>CM074722.1:115943228-121588228 GCA_037306005.1 Rhinophrynus dorsalis
CACTTTACCTAGTGTGGTAGTTCCGCTTTAAGTCCAAATACCTATTTATGCATCATCTTTACAAATGCTTGGATTATATTATATATGGCTTGGTTATTTGTTGCTTTCTGTTTAACCCCTTAAGGACCCATGATATGCCAGGACCGTCATGGAGGTTCTGCACTTAACACTTTCAGTGCCAGAGGGGTAAGCAACGTAATGCGATGCACACCCCCTGGCACTCAAAGGGTTAAGGACCAGTGGCGATCCTGGCACATCATGGAATTCAGGGGTCCCGACTCAAATGCGGGGGGGGAGGGGTATCTCTGTGATCCTTAACTGCCACCTGAGGTCTTTTTAGGGGTTAAACCTTGTGCCAGTACTATTCCTACTGCTATAACAGGTGCCAGTGAGCCAGTAAATTTGATCAGTACTATAGCGATCACATGTGCCGGTTGAGCCAATGATTAAGGCAGTGTGTTCTATACATTGCCTTTGTCTGTGTTCTGTCTCTCTCTTCCTCATAGTGCTAGTGAGAGACGCAGGAGGAAAGGGACACAGTGGGAGTATTTTTCAGTAAATTATTCATGCTGGGGACAGAACTAGAGCAGTTTTGGTCACTTGATAACCTGCTGCCACCTCTTTGTGTCACTGAATAAATGATTTAGAGCAAGCTCAAAAGATTTTATTTGCACCGCCTAATTTATAGTGTAGTTAAAACAAACATTATGTGAGTTGGAGCAGTGTGAAACACTTATATACACACACCACATAATCTGATCTCCTAAGTAGAGGGACACAAGGGTGGGAAAGGAGGATATAGGTATTTTTGCCTCCGAGGGCCAGTAACCCCCTAAAAATGGACATTCAGGAGGTATGAAGGACAATTCATACCTTTTATACAGTCCTTATTAAAAATGAACCAACTAAACAGAAATTATCACAGGAAAGCCTATAAAAAGTGTTTTTTTTGTTTTTCCTCAATTTTTGTCAAATGAAATTTGTGGGTAATCAATATAAATGTGGTATAAAAATAAAGCCCTATGTATGCTTTAAAAAATCGTATATCATTTCTGTGTGTGGAATAAATGAATTGGAGGAAAAATATGGCTAAACAAAGGCATGCTAAAAAGGCCAAAATTGCTCATGTCCTCGTGTCAAAAAAGCCTAGTCCTTAAGGGGTTAAAACAGTAGAAATGGGTAATTGGGGAATAGTTTTAGAAGTTGAGAATTTTATTTGAAAGTTATGAATTCAACATCTGCAGAGCATTGTGATAGCCACACCCAGTTGAGTGCTTCTGGGAAGTTTGTTTCCTATTCATTGATTCGGGCTTCAATAGACAGGAAAGCAATTGCCCAGAAGCTCTCAACAGAGCACAGATGCCACCCAGCCCTGCAGATCATAGATCTGCAAACTTGGCAGACAGGTATATTGTTTTTAAGCTAAGGGATATTTATCTCATAGCTTTCAATTAAATTCCGTAATTTCTAATACCACATTAAAACGCCCTTAATTGCTCCTTTCAAGGGGGTCTATCACCCCTATACATTTTGGTCTAAATAGTTTATGTAGCAACTCGATATTATAAAGTTTTCATTTTTTTTTTTTTTTTAATAACACTGCATGATACTGATGTTTTTATTTTATTGTTTTTCCCTTGAATATGGGGCTGTGCAATCCCACATTAAGCGGGCTCCCATCTCTGGCTTCCCTTGAGTTGTATCGTTCAGCTCACAGGAATTTCTATTCACCATTTCCCTTTTGGAGGCTGACTTTGAGATAAGTCTGTTCTTTATGGTTGAATTACTGAGATTCTGCTATATTCAAATGGGAGAATATTAGTATTGAACCCTTTGAGTGCCATGATCCTATTATATGTCCCACTGCTTACTTCCCACTATGGCGTCTATTATGTTAGGTCCGATGGCTGAAAAAATGGGCAACAGCATTTTTTCAAGCACAGTAAGCTATTCAATCACATGTGCTATGAAAAAAATGCCAGCAGAGTCTTCAGCACCCTGATCAGCTAGTGCAATCTTCTTCCTCTCAGTTCTGTCACTCCTGTAACAAAAAAAACAAAAAAAAAAAAGTCATATTAAATTGTATAACCAAACGTACCCCTGTCATCTGTGCATAGTTTAACCCAGTGAGTGCCGTAGTGGTATGCAGTGCATTGCAGAGCAATGTGTTGCACACCTCTCTGGAACTCAAAGGCTTAAACAATGCACAGATAACAGGGTTGGGTAGATACAAAATGCATTAATAGCCCCATAAATCCAGTGATAATTCAAAATGTGCTCCAAAAAAAAAAATGTAAGTGCCCAAATATTGAACTTAATATGGCCCTATTGTCATCTCCTCCGTTGTCTTAGCAGTGGTGGAGAAAGGGCAAATGAGCAGAAACCCCCCCCCCGCCCTTAGTGCACGACGGGCCAATGCCCTTTCCACCAAGAGCAAATTTTGAAAAGAGACTACCTTTATATATGAGCAGTCCCTGTTCAAAATGCCTCACAGCTGTTGGCTGGGATGTGTGCTTATGCACCTCCCAGCCAATCCGCTTTGAGCAGGTTCTGTCAATACCATGCTCTAAGCACACATCCCAGCCAATAGCTGTGATGATCAAAATTCCTTCACGAACGGTCATCGACCCATCAGGTACTAAGGGAGGGACGGTTCTGCTCATTTGCCCTTTAGCCACCAACAACCATGGCGGAGAACACAGTGGGGTCATATTAAGTTCAATATTTATTTGGGCACTTAAATTACCTTTCTTTTTGGAGCACATTTTGAGTTACTACCAGACTTATGGGGCTATTGATGCATTCTCTTGGCATTCTCTATCTACCTACCCCTGTCATCTGTGCATAATTTAATCTTTTGAGTGACAAAGGTATGTATGCTCTGCTTTCCCCCCCCTCCGGACTCGGTCATTCCTGCAACCGGGATGTGTTGGAGCACCAATTACACAATGAAATCTGTGTTTCTCTAGATGTGTAAGTCAGGAACAATGCCAATAAGGAAAATAATATTAGTATCTCCACGCATTTTGTGTTAAGTTTACAGTTCAGGGAATCTGATATATTAGATTCCTTGCAAAAGTGTAAACTTTTAGCATGAAATGCATTGGATGGATTTTAATATTCACTTCCTTATTGCCATTGTTCCAGATTTGTACATCTAGAGAAACCCTGAGAGAACTAATTGTGTAATTGGTGTTCCAACACATCCCGGTTGCAGGAAGAACGGAGGCGGGAGGGAAGAGAATCCTGCCTTCTATTACCAGAGCAATAACTTGGGTCACCTAGATTTACAAGCTCCCATACAGCTGTATCCAGGAGAGAGATACTGGGGATATTACACCTGCCTGCTTATTGGTGTGTTTGAGCGTTCACTTCTGGTAAGCAATTGCAGACACCCAGCATAGAGAGTCGGGAGGACGTCTTACCTGCTCGCTATTCAAGCTGTAATTTATTTGAACATCTTACTGCAGGACTGTTATCATATATACAAATATAACTAGGGATGCGCCGAAATTTCGGCGGCCGAAAATGGCTTTTTCGGCAAAAAGCCGAAATAAAAAAAAAAAAAGGACGAAACGGAGAGCAGAAACAATTGAAGTAAAATCTTCAGCACAGCACGCAGGCGCGCTTCAGATTCAGCACACGGAGGCTCTAAACAAGAACAGCAGTGATGTGATGTCCCCGTGTGCTGCAGCTGAAGCACATCCGTGTGCTGTGCTGCAGATTTTACTTCACTCGTTTTGGATTCCCCCGCCCGGCACCACAGTACATACAGGTCTGTGCGGTCTTCAGCACAGACCTGTAGCTTCTGAGCTCCCTTGTTGCCTTTGCCTCTTTAGTAATGCAGAGCGCGTTGGGAGATGACATAATCTCCCAGCGCTCTGCATTACTAAAGAGAACAAATGGGAACTACAGGTATGTGATGCGGGGGCAAGTTGGAGCTGATGGGGACAAATTGGAGCTGATGGGGACAAATTGGAGCTGATGGGGACAAATTGGAGCTGATGGGGGCAAATTGGAGCTGATGGGGGCAAATTGGAGCTGATGGGAGGGCAACTTGGAGCTGATGGGCAACTTGGAGCTGATGGGCAAAGTAGAGCTGGTAGGGGCAAGTTGGAGCTGATGGGCAAAGTAGAGCTGGTGGGGGCAAATTGGAGCTGATGGGGGGCAAGTTGAAGCTGATGGGCAAAGTAGAGCTTATGGGGGCAAGTTGGAGCTGATGGGGGGGAAAGTTGGAACTTGGAGCTGATGGGCAAAATAGAGCTGGTGGGGGCAAATTGGAGCTGATGGGGGCAAGTTGAAGCTGGTGGGGGGGCAAAGTGGAGCTGATGGGGGGAAAGTTGGAGCTGATGGGGGCAAAGTGGAGCTGATGGGGGACAAGTTGGAACCTGGAGCTGATGGGCAAAGTAGTGCTGGTAGGGGGTAAGTTAAATCTGGTGGGGGCACTTGCTCTACTATATTTTTTATTTCTTTTGTTAGGCATCGCCCTATAAATTAAAAAGTCATTTTTCAGTTTCGGTTTTCGGCCAAGAGCATCCTGAAGTTTCGGTTTCTGTTTCGGTTCAGAATTTTCATTTCGGTGCACCCCTAAATATAAAGGTGAGACTGGGAGAGAGACACTAGACCACTATTTGAGTCTATACATTATCTATGGCTTAACAGCTGATCTAGTTCTTGCTAATTCATTCTCCAGAATTATTTTGTCCTGTTATCTACCATCTGCTACACTGCGATCTACGAACATTGTAATTTCAAGCCCCTCTGGTCTCCCAGACGCACCCCTCCCCAAAGTCCAAACAGACCTGTCATAGGTTCAACGAGGAAATATTTGGTGGTGTCTCCCCTGATGACCCTGGCTGTATTGTGAATAGATGCCCTTAAATATGGGTAACATTTAGCATTTCTTCGGTGTCCTCCCCCGACATATAAGGGGTTAATCTCCGCCCTCCAGCTGGTAGGATCATTTGTTTTACTTCAAAAAGCCCGCCTTGAGATCTCTTCTCAGTTTTTCTTGGTTTACCTAGCTGGAGGATGGAGGGGCTTCCCCTCCTGTATTATTTAAAAACATTTTAAGTTTCTTTTCATTTGTTTATTTTCCCTTTTGTTAAACTGGGACAACATCTATGCAATTCCCAGTCAATATGTAGGTGAATCCACTTCAATCTCCCCTAATGCGCTGGAAAGATTGAGGCTTGGGGTGAAGGTTTTGCTTACCTGATGACTCCTACAGTGCAGTCTATCTGGCTTGGTGATCTGCCGCATGGCTCTGTGAAGCATAGAGAAAACCAGATGCTCTTCATACCTCAGAGGCAACCAGAAGTGTAAGGATGCGTGTGTTCCACTGGTGGAACACACACTGAATAGTATGCCTAAGAGCACAATTAAAAGCGGCAGGGATCACCAGACAAGGGATAAGGTTAGTTTACATTTAAAATTGTAATCTGTTGGCTGGGATTTGATCAGTTCTGTGTTTCAATGGCTCAGAAAGCATCTGCAAAGGTTACAGACAAAGGCAGAATGGAGGATCTTAAGAAATGTGTTGTATGTCAGAAGGAATTATCCAGTTCTGATACTCCACACTTGTGCACAATTTTTTTAAAACAAGTAGCAGGGCAGGATATGACTTCCCATTTCCAGGACTTTTTAGCATGGATGAAGGAATCTATGCAACAAACTTTTACTGCCATACAAGACTCTGGACCATCCAAAAAGAGGCAGAGACATGATGACCCTGACGAAGGACCCTCAGTCAGGTCTCAGGAAGATTGATTTTTTTTTAGTATTCAGGATTTAGAATCCCTATATTCCCCTGAAGAAGGTGAGGTGGTTGAGGATTCTGGATCTTTTAATGTTGATAAGATGGATTAATTAGTAAACACCATGAGAAAAAACTCTATCCACAGTTTCGTCCAGGAGTTAATAAAGACTGAGTAGAACAAGGTGAATAGACTATTTACTTTGTCTAAAAAATGTTCAAAATGTACCCTTTTGAGGATTCTGAAGTTGTCATGGGTTATGCCACCTAAGGTAGATATAGTTATATCTCAATTGGCAAAGAGAACCACTCCCCCTATGGAGGATGGCTCTTCATTAAAGGACCCCATGGAGAGAAAAGTAGATACAATTTTAAACATTTTGCTTTATCAGGCCAGAGCTTGAAGGTCGCCACTGCCTTAGCTTGTAGGTCTTGAGCCATGAGTATTTGGCTGTCTAATTTAGAAGAGAAGATTGATACCTCCTGTATCTAGGTCTAAACTTTTAAAGGAAGTTGCTGTTATTAAGGAAGCAACCAGTTTTTCTTATGATTCCTCTCTTGATATGGTTAAATTGTTGGCTAAATCCTCTGCCCTTTCTGTGGTAGGTAGTTGTTTCTTGTGGCTCAGATCCTGGGGCAGATTCATACTGAAAGGCAAAACTGGTCTCTCTGCCTTTTTTAGGTGAGTCTTTATTTGGTTCCCAGTTAGAAGAGCTGGTTAAGAAGATCTTGGGGGGGGAGTTTCACCCTCAGAATAGAAGAGCTAGATCCCCCTCAGAACACCTTTAGTAATCGGGGTTTTCGTTCTCAAAGACTTCCCTTTCAGGAATCCAGAAGATATCAGCCTCACAGACCATTTCATCTATCTAGAATCAACTCTGGTCAGGCGGAGAGAGGTTTCTGGAGAGATTTCCAGATGATATATCAGAAAAAGATTTCCATTGAAGATCAGCAGATCTCTCCTCTAGAGCCAGTAGGGGGCGGACTGTGTCAGTCTGCACACAAGGACAGTGCTCTTTTGTGCAGACAAATGGGTGGTGTAAACTACAGAGAAGGGTTTTTTTTTTTTTTTTTTTTGTTTTTTTTTTTTTTTTTTTGTTTGTTTGTTTTTTTTTTAATTTTATTGATAGATTCAAAAGGTTACAGAGCCATATTCAAAAGGTTGCATGAAAACATTCAAGTCTCAGTCAAAATGGTTATACAGGACATTACAGTTGAGATTGCAAAAGACAAACTTAATCCCAAGACAACTCTTGTGATAAAGTTCCAACATTAATACTACATTATTATGTCAGCCACTAAATTCTCTGACTTGGAGGAAAGATATTGCCGTTGGAGCAGCCTGGTTACTATTGTCATCAATAAATTAAGAGTCCAAGCAAGCAAAGAATGAAGTAGAGTGTACCGACGAAAAAGTCAGTGCATCTCCTAAGATTACAGAAGTATGAAACAATATCAAGAGAAAAGGAAACTAGGGAAAGAAGTCAGAACAGGTGAGAACTAGAAAAGGAAAAGAGAGTCAGGTAAAGTAAAGGACAAATGCAAAGGTCAATCGAGCTGCTGTCAATATGAAGTGAAGTAAAGGGAACCCCCGAACCGGGAAGGAATCTCACATGGAAAAAAGAAAAAGAAGCGGGTCTCCAGGGACTGGGAAATCCAACACCTCACCCAAAGCACGTTCAATCTTTGACCAGTAGGCTACAATTAATGGGCAAGACCACCAGATGTGTGTCATTGTGTCTCCCATTGCCCCACATCTCCAACACCTATCGAAGACTCCACAATTAATTTTTGAAAGTCGGGAAGGCGTTAGATACCACCTAGTCACCAATTTGTAAAACCCCTCTTGGGATGGAACATCTTTAGGAAGATGGTGTGCTAGACAGAAGATGCCCCACCACACATCCCAATTCTCCAAGACAGGGATCTGCAGCTCCCTACTCCAAGCAATAGCGAAGTATGGAAGATCCGGGGGACTACCATCTCCCAGTAGTCTGTATAACCTGGAAAGTATCCCGGACTGGCCCGTGTCCGCAACCAGAAATTTTTCCATTGGTGTCAGGGGTCTCGTCAAGGATCCTTGATGTATTAATCGCTGAATATAGTGCCGTATCTGTAAATATCTCCACCATTCCGACCCGGGGACTCCCCTATCCGACACCAGTTCATGGAACGCAAGAAGTTTCCCATCAACAACCAAAGAAGCCCCTCGTCCCAGCACCTAAATGCCTCCACACCCAGGTGAAAGTCAGGGTTGCCCCGAAGCACTAGAAGTGGAGATGGCTATGCCATCCAGCCTCTACGTTCTCCTCTCTTCCAGAGGCGCAGAACCTGACCCAGGATAGGAGATTGCAGGAGAGCTCTAGGAATTTTGGATCTTGGCGCAAAGAGCAACTGCCCTGGGTCAAGATTCGGCAGGTTATTAGGGAGATGTGAAGCCAGTCAGCTCGAGTAGATGTACACGTTAAGTCTACCAGTTTGGTGAGTACACAGGCCTCATGATATCGTTCAAAATCCGGCAGCGCCAAGCCACCCTCCTTCTGAGGGGCCATCAGTAGTTTCCTTCCACAGCGAGGTGACGTGACGTTTTCCGTCAGATGAATCTGGAAATCAAGGAGTGTAGAGAACGGAAGAAGGATTTGGGGAGATGAATCGGCAGGGTCTGGAATAAGTACAGAACATGCGGAAGAATCATCATCTTTACCACGTTCATACGTCCAAACCAAGGTATGGGTAAGTCTGTCCAAGCCTGTAAAGTGTCTGAAATTGCCTTCAGTAAGGGTACATAATTAAGGGTATATAAAGACAAAATAGAGGGCGACATCTGCACCCCCAGATATGTGATGAGTTGATGCAAACTGAATTTCAATTTGTGTGGCCAAGGCATAGCGAAGGGTCTAGCTTTGCGTTGAGAACTTCAGACTTGGAAGAGTTAATACGAGAGCCAGAAAGAAATCCGTATTCGTCTAAGAGGGACATAACTGCTCTCAACGAGACACCAGGATCCTTTAGTTTGAGTAGTATGTCGTCTGTGAATCCTGAGACTTTGAAGTCTCTATCAAGTCCTGAGACACCCTTAATATCTGGATGTAACCGGATCACGCACAGGAGAGGTTCCAGAGCTAGAACATATAGCAAGGGCGACAGTGGACAACCCTGATGGGTGCGTTTGAAATAGGGAAAGGAGCTGAGAGCGACCCATTCACCTTAACTCTTGCAGTGGGACCGGAGTACAAAGCCCGGATCCAATTCATAAATCTAGGACCCATCTCTATAGACTGAAGCACTCTGAATAAAAATTCCAAGTCCACTCTGTCGAAGGCTTTCTCGGAATCTAATGAAAGTAATATTGTTGGATCCTTAGAAATTGATACCCGGTGGAGGATAGAAACAATACATGCTGTATTGTCTTTAGCTTGACGACCTTTTAGAAAGCCAACTTGGTCCATATGGACCAAAGAAGGCAGAAATTCTTTTAATCGTGGCGCCAAAAGCTTTGCGTACAACTTAAGGTCCACATTTAGCAAAGAGAGAGGCTTGTAATTAGCACAATGCTCAGGATCCTTCACCTCTTTGTGGATCACAGTGATGTGAGCCTCGAGAGCTTGAGGAACGAATACAGTGGAGTCAGAAATGGAGTTGAAAGAGTGTCATCCAATGAGAGAGAACATGTAAGAACGTTTTGTAGTAGCCTGCAGGCAGGCCATCGGGGCCAGGGCTTTTCCCCATTGGCAACTGATGAATCGCAGCTCGTATTTCATCCTCCATAAATACACGCTCTAGAGAAGAAACCGCAGCTGCTGACAGTTTCGCTTTAACGAAGCACTGCAGGAAGGAGGGCAGAAGTTCCTCTTGCCTGTTACCTGAAAGGCTGATAGGGGAGGCAGGTAGGTTGTACAGAGAAGCATAAAAAGTCTGGAAAGAATCTGCTATATGGTCACTTTGGACCTTGGGGACAACCTGGGAATCTCTCACCCTTTGGACCGCGCAGGCTCTAAACTGTTTCCGTACAACCCTCGCCACAAGTTTCCCTGACTTATTACCCTGCAAATACGCCTTATACTTATACCACATATAGGATTTATGTACAGAAGATTTAAGGAGTGTAGACTTCCTGCCGCAGACAAAGTACCTCTCTCCCCACTCCAGGATCTAGGGAGCTCTTATGAACACGTTCCAACTCGGCAAGCCAGGTCAGGAAATTTTGCATTTCCCTGGTCTTCTCCATTTTTCTAAAGGCCCCCAGCTTAATAAACTCCCCCCGAATGACAGCCTTGTGTGCCTCCCACCAAATCGGTGGGGTCACCTATTTAGTGACGTTTTCCTGAAAGTAGTTCCGCAAGGCACACTCAATCCTGTCCTTCCCAGCGGCGTCAGTCAGGAGTAGCTCAGTGAGTCTGCACATAACGGCTCCCTTCTTGCCATCAGGGAGTATCAAATCAATGAACACTGGACTGTGGACAGACCAGGTAATGTCTCCAATTCTCATGTTTACGGCCAAGGGTAGCATTAAAAGATGCTACGACTGATATTTTTTTTTTTTTTTTTTTTTTAAAGGAAGAATGGAGAGGGTTTCAGTCTATTGCAGGGTCTAAAGGAAAATTCAGGTCTCCACCAAGAAGTAAAACACCCTCTCGGAAAGCATTTAGCTGGACCAAAAGGTCCGACAAAAAACAACCTTGTTTCTCATTAGGGAAGTATGTATTGACTAGTGTGACCTTCGTATCCATAAGGATTCCCTTGACCATCACAAATCTACCGGAAGGGTCACAAATACTATCTAAGGTAGTCCAGGGCACAGAGCGGTGTAGAAAAATCGAGGCTCCTTTAGATTTAGACTTCGAAGTGGAATTTCACTGTAGCGGGTAATGATGGGAACCAAAGGAGGGGTGGGTGTCCCTACGAAGGTGTGTCTCCTGGACAAAAAGAATCCGTATCTCCTTCTTGATAATCTCCCTCAGTAACATGCTCCTCTTCTCAGGGACATTTAACCCATGGGCATTAAGAGAGCAGCACTTTAGCGGCACAGAGTCAGACATATTACAAACTGAACAAGTAGCTCAACAGGCCAAAGTGAAGGACCCCCCAGAAACAGGGATACGGCAAAGGGAATAGGCAGGAAGAGTCCTGACATGAGTAAAGGAGGGGTAGTGAGAACCCATAATTAGAAAAAGAATAAGTGAAGAGAGGAAAAAAAAAAGACGTGGAAAGGAAAAAGACAGAACCAGAAGTGTCTCCCGTCTGGTACAGGGGGGAAGCACCCCACGTGAGAGACATGCGCACCAAAAAGTATGCAGAGGGGTAACATAATAACAAGGCTAAGCCAGATCGTCCCAACCTGGGAACACAGTAGAATGGACTTTAACATGAACATTTTATACAGAACAGAATAAGTGCCCTGTGAGCCCGGTCTAGGCGAATATCGTGCGATTCAGTCTTCTTCAGTATCCCCCGAAAAATGATCTGCAAAGTCTGCTCAAGCTGCTTAGGTGGGAAGGACTCAGGTAAATTCTTCAGACGCAGGTTACATTGGTGTCCTCTGTTATCTAAATCATCCAGCCGGTACTGAAGGTTAGAGATTATATCTTGTTTCTCCGAAACACATTGTTCTAGTGCCAAAAGTTGATCTTGCAGCTAGTCTGTTCAGTTTCCAGAGATTGTACACGGTGACCTAGTTGAGTGACTTCAGACTTGAGCTCCTTCATGTACCGATGGAAAGATGCCTTCATATCATTAAAAAGTTCTTTCATGTCCGCCTTAGTCAGCCAGGCAGTCATATCTGGGTCTTTAGTTTGCAACGCCATGTGTTTTAAAGCTGGAGCGGCAAGCTCCTCCACAGCAGCCGGTTGTAGGGTGTCAGAAAGGCTGAGCCGTTCTTGTACGGTTCCACCTCGTGGTAAAGGCCCCGTACCCTGGGAAGTGGAGAGCAGTTTCTTAGAGGGTCTGGAAGATCGTCTCCAAGTCCTGGACGCAGATCTGCACAACGTGTGGTAGAGGGTCTCCAAAGGAGAACAGAGGTCACTTCCTACGTTGATGGCTGAGT
The DNA here is from genome assembly GCA_037306005.1 of Rhinophrynus dorsalis. Taxonomy (NCBI): domain Eukaryota; kingdom Metazoa; phylum Chordata; class Amphibia; order Anura; family Rhinophrynidae; genus Rhinophrynus; species Rhinophrynus dorsalis. The sequence continues at coordinate 115,955,027 of CM074722.1, forward strand.
TAGGAGCTTACGGTTCCCAGGTTAAGCCACGGAGCTAGGTTAAAACTCGTCCATCCTGGACAGACGCTAGCTCTGCCCATTCCCCCACCCCCCGGGTTTAAATTTTTCTGTCCCCAAAGGAATTTTTTTCAGTCAGTTCAGGCTTCCACACAGGGCCTAGAAGGCAAAGGCCATGTTAAGGTCAGTCCAGAGCTTGTTACAAGCCAGGGTCATAGAGAAAGTTCCAGCAGACCAATGATATCAGGGTCTTTACTCAGTCCTGTTCTTAGTTCCCAAGTCATCAGGGGGTTTCAGGACAATTCTAGATTTGAAGCATTTGTACAATTCTATCAAAGCAACGTCATTCAGGATGGAAACAGTTGAATCTGTAATGAAGGCTATCCCATCCCAGGGGTTTCTGGCATCAATAGACCTTCAGGATGCTTATCATCCATATAATAAGACCTTGCCACAGGAAATTCCTTCATTTTGCTATCCAGAGAAAACACTATCCGTTCAGGGCAATTCCTTTTGGCCTCTCTTCAGCACCAAGGGTTTTTACCAAGGTGTTGGCAGCATCCTTAGAAATCTTAAGAAAAGAGGGAATTTTAATTGTTCCTTACTTGGACAACATTTTGATAGTGGCAGATTCTCTACAACAGGCAGCTCATTTCATCAGCAGGACACTAGGTCATCTCAAGGAACTAGGGTGGCTTGTCAATCATCAGAAAAGCCATTTGTTACCAGTACAGCAATTAGTGTTTCTAGGGTTCCAACTAGATACTCAGAGTATGATGGCATGTTTATCCACAGACTGAATAGTGAGACTAAAACAGGGGGTTCAGAAGTTCAGAACTCCGGCATCTGTCACAGCACAAGATTTCATACAACTGAGGTGTATTAACATCAACCAGCCTACAGAACAATTTTGTAGCTTTTTGATTCAGGGATCCGTATAGTCCCAATCAGAAAATACAGGTGTTGCCAAGAGTAAGGAAGGATCTTGGTGAATGAAATCAGAAAACCTTTGAAGAGGGCATTCATTACAGCCACCGGTATGGGAAATCCTCACAACGGATGCCCGTCTCAGCGGCTGGGGAGGAACATGGAACTCACAGACCGTACAGGGAATATTGGTTTACAGAGAAGTTTACACATAAACATACTGGAGATGAGAGCTGTGAGAAAGTGCCTTCTGAAGTTGAGTCCATGTCTCAGAGGAAAAGCAGTACTGGTAAGATCAGACAATCGGGCTGTAGTCACTTACATCAAAAACCAGGGAGGCAAAAAAAAGCAGAACCATGAAGGCTGAAACCAGCAGACTGTTGAGCTGGGCAGAAAACAATCTGCTGACCATATCAGCAACTTGCATTTCAGGAACTCTCAATGTGATTTTGGATTACCTAAGTAGGCCAAGAGTGGCTCAACTGGAATGGTCACTCAAAACATCAGTATTTGTACAAATAACAAAGAAGTGGGGTCTTCTAGAAGTAGACCTGATGGCATCTCACCTCAAAAAACAAAGACAAAAAAAACAAACCCTTAAAATGCAGGAAGTTTTTTGAGATGGGCAGATCTGAAAGAAGTTGGTCAGGATGTGTTAAGAGATGGGCCTATATATTCCCTCCAATTACTATTCTCCTGTACGTTCTCAGGAAAATAAGAGAAGAAAAAGCAGAGGTCATCCTAATCTCTCCAAACTGGCCAAGAAGGATATGGTATCCTCTGTTAATCCAGATGGCCATAAAACCACCATGGGCACAGTTCGCAAAGACCTGCTAACTCATGGGCCAATCTGTCACCGCAACCCAGCCTTCTTGCAGTTGACGGCGTGGAGGCTGAGAGGAGCCTGTTGGCCACAAAAAGGACATGTGTATCTTCTGTCGGTGGAGTAGAATCGAGCCATGGAGGATTATGTGACCAATGCCCTAGCCAGAGGGATTATTCGCAAATCCTCCTCACCAGCAGGTGCAGGATTCTTTTTTGTAAAAAAGGATGGGGAATTAAGACCTTGTATTGCCTTCAGAGGGCTGAATAAGCTGATGGTCAAGAATGCTTACCCCATGCCATTGATTACAGAATTGTTTGACTGAATTAAGGGGTCAATGGTGTTCACCAAGCTTGATCTAAGGGCCGCTTACAGCCTTGTCAGAATTAAGGAAGGGCACAAGTGAAAAACAGCTTTTAATACTTATAGCGGACATTATGAGTATTTGGTGATGCCTTTTGGTTTATGTAATGCCCTGGCTGTCTTCCAAGAATTCGTTAATGATGTATTGAGAGACCTACTTCAAAGATGTTTAGTGGTCTATTTGGATGATATTATCATCAACTCTCTGACCTTAGCAGCACATCGAGCTGATGTTGCGTCAGTCTTGCAACTATTGAAGGAGCATAAGTTCTGTAAATTGGAAAAATGCAAATTCCACAAATCCTAAGTGACATTCTTGGGTTATGTGATCGCCTCATCTGGGCTGGCTGTGGACCCACAGAAACTTTCGGCAGTTCTGCAGTGACCCCGTCCGGTGGGGTTAAAGGCCTTACAGAGATTTTTGGGTTTCACAAACTATTATAGGAAGTTCATAAGAAACTTTTCCACGGTGGTTAAACCACTCACTGACGGTGCATAAGGGGGCAAATCCATCTAACTGGTCTGCCAGTGTTCTCCAGGCTTTTGACAATTTGAAGTCTGCCTTTGCCAGGGCTCCAGTCTTGTCCCACCCGAATCCTGCCCTGCCCTTTACATTAGAGATTGATGTGCCTGAGTCAGGAGTAGGTGCCCTCCTGCCCCAGCACTTGTCTGCTGGTAAAACCTTACTTTCATGTGGGTTTTTTCCAAGAAATTGTTTAAGACTCAGAGTCTGTATGACATTGGGGATCGGGAACTCCTGGCCATTATCCTCACGCTTAGAGAATGGCGTTACCTACTGGAGGAGACCAGTTCCCCAATCCTGATTCTCACAGACCACAAGAATCTGACATATCTGTCTGAAGCTAAAAGACTGTCTCCACTTCAGACCAGATGGGAGCGGTTTCTTTCCAGGTTCTATTATGTGGTCTCCTATCTTCCCGGTACTAAGAATGTTCGAGTGGATGCTCTTTCTCGACAATTCGGGTCTGATCCTGAAACAGAGAGTCCTCCTGTTCCTATCATTCCTTCCAACCATATCTTTGCCACAATTCTTGAGAGATTTTGTCCTCTCAAACTGCTGCACCAGTAGATAAACCCAGTGGTAAATGTTCTGTCCCCGAGCCTCTTCGTACTAGATTACTGGAGACATATCCCTCTTCAAAAGCCGCTGGACATATCAGTTGTGACTAATTAAAATGGTCCATCTCTTGGCTATTCTGCTGGCCAAAGTCTAAGAGCAGACTGTTCTTCATTCATAGCAGCGTGTACCACATGTGCCTGTACCAAGACTCCTAGACATCTTCCGGTACCTAATGGCGAGCACCCTTGCTCACACTTGTCAGTCGATTTTTATGGTTGAGTTACCTGCATCTAAGGGATACACAGTCATCCTTATGATTGTTGACCAGTTTTCCAAAATGTCTCACTTTGTGCCACTTAAGGGACTTCCTCCAGGGAGTTGTAAGAGGTCTTTGCTGAAGAGGTGTTTCGGCTCCATGGAGTACCCAAGGTGTTGGTCTCGGATCAAGGGAGCCAGTTTGTGTCCTGCTTCTGGAGGTCCTTCTGTGGTCAGATGGGTATCCAACTCTCATTCTCCTCTGCTTACCATCCCCAGTTTAACGGTGCTGCTGAAAGATCTAACCAAGGTTTGGAACAGTTTCTACGCCGCTTCATTTCACGATAACTGGGCAAACTTGTTATTGTGGGCCGAGTTTGCCAGGAATTGTGCCGTGAACTCCTCCTCTCAGAATTCTCAGTTTCTGATTAACTATGGTTTTCAACCATCTTTGCTTCCCGAGTCTTTTTAAGCACAAGACATTCCGGCTCTGGATGAGCATCTTTTGCAACTCTGCTCCACATGGGTATGGGTTCAGAGAGCCCTTCAGAGGTCCACATACCTCTATCAGAGACATGCAGACCACTGATGACTACCTGCTTCGGTTTTTCAGGTGAGGGCGAGGGTATGGTGGTTCTCCCGTAGTCTGAACCTCCAGGTACCTTGTAGGAAACTGGCACCTCTTTTTGTAGGCCCATACTGGGTTCTTCAGAGAGTTAACCCTGTCACATACGAATGCTGACATGCGCATTCACAATGTATTCCACGTGTCTTTACTCAAGCCTTTTGTTTGTAATCGCTACACTTCTGCACCTGTCCAGCCTAGTCCTGTACAAGTCAAAGACCATGAGGAGCAAAATATTTTAGACTCTCGTAGAGTCAGAGGACACCTACAATATCTTGTACACTGGAAAGGTTATGGGCCAGCTTTGCTTCGTAGGTTCCTGTAATGGATCCTACCCGTTACTGAGCCCTTGTCTGGACCACAAACTATTTACTTAAAAACTATGGACCTTGTTGCCCTGCTTGGATGTAGCTGTGGGCTCTGGCATAAAACTGGCCAGCTATTGCCAGGAACAAAGACTTATAGTTATGAACATTGGTTTGTGTATTAAGTTTGGTTTTATGTATTTTCAAATATTGTATGTGTTTAATTGTACTTGTCCAATTTGAAGGTTTGTGCAATCACCAACTACCAGGTATGCAAATATCTTCCTTAGCTTAACCTGGGAAATGGTAGGCAGACCAGTGATTGATCAAAGTTGGGGCAGGGCATTCAAAATAGTCAATCAAAGGCTCCAACCTTGGGCCACTGTCCCTAAGATGTGGATTATAGCAACTCCAGCCATTCACTATGTTGACCCCCTGCCATGTGGTAATTAGTTCACACCCTCAAGTCTTTGTTCAATCAAACCCCTGTGTATCTGAAATGTAACCCTGTCTGAGTCATTGTATCTGTTAAGACCAGCTGTTGTTGGCTTTTGTCTGATGTGCTATGATTTAATCATGTTCCCTATTGTATCAGTTTCCCCATGTGATCCAATGCACTGTACTGTATATAAATATCTGTAGTTTGTGTCAATAAAAAGAGTTCTGTTTTGGAGTGAACAAGGAGTCCTGGAGTCTTGTATTGCTTATGGTCTAAAGTGTCCACTCTGATACCCATCTGCGCCAAGTATCCTGAATCGCCGACCGCCTGCTGCCAGCTTCCTGCGTCCCAACTTCATATGCTGTCAGGCGGCGACGTGGACTCCTCCCTGCTTCCCTGCTTCCAGTGATCCTGTGACTGTTTCCAGTGACTGTCCATACTTCAACTGGTGCATCCAACGGCGCTTATCGGCATTGAGAAGGAGAGACCCGGGAACGACGGCGGAAGGTGACGCGGTCCCTTCCCAGCTTCCGTTACATTGGTGGCATAGCGGTGTGATTTCTCCTTCATATTGGGTGCAGCAATTGAGGCATGGCAGATGAAGCAGTGCTGGCAGACACTCTGGGAGCATACGAGGATCGCTACAGCGCCATCCGAATACAGTGGTGGACCCGGCTGGGCGATGTTATCTACGACTTCGTTCCAGAGTTGGATGCGTGCATTACAGAGGAGCTCAGAGTACAGGAGGAGTACTGGGACTTTGTTAAATACCTGGACCAGGAATATGGATCTGAGGGCCTTTTCGACTGGTGCCCAGCCCGCTTGCGATGGGACATCCAAGGGCTGGTATGGAACGCCTACCACATGGACTCTACTTTTGGGTGCCCTGACTCCAGCAGATACTGGGAGATCCGGGACAAAAGAGAGGACCGTTTTGGTGGATACATTCCTGCGGACTGCCAGGGAAATTTGGATATTCTGGCAGGATGTGAATGGGACCTGGAGCAACTATATGCTGGGTTCATTCGAGAGGTCCGGGTATTCCAAAAAGAGGAAGAAGAATGGGGGGTAACGCATCTGAGGAGGACTTCAGCGACTTTGAGGGCCAAGATTGTGATACCCCTGTTCACTCCACACTGGTGAGTGGGAAGTCATTCCTCACCAGTGCCCCTGTTGTTGTCCCTGCATCAGGAAGTGGGAAAATCGTCCTTCCTGATACCCCTTTGCCCCTGGACTGTGTGTTGCCTGAGCTGAGGGGTGGGAATTCGTTCCCCCTCAGTGAAGAGAATGCCTCTGCATCAGGGGATGGGACGGACGTCTCCCCTGATAGGCATATTGCCCCTTCCCCTGTTTTCCCAGCTGCGGTGGACGAGACGCAGGTCCCCACCAGCAGCAATTGTGTGCCCCAACTGATGGGTGGGAGAGAGCCCATCAGTCCCTGTGAACCCCCTGCTGTGGTGAGGGGAGAAGAGCTCACCAGCAGCCCCAGAAAGATGCCCCCTGTTCTATTGGAGAATGCCCTGGGAGAGGAGCAGTGTGTGCACCCCAGGGCCATGGATGATGCCGCCTTGAGGGATGGGACTGCGGTCTCCCTCAAGGCAGAAAAAGGGCTTGTGAGTGATGGCCTACAAGAGGAGGACCCCAGCTCGCTGGGAGAAAGCAGTGCTGCTGGCCCTTCTGAGGATATGTTGTGTGAACTGGTGGGTGGAATGGAGTGCCCCACCAGCCCCCCTGCGACCCCTGGCCTGGTGAGTAGGAGCAAGCTCACCAGGGCCTGGGATACCCCTGCTGTGGTGAAGGAGATGCAGATCCCCACCAGTAGCAATGTTGTGCCCCAACTGATGGGTAGGAGAGAGCCCATCAGTCCCTGTGAACCTCCTGCTGTGGTAAGTGTAGAAGAGCTCACCAGCAGCCCCAAGATGTTGCCCCCTGGTTTGTTGGAGAATGCCCTGGGAGAAGAGCAGTGTGTGTGCTCCCCAGGGTCACGGATAATGCCGCCTTGGGGGATGGGACTGCGGTCTCCCTCAAGGTAGAGAAGGGCCTTGTGTGTGATGGCCTACAGGAGGAGGAACCCAGCGGACTAGAAGAGAGCAGTGCCGCTGACCCTCCTGTGGATTTGAACTGATGGGTGGGAATGCGTTCCCCATCAGCATCCTTGTAACCCCTGGCTTGGTGCGTGGGAGTGAGCGCACCAGGTCCTGTGAAACTCTGGCTGGGATGAGTGGGACAACAGGCCTCATCCCCAGCCCAACTTTTGTGCCCCTTGAATTCTGTGACCTCGGCCTGGTGGGTGGGAATTCGTTCCCCACCAGGCCAACTGTTGACCCAGCCAAAGGGAGTGGGACCACTGTCCTCCCTAAAGAAGTTGGGTCTTGCCCTGGTTTTGCGCTGTGCCCAGAGTCTGGTTGCCGTGGGTTGGTGAGTGGGAGTGTGCTCCTCACCAGCCCTTTGGATACCCCTGCCCTGACCAAACAAGTTCTCAGCGCTCTGGATGTTGCCCCAGCCCAGGAGAGTAGGAATAACATCCTTTCCTGTCCCTCTGGGGCACTGGCCCCACAAAAAGGGGGAGATGTGCCCCTCTCCCCACTGCTTGATTTCCAGGCTATGGAAAGCCTAGAGTCTCTGTGGACACAAAGGGGTCCACCGTATGGACTGGCTCTGGACCCTGAGCCACTGGCCGCAGACCCAGGAGGGTCTGACCCCAGCACTGCCTGGGGCATGGCCCAGGAGAAGCCTCCCAACTTGATGCTAGCCAGGATCAGGAGGCACCAGTTTCCTTGGCCCAGAACTAAGGCCCAACATTGTATACCTGGCCCAGGACAAGGGGCGCAGCTATTCTTTCCTGGCCCGGACAAGGGGCTCCCATTTTCTCCTGGCCCAGGACAAGGGGCTTGCTTGTTGTTTCCCTGGCCTAGGACAAGGGGCTTGCTTGTTGTTTCCCTGGCCTAGGACAAGGGGCTTGCTTGTTATTTCCCTGGCCCAGGACAAGGGGCTTCACACTTGTGACTGACCTAGGACCAAGGCCTCTGGACTAACGAACTGTCCAGACAAGCGGCTCACAGCAGCGAGGCTCTCCAAGAGTCCCAAGCCAGCATTTACTACCGCAACCGCTGGCTTGGTACAAAAAAGGGGGAGAAATGTAACGGATCCTACCCGTTACTGAGCCCTTGTCTGGACCACAAACTATTTACTTAAAAACTATGAACCTTGTTGCCCTGCTTGGATGTAGCTGTGGGCTCTGGCATAGAACTGGCCAGCTATTGCCAGGAACAAAGACTTATAGTTATGAACATTGGTTTGTGTATTAAGTTTGGTTTTATGTATTTTCAAATATTGTATGTGTTTAATTGTACTTGTCCAATGTGAAGGTTTGTGCAATCACCAACTACCAGGTATGCAAATATCTTCCTTAGCTTAACCTGGGAAATGGTAGGCAGACCAGTGATTGATCAAAGTTGGGGCAGGGCATTCAAAATAGTCAATCAAAGGCTCCAACCTTGGGCCACTGTCCCTAAGATGTGGATTATAGCAACTCCAGCCATTCACTATGTTGACCCCCTGCCATGTGGTAATTAGTTCACACCCTCAAGTCTTTGTTCAATCAAACACCTGTGTATCTGAAATGTAACCCTGTCTGAGTCATTGTATCTGTTAAGACCAGCTGTTGCTGGCTTTTGTCTGATGTGCTATGATTTAATCATGTTCCCTATTGTATCAGTTTCCCCATGTGATCCAATGCACTGTACTGTATATAAATATCTGTAGTTTGTGTCAATAAAAAGAGTTCTGTTTTGGAGTGAACAAGGAGTCCTGGAGTCTTGTATTGCTTATGGTCTAAAGTGTCCACTCTGATACCCATCTGCGCCAAGTATCCTGAATCGCCGACCGCCTGCTGCCAGCTTCCTGCGTCCCAACTTCATATGCTGTCAGGCGGCGACGTGGACTCCTCCCTGCTTCCAGTGATCCTGTGACTGTTTCCAGTGACTGTCCATACTTCAAATGGTGCATCCGACGGCGCTTATCGGCGTTGAGAAGGAGAGACCCGGGAACGACGGCGGAAGGTGACGCGGTCCCTTCCCAGCTTCCGTTACAGTTCCATTCTCTGTTTCCTGCTAAACCTGGTCCTTTCCCATGGGGGATAGGTCATTGAGGGGTGGGTACTATCACGATACCCATGATTATTACCTGCCTGGTATGGGTGCCTGTCTTGTTCCCTCTGGTGAGTGGGCAGCGGTGTCGCTGACCACCTGTCTGCTGGCCTTTCTGGTATGGGAGTGCGTCATTGATGTCGCGCTCGCTGTTTCGTAGCCTTCGGCACTAGTTGGACGATTGTGTCCATCCTTCTCCTTTGGCCTTATATACAGCCTGAATACTGGGCGTAGTTGCTCTTTTGTGGGGTGTACCTGTGCGTTACTGCTGTGTGTGTGCTCTTGTTTGACCTTGCTTGGCTTCTGTTGATTCTCCTATTCGATCCTTGGCTTTGTCTGACTACCGACTCCAGTACTGACCAGTGGCTCTGTCTGACTACCCGCTCCATGTATGACCTAGGCCTTGTCTAACTACCCGTTCTGGTCTGACCTTGATTCTGGCTGACTACCCACTCCGTGAGTCTCAATCGGCTTTTGCTGGCTCCTGCTCCATATAGACTACGAGAAAACTTTACCTCCCTGGTATTGTTGGAGCTGCCTTCCGCTCGGTAGCTCAGGGTTAGTCTCACCCCAGGTATTGCTCTAGCAGTCTCGATCCGTGCATCCTTGACTAGTTATACCTCCAAGGCTATTACCTGTCTGTGACTCCGGTAGTGCTCCTGTTGCTTCATCCCTCCAGGTATTGCTATAGCATTCTCGCTCCGTGCATCCTCGACTAGCTATACCTCAGGGGCTATTACCTGCCTATAACCCTGGTCTCGCTCCTATTGCCTGATCCCTAGCTCTCTAGGTTTCTGTTCACTCGTTCTTTCTGTAGACTCATAGGCTTGATTCTACCTCCTTTGCTGCCTTGGCGATCAGCGGTCGCAGGTTGTAGCTCCGTGTCGGCTCCTGGGTAGTGGAATGCACACTGTCCTCACGCCTGTTCCTGGGAAGGTTGGAGAAGTGTTTTGCTCCTGTACAGAGGCGAAACTAGAAGCCACCGGGCCCTGGTGCAAGAATTGCCATGGGCCCCCCCCGCCCACATTGGCCCCCTCATTCACATTGCCCCTTCCACACTGCCCCCTTCATCTCCACACTGCCTCCTTTGGCACAGATATCTGCAACCGGAGCTCCCGTGCACCGCTGTAGTAATGCAGAGGCTGGGAGATGACGTCATCACCCAGTGCTCTGTATTACTACAGCGGCGCGCCGAGTAGGAGATCAGGTAAGTGACTGCGGCGGGCGAGGGGGTCGCAGGCGGTGGCCGGGCCCCTGGAGTGACGGGCCCGGTCACAGGTGCGACCGCTGCGACCCCCATTGTTATGCCACTGCTCCTGTATACTTATCTTAATAAACTGATTACATTCACCTGTACCTGTGTTGTGTGATTCTTTATCCTAAGTGTACCGTGACAACATTAAATGAGTAAGAGGAAAATTACAGCTAAAGACAAACACAGTAGAAGTGTTAAAACAGCCATTGTCCAGGACAATGGCTGTTTTAACACTTTTACTGTGTTTGTGTTTAGCTGTAATTTTCCTCTTACTCAATTAATATACCCACATATATTATATACTGTTTTTCTTGCCATAAGATGGGCTTTCTAAAGATACCATTATTTTCATCAAATTTCCTGTAAAACAATTTATAAAATATGATGAAACAAATGTAACATGCACTTTTAATTAAAAAAAAAAAAAAAAAAAAAAAAAATCTTTGGCACTAAAAATCTTTTACACATCTACAAACACTAAAAAAAATATTTGTCTTGATTTTAGAAATACCCAATGTTTACATGCTTTTCTAATGTTTTTGTCAAGTTATATGGCAATAACTAAAAGTAGCAAAAATTGAGGTGTCTCCAAAACTTTTGTCTGCTAGTGTATTATAACAGGGAGGAAAGCCTCGACTTTAAAGGTTTATTGTCGAGTCTGGAATATTTTCAGGGCTTGGTGGCAAAAAAAAAAGAAAAAAAATTGTCTTTATAAAATATTTCTACTCCTCAAATTTGTATTTTTTATTTTTTTTGCAGAAGGGGTTTGAATTGGTACTTAAACAATCATCCTTGAAGTTTCAGTTGTCTGCCCTGTCTGCTATTCTTGCATTCCAGTTTATATTGACGATCCCTTAGTAAAGAGATTCATGAGAGCCTTAGGGAAAGTAAGACCAGCCATAAAATATATCCCCCATGGGATCTTAATTTAGTGCTAGATCAATTGTGTGGGTCCAAAGCCTTCAAACCCATGCATAGTATCTCCCTGAAGAACCTAACTATTAAGACAGTATTTTTAACAGCAATTACTTATGCTTGTAGGGTAGCGGAGCTGCAGGCACTATCTGATAATCCACATACATTCTTTTCCATCAGGAAAAGGTCGTAACAGACTTCCATCTAAATCTGCCATTTTATTTTTTTGTCCAGTGATGAGAGGAGAAATGCAGGAGGCGAATATAGTCAAGTTGATACCTTATTTGCTAAGGTTTAGGTTGCAAGCTTTAAGACCTCCTAGGTCTCTTCCTCAGGCATGTTATACAGATAAATATGAAAATATCTCTTATATACAAGTACACATTGCATTGTTTTGAATGGAAATAAGATAAGATCAGTCCAGACTCTGGTTCTTTGAACAGTCAGTGGTAAAGGAGAGTGCTGTAAATTGCAGTCTTTCTCTGAGGGGTCCAATGTATTTATGATCCCAGGGTGACTGTTGTAAAGGTTAATCCACAATGTGATAATGTGACAAATGCTGACTCTATTCAAACCATAATTCAAAGCTCTAAATTGGATCATTAATTTTACCTCCCATATTGTTCTCTCGCTTAGAGTGTGAAACTGTTCCATCAGTACAGTCAATTTAATGTCCATGACACTGTGTCCATTTTGGCAAAAATGTTCTCCCACTGGTGTCTGTCTTTTTGCTGTTAACACTGGATCTGTGGGAGTTAAACCTTTTATGTAATGGCTGCCCAGTTTCACCCACATAAAGAGCTGTTGGACATTTTGCATACATGAAGAGGTATATTACATTGGAAGATTTGCAGGTGAAGGTACCATTGATCTTCTGGTGTAACTGGGTGTTTGGAATGGTTACCTTGTCAGTGGTATAAATGTGTGCACAGGTTTTACACCACCTCTGTAGGCAGGGAGATGTGCCATTTTTTGTATTATTCAGGGCACCCGTTACCATCCGTTATTTTAAATTGGGAGGCTGTCTGAAGGAGAGTAAGGGAGACTATGGGAATACGTGCTTAAGCTATTGTTTCCCCCCTTAAGTCAGCATTCTATCTGACTGAAGGGGAATCCGGTCGTGCATGCATCAGGCGGCTCTGCAGCAGAGCAGAGATCGCGTTAATAAAAGAGAAATCCTTCGCTGAAACGGTCTTCTATGTGTGCTTGGTTTGCTAGAACGCTGACTTCAGGGGAGGGAGGGGGGAACTTTGAGAGTGATTATCTCTCAAACCATAAAAGTTTGAGAGATTGCATTGGGGCAATTAATTTCTTTTTTTAATGCCTACAATATGGGGATTTGTCAGTTTTAAGTAATCCCTTTAAGGAGCACTTTACCTCATAGCCGCAAAGCTCCATTGATCTCTATGGGACAGTTTCACTTGGGACATATCTCTGCAACCGCTCCACATACCAAGTTCAGAGACAGCTCATTCTTCTTGTCTGCCTTTGTCCTACACTGCGGTGCACATCTTTAGTGTCTTGGAGGGCTTTGGGGGATGCTGGAGCTGTTTTTGGGGTGCTCTGAGAGGAAACTTAAGTTTCCCATAAACGCCCTTTTCACAGACTGTTTTCTGATTGTCTTACAGTTCAGTCGCCATTTTCTTTCTTTCCTCTCCGAGTATCCTATGCAGAGCTTGGATCCTTCTACTCTCATCCTCAAGTTAACTCTTTGCTTGCCAGATAAGTGTGTTAGCTCTTTCTGGGGTGAATTCTTTAAAACGTTAGTAATATCCAAAAATTTCTTGTGATAGATTTGTAGAGGCTAAAAGAAGATTAACATTGCCAAAAACCCCATCTCTCAAACCACCAAGATTTGAGAGATATTGGCAGTGAAAGTTCCCCCTTTCCTCCCCTTCTCCTGATGTCAGCGTCTAGCTGACAGACGGAGATTCCAGTCCAGGGATCAGCTGGCAGCTCTGCATGAATCCCGGTATTAGAAAAGAATGACTTCATTGGAAATGTCTACAAAGTGTGTTTGGTTTGCAAGCACACTTTGTTGACCGTTCCCATGAAGTAGTCATTTTCTAACAATGGGGTTTCAGCTCTGCTGAAGAGCCTCATCGTGTCAGTTCACATGGATCCACTTCTGTCAGCTTTACAGCTGACATGAAGAGAAGGGGAGGGAAGGGGGAACTTTCATTGCTAAAATCTTTCAAACCATAGCGGTTTGAGAGAGAGGGTTTGTGGCAATGTTAATCTTTTTTTAGCCTCTACAAATCTATTACAAGAAATGTTTTGACATTACTAACACTTTAATCTGGGACACAGTATTGGGTTTTTCCTTGTACTGTCAGACACTTTATCTCTTGTCGGGATGTCCGACCTGTTGGAACCTGGGGCTAGACCTAAGACTAAGGACGCTGGGGTGTCTTTGACACCCATTACTCATTGTTCCTCATGTCAATCAGGGCTCCCTAGAGAATACTCAGGTAATTTATGCCCTTCATGGCCATGGGCCCCTGCATCCCCGCCAGGGCCTTCCAGCAATGATCAAGAGCTACCTTGGTTACAGGACTTAGTCGACTTTGACACAGTTCCCTAGGCATCTTCATGGGGTCCTTCAGTCCTGGAAGCCCCTGGCATTATTCAGGTCTATGGCCCCTAAACCTCATGGTATCCGTGAATTGTCAGACTCCTCTGATGTGGAGCTCTTGGTGGATTCAGATGAGGGTAAGTGCTCTGAGGGGGCATACTCTCAATTTTTAGGGACCCCTTTGAGGCTGACCCTGATACCTCTGCTGAGAGTCTCATTAAGGCTGTCTTAGATACTTTGAGGTTCCTCAGAAACTGCAGGAATATTCAGTCTACTTCTGACATCTTTCAAAGGTGCAAGAAGCAACGTACTGTCTTTCCACCTAATCCCTCTCTTAACCAGGTTGTTCTAGATGAGTGGAAGACCCCTGACAAGCGTCTATCCCTGCCTAAGAGATTTCCTAAATTGTACCTCTTCTCTGAGGCGGCTTTGGCTCAGTGGACTTTTCTTCCTAAGTTTGACTCCCTATCTCTAGGCTTTCTAAATCCACAACTTTGCTTGTGGCAGATGCCTCTGCTCTCAAGGATTTGACTGACAGGAAGCTGGATGCTATTTTGAAGGCCATTTTCTCTGTCGTCCAATACAGGTTACTGGAAACTTTGGGTAGGCTATCCACCCCTTTAATTGTAGGCAGGAACAATTCTAGAATTGTAAGCAGGGGGTGGAACCTACCTTCCCTCCTTGGCTGCAGCTAGCCAACCAGATCCAGAACGATTTGTTCCTTGGTGAAGACACAGGCAAGAGAACAGTTCTGCTATAGTTTTAGATTATTTTTTTTTTATTTTTCTGTTAGAAATGGAATACCACCATTAGGCGCATTACCATACCTGACAATGCCCTTAGATGTGGCTAGCTCAGTAACCAGGTGCTTTTTTTTGGAATTTAAGCCCCTGGGGGGAAAATCTTGACTACAAGTTATTTCTTCAGGAGTTGCCCACCTAGGCTTCTTCTTAATACATTGTAGTCTGAAGACAGAAGATCTGAAGGAAAGGTGAGCAACCCTTTGAATGCTGCAGGTCCACGTGTCCCACAGTGCCCCTCCGCACAGGGTTTTTTTCATTTGGAGTTCCTATTGCATACTCCTGCACTCATTGGGTCTATCTGTATGTCTGTTAGGTGTTTTGGAGCAGGTTTATGTGGTACCTTAACCCTTTAGCTGCTGGTTTTGCATCTTTTGGGGGGGGGTTTCTGACACTTTTCCTACTGGTTCAGTATTTTGGGTACTCTAACATGTTCTAGTGATGTTTCATGCATTTTTATTTTACTGTTTCAATTTTGTAAAATTTTAGTTAAAGGCGCACTTTACCGCATAGGCACCATTGCTCCATTCACTCCTATGGGACTGTACAGTTTGGGATATATCTCTGCAACCGCTTAATCTAGCGACAAAGATGGCTAATTTTTATTGTCTGCCCTTGCTCTATCATCCGGTTCATGTTTCTAGTGTGTTGGGGGGCTTAGGGGGCTTCGGGCACTGTTTGGGTAATTTTCTGGGAAAACTACATTTCCCATGAGCTCTTGCTTCGCAGGGCTTGGATTATCCTTCTCTCCTCTGCTGATTAACCCTTCGCCTACCAGATAAGTCTACTTTAGCAATTTCTGGGATGAAACTTTAATCCTACACACTGTACTTGGGTGATTTCTTATACTGTAAGGTTATTTGACACTGTGACAATGTCTATACCGTTGGAGCTTGGGGCCAGGCCTAAGACTAAGGATGCTGGGGTCTCTGTATCACCTATTGCGCATTGCTCTTCCTTTCATTCGGGGTTATCTAGCAAATTCTCAGGTCATTTATGCCTAGCATGTTCTGATGTCCCAGAGAGTGTCCCAGGGACCTCCAGCCATGCATTACAGCCAGTTTGGGTGTAAGAGTTCAAGGCTGCTACTAGGGACCTTAGGTCTACATTGCAACTCTCTCCATCCCAGTTACAGGGGGTATTCCATTCCTGACAGACCCCCTCCTCCGTCAAGTCTTCCCTGCCAAAACCACAGGGAGTTCCTCTGAGGAGGAACTGCTGGTGGATTCAGATTATGAGGCATGTTCTGCTGTGGGCTCCTTTCAGTTTTTTGGGGATCCCTTTGAGGCTGATCCTGAGCCCTCAGCTGAGGGTCTGATCAGGGCTGTTTTGACTACCCTAAATATTCCTTTAGTTCAGGAGGTTCCTTCTGATCCCTCTGATGTGTTTCAGGAGCCTAAAAAGTCCTTACTTGCTTTCCACCTAACCCCACCCTTGACTGCCTTGTGCCTGAAGAGTGGAAATCTCCTGACAGGAAACCTTCTGTGTCCAAGAAATTTGCTAAGCTTTATCCCTTCTCTGAGGCAGTGCTTGCTCAGTGAGTTCATCCTCCCAAGGTGGATGCTCCTATCTCCAGATTAGCCAAGTCTACTGCCTTGCCAGTGTCCGATGCATCCACTCTGAAAGTCTGGACTGACAAAACACTTGAGGTCTCCCTCAAGTCCATTTTTGCCACTGCTGGTACTGCCATGCATCCATCATTCGCTGCAGCATGGGTGAACCGGGCCATTGTGGTCTGGACTGAACAGCTCACCCTGGCTGTCAGTCAGGGTGCTCCTTCTTTGGATATATTGTGTCTTCTTGCCAACGTTTCTAAGGCACAGCACTATGTTTCTGCTGCCTTATTTGATGTGATCCGTTTGGTGGCCAGGGTTTCCACTATGTCTGTGGTTGCCAGACGGGCTCTTTGGCTCAAGATCTGGTCTGCTGACACTGCTTCCAAGAAAGTATTGCTTTCCTTACCTTTTCAGGGTACTTCCTTGTCTTAAAGATCTGATCAGTGAGGCCACTGGGGGTAAGAGTACCCTTCTACCTTTGGTCCCCAGGAAGAAAATGCTGCTTAAGTGTAATCAATATTTTCATTCCTTTCAGACTGACACACGTCCGGCGAACCAGACGGTTCCCTCAGCTCTGCATGCCTCCTCCAAGCCCAAACAGCAATGGAAGCCCAAGGTCTCCTCCAAGCCCAAAGCTTCCAAGCCTTCTTCGGAGTGACTCACCAAACCCAGGTCCCCATTCTGCTGTGGGTGGCTATCTGCGTCACCACCACAGCGTCTTGGAGGATTCAGTGGCAGACCCATGGGTTTTACAGTTGGTGGCAGAAGGATACAGGATCCCTTTCATCTCTCGTTCTCCCTTTCGTTTCTTTCCTTCTCAAATGCCTCAGGGTGTGGAGAAACGCCGGCTGTTCAACAGCGCTATTCAGGCTCTTCTGGACAATGATGTTCTACAGCCAGTTCTAGTTCGGGACATAGATATGAGTTTTTACTCAAACCTCTTTGTGGCCTCCAAAAAGGATGGCGGTTGTTGCCTATTTTGGATTTGAAGGATCTCCATTCCTGCATGATCCGGACTCATCACCAGGAGTCTCTACAGATGATGATTGCTGCTATGTCCCCTGGGTAATTCCTTGCATCTCTGGATCTTCAGAAGTGTATTTACACATCGCCATTCATACAGAGAGCCGGCAGTATCTCAGATTTGCCTGCGACTGAGGGCACTTCCAGTTTTCAGCTCTTCCCTTTGGTCTGACTACAGCTTCTCAAGTTTTCAATTGTGTCTTGGGAGCCTTAGTGTCCATCCTCCACTGGGACAGCATCAGAATTACTCCACCCATGGATGACCTGCTTCTGAAAGCCCACTCTGTGGAACTTCTTCATCAGCAGGTTCAGCTATGCATTCACGCTCTCACCCATCACGGGTGGATCATCAAAATGGACAAGTCAGATCTTGTCCCATCCCAGCATCTGGTCTTCCTGGGCCTTCTCTTCGACACTCAGAAGAGCATGGTGTTTCTCACGGACGAGGTAGCTCACCAGATCGCCCACAGGGTTTCTGCGGTTCTGGCTCAAGATTCAGTTCCAGCCAAGAAGATATCCTTTCTAGTGGGGAAATTCATCTCCACCATAGAAGCGGTCCCGTTTGCCATGGCACACACCAGGGAACTCCAGAGGTTTGTGACCCAGGTGTGCAAGTGTCAGCCAGACCTTCTGAAAATGCCAGTGTCCCTCCCTCTTCATGTGGAACTGAGTTTGTTATGGTGGCTTGATCTCTCAAATCTGGTGAAGGGCAAGTCCTTCCTGGTATCCTTCTGGACCACAGCGATGACTGATGCCAGCCTCTCCGGCTGGGGAGCGGTCCTGGGTCCCTGTGTGCTCAGGGTTGGTGGTCTCCGAAGGAATCTCTCATTCCCATCAACGTGTTGGAAATTTGGGCGATATTTCATGGCCGTCATTGGACATCTCAGCTGGAAGACTGTCCAGTCCGGGTACAGTCCGACAACACTACGGCCGTGGTTTACATCAACAAGCAGGGCGGAACAAGAAGTCTCGCTTCTTGGTTAGAGGTCAAGGCTATTTTGTCCTGGGCAGAAGAACACGTTCCTGCCATATCCGCAGTGCACATTCCTGACGTATACAACGTCATGGCGGACTTCCTCAGTTGACACACAGTGGACAGCGGAGAGTGGGAACTGCACCCAGAGGTGTTCACCCTCATTGTTCAGAAGCGAGGTCTTCCTTACATCGACCTGATGGCAACAAGACACAACAGGAAGGTTCCGAGGTTCTGCTCTCGGTGGAGGGACCCTCTAGCTCTGGCGGTGGATGCAATGTCCATTCCTTGGTTGTTTCCTCTGGCCTATATCTTTCCTCCCCTCCCAATGTTGCACAGTCTGTTTGCCATGTCGCGGAGTTACATGCTCTGTCCTGTAAACCACCTTTCTTGGTGTAACACAAGGACAAAGGCGGTGCTTCGCACTTCTCAGGAGTTTCTTCCGAAGGTGCTTTCGGAGTTCCACATCAATCAGGAGATTGTGGTGCCTTCTTTCTGCCCTGACCCCACTGAGTCTATCAGGCAATCTGAGGCGCTGTTCGTCATTCCTGAAGGTCCCAGGGCAGGAAGACCTAGATCAAGAGTGACTATTGCTTCTTGGATCAAGTCCACTATTCGTAAGGCTTATGAACTGAGGAAGAAACCTGTCCCCTTTCGAGTCATGGCTCATTCTACAATGTCTGTTGGGGCTTCTTGGGCTTACAAGAATCAGGCCTATGCTGATCAGTTGTGCAAGGCTGCCACTTGGTCGTCTGTGCACACCTTTTAGAAGCACTACCGTGTTGATGTGCTGCCATTGGCCGACGCCAGCTTTGGGAGGAAGATCCCGGAGGCAGTCTTGCCTGTCTAGGATCTTCTTCGGTTCTTGGTGCTTAGTTCACTTTTGAGCCCTGTTGGCTCTAGTTCAGTGTGCTGTGTAACAGTTTGGGGTGTTGTTACCCCTGTTCAGTGTCTGTTGACACTTCATTGTTTTGTTGGGCTATCTCTGATCTGATGGTTCATATATGCTCTGGTGCCTTTGGGGGCCTTGCGCCTGGTCCTTGCCTTACTTCCCGCCTCTGGGAAACTCAATGGTTGGACATCCCAAAGTTACCAGTAACCTGTATTGGACGACAGAGAAAAGAGGATTTTAGTCTTACCTGTTAAATCCTTTTCTTTCAGTCCATACAGATTACTGGTCTCCCACCCTGTCAAGGGACCATGCTTGGCTCTGCTGCAGACAGACTGTGGGGGTCTTTCGGGGTCAGGCTCACAGGAGTCTTCTTTCCCTTACACTATCTAGTCAATAGTGTCTCAAATCTTTCTGGAGTTGGTTGGCTAGCTGCAGCCAAGGAGGGAAGGTAGGCTCCACCCCCTGCATACAGTTCTAGAATTGTTCCTGCCTAGAATTAAAGGGGCGGATTGCCTACCCAAAGTTACCAGTAACCTGTATGGACTAAGAGAAAAGGCTTTAAGACTAAAATCCTCTTTTTACGACCATAGGTGCATCTGAGACCTACCTTTGCTTCAGCTTGGGTAAATAGGGCTGTTGCGCTATGGACAGAGCAGTTAACTGAGGCTGTCCTTCAGGGTGCTCTAACAGTTGACCTTCTACATCTTTTGGCTAACATTTCAGGGGCTCAGCATTATGTTACTAATGCTATCTTTGACACTATCAGACTTGAGGCCAAGGTCTCTGCCCTGTTTGTGGTTGCCAGACGTTCCCTTTTGCTTAAGATCTGGTCTGCTGACTCTATCTCTAAGAAATCTTTGGTCTCGCTTCCTTTTCTGGGCATGTCTTTTTGGCCCTGATTTGAAGACTTTCATCAGTGAGGCTGCTGGGGGCAAGAGCACCTTGTTGCCCTTGATTCCTAAGAAGAACCCTCCACTTTGCAGGCTTCGTCTTTTTCGTGCCAACAAGGACGAGACTCGCGGGGCGATTCTGGTGGTTCCTGAGGCCCTGCTCTCCTCCTCCAAGCCCAAACAGCTGTGGAAGCCCAAACAGTCCTCCACCTAGCCCAAACCCACCAAACCTACTTCGGCATGACTCACTGAACCCCGGTCCGCACACACCAGTTGGGGGCTGTCTGTTGCACTTTCTCAGTGTTCGGACAGTTCTTAGCTCTCCTCTTTTGGTTTGACCACAGCTCCGCAGTGCTTCTTGGGTGCACTGATTTCTGTCATGCACAAGAGGGGTATTCAGGTAACTCCATACATGGACTTGCTCTTGAAGGGCCCTTCCAGGGAACTCCTCCACCAGCAGGTTGCACGACTGCAATTACACATTCTTCCTTCACAGTTGGGTTCTGACCATGGACAAGTCAGATCCAATCCCATCGCATGGGCATGGTCTTTCTGATGGAGGACGTGGTTCAACAGCTCATCAATAAGGTTTCCTCAGTTCTGGCTTGCGAGTCCATTCAAGCCAAGAAGTTGACCTCTCTGGTGGGGAAAATAATTTCCATCATAGGGGCAGTACCATTTGCGATGGCTCAAGCAAGAGAACTACAGAAGTTTGTTATCCAAGTTTGGAAGGGGAACCCAAATCTCTTGAAGCTTTCAGTCTCTTCTCTTACATGTGGAGCTGAGTCTTCCTTGGTGGCTGAATCTCTCCAACCTACAGAAGGGATGACAGTTCGTAATTCCATTTTGGACCACAGTGACAATGGATGCCAGCCTATCTGATTGGGGAATGGTCGTGGGTTAACTGAATGTCCAGGGTCATTGGTCAGTGGAGGAGTCCCTCCTACCCTTCAATAGTCTGAAACTCCGGGAGATATTCCACTCTCTGAGGTATTGTTCGTCTCATCTCAAGGGCTGTCCAGTTCATGTCCAGTCTGACAACGCCATGGCTGTGGCTTACCTCAACTAGCAAGGTGGCACAAAACGTCTCGCAGCTTGGTTGGAGGTCAAGACTATTTTAACCTGTGCGGAACAACATTTGCCTGCCATCTCCACCGTTCATATTCCAGGCATAGAAAATGTCTTAGCCGTCTTCCTAAGTCGACACACCATGGGCAACGGAGAGTGGGAGCTTCATCGAGAGGTGTTCAACCTCATAGTTCAGAAATGGGGACTTCCCTGGATTGACCTGCTGACCACCAGACACAACATGAAGGTTCCGATATTTTGCTCCCACTGGATCTCGACAATCTGGCTTTCGCAGTGGATGCTCTGTCAATTCACTGGCCGTTTCATCTAGCCTACATTTTCCCTCCTCTGCCCCTGCTCCCCCAGGGTTCTGAGGAAACAATGGATGGAGAAGACCCCGATCATCCTAGTTGCTCCATACTGGCCCCGGCAACCTTTGTTTCCGGAGCTGCTGAACCGGTCTGTGCGAACCTTTTCAGCTTCCACACAGACCAGATCTCCTACTGCAGGGTTACCTGTGAAAAGAGGATGTGGAGTGTCTGGGTTTGATGGCTTGGAGATTGAATCCTCTATCTTGAGGAAGAAAGTATTTTCTCCTGAGGTGGTCGCCACCATGATTCAGACTCTGAAACCTGTTTGGTCCATCATCTACTCTTGGTATGTGGATAGGGATCTGTCCTCACAAGAGTTTGATCTCTCGACTGTCCTGTCCTTTTTACAGGATGATGTGAACAAAGGCCTTAGCCTGACATCGGCTCTCTCTGTCTTTTTTTTCAGAGGCGTATTGCCGTTCTTCTGGATGTGAAGGTTTTCTTTCTGGGTGTCTCTCATGTTTTCCCTGCCTCTAAGCATCTTGCCTCTGTGCACGCTGCTATCATTCTTTTCAGGGTGAAACTGTGCACTTCACTGAGTCTGTCCATCAGACTGATGCACTTTGTCATCCCTGAGTGTCCTAGGGCAGGTAAGGCTGCATCCAAGGTGACTATCGCGTCTTGGGGCAAGTCTACCATTTGCAAGGCGTATGAACTCAGGAAGAAACCTGCTACCTTTCGTATCACAGCTTGTTCCGCCAGGTCTGTTGGGGCTTCCTGGGACTATAAGAATCAGGCCTCTGCTGGTCAGTTGTGCAAGGCGGCCACTTGGTCTTCTGTGCACACTTTCTCTAAACACTACCATGTTGAAGTTTTGGCTTTGGATGAAGCCAGCTTTGGCAGGAAAGTCCTGGAGGCAGTCCTGCCTGTCTAGGACTTTCTTTCCTGTGTCTAGAGATCTTTAACTGTTGAGCCCTGTTGGCTCTTGTTCTGTGTGCTGTGTTTACAGTTACTGGTGCGCTGTGTTACTGTTTTGTGCCTGTTGACACTTTGTTAGTTGGGGCTGTTCCATGATCTGACTTGTCGATGAGAGCTCTGGTATCATGGAGACCGGCACCTGGTCCTTGCCTTACTTCCCACCACTGGGAACTCAATGTTGGTACATCCCAGAGTTACCTGTAAGCTATATTGGACAACAGAGAAATTAGGATTAGTCTTACCTGTTAAATCCTTTTCTCTTAGTCCATATAGCTTACAGGTCTCCCACTCTGTCAAGGGACCCTGCTTGGTTCTCCTGTGGCTGGATGTGGGAGTCCTTTCAGGTTCATGCTCACAGGAGTTTTCTCTCTTTTCTTTCTTGCTATCTAGCTAGCTAGGTTCCTTGTCTCAAATCTAACTGGGAGGGGACTAACTAGTCACCAGCTAAGGAGGAGAAGGCTCCACCCTCCATTATTTCCAAGAATTGTTCCTGCCTATTTAAAGGGGCTGTCACCTTCCCAGAGTTACCTGTAAGCTATATAGACTAAGAGAAAAGGATTTAACAGGTAAGGCTAAAATCCTCTTATTTAGACCGAACAAAGGAATTTAGGCAGTCACAATCTGTATTTGTCCATTTGTTTGGTAAATAAAAAAGCAAATCGGCTTCCAAAGCCTGTATCTCAGTGAATTAAAAAATGCATTAAAATGGCATACGAGGAAGCAAATGTTCAAGTACTAGCAAGAATAACAGCTCATTCTACCAGATCTCTGTCAACATCATGGGCCACAAAGGCTGAAGCCTCAGCCACAGACATATGTAAAGCAACCACTTGGGCTTCCATATCTACATTCAACAGACACTATAAAGTGGATGTTGTAGCATCAGCAGATGCAAGATTTGTAAGAAAAGTGCTGGAAGCAGTGGTCCCAACATGAGAATAATAATTTTCTATTATTTTCCAACATATCGGTGACTGGAATGTTGTTTTCTGCCTCTATAAAAGTTTCTCTGTCGTTCAATATAGGATACTGGTAAATTTGGGTAGGCGACCACCCCTTTAAGTAGGCAGGAACAATTCTTGAAGAGAATGCTGGGTGGAGCCTACCTCCTCTCCTTAGCTGCATATAGCCACCCCTCTCCAGAAAGATTTGTTCCTTCATGAAGATGCAGGCAAGAGAACAGTTCTTCTATAGTTTTTAGCTTATTTTCTGTTTTCTGTTAGGTATGGAATACCACCATTAGCCCTGGGGGTATAATCTTGTTTGGCAAGTTCTTTCCCTAGGAGTTGCCTGATGAGGCTTTTTCTTTATACATGGTAATCTGAAGATAGAAGACCTGCTGAAAAGGTGAGCAACCCTTTGAGTGCTGAGGTCCACTTGTCCCACATTTCCTCTCCACACAGAAGTTTCCTTTAGAGTTCCTACTATATACTCCTGCACTCATTGGGTTTATCTGTATGTCTGTTGGGGGTTTGGAACAGAGTTTGTGGTAAATGTAACCCTTTTCTGCCAGTTGGCATCTTTTTTGGGGGTTTTTGCGCTTTACCCTTCAGGTCAGTGTTTGCCTCTTAAAGGGATAGTAATATTTCGTTTTAACTTTTTTATTTTGTAGGCATTAAAAAAACATGAAGAATGATATAAGTCTTAACTCTCAAACCTTTATGGTTTAAGAGAGAGTCACAAGAAAAGTTTCCCCTCCCGCCCCTTTTACCTAGTGTAAGCCATCTCTTCTCAGATGTGGAATGCAGTCCATAGACCAGACAGATAACAGAAGGGGACACTCTTATTCCTATGAGAACAATGAAAGCCCTGACCCCCTTGACAAGCTTTTCAGGTTTTTCCCTTATCTTAATTGAAGATTGTCCCTCTCTGCAATCTACCTGGGAACCTCCCTTCTGCTTTGGCTGAGCAGTATTACATCAGTAAAAGGGGCGGGAGGGGGATACTTTGTCATTGAATTACTCTTGAACTACAACTCTGACAGAATTGAAATAACACTCTCCAAAGTCCAAATACTATGATGATTAATTAGAGCTGCTTTTATTATGAAACATTACTATCCCTTTAACATGTTTTCTGGTGTTTTTACAACTTTTTTTTACCTCATTCTGAAATTTTAAAAAGTTCTGCACCTTTAAGGAGCTCTTTACTGCATAGATGTTATGCTCCATTCCCCTCTATGTTCTGTGTGTTTTGGGGTTCTCAGGGGGCTTCAGGCACTGTTGGGGTACTTTTTTAGGGAAAACTACATTTCCCATGAGCTCTTGCTTTGCGCGCTCATTTCTGATTGGCTCCATCACAGCAGCCATTTTCTGCTTTCCCTTCACGAGTATCCTACGCAGGGCTTGGACTCTCCTTCTCTTCTCAGCAGATGAACCGTTCGCCTGCCGGATAAGTGCAAATTAGCAATTTCTGGGGTGAAATATTAATCTTACACACTGTATTTGTTTATTTCCTTATATTTTGGACCGAAGACTAAGGATACTGGGGTGTCTGTATCCCCCATTGTGCACTGCTCCTCATATCAATCAGGGTTGCCTAGAGAGTACTTGAATCATTTATGCCCAGCATGCGCTGTTGCCCCTGTGCCTCCCCAGGGACCTCCAGGCATGCACACGAGCCAGTTTGGATGCAAGAGTTTAAGGCCACTACTAGAGACCTAAGTGTAACTGTTTTTCAAGACACTCAGACCAGCAGGTTACAATAAAACACAGTTTTATTAAAAAATAAAGAAGAAAGATCACCCTCTACAGGCAACGCATAAATATAGCGATAGATTGGCTACATATGCCTTCTCAGGCCCAGTATACAGAAGCAAGAATAATATATATATATACTGTCACAGGACAGGCACAGAATAGTAAGGGTACTCAGTGGTTAAGTACAAATAATCAATCAGTCTCTGTTGTGGTGTTTGGCACGCCCAAGGTGGTAATGAGGCAGCAATTGGTGTTAGATGATGCAACACCTTAACTTCATAAGGCTTGGAAAGCTGCTTAGGCAGTACAGGAACTGAGGCAGAATACTGCAGGGTAGTTTCAGCCAATAGCCCCCACGGGCGTAGTAACAGGGACAACTTACACTGCAAGAGCTTGAGCCTATAGCCCCCACGGGCGTAACAACGGAGATGACTACACTGCAAGAGTTTGCCAATAGCCCCCACGGGCGTAATACCGGAGACCAACTGTAAAGCAATAGCTTGAGCCAATAGCCTCCACGGGCGTATACCAGAGACAACCTGCACTGCAAGAGCTTGAGCCAATAGCCCCCACTGGCATAGTAACGGAGACTTATTGTACAGCAAGAGTTTGAGCAGATAGCCCCCACGGGCGTAGGAACGGCCACAACCTGTGCTGCAAGTGTTTGAGCCAATAGCCCCACCGGGCGTGTAACAGAGAGTAACACTGATAGAGCTAGAGCCAATAGAGCCTCCCGCGGGCGCGGTAACTGAGACCGACTACTGTGCTAGTTGACAAGATGAGCCGCCGTCTCAACGCGGCCGGCTCAGCAGATATAGCGGATAAACAGCAAGGCTCTGCAAGTGTTAAAGAAGGCTCAGATAGTGGAGACAGCAGCACTGCAAGTATTAATAACAGCACAAGGATTGGACGCACAGCTCTGCAAGTACAACCGGAGGCTCAGCAAATGTGGGTACCACTCTGCAAGTGCCAAGGAAGACTCAGCAACGGAAGCACAGCTCTGCAAGTGTTAATGGAGACTCAGCACTGGAGACACGGCTCTACAAGTGTTAATAGAGGCAATCACGATCAGCCCTGCCACAAGCACAGCGGAAGTCAGAATGTCGCCACAGCGACACCAAGCAGCAGGAAGCAGGAACGATGGCAGGGTCTGTAGCAAGCCGGTTCGGGTCAAGGAGCAAGAAGTCAGCCAGGCGTGGTCAGGTCACGGAGGAGGTTCTCAGACAAGCCAGATCAGTCACGAGCAGGAACGTCAGCCAAGCCGGGTCAGATCACGGAGGAGGTTCTCAGACAAGCCAGATCAGTCATGAGCAGGAACGTCAGCCAAGCCGGGTCAGATCACGGAGGAGGTTCTCAGACAAGCCAGATCAGTCATGAGCAGGAACGTCAGCCAGGCCGGGTCAGATCACGGAGCAGGAACTCAGGAGCATAGTCAAAACAAGCCAGATCGGTACACAGGAATCAGTAAGACTGGAACACAGCAACAGCAACACTGGCTCAGGAAAACTTCTGTTTCCATGAAGTTTGCTAAGTTGTACCCCTTTTCTGAAGCGGCGTTAGCTCAATGGGCTCATCCACCCAAGGAGGATGCGCCACCTAAGTCCACTGCTTCGTGGCAGACGGTTCTGTCTCCAAAGATTGGACTGAGAGGAAGCTTGAGACATCCCTAAAGAACATCTTTGCTATGGCTGGTACTTTGTTGCACCAGGCGTTCACCTCTGTTTGGGTGAACAGTCCAAACTGCAATGGCCCTGAACAGCTGACTGTGGCTGTCCATCAGGGAGCTCCTACCGCTGATATGTTGCGAATTCTTGCCAACATTTCTGAAGCTCAGCATTATGTTTCTGCTGCTATTTTTGATGCCATCCGCTTGGTGGCTAGGATTTCTACCAGTCTGTGGTAGCCAGATGGTCTCTTTGGCTCAAGATCTGGTCTGCACACACTTCCTCTAAGAAATCCTTGCTTTCGTTGCTTTTTCAGGGTACCTCTCTGTTTGGGCTGGAGCCTAAGGACCTCATCAGTGAGGCCACAGGAGGTAAGAGTACTTTGCTGGCTTTAGTACCTAGTAAGAAGTCTCCAGTGAAGCGGAATTGGCTTTTTTGTCCTTTTCAGGCTGAGGTGCGCTCTGCGACCCAGGTTCCGCGCTCCTCCTCCAAGCCCAAACAACAATGGAGGGCCAAGCAGTCCTCTACCAAGCCCAAGACTTCCAATCCTGCTTCGGCATTACTCTCCGAACCCAGGTCCCCACGCTCCAGTGGGTGGTCTTTTGCGCCATTTCCTCAGTGTCTGGAAAGACACCGTGGGGGATCCATGTGTTTTGCAGGTTTTGTCAAAAGGGTACATGATCCCTTTCGACTCACTTCACCCGTTCAGATTTTTTCTTTCTCTCACTCCTCAGGGAGTGGAGAAGCGCTGTCTGTTCCACTGTGCTATCCAGACCCTTTTGGACAAGGAGGTTCTGGAACCAGTCCCAGTGCCTGCAATGGGTTTGGGTTTTTACTCCAACCTGCTTGTGGTTTCCAAGAAAGACGTCGGCTGTCATTCAATTTTGGACCTCAAGGGACTTCAATTCCTTCGTGGTCAAGACTCATTACCACCAGGAGTCCCTGGGGACTGTGATTGCAGCCATGTCTCCTGGAGAATTTCTTGCTTCTCTGGACCTTCAAGATGCATACCTGCATATTGCCATCCATCCAGAGAGCCGACAGTACCTCTGGTTTGCTTGTGACCAAGGGCATTTTCGGTTTTCTGCTCTTCCCTTTGGTCTTACTACAGCTCCCCAGGTCTTCAATCGTGTCCTGGATGCATTAGTGGCTGTCCTCCACTGGGACGGCATCAGTCACTCCATACATGGACGACTTGCTTCTGAAGGCCCCCTCTCCGGACCTCCTTCATCAGCAGATCAAGGACTACATTCATGATCTGACCCATCAAGAATGGATCCTCAGCATGGACAAGTCAGATCTGGTACCATCTCAGAGACTAGTCTTCCTAGGTCTCCTCTTTGACACCTAACAGGGTATGGTGTTTCTCATGGACAAGGTAGCTTACCAGATCATCCACAAAGTATCTGTTGTTCTGGCTCATGATCCAGTTCCGGCCAAGAAGCTGACCTCACTAGTGGGGAAGTTTATTTCCACCATAGAAGCGGTTCCGTTCTACATGGCTCACACCAGGGAACTTCAGAGGTTTGTGATCCATGTGTGCAGGGGTCAGTGGGATCTGTTGAAGATGTCTGTGTCTCTTCCTCTTCACGTGGAGCTGAGCCTGTCATGGTGGCTCAACCTCCAGTCTGCTGAAGGGCTGTCCCTTCATGATATCCTTCTGGACTACTGTGACTACGGATGTCAGCCTCTCCGGCTGGGGAGCGGTCCTGGGTCACAGCAATACCCAGGGTCGGTGGTCTCCGGAGGAATCTCTTCTTCCCATGAATGTTTTAGAGCTTCTGGCGATATTTCATGCTCTTCACCACTGGACGTGTCATCTGGAGTGGTGCTCAGTAAGAGTCCAGTCCGACAACGCTACGGCGTGGCTTACATAAACAAGCAAGCAGTACATGAAGTCTCGCGGCCTGGTTGGAGGTCAAAGCTATTTTAATCTGGGCAGAGGAACATGTTCCTGCCATATCCGCAGTTCATCTTCCCGGAGTAGACAACGTGTTGGCAGACTTCCTAAGTCAACACATAGTGGGCAGCGGAGAGTGGGAACTGAATCAAGAAGTGTTCAACCTCATCGTTCAGAAGTGGGGACTTACTTGCATCGATCTGATGGCAACAAGACACAATCGGAAGGTTCCGTTCTGCTCTAGCTGGAGGTACCCTCTAGCTCTGGCAGTGGATGCCATGTCGATCACATGGCGCTTCCCTCTGGCATACATCTTTTCTCCCATTCCCATGCTACAGAGGGTGTTGCAGGAGCTGTGTCTGGAGAGATCTCTAGTCATTCTGATTGCTCCATACTGGCCTTGTCCGGCTTGGTTTACAGAGCTTCTGGATCTCTCCGTGGCGGAGCCCTTCCAGCTGCCCCGCCATCTGGATCTTCTTCTACAGGGGTACCTGTAGGATGTGGACCATCTGGGTTTGATGGTATGGAGATTGAATCCTCAATACTGAAGAAGGGTTTTTCTTCTGGTATGGTTGCCACTATGCTTGGTGTCTTCAAGCCTGTCTGCTTTAAGGCCTACCATAAAGTCTGGTCCACCTTTCTCTCTTGGTGAGCTGATAAGGATCTTTCCCAGGAATCTGATCTTCCAACAGTCCTGTACTTTCTGCAGGATGGAGTGGATAAGGGTCTCAATTTGAGGTTCAGACTACTGCACTCTGTCTTCTTTCAGAGACGTATCGCTGTCATTCCTGATGTCAAGGTTTTCTTTCAGGATGTTGCTCATACTCGTCCTGCCTTTAAGAGCCCTACTCCTCAGTGGGATCTTAACTTGGTTTTGGGTGTTCTTCAGCGCCCTCCATTTGAATCATTGGCTACTATTCCTCTGCGCATGCTGGCTTGGAAAATGGCCTTTCTCCTGGCGATTATGTCTGTTCGCAGTGTCGCGGAGTTGCATACCGTCTTGTAAACCACCCTTTTTGGTGTTTCACAAAGACAAGGCAGTTCTTTGCACTTCTCAGGAGTTCCTCTCAAAGGTTGTCTCCGAATTCCACATTAAGAAGGAAATTGTGGTACCCTCTTTCTGTCCTGACCCTACATCCAACAAGGAAAGGGATCTTCACTTGTTGGATGTGGGGCGATGTCTAAAGTTCTTTGTGCACCACACTGAGGCTATTCGCCAGTCTGATGCATTGTTCATCATTCCTGAGGGTCCCAGGGCAGGGATACCTGCATCCAAGGTGACCATAGCTTCTTGAATTATGTCTACTATTCGTATGGCTTATGAACTGCGAAAGAAGCCTGCTCCATTTAGGGTTTCGGCTCATTCCACCAGATCCATTGGGGCATCTTGGGCTTACAAGAATCAAGCCTCAGATGATCAGTTGTGCAAGGCTGCCACTTGGTCATCTGTGAACACGTTTTCTAAGCTCTACTGCGTTGATGTGCTGGCGTCGGCCGATGCCAGCTTGGGACGGAAGATCCTAGAGGCAGTTTTGCCTGTCTAGGTTCTCCTTTCATCTCTTCAGTGTTCCTTCACTTTTGAGCCCAATTGGCTCGAATTTGTGTGCTGTGCTACGTTCCTGGTGTTGGTTATGCGCCGGTTTTGTGTCTGTTGACACTTTATTGTTATTGTTGGGCTGTCTATGATCTGATGGTTCATATAGGCTCTGGTGACTTAGGGAGCTCTGCGCCTGGTCCTTGCCTTACTTCCCACCTCTGGGAAACTCAATGGTTGGACATCCCAAAGTTACCAGTAACCTATATTGGGCGACAGAGAAAAGAGGATTCTAGCCTTACCTGTTAAATCCTTTTCTCTTAGTCCATATAGGTTAATGGTCTCCCACCCTTTCAAGGGACCATGCTTGGCTCTCCTGTGACCAAATGTGGGAGTCCTTTCAAGTTCATGCTCACAGGAGTCTTCTCTTCCCTTTTTATTGCCTAGTCACTAGTTAGTGTCTCAAATCTTTCTGGAGAAGGGTGGCTAGATGCAGCTAAGGAGAGGAAGTAGGCTCCACCCAGCATTCTCTTCAAAAATTGTTCCTGCTTACTTAAAGGGGCGGTCATCTACTCAAAATTACCAGTAACCTATATGGACTAAGAAAAAGGATTTAACAAGTAAGATTAAAATCCTCTTTTCTCCCTCCCTTCTGGTTCATTGCTTCTGCATGTCCCATTATATGCCGGGGAGAGAACACAGAAGAAAGGGAGAAATTTACTCACCGATATTTAATTTTCTTCTGTGTCCTCTCCACGGCACACCCTACCCTATTTTACCTGTACTGGTTATTGTTTTTCTGCACGTTGGTCAAGAGATCGCAAGGCGGGCTTTTTTAAGTAAAACAATCAGTCCTACCAGCTGGAGGATGGATTTTAACCCATTTTATGCCATAGAGAGGACACAGAAGCAAATGAATTATCTGTGAGTAAATTTCTCCCTTTTTGTCACAGTTGTGACCAACTAAGTTTAGGTATACCCTCTTTATGTGGATTGGATGCTGAATTATTTATCTACTTGTCCTGATGACAAGTAGATGTTTCAACGTGCCTGTTTCTTAAACATATTCTGAGAGTCTACTGATCGTTTGTGTTTTGACCCTGCTTGTCTGATCTTGACTCCAGTTTACCCTTCTGATTCAGCATCTGATCTTTGTTCCTGTGTACCAACCGGGTTGGATTGACCTTGCTTCCTGCCTTCTCCTAGACTCTGCTTGACTACTTGTGCACCACCCTCTGGCTAGACCTTTGACTCTGCTTGCTTCATTATCCCTGCTGAACTTCCTGTGCATCAACCTGGGCTTTGCTTCTGACTCTGATTTATCCTCAGTCTGACTTATTGTGCTTCAACCCTGGCTAGACCTCAGACTCCATTTCTCTTAGTCTCCCTGCTCGACTTTCAGTGCATCGATCTTAGCTACCAACTCATATTCATAATCAGTTCGACTACCTGTGTTCTGACCCCAGCTAGACCACCAACTCCAAATGGTACAGTGTACGACTTCCAGAGTTCCAACTGTCAGTCTCGACTCAGGTCTGCCTTGGTTCTGTTCCTGTTTCTTCTCCATCGGTTGCTGTGAATTTGCTTCTCACAGTGCCCCATCCTTCAGTTATCTTCACTTCTCTGCATTCTGTAGGGTTTTGTGAAAGGTTGAGATGAACAGAGTGCACATCATCAGGACTGTGCCTCATTAGCCTCACAGAACTTTGTACTCAGACCCAATCACCCTCTCAGTAGACTAGCAGTGTCAGCTCTGTCTTCTTACAAAACTTCTCTCAGGGTTCTCTTTGTCATCCAGATGTAGTAACTTTGGCTTTAACTTTGTGAATCTTGAAATTGAGAACCTGAGATGGAATGTTTTCTCTCAGCCATTTAGTTTGATCTATGGTTTTAATATCACTGAGCCAGTTTCTTGTAGGGCTTACCAAAGGGGCTGGCCATTGTTCTTCAAGTGGCTTCCAAGGGATCCCTTTGAACCACTTCATTTGTTGACCTTGATCATGGCATTTTTCCTGGGAACTGTATACATCTGGAGAATGGTCGATGCTGGCATCATCTTGTAGAGACCTCTTTCTGGTTTTCCATGCAGATGTGGTTAGTTCTGCGACCTCACTTAGGGTTTTTCCATGAGGTAGTTTCTGACTAATCAGGATTTTGCTCTTCTTTCACTTTGTCTTGCCCATCTAATAGGCAAGAACAGGGTCTTCACTCTCTGAACATGGTTAGATGTTTTAATACTGTCTTAATCACCCCAAACCTTTTCACAAATCAGACAAACTTTTCATATTCCTATGAGCTCTCTTGCAGACCAGGAGACTTGTAAGGTGACTGTGGTCTCTCGGGTCAAGAGACCATTAGCCAGGAGTATGCCATTAAGATGAGACCGGTACCTTTTTAAGGTAACCTCTCTTTCCACTAGATTGGTGGGGCTTAGTCGGCCTATCAAAACCTGGTATCTGCAGAGAAGTTGTGTAAGGCAGCAATGTGGGCGACTCTCCAGTATTTGTTAAAACATCAGAGTCAGAGTCAAAGAAAAATGGCTCACAGTGCTAACTCACCTTAGTGTATACATATAGTTAATAAAGTTTGTAATAGATATCGCGAGAAATAGTGTGACTAAAGTGTGCAGAAAGGAATGAGAAGGTTCTCTAGTCCCCCAAACATTATGTATTAGGCATATATAATAACATTTTTGAAAAATATGAGGTTTTAATGCCCACATTTTGGTCAAAGGAGTTTTTATCTTGCTAACCCTATCAACAATAATTTAAAAAGTTTAGATAGGGTTTTTCAGGTGTTTAGAGTAGGTGCCTGCCATATATTGAGGTACCTTGATGGGGTTGGCAAGCTTAAACCTCTTTTGGCATTTATCAACAGTGTTATTATATGTGCCTAATACAGGATACACTTTTCACAGTTAGAATGGAGGATCTCAGGTTTGTTGTTTGTTTTGTATTAAAATCAAAGTGTTGACCTTGGCTACTGCCAGTTTTGGGAGAAAATCCTCCAGGCAGTAATGCCTGTATAAATACATCTTTTATTTTCTCTCTAGTAACTCTTCTGTTAGTCAAGTTTTGTGTGTGTGTCGCATGGCCTTTGACATCTAAAGATCATAATTGTATGTATTTGTTTTGTCTCTGAGACTAGATGGGGTGTTGGGGTTTTTTTCCCATCCCACTAATTCTGGTCGGGACCGCTTTAATATGTCCCCACAATGTCTCTGTTCCACAATAGATGAAAAAGATAAAAGGTGAGTTCTGTGTCCTTAACTAATAAATCCTTTTCTCTTAGTCGTTGTGGAATCTGGGGCATCTTTGATTTATTTCATATCATCTTTGTTGTACATAAAACTAAGGCTATTGCTGATTAGCAGGGGTTAAGTGGAACTTGGAGGGAGTCTCCTCCTCTAGAGATGTTTTGCCGCCCTGCCTCCTAGTAGTAGCTACTGAACCCCGTGGTTCCTGTGTCCCCCAAGGACTAAGAAAAAGGGATTGATAAGTGCACAAAACCACCATTTTATTCCCTATGATGCTGTTGGCTTGCTCCAGAAATGCTCTATTTTTCTGTTATTCATAAGTGTGTAAATCGGGAAAGTCCAAGTTCAGTCATCAAGGGCTACCTACAGGCCAAAATTTATGGATTTCCCTGTCTGAGTACTGAGGGGGTCAATCAAAATTAATGAGTCATTGATTAAGTATATCCCTGACAAAGTGCAGGTGGGTTAAACACTGGCCTTTTGGTAGCGTTTGAGAACCAAGTGAAACTTCCCATACAATCTCATGGTCGCTAGAGGCATTTCCAACCAGGGCCAGACTGGGAATAAAAACAAGCCTTGGAAAAAATTGCTTACCAGCCCCATAGCATAATGGCATTTTCTTTTGTTCATACAAGGGGAAATCTGGGGCTGTGCTGAAAACAGTCTGTCTGCTCCCACTCTCAGCTCTCTGCTTCATGTGCGGCAGCGGCCGACCCGGTGCTCAGACGCAGTGCACTTCTTCACACTGCATCTGATATATAATATTAGAGTCTAGACACTGTTGTCCTGCACACTCTGCCCTCTGCCATATCCTGTCCAACCTGCCCTCTCCCACATCTTGTCCACCCTGCCCTCCCCCACATCCTGTCCAACTTGCCCACACATCCTGTCCACCCTGCCCTCCTTCAAATCCTGTCCAACTTGCCCTCCTCCACATCCTGTCCACCCTGCCCTCTGCCATACCATGTCCACCCTCCCCTCCGCCACACCATGTCCACCCTCCCCTCCGCCACACCATGTCCATACACCTTTTCCACCTCCATACTGCCTCCATTGGCCGCACTGCCCAAATTGTCCACACTGCCCACCCTCCACAAATTGTCCACACTACCTTCCCTCCACACTGCCCACATTGTCCATCCTCCACACTGTCCATTGTTCAC
The DNA here is from genome assembly GCA_037306005.1 of Rhinophrynus dorsalis. Lineage (NCBI taxonomy): Eukaryota > Metazoa > Chordata > Amphibia > Anura > Rhinophrynidae > Rhinophrynus > Rhinophrynus dorsalis. Next base: position 115,989,442 of record CM074722.1, read on the forward strand.
CCTCCCCATATTGTCCATCCTCCACACTGTCCACCTCCACACTGCCCAAATTGCCCACCTCCACTCTGCCCAAATTGTCCACACAGCCCAAATTGTGCATTGTCCACACTGCCCATATTGCCCATTGGCTATTGTTCATCCATTGCCCACACTGTCCATCCAATGCCCTAGTTAGGGGGATCTCCCTTTTACCATGTACCTTGGGGTTGACTATGATCTGCTGTTCATTCTGGTGCAGCTGTGCCCGGAAGTTGAACTGATGGATTCAGAGTTAAATCGATCTGCAGACAGGGATACAGAGAGGTGCCCTTACAGTCACTCCCGCAGGTGAAAGTGCAGTCTTGTGTTCCTCCCCTGCCCAGGCAATGAAGAGGCATGGTGAGGTAAGCTTGTGCGATGAGCAGTTTTTTTTTTTGTTTGTGCAGGTTCATCATCATCATCATCATCATCATCACGCGCCATGCCTTCATTGCCCTGCAGGCTGTGATGATATTACTATGCATGGTATGCTGACCTAAAGGTTGTGTACGCATGCTCAGTCATCAGCAAGCTTCCCTTCATTAAAGGGATAGTAATAGTTTGTTTTATCTTCATTTTATTTTGTAGGCATTAAAAAAACATGAAGAATGATATGTCTTATCTCTCAAACCTTTATGGTTTGAGAGATATTCACAAGCAAAGTTTCCCCTCCCGCCCCTTTTACCTTGTGTAAGCCATATCTTCTCAGATGTGGAATCTGGTTGTAAGACCGACAGATAACAGAAGGGGACAATCTTCTTCCTTTGAGAACAATGAAAGCCCTGCCCCCTTGACAAGTTTTTCAGGTTTTTCCCTTATCTTAATTGAAGATTGTCCCTCTCTGCAGTCTGCCTGGGCACCTCTCTTCTGATCTGGCTGAACAGTGTTACATTAGTAAAAAGGGATGGAGGGGGATACTTTGTCATTGAATTACTCTTGAACTACAATTCTGACAGAATTAAAATAACACTCTCCAAAGTCCAAATACTATGATGTTTAATTAGAGCTGCTTTTATTATGAAACATTAGTATCCCTTTAAGTCTAAATAGACTCAATGAAGAGAAGTTTAACCCTTTGAGTGCCAGTACTCTGGCAATCAAAGAATTAACGCCACAGGGACCAGTCGGGCAGCGGGGGGCAGGCACTCTGGAGGCCCTTCCCCCTGGCAACTCTAAGATACAGCACTGTTTCTGTGCACTGTGCAGTGTGCACACACTAGGAGTGCCCGGCTGTCCTTCAAATCTCGCAGCCGCGGTCCTGTCACCTTGCAGCCGTGGATTGCTTATTGATTTTAAGGCAGCCCCAAGGAAGCCCAGTGCAGGAGGCATACCAGGAATTTTCCCGGTATCCCGGTAGGCCAGTCCGGCCCTGTTTCCAACATGTGCATGCAAGTAGTTAAGGGAGATTCTGTTTTGGAGACTTTCAGTCATATTCGCACAGATGGCTTTAAACTACTGATATCTCAGTAGAACATGAGGACAGATGGAGGCTGACTCATTGTGCAGACGTAATATGATCCAGTTAAACAACCTCTTCAATGAGGAGCACAATAAAATGTACACATTTTCTTAGGCTGTACATTTTTTGCAATGCCGTATGTCCTTTGTAAACAACATAAAAGTTCTGATTCAAATGCAATCTGTAAAAGTTAACTTAAAGGAGAACTAACACTTCCAATTAATAATCCTCCTGTTACATTTCTATGGCCATAAAATCCTAATAGCCCTTATAAATGTTACCTTTGTTCAATATATAACCTTGTCAATCAGTCCTGGATGTCATAGCTATGGAGACGGACAAGTCAGGTGCCAGAAAGACCATAGGATGTCCAACTATGCTGAGTGAACACGATAGTAACATTTTCATTTATGGGGGTGCAGAACATTGCTTTACATTGAGATGCAAAGTTTTAGAAGAGGAGCTTTTCTGGGGTAAACTAACTGCCCCATAGGGGAAAATAAAGTCAGCAACTTTCCATTAGTTAAAGGTGCTGTAAACTAGCAGTCCCTCTAGTAGTTCATACTGGAAAGCACAGGTTTTATAGCCAAAATGTCCTTGGTTCAATTCCAACATCCTCTCTTTAACATATTCTACATAACTGTAATAGCCTACCTGCAGAAGTGGTATATGTTAGAGTGATGGAATTCAAGCATGCATGCTATAGGCATAAGGCTATCATGAACATAAGACACAACCAAGGACCAATTAAGGTTTGAAGCTGCTCCATCTTGTCTTTTTGGATTTTGTTTAAACCAGTTGATCTGAAGAAGCAGCCTTGTAGCTGCGAATTTTATTTGTAGCAATTGGTTTTTATTCTATTTGATTTTATATATATTTTATATACAAATAAATATATTTTGGAAGACTGATTTCGGAGCAGCTTGTTCGTTTTTGGCATCCCCTGTATACCACTGGTGATGATCCTATTATCCTGAGCTGGGACAGGTGCGTTCTGATATTGCTGGCTTTCTGACATATGTCACTGACCAGCCACTTCTAAGTGTGAGTACCTTTTCACATTATTATCATGTTTGGTGCCTAAAAAGGTTAACAGGCACTATTAGGGTGCCCTTTCTGTTGTTTTTTGTCTTCTGTATGCTTCTGAGCATGTGGCCGGTTGATAAGGAGCAGCCCATATAAACTCCAGAAGATTGAGAATCCTGGAATGTTGTTTGTGGGGGCAGTTGAATAAATCCCACCTGCCTGAAAGTCCAGTGGGCACATACGTGCAACATTGAACACTTTAAATTGGGAGTATATCAATTGAGATCCAAGGGAAGGGGAATATTTAAACTGAGAATACTACACTAGGAGCGCCTTCTGTTTGTGCTTTTTTCACTGTCGAATAGAAGTTCTATGGTTGGCTATTCTGTCCTTAAAGGGAGTGACAGTTTTACCTATGTACATGAGACTGCCAGGGCATAAAATAAAATAGATGACAAATTTGCTGGTACATGAGAGACGATAATTAATAGGGATCTTTTTGCCCATGTGTGGATGTTTGAATGAATCACTTGTAAGAAGGTTACGGCAAGTTAGGCAACCCGTACATCTAAAGCATCCTTTTTTCTCTGAGGTAGCCAAGATGTATAGGCGCTTTTGTAACAATGGGAAGGATCAGTCAACACTAACTTGTCACGTAAGCTAGAGCTAGGTCTATAGCACTGCATGGGCAGCTGTTGAAAGATTTTGGGAAGTGAAGAGTCACTGGCCAAAATATCCCAGCAACTGGTAATAGCTGCTTTAACTGTAGCGCTGTGGGGAGTATATTTGTATGTAAAAAACAGTCTATCAGTACTTGATTTAGGGGGCCTTGGAAGAAGCAGATCACTCTGAGAAAATTGGAATGCTTTGTCGTATGCTTGTTGTACAATAGTTTTGGTGTATCTTCGTTGTAAAAATCGATGTGCACGTTCCTGAGCTTGTAGAATAGCTTGGTCTTTGCTGGAATTGTTGCGGATGATTCGAAGGAACAGCGAGTAAGGTACACCAGATTTGGTTTGCTTAGGATGGAAACTCTGAAAATGCAAGAGAGTATTCCTATCCGTGGATTTACAGTAATTAGTAGTACCTAATCGATTATTATAGCGAAAAACTGTGAGGTCAAGGAAGTGCACCTCGTGTGGACTGGCAAACCAAGAGAATTTAACAGGGCTATTGATTTTCTTTAAATGTTCAGCAAAGTTAGTAAATGAAGTCAGGTTGGGAAGACACCGGAGGAGGTGCTACAACGGTACCGCCGTGCTTCACCAGCCAAGAAAATACAACCCGTATTCAATAAAACACAATTTTATTCTTCCTTATTAAAAACATCATTCCATAAATTGACAGGTTGTTGTTGGACTACAAACTGTGGATGTACAAGATAACGAAGCGCCTAAGACTAAGTGATATACTCATGAAATGCGTTAGGAGCTTCGTTATCTTGTACATCCACAGTTTGCAGTCCAAAAACAACCTGTCAATTTATGGAATTATGTTTTTAATAAGGAAGAATAAAATTGTGTTTTATTGAATACGGGTTGGATTTTCTTGGCTGGTGAAGCACGGCGGTTCTGTTGTAGCACCTCCTCCTGTGTCTTCTCATTTGCTGAAGTCCATGGTCAGGACTGTGGGGGTTGCATCGGATCCATAGAGGCTGTTCCCGTGGTGAGTAGTTCTATATATATATATTGAGAAAGAGTTCTCTTTTGAAGTAGATAGGCATTCAGTAGCGATCTCTTTTTTCTATTGTGTCTTTGTCAATGAAGTCAGGTTGCCTTTCCACAGGAGGAACACATTGTCGATGTAGCGACCATAGAAAAGAATGTTTTTGTGGAGAAGTGGTGTGAAATGTAGTTTTTCATAGTCAGCCATAAAGAGGTTTGCAAAAGAAGGAGCTACGTTTGAACCCATTGAAGTTCCCGTAATCTGTAAGTAGTATTTGAACTCGAATCTAAAGTAATTGTACGTTAAACAGAAAGTTAACAGAGTCTTGAGGAATTCGATGGGTGGTCTGTTACCAATAGGTGGAGTGTTGATTAAGGCTTGGATAGTGCTTTCTATGCCATCAGAGATGGGAATTATAGTATAAAGAGATTTGACATCCATAGTTACTAATAATATATCATCGCTGTCCAAGGACACATTTCTGATCTTATTGATAGTCTGTGGTGTCTTGGATATACGATGGAATGATTTTCACTAATGGTTGGAGCCAAAAATCTAAGTATTGTGCTAGAGGTTTGAGGAGTGAACCATGTGCTGATACTATAGGGCGTCCAGGGGGTTTATCTGAATCCTTATGTATTTTTGGTAAAGTATATAGAATTGGACACACCGGGTGTTCTACAATAAGAAAACTGCAAGTGGCTTCGTCAATCCAGTCAAAATGAGGAGTAGGCACAAATGAAAGACCTTTTGAAAGGACTGACATCTGTGCCGTAGATAATGGGCATTGACTGAGATTATATACTATGTTTTCTTTGTTGGCGGTTTTGTGGTGACTTTTTCTTTTGCTTCTTCTGTTGTGCGGTCTTTTGCGGCTGATCGTGTGGTTATGCCTAAAAAAGGCTCTGTTGTGTTTTTATTGGTGCTAGAAGGGGTGTCTGATTCTGAAGAACTGCCTGAGGATGTGTCTATAGTACGTAAGCTGGGTTTAATAGTTTTTTTTTTTTATTGAATCTAGGAGTAGGGCATGTTCTAATTTGGGTACCTGTAAGCCACCTATAGACCTGATTTTCTTTATAGTCTGAATTAACTTTCTGAACTTTAGCAGTTTAGAAGCATCTTCCAAGCCGACACGTGTATGTACTAGCGGTACTTTTAAAAAGCCGAACTGCCATTTTGTTAGTGTCTTGATAAAGATCCTGCCTTAGGATCGAAACGTCGACCATTTAAGTGTTTCATTGCCTATTAATTCTGTTAACAAGTCCCACTGGTGCTGCCTCTCATTTCTATATAGAAATAATAATATAGTGTACAGAAAGTTCCCCTTGGGAGGGAGGCATTAAGATGTGATAAAGGTAAAAGAAATTCACATCCCGGTGTTAGTCTGATTCATATGAACCAACATCTATCAAGATGGAGAAATCCTAGTGTATAGGTCCATAGAATAATATAGGAATAGGAGCTTTTTTTATCTTCTGTATCCCGCATTGATCTCACCTTAGTACATCTCTCCCATGCTGTCTAGATAGTTATTCATTTAATTCTTCAGGAGAGTAGATACCGCCAGGGCTGCTTGAAACTCTGGTGGGCCCTGGGCCAAGCTTGTGCTTGTGGTGACCCCATATAATTCCACTCTTAAAAAATATATTAATAATATTTATAAGCATGTGATATACCACATACATACACCCCAGTCTTGTACCACTACCCACTGGTAGTCACACATTCACTGTCTGACACCAAGAATTGTACCATTGCCAGTCACAGAACCAGGCATACATGGTCTAATACACCAGCCTTGATACACTGGTAGAAAGCACTGTCCACATTGTATTGGTGCAATATTGGTACATAGTGCACTATGCAGCCTTATTGCACCAATAGATGTGCAAGGTGATAACAAGACCTGTGGCTTTAACTCCCTGAGGAACAGTTTGGTAAGCAATACATTGTTTCACAATGCATTTTTCACCTCTCTGAGCTTTATGGGGTTAAACATGAAACCCTGGTGCTTTAGCTCCCCTACAACTCTACCCTTGCCCTTTACTTTTATTTTTTGTTTTTAGTGGTGCCACACTTGGTGGAGCTGATTCATGCAACCTCTTCTGGTGGGTGCACTGAGATCACATCTGTGCTTCCAGGTGTGTGAAGCTGGAAGTAGATCTGCTCTACACGGTATGTTACATTCATGTGTTCACAACGTGGAGAGCAGCTCCACCACCTACAGAAAATATAGAAATCCAGTAAAAGGCAGGAACTGTGCCATATCAAAACTACTACAATGCACAGTGGACTTCTCTAGCATTCAATATGTTAAAAAACAGTTTAAACCAAATGGATTTTTTATTTCTCCCCTATGGCACAGTGGGTGTTGTCCATAATTGCCTCACTTTTCTTTTGTGCATATGACCCATTGACTATTATGTAATAAAAGCTTAGTAGAATAATTCTCTTGAGAAATGTTGGCCCAGATGTTAAAAGAAAGGTTTAAAGAATCTATTGATCTATGTACTTTTCAGCCAAGTGCACAAAGAAATCTAGCACCAAAACTAGAGCAGGCACTCTCTATGTAATTTGCTGAAAGTGCAACTTGATGGCACAGATCAAGATAAAATTATCCAATCTCTCACAGGCAAATCACAGAACTTGGAAAGCAGGAAACTATAGAGTGACATACAGTTCCACAGTAGTGTGTACCATACAGCTGCTGGCCTTGTTTGGATAACAATGTTATGTAAATGTTAGTTAGTCCTCTTTAGAATCCAAGGGGATATGTAACATACAAGGGGTTAAAGACTGATGTTATATCTATTTGGAGTTAAAAAAAAAAAAATTGTTTTTAGTGGCAATAAAGAGTTGGATAAATGCCTTTTAACCCCTTGAAGACGTGAGTGGTATGCAGCGCACTGTTTCACAATACGCTGCTCACTTCTCTTGTCCTAAAATGGTATGTATATGTGTATATGTGTTTGCTTATAAACTTTGAAACTGGGTAGCATTTGCTTTTTCTGTAATTGTTAAAGGGTTTTAAACATTACCTTCTTTAGTACCATCTTTTCAGTGCCTTAATGCTGGAGGAGATTTGTATATTACTCAATGGAGGAAAATACACGAGATGCTGTAGCAAATATTACAGCACTCCCCATTGGCAAGCTGAAGACTGGAACCGGTTGTACTGAGTGAGCGTCCCATCTTACTAAAGGACTATCTGCTGCTTATCCCTTTGTGATATGTAGGATTGAAATGTTAAAATGCACGTGTCCCTAATGATGGAAGCTGGCTCTCAGTGACAGCCTGCTTCCTCTTACTGCTGGAAAACAAATTAATCAGTCCCAGCAGTAGAAGATTCAATAAGTCGAGCAATGTGATCACTGTGACTGGCACTCACAATGATTACATAACCAAGAGACTTGGGGGAGACTCACTTTGATGGATCTGTTACTGACTGACTGTACCCCTCAAGGTAATACAAAGTAATTAATATATAATATACAATTCTAAAACTAAGCTGTTTTATAAAATCAGATGTGCACATTTTCACTCTATCCCTGTAGTTAATAAAATATGTATAAGGTTACACATAGTGGGTTTTCTGTAAACAGTAGAATTGGGTCAATTTATATTTGGGTATTAAGCTATAGCCGCATTATCTTCATGGCCCACTCCACCAGTTATGTTGGTGCCTCCTGGGCCTGCAAAAACCAGGCCTCTGCTGCACACTGGTGCAAGGCTGCTATGTGGTCCTCGTTGCACACATGCAACAAACACTATTGTGAGGCCGGCTTTTGGCCAGAAGTTGTGCCTGAGGACTCTTCCTTTTTTTCCCTACTGCCATGCTCTGTTCAGTAGTATGAATTCAGTTGGCTCGTTTGGTTTGCTGTGATATTTCAGTGTCCGTTGACAACTGAGGTTACAGAAATCTAATTTAGTCCTTTGGAACGGTATCATATGGGGAGAGTGTATTTTTCTCCTTTCCTTCCTTGGAATCTTTGGGACGCTTTGGTATATCCCCATGGTTCCTGTGTTCTATACTGAAGGAAAAGAAAATTAGAATTTTAGTGAACTTACCATTAAGGGCTCACTTTAGCGATGAAATTTAAGACCCAGGTTTTTTCTGACTAAACTCCCTTATCAGCCAACACAGCAATTAAAATTTAAAAAACAAAAAACTCCCCAGTGGATATATTGATGTGGGGCCCTAAGTCCCATATTAATAGATTCAAAGTACCTAAAAAAGTGTCCAATTTAAGTAGAATTAATGCTATGAGTGCCAATGGGGTATAATTACCCCGCTGGCACTCATAGGGTTAACCCGACTAAGGTACAATGCAACAGCCCCTGAAAAGAAACACTTACCATTAATTGAAGCGGAGGTGCTTGTAGCTGATTGGCTGGGAGGTGCGTAAGCACACATCCCAGCCAATGGCTGAGGGAATTGGAACAGAGACTGCCCATATCTAAAGGCAGTCTCTGTTCAAATTACCTCATTGTGAAATGGGCATCGGCCCATAAGTTAAAAGTGGGGGGTCTGCTACAACTCAGTTTCTCCGTGGTGACACACAGCGTGGAGAAATAGAACAAGCAAAGGATTTTTTTAAAATATTTGAATTTGCAACAACCATGGGCACAATTTCTTTTACTCTTAGGGCATGTTATTATGTTTTTACCCACACACCTATACATAGTTTAACCCTCTGAGTCCCAGAGAGGTATGCAACGCATTGCTCTGCAATGCATTGCGTACTCCTCTGGCACTCAAGGAGTTAAACTATGCATAGATGTGCAGATTATATTCAGGGAACATTTATTTATTTATTTTACAGCTACAAGAAAAGAAGGAGGAAGACAGATGAAGAAAGAAGAGAGAAGAAGGAAAAAGAGGAAAAAGAATGATGATAGAAGGTGATGGACAGTGGATGACAGATAAGTGTAACACAGATAAGCTAAAGATTGGTACTTGACAGTTAGCTTTTTTTCCTCTGTTCGCATTTCGCATTATTGCCGCTATTTAGTTGCATTTTAGGAACTTAACAAAGAAATCAGAATTAGAACATGAAAAAGAAGAAAGTGCCTGATAGTATAATATTGTATATAATATAATTGTACACAAAGAGAATAAAAGCTGTAAGCACATTTGATCTTGGTCAGAAAGATGCTTATAAACCATCTGTCTGTTGAGTTTCCGGAAGGAATTAGCTCATCTCTGTTCGGATTCAACACTGTATATCCAGTTCTCCACGGACCAACACCTTATATTAGAGGTAATCCCATTCCTCTTTCCCAATATGCAGGATGGATGGATTGGCTTATAGTCCTGCAATTTATATACTTAAAGGGATAGTAATACTTCGTTTATCTTTATTTTATTTTGTAGGCATTAAAAAAAACATGAAGAACAATATAAGTCATATCTCTCAAACCTTTATGGCCATCTCTTCTCAGATGTGGAATCTGGTTTTTAGACCAGACAGATAACAGAAGGGGACAATCTTCTTCCTATGAGAACAATGAAAGCTCTGCCCCCCTTGACAAGTTTTTCAGGTTTTTTCCTTATCTTAATTGAAGATTGTCCCTCTCTGCAATCTACCTGGGCACCTCCCTTCTGATCTGGCTGAACAGTGTTACATCAGTAAAAGGGGCGGGAGGGGGACACTTTGTCATTGAATTACTCTTGAACTACAACTCTGACAGAATTGAAATAACACTCTCCAAGGTCCAAATACTATGATGATTAATTAGAGCTGCTTTTATTATGAAACATTACTATCCCTTTAATTGGCACCAATAAGTAAGTGAAATAAAATAATCATTTTGTTATGTTATATTCAATGCGTTTCAAGGTCCTATACAACCTTTTCATTGTGATACAGGCAGTAATGATAAAGAAGAAAACATGCCAATCTGGCTACATATACAGTTGTGTATATATTCTATTTTATCTAGCTACAGACCCTGATTCCTGTTATATCTATCAGAGGTGAGCCACATCTCCTGCTGCTATAGGCCTCAGATATGCCTCTGACTTATAAAATTTACTAGTCTGTATCATATTGTAAGCTATTAAGCTAAAACGGCACTGGACTACAAGAGAGATTAAATGCATTTTCAAAAGGTATACAAAATAGATGTAGTCTTTAAGGCAGGGGCATCCAATTAATTTCAGTCATAGGCCACATGATCAGAAAGCTATGTGAGGGGCTCAATAGTTTGTATTGAAAATTATGGTGAAAAATGGCCTGTCAACTAAAGTTTTAACAGAACAGTGTGTGAGAAACAGCAATTACAAGATATGCAATACACAAAGTATTACAGAATGTTATAGGTTACAGAACAAAGAGGATCCCAATGCCAGTGCATCAGGGATTAGCAAGTAGCACCATCCCCAGTGATAGAGCGGGTATGTTACACACAGATTGTAAGGAATCGCTATAAGATCCACCAGGGAAAGGCATAAGAGTGGTGTTCCAGGAAGTGTGGCACAATAAGTAATCAAACAATTAAACCAATAACTGATAAAGCCATCTTAAGTTCCATGGTGTAAGTGTTCCGCTTACCTTTCTAGAGATGGCCGCAATTACCCAGTGAGCAGCCGGTTTCTAGTGGCGTCCTCGCAGGGTTGCCATGCTCTGCCTGGTAAGGAGAACCAGTGCGCCCTGGTATGCGTCTGGGCGACCAGTCTCCTTACTGCTCCCCCTGGCGGCTCCTGCAGCATCTGAGAGTCAGGCGCGTGTCACAGGGATTCCCAGAGGTGGATCAATCAGTATTTAAACTGCCTGGACACCACTTCAGTTGCCCTTTCGTGGTGTTCCAGTGCAGTTGTTGTTTGGGCTCTGTGTATTACCTGGCTTGTCTGACTAACCAATCTGGTGCTGACCTGTGGCTCTGTCTGACTACCCACTCCTCGTATGAGCCTTGGCTTGTCCGACAACCAATCTGGTGCAGACCTGCGGCTCTGACTGACTAACCACTCAATGTATGACCTGGCTTTGTCTGACTACCCGATCTGGTGCTGACCTGTGGCTCTGTCTGACTACCCTATCCGTGTATGACCCTAGGCTTGTCCGACAGCCTGTTCCTATTTGTCCCCTGTTATACCTTATTCTGTGTCTTGAATAAAGGTTGTTTATACTATATGTTCTGACTCCTCAGTTATCTGGGTCACCGTGACACATGGAGACTAGAGCAGTATATGAAACACTCATAACAGAAACAAACAAACACACATAAAAACAAAACAAACAAGTAATTGCATGCCCCAAGGGCGACCAGACCACCCCCATCACCGAGAGCTGAATGAACACACTAAGGCACATCAACCACCGTCTGGTCCCCCGCCACCCCATACCCCCAGCCATGAGATCCGGGAATGAGGAAACAGACCCTGACCCCCATTCATCTCCAGGAGAGATTCCAGGGTGGTATCAGCCAGCAATCTCTTCCCCAGCCACAAAGTGTATTGAAAAGCAATGGTAGAACACAGCCTGCCGAGCAGAATGGAGGGTAACAATAAAAGGTTCCCATAGGGCAACAAAACGGGCACCCAACACCTCCTTATCAGAAAAGGCCAAAGTCCAATGAAGCCTGGTAAACTGAAAAAATTTAAGTATCCACTGTTTAAGAAGGGGTGGACCAGGAGATAACCAATGTGTCAGAATACATTTCATAGCCACCATAATTGCCAAGTCAACCAATCTAAACTTACGAGCAGTTAGGTGAGAGGAAGAATTATAAATTCCCAAAAGAAATGTGGGAGAGATTGAGTCAATCGGGATTCCTATTTTAATAGTAATATAAGAAAGTACTTTAGACCAGAAGGAGAAAACAAGAGGACAAGAGTAGAACATGTGAAGCAAAGTCGCAGAAGGGTTCTGACACTTAGGACAAGCCGATGTCTCAGCTATGCCATTGCGATGGGCAATTGGGGAAGTCACATAGGTCCTATGTAAAAGTCTCTATGAGTGCTCATGAAAATAAGTGGATGGAGAGCATAATAAACAACGCAGAAAGCTAGATTCTAATGAGTCCGCCGTAAGAGTAGACATGTCTATTAGCAATCTACTAGAACCCATCTGAGACTGAGTCTTAGGAGCCATAGAGAGAAGTGTCTTATAAATGCACGACGGCTTAAAAGAAACCACAGAAAGCTTCTGAATAAGACAATCTAACGGATTATCCTCCGGTTGTGGGAGCAGAGTGGGTAAAAGAGACTGAACATAGTGCTTTGCCTGTAAGTAAGCGAAAAGATGGCCTGAAGGAAAGTGATACTTAGCCTGCAAATCCAGAAACAAATAAACTTGTTTAGTCAACGGATCGAGCGTATGTCCCACAAACCAAATGCCACTAGATGCCATAAAAAGGAAGCGACTATCGGGTTTCCCCCTTTGAAAAGAGGAATTAGCAACAAAAGACTAAAATTGATCGTGTGTGAAAAAGCGAATACCAGACATATTGCCAGCTCTTCACTGTCGAGAGTAACAAAGGATTGTATGCACTCGGAGGCAGGATGGACGCAGGGGAAGCGTGTACCAAGTCCTTGGCATAACTAAGTAGGCAGGCAATATTGTAGAAACGTAAATGTGGAACGTTAAATCCTCCATACTGCCTGGGTTGAGTCAGCTTGACCAAGCTCATCCGCGGACGTTTAGCCCCCTACCAGATAAAGCCTTGGAACCACCTATTGAGCATTTGAATATCAGACACCGATAAATATATCGGAAGCATACTAAGCAAGTACAATATACGTGGAAATACAATCATCTTAATTAAGTTAATGCGGCCAATAAAAGATAATGGAAGAGAGCACCAAGGTTGAAAATCTGATGCAGGTCTAGTCAAAAGGGGAGTGAAATTCGCACTATGAATTATATCCTTTGGGAGAAAAAACCCTAAAAACTTGATATGATGCATGTTCCATTTCAATGGGCAGTGGAACGGTAGAGGGTAAGGGGGTGAGGAGAGAGCCACATGGCCTCAGACTTAGTAAAGTTAATTGTAAAACCAGCTGCTTTCTAGAAGTCTAAGAAGACCCTCATAATGGAAGGGAGGGCTGAACGAGGATTGCAGATAAACAAAAACATATCATCAGCAAATGCCGCTAGTTTAGTTTCCACCCCACCGACCACTATTCCCTGAAAAGCTAACAGATCCTTCAATGAGTGGAGGAGAGGTTCCAGCTCTAAATTGAAAAGGAGCGGTGATAGGGGGCAGCCTTGCCTAGTACCCCTATAAAGCCGGAACAAAGAAGAATTGACCGCGTTAGTGGATACAGTAGCCTGAGGTTCAGTATATATCTGTTCAATAAGGGCAAGGAACCGTGGGCCAAAACCTTGCAGAGTCAGAACATGAAAGAGATAAGCCCAGAGTATTTTATCAAAAGCCTTCTTTTCATCAAGATTGATAAAAAGGTTAGAATTATGTGGAAAGTCAGCAGACTTAACCAGGTCAGCGATGGCATTGTGAATACTAGTCACAGAATACCATCTTGGAATAAACCCAGTTTGTTCCGAAGCAATGAGATGGGGCAGAAGCTGGTTTAACCTGTTGGCCAGAATTTTAGTAGGAATTTTATAGTCTGTATTTAGTAGTGAAATTGGTCTATACAATTCAAACTGATTGGGATCCTTCCCAGGTTTAGGCAACACAACGATCCTGGCTAAGGTGAAAAAAAGAGGGCGTAGTATGAGAATCAAGAATAGCATTATAGATAGCTAGCAAAGAGGGAGAGATATCATGTTGTAGATTTTTGTAGAACTCAGCAGGAAGCCCATCCAAGCCAGGAGACTTAGCATTATGTATAGATTTCAGTACCAGTTCTAACTCTTGGAGGGTAATGGGTGCGTCTAAGAAAGAATGTTGCTCATCTGTACAGGTAAAGATATCCGATCCAGAAAAGATAGTCTAGATGTCGCGTCATCCGTCTCCGGGCCATATAAAGTGTTAAAAAAGGAGACAAATGTGGAATTAATTTCCAGTGTGTCCGACAATCATGGAATTCTGAGGTTGAATGCCGTTAATGCAAGCAGGTCCCCTAGTGAGCCTGGTTAAATGAGCGAGTAAACTGACCTGCAGATATGGTTTTTGGTAGTAGTATGCTGATGTTTTACCAACTGAAATTGTGCAGCCGTATACAACACGGATTCATAAGCTTTTTTGGCATTGAGATACTTAGAGCGATTTCAAGCTGAATAATACTTTTTAAGCGTACGTTGGAGTAGAGTGAGTTTCGAGGTTGTTTCCTTATGCAGCTTCGCAACATAAGCGATAATGTGGCCAGTTAAGACGGCCTTGGCCGTCGGCCGGAACAATTGAGGATCCGAAGTATTAGATGTGTTATCAGCAAGGAAAGTAAGTCATGCATTCTTGAGACTCAAAGTAAAGTCTGAGGACCGGGACAAGAAAGAAGGCATTCGCCAATAGAAGGATGAACGGATCTCCCAAGTTTCTTCCCAACAGGAGACAGGTAGTATGCATGCCAGAAATACTCGCAGGTGGCTCCAGGAATAGAGAGAGTAGGCTTCAGTTCACTCCAGGATGCCTGGTTTGCCTATCACCAAGCGGGCAAACTATAGTTGTGAGGCCCAAGTGAGTAGTCCCAGGAACCAACTCGAATCCCGACTCCACAGACAGGGCTCACCCAGTGGACCGAGCCAGTCGACAGGTCCGGCACTCGAGACCATGGATGTGCAGCCTAGTCTTCTGCAGTGGGAGCACCTGATGCTGGAGCAACTGGTATCCGCAGATAGAGCCCGATGCGGACAACACATTCCAGAGAACTAGAGTCGAAAACTTTGAGTCTCTGAAGTAGATGTCAGTGGATTAAGGTATCGCAGACAGAGATACTCAGGATCGCTTCCATCCACTATGGCCACCAAGCCACACCCCCCAATACTGCTATTTTACAGACATCTATTCTTGAACTTTAAGGTAGGGCAGGCAGGGAATTAGGTATTTCTGTTCTACCAGTTTACATGTGCTAGTTAATTAGGTGAAAATATATTTTTGAAAATATCAGATGGACCATACCTTGGGGTCTTGTAGGCCGCATTTGGCCTACAGACTGTAGGCCCATATTTTAATGGGTTAAGTACTCATTCATTTTTCAGTATTGTTATTGGTTGCTATAAATTCATAGTATATTTGCAAATGCATAATGACAAATTATTTTATTTAACCAGAGCTCTAAAAGTGTAAACCCAAAGTAAAATATTAATTAATGACCCACAGAAGGGGTTGTCAACTTTTGGACTCTGCTTGCTTCGAGACAGTGATAGAAACAGGAGACAGGAATGTGTTGCATGCTGGGATGTTTTATGTAGATGTCAGGGCTCCTGTTTCAAACTGAATCTGTCCTCAGAGTAAGTTTGGATCTGACACCCAGACAGATACGGAAAGTGTCCCAGATCACACAGGGAAATTAACTTTAAACAGATCACAGGGTGATACTATACACTCCAAAATTCACTCTAATGCTTCTCCCCTCTGCTGGAAATGTAGATCAGAGGCAGGTTCTATGGCCCATCCTTGGCGGTCATGTGGGGATATTGTTTCTTTTTTTGGGAGGAGATCCAAAGGGACATATGCAGTATTCTTGATATAAACATTCCCCGGGACCTCTTTTCTTTTCCTCTAAATCTGATCTAAGCAATTTTAAGACATCTCACAAATATTGCATTCTTCATTTTAAACAACACAGCCTACTGGAAAGACCCCTCCCCACCTACAGTTGCAGGGTGGTATACTCAGATGAGGCAAACTGCAGCCCTGGAAAAAACCTATGCGTTATCTTTCTAGAACCATGACGATCTTCTCTGAAGTCTGGGGATCTTTGTTTGCTTTTGATGCTTGCCTTCTGGGAATTGCCTGAAGGGGGTCATCTGGTTTGTTCTAGGTCTGGTCACTTTAAATTACGTTAAAATGTGACATATGGGCTAATGGTACCCTGAACCCTGTGGTCCACACTGGTCTGTCTTTCCCATCTCTATTACCCCACCCCTTTCCCCTCTCTTTGCTGCTACTCTTTCACCACTATTTTTCTCTACTGCTTTCTTAGCCCTTCCGGGTTTCTGGTTTAAAAGCTATGGGAGCTTGACCCACCAGATCTGTTACTCCTACTCTGCTGTTGGGTTGTTTAATCTACTAATTTGTATTGTTGAAATGCATATGGCACTTATGTTTCTCTCTGCCTTGACGAAGAGTACCTGCTATTCACTGATTAGTTTGTATCCATCAACGTAATGTTATCACCACTCTGCACTGCTATTGTCTATCCTAATTGTATAGACAATGGCTCTAATAAAAGTAGATTGAACTCTCCCAACATGCTCAAACTGACCCTGAACTGAATACCTACTGCCAAAGACTAGTAGGTCATGGGTTTGTTCTACTCACTGAATAATAGTTCCAATCCTTGCCTTGGGACTTGATTATGCTCAAGATAATTCCCTATTGTCACTGCCCTCTCCTTTTTTGAGAATCTCTCAGTTCTGAACTATGCCTCATTCCCTAGATTCTGCCCAACTCCCTGTATGGTCCTGTATCCCATACCTCTGTGGCTGATCTTATGATAAGGGATGGAATAATGCCCTTCTATAGATTGTTCTTTATTTCTATTGTCTCTCCTCTAGTGAAATCTGGGGTTTTCTCAAAATAAAACATTTCTTATATCACCCCTGCTTCAATAAGTATGCAACTCAGGAGGCAATCTATGATATATTGTTGGACAGCTCTCAGGGGGACAAGTCTGATTACATATTGGCCTGAGAAAGGGAGCTTGGTGTTTGCCTTGGCATGGATGATTGGAAACTCATCTGGCATATGGTTTCACTTTTCTCCCTCTCCTGTCAGACCTTGGAAATGAAAAATACATTATTGCTCCAATGGTACTTTACACCATTTAAGCTTCACGTGATGTTCCCATCGTCTATTCCGAAGTGCTGGAGATGTGGTGCTTCCAGGGGGACTTACCTCCATATTTGGAGGGACTGCCCGCTGATCTCCCATTGCTGGGAGTCGTGTCTGCCTCAAATGGAGAAAACCTTGGAGATTACTCTAGCTAGGAATCCCCTACAAATACTATTCTTTTGAAACCTTCCTTGAAAAAGAAAGCTACCAAGTCAGGGTCACTTTTTTCTTGGTGAACAAAATGCCAAAAAAATATACAGTCACCAGTAAAAGGTACCGGGTCACCAATGAAAGGTACAGGATCAACAACTTGGCATGATGTGGCAGAAAATACGGGCCAGATTTACATCTGAAGCCCTTAGGCAAAAGCACCCTTGGTGCCCTTTGCTAAAGCTGTGGCCACTCCCTCCTCATAAGCCCTCTCCAATCCACTGTTGCTTGGAAGAGAAAATACTCTTGCCCTATTATAAATACAAGCAGAAAAAAAGTTCTTAACCCCTTGGTTGCTAGATAGGTCTCCAACACATTGCAAAGCATCCGAGGGGATAAATATTGATCTGCAAATGGGTGTGTAAACTGGTAAATAAACTAGCATCCATAACCCAGAATGTGGGCTTGGCCAGCACACCTGATGCACCCCTCAGAACTTTGAGCTCTCGGCAGTTGCCTACTTTTCGTAATGCAACATCTGTCCTTGTTAAAAATCTTTGGAGCAATTGTGGAACAAACCAACTGCAC
The DNA here is from genome assembly GCA_037306005.1 of Rhinophrynus dorsalis. Classification (NCBI taxonomy): domain Eukaryota; kingdom Metazoa; phylum Chordata; class Amphibia; order Anura; family Rhinophrynidae; genus Rhinophrynus; species Rhinophrynus dorsalis. The sequence goes on from CM074722.1 coordinate 116,007,248, forward strand.
CATATATGACAAAAATTACAAAAATTTGTGCCGATTTAAAGGGATAGTATTTTATATTATGTACAAAAAATATAAATTATGGGGTTTATTGTGCAGAGTAAAACATGGTACTGCCACTGCTAAGTGATTTTTTTAATTCAAAAGTTATCACACATCAGTTTCCATTTATGGGTGCATCCTTTATGGTCTGGCATTTTACAGTGGAGCTGTTGTTACAGTATTTTGAGGGCTATTGTCACTGAAATTAGCAATCCATAGACTCCTGGAGCAATGAAATTTCAGTAGGGTGACCAGACCTCATTTTTAACCAGGGACACATAGGAAATTGGCATATTTCAGGACTGGACTGAAATCAACTCAGCCCTGCAGCATGTATTTTTCATATGTGTCCCGGTTAAAGGTGAGGTCTGGTCACCCTAAATTTCGGGTCATGCAAATACTGCATCCACAAAATGCAAGTTTGGATGGCGTACCCCTTTTTTTACTCAGCAGGATAAAACTCATAATGTGTATTTTCCATGTTATGCAAAAATATCCCTTTAAATAGGGGTTTAATACTAGTGCTAGAGGTTTCCAATGCATTGATTCTCTAGCTTTCAAAGGGTTAAAGGCTTCATTTAAATCAACTGGAATATTTCTTTATTCCCAGTGACCCACTTGATTTGCCTCAGGATTGCTCCACTTTATACATAAGGTCAAAGTACATGCTTGTACCATCATAGCCTACAGCTGTCAGAATGTTACAGCTGTAAAGTAAGGCTGCAGTTAAACAGCAACAGGAAGTTGTGATTGCATTGGGAGGCAGAAGTCATGAAATGGCCATTAAAAGTTTAAGGCGTGCAGGTTACTTTTTATTCTACATTAGTTAGTTTAGAGATGGTCATTAAACACATCATCTATTATATTTGAATGACAAACATTAAAGAAAACTGAAAATATAAGGGAGTTTTCCTTTAATTAAACCGTTTTATGGACGAACTGTAATTTTGTATAAAACACTTCTATATTATAGCTATTTTTTGTTTAAAATAATAGTTAAAGAGATATTTATCTTTCTTTTTTTGTGCAGTGTAGAACACCGGAACCATGGGGTAAAGTTTCTTTGGCCAGAAGGGCAGGGCAGTAAAACGTCTCTCTGGAGGTGGAGACTCCCTCCCTACTCCATGTTACCCAGCCAAACATGATTGGTGTTAAACGTGACTTCAAAGAAGATGAATCAGGACAAATTTTCTCTTAACTAGCCTTCTGTTTGTTTTTCTTAACTGACACCTGGTCCCCTTGATGGATATGGACCAGGGTTCAGACTTTTAAAGGACCTGGGTGTGCTAGACGATGGCTTTCTTCCTCAGCTATTTTCTTCATTCCTGCTGGCAATTGTTTCTGTTCGTTGAGTTGCTGAACTTCAGGCCTTGTCTGTAAACCTCTCTTCCTGATCTTTCATTTAGGTTGATTTTGAGAACTCCTATAGGGTTTCTCCCTAAGGTTGTTTCAAAGTTAACCAGGAAATTATTCTTCCTTCTCTTCATGTCTACATCCTGCGGAAAAAGCTTGTACCCTTTAGAGTTACAGTTAATTCCACCAGAGACATCAGTGGATCCTGATCCTAAGGCCAAGCCCTTTGTGGAGCAATTGTGTAAGTCGGTGACATTTTCATTCCTTCACACGTTTGCTTAACATTGATGTGCCAATGTCATGAATTCAGCTGAAGCCAGTTTTGGATGGAAGGTCCTACAATCTGTTGTGCCTGCATAGATGTCCTTCTCTTTTCTTCCGGTAACCTGTTTTTTTCCTGTTACTTGGTTTGGTGTATAGTGTCTGTTGTCACCTGAGATTATTTGTTCCAGTTTGTGTCTGTTAGAACTGGTCTGTGGTTGAGGCGTTTGCTCTCACTCTCTGGAATCTTGATATGACAGTTTTGGAATATTTCCACAGATCCTGTACGGAAAAGAAAAGGGGCTTTTTGTGTAATTACCAATAAATCCTTTTCTCTTAGTCCATGTGTAACACAAGACTTCCCTTCTATAAAAAAACACAAGTTAGCACTCCGGGCAGGGGGGTCCTTTGGATTTTCAGGTTCAAGTGGCTCCATTCTTGCATTGTGCTTGTTTTCAATCTCTCTTGAGATTGGTGGGGGTAAAATGGAGTAGTAAGGGAGTATCCACCTCCGTAGAGCCTTTTTAGGCAACTGCCCTGCCCTCTTGGCTGGACCATACTTTTCCCTATGAGTCTTATGTCCTACATGCACTAAGAGAAAAGGATTTATCGTAAGTTCACAAAACCCCCTTTTGTGGCTGACATGCCTGCCAAATACTAGCATTCTGCACTTCTCCCCAGCCCCCCTGCCACTTCTTGCTGGCAGCACCATCAATTGTATAAAATTAAATAAGAAAAAACTAATTTTCTATAGTTTGAAATACAAAAAGGCTAAGGGTGATGTAAGTGATTTTGAAATACCTTTCAAAATAACAGATTTGTTAGAAAGTGACAGTTCCACTTTAAGGGGTAATAATCGCGTAGTTGTAGGTTTATTTAAATGTTAGCAGCATTATCTTTGTATAAAGATTGTAATTAGAGGATAACAGATATGGGTCATTGATACTGAACATTAATGGAGAGCCACAGGTTGCTTGTCCCTGGGCACTCACGTCGTATAACCCTACAGACATCTGTACAGAGCCACATAATTATGCTTCCTCTTATTTGTAAACATACCCTTTTGTACTCTATTGATCAAATATAACCTATGTTGACACTAAGATGTATGATGTTTGATTGATGAAGATATTAGTGTCTTGTGATACATTTGAGCGTTGCATTTTCAAAACCTGGTGCAGCCTAGCTCAGGGACAAGCAACCGTTTTCTCTCCAGCTTTGTTGGACTATAATGAAGAACAGAAATGTTGTTAAAAATAGGAGTTTTCAGAGACATTTTACAATTTGCTGTATAGCATATCAAGAAAAATTTTCATAACAAGCAAACAAGCATGAAATATGAATGTAACATATCTCCTGAGTACACTGATATCCAATATGTATAGGTGCACAAATGTCCTTCTCTGGAACCCCTTATTGGTAATCACATATCACACATTTTCAATTGACATTTTTATGGTGATAACCAAAATGCACTAAATGTAGTTTTAAGTCTTAATTATGCCATGACATCAAAATAACCCTGTAAAAGCACACATTTACAGAAATTAGATATCACATTGCCTCAAAGGAAGGTTCACCTGCATTTCTAACCCTAGCCTGGTATACACAGGTATATTTCCAGAAGATGTTGTTAAACAAAAAAATACTCAACATCATTTCCACCTCTTCAAAGTTACTAGAATATTTTAAAACAATGCAATTTTCTACTGTACCCATTAGCTACTACTCTTCTGAGAAAAATGGCATTTCATTGGTATAATCTGACATTTTGTAGTAGTGCCACAACACTACACCAACTAGACTCTCATCCTTCATAATCGTCAAATTACTTATCTGTACTAAAATGGTAGCAGTAACTTCAGCAATAAAAAAATGTAGACAAAGTATACAATTTTCAAAAACCGAAAACCAGCTGCAGCAAATGGTGTGGGCAAATATTCCCATAAGATGGTGCCATTGGAAAAAAAAAAGTCATTTTTTTACATTTAGTAGAAGAACAAACAGGATGTGCCCAATAGTGTATAATAGTTGATGAGAATAATAAAATAAACCATAAATGATAATATACTCACATTTGGAAATGGTAAGATGAGTGGTGTCAAGTCTGACAAATACATGTGCGGAGAGAAGTTGCCTGTCTCCATTCAGGTCATCCAACTGATAAGTTTCAGATCAAAAGGATACAGGCAGCTGGGCTTCCAAAGTGTAATAAAATGTATTGAACAAGTAAATATATAAAAGACAATGACTCAAACTCTTATGCTTTTCACAGCTCCAAAACACTGCTTTATCAAAGAAGAAAGCCATTTCCAAATGTGAGTATATTATAATTTATGGTTTCTTTTATTATTCTTACTAACAGTATTACACTATTGGGCACATGCTGTTCCTTTTTTTACAATATTTTTCTGCTGCTGTGGGGAGCAAGTTCCTGGACGAGCAGCCATGTGTTATTGGTCAAGAATACTGAGGTACTGAGTCTGGGAGAATTTACTATTCCCAGTGGTGAATTTTGCTGAGCCTGGCATATGCTTGTTCCCAGCTTCTCTGTCTTGTGAGTAGACACTCAAGGATGTTTGTGATCTTCAATTTGTCTGTAGTGATCTGCCCAGGGATACCCCCTTATTGTTTCTCCTCTACTCCATCATTTTTTTACATTTGCACCACCTGAAAGATTGTAAATAAATATGGAATGTCCCACAGTAGTCAATAACTAGTGCCAGACCAAGAATAACCAGCTTCTATGGTTTTCCATACCGTATGGAGTGCCAGGAGCACTAACCTACACTTACCTGTTTTCTTTTTTGAAAATATCTTCATGCACAAAAATGTTAACCTTTACAAATTAGAAGAAAAGATATGCACATCATACAATTTGGGAAAGCAGACATTCACTCGCATCAAAATGGCTCACCAGACTTTCTACCCTTAGGATGGTGTTCAAAAATATTTTTCCTACCTTATTCTGTGCCTAGTGACAGCCAGAGAAAGTGATACCCAATTTAATATGGTTTGACAACCATAGTGGGTATTAGGAGCACTAAACTACACCTACCTGTTTTGTTTCTTGAAATTACATGTCTGCACTAAAATTACCATAATCATTACATATATAAAGGAAAGGTATGTAAGGCATACCATTTTGGGAAGTAGACAGTCCCCTGCATCAAATAAAGGGTTACTGGCTTTTCTATATCTAGGATAGTGTGCACAGGTATTTTCAGAATATAATTCTAAAGGAAAAGACATGTCATTAAACTTCAGTCTCTTCAAATATATTAAAATATTTTAATGCTATGTGATTTCCTACTATATTCAGTACATATTCCAGCCTGAAAAAATCTTTACCCTACTGTTATAGGTTGACATAATGTAGAGGGTGCCAGGAGCATGACTACCAGTAGAACAAGGCTAAGGCAGTAGTGTATATGTAGTTCTTTGGTTACCAGTGGACAAGGCTGGAGTGTCAGAAAGTGTATGTATGATTCTGTTGCTAGCAGTGCGACAAGGCTGGGGAAGTAGACAGTGTACATTTGGTCCTGTGGCTACCACTGAGGCAGCGGATCCAGGCTAGTTTCTCAGTGTGTACAGCTCTATGGGAGAGAGTTGAATAAGGCCAAGGCTTAAAAAATTGCATGTGTTTGTTTCTGTGGCTAACAGATGTACAGGGCTAGAGAAGCAGACAATATATGGCTGGCTCTATGGCTACCAATAGAACGGTGGAGCAAGACTATGGAAGCAGACAATGTAGGCTGGGAGTTTATGGGTACCAGTGGGAAACTGAATAAGGCTGAAGTGTCAGACAGTGTTTATTTTGTGGCTATATGTGGGGCAAGGATGGGATTACACAGCAGTGGATGTGGGGTACCAGAGAACAGTGAACAAAAGCTGAGGAAGCAACTGTATTGGAAGCCTCCTGATGCCCCTACCCACTTGATGATCGCGCCGGGTGATCAATATAGGTGACCATGTAGGGTAGTGCAGATGCCCTTCTTGCACGCTATCCAAACTTCTGAAGGGATTGGGGAAAATTTCCCACATCATCTGTGACATCAGTAATCTTACCAGCGACACAGAATTTTTTTTCTGACCCACCCACTCATACCCAGAAATTTGGATAGCATGGAAGCAGAGCAGCCATGCTTCCCAACATGATCCCCTTTATTGATTGCTCAGCACTATCTGAGGAGCCTGTAGGCACAGAAATATGAAGTGCCCCCCCATTGGCCATCTCCACTGGACACCTCCATAATGCTCCTAATCGCCACACTGCCCCATCAGCTCCATATTGCCCCACCATCTACATATTGCCCTCACATTGCCCTACCATCTCCACATTGACCCACCATCTCCAGATTGCCCTCACATTGCCTCCAATATCTCCACATTGCCCCATCAGCTCCAACTTGCCCCCCATCAGCTCCATATTACCCTCACATTGCACCCACCCCCATTTCCTACCTCCTCCCTGGTGGTCCAGCGGCGTGGCAGGACGGGTCTGTGGCTCCTTCTACACAGACCTGTAGCTGCTGGAGCTCCCGCGCAGTGTTCTCTTCAGTAATGCAGAGCACTGGGAGATGATATCACCTCCCAGCACTCTGCATTACTAAAGAGTCAGGGGAGCTCATCAGCTACAGGTCTATGCCGACGGAGGCGCAGACGGTAGACCTGACCAGGTGGGCAGTTAGTGCCTGCACTGCCCGTGGCAAGGATAATTAAAAAAATAAAAATAAATAATACATTTAAAAAAAAAAAAACACGGGTCCCAATGACAGGCGCCCCTCTGTGGGGTGCACCTGTAGGCAGATGCCTACTCTTCCTTATGAGAAATCCGGCCCTGACTATCTGCTGGGAAATCAATAGGCGGGGGGCATCTGGAGGGCCCAGAAAGTGTGCACAGAGGGCATATGGAATACATCCTTGGCCCTGTGAGGACACTTTTTCTTGTGGATGTACTCTGTACTTCAATGGCACTCAGAGGTACCTCACTGGATGTTTTCATTTCTTATTATGGTGCAAAATTTATCCTTTTTAGCTTACCGAATAAGTCACTGTTCCACACTGTTTATTTTCCATGCCATTTATTTTGTTTCATATCCTACAGTAAATGGGCCGAGTTCCCTGCAATGACTGACCCCATTCTCTCTTTTTCTTTCCAAGGCTAGAACTTCATCTTTTTCCATGTTTGGATCATTGATTGCTTACAAACTGATTCTCTGAACTGCTGATCAGTATTGTCAATTGTACTCACTTCATCACACTGCATGTTTGTAACTCCATCAAACAAAAAAACTAAATCAGCTGGTTTTGTGTCTGGTATTTGCTGTATAGCTACAAAATATGTGCTGCTGTTTGTTGAAACAAACTTTCAGTCTCAGTCAGTGATTGCCCAGTTATCTGACTCCTGTCTGGTACCACTTAGCATCTACCTTGCTAACCAACAGTCACTTCCAACTCATCTTCTAACTGACCACACAGCACATCCCATTCAAGGGGCAGCATTCGAAAAATGCCAGCACAATGAATGCTGGTATTAAATTTCAGCCATAATGATTCTAAAGCTTCTTCTAGGGATTTAAAAGGGTGAAAACCAGACATTTAAAATTCAAAGCATTTATTAATATGAGACAAAATTTCAATGCTTCTGCGGCAGGGAAACTCATATACTTTTACACGTCACTGCTTATACACCTCATTTGCACAAACTGGCCGGCAAATATTGCCCTTAAGTAAACAGGCCAAACTGTTGTCTATCTCTCGACTCCCTGGCCCAGAGAAAAATGTAGCAGATCCCCTGTGCCCACTCAGAAATGGTGGGGAATGCCCCACGTTAGTGTTTTAAAAATAAGATATTTACAGGAAGAAAAAGGAGCCACTGTGAGTCAAATAAACTGGGGCAAACACCATTGCTTTTGGATACTTCTAGAGCCTTCCAGGGGTAAAAAATATCCCACAATTTAAATAAGTGTGGTTTTCTGAACTGTAATTTGCCCCCTGTGGTGCAGATCATCTGCCATTAGACAAACACAGTTTCCAGTTTCCAAGGCAGATTGGTGGCAAGGCAGACTTTTTGACCTGTGACGGAGTGAAGCTTAGGCACAATTCTGTGCCCCCTATATCATTTGACCCCATTAGCTCAATGGTAACTTCAGTAACCCTTTAAGTGCCACAAGGTTGCCCAACACATTGCAAAGGGATAAAAGGATAGTTCTTCACTCTATAAATTAATTTTTTGGATGCTAGATTTGTCTAAATCACATTGTAGATCAATGGCTTGGAATGGAAAGGGGTTAGCAGTGAAAACTTTTTACCTTTAAATTTAAATTACAAAAAAACTAAAGGCATTATAGACATGTCTTTAACAGCTTGTGAAAGATGAATTGCACTGTCAGTTTCTGTTGGGTACCATGGTTTGGGAGAAACTTCCTGCTCATCTTTCAGTGGTGGAAGCTGGGTCAGCGTTAGAACTTCTCACATTGACTAGCAATGAGATGCGAGCGATATGGAATAAAAGCCTGCAGAGAGAATACCTCATCTCTACTCAAGGATAATCCATGTCCCAACTGCTTATCCCACCAGCAAAGCAATCAAATTGGAATTTATTAAAATAAATAATAAAAAGTAACAATAAACGTAATGCAAGTCAATGCTATATGTTTTGTAGCTATATGCTGTTTTTTCAAAAATGAATTTACTAAATGGTAATGAAAATTACCATTAATTTAACCCTTTGAATGCCAGAAAGATATGCAATGCATTGCTCTGCAATTCATTAGATAACGCTCTGACACTCAAAGGGTTAAATGATGACTTTAACTCCTTGAGGTCTTTGACACATTGATTCACAATGCTTTGGAAGCCTTGCTATAATTCAAGCTCCACTGAAATCAATAAGGATTTGCAGATATTTAATGTCACCCCGACTGTGAAATTGCTTTGCCACAGAACTGCACCTTAGGATGATGAATGGGCCTTAACCCTTTGAGTGCCAGAGTGGCACTCAAAGGGTTAATAAACACTTACACCTTAAAATTAAATTGGGTTCCAGGCAGTACATTGTCTCTGGACATTATGGGTGTTGAACTCCCCAGTGGAGACTCTAAGATTTCCCTTTATGCCAATGATGTCATCTTAACTCTCTCTAATCCCCAAATCTCTCTTCCCAACCTTTTTTTTTTGCTCCATTTGTTTCAACAGCTTAAGGGCTTGCTGCATAGCCTATTCTTAGAGGCTGTATCAGCAGCCCATGCTTTAACTGGAACCGCTATACCTGTAGTGATCTGGCTACACAGGCTACAGCAATATTATGTTTGAGATCCCGTCATGACTGTCTCAAATGTTTTCTTACTTGCTCCTTCCGCCTTTCTTTCCATAGGATCATAAAAACTGGACCCATCTTCCAGAGGTATAATAATCTTCCTTTCCAGTTAAACCACTGGTGTTTGAACCTTAGGTGATTCACAATATTTATCTTCCTTGGAGTCAAAAGGGAAGCGTCTTTTCATTCTTTTGCAGGAGACTAGATTCTTCACCAGAATGCATCATTCATTCTAGATGACCTTAACAATCACCTCATGAACTTAAAAAGGTTTTTGGGCTTTTTGGAAAGACCACTGAACAATAAATACTTCTTAGCATCTTCCTTAGGCTCTTTTGTGTTCTGAATGGCTGTTGCTGCCATAATTAGACATTCAAGTTCCTCTATCAGAAAAAAGCAGGGATCTTCTCTGATCTCAACTTCCTACCTCTCTGAAGATGTTTCTACCTGGGGTATAAATTCTTTTCTTGAAAATCCTCTATTCTCAGTCTCTTCCTGGAGGATAATGGGATCTCAGGTGCAATTCCAGATCAAAGTGTTCAAAAGTCTGTTGAATTTCCACTTGTAGCCAAGGCACAAATTAACATTGAAGGGGTAGCAGCAGACTGACAGAGACAGGACGAACACAACTTCACAGAAGATAGCTTCGGAAGAGGACTGTCACAGTTCCTACATAGTATTTGCAGCCTGGATGATCTGGGTTTCTCTCTGTTTGCTCGATGGGGATCTTCAGCGGCAGATATACTGTTGGGAGAAATCAAAGGAAAGCAACAAATAATGAGGCATTAAAAAAGGGAAGGCAAGAACAAAATGAATGACATATCATTGAAGAGACTTACAAGGGCAGAAACAGTAAGAAGGCCCCCTAGATTGCAAAGAAATGCAGAAACAGGAAGAGCATCTGCTACCAGGACAAGCAGAGCACAGGCAAACAACCTGTCATGCTTGGGAAGCATTTTAAACTTCCTGCCCTGGTCTCTGGCATCTGACGTTACTGTGCATTCTCCCTGACCTTAGACATGCTCCCAGACTCCCTGAAAGAGAGGGAAAGATTATTTTCAAGAGAGGAGGCTTCCCAATGGGAAGGAAGGTGAAAAAGTCTCCACAAATAGAGGGACACCCCCAAACATCTAAAAAGACAAACAGCTGTCTCATACTCTGCTTTCCAACATGAGACTGACAGGTGCTGGTTTTCCCATCAGAATGTGTAAGACTTAGTCCAGTCTTGTCAAAGGAAAGGAAAAACACTGGCTTCTTTGAGGTAGGAGCTTTGTTTTATACTTTTTTTTTTATTATTAGGGGTGATATTCCTGTCCTGCATGGTGGGCGATACCATCTCACACATGTGCTGCCCTAAATGACAGAGAAATAAAAATTCACAACATTCAAGTCCAACCCATGTCATATCCCTGCTGTTGATCCAGAGGAAGGCAAAACCAAACAAACAAAAAATTTAAGCCATTTCCAATTAAGCCCCAAGTGGTTAAAAAAATCCTTTCTGACTCCAAATGGCAGTCAGATATTTCTCTGGATCAACATCCTATATAAATTAAATCCAACTATCATAATTCTCAATACTGTTATGTGCTAGATAGGTATTCATTTCTTTTTTGAAAGTGATTACAGTATCTGCAAGCACAGCATCCAGAGACACACAATTCCACAGCTTTACTACCCTTACTGTAAAAATAAACAAAAAACTTCCTTGTATTTGTCAAAAGCGCCTTTCCTCTAGTCTTAAAGGATGACCTCTTTGTTCTTTGCTCAGCTCTTTGACTAAATAGTTCCTTGAAGAGGTACTATTAGTAAATGATATTCATATACCCTTAGATGTCTCTTCTCTGATGTAAACAAACCCAATTTGGCTAGTCTATTATTGTAACTCAGATCCGCCAATCCCTTTATCAGTTTTGTTGCATGTCTCTGCACTTTTTCCAGTTCAGTAATGTTTTTTTAAGAGCTGGTTTCCAAACCTGTATTACATAATCTCGATGAGGCCTTACCAAGGATTTATATAGCGGTATACTGATAGTTGCATCCAGTGCAGCTATACCCCTTTTTATACAGAATAGTACCCTATATGCTCTTGCAGCAGCTAAGTGACCTTGCACACTGCTCTGGTCTATTGTCTATCAGTACTCCTAAATCTTTCTCTAATGAAGTTTCCCCAAGTAGTTTGCCACCCACCTCACCCCCCAGGACTCTATAGACCACTGGAAGTACTGTAGTGTAGAAGAAACGTAGCGACCAGAAACAATAGAAGACTCCAACAAGACCTAGTGGTGCGAGAAGGTAGGGATCAGTGCTAAATTGTAGTGTTAGAGAATGCAGTCCACCTGTAGTAGATTGTATTGCAGCTGAAGCCATATAAAGGTGCTAGCCACAAAGCTAGATGTCCCCCTTCATTGAAGTTGAAGAAGGCTCAGGATAACCCGCCAGAGGTGGACTGTACACCATTAGCCCCAGTGAGAATACCACCCCAACCCACAGGTAGATAAATTAAAGGACTCGTAAGCACACTGTAGGATGCAATCATACATCAGAAAGCCAGTCTAGACTGAGGCTGGACATGATAGCAATCTATAGATACAAGACTTGGCAGTGTGTGGACTACCGGTATGGTATCAGCAAACAAGGAGATGGTCAGGTTAGTGAAGGTCAGCAACATGTGGGCAGTAAGTACAAAGTCGGCAGGTAAGGACTGGCAGGGTCTGCAATACAAACTCAAAGACTGCTGGTACACATAGGCAGGCAAGGATGTAGGCAGGACAGACAGGATCAGTACACAGCTTCAAGGAATAATACACTAATCTCAACTGTATGGGATGCTTAACTCGCTCACAAGACACCCAGTTAGAGAGTCATATAAAGGAAAGAGACCGGATATGAAGAAAGGCCTGAGGTGGAGCAACAGGACAGAATGGCAGTAAGAACAAGAGCAGCAGCAGCAAGTAAGGAGACAATAAGTGACAGCTTCCCATTTAGTGTATATGTGGCATGTTTATTTCTACAGCCCAAATGCATAACCTTACATCTATCTACATTAAACCTCATCTGCCACTTTTCTGCCCATTCACTCAGTTTATCTAAATCTTTCTGCAGAAAAAAAATTGTGCTTTGTATGTATTTCCTTACACAGCTTAGTGTCTTCAGCAAAGATTGAGACTTTCAATTCCCACTTATAGATTATTTAATGAACAAACTGAAAAGCATTTGGTTCCGTTTGGTGGAGTTGCAATCCCATTTGTTCATTCTGGATTTCTATTGCTAGCACTCTTAACTCTACTTTGTCCCTTCCTATTCCAGTGGACTCTTCCCTTCTTCTTTTTTGGGGTTCCCCCCCAGATCCGTCTGCATCTCCATCGATTTCAACTATTGTTCTATCTACTTACTGCAGCCAAATTCCTTATACCTGCGCATTGGGAGTCACTGTACGATTCTATTCTACACAAATGGAACTGCAAGCTTTTCCACATACTGACCTTTGAGCACTCTCACACTCAGAGGATGGGTAAGATAGACTCTATTCTGATCATTTGGCACCCTTGGCTTACATATAGTGCTTTTTTTTGGGAGTAAGGGTATGTTGTGTTTCTTGGATTAGGGTCTCTACTGTTTGGCTACTAGAAGTGGGTTTTCCCACAGCTTGTCTTTTCATCTCCTGGATCTCCGTGGCACATTACGTACTATAAGTTGGTGTCTACAACTATCACCTTCCTCGGACTCTGGGCTTCTCCTGTGCGTGATCTTTGTTTGCCCCTCCCTTTATTCTTCTTTCTTTCCTCCTCCTACTTCTTTCATCCTTGTCTTTTTCTACTACTCTCACTGAGCTGTTTTTCTCCTTGACTTTTTGATAGTCAAGCTTTAGCTCAAGTCAAGGTCCACTTTTTACCAGCTGGATGGGCAACGCATTCTCTACTCCTAAAGAGATACTTCCCAGAGGTTCTCTATATGTATAGTTTAGTTGGTGCCTTTATTTGTGTATGTCCTATGGCATTTGCTAATTTGGGCTGTAATTGTTCTGTTTCTTTGATATCAACACATATAACATCCCAAACCGGTCTTTTAATTTATGCAGTAACCTGTTATGAGGCACAGTATCAAATGCTTTTGCAAAATCCAAGTATACTTCATCAACAGCAATTCCTTTGTCCAATGTACTACTAATAATTTCATAGAATGCAAGTAAAGTAGTTTGACATGATATATTATTCATAAAATCATGCTGATCCCTACTAATAATATTGTTGATCTTCACATAGTTCTGAATACTGTCAATTGGTAACCCTTCTAATATCTTAGTACAGAAGTGACGCACATATGTCTATAATTTCCAGGTTTGCATCATGACCCTTTATTGAATAATGGTACTACATCAGCTTTCCTCCAATTACAGGGCGCTATGCCTGATGAAAGAGAATCAATAACTATTAAGTATAGTGGTCTTGCTATTACTGAACTAAGTTCCTTCAGTACCCTTGGGTGTATGCCATCAGGTTCACGTACTTTATTCACCATAACCTTTTCCAGTCTCTTTTGGACTTTGTCCTTAGTAAGCTATATACATGATGTAGCAAATTATGTGATTTTCCCGGTTTGCCTATAGCCTGCAATTGTTGCTTCCTTTGTATATACATAAGAAAATAATGTGTTTAAGGAGTCAACCATAGCCTTATCCTCACTAATCAATTCACCCATCTCAGTCTTAAGAGGACCAGTATAAGCCTTAATCTTTTTGATATTTATTTACTTGTAGAATTGTTTAGGATTTTTCTTGCTCTCTTTTGAAATACTTTTCTCATTTTCAATTTTAGCTAGCCTAGTTCATAGGGACCATTAAGATTGCATGGTTAAATGTGGTAAGTGCATGGGAGGGGGAGATATTAGTATTAGGTATTATAACTAATCATAAATATATACAATACTGTATTTTGAGACATTGGTACAGAGAGTAGCAAGAAAAATGTAAAAGGAAGTGAAACAATTTGGTTATGAGGAAAATTGGTTTGTTTAGGTGAAAAAGATGCCCATTAGGCTATAAAATAACAGTTACGAAATATAATAAATGCAGCATTAATACAGAGAGCTCCCTGGTTACCTTTTTATCAAAATAGATAAATTGCATAAGATCATCTACATAGATAAAGGAAAAGAGTTCACATTATCTGCACAGGAAAGGGGTCTTTATTATAAAAGCAGTAAAGATAAGGAATTCACTAGCAAATAAGGTCATTTGGTAGAAACAGCAGAATGCTAGAGAGGCATCAAACCATTTCCTTAATTAAAGTGCCTGAGTAGAGGGATGTGAGGTAGAGTGTTTCTGCTGCATATTGTACCCCTTGATTTTGATGTTTTTTTCATTGCACGGATTGGGTGATAAGAGGTACATAATCACACTTATATACTAGACTTGATGATGTTGAGAATAACACAAGATATTATTGGGTGTTTATGTACTAACAAGCTCTGGAGTTGAGAGAGTGGTACGCAACACATTGCAGAGCAATGCATTGCATACCCCTCTGGCACTCTAAGGGCTAAGTAAATGGGAATTTGCATTTGTACCCTACGGTGCCCATGATTTCCCCAGAATTGACCCAGTCTCCTGTGTGTCTCTAGAGGTGGAGTTTCCATAATCCAGTGAGTTAATACCTACAGGGAAATATATTTGTTGTAGATAAGACGGTTAATAAGAAATATTAATATTTTCAGTTTAGGAGATACATTTCCTTAGGATTTTAAATAATTTTCAAACCTGAAAGTTATGGGAACTAAAACTATTAATGTAAAATAATATAATTCAATATATACAAAACAGAAAAAGTCAACACTTGTAGTAGTGTGGTTCCATTTGAAGTCAAATTATTGATGATGGCTCTTTCCTCCAAAGGGTTAAAAGCATAAACAAGTTGTAAAGCCACTGAAACCAATGCTTTGCTTGTTGTAACTTCCTCAATGGCACTAGATGGCGCTCAAAAGCTGCCCAGAGGTCACCTTGATGTTTTCCAGAAAGCTCATTGTAAAAGGAGAGCAAATAGCTTTACAATTAAGCATAGAAAATCAGCATTTTATTGTACTGGAGTATAGTAGCAATACTACTACTACTACTACTACTACTAATAATAATAATAATAATAATAACGCAAAATTACTATTAATAGTTTCAGATTAACTGAAGGATGTCTTAACCACAGAGTACAGTAGACAATATTACTTGTAAATGTTAAAGAATAAAACATTTAAATTGAGGTCTATATTAGTGGGATAGGTAAATTTTAAATCTACATATGAGATATTTAACTCAGTGGGGGTGTGCACTCATTGCTTTAACCCTTTGAGTGTTAGTAAGGCTGGGTAACTCATTGCTTTAACTCTAAGAACCAGAGAGGTGTGCAGTACGTTGCAGGGGACTATGCAATATATTGAGAGGTAATTCACAGTACACACCTCAGGCACTCAGGTCGTTAAAGAATGCTGTTAGGGTGATGCAGGGTTTATTTTCCATAGCTGGTGATATTCACCCTTTGGTTTCTAGAGATGTCTCCAATGCATTGCAAAGCAGTGTTTCACAACCCCCTCTGACACTCAAAGAGTTAAACACAAGTGAATGTCATTAAGTCAGACAAATCCTTCAGAATGACTGAACCACTGACTGAGTCTCCTGTGTTCTTGTGAAGAGATCCTAAAAACCTGCACTGTTGGAGGGGAACCAACAGCACAATAGCAGAGAACTGAAAATTCCAAATGATTTCAATGTGATTTTAACTCATAAAATGCTAGAGGGGTCTCCAATGCAATGCTTTCAATCAATACGAATTTTTGGAATTGTAATTTTTTTCCCCAGGGCAGAACTGGTTTGCCCTCAAATTTCTCTGCTATACTTTTGAACATACGGCCCTAATAATGCATATGGCGAAGGGTGTTTATTCTCCATGGTAAAATGTTTTCATCTGATCGTCTCCACTTAGTGCATCTCCCCCGAGAACTTGATGGTCATCAGTCTCACTGTGTCTTCCCCCCCCCCCCCCCTTAAGCGTCTGGTGTTATCCTCAAGATCATCAAGGCTTGTTACAAGGTTTGAATACATAACTGTTCTAGCACTGAAGGAGATTAAAAGCTTATTTATATAAATTGGAATTTGGTTTTCTCCCCTTGTTGCAGTTGGTTTGACTAGGAATTGTTCCAGTTCCCTGTACTCAGCACTTACGTATGAAGGCAAAGTGGAACAGGTCCGCCTCAAACCAAATGCACCATGGTTGATAAATAAACCCCCTTGGTTTAAATGGGACTTTTAACTCCATAAAGGATTTTTAGAGATCTCCAAGGTATTGCTTTGCAATGTATTTGAGAGTTCTCTAGCACTGAAAGTGTTAAAATCCCCATTCAAATATTGAGAAATGTGTATTTAGTATCTAGTGCAGCTAGGTTGTCCCAGAATTATTCCACTTTTATGCATACTGGCCATTGTGTGTAATTATAAATAAATCAGTTTTTTTTCTGATCTGTTCCCTTTAACAAATCAAAACAAGCCAAGCATTTTATTCTTTCCTCCTGGTAGCACAAGAGGTTAATAGCGCCATATGGTGTAGAAACATTAGAAAGGTTCTCCCTTGGCGGCTCAGCTTCATTTCATAGCCTGGTGCTCAGTTACAGCAGCTGAATCTGGATAAAGTGACCTAGTGCCTTAGATATTGATGACGTACAAAGAAATGTGTCTAAATCAGGAGCAGGGAACGAAAAGGGGGGGGAGGGAGGTGATGGGGTTGAGATTGAGACACTTCACGTGAGACATTGCTGTGGCTGAGAGGATGTGAGAGTCTTGTTAACTGTTTGAGTGCCAGAGGATTGTGCGGTGCATTATATTGCAATGCTTTGCATACATTTCTGGCACTCAGATAGTTAAACTCAATGTGAGGAGAGGAGTGTAAAAGAGTATCAATTATTATTATTATAATTGATATATAAAGTGCCAATACATTATGCAGTTGAGGCGTAACAAAACATCGACACACTGGATAGAACAGAAGTGGGCTACCCTCCAGATGTTATTGGACTCCAGTTCCCAGCATACTGATGCTTAACCCTTTGAGTACCAGAGGGGTAAGCAACACATTGCTCTGCAATGTGTTGCATACCCCACTGGCACTCAAAGGGTTAATATGTTAGGGCAAATTTGTTATTTAATAAGTGTTACTCTGGCTGATAAGAACTGAAGCGATTCTGGGGCAAACCAACTGCACCATAATGGACAAATAAAAAAGCCAATTGATTTAAATGGGGCTTTTAACCCCTTAACATCTAAAAAAACCCCCACACATTTCAATTAATGGGAAATTTTAACAGTCACTCGTAATGTAGTTAAGTGTGCCCCAGAACTTAACCTCTGTTACTTCATAAATAAGGCCACGGTAGTTACTGCAGTTAAACTACAACTCTTGTAATCAATGGGAACATTGTGAATTCTGTGTTCCCTACTGTCAGCTGGTTTTCTCCAGAATTGCTTCAGTTACTTAGTACAGGAGCCTCACAGAGACTGATGTGCTAAGGAAAATACAGTACGATCCTGCACCAAACCAAATGCTCCATAGGAAACGAATAACAATTAACAACCTTCACATTGATTTAAATTGAGAGTTTAACCCATTCAGTAGTAGAAAGGACCCAAATGCAATACAAAGTGTTGGGAACCACTGTAGCATTTTTATATTTGTTCTTTATGATGCAGTTGGTGTGGCCCAGAATTGCACTATTTGTCTATTAATCAGTCTTTCATTCTCTCGCTCTCTTTCTCAGAGAATGAGAGAGATTTCTCCTGCATACTTAACCCTTTTTTCCAGACAGCCTGTTTATTGTACTAAGGTTTGGCACATAAGTAGTTAGAGAGGCAGCTGTGACAAAGGATTAACCTCTCACTCCTCCTTCACATTTCCATCTCTGGGATGGGGTTACCCAGCCCCCTGACGCCATCTGCTTTCGCACAGTACTGATCTAAATATAACTGTTCTTACATAATGGAAGTGGGGGGGACACATGCTTCATCATGCCAAAGGGACACTTGCACAGATCCTCCACAGTGGACAGCACATAAATGGATTGTTCTGACACCCAGCGGGTGACAGGCAGTAACAGACGGATGCTCAGACATATTCATGCCCCATGTTAATGTTAAAATGCCAGTGTGTATGAAAGGGTCTTGAGTATGCAAGTAAATTGAGGAAAAGGTCAGGTTTAACCCTTTCATTCCTATATATTTCACTAGTCCACCAAGACTCAAGGTGAATATCCATACCTTTGTATATATAAATATATACTTGACCTTTAATTCATACAGTTTTCTATTCCTATAAAAAAAGTATGACACTAAAAGTACCACTAATGCTTTGTCAAGATAGGGTGTGAAAACCCATCGCAAAGCATCAGTTTTTACATTCCTCTGGACCTCAAGAGGTTAATGCTAAATTTGATGTTGGACTGCTTCATACATGTGTATATGCATTAAGTAGAGTGGTCTGTCAATTCTTTTGAGAAAGTCTTTACAGTTCATATGTCTCTATGGAGCCTCTTTTTCAAGTCTGAAAGATAACAATCACTGAAAGAGGATCAATCACCTTTCCAAGGTGAGGTCAGTGGAAGCATCCATTTGGACAGGAACTGCATGTTTATTCCTCCCCATTAATCTATTCCACCCCTTTGTTGGAAGTTGATTTGCTCCTGCAACATCAGAAAGAGGAGTAAGGAGACCAGCACAGGTGAGTAATTAATTATACATGCTATGCCACACATGCCAGAGAACTCGGCTCATCTGAGGTTAATATGAACCTAACTACTAAACAAAAAATCTCTAAAATCATTGTACTGACCAAAAATAAAAAAAAACAGGGTATAGGCAATGTATATAGATACTGGTACATGGCAAATCCACTTTAACTGCTTCTTAGTATAACATTAGATGTCCTTTCCAGTAATTGTGAAACAGTGTGTAGCAATGATGCACTAGGGTTGCCCAAGCCACATATTTTTCTGTATTTTTCTAGCAACATCCCCTGGCTATTGGTTAAGTGGGTTAAAGGGGAACGCTCACCTTTGTTAAAGTACTTATCATCTTAAAGTGCTATCCCAGTTAATTTTTAATCTGTGTGGGTTTTTTTTTTACAGGATAGCACTTTAAGATGATAAGTACTTTAACAGAGGTGAGAGTTCCCCTTTAAGCGTATTTTGTGTGCCATATAGGTTGTAATTCATCAAACCATGGGAAAAGGCAGTGTATCAAATACGCTGCTCTTTGCCAGCACTTCACTATGATCATTGATGTATACCTTTGGGTAGTCATCAATAATCTGTCATGTTTCCCTTCGTTGTGTATGCGAAGCAGGGAAAACTGTGTAAATAGGCTAAACGGTTGATAAACACATGCATATGTATAAGCGAACATGTGTATGCATGTGTTCTCCCCATTGTAAAGGGATCCGTCAGCTTGAAGCTAGCGGATCAAATTGGTGGATCTATCTGGCCATCGCTTATTGATGAATAAGCAATGGACAGATACAATCTGGCAATTGCTGAATTGGCAAATGGTTAATGAATAAAGAAATCCTCAGATTTTCTTGTGCATTGAGCCATTCGCACCTTGATGAATCCCATCCATAGTGGGCTTGGGGTGGAAGAGTTATGAGGAGTGGTTAGAGGTGGACTTTCAGGCACTAAGGGTTTTTGCTTCTGGTGCTTGCGATGTAAATTTGACCATGGATTGAAGTCTTGTCTAGTGTGCCTAGTACTATTTTGCAGGCTCTGGTGGGCTAACAGTGCTAAATTTTATATCACCCGGTTTATCCCTGTTTCAACATAATTACTATAGGGAAATTATTGTAAACAGTACTCAGGCCATATCAACAGTTCATATTTTCAAGTTACCCACCACAGACCAACAGGAATAATCTGTGAATGGTCTACCTGTTTAACCCCTTAATAATCAGCGGTCCTGGGGAAGGTTGAGCGTTAAGAACTGCATAGTCATTCTGAGAAATGGCACATGTGAGTGATCACCTGTAATGACTCGCCAAAAAGAGGCTGAAACTGACTGCTTTGCTCTTCAGTCAGTCAGTGTCAGCCTCTTGTAGTGATCACAGCGCTCCCACAGGAGCACTGTGATCACAAAAGCCATGACGTGCCAAAAATGGGGCTTTTAACCACTTGAATGCTATAGAAGTCTAGTAACTCATTGCTAAGCAATGAGTTTGAGTTCTGTCTAGCATTCAAGGTATATTATATATATATATATTTAAATTAATGGACATTTGGGGATTTTTTATTTGCCCTCTGGGGTGCTGTTGGTTTGCTATAGAATTGGTTCACTTCTGTTTGCGTGTGTATCCCACTCCGTATAAGGTAGCTGCAAGAACAACATTCATGTTCTGTGCTCTGCAGATTTCACTGGTTAAAGATGATGAAAACCTCTTGTTCAGGGACAAAAAAAGTACCTGTTTTCATTGAAAGGGAAATCACGCTTACATGAGCTGATGGCTTAGTTTCCTTTAGGAACCAAAGAGGCATGCTATGCATTGTGAAGCAATGATTTGTACACCTCTCTGGCATTTAACCCCTTTGAGTGCCAGAGGGGTATCCTCTGGTGCTCAAAGGGTTAACTTTAACCAGCAGAGCACCATGGGTAGGGTTTCCATATGTCCCATAGTTGAAATGCACTCCCCTTCCTGTACAATATACTGTCCTGGAATGAAGATTCTAGAGCACAGAGCTCTAAACACTACAGAGAAAACTGCCCAATGACTGTTGTAGAAGAAATTGATGCCTCTGCCAGGCTATAAGAAAATGGCCTCCACAGGAACTCTGTCTGTGATGTTCTAGAGAAAGTACAACATTCAGACTGATGTCATAGCGAGGTAATACACAGCCGTACTAGAGAAGAGGAGACATATTCTGTTGGTCAGGCCTTGGTAGTGTCCCTGAATGGTAATAAGGAAATCCATAGCAGAATCCACTATTAAAATAATGACACATTGCAGGACCTAATTGAACTATGTGATCCTATTCAAGGTGAAAATCTGCTTTTGCCTTTGTGCTTGCTATGAAATGATCTACTGAACAGGAGCAAGGTTGGTCTGTCCCTTTAAAAACCAGAGCAGTGTGCAACACATTCTAAAGAAGTGTGTTGCACCCCCTCTGATCCTAAAAAGGTTTAACTTACATGTTTCCTTTTGCCAGTCAGCAGCATCACCCTACATTTGTTGGATTGCCGAGCGTGAATGAATAGGTTTATTTATGTAGAGTCACAATTGAGAATTGTAGTCCAGGAACAGCTGGAGGGTTTCACGTTGCACAACCCTGACTACATCTGACACATTCGCAAGCAAAGTTTTCCCTCACTGACCAAAATGGTCAATTTTGCTTTCTAGCTGTCAGATTTGGAATCCGGTCCGCAGGTCAACCGGTGGCTCTTCAACAGAGCCGAGATCTCAAGATATAAAAATAACTATTTCATTGGAAGGGTCTAAAAAGTGTTTGCAAACCAGGCACACTTTGCAGACTATTCGAATGAAATGGTTCTTCTTATATCTCGCGATCTCGGATCTGCTGTAGAGCCACGGACGGTCCGCATACCGGATTCCAAATTTGACCATTTTGGTCAGTGAGGGGAAGCTTTGCTTGTGAATATCTCTCAAACCATAAAGGTTTGAGAGATAAAACTTATATCGTTCTTCATATTTTTTTAATGCCTACAAAATAAAATAAAGATAAAACAAAGTATTACTCTCCCTTTAATGTCTAGAAGAAAATCCAAAGCTTCCTGTCCAGGCATGAACAGATACCAGAATACAATTATATGAATTGTCTCCTGCTGATTTCAAATGTTCTGATGGTTTCCTGAAGGCAGCAGAGGATCGATTACAATGCTCCCTCTCAATGAAAAGTGGGTTGTTAAGCTCTGAAATATAGTGTGGAATTCAGAAGCTGATTTACTATAGAGTGTATCCAAAATATAGCCTGCGTACTATTAGAAACTAGTGCATGAAACAGTAGCACATCCGTTCTGCCTTATGTGTTAAAGCAGAGTGGTGCAATTCTGGGGCAAACGTCCGTCATGGCACTATTTCCAAAAATCCTTTGCAATATGTTGGAGACATCTTGAGCAATTAAGGGGTTAAAAGCCCTATTTAAATCAATGGCAATCTAAGGAATTATGTATCCCAACCCAAGTGCACCATAGGGGGTAAATGAAAATTCCCACTGATTTAAATGGACATTTTAACCCTTTGAACGCTAGATAGGTCGCCAACGCATTGAGTACAAGTGTATGTATGTCTTTATTTATATAGTGCTGCACAGTGTACGCAGCACCTTACAATAAATCAATTGGAATACAATGTGTCACAGTAATAGAAACAATAGGATAGAGGTCCCTGCCCCAAGGAGCTTACAGTCTAAATGGGCAATAGGAGACAGACAGCGGTGTATTATTATTATTATTCTTTATTTATGTAGCTCCAACTAATTCTGCAGCGTTGTATAACTGGGTATTAAATAGTACAATCAGATGTGGAGAAGGATCAGAGGACCCTGCTCGTGAGAGCTTACAGTCTAGAGGAGTAAGAGGATGTCAAGTGCTATGAGTTCAAGTGCTCCATTTTCAATGTACCATCAATCTATCTATATACCTGGGAGCTTCTGGGTTGGGGCTGCCTGGAGGAGAGCCCTCTGATGCTGATGAGGGCAGAGAAATGATGTGATTCATGTCATAAAAGGGGCGGTGCTTAATCTCGAGGGAGGCGGGACTTCAAAACACAAAAAAATAGAATACTCTGGGGAAGGGGTAGAAGAGGGCGCGAAGTGGGAAGAATAGGGCGGGATTGAGCACAAGTGGGCAGAGTTTCCCCATTTGCGGAGAATATGCCTCTGCCCCGGAGACCCGGTAATTCATTGTCAAACCCGGGGTCTCCTGGGCAAAACCGGAGAGTTCCCAGGTATGTCTATCTAGCATTGGCGGGGTTAAATCAATGAGGATTTGGGGGATTTTTATTTTCTATGGTGCAGCTGGTTTGCACTTTATCTTGATAAATAAAGCCCATAGGCCCATATTTATAAAATCAAACTGGAGTTATTCTGCAGTAAACCAACACTAATCAAAATTCCTAACTTCCCATGCACATGAATAGAGCTTTTTAACCCCCTGAATGCCAGAGAGGGCTCTAATGCATGGTTTCACAATGTGTTTGAGACCTCTCTAACATTCAAGGGGTTACAAGCTCAAATTAACTTTTTGAGTTCCGAAAATGTACACAAAACATTGATGCATTGGGCACCTCTCTAGTAATCAAAGGGTTATTTTAGCAGCAATTTTTTACTTGTCCCCATGGAGTGGTTGCTTTTCCTCAGATTGACTCCAGTTTGCTTTTATAAATATGCGCCATAGAGCCTTAGTCAGTACGCGAACACGGAGCCATTCCAGAACAAACCAACTGCACCATATGGGACAGATAAAACTGCCCCTAGTTTAAATGTATATTTTAACCCCTTGAATGTTAGAAAGGTCTCCAAAGCACTAAAAAGCCTGATTTAAATGTTGGGAATGTTTATTTCACTGTCGTCCAATACAGGTCACTGGTACCATGGGATGTGTAGTCCCCTTTAATAGGCAGGAACAATTATGCAAATAATCTGCAAGGGGCGGAGCCTCCCCTCTTACTTAAGCCACCTTCTGGCCAGAGCCACCCATATTGATTTGTTCCTGGTGTGCTCGCACACCAGGCAGAGAACAGCTATGCTTCTTAGAGTTTTATTATTTTTTCTTCAAATATGGAATACCACCATTAGGAGGGTGACCATGGCTGTGAATGCCCTCACCCGAAGTGGCTAGTGCAGCTTCCAGGGATTTCTGTGGACCTATACCTGAAGAGGGGACAGCTTGTGTTAAGCAGCTCCCCTGTTGGGGAATTTACCTCTGGTTCTTTCCCTACCTATCATGGTCACCTGAAGACAGAAGTCAGCGAGAAAGGTGAGTCACCCATTGAGTGCTGAAGGTCCACTTGTCCCCACAGTGTCCCTTTGCTGGGCTTGTATTTGGGAGTTTGTAATTCACTCCAGCACTCATAGGGTGTTTTTATTGCATTATCTAAAAGTTTATGCAATTTCTGTGTTATTCTCTGAGTTTTGGAGCATTGGGTATTCATTTATTTATGATTCTCATGTGTTTCATGCTTGTTTGGGCACTTTTTAATGTTTTCTGAACTTTATTAAAAATTGTGTACTGCGCCTTTAAGCGCAGCATTCCCGCTCAGACGCATGGCTCCTTTACTCTCTATGGGAAATCACAGTGTGGGACATATCTCTGAAACCGCTTGTCACAGCAACTTCAGAGAGGGCTCATTTTAATGCTAGGCTCCTGCTCTATCATCCGGTTGGTGTTTTATTAATATTGGGGGTTCAGGGGGGCTTCGGGCACTGTTTAGGTACTTGTATTGGGAAAGACTACATTTCCCATGAGCGCTTGCTTCGCGCCCGTTTTTGATTGGCAGCCATGACGGCAGCCATTTTATTGCACTTTTCCTATGCGAGTACACTACGCAGGGACCGAGCCTTCTCTCTCCTCAACAGATTAACCCTTCGCTGGCCAGATAAGTCCGTTTTTAGACATTTTTCTGGGGTGAAACTTTAATCTTTAACACCTTTCTGGGTGATAGTGTTCTTGGTGGGGTATATTGACGCTGTGAGCATGTCTACTTCACTGGAGCTGGGGGCTAGACCCAAGACTAAGGAGGATGGGGGGTCCGCTACCCCCATGGCGTTTTGCTCCTCTTGCCACATTGGGCTGGATAGCGATAATGTGGGGGATCTATGCCCTGTTTGTACTTGTCAAAATAGCAACCCTGGGCCTTCCAGCCATGCTATTGAGCCATCTTGGGTGAGGGAGTTCAAAGCTGCCACTAGGGATCTCAGATCCACGCTTCAACTCTTTCCCTCTCAGGTACAGGGGGCTCTCCAGGTTTGGCAGACCCCCTCTACTATCAGGACCTCCCTGCCTAAGCCACAGGGAGCTCCTGATATCACTGATTCTTCTGAAGAAGAACTTTTACAGGATTCTGATGCTGAGGAACGTACTGTTATTGAATCTAACAGGTCCATTGGGGACCCCTATGAGTGTGACCCTGAAGTTTCGGCTGAGGGTCTGATCAGAGCGGTTCTAAATACGCTCAACCTTCCTCTGACTCAGGAATCCACTTATGATCCTACTGATGTTTTTCAGAAAAAGCCATCTAAACCAGTTGTTTGTTTTCCAACTAACCCTACTCTTGCCCGTCTGGTCTCTGAGGCATGGAGGAATCCAGATAGATCTTCCTCTGTCTCCAAAAAGTTTGCCAAGCTTTACCCTTTTCCTGAGGCGGAGTTGGCAAAATG
The DNA here is from genome assembly GCA_037306005.1 of Rhinophrynus dorsalis. Taxonomy (NCBI): domain Eukaryota; kingdom Metazoa; phylum Chordata; class Amphibia; order Anura; family Rhinophrynidae; genus Rhinophrynus; species Rhinophrynus dorsalis. Next base: position 116,032,629 of record CM074722.1, read on the forward strand.
GGTTCATCCTCCCAAAGTGGATGCTCCCGTGTCTAGACTATCCAAATCTACTGCTTTGGCTGTCTCAGATGCCTCTGCCTTGCAGGACTGGACGGATAAGAAATTAGAGCTCTCTCTTAAGTCTATTTTTGCTTCTATTGGCACTGCCATGCGCCCCACCTTTGCTGTGGCATGGGTTAATAGAGCTATTGCAGCCTGGACTGAACGACTGACTGAAGCGGTTCGCCAGGATGCGCCAGTGTCTGAACAGTTGCAGCTTCTTGCTAATATCACTGAAGCTCAGAACTATATTGCTGACGCTGCCTTTGATGCTGTGCGCATGATGGCGAGGGCCTCCACTTCTTCTGTGGTGGCCAGACGCGCTCTTTGGCTGAAAATTTGGTTTGCTGATACAGCCTCTAAGAAAGCTTTGCTTTCTTTGCCCTTTCAGGGAAATTTGCTTTTTGGGTCTGAACTCAAAGAAATGATCAGTGAGGCTACTGGAGGTAAAAGTACTCTTCTACCCTCAGTCTTTAAGAAAAAGTTTCCAGCCAAACGCAATCGGTCCTTTCGTTCCTTTCAGACTGAGACACGTTCCTCGGCCCAAACGGGTCCTCCCACTGCGCGCTCCTCCTCCAAGCCCAAACAGTCCTGGAAGCCCAAAGTTGCCCCCAAGGCCAAGACCTCCAAGACTGCTTCGGCATGACTCGCCGAACCCGGGTCCGCATCCGGCTGTAGGCGGTCGTCTCCGCATCTTTCGCCGGATTTGGGAGGAGTCAGTGGCGGACCCATGGGTTCTTCAGGTGGTGTCAGAGGGATTCAGGATCCCTTTCTCTTCCCTTCTTCCTTTTCGGTTCCATTTTACTCGTCCTTCTCAGGAACCCACAAAACGGCGTCTGTTAGACGACGTTATTCAGGATCTCTTGGACAAAGAGGTTCTGGAGGCGGTTCCTCAGGGGGACACAGGTTCAGGATTTTTCTCCAACCTGTTTGTGGTAGCCGAAAGGGACGGAGGAGCCCGTCCTATCTTGGATCTCAAAGATCTCAATGCTTATGTGGTGACTTCCCACTTCCGCCAGGAATCCCTGCGTTCTGTGATTGCAGCAATGTCTCCAGGGGAGTTTCTTGCCTCCCTGGACCTTCAGGATGCCTATCTTCACATCCCTATTCATCCAGAGAGCAGGCGGTATCTCAGGATTGCCTGTCACAGGGGACACTTTCAGTTTGCAGCGCTCCCCTTTGGGCTGACTTCAGCCCCTCAGGTCTTCCAGAGGGTGTTGGGCTCATTGATAGCGGTGCTCCATCAGGATGGGATCAGAGTGACCCCCTACATGGACGATCTCCTTCTGAAGGCCTCCTCAGCGGAGCTTCTCCTTCAGCAATTACAGATGTGCATGCACACCCTGAACTGTCATGGCTGGATCCTGAATCTGGACAAGTCGGACTTGTTTCCATCTCAGAGGCTTCTGTTCCTGGGTCTCCTGTTCGACACTCGCCAATGCATGGTGTTTCTTCCAGAGGACGTGGCTCACCAGATAGCTGTCTGAGTAGCTGGACTTCTGGACCTGGACGTGTTTCCAGTTCCGAAGTTGTCGTCCTTAGTGGGGAAGTTCATTTCCACAATCGAAGCAGTACCATTTGCCATGGCCCACTCCAGGGATCTTCAGAGATTTGTGATCCAGACGTGCAGGAATCATCCAGATCATCAACATCTGTCTGTTTCTCTTCCTCCTCATGTCGAGTCGAGTCTGCACTGGTGGTTAGATCTCTCTCATCTCTTGAAAGGGAAATCCTTTCTAGTTCCTCATTGGACCACAGTCACAACGGATGCCAGCCTTCGGGGCTGGGGTGCAGTCTGGGGTCGCTTCAGTGCTCAGGGGAAATGGGGTCTGGAGGAATCCATGCTCTCCATCAATGTTCTGGAACTTCGAGCTGTCCGGCTGGCCCTGAGGCACTGGGAGTCTCATTTGACCGGTCTTCCAGTCAGAGTAGAGTCCGACAACGCCACGGCGGTGGCTTACATCAACAGACAAGGCGGCACAAGAAGCGGTTCCGCCTGGTGGGAAGTCAAGGATATTTTGTCTTGGGCAGAAGATCACGTGCCTGTCATCTCTGCAGTTCACATTCCAGGCGTGGACAACGTCATGGCAGACTTCCTCAGTCATCACACTGTCGACAGCGGAGAATGGGCTCTTCACCCAGAGGTGTTTCACATGCTCACTCAACGGTGGGGGATGCCAGTGGTGGATCTGATGGCGACCAGACACAACAGGAAGGTTCCGGTGTTTTGCTCCCGTCTGAGGGACTCCCTTGCTCTAGCGGTGGATGCCTTGTCGATCCCTTGGGACTTCTCCCTGGCTTACATCTTCCCCCCTCTTCCTCTATTGATCAGAGTTATTCAGAAGTTGAAGAGAGAACGTTGTCCTGTCATCCTGATTGCTCCGAACTGGCCTCGCCAGTCCTGGTTTCCGGAATTGATGGCCATGTCAGTGAAGGATCCAATCCCACTTCCAGCCCGTCCGGACCTGCTTCTTCAGGGGTATCTGTGGAAAGAGGATGTTCACTCTCTCCGTTTGATGGCATGGCGGTTGAATCCTCGATTCTAGCTCAGAAAGGCTTTTCTCCTTCTGTGGTGTCGACGATGCTCAGTGCTCGTAAGCCTGTGTCTTCCAAGATCTATCATCGCATTTGGTCAACTTTTGTGACATGGTGCTCTGTCAAGCAGTTGTCTCTTGACTTCCATCTTCCCACTGTCCTGGCCTTCTTGCAGGACGGTGTGGACAAGGGGCTCAGTCTGAGTTCCCTCAAAGTTCAGACCTCTGCCTTGTCTGTGTTTTTCCAGGAACGGATTGCCATCCTTCCTGATGTGAAAGTTTTCTTCCAAGGTGTGACTCATGTTCGACCTGCCTTCAAGAGTCCTGCTCCCCAGTGGGACCTCAATTTGGTGCTGGGAGTTCTCCAGCGACCACCGTTTGAATCCCTGGCTTCCATTCCATTACGTCTCTTGACTTGGAAGATGGCCTTCCTTTTGGCTATTGTTTCAGTTCGCCGGGTAGCAGAGTTACAAGCTCTGTCTTGTAAACCTCCTTACCTGGTGTTCCACAAGGATAAGGCTGTGCTTCGCACTACCAAGGAATTCTTACCAAAGGTTGTGTCCGAATTTCACATCAATCAAGAGATTGTGGTTCCCTCTTTCTGCCCTAATCCTTCATCTGACAAGGAACGGGATCTCCATTTGTTGGATGTGGTGCGTTGCCTCAAGTTTTATGTTCATCGCACCGAGTCTCTCAGGAAGTCTGACGCTCTATTCGTCATTCCTGAGGGGCCTAGGGCAGGGAGACCGGCCTCCAAAGTTACCATTGCTTCTTGGATTAAGGCTACCATCCGTGAAGCCTATAAGTTGAGGAATAAGCATGTTCCCTTCCGGGTAACTGCCCATTCCACCAGATCTATTGGGGCCTCTTGGGCCTACAAGAATCAAGCTTCTGCTGATCAACTGTGCAGAGCGGCCACTTGGTCCTCTGTGCACACATTTTCTAAGCACTATCGAGTTGATGTACTGGCTTCGGCTGATGCCAGTTTTGGAAGGAAGGTCCTGGAGGCAGTCTTGCCTGTGTAGGTCTTCCGCTCTGTGATCCTTAGTGCTTCTTTACTGTTGAGCCCTGTTGGCTCTAGTTCCGTGTGCTGTGCTAGTTCAAGGTTTGTTTCCTTGGTTGGTGTCCGTTGACACTTACAGTTTGGGCTGGGTTTCAACTGGTTATCAGTTCTAGTGACTTGGGCCTCGCGCCTGGTCCTTGCCTTACTTCCCGCCTCTGGATCAGCTCAATGTTTGTACATCCCATGGTACCAGTGACCTGTATTGGACGACAGTGAAAATAGGATTTTAGTCTTACCTGTTAAATCCTTTTCACTTAGTCCATACAGGTCACTGGTCTCCCACCCTGTCAAGGGACCAGTCTTGGCTCTCCTGTGGCATTCAGTGGGAGACCGTTCGGGCATGCTCACAGGAGTCTTTCTTTTTGCTTACCTGAGGTCAGTTCTTGGGGTCTCAAATCAATATGAGTGGCTCTGGCCAGAAGGTGGCTTAAGTAAGAGGGGAGGCTCCGCCCCTTGCAGATTATTTGCATAATTGTTCCTGCCTATTAAAGGGGACTACACATCCCATGGTACCAGTGACCTGTATGGACTAAGTGAAAAGGATTTAACAGGTAAGACTAAAATCCTATTTTCTTCCCTATGATACAGCTGGTTTTCTCTAGAATTGCACCTCTTTATCTTAGAGGAGACCTCTCTAGCATTCAAAAGGTTAAAACCTCTATTTGAAGACAGTGTGAGACTGTATTTTTAAAGAGACATTATTGCCTAAAAATAAATAGGGTTCATATCCTTTAACCCTTTCAGTGTCAGAGGGGTAAACAACACCTTGGTTTGCAATGCTTTGCATACCCCTCTGGCACTGAGAGGGTTAATCCCTCAAGGACCCATGTCGCACATAAGTGTCATGGGAAAACTTGCATTAAGGACCCATGACGTATATGTACTTCATGGCATTCAGGGGTCCCCGCTCGGCTGTATACCGTTTGGGGACCTCTGATTCCATTACGGCAAAAAAAGAAAAAAAAATGCTGTATGGCTGTTATTTAACCCTCTGAGTGCCAGAGAGGTATCCACTGCATTGTGTTGCAATGCAGTGGATACCTCTCTGGCACTCAGAGGGTTAAACATTGTGTACCAACATTTGTAAACATTATCTCTTGGGTGCATAAGCTCCCAGTACATATTATAAACATACTTTCCCCAATAATCTGAGTCAGCCATGGTTGACCATTTGATCCTCATTGTTCATACAAACAATAAGGACAATGCAAGACATGATATAGGTAAACAAATAAGAGGTAAGAGTTTCAGTTAACTGAACTGAGTGGGTTCTAATCTGAAATAAATTATAATGGTTTTTGGTTGTATCAGTTTTTTAATAGGTCTGATAAGTGGTCAGTTTTCCTTTTATTTTGAAGGATTTTAGGACTCTCATCATATTAAAAAAACATGTTTTTATGGATTTGAGCCCTTTGAATTTTTCGTGATAATGTAATATCTCTTTAAGAGCAGCAGTTGTTATTGTCATTTCTTTGTCATTAAACTGTACACCAAACGTCAGCGAAGAGCAGTGTAATCAGATATATAACCCCTGGCCTACCCTCCCCCTGCCTCAGCCAATCATATCTCAGAATCCACTTCCAGGCTCGTGATGTCACGCTCACCCTCCACACACTTCAGCTGCGTGATATGCAGAACACAGCTTTTTGATATGGTAATCTCAAAGAAGCATCAGATCTATCTGAGCCTAGCATTTTCCATACCACCCCTTTGCAAACACAGACTTAATGCATATTGGGTCACATTTATCAAAGCAAGCGATGAGCAATTCTGAAACAAAACAATGGCTCTGTACTGAAGTGATAAATGCTTTTTATAATAAAATATGTGATGACCACTGGGGTGAGCATCACAGGGATCCACAAGTTTAGAGATTCCTCCTCAGGCACCCATAAGTAAAAAAAAAAAGGGGTGGGAGTTAAGCATACTAAATTTAAATAGTGTCCATCTTCATGTAACTGGGGTGATATCTGATGTACAGATGGAGAAAGAGACACTTTTTAGATTTTTTTATGTATCTGTACATCATATAACTTGTTTCCCAACCTTCTTTGAAGGTTTAAAAAGCATAATGCAGCTGTAGTTAGCCCCAGTATACATTATGTGATTGCCACATCCTAATACCATATGAAAGCATATGCTTTAGATGTGACTATCATAGCATGGTGCACTGAAAAGGGTAATGTAAACTACCTGGATTATCGCTAGCAATCAGGATAGCAGGGCAACCACCAGATTTTGGCAGAAAAACATCATGATTTCTTCTGCTGCTACCCCAGAACACACCTCTGCAGGTATCACACATAATGACATCTATATACAGCAATACATATGTAAAAATGCCTGCTGCAGTGTTTATAACTAATTATATATATATATATATATATATATATATATATATATAGATTAAATAGAGGGTCGACACTTTGGTCCTCACAGGGACCTTTCTCAAGACAAATGGAAATATCAGCCAACACCTGTTTTACTTTCTCTCAGTGTACAAATTCAGTGAGGTCATCTCCCCAAAAGCCCAATCAGGCGAGAGGGGAGGACTGACCCCATTGGTCATGGCGCAGCACAATGAAAAAGAAAAAAATGTACGAAACTAAACAAAATAAGCTAATAAAAAACAAAAATTAAACGTAATAATCCTAATAGAATAAAGTGAAAGTCTATAATAAATAACCAGAAATGGAAAGTGCACCTGCTAACAGAATGGCAAGCTTGGAGGGCCGTGGGGGGAGCATAGAAGAAAGCTAAATCTCTCTCTCGCCCCCCCCCCAACAAAAAAAAAATGGCCCATAGAATAACCTAAAAACAGCCATAGATAGTAACTGCCACAAGACCATACACGTAGAGCAAGGTTTCAATGGCATCACAATGCCCCCTACATGGGCCGGCACCAGAAGGGCTGACAGAGCTGCTAATGTGATGTTCCTGAGCCCACAATGGGGGGGCAGCAGTTGAACTGGAGTCAAGGTAAGATAATGCAGGTTATCCAGCAGCACAGCACAAACCCTGCAGAGAATGTCGCCATGTCGTTATGCACCTCCAAATTGAAAGAATCAATGGCCAATACATCAAAGGATTAAATTAAGGAGGGTATCCATCAGGGGAACACGCCAAGTCCCAAGGGTAAGCACAGATGCATATATGTCAGATACAATAATGTAATAACCTTATATAGAGCAAGATGATGTTAGTCATAGCACAACACCAGTGTTGTTCGAGTATATTAAGGGTAGTCTCTAGTTAATGGTGCCAAAGCGGTGTGTACAGACTCCCAAGATAGTGCATAGACCCTCAGCTCTCAGTACATGGTGCCAACCTGGGATATTATAATGGTGCCAATGTATATGGAAGGGTGACAAATTATCACGGTGCCCGTGATTGCTGCTTTTGTGTGTCTATCACCTGTAGGGGGCTCCCATTGGCTGTCTACCTTCAGCCCGCCTCACTTTGCCTATTTAAACTGAGTTTGGGCACCCTTTGGTTGCCCTTTCGTGGTGTCTCTGGCTGCCTCCACTTTCATTATGTTACTAAAGCTTAATGGCCTTTAGCTGTGTTCCTGTTCCTGAGTGCATCTAGTTCCTGAGTCTCCTGATCAGCTGTGCCTGTTCCCGTGCCTGTTCCAGTTGGAGTCGCCCCACGTTGCTGCTTCCCGCTACCAGTCTTCGTTGCCATTCCTGATCCGGTGGTCCATCGTAGTGCTGGTTCCTGTTCATCTTCAGCGTCCAGTTTCCATTCAGCTGTGGCGACTTTGATCTTCGGTCGCTTAGGCGACATTCCAACCCTGTTGGTTTCCAGCGCGCGGGCGCTGGTTCGCTCCACTGCCTCACGGCTTACTATACATTCAGTCTGTTGGTTCCCAGCGCGCGGGCGCTGGTTCACTCCACTGCCTCAAGGCTTACTATACGTTCAGTCTGTTGGTTTCCAGCGCGCGGGCGTTGGTTCGCTCCACTACCTCACAGCTTACTATACATTGAGTCTGCTGGTTCCCAGCGCGCGGGTGCTGGTTAGCTCCATTGCCTTACAGCTTGCTATACATTGAGTCTGTTGGTTCCCAGCCCGCGGGCGCTGGTTCGCTCCACTGCCTTATGGCTTACTATACATCTAGTCTGTTGGTTTCCAGCACGCGGGCACTGGTTCGCTCCACTGCCTCATGGCTTACTATACATTCAGTCTGTAGGTTCCCAGCACACGGGCGCTGGTTTGCTCCACTGCCTTACAGCTTACTATACATTTATTCTGTTGGTTTCCAGCGCGCGGGCGTTGGTTCGCTCCACTACCTCACGGCTTACTATACATTGAGTCTGCTGGTTCCCAGCGCGCAGGTGCTGGTTCGCTCCATTGCCTTACAGCTTGCTATACATTGAGTCTGTTGGTTCCCAGCCCGCGGGCGTTGGTTCGCTCAACTGCCTTGCGGCTTACTATCATTTAGCCTGTTTGTTTCCAGCACGCGGGCGCTGTTTCGCTCCTTTGCCTCACAGCTACATTATTAGACTGACGGTCCCTGGATGTGGACATTGGGTCACTGCACGCTGTCCAGTCCTAGATAGCTAGTTATTCTCCCAGTACATGGGTGCTGGTATGTGCAGAATACCCGGTATTACCACTAGCTCTCATAGCCTCTATATACCATCTCCATACTGTCATTGTCATCTGACAGGCATTGAGGCCATAGTGGTTGGCACCATCTCCTCTAGGCTGCCTTGCCTGGTATATTGGTAAGGCCGGTAGAACCTTTCAGTCGTTTCCACTTTGGAGTTGCCTTACCCGGTATTGGCAAGGCCGGTAGAGCCTATATCTAGGGTGTTCCTTTAGGCTGCCTTGTCTGCTATATTGGCAGGGCCGGTAGAGCCTTTATCGTTGGTGATTCGTTAGGCTGCCTTGCCCGGGATATTGGCAGGGCCGGTAGAGCCTATATACTCCTGATAGTCTAATAGGCTGCCTTGCCCGGTATATTGGCAAGGCCGGTAGAGCCAGTGCCTCCTTGTAATCTGTTAGGCTACCTTGCCCGGTATATTGGCAGGGTCGGTAGAGCCACCTTTCCTTTGTTTGCCCAGGCTGCCTTGCCCGGTATATTGGCAAGGCCGGTAGAGCCTTACTCGCTATTATTACTACTTTCCTGTCATTGCTATATATGTGTATGTATATGTATGAGATCCTATGGGATTATTTTAAACTTTTCAATAAAGTTGTGTTTTTTACCTAACTTTGCGTCTGAGAGTCTTAACAAACCTTGACAGTACGAAAGGGCCATGACCTCAGACAATAAGAGTGATGGTAACACACAGAATATCCAGTGGAGGATGGATATGCATGAGCAACGTTTGGATCAGCTAGCGGCTGCAATCCAAACTATTCTTGAACGCACTGTGCTTGCTGACAAATCTGGGTCTAGTCCGGTGATCTCTCCAGGTCAGACACCCGAGAACGATACGATGCCCTCAGGGGCTGCAGTTAAGGGGTTAACTGCTTCCGCACCTTTGCCACTCAGATATGACGGTGACCCTAGTCTGTGCAGAGGGTTTATCAACCAACTTGAAATATTTATGGAATTGACAGCACATGTGTTCCCCAATGATCGCAGTAAGATTGGGTTCATAATATCCCTGCTGACTGGCAGAGCATTGGCATGGGCTAACCCATTATGGGAGAATGCAAAACCTTGCACTAAAAATTTCAGAGAATTTGTGCAATCCTTTTGGAGAGTGTTTGAACCTCCTGGTAGAACCACTTCTGCTGCTAAACGCCTTATGGTGATACAACAGGGCAGGCGCACGGTGGGCGACTATGCCATTGAATTTCACACCTTGGCAGCAGAGGTAGGGTGGAATAACGAGGCATTGTTGACAGCCTTTGCTCAGGGCCTGAGTGACCAGATTAAAGATGAGATTGCAGCAAAAGAATTACCTACTGATCTAGATGACTATATTGAGTATGTTATACTAATTGACACCCAGATACGTGAGAGATTAACTGCTAGAGATCGCAGGGTACGATCTAAGAACAATGGGGCTAGCAGTACATTTTGCCCACCCATCCCTCCCGTGGCATCTAAGCCTAGTGAACAATTACGGGAGCCAGGTGAACCGATGCAATTAGGTTTCACTAGGCTAACCAAGGAAGAGAGATTATACCGCAGAAAACAAGGGCTGTGCTTATACTGCAGCAAGAATAGGCACTTGCTAAGATCCTGTCCGGTACGTCCGGGAAACGAACACACCTAGGGTACCTTGGGGGACAGGCCCTAGGTGGTGTTCAATCATCCCCAGTGTTGAGTACACTGAAGCCTACCTTACAGGTGGTACTTTCTTGGGCAGAACGCTCAGTGGAGGCTTTGGCCCTGGTTGATTCGGGTGCAGCTGGGTATTTTATGGATAATACCTTTGCTGAATTGCATGGGGGTTCCATGAATTGAAAGAGAAACCCCTCTTGCTATTGAAGCAATCGATGGCAGACCCTTAGAACCTGCTCAAGTTACCTTTGAAACAATGCCATTATCTATGACTATTGGGAGATTCCATAGAGAGGAACAGCAGTTCCAACTTATCAGTTCTCCTCACCATGCTGTAATATTGGGATTTCCTTAGTTACAGTTGCATAATCCACAGTTTGATTGGCATAAGTGCGAAATCTCTGCTTGGTCTCAGTTTTGTATGGAGAAGTGCGTCACTCATCCAGTTAAGGTCTTGTGCACCTCCCCTTCACTGCCAAATGAATACCAGCAGTTTGGCGATGTATTCAGTAAGGGAGAGGCTGGCACCCTACCCCAGCACAGACCGTATGATTGTAGTATTGAGTTGCCTCCTGGAGTGGTGCCCCCTAGGGGACGCACGTATCCATTGTGTTGTGAAGAGAACCAAGCTATGATGAATACATTTCTGATGCTCTTAACAGAGAGATCATAAGGAAATCTACCTCTACGGCCGGATTCTTTTTTGTAAAAAAGAAAAATGGCGAACTGAGACCATGCATCGACTACCGTGGCCTAAATAAGTTAATGGCAAAAAACGCTTATCCGATACCACTCTTCACCGAGCTATTTGACAGGCTCAGAGGTTCCTCTATGTTCACCAAATTGGACCTGCGTGCTGCATATAATTTGATTCGGATCAGAGCCGGTGATGAGTGGAAAACTGGCTTTAACACTAGATCTCGGCACTATGAATATCTAGTCATGCCATTTGCTCTTTGTAATGCACCTGCAGTATTTCAGGAATTGATCAATGACATCCTTAGAGATATGCTACAGTCGTCTGCCGTTGTCTATCTTGACGATATACTTATTCATTCCAAAAATCTGTCACAACACATTAAAAATGTGTCTGAGGTGTTGCTCCGTTTGCATAAAAATAAATTATTTTGCAAATTGGAAAAATGTGAGTTTCACAGAACTAGTGTGCCAGTTTGCTCCATGGCCTTACGTCTTAATAAACAGTTAGATTGTTGGTTCCCAGCGCACGGGCGCTGGTTCGCTCCTTTGCCTCACAGCTACATTATTAGACTGACGGTCCCTGGATGTGGACTTTGGTTCACTGCATGCTGTCCAGTCCTAGACAGATAGTTATTCTCCCAGAATATGGGTGCTGGTATGTGCAGAATACCTGGTATTACCACTAGCTCTCATAGCCTCTATATACCATCTCCAAACTGTCATTGTCATCTGACAGGCATTGAGGCCATAGTGGTTGGTACCATCTCCTCTAGGCTGCCTTGCTCGGTATATTGGTAAGGCCGGTAGAACCTTTCAGTCGTTTCCACTTTGGGGTTGCCTTATCCGGTATTGGCAAGGCCGGTAGAGCCTATATCTAGGGTGTTCCTTTAGGCTGCCTTGCCCGGTATATTGGCAGGGCCGGTAGAGCCTGTATACTCCTGATAGTCTAATAGGCTGCCTTGCCCGGTATATTGGCAAGGCCGGTAGAGCCAGTACCTCCTTGTAATCTGATAGGCTACCTTGCCCAGTATATTGGCAGGGTCGGTAGAGCCACCTTTCCTTTGTTTGCCCAGGCTGCCTTGCCCGGTATATTGGCAAGGCCGGTAGAGCCTTACTCGCTATTATTACTACTTTCTTGTCATTGCTATATATGTGTATGTACATGTAAGAGATCCTATGGGATTATTTTAAACTTTTCAGTAAAGTTGTGTTTTTACCTAACTGTGCGTCTGTGAATCTTAACATACCGTGACACAAGTCTAAAGTGGCTCAAGTGGCAAAAGTACTATAATGTATAATCATGATCACAAGCTGAGAAGAATACCTGTACAGATAAGATAGGTTTGAAGAGAAGATACGAAAAGTCCTAATAATGGGTAAGTGTGAGGGATGACAATGGCCAGATCACAGAGAGACATAATTCATCCACAGAGTTATGTGGTGAAACAAAGGATTCAACTTCTCCACCAAATATTGGGAGGGTTTACTGTAACACCACAGGAGGAAGGGCCAACAGTGTTTTGTCATTCAGGCCCCCTTTGATCTAGGTGTCCAATGAGGGAACACTGTAGTGACACAAAAGATTCAACACCTCCATGATCTGGGAGGGTTTACTGTAGAACTACAGAAAGCATGCCAGTTGCGATCTATCATTTAGGCCCCTTAGAGTAAAGGTTTCAGGTCTATGGATACACCGTTCCTCCCTCTGTAATAGTTTTCTCCCCCTGTCCCCCGGCACTGGGTAGTTCGAACGAATGATCATTTATCATATAGCGTAAATCAGCCATAGAGTGATTCATCTGGGCTACATTTCTTGCCACAAGTTTGTCACTTTGTTTCCCTTGTAGGGCATCCCTAATACTTTACCTGTGACTGGCCAGCTCATCTCAGTAATTATTTTTGCCCACATACAGCATGCTGCAAGGACATTTAATAAAATAATGATATAATTGCTTGTACAAGAAAGTGTGTGTTGTATCTTGATTAATTGTCCATTGTGCAGATGTGGAAAAATAGAGTCAATGAGGTGGTATCTGCACACAGTGCATCCTGTGAATTTAAAACAACCTTTCTTAGTCGTGGGGAGCCAAGTCGAATAGTTGTCTTGATAGTAATAATGAGGATCAGTGTTAACTAAAATATCCTGCAGATTGTAACCCCTCTTGTCGCTGAACCTAGGCTTCATGTTAAAGGAGCGAGGTAGAGATTTATCAGAGGATAGAATCTCCCTGTTTTGTTGATTAGAGGCCTTTATTGGAGGACTGGTAGTGGTGTAAGTGGAGATGAATGTCAAGTGATCTTCCTGCTCATGAGTGTTGTCATGCAATAAGAGGTCTTTCTGTGTGTCCTTACTGGTTTGCTGTAATGATCTACTAAGAGCGTTGTGTTTATAACAGCATTGTAGGAAGCGTTGGAAGAGGTCTTACATTTGTAGTTCAGAGCTGGTAATGTCGGTATGGTTTCTGATAAAATGTAGAAACTGGGCATGTAGTACCCCTAGTTTAAGATGTGTCTGATGGAAAATCTGGAACTGTAACAATGTTCCTGTCAGTGGGTTTCTGGAAATTGGTGGTGCCCAAATGATTACCAGTACGAAACACAGTCAAGTCCAGAAAGTTAACATGATGCTGATCAGCCTTAAAAGAATGTTTAATGGGAGAGGATAAATCATTCAACTTTTTGAACAAATTGCGTAAAGTCAATTTGTTCAAATCATTCAACATTACCCCTCCAAATCAGAAACAGGTAGTCAACGTAACGACCGTAAAAAATTATTTTAATAGGCAATAATGGAAGAATATAATGTGATTTGTATTGTGTCATAAAAAGGTTTGCAAAAGTGGGTGCAATGTTAGACCCCATTGAGGTGCTGGAATCTTGGAGAAAGTAATTATGTTCAAACCTGAAACCTGAGTAAGGCAATATTCCAAAGGTTAAAGCAAAAACTCAATGGGGGGACATCCTGAACGAGTGTGAGAATTAAGGAGTGCTATAGAAACTGCCTCACTGCACTCATGAATGGGGATGACTGTGTATAATGATTTTACATCCATGGTTGTCAGAAGACATTGCTCATCCAGTTCCATAGTTCCCCTCTGGCACTCAAAGGGTTAAAAATATCAAGGGGTAGCTTACCCGGTAGATGATCAACTGCAGTTTCAGAGAATAGGATGTTGCTAGCTTCCTATTCTGAAAAAGCCAGAGGTTCCACTGGTTGTTCTAAGGTAGTGACCGATGGTGGGTCTTCCATAGCTTGTGTGGAGTGATCCAGTATTGGAGCTGGTAGAGACCCTGCTGTCAAGGAGGTGTGGTCAACAAGAGCAAAGATTGTAGGTGAGCTTCACAAATAGACACAATGTAGAACAAAATGGTGAAAGCACTCTATCTTAAGAGCGGGTACTTTCACCATTTTTTCTAAATTTATATATATATATATATATATATATATATATATATATATATATATATATATATATATGAGAGAGAGAGAGACAAACTGAAGCAATTCTGGAAGAAACCAACTATACCATCAGGGAGAAATGCTTTGGGGAGCTCTGTAGCATCAAGAAGTTAAAATATCCATTTAAACCAATGAAGATATCCAAGGTATGCACTCACTTTAAAGCTCAAATAAATGCCTGGTGTCATTTCCAAATAACACATATAGTAATATTTCAAAAGAAAGAAAGCAATCACAGGACTTTGTTAAGGTGAAATATTTGCTGGTTTATTCCATCAAAGTTTCGGCCCCATGCCTTCAAAATATTAAATCAATGGATATTTGTAATTGATCCCTATGGAGTAGTTGGTTTACCCCACAATTGCTCCATTTTGCTTTTATACCTATGGCACACTGGACCTTGTACACAAAAGAAAACACAAGCATTTCTGGAGCAAGCCATTTGCATCATAGCAGCCAAATAAAATGTTACTTTGATTTAAATGAAGCTTTTCACCTCTTGAATGTTAGTGACATTTTCACTGTACTATTAAGAAATGCATTACAGACCTCTCCAGCATTCAAGATATCAGAAGTCTCATTTAAATGAACCTGAGTTTCGAATTTCAGGGATTTTATCTTTCTTCAATATGGTACAGTTGGTTTGCTCTTGAACTTACTCCCCTTTGTTCTTTGCTCAAGGCCCAGTGTAAGTACTTCTGAGGGAGGTAGGAGTTGACATGAATACAGTGAGAGAGACCAACATTCATGTCCTTCTTGCAAAAGATGTTTTGGCTCCCTCTGTCAGTCTCTGGTTCCCCTCAATAAAGATGGAGATTTGGTCTTCCCCCTCCATGATGTTCTCACATGTATTCTGAATCAACATGCATCAGTACATGGGGAAGCAGAGTGTGGCAGTATGTACAACTGGACCTCAGCTCCCTAGTACACTGACAGGCAACCAAATAAACCCAAGGAACAAATATGCAGGTTTTAAAGCCACAAAAGGTCCACATGCTAAAAATATTTGAAAAAAGTATATTAACCATGCTAGAGAGGTATCCAGTGCATGGCCTCATCATGGACTCAAGACCTCTACATCACCCAAGGAATAAAGGAAGAACAGTAGAACTGTAAAACATGGAAGTGTTTGTGTATGTGTGTTTTAGAAGGGAATTATCTTCTCTACCCACTCTACCAGACAAAAAAATGGTGGGATGCAGGAAAAACCTCTATTGCCCAACAGTGCCCTAACATCTGAGATCCAGTGAAAAAAATATAGAATTGACCCCATTACTATATTCAATTTCATATAATACCCTCTGGAACTGGGAGGTGTGTTTGTGTGTGCATATATGGTCACTTAGATGGTCAGAGGATTAGGATAACCATTGTCTTCAACAGCACACACATCTCAGGCAACCACTAGTTCATAACACCTGAGCAGTGAGATTGATGTACGAAGAAGAATTGGGGGGAGATAATGGTCTTGTATGGTGAATATGAGCTTAGTCTACCTTGTCATATGCATTAGACTGCATTCAACACTTTGTCTCTTTATCTACAACTCAGATATGTCATTATTACTATGATATAAATGGAGTTCCAAATTTTGTGTATCTTCCAATTATTTATTTGGGCTAAAGGCAATTAGTTGATTGTGATTAGTGCCTACTGTTGATGTATTCAGAAAGGCTATTATCTCAGCCCATTTATATATAATCCAGGACAATCAATGGGAAACATGGAAAATACAAGAATGTCTGCTCACTCAGAGCATATGGAGGACTAGGGATCTATGTTCAAAAAAATGTTTGTAAAGAAATTGTGTTCTAAATGTAACCACTTCACTGTTAAGCCTTTTCATCTCCAGTGCTAAGCAGGTTTTCATACCTTTGTTGCAGTTTATAGTCAAATAAATATTTTTGCTCTATTCTGTGAACAACCTACACACCATATATTGCTTTCTCAGCTGACCCAGCACTTTCAAATTATACCATTGGTTTGTGGATATCGCCTAACGTGACCAAAAAAAAAAATGCAAGAAATTTTTTTTTTCTTTCCATTTTGTACCATTCTGCATTTTATGCACAAAATAATGAGAAATAAACCATCTACAATTACATGCTATATATTTTACTAAATAACACTGGTCATTTGCATTTCTATCACAAGGCTGATTTTTCCTATGAAATCTGTAGAAGATGGTGCTATTCGGAAAAAAAAAAAAAAAAAAAAAAAAAATTCTCCACCCTCACACATTTATACTCTTTCAGATATATTAAGATCACTGAAAAAAATGGAAAACCATATGAGGTTAGGTAACTAGAGGCCTCCTGAGTAAAAAGGTATCTGACTAGTATAAAAGGACAAACCACAGGGGGTAAAACAAAGTAATCAATACAGTGCTCAAGCTCTATCTCAATTCATAAAATTATTTTAAAAGTTCATAGTATAGTCATTTTAGAAAACCTGATGCTCTTATCCAGTAAACAAACTGTACCTGCTTGTATATAATATAACAACTACAAATAAAAGTAAGAAAACATGAGAGGAAAATGGGATCCACTCTAGGTGTAGTATTTTATTTCATAACGATAACAAAAATATTTAAAACAATAGTTCACCTTCAGGGGATCTATTCACAAGAAGTTTAATAGAAATCAAACAGGTCTCCAAACAAATCTCCAGGCTAGCAGTTGTAGAATCTTTCTTTTATCCTGCACCTACTCTAGTGTCCGCCAATCTGTACTGTAGATGGTCTCCCCTCGATGACGTCAAATCAACAGGATAGCTGAACTGTCTGAGCTGTGCAATCCTTGCATCATTCTGGTGCTGAGATTGTGATCCCACAATGACAAAAGCCAATGATCACTGGAATCTCAACATACGTTTTGTGGGATAAACCCACTTCATCAACAGATACCATCTATTATCAGGACATACATGAAAGCAAGAGAAATCTCAATGTATTCTTCCTAGTAAAACATTTTCAAAATAAAAAAAATAAATTATCATAGTATCTTATTTATACGCTTGTCAGCCAATAATTTAAATCAACACATCAAGAGTAAGAAACATATTGGGGGAGATTCACTAAGTGATAAAGAGGTGATAAAGCGGAGATGACTTCTCCAGTGATATCACTTCTCCAATTCTTATGTTATTCTATGGAGTCTATTCAGAAGACACAGGATGAGAGTGCTCACAGATCCACAAAGTTGCATTAGCCAGTCATTAACAGTAAAACAGGAACGTTTATTCCTGATCTCATAAAAACAGGATCTCTATACAGGAACTTTGTGGATCTGTGAGCGCTCCCATACTGTGTCTTCTAGTTTGTTGAAACCTGGCCGAAGTTGGCAGAAGCTGCCCTGGATCCACAAGGCCAAATGGCCTTGTGAGTGTTATCTATGCAATTGGTGGAATGTAGCAACCTTTTAATCTTATTCTTGTAAGATATGGAGCCTATCAAGGATAGATACCCTATAAAAAATAATACATATAATTTTAATGAAAAACAATTAAAAGGTTAGTAATGTCTTATATTAATTAAAAGTAATATTGTAGATATTCAAAAACTAAATCAGTTGATGCCAGTCCGATCTCCCAAACCTTTATCTACAATATTACTTTTTATTAATACAAGACATTACTAACCCTTTAATATCTATTTCATCATTAATGCCATTTGGTTTCATGGTTTGCAACATATAGATCTTAAGGATTCTCTCTGACAGAGCATCCTAAATCTGTTACCATCTCATTGACTAACTAATATCTGTTTGATACCTGTAATTTTTAAACCAACAATACTTCCTTTTTTTACATTATAAAACATGTCTCAATACTGTATGTTTATTAGATTTATTTAGAATATTTAGCCTATGTTCTCTAAACTGTTCATTTAAGCTGCGCACTGTGTACTGTTTTTAATTTTAATTATTTATTATTTTTTTTATAGGGTAACTATCCTTGATGGTGATAGCCTTCAGGTATGTACATTATCTATCTATCTATCTATCTATCTATCTATCTAGATATACATAGCTTCCATTATTGTGTATTATTGTGTATTTTATAGTCTTATTTTACTGGAAGTATGGTCCTATTAAAGTTTTCTAAGTAGAATTTATTTATTTTTTACATATTAAGTCATCTTTTATGTGATGTTTTTGTGATAACACATAATGAATAATGTTTACATATTGTCCTTAAGTAGGATATGTTTTTTACTATTGATTTATTGATTTAAATTATTGGCTGACAAGTGTATAAATAAGATACTATGATAATGGCTAATATATCTTGATGAAGTGGGTTTACGTTGAGATTTCAGTGATCTTTGGCTTCAATCAGTGTGGGATCACAATCTCAGCACCAAAACGAGGCAAGGATTGCACAGCTCAGACAGTTCAGCTATCCTGTCAGTTTGATGTTATTGAGGGGAGACTGTCTAGAGCAGTGGTTCTCAAGCTTTTTTTGCTCAAGGCACCCCTAACATGCAGTCTGGCATTTTCAGGGCACCCCTATCATTTTATGTGATTTGTCAAGGGTATAATGAAGGTTACATATACATAAATATAGAGTTATTGTTAGACCTCACAACTAAAATAAACATATTGTGCATTGTAATATCCATAAATATATAGCTGTAACTCTACATTCATATTTTTGTCAAAGCCGTATAGATGAAACAGGGCACCCTAAATGGATATCCGTGGCACACCAAAGTGCCACGGCACCCTGGTTGAGAAACACTGGTCTAGAGCTCAGAGTGAAGAATGTCAGAGTAGGTGCAGGAGAAAAGAAAGATCCCATGACTGCTAGCCTGGAGATTTGTTGTGTGTGTGTGTGTGTGTGTCTCGTCATGATATTTCAAATGAATCCCTTGTTCATGATGACATAATCAATTGCATCTGCTCGTCTCAGCAGGAGGGATGGTGCCGTGATAATTGATGTTAGTGAGCAGGTCAAGTCAGGTGACGTGGGTCAATGTACAACCTGATTGCTATAGGAAGACAAACTCCTCTAAGTGTAGCATCTTAAGTACATGTGCCTGCTACTAACATCCCAAATTACCGCACTCACCGGATAAATGTATCAAAGAGCATAAATGCAATTTTCCTCCGTATCTCCAGCTGTAGGGATTATACACCAAATGACACAATAAAAGAGAGTGAAAATGTATTAATAAAAAGGCTTTGCAACGCATTTCGCGAGGGTATTCCTCGCTTCATCAGGGAATCAGATTCAAGGGATACATTTGAAAGATCGTGACGAGACGCACACAGATATCTGGAAGGGATCATCTTGGAAAAAGATTTGAAACCCCTTGCCATTTTGATGTGCAATATAACAAGTAAATATCTGGTGAGTGCATTCAGTATTTGCGGAGAATCCGCTGTTACCATTTATAACGATGTACACTTAGAGGTTGCGCTTTTGTCTTTCTTCTGTTGCATATTGTCTATTGACTGCGAGGTGAGACTGAGGACACCAAGGGCTCGATTTAAAGGCAGCCGTTAGCAAAAAAAATCACTAACGGGTGCGTTAAGTGTCATGTTGCAATTCAAAGATCCGTCTAAACAACAGCTAACGGCAGTTGTAGAATCCTTACGGCCGATACACTTACGTGCATTCAGACGCATGGAAAAACATACCCCAGAGCTATTCAAAGGCTTGCGGTACTGATAACGGCTGAAAAAAAGACACACCTAACGGCTAAAAGTTAAGACCCACTTTTTTTAGCCGTTAGACACTTAACGGCCAAAACAAAACACCCGTTACAGAGGAAAACACACCAAATGCTTACCGCACAACCATGTAAATGGGAAAATTAACCCGTGCAATGCCAAAACAACACAAAAACATGCACACACAACACAAATCACTACACAAACAACAACAACCAACACCACAGGGACAATAACACACAAAAACAACAACACAACATGGCACGGAACAATGGGGGTCATCACACAAAGCGGACACCTGCAAATACAAGCTCACCTGGGCAACATCAACACGCCACCTGCACCCCACAACTGCACACCCGCAAATGGCACACACAGAACAAGCACAACACACCACATCTTATAACACACACACACCTGCTAACACTTACCTGGACAAAAACAACTCACCATTGGTCAGCACTCACCTCATCAACACACCTACACAACGCCCTAGCAAGTACTTAAAGGGACAACTCAACACACTCACTTGTGGCTTGTTTTCCACTCAGGGAGGGAGATAGAGAGAGAGAGAGAGAGAGAGAGAGAGAGAGAGATAGAGAGAGACAGATAGAGAGAGCAAACAGTATGTTGGGTTACATATTGTTGCGAAGGCTGCGGAGAAGGCGTGCAAGGGAGAGAGCTGGGGAACATCAGCAATCTCCAAGCACGCCTCATCAACAGCCTCCACCTGTTGCAAGTGAGGAGGCTCTGGCTCAGCAGCCACACAGGAGCCCATCCCCACCCGGAGGACACCTGCCTGCAGATGCACAGCTGCAGCAACAGGATGCTCCCCAGCTGCCACAGGGACCCCTGCAGCAGCCCAGGATGCATAGACGACCACCAAGGCCCAGGGTATACCGTCCAAGGGTCACTCTCTTTGGAATGACCGATGACGAGGTTATTGATCGCTACAGGTTGAGGCCACACAGCATCATAGCCCTGTATGAGGTCATCAAGGAGCAGGTGGATCCCATATGCACCCATAACCATGCTCTAACTGGCCTTCAAAAACTCCTGTGTGCCATACACTTCATGGCAAGTGGCGCCTTTCAGTCGACAGAGGGTTACGCATCTGGCATGTCCCAGGCCACATTCTCCAGGGTGCTGGCCCAGGTCTTGCCAGCCCTCAAAGCCAAGGCCAGTACCTACATACGTTTCCCCATCACCGATATGGAGTGGACACATCTGAAGCAGGGCTTCTATGCAAGGGGAGGCATGCCCAGGGTCATGGGTGCAATAGATTGCACCCATGTCCGTATCAAAGCACCAGCACGTCAGGGACATATGTTCCTGAACCGCAAAAACTTCCACTCCATGAATGTGCAGATGGTGTGTGACAGCAACCTGGCCATAATGAATGTCTGTGCGAAATTTCCCGGGAGCTGTCACGATTCACATATACTCAGAAATTCATCTGTGCAGAGGGATTTCGAAAATGGGACCTATACAGGCGGATGGCTACTGGGTGAGTTAACAGCACCAAATGACACCACATACACATGTGCTAGTATGTTCACCACAATATGTGCTCCTTGTCACACCATGTCACTCACTTTCCACAGGTGATGCTGGCTATGGATGCAAGCCATGGCTCCTCACCCCGGTCGCCAATCCCCAAAACGATGCCCAGGAACGATATAACCAGGCTCATGCCAGAACACGGAATGCCATTGAGCGGACCTTCGGCCTCCTCAAGTCCCGATTCCGATGTCTGGACCACTCGGGGGGAGCATTGCAGTATGCACCAGGCAAGGTCTGCGACATCATCGTGGCATGTGCCATCCTACATAATATCGCGGTGGACACCAGACTCATCGACGATGTCCATCCCCCACCCGGACCTGAAGACCCTGTGGATATCGTTGAGTGTGAGGAAACCCCAACAGGGATGCAGACAAGGGACAGATTGATCAGGGATCACTTCTGCTGTGAGTATAATACATGTATGCACACAATCCATGCATACACACCCACCACAACACACATGTTCTGTTTCACCCCACAGGATCAGTGACACAGCCCTGTCACTGGCTGCAGTATGGACCACCAGCATCAACTATTCCGTGGACCAGTCAGATTGGGCCTAGAGATTCCGAATACACCTGACAACCTGTCGTCCATGTTGATACTGCTACCTCAAGGATATCATGCATGCCCCCCCTGGAAACCAAGGTACAACACTTTAACCTTGTTCAGCATATCCCACAGCTCCCTAGGCACCAACTAAAGTGTTCTGCTATGATCAGACCCATAGCAACCATGGTACCCCTGTAGCAAGGGAGTCTCATCCAAGCCAATGCATCGGATAGAACTCTGTCATATAAGGGGTTCAGGGGGCATTCGTGGGGACATGGGACCAGTAGCTTGCTACAGTTGAAGAAAGCAGCAGAGGGGTGGATCGACAGTAATAGTGTGTTACACAACATGGAGCTCATGAAATGTGGATCACATCTCCATGGACACCATGCTGCCCTGTGTGTGTGTGTGTGTGTGTGTGCAGTGATATGTGCCCCAGAAAGAAATACACACATTAACAAATATGTCCTACTAGCTCCATGAACCAAACATATTTGGCCTGTCTCTGACAGTGGCAGCCCAAATATATTGTTGTCAGGAAGCTATTAGGACATATTTGTTGATGTGTGTAACCATGTCAGGGGCAAATATCCCTAAGGATGGTTAACATCCCCTTAGTTCCCCCCATGATGGTTCATAGACCAGTACACAACACATTACAAAGAAGTGGTTTGTGTAGACTTATGTAACGGGAAAGATTAAGAGGATCATGATGTTGTAGCTGTTGCATGACGATCACTTCGAGGGTGATGTTCCAAATCCTGTCCTCTTGTCCCACAGGCATCCATAGCACGATCCATCCTTGAACAGAGGAGTTTCCATATGACTGGACTGAAGTCTGGACAACACTTCCATGAAGCTCACCCCTTGGCGTTCCAAGTGATTGTGTTGGCGATGCAATGTTTGACCTGATGTTCACAGCAACCTCTACTGGAACATTCACATATGGACACAAATTTATGTGTGTACTAACATCCAGGTATCAGACCTGTACAGTAAGACTGCTCATACACAGATGCCAAACGATGTAGACAACACATGAGCAGTTCACTAGCATTTCTAATGTATTCCTATTTAGTTCAGATGTACCTTTTTGTGCTCATACAAGTGTTTAATGCATATTGGCTAAATACACAAGAAACATCACTACTCAATCCGTGTCTGTATGAATGAATGTTGGATCAAACACCTGTCAATGTGGAACCGTACCCAAGGCTAGAGTATCCCTCATACAAAGGAAGGCATGATTTACATCACAGGAGTCAACTAGTTGCCTGACCATGAGTGGACTTTGTGATGTATACATGCAATGACATGATGGCAGTGATACACTGATGTGTGTTGTGATTGATTAGCTGGTGATACAGGGGACACACTTCCACTGTGATGTGATGTCCATGGTTTGTGTGTTGCTCAATATAATCAATGTCCTGAGATTGCTGTAGGTTGTCATATCTCAGTACATGGGCTACATCAACAAAAACAACCATGTGGACAAGTGTTATTACTGGTGAAGTGTGTTATAACCTTAGTTAAACAACAACACAACTTAAAGGGATAGTAAACCCTGAAAATAAGTTTATTTCACATTGTAACCCTTTAAAAACCATGAAAAATGATATCAGTCTTATCTACCAAACATATATGATTTGGGATATAAGACTTATATCATTTTACATGTTTTTTTAAGGGCTACAATATAGAATGAACTTATTTTCAAGGTTTACTATCCCTTTAATACATAAGCCAATGCTCAGCCTAAGGTTCCAATGTGCGTGCTACACAATGAAATCTTAGGAAGATTTTTGGGTTATGCAGTAAGTTAGGCTGTGATTCAAACTCCTGTTGTGCAACTGACTTGCTGGAGAACACAATGCTCACCCTAGGATCACAATGTGTAACACACACATTGAGATCCTAGGGTGTACATTGTGTTCCCCAGTATGTCAGCTGCACAATAGAATTTTGATTTAAAGACCATATTGATGCATGTTCAATCTGTCCTGCTTGTTATTTCCCTGCTAAGTCGCATAGCGGTTAGTTTGGTTTTCCCCTCAAACACAACAATTGATGCAGACGAATGTTCAGTGTTGCACCAGTTGTTGTGCTAAGGGGTATGTTCTGATCAAATCTGACACACATCATGGCCATGTAACACTGTTGTGTTATATGGCTACAGGGATGGGTTGCCAGGTGAATTTGGACAACGGTGTGGGTGTGTGTGAACCCATGTTGTAACATCACACAAACATTTCCCCCAGGCAGGAGTTGAGTTCACTGCATTGTTTGGCAATGCATTGGAGACAACCCTGCCACCCAATCTATAAGTGATTACACAGCAGATCAGACAGGATTCAAAAGCACAATTTTCATTTATTGAGGGGGCAGATGACAGGTTGGGCCTTTCATTTTTTTTTTTTTTGGGGGGGGGCCTTAGACTTGGTGCCAGAGGTGGATGCCCTGGCTGATTGCCTTGTCACCCTCTGTCCCCTAGGTGTGGCTTCTGGGGTAACACTGGAAGGGGTGGTGGGTGCAGTGGACCCCTCTGTGGAACGCAGGTTCTCCCTCTCCATCCTCAGGTTCTCCCTGCGGTTAATCTCTCGCAACTCCACGAGCACCTGTGCAAACATGTCCATCATCCCCGTATGTATCTGGTGGAGTTGTGTGTTCCCCCTGGCAACCTCTGACTCCAGAGCTTGGATTCTGGTCTCCAACCTGTTCGTGTTCCTCCGGGATTCCCTCCGGTTCCTCGTGAGGTTGTCGTTGGTGGCGTGGGTTGCCCGGAGCTGTCCTCTTTGAAGGGCCATGCACTCAGCCTCCAGATCTGGGGTGCGTTGACTGCTGGAGATGGGAGTGGCCGGTGACACATGTGCTGTTTCCCCAGCTTCAGCTGTCTCCTCAGCCTCTGTTTCCCCAGCTTCAGCTGTCTCCTCAGCCTCTGTTTCCCCAGCTTCAGCTGTCTCCTCAGCCTCTGCTTCAACAGGTTCAGCTGTCTCCTCAGCCTCTATCTCCCCAGCCTCTGCTGTCTCCTCTGCTGGTACTGGGTGTGCTGTGGCTGCTACTGCTGTTTGTGTTGGTGGAGTGGCTTGCACAGACGGTGTGTGGGTGCCCACCACATCAAGGGACCCACTGCTGCCCACTGATGTCTGTGCTGGTTGAGGTGGTGGGGTGAACAAGTCCCTTGGCTGAGGGCGCTGGGGCTCCCCAATCAGGCCCAGGTGTTGGTAGTCAAGTGGCCAAGGGTCATACCTTGGCCAGTGGTAGGTGCTTGGCCCCCACCTGGGATCATACCTGGGGCCATGCTGGGGAGCCATCCAGGAGGGTAGATCCATCTCGGTGGAATATGGCCCATATTGGCTGGTGGCCACATTCCCGGGCAGCCATTGCCTCCCTGGTGGTGGTGGTGCTGCTGCTGGAGGGTAATAGCTCCCGGTGGTAGTGGGATGCATCCATCTCTCCCCCTGAATCCATCCGCTGTACATTTGTGGAGCATCCTGTGGTGGGGCAGGCAGTTGAGGGGCAGCCAGTTGAGGGGCAGCCAGTTGAGAGGCAGCCAGTTGAGAGGCAGGCAGCTGAGAGGCAGGCAGCTGAGAGGCAGGCAGTTGAGAGGCAGGCAGTGGTGATGCAGCCAGTTGGGGAGGAGGTGTGGTGGTTGTAGACGCTTCCCAGTGGCTAGTCCCCTCCTCTGTATCCTCCTCACTGGGCGGTGTGGTCGGCTCCTCCACGGGCTCCTGCTGCGATGGAGGCCCATAAGCTGTGTGGAGAATTGAGATTGTGTGATTAGTAAACGTAGCCATGATGGGATTAATGGGATACTAATACATGAAATGCAGAAAGGGAAATATATGTTTTGTGGTTTATCACCCTGAGTGAAACAAGGGTACTCCCACTGCTGGAGGAGGTTTTTGTTCAAAAAGTCTCCCAGCTCAGAGTAGAATTGCTTTGGTGCTATATCCCAGTGGCCTGAAGTTGTACATTGGCACTGTTGCTACATTATCCTATGAGAATTTATTGCGTCTGGACGTAAGCTGTCCATAGGATGGTCTAGCAACATCGCCATTTTAGAGTTCCAGGCCACTGTGATATTGCCGCTGGAGTAGTCAACTATGAGCTGTGCTACATTTTGAATGAAACACCTTTGAGCAGTGGGAATACCCTTGTTTTGCTCGGGGGATGAACCCTGCAATATATTTTTCTTTTCACATGTTAGGTATTACTATCCCTTTAACGGAATAGCAATGGTTAATTTCACCATGATGTAATATTGTAGGCATTGTAAGAGATAGATGTGGATCGATGTTAGTCCTATCCCTCCAACCCACATGGTTAGACAGATATTGCTCTATTTGACAGTCATTTTGACATGTTTGACAGTCATTTCACCACACAGAGGCTCTTCAGCAGAGCCTAAATTGCCCCATTCAGAGATGTAAACCTCATTGGAATGGTGAACAGAGTGTGCTTGCAAACCTGGCACACTTTGTTGACCATCTCAGAGATGTCTCCATCTCTGAATGGGGCAATTTAGGCTCTGCTGAAGAGCCTCCGTGTGTTCTAATGACTGGAATCTCCAGCTGTCAAATAGAGCGATATCTGTCTAACCATGAGGGTTGGCGGGATAGGACTAACATGGATCCACATGTTGGTGAAATTAACAATTGCTATGCTATTACAGTTACATACAAGGAGAAATGGTCATATATGCATGTGGATGTGTACCTTTCATATGGATATGAATATATCCTTTCCAGATATGAAGCCAGAGATCATTTCAGTAGGTGTGATTGCCTTACTGGCTATATATGTGCACCCATCAAAATATACATTGGATTGATATGATGGATATGAGCATACCTCGTATATCCCATCTACGTAGAGTGGGATATACTAGGTATGTGTATTTGGATGGTATCAATGTAAGTTAGTTTCTGATGGATGCACATATCTGGCCAGTAGGGCAATCACAGGCAGTGAGATGATCTCTGGGTTCACATCGTGTTGGGACATATTTTGAGCCATTTGAAAGGTACATATCTGACCATTTTCCTTTGTGTGCATATCTTTGTTTGAACAGATGTGCAGTGGGAATCAAGTGTTATTCAACCCTATCTTCTTAGCTGATCCCGTCCAATTCACAATTTTTCATTACTTGACAGGTGACTCTCTGGTTGTCAGGATCATATCCTATGCATTTCATTGTAGGGCATGGGATACCACCCTGGCAATCAGAGATTGATGAACTGGACAGGATCCTGTCCATGTCGTGTGTTCCAGTTGAATCCTGAAGGGCAACAATCACGCCAGTAGTGAGGGATATCTCTGATTGAGGCCTGTTTTTCTTTGAGTATGAGCCCATCCATCCTTCTGAGTGAGGCAACCGTACTCAATCCGAGATATCTATCATTCATGGCCTGTTGGTGACCAAGGTACAATGGCTGATATTTGGTTCCCATGTGTATCCTGCAAACAGTGTCTGGTGTACCATCCATCCATGGCATCAGCACCCCTGAGGATCCATGTGGGAATCAGATGTGAGATATGTCATTTGAAGTTAGGGTAAATGATTGCAGACACAACACCAAGGCCTACTTTTTCCCCCTTTAATTCTGGGGTATTGTTTGAGGCCTGTGTGTTGCACATACAAGCAGTTATTCTCAGTGCCACTGTGATGTGTGACCTGCTCCATCCTTTTTGTGATTCAGTAAGCGGTGTTGTTGACATGATGGAGTGTACATAATGCTGACTTCTCCAGTGATCTCATTTCCCCATTTCCAGTGTTTTCTATGGAGTGTATACGATGGGACCTTAGCAACTTGATTCATGTTATTGCATATTCTCCATAGGCTAACACTGGTATTGGTGAAATGAGGATGTGTGAGGGTGAATTTCTCTCCACCATGTGTTTGTCACCGCTTAGTGAATGTCCCCTGTGTAGCATGTGATCGTTGGCCTATTGACTTGATTGTTGTCTGGTTAACCCTTTGAGTCCCAGAGGGGTTGCCAAAGCATTGTTGATCGATGCATTGATGATCCCTCTAGCACTCGAGGGGT
Organism: Rhinophrynus dorsalis; assembly: GCA_037306005.1. Lineage (NCBI taxonomy): Eukaryota > Metazoa > Chordata > Amphibia > Anura > Rhinophrynidae > Rhinophrynus > Rhinophrynus dorsalis. The sequence goes on from CM074722.1 coordinate 116,060,509, forward strand.
TAAGTGCTGACATCCCAGCGGGGACATGGGTGACATTGTGTGTGAACAGTGATGACAGTCGACATTTGGAACTGCATGGTTTGTGTATTGTGTGTGATGAGCACAGCGACAGGAGGGTTGAAGTAGGACTTGGACAGGTTTGTTCCAAGTTGGACCTTGATATTTGTCCTTGTGTTGTGTCCTGTTTTTAACCCTCAGGGTGCTGTGTTGGTGCAGTTGTGTGCATGAATGATGGACATGTGTTGAGGTGTGAGTGTGTGTGCAGCTGGTGTTGGTTGCTGTAGTGTGTTGTTCTGTAGTGTTGCACTTACCGGTAGTGTGGAGGGTCCTCTCATCCCCAGTGTCAGCTCCTCCAACAACCCCCTCGATCAGGGTTGGGGACATATTCTGGCGCACCATCTCCTCCCAGCCGCAGAAGGTGATAGGGACAGGTGGGCCACCTCCAGTGCCTCGGGCGTGCTTGGCGAGTTCGGAGAGCTTGGTCTTGACCACCCTCCGGCAGTCGCCCCATCGCTTCTTGATGGACTCCACGTCCCGTCTGCATGGAGCCACCGCGTTGACCCAGCTGCAGATCTGGTTCCAGGCTGCTTTCCTCCTCGCTGACAGGCCAGGGACCTTCGCTGTCGGGTGGAGAACACTCTGCCTCTCCAGGACAGCTTCCACAAGAGCCGTGTTCTCCTCCTCTGTATACTTTGGGTCTCTGATCCTGGCCTCATCAGCTCCGGCATGGGATGACTCCGAGCCGGAGTGCCCTGCCTGGTCTGACCCTGACTGTGTGGGGTGCTCCCCAGCAACTACCCCTCGTCCCACTGCAGGTTCTGTCCCTGTCCTGCGTGTTCCTGCTCTTGTGGGCCGGGTCCCCCTCCGCCCTGCGGATCTCCCTCTCCCACCCCTGCTCTGCTGAGGGATCCCCTCCTGATCTTCCTCCTCCTCCACTACTCTCCCCATCCCTCTCTCCTGTCCTCCTCTCCTCGCCATCATTCACCCAGTCACACCCAGGCACTCCCACAGGCCCTCACAGACACACTCGATCCAGTCACTCTCTGTCACACACTTTCACTCCCAGATTCACACTGTCAAAAATAAAAGTAAAATGTGTGAGGTGTTATAAAATAAAAGGACTATGTGTATGTATGTGTATGTGTTTGTATGTGTGTATGTAATATGTGCAAAGGTGTGCTATGTGTCGTATTCTGTGCAATGCTCTCCTCTCTCCAAACTCCAAAACTCCTCTACCTCCAATGAACGCTCCTGTCTCCCTCTCTCTGATCACTATCCTCCGCTCCTGGGTCCTGATATCTGGCTCTGAAGAACTCGATAACAGACAGTGTGTGGCGGTTATTTTTGGGTATATATAGGTGTATTTGAAGTTATTTGATACATTGGGGCTTTGGGATTGGATGTGTGTTTGAATTTGTTTTGGCATCAATCATGGTTGCTTGACAACGGCAGCCGTTATGTTACATGTTGTTTGGAGCTCAGTTATCGTGTGATTTGTCCGCCCGTTGTGCATTAACATGAGCGACAACGGGTTTTGTGTTACGTGTTTTTTGTGTGCCTACGCTCGATAGCTATTCTCGTAGAGTAGTTATTGAATCTGCCGTAACTCCTGTATTATTTGCGAGCAATGTGCCTTTTTCACTTAGCGTCTGGTTTAACGGTTGCCTTTAAATCTAGGCCCAAGACCGATAGAGCACCCTAGGAGCACCAATTGAGTAACGGACTAGAACTGTTTAAAGTGGATCGTGGTAGGATCACCTATATATATATATATTTCTTCTGAGGGATTACTCTAGCCTGACAACTCACTGCATCAGATGAAGGATTACTCTAGCCTGATGCTAAAAAATGTTTCCAGAAGATAGTTCTACAGGAGAAATGATGTTGGTTTTTTTTTGTTTGTTTTTCATTTCTACCCCTTAAAAGGTACAGAAGTCTTTGAAATCTAAATCATTTCATACTGTATCCATTACCAATTCTCCTGAGAGAAAGAACACCCTACTGATAAGTACTGAAATACCTGTAAAAAGGCACCAGAAGCTCAAAATGATCCTTACCAAATCTGTTGTTTTCTGATCTTTAAATATGTCTGTAGATGGTTGTAACTAGTATATATTTGAAGAAAACTTAGACAAGGCATACGATTTTGTAAAGAAGACCACCAGCTATATCAAATGAGCGGGAACTTGTCTTTCTAATCCTAGGCTGTTTTGCACAAATGTTTCCAAAAAGTGACAATAAAGAAAACAAAGGATTTTTTTTTACTTATATCTCTGAAAAACATGGAATGTCCTAATGTAACCCATTAGTGTGAACTGACATACTGTAGGGGGGTACCAGGGACACAAAACTGCACCCACCACAATCTGTCAGGTTTCTTTTTTTTTCAAGGAATCACATATCTGCATTTCAATGGTTATAACACAGTTTTGAAAAGAAGGCAATCCACTGCATCAACTTAGGGATACATTTTCTTTTTTAAATGCCTTACCTGCACTTAACCCTTTGAGTGCCATGGTGGTAAGCAATGCGTTGTGTACCACACTGGCACTCAAAGCGTTAAATGCTCTTAACAATTAAAACATGAAGGAAAGGCATGCCATCTTGGAAAGTAGAAAACTGGCCACATCAAGGTGTAGCTTGCCTTTCTATCCCTAGCTTGGTGTACACAAATATTTCCAGAAAATGGTAATGTGGGAAAAATATGGCTGTTTTTACATTTCCCCCACTTCAAAGCTACTGTTATCTTTGAAAACCATGGAATTTCTTACTGTATTGAATACATATCGCCAGCCCAATAAAAATGTTACCCTCATTTAGAGAGAGAGACAGAGAGAAAGAGCAGGCCTCTTTAAACCCCTCACCCCATTTTAACTTACAGCATTTTAGGTAATCACCAGATCATCCAACATGCACACCATTAAAGAGTGCCCTTGAATGAAAGAAGGGACTCCCCTCTTTCTTAAAAAGTCACCCATATGTTTTGATGAGCAGGAGCTGTGATAGAGGCTCCTTGAGCCCCACTCCCCCTGTGTTCACACATTAACACACTAATTCAGTACATATATGATGGATAATTTGTGATAACTGACATTTACTTATTGGAGACTACCCTTATTTCAAAGAGGGGAATGACAGTCCCATACCTGAGGTAGTGGGGCTCCAGACCACATGCTGCCTATCAGCTGTTCCTGATAAACATAGGCCTGGCCACCAATCAGCTGATTTATATAAACAAAAGACTCAACCACACTCCACAAGGCAAACGGCGTTACTCTAACCAAGTCTTATGTTTACATCAATCAACTGATCAGCAGCTGGTCCTATGTTTACCTGTAACAGCTTGTAGGCAGTATGCTCTCTGGAGACCCACCAATGTTTGCAGGGGACTGTGCATGTTATAACCCTTTGAGTGCCAGAAGAGTGTGCAACACATTGCAGAGTAATGCATTGTATATCCCTTTGGCACTCTAAGTGTTAATCTAAGGGAGGTATGCAGCTGTTTTTGGTGCTAAAGTCAGAGAACGCATCCAGTCTCTACTGCACATGACTGCATCGGCAGTCTCTATTGGGCGTGACTGCTTAGGACAAACCTACATCTGACCTTTTATATTATAGGATTGTACATGGCAAAGTTATCACCACGCCTAGCCTGACACCACCACTTCATCAACCATAGTTCATCTTTTCTCAGGGTGTTTTACTTCTGGAATGGAAACTATTGTGGCTTTACATTGCAGTAAGAGATAAAAGGCAGCTGGTGATAATGTTGAGCAGTTTGGTATCTGTGGCCATGGGAAGGAAGAAAAGGTCTGGCGTACTCTAATCAAAAGTGAACGCCATGGCTCGCTGTGCTTACCACACTGGGACTGGACTTTGGTTCAGAGTTGCACAAGATGATGCACTAACTGCATATTGCTCCTACAGAAATTAACATCACACACAGCCACACTAAGCACTTTCCAGCATTGCCATTTTAATTCTCTATTCACCTGAATTGGAGTGATTAATACGTCATTTAAATAATAAAAAGGCAGTAAAGGGGCTATAAAAGAGCATTTAAAAGTACTGGCAGTGCCCATAGTTTATAACTGAATTGGTCCCATTTGGTTCCCCCTGCAGATTGCAGATATCTGCTTCTTTGGTAGACATCAGCACCTTATTCGCTGCTCATGGGAGATTTTACTCCAAGGAAACCCACTGATGCTGACATCTATGGACAGTATAGCAGTTTTACATTCACTTCCATGAGCATTAACTGTAATGTATTGATGTCACCCAACCCTGAAGACAGCTGTGATCTCTTGGAGGAACAGAGTGAGACGGGCAAATTATGAACATGGGGACAATTGTGTCATAGATCACAGAGCACTTGTAGTTTAAAAGTATATTTTACTGATCCTATACTGAGCATTAAAGGAGAATTAACACCTACTAGTAACCTTCCACTTACCTTATGATGGCCATAAAATCCTAATGATCTATAAATTTTGCACTTGTGCCATTGTTCAAGACAGGATATTGAGGACTGACTGAATATGTTATGTCCATGGAGGCAGACATCACAGTTGCTAGCAGAATAACAGGACACACTGCACATGACAATCTTAACCCTTTAATGCAACAAAAATATGCATTTGGTAGGACAATGGTTTACAACCCTCTCCTCGGGGGATCCTAAAAGGCAATTTCTTTGGGATTTCCCCTGATGACTACAGGAGAGTTAATTAAACGAATGAGCGTTGATTAGGATCTCCCTGCTTGAGTACAGGTGAGTTAGACACATTATGCTAGGCACCTCTGAGGAGCGGGTTGGGAACCAGAACCACTGTAGTATGGGACCAATGGACTACATTTAGAGTGCACTTAAATGAAATGAGGGTACTTTAAAAAAAAAAAAAAAAAAAAAAAAAAGTTAACATTCAGTCTTTTTTTAGTTAGATTAATCTCCCTTCTCTAGGAACATCATTATTATAAACTTTCAGTCATCAATGTATAGAGGCAGCTGATGCTGTTTGGATGTCACATAGCCAATCAGAATGAAGCTTGCAGAATGTGAGATATGAAGCTTAGGGTGGACCTGTCCAATTAGAGTTGTAAGTTTTGAAATGTTGCTACTTCTGGTGTTACCTATAATTAGTAATTTAGGTTTAACAATTTTTATTTCGGTTACCTTTCAAAATAATGGTTTACCTAAGTAGTCATTCATACAGCATTCCTGTAAACATACACACACACATACACATTATTATACAATTTTATATATTATATGTCTTCATCATATTAGACCCACAAACTTCAACAGATCAAATGCAAAATAAATATACTTTATTGCTATTTGAAGGACACCTTCCAAGGAAAGTCCTACTGCAAAACAAATTAAAGGAACACTAACTCATCATACATACTAATGTCTTTATAAATATTGTGCTTTCCTTTGTTTAAGAGATAATCTCTTCAATTATTCCTGAATGTCATGGCAGTGGAAACAGACATTACAACTGCTGGAACTCTTTTCAGTCTGAAGGAGGCAGAGTGCATGAGCATACTTAACCCTTTAAGGACCAGAAGGGCAAGCATTGGGAAGCAATGGGTTGCACACCCTTCTGGTCCTTAAAGGGATAGTAATACTTTGTTTTAACTTTATTTTATTTTGTAGGCATTAAAAAAACATGAAGAATGACATAAGTCTTATCTCTCAAACCTTTATGGTTTATGAGATATTCACAAGCAAAATTTCCCCCTCCCGCCCCTTTTACCTAGTGTAAGCCATCTCTTCTCAGATGTGAATCTGGCTGTATGACCAGACAGATAACAGAAGGGGACAATTTTCTTTGTATGAAAACAATGAAAGCCCTTCCCCCCTTGACAAATTTTTCAGCTTTTTCCCTTATCTTAATTGAAGATTGTCCCTCTCTGCAGTCTACCTGGGCACCTCCCTTCTGATCTGGTTGAACAGGGGGGGATACTTTGTTTGTGAATATCTCTTAAACCATAAAGGTTTGAGAGATAAGACATATCATTCTTCATGTTTTTTTAATGCCTACAAAATAAAATAAAGTTAAAATGAAGTATTACTATCCCTTTAAAGGATTTAGATTACCATGCATGGTGAGCAGATGTCATATGGTCCTGCTAGCAGCTGTAATGTCCCTCTATGAAGTGACACCCTGAACTGATTGAACATCTAGATCCAAGAAGCAAAGGAAAATTAACAGGAACCGTTAGGAATTTCTGGCCACAGTAAAGCAAGGTTTATTATTAGTACGTGTGCGTTCTCCTTTAAGAAGCATTTTACAGCTAGGATATAGTTTCCCTTTACCTTGTAACAAAGAGAGACAGAAATTCATCTACAGAAAGGTTCGCATTGTTGATGTATATAGTGGCTGACAAAGAATTCCAAAATGTTCTTTGCAAAGCATTTTATCCCACCTATAGAGTGAAGGGGTTAATTAAGAGGGAGAGAAACTAGGGCAAGGGAGCTTTGGTTTCTCTGCAGAGGATTAAGAAGGTCATTCTAAAATTGGAACATAGGATCTGATGGAAGTAAAAGAGGAAGGAGGGGAGGAATGTGCCACAAACTTTGAAGAAAGCAAATTGGAAGATAAAAATAAAGAAGAAAGAGAAAGCACATACACCTCCTAATGATAACACCCCTCACACACACACATTAGACTTGTGCGCAGTCAAAATTTTCAATTTAATTCGAATTTGGACTAAATTATTTTTTTTAATTCGGAGGATCCTAATTTCAGACTGGACTTATTCAATTCGGACAAAATTCTGATCCATTCCGAATTATTCGGCTGAATTTACCATGGGTTAAATGATAGCAGTGCGCCTCTGTGCACGCTGCTATCATTCTTTCCAGACAGGTTGTGCATATAGAAAAAGATCCATCCCAAAAACGGACATTGTCATACATTGCCAGTCTGTGCATGTCACCTCTATTCCAGCATGGGTTGCCAGTCACGATCCAAATTGCACGTGTTTGAACATCGACAACCCATGCCTGTCACATTCAATTTAGCACATGGTCGAACATCAACAACCCATGTCTGTCACATCCTACTCAACATAAGTGGTCAAACATCGACAAACTATACATGTGACATTCTATGTTAGTACATGGTTAAAGGTTTCATTTTCTCGTACCAGCCTCCTACCCTATTGTCCCTCTTTAGTACCCAAATTCCTCTGTTTGTTTTCCTACCCTGATTTCCCCTCATATCAGATCGGTCTATGTGTATACATTAGTGTTTCATACTACATCAAGAATAAACACATCAATGTTTGTTTAAAGGAATAGTAATACTTCGTTTTAACTTTATTTTATTTTGTAGGCATTAAAATATATGAAGAACAATATAAGTCTTATATCTCAACCCTTTATTGTTTGAGAGATATTCACAAGCAAAGTTTCCCCTCCTGTCCCTTTTACCTAGTGTAAGCCATCTCTTCTCAGATGTGGAATATGGTTGCTAGACCAGACAGATAACAGCAGGGGACAATCTTCTTCCTATGAGAATAATGAAAGCCCTGCCCCCATTGACAAGTTTTTCAGCTTTTTCCCTTATCTTAGTTGAAGATTGTCCCTCTCTGCAATCTACCTGGGCACCTCCCTTCTGGTCTGGCTGAGCAGTGTTACATCAGTAAAAGGAGCGGGAGGGGGATACTTTGTCATTCAATTAGTCTTGAACTACAACTCTGACAGAACTGAAAGAACACTCTCCAAAAAAAATTACAATTATCTCATCCTTGTGAAAATGTCCTGTATCTCCTCATTGTCATTGCAGGCTGTGTCTGGTGAGGAGGAGAATGAACCACCTCTGGGGGTGTCTGCCTCTGCTACTGAGGCTATGGAAGAGGAAGCGCATGGTAAGTAAAATCCTAAATCTGCTGTCCCATGTGTGTTCCATCTGTCTCCCCTTCCCTTACAAAAACCCCAAAGTCCCTGTAGTGATCTGTGTTCTTGTCACACATACCTGTGACAGTATCATGGCATGAACAAATATCATTATGTGACTTTTGTTCATGCCATAATCTTGTCACACACGTATGCTTGGCTCCAGACCATAGCACACACCTACAGTTCCCGTTTGCAGGCTAGCACTAATTGAGTGTTGGTGGATCAATCACAATGACAGTGATGATCCACCTGTGTCTAATCAAGGCTAAAGGGCAAACCTGGCCTGTCAGTTTGTTCATAGCAGGCCACATGTTTGCTGCGTCCCCTCAAATTAAAGTGGATGTGTCACCTATTTATAACATAGCCTAAACAGGCTACATATCGAATACCTCTAAAACATTATTTTTTTAATATTTTTTTAAGTTTTATTTGTTGTAAATTTAACTTAGAAAGTCTGTCCCCTACCTACTTCCGCATAGACTGCTCTGCCTCTGCTCTCCACTCTCCTCTGATGACAGAGGCTTCTGTCTATAAGCTGGAGCAGTCTCAGTGGCTAGATATCGATCTCTGCCAATGAGACCCCTCCAGCTTGCAGCCAGAAACCTCTGTCATTGAAGGAGGGAGGAAAGCAGAGGTAGAGTGACGGACTGCGGTTACAGAGCAGGTAACCGCAGTCTATACGGAAGTAGGTAGGGGACAGATTTTCTAAGTTAAATTTACAACAAATAAAACTTAAAAATAAAAAATGAATAACGTTTTAGAAGTATTCGATATGTAGCCTAACTATTTAGGCTATGTTATAAATAGGTGACACATCCACTTTAACACATTTTTTGTGGTTATTCTCAGCAATGGTCCTGTTGTCTAGGACGCACACTCATGTCCTCTAACCACCCCAACAGTACATGTTGTCACTTGAACACAAGAGAATGTCAATATAGCTTGTGTTTAAATGAGCACATCCTGACAACATGCACTGTTGGCGTGGTTAGAGGACATGATTGTGCATCCTGGACAACAGGACCATTGCTGAGAATCACCCTGCTAAATGCATCAAACATCTGTGTGCCAGAGAGGTGCACACTGCTTTGCATTTCTTCTTTCCCCACAGCTGCATATGATGAAGAGCAAGAGCAGCAGCCCCCTTCCAGCCAGGAGTATGCAGAGGCCCTGGACGTCCTATATGGGATCTCAGCTGACATCAGGGGCTTACGGCATCAGCTGGGATGCGCCGTCAGGAGGCTCTGCTCCAACAAATGCTGGAGCAGAATAGGTTGATCCTGGGCCTTCTGACAGCGTATGTCATGCGTTCAGGGCCAGCCCCGCCCCCAGCAGCTCCTCATTAGACAGCAGCCTGGCATCATCTGATGCCCTTCCTGCTGCACATGGTGGTAGGTGCCACCTACCCGGACGGGGGCCTCGCACAAGGGGAGGAAGGAGGCACCCTCACTGACCCCATTCTCTACAGAGGGGGATTTTTATAATTTTTATAATTCGGTTATTATTATTATTATTTTATTAAATTTTACAGCTTCAGCATAGTTTTTGTACATTTATTTCAGATGCAAACAGGGGGGAGATACACCAAGGTGTTGTGAGGAGGTGATGAAGTGGAGATGACCCTTCCAGTGTGATGACCGATCCTTGCTTCTTCCATCTAGCCAGTGAACTGAGATTTAACCAACCTGTAAGTTCCTAGTGCATTGTCTCCATGGGATAAGTTTAGCACACTGGACAAGTTCCTTACACCTCATCACCATCTGAAAACACCTTAGTGCATAACTCCACTGCTGACCCACTCTTCTGTGTGTGTCTCCAACCCTTGTCTGTTTCCCCTAGAGATTGGAAAAGGGAAGGAGACAGACACAAATTTGCATGAAGGGAAGCTGACAGAGGAGGAGGATGGCAGAGGGACAGAAAGGGAAGGACACGGATGGACAGAGAGAGAAGGAGGCGGATGGACAGAGAGGGAATGAGGCGGACAGAGGGAATGAATGTAAAGGAGTGAAAAGGAGGTGTGTAGACTGACAGGGCTCGATTCAAATGTTGGAGACAGCTGTTATTTTGGCAACGGCATTTTTGGGTGTTAAAGTTAAGAGGTATTTCCTCTGTGTCCAATCCACGACATACTGTGGGCTTTGGCTCCGCCTTCCAGTTGGGTAGGACCAAAAATTTTTCTTTAAATGTCACATACTACCTCTCCTCTGCAGTTAATTGGTCCTACCCAGCTATGCCTCACTCTCTCCAAACTTTAATTTTGTTTCTCCCAATGTGTCTGCCTAATCGTGGGCGCATTTTCTACCTACCGCAATCGGATCTGAATGCTGCCGCATCTATGAGTTGAAACTGGCTATTCGCACAGCAATAGGCCACTTCTCCCATACTGCTCCCCAGATCAGAAAACGCTGGCTTGTCAGCAAGTGCAAGCGCCCGCTCACTGCCTTAGAGACCAGTAACAGGAAGAACGTCACAACGAGTTCCAACGTTGGAACGCACTTGAAGATCCGGTCTGGGACATGTTTAAGCGTTGACTTTGTGACAGAATACATATATGTCCTATTTTCTGTTTTATTATGTATTTGGCAGCATCTCAGATCTAGTAGTGGTGCTAGTGCAGTAATTCCATATCTGTTGGGGTTAAAAGCCTGAAGACTGATATAATGTCAACATCCAAAGAGAAGTCAAAATCCTCAGAGGCAGCAAAAGAGGAAAAAATGGGGCAAAAAGAAAAATCCTGTGCTGGATGTGAGAATACATTGCCCTTCAATGATCCTGCTAAGCTGTGACTGCCTGCCAGCAACAGACTGCTGGGGGTAATGTACCTGTTTAGTTCCAGGACTTCTTGTCCTGGATGAAGGCATATATGCAGGACACTTTCACATCCATGAAGGAGGCAGCAAGGAAACGCCCCAGAACATCAGACCCAGATGAAGGTCCGGCCGGTATACAGGATGACTATGATGATACGTATACTGATATTGAATCTGCTGCATCATCCGCAGAAGAAGGGGAGTTGGTTGAAGAGTCAGGCAGCTTTAGCATTGACAAGATGGATCATCCAGTAAAAGCGATGAGAAAATCTTTAGGATTGTCTGACGTTCAAAAAGATTTAAATGTTTTAGATGCTGCATTTGTGGGCTACAGAAGAGTGACCATGCAGTTTCCAGTACATAGCTCAATTCAAGAAATCATCCACAAGGAATGGAAACAAACGGAAAAGAGAGAAGCCATCTCAAAAAGTTTCACCGAAGAAGAAACATCAATTTGGTATACACCACCAAAAGTGGATGCCGCAATAGCCCAGACCTCAAGACGAACTACAATTCTCCTAGAGGATGGAACCACACTGAAGGATCCAATGGACAAAAGGAGAACAGTGTACTAAAAAATTAATTTGCCACTATCGGCCAAAACCTCAAGGCCGCTACAGCTATGGCCTCTACTTTTCGCACCGTACGCATCTGGCTCAATGAACTAAAAGAAAAAATAGAGTTGTCCTATGCGTGTCTCTTAAAAGATCTATCCATCATTAAGGACGCTATTAACTATTCGTGCGATGCCTCGCTGGATAATATTAGACTACTAGCAAGATCATCATCGCTTTCAGTGACAGCCACACATGCCATGTGGATCAAAGCATGGGAAGCAGACCCATCTTCCAAGAACAGACTGGTCTCTCTCCCATTCACAGGAACTAAATTGTTCAGGGATCAAATGGAAGACATTATAAAACGGTCTTCAGGAGGAAAGAGCCAGTTCCTGCCTCAAGATAAGAAAATAAGAAGATCTCCAGGGAAAACCAGGCAGTTCCGAAGACAGTCCTTTCATGAAGCTCGCTACAGGCCAGGAAGAGGATATGACCAGAGAAAAAGAGGTTCACAGATTTCCCAAAGGCCAGGAAATCGTAAAGATTTCAAGCGTCGGGGACAATTCCCCCAGTGAAGTCAGTCTCCCCCCTTCTACTCCAGTAGGGGGCAGGCTGGAGGAATTCCATTTGGCCTGGGCTCACATCCACCCAGACAAATAGGTATGGGAAATTCTTCACAAGGGGTACTCACTAGACTTCAAGACTGCCCCCCTTCAACAGCACTTCAGAACCTCCAGTCTGAGACAGAAGTCAAAAACCCAGCAGATGAAAGCAGAATTGCAATACCTTCTATTCCACAAAGTTATAGAAGTCCGTCCTTATCAATTATACAAGGGCTTCTATTCAACTTTTTTCTATACTATGAAGCCTACTGGGGAACTTCGTCTCATTCTGGATTTAAAGGACCTCAACGCATTTCTCCAAACACATCACTTCAAGATGGAGACAGTCTCATCCACTCTCAAGTTGATGCAGCCAGACTCATATCTAACTCACACAGATCTATGCGATGCATACTATCATGTACCGATCAAGCAGCAACACCGCATGTACCTCAGATTCCACATTTTCGGCAAACATTTCCAGTACCAGGCTCTGCCATTCGGCCTAACATCAGCCCCACGAGTCTTCACAAAGATCATGGCCAATGTCATGGCATTCCTCCGTCAAGAACACCGGATCAAAGTCATTCCATACTTGGACAACATATTGATAATAGAAGCATATCTTCAGAAAGCCATTCACAGCACAAAAATATGTGTATCCCAGCTACAGAAACTAGGGTGGATCATCAACTACAACAAAAGCTCTCTGTCTCCCTCTCAGGACCTGGTGTTCCTGGGGATCCAATTCAACACCCATCTAGGCCAGGCATTCCTGTCCTCCGAAAGATAACAACGGATCATCAACCATGTCTCTCATGTTTCTTTGGAACCAGATTCAAACAGCAAAATCTTTCTCCAGACTTTTGGGTCACCTGGCATCAACATACCAAGTCATTCTCTGGGCACGGGTCGACTCCCGCAAAACTCAAATAAATTATCTGAGTTACTACATACGACAACCAACAAACTTCCATCAACGAATTCCAATCTCAAAACAAACAAGACTGGAATTAACTTGGTGGACTCATCTTCCAAATCTGGTGAAAAGCCGTCCTCTCGCAGAACCAAATTGGCATATTCTACACACTGATGCCAGCAGCCATGGATGTGGAGAAATAAAGCAAAACAACACAGTTCAGGGCTCCTGGACTGTTCAGGAAGCAAGGCTACACATCAGTGTTCTAACTACTAGCAGTTTGGGAGACTACTAGCAGTTTGGAAGCAGCTCTAACTACTAGCAGTTTGGAAGACATTGAGGCACTTCAGGCAAGAACTACAGCAACAAGCAGAACTAATCAGATAGGACAACTCCACTGCAGTACAATACCTCCTAAATCAGGGGGGAACTCGGGGCACACAATTAAACAACCTGGCACTCAAGATCCTATATTGGGCAGAAAAGAACCTACTGTCACTCACAGCTTCCTTCCTATCAGGTCAAGAAAATGTGAAAGTGGATTTTCTCAGTCGACATTCAATAGACCCAGGGGAATGGGCCCTGAATCCAAGGATCTTCCAACAAGTAGTGGCCACCCTCGGTCTACCAGAAGTGGATCTGATGGCCACAAATCAAAACAGAAAATGTGTCCAATATCTGTCCCAGTGGCTGGATCCTCAAGCCATAGGCCAGGATGCAGTGAGGATTCCATGGAAGTTCAAACTGGCCTGCCTGTTTCCTCCTCTTCCAATGCTAACAGATGTCCTCAGAAAAATAAGGCAAGACAAAGCAGAAGTTATATTAATAGCACCATATTGGCCAAGAAAGCCATGGTTTCCAGACGCCCTTCAGATGTCATGCAGACCTCTGTTGGAGCTGCCAGTCACCCCAGATCTTCTTCTTCAGGGCCCTCTGTATCATCCAGGTCCAGCCTTCTTCCAGCTTAGAGCCTGGAGGCTGAGCGGCAGTCTTTAAGATTACAGGGAACTTCAGAGCCAGTAATTGACACCATACTCCAGGGGCGTAGAGCATCATCCACTAAAATCTACTACAGGATTTGGTCGACCTTTCACAAGTGGTATACTGTAAACAATCTTGACCGTCAATCATTATCTCCTGCCAAAATTCTAGATTTTCTGCAAACTGGATTTCAGAAAGGCTTAAAACCAGCATCACTGAAGGTACAACTTTCAGCCATTTTGGCCATTATGGCCACGCAGTTTTCAGACAACTATCTTATTAGACGTTATATAACATCTATCTCTAAAATTAAAATTAAACTATCCCTCCATGGGATCTTAACCTGGTATTACAGCAGTTGGCATCTCATCCATACTTTGAACCCTTACAAGAGGTATCATTAAAACACCTGATGCTGAAAACCGCATTCCTAACAGCAGTAACATCGGCTACAAGAGTAAGTGAGCTACAGGCTCTAGTAGCAGTCTCTCCCTTCATTACAATTCATCAGGATAAGGTGGTCCTGCATTCCAGGACCTCCTTTCGTTCTAAAGTGATATCACAGTTTCACCTGAATCAAGAAATAGTGCTACCTTCATTTTGTCCTAACCCAGTACATGACTTAGAAAAACATTTACACAACCTTGATTTAGTCAGGTGCCTTTAGATATACCTCAGAGCATCTGCAAATCTGACTCCCTACTTGTCCACTTCGGAGGGAAGTTCAAAGGAACTGCAGCATCTAAACCATCAATTGCCCGGTGGATACCTGATTGTATTACCCTGTCATATGAATCAGCGGAACAAGATCCTCCGCAAGGTATCAAGGCACACTCTACACACAGGCCATGTCTACTTCCTGGGCCCTCAAAGCAGCAGCTTCTCCAGAAGAAATATGTAAGGCAGCAACCTGGGCTTCAGTCTCTATGTTTATCAAACATTATAGACTGGACCTACAAGCATCTGTGGATGCCAAGTTTGGTCGGAAGGTGCTTGAAGCAACCATCCGGTCATGAACTTCTGTCTTTCCCCATCCCTCTCTGGGGTACTGCTTTGGTAAGTCCCACAGTATGCTGTGGATTGGACACAGAGGGAAAAGGTGAAATTTACTTACCGATATCTGTTTTTCCTCTGTGTCCTTCCACGGCAACCCTCCCAATGTTATTATAATATTTGTATCAGTTCCACTTCAAATATATTACCTAGGACTATGTTACTACATATTCTGGTATTACTATCTCTAACCTCTCGTATCTTTCAGCTTGGACAACCATATAACTGCAGAGGAGAGGTAGTATCTGACATTTAAAGAAAAATTTTTGGTCCTACCCAGCTGAAAGGCGGAGCCAAAGCCCACAGTATGCCGTGGAAGGACACAGAGGAAAAACAAATATCGGTGAGTAAATTTCACCTTTTTCATCTATGGTAAATAATGAAAACACCGTAAATTGCAATTTAATTGTCTGCATTAGCTATGAAGATCCAGTAAGGGACTCCGTTTATTGCAAGAAAGTTAAGACCTACTTTTTTCTGACTTGAGTCCCTTATCGCATCTTCAAACAGCTGATGCCGAAACTGAAAGGAAAATAAAGTTAAAAAAAACCCCAGTGGGTGTATTGATATGGGGCCCTAAGCCCCACATTAATAAATCAAAGCACTCCAAAACAATGTCAAATGTTAGTAGAATTAACCCCATGAGTGCCAGTGGGGTATAATCACCCTGCCGGCACTCATAGGGTTAACCCAACTAAGTAAAATACCCCATTTCATTACAAGTAACACTTACCATTAATCCTGATGTCCAGCAGAGTCCTCAGCATACCGGTCCTCTTCTGTCCTTCTTTCTTTTCTTCTGTCTTCTTTCCTCTTGCTGTAAACCCCCCCCCCACCCCGAAAAGTATAAGTCCAATGCATGAATATCCGGCACACTAATAAATAGTTTAACCCCTTGAGTGCTCTCTGGGGCTCAGTAGAGTTTAAGTATGTATTAGTGTGCCGTTGTTCAAATATTAATATACCTACATGAATATTAAATGTTAAGCCAAACAAGATATTCAGTAATATCACTCATAATGCCATCATAAAATATCCCAATAAAATACTTAGCTTAATATTAATCGCTGTGTGTGGCCTCTGAGGCTGAGGCAAAGATAGTAATATGCAGCAAAGACACCCCCCCCTTCTTCCGCACGGGTTGAAGCCCGTTCCACTCTGAGGGAATTGGGATTGAGAGGGCAGGCTTACCTCCAATTCCCTCACAGTCATTGGCTGGGATATGTTTACGCACTTCCCAGCCAATCAGTTTAAAGCACAGCTCCTCAAAGTGGATTGGAAGGGAAGTACATAAGCAAATCCCAGCCAATGGCTGTGAGGGAATTTGATGTAAGACTGCCCATATCTAAGAGCAGTCTCAATTCCAATTCCCTCAGAGTTGAACTGGCATCGGCCTGTGCGGAAGAAGGGGGGGGGAGTCATTGCTGCATGATACTGTGTCTGCCTCAGCCTCAGAGGCTGCACACAGCAATTAATATTAAGCTAAGTATTTTATTGAGATATTTTATGATGGCATTATAAGTGACATTACTGCATATCTTATTTGGCTTAACATTTAATATTCATATAGGCAATTAATATTTGAACAACGGCACACTAATACACACTTTAATCTTTCTGAGCCCCAGAGAGGTATGCAACACATTACTTAATTAATTCAAGGGGTTAAACTATGTATTAGTGTGTCGGATATTTATGCATTGGACTTTTCTGGGTTGTTTTTACATCAAAAAGACAGACGATATAATACAGTAGAGAAGACAGAAGGAGACAGACAGTGGATGACAGTTAAGTTTAACACTGATTAGTTAACGATCAGTGCTTGACAATATGTCAGTCACAGATCGTTAGCTTTTTTTTCCTTTGACGTTTCCAATACTGCCACTATTTAGCGACGTTGAAAATTATTCAAACAAATGACTTATATTTTTAGTAATTTACACAGGCACAAAGGTGACTCTCCCTTGTGGTGGCAATAAGGCACCCTGTATGCCTATATAACTCTCAGACTGGCTGATGTGTCACTCTGAAAAAAAAATATTCAGGCAAATTATTCCAAATATTTTTAATATTGTCTGTTGCATGTTCCATTTCTGTTGCAGAGGTGAAATACAATATATAGCATGAGCATCTGTCATTTACCATCTGCAGCAAAGGTAATACATTACACAGTACGTAGCATGTGTCATTTACTATATGTAGCAGAGGTGTTCTATACATATGGATGTAGCTAAATTAGAAGGAAGAAGGAAAAGTGAGGATGACTGGTGCGGTATCCTTTTGAAACGTTGCAAAGAAAAATATTGAGTGGCTAGAAGCCGATTTAACCATGTTGCAGTGTTTAAAATAGCGACATGAAAACCTTGCGCTGCATAAAAGTGATAGGTTGTCATGTCACATAATTAAACATCCCTATGTACTGGCCGCAACTCCCAGCATCCTTACCTTGCGTTGCCCAGCTCTCTTTAAAGCAGAACTACCACCTCTTACAAACATGGCCCCAAATAATTACCCATCTGGCGAGTAGCTGCTCAGTAGCGCTAGGCGCCAGAATTATTATCACGTTAATGATAATTATACACTGCTCACGGACTGACCGGCAGGAAACCGCGCAGACATCGTTCCATAGTGACATCTGCGTGGCTGCACTGTTAGTCCCAGCCTGCTCTAGGAGGCGTTACTAGGAGCCGTTCAGCTCCAAAAGGGACTGACAGCGCAGGCATGCAGATGTCACTATGGAAAGATGTCGGCACGGTTTCCTGCCTGTCAGTCCAGGAGCAGTGTATAATTCTCATTAACGCGATAATAATTCTGGCGACTAGCTCTACTGAGCAACTACTCGCCAGATGGGTAATTATTTGGGGCCATGTTTGTAAGAGGTGGTAGTTTCACTTTAATGCAACGATGTTTCAAAAGGGAACCGACTGGTGCGAGGCGGACTCAGGGTGACAGCAACGCTGGAGATGTAGCCAGTGGAATTTTATATCGGGGCGCAACAGCCTCCATAAGTTGATGGAAGGGCTCTCCGTCCATCAAATTAAAAGTAGCACCCCCAATGGCTATGAGCTGTGCAATGAGGCGTGTAATTTTCCTGGCCTGCTGTCTGCACATCCCCGTGAAATGAAACCCACCAAAATCTTCCAGTGTGGCCTGTATTGACTTTGGGATGGGCTGTGACTGTCTGCTGCTTTTACTAGGACCAGATGTGGCATGATCTCCCTGCCCTTTCTCCTGCCTGCTGGTGTTGAGTGTGACACTGGTAAATGTAGTAGTGCCACCATGTTCTGCACTCATCAACACTGACTTGTGGTAGTGGTTCAGGTGTTGGTTCATCCCAGAGAGGTGGTTAGATGACCCAACGCCCTCCCATGGCTGACTTCCCTGCCACACAATTCACATTTCGCTAGCCGGCCATCGCCAAGTGTCACAAAATGGTCCCACGCTTTGGAGCGCTGGATGACTTTGGAAGGTGGTGAACAAGAAACTGAGGTGACACTTTCTTCATCTTCACATGCTGGAGCAACCTCACTGATGAGCTGAGCTGATGAATTTCCTCTTCTAGTACTACTCAAAGTACTCTTCTTTCCCCGCCTGCTGCTGCTAGCTCTTTTTGAAAGCAACTGCACTGTGGTGGTGTTGGTAGTTGCTGGGTCACTGCAGCTGGTATCAGGATGAGGAACATCAGGTTAGGTTATTCACTAGGACTCAAATCCATTACGGATAGGTAGGTAGTGAACTATCATAGTTTTACAACTTTAAAACCTGCCCACACAACAACTGTGACACTGGCTATGTGACTCTGAAAATTATTTGAACAAATAACTTGTATTTTGAATATTTCTAATAAAACCAACACAGGTGACTCTCCCTTGCGGTGGCTAAAAGGCACCCTGTCTGCCTATACAACTGTGACACTGGCAGTGTGACTCTGAAGATTATTCAAACAAATAACTTGTATTTTGAATATTTTTAATAAAACCAACACAGGTGACTCTCCCTTGCGGTGGCTAAAAGGCACCCTGCCTGCCTATACAACTGTGACACTGGCAGTGTGACTCTGAAGATTATTCAAACAAATAACTTGTATTTTGAATATTTTTATAAAACCAACACAGGTGACTCTCCCTTGCGGTGGCTAAAAGGCACCCTGCCTGCCTATACAACTGTGACACTGGCAGTGTGACTCTGAAGATTATTCAAACAAATAACTTCTATTTTGAATATTTTTAATAAAACCAACACAGGTGAATCTCCGTTGCGGTGGCTAAAAGGCACCCTGCCTGCCTATACAACTGTGACACTGGCAGTGTGACTCTGAAGATTATTCAAACAAATAACTTGTATTTTGAATATTTTTATAAAACCAACACAGGTGACTCTCCCTTGCGGTGGCTAAAAGGCACCCTGCCTGCCTATACAACTGTGTCACTGGCAGTGTGACTCTGAAAAATATTCAAATAACTTGTATTTTGAATATTTTTTTCAGGTTTTATAACTTTTATTAACAGACAAGAGTGTGGAAGACATCGCTGGAAAACCTTTAGATCATACTCTTAACAAGTCTGTTAATCTGGTCTTCCCTGTTGCAAGCATCACCACCTTCCACAAAATGTGTGTTTTTTTTCATGCCACCTCTTGGAGATGAGATTTTGAAGGGCCACAGGAAGTTATTTGCAGCCTTGAAGTTTTTGCCGACAGTGTAGATCTCATGGATCAGCTCTTCAACACAAATGATGCCACTCTTTCCAAGGTGGTTTTCAATAAGAGAATTGTCTGTCAGGGGGATATGCTGCTTATGGATCTTCAGGTATCCACACTTGTAGATGAGCTGTTTCACAGACTTCAGATTGGGGTAACCCCAAGCAATGTAAGGTTCGACCAGCCTCAGCATATTAATAGAAGCCTTGGTGAGTTTCACAAAGGTGCCGTTGAAAATCTGACGCAGGCGGAGGAGTTGCAATACTATGCGGACCTTTGGGCTGACACCATTAATGCCTCTGATTCTGATTACAAAAGCAAGCTTGGGCTCTGCTGGCACATAGTAGTTTCCAGCTTTGCTGGCCATCCTGGACAGACGAACTTCACGTCTGTACATCTGTCTGTATTCCTTGTAGTAGGACTCTGCTCTCTTGAAAATGAGCTTCCTTTTTTCTTTACGGACCTTTTTCACACAGAATCTTTTTGATTCTTTTGGCCTTCGCTGCGGCAAAAAGCTTCCGCCTTTTTAAAAGGCTTTCTGGCATGGATGGCAGTTTCTTCCCCTCTGTCCTCTCCATGTTCACCACCGGAAAAGAGCATATTGTGAATATTTTTAATAAAACCAACACAGGTGAATCTCCCTTGCGGTGGCTAAAAGGCACCCTGCCTGCCTATACAACTGTGACACTGGCAGTGTGACTCCGAAAAGTATTCAAACAAATAACTTGTATTTTGAATATTTTTAATAAAACCAACACAGGTGACTCTCCCTTGCGGTGGCGAAAAGGCACCCTGCCTGCCTATACAACTGTGACACTGGCAGTCTGACTCTCAAGATTATTCAAACATATAACTTGTATTTTGAATATTCTTAATAAATCCAACACAGGTGACTCTCCCTTGCGGTGGTGAAAAGGCACCCTGCCTATACAACTGTGACACTGGCAGTGTGACTCTGAAGATTATTCAAACACATAACTTGTATTTTGAATATTCTTAATAAAACCAACACAGGTGATTCTCCCTTGCGGTGGCAAAAAGGCACCTTGCCTGCCTATACAACTGTGACACTGGCAGTGTGACTCTGAGGATTATTCAAATAAATAACTTGTATTTTGAGTATTTTTATAAAGCCAACACAGGTGACTCTCCCTCGCGGTGGCGAAAAGGCACCCTGCCTGCCTATACAACTGTGACACTGGCAGTGTGACTCTGAAAAGTATTCAAACAAATAACTTGTATTTTGAATATTTTTAATAAAACCAACACAGCTGACTCTACATTGTGGTGCCAAAAAGGCACCCTGTCTGCCTATACAACTGTGACACTGACAGTGTGACTCTTAAGATTATTCAAACAAATAACTTGTATTTTTAATATTTTTAATTAAACCAACACAGGTGACTCTCCCTTGCGGTGGCTAAAAGGCATCCTGTCTGCCTATACAACTGTGACACTGGCAGTGTGACTCTGAGGATTATTCAAGCAAATAACTTGTATTTTGAATATTTTTATAAAACCAACACAGGTGACTCTCCCTTGCGGTGGCTAAAAGGCATCCTGTCTGCCTATACAACTGTGACACTGGCTGTGTGACTCTGAGGATTATTCAAACAAATAACTTGTATTTTGAATATTCTTAATAAAACCAACACAGGTGACTCTCCCTTGCGGTGGCGAAAAGGCACCCTGCCTGCCTATACAACTGTGACATTGGCAGTGTGACTCTGAAAAGTATTCAAACAAATAACTTGAATTTTGAATATTTTTAATAAAACCAACACAGTCATGTAGCCAGCAACAACATAGAGGCAGGCAATGCCATCTTCAGCTACATAGTGTTTATGAGAGGCAGGTAGTGCCATCTCCAATTGTGCAACATTCAGGGTTATATAACAGTTTAGATACGCATGTGTAGTGGTAAGTTAGTGTTATATAACCGAGCAAATACGCATGCCTAGTGTTAGACATACCTTGCATACCTTTAAGGGTGTAGTCTGTATTTACCCTATAATCAACACGGTTTTTGCTTAGAGCCATTTGGGACTAGAGAGAGTGTACCTGGATCTCAAGTCTGTTTGTTTACCTGTTTAACGATACTACGGAGCTTCGTGTGGAGGGCTCTCCCACATTGATGTACAGCTCGGTAGCTAAGTATCCTGATTTGTTTTATATCATTGCATGTTTAATAAACTGTAGTTATAGTTTTCACTCCCAGTGTGTGTTTATGTCTTTTCTTTATCTTTATTCTGAAATTCCAGACCTCTAATAAAACACTTAGAATCTGACATCCTAAAAGGAGTAGTGTCTAAAGTAGTATAAATCACTAGTAACAGACTAATATTTAACCCAAGAAATGTCCAGAAACTACTTATCTGACAGGCGATGGGTTAATCTGGTGAAGGAGCGTAAGTAGAGTGTGCTTCTGTATAGGATAAGCAAGAGAGAAGTAACATGGAGACTGCAAAACAGGCAGCCAATCAGAAGAAGGACAGGAAAATGGGCATTCTGGGTAATGTTGTCTTCTCTGTTGCCTAGCAATGCCTACAACCCCATCCACGGACTGCCACAGATACCCAAGATGAGGTTGCAACCTCAGTAGCATTGTAAACAGAGCCTGCTGTAATGTTAGCCCACAGAAATACAGATACGAAGGGAAGCGTGAACGTGCTCCCTGGAGCAGCTGGGAAGTCCTGCTGTATTGTGCGGCACATACAGAGTGCCGCAGAACGTGGAAGTGCCCGATTTGAAGGCTTCATATCTCCACTCGTAGGTAAGTTTAAAAACAAAAAACAAACACAAAAACAAAAAAACAAAAAAAACAGTGCTAATCTTGTTTTATTGATTAAAAACAATGGTCAAAATTTTTTTATATGTGAATGTTCCACTTTAAAGGAGCCACATACTATAAATACAGACAAATATTAGGTATCCCAAAAGACCCAATGACCCCAGGGAACATGTGGGGAATACCTAAGAGAGGGTCCCCTAAAGGGAAAAGCCCAAGAAAAGCCCCAGCCTGGATAGAATAGCAGGGAAGGGGTTAACTAGCCAAAAGACAGCCATCCTTGCTCCATAACTCCGGCAATGAACAGTATACAGTATTAAAATACCCCAAAAGAGTGCAATGGCTCAGAGAAAACCTCTGTATGAAGAGGTACAAGTAGGGGCAAAGTGGACCAAGGCACTCAAAGGGTTACTCACCAAATTGCAGTTTCAGTTTCCGTTGTGAAGGAATCAGAGCCCCAGAGGACTCTGCTGGGAGGAAGAACTTGGGTTGCAAGATTCCACAGGTCTGCATGGGTCCACACAGCACCTGCACACTGGTCAATCCATTCCAGGGGAAGACCAGTAATGGTAACCTGCCTAATGGGGGAATTTTAGCAGCCCCATATCTAACAGAAAAATCATAAAAAAAAAGTAAAAGTAAGAGAAATGTCCTGGCCATGATTTCACCTCAAATAACACATCATAACTGGAGGCTGGTAAAGGGTTTAGCTGCAGAAGAGGCTGCAAGACCCTGTCTTTTTTGAGAATGTGTTCTGCCCTCCAAAGGAGGATTTCGCTGCCATGGTACCTGTGTTCCATACTGGACGATAGAGAAATATCTGTTTTAAGCGAAAACACTGGATATCAAGATTTTTGGTTGGGGGAATCTACTATTTCAACTTGGATATATGAGCATTGTTTAACCCTTTGAAAGCCATAGAGGTACAAAACACATTGCTCTGCAGTGAGTTGCGTACCCCTCTGGCACTCAAAGGGTTAAACTATGAACATATGTCCAAGTTGTGTTTGTGGCACATATTTAATGTTTCTTTTTTTCTTTCTTTTTACAGGAACATTAGTGAAACAAGGAAGAGAAGAAGACAGGAGAGAGAGGAGAAAATGAAGGAAGATGACAAGAAGACGGACAGTAGATGACAGGTAAGTGTTACATAGATCTGGGTGTTAGGCTAGTGTTAGGGGTAATATTGCTGCACTTCACTGTTAGGGGTAGTGTAGGGCTAGTGTTTGGGAGGTTGACTGTGTGTTTAGCGATCTGTAGCCCTTTTCCTTTGATGTCCCCATTACTTACGCTATTGAGCATGTGTTTTTGGAACTAAAAACACACGTTTAGCTATAAGTCCATTTCAGCTGGTACCTCAATTGAATACAAACTTAGACATTTTTTTGTTGGGATCCAATTTTGCCCTACTACAAATTTTACCAGACACAATTAAATTGAGATCTAAGCATTCTGTTCCTGACTATCAGATGTAGCTGGGCAGAAAGAGGGAAGAACAATTTCCTGGTTAGTGTGAAACTCAGAGACATCCTTAGGGGGTGACCCTATGAAAGTGGAAAACTATAAAGGGAGGCTTACAAGACAAAGCCTGTAGTTCAGCCAGCCGTCAAACACTACAGCCAGCAAAAAGGTAGCCATGAGTGTAAAGAAAATCCGAGAAACTGAAGACAGAGGTTCAGCTGAGCCGTCTGAAGCACTCTTAGAACCAGGTTTAAGTCCCATGGTGGAGTAGGATCCTGAAAGACTAAGTATGCACAAGTCACCCCTTGCACGAAAATCTGCACATCTGCCCATAATATAATATGCTGCTGAAAATGCACAAAACAAGCTGAAATCTGCACTTTACATAGTAACATGGTTGATGAGGCTGAAAAAAGATGTGTCCATCAAGTCCAGCCCATGCCAAAAACACCCCTGTTGATACAGAGGAAGGCAAAAAAAAAAACCATCTGAAGCAATCTCCAATTTAGCCCCAAGTGGGTAAAAAAATTCCTTCCTGACTCCAAATGGCAGTCAGATAGTTCCCTGTATCAATATCATATCTACACTGAAGCCACTTGTCATAATTTTCAACATTGTTCTGTGCTAGATATGCATCCATTGCAGTTGCACTATCTGCAAGTTCAACATCCTGAGACAAAGAATTCCATAGCTTTACCGCCCTTACTGTAAATGGTCCCTCCCTTTGTTTTAGTCAAAAGCACCTTTCCTCTAGTCTTAAAGGATGCCCTCTTGTTCTTAGCTCAGCTCTTTGCATAAATAATTTATTGGATAGTTCTTTGTATTAACCTTAAATGTATTTGTATATGGTAATCATATCACCCCTTAGATGTATGTTCTCTAATGTAAACAAACCCAGTTTGGCTAGTCCCTCTTTATAACTCAGATCCTCCAATCCCTTTATAAATTTTGTTGTACATCTCTGTACCTTTTCCAGTTTAACAATGTATTTTTTAAGAACTGGCACCCAAAATTGTACTCCATATTCTAGATGAGGCCTATCCAAGGTAGGATAATATTTGTATCCCTTGCATCTACACCTCTTTTTATGCAGGCTAGAAATCTATTTGCTCTTGAAGCAGCTGAGTGACTCTGCACACCGCTATGAAGTCTATCCTCTATCAGTACTCCTAAATCTTTAATAAAGGTAAGACAAAGCTGTTTTTGAAGACCATCACTAAGAACGGTCAAAACAACCGGAAGATGAAACGACCAAGGCCACAACCCCCTGTCTTCACACTACTTATAGAACAAGGACCATACCCTGTAATATACCTTGGATTAAAACCGCTTGCAAGCCTGCAATATAGTAACCATGAAAAAGTCAGAAAAACCCTTCTTCAGGGTGCTGGCTTCAAGAGCCAAGCGATCAAACTCAGCTTCTCCACTTCTGGATAACACTGCAGACCATGAATCAAGAGGTCCACAAGCAAAGGAAGTTGATGGCTCTGCCATGGATAAAGAAGATCAAAAACCAGGTGTACTCTGGGAACCCGGGGAAATGGAAGAAATACATATGCCAGGGGAAAATGCCATATTATGACCATTGCATCCACAGTAAGAGGTAGAGAGTACCAGGATCTGGCACAGAACTGAGGAACCCTGCAGTTAAGCCGAGAGGCCATTAGGTCCACCAATGGAGGACCCCATAGGCAAACTATAGAATCAAATAACATGTTTGAGCTCCCAGTTTCCAGGATCTAGGCATTGGGAGAGGCAAGCCTCACGAGTAGTACATAGAGTCAAAAAGGAAGAGTGTCAGTGTAGGACCACCTCTTCCCCTGCATTAAAGCCTGGGAAAAACAGGTTTTTGGGTAGTGTAGTTCCATTTGAAAGAAAATTATGTAGTGTCACCAAAAGACACCCACTGATATTGGCGGTGAGGGTGTCCCCTCAGGGCTCCACTAAGTAGTATACAAAGTTAGAAGCACATAAGCCTATATCAGTATAGCCACCATTTCCCTTTATTAATGGCATCGTGACCAAAAAAGAAATAAAAATTACTAAAAAAAGAGTGCATTACAAGAAAGGCATTAAAAAGGTTAAAGTAAGAGCAAAATTCCTTTCTATGAAAAAGAGGGACAAGGAAGTGCAGGAACATAGAATTTCCCAAAGATATAGGATGCCAATCCAGCCAAAGCATCACCGAATCTAAACTCAGCAGGTCTTTATTCTATGGTTTCATAAAGCCTGCACAATTACTTACTCAGATGTCTAGAAAATTACCTCTGTCCACATTCTGCTAAGACTTCCATACCCACCTGACAAATGGAATAAAGTGCCATATTCTGTTCTGCTCACCAGGTGTTTTTGTTCCTATGACTTCCTATGGGGCGCCATAATTCATGATTCAAGTTCTCTCATAGAGTACATTATTAAATGAAAACACACGCACACATATATGTATAGAAATTGCCTTTTGGACTCAGCAGGTGCAGTTTCTAACATGTTGATAAGAAAGGTTTAAAAAAAAATCCCCTAGCAGACAGGGCACTGGCAGATGAAGCTTTCTGGAGGAGGAGACTTGCTGACTGCTATTTGGGAGACAGTTAAAAAAAAATAAAATGAAAAATAAAATTAAATAAGAAATTGGTACATAACTTGACAGAGACAGGAACCTCCTGACATAAGCTACAACTGGAGCAGACTGATACTTGACGGGATAAAGTACTTTATAGAGAATGATTTGTAGGACTTGTTGTTCGAGGCGCAAGCCCTGAGCAAACACTGATTAGTTGTAGGAAATTAGACTTGCATTAGACCCAAGCCTTCAGGAAACATTGAATTGTAGGACTTAAACTTATTAGAGGCTTAAGCCAAGAGGACACATTGATAAGTGGTAGGAAATTAGACTTGCATTAGACCCAAACCTTCGGGAAACATTGAATTGTAGAACTTAAACTTATTAGAGGCATAAGCCATGAGGAAACATTGATAAGTTGTAGGAAATAAGACTTGTGTTAGGACCAAGCCTTGGGGAAACATTTATTTGTAGGACCTAGGCTTGTTAGAAACAAGACACCCCAATTTTTGTTGTTGTTGTCTTTAAAAGAACAAGGCCTGAGAAAGAAAAAATATGCCCTACTGGTCTAGTGCCAGCAGGTCATGTTGTGTTGGCCAGTGGCCACTGTTAAATGCTCTGGTGTAATTGTGGAATTTGTGACTGCTGTCCTTGCTGCTGAGTTGTTTAAAGGGATAATGTCCGCTGAATAAGTTTATACCATGTTGTAGATTTTAAAAAAAATTAATTATGTGGAGCAAGTTCCATCTCTCAAACCTCTATGGCTTGAGATATATTTGCAGCTGAAGTTCCCTCTCCCTCCCCTTTCCCTGATGTCAACGCTCTACTGACAGCAGGAGATCCTGGTCCTGGGACCAGCCTGTGGCTCTTCAACAGAGCCATAATAGCAATATTTAAAAATAATTACTTAATTGGAACGGTCTACAAAGTGCGCCTGGTTTGCAAACACACTTTGTAGACCGTTCCAATTAAGTAGTTCTTTTTAAATATTGCTATTTCGGCTCTGCTGAAGAGCCCTCTTAAGTCGACGACACGTATCTCCTTCTGTCAGCTTTACAGCTGACATCAGGGAAAGGGGAGGGAGGGGGGATTTTAGCTGTGAATATCTCTAAAATGCATTAAATGGTCCCAACTATAATAGATATGAGAGAAAGGTATAAAAGCCATAACATTTTGGAAAGTAGACATTCACCTACATTATTTCTATAATATGGCGCTATACAGGAAATTATTTATTTATTTTTACATTTACACCACTTCAAAGATACTAAAATCTTTGAAAACTGGTCATGACCATTACATATATATATAAGCGGTCACAAAAAAACACACTTTTTTTTTTACACTTCATATATACTAAAATCTTTCAACCCCATGGGATTTCTTAGTCTATACAGTACCCAGTGCTAGCCTGAGTAAAATGGTAACACACTGGTTATGGGTTGACACATTTTAGTGGGTGCAAGGAGAATGGCTACTAGGGGAGCAGTCAGTGTATGTGCAATTCTGCAAGACAACTAGTGCAATAAGGCTGCAAAGGGGGAGCTGTGTGCATGCAGGGATCTGCGACTAATAGTGGGTTGTGGAACCTGGTGGGGGGTAGTCAGACAGGACCCATACTGATGTCCCCCTACCTACTGAAATTTGAGATGATTTGGCTGGAAGATCAGTAGTGGTGATGCAGAGGAGCAGTACATCTTGCCTGCTTCCATCCTACCAGAGGTACTATGTAGAAGTGGGTGATACTGGGGAAAGCCTTTCTCGTCACCGGTGACTTGACATGGAAGGCTTTCCTCAATCCCTCCCACTCCTCCCCAGAAGTGTAGATTATGTTTCTTCCAAAAGTCTTACATGGATAAGGAAAATGCCTCAGCCGTTCAAATCCAAAGGGAAGGAATGCTATGAAGATATTCCTTGTCCTTGGTCCCACAGTCCCCAGTAACATAGTAAATTAGGACGAATAGAGACACAAGTCCATCAAGTTCAACCTTTGCCTCACACCATAGTGATATGAGAACTGTATAGCTTTCCTGTTACCAAACAAGTTAGTCTTTATCAGAAGATTTGCCTACTAATATACAGTATAACCCTGTATGTTCCCTTTTGAAAGAATTGTATCTAATCTTCTCTTAAATGTATGCATTGTATCTGCCATAACCATCTCCTTGGGTAAGGAATTCCACAATTTAACAGACCTTGCTGTAAAAAACCCTTCCTCTGCTGAAGTCTAAACCTCCTTTCCTCTAATCTCAAGGGATGTCCCCTGGTCAGGCCTTGGAATGAATAGCTCAGGACAGAAATCCTTGTATTTCCCTCTCATATACTTGTACAATGTAACAAGATCTCATCTTAGTCGTCTTTTCTCCAGAGTAAATAAACCAAGTTTGTCTAGTTGTTCCTCACATGTGAAGTCCTCCATTCCCTTAATTAATGTTGTTGCTCTTTGCTGTAACCTCTCTATTAGAACTGGTGCCCAAAACTGTACTGCATATTTGAGGTTAGGTCTTACCAATGATTTGTACAATGGCAAAATTATATTATTATTATTATTATTATTATTATTATGCTTTATTTATATGGCACCAACTAATTCCAATGCTCTGTACAATAGGAAATGGAAATACAGAGATATTAAACAGTACAAATCAAATGTGGATAACAGAAGGATCAGATGGCCCAGCTCGTGAAAGCTTACAGTCTAGAGGAAGGAAAGTTGGACACAAGGAGTAAGTGCTATTGGGTGTAAGTGCCTCCTGCCACATGAACTGCCGGTCAGTGGGTGGGAGTGAGAAGTGCTGTTGAGTGCAGTGGTCCAGGGAAGGGGTGATAATGTTTATGGACGTAGTGGATAGGCTTCCCTGAAGAGGTGAGATTTCAGGGAGCGTCTGAAGTTCTGAAGGGTGGGAGAGAGTCTGATGGAGCGAGGGAGGGAATTTCAGAGCTCAGGTGCAGCACAGAAGAAGTCCTATAGGCAGGAGTGGGAGGATGTAATAAGAGCTGTGGAGAGCAGAAGGTCATGTGCAGAGCGAAGATGGCGAGTGGGAGCGTATTTGGAAATGAGAGATGAAATATAGGGGGGTGTGGTGTTAGTGAGGGCTCTATAAGTTAGCACCAGAATTTTGAATTTAATTCTGTATGCTATTGGGAGCCAGTGCAGGGATTGGCAAAGGGGAGTGGTTTTTAGAGAAGAGATGAGGGAGGTAGATTAGTCTTGCAGCAGAGCTCATTATGGACTGTAGTGGGGTTAGTTGGATGAGAGTTACAGTAGTGAGTAGTGAGTTACAGTAGTCAAGACGGGAAATGATGAGTGTTTGGATCAGAATTTTAGTAGTGTCTTGAGTGAGAAAGGGTCGGATTCTAGAGATGTTGCGGAGGTGGAGGTGGGATCAGTTGGAGATTGACTGGATATGAGGAATGAAGGATAGGGCGGAGTCCAATGTGACCCCAGGCAGCATGCTGTAGATGTTGGTGTGATGGTAGTGTTGTTAACAGTGAGGTTAATGTCTGCGGTAGGGCTGGTTGTAGAGTGAGGGAAAATAATTAGTTCAGTTTTGCCAAGGTCTAGTTTGAGTTGATGGGAAGACATCAAGGAAGACACAGCAGACAGACAGTCAGATACCTGGGACAGGAGGGAAGGGAAGAGGTCTAGGGTGGAAAGATAGATTTGAGTGTTATTAGCAGAGAGATGATGGTGAAACCCAAAGTATTTTATTAGCTCTCCAAGGGACGCAGTGTAAATTGAAAAGAGCAAGGGTCCCAGGACTGATCCTTGAGGCACTCCAACAGACTGTGGGGGTGGTGGGGAAGTGGAGCCAGAATAGGAAACATTGAAGGATTGGTTGCAGAGATATGATAAAAACCAAGAGAGAGCGGTGTCACAGAGACCTAGGGAGTGGAGGGTTTGGTGGGTGATCTACTGTGTCAAAGGCAGCTGACAGGTCTAGGAGAATGAGTAGGGAGTAATGGCCTTTTGACTTTGTGGAGAGCAAAGAAGTAGAGATATGGGCTGGTAGTTTGAGAGTGAGTTTGGGCCCAGGGAGGGTTTCTTTAGGATGGATGTGATTAGGGCGTGTTTGAAAGAGGATGGGAAGGTGCCAGTTGACAGAGAGAGGTTGAATAAGTAAGGGTTGGGGTTAGCAGAGGAGAAAGTTCTTGAGTGAGCTAGGATTTGGTCAAGAGAGCACGTGGTTAGGGTTGAGCTAGTGAGGAGAAGGTAAACTTCATCCTCGGTCACGGGTGAGAAGGAGCTCAGTGTGTATGTGGTAGAAGTGACAGGGCTACGCTGGATGGGTGGGCGTGGAAGTGATGAGATTTCATGTCTGATGCAGTCGATCTTGTCCTTGAAGTGGGTAGCGAGATCTTGGGCAGAGAAGTTAGTAGACGGTGTTTGTATTGGTGGGTGTAGAAGAGATTTGAAGGTTGAGAAAAGGCGTTTTGGGTTAGAGAAAAGATTGGAAATTAGAGAGTAAAAGTATGACTGTTTGGCCAGGGAGAGGGCAGAGCTATAAGAACGGATAATTAATTTGTAGTGTATGAAGGCAGCTGTGGAGAGTGATTTCCTCCAGTGCCTTTCGGCAGTGCATGAGCACCTTTGGAGGTATCGCATTTGTCTTGTGTGCCAGGGTTGTAGTGGGGTTGTGTGTGGGTGACGTAGAGTTGCAGGTGCAGCTGTGTCAAGGTCTGTTGCGAGTGTGCTGTTGTAGAGAGCAGTAGTTTTTCTGGGCAAGTAAATGTGAGGGTGGGGTTGAGAAGAGGTTGCAGGGATGTGGAAAATTGTTGCAGATCAAGAGTATGCAGATTTCTCAGCATGCTCCTGATCACAGATGGGTGGATGGATTTGCATGATATGATGAGGTTTCCAGTGAGGGGGTGGTGGTCAGAGAGGGGAAAGGGGGCATTAGAGAAGTTGGAGACCGAGCAGAGGTTAGTGAAGACCAAGTCAAGGGAGTGACTGTCACTGTGTGTGGGAGAGCTGGTCCACTGTGATAGGCCATAGGAGGTTGTCAAGGAGAGGAGTTTGAGGGCAAGGGGTTGATATGGTTATCTACAGGGATATTGAGGTCACCCAGGATGAGAGTAGGGACATCAGAAGACATGAAATGAGGAAGCCAGGAAGCACAGTGATCCAGGAAATGTGCAGCAGGACCAAGTGGTCTGTATGTGACAGCAACACGCAAATGGAATGGAGAGAAGATATGAAGTGTGTGGGCTTCAAAGGCAGGGAAGGAGAGAGAGGGAACAGTGGCGATTACCTGAAATGTATGGTTAGGGGACAGCAGGATGCCTACTCCACTCCCCCTGTCTGTTGCCAGGCCTAGGTGTGTGGGTGAATTGAAGGCCGCCATGTGAGAGTGCAGCAGTGGAGACAGTGTCTGATGAGGTGAGCCAAGTTTCAGTGATGACTAGGAGGTTTAGGGAGTTGGAAATGAACAAATCAGGAACAGCTGTTTGTTACACACAAAGTGGGAGTTCTAGAGACCAAAACAAAAAAGAGAGGAGGAGGTTAGGTGATGTGGAACACTTATTAGGTTGTAGATGTTGCTTGTGTGAGTGGGTGTTGCGGTACAAGAGAGAATGGAAGTAGGGCCTGGGTTAGGTGAGATGTCACCTGCAGCGAGCAGGAGGAGAAGGGATAGGGATGTAAGGTGGGAGTGAGATTTGAAGCAGTGGGTCTTTTTTGCAGGGGTAGTAGGAGATGGTGGTGATAGGGAGCAGAGGAATGAGAAAAGTTCATGGGAGCAGAGAAGTGGTGAGAGAAGAAGTGAGGGCGCAATGTGGATGGCGTGACACTTATTGTGGACACAGGAGGAGAGTGTTATGCAGGTAAGATTGGCGATGACAAAGCAAGGAGACAAATTGGCCATAGTGGGGTTAATGCATGGGGCAGTAGAGTTTGTGCAACAGCCTGTATTTGAGGAGAGTACAGGTAACTTGGCAATCAAGCGTCAATCCAAGGTAGAGAGGGTGTAGGTGCCAGAAAGGGTGAGGAGAGTCAGTTGCAGAGCTGTGAAGTATTTGGTGAGGGTTGGAGTCAATGTGGGGTTAAATGAAGTAATCCATTGATGATCAGTAGAGGTAGATGTTGTAATGGTTAATGGTGGTTGGAGAAAAAAAATCAGAGTCAAGTTTTTTGTTTGTTTTTTTTCCCCATCAGTTTAGTAATTAAATGAGCAGTTTGTAAATTCAATCCTGGTTTCTTGCATCAGGTGGTCAGCAGTTTTGATAGAAGATGCAAATATCAGTGCTTGGTGGAAATAAATGTTTCTTCGATCTGAATCCAGCATGTTTACTTGCCTGTTGTCTTTAAGTAATTGTATTGTAAGCAGCGGTCTCTCTCCTGTCCAGCTCTCTTGTTTAACTCTCAGTACTTAGAAAAGGTGTACTTTGATAAAGGTGTCACTCTTGCTTCTATACCCCTTTTTATGCAAGACAGGATTTTGTTTGCTTTTGCTACTGCTATTTGACACTGGTCACTGTTTCCAAGTTTGTAGTTTACGTGAATACCCAGGTGTCTCTCTAGCAACGAGTCCCCTAAAAAGATTCCATTAAAGTGGAACTACCACCCTTTAGCAACATGGCCCCAAATAATTACCCATCTGGCGACTAGCTGCTCAGTAGCACTAGTCACCAGAATTATTACCGCGTTCATATGAGGAAACTGTGCAGACATATTTCCATAGTGAGGTCTGTGTGCCTGCGTGGTCAGTCCCAGCCTGCTCTAAGAGGCATTGCTAGGAGCCGTTCAGCTCCAAACAGGACTGACAGCACAGGCACGCAGACATCACTATGTAAAGATGTCTGTTCGGTTTCCTGTCTGTCATTCCCGGAGCAGTCTATATATCTCATGAACGTGGTAATAATTCTGGCGACTAGCGCTACTGAGCTGCTAATCGCCAGATGGGTAATTTTTTTGGGCCATGTTGCTAAGGGGTGGTAGTTCCACTTTATGTTCATAAGTAGCCTTGGTATAATTGCCTCCCAAATGCATGACTTTACACTTTCCCACATTAAACTTCATATTCCATTTGTTTTCCCAATCTGCCATTTTATGTAAATCCCTCTCTAGAGAGCAAATATCCTGTTCTGAATTAATTACCCTGCATAATTTAGGGTCATCTGCATATATGGATATTTTGCTTTCTATTTCTATTTCCAGGTCATTTATAAACATGTTAAAAAGCAGCAGACCTAATACTGAACGCTAAGGTACTCCACTTCTCTCCTTCAACCAGTTTTGTATCAGTTATCCCCTAGCCCCAATTTCCTTATTTTATACCCCAGCCTTCTGTGTGCCACTGTATCAAATGCCTTTGCAAAATCTAGATATACTACATCAACTGCCTTACCATTATCTAAGTTGCTACTTACTTCCTCATAGAAGCTAAAAAGATTAGTTTGGCATGAGCTATTCCTTATAAAACCATGTTGATTTCTGCTAATAATCTTATTTGTTTGTGTTGTATTCCTGAATATAGTCCCTTATTACCCCTTCTAGTAGTTTTCCAACTACAGAGGTCAATCGCACATGTCTATAATTCGCAGGTTCTGTTTTAGTTAAATAGAGACACTACGCTAGCACAGAGCATGTGGTGAGAGAATCTTTAAAGAGTAAATACAGGGGTCTTGCTATCTCTGCATTGAGTCCCTGAAGAACCCTTAGATGTATACCATCAGGACCCGGTGCTTTCTCAGTCTTAATTTTGTTCAGTCTTCCCATGACATCTTCTTGAGTTAACCTAATATCTGATAATTGTTTTTGTTGTTTTTTTTTTGTTTTGTTTTTTTGTTACTTGAGGAGGCTCTTCTACCATGCCATATTCCCTTGTATATATTGATGCAAAGAAAGTGTTTAGAACATCGGCCCTTTCCTTATCCTCTCTAATCACCTCTCCCATCTCTTACATACAGAAGAACCTGCCCATTCAGTCCCAGGAATACTCCCAACATGTGAGAAGAGGCTGCAAAAGACCTGAGTATACAGGCTCAATGGACTTGAGTACCTGGCAGCAGCACAGCAGTGGACCAGGCATGCAAGAAGAAATTGTACCTGGCTGTACACACATTAATCTGGACCGATGTAAACAAAATACTAGACAGTGTGATACGATAAGCCTGCTCCCCTACCCACTCAACTACCCAAGGGACTGAGTAGCAGCTAGACAGAGCTCAAAGGCCCCAGAGAACTCTCCTAGACAAGCCAAGGTTCTGAATAGTAATAAATAAATTAGTTCCGCTTAGGGAAATGGCCCTAAATTTCTTGTGCTTGGAAGGGATATAGAGGACAGGAAGTGTGAACAGCTGGTGTTACTGTCTGCTGGGGGAGGAGCTCTAATACTCCACAGTCCCTGCATATCTCAATGATGCAAAATATATATTATAATATATATACACACACACACTAAAAGAAAATATGATTTAACCCTGTGTGCGCGCCAGTAATGTGTTGTCTACCCATCAGGCACTCAAATGGTTAACCCTTAAATGAGACTTGTAACCCACTGAACATGAGATAGTCATGTTTTGCGTCGCAATGTACCAGCAACCTATTTAGCATTGAGTGGGTTAAAACGAACATTTAAATGGGATTTTTGTACCCTATGATGCAGTTCAAGCATTTTACAAATCTTCATGCTTACTAAAGTAGAACTCCTGGTTATCTGTCATCTGCTCTACATTCCTATATGATTGCACTTACAAAAGTAGACAATGCTTTGGCACTAACTGCCACCGGACTTTGAGAACTACTAGATCCTACTTTTATATTCTGTAGTTCAAGCCCTGGCATTGTGGCTATGTAAAGATCATTAACTGTGAAGATTCCCTGTGGGGAACATCTAATGAAGACACATGTTGAGCAAGACTAATTGACCATAACCACAAAATTAACCCATCTGACACTAGAGGTCTCCAATGCACTCCATCACTGTTGCTAAATTTGCAATTTGTGCAATTGTTTTTCTCCACTTACATATATGGACATAACTCACCCAGTCTGCACTTTTACCGTCGTCTGAAAATGTTCAGACCCAAATGAAAAGATATTAGACTATAGCCATTTTTTTTTTTTTTAATATTAGCCAGTTAACCCTTAAATGCTAGAGATTGCTCCAGTACATTGTTTCTCAATGTGCTAAGATCTTTATTTCCCAGAGAGCTTTAAAAAGGGACAGTAAAACTTAACATGGGGAAAGAAAAAAAAAAAAAAAAAAAATTATATATATATATATATTAGTCTTACCTGTTAAATCCTTTTCTCTTAGTGCATACAGGTTACTGGTAACTTTGGGCAGGAGATCCACCCCTTTAACTAGGCAGGAACAATTCTAGAAGTGAATCAGGGGAGCCTACCTTCCCTCCTTGGCTACAGCTAGCCAATCAACTCCAGTAAGATTTGAGACACTATTGACAAGATAGTAGATAAGAAAGAAAACTCCTGTGAGCATGACCCCAAAGGACCCCCACGGTCTGCCACAGGACAGCCAAGCATTGACAGGGTGGGAGACCAGTAACCTGTATGGAGTAAGAGAAAAGGATTTAACAGGCAAGACAAATCATCTTTTCTCTGTTGTCCAATACAGGTTAATGGTAACTTTGGGATGTCCAACCATTGAGTATCCCAGAGAAGGGAAGACGAGGACAAGGCGCAAGGCCCCCAAAGTCACCAGAGCAGATATGAACCATCAGATCAGAGATAGCCCAACAAAACAAATGAAGTGGCAACGGACACTGAACAGGGGTAACAGCACCCCAGGAACTGTCACACAGCATGCTGGACTAGAGCCAACAGGGCTCAAAAAACATGAAGGAAGCACCAAGAACCAAAGAAGATCCTAGACAGGCAAGACTGCCTACGGGATCTTCCTACCAAAACTGGCGTCAGCCGATGCCAGCACATCAACACGGTAGTGCTTCGAAAAGGTGTGCACAGACGACCAAGTGGCAGCTTTGCACAACTGACCAGTGGAGGCCTGATTCTCGTAAGCCCAAGAAGCCCCAATAGATCTAGTACAATGAGCATTGACCCGAAAGGGAACAGGCTTCTTCCTTAGCTTTTAAGTCTTACGAATAGTGGACTTGATCCAAGACGAAAGTCACTTTAGATGCAGGTCGCCCTGCCCTGGGGTCCTCAGGAATGACGAACAGTGCGTCAGACTGTCTAATGGACTCAGTGCGATGTACATAAAACTTGAGACAATGCACCACATCTAACAAGTGGAGATCTCTCTCCTTGTCAGAGGTAGGGTCAGGGCAGAAGGAAGGCACCACAATCTCCTGATTAATGTGGAACTTAGAGACTACCTACGAGAGAAACTCCTGTGAAGTGCGAAGCACCGCCTTGTCTTTGTGAAAGAACAAAAAGGGTGGTCTATAAAACAGAACCTGTAACTCCGCAACACAGAGAACAGACACGATCACCAGGAGAAAAGCCATTTTCCATGTCAGCAGGAGTAAAGGATTAGTAGCCAAGGATTCAAATGGAGGGTGCTGAAGGATGCCCAAAACCAAGTTAAGATCCCACTGAGGAGGGGGAGTCTTAAAAGCAGGACGAGTGTGAGCAAACACACTGGAAGAAAACCTTGACATCAGGAAGAATAGCAACGCGCCTCTGAAAGAAAACAGAGCGAGCAGAAGTCTGAACCTTAAGGGAACTCAAACAGAGGCCCTTATCAGCACCGTCCTGCAAGAAAGCCAGGACCATAGGCAGATCAAAAGCCTGAGAAAAGTCCCTATCAGCACACCAGATAGAAAAGTCGACCAGACAACTATGGTAGGCCTTAGAAGAAACAGGATTGCGGGCACCGAGCATAGTAGCCACCACACCAGAAGATAACCCTTTCTTCTTCAATATCGAGGATTCAATTTCCAAGCTGTCAAAGCTAGACGATGAACATCCTCCTTCCACAGATAACCCTGTAGAAGAAGATCCGGACAGCAAGGGAGCCGGAATGGCTCCACCACTGACAGATCCAGAAGCTCTGGAAACCAAGCCTGTTGAGGCCAGTACAGAACAAATCCGAATGATTGGACAGTGCTCCAGTCTCAATTTCCATAACACCCTGTACAACATGGGAAGGGGAGGATAGATGTAAACTAGAGGAAATAACCAAGGAATGGACATGGCATCCACTGCTAGAGGATCCCTCCAGCGAGAGCAGAACCTCGGAACCTTCCAGCTGTGTCTTGTTGCCATCAGGTCGATGCAAGGAAGACCCCATTTCTGAACAATGAGGGTGAACACCTCTGGGTGCAGGTCCCACTCTCTGCTGTCCGTGTGTCAACTGAGGAAGTCTGCCATGACGTCGCCTACGCCAGGAATGTGCACTGCGGTGATGGCAGGAAAATGTTCTTCTGCCCAGGACAAAATAGCCTTGACCTCTAACCATGCGGCGAGACTTCTTGTTCCGTCCTGCTTGTTGATGTAAGCTACAGCCGTGGCATTCACGGACTGGACATTCTTCCACCTGGGGTGTCCAATGGCGAAGGGCATGAAATATCGCCCGAAGCTCCAACACATTGGTGGGAAGGAGAGATTCCTCCTGAGACCACCAACCCTGAGCACTCAGGCAGCCCAGGACCACTACCCAGCTGGAGAGGCTGGCATCAGTCTTCACCGTGGTCCAGAAAGATACCAGGAAGGACTTGTCCTTCAGCAGATTGGAGAGGTCGAGCAACCACGACAAACTCAGTTCCACATGAAGAGGGAGGGATACTGACATTTTCAGAAGGTCCAGCTGACCCCTGCCCACCTGGATCACAAACCTCTGGAGTTCCCTGGTGTGAGCCATGGCAAATGGGACCGCTTGTGTGATGGAGATGAATTTATCCACTAGAGGACAGCTTCTTGGCTGGAACTGGATCGTGAGCCAGAACAGCAGATACCCTGTGGGTGATCTGGGGAGCCACCTCGTCAATGAGAAACACGATGCTCTGCTGAGTGTCGAAGAGAAGGCCCAGGAAGACCAGACGCTGGGATGGGGCAAGATCTGACTTGTCCATGTTGATGATCCACCCGTGATGGGTGAGAGCATGAATGCAGTCCTGAACCTGCTTATGAAGAAGTTCTGCAGAAGGGGCTTTCAGAAGCAGGTCGCCCATATATGGAGTAACTTTGATGCCGTCCCGATGGAGGATGGATACCAAAGCTCCTAGGACACTGTTGAAGACTTCAGGAGCTGTAATCAGACCAAAGGGAAGAGCTAAAAAGTGAAAATGCCCTTGGTCGCAGGCAAATCTGAGATACTGACGACTCTCTGAATGAATGGCGATGTGTAGATACACATCCTGAAGATCCAGATAGGCAAGGAATTCCCCCGGGGACATAGCAGCAATCATCGTCCTGAGAGACTCCTGGTGATAATAAGTCTTGATCACAAAGGAATGGAGATACTTCAAATCCAAAATGGGACGACAGCCTCAGTCCTTCTTTGAGACCACAAAGAGGTTTGAGTAAAAACCCATACCTCTGTCCTGAATTAGAACAGGTTCCAGAACATTCTTGTCCAGAAGGGCCTGGATAGCACCACTGAACAGATGG
Source organism: Rhinophrynus dorsalis (assembly GCA_037306005.1). NCBI lineage: Eukaryota > Metazoa > Chordata > Amphibia > Anura > Rhinophrynidae > Rhinophrynus > Rhinophrynus dorsalis. Next base: position 116,099,382 of record CM074722.1, read on the forward strand.
AGTTTCTCTACACCCTGAGGCATATGAGAGGGGAAAAAAATGAAAAGGGAGGAAGAGAGGCAAAAGGGATCCTGTACCCTTCCACCACCTGTAAAACCCATGGTCCACCACTGAATCCTACCAGATGCTGTGGTAATGACGCAGACTGCCACCTACAGCCGAGTGGGGACCTGTGTTCGGTGAGTCATGACGAAGGAGGCTTGGAAGCGTAGGCTTGTAGGAGACCTTGGGCTTCCATTGTTGCTTGGGCTTGGAGGAGGAACACAGAGCTGAGGGAACCGCCTGGGTTGCCGGACGTGTCTCAGTCGGGAAGGAACGAGAAAGCCGATTACGCTTGAGAGGCATCTTCCTCCTGGGGACCATAGGCAGAAGGGTACTCTTGCCCCCTGTGGCCTCTCTAATCAGATCCTTAAGATCTGGCCCAAACAAAGGGGGTGCCTTGAAAAAGCAATGAGAGCAAATCTTTCTTGGAAGAAGTGTCAGCAGACCAGATCTTGAGCCAAAGAGCTTGTCTGGCAACCACAGACATGGTGGAAACCCTTGCCACCAAATGGATGGCATCAAATAAGGCAGCAGAAACATAGTGTTGGGCCTCAGAAATTTTGGCAAGAAGCCAAAACATATCCAAAGTAGGAGCACCCTGATGGACAGCCAGGGTGAGCTGTTCAGTCCAGACCGCAATGGCCTGGTTCACCCATGCCACAGCGAATGCAGGACGCATGGCAGTACCAGCAGTGGCAAAAATGTACTTGAGGGAGACCTCAAGTTTCTTTTCAGTCCAGTCTTTCAGAGAGGATGCATCAACAACTGGCAAGGCAGTGGACTTAGCCTGGAGACAGGAGCATCCACTTTGCGGGGATGAACCCACTGAGCAAGCGCTGCCTCAGAGAAGGGGTAAAGCTTGACAAATTTCTTGGAGACATAAGGTTTCCTGTCCGGAGACTTCCACTCAGACACAAGGCAGTCAAGAGTGGGGTTAGGTGGAAAACAAGTATCGTGTTCTTTTAGGCTCCTGCAATACATCAGAGGGATCTGAAGAAACCTCCTGAACTAAGGGAATGTTTAGGGTAGTTAAGACTGCTCTGATCAAGCCCTCAGCTGAATGATTAGGCTCAGCCTCAAAGAGGTCCCCAAAAAACAGAGGAGCCCACAGCAGAACATTCCTCAACATCCAAATCCATCAACAGTTCCTCCTCAGAGGAATCTGATACATCAGGTACTCCCTGCAGTTTTGGCAGGGACGATCTGATGGAAGTAGGGGTCTGCCAGGAGTGGAAGACCCCCTGTAACTGGAATGGAAAGAGTTGCAATGTAGACCGGAGGTCTCTAGTAGCAGCCTTGAACTCTTGCACCCAGACTGGCTTTAATGCATGGCTGGAGGTTCCTGGGAGAGACTCAGGGACATCAGAACATGCTGGGCATAAATGATTTGAGAATTCTCTAGGTAATCCTGAATGACATGACAAGCAATGCACAATAGGGGACACAGAGACCCCAGCGTCCTTAGTCTTAGGCCTGGCCCCAAGCTCTAATGGATTAGACATTCTCACAGTGTCAAAATGTTTAAACTATATGGAATCACCCAAATACAGTTTGTAAGATTAAAATTTCACCCCAGAAATCTCTAAAATGCACTTATCTGGCAGGCGAAGGGTTAATCTGCAGAGAAGAGTCCAAGTCCTGCATAGGATACTCATTCAGGAAAAGGCATAAAATGGCTGCAGTGGCGGGAGCCAATCAGAAGTGAGCACGCAAAGCAATCGCTCATGGGAAATGTAGTTTTTGCAAAGTTGAAACCGTAAAATAAAAATACATGAAACATCACTAGAACAGGTTAGAAGACCCCAAAAAACACTGAACCCAGTAGGGAAAGTGCCAATAAACCCCCCAAAAATGCAAAACCAGCAGCTAAAGAGTTAAGTTAACACAGAAACTTGCTCCAAAACACCCAAAAGACATTACAGATAAACCCAATGAGTGCAGGAGTGTGCAACAGGAACTCCAAAGGAAAACCCCTGTGCGTAGGGGCACTGTGGGACATGTGGACCTGCAGCACTCAAAGGGTTGATTACCTTTCCTGCAGATCTTCGGTTTTCAGATTACCATGTAATAAGAAGAAGCCTCAGTGGGCAACTCCAGGGCTAAAGGTCCACAAAAAGCACCTGAATACTGACCTAGCCATATCTAAGGGCATTGTCAGATATGGTAATCCGCCTAATGGTGGTATTCCATATCTAACAGAAAAATAAAAAATTAGCTAAAACTATAGCAGAACTGTTCTCTTGCCTGTGTCTTCACCAAGGAACAAATCTTACTGGAGCCGATTGGCTAGCTGCAGCCAAGGTAGGCTCCACCCCCTGCATTCACGTCTAGAATTGTTCCTACCTAGTTAAAGGGGCAGATCGCCTACCAAAGGTTACCAGTAACCTGTATTGGATGATAGAGAAAAATATATTGTAGTGTTTTTCTTCCTGAGTAAAAAAGGGTACTCTCACTGCTGGAAGGTGTTTTATTCAAAAGTTATTACAGCTCAAAGTTGAATTTTTTTAGGTGCAATATCGAAGTGGCCTGAAATGGTACAGTGGCACCATTGTTACAACATCCTATGGACAGCTCTGGTCCATAGACCATAAATCTCCATAGGATGGTGTAGCAACAACACCACTGTACAATTTCAGGCCACTGTGATACTGCACATAAAAGAATTCAAGTGTGAAATGTAATACATTTTGAACAAAACATCTTGCAGCAGTGGGAGTACGCTTGTTTTACTCAAGTGGATAAACCCTAGGACATATTTGTTTAAGTATTACTATCACTTTAAAGGTTCCCCAGCTCTTAAATCACTCTCTTGCCTCCAAAGGACAATATGCACAAAAGAAAGTGGAGTCATTCTGGGGCAAACCAACTGCACCATAGGAGACAAAAACGACTACAGAATTAATTGGGGCTTTGAACCCTTACGTGTTACAGCTGTCTCCAGTTTGTGCTTCGCAGTCAATGCATTGAAGACCTAACATTCAAAAGGGTTAAAAGTTCCACTTAAAATCAACTGAATTTGAGGAGTTTGTCCATCAATGCATTTGAAACATCTAGCATTCAAGGGGTTAACCCTTTAAGTGCCAGAGGTGTACGCAATGCACTACAAAGCAATGTGTTGTGTAGCCCACTGGCAGTCAGTCAAAGAGTTAAGAGCCCTATCTGGATCACAGGGGATTTTAACCTGTTCCCTGTGGTGCAGTTGGTTCTTTAGCTACCTGAATAAGGCTGTGTTTACATTAGCAGGATAGATTAAAAAAAAAAAAAAAAAAAAAAAAAAAAAAAAAAAACAGGACAGACATTTTGATCACAAAATGCTACTAGGAAATATGAACCCCAAGTAAAAGGGAGATGGAAAAAAAGAAGCCAAAAACTGTAAGTCTCAATATCATGCTTTTAATACAAACTTAAAAAAACTTTGGAACAATATAAACTGTACATCTGAAACTTAACACTCCATCAGGCCATCAAATATTGCACAATGTTCCAAAAAAATTGGGTGGGTGGGTGGGGGGGGGGGGGGGCATTGAGAAACCAAAAATCAAGTTACATCATCATTTTTCAGAAAATAAAACTTAAAAAAATTAAAATTATTTCCCTCCCATACCCATCGACCTGCGTTAAAAGAAAAGTAGAACAAAACCTGTTATAGTGTAACATTTACAATTCAATAATTGTTTTGTTTTAATATAAAGATTATATTTTTAATTCTCTGTTCTGTACAAGATTAGACACTGTATCCGCTTGAAGAGATAGGCAGTTTTTGGGAGATTACTTCCCCCAGATTTTTTTTTTATTTTACTTTTTTATGAAAAAATATTTGAAAGTTTTTTTTTCTTTTTCTAATTTTCCTTAAGAAAAACCTGAACTGAAGTTTAGCTTAAATGTACGTTAGAAATATATATTTAGAATATATTCCTCTCACATTTTACAAATGTAGCAAATTGTATTTTTCTTTACAAATGCAAATAGAAACTAAGAAAAACACATAAAGACTAGTGTTTTTGTTTAAAATAAAAAAAAAAAAAAAAAAAGTGTTGGTAATGGGGTGGGGGAAAATGTGTGTGTGTTGGTAATGGAGGTGGGGGGAGGAAGGAGAGAGGGAAAAAAAAAAAAAAAAAAAAAAAAAGATGCAGTGTAGCAACCTAGTCATGTAGTAGTTTTACAGTTGTGAAGTACTCATCACCCCAAACTCAAAATACAAGATACATTTTGGTAAACCCTTGTGGCAGCAGAATAACCCCCAATGGTGTGTAGCCCTTTGAGTGCCAGATGGGTATGCAACACGCTGCAGATCAATGAGTTGTGCACCTCTTTGGCACTCAAAAAGGTTAAAAGAAATCCACTCCAGGGAAGCCCAGTAATGGTAGCCAACCGAATGGGGGATTATATAGCCCCATATCTAATAAGGCAAATACAAATCCTACAAAAACCTAAAAGTGTGTCTTGCCTTCCTTCTTCACAAAACACATGAATTCTCCGTAATTACAGGAGGTGAAAGGGTCAAGTGGAGGAGGAGGAAGGAGTCTCCACCCATAAGACTGTCTTTGAGATGTGTCATGCCCTCCAAGAGGAGGGTCTCAACCCCAGTGTACTTGTGTTCCATATTGGACGTAACAGAAATTATTATTATTTTTTTTTTTTTTAACTTTAAACATCCGTAATATATATTTGTATTTCTGGTTTTTAAATTCTAAAGTGATTTTAACTATGCAATTATACTTAGATGTGCGTAGGGGAGGGTGCAGGAGAGGAGAGAAATTATGTTTTGCAATACTAGAGATTCACCTGTGGATCTTGCTTTCACTACTAAATGAATATCCTTAAAGTGAAAGAACAGGTGGGGGCAGAGATTTTTAAGGACAAAATATTAATACAGCGCTAAGCCAATAAACTGCACCAACAGTATTTGCAAAAAAATGTCACTTCTGTTGTATGGACAAGTTCTATGTGGCTGCTTCCTTCCAAGACACACCTATACAAGATCCACAGTGCTGACTGGCAGGGTCACCCTTGTTTACTATCCCTTTAAGTTGTATTGCAAATAATGTTTCACAAAAACAGCAACTCCAATTAATCTTCATAGTATTTGGGCCATGGAGAGAGTGTTATTTCAATACTGTCAGAGTTGTGGTTCAAGAGTAATTGAAGGATAAATTTTCCCTCTCCCGCCCCTTTTACCTAGTGTAAGCCATCTCTTCTCAGATGTGGAATCCAGTCCATAGACCAGACAGATAACAGAAGGGGACAATCTTCTTCCCATGAGATCAATGAAAGCCCTGCCACCTTGACAAGTTTTTCCCTTATCTTAATTTAAGATTGTCCCTTTCTGCAGTCTACCTGGGCACCTCCCTTCTGCTCTGGCCGAGCAGTGTTACATCCGCAAAAGGGGCGGGAGGGGGATACTTTGTCATTCAATTACTCTTGAACTACAACTCTGACAGAATTGAAACAACACTCTCCAAGGTCCAAATATTATGATGATTAATTAGAGCTGCTTTTATTATGAAACATTACTATCACTTTAAAAGGGAAATTAATGGCAACAAATAGCCACCCACTTACCTTTCTATGGCCAGACACTCCTAACTGCCCCTATGAATTTTGCCTCTGTGCCTTTGATCAAGTTATGTTCATGGGAGGTGGTCATGACAATTGTGGGCAGTTTTTTTTGTTTTTTTTTTTTAATTTAATTAATTAATTGAAGCAGGCAGTGAGCATCAAACTACTTAATTAACCCTTTAACCGCCAGACAGGTATTTAACACATTGCAAATAATATATTTTATAGCTTTGTCATTTTATGAAAATAAGCTGGTACTTCCAAGAAGAAAGTGGCAGTTGGGATGGGAAGCAGTGTGTAAGTGCCCACATGATTTGCACTAACGCAATGCTTAAGAAATTAGATAGGACTGTAGGAGTCAGCCCAAACCTATAGGAGCCAGACCCAGTGTCACAGCTGAGAACCTCCTTGGCTCCTAGTGTTTATTTCTGGGTTGAGTCATAACCTCATACTAAAGTGCTGGCATTTTAAATGTCTAGAAGCACATATAGTATGAATGCTCAACTAGTGGCTCCCCATCTGCAGTCGGTCAACAGTCCGCTTTATCCTGAATATTATGATAGCTGTAATGCAAAAGCACCCGTAACCCGCAGTTCGCAATTTTTGGGCACATTTAACATTTTATAGGTCATTAGTCAAGAAGACGTGTTACAAATACATAAATAAATATGCAGTGATTTTTAGGCTTCACCCAGAACAATCACCTTATTGTGCATAACAATTTCCATAAATATGTATTTGAAATTCAACATTTACAGTTTTTGTCAAAGGCTTTGTAGAAATGATCTCGAGCAGAGGTTCTCAACCCGTGCCCTCAGTGGCCGCTAACAGGCCAGGACGTAGGAATTTCCCTGCTAGAACACAAGTGTGTTGATCAGAGGCTCATTCATATTGATTAACTCACCTGTGCTCTTAAAGGGAAATTCTCAAATCCTGGCCTGTTAGTAGCCACAGGTTGAGTATCACTGAGCTTAGACACTCACGGATTGAACACCCCTTATGTATAGCAATAACTCCGACCCAAAAGGAGTGGCTCTGGCACTTTACTGACTTTAGATACATATAAAGTCTGTAGCTCTTTAGTTGTCCAAGGACTACAGCAGCAGCTAGTAAACAGGCTGAATACTATGTATAGAAAGTATTTGAGCTTGAAAGGGTGACCAATCCTCTGGCACTCAAAGAGTTAAAGTGAATTAACCCTTTGAGTGCTAGAGATGTCCAAAACATTAAATGCACTAGACACTCCTCGCTTTCTTGGACTCAAAGGGCTAAAAATGCCTAACTGCATATTCACTGGTGTCTGAGGCCTTCAGGGGCCAGACTCGCCTGGAAAGCTGGCTCTGTACAGCACATACGAAGAGCAGGTGGAAAGGCACTATGAATTTGGGGAGCTAATAATCAAGGGGCAGAGAGATCACATAGTAGTGGCAGGCTGACTGTACAGTAGTAAAAGTCACTAGATTCATGTGCTCCCTTTTGCTATACAGTATGTTTTCAGTTTGTGGCGAGAGTGGAAAAGAATCTTACGCTCAACAGTGAACACGTGAAAGGAAACTAGAGTGACAATTCAACCTCACTTTTGTGAACATGGGAAAATGGTGTCATGACAAATCCTAGGCGCCACTGTACCCTGGCACCTGGAATCTATCAAGTCCAGCACTGACAGTTATATCAAGCTAAATTTATCACGTTTTTTAAATAAAATCACCAACACAAACATTAAGTGCTGGCTTGCACAATCTGATGTATTGAATACTTCCTCCCAAGTGCCATTTCCGACCAGGAAGCACTGGCTAATTTGAATTACTTCACAAAAATAAAAGCTAAAAATGTCTAACTATAGTTAGAAAGATAAAAAAAAAAAAGCTAACAAATATAGACAATTTTGAAAGTGCTTTCAAAAGGGATTATAAAGTGTTATTCCACTTTCAACAATGTTCTGGGTGCCCACACAATGACAAAGATGACAGACACTGATAGCTAGTGCCTACTTTCCTCTGGCAAAACTACAACAGCTGCCATAGAACAAGCAGCTGTGCAGTTTAAAAGTGTTAGGATAAAGGCAGTAAGGGAGTGAGAATGTTGGTAGATCAGAAACTCACAGAGAAGCAATCTACTAGTATCAGGTGTTAAACAGAAATACCTGGTGTAGCTACTTACAGTAGTTTCATTTGTAATTAGGACATTAACATAATATTAGTGCTTAATTTTTTCCCCACCAACAAGGATTCAAGGGAAGGGGAATGTAGTAGATTGTGCAAGAAAGGAAAAACAAACTAGGCTGTATGTACATTATTTACGTAGACCTGGGTGGCTTTACAGATTGTTAGAATGAAGTGCATTAACCAGAGAATGTGGGGCAGGATTAACAGCTTTCAAGATGGGATTTACACCACTATTTCTTCAGTTAAAGTGTATCCCTTAACCATTTGAGTGCCAGAGGGGTACAAAACGCATCGCAATGCAGTGTGTATCCCTCTGGCACTTAAAGAGTTAAAAAAAAATTGTGAATTTACTTAATCAAGTAATTTGGAAAGCTTAATACCTTTCCAGTGCAGATACTTTCAAAGTACGTAAAAAAGCGCTCAGTACAAATGGAAATATTTGTGTTTGTCCCTGGAAATTACAGTTGTTTAGCTTCTAGTTTAACACATTGTCATCCAAAGCATACAATTTGTTTAGTTAACTTTTTTTTTTTTTCTTTTCAAAAATTATATGCCAGGAAGATAAAATAGTGGTTTCGACATGTCTTGTTATAATGGATCCCAGGTAAGGTATATTTAAAATTAACTTTGGAAATGTGGTAAGGGCCTTAAAGGGACAAATCAAAAATGAAATTGGATTATATAATGTTAAATATCACATACTTCCAGCTAGCATCTGCAAAATATATTATTTTAGATCTAAATTCTAAAAATGTGCAGTCTTTACGTGTGTGTAGACTATTCTATACAGACACAATTTGGTAATTATGTTTTTGACTAGACCAGAGCTAATTATGTTAACATACTGAAATTAATACCCACTGTTGTTCTGTTAGAAAGGCCCTTACTTGATCACTGTCCATTTAAAGACAATGCAGAACAGTGACTTCTTAGAAACCCCATCAAGACTACTTCCAAAAAAAGCAGGAATGGGAGTTCCCACAGAGAGTATATATCGGCCTCAGAAGTCAAATAGAAAAACAGAGGCTAGCTTGGAGAACAAGGTATGCAAGTGTGTACAAGCCTAGATTTTTAGGTATTCGTGTTCCTTTTAAGCAGAGGCAGTTCATTTTGGACCAAATATCCCATCTACTCCAATAAGTCAACAGCTAGCTGTGGTGATAGAAGCGGTAGTCTACCACTCTTTGAGTTCCAGCAAATGACTAACACTCTTAAAGTGACAGATACTAAATAAGCTACTCTTGTACTGAAATCAAAAGAACTATAAAAGCACAACACATTGTATATATGACCATTATTGTTGAAACAAGCCTTCGTTTTTCAAGTGAAACTATACTGCATGTTCAGGGCTAGAAAACTATTAGAGAGGTTCACCAGTGAGAGAGAAAAAAAAGTTACTGATCTAGAGGCGAAAAAGCTACGAGCCCCCCCAAATGTGAAGAGAGAGAGTACAACATAATTTCTCTTTTGTTTTTTTTCCTCAGCTAGTCAAACACTAGTAGTAGGTTTTTGGCCATGACATTTTAATCCTCACATTTTCTAAACTTTCCTTATTACTCTGTACTTAAACTCTCGTTTAAAAAAAAAAAAAAAAAAAAAAAAAAAAAAGGGATAGTCCATCATGATTCGGTACAGATTTATAATGATTTGTCTTGGACGACATATCTGGAGTCCTCCCTGCAGTGGTAAGATGAATTTTATCTTTTGTATCCAAAACAAACTATGATGTGCTTGCTGGTGTTACTATGGGACAGGTAAGACTCCTAAGATGGCAAATGGCACCAAACCCCATGGAATGATGCAGAAAAACCTGAACAACAAGTTGGGTGGGAAGGGAAAGGGGTATTAACATGTAGGTATAGTTTCTATTTAAATGAACATTTCTTTAACATCACAGGATAATCAAAATGGCAGACAACGACTTTCTGTAGTTAAAATAATAACCCTGTGTCTATCCAATACAACTGTGCCTATAAGCTTATCAAACCCTTTGCTGGCTGAAAAACCTGCTATGTGTTATTTTTCTTCTTTAAATCTCAAGAATATTTCCTTCCTGTCTTTGGGTATGATGTTTCCAGTCAACCTCGTTTATATATATATTTTTTTTATTATTATTGTATACCCCCCACCCCCATACCCAGTAAAAACAAATATGGCTGTGTATCCCCTCTAATATAATGACAGCTGTTTATTTTCTGTATGCTTCGGGTAAGGGTCTGGCAAATAAAATTAACCAGGGTGATCACTCTAAGAACTCTGGCTCTAATTAAAGGGGAAAATGATCAAGGAAATGTTTCAAAGTTTTGTCAACTACTTTATAGAGCTGCAAGACAAAGTCCATCCACTTTTAGGAGTTTTTTGCCAAATGTTAAACTATCACATGCCCGTTAAAGATTTACACAAATTGTATTTAGCTTGCAAGCTATGGCAGCCAACTTGACCCTTTGAGTGGCAGTGGGGTAGGTAATGCATTGCAAAGCAATACCCTTTTGGCACTCAAAGGGTAAATTAAAAAAAAAAAAAAAAAAAAAAGTTTAACTGCCCCAAACCAAAGTGATAACCTGAAGACTGAACAAAGATCTTAAAAGATCATGACTTAGTTGGTTCTGATAGAATACAAATTAGGTTAGGTTGTTCATTCATTGGGCTGTATGAGTTATCAGCACATTTGTCAAGTGTAAGGCATTCAACATATTGGTTTGGATAAGAATTGGGGGGAAAAAAAAAAACATTATATATATAGATTATATTATATTATATATATACTAGTTGAACAGCCCGTTACACGGGCCACAGTGCCATTGCCACCTGGTCATGGGGCAGTCACGCGCAGTAGAAACTGCCCATGCCACGGCTGATACAGAGCTGGACTGCTCTGTATCAGCCGTGGCGCGGGCAGTCTCTACTGCGCATGTCGTGGCGTTACACACGTTTTAGCGAATTATTATATTATATATATATATATATATATATATATATATATATATATATATATATATATATATATATATATATATATATATATATAATCTATATCATTTATTTTATCTCAAGTTTGGGAATCTGCTTTGAACCTCAGGGGAACCAGTCATTCACCACCCTGAAAGCTACAGTTACGGTAACATTAAATAAAAAATAGGCTAGATCGTGGTAATCTCCCCCCTTCCCAAGATATATAAACAGTTTGATTACCTATCCTTGTAAGGTGTATGCAAAAAAATTCTTAGAAAATAAAAATAAATTAAAAAATGAATTTACAAAGATTTAAAAATATAGATATTATATAAAACATTTGTTAATATATTAATCTTTTCTGATTTCTTTTTTGAGTTGCTAATGTACTTTTCACATACTTAAATATGCCTTCTTTATGAAGAGAATAGAGGTTGTGGGGATGGGAGTGGAGGGTTGGAATTGTGGTTTAACTATTCTTGACATCATTGATGTCCTTAGTTTAGATAAATGCTGGGTTCTTTAATACTGCTATACAGGGCAAAAAAAAAAAACACCAAAAAAAAAAAACCACACTTCAAAATCCACCTAAAAGTGCTCTCAGTTGGTATTCCCAATTGTTCCATTGTGCCTCAGTGATTCATAGAAAACCGTTGGAATATTAGGAATTTCTTTGTAAAAAGGATACAGATTTATTTTTACAGGGACCAGCTTAATAGAACCAGCGTTCAAATGGTCTTATTAGATGTGCTCTCATTTCTTCCTCTGCATGTTAAAGGTAAAGCCTCATGACATCAACATGTTCATTAGTTTTCAAAAGGTTTGGTATTAACCAAACATTAAAATGAAGTGTAATTTTATAGTTTTGCAATCTGGACCTGCAATTAATTCCTTAATTCTATATATTCTGTTTTCTCAAAAATGCCAGTATTACAATCTGAATATACACAGGAGAGGCTGCACCTTTAAAAAGCAGTAAAAGGACTAACCCCTTCTCTAGCAGTCTGTTCAATGAGGATTCCATTTATGGGTCTGATACAGTTGGAACAGAAGAAAAATTAAACAGCCAGCACAACCCAGTAAAGGAAGGAAAAAATAAAAAAGGAGAATGAGGGGAAAATATAGGAATATAAAAACAAGTATGGAAGAGGACATTTTCTGAGAGAAAGGTCATAAGTAATAAAAGTAAGAACAGTCCCAAAGACAAATTACTTCCAAACTATTACAACTGGTGGATAGAGATGCATTTTTGGGGTGGTTTAAATGGATCTTGCAATGTTGGAGGAATTGTTCCTAGCTGCACAATAATCATACCAGTTGTTCTGATACGCTGTTGCGACAGGCATCTTCCCACGGATATGACCTCTCTTGAAAACAAGCCAAGTGGGCACAGATGGAGAAAAAAAAACAAAAAACAAAAAAACCCTTAGGTTTATTCTCATAGTCCCACAGGGTGTAAAACCAAAAAATTAGCAATAGATCACTCTACTTATACATATGTATTTCCTTTGTAAAGGTGAGAACTTCACAAGTGTCCAGTAGAAATGCAACCTAAGTACTCTGTCTCCCAGTAAATATTTGTATGCTCTTCCCCAAATTATTTATTTTTTTTGTAAATCAAATTAGTTTTCAGTTGGTTTGTATATAAAAAAAAAAAAAAAAAAAATAAAAAAAAGGAAAATAAAGACTCTTCAATGACCTCAATTTGCAAGGACAACAGGCTGGAAGGGTTGGCTTGGGTAGGGAAGGCTGAAGTTCAATCCTTCAACGAAGGGGGCTTTCTCTGCAAATAGGCTGCTCCCGCTATTAAAAGGAGTGGCAAACTGGCCTGGGCTTGGAAGGCTTTGGCTGTCACCATCATAAAACAGCCCTGGAGTACCACTGAATACAAACTCCTTGGCATTGGGTGATAGTTGGGATGGTGCCCCCTGGGCTGCACTGTAGTTCAGCGAGTGCATGGAAAGGGAGAGACCTTTGTGCTTCACCAGGTTATTGGTTGGAGATCGTGCCATGCGCTGACCCCCCTTCTTCATCTTGGTGGAGCCAAATTTGGTGGCTGCAAAGGTGGCAGTAGTGAAAGTAATTGGCTGGGTAGCTCGAGGAATGAAGGTGGGGCTAGGGGACTGGCCCAATGATGGAGAAGGGGAGTTGGATAGTGAGGTCTCTTGGTTAGTGATTGGGATGAATGCTTGCGCCTCAGGGTTGAAGCTACTCTTTATTTCCTTATCCAGCTCAGTGCTGTTATCTATATCTTCCAGGTACAATACTTTTACCGATCCCTTTTCCCCAATCTGATAAGACACTTCAAATGGGTCAATCCAAACACTCAGCTCTTCAGGAACATTAGCTCTAACATCCTCTATATCTAACCCACTCCTTCGAGCTGCCTGCTCCACCACCGGATCTACTGTCTCTCCAATATGAACACATCGATAGCCAGATCCTTTTAATGGCTTCTCTGGGTACCAATGCCCTTCGTATTTGCCTTTTAAAAGCCTCTCAAGTTCTTCTCCAAATAGGTCAGCTCGTCGTCTTGGAAGCTTATTGTATAGGTAAGAAATGATGAAATTCAGGGCAACTTTAATCTCCAGATGCATATTCTCTAGAACACAGAAATGAAAAATATAATTATTAAATATTACTTCCACTGTCAGAACAGATAGACCTCAACTAGGTTATCTGCTTGCAAATTTAAATATATATATAAATGCATTTTCAAATAAAAACTAACATGATTGAACAGAAATGGAACAAACAACAAAAGGAGGAAGTATACAATGGTAATAAATGGTTTCCTTAAACAAGGTAGACGCCTTTCATACAGCAGTCAGGAATGTCCTATTTTCTGTATTATATCTCCAGTTTCTTGTATACCAGGGCATCCAAGCTTTTTTCAATCTTGGACCACATGATCAGAAATACATGCATGCATGAGGGCCATGTATAAAAAAAAAAGTGAATTTATTTATAGGCTGTTTGCTATTCACAAATACATATTTATTTAGTCTTCATAAAAAAGCAGTATAATAAACCAATAAAATCAATTCACACAAAAGTGCAGGTTTAGTGTTCATAATTGATCAAACCAATGAAAATATTGGTTTAATTAAAAAAAACAAAACAAAACAAACATTCTTGAGAACCATTAGGGTTAGTCAAATAACAATTTAGAAATTTAAACATTTTGAGCGGGCCGCATGTTGGAAGACCATGCTGTTTATAGTGATCTCTAATGAAGTCTGTCTTTAGGTCACACCACCTCACAAACAGGTTTGAATGGATCTTAATGGACACAAATCAGATTTTAATCAATTAGCAATAAAACTACAAGAGTCGATATGTTAAACAAAAGTAAAGGAACAGTAACCCCCCTTACACTAAACTGACAGACACTGGCTATGTGTCCCTTAGTAATGCAAACTTGTTCTAGTAGCTTACTGGTGAATACCTAGGGCCACTTGGCAGATCAAGCACTGGTCTCCTAAAAATAGGGACACTGAGCATCCACTTCATGTTTGTGGTCAAAGACTAGAGCTATGGGAGATGGGAGGGACATTGCACACCCTCAGAGCTAGGGTGCTTATGCAGAGCTGTCATTTCAGCTCCACAAAAGTGCATTGGCTCTATGGTGGCTTGGAACATCAGTCCCAGCTGCCACAGCACACTTGTTTATAATCTTTAAATATGTGGAATAACACATATATAGTCATTAAGGTCCTAAAATAGAAAGCTAAATTTATTTCTTAATGCTTGTGTAACTGGTCGTTTTCTGAGAGCATTCATTCCATTTTTTTTGTGAAGTCTGTATGATAAATTAACTGATTTTAGCTATTGTATTACAATTCTTTTGTATTCTGAAGACTTTCCTTATCTCAGTCCATTTACAGACAGTACCGGACAAATCACAAGAGACCCCAATCAAAATTACTCCCAGCACCATGGAAAAGGCAAGAAGGGGTATGAGGCGAAGGTTGAACTTGATGGACTTGTGTCTTTTTTCAACCTAATTTACTATGTTACTAAGGGCCCTTAATGCATATGCAAAACTGTATTTTAGGCAAAATAAAATAGACTTTTTATAGAGGATAGCATAAAATACATGGTGTTAACGCGTACTTAACTCTTTGGGTCATATACATTTCCAGCATTTTTGCTATCCATTTGTTTAGGTCCGATTCCTGTATGTAACTTTCTAGTTACATAAGGAAAATTATATATCGTTTTTTCAAAATGAATTGTGCTTTTACATGATGCCTCGCATTAAGTATACGACTTATTTTTCTAAAATAAACTGTATATCAAACTGTATTGTAAAAGTTTCAGTTACTTGAAAAAGCTGTAAATCCAACCCCCCCTCAGTACAAGAGCTACCAAATATGTATAGTTTTACCAAAATACATGGCCTGTGCAGACTCCTAATTACTAGGAATGCAAAGTGGTATCTTCAACTTTATGAACTAAAATAAACATTTCAGCAGTGACATGGTAAAACCACCATAAAAACTGCTGATTAAACTATATATATTTCTGGAAATTAGATCTCATTTCATCAAATGAGGGGTCACTTTCCTTTCTACCACTTATTTTGGTGTGCACAAATGTTGCCAGAATGTGGCAAAGGGAAGAACAAAAACAAAACTATTTTCACATTTCCACTCCTTCAAATGGGCAGAATCTACGAAAACTAGTTTCAAACTGTATTCATTAGCTAATTATCTTAGGTGAAAAATGGCACCTCACTGGTATGAAAACATTTTGTATTGGGTGCCAAAAGCACAAGACTACATCTACCCATTTTCTATTTTGAAAATGGCTACTTATACGAAAATGTTCATGACTATTAACACTTAGGGACAGGCCACGCGGCACCCTGGATTCCATGACATGCCGAAGGACCATCACTGATCCTTAAGGTGTTAAAGATAAGAAGGAAACATATTCAATGTACACCATTTTGGAAATTAGACATTCACACATTAAATGAGGAGTCATTTGCCTTTCTGCCCCTAGAATGAAGTGTGCAAATATTTCCAAAAGGTGGATCTACAGAAACGAATACAAGTTTTTTACATTTCCACCTCTTCAAAGATCCTAAATCTTTAAAAAACCTACAACTGACACTTTTCTTTTTGAAAATACCTGCCTACACTAAAGTTATCATAACCATTACAGATTTGCAGCAAAGTTAGGTGAGGTATACCATTTTGGAAAGTAGACATTCAGTGTCACCAAATGAGGAGTCACTTGATTCTCTACCCCTTGGTTGAAATGTACAACTATTTCAAGAAAACATGGAATTTATTATTGTAATTATGACTATTCCCTGTTGGTGTGAACTGAGATACTGTAGGTGGTACCAGAAGCACAAAACTATGCCAACTACAACCTGTATTTTTCATACATTTGTCAACTATGACTTGCCTGTACTAAAATGTTATTACAAAGAGAGAAAAAATTTTATGGTTTAGCTATATTTTATTCAAGTAGAGAACTAGAAGCATCAAATGGAGGGATCACCCCTCTATCAACCCCTAAGATAATCTGCACAACTAATTTCTAGAAAGTGGTGCACATCAGTCACTTCAAACACACCACAGGATTCAGGACCTTCTAACACAAAAAAAAAGAAAAAAAAAAAGAAAAAAAAAATGGTACCCACTTGTATGGGTTGACATGCCATATTGGGTGCCAGGAGCTTGGCTACCAGTGGAAAAAGATGGACAAACAAAAGGGTGTGTGTGATTCTATGCTTACCAGTTGTAACAGGCTAAGTTGCCAGCCAGTGTATGTGCAGACCTGTGACTGCCGTGGAACCAGCTGGGGAGAGTGCAGTGTACGCAAGTGTGTTTAACTACCAGAGGGAAGCTGAACAAGACTGGTGGGTCAGACAGTGGATATGGGGGACCTGAGACTACCAGTGTACACTGGAATCAGCCTGGGAATCAGTGTATGTCCCCACCATACACTGTTTTATTCCCAGACTGATTCCAGCGAACACTGGCAGTCTGTGGCTACCTGTGGAGAGTAGAACCAGGCTGGGGCGATGACCCCCCCCCCCCCAATAATGTCTGGGGGGGAAAAAAACCCTGTGCCACCGTGGAGTGGGTAGTAAAAAAGGGAACCCTGTGCCACAGGTGTGTCCAAAGCATTGCAAAAACTGGACCTCCCTGTGGCAGTTATTTTTTTTTTATTTTTTAACTAGTGTAAAAGCCCGTGTACACAGGTCAAGGTCCGGGTAATGTTAACGCTTTTAGTGCCAGAGGGGTACATACCCCTCTGGCACCCAAGGGGTTAAGCGACCACTTCATGCCCAGTAGAGACTGCCCAAACGTGCGCAGTCTCTACTGCGCATGATGGCTTCTGACAATCATAGCGAATTATAATATAGGATTAAATCTCTTGGGGGGCCCCCCTCCTGACTGCCCCAACCCCCACCCTAGCTGATCGTGTTAGGAGATAAATATTGGCAACGCAGGTGACCAACATGCTCTCCTGCTTCACTACTAGCTGACCTAGTATCAGTGGGAGGTATCGGAGAAAGCCTTCTGATGTCACTGGTGATGTGAGGAGGCTTTCCCTGATCCCAACCTCTCCTACCAAGGAGTTTGGTAGTTAAGCAGGAGAGCATGTTGCTCTCCTGCACTGCCAATATTGAGTTCTTGGTGAGATCAGCTGGGAGTCCCGATTGCCCCCCCCTCCAAAGGCCTGAATGTAAAATTAAAAACGGAGTTGAGGCAGGGGGGAGAGAAGAGTGCAGCCACATGAGGCACAGGCTACACCTGTGCATCACTGAGAACATGAATGGCTGGCACTCTGATGGTTAACAACCAGAGTTCATTTGTAAGTGTTAGTATTCCTTTAACATGTAATGGTCACTTTGTGACAAAAGGTTATTTTTAGAAGAATTTTCAAAGTCGCTAGCCATTTTAAGGTTGTCAGTTTCTGCAAATTAGAGAATATTGATCAGCAGTAAATGGCAGCTAAAATGTGAAGCAGTGGGGAATATTATTATCTGTCGGTCTGGCGTGCCAGCCTACTGTCTAATGAGCTAAAAAAGGTCTAAAACAAAATGGCTAACAAATATAGCAGATTTTGATAGTAACCAAATAGGTGATTTTGAAAGCCAAGTGACAATTTCACTGTAACCCTTTGGACGCGATAGACAGGATTATAGTCTTACCTGTTAAATCCTTCTCCCTTAGTCCATATAGCTTACAAGTAACTCTGGGAAGGTTATTACCCCTTTAAACATCAGGAACAATTCTTGGAAAGAATGCAGGGTGGAGCCTTCCTTCCCTCCTTAGCTGATCACCAGCCAATCCCCTCCAGTTAGATTTGAGACTCTAAACTATCTGGCTAGATAGCAAGAAGGAAAAGGAAAGACTCCTGTAAGCATGAACCTGAAAGGACTCCCACGTTCAGTCACAGGAGAACCAATCATGGTCCCTTGACAGGGTGGAGACCTGTAATCTATATGGACTAAGAGATAAGGATTTAACAGGTAAGACTAAAATCCTCTTTTCTCAGTCGTCAAATATAGTTTACAGGTAACTCTGGGATGTACCAACACTGAGTTCCCATAGGTGGGAAAGAAGGCAAAGACCAGGTGCCGGTCCCCAAGATACCAGAGCTCTCTTGGACTAATAAGAACATAGAATAGCCCAACTAACAAAAAGTACCAACGGATACTGAACTGTAATACAGCACACCAGCAACTGTAAACACAGCACACTGAAAAAGAGCAACAGGGCTCAACAGGTAAAGATCTCTAAGACACAGGAAAAAAAGTCCTAGACAGGCAGAGCTGCCTCCAGGACTTTCCTGCCAAAGCTGGCTTCAGCTGAAGCCAGAACATCAATGCGGTAGTGAGTGGTAAAGGTGTGCAGAGATGACCAAGTGGCAGCCTTGCACAGCTGATCAGCAGAAGCCGGATTCTTATAGGCCCAGGAGGCCCCAACAGATATAGTGGAATGAGCTGTGATGCAAAAAGGAGTTAATGGGCCTTGCGAATGGTAGACTTGATCCAAAACGCAATAGTCTTACCAGCCCTGGGACCCTCAGGATTGACAAAAAGTGCATCAGTCTGAAGAGACTCAGTGCGGTGCACATGGATGTGGTGCATTGCCTTAAGTTCTAACAAGTAGATATCCCTCTGCTTGTAAGATTTGCGGTCAGGACAAAAGAAAAGCACAACAGTCTCCTGACTGATGTGGAACACAGAGACCACCTTAGGACAGTTCCTGAGAGGTACAAAGAACCACCTTAACCTTGTGAAAACACCAGGAAAGGCAGTTTACAGGACTGCAGTCCAGCAATTCTACGAACATAGACAACTGCATAAGAAAAGCAATTTTCCAAGTCAGGAGACGAAGAGGAATGGTAGCCAAGGACTCAAAAGGAGGCCGCTGCAAGACTCAAAGAACCAGATTAAGGTCCCACTGAGGAGTGAAATGCTGAAAGATAGGGAAGGCATGAGTGACACCTTAAAAGAAAACCTTGACATCTGGGAGAATGTCAATGCGCCTCGGGGGGGGGGGGGGGGAGAACTCAGGCAGAGGCCTTTGTTCACACCATCCTGTAAAAAGGACAGAACAGGACAGGACAGTCGACAGATCAAACTCCAGAGAGGACAGGTCCCTGTCCACACACTAAATCCTGTGGTAAGCCTTAGAGGAAACAGGTTTCCAAGCTTAAATCATAATGGCAACCACTTCAGGAGAAAATCCTTCCTTCCTCAAGGCTGATGATTCAATCACCAAGCCGTCAAACCTAGACGCTCCACGTTCTCCTTCCACAGGTAGCCCTGTAGGAGAGCCGGTCTGCATGGAAACCAAAACTGTTCGGACAAAGACAGGTCCAGCAACTCTGGAAGCCAGGGTTGCCGGGGGCCAGTATGGAGCAACTAGGGTGACCAGAGTCCTCTCCATAGTAGCCTCCGCAGAATCCTGGGGAGCAGGGGAAGAGGAAAAAAAAAAAAAATGCAGGTTAGATGAAACGTCCAAGGAATTAACAGAGCATCCACTGCGTAAACCAGATGGTCCATCCAAATAAATCAAAATATTGGAACCTTCCTGTTGTGTCTGGTGGGCATCAGGTCGATCCACGCAAGTCCCCATCTCTGAACAGTGAGGTTGAACACCTCTGTTGTCCATGGTGCGGCAACTTGGAAGACGTCTTAGCCAACTTTCTACACCTGGAACATGTACTGCGGAGATAGCAGGCACATGTTCTTCTGCCCAGGTTAAAACAGCCTTGACCTCCAACCAAGCTGCGAGATTACTGGTGCCATCCAGCTTGTTGACGTAACCCAAGGCCGTAGTGTTGTCTGATTGGACACACACCGGACAATCAAGACGAGATGACCAATAACTCAGAGTGTGGAATATCGCCTGGAGTTCCAGAACAGTGACTAGTAGGAGAGGTGCCTGTGCCAATCAACAAACCTGGACATTCAGGTGACCCAGAACCACTCACCAGCTGGATATGCTGGTATGAGTCATTACCGTGGTCCAAAATGGGATCACAAAGGGCCTACCTTTCCACAGGTTGGAGAGAAACAGTCACAACGGAAGACTCGGCTCTACGCGAAAGGCAAGAGAGACCGTTAGCTACAAGAAAGATCTAGATTCCCCTGCAAACTTGGAACACAAACCTCTGTAGTTCCCACGTGTGAGCCATCTTAAATGGTACAGTCAACATAGTGGAAACCAGGTTCCCCACCAAAGAGGTCAACATCTTGCTGAATGGACTCACAAGCCAGAACTGAGGATACCTTGATGGCGATTTGCTGAACCACGTCCTCTATCAGAAAGACCATGCCCAGCAGGGTGTCGAATGGGAGACCCAGAAAGACCAATCTCTGATTGGATACGGTCGGACATGCCCATGTTCAGAACCCAACCCAGAAAGGAGAGTGTGTGAATGCAGTCCCTCAATAGCAAGTTGTCCATGCACGGAGTGACCCAAATCCCCCTCGTGTGCATGACAAATCAATGCACCCAAGACTCCAATGAACACCTGCTGAGCAGCGGTCAGACCAAAGGGGAGCGCAGAAAACTGGAAGTGCTCCTTGTCGCAAGCGAACCTGAGGCTATTCATCCGGAGAGCTGGTGGTGCAAGGTGCAGGTAGGGATCCTGCAGACCCAAAGAGGCCAGTAATTCCCCCGGACACATCACAGCAATGACTGACCATAGGAAAACCTGGTAATAAGGAGTCTTGATCACAAGGGAATCAAGGTCCAGAACATGACAGCGGCAGCCATCCAACCTGGAAACCACAAATAGGGTTGAACATGAGACCAAAACTATATCTGGATAGGGAACCAGTTCCAGATCCTCCTTGTCCAAGAGATCCTGAATGGATCTGTGGAAAAGAAAGCTGTTCCGGCCCCAGAGGGGAGCGAGAAGGAGAGAAACTGTAGGAATGGAGGAAGTAGAAAAGAATTCAGTACCTTTCAGAAAACACACAGGTCCGCAACAATGTCTGCAGAAACAACGAAAAAGAAATGTCGCTGCAGACACCCATAGTTTCATGTGGACCAAGGTTTGGCTAGTCCTACCGAAGGAGGTTAGGCTTGATGGAGGAGCTGCCTGGCCTCCAGTGCTGTGGAGGTATAGGGATGGTACACGGCGCCTGAGATAGCACCGGGTTACAACCTTGTATTCCATCTGGACAAGCATGAAACGGACGGAGTCTTCGTGTCTGAGGATTGTGCTTAGGGGCCAAGGGAAGCACTCTGACCCCCAGTGTGAGTTCTCGTGTCTTACTGAGCATGATAAACCCTGCAAAATATTTGAGATATTCAGTGTTATCCCTTTAACATGGGGAGGGCATAATTATTTATTTATGATAGAGAAAAGACACACTGTATATATAAGATGAACAGCTACATATTCCTATATAAAGTGAATTAGGAGAGCGAGAGAGGCCGAGACACACGACGCAAAAAGGGGGGGGGGGAGGCAGGCCGAGACACACGACGCAGAAGGGGGGGGAGGGGGGAGAGGCAGGCCGAGACACACGACGCAGAAGGGGGGGGAGGGGGGAGAGGCAGGCCGAGACACACGACGCAGAAGGGGGGGGGGAGGGGGGAGAGGCAGGCCAGGACACAACGCAGAGGGGGGGGGGGGAAGAGGCCGAGACACACGACGCAAAAGGGGGGGGGGGAGGAGAGGCCGAGACACACGACGCAAAAAGGGGGGGGGGGAAGAGAGGCCGAAACACACGACGCAGAAGGCGGGGGGGAAGAGAGGCCGAGACACACGACGCATAAGGGGGGGGGGGAGAGAGGCCGAGACACACGACGCATAAGGGGGGGGGGGAAGAGAGGCCGAGACACACGACGCATAAGGGGGGGGGAAGAGAGGCCGAGACACACGACGCATAAGGGGGGGGGGGGAAGAGAGGCCGAGACACACGACGCATAAGGGGGGGGGGAGAGAGAGGCCGAGACACACGACGCATAAGGGGGGGGGGGAAGAGAGGCCGAGACACACGACGCATAAGGGGGGGGGGGGGGAGAGAGGCCGAGACACACAACGCATAAGGGGGGGGGGAGAGAGGCCGAGACACACGACGCATAAGGGGGGGGGGGAAGAGAGGCCGAGACACACGACGCATAAGGGGGGGGGGGGGGAGAGGCCGAGACACACGACGCATAAGGGGGGGGGGGGAGAGGCCGAGACACACGACGCATAAGGGGGGGGAGAGAGGCCGAGACACACGACGCAGAAGGGGGGGGAGAGAGGCCGAGACACACGACGCAGAAGGGGGGGGAGAGAGGCCGAGACACACGACGCAGAAGGGGGGGGAGAGAGGCCGAGACACACGACGCAGAAGGGGGGGGGGGAGAGGCAGGCCGAGACACACGACGCAGAAGGGGGGGGGGGGGAGAGGCAGGCCGAGACACACGACGCAGAAGGGGGGGGGGGGGGGAGAGGCAGGCCGAGACACACGACGCAGAAGGGGGGGGGGGGGGAGAGGCAGGCCGAGACACACGACGCAGAAGGGGGGGGGAGAGGCCGAGACACACGACGCAAAAAGGGGGGGGGGGAGAGAGGCCGAGACACACGACGCAAAAAGGGGGGGGGGGAAGAGAGGCCGAGACACACGACGCAAAAAGGGGGGGGGGGAGAGAGGCCGAGACACACAACGCAAAAAGGGGGGGGGGGAGAGAGGCCGAGACACACAACGCAAAAAGGGGGGGGGGGAGAGAGGCCTGAGGCCGAGACACACAACGCAAAAAGGGTGGGAGGGAAGCCGACACACACGACGCAGAAGGGGGGGGGGGAGGCCGAGACACACGACGCAGAAGGGGGGGGGAGGCCGAGACACACGACGCAGAAGGGGGGGGGGAGGCCGAGACACACGACGCAGAAGGGGGGGGGGAGGCCGAGACACACGACGCAGAAGGGGGGGGGAGGCCGAGACACACGACGCAGAAGGGGGGGGGGAGAGGCCGAGACACACGACGCAGAAGGGGGGGGGGGAGAGGCCGAGACACACGACGCAGAAGGGGGGGGGGGAGAGGCCGAGACACACGACGCAGAAGGGGGGGGGGAAGAGGCCGAGACACACGACGCAGAAGGGGGGGGGGGGAAGAGGCCGAGACACACGACGCAGAAGGGGGGGGGGGGAGAGGCCGAGACACACGACGCAGAAGGGGGGGGGGGAGAGGCCGAGACACACGACGCAGAAGGGGGGGGGGGAGAGGCCGAGACACACGACGCAGAAGGGGGGGGGGAGAGGCCGAGACACACGACGCAGAAGGGGGGGGGGAGAGGCCGAGACACACGACGCAGAAGGGGGGGGGGAGAGGCCGAGACACACGACGCAGAAGGGGGGGGGGAGAGGCCGAGACACGACGCAGAAGGGGGGGGGGGGGAAGAGGCCGAGACACGACGCAGAAGGGGGGGGGGGGAGAGGCCGCAATGCATTACAATTGGAGGCGTTGCTCATCCCTCTGGCACTCAAAGGGTTAATGTAAAGAATGGAGCATATCCTGCCAACTAGTGAACTCTGGTAATTGTAAGAGGGATCCTGATGATCGTACTACACAGTGCAGAGCAAACACCACTGAAAGGCAGCTCATGAAATAATTGTCGGAATACTTATTGATGAAAACATGAAAGAATTTATGAGAGCACAGCGCTCTAATAAATGCTCCCTATCTGACCACCACCTACTCTTCGGAAACCTCAGCATACCATGTAAAATTGATCCCCCCCACCATGACCAAGAACATGCAGAGAAATCTGCATTCTCTTGACTTGCAGCAATTTTCCACTTCCCTCCAATCCCTTCTTAACCCTATCCTCACACTTGCTTGTCCAGAACAAAACTACTGCTCTCTACAACAGCACTCACACAACAGCCCTTGGCACAGTTGCACCTGCAACTCCACGTCAAGCCAGCTCAAACACATTACAACCTCGGCACACAAGACAAACGGGATACCTCCAAAGGTGCTCACACACTGCCGAAAGGCACTGGAGAAAGTCTTGCTCCACAGCGGACTTCATTCACTACAAAAATTAATTCTCTGTTCCTATAGCTCTGCCCTCTCTCTCCCTGGCCAAACAGTCATACTTCTCCTCTCTGTCTAATCTTTCATCCAACCTGAAACGCCTTTTCTCAACCTTCAAGTCACTTCTATGCCCACCAGTGCAAACCCTTCCACTAACTTCTCCGCCCAAGACCTCGCCACCCACTTCAAGGACAAGATCGACTCCATCAGACATGAAATCTCATCACTTTCACCTATACAGCATAGCCTACCATCTCCCTCCCATACACACTAAGCTCCTTCTCACCCGTCACAGAGGACAAAGTTTCCCTTCTCTTCACTCGCTCAAACCTAACAACATGCCCTCTTGACCCAATCCCATCTCAGCTCACTCAAGAACTTTCACCTCTACTAACACCACCCCTTACTCACTTATTCAACCTCTCTATGTTAAGCGGCACCTTCCCATCCTCTTTTAAACATGCACTAATCACACCCATTCTAAAGAAACCCTCCCTGGACCCAAACTCACTGTCAAACTACTGTCCCATTTCTCTACTCCCGTTCGCCTCCAAGCTCCTTGAGGGTCTCGCATACAACCAGCTCACTAAATTCCTCTGCTCCCATTCCCTGCTAGATCCCTTGCAATCTGGATTCCATCCTCATCATTCCACCGAGACTGCCCTCACTACAGTGGTCAACGACTTGCTCTCCGCAAAGTCAAAAGGCCACTACTCCCTACTCATTCTCCTGGACCTGTCAGCTGCCTTTGACACAGTAGATCACCACACCTCCTCCAAGCCCTCCACTCTCTAGGCCTCTGTGACACTGCCCTCTCTTGGTTTTCATCCTATCTCTGCAACCGCTCCTTCAGTGTGTCCTACCCTGGCTCCCCTTCCCCGCCCCTCCCACTGTCTGTCAGAGTGCCTCAGGGCTCAGTCCTGGGCCCCTTGTTCTTCTCAATTTAAACTGCATCCCTTGGCAAACTAATTAACTCCTTTGGGTTTCACCATCATCTTTATGCTGATGACACCCAAATCTCTTTTTCCTCCCCAGAGCTCTCCCCTTCCCTCCTGTCCCAGGTGTCTGACTGTGTCTGCTGTGTCTTCCTGGATGTTCTCCCGTCAACTTAACCTTGGCAAAACCAAACTAATTATCTTCCCTCCCTCTCCTACCAGCCTTACCCCAGACATTACCCTCACTGTCAAGACCACCATCATCACACCAACCCCTACAGCACGCTGCCTGGGGGTCACATTTGACTCTGCCCTATCCTTTATTTCCCACAACCACTCAATCTCCAAATCATGCCACCTCCACAACATCCGACCCTTCCTCACCCAAGACACTATTAAAATACTAATCCAAACACTCATCATGTCCAGTCTTGACTACTGTAACTCACTACTAACTGGCCTTCCTCTCACCCGACTAACCCCATTACAGTCCAAAATGAACTCCGCTGCACGACTAATCTACCTCACCCACCACCAGCCCCCTCTGCCAATCCCTACACTGGCTCCCACTAGCACATAGAATTAAATTCAAAATTCTGGTGATAACTTATAGAGCCCTTACTAACACCTTAACCCCCCCCCCATATGTCATCTCGCATTTCCAAATACACTCCCACTCGCCATCTTTGTTCTGCACATGACCTTCTCCTCTCCACAGCTCTTATTACATCCTCCCACTCCCGCCTACAGGTCTTCTCCCGTGCTGCACCCAAGCTCTGGAATTCCCTCCGCCGCCACATCAGACTCCCCCCTAGCCTTCAGATGCTCCCTGAAAATGCACCTCTTCAGGGAAGCATATCAACTACCTCCATAAACATTATCCCCAAAGAACCACTCCTTCTCTGGGCCACTGCACTCAATAGCACTTCTCTCTCCCATCCACTGACAGGCAGCTCATGTGGCAGGAGACACACCCAATAGCACTTTCACCTTCGGTATGCAAGTTAACTTCCTCTAGACTGTAAGCTCTCATGAGCAGGGCCCTCTGATCCTTCTGTTCTTCATGTATGATTTACTGTTTAATATATCTGTATGTCTATTCCCTTTTGTACAGCACTGCGGATTAAGTTGGCGCTACATAAAGAAGAAGAATAATGCACATAATAGCCATAAAAATACCTGCTTGAAAGGGCTTGCAAAGTGTGGAGGAATGTCTTTGTGCTTCAAAGAATTCGGCTCAGTTGAGACCATTTGTAGTTATAGCCAAGATGACTGCAAATTTAAAGAAGTGTACCACAGTATGGATAAGAATGAGGCCAACAGGTACATAGAGGGGATAATTCCTGAGGTTTTAACCCTTTGAGTGCCAGAGGGGTATGCAACACCCCTCTGGCACTCAAAGGGTTAAGAACACTTAGGCCTACTTGATCACTGGACACAAATGGGCAAACTGCTCCTCTCTTTATACTGTCCTTCAGATCTCACTCACGTTCCCCTATACCTCCTCACCCCTCTTAATAAAGAAAAGGGGAAGGAAAAGGAAGAGAAGTACCTGTACCTTAGATGAAGTACCGTCCCGGATATGAGGTTGTCCTCTATATTGGCAAAACGAGCTACAAAGGGACATAAACCTCTTGTTTAGACTGTTAGAGCACTCCTAGACTTAAAGGGTATTCAAATATATATGCCAGACAGTCACAGAATCTCCAAATCCTGCTTCTGCACAAGTAGGCCATCCATCAGAAGTCGGAGATGGTCTATTGCGTGATTCATCGGACATGTTACATAAAAATCAGCATTTTTAGTAGTAACATTCTTGCTTTTAACATACTTTTCTTTCCCCTCGCAGCCAATATAATAATAATACTACAATGCCAGAGTTCTTCAGTGGATTGGAATATACACTGTTCCTCCGGTGACACAGTCAGAAGCATATCCAACATATTAAAAGGGTAGGCTGTGAAGCAAACTCTTAGAGAAGTTTTCTTCCACAGAAGAAAAAATTGAGAGTGCAAGGCAGCGATGTAAATAACTAACCAGATCCGGTACTTCTCACCCTCCTTCCCTACATGACTTGTTTGCTGTAAGTCACCCATTTGGACTGCCTGCAAGTTTTATCATGTGGTTGTAGCTCTCTATACTGGCAGCACTGATGTGATCTTACAAGGGGTCTTGCACGGATCTAACCTTCATCTGATCAGCAACAGCAGCAAACAAAGCTACAGACTGTACTCTGCTGCAAGGAAGATTCTTCTTTTCTCCTGCATATTCCAATTCTTTGACACACTGTGTGACAACACAGGAAAGTCGATTGACTGGAAAGTTAGTTGCCTGCCATGTGGGTGTAAACTAAATGGAGCTAGTGGCTCCAAACCCTGCATAAGTGCAGACTTCCAAGGATATCGGTGCTTTAGATTACTTGGCTGTGTACGAAATGATCAATGAATGAGTGGAATAGAGAAGGTTAAAAGTTTGGTTTAAAATAGTTTATTTAAATCAAGATCCATTTGGAGCCAGTCTCCTCAGAGAGATTTTCATTAGTTATTATCCGACACTACAACATAGGAAGCTTGCCAGATTGAATGCATTGATGAAACATGTTGCAATCAAACGCAGTTTTTCAAAGTTATTCTGGTACAGAGGCTCCAACCTGATGGTTTTTATTATTGCACTCAAATTGGCAGTGGAAATAAAGAAAATCCCAAAAGTAGCCCAAATTTCAGTACCTGGACTAAAGCCCACAATATGGAACTTGGATGCCACCCTCTTCACTTCAACAGATACTCATTCTACATCAGTGGTCATAGCCATCCACACAAGTGAACCTCAGTATCCATGCTGAGAGGACTGTCACACCTACTCAGCATTGTTTAATCCCAAGATACACTGAGCCAGAGAGATCCAGTTAGTCTTGCAACTTATAAAATCGGGTCCACAGCAACAGTCCCAGCTAACAGACTAGACATACCCAGGAGATACCAATGTAAGTTACATCTCCCCACCAAGAAGCTATCCCAAACACATTCCTACTATAGCAGTGCCAAAAGCAAATCGACATTATTTAGGAAGAATTTTGAAAGAAACCATCATACAATGTTGAAATTGGATTTACTTTCATAAGTAGTTAGTGTACAACTTTTTTTTTTTTTTTTTTTAATCCTTCTTAGATTTCCCCCTTTAAGATTACACACATTCACTTACTGTTGTGCTTGCAAATCCACAACTATCAATTCAATACAGCTTTATCCCCAAAAGCACCTAATACTAGAGTGCATGGCAGCAAAAGTAAGTCTCACGTTGAAGAGGTTCACGCCATTATACTCCTCTTTCTCCTACCAAGCAACATTTCCAGGTTGGGATCCTGAGATAGGATAGTTAGATAGGTATGGTGAATTGATGTTTAAGTGCCTCACATTTACTAAAAATGGAAACAAGCAGTTTACCAAATGATTTACTGCAGGGGTAGGCAACCTTCTGTATTTCAGCTGTTGAAACTTCAACTACCATCATCCCTAACCACCCAATTTGATTTACGAAGTAACCCTTGAAACTCTGCAAATTACCAAGACATGTCGCCCTACCCCCAAAACAGATCAGTTTGTGATAGGGAAATTTGTTCGCAAGTGGATTTAAACATGGAGGTGTGAATTTCACTTTAGGGGTTAGCAAGGGTAAAAAAAAAAAAAAAATCCAAGCAACTGGAGGCATATTTATCAAATACCTGCATTGCTTTCAATAAATATTCCTCAATAAACAATTAGTGGTGAAAGTTTTGAATAAATCATTACATTTAATATTCTTTAGATTAATGCAGATATTATTCAATATAGAAAAGTCTACAGAATTATAGGTCTGCCTTGCATGAATTAGAAAGGTCTTAAAAATGTCTTGCAGGCACATAACCACACATGCTCTTAAAGTCACAGCTGTGAAGGGGACTAATCAGGAGAAAAACATTAGTCTAATCTTGATATTATAATCAAATATTCTACTAAAGCTATTTTGAATACAATGTGCCTTCAAAATTGATGAAGATAACATGTACCCCTGAACGTCTGTGAGAAATCAGCCACAGACATGAACTAGTAAAGCTTAAAGTTGTCAAATTGTGTCATCAACTCAGGCTACAGATGGCAACAGAAAATTGGGGTTGCATTACAAAATAAAAATAGCACAAAGATCCCCCCCAATCATAACCAATTTGGAGATTTTCATTAAGTATGTTATTAGCTGTACAGCATTTCACTGGCAGACAGAAAACAGTAAAAGCTCATCAAAAGGGTTGCAGTCATGTTGCTATAAGTAGATAGTAACATTAGGGAAGAAGTCAATTTGGTTGGCTGGTAGAGCATTCTAGTAACAGAAATGCCACCACTTTTTCCTCTAGCAGACAAGGGTGAGAATTGTTTTTTGTCCCTACAGCGCAGTTAGTTTCCTCTAGAATTGCACCACTTTGCCTTTACACATAGGGTACATTATCCAGATCAGAGAACATTTTCACCCCTGACTGAGCTAAAAGCTGATGAGTGAATAATGTACAAAAGTAATTTAAACTGGTTAGAACTGTAAACACATGGAAACAGGTGACTTTTGCCCCATCAGTGAAACCCTCTAAGAATATTACACAATTTGTGCATTTTAAACCGATTACGAGGGGGGAAAAAAAAAAAAAAAAAGTAAAAAATTGGTTACTGATTACAGGCTGTAGTGTTGAGTTTCTAATCTTTAAAACCAGAGTAGGCAATTTGATTACCAGCTGGCCAATGGCCAACTGAGGAAAATGGGAAATATAGAAAAAAAAAAAAAAAAGCGATATAAACCTATAACTATTTTCACATAAAAATTAGCTTCACATATTCAAAAGATGTTCATGTATATAAAACTCCTTTGAACCAAAACAAATTTTATGGTATAGTTTGTGGGAGTAGCTAAAAAAAATTGTCTGTTTAAACGGTCACATTTTGTACCAGATTTAAGATCACTTTTTCGCCACAAATTTATCTGCCACAATCTCCTGTTAGTGGTTCTCAACCAATGTGACGTGGCACTGACAGCCATTTAGGATGTTGCTTTAATTCTATGAGGACTGACAAAGAATGTTGAGTTGCAAATGGATATTTATGGAAATTGATATGCACTTTATGAATTTTTATTCTCATTCTGAATGTGGGACTTAAGAATAATAAGTTTCTCTCCTTCCATATGCAGTTGACAAATAACTGAAGAGGATAAAGGTGCCCTGAAAATCCTAGGATTATGTATTAAGGGTGCCATGAAAAGAGCCACATGTGAAGAAAAACAAAACAAAAACACACACCTCCGAACTGTCACAAAGATGCAAATGAAACTTTTTGAGCTCAGTAGGCACTATGTGCTGACATCTTTTTACAAATTTGCAGACACTTCTTACGTGAAAATAGTGACATAAAAGTGGTGCAGACCTACATCTATGTTCCTCAACATGCTACCATAAAAATACTCTTCCTGTGTGTTTTAATGCTGACATATACTTTGTCTTGTGCCTTTAAAGGGATAGTAATGCTTCATAATAAAAGCAGCTCTAATTAATCATCATAGTATTTGGACTTTGGAGAGTGTTATTTCAATTCTGTCAGAGTTGTAGTTCCAGAGTAATTCAATGACAAAGTATCCCCCTCCCTCCCCTTTTACCGATGTAACACTGTTCAGCCAGATCAGAAGGGAGGTTCCCAGGTAGACTGCAGAGAGGGACAATCTTCACTTAAGATAATGGAAAAACCTGAAAAACTTGTCAAGGGGGGGGGGGCATTCATTGTTCTCATAGGAAGAAGACTGTCCCTTGCTGTTATCTCTCTGGTCTATGGACTGGATTCCACATCTGGGAAGAGATGGCTTACACTAGGTAAAAGGGGCAGGAGGGGAAACTTTGCTTGTGAATATCTCTCAAACCATAAAGGTTTGAAAGATAAGACTTATATTGTTCTTCATGTTTTTTTAATGCCTACAAAATAAAATAAAGATAAAAAAAAATTACTATCCCTTTAAGGATAGGTGTATACCTTATATAAAGCAGGGTAGCCATCTTTGGCACTCCGGCTATTGAGGACTACAATGCTTATCATTCCAAACCAGCCATCAGCTGGAGGTTAAGCGACTGCCCACCATGGACACAAAATAAGGATATGGGTGCATAGCTTTAGTTACCTGTTCTTAAAAGCAACATTACTGAACTGAAAAAGAGCAGTGGCGTGCAACAAAACTGAAGAGATTGGAATGTTTTTATAGTTACGAAGACTAACCAAAATGTGATGTGATTGCAAATATATTCAAAGTCTAAAAGAAGGCACCATCTGAAGAATTCTTTACTTAAAAAGCTGAGAGAAAAACAATATATAACAAGGGGCATCCATCCTGTAAGACTACAGGAAAGGCATTTTCGACATAAAAAAAAAAAAACCTCTGCCTTTATTGCAGAAAGAGCTGCAAGTATGTAGAACACCTGGCCTTGGAAGGCTGTTAGCATATAATGTAGCTATGACAGTGGGTTTCGATACAGATACAATGTTGATCTAAGGAGATATCGGACTGCCTTTTAGCGTCATGAAGGATCTCGCCCCCTCCATATCTCAACCATGTTACAATTAGGGCTGCTTATCATAAGACTCCAAACAATTGTTATTAGTTGTAAATGCACACAGTATACATGTGATGTTTCTGTTTTATCTTCAGTACACAGAAGTTGCAAGTGAAACACTGTAAAATAGGAAAACAATCAAATATTTTTTCAAATCAGTATGGGAGGATTTGATGAACACGTAATTAAAGCTTAAAGCCTTATGTGAAGTTCTAACTTAAAATATTTCATATTTATATTGACAGGATTTTGGAAACTGCTATTTTTTTTTTTATGGACTATGTAAGCACGGAGAAGCCAAATATATATTTAAATCAATAGAGCAAATGAGATTAACTTCAGCTGAAAGCTAGCATATTCCACAAAGGTCAAGATCCATTTTAGAGGACGGTTACAGTCTCTAGTGCCATGGCTGCCATATTCACACCTGCACTGCAACACACAAGTGACAGAGGGGTTAACACAGGGGGGGGTAGGGGGGAGGGAGAAGAAATCTACCAATCACAGCTCAGCCCCCCCTCTCAGTTTTTAAGGGGTCAGCACAGCTAACATTAAGTGACTGTTTACTCATTAACAAGGTTATAGGGAGGAGGCCAACAACCTTGTACTCTGGGTTCTCCGTTACAAGGACTGCATTTTTCCCCACTCACAAATCTACAGGGGAAAAGAAAGAAAAAATGTATATTATATATAAATAAACTCACATAAACTGTTTATATACACACTTGTGGCCTGGCTACGTCACCAAGCTCCTGGCCATGCCAGCTGCAGGTTCCGTGTACTGCAAGACCCTAGCAGAAGTATCTGCATTATTACACAACAAATAATAAAATCAAAATACGTTGGGCAGGGAAGGCAACCGGCAGGCTTCCAGCTGTAGAGCTACAACACCTAATCAGCAGTGGGAGGCTAACAGTGGGCTGAGGAAATGAAAGTTGCAATTCAATAACTAGAGATGAAGTGCACAGTTTGCTCAACCATAGAGACACTTTTTCTTTGAAAACATACATAATCAGAATTAATTTTATTAAATTCAGGAGAGATTGGTTCTTCTAAAGCAAACAGAAAAATGCATATGTATTCTACACAAGAACACACACATGTATACTATTTGTACTACAGATGGAAAATGTATTCTTACATGCAAGGGCTGAAATTGGCTAAATGGAAGACCACAGTTGTGGCCATCTCAGACAATCCTAGGATTACACCAGTTTGTTGGAGGGCCTACAACATGTCATACAGTAATGTTTTGCTGGCCTCTCAGACAAGGGGTTGGTTTAGCAAGATCATTTTGATCCATCTGGTTAAACTGTGTACTATGGGTGAAGTATTCCTAGGCTACAGAATTTAATTAACTCCAATATTTTAAAAAGCTGCAAAAAATACTCATTGCTTTCTGTTTGGAGGTTTTTAAAAAAAAAAAAAAAAAAAGCAGAGGATTTCATGTGCTACATTTTTGCAAACACTTTGGGAGAGGTGGGGAAGGAACACACCATACAATTATGCTTGGTCAATAACAGTTTTAAGAAGACATGAATGAGCCATTTCTGTTAGGGCAATACAGGCCTCTGAAAGCAAAATGAGGCGAGCCAGCTGTTCCATAACAGGCAGCCATATTCAATTCACTTTACGGGATAAAAGTGTAAGCTGTATTTGACAAACTAAATAATAATAATTATTAAAAAAAGACCAATTCATATTGACCATGATGTCAAATATTAGAAACTACTAATCTCATCCAGAGAAGGATTGTTGAAGCCATGTAAACTGATTTTTCTCAAAGTTTTGCAATTAAACATTTTTATCAAATATAAATAATGACAGCTTGTTCAAAACTGCGGTGAGAGCAGTTCCTTGTCAAAGGAGCTAAAATTTTAAAAACAAGGTAGCGATTGTTCCTCAAGCAACAATGGGGTTAATTATGTGGAGGTGATGAGATTGCTATACTGTGTTCAACAGCCATATGTACTAATCAAGAAGTGGACACTAAAAATAAATTTCCATTGACTTTAAACCTTTGACGTTGAATACCTATTTGACCCTCAAATGTTTATTCCTTTGACTGCCAGAGGGATATGCAACATAATGCAAAGCAAGACATTATAAACTCCAATGCTGGCATTCAAAGGGTTAATGGGGCTTTGGCTCTTCAATGTTAGAGAAGTACATTGAAGACCTAGCATTCATAGCCCATTTTCAAACAAGTAGAATTACTGTTTGCGCCCTTGGGGCAGTTTGCCTTCCCAAGTATTGCCCATTTTTGATTTAGCACATTTGGCCCAAATATAAGATCCTTGGACATTGAAGCACACCATTAATTCGTGTATTATACATAGCAATAATAACTATGATTATAATGCAAACAAGTAACCACCTGCATAATCACACACACGGTGTCTTCAATAATTAGAAAACAGTGCCAGATTAGACAGAACACTTCTCAATAAACATGAATCTAAGGGTATATTATAACTGATCCGGCATGGAAAACATGTTCGGTTGGGACTGGGAAATCCTATCACATCTCAACACACTATGAAATAAGTCATATATATGCAAGTAGAGGAAGGAAGACATTACACTCTCGTATTGCAAATCTGGATAAACCGTGGCCATCCAGCCGTTGCTGGACTACAGCTTTATTCTTAGCTAGCGGTGGACAAGAATCGTGTGAAAGTAATATTCTCATAGCACCTCTGTGCCACCCCGAAAACTGAGCAGTTTTAACCACTAATACAATAAAAGGAAAGACTACATTAACCACGTTCCAAATCTGCTTCCAGCAGCCACACAACTATAAAAACAACGCAGTAATTAAATGGGCACTCACCTACCTTAAAACAGTTTCCACCTAGCGCCTGTCCACCAGCAGCACATACAGATTGCAATCAATATTTAAGATGCTGTCAAAATGTCGCAAATTAACGCTTAGAGCTGTCAAAATAAATAATGCAATTTTGAGTGTCTCGTCGCCGGCCGCACGCACCTCCACGACCCACCCACCCGCCTCTCAGAAAGATCACCTCAGAAATATCCATTTGTTAAAGGGGTACCAAAAATACAGGGTTCTCAGCCTATAATTCTTACTTGGTCGGTAGTTGGGTGTCAAAATCCTGGTGCTTGTGTTGGCTGTGCTTTGGAAACAGCAGGAGGAGGAGGAGATGGTGGAGAATGTGCTAAGGGACACTTTTTTGTGGGGGTCCCCTCTTATATTTTGGGGTTCTGTTCCGGAGGGGGTCGTTACATCCACTGGGATCCCGCAGCCTCCCTCCTCCTGGCCCAAAGTGAGGGAAGTCAGGGGAAAAGTTTCACCCTTAGCAACCCTGCGGATGGATCCCGCACTCACACACCCAGAGTGCTGTGGCTCGGTAAAGGAGGAGCCGGGACTATTTCCCAAGCTAGTCTTCAAAATTAACTTCTTCGGTGCTGTATCTAGCAGCCATATGATCCACAGGAGAAGAATATGTGTTTGGATAGTTTTTACGTATAGAATTGCACATCTATATTCGTATGCAGCATACATGTGGAGACCGATGCACATTTCACCACATGTATAGTAGAGCGAACTCCAACACACTGCTTAATATATTGGATTTAAAGGCTTTACGGATATAGATTATTAAAATGATGTGCAATTGCTGAGCGAGATACACCAGACATATACATAGAAACAGTACTATTAAATTGTAAACAAGCAATCACATTTAACACCAAAATAAACCAGTGACTTTGAGGTTGGCATACGAAAACTATTGCATAAAACCAACTGCACAACAAATACAACTCCCAAAATATTTAACCCTTTGAGTGCCAGATTGGATGCCTTTTTGGCACTCGCGTTAAATGGAGTGTTTAATCCGTAGAATGCTTCTTAATGCACTTGCAACCTCCCTTGCATTTAAAGATTTATAATGCAATTTAAATTAATAGGAATTATGGAGATTTTTATTTGTTTGCTACAATGCAGATTATTTGCACGGGAATTGCTGCTGTTCTTAATGCACCAACCATATTGGCTCTCAGGATAGAGAAAAAAAAAACATTTTAAAACCATGTAACAAAGTTGTCTCTATTGTAGGCCAAGGCCTGTGAAACAAAAACACTATTTGATGTTTAGTGTCTTTTTATTTAAAAAAGGCAAACATGTCTCCTAATCTCTCTGTATGTATTGTTATATATATATGATTATTATAGTGTATCCAGCATTATATTTATACAGGTGGTTTGCAAGCTTTTTTTTTTTTTTTTTTTTCAAATGTGAGACATTTATGTAAAATGCTTAGCCATAAATCGGGATTTTTTTCCTAAACAGAGGAAAATATTTATATGCATCCTGAATTAAAGGGGAACTACCACCCCGCAATAACTTAACATGCATTCATTCTTCATCTGGCGACTAGCTGCTTAGTAGCGCTAGTCGCCAGAAATATTACCTGGTTCCAAAGATTTTGACGTTTTTCCGATGCTCACAGGAGCAGGAAGCACGGACATCTCGTCACTAAGTGGCTCCAAAAGGGACTGACAGCGCAGGCGCACGGACGTCACTGTGATGAGATGTCCGTGCTTCAGGCTCCTGTGAGCATCGGAAAAACGGCAAAATCTTTGGAACCAGGTAATATTTCTGGCGACTAGCGCTACTAAGCAGCTAGTCGCCAGATGAAGAATGAATGCATGTTAAGTTATTGCGGGGTGGTAGTTCCCCTTTAAAGAAGAGGGCTGGTCACCTTATGTATCCATATATACTGGAAGTGAGCGACACATAAAGGGCCTTTATTTCAATCTAAGAGGTGGAATTCTTGAGCAAACAAGTACACCATAGGAGGAAATTAAAATTCCCATTGATTTAAATAGGTATTTTAACCCATGAATGCAAGGGGAAATACCTTGTGAAACAACCCTAGCACTCAAAAGCAGAAAATAATTTTAAATCAATGGGAATATGCAGTGTCCATTCCCCCATGATGCACTTGGTTTGTTCAGGAATTCAGAATCTTTAGATTGATAAATAAAATCAGCATACAAAATGTGAGAGGTTTCTGAGGATGAACAACAGCACAATGGCCTGTTCTACGGCTAATCGCCACTCAAAAGCATCACATTTTAGCTCTCTAGTGACATTACAGAAAAGAAATTTCCACGTACATATTAGACTAATCTGTTCAAACTGGCGGTCCAGTTGCAAAATAACAGACAAGTCCCCTGTGAATGGGAACACCAGCTACCCCCACCCCCCCAACGTACGTTTAGGCCTTGTTGGAACTTGACTACTCTTTTGGCCAGGATTTGTCTAATACGTATGTGGAAATTTGTCCTCTGTAATGGCACTAGAGAGCTAAAACGTGATGCTTCTGAGAGGTGACTAGCAGTAGAACAGGCCATTGTGCTGTCTGTTTGTCCTCAGAAGCCTCTCACATTATATATGCGTATTTTGAATACTCTTAGGGGGTTTCCCTAAGAGTGAAGGATAACCAGATGTGGACCCCTTGCTCTCAGTGCCTAGGTAATCCAGCTGCACCTCAATGACGAGGCCCAACAAGGCCAAAATGTACATCTGGGGTTAGCTGATGTTCCCCAGCAGAATGGACTTGTCCATCATTTTGGAACTTGACCGCCCTTTTTAGTCTAGTATGTATGTGGAAATTTGTCCTCTGTAACGCAACTAGAGATCTAAAACATGATGCTTCTGCGCGGCAACTAGCCGCAGAACAGGCCATAGTGCTGTTTATTCGTCCTCAGAAGCTTCTCACATTATGTATGCGTATGATAAATAAGATCCAAGGAGTGAATAAAAAAATCAATTAACCCCTTCACGACGAGTTATGTGCAAGGACCATCACACATTTCCGTCTTTTAAGGATAGGTGATGGTCCTGGTGTGTCAAGACTTTCATGATTGCAGGAAGTACTGTGATCATTCCAGGGAGGCTGAAACTGACTACTCCAG
Organism: Rhinophrynus dorsalis; assembly: GCA_037306005.1. Classification (NCBI taxonomy): domain Eukaryota; kingdom Metazoa; phylum Chordata; class Amphibia; order Anura; family Rhinophrynidae; genus Rhinophrynus; species Rhinophrynus dorsalis. Next base: position 116,137,120 of record CM074722.1, read on the forward strand.
GACAGGGTCAGTCAGTTTCATACATTCTCCGGTGGCTCGACAGATGCAGGGCTGGATTCAAATGCAGATGCTAATTTTCTCTCTGCTTTTATCTCCAGGTATCCCCGTAGACTTCTATATGAAATTTCTTTATAAAACGGGAGGAAACACTTATCTCCTGCATTTTAATCCAGCCCGTGATCGCTAGTACAGAGATCACATGGGCCGGTAGAGCCACATGGGTGAAGAACTAGGGGTATAGCAGGCTTGGTCTCTTGATAACCTACTGGCACCTCTTTGAGTGAGACCAAATTATGTTATGTACACAGAATAATTTTATAACACATATACTGAAGTGTGGAGTGTCAGACAATAGACCAGTGAAACCATGCAGGGGTGGCAAACAATTTATGTGGAGATTTGTAAATACCAATGGAATCAGGCGTGGGGGTCAGACAGATTATGTGAGGATCAGAGACTTCCAGAGGAGCTACGCTGCAGTCATGCGCAGTACTGACTGCCCGAACACGCCTCGGCTGATACGGAGCAGGGTGCTCCGAATTCAGACCGGAATCCTCTCTGCGCACCTTCTGGTCCCAATAAGGTGTGCAGAGAGGACTACGGTCTGAATTCGGAGCTCCCCGCTCCGTATCAGCCGCGGCACGTTTGGGCAGTCAGTACTGCGCATGACTGAAGCGCCACCAGTGAGAAGAGAGCCTCCGGCCACCAGCCGAGGTTGCTGGGTGGCACTGTGACCCGTGTACACAGGCTTTAAAACTAGTTTCCTAATAATGTGTTGGCATCCAAGAGTCACTGAAATGGTTAAAAAAATAAAAATAAAAGTTGTAATTAAAGTACATAACTATCATTTACACATAATTTTAGATAAAATATAAACAAAATATAGATGAATAATAGATTATATAAATGTGTTACTTCCATATGTTTTATATAGTTACTTTATATTCTGTAATCTGTACATTGTTATGCATGTTTTCTATTTATATTGAATACATTTGGTACTATATAATTACTAAATTGTATATAATATTGATTTGAGAGAGTAATGATTACTATATTGGATTTGTATTATATAATTGCCCATGCATTGCTTGCATTATTATACAGTCTTGTTTAACTTTATTTCATATTCACTTGCTATTATATTGTTTTGTATTCTATATCTATACTTCATTGCTTTGCATTTTTATAACAATATATAAACTGAATAGTAGTGTTATTTCAGTATTATGCACTTCTGTACTTAACTGATACTAATTTACAGTGTAGTATCATTTTAATGCACTTTTCATAAATATATTGTTTTATGCTGTAAATGGTTGTTATGGAACCATTGTCATCGTATCCATGATTACTGAGGACTACAATGCAACATTCAAGGCTGTATGGAAGTGCTAAAGGCCTATGTTCAAAAGAAAAGCGGAGGAGTTCTGGAGCAAATCATTTGGACTGCAGGAAGAACTAAACATTCACATTGATTTAAACGGGGATTTAACCCCCTGAATGCTAGAGAATTATCAAATGCATTGCAAAAACATTGGAGACGACTCTAGCATTCGAGGGATTAAAATCCCCATTTAAATCAATATAATTTTTTTAGTTATCCCCTACAGTGTAAATGGTTTGCACCTGAACGCCTCCACTTTTCTTTTGAAAATATGGTTCTAAATATTTTGCAGCTGTGTCTAAAACATATAGGGTTTAACCCTTTGAATGACGAAAAGGCATCCATTGCATTGCGCTGCAATACACTAGATACCTCTGGCACTCAAATGGTTAAAGGCAGAGTGACAAGCTGGATGTTGGATGCAACACACTGACCAACACTATTGGCTTTATTCATCAAGCAACAGAGTTCCATTTCTTGCGCAAATTACACATTATCCCTTTGAGTGCCAGAGGGGTACGCAGCGCATTGCAAAACAATGCGTTGCGTACCCCTCTGGCACTCAAAGGGTTAACACCTTGAATATTAGTCCTCTACCATTCAAGAGGTTGGAAGAACATTTAAACCAGTGGGCATGTTAAACCATTGAGGATACGTGGTGTGCGCTAAGAGCTGCAGCGCAATTATTTTTCCACTACCCTGCAGTGTTTGCTCCAAAATTGCACATATTTCTCAAAGAGGTGCAATTCTGAAACACAGAAAACCGCACAATGTGGAGGTGGTAAATCCACATATTCAGACTGATTTAAACGAGGTTTCAGCTCTTTGAATGCTAGCTCTCCAACGCATTGTTTAAAGTCTAGCATTCAGTGGGTTAAAGCCTCCATTTAAATCTGCTACTATGTTCACTTCCCCATATGGTGCAGTTGGGCAGCTCCAGCACTGCACCTTTCTAGCTTGATGAATAAGGCCTTACCTATGTTATTACCGTCAAGCAGGGCAATTAAAGAGTTACTACTGACATCACAGGGACTACTTTGTCCTTTTGGAATCAGCGCAACGATTTATACAGGAACGAAGAGAAGCAAATATGCCATTCTGGTGAGAACAGCGAAGGCTAAAAATAAAATAGATTGCTAGCAACAGCAATCTTACTGGATGAGCGAGGGCTAAAGTCGACAGTCCATTGGTGGGGACGTTCTGCCAATGGGAAGAACAGTTGTGTGGTGCGTCAACCTGCGTAATTTGGCCATGGAAAACCAAGAGGCAGTGGATGATGGGCGTTGTAGTTTATGTGATGGGTGTGGAGTAAGCTAGGGCCTAGACTTGTCTGTGTAGTTTATATTTTACGGTGTAGTCTGTTATCAGCTTTCATGAATTCGAATGAAAACTAAACTATACGTATTTTTTAGTTCACGGTAATAAATTTCTGTATTGTTGGTTGGAATTACAATTTTAACGTTATACTATGTGGCGTATAATATCGCACCCTTCAATACATGAAGGTTAGATATGTTTTTGAGTTTATGCATTTATTTACTTTATATAATTTATTATGAATTACTTAAAATGCCCAGGTCATAGTCCATACATAGTCCGAGTTATGTTCATTTCGCTTTAACTCATGGGAACGCGTCCAACGTCTAAAGTGTTATTTTGTGAGATTTTATTCCACCAAATTTAAATGTTAAATTTAAAAATTAAAGTATCTTTATTTAGTAACAAAGTAATTCATCATCTTAGGAAAACACATGATGATGATGTAAAATCTACAAGCTGTTATTTACATTGTATTTTAATGCTGCTCAGAAGAAGAATATGCTTTGTAACGCGGAACAGTCCTACGTATTCTCCAGCATAAAAAGGTACACGTACAGTCACTGTCTCCCCAGTATTTTTAAGCCCTTGGATGAAAATACACATACATTTGTGCATGGGTAGCTAACTCTGGTCCTGAGCTACCAACTCTGTATGTTCTAAGGATATCCTTGAATGAGTACATGCAGACCAAATAAAATGGATGAGCCATTAATTAGTCCGCCTATGTACCAGCAGTTACATATGATGTATACTCTGAGCCTTTGGATCAGTGATTCTCAGCACCAGTCTGCCAAGCACATGTGATTTTTTTCAGGACATCCCCAATTAAGTACATGCAACTCAATCACAATAACTGATCTGCTGATTACCCATATGATTAAGCAAGGAGATCTTGAATGGCTGACCTGTTAGTGTACCCTAAGGTCTAATGTTGTATAGTGTTGCCAGATCATCACTTTAAGAGGACATATGAAAATACCAATCAACAAATGGTATCTCTTTGAATTTCTTACTGTTACTAAATCTGGAACATTACTGTCCTAAGTAAGCAAAATACTTTGAACATTGTGAAGGTGTGGATATATTACTTCTGTGTCCTATAAAGGAACTTTGCCACTTATGAACTTTACTTGTGGCATTAAATTGTGATTTACATTGCTATATTAATTCTGAACGGATTTCAATTCATTCATGATATCCTCTGCGACGTTGTGTAATAACGTCTGCATATGGGTCTTATTTATTAATATTATTATTAATTATTATAATATGGGTCTTTTATATACCTCTTTATGAACTTTAGAAGTGGCATTGCATTGAGATTTACTTTGCTAAAATGTATTTATATATGGACCTCCAGTTGTTCATGATACCATCAGCTACATTGTTTAATAATGTTTGCATGTGGGTCTTAAATATATTTCTTTTGTAATGAAGATACTTTGATATACAGTGTGCCACACTATATACATTATACCTGTGTGCTATGGTGAACTTTATATGTTGCATTTCATTATGAATTATATCTTCCCAAAATGTCATACTGCTGCACAAGTTATATTTGGAATTCATGATGACCTCAGCATTGTTGTTTCTCATATAATCATCCAATGCACAACGTTTTTTTTCTTTACTTTAGGTATTCTATGTTTATTTTCATTATACCACTGCTATTTCTGTTTATTTCCTCCCCCTTGGGCTTCCCATCTCTTGCTGGTAGCATTTATACTAACGTGTCTGTTCATTTGTTTTTTTATAAGCGCTAGCTTTCAGCCGGCAGCGCTTTGATGTGTGTCTTGGAGGTACCGGGCTTCGTGCTATGAGTGACATCACTGGCCTGATATGCACCCATGAACATCGAATCTTGCGTTCCATGGGGCAAGCAGTGGGATTGGGGAGTCCTCATGGTATTTTATGTTTAAATATATGTAATTATTGTATCTTGTCCCCATTTGCCCTGATGATAATAGAAGTAAGGATTGAATACGTTTGGCTGCATAAGATGATGGAATAAATTATTTCTTCTGCTAAAATCAACCCAGATGTGTTCTGTCTCATAATTGTGTGGTTTATGCGAAACATGTTGATGCTACCGTGAGCCTGTGGATCTTTGAGGTGATCTAATTGTGAGCCATCGACAATGATCAGTACTGTTTTATCCATATGATCGTTCAATAATGTTTTTCTAATTTTTATTACGGACTCTACTGGCATTTGTGCAGAGGACATTGGTGTTTTTGTATTCTGTCTCATCACATCCACCGGGGTCATCCCAGGCGGAGTCCCTTATATATACATATACAGAGGTGAACATATATCCCTTTAAATCAGGGATGTTTATAAAAACCACTTACTGCAAGGTGGTACTAATTCCTGCATGCTTCTGCAGAATACAGTTTTCATAAGTGTTTGCCTTAAAGGGATATGTGGTCACCTTCTGTGTCCACATTTTTAATGCCTAGCAGAGTTTCCAATTAACAGGGAGACCGATTCTCAGAGCTTACACTTTGTAGGAGAGTTCCCGTACACAATTTACAGTGTAGATTCTCTTATATGTAAACTCTGATGGTGTCGTTCACTGTTAAATGTAAGAGGGTGGGATTCATCATATCTGCGCAAACAGACAATCATGATATATAGCGTTATTCCCAATAGATGGAGATGGGCAACAGTTCCCACCATACTCAGTCCTCATTGGCCAGCTGACGATAAGTGAAACTGTGTTCTAACAACAGCTGGATAGCAATATGTTGACAACCAAACACATGAACAGTATGGGTTGTAGTTTAAATACTGTACTACTTAACTCATTAAAGGGTTAACCCTTTGAGTGCCAAAGGGGTAAGCAACGCATTGCTTTGCGTACCCCTCTGGCACGCAAAGGGTTAATAATGTCTTGTATTAATAAAAAGTAATATTGTAGATATTCAAAAAACAGGATGCGCTACCAGGTAGGTCAATAATATCTGGGAATGGCAGCTTGACAGAAAACGCCAGCCAGTTTAATGATTACATCCTGTGATCATATGTTATCGGACTGAATTCTTATATCAGAGACACTGCAGATATACTGTCCAAGTCCTAGTAACATGCAATGTTAAAACGCTTTATGCCTCAATCGATAGCCAATATGGTATGGTTGCCATTGAATACTGTCTAAAACAGTCTGCTGATTTTGACTCCAACAGAAGTCCATATCTCCTCTATAACAAATACAAGGATGATTGCAAACAACAGATATGTTTCATTTCCACTTTTAAAGGGGAACATTCACATAAAAAAAAAAAACGTTTTACCACTTTTTTAATCACATAAGAAGTATTAGGAAACTTGCTTTTTTAGTTTAACTAATCTGTGGCACTGCTCTCAGGACTTCCCAGCAGCATGTCATTCTCCTCCCACCTCCCTCCGGGAGCACGTTCACGCTTCATTTCGGTGTGCTGTGAATGGCTCCTAACATTACAGCAAGAAGCGATTAGCATTATACTAAGGTATTACCTTGCTCCCTAATGTGCAAACTTTTGGCCAAGGGGTGGGTTATGCCTATCCGGTGTTTTGGGATCCAACCCTTCATGGGATTTGAATCTGATATTAGGAGTGCTCCAGAAGCTTGCTTATGACCCTCTATATTCGGTTCCTCTGCAACTTTTGATGTTCAAGACAGTGTTTGTTTTGTCTGTTGTGTCTGTTCGGCAGGTACCTAAATTTCAAGTTTTGTCTTAGGCTTTTTTTTGGTTTTTCACCTGGACCCAGTGGTTTTGTGAATGCTTATGGGTTTTTTGCCCATGGTTGTTTTGATTTCTCACATCAACCCATAAATTATACTCCTTTCTTCTGTCTTGCTTCCTCTAATAGACAGGCGTAGGAACAACATCTGTTGGATGTGGTCAGGTGCTTGAAGTTCTATGTTCACCCCATGCAGCCTTTTCAGAAATCGGATTTGCTTTTATCATTACTGAGGTCACACATGCAGGCCTTACTGCTTCTAAGGTTACTGTTGTTTCCTGGGTTAAGTTGACCATTCCCCAGACATATGTCCTGAAGGGAAAACTAGTACCTTTCTGATCCCGGTGCATTCCATCAGGTCAGTGAGTGCTTCTTGAGCCTACAAGAGTCAGGCCACTGCTTGGTCATCTCTACACACTTTTGTTAATCACTATCGTGTTTATGTGCTGGCTTCAGCTGAAGCCAGTTTTGGCCATGTCGTACTGGCTGTCATGTTTGTATAGATGTCCTTTTTGGTTTCCTGTTCATTTCCTATTATTTGATTTGGTAGTACTTGTGGCTCATGTTGTACCAGTTTGGTCCTGTGGATACTGGTCTGTAATGGAGTTTTTCTTTTTTCCCTCCCTGGAATCTTAGTAGATAGCTTTGATATATCCCCATGGTTCCTGTGTGGAAGACAGAGAAAAGAGGATTTTAGTGTAATTACCCTTAAATCCTTTTCTCATAGTCCATGTGGAATACAGGGCTCCCTCCTGGAGGAAACAAAAACACTGGGTTGAGTCCCTGGGCAGGGGCATCCTCTTGAGTTTTTGTTTAGGGGATTCCCTTATTAACTTTCTTTTCTGTTTTGCTTTTCTCTTGGCTTTGCTATACATTAAAACTGAGTTTAGAAGGTGGAAGTAAACTGTAGTACACTAATATCCTCTTATTAACAACACGTCTAGCATGACCAGATCACAATTTAAATGTGGAACACTTACTGAAAATGCTTACTTCAGGATTGCACTGGTTATTGTGCTATCCTTCAGAATGAAAATCTAACAAGAGTCCTACATTTACTGATTGATGTGAAAGTCTGCAACAACTAAGTAAGAAACCTTTAGAAGTACAGAGTAAGGCCTTGTCCTGGTGAAATACCTGGAAAAGAGGCTTACAAGACAAGGCTTGTAACTCGGCAACCCTTCACACAGAGACAATTGCTAAAAGGAACACGATTTTGAGCATTTAAAAAACACAAGAAAACTAAAGAGAGAGGTTCAAAGGGGATTCTGGTGAATGCCTACGACCAAGTTATGGTCCCATGAGGTAAAAGGATCTTTGTAGAAAGGAAGGCATGACCCACCCCTTGAACAAAAGTCTTAACATCTGGAAGAGGACTGAAAGAGCTGAGATCTGTACCTTAATAGCACTCAGACATAGAACATTGTTTACAACAAATTTCAGAAAAGCCAAGACCTTAGGGAGATTAAAGCTCTGGATAGACACTTCCTTATCTGGGCACCACTGATAAATAGTGAATCAAGTCCTGTGGTAAACTTTAGAAGACATAGCTTTCCTAGTCTGGACCATAGTGTAAATGACATCCTGTCAGAATCCCGTTTGCTTCAAGATGTTGGCCTCAAGAGCCATGCAATGAAAGCAAACCTTTCTACCTCCTGGTACCAGGTGGGATCCTGGGCCAGGAGATTCCATCTCAGAGGAAGGCAAAAATTATTCCTGGATGGACAGATTGAGGAGGTCTGCAAGCCAGGCTCAGCAGAGCCAGAATGGAGCAATTAGGATGAGCAGAACATTCTCCATACTGATTTTCCATATTACTCAGGGAATTAGAGGAATTGGATGAAATACATAGGATGACATGAATATCCAGGATGTTGATTGATAGGAGACTGTACTCTCTGGTCCACTGTTCCTGAGCTGTCAGGACCAGGGTTGCACCCCAGCTCTTCAGGTTGGCATCTGTCACGACCAATTTAAATTCTGAAATTATCAAGGGATGTCCCTGCATCAGATGAGGATTATGCAGCCACCAGTTTAGCTACTCCCTCATTCAAGGTGATAGGGTCATGGAGTGAGGGAGGTGAGAATGCTGCTGGAGCCAGTTTCTTATAATGTCCAGAATGGGACGGCAGCACCCGTTTTTCTTGAATGAGCAAAAAGAGGTTGGAACAAAAACCTGAAAGCACTCCTGGGCTGTGACTGGAAGCAAGACCTGCTTAAAAGACAGAGAGGAGATGAAGTCTATAAAAGGACTCTCTTGCTCTGGATCCAGAGGAACCCTTGACAAAAAGATGCAATGAGGAGAAAGGGACTTGAAATCTATGTGATAACCTTCTGAAACAACCCTCAAAACCCACTGGTCTGTCACAGCAGATGCCTAGGCATCTTGAAAAAGATGGAGGCAACCCCCTACAGGCAAGAACAGACTAGGACTCTGAGTCATGCTGAAGATGGCTTGTCAAACTTAGGCTTTGGAGCAAACTTCTTGCTCTGTTGGCTTTGGGGCAGGCCACTCCTGGGAGACCTGGGAGAGCTGAACCCTCTATACCCCAAACTGGCAGGGAAAACAAAACCCAGGAGCCTTCCCTGCAAAAAAGGGATGATTAGAAGAGATCTGGGGCAGACTGCACTTGCCTTCAGTGGCATCACTAATGACCTTACTTACATAAAGTCCAAATAGATTCTTACACACAAAGGAAAGAGGCCAGTGATTTCTTTAAAGATTGGTCCACAGCTACTGAATCCCTTTCCTTCCCACATGCTGTGCAGGTCCCCTTTCCTTCCAACATGCAGTGCGGGTCGCAGCAGTAATACAGCCCTCCGCTTGTCAAAGGGCAGACTTCTACATACCTCTGGCATCAATCTCCTTCATCTGCTCAGCGTACTGTACTTCATCAATCTCCAGTGCTAGAACTGGTTGCAGAAGATCTGAAGTACAGAGGGGAGGGCTGTATTACTGCTGCAACCCACACTGCATGTGGGAAGGAAAGGGATTCAGTAGCTGTGGTAGCATAGTCCTCTAGGGTGCTAGTATTAAGCCCACGAGTACCAGAGGACTGTGCGTTGGTAATCCGTACACTGAGCAGATGGGGATGAACGGGTTAAACGTAAGCGACCATTCATCCCACGACATGAGAATCGCTCGCTGTCATGCAGTGCAGTATTCTCATGTCGCCATTTTTATCCTGGCGACATAGTTACTGTATCGTGGTTGCATGCTCTTTTGCGTGCAACCTTTTAAAAGTGAACTGACATAGGGACCCAGAATATTCCTTTGGAAGCCCAGCATGGCATGAGGAACAGTGAGTTAAGGAAGTCCCTGAAATCCTTGGGTTGGTTTGGTTTTCCCCATATGTGCCTTGGAGTCAGACAAATAGCTTAAACTAGAATAAAACTAGTTTAAATTTATAAGCAGCGTGATTAAAAGCCACCAGAAAGTACTTATTTGACTTGCAAAGGGTTAAACTGGAGATATGGATCAGGAGAGTCAGCCTCTGTGTATTATAAGTAATTGAGGAGTAAGATGGCAGCCAAAAAAAGAGACATCCAACCAATAAAATAAAGCCTGCGACACAGAGGATTCTGGGCAATGTACTTTCCCCATTTACTGTAAACTAAGCAACCGGTGTCTCCCAGCCACATAATAGGGTGAAACACACACCACTGGAAAGTCACAACACTGATCATGTGAGAGAGCATGATCAGAGAAGAAGAAAGAGCCCACTCTGACCCTTGTAGCCTAAATGGGTACAGATATGTCCTGCACAACCTTTCTGGACAATCCAACTCCAGGGAAGCCAGTGATGGAAGCCTGCCTAATGGGGGAGTATACCGACCCATATCTAAAGGAAAAATAAATAAGTGCCAACTTGTGCCTCTTGCTAGAGGCCACAAGAATCTGGCAAATTAAGGTGGGGTTTTGCTGTAAGAGGGAGTCACCACCCAAAAGACCCTGTCTTTTTTTAAGTGCCCTGTCCTCTTAAGTAGGGGAACTCAACTCCATGGTTTCTGTGTTCCATATTGGACATAATAGAAATTATATTATCCATTCTTGCTTCAAAACCCTTTTTATGCAAGACAGGACTTGGCTTTTGCAGTTTGACACTGGTCACTGTTTCCAAGTTTGTAGTCTACAAGGAATGCCAGATCTTTCTCTAGCAGCAAGTCTCCATTAAGTTCATAAGTAGCACAGAGATTTTTTTCCCCCCAAATGCATAACTTTACACTTTCCCATATTAAAGGGATTGTAACCCCCCCCCCGAGAAACTTTAAGACAAATGCAAGGAATAAGCAAAACATGCTTAACTCCATTATTCCCATCTCTCAAACCGTTATGGTTTGAGAGATGTAAGAAAAGAAAGACCTCCGCTCCCTCCCCTTTCTGCCTGACGAGCTGTAAAGCTGTCAGAGGCAGAATCCGGTCGACCGACTTTAGGCGGCTGTTCAGAAGCACTGTCATCTACATATCTCGGTATAATTACTTCATTGGAATGGTCTACAACATGTGCTTGCAAGCCAAGCACACTTTTTAGACCATTCCGATGAAGTAATTATACCAAGATATGTAGATGACAGCGCTTCTGAAGAGCCACCGTCTGGTCCTGGACGCAGGATCTCATGACGTCCTCTATACAGCGGACGCATGAGAAGGGGGAGGGAGCGGAGGTCTTTCTTTTCTTACATCACTCAAACCATAACTATTTGAGAGATGGGAATAACGGAGTTAAGTATGTTTTGCTTATTCCTTGCATTTGTCTTAAAGTTTCTCGGGGGGGGGGTTACTATCCCTTTAAACTTCATATTCCACTTGTTTGCCCAATGTGCCATTTTGTGTAAACCCCACTGTAGAAAACAAACATCATGCTCTGAATTTATTATCCTTCATAATTTAGTGTCATATGTAAATACTGACATTCTGCTTGCTATACCTATTTACAGCTCATTTATAAACTTGTGAAAAAGCAGTGGATCAAGTACTGAACTATCAATTTTAACTGTATTTGAGAATTTTCCATTTATAACAACATACTGTTCCCTATCCTTCAACCAGTTTTCTATCCAGTCACATCATGCGATACCATCAGGAAGGCATCTGATTGGCCCCAAATTTATTCTGCAGCATGACAAGAACCCCAAACATACAGCCAAAGTCATTAAGAACTATCGTCAGCGTCAAGAAGAACAAGGAGTCCTGGAAGTAATGGTATGGGCCCCCACAGAGTCCTGATCTCATCATCAAGTTTGTCTGGGATTACTGAGGCTGCCTAAATCCACAGAAGAATTATGGTTAGTTCTCCAAGATGTTTGGAACAACTTACCTGCCGAGTTCCTTAAAATGTGTGCAAGGATACCTAGAAGAATTGATGCTGTTTTGAAGGCAAAGGGTAGTTACACCAAATATTGATTTTATTTAGATTTTTCTTCTGTTCAATCACTATAATTGTTAATTGATAAAAATAAACTATTAACATGTCTATTTTTGAAAACGTTCTCACTTTACAGCATTTTTTCACACCTGCCTAACACTTTTGCACGTTACTGTATTTTGGGGACACTTCATGAAGATGCAAACCATTATATCCTGCACATTCTAATAACTATATATTCTAACCATTTTATGCTGCAGATTCTGACCTCTCTATCCTACACACAGTAACTATTCTATCCTGCACATTTCACCCATTCTTTGTTACACACTCTGACCATTCAATCCTGAACATCAACGGTTCTATGTTACACATTTTAATCACTCTCTCGGGACATTGTAACCATTCTTGTTTGAACACATTAACCACTCTGTCATGTACATTGCAATCATTCTATTGTACACACTGTAACCATCAGCCTACCTATAATGCTTTTAAAATAAAAAAATGGGAACCTTACCTGGCCAGTGCCATAACAAATCACCTTAAGGTGCAGTGAGATTTGGGACCAGTGCTTAGCAATACTTGTAACTGCAACAAAGTGCATCACCAAACAACTTTAATTAGAAAAAGCTTCTCCCCCAGAACCATCCAAAAATAAGGAGACAACAACCCAAACACAACACCTACCAGGGGAATCAGTCACAGAACTAGGTAGCCAGTAGAGCAGGAGACTGGACACAGCAGCAGATGCCAACCTGTAAGGTAGGAGCACAACAGACAGAAGGCAGCCAGCAGTAATTATAACCAGCAGCCCTCTACAATAACAGAGACAAGGATCTGACCCATCAAGAAGGCACCCATTATATACTCCCAATATTGCATGGTTGGAGAGTCCTGCAAAAACCGGAGTTCCCTGCACAAACAAGACTGAATTTGGTGGTCTTGGTGACATCATCATCATGCCTCTTCCAACTGAGTAATCAGAAAAGCAAGAACAAGGAAGAAGGCAGATGGCCAAATAGCAGACATGGTAGTCCACTCCCCCATTGCTAGGGGAGCAATAGAGGAACTCAAGACAGATGGTGGGAGGCATGAGCCAGGAGCCTCATCCACAAGGAAGTGAGAAACTTTGTGTTGGATGAGGATCAAAAGCTGCATGGGAAAGGCAAAAACGAAGAACGCATTCCCCTAAGGCAGAATCCTATATTCAGAAGAGATACAAGAAAAAAGTGCTCAAAGCTAGAATGAGGGGGAAGAACTCCCATCCATCAGCTGGAGAGATGATTAACCCTTTGGTGAATGCTGACATATGTCTATAAAAGCAAAATAATGGTAAGCTGATATAACTTTACCCTACTAGAACTGGAGAACCACCGTTTGCTAGACATATGCAATTGGAAACTAAATCTCCCAAAATCCCTAATTTGCCTGGCTATGTGGATTGGGCAGGGTGGTGCTGTGGCAGCCATCTTACTACTCTCATTGCATGCACAGTCTGGTATCTCTTCTTTACTTTTTTAATTTGACCCCTTACAGTCAAATAAGTACTTTAGAGGGGTTTTCTCTGAACATGTCAGATTTCAAGGGACACACAGGAAAATCCCAGGCTAAGGAATTTTCAGGCATCCTATATCTCTCTTGCGCTGTGGCCCCTACTAATTGCCTAGGGCTCTCCATTGCCGAACAAGAGCCAGTTTGGGTTAAGATTTAATTCTTTGGTTGCCTCTATCCCTTCATTTATTAAATGGAGTCTCCTTTCTTGGCTCCCCATAACCCAGTCAAACACATTGATCCTGTCTTTAGGAGCCATTCTCAGTTGGTTAGAGGTTCGAGAAGTTGCTACTGATGGGGAGGATGTGGATTCTTTCTTGTTCTTTGGGGATGCCTATGAGGTGGCCCCTTGCCCCTCAGCTGATGAGCTTATCAGAACTGTATTAGAGACTCTGCAGGTCCCCGGAGCAAGGTCTTCTTCACTGGACATCTTCCAATGATGCAAAAGGGAGTCATCCATTTTTCCTACCCATTGCTGTCTTGACCAGGTTATCATGGAAGAGTGGAAGACACATGATATGAGCCACCTCCTTAAATGCATTTCCAACCTCTATCCTTTCCCTGCTGAGGTTTTGTCTCAATGAGATTCTCCACCTGCCATTGATCCCCAATTATTTTGCCTTGCTAAAAACACCACACTGCCTTTGGTGGATGCAGTGGCCTTCAAGGATCAGGCTGATAAGTGCTTAGACTCCTTATTGAAGGAAACTTTTGTGGCCACTTTATAACCCGTTTTCACTAAGGCTTTGGCCACTGGAGCCAAGCCATCTGGGGTGAACAGCTGCCAGATTCCATTAGTGGGGATGTTCCCAAAGAGGAACTGCTGGTTATGCTGGCCAGTATTATGGAGGCCAATGCATATGTTACTGAAGTGGCCTTCAATGCCAGTAGGTTTTCAGGAGAGACCTCAGTGCATCACACTTTGTGGTTTAAGATTTGGTCGGCTGATCAATCTTCCAAAAAGTCTTTGGTGTCTCTTACTTTTGATTGCATATAGCTTATTGGGCCTGACCTGGGCTACTGGAGGCAAAAGCAAACAATTTCTCAGATAGCACCTAAATGTGCTTTTTTCTTAAGAAGCCTCATTGCTTTTGTTACCCCCACCAGTTTGAGGTGGCTAGAATTCAACCCCCTCAGGCCTTTCAGCCGCCCATTCCACCCCAAAGACCAAAAAGGCTTGGCAGAACAGGAAGTCTATTCAGCAGCCTAAGGCTGACAAGCCCACCTCTACATAACTTGTGGGGTCCTGGCCAGTTTCTGCTCATATCACATCAACTCTGTCTTTTTCAAGGTGCCTGGGAGTCTTCTGTGATGAGCCACTGGGTTTTGTGGTTTATTTTGGAAAGGTACCACATTGGTCTCAAATTCCTTCCACGTTGTTTCTTTTTGTCCAAAGTTCCGCAAGATCCGGTTTGAACATGTCTGTTCATAGATGCAGTATCCTCCATGTTAGAAAAGTGTTGGTTCCTGATCCAGCCCAGGAAAACTTAATTGGATTTTACTCTAATCCTTTTGTTCCCAAAACGGACGTTGGTTGCCATACTATTCTGTACTTGAACAGTCTCAATGAATACATGCTAGCTCTGCACTTCAAGATGGAATATCTGAGACCTGTCATCGCTGCCATGTGTCTGGGGGAATTTCTTGCCTCTCTGGATCTCCAGGACGCTTATCTGCACTTCCTGATACATCCAGACCATCAGCTCTTTCTACACTTTGAGACCAATCACTACCATGTCTCTGCTTTCCTCTTTGGTTTAGCATCTGCTCTAAGGAGCTTTACAAAGTTCACAGCTGCTTTTGGCAGCTGACATCCATGCTCAAGGAATAGCCTTACTTAGATGATCTTTTGCTTCGGAAGCTGTTCTCTGTTCATAAATTCAAGAAAGCATTCTCATCCGTGAGAAACTGGAGGACAAGATCCAAGCTCTGTCTCTTTATGTGACTCAAGCAATATCCTGGTCATTGGCAAATATAAGGGTACTAGCACTTCTTTCTCCTACCCATTTTGTTTTCCATGTTCCATTTGTACTATTTAATATCTCTCTATGTCTATTCCCTATTGTACAACACTGCAGAATACATTGGTACTGTATAAAGAATAATAATGCTAGGTTGCCTGAAGGTCTCTCTGGAAACTCTTCCCTATACTCTATTTCACATGAGGGAGCACCAATTGGACATTCTCAGTAGTTGTCAAAACAACACTCTTACTTGTCTCATGCCATGTCCCTGTCTACAGAGATGAAGGAGAGGACCTTTGCTAATGGCTCCCCAATACTCTCCTGACACTGGGACATTTTTCATACTGAAATTGGAGGGTGGTCACTTTGGACACCATCCTGACAGGCTGGGGAGCCACCCAGGGTCACCTAACAACACAGGGTCGCAGGACCAGGGAGGAGATTTTTCTTCTAATAAACTGGAAATATGGGCCATTTGCTTAACCCTTCGACACTGGTCTCATGTGCTGTTGGGGACACAGATCAGGGTCCAGTAAGCTAATGTGACAGCATCGTAAATCGCAAAGGTGGAACCAGAAGCATGTCTGCTTGGTTGTAGATCCTGGAGCTCCTTCAGTTGGCTGAAGCTCATGTGCCAGTCATCTCAGTGGTTCATATCCCAGGCATGGTCGCAGACAAACCAATATCTAGATCCCAGAAATTGGGAAATCAACCAGAGTGTATACACAATGAATACATCAGTGTACCGCATGATGGTGGAGGAACTTATTTTTCCAAGAAATAGATGGACCAATTATGCAGACTTATGCTGGTATAAGCATAACAGCCATGGAGGTGAGTGAGTGAAACTGGAGTACAAACTAGACAATGTGGAGGCAGAAGCTGTCTCCATTCAGGAGGATGACATACAGCAGGATAACTCTAAGCTGACACTGAGGCAGATAGAAAGCTGATGTAATCAGGGGTGACACAGAAGTCAGACTGATACTTTAATGAGCAGTAAGAGTAAGATACAGTCTGTATAGCCAGATAGGGTAAACCACAGTGAGACAGAGTCTTGGTGGATAAACAGTGATTGTAACGGTTTGTTTGACACTCAGACACAGTAGGTTTGGATAAAACACAGTTTTATTGAACAGTTGCAATAAACAATAACCCTTATGGGTCCAGTAATATATGACACAATATAGTACTGACGCAGGACAGGTTACAATGAGATATACCCACATGGGTCCAGTATATGCAAAATACAACAACACAATATACTGACACAGGTCAGGTAACTTTTGTGTGATTCTGTAGCTAGGCAGCACTGAATGGGTTACTATTAGGCCAGGAGGACTGACAGGCCCTAATAACGTGAGGCCCTTTAAGACTCTCAGTCTGAAGAGAGTGCACAATATCGAGTAATGTCCAAATAGACAACGGAGACCAGAACAACTTGTGGACTGCCGTAGCAGTAGTGGAGGACTAGCAACTAGCCCGGAGAGGCACCCAACCGGAGACTGCGCGGATAGATAGCTGGTGACTGGCACCCACCCCGAAGGGTTAACAACGCTCAGACCAAAGTTGACTGCACAATCAGGTGAACTGCCTGAGGCTCCCAGAGTAAACCCAACCTCAGCGTGAATGGCAGGAAGAGGTCCAGCGTATCGTGGTGCACGAATGGAAGGAACACACCAGCAATGTCGCATGGGCGACACCGACAATAACGGAGACTAGACTGCAAGCGTATAGAGGTACGAGGTACACTCCGGAGACAGAGAGGATCCTGGATAACAACCCCACCGGAGACTGGATGGGGCGTTCGCAGGAGAGATGCACAGCCAACAGATCCCAACCGGGCCGGGTCAGTACACAGGCAGGAACGTCAGCCAATCCAAGTCCGTACACAGAGCAGGAACGTCAGCCAGGCCTGGTCGGTACACAGAGCAGGAACGTCAGCCAATCCGGGTCGATAAGACCCAGTATTTAAGGACAAATACTGGGCGGGACAAAGTCACTTCAACCAATAGGCGTAAGCAGTAGTAGAAACTGACAGAATATCGCCAGCATAGCACAGGCACCGTGATACTGATGGAGTCAGCTGACACGGGCAGATCAGAAGCTTTCAGTAATATACAGTCTGAATACCAGGATGGGGTAGACCAAGGTGAGCAGATAAACAGCTAATGGAATAAGCAGTGACAGAGGCGAAACTGAAACTTGCAGTAACAGTAATATACAGTATACATAGCCATATAGGGTAGACCACAGTGAGGCAGAATCTGGGCACAGACTAGCTGAGGGGTCAGCGAACCCAGAGGCAGGACTAAAACTTGCAGGAACAGTAATATAAAGTCTGTATACCAGGATGGGGTAGTCCATGGGGAGGCAGATATTTAGCTGATGGAATAAGCAGTTACACAGAGTTAGGATTAAAACTTGCAGTAACTGTAATATACAGCCTGTATAAAGTAGACCATGGTGAAGCAGAATCTGGGCAGAGACCAGGTGATGGAGCCAGTAGACTCACAGGCAGAACAGAAGCTAACCGGAAACCAGGTAGAGAAGCTGGCAAGGGTGAGACAGAGGCAGAGTCGGATCAAAGCCGAGGTCATTACCAGGTAGTCAAGCAGGAAAGCGGAAGCATCAAAGCTAGCAGGAGCGAGGCAGAGGCAGAATGGACTTAATTTTTTAGGTACAGTGTGCAGTGACACAGTTGCTACACCATCTTATGGACACAATAGGATGGTGTAGCAACAGTGCCACTGTACAATGTCTTGCCACTGATATACTGCACCTAAAAAAATTCAAGTTTGATCTGTAATAACAAAAATACCTTTCAGCCGTGGGAGTACCCTTGTTTTACTCAGGGGGATAAACCCTACAGCATATTTTTTAAAATACATTTCAAGTATTACTAACTCTCTAACAGTAAGTTCACTAAAATCCTCTTTTCCTCAACCTTCTGTCCTTCCAGTCCCACACATTCTAACTCAGTGTTTCCTAATGTTAGTCCTCGGGGCACACCAACAGTTCAGGTTTCAGGATATTCCTACTTAACAACAGGTAAGTAATCAGTAGATTTGTCATTGTGATTTATTTACCTGTACTTAATTAGTAAAATTCTTAAAATATAACCTGTAGGTATTTCCTGAGGTTTGGAGTTGGGAACCTCTGTTCTAACCATTTTATCTAGCACATTCTAACCACTGTATCCTATACACTGACCATTCGATCTTGTGCATAACAACAAGCAAATGGCTAGTACGACATACATTCCATAATTCTATGGAACACTAGCACAAGAAAATTAGATTGGTTGATATACCATTAACTAATTATGTGTTTATAGCAAAAATGTAAAATCAATTTATTGTTATACTCCCTTTTTTCAAATCCAAGGTTCTCTCCCTATGGAATGCAGATACTCCAGACATAGATATCTTGATGTCAGTGCCTATGAGGTCCAGCTGCATCTCACTGATGAGGCCTAAAAAGGCCAGAATGCATGTTTGGGAGCAGAGGGAAATTGCCTTGCATTTTTGAGCTGTGCTGCCCTTGTGGGTGGAGTCAGCTCAATATGCAAGTGGAAAGTTCTCTTGGTAATAGCACTAGAGGGCTAAACTGTGGCTCTCCTAAGCAGCGACTAGTCAAAAAACAAGAAAATGCCATTCTTATGTTTTTTTCTTATTGAGTATTCACTTCTGTGATTCTTTTATGTTGTATGCTCTAACATATATTCCTAAACTTGCTTTTTAACGCATGTGTAGACTGTCCTATTCAAACACCATTTGGTTATTCTTTGTGCTGTTTATAATGAGATAAGACAGTAGTACCCACCATACTTGTAATCAAAAAGTATATTACCTTTATTTAAAGCCAGTTAGGACAATGAAGCACAATCAGGCACCTACAAGATTCCCATGGTACTGGGAGCCCCACAAAATGTAAGAATGGAACCTGCCATGGAGCATACTATAAGTTTGGCCTTCAAAAACTGGTAATTTGTACAGATGCTAACATGGAATACAGGATATCTAGGTGTATATAACCCTATTTTGTTTTTAGGTGTCAATATTCCTTTAACAGGCCCACTTTAGTTGATGAACTGTGGCATTTTAAAGGAGGAGGTAGGGATTTACAAAGTGAACAGGTGCTATTGTGACCACCATATTGCCGCTAGGAGAGGTTTTACAGCTTTTTCAGGAGGAAAGTAAGTTCAGCTGTTAACTCCTTGAGAAGGAGAGGTGTCTGCAATGTATTGTGAAGAAATAAGTTGCACACTCCTCTGGAACTCAGTCGGCTATGAGATATCTGAGACATTGAAACAGAAAACCATATACTGGGTGTAATCTTTCTTGCTGCACAGACAGCGGGTTAACTGGTTTCTTCATCTCAACCAAGGGACTTGTCTAGGTTTGGTACAACGCAAGATTCGGTGGTCATGCATGCATAAAAAAAGTGCAGTGTAACACAAAAGGACAGGTCAGTTGTAACAAGCAAGTAAACTAACCATTACCACAGCGTATAGAACAATCAGCTCTCTATATACTGTGTGTGTGTGTGTGTGTGTGTCCTTATTACCCAATGTCTAAGGCACTCCAGTGTCCCAACTGTAACCTACTCTAATACATGCGTGAATCTGGTAGATATATGCTGAGCTGCTAATCTGTGCTATCAAAATGAAGTTCTGCCCCAGCCAGGCTGGCTCCTCAGGGAGGGGTCTGATCCTGGGCAGGCCCTGCCCTATTCTTCCCTTCCCCGGCACCCCTCACCGTTAACCCCCCTTTATTTGGGACATCTATAATTTTATGGCCCTAAGGGAAAATGTCAAGCCCCATGTCTGACAATTGCACTCCATCTAGTGGTACCATCCTAGATTACTTACCCCGTATCCCTTGATGCAGTGGAGTACCTCCCACAGGAAAGCATGAACTCATCCGTGGTCCACTTTACTCCACACCCCATCTCTCTTCCTAACCAATTGTGAACCCTGAGCTCCTGCAATCCCTAGTTGCCTTCCTCAGGAGCTTGAAGATTTGTATTCCTCTGCCCAGTACATGGAGTGTCCCGCTAGCATTATGTGTGACAAAGAAATACCCATGTTAGTTTGCAATAGGGCAATGCTTTTTTTTTTTTTTTTTTTTTTTTTTTTTTTTTTTTTTTTTTTAATTTAATAATAGAAAAAACAAACAAACTTAGAGCGCCTTATCCCTAACTGCCGGCCACTGGCTGCCGCCTGCAACTATGCACCAATCCAGTATGAGTGAGCTCCATACCATGCCGTGTCCAGCACCATGCCAAATAAAGCTTTCTTAAGCACTGCCTTGAACTGGTATACAGAGAAAGGAGTGTCATCCCTGTGTCTCAAGAAGTTACATTTTCAGGATATCTCTGCTTGATCACAGAAGGGTAATCAGTGGCTCAGATTTGATTGATCTCCCTGTACTTAATTAGGGATACCCTTAACATCTGACGTGCTGATACGTCCTGCAGACTGTAGCTGAGAATCCCTGCCATAGACCATCTGTGTCATGCCTGAAAGCTGAACACAGAGGGTGTATTGGGACTGCGCACAGAACACATGAATTGGTGGTTGAGAGCTAATAGTTCCACATTGCTTTCCACGTTAAGGGGGGAGGAGTTTCCAGTTTTCTGATCTCCTATATGGCTGACTAGCAGTTTCTTGGGCTGCCAGAGCTTTTTACAAAGTCTGCTCTCATTAGGTGCAGCCTTAGTAAAATGTGATAATTACCCTTTAAATGAGTTCAAAAAATAACAAGTATAGGCAATGTGACTATTTCTCTGTAGCCGAATAAAAAATACAAATATCATTCTAAGATATGATTGCTTTGCAATGCATTCCGTACCCCTCTGGCATTGAAAGGGTTATAAGCTCCATTCAGATAAATGGGGGATATTAATTATTCATGACTATGGGCCACAGTTGCACTGCCAGCCGGTCGCGGGGCAGTCATGCACAGTAGAGACTGCCCGCACCGCGGCTGATACAGAGCTGGAGCGTCAGCCGTGGCGCGGGCAGTCTCTACTGCGCACAACTGCAGCACACGCAGCAGTCTCTACTGAGCATGACTATGTCGTTACACACAATTTAGCTAATTATTATATAGGATGGTGTAGTTTGTTTGCCACTGAATTGTTCATCTTTAGCTGAATATGGCCCTAATTCTGGACATAACAAATTAATTGCACTCAGTGATGTAGATCATGCTGCACTCACTGGCCTTGTCAAACCCCTCAACTACAGTACCAGCTTACTGGAGATGTGTTAGTATATCATGGGATATACCTATAGCAAAGTGTTGTCATTTGGTGTATGAGAGCAAGACACTTCAGTTCAGCCTAGGCAGCAGGTCAGTACTTTGCTGAGAGTCAAACTTTTCTAGTGAAGTAGTGATTCTCAGGTCTAGTCCTTACATCACACTAACAGATAAGGTTTTAAAGATATAACTAATTAAGCAAAGGAAGCTCAGTGCAGCCTTTGATTACTCACCTGTGATTAAGCAGGGATATACTGATAAGCTGGCCTGTTGGTCCACTCTGAGGATTAATGTTGAAAAACACTGTAGTAGACACTTGGTGATGCTATTTAAATCAGCATTTGGCTGGATCACCCTGAAAGAAGCAGTCAAGAGTAGAATTCATGATAAATGGTAGGTAAATATCAAACTAAGATTACCCATAATAATTTATGTAATCAGATTGATGACAGAATGAAAGATAAACAAAGCTGGAAATTGCTAGAACACTACTAAAATCAATTAATTCAGTGACATTTAAAGAAATGATCTGCAAAGAAAATCTTACTGTAGTTTATCCTAAATATTTAATGAAATCACATCTACAGTGTTATTTCAAGGATTTATAAATGGCGAAGAGTATGTTAAAGTTGCTTATCATCCACATGTATGATCATGGGATTGAAACAATATAGGGATGTGTTTTTCTCTGAAATAATGGGATCAATGTCTATGAGGAGTATTTGGATCAGTATACTGCTGTCAAGCAAGGAAATCACTAAATCTTGACCTGTTGATAGCTCTGGGATTGAACTTGGGTACACTTGCATTAAAGCCCTGAATTGCATTGCAGATGAATAGCTCATTGGCAGCAGAATCCACCCTTGAAAAAACACTTCAGGAGCTATTTTTCAACATTGAGCCATTACATTGTTTAACTTGCACATCTTAGACAGCACACATCAGGGAACCCCAAGACCCCCCAAAAAACATTATTGTACGCTATCACCACAAATGATCTCCTATGGAAGATAAATTTCACTTTGGCTTCCAATTGGACAATTTCAGCTACAGCATTTAAGTCTGTTGAAGCAGCTGTTTTTAACTGATTGGGAGTCAAACTAACAACACATACACGGTGTGTGTGAAACTTTAAGGCAAGTCAACAACAAAATAGTGAACAAACAACCCCTTGAATGCTAGAGGAGTTGTAAGCAGTCAGGAGTTTTATGTAAAAAGTGGGCATTTCTGGGAGCACAGATTCTAATATTGGCAGCAAAAAACAAAGAAAAAGAGAAGCAGTGAGGTGGGTTATTTGAGGGAGGAATTCGTGTAGTTGAGTAGGTGCGAGGAATTGAGAGGCGCATGCGTAGTGGAGTCAATTGGATGTCGGAAGTGGGGCTATAGTGTGGGATGGAAGCCGGAAGTGGATATGTAAGTTTTGGAGGAAGAATATGTACAATCGAGTACGTATACGTAGAAGTTATGGTTGAGACATGAGTGTAACGTATGTATACTTTGTAGGAGGAATGTGGGTTCGGGTGTTATGTTGCCGATAGTGGATGTTATTGATTGATGATAAGATGTCCGGCATATGGTTGATGCGTGCGTTCCAGGGGGAGGAAGTGGATGATAGGATATCTGGTATATGGTTGAGGCTTGCATTTCAGGAGGAGGAAGTGGATGGAGGAGAAGAAGAGTAATGTGAATCCGGAAGTTAAGATTATTCAGAGGTATGGTGTGTGTGTACAGCTTTGAATGTTTGGTGCCAAAAGGAATCTGTGAGCATATATAAGTCTAGAGGTGACGTGGGACCGACAGATAGACCCCTGAAGAAGTGATAGTATATCATGTAACGCGTAGGGTGAGAGTATCGTTTACATTTCTGATATCACTGTATATTGGATATTTTTATATTGTTTTTTGTTATATCTATATGATTATTTGTATTTATTTTTAGCACTCTTAAGTGCATATATATATATATATATATATATATATATATATATATATTTATTTTATTTTATTTTTTTTTATGTTATTTGTCTTTTTGGAATAAATATTGTGGTTTATAGAGAACCATCTAGTTCAGTGTGTGGTTCCTATAAGAACTAGTGGCCCCCAGTTTCTTTTTGGGTATTTGTTACCCCAATTAGGTACCCCATTCGTATACTAGTACTCATCAGATATAGAGTATAGGTTGGAGATTTTGAGGTGAAGTACTATCTCCATCTACTCTGGGTGAGGTGGAATACTAGGAGCATATTGGGGAGATTGGTGGACAATCCAGGAAGGAGTGATACAGATACCCGCACTGGGGGTGATCCAGTGAAGGTTAATACACTGAGAGGCCGGTTTAGCCTCATGCAAATGTGAGTAGATATTCTGCTTGCTCACAGGTGATCACTTTTTGGTGGAGGATTCCATATATTGGCATTACAGTCTACACTTAGATCGAGTGCGCTTCTCTTTTTCTTTGTTTTTTGTCTACATGTATTGGAGGTCGAATACCAGTGACTGATATTGGGAGGCAGCACTGTGAAAGTGAAAAGAGAAAGGAGAAGATTGAAGAAGGCTGATCTAGAGACTTTGTTTTTTGGTTTATTTTACTTGATTTTAATATTATTTTTTGTAGTTTATTTTTATCTTTTATTATTTTGGTTATATTTTGGGTGTATTAGCCTTTGAATAGTGAGCGCTGGTGCATACAAGGAGTAATATTGGCAGCAGTTTGATGTCCTCAAATTACAGATAGGAAAAACTGATTCAGAAAATTACGATCCGGAAATCTGCACAGCTGCAATGGAATCTTAACCCTTTGATTGCCCGAGACGTACACAGCGCATTGCATAGTAATGTGTTACATACACCTCTGGCACTCAAAGAGTTAACATAAATGAGAAATTGTTTCAAAATAATACTCGCATTTAAAGGAGTAGAAGGCTGAATATGTCTGTTTTATCTAAAAGTGATGGTGTCATTCTGGAACAGGCTATCATAACCTCTGTTGTTGGGGATGAATGACAGCATGCCCCAGCCTAACTCTACACTAAAATAGTATTAAATAGATTTTTAGTTAACTTGCTGTTAAATCCTTTTCTCTTTAGTCTATATGGAACACAAGAAGCATGAGGTTAATCTCCCTCCTCCAGAAGGTAGGGCACTTAAAAAAAAAAAGAAAGGGTCTTTTGGACAGATATTCCCCCCTCCTCTTCCATCTCAATCCCCTCCTGAATCCTAGATTCATATGTAACAAGTATCACAGAAAAGAAAAAAAAAGCAGAAGAAAAGGAAATCCACAAGAGAACGCCTCTGCCCAGAGAAGGAAACACAGGTAGATTTTTTCGGAGAGTAAGGCCTGTGTTCCATATGGACTAAAGAGAAAAGAACCCACCCTAGGGACCTCAGTAACAATGAAGAATAAGTCTTGTGCATGATGCACATAATACTTAAGGAAAGAGGTTCAAAGAAGGCTCTGAAGGATGCTCGGGGTGTGGGATCCCTGAAAGAAGGGAAGGCATGAGCCACCCCTTCAACAAAAGGTCTTAATATCTGGCAGAATAGCCATATACCTCAGAAGAGGACAGAAGGGGTTAAGATCTGTACCTTATTAGAGCTCAAACTAAGGTACTTGCAAGAAAGTTAGGACTGTAGGAAGAGCAATGTTTTCGGCAGACACATGTTTGTCAGCACTTGACTGATGAAAGATGAACCAAATCATATGGTATGTTTTAGAAAATACAGGCTTTCTAACCTGGACCATTGTAGGAATGACATTGTTCAAGAAACCTTTCTGCCTCAGGATGTTTGTTTCAAGAGCCATGCCTTCAAAGTCAGCCTTTCCACATCCTGGTACCAGATAGGACCCTGGAGCAGGAGATCCAATCTGGGAGGAAGACTGAATGTTTGAGAGTCTACAAACCCGGCCCGATGGGGCCAGACTGGCGGAATTGGAGCAAACACATAAGACAGATGGAATTTTATGGCATGGATATTGTGTACCTCTCAAATAACAAGTGATCCTACACCTTTGCAGAACAGAGGGACCTTACTTTTCTTGTGAGAGGCCATCAGATCCCCCAACTGAAAGACCAAAATTTTGTAGTATCTGTTTGAACACATCTTGGTTCAGTCCCATGAATCCACATCCTGATGGCTGTATGTCACAGCTTACCTTGGTTCCAGCGCCACCGTTTCAGGCGATGCTCGAAATTATGCTTTGGCGCCAGTGTCCGTCCATGCCGCCCGGACTGACGCAGGAATATGGCAGCGGTTGGACACATCAGAGTAGATGCGTCATCTGCAGGTGCGAGGCTTCAGTATGTAGCAGGCCTCTGTTTTATGTGTTGCTTCCTGTAGTCTCTCCTACCTACTTCATCTCTCTGAGCTGCTCCTCCTACCTACTTCCTGAGGAAGGGTTTAAAGGGCAGACCGAGTCCTGACTCAGTTGCCCTTGCGTTGTTGTACAATACAGTTCTGGTTTCCTTGGGCTCTGTGTGTGACCATCCAATCTGGTGCTGATCTGTGGCTCTGTCTGACTATTCTCCCGCCTTATCCTATATATATATATATATATATATATATATATATATATATATATATATATATATATATATATTGGACACCCAATCTGGTGCAGACCTGTGGCTCTGGCTGACTACCTGAACTGTGTATGACCTGGCTTGTCTGACTACCCTCTCTGGTGCTGACCTGTGGCTCTGTATGACTATTCTTCCATTTATTCCTTGTATCTAGCAGACACCCAATCTGGTACAGACCTGGGGTAGACTTCCTTTATACTGATTGAAGGCGTGAGTCAAGTATCGCTTCCTCTGACTGACTGCAGGCGTGAGTCAGGTATCCTGCTCGTGGTTCCTGATCGGAGACATTGTGTTCTTGTTCCTGCTCCTGTTCAAGCTCCTGGTTCCAGTGGAGACTACCAGTGGCTTCGGCCTAGTCTCCAGCAGTGTGGTCAATCTTGGCAGCTTACTATTTCTGATAGTAGAGCATGCTTGCTTGTGACCCTCTGCTTATTTCTGTTTATACTCTTGTGTTGCCTTATTATATTTTTCAATAAAATCTATTTTACTATACCGTACTGACTCCTGAATATCACTGGGAAACCGTGACAGTACACAAGGGCAGTGAATTCAGATGGTAGTAGTAATGCAGTTCTTCAAAGCATCCTGGACAGGATGGAGGCATTGGATCATCGTAATGACCAAATGTCTTTTGCCATACAAACCTTGTTGCAGCGCTCCACGCAATTTGAACACTCAAACCCACAAGTGGTGGCCACTCCTGCCCCTCCCCTGGCACCAGTGGTCCAAACCTCTTCTGATGCAGGCACGATCAAGGAGTTATCAGGTTCCGCCAAGCTCCCACAGTGGTATGGTGGGGACCCAGATTCTTGCCGTGGTTTCCTCAATCAACTCTGCATATACCTTGAGATGGTTCTGCATGCCTTCCTTTCTGCACAAACCGGTCCGCTCTTCCTCCCTCAAAGCGGTCTCACTCCTGATTACAGAACTCATACACCTGTCCTTAGCCTACTTATGCCCGGGACTTTCCTAGTCTCCCCGTCCTCAGCGTCCTAGTACGTGTGTATCAAGCTTACCTGTATTCCTGATTGCTGTTGTGACCCTTGCCTGAACTCCGTGTATCCGAATATCTGGCTTCCTGACCTTTGCTTTGTCTGCAGCCTCTCTTCTTGGTCCTGCTATCCAACTGTTTGCTCTTCTGTTCAACCCTTTGTGTACCGACTCCGGCTAGCCTGACCACTCTCTTCATATCTCCAGTTTGTTTCAACTCCTTGTGTACCGATTCCAGCTTGACTACAACTCTCCTCTTCTCGACTCGCCCTAGGTACTGACTGTCTGTTTGCTTGACTACCTGTGTACCGGACCCGGCTATTTTTCGACATCCCGCCTGTCTACGACCCTGGGTAGTCGACATCAATTCGGTTCGACTCCTAGTCAACTCCAGCTTATCTCTGACTGCTGGTCTTCTGCTATAGGGCTCCGACTCCTTGTAGCCTGTGGGCTATCATCCTCATTCACCCGTTCCTTGCCTGGCTGAGAGAACTGTGATACCTTATGAGCGCAGTAAGGTTGGCTTTCTGATTTCTCTCCTCACTGGCAGGGCATTGGCCTGGGCTAACCCATTATGGGAGACAGACAAACCCATTGTGTATAACTTTACGTAGTTTGTGGACTCCTTCAGGAAAGTTTTTCATAGGCCAGGCCACATGGTCTCGGCTTCAAAGAACCTTATGACCATTCACCAGAGCACACGTACTGTGGCAGACTACTGTATTGAATTTCGCACCCTGGCTGCGGAAGTAGGTTGGAATAATGAGGCCTTGGTAGCCTCCTTTTTCCAAGGACTGTGTGATACCTTGAAAGATTAAATTGTGGCGCGCGATTTACCTAATGTTTGTATTCTGATTGATACCAGAATCATGGAGAGACCCTCGTTTAGGGAGAGCTTGCGGAGGTCCTCAGGCAGATCGTCTTCTCGTTTTTCTGGTCCACCCTATCCTTCCTCGCCTCCCATGCCCCCTGGGTTTGTCTCAGACAGTTATGAACCTATGCAAATTGATGCTGTAATCAGGGAGAGACCCTCGTCTTGTGAGCGCCTGCAGAGGCCTCCGGGTAGATTGTCCCCTCATCCTTCTGACTCTCCTTATCCTCCCTCGCTTCCCACGCCTCCTGTACTGGCCTCTGAGGGTAATGTACCCAGGCAGGTGGGTGCTACCAGGCTTTCGAAGGAGGAGAGGTCCTTCAAGATGAGGGAGGGTCTCTGTCTGTACTGTGGGAGACCTGGACATTTGTTGCGGTCCTGTCCAGTCCATCCAGGCTGGGGACAAATCATTGGTGGCATTTCACTATCCCCAAAGAATGTTTTGGATAAGCCCATGTTGAAGGCCTGCATTTATTGGGCAGATTAGTCCACCAGTTCCCGAGTTACTGGATACGGGGGCTGCTGGCTGCTTTATTTATGCAGAATTTGCAGCCAGTAATAAAATTCCATTGCAGCCTCTTTCTTCTCCTCTGGCCGTAGAAGCCATTGATGGTAGACCCTTGCAGCCCTCACACATTACGCATGAAACCACTTTGCTAACCCTGAGGGTGGGAGCCCTCCACACCGGAACCCTGAAATTTCCTGTGATTAATTCTACGCATTATGCCATCGTCCTGGGGTTTCCTTGGGTGCAGGATATTTTGGCCTGGTCCCCACAATGTACTAAGTATTGTCTGTCATGTCCAATACACGCTATTGCTCCACTCATTCGAGAGGAGTACGATACATTTAAGGACATCTTTAGCGAAAGTCAGGCCGGGGCCTTACCACCACATAGGTCGTACGACTGCTCTTTGGAGCTTTTGCCTGGTACTACGCTTGCCAGGGGCCGTATCTATCCCTTATCTGTAGAGGAGAATAAGGTCATGGAGGACTGTGTTTCTGATGCGTTGGCCAGAGGCATCATTCTTAAATCTGCATCCCCCGCTAGTGCTGGATTTTTTTTGAGTAAAGAAAAAGGACGGAGAGCTAAGTCTATGCATTGACTTTCGTGGTCTTAAACTGTTGGTCAAGAATGCATATCCCATGCCTTTGATTACTACACTCTTCGACCGTGTTAAAGCGTCTAAAGTATTCACAAAACTTGATCTGAGAGCAGCTTACAATTTGGTGCGAATAAAAGAAGGGTATGAGTGGAAGACAGCTTTTAATACTCGGAGCGGGCACTATGAATACTTGGTCTTACCCTTCGGGTTGTGCAATGCCCCGGCTGTCTTCCAGGAGTTCATCAACAATGTCTTATAGGGATAGTAATGTTTCACAAAAACAGCAGTTCCAATTAATCGTCATAGTATTTGGTCCATGGAGAGTGTTATATCAATACTGTCAGAGTTGTGGTTCAAGAGTAATTGAAGGATAAAGCTTCCCCCTCCCTCCCCTTTTACCTAGTGTAAGCCATCTCTTCTCAGATGTGGAATCTGGTTGTAAGACCAGAGAGATAACAGCAGGGGACAATCTTCTTCGTATGAGAACAATGAAAGCCCTACACCCCTTGACAAGTTTTTCAGGTTTTTCCGTTATCTTAATTGAAGATTGTCCCTCTCTGCAATCTACCTGGGCACCTCCCTTCTGCTCTAGCTGAGCAGTGTTATATCAGTAAAAGGGGCGGGGAGGGGGTTACTTAACCATTCAATTACTCTTGAACTACAACTCTGACAGAATTGAAATAACACTCTCCAAGGTCCAAATACTATGATGATGATTAATTAGAGCTGCTTTTATTATGAAACATTACTATACCTTTAAGAGAACTCCTACAAAGTTGCGTGGTTGTTTATTTGAATGACATCCTCATTCACTCTCCAACGCTGGAGATCCTTCGCTCTGATGTATCCAAAGTCTTGGGCCTATTATGTGAGAACAACTTGTTGTGCAAGCTGGAGAAGTGTGAATTTCATAAGCTCCAAGTAACGTTTCTGGGGTATATCATTTCCGCTTCTGGATTCGCCATGGACCCTCAAAAGTTGTCCGTGGTACTGGATTGGCCTCATCCTATGGGACTCAAAGCGATCCAAAGATTTTTGTGGTTCACAAATTACTACAGAAAATTCATCCACTATTGTCAAACCACTTACCGACTGTAATGGTTTGTTCGACAC
Organism: Rhinophrynus dorsalis; assembly: GCA_037306005.1. Taxonomy (NCBI): domain Eukaryota; kingdom Metazoa; phylum Chordata; class Amphibia; order Anura; family Rhinophrynidae; genus Rhinophrynus; species Rhinophrynus dorsalis. Next base: position 116,167,363 of record CM074722.1, read on the forward strand.
ACAGACACAGGAACATCAGCCAATCCAAATTGGTACAAGGAGCAGGAACGTCAGCCAATCCAAGTCGGTACACGGAGCAGGAACGTCAGCCAGGCCGGGTCAGTACACGGAGCAGGAACGTCAGCCAAACCGGGTCGATAAACAGGAGATGAGAAGCAGAATGGTCAGGCAGTCCGGGTCGGTGCACAGGCAGGAGACAAGATGCAGAGTAGTCAGGCAGGCCGGGTCGATACACTGGGAGCTCACAAGGATCAGGAACAAGCGCTGGTACCGGAACACCACGAAAGGGCAAAGGAGAAGTGCCAGAACCCAGCATTTAAGGACAAATGCTGGGCGGGACAACAACAGGGCAGCCAATGGCGGAAGCAGGAGTGGAATATTGACAGAATGTCGCCAAATAGCACGGGTACCGTGATAGTACCCCTCTCTCAAAGACCCCCTCTCCTAGAAGAGGGACCTGGTTTCTGCGGGTATTTAGTATGGAAAATGTGCAGCAATCTGGGAGCATGAAGATCACTCTGATCAACCCAGGAACGCTCCTCAGGACCATAGCCTTTCCAATGAACCAGATATTGCAATTTTCCTCTGAATCTACTTGAATCAATGATGCTTTGTACTTCGTAATCCTCCTGACCGTGAAATTCCACAGGACCAGGGACCGCAGGAGTGGTAGTGTAACGGTTGCATACCAGAGGTTTCAGCAAGATACGTGGGATACATTGTGAATGCGCATGGATGCTGGAAGGTCCAGGGCATATGAAACAGGGTTAACTTTGCGGATCACCTTGAAGGGACCAATAAACCGGAGAGCCAACTTATTACACGGAACTTGCAAGTTTAGGTTTCTGGAGGAAAGCCATACCCTGTCCCCAACCTGGAAGGAGACCGCTGGCAGCCGTCTGCGATTAGCGTGGGGCTGATAACGCTGGAACTAATTACTGAGGGCCCTCTGAACCTGTGCCCAGGTGGAGCGGAGTTGCTTGATATGCTTGTCCAGAGCTGGAATCTGCTGCGACTGGAATGAATTGGAGCAAACATGGCTGAAACCCGTAGTTGATGAGAAACGGGGAGGTCCAGGATGATGAATTAACCGCACAGTTCCTGGTGAACTCTGCCCATGGCAACAGGTGGGCCCAATTATCATGATGATCGGACACGAAACAGCACAAGAATTGCTCCAATCCTTGACTGGCACGCTCAGCGGCTCCATTGGTCTGGGGATGGTAGGCAGACGAAACTGACAGCTGAATGCCCATCTGGTTACAAAATGCTCTCCAAAACCTATACACAAATTGACTCCCACGGTCCGACACCAGCACTCTAGGTACCCCATGCAACTGGAAAACCTGTCTAGCAAAGACAACAGCCAGCTCCTGGGCCGAGGGAAGGCCAGGAAGGGGCACTAAGTGAGCCATCTTAGAAAATCTATCAACCACCATAAGAATGAAGGAGTAACCCCTAGACACTGGCAGTTCTCCCAGGAAATCAATGGACATGTGGGACCAAGGACGCTCGCCATTAGGTACTGGTTGGAGTAAACCCACTGGGAGGTGTCTAGGGGATTTGGCATGAGCACAGCAGGTACAGGCTGCAGTGAATGCGGAGCAGTCGGCCCGTAGGGAAGGCCACCAAAATATTTGTGAGAGAGACCAAATTAATTGATCCCTCCCAATGTGCCCAGCAGTCCGAGGTGAATGGTAGGTTTCAAGCAAGCGGGTACTAAATGGCTCGTCTACAAAGCACTTGCCTACTGGGGTATCAGGAGGAGACACAGCCTGGGTTGCGCAATACAGTTCTGGTTTCCTTGGGCTCTGTGTATGACCTGGCTTGTCTGACCATCCAATCTGGTGGTGACCTGTGGCTCTGTCTGACTATGCTCCTGCCTTATCCTATATATAATGGACACCCAATCTGGTGCAGACCTGTGGCTCTGGCTGACTACCTGAACTGTATATGACCTGGCATGTCTGACCATCCAATCTGGTACTGACCTGTGGCTCTGTCTGACTATTCTCCTGCCTTATCCTGTATATAGTGGACACCCAATCTGGTGCAGACCTGTGGCTGTGGCTGACTACCTGAACTGTGTATGACCTGGCTTGTCTGACTATCCTCTCTGGTGCTGACCTGTGGCTCTGTCTGACTATTCTTCCATTTATTCCTTGTATCTAGCAGATACCCAATCTGGTACAGACCTGGGGCCCTGGTAGATTTCCTTTATACTGATTGCAGACGTGAGTCAAGTATCGCTTCCTCTGACTGACTGCAGGCGTGAGTCAGGTATCCTGCTCATGGTTCCTGATCAGAGACATTGTGTTCCTGCTCCTGTTCAAGCTCCTGGTTCCAGCGGAGACTACCAGTGGCTTCGGCCTAGTCTCCAGCAGTGTGGTCAGTCTTGGCAACTTACTATTTCTGATAGTAGTGCGTGCTTGCTTGTGACCCTCTGCTTATTTTTATGTATACTCTTGTGTTGCCTTATTATACTTTTCAATAAAACCTATTTTACTATACCGTACTGACTCCTGAATATCACTGGGAAAACGTGACACTGTAAAAGTCAACAACCACATTTTCTACCCCTGGTATGCGGACTGTGAGATGACTGGAACGCAAGTTTCTGCCAGTGGAGAAGCTCTTGTACTTCCTTCCAGGCTGACTCTCTTCGGGTTCCTCTCTGGTGGTTGATGTAAGCCACTGCCATTGAGTTATCTAACTGAATCCGGACTGGCATCCCAGTACTTGAGACCAGAGAGGAAGTGCCAGATGGATGCCATGGATCTGAAGGATGCTGATTGACAGAAGGCTCTCCGTTCTTGAGCTATCAGAAGCCTGGGCAATGCACCTCAGTCTCTCAGGCTGGCATCTGTCATGACCGGATACCATTCTGGAATGACAAAGTGACTTTCCTGAGTCAGTTGAGGACAATGTAGTCACAAAAGTAGATCCTTACTCGTTTTAGGGAGGAAAGTCAGAGTGAAACAGGGGAGATGCTGTCAAACCAGTTTCTGAGAATGTATAATTGGAGTTTCCTTGTGTGGAACATAGATAGGTGGTGCTTCCAGAGCATACACTAGTCAATCTAGGCTCCTCATGTAATCCCTTATCGCTGAGGGCCATGCCAGTTCCTGACACGTCTTGGAACAGGATCTGGATCTTGCCCTCCTGTCAAGAAAAGGACCTGGCATGTAACCGGAGAGGACTTTTTGAGACTGAGGATCCAGCCGTGGTACACCAGAATGGAGATACACTCTTGTATATGGATTGCCAACAATTTTTCTGAAGGAGTCTTGATCAGAAGATCATCAAGATATGGATGCCCTGATTGGCTGTATGCAGCCAAGCTGACATAATTATCTTGAAGCTTCTTGCAGCAGAGGCCAAGCCGAAAGGCAGTGCAGTGAACTGGGAATGACTATGTAAAAGCATAACTAATGAAATGTAGGTGGTCTGAATGGATCAGGGCATGCAAGCAGGTGTCCTGAAGATCCAGAGAAGCCAGGAACATAGCTGAGAAGACAAAGCAAAAAGAGTCCATCCTTCTAGCATCCAAGTAATGGCTCAGGCATTTCAAGTCCAGAATAGGGCCTTTGCTGCCATCTTTCTTGGGAACTACAAACAGGTCGGAATAAGAACTTGAAGAGAGCTCTTTGACTAGAACCAGGACTAGAACCTGCTTATACAGCTGAGAGGAGCCTGTGTCTATAAGAGACATGCTCACTGTAGGTCCCAAGGAACCCTTTAGGAAAAGAGACAAGGAGGAAAGGACTTAGTCTATGCTGTACCCTTCAGAATCAACTGGCAAAACCCACTGGTCCATCATGGAAGATCCCCAGGCATCTTGAAAAAGGCAGAGATGACTCCCTACAGAAAATGATAGACCAGGAGAGCACTCTTGCCTCCAGCTGCAACGTTAATGACCTTGCTTTGGTTAGGTCCAAATAGGTTCTTCAAATGGCAGAAAGAGATTTCTTGGAAGATTGGTGCTCAGACCAAATCTTTAACCATAAGGTGTGGCAGCAGCAACAGAGAGGGCTGAGGCCTTTCCAGAAACCCACGCAGATTTAAAGGAAACTCCATAAAGATACACATTAGATTCCAAAATAATGGCAAGCTGTTCTACAAAATATGGTCCCATCCCAAGCAAGAAGGGGTTAATAAAGGGTTAATGTGCTTTTTACTAGCCTTCTGTGCATAATTTATTATATTACTGTGCTTGAAATGTTACAGTTTTAAGGCCGTGTAGTAAGAGAAAGAAGTGCTGATTTTGGCAGTCTGTAAAGCACTAGGTTGTGACATTAGTGTTTACATTAACCCTTGCAGCTGCAAAGCACAAGCTGGGCATGTACTTATGATGTTGTTTGTTGACATTAATCATGCAACCTGATAGATTAACCCCTTAAGGACCCTTGACGTACCAGGACCGTCAAGGGTAAATGTGCTCCAACGACCCTTGACGGTCCCGGTACGTCAAGGGTTAAACTCTTCCATCGCGGCCGCACGGAGCGATGGAAGAGTTCAAGCCGCTTGTTACTAAGTGTCCCGGTATCGGGACACTTAGTAACAAGCGGTAGAAACATTGTTGCAACATGCGATTCGCTTCAAAAGCGAATCACATGTTGCAAAACCTGAATGACAGGGACAGTATTTGTAAATACTGTCCCTGTCAGATCTCTCTGCCTCCCTCCACCTTGCATACTGCTGAGGTGGAGAGAGACAGAGAGACATGGTGTTCCAGTGTACCTGTAAAAAAAAAAAGTCAATAAAAAGTTTAAATAAAGAAAATTAACCCTTTGATCACTGTTCTGCAGTGATCAATAAGTCCCCCCCCCCATCTGATCACTCTTGGAGTGATCAATTTGCTGCAGATCAGTGTTTTCTGATCTGTGGGACACCCCCCATCCCCCTTGAATTTTTTTAGATTTAAAAAAAAAAATTTTTTTTTTTTTTTTAAATAGTAAATATAGTTTAGGTATTTTGGTAGGTAGTTGGGTAGGTTTAGTGTAGACGTGTGTTAGGGAAAGTTTTAGGGATAGATTTAGGTTTAGGGGAAAAAAAACAAAAACAAAACCAACCCCCCCCCAAAAAAAAAAAAAAAATATATATATAATAAGCGCAGTTTAGATAGGTAGTTCAATTGGGTTAGGTAGGTTCAGGATATACGTAGGTTAGGGTAAGTTTTAGGGTTAGATTTAGGTTTAGGGATAGCGTAAGAAAAAAAAAAAAACAAACCCCCCCCCCAAAAAAATATATATATAATAAGTGCAGTTTAGATAGGTAGTTCACTTGGGTTAGGTAGGTTCAGGACATACGTAGGTTAGGGTAAGTTTTAGGGTTAGATTTAGGTTTAGGGATAGCGTAAGAAAAAAAAAACCCAAAAAACCCCCCCAAACCCCCCCCCAAAAAATATATATATAATAAGTGCAGTTTAGATAGGTAGTTCACTTGGGTTAGGTAGGTTCAGGATATACGTAGGCTAGGGTAAGTTTTAGGGTTAGATTTAGGTTTAGGGATAGCGTAAGAAAAAAAAAAAAAAGTTTTTTTAGTGGGCAAAATGCAGCGCAGGTACAGCGTTGAAGAGGCATATGCCTTTTTGGCGTCTGACTCTGAGGCAACAGACACTGCGTCAGATTTTGACATAGCGCAGTTTTCAGAAAGTGAGAGCAGCTCTAGTGATGACGCTGGGCCTTCTGTCAAGAAAAGACGCACTGCCCCAAGAGCTGCTCTGGCAACTGCCCCAGCACCTGCCAAAAGAACTGCCCAAAGACCTACCAAAATACCTGCCCAAAGAAATGCCCCAAGTGCTGCCCCAAGAGCTGCCCTGGCAACTGCCCCAGCACCTGCCAAAAGATCTGCCCAAAGACCTACCAAAGAAATGCCCCAAGTGCTGCCCCAAGAGCTGCCCTGGCAAGTGCCCCAGCACCTGCCAAAAGATCTGCCCAAAGACCTGCCAAAAGACCTGCCCAAAGAAATGCCCCAACACCTGCCACTCCGGATCCTAATGAATGGGTATCAATTTATGGCCACAAATCTCAGAATTCACAGGCAACCCAGGGATTCAAATTGATGTGGAAGGATTTACCCATGATCATTTTTTTGATTTGTTTTTGGGGGAAGACATTTTAGGTGAAATTGTGTCCCAAACCAATTTGTATGCAGCCCAGTATACTGCCGCCAACCCTAAGTGTGAAAAACGCTGTTTTTTTTTTTTTACTTACGTCATGGTTTACGAGGGATTGGTGGTAAAATGGCTGTGTATAAAATTGGAAAACACACCTAAAACGAGAGCCTGGGGTGTTTACTTTCCAAAAATATACACTTTTGGGGGGAAATCTTAAAAAAGAGCACTGTTACACAGCCCCAAATGAGACATGGCACCAGTAACGCAAGCTGTGAAGATTCAAAGTGTGAACCTGGAAATGCGCATGTTCCAATTTGGCCCCCGTAGCTCCCCCAAACCATGAGAAAGCTATGCATATGGGGTATTGCCGTACTAAGAAGAAGGAGCTGAACACTAATCAATTCAGTTTATAAAATCTTCACCTATTCTGTGCTTGAAATTCACATCAACATTGAAGGCAAAGTGTGAAAAATGCTGAATTTTTTTTACTTATGTCAAATTTTCACAGGATTGGTGGTAAAATGGCAGTGTATAAAATTGGAAAACACACCTAAAAGAAGAGCCTGGGGTGTCTACTTTCCAAAAATATACACTTTTGGGGGGAAATCTTAAAAAAAGAGCACTGTTACACAGCCCCAAATGAGACATGGCACCAGTAACGCAAGCTGTGAAGATTCAAAGTGTGAACCTGGAAACGCGCATGTTCCAATTTGGCCCCCGTAGCTCCCCCAAACCATGAGAAAGCTATGCATATGGGGTATTGCCGTACTCAGAAGGAGGAGCTGAACACTAATCAATTCAGTTTATAAAATCTTCACCTATTCTGTGCTTGAAATTCACATCAACATTGAAGGCAAAGTGTGAAAAACGCTGTTTTTTTACTTACGTCAAGTTTACGAGAAAGTGGTGGTAAAATGGCTGTGTAAAAAATTTGAAAACACACCTAAAATGAAAGCTGGGGGTGTCTACATTCCAAAAATATACACTTTTGGGGGGAAATTCTAAAGTGCAGCACTGGAACATAGCCCAAAATGAGTAATTGCACCAGTTAACCAAGATGTGAAAATTCAATATTTGTTCAAAATTGGGCCCCGTAGCTCCCCCAAACCTTGAGAAACCTATGCATATGGGGTATTGCCATACTCAGAAGAAGGAGCTGAACACTAAACAATGCATTTTTAAAAATCTTCACCTATCCTGTGCTTGAAATTCACATCAACATTGAAATGCAAGTGTGAAAAACGCTGTTTTTTTAACTTACGTCAAGATTTACGAGCGATTGGTGGTAAAATGGGTGCGTAAAAAAATTGAAAACGCACCTAAAATGAAAGCTGGGGGCGTCTACATTCCAAAAATATACACTTTTGGGGAGAAATTCTAAAGTGCAGAACTGGAACATAGCCCAAAATGAGTAATGGCACCAGTTAACCAAGATGTGAAAATTCAATATTTGTTCAAAATTGGGCCCCGTAGCTCCCCCAAACCTTGAGAAACCTATGCATATGGGGTATTGCCATACTCAGACGAAGGAGCTGAACACTAAACAATGCATTTTTAAAAATCTTCACCTATCCTGTGCTTGAAATTCACATCAACATTGAAATGCAAGTGTGAAAAACGCTGTTTTTTTAACTTACGTCAAGATTTACGAGCGATTGGTGGTAAAATGGCTGCGTAAAAAAATTGAAAACATACATAAAATGAAAGCCTGGAGTGTCTACTTTCCAAAAATATATACTTTTGGGGGGAAATCTTAGAGTGGAGCACTGTTACACAGCCCCAAACAAGACATGGCACCAGTGATGCAAGCTGTGAAAATTCAAAGTGTGAAACTGGAAATGCGCATGTTCCAATTTGGGCCCCATAGCTCCCGCAAACCTTGAATAACCTATGCATATGGGGTATTGCCGTACTCAGAAGAAGGAGCTGAACACTAAACAATGCATTTTTAAAAATCTTCACCTATCCTGTGCTTGAAATTCACATCAACATTGAAGTGCAAGTGTGAAAAACACTGTTTTTTTAACTTACGTCAAGATTTACGAGCGATTGGTGGTAAAATGGCTGCGTAAAAAAATTGAAAACATACATAAAATGAAAGCCTGGGGTGTCTACTTTCCAAAAATATATACTTTTGGGGGGAAATCTTAGAGTGGAGCACTGTTACACAGCCCCAAATGAGACATGGCATCAGTGATGCAAGCTGTGAAAATTCAAAGTGTGAAACTGGAAGCGCGCATGTTCCAATTTGGGCCCCGTAGCTCTCCCAAACCTTGAGAAACCTATGCATATGGGGTATTGCCGTACTCAGAAGAAGGAGCTGAACACTAAACAATGCATTTTTAAAAATCTTCACCTATCATGTGCTTGATATCAACAGTAGTATTGAAATGTAAGTGTGAAAACTGCAAAAAAACAAAATATTACCACAATTTTGAAATTTTTTTCTGGAAAAATAGCTGCATGAAAAACTCCAAAATTCTCCTGATTATTTACTTTATGTTGTGTAGTTTTCAGAAACTTATACCTTTGTGGGACATTTTTGGTTCTGTCACCGTCAGCTAAGCTATGATGCTCACATGCCAATTGTTGAGAAATTACAAGTTGGAAATAATGGCATCCATCTTGTAATATTTACCTTGTAAATGTGAGGAAGTGATTGAAATACTAGGCATATGGGGTATTCTTATATTCAGGAGAAGCAAATGAATATATTTAGGGGTATTTTTTTGTCATAAACTAATTGTATGCAAATCCTGACACGAAAATATAAGCAAAATGTTGTTTTTTTTCAATTTTTTTCCTCTTTTTTTCTATTTTAATCAAATTAAACAATGAAGTATTCATATAATTGTGGTATCAAAAGAAAGCCCTACTTGTGCTTAAAAAAACAGTATATAATTTATGTGGGTGCACAAAAGGAATTAAAGAGAAAATATGGTTGAACAAAGACATAGTCAAAAAAGTCAAAATTGCTCTGGTCCTTAAGTCAAATCTAACTCAGATTTTCCCGGTCCTTAAGGGGTTAAAGCATCCTGGTCAAAAAGTGATCAAGATGTGGTAGAGGGTATAAAGTGCCAGGTGTTGTAGAGGTTTTTCAGAGCTCATCTGGAACATGAATGTGACATCTATGTCCAGCTGTGTACATGCAAGATTATATGGGTGGTGGTCAGAACCATCAGGGGCTCTCCAATACTTAGTAGAATAAAGCTGTAGGTAGTATTGCACCCCCTATCTATACCAGATATTAGATTTCTTTATTATGGGGTATTAGATGAATGTTTATCATATAACTTATAGTATATTCCTATTAAACATTCGATAATAATAAATCTTTTATAGATCTTTTAAATGAAGAGACCTATTTATAAAAACTTATCCCTATAAATATAGTCTTTTGGCCCTGTGATACAAGTTCTTTGAGCAGCTTGTCCCTGTTAATGAGTTGCAATTCAATCCTGGGTAGATTGTCTTGTAACAAAGAACAGAAAAGGGATGGGGTGGGACAGCGCATAAAGTGGATCTGAGTGTAGTATTTTATTAATAAAAAGCTTGCATATAAAATCAATAAAGATCAATAAAAACACAACTTGTATATATTGACAGAGGAATTCCAAAAATTACTCAAACAGAGATCGAGGATGCCAAGAGAATAAATAAATTCACATAAAATAGTGATGTATAAATCTATACATCCTAAAAGGTTGATAAAGAATATAAAAGTGGATATGGAGCGGTTTGTATAGATGTAATATCAATACAAGTATCATAAATGGAGACTAATGAAGTGTCCGCATCCTGTATATATACTCAGGGGGAACTGCAGTATGTCGAGTTTGATCAGGAAGGAATGTAAGCAGTCAGTGTGATCATTTAAATCACTGCACTTGTTATGCAAATCCCAGTTTCCCGGTGTGTGTGGCCGCTTACTTCAAACTCCTGATGCATCTTAACCCTTCAAGTATATGCAGAAGTCTCGTCCTTGAAACCGTTTCCCCGCTGTTGTATAGTCCTGTGCTGGCACTTCTCTCCGTGGTTCGATACCGGTCCTCCTGCTCCCTCAATGTTTCTCTCCACATTCGGCGTTCCTTATCATCAGACGTCAGGTTGCTTACTTCAACGCGTTTCGGCGCTGTTTTGCGCCTTCTTCTGGAAGTATTTTCTGATTGGGCCCTAACCGCTGTCCCTGTTTTATTATTGGTTCAGCCAATCATAATGTTTAAAAAAAAGGTTAAAGGGGAAGGAAAGGAGTATTATAACTCCGAAGAAAAAAGACAACAAATAAAGTGATTTTTACAATCAAAGTGATGAATGAGTTAAAAAATCAAGTTGGAATAATTATGTATAACCTGCGATTGAGTCTTTGTTGCTATTATTGTTACTATTAGATTAGTTAACGATACATTCAAAATACTGGTTCAAAAGAACGAGTGATTAAACTATGGAGATTTGTTACATTGTAACAGTCCCCGAGAGAACTGACAGGAAGCTCTATTCTTAATATACTAAATATGATGCTTTATCTTCCATGTTAGTTTCTCCTAAAAATAAATGCTTAAACTATTAACTTTATTAAAAATACATATTTAAAATACATATTTAAAAACGCTATTCTTATTATGCTAAATATGATGTTTTATCCTCTTTATCAGTTTCTATTGGTTTGATGTTTTTTTCTTAATTGTTAAAACTATTGACTTTATTAGACATACATGTTTTATATATAGTTTGATAACTAGTAGTTGCTATTTCACTGATAAGTTCATGGTTATATATAATGTGACCTCCAATAATGCTGTTTAGATACTTGCTATAAGGCTTATTGGGGATACCTTCTTATAGTTACTTGGAATATTATCAAGAGATACAATTATATAAATATTTAATAAAGTACTTTATCCCCTAGTGGATGATCTTTCATAACTGTATCGGCTATTATACCTTTAAATGATACATTATAGTGATCACTGAAAATATTATTGGAGACTATAAAAAGTATGATATAATTGTGGAGAATTTATAGATCTTAATATAATTTTCTTTACTATAATATCGATCCAATTTCTTCTTTAAAATATTTATCAGGATCCTCTTCTCTTTTGTTCCTTCTCAATAGCCGTATCAGCGAATATTTTGTATAGAGGAGAATTATCCATTCTTTGTTCTCTCCTTTTCATATGTTACCTTCGGGGGCTTTCTTATTATTTATATATATGTCAATGTCAATTATCTAATACACCAAATATCCATTTCTTCATTTAAACCTAATGGACTCATGGTTTGTAACTTGAAGATCCAATATATCTCTTGTTTTGCTAATTTAGAGAAGCGGTCACCCCCTCTTACTTGTAGAGGTATCTGGTCTATAATATATAGTTTTAGATTTTGTGGATCACTGTGGTGATATTCTGCAAAATGTCTTGCTACACTTTGTTTTTGATTACCTTTTATAATTCCTCTTCTGTGTTCCAGGAAGCGATCTTTCATGCTCCTTATGGTTCTACCTACATATTGGAGTCCACAAGGGCACTCCAACATGTATATAACATAGGTGGAAGTACACTGTAAAAATGCTTCAATTTCAATTCTCTCACTCGTCGATTTACAAGTAAACTGAGTCTTCTTGTGCTGTATATAATTACAAGTGATGCAGGCTTTGTGTCCACATTCATAATTTCCTTTTATTAGGGTGCCATCAATCAATTTTTTAATAATTGGTTTCTTCTGTTTGATCTTATTCACATCACTAGGAGCCAATTTACTTTTAAGATTCTTTGATTTGCGGTAAATAATCTGAGGTTTTTTAGGTAAAATTGTTCTTAAAATTTTGTCACCTTGAAGTATTGGCCAGTGTTTCTGGATGATTTTTTCTATTTTGCATCCAGCTGTATTGTACCTTGTTATAAATGGAATATGTGGGGCATTTTGTTTTTTCTTTTCCCTTGTCTTTGTTTGTAAAAGCTTTTCTCTTGGGATGCTCAGTACTTTATTGTATGCTTGATTAAGTTTAGTGTCAGAATATCCCTTTTCAAGAAATTTATTCTTTAAGTTATGCGCTTCTTCTTTAAATATTTTTTCATCCGAACAATTTCTTTTGAGACGATGGAATTGGCTCAGTGGTACCCCTTGTAGCCAACGTGGATGGTGGGCACTAGATGCATGGATATAGCTGTTGGCATCCACATTCTTATAATGTGTTCGGGTGCTAATTATGCCCCCCTCATCGATACTTAATGTCAAATCTAAAAATTCGACTTTTTCTTTGCTGTGTTGTACTGTAAACTTCAATCCCAAGGTGTTACAATTTAGTTGGTTTTCAAAATGTATTAATTCTTCTTCACTTCCTCTCCAAATGATCAAAAGATTGTCAATATATCTTGCATAGAGAACGAGATTGCCCCTAAATTGGGTGTACATATGCTCTTCTTCCCATAGTCCCATCAGTAAATTGGCATAACTAGGGGCAAATCTCGTTCCCATTTCTGTCCCACATATTTGCAAGTAGTATTGCCCCTGAAACATAACATAGCTATGTTCTAGTATAAATTTGATTGCTTGGATGATAAAATCCTGCTGGATTGCCAGCATAGATCTGTCCTTTCTCAGAAAATGTTGTACCGCTTTTAATCCCAAATCATGCTTAATTGATGTATATAATGCACATACATCACAGGTAACCCAATAATATCCTTCTTTCCAATTAATTTGCTGTAGTTTCTGTAGTACATGGGTTGTATCCCTTGTATAGGAAGGCAGATCTTGAACAAATTTGTGTAAGTGATGATCTAGTAACTCTGATAAGTTGCTGGTTAATGATCCTATACCTGAGATAATTGGGCGTCCTGGTGGATTTTGTAGATTTTTATGGATTTTTGGTAAGTGATAATAGATTGCGGTAATTGGGAATGGTATTTTAAGAAACTGGAACTCCTGTTGTGTCAAAACCTGAGATTTGAATGCCCAATCTATTAGGGCCATATATTCTCTCTGGTATAACTCTGTAGGATCTTTGTCCAATTTTTGATAATAGTTAGTGTCATTTAAAATCCGAGCTGCTTCCGTTAGATAGTCTTCCTTATTTTGTAGCACTATACCACCTCCTTTATCCGCTTCCCTTATAATTAGATCTGGATTATTCATTAATGATTGTAAGCAATCTTTTTCTTTTTTGGTCAGATTGTACTTGTATTTCCATTTCTGTCTGCATAGAGTATTAAAATCTTGCATTACCAATTCTGTGAAAGCCTCAATAAATGGGCCTTTTGAATTCTGTGGAAAAAATCTAGATGGTGCTTTCAAATCCGTGTGGCTTATTTTAATGGTTGATGTACTTCCACTATCTTCCATTTCCAACATCAATTCGTTTAGGATCTTAATTGTTTCTTGATCATGTTGGTTGATTTGAACTTCAGGATCTTCTCCTTTTAGAGCAAAGTGTCTCTTCAGAGTAAGTCTTCTGATGTATTGATGTAAATCTATAAATAATTCGAAATGATTGGGGCCACATGATGGAGCATACTTTAAGCCTTTTTGGAGGAGCTGTATTTCTTCTTTCTTTAATTGGATGCTACTGAGATTGAAGATTCCTTCTCCTTGATCATTTTCGGAGTTAAGTTTTTTTCGTTTTATTTGTCTTCCTTCCACCTCTACATCCTCTTTTTCGCCTTCTGTCCTTTTTCTCCTCTGTGGGGTTCTTACTTGATCTGTCTGATGGTTCTTCCATTCCTGTCTGATCCATTGGTGGAATGGTTGGTGATGTTGTTGGCCCCTGGGCAAAAAATGGCTCCTAGATGAAGATTTTGGTCGGGCTCCTAGACGTGAATGTATATTGAGCTGCTGATCTTCTTTGTGATCTACAGCTGTAGATTCTCTTTCCTTACTCATATTTCTTTCTATTTGTTCTTTTGTTTCTGAAGTTATTGAAATATTTGAAGCCTGTTGATTAGTACTTTTATGCTCATTATTATCTTCTTTACTATTATTAGATTTTCCCACTTGTTCTAAGTTATTCCTAAATTTGTTCTTTTTTTCTTTATCAAAGGACTTATCTTTTTTCCCAGGCTTATGATGTATGAATCTTTTATTCATTGTATTGGCTATCTATGTTTTCTTTTAAGCATGTGTCCATATTAGTGGATGTTTGTATCTTTTTTTCTTGGTTTGTCTGACTACTGATTTCTTCAGTCATATTGGGGCTATCTTTTTTTACACATATGCCCGTATTAGCCACTAATTGTGTGTCTGTGGTTTTAACTGCCATATCTTGTATTTCGGTCGGTTGTTGATGTGTGGTATCATATTGTAGTGAACTCCTGTGTTGTTCTCTCCTTCTAGGTATATAATTCCTTTGTTGTATATTTTGATGATTATTCCCATAATTGTCTTTTCTTCTCCATGGGTGGACCCTATTTGTTCTATAGTCCTCATTATCTCTTTGTAGCTTTTTATCCTTTCTTAAAGCTAGTTCCCTCTCAAACCTTTCCACCTTTTTATTAGTTTCTGTGTCTAATTTTTTGAATTCCACAGTATTGTGATGAGGATCTAATTCCATTTTAATTTGTGCAATTTCCTGACTTAGATCTTGTAGATTCTTTTCTCTATAATTCACTATATGTTTCATTAAACCAAAGGAACAGTCATCCAGGATTTTTAACCATTCTTCATAAAAGGTCTTATCTCCTTTCCCGAATGCTGGCTCCTTGATGATTCTTAAACCTCTTGGTATCTGCTTGATTTCTATATATTTCTTCATAGTAACACACTCCCACCAATAGTTCATTTCCTTTTTTTAGGAGTTTTTCTAATGTGTGGAAATTCCTTCTGATATTGGCTGAGGGTTGTGTGCTAATCTCCATGGTATTATTAATTTTTTCTGAGTTTAAATACTCTGTCATTAGTTTTTGTCTTCTTGAATCTCTATTTAGACATATGAGTGTCTCTGAATTCTCCATAATTATACCCTTTTAGTTTTGAACTTTAAAATCTAAATCCTGATCCAATAGCGGTCGTCAAATACTGTAAATCTTTTGGTCTGTTAGTACAAATACCAAATGTCTAGTAGAAGAAAGCTGTAGGTAGTATTGCGCCCCCTATCTATACCAGATATTAGATTTCTTTATTATGGGGTATTAGATGAATGTTTATCATATAACTTATAGTATATTCCTATTAAACATTCGATAATAATAAATCTTTTATAGATCTTTTAAATGAAGAGACCTATTTATAAAAACTTATCCCTATAAATATAGTCTTTTGGCCCCGTGATATAAGTTCTTTGAGCAGCTTGTCCCTGTTAATGAGTTGCAATTCAATCCTGGGTAGATTGTCTTGTAACAAAGAACAGAAAAGGGATGGGGTGGGACAGCGCATAAAGTGGATCTGAGTGTAGTATTTTATTAATAAAAAGCTTGCATATAAAATCAATAAAGATCAATAAAAACACAACTTGTATATATTGACAGAGGAATTCCAAAAATTACTCAAATAGAGATCGAGGATGCCAAGAGAATAAATAAATTCACATAAAATAGTGATGTATAAATCTATACGTCCTAAAAGGTTGATAAAGAATACAAAAGTGGATATGGAGCGGTTTGTATAGATGTAATATCAATACAGGTATCATAAATGGAGACTAATGAAGTGTCCGCATCCTGTATATATACTCAGGGGGAACTGCAGTATGTCGAGTTTGATCAGGAAGGAATGTAAGCAGTCAGTGTGATCATTTAAATCACTGCACTTGTTATGCAAATCCCGGTTTCCCGGTGTGTGTGGCCGCTTACTTCAAACTCCTGATGCATCTTAACCCTTCAAGTATATGCAGAACTCTCGCCCTTGAAACCGTTTCCCCGCTGTTGTATAGTCCTGTGCTGGATCGATATTATAGTAAAGAAAATTATATTAAAATCTATAAATTCTCCACAATTATATCATACTTTTTATAGTCTCCAATAATATTTTCAGTGATCACTATAATGTATCATTTAAAGGTATAATAGCCGATACAGTTATGAAAGATCATCCACTAGGGGATAAAGTACTTTATTAAATATTTATATAATTGTATCTCTTGATAATATTCCAAGTAACTATAAGAAGGTATCCCCAATAAGCCTTATAGCAAGTATCTAAACAGCATTATTGGAGGTCACATTATATATAACCATGAACTTATCAGTGAAATAGCAACTACTAGTTATCAAACTATATATAAAACATGTATGTCTAATAAAGTCAATAGTTTTAACAATTAAGAAAAAAACATCAAACCAATAGAAACTGATAAAGAGGATAAAACATCATATTTAGCATAATAAGAATAGCGTTTTTAAATATGTATTTTAAATATGTATTTTTAATAAAGTTAATAGTTTAAGCATTTATTTTTAGGAGAAACTAACATGGAAGATAAAGCATCATATTTAGTATATTAAGAATAGAGCTTCCTGTCAGTTCTCTCGGGGACTGTTACAATGTAACAAATCTCCATAGTTTAATCACTCGTTCTTTTGAACCAGTATTTTGAATGTATCGTTAACTAATCTAATAGTAACAATAATAGCAACAAAGACTCAATCGCAGGTTATACATAATTATTCCAACTTGATTTTTTAACCCATTCATCACTTTGATTGTAAAAATCACTTTATTTGTTGTCTTTTTTCTTCGGAGTTATAATACTCCTTTCTTTCCCCTTTAACCTTTTTTTAAACATTATGATTGGCTGAACACGTTGAAGTAAGCAACCTGATGTCTGATGATATGGAACGTCGAATGTGGAGAGAAACATTGAGGGAGCAGGAGGACCGGTATCGAACCACGGAGAGAAGTGCCAGCACAGGACTATACAACAGCGGGGAAACGGTTTCAAGGGCGAGACTTCTGCATATACTTGAAGGGTTAAGACGCATCAGGAGTTTGAAGTAAGCGGCCACACACACCGGGAAACCGGGATTTGCATAACAAGTGCAGTGATTTAAATGATCACACTGACTGCTTACATTCCTTCCTGATCAAACTCGACATACTGCAGTTCCCCCTGAGTATATATACAGGATGCGGATACTTCATTAGTCTCCATTTATGATACCTGTATTGATATTACATCTATACAAACTGCTCCATATCCACTTTTTTTTCTTTATCAACCTTTTAGGATGTATAGATTTATACATCACTATTTTATGTGAATTTATTTATTCTCTTGGCATCCTCGATCTCTATTTGAGTAATTTTTGGAATTCCTCTGTCAATATATACAAGTTGTGTTTTTATTGATCTTTATTGATTTTATATGCAAGCTTTTTATTAATAAAATACTACACTCAGATCCACTTTATGCGCTGTCCCACCCCATCCCTTTTCTGCTCTCCAATACTTGCTGAGATCATTTGCTGATAAGTATTCTGATTATTGCTATGATTATTGCTAATACATTGTGAATTGTTGCAATACTGTGTGTGCGTGTCTCAGTTTATTTACACATGAATCTAAAGAATCCTCAAAACACAAGCATAATTAGAAGGTTTACTTTAGGAACATCAGAGCTTATGGCTTCAGAAAGCTGTTCACCCCAGACAGCTATAGCCCTACTGACCCATGCAGAAGCCAAAAAAAAAACTGTCCGGAGAGCTGTCCTTTTGGCTGCAAAATTAGCCTTTAGAAGAGAGTAAAGGTGCTTGTCAGTCTGATCCTTACAGGGACAGTAATGTTTCACAATAAAATCAGCTCCAATTAATCTTCATAGTATTAGTAGTATGGAGAGTATTATTTCAATACTGTCAGACTTGTAGTTCAAGAGTAATTGAATGATAAAATAGCCCCTCCCACCCCTTTTACTGCTGTAACACTGCTCAGCTCAGAGCAGCAAGGTGGTGTCCAGGTGGATCGCAGAGAGGGACAATCTTCAATTAGCATTAGGGAAAAACCTTTCAAGGGAGCAGGGTTTTCATTGTTCTCTTACACTAGGTAAAAGAGGCATGAGGGGGATAATTTATCATTCAATTACTCTTGAACTACAACTCTGACAGTATTGAAATAATACTCTCTATGGCTCAAATACTGTGAAGATTAATTGGAGTTGCTGTTTTTGTGAAACAAAGACCAGCAGCATCTACCAATGGAAATGTGTTTTTGGCTAAGAGTGCTCTAGGGAGGTCAATAGCAGGGGGAGTAGCCCACTGCACTGGAGCCTTAGTCATAAAGGGGTAAAGTTAAGAGATAATAAAAAGTCTTGTCTGGTGTCTACCACTCCTCTTATAGGATAAGGGTGCTGTTAGGAGGGAAGACCGGAGAGTCTTTATTGTGCTTCTGGCAGATATCTGTAGAGGCAGATCCCACATCAGAGGCCTCAGAGATCTTAAGGGTCTTCTACACTGCTCTAATGAGCTCCTCTATGGAGGGAACAGGTTCAGACTCATAGAGATCCCCAAAGGACAAGAGGAGTCCATGTCTTCTTCCTCTGAATCAGTCTCCTCATTGGCTGCTTCCTCAACAATCTGAGAATGTGCCCTAAAAACAGGATCAACTTGCATGATGGGGACATGGGTCAGGAGGACTTCTTGAATGGATGAGGGAAGATGTGCCATTGAGGACATCAGTTTTTTTAACCCAAGCTGACTCTTGATCAATACTGGATAGCCCTGCAGGGGTAGTAAGGGCCACAGTACAAGAGGGACATAGAGATCCAGAATATTCCCTTGGAAGCCCAGCATGGCATCAGGAACAATGAGTGAGGGGGGGTTAGGGAAGCCCCTGTATGTTTGGGCTTCTTTTTCCCAATTTGCTCCTCTGGGCCAGACATGTCCAGAGAAGGTAGTTTAAAACAGATAAAACTAGTTAAAAGAATCACTAGTCTAATACAAAGCCTCAGAGTCCCAGAGGCTGGCATGCAAAGGGTTAAACTGGAGAAAGAGTAGAAGAGTCAGCCTCTGCATAGTATAAGTAATGGAGGAGTAAGATGGTAGCCAAAAAAGGCACCCAACCAATCAGAAACAAGCCTGGGAAACAGAGATTCTGGGCAATGTAGTCCCCCCCATTACTATAACTAAGCAATGCGTGGCTCTGCAGCCCTGGAGCATGGCGAAACATGCCATTGGACAGTCAGGACATGCCTTAGAGCATGCCCAGAGAAAAGCCCACTCTGGATGCAGACAAATGTCCAACACAACTACTACCATTAAAGTCTATGAGGCAAAGATGGCCGCAGTGCTGGTTACCATTCTTAAAGGGGCCATGAACCAAAAATGTAAATTCTTAAAACTATCATAAAGAGTTCTAGAGACTGATAAATACGGGACCAAAGATAAGGTGTAGAACAGCTACTAATGTACTAACTGGCACATAAAAGGGTTACATTTCGAAAGATCACGTTAAGGAAGCCACTAGTCAGACATACAAACACAACAAAGAATGAGTGCATATTTACCACAAGTAGTGGAGATGAGATAGTAGTGGGATATACAATAATACCATGACATTCAAAGGGTTACTCACCAATCTTCTAGCACCCATCTAGTAGGACTGAACTTCGTGGAGGCTTAGCTATGAGGCACAGGCTTACCATAAAGTCAACCTCCATAGAGAAATAGTCCAATAATAAAACTCCTGTGAATTGGCAATCCAAGTCCAGATAAGCCAGTGATGTGAGCCCACCCAATGGGGGATTATGCATCCTCATATCTAAATAAAAAATAATAAAATAGACCTAAAATGTAAGAGATGTGCCAGTTGACACCCTCTTTTGCTCTTGCCGAGCACATGAATCTGGGTTTGAGGCGGGGATTGAGTTGGATGCAAGACAAAACATGTTGGATAGAAACATAGAATTTGACAGCAGATAAGAACCATTTGGCCCATCTAGTCTGCCCATTTTCCATTGTGCTCGTTCTAAGCATGGTTCATGATAGCACATAGGGGGTAGGGACAGTCACTGAGTTCTCTGTTACCTTCTTCCACAGCCCAAGCTCTTCTACATGGCCTGCAGGTTCCCATTAATATCTGCTGACACAAAAACATTTCAAAGATTGCATAAACTAATTGTGAAAATTCAATCTGTCGTATGAACCTCTGCACAGTGCCTCCTTGCAGACTTAAAAATTGTTAGCCATGGAAATATGCAACAGAGGTTGCCCAGAAAGATGGTCTCCAGTGACGATGGTTTACTTGATCTGCCTCATAGGAGCTAGCCTAGTTTGAAGCAACTGGTCATGGAAGCTTCAATGCTGCTATACAGTTGTTGATGTGGAATAGGCATTTGATGACACTACCAGAGAAGCTTCCTTGCTACTAGGCCAGGGAGCAAGTACAATTGATTCACCATGTCAGAGACTTTGTCCTGGGGGAGCATACAGGGTTAATTCTAATACTAGAATTTAACTGAAATTCTGTTGAGGAGATGTTCAAATTACCTCATGTTTGAACAATGGGCCATTGGTCCAAGGTAGGGAGTAAAAATAACTGAATGGCAGATTGATAGTCAGTTGGAGACAATGTGGCTGAGAAAGACGGACTCCTTTATGTGAAAGACATAGCAAAATGACATGTTTATGGGATCTCTGATAACCTTATGATATCTCTCAGTCTTGACGAAAGTCATATGATCTGCCACATGTAAAACTCTAATATAGAGTAATAGCGCCACCTGCATCCTTTTATATTTTAAAATACTCATAATGTTTTTATTTATCTTTGATTAGCATAAGATATGAGTATCCAATCAGGGCAGACTGGTGATGTCACAGTATAATGAGATGGATCTTTGTCCAATCATCAGACAAAGGTGGGGATTACTGCTAAGGCAAAAATTGGTAATATAATGCAAAATACTCTTAGTTCAGGGACTGAACCTCCTGAAAAAGAAAAGGCTTCACTTCCTGAATAAGAAATTCCTGGGCTCTCTTGGCTGATGATTAAATTCCTGATCCTGCCACCTGACAGAGAAATACAAAGAAATCTGGATTGGTAACTATATCATTTATTCATTTAGATTCATTTAATCCAGAATTTCATAACTTTTCTTCTGTTTGAAGAAATTTAAATAGTTTTATAATTGTCTTAAGTGGACTGGCCAACCATTTGGGATAATTTATAATAAGCTAGATTTAGCTATTAAATTCTGGAACTAATAGAATCTATATATATATCTATTGGGAAATGTTATAAATTGCCAATCAGTGTAATACAGTATATAGCGTGGGTTATTTATATTAGCTAATATAAGTCTTGGTATTCCTAGAGTAATATTTTGTGGTTCTGGGAAGATTATAATAGTTAATATTTGATACAGGATATTCTTTGAATCCAGTTATTAACCCTTTAACCGCTATTTGTCTGTTGTTAGTGGTGTTTTCTTTGGAATTCTCTGTATATATGCCAGGCTTATATTTTGTAATTGAAGGTATTCACTTTTAATAGACAAAATAACTGCTGGGTGTGGCATCTGTTTTAAAAGGGTGGATTAACCCTTGGAGTGCCTATAGGTTTTATATATCTGTTGCTGTAGTCAAAATTATGATAAATGTTGTATGAAGTAATTTTAAGTAGATTATTTGTGTGATTTTGATTGACTATATTAATGGCAATTCATATATTTTATTCAGAGGTATTCAATATTGAATTCAGTAGATAATTAAATTATAGTGATGTAAATCTTGGATTTTATTCCAGTTATTCTCTAAATTTGATTATTATTGATATATGATACAAGGAATTGTTAGAGGAATTATTTAATTCATCTCACAATACCCCTTACGTCATAATTGGCATAGTCTATACAGTTTCTGGGGCAGAGGTATTAAGAGACACTGCGGCCAACTGTATTATCTTAATTGTAACAATCAATGAACCTGTTCTATGCTACTGAATGCAATTATTGTTATTATACCTCTGAATATACCTATGCGTGGTTAACCCTTGCACCGCTGGTAATCTTTATGATAAATAGTGTGGTTTGATTTTCTATGTATCTATTATAATTGCTAGTCACTTATATATTTCATTGTTGCTGATACTTGTATATATTGTATTTTAACCCCTTAGTGACCCTTGACGTACCAGGACCGTCAAGGGTAAATGTGACCGAACGACCCTTGGCGGTCCTGGTACGTCAAGGGTTAAACTCTTCCATCGCGGCCGCACGGAGCGATGGAAGAGTTCAAGCCGCTTGTTACTAAGTGTCCCGGTATCGGGACACTTAGTAACAAGCGGCTGAAACATTGTTGCAACATGAGATTCGCTTCAAAAGCGAATCACATGTTGCAAAACCTGAATGACAGGGACAGTATTTGTAAATACTGTCCCTGTCAGATCTCTCTGCCTCCCTCCACCTTGCATACTGCTGAGGTGGAGAGAGACAGAGAGGCATGCTGTTCCAGTGTGCCTGTAAAAAAAAAATTAAAAAAAATGTTTAAATAAAGAAAATTAACCCTTTGATCACTGTTCTGCAGTGATCAATACGTGCCCCCCCATCTGATCACTCTTGGAGTGATCAATTTGCTACAGATCAGTGTTTTCTGATCTGTGGGACACCCCCCATCCCCCTTGAATTTTTTTAGATTTTTTAAAAATGTTTTAAATTTTTTTTTAATTTTTTTTTTTTTTTTTTTTTTTTATAATAAATATAGTTTAGGTATTTTGGTAGGTAGTTGGGTAGGTTTAGTGTAGACGTGTGTTAGAGAAAGTTTTAGGGATAGATTTAGGTTTAGGGGAGAAAAAAAAACAAATAAAAAACCAACTCCCCCCCCCCCAAAAAAAAAAATATATAATAAGCGCAGTTTAGATAGGTAGTTCAATTGGGTTAGGTAGGTTCAGGATATACGTAGGTTAGGGTAAGTTTTAGGGTTAGATTTAGGTTTAGGGATAGCGTAAGAAAAATAAAAAACCCAAAAAAACCCAACCCCCCCCCCCAAAAAAAAAAAAAATATATATATAATAAGTGCAGTTTAGATAGGTAGTTCACTTGGGTTAGGTAGGTTCAGGATATACGTAGGTTAGGGTAAGTTTTAGGGTTAGATTTAGGTTTAGGGATAGCGTAAGAAAAAAAAAAAAAGCTTTTTTAGTGGGCAAAATGCAGCGCAGGTACAGCGTTGAAGAGGCATATGCCTTTTTGGCGTCTGACTCTGAGGCAACAGACACTGCGTCAGATTTTGACATAGCGCAGTTTTCAGAAAGTGAGAGCAGCTCTAGTGATGACGCTGGGCCTTCTGTCAAGAAAAGACGCACTGCCCCAAAAGCTGCTCTGGCAACTGCCCCAGCACCTGCCAAAAGAACTGCCCAAAGACCTACCAAAATACCTACCCAAAGAAATGCCCCAAGTGCTGCCCCAAGAGCTGCCCTGGCAACTGCCCCAGCACCTGCCAAAAGATCTGCCCAAAAACCTACCAAAGAAATGCCCCAAGTGCTGCCCCAAGAGCTGCCCTGGCAACTGCCCCAGCACCTGCCAAAAGATCTGCCCAAAGACCTGCCAAAAGACCTGCCCAAAGAAATGCCCCAACACCTGCCACTCCGGATCCTAATGAATGGGTATCAATTTATGGCCACAAATCTCAGAATTCACAGGCAACCCTGGGATTCATATTGATGTGGAAGGATTTACCCATGATCATTTTTTTGATTTGTTTTTGGGGGAAGACATTTTAGGTGAAATTGTTTCCCAAACCAATTTGTATGCAGCCCAGTATACTGCCACCAACCCTAAGTGTGAACAACGCTGTTTTTTTTTTTTTTTTTTTTTACTTATGTCATGGTTTACGAGGGATTGGTGGTAAAATGGCTGTGTATAAAATTGGAAAACACACCTAAAACGAGAGCCTGGGGTGTCTACTTTCCAAAAATATACACTTTTGGGGGGAAATCTTAAAAAAAGAGCACTGTTACACAGCCCCAAATGAGACATGGCACCAGTAACGCAAGCTGTGAAGATTCAAAGTGTGAACCTGGAAACGCGCATGTTCCAATTTGGCCCACGTAGCTCCCCCAAACCATGAGAAAGCTATGCATATGGGGTATTGCCGTACTCAGAAGAAGGAGCTGAACACTAATCAATTCAGTTTATAAAATCTTCACCTATTCTGTGCTTGAAATTCACATCAAAATTGAAGGCAAAGTGTGAAAAATGCTGAATTTTTTTTACTTA
Source organism: Rhinophrynus dorsalis (assembly GCA_037306005.1). Classification (NCBI taxonomy): domain Eukaryota; kingdom Metazoa; phylum Chordata; class Amphibia; order Anura; family Rhinophrynidae; genus Rhinophrynus; species Rhinophrynus dorsalis. Next base: position 116,191,620 of record CM074722.1, read on the forward strand.
CGTCAAATTTTCACAGGATTGGTGGTAAAATGGCAGTGTATAAAATTGGAAAACACACCTAAAACGAGAGCCTGGGGTGTCTACTTTCCAAAAATATACACTTTTGGGGGGAAATCTTAAAAAAAGAGCACTGTTACACAGCCCCAAATGAGACATGGCACCAGTAACGCAAGCTGTGAAGATTCAAAGTGTGAACCTGGAAACGCGCATGTTCCAATTTGGCCCCCGTAGCTCCCCCAAACCATGAGAAAGCTACGCATATGGGGTATTGCCGTACTCAGAAGAAGGAGCTGAACACTAATCAATTCAGTTTATAAAATCTTCACCTATTCTGTGCTTGAAATTCACATCAAAATTGAAGGCAAAGTGTGAAAAATGCTGAATTTTTTTTACTTACGTCAAATTTTCACAGGATTGGTGGTAAAATGGCAGTGTATAAAATTGGAAAACACACCTAAAACGAGAGCCTGGGGTGTCTACTTTCCAAAAATATACACTTTTGGGGGGAAATCTTAAAAAAAGAGCACTGTTACACAGCCCCAAATGAGACATGGCACCAGTAACGCAAGCTGTGAAGATTCAAAGTGTGAACCTGGAAACGCGCATGTTCCAATTTGGCCCCCGTAGCTCCCCCAAACCATGAGAAAGCTATGCATATGGGGTATTGCCGTACTCAGAAGAAGGAGCTGAAGACTATTCAATTCAGTTTATAAAATCTTCACCTATTCTGTGCTTGAAATTCACATCAAAATTGAATGCAAAGTGTGAAAAATGCTGAATTTTTTTTACTTACGTCAAATTTTCACAGGATTGGTGGTAAAATGGCAGTGTATAAAATTGGAAAACACACCTAAAACGAGAGCCTGGGGTGTCTACTTTCCAAAAATATACACTTTTGGGGGGAAATCTTAAAAAAAGAGCACTGTTACACAGCCCCAAATGAGACATGGCACCAGTAACGCAAGCTGTGAAGATTCAAAGTGTGAACCTGGAAACGCGCATGTTCCAATTTGGCCCACGTAGCTCCCCCAAACCATGAGAAAGCTATGCATATGGGGTATTGCCGTACTCAGAAGAAGGAGCTGAACACTATTCAATTCAGTTTATAAAATCTTCACCTATTCTGTGCTTGAAATTCACATCAAAATTGAAGGCAAAGTGTGAAAAATGCTGAATTTTTTTTACTTACGTCAAATTTTCACAGGATTGGTGGTAAAATGGCAGTGTATAAAATTGGAAAACACACCTAAAACGAGAGCCTGGGGTGTCTACTTTCCAAAAATATACACTTTTGGGGGGAAATCTTAAAAAAAGAGCACTGTTACACAGCCCCAAATGAGACATGGCACCAGTAACGCAAGCTGTGAAGATTCAAAGTGTGAACCTGGAAACGCGCATGTTCCAATTTGGCCCCCGTAGCTCCCCCAAACCATGAGAAAGCTATGCATATGGGGTATTGCCGTACTCAGAAGGAGGAGCTGAACACTATTCAATTCAGTTTATAAAATCTTCACCTATTCTGTGCATGAAATTCACATCAACATTGAAGGCAAAGTGTGAAAAACGCTGTTTTTTTACTTACGTCAAGTTTATGAGAAAATGGTGGTAAAATGGCCGTGTAAAAAATTTGAAAACACACCTAAAATGAAAGCTGGGGGTGTCTACATTCCAAAAATATACACTTTTGGGGGGAAATTCTAAAGTGCAGCACTGGAACATAGCCCAAAATGAGTAATGGCATCAGTTAACCAAGATGTGAAAATTCAATATTTGTTCAAAATTGGGCCCCGTAGCTCCCCCAAACCTTGAGAAACCTATGCATATGGGGTATTGCTGTACTCAGAAGAAGGAGCTGAACACTAAACAATGCATTTTTAAAAATCTTCACCTATCATGTGCTTGAAATTCACATCAACATTGAAGTGCAAGTGTGAAAAACGCTGTTTATTAACTTACGTCAAGATTTACGAGCGATTGGTGGTAAAATGGCTGCGTAAAAAAATTGAAAACATACATAAAATGAAAGCCTGGGGTGTCTACTTTCCAAAAATATATACTTTTGGGGGGAAATCTTAGAGTGGAGCACTGTTACACAGCCCCAAATGAGACATGGCACCAGTGATGCAAGCTGTGAAAATTCAAAGTGTGAAACTGGAAACGCGCATGTTCCAATTTGGGCCCCGTAGCTCTCCCAAACCTTGAGAAACCTAGGCATATGGGGTATTGCCGTACTCAGAAGAAGGAGCTGAACACTAAACAATGCATTTTTAAAAATCTTCACCTATCATGTGCTTGAAATTCACATCAACATTGAAGTGCAAGTGTGAAAAACGCTGTTTTTTTAACTTACGTCAAGATTTACGAGCGATTGGTGGTAAAATGGCTGCGTAAAAAAATTGAAAACATACATAAAATGAAAGCCTGGGGTGTCTACTTTCCAAAAATATATACTTTTGGGGGGAAATCTTAGAGTGGAGCACTGTTACACAGCCCCAAATGAGACATGGCACCAGTGATGCAAGCTGTGAAAATTCAAAGTGTGAAACTGGAAACGCGCATGTTCCAATTTGGGCCCCGTAGCTCTCCCAAACCTTGAGAAACCTATGCATATGGGGTATTGCCGTACTCAGAAGAAGGAGCTGAACACTAAACAATGCATTTTTAAAAATCTTCACCTATCATGTGCTTGAAATTCACATCAACATTGAAGTGCAAGTGTGAAAAACGCTGTTTTTTAACTTACGTCAAGATTTACGAGCGATTGGTGGTAAAATGGCTGCGTAAAAAAATTGAAAACATACATAAAATGAAAGCCTGGGGTGTCTACTTTCCAAAAATATATACTTTTGGGGGGAAATCTTAGAGTGGAGCACTGTTACACAGCCCCAAATGAGACATGGCACCAGTGATGCAAGCTGTGAAAATTCAAAGTGTGAAACTGGAAACGCGCATGTTCCAATTTGGGCCCCGTAGCTCTCCCAAACCTTGAGAAACCTATGCATATGGGGTATTGCCGTACTCAGAAGAAGGAGCTGAACACTAAACAATGCATTTTTAAAAATCTTCACCTATCGTGCTTGAAATTCACATCAACATTGAAGTGCAAGTGTGAAAAACGCTGTTTTTTTAACTTACGTCAAGATTTACGAGCGATTGGTGGTAAAATGGCTGCGTAAAAAAATTGAAAACATACATAAAATGAAAGCCTGGGGTGTCTACTTTCCAAAAATATATACTTTTGGGGGGAAATCTTAGAGTGGAGCACTGTTACACAGCCCCAAATGAGACATGGCACCAGTGATGCAAGCTGTGAAAATTCAAAGTGTGAAACTGGAAACGCGCATGTTCCAATTTGGGCCCCGTAGCTCTCCCAAACCTTGAGAAACCTATGCATATGGGGTATTGCCGTACTCAGAAGAAGGAGTTGAACACTAAACAATGCATTTTTAAAAATCTTCACCTATCATGTGCTTGTAATTCACATCAACATTGAAGTGCAAGTGTGAAAAACTCTGTTTTTTTAACTTACGTCAAGATTTACGAGCGATTGGTGGTAAAATGGCTGCGTAAAAAAATTGAAAACATACATAAAATGAAAGCCTGGGGTGTCTACTTTCCAAAAATATATACTTTTGGGGGGAAATCTTAGAGTGGAGCACTGTTACACAGCCCCAAATGAGACATGGCACCAGTGATGCAAGCTGTGAAAATTCAAAGTGTGAAACTGGAAACGCGCATGTTCCAATTTGGGCCCCGTAGCTCTCCCAAACCTTGAGAAACCTATGCATATGGGGTATTGCCGTACTCAGAAGATCTTCACCTATTCTGTGCTTGAAATTCACATCAAAATTGAAGGCAAAGTGTGAAAAATGCTGAATTTTTTTTACTTACGTCAAATTTTCACAGGATTGGTGGTAAAATGGCAGTGTATAAAATTGGAAAACACACCTAAAACGAGAGCCTGGGGTGTCTACTTTCCAAAAATATACACTTTTGGGGGGAAATCTTAAAAAAAGAGCACTGTTACACAGCCCCAAATGAGACATGGCACCAGTAACGCAAGCTGTGAAGATTCAAAGTGTGAACCTGGAAACGCGCATGTTCCAATTTGGCCCCCGTAGCTCCCCCAAACCATGAGAAAGCTATGCATATGGGGTATTGCCGTACTCAGAAGGAGGAGCTGAACACTATTCAATTCAGTTTATAAAATCTTCACCTATTCTGTGCATGAAATTCACATCAACATTGAAGGCAAAGTGTGAAAAACGCTGTTTTTTTACTTACGTCAAGTTTATGAGAAAGTGGTGGTAAAATGGCCGTGTAAAAAATTTGAAAACACACCTAAAATGAAAGCTGGGGGTGTCTACATTCCAAAAATATACACTTTTGGGGGGAAATTCTAAAGTGCAGCACTGGAACATAGCCCAAAATGAGTAATGGCATCAGTTAACCAAGATGTGAAAATTCAATATTTGTTCAAAATTGGGCCCCGTAGCTCCCCCAAACCTTGAGAAACCTATGCATATGGGGTATTGCTGTACTCAGAAGAAGGAGCTGAACACTAAACAATGCATTTTTAAAAATCTTCACCTATCATGTGCTTGAAATTCACATCAACATTGAAGTGCAAGTGTGAAAAACGCTGTTTGTTTAACTTACGTCAAGATTTACGAGCGATTGGTGGTAAAATGGCTGCGTAAAAAAATTGAAAACATACATAAAATGAAAGCCTGGGGTGTCTACTTTCCAAAAATATATACTTTTGGGGGGAAATCTTAGAGTGGAGCACTGTTACACAGCCCCAAATGAGACATGGCACCAGTGATGCAAGCTGTGAAAATTCAAAGTGTGAAACTGGAAACGCGCATGTTCCAATTTGGGCCCCGTAGCTCTCCCAAACCTTGAGAAACCTATGCATATGGGGTATTGCCGTACTCAGAAGAAGGAGCTGAACACTAAACAATGCATTTTTAAAAATCTTCACCTATCATGTGCTTGAAATTCACATCAACATTGAAGTGCAAGTGTGAAAAACGCTGTTTTTTTAACTTACGTCAAGATTTACGAGCGATTGGTGGTAAAATGGCTGCGTAAAAAAATTGAAAACATACATAAAATGAAAGCCTGGGGTGTCTACTTTCCAAAAATATATACTTTTGGGGGGAAATCTTAGAGTGGAGCACTGTTACACAGCCCCAAATGAGACATGGCACCAGTGATGCAAGCTGTGAAAATTCAAAGTGTGAAACTGGAAACGCGCATGTTCCAATTTGGGCCCCGTAGCTCTCCCAAACCTTGAGAAACCTATGCATATGGGGTATTGCCGTACTCAGAAGAAGGAGCTGAACACTAAACAATGCATTTTTAAAAATCTTCACCTATCATGTGCTTGAAATTCACATCAACATTGAAGTGCAAGTGTGAAAAACGCTGTTTTTTTAACTTACGTCAAGATTTACGAGCGATTGGTGGTAAAATGGCTGCGTAAAAAAATTGAAAACATACATAAAATGAAAGCCTGGGGTGTCTACTTTCCAAAAATATATACTTTTGGGGGGAAATCTTAGAGTGGAGCACTGTTACACAGCCCCAAATGAGACATGGCACCAGTGATGCAAGCTGTGAAAATTCAAAGTGTGAAACTGGAAACGCGCATGTTCCAATTTGGGCCCCGTAGCTCTCCCAAACCTTGAGAAACCTATGCATATGGGGTATTGCCGTACTCAGAAGAAGGAGCTGAACACTAAACAATGCATTTTTAAAAATCTTCACCTATCATGTGCTTGAAATTCACATCAACATTGAAGTGCAAGTGTGAAAAACGCTGTTTTTTTAACTTACGTCAAGATTTACGAGCAATTGGTGGTAAAATGGCTGCGTAAAAAAATTGAAAACATACATAAAATGAAAGCCTGGGGTGTCTACTTTCCAAAAATATATACTTTTGGGGGGAAATCTTAGAGTGGAGCACTGTTACACAGCCTCAAATGAGACATGGCACCAGTGATGCAAGCTGTGAAAATTCAAAGTGTGAAACTGGAAACGCGCATGTTCCAATTTGGGCCCCGTAGCTCTCCCAAACCTTGAGAAACCTATGCATATGGGGTATTGCCGTACTCAGAAGAAGGAGCTGAACACTAAACAATGCATTTTTAAAAATCTTCACCTATCATGTGCTTGAAATTCACATCAACATTGAAGTGCAAGTGTGAAAAACGCTGTTTTTTTAACTTACGTCAAGATTTACGAGCGATTGGTGGTAAAATGGCTGCGTAAAAAAATTGAAAACATACATAAAATGAAAGCCTGGGGTGTCTACTTTCCAAAAATATATACTTTTGGGGGGAAATCTTAGAGTGGAGCACTGTTACACAGCCCCAAATGAGACATGGCACCAGTGATGCAAGCTGTGAAAATTCAAAGTGTGAAACTGGAAACGCGCATGTTCCAATTTGGGCCCCGTAGCTCTCCCAAACCTTGAGAAACCTATGCATATGGGGTATTGCCGTACTCAGAAGAAGGAGCTGAACACTAAACAATGCATTTTTAAAAATCTTCACCTATCATGTGCTTGAAATTCACATCAACATTGAAGTGCAAGTGTGAAAAACGCTGTTTTTTTAACTTACGTCAAGATTTACGAGCGATTGGTGGTAAAATGGCTGCGTAAAAAAATTGAAAACATACATAAAATGAAAGCCTGGGGTGTCTACTTTCCAAAAATATATACTTTTGGGGGGAAATCTTAGAGTGGAGCACTGTTACACAGCCCCAAATGAGACATGGCACCAGTGATGCAAGCTGTGAAAATTCAAAGTGTGAAACTGGAAACGCGCATGTTCCAATTTGGGCCCCGTAGCTCTCCCAAACCTTGAGAAACCTATGCATATGGGGTATTGCCATACTCAGAAGAAGGAGCTGAACACTAAACAATGCATTTTTAAAAATTTTCACCTATCATGTGCTTGATATCAACAGTAGTATTGAAATGTAAGTGTGAAAACTGCAAAAAAACAAAATATTACCACAATTTTGAAATTTTTTTCTGGAAAAATAGCTGCATGAAAAACTCCAAAATTCTCCTGATTATTTACCTTATGTTGTGTAGTTTTCAGAAACATATACCTTTGTGGGACATTTTTGGTTCTGGCACCGTCAGCTAAGCTATGATGCTCACATGCCAATTGTTGAGAAATTACAAGTTGGAAATAATGGCATCCATCTTGTAATATTTACCTTGTAAATGTGAGGAAGTGATTGAAATACTAGGCATATGGGGTATTCTTATATTCAGGAGAAGCAAATGAATATATTTAGGGGTATTTTTTTGTCATAAACTAATTGTATGCAAATCCTGACACGAAAATATAAGCAAAATGTTGTTTTTTTTCAATTTTTTTCCTCTTTTTTTCTATTTTAATCAAATTAAACAATGAGGTATTCATATAATTGTGGTATCAAAAGAAAGCCCTACTTGTGCTTAAAAAAACAGTATATAATTTATGTGGGTGCACAAAAGGAATTAAAGAGAAAATATGGTTGAACAAAGACATAGTCAAAAAAGTCAAAATTGCTCCGGTCCTTCAGTCAAATCAAACTCAGATTTTCCCGGTCCTTAAGGGGTTAATAAAATATATATTTTTGCACAAATATGAAGGATTGATTCTTGTGATCAATTTGTTACTGTGAAGTAGCGTGTCAATACATATTAAAGATAAAGTTCTCGAATTATTTTATTGTCAATTGCCTATTTAAGTGAAGAAATCCAACCTAAGTGGTTCTCTGTTTTAACCCTTTGGATACCTTCATATAAATAGCCCGACAACCATCTCTATTACCTACTGTTCCAACCCACCCCACTTTCTAATTTTATAATTAGTATTAATGTTGTGAAGTCAAGTATCAATCAGTAATTTAATGATGTTTAACATAATTTAAACATATGTACATTTTGAGTAGTGTTGCCTTGCAGTGTGCTTTTTCTCATGTAGCATCTACTTGAGTGATAATATGGAAATCCGATTATTATCTTTGAATTATTATTAATATTTGACCTAATTATTTTTAATATACCACAGTTTTACAGTTTAAACAGGGCCAGATTTACATCTCAGGTGCCCCTTGACACAACACCCTCCGGCACCCCTAGCCCCACCCATAGCCATTCCCCTCAAATGGGTAACACCCATTTTTTTCGATTTTTTTTTCCATTCTTCACAGATGGCTGTCTCCTTTCTCAGAGGCACCAGAGTGATCCTGACTCACGCCTGCAGTCAGGGAGTAAGGTATTAAGCAGAGCCGCAGGTCTGCACCAGATTGGGTGTCTACTACACAATGGGAGCAAGCAGGAGAATAGTCAGACAGAGCCACAGGTCAGCACCAGATCGGATAGTCAGACAAGTTGGGTAATACACAAATCGGATTGTCAACCAGAGCAACAGGTCAGCACCAGATTGGGTGTCTGCTATACACAAGGAGTGGGCAGAAGAATAGTCAGACAGAGCCACAGGTCAGCACCAGATTGGATAGTCAGACAAGCCAGGTCATACACAGTTCAGGTAGTCAGCCAAAGCCACAGGTCCGCACCAGATTGGGTGTCCACTACACAATGGGAGCAGGCAAAATAGTAGTTAGACAGAGCCACAGGTCAGCATCAGATTGGATGGTCAGACAAGCCAGGTCATACACAGTTCAGGTAGTCAGCCAAAGCCACAGGTCCGCACCAGATTGGGTGTCCACTACACAATGGAAGCAGGCAAAAGAGTAGTTAGACAGAGCCACAGGTCAGCATCAGATTGGATGGTCAGACAAGCCAGGTCGTACACAGAGCCTATACTAAGCAGAACTGTTTGTACAACTGAGTTAGAACTCAGACTGCCCTTTAAACCCCTCCTCAGGAAGTAGGTAAGAGGGGCAGGCTCAGAGGAAGGAAGTAGGTAGGAGGAGCCTACAGGAAGCATGGCATAAAACAGAGGCCTGCTTCACTCTGAAACCTCGCTCCTGCAGATAATGTGTGGAATGACGCCGAGCGTTGCTGAAGTGGCAGCGCTGGAACCAAGGTAAGCTGTGACAGTTATATGTGTAACATGCCCTTATTAGATATGTAACCTGAAAGTAGGAATATGATTTTTTATTTGCTGAAATGTTAATTTAATATTTTAACATACATAAATCAAAACCATATTTCCACTGCAGGTTTAGAAAATTCCACCCAAAGGATTTTTTTTTTTTTTTTTTTGCATGAAAAGAGGATCTGTCTATTATATTCACTGCAGGTGACTGACGGATGAGATAGTATACAAACTACATTGCACTACAAGTGATTGTACAGACAAGTCGACACATACACCAAATTAAACTGCAGGGCAGGTGATTATACACAGGGCACATACACCATCACCTCATTATACTGTTAGTGATTGGACAGAGCAGAGGGCACATATACCGCATTACACTACAGTGTGATTGTACAGAGGGAACATATGCCAGTAATGCCACATTACAGTGCATTTTGATTGTACAGACAACACACACCATAAACTGCAGGAAGATTCTATAGTGGTCAGTGGACACATACACAAATTGAAAAAATACAGGTAATCATAGGCGTGCGCATGGGGTGTGCCGGGTGTGTCTAGGCACACCCTAATCGCAGGGCTGGATTAACGTAGGGACTGAGGGAGCTGCAGCTCCAGGCCCACAAACTAAAATAGGCCCAGGCCGCCCGGCATAAAAAGCCGCTCGCTTGGACGCCACTAGCATATGACACACGCAGCGACGAAGACGTGGAGCATGCTGGTTGTATTCTTAATCTTTCTGGGCGCTACTTTCAAACTTGTTCTGAATCAGAACAAGTTTGAAAATAGCGCCCAGATAGATGAAGAATCACCCTGCACGCACCGCTTCACAGACTCGTCACGTGTGTGACATGGTCCTGTCCCGGCTGGCAGTGGCTGTCTTCAGAGGCGGCTGAACAGTGTTGGGGAGAACAGAGGACACAGGACTTCATTTCACTGCACCAGCACAGCTCTGGACTCATAAAGTCAACAGGCAAGGGGGAAATTGAGGCAAAAGGGTGGAGATCAAGAGGGGAAAAAAAAGAGGCAAAATGGGGGGGGATCAGACGTTGAGGGGGCGAAAGAGGCAAAATGGGGGATCAAGAGGTGAGGGGTTGAAAGAGGAAAGAGGTGAAGGGGAGAGGCAAAAGGGAGATCAGAAGGTAAGAGAAAGAGGCAAAAAGGGGGATCAAGAGGTGAGGGGGAGAAAGGCAAAACTTGGAGATCAAGAGGTGAGGGGGAGAGAGGTAAAAAGGGGGGGTCAAGAGGTGAGGGGGAGAGAGAAACAAGAAGGGGGATCAAGAGGTGAGGAGGAGTCCAGAGGCAGAATGGGGGATCAAAAATCAGGTGGGTCAAGGGGAGAAAGAGGCAAAAGGGGGATCAAGAGGGAGACACATGAGGAAAAAGGGGGGTCAAGAGGGAGACATATGAGGCAAAAGGGGGGATCTTGAGAAAGACACAAGAGGCAAAAGGGGGATTAAGAGGGAGATACAAGAAGCAAAAGGGGGATCGAGATGCAAAAGAGGATCAAGAGGGAGACACAAGAGGCAAAAGAGGGATCAAGAGGGAGACAAGAGGCAAAAGGGGGGATCAAGAGGGAGACACAAGAAGCAAAAGGGGGATCAAGAGGCAAAAGGGCGATCAAGAGGGCAATACAAGAGGCAAAAGGGGGCTCAAGAGGGAAATGCACAAGGGGGGATCAGGAGACAAGAGGTGAAAAAGAAGCAAGAGGGAGATAAAGATGGAATAGGAAGATCAAGGAGGGAATAAGGGGAGAAAGAGGCAATATGGGGAGAAAGATGCTAGAGTGGGGATCAAGAGGGGAGAAAGAGACTCCCCCTTTCTTTTCTCTGTTTATTCCATTCTTAACTCTTTCTCCCTCTTGCCCCTTTATCTTTCTTCATCACTTTTCTTTCTCCCTCTGCCTTTCTCCCCATTTTCCCCTTTCTCTTTAGTCCATTCAACATCATGCCTTTTCACCTCAATGTCTATGTTTACAATGTGACCCAGAATTACATAATAAGTGTAATATGAAGGTATTATTCGGTTGCAAAACATTTCAGTTCTATGTGGTTTTCGGGGTAGGAGAGGGGTTAATATAGTTATGGATGTGGCATGTTTTGGTGGGCGTGGTTTTGGGGGTGGGGCAGCATTTCATCCTTGGAACCAGACAGCACAATGTCTTGGGCCGGCCCTACCGTCAGCTAAGAGATGTTCCCTAAGTGCCATTGTCAGTGTCTGTCACTGACATTATGCTTTCCTTCATTGAGTCTATTGAGACTCAATGTGTAGGGAAGCTACTTGATAGCTGCGCATGCGTAAGCAACCTTCAGGTCTGCTTACCATGTGCATGATGATGAGAACACTATTGGGGGCGCGGGCGCCAATAACCATGCTCGTCACGCTCTCTGCGCGCCAGAACACCGCATTATGCACTTCCTGTCTTGAATCGTCTCTTTGCTAGCAGCTTATGTCGGTGGCCTGTATCTGATGTGGGCAGTGTGTGGAGGATGGAGGTAGGCAGTGTGTGGAGATGGACATGATGTACACGGTGGGCAGTGTATGTGGAGGTGGGCAGTTTATAAAGGTGGGCAGTGGGCACAGAGTGTGGTGGTGGGCAGTGGGCACAGAGTGTGGAGGTGGACAATGGGCACAGCCAGCCACAGAGTGTGGAGGGGATCAGTGGGCACAGAGTGTGGAGGGGGTCAGGACGGAGACGGGTGGACAGTGTGTGGAGGACAACAGGGTGGATAGGGTGTGGAGGGGGGACAATGTAGAGTTGGGCAGGGTGTTGGAGGTGGACAGTATGTGGAGGTGGCCAATGAGGCCAGTGTGTGGAGGTGGTGGGCACTGTGGAGGAGGACAGGGTGGACAGTGTGTGGAGGTTGGCAGTGTGTGAAGGTGGCCAGTATGGAGGTGGAGAGGGTGGACAGTTTGTGGAGGTGGACAGGGTGGGCAGTCTTTTTACTGTTTTCTGTCTGTAAAATGCAGTTTGAAACAGTGGCATTAAAATTAATGTGTAGTGGCTAACCGTTCTCCCTCCCATAAAAGCATTCTAAATTACAATATATGTCAAAGTGGAGAGTTTTAAGCTCATAAGAGTAAATTTGGCAACATCTGTTGGTCACATTGCATAACTTATTTGCTATTATATTTGTATGTTGTGTGCCCATTTGGTTCCCAGTCCAGATTAATGCATTTATTAATTTATTTAGCACAGACACATATACATACGTATATATACATATATATATTATATATACATATGCGCGCACGTGTGTGTTTGTGCTTTTGGGTGCACACCCTAATGCAATTGGCTGCGCACTCCTATGCAGGTAATTGCATAGAAGAATTATATATGAATGGTATCATCATTATGGTCCATGAGGATGATACCATTCATATTTGATTCCTCTATACAAATACCTGTATTTTTTATGTGGTGTATGTCTCCACTGACCACTATACAATCTTCCTGCAGTGTATGGTGTGTATTGTCTGTACAGTCAAAATACACTGTATTGTGGCATTACTGGCATTATGGCCAGTGGTGTATTTAGGTTTTGTGCTGCCCTTGGCATGACTAAACTCATGCACCCCCTAATCTTCATTTTTCCCACCCCTTCCTGTCTTTGCCACACCTCTTCCTGTTTAGGACCCACCCCTCATCGGTAAACCCCACCCTGTAAAGGAGCCACGCACCTGAAAATGGATAATTTACAGAGGTACCCAAAAAAAAAACAAGGACCCCAGGGAACATGATGGGGCACCCATGAGACAGGCCACTAAAGCAAAAAACCCAGAGCCCAGATAGAACAGGGAGAGGGTTAACAATCCCAAATGAAGCCACCCTTGCTCCATAACATTGGTAAAGAACAATACCATATATTCTGGGAAAAGTAGTCTTCTCTGCTACTATTGCCTGGCAAAGCCTACAACTGAGTCAGTGGAATGGCCACTGACTCTCAAGACACTAAGGACACAACCAGGATGAAAGACCACGAGGAAACAAGAAGAGAGAGAGCCTACTCTGACTTCTGTATGACCAACAGCTGCAGAGATATGTCCCAATAAAGTTCGCCCATAGAAGTCAATGGAGCAAAGATGGCGGCAGTTCAAGAACCATTCTTAAAGGAGCCACATACTCGAATCAGATAATTTACAGAGGTACCCAAAAAAGAACAAGGACCTCAGGGAACATGAAAGGGGCATCCCCTAAAGGGAAAAACCCAGAACCCAGGTAAAACACAGCAGTGAAGCTGTTAACAATCCAAATGCAACCATCCTTGCTCATAACATAGGGAAAGAACATTATCATATCATAAAATAACCAACATGAGTGCAAGAGCCCAATGGCTCAGAGAAAACCTTTGTATGGAGAGACACTCTCTCTAGCATTCAAGGGGTTAAAAAGCTCTATTCAAGTGCACGGGAATTTAGGAATGTCTATTTTTCCCTTATGGTGCAGTTAGTTTACTCCAGAATAACTTCAGTTTGCTTTTATAAATATGGGCCAAAGTTCCTTGCTGCAATCTTCAATGGCTCCCACTCTGCCACTCGTTTGTAAGTATCTGTCGGGAAAATGGCATGTCTCTTCCTCCCAACTTCACTGTGACCTAGCATCATACTCTCTATCACTTAACGGGGCTGCTTGTGGTGGGTTTATAGTGAAACTCATTATTGCAACCAGCTGTGGCCGGGAAGCATGGGGGGGTGATGGCAGTCACAGACTCTGTCTGGCTCAGCTCTAACTGGCCCCACCCATCAAATGAGCTGAGCCACACATGATGGAAGCCTTCACTGGCTTCGCCAACACTAGCGGCCGATAGTTCAGCAAATGACTGGCCCTGTAAGGTAACTGTCCCCCAGGTCAGCACACCCTTGTGCCATGGATGTCGACACTTACGGACTAATGAACAAAGACAAAGGGAGGCACTTCTAGAACAAACCAACTGCACTATAGGGGACAAATAATAATCCCCATTGTTTTAATGGGGTGTTTAAGCTCATGAATGCCAGAGAGAATTGCTGCTATTCAGTTACTGGTGTGCACTGGGCCTTTGATGTATCTACATATAGTCGTATATGTAAAGGTAAAGGGGAGCAGAGGTGGTCAAACAGACTGGAGGCCAGATACAGACAGCTGAGACTTGAAGCAGGTGGGTTCCCACATCCCGATTCAACTCCTGTCTTCAGCATTGTCCTGTCATGACATTGGCATGGTAAGACACAATGACATTGCATAATTCTGACACCACAGAGGTTACGGTAGATAGCAGCCATACCGAGATGCAGAGGGACCTGCTGGCTTCAAAGTGAAGTAAAGATCTGTATTTTTTTCTTGTAGTCTTCCCTGTAAAAAACAAGCCAGCTTGCAATGTGATTGTGTTTTTTGTTTGTGTGTGAATGTACATGAGATTGTATATGTTTATATATGTGGAGTGTGTGCATGTGATTATCATTCCATCTCCCTGCACAAATTCTAAATGTGTCACTCTTGACAGAACAAGTTCTAGCCTGGGTATCTCCCCTTTTTGATTGACTGTCCACCCTCCCCTCTAATTCAGACTATTATTTCTGCATTATGCTCCATCTTCGGCATAATTGACTGTCAAGCCTGCTACTGAGGCAGCTTTGCCGGATCTGCAACAAGAACCTTGCCCAATATACTACTGAATTTCATTCCCACATATATGAAACCAATTGGAATGTGAATGTTCTCAAAAATCTCAGAAAGATTGCCCATGCCTGGTTTATTGTGTTGCTGTAAGTATGGTGCAGATAAAAAATGTTTTTCTAACACAGAAATTCTAAAACCAGCCTTCCAAATGTAAGTGATTATTTATGTTTGGGGCTTCAGGAGATGGATACAAATTATTTAGATGGACTAAGAGGTTCTAGTGATATAAACCAGGGACCCTAGGCCGACCGTTGTACAGTAGATGAAGCGGAAAGCCAGATTAGGAGGCTTGCCTTAAAAGAGAAAAAGATAGGGGAGGGAACCACTGGGATGGGCTTCATATTTAATGTTCCTGCAACCCCTCCCATATATCCAGGTGGGCCTTGCACTTATGTTTGGGGCTTCCGAGGATGGATATGAATGAATTATATGATCTAGGAAGTTGTAGTGGAGTAAACTATGGACCCTAGGCCAACCCTGAAACCGTAGATAAAGCGTTAAGCCTGATTAGAAGCCAAAATAATACATAGCCAAAAATACTTTAGCAAATATTTATTATCACATAATGATACAACATAGATTTGCCAGTGAGTCAGGGAAGAGAGGGCTTTGCAAATTTCATCTTTGGGGTTAGGGATATACAATGGGTGAAGCAAGACAATTGCCATCTGCCTAGTCTTTGAATGATATAAGGAGGGATTTTTGGAAGAGGAGGAAGAGGCAGCGCCTATACAAAAGGAATGTCCTGAGAATGAGGCGCTATTAAGTCCTAAATGGGAAAGAAAAGACCTAATGAGTTTGATAAAGGTGGAGTTTTTTTAAGGAACCATTTGACATAGCTAATGGAGAGCTATTAGCTTGTTTGTTATAAAGGGTTTTTCTTTCTTGTTCTTCCTCTTGATCGGGCCTTGACTCCTTTCCTTTCTTCTGTTCTTTCTCTTTCCTTCTCTTTTTGCTCTCAATTAACCTCCCCTCCCCCCCTTTTTTTTTCCCCCTCTCTCCCCACCGCCTTAGTAATGGCTACATAGCTCACTGGGTCCACTCTCTGGACGGCTCTTTCCCACAATGTGAAGGGTTTGAACGCCCCCTCTAAAAGGTGTAAAGTAATGAGGAATTACATCTCTTTACATAGACATTGTCTTCCTGCAAGATACCCATTTCAAATCTGGGTCGGAACCAATGTATTGGGACAGGAGGAATCGCTCACATTTTCACTCTTCTGGCCCTTGTAAAAGGAATGGAGTTTCTATACTTCTGCGTAATTCCTTGGGATTTCACATTGTGAAGTCATCCCATGACATTCAGGGGCGGTTCCTGTTATTGCCTGGTTCAATTCAGGGAGTTCCCCTTACTTTGCTAAATGTTTATGCTCCCACCGAACCCGATCAGGGTTTTTTTTGCTCACCTATCTGGTCTCTTGGACTAATACCCGACCTCCCCTCTATTGATAGAAGGTGACTTCAGCACAGTTTTAGATCCTTATATGGATAGGTTGGCACCCCCCCCCCGGGGTCACCTATCCCTTTGAAGTTGAGGCTTCTTGTATATTTGATCAGATCCCACAACCTTTTCGATTGCTGGAGTTTACAACATCCCACCATGCGTGACTACACTTTTTCTCACATCCTCACAACTTCTATTCTAGGATTGATTATATCTTCTCGTGCGGGACCTTGCTTGGGGACTTGTGTCGGTCTAAGATACACAACCTTACATGGTCAGACCATGCCATCGTGGAATGTGTCTATCTCAATCTTCTAAGCTCTACTTCGCCTCCCTCTTGGCGCTTCAACGATACAATTCTTTTGGATCCTGCCGTTAGGGCGGATGTTGGTCGTGCTGTAGACTACTATTTTGCTTTGAATCAAGCTCCTGAGATCTCCCCCACCCTTCTGTGGACGGCACATAAGGCGGTCACCAGGGGAAAATTGATAAGTGTTGCATCACACTTGAAAAAATCCAGGGAAGCGGAACGTCGTCCCCTCTCTGAGCTATTGTACACAGCCGAACAGTATCATAAACTTGCTCCCACCCCCCACTAATTTACTAGCAGTAACCCCCCTGCATGGGGAATTGAATCTTCTGCTCTCCCAGGAAGTTCTTAGAGCTATGCAGTGGACAGATGAGAAATTTTTTGAGAAAGCAAACAAACTGGACGCGATGTTGGCCTCTAAATTGCATTCCCAATTGACTAAGAGGTCGATCCAGGCTATTCGCTCCGGCTCTGGGCCTCTTTTATACCAGTCTTCCCAGATAGCCATGGCTTTTGTGTCCTTTTATGAAGCACTATACGATGGACATAAGGTGCAGCGTGATCCGGCTCTTAGTTCTGCTCTCTCCTTGTTCTTGGGAAAATGTAAACTCCCACGTTTATACCTGGCTGCCCTGTCAACCTTGAACGCTGATGTTACAGCCGAGGAAATTCATTTAGCACATTTTGCTTCCTCACTAAACCACTTTATTAATGATTTCCTAAGAGGCTCAGCACCTCCGCCTGAAATGTTATTGGCAAAAATTGTGGTGATCCCTAAAGATGGTAAGGACCCTACTTCCTGCGCCAGTTATCGACTCATCTCACTTATTAATGTGGACGTAAAGCTATATGCAAAGGTGCTGGCCCAACGTGTGGCATCAGTGATTTGTTCTCTAATTCACCAAGATCAGGTTGGCTTCATTCCGGGCAGAGAGATAACACATGGCGTCTCCTGAATTTAATTCAGGCCGGGCATACTGGCTCCTCTCCCATGATGCTGCAGAAAAGGCCTTCAATCAGGTAGACTGGGGCTACATGTGGGAGGTTTTGCAATCTTTTGGCTTTAGGGGCTCCATCCTCACGGGGATTCAAACTTTCTACTCTTCGCCCATGGCGGCGGTGATTGTTTCGGGGTCTTCATCACAGACTTTCCCTGTTCGCAATGGGACTCGTCAGGGGTGCCCGCTCTCCCCTCTGCTCTTTGCCTTATGCATAGAACGTTTGCCATGTGCAATTCGCCTCAATCCAGATATTAAGGGTATATCGATTGTTAGAAGAGGTCTACAAACTGAGCTTATTTGCAGATGACTCACTGCTAACTCTCTCATCACCCCTGACCTCCCTCCCAAACTTATACTCATTATTAGCAACTTACTCTTCGCTATCAGGTTTTCGCATTAATAACTCTAAGTGTGAGGCTCTCAACATCTCTCTGCCGGCTACGATGGAAAAACTTTTGGCCCTTAACTTTGATTCCTAGTGGGAGCCTAGTTCGATTAAAGTTCTGGGAATTAGAATTACCAAATCCCTGTCTGGTTTATATGGAGCTAATTACTCACCTTTGTTTCGAGCTATAAGCGCTGACCTACATCGCTGGGATACTTATATATTTCTTGGTTGGAGAGGATTAGTGCAGTAAAGATTAATCTTTTGCCTAAAGTCTTGTATCTATTTCATTCTCTATCCATCTTGATCTGCTATGCTGATCTCCTTTCTCTACAAAATGTTATTCTACAATTTGTGTGGGCCTCCAAACGTCCCCACACTTGCACATGCTTCTTTATCAACAACGACTTGCTGGGGTCTGGTGGTTCTGAACTTATGTAACTACTACAAGGAGGCACAATTTGCGAAAATGTTACAATTGTACAATATGATTGACCCCCCTCGGTGGGTAGATCTGGAAAGCAGCGCCCGTATGGCGCTCCCAGCACCCATGCTGTTGTGGGCCTCAGAGCTGACATCTAGTGTGTCCTTCTGCAGCCCAACCCTGTCTCACACTCAGCTGCTTCGGTGTAAACATGGTATTAAGGATGTTCTGACTGTTCCTAAATCGCAGATGCATTCGCTTTTTTGTCATCATGACTTCCCCCTGGTTTTTCGCTTACCCCTTTTGGTTGGTGGATAGGTAAAGGGATTCTTCGGGTGCAAGATATGTTGCAATCCTCAACATTGATGAGTTGGGAGGTGTTTCAAAATCGATATGATGCACCCCCCAGGGAGTACTTTAGTTTTAATCAGGTTCACCATTTTGTTAGTTCATATCTAAGCCGTTCCCCTCCCCCTCGTTGCACTTCGTTTGAGGTCTTGTGCTATTCGCTGCCCCGATGCAAAGGGGCTATCTACAAAATCTATTCTCATCTGTTGTCGGTTACATTCCCTCAGGCCCCAGCCTATCGAACGCAATGGGAGACGGATGTAGGCGAAACTTTAGATCTTGAGGACTGGAAGGTGATTACCGACAACACAGCCAGTCTGACCTCCTGTACATTGATAAAGGAGAATAGTTATAAAGTACTCTATCAATGGTATCTCCACCCAGCTAGACTGTCGAGCATTTTCCCTGCCTCTTCTCCTCAGTGCTTCAGGGGGTGTGGATCTCAGGCCACATATATACATATGTGGTGGGATTGCCCTTCAGTGCAACTGCTTTGGACCCATGATTTTCGCTGCTTGAGCACGGCACTTGGAGTCACCCTTGAACCTGATCCCTGGACGGGCCTTTTTATTAGACCGTATAAAGCTCGAGACTTATCAGTTAGGTCCAACAAGCTTATTTTCAGAATTTGTGCCGCGGTCCTGTGCCATGTGGCCTATCACTGGAAGTCAATAACCCCGGGACTAACTCAGCTGAATGGTAGAATTTGGCAACTCTTAAAGATGGAGAGGTTAACTGCATATTCATGCAATTCCTCATCTTCTTATCTGAGAATCTGAGCCCCTTGGGTGGATAATGTCTTGCCCCGCAATTTCTGTAGCGATCTCTTGCTTCATTGACTGACTGTTAGGTTCAATGGTGGGCGTGGATGGTCCAGCGGGCAAGTCTTATCTTGCTGTCCCCCCACCTGTTCTTCTTTCTTCCTTGTCGCTTTCCTTATTCCTTATTTAAGGACAACCTTATCGTACCAGGAGCTGGATTGAGCACGCTCCTCTTGTGGCATTCTATCCATGATAATCTGAGTGGGAACTCTAGGGAGCCTAGATAAGGGAACATTTGAGTTCACACTGTTGACTTTGTTGCACTGCACCCTGGAGCAGTTGTTTTCTCATTGCCCTTCATTGCTAATGTATTGCTTTGTCATTGCTTTTCTTTGTAAACCTTAATAAATTTTGAATTTAAAAAAAAAGAAAGAAAAACCTTGAGGGGCTGAAGGGTGGCATAGTATGGAATGAAAATACCTACACTTGCTTGGTCGGTCTTTGAATCTGCCAAAAAAAAGTGTAAAGTGGCCCCTGTGTTGAACTAAATCTGACTTCCTGAGAAACTGAGAGGAGTGAGAAGCCACAGATAATGTGATATTTCTCAAGAACCCAAAGAATGGTAGGTAGATGGCTGCTAACATGACACAATTAGTATTTCATTAAGGCCTTTAAAGAAAAGTTTAGTGTTCTAAGAAGCAAATTTGGACAATAGTGTAGGATGTGAGATGGAAATTAAATGCTGAACACCAGATAGAGTTGTATAGAAAATGAAAATAACTTAAGGGCAGAATGGCAGTATGAGGCGGAGGCCAGAATAACTGGAGGGAAAAGGGCCAAGCAGGTTTGGTCTGAAGTAAGAAATACTGTAAGGTTGACCAGGGTTTGGATAAGCCTTCCTAGTATTTGGTGCAAGGCCTTGTTTGATGAAGTTGAAGGCTGAAGCATTGAAGGCTTTTAGAGTATGATTAGATCTGTAAATTAGGGAGGAGTTGTAGGCTGAGGACTGGCTGCTGAATGTAACTGGAAAAAATCCAGAGATTTAAATCTGGAAAGAGCATCAGCGGCATTGTTCAGGGAACCTTGAATAAATGTGAAAATTATGTATGCAGGAAAATTATGTATATGAAAATTATAATGGTGGGAAAAGCTTTCTCAGTTTCCTAAGAAACAGCATCATATGAGGGGACTTGGATGAACCTTTGGTTAGAATGCGTTGTGTGGCTTGGTTATCTGTGAAGAAGGTCACAAGATGGCCTGACCAAGATGGACCCCATAGCATGGCAGCACCCACTACGGGGGTAGATATCGAATAGTGGCGAGGTCTTGGAAAAATAGGGGAGAGAAAATACTTCAGGAGGCCAGGGTTCCACAAAAACCTGTTGGTTGTGACTGGCCATGAACCTGTGGGCTGTGGAGGCATTTGAGTAGACTGAAGGGGATGAGGGGGAAGGGGGGAACATGGAGTAACCATCTCATACATTGAGAAATTAATTCCACATAGTAACATGTGTGAGCTAGAGCTCAAGTTTGGAACAGGAGAGCTGAGTAGCAAATTGTTGAATGAGACTCTGGATGCGACAAAGCTTGTTGGGATAAACAGGATTCGATTTGTCGGAATCCAGGATAACACCCAAGAACTCTACTGATGTACTTGGCCTGTACGTTTTATTACTGGATTGGGGGATGTTGAGTTCTTGGAATAGCGAAACTAGGAGGAGGCTGTTTGGAACATTCTATCAATGAGAAATTGTCCAGATAACATAATGCAATAGGACATAAGCAGGAGTTGATGACAAGGTAACAAAGATGTCAATGATTTTGACTAATTTTTTTTAGCTGAAGCCGAGTCGGGTAACAAAAAGCACTGTACCATTTAATATCCTGCAGGTGCCATATGGAGGGTTGGACAGGCAGAAATTTGAACATGTCAGTGATATCGGTTTTGTAGATGACCTGCTTGCTTGAAGTGAAGAATAGCATCATTGATACGGGTATATTCTAGTGAAAATTCCTCGGATGGAAAAAGGGAATTGATGCTGGGTGTTAGGTGGGAGTGTGGAGCAGAGAAATCTATGATTAGTCTCTTTTTAAGCAAGAATTTTCTTGTAGCAATACCAATCCAGTTAATACGTCAGATGGGAGAAGAGGGGGAAGGGAAAGGCCCCAGTAGAAACCCTTTTTCCAAATCCTTAGCTAAAATTGTGTCTACTAAAGCTGGTTCTAACAATGTGGAGAGGAGGTTAGGGCATTCAAATGAGGAGGCCAAAATAAGGCGGGGCATATGATGTTTCTTGTATGAAACCTCTCCTTGAAGCCTGAAATGAGAAAGTGGGTGAGATTATGTTTGGGGTGGTGAGCCAATAAAGACTGCAAGACTTTGATGTTAATAGATCTTATTCATTTATTATGGTGGGGTTGCAAAAGCAGATGGCTTGAATGCGCCTTTGCGGCATACAGAGCAGATGTGCAGTAAGCGACATGCACTATAAAAACAACCCTTAGAGTTGAAATTGTTACATACTGGTGAGCTGCCCAAATAATGAATGGTTCATCCTAATTTGTATCAAGACGGAAGAATAGAGGTAGGGGCAGGAGGGGAACGTGAGGAACGGGTGTAGCTGGTACAGTACTGCTAGTAGATGGGGACGCTGATGGACAGAGTTTTACTGAATGAGATTTGGACTGGCATAACCAGCAAACAGGGACTTTGAGGCCTCAAGGTGCAGACAAAAACTCTTGTTATTCAGACAGCTCCAGTCGGTAGTAAAGTTAAATTGTGCCAAGTCCACTGTGGCTGTGGCTGAAAAATATTTATGGTAGTCGTAACATTATATCCACCACACTTTTATCCTACATTCACTAGAAAGTAGAGATACTGATCTAATTCCTGCCTATGATGTGGAAGGGGATATCTCTGAATATACTAAATACTAGTACGAATTTTGGAATGCAAAGTGTTTTTTACTTAGCCTAGGATCTTTGGCCTTAAGTGTCACTGAGACATCTCTGCAGCTCACTATTTTATTCTCTGCCATGTTCTGGGATGATATGAGGAATGAGAATAATAAACACCCTTTCACTCTATAATGTCCCTTCTGAAATGGGCTGGGATCACATGTGCTGGGGTAATACAGGGAGATTGGGTAGCCATAGTACCTGGATAAGGGAGGACTGTCGGAGCAGATGGGGACTGCTCTGAGGGGAGCAACAGTTTCAAGAGTATCGAGTCTTGACTGAATATCTGCAAATGCAGAGCTGTGGTCAGTCAGGAGTTGCGTTATCTGCATAAACTGAGGGGCAGAATAACTCAGCCTTTCAGGCAGAGGCTGCATATGGAATGTGATGACAGATTAGTTCAGCCATAAGCTTCAGAATGGTCCATTCTCTAAGTGAGGGGGAGTGGTTTCTGGGTGTTGCTGACACTTCAGCTGATGATGCCTCTGAGTCGGATGTGGCTTGGTGACCTGAGTCTTCCATACTACGGAAGACAAGGAATAGAAGGTGACGCGAGGGAAGGAGGGGAGATATTGCTAGCACAGTGAAAGCAGAATGTGAGACGGACTGGAACTGAGTACGATAGAAGAAGGATGGAAGTGAAGGATGTTTGGTGAAAGATGACGTGTTCTTGCTCCATGCCGAAAGTGCTGTGATGACCTTGATTGCACTGATTTAATACTGTGGAGAGTGAACAGTGATTATTGAATATAATTGTTTTTTTTTTTTAATACTGGTTGCGAATATCATAATCTTTGGTCTCAAAGAAGAGGTAAGGAGGATACCGTTACTCTAATCAGATGTGAAATCAATCGGCACCTTTTGAAAGGGAGAAACAGAAGAACCTTCGACTTCTGACGTGAGTTAAAAGGATCCAGGATACCTACCACCTCCCATAAAAGAGAAGCCAATATATGCTCACTAAGAGAGTAGCAGAGACATGTTGCTCCTCCTTCTAACTAGAGGCAGAGTTTGCCCCTCTTCAACCTCATGCAAGATGGAGGGGGATAGAGACAGAGGGGAGATAAAACCTCCCGACAAAAGGTGAGGATTTTTTTTTTTGTTTCTTGTTTTTTATATAAAATGAGGTTGCCGCCCTGAAGAACAGGAGACGAATTATAATTAGGAGGAGAGAGATTAGATGGCCCTTGTAACCTATTCCAAACATGAAAACAAATGCCACAGAATTAGAGGGCTGATGGATGAATATGAAGTACAACTGAATGTTGAAGGGGATATCCCTAAAACTATAGGGGGTGTATACCCACATATATACACTTTTTTATTTATTTATTTTTTAATACATGGAGGTGTAATGAAGGGGAGCAAACAAGCTTCCAGATAGCTGTGCTATTTTTTTCTAGCCCAATAGCTGGTGAACTTGGAGGTGAGCATGGGTACTAGGAGAAGGGACAGGGAGAGAGAGGCACCATGTACAATAGGGGGGATGGACGAAGCAGCTCTCACGATCTCTGTGGAGGATGGGATTAGGAGGAACGGAGGAGCCTGAGCTATGCTAGCACAAACGAAAATTATCAATGCTGGCCATGAGAGGCTTGGTGGGGGCTGGAGGGATGGAAAAAGGATAGGGAAACCTATACTTTTTCACAGATGTGGTACTCAATGGGGCGATGAGCTGGTAAGCAACAAGAATACTGAGCCAAAAGTATGACAACACTTCCCAAAGACTGACTTGCCTCGGGGAAAGGCTGCCTCATATTTCATGGGCCTGCAGCCCCTCCCATAAATCCCAACAGGGCTTTGCACTTTTAACTCCCGTGAGTGCCTGAGAAGATATCATAAAATAGGATTTTAATGTTCTTACCTGTTAAATCATTTTCTCTATAGTCCATATAGAACACAAGTACCATGAGATTGAGTAACTCCTTCAGGAGGGCAGGACACATCTCAAAAGACAGAGTCTTGTAGGTGATGACTGTCACCTTCACCCCCCACACCTTTCTGTCAAACCCTCGCCCTGCCTACTATTCAATATGAATGTGACAGAATTCACACTAAATAAGTGAGAAAAAGAAGGAAGAAATTTCCTGTCACAAGAAAGACCATAAGCAGACTCTGCATTCAAGACAGGCAAGACCAAAAGGAGGTATCTTTCGCTGAATAGGAGACTGGTGTTCCATATGGACTATAGAAAAAAGGCTTTAACTGGTAACATCCAAATTTCTCTTACATCCAATATGGAACACAGGTACCATGAGGATATACCAACACTAATCTCCCAGGGTGAGAAGAAAGGACTTCACGCCTGTCCCCATGATACCAGAGTTCCCAATGGACACTGAACATATGCATCACACAATAACAAGAGCCAATGGGGCTAAAACATCTGAACAACAGTAAAGCAACCAAATGTACAGGTCCCTAGACAGACAACGCTGCCTGCAGGACCTTCTGGCCAAAACTGGCTTCTGCGAAAGCCAGAACATCAACACGATGGTGTTTAGCAAAGTTGTGGAAGGAGGACTGAGTCACAGCCTTGCACAGCTTCTCACCCCAGGCTTGATTCTTGTAGGCCCAGGAGGCCCCCACAAACCTGGTGGAATGTGCATTGACCTGAATGGAATAGGTTTCTTTCTGAGTTCATATGCCTGGCATATATTAGCCTTGATCCAAGAGGCCACAGTAACCTTGGAAACAGCTTGCCCTGCCATAAGACCCCCAGGGATGATGAAAAAAGTCAGCATTTCAAAAAGATTTAGTATAGTTCACAAAAAATTAAAGCTGAGCTACCACCGTTAAAATACTTGATCTCTAATAATTCCCCATCTGACGACTAGCTGCTCAGTAGAACTAGTCACCAGAATTAATACCTTGTTAAATAGAATTCTCCATTCTTGCCGGGCTGACAGGCAGGACGGAGAGCAGACATCTTTCCATAGTGACGTCTGCACGCCTGCGCTGTCAGTCCCTTTTGGAGTCGAACGCCTCCTAGAGCCAGCTGGGACTGACAGTGCAGGCGTGCAGACTTCACTAGGGAAAGATGTCTGTGCTCCGTCTTGCCTGTCACCCCGGGAAGAATGGAGAATTCTGTTTAACAAGGTAATAATTCTGGTGACTAGCGCTACTGAGCAGCTAGTCACCAGATGGGGAATTATTAGAAATCAAGTATTTTAGAGGTGGTAGTTCCGCTTTAAGGTAATGCACCAAATCCAACAAATGGATATCCTTCTCCTCATCAGACTTCAGGTCAGGACAAAATTAAGGCACCACAATCTCTTGATTGATGTGGAACCCAGAAACCACCTTAAGAAGAATTTCTTGAGTTTCCAAACCAGAATAAGGTCTTACGGAGGTGTAGGAGTCTATTAAGGCAGGGAATGCATGAGCCACCCCCCTGAAAAAACACCTTGACATATGGAATGGTGGCAATAAGTCTCTGAAAGAAGAAAAAGTGCTGAAATTTGAACTTCAAGGAGTGAGTCCCTTGTTCACTCCATCCTGGAGAAAGGATTACACCAAAGGAAGGTCAAACAACTGCGAGGACACAAACCTGTCCACGCACCATGAATCAAACAGACATCATACCCTGTGGTAGGGCATTGGAAGAGACCAGTTTATGGACCTGAATCATAGGGGAAATTACCTTAGTGGAAAACCCTTTTCTTCTAAAGATGTGGGCTTCAATAGCCATGCCTTCAAAGCCATCTTTTCCAAATCCTCTTTCCTGAAGAAAGAGGTCCAGCCTTGGAGGGAGGTGAAGTGGGTACTGAATGGAAAGACTAACCAGGTCCACAAAACACTCCCTCCTGGTCCAGTAAGGGGGAACCAGAACCACAGTTGCGCCATTGATCCTGATCTTCTGGAGTACCCTGGGTATAAGAGGAATTGGAGGAAAGACATAAGATGGAAGTTCCATGGAATCGACATGGCATCTGTGGCAAAGACCAGAGGATCTCCCCTCCAGGAACAGGTTGGAACATTCCTGTTTTCCCTGGTGGCCATGAGATCTATTGTGGGCACACCCCTCACTTCTGCCCCACCTTGCTGTGAACCTGGTGGTGGCACTTTGAGTGCCCCCTTGACAACTGATGTATGTGACGGCCATGGCATTGTCCGACTGAACCCTCACCAGCTTCCCCTACAAGTCTGAGGTCCAGTAAACAAGGGTCAGATGAATCACCCAGAGTTCCAGAACATTGGTGGACTGAAGAGACTTCTCTGCAGTCTTCGTACTGTGACCAGAGTTCATTCTGGTATCATAAAGGTTTTCCCCTGTTTCAGGTTGCACCTGTGCAACCACCACTGAAGGTTTCTACAGACATCCAGAGAAAGGGGGATCTGACGATCCAAATGTGCTGGATTCTCTGACCAACTCGGAAGCTCACTATTGTGTATGTGAGAGTAAGGCACAGCCTCTAGTTTTGACACTAGCCTGCCCAACATATTCTCCCTGATTATGGCCTAGGGCCACTCCAGGGTCTGAGACATATTCTGCATTACCAGAGATCTCTTCTGGCAGGAAAAATTTCCCCTGATGGGTGTCAAACCTCATCCCCGGGAACACCAGGGCCTAGATTCAGTAAAGTTTGAAGAGGGCTGAAAATGTTAATGCCCTGCCTGAGCAGTGTTGAAGTCACATCGATAGTATTCACTAAAGTGTCTGCGACATCATATCAACATCAGGCCAACAAAAATATGCCCACATCAACATCCATCAGACAGGTTTAAGCATTTTCATTCATCACATTGAAGGCATTTCCTTCCTTCACACATCACCAACACTACGACAATTTTGAAGTTGTAGAGCATCCTCTCTGCTTCCCTACTTGGCCAGTAGGGGAGTGAACAGAATACTTTCAGCACCATGGACAGCATCACTCCCTTATACCTTTGAGTGCCATAAGGATGTGCATTGCTCACCCCTGTGGCACTCAAAGGGTTAAAAAAAGTACACCAAGCATTACACAATTATCCCCCTTAGCTATGTATCATATTTTATATATATTGTGCACTCCCAAGGGAACAAGGCTGGGGGCCAGGCAGCATTTATGGAGATTTGTGGCTACCACTTGCTCCCAAGCCTTGTTCCCATTCCCACTGGTAGCCATAAAACCCCATATACACTACTTGGCCCCCAGATGTGTTTCCTTGATCAATGGTAGCCACAGATCCTCATGTATACCTTTTCCCTTTGCCCACTGCTAGCCACAAATCCCCATGGGCACTGCTTGGTAATGGAAGAAGGCTGGTGGTGTCAGGCAATGTATGTGGGGCTAACACACAATGGTGTTATTCCCCATGCTGCCAACATGCTATAAATCTGACATACACTGCCACCCCTCCGACATACTACACCCCCTTCTTTAATCTGACATGCTGCCCCCCTTTTTCAATTGCACATGTAATGCACTGTTAAGTCTTTGAGTATCAGAGTGTCACCCTCTGTCCCCGCGCGGTCTGCGGCGCTCGGGACAGTCTCTCTGCACTTCCGGGTTTCCCCCGACGTCGCGTCACGTGCGTCGTGACGTCACATGGTGCGTCTATTTCAGGACGCTCCAGTCTAGGCACGGGCGCACTCTGATAGTGTTCCCTAGCGCCTTGCAGCCTGACTGGTATCAGCTTCTGTTCTCCCTGCCTAGCCAGCCGTCCCAGCAGGTTCCAGTGTAGCCAGTACTCACCTACTTCTCAGCAGCTGGCCCTCCAGTCTTGTTAGCCGTCCCAGCAGGTCCCAGCCTGGCCTGTGCTTACCTGCTTCTGGAACTTCCTTTCCTGTCTGCTTCTCCAGCCTGACCAGTACCTACCTGCTCCAGGATCTTTCTCTTGTTCCTGCCAGTCTCTTGTGGGTTGGCTTCCAGCCTGTTCCTGACAGCTCCTCCTTGTCCTGCAGCCCATCCTGGAATATCTTTCTGTCTGTATCCAGTCTGTCTCCTGTCAGTGGTTTCCGGATCAGCTGTTCCAGTTTGAGTGTGGAATATCCTGGCGTGTCGTGGATCTTTTCCCAGGAACGCACCCAGTCGTCTACTGCACTTGTCCTGCTCCTCCACTGCACCAGTGCTGACTCTACTGGACAGGTCTGTTCTCTCCATCCTAGGAGAGTATTTCCTTTTCTTTCTTTTATACCCTTTCCTAGGAGAGTTACAGCCTTCCGGCCACCGCTCTCTAGCCTCGCTCCCCATACTGCTCTCCCCAGCCTTCGCTCTCCCCCACAGGAGACCTAGTACTGCCTGTGGGATTATCATCCTGGGCTCACCTCCAGCTCCTCTGGGGGTTTGTCATCCGGCCTTGCGGCCGGCACCGTATCTGGCTTAGGCCGCAGCACGGTAATCCCGCAGACAGTCAACGTACGGCAAGCACCGCAAACCAGCGTCGTACCCGAGCACTCTCTCTCCTGTGGGCTTCGTCACATCTGGTCTCCCTGTGTGACACAGAGGTACGCAATGCATTCACAAACCGGCTGATTGATTCATTCACGAAAAGTACTGTATGTCCCTGTTTATCTGTCTAGCAGCCATATTCACAGTGTCTGTGGTAAAAATCACTAGATTTACACTCTTTTCTTCCCTTCTGTCTGACCCTTTACTATCACTCTTCTCTCTGGGGGTGGGTTTTACTGAAATATACTTCAGTCTACAGATTTTTGGGTGCCTCCAAGAACAGACACGTGTGGAAGCTGTAATAGATGGCTCATTGACAGTTGTGATTGCTGCTGCACTGGATTCTAGTGGGCAAAACGGGGCTTAGTCTTATACCCCCCCCCCAGACACACACACTACCAGAAGGTGATGGGACATGACGGCTGGAGAGACAGTGCCGTTGTCACGGTAACTTAGGCAAATAAACACACGACACAGTACAAGGGAATTTAACCAGTTTATTGAAGCAAAT
This sequence comes from Rhinophrynus dorsalis, assembly GCA_037306005.1. Classification (NCBI taxonomy): domain Eukaryota; kingdom Metazoa; phylum Chordata; class Amphibia; order Anura; family Rhinophrynidae; genus Rhinophrynus; species Rhinophrynus dorsalis. Next base: position 116,220,871 of record CM074722.1, read on the forward strand.
AATAATAACAGTAGGAGCAAACACTTCCTCAACCGTGGGGAGAGAGGCGTAAGGACAGTGTCTAGTTCACTACCCAAGAGCTGACACTGAACTGAAATCTGTACAGTAGATATAAGGGGTATAGAACTAGACTTGGCTCTAACCAACAGGTAGGAACCTGGAACGCCAGGAATCAATAACGGAGTGTACCCGGATAGCCTCCAGAGAGGGATGTCAGACAATAGCTTAGGCAGCTACAGTAACGAAGTAGTACAGACTGGAGGCCGCAGAGGCACACTAGCAGGGTACCAGTGATGTAGTTGCAATAGTTCAGTGCAGAACTCAGGGTGAGTACAGGCAGCACAGTGCGGAGCCAACTTGCAACGATACCAGCAAGGTAGTTGTTGTACCGGATAGGTAGAGCGCGCCTACTGCTATACCTAGAGCCAAGTGGTAGTCACACAGGAGCAGGGAGTAGCACGGAGCGTAAGACAGACAAGCCACAGTCAGGAACCGGATCGGGTAGTCAGCCACAGCCTAGGTCAGCACAAAGGAGGTAGTCGGACAAGCCAGAGTCATATACGGATCAGACAGTTAGACAGAGCCAATGGTCAAAACCGGATCAGATAGTCAGACAAGCCAACGATTGAGAACCAGGAAGCCAAGCAAGGGTCAAACAAGCAACACTGGAAACGCACAGAAACACAAAGAAAGGGCAATTAAGCCCAGTTCACGGGCAGATTATAAGGCTGTCGCCGGAGAACAATTGGCCACACAGACAGGAAGCTACAAAATAGCGACGTTAGAGATGCGCGCTGACATATAGCAGCAGACCAGAGGATGCAGTTCCAGAGGATGCAGTTCCAGTACCAAAGATAGGAATGCAGGCAAGCAAATCACAGGCACCGTGATAGTACCCACCCTTTAACGACTCCCTCCCTGTGGAGGAGGACCAGGCTTGAGGGGAAATCGAGCATGGAATCTGCAAAGCAACATTGGGGCGTGAATATGGCCACTGGGTACCCAGGAACGCTCCTCAGGACCCCTTCCAATGTACCAAGTATTGAAGGTGTCCTCTGTCTCTGCGAGAGTCCAAAATGGTCTGCACTTCATACTCCTCCTGGCCATTGACTTGAACAGGCCCAGGCAGAACAGGTGCTGAGGTGTAGCAGTTGCAGACCAAAGGTTTGAGCAGGGACACGTGGAAGACATTGTGAATACGCATGCCGGCCAGAAGGTCTAGGGCGTATGAGACAGGATTAATCTTACGCAGCACCCAGTAAGGACCTACGAAACGAGGGGCCAATTTCCTGCATGGCACCTGGAGATTACGGGAGCACAGCCATACCCTTTCTCCCACCTGAAACACTGTGGTGGGCCCTCGCCGCCGGTCTCCATGTCTCTTGTAGTACCAAGCGGACCTCTGAAGGGATCTCTGAACTTGAACCCATATGGATTGGAGCTACCCAAGATGCTCGCCCATAGCCGGAATTTCTTGTGCCTCGAATGATTCGGGTAGCAAAGCAGGCTGGAAGCCATAATTAATCAGGAACGGAGAGTTCTGTGAAGAAGAGCTTATGGCACAATTCTTGGCAAACTCCGCACACGGTAACAAGTTCGCCCAGTCGTTGTGATGATCTGAAATGAAACATTGTAGGAACTGTTCTAGGCCTTGGTTGACTCTCTCAGCAGCACCATTCAACTGGGGATGCTAGTCCGAGGAAAATGACAACTGGATGCCCATTCGCCCACAGAAAACTCTCCAGAACCAGGACACAATTTAGCTCCCTTGATCCGAGACTAGTACCCTGGGTACCCCATGGAGCCTGAAGACCTCACTGGCAAATATCTCGGCCAGCTCCTTAGAGGAGGGAAGACCCTTCAGTGGTACAAAGTGGGCCATCTTGGAGAACCTGTCAAGGATCATAAGAATGACCATGTGCCCTTTGGATACAGGCAACTCAACCATGAAATCGATGGACAGATGAGACCAAGGACGTTCACCATTATGAACTGGCTGTAGCGGCCCTACCGGAAGGTGTCTGTTTGACTTGCTACGGGCACACGTGGCACAGGCTGCTACAAAGGCAGAGCAGTCATTTCTTAAGCTAGGCCACCAGAAAAGCCAAGATATGGACCAAATCAGTTGGTCACAACCAATATGCCCTGTGGCCTTCAAGGAATGATAGGTCTTCAGTAATAGAGTACTGAGAGATTCGGGAACGAAACAGCTACCACTTGGTTTGTCTGCAGGAGCGGTAGCTTAGGATGCCAGAATCTCCTCCTCCAAGGAAGAGTTAATGCTAGTAAAAATGGTAGCTAGAATATGATTGGTGGGAATGATAGGCACCAGAGTGCTATCTACTTTGGGATCCGATCCAAATTGCCTGGAGAGAGCACTGGCTCTAACATTCTTGGTACCAGGAAGGTACAAAACCACATAATTAAACCTGGAAAGGAACAATGCCCAACTGGCCTGTCTAGGAGACAATCTCTTTGCCTCAAAGATATGTATAGGTTTTTGTGGTCATTCAAATTAGTATCGGGGAACTTGTCCCCTCCAGCAGGTAGCACCACTAAAGTGCGAGAATAATAGCCAGCAATTCTCAATGCCTGATATTGTACAGTCTTTGTGCCCTAGACAACTTCTTAGAAAAATACCCACAAAGAAGTAGGGTCTTGCCAGGAGCCGAGTGCTGGGACAGGAGGGTGCCTACTCCTGACTCAGATACGTCAACCTCCAGAGTAAAGGGTAGGGCGGGATTGGGATGAGACAGGATAGGAGCCTTAGCGAAGGCAGCCTTCAGATCATCAAAAGCTTGGATAGCCGTGGGAGACCAGTTGGACGTATCTGCCCCCTTATGCGTCATATCAGTGAGTGGCTTCACCACTGAGGAAAAATTCTTAATTAATGTCCTATAATAGTTTGTGAAACCCAGAAACCTTTGTATGGCTTTCAGTCATACTGGACAGGGCCACTGCATAGAAACATAGAAACATAGAATTTGACGGCAGATAAGAACCATTTGGCCCATCTAGTCTGCCCAATTTCCTACTGTGTAAAAAAAAAAAAAAAAAAAAAACTGCGGATAACTTAAGTGGATCCATGGCCAATTCTGCAGAGGAAATCGCATACCCCAGAAATGTGACCTCAGACTTGTGGAACTCACACTTCTCCAGCTTACAGAATAAGTTGCAAGAACTGTGTCACATCCGCCTAATGTGCTTCTATGGGAGGTGAGTGGATGAGGATGTCATCCAAGTATACTACAGTAGATCTCTTAAAGTGGGTCTCTCACATATTTATAAGTAATGCTCATTAGTTAGAGCATTTAGCTATTAAGGTTAAAATGATATTGTATTTTTTTTAAATAACATTATTTGCGCAAAAATTAAGGTGTAAAGAGTGCCCAGCACCCTACTTCCGACTTGCCAAAGATTGCCGCTCAGCCTCTTCTCCCATCCCACTACCCAGTATCCACCGATGACAGAGGCTTTCTGTCTCTAAGCTGAAGTGCACTCATTGGCTAGATATCGATCTCTGCCAATAAGATAACTCCAGTTTAGAGACAGAAAGCCTCAGTCATCGGAGGATGCTGGGTAGTGGGATGAGAGCAGAGGCTGAGCAGCAATGTTCGGCAAGCCGGAAGTAGGGTGCTGGGCACTCTTTACACCTTAATTTTTACGCAAATAATGTTATTTAAAAAATTTTTTATATATTTTAATCGCTAAATGCTCTACTTAATGAGCATTAATTATAAATATTAGAGATCCACTTTAAAATATCATTGAGAAATTCTTGGAACACATGAGATATCGGAAGCCAAGTAAGGGTCAAACGAGCAATAATGGAAACATACAGAAACACCACGAAAGGGCATTAAGCCCAATTTGCTGGCAGATCATAAGGCTGTCGCCGAAAAGCGGAGCACAATTGGCCACACAGACAGGAAGCTACAAAATAGTGAGTGCAACGTCAGAGATGTGCTCGCAGATAGCAGCAGACCAGAGGATGCAGTTCAAGTACCAAACCATCGAATAGGAATGCAGGCAAGCAAATCACGGGCACCATGATAGCCATTTTCATTTGGAAGGGAAAATGGAACTACATTTTCCATAAGGCCTGGTTTCCCAGGCTTCTGGGAACAGGAAGGGTAAGTTCTATTCTTACGCTGCTTCCTCTTTTCCTGCAATGCGAATCGCATGGGTCTGGATTCTCCCTCCTGGCATTCTACATTTAACCACTTCAAGCTGATATATGGTTTATATTACATTTCTGCCTGCATTCCCTCTTTGGGGTCTCCTGGCTATGTATGAGAACAAGGGAGATATGGGCAAGTCTTAGACCAACAGGGTGTCAGTTTTCCCTGTTAACACTTTGCTCCTAATATCAGACTGGTCTTCTAAAGGACACTGGTTTATTCTGTCCCTTTTTGGTACTTGGCCACACATAGGTCCCTGGCCCATTTACCCCGAACAGGCACTTTTTTTCTGCTATGGATAATATCCTTTCCTCTATTGCTGGGGGTCCTCAAGGCATCTGGTCCATCTCGTTCCTCCACTCTGGATGTGGGGAATCCTTCTGATGCGGAGGGGGACACAAATGAGGTTGATTTTTGAATACTCCTTTATTCCTGGGGATTTCACTGCGTCATCTGCTAAGGATCTTAGCACAGCAGTGTATGGAGACCCGTAGGGGCTCTGAATCCTCTGACAAATTCTTTTTCCCCAGATAGATTTTGGAATGTTGCTAGAGGGACAATGTGTCCCCGCATCAGTCATTGGACCAGATGGTTTTGAAGGAAGGAAATTGCCTTTTATGGCAACATTTATTCCCAATTTTCTCTCTTATACTTCTCTCTTAATGCCTTACTGCAGTGGGCTACCTTTTCCCAACAATGATCTCTTCTATTTTCTCACCCTTTCTAAGATTACAGAACTGCTGCTTTTGGATGCTGAACTTAAGATTCAGGCAGAAAAATACCTGGATTCTCTCCTTAGGACAAGTTGTGCTGTCTCTGGTGCTGGTCTGTGTCCCAACCATTTGATTGCTTAGATGTCTAAGGCCATGTCTAGCTGGGGGATACAACTCTTAGGAGCTATCTGTGCAAAATCCTGAGAGAATAGGTTTCTGAGATACTTGAGGCCAATTATTTTCTTAGTGAAGAAACTTTTTCATCCTACTAGGTTTACTTGGAAGGCCTTAGCATTCTCTGTTGCTGAGTGTTACACCCTGTGGCTAAAAGTATGGTCAGCCCACCAGTCTTCAAATAAGTTCTGGGTTTCTCTCCCATGAGCAGGAGGTTGTTTGGCACAGAATCAGACAAAGTTATTAGCCATGCTACTTGCAGTATGCATGTACTATGCCCTCAGAATACTCCCGAATGTTCCTTTTTCTCCAAGGTAGATGCTTGTTGTTTTGTTAACCACAGTCAGAATGGATATGTGGTTTGGGTGTCTACTACAGAAACATCAGCACACTCTACTTCAAAAACCATACAAGTTTGGGCAGGCATGACACCTAACCAAAGACCCCCAGTTCCCAAGTCTACCTCTTCATGACACACAGGCAATCTGAATTAATCTGTGTCTCTTTTGCTCCATGGAGGTCCAGTAGGTTTTGAAGGCAATCTCCAGAACTCCTTTTGCAGCTCACCACCATTCCTTTTGGGCTGGCATCTACTCCTTGGGATTTTTACACAAGTCTTGGCGGCTCACATTCGTTCTCCTACTCCATCTGGATGACCTTTTGCGAAAAGCTCCTTCAGATTCAGACTTGTGTTTCCATTTGAGAATAACACAGTAAGGGACTCCATTTACAGAAAACCTCTGGTTCTGTCTCGTGTCCTCCACTTTCTTGGCATGAGAGGATGCTTTTCAGGAACAGGCGTCTTTTTGAAGAAGGATAAAATTCTTTGTCACGGCAGGTGATTCAGGTTTTTCATCGCCTGTCTGCAATCACACAGGTGTAAATTAAGTTTTAGGGCTTCTGGTTTCTGCCTGGGTGGCAGTCCATTCTTCCCAGTTCTATCCTTGGGAATTGCAGTTGTAGATTTTCATGGTCAAGACAGCAGTTAATCCTGTGTTATATCTCTCTCTTCAACCGGATGAAGTCAGTTGTTCTTTCGTGGCTTTAAAAGGTCACATCTGTCGATTAGAAATGCCATAGATCATTCAGAATTGGGCGAGTCAAGACAGATGCCATCCAGACTTGTGCCCATAAGTGTATTTAGGACACACAGTCTTGCTCTTGTGCATTGAAGTTCCTCCAGGGTTTGCCAATGCAGATTCAGTCTGACAATGCAATTGCCAAGATGGGACCAGGAGTGCAGCCGCATGGTCAGAAGGTCAGTTGATTCTAGTTTGGGCAGAATTTCAAGTGCTTCTCTCTGCTGTTCTTGTTCCATAGGTAGACAGTATTATGGCAGACTTACTCAGTCATCATCAGCTAGATCCTGGGAACTAGGAACTCGACCAGATGGTGTTCAACCCATAGCCAGTCTGTGTGGCTTTCCAGCTGTGGTTGGATCATAGATTTTCCCCGTATTGCTCCAGATCCTGAGAGCGCTCTCATTTGCATTGTGAGCATGATGTTCATTCTGTGGAAATTTCATATGGAATATGGGTATCCTGCATTCCCTCTGATTATCATGGTATTGAGGAAAATTAGAATTAAGTAGGTTGATGTGATTGTGCTCAATCTGTTCTGGACTTGGCTTTCCTTTTTTCCCCTCAACTCTTCCATACGTGGGCCTTTTTTTGGCTTCTGCTCCTTCCAGCCCTCTTAGTCAGGGTCCTATGTGACTCCCAGAGGGGAAGATGTTGGTTTTGATGCCTTTGCTCTTGTGGCTAGCATCCAGAGGGGGAAACTATGATGATGGCTGCCTAGCTGGTGTCTCCCATGACATACTGTAGAGTATATGTTTGTTTTTCTTTAATGGTGCTAAGACCAGGGATCTTTTTCATCTCCCAGTTTCCTTGGCCTTTCTTCAGGATGGTCTTCAGTGAGGGATAACTCCTAGCTCTAGTAAGGTGCAGATGTTTAGGCTATCTGTATCTTTTCAGAGACATGTTGCCAGCATTCTGGTGCAGCATAAGACAATGTGATAAAAATAAATCCTAATCGCATCTACATTATAATAAGTACATGGGTGGAGTTGACAGGACAGACCAAGTAATGAAATCATTCAATGCCATTAGAAAATCCATGGCCTGGTACATGAAGGTTGCAATTTATCTGGTTCAAATTGCAGAATACAATTAGTTTGTTGCCTGTAAGTCCCTTGGACCATATTTCAGACTCATTTCCCTTGATTTTCTCTTCTGCCTGAGACACATGAAGTGCTTACTGCATTGTCACCGCATAATGATGTAGTTTGACAAAAAAAAAAAAAGCAGCTCTTCATTCACAGTCTCCCCCACTGCAAGTAAAAAAAAAAAAAAAAAAGTTCACAAAAGCCCTGCTTGGTGTGCAAAAAAAGTGGGAAAATGAAGACTCCCCAGATATTCCTGTTCCCCAGTGTCCAAGTCCATGTTTGGAGTAATGTTTTTGGATATACTACACAGTCCAAAATTACTACATTATATTAGTGGATTATACAGAAGTTGACATTTTTGTTGGATATGATACTTTTTGAGAATAGACCCCTTGGATGCTATATACCTTTTCAAAACATTGATTCACAACGTGGTGGAGAAATCTAGCCCCCAAGTTATTAATAGGCCTATTTATTAGCCAAGTCAAGCAAATCGGGGATCAAAACTGGTCATACTGAATACTGTCTTGTTTTTTTTTTACTCCAGTAACCACATACACATTTGGTATTTCTATATTCAGGGAGACATGAGTATTTATAATGAATATTGCTTTATTTACTTCCCTTTTAACCGGCTTGAGACATCGTCCTGAATTAAGAAGTTATATGGAAAGAAAACAGAAAAAAAATGAATGAATTCCCTATTCCAAGATTATTCGTGGCTCGGTATGTACACAGAAAAAGGGTATGTGACCCAGTTTTGAATTCCTCAGGGGGTGTGCTTCACAGAAATCTATGGTTTTAGGGGAGTTTGGCCTCAAAACCAATCATGACATTTTTGACTACATTTTCTATTTCAACCCACTATGAAGTATTATATTTTGGGTATTTAATGAACCTATAGTCTTATAACGGTATTAGTATACTCAGGGGTATTAGGTCTTTGGAAAATACAACTACCTTTCATAAAGTCTTCTAGAGATATTGTGAAGTATTAAGAAAGTGACCAATATAAATTGCTATGTATGGAGAAGATGACTGTATTTGCGCAACCCTTCTTCATACCTATGCATCTGGTCCCCATGGATTGAGTCAGTAGCGCCCCTGAATTCCATAGCAATTTGCTCCTCCTTTGAATTTATGGGGAGTGTTGGTGGGGGCTCCCACCTGGTGTATTCCCTCTCCCCTTTCCCCCCCCCTTTCCCAGACCCCCCCTTTTTTTTTCTTTCCCTTGGTTTTTCTTGAAGGGGTATGGCGATCACATGGAGCTAATCACTTCTATTTCCGTTCCGCACTGCCTTTGTTTGATTGCATTGTTTTCCTTTATTTTTCATGCACTCTCTGCCCCCCCATTCTTTTTTCTGTGTCCCTACAACTTGAAACTCCAACTAATATTGAATTACAAAAAAAAAAAATGACCAATATAACAAATATTTTGTACTTATGACATAACTTGTCATGTGACAAATTTAGCCTCATCCGTGATACTACTAAATTGCTGAACTTTTCTTCAGAAAAGGTTAAAATTTGCTTACCAATAGTTTGTTTTTTTCTGTGTCACTCCAAGGCATTAAGAAGGGATTGTCTCTGCCCTCCAGCTGGGTAGCACCATTCAGAAACTTCAAGAAGGGGTATTCAAATAGTCTACCTTCAGTTTTCTTTTGAAAAATATATATGGTAATAATACGGGTGTGTATGCCTTGGAGGGACACAGAAGAAAAAATATCAGTAAGCAAATTTTCCCCTTTCTGTATCCCTCTCTAGGTATTAAGAAGATTAAGAAGAAGACTTCCCCGGGCACACTTTAAATGAACATTGATGGTAGTACTATAATTCGATGCACAAAAGGTATGACTGCTTAAACCAGAAATAGAGGTTAGGTACGATGAGAGAATTCCATTTTCCTAAACACTTTCTTCTTGCTATCAGGGAGCTTTATTCAGACCCCTCTGCCAGAATCACAATATTCTCGATCCGGGGGTGGGGCACCTTTCAGGCATGTCCACTTCGCTCCTTTTTTTTGTTTGTTTTTTAAGTTTGGAACCATTAGCTGCACACATTCGTTTGAATCCGGATATCTTGCAGATGATATCTTTACGCTTACTTGACCCCCTCACTTCACTGCAAAACTTTAGGTTGGAACTTTCACGCTATCAGCTCCTGTCAGGATTTAAACTTAATACAGACAAATCTCAGGCTTTGACCATTCAGATTCCTCACCATTCTAGGAAATTGCTGATGTTTAATTTTTACTTCAAGTGGCCGCCTTCTCAAATTCATTTATCTTGGGGTCCTGATCACTACATCTTACCAAACTTTATTTTCAGCTAACTACTCTTCCCTTCTTCCTGCCTTTCTTGCGGACCTTGAACTCTGGCATTCCTATCACATATCATGGTTGGGACGTATCACAGAGATTAAGATGAACTTATTACCTCAGATTCTCTAATATATTCTAGTGCTCTCAGTACTGGTCCTGATACAGTGGCTGCAGACAGCAATCCCCTATCCAGCAGTTTGTCTGGACAGGGGGACCGAGACTTTTCTCCCCTATTCTGACTAGACCAAAAAGTATGGGGTGTCTGGGTCTCCAACATGGCACAATACTTACAATGGCATACTGTTGCTGAAACCTTTCCCTGTGTTTCTATTAAACAAACCACTATATTTCCACTCCCTATCTGCTATCTTCTCTGGATTCCTAGTGTGACCCGACCAGCCTCAACACACCAGTTATCTACGTTAGTTTACTCACTGAAACTGTGGACTCTGTCTCATTTTCCAAGAAATTGACCAACCCGTTGTTCTCAAGATTCACTCCCATACTTGACAACCCGACATTCCTTCCAGGTTTCCTTCCACTTGACAGAGGGGGCACTCCTGGATGCCACTGACTCCATCTTGAAATGTATCTTCTTGATGTAAGAATATACCAGCTTCAAATCCAGAATCATTCTGAATCCCCTGGGCAACTTGGGCACAATGAATAAGGTAGAGTAAATTCCCAAACCCCTCTCTAGTAGAGGAATTACCTCTATCAACTTGTTCTGAGGTAGCTCCTTTACAGATGACCATAAAGCTTTCCTTTTTCTGGGGTTTGACAGCAATGCCATTGTCTTGAATATACAGTCATGTGAAAAAGTACACCCTCTTTGAAATCTATTTACATATCAGGACATAATAACAATCTGTTCCTTAGCAAAGTCATGAACTTTCATATTTTACATTCTGAGGCCTGTAGAGTCTGAAATGTAACATTTTTTTTTTTTTGCAATTTCTCTGAGCATTGCACTGTCTGACCTTGGGGTGAATGTGCTGGGACATCCATTCCTTGGAAGATTGGCAGCTGTTTTGAATGTTTTCCACTTTTGAATAATCTCTCATGACAAACTTTAAATTGTTTGGAAATGGCCTTATAACCCTTCCCAGATTGATGGGCAGCAACAATTGCTTCACTTAGATCATTGCTGATATCTTTCCTCCTTGGCAATGTGTTTACACACATCTAAAAGCTCCAGACCAACAAACTACTAAAACTTTGGCTTTTATAGAGGTAGTCACACTTGCTGATGATCAATTAATCAAGGGCATTTATTTAGCAGCACCTGTCTGCTACTTAGCATTTTAATTTGTGTGGAAGCAGTAAGGGTGTACTTAGTTTTTCACATATGGTTTCTCCATTTTTGGCTTTATTTTTGATAAATAAACCATGACACGGTGTAATATGTCATGTGTTGTTGTTCATCTCAGGTTGTATTTACCTAATTTTTAGACCTGCTAAGGAACAGATGATTGTTATTATGTCCTTATATGTGAAACTATAGAATTCAAAGACGGTGCACTCTCTTTTTCACATAACTATCTCTGAGTAAGACCGTATAAAACTCTTGCGGATGTCATCCTTTCTTGCAGAAAACATCCAGCCTGCACCCCACTGGTATTTGAACTAGGGCCTGCTCCTGCTCACTGGAATCCTCTTTTGTATTGGGGTTTCCAAGGAAACTCTGTTATGATCAGACCGAAGCCTGTGTTAGCAGCTAGGGAAGCCCTAGAGGAGAGAAAACCCCAGAAGGAATGAATAAGTGCAGATAATAACAGATAAAAGAGTAATAACTAGCAATAGTTTGTTCAATACTAGTAAAAATGTATATATTTATATAAACAGAAGAAGATGGGCAAAACTGTATACTCACTGGGTAGGCCCCTGTAAGCCAGAAGCTAGAGGGAGCAGAGTAGGGAGTGGTGCTGGCTGTCAGTGGCTGCACCCAGGGGGCCTTGCTGCAGCAGGGGCCGGGTGGGGTAGCAGGCCGCGAAACCTGATGGTCGGATGACCCCCTAGGTGACCGACAACTACTCACAGGACAGGAAACAACTAAAGAAGACCTACCTGTGGTAATACAGTTTTTTAGAGGAGCAATCGAAGAAGCTGGATGAATAGTTGAGACCGGAAGTCAACAAGTATGTGGATAGCGCAACACCAAGTCGAAGATGGCAAGGGAGTAACTGGGTACCGGGAGTTGACGACACCGAGAGAGGCTCGACGTGGAGTCGAAGACGTCGGATAAAAGGACCGGACACCGGGGGTCGACAGTAACATGGAATGTTCGAGGCTGAGTCGAACTAAGGATGTCGACAACGGACAGAAGTCTACAAAACCTGAAGGGGAGACAGGAAGAAAAGTCGAACAAGCCGGGGTCGATAGCCAGTTGAGCAGAAACGGTACTATGACAGTAGACAAGAGAGGAGTCGAGAACAAGCCGGGTTCAGTAACACTGGAACAGAAGCCAAATCTGGAGACAAGAGAGGAGTGGAGGATAGCCGAGTCGATAAAAGGAGTCACTAGAAAAGGATCAAAAATCTCACAGTACTGAACGCTTAGATCGCGCACTGATATGAAGGAATAAGTGCTACATATAGGCCAAGAACAAGGGTGTGAACTAGACAGGGTAGAGACACAACAAGGGAGCCAGAAAATCTGGAAAGGGAACAGAGCAAAAGCTAAGAAAACATGACAAACTCTTTCCTGGCTGCAACGGGCTTTGGTGTTCTAAGCATACCTTCTTCTGTACTTGTATAGTCTTCCTTTCCCATATTTCCTTTGTTCACAATATTATTGGTTCTTTGATCTGTCCAACTGATTGTTAAGGATTAGAGAATCTATGTTTCTCCTCTGGAGGTAAGAAGGAATTCTAATTTCCCGATGACTTCTTACTAATTTCTTCCAGTTGCTCGAACAATGATAATGGGGTAGCAATACTAACTTACTCTTTGAAGAGGTATCTGCACCCCATGGTTTTAGCCATAATAATCTTCTTGCCATGATGGACAGGGCTGAAGATCTGGCTAAAAGACCAATTACAGCCATAGAAACAATGCATGAAGATAGTTGCTTCCTTCAGTATCACTACTTCTTTTAGTAGCTTCGACCTGGATACAAGGGATTATAATCTTCTCTTTGAGTCCTGCCAACCATGTACACAAAATGCACGCTATGCAATCAATGGCTGTAGCTGCCTTCATATTTTTGTCCTATTACCAAGAGTTGTTTGTGTAATGCTCCATTTAGCTTCCTCTCCTTTGGATCCTTCAACAAGGATCCTCTAATGGAAAAAGGGTCCTCTTCGTTAGATGAGCAATAGTCGCGCCTACTTATGGGGATGTAACCCATTTTTTGTTTTTATGTCCTCTTCATTGAGCTGAAACATTTTATTAAATCTTTTGTACACAGAGGCCCTTCTGTCTCCCAGACTGATCTCAGATTTTATTAGGTCAAAGATTGAATAATGTATTGGAAACCCCAGAACTTCCCTTTTTGCTAGAAATGCTGCATCCATTATATCCAAATCTTGTTGAGACTCAGAGAGCCAACATTCTTCTGAGGTTCTTTACAAAAACAATACATTTTTTTTCTCCCATTTCTCCTGACGAGATTCCCAATTCTTAAGTCTATATTCTAACATTCACCTCTTCCTCCATACAGAAAGAAGCACCTTCCCCCAGGTCCATCCTCTCTCTCTTCTTGGAGGGTACTCCTTCCCGCATGGCCCTGACAGTTCCTGCACTGACTATTTTATCCAGGATAACAATTCTTGAAATGGAGATGGCATGTTATGGCCTGCAGTCTCTCAAGCAATTTGTGCAAAATGTTGCTGAATCTGTAATCGAGATATTATCACATCCCGCACGTTTTGAGTTTGCCTTTTGAGTTTTTCTTCTTTAGCAGAGCTCTCCCTATTAGACTTGTCCTTGGAACTCTGTGGCTTAGAAGGCACTGACATGCTGACTCTAGGCCCTGCACCCTCAGGCATTGGGGCAAAACCATCAGGCTTACCTGCCTTGCCCTTTTAAATAGCCCTCCAAACTTGTCCTGACCCTCTGAATATCCTCTTCCTAGCTGGCTGCCAATTCCCAGTATAGTGTGTAAAACATTGCTGAAATGCACGCCGACCAACGCTGCAGGCATCCGCACATCATGTGTTCCATCCTTGGAATGTATAGGTCTGTTGCATTGAAAGATATAACAGGAACCTTCTTATACGTTATCCAATGCTTAAAGGAGGAGGCAGCAAAGATGACGGTGACATGATGTCCAAACTGTAAGTAAGGCTGTCCCTGCCAGCTTGGGAAAGCGAGGAGGGAAAAATCATGTAGCCTACACATAGCCTTCCACTGGAAAGTGTTTAACAGCACAACTGTAGGGACTTCAGAGGATCCCTTCCTATGGCTAAGGCAGCATTCACAGCAGCCTAGAGAAAACTTTTGCACAGCACATTTTTTGTCCTGCCAGCTGGGTAGGATCAAAGAAACTGAAGGCGGGCTGTATGAATACTCCTTTTTGAAGTTTCTAATTGGTCATACTAGCTTGAAGGTGAAGACAATCCCATCTTCGTAATGCCTTGAGTGGGATACAGAAGAAAACCCAATATATTACTACATTTTTTTACATAATAAATTGTACAGATACTCAAACTTAAAGTTTGTCTAAAAAAAAACGATATCGCTGTGTCTTCTTTATATTATTAGGAACACATTGTGCCTTTTAAAAACACTTACTTTTGTGTAGTTCTAAATTTATTAAGTGGAGAAGCCTCCCACTGAATGGCTAATGGTGTTGTGCAACCCGATGGATGCAGCAAGGGACAAACTTCAGTAAGTATAAGGAAAATCCTGCCCCCTTGACAAAAGAGGGTAGGATTTTCCTTGCATACTGACGTTTGTCCCTCGCCATATCAATCTGGGCCAGAGACAGCTGCTAAGTGACGTGGACAGAGGGACAGGCTGGGGATCCTTCTCCACTTCATAACTTTAGAACTACACGATAGTAAGTGTTTTTAAACAGCGCAATGTGATTCTAATAATATAAAGAAGGCTCAGTAATAGTTTCTTTAGACACTACAATCCATTAAAAAGTTACAAGTTTTAAAATTGCCTAGCCTGGTAGGTATAGCAAAGGTTAGAAGGGCCTGGCACTGGAAGTGTTTAAAAAGAGCAGTAACTTTTTTATGTAATAAAGGACACGAGGAGAAAAAAAAAACAAAAAGTAACAAGTAAAAAAAAAAAAAACAAGTAAAACAAAAGTACTCCACTGCCAGGAGATGCATCAGTCCAAAGTTATTACAGTTTAAATGTGTGTTGTTGGTTTTTTTTTTTTTAACTTAATCAACATTATTCTTTAGTATGGAGAGTCACTGACAAAAACTGCATCATTCTTAACAGTATGAAAAAAAACCCACAGAAAAAGAAGCGTGCACGTTCTAAGTGTAGACTACATTGGAATATGATAGTCACCACCATTGAGAATCACCTTCTTAGAGCTTAATGGTCTTACTCATATGTTCCTGAGGAATGGACCAGCCTCACATTGTAACAGCATTCAGTGCATAACCCTCCAGTGCAGGTGTCTGTACCTTTCTCTCCCGTCCTCATCCTTCTCCCCTCGGAATTGGACTTTCATCGGCGCACCTTACTCAAAATGTTCTTCTTAAACCCTCAGGTGAATATTCCAACCTTAAATGGGTCTAAATGCTACTCTGTAGTAGGTAGCAATTAATGCTCTTGCCAGTAGGGGACCAAGAACTCAGTTGGAAATATTGGCACCAGATATATTACTATATTAATAATGCCAAAGTGAGAAATGTTAATATATCTCAAATATGTAAAAAAAAATAATAAAATAAAAATAATAATAATTATTAATAAAAAATATATATAAATACAGATATATAAATAATTAATGCACATACAATACACAAAAAATATTATGTAGAATTACATTGGTCATTATATATGTAGCATTTAGCTCTTGCCCAGAGTCTGTTTCAGGAAGTACTTCACACTTCTTGACAATTTTAGCGGTTTTAATTTTTTTAATAAAACTGACAGATGTGGGAATACCATAGTTTTACTCTGCAAGAAAAGCCCTATAAAATATGTTTTTATTTAAAATAATTACTGCTCCTTCAAGAGTCCTTATTCCTAGAGGTACAGTTCCCCTTTATTCTTATAACTGCTTATAACCTTTTCGGAAAGGCTTAACCAATTGGATCCTATTGAGGTCTCCAGCACACCACTCTCTAGCATCCAATAAGTTAAATCACTTATTAATTAAATAACTCATTAATTTACAGGGTGTAGTAGGCCACTGAAGAAGCCAGTTAAACCAGTAAGGAATAATTACAGCCTTCCTCAGCAAACTACTTGTCACAACAGGCTGGACTGGAACTGGTAAACTCTTCACACACATCATTTGATGAGGACTGCAGACCTTCTATGGTAGTCATCTCCTTAAACCCCTCCCCCTTTTTTTCTGGAGGGACTTGGTACGCCACAACCATATTTAATCCTGTTGCCATGCTACTGTAACAGCACTACAGAAAATAATGGTGAATGTATAATTTGTATAACATGTTAGATTTATTTTTAGTTCTGGGAACTCCCTTTTTTTTTTTTTTTTTTTTCAAAGAATCAATAACGAATTCTTTGTGTACTCTGTTCTGTTGTTATAATTCTAATTATTAGCCTGCTATTAAATAGATAAGTGGCTGCTAAGTTTTAGGAACACCCACACCTAATAACAATCTCCTACTTTTCTCATTATAGCTACAAAATCCTAATGGTCACTATAAATTTCCCCTTGCACCTTTGTTCAGTCAGTCTACAGGGATATTAACAAAAGGGCTGATATGATTTACAAAAGGGTAGGGAGAAAATAGGGGAAAATAAAAGGAAAAGTCTTTAATATTTACTTTGTAAAAGAGACACATAAATATGCTTGTAAAAAACAGAGAAAAATTAAATGGATACACACATATATAGCACATAGATAACCCTGTCTATGTGATATATATATATATATATATATATATATATATATATATATCCATTTATTTTTTTACAAGCATATTTATGTGTATCTATTTTCCCATACCTTTTTTCCCCATTTAGTCCAATGTATAAGTATTATACACACATATATTATATATATATATATATATATATATATATATATACACACACACATACATATATATATATATATATATATATATATATATATATACATACACACACACTTGATAGTGCTTAGCAAAAGTATGCAAGAGGAACCAAGTTGCAGCCATGCACAGCCTGATTCGTATAGGCCCAGGAGGCCCCAACAGACCTAGTAGAATGTGCTGTAACTCTGATGTGAACAGGTTTGTTCCAGAGATCCTACACCCTACGGATGGCAAACTTAATCCAAGAGGCAACAGTGACCTTGAAAGCAGCCTGACCTGTCCTGGAACCCCTCAGAGACAAACAAGGAATCTATCTTGTGAAAGGACTCCATGCAGTGTAAATAAAACTTAAGGCACCAAAACACATCCCTTTCCTGCATATGCCTTTCCTTGCCAGACTTTGGGTCAGGACAAGAAGGTGGCACAACAATCTCCTGACTGATGTGGAACTCAGAGACCACCTTAGGAAGAAATTACTGAGAGGTTCAAAGAACAGCGTTATCCTTGTGAAAAACCAGGAAAGGCGGCTTGCAAAACAAAGCCTGCAACACAGCAACCCTAAGGACTGAGACCACTGCCAGAAGAAAAGCCATTTTCCACATCAACTGACACAAAGGAATGGTGGCAAGGGACACAAAGGGAGGACACTGCAAAACACACAGAACTAAATTAAGATCCTATGGAGGCATGGGAGCCTTCTGGCAGGGAAAGCATAAGAAGCCCCCTGAATAAACACCTTGACATCTGGAAGAGTGGCAATAAACCTCTGGAAAAGCACAGAAAGAGCAGAAATCTGAACCCACAAGGAACTCAAGCCGAGTCCTTTGTTCATACCTCCCTGGGAGGTGAAAGTCCTTTGAAGACAGGTCCCTGTCCACAAACCAGGAAAGAAAGAAAAAAAATAAATAAAATGGACCAAACCCTGTGATGGGCCTTCCTCGACTGAATCATAGAAGAAATTACCTCAGTAGAGAAACTCTCTCTCCTCAAGATGTGGGCTTAAACAGTCATGCTGTCAAAGCCAGCTTTTCCACATCCTCTTTCCAAAGGTAGCCCTGAATAAGGTCCACATCTTTGTGGTAGTGGAAACGGGTCCCAAATGGAAAGGCTCCCCAGTTCCGCAAACAATGCCCTCTCGGTCCAATACACCATCCATCCTGACCTTCTGGAGTACCCTGTGAATGAGAGGAATCGGAAGGAAAGACATAAGCGAGGTGGAAGTGCCACAGAATCAACACTGCATCCGTGGCAAAGACCAGAGGATTCCCACCCAGCAGGAGCAGAAGACCAGAACCTTCCGTGTTGTTCCTTGTGGCCATCAGGCCTATCAGTTGCAGTCCACACTGTAGCACAATCAGGAGGAACACTTCCGGATTGAGTTCCCACTCTCCAGGATCTACAACTTGGTGACTTAGGAAGTCTGCAAGAATGTTTTCTACCCTTGGAATGTGAATGGTGGAGATGGCCAGAAAATAGACTTCTGCCCAGAATGTACCCCACCTCATACCAGGTCATGGAGCTTCAAGTGCCTCCCTGACAGATGATGTAAGCCACGGCTGTGGAGTTGTCCAATGACTCGTACTGGATGACCTTTCAACTGAGTGGTCCAATACACCAGGGAGAGATGGATTTCCCTGAGCTCCAAAACACTGATAGACTGAAGAGATTCCTCTGTAGTCCATCTGCCCTGGATCCCAGGTGACCACGAAAGATGTCAGCCTGAGTGGCTGGGGTGCGGGATCAGGGTTTTTTAGGAACGGGGGACAAAGGGGACCCTTTAAACCACTCCTGCAGTAACACACGCCATACAGGTTTATTCCAAAACGAATACTGACTTTTATTGGAAGTGGCCAGGGTTTATCTAGTCACATTTCAGGGGAAGGGAGATGTGACATGCAAAAAGATTGTATCAATCAACACATAGCACAATGGAAGCAGGTGTTACAGACAATCAGGACACCAGACTAATCTCATCACAGAGAAGACAATAGTGAATACACAACAGAGGTGAAGGGATTAGAAAAGTGACATCTAATCAAACCTGGACCAGACAGTGAGACAGATTCAATTTGGAGAGCACTGCAAAAAATACAACCATTTAACCCCTGCAGGCCCATGTAAGATTGTAGGCCGGACAATTTCTTAAAACAGGTGTCCAGCATCTGTTACATGTATTACAGTCTGTGACAACATATTTAAACAAACATTCACATTACGGTAGGCAGCCAATCAGAAAGCCTCCTACTTTTCAACATGCATGATGAGGAATTCTGAAAGCCTGGCCGCATTTGGGTACTGCATCTGGGCCTTCCACATATAGGGACAGCCAGTTCCTTTTGTCCCAGAGTTCAGACTGTAGTAACTGCTGCAGGTCCATTACAGAGGGCAAGGAAAATCTGCTTCTATGTAGGATAAGCATTCGATAAGTAAAAAGGAAACTGCACAACAGGCCGCCAATCAGACGAAGGCCCATGAAACGGGTATTCTGGGTAATGTAGGCTTCTCCACTGCTGTTGCCTAGCAATGCCTACAACTCCATCCATGGACCCCCATGACATGCAGGACCTGAACTGGATGAAAGGGCATGTGAAGACAAGAAGAAAGAGCCCACTCTGATTTCTGTATGACAAACTGTTGCAGAGGTATGTCCCAAAGAAGTTTGTCCATAGAAGTTAATGGAGCAAAGATGGTGGCAGAGCAGGAAGTGTTCTTGAAGGAGCCGCACATTCAAAACAGATAAATTATGAGGTACCCCAAAATACCCAATGACCCTAGGGAACATGTGGAGGGCATCTAAGAGACAGGCCCCTAAAGGGAAAAGCCCAGGAAAGGCTAAAAACCTGGAGGGGTTAACTAGTCCCAATGCAGCCATCCATGCTCCATAACACAGGGAAGTATAGTAATAAAGTCCCCGACATGAATGCAAGAGCCTTGAGGTTCAGGGGAAACCCCTGTAGGAAGAGGTACAAGTAGAGACAAAGTGAACCAAGGCACTCAGAGGGTTACTCACAAATCTTCAGGTTACCATTGTGAAGAAAGCAGAGTCCCAGAGACACACTGCTGGGAGTGAAAATTTGGATTAGAAGATTCTCTCCACAGGGTTGTAAGGGTCCGCACAAGTAGTACACACTGGTCAATCCACTCCAGGTGAAGCTCAGTAATGGTAAACCTCCTAATGGTGGAATCGTAACAGCCCCATATCTAAAGCAAAAATAATACAGAATATAAAGTAGGAGAAGTGCTCTGGCCATTATTTCACCTTGCAGAACATATAATTGGAGGCAGGGCTGGGAGTCTCCACCCACCAGAATTTGTCTCTCTTTGAGAATGTATTCTGCCTTCCAGAGGAGGATCTCAACCCCATGGTACCTGTGTTCCATATTAGATGATGGCAAATAATGTTGAAATCGATCCTCTTAAAAAAAGAGACAAGGGAATTAATTAGTGAGGAAATGCCTATTGCTGTCACCTTAAGCACATTATTTTCTTCTGTATATATGAAGGAAGCAACAATGGGCAAACAGACAGAATCACTGAATTCCCTCCATCAGGTGCATGGCTTATTGAAGACAAAGTCCAAGAGAAACTGAAAAAAGGTTATGGTGAATAAAGCACAGGGACCTGATGGCATACACCCAAGGATACGTAGTAAACTTAGTTCAGTATTAGTAAGATACTTAATATTTATTGAGCAGATGCAGCACTGTTCAAAAAGGGGTGAAGACATAAACCAGGAAAGTATAGACCTGTGAGCTTAACTTGAGTAGTGGACATGAAATTTGAAGGGTTACTAACTGATTATATTCATAACTATGTGACGACCTACATTATTAGTGGGAGCCAGCATGGTTGTATGAAGAATAGATAATGTCGAACTAATTTACTTTTTTTTTTTTTTTTTTTTTTTTTTTTTTTTAACAAAACAGTAAGTAGTAATTTGGACAGGATGATGTGGATTTTGCAAATGCTTTGATACTGTGCCTCAGAACAGGTTACTGCAGAAATTAAAAGGTTTACTTTTGGGAGGTGATATCCGTGCATGAATAGAGAACTGATTAAATGATAGTTGGCAGAGAGTTGTAGTTAAGTGAACTTTTTAAAGTTGGTCTTAAGTTGTAAGTGGGGTGTCCCAGGCTTCAGACCTAGTCCCAACATTTTTTAAATTTTTTTTTATAATCTGATAGCAGACATCAAAAGTAGGGTCTCATCTTTGCTGATGACAGGAAGCTGTGGAAGAAAATGTATACAGAGCAGAACGTCTTTCCTCTGTAGAAAGGGTGGATAAACTGAGTGAATAAGCAGAAGAGTGTCAGATGAGGTTTAATATAGATAAATGTAAGGTCATGCATTTGGGCTGCAAAAATAAACATACTACATATACACTAATTGGGAAACTACTTGGGGAATCTGTTAGAGAAAGATTTAGAAGTACTGACAGACAATAGACAGTATGCGGTGTGTCACTTAGCTGCTGCAAAAGCCAATAAAGATTTATCATGTACTAGTTGAACAGCCCGTTACACGGGCCACAGTGCCACTGCCACCCAGTCGCGGGGCAGTCACGAGCAATGGAGACTGCCTGTGCCACGACTGATACAGAGCTGGACGCTCCTTCGGAGCACCCAACTCTGTATCAGCTTCGGCGCGGGCAGTCTCTACTGCGCATGACTGCAGCACGGGCAGCAGTGTCTGTTGCGTATGTCGTGGCGTTACACACAATTTAGTGAATTATTATATAGGATAAGTAGGAGTATAGATGCACAGGATGGGAATGTATTTCTACCTTTATACAAATCTTACCAACAGCCTCCAGAGGCAAAGCGTCACATCCATACTGGCCTTCCTTTATCTGCCATTCAGGCCTTCCCTCTAGCTTTAAAAGGATATCCCCCCTCCCTTTTTTTTTCCAGCTCTTTCAGTTAAAGGGGAAGTATCACCTCTTTGAAAGTTTTTAGCACTGGTTTATTTATAAAAGTAGGTCTAGGAATTTATTTATTTATTTTTAACTTGCATACTTTTAAAGATCTTTAATCTTCAAACAGTGCCAGTCAGCATAGTGCAGCATGCTGATTATTTGGCACAGATCTTCTTGACTGCCTAATTCTCTTCCCACCTCCCTCCCAGTTGTCCCACGAATAGAGTTTAAGCTTTCAGTGTGGTGTGAATGGTTTCTATTGTTACATCAAGCTCGGGCTAGCATTATACTGTGGTTACAACCACAGTATAATGCTAACTGGCGCTTGCTGCACTGATAGAAGCCATTCACACCACACCGAATAGAAGCGTGAACACACTTCCTGGGTGGGCGGAGAAGAGCTGTGCTGAAGATTCAGCTTGTCTATTATGTGAAAGTGCAGCACACAGAAGATTAAATAACTTTAAAAGTAAGTAAGGGAAAAGAAAGAAAAAAAAATCCTAAAACTATTTTAATAACTAAACCTATGCTAAAAATGTTTTAAGAGGGATACTTCACCTTTAAGATATCCACAGAGTGCTGTGTATTGTCCTTGAATATATTTATAAATAGAAATCATATCGCTCCCTTAAATGCCTTCTCTCGAATGTAAACAAATCTAGTTTAACTAGTCTTTTATAAACAAAATCTTCCACTCTCATTATCAATTTTGTTGCAGGACTTTGTACTTTTTCCAGTTCAATAATGTCACTTTTTAACAGGTGTCCAAAACTACTTCATATTGTTGAGGAAGCTTTACCAAGGATTTATAATAAATAAATAAAATTATATATATCTGCTCTCCACATGCATCTATACACAGTTTAATACATGATCGTATCCTATTGGGCGAGTGACACGGCACACTCTCTAGTATATTGTTACCAGTTCTCTCTCATGCCCCTCTAACAAGGATTTCCAAAGTAGGTTCCCATTTAGTGTATATGTAGAATGCCTGTTTCTGTAACCCAATCTCATAACCGTACATTTATCTATAGTAAACCTCATCTGCCACTTTTACACCCAATCACTTTATCCAAATTGTTCTGCAGAGGAAAAAAAAACATCTTGTTCAGTTGGCATTTCCTTACACAGTTGAGAGTCATCAACTACTTTCATTACCCACTTCTAAATCATTAACAAATTAAAAAGTATTGGAACCAGGACTGAACACTGAGGCACTCAACTTAAAAATTTAGGCCAGCTTGAAAAGGTTCCATTTACAAATCCTCTCTGGATTCTATCATTTACCCAGTTCGTTATCCATACATAGGTACCGCTGCCTAAGCCAATCCTTTTCAATTTATGCAGTAACTGTTTGAGGTACAAAGACAAAAGTTTTGCAAACTCAAAGTATGAAACCTCTACAACTATATATTTTTCAAAATGAACACACCTTTTCATACAATGCAAGTAAATTAGTTTGACATATTATATGGTACGTTTCTTCAAAGATAATATAAAACAAGTTGTATAATGCCATGAAAAGTGTTTCTCTGATGTGTTGATCAAGCTGTATATTAGCCAAAGATGGCCATATTCAGGATGTTTACAAAGGTGCAATTCTGAGGCAAACTAACTGCGCCATGTGGGACACAAAATTTACATAAATTCTCACTAGTTTAAAGGAGTCGTTTAGCCTCTTGTCTGCTAGAGAGGTCTACCAATGCATTGCAATAGTGCATTTTGATTGGTCCCTTAAAGTGCTGTTGGATTGCTCCATATTTGTAGCTACCTTCCTTAATACAGCTTTAACAGCTTGAACATTTCTGCAGCACACAAACACACCATAGGGTGCGGGTTGAATAAACATTCCCGTTCAATTAAATTAAATTAAGCATTTAACCCCTTAAATTCTAGGTCTCCAAAGTCCTATTTAACAGTAGGAATTTGTGGAATTTTATGCCCCTCCCTATTGTGCTCATCTTCAGCTTTCACTGTACAGCCCTATCCCATGTTTGGCTGCAGGTGTGTGGTTTCACTAGGTGAGAGACCAACTGCCAGCTCCCTTCTGTCCCTACCTCAAGGGCGCACACACACAAAGCTCTGCTCTTGAATTTCAGCATTTACAAAAGGTGTCACATTTCACACAAATCGCTCACGTATTAATTATTTAACTCCATTGTTTCCAACTCCAGATCTCAGAAAACATTTACAAAGTCAGAATACTGGCCACTGCCAGGAGTTTGCCATAGCTGGACAGATTTTTTGACACAATGAGGTTGATATATTAAGGAAAGTGTAGTAATTCTGCAGATGGGGACAGAAAAATTCCCTAAATTCCTATTTATTTAAAGAGGGATTCTAACCCATTGAATATTAGAGAGAAGTTCAACTCATTGCATTTTAGTCTAGAGATGGGCAACTGCATTTCACCATTTGAAAACAAACATGAATCTGCAAATTGGTTGAAGCTTATTTCATACGATTTATGACTCTTACAGTTTTACTGGACTATTTATGCACAAAGTTAAAGCGGAACTAACACCCCTATAAGATGTAGCCTGAATTAGAGCGCTATAATCCGTTATAATGTGCTGTGTATTTATTTTGTTTGTAAACCTGTTATTAAAGAATAATCACTAATTGCAAAAGGTACCTGGTGACATCTTCCCCCCCGGAAAAGCGCATTGCGCATGTCAGCACAGAGCCGATCGGCTCTCTTGTAACTCCCCCCGGCTACACGAAAACACTTACGTCATCAGCTTTAGATTCTCCTGCTGGTCCGAGAATGTAAAGCTGATGACGTAGGTGTTTTCGTGTAGCCGGGGGGAGTTACAAGAGAGCCGATCGGCTCTGTGCTGACATGCGCAATGAGCTTTTCCGGGGGGAAGACGTCACCAGGTACATTTTGCAATTAGTGATTATTCTTTAATAACAGGTTTACAAAACAAAATAAATACACAGCACATTATAACGGATTATAGCGCTCTAATTCAGGCTACATCTTATAGGGGTGTTAGTTCCGATTTAAAGAAAAAAAACAAAAACAAAAAAAAAACAAAAAACAAACAATTCTGGAGTAAGCCTACTGCACCATAAAGAAGATTAAACATTTCTACATTTAAATGGAACTTTTTTTTGTAAAACTTTATTAAATTTTCATAGCAGCAAATAAAAACATACAGCAGCAGAGATAGGGATGCGTACATGGAGAATCCTGATGTATGAGCTAGAGACAAGTATGCACTGATAAGCGGAGCATAGTCCGGCCAGGTCTGCAAGTTTCTGGTTAAATGGAGCTGTTAACACCCTGAATGCTTGAGTTCTCAAATGTATTTCTTGCCCATCCAAGTTTAGATTTTAAAGAGAAACGGCAGACAATATTGACCCCTCAAGGGCCACATGGTACAGAGGCGGAGAGCTCTAGGGGACCAGAGGTTTTTTTTTTTTTTTTTTTTTTTTTTTAACCGATACATTCTGGGATTGCAGAGCCGCATGCAGCTCTGCTGCAATCCCAGAATTGCATGACGTGCCAGGACAATCACCTATCCTTAATGCCCGATCACCTGTGACCGGCCTGGCACGTCATTGGGTGTTAAAGGGTTAAAGAGCATGTGTGATGTTAGTCGCACTCAAACACCCAATAGAGTTATTTAGCTTACCTTTAACCCCCTTCCCCTTACTTCTGTATGTCCACAGGAAAGTGGACTAACCTGCTGTATTCAGCAACTACCAGCAATTGGCAGTTCACTCAGACATTTGTCTCTGTGAGAGTAGATTTAATGTGTCCTGTGAACTAACAGCTTTAGTTAGCATACAGGACACAAAACTACTCACAGGGAGATGTCCGAATCCCTGGGCAGGTTGCCATGGCGACTGGTCAAGTGGTGTGAACAAAAAGGCTCTTACTCATGTCCCCACAATACCAAAGTTCCCTAGCACTATCCAGTATCTGAATAATCTAAGCAACAAGTGTCAAACACCGACTAACAAAACACAGTAAATCAAAAGCAAACAAGGCTTGGAACTACTGAACAACTGGCAGAAAAGTGTTCAGGTTCTTAAACAAGCAAGACCTTTCAGCCAAAGCTGGCCTCAGCCAAGACCAAGGTATTGACATGGTAGTGTTTTGTGAAAGTATGCAAGGAGGACCAAGTCACAGCCTTGCACAGCTGTTCAACTGAGGACAGCTCTGGTCCCGGGACCATAAATCTCCATAGGATGGTGTAGCAACAGCGCCACTGTACAATTTCAGGCCACTGTGATATTGCACCTAAAAAATTCAACTTTGAAAATTAATAACGTTTGAATGAAACCCTTTTCAGCAGTGGGAGTACTCTTTTTTTTCACTCAGGGGGATAACCCCTACAACATTTTTTTTTACATTTGAAGTATTACTATCCCTTTAACTTACTCCTTCTGTGTGAAACCTACCTTCCTCTAGACTGTAATCTCACACGAGCAGGGTCCTCTGATCCTTCTGTTCTCCACATTTGATTGTACTATTTAATACCTCTGTATGTCTATTCTCTACTGTAAAGCGCTGCAGAATTTGTTGGCGCTATATAAAGATTAATAATAATTTATTTCAGATATCACACTCCTGATGTATGTTAGCCTTGATCCAAGAGGCAATGGACATTGGAAGCAGCCTGACCAGCTCTGGGACCCTCTGGGATGACAACAAATTGAGATTTCTCTCCTTGTCAGACGTAGGGTCAAGACAAAAGGAAGTCATAACAATTTCCTGGTTAACGAGAAACTCAAAGACCACCTTTGGAAGGAACTCCTGATTGGTACTGCCTTATCCTAATGGATTACCAGGAAGACAGGCTTACAAGACAGAGCTTTTAATTCAGTGACACTGTCAAAAGGAAAACCCATCTTGAAAGTTAATTGGTGCAAGGAGATGGAAGAAAGCGGCTCTAACTCCCAGGACCAGATTAAGATCCCACACAGGAATAGAATCCTTGAAGGAAGGGAAGGCCACCCCTTGAAGAAAAACCTTGACGTCTGGAATGATGGCAACAGCTCTTAAAAAGCATAGTGCAGAGATCTGAACCATAAGGGAGCTCAAGCCAAGTCCTTTGTTCACACCATCTTGGAAGACTCACCGCCAAGGCATGGTCAAGAGCCTGCAGAGACATGTCTTGTCTGTACCACTTATTAAAAATCGACCACATCCCATGGAATTCCTTGGAACAGACTGCCCCCTGGGCCTGTATCATGGTAGAAATGACCTCCGCAGAAAATACTTTCCACTTCAGGATGTTGGCTTCAAGAGCCATGCAATGAAAGTCAGTTTCTCTGCATCCTCGTGCCATAGGTGACCCTGGAGTTACAGATCTGGCCTGGGAGGTAGACAGAATGGACAACGAATAGAGAAAGTGACCAGGTCAGCAAATCATGCCCTCCTGGGCCAGTAAGGTGCAATCAGAATGACTGATGCCCCATCCATTTTGATCTTCAGAATCACTGTGGGGATGAGAAGAATCTGTGGAAACATATAAAAAGCTCCACGGAATGGACATGGCATCCGCAGCAATAGCCAGAGGATTCCCCAATCGGGAGCAGAATGTTGGAACCTTCCTGTTCTCCCTGATCGTGGTCTATCGCTGGCACACCCCACTGTTGGGCAGACAGGTAAAACTTCTAGATGGATCTTCCATTTTCCTGGATCTGTGTCTTGGCAACATGTGAAGTCCACCAGAATGGCTGAGATGGCGGAACGTAGGCTTCTGCTCAATGGAGGAGACCCTTCACTGTGCCAAGCAGCATCACAGAGTTCCACCCTGGCATTTGATGTACGCAACTGCCTTGACATTGTCCGACTATACCCTCACCCCCACTCTCAAAAAGGGCTGGTTTCCACTGAACAAGGCTGGTTGAATCACCCAGAGTTCCAGGATATTTACAGCCAGCAGACTCTTGTGCCAACTCCACTTGCCCTGGACACCTATGTGACCCAGAACAGCTCCCCAGTCACTCAGGCTGACATCCGTAGTGATCAGGGTCCACTCCATCCTTCTTTGGGACCACAAACAGTTTGGAATAAAAACCTGAAGAGTGCTTAAAGGCTGGAACTGGCACTAGAATCTTCTTTAGTCCACTGCCTCCTGGAACAGCCTTGCCTGGCTCCTTCAGAAACCTTGACAAAAAGTACCAATAAGGAGGAAGGGATTTGAAATCAAAGAGATACCCTTAGGAGATTACCTGCAAAACCCACTGGTCTGTTACAAAGAATGTCCAGGCATCTTGAAAAAGGTGGAGACTGCCCTCTACAGGCAACAAGCCAGGATTCCGCTTGTCACGAGGAAGTGCACTTGCCAGACTTAGCCTTTGCGCTTGGGAAGCCAGGCTTGTTGGAGTTTTGTCGCGGGGTACACTTGAAATGCTTGCGAGCTCTGCAGCCCCGTTGGGGGCGGGGTGAAGGACATAGAAAAAGCACCTTTCTTGCCATAAAGGGATGCTTGGTGGATAGCGGAGATAATAAGGTACTCTTACAACCAGTAGCATCACTGATTTTCAGATCAGGTCCAAAAAGGGACTTGCCCTGAAACAGCAAGGAAACCAGTGACTTTTTTGAAGAATGGTCCGCAGGGTGGAGGCCTTAGCAGAGAATCTGACAGTCAAAGATTGCCTCAGAAACATAAGTATTGGCCTCCTTGATGTTAGCCATCAGAACCATGAATTCCTCCTTGGTCTCACCAGCACGGAAAGGATCAGAAAGTTGTTAATCGGAAATGGTGACTGCCCTGTTAACCCAAGATGAGACAAAAAAAAAAGCCTTTTATCAGGAGTTTTCCATTCACCCATAAGAATCTGATCAAGTGTGTTATTGGGTGGAAAAATGGGAGAAGACTTCTTACGCCTCCATGTCTGCAGATTCTCCATCATTATCCTCTTCCACTGAGGGCAATTCATCCTTAGAGGTAGACAATACCTGAACGCACAGAATGCTGGAAGGCCTGTATACACTTTTTCACTAGTATAAAAATATAACACGATCTGTATTGGTACGTATTATGTATTAAAATGCAGAAACAAATATTAAATAATATAAATTACATTTAGACACACATGTAATGTGTTAATTTTTACTACACTTACTGTGTTATATATAGCAATCCTGATTTTAAATTCCTGTGGGTTAAGAGAGTCCTCATACGTGCCTAAATCTCTTAGTGCTAGCGTGTCAGGGTCTTACTTTTCTAGTCCACATTTCCTAATGCAACCACGCTCCTAAACCTTTGGTCCATTGTAGTAATGTTGCATTACCGAGGGTTTAGGGAGTCATTGTGCACTGCCCTAATGATGCCAAACTCAGCACTACTTTAGTAGCTATCCCTTGTGGTTAACCCTTTGAGTGCCAGTGGGGAATGCAACGCATTGCGTACACCTCTGGCACTGAAAGGGTTAAGCCACGTTGTAGACTGACTTATTTACGGATCCAGGACAAACTGTATTAAACATTAGTGCAGTTCGACGTATTCATTGTTTTGGAAACTATGTAGCTCAATCCATATTTTGAGGAATATTTTACAAGATCAATTGGCAGCCCTGACAAAGCAGAACCCCCCTGGGGTTTTCCTCATTTTATTTCTTTGGGTAAAAAGACTTCATCCAGACCCGCAAATTAGGGTTAAGAATACTTCCACAGGACAGAGCAGTCCGTAAGTGCCATATGATAAATTGCTTCCGTGGTAAGTAATTCTGCTTTTACCTTTCAAACACTGCAGGAAACATGTCATGCTGCGACATGAAAATCTCACACTTTCCTGCAGTGCGAGAGTCTCATTTCGCCATTTTAATCAAGCCGACATGCTGAATACACAATGTAGTCGCACAAAGGCCAGAGTATGCCCTTCCCCCCCACCTCAACAGGAGCCAAATTCCAGAACTTTCCCATTCTTCATGGCAATTAGAACTATCTGTGGCAGTCCCCACTGTCGTAGAATAAGGTTGAACACTTTCGTATGGTGCTCCCACTCTCCCAGATCTACATCTTCACTCTGCCAGAATGTTTTCTACCCCTGGAATCTGAACAACTGAGATGACTGGAACGTGGGCTTCTACCCAGCCCAGAATGTACGTCAGCTCGTACCAGGTGGTGGCACTTCAAGTGCCTCTCTGACGTTGATGAAAGCCACCTACTGTGGCATTGTCTGACTCGTACTGGATGGCCATTTAACTGAGAGGACCAGTACACCAGAGTGAGACAGATTGCTCTGAACGCCAAAAAATTTGATGGATTGAAGATATTCCTCCAGAGTCCACCTGCCCTAGCAGGCCCCACAAGCCACTCAGGCTGGCATCAGTTGTGACCGTAGTCCATTCTGGGATCATGAATGGCTTCTCTAGGTCCAGGTGGTGCCAGTGCAACCACCACTGCATATCCCGTCTGGCATCCGGAGAGAGAGCGCTGTTGATACAGCAGATCCAGATCCCTGTGCCATGTCTGGATGACAAGTCTCTGGAGTTCCCTGGTGTGCATCTGAGAGTAAGACACAGCTTCTAGGGTAGACACTGGGTGGCCCAAAACCCTAATGCACTCCCTGACTGAGGCAGAGTGCCACTCCAGAGCATGGGCCACCATCCTGCATGATCTTCTCCACTGGCAAGAAAACATTCCCATACGGGTGTCGAACCTCATGCTGAGGAACACCAGCTCCTGGGATGGCACTGGAGAGGACTTTGACTGGCTTAGAATCCACCCATAGTGGACCAGGAGTCTAGCACATTCTTGGACCTGCTGAGTCAAGAGTTCCTCCAAAGCAGCCTTGCGCAAAAGAGCACCCCGATAAGGAGTCATATGAATTTCCCGGGTGTGAACGAAGGCCGACAAGGCACCCATGAACCTGGTAAACACATGAGGTACAGCAATGAACTGGTAGTGCTTATAGCTGAAGACAAAATGTAGATAGCGTTTGCTGTCTGGGTGGATCAGGATGTGTAGGCATGCATCCTGAAGGCCCAGAGACGCCAGATACTCCCCAGGCACGTTGCTGCAATGACAGAACACAAAAACTCCATCTTGAAACGAGCAGTATCCACATACATGTTGAGACATTTGAGGTCCAGGCAGCCGCCATCCTTCCTTGGTGCCACAAACAGGTTGGAATAAAAACCTGAACCTTACTCTTTGGGCACTGGTTGGAGGCCTGCAAAGTTTGCAGCCTCTGTGCTTCCGTTTGGTGAGGATGAAAGACGCGGTTTCCTCTCCATAGTAGGGTGCTTGGTGGACATCTGATTCAAAAAGGTGTTCTTGCCCCCAGTAGCATTGCTAATAATCTGCTTTTAGCTCAGGTCCAAACAGGGACTTGCCCTGAAAGGGTAAGGAAACCAGGGACTTCTTGGAAGATTGGTCCGCAGACCAATTTTTAAGCCATGAGGTACACTGCACAGTAACAGAGAAAGCAGAGGCTTTGGCATACAGCCTGACTGCCTCAAAGCTTCCGAAACATGTGTGTTAGCCTCAGTCATACTGGCAAAAAAAAAAAAAACAGCATCCACATGGACAGCTTCCATCATCTGTCCACCTCAAACAGCAACAGCTCTGCTGACCCAGGCAAAGGCAAAAAATAGGCCTTGAAGGCAGCCCCAGTGGCCGCAAAATTAGACAGGAGGATAGAACCAAGCCGTTTATCAGCCACGTCTGAGTCCCGCTGCATCCGCCAAAGGCAGAGCAATGGACTTGGCTAGCCTGGAAATTGAGGGATCCACAGAAGGGGGAAAGGTCCTCTGCGTCGAAGCTGCCTCATAAAAGGGGTACAGCTTAGAAAACCTCTTAGTGATAGACATACTCTTACCTAGTGTCTTCCACTCATCCAGAAGTATTTGATCAAGAGTGGCAGTAGTGGAGATATAGTAGAATATTTACTATGCCTCTGGAAAACATCTGTAGAGGATGAACCCTCATCAGGAGTGTCAGGGAAATGAAGGGTCCTCAAAACAGCCCTGATAAGCCCCTCAGCAGAGGAGAGAGGGTCTGTCTCATAACATACCTGCCTCTGAGAGAATGCACATATATAAAGATACCCACAGTGACTGGCAGAGCCTACCAAGGGTCGCACCAGCCATACAGCTGGGATGTAAGTGGGCAATGGCACTCAAAGGGTTACTCACCAGTCTTTCAGGTTACCATCTTAGAAAGAAGCCAGAACCTCAAGAAACCCTGTCTTGAGGGAAAACTTGGCAGCAAGACTCCCTCCACAGGGCTGAAAAGGTCCATAAAGCACCTGTGAACTGGTAAATCCACTTCAGGGAAGCACAGTGATGGTGACCTGCCTAATGAGGGATTCCATATCTAATATGAAAATAATAATAATTATTATTATTATTCTTTATTTATATAGTGCCAACTAATTCCGCAGCGCTGTACAATTGGGGAATAGACATTCAGAGGTATTAAATAGTACAATCAGATGTGGAGAACAGGAGGATCAGAGGGCCCTGCTCGTGAGAGCTTACAGTCTAGAGGAAGGTAGGTTTGATACAGAAGGAGTAAGTGGTATTGCGTTTAAGTGCCTCCTGCCACATGAACTGCCAGTCAGTGGGTGGGAGTGAGAAGTGCCATTGAGTGCAGTAGTCCGTGCAAGGGGTTGAATCTTGGTGATGATGTTTATGGAGGCAGTTGATAGGCCTCCCTGAAGAGGTGAGTCTTCAGGGAGCGTCTGAAGGTTTGAAGGCTGGGGGAGAGTCTGATGGGGCGGGGGAGGGAATTCCACAGCTCAGGTGCAGCACGGGAGAAGTCCTGTAGGCAGGAGTGGGAGGATGTGATAAGAGCTGTGGAGAGCAGAAGGTCATATGCAGAGCGAAGATGGCGGGAGGAAGTATATTTGGAAATGAGAGATAAAATATAGGGGGGTGCAGTGTTAGTGAGGGCTCTATAAGTTAGCACCAGAGTTTTGAATTTTACTCTGTATGCTAATGGGAGCCAGTGTAGGGACTGACAGAGGGGTGTGGTGTTAGAGAAACGATGAGTGAGATAGATTAGTCTTGCAGCAGAGTTCATTATGGACTGTAGCGGGGTTAGTCGGGTGAGAGGCAGGCCAATTAGTAAAGAGTTACAGTAGTCAAGACGGGACATGATGAGTGTTTGGATTAGAATTTTGGTAGTGTCTTCTGTGAGAAAGGGTCGGATTCTAGAGATGTTGCGGAGGTGGAGGCGGCGTGAGTTGGAGATCGAGTGGATGTGAGGAATGAAGGATAGGGCAGAGTCAAATGTGACCCCCAGGCAGCGTGCTGTAGGGGTTGGTGTGATGGAAGTGTTGTTAACGGTGAGGGTAATATTTGGGATAAGGCTGGTTGTAGATGGAGGGAAGAGAATTAGTTCAGTTTTGCTAAGGTTAATTTTGAGTTGATGGGAGGACATCCAGGAAGACACAGCAGACAGATGGTCAGACACTCGGGACAGGAGGGAAGGAGAGAGATCTGGGGAGGAAAGATATATTTGTGTGTCATCAGCATAGAGATGATGGTGAAACCCAAAGGAGTTTATTAGTTTTCCAAGGGAAGCAGTGTAGATTGAGAAGAGCAAGGGTCCCAGTACTGATCCTTGAGGCACACCAACAGACAGTGGGAGTGGTGGGGAATTGGAGCCGGAGTAGGAAACACTGAAGGAGCGGTTGCAGAGATAAGATGAAAACCAGGAGAGTGCAGTGTCGCAGAGACCTAGGGAGTGGAGGGCTTGGAGGAGGAGTGGGTGATCGACTGTGTCAAAGGCGGCTGACAGGTCCAAAAGAATGAGTAGGGAGTAGTGGCCTTTTGACTTGGCTGAGAGCAAGTCATTGGCCACTTTAGTGAGGGCAGTCTCAGTGGAGTGATGAGGGTGGAGTCCGGATTGCAAGGGATCTAGCAGGGAATGGGAGCAGAGGAATTTAGTGAGCCGGTTATATGCAAGGTGCTCGAGAAGCTTGGAGGCGAACGGGAGTAGGGAAATTGGCCGGTAATTTGACAATGAGTTTGGGTCCAAGGAGGGTTTTTTTTAGGATGGGAGTGATTAGTGCATGTTTGAAAGAGGATGGGAAGGTGCCGGTTGACAAAGAGAGGTTGAATAAGTGAGTAAGGATTGGAGTTAGTAGAGGGGAGAGTTCTTGGGTGAGCTGACATGGGATTGGGTCGAGAGGGCATGTGGTTAGGTTTGAGCGAGTGAGGAGAAGGGAGACTTCATCCTCAGTGACAGGTGGGAAGGAGCTTAGTGTGTATGTGGGAGAAGCGACAGGGCTGCGTGGGGGTGGTAGTGATGAAATGTCATGTCTGATAGATTCAATCTTGTTCTTGAAGTGGTTGGCGAGATCTTGGGCAGAGAAGTTAGTGGAAGGTGTTTGTGGGTTTAGAAGAGATGTGAAGGTTGAGAAAAGGCGTTTGGGGTTGGAGGAAAGATTAGAAATTAGAGAGGAGAAGAATGACTGTTTAGCCAGGGAGAGGGCAGAGCTATACGAACGGAGAATGAATTTGTAGTGTGTGAGGTCAGCTGTGGAGCGCGATTTCCTCCAGTGCCTTTCAGCAGTGCGTGAGCACCTTTGGAGGTATCGCGTTAGTCTTGTGTGCCAGGGTTGTAGTGGGGTTGTGCGTGGGTGGCGTGGAGTTGCAGGTGCAGCGATGTCAAGGGCTGAAGTGAGAGTGCTGTTGTAGAGAGCAGTAGTTTTGTCTGGGCAAGTAAGTGTGAGGATGGGGTTGAGGATAGGCTGCAGGGAGGTGGAAAATTGTTGCTTATCAAGAGAACGTAGATTTCTCCGCATGCGCTTGATTGTGGCGGGGGTGATGGGTTTGCGTGGTATGATGAGGTTACCGGTGAGGAGGTAGTGGTCAGAGAGGGGACATTAGAGAAGTTGGAGACCGAGCAGAGGTTAGTGAAGATCAAGTCGAGGGAGTGACCATCACTGTGTGTGGGAGAGCTGGTCCACTGCGATAAGCCTAAGGAGATTGTTAAGGAGAGGAGTTTGAGGGCAGGGGGGGTGTTGTGATTATCTATAGGGATGTTGAAGTCACCCATGATGAGAGTAGGGACATCAGAGGACATGAAGTGAGGGAGCCAGGAGGTGAGGTGATCAAGGAATTGTGCAGTGGGACCAGGTGGCCTGTATATGACAGCGACACGCAGGGGAAAGGGAGAGAAGAGGCGAAGTGTGTGAGCTTCAAATGTAGGGAAGGAAAGAGAGGGAACAGTGGGGAGTACCTGAAATATATGGTTAGGGGGCAGCAGAATGCCTACTCCCCCTCCCTGCCTGTTGCTAGGCCTCGGTGTGTGTGTGTGAATTGAAGGCCTCCATATGAGAGTGCAGCAGTGGAGGCAGTGTCTGATGATGTGAGCCAAGTTTCAGTGATGGCAAGGAGGTTTAGGGAGTGAGAAATGAACAGATCGTGAACAGCTGTTAGTTTGTTACACACAGAGCGGGCATTCCAGAGACCAAAACAAAAGGGGAGGGGGAGGAGGTTAGGTGACGGGGTACGGTTATTAGGTTGTGAGTGTTGCGCGTGTGTGTGGGTTCTGTGGTACAAGAGAGAATGGAAGGGGGGCCTGGGTTAGGCGAGATGTCACCTGCAGCAAGTAGGAGGAGAAGGGACAGGGACATAAGGTGAGAGTGAGATTTGAAGCAGTGGGGCTTTTTTGCAGGGGTAGAAGGAGATGGTGGTGATAGGGAGCGGAGGAATGAAAAAAGTTCATGGGAGCAGAGAAGTGGTGATTGAAGAATTGAGGGTGCAATGTGAATGGCGTGACACTTAATGTGGACACAGGAGGAGGAGAGTCTTATGCAGGTGAGAATGGCGATGACAAAACAAGGAGCTAATTTGCCCATAGTTGGGTTAATGAATGGGGCAGTAGAGATGTGCAATAGTCAGTAATCCAGGAGACTACAGATGACTTGGCAGTCAAGGGTCAATCCACGGAGCAGAGGGTATAGATGCCAGGGATGGTGAGGAGAGGCAGTAGCAGAACTGCAAAGTACTTGGTGAGGGTAGGAATCAATGCAGGGTTAAATGAAGTAGTCCAATGATGATCAGGAGAGGCAGAAGTTGTAATGGTTAATGGTGGCTGGAAATCCTGGTTTCTTGCATCAGGTGGTCAGTAGTTTCAGTAGAGGAAACAAATGTCAGTGCTTGGTGGAAATGACTGTTTCTTCACTCTGAATTCAGCTTGTCTACTTGCCTCTTGTCTTTAGGTTGCTGCAGCTGTCTCTCTCTTGTCCAACTCTCTTGCCTACCTCTCAGTACTTAGATAAAGATGTACTTGGATAAAGGTGCCAACTACTACCCCTGGCAAATGCCACCCCAGGCAAATGCCACCCCTAACTGGGCCTGAATATATACTAACTGGAGTCCCTAAGAACACTGACTGACTGACTGAGGGATTTCCAAATTACAAATTGTTTTGGGATGGGAGAGCTCTGAGTGCGTTCAGGTGTGACACTATTAAATCTCTGATAAGAAACAGACACAGAGAGATATAGGAGAGGAATGCAATATGGAGACTGGAACAGGGGGTCAAAATGGCTAATGTAGATTAGTACATACAACAAGGGGTTAAATGGTAGAGGGAGACTGGATGAGATTGGAGTTCTAGGTGAAGGGTAGATTAGTACATACCAGGAGACTGTATAGTTAATAAACAGTTGGGTTACAGCATAAGATTTCTAGCAGACTGGATGGGAAACACATACCAGGAGACTGTATAGTGAATAAAACACCCCCCCCCAAAAAAAAAACACAACACTAAGATAATGGCCTATCACCTCCACACACACACACACACACACACACACACACACACACACACACACACACACACACACACACACACACACACACACACACACACACACACACACACACACACACACACACACACACACACACACACACACACACACAGCACTCTAAACCTCTGGCCATACCCTTAGAGCTGTAAAGATGCAAATTGGGGTTATTCTGGAGTAAAGCAACTGCACAATACAAGACAAATACATATCCCTGTTACAGTAATTGGGCTTTTGACACCTTAAACTCAAACGCACTGCATCTGAGACCTCTAGTATTAGAGGAGTTAAAAAGTCCATGGGAATTTACAAATTTGAATTGTCCTTTATAGTGCAGTTAGCTTATGCCAGAATAGCTCCAGTTTGCTTTTATAAATATGGGTTAGTTTCCATCTCCCATAACTCAAAAGTTCTCTTGCAGTTTGCGGTGTAGATAAGAGATCTGCACAACAGAGTGATATCAGACCTTTCCTCTGTGCTTATGGAAACTTTTCTCCTCCCTATAGAACCTTCGTATTAGTGAATCCTCCATCAGTGGGCCTGAGAAGTTCCCATAAGCTCCGAGTAAGTTACAGAGATTACCCAGCTTTGCAGATTTCTGATCTGTACAACAGACTGGGAGAGAACAGGTGAATTATTGCCTATGGACATTTTGTTGCCATAGCTTAAGGGCACAGGTGAGAAATAAAAATAGTCTCTCTCATTGCCATCGCTATTTTTTTTTTTTCTTTTGCGCTTCTGGAATCAAATGGCACAAAATCAGACAGACACCCATACAATATACAGCACGGGCAAATATTGTAAAAACAGACATTTTAATTCATTTTAATAACTTTACAAAGCATGCAGTTTTCAAAGACATATATAAACACTCCTTTCTTTGTCCACTCTGATGTGCCAGGGCCTGGATTACCTCTTCTTGAACCCATATTTCTTCCGCTCATAGAAAAGATCCGTTTTGGAGCTACCCAAGTTTACAATTTTTGGGCAACCGTCTCTCTGGAGAAATGTGGGAAGAAATAAATAAGAGTTAAAATATTTGGATTACAGGCACAAATTTAAAAAAGTGAAGCCATTCTGAGAATACATATGTATTATAAGAACTGTGATCTTAACCTCTAGAATGGTAGGTCACCAGCGCACATTGCTTAGCAATGTGTTGGAGGCCTCTAACATTGTAGGCGTTAAAAACATCCATTTAAAATCAAAGGGAATTTTCATTTGTCCCTTATAGTGCAGATGGTTTGCCTCAGAACTTCTCCAGTTTTTCATTGAGAGTATGTGCCTTAGAGGCTGCATTTAGCAAGCTAAAGTGATAGAATCCTGGAACAAAACAACTGAATCAAAGAGGAGATGTTAACATTGACAGTTATTTAAATGAGCCTTTCAACCCCATGGCAGCTAGAGCAGTTTCTAATGCATCAAGAAGCAGTGCAGTGGAGACCTTTCTGGCGTTTGGAGAGTTAAAAGCCAATGTGAATGTTTATTTTTCCACTGCGGTACAGTTAGTTTGCTCCAGAATGTGTGTCTAGCTTCCTGATCTCCATTTTGGCTGCTCATACTCACATCCTTCTCCTGGATGGTGCATTCCTTGCAGTAGTAAGCATCCGATACCCCTGGACCGCCACAGATCACACAGCGCCCTTGGTAGGAACCATAGTTACATTCATCACAGATCCGAACCAGAGTGCAGGGGCGTACATAGGAATCACAAATCACACATTTTCCATCACCTAAAAGGAAATAAAAAGGTACATATCATTTAGAGCTCATAAAACCTCAACACATGAAGTAGTTAAAGGGATAGTAATACTTCGTTTTAACTTTATTTTATTTTGTAGGCATTAAAATAATATGAAGAACAATATAAGTCTTATCTCTCAAACCTGTATGGTTTATGAGATATTCACAAGCAAAGTTTCCCCTCCCCGCCCCTTTTACCCATCTCTTCTCAGATGTGAATCTAGTTGCATGACCAGACAGATAACAGAAGGGGACAATCTTCTTTGTATTAAAACAATGAAAGCCCTTCCCCCCTTGACAAGTTTTTCAGCTTTTTCCCTTATCTTAATTGAAGATTGTCCCTCTCTGCAGTCTACCTGGGCACCTCCCTTCTGATCTGGTTGAACAGGGAAGGGATACTTTGTTTGTGAATATCTCTGAAACCATAAAGGTTTGAGAGAGGACTTATATCAGTCTTCATGTTCTTTTAATGCCTACAAAATAAAATAAAGTTAAAACGAAGTATTACTATCCCTTTAATTCTCCTGCTGATCAGGAAAGGAAGTCCATTCAGATTTAGAATCCATTTAAAATGCTCAGATACCTGGCACTGTGGAAATTACGGACAATGCTCAACCAGTGTATACATTCTAGATACTGGAAATAATGTGTATTAGAAGCAAAGTTGCTTTTTTTATTTTTTTGTTGAAATACACATTGAGGTCATAAATAACAATATGTAAATATGAATTGGCTCCAAGCCACCTAATACTAGTGAGTATGGTTAATGATAATTTCACGTCACCAACAAGAGAGTTCTTGCTGGATCTAGTGCTCTAAAACAATTCTAATATAGTAAACAATGTACAGGTAAGGGATCATTTAGGAAGCAGTGACCAGTAGTATGATTTGAAATTTTGCAATGAGAAACCCATTAACGGTTTAACCAAAACATTCAGCTTAAAAAAGTTGTAAGTGCTATAGGTATTAAAGGATACTCAATGGGATGTATTCTTCTAAGATAAGATGCACACGAAAGATGGAATTTGTTTAAACTGTTCTTACATAAATATAAGCATCAATATATATAACTGGAGAATAAATACAAGGGGAGCAATTTAAGACTAATGTGGCTTAACCTTTGAGTGCCACAGGGGTATGCAACGCATTGCAATGTGTTGCGTACCCCTCTGGCACTCAAAGGGTTAATAAAAAGGCTTTCATGGAAATGTAATCTGCAAACAAGCAATTAGGCTAGCTAAAATTGAAAAGGAGAGACCTATCGCAAAAGAGTAAGAAAAATCCTATTACAATTCTATAAGTGTATAAATAAGATTAATGTTGAAATTGGTCCTCTTAAGGCTGGGATGGGTGAATTGATTGAGAATAAGGCAGAGGGTCCAAATTTTAATTCATAGCTATGGTGAATTATAGCTTGTCAGCTATTCATAAATACAGATTTATTTGTTGATCAAGTTAATGAGAACATGGTTATTTCACACATTATTCTTGAACTATACAGTACTGACAGGTAAGGGATTACGTCTTATTAACCTACTAGTTCTTGTATACTAAGTTTTTATATATATTTTTTTATTATTATTATTTATTTTTTTTTTTTTAATTAAGGTGGGCTGCACCCTGGGGTCAGTTGGGCAGCACGTTGGACACCCATAGGATAAGACTAAGGCTGACACCTTAACCCCTTAGGGACCCTTGACGTACCAGGACCGTCACGGTCCTTGAACTACTCAAGGACTGATGACGGTCATGGTATGTCACGTACTTTTTACTTACAGCGCTCTACCGGGAGCGCTGTAAGTAAAAATAGGGCCTGAAATAGACCGCTCCAAGATCGGAGCGATCTCTTTCAAGCCCCATAGTGACGCGCCGATACACGTGACAGGTCACGTGTACCGGCGCGTCAAAGTGCCCCTATGCGGTCATTATGGGACGGAAATGTCCCGTGACTGCCGGTTCTTAAGGGGTTAAACACATTCTTTTCCTTTGTATATACAAAGGAAGTAATAATGGCAGGCTATGGGCAAACGGAGAATCACAGAATTTCCTCCATCACTTACATGGTTTACTGAAAAAAATCAAAGACTAGAAAAGTCACCTGGACCTTATGACATACACTCAAGGGTACTTAAAGGGATAGTAATACTTCATTTTAACTTTATTTTATTTTGTAGGCATTAAAAAAACATGAAGAATGATATAAGTCTTATCTCTCAAACCTTTATGGTTTATGAGATATTCACAAGCAAAGTTCCCCTCCCCGCCCCTTTTTCCTAGTGTAAGCCATCTCTTCTCAGATGTGAGTCTGGTTGTATGACAGTACAGATAACAGCAGGGGACAATTTTCTTTGTATGAAAACAATGAAAACCCTTCCCCCCCTTGACAAGTTTTTCAGCTTTTTCCATTATCTTAATTGAAGATTGTCCCTCTCTGCAGTCTACCTGGGCATCTCCCTTCTGATCTGGTTGAACAGGGGGGGGGATACTTTGTTTGTGAATATCTCTTAAACCATAAAGGTTTCAGAGATAAGAATTATATCATTCTTCATGTTTTTTTAATTCCTACAAAATAAAATAAAGTTAAAATGAAGTATTACTATCCCTTTAAGGAACTTTGTTTAGTAATAGCAAGGTTTCATATTAAAAGCAGCTCTAATAAATCTTCATAGTATTTGAGCCATGGAGAGAGCGTTATTTCATTACTGTCAGAGTTGTAGTTCAAGAGTAATTTAATGATAAATTATCACCGTCCCGCCCCTTTTACTGATGTGACACTGCTCAGCTCAGACCAGCAGGGTGGTGTCCAACTGGATTGCAGAGAGGGACAATCTTCAATTAACATAAGGGCAAAACCTGTCAGTGGGGCAGGGCTTTCATTGTTCTCACAGTAAGAAGATTGTCCCTTGCTGTGAGCTGGTCTGTGGACCAGATTCCACACCTGAGGGGAGTCGTCTTACATTAGGTAAAAGGGGCGGGAGGGGATACTTTATCATTCAATTACTCTTGAACTACAACTCTGACAGTATTGAAATAACACTCTCTATGGCTCAAATACTATGAAGATTAATTGGAGCTGCTGTTTTTGTGAAGCATTACTATCCCTTTAACTATCAGTGTGTGATGGCGTTGCCCGTCTGTTTCTTAAGTAATGGTTAAGCTTTTGACTGCCAGAAGAATACACAAGGCATTGCAAATTAATGTGTGTGTACACACACACACACACACACACACACACACACACACACACACGCGCTGTACAGCTACATATTTAAAGTGGAACTACCACCTTATATAAAGTCACCCTCCAATAATTAGGCATATGGCAACCAGCTTTTTAATAGTGCTATTATCTCTGACAAGTAGCTGGTTCTGAAGTAATCCTTATTCTTCAGAGACTGGAAGCCAGGCTTGTACACAGACATCTTGGTTTAGAGACGTCTGTGCGCCTGCGCTGTCTGTCCCAGTCTCCTCTAGGAGGCACTACATGGTGCCTTAAGGCACGAAAGGGACTAACGGTGCAGGCGCGTAGGCAGCTCTAAAGCAAGAAGCCTGGCTGTCAGTCTCCAAAAACTAAGGATTACTTCAGAACTGGCTACTTGTGAGATAATAGCACTATTAAGAAGCTAGTTGCAATAAGCCTAATAATTTGGGGATGACTTTATAGAGGGTGGTAATTCTGTTTTAATACAGAGTTTGTAAAGGGAAGCCAATATTGGTTCTACTGTCTGCCTCTCCCAGTGATTTATGCACAGCAGGGTTAGCATGAGTTAATAATACAAAGAAAGGAGCATATCGTGGCAAATAGTGAAGTCTGATAACAGGGATCCCGGGTATTGTAGTACAGCCCAGCACAAACCCCAGCGAAAGCAGCTCATGAAATAATTCCTGGAATAGTTACTGATCAAAAGAGGAACCAATATATGAGTGAATAGCGCTCTCAAATTGTTTTGCATTTTTATCAATAACTATTTGCCCACCATGTTCTGAAGACATAGGTGTTATGTACTAAAAGGGGACTGATGCAATTCTGGAGCAAAGCAACTGCGCTATAGTAAACAAACATTTCCATGTATTTAAATGTCTTTTAACCCCTTGAATGCTAGGTATCACCTGTGCAAAAGAAAATAAAATGCAGTGTAGCCAAGCAGGATTTATACCTTGCAGACAGCAGGATAACATATCAAAAGGTTATATTCCATCTGAGATTGCAGCGAATATCCTTCTGTGCGAGTTGACGTTCAATAGCCTAACTTCCTACATAACAGGCTGTAATATAACCAGCATTCAGATCAATAGGAGTCAGCTCCTGGAACATGTAATTCTGCCTTAAAGTGGAACTACCACTCCTGTTCAAATCTGGCCCAAATATGTGACCTAGAACGTGAACAACTCAATTGCAAAACAAACTGAAATCATTGAGGGGGAAAAATAAAAAAACCCCCTCACAATAACCTGGTTGCATAGGTGTGCACACCCTCTTGTAACTGGGGATGTGGCTGTGTTCAGAATTAACCAATCACATTCAATCTCATGTTAAAAAGAAGACATTACACACCTGCCATCACTTAAAGTGACTCCGATTAATCACAAATAAAGTTCAGCCGTTCTAGTAGGATTTTCCTGACATTTGCCTAGTTGCATCTCAGAGCAAAAGTCATGGTCTGGAGGGAGCTTCCAAAGCATCAGAGGGATCTCATTGTTGAAAGATAGTCAGGAGAAGGGTACAAAAGAATTTCCAAAGCATTAGATATACCATGGAACACAGTGAAGACAGTCATCATCAAGTGGAGAAAATACGGCACAACAGAGACATTACCAAGAACTGGACATCCCTCCAAAATTGATGAGAAGGCAAGAAGAAAACTGGTCAGGGAGGCTTCCATGAGGCCTACTGCAACATTAAAGGAACTGCAGGAATTTCTGGCAAAC
The DNA here is from genome assembly GCA_037306005.1 of Rhinophrynus dorsalis. Taxonomy (NCBI): domain Eukaryota; kingdom Metazoa; phylum Chordata; class Amphibia; order Anura; family Rhinophrynidae; genus Rhinophrynus; species Rhinophrynus dorsalis. Next base: position 116,263,931 of record CM074722.1, read on the forward strand.
AATCTCCCGTACTCTTCATATGAATGGGCTATGGGGTAGGGTGGCAAGATGGAAGCCTTTTCTTACAAAGAAAAACATCCAAGCCTGGCTGAAGTTTGCAATAACAATCATCAAGTTCCCCAAAAGCACGTGGGAAAATGTGTTATGGTCTGATGAAACCAAGGTTGAACTTTTTGCCATAATTCCAAAAGGTATGTTTGGTGCAAAAACAACCCTGCACATCACCCAAAGAACACCATACCCACAGTGAAGCATGATGGTGGCAGCATCATGCTTTGGGGCTGTTTTTACTCAGCTGGAACTGGGACCTTAGTCGGGGGTGGAGGGAATTATGAACAGTTCCAAATACCAGGCAATTTTGGCACAAAACCTTCAGGCATCTGTTAGAAAGCTGAAGATGTTCACCTTTCAGCACGACAATGACCCAAAACACACATCCAAATCCACAAGAGCATGGCTTCACCAGAAGATTAACACTTTGGAATGGCCCAGCTAGAGCCCAGACCTGAATCCAATTGAACATCTGTGGGGTGATCTGAAGAGGGCTGTGCAATGGAGATGTCCTCGCAATCTGACAGATTTGGAGCACTTCTGCAAAGAAGAGTAGGCAAATATTGCCATGTCAAGATGTGCCATGCTAATGAACTCCTACCCAAAAAGACTGATTGCTGTAATAAAATCAAAAGGTGCTTCAACAAAATATTAGTTTAAGGGTGTGTACACCTATGCAACCAGGTTATTGTGAGTTTTTTATTTTTCCCCCTCAACGATTTCAGTTTGTTTTGCAATTGAATTGTTCACGTAATAGGTCACATTTAAGGTGGAAAAAGTTCTGACATGATTTATCTTTGTCTCATTCTTTAACATCACAATAACCTGGTATTTTAACAGGGGTATGTAGACTTTTTATGTGCACTGTATTTGGGCCAAATTTGAAAAGGGGTGGTAGTTTCACTTTACGAAAACAGTAAGAAAGCCAGGGCTCCTTAGTTGCAACTGGTGGTGTTGCAGGCAGCAGAGTGAGAGCCTCATTCAGTAGTACACTGACAGTGGTCAGTGAGCCTGTGTGCTGCTGTCAATTGTCCCCCCCACCCCACACACACACACACAATGTGTTCAACATGGAAATATCTCCCTTAGCAGAATACAAAATTGAATCAATGGGAATGTTTATTTGCCCCTATGGTGCAGCTGGTTTTGCCATGAATTTCACCAATTTGCCTTTATCCATTAGGCCCAATGTGCAGTGAGTGGGAAAAAAAAATGTCTGGTTATGGGCAATATTGATATTAACCCCCTTAAGCACCAGTGGGTGTGGGACATACTGCTTGGCAATGCATTGCACCCTCTCATGCCCTAGTTACATCTGACATGATTTGGAAGTTATTACATTTTAACCATTTAACCCTTTGAGTGCCAGAGGGGCACGCAACACATTGCAAAGCAATGCATTGCGTACACCTCTGGCACTCAAAGGGTTAAGGGCCAGATGGGTGTACATTGAGTTGTGTACTCTCCTGGTCCTTAAAGGGTTAACAACAGTAAACGGACATGGAAAAAGTCCCAGTTACAGTAGTAAACTGTACATGCTTATCCACACTAACCTTAAAACATGGCTTACTACTGCCTCCTGCAGGAGATGAGAAAAAAAATACACAGTACTAAAAGTAGGTAATTCTTGGAAATGCACAAAAGAGCGAGCAAAAAGAGAGCATGACAGAGAAAGAGAAAAAGAGAAGAGGAAATGAAGAGAGAGGAAAAGAGAAGAGAAAAAAAAATGTGTCTTTCCAACTGACATGTTGTGATTTCACAGAAGAACCAAAGTATGACCTGGACAGCGATAAACCGGAACTCGCACCTTTAATACACTGTGTCTCCTATGATTATAATGACAAATGGAGCTTGCTATTACAATAGACGTGATTCACAGCAATATGAAGAGAAGCATGAATGTGCTCCCTGAGAGAGCTGAGAGGGTGGTGGAAGGAGAATTTGAGGACTGAAGTTCTGTGCTGCTGGGCCGATGTTACCCTGTGCCACAGAATGCGGAAGTGGCTACATGAAGTCTTATTTTGAGAGCGAATATCTACTAAAGTAAGTGTTTACAGAAAAAAACCCCTGCAATCTACAAACCATTTTACTCGTCTAATCATAGGAGACATGATGTATTAAAGTGGATCTATCACCCCTTTTAAAAGTTATGCTCATTAGAGCATTTAGTGAATAAGCTTAAAACTATATTATTATTAAAAAAAAACAAAAAACAAAAAACCTTATTTGCACAAAAAAATAAGGATTAAAGTGTGTCCTGTACCTTACTTTGGGCAGATTGCTCTTGCCGCTGTGCCTCTGCTCCCATCCCTCTACCCAGCATCCCCCGATGACGGAGGCTCTCTCTCTAAGCTGGAGCGATCTCATTGGCTAGATAACGATCTCTGCCAATGAGATCGCTCCAGCTTAGAGAGAGAGAGAGAAAGCCTCAGTCATCGGAGGAGGCTGGGTAGTGGGAAGGGAGCAAGAGCAATTTGGCATTCTGCGGCAATAGAAGTAGGGTGCAGGGCACTCTATAAACTTTTTAACCCAAATAGCGTTTATTTTTTTAAATATCGTTTTAAGCTTATTCACTAAATGCTCTAACTAATGAGCATAACTTTTAAAGGAGTGATAGATCCACTTTAAAAGGTGAAAGTTCTGCTTCAAAGGTACCTGTCTGCTGGCACTTTCTCCTACTTTTCAACTGCAATTTGTTCAAGCTCTTGAATATTTGCAGGATTACTTTTCCCAATGGCAGATTTCAGCTCTTTCCAAAGGTTTTCAATTGGACTGAGATCATGACTCACTGATGGCCAGTCTAAAACAGTCCATTTGTTCCTTTTCAACCATTCTTTGGACCATTTGTCCTGCTGGAGACCCAATGATCTTCGACCCATACCTAGTTTTCTAAACCTGGGTAGGACATTTTGCTGTAAAATGCCTTGGTAATCCTTCGATTTAATTAATACATTCAAGGCCTAGAAATACTAGAGGCAGCAAAGCAGCCTGACAACATTGTGGATCCTACACCATATTTAACTATAGGTAGGGCGTTCTTTTCCTTGTAAGCTTCATTTCATTGCCTACAAACATATAGCTGATCTGCATTGCCAAAGCTATACTTTGGTTTCATCTGTCTATAGAACATTTTCCAAGAATGATTGTGGTTTCACTGGGTAGGTTTTAGCAAAGATCAGTCATGCATTTTTAGGTTTTGCTTTCAAGCAGTGATGTTCTCCATAGCCTTCTCCCATAACGCTCTCCTTGGATTAATGTGCAGGGTATGGTAAGGACTGAAGCAATCACTTGTGATGTATGAAATGTATGAGTGTACATAGACAAAACTTTCACTACACACTTTTCAAGAGATACTGTACATGATATAGAATGTTCAAGGGTGCCATAACTATCAAAATGTTTTTGACTAAAAGAAAGACAAGGAATTATTTATTTTTTAACAATAAGGGCAGACCGTTTGTGTAATTCTTTGCCTCTGGATGCTGTGTTGGCAAATACTGTAGTTGCTTTTAAAAATGCAACTCTAGTGCGGCACCAATGAAAATGTCTGTTTTAATGAAGTTCAAGTGCACCATCAAGAGACATCCTACGGAACACAACTTCGATACCTACTGAGGGGTTTCCTAAAATTCGTCAAGACTGGTTGTGGTGTTGTCGGAATTACTGAGGCTCTTTGAATTTTGGGAGTTATATTCACCAAAAAATTCAGTGATTCTGGGGTCTACGCAGGAGGCATAACACAGTGAGGCCAACCCCTTGAGCAATATTTTCTAAAATTCCTTTTAACCTACTCTTACAACAACCAGGATTGTGATTATCTGGACTTTCGAAATGGATTGAGTAGCCAACCCAGGATAATCATCTATAACATATAGGACTTGCCCTGCAGAGGTCTTTTCAAACCACTGGTAAGCCTCTATGGTGTATGTACACATGATTTCTGTATGGAAATGAGGCTGTGCCGATTGATGCTCCACAGTGGGTTGTGCGGGCAAATCTCCTCTCACCAGCCCATGTACTTCACTTTACTGTGGTTTTGCTTCATCTGTGCTTATGCTCCCCTGCTTTGTCAACGAAGGTGGCCAAATGCAGCAATCCCTACAATCCTGCTGATCATACAAAACACATGGACAAAAACTGGGTTGTTCTGCTCAAACCCTGTCTAGAACCAAACAAGACATGGACTACACCCCTTGGTAGAGATGTGGGGTTACTGGGATGTGAGGCCAAAAAACAGGTTTAAATTTGAGCCTGTCATACCTGGATTGAGCATATTCCACAGGTACTCACTTTTACCAAACCACAGGCCTTTGACGATATATTCCCATGCCCTTTTGGGTCTCACGTTGTTGGCTACCCCCTTGTAGCAGATCCATGTTGACTGAGGTGTGACAAAATGAGGTTCCACTAGAAGTCTAAGACTGCCATATGTTTTTGGCAGCAATCTGCAGCCACACACTCTTAAAAAGGAAGACATCTTCAGCCAGAATATATTTAAATACTCCTATTTCTCTTCCATGCACGTCTGAAAATCTAACTTCCATACTGCTGCTTTTCTTCTTCATATCTTACCGAGACATATACCATACATTCAAAAGGATTTTATTCTATTTTAATTTCAGATCAACTCCTTTTCTGAAGTTTGTGTGTTTTGAGAACCCTGCTTGTTTCACCCCGTTCACACATATTGGTCAAAGCAAGTCAATGAAAATTCCTGGGGAATCCTGAGGCATCAAGGTGACTAAGGCTGCCATTACAAACCTGTGAGAGATTGTTTTTGTCCAGAGTACCACAATGCAGCAACTCCCAGATAAAACAGATGACTTGGAGAACAGGAGCAGAAGCAACAAACTTAGATTTGTTGGTACACCTGAATAACTAAAAAAAAACAAAAAAAAAAAACAGGATCTGCTGGAGATGTTACATGCATGGCTCCCTGAGGCTCTAAATGTCTCACAGGATGATATATCACACATTCCAATAGAGCAAGCAGGCCCCCCACAATGCAACAGATCGTGGCAGACCATGTTGGTCACTGTTAAACTACTGAATTTTGCCAACAAAATTAAAATCCTCCACTTACTGTAAACTTCCAGAAAACAATATTTTGATCCGTCAAAATTATTCAGCCAGAGTAACAGCAAAAAACAAAGAATTTCCTCTCTGCAAATGACTACATGATCGGAATAAATTCACTCTACCCAGCAAAACTGAGCATAACTCTGAATCTTCTTCTTTTGACGTGCAACCAGCTGCTAATACTTGTTACTAATTTTGGAATCATCCAGCGATGCTCCTGAGATTTCAAGTGTTAAAAGGAAAATGTGTCTCTTAGAGAAACTGCAGTTAACACTTGTTCGGATGTTGAATCAGGTTTCTGGTTATTTCTTCTGTTCTGTGTACTTTATTGTTCTGGAAAACTATACTATATAACCAAGCAATTGTTACATTTAAACAAAATCTTCAAATGGGGCCATGTGCTCAATGTCTCCACAATGACTTCATGCAACACCAAATCTATCAATAGAGCTGTGCGCTGGGACAAGGCACACAGACCTACATGACCATCTTCTCTGCTCTTCTGATCCTACCTGAGGCTGAACTGCAAACACTAAAAAGGTAATTCAGTCAACTAGAAACCATCTATTAAGCTTATCTCCTGGAATGTAGATGGACATACTCCACACTATCAAACAAAATTATGAGGTACGGCAATTGTATGCCACAAAAATCTACTGTACAAAATTTTGGAACGACACACAGATTCAAGGGTCGAAATGTGATGATTTACTTACAGTTATATGATGTGGGTTATTTCTTATTGAATATTTATATGCTCCCACCTCTCCCAGCCATTCCTATGTTAAACAATGGAATACTGTCATCAGTACTAATCCTTTTCTTTTTTTAATGTAATTTTAACCCTTTGAGTGCCAGAGGGGTACGGAATGCATTGCAAAGCAACGCGTTCTGTACTCCTCTGCTACTCAAAGGGTTAACTGTGTTGTTAACTCCAGACTAGACAAGTCGGAGTGGGTGTTGTCCTGACTCAAACGCGCACTGGACAAAAGGTATTAACTTTCTAGTTACTGACCTTATTTTAATTGACCCTTTTAAAAAACGGTCAGTGAGTACTCACACTTTTCTCATGCTCACAATTCTTCCTCCTGAATTGACTACATTCTAATCTCCTACAAGGATGGATGCTGTTTTGAAGGCAAAGGGTGGTCAAACCAAACATTGATTTGAGTTACATTTTTATCCTGTTCACTGTCATTTTATTAACTGATAAACTAATAACTATTTTTTAAAGCATTCTTACTTCACAACATTTTTTTTCACACCTGTGCACAGTATTGTTTCTGTTATTAATACACTTACAGAATTGTTTAGGGTTTTTCTTGCTCTCATATGCAATATTTCTCTCATTTTAGCTAGCTTAATTGCTTGTTTGCAGATTTTATTACATTCTTTATATTTTTTAAATGATGTAGAAATATGTACCAAATTAATTTTATTTTACTTAAAGCGGAACTTTCAGATCTTACTAAGTCACAATGCATTCATTAAATGCATGGCGACCAGCTTGGAAATAGATGTCTTACCATTAAAAAAAAATAGAGTGTAAATAAATCCTTCCCGTTTGGGGACTGATGGGCAGGTTAGTGCGGTCTGCGCCGTCAGTCCCTTCCAGTTAGTATATGATGCATTGCAGTGCTACTCAATGGAGAACCGGACTGACAGTGCAGGCGGGCAGACAAGATGTCTGTGCTGTAGCCTGGGTTCTGGTCTCCAAACGGGAAGAATTTCTTTACACTCTCTCTCTCTCTCTCTATATATATATATATATATATTTTTTTTTTTTTTTTAAAAAGGTAGGACATATATTTTCAAGCTAGTCACTATGCTTTTAATGAATGCATGGAGACTTGGTAAGATCTGATATTTCCCCATTAATATTTTTATTTGATTAGGACACATAAAATGTTCTTATATACATTTATGATATTGACAATTATTTGATATACTTCCATTTGTTTAATTACTTTATTTTTAGGATCTCCTTGTCTCTTAGTATCAAGAGAAGCATCTTTGTTACTTGTAAATATTTGACAAGGTTATATACTTCAAACCTTGCCAATGATTGGCTTGTTTAAATTTCAACAACTGAGGTGTTTACAGGATTAGCAGATGGGGTTTTTATACAGCCTACATTTCAGACGAGTTCATTTGCTTAATGATTGCAAGTGAGCCACCTTACTAATTTTTGGCTTTTTGTTCTTTTGAACTATCAGTATCTTATCCCTTATATCTCTGAATAACAATGGGTGATGGACTTAATTATTATACTATAATATTAAATTATACATATTATAAAAAAAGGTCTTACTTTAGGCATTTAATATATTCCAACTGGTACTTTAAATGAGCGACATGAATTAATCTGAGAACATTTGCTTTCTTACTGGAGTACGTGAATCACTGTTACTTCTGAGACCCCAGCGTTGGTGGCAGCAAATAAAAGGGACAGTTAGTTAAACCAATGCTTCCAATTTTTATATTTATTAAACGGTTAGTAATGTCTAGTTAAAATTATTCCGAGTCTTCTGTATATTAATACTAACATATAGGGCTGCAACTAACGATTATTTTGATAACCGATTAGTTGGACGATTATTTGTTCGATTAATCGGATAAAAAAATGCTAATTTTTTATTATTTAAAATGATTTAGTGAACAAACTGAGTGTTAAAAAACAAACAGCAGAATAAAAAACTTAACATTTACATTAACATGTGTCATTGTTCTTATTTTACTATGGGGTCTATTCACTAAAAGGTGAGATGAACATTTTATCCCCCAAGGCCATCCAGTACTACCCTAGGCCATCCATAACCCACTCAGGCCATCCAGTACCCCCCCGCCATCCAGTACCCCCAGCCCATCCAGCACAGTACCCCCCAGCCATCCAGTACCCCCCAGACCATCCAGTACCCCCCAGCCATCCAGTACCCCCCAGCCATCCAGTACCCCCCAGCCCATCCAGTACCCCCCAGCCATCCAGTACACCCCCAGCCCATCCAGTACACCCCCAGCGCATCCAGTACCCCCCAGCCATCCAGTACACCCCCAGCCATCCAGTACACCCCCAGCCATCCAGTACCCCCAGCCCATCCAGCACAGTACCCCCCAGCCCATCCAGTACCCCCAGCCCATGCAGTACAGTACCCCCAGCCCATCCAGTACAGTACCCCCAGCCCATCCAGTACAGTACCCCCAGCCCATCCAGTACAGTACCCCCAGCCATCCAGTACCCCCCCCGCCATCCAGTACCCCCCAGCCCATCCAGCACAGTACCCCCCAGCCAATCCAGTACAGTACCCCCAGCCATCCAGTACCCCCAGCCATCCAGAACCCCCCAACCCATCCAGTACCCTCCAGCCCATCCAGTACCCTCCAGCCCATCCAGTACCCTCCAGCCCATCCAGTACCCCCAAGCCCATCCAGTACCCCCAAGCCCATCCAGTACCCCCAAGCCCATCCAGTACCCCCAAGCCCATCCAGTACCCCCAAGCCCATACAATAACCCCCTACGCCATTCAGTACCCCCAGACCATACAATAACCCCCAGGCCATTCAGTACCCCCAGCCCATAGTGTGGGGAAAGCAAGGGGGGCAGCTGCAAAACACTCCAAGGGTCACAGCAGGACAGCTCACCGTTTAGAAGTATAAGTGCCTTTAAACAGATAATTCCTTGAAGTGTTAAGTCTGTGGCACCGGTAGGGACCTGTGTGTGAATGCACCAACCAGGCGGGAGCAGGCACCTCTGTGACCGTGATCCTCTTCAGGCACCAACAGAGCCACCACAGGCCTCAGGCCTGTATTATAATGTGTCTACTGCGGAGCTCTCTGCAGCGGCTCTGCGCCTCCAACGCCAGAGCCGTCTGAATTGGGTAATAGCTTCCCCCCCACAAAGCAGCAATAGTGAGGCACTTGGCACCCTCACGGTCCATCCACACCACAGCCGGGGGCGCCGGCACCCGTGGCCGCACAGCTCAGGCCTCAATCTGTGCGAAATCTGGAGAGGGAGCGCCAATCCGGCCAATAATGGTATCCCCTTCTAGCTTGGGTTGCGGGGATAACAGCCCCTAGTATCAGGATGCCGAGAATTGGCCTCTGTGGTCCGGATAGTGTTAAATTGTTATGTAAGCAGACGAAGTCAAGTCCCCACACTTCTTCCCAGCTCCCCCCTGCACAACTAATCGATAATGAGAATCGTTGGCAACGATTCTCATTATCGATTTTTATCGATTTCATCGATTAGTTGTTGCAGCCCTACTAACATATTGCTCTATACTTAAGTCCTTATTTTATTGTAGTTTAAAAATTATGAAGCAATAAAGTTCCACCGCTTACCCCTTCTGGCTATGTCACAGCCTGGTCAAGACAGCTGCAGCGAGGGACAAACTTCAGTTAGCAAAGGGAAATGCTGCCCTCCATCAAGTGTGGCAGGATTTCCCTTATACTTACTTACTGAAGTTTGTCCCTCTCTGCAACAGTCGAGTCTCAAGACCGATTACAGATCCAGAGGGAGACTGCCAGAAAAGACTTAAATATAGCAGAATATGTTAATATTGATATACAGAAGACTTGGCGAAATCATTTTAACTAGACATTACTATGCTTTAGACATGACAAAGGGAGAATGTCTCTCGAAAGTTTGCGTCCATAAAATGTATTGTTAGCCCAATAAAAAAAAAAAAAAAAAAGGTATTATATATTATATACTTGTATATACTTACAAAGGGAATAAAGTCGGCACTCACAGGATTTTTTTTTAGCAAATAGAAAAATTTACCTGGTGTCAAGGTTTCAATGTGAGATTCACATTTTCTTCAGGACCTGTATGTACTATCTACTGGACTCCCACGAGTACAGCACCCAGGCATTTACAATAGTCAGGCGAGAGTGCTTCCCTATGGGTAACACACACCCTCTCTGAAGCCCAACCAGAGTGCATCAGTGCACTGTAGTACTTTTTGGACTAGTCGGACTGGATGTGACCTTTCAGTAGACGACATGAGAATCTTGCACTGTAGTGCAGCGTGAGATTCTCAGGTCACCATTTTTATTATGGCAACATGGTTACTATTTCATTTGGTTGCACGCTCTTTTGTGTGCAACCTTTTAAAAGGATACCGCAAATGGTAGACTTAATCCAAGATGTAATAGTGACCTTGCAGGCAGCCATATCTGCTCTAGGACTCTCAGGGATGACAAACAAGGCATCAGTCTTACTGAAAGACTCTGTACGGAGCACAGAGAACTCTGTACGGAGCACCACATCAAACAAGGGAAGATCCCCCTCCTTGTCAGATTTGGGTTCAGGACAAAACAAAGGCACAACAATCTATTGATTAATGTGGAACTCATAGACCATCTTAGGAAGGAATTCCTGGGAGGTACGAAGAACAGCCTTATCCTTGTGAAATGCCAGGAGAGGTGTTTTGCAGGACAAAGCCTGAAATTCAGCGACACTGCTGACAGAGACCACAGCCAAAATAAATGTCATCTTCCATGTCAGAAGGTGCAGAGGAACGGTAGCCAAGGACTCAAAGGGACAAGACCACCGGGAGATCAAACTCCTGTGAAGACAGATCCCTGTCTACACACCAGTACTGGAAAATGGATCACACCCTGTGGCAGGCCTTGGAAGAAGCCAGTTTCCTAGCCCGGATCATAGTGGAGACCACCTCAAGAGAAAATGTTTTCTCCTCAGGATGGAGGCTTCAACAGCCATGCCGTCAAAGCCAAGAGCACCACCTCCCCGTCCATAGGTAACCCTGAAGGAGGAGATCCAGGCAAAGTGGCAGTGGAAACATGTCCCGAATGGAGAGGGCAACTATTTCTGGGAACCACGCCCTCATGGTCCAGTAGGGTGTAATCCCTCTGACAGCCGGATCTTCCAAAGCACCCTGGGAATGAGAGGAATTGGAGGGAAGATGTAATCCAGATGAAAGCACCATGGAATTGCCAGAACATCCACAGCAAAAGGCTAGAGGATCCCTCTAATGGAAACAAAATATCTGAACCTTCCTGTTGTCCCTGGTGGCCTTCAGGTCTATCTGATGAAGACCCCACCTCTGATTAACAGGTAGAAAACATCTGGGTGGAGCTCCCACTCTCCAGGGTCCACCTGTTGGCGGCTGAGAAAGTCCGCCAGGACGTTGGTCCACCACTGGAATGTGCACTGCAGAAATGGCCGGAACATGGATCTTCTGCCCAGGCTAAGATGGACTTTACCACGGACCAGGAGTGAGCGCTTATGCCACCTTGCTTGTTAATGTATGCCAAATGTAATCATTTGCAGTTTACAGTCCTTTGGTCCCCCATGTTGAGGCTCGCATTGCATAAATTGTGTATTGTTCCCATTGTGTCTTTTTGTATTATGTGCCCCTCCACCATCAGCCCCATTGTCTTCTCATATGTGGTTTGCAGTAATCGGTAACCTATTGTGTTCGAGTATGTGTGGATAACTAATGTGTGTATATAAACCCTGTGTGCTCTACAACAAAGAGTTCTTAATCTAACCCCTACACTGGTCTTGCCTGGTGCTTGAGGTAAACAGCAATATTCCAGCAGAGCAGCCTTGCTCAGGACTGAAGGAAGCAGTGACTGACTAGGACACCCAGATGGGATGTCCACTGGTACTGTCACACCATGCATCTGGTATCCCAAGCTCTGGACATGCGCAGACTCTGCCTTTTGCCTCCAGTGGCCTCACTGGTAATCTGCTTCAGTTCAGAGCCAGAGGTGAGAAATCAATGACTTCTTAGATGAAAGGACAGCAGACCAAATCTTAAGCCACAATGTGCATCTAGCTGCGACACTGAGGGCAGAAGCCTTACCTGAAAGTTTGACAGCATCAAAATGAGCATCGGTGGCATATGTCTGAGCCACAGAGATGTTGCCCAAGAGGGCTAAAAGGTCCTCCTTAGGGGCGCCAGTCAGTAAGTTGTTCTCCCCAAATAGCAATGGCTCTAGCGACCCAAGCTGAAGCCAAAGTAAGCCGCAGTGCAGCACCAATGGCAGCAAAGTTAAACTTGAGGATAGCCTCCAGCTTCCTATCTGTCATATCTTTGAGCGCTGTAGTGTCAGCCAAAGGCAGAGCAGTAGACTTACAAAGTCTGGAAATAGGGGGGGGGGGGGGCGGGGGTCAACAGTAAGAGGTGAAGCCCACTGAGCTAAAGCGGCCTCAGAAAAGGGGTACAGCTTTGAGAATCTCTTGGAAAGAGAAAGCTGCCTGTCCAGCATCTTCTACTCATCCAGAATAACCTGGTCCAGAGTGGCGTTGGGTGGAAACACAGTGTAGGACTTCTTGCGGCCTTTGAAAGACATCAGAAGAAGACTGGCCCTCATCAGGGGTAGTAGTGACCTGCCTTACTGAGACCCTCATCGGAGGGCATGGGGTCAGCCTCAAAAGGGTCGCTAAAAGCACATGTAGAGACCCCTTCCTCACACTCCCCTTCCTCCATAACACCCTCAAAAGAATCCTCCTCAGAGGTTTCAGCAAGATCAATAACGCCTGGGGCCTTAGGGGCCACAATCCTGAAGGTGGTGGGGAGTTTCCAGGAATGGAAGACGCCCAGGAGGGAGAGAGGAAACTGTGCCAGGAAGGACTTTAAGCCATTGACCCAGAGGGGCTCTTGTTCAAGGCTGGAGGGCCCCGGTGGCATAGTAGGGGCCACAGCACATGAGGGGCATAAGTGTCCTGAATATTCCCTAGGGATCACTGTTTGGCAGGAAGAATAATAAAAAAGGGGGTCAGAGACTCCCCTGAGTCCTTAACCTTAGGTCTAGCCCCATGTTCCTTTGGATCTGACATCCTAACAGTAGAAGTGCCTAAACTGTAAAAGAATCCCAAATACTGTGACCCAGATTAATAAGTCACCTCAGAAAGCCTGAGAAAGTACTTATCTGGCAGGCAAAAGATCTGAGGAGAGCAAGGAGAGACAAGCCTATGAGTAGGATACTCCAGCAAAGAGAGAAAAATGGCATCTGTAAAACCATCAGCCAATCAGAAGAAAGCCCGCAAAAGCGGCATTTTGGGAGATGTAGTCTTGTCTCTTTGTGGTTACCTAGCAATGCTAGAACTTGCACTTGCGGGGCTCCAGAGGCCCCCAAGACACTGGGCGAAATGAACCAAATTGTAGGGCAAGAGAAGACCAGGAGAATAAGCCCTCTCTCAACTCTGTATGTCAAACTGTTGCAGAAATATGTCCCATAGAAGTCAAAAGTGCAAGTGCAGCCAACGCTCCTTAAAAGGCACAGAACTCAAAAGTGAATGAATTTGCCCAAATACCCAAGGAAACACGTAGGTATAACTAAAAACAAACAATTCAAAAAGGGAAAAGGCAATATAAGCTCCATAACCCGGGGAAAGCAGCAGGGAATGGGTTGTTTACAAAAATGCAGCCATCCAAGCTCCAAAAACCCTGGGATCAAACCAAATAAGATACCTACCCAACATGAGTGCAGGTGTTCTGGACTCCAAGAAGACCCCTGTAAGTAGGGGAACAGTGGGACAAGTGGAGCATGGCACAAAAAGGGTTACTCCCCAAAATTGCCTTCTGTCTTCAGATTACCATTGAAAGAACAGTCTCAGAGAGGCCCAGTCAGGAGAGAGAAACATGGGCTACATGATGCTCTCCACAGCGTTGCAAAGATCTACAACAACACCTGTTAGCTGGACAATCCTCCAGGGGAAGCCAGGAATGGTAATCCACCTAATGTAAAATTAAGCAGAAAACTGTAAAACTAAGCAGGTTGTCTAACTGGGGAAGGGCTAGTGGGATAGCCTGAAAAGAAGGAGGGGAGGCTCCACCCACAACTTTTTTCTAGAATGAGGAGTGGTTGCCTCCTCATGGTACCTGTATGTCATATTGAATAACATGAAAGACAGACAGCCATGACTTAACAATTGGTTTTGCTCTGGATATCCAGCAAGCTATTTGGTACTCGTGTGAACACAAATAAGGCATATTTAAAAGGGATAGTAAAACAAATTACTAATCCCAGTATTATAGTACTAAAAATAAATTAATTGCCCCCAGTGACATCTCTCAAACCTTTATGGTTTGAGAGTATTCACTAGCTAAGTTCCCCCCTCCCTCCCCTGTCCCTGAAGTCAGTGTTGTAGCTGACTGCAGGGGAAGCCTGTCCTACGATCATCCGGCGGCTTTGTAGCAAAGCCGAGATCGCATTAAACAAAAAGAAATCATTCACTTAAAAGGTCTTCTACGTGTGCTTGCAAAGGAGGGAGGGGGGAACTTTGCGAGTGAATCTTTATCATACCATAAAGGTTTGAGAGATGTCACTAGGGGCAATTTTTTTTTTTTTAGTATAATACTATAATACTGGGATTAGTAATTTGTAATTACTACTATCCCTTTAAATCAGAACTAGCAAATATATACAAGTGCCCCCAATTAATTTGTACTATAGCGGTAAGCATAGAAATCCATTTATAATCCTTAAGTGCCGGCATTATATATAAATGTAAGTTCTTAGGAATAAATACTGCCCTGCACCCTACTTCTGAGCAGACTGCCTGTACAGCTCTGTCACTCTGCCTCTGCTCCCCCCCCCCATCCAGCATCCTTTGATGATGGAGCCTGTCTGTCTGCAAGCTGGAGCGATCTCTAGAGAAATGGCTTCAGTCACCCCCCCCCCTTAATTTTTTGTGCCTTCCTCAGGATTTATAGGGGTGATATTGCATGGGCTGAACTTGGTGGTCATTTTTTTTTTTTTTCAGCCTTAACTATGCTATTATGATGCTTTTATAACAAAAGATGGACACAGCAGAGCTATTCCTCACAAAGCAAAGTATAAAGCGTGCAAAAAAGGAGAAAAAAAATAAATATATTCGTTTCTAGAAAGCAGATGGAAAATTAAAAAAAAGAAAAAGCAGTGTCTTGCAGTGTGCAATTATACTCACATTTTTCACAGAGTCTTCCAATGGCTGTAATATAAAGATAGAACAGTATTAATTTACTGAAAAATTAAGTATACATACAAACACTGTCCAGCTATTTAGAGAACACATATTACAAATACCCATCGTGGATGATGGAAGCTGTAGTCCAACAGCAGCTGTAGCGTTACACATTGTCCACACATAAATCACATAGACATCATTAAATTTACAAAACATCATATGATAATACTTAGGGCTGAATGCTGCAAAGAAGGCTTGAGAAATTCTGGAACAAGCCAACTGTACAATAAAGGAGAGCTAAATATTCATATCAGTGTAAAATGGAATTTTAGTGAGTTTATGGTTAAATCCTCTTCTCTTAGTCCATGTGGGACACAGGAACCATGGGGTTGAGCTCCCCCTCCTTCAGAGAGTAGGGCATTTGCATTTGAAGGGGAAAAACAAGTTATTTTGGCCAGAGGAGATCCTCCATTTCCATTCCCCTCCTTAAATGACCAGATTAATGTGTAGCAAAGTAGCACACCATTAATAAAACATGGACCAGATCCTATAGAAGAGAGATAGGCTTCCTAGCCTGGACCATGGTGGAATTGGCATGCTCTGAGAACCCCTTTAGCGTCAGGATGTTTGCTTCAAGAGCCATGCTGTCAAAGCTAACCTTTCCACCTCCTGGGTTAGGAGATCTGGTCTCAGAGGAAGACTGAACAGTTCTTGGATGGACAGACTGAGGTAGTCGGAAGACCTGATGGGGCAAGAATGAAGCAAATGAGCATGACTAGAGCTTTCCCCATCCTGATCTTTCGCATCACATTAGGGATTAGAAGAATTGGAAGAAACATTTAGGACAGATGGAACTTCCATTGAATGGACAATGCATCTGGCACAAATGGCAAGGAATCTTTGGTCTTTGTGCAGAACAGGGTGACCTTGCTGTTCTGGCAAGAGGCCATCAATCAACTGCTGGGAGACCCCAAAACTGGACTATTCATTCGAACACTTCCTGGTTCAGTTCCCAGTTGCCTGGATCCACATCCTGATAACAGAACATCTGCAACCTCATTTTGTACTCCTGGTACGTGTACTGCTGAGATGGCTGAAACATGAGTTTTTGCCCAATTAAGGAGTTCACTCATCTCCACCCAGGCCAACTCGCTTCAAGATAAGCCACTACTGCCGAGTTGTCTGACTGAATCTGCAAAAGATCAGGGAAGGAGCGCCAGTAGGATGGCACAGATCTCCAGGATGTTGATTGAGGAGACTTTAGTCCTTGATGAAAGATGTGAGACCCAAGGGATTTGAACCCTCTGCACCCCAGGAAGTAAATCCACATATAACGATTCATGTTTTGTAAGGAAGACAAGAGATCTAGGGCAGGAGAGTACTAAACTACTACATAACTTAATGGCCTTCCATAGCAATATTAGAGCATATGGATTCAGAAAGCTGCTCATCCCAGACAGCTACTGACCCAGGCGGAGTCAAAAATGAGTTGCAGGGTTGCCCCAATGGCCCAAAAAAAATGTGGCCACAAAGGGGTATAGTTTAACCCCCTAAGGACCGGCACGCGAACGCGCGGCCAGCAATTGCGGACCACGGGGCATTTTTTTTTTTATTATTATTATTATTATTGGCGCTTCCGGTTCAGGACTTCCGGAGCGGCGTGCAGCCGCGACGGGAGCCCTGAACGCCATGTCGTGCCAGGACCATCATTGGTCCTTAAGTGCCGGACCGCCGTGACGGTCCTGGCACGGCAATGGTCCTTAAGGGGTTAAAGAGAATTTCTTTAAAAACAAACAAAAAAAAAAATTCCCATTCCTCCAATAGAACCTAGGCTAAGGTGCTGTTACAAGGAATGTCTGTGGAGTCTTTTTTTTCCATCTCTCAGATGCCTCAGAGACCTAGAGGGTCTTCAACGCTGCTCTGATGAGCCCCTGTGCAGAGAAGACAGGGTCAGCCTAATCGGGATCCCCAAAGGACAAGGAAAGAGTCCACATCTTTGTCTGAGTCAATTTCCTCATCAGATTATTTCCCCAACTATCAGACTCCCCAAAACAAGGATGAACTTGCCTACTCGGAGGTACGGGTCACCAAGAGTAGAAGACATCAGGATTTCAACCCAAGCTGGCTCTTGATCAGTGCTGGAAGGCCCTGGGGGGTAGTGGAACAAGGAGTTGAGGGGGTGGGGGATATGGATGCCCCCGAATCTTTGGGTTGTTTTTCACATATCCTTTTTAGGCCCAGAAAATACTTATCCAGCATGCAAAGGGTTAAACTGGAGAGCAAGCAGGAGAGTCAGCCTCTGCATAGTATAAGTAATAGGGCAGTAAGTTGGCAGTGGAAAAAGACACACAACCGATCAGAAACAAGCCAGGGCAATTGGATTCTGGTCAATGTAGTTTTCCCCTTTACATTAAGCTAAGTATCCCATGGCACGCCAGCACTGTACAGCCCAGACACTGATAATGGAATACAACATGAGAACAGAAGAAGAAAGGCCCACTCTGGCCCATGTAGCATAAATGGGTGCAGAGATATGCCCCACACAACCTTTCCTATTGAAGTACATGACACAAAGATGCTGCGGCACGGGAGCTTAAATGGGCTATGCACCAAAAAACAAAAATCACTAAACATAGATAAAAGTTCCAAAAACTACTTGGTACATCTGAGATGGAGTTTGCAAGAACGCCGATAAAACACCAACGTACTGGCACGGAGAGGGTTCCGTTTCAAAAACCAGCCATCTTTCCCGCACAGACATATAGGAAAGTCAATCCAAGAATAAGTGCATTATAAACAGAAGGAAATGAGACAATAGTGGGATATAATATAGAGGACTATGACACTCAGAGGGTTAGTCATCAGTCTTCTGCCTTCAGGATCACACCCAGATAGAGTAGAACCTCAGAGAGATTAAGCAATGAGCAACAAACTTAATATCAACCTCCATAGGTAAACGTTCCACAGAAACTCATATATGGAAGCCCACCTAATGGGGGATTATGAACCCCCCCCCATATATAAGGTAAAAATAATAAAGTAGACAGACAGACAAGTTGGCTTGTCCCTTTTGCTACAGTGGCCACATGAACATGGAAATTAAGGCAAGGGGTTGACCTGAAAAGCGGAGAGGGGAAGGAAAAAAAAAAAAAAAAAAAAAAAAAAAAAAAAAAAAGGGGGGGGGGGCTCTTTTGGGTGAAGTATCCTGCACTCAGGAGGAGAATGAGTTCCATGGTTCCCATGTTCCATTTTGGACATAAAGTTTGGATTTTTAACTTCATGAATATTAGAGATGTGTCCATGCATTGTTTTGCTATGCATTTAAGACCAAGCATTCAAAAGGTATAAAATCCATTATTAAGAATTTAAAAATGTTCTCTGCCATGCAATTGGATTGCACCAAAATACCTCCACTTTTCTTTTGAACATGCAGCCCATATTCCTAACAAAATGACCTGCGTATATTTTAAACAAACAACAAATTAACTTGGGTTTTACTCCAAGCCAGGGACCTGAGTGAGTGGTAAAGGGATTATATATTCCCATGATCCTCCTAATTATGTCTATATAGGAAGATCATGTTAATATAGTTTATTTTTCTCAATTAACAAAATGTGATTGAACAGAAGAAAAATCTAAAATAAAATCAATATATCTGGCGTGACCACCCTTTGCCTTCAAAGCAGCATCAATTCTCCTAGGTATACTTGCACACAGTTTGTTAAGGAACTTGGCAGGTAGGTTCTTCCAAACATCTCGGAGAACTAACCACGATCCTTCTGTGGATTTAGGCAGCCTCAGTTGCTTTTCTCTCATGTAATCCCAGACAGACTCTTTGCAGAGATCAGGGCTCAATGGGGGCCATACCATCACTGCCAGGTCTCCTTGTTGTTCTTTACTTTGAAGATAGCTCTTAATTACTTTGGCTGGATGTTTGGGGTCATTGTCATGCTGCAGAATAAATTTGGGGCCAATCAGATGCCTCCCTGATGGTACTGCATAATGTATAAGTATCTGCCTGTAATTCTCAGCATTGAGGAGACCATTTATTCTGACCAAATCCCCACCTCCATTTGCAGAAATGCAGACCCAAACTTGCAGGGAACCTCCACCATGCTTCACTGTTGCCTGCAGACACTCATTCTTGTACCACTCTCCAGCCCTTCGGTGAACAAACTGCCTTCTGCTACAACCAAATATTTAAAATTTTGACTCATCAGTCCAGAGCACCTGCTTCCATTCTTCTGCACTCCAGTTCCTGTGTTTTCATGCATAGTTGAGTCACTTGGCCTTGTTTACACGTTGAAGGTAAGGCTTTTTGGCCGCAAGTCTTCCATGACTAGACTTTTCCAGACAGTAGATAGGAGATGTACCAGGATCCCACTGTTTCTGCCAGTTCTGAGCTGATGGTACTGATGGACATCTGACTGTGAAGGGAAGTAAGCATGATGTGTCCTTCATCTGCTGCACTGTTTCCTTGGCCGACCACTGTGTCTATGGTCCTCATTGTTGCCTGTTTCTTTGCAATTCTTCAAGAGAGCTTGGACAGCACATCTGGACACCAGCCTGCCTTGAGATTTCTGCCTGGGAGAGACCTTGCTGATGCAGTACAACTACCTGGTGTATGACTTTTGACCTCATCTTGTTAGCCAAGTTTGGCTGTTCCTTTTATTCCTCCTACACGGCTGTTTCGGATAATGATAGTGTTTCAATCTACATATTAAAAAAGGGATAGTAATAGTTTTATGAAAGATTTAATATTGTAGTTATTAAATAAATAAAACAAAAGCATTGAAGTCTTTTTGCTATAACTTTCATAGTTTAGTGTAACTTTGATGTAAAGTTTACCCCTCACACCACTTTTATCTGCATCAGTGCGCTAGCTGACAAACTTGGATTCTGGTCTGTGGATTGGGCGGATCGTCTGGAGAACCAAAATAGCAGTGTATACAAAGCAAATCTTCATGACAACAGTCTAATGCCTCAAACCAGGCACACTTTGTAGACCGTTGTCATGAAGATTTGTTGTGTATCCACTGCTATTTGGGCTCTCCAGATGAGCCACTCGGTCCACAGACCAGAGTCCTAGTTTGTCAGCTAGGGAGCTGACGTAGCTAAAAGAGGCGAGAGGGGTAAACTTTACATCAAGGTTACACTAAAACTATGAAAGTTATAGCAAAAAGACCAAATGCCTTTGTTTTATTTAATTAATAACTAAAAAAATATATATTAAAGCTTTCATAAAACAAGTATTACTATCCCTTTTAAGTAATGACCATTAGCACCTGTTTGGTATAATTGTTTAATCATACACCTGACTATATGCCTACAAAACCCCTTACTTTGTGCATGAGTACCTAGAACACTTGATGCTACTTTGAAGGGAAAGGGTGGTCATACAAAACTGGATTTAGATTTTTCTTCTGTTCACTCACTTATTAATTAACAAAAATGCATAAACTATTAACATGTCTATTTTTGAAAGCATTCTTACTTTACAGCATTTTTTCACACCTGCCTAAGACTTTTGCATAGTACTGTGTGTTTGTGTATACATTTTTTTTACCTCGCTCTCCCTCTAGTGAGATTTTCAGTATTTTAGCGGAGTGCAGAAGCCTCTTCTTTTTGTTTAATATTTCTTTATTGAATTTCACAAATTTTTTAACAGAAATACAAAATGAAAGAGAGAAAACAAACAAGAAACGGATGGAGAAACCCCCGTCAAATAGAATTTGGTTAACATAAATATATATATGATTATGTATATATAAATATGTAACACCCAGCCTCGGATTGGGTGATAGTAAAGGGCGAGATCCACCCCAGACGACAGGAACCTGGGTCCCCGCCCACCGGGGAGGACATCCCCTAGATAAGAAATACAACATTCACATAGGCCTGACCAACGACTAGGTCTCCACACAAAAAAGGGGGGGGGGTATGTCCCCAACAGAGGAAGAAAAAAGGACAACAGAGCTAAGATGTTGAGAAAAGGGCAAAAAAGGCGTGGAATAGACAAATAGCAAAGGAGGACACAGGGAAGGGAAGAAGAAGAAGAAAAAAAAAAAAAAAAAGGGAGGGAAAGGGCAAAAGGAAGAGGGAAGAAGGGAAGACAAGCAGGAGGAAGGGAAGAGGTAAGGTGGCTCCCACCCAAAATACCGACCACCCCCACCCGCGACCCCAGGGATGTCCATCCGGCCTCAACCTAGCTTTGACCTAAAAGGCATCACTCTCCAAGAACTCGGCCCAAGGTAACCATCTACTCTCGTGGGTCAGGCCCCTACCTTCTGCTGCATGAAGCAAGCCCTCCGCCGAGCGTAAATCTTCAACAGAGGTAACCCAGTCTTTATATGAAGGGGCATAAGAGCGTTTCCAATATCTGGGGACCACCACCTTAGCCGCATTCAACAGTCGGACTGTTAGTGAACGACAATGTGTGTGTACGGAATGAGGGGTATGGTACAGTAGGAGCGTCAGAGGGTCCAAAGCAAGAGCAGAGTGAGCCACCAATCAAATTGTGTCAACCACAGCAGTCCAGAAAGGTTGCAGCAGAGGACAAGACCACCAAATATGCAAAAAGTCTCCATCATGTGTTTTACAACGCCAACACCTGCTAGCCACACTGGGACAAAATTTGTGTAGCAAGGCTGGAACCCTGTACCATCTAGTCATAACTTTATAAGCATTTTCTTGAATGTATGCGGATTGGGAACATCGATGTACAAGCAATGCAATCTTGGTCCACTGTGCCTCAGTAAGTACTAAGTTACAGTCAGATTCCCAACAACAAACAAAGTAGGGCTTGGTGGCTGAGGTGGCAGACAGAAGAAGGCTATGCGCTATCGAGACCAGTCTGGACAGTGGGGAGGTCATAAGGCACAGACTCTCCAAAGGAGTCCGAGAATCACCCTCCGAAGACGTCGAAACCAGAGAGTGTCGACAAAATGGCGGAGCTGGGTGTAAAAGTATGGAAGGGAAGGGTGGCACGACCTGTATTCCAAGATATCCGACAAGGGTTTAAGCTTTACAGGTCGGGCGTCTCCCACTACATCCCAAAGTCTAGGGAATTGTACCGAATTCGGAAGCAGTTTGCCCAAAGGGCCGCAAAGCGTTCCTGGCAGGAAGTCAGTGTTGTGGCAAAGAGAAAGTAGGGAGGAAGGGCGGCAAGTCAGCCCCAAAGTGGAGACAAGTTTCTTCCAAGATCGTAAAGTGTTCGGAACAGTGGGGTGGGAGCGATCCAGGCACAGGCCAAGACCTCCAGGAACCCATGCGGCCAACGGCGTGGGCACAGCTAGAGCAGCTTGCTTCAACCGTACCCACTGCTTCGTGGAAGGAATAGTCCACTCAACCACTCTAGCGAGAGTAACAGCATTGTGATATGCCTCCGCAGAAGCCTCTTCTGTGACGAACCACATGGCTCCAATGTGTACTGACCAGAAGTAGTACCAACCGGGTCATCACCCAGAAGAAAAAAGTCTGTGATCATGGAGCCAGAGATCAGTTCCGTGGAGTTAGGCTTAGAAGCATGGAAGAGACTTCTGCACAGCACTACAGGAGGTAGAGAAAAGAAAAATCAATAAAATAACTTTGTATTGCAGGATATTGTATTACAAGTGGAGTTTTACTAGCTCACCTTGCTTATAGATAGCCATTTAGTCTCAGTCCAGCTTCGGTCCTTCTGGAACCACTCAAAGCTGACTCTTTTGGCTGCCATTATTAGCCTGGTCCCAGCAGTTCCAGAGTACACAACAGCTTGCTGGGGCCATTCTAATCTCTTCTTGTATACACAAGATGCATCACTAAGGTACTCATCTATTCAGAAAATCACAGTGGCCCTTATGAAGCAATTCTGAGTGGATTATCCAAAATTAATCTGGTTAGTGTTGGATATTATGTACATGGAGGTACACATGACACCAGGACCTCAAATTCCTCTCACTGAAATAGGTCTTCAGTGGGAAATGATTAGGGTCCTGCAGTCTGCCAACAAAAAATATCCACGGCATACAGATATAAATAAAATACTCATTTTGGACACCAAATCCAATTAATTCAAAGTGGCCACTGGGATTTTCTGTCCAGATTATCCCTAAACAATTACTGTGTGTACACATGAAGACTAAAATGGCCTCAGCACACTTGTGCATGCTGAAACCCTTTGCTTCTGTAGACATTACTTGATAGCAATATATTGGATCCCTGCCAAACACACACACTTCACAAATACAAATATGGTAGATAGTGCTGTTCACAACTGATCTTCTGACCAGAAGTTTGGGAAAGACTGGTTAAAATAGCCTTTTCACAATATGGATGCTGTCATATTGCATAGTAAAACTTAAGTTTGTTGCTGGAACAAGGCCTAGATGGCAAGACTAACTGGAGGGTAGTAGGGTCCAGTATAAATCCTCCACAATAGCTCATTTGGCACTTACCCCCATGTGCAGGAGTTTTAGGCATTTACTAGAGCATGACTGCTCTAATGCATGTTGGCACACATTCTTACATTTATAAAAAGTATTCCCAATAGCAAGCACTAAAAAAGTTGATTATATACAACAATTTGATTCATAACGTAAAGCAAGGTGCAGAGGAAAGAAACACCAAAACATCTCTCTCTTGGAGAGTTAAGAGACTTGTAGGCTTAATTGGTGTTCAGAAAGTGTGAGGCTATGAAATTTGTTTCAGTGCCTGATGTAGCATGGAACTGTATAACTAGATCCCCCTTAAAATAGACAGAGGAAGATCAAAAGTGAAAGGGATAGTAATAGTTCGTTTTAACTTTATTTTATTTTGTAGGCATTAAAAAAACATGAAGAATGATATAAGTCTTATCTCTCAAACCTTTATTGTTTAAGAGATATTCACCAGCAAAGTTTCCCCTCCTGCCCCTTTTACCTACCGTAAACAATCTCTTCTCAGATGTGGAATGCAGTCCATAGACTGGACAGATAACAGAAGGGGACACTCTTATTCCTATGAAAACAATGAAATCCCTGCCCTCCTTGACAAGCTTTTCAGGTTTTTCCATTATCTTAATTTAAGATTGTCCCTCTCTGCAGTCTACCTGGGCACCTCCCTTCTGCTCAGGCTGAACAGTGTGACATCAGTAAAAGGGGAGGGAGGGGGACACTTTGTCATTGAATTACTCTGGAACTACAACTCTGACAGAATTGAAATAACACTCTCCAAAGTCCAAAAACTATGATGATTAATTAGAGCTGCTTTTATTATGAAACATTACTATCCCTTGAATGAGACTACACAATAGAGAAGAAAAAAAAAAAAAAAAAAAAAAAAAAAAAAAAAAAAAAAAAAAAAACACACATGCAACTGTGTGTATTTCGCATATATAAAGTTTTTTTTTTTTTTTTTTTTTTTTTAATTACACACACATATGTGCATATACTACCTTCCAGGTCTGAGCTACCATTACCAGTTAGGGAGGAAGTGCCGTGTAAAGACACAGGAAAATATCAGTAAGTAGATTTCACCTTTTTCTCAGTGTCGCCAGATGGGTAATTATTTGGGGCCATGTTGCTGAGGGGTGGTATTTCCGCTTTAAGAGGACCAATATCAAACTTAACCTTTTTGTTATCAATATACTAGTAGAATTGTTTAGGATTTCTCTCTTCTTCAATACTGCTCTCATTTTCATCTAACCTAATTGCTTGTTTGCAGATTTTATTTATAGTTTTTAAATTAGGCATTTGATCCTTCTGACAAACACTTTAAAAGCCTGATTCTTATTTCTCATTTCCTTGAAAACATCATTATTAAGCCACATCTTTTTGAGATGATCTGATCTGGTTGTGGTGATATGCATATTTCAGTTATTCTGGTCAGGAATGCATGGGATGGTCCCCACTTGATTACTGATTAGTTTTTTCTCCCCATCTTGAATTTCTTCACTTTTACAAGCATATTAAGACCTTTGAGGTCTAAAAATCAGCCTTAAAGCAGAACTTTCACCTCCTGCATGATTATCATCATTTGAAGGCTCATTTAGAGACTAGAGTTGAGCTATGTATATATATTTTTTTAGATGAAGCAGAAGCTGTAAAAGAGGATTTTAGTCTTACCTGTTAACTCCTTTTCTTAGTCCATATAGGTTACTGGTAAGTTTGGGAAGGCGACCTCCCCTATAAGTAGGCAGGAACAATTCTGGGAAGAAATTGCTGGGTGGAGCCTTCCTCCTCTCCTTAGCCGTTTCTCAGCCAATTCCCTCCAGTAAGATTTGAAAACTCACTATTGAGTAAGTAGTAACAAAGGAAAAGAAGACCCCTGTGAGCATGAACCAGAAAGGACTCCAACATTCGGTCACAGGAGAACCAAGCATGGTCCCTTGACAGGGTGGGAGACCAGTAACCTATATGGACTAAGAGAAAAGGAATTAATAGGTAAAACTAAAATCCTCTTTTCTCTGTCATCCAGTATAGGTTACTGATAAGTTTCGAATGTCCAAACATTGGGTCTCCCAGAGGCGGGAAGGCTAGGAACAGGAGCAGGTCCCCAAAGTCACCAGAGCATATACGAGCCATCATAAAGTAGCCATACAATAACAAAAAAAAGTGCCAACGGACACAAAACTGGGGTATAATCATACAGCACACTGAACTAGAGCCAACTTGGCTCAACAGTTAAGGAGTACCGAACAGACAAAAAAGATCCTAGATGGGCAAGACTGCCTCCAGGATTTCCTCCCAAAGCTGGCTTCAGCTGATGCCAGCACATCAACTCTGTATTGTTTAGAGACGGTGTGCACAAACGACCAAGTAGCCGCCTTGCACAACTGATCAGCTGAGGCCTGATTCTTGTAAGCCCAAGATGCCCCAATAGATCTGGTGGAATGAAATGCGACGCGAATTGGAACCGGATTCTTCCTCAATTCGTAAACCTTACAAATAGTAGACTTAATCCAAGACGCTGTCACCATGGATGCCGGTTTCCCTGCTCTGGGACCCTCCGGAATGATGAAAAGCGTGTCAGACTGATGAATGGACTCAGTGCGGTGCACATGGATGTGGTGCGATGCCTTACGGTCTAACAAGTGAAGATCCATTTCCTTGTCAGACATAGGGTCAGGACAGACAGAGAGCACCACGATCTCCTGATTAATGTGGAATTCAGAAACCACCTTCGTGAGGAACTCCTGAGAAGTGTGAAGAACCGCCTTGTCCTTGTGAAACACCAAAAAGGGTGGTTTACAAGACAAGGCGTGCAACTCGGCGAACAGACAAATTCGTCAGGAGAAAAGCCATCTTCCAAGTCAGCAGATGTAGAGGAATAGTAGCCAAGGACTCATATGGCGAGTGCTGAAGGACACCCAAAACCAAATTAACATCCTACTGAGAAGCAGGATTCTTAAAGGCAGGACGAGCATGAACCATGCCCTGAAAGAAAACCTTGACATCTGGAAGGATGGCGATGCACCTGACTAGGGCAGTACGGAGCGATCAGAATGACTGGAGAACCTTCCAGACGCAGTTTCTGCAACACCCTGTGTAGCATGGGAATGGGTGGATAGATGTATGCCAGATGGAAGTGCCATGGGAGGTAGCCATGTCATGTGTCAGCTAGCCCAGCTCTCTCTCTCGGAGATATACAACTCAAACACTAGCCTGTTACCATTAAGTCATCACAGATTCAATAACTTTTGGATGCATCACATACCTACTACCCTATTTATCCATCAAGAAACTGATCATGAATGAATGAATATGTTTATTTATATAGCGCCACAAGTGTACGCAGCGCTTTACAATCTCAGAGTTTAAACAATACAGGGTTACAGGTGCTTTTTGTAGAGTGAAACATTGGGTGCGAGGTCCCTGCCCGAAAGCTTACAATCTAATCATTCCAGTTGTCTATGTAATATTAAGTAGGAACCATCCCAGCCCAGCTGCCTATTTATTCACTTGGTAGGTCAGTTACCCCCATTGTACAGTTCACTTGACAGTTATAAAGGGAACTATGTGGAACTAGTCAATTCAGAAATAGACTAAAATGTTTTAAAGATTAAAAAAACAAGCCCACTTCAATTAATGCAACTGCAATTAGTGTGTGTGTGTGTATATATATATATATATATATATATATATATATATATATATATATATATATATATATATCTGTTACAGGTAGGAATATTGCACCTAAAGACATAAGCAGTATTTGCATGTGTATCTAATTAAAGCAGAAACACCTAGAATAAATCAACTTGTTAAACAAACATTAGCCACTACCAGCCTTTGCCATCTACAAGCATCGTCGATTAAAAGTGATAGCCATCCTTGCATCTGAGAAAGTTGCTTAGACTACGAGGAACACGCATTTCTGTTTCTAAGTTAATTTACCTCGAATGCCAGTAAAACCATTGATAGCATACTTTATCCCCCGCCCCCCAAAGAGTATGCAAAGCTTTGGAGGGAGCAAAAACATGGCCCTCCGGCTATTAGATTACAACTACAGTCCACCAAAGTACATTACTGTCCAAATGGGGACACTGCAAGCTGTAGTCCAAGAAATGCATAGCCCAATATTGCAACAAGCATATATCCTTGTGTGTATTCTTAAATCAGTTTCTCCCCTCACCAACTCCAGCTTGTTTTCTGCAGAAGATCAAATCAGGATGATGCTTCGCCATGGCTTTTTTTCTCCACCACCTGGACACTCACGAAGCTTCTGTGTTCCAAGCCTCGTTCTGGCGCAATGGCGGAACTCATATTCCTATCTGATTTGTTGGTACGTTCATTCTTACACATTGTGACCTCCAATACGTAAGTTTCATTGGTTATGTGTTACAGCCTGCCATACGGAACTCCCATTTTCAATGTACAGGATAAAACGTAATCACCCCGCCTCTATTGCCTGAATATTTGTTACAATTGGGCATCGTTGTCGAATTGAGTGTATATTTTGTCGTATTTTCATTCACATAACTGTTATCTTTGATTTATTGAGCATTAATATTTGTTGCATCTCTTTACTAAACGGGATTGAAAAATGCTAGTAAACTGCCCTTTTTGTGGTCGTTTACAGACTACATCAGAGTTGGGCAACCCGAGGCCCAGCAGCGTGCGTGAAGTACACTTCCCATCACAATCGTAGTGTGCAGCTGGATGGCCTCGGGCTGCCCATCCTTGATATAGATGGGTGAGGGTACAAAAGAAATATAAGGTGAGAGTAATATAGCTACGAACATTTCAAGTTGCAAAAAAAAAGAAGACTATTTTGTTTTAGGTGGTGTGGCTGGTGGGCGGGGCATTACCAATAATCTGATTTAAAAAGAGGGATTTGAATCCCAAAGAGGGAGTCTCCCTGCTACAGAGGGACAATTTGGATATATGCAGTAGGGGATAGTGTGGCTGACAAGTGGTATATTAACAATTTTAAGGACCAATGGGTCGTTTGTAATGCATTTCTTTGCAACCGTTGCACTCTATTCTGGTATTTTAAGGGTTTACAAAATTTGCCATAAATTGGGTTGGAGTGTTATAAAGAAAGGTATCAACTGCACAGCAGGTTCAAGTGAAGCATGGAATCCTCTGTGGTTATTGTATCTGGAAGGTATGAAGGGGACAGTAAATTTGGGCCAGCTGGCAGCTACACTGTTGAACACTTAAAGGGATAGTAATACTAAAATATATATATATATATATATATATATATATATATATATATATATATAGTAGGGTTTACCTCCCTGAATAAAACAAGGGTACTCACCCTGCTAAAAGATGTTTTATTCAAAAGTTATTACAGCTCAAAGCTGATTTTTTTTTTTTTGTAGGTGCAATATCACAGTGGCCTGAAATTGTACAGTGATGCTGTTGCTGCACCATCCTGTGGAGATTTATGGTCCTGGGACCAGAGCTGTCCATAGGATGGTGTAGCAACAGCACCAATGTACAATTTCAGGCCACTGTGATACTACACCTAAAAAAAAAAAAATCAACTTTGAGCTGTAATAACTTTTGATTAAAACACCTTTCAGCACGGTGAGTATCCTTGTTTTACTTAGGGGGATAAACCCTACAACATATATATATATAATATGTAATTTTTACATTTTAAGTATTAATATCCCTTTAAGAGAATGAGGGAACTAAGTTGTGTGAAGAGATGTTCTGCAAAATATAGTTCAGAAATACACAAAAAGGAAGCATAAAAAAAGAGAAGAAATATCTCTGAATGCAGTATGTTTAATAAAGCAAATAAAACGTTATAAGTAGCCAAATGCACACTAACGTTTGCACTTCTTAGACTTTTTGTATCTCTGGGTGTTGACCCCTTTGCAGCCTTGGTGCTGTGTCCTCCCTCCTTTGTCCCTTAATTTTATGTAGTCTCAGATGCTTATTTCTTGGAGTCCGGTATAGCACTGTACTTGAGCCTTAAGTTGACATGCTTCTCTTCTTATTGGGGTTCCAAACTGATTGGTCAGATATCAAAGGAATGTAACAGTTACTACAATAAGGGGGAAGGATGCAAGGCCACACCACTAATGTGTGCTCAACCCTTAAGGGATAGTAATACTTCGTTTTATATTTATTTTATTTTGTAGGCATTAAAAAAACATGAAGAACGATATAAGTCTTATCTCTCAATCCTTTATAGTTTGAGCTATTCACAAGCAAAGTACCCCCCCCCCCCCGTTCATCTAGATCAGAAGGGAGGTGCCCAGGTAGACTGCAAAGAGGGACAATCTTCAATTAAGATAAGGTAAAAAGCTGAAAAACTTGTCAAGGGGGGGAAGGGCTTTCATTCTTTTCATACAAAGAAGATTGTCCCCTGCTGTTATCTGTCTGGTCTTACAAACAGATTCACATCTGAGAAGAGATGGCTTACACTAGGAAAAAGGGGCGGGAGGGGGAAACTTTGCTTGTGAATATGTCTTAAACCATAAAGGTTTGAGATATAAGACTTCTATCGTTCTTCATGTTTTTTTAATGCCTACAAAATAAAATAAAGATAAAACGAAGTATTACTATCCCTTTACTTCTATTCACAGACCTTTGTCCATTTCCTCAGGGGTCCAGAAGAGATGGTCTGAGGCATCTCAAAGTCTTTATATGCCTTTCCTAGTTAAAATAATTACTATTTACTTATAGGTATATTAAAAAAATTAAAATACATCAATTGCTAATTAAGGATTTAGAAGCTTTATGCACACACCCTGAAAAACCTACCCAAATAAATATTACCCCACGTGTAGAAGACTTTGAACCTATTGGAGGAAGATAAAAGTATTGTAATTAGAAATGCTATAAAGGAAAGGGTATTTGCATACAAAGCACCCAGGATTATCTAAGAGAGGCACATCACCTCTTAAAAGACTGGGAACACCTATATTTTACTCAAAGGATATCCAACTGAGGATTATAAGAGCCTCAAGTTCTATTAATTGAAGGCTTGAGAAAGGGCATTTTCAATAGTAAGGAAAATTGTAGATTCATCACGCATTCCAATTTTCTACCACCTACCTAAATTCATAAGGGACTAATTCATCTATCTGGGAGACCCATTATTTCGGGGACTGATTCTTTGACTGCCAGACTATTGGAATACGTGGATGCATTTCTGTTACCATATGCGAGTGGCCGCCTTATTTAAAAGATGCAATTAATCTAGTACAAATTATGGAAAATCTACAGTGGAAAGAAGGGTATGCATGGGAGACATGATGTTCAAGCTGTGTATACAATTATACCTCAAGGTTCAGGTTTAAGAGCCATTCAACATACTCTGAACTCTGCAGCAGTACTGACCACCAGACAGAGATAATTTATAATACATTGCATAGATTTCATCTTGATACATGATTACTCCCTGTTTGAGGGCAGTGCTACCATTAGAAGAAGGGTGTGGCTATGGAATCCACCTTTGCCCCCTCCTTAGCAAATCTGATTATGAGCTTTAGGGAAGAGGTCATTTGGTAACAAGATAATCCTTTTATGGACAATATCATCTTCTGTAAGAGATAGCTAGATGATCTAGTGTTCATTTGAAAGGGACTTGAGGAAATCTTTAATTCATTCATGATTTATATTAATAATTTACTATAACAATAATAATTGATTCTGTGCCCCCTCCCACAGCACTTAAGAGTGGGTGATGTATCCGCCCTCCAGCTGGGTAGGACAAAAGAAACCCTTTAAAAGGCAGATGAGCTGCGATTATCCCCATTTTTCTTGTCCTACCCAATTAGAGGATGGGTTTAGGGAGCACAAACATGTACCTATTTTTTTTTCCTTTATGGCCGCTAGGTGTGCTGCCTCTCCTGGGCTAGCAGGTCGCTGAGGTCTCCAGGATCCGCATCTTCTTTTGCCTGCCATGGAGATAAAATAAGTATTTGCTCCTCCATGTGTCAGGTCACTGCCCTCTGAGTCCCCAGTGAAGTCATGGCAGCGTGTGAACACCAAGCTTCTCTTCTGGTGGATGGTCATATTTATGCATTCAGCTGTGGAACGCATATCCAGTTCCTATGTTTCTCCATAGTTTGATTATGAAGGCAGTTCTCCTGGTTCTAGAAATGCAATACACTCCTGGAGCAGCTCTATTTAAGTGGTATATGTATCCTACTAACAAGTTCGTGTTTTATATTTTTATTTCTTTCATAGTGGGCCCACAGTTTTATTATGTCTGCCCCTCCAGCAAGGAGAAGGTTTGGGAGGTTTCAGCTTCTAAGCAGGACAGGGCTAAGCACAGGTCATGCTCTTGTTGTGATGCTAAACTATCTGGATCAGGTAATGTAAAATTGTGCCAAGAATACCTTCGCAAAGCTGCTGGTAATGATATGCTGACTCAGCTCCAGGAATTTTTTATCATGGATGAAAGTATCTATGCAGGATGCTCCAAACCCTCTCTCTCAAACCGCTATGGTTTGAGATATATAGGGATTCAAAGTCCCCTCCCCTTCTGTTGTCAGCTGTAAATCTGACAGCAGGAGATTTGAGTAGTACGACTTAAGGAGACTCTGCAGCAGAGCTGAAATCGCGTTATTGCAAAATAATTTATTAATTGGAAAGGTCTACAAAGTGTGCCTGGTTTGCAAGCACACTCTGTAGACCTTTCCAATTAATTAATTATTTTTAAGTAACACGATTTGGGCTCTGCTGCAGAGTCGCCTGCTGGTCACTGGACCGGGATCTCCTGCTGTCAGCTAGACGCTGATATCAGGAGAAGGGGAGAGAGGGGGGAAGTTTGAATCCCTGTATCTCCCAAACCTTAGCAGTTTGAGAGATAGGGTTTGGAGCATATTCATTATTTTAAACTCTACAAAACTGGAAATACTTTTTTTGGGACATTAATGTCCCTTTAAATCCATGTGGGATATAGACAACCCTAGGAAGAGAGCAACGCTTGAGGCAGGAGATGGTACTTCTTCAGATGAAGAGGAATTTGAGTCTGTTTTCATAGAGGCTGAAGTCTCTTCAGTGGAGAAAGGAGAAATCCCAAAGGATCCAGGTTTTTTTATTTGGACAAAGTTGACCCCTTTGTCAAAAGCATTAGGATATCCTTGGGCCTATCAGATGTTGAAAAACAATTGGACATTTTAGATGCAGCCTTTGTGGGAAACAAGAAATCCTTGCCTGTGTTTACAGTTCATCAATCAGTTCAAGACCTGGTTTAGTTTGAATGGTCTATAGGCGACAAAAGATTCAGTATGCCCAGAAGATTTAAGAAAATGTACCCCTTCAATCAAGAGGAAATGAAGGTGTGGGTATTTCCTCCTAATATTGATGCCCCTTTTGCTTATTTATCTAAGAAGACTGCCCTGCCCATGGAGGATGGTACATCTGTCAGGGATGTTATGGAAAGAAGAATTGATAGTGTCCTGAGTGGGTAATTTTCCATCCTACAGCATACTCTGAAGGCTGCTTCAGCAGTTGCATGTGTTACACGTACCATAAGGATTTGGTTAGCATATTTGGAGGACAAGACTGAGTCCTCTGTATCTCACTCCAAGTTGATGAAGGAAGTAGCCTCCAACAAACTTCTCCTTAGACATGATGAAACTTACAATTAAGTCATCAGTCCTTTCCATCTCTGCTAGAAGAGCTCTTTGGCTGAAAGCCTGGTGAGCCGATGCTTCATCCCAAAACAAGCTTATAGCTCTACCTTTTACTGGACCTGTGCTTTTTGGTAATCAGCTGGAAGAAATTATCCACAAAGTCACTGGTGGAAAAAGTGCCTTGCTCCCGCAGGACAGAAGACTGCGTCATGTTTCTTCTTGATCTTCATTTAGATTTCGCCCTAGGGACCAGTCCTTTCATGACTCCAGAAGATGCAATCCAGGAAGACAGTACGATTCCAGACATATAAGATTCCCGCAGACTTCCCGGGCTGGATTTAGGAAGGAATTCCCTGGAACAGCTCACGACAAAGAAGCACAATGAGTTGGGGCGGGCTTCGGCTCCCTTCCCAGTCGAGAGCAGACTGGGATTCTTCAAGAAATGACTTTTATAGGGATCAAATTCAAGACTCAAGCAGCAAAGGCCTTTTTAGCCATAGAAAGGGTCATAAG
The DNA here is from genome assembly GCA_037306005.1 of Rhinophrynus dorsalis. NCBI lineage: Eukaryota > Metazoa > Chordata > Amphibia > Anura > Rhinophrynidae > Rhinophrynus > Rhinophrynus dorsalis. Next base: position 116,297,506 of record CM074722.1, read on the forward strand.
CAAGGTTTTGGCATTCAGACATCAGGATTGATGAACAGCTCAAGTCTTTATGGAGCTCCTGGGACTTCTATCCTCCTGAGCACATATATTGAATTGGGCCAAGCTTCATTTAAGATAGCTTCAAAACAACTTTCTCAAGTGAAGGTGCCCTCACATCCACAGACATGCTCAGAGAATACCCTTGCAGCCATCAATAAGCATGGTGGACAAATTCAAGAAACCTCAAGTCTGGAAAACCTCTTCAGGTTCCATTATAGGAAGTAGTCTACACAAATGCACGTCTGACAGTTTGGGGCACCACCTGGAATCATCTTACAGTTCAAGGCATTTGGAAGGATACGGAAAGGTCTATTTATATAAATGTTCTAGAGTTAAAAGCAGTCATTCTGGCTGTAAAACATTTCAGATCAGCACTTCCTAGTGAGGTCCAACAACATGGCTGTAGTGTCTTACATCTGGAATCAGGGAGGCACGAAGAGCAGGACACTACTAAAGCAAGCAAACCAGATCCTGCACTGGGCAGAACACAACTTCAGTTTGATTTCAGCTTCTCATATCTCAGGCGGAATTGATTGGGACGCAGACTACTTAAGCAGGAGTCAATTGGATCAGTAGAATAGTCCCTGAACCACAAGGTGTTCAACCAGATCACTTCTAAGTGGAGTGTATCATGTATAGATTTTATGGCATCCTGCATCAACAGTCAATGCAAAACATACTATTCCTGCTGGAGTAACCCCAAAGATCTAGGCCAGAGTGCTATGATGCTTGGTTGGAACTTCTCCCTAGCCTACATCTTCCCTGCCGTCCCGCTACTAATGCAGGCGCTACAGAAGATCAGACGGGACAGGGCAGAAGTAATCTTAATTGCCCCAAAAAGGCAGAGGAGATCCTGGTTTTCCCTTCTAATCCAGATGTCAGTAGAGCCTCTGATTGCACCTCCCGTCATTCCAGACCGCCTTCTTCATGGTCCATTATTCAATCCCAATCCAAGATTCTTTCGGCTAGGAGGCTCAGCAACTGTCTCTAGCCAATCATGGATTATCTGATGCAGTAGCCAATACTATCCTCATGGGAAGAAAAAACCTCACAGATCTACTATAGAATTTGGACAACCATTTCTAAGTGGTGTAAGACTAGAAGTAGATGCAAAAATATTTCCTTAACTTCTGTCATCCTGGATTTTCTGCAGAATGGCTTCAGCTAGAGTCTAGAGACTGTGTCCATTAAAGTGCAACTCTCAGCATTATCAGCAATTCTAGCAGGTCACTTTGCTGACAAGCCCTTGGTTTGGAAATTTCTGGGGACTATCTCCAAAGCTCTCCCAACAATCAGGGATATCACTCCTCCCTGGGATCTGAATCTTGTACTGGAGCAATTGACAACTTCCTCCCAGTTTGAGCCTTTGGATTCAGTTACTCTTAAGAATCTAATCCTTATTGAATGTTTTCTTACTGCCATTACTTCTGCTCGTAAAGTAGGTGCACTTCAAGCTGTCTTTTGCCAGGCCCCATATATGATCATCCATCAAGATAATATTGTTCTTAAACCTAAACCTTCCTCTAAGTCCAAAGTGGTTTTGAGTGCCAGGGAATTAGATTACCCTCCTTTTGTCCTAACCCCAAGTGTGACAAGAAGTAATTTCACACATTGTTCTAGTTCAATGCATTAAGAGTTACATGCAGAGAAATCAAGACTTTAGAAAGTCTGACTAAATTAATTCTCTTTCACAGGAGATCAAAGGGCTTGTAAACTTCAAAAGAATCTATATCCTGATGGATTACTGACTGTATTAAGATTGCATACAAGGAAGCAGTCCTATCCCCTACTAAGAAGTTAAAAGCTCATTCAACCATGGCAGTTGTTGCTACCTCCTGGGCTAAGAAAGCAGAAGCTAGTCCAGAGGAGATCTGCATAGCAGCCATGTGGCCCAGTATGTCTACATATATATGGCATTATCAATTGGATCTGCAAGCATCAGAAGCCAAATTCGTAAGGAAGATTCTTCAGGCAGTAGTTCCAGAATAACGTAGTAGGATCCTTCCTTTTTATTTATTCTTTGAACTTGGGCTCTCTATCCTCATATGTGCATTCTTTCCCACCCTTTTGGTATCTTTTTACTGATTGGGTAAAATTCCCCACTCTAAGTGCCGTAGGAGGGGACACAGAAGAAAGAGGAGAATTTAGTCACCGATAGTCTGGTTTCTTCTGTGTTCCTCCAAGGCACACCCTACCATTAACCATGTGCTTAAAGGGATAGTAATGTTTCACAAAAACAGCAGCTCCAATTAATCTTCATAGTATTTGAGCCATAGAGAGTGTTATTTCAATACTGTCAGAGTTGTAGTTCAAGAATAAATGAATAATAAAGTTTCCCCCTCCTGCCCCTTTACCTAGTGTAAGCCACCCCCCCCTCAGATGTGGTATCTGGTCACTTGACCAGACAGATCACAGCAAGGAACAATCTTCTTACTGTGAGAACAATGAAAGCCCTGCCCCTCTTGACAGGTTTTGCAGGTTTTTCCCTTATCCTAAGTGAAGATTGTCCCTCTCTGCAATCCACCTGGATACCACCCTGCTGCTCTGAGGTAAGCAGTGTTCATCAGTAAGAGGGGCAGGAGGCGAATACTGTTTCATTCAATTACTCTTGAACTACAACTCTGACAGTATTGAAATAACACTCTCCATGGCCCAGATACTATGAAGATTAATTGGAGCTGCTTTTATTGTGAAACATTACTGTCCCTTTAATATTTTTCAGCTTGGACAATGTTAAACTGGGAATAATCGCAGCTCATCTGCATTTTGAAGATTTTCATTGGTCCTGCCCAGGTGGAGGCTGGAGACATCACGCACTCTATGTTCCGTGGAGGGACAAAGAAGAAACTAGAATATTGGTGAATTAAATTCTCCTCTTTATTGGGGCTCAATTTCAACAGCAATTTTTAACACCAACTGAATTTTTAGAAGTGCTTTCAAAAGAAAATGGAACAGTGGAGTCCAAAAATGTCTGCAAGCAGGTAGATAGTAATGGTTACCTTCATGCAAACGTTGGATCAACAACATTCCGCAGGGCCAAATGCAAAGGTTTTGAAAAAACTATTCCAAGCCTAAGGAGTTTGAATTAAAAGCCTCTAAAAGGCTAATCAATTTATATACAGAGTGTATAATTCTAAGATACTTAATTCAGCCATAGAAAAAGCTAGAGGGACTGATTGGAAGAAACCATTAACCTAAAAGGATAAAATTAAATCAAATAAATATATAAACAGAAATGTTGTACCATAGTTTCTTACTCCATACAATGAAAGAGCTGAGGATGTCAGAAACGTTATTAGCACATTGGTTATATGCTCTTCAATTAATAAAGGGGGCAACTGTCGCCACCATGCTAGGGGGGGTGTCATGAGCATACCTGGGAACTCTCAGGGTTTGACCCTGAGACTCAGGGTTTTGACCCAAATCTCAGGGTGAAGGGCCAAATTCTCAGGGTGAGAGAGGTCTGTGTCACCTACTATATGAATTTCCCCAATTAAATTTTTCCTTAGCCTCTAAACTGGTGCCATTAGTACCAGAAAGACAGTCAGAGATGCCCTGCTTGTCTTGTTGTGTTCAGGCAGTGAGTTATCCAAACTATAGCATGTTAAAGGTCCCTCGCACACGGACCGGAGCACCTCTATGTTTGAGCAAGCAGGCACATATCACATAAAATCTACATTATGGGAAGCTTTAAGGGTTAATATTTCAAAGATCTCAGGGTCTGCTCATCTTGAAAGTTCCCAGGTATGGTCATGAGGGGTCATGACCTCTTGAGGTCTAAAGTACTTTTTTAATACAAATTACATATATAATTTAAAAAAAGAAAATCATTGTTACACATAAATATTTAATTACATTTTCACACAAATTTCATATATAATAAAAACAAACACCTTTTTTTTTATACATATACAGGTTGCCTATTAACCCTATGAATACCAAACACATTACAATACCTCTCTGGTAGGGTTAATCTTGCAATACAAAATACGAGGGCATGTCGACTATAATAGGAGAAGAAAAATGTTGGATAAAAATGGTGACAGAAAGTCATGGGAGCACTGTAGTTGAATTTTCAAGGGGGAGGGGGGTTTAAAATGTCGGCTGTACAATATTTGTCGAATATGGTGAAAGAAAGCATTGTAGTCGGATTTGGAAGGGGAAGGGTTAAATTGTCGACTGAACAATATTAGTTGAATTAAAGTGGTGAAAGAAAGCACAGTAAGTCGGATTTGGAAGGGGAAGGGTTAAATTGTCGACTATGAACAATATTTATAGTGAAAGAAAGCACTGTAGTCGACTTTTAAAAGGGGGGGGGGTTAATATGTCGAAAGGAGGCACTCTGTCGGATTTTGTTATGTGGAGAACACATCTAACACTGAACTTGATCTTTCTGTTGTCAGATGTATGCCTATTTCCTTGGACTTTGACATTTTGCACATTTTTTTTTTTGTAGGCGCTAGTCAAAAAAACGCAGACAGTGCCAGTTTTGTTACTACTTTGAAAAGTGCTGTCTACGCCAGTTTTGTTTTACTGTGGTTCTGCAATAGAATACCGATGTAATACATTTGCAAAATTCACTCTACATGTTTTTCTTGTAATGCCGGTTTTAGCACGGGTAATAGAATCGAGCCCCTTCTGTACACATGTATGCAGATTACACTATAATATGTGCAAAAAATTAAAACGTATCACAACTGAATGGCGTATTACAGCATGATTTCTCTGAAGTTGAAAGATGGACAGCAAAGGACAAACTATTCCTAAACACTGACAAAACGGTCATAATGTTATTTGGTACAATGCATAAACTACGTAATCTCTGCAATACCAATCTATCCATTGTAACAGTCTAATTGTAAATTGGCCACAGTGGACTCTTACAAATATCTTGGTATGTGGCTTGACCCCAACCTCACTTTTGGTCTTCATATTGATAAATTAATGTCCAAACTTTATTCCAAAATAGGTGCTCTGTTTACAAACAAATCCTGTTTAAGGGCTCAATCCAAATGTTGGCGTTAAAACCAGTGTGAAGAAAAAAAGTGCCTTTGCGAGTTAGCCAAGACTGGGTAACTTGAGATTCAAATCTTCCTTACACAGAAAGGCTAACGAGCGATGAGCAACAAAATACACGTTCACCTTAAACCTGCGTCGCATAGAAAATCTTACCCAAAAACACACAATAAAAATGTTACCTAGCACCACAGCCAATCACAGCACCCCAAAGTATAAAGTTCAATCAGAAAACCCAAAATCACCGACTACAGACTGAACAGCATTCTCTGTGCTTCCCTACCCAGCCAGTAGGGGAACACAGAGATGGCTTTCAGCACCATGGACAGCACTGAATGCCATAGGGATGTGCACTGCTCACCCCTGTGGCATTCAAAGGGTTACAATAAAGAAAACTAGTACACCAAGCACTACACAATGCCGCCCTTCGACATCACCCCCTTAGTATGTTGACATATATTGCATATATTCCACATTCACCTCCACATTGCATCCACATTCACCTCAGGGACTTCCATGTAGTGGACAAATCTGTCTGATATTCAACACTTAACTCTTTGAGTGCCAGAGAGGTAGGAAAGCATTGCTTAGCATGTTTCCTACCCCTCTGGTACCCAAAGGGTTAATAGGCAAGGTATGGACTACATACCTTGCCTGTATATGTGTGTGTGTTTTAAACATTTGTTTTATTAAAAAACTATTATTAAACATATACACATTAGACCTCAAGGGGGGTGTCATGACCCCTCCCTACCATGAGGCCAACAATTGCCCTTTAAAAACATTAAGCGCAAATAAGCTATGTGCAACATAGCTAATATGCGCTTTTATGGTTTATGAAACCATCAGACCTCGAAGGGGGGCACCAGGAACTCTCTTGGTAGCCCCCCTTCCATGGATCATCTATCCAAAATGATAGATGATCCATGGGGTGACCCCAAAGGCATTTACTGCCTTGATGCTGCCGGCTTTACAGCCAACTGCTGCATCAGAATGAATGAATGGAGGTGAAGGGAGTGCTGACTGAACTATGGGACCGCAGCACTCCCTTCACATCCATTCATTCATTCTGATCTTGATTCTGCAGTCAGCTGTATAGTCGCCAGCATCAAGAAGGCAGTAAATGGTCCTGGTGCCCCTCTTTGAGGTCTGATGGTTTCATAAACCATAAAAGCGCATAAAAGCTATGTTGCACATAGCTTATTTGCACTTAACGTTATTAAAGGGCAATTGTTGGCCTCATGGTAGGGAGGGGTCATGACACCTCCTTGCCAAAATGGAGTATTCAGGACATTTATGCCCTTCATGCACTGTGGCCCCTGCATCTATGCCAGGGCCTTCCAGCCACGAACAAGAGCCACTTAGGGTCAAGGACTTAAGGTCCTCTATGGTGCAGTTTCCTCTTTCTCTTCAAGGGGTTGTTCAGTCTTGGAAGCCCTCCACTTTATGCAGGCATGTGGCCCCTATGGCTTCTTGCATTTCTGTCTTGTCTGTTTCCTTTGAAGAGAAATCGCTGGAAGACTTAGAGGATAGTGTGTGTTCACTAGGGTCTTCTCCCCAATATTATAACAACCCTTTTAAGGCTCCTAAACCCTCTACTGAGGGGTTCCTTAAGTAGTTTTAAACACCCTGCACATTTCTACCCCCTTTGTGGGTTCTCAGTCTACTTCTGGTGTCTTTCAAAGGCACAAGAAGTCTTGCACATTTTTTCTGCCTCATCCCAGATCATACTTGCTGAGTGGAAGACCCCTTTTAAACATTTATCTCTGTCTAAGAGATTAGCTAAGCTCTGTCCATTTTCTGACACGACCTTAGCTCAGTGGGCCACACCGCCTAAGGCTGATGCTTATATTGCCAGTCTTGATGATGAACTGCAGTCTTTGTTTTGCAAGGCACCTTTCCTGGTTTTTCACAAGAATATGGTGGTGCTTCGAACCTCTCAGGAATTTCTTCCTTAGGTAATCTTGGAGTTGTTCCACATCAATCAAGAGATTGTGGTGCCTTTATTTTGTCCTGACCCTAAGTCTGACAAGGAGAAAGATCTCTGTTTGTTGGATGTTGTGCATTGCGTTACATTTTATGTGCATTGCACCGAGCCTTTCGTAAGGCTTACTCTTTTTGTCATTTTTGAGTGTTCTAGGGAAGGTCAAGCTGCTTCCAAGGTCACTGTGGCCTCATTAATCAAGACTACTATACACCAGGAGCATAATCTCAGGAAGAAACCTGTTCCCTTCAAGGTCACAGCACTTTCCACTAGGTCTGAGGCGGCCTCCTGGGCCTATAATAATCAGGCCTTGGCTGAGCAGTTGTGCAAGGCTGCGACTTGGTCGTCATCCTTGAACACCTGTACTAAGCACTACCATGTCTATGGTCTGGCTTCGGCTGAAGCCAGCTTTGGCCAGAAGGTCCTGTAAGTGGCTTTGCCTGTTTAGGGACCTGCAAACTTTGTTGCTTTTCTGTTGATTCAGACATTTGAGCCCTGTTGGCTTTTTTTATTGTGTGCTGTTTAAGATCAGTGTCCGTTGACACTTTTTTCTGCTTGAGCTATTCCGATTTTGGATAGTCCTAGCGAACTCTGGTATCAGGAGGACAGGCGTGAGGTCCTTCCTCCTTTCGTCCCACCCTTAGAGCTTAGTGTTGATATATCCCCATGGTACTTGTGTTCCATATTGGATGTAAGAAAATAAGAAAATAGGATTTTATGGTTCTTACCTGTTACCTCTTTAGTCCATAGGGAACACAGGTCTCCCACCCAGATAAATGGTCCTTTTTTTCTGTCTTGCCTGTCTTGGGTGCAGAGTCCTTTTAGGGTTTTTCTTCTGACAGGAGATTCCCTTGTTCTTCTCTTACTAGCCTAGTTAGTGTGGCTCAGTCACATTTATACTCGATAGTAGGCGGGCGAGGGTTGAGCTGGAGGAGTGGCTGGGAGTCTCCACCTACAAGACTCTGTCTTTTGAGATGTATCCTGCCCCCCAGAAGGAGTTACTCAACACCGTGGCAACTGTGTTCCATATGGACTCAAGAAGAAAGGATTAACAGGTAAGAACACTAAAATCATATTACTAAATGGTGAACCCAGGCATAGTCAGGTGCCCAATTACCTCTGACAGCCTGGATTGAACTGTCGATACTGCATGCTGCATGGCTACATGGCAACCACTGCAGCTCAGTACTAATCACTGCAGCATGCACCTCATATATGTGTATCTTTTAAAGGGATGTTCTGCAACCCTGCCTTATTGCTAGGTATGTCACTTCTCAGAGTATTTCTCCTATGTTCTTAACAGTTCTTAACATGGTAATCGAAATGGAAGCTATATAAACTGTTTTGTCTAAGCCATGGTTTTGTGCTTGAATAGTGTTAAACTGGCAAATTACCTAATGTGTCACTAAGTGGGGTTTTTTGATTAAATGTATTGTCTAGAATATCGATCAACCCAAGACCATATGTTTCTTAGACATTGTTATCTGATTGTAGAAACAAGGCTCATTCGTTACAGTGTTAGTAATGTCCCTACATAATTTGTAATAGATTTGTAGAGTCTAAAAAAAAAATCACATTGCCACAACCCCATCTCTCAAAACGCTATGGTTTGAGAGATACTGGCAATGAAAGTTCCCCTTCCCTTGATGTCAGCAGTAAAGCTGACAGAAGGGAATCCATGAGGCTATGCAGCAGAGCCGAAATCCCGTTATTGCAAAATAATTACTTCATTGGAAAGGTCTACAAAGTGTGCTTGCAAACCAGGCACATTTTGTAAACCTTTCCAATGAAATAATTCTTTTGCAATAATGGGATTTCAGCTCTGCTGCAGAGCCACAAGTTGATCCCCAGACTGGGATCTCCTGCTATCAGCTAGATGCTGACGTCAGGAGAAGGGGAGGGAAGTTGGAACTTTCATTGCCAATATCTCTCAAACCATAGTGGTTTGAGAGATGGGGTTTGTGGCAATGTGATTTTTTTTTTAGACTCTACAAATCTATTACAAATTATGTTGGGGCATTACTAACTGTTACGGTTGGCAAGCAAAACCAGGAGTTAGACGGTATAGTTAATAGAACTTTATTATAAGAATAATGACAGTAATGCAATATATAAATATACACACAGTGGGTGATTGAAATGGTGAGCACTGTATCAGGAATAGCAGTCTCCCAATCTCTGCACCACACTGTCTGAGACTAGGCCTCAGCCCACTGGACTCTCGTGGTAAGGTAAGGTCCAAGAGATACTGACTCAGCCTGCAGTCAGTAGCTAGGAGTCAGCTAGAGCCCCAGGTCAGTACTAGGAAGGATGTCTGAATAACGGAACCAACAAACTGAGCGAACAGACAGAGCCTTCTAATAAGAATCAGATAGGATAGTCAGATGAGCCAAAGTCATACACGGAGCGGGTAGTCAGCCAGAGCCACAGGTTTGCACCAGAAAGGATATCCACTGAAGTGATGGAATGCTGGATACGCAGTGGATAGAGCCCCAGGTCAACACCAGAGTGGGTAGTCAGACAAGCCTAGGTCATGCACGGAGCGGGTAGTCAGCCAGAGCCACAGGTTTGCACCAGAAAGGATATCTGAGCCAAATCGGAACGCCAAAGAGAATAGTCAGACAGAGCCACAGGTCAGCACCAGAATGGATGGACAGACAAGCCGGATCATACACAGGAATCAGGAATACTAGAAAAGAACTGCTCGCAACAACAACGTAAGGGTGACTGAGTCAGGACTCAGTCTGCCCTTTAAACCCCTCCACACAAAGTAGGTAGGAGGAGCAGCTAGAGGGAGGAAGCAGGTAGGTGGGACTACAGGAAACAAACACACATAAAACAGAGGCCTGCAGCATGCTTGAAGCCTTTTGCCTGCAGATGACACGTGGAAAGATGCCGAGCGTTGCTGAAGCTGCGGCTCTGGAAACAAGGTACTGTGACACTAACCCTTTAATTGTATTTAGTAATGTGTTTGTTCAGATAAATAAGTATCTTAGTGAACTCTATTGAGTAAATATTTTGTTTTAGAACAGTGTTCCTACCAATCCCCATAACAAATACTCCCGCAATTATAAGTTTCTAGAATCCCCTCTCCTCAGGATACATGCGATACCTAAGGCTCAACCATGCCATGTTGGAGGTGTGTTTGTTGTGGCTCTTCTGGTGTGTGTTAGATGTGTCTTCCAGCTGCTTGTGTTGCTGTGTTCTTCGGTGTGGGTGTGTTTGTTGTGCCTGTTTGTGGTTCTGACATTGTTTGTACTTGTTTGTTGTTGTTTTTTCAGTGGTGCACTGATGTGTTCTCAGGCACTAGTGTGTTTACTGTTGAGGCCTATGTGTTGTACATGCAATCGGTTTGTATCAGTTGAAGTTTGATGGGTAAGCTGACCCCTGAGGACCTGTGCAATGTAACCTGTTGTATTATGTTGGTCCTCTGTCAACCCTTGGAATGCCAGAGGGGTAGCCAATGCATTGTTGATCAATCCAGGGGTTAGGTGCTGACCTCTCTGTTGATCAATGTATGACATGGTAAACATAACTATTATTTGTCTAAAACATGATGGTGGGTCTTGATTGTGTTCCGTAAGTATAGCTGATCAAAAACAGCAATGAGGGTGTTAAACGGGGACTTAGACGGGATTTTTCCTGGTTGACTGTTCCCATATGTGCAGGGTTTGTCCGGTATTCTGTCCTTGTTTGAACCCTCTCTGAGCTGTGTTGGTGAACTTGTTTTAAGGAATGCTGGCCATGTGTTCAACTGTCACTGTGCTGGGCCATAGTAGGTATGAGAGTTTGTGTGTTGTGTAGTTATGGATTGATGCACTTACTGGTAGTATGGAGGCTCTTGCCATCTCCAGTTTTACCCCTCCTAGTATCCCCTCTACAGCCATCACTGACAGATTCGTAACCTCTCCTTCGAGGGGTTGAATGTGATGGAGTGAATGGCCACTTGGTATCCTTTTAAATGGGCACATTTTAAATATCGCGCAGCTACACACCACATTAAACATGTTGCCCAAATTAAAATGGCAACATGAGAATGTCGCTCTGCATATAAGTGTGCCATTCTCATGTCGCCTCATTAAATTCCGCATACCTGATTTTACTTGCATGATGTGCCCGTGCAGCTGGTGTCTAACTCCCCGAAGTAATTAGTTCACAGCTGACTGGATGGCCCTGCTTCAGAGAGCATTGTGACGGAGATGGATTACCCAGGATCACTTCCGTGACCACCAACTGCCCAATGGAGGGGATGGTAATAGAGGAGAAATGGAGGCTCAATGTGAGGCGAAGGAGGTGGAAGGGCCTGAATACTGTCATTGAGCCCCAGGAGAAACCCCATGCCTCCTGTATCCAGGCTTTTCTGGGGTATGACGAGCCGGATGGCGAGGTAATTAGTTGACAGCTGACTGGATGGCCCTGCTTCAGAGTGCACATAAGATAGACAGGCAACAAGTGCACAGAGATCAGCAGCAAACAGAAACAGAAATAAGTATGCACAGCCGGGACAGAGAGTCAGGCATTTTCTCTCTGCTGTGCACTTTGATTTTTTGCCTGACTGTCTGTCCCGGCTGTGCATACTTATTGTTTATCTGTTTATCCTTGCTGCCAGTCTCTGTGCACTCTTATTGCTTGTATCTCTTGTGTGCACTCTGAAGCGGGGCCATCCAGTCAGCTGTCAACTAATTACGTCGGTGAGTTAGACACCAGCTGCACCGAGCACATCACGCAAGTAAAATCATGTATGTGGCATTTAATGAGGCGACATGAGAATGTCGCGCTTATATGCAGAGCAACATTCTCATGTTGCCCTTTTAATACTGGCGTCATGTTTAATGTGGTGTGCAGCCGTGCGATATTTAAAATGCACCCATTTAACTATGAACCTGGCCACTTTACCCATCTTGTTCTTGATGAACCACTTTCAATCACCCCACCTCTATTTGATGGACTCTGCTTAGGACCTGTCTCCATGCGGCCTTCTTCTTTGGTCCCAAACCACTGACTCGCTGCTTGGTGTACAGAATATTCTCCCTCTCCAGTGTACTCTGTAGGAGGACCCTGTTCTCCTTGTCCCACTGGCAGTTATGTTCCTGTCCTCTGTGTACCTCTCCTAGATCAGGTACCCCTCTGCCCAGCTGATTTGCCTCTCCCGCTCCTACCCTGACCAGGGATGCACTGCTGAGCCTCCTCCTTTCCTGCACCTCTCCCCATCCCTCTCCTGCTCACCTCTCCCTCACTCATACCCAGGCCCTCACAGACCCGCTCGATCACACTCACTTTCTGTCACTTACTTGCACTCACCTGACTCACACTGTCAATAAAAGATAAATGTGCTTAATGTGTTATAAACAAAAAAAGCTATGTGTGTGTGTGTGTGTGTGTTTATGTTTGTATGTGTGTATAGCAAATGTGCAAAGATGTATTGTGTCACTATCTGTGTACCAGCTCTCTCCGCTCCTAACTCCATCTACCTCGCTCCAATATGTGCTCCTCTCTCTCTGTCTCTATATCCTCCACTCCTGGGTCATGTGCTCTATCTTGCCAAAACTAAAAACACAGACAAGGTATGTCAGTTATTTGGGGTATATATAGGTGTAATTTGAATGTATTTGATAGTTTGGAGTGATTGGCTATGGGTTTGAAGTTGGCTTTTTCCTTTAATATGGACATATTGTATATTAATTATCATCTCTTTTGCCAGACAGTGAGGTCATAAAAAAGTATGACGCAGATTTTGAATGTACATGAATATTTTAGGCCTACGCCCCTTAGCCATTCTGGTAGATGGAGAATTGAATACTACCAACAGTCACTGGGCTTTATTGCCTTACTGGCTGTTTTACCAGACACAATTGAATCGATGCCAGTATGTGGTTCTTTTGATAGGTTCTTTGGTAAATGTCAGTTAGTGCATGTATGTGAATTGTAAATAGTTTACTCAAAGAAACACTTAGTTAAATGTATTGCTACAATTATTTTAGATTAAAGTGATAGAATATTTCCTTTGTCTGTAGGAATAGCAACTATCATTTTAGGAGGGAAATTCTATCAGACAAAGAAGCATCCACCATCTTTGATGTATATTCATGCTACAGTAAATTTACTGTGTAGTGACCCATAGGTTTTATTAACCATTTTGGTGCTGTTTCTCTGACTAACTTACATGGTGTTTATATTCACTTAACATAATTTACTATTGACTGTTGTGGGGCAGATCTCACAAAACAAAAAAAGGCAACCATCTAGAAAATGTTAAATAGCTAAATATAGGGCTGGGCAGATATCCTTATATACTGAATCAACTGTATTATTAACCCCTTAAGGAATGTACATATGTTTAAATTATGTTAAACATCATTAAATTACTGATTGATACTTGACTTCACAACATTAATACTAATTATAAAATTAGAAAGTGGGGTGGGTTGGAACAGTAGGTAATAGAGATGGTTGTCGGGCTATTTATATGAAGGTATCCAAAGGGTTAAAACAGAGAACCACTTAGGTTGGATTTCTTCACTTAAATAGGCAATTGACAATAAAATAATTCGAGAACTTTATCTTTAATATGTATTGACACGCTACTTCACAGTAACAAATTGATCACAAGAATCAATCCTTCATATTTGTGCAAAAATATATATTTTATTAACCCCTTAAGGACCGGGAAAATCTGAGTTTGATTTGACTGAAGGACCGGAGCAATTTTTACTTTTTTGACTATGTCTTTGTTCAACCATATTTTCTCTTTAATTCCTTTTGTGCACCCACATAAATTATATACTGTTTTTTTAAGCACAAGTAGGGCTTTCTTTTGATACCACAATTATATGAATACCTCATTGTTTAATTTGATTAAAATAGAAAAAAAGAGGAAAAAAATTGAAAAAAAACAACATTTTGCTTATATTTTCGTGTCAGGATTTGCATACAATTAGTTTATGACAAAAAAATACCCCTAAATATATTCATTTGCTTCTCCTGAATATAAGAATACCCCATATGCCTAGTATTTCAATCACTTCCTCACATTTACAAGGTAAATATTACAAGATGGATGCCATTATTTCCAACTTGTAATTTCTCAACAATTGGCATGTGAGCATCATAGCTTAGCTGACGGTGCCAGAACCAAAAATGTCCCACAAAGGTATATGTTTCTGAAAACTACACAACATAAGGTAAATAATCAGGAGAATTTTGGAGTTTTTCATGCAGCTATTTTTCCAGAAAAAAATTTCAAAATTGTGGTAATATTTTGTTTTTTTGCAGTTTTCACACTTGCACTTCAATATTGATGTGAATTTCAAGCACATGATAGGTGAAGATTTTTAAAAATGCATTGTTTAGTGTTCAGCTCCTTCTTCTGAGTACGGCAATACCCCATATGCATAGGTTTCTCAAGGTTTGGGAGAGCTACGGGGCCCAAATTGGAACATGCGCGTTTCCAGTTTCACACTTTGAATTTTCACAGCTTGCATCACTGGTGCCATGTCTCATTTGGGGCTGTGTAACAGTGCTCCACTCTAAGATTTCCCCCCAAAAGTATATATTTTTGGAAAGTAGACACCCCAGGCTTTCATTTTATGTATGTTTTCAATTTTTTTACGCAGCTATTTTACCACCAATCGCTCGTAAATCTTGACGTAAGTTAAAAAAACAGCGTTTTTCACACTTGCACTTCAATGTTGATGTGAATTTCAAGCACATGATAGGTGAAGATTTTTAAAAATGCATTGTTTAGTGTTCAGCTCCTTCTTATGAGTACGGCAATACCCCATATGCATAGGTTTCTCAAGGTTTGGGGGAGCTACGGGGCCCAATTTTGAACAAATATTGAATTTTCACATCTTGGTTAACTGATGCCATTACTCATTTTGGGCTATGTTCCAGTGCTGCACTTTAGAATTTCCCCCCAAAAGTGTATATTTTTGGGATGTAGACACCCCCAGCTTTCATTTTAGGTGTGTTTTCAAATTTTTTACACGGCCATTTTACCACCACTTTCTCATAAACTTGACGTAAGTAAAAAAACAGCGTTTTTCACACTTTGCCTTCAATGTTGATGTGAATTTCAAGCACAGAATAGGTGAAGATTTTATAAACTGAATTGAATAGTGTTCAGCTCCTTCTTCTGAGTACGGCAATACCCCATATGCATAGCTTTCTCATGGTTTGGGGGAGCTACGGGGGCCAAATTGGAACATGCGCATTTCCAGGTTCACACTTTGAATCTTCACAGCTTGCGTTACTGGTGCCATGTCTCATTTGGGGCTGTGTAACAGTGCTCTTTTTTAAGATTTCCCCCCAAAAGTGTATATTTTTGGAAAGTAGACACCCCAGGCTCTCGTTTTAGGTGTGTTTTCCAATTTTATACACTGCCATTTTACCACCAATCCTGTGAAAATTTGACGTAAGTAAAAAAAATTCAGCATTTTTCACACTTTGCCTTCAATGTTGATGTGAATTTCAAGCACAGAATAGGTGAAGATTTTATAAACTGAATTGATTAGTGCTCAGCTCCTTCTTCTGAGTACGGCAATACCCCATATGCATAGCTTTCTCATGGTTTGGGGGAGCTACGGGGGCCAAATTGGAACATGCGCGTTTCCAGGTTCACACTTTGAATCTTCACAGCTTGCGTTACTGGTGCCATGTCTCATTTGGGGCTGTGTAACAGTGCTCTTTTTTTAAGATTTCCCCCCAAAAGTGTATATTTTTGGAAAGTAGACACCCCAGGCTCTCGTTTTAGGTGTGTTTTCCAATTTTATACACTGCCATTTTACCACCAATCCTGTGAAAATTTGACGTAAGTAAAAAAAATTCAGCATTTTTCACACTTTGCCTTCAATTTTGATGTGAATTTCAAGCACAGAATAGGTGAAGATTTTATAAACTGAATTGATTAGTGTTCAGCTCCTTCTTCTGAGTACGGCAATACCCCATATGCGTAGCTTTCTCATGGTTTGGGGGAGCTACGGGGGCCAAATTGGAACATGCGCGTTTCCAGGTTCACACTTTGAATCTTCACAGCTTGCGTTACTGGTGCCATGTCTCATTTGGGGCTGTGTAACAGTGCTCTTTTTTTAAGATTTCCCCCCAAAAGTGTATATTTTTGGAAAGTAGACACCCCAGGCTCTCGTTTTAGGTGTGTTTTCCAATTTTATACACAGCCATTTTACCACCAATCCCTCGTAAACCATGACGTAAGTAAAAAAAAAAAAAAACAGCGTTTTTCACACTTAGGGTTGGCGGCAGTATACTGGGCTGCATACAAATTGGTTTGGGAAACAATTTCACCTAAAATGTCTTCCCCCAAAAACAAATCAAAAAAATGATCATGGGTAAATCCTTCCACATCAATTTGAATCCCTGGGTTGCCTGTGAATTCTGAGATTTGTGGGCATAAATTGATACCCATTCATTAGGATCCGGAGTGGCAGGTGTTGGGGCATTTCTTTGGGCAGGTCTTTTGGCAGGTCTTTGGGCAGATCTTTTGGCAGGTGCTGGGGCAGTTGCCAGGGCAGCTCTTGGGGCAGCACTTGGGGCATTTCTTTGGGTAGGTATTTTGGTAGGTCTTTGGGCAGTTCTTTTGGCAGGTGCTGGGGCAGTTGCCAGAGCAGCTTTTGGGGCAGTGCGTCTTTTCTTGACAGAAGGCCCAGCGTCATCACTAGAGCTGCTCTCACTTTCTGAAAACTGCGCTATGTCAAAATCTGACGCAGTGTCTGTTGCCTCAGAGTCAGATGCCAAAAAGGCATATGCCTCTTCAACGCTGTACCTGCGCTGCATTTTGCCCACTAAAAAAGCTTTTTTTTTTTCTTACGCTATCCCTAAACCTAAATCTAACCCTAAAACTTACCCTAGCCTACGTATATCCTGAACCTACCTAACCCAAATGAACTACCTATCTAAACTGCACTTATTATATATATATATATATTTTTTTTTTGGAGGGGGGTTTTGGGGTTTTTTGGGTTTTTTATTTTTCTTACGCTATCCCTAAACCTAAATCTAACCCTAAAACTTACCCTAACCTACGTATATCCTGAACCTACCTAACCCAATTGAACTATCTATCTAAACTGCGCTTATTATATATTTTTTTTTTCTTTTGGGGGGGGGGGGGGTTTGGTTTTTTTTTTTTTTTTTCCCTAAACCTAAATCTATCCCTAAAACTTTCCCTAACACACGTCTACACTAAACCTACCCAACTACCTACCAAAATACCTAAACTATATTTATTATTAAAAAAAAAAAAAAATACATTTAAAAAAATTTTAAAAAAAAATTTACATTTTTTTTAAAAATCTAAAAAAATTCAAGGGGGATGGGGGGTGTCCCACAGATCAGAAAACACTGATCTGCAGCAAATTGATCACTCCAAGAGTGATCAGATGGGGGGGCACTTATTGATCACTGCAGAACAGTGATCAAAGGGTTAATTTTCTTTATTTAAACTTTTTTTTTTTTACTTTTTTTTTTTACAGGCACACTGGAACACCATCTCCCTCTGTCTCTCTCCACCTTAGCAGTATGCAAGGTGGAGGGAGGCAGAGAGATCTGACAGGGACAGTATTTACAAATACTGTCCCTGTCATTCAGGTTTTGCAACATGTGTTTCGCTTTTGAAGCGAATCGCATGTTGCAACAATGTTTCAGCCGCTTGTTACTAAGTGTCCCGATACCGGGACACTTAGTAACAAGCGGCTTGAACTCTTCCATCGCTCCGTGCGGCCGCGATGGAAGAGTTTAACCCTTGACGTACCAGGACCGTCAAGGGTCGTTCGGTCACATTTACCCTTGACGGTCCTGGTATGGCAAGGGTCGCTAAGGGGTTAATTGTAAGAATCAATTAACCTAGCTATGCTGCTGTATTTAAATATCACCAAACCGATAGCCTCTTAGTGTGTGTGTGTATATGTATGTATGTATGTATATTATTATATATAGAGACTGCCCGCGCCGCGGCTGATACAGAGCTGGGCGCTCCGAAGGAGCGTCCAGCTCTGTATCAGCCGAGGCGCGGGCAGTCTCACTGCGTGTGACTGCCCCGCGACCGGCTGCCAGAGGCTCTGTATCAGCTGAGGCGCGGGAGACCCGCGGCCGGCTGCCAGAGGCACTGTGGCCCGTGTAACGGGCTGTTCAACTAGTATATTATAAAAGGGAAAGGCTCATTTCATAATTTATGTCTCCTCAGGAGACACACATATAGAACAGAATGGCTCACTTAATAATTTATGTCTCCTCAGGTAATTTATGTCTCCTCAGGAGACACACACACATAGAACAGAATGGCTCATTTAATAATTTATGTCTCCTCAGGAGACACACACACCCAGGGGCAGTAGTAAGGAGGAGTTACTGCTCCCATTGGGTCATTCATTGGGGACGTGATTTTCACAGGCCCACTATCCAGCCCAGGGAGAGTTGGACCGACAACTGGCCTCCAACCTCTCAAGCAGGATCCCTTCTGGTTGAGGTAAATCTGACCTACGTGCCTGCTCTCATCCCAGCTGTCTCTGTACCCAAGCCGCCACCACTTTCAGCACAGTTCTGACCACATACACTTCTGTATCCTGCACACACAACGTAGTGCAGCACTGACAGAGTGCTTGTAAGATGCCCCATCCATGCTGCAGTGTGTTTTATGTGTGGGATACAGAAATCTATGTGATCACAACTCCTACTAAGCGGCGCCTCCCCCCCCCCCCCCCCCCCGTGCTGTTGCTGTTCCTGCTATAGTTTGTAGGGGAGAACCACTTGGGGAACTATGTGTTGCTGGACCCACACCTTAACTCCCTTGGATCGCGCTGGAAATATCTTCATCACATCACAGTGCTTTCTCCCGTTGTGATTACTACTTTTGCTCCACTACATATTCATGAGCTGACTTGTGAATATGAAGTGGAGCAAAAGTAGTAATCGCAATGGGAGAAACCACTGTGATGTGATGAAGGTATTTCCAGCGTGATCCAAGCAAGTTAAATGCACACATTTCCCTGTCAACTCTGTCACGCATGGCGCCTTCACTTATACTCACGGTTTAGGCCCTCAGGTTATGGGAAACTCACTGAGTCCGCAGCACTGCAGCTGAAGGGAGTCATGGCTGCAGTATCTCCAGACCCTGTGCCTAGCATGACCCCCTCCCTCTTTCATGTGCCTGCAATGTATCCGCCAGTATCACACACCACTTCCACACTCCTATCGCCTTGGCATCCCACCGCCGGTGTTCAGAACAGGACCAATAGGAACACTTCACTCCTGCGGCAGTCCGGCATGCGAGGCCGCGGACGTGTGGCCTATGCCTCAGCTGCCTATGGAAGCGTGTGGTGGAGAGAGCTTTCCCAGGTGTACAGACTGCCGATGTAATCTTGCCCCTTCCCTGTCAACTCTGTCATGCGTCATGTCGCCTTCACCTATACTGAGTACCTCTTCATGTTCTGCACCCTTTCAACTCTTCAGGAGAGGACTACATTTCCCATCATGCACAGCCAGCTATTCGCCATTGGCTGCCTGCCTGCCCATGATGGCAGTTGTAGCCCCTGAACAGCTGGAAGGCCTCACAATGCACACTTGCCTTAATGGTTGCTTATCAATTCAGTAAGTGGGAATCACATTACACACACATATGCATGTAAACAAACATACACACACAGTAACACATATCTATATACACACAGACACATACATATAAACACACACACACACACACATATATATATATATATATATATATATATATATATATAGATATATATATATATATATATAGATATATATATATGTATAGATATATATACACAGACACACATGTAAACACAAACCCTCAACCACTCAATCCCTAATCCACACGGGCAATGCCGTGCCTATTTTGATAGTGTATATGTATATATATATATATATATATATATATATATATATATATATATATATACTATGATGTGACCAAATCCTCATCTTTAATATAGTAATGATATGCAGGCACAAAGTAAAGGGTTAATGGTGATGAAAATTTGGATGTGCACCAGTATTTTGTGTATTTGCTTTTAGCTATTTTGGTCAAAATTGGTTGAACTCCAGCAATTTTAAATGTGTTTTTTCTTGGGTGTGCTTACCAAAACCTGGACTGGAAATATATATATATATATATATATATATATATATATATACTGAACATTGAATTGTGGAATTTCAATATTGTCATATTTCACCACATTTCAGTTTGAGAGATATCTTACTATATGGCTCTGTCACATATGTAGGATATACTAGTGAGTTGCGTTTTATATCCATTAATGTTTTTATTATTCAATTTTTCATTGAGTTTTCAATAAGAACACAGGGTATAAAAGCAATGACACTAACAAACTATAATAGGGCCTCCCATCCAGCCATCCCACGGTGTGATATAAAGATGACAACATTAAAATGTGTGTAAAATGAATTCATTAGAAAAATATATATGGATGGGAAGCCTGTGCTACCAAAGGAGACCAGAAGGAAAAGGAATTGGCAGTTAAGTGAAAATTCCCTCATTCCTTCAGTTCTCCTATGTAGTACATGCAGAGAGAGAACAAAGTTCAAACATCATGGAGGGATAAGGCTTTGTGGCCAAAGAGATCTTCCCCTGAAGCCTGAAGGTCCAGGCCATGGTGCTTATCAAAAGTATGCACACTTCTCCAGCTATATCTGCTCTGTGGTGGCTTCTGCCTTATCTTCCCATGTAGTTGCCATTGCCTTTGTAGAATGAGCTTTTAACACCAAAGGAGGTTTCCAGATTTGGTAAATTATAAGCTTCCAAGATAGCTGAGCGAGGCTATCTAATAATTTACATGTTTTAGAACCTCTTGTTGGACCAAAATAATTCACACACAAAGAGGAGAATGTTCATAAGCTTTTAGTCCTGTTGATGTAAAAATGTCCAACTTATGCAGGGCCACATCTGTCTTAGACTGTGGTTTTTGAAAGGAAGCTGAAAAACAGATCTCCTCTTCCTTATGAAATGAAGATTCCACCTTGGGTGTAAACTCTAGAGGCAGGTGACGCCTGATTAAATCTTGCTGGAAAATAATATAAGAAGGTCTGATAGATAGAGTTTGAAGTTCCCCTACCAGACATTAGGGTTTCTAGCTATGCAGTCTTCACAGACAAAATATTACTAGCACAAGACTTAAAAGGGTCAAAAGGATTTCCTTGCAGATCTTTCAAGACCGAATTAAGGTCCCTAGAAGGAAAAAAACAAAATACTGCAATACCTAAGAACAGCAGTATATATTAAGAATCTTCTCACAAGCTGGTGGTCTGAAAAGTGCTGCACCAGGAAACTACCCAATGCTGGCACTTCAACTCTCAATCTGCTTGGACTTAGACCTTTGGAAAAATCTTCCACCAGAAAATCCAGAAGAATCAATATGACACACAGGATCATATTTATGGTTTCTTCTTTGAAATAAATATCTCTTCTAAGTCCTGTTATACACCACTGAAGTGCTGTTTTCACGGGATTGAATTAACAACCCTATGACTTGATTTAAAAAGACCTTTTGACTTTAGAAGTTGCTAGATTGAGATTTACTTTGCTCTGAAAAATTACTGGACCTTAGTGGAAAAGATCCTTCTTGTTTTGTAGCATGATTGAACCTGCAACTATTAGATCCTTTTAGGTTGAGAACCATGACAGCCAATAAGGAGATATCAGAATGGCTGTAGTTCTGTCTTGATCTTCAATACAACTGGAATGAGCTTCAGGGTAGAACGATGCATGCCAGCCTGAATGAAAAGTCTGAGCTAGGGCTATTGCTAGTGGACAATCCTTGGGATAGAGGGAAAAACGGAACAGAACTTTAGAATTCTCCCTTGATGCCATAAGGTCTGTTTTTGGCATGTCCCATTCCTTTGTCTTTGATAGGAAAACATCCTGATTCAAAGGCAATTTGTCCTTAAGGACTGACTTCTTGCTGTCATATCGACCGCCCGTACCTCTGATGGATATCTCTTTGTGCGAGCGCACCGGGACCTCCGCCCATCACTTCTGGGTTCGGCGACGTCATCGCACCGGACGTCTTGCGCAGGTGCACAGCAGACTATCGTGAAGCTTCCGGCCTTGCGTCCTACAACCCCTGTCACAGATCCAGATGCACTTGAGGCCTATAAGAAGCCTGGTCTGGAAGACCTTGAGTACTCTAGGTTTTCCGGGTGTTTTATCTATATTATCTTTAGCAGCCTGCTACCAAATGCACTCCCCTTTTGTGCTGTTAAGTTTTCAGGCTGCTTACACTCATTAACAGAATACTAGAGCCTATCCCTGTGAAGATGAAGCTAAACTCCTGGAAGAGCTCAACACGTTGGGCAGCCGGATTTCTGCCCTTATGCAGTCCGTCCAGGACCTTCATGTTCCGGTTCAGTACACTCAGAAACGGTAGATGTTGGTAAAAAACACAATTTTATTTATAGCACACAATGAATAACGTAACCCTCACTGGTCCAGCATATAGAACATAGATAACTGACACAGGACAGGTTACATTAGCAAGTTTAACCCACACGGGTCCAGTATGTACAGCAGAATACAATAATGACACAGGTCAGGTAAATTGGAATTGATACAGTGTAAGAGAGTCCAGAGATACCAGTGGAGCCACTGACTAAGTCTGCCCGGATAGGAGGAGGCCCAATGTCACTGTAAAGGCAGTGATAGCGACAGTGACAAGATGTCAGCGGAGTGCAGGCAAGACAACCTGAGCGGGAGGTTGCAACAGTGGACGCCCACCAGAGACTACAACAGCGTGAGTCAGCTCTCGCGCCACAGAATGTATGCCAAACGGGGAGACTATCCACCACCGTGTGCCCGGTACCACCCCCGGAGGGGTTAATGCACGCCTTGGTCTATATGCGGAGGGTAACCGAATGCACCCAACTGAATAGTAGGAGACCAAGCAAATGGAGAGCTAACGGCCAGGAGTATAACAGTGGTGGAATAAGTAACAGCACAAGGGCACCACCACAGGAGGGGTTAATGAATGCTAAGGTCTAAATGCGGAAGGCAACCGGATGCGCCCAACTGAACCCAAGAGCGGAAGACCAAGCGATTGTAGTATGGAGGATACACGGGCACACTAAGACTCGAATCACGGACTGGACTACAAGGCAGTAACGGAGTACCGTAGCTCTGTTGTGCACAGTTGCGTGAGCGACAGTGCACAGAGTGAGGACAGCAACAGGCACTATACAGGATCTTCACCCAGGAAGGAGCAGGAACAACAATCTCGCCGGAAGGTACAAGTAGCAGGAACCTCAGCCAAGCCGATTCGGTACTCGGAGCAGGAACGTCAGCCAAGCCGGGTCGGTACACGGAGCAGGGTCGTCGGTCTCGCCGGGTCGGTACACGGAGCAGGAACGTCAGCCAGGCCAGGTCAGAACAGGAAGCAGGAATGTCAGCCAATCCGAATCGGCACACAGAAGCAGGAACAGTAACGAATAGCGTAGTCAGTCAGTCCGGGTCATCTCTATCCTCCAACTGGGTAGGACCAATCAAAAACTTCAAAAGGTGGTCTAATGTTGCTAACCTCAGTTTTCTTTTGACTAAGCTGTAAAATACTATGAAGATTGTTAGTAGGGTGGGCATGCCTTGGAGGTACACAGAAGCAAAAATATTGGTATGTAAGTTTCTTTGTTTCTTCTGTGTACCATCCAAGGGATTAAGAATGGGACTTAAAAGCAGTATCACAAGAAAATGATGGGTAGGGAAAATATAGGCTTACCAGAAGTTAGGCACCACAATCTCCAGGACCCTCCTGCCAAAACTGTCATCCGATGAGGTTTGTATGTCCAGCTGATAGTGCTTCATAAAGGTGGATATGGAGGACCATGTGGCTGCTTTACATATGTCTAATGGGGAAGCCTGAGCCTTCATAGCCCAGGATGTAGCTATGGCTCTGGTCGTGCCTTAATGTTGGAGGGTGCCACGAGCCCTGACTCTGCATAATATATCTTAATACATTCTCTAATCCATTTTGCTATTGACAATTTGGATGCTGCTGTATTTCATTCACTCGTGTGGCAGAAGTTACTTTCCTTAGAAAAACCATCTTCAGTGTCAACATTTGAATATGAATGCTATCAATAGGCTCAAAAAGTTGAGACTTTGACAATTGAGTAAGAACCAGGTTTAAGTCCAATGGGGCTACTATCTCTCTAATACTACGTCTGGCCTTAACAATAGCTTTAGTGAATCACTTTACCAGGCCATGATCTGCCATAGGCCTTGCTAGGATCGCAGATAGTGCTGGGAGTTGTACTTTTAAGGAGGCTGAGCAGAGTCCTGCTTGGAAATCTTCAGAATTGTGTCCTCACCCACATCTTTGCTAGATATACCCTTTTTATTGCACCATTTTGCAAAAGTAATCCAGACTCTATAATAGACTTTTGATATAGATGGCTTCCTTCCCTGAAGAATGGTGTCTACGACAGGATCAGATAGGCCACTGTTCCTTAATGATTCCCGCTCAGCCACCAAGCCGTTAGAAGTAGCATCTTGAGGTTGTCATGCAGAACAGGACCCTGATGTAGAAGGTCTTTCCTCAGGGGTAGTTCCCATGGTTCTTCTATTGACATCTGGATAAGATGTGATTACCATACCACATACTCTGTCTGTCCTGATCTTTTTCACTACCTGCATAAGTAGTGGAGTAGGAGGGAAGATGTAAGCCAGATGAAATCTCCATGGAAACCTCAGGGCATCTTGGCCCAAGGATTGATGGTCCTTTCATCTAGAGAAAAATAGGTTGCTTTTCTTGTTTTTCTGTCGCCATGAGATCCACATCTGGTTGACCCCACCTGTTTGTCAGTTGTATAAATATGTCTTGGTTCAGAGACCATTCCCCTGGTCTACTCTTTGCCTGCTGAGGAAGTCTGCTTCCAGATTGCTTTTTACTTATATGTGTGATGCTGAGATGCTAGTTAGTTGCCTTTTGGCCCAGAGAAGGAGACTCCTTACCTGTCTGTTTAGGCCTTGGCTCCTGGTGCCAACTAGGTTTCTTATGTACATCACTGTTGGTACGTTGTTTGTTCTTATTAAAACGTTTGTCCCCTGGCGATGTTTCTGGAAATTGAGAAGGGATTTCTTGACTGCTCTTGTCTCCAGGATGTTTATATGAAGGTATTTTTCTGATGTTTGCCATTTTCTTGTGCTGTCTTGTGATTCCAGACTCCTCCCCACCCTTTTATGCTGGTGTCTGTGTATACTGTTTCCTAATTCTGCATGTTAATTGATCTTTCTCGTAGACGATTCTGGTTGTTCAGCCACCAACGAAGGTCCTGCCTGCCAAGGGGGACAGAGGTATCCTTTGTAGTGGAATTCGATGATCTGCTTTCCAGTATTTCAAAAAATTTGATTGGAGAGATCGCAGATGTAGTCTTTCACAGGGGACTATTTTATTGGCCAATGACATTAGGCCCAAGAATTCCATAAAATCTTGTGCTGAGTGATATACTTGTTTTAAGAATGCCGAGGTTTTCGTTTGGAGTTTGACTATACTTTCTTTTGACAGAATCAATGAGTTTTTCGTATTTATCTGCAGTCCCAGAAAAATCATGTTTTGAGAATGGTGAAGCTGAGTCTTCTCTAGGTTGATGACCCAACCTATGTCCTGTAGAAACTGAAGGACCTGTTGTGTCTGTGAGATGATTCCTTTGATTGAGTCACGATCAAACGGTCATCCAAATAAGCCACAATGTTTATTCCCCTCTGTCTCCGACATCCCAATGCAGGTACTAGGATATTGGTAAAAACTCTGGGGGCTGATGACCGGTCAAAAGGGAGAACCACATACTGTTAATGATATTGCTGGATCGCAAATCTCAGAAGTTTTTTGTGTGCTGGCTGTACTTTGATGTGATAATAGGCATCCCTTAAAATGATGGACATCAGGAACATGCCTGGAGAGAGGAATTGAATTACTGATTTTACTGATTCCATCTTGAAATGTCCTTGCTTGATGAAGGCATTGACTGATTTTAGGTC
Source organism: Rhinophrynus dorsalis (assembly GCA_037306005.1). Lineage (NCBI taxonomy): Eukaryota > Metazoa > Chordata > Amphibia > Anura > Rhinophrynidae > Rhinophrynus > Rhinophrynus dorsalis. Next base: position 116,323,566 of record CM074722.1, read on the forward strand.
CAGGATTGACCTGAATTGCCCTGAAGGTTTTGGAAAAAGAAAGAAGGTTGAATAAATCCCTGAACCTCTCTCCTATAAAGGGACTTCCTGTATGACCTTCTCTGCTATCAGGTTGTTGACTGAAGTCCATAAAGTCTCTCTTTTTATGTGGTTGGTTGGAATCCTGTACTTGATGAATTTCTGTAGATGAGGGAAGAGAGAAACTTCCAACTGGGATCTGAACCGGGGTGTGCTGGGACTCATTATTTTTTGTATTTACGACATCATAGCTTGAGGCATGATGCAAAATTTACTTAATTTGAGGCACCATGCAAAAGCACAATTTTTTTTTTTTTTAAATAAAACAAATATATGTATACAGGGCTTAAAATTTGAAGACCTTTGCTACTAGCCAGACCTGAAAAGTTACTCGCCACTGCAAGCCATAACATACCCACCAGGGCTGAATTTCTAATCGCCAGGGCTAAATTTTCACTCGCCATTGGCTATGTGACAACACTGAAGAAATGACAGTCTGCTACAATGTAACGTAGTGAGTGTACAGCCTGTATAACAGTGTAAATTTGCTGTCCCCCTCAAAATAACTCAACACACAGCCGATAATGGCTAAACCTTGGCAACAAAAGTGAGTACACCCCTAAGTGGATATCTCCAAATTGGGCCCAGTTAGCCAATTTCCCTCCCTGGTGTCATGTGACTCATTAGTGTTACAAGGTCTCAGATGTGAATGGGGAGCAGGTGTGTTAAATTTGGTGTTATCGCTCTCATACTGGTCACTGGACGTTCAACATGGCACCTCATGGCAAAGAACTCTCTGAGGATCTGAAAAAAATAATTGTTGCTCTACATAAAGATGGCCTAGGTTATAAGAAGATTGCCAAGACCCTGAAACTGAGCTGCAGCACGGTGGGCAAGACCATACATCGGTTTCACAGGACAGGTTCCACTCAGAACAGGCCTCGCCATAGTCGACCAAAGAAGTTGTGTCGGCAAAAAGGTGAGGAGTACAAAGACAAGTTTGTCTTGCCTACAGTCAAACATGGTGGTGGGAGTGTCTTGGTCTGGGCCTGCATGAGTGCTGCCGGCACCGTGGAGCTACCGTTCATTGAGGGAACCATGAATGCCAACATGTACTGTGACATGCTGAAGCAGACCAGGATCCCCTCCCTTTGGAGGAGTATTCCAACATGATAACGACCCCAAACACACCTCCAAGATGACCACTGCCTTGCTAAAGAAGCTGAGGGTAAAGGTGATGGACTGGCCAAGCATGTCTCCGGACCTAAACCCTATTGAGCACCTGTGGGGCATCCTCAAACGGAAGGTGGGGGAGTGCAAGGTCTCTAACATCCACCAGCTCCGTGATGTCATCATGGAGGAGTGGAAGAGGACTCCAGTGGCAACCTGTGAAGCTCTGGTGAACTCCATGCCCAAGAGGGTTAAGGTAGTGCTGTAAAATAATGGTGTCCACATAAAATATTGATACTTTGGGCCCAATTTGGACATTTCCACTTAGGGGTGTACTCACTTTTGTTGCCAAGGTTTAGACATTAATGGCTGCGTGTTGAGTTATTTTGAGGGGGACAGCACATTTACACTGTTATACAGGCTGTACACTCACTACTTTACATTGTAGCAGAGTGTCATTTCTTCAGTGTTGTCACATGAAAGATAAAATAATTTTTTTTACAAAAATGTGAGGGGTGTACTCACTTACGTGAGATACTGTATATATACTAGCAAAAGGGGCACTGTGTTGCCCGTGGGCATTAAGTCATGTGACTTTTTCATTCTTTGCTTATGTTTGTTAAGTTCTTTGAGTACTTTTTTTAGGGATATACAACACATTGATTGACAATGTTTGTCTACATTTGTGGTAGTGAAAGAGATGGGTTTCATAGTCAAACACACATCTATGCAGTTGAATGTGTTAGATACTTCTTTGGCATGCAAGAAACCCAGCACATTGGCCATTTTCTTTGTTTTCTTTAAACCTCTTCAATGCCAATGATGTATCCAGCACATTTGACTGCATGGATACATCTTTGCCTCTCAAACAGTGAACCTTTTCACTGGCGCAAATATATAGAAAGCATTGTCAAGCAATATGTTAAATACCCCTGAAGCACTCAAAGCATTTAATGACCACGGGCAACGGCGTGCCCCTTTTGCTAGTATATATATAATCACATAGAGACACACGCATATAATTACGCACACACATGTATAATCATATACAGACACACACATGAACATATACACATTGTCATATAGCCACACTCACCTTTTGTCATATACAAACACACAGACATACACATATAAACACATACAGACACATGCACACAGTCTTGCACGCCTAACTCTCACATGCAGACACAGTTACACAAACATAAACACACAATTTATACATACACACTATTACACACACAAACTGTGTATGCCGATTTCCTTGGCTGATGTGGGTGTGTGTGCTATAACAAATTAGATACACTTCTTGTTTATTGTGTTTGGATTGTAACACAATCAGTAGTAACAGACAGATTTACAATGTGTAGTGATTTCCAGACTAACTACTTTTATTTAATGTTTTGTGTTCATTTTAGAATGTAAATACAATTTACTACTTTTAGTATGAGTGTGTGTGTGTTTGTATGGGTGTGATGACACCTATATTGCAGCAGTTTTAAATCAGACCCTCTCCCTCTTTCTCTCTCTCTCTCTGTGTCTCTCTCTACCACACTGTCTCTGTCTCAGTGTCTGTAGCTCCCACTCTCTTTCTATATCTCCCACTTTCTTTCTATCTCTCTCTCTCCCTCACACTCTAGCCCAGTGTTCAGTGAAAAGTGACATTTATGTACCAGGCTGGTCCATTCGGGACACTGATTAGTGAATTCTGTCCCGATTGAGGACTGATTTGTTTTGCCTGTAAGTGAGATGGACTGAAAAATGTAAATGTCCGTAAATCCAAAGCTTAGAGGAGAAGAGAGAGTAGAGGATTTACCCGGGTCCCCTATTAAGTATTCCTACCTCACCAGAGAGACTGGCAGGGAGGGAGAGTGATGCTGTTGTGGCTCCCATGCAGGACCTTTTACTTTCAGCATAGGTTTGTGTCGGGTGACAACCTTGAGGTCCTGACAGGGCACCATAATGCGTTCAATAAGTAGCACATTGCTCATTAAAAGTATGGTGGTGCCCTGTGAGGATGTCAAAATGCTCACACGGCACAAACCTATGGTGAATGAAAGAGGTCCTGCACGGGAGCCACAACAGCAGAGGAAGGAGGCGAACCAGGGGTCAGCTAGGTATCCTTATTAGCCCTTTGCCCTTGCATCTCCCCACTTAATTTCAGGGCCTTGTGTCCCCATGTAATACATGCAAGTGGATGTACAAAATGTTTGTTATATGTTTGTGAGCTGCATTTAACCCTTTTGTGCCAGTGGGTTATCGAACTCATTGTTTTGTAATCCGTTCAAGACCCCCCTGACACTCAAAGGCTTAAAGCAAGTGGATGTAGAAAATGTTTTGTTTGTTGTAAACCAGAATTACAATGGGCAGAAAAACAGAGAGAACATAGAGGTACAGGCAGCGACACTCCAATCCGTGCAGGAGATTAACCATTTGAGTGCCAGGGGGCTAAGCAACACATTGCAAAGCAATGAGCTCTTTACCCCTCAGGCACTGAAAGGGTTAATATCAATGCCTCCTGGACCCGGCTGGGGCTGACAGTGCAGGCACACGGACGTCATTCTAGCAAGATGTCCATGCTCCGTGCTACTGACAGCTGGGGAATAAAGCATATATCTATTAAATCAGGTAATAATTCTGGCAACTAGCACTAAAAAAAAAATATATAAATATATATATTGGAAAGGAAACTGACGTATCGCAGTTCTCAAATGTATATATAAATCTCCACAAGTAAAGACAGAACAACAAAAAAAAGAAAAAAAGAATGAAAAATTACGGATATTAATCCGCAACAGAGAGACCAGTTCGATACTATTAAATTAGGGACCCTAATATGTCCTCATTGAATTCCTAATCAAACGGCTAAAATTGTATCTTTATTCCATATTATACTAAAAACAAAAACTACCCTGTTGTCTATTCAACAAACCAGGGTCTAAAAGAACTCCACCATTTGGGAGTTTAGAGAAGAATATGTCTTTTATTGCGGGTCTTATATCATGTGCTTTTTCATTGTTACTGCATGTCACACAAAAAGGATTGAACACCTGCTATATTTTAATCATGTTTCACTCTCTTAGTGTAAATCAAATAACTTTCGTATTCAATACCGAGTGAAAAACTACCTCTTCAACGCTCCTCATAATGATTTAGCATCTAACTACCTAAGTCGTGTTTCACTCTCTTAGCATGAATTGTATCATTATCCACATTCAAAACCGAGTGAAAGACAGACTGGTAACATAACTATCTATCGTTCTCCCTTACATAAGCGCTGTGTGATCTACACATAACAGGCCACTATCATATCACTGTAATGCAATGATACTAAGACCCCCATACTCTCTCTCACTTATCTAAGCCCTACGCGTTTCGCTGGACATGCCAGCTTCATCAGGGGCATATACATCTACTAAGCAGCTAGTTGCCAGAAGGGGATTTAGTTAAGCTAAACATTTTGTGACATGGTAGTTCCGCTTTATACAAAACAGACAGGTATGCCACGTGTTCACTTTACTGTGTCCCTTCCTGGCAGTGTATGCAATGCTTTGCAATGTGTTGTGTACCCCCTCTGGCACTCAAAGGGTTAAAGCCATTCATCCATATAGCACAATATTTTAGTAGAATAAAACCATGCCGTTGTAGCCAATATAAGTGGCTGCCTGAAAAGAAGGCAAGATTGAAACAATGCATATCCATTCCAATGGGCTGCAGACAACAGGCACACTGGCCTGAGGGCAGTATAAGTTTTGAAGTTTGTGCTATATTTGCATTGGGAAGGAGTGAGAAGTGAACAGTTACTGGGATCGGAACATATGTGAGACGAGAGACTATCTGCTTGATGGGCTTAGTAGTCTTGTAGGAGCGAGTCGCAGCCATGTTGATTTCTGTGTTCAGCCGGAAACTGGGGGTGGGCTAACTCCTTGCAGAGACTTTCACAGGAGTAGCAGGAGCCACCCCAGTGTATTATGTCAGTGTATCATGAATGTCTACTCCTTATTGCTGCCCTGGGCGTATATGTCCACCCTGCTATGTGTTCAGAGCAAAGAATCTTGGCTGCCTGCCAAGCTTCTCCTTTTAGTAATATAGAAACACACACATATATATATATATATATATATATATATATATATATATTAGTTCTCCATGGGGGTTATGCACTAAGGTGTGCTAAATATGTGATAAATGGGGAGATAATGTGTTCAGTTATATCACTTCTCCAATTTCTATGTTATTATGTGGAGTATACACACTAAGATCTCTCCCACTTGAGAATTCTTAATGCATTGGCCCCATAGAGTAACACAGGAATTGGAGAAGCATATCATTGAAGACATCATATAAAATTTATCACATCTTAGTGCACATCTCCCACATGTAACTAGAAAGTTACATACAGGAATCATACTTAAATGTATGTATAGCAATATTGCTGAAAGTGGCCTCCAAGGTCTAAAAAATGTCCCAAGCAGGTGGCATTCAAAGGGTTAAGCAGCAATACGTAGTAGCAATAACAACACTCGCTACTTATGTACGACCCTTATAACGTGTGATGTGACATATAATAAGTGGTCACCTTCATCTTTAAAAGTCACGCTTAACGCTAACGTAATATTTGTCATCACAGGTACACGTAGATCTTTTAATGTTATTATGTTTACGCTGTAAACATATTCTAGCAAATTTCTGCCTACATACTCTTACGGTACAATGGAAAGTTGTTGCACTTAACAGCTTAATTTTTTTACAATCAATACAGTATTTTTTTTTCATCGCTTAGAAGACTTGCCTATTCTCGCCCCTCTCCCTGTAGACCCCGCCCTTTCCAATTCTCTATAAGAAGCTGTGTCCTGACATCACGATCATGTGGCTTCATCTTTGTCAGTGAACAAAATGGCGCCCTACTGTCTGCTCGCTGGCCGGCTTCAGGTAAGCGGGGACACGTTATGGACATATTAGTTAAGGCTAACAGGGTAGAGAAATGGCCGTACGATGCACCGCACTAGACTATGTGAAGGTTGAGTTGTTCTCTTGTCGTAGTAGTTCGTTATGTCTGCTCACCTTGCCATGAGGTCGTGGTGTCCCTGACAGGTGACTAGGCTCCTGTTTCCATGGTAACTAAGTAATGTTATTTGTTTCGAATCTGTAAAATCACGGGTGTCTCCAGTTTAGCGTTTTTTTTAAAGATCCATATACTGGATCACTCGTTGGTCCTGCAGAGCTGAAGGTGACCTCAAGGTGAAAGCAGTTTGGCCAGCTGCGGCTGTCAGCTGAAGTTGGCGGTGACCTTTCAGACTTGTCTTGTACTGCAAGTACAGATAGACAACGTCAAATTGATGATGCTCTTTAAAACGGGCTATAGTGACTGTCCACTAAATACTTATTTTATACGTAAACTGTTTTGTAGGTCGTTTCTTTAAACATTACATTCATTCCTACTCCTGATCCTCCCGTTTAGCTACTTTTATCGCTTGTATTGCGCTGATGTATTTACTTTAAGGGGGAATGGTGGTAGTAGCCTTGTGGGGATAAATGCAGCAATATGCATTTTTCAGTTTTAATACTTTAATGACCAGAGAGGTATGCAAGTCGTTCACACCTTGCTGGTCTCTAGGGAGTTAAGCATTACTGCCCCTCTCTAAACTGTTTGGTTTTGTTGTGAACAATAACTGCATGTTTCAAGAACACACTTCCCATATCTTCAAATTTATTTAGAACACTTCTAACCAGGTAGAATAAATTGAGATTTTTTTTCGTTTTCAAGTATGTCATGGAGAGCTTTTAAAGTAAGATGTTACATATTTACTAAAAATTAGAGAAAACATATATACACACACAAACCTACTGATGAATGCTGTCTTTAGATACCAATAAGTGGTTATTTTTAGGGATTTCACATTGGAAGATCTGTGTAAAAACTTTTTCCCTACCTTGAAATTACATCTCCTATAACCCTTACATACTCTAGTTATGGCTGTTCTTGACTTATTTTGTGGCCGGTATCACACTTCAGTTGTCATACTGTATGATTAATATAACCCTACCTGCTTGTTGGCTTTTACTGTCCTCTAGCAGCTCTTATTTACAAACTTTCGTGTGTAAAGCATTGCATATTAATATTTGAGGTTTTTTTTTTTTTTTTTTTTTTGTTTTTTTTTTAATTCTGTGCACATTGTAGCAGATTCCATACAAATTGAATGAAATAGGCCTAGGGGAAAACGTTTGTGTGTGGATTGGAAATTGGTTGAAAGAGTGGTAGTAAATGGCAAGTTCTCGAATTGGATAAACATGATAAGTGGAGTGCCTCAGGGATCTGTCCTTGGTCCTTCTTTTTAATTTGTAATTAATGACCTTCCAGAGGGCATAGGGATCCATGTATCGGTGTTTGCCAATGACACAAAATTAAGTAAGGTAATAAAGTGTGAACTGGATGTGTCTTCATTACAAGAGGATTTGGGCAAATTGAGTAACTGGGTAGGCAAATGAGATTCAATATAGACAAGTGTAAAGTTATGCATTTTGGGTATGATAATAAAAATGCAACATGTAGTTTAAATGGTGTTTCTCTGGGGAAATATACTAATGAAAAGGAGTAGTGGTAGACCATAGACTTAGCAGTAGCATGCAGTACCAGCTGGCAGCTGCAAAGGCCAATAAGATATTGGCATGTATTTAAAAGGGGTATTGACTCAAGGGAGGAAGATATTATTATGCCTCTTTACAGGTCCATGGTAAGACACCACCTAGAATATGCTGTTCAATTCTGGGCACCCTTTCTGAAAAAGGACATTATGGAACTAGAGAGTGCAGAGGAGGGCTACAAAACTAGTAAGGGGAATGGAAAGTTTTAGTTATGAAGAAAGGCTAGAAAAACAGTCTTAGAGGGGATATGCCGCTGCTTGCTCACAGACCGGATTTCCCTGCTGTCAGCTATAACGCTGACGTCAGGGGAGAGAGGAGAGGGAACTTTGAATGTGGATATCTCTCAAACCATAAAGGTTTGAGAAATGCTGCTGGTCTTGTTTAATACAGATTTTTAAGGGCTACAACACTGGTGATAGTAAAAATGAAATATTACTATGCCTTTAATATGTGATATCTTTTTGGCACTCAAAGTATTGCTTTGGTGCTGTCTGTAATTGTAGCAATCAAAATACCCACTATACTACAGGCACATAGTTGGCTTGCTGATCAGCACAGCTGGTCAGTGGCAGTTCTCAAACTTATCTGGGACTACGGAGAGTCAATGTCTGTGGTATTTCCCAACTTGACCAACAAAGTTAAGATGGCTAAGCCTCTGATTAGCACATTAAGTTAAAGTTAAGTAGCCTTAAAGATATATGGTGCGTTAATTGTCTTTTGGGATAGGTTTAAGGTATTTTGTCAGTAAGGACAATGAGCATGATTCTTTCCTTTGCTTGAATCACCAGACTGATTTTGGCTAGAGGAGGACAAACCACTAGTTGCTCTCCTACATCTGCTGGTCACAACTCAGGAATGCTACTGTTTAGATGTCTAGTGCCATTACTAAAATAAATGGGAATTTGCAGGAGAAACCTCAATCAGCAGATGTGTTGATTTCACCTACAAGGGCAGTCTACCTGCCCTTGGCGAATAGTCTTATTTGCTTCATTTGTTTAAATCCCTAGGTAGTGTTCCTAAAATTTAAGGGGTATACCAGTCATGGGTATTTTTTTACTCTTGATATTGAACGAGACCTACTACACCTTGCTGTCAAGGCCCAACAAAGCTGAAATGCAAGTCTAGAGTTTGTTGTTATATTTGTTCAGAAGTGAATTCACTAAATTTTTTTTTTTTTTTTTTTTTCTTCTTCTTCTTCTTCTTCTCTGGGCTGCTATTATGGGTAAAATCTGTTTAATGTGCATATGGTTATTACACTTTGTAATGTTGCTAAAGAGCAAATACCAATCATTTTAATGAGACACCAGTACCGTGGTGATTGAGTTCCTCTTTGGAGGGCAGAACACATCTCAAGACAGTCTTGTGGGTAGAGACTCCTAGCCTCTCCTCCAGCTCAACCCCCACCTCCAGTTATGTGATCTATGAGGTGACCTCATGGCCAGGACACCTTTTTAGATTTTGTATAGTTTTTCTGTTAAATATGAGGCTGTTAAAAATTCCCCAGGTCTTCCCCTGGAGTGTATTGACTAGTGTACAGGTGCTGAGTGGACCCTTGAAGCCCTGTGGAGAGAATCTTGCAACCCAAGTTTTCGCTCCTAGCAGAGTCCTTTTTAGAGCTCTGATTGCTTAAAAAATGGTAACCTGAAGAATGAGTAACCCCCTGAGTGTTTTGGTCCACTTCTTACCTACCTTGTACCATCTTCATACAGAGGTTTTCTCTTGCTGCCTTGGGCTCTTGCACTCATGTTGGGTATTTTATTATATGTATTCTGTTTCCCTGGGTTATGGAACAAGGATGGCTGCATTTGGGATATTTAACCCCTTTCCTGCTGTTCTGTATTGTTGGGGACTCTTCCTGGGCTTTTCCCTTTAGGGGTGTCTTTTGAGTACCACCACATATTCACTGGGGTTTCTTGGGGTTACCTCTGAACTGTTTTAGGGTGTGCTGCTCCTTTAAGAACTATGCTGCCGCCATCTTTGCTCCATTGACTTCCGTGGGTGAACGTCTTTGGGACATATCTGCCACTGTTTGTCACACAGAGGTCAGAGTGGGCTTGCTCTTGTCCCCCGCATGCCCTTTCACCCAGTTAACATCTTGTGTCCACGGATGGAATTGTAGGTGTTGCTAGGCAACAGAGGACTACATTTTTCAGAATGCTCGTTTCACGGGTTTTTTTTTTTTTTTCCCCTTTCCTCAATTGGCTGCTACTTTTTCAGTTGCCACTTTACTTCTCTTGCTTATCCTAAGCAGAGGCAGACTTTCCTTGCATTCTTTCTCCATATTAACACTTTGCCTGTTAGATAAGTACTTTCTGGGCTTTTCTTGGGTGAACTATTAGTCCGGGGAACTTACTAGTTGAGTTTAGATGCTACTCCTGTCAGGATGTTGGATTCTAAGGGACATGCTCTAGACCTAAGACTGTCACTGATTCCCCCCCGCCTTACTGTTCCTCATGTCAAATTGGGCTCCCTAAAGAGTATTATGGACCTCTGTGGCCCTCATTATTCCAGTCCATCCAGCACTGAACAAAAGCCAGCATGGGTGAAATCACTGTCCAGTGGCCCAACTCCTTCGTTCCCTCCAGAGGGTTATTCAGTACTGGAAACCTCCCCCTATTTTCAGGTATGTACCCCCAACCCTGCACTTATATTGGTCTCCTCAGAGGTGTAAATCTTTGAGGAATTCATATCTTTATATTCCCCTTCCTTCTCCTTTGGAGATTCTTATGAGGGACTTATTAGGGCTGTTTTGGAGACCTTTAACGGCCCTGACACCCGTAATGAGGGGCATTCCTCTGCAGATTTATTCCCGAGGCATAAAATTCTCCTGTGGACCCTCCAGGATAGCAGAGTCTACTGCCCTGCCTTTGGCAGATGCTGCATAACTGAAGGATATGGTGAACTAGAACCATGAGTCTATCCTCTGGGGCTAAATTTGCCGCCTCCTGTGTTAACAGGGCTGTTTCCATGTTGGGTGAACAGATGGTGGAAGCTATCCAGGCGTATGCATCAAAGGAGGATCTGTTGGTGTTTTTGGCCAACATGAAGGAAGCCAACACTTATAGTGGAGGCTTTTTGATGAAGTCTGGTTTTCTGCTAAAGCCTCAGCTTTCTCGGTTATTGTGCAACACAGCTTGTGACTTAAGATTTTGTCTGCGGACCTGTCTTCCAAGAAGTCACTGGTTTCCTTTCCCTTTTTCCCTTTCAGGCCAAGTCTCTGTTTGGAGTTGAGCTTAAGCAGATCATTAATGATGCAAGAGCACCTTGTTGTCTCAGATGCCCACCAAATGTCCTACTGTAGTGTGGAAACTGTGTGGCTGTTGTGTGTGGTTTTTTAAATCCCCGGAAGACCTCAACCATCACAGGCCCTGTACTCATTGCCCTCTGCCAAGTATAGGCAGCAGTGGCAGCTCAAGTGAACAGCTTCATGGGCTAAGTCTGTCAAGCCAACTTCTGCATGACTTGCGGAATCCTAGCCCGCCGGCTCCCATGGGAGGGCATAGTCACCTGTTTTGGGATGCCTGGGGATCCTCAGTCGCGGATCAGTGAGTTTTTGCATGTAATTTCAGAAGTGTACATAATAGATTTCTGATCCCTTTTCGTTTCTTGTCCAATGTACCAACAGAGCTGACCAAATTAAGGCTGTTCCAGGAGGCGATAAATTCACCGCTGGAAAAAGTTCTGGTTCCAGTACCTCACTAGGAAAAAGGTTCCGGTTTCTGTTATAACCTGTTGGTTCCCAAGAAGGATGACAGCAGCCGTTCACTCTTTGGCTCTTAAGTGTCTCAACATGTATGTATGTGGAGACTGCACGATTCAAGAGTTCTTGCGATCTGTCATCGCTGCGATGTGCACAGTGGAGTATCTGGCGTCTCTGGACCTTCCAATTTTGTGCCTTCACATTCTGACCTATACTGAGGGTCAACACTATCTGCTTTTTGCCTTGGGCTCTGAGTGTTACCAGTTCATAGCTCTTCTATTTGGACTAGCCTCTGCTTCTTGGGTGTTCACCAGAGTCATGGGGGAACCTAGCAGCCTTCATTCCCACCTGGGGTATTTCTGTGACCCCTTATCTGGACGACCTATTAATAAAGGCTCCTTTAGAAGAACTTTTTGCCTAGCACGTCCAAGAATGTGCTCTACTTTTGATCCACTATGGGTGGATTTTGAACCTGTCCTCTCCAATACAGTTACAGGAGATGGTGTTCCTGGACATGAGGTTTGGCACCCAGCTATAAAAGGTCTTTTTGCTGGAGGACAAGATCCTGCAGGTGATGCAGGAGGTTTCAGGCCATGAAGTGGCCCTCATTTTCTCTGACTTTGGCCATGAGTTCTGGGCAAGCTAGTGTTAACACTAGAGGTGGTGCCTTACACTTGGGTGCACATGAGGGAACTTCAGAGACATGTCGTCCAGAATTGGTACTGAAATTCAGCACTTCTGGATCAGCAGATCTCCCACCCTCCAGAAGCCAGATGGGACCTGCAGTGGTGGATACATTTGTGCAACTTGGAGCAGGGGTAATCCTTTGAACCTGGAATGGACTCTGGTCACAACAGATGCCAGCCTGAGACTGGGGTGCGGTCTTGGGTCACCTTGGGATCCATGGCACATGGACTGCAGAGGAGTGTCTTCTGTCCTCCAAAGTTCAGTAGCTCAGGGTGATCCGTGTCTCTCTGGTGTACTGGACTTCTGACGGGTCATCTAGTATGAGGTCAGTTAGACGCCAAGGCTGTGGCTTACATCAGCTGCCAGGGGCACTCTAGGTGAGCCCTTGCTTAGGGTCTTTATTCTCACACAAGCTTCCTTCTCTTTCTGTCCCTGTCTGTGTGGTCTTGACCACATCATAACTGAACTCGGGGCAAGGGTTGAACTGGAGGAGAGGCAGGGAGTCTCCACTTAAACTCTTGTCTTTTGAGATGTGTTCTGCCCTCCAAGGAGGAACTCCACCCCCATGGTACTGGTGTTCCATATTAAAACGACAGAGCAAATACCGTTTTGTAACATTACAAAGCTTTTTAACCATATGCATATTAAGCAGATACTGTTACATATTAACTAGCTAAAATTGATTTAACAGGTGACTAAAATCCTTTTTCTTAACTGTCTAGCTGAAGAACAAGCAAATAACATGAGTTTTGTCTCTCTGAATGTTCAATTCTGGGCATCTGCATTTTATGCCACTAATATTTATATTCTACCTCTCCCTCACAGCAAGTTCTTGGTCATGGAGCTCGCAGATACCACATATCAGCCATCCTGTGCCAGAGAGCAAAGGTGGCCATGAGCCACTTTGAGCCCAATGAGTACATCAGCTATGAGAAGCTGGATAAAAACATAAACATTGTACGCAAACGGTAAGAACTAATTTGCCAACTTTAGTCGTCTTACTAAGAGTGTGTGTGTGTGTGTGTGTGTGTGTGTGTGTGTGTGTGTGTACTGTCTCTTGATAAGAGGAGGTGTTTGTCATCTTGGGGCAGGGCTGTCTTCAGAACACAGAGTATAGTGGCTGTAACCTCACTGGTGTTAGTCTGTCATGGAGGAAGGGAATCTTAATTTCCATGTTGCCAGGAAGTAGGTGGGTACGAAATGGTCTAAAGATTAAGACCATACTGCTGGCTCAGAGGCATAGTATTAAAGTGCACAGGGAAAATTGTCTGCAACTGAAGCTGCCTTTTACATAAATATTCTAGAGATCAGGGCAGTAGGAAACAAACTCAAAACATTCAAGCCATGCATGTTGTTGAAAACAGTTTGCATAAGGTCAGACAGCAACTCTTCCGTAATCTACCTAAGATATCTGTGAGGCAAGAGGAGCCAATCTCTGAACAAAGAAGCAGAAGGGTTTCTCAGATGGGCAGCCCTGCTCTATTCCCTTTGTCTCAAGTTCAGTCCTCAAGGGCCACCAACAGGCCAGGATATAAGGATATACTTGACTAAGAACAGGTGAGTTAATCAGTGGCTCGTTCATTTTGACTGACTTGTCTGTGATTAAGAAGGGAAATCTGTAAATCCTGTACTGTTGGAGGTCCTGGAGGACTGACCTTGGGAAAACACTGCTTCAGTGTTTAGAACTGTTCCTAATTTTTAACATGAAGTTTCTTCTTTTTACATGAATCGAGTCTTAAGACAAACCTGTGCTTCCCTATATACAACCTTGACATTGAGGATATCTGCTTCCCCCATTTCAGGAAACCAGAACATCCAAGCAGACTAACTGAACAGAGTAGTGGTGGATCAGGAAGAATGTGTTGAGTGTGGTTTGTTTGTTTAAATCCCCATGTCTCCAATACCCTAGTGACGATCTAATGACTTCGAATCTGAACAAGAAATGCTATGTGTACTTCTCCTGGCTGAACTCTCTGGAAGTTCTGGGGCTGAATGGTGTGTGTTTTGTTTTTTAACAAGGAGAAATAACGGATAAAGTAGGCAACTTTAGTTCAGATAAAATGGAGGGGTTTATGAAGATTCTAGGCTTGGATGAAACTCAAAGAATGAAATGTAATGTATATGGCGTTCATTGGATCTAAAAAGGAGAACCCAGTCTTTCCAGTGCACAGTTCCATCCAGGACATCTTTACCACTGAATGGAAATCAGGAGACGAGATCTGTTATGTCAAGAAGACCTCAGAAATTATACCCCTTTTCCGACGCAGATACTGTACATTGGACTACATCTCCAAAAGTGGATGCCGCTATAGCTCAAATCTCAGAGACCCACTTTACTATTGGAAGATTGTACTACATTGAGTCCCTATGGACAAGTGTGCGGACAGTGCACTTAAAAAGCTGTTCACGTCCACAGGCCATAACATGAAGTGGAGTCCTCTGTATCCCGTTCCTGGTTTCTCTAAATCTTTCTTCAGTCAAAAAACGCTGTCAACTTTTCATGTGATTCCTCCCTCTATATTCTTGGGATCCTCGGCACTAGCCAATAAGGCCAGAAGGGCCTTATGGATTGAAGCCTGGGAAGCTGATGCATCCTCCAAAAACAAGTTTGTATCTCTAGCCTTTGTAAGCCATAAACTATTCTGGAATCAGCTGGAAGACTACATCTTACATCAAGAGGTAAGCTAGGTTTTTTTTTTTTTTTTTTTTTTTTTAACCCAGGCTTGTAGAATCAGGAGCTTTCCTCCCAGATCCAACTTCAGAAAACAGTCCTTTAGAGGCTACAGACCGGAAAGAGTTTATGCACAACGACAGAGGCATGGGACGAGGGCCTGAGCCTGGAACCAAGAGGAAGTTCCAGAGGAAGCCAAAATTTCAGAGGAATCCACAACAAAACCCTGCATACCCCATCTCCTTCTCCAGTAGGGGGCAGACCGGAGGAGCTTCAGGACTCCTGGATGATCAATCCAGACAAGAGTGTCCTTCGTATACTAGAGATGTGGGGGTATGAACTAGAACTTCAAACTGTCCCTACAAAAAAAAACTGTTCAGAACATCCTTAATCAGGAACAAGAGTTTAGCTGAAAGTCAGACAAGTCAGTGGTCCAGGATGCTCTTAGGTTTTCCTGGAAACAATCTCTCATACCGCTTCCCTCCTCTGCCACTGCTGACAGAGGTAATTCAGAAGAGATCCGTCCAATGTAATACACATCGCCCCAGACTGCCTGCAAAAAGTGTAGTACACCGACCTCAATGTCACTATTTCCTCTACCAGTCATTCCAGACCTACTGTCACAGGGGCCTCTGTTCTACCCAGATCCTGCATTCTTGAAACGGACTGCTTGGAACAAGTCATAGACTATTCTAGCCGGTCGTTGCCCTTCCACTACAAATACTTATTACAGAACATGGGCCATCTTCTCCAAATGGTGCGGAGATGAACAACTAGACAGATCCCATATGTCTCCGGAATGAACTTAAGATATTCTCCGGGAAGGTTTCCAGAGGGGATTGAAACCTAAATCTCTGAAAGTTAAACTCTCAGCTGTACTCTCTACTCCATTTGCTGAATCCTATGTCCTCAAAAGATACGTTTCTGCAATTGTGAAAATTAAGCTCTCCATGGGACCTAAATTTTGGTGTTAAATCTGCTATGTTCACATAGCTTATTTGAGCCCTTGGAAGAAGTATCTCTGAAGCACTTAACACTCAAGACAGTTCTCGTAACAGCTGTCACGTCAGCTCGCAGAAGGTAGAGTTACAGGCACTTCTCTGTACGCCACTACATATATGGTATTTCACCAAGACACAATTGTGCTCAGACTGTACTTTTGCTCCAAGGTGGTGTCTGAATTCCTTCTCAACAAAGACATTATCCTCCCTTCATTTTGCGCTAAACCATCTAATGAGAGATCCTTCCATAATCTTTATCTTAGTCGGATGCCTAAGGATTTATTTAGATAGAACCAATGCAATACATAAAACTGATGCCTTGTGGGGGGGGGGGGGGTTTCTCCTCTGGACACTCTCTAACGGTACTGTGGCATCCAAGCAATAAGTCTCTAGATGGATTAAGAAATGCGTTAATTTAGCTTATACATCAACTAAACTAACTCCTCCTGTAAAAATCAAGGCACACTCTACTAGAGCTGTTTCTATGACCTGGGCACAAAAAGCAGTAGCTACGCCTGATATCTGCAAAGCTGCTACCTGGTTGTCGGTGTTCACCTTAATTAAACATTACAAATTATATCTTCTGGCCTATACCAACGCCAGACTTGGTAGGAAAGAGCTGGAAGCAGCACTTCCTAATTTAAGGGGTATGTATATGGTTCCCTCCCAATGTTCTGGGGCACTGCTTTGGTAAGTCCCACAGTACATTGCTATGGATTGGACACAGAGGGAAAAAGTGAAAGTTACTCACCAATATTTTGTCTTTCTGTCATTCCACAGCACACCTCCCTTCGGGTAAATAGTAATGTAGCGATCCTGTCTTAGACTGTATTATTTCTAGATAGATTTGCTGGTATATCAGTGTTTTTCCTTCATTATGCTGGTTACTAATCTGTTACTAACCTGTTATATCTGGCAGCTTGGACAGTAGTGTTAGAACTGGAGGGAGGAGGAGGAAAAAGTACTCTCTCTAATATTTTTTTCTCCCTATTCTGGTATAAATTGTGTGAGATATCAGTGTATAGAGTGCCACGACTGGTATAAAAAGTCTATACTTTTTTTTTTTTTTTTTTTTTTTATTTAAATCCTAAAATGGAATTTAAATACAGAATGCTAATTATCAAATGCATTTCCGTATTGACAACTATTGCACAAAGGATCCACAATCTATGAATGTGATGGTTCCATATAGCAAGTTGCCAGTAAAGCAAGGCACATATTCAGATATGTATGCTTTTATATATTGATGTACTTTCTGTCTCGGGTGGGCTGTAGCGGGTATATATAATGTGTGTAAGTATATTTGGGTCTGGAAATATTTGGACACTGTCACGATTGACCAAAAATATCATATGAAACGTTTAGGAATTGCAACAATTTTGATACCCCGTCCCCTTATATCAGGGGCTCAAATGTAACTGGACAAATTAACGCAATCCTAAATAAAATGTTCATTGTTAATCCTTTGCAGGCAATGACTGCTTGAAGTCTGGAATGCATGGACATCACCAAACTCTGGATTTCCTCCTTTTGTGACGCTTTGCCAGGCCTTTTACTGCAGCGGTCTTCAGTTGTTGGTTGTTGTGGGCTTTCTGCCTTAAGTTGTCTTCAGCTAGTGAAATGCATGCTCTATTTGGGTTGCAATCAGGTGACTGACTCTGCCATTGCAAAATATTCCACTTCTTTGCTTTAAACTCCTGGGTTGCTTTCACAGTATGTTTTGAGTCATTGTCCTTCTGTTTAAAAAAAAAAAAAAAAAAAAAAAAGCTACGCCCAATCAGCTCTGCTGTATCTGAGCAGACAATTTATCCCTATACGCTTCAGAATACATCCGGCTGCTTCTGCCACATCAACAATAAACACTAGTGAGCCAGTGCCATTGGAAGCCATGTGTGCCCACGCCATCACACTGCCTCCACCGTGTTTTACAGATGTGGTATGCTTCGGTTCATGAGCTGTCCCAAGCCTATTCTTGAGGCTTACAAATGGCTTGCACCTTGTGGTGAATCCTCTGTATTTGCACTCTTCTCTCTATGGCTTACCATGGAAAGGATTCTACGATCATCCACCACTGTCTTTCGTGGATGTCCAGGCCTCTTTGTGTTGCAGAGCTCACAAGTGCGTTTTTTGTTTTGTTTTTCTCAGAATGTACCAAACAACTTGCTTGTTTTTTGCCACTTCTAATGTTCCTGCTATCTCTGATGGATTTTTTTTGTAGCCTAAGGATGGCCTTTTTCACTTGCACTGAGAGCTCCTTTGACTGAATGTTATGGGTTCACAGCAACAGCTTCCAAATGTGAATGCCACACCTAGAATCAAGAGGGGGCTACATATTACAGCTGTAATTCCTAAACCTTTCTTCCAATTTGTATGTGAATACCCTCAAATTTAAAGCTGAGACTGCGCTTTAAGCCCATATTCATTATTTAACTATTTATTTTGGTAAACAGCCGCAATAACAAAACGTGTGTCAGTGTCCAAATATTTCTGGACTGAACTGTAGATTTACTAAAACAATCAAGCAGATATTCTGGTACTTCATAAGAATATAACAGACTTTTCCAAACCTAATGGGCAAATTGTACTTAACCCCTCCACTGCCGGGGCAGTAGCCCTATGGAAAGCACTAATGCTAATTCTAGAAAATAAGATGATGCATTAAAGTGATCTTAAAGGGATAGTAATACTTAAAAAAAAAAAAAAAAAACTACTTCTTGTAGCCTTTCAAAAACTAAGTAAAACAAGCCCAGCGGCACCTCTCAAACCTTTATGGTTGGAGAGAGATCCGCTTTCAAAGTTCCCTCTAACCTGACGTCTGCATTCTAGCTGACAGCAGGGGAATCCAGGACCGGCGGAGGCTCTGCAGCAGAGCCGAGATCGCGGTAATAAAGAAACCCTTAACTTAAAGGGATAGTAATTTTTCATAATAAAAGCAGCTCTAATTAATCATCATAGTATTTGGACTTTGGAGAGTGTTGTTTCAATTCTGTCAGAGTTGTAGTTCAAGAGTAATTCAATGACAAAATCTCCCCCTCCCAGCCCTTTTACTGATGTAACTCTGTTCAGCAAGATCAGAAGGGAGGTGCCCAGGTAGATTGCAGAGGGGGGACAATCTTCAATTAAGATAAGGGAAAAACCTGAAAAACTTGTCAAGGGAGGCAGGGCTTTCTTTGTTCTCTGTCTGGTCTTACAGCCAGATTCCACATCTGAGAAGAGATGGCTTACACTAGTTAAAAGAGGCAGGAGGGGAAACTTTACTTGGGAATATCTCTAACCATAAAGGTCTGAGAGATAAGACTTCTATCATCCTTCATGGTTTTTTTTTTTTTTTTTTAATGCCTATAAAATAAAGATAAAACAAAGTATTACTATCCCTTTAAAAGGGATATCCCTTTCAAACCAAGCACACATAGAAGACCTTTGTAGTGAATTATTATCGCAATCTCGGCACTGCTGCAAAGCCGCCGACTTATCCCAGGAGAGGATTCCACTGCTCTCAGCTAGAATGCCGACGTCAGGGGAAAGGCAAAAAAAGGGAACTTTGAGAGTGGATATCTCTCAAACCATAAAGGTTTGAGATGCCACTGGGCTCACTTTACTCAGTTTTTGAAGGGCTACAAGATGGGGGATAGTAATATTTAATTACTATCCCTTTAAAATGTTAATGTGCAAAAAAACCCCCAAAAAAACACAAATGCACTGTGATCAAAGTAATAACATCCATTATGCCCTTCTGGTGCCAGCATGTTGCTTTTGAAAATCCAATATGATTCTCTGGCATAAAATTTTAAATCTGTCTTCTACACTCTAATATAGTTCCTATTAATTTATTGTTTGACTCCTTTGTGTATTGTTCTGCTAAAGGGTATTTATCACCTGATAGTTGTTCCAAAAATCTACATTCTGTCCTTCCTGTATATACACCTTATTACATGGGCATTCTATAAAATATATTGTATATGTAAAATTGCAGTTTATAAAACTATTTGATATTCCATACCCGTATAAGGTAAGGTGCATCTACACACTAGATCAATCATACACCTGGCCTGGAGAGGTGCCATGCTTTACTGACCACTTGCCATATAGAACTGTCGCATTCATAGAGAGGATCCTCTGTGCAATTCATTGCATTTCAGTATTTTCAGACTTATTTGATATTTAACATACTGTATTTAATTACATTTTTAGGATTAATAAAAATGGGTATATAAATTCTAGACACTTTTGTCTTCCACAAGTCTCACTGTGACAATAGATTGTAGCGGCCCCTGATTGGCTTATTATTTAGCTATAAGGTCTCAAGTGGGTGTAAATTTTATTAGATCGCTATTTTTGGATTATAAAATATATATATAATACAATTTTTATTTGTGTGTTTTTGGTTGTTTGTGTTTTTTTTTTTTTTTTTTCCTACAAATCCAGCTTCCAAGTTTGTCTGCCAGGAGGTAGCCTGGTAGTAATTACTCCTCTCTTCCAGGAGAGAGGAGTATGAGACTTCTACCTCCCAAAATATCTTTCAGTATATAAA
This sequence comes from Rhinophrynus dorsalis, assembly GCA_037306005.1. Lineage (NCBI taxonomy): Eukaryota > Metazoa > Chordata > Amphibia > Anura > Rhinophrynidae > Rhinophrynus > Rhinophrynus dorsalis. The sequence continues at coordinate 116,343,986 of CM074722.1, forward strand.
TGACTTCCCAGGACTTGGTATCTGAAGAGGATTGAATAGAACCTCTATTACCTCGACTAAGCTTTTTGAACTCCTTAATCAGGTGTTTGCCTGAGGACTTACTGCATCATGTCAGGGGTCAATTATTGCTATTCTTGACAAGTCTGGCTACTTGGTTTGCTGAGGAAGATTTAGCGAAGATTCATCATGCCGATTGACAAGATCCGGGAGTTGACAACTGACTTCACCCATGGGGCTTGAAAATGTATCCATTGTCATGTTCTCATTTGTTTGAACCCATTCAAACATTTTGTGGTTAAAAATACTGATTTTTTTTTTTTTTTTTTTTAAGTTCATTTCCTCAGCTAGAAGCTTGAGTGAAACTCATGCACTCTTGTGAATCTGCATATATGGCTATTAATCGCCACAAAATTGTCCTTGGAACAATGCACTTATACTCCTCCTATTGTCTGTCATTATGAATTCAGCTTAGATTGTAAGCTCCTTGGGGCAGGGTCCCTTTCCTAGTGTAGGATTCCCTTGCTGCACTTTCCCTCACAAATAATGTAATGATTGTACTTAACCTTAATTCTCTTAACCCAGTTCTGTCGTTTTTGTATTGTATTATTTCAACTTCTGTTAAGCGCTGTGTACATGTATGGCACTATATAAATAAAGATACATACATACAATGCATGCTTAGAATCCATGAAATGCATCATTTGTCCGTAATTTCAGAGGAGGTGGCCAATAAGGGACTAGAATGCACCGGGGAGACTCTACTTGCATGGGATGTAACTCATAGAGTTCTGCCACCAGAGGCCAACACAGCCCCGTTTAATGTGAATAACACTTCAAACACGTTGGTGTGGGGAGATGAGAAAATCCCATTATACTTCATGGTGGGGTGTGTGTTGTGTTCATACCAGTAAATATGTACTGGCTTTTCTCACATCCAATCCTGTATTTCTACCGCTTGTGTGTGTGTGTGTGTGTGTGTGTGTGTGTGTGTAATTAATTACTTATAAATTCTTTCCTAGACTGGACCGCCCACTGACCTTGTCTGAGAAGATTGTATATGGACACCTTGATGACCCAGTTAAGCAGGAAATAGAACGAGGGAAAACCTACCTCCGTCTGCGCCCAGACAGGGTTGCTATGCAAGATGCCACAGCACAGATGGCCATGCTTCAGTTCATCAGCAGTGGGCTGCCAAAGGTGGCAGTGCCATCTACTATACACTGTGACCATCTGATTGAAGCTCAACTGGGTGGCGAGAAAGATCTCAAGAGAGCCAAGGTATAGTAGATATATACAGATATATATTCTGTCTGTGCTGATCTAATGCAAGACTATAAGGGTAAATGTATAGCAACAATTTGACTTTGAAACAGCTGGTGAGTGCTGTTGATGATCTGATTAATAAACCTCTTAACTTGAAAGTAATAACAAACTCCCAAGTGTACTCGTTAGGAGACAGGTGTAGGTCTCAAGATGATGGGGAAGCGCCATGTAAAATCATAGAAACGCTTGATGCACAGTACCTGGGGATTAAGATCTACATAAGCATTCTCCCTACACTGTATGGCTCCCCCTGATGTATTGATATGCTCTCCCATGCATGGTGGTGCTTGGATAATCTGTGGGTCAATGGGGAAATGGTGTGTGTTTTTTGTGTGGGTTTTTTTTTTTTTTTTTTCCCTCTAATGCATATTGAGAAGGCTTCTCATCTGTCTGTTACGGAAAAGTGCTTTTATTCCCCCATGACTTTGTAAGGAAACCTGTTCTGAGTAGCATCTGCAGAAAGATTTGGATAAACTGAGACTGAGTGGATAAGTGGCAGATGAGGTTTGATGTCGATAAATGTAAGGTTATGCATTTGAGTTGCTGAAATGGGCATTGTACGTAAACACTAAGAGGAAACCACCCAAGGAATCCTACATAGATTTCTGGAGCACTGATAGACTTCACAACAGTGTGCAGTGTCACTCATCTGCTGCAAGAGCTAGTATGGAACTTTCATGACAAAAAAATGCCCAGGATATACATATATAAATCTACCACTTTACACTTTTTGTAAATCCTCATTTAAAATGTTGAGTACACTTAGGGCATCAGCCCTTTGACATTACTCACCTGGAGAAAAGTATAGCTGTGTAACAAAACCGATAAAGGTATTGGAAGTCTTTACTACTAGTCAAACTGTGTTTGATTTCTCTTTTAGAGAAGAGATTTCTAAAGGAGAAGGTGTTGCTATATATAAATTCAAGGCCAGTACAAGGAACATTTGAATAGCGTGGTTTTTTTATATTAAAAAAATAAAATAAAATAATAAATAAAAAAAAAAAAAAAATAGTAGTTTAGATAGAATGTTGACACAGTGAAATTCCTGTCCTTTAGAGTCCAGAAAGGACTGGGCACTAGCACAGCCAATCTCCTCCATGTTTTAAACTTTGCATCGCCACCTGTTTGTGCTCCATGTGGTCCAGACCAGTTCTCATTCTCCCTCTTTTTATAGTAGACTGGGGGGTCTCTGTCTTCATGTATGCAAACCCTTCTACAGCACCACAGTGTATGCAGTGCCTTCATAGTCTTCCCCCCCCCCCCCCCCCTTACATTTTTTGTCAGCACTGTTAAATATGATATATTAGACAGCTGCACTTGCACATTAGTGTCTGTATACCTTGCCCACTATTGATGAGCATATTATTCTGTCACTGTTTGTTTTTAGTCTTTCTGGAAGACCAGCCGTTATCACTGATGGTTGGCTGTTTTTGCTAGACCGACTCCCTATCCATATTTTGTTAGTGCTAGACTGATATCTAGCCTGTCCCTCTGAAGTGGCAGAATCATAGTATCTGAGCCTGGGAAGGGAGGTTCCAGACTGAGCAGGCGTAAAGATTTTGGCGCTAGATATGCTCTCCTTTTAGAGTGCAAGTGAGAGAGGGTGGATACCAGTCTGCTGTAATTCATGGCATGTGTATCAATCCAGGCTGTAGCTCCTTCCTCTCCAACAACTTGGCTGTTCACATCGCAGTTCTGCTGCAGAACCTGATCGGGCTTGTCTGTTATCACAAACTTTTAAAAGTCGTCCAGACTCTATTGACAAGTTCCTTGGGAAATTGCTGGCTAGCTGACCCTCCACACTTTCTCAAAAAAAAAAAAAAACTTCTCCAGGTCCAGAACATAGAACAGTTTGCTAGACAATGTACTGCCTACATAGGAGGGAGAAACTAGTGAGGATGCTAACTGGCTGATGTCATCTGACTCCCTCTCTGAAGCTGGTCTTGGGTAAAGCATGGTACCATGTTGCCCATAGAAAATGCAGGAGATAAGCAGAGTAAAAATGATGGATTTTTTTTTTTTTTTTTTTTTTTTTTTTTTTTAAATTGGCTAGCAGACTGGCTTTGGATGCAAGCTTTCAAGATCACTAGGTTTCAGTGCAACTAGGCAGTGCAGTGCACATAATTTTAACATCTAACACCTTGACTGCCAGAGGGGCATCCACCACTAAGCTTTTTTAGACTATTCACTGAGAGTTCCTCTTATAATGATTTAAAGTGTGTGCCTTATTGGCTCGTAGCTTGACTATATACTTTAGTATAGTGGTGTAATGTTTTTCTCAGACTAAATTTTCTTCAGCGCTATTAACCCCTTTCCGTAGCAAGTCTGTATGCTCTGTCTTAAAGGGATATTGCGCTTAATACTGGTAGATCTTAAAAGGAAATATTGAGCTAGTAGTAGCTTCATGCTTAGCAGGCAGGTCTACTGTGTGGCTTTCGGGGACTTTATCTTGTGTCCAATATGATGTATATTATGAACAATTCATAAATTGTACCTAGAGTCCTTGGCGTTTTACTATCCGCTTCGTATCACTGCGGCAATACCGTCCACCTCTTGTTCTCTTACCCACTTAGACCTCCCGTCTTCTTAATGCACCTGCTATTTCACCTTCCCAGTGTCCCAGCTGCTGCACGTTTTCAGTGCCAATTTGCAGTCTTCACACTGCAACACCACTGCCTGATCATTGTTCATGCTTTCTTAAAAGCTCCATTTAATAAAATGGTGAAATTGAAATTGGTATGAGGTGCCCCCCCCATCACCACCTCAACGCCATTTGGGGAGTATGTTGAAGTGGAAGAAGTCTGGGGCAGACCACCTGCACCATAAGGGAGAAGTTAAAAAAAAAAAAAAAAAAAAAAATCCCATTGACTTTAAATGGGGCTATTAACACAATGAATGCTATCCTATAGAATAATTTGTTAAAACGTGTGTAACGCCTCAGTCATATGCAGTAGAGACTGCCCACGCTGCGGCTGATACAGAGCTGGACACTCGGAAGAAGCCTCCAGCTCTGTATCAGCCTCTACTGTGCATGACTGCCCCGCGACCGGCTGGCAGTGGCACTGTGGCCCGTGTAACGGGCTCTTCAACTAGTAGGTTTTATAAAGTATTACTAAGCAATACTTTGCAGACCCATAGCATTCATGTGTTTAAAAGTCCCATTGCAAATCAATGGGCATTTTGTTCTCCCCTATGGTGCAGACAGTCTGCCTTAGAATTACTCCACTTTCACTTGAATATCCAGTCCTTGTTGATAAAGACAAATCTGTTGCTGTTTGTATAACTGCCAGTTCTCTGGATAACCTTCTAATGTGCTTAATCTGAGCCTTATTGTGTAACTACAAGTACTTATTAATGCTTTTATATTACCAGAGTTCTTTCTTTTTTAGGATATTAACCAGGAGGTGTATAACTTCTTGGCAACTGCTGGCGCCAAGTATGGAGTTGGCTTCTGGAAACCAGGATCTGGTATAATCCATCAGGTATCTATTCACTTTTGATTTGGTAACTGCATTATTAGTTGAATTTAGCAATTGTCCAGACTACTGGTTTCTAGCGTAATCATTTGAGAACTATTATCAACAATACTTCAGTTAATAAGCATTCGGCAGGTGTTTTTCCCCTGGTAGCACACCTGCAGAAAGCAGTTTCTCTGCAGGGCATCTAAATGTCATATGGGATTGACCTGCAGTTCCCATAGCCCGAGGAATCATACTTGTAGTACTGTGCACTAAGCAGCAGGTGGCTTGGAATATGACTTCTTGACTGTCCAGCCTCCCTGCCAACATGGGGGTGGGTGCGGGGGTAGTTTTCAGGTGCACTTATGTTGTGCAGCCCCAAATCTCCTGGCTTTATATTAATTGTGATGTACCTGGCTTTCAGCATAGGTCTGAGGAGAAATATCGAGCCCTCGTTCTGCAATATGGAGAGCTCCATTTGTTTTCCTGAAGATATTGGAACAGCTCATCCCAAGAGTTGTGACTAATTGTAAGAGGGGAAAAAAGATTTTAATATAATTTCATATTGGGTTGTTCAGGGGACCTGATATCACTTGATCTAGGTATACTAGATGAATTTGATCAGACTGAGTTTCACTGGGGTATCCTGTCGAACGACCAGGTGCTGTTAACAGCTCTGCAACCCTGTCTGAAGTAAAGAGCCGATTTAATTCCTGTTCTAACTAAACCACATCCCAAAAATCTCTAGTGGCAGAGGGGTGTCTCGATACACTGTTTGACACCCCTCTAGCACTTCAAATGGGTGCCACCTGGGGTGGAAGCCTCTTCCTTGTAAAACTGATACTTATTTTTTTTTTTTTTTTTTTTTTTTTTTTCCCCTGTTACGACAAATTGGGGAAAGGCAAAAATGCTAATCCATAAAAACAAGGTATTGGTAAGTCCTGACTTTTAAAGGGCTCTGTGTACCAATTGCATTATAGGATCCTCATTTTCAGCATTCTTGTAACTGCAGGCCTGCCCCACAAGGTCACTTTGTAACCAGTAATGTGATCATGGAACATTTGGGCCAAGAGTTTAATCTGCAACTAGAAACCTAGAGAACTCACTTTGGTAGTGCCTGATGTGCTTGCCTGCCCAGTCTAACTGGACGGCAGTCACATTTGTTAGTGTAGATTCCTTAATTAACTTACATTTCTGGCCCTGGCTACAGCAGCAGAGAATCCTTTGATTTTATTAGAAAGTGGCAACTTTTTCTTTCTCTGTGCACCCTGTGAATTTACATACGTTTGTTAGAAGTTAAGGTAGAAAGATCATTTGTACAGAAAACTAATTGCACATTTGGATGTCATTAACTCTTTGAGTGCCAGAGGGGTACACAACACATTGCTTCACAATGCATTGCCTACCCCTCTGGCACTTAAATGGTTAATGACAGTACTGGTGATCTGAGTGATTACACAATAACTGTAAAATATGAACTTGTATACTAATCAACATAGCAGAAAAGAAACCTAATTAATCATCTGTTAAAATAGGATTTAAAGAGTGTATTAAATTCTGTTGTGGCAGACGCACACAGGTCCTTATGCACTGGGGCAAACCAACTACACTACATGTAACTAACTTAAAGGGATGGTGATGCCCAAATTTACATTTATACCGTATGGTAGAATTGAAAAAATAAAGTATATGGAGAGAGTCCTGCTGCTAAAGTTCCTCCCCTTCTCCTGACTGCAGGAGATCCCGGTCCTGGGACCAGCTGGCGGCTCTTCAGCAGAGCTGAAATGACTAGCTTTAAAGAATTACTTCATTGGAAAGGTCTACAAATTGTGCTTGGTTTGCAAGCACACTTTGTAGACCATTCCGATGAAGTAGTTCTTTTTAAAGATCGCTATTTCGGCTCTGCTGAAGAGCCTCCTAGAGTCGCACGACTCTAAACTCCTGCTGACATCAGGAGAAGGGAAAGGAGGGTGGAACTTTGCAGCGAATATCTATCAAACCATAAAGGTTTGAGAGAGAGGGCTTTCTCCATATATTTTTATTTATTTCAAATCTAACATACTGTTTAAATGTAAATTAGGGCATCATTAACCCTTTTACAAGGATTGTTTTTTAACACATGAAATGCTAGAACTCTAATGCACTGCTTTTCCTTTTAAAGGGATTAGTCTAATTTAGACACTTCCACCTTATTTTAATTTTACATATTCTGCAAGTGCATAAATGTCAACAAACTGTTTAACCCTTTGAGTGCCAGAGGGGTACGGAATGCATTCCGTACCCCTCTGGCACTCAAAGGGTTAAACTATATTTTTTGTTTCTATTTTTCTTACTTACACCTGACAGGAAACACCCTTAATGAGTTTTCTGTCTGGAACTGTTTGTTGCAGTGTTTGATGCCAAGCTACATTCTACAGCATACAGGTCCCCGAAGTGGTGCATGGAGACATTAGCATTGAACATATGCCCCCTTTCAGTCACCCGACCAGAAAGCTCTCTGGAAACATCTAGTGTGCTTACAAGGGGGGTATGGGGGGGGGGGAATTTTAGGGAGTCTGACTATACGTTCTTGCAAGAGCATAATATTAGAAGCCAAAATAAGATGAAACTCCTTTTTAAAATGAAAGTATTGGGATTTTTATTTGGTTTATCGTCCCCATGGTGCAATTGAATTGCTTCCCTTGTGAATAAGGCCCACTAATGTAAGAACACTTTTTTTTTTTTTTTTTTTTTTTTTTTTTTTTTTTTTTAAAGGGATAGTAAATTCTAATATTGTAGATATTAAGAATAGAAGTACAATAACCTACCTCCCGTCTCTCCAAACTTTTTTATACTTTGAAAGATTGAAGCATCCATCGTCCCCCCCCCCCCCCCCCCCTTGCCCCTTTTGGAGATGTCAGAGCTCTATGGGACAGAAGCAGATCCTGGTTACTTGACCAGCCAGTGGCTCTTCAGCAGAGCCAAGATAGCGCTATGTAGAATGTAAACCATTCCTATGAAGTTTTTTTGTTCTACATAGCTCTATCTTGGCTCTTCTGAAGAGCCAACAGCTGGTCAAATGGTCTGCTTCTGTCCCATAGAGAGCTGACGTCTCCGAAGGGGGGGGGGGGTGTGTGTGTGTGTGTGTGTGTGTGTGTGTGTGTGTGTGTGTGTGTGTGTGTGTGTGTGTGTGTGTGTGACTAATAGATCTTCAGTTTCTCAAACTAGAAAAGTTTGAGACGAGAGGTAGGTTATTGTAATTCTATTTTTAATACCGATAATATTAGAATTTCTTAAAACAAACTATTACTATCCCTTTAATGTTGCTGCAGGAAGATTTTTCACATTCTTCTAATGATGCATGTAAGAATTACTAGTGACACACATTGCTTGTAAATGTTCTCTAAATTGTGTATGTTGTGTCTGTGGAACAAATGTCTCCATATAAGGTTGTTCATTGTTGTAGGCATTTTTGTCTTGAGAAAGCAGTCTTTGAACTGCAAAACGTTGATGTGAGTATAATACTTATTGTTTAAATCTTGGTGCCAATAACGTTAACAGGAACCATTGGGCGCCCTCTTGTTTCTTTACATATCTCCATATAAGCTTGCACACATGTAATTTTGGGGTTTTCCTCTGTACTGTGAGGACAAGATTTGTCTTGTCTGTTCATGATATGTTGTCCATGTAGAATTACAGATGACTATCCTTGTTTAAAAGGAGATCAAGTGAAGGGAGATCACTAACTGTACTTTGCTTCTTCTGTTTAGATAATTCTGGAGAACTATGCCTTCCCTGGAGTGCTTCTGATTGGTACAGACTCTCACACCCCTAATGGAGGAGGCTTGGGAGGGATCTGTATTGGTGTTGGGGGTGCTGATGCTGTGGATGTTATGGCTGGAATTCCCTGGGAGCTGAAGTGTCCAAAGGTGAGCGATGTCAAATATCTAGTGTTTAAATATTTCTTCTTTGGTAATGAAGGAAATAAACTTGTAACATGAGTTATTGGTACCCATATGGGCCTGAAACCAGTGAATCTGCCGTTGTGTGTGTTTTTGTTTTGTTTGTTGTTTTGGTTTGTTTTTTTTAAGATTGCATGGCATTCATCAGCTTTATGAAGGTAATCTATATAACTCAGCTGTGCATTACTTATACTGGCATTAACTGTATCTGCCTTCCTTTAAATTCACAAGACCTCTCATTTCATTACTTAAAGGGATAGTAATACTTAAGTATTACTAATCCCTATAGCAAAGTACTACTTTAAAAAAGTATTGTCCCCAGTGTCATCTCTCAAACCTTTATGGTTTTGAGAGATGAACGCTTCTAAAGTTTCCCTCCCCCTTCCCCGTAGTCAGCATTCTAGCTGACTCAGGGAAATCCAGTCAGAGATCATCAGGCGGCTCTGCAGCAGAGCCGCGATTGCATTAACTAAAAAAAAAAAAAACTTTCACTAAAACAGTCTTCTACGTGTGCTTGCAAGCCAAGCACACGAAGACCATTTCAGTGAAAGTTTTCTTTTTTAGTAACTCGATCTGGTGGCTCTCCAGCACAGCCGGAAAGTCGTACGACTCCCTCCCTTTCAGTCAGCTAGAATGCTGACTACAGGGAAGGGGGAGGGAGAGGGCAACTTTTAGAAGCGTTAATCTCTCAAACCATAAAGGGGGCACTCTCTCTTTCTCTTTTTTTCTCTCTTTCTCCCCCTCTCTTTCTCCCCCTCTCTTTCTCCCCCTCTCTTTCTCCCCCTCTCTTTCTCCCCCTCTCTTTCTCCCCCTCTCTTTCTCCCCCTCTCTTTCTCCCCCTCTCTTTCTCCCCCTCTCTTTCTCCCCCTCTCTTTCTCCCCCTCTCTTTCTCCCTCTCTCTTTCTCCCTCTCTCTTTCTCTCCCTGAGAGAATGAAGACCCAAATATAAAATGACAGTCAGGAAGTGAGGAATTGCTGAGAGAAATTGTGTTTTGTAGTTTCAGGCATCCTTTTGATGTATGGCTTAAAACAACTTGTACTCTTGACAATGATGTTCCTTTAACTCCTTAGGTGGTTGAGAAATTGTTTTGCAATGCCTTTGACATCTTCCTGCCATTGAAGGTGTTGAACTTATGTACAGTAGCCATCCCCTCCTTTATTCGAGGCTCTGTGCATTCCTTTCATGTGGCAAAACATTGTAGAGAGTAGGATCTGGTCTGTCCAGGTCTCAGATCCTGCGCCTTCTGAGCACTGGGGCAGCCGCACTGCACCCGTGCTAACTGGAAACTCTGGTTATGCATGCTCGTTGAAATGGCTAGTTGCTACTACGGTGCATGGCCACTGGTTGAAGGTTTGTTACACTTCTTTAGCGATTTTGCCCTTTCACAGAAAAGAATCTCTTACTTTGGGCTCATCTGAGGTGGTTATTTGTAATTTCTGTTTGCTTGCTGGCCATCGGTCGCTTCAGATTTATTCATAGACAACAGTAGTGTGCATATGTGGTGTTGTGCAAATTAAATAAAATGTTGTTGGTACACAAAATGTGTTTGCTCACTTTCTGAATTTGGGTGATAGTGGAGGGTAGTGGTATGTGTTTGTTTGTGGGGGTTTTTGTTTTTGTTATTCGTTTTTTTTTTTTTTTTTTTTTTTTTTTTCCTGGCAGTCAGTGCAGTGGAAGTTAGCATTTTGGTACTGTTCGGTCTGTGGTGTACGCGGGGACAGTCGGCTTTTTTGACAGTCGTACTTTAGCCCTTTAATTGCCAGAGTAGTATCAATGCAATTGATACCTATCTGGCATTCAAAGAGTTAAAGTAGGTAATACAATTTGTCAAAACACAGTACAGGTGTTTTTAAATAGTGCACTTAATCAGTAAAACGTGAAGCGACCATTTTTGCATTAAACGCCAAACAAAAGGCGAGACAAAAACCCAATCCTCCACCTACTTACCCAGCAACAAAGGTTATGCACCAGCCACAAAGCTGATTTTAAATTAATTGCAGCTCCAGAATGTACATGAGTAATGGTGAAGTAGAACAACCACACACCGGGGGGCATGGCTAGCCGTTGAGGAGGATGGCCGCTTGAACAGGGAGCTCCGCTGCCTTCCCTACTTAGCACTGCAATCTGCTCTCATCCAGCATTATGGTACGCAATAGACTAGGTACCTCTGGCACCTCTACCCCTGGTGATAAAAGGAAGCCTTCATCGGGATCGCTGAGAGACTTTCCAGACACGGGGCTGCCGACTCCTAGGCAGGAGAGGACCTCATGGCGGGATCTCTATCTTGCTCTCACTTTTCTGGCAATGATGGGCTGGATACTGGGTGAGAAGAAGGACTCTCATTGGGACAAGCCCAATATAATTCTACCCAATATATTTTTTCCTCTTCACCGTGGAGAGCTGACTTTATTAAACTGCTGACTGAATTAAAACACACAGTTCAGGCCGAAATATCAGTTGCGCTCTGATCTTGGGGGGGACTTGAGAGATGGGTGACAAGGCAAGAGGATTTGCCCTCCCAACAAACATGCCAGATTACCCAACTTACCCAGACTTCATCACAGCATTCCTTATAGTTGGGGTACTACAGACGGAGGCTGGAGAACCTGGACAACTTAGGCTGTTGCCACAACATTATTGTGTGGGGGGAGTTCCTGAGGCTGATTCCAGGGCTGAGGAATACGTTGTCCAGCTTTTCTTCACCATCTTTTAATTCGATGCTTGGTCGCCCTGCAGCTGCCACAGTCTTCATGGATGGAGCACATCGGGCCATGCGTCTGCAGGGCCCTGCTGGAAGTCCCCCGCGGGACATTATCTGTTGGCAAATTACAGGCTGAAAGAAGACCTCATGAGTTGCGTGAGCTTGGAACGTGGACCCATGAGGGTCACAATATCTCAATATTCCAGGACCTTTCAGATCTAACGTTACAAGCCTGTCGAGCCTTGCGACCCCTGACTGTCTGTCTTGCTCCAACAGCGGAATATTAGATAGTATTGGAACCATCCCTTTGGCCTGACTGTCCACCTGGGGGAATCAACCCACACCCTGCAATACTATCAAGACCTACCTGTTTTCCTGGAGGAGGTTGGCTTCCCTGACCTTCAAATTTGAGACTGGAGTCTACCTGTACAATGGAATCCGGTGAGGTCTTGTGCACATCGTGTGATTTGTGGGCCTGATTCCCCCAGAGTCTTGCAGACTTTTGTGGAACAAAGATTGCACGGTAGTGTGGAGATAGAGGAATGATTGGTCAAGGGTACTTCCCTCTGTTTTGCTGTTCCGTCTGAAGGCTTGCTCGACCTGGTATTCCTCCTGCTACTGGACTCTTGGCACTTTCCACTGTATTGCTTACCCGCTTGGATCCTGTCCCACGATGACTGGCAGTCTGTGGAGCTTTGATGGAGGCCAACGCTTTTGTAGTTGATGGTCCCCATTTGTTGGACCTCCTCCCCTCACTCTCTCCTCCTCGTCCCACTTATGAGGCTACTGAGTGACTTTTGCTGTATTAAGCAATATGGCAACCTGGGCTATTGCCTCAATGGGCTTCAGACTACCCAACCCCATGCCATACTTTAGATAACTGAGCATAGCACGATTAATATTTTTATGGAGTCTGCCCCCTACCCCCATGCCCCTGATACACTGATACGCCGCATGGTAGTTCCCCTACCCTCTGCTTCCCGTTTGAGTTGACCTGCTCCATTTGCGCCGCTTCATGGACGCGACCCTATCTGTCCTTAGCCATCCTATGTACATATGGGGACTGGACTTAGTTTTACTGGTTTTCCTCTGACTCTGGGGCCTGGCGCGCATAGAGTGTGGGTCTCTTCCATTGGGGGCCCTAAGCCGGCATTCTATACCTCCGACCTCATCAGATGCGCGTATTCCTGACCTGGGGTCTTTCATGTACTTGGTGTAATTATGCTTCTTGTACTGTTGATGTTTATAATACTACTAGTTACACGGGCCACAGTGCCACTGCCGCCCGGTCGCGGAGCAGTCACGTGCAGCAGAGACTACCCGCGCCACGGCTGATACAGAGCTGGACACTCCTTCGGAGCGCCCAGCTCTGTATCAGCCGCGGCGTGGGCAGTCTCTACTGCGCATGACTGCAGTATGCTCAGCAGTGGTGTACTGCGCATGTCGCGGCGTTACACACGATTTAGCAAATTATTATATAGACAGTATTCTAAAACTTCTATTTTTTTTTTTTTTTTTGGTCCAGAGCTGGTCCTACCATACACGCAGGTTGCTTGGGTCCTATGACCCCGTTACTCTACGGGGGACTCTGTGCTTCTGTTCATTGTTTGGGCCCGTTGCAAATTGTGGCAGTTATTTTTTTCCTTCCATTGTTGGGCCCACCCGGTTTTGCCCTGGGGCTCAGGGTGGGGTCGGTGTGCAGTGTTTCCCTGCTGGGTTTGCGTGCGGCTCCATACTGTGTTCTAGTGGCGGGGGGGTGGACTGCGTATAAACTGGGGGATGCTGGTGATGGTTGGCGGTGTTCTTGTCCCAGCGGGGACCTATATACTCCCTCTTGGGGTGACCTCCCTGCTCTACCGGCAGGGAGGTTGTGAGTGTCGCACCTCCGGGATCGGGTCATTAGTGTGTTTTTGCTTTTTAAGCTGGACATGGTGGGGGATGTGCTGCTCCTCTCTGCCCGGTGAGGCGGTCCTTTTGCAGCTTCTCCTAGTGATGCTCTCCTTTTGGGTTGGTTCACTCTCCCATCCTGGGGATGGCCCCTTCATTGGTTTGTGCCTTCCTGGTGATGTTGTTTTTTGCTGGGGCTATCTCTGGGCCTTCCTTTCCATTTGGCAGGCTGTGTGGGTTTCCCTTCGCCCACTATTCCTGTCCCTGCTGAGATGATTTTTATAGCCTCCCCAATACAGGATAAGTGTGGCCATATTTGGTGTTCAGGGTGGGGGGTTTCTTGCAATGGGTTGTTGAGATGCTTAGCTGTTAGCGGGACCTTTTTTTGTTTGGCTTCAGCTGCCCGATCTCTGTGCTATTAATGGGGATCGACCAGTTGCTGCCTGCATTTTGGACCCTTTCTGGGTTCAGTGTCTGTTAAGACTGTTTATGCACTCTGATTGCATTCTTGTACTTGTTTTGATGTTGCACTATTGTATTGGGAGGGCAGCGGGACTCTCCTCTTTGGTGTAGTTCCCGGTTATTCTGTGATTCCCTAATTTGGGATCCTTGGCTCTCCTCTTCTGGTTGACATTCCCCCCCCCCATACCAAAGCCTCTTGTTGTATTGGTGTGAATGTGGTCACCAGCCTTTGTGTGGGCCGTGGACTCCCTTCATTGGCCAGCTGGACTTCAGAGTGTTTTTCTCCCCATATTCTCCTTCTCCTCTCCTTTTCTGATTTACCTATTACTCTTCTTTTCTCTGTCTTCTTTGACTGCTCCCCCACATCACTAAGGTGTGCTCTACTGGAGGGTCCTCTAAACGGCTCCCATCTGACATTGCCAAGGAGTTCTTTGCTTACTATTCCGACCTCTATAACTTTCCCTCGGCCTCCACTGACCCTGCACGTGCTGATCGACTTAAGACTAGGATCTCGGAGTACCTGCACCAACACTTGAAACTTAAACTCCAAGACGATGACTCTGCATTACTAGAGCTGAACTCTTGTTAGCTTTGTGAAATGCTAAGTCTGGTAAATGCCTGGGTCCTGATGGCCTTCCAGTGCCTTACTATAAACGTTGCCAGAAGATCCTTTGTCCCTTCTTGGTACGAGCCCTTAACTCTGTTTTAGATGGTCACTCTATTCATCCACATACTCTCTCGGCTACGATCTCCCTCATACCGAAGGAGGGGAAGGATCTGGAGCAGTGTGGCAACTAAAGGCCTTTATCCTTGCTCCAAGATCGTGGCTACTAGTATTGGGCCATTCATTTGGTGGGGCTCTCACATGAATCTAAACTAATTGATGTGTTTTATATTTTAGCTTGTCGAATTCACCCAGTAATTGCTCAGGGGTAGCGTCGCAGATAACCACACCATAGGAACCATCTTACCAGCGATATTCAAGGTTTCACAAAGCTTGGCCAAGATCCAGATCATCTGGGAAAATTGAGTGCCAATTTTCAGGGATAAAGTAATCTGCTTGCCCAGGGTAACAGTGTAGCAAAGACATGTAGCCAAAAAAAATGGTCGTTCACGAGCCCAGGTTGTTTTTAAAGGGATAGTATGTTTCACAAAAAAACCAGCAGCTCCAATTAATCTTCATAGTATTTGAGCCATAGAGTGTTACTTCAATACAGTCAGAGTTGTAGTTGTACTTCAATACTGTCCCCCTCCCGCCCCTTTTACCTAGTGAAAGCCCCCTCTCCTCAGATGTACGATCTGGTCATAGACCAGACAGCTGACAGCATGGAACAATCTTACTGCGAGAACAATGAAAACCCTGCCTCCCTTGACAGGTTTCTCAGCTTTTTCCCTTATCTTAATTGAAGATTGTCCCCCTCTGCTGTCTACCTGGACACTCCCTGCTGCTCTGAGGTGAGCAGTGTTATACCAGTAAAAGGGAGGGGGATACTTTGTCATTCAGTTACTCTTGCACTACAACTGACAGAATTGAAATAACACTCTCTAAGGCCCAAATACTATGATTAGAGCTGGTTTTATTATGAAACCTTATTATCCCTTTAAGTTTATTGTCCATTGGGATGTGAATACCAAGCCACCTATTGATAAAGCAGATTAGTTTGGTTGGCCACCTAATCATTTGCCGCTTACCAGTTTAAACTGCTCAGTCGTGGGGGGGGAATGGTGCTTGTATCCCTCCAATGTGCTTTTATTGCATGCCTGAGACGTGCAAAAAAAGCATGCCAAATTGTTTGAAATATTTAAGGGGGTGTGGTGTCACGAATAAGCAACTAGTGTTAGTTTCTCTGGGTTTCCTCTACCTCCATGTGCACTGTGTGTTGTGTTTTGGCTTTTTTTTTTTCTTGACTGTTGGGTGATCTGATGAAATGTAATGATGGATTATAGGGAAGATTGAGTTGGACCATGTTATCAATTCACTCTCCTGAGCATGTTGTGCGTCAAATATCAGTCGTGGACCACCACACGATGATAGTCTAGTAAATATAGACACAAGGAAGAGAATATTCAAGTGTAGCCTTTTAATAATATACATCTCTATACACTCAGTGCTCCTTTGGAGTTTATGCACCTTTAAAAGGACCTTGCCTTTTAAATGCACTAATAAAAGTTGTCTAGTAACGTCAATGTGTTTTTCTGATTACTCAAATTCTGCTGTTATTGAAGCTACCCACCAGCATCTTTAGCTGGCTGCAACATTAGTATTTTATGTGGGAGCCGGTTCAGCTGGAAGGGTTACCAGGAAGAGATTACCCCAACAGGTAACAGGCTAGGTGTCTGCATGACTAGATAATATAGAGGAAACAAAACTCCAAATCTATGGTCACTGACTGCGTCCTCAGGGGTGTAATACCCTCTGTGCTGCCAGATGTGCAAGGGATAGTTGTCTTTTGGTATCCCACTTTCCTTTTTAATCTAGTCCTGGGAGTGCTTGAGTAGGATCCTCAGGATGGCTTTTCTGCTTGCAAGTGTCTGCATGGTGCATGGCAGAACTACAGGCTGTCTTTTAGACTTCCCTTTAAGTATTCTGTAAAAAAAAAAAAAAAAACCTTTTTGTTTCTTCCCAAGGTGACTTATGCATTTCATATTAACCAGGAAATGTTTCATCCTCCTCTGTGTGGCTCAGCCTAACTGGAGCAGGGGAGTTGTGCATGAAAGGTGTGAAAGTGGTGGGGAGCATATCTCCAGTGTTCTAAATTCTCCAGGTCCTTTGTTGTGTGTAAGGTTATGGCTGTGTCTGGTCCATTTTGTGTATGCAGTACATAAAACTCCAGCTCTTCCCAATCTCCTCCCCCCCCCCCCCCCCCCCCCATCCTAGCCTGGTGGCTTGTTTTCTATTAAGGATGTCTTAAAGGATGGCTGCTACCTTATATTCGGTGGGGACATGACCTTGACGCACTGTTGGGTGTCCATAGACAAGAACTGTCTCCAGTCATGCTCCTTTCTCCTTATCGATCTGTATAATGCTAGAATAATGTTCTCTTCCCGGCAACTTAACGCACTTTACAGTGACAGCCCTCTGTATCTCCACTGAACTTGTGGAGTACTTCAAATGACATAACTCTGAACTTCACTAACTATTGATATGGAAAGCACATAATGCGTAACTGGGGAATTGTTCATCAAAGTAGGCAACCAAAAGAACTGTCTTCACACTTTCATGAAATCTTCATACACGGCTATAAAGTCCGTGAAACGGTTGCACAAGATCCACCCTCCCCTGACGCTACTTAAGCTGAAAGACAAACTCTCTCTGTTACAAATACCTTTTTTGGCCTTCAATATAACCACTTTAAAAGACCTTGGGGGAGATTGACTAAGTGGTGACAAACTTCTCCAGTTCCTATGTTTTTTATATTGAGCCTATGCACTAAGATTTCTTCAGCTGTGGAGATCTTGGTGCATAGGCTCCATTAGAATAACGCAGGAACTGGAGAAGTCATCACTGCTTAGTGAACGTCCCTATGTTTGTTAATCCCTCTCCCCTGTATTGGGCATTCATTTCCAGGGCATATGTATTGGAGACTCCAAACCAGTTCAATTATGGTTTTAAACCATTTCAGCCTATTAGTCGAGCCAATCCACATATGGTAACAGATAATCTTTTACACATTTGGCATAATTCCAGTGCCAAATTCTAGTTAGTCCCTTTTCCCTAACCACTCAAATTCCTCCTATGGAATCCTATATTTGTTGGCTTGGCTATTTTGTATTCCCACTTCTGTGGCATTATAACTTTGCTTCCACTACTACTTTGTGGAAATCTAGATTCCAGGAATGTATTGCCCTGAAGAGGATGCATGTCTTGAGAATGAATAAGCTGGAAAAATGTACTAGTACCTGGTCCCTTTTGGATAGCTTTTCCACCTTGATACAGGTCCCCCCCTTTCCTTATGTTGCACCCCAACTTCACCCTCTTTCCTCTGTACATACTGTTGCACTTCTTTTCCTGCTCTCAAATTCAAATGGAGTTTACTCAGTACTTGAATGTACATACTGTATAACATGCCCCTGACTTGTGTTAAAAATCTTATTGCATGACTACTCACTATGGCAATGTGTATTTCACTTGTGTTGAAACTTTGTTCTTATTAACTCTATTTTATTTACAACTCTTCTGTTTAGGTCATTGGAGTTAAGTTGACAGGGCAGTTGTCTGGCTGGACCTCTCCAAAAGATGTAATCCTAAAGGTGGCTGGTATCTTGACTGTGAAAGGAGGCACTGGGGCCATTGTAGAGTACCATGGACCTGGTGTTGACTCAATCTCCTGTACAGGAATGGCCACCATCTGTAACATGGGAGCTGAAATTGGAGCCACCACCTCAGTCTTCCCTTACAACCACCGTATGAAAAAGTATCTGGACAAGACAGGAAGAGCTGGTATGTACCATTTTATTTATTTTTTTATTCTGTTTCTCTACATGCAATATGAAATACAGGAACCATGGGCAAGATCTAAACCAGCAACTTAGACCACATGAGCTTGACTTCTGAAGTGGTCAAGCCATTAGAAGGTTGCTAACTGATATAGTTATGAATACTATTAGTAGGAGTTAACATGAATAGATAATGTCAAACTAATTTGCTGGCATTTTACAAAGGGATAAGTAGTAATTTGGACAAGGGAATTGCTGTTGATGTATTATATTTGGATTTCGCAAAAGCCTTTGTACTGTTCTTCATAACAGTTTACTTGCATACGTTTTAAAAGGCTTTGGTTTGGAAAGTGACATCCTCATGGATGAGAACTGGCTAAATTATGACTGTTTTAAATGGAACCTTAAGTGAGTGCCACAGGGTTTAGTACTGGGCTCAATCCTTGTTCTGATAATTATCTAGAATTCAGAATTGAAAGTAATGTGTCTTTTTGCTGATGACACTAAGTTGTGTAAGAAATTACATGCGGAGCAGAATGTTCTCTGTGCAGAAAGACTTGGATAAACTGAGTGAACAGAAAAGTGGCAGATATCTATCCTATAAGAGAATGTGGTCACGTGACCATAAATTCTATGGCCATGAAACACAAAACCAGGGGAAGCTGCCTGTCTAAAAGCTACAAGGGGGTGGACTTGTCCCTCCCTCAACTTTCCACTGAAAACAGTGGAGGAGGAACATGGCCGACACACTCTGCTCTATTACAGTCACCAGCGTGCCCACAATGCCTTAATCTAACATATGTAAAATCATGCATTTGGGCTGTAGAAACAAATATGCTACATGTACATTTAATGGGAAACCACTGGGAAAAGATTTAGTAGGCGTACTGATAAAAAAAACAAACATCACAGCAGTGTCTCTTCTAGAATATGTACAGTTTGGGGCATTAAATCAATAATATCTAAAGAACTGGGAAAGTGCAGAAGCATGAAGCAAAATTGAAAGGGATTGGAGGGTGTGAGTTGCATATCCTAGCCTAACTTGTTTACATTGGAGAAGTGACATTTTAAGGGGTGATAAGATTTACAAATCTATTGAAGGTCAATACGAAGAACTCTCTGAGAAACTATTTACTCACTAGAGGAAAGGTGTTTGGTTTTTTTTTTTTTTTTTTTTTTTTTTTTTTTTTAAATATATATATATATATATATATATATATATATATATATATATATATATATATATATTATATAAATACTTGTGAGCTATATCTGCTGAATTGTGATGTGGTGTGTGTATTTTGTATTTCCCAGTTTGAAATTGGCCTCTGCCCCTTTAAGACTGGGGTAACCATGTGACTGCCATTTTGTATTCACATGCTAAGTTTCTCTGGGAGGCTGCAGATGGGCTTGGGTGAACCACACTGCCAATCAAAAAACTAGTAGGAACACCTCTAATTCTGGGGGGATATTAGAATGGCTGGAAAACCACACTGCCATTTCTTGAAGGGATAACTAAATATCCCTTCCCAGACTTTCTTGCATTGGCAGAGGTGATTTTTGAACTCTGTAAGCTACAAAGAGACTGGTCTCACACTCCTACTTGTCAATTTAACCCCATGCAGTCCGATAATTACGTTTGTAAATTCTGGTACCTTGCTTTGTGACCTGTGCACCAACACTAGGGCTCTCGCCTGCTGAACAGGAACCAGTTCAAATTAAGGTTCTTATATCAGAGTTGCCTCTATCCCTCATCTTTTCAGGCTGTCCTAAACTCTTGGTCTGTGGGACACCCTGCACTTGTCCCCAGGAACTTATACCCTGTATACAGCGGTTACACTGAGTTTATTGGGGAATGCTCAGATGAGGAAAGAGACTGGAGAATCCAGATTTGTCTGTCTTTGGGGGATTACTGAGGCCAACCTTGACCCCTCCCCTGAGGGACTTATTAGGGTGGTTCTGGAGACTCCCAGGTGACTGCATTCAGTCAGTGTCAGGCAATATCCTGGCCAAAGGCGAAACTGCAGGAGTACATGAAGGGTCTGCTTGGACAGAGGTCCAGAATAGTCTCTTGTAGACCTTATACCCACATGTCCGTCTTCTCAATGGCTCCTTTCAGGGTTAGAATATGTAGTGGCAGACTTTGTCACCAGCACCTGGGACCTGGAAATTGGTAACTCTGTTGTGGTGGTTTTGTGTTTTGGTTTGTTTTTCCCTTCTTGTGATTTGCCGCCGTTGGAGGGTCATCCAATAATGGATCACCTGTCATCTCAGCCCTCAGTTCTGGTCCAGGTCTCGGGATCTGCCTGGTCTCTGTGAATGCAATGGCCATCTCGTGGGACTTTACTCTGGTATGTTTCCCCCAGCTTCCTGGACCCCCAGGACACTGAAAAAAATCTGCATGGAATGAGCTTGTAGCATCCTGATTGCTTTGTTCTGACCATGTCACACCTGGTTTTGAGCCCCTAAAAGTTGTCTGTTGCGGAACCCTTTTGCCTTCCCTTTCATCTGGACCTCCTGACTCTGGGCTTGTTGTGTCACCCTCAGATGGAGCAGCTATCTTTTATGGCCTGGCTCTGGCTCTCGGCCAGCATCCTGAAGAGCATTTCATCCCTCTTCTGCAAATTGTCTATGGCCTTTTCTGCTTCTGATTTTTAGGTTGGCGGATGGTGTTCAGAAAGTATTTTTAGCATGATTCCATGAAGGTTCAGACTTCTGCTTTTCTAGCAGCACATAGCCTTGCTCTTTCATGTACAACATTTTTGCTCAAGGTGTCTCATGCATACGCTGTCTTTCGGGATCCCACTCCACTTTAGGATTTGAACCTGTTTTTGAGCCAGAAACCTCCCATTTGAGCCTCTTTGGTATCTTTGCTTCTGCTGGACCAATTTGTTGGAATTTCAGGCAATTTAGTCTTGCTGTCCAGCATTGGTCCCAGTTACATAGTTATTTAGGTTGAAAAAAGACTTGCGTCCATCCAGTTCAACCCTTTTCCTATTCCTGTTTACCATCGCTGACCCAAAAGAAGGCATCTGACTCCAAATGGCAATCAGACTTCTCCCTGGATCAACAAGCCCTAACTAAATATTAATCCCAATACTAACGTACATAGCCCTCTATATTATGCTCTTTTAAATAAGTATCCAGGCCCCTTTTAAAGGCATTTAATGTATTTGATAGCACCACCTCCTCCGGAAGTGCATTCCATACCTTTATTGTCCTTACTGTAAAGAAACCCTTCCGCTGTTGTAGATTAAATCTCCTTTCCTCAAGTCTAAGCGGGTGGCCCCTTGTCCTGTGTACTGTTCTGTTAATGAACAGGTCTTTTGAAAGCCCTTTATATGGGCCTTGAACATATTTATATAGTGTTATCATATCCCCTCTAAGACGCCGTTTCTCTAGTGTGTACAAGTTTAACTTTTCTAGCCTCTCTTCATAAGTAAAACTTTCCATTCCCCTTACTAGTTTTGTAGCCCTCCTCTGCACTCTCTCTAGTTCCATAATGTCCTTCTTCAGAAAGGGCGCCCAGAATTGAACAGCATATTCTAGGTGGGGTCTTACCATGGACCTGTAAAGAGGCATAATTATATCTTCCTCCCTTGAGTCAATACCCCTTTTAATACATGCCAATATCTTATTGGCCTTTGCAGCTGCCAGCTGGCACTGCATGCTACTGCTAAGTCTATTGTCTACCATTACTCCCAAATCCTTTTCATTAGTAGATTTCCCCAGAGAAACACCATTTAAACTATATGTTGCATTTTTATTATTATACCCAAAATGCATAACTTTACACTTGTCTATATTGAATCTCATTTGCCTGCCCAGTTACTCAATTTGTCCAAATCCTCTTGTAATGACACATCCAGTTCAGACTTTATTACCTTACTTAATTTTGTGTCATCTGCAAACACTGATACATGGCTTCCTATGCCCTCTGGGAGGTCATTAATAAACAAATTAAAAAGAAGAGGACCCAGGACAGATCCCTGAGGCACTCCACTTATCACATTTATCCAACTGGAGAACTTGCCATTTACTACCACTCTTTGCATTCTATCTTTCAGCCAATTTCCAATCCACACACAAACATTTTCCCCTAGTCCTATTTCATTCAATTTGTACAGTAACCTCTTGTGCGGAACTGTATCAAATGCCTTGGCAAAGTCTAAAAAGATCACGTCAACCGCCACTCCCTCATCTATATTATTACTTACTTTTTCATAAAATGCGATCACGTTCGTTTGACAAGACCTATCTTTCACAAAGCCATGTTGGCTATTGCTAATGATATTCCTGTTCCAGCAGAATTCTTGAATATATTCCCTTAGCAACCTTTCAAACAGCTTCCCTACCACAGATGTCAAGCTTACAGGTCTGTAATTTCCTGGCTGGGACTTTGATCCCTTTTTAAATATGGGCACCACATCTGCTTTACACCAATCCATGGGCACCATACCAGAAATAAAAGAATCCCTGAAAATCAGATATATTGGTCTGGCCAGGGTCTGGCTTAGCTCTTTAAGTACCCGTGGGTGTATACCATCTGGCCCCGGAGCTTTGTCTACCTTGACACCATTCAATTGTTTTAACACTTTTTCTTGTGTTGCTTCATGGCCTTCTGGTTCAGGCTCAGTCTTGCATTGCAGTGCTCCTGGTCGTGCCCTAGGTGGCTGGCATAAGTATGGCTGCATGGTCAGAGGTTCTTATAATTCTCGCTTGGGCGGAAGCTAATGTACCATACCTATCAGTTGTTTACATTCGAGGGGAAGAGTGTGTTGGCAGACTACTTCAGTAGTCAACTTTTGGACCTCTGGGAGATGGAATTAGTGATCAGTTTTCAATTCCTTGTCTCAAAAGCAGAGTCTGCTAGTCTTGGACCTCGTGGCATCTCTTATCCGCTACAGGTCCCAGGATTTTCTGAGATGTATGTGTTGGTCATTCTGTGACACTTTCCCCTGGCATGTTTCCTCCTCTTACCCTGATTTCCTAAGTTGCTGAGGGGGCAGGCTGTACCTGGCATTTTATTTTGATTGCACCTTATTGCCTTTACAAAAACTGGATCCCAGATGTGCCAACCTGTCCGTACACAAGCCCCCTCTTCTGGACTTGTCTCTAGTTCCCTCTGTCCTCCAAACGTAGGGGCTGACCTTGCTGTGGCTCTTGTAGCTGATATCCTGTGGAATGGTTTCTCTGTGCCAGTCATCTTGACCATACTTTAATGTCTGTAAACCATTTTCTTCTAAGGCTTAAAAGGCTCTGATCCTTTATATTCAGGTGGCATGAAGAACATGGCTCATGTCTGCTTCAATTTTTGTTTTCTGTTTGTTTTAGCCTTTCTCTAGGAAGACCTACAAAAGGGGTTTCATCTTTGTTCTGTCAAGGTCCACATCTTGGGTGGGTTGTGTTTGTTTTGATGCTTTTTGTTTCCTCCTCTCAAAGGTTTATTGCTCTTGCCAGATGCAACACAGGAGAAGAGACACACCCATTTGGTGTACTTAATATAAACAGTAGTTCAATCATAAGAATTAACTGTTAATTCTCTAAAAGAGAAATAACTTGTTTCTCACAGCTTTCGGTCATAGTAATAAAAAACGATCCTATTGATTTTTCTCTAAATGGCAAACTGAGGCAGGGAATCTATTTTTTCAGTTGATACAGATAATCTGCAAAATTTTTCTCCGGATTAACTAAAAATATGCGGAGACAAACTAGACTCTGGTGGGACATGACAACCTTTAGACCGTTATGTTTAGAATAAAATACCTAGAGGCCTCAGGATCAATCTTATTCCAGCATCACACCTAGCTGATGAACAGTTTCTAAAGAGTTAGAATGACATATTAATAATGCTTGTTGTAACTGATTTGAATTAATACAGAAAATAACTCTTAGGAAAAATAACAAATAGTGAGGTAGAAACACAAGATGTATTGGACAAAAAACAGATCCAGCTTTTAGAAAGTTAGAAGAAAATCTGAAGCAGAACTATTAAGTTAACAACTTGAAGAATAGAAAGTTAAAAAATGTATTTTTTAATAGGATATCCAATAAATCCTAAACTAAGTCCATTACAAGTTGGACTGAATCCAAAACAAATGCCTCCGGTTCCGATGTAGGACAGTCCTACAAAAAAGGAAGACCAGTCAAAAAACCCAAAACGTAATGAGCATAGTAATGCAAATTAAAAGCTACTGATAATTCACCAGAAAAAAATATTTTGAGCTGTAATAGCTTCTGAATAAAACTAATTTCATCAGTGGGAGTACACCTGTTTTTACTTGGATGAACTCTACAATAAAAAATTATACAAACATCACTATCCCTCTAAAACTTGCCCTGAACAGAACTTGCAATGCAATGTGTTTGCTCCAAAATTACTTCACCAGTTTTATTATGATTTAGTGTGTGTATGTATAGAGATATAGATATATAATTAATTTTATAATTCTAAAAATATTTTATTTCCTTTTCCCTCTCCTATACCGTATCATGGACTGCTGATCAACTGGGCATTTTGACTGCTTTAAATATATATTATATAAGATGTATAACAAAGCAATATTAGGCAAAATTGTAAATCTGTTTGTACCAATTTGTTTCAGATATTGCTTCTGTGGCAGATGAGTTTAAGAGTCATTTAGTACCTGATGAGGGATGTGAATATGATCAGCTAATAGAAATCAACCTTGATGAGGTAAGTAGGATGTACTGCTGGATGTTGAGTCTAGATTGCCTTAGATGGGACCCATATGAAGTGATGGAATCTGGTATTCTGCAGTTTGGTCTAAATAGATGATGCTTGTTATGATTGTAATGTATTATCTGCTACTGCTCATATTTTGACCGCAGGCCAATCTTTGATTCTGGGCAGGTACGGTACACAAAGTGGGGGAGAAATGGCTGTCCGAGCAGATCATCATGCACTGGTCATATAACTGTAAATTATCCTTGTTTAGTTTTATATAGGATTAACATGTGATGGTCTCTAGCAGAAAACCTTACTACTTACCCCTCTTTTTAACCTGGGAATCTAATGTTAGTTTGCAAAACTGTTACTGGAGGTACAAATTGAATCTTGTTTTCCATAGCTCAAGCCACACATCAATGGCCCTTTTACTCCAGATTTGGCTAATCCTGTGTCCGAGGTGGGAGCTGTTGCGCAGCAGAAGGGCTGGCCTCTGGACATCAGAGTTGGTAGGTTGTGCAGCAAATCGGGTAGTGTCTGTACTGTGTTTTTAATGTATATTTATATCAAAGCTGACTCCTTATCCACAGGTCTTATTGGAAGCTGCACCAATTCAAGTTATGAGGATATGGGAAGAGCAGCTGCTGTTGCTAAACAAGCTCTGGACCATGGATTGAAGTGCAAGTCTCAATTTACGATTACGCCAGGCTCTGAACAAATCAGAGCTACCATTGAGAGAGATGGATATGTGAGTGTTGTTAGCTTGGGACCTTTCCACTGCAGCCCTCCCAAATGTCAAAGCCTGGCTCAAATATTTTGTGTATATGTACACCACAGCTGTGTAATTCAGTCCCTAGCTGTCGGTATGGTCAAGTGATATGCATTTCTGAGATGTGTTCTAGAAGACCCCCTTCAAGGGGTGGGGACCCTGTTTCCACCCTTGATGCTATGAGTGATGTTTAATGGTATATTAAAAGGGTTTTTTTGTTTGAAAGCAAACTCGCTTGAGGAACGTCACTCTTTCTTATGGAGATGAGGTTGGGTGAGACCTAATGAGGCTTGTGCTCCTTTAAGACTAGTAATCTGTTCAGTATAGCAGAGATTACATGCTTTGATTCTCTCAGTTGAGTATCGATGACATCGATGTTATGTTTGCTAAGATGGGATTAAGGGTATATAATGCAATAGTTGATATCACAGGGTGATGTGCTACAAACATAATTTTTATAAGATGCTTTGAGTGGGATATCCTATATATTACTACCCCCCCCCCCCCCCCCGGTAACTAATATTACCATGCACCTGGGTAATGGTACATTCATGTTTCTTGCGCTATCTCCTCACTGTTGGTATGCAGATTTCCTTTATGTGTATACTCCTTTTCTGTTGACAGGCCTCTATCCTGCGTGATGTGGGAGGTGTAGTGTTGGCAAACGCCTGTGGACCTTGCATCGGACAGTGGGACAGGTACTTTTGAGTTTAAGATTACAAATGACCATAATGGAAGCAACTTAATTTACTTTGAACACTTGTATTTTTCCAAGTCATCCCACCTCTTCATGTAGAAAGCTTTCAGTATTTCCTCGAAATTTAGTTTTGCAAAGGTAATGTTATAAAAACTGACCTGTAATCTTTTAATTCACATTAAAATTAAACTTTGACACTACAATACAGATTGTTTGAGAAGCAAACCTTTTGATGGTGGTACTTCATGCTAATTGGCTCCTTTTTGTACTAAAATAGCCATACACTGTTACAAATGAATGAAGGTAGAACTCCTGCTTGGGGGGGGGGGGGTTTGCCTAGAACTAATTGGCATAAAGTACTACCATAATATAGGGTGTGTGTTTTTGGGGGGGCGGGGTATGCAGTATATAAAGATTTAGGGCTGGATTCAAATGCAGGAGGTAAATGTTGCATCCAGTTTTATCAAAAATGTTCCTATTGAAGTCTTTGGGGAAACCTGGAGATAAAAGCAGAGATAAAATTAGCACCTGCATTTGAATCCAGCCCCAAATGCTCTGTAGAATGAAACTTATTTGGGTGACTGGTCCGCTTTTATTTTGTCCTTAACATATATCCGACATATGAAACCAGCACACCTACTATTGATCGAAAATTGCTTCAAAATTTCTGCTGTAATTTTTGAATGAGGAATCTCCTGGCAGTGTTATGATTCTGGTTTGCTCAATTTCATCCCCCTACCCCTATAATGTTTTGTCTTTTATCTGTTTTCTCTATATAAATAGGAAGGACATTAAGAAGGGAGAAAAGAACACTATTGTGACCTCCTATAACAGGAACTTCACGGGAAGGAATGATGCTAACCCTGAGACCCATGCCTTTGTTACCTCTCCAGAGGCACGTGGTGATTTGCATTGATTGTGTTCTTGCTGTCTGTCTAACTCTTACAGATGTTCTGATTTGAACTTGGTCTTAATATCCTTGTTGCCAGTGCTGATTTTTCCACTAATACATTTTTTTTTTTTTTTTCTTCTTTGTGTGGCATAGATGGCAAAATGCTTAATAGTCAGACATAAATTGCAATTGTTGGATATTGTCAAATCTTGTTTTAACTATGTCAATTTATTCAGATTCGACCATTTTTTGTTTGCTGCATGCTAAGAATTAATTGTTTGACTTTGTCAGATAGTCACAGCTTTGTCGATTGCTGGAACACTGAAGTTTGACCCAGAAAGGGATTTCCTCACTGGTGCAGATGGAAAGAAATTCAAACTGCAGCCACCGGATGCAGATGAACTACCGAAAGCTGTAAATATATTACATGAATCCTGTATTATCTCTATCTCTCTTTTTACCTCTTTAAATGCAAGGTAGGTTTGCTTTGCAATGCATTGGAGACATCTAGCATTCAGGGAGTTAAAGGCCCAGTTTACAGGGAAATTTTGTTCCTTATTTTGCAATTCATATGATCCAGAATGGCTCATAATGTTAGTTTCTGCACGGGACCTTCAATTTTGCTGACAATATTTCTAGTAGATTACTAGAATTGTGTCTGACTTAGACCGCTCTTCCAGTTATATCCTTATTGTTTAATCCGCTGCGTTGAGATAATTAAAGCTTAGACCTCTGTACCCCTTAAGTCAGTGTTTCTCAACTCCTGTCCTCAGCACCCACTAACAGGCCAGGACTTAGGGATTTCTCTGCTAGAGCACAGGTGTGGCGATCAGAGGCTCATTCACATTGATTAACTCACCTGTGCTCTAACAAGGAAATCATCAAATCCTGGCCTGTTAGTGGGTCCTGAGGAAAGGAGTTGAGAACCACTGCCTTAAGTATTACTTCTTAACTAAAGATTGCCTTGCCATGTACAGTATGTTAGGGAAGTGAGTCTGGTTGCATCATGGAGGTTCTTGACCAAAACAAGAAGTAAATAGACTTGACATGGGTTTCTTGCAGAACTTTGATCCTGGTCAGGACACCTACCAGTACCCACCCAAGGATGGTGGCAGCATCAGTGTGGATGTCAGCTCTGCCAGCCAACGTCTGCAGCTGCTAGAGCCTTTCGACAAGTGGAATGGAAAGGATCTGGAGAACATGCAGATTCTTATTAAGGTAGTGGGGGCTGCTATGCATAAAACTCTATCATATTTCAGAACCTAAAGAGCAGAAAATCTGGAATCATTCATCTGCATCATAGGGGACAAGTGAAAATTCCTATTGTCTTAAATGTTTTGTTTTTTGGTTTTTTTTACCCCCTATAGGGATCTGCCAGTACATTAGGAAGCCATCTTTACATTAAACTGGGTTTTCTGAATGCTAATGGGGACTGATTTTTTTTTTTTTTTTTTTTTTTTTTTTTTTTCTCTCACTGTGGTGCAGTTGGTTTGATCAGGATTTGCTTCTCTTTCTAGATTCTTGAATTATGCCTTATATTTACAGTGGAGCAATTCTTGGCCAGTCAAGTAAACCTAGCCAGTGTTAAAATGAATAACGAATAAAAAAAACCAAAACCTTTTACAGGTAAAGGGAAAATGTACTACTGACCACATCTCTGCTGCTGGGCCGTGGCTAAAGTTTAGAGGACACCTGGACAACATTTCCAACAATCTGCTGATTGGTGCCATCAACATTGAGAACGACAAAGCAAACTGTGTAAAGAACTGCCTGACCCAAGAGTACGGCACTGTCCCAGACACTGCTCGGTACTACAAGGTGACTTGTAAAAACTGGGCGGTATCAAACTCTGGCCTTGGTGTAACAAACTGGGTTACCTTATGGAATTTACATTTTTGTTTTGCAGGCACATGGTGTTAACTGGGTAGTGGTTGGTGATGAGAACTATGGTGAAGGATCCAGCAGAGAGCATGCTGCTCTGGAACCAAGGCACTTAGGAGGCAGAGCCATTATCACTAAAAGCTTTGCCAGGATTCATGGTGCGTTTGCAAGATTATTTAAACCTGTTCTCTGGAATTTCAGATAACCCTTAGAATACCAGAGAGATGCATTGGATACATCTGGCACTCTGTGCGCTAAAAAAAAAATTGTTTGCATTTTTCATGGAACACAATGTCCATAATCTTTTGTATGTATAGAATCTAAATTGGGGTATTATGTCATCCCAAACTAGACAGTGTTGTAGTTTTCTACATCCAGTCACAAAATGCTATAGAGCCAAACATTGACTACATCAAGGGTGGTCAGTTTGTGGCCCTCCAGTTGTGGACTAACTGGACTAAAGTTTCATTATGCCAAATGACAGCTAGGGATTTGTGCTGAAGAGGACGATTTGTCATTTGTTAGGTTTTCAGACTTTCCAAGATGTTGGAGAAATTTCATGAAGTCCTTCTATAGGAGCGTGATAATGCAACAGTTTATTTTGAGGGCTGCATATATGGCCCCTAAGTCCTTCAACAGGCTTCACTGTATGGATTCAAACTCTAATCAGGGAGGAGAATAGCAGATTCTAACCTTGGATGTTAGATGTTGTCTTGCCACAGGAGGTACAGCACTCAGAAGTGAATACACCTTCCACTTTCTTCCACACAACAGATAGTGAGATTGACCTGATTAGGTTACATGGTCACTTCCCAAGAGGGAAATAGTTTTTATTTTTGACTTATAAATATTCCCCCTCCCGGTATTCCTCAAAGGGCCCTTTCTCTAGATCTTGTCGTAATGTTCCTTTGGGATGAAGGGGCTGAGGGACTGGAGTGTTATGCACATTACAATTTTTTTGATTTTGATCTGTAAGGTTTAAATTTGGTACTGTGGTGATCTACTCTACTCCATCTATACTTTTATTCTACATAGCAATGCTGGACATCGTCCCCCCCCCCCCCCGTATTTATTGAATTTTTTCATTATTTATGAAAAGTGTCATTTTATTGTTAGCAGGGCTCAAAATTTCCACTAGCCAATGGCGAGTGAAAATTTAGCCCTGGCGAGTAGAAATTCAGCCCTGGTGGGTATGTTTTGGCTTGCAGTGGCAAGTAACTTTTCAGGTCTGGCTAGTAGCAAAGGACTTCAAATTATAAGCCCTGGTTATTAGAATGTAAGCTGAAGAGATGCAATTGTGAAACAAATGTGCATCAAAGAGGACCTGTAAAAAAAAAAAAAAAAAAAAAAAAAAATCCTATTGAGTGAAACTGTAGTGTTTAAACCTTTGAGTGCCAGAGGGGTATGCAAGGTTGTATCCTAGGCAGGCAGCTGAGGGTTAAATCTTGCACTGAAAGGTTTAGTTTGTGCCTGGGGTGAGACTGTAGAAAGAAGTGAATGGCAATCGGAGGACTATATGAAAATATCAATAAAAACTAATCTCTAATAAAATACAGTTATGAAACATAGCATAATAAAGTCTGCGGACACAGTACAGTGAAACGGTAATATTTTGTGTCTTCAGTTATAAAACACAGAATACATATATTTATATGGTGATAGTCCCAAATGATATGATCTCTTAAGAGTCAACTCTGTAGCTCTTGTGCAGCGCATTGTGTTGCAACGCTTTAGATAATGGTTTGGCAGTGAGAAGGTTAAGGACAAGAGGGAGTGAAGACATCTTGGAGGGAGAGCAATACTCTATATACATAAGCCCATTTATTAAGTCTTCCAATATAAAATACCTTAATAATGCATGTGGCATCTATTGTGTGCTACAACTGGCACCTTTAATGTTAAGTGACAGATGTGCAACGTAGCATCGCTTTGTGTTTGTGAAGAGTTAGGGGCCCAGGGATCTGATTACATGTGTACCGGCATTAAACCTTTCAGTGCCAGAGGGGTAGACAGTGCATTGTGTACCCCTCTTCTACTGAAAGGGTTAAGTGTTCCACTGATCATGCAATGAATGTGAAGCACTGAACGGGAGAGGAGGGTGATATATATTTATCTGTGATATAGCAGATCACTATATACTATACAAGCAGTGTTTGCGGAGCCTGGTGTGCGTAACTTGAGGAAGACAAAATGACAACCCGCGGTGACTGGCATGGTTCCTTCATTGCTGTGCCGTCTCCTTGTACTGAACACAAGTCTGTGCTGACTGTACACTTTACACGACGTTAACATACTTTAACCCTTTAAGTGCAAGACAGGTATGCACATGGCATACCTGTCTTGCACTTAACACTTTGAGTGCCAGAGTGGTACAGAATGCATTGCTTTGCAATGCATTCCATACCCTTCTGGCACTCAAAGGATGAAAGTATGTTAACGTTGTGTAAGGTGTACGCACTGCACAAACTTATGTTAAGTACAAGGATGATGTACAGCAGTGAATGAAGCATGGAGGGCTCTGACTTTTGTGTGGTGCCGCCTGGGCACTTTACCCGGGCACTCTACCAACAGTGCCTGGGACTTTATTGGATTGTCAGGTGCAGCGCTATGATTTTTTTGATGCCTGGGCTGGTGGATGTGTACAGCGGGTGTCTAACCTCAAGTGATATTGTGGTGCATGTTGAATGAGTGGCCACTTTTCTGTCATGTGTTGTGTGTAATACATGAATACATAGACACACACGCATACCCGATCATCCACTCCTAGCTTCTCCTGTTAATGTGGACCTCTCATAGCGGAGTGATGACAGTGCTGTGTTTAGTCCTTGTAAGGGTGGGAGTTGAGAGCAGTGTAAGTTTGTGGATAAGACAATGAGGAGAGTCCTGTGTTCTTTCAGTAGTGGAGTGAGAACAAGCATCGGCCTTGCAGCTCTTATTGGAATGATTGAAAAACAGAATCTTCTAAGGATAACATACACCGTTACCCTTAGAGGATTGTGTGATTTGTTTTGTTTGTTTTCTTAAATCGGGTATACTAAATCTCCTTTTCAACTTGCAGAAACAAATCTGAAGAAACAGGGACTTCTGCCACTTACCTTCTCTGACCCAGCTGACTATGAAAAGATACACCCAGAGGACAAGATTACACTTTCAGGCCTCAAAGACTTAAAGCCTGGAAAGGTAAGGAATAAGAAGAAGCTGACTAGGTACCATAATGACCTTTTTCTGTTTAAAGTTCCCTGATCCAGCCTCCAAACCGTAGCCCTCAAACACTCCAAACTAGTCCTTTAAAAGCTACATGCAGTTGACTTGTTCTATTTGACAGGACCCCTTGTACACAAATGGAGAAGTGGAACTTTTACCTATAAAACTTTCCATATCTCAAAACTGCCTATTTGTCATGTTGGCTAAAAGACCAGCAAATACAGTTGTAATCAAATTGCAGTACACATGTGGTAGCAGTGATGTCATATGGTATTGAAGTTCTGTGCTGTAACAGGAACGTCTGTTTGCTTGAATTTTGGTTAACATAGTACATAGGCAGTTTTGAACGAAGTCTTCAAATATGTCAAGAAAATTCAAAGTAATAGGTCCACTTTAAGGACTGAAGGAAATAACTGTATGTATAATATGGTGCAGGCAGAGAACTACTACATATAATTGAAGCAATCCTTAAATCCTGGTTGGCTGCTTGCTGAACTATGGTGCAAAGTAATGTGCATACCCCTCTAGCATTCAAAGGGATAAAACCTGTTGGTGTATCCCTAGGTGTAGAGTTTGGGGGGTTGGGCAGCGTGCCATGGTGTGTAAAGGACACCTGGAGAGCCACAGGTCTGCCATCAAACACCCAACTCACATCCATTGTTTAACCTCCCTAATGCTTTTGTGGTTGAAGGGAAGCATATCCCAGCAGCAATGTTCCAATATCTAGTGGGAAGCCTTTAGCAGAAGGGTATAGGCTGTTTATAGATGCAGAGGGGAGACCAATTCCATATTAATGCACATGATGTTGTTGAAATTAGATGTTTGAACAAGTCTACATACGTTTGGCCTTTTAATATATAATCTGTGGTATTAACAAAGTATGTCCATTTAATCCTATTGCGTTTTTACCTCTTGCAGCCAGTGAAGTGCATCATTACCCACCAGAATGGCAGCCAAGAGACAATCCTCCTTAATCACACCTTCAACGAGACGCAAATTGAATGGTTCCAGGCAGGCAGTGCCCTTAACCGCATGAAAGAACTTCAAAAATGAAGGGCGTATGTGCCATATTTCTCGAGTTACAGTTGACCTATTCATGTCCAGAATACTTCACATCCCAGATGTAACACTGACTAGAGCACTTAACAAATCTTTTCTCTATACCATTTAAGAAGAAAATCTGAACTCTTTGTTTTATAAGACTTTAATCCTGCCATAAAATATTGCATCCTCCTCCTGTACCCTTTCTAATGTGGTGTTTTTTTTGTTTTCTATTTATTGACAGCTTATGTAGTTGTGGGGGGTTGATCTGGCTGGATTGGAAAGCTGGTGGGGAAAATATATGCTGCATCATGAACTGATCACTCAAAATAAAATACAACTGATTGCCTGCCTTATTGTCACTATAAATTACAGGCCATCAGCCACCTACAGTAAGGTGACAATGACATAACCTGTATTGGGTGGGGGGGGACTGTTGAGAGGTAATTGTTCTCTTGCTACTAGGATATTTATCAGTGTGGGGGAGGCACAGTTAGGGCAGGGGGTTGTCAGTTGGTGTCCCTCCAGAACTTGGGGGCTAAGAAGCACTACTGCACATTCCATCTTGGATGCAGGACACCTGAATCTGGGATTTTGAACGTGGGGGTTGAGCTGGAGGAAGAGGGAATATCTGCCCCAGTTTTTGAAGTGCCCTTTTCTTCCTTGAGTTGGGAGCTGGCCCCAATGGTTCTGGTGTTCCATACTGCATGCAAAATAAAATAACCATAATTCCCTTCCTAGGCTCCTTTACATACAGTCTGAAATTTATTTCAGAGATTCTCCAAATGGAAGACGAACTGCATTTGTTAGAACTAAAATTTAGTCTCCTTCAATGCTGACCTGTTGAATGCTCAAATCTATTCAGACACTGCCATTTTGATGATGTTTTCAGATATCCTGTATTCACACTGTTTTATCAGAATGTGGACTATTCTAGACCAGGGTCTAAAACTTAAAATGCTTTAAACTTCCATGTTTTAATGAATCTATCACATTTTTGCTTGATAAATGCTTTCATTAAATCCATGGATAGTCTGCTGATTACATCCAGCTGTTAGGGGACTACAACTCTTCATCCAACTTGCCAATGCCTGATTAGGGATGATAGGGGACTACAACTATTAGCAACTGGATGTAATCTGTTGACTATCCTTGTTTTAAGGAAAGCATCTCTTATCAAGCAGAAACGTTTTGCACACAGCAACTACATTATCTATAATTCCCAGGTGCTTTTTTCCTATTGGGTGGCTCACTTCAGGGGAACATGAGGAACAGTGAGTGAGGTAAGGGAATATTCTGGATCACTGTACCTCATGTACTGTGGTCCCTTCAACTCCACCAGGGCCATCCAGCACTGACCAAGATCCTCCTTGGGTTAAATCCTTTGAACTTTGCAGAAGATTTTTTGTTTGTGCTGCAAAGTCTAACAAGCCAATCTCCACTTGACTTGTGGAGTCCTAGTCCATTTTTGCCTGTAGGGGCTATCGCTGCGTTTTCTAAGATACCTTTACATCCTTTGAAACAAACCAATGGGTTTGATAGGTGCTATTGGAAGGGTACAGCATATATTAAAGTATCTTCCTTCTTGTCACTTCTATTTGTCAAAAGTTACGTGGGAACCAGAGTGACTGCTTCTATTTAGCTGCCATCTCCTCTTTACCAGACAGGTCCTTGTACCGTTCTCTGTACAAGATTGCTTCTCAGGTTTTTATTACAACCCTTTTTATGGACCCCAAAAATGATGGTGTCTGACAATATGTTGCGGACCTGAAATATCACAAGACTTCGTTGCTATGTGCTTCAATATGGGCTGGTGGACAGGGAAGGGGTCTCCTGTCCTTCAAGCTTCTGCAATGCCAAGCTGTTGTTGGGGTTCTACACTGGTCCCAGGTAGTCATGGGAACAGCAGGAGAGGGTTCACTTGGACAAGTCAAGCAGTGGCTTACATCAACTGTCAGGAACCTGCAGTGACAAGGCAAAGAAGTGAAGGATGCCCTTCTGTGGACTGAGGCCCATGTTCCAGCCTCAGTGATCTACATTGCGGGGGTGGAAAATGTGGTTGCAGATTTCTTCAGCTGTCAAGATGTGGATCCAGGAAACTGGGAGCTGCAGCTGGAGGTGTGCTGGGATGTCAGAAAGGTTCCTGTTTTCTGTACATGGGCCAGGGATCCCTGGGCTTTGGGATGGATGTGTTGTCTCAGATTTTCACATCACTTGAGTCGTGCATTCCTTTTGTCCCCACCTTTCATCTAAATGAGACACATCCATTTGTTGGATGTGGTGTGTTGCCTTAAAGGCAGGGCCGGTGCCACCTATAGGTGTGCACCCTAGGCAGGTGCCTAACTCAATCTCTAGGGGAGCATCGGGCCCACCCCACTCAACACTTACTGTCCAAGTCAATGGCATAGTGGGGGGGGGGATACCAGAAAATGTTAACCTGTCCGTCTTAAAAAAAAAAAAAAAAAAAAAAAAAGTATGTTTCGGTGCCCTCCCTTGGCTGGCTATTTTTTTTTAATGTAGCACAACAATGCCTGTTTTCTCTCTCCCCCTCCGCTCCTTCAATCCAACCAGGATTGAAGGAGCAGAGGGGGAGAGAGAAAACGGGCATTGTTGTGCTACATTAAAAAAAAAAATAGCCAGCCAAGGGAGGGCATCGAAATGTTCTCGGGAGGGGAGAGAGAGAGATGTGCAGCGGGAGGCACTGGTCAATATTTATTCTTGAGAGAGAGGAGACTGGGAAGAGTAAGTGGAAGGGGGGGGGGGGTTGAGAGGGGATGAAGAGTCAGACGGGAGGAGAAAGTGTCAAAGGTGGGGATCAAGAGTCAAAAGGGGGATCAACAGTCAAGAAGGAGAGAGAGGTAAAAGGGGGGAGAGAGTGTAGCATATAGAGAACATACACTCTGATACACACATTCTTGCACACTGATATCCTTACAGAGACTCACACACACTGACACATACAGGGAACATATTGACACACACATACACATATAGAGCACACACAAACTGACACTTATACACATACAGGGCAGGCAAAAAGGGGTAGGACACAAGGGGTGGCAAAATTTAGGTTTTGCCTAGAGTGGCAAAAATCCTTGCACCCACCCTGCTTAAAAGGATAGTAATGTTTCATAATAAAAGCAGCTCTAATATCATCATAGTATTTGGACTTTGAAGAGTGTTATTGCAATACTGTCAGAGTTATAGTTCAGGAGTAATTCAATGACACTGATCAGCCAAAGCAGAAGGGAGGTGCCGAGGTAGAGTGCAGAGACGGACAATCTTCAATTAAGATAAGGGGAAAAACCTGTCAAGGGGGGCAGGACTTTCATTGTTCTCATAGGAAGAAGATTGTCCCCTGCGTTATCTGTCTGGTCTAGCAACCAGATTCCACATCTGAGAAGTGATGGCTTACACTAGGTAAAAGGGGCTGGAGGGGGAAACTTTACCATTCAATTACTCTTGAACCATACCGCTGACAGTATTGAAATAGCACTTATGGCTCAAATACTATGAAGATTAATTGGAGCTGCTGTTTTTGTGAAACATTACTATTTCTTTTAAGTACAATGTATATTGCACTGAGCCTTTTGAGCAAGGCTAACTCCATTTTTGTAATTTCTGAGGTACCTAGAGCAGATCATGCACCACTTCTTGGATCAAAGCTACCATATGTCAGGGATATGATTGGTATGAACCCTGAGCACTCCACCAGATCTGTAAGTGCTTTCTGGGCCTAAAAATACCAAGCTGCGACTGAACAGCTGTGCAACGCTGCAACATGGTCCTCCTTGCAAACACTACCACCTCAATGTCCTGGCCTTTGCTCAAGCCAGCCTTGGCCAGAAGGCCCTTCAGGCAGGTTTGCCTGTCTTAGGACACTGCTCTTGTTTTGGTGTTCTGTGTCTCGCATCCAACATTCTACAGATCCAGTTTGGTCCAAAGGTGGTATTATAGAGGAAGAGTGTTGTGTATTTATTTGTCCCCCCTTTCACTCCCTGCATGCTAGTGTGTGTGTGTGTGTGTGTGTGTGTATATATATTATATATATATATAGATAGATAGATAGAGAGAGAGATAAATATTGTGATACATGCAATATAGAGCAAAGTATGCTCTACAAAACAGCAGTGGCATAGTTACATAAACATCTTAGTACTTGAAGATGACATGAAAGAAATAGGACTTCATTAATGATATTGCTTCATAGATGCTGACTTAAAGAGTAAGAAAGGTCAAGTGCAAAACTTGACCGCTCAAATAAAA
This sequence comes from Rhinophrynus dorsalis, assembly GCA_037306005.1. Taxonomy (NCBI): domain Eukaryota; kingdom Metazoa; phylum Chordata; class Amphibia; order Anura; family Rhinophrynidae; genus Rhinophrynus; species Rhinophrynus dorsalis. The sequence goes on from CM074722.1 coordinate 116,381,634, forward strand.
TTATTTTTGCTGTACTAGGTTATATATGTAACACAACATTACCAGAAGTATATTCTATGAGAATCATACGTATCATGTAATCATACAAAATAGGAAGCAGGTAGTGGCACTATAAGTACAACAAAGCTCGTGGAAAGTATACTAGTATAATTCTTATAAATCAAGCTGTAGGTAAGGAGGAACTAAAAAGAATCTCCAAAATCAGTCTGAAAAGAATATGGCATATCTGCTATTTAATCAGTTGGCATAGAAAGAGAACCTTAAAATAGAGAACACAGGAGAGAAAACAGGAAAGGCACACTAGAAGTGCTAAAGAGTAGAAAAGACAAAGGTAAAGAGCTAGATAGACCAACGCGTGGACAGAGTGGCGGTAACAGAACCCGCACCCTGCCTGAATAATACGCAAGGGACCTTGGAGAGGTCCTGGGGAGGGCAAGAGAAAGATCATAGACATAGTGAATATGGACACATAGTTGAGATCCAAATTATTATACATATACCAGCAAAATTATTCCTAACAATGACAAAAAACCCCCCATAAAGATGATATAGACCCTGCTTGTGACCAGGATGTCTGCATACTACACTACTTCATTGACAGTCTCCAGTTAAGTAAAAACAAAAACCCTGGGAAAGTAAACCACCCTGTCTGTAATATAGACCTCCATAGAAGTTCCTAAGTAATCTTATATCATAAATAATAGCGAAATACAACTTATCCCTCCAGGCCCTAGGGGGACTGCTCAAACGTGCTTAAAACAGGCAGTCCCAGGGGTGTTCATCCTCTTCAGAGTAGCTACAAGGGCAAAGGTGCTCCACCTGTAGATAACCGGTCCATTAAGACAAGTAATAAAGCAGAACATTGAGAGAAACTTGTATCACAGCTTTAACAACAACTGACGGATCTACCCTCCAAGCTGCTACACATTATCCAGACATAGGGACAGGCACAAAATACTGGAAAGCATAGTCTTTACAGTCACAGATCCCTGGGTCCCATGGGGAGGCATCTCAATCATACAGTGCTCCATTCACGAGAAGAAAGAGGGGGACCGCCCCCCATTTCACCCCCAACAGCATATGAGATCAGTCCTAGGCCAGTCATAGGCACCCAGATTGCCAACATATCTCGCCCAATCAACTCCCTTCCGGAAAGCCATAGGGCAACCCAACGTAGTAGGCTGTGTATACAGCGGTGTTTGCATGTTCTCAGAGTATGATGGCTTGACCTCTCTCATCGGCTCTCCCAGTGGATACTAAGGCTTCTGACGTCCATTAACATTGCATGGAATATTGTGTTCCATCTGCATCACCTCACTCGGTTTCTCACCCTCCTGGGTGCGAGATTCCCAGTGCTCATGTGTACTGCGAAAAAGAGCAAATTCTTCTTGTATCACCACTAAAATCTCACCCAAAAAAGGCTGTACGGTCCGACTTCGATAGTATATGGGAGATATCCTCCTGTGAAAGACAGTTTTGATACCAGTCACCAGACACCATGTTGGTCAGCTATGGCATCTATTTCAGATAGCCTGAAGGGGAAAGCAGCAAATATCTCTTCCGATCAAGGGAACTCAGGTACTGACAATACTGCAGATAACAGGGATAATACCAGTAACGCTACCATAGGGTAGAGAGTAAAAGGAAAATCACAGAGTAAATTCAGGATCACAGCTACTGATCTAAGGAAAGCACATCCTTCTCGCAAGGCAGATAGCGAAAAATATCATTTTTGTGAATTTACTGATAAATCCTTTTCTCTTCAGTCAATTGGAGGGCCGAAGGGGCAGCATTGCCCCTGAAAGCCATTAAGCTGGCAGGCAGCCTGCCGGCTTTCTTTGTGTTTGGGCTGTGGACTACCCTCCCCCCCCTCACCTAGGTGGTTTCCAGGTGAAGGTGTTGGGGGGGGGGGGCAGTGGCCCAGGAGCAAAGAGGCAGGTCTGGGGGGGTGGAGGGGCGAGGGGAGTGGAGGTGAGGGTAGGGTATAAATGAATGTGTAAAATAAGAAACTAACATTACCTTTTTGTTTTTCATACATCCATACATGCACTCTCAAATCGCCAAACCAAATGGATTTATCTGCCAGCAAGGAACTTGTATCCAGAAGACCAAAGAAGAGAGTCAGCATTTCACAGGATTGGTGAATGGTATCATTTTATTTATTTTCATTACCTTTTGATGGTAATATGTTACCATAGCTGGGGGGCTGATTTTCTTATAAAACAATAGGAAAAATTAGCTTAATAATTTATGTAGTAATGTTATTTAATGCAGGACATTTATGCGGGACCTGGCGGCTAAGATACCATTTGCTAAGACAGGAGGGCCCCATGGGGGCTTAGTTTGTTATATTCTAATTGAGTACTTTTAATCATTGGTTTCTTTATTGACTTATAATACATGTTCATTCAGCTATTGGGAAAAAGGGGGTAAGCATTTATTGTATCAGGGGATCACGTGTTTCATTATGCAGTAAGTTAATTTTTTTCTTGCAAAAGCTACAGAAGTCCATATATCTTGTATTGTCCATTCTCTACCAATAGAGACTTGCATGGGATCTTCAGGTCCCTGTTTTGCAAGCCAGTTACTGTTTCCTTGATAAAGTATAGTAGGGTGATATTTCAATTTACACATTGGAATATTGGTCAGGATGATGGGCCACAGAATATAACCTTCCTGGCATCCTTATTCATGTAGTGTGCGTCTCTCTGGTGGTATGATATTTTTAATTTTTGTTCTTCCCACATTTTATACCTCATTGAATTGGGGGCTATTTTTTCTGGATATCTTTACAGAACTGTAGATTATTAATATGCAGAAGTTACATTTCTTGTACGACAGGGTAGAGGAAAATGTATGAACCCATTTATAATTTATTACCTAGTGTTAGAATATAATGTCAAATCAATGCAATTCTCTACATATATGCAAATACTGTTGCAATTATCAGAACACTATCTTACCTGAACTTGGCTAATTGTATATAGAAACACAGTTATAATGGAATAGGGGTGAGCTATAAGCATACCTGGGAACTTCCAGTTGAGGGCTACCCGGAGGGCAGTCCTCTGTTCACCAGGGGGGTGCCAAAAATGACGCTAATCGCGTCAAAAAGGGGCGGGGCTTGCCGCGAGTGAGGGGGGGGCTTAACCATATGAGTGCCAGAGTGGTACGGAATGCATTGCAAAGCAATGCATTCCTTACCACTCTGGCACTCAGATGGTTAAAGGTGTCAAACAGAAGGCTGGGGACTGAGGATCAGCGGGAGAAAAAGCGGATGTGGCAGAGTTTCAATAGAAACTCTCCACATCCGGAGGAATCTGCCTCTGCCCCGGAGACCCGGTAAAATTCTGTCAGAACCGGAGTCTCCGGGGCAAATCCGGAGAGTTCCCAGGTATGGCTATAAGCAATATTTTTCTGAGCATAGAATATAAGAAAATGATTATATAGGAATAGTCTGGGTAGAATATAACCCAGGGGAGGGTGTAGTCTAGATTATCACTTAAGGTGTTTACATAGCATAGCACAGTCCATTGTCTGTGTGAGGATTACAATGTATGTTGGGAGTTACAATAGACCCCCCTCTGATGGGGGCACAAGGTGGGCTTTGTTCTTGAGTCTGGAACAATGGGGGGTCTGGGGCAGTTGTCTCAGGAGTTAATCTCATGAAGTCAGGCCATTTGTTATTTTTCAATGTGTTCAGGTCTGTTCTTATCACTAATCTCATTGTTTCAGGCTCTTTGTTATTGTCAGTGGGTTGAGGTCTTTTTCTGTTATTAATGTTTGGTGCAACCTCATAGTCTGATAAACCATATATATAGGCAACTATTGATCATGCAAATACAACTTTTTTGGGGGGTTATTTTATCAGGATAAATATAGAGATGGAGCATGTGGTTTCCATTGGGTAAAAACATTATGTAGTTATACAGTACAATGGCCAAGAACCTATCACACAAGTTCTTCAATTCATTGTCTGTTTTCATGTCTCTGCAACTTCCATTGGGGCTATTCCATGTATCTATCACTCTTTTTATACAATAGTCTTCTTTCCTCTGTTGCATTCTGCATAGAAGCTTCCCATGGTATTGAACTACATTGGGGAAAGAGCTAATGGCCCCCCTTTGATTCAGCTGCATTGTGCTGCCTTGAAGTCTCCCCAATAGGTGTAGTACCTAGGGAGGATTCAGGAAAGATTATGCTAATTCTGCATTGACCATACCTGGAGGGTAGCCCAGTAAATAACACCCTGGATAAAGCCCCTTACTTTGAATCATGTCAGTTTTCTAAATTTATGGCATGGTAAGATGTGTGTAGATGGATATATATATATATGGGTATAAGCATATAGGTGTCTGTGTTTGTGCAGGCATATAGGTGTGTGTATGGAGATGTATACGGCGGTGTGGGAATATAGGTTTGTATGTGTGTATATATGTGTGTATATGTATGGGTATAGGTGTGTGTATGTATAAATGTATGTATGTGTATATGTATATATGTGTATGTGGGTGTGTGTGTGTGGGTAGGGTAGGATGTGGGTATATGTGTATGTATATGTATGTGTGTATGTATGTATATGTATGTGTCTATATATGTATGTATGTGTATATGTGGGTAGGTTGATATATATATATGTATGTGTGGATGTATGTGTGTGGATATATATATATATATATATATATATATATATATATATATATATATATATATATGTATGGGTATAGTTGTGTGTAGGTATATGTGTGTGTAGGGTAGGATGTGGGTATATGTGAATATGTGTATGTATTTGTGTGGGGGTGTCTGCTCGTATATGTATACATGTATAGGGTATGGGTATGTAGGTGTATTCATGGTGGACATGGGTTTGTGTGTGTGTGTGTGTGTGTGTGTGTGTGTGTGTGTGTGTATGTGTGTGTATGTGTGTGTATGTGTGTGTGTGTGTGTGTAGGTATGTAGATAAGCAGGTGTATATGGGTATGTTTGGTGTAGGTGTTCATATGTATGTAAGGATGGGTATGCATGTATGGGGTATGTAGGGTATTCATTGTGGACATGGGTTTGGGTGTGTGTGTGTGTGTGGGTATGTAGATAAGCAGGTGTATATGGGTATGTTTGGTGTAGGTGTTCATATGTATGTAAGGATGGGTATGCATGTATGGGGTATGTAGGGTATTCATTGTGGACATGGGTTTGGGTGTGTGTGTATGTGTGTGGGTATGTAGATAAGCAGGTGTATATGGGTATGTTTGGTGTAGGTGTTCATATGTATGTAAGGATGGGTATGCATGTATGGGGTATGTAGGGTATTCATTGTGGACATGGGTTTGGGTGTGTGTGTGTGTGTGTGTGTGTATGTGTGTGGGTATGTAGATAAGCAGGTGTATATAGGTATGTTTGGTGTAGGTGTTGATATGTATGTAAGGATGGGTATGCATGAAGGCATTGGTATGGGTAAGTAAGAGGTGTGTATGCAAGTAGGTCCCATATATGTGTATGTATATGTACACCATTTTCCATGTCAAATTTTACACTGATAATTGCAGTGCGATTTACGGTGCATTTTCTGAATTCTTCAGATCCCTTCTATTTTGGCCAGGGGAACAGGGAAAGGCAACCAGGCCATTGCTCACTACCTAAATACATTTTTGCTGGCCCACATGGGCTCAGGCTTTGCAGTAGGGGCAGGTGGTTGCATGATACATCAGTCCTCCCCCACACACCTCACTTTTCTAGGGATGGAGAGAGAATCTATTACCAGCCTAGTTCAAGTCCCTCAGGATAAAGCCTCCATAGTTGGGGAGGGGAGACCCGCCCCATGCTGGGGGGCAGAGGGGATGACTCGGAGAGGGCGACAATCACTCTTGGGAACACTGAATTTCACATCCAGGGTAATTCCCATTGGGAAAGGTTTCCAGTAGCAGACTTGAATTCATTAACACATGAGGGATGTAGTGGCCTCCAGGACCAGAGTGGCTGTGGTGCTCCCTCTGGCATCCTTTTTTCTCATACCTTCAGAGGGAAGAAGGGGCAGCTGACAACTTGCCGGCCATACAAATTATGAAGGAATGGGGGTAGGCAGTTGGCCATAGTGGCAGATAAGAGTAGGCCCATGTACTGCAAGAGGCTAGGTGCCCTGGTGTTTTGGGCTCGGGTAACTGATGCTAACCCTGTTGGTTGCATTTGTCCTGTGGTCCAACATTGGTGGCCATATTATTTTCTTCAAGTTGAAGGGGGTGAGGGATGTGGAAGCCAACTTTGCGGTTAGGTGAATTATGAAAGACTGGGGTAGGATGGAAGTAGTTGCTGCTGAGAGGCATAGGCCCATAGATGAGAGTGGCTGGCAGCACTGCTTAAAGCTTGGCCATCCATTTGCGATTCCCTATTGGAGGCTAGGTGTTTTTTGTTTTCACTGTGTATTCCTGATGGCCTTTTGTGGTGCCTTTAGGGTAAGTGAAAAGGCGGGGGGTATTCAGGCGGAGTAGGTGGAATGGTCCCCTCAGGGGATGTGTTGCCTTTTAGCCCGATGTAAGATGGATCAGGAGGGCAAGGGTTAGGGGGTGCACATGAGGGCTGGACCTGGGGAAGGGTGACCGTGGGGGCAGTCTCTGAGTACATGAAGGTCAGGCGCACCTTTCTGGTACATAGAGATGGGACTTCTTTGTCAGAGTTCCGGTTTCGGGCAGTATTGATGAAGGCGGTCACGGCAGTGGGACTGGACCCCGCAGTGTATGGACCTCATTCTTTTAGGATCGGGGCGATGGCGGCGGCAGCCAGAAGCCGATCCCCAGGGGAGATAATGCAATTGGAGAGATGGCAGTCCGCCGCATATAAGAGATATGTGCGGCCGACAAAGGGGGTGTGAAGAAATTGTTGTTATGCTGATTTATCTAACTCATGTTTCTTTTTATTTAAGCAGTTTTGAGCACGGGGCGCAAGGCGGTCATCCTGGGGCACTCGTATGTGTATTGGGCAAGGAGACACTATATGAAGAAGGATGGGTGCGGTCAGCTAGGGATCCCAAAGGAACGCTTGAAGGTCAACTGGCTGGGTAAAAGGGGCCTAAATTGGGGGCAGGTGTGCGATCTATGGCTGGCAGCGGTGGAGAGCTGGGGGCGTCCCCATGTGGTAGTCATTCATGCTGGGAGGAATGACTTGGAGGAAGTGAAGGCAGTGGATCTGATTCACTAGATTAAGGATAATTGCCAGCAGATCATATGCTCCTGCCCCGGAGTTAGGCTCATCTGGTCAGAAATTGTACCCAGACCGTCATGGCAGGGGCGAGGTCGCCTTTGGCCAGAGACAGGGCTCGGCATAAGGTCAATCTAGTAATGGCCAGATTCTTGCCTTCCTGCGGGGGTCACACCATTAGGCATAAAAAGATTTCCATCTCAATAGCGGGCTTGTACTGGGGTGATGGTGTGCACCTAGGGGAGTTAGGGTTGGATTTGTTTAATGACACACTAGGCGTAGCCCTAGGGGATAGTATGGGGTCACAGCTGAAGGGTGGGCCATAGAGGGTTCCCTATAGAGTCCCCTCTGTGGGTGGCGGCATGCGGGGTTCCCAGGCCGACTCAGTGCGGGTTATCCTCAGAAGGTACAGTTTCCAGAGGGCCTGGCCGACTGCGGGCCGGGTCCCGCCCGCTGAAGGTTACGGTTGGGCTTGGGGGACTGGCTGTACGGCGGCCCCCAAACACAGGGCGGGGTAACTCACGAGGCACTGAGGAGAGAGGAGGGGTTGTGGAGGTGGCGGTGCGGACTGTCAATCGCAACCCCTCACGGTGGTAGATTGGGGGGTCAAGGGTAGGCCAAAAGTGCCAGAGAGGCCCTTGCAGACCCCCCCGGTTGGTGGCAGTGGGCCGGTGCGCGGGTGCACGGACTGCCAGGGAGGCCTGGGATCCCGCATTACAAGGGGGGAGGGTCCTCCAAGGGAAAATAGGTCAATCCCAATGTTAATAAAGCTGTGACCTCTTTATTCCCACCATATACAGTTGTTGTGTGTTTATTTCAGGTGGGGATTTGGGATGGAGGGGATGGTTTTGGGGAGAAAAAGGTGGAAGTGATGCATTGCCAGCTTAATGCAACAAAGGAACCATGGGGTTGACTCACTCAACTTTCTACAGCTCAAACCTCAAATTTTTCTGGATTTCATAGTAGGTTCAATCCCATTTACTCTTAGTCTACGTGGAACACATGATTTCCTTTCAGGAGTAAAATAAACTGTTAACGTGGAACTTTCACCTCCAACCAGGTCCCATTTATTTTATTAATATAACTTGTAATTTTCCCCTTTTAATATTGCTTGCTGTAGCATAGACATGTAAATACAAGACTGGCTGTCCCCTGTGTGGTGGACTCTGCCCAGCACTTTCCCTGCTTTCCTTGAAGGACACACTTCCTGTTGTGCGAGCGTCCTCCAGATTTAAACAGTTTAAGCTGCTTACCGAGTACAGCTTTCCAACAACATCCCGCAATCTTAAGTTTTCAGTACAGGATGTTGTAAAGCATGCGTATGTGCACTCAATAGATTAATGTATGAGATATGTGCTACAGTACAGAATGTGCATAAAGGTAATGTGCCTCCCTCCCCCCAAGAGAAGTGGCAGGCTTTTAGGCGAATGATTAGGAGGGAGAACAATGCCTCTCTTCTAATATGTAATCAAGGTGGCCATGCTTTCTGAGGAGAAAAGGGGGTAAATTGTAAGGGTAAGGAAACTTACTTATCCTAAAACAGGACTATCCAGTATATTTAAAAATATTTGGTGTGGTGTATAAGGTAAGTAAAAGTTCCACTTCCCTAAGTTCTCTTGTTCAGGGACTTCTTTTTCTTGTTCCAATTCTATTCCGTTTCTGTTTCTTTTCTGTAATCTTTACACCTACCTCCTTCCAACTGGCCATGTTTAAAGTGGTTCAGGAGTGAGTTTCTGTGTTCCACGTGGAATGAGGATTTATTTGTAACTGCACAAAAATCCCCTTATACTTCCCAGCATACACATTTTATTTTATATGTGGATCCTGCCACCCAATACTGTGGCCCTCTGTCAAGGGAATGTTGATATGCAGCCCTTGACTGTATATGAGGTTATTATGCCTTGTCTAGACAGGACCTGGTTTTGCCAAATAACTTAAGAAGAGAGGAGAAAAAAATTACTTCATTCTCCTATGGCAGAATAGTCTAAATTGTGATTTCACTTTAGTTTCCAGTGTGAAAAGCCCTATGAAGCCCTGTCACGGCTTATGGGAGGTTGAAAGTTAATTCGCAACTGAGAGTATGCTATTCCACTGGGTTATTTTTTCAACAGTGGCCTTGGGATGTTTATTGCAGAGATTCTTAGGGTAGAGAATCTGGTAGTCCCTATATTTCATCATCTGCCTAAGCTGCACAAGACAGTACGTAACACTGGATGAAGACCATAGTCTCTGGTTTGGGGTCCCTGAATGAAAACTTAAGGAAAGGTGGATTTCTTTTTTGACCAAAGCGGCACACAGGAAAGTGGGTGAAGTATCCTCTGGCCAAGAGTGCAAGGCAGTTGCCTAAAAAAGGCTCTCTGGAGGTGGAGGTTCACTCTGCTTAACCTTACCCCCCACTAGTCTAGCTTCCTTTTAAAATGGACCTCCAAAGGCAGTGCATCAGGGTTTCTCTGGTAAATTGTTCTTGTTCTCAGGTCCCCATACAGCTTCTGGCCTCTAGAACAAGAAAGCAGTAGGAGATGCCCCTCTGTTACTGCAGTGTTGTAAAGGACTAAAATCATTAAGTTGTTCATATCAAGTACGTTCTGAAGAGTCAAATTCACATGCATACAGGGCCGGAAAAACTGTTTCTCATATTAGAAGTTGACTGGGCTTCAGGTGGTAATTTCTTTTTACAGATGTTAGCAAGATGGAACTAACACATTTACCATAAACATCAAGGAGGCCGCTTACCAATGGCTGCATACCAGCTGCTCTCGGTAGTTATAATGGTGATTGATCATTTTAAAAGGAATGGGATCTGAGTTTTCTTGCAATGCTAGGGACATTTATGTATCAGGGGAAGGCTCTCTTAGTAACTTTAAAATCGAATGGCTAAGTAGATAAAAATTAAATAAACACAACCATCATGGCTATTACCATTTATCATAAACATACTCATGAAAGTATAACTTATATAAGTACATGTAAGGGTGGCCCAGATTTTCACCTAGGGAATTTCTATCAAAAAGGGCTACTTAAATCTGAACTATTATAAGAGTACTTCCGTTTTCTAAACTCACAAAAGGGCATGCTTCCTGTCACAGTTACACACAAGATTCAGGTGAGGAGTCCCTTCTCCTCCTAACTCTTCAGCTGCACTTGCCACAGCCCTGGCGCTCTCCAGCAAACCCCCCAAATGTAGCTAGCTGTTAGGTATACATACAAGTTCTCTGAAAGCTATTGATTGCCTAGTCTGGTCACCATGTATGTTAATTACACCCCTTTTTGTGCATGGGAGATCATAGCTAAAGTCTTTCATTTTGAGTGCTTAAAGGGATAGTAATACTTCATTTTAACTTTATTTTATTTTGTAGAGATATTCACAAACAAAGTATCCCCCCCCTGTTCAACCAGATCAGAAGGGAGGTGCCCAGGTAGACTGCAGAGAGGGACAATCTTCAAGAAGATTGTCCCCTTCTGTTATCTGTCTGGTCATACAACCAGATTCACATCTGAGAAGAGATGGCTTACACTAGGTAAAAGGGGCGGGGAGGGGAGACTTTGCTTGTGAATATCTCTTAAACCATAAAGGTTTGAGAGATAAGACTTATATCATTCTTCATGTTTTTTTAATGACTACAAAATAAAATAAAGTTAAAACGAAGTATTACTATCCCTTTAAGTCTCATTTTACACATTGCTATTCCCAGCAAAATTAGCACATATATCCCTACTTCCCACATTACTGATGCACATAGCTCATTTTATTATGATACTTGCCAGTGTTAAAGTCCAATTCAATATAGTCATTACTTAGCCATCGCATACAATGCGTGAGCAGCCTAAGGGACGCCCAAATAGGTATATCAATCACTCTCACTGATGGCTATATACCTACATGTCCAACAGTTTGATTAGTCACATTTGAGTATTTTCAGAGCGAATTAACACATTGCTATGTCAATGCATCGCCTCAAAGGTCTTGCAGACCCTGCCTTGTGAAGAAAAGAAAACATTTCTTTAAGCATGTGAAACTAAATGAAAGGCATGCATTTAGGATTATGTACTCCTTGAAACAGCACATATAGGGCCATATATTCAAAGGAATAATGACAAAAAATGTCGTATGAAAGACAAAAATAAGTCATTGTATGCATGAACTACATATGTTCTAAAGAGTATACAACAAAAAAACTAGCAATGTCCGTTGCGTACGACACAACTGCAGAACTGCTGGGCAAAGGGGCGTGGCTAAACTATTCTCCAGTGTTGTATAGAGGAAAAGAAAATGTGTCATAACTAACGAAAAAAAATGCGCATTTTGGCCAAGAGGAGCAGCTCCCCTGTTTTAGACATCCATTCTGTCATGGTAGGGGCCACTATGTCTTTCCAGTGAGACGGAATCAGGGATTTCACGGCGGAGAGCATGAGGATAAGAGGTGATCGGATATCATGCGGAATATCATTTAGGCCTAGGAAAAATAGGATCGGAAGAGGGTCTAAAGGTATGTGTACCTGGAGGATCTCATTTATAAAAGAGACACACCGCTTCCAAAAAGGGGCAATATTTGGACAATGCCACCATATATGTAAGAGAGTTCCAGTCCCGGTTAGACATCTCCAGCACGCTGCACTGTTGGTCGGAGATATCTTGTGTAGTCTGTAAGGAGTAAAATACCATCGGGAAAAAAACTTATAGTTGATTTCCAAAATCTGGGATGAGATGGAAGAGGATGCGTGCAATTTCCATAAGGTCGCCCATTCATCTTCCGATATGCGCGAGTTCAGTTCCCTAGTCCAAGCCAAAACATAAGAGGGGACTGTAGCCGAGGATCTGTCGAGCAGTAAAGAGTATATAAAACTATGCATGTTTTGTATTGTGTACTGGAGGGATGCAGGGTTTTTAAAAATAAATGAAACAATATTAACCAACATAAATGTCCATATATAAAAGAAGCATCATGTTACCAAGATCTTCATCCATAGATGCAGACACACACCCATCCTAGGGGCAGCAGTAAGGAGCAGCTATGCAAAACTCCTCCAGCCTCCCTTGCATTCCTGCTAAAATCTCTGCATGGCCTTGCATGACCTCTAATTTTGACAGGAGTGGCATGCCTGTCAAAATGTCTGCTTGAAATGGCCTCCAAATTTCAACAGCACATTATAAATCACTGCTTTCAATACACACAGTGTGGGATTTTTACACCCCTACACACTCTATGCAGGAATTGCCAGTGGTTCACAATTAACCAAACGGTTTACCATTACATTGTCTCCCACCCCTCTACAACACACGTAAATCAGTGTACACGCCAAAGAACTAACACAAAATACACACAATGCACCACAGCCATTTGTATTATTTTCACATTCAATGCATCATCTTACCTTTCTCCTCCTGCTTCCCTCCCAATTCTCCACAGCGTCATGCTTTCACATTCAGTCTTACTGTTTTGCTGGCAACCTCCTGCAACCCTCAGCCCACTCTTCTGTTCTCCTCATCATGACAGGAGGTACAATGCGTGCCTGTGTTTGTTGTTACTGTTTTTTTTTTTTTTTTTTTTTAACCCCTTAAGGACCATTGACGTGCCAGGACCATTGCGCTGGTCCTGCACTTAAGGACCATTGACGGTCCTGGCAGGGCAAGGGTTAACTCTCCCATCTCTGCCCCTGTGCGCAGTGGTAGAGATGTGGGCTGCCTGTTACTAGGTGCTCCGATATCGGAACATCTAGTTTTGGCCAATGCCCGGTTTGTTTGTACATGTGATTCGCAATTTTAGCGAATCACATGTATTAGACCGCATATAAGAGAAGCAATGTTTTCAAAACACTGCTTCTGTCACATCTCTCTGTCTCTGTCCTCCTCAGACACAAATCCGAGGAGAAGAGAGACAGAGAGATCGTTACTGAAGTGTTCCAGTGTTGCAGGCTTGCAACAAAGTAAAAAAAGAAAAAGAAAAAATAACTTTTTTTTTCTCCAATTGATCACTATAATACAGTGATCAATTGATTGCCCCTCTTGATCACTAAGTTTAGTGATGAAGTGCTGCATATCAGCTTCTGCTGATCTGTGGTATTTTTTTTGCCCCCCCCCCCCCCCCTTTGAAATCCTTTTTTTTTTTTTTTTAAATTTTTAGATAATTTAATAGTTTAGTTAGGTAATTTTAGTGGGGCTAGGTAGGTTTAGAGGGTACGTGGGTTAGGGTAAGATTTAGTATTGAATGTAGGTTTAAAGATTGGAATTCTGTAAAAAAAAAAATAAAAAAAAAATGTATGTATATAAATAAATAAAAGAATAAGCCTCATTGCATCATTTATGGTACCTCACAAACAGAACATAATTTATGTCTAGTCAGAAAACAAACACACATTGAACATAATGCCTCATATGTCTCATTAGGAGCCACAACTCCCATTGGGTGATTCAATGGGGAGGTTACTGCCCCATTGGGTGATTCAGTCATGCAGGTACTTGGCCCACCCCCGCTTTCCAGCCCAGCCACCACTATATAACTGATAAAAAAACAAAATGGCTGCCACTTGTTCCTACACCACAGACTCACACAAGACCCCACCCCCCATTCACAGCCCCCACGACTCCAGTATGCTGCTAATCTGACAACACAGTTCTGAAACACCTCTCTTCTCCCCCTGCCCCTTGCAGCCCCTTCACGTTTCTCCTTTAAAATATGGTAAAACGTGATAGCTTCATTGAACTACAACTCCCACAACCTTTACATATCTTCAGTGGGCGCCATGAAAACCGCCAAAATCGCTGTTTTCATTGCGCCCACTGAAGATGTGTAAGGATTGTGGGAGTTGTAGTTCAGTTACGCTTTATCAGTGCATTGCTCTTATCTCAGACCTCCTCAGGCTGCTACAGACGTGCAACTGCTTCCCCTCGCACCCACTGCTCACTTGCCACCAGTTCTCTGCGCTGTTGCCTTCAACCCACGAGTCTATTCCCTCTCCCAGCTGATCCCTCCGCTTCCAGTGACAGTGGCCAAATTTCATCACTGCCGAACACACTCCCACAACCTTTACATATCTTCAGTGGGCGCCATGAAAACCACCAAAATCGCCGGTAGTTCAGTTATGCTTTATCGCTGCAATGCTCTTATCTCAGACCTCCCCCTTGGGTCCTCTCAGGCTGCTACAGGGGTGCAACTGCTTCTCCTTGCACCCACTGCTCACCTCATTCCTGTTTTGCATTCCTGCGGCAGTCCACATGCGAGGGCGCGAAACACTTCACTCCTGAGGCAGTTCGGCATGCGAGGGCGCGGCAAGGCCTCAACTGCCTATGGAAGCGACCAGTGGAGGGATCTTTCCCAGGCCTACAGATTGCCGAGGTAATCCCACCCCTTCCCTGTCACCTCTGTCAGGAGCCTATGTCTCTGCCGTTGTTCAGAATGGGGCCAATACAAACACTTCACTCCTGCAAACCCCACGCAGTGATCAATCGACCCTGTTTCACTTGGGGCAAAGCATGTCCTGTTTCTGGAGTACGGTAGTAGGGGGTGAAGGAGGAAAGAAGTCTAAGGCTGCCCGTTTGCCCATGGTAAGAATAGAGGCCAGCATATGCAATTTGCAAGCCGGTCAGGTAGTAGCGGGTGAAGGAGGAAGGAAGGCTAAGGCTGCCCCCTTGCCCATGGTAAGAATAGAGGCCAGCATATGGAATTTGCAAGCAGGTCTGTTAACATGCAGCAGGGGATGCTACTTACTGTGTTGATGGATTGCTCTGCCATTCGTTTTTTTTATGTTTTAACTGAGTTACACTTCATGTACTTACACTACCTTTCCCATCATCCTCCCTTCCAATGCAGATGATGGGAGTCAGTGTAAAAGATGCAGTGCCACATATTGTCATACTGTCAGTTCTATATTTTATTTATATATATATATATATTTTTATTTATTTATATATATATATATATATATATATATATATATATATATATATATAACACACACAAATGTGACCCAAAGGACTTAATATACACGGGCAACGCCGTGGCCCTTTTGCTAGTGTATATGTATGTATGCATGTGCGTATATAGTTTTATTGTAGGAATATTAACTATAGGTAGGATTAGGGTTGACGTGGGTTAGGTTAAGGTTTAGTGTTAGGGTTAGAGTTAGGCACAGAAAAAAAAAGTTATATTGTAGGGATAGTGACTGGGTTAAGTTAGGTAGGACTTGGGTTAGTGTAAGGTTTAGGGTTAGAGTTAGGCACAGAAGAAAAAAAATTATATTATATTATATATATATATATATATATATATATATATATATATATATATATATATATATATATATATATATATATAGTTTTATTGTAGGAATAGTGACTCTTTGGGTTAAGTTAGGTAGGATTTGGGCTGACGTGGGCTAGGGTAAGGTTTAGGGTTAGAGTTAGGCACAGAAGAAAAAAAAACAAACAAAAAAATATATATAGTTTTATTGTTGGAATAGTGACTGGGTTAAGTTAGGTAGGATTAGGGTTGACATGGGTAAAGGTAAGGTTTAGGGTTAGAGTTAGGCACTGACCCCCCCCCCCCCAAAAAAAAAAAAAAAAAAAAAAATAGTATTTACATAGGAATAGGGACTTGGGTGGGTGGGTAGCTATTTAGAAAAAATTAGGGGAGGTAGGTTTAGTTAGAAGCTATTTAGAAAAAATTAGGGTAGGTAGTTTAATATGCAGCATTTATACTCTGCTGAAGAGGCGTACACCTTTTTTGGCTTCTGATTCAGAAGCCACGGATACTGCCTCTGATTTTGACATCTCCCAGTTCACAGAGAGCGACAGTGATAGCTCCAGTGATCATGCTGTGCCATCTTCTAAGCAGAGGCGTACCCCCCCCAAGAGTTGCCCTGGAAGCAGCCAAAAAAATGCCCCAGATGCAGCCCCAAGACTACATGCCCCAGAAGCAGCCCCAAGACATGTTCAAAGACCTGCCACAAGACCTGCCCTCACTCACGCCTTTTTGGCTTCTGATTCAGAAGCCACGGATACTGCCTCTGATTTTGACATTTCCCAGTTCACAGAGAGCGACAGTGATCACTCCAGTTATAATGCTGGGCCATCTTCTAAGAAGAGGCGTACTGCCCCAAGAGTTGCCCTAGAAGCAGCCAAAAAAATGCCCCAGACGCAGCCCCAAGACATACCCAAAGACCTGCCACAAGGCCTGCCCTCATCCAGAGTCTATGGAATGGGTACCACCAGTGGGATTAGGTCCAGAAATATCCAATTTCACAGGCAGCCCAGGAATAAATGTAGATGTGGCCGGTTTTAACCAGGAGCAGTTTTTTTTCATTTATTTTTGGGGGGAAGACATTTTGGGGGAAATTGTAGCACAAACAAATATTTATGCAGCGTAGTACATTGCAGCCAATTCCACACGCTATGTTTCTAAGCAGCAATCATGGTACCCCACATATGTTGCTGAATTCAAGACATTCTGGGCCCTAACTATGGCTATGGGGATAATTAAAAAGCCAAGCATCAAGTCATACTGGAGCAAAAATCCTGTATGTGTTACCCCCCATTGTCGGGCAAAAAATGAGCAGGAGATGCTAAGAAATGCTATTGCACTTCATGCATTTCAACGATAACACCCTGTGCCTCCCCAAAGATCACCCCTATGACAGGCTGTATAAAATTCACCCCCTTATAACTCATTTGCAAAAAAAAATTCTGAAACCTATACCCCCCCAAAAACATATCTGTTGATGAGTCCTTAATGAAATATAAGGACTCCAAGTTTGGCATCAAATTTTGTACGAAAGCACCACAGGATATGCCTATGCTTTTCGTATTTATGAGGGCAAGGACAGCCAACTTGATCCTCCCGATTGCCCTGAATATCTGGGAAACAACGGCAAAATTGTTTGGGATCTCATTTCCCCCCTATTAAATAAAGGATACCAGTTATTTGTAGATAACTACTATACAAGCCCCCTTTTATTCAAATCACTTTTTTTTTTTATTTTTATTTTGACACTGTGGCCTGTGGCACTCTTAACAGAAATTGTAAGGAGATGCCCAAACAAATGATAAATTGCAAGCTACGAAAGGGAACGTCCTTAGCTTTGTGCCAAGAGGAGCTGCTGACAGTGAATTTAGAGAAAAAAAGGATGTGTACATGCTGTCAACTATGCATGATGAGGGAACTGTGCCAGTCTCTGTCCGTGGCACGGTCCTCCGGAAACCAGTCTGCATCAGAGACTACAATAAACACATGGGGGGTGTTGATCTTTGTGATCAACTCATGCAGCCTTACATCGCCATGAGAAAAGGTTGCGATTTTCCCGATGCAGACTGCAGTTTATAATTCATATATAATTTTTAAATTGGCAAACCCCCTAAAAAAAAAAACAAAACACTTTTTTACAGTTCCAAATGCATGTCATTTCCAGTTTTTTGTTTGAAGGGGCAACAGCAGTTTTACATCAGAGACCCCATTTAGGACACTTTGCATTTAAAATCCCCCAAACCACTTTCTACTGTCCTGATTGCCCTACAAAACCTGGGCTCTGCATTGGTGACGGTTTCGAACAGTATCACTTACGTGCAATGCAGTAATTCTGTAATTTAATTATTTGGCCACACTTTCCCCCTGAAATATCTTTTTTTTTTTTTCTCTCCAAAACACCTCCCTCATTAGACCTAACACTATGAAAATATAATGGGAACAACCCTGTTTTTTCCATGTCTGAAAATGGAAACGTGCATGTTCTCAACTGAACCCAGTAAATCCCCCAAACCCTGACAAACCTATGCATGTGGGGCATTGTCATACTCCATACTCAGAAAATGTAGTTGAATTGTGGACAATGCATTTTTACAAATCTCCAAATATCCTGTGCTTGAAATCCACAGCAACACCGAAATATAGGTGTGAAAATACAGGGTAAGTTATTAATTGCAACATTGCTTAACAACCCAAATAATACAAAAGGCACCAGTTAAGCGAGCTGTAAAAATGCCACGTCTGAAAATGTAATGCGCTTATTACCAACTGGGCCCAGTAGATTCCCCATCCCCTGACAAACCTACGCATATGGTGTATTGCTGTACTCAGAAAAAAAGCAACTGAACATTAATCAATGCAGTTTTTTAAATGTTCACCTATCCTGTGCTTGAAATCCACATCAACATTGAAACCTAAGTATGAAAAACACTGAATTTTTAATTTAAATAAAGTTTTACAAGGGATTGGTGGCAAAATGGCTGAGTGAAAAATTTTAAAACACGCCTAAAATTAAAGCCTGGGTTATCTACTTTTAAAAAAAATATACACTTCTGGGGGGAAATCTTACAAAAGGAGCACTGTTACACAGCCCCAAATGAGACATGGTAACTTACATCAAGTTTTACTAAGGATTTGTGCTAAAATGGCTGTGTAAAAAATTTGAAAACGTACATAGAATGAAAGCCTGAGGTTTCTGTTTTCCAAAAATATACACTTTTGGGGGGAAATTTTTAAAGTGGGGCACTGGTACAAAGCCCCAAATGAGACATGGCACCAGTGACGAAAACTATTAAAATTCAAAGTGTGAAACTGGAAAGGCACATGTTCCAATTTGGGCCCCGTAGCTCCCCCAAACCCTGAGAAACCTATGAATATGGGGTATTGCTGTACTCAGAAGAAGGAGCTGAACACTAACCAATGCATTTTTAAAAATCTTCACCTATCCCGTGCTTGTTATCAACAGTAATACTGAAATGTAAGTGTGAAAACTGCACACAAAAAAACCATAAAACATTATATATATTAACACAATTTTGGAACATATTTCTGGAAAAACAGCTACATAAGAAACTCCAAAATTGTACTGTTTACCTTATGTTTTCTACTTTTCAGAAACATGTACCTTTGTGGGACATTTTTGGGTTCTGGCACCATCAACTAAGCTATGATACTCACATGCCAATTGTTGAAAAATTACAGGTTGGAAATAATGGTGTCCATCTTGCAATATTTACCTTGTAAATGTAAGAGAGGGATTGAAATACCAGGCACTTGTGCTTAAAAAACAGTATATAATTTGTGTGGGTGTATTAACCCCTTAACGACCCTTGACGGTCATAGTCCGTCAAGGGTCGATTTGACTTAACGACCGATGACGTACTATGACCGTCATCGAGTTCCGGGCTCCCCCCGCGGCTGCACGCCGTTCGGGGAGTCCGGAACGCAACGGAGCAAAAAAAATTTTTTGCTCCGTGGTCGTTGAGTCGCGTCCGCGGCCGGATTCCCCGGTCGTTAAGGGGTTAAAGGAATTAAAGAGAAAATATGCTTGAACAAAGACATAGTCAAAAAAGTCAAAATTGCTCTGGTCATTAAGTGAAATCCACCTCAGATTTGCTGGTCCTTAAGGGGTTAAATAAAATTTTGTTTTTGTAGTACAACCAAAAATGTGTTTCATCCAAATGAGGGCCACAGAAGTATGTAATGTGGTGGATATCTGGGTGGTTAACCCCTTTAGTGGCTGGGGGACAAGGGCTGCAATAGATAACCCTCTGCCACTCAAAGGCTGACACAGCAAGCCCCATATGCTCTATTTTTTGCAGTGTGTGTGTGTGGGTGGGTGAGTGGGTGTAGTGCTGTTTGCCCCACTTGAAAAAGAGTCATTTAAACCTTTACATAGTACACATCCAATTTCACATTTAACTAGTATTAATTTAATTACAATCCCATAATCAGTGGCCATTTTTATTTGCTCCTTGTGGTTCAATTGCATTTGCTCTGAGACACACACACACACACACACACACACACACACACACACACACACACACACACACACACACACACACACACACACACACACACACACACACACACACACACACACACACACACACACACACAAACACCCAAAATAAAAATGGATCCCACACCACACACAGGTAACGTCCTGTTACATTTTGCTAGTTTCTAATATTTTGCCAATATCATTAACTCCATAAGTAATTTTTAAAAGTTTTTTTTTTACTTCTATATAATATCAAATCCTGTTCGCTTGGTCCATGTGGAACACAGGAAACATGTGGTAAAGTCTCCTCCACCATGGCAGGGCACTTCAAAAAAGGTATCTGTACTGGAGACTTTTTGCTGCCTTCTTCCTCCCCACCTGCTAAGCTGAGTTTTGTATAGTAAAACCAAGAAAAAAAAGCAAAACACAAGTGAAAGAAGAAAAGGGAATCACTTGAACAGAACACAAGAGGAACCCTGCCGGGGACCCAACCCAGTGTTTTGCTTTTTCCCCTTGGGGAGGGAGTTGTGTATTCTACATAGAGTAAGAGAAAAGGATTTCACGGTAAGTACATTAATATCCTATTTACTCTGTAATCCAATGTGAAACACATGAACCATGGGTATATACCAAAGCTATCCACTAAAATTCCAGGGAGGGAAAAACAGACAAAACAAATAAAAAATAATAATAATAAATAGATCAAACCAGTATCCACAGGGCCAGACTGGTACAACATGAACCTCAGGTGTCAACTGACACCAAACCAAATAACAGGACATGAACAAGAAACAACAAGGTTCTGCTCTCAGAAAAAGCAAGGACATCTATAGGGGCACACAGCCTGTAAGACTTTCTGGTCAAAACTGTGTAGAGATGACCACGTCGCCTCATTACACAAATGCTCATAAGTGGCCTGATTCTTGTAGGCCTAAGACACGCCCATTGACCTGGTTGACTGTGCCCTGACCTAAAAGAGTACAGATTCTCCCCCTGAGGACACCAGGAAACCGTAACCTTAGATGCATATTGATCCACACACAGGCCTTCACAAATGACAAAAAAGCAAAATCAGATTTCCAAAAAAAGCTACATGCAATGAACATAGTACTACAAGTGCCTGACAACATCTAGCAAATTACGTTCCTGTTCCTATGTATTAGGGGGAATTGGACAGAACAAAAGAAGAACTATTTCTTGGTTGATTTGAAAATTCTAAACAAACTTGGGCAAAAAACCCACAGGTGGTTTTCACTGGTCTGGGTGAAAAACCAAAAAGGGAAGCTTAGGACATAGCCTGTCAGGAATACATGAGACTGGATCCCAATGTCAGGACAAAGGGCTGATAAGTCTAAGGCTTATGGTCGCTGCAGAAGAAGCCGGAAACCACTGTACCCTTGCTGAGGTCAAAATCATATTAAAAGGTGCTGGCTGCAAAACCAGATATCCAACCCTGTTTGAACTAGAAGAAAGACCAGGATGAGAATCTTTTGTCAACCTAATTTAATATGTTACTATGAGTGCACAGGTTAACTGGGGAAGGCAGTGGCTCCTGGAGAGAAAGACTGAAGTGTGGTCAAGGAAAGCCAAGTCAGGACAAGCAGAGTTCAATTGAAGGTGAGGTACAAGTAGAAGTCAGGACAGGTGGAGATTAAACTAAGTCAAGGTTCAGAGATCGATGCAGATGGAGATCAAGCAAAGTCAAGGCACAAGCAGAGAAGAATCAAAAGACCGCAAACAGAGAACTGAGTCTTCACCGCCAGGGTTAACATCTGGGACCTCAGATAGGTTGGTTTAAAGGGATAGCACTGTTAAAATAAATAAATAATATTGTAGCTATTTTAAAAATAAGCTAAATGCCCCCAGTCCCATCTCTCAAACCTTTATGGTTTGAGAGATATTCGGCAGGAATACACGCATCCCCATCACATGGTTTCACAGTTATTTTTGGTACAGTATGGTTTTCAGAGCCCAGGCCCAAAGAGACCCAATCAATCCCTCATTTCTACAATACTTCCATCCTCTTTGAGATATATCCAGTTGTAGCAGCAGCAGGTCTATGGGGGCAACCTCTGGTCAGGTAAGACAATTACATTAATAACAGATAACATATCCACAGCACACATTATCAATAAAGGCAGGTCATTATCAGACTCCGTTATGATATTCCTCAGAAAACTCACTTGGTTATCACTCTACTTTAAATTCTTCATTCGCAGTTCATATATTCCCGGTCATAGCAGCTGATGTACTATCATACTTTAACTTTCAGGTATTCTTCAGATATGTCCCACAAGCCAACACAGTTCAGCTCATCCACCATAGTTCAGTCAGCTAGTGATGCCTTGACCACCTTTTCACACCAAGCAGATTTTATCATACATTCTGCTCTAGCTCCTCATACAAGCAAAGCATTTAATACAGCATGGTCCCAGTTCTCAGGAGTCATCCCAAAAACACAGCCCAAGCATCCGCACCAATCAGATACCATATTAGCACTGTCACACCATACTACGCTTATCTCCACCGACCATTAAGCAATACCTGGCAGGTATACACCACCACCTAGCACTAATGTCACCACATAGACCATCATTCTCAAACTATAGAGTCAAGCTATTTTTCAAAGGTATTCTCAAATTATCACAACTTCCCAAACACACGTGCCTACCAATTACCAGACCCATGTTAAATCAATTATTTGACATTCTTAGTTCTTCCCCTTTCAGTCATCACAATAGCACCATACTGGCAGCAGTGATATATTTAGCATTTTTTGGCTCTCAGGCCTGGAGAATTTACTACCAAGTCCAAATCAGCTTCATACCTCTACAAAGAACAATTCACCTTCCACACAGACCATTACAAACTTAATCTTTTACAATCAAAAATAGACCAGCTAGGCAAAGGGTGCATCGTTCTAATATACCCAACAAAAAGCAAATGGTGCTCAGTGACAGTACTCCACAAGTTAATGACTACCTGCGCAATAGATAGAACCACCTCATAACCCTCTTTTACCTTGGCAGAAGAAAGATTATCTATTAAATTATATAAATAAATAAATGAAGAAGTCTGTGTCTCCAGTCAAACACACCCAGGGGCGGCAGTAAGGAGGCGTTATTCAGGTTTTTGGAGTGCTGCCTTTCCTGGACATCTGGGGTGGGGGTTTCATTACCTCATTGGTCATTGGCACCACACACACCCCACTCTCCTCTTCCAAAACACACACACACATGGTCTTTTGACCTCCTTCCACTCCTGTGACAATCTCTGTAAGGAACTGCAGAGGCCATCATCACACATGCATACACATACTACAAGCATGCACACTCTACACACACGCAAATACAGCACCTAATATTCCATAATCAGTCAGGCCCTGTAAGCCCTGAGCACAAGTAGAAGGCTGGGCTTGAATTTGTGGGAAGGACTGCAGGCTGTATAAAAGGTCTGCAGTCTCCCACCTCGGGGAGCATGTCATCAATTCTTCCCCATACTTCCCAACCCCTTAAAATTCAGCATTTTATTTAGTTTAGCCCTCATAACCAGGCTGACCTCGTAGTTCTCTCCAAAGGTTCCTAGCCCTTGGGAAGCTCTAAACATAATATTCCATTGTCAGTTTTGCCCAGTAAGCCCTGAGCACAAATGTTTATTTTTATTAGTGTGTATATTTATGATATATATATATATATATATATATATATATATATATATATATATATATCTATATATCTATATCTGGGGTCAAAATTTCCACTCGCCTCCTCACATCTGGCGAGGAGAAATTGAGAGAACAGCCACGAATATCGTGGCCTTGTTCACATATTCTACCATAGCAGCGTAAAGCAAGCACATTCTATTGGCTGCATGTGCACACATCACAAAATACTCATAGTGCCTGCAAAGAACACCCTTACCCTCCACAGCAGGTAGCTAAGAATTCTGCAGAGAACTGAAGTTAAGGCAGGGGACTGCAGAGCAGAAATGCACTCTCCCAGATTTTGTTTGGTATAAACAGTTGGCTGGTGGGAAGATCAGACAGATCTCCCCCACCAGTAAGCTGAGGTATGTGCCTCCTTAACCCTTTGAGTGCCAGAGAGGTACTGCAATGCATTTTGTACCCCTACGGCGCTCAAAGGTTTAAGTGTTTGCCAAAAGACTGCCGCACTCACTTATCAGTACGTTCGGGTGCCTGGCTCTGGTAGAAAAACAGGGGAAACAGCTATGCAGCTGCATCACAATTTTAAGAGTAATCTGTTACTTTTGGGTGCAAGTCCAGTAGATCTGAGAATGGATTTTGTTCCAGCATCTTTCGTCAAGCTGCATTTTTGTTCCATTTTATGAACACAGCAGTGGCAGAACATTTTTTTACAGTATTACACACCAAAAAGTTTGTCGGCTTAGGTTATATTTAACCTTTTGAGTGCCAGTGATTTGTAATAATGCCGCAGAAATCTCTGGCATTCAAAGTGTTACATTAGGAGTGCTTTGATTTCAAAATATGTTTCACAAAGGCTGAAGCATTTTGCAGAGGTAGATACGGTCTCAAAGTATAGTAGGCAGAGCACTAATTTGGTAGCATTAAGAACATTTACAGGTAAAAGTTTTTTTTGTCTTGTTTTCAAGCTGTATTATACAGTGTATATGGCATATACATTTTACTCAATGCTTTATTTGGCATAATGTTAGTCACACTGTCTAAAATTGTGTTCTTAGAGAGGAGAATTGTAATTTACTTTTACTAAATCACAATCTATAATCTTCAGTCATATAGTTAACAGCATTCTGTAGACACCTTCATGAAGCTGGCTGTAGAATGAAGCTCATGCAAGCAGATTAGATCACAAAAAACAGCAAAAGAAACCAAAATGGAATTAAGATTTATATCCACACTGTAAAACAGGTACTTTAGTTCTAGTTAAAATCAAAAGACGACAAAATAACTTAAAAATATGATCAGTTATACTGCATTAAACGGTGTTGCTGGGGCTAGAAACTAAAGGTGGAGCAAGCCATTTGCATTACGTGGGAGTAATAAAAAAACCCACAATTCCCACAGTTTTAAAATAAGCATTTAACATCTTGAATGCCAGAGAGGTCTCCAAAGCTTTGCTTTACAAAGTGTTAGAGACCTCTTTAGCATTCAAGGGATTAAAAGCCACTATTAATTTAATGGGAGTTTTAGTTTCTCCCTTTTTGTTCATTTGGTTTGCACCTCTTTATTAAATTGAACCAAAGTCTTAGTCTCTTTGATTCATATCCTAGTTGTGGTTGATAGATTTCCTAGAATGCATCCTTTTGTTTCTCTATTTCTCCCTTTAAAGGGATAGTAATGTTTCATAATAAAAGCAGCTCCAATTGATCATCCTAGTATTTGGACTTTGACAGAATTGAAATAACACTCTCCAGAGTTGTAGTTCAAGAGTAATTCAATGACAAAGTATCCCCCTCCCTCCCCTTTTACTGATATAACACTGCTCAGCCAGAGCAGAAGGGAGGTGCCCAGTTAGATTGCAGAGAGGGACAATCTTCAATTAAGATGAGGGAAAAACCTGAAAAACTTGTCAAGGGGGGCAGGGCTTTCATTGTTCTCATAGGAAGAAGATTGTCCCCTGCTGTTATCTGTCTGGTCTATGGACTGCATTCCACATCTGAGAAGTGATGGCTTACACTAGGTAAAAGGGGAGGGGGAGGAAACTTTGCTTGTGAACATCTCTCAAACCATAAAGGTTTGAGAGATTAGACTTATATCGTTCTTCATGTTTTTTAATGCCTACAAAATAAAATAAAGATAAAATGAAGTATTATATCCCTTTAATTTAAGAGAGGAGAGGGGTATCAAATGCATTGCAAAGCACCCCTATTGCTCTCAAAAGACAAATGCACTTTGGAGCTTAAAGGGTTATCTATGTCAAAGGAGATTAACCCTTTGGCATCAACAGTGTTAGTTATCCAACACATTGTGTTGGACATCTGTCTGGTCCTCAAAGGAGGAGTTAGAGTCCTCTGGCACAGCTGTTAGAGAGCCACTGGTTGAACACACCTTGTATAGAGAAGTAACTCTCTGTGGGTCAAATGACACCAACCTTCTACAATTCGCAGTGTTAAAGCGAATTGACCTTTTGAGTGTCAGAAGGGTTTGAATAGGCCAGGTAATCCATTTGAAACCTTTTTGTAGCAGAGGAATGGGCATGGCTTTGGCACCTTAAAGTTACAGCAATAGACTGACATCCCATGCCCCAGCCTTGTCCACAGACTGTCCAACTGCTAGTCACAGGTCCACATGTACACAAACACCACTTCAGCTGCACAGAGTGTATGTGTGATTCTGTGGCTGCCACTATGCTTACTATGGCCTTTATGTATAAAGACAAAGTGTGGCAAACCAACTGTACCATTTTGTGGGGAGAAGTAGTTAGTCCTAAAAACATTTTCACATTATTTAAATGAAGCATTTAACTGCTATTGCATTGTAGACCTTGCTAGCATTCAGGGGGTTAAAACAGTTGGAATTTTGCACAGTTTTTGTCCTCTTTGGCATATGCTGAATAAAAACATAGAACAACAGTGTAATTTCATCAAAGAGAACTGGAGATGGGTGGGGTTAAAGGTGGGGATATGGGTGGGACTAGGCATGGAAACTGGTGACGAGTAACTTTTCAGGCCTGGCTAGTAGCTCAGGACGTGTAATTTTGAGCCCTGTATATATCACAAATTATGATCTAACATAATAAATATGCATGGTATTCTTCCTTGAGGGGTTAAAATCATAACACAACAGGAAGACAGATTCAGTGTCTCCTATTGTTGTAGGGAGCCCTTATGAGGATGACATTATTCCCATGGACTAAGTCCACGTAACAGATGTGTCAAGTGTACTAAAAAAGGTTAAGCTTGAGGACCATATGGGTATGCAATGCATTGCTTCACAATGTGTTATGTTCCCCTCTTGTGTTCAAATTGTTAAGACACATGGCAAAACAAGAGACGGGAAAATAAAAGCAACTCAAGTGACTTTTTAAAAAAATGGAATATTCAGGTTATGCAAAATTATGACCAAAGATCTTTGTTCCACAATTCCTTTGCATTAATTTTTGCACAGAGTCTTAATAATAAAAAGCTCTCCAGCTATAAACACAATCATATACTGTACGGTATTTTTCTTCCAGCAGTAATAAATGTCCAAAAGGATCTCTTTCCTCAAATATGAAAGTCTTCCTTCTTTGAAGTTAGGTTTCAGCCATACCAGATTATCAAATGCACAAATGTATTCCTTTCCGTAGTTGGCTTGCAAAGATCTCTCTTTCTCTCTGGCTACAGCATTCCTGGAAGTTGTAGCATCCTGGTAACAGAGCTGGAAATATATCTTCCTCCTCTTTTTTCAGCTGTTGGTCCACCAGGAAAGCAGGCCCAAGCCTGGCTCACTTATGGAGCCCTGAACAGAACAAATACATATTGATGTAGACATACTAAGAATATCTAAAGTAATTCTGAGACAAACCTGCTGCACCCAAGGGGACAACTAAAATTTTGTAAAATTCCCACCAATATAAATGGGTCTTAACGGGACACTCATATTCCCCAGACACCCTTCCCCCCCAGTAAATACACAGTATTAAAGCTAAGAAAAAAGTGGTTTAATACTATGTGTAAACTAACAGTATTAAGCTTACCATTTTAACCTGAGTTTGGCAGTGGCAGAAGCCATTAGTGGGAACATGTTGCTCAATAACAAGCACTGTAATGCATTTTGACAGTAGTGTGGTTGCCCCAGTCTCACATTAATGACAGAATGCATGATGTAATCCAGGCGGCAAGGCACTGTTCCAGACATCAGTGATGGTACACAGGATGTATCCTCTCATGAGCAGTGGAGAAATCAAGTTTCCCCATCTCGAGGAAGTAGTACAACATAAAGAGCTATAAAAATTAAAAAGACAGCACTGCTGGCTGACAGACAGGCATAGTACTACATTTCACAGTGCATGCTACATTGTGTGTGAATGTTCCTTAACTATAGTGTACTAGAGGTCTCAAACAAACATACTGCAAAATAATGCATTGAAGTCATCTAACATTCAAGGGGTAAAAAAAACTATTTGTGTGTATTATATATATATATATATATATATATATATATATATATATATATATATATATATATATATATATATATATATATAAACAAAGAGGACAGCTTTCAGCGCTAACTCACCTAAGTGTATAGAAATGTGTGTGTGTGTGTGTGTATATATATGTGTGTGTATAATACCTTATAATTTTATTATTTATATTGAAATGTCCATTAAAGAGTATTTAAAGATAGCTGAAGTGTGCAGCAAGGAATAACAGGGTTCTCAAATCCCCCAAACAAGTGCAAACGTGGAACAGACCATAAACCTGCACTCCTCCAGTATCCCCTTAGAGACAGCCGCGTTTGTACGTGGCTGTCACGTTAATGCCCGCCTAACATTTTTTTTTTTTCCTCAAAGAAGTCCTGAGTCTCCGAGCGGCATGCAGCCGCACGGAGACGCGGACTTCCGTGACTTACCAGGTACGTCCTCTGTCACTAAGTGACAGTTTTTGCGGGATGTAATTGGTAAGTCATATGTCGTTAAGGGGGTATACTAGTAATTAGTGTGCCCTGTATTTGGGCATATATAATAACACTGTGAAAAAAAGGAGGCATTAGTGCCAACTTTTTTGGCCCAAAAAAAAAAAAAAAAAAAAAAAAAAAAAAAAAAGAAGAGGGGGCAAGCTCACTAACCACACCAAGGTTCCTCATTAGAGGTAAGTCCCTACTCTCAACACTTAGTCCCTCTCTAGAAAAATAAAACAAAAATAAAATTTAAAAGTACTCCCTGACGAGATGTTATAATAACGTGTTGGAGGAGGGGACCCCTTTTCCTCTTATTTTGTTAAATGTGTAAAGGTCCCAGTGTATGCAATTAAAACAATGGACAAACAGCCCTTATAGGTAACCAACCCCACAGGTCATATGTGGTATAATCTGTAGTTTCCAACTGATTATACCACATGTGACCTGTGGGGGTGGTTACCTATAAGGGCTGTCTGAGCTCCAGTTCTTGTGTAGTGATCTTTCCCCCAATGCAGGTACACAAGTCCTCTTTCACACGTTTAAAATTAATGTTTGTCCATTGTTTTTCATTGTGCTGGCTTGAAGATGGTATATATTTTAAACTTTTTTTTTTTTTTTTTTTTTTATAAGTAAACAGCTTTCCTATGACTACTGTATTAACAGCAGCTATAGTATAAAAAATGTATAAGGTGATACGTCCCCTTTAAGGCAAAGTACAACATCTAACAAATGGAGAGCCTTCTCCTTTTCAGACTTAGGGTCAAGACAAAAAGAAAACACAACAATCTCCTGATTTATGTGGAACTCAGAAACCACCTTAGGAAGAAACTCCCGAGAGGTTCCAAGCAGTGCCTTGTCATTATGGAATACCATGAAAGGCAGTTTGCAGGACAAAGACTGCAACTCAGCGACTCTGCAGATTGAGACAACTGCCAAAAGAAAAAGTCATCTTAAGAGTCAACTGACACAGAGGGATGGAAGCAAGAGGCTCAAAGGGAGGTCTCTGCAAAACTCCCAAAACCAAATTAAGGTCCCACGGAGGACTCTGAACCTTAAAAGGAAGGGAAGAAATGAGCCAACCCCTGAAGAAAATCCTTGACATCCGGTCCAGTCGCAATTTCTGTAACACCCTGTGCAACATTGGGAGGGGAGGAAACATGTAGGCCAGAGGAAATAACCAAGGAATGGACATTGCATCCACCGCCAGGGCTAGAGGGCCCCTCCACGGAGCGCAGAACCTCGGAACCTTCCTGTTGTGTCTTGTTGCAATTAGGTCGATGTAAGGAAGACCTCAATTCTGAACAATTAGGGTGAACACCTCTGGGTGCAGCTCCCACTTGCCGCTGTCCACTGTGTGTCAACTGCGGAAGTCCGCCATGACGTTATCTACACCAGGAAAGTGTACTGCGGATATGGCAGGAACGTGTTCTTCTGCCTAGGACAAAATAGCCTTGACCTCTAAACCAAGCAGCAAGACTTCTTGTTCCACCCTGCTTGTTGATGTAAGCCACGGCTGTGGCATTGTCGGACTGTACCCGGACTGGACCGTCTTCCAGCTGAGATGTCTAATGACGAAGGACATGAAATACTGCCCGAAGCTCCAACACGTTGATGGGAAGGAGAGATTCCTCCGGAGACCACTGACCTTGAGCACTCAGATGACATAGGACCGCTCCCCAGCCAAAGAGGCTGGCATCCGTCGTCACTGTGGTCCTGAAGGATACCAGGAAGGACTTGCCATTCAGCAGATTGGAGAGGTCGAGCCACCATGACAAACTCAGTTCCGCATGAAGAGGGAGGGACACTGACATCTTCAGAAGGTCCGACTGAACCCTGCACACCTGGATTATAAACCTCTGGAGTTCCCTGTTGTGCACCATGGCAAACGGGACTGCTTCTATGGTGGAGATGAATTTCCCCACTAGAGAGGACAACTTCTTGGCTGGAACTGGATCTTGAGCCAGAACCGCAGAAACCCTGTGGGCGATCTGGTGAGCTACCTCGTCCGTGGGAAACACCATGCTCTTCTGAGTGTAGAAGAGAAGGCCCAGGAAGACCAGATGATGGGATGGGACAAGATCTGACTTGTCCATGTTGATGATCCACCCGTGATGGGTGAAAGCGTGAATGCATTGCTGAACCTGCTGATGAAGAAGTTCTGCAGAGGGGGGCTTTCAGAAGCAGGTCATCCATGTATGGAGTAACTCTGATGCTGTCCCGGTGGAGGACAGACACTAAGGCTCCCAGGACACAGTTGAAAACCTGAGGAGCTGTAGTCAGACCAAAGAAAAGAGCTGAAAACTGAAAATGCCCTCTGTCGCAGGCAAATGGGAGATACTGCCGGCTCTCTGGATGCATGGCGATCTGTAAATACACGTCCTGAAGATCCAGGATGCAAGGAGTTCCCTCGGGGACATAGCAGCAATCACCGTCCGTAGAGACTCCTGGTGATAATGGGTCCAGATCACAAAGGAATTGAGATCCTTCAAATCCAAAATGGGGCAACAATTGCCGTCGTTTTTGGAGACCACAAAGAGGTTTACGTAAAAAATCCATACCTCTGTCCTGAACTGGACCGGCTCTAGAACATCCTTGTCCAGAAGAGCCTGAATAGCGCCGTTGAACAACCGGCATTTCTCCGCACCCGGAGGCGTATGAGAAGGAAAGAAGCAAAAAGGGAGGAAGAGAGACAAAAGGGATCCTGTACCCTTCCGTCACCACCTGTAAAACCCACGGGTCTGCCACTGAATCCTCCACAGCAGAGAGGGGACCTGGGTTCGGTGAGACATGCCGAAGAAGGCTTGGAAGAGACCTTGGGCTTCCACTGCTTTTTGGGCTTGGAGGAGGCATGCAAAGCTGAGGGAAACCGTCTGGTTCGCCGGACATGTCTCAGTCTGAA
The DNA here is from genome assembly GCA_037306005.1 of Rhinophrynus dorsalis. Lineage (NCBI taxonomy): Eukaryota > Metazoa > Chordata > Amphibia > Anura > Rhinophrynidae > Rhinophrynus > Rhinophrynus dorsalis. Next base: position 116,413,067 of record CM074722.1, read on the forward strand.
AGGAACGAAAATACTGATTATGCTTAAGCGGCGTTTTCCTGGGGACCAAGGGTAGAAGTGTACTCTTACCCCCTCTGGCCTCACTAATCAGAACTTTAAGATCTGGCCCAAACAAAGAAGTACTGCTTTCTTAGACGCAGTTTCAGCAGACCAGATCTTGAGCCAAAGAGCCCTTCTGGCAACCACAGACATGATGGAAACCCTTGCCACTAAACGGATGGCATCAAATAAGGCAGCAGAAACATAGTGCTGTGCCTCAGAAATGTTGGCAAGAAGGCGCAACATATCCGAAGTAGGAGAAAACTAACGGACAGCCAGGGTGAGCTGTTCAGTCCAGACCGCAATGGCCAGATTCATCCATACAGCAGCGAATGCTGGACGTATGGCAGTACCAGCAGTGGCAAAAATGGACTTGCGGGAGACCTCAAGTTTCTTGTCAGTCCATTCCTTCAGAGCGGACGCATCAGAAACTGGCAAGGCAGTAGACTTAGACAGCCTGGAGATAGGAGAATCCACTTTGGGAGGATGAACCCACTAAGCAAGCGCTGCCTCACAGAAGGGATAAAGCTTGGCAATTTTCTTGGACACAGAGGATTTCTTGACTGGAGATTTCCACTCTTCAGACACAAGGCGGTCAAAAGTGGGGTTAGGTGGAAAGTAAGGGGCTTTTTAGGCTCCTGAAGCACATCAGAGGGATCAGAAGGAACCTTCTGAACTAAGGGAATGTTAAGGATATGCAAAACAGCCCTGATCAGGCCCTCAGCCGAGGGCTCAGGATCAGCCTCAAAAGGATCCCCAAAAAACTGAGAGGAGCCCACAGCAGAACATTTCACAACATCTGAATCCACCAGCAGTTCCTCCTCAGATGAATCTGATACGTCAGGTACTCCCTGAGGTTTTGGCAGGGAAGACTTGATGGAGGAGGGGGTCTACCAAGAAAGGAAGACCCCCTGTAACTGGGATGGAAAGAGTTGCATTGTAGACCTAAGGTCCCTGGTAGCAGCCTTGAACTCATGCACCCAAACTGGCTCTAATGCATGGCTGGAGGTCCCTGGGAGACTCTCAGGGACATCAGAACATGCTGGGCATAAATGACCTGAGAATTCTCTAGGTTTTAAGGTTTCACCCCAGAAATCGATGAATAGACTTATCTGGCAGGCGAAAGGTTCTGGAAATGGCACAAAATGGCTGCTGCGGCGGGAGCCAATCAGAAACAAGCATGCAAAGCAAACGCACATGGGAAATGACGTTTTCCCAGAAAAGGTACCCAAACAGTGCCCGAAGCCCCCTGAGCCCCCCCAAAAGACTGGAAACATGAACCGGATGACAGAGCAAGGGCAGACAAGAAAATTGATCCATCTCTGAAGTCGCTAGATTAAGCGGTTGCAGAGATATGTCCCAAACTGTACAGTCCCATAGGAGTGAATGGAGCAATCAAATTTTACAAAATTGAAACAGTAAAATAAAAATGCATGAAACATCACTAGAACATGTTAGGATACCCAAAAAACACTGAACCAGTAGGAAAAGTGTCAGAAAACCTCCCAAAAGATGCAAAGCCAGCAGCTAAAGCGTTAAAGTACCACATAAACCTGCTCCAAAACACCCAACAGACATACAGATAGACCCAATGAGTGCAGGAGTGTGCAACAGGAACTCAAAAGGAAAACCCCTGTGTGAAGGGGCACTGTGGGATATGTGGACCTGCAACACTCAAAGGGTTGCTCACCTTTCCTGAAGATCTTCTGTCTTCAGATTACCATGTATTGAGAAGAAGCCTCAGTGGGCAACTCCTGAGGAAAGAACTTGAACCCAAGGTTTTCCCCCCAGGGCTTAAGGTCCGCAAAAAGCACCTGGATACTGAGCTAGCCACATCTAAGGGCATTGTCAGTCATGATAATCCGCCTTATGGTGGTATTCAATTTCTAACAGAAAAATTAAAACAGTTCTAAAACTATAGCAGAACTGTTCTCTTGCCTGTCTTCACCAAGGAACAAATCTTCCTGGAGCTGGTTGGCTAGCTGCAGCCAAGGAGGGAAGGTAGGCTCCACCCCCTGCATACAATTCTAGAATTGTTCCTGCCTGCAATTAAAGGGGCAGATTGCCTACCCTAAGTTACCAGTAACCTGTATTGGACGACAGGGAAAAATGCATACTGCAGTGTTGCACCGACTCCTGTGCAGTCCTGCAGAATGTAAGTTTCATAAGCTTCCTGCATTTAATGGAATATCTGCACACTTTATGTTTACCAAATGCGTCCAACACTGAAACAGTTAATATGGACACAATTTGTAACCATATTTACCCCTAAAGTGCTGGCAGAAATCTGTTGTCTTCCTGGCACTAACCAAATAAATTCAGCTACCCCATGGGGCCTATTTGGTAGCAAATCTGTTATCTTCCCTTTGAAGGCATTAATACTGTCACAGTTTGCACATTAATTCCTCCATTACAAGAGGAACAGAAACTTGCCACCTAATTGGCATTGTTAAAGTATTCTTCCACAGTCAGTTCTTCATATCAGTGACATATATAAGGGTCAGTCCATCATAAAACCAAATCATATAGTAATAGGAATGTGACTTTCATTTACAAGTTGCAACATACGTGATCACTAAAAATTCCCACTGAATTAAAAGGAGCTTTTAACCTGTTGAATGCCAGAGAGGTTATCAACACATTTCTTCTCAATGAACTCTCTAGCACTCAAGATGTTAGAATCCCCTTGTACAATCAATGTCAAGTTTGGGAACTTCTGTTAGTTTGTCCCAGAATTGTTCCAGTTTTAGTTTGCCCACATGTTCCTAAGTATTTTAGGTTTTCTTCAATGCAGGAAAATACTTGTTCAATAACAGGATCAATCAAGACTAAAAGGTGGTGACACTGTAGCAGAGCCTCAAGGCTAGTAAGATATCTCACCACTAAAGTGTAGGGCGCCTCCTTGCGCTGTGTTTCCTCTGTGGTTGTGGATGATGAGGTGGCATCAGAGGAACTTGGTCCTGTCGGAGAGGTGTCTATGAAGGTCTCATCCACAACCCGGAATCGGATATCTTCTCCTATATCCATGTACAGGTCATGAGCGCCCTCTTCTGTCTCGTACTCCCACACCCATACCTGCTCAGCCTCATCACTGATAGGTCACAAATGTGAAAGAAAAGCTCCAATGACTAGGGCCACATTAACTCAATGCTTAAAGAAGCAGTAAACATTTTTTAATCAGTTGAACTAGTCACAAGAAGTCAGGTTTAGTTTGAGAAAGTGAGAAATTTACTCAACAATATTTTGTTTTCTTCTGTGTTCCTCCACGGCAGTTAGAATGGGCTGTTTCTGCCCTCCAGCTGGATAGGACCAATGAACCAATAAATAGTGGTCTCACCCTCCATTTCCCCAGTTATACTATATGATCAAGCTGAAAAGGAGAACACAAAGAGAGTGGAAGGGTTGGGTGTGCTGTGGAGCAATACTGAAGTAAACAAAATATCGCGGCGTAAATTTATCACTTTTGTCTGTGTCTTGCTCAGTGGGAATTAGAATGGGATATACCCAAGCAGTACACTAGAAGAGAGGGAGATGATGATCAGGCCGCAAAAACAGACAGAAGCATAACAGTCACCAAAGACACAGAAGAGGAGAGGAAGGCATACATGGTAGTGTTAACTGGAACAACTGCTTGAAGAACTTTCCTTCCAAATCTGGCTTAAGTTGAAGCCTGAACATCCACTCTATAATGCTTGATGAATGTCGAAATGGGCAACCATGTTGCTGCCCCTCAGATTTCCTTTGGAGAGGCTGTGGCCTTGTCTTCCCAAGATGTAGATAGGGATCATGTAGAGTGAGGTTGAATTCTTGGAGGCGGTTGAATGTTTGCTTCCTGATAGGCATCTTGAGGCAGTCATTAATTCAACTAGCTAAAGACGACTATGGATTTCCCTGAAAAAAATGTTACTAACAAGGAGTCTAAACTTCCTGAATTCCATAGTTCTGTAAAGATATGAGAAGACACACCATGTCCAAATTTTTCCTTCTCTCTGAGTTAGGGCAGAAGGAAGGCAAAATTATGCCTTGGTGTAGGTGGAAATCAAACACCACTTTAACTTACTAATCCTAAAAGTTTTTCAAATATATAAATGGCCAAAAACTTAACCGGGAGTGCACCGCACCTTTCAAAAATGAGATGGGCGAGTTGATTAGAGGATAAGGAATAGGTCGATGTTCTAAACACTTTCTTTGCAGCAGTATATACAAGGGAACATGGAATGGTAGAAGAGCCTCTTCAAGTAACAAATACAACCATACCATCCTATATAATAATTCACTAAATCGTGTGTAACGCCACTACATGCGCAGTACACACTGCTGTGCGTGCTGCAGTCATGCGCAGTAGAGACTGCCCGCGCAGCGGCTGATACAGAGCTGGGCGATCCGGCTACTGCGCGTGACTGCCCCGCGGAAACAGTGACCAGTGTCAAATAGCAGTAGCAGAAGCAAACAAAGTCCTGTCTTGCATAAAAAGAGGTATTGAAGAAAGAGTGGATAACATCATTTTGCCATTGTACAAATCATTGGTAAGACATCACCTCAAATATGCAGTGTAGTTTTGGGCACCAGTTCTGAAAAAAGATATTCTAGAACTGGAGAGACTACAGCGAAGAGCAACACAATTAAAGAAATAGAGGACTTGACATATGAGGAAAGACTAGACAAATTTGGTTTATTTACTCTATAGAAAAGACTACTAAGAGGAGATCTTATCCAATGTACAAGTATATGAGCGGTTAATACAATGATCCCTACGGTGAGCTATTCATTCGAAGGCCTGATCAAAAAACCAAGGGACATCCCTTGAGATCAGTGGAAAGGAGGTTTCAACTTCAGCAGAGTTTTTTTTTTTTTTTTTTCCCGTAAGGTCTGATAACTTATACCTATTTGTAATACCAAAGTATCGAATACTGGCTTAATTAAGCCTTGTGAAACAGTATTGGATGTAAAGATTGGCTTTTCTACATATTCAAGTTGGCACTGTTTGGCATTCTTCTATTATTCAAGCGGTTGAGGAGGAGCAATTGCGGGACCTCGTTTTCAAGAGCCTTCATTATGAGATAGAACACCAGTGAGAGGAAATGAATGTTCATATTAAGCAGAAAGCTTAAAGTGGAGGAGATATCTCACAGCTGTGAGATTGTTACAGTGTTTCTAATCCAATTTCGCTAGGATCTAGCCTCTGCTTATATCCAAGTGTTCGTCCAGATACGGCTCAGTGGTTAACGCTGTTGCCTTGCAGCGCTGGGGTCCTGGGTTCAAATCCCACCAAGGACAACATCTGCAATGAGTTTGTATGTTCTCACTGTGTTTGCGTGGGTTTCCTCCGGGTACTCCAGCTTCCTCCCACACTCCAAAAACATACTGATAGGTGAATTTAGATTGTGAGCCCCAATGAGGACAGGAACCAATATGAGTGTAAAGCGCTGCGGAATCTGTGTGCACTATATAAATAAAGGATTATTATTATTATACCTCTATGCTTGTGATCTGCCCACTAGAAAGCCATGAAGGACAAACATGATGTGTATCTGCATTTACTAACTTTGTGTGCCGCTTGTTATGCTCTGCATATTGTAACTTTTCTTCCACTGGATGATTATGACATGGATTTTGAAGATATATTAACAGATGCCAAATTACTTCTTGTGCTGCTTGATTAACACTTTGCGTGCTGACTGCCACTTAACTCACATCAGATGCTTACGAGGTTGGACTTATTAAGTGCTGGATGTTTAACTCAAAAATGATCTTCCATACGAGTTCCAGTTTGAGAGTTATATATACTCCATTTTGTATAATTATATGCATATACAACTAATATATCTAGGCTGGGTCCAGCAATAATTTTTTACCTAATGTTTAGGATTATAAGGTGGATATTTGGGTATTTACAGGTTTTGTAGTTCTATCTTGCTTTTATTGGGAACTCTCTTTTAAAGGGGGTGGATGTTTTGTGGGACCATTATTGCTCTGTCCTACACTTATTGATATCATTATGAGATAGATGTATATTTTTTATATGAATAAATTGAGAGAAATTTGAGTGCTGGTTTAAGATCTCATTATTGTTTCTTTTGTTTGTTTTTTACTTTGATTTTTTGAGATCTCTTGAGCACCCCGTGTGTATCACACATGGTTTTGCTTCCCAGTTTAATTAAAGAGTGCTTATCATTTGCTATATTAATATACAATATTTAGATCCCATGGTGGACCTAGTTCTCTAATGCTAAGTCTTGTCTTATCTATTGCTTTGATTAATTTCTTTACCAAGATGTCTCCTAAGAACTAGGTTGCTAAAATACAGACAAGGCTGACAAAAAATAAACCTGTGCTCCTCCATACAAATTATTCAAATCTCCACCACTGGGTTAATAAATTTGAGGTTTTTGTTGCATAGTTTGGACAAAATATTTTTAAGCTTGTCTATTATGTCTATGTACCCCAATATCAGGCAAGTCCTATCTGATACATGCAAACATCCCTATCTAGATTTAAAATATTCCTGAGGAATTATTTTAGTAATGTGTTGGACCTAACTAAAAAAAATTTAAAAAAAAACACATTTACTAATATCTTTATGATAAGACTCATCTGCTTCAAACTGTGTTGGCTTGCAGTGAGTGAGTGAGAGACAAAGACCGGAGCTCCATCAGTCCCCTTTATAAAAGTCAAATGGGGTTTGCATATTGGCTTATTTGCAAAAAGACTTAGGCCAAGCAAGCCAAACAAAAGATCCGATACCATGCATTTAATAACCTCTTTTGCAAGTGATCGCAAATGTGCAAATACATTTTATGTGTATTTCATTTATAATTGTGAAAATGAATAGAATATAGTGACAAGCAGCTAGAATGAGAAAGACATATGCAAAAGCAAAGAATACAAACTTCATAGCTCTAACTCACCATAGCATTTATATATAATATACAGAGTGAAGATTTATTCATTAGTTCTTCTAGATGCTCACCAATGGAAGGGAAACTAGTTTGGATTTTGAGAAAAAAAGCTGCTCCCCAAAGGTAGCATTGGGCAGTGTCCAACAGGGCTGAAGCATTGGACAGGAAGACTTCAAACAATGGAACGCATACTCTTCAGCCCACACTTCCTGTTCCTGTGGAAGGTGAGCAAAGGCCTGGTGAAGACCAATATGGGTTGCAGGAGGCCATGTAATTCAGAGAAGAAAGAGAAGGAGGAGGCAGCGCCCTGCATGAGAATACTCACTAGAGGCTGAATGTGTTCCAAGCTGGAACTCATGGCACCAGGACCACTTTGAGAAGTAGAGAGGAAGCCTCATGCCTCAAATGCTAACCCGGAGAAGAAATATGAAACTTGCTTAATGATCTATCACAAGAACTTCCTGAATTAGAGAGACAGTAAGTCAGAACCACAGGGCGGCATAAACGTGGCAGAGGGAAGGGCAATTGAGAGAAGTGTAGAGGAAGCAAATCAGAGGACTCATACTTTTGTCCTATCCAGCTGGATAGGCTCAAATAACTGAGAAAGCTGAGAGGGAGCCGGCTATTTATTGGTCCTACCCAGCTAGAGGCAGAGATAAAGCACATTCTAATTGCTATGGAGCAGGACACATGTAATTGATGTTAATTATTTGCACAGTATGCTAATTAGTTATATTTGAGATCAACTGTATTGCTCATTGTGCTATTAGAAATTACCTCAGTGTGTAGGTTCTGCCTAGGTTCATTCATAGCACAGTGTGCAGCAAGGTCTGCCTAGCACAGCATACTGTGCCACAAACAAAAGGTTAATTTACCAAATGTTATTCACATTGCAAATACTTACGCCACCTAGCCATTATTACTGATCTCCTTTAAAAACACACCAGTTTTTTTTTGTTTTTTTTGAAAATATACTACGTGAGAGCTTGAGTCATAGGTAACAACTTTACAAGGTAAGTGATAGGAACATCGTCATCTGGTGGCCATAATAAAAAAACCCTGCAATTTATTGTAAAGAAAAAACAAGTTTGAGATGGAATATTTTAACCAAAATATTTTCCAGCAATCACAGTAGCTATGTTTCAATCAGCAGAATGTGTTATAACATATGTTCATAAAAAAGTTTACTGCTCCTTTACACTGTCTTACAGTACAAGAACAACACTTTATACAAGAAGAAATATCTTTGGGTAAAACTGAGAAAGCTGCCTGTCACTATATAAAGGATACAATTTGGCTGGTTGTTGCAGGGATTCTGGAGGTATAACAATATCATCAAAGAAGCCCAGAGACACTGAAAAGAAAAAATAACCATCTGTTAATTGCCTGCCTACACTCACCAGTTTTAAAAAAGCAGATATCTGTAAGCTCCTTGGAGCAGGGACCTCTCCTATTGTTTCTAGTGACATTTATTTTACCCCCCATTTATTTATTGTAGCATTCTACTATTGTAAGGCGCTGCGTACACTGTGTGGTGCAATATAAATAAAGACATACATATTTAACTGAACATTTCCTCTTATCTTCTACCACACAATCTGCTCCCTTAGAGAAATGTTGTTAGCATTATGAAAGATGATGCCATGGTCCAGTTTCTAATTAGTCTAAAGGAACATATATGATCAAAAAACAAAAGTGTAGTAATTCTGGGGAAAACCAACTGCACTACATGGGAGAACTAAAATGGTAAATCTTATTTGTTCCCCCAAGATGCAGTTGGTTTGCCTCATAACTGCAACACTTTTGGCCTTTATACATATTCTCAGGGCAAACACAGCAATTAGTGGTGGATGTCTTTAATTTGCTACACTCTTATACCTTTATTTGAAAGACAATTCTAAAACTTTGTAAGCGCTCACAACCAGGTGGCCAAAGTCCCAGAATAAACAATGAAAACAATAATAATGCAAAGCTTCAAATGAAGTGAGATGAAAGAAGTAATTACTTGTTGTAAAAATACAGAGCACAAAAATATGTACACTATTGTGTGCAAGCAATGATATATAAAAGTCCAATAATTCAAAATAAATAATGATGAATCAGAGATACCAATGATTGATGAGATGAGAATGGAATGGATGAAATGGTTAGAGCAAATGATTCACTCTATGATCAAACAATTTGATAGATGAATGATGATGAAATGAAGAATGGATGATGAAGAAACTCCAAATAATGTTTGCTGCAGGATGAGACACAACAGGTGGCCTTGTCTACTGTTTTAGAAGCTTGGTCCAGATTACCTCAAAAACAGCACAAACACAGAAAGGAGAAAAACATCTAAGTGTAGTAGTATTTAATGAGAAGCCCTGTGAGTTCCTCCACTCCGCCCCCCCCCCTCACTTCTGATACCCGGCGTCCTGGACTAACAGCCTCCACGAGGCTTTCGGTGGCATAGATCCACCGGATATATCCTCCAGTTACCGCTAAAGGACATCTTTGCCAAAGTCTATCACACTTACTGGACGGCTGAGTCCAAAATTAAGGGTGGCTCTAGAAATATATCTTCTTAGCGGAGCCACTAAACATCTGGACAAAACTAACGGGAGAAAAGCAAGAGGTCGTGGTGTGCAGGAGCACGGAGGACACAGCTCTTTGGTTATCAGGGGAAGGACCTGGTTCAACGCTAAAAGCCCAAGTAGGGCTATTGTAAGTGCATTATTTTTATTGTACACATGTTTTATCATTAAATACTACTACACTTAGATGTTTTTCTCCTTTCTGTGTTTGAGCTGTTTTTGAGGTAATCTGGACCAAAACTCTTATACCTTTGTTGAGATGTAGTGCCAAGAATATAAGCTAGTTTAATGCTTGTAGTAAATCATACAGTGAAAGACCCACTGTCCACTATGTTGTGCACATTAAGAACACCTGCACTTTATGTACTTTATTATAGATACCGTGGTTCACTCACCGTGCACACCTTCCTGACTGCAGCCTTTGATTTTCCCCATGAGGATCTCATCAAGGAAGGGATGGAATACAACATACCGGAAATGGACTGATACGAGTGCACAGTGATAAAGACAGAAAAAGATTCATATTAGCCATGGTTTCTAAAGATCAGCAATGACTAAGAGGGATTTCAGTCAGAGTACTTAACTCTTCTCATTTACACAAGAGGTTTAAGTGGAGGTTTCTTAAAGTGGATGTGTCACCTATGCCATAAATAGTTAGGCAACACATCCAATACCATCAAAACGTTATTTATTTTTAAGTTTCATTTCTTTTAAAATTAACTTACAAAAGTCTGTGTTGCAGCCACTTCTGGGTGACTGCGGTTCTCTGTGCTTACAGAGATCTGCCTCAGCTCTCCTCCCTCCTCCGATGACAGAGGCTTCTGTCGGTAAGCTGGAGTGGTCTCATTGGCAGAGATCGATATCTAGCCAATGAGACCGCTCCAGCTTCCAGACTGAAGCCTCCATCATCGGAGGAAGGAGGAGAACAGAGGCAGAGCTATGGGCTGCAGTCTATGAGGAAGTGGCTGCCACCCAGACATTTGTAAGTTAGATTTAAACAAAATGGAACTTGAAAATAAAAATAAATAACGTTTTGATGGTATTGGATGTGTCACCTAACTATCCATGGCATGCTGTGCATAGATGACACATCAGCTTTAAGTGTAACACCTATATGTATTTTTTAATACCCAGCATGTCAAACTAATGTGTGTCCCCTCACCCTTTTAAAGCAGAGCACATCGCTTAAAAAGATACAGTTCAAGTTAAAAAGATTTAAAAAGGATATTGCCATGGATTGGACACAGAGGAAATATGCATAGACACATGCCAAAATGTGTATATAGATGAATACAAAAAAATCCACACCACACTCTAAATGGAGCACCTCAACCCCCCCATTTGACCAAGACCCAAATTAAATCAAATATATTCTCATGATGTGTGTTTTTCATATTTTACCATTTGAAGATGATAAATTACTAAAAATTTCCCCTCTAAAGAGGGCCACAGCAATTATAATGATGTAGCCCTCACCTTTGTTTGTGTTTGTCATGCCTTTAGTATACAGGACCTACTGCACTTTTAAAGAAACATTTATTCAAACCTCTTCTGAAAAAAGGGTTAGCACTCTGAAACATCCCCCTCATCAAGTAAATATTCACAAATACAGAGTTTGAGGTCTTCCTACACTAACACTCAGTGTTGGCCCTCAGAATATAACAGTGCAGGTTTTCAGGATAAAATGTTTGATCACGTGGGTAATCAACGGCTCAGTCTTTGTAATAAATCTACCTGTGCTACACTATCTTCCTCTAGCCCCTTTTTAGCTATAGAGCACAGCCAATAATACATCACTTCTCTTCCACAATCTGAATTATTCCTCCCTGCTAGGGACAGATTTACCACAAGATAGGTAAAGACTAACCAAATATGAACAACGGATCATCCATCCAATTATTCATAACCTTATTTTTATTAAAGGGGATGTATCACCCTTACACAAGTTAGCCTGAATAGTTGCATTATATATAGCAAATATGTGTAAAAGGTTATTAATTTCTATTTTTAAAGCTGTAGTTGGTCGACACTTAAGTAATAAACGCTGCCCTGCACCTATGTCCGCACAGACTGCGGTTACCTGCTCTGTAACTGCAGTCTGTCACTCTGCCTCTGCTCCCCTCCTTCTATACAGCCTCTTCCGATAACAGAGGCTTTCTGCCTGCAAGATGGAGAGGTCTCATTGGCAAAGATAGATATCTAGCCAATGAGAACGCTCAAGCTTACAGGCAGAAAGCCTCCATCATCAGAGGAGGCTGGATAGAGGGAGGGGAGCAGGGGAAGATTAACAGAATGCGGTTATAGAGCAGGTAGCGGAAGTAGGTGCAGGGCAGCATTTATTACTAGTTACATTTATATAATTTAAAGGGATAGTAATGTTTCATAATAAAAGCAGCTCTAATTAATCATCATAGTATTTGGACTTAGGAGAGTGTTATTTCAATTCTGTCAGAGTTGTAGTTCAAGAGTAATTCAATGACAAAGTGTCCCCCTACCACCCCTTTTACTGATGTAACACTGTTCAGCCAGAGCAGAAGGGAGGTGCCCAGGTAGATTGCAGAGAGGGACAATCTTCAATTAAGATAAGGGAAAAACCTGAGAAGCTTGTCAAGGGGGGGGCAGGGCTTTCATTGTTCTCACTGTAAGAAGATTGTCCCCTTCTGTTATCTGTCTGGTCTTACAACCAGATTCCACATCTGAGAAGATATGGCTTACACTAGGTAAAAGGGGCGGGAGGGGAAACTTTTCTTGTGAAGATCTCTCAAACCATAAAGGTTGGAGAAACAACACTTATATCGTTCTTCATGTTTTTTTTTTTTTAATGCCTACAAAATAAAATAAAGAGAAAACAAAGTATTACTATCTCTAACGATTCAGGCTAGGGGTGGTACATCCCCTTTAAATGCACACTCTGGAGAGGGATAACTCATTTAAAATAAGAATTACACACTTTGAATACAATTCCTCTCAATGTCCATAAATATGCCAATGAAAACAAGAAGGTTGAAAATGAAACCTTTTGTGTGAGATGCTCCATCCCCGGGGAAGATGTAGGAGTCCTCCAGTTTTGTAATGTCATAAAGGCAGATGCAGAGACCCACATTATAAACCACCTGGGAGGGGAGAAAAAGTTACAGGTAACACTCTACAGCTAAGATAGGGAAGTTTGGGCTCTCCAGCTGTTCAAAAGTACAGCTCCCATCAACCCCACCAGTCAACAGCTGGTTGATGGTGATGGGAGTTGTAGTCTAAATAACCAATGAACATTTTCATAGAGCTGGGTGCAATTTTCTGAGATCTAAGCAGCAAGCAATAGGCCACTACAATATGACAGCATGAGGAGTTTTTTTTGTACACTTACCGATAAATTATTTTCTCTTAGCCTATGTGGAACACAGGAACCACGGGGTAAAGCATCATCCAGCCAGGAGGGCATGACACTTGCCTTAAACAGGTGCCTCCCTACTTCTCTTTACCCCCACTAGCCAGTTTTAACATACAACAAAAATCTAAGACTACAGAGGTGAAGCAGGAAAAAGGGAATCCACTGAACTAGAGAACCCAAGAGGACTTCCCTGCCCATGACTCAAACAGCTATTTGGTCTCTGGGAGGGAAGTTCTGTGCTCAACATGAACTAAGACAAAAGGATTTATGGGGAAAAGAAGAAGGACTTGAAGAAAAGATCTGAATGGGAACTCTGCATTTATTTTAAGTTCAAAACTCTCTTAACACCACCTTCTGGACATTCATCAAAACAAACATTACCATCATGGAAAGGTGCTCCTGGCCCACTCAGATCTTTGTTTTAGCATCATGCACTGTAATAATACTTAAATACATTCTATTCTTCATTTCCACTTACACACAAAACATTATTTCATCTCCTGTCTCTCTCTTCTGTTCCTGACAGCTAGAGATATCTCTAAAAACCCTGGCCCCCTCTCTTTTCACAAATCCTCTACCTCCAGTAAATATAGGAACAATTCAAACATAATCACCATTCTTTGTCTTCAGCCTAAATTTCTTCCCTTTACCTGTGCTCTTTGGAATGCTCTCTCAATTATTAACAAACACAACACTGTGCATAATCTCTTTTTCTCCCGCTCCCTAAACTTACTTGCTCTAACTGAAACCTGTCTCTCTCACTCTGACTCTGCTTTAGAGACAGCAATCTCCTACAGTGATCTCTCCTTCTCTCACACTCCACACCCATGTGGATGTGGGGGAGGTGTGGGACTGCTACTCTCTAAACACTGCCATTACAAACCACTTTCTGTCCCACCTCTCTCTGCCTCTCCTCTTTTGGGTCTCGTGCTGTCCGTATCTTTGCTCCTGTCTCTACAGGTTGCAGTTATTTATCATACACAATAAGAAAAATAGATAGATAAACTACAGGCACTCATCTTCCACCATATATTAACTAAAAAAAGTACTAAATTAATAATCATAATAGAATCCTAAATCAAAAATTATAAATTTATTAAATATCCCATATGATGCAGATATGACAAAAGGTAAAAACAGATCCCACGGAAGATAACCAACACCGAATCCCAACCCATCTCCACACAAGATTCTAACATCTCCACAAATGCTAACATCCTTAAAAACAATCCCACCCTAAAGATGGCCGGCATCTGTATACCTATATATAAATACAGTCTAAGACTATGAAAAAAATACATGTCTGTAAAAAGCCGATATCTTCTTATTGATGAAAAGCTATGATGTACATTCCCTTCTCATCATCATATTATAACAATTTTCCAATATCCAATTTTCTTCAGCACAGTGTAAAATTCTAGAGGACCGCACTTCACCTTTAGAACTGGGATCCAATACATTAATATATTCACTTCATCAGCATATATATGTTAACAGTCTGCTAAGGGACACTTGGAGCTATTTCAAATTCTTTACGAGACATAAAAGGAATGCTCTCACCAATTCCCCGTTCTCCAGCTCAACCATTATAGTGATCCCTTCATGCTGCAGTACAACGGATATCCTCATAGCTTCCTCTCCCTGCTTCATTTAATCTCACTGATCTGCAATCCTCCCTGGCTACGGGACTTCCATCCATTCCCACTAATCCTGACACTAACAGCCTTGTCAAAACCTACAGCTCAGTCTTGTCCTCCGCTTTGAACCTGAATGCTCCTCTCTCTCAGACACACCCGTAAAACCAATCCACGGCCATAGCTTAATAAGGACACCAGCTTCCTTCGCTACTGTACCAGATCAGCTGAACGACTCTGGAGAAAGTCGGACTCTCTCTACAGATTCCTCCTTTCTTGCTTTAACTCTGCTCTGTCCTGGATTAAAAAAACATTACTTTTCACAACTAATTAGCAGTCACAAATCCAACCCAGCTGCCTTTTCTCTACACGACTCGCTTCTCCGCCCTCCATCTGCCTCACTCTTAAACTCTATACAGCCACAAGACTTTCCAACTTCTTCAAAGCCAAGGTAGACTCCATCCAGGATAATATCCCATCCTGTAAATACCCTCCTATTCTCCCTCTTTCCCCTCCTGCCACTCTGGACTCTTTTCTCAAGGCATGGAGGAAGAATTGGCTAACCTCCTAAACTCTTCTTCCTCCACTACATGTGCACTTGATCTGCTCCCCTCTCACCTTATCCAGTCCCTCTCCCCCACACTAACCCTTATCCTATCACAGATTTTGAACTCCTCCTGTGACATGCCTACATTTCCTGGAGACTTTAAAACATGCTAGAACACCACCTATCCTCAAGAACAATTCCGCTACAGTACCACACCCTCTAGCTAGAGACCTGTTTCTCTCCTGTCATTTGCCTCTAAGCTCTTTGAACACCTAGCCCACACCCGCCTGCTTGATTTCCTTAACACGCACAACCTGCTCAACTCACTACAATCTGGCTTTCACACTACTCACTCCGCTGAAACTGCTCTCACAAGAGTGGTCAGTGATCTACACATTGCCTAATCACCAGGTCACTGTTCTATACTTGATCTTCTTGATCTCTCTGATGCTTTTGACACTATTGATCATGCACTTCTCCTCCAAATTCTTCACTCCTTAGGAATTAATAACTTGGCACTGGACTGGCTATCCTCATATCTAACTAACTGATCCTTCAGTGTCTCCTCTGCCACCTCTTCATCCTCTCCTATCAACCTCACTGTTGGTGTTCCTCAAACTTCTGTTCTAGTACCGCTTCCATTTTCTCTTTAAACAATAACAGTTGGTGATCTTATTAACTTATTTGGTCTGAAATATCACCTCTATGAAGATGACACCCAGCTTTATTTATCTGCACCTCGACTGACTTCTGATGTTCAATCTAAAGTCACAGATTGCCTCTCAGCTATCTCAGACTGGATGGCTCATAGGCATCTCAAGTTCAATGTGTTTAAAACGGAGCTAATACACATCCCACGTAGGTGACTATGAATGGCACGAAAATAAATCTAGCATCAGAAGCATGGTCTAGGGGTGATAATTGACACGTCTCTCTCATATTAATATCATTGCTAAATCCTGCCGCCTTCTCTTGTGTAACATTGCTAAAATACGTCCCTTCCTTTGTTCCTCCACAGCTAAAACACAAGCACTCATTTCCCACATGGACTACTGTAACCTTCTTCTCTCTGGCCTTCCTGCATCCCAGCGCCATCCTCTTCAATCCATACAGAATGCTTCAGCACGAATTATCCTATTGTCACTTATGTTTGTCCCTGCCCGCCTCCTCCTCAACTCTATCCAGTGGCTGCCAATCAAACTCCGGATCTCTTACAAAATTCTGCTTCTCTCATTCAAAACTCTTCTCTCCTCTACCCCTTCCTACATTTCCACTCTGATCTCCTGCTATAACCCATCCCACCACTTACGATCAGCCAGTAACAATCTCCTCTCAGCTTCTTTTGTGTCTACAGCCCTCTCACGCATCAAGCCTTTTTCTCTCATTGCTTCTTATCTTTGGAATGCTCTACCTCCCACTCTGCAGCACTGCACCTCTCTGATGGTCTTCAAGTCACAACTGAAACTACACTTCCTTAACAAAACTTAAAGATGAAACATAGAACTGACTTTGTTCAACTTAGGCTCTTTATAAATTATTTACTTTATTTCCCCTAGCTTTACTAGAACTCTGGCATTGTATTCAGCACTTGACCCTTATGTACTCTGTATGTCTCCCATTACCACTTTAGACTATAAGCTTTCGGGCAGGTTCCTCATTTCCAATGCTTCACTTTGCAAAGCACTCGTAACCCTACATTGTCAAAACCCTTCAACTGTAAAGCACTGCTTACACTTGAGGTGCTATAAAAACATTATGTATCAAGCACTTACAGGTCTTTGTACAGGTGAACAAACTGTGCTAATTTATTCCATCAATGTTTCGGCCCCACTTTGGGCCTTTGTCAAGATGCTTACAGAATAAACTGAGAATAGCATATATTTATATATATATACTAGTTGAACAGCCCGTTACACGGGCCACAGTGCCTCAGGCAGCCGGTCGCGGGGCAGTCACACAGTGGAGACTGCCCGCGCCTCGGCTGATACAGAGCCTCTGGCAGCCGGTCGCGGGGCAGTCACACGCGGTGGAGACTGCCCGCCCCTCGCCTGATACAGAGCTGGACGCTCCTTCGGAGCGCCCAGCTCTGTATCAGCCGCGGCGCGAGCAGTTTCCACTGCGTGTGACTGCCGCATGCGCAGCAGTATCTACTGCGCATGTCGGGCGTTACACACAACTTGGCGAATTATTATATAGGAGATATATATATATATATATATAGATAGATATATATATATATATATATATATATATATAAACAATGTAGGAAGAGGCGCTAGATAGCAATAATATTATATGTGAACCACAGTTCGTTATTACCTTCCCTGTCCAGTAGTGGATGGACAGAAAAAAGAACAAACGAAAAAATAAGAAAAGGGCTCTGGGTTCAAAATAATATGAATATATATATATAAAAAAAAAAAATTCAAATAAATATGGAATAGAATTAAGACAGCTAACAATATAACAAACATATAAAATTGTATATAAATTGTTCTGGTACCAGAAAACATATAGTGACGTCACTGATAGAATGAAAAATACAATACAATAAAATAGATTAAAAAAAAACTATCCAAAACTAGCAGTATAAAGACCCAAACAGGGTCAATGTCCTATATCTCTATCCCACAAAGGAACAGTCACTGAATAGGTATATGTGTAATTATTCCAGCATAACAGTCACTGGATAACTTCGGCATAACGAGGAATAAAGCGGGCAGTGGTAGCAGAATAACACAGTGATATAAGCGTGCTTACTCTCCCATCCTCGTGGAGTGATGTGCTTCCCACTGTGATTAGTACTTGAGCTCCATAATGCGATTTAACAGCAGGCTTCAAGATATTGACATGTGGTAGTTTTAGCACAAGAAATATATCTCCTCTCCAGCAGGCAGAGTCCGTTTGCTGCTTGTATGATGTAGAACACCTCCCGTCTTGCACAAAGACAGATGAATCGTGTCGTGAATATTGCGTAAATCAGACATATAACAAACAATCAAAAATGCATATACTGACTATTCGGATGTAATATAAAAAATATATGTTGGGTAAGGACAATCAATGCGTTTCGTATCATAGTGACAACAATCCCAGAGCCGTCTAGCTGTAGGAATACAAACCAGCTATTTAACCCATGGAGTCCCAAAAATGGGTACCTAAAGATATAACTCAAAGCCACATAAAGATATATCTATTTAAAAGAATAACAACAGTATGAAGACCTCCTAAAGGACTATAAAAGAAACAGAATGTAAAAGAATCTATAGGTAACTTGTTGTACATTGCAAAACTATGTATTTTGGGTTGGTGCTCCACTCCATAGATTTATAGTAACTGATATGTGCCAAATGAGGAAGCCAGACCAGGAGTTCTATCACTCCCTACTTTTACTCACCTGCACCTGGTAATTAACGCAGCCAGCAGTCAAATACTTAACCCTGCACTGAGACATTATCTTTTTTTTGTTTGAGTTCCCAGAGAAGGAATTTAACCTCTGAAAGCCTGCAACTTGTGAAGTTAACTTGTGCCTGCTGGACTGCGTTGCTGTATGTTTCTCAAGCTGGTAAACTGACTAGTAGTTCAAATACAGTCAGGAGCTGATGTGTTTAGTTAGTGCTCAACAGAGCAAGGATTTTGTTTTGTTTGTGATGCTGCAGTCTCACCACTTGGATACAAATAAAGAGGCAAAGACTTGAATTAACCACCTCCTGTGTGTGAATTGTCTCTGCAACCTAGAAGGCTAATCCCAGGACAGATGGTACAACACATTAAAAGGTGCTTTTGTCACAATATATAAATAAATAAAAAGAAGAAACCTGCGTTCCTGGGACACAGACACACTGGGCAGCAGTAAGGAGGAGATATACAAATCTCGTCTATACGGTCTGTCCAGGACATAGATGTGGAGTGATTGCCCTCCCCCACTATCTCCTTTTAAAAAAAAAAAAAAAAAAACACCCACACATGCCCTTTCCAGCCCATCACTCCTACGATAATCTCTAAGGAATTGCAGGGACCTTCAATACACACACCACAACACACACATAAAGTCAATACACATGAAAAAAACACAAACAGACAATACACCCACACTCAACAGAAAAAAACACGCGCATACAATACACACACACACACACACACACACACACACACACACACACAATACACACAACACAAACTAAACAAACGCATGCAAAAAACAAAACAAACAATACACACTTGCTATACACAATGCAAACTCACCCACAACACACATGCACGATACAAACACACGCAATCCAGTCATTAAGAACACTGTCTCCTTTCTGAATTTATCTGGATGACAGGGGAAAATAATCCTACATGTAAAGCCATTTAATTTTTTAACCCTACTACTACAAGACAAGTATCATATTATATGTTTATTTAGTCATGCATACAACTCCTTGGGATTTTTTTATTTTTTTTTAGTTTATTAATTGCACGGGCAAAGATGTGCGAATATTGCATATATGTAATTCCTTTTCTCTCATGCACTATGTAAAATCATGGGGATATACCAAAGCAGCCAAAGCCCTCAGAACACACAGAACAGCACAGCCTCTCTGATTGAAAATACTGCAATCACATTGGACAATATAGTTTCCTTTCCCAGCCCTTGTGAACGGGTACTCACATTCTAAAGATGTTTCTCCCACCCTGAAGGATTTTCAGCATCGACTGGATCTGACCCCCAGTCCCAGTCTACCACGTTTCTCCTCCGGTAGTTTTAGACTGATGTAAATTGACCAATTGTTATAATAACTGTACTATTTTTTAAAGGGACAGTAATGCATACTTTTTAAAAATCTTCATTTTCTAGATATTAAAAATTTAAACTAAATGCCCAAAGTCCCATCTCTCAAACCTTTATGCTTTGAGAGATATTCACTGTCAAAGTTCCCCCCTCCCTCCCCTTTCCCTGTTGTAGTCGCTCTAGCTGACTGCAGGAGAATCCGGCCCTGGGACCGGCTGAGGCTCTGTAGCAGAGCTGAGATCAGGGCTGGTGCAAGGCTTTTTGCCACCCTTGGCAAAAACCTCATTTTGCCGCCCCCTAACTCCGCCCCTTGTGGCCTGCCCCTTTATGCCCTGCCTACTTATACCCCACCTCTTTTAAATGATCGATATGTTAGCACCTTATGTGCTAAGGTATGGGTGATGGGTTTTTATACTACTTGTGCTGAATATTGCTGTGTTTACTTATACTTTTGTGATTGTTGTGTTTATGAGTATGAGGGCACAGGGTTTGAAAGGTGAAAAGTTTTTGCTTTTCTTGTTGTTCGTCTACCAATGTTGTGGTGAGGATGAGGGTGTAAGGGGCAAAAAGGGGATGAAGACTGTGAGATGATGGTGATGGTGGCAGGGGTGGAAAGTTGAATTGCTATAGGTTTTGATGCGGTTTGTACAGTGATTGAGATATGGATGAGGGCTGTGGGAGTGCAAAGCTAAATATTTGGGAGTTGTGTGATAAGGAAGAGAGCTTGTGTTGTGACTGAATCACCATGAAGCATGTAAGACGAATGAGCGCTTTAGGTAATGATTTTTTTATTTGTACTTATTTGATGGTGATGTACAACTTATCTACACATTTGCATACTTAACCCTTTGAGTGCCAGAGGGGCAAGCAGCGCATTGCATAAAAACGCATTGGGTACCCATCTGGCACTTAAAGGGTTAATGTGTCTTGCTCGCCAAATATTGTTCATAGTCACCGTCCTCTGATGTGAGGCTCGCTGTGCATGCTCGATCCTGAGTCATTCACATACGTTGGTAGTATTTACTCTGTACCCTGTTTGAAGCAGAATCTGCACTGCCTGTTTCATCTGTAGAGACCTTGTTTTTATATAGATGACCTGAAGAGAAGAATCCTAGTGACAGGTTGAATTTCCAGAACCCATCTGTCGTGATGAACTAGACTCCAGGCCTGTTTGGTCTGACTTTATTGTTGGAATTGCCCTCTTTTTTTTGTTTTTTTGGAAATCTTTACCATTTCCAGCTCTCTGATTTTTGGGAAAGCCACACTTCCTCTTGGTTGTATCCCCCAACTTCTTAAAAGGCTGATGTCTGAAGTAGCCAGATACTCTCCTGCCAAAACTGGTCCTTTTCTCCTGGGGTAAAAGGGGATCTTGAAGACCTTTTGAAAATTTCTTCTAGCAGGTCTCAGAATAGCTTAGTTTCAGAGAAAGTCAAAGAGACCAGTCTGTGTTTAGAAGAAGGGTCTGTTTCCCAGGCTTTGATCATCAAATCATAAGAATAGCTGACAGTCTCTTTGATAGAACCCAGTTCTTTTAAGATATGGGATCTAGAGACTGAATACTCAATTTCTTCTAGTTTGGTTAGCCATATGCGTAGTGTATGAAAGATGCCATGGGAATGGCACTGGTCAAATTCTGCCCAATTGCTTTCACTCACTCGTAATAATATCTTGTATAGAGCTGTGCACCGGTATGTGGGGGCTTGATCTCTATCCTTAAGTCAAAGCTGTCTGCCCAAAGATTTTCTCATGGCCCTTACCAGTCTGTTTAGGTGATCAAAAAATGAAGCTGCCAACTTATTTGGTAATCTCAGCTTCTTCAGCTGAGGAGACTGCAGATTCAAGATCAGTGAAACTATCTTCATCATGCTCCCTAGGGGGTCCTTCATCTGGGTCAGTAGGTCTAGGCTGCCTTCGTGCTGCTTCCTGCAAGGTCTTCTTCCAGCTAAGGAAGTCCTGGAACTGAGCAGGTACAATACTAGCAGCAGTATGCTAAGGTAGTAGCACAGAATTTGGCAGGGCCTGTCATAGCTATATCCTGATCACACCCAGCACAGGTTTTGGTCTTTGGGTCTAACATCTCTGCCTGGGAGGGTCAGAAGCCTTGGGCTTTTCCCTATAACATTTGTTAGGGGTAAACAAAGTGCAGATGGAATAGCAGCAATAAGCAATAGTTCACGCAAGTATAGAAGGCAACCACAAACACTTGTATGAATCAAACAAGCAATATATATATATTTAAGGCAAATGGAACACCACAAGGGTTACTCACTGTGCCTGCATGCCATCCTGAATGCACATTTTGTTCCAGGTCCATCGAACAGCCTGTTTCCTTTATGCATTTCACCAGTGGACTGCAAAAGTGCTGAACTTCCGGTTGAGGCAAGGCTGCTCTACATGCATGCACTTTCAAACAAGCGCTCTGAGCTGGATGGCAAGAAGGGAGGACTGAGCACTGCGCTGTGCGTCTGGCCAGAACCCCAGGACCAACTAAATCGGAACCCATGCGACCTCACGAGGATTCTGAGGTATGAGGTTCCTTTGCAAGGTGATGTAAGCCGTGATTAGGCAGGCCACATGGGAGAGAAAATAATAACATAGTACTTTCAAAGTTTAAGATGAGAGAGACAGGCAAAAAGCCTCCGTCATTCAGCTTGGTAGGACCAAACTAACTGCAGGGGGAAGTGAGCTCACAGAATTTACATTTTTTTTTATTGGTCCTATCAGCTGGGAGGTGGAACCAACTACCCACAGTATGCTGTGGATTGGACACAGAGGAAATTAACTTTTATATACGTTTTGTAATTTCAAAGAATTTGGTAAATAATAGCAGAGTACTTAATATAACCCATATACATATTTTAAATACCTAGGACAATGTCGACCTTGCCAATGAAATGGTTAGGAAAGATCTAAAGAACGAGGAGGGACAGGAACATAAGAGATGAACACAGCCCAGATTCAAAGATGACATGATTGACAAGTAATTAGCTAAGATGGATATAGATACATAGCACTTTTATTTATTAGAAGGCACTGAAAACAGAACATAGAAAGCAAAGTAAAAAACTCTTAAATCAATACAAATTTGTGGGCTGTTTATTTGTTCCTTATGGTGCTGTTAACTGGCGCCACTCTTTCATAGTGCATCAACCTCAGTGTCTAGGATTCAGTCAGTCACAGTCAACTAAGCCACTTCGCCCTTTTCAATATCAAGCATATTATGGCAATAAAGTATATATACCAAATTAAATGTTGAGCAGGTCTGCGACAAAACAACTGCACCCAATCCAAACTACGTAACTGTTTAAAAGTTTTTTTCTTTTAATACATATAATGCAAGTTTTTGGGTCCAGAAGTGCTATAACCTTGATGTTTATGCTTTAGAGTAGGGCTGTCCAAGTTCAGTCCTCAAGAGCCACCAACAGGCCAGGATTTAAGGATTTCCCCGGTTAAGCACAGTTGAGTTAATCGGTGTCTCATTCATTTTGTCTAACTCACCTGTGCTTTATCAGGGAAATCCATAAATCTCAGACTGTTGGTGGCCCTTGAGGACTGAACTGCTGTACAATCTTAACACACCTGGTCTGTACACTTCAATTCCAAACACAACTTGGAAAAAAAGTGTGCAGAAAGGCTCTAGACAAAACACAACTGTGGCAGAAAACCTCAGTCTTAAACCAACAATTTCCAGTACCTACCTTATTAGCCAATTTCTTATTCAACTCTTCAGCTATAGAGTCATTCAACTTGCGTTCAAACTGCCAGGGAGTGGTCCGGACAGTATCCACCATCTCTACCAGAACAAACATGGTGGCAGTTGCAGAATCTGGAAGTCAAAAAAGGACATACAGTACATCTAGCCATTCACCCAGCAAATAAATGCAAATCGGGAATATTTAACCACAGTGCTAGGATTTTACTGAAATTTGTAGCTTCCCTGCATTTCATTCATTCTTTTGAACAAGGATACATCTTGTAATTGACTGTCTACATGACAAATGCCTGTTTTTTGCCCACTCCAGTCAGCATAAATTTTCATTTGGATTTCTAAGGAGATGATTTAGAGTAGTAGTTTTACCCTAGGATTGTTAACCTCATGGGGTCCTTAAAAGGTTAAGTTTACTATGTACAGTGAGCAGAGTTTGAGATCCTTCTAGCAACTGCCATGTCTAATGCCACAGACACAACAGCCAAGACATACATTTCATTAAAAAAGATTACTGGTCCTTTAACCCCTTCCCTTAACCCTTTGAATGCCAGAGGGGTACGGAATGCATTGCTTTGCAATGCATTCCGTACCCCTCTGGTAGTCAAAGGGTTAAGGACCACAGATGGTCCTGGCACATCAAGGGTTAAATGATAGCAGCACACCTCAGGGCACACTACTATCATGTTGGCGAGGTTGAAATGGTGGGCTACAGGACCGGAGTACTCAGTTTCGGTCATTTCCTGTTTTGCCGGTACATGTGATAGCTACTACAGCAATCACGTGCACTGGCTTTTCATTGACAAAGCCAATGTTTTTACATATTGAGTTTCTCACTGTTCTCTGCCTCTCTCTTCCATACTGTGAGAGTAAGGAAACGAGAAGCAGAGAACAGACTCAAATTGAAATAGGAGGAGGCAAAGATGGGGCATTGACCTTTTCACTGCTGTTGCTGGGGGCAAGATTAAAGGGTCAGTAATGTCCCAAAAAAAATACTTAGAGTTTTGTAGAACTTAAAAAATATAAACTCTATGGCACAAATCCTATCTCTCAGACTGCTATGGTTTGAGAGATATATGCATTCAAAGTTCCCCCCTCCCTTTCCTACTCCTGATGTCAGCTGTAAAGCTGACAGCAGGAGATTCGTGCGACTCGAGGAGGTTCTTCAGCAGAGCCAAAGTCCAGTTATTTAAAAAGAATTACTTAATTGGAACGTTCTACAAAGTGTGCTTACAAACCAGGCACACTTTGTAGACCTTTCCAATGAGGTAATTAATTTTCAATAACAGTATTTCGGCTCTGCTGCAGAGCCGCCAGCTGGTCCCCGGACCGGGATCTCCTGCTGTCAGCACAGCGCTGACATCAGGAGAAGGGGAGAGCTTTCAATGCCTATATTTCTCAAATCATAGCGGTTTGAGAGATAGGATTTTTGCCATAGAGTTTATTTTTTGAAGCTCTACAAAAAAAGAACTTTTTTGGGGACATTACTGACCCTTTAAGGGTAGGTCCCTTTATGACCTACTGACACTAATCTGTTCATTTTACAAATGCCCTAGAGCAATGCTAAAGTATTTTAAATTACACCTACTTTTATTCAACACAGAAATTAACATTTGAACAAACAATGGGTTTTGAGGCAAGGGTTGAACTTGATGAACTTGTGTCAGTAATGTCCAACTAAAACTATTTCACATTGTGT
Organism: Rhinophrynus dorsalis; assembly: GCA_037306005.1. NCBI lineage: Eukaryota > Metazoa > Chordata > Amphibia > Anura > Rhinophrynidae > Rhinophrynus > Rhinophrynus dorsalis. The sequence continues at coordinate 116,438,332 of CM074722.1, forward strand.
AGAGCTTAAAAAGTAGAACTGAATGCAAAACAACATATCTCTCAAACCGCTATGGTTTGAGAGATATGTGCATTCAAAGTTTGATGTTTCCTACTGTCAGCTGTAAAGCAGTCAGCAGGAGATCCGTGTTGGTCGACACAGAGGCTCTGCAGCAGAGCCTTACTTGCGTATTTGTAACGAATGACTGTAACGGTTTTATGGACACTCGGGAGGTTATGGTAAAACACAGTTGTATTGATAAGACAAGAATAAGGTGACCCACGCGGGGCCAGTAGGTACAAATAATACAATACTGCCACAGGTCAGGTTACAATTATATACAATAACCCACGCAGGTCCAGTAGGTACAAATGTTACAATACTGACACAGGTCAGGCCATAATGATTTATAGTAACCCACAAGGGTCCAGTAGGTACCAATGGTACAATACTGACACAGGTCAGGTTAACAGTTCATGTGAATGCAAAAGAACTGAGGATCAGAGACCACTACTAGGCCAGGGGATGCCGGCAGGCCCTAATAGTGCAGAGGTCAGCTGAGACTCTCCCCGCAGAGAGTGAACCCACGGTAATGCAAGCCACAATAGGGGTGGCAGAGTAGGGGGCCACTGCTATCCCCAATAGGGTAGCTAGGAGAGACAAGGCAAGCAGAGACCAATGAAGGTTCTAGACAGGAGGCAAGCTGACAGAGACCCTAGACAGCCCAATCGGAGACTCCGGACTGTAGGGTTCTGATGGCAACAACAGCCGAACTGCCCAAGATGTGTAGACACACGGTACTGCCAAGCAGTAGCAGTAAAGGTATACCCAGACACTCAGAACAGACTGAGGGTGACAAGTAGTGGGCTATCAGGATGTACCGCACACCCATGACAAAGGAAAACTGTGACCCTGAAGCACATCAGCACCAACCCGCTAGGGTTAATGAACGCTCAGACCTGGAATGGACTGCAAGGCAGTGGAGCCTAACCGAGGTGCCCAGGAACAAACCCAACCTCGGAGGTAAGTGGTGACAGGTCAAGCGTACCGGGGTGCAACCAACGGGTCCAGACACCGAAGTGAAAGGAAGAATAGCGCACTGGTGAGGAGACAGGGTCACAGTAACAGCGCTACAGTAGCGGAGTGGGTATTGAGGCAACAGAGACTGTCAGAGACAGTAAGCGGCACAGGAGGGATGACCTCCAGACGGAACACAGAGGGACTGACAATAGTACCAGGGTGGTACACAGAGCAGGAACGTCAGCCAGGCCGGGTCGGTACACAGAGCAGGAACGTCAGCCAGGCCGGGTCGGTACACAGAGCAGGAACGTCAGCCAGGCTGGGTCGGTACACAGAGCAGGAACGTCAGCCAGGCTGGGTCGGTACACAGAGCAGGAACGTCAGCCAGGCTGGGTCGGTACACAGAGCAGGAACGTCAGCCAGGCTGGGTCGGTACACAGAGCAGGAACGTCAGCCAGGCTGGGTCGGTACACAGAGCAGGAACGTCAGCCAGGCTGGGTCGGTACACAGAGCAGGAACGTCAGCCAGGCCGGGTCGGTACACAGAGCAGGAACAGAAGAGGAAAAGTAGTCGGGCAGTCTGGGTCATACACAGGATTCACACGAGAAGTCAGGAACAAGCACTAGCGACTGGAACACCACAAAAGGGCGCCCATGAAATGACAGGGCTGAGTATTTAAGGGCTAGAACTGGGCGGAGATAGGACCCAGCAGCCAATAAAGGACAAGCAGTATGTAAAACAGAGATAGCAATGTCGCCAAAGGAATCACGGGCACCGTGATAGTGACTTCACTGGAATGGTCTAAAAAGTGTGCTTGCAAACCAAGCACCCCTTTTAGACCATTCCAATTATGTCATTATTTGTAAATAACGAGATTGCAACTCTGCTGAAGAGCCTCTGTAACAGCAATAGACAATCTCGGGAGCACTCACCGAAACGCATTTCGGTGAGTGCTCCTGAGATCGTCTATTGCCGCTACTGATTCAGAATATGCAGCGTTGGAGCGCTGCTTTGGGATGCATTCCTTCATCGCTGGCGAGTTTTCCATGTATATTTATTGATTCATTGTTGCAGTCTTTATATACCAAATGAGTAGCACCACAACTGCTGTTTGTTCTATGAAGAGCCTCCATGTTGACCAACACAGATCTCCTGCTGACAGCTTTACAGCTGATAGCTGGAAACATCAAACTTTGAATGCACATATCTCTCAAACCATAACAGTTTGAGAGATATGTTTTTTTGCATTCAGTTCTACTTTTTAAGCTCTACACAATGCAAAATAGTTTTAGTTGGACATTACTAACACTTTAACTAATTTACTATGTTACTAGAAGAGACATCCAAAGGGTGATATGAATACCATTTACAAATATATATTCAAGGTCAGTATAAAGAGCTCTGCAAGGAAATATTTACTGTAAAAGCTGAGCAAAGACCAATAAGTCATCCTTCAAAAGGAAGAGAGAAAATGTTTATCTAGGTGCACTCTGACCCAAATTATATTCAAAATGTATAAACTTTATTAGAGGCAATTTAAAACTCAATTATTATAAGTGACTAGATGAAAGATGCTTTTAACTAAAATAAGGGCAGGGATGTCTTTATACAGTAAGGACAATAATGTTATGGAATTCTTTGCCTCAGGATGTGTGCTTACTGATACTGTATCTGCTGTAAAAAAGTACCAAATACGAATCTAGCACAGAACATTTCAAATTAGGACAGGTGGCTTCAAAGCAGATGGGATGTTGATCCAGGGAAATATACCACTGCCATTTCGAGTCAGGAAGGATTTTTGACACACTTGGGGCTTAATGGGAAATGGCTTTAATGGGATTTTTTATTGTTTGCCTTTCTCTGGATCAACATGGGTGACTGACATAGGCTGAACTTGATGGAGGCATGTCTTATTTTTAGGCTCATCAACTATGTTACTAGTTGCTGTATTTATTTATCAGTTAGTTCAAAACTGGCATGCACTTTAACACTGCTTCCCATCCCAACTGCGGCTTCCTACCAGAAAGTACTAGTTTGTTTGCATAAAATGAAAAATTACGTGCAATATCTTAATCTAACTAAAATGTATATCTAAAATATTGGAGCTTTTGAAAGCCGTTTCAAAATCACGTGTTGCAAACTGACACTATGTAAAACATAAACCCTGCCTTATCTTTGGCCATGAGGTAGGATCCTTAATAATAAACTACATGCAAGAGAATTTTGCAGTGCATTACTGAACAATGAGCTTTATTCTCTAAGAAAGCATAAATGTTATCATTACCAGTAGTCTTTTGCAGTTACAACTTCAGATTTTCTCAGCTGCAACCTATTGACTCCAGATGCCGTACAGCCGCTACCCACCACTACAAGCGTGCTTCCCTATTAGCAGGCCACCGACCATCACTTCCGCTCTGAAACAGTAGCCAAGGGAACATTACTGCCTTTGCCATCTACCAGCCAATTAAAACAGGTGATTGTCTAGTCCGTAAAGCACATGCGCAAGACGTGAGTCGCTAAAGCCCCCAACTTTAGTGGATGTGGTGCGCATGAGTGGATAGATTTCTATGTTTCCTTCGCTGACGAGTACGTATTCTCTTCATTCTGTTTGGATAGTCGTTCTGTCACCTCTTCCAGCTTTAATAGTTTAGTGCTCGGATAATACTGGAGGATAAAACAGATATGCTGGTAGCGATTCTGCATTAGAATGCGCTTTGACCAGCTGTCGTACAATTTCTTTAAACCTCCAATTTGCCGGTGACGTTTGGAATATAGTTAGGGCTGTGTTGGTTAGGATGGGAGGTATCTAACCATGAAGTTGTGAATTGTTAAGTGATTCTGTATATCTATATGGGTTGTTTTATTATTTAGATATACACTTGTAATGTCCATACAAACCACTGGGACTCCAACTGTAGGATTGTGAGAGGGCATGCTATTCAAATTGATACTGTCTATTTTGAAGTTGTCTTGGTAAAGGTTCGTTATGGAGCGAAACTTTGACCAAAAATTGTTTATTTTTAAAAGCACCCAGGTATGCTATCACATGCAGCTTTAGTTATATTCGTTACATATGGGACTTTGCACCTGAGCAATAGAATGTTGGCCAGTGAGTGCTTCCACCCTCCTCCCCAAGCTACAGCTTGCCAGGTTTCTGATTGAATGGCATGTGCAACCCTGTGCTCATACCTCCAGTGTTAGAGATCCAAATCCCTCTTTCTTTATTTTCCGCCCTGGTGTTCCCATAATAATCAAGTGTCCTTCTTTGAAACTGAAATCACCATGGGTGTCCGCAGAAATTTTTCCAGGGGGTCATAATTTTAATGACATTCATACTCTGTCCCTTTTTCACAATGTCATGAAGGGGAGGGGCATAGTCATCACATAAAGCTCAGGCATGCAAAGGGTTGAGAAAGCTAATACAAAAGCTTAATAGAAGAATCAAGTTCCATTGTCTGATTTGTGTTGCAATTTCTAATCTCTTTTAATTGTTAACACTATACAATGCACCACAATAGTCATACACCCATGCCCTTTATTTTACCCCTAACATTCAGTGGTCTATTCATCAAATGCATAGCAAATGTAAAGAGATCAAAAGATGAGGATTACCTAGAGGCACTCTACCATTATAAAGTAACTCAGAAAAATTCCTTGGAAAAAAGTATACCAAAATGTATTTATGACAACATGTCACAATACATCTAAAATCAAAATTGGTGGATGAAAACATGTTCCCCCCTTCCTCATAGTACACCACCCAGTCCCAGCCTAATCAAACCACCTATAATATATATATAAATATAAGAGACAATACTAAGCAATATACATATAAAGCCAACCTACCCCAGACTGGCACCAGCCTCCTAAAAATATGGAGCAACAGAAAAATTTAATGGCCATAGATAACAGCTATGAGTAGCTCAAATAATGTCACAGGCAACAATTGGACATGATTCCAAAAAGTTGTAATTGTAAATAAATCCAAAAACAACACATCCACAGAATTGAAATCACAGGATTAGAGCCACAATGTTGATAATATAATGAAGATGACACATTCTCATAGTGTTATTCATCAGTGAGGATGGAATGATAATATAATGCAGATATACACAGTCATTCTCCAAAACCATCTAGCAATTGAGTCTGGCTCTTCAAAAGATAATAAATAGGAGAGGTGTATATAAATAAATAAATAAATAGGGATACTCTCACCCAACTTCACTCAATACATGGGCCTTTAACATCACTCCACCTCCAAATATCAATCTTGTCGCCACTCACAAGTTATTATACCTACCAGCTGACGGAACCTCGATATCTATGTGGAGCAAGAGTCAGATAATGAGGATGATTTGTTGATACCATCAGAGTGAATGCAACTTGTGAGTGGCGACAAGATTGATATTTGGAGGTGGAGTGATGTTAAAGGCCATATTGCCCCATCAGCTCCAACTTGCCCCCATCAGCTCCAGCTTGGCCTCACATTGCCCCCATCAGCTTCACATTGCCCCCCGTATCTGTTTCCTACCTCCCTGGTGGTCCAGCGGCAGGAAAAGTCTGTGCCTCCTTCAGCACAGATCTGTATGCAAACTTCACTATATTATCTCGCCCACCTTACCCCAGGCCCTGGCAGACCTCAGTCACACCATGACCTTCCTTTACCTTGGCTCAGCCTCAGATGATGTGCACCCAGCAGCCTTCCCTTGAAAAATCCAGGTCTCCTCCTGAGTGGGGTCTGTAGCTCTCGCTCTCTCTCTGCAGCACTGCTCCATCTGCTGCCCGAGGCAATCACCTCTCCTCTCCCCTCCACGATGCGACGCCCGTCACGCACAGTTGGCAGCCAGTGAGAGAGGGGTATCAAAATCTCCTCTCTCATTGGCTGCCAACTGTGCGTGACGGGCATCGCGGAGGAGAGGGGAGAGGAGAGGTGATTGCCACGGGCAGCAGAAGGAGCAGTGTTGCAGAGTGCAAGCGAGAGCTACAGACCACACTCGTGTTTCTAAATGGCAAGAGATGCCATGTGGACGCCCATGGAAATCACCCTAACGCTCTTTCAAACCCTGGTGTCCCTCATTGTAGGAGATCAGACAAGTGTTGTGTGTGTATAACTGAATCGCACACAGCAATAAAACTCACATTAATGTTTGTTTACACTTCAGTATGTGTTTATACATTAGTCTGTGTTTTGCTCTAAATAATTTAGTTACACAAAGATGTGATAATAGGTTATGACATAACCTAAAAAAAACTTGTACTGTCCTGCCTAGCAATCACACCCCCAGCTATACCCCTTAAAACACAATAGTCTGTATAAATAAAATACTTTTGGTATTATGTCATTTGTTAGGTTCGACAAAGAGGTGTCAATAGGTCAAGAAATAGCCTAAAACCTGACTGTAAGGCCCGCCCACCATCCACAACCCTAAAACAAAAGTGTTCCTCTTTGGCCATTTGAAATGTTGGGAGGTATGGGTATGTGTTTCTCTTTTTAGAAGATTGTGTGGTGTGTATAGAAGTGTATTGCATTACTCCACATCAATAAAACTCACATTGATGCTTATTTGAACTTCAGTATATGTGTTTATAAATTAGTGTGTATATATAAAACACTTTGGTCTTGCTCCAAATCATTTATTCAGTTACACAAAAAGGTGTAAATAGGTAATAAAATAACCTAACAATTCTCCACTATGCCCAGCCCACCAACCCCACCACCACCACCCCAACACCATATAAAACAAAATTGTCCTCCTTTTGAAATGTTGGAAGGTATGTGTGCTGGTGATGGTCATAGACCCCCCATGTGTATTGCCGAATTGACTTTTTTGGGGCACAAATAGCCACAGAGAATCTTCCTGCATGCATTTGTCAAAGCATTCTTTGCAGGGATATATTCAGACTTACACTCCACCTTCCTTCCTTTTTACCTCCCACTCTTTCCATGGTCTCCTCTCTCCACCAATTCATTGATTCCTGACCCCATTTTCCTTGCCTGCCTACAACTCCCAGTCCCCTGTTCACCATGCCCAATCCACTGGCTATCTCCTTACCTATTTGTATTGGAAAAGAAACTTTGCAATTAAATGGGATATTGTACCTTTTGGCTATTCAGTTGCCTATGGAATACCCCTTAATGCTAAGGAGACCAGTTCCACGTTAAATAGTTAGTGGATCATAAAACAAATATATTTTATTAATTCTTATGTTAAAAGAAAATAACCCTCTTAAAAACAATTAACTTCAAGAGCTTATGTTGCTCCTGAAGTTTGTCTGGAGCTCTCTGGGAGTTAGTGTCTTAATATAGTCTGCCTCATATCACTCTATATCGTAGACTAGCACTTAAGAAACAGTCACATAGAGGGAATCCGTTTTTCTTTAAAAATGTATTCCTTGACCCCCTCCGTCTCTTTAATTATCAGTCGCTGGTCAATCCTTTATTCTCACTGTATTTTCTTTTTCCCCCCTCCAGTATTTTCACTTATCTCTATCTACCGAGCCTATTGCCTTTCCATTAATGGCTAATTTGCGCTCGGTTATCAGGGAATTTCTATATAACAATGCTGTATGTAGTTTTCTCTTCTCTCCGTTTTACTAAATTTCTACTCCAGCGCTACTACTTACTTTACGAGTCTTTATTTCTCCGTGTATCTGACCCGTGCATCTGACCCCTAACATCACATATAGACGCAGTAGGAATCTGAAAGATATGTTGGTACATAGCCATTTCAAAAGAGAGAACAAAGATACTTGGTTGAAATCCAAAGTAATTGGAACGTATCTGTGTGGAACATGCACAGCATGCAAATACATATTAAGGGACAAGAAGTTTACTAATTACAATGGCACAAAAGAATTTGAAACACAGCAATTTATAAATTGCAAAACGATAGGAGTAATATCTACTATCTTGTAAATGCGGGTATAAATATGTGGGCAAAACAAAGAGGGAACTAAGATGTAGAGTATTGGAACATCTAGGAGACATCAGGAATGGGAGAGATAAAACGGTGGCCAGACACGTAATAGAAAAACATGGAAGCAATTTAGAGTGTGTGCAATTCCAAGGTATTCAACACATACAAGGGACATCAAGGAAAGGAGATCTAAATATTAAATTATTGAGACAGGAGGCACAGTGAATTTATAAACTGGGCACACGGAGTCCTCAAGGACTCAATGAAGGATTCACTTTTAGTCCCTTTATTAAAGAGTAAAAATAGTAATATTTATTTACGGAGGTCTATTTCCCACATAAGAATGACTTGCATTTTCTTATAGTTAGTAATACTCCACATTTACTAAGCTTATTCATCTTGTAAATAAATGGTTACAATAGTAACATATTGATGTAGCAAAAAGTGGTTAGATAACATCAAAGTATATCTATTGTAAAAGAGATACTCAATGTTATAATTTGTAGCTAAGATAAACGTAAGACTGTATGCTAAACCACTAGAGATGAGGACCCTCATATGAGAAATAGTTATACGCTATCTAAATAGACCTGATAAGAGATGTAGAGATATGGTGTATAGATTAAGAAATAAAAACGGGCATAGTTGCAATAAATTATTTTACCAACAGGGAATAAAATAGAAACCGTTTAAAGTGTTACCATTGGATAGATAGGGTTAAATAAGTAATGAAATTGATCATGGTAATAAGGACTCCTTGTCTAAATATCAACATCATAAAATAGCGAATTAGATGCAACTCAAGGTAATAAGATATCCAACTAGGATATATGGTTCCAAACCCGAATATGAGGTCTGGAAGGGGTTAAAAACTGTGTTTAAAGTAAATTGTAATCTCGATGAAAATACACACCACAAATATCTCATGGTAAATACCATATAAATAATAACAATGATGAACACATTATAAGTATGATGATATATTATAAATAGTGAAAATAATCTCTTATGGAAAGTATATAAAAACCTGCATTACTATTTATTGAGATGTTTTGACACATAGCCAGTGAGTAAATCTAATTGGTTGATTGATATTTGAAAAAAATGCCGCCTCCAGAAACGGAGGGTATTTAAACTGAGACTTAGTGGACCATTTTTTTACTATACGGAGCCCCTGATGAAGCTGCTTGTGCAGCGAAACACGTTGGGCGGAACCTAGGGGTCTGCACGATACAGTACTGTGCAGTGCACCAATGTGTTAAAAAGTGTTGAAAAGATGGAAACTTATAGAGAGTCAGCCTAGAATGCGGTATTACCACGAGGGATAACTAGTCAGTACGGATACAGCTACAATCAATCAGTCTAGCAATAGCGACTAGATAGAAATAAAGACAGCTAGCGAACTTGAGTTACGGGCAACGGAGAGGCTATACACACTGAGAAATAGTAGACCAAAGGAATAATGGAAGACATAGCCACAGTTAGCTAGTCTAGCAATAGTAACAGGACAATATATTAAGATAGCTAGTCAGATTGATTCAGTAGCGATGGAGAGGCTAGATACACGGAGAAATAAAGACTCGTAAAGTAAGTAGTAGCGCTGGAGTAGAAATTTAGTAAAACAGAGAGAAGAGAAAACTACATACAGCATTGTTATATAGAAATTCCCTGATAACCGAGCGCAAATTAGCCATTAATGGAAAGGCAATAGGCTCGGTAGATAGAGATAAGTGAAAATACTGGAGGGGGGAAAAAGAAAATACAGTGAGAATAAAGGATTGACCAGCGACTGATAATTAAAGAGACGGAGGGGGTCAAGGAATACATTTTTAAAGAAAAACGGATTCCCTCTATGTGACTGTTTCTTAAGTGCTAGTCTACGATATAGAGTGATATGAGGCAGACTATATTAAGACACTAACTCCCAGAGAGCTCCAGACAAACTTCGGGAGCAACATAAGCTCTTGAAGTTAATTGTTTTTAAGAGGGTTATTTTCTTTTAACATAAGAATTAATAAAATATATTTGTTTTATGATCCACTAAATATTTAATGTTGAACTGGTCTCCTTAGCATTAAGGGGTATTCCATAGGCAACTGAATAGCCAAAAGGTACAATATCCCATTTAATTGCAAAGTTTATTTTCCAATACAATTATTATTCTTTTGAGACCTGCAACAACAGATACTAAGAAGGTACGCAGGTCTTATTTTAACTATCATAAAATATATGCGTATCTCCTTACCTACTTTGTATTCTCATCCTTTAGCCAGGGGTAGCCAAGTGTGGTCCTCAAGAGTTACCAGTAATGCATGTTTTTCAGATATTTCAAAATCAGTCAGGCTCAGTCACCTTATTGAACCCACCTACGCTGATTTTGGGATATCCTAAAACATGCTTTATGTTGGTAGCTCTTGATGTCCAAGGTTGGCTACCCCTGCTTTTAAACCATCTGGCCCTGGGGATTTTAATTGTATTCAGCAAGTCAATGGCACTTTTGACTTTCTTGGCTATTATACTTGATGTCAAAATGTGTGTCAGTAGGAATATCCACATCCTCCGGAACTGGGTTGTCCCTTAGAAAGTTCATCATCATTTGTTCTGAAAATGGTTTTGTCTCCACTTGGAGGCCTTAAAATGGAACTTTCAGATAATAGCCAGTTGCCATGCATTCATTAAATGCATGGCGACTAGCTTGAAAATAGATGTCTTACCTTAAAAAAATACTTGCGTCTAAAGAAATCCGTCCTGTTTCGGGACTGACAGACAGGTTAGTGCGGTCTGTCCGCTTGCACCGTCAGTCCCTTCCGGAGACCATATGGTGCAAAGCAGTCTACTCTGTGGAGACCAGGACTGACGGCGCATGCGCACAGACAAAGATGTCTGCGCTCTAGCCTCCGTTCTGGTCTCCAAACGGGATGGATTCCTTCAGACATCTATTTTCAAGCTAGTCGCCATGCATTTAATGAATGCATGGCGACTTGCTATTATCTGAAGGTTCCACTTTAATAAAATCCCTCACAACTTCTAAGACCCCCTGCCTAGATCTTACTGGGGATCCTCCAGAACTGCAAATGCTATTAATAGTTTTACAAACTTCTTCCCTTCATTTCTGGTAGAGATTCAGAGTTGTATAAACCATAATCTCTTTCTGTAACAAGGAAGAGTACCTGTCATGTTAACACTTCTTGGGCATTGTTTGGGAGAACTCCCTGGTTTCAACCTTAACCATCTCCCACCACTCAGAACTAGAATCACCAACTTCCACAAATGACTTCAGGCCCTGAAAGAATGATCTGAAAGTTTGTCTATAATCGTGGTTCTAGGAGAACTGTATTTAGGCACCAAAGGCTCTTCCCTTACTGAATGGTCTCAGGACATTCAAGGAGAACAGTGGCAATAGGTGACTGAAAAATAGTACTGACTGCAAGTCAGAAGCTGCAACAACAGCCATCCTAACCCCCCCCCCCCCCCCCGTTCTGATCCTGGTAATACTTCTATAGAGAGTGAATCTCGCGTGGCTTGGGAAATTTATATACTAAGCCAGCATTCCTCTCCAAAGCTGGAAAATTAGCATAATGTAGCCTCGAAGGACAGTTGAAAGTAGGAACAGTTACTTTTTTTTCTTAGGTTTTCCAGAAATGTTGCCGGATGTAGCAAACCTCTTCATAGTAACTCCTGGCAGGTGAGGGCCATCTAAATCAACCAGCACCTCCTTATCAGCTTTACTCTTATCCCCCAGATGACCCTTCACCTCCTCCACCATAGCATTCCAGACTTTTAGAGGCGAAGCTGTACCACTAGGCAAGTGCCATGATTGTTTATAGGCTTTGGTCCAGACACAGGACTTACCCCTCGCCTCCGTACCATTGGAATCTCTTTCATTAATAGCAGAAGTCCTCAGAAAGATAAGAAGGGACAAAGCAAACGTCATCCTGATCGTGCCTGTATGGTCAAGAAGAGTATGGTATGCGAACCTAATAAACATGTCGATAGAAGACCCATGGACATTGCCAAACTACCCAGACCTGTTAATCCAGGGGCCCATAGTTCACCAAAACCCACTTTTCTTCAAATTGAGGGCTTGGAGGCTGAAAGGGAATCACTGTCCCTCAAGGGTCTTTTGGGACCAGTAACAGATACTATAATAGCAGGAAGAAAAACATCTACCACGAAGATCTACTACAAGGTCTGGAAAAGTTTTAGCTCTTGGTGCAGAGATAACAAAATCCACAGATCAGAAATCACTGCTCCAAAGATTTTACAGTTCCTGCAAAAAGGTTACAATAAGGGACTCCGGCCTACATCCTTAAAGGTCCAACTTTCAGCTATTTCTGCCATACTAGCATCACATTTTGCAGAGGATGACCTGATTAAGAGATTTATGAAGTCTGTAACAAAGACAATACCTAGGATTAAAAGTGTCATTCCCCCTTGGGATCTGAACATTGTATTGAATCAGTTGGCATCATCTTCAAAATTTTGAGCCAATTCAAGAAATACAACTGAAGCTGTTAACACTAAAAAACGTTTTCTTAACGGCTATTACTTCAGCTAGAAGGGTAAACGAAATTCAGGCGTTATCAATTACTTCTCCATATATGGTGATACATCAGGATAAGATTGTCCTGAGAACTAAACCTTCATTTAGACCAAAGGTAGTATCTTCATTCCACATTAACCAAGAGATTGTGCTGCCATATTTTTGTTCTAATCCTAGCAATGAAAAGGAGAAAACTTTACACAATTCGGATGGGGTCAGATGTATATGTTATCTATTTAGAACTAAGGATTTCAGGAGCTCTGAAAACTTATTTGTGCAATTTTTTGGTAAATATAAGGGAAACACAGCATGTAAGGCATCCATCTCCAGATGGATTTCTGAATGTATTAGGATAGCTTATGCAAAAGCAGGGGCAGCAGTTCCTAAAATTATAAAGGCTCATTCCACCAGAGCCATTTCTACCTCCTGGGCAGCTAAAGCCGAAGCCTCCATAGAGGATATATGGAAAGCGGCAACTTGGTCATCTATTTCCACTTTTATAAAGCATTATCGATTAGATGTTCAAGCTTCTGCCCAGGCAAAATTCAGAAGAAAAGTTCTGGAAGCTGTTATCTCTAATTGAGTGGTAATACATAATGCAGATGGATATGTTCTAATTCCCTCCCTAGGGACATGGCTTTGGTACGTCCCATAAGTAAATGCCGTGGACAGGGGACACAGAAGAAACGGTAAAATTTACTTACCGATATTTTCTTTTCTTCTGTGTCCCTTCCACAGCATACCCTACCCTTTAATCATATTCTTATTGTATTTTTCAGCTTGGACAAAGGTTGACTGCCTGTCCTAGTGAGAGACTTCCTTTTTAAACGGTAAGCGATTGGTCCTACATAGCTGAGAGGTGGAGACAATACCCATAAGTAAATGCCGTGGAAGGGACACAGAAGAAAAAAAATATTGGTAAGTAAATGTTACCATTTTTGCATTTAGAAGAACTTGAAAAGTTGAGCTGAATGCAAAAAAAACATATCTCTCAAACCGCTATGGTTTGAGAGATACAGGCATTTAAAGTTTGATGTCTCTTACTGACAGCTGTAAAGCTGTCAGCAAGAGTTCCATGTCGACTGACACCACTGAAACCACAGCTGTTTGGGAGAGACTTTTTGCATTCAGCTCAGCTTTTTAAGCTCTTCTAAATGCAAAAAACTTCTTGGACATTGCTAACCCTTTAATATGTATTGTAGGGATGTTTGTTTAGGCAATTATCACTGATCTAAGTGCAGGCAAGCTATGTTGTTCGAGAAAGTGTCTGGGTACTGGTTTGTTGGTATTTTTAGTTTGTAATGCAGCTCTGATAGATGACCTATGATTAGCCATGCTCTCCCTAAATGTTGTAGTGGTTTTACCCATGTAATACAGACCACATGGGCAGTCCAAGATGTGTATGACATATTCAGAAGTGCATGTAACTTTGTTTGATTTTGATGGTTTCGTTAGTGTGCAGGTGTTTAAAAGACTGGCCAGTAAGCATAGTGTTACACGTTAGACAATTAGAGCATTTGTAGCAGCCAGACTTCAAAGGTCTAGCTGATAGCCAGTTAGTTTAAGAGCTTGGATTGGTAGGTAGTGCACGGTCTGGTTGCATCAAAATGTGTCTCAAAGTTTTTCCTCATCTATAGGCTATCGTAGGTATTACCATGTTAGTAAAAGGGAAGTGGGGATCTGAACTGATTAGGTCCCAATGTCTGCGTAAGGTGCTCTTTTAGTGTGTATTTGCTGTTGGTGCAAAGTTTGTTACAAATGTCATTCTTTTAGGTTGGTTTTTAGGCTCATATCAGTAGTAGTAGATTCTTGTGTATGCAATTTAGCATGCTCAAATTGGGTATCCAACAGGTCAGGTTTGTATCCATGGTCCAAAAACTTCTGACGCATGGTCTGTAGTTGCTGGGCTCTGGTTACGATGGATGTGTTGTTTCTGACTACCCTTAAAAATTGTGAATAGGGGACACACCTAATTGGTGTCTCGGGATGGCAGCTAGAGGAGTATAAGATGGTATTTCTATCTGTGGGCTTATGGTACTAAGTGGTACTTAAAGGGATAGTAATGTTTCATAATAAAAGCAGCTCTAATTAATAATCATAGTATTTGGACTTTGGAGAGTGTTATTTCAATACTGTCAGAGTTATAGTTCAAGAGTAATTCAATGACAAAGTATCCCCCTCCCGCCCCTTTTACTGATGTAACACTACTCAGCCAGAGCAGAAGGGAGGTGCCCAGGTAGACTGCAGAGAGGGACAATCTTCAATTAAGATAAGGGTAAAAGCTGAAAAGCTTGTCAAGGGTGGCAGGGCTTTCATTATTCTGATAGGAAGAATATTGTCCCTTGCTGTTTTCTGTCTGGTCTATGGACTGCATTCCACATCTGAGAAGATATTGCTTGCACTAGGTAAAATGGGCGGGAGGGGGAAACTTTGCTTGTGAATATCTGTCAAACCATAAAGGTTTGAGAGATAAGACTTTTATCGTTCTTCATGTTTTTTTTAATGCCTACAAAATTAAATAAAGATAAAACAAAGTATTACAATCCCTTTAAGGAGTTGCCTGATAATTGTGAATGTGCGATCAAGAAAACACGGTTTTCAGATAGGCAAGCTTGAGATGACAGGTCTGCCAGGGGTTTAGTCAGAGATTTATGGATTTTGGGTAATGTGTATATTAGGGGACAGACTGGGTATGATGTAGTAAGAAATTGGGCTAAATTCATGACTATCCAACCAGATGTGACAGCTTGCTGAATGAGACGCCGCAGGATCATGGGGAAGAACCTGATATGTAGTAGTGTCTCCTAATTGTTGAAAGATTTCCCTATGGTAATCCGCCTTATCAGATGGTCTAATTACTATGTATTCATCACAGGCCTGGGCAGATAATAGTACTTTTTTTGGCATGAGAGTGGTTACAGAATTGTGTGGGTTTTTTTGGGGGGGGGGGGGGGGGATTTGATGTGAATCTGCAGTAAGGCAGCAGGTGAAAGACCGGAGAACAGGATTAATGTTATGTGGATCAAATTTGCTTTTTGGTTTGAGAATGGTATATGGAACACTAGGTTCGTTTTTGTAAAAACCAGTCATTTAAGCATTCTTTGGAATCTGTGACAATCGGCTTCAAAAGAGAAGGGGTCAGACTGGGTTGTAGGTACAAAAGACAAACCTCTGTTTAGAACCTAGGTTTTTATTGGGGTGAGGGGTCTAGAAGTGAGGTGGTAGATTGTGTCTTGGAGATTTTTGGTGGTTTTTCCTGTTGTTTTCCCCCAGCGCCTTGGGTTTGGCCTCCTATGGTGCCTCCCCTGTTGGCTGCCTTGGTAAGGACACCCAAAAAATGCAGCTGTGGCTGTGTGGAAGTGGATGGTTGTGAGGGGGCACTAGGAACATTTGAGTATTCAGAGATCAGACTGTGAGGAATTTCCTGAACTATCATCAATTTTAGATAACTGGATAGGGCATCTGGGTGCTTTATTTCTGGTGGTTCTGTATCTAGGTTGGTATGGGGTAGGACCCTGAAGCCAACAACTGACTCTTCTTTCTTTATAGTCTTCTTGGACTTATTTTAATTTTGAGATTTTGAATCCAATTGATTCTTGTTTGTATTTGGAGATTGCTAGATCCAATTTACCATAGCAATCTTGAGTTACTATCTGCAATTTAAAGTGGATTTGTGTGAGTTTTCAAAGATAATCAGGTCAGTTTAATTGTTTTAAGACCCTCCCAACTTCAACTAGTAAGACAATTAGGTCAAATGAGCACTTATTCAGTATACCACACTGTTGGAGGCAAAATTCTGTATTGTTGCATCCAAAGGTGGGTATGTTATTGATTCTGAAACCTTGTGGAATCTGTCCTGCCCTGTGATAGTCAGAAAGAAATAGCCCATGTAAATAAAGATCTGTTTCTCTTTCTTCTTGAGTTTAATAAGCTGCTGATAGAGATTAAAGCGGAACTACCACCCTTGTTAATATTTGGCCCAAATAAATACCCATCTGGCGCCTAGCTGCTCAGTAGTGCTAGTCGCCAGAATGATTACCCAGTTACTGAGATTTAAACACTGTTCCTGGACTGACAGGAAGGAACAGCGCAGACCTCTTTCCATAGTGATGTCTGTGTGGCATTGCTGTCAGTCCAAGCCTGCTCTAGGAGGCATTGCTAGGAGCTGTTCGGCTCCAAAAGGGACTGACAGCGCAGGCGGCAGATGTCACTAGGGAAAGATGTCTGCACTGTTTCCTGCGTGTTAGTCTGGAAACAGTGTTTAATTCTCAATAACCAGGTAATAATTCTGGAGACTAGCGCTACTGAGTGTGGACTCCAGTAACGTGGGGATGTGCGTTGCGTGAAACCACTCTCAAAGCAGATGGAACTGTTAAGAGAACAACCATGCAGCCCAGATAATAATGGAAACAGATGAAACACCCCCACAATATGGTTAAGAGGTAAGGATACCTCTAGCAGGATGAAGAGAGGCCCACAAGATATATCTCTTTCATTATATAAATAAATATGTACCTGAAATACCCAGGGAAGGGAGAAGTCCAGGCCCCAGGTCAGGCAGGAACATCAGATAAGAGGACTGGGGTAGGCAGCACAGGAAAATGGTCAAGTCCAAGCAAAAAGGTCCAGGGCAGGCAGCACAGGAGAATGGTCAGGGTCCAGGCCGAGGTCAGCAACTAGAGAGAAGGCAAAGCAAGAACAGCAAGCATTAAGCACAAACCTAACGCTAGGAAGCTCAACATACACTGAGCATCGGCTGTAGCGGGCGCCTCCCTTATAAAGGACTGAAGAGTGACTTCACGATGGCACCACGCGATGCCTTCGACGTAACATAGCAACGCCAAGCCGGCCCGGCCGAGAGGAAAGGCCGGGACAACAAGCAGCAACATCGTGGGCCGGGAGCGAGGCCCGATGCCGACACTGAGCAGCTAGTCACCAGACGGGTATTTGGGCCACATTTTAACAGGGGTGTCTCACCTTGAGCTTCAGTTGCAGCTGTGGATGTGAAGAGGATTTTCTGGTTATCATCCGTAGGGAACTGGACGCAATTGTCAGAAGCAGTAGCTAATGCAGCAACATTGGAAAAATCCTCCATTGTAGGCTTCTGCGACAAGATGTAGTGTAGATAATACTCTCCACTCAGAAGGGTCCAAAGGAGCAAGTTGAGGTGTGGCAAAATGGTAGTAATGATGATGTGGGTGCACTCCACAGGGAAAAGCCAGTCCCTAATATGCAAGCAGTCATAGCTGGAAGCACTCTCTCACTTAAAAGGATAGTAATGTCAGAAAAAAAGTATTAACTATATGGTACATACAATTGAAAGAGAGTACTTGCACTTATTCATATCCTCAAACCATTATTGTTTGAGAGATATAGGAAAATAAAGTTCCCTGGTCCATCCTCTTTCTGCTTGACGAGCTGTAAAGCTGTCAGAAGCAGATTCTGGTCGCTTGACCAGATGCTGCTCTTCAGCAGCACCGATCTAACAATATCAAAAGACAAATACTTCATTTAAAACGGTCTATAAAGTGTGCCTGGTTTGCAAGCAAACTTTGTAGACTGTTCCAATGAAGTATTTATTTTTAAATAGTGTGATTTCAGCTCTGCTGAAGAGCCTCTGTCTGGTCAAATGACTGGAATCTGCAGCTGTCAGCTAGATGGCAGACTTGAGTGAAACAGCCAGGAAAAGTTAACTTTAGCAAGTTATAGCTCTCAAACTATAAAGATTTGAGAGATAAGACTTACATAGATGTTAACCTTTTTTTTTTTTTTTTTTTAATGTCTACAATATTAAATCAACTTAAAATTAACCATTACTATCCCTTTAAAAAGAGTAGAAGCCTAGGTGGTATCAAGTGGCTAGTAATATAATATAGTGATGGTATCAAGCACTAACAGGACAAGTAACATGTGCAGGTGACCCTACTGTCTGAAGAATACCAAAATAGATACCATGATTGAATTCCAGCAACAATGCACTTTTCCCATCAAATTCCTTTGTGATTTACTGCATCTCATGCTCACCAAAAATTGCTTCAGTTTTGAAAATACCTTTTATCTCCGTTACATCGACAATTTGTTCATCATATGGCACGGGAGCACAATGGAACTCATAGACTGGGTTGCACACCTTAACTCTTTACAGTCAGCCATGTGTTTCAAGCTTGCCTATGATCTGAAAACCGTCAATTTTCTTGATCTCACGGTCACAAAATCAGGTAACTCCTTAAGTACCATTTTGTACCATAAACCCACAGATCGAAATACCATCTTGCATGCCTCTAGCTGCCATCCTGAGACACAGATTAGGGGTGTCCCCTATTCACAACTTTTAAGGGTGATCAGAAACAACACATCCATCGTTACCAGATCCCAGTAACTGCATGCGTCAGAAGTTTTTGGACCGTGGATACAAACCTGACCTGTTGGATACCCAACGAGTGTGCTAAAATGTATACACAAGAATCTCTGCTACTGACACATGAGCCTAAAGACCAACCTAAAAGAATGACATTTGTAACAAACTTTGCACCAACAGCAAATACACTACAGACTAAATATCCTGGCCCAGTATGGTCTAAACGAGGTGATGAGCTCTCAGCCTTTTATTAAACCACAGGGCTATATCCTCTCCAGAAATGTGATGAGTAATACACCTCAGTTTTATTGCACATCTGTGTGTATATTACTGAGAGTCTGTAAACTAACCGATGCCATAACGCCACACAGGGCTTGTAAGTGGGTAGGTCAAGCACATTATAGGCAGGATGGCCAGTACTTTTTCCATGTCCCTCCCTAGTGAATGAGAGTTTCAGTGAGAGTATGGTGCAGTCTCACGTTACATGTATGTAGGCTTGTAGCATTCTCTGTCTTCTTTTGGGGTACTGTTAGTGCTCTGAACAGTTATATAATGTTGCTGACCATGAGGCTGATGACTGCCTCTCTATTGTTGATATGAGTGATCCCAGATATGCAGGACACAGGCTTTTGTATACTGACATCCCTGGAGTGCATTATTTTCCTTAGTCTAGTACTCCGCATATACTGCTATACATCTAATTAGTTATCTATTTATTCAACGCATTTTTCCCAGTATCAGTTTGGACTCCTGGAACAACAGCCTTCAAAATATCTACCCTTTATACTACACTACTATGAATTGTATATAGGGACTTGGGATGCCACTGTTATCTGTTACCAGCAGAGACTTTATTTCATGTACATCAAAGCCTCTATATCAATACGTATGTGAGCATTACCAATGAATCCAGTACTCTGAATATACAAAGAGTCAATTTTTCTCAAGGAACAACTTATTAATAATCATCATGTGGACTTTGACTTTTAGCCTTTTGTAACATGAATATTATGATCCTGGTACATTTGGAGGTTGCCCATTAAACCACTGAGTCTTTGTTCTCTCCAACATTTTGATTATACAGTGAATATAAAAAGTCTACACACCCCTGTTAAAATGCCAGGTTCTTGTGATGTTAAAGAATGAGACAAAGATAAATCTTGTCAGAACGTTTTCCACCTTTATTGTGAACAATTCAATTGCAAAACAAACTGAAATTGTTGAGGGGGAAAATAAAAAACTCACAATAACCTGGTTGCATAGGTGTGCACACCCTCTTATAACTGGGGATGCGGCTGTGTTCAGAATTAACCAACCACATTCAAACTCATGTTAAATAGAAGTCATTACATACCTGCCATCATTTAACCCTTTAAGGACTGGGAAAATCTGAGGTCGTTTTCCCTTAAGGACCGGAACAATTATGACCTTTTTGACTATGTCTTTGTTCAACAGTGTTTTCCCTCTTAGGCTTTTTTTCCACCCCCATAAATTATATACTGTTTTTATAAGCACAAATAGGGCTTTCATTTGATACCCCATTTATATGGATAACACACCATTTACTTTATTAAAATTAAAAAACAAGGTAAAAAAAACACCATTTTTGTTTTCTCTTGGGATCAATTGGGCACAAAGGGTTACATTTTTATGGAGACTGCATGAAAGGTATGACCGGTCAGTCATACCTACAAAATGCACAGTTTAAAGTGGCCACTGTCCCCATGTCCCTTTATCCCACCCTATTTTGTCACTTTTTTATCCCTGACATTTGTCGGTGTGTATCAGTGTATTACATGGCTCCACAACAATCACACTTCCAAAATTGTTTAATGAGATTTTTTTTTTTAATAAAATATTTTTTTGTATAAAAAAAAAAAAGTGTATCATTGCAGGTCAGAAATTGACCTGCATTTAGCCAGCCTCCAGCACCAACAGTGAAGGGGTTAATACCCCCAGCTGCTGTATTTTCATTTACCACTAGGTGTCTCCTCTCTACTTCTGTGTCCCTTACTTTGATAGCAAGGGAGACAGAATGCCGGTACATGTGATCACTGCTACAGCAATCACATGAACCGGCACAAGCAAGAAGGGCTGAGACTTAATGCCCCAGTCTCGGAGCGCTCAGTCTCAGCCTGGAATTAATGATAGCAACGTGCACGGAGGCACGCTGCTATCATTTAAGCCATGGCGGTCCTGGACCGTCATGAGTCCTTAAGGGGATAACAACCCATGACGGTACAGGACCATCATGGGTCCTTAAGGGGTTAAAGTGTCTCAGATTAATCACAAATAAAGTTCAGCTGTTCTAGTAGTATTTTCCTGACATTTGCTTAGTTGAATCTCAGATCAAAAGCCATGGTCCGCAGAGAGCTTCCAGAGTATCAGAGGGATCTCATTGTTGAAAGATATCAGTCAGGAGAAGGGTAGAAAACAATTTCCCAAGCATTAGATATATCGTGGAACACAGTGAAGACAGTCATAATCAAGTGAAGAAAATATGGCACAACAGAGACATTACCAAGAACTGGACGTCCCTCCAAAATTGATGAGAAAAAAACTGGTCAGGGAGGCTTCCAAGAGGCCTACTGCAACAGTAAAGGAACTGCAGTAATTTCTGGCAAGTACTGGCTGTGTGCTATATGTGACAACAATCTCCTGTATTCTTCATATGAATGGGCTATGGGGTAGGGTGGCAAGACGGAAGCCTTTTCTAACAAAAACATCTAAGCTCGGCTGAAGTTTGCAATAACAAACATCAAGTCCCCCAAAAGCACGTGGGAAAATGTGTTATGGTCTGATGAAACCAAGGATGAACTTTTTGGACATAATTCCAAAAGGTATGTTTAGCGCAAAAACAACACTACACATCACCCAAAGAACACCATACCCACAGTGAAGCATGGTGGTGGCAGCATCATGCTTTGGGGCTGTTTTTCCTCAGCTGGAACCGGGGCGTTAGGGTCAAGGGAATTATGAACAGTTCCAAATACCAGGCAATTTTGGCACAAAACCTTCAGGCGTCCGTTAGAAAGATGAAGAGGAAGTTCACGTTTCAGCACGACAATGACTCAAAGCACATATCCAAATCCAGAAAAGCATGGCTTCACCAGAAGATTAACGTTTTGGAATGGCCAGCTAGAGATGTGTGCCGGCTGAGGGAAACATGACTGAGAGGCAGTCATGAACAATGGCATTAAGGGGAGGAGGAGAAAGGAGTAGAAGCAGTACTTTCTAGTCTTCCCATTACTCATTGGCTAAAGAGCACTCCAGCTTACATGAAGAAATCCTCTGTCATCGGAGGAGGTTGGATCGAGATGCTACATGGGGAGGGGAGCAGAGGAAGATTGACAGACTTATCTCTATATGAAGTTAATTATGAGCCAAACTTGCATGCTAAATGCTACAAAGCTCTGAAACTTTTCTGAACTAATGTGTTAGAGATCTGTGTGCCATTCGAAAGCTTAAATGGCCCGTTTCAATCGTGGCCATTTTCATCTCTCCCCTATGGTGCAGACATTTTGCCCCATAATTGTACATCTGTAGCTTATTACAGGGATGAAGAGGATGATGGGAGTGGAAGTTCTGGAGTGCCTTAGGTTGCCCACCCCTAGCTTATTGAATAGGACCCAAGTTCCTTCCCTAACTTTTACAATAAGGTGACTGTAACACTGCAGTGTGTTTTTAATAAGCATCCTTGGGTTTAAGTGATATCTGAGAAACTTGGGTCACAACCTTTTGACAATACGTTGGCAATGCAATTGTCTCTGTTTTTAGCATGACAAATCCCACGATAGACAACCCATTCATGGCTTTGGAATAAATAGTATACATACAGTCTCTGTAAAGTGCTGGATACATAATGGTGCTATACAAATAAATAATACTTTAATATGATGTTTTGTAATTCTATTAATAGTTTGAGGATCATAGTAGTGCTCAATGCACTGTGAAATGATGTGTACACCACTCAGGTTCTCATACAATTAATAAGCAAACCGTTGTTTCAGGCCCCACTTACCTGTGTGGGGTGGTGCAGGTCAAATAATCTTGTTATCTGTGATAACTCGGAGTACAAATACACAGTACACTTTTGATCACATTGCTTACCTGTTCTGGGTTCATTCCCCTCTGCCAATCAAAACAGTGAAGCATTGCTTAAAAAACAAGTGCTGTCCCACACTGCTAGTATGTATGTGTATGTATATGTGTGTAAATAAATATATATAATGTTAACCCCTTAAGGACCGGGAAAATCAGAGGTGGATTTGACTTAAGGACCGGAGCAATTCTGACCTTTTTGACTATGTCTTTGTTCAACAGTGTTTTCCCTCTTAGGCTTTTATTCCACCCCCATAAATGATATGCTGTTTTTTTTAGAAACAAATAGGGCTTTCCTTTGATACCCCACTTATATGGATAACCCACCATTTACTTTATTAAAATTAAAGAAAAAGGTAAAAAAAAAAAAAAAATGTAAAAAACCCACCATTTTTGTTTTTTCTCTTGGGATCAATTGGGTGCAAAGCGTTAAATTTTTATGGCGACTGCATGAAAGGTATGACCAGTCAGTCATACCTACAAAATGCGCAGTTTAAAGTGGCCACTGTCCCCCCTGGGTTGAAATCCCCATGTCCCTTTTTCCCACCCTATTTTCCCACTTTTTTGTTAATTACATTTAGCGGTGTGTGTAAGCGTATTACATGGCTCCACAACAATCACACTTCCAATTTTGTTTCTTGAGATTTTTTTTTAAAAAATTAAATATTTTATTTGTAAAAAAAAAAAAAAAAAAGTGTATTTAGCAGGTCAGAAATTGACCTGCATCTAGCCATCCTCCTGCACCAGCAGTGAAGGGGTTAACACCCCCAGGTGCTGTATTTTTTATTTCCACTAGGTGTCTCCTCTCTGCTTCTCTGTCCCTTACTTTGATATAAGGGACACATTGGCAGAGAGGAGACACCAGAGGCAGTAAGTAGCACTGCCTCATTCATTGATTTAGAATGCCGGTACATGTGATCGCTGATGCAGCGATCACATGACCTGGCACAACTGACAGAGGCTGAGACTGAACGGTCCGGTACTGGACTGCTCAGTCTCAGCCTGGAATGAATGGTAGCAGCGTGCACAGCGGCGCGCTGCTACCATTTAACACTTGACGTACCAGGACCGTCACCGGTCCTTAAAGCAAATTTACCCTTGACGGTCCTGGTATGTCAAGGGTCGCTAAGGGGTTAAACAAAAATCTGCACACACCAGTCAAGCCATAAGATTTGCTTTTCCCACAGAAATCTCATATTTGCAGTGTTGTCACTACTACAAGGGATTCTGGGTAGGCATATGCAAATTAGTTCAAGGAATTACCTTTTTGCCTCAGATTCCACTTAATACATGGATTCCTTAGAGTATGTATTTGCTGAGCAATAGCTTTAATACACAACTCAGGAAGAGATGCAAAGCAGGTGAACCACTCATGGACAGCCATTTCATTGTTAATTCAACTCATCAGCATGAGATTGGTTTACTGGCTTGCTATTGAGGCTTTGTGTACTTGTGGAGCACAAACTGAAAAGGTTATGGTGGGGAAAAAAGTGAATGAAAACCCCTTCCACCTGAATTTGGTGGGTGGTAGATCCAATGTAAAACAAAAATCTGCACACACCAGTCAAGCCATAAGACTTGCTTTTCCCACAGAAATCTCACATTTGCAGTGTTGTCACTACTGCAAGGGATTCTGGGTAGGCATATGCAAATGAGTTCAACAAGGAATCACCTTTTTGCCTCAGATTCCACTTTATACATTGATTCCTTAGAGTATGTGTTTGCTGAGCAATTGAATCCCTTGCAGTAGTGACAACACTGCAAATGTGAGATTTCTGGGAAAAGCAAGTGTTATGGCTTGACTGGTGCGTGCAGATTTTTGTTTAACATTTTATCTACCACCAAATTCAGGTGGAAGTTTTCCCCACCCTAACCTTTTCAGTGTGTGTGTGTATACACACACACACACACACACACACACACACACACACACACACACACACACACACACACACACACACACACACACTCTTTCTCTCTCTCTTTCTCTCTTTCTCTCTCTCTTTCTCTCTTTCTCTCTTTCTCTCTTTCTCTCTTTCTCTCTTTCTCTCTTTCTCTCTTTCTCTCTCTCTCTCTCTCTCTCTCTTTCTCTCTCTTTCTCTTTCTCTCTCTCTCTCTCTCTCTCTCTCTCTCCAGTTGCTGCTTAATAATAGAGAAGTCAACATCCCATTGCCTAGCAATGCAGCCAATGGGTTTCATTTACAACACTTGCGCGTATATATATATATATATATATAATCCTTTATAAACCCATGTAACGGACTATTTAATCTATGTATTTTAATAATGATAATTTTTATAAAACCATATCACAGTTATTGTATTAATATAAAATTGTCAAATTTGAAATTTCTGAGATTTTAATGTACAGTCATGTGTGAAAGAAAATACACCCTCTTTGAATTCTATGGTTTTACATATCGGGACATAATAACAATCTTCTGTTCCTTATCAGGTCTAAAAATTAGGTAAATACAACCTCAGATGAACAACAACACATGACATATTACATTGTGTCATGATTTATTTAACAAAAATAAAGCCAAAATGTAGAAGCCATGTGTAAAAAACCTTACACCTTATGATTCAGTAGCTTGTAGAACTACTTTTAGCAGCAATAACTTGGAAGTAATCTTTTTCTGTATAACTTTATCAGTTTGTCACATCGTTGTGGAGGAGTTTTGGCCCACTCTTCTTTACATCGTTGCTTCAGTTCATTGAGGTTTTCAGGCATTTTTTTATGCATAGCTCTCTTAAGGTCCATCCACAGCATTTCAATCGGGTTGAGGTCTGGACTTTGACTGGGCCTTTGCAACACCTTGATTATTTTCTTTTTCAGCCATTCTGTCGTAGATTTTCTATTGTGTTTGGGATCATTGTCCTGTTGCATGACCCAATTTCAGCCAAGGTTTAGCTGTCAGACAGATGGCCTCACATGTGACTCTAGAATACCTTGGTATACAGAGGAGTTCATGGTCTATTCAATGACTGCAAGGTTCCCAGGTCCTGTGGCTGAAAAACAAGCCCAAATCATCACACCTCCAACAGTGTGCTTGGCAGTTGGTATGACGTGTTTGTGATGATATGCTGTATTTGGTTTTCGCCAAACATCTCCACTTTGGTCTCGTCTGTCCAAAGGACATTGTCCCAGAAGTCTTCTGGCTTGTTCAGATGCAACTTTACAAACCTAAGCCATGCTGCCTTGTTCTTTTTAGAGAGAAGAGGCTTTCTCTTGGCAACCCTTCCAAACCATACTTGTTCAGACTTTTTCTAATTGTCCTGTCATGTACAGAAGCGTAACAGAAAATGCAGGAGCCCCCCTTGCAAACTCTAACGAGGGGCCCCTGTGCCCTGCCTCAATTATGCTCTGCCCCAATTATGCTATGCCCCCAGTTATGCTACACCCATAGTCAAGTTCCCCACCTATAACAAGGAATAGCAATATAAAGAAGAGGAAGAATGATCCAGATTTTTTTAGTACACATATATCAAATATAAACTTTTTTAAAAACATAAACATACAGTATATTCATCTGGAATTTCAGACTGAGGATTTGGCTCTTCACCCTGAGCATCAGGATTAAATCCTGAGAGTTCTCAAGTATGGTAATAATGCAGCAAACCAAGTGCACCAGAGCTGAAAAATGAGAACTTTTTTTTTTTTTTTATAAAACTTGCTTTTAACCCCTTGAATGCTGTAGTAATCAACCGGTCAAAAGCCCCATCAATGGCCATGTTTAGTTCTCCTATATAATGCAGTCTGTTTGCTCCAGAGATCTTCAATTTTTTGAAAACACCGCTTAATATATCTGTACATACACCTTATTCATATATCTGTACACTAGTATGAAAGCCCGTATACACGGGGTAAAGTGCACCCAGCTGCTTTGCAATGCGTTGCGTACCCCTCTGGTACTCAAAGGGTTAAGTTGAGGTAACATAGCAATATAACACACGGTGGCTCTTCAGTTGAGGCAGCGTAGCAATATGCTGACGGAACAAATAGAAAGTGGTGTTTGAGGCTTGCCCTCTGTAATATACAGCAAAGCATCTCTCTCCCTTTAAGGAGAAAGGGTGGGAAGCAGGAAGTGGAGGAGTGACAGTTGAAAACAGACAGTTAGTGAGCCTGACTGAAGAGATGAAAAGCGTTAAATAAAATAGTTGCTATTAAGTCTATCCCTGTGTTTGTATTTTATGGAAACATTACACCCTCGTACTGAAACAGAGTGTATGGAGGATTACAGTTATCTATGGGAGGTGAAACAGTGTGTTTGTGTGGTCATGATCCTGAGTGAGAGTGTGAGTGGACCAACTGTCAGTTGGATAGTGGTGGGTGGGCTGGGGGGGGGCAACTCCCTGTATGATAAACATGCCCCCATTGAATCACCCAATGGGAGCAGTAAAGACCCCATTGAATCACCCAATAAGAGTTGTGTCTCCTAATGAGACATAAATTATGTAATGAGGCATTATGTTCAATGTGTGTTTGTTTTCTGAGGAGACATTAATTATGTTCTGTGTGTGAGGTACCATAAATTATGCAATGAGGCTTACTCTTTTATATATATATAGAAGATATAAAGTGGAGCAATTCTGGGACAAACAAACTGCAATGTGGAGTACAAACAGAAATGTCCATTGAGTTAAATACGGTTCAAGGGTTAACTCTTTTTGAATGGTAATGTGAGAATTGTCTATGCTCTTATATGTTGCAGTTTGTTTATCCCAGGAAGATTCCAGTTTGCTTTTCACACTTTTTGATGTTTGATCTTCACCAAAATGGCCCCAAACCCTCAGCACTGGGGACACTTCGTGCCCAAGAGCCAATTGTCAGGGTGCACTCTAGTGATTGCACCTCTATGAGAACTCTAGGCATTGTCCTGCCACAACTCCTCAAACTGTAACTTTATAAGAGGGCCGCTTGTTTGTGCAAGCGTTGTCTGCGGGTCTTCCCTGTTATGTAGCAGCTTAATGATTCTAGCACTGCGGCTATTCTGCCTCCTGTTGGGGCTGAGGTACAGCTGAGCCTAGAAAGGGCCTGCCTTTCTGGGATTCATGTCCACTGGTTATTCCACGCAGTCTCTGTTCTTACTGACTGAGAGAGAGGTCATGTTGGAGACCTCTCTGCTGTTTTGCACCAGAAATGATTCCCTTTCTTAATACATCAGCCTCATTAGGTGAACAGCCATATTTATCTTGGCACTGTAAGAAAGCAAATCTCGAGCACCCACGTGAGGCTTATAAAAAAGTGGTGGTTAATCTGTGACTCTTCAGTGATAGCACTACAGTTTAGAGTAGATTAGGCTGCTGGGAGTTGTAGTCCCAAAAAAAAACAACAACAAAAAAAAAAAAGCGCAGGCTATCTGTTAGTGTTTACAGAAAGTGGCAAAGTTTAAGTAATTGTGGAGTGTAATAATCGTTTATTGTGATATTAGTGGTTAAATGATGCTTGCAACAGTCATCTGAAGCAGAGGTGGACAAAAAAAAAAAAAAATAAAATGTTGGAGCCAGTCAAAGTAATTAGGAGCCATGTTTGAGCTTTTGGAGCAAGTGAAGGTTTGTATTTCTATAAGACCCCAATAATGCAGGAGCCAGAATTAATTATTTTAGGGACAAAAGGTTGTTTTTTTTTCAGTCTGGCTTTGCAGACTGTTATAGCTAGTATTTAAATACATAAAACCATATTGAATTGACTGACCTGAGCTGTTAAACTTTTGTTTGAATTGATTGCTGTGTTCATGCTTGTTAGTACAGATGATGATTCATTCCAAAGTCCATCCTTTTCCCACTTTGGCTGCCTCTTACTCCCAGGCTCCCAGCCTCCCTTTTACTTATTGCCAGACAGGGCTGACTGGGAATAAAAAATAGCCCTGAAAAAAATTGAATACCAGTCCCACATTTCTCCCCCAACACCCACCCATGTCCCATTATTCTTTTTTAAGCCAACTCATGTCCAGTTAGGGTCTTAACACCTTAACGACTGATGACACGTCGGGACCGCCATCAGTGTTTGTGCGTTAAGGACCTGTGATGGTCCTGGCACGTCATGGAATTCTGGAATTGCATCACGGCTGACTGCATCACTGTAAAAAAAAAAAAAAAAAAAAATAAAAAATAAAAATGCTGTAGTCCTCTAGAGCTGCCCACCCCCAGACTGTGTGGTCCTTAAGTGGTTAAACCCACCAACATCCTAGTACTCCACCTCAAAATCCACCCATATCCTATCAGGCTCCCTCTAACACAAAACCCGTTTGCCATTATCCCCCCCAATGCCCACCCATGTATACACCCCTAAAAGAATAGCCCCCTTCCTCCCCATACCTCAAATGATACCTCCATCTCCAATACCTTAAATGAGATGCAGAAGGCCCAGAGAGGGGGCTGGCAGACAGGGTTGCCACCTTTTAGTGACATGACAACCGAACACGCTCCACACGCATCATGGCTTGCCAAATTTTTCTTTTGTTTGCTGCATTCTATTTATGCATGTATGTGATCATGTAGCATTACTTAGTAATTATCAGTATTAAACTACCATTTTTTAAATAGTTTGAAACAGAGAAGGTCTTAAAACATGATCTGGAAAACTGATACAATGATAGAAATTAGAAAAGACAAGAGTAGTCAAGAAGTAGAGGACACAGGGCTTAAAGGGATAGTAATACTTTGTTTTAACTTTATTTTATTTTGTAGGCATTAAAAAAACATGAAGAATGATATAAGTCTTATCTCTCAAACCTTTATGGTTTAAGAGATATTCACAAACAAAGTATCCCTTCCCTGTTCAACCAGATCAGAAGGGAGGTGCCCATGTAGACTGCAGAGAGGGACAATCTTCAATTAAGATAAGGGAAAAAGCTGAAAAACTTGTCAAGGGGGGAAGGGCTTTCATTGTTTTAATACAAAGAAGACTGTCCCCTTCTGTTATCTGCCTGGTCATACAACCAGATTCACATCTGAGAAGAGATGGCTTACACTAGGAAAAATGGGCAGGAGGGGAAACTTTGCTTGTGAATATCTCATAAACCATAAAGGTTTGAGAGATAAGACTTATATCATTCTTCATGTTTTTTTAATGCCTACAAAATAAAATAAAGTTAAAACGAAGTATTACTATCCCTTTAAAGTTGACCTGGTGCTGCACTAGCGATAGAGAGCGTACAACTGAAGTGGGGCTACACTAGTGACCACAGAGTTTACAATTGAACTGGAGCTACACTCTTGAAACCACAGAGCTTGCAACGGAGATGGAGCTACACAAGTGACATCACAGAACTTACAATTGAAATGGACATACATAAGTGATATCACATAGCTTACAATTGAAATGGAGCTACAACAGAGATACTACAGAGCTTACAATTGAACTTGGGAGAGGCTTGCTAGGTAATAAGCTCAAATATATTTAAAAGTATACTTAAAAATGTGTGTCCAATGACACTAAAACATTACATATTTGAGATTATTACCTAGCATGCATCTCCTGGCCAAATCCTTTTTTGTAGTTATAAACAGAAATTGGATTCTACACTCCGATCAGGGAGTAACGCTTGAGCAGGAATGAGCAGTAAAATAAAATCCCTGCATGCGATTTTAAACACAGTGTATGATCGGTGCAACGTAAATTGTGAACATTAATTTTCATGTGATCCAATAGTTCAAGCTCTTTTATCTCTGTGGTGGTTGTACTGGCACTTTTCTCCTGTTTCTAACACACACGCACACTCATCTTTACCACTCTTCTGGAGACACGTTACTAACACTCTCACAGCCAAGTGTTTCCTTCCTCTTGCCTCCCAGCTGTCTCTCCTCTTTCATTCTGACCCAGTCAGTCCCCATCCTTCCATTCATAACCCCTTCATCCACACATCATCTATATCTGCCCCTCTTTCACCCATAGGTATCTACCTCAAAGAGCTCTCTCTATATCATGTGCATTTTCTTACCATACACACAGGTCTTTCTCTTCCCACCTCTCCATCCATAGGTCTCTCACACCCCCTGTGAGATGTGTTCCTCCAGCCACTCCACCCTTACACCCAACTTTTTTTTTTTTCTTAGAACCAGGTTTCCCCCATACTCTTTGAGATTAATCTGTTTTCATACAACCAACATAAATAGAACTTAAGGTTCTCATTCTCAAAAACTGTAAACCCTCCATTAAGCTAATGTCCTATTTTGCAAAGGAAAAAAAAACAGAGCAGAAAATGTGAGGGAGACATATCCTAAACCAGTGGTTCTCAACTCCAGTCCTCAGGACCCACTAACAGACCAGGATTTGATGATTTCCTTGTTAGAGCACAGGTGAGTTAATCAATGTGAATGAGCCTCTGATCACCACACCTGTGCTGTAGCAGAGAAATCCCTAAGTCCTGGCCTGTTAGTGGGTCCTGAGGACAGAAGTTGAGAACCTAAACCATGGGGGCGGAGTCTAACTGCCTAAGTGAATGGACGTGTTTTGAGCTGCTCCTAGGCCAAGACACTAAACTCTTGCAGAACGACTGCTTTTTCCTGATATTTACAACGGGGACTTTTTATTAATAATGGCCTCTTCAAAGAAGAAACAGAAACCGCTTAAATATGCTGCAAAAATCACCAGCTGGTTGAGCCTGTTTCGCAGATGGGCAATCTTAGCCCGGCTCCGTCTTCAATGGCGGACCCGACTTTGGAGGGAGAAACACTGGAGTCGTTAGATGGCTCTCCGTCACCTCCCACACACTCCAGATCCATTACCAGAGAAGATATCTCTCACCTGACCACTAAAGCTGATCTCAGAGCCATGGTGGAGGAGGTAAAGGAAGCGGTTAGAGATGAGCTGGCGGGCATCAAAGCGGATATCAACCAAATGGGCCTTCGAATTTCGACACTGGAGAGAGATAAGGATGACATGTTAAAAAATCATGAATCCTTGGAACGGATAGTATGCCAGCAAGATGATACGTTAGAGCGTATGTTGGATCGCATGGATGATCTAGACAACAGGCACAGAAGGAGTAATTTGCGTATACGCGGCCTACCTGAAAATGTCCCTGGGAAAGATTTAAAAGCAGCATTGGATACGATATTTCATGAGACCCTGGGTATATCGGAAGATAGGTCCCTGCCTCTGGATCATGCTCATAGAGCACTGAGACCCCGGGGTGGACAGAAAGAACCTCCTAGGGATGTTATTTGCTGTTTCTCCAGGTACTCTGATAAGGAATTGGTATCCCAGAAGAGCAGAGAACATGGAGATATCATTTATGCAGGGGTGACGATTAAGATTTTTCAGGACCTGGCACCGCGTACGTTACAACAGCGAAGGGCCCTGAAGCCTCTTACAGACCATCTGCGGGCGCTTCAGATTCGATACGAATGGGGATTTCCCTTCTCCCTTCAAGCTACCTACATGGGCCGGAATACCATGTTGAGGTCTGTGGAGGAGATTCCTACCTTCTGCCAAGCATTGGGCATCTCGACCCCTTCTGCGCTGACTTCGGAACACTGCCCTGCACCATCACCTCCCCAAGATCACTCCAGCTCCCCGAGCTCTCCGGCTCCGCTGACCGAGGGACAAGCGTCACCAGGTACTCCTCCCGAGCAGAAGAGGCTAAGGTGGGAGGCTTCTTCTTGGGACCCGATACCTACTGAAACCTCCCAGAGATAAGAAGCACATGGGCCTATATGGATGGCACTTTTGCTCACCTGGGGTTGCTATACCTATTCGTATTTTGGCCATCTCTGGCTCTGGCTCTCTCTGAGTTTGGTTGACTGAGCTGGTTTTGTGATTCCTTTGGCGAATGCCTACAGGCTATGTCACGGTTGGCCAGCTCGGAGGGTGTCGGGGATGTCACATGGGTTGGGGCAAATTTTGTACTGTTATGAAACTATGCTAATTCTGTGTGTATATTCATGACTGTCCCGATATGCTTCATGTTTTAGGCAGTCTTTACACTACTCTACAGGTCGCTATGGGTGTCTTGGCTGGTGATTTGCTCCATATTCTTTTACTTGTGAGACCTCCCTCTCGAGACCCCTTTGGTCTTCCTGTGGAAGTCTGACAGGTGTCGGGCTTCACGCCCTGATATCCTGCCCACGTTTTCATTTTATCCTTTCTTTTTTCTGTTTTACTCATCTTTTCTTCTTTTCTGTCTTTCCTGTTTTTTTTTTTTTATCCCTCCACCCTTCCTTTACCCACTTGTTGGGGCCTTCTGGGTCTTGCCAGTACATAAGTCATCATGACCACATCTGCTGATAGGATGGTCAAGTTTCTATCCCTTAATGTACATGGCCTGAACTCTCCAGAAAAGAGATCGATGGCCCTTAGAGAATTCTCTAGATTGAGGGAGGAGGTTGTCTTTGTTCAGGAGACGCACTTTGACAGTCGAAGACCCCCTAGATTCTCAAGCAGACAGTATCCTACTTCCTGGTGTGCCTCCGCACCGGAAAAGAGGAAAGGAGTGGCTATACTCTTTGGAGATCATGTGCCTTGGCAGTTACACGATTCCCTGGTTGACGAGGAGGGTAGATTCCTTTTCGTTAAGGGCACTCTGTATGGGACTCTATTCACTTTAGCAAATATCTATGCGCCGAATACCAATCATGTTCAATTTTTTGAGGCAGTTTTTGGGAAATTGTCGGACTTCCGACAGGGCCGTTTAGTGTTAGCAGGCGATTTTAATGTTCCACTAGACCCTAGCTTAGATAGTTCTACTGGTGCTTCTAGCTTGCAATATGCTGCTCTTCGCCGAATTAATGAGGGTTTTCGTTCTTTAGCTCTTTTAGATGCATGGCGTACTCTTTTTCCCTCTACCAGGAGTTTCTCCTTTTACTCTTCTGTCCATAAGAAGTATTCTCGTCTGGATTACATATTCATTGACCAGTGCCAACTGCATAATCTGTCCAAAGCGGACATTGAGCCAGCGTCTTGGTCTGACCATTCCTCGGTCTGGATTACTATGTCTCTTCCATCTTGTGATCCAGGAGCCCCAACGTGGAAGCTCAATGATTTTCTGCTCAAAGATCCTAATATCCGTACAGCAATTTCCCGTAGTCTTCAGGATTATTTTGCTTTCAATGATACAGGAGATGTGACTGGTATTACCTTATGGGAAGCTCACAAATGTGTAATCAGGGGAGAGTTTATCAAATGGGGTGCCAGAAAGAAACGGGAGAAAATGAAGGATTTACAACAGCTAGTTCTACGGGTACGGGACTTGGAATCATTGCACCAGAGAACTCTAGCTGAGTCAGATTTGGCCCGACTCTCTGCAGCTAAGGCAGAACTGGCTCAATTACAAATGGCCTCTGTAGTCCTTCCATTGGTATAAGTATCAACATTATTTGCAAGGAAACAAGTGTGGAAGATTGCTAGCGAGACTAGTACAGATTAAAAGGAGGAAAAATTTTGTACATCGTGTGAGGGGTCAAGGAGGGAGATTCTGCCAGACTTTCCCAGATATTGCGGAAGCCTTTCGTGTCTTTTATGAATCTTTATATAATTTGACAGATCAGGGTTCCTTTTCTCCTTCCACCCAGGCACTTTCGGATCGTATTCGTTCCTTCCTTCTGAACACTGGCATTAAGCAACTGCCTCCGGACGCTATCGCTGTTTTGGAAAAAGAATTTACTGATGAGGAGGTATGTAGGGCCTTGTCATCTTCTCCTAAGGGTAAAAGCCCGGGTCCTGATGGACTCCCTTTATCATATTACACTACATTTCAGACTATTCTAGTTCCTCGTCTGCGGGCCGCTTTCAATTATATTCGTAGTGGTGGACACTTCTCTAGATCTTCTTTGGAAGCGTATATAATGGTTATCCCGAAGCCTGGTAAAGACTCCACCGTTTGTGGGAATTTTAGACCCATTTCCCTTTTGAATTGTGATCTAAAAGTTTATGCCAAGATCTTAGCTACTCGCCTGAAACCATTCTTACCTACTGTCATTCATCCCAACCAGTCGGGATTTATCCCTGGTAGGGACACAGCAGACAACACCACGAAGGTAGTGGCATTATATTCCACACCGTGGCTAGGAGAAAGATTCCATCTCTCCTGGTGTCTGTCGATGCAGAAAAAGCTTTCGATAGGGTTAGTTGGCCGTACTTACATGTCTTGCTGGAATATTTGGGAATTGGTCCGATGGGTCTTCATTCCCTCCTCAGTCTTTACAGGGACCCCTCGGCGCGTGTAATGGTAAATGGTTATCTGTCCCAGCCATTTATGATTAGTAACGGTACTAGACAGGGGTGCCCCTTGTCCCCTATTATTTTCATTTTAGCACTGGAGCCGTTACTTTCTTTGGTCAGGGCCACCCCCTCTATTTCCGGCTTACCTCTGCTTTCTACTGAATCTAAGATAGCCAGTTTTGCCGACGATATGATCTTCACTATCTCTAATCCGTCGACCTCCTTGCCATCTTTAACCCCTTAAGGACCAGGAAAATCTGAGGTCGTTTTCCCTTAAGGACCGGAGCAGTTCTGACCTTTTTGACTATATCTTTGTTCAGCAATGTTTTCCCTCTAAGTCTTTTATTCCACCCCCATAAATTAAATTATATACTGTTTTTTTAAGCACAAATAGGGCTTTCATTTGATACCCTACTTATATGGATAACCCACCATTTACTTTATTAAAATTAAAAAAAAAAGGTAAAAAAATGTAAAAAAAAAAAACCACCATTTTTGGTTTTTCTGTTTGGATCAATTGGGCACAAAGGGTTAAAATTTTATGGAGACTGCATGAAAGGTATGACCGGTCAGTCATACCTACAAAATGCACAGTTTAAAGTGGCCACTGTCCCCCCTGGGTGAAAATCCCCATGTCCCTTTTTCCCACCCTATTTTGACACTTTTTTATCCGTGACATTTGGCGGTGTGTATAAGTGTATTACGTAGCTCCACAACAATCACACTCCCACTTTTGTTTAATTAGATAATTTTTTTTTTAAATAAAATATTTTTGTAAAAAAAAAAAGTGTGTTGTGTTTTAAAAAAAAAAAAAAAAAAATTATCATTGCAGGTCAGAAATTGACCTGCATTTAGTAAGCCTTTGGCACCAGCAGTGAAGGGGTTAATACCCCTAGCTGCTGTATTTTCTTTCACCACTAGGTGTCTCCTGTCTACTTCTGTCTCCGTTACTTTCATGGCAAAGGAGCCAGAGGCAGACTTGACAGGCACAGACAGCATGCTTTCTTTGCTGTCTCTGTCTGTCACTTTGCCGGTACATGTGATCGCTGGAACGGCGATCGCATGAACCAGCAAAGGCAAGAAGGGCTGAGACTGAACGCCCCGGTCACGGAGCGCTATGTCTCAGCCTGGAATTAATGATAGCAGCGTGCACGGAGGCACGCTGCTATCATTTAAGCCATGACGGTCCTGGACCGTCATGGGTCCTTAAGGGGATTGCAACCCATGACGGTCCAGGACCGTCATGGGTCCTTAAGGGGTTAATTCGAGTGTTAGATGAGTTTAGTGCAGTATCACAGTTTAAGGTTCATTTTTCAAAAACAGAGATTCTCCCGGTGGGAGTATAGACGTCGACACTACACTCTTTGCGTCGGAAGTTTCAGTTTTCATGGAATCTCACTAGTATTTCTTACCTTGGGATCTTAGTCTCACCAGACTTACGTGACTTACCCCAAATAAATTCATTGTGGTTACTAAAATCTATCAGCAATGATTTGCGAGCTTGGCAATCTTTGCCCCTTTCTTGGTTTGGTAGAATTAATATTGTAAAAATGGTTATACTACCTAAACTATCGTATATGTTTAAATGTATTCCCCTCCGTTTCTCAAATGACTATCTTAGAGCTTTTTAGGCGGTTCTGACTCGCTTCGTGTGGACGGGGAAACACCCGCGAATTTCTGTACCTGCTTTGAGTTATCCCAAACACAAGGGGGGCATAGGGATGCCGTACGTCTTAAGAACATACTTGGCGACGAATTTAAAGAAATTGGTTGATGGCTATCTTCAGGGTTCTCTTGAATGGGTTCAGGCAGCTCTTCTGGATACCCCTTTCTCTTCACTCTCAGGGATTATGTGGTCTTCTAAGTATGCACCATGCTCTTCTTTCCGCTCACATCCCATTCTCAGTCATCTTTATGGGGTTTGGTGCCGCTCTGACGGCCCGACTATGTTGGCCCCTTACCCATCCCCTTGTTTGTCTGTTTGTGATCTTCCAGATTTTCCGCCGGGGTGGAATGCCTCTTCTTTCCATAGATGGAAGGCTAGGGGATACCATACTTTACAAACGTTACTTCCTAAAGGGAAACTGCTCACGTTCGCAGACCTAGAGCAACTTCTGAGACCGGTCCGTCCCTCTGCTTGGGAATATCTACAGCTACAGCATTTTGTTCTCTCATTACGGGGTCTCTGGTATGACTCGCGTCCCCTGACGCCCTTTGAAAATGCCCTTACGTCTGGGAGTCTACAGAAAAGAACAGTTTCGAAACTTTATTCTATTCTTAGCAACCCTATCCACAGGGACAAGCCTAAGGCTTATGTTAAATGGGAGAAGGAGCTAGGTTTTACATGGGAGCTAGATATGTGGTTTTCAGTAGCAAATAAACTTTTGCGTTCCTCCAGGGATACGTCGCATCAGGAACTCAATTTTAAGATTCTTACTCAATGGTACTATACGCCAGAGAAAATTGCGAAGATGTTTGTAGGCACGTCCTCTAGCTGTTGGAGGTGTAAACAAGCTGTGGGGTCGATGGCCCATATATGGTGGTTCTGTCCAGGTCTCGCTACCTACTGGAAGGAGATTCATACGTTTATCCGGGTTGACCTGAAATGCTCACTGATTTGGGATCCTATTAATGTTTTATTCTTTTATCCACTTCTCACCAC
Source organism: Rhinophrynus dorsalis (assembly GCA_037306005.1). Classification (NCBI taxonomy): domain Eukaryota; kingdom Metazoa; phylum Chordata; class Amphibia; order Anura; family Rhinophrynidae; genus Rhinophrynus; species Rhinophrynus dorsalis. The sequence continues at coordinate 116,476,081 of CM074722.1, forward strand.
GAGAGATCCCCATACAGTATTACTTACGTTTGTTCTAAATACTGCTAAGGCCTTAATCCCAAAACATTGGAAGGAGATAGCTCCACCCTCGTTTGTGGAATGGAAGGTATCGGTTAGAGGGCTTCTCTTATTGGAAAAAGCTCACGCTTTCTCTACATGTTCTATTCCTGCTTTCATGAAGGTCTGGAGTCCTTGGCTGACGGCAGATGTGCCTCCTTGATGAAATTTGATCTTGTTATTTATGACCTGACTTCGCCCTGCCGGGGTCTTGTTCTTCCGTAACCATGATCCAAGGTGCATGTTCTTTCTTGCTAGGCCGCTTCTATTACAGTCTGTTTGGGGATTCCGTCCCAGGGGGGATAGTCCCCTCTTTGCTATGTTGTGGTCATATCGTTACTGGAGACCTTAGGATGCCCCTTCTATCAACCCCCCCCTCCCCCCCCTTTTTTTTTTTTTTCCTCTCTCCTTCTTTCCCCTTCTCTTTTGATTCTCTCTCTGGGATTGATAAATAATGCAATCTTACTAAAGATACTAACTTATTATTTTATTTTCAAATATATGTTGTATTTTCATAGATACGTTATGTGCAATAGACATATCTGTATTAGACAGTTTAACATTCAGTATCATTATGAGATTTATGTTTTGCACAAATCTCTTTTTCCTTTTGGATGTCAACTTCTATGTACTTCTTTCACTGTTATTTGCTTGTACTACAATGTTTTCGATATCCTCTTGCCCATTATGGGTGCTAATGTATATTGTTTGTATACTTTGAATATTTTCAATAAACTTATTGAAACTAAAAAAAAAAAAAAAAAAAAAAAAAAAAGAGAACCTAAACCATGCACTGGTTATCGAAGGCATATACTTTTTTTATCATATGATATGCTTGATTTGTTTGTGCTACTTCATATTTTGCCCTCAAAAGCAATATTTAACTCATTGAGTGCCAGAAGGTAGGCAACACATTGCTTTGCCTTCCCCCTTTGACGCACACACAGGGTTAAAACCACCTATTGAATTGGCTTCATAAAAACACTACCACTCAAATGGTATCCCCAAAATTTCCACAACATCTTGTATTTAGATAACTCCCCAACTCTGATCTCAGTTGAGACATGATAGAGTCCAGTTGGAGTTTTTGCATACCTAAATATCCAGAGTGCAGGGGGTGGGGTTATTTTGAGGCTCAGTAGATTGATGATGCCTATACAGCAAGCTTTCTGCTGTTCATTTAATCCAGCGATCCATGCGTCCAGCTTCTGTTCATAACTGAAGCAGTCTGTGCATGACGTCACCACACAGGTCTCGCGAGAGCAAGTGAGCAGTGCAGTGAGTGCACACAGACTCACCGGGGTTAGTGGTGATGGGGAAGCTTAACATTCTGAGTGACAGAGGGATATTTAATGCATTGCTTAGCAATGCGTTGGATATCCCTCTACCACTAAAAATGTTAAGGACAAGCAAAGTCTGTGAAGCTTATTGTTGGGGGCCCCCATGGCTCCAATAACTTTTAATGGGCAAAACTTTTTTCGGTGGCCCCAAAGTCTGGCAGCCCCACCCGTTCCACGGGGGCTGTAGGGGCCTCTGCTACGCCACTGGTCATGAACTTTAACATTTAACATGCTAACTGAGGCCTGTAGAGTCTGAGATGCAATGTTTGGGTATTTTTGTTTGGGGTGTATTTGCATTCTGAAAGCAACAGAACGGAGTTCTGTCCCCAGAAATCTTGTCTGGCAGGGATACTTGTGCTTCAGGAAAGGATGCTGATGAGGCAGGACCAAGTCCAGCAGAGCCTATTGGAGCTTGAGCAGAGGGACCAGGGTAATTCAGATCCTGGACCTAAGCATGTAATTGGATCCTGATGGAGGGACAACAGGACTGAAAGAAGCATAAGGTTTATGGTCTTTGCAGAGGACACTAGGGAGTGAAGGCTGGGGAGCAGAGACTGACACCAGAGTACCCTTGCTGCAGTTGAAACTGTGTTAAAGGTGTTAGATATCCCCCCCCCCAGTTGAGTCAGGGGCCAGACCAGGATAGGTGCACTGGTAGTCCGGGGAAAGCAAAGATACAGGAACGGGAGACTCAGTAGTAGTCAAGGAGGTGAAGTTCAAGAAAAATCAAAGTACAAACCAAGGTCAAGACAGGTGGTGGTCAAGCAGTCAAGGTGTAAGCCAGGGTCAACCAGAGAATCAAACAAACAGGAAGCAGAAAACTAATCTTCGCCACCAGGGCTAACAAATGAGCTCAGGCTGGTGTAAATATACTCTAAGGAAGGTACAGCTGGAGACAGTTAACCAATATCAGCCAGGAAAGCTATCTCCAACTTGGCTTTGAAAATTACTATAGGCACTTTATAAGGGATTTTTCAAAGATTGTGGCCCCTATCACCATAATGACCCTTAAAGTTGTAGACCATAAGCATTGGATCTCAGAAGCATTGACAGCCTTTGATTTGCTGAAAGCCTCCTTCTCTTCTGCACTTATCCTTCTGCATCCAGATCCCTAACAGGCCTTTGTCATAGAAATGGATACTTTGGATATAGGAGCAGTCCTCTCCCAAAGGTCTCCCCACACTGGTAGATACCACCCTTGTGCCTTCTTTTCATATAAGTTCTCTCCAGCCAAGAGAAATTACAAGGTGGGTGACAGAGAACTTTATGTAATCAAGATGGTCTTGGAGAAGTGGCACTACCTGGTAAAGGGTAGGTTACACACATAACAATTTTAACAGATCATCATAACCTTGAATATATCAGAAATGCCAAAAGATTAAATGCAAATCAATATCAATAGGCTTTGTTCATTGGTGGTTCAACTTTACTATTTCATACAAACCAGATTCCAAGAATTCTAAAGCTGACACCCTCTCCCGTCAATTTGAAGAAACACCTCAATTTCAAATGAACCCGTCATACCTTCTTCTCAAATAATGTATTTCTATCTTCTACCCTACTTCAAAGCTCTCAGCTGCTCAGAAGAGCATTCCTTCTGGGACTGCAGTTCCCTCAGTAAATATGTTTGTGCCAACTTCCCTATTACCCAAGATCCTGTACTGGGATCATCCTAGAGTCAAACACACCTTTGACCTTCTTGCTCACAACTTTTGGTGGTCTAAGCCTAAAACTGCTGTTGTAGACTTTGTGGCACCCCATCCTGATTGTACCCAAACCAATATACCTCGAGCTAAACCAAAGGGTCTTCTTCAGCCACTTCCTGTATCAGCTCTACCCTGGTCCCATATAGAGGTTGATTTCATTTTAGATCAAACTCTTTCCAAATGTATGCCATTTGTCTGGCTCATAGTGGGCCACTTTTCTAAACAGGATCACTTTGTGCCTCATCTTAGGTTGCCTACTTCTGAAAAACTGTCTGACCTGTTTCTGGGAGAATCATCTCCACATAGTAGAGGTTCTCAGTTTGTGTCTCAATACTTCAGGGCCTTCTCTATATGACTTGCAATTGATCAGCATTTTTCAGCTACCTACAGTCTAATGGTCAGAGGGAGAGATTAAATCAGAATCTTGTACAATGTTTTTGGTACTGCTACTCTGGCAGAGTCTTACTATAATTCCTTGTTTGATTCCCTGGGATGCTTTCCTTTCTTTTTTGCCTTGTGTTATAATCACTGCACTTTCATCCTGGAGAGACAATCTACTGGAGTACCTGCTGCTGATGTCCATCTGTCTCCTTTGTAGACCTATAGCAGGGTTTCAGAGCCACACTTCTGGGAGCCCAGTTTCTCCAGAGGAAAGCCTTTCACAAACCTGCAGCACCTGATCATGCTCCTGGATACATGGTCTGGTTTTCAACAGAGAACTTCAGGCTCTGTTAGGTTGGAAGATAAAACTAAAATAAAACTGTGGCCACCCATCATCCAGTTTTTCTCTGCTAGTGAGTAGTACTTTTGATTCACTGATTCCTATCTCTAAGGGACTTTTCCTGGTTGTCTACATCTGTGTCACACCCGGTCCTTGTCGACCGGTGTTTCCTTGCCCACATCATGTCTGCGTTTTTTCTGTTCCTTAGGGCTTGTTGGATCCCTGCTCCATGTCAGATTTATTCCTGTTCCTGTGCCTTTATTAAGTGCCATCTTCGCAGTACTGGGGCATGATCTTAGTGTTCTAGTGAGTGTTCGAGCTCAGACCTAGTCCTTTTTCCAGTGTTCCTGTTACCCTTCCTCTTGCCTTGATTCCGCATCACAGACCCTGGCTACTGACTATTCTCCAGCTTGTTGTTCCTGTACCTTGCTTCCGTTGTTGTTGTTGTTGACTCAGCTGTCCTGTCTGGCCTCTTATCAGCCTGCCGGTTTATGTGCCTGTTCTTATCTAGTATTCAAGGGGTTAAAAGCTCCATTAACATTGCTGTGAATTTTCATTTCTTCCCAGTGGTGCAGTTGTTTGGCTCCAGACATGCACCTCTTTAGCTTATTGAATTGTTCCTTACATGCAGGGCTGGTGCAAGGATTTTTGTCTACACAGGCAAAAGTGCATTTTGATGCCCCCCCCCCCACCACCAGGGTTGCCACCTTTTCCTCAAAAAAATACTGGCCATAGTTGTGAGTCAGTGAGGGCAGAGCCACAAAAGGGGCAGAACCACTCAATGTTGCAAGTTGATAAAGCCAGGGCTGCACTGTGAGCCCCTGTGTGCCCTATGTCACCACCAGAGCAATAAAAAGATTTATATGCCACCACCAGAGCAATACAGTTAGATGTCACATAAGACAATACAGAGTTATAATCTACCACCAGAGCAATAAAGAGTGTGTGTATGTATGTATGTATGTATGTATGTGTATATATATATATATATATATATATATATATATAGCAACACTCTCACTTAAAGGGTATGTATCACCTTACCAAAACTTTCCCTTAATCTGTTTGTTTTAGATATTGTTAACAATGCTGTGTTTTTCTTTTTGTTTTTTTTGGTTTTTTTTTAAATGCTATAGAAATGCAGTTTGAGAGATTTCTTTTTCTCCCTTGATGTCTTCTCCTCATTCTGATTGTCAAGACGCTTGCCGACAAGAATACAGGAGAGATCCTCCTCCATGCTGGTCTGTCTGTAAGTAGCAGCACTTTCATTGGCAGAGACTGATATCTAGCCAATGAGAGTGCTGCAGCTTACAGACAGCCCAGCGTGGAGGAGGCTCTCTCGTGTATTCTCGTCGGCAAGTCTCCTGACAATCAGAATGAGGAGAAGACGTCAAGGGGGAAAAAGAAATCTCTCAAACTGCATTTCTATAGCATTTAAAAAAAAACAACAACACAGCATTGTTACAATATCTAAAACAAACAGATTAAGGGAAACGTTTGGTAAGGTGATACATCCCCTTTAAACAGAGACAATCTGGGTGCTGAAGTTGAGTGGAATCCTCATAAGTGTACCAAAAGGAAATCAACCAGCACCTGCAGGGTTAAGTTAAAATAAAACAGTGTTTAATGTGGTGTGTCAACGTTTCAGTGCAGTCATGTGCTGATGAAAGTGTACACGGCTGCACTGAAACATTGACACACCACATTAAACACTAATTTATTTGAACTTAACCCTGCAGGTGCTGGTTGATTTAATTTTGGTGAGTGAGTGTGTGTGTGTGTGTGTGTGTGTGTGTGTGTATATATATATATATATATATATGTGTATATATATAATATATATATATATATATATATATATATATATATACCACCTCCTTACTCTTGATTCCCACCTTTTGCTTCGTTCTCTCCCTCTTGACTCTTAAGCCCCCTCCCTTTGCCTTTTCTCTCCTTTTTGAACCCCCTTTCTCCCCCTTCTTGACTCTTGATCCCACCCTTTTGCCTCTTTCTCCCCCTCCTGATCCCCCTCCTTTTGCCTCATGATCCCCCCTCAATTTGCCTTTTTTTCCCCTCTTGACCCCCTCTGCCTCTTTCACCTGCTCTTAATGCCCCCTCTTGCCAAGTTGCCTCTTTACCCCTCTTGATCTTCCTTTTGCCATTCTCCCCATCTTGATCCCCCATTTTGCCTCTCCCCCTTGCCTCTCTCCCTTTCCTAATTCCCCCTTCTGCCTCTTTCTCCCCCTCTTTTTGCCTTTTTCCCCCTCTTTTGATCCCCCCCTTTGCCTCTTTCTCCCCCTCAGCGACTCTTGATCCCCCCCCTTTGCCTCTCTCTCCCCTTCTTGACTCTTGATCCCACCCCTCCTTTTGCCTCTTGGTCTCCCCTCCTTTTGTCTCTTTTTTTCTCCCATTTATCCCATAGTGGCAGAGTAGTTAAAGGGATAGTAACACTTCGTTTTAACTTTATTTTATTTTGTAGGCATTAAAAAAACATGAAGAATGATATAAGTCTTATCTCTCAAACCTTTATGGTTTATGAGATATTCACAAGCAAAGTTCCCCTCCCCGCCCCTTTTACCTAGTGTAAGCCATCTCTTCTCAGATGTGAGTCTGGTTGTATGACAGTACAGATAACAGAAGGGGACAATTTTCTTTGTATGAAAACAATGAAAGCCCTTCCCCCCTTGACAAGTTTTTCAGCTTTTTCCATTATCTTAATTGAAGATTGTCCCTCTCTGCAGTCTACCTGGGCATCTCCCTTCTGATCTGGTTGAACAGGGGGGGGGATACTTTGTTTGTGAATATCTCTTAAACCATAAAGGTTTCAGAGATAAGACTTATATCATTCTTCATGTTTTTTTAGTGCCTACAAAATAAAATAAAGTTAAAATGAAGTATTAGTATCCCTTTAAGGCAGCCCAGGGGAGCTTTAAAAAATAAATAAATGGAAAACAAAACAAAAAAATTTCCCATTTTGGCGCCCCTCCGCTGTGGCGCCCTAAGGCGGCTGCCTAAGCTGCCTTATGCTACGCTGGCCCTGCTTACATGAGCATGGCATATGCTATGAGTGTGTCCAGTTTGTCCATCTGGCTTACAAATTGCCATTAGGACAATCTGGATCATTTTGATGGTGTACTGCTGGTGTCCATGCTTTGTTACTGTCTCCATGCATAACACAATGGTTAGACAGCTGATAGCTTCTCTCAACAGGTTTTTAACCCCAGTACCCATGCTATTCAGCCAGCATTTGTTGTAAAAGTGCTAAAGTTGTGTTCATAACAATGCTTTGTAATTCACACCCTTTAGTATTCAAAGTGTTAAACAATTGTAGAGAACACAGACACAATAACAGAATGTTGTGCATATTTATTTTAATATAAACATGGCAGCCATGCCATTATTTTTGTTTTTAAGAGGAAATTGATTGGGCTCGTTGAACTCCCTAACCCCTTAACGAATGCTCGATCTCGACAACTTGCTGTGAGTTGTCTGGTCTCAAGACCAGATTCCACAAACTAGGGGAGGTGGCTTACACTTGGTAAAAGGGGCGGGAGGGGGATACTTTATCATTCAGTTACTCTTGAACTACAACTCTGACAGTACTGAAATAATACTCTATAATACTATGAATATTAATTGGAGCTGCTGTTTTTGTGAAACATTACTATCCCTTTAAGGGCCACAGAGCTTTTTTCTTCTTTTTACGCAACAGATTCTTGGATAGCAGAGTGGCGTGCAGCCATGCTGCCATCAGTGAATTCCATCACGTGCCAGGACAGTCACCAGTTCTTAAGGGCCGGGACAAACATGACAATCCTGGCATGTCAAGGGTCATTAAGGGGTTAAGCAGGTGTCTCAGCAAATCACTCAGGATAATCACCATGTGTTCCATTCTAGTAGCTTCTGTTTGTTGGCTTGTCACACCAGTCTGGTGGTAGACAGTCTGTGCATCTTGCATGTCCTAAAGGGTGCTCAGACTTCTTTTATTTATTTATTGTTTGTAACTCTCTCAACAGCCTCCTCTGTATAAAAGAAAAGATAATATTTTGTGTAATAAAATAAACATATGTTGTGTAATGTGTGTTATATGCTCAAAAGTGTAATATGCTTTCGTGTGTTGGAAGTCTCCCTCTCCTTTAACTAATAGTAGGCGTGGGTTAAATCTCTTGAAAACCACGGTGTTATCTGCTTTCTCACTGGAAAATCTGCTTTAAAACTAGCTATTAAAATTTCCACATTTTTCACCCATTTTCCAAAGTTTTTCACTATTTTTTCCGATGGCTAGAAAGTTTCCGCCCTTGATTTGTGTGTTTTTTGCCTTTTCACTGTAAAAATGTATATATTTGCAGAAGTCCAGCACAATAGAAGCAGCTACAGAGCGAGGTAGATGTGCTATGCTGTTCTGCTGTGATTTTGAGTCAAAATTGAAGCAGGAGAGGCTCATAGTGAGTGCTATTGCTATCAGCAGGTTTAAAAATAATAAAAGGAGGAACTGGAAGGACCGTTATGTGTCCACTGAGTCTGAGGAGGAAGTGGGCACTACAGAACCAATGCTTTCCAGTACCCCTAAATCACCCTAGTTTTTTTGGGGAGGAACAAAAGGGTAGTAGTAGTAGTAGCAGTAGTGAGAGCAGGACAGGTCCGCTGCCTGTGCCTAATGCAAGACGTGCTGTGCCTGTGTCAGACGTGCTGCCAGTGCCACCACCAGTGCTGTGCCTGCTGCCAGTGCTAAACCTGTTGCCACCAGTGCTGTAGCTGCTGCTAGTGAAGATGATACCAAGTGTGACAGCAGGGGAACCTAAGTCACACTTGCAATCCCCAAGCAGTACCTCCAGTGCTAGTACTACTACTACTAAAGTCCAGCAGCTTGTTAGCATTAGAAGTGAAGGAGGGGGTAATCAACAACCTCCTATCAATAGTAGCTGTGAGGAGGAAGACTCAGGGGCTGAAATTGATGTGGTTGTTGTTGGTGGTGGTAGTAGTAGTAGTAGTGATGGTGAAGCAGCCGGTGGGACTAGTGTTAGGAGAGTGGTAGGGGAAGCAATTGAGAGCATCCAAACTAGCAGTCAAGGGATCCCACACCATTCCCTTGACCCTGGGAGCCCACTTCCTCCCCTCCCCCATGGCATTGTCCATGTGGAACATGATCCTGAAGAAGGCAGAATTGTCACCAGGGCAATAATACCACCACCAACAGCAGGGGCATAGATCAGCTGCCTGTGCTACTGCTGCGAGTCTGACTTCTTCACGTCACCAAGAAACAGCAAGTGGACAGGGGATCCTTTGTCACATTGCTCATCACCTCCTCCAACCAGCTGTGAGCTTTTGGAATTTGCAGCTGCTCTCATTCCTGCTGCGGAGTTGCAAGGGCAGCAGGATGCAGAGGAGCAGGCTAGTGTGCCACAGACCACCATGGACACAGTGGAATGGGGTCAACAAGTGATGTGGGATTACAAAGACAGGTTCCACTTGCCAACAGCAGCCACACATCTACCAGATCTGGTGTGGGGCTAGTTATGGTGCTGTTATTTCCTCAGGCGCATCACTGGCGCTAGTCAAGTGGCAAGTGGAACTTTTATTATCCACCACCCATGTTACTGCTATTGTTGATCCCATTCCCTTTCAGCTGCCTAATCATCCTGCTGCTTAAACAACACAGCAGCAGCAGTAAAAACAGCAGTTGCAAATTTCTGCAATTATGGACTCCGAAGGAAGACATTTGACAATGGCCAATGGCCACTCACCAACATGACTTGCTGGCACTAGGCCAGTAGGGCATTTTTTTTCTCGGCTTGTGTTTTAAAAAAAAAATACCAAAAAAAAATCATAGTCCTACAAAAAAATAGACAATATTTGGGGGTTTGTTTCTAACAAGCCTAAGTCCTACAAATCGATGTTTCCTCCAGGGCTTGTGCCTCTAACAAATCATCCTCTACAAAATACTCTGTCAAGTCAAGTATCCACCCCAGTAGCAGCTTATGTCAGGGGGTTTCTGTCTCTATCCCTTTATATAGAAATGTTTTATTTTATTTATTTATTTTTATTAACAGCCCTCCCCCACCCCAATACCAGTCAAGAAACCTCCCCAAAACAAACTCCCCGTTCAACTGATTCATTACCCAGACTCCACCTACCAACACAGGCACCCTCCTCAGATCCCTTTTATACCATGTTTAATGGATTCTTTCCCCACACCCCACCAACACAGGCACCCTCATAGCCCTTTTATACTATGCCTTAGGGAAATAAAATAACATTTGTTGTGTGTAAATTCAATGTTCCCATTGATTTCAATGGAATGAGGTAGGTGAAAAAAGCAGAAAATCAGCACTTTTCTCAGGAAATTATTTGCCAAGCTGAAAGTCACATTTTTCGCCGTTTTCAGTTTGAGTCGAAAATTTTCGCCCATCCTTACCTAATACTACTATAGCTCAATGAGCATCCAAACACAAATAAGAGTTATTTTGTGGTTTATATACAGCTGTATGAATTCAAATTGCAACTTTGGTTTGTGATGATTAGCTGGGATTTGAATTGTTGAATGTCATTGTCAATGTCAACCGTTGGCTATTTTCCTTACATCTCACTGGATCTTGCTGTATTTTGTGTTGAAAATCTACAAGTAGGTTGGAAATTCAGCTGCAATGCATATTGTACATATTAGAGATCTTTAAACATAAACATGCATTTGTTTGGCTAGCTCAGCCTGGAAGTAGGGTATATAATATCTCCAGGGTTAGGGTTAAATGGCCATTTGGTATGTGTTTTGCGATTAATGGGAGTTTTACTGGATATTAGGATTGAGTCCCAAATCCCTGCAATGACAGGAAAAGCAGGTTGTGAGAGACTGGGAGCTGCCAGAGACTGGAACCTTCCTGTCTGGGAACACTATTAAAGCTGACGGCTCCCCATCCATTTAAACAGTGTTATGCTATATAAAAACAGCAGTATGTGTTAAGCTAATTTACGTTGTTTCTGTATTAGAAAGGAATGCTAACAATTCCCAATAACAATCTCACACATCATAGTCTGCGCAGAAAATCCTAAAGCCATTATATCTAGTCCTAGTTAAATATTATTTTTGGGCATCAATCCACCAATAATTGATTATTAGAGGCCATTATGATTTTCTGTCCATGTTAATGTAAGAGGGGGCTTACAATTGAGAAATGTTTTGCTTTAAAAAGTTGTTATATGTATGATCTTCACCATGAAGTGCCTTAGAGTTTAAAGTCAGATTCTCCCATTAAAAAGCATATGATTTTTGTACAGAAATCTAAAATAATAGTAATAATGTTTTTATTACAGCTTGGGTATTCCACAATTTACCAATGTATAAATCAAAAATAAATGTCCATATAAGACAAACCAAATAGTCTACATTACGTGTTGTGTAGCTGAGTAATTTTGCTCCCTGATTAGCCTGGCACATTGTTATTCAGTCTGTGGCTTTAATGGGACAGCCTTTTAAAAACCACTCCTTCCTCCTGTCACATACGTCAGCCTGAGGGGTGTGCAGGAGAATTTAGATGCAAAATAACAAGGAAGATTTGGATCGTGGGAGAAGGGGACTCTATTAGTGGTTCTCAAAGGCTATGTGTGGGGGGAGGTGAGTCACACAGGCCTGTAGAGGGGATACGTGAAGGACAGCTGAACCAGATCAGCTGTGAGTGGAGGAAATCAAGGTATGTTGTTTTTTTTTACCCTTAAAGTATTAAATATTAAAATCATTTTTTTAGAAGCCAAGACAGTACTAGGTTGCAAGGGTTTAACCCCTTGAGAGCTAGCTTAGGGTGTAATGAAATGCTCTGCAATGTACAGTTATGCCTTTGAATACAAGAGCAGTTTCCAATAATATGGTTTCTACAGATTAATTGACAATGCAGTGCATGGAACACACATCTGGCAATCACGAGTGTAAATAAATATGCATACGTCTAACTGTATTCTTTGGAAATCATTTAATTTATAGGGCTGCGACAGTATATGGGAATGAAGCCTCTGCTGATAGTGAACAAATTGTACCTATGAGCTTGCAATCTGCAAGAAAGGTCATCTGCACTGATAGAATAAGTTATTTATTGAATAGGTTATGCATTTTAGGTTGGCAAAAAATGAACCTTCTTGAATTTGATGATAAAAACCTGTCAATTTTACTAGCAAATGGATCAGAGATAGGCAAACTGAGACTCTCCAGCTGTTGAAGACTACAATTCCCATGGTCTGTATCCAGCATTGGCTGACTAGGGGTGATGGGAGTTGTAGTCCTTTACAGCTTGAGGGCCACAGATTGCCCATCTATGAAATCGATGACCTGTTATAGAAGAGGCTATTTCAGCATTTTCTTAATCGATTTTTTCAGATTTGCTGAATTATTTCTTTCCTACAATGCTGTTTGTTCTTTCCCTTGCAAGCTGAAGATTTTGTTTATTTCAGCTTGCCAAATATGGGCGGATTTCTTCATGTTTCAAAATCCCAGTAGGGCAGGGTTTGAATGCAGTAGTACACAATTTTTAACTACCTTGTGTGTAGCAGAAAAATTGCATATAAAATAGATTACATGGACTTGCTTATAGAAAATGTATTATTTTAACTCTATTACAATTTTGGAGGATTAAGTTCCTGTTCGTTTAAAATTAGAATGCACCTGCTTCTAAAATGAGACACAAAGAAGAGCCAGACATTTGTATTGCAAGGCGTTAAATATAATCTGGTAAAATCCTCCAGCAGAAATAACCCTAGGGACTGGCTTTAAAACCAGACCAAGCAGTGTTTTTTTTTTTTTTTTTTTTTTTTATAATATAAAATGCATTTAATAGTACACAGTAAATGGATATGCTTTCCAAAAGGCATGTTTTATAAAGCTGGGAACAGATGATGCATTGTTTTTTCAGGGGGAGATATAAACAGTATTTCCCAGGAATAAATTACTCATTCCTAAAAAATAATTACATCTGAAATCGTGGTAGTTAAAATGGAGAGGAAGGAGGGGCCTGGTGGTACATAATTATTCCAGGTGTTCTGTGTTCCCTGTTCCATTCCATTATTGGCATATTTGAGAGAAAACAATTGTTCAGTTAGATTATTAGGGATCAACGACTGGCAAAGCAACTGGATAACCTATTCAGCACAATCTTTTGCATTGCTAATTTTATAAAACAGGCATTTAAATGGATTCACCATAATAGGTTGGGTATTTGTGGTTACCATTGTGATTATGGATGTGCTTTTAAATTTATAGATTTAGGTGTATGTATAAGTGGGAATACCATTGAATGTTTGAGATTAGGGTCAGGGTGAGTTGTGTGGTAAGAGTTAGAATCTTGTGATGTAAGGAAGAGGACATTTCATGCTAGTGTATGAGGTAAGAAATGGATCACTTTAGCAAGATATTCAGAGGAGTTGCTCGGCTCCCAAAGACCTGGAGCTTGGGCCTAGTTAATGCATATTTAGGATTTACATTCCTGTATTCTGGAAGCTAAAAAGTGTAATTCTGAAATAAACCATCTGCACCACAGGGGCCAAATAAAAATTCCCATAATAAACATTGTTTCTAAATGCTTGTTTCTAAATTCAGGGGTTTAAATGCTCTATTTGAATCAACTGGAAGTAATGTTTGTGCCTTTATTGTGCAGGTGGTTTGTCTCAGAATAGCACATCTTTAGCTTGCTGAAATAGTGCTATTACCGTTAGACAGATCAGCACAGGATTTCACCATTTCGAGCTCTAACTGGCAGAGTGAGAGCCAGAGCTTTAAATGTGAGACCTGGGTCTTAAGCCCCCCCCCCAACATGTAGCAAAACTCTTTGTGTGATTCTATTTATAGGTAGATCTCTCTGTGGCATACAGGTAAGAGGTGGATCACTTTGCAGTATGAGGTGTTCATTAATTTAATTTTTTAGTTTATAGTCTGAGGTGTTTCACATGGCAGCCAAGGCCAATTAAGCGCAACCAGAGGCACTGAAGCTGTTGTTTGACTACAATTCCCATTATCCTTAGTCAGACAGTGCCTGAGGATGACGGGAGTTCTATTTCAATTACAGCTGGAGCTCCTCAGGTTGAAATATGTACACGTGAGGGTTCCCAATCCATTTGTTTTATGAGGTCAAGGCAGTTGCATTGGACTGTGTGTATAAGACATGACTCATTGTAGTGTGAGTAAAAGTGGATCCCATGTCTGTTTTTTGTAAGAGGTTGATCAGTTAAATGTGTGTAAGAGGTAAGGCTTGATTTGCCTATGTTGCATAAACCTGTGGCCAAATGTATATTACATCACATTGTAAACTCATTGCTTGTCCTATAATTTCCCTGAGTGCAAAACTGTATCATTCAGTATGTGGATCTAGATAAATATACTACACTGAAGCAATGTGCAGAAAATGTGTTCAAATGCAGACTATTTTAAGCTGTACTACTGGGAGAGAGTAATCACCCTAAATCTTAGTCAGATGCCTACTTTGCTGTATGGGAAATGTATCTCTGGCAATAAGGAGTTACCAACACAGTATGTGTAAAAGTGAGGGGATGTGTGTTGTGTGAGAAAAAGGAACATATTGTTAAAGCATGTGTAAGAGGTGTATGCCATTGTTTTGTGCTATATGTAACATTGACATGCGCTTAATGTGCTGTTTCATAGATATTCCATTGCCTTGTGCATTGTGTGTAACATGATCATTTCAGTGCCATACTTTCTGTGCTGAAATGAGATCACATAGTATTGTGATTGTTAAAGCGGAACTACCACCGCTAAGCAACTTTGTTTCTAATAATTCCCTATCTGGCGACTAGTGCTACTAAGCAGAATTATTACCTGGTTATGGAAAAATATGCATTCATCCTCGGCTGACAGGCAGGACAGAGTGCGGACATCTTGCCCTAGTGACGTCCGTGCATCTGTGCTGTCAGTCCCAGATGGCTGTAGGAGGCGTTGCTAGGAGCCATTCGGCTTCATAAGGGACTGACAGAGCAGGAGCGCAGACGTCACTAGGGAAAGATGTCCACGCTCCGTCCTGCCTGTCAGCCGAGGATGAATGCATATTTCTCCATAACCAGGTAATAATTCTGGCGACTAGCTCTACTAAGCAGCTAGTCGCCAGAGAGGGAACTATTAGAAACAAAGTTGCTTAGCAGTGATAATTCTGCTTTAACAGAGTTGGAATAGCTACTAAAGCAATCTAGCCTACTATGTGAACGGGGGAGATTTACTAAGAGGTGATAAAGTGAAGATGGCTTCTCCGGTTTATCACTTCTCCAATTCCTATGTTATTCTATAGAGCCTATGCACTAAGATTTATTCAACTTTGGAGATCTAAGAGCCTATGCACTTGTAACGGTTTGTTTGACACTCAGAGTTTAGGTAAAAACACAGTTTTATTGAACAATGTAAAATAGCAATAACCCTCACGGGTCCAGTAATATATATACAATGTGGTACTGATACAGGACAGGTTACAGAAATAAATACCCGCACGGGTCCAGTAATTGTACAGACAAATAATAACAATGTACTGACACAGGTCAGGTATTACGTGTGATTCTCAGACAAGGCAGCAATGAACGGGTTACTGATAGTCCAGGAAAATTGACAGGCCCTATCAGAGTGAGGCCCTTAAGACTCTCCCTAGGGAGGGAGAGTATAAATAGCGAGTAATGCCACAGAAATAAGCGAAGGCCCTTAGCAAACTTATATGCTGCTGTACCAGTAGCGGAGGACAGACTGTATGTCCAGAGGTTGCCCAACGGAGACTACAATGCCAACAACCGGTGGAGAACGGCCCTTTTCCCCGAGGGGATAGATAAACACTTAGACCAATGTCGACTGCCGAGATGGAAGTAGCCTGAGGCGCCCAATGAAACCCAACCTCAGCTGATGGCAGGAGTATAGGTCTAGCGTACAGAGGCACAGAATGGAGTACACACACCGGAATGTAGCCTGCACGACACGGACAGTAACCTAGACCAGGCTGCAGTGTAAGGCTCAAGACCGGAGTGTTGTCCGCGTGACACGGAGAGTAACCGAAACTGGACTGCAGTAAATGGGTGTACTGGAAGCAACACTGCCCGGAATCCAAGCCCAACGGAGACACAAAGAGCAGCTGGCAGTCCTGGACAGGCAGCAACGGAGGCCCAACAGGTCGGTACTCGGAGCAGGAACAACAGCCAACAGGAAATGGTATCCAAAGCAGGAACGTCAGCCAAACCGGGTCGGTACACAGAGCAGGAACGTCAGCAAATCCGGGTCGGTACACAGAGCAGGAACGTCAGCCAGTCCGGGTCGGTACACAGAACAGGAAGAGTAGTCAGGCTATCCGGGTTATACACTGAGATCACACGAGAACTGGAACAAGCGCTGGTACAGAAACACCACAAAAGGGCAACAGCGAAGTGACAGGACCCAGTATTTAAGGACAAATACTGGGCGGGCCAATACCACTGCAACCAATAGGAGTAAACTGAGAACCAGATTGACAGAATGTCGTCCGCATGGCACGGGCACCGTGATAGCACTAGAATAACATAGGAATTGGAGAAGTGATTAACTGAAGAAGTCATCTCCACTTTATCATCGCTTAGTGAATTTCTCCCATGTGTCAAGCATCGTTTGTATCAACAGAGAGATCAGCATTATTCAGCCACTCATGCTTTCCTTAAACAGGATGTATCACCCCTATATAGAGAATACATTTCTTTTTTTAAAGCTGTAGTTGGTCGAAAATGAAGACATAAACTCTGCCCTGCACCTACTTCCACATAGACTGTGGTTACCTGCTTTGCAACCGCAGTCCTTCACTCTGCCTCTGCTCCCCTCCCTCTATCCAGCCTCCAACAATGATGGAGGCTTTCTGCCTGTAAGCTAGAGCTCTCTCATTGGCTAGATATCGATCTCTTCCAATGAGACCGTTCCAGCTTACAGGCAGAAAGCCTCTGTCATCGGAGGAGGCTGGATAGAGGAGGGGAATGGAGGCAATGTGATGGACTGCGGTTACAGAGCAGGTAACCTCAGTCTATGAGGAAGTAGGTGCAGGGCAGCATTTACTCCTTCATTTTCGACCAACTAGAGCTTAAAAAAATTAAATTAATGAACTTTTACACATATTCACTATATAATGTAACTATTCAGGCTAACTTGTATAGGGGTGATACATCCCCTTTAAACCCACACTGCCAGTACCTGTTGTCAGTTCTCTGTGTCAGAAGAACTGGACCTTAAACTGGTACCCTTCCTAGGGCCCAAAGAGACTTATTCCATCTTTGATTTTGTGTGTGCAAGGGTGATCCCATTGCTTTCTGTGTCTAAGGAGACCAACGACACCTGGTTGATGAAGCTTACCAATGCAGAAATGTACTACTGGGGATTCCTAGAACTCTTGGGAATGGACTGTGTTTTTTTTATGAGTAGGATCAGGCAGATATGTAAATTAAATGTTTCTTGTGCGGTGGCACAAGAGTGCTAGATACTAAATTAACTACCCTTGCATGGTTGCCATCCTAAAGAACAAGCTAATAAGTGCTGTTAATATTCTCAGATTATTAGACACATGCTATCTGTATAAGAGGTGGTTTCCCATTTTTGTGCGCTGTATGTGTGAGATCCTCTTGCCATGTTCGATGTGTAAAAGAATCATCACATTGCCATGTTCATATATGTAAGAGAATGATCCCACTGCCGTGTGTTCTTTATGTAAATGAGGCATCCCACTAACATGTGCACGGTGTATAAGCATACCTGGGAACTTCTTACTTGGGGCTGCCCGGAGGACAACTCTCTAGTGCCGATGAGGGTAGAGAAATTACACAATTTGCGTCATTAAAAAGGGGCTGGGCTTAATCGCGAGGAAGGACCCGACTACTAAACATAAAAAAAATATAGAATGCTCTAGGGAAGGGGTAGAAGAGGGAGTGGGAGGAACAGGGTGGGATTGAGCATGAGTGAGCAGGGTTTCCCCACATCCGGAGAATCTGACTCTGCCCTGGAGACCTGGTAATTCATTGTCAAACCCGGGGTCTCCTGGGCAAAACCGGAGAGATCCCAGGTATTTGTATAAGAGAAGGATCTCACAACCATGTCCTGTATATGTAAGAGAATTGTCCCACTACCATGTGCTGTATGCACAAGAGAATGATCCCACTTCCATGTATATGGTGTGCTGTGTGTGTAAGAGAATGATCCCACTGTCATGTGTTGCGTGTGTGAGAAATGGATCCCACTGCCATATTATGTGTGCACATGAAAGGAAACCCACTGTGTGTAAAGAGAATTATCACAATGCCATTATTTGCCATGTGCTTGAGAGAGAGATTTTACTGCCATTTGTGTAAGAGAGCGAGCCCACTGCCACATGCCATGCGTGAGCAAGCCCACTGCCATGTTCTGAGCTTTGCCACCATCCACAGAGTGGACCTTAAGGGAACCTCAATGCCTCAACAGCAAACAATGGAAAGAATAACCACTCATTTCGTAATGCCACCATTTTTATATTCTAAACCCCCCCTCTCATTTTACTGACCTGTCTTATCTACCTGCCCTCTTTCTTTCCCACCGCCTGAGGGGGGGGGGGTGGGAGGCCATTCCTTTGTTCCCCAGACCTTCCTCCCTGTCCGAGGAGGCATGGGCCTGGCCATTTATGATAGCCGCAGAATAATTTCTGACCCTTCTGCTAATTTTGAGTACTGTGTGTAAGAAAGGAATTCCACTGACATGTCCTGTGCATATATAAACAAAGGATACCAATGCTATGTACATTACTTGTATGTGAGTGAGTGATCCCATTTGCAGTGGTTTGTATAACCGCAGGATACCAATGCCATATGTTGTGTGAATGATCTCACTGCCATGTGCTCTCTGTGTAAGAGTATGATTCCACTGCAGTGTGCTGTGTATGTAAGAGAAGAATCCCTCTTCCATGTGGTGTATGTAAGAGAAGGATTACACTCCCACATGCTATGTATGCATAAGAGAGTGATCCCACTACGATGTGCATTTGTTTAAGAGCAGGATCTTGCTGTCATGTGCTGTGAGTGAGTGTGTGTGTGTGTGTATATGGAAATGCTCCCATTGCCATGTGGTGTATGTAGGAGAATGATCCCTCTGTTGTGCTGTATGTGTAAGAACATGATCCCACTGCCGTGTGTGGAGGAGAATGATTCCACTGCCGTGTGTGTGTGTAAGGATATGATTCCATGGTTGTGTGTGTAAGGATATGATGCCACAGTTGAGTGTGCTGTGTAAGAACATGATCCCACTGCCGTGTGTGCTGTGTGAATGTGGATACCACTGCCATATGATGTGTATAGGAGGGAGATCTCACTGCAAAATAAGGCAATGACATTGTAGAAGGTGTAGTGGGTTATCCCATTATTCTCCTTAATATTACCTGAATGCTAGACGTTGCCCTGCTAGACCAATTATCTACATATGTACAGCCCTAGGCTTAACATACACAATAATTGTCAGTCTGTAAAAAAAAATCCCATAAAAAAGCAAGTAATCATCTAACATCTCATGAAAAAATGGAAGTCATGATAGCTAAATTGCTAGATAAGGTGAGTGGACATCTTGCCATCTAGCCTAACTGACTTTTATATCTAGGTGATAACATTTTTGTAATGTGAGACAACCTTAACTTGTTGTTGCACTTTATTTCATAATGTCAAGCATCTCTTTTACATGATGTCCTATTGCATTTGTCTCTTTATTCCCTCTGAAATTCGTTATCTGAGCTTTAATTTAATGGACACAGTTAAGTGTCTTTAGCTGCATGACCCTGTATCCGCTTCTCCTATTTTCCATTCTGTATAATTTTGTAGGAAAGTCAATTCAAAATATATTTAAAACAATAATTGAGAAGATGATCATACAATAAAGTAGGATGATGGCAGCTAGGGGCATTGCTAGCTAATGGCAGAGGGTATCTAAATCCCCAAGTCTCACTCTTAACCCCTTAAGGACTTGAGAGGTGTGCAACGCATTGTAAACCAATACATTGCCCACCCCTCTGATTCTTAACATGTTAAAGCCCCAAGTCTTGTTTCCAGCTTGGAACATTTAATGGTACAAATCTCCATACTAGTAATGGTGCAGATGGACTACACAGTGTGCTAATAGGGACTTATGCAGAAAGAAAGTAGCAGTTCTTAAAGAGATAGTAATGGTTGTTTATAAAGAAGTTTAGTATTGCAGGTATTAAAAAGATTAATGCAATGACTTACGTTCCGTCTCTCAAGCATGTATAGTTTGATAGATATAAGCTTAGAAAGTTCCCCCTCTCACTTCCCTTTCATAGACGTCAGCCCTGTAGCAGACAGTAGGAGATCCTGGTTCTGGGACCGTCCGGCAGCTCTGCAGCAGAGCCGAAATAGCGTTATCTAAAAATAAATACTTCGTTGGAACGGTCTACAAACTAGGCACACTTTGTAGACCATTCCAATTAAGTATTTGTTTCTGGATAACGCTATTTCGGCTCTGCTGAAGAGCTGACAGACTGTCAAATAACCAGAATCTCCTTCTGTCTGCTAGAGAGCTGACATTTATGAAAGGGATGGGAGGAGAGAACTTTATTAGATAATATCTCTCATACTATACATATTTGAGAGACAGAACATAAGTCATTGCATTAATATTTTTAATACTTTTCACTTGAAAATCAGTGCTTTGGAGACCTTTCTCGCATTCCAGGGGTAAAACTACCAATTTAAATAAAAAATAATTTTTAACTGCCCACAGTTGGCTTGTCCCAGAATTGCTCATCTGTTGCTTTCTGCATAAAACCCATAAAGTGTTTGATGGGCTGTAGCCCCAGGCCTTTTGAGAACCTACCAATTTCTCAACCAGGGGGGTTAAATCAAAGGGAATTATTAGGAATCAATATTTTTCCCCTGGCATACAGTTGGTTTGTCTTGTAATTGCTCAAGTTTGCATTGATACATAAGGTCCAGTTGTTGTTGTTTTTCTTAACACATATTCTTCTTTATGTATTTTGTATTCAGGTGGGAAATAGAGATATCTGACTATTCCACTACTTGTACAAAAATATATTTTATTTCAGAGGCAGTTACTCAACATCTCCACAGCTTCATTTGTTTTCCTTAAATGAGTTAATCAGTTTAACTGCCCCACCCTGTGCTTAATTATAGTTATCCTTTTAAAAGCTCTCCTGCTCATGCCTTTGAGGCCTGTTGGGCACACCTGCATTGGATATATGTAAAGTAAAATATAGTTTATCTATGCCCCTTCTAAAAAAAAAAAAAACGTTTTGCCAGATGCTTAGCTATTAAAATTGTATTAGGAATAGCGTTTTATTTTTCTTATATTTACATACTTTGTAAGACATGCTGGGCACTTCCGCATTCTGCGGCACACTGTATCTCTGGCGCAGGACTTCCCAGTGCTGTAAGTCTCCTCCCAGCTGCCCCAGGGAGCGCTCAGTCTTCCCTTCGTAGTTGTGTGCCTCACATCTATCTTTACAACAAGCTCTGTTTACCGTTATACTGAGCTTGCAAGAAAAATGAAACAATATTCCTAAAACAATTTTAATAGCCAAGCACGCGGCAAAAAGTTTTTTAGAAGTGAAAGTACCACTTTAAAAAGATTGTCACCATGAACACCTGATCTATAGTCACTGGCAGTTGAATCTGGATATGCTTGCACAGTGGCTTATACGGCCACGGTGTAGTAGGTTATACTGAAGGTATTTCCTTTTGTGATTCACATTCCAATTGCCTGAGTTTTGGGGAACACACAATGTCAGCCAATCAAGGGGCTTAATGACAGAGGCTGTAGTTCTGCTGGGACACAGCATCCAAGGGACCTCATCTACCCCATAGTCCATTAGATTCTAGTTATGTATCTGAAAATATTTTGTGTTAGGGATTCCGAAACATATTTTGCTCCAGGGCCTCCCGATGACTAGTTAACACCATTCAATAAAATACTGCTGATATCAAACATCACACCCCATCCAGCAGTCACTCAACTGCTTTTCAAATATATTGTGACTTCTTACAAGAGCTACAATAGTTGTAATAGCTTGAGGATTAGATGCATAAATTACTAATATTGACCATGTTATTCTAGCCTAAAGCAAAATTTTACATTAACCTGGGATGTGGGAGAGAAATGGTGAAACCATATGTGAATATAACTATCAGATTTACAGTAAGATAAGGTAGAAGTAACTCAACCGCTTTGTTAGCGCCATAGAATTGTAATCTCATAGCAGCAGGTAACACAAGAAAAATAAAAAGGCTAAATGTCTCTCTGTTCTGTGTGCATATAAAGGCAAGATGGAACAATTCTGGGCCAAATGCTGCAGTAAAGAGTAAAACGTCAGATTAATTTAAATGCAGTCCAACACTTTGTAGACTTCTCCAGAATTCAAAGCATTAAAATCTCCATGTATGTTAGCAGCCACTTTGGCAATGCTTATTTGTCCCCTGTGGTGCAGGTGGTTTGCCAGAGAATTGCTCCACTTTGACTTCATATGTAAGGCTCTGTTGGGTTCTTTAGTAATTTTTGCCTTTGTGAATCAGGCATGTCTTAGGTGCAGGGTTGGGAAGAACAGGCCACATATTTATTAAGACACAAATGTCATATATTTAATCATAACCAATTTCCAACACAAATCCTCATTGCCTTTGCCCAGAAACCCTTAATTTGGGGCAAACAAGCTTAACCATAGATGTCAAACATAGGTGTCAGTGTGTTTCAGTGCTACTAAGGCATGCTTGTCCTGATGAAGGTGACTTAGCAATAGTGAAACTGACAATTAACCCTCCCAATGCACTGCAAAGCAATGCAGTGGCTAGTCCTCTGGCACTCAAAGGGTTAAAGCAATTTTGTTTTATTCCAGACTGGAAGTTAGGGTGACCACATGTCCTGGATTGCCCGGGACAATCCCGAATTTTAAATGTGTGTCCTTTTGTCCCGGGCAGCACCTTTCTGTGACAAGCAGCTAATAAACTACCATGACAGATGTGTCTGCTGGGCTACACAAAATGGCTTGCAGACAGAGCTCTAAACACTAGAAAGAGGACTGGGCCTTGATCCTTGTATTGTTGTAGTGTAATGCGAGGTACATTTTCTTGTGGACCAACACAGGCATTGCTTTCTGACACAGCAGTCAATGGTCAGTTCTCCATCTAGTGTTTAGACGTCTGTGGTGTGCTCTTCTTTCTGCAGTGTCCCTGAATGGCAGAATTGAAATGTGGTAACTTTATTGTAAGTTGGGTGTGTTCACGCTGGATATTAACATTCCAGATTGCAGTTTCAAATATCTCAGCAACAAAGAAGGTATAACTATAACGTAGTGGTGTCTATACCTTTTCTCAGTTCAACAAGTAAATATTCCCATTGACTTTAAATAATACTTTTAACCTCTTGAATACCCAAGAGGTCTCCAATGCATTGCAAAGCAGTGGGTTAGTTAGGTTACCTCATAATTGTTCCACTTTTTCAATGTGTGTGTGTATATAGGCCAAATAGTTTATAGTGTCTAATGTTAGATCTTGTCCAGTGGACAC
The DNA here is from genome assembly GCA_037306005.1 of Rhinophrynus dorsalis. Lineage (NCBI taxonomy): Eukaryota > Metazoa > Chordata > Amphibia > Anura > Rhinophrynidae > Rhinophrynus > Rhinophrynus dorsalis. The sequence continues at coordinate 116,499,423 of CM074722.1, forward strand.
AAAATTACCTTTTAGTTTTAATGTGGCCCAGTCCCAAACAGCAACAAGGAGGAGGAGTGTTGCTATTTACTGTTGCTGTGCAGGCAGCCTTAACTGTAACGTTTTATGCCAAAAGTAGTACATATATGGTTGACTGATTAGAGATCAGATGACTAGAACAAAAAGTATCTCTTAGTGGCTTCCTTCATGTAATGTTTGTCAGTATTGCACAACAAGAAAGTGAAAGGGGGAGTGATTCAACTAGATTAGGGTGGTGGCATGCATGTAAACATGTCTGAGTAGATTGTATTTCATTTAACCTTTAAGTATCAGAGTGGTATTCACTCCTCCAAAATAAGGGTAAAGATCTTTGAAATATTGACCCTTAAAGTTCCCCGTATTGTAGATGTTATGCAGTATGTCCCAATTTGCTCCAGTTGATCTGTTAGGAAGCTTTTAACCCCTTAAGGACTACGTGATACACTATGACGGTCATGGTCCTTAACCCCTTAAGGACCAGCGGTCATGGGACGTTTCCGTCCCATAAGGACTGCTTTGATCTTTGCCGATGTGCCGGTACACGTGACCTGTTGCGTGTATCGGTGAGCCGCTTTGGGGCCTAAAAGAGATTGCTCCAGTCTTGGAGCAGTCAATTTTAGGCCCCATTTTTACTTACAGCGCTCCCGGTGGAGAGCTCTAAGTAAAAAGTATTTGACGTGCTATGACCATCATCGTAATTTAACCCCTTAAGGACCATGTGACATTCTATTACAGTCACGCAGTTTATACCCTTAACCCCTTAATGACAAAGGATGTACATGTTCGTCCCACACAGCACCACGCCGTTCTGGGACTCTGGAATCTTTTGCCTTAAAAAAAACAAACAAACAAAAAAAAAAACTTCTGTGGGTGTTAAGTCACGGCCGCGTGTGTAGCGGCCAGTCACTAAGGGGTTAAGGAAAGGGTGACAATTATAGCTTTTTACTTACAGCACTCCTGCGGGAGCACTATAAGTAAAAACTGGGTCTGATATTGACCACTAGAGTGGTCTCTGTCAGACCCCAACTCGGCATGATGGTACATGTAACAGGTCACGTGTACCTGTGTGTCAGAAGGGATTAAAACAATCTTTAAGAGAAGGTAACTTCCCTGGTCCGATGGTCCTTAAGGTATTAAGATGGTATTTCTGGGGTCATAGCTAGTGAGAAATTAACAAGAATTTTTGTATTACTTCATGACTCTTGGTAGCGCTTTATGTAACTGAAAAAAATAATTTAAAACTAGACTCAATGTTTTTATTTACACAGACTAATTTATAAAAACATCACTGATGTTTAGACATTAATTATTGGTGTTGAGCTATGTGATACACCTGTATACACACCACGCAGTCCAATCCCCTAAAAAGAAGGACACCAGGGCAGAAAAGACATGGGGACATAGGGATCTGGGTCTCAAACAGGTACTGTCCTTCCTAAAGAGAGACAATTGGGAGATGTGCAGAAGTGAATACATTCAGGAAGAAAACCATCTGCACCATTGGGTACAACCTCCCCCCTCCCCCCCCACACACACAAAATCCCAATTGGGGCTTTTAATCTCTTGAATGCTAGGGAGCTCTTTCTTTCAAATGATCTTGCATAAGAATTTTCCATATTCTTAACTAGTATGAAAAATTGCATTATCTCTTTGAAATGTTTTGTAAAATTACTTGATGCTAATAAAATTTTAACACTTTTTTTTTTTTTTTTTTTTTTTTTTTTTTTTTTTTTCGAATAGAAGACCCAAACTGTTAAGTAAGCTAATCAGTCCTTCCATTTAACTGGGAACATTGTAACTAGAACTGGTTGGGCCCTTAAGCAAAATCTGTGGTTGCCTTCCCCTATCCCCCTCCATCATGGTCTGGAGCAACTTTGAGTAGCTTGCTGATACATACCTAATTTAAAATCCTTGATCAGGGTGCAATTCGCCACCAGAGAATCTCACAAGGTCTTTAATTGCATAAAAACAATCCATTTGTAGTAATAGGTAGCTATTGCATCATGAGTCATAACACTCATGCTGACAGTTAACCATTTTACCTCTAGATAGATGTACAAATCATGGTGTCAGCTGCCACCAGCTAAGAAAGGAAACTGGTCTGATTGTAAAGATGTGCAAGATAATGCAGCGCTGATGGACCCCCCTAATGACTGGCCCCATCACAACTGCACCTCCTGTAGCTACATCCCTGGGACCCATGAAATGTACATGAGATTATAGCCATCCTGTAATATGTATTTTCATTGAGGTCCCTCAGGTCTGGACACCATATGCTGGGGGAAGATGAAGACTGGAACTGAAAAACCCAGAAATCAAAATTTTGTTTTTGATTTTATCCACTATATCAGGCAGTCATTAAATAATGATTTTAGAGAGTTTCTGCCTTTTTTATTATTAAAAATAAATAAATTAATTGAAAATAAGAGACCAGTTGTATAGGTACTACACATCTGTAGATGAGGCAAGCATGAGTAGTAAACAAGTGTTACAGAGGTAGAGAAGTAAGCATCTGAAATGAGTAGCCTCTACAACCTACATTGCCATATGAATTTGGTACGTCTCTCTTATGTAATTCTATTCTAAGAAGGTTTAAAAAAAACAACATATATATAATATAGACTGGAAGGTATCAAAGAATTTGGGAGAGAAAGTTGGAGGGGTGGTATTGAAAGAAAAAATAGGAAAAAAAAGAGATAAAAGAACCTAGAGGAGTCGGAGTGCAGGACAAAGTAATGACGTAGATGAAGAGCATCGAGTAAATATACTTGGGAAATTTTGCCCTAAAACAAGGGGTTTCATACTGGAGGAAATGGGAGTTTTGCCTTTTTTTCCTCAGGTTTCAGTAACATACCATAGGGGATAGTTACTTATGTGTTCACGTGCTTTCTTTATTGCCCCTCAAATGGTTAGCTTCTTATTAATCCTTTAAGGACCTCCAGAGGGTTAAATATAAAAAGAGATTAACCTTCTGAATAAAAATCCTCTCTTAGTACATTTACTCAGTCAGGAACTCAGAAGTACCCAGAAGCCTAATTACATCTGATTGTGCTGGAACATGCCAACGTATGAACAAATTGGCCTGAACCAGTGTGATGCGGACATAGGTGCCATAACTGGAGCTTTGATTAGTAAAGGTTCTTACACAATCACTGCATGTGGGGACCTGTATAATTTCATACAGTTTACAAGTTCAGACAGCAGTGTTTCAGTTTTAGTTAGAGAAGATTAACCCCTGCCTTACCTTTATGGTTTGGGAGATATTCATATGTAAAATATAGTATAGTTCACTTTTCCTTGCTGTTTCAGCCAAGTCTGCCATCTAGTGCACAGATTTGGAATTCGGTCCACATAGCAACTGGCAGCTCTTTAGAAGTGCGGAGAAGAACTACTTCATTGGAACTGTGTACAAAGTGTGCCTGGCTTGAAAGCACACTTTGTAGACCATTCCAATTAAGAAATTCTTTTTAAAGATCATGATCTCAGCACTTCTGAAGAGGCACTGCTGGTCGGGTGACCTGACTCCAAATCTGAAGGGTGGAGCAATGACATCACTCCAGGGGAAACTTTACTTCTGAATATCTCCCAAACCATAAAGGTTTGGGAGATAAGACATATCATTTTTCATGGTTTTTTAAGGGCTACAATATAAAATAAACTTATTTTCAGGTATTACTATCCCTTTAAGTTTTGGCATTTCTTAATTACAATGCCTTCCATCCAACCATTAACCTCAAACCCAACCTTTCACTCACACAAATAAACTTAAAGGGATAGTAATGTTTCATAATAAAAGCAACTCTAATTAATCATCATAGTATTTGGACTTTGGAGAGTGTTATTTAAATTCTGTCAGAGTTGTAGTTCTAGAGTAATTCAATGACAAAGTATCCCCCTCCCGCCCCTTTTACTGATGTAACACTGCTCAGCCAGAGCAGAAGGGAGGTGCTCAGGTAGATTGCAGAGAGGGACAATCTTCAGTTAAGATAAGGGAAAAGCCTGATAGACATGTCAAGGGGGGCAGGGCTTTCATTGTTTTCATAGAAAGAAGAGTGTCCCCTGCTGTTATCTGTCTGGTCTATGGACTGCATTCCACATCTGAGAAGAGCTGGCTTACACTAGGTAAAAGGGGCGGGAGGGGGAAAATTTGCTTGTGAATATCTCATAAACCATAAAGGTTTCAGAGATAAGACTTATATCATTCTTCATGTTTTCTTAATGCCTACAAAAAAAAGTATTACTATCCCTTTAAAGGATACAACAATCAGTATCAGTTCCAACTCCACCTGCATTTCTCTGTACCCCAAATAAACACACAATTATCTCAGTAATGATAGTTTCTATCCCAGACACACACCAAACTGTTGTTTACAGCCGGGCCCTCTATATATATCTGCATATGCTCTGAGACCTCTGACCGAGATCAACATCTTAAAAATCTCAGGAGAGATTTTAATAGTCATGAATATAATACCAAGATCACAGATATCCAAACTCAGAGAGCCAACTGTGTACCTCCTGAAATCTCCTGGAATACAAACAACCACTCTCCCCACTCTCAATCCTAACTTTTAATTTTATTTGGTATTTTAAAAGCTTTATTGAAGATCATAAAGACATACAATCCAGCATGCAAATTAAAATGCTTGAACAGTATACATAGTCACACCAGTATGTGTGACAACAAATAAACATGCACCATATGAATACATAACTTTTAGATAACCTATACAGGAGAATGGTATGCACAAAGTATTGCCATTGATCTACAAAACAGTGCTACACTCCAGAATAATGCCGCAGATGTATTTACTGAAATTGAAGGGTATAGAGGAGAGCCGTAGAGGCCCAAGAGGAATAGTAAGCAGAGTGGTAAAGGGGGCAAAACAATAAGAAAACTAGAGGGAGAAAAAAATAAATGTATAGAAAGAAGACTTAGAGGGATAAGGAAGAAGAGACTCTGCCTCTCCTGGGTATTTTCTGCATATTTGGTGATCCTGCCCCAGTTCACTCCCTTATGGCAAGTGGTCCAGCCCGCCATGGCGGCTGCCCTTTCTATTGCTTTAACTCCATCCAATACCTTGCTCAATCTTACACCCCCTTTTATTCTCCTCCCCAGGGAACAAACATCTATTTAAACTTGGTGTATTGGCTTGGCATCCGCTAAAGCATGTGTCAAATGACCACTGTTCCTACTTTGGAATTGTGGAAACTTAAACTTCTCATATATTGAGATGGAGCAGTTGCATGCCTTGCGGATGAACAAGATGGATGACTTTTTGGGATACTTGGTCCACATGGCTGGTACACTTTTCAAGGTGATTATCATAGCTTACGATTCACCCCCCTCCATTTGATGTGGACCGGTCAGTTTGTTGGGGCTGACCTCCTTCCCCCACTTCCCCTTTGGTGGGCACTTTTCCTTCCTCCCTTCTCTTCCCCTGGTGCCATATCTTGCGCTCCTTTCTCTTGTCTTCATACAGTGACATTTCTTTTCATGCATATGTACATTGCTATGATTTGCTATCTGGTCTTGACTGGGATGTTAGCATGTACTTTGATACCCTTTGTACTGCATTTTATCTTCAGTTCAGTCTTTAAACACAAAATAAGTAATAAATATACATTCACTGAAAGTAGATTTCCTATCACATTTAATATGGGTCACTTGCCTTTCTCCCCCAGCATGGTATTCATAAATGTAGCACTAAACTATTTATTTATTTTTACCTTTTTCACAAATTCAACAAATCTTTGAAAACCATGTTCTTACTGTATTCAGTACCTGCTTCCAGCCTGGGAAAAAGCATACCCCATTTGTATGGGTAGCCATATCATACAGGGTGCCGGGAGCACTAAAATACACTTGCCACTCTTTTTGGAATTTCTTGCCTGATCTAAAATGGTCATAACATAAAAGATATGATGACATTACCCTGCATCAAATGAGGGGTCACCTGCCTTTTTACTTCTGGGCTGGTGTGTACAAATGTTTTTAGAAGGTGGCACTATAGGAAAAAATAGAAATATTTTACATTTAACATTTGGGGAGTAGACAACCAACCACATCAAATGAGAATTGTCCTTTCTTTAGCCTGATATGCATAACTGTTTCCAGGATATGGTGCTATAGGGAAAAACAGATTAAAATCCCTTCAAGTATACTAAAAAAACATTGAATTTCCTAGTGTCAGTCTGACACACATGGTACTTCACTGTTATGGGTTTATATAACATAGCACCAGGACCATGGCTTCTAGTGGAACAAGATAGGGTAAGCAGACAGTGTATGTGTGATTCTATGGCTGCCAGAGGAACAATGTGGGGGTGTCAGTGAATTTGCAGTTCTGTGGCTCTCAGTGGATCTAGGCCAGGGTGTCAGAAAGTGTATGTGGGCATCTATGACTACCATGGGCAGTAAAACCAGGCTGGAGAAGCAGACAGTGTATGTGTGGAATTTGAATTCTAATGGGCAGTGGAACCATGCAGGGAGATCCAACGGTTTATGTGGGGGATCAGAGACTACTAATGGACAGTGAAATGGGCTAGGGAAGCATGTGGGGATCTGTGACTACTGTTGGGTGATTGAAAATTATTGGGAAGCAGGCAGTGAAAATGTATATGACACGAGTGTGTCCAAAACATTGCACATGCAGGGTTATTTATTATGGTTACTAATGTTCAAACCTCGGTGGTGGGGGCAGTATCAGCACTCCTCGTAATGTCCAGACAGGTATTAATCTCTCTCACAATTGTGCAAGCAATCATGGTGATTGGAAGACACTTGCTTCCTTTTTGTCCCATGCTTATGCTGAATTTCCAAGTTGAGAGGCATGGGCAGAGTACCCCAGGCCTTTCTGCTCCTCCCACTCACTGGTCCTGAAAGTTTAAGATCTGGTACAGTGTGCCCCACTGTACTGCTATTAGGTTTGGTATTCTAAGGATTAATTACTAATCCTCTGGTGATGTCCGCTACTGAATGCACACCCTTTTGCTCATGACTGAACATTTGCATTTCCTTCTGTGGGCATGCATTTTATCTAATCAAGGGCCAGGATTTCAGGATTTCCCTGATTAAGCATAGGTGAGTTAATCAGTGGCTCATTCACATTGATTACCCCCCGTGCTCGAACAGGAAAATCCTTAAATCCTGGATTGTTTGTAGCTCTTGAGGCCTGCAATTGGACACCCCTGAGATAGGAGAACAGCTTAATTTATGAGAACTTGGAGAAATACAGAGAGATGTGAAGGTATAAAAAAACTATACATTTTTAAGGTAAGGGTGACCACTTTTTATTTTCAAGGATAAAATCCCAAGAGCTGTATTTTTTTTTTCTTTTTCTTTTTAGTAGGGGGCACTATCTGCCTAAGAAAGGTGGTAGTATCAGGCTTCCAAGTGGGTCATTGCAAAGAATTCTATATTTGTTGTGTTCATTTATCAATATTGTTTTTTTCTTTAGGTAATAACCAGTGTTGTTTCCAGTTGGCAGAAGATCAGACCCTTACTTTCTCAGTTTGTTAAGAGCAAATATGTCATCAGACCCCACCACTCCAACCCAGCCTCTCCACTCGCCAAAATCTCCTGTGACCCCAACATATCCATTCCACAGGGAGGGAAGCCGGCTCTGGGAGAGGAGTCACCTCTTTATGGGGGAACTACCCAGCCCCCTTCCAACCAAGAGGACACGTACATACTCTGCGTAAGTGTATTAGCATATGAAATTAGGTAATAGCATATGAATTAGGCAGTTACTATGTTTGTATCTTCCTCCAACACATTGCCATATAGTAGTGGTTCCCAACAGGTAGTTCACATTTATTTGTCACAGCACTAAGCTTGATATACAAGTAAAAAAAAAATCTAATTTCTTGAGTTTGTGTCACAGCTTAAAGAATGTGTAACAAGAAAAACATGTTGGGAACCACTGCAACATAGACTTGCCATCTTGTTCATTTAGGGACACATTCAATTATCTAAAGATTAGAAATTCTGGAGCAACCCAACTGCAAATCACCTTTGAATTAAGTGTGTGGTGTTTAACATGATGAATGCTAAAGAGGTCTCCATCGCTTCAGTGGGTATTTGGAGATTTTTTTTTTTCCCCTTAATGATTATGGACCTTCATAATGGTCACTTTGAAATATGCATAACTAGCCAGTTATGTGACGCCCACAAGTTAATGTATATAATGTGTGTGTATAGATATTTATTTCTTTATGTGTGTATATTGTAGTAAATGTTCTCCAGGACATACCTGAAAATGTATCCTTCCTGGTAAAGCACTTTATACATACATTTAAATAATGCAGAGCTGCATAGGAACCATTCCAGCACCAGTGCAGGGGAAAACAACCCTTGGCTTTTCATCTGTCTTTGGACCACCTCCACGAGCCTTCCAGCTGTTGTTTAAATTAAAGTTTTAATTATCTGCTGGCTTTGAGTGGCTGAAGATCTGGCCTTTGACAGACTGAGGATGATATGAGTCGTAGTCCAACAGCTTGGAAACTAACAGCTGACCATTAATACTATGTCTCCTTTGTAGTCCTGTATTGTGTGTCTATCATAAGTAGTGGAAGAAAGAGGTGATAATCCCCATTGTTACAGTACCGTACACTATAGGCATACCTGGGAACTCTCCAGTTTTGCCCCGGAGACTCCGGGTTTGACAATGAATTACCGGGTCTCCGGGGCAGAGTCTGATTCTCGGGATGTGTGAAACTCTGCCCACTTGTGCTCAATCCCACCCTGTTCCTCCCACTCCATGCCCTCTTCTACCCCTTCCCTAGTACATTCTATATGGTTTTTTTTTTTGGTTTTTTTTTAAATGTTTAGTAGCCCCGCCTCTCCGCACAATTAAACCCCACCCCTTTTTAATAACGCAAATTGCGTAATTTCTCTACCCTCATCGGCACTAGAGGGCTGTCCTCCGGGCAGCCCCAAGTAAGGAGTTCCAAGGTATGACTATAGGCAATTGGAATGGGAAACTTATACGGGGAACTGTGCTGCTGAATAAGTGGATTTAATTTATTTAACAGATGAACTTAAATAGATCGGTGTCCTTCATATTGCAGTCAGTTATATTTATATATTCTTTGGTCTCTGTTTCATTCGTCTGAAATTTCATTCTGCTAAACGTATTTAACAAAATATCCATTCAATACCATGGAGGCCTGTTGTACTTTTATAATGAGTTGTGATTGAGAGGTAGATTTCAGAATTCACTAAATGCAGAAAACTGCATATATATATATAATGTGATATAAACATGCGTACAATATGTTTGTTTGTATGTATATAAATATACCTTATGGCGAAATAAAGGACACCTAGCTAGGTAAGTCAAACTTATTGACGCCCCCAATTCACTGGGGACATTCCTCTTTAAAAAGTCATAATATACTTAGCTCACTTGCTTGTGCAAATCCCTGTACTTCAATAAAGCTCCCCTCTTCAAAAGAACCTCACTCCACACACCATGCCTTTTCAGTTGTATGCTAATACCATGTTCAACCTCTCTACTTTTTGTTTGTTTCAGCACTGCACGTGCCTCTGCTGGCCCTGTCTACAAAGGAGTTTGCAAGCAATTTTCACGTTCCCAGGGTCATGGGTTCATCACCCCAGAGAGTGGAACAGAAGATATATTTGTGCACATTTCAGAGTAAGTGTTTTTTTCTTAACCTGCTTTACTACAAGGGCCTGATCTATCAACTGGCAACGGCAGCATCACTTTTGTAGAAGTTTTTTTTTTTTTTTTTCTTTTGGCTTCTTACAAATTGGTACATATTATTTACCTAACATTTCTTGCTTAAAAATGTCTAGTGGTAAAATGTGAATCAGTGCTGATTAGTTTATATAATACATTTTATAGGTCCGTTTTATTTTATGTGTTGTTGGACAAAGACAATCTGAGGAAATACAATTATTAATAAATGGTGGATTTTGATAGGCTGCAGAGTGAAGATACTGTGGCCACCAGCCACAGGAGCTGCTAAAGTAGACCAACTTACATCAAAGGGCAGTGACAGCAGTGATGTATACGTTGTTGCAAATCTGTCACTGAGAAGAGGCCCGCCAGTTGTAGAGGAGGTCCCTGCTGTGCAAGTGGACCATGCCAGATTCAGAGGCCCCAAAGTGTGTAGGCTGTAATGTACCTATACTATAAATTTAAATGTTATGTAAGTATTGGTAGTGGAGTCCCAAGCTGTTCTCAGTTTCATTGTGGAGCCATCCTCTCCATTCTGCCTCTTCTATCACTTCTGAATCACTGAGGTAACCTCCCCTCAGTGCCCTGGAAGTACTGGAAGAGACAGTTGAGAACAGCGTGGGCTCCACTACCACTACCCACAGAAAGGAGATTTTTTTCATTATATATAGGCCCTGCCTGCACTGTAGCACCCCCAACAGCTATGAGCTGTGCAATGAGGTGTGTGATTTTCCTGGCCTGCTGTCTGCACATGCTCTTGGAATGAAACCCACCAAAATCTTCCAATGTGGCCTGTATTCATTTTAGGTTGTGCTGTGACTGTCTGCTGCTCTTACTAGGACCAGATGTGGCATGATCCCCCTGCCCTTTCTACTGCCTACTGGTGGTGAGTGTGACACTGGTATATGCAGTACTAGTACTGCCACCTTCTGCACTTATCAACACCGACTTGTGGTAGTTGTTCAGGTTTTCATTCTTCCCGGAGGTGGTCAGAAGACCCAACACCCGCCCAAGGCTGACTTCCCTGCCACACAATTTACATTTTGCTAGCCGTCCGTCACCAAGTGCCACAAAATGGTCCCACGCTTTGGAGAGATGGATGACTCTGGAAGGTGGTGGAGAAGAAGAAACTGAGATGACACTTTCTTCTTCTTCACCTGCTGGAGCAACCTCACTTTGCTTTTTCTTTCTACGTATTTTTACAGGGATACCAGTAGACCTAAAGTTGGCAGCAGGGATGTTGGGACTGGGATTGGAGGAGGATTGTGGAGTAACAGTGGTACTGGTGGTGGAGCCACTAGCAGCTACTACCTGGCTGGGAGACTCAAATGGTACTGAAGAGGCAAGTGTTGAGTTGTCAATAGAAGACACAAGTGTGAATGGAGAAACAGGAGGAGTACTATGGGAAGCAGGTGAAAAATTAAGATCAGGGGAATAATCAAGGTCACTGGAAAAATCAAGATTAGGGGACAAAATCAAGCTTAGGAGACTTTGATCCCTCAGATTCTTCTTCTAACTCTTGTAGATTCTGAAAGGAAGAAACATCATCATCAGCAGCAGATTTTGTGGAAACCTGCTCAATTCCCTCTTCTGCCTGGTGACTACCGGGAAAAGGTAAACTATCTCCCTCAATAACATTTTCTGGAGTAGATATGCTCTCAGTGCAGTGACAGTGGTGGCAGGAAAAATGTTATTCAAATACTGCAATAATTTCCATTAGGGATGCTTACACGGACGTTTGCTGTAAAAATCCCGCGTTGATACTGCCCGCAGTGTCCGACCAGTACTGTTACCAACGCTAGGTGTCCCCAGGTTTATACAACTGGCTGTAGTGGAGGTGGTGACTAAACTGCCTGTAGCACTAGTCATTGTGCAGGTGGTTCTGGGAGGATCATCAACAAACAGCTGATGAGACACAGGGAACGGCTGCTTCTTGGTCTTAGAGGAGGACCTGGACCTCTTTACCCTACTACTAGAAGTAGAATGACCTGCAGTTCCCTTCTTATTTTTATTTTTTTGTTTTACATTCTGCTGCTGAGTCTGAATAGTACTAGTACTCTTCTTTGCCCACCTGCTGCTGCTAGCTCTGCTTGAAAGCAGCATCACTGTGGTAGTGTTAGTGGTCGCTGGGTCACTGCAGCTGGTACCAGGGTGAGGAACATCAGGTTGTTCACTAGGACTCAAATCCATTACAGATAGGTAGGTAGTGTACTATAATAATTTGATAATTTTACAACCTGGCCACACGACAACTGTCAGACTGGCTGTGCCACTCTGCAAATTATTCAAACATACTCCTAAGTTGAATTTTTAAATGTAACACTGGAACACTGAGGATTTTCCCTTGCGGTGGCAGTAAGGTAGTTGGCCTCCCAGTCCCTACAAAACTGTGATATTGTGTCACTCTGCAAATTATTCAAACAAAATCCTAAGTTGAATTTTAAAACGTAACACTGGAACACTGAGGATTTTCCCTTGCTGTGGCAGTTAGATAGTAGGCCTCCCAGTCCCTAAACAACTGTGAAATTGTGTTTCTCAGTCTGCAAATTATTCAAACAAACTCCTAATTTGGATTTTCATATTTTACACAGGAACAAAGGTAACTTTCTCTTACAGTGGCAATAACTGGTACTAATGCTGGCTGCCTGCCTATGCCTATCTGCTTGCTTACACAACAACTGGACAGTCACTCTCTCCCAGTTCCAACAACGCAATAAGCACTAACAGGAAATGCAGGAGCTGTCTGGGTATCTGTGATGTCATTAGTCCAGCCCCCATCATGAAATGAAGAAGCTAGTTTCTTGGACTAGAGACATCATGAAATGAAGAAGCTAATTGAACTAGAGAGGGAGGGAAAGCAGCGCGCACACGGGGAGAACGTCATCCGAATATTGAAACAAAATTCTGCCCAGTTATGTTTCGGATTCGGCTTCTAAAAACAAATGGATCTAAGATTTCCGCCCAAATCCGAATGTGGACAAACCGAATCGCACACGCCTAGTTAAAACCCCATTTAATCAATAGTAATTTGGGGGTGTTTTTTTCTCTTATGCTATTGGTGGTTTGCTCCAAAATGGATCTTTTTCTTTCTGAATATGACACTTAGGCCCATATTTATAAAAGCTGGTGTTATTCTGGAGTAAACCAACTGCACCATAGGTGACAAATACAAATTCCTATTAAATTCAATTGGGTTTTAACATCTTCAATGATAGTGCTTTGCAATGCATTCAAGACTTCTCTAGCAATCCAGGAGTTAAAAAGCTCTATTCCAGTGCATGTGAATTTAGGAATTTTTATTTGTCTACTATGATGCAGTTGGTTTACTCCAGAATAATTCTGGTTTGCTCATATAAATATGGGTTTAGAGTATAGTAATAAACCACTTAGTCTCTCTTGTGATGTGTTTGCTGGTAAATACCATTCTTTGAAGCACAGTTTTGCTACTGATGTCTGCACAATCTAATAGTACATGTTAGTAAACAGTATATGTGGTGTACCTTGTTTTCAAGTTTTTCAAAATGTGGCGAGAGGTTATACACATTTCTTCTAGGTTTAAGCCTAACTAATTTTTGGGTCATATCTTCCCTGTAGAGATTAGTATTTGTTTTTGTTTTATTTTGCAGACGCTTGTACTTCATGCCTAACATTATGGCTATATTCACATTGAATGAACCTGTGATGTAGCTCTGTTCATACCACCTGTGAGTTTACTTACTCTGTCCTGACTCCCCATAACATCACTGTGCAGAGTAGCTGATGGCCAGCCATATCGGCCTCGGCTATATTACTGGATGATGATCACCTGTGACAACCAGTCTTTGAAGACTATAATGAGCATAAGAACCTTCAGTGTCACTCTTTTCAAAAATATGCAGTGGGCTTCTGTACTGAAATCAGGAAAGTTGTAGCCTGCTACAATAAGCCTGTTTGACTAGCCTGACTTTTGTGTATTTGTTCCATTTTTTCCATATGCGAGCAACAATAACTTTGCTAAGCTAATATTACCAGTGTGAACAAGCTCTAAATATGACTTTTATGAGCTACCTTATCTTTCTGGGTTCCATATTTTTGTCAGACATGAATTATAAAGCACCAAATAAGCAACTCTGTACTAAAACTGACTAAGGGACTATTCAGATGTGTTGGCACTTAGATAATGAGGAGTGGGATGCAACAGGTTTAAGTAATAACGTTTTATAACTGATAATTTCAGTAGGGTACTGTCTGAAAGCAAAGCATTCATTTCACTGGGTAAAACAAGGGAGCTTTTACTGTTTGGAGATTTTTTTTTATCCAAACCTCCTCCTCTTCTTCTTCTTCCTCCTCTTCTTCCAAACTTGAGTGAATGACTCAACATCTCCCATAGGATGCAGTATAAAAGAAAATGTGCCTTTTGGTCAGCAGTTGGAGCTCTTGCTAACAGTCGGAGTATAAAATTGTTTGAGGTATAGCAAGTTTTGAATCGAGTGCCATTGTTTTTACTTAGCTGGAAAAGGCATATAACTTATTTGTGGCTTTTATGGTGAAAGTCACTAAAACTAATCCAGGTTCAATCACATTCAAAAAACTTTGTCCAATAACAAGCACAGAATGGGGCTTTGGAGCATAACCAAATTCTGCGACCATCCCACAAAACCTGAAACAAGTACAACAAACACAGCAACAGTGCTCAATAGTTATGCTGCGCACTCCACCATAGTTTCTGGCTGCCCCCATTCATCATCTGCAGATGTGAGCGACCAGTCTGGAGGTGAGCATCCCCACAGGAGATGCATCAGCCAATCAAGGACTCCTGATGGTCTAATTCAGTTCCCTCGCCCACATATTTGTCTGTTCCCAGGTAATCCCCTAAGGCCTCAGTTCCCTGAATAGTGGTTATTGTCCTGTGCACACTCAAGAGACAATGTTTTCTCTGAGTATGTGTAAGCTATCTTGTGCCCTTTGTCATTGATTCAGGGCTTGATTCCTGCCTCGGATATCTCCAATTCCAGCATTGTCTGTGGTGCTGAACTCGGGTCCTCTAAAGCCAGTACTGTGGGCTCTATATGTGGGAGATGTACAAGTTAAATATGAGAGCCAGGACAAGAAGAATAACCACAAAGAGTAGAATTCTGGGCATCACAATATATTCATAAAAAGTTATTTAATTTTGTTGCTGAAAAGTTGTATTATGTTTTATTCTGATTTTCTCTTTTTTTTCTCTTCTTTCCAGCATTGAAGGGGAGTATGTGCCAGTTGAGGGAGATGAGGTTTCATACAAGATGTGCCCAATCCCACCGAAGAACCAGAAATTCCAAGCTGTGGAGGTTGTCCTCACCCACCTGTCCCCTCACACAAAACATGAGACCTGGTCAGGACAGATTATCAGCTCTTAGACTGCATCAAGAACTTTCATAAGTAGTGGGGACCAAAAGACAAGCAAAATTGCCATTTTGACTCTACAGCTATGATTATGGCCCAAGATCTTCTGGAGAGGTTGAGCCAGTTTATACAGACATCTGTATAAGGCATCATGGGATGTTTAGTCCCACAGAGTAAAGAAGATGAAGAATGTAGACTGGTTCAAGCTATCTGTAAGATCTAGAGCTGCTTCCTGTGTAGCTGTGTCACCTATTCTGGTGCCATTATTAAGGGGCTGGAGTTTAGCCAGCTTGGCATTGGGTAACCTAGATTCTAATGCCTGCATATATAAATGAATAGTGTTTGGAAGCAGGTGGCATGACAGGTTTTGGGTGTTCTTCAGCTGATTTTCATGATTTTATTTTAAGAGATCTTTATCTTTTACAGAAATATGCAGGAGCCAAGTGATTTTTTTTTAATTTTTATTTTGAAGTTCTAATAAATGTTCAAACCACAGAGGCCTCTCTTTATAAAACAGGGGTAGTACATTTATCTACCCCCTTATTTTAGGTACTACAAATCCCATTTGGCTGATTGGAGATTATGGGAATTGAAATTCCTAAAATTGGAGGTCCAAACATTGACTATACCTTCTCTAAAGGGTCCTTAATTTTATATGCTCAAATCCAGAATATGTGAGGCTTTTGTAAGCACCTGCATTTCTATACTTTTTATCACCTTCATTACATTGATATATACATCATGTTTTCTAAAACATCACTGAACAAATGTACTCTATTTCTTAGTAAACAGTCTATAGCAGTGAAATCTGGGACTTTATCTGGGAGCATCATTATTACCTTAAAGGAATAGAAAAATATATGGTATGGTACCTTGCCTTCTATGTAAAACAAGCGCACGCGCACTAGCACTGCTGGCAAATGTTTCATTCAAAATGTATTATAGCTTCAACTTCTCTTTTTCCATTAAACTGCAATTTTTCTATTGCGATCACCAGGTGGTGCTGTTCCTATTGCTTACTAGCGAGAACTGTAGTTTGTAACTCGAGCTCTCCCAGAGTGTGCATCATTAAAAAAAAAAAAAAAAAAAAAAAAACAGAGTTTGCTTTTGACACTAGGTTGATATAAAGATACATTTGAACTGGCACAACATTTGAATGAAAAAATCTCCCATCTGTGAGAGTACATTTGTTTGACTAAGGAGGAAAATCCCTATAACATATGTTTCCATTCAAAAATGTTTAAATGTTTATTCCTCCTTTCAATGATTATTGTTTCGAGATTTATGTTGGGAGGCTGACATACCAAACTAGCTGTTCATTGAGGACTAATAAAATATCTCACTGGTTTAATTGAGGTTTTAAACTGCTTGAATGCTAGAGAAGTCGCCACAGCTTTGATTAGAATTATGCATTCCTGGGAACTTTTTATTGTTGTCTCCCCGGAGGGGAGTCCTCTGCTGCCATGGGTGGTGTGAAGAATGATGCGTATCTCGTCAAAAAGGGGCAGGTCTTAACACGAGTGCCGGGGGAGGGCTTAAAAGAAGGCTGTGGGGAAGGAGCTACACCGGGGGAAAAAGTGGAAGTGGGTAGAGTTCCAATTGAAACTCCCCACATCCGGAGGACTCAGCCTCTGCCCAGGAGACCCGGTAAAGCAGTGCCAAAACCGGAGTCTCCGGGGCAAATCCGAAGAGTTCCCATGTATGGCAATATGTTTTGGACAACTTTCTAGCATTCAAGAGGTTAAAAGTAGACTGACCATACCTCACCTTTAAAAAGGGACACACATGAAAAATGCATACTACAGGGTTGCTTTGATTTTGGTGCACTCCTGAAATATGCCTATTACCTATGTGCCCCTTTTTAAAGGTGAGGTATGGTAAGCCTATAAAAGCCATTTAAATCAGTGGGATTTTGGTAAATGTTTTTGACCTTTATGTTGCAGCTGGTGTGGCCCATCATTTAGACAATTATTATTAGCATATTGGCCTCAGAGAGTTTTCCATGACTTCCTTCCAGACTTGCGAAATAAAGTGTTTAATCATTAGTTAACCCTTCCTATGTGTACTACTGTCTGTCATCAGTACACAAAGCTGAACTGCAGGAGAGCCAGGACAGGGGCAGTGTATACAAACACACAGTACAAGAGACAGAGACAATGCTCAAGGAGTCATTTGAAGGTTATCACAAGGTCATCTTTTTACTTTTGTTATTTAATTGAAAATAGATTCAGAATTTTCAACTGTGTAAATTGCTGGGGTTGTTACAGGCTGCAAAATTCTATCTTGGAAAATGACATTATCAAATGTATCTATAGATACATATTTTTGTTCAGTTTAATTTAAACACCATCATTTAGGGTCTTATGCACAAAAGAAAATAGGAACAAATCTGGAGACAAATAAAACTTCTCACTTATTTAAATGCAACTTTTAACCCCTTAAATGCTAGAGATGTCTCCAGCGCATTGCTTCCCAAGTATTGAAAAGGTTAACCCTTTGAGTCCCAGTAATGCTTTGCGTACCCCTCTGGCACTCTAAGGGTTAAAAGTCCCATTTGAATAAATGGGAGTTTTGGGTATTTTTATTCCTCTCTATGATTTGTTCTAGAATGTTTTCCTCTTTCTTTGCACATAACAACCATAATATGAAATAAACCCCTTTTGGCTGCCAAATTAATGTTCTTCACAGTATTATGAAATCAAAACTGGTTTTTATAGATATGAAAAATTACTCACATTTGCTGGCAGATTAATAAAATAATAAAAAGAGGTTTGAATAATGAGTAATTTAAAAATCATGTAAAAAGTCTTCCATGAGCAGTCTCCTGTATTGCCATCTGGAAAGACATGCTTTAATTACTTTAAACCACATTTCTACTTGACAAAAGTCTGTTTGCTTTTTTTCCTCTTACCTTTTAGTCAAAATGTAACCCTTTGCGTTCCAGAGGTATCCATCTCTTTGCATTGCATACCTCTCTGGTATTCAGTGGGTTAAACTGGTTGCTTTATTATTGCAATGACAACCTGCAAGCTCACTGCATTTGAGGATGTAGTGAAATTTTGGCTTCCCCTTCTACCTTTTTCTTACCCTTTAAATGATTAACCCTAATTGTAGAGGTAAAGAGTGCTGTGGTGAAATATTTGCAAACACGTGTATGAGTTTCAGTGGCTTTACAGAATATCATGAATACTTCTTTTGTTTGCATGGATATAGTACATAAAGTGTTTAGCTTAACCTCTTGAGTACCAGAGGGGTACTCAATGCATTGCTTTGCAATGCGTTACGTACCCCTCTGGCTCTCAAAGGGTTAATGAATCAAAATAAGATATGCTGCCATGAAATTAGCAGGTTTTTACTGACACCAGTTAAAGGAATATTCATGTTTTTATTACCAATAAATTCAATATATATTGTATGGTTTCTTGATGTTAAGTAAAACAGTGATACTCCATTCAAATTTACTATAGTATAAATATGGTGACCAGTCAACAAAATTTTACTCTAGTAATACTGTCTATGGTAAGGTGTTGAAGTTCAGTCCCCAAGGGCTTCAAACAGGTCAGGATGTATTAAATAAATCCCTGATTAAGCACTGGTGATCTAGGTTTTTTTTTTGTTTCATTTGGAGTGACCCTCCTGTGTTCAAGGAGGAAAATCCTTATTTCCCGGCTTGTTTGCATCCATCGAGGACCAAACTTTGACACATGCGGTCTATGGAATGATTTTGTCACCATACAGTAATTCTCCATATAAATTAATAGCAACAGTGCCACCTGATGACCAGATCACAAATTACAGTTTGAAAAAAAAAAAAAAAGAAAGAAACAAGTTTTCCACAAGGCATTGCTCAGCATGAGGCGTACTCTAAGTTTACAAAGTGTTTTTCCCCCAATGAAACATTTTTATTCCTTTATTAATATATAAACTACGGATGACCATGCTGCTTACTTTCCTCTGTAAATTTCAGTGTGGCCGGATAGACACACTCTTTAAGAAATCTGTCCGATACAACTTGGCCATTAGCAGAACTACAGTTGGCTCAGGTAATTCAAAGTAGCTAGGGTCTTGCCAAATTTAGGGTCATGTTCAGAATGCTAATGTGAAGCAATGCTGGAGCAAACCATGTACACCACAAGAAACATATATACTTTCCCCCAAAATTAACATTAATTTGAATCAGGCTTTTAACCCCTGAATTCTAGAGACCTCTCCATATCATTCTACAGGGTTGAAATCCCAACTTAAATCAATGGGAATTAGGGGAATGTTTATTTATTCCCTATGTGAAGTTGGTTTTCTTCAGAATTGCTTCAGGTTTCCTCCTGAATACTCTCTTAAGATCTATTGCAGGCGTGGACAACTGGACAACAGTTTGAGAGTCACAGCTTGCTCAACCCCGTTCTGTTAAATGCTGCAAATTGTTCAGTCATCTGGAGTGAAGTGATGGTCCCGTAATATCTTTGTTTCTTGCAGAGTCTAATATAACTGTAGTATTCTTAACCAGTTGGATGTTGGCGACGCCTGAGATCTTCAGCATCCAAGGGATTACAGCACTCATTTCACCTACTTCTATACTATAGCACCTTTGTTTCTTCTTAGACCTTTTCCAGTCATCACAGACCATATTCATGAAGCTCATAGGGGGAACAAATGAAAGCTCCATTTATTTTAATGGGGTTTTTGATCCCTTAAATGTTTTAGGACAGCCACACTTTTTGGATGTTCCAAGGAGACTTTGGTTTCCAGATTTAATTATTGGATCTCTAGGGACAGAGGCTAAGTTTGGGGAATACAGCTATAACCCCACTCACTTTCAGGTTCTTTCAGCCCATTCTGCCCACTTTCCCACCCATTTCATGGCAAACTCCTCCTTTCAACCACCTAACCAAGCCCACTATTTGAGTGCTACCCAGAATATGACATAATACATTTCTCTGTCGTCCAATATAGGTTCCTGGTAACTTTGGGTAGGCAATCATCCCCTTTAAGTAGGCAGGAACAATTCTGAGAAGTGACTGCTGGGTGGAGCCTACCTCCTCTCCTTAGCTTGCAGCTAGCCAGTCCTCTTGCAGTAAGATTTGTTCCTTGGTCAAGACACAAGGCAAGAGAACAGTTCTGCTATAGTTTTAGTTTTTTTGTTATTTTCTATTAGATACTAGTTGAACAGCCCGTTACACGGGCCACAGTGTCACTGCCACCCGGTCGCGGGGCAGTCACACGCAGAGGAGACTGCCCGCGCCGCGGCTGATACAGAGCTGGACGCTCCTTTGGAGCGTCCAGCTCTGTATTAGCCGCGGCGCGGGCAGTCTCTACTGCGCATGTCCGCAGCACACGCAGCAGTGTGTACTGCGCATGTCGCGCCTTACACACAATTTAGCGAATTATTATATAGGATGGGATACCATCATAAGGCGGATTACCATCACTGACCATTCCCATCACCCGAATGTGGATAGCTCAGTTTACCAGGTGCTTTTGTGGACCTAAGCCTTGGGGGGAAAATCTTGGCTGCAAGTTCTTTCCCCAGGAGTTGCCTACTGAGGCTTCTTCTTGATAAATGGTAATCTGAAGGCTGAAAAGGGTGAGCACCCTTTGGTGCTGAGGTCCACATGTCCCATGCTTCCCCTCCACACAGGGGGTCTCATTTGGAGTTCCTATTACATACTCATGCACTCATTGGGTTTATCTGTATGTCTGTGGGGTGTTTGGAGCAAGTTTCTATGGTAACTTAACCCTTTTGCTGCTGGTTAGCATCTTGTAGGGGCATTGTGGACACTTTCCCTACTGGGACCATGTTTGTTGGGTCTGCTGACTTGTTCTAGTGGGCTTTTGAGTGGTTTGACATTTTGGTATTCACCTTGTTAACTTTGAGTTCCCCGCTTTTAAGGCACGCGTTTACCGCATAGACGCCATTGCTCCATTCACTTCTATGGGACTTTACAGTTTGGGACATATCTCTGCAACCACTCCACGTAGCGAGGTCAGAGATGGCTCATTTGGTTAGTCTGCCCTTGCTCTGTTATCCGGTCAAAGCTCTAGGCATGTTGGGGGGCTCAGGGGACTTTGGGCACTGTTAGGGTACTTTTTTTAATGAAACTACAATTCCCATGAGCCCTTTGTTCGCGCGCTCATGTCTGATTGGCTCCCACCGTGGCAGCAATTTTGTGCCTTCACTGATTGAGTATCCTACACAGGGCTTGGACTCTCCTTCTCTCCTCCACAGTTTAACCCTTCACCTACCAGATAAGTCTAATTTAGAGTTTCTGGGGTGATTTTATTTATCATACACACTATTTTGTGGGTGTTTCTGATACTTTGACCTTTTGACTCTGTGAGAATGTCTATTCAGTTAGACCTTGGGGCTAGGCCTAAGACTAAGGATAATGGGGCGTCTGTGTCCCCCATTGCTCATTGTTCCTCATGTCACTCAGGGTTACCTAGAGAATACTTAGGTCATGTTTGCCCAGCATGCGCTGCTGCCCCTGAATCCCCTGCAGGGACCTCCAGCCATGCATTAGAGCCAGTTTGGATGTAAGAGTTTAAGGCTACTGCCAGGGACCTCCAGTCCACCTTACAACTCCTTCCATCCACCTTGCACCCACCCCTATCAGATCCTCCCTGCCTAAACCGCCGGGTGTACCTGATGTGTCTGATTCCTCTGAAGAGGAATTATGGGTGGACTCTGATGATGAAGACTGTTCTGCTGTCCCTTCCTCTCAGTTTTTTGGGGATCCCTTTGAGGCTGACACTTTGGCTGAGGGCCTGATCAGGGCTGTGTTGAACATCCTGAACATTCCCTTGGTGCAGGAGGTTTTCTTCTGATCCCTCCGATGTGTTCCAGGAGCCTGTTACTTGTTTTCCACCTAACCCCACCCTTGACCGCTTGGTGTCTGAGGAGTGGAAGTTTCCAGACAGGAAACCGTCTGTCTCTAGGAAATTTGCTAATCTTTATCCATTCTCTGAAGCGGCCCTAGCTCAGTGGGTTCATCCTCCCAAAGTGGATGCCCCTGTCTCCAGGCTTTCTAAGTCCACTGCCATGCCTGTCGCTGATGCATCTGCTCTGAAAGACTGGACTGACGAGAAGCTTGAGACTGCTCGCAAGGCTATTTTTGAGACAGCTGGTTTTGCCCTGCACCCCGCTTTTGCTGCTGCGTGGGTGAATAGAGCTGTGGCTGTTTGGACTGAACAGCTCACTTCAGCTGTCTGTCAGGGGGCTCCTACTGCTGACATGTTCTTGCCAACATCTCTGAGGCATTGTTTCTTCTGCTCTGTTTGACGCTGTGCGTATGGTAGCCAGGGCATCAACTATGTCTGTGGTAGCCAGGCGTGCTCTTTGGCTCAAGATCTGGTCCGCTGACACAGCCTCCAAGAGGGCTCTGCTGTCCCTGCCCTTTCAGGGCACCTCACTGTTTGGGCCTGATCTCAAGGATCTGATTAGTGAAGCCACTGGAGGGATGAGTACTCACCTGCCAGTGGTCCAGAGGAGGAAGGCGCCTGTCAAAAGGAATCTGCTTTTTCGTCCCTTTCAGGCTGACTCGTGCCAGGCGACCCAGACAGTGCCTCAGGCTCCGCACTCCTCATCCAAGCCTAAGCAGCAATGGAGGTCCAAGTCCTCCGCTAAGCCCAAGGCTTCCAAACCTCCTTCTGCATGACTCGCAGAATCAGAGTCCCCACCCGCAGGTAGGTGCCCGCTTACACCACTACCTTTCAGTTTGGAAGGCCTCTGTGGTGGACTTGTGGGTTTTGCAGGTGGTGGCTACGTGGTACAGGATCCCCTTCACCTCCCTTCCTCCTTCTCGGACCTTCTCTTCTCGCTCTCCTCTGGGAGCAGAAAAGCACCACCGTTTCAAGGGAGCCATTCAGGCCCTACTGGACAAGGCGGTCTTGGAACGGGGGTTGGGGTTCTACTCCATCTTCTTTCTGGTTTCCAAGAAGGATGGCAGCTGCCATCCCATTTTGGATTTGAAGGCTCTCAACCCCTTTGTGGTCAAGTCCCAGTATTTCCAGGGGTCACTACTCACAGTGATAGCTGCCATATCCCCTGGGGAATTTCTGGCCTCGCTGGATCTTCAGGATGCTTATTTGCACATCACAATTCATCCAGAGAGTCAGCAATATCTTCCCTTTGCCTGTGACCGAGGGCATTTCCAGTTTTCAGCCCTCCCCTTTGGCCTGACCATGGCTCCTCAAGTCTTCAACAGAGTCCTGGGAGCATTTATTTCCGTCTTCCATCGGGACGGCATCAGAGTTACCCCATACATGGACCACTTCCTTCTGAAGGCATCTTCTCTGGAACTCCTTCATCAGCAGTTGCAGGATTGCATTCATGCTCTGTCCCGTCACGGGTGGATCATCAATCTGGACAAGTCGGACCTTGTTCCTTCACAGAGGATGGTGTTTCTGGGCCTCCTTTTCAACACCCAGAGAGGGATAGTATTTCTCACAGGCGAAGTGGCTCATCAGATAGCACTGAAGGTCCAAGCTGTCCTGTCTCAAGTTCTGGTTCCAGCCAAGAAGTTGTCATCCCTGGTGGGGAAGTACATTTCCACCACAGAAGTGGTTCCGTTTGCCCTGGCTCATACCATGGAACTTCAGAGGTTTCTAATCCTGGCAGGCAGGGGTCGAATGGATCTCCTGGAGAGGTCCCTATATCTCCCTCTTCATGTGGAGCTGAGCCTCTCGTGGTGGCTCAACCTGAACAATCTCCTGAAAGGCAGGCCCTTCCTGGTGCCATTCTGGACAACAGTGATGCCAGCCTCTCCAGATGGGGAGCGGTCCTGGGGCACTTGAATGCTCAGGGCCGGTGGTCCCAGGAAGAATCTCTTGTTTCCATCAATGTCCTGGAGCTTCGGGCGATATTTCATGCCTGTGACACTGGACGCGTCCGCTGGAGGATTGCCTGGTCAGGGTACAGTCGGACAATGCCACAGCAGTAGCCTACATCAACAAGCAAGGAGGCACAAGAAGTCTTGCAGCTTGGCTAGAGGTCAAGGCTATTTTGTCCTGGGCAGAGGAGCATGTCCCTACCATTTCTGTAGTTCATATTCCTGGCGTAGACAACATTCTGGCAGACTTCCTCATTCTACACACAGTGGAGAGTGGGAACTGCATAAAGAGGTGTTCGGCCTCATTGTCCAGTTGTGGGGTGTTCTGTGCATCAACCTAATGGCAACAAGACACAACAAGAAGGTTTCAACGTTCTGCTCTCGCTGGGCGGATCCCCTGGCTCTAGCAGTGGATGCCTTGTCAATCCTGTGGAATTTCCCTCTGGCATACATCTTTCCTCCCATTCCCCTGTTGAACAGGGTGCTACGGAAACTGCGACTGGAGCACTGCCCAGTCATTCTGATTGCTCCGTACTGGCCTCGGCAGGCTTGGTTTCTGGAGCTTCTGGATCTGTCAGTGGCGGAACCTCTTCGGCTTCCCTCCTGTCCGAATCTTCTTCTACAGGGTTACATGTGGAAGGAGGATGTTCATCGTCTGGCTTTGATGGCATGGTGATTGAATCCTCAATTTTGAAGAAGGGATTTTCTTCTGGTGTGGTGGCTACTATGCTTAGTGCCCGTAAGCCGGTTTCCTCTAAGGCCTACCATCGAGTTTGGTCTACCTTTCTATATTGGTGTGTTGATAGGGACCTGTCTCAGGATTTTGATCTTTTTATTGTCCTTTCCTTCCTCCAGGATGGTGTGGATAAGGATCACAGTCTGAGTTCTCTTAAGGTTCAGACTCCTGCTCTCTCTGTTTTCTTTCAGATGTGCCTTGCTATTCTTCCTGATGTCAAGGTTTTCTTCCAAGGCACTGATCATACCCGTCCTGTGTCTAAGTCTCCCTCTCCTCAGTGGGACCTTAACTTGGTTTTGGGCATCCTTCTGCTCCCTCCCTTTGAGTCCTTGGCCACTATTCCTCTCCATCTGCTGATGTGGAAGATGGCTTTCCTCCTGGCGATTGTATATGTTCGCCGTGTTGTGAAGCTGCATGCCCTGTCTTGTAGGCCACCCTTTTTGGTGTTTCACAAGGACAAGGAGGTGCTTCACAGGAGTTTCTCCCGAAGGTGGTGCCTGAGTTCCACGTTAATCAGGACGTTGTGGTTGTTTCTTTCTGCCCTAACCCTACTTCTGACAAGGGAAGGATCTTCACCTGTTGGATGAAAGGACAAAAAAAGAGAGAAAGACAGGAGGTGCCCCCTGTGTTGAATCCTTAAACAATCAACCTCCACCAAAGCACCACAGTGAGTTATACTCACAAACAAATATGCTGAATGTACACTTATGTGCAAAAACGGCTAAATTCACAGTGGGGAAAATTAGAAGCTACCCCAAGCTTGTATGATCTCTCTTTCTGCAATGCTTCACACAAATATCAGGCTGCTCCTCCTAAAACGTTCTCTCATCGTACAATAGACCACTGTAGAAAAAGGGGGCCCAATAGTGTAGTATGTTACAAATACTAGAGAAGAATCATAAGTAATGAGGAATGGGTACTCACAAGTGTACTGGTCAGCTAATCTACCTCTGACTCTTACGCATACAGAGAAATTCTCCTATCTCCGTTCGGGTATAAACAGAAGATATCCAAATATCACCAACAGAAAAAATTGTAATAAAACACAATACAAAAAATGGCTTCAAAAATAAGAATTATATTGTATAATAAATTAAAAAGAGAAATAGACTCTATCTATCTCTCTCTTTTCTTTCAGATGTGCCTTGCTATTCTTCCTGATGTCAAGGTTTTCTTCCAAGGCGTTGATCATACCCGTCTTGTGTCTAAGTCTCCCTCTCCTCAGTGGGACCTTAACTTGGTTTTGGGCATCCTTCTGCTCCCTCACTTGAGTCCTTGGCCACTATTCCTCTCCATCTGCTGATGTGGAAGATGGCTTTCCTCCTGGCGATTGTATCTGTTCGCCGTGTTGCGAAGCTGCATGCCCTGTCTTGTAGGACACCCTTTTTGGTGTTTCACAAGGACAAGGTGGTGCTTCACAGGAGTTTCTCCCGAAGGTGGTGCCTGAGTTCCACATTAATCAGGACGTTGTGGTTCTTTCTTTCAGCCCTAACCCTACTTCTGACAAGAGAAGGATCTTCACCTGTTGGATGTTGTGCACTGTCTCAAGTTCTATGTGCATCGCACTGAGCAATTGAGACAGTCTGACACTCTTTTTGTCATTCCTTCCAAGGTAACCATTGGTAACCATTGATTCTTGAATCAAGTCCACTATTCGTAAGGCTTACAAACGTAGGAAGAAGCCTGTTCCCTTTCGGGTCATGGCTCATTCTATGAGGTCTATTGAGGCATCGTGGTCCTATAAAAATCAGGCCTCTGCTGATCAGTTGTGCAAGGCTGCTACTTGATTGTCTGTGCATACCTTTTCCAAACACTATCGTGTGGATCTGCTGGCATCGGCTGATGCCAGTTTTGGGAGGAAGATCCTGGAGGCAGCTTTGCCTGTCTAGGATCTCCTTCATCTCTTCAGTACTCTTTCACTTTTGAGCCCTGTTGGCTGTAGTTCAGTGTGCTGTGTAACGGTTCCTGGGGTCTGTTTTTTGCCCCTGTTCGATGTCAGTTGACACTTTGCGATTATTGTTGAGCTATTCATGATCCATTGGTTCATTGGTGCTCTGGTGACTTTGGGGGCCTGCGCCTGGTCCTTGCCTTTCTTCCCGTCCTAGGAAACTTAATGGTTGTACATCCCAAAGTTACCAGTAACCTGTATTGGACGACAGAGAAAAGAGGTTTTTAGGCTTACCTGTTAAATCCTTTTCTCTTAGTCCATACAGGTTACTGGTCTCCCACCCTGTCAAGGGCCCATGTTTGGCTCTCCTGTGGCAGAATGTGGGGGTCCTTTCGGGTTCATGCTCACAGGAGTCTTCCTTTACCTTCTTACTACCGAGTCAATCGTTTTCAAATCTTACTGGAAGAGGAAACTGGCTAGCTGCAAGCTAAGAAGAGAAGGTAGGCTCCACCCAGCAGTCACTTGTCAGAATTGTTCCTGCCTACTTAAAGGGGCTGATTGCCTACCCAAAGTTACCAGTAACCTGTATGGATTAAGAGAAAAGGATTTAACAGGTAAGACTAAAATCCTCTTTTCTCAGGGGACAAGAAAGTTCCCAAACATGTCTCTCTGGTGTTCAAGGTATTAAAAACTCCATTTAAAATTTACTGAGATTGTTTGTTTGTTTTTGTTCTCCATGAAGCAGTTGGCATGCCTCATAATTGCCCAAGGTATTTTCACAGTGGTATTACCTAGAATTCCTGCCCATACATATATCCAGAGAAGACAGGCTTTGTGGAGTGATATCTGGCCTTTATGAATATTCCCGGGGTTGAGTAGTATAAGTAATTTTTGGTTTATGATTGACACATGAGCCATCTCAGGCTTTGCAATGCATTGTTTAGACAATATATTATACTAAAGATACAGAGCCTTGTATGTGAAGTGGAGCAAACCAACTGCACCATAGGGGCAAATAGAAATTCCTGTTTTTTTAAATGGTGCTTTTAACTCCATTGAATGCAAGAGAGAGTTCAGTAGCATTCAAGGGGTACAAGGTTGCATTTAAATCAGTAGGGATTTGGGGAATTTTTATTTGTCCTCTGTGGTACATTTGGTTTACTTCATAATTGTTCTACTTTGTCTTTATACAAAAGGCCCAAAGAGTTTAAGCCTTTCCAATGTTGTACAGCTGGCTGTCCGTGGCCCCCTATTGTTAATATCGGGTCTGGCTCACCTTAACCCTTTGAGAGCCAGAGGGGTACGCAACGCACTGGTCCTCACACTTGGATTAGAATGTACTCTTTACCAATCTATATTGCAGTGCCGAGTGAGTACAAGAAGGGTATTTTTTTTATAAATATATTTTTCCTTTTTTTTTTTTTTTTTTTGTTAGCTGAAAATGAATGGCTTTTTGGGGTTAATAGCATAACTGTCCACATAAGAGCTTCTTCACACCCGTCTAGAAACCTCACATGTTTATCGCACAGAGAGAAAAGTATACACGTTTCTTATATTTCAGAACAACCACATTTGCACATTTAAGATGTGGAACTGTCCCAAGGAATCTGGGAAACAGGTCACCCTAAAAATTAACATGAATATGTAGTACCTAGTTTGTCATCCTGAAACAAATTAACCATTTGAGAAACAGATGGATGCAAAACATTTCAAAGACCCTTGTGCTTAAATGTTTAAGAGCCACTTACTCCTTATTCCCTTTAAAGCCTTGGGTTCTAGAGATTACTTCACAGTGTGCTGGAGAAGGTGATTTTGAAGAGCTAAAACACATAAGCGCACTTGTGAATCATTTCCTCTGGCACTGATCTCACATTCGTACTTGTAATATTGGGGTACAGGTCACTAGGGTTCCAACACCTCAAGTAGTAGTATTCGGTATCCAAGACTATCCTTTCTCCAAGAGGAGCATAACATGAAAATACACTGGACATATAAAAAATATATTTATTGAATGTAAATTTAAAAAGGTATTGGGGAAACAAAAAAAAATTTTTTTTTTATTAAATTTAACAATTTAACATAAATATAATAAAATAATTTAAAATTAAGTAATATACATTATAATGAACTAGAAATGGATAATTTACTAATGGGGACATTTCTACTTTAAAGCAAAGAGGATGCCAGAAAAATATCTGACAGATTAACATATAGTATGTGTGTGTGTGTGTGTATGTATGTATGTATGTATGTATGTATGTATGTATGTATGTGTGTATATATATATATATATAAATATAAAGGCCACTTAGGTTTGGTTTTTAATAGTGAGGAAGTCACTTCAGGAACACTCTTGCCCAAACTTGGAACCTAATTTTAGATTAAAAACAATTATCTGTATATGTTCCCCAATAAGATAAAGATATTATTTTTACATTCCCAGTGTTTTGTAATGTTATGCTTTAATGTTGTGTAATTATATTCTTGGATACTGGGGACACCCTTAGCACCTGATGGGATAAAGCAAAAGAAACCAAAATCAGGAATTCCTCACAAGGACAAATCTGCTAAAGTGTGAGTAATCTCAAGCTATTGCTGCTTTCTATAGAATACATCTCTATTAATGTTTACCTGTACCTTTCAAGAGGTTAAAATCCCTATTTAAATCAGTCAGCTGTTTTTGGAATTTTTCTTTCTCCCCTCTGGTACAGTTGGTTTGCTCCAGAATGGTTCCAGTTCTTCTTAGGCTGTGACTACAAGTGTTTCTTGGGTGCACTACATTTTAGTGGTACCAATGAGCCCATGCCTGCTTAACTCTGATGTCCTGTTTTCCCCTTGAGAGTAACTTGAAAGGGGCGGGGAAGAGGTGTCACAAGACACCCACATGGGTGTTGACCTTAAACTATGGACCATTGCCCATGTGGTTCGTCCAGTCATTGGATGTTACAAATGTCACCACATCTTCCAGAATCACCTGTGTGAATGATCTGTACTGTGGTTCACAAGTGGCTGTGCAGATCAGCATGCTGGAACATGGATGTGCCCAAAGAATTAACCCATCCAAGTTGCAGCATGCTACATTCCACTGCATTTTATGAAGAGGAAACACCATTGGGGGCAAACTGTTCTACATGGATATCTTTAGTGGAACATTAATAACGCTGACCTAGTCACCCATGTGAACACTGGCAAAGTATATCAACCTTTCCATCTCAAAAATCCAATAATAATTGATGGGGAATATTGTAGATACAGAAAAAAGATACTAATATGTATATGGCTCAGTGGCTTTGTATGTAAAATAGCATATATAGCGCAAAACA
Organism: Rhinophrynus dorsalis; assembly: GCA_037306005.1. Classification (NCBI taxonomy): domain Eukaryota; kingdom Metazoa; phylum Chordata; class Amphibia; order Anura; family Rhinophrynidae; genus Rhinophrynus; species Rhinophrynus dorsalis. The sequence continues at coordinate 116,529,281 of CM074722.1, forward strand.
ACCATATTCTGTCTGACATTTTTATTTTTGGTGTTTTAACATATTGTTTCCTAGAGAGGCTTCCAACACATTGCTATGAACTTATCTAGCATCCAAGGAGTTAAAGATTAGAAGAGTGTTGTGCTTCTCATTTTTGGTGATTGTGGCTAATGGCAGGTTTCTGTTTCATTTGTTTGCTGTGACCGATGTTAAGTAGTTTTTCTTTTTTTGTGCTACACAGTGTAAATGTGGTAGAAAACCAGAAGTACCCAGGCACTTTTGTGTCAGTTTAAAATGGTAACAGAGCAAAGTGATGCAATTTATTTGCTAAAAGTCTGGTACCAAGTGCCATTTGTACTAGAGTAAGACACACATTACGTGGGTCTCACTAGAAGAGGAGCAGACAGGCTCTGGCTATCTTCTAAACATGAATGCAATCAATCATTTTTGGCACTGTTTGGTTTCTGCACTGTAAACTGTGTATTTTAGTAATCTGTGTTGCTGGCATCTAAATGAACTTTTGAGAAAACCGTATTGTTTCAGGGCTATTTTAATACCTGGTCGTAGCTGTCACTGAGTTTACTGGAGGCCTCTAGTTTCAGGTTGCTTTTCCTTGAGTTCCTACATTTTCAGCTAGCTATTAAATCTTGCGGTGTGCTAAGGCAATGAAATGCAGTGGCAATGAATTTATTAAATTCTGGTTTACACACCACTAGAAAAAAAAACAAAAACAATTTAATGAAAAAAAACAATTTAATGTGTCTGCTTTCCCAAAATACCTTAAGTGGCTTAAAGTACCACTATCTGTAATGAAGATGACTAATGAGTTTAGAACAGGAGGGTGTATGGCACATAAAGACTGAACAGTCCTGAATAGAGGTATATGGTTATAACCCGAGATGTAAGGATGTGCACTCTTTCTTCAAACTGTCCTAACCAGTTGGAGGCTAGACTCTCCTTGAACATCTAGAACATCCAAGGGGTTAAATATCCAAATCTGATGTGCACATTTAGAATTGAAATGAAATATAAAATATTATATCTTGGCTATCTGAGATATTTACAGCTTTTGATGCTTCTGCCTTTTCTGTGATTGCTATAGTGTCTACTTCCTAAACCGCTCTTGGTCTGACAATTGTCTATTAGGAAGCCCCGTCACAAAAAGAAAAAAAAAATACAAAAAGGTATATTTTCTCCAGAACACAAACCTTTGTTTTCTGATAAATCCCTGCAAATGTTTTTCGTTCTGTTTTTATGTTCAAAATGCAATGTTCCATACTCCCCTGGGTAACCTTTACGTTTTTGGATGGCTTTGGTATTTAGTGTCCATGTTTCACAGACATACATAAGAACTGGGAGGACACACTGGTCAAAAACTTTTTGACTTGAAGCAGAGTGGCAAATTTGTCTTAAAGACAATACCACTAAGTTTGCCAAATGCGTACCATCCCAATTTTATTTGTAGATCAATTTCCATCTTGGGGTTTCCATCTGTTGACATTTCCTGTTCAAGGCAAACACTCTTGGCCACTTCTTCTAGTTCCTGTACCTCAACTGTGATTTTCCTTGGTATGGTAAATTTGTTAAAACCTGACTTGTGTTTTGTTGATATTCATCTTCAGACCTAAGTTTTTCCTCTCCTGTTGTAGTTTCTTGCAGTTTTTAAGGACTACTGGCAAAGAGTATGACATTTTCTGCATAGCGTAATGATGTAGATAATCTTCATTGATCTTAAATCTATTCTCACAATTTAGTTTGCAGAAAATTTCTTATAAACAAGCATAAAATAGTTTTGGGGAGATTGTGTTTCGTTGTAGGACACCTTTTTATATATTGATCTGTACGTTATCATTTTTTACCTGTATCGATGCAGTTGCATTTTCTTATATCGCTTGGAAGATATTCATATAATCTCTGTTCCTTGGCTGATTAGGGCATTGATTATTTCTTACTTTTCAAAAGGCCTTTTGTAGTCAATGAAGGCTATTCATAATGAAAGACTGTATTCATTATGCCTCTCTTTGGATATGGTCCATTGTACTGAAACTGATTTTGAAGCCTGCTTGTTCTTTAGGTTGTGCCACATCAAGTATTGTGTACATTCCTCTTGACAGTATATTTGTGAAAGCACTGCAGACGGCTGGTCGGTAGTTTTTAGTTTCGCCTTATGATTTTTTTTTTTTGCGTAGCAGGATGACTTCTGCATTTTTTCATGTAGCAGGTATTTTGAAAATAGTTTAGCTAGGGCTTTGAATAAGGGTTGACATCAGTCTTTCAACATATCATTAGTGACTTTATAGCTGGATCCACCTGCTTTGCCATTTTTCTCTGATTATATTTCAGCTTCTACATCTTTTCCCAAACTTATGGAACAGCTTCAGCCTCTAGAACTGCATTCAGTTGTTGTCCTTGATACTTATAAAGATTTGAATAAAACTATTTCACTTGTTTTAGTATTTGTTGCTGAGTTTTTGCTGTTCTACCATCTTCAAGCTTTAAAGGGATAGTAATACTTCATTTTTACTACCCCCATGTTGTATCCCTTAAAAATCTGAATTAAATGAGACCAGTGGCATCTCTGAAACCTTTATGGTTTGAGAGATATCCGCATTCCAAGTAGGGGAATCCGGTCTGTGAGCAAGCGGCGGCTCTGCAGTAGTGCGGTTATCGCGTTATAGAAACAGAAATCCTTCACTGAAATGGTCTTCTGCGTGTGTTTTCTTTGCAAGCACACGTAGAAGACCATTTCAGTGAAGGATTTCTGTTTCTATAACCCAATCTCGCCACTGCTGCAGAGCCGCCGCAGAAGGAGAGGGAACTTTGAATACGGATATCTCTCAAACCATAAGAGATGCCGCTGGTCTCATTTAATTCAGATTTTTAAGGGCTACACCATGGGGGATAGTAACAATTAAGTACTACTATCCCTTTAATGCAAACATTTGGCTCCTATATGAGGCCATCTTTTGTTTTACTTTCTGTAACCCTTGATTTTCTTCCAGAATCCTTTTGATGAGCTCACCATTGAACCCCTGTGTTTGTTTCTTCATGTATGGCATTCCTTATGATCTTGCACATTTCTACATATTCTACCCTGTTTCAAATATTGCAGTTTTTCTTCAATTATTGTCGCTTTTTCATCATGCCAACTATTTCTGTTGATGTTCTGGATGTTTTTCTTTTTTCAAGAGCGTGGGCAGTATCTACGATGGTTTCAATAACTTTCATAGTGGGCTGAAATGTCTGTGTCTGGAACGTCTTGCAGCACACTGAAGCAATTGGACAGTGCAAATGTTGATTTTTCAATAATTGGCTAGTGTTGATCTTCAAGCTTGTTATCTTTATCATTTTCTTTCCTTTGTGCAGCCAGTTTGGATTTTTGATCTCAATAGACTGTGGTAATTTCCAACCTTAAAACAGTTTAAGGCTGAGCAATCAGTGAATATTATTTTATTTGCAAGAATGAAGTCAGTTTCACTTGTATTGCCATTTTCTCTGTGCCATTTATTTTATTTTATTTTATTTTATATTTATATATATATATATATATATATATATATATATATATATAATGTGTGTGTGTGTGTGTGTATATATATATATATATATATATATATATATATATATATATATATATATATATAATGTGTGTGTATATATATATATATATGTGTATGTATATATATCTCTAAGTGATTCTGGTTCACTGTTAGGAGGCGTGGTTGAAAGACACTGATTAGTTGACGAGAACTCGACCAACCACCACTGCCACTCTATTGAAAAAATATACAAACATTACCTGGCTTACCAGATGCCCCCCAGCTACTGATCTCCCAGCTAATCTGCTGCAGATCCTGGGTAGGTGTGTGTAGGATCGGGAAATCCTCTCCCATCAGTGTGGGCAGCCTTGGCTATCACAGGTGGTAGGGACAAGAAGCCATGTAAAATCAGACCTGTAAGTTTAAAATGCTGGCATTCCAGTGATGGGAGAAGTGGCGATTTAACTAGTAAAAGACTGAGCTAGAACATATTTTTTCATGTCAGTTGCCTTCTATGGGTAATTATTTTGTTATATGATGGATGGAGGTGTGGCCATGTTCAGGGCTAGTGGTACCCACTGAGCTTTGCCTTGATGTGCCAGAGGTGAAAATCTAGTCTTGTTCACTATTTTAGGCAGAGGAATCCTACTGTCTTAGAATTGGTTTTTATCACAAGGTTATCTTCTTGGCCCCAAATTATTATATTGTATGAGTTTGACAGTATTTATTAACCTCTTCGATGCTAAAGATATATCTGATGCATTGTGAAGCATTGCAGTAGAAGTGCTTGCACCCAAAGAGTTCATGAAGATTCTAATCTAAAATAAAGCCATGTCTGTGACAAATGAAGCGTAAATTATTTAGATTAATTGCCTCATAGGCTCCTTTCCAAGCCACTACCATTGGATCAATGTCCCAGTCTTCCCTGTTTCTTAACCTCTTTGCTGCCAGAGAACATCCTGATCACATTGCTTTGCAATTCATTGCAAACACTGGCACCCAAGGGTTTTTTGTCTCATAGTGCTTAAAACCCCATCGGTGTAGCATATTGCCTTTAAAATATGGAAATGGATTCATTAATGCACAATTATAAACACTGGGTGCATTCATGTGATTGTGTTGCATCAGCAGTCTGCAGCCCCATTCAGTCCACTTTCACTGTGTGACTGAAATGTTTCCTGTCCTTTTCAGTACTGTGAAGTCCATTCACACCCTTCTAGCCTCTCAGTACATACTGAGAAGTATATAATTTGTTACTAGATTGCTTCCCAGGCATAATAAAATGGATGATGTCATCCACACACACACATATGGAGGTTGTCATGGTTATAGCTGACATAAAAAAAATATTGCTATGGATGTCTAATAACAAGATTCTGAGAGCTACCCAGTTTGTTGCTATACTTTTCCAAATCTTGCTTTGTACTCCATCGGACATGTTAAAGAGATGGTACACTTTAATTTTGACTACATATTCTGCAGGTCCATAACATCTGAGGTCAAATCGCCTGCACTTGTTATTTTTTTATCATGTTCAACTATTTCTTTACACTTTTATATCCCTGACTTTGAGCTCCCCAGTACAGTTTCCAGAGAGATTTCCGTTAGGGACTGTGAAAGCAGAAAGAGCTGCAGTAGCTGTTACAGAGATGTGTTGTCAGGGGTATTTTACTACAGGGGAATACCCAGCATTTGCTGGGGACCTCCTGTTTCAGGGGCCTCATCTAGGGTTCCCAATAGGCCTGTGGTCAGATGGTCAGGGAGGAATGCAGCTGTTCTATGTGATGGTACATACACATAGCTGTTTTTTTCACAAATGGGAAGGAAAGAAAAGGAAGGCCACAGCTAAAGTTAAGAGGATCCTAAACGTTAACCTATTCACAATTCACAATTCTGACGGTGAGCCTCAGGAGTAATTAAAACTACACTGAGTGTTATATTGTATCACTGTCCTGCTTTGATGGATGACTGACCAGAAAACTCTCTGGAAACAGAGATCAAGGGAACGTTGCATAATAACGTAAAAACATTAAATTAAAAAAAAATAGGTGAAAATGAAAAGAAAAAAAAAAAACAACAACATTAAAAAGTATAGGCAGTCTGATTTTATATATATTATGCACTTGTAAAGTCAAATTAAAATGTTACTATACCTTTTAAGGTTTATATATTTAGCCTGAAATGGGGCATTAGTTAATAGAAAAATCTCTGTTTCTAGAAATTGATGAATGAACTAAATTCAGAGAGACTTAAAAATAGAAGTCTAAGGTCAGCTCTTTCCGAAAAAAGATTAATTTCTTTCGTCCTAAAATGACAAATTTTCTCTGCATGCCAATGGTCCGAAAAGGAGGTATATGTATGTGAAGAACACTGACTTTCCTCACTATGGTAGCCATGTGTTGCAGCTCTGAAGAAGTTCCTTTCCCTCACCACACAATCGTAATATGGGGGATTTAAACTGAGCTTCACTTAAAGTAAGTCTGGTTAATTTTAAAGAGAATTCAAAACTGCTTATATGTTGTATTAGCCATTTTTATGTAATATAAATAGTTTAACCTTTGTTGGTAGTACAGGCTGGCACTTCTGATCCGTTGATGTGCTGGGCCAGTACCAAACACTGTGCTATGAACGATTAAAGGGATAGTAATGTTTCATAATAAAAGCAGCTCCAATTAATCTTCATAGCATTTTGGCTATGGAGAGTGTTATTTCAGTACTTTCAGAGTTGTAGTTCAAGAGTAATTGAATGATAAAGTATCCTCTTCCTGCCCCTTTTACTGATGTAACTGCTGAGCTCAGAGCAGCAGGGTGGTCTCCAGGTGTTTTGCAGAGAGGTACAATCTTCAATTAACATAAGGGAAAATCCTGAAAAACCTGTCAATGGGGGCAGGGCTTTCATTGTTCTCACAGTAAGAAGATTGCCCCTTGCTGTGAGGTGTCTGATCTGTGGACCAGATTCCACATCTGAGGGGAGGTGGCTTACACTAGGTAAAAGGGGCAGGAGGGGGAAACTTTATCATTCAACTCTACAACTACAACTCTGACAGTAATGGCTTAAATACTATGAAGATTAATTGGAGCTGCTGTTTTTTGTGAAACATTACTATCCCTTTAAAGCAGAGCCCACACACGGGGGATATTTCTAATAGTAGTAGTACAGAGCGAGAAGTTTAGTCTCAAACATAGCCAATAGCATACAGAGCAGTTCATTGTCATAAAGTGATACACTGCCATCAAAAGGCTAATTTCTCAGAAATAGCTGTTTTTCAGTAAAATAAATTAATACAGCATACATAGCCCTTTCAAACATTGCCTACTGATACCTCTAGTTCAGTGGTTCTCTACCAGGGTGCTGTGGCATTTTGGTGTGTAGCAGGCATCCACTTAGGTTGCCCCTTCTTTTTTATAATGACTGAGAAAAATAGAAATGCTGAGTTTCAGTTGTGTATTTACTGAAATGTTTATGATTATGATTTTGTTATTCTGATTGCGAAATCTAAGGCTAAGTATATATTTATATCATTCATTACTCATTGTCAATTGATCTATTAGGGGTTGCTAGAAAATTCTAGATTGATTGTTAGGGGTGCCTTGAGCAAAATAAGGTTAAGAACCACTGCCCTAGTTAGATGGTGGATGGTCCTGTTCTTGGGTTGTATATCACATTTATCATGTGCATTAGAATCCAGACCATAATTTGACAGCAAAAATCAGCAGTAAGTCACATATCAAAGGGTTCTAATGTTACAATAAAGCCTCTCTCTGCCAGTGAAACAATGATTGGTTTTACATTTTCTGTCCTCTTGGATTCAGAGCTCTGGTGCCCTCTTTATTACCCAATGGTTTAAACTCAGTTTTAAGTTTTCTGATTATAACTTCACAATATATGTTTGTCACTGCAAAGTAATTAATAAAAAGGTCTGAGATGTTTTTTTTCTTCTCACGTAAAATGTGGTAACTTCTTTTTCTTAGTATCAACACATTTTATATTAAAAAAAGCAAAGCCAAACGAAGTGTTTAATGTGTCTGTATGTACGCAAAACCCGCTGGTACACGTCTGATTACATTTATGGTCTATGCTGGGGATGAGCAAAGTGAAGTCTTCCAGTTGCTGCCAGGCTACAACTCCCATCATTTCCTGACGGCCAATCTCTGGCAAGGTATAATGGGAGATGTAGTCTGTCAGCAGTTGAGGGCCTCATAATGCCCACCACTGCTCTGTGTTTTGGCAATAATTAATAAAATGCAATAAAACAACTACTAGCATTGTGAATTTATTTTATTAAGGTTGTAACAGGATTATAGTATACATGTTTTGTTTTCTTTGTTGAACTAAAGGAATTTACATGTTGTAGTACACTCTGAGCTATATGCACAAAAAAGGAATATACATTTAGGGCAAACCTACCACACCTCAATGGACAAATTATAAAATAACCATTGACTGAAGTGGGAATTTTAAGCCCTGGAATGTCTGTGATGTCTCCAAAGGCCCATTCAGTGGACCTTTTGCAGTTTTTTTTATTCCTCTATAATTAAGGTGGGTTGTCCTAAAATGATGTACTAATTCTCTGTGTATTTTATACCCTTAAATAGTCCTATATGCTATTTTTTAATACATTTCACTATCCCCAAATCCTTGTTTTAGAAATATATATTTGGTTTTAAAATATATTTATTCTTTTCTGTCTTGCAAGCAGCAGGTAAACCTTTTCTTTATTTCCAAAGTAGATACAACTAGTTCTCCAACTCTTCCATCCTATGTGGAACACAGGAACCATGGGGTATAGTTCCCCTCCTCCAGAGTGCAGGGCACTTCAAAAAAAGCAGGGCCTTTTGGCTTTTTTGGTGTTTTTATTTTGTTTTCCTGGTTAATGCACTAGTTATAGAATCTGTTCAAGCCTCAGGCTTTCCAGTTCTAGTCCTGGCTAGGTCAACTCAACCTTTCATCCTTCTGAGGTAGTGTCTTGTTATGCCCTTTTTCTTATTCTTTTCCTGGTTTGTGTCCCGCACTTTTTTTTTACTCAGTCCTGAGCCTTTATCAAGCTCCACTTCTTCAGTGCTGGCACACAATCTAAGCTTTCTAGTGCATGTTTAGTAGTTTCAAGCACTGTTCCTGAGTTACTTTGCCCTTCCTCTAGTGAGATTTACGTGTATCAACCTTGGTCTTACTACAGACTTTTTCAGCAAATCTTGTAGGCCAATCAAAATTAGGGACTTGGCATAAGGGGTCAAGGTTTTCCTATGGAAAAAAGACACCCAACCAATACCAAGCTCTCTTCATTCTTTTGAGCCTTTGTCTTTTGTTGCAGTCTGAGTCCAGTACTGTAGTATAATTTATGTACATATATAGCTACAGAGACCTATCCATTCTGTGATGTTTTTGAGCCCAAAAATCTGAAAGATCACACTATTTTAGACAGGGTTAATTTCTCCAGAGCCTCTAGTGAAACCAGTAATGGAAGCACTGAGGAGGGCTCAATTTCCCATTAGGCAAAGTAGTCAACTTTCTAGAGTGGCAAGTTCTGAGGGATGCCTTATCTGTACTAGCAATGCTCACATTCTGAGTTGCGGATGTGGACAAGGCAATAACAATGCTCATGGCCATGCCCACATTCGGAGATGTGAGTGTTCCCAGAACAATCCCAGTGTTCTACGTTAATGGTGAACTGTTTATTTAACAATTTACACATAACTTTTTAATGGCTCATATTTAACCCCATGGATGCTAGAGAGGTCTTCAATGCACTGTGAAGCAGTGCATTGGAGACCAACAGCCAAGGGTTTAAGAGCTTTCTTTACGATTGTATGTTTTAGGGTAAGGGTATTTTATGTTTACGGCAAAAGAGGTTGGGCTAGGGTGTGGGGTCTTATGAGGTGTAGGGGTGTGGCCATGTGTGAAGTCAAGGGCACCTTTTAGGTGCTTTTTCTTAGGGGCATCTCAGATGTAAAACAGTCTGTGGATCTGTGAGAAAAAAAGGTGTATTTTTATAAAAATGTCAGTAAAAAAAAAGTACATAACCTAGGGGTCTATTCTATTAAGGTCCGTAAAAACAAAATGGTGATGGTATTTTTACTGTCACTAGATTAGCGCCAATATAAATCAGTGGAACAGCCCATAACATTTGCTATTCTGTTGAATATAATGAATGTTAACACGTTATTGGTCACAACCCCTCTACAGACAAATGTATTTTGTACCAGGACTTTACTTCAGATAAGTACCACTGAAACACTAAGGCCTCGATTCAATTAGGTCCAACGGAAAAACAAACAGATGACAGCATTTTTTTTTCCCAAGCATGTTAAGCTATTCCATTTCCTGTGCCACGAAAAAAAGGCTGTAAAAAAACCATGTCAGCCCATTGGAAAAAAAAAAAAAAAAAACGCAGCAAGATGCAATTCAATTGAATGCGTTAGCCCTAAGATCCATTAAACGACCCACTATCCTTATCAGATAGAACAACAGTTGATAGTTTTTTGTTGCCAGTGGATGCATTGATAATGGGCACTAAGCCCCTTATCAATGCATCAAAAGCACTGAAAAATGTGTCCAATGTTAGTAGAATTAACCCTGTGAGTGCCATTGGGTTATAAAAACTTCACTGTCACTCATAGGGTTAATTTGATTAAGTTACAAAGCAACAGCCCCTGAAAAGAAACACTTAACATTATTCCTAATGTCCAGCAGAGTCTTCAGCACCCTGGTCAGCTACTGCCATCTTCGTCTTCTATCTTCCTTCTTTTCTCTTCTTTCTCTCCGTTCCTTCATTCTTGGGACAAAAGAAATCAGACATATTAAATGTCTGCCCAAACCTAACTCTAACATCTGTGCATAGTTTAAACAATGAACAGATGTCAGAGTTAGATAGAGAATGCCAATAGAATACATGACCCATAAGTCCTGTGATAAATAAAATATGTGCTCCCAAACAAAAGTTAACTCAAGTGCGTAAAATATGTGGAAATAATGTCTTCTCCACCACTGTCGGAGGAAGGACAAGTAAGCAGACCGCCCCTCCCCCCCCTTAGTACATGATGGGCCAATGCCTGTTCTAATGTGAGGTAAATTTGAACAGAGACTGCCTTTTTATATGGGCAGTCTCTGTTCAAAATGACTCACAGCTATCGGCTGGGATGTGTGCTTATGCACCTCCCAGCCAGTCAGCTTTGTGCGGGGGATTGACAGAATCTGCTCAGAGCTGATTGGCTGTGAGGTACATATGCACACATCTCAGCCATTAGCTGTGAGTCATTTTGAACAAAGACTGCCCACATAAAAAGGCAATCCCTCAAAATTCCCTCACAATGTAACAGGCATCAGATATTAAGTGGGGGGTGTGCTCACTTGTCCTTTCTCCACAAACCACTGCCGACATCGGTGCAGAAGACATAATTTCCATATTTTTGGGCACTTAAGGTAACTTTTGTTTGGGAGCATATATTTTAATTATCACTGGACTTATGGGACAATTCATTTATTCTGCTGGCATTCTCTATCTAACTCTAACGTCTGTGTAGCATTCAAACTATGCACAGATGTCAGAGTTATGTTTGGACACACATTTAAAATGTCTGTTTTTTTCACAGGAATGACGGAACAGAAGAAGATGGAGAGGAAGAAGACGAAGATTAGAGAAAAAAAGAAGGGAGATAGAAGAGGACAGACAGTGGATGACAGGTAAGTGTAACGCAGAAGAGCTAACGATCAGTGCTTGAAATTATCTCATGCACTGAACATTGGCTTTTTTTCCTTTGATCCAATTATTCACACTTAGCTTGAGTTTTGGGAACTTAGCTTATAAAAAGGATGTTTGGCCAAGAGTCCTTTTCTGTGGCCTAATGTCCATTGTGATTCAGCTAGTAGGACAATTGAATACCAACTTGGACATTTTATTCTGTAGGTTGGTAGACCATTTAGCCCTACTGGCTGTTTTGCTGTACAGAATTTAATTGAGGCCTAAATCTGTCAGGTTTTACGGGAGGCACGTCCACACACCTGTATGTCCCTTAATACTATGTTTTGCACTTCGCCTATAATATTGTAATTTTTCATTTACTCATTTGAATTGTTTTAAGTCTGACCTTGTCTGAAACTATAGGCCCTATGGACAACAGAAATGTTCTGAAGTAAACCAGCTGCACAATAACTTACAAATAAAACTTCCCATTGATTTAAATGAGGCTTTTAACCTCTTGAATGCTAGATATGTCTCCAACATGTTGCTCCACAATACATTGGAGATCTCTACAGCATTTAAGGGGTTAAAACCCCTATTTAATTAAATGGGTACATTGTAATTATTTCTATGGCTCCCCTATGGTGCAGAACCACACCTCCATTATCTTGAGCAATATTCCAGTATGCTCTTTTTCCGGTACTGTGCAGACAAGTGATGGATGTCCTAAATGCTGCTCCCTGAAGCTTATTGCTGTATTTGTCCCAAGCTCATCCTGTTATACTCTATATGTACAATGTCTCTACGACCAGCGCACAACAGTAATTTATATAAAACAATAAGAAACTAAGAACCAATGGCACTGCCATGTTACAGAGATTGTCAATGTATTGCGAGATAAAATGCATTGAAGAGCACTCTTGTGGGCATCCAAACAGCTAACATCAATTCAGTAAGTAAAAATTCAAAAAGATTTAATGAAAGACTTCCCCCGGATGAGAATGCAGTGTACAGACAGGAGAAGCATGTCATGGGGAGGGTTGACCCAGATAAGAAGTGTGTGTGTGCTAAGGGAGGAGTAAAGGAAAGGGCTTATTAGGAGGCTGGTGACAGGAAGTAGACTGCTGTTCGGGGAAGAGAGGACTAGGAGAAACATCCCTCCCTCCCTATTATGGTGTAGTTGTTTGGTTGTGTGTCACCGCAGGGCAGACAGTCCTTGCATGGTTTTCAGAGATTGTAAACAGATATGGTGTTAACTGATATGGTAAAGTTATGCATATTTTATCCAGCTGAAGCACTTTGTGAGTTTGCCCTGGACTTAGGTTGTGGGTTAGTGATGTTAACCATTGAAGCTAAAGTGGATGGTCAATGGGGTAATTTTTTGGGAGTCAGCTGTAAGTGTTGATGGAATGGTAGAGTCAGCTGTAAGTGCTGACAAATATTGGGGCTCAGCTATAGTGCTGAAGAATGTGGAGATTCTAGCATGAACCTGTGCAATTTTGGCCATGCTTGGTTCAAGGAATGTGGATTGGCAAGGACTGTCAGTTAATAATTGATCAATAATTAATTATTATTATGGTGAATAACAACAATAATTTGATTGGAAGTAGTTAAATAAAACTGTGGTCTGTTATCTCCCTAAAGATGTGTCTGTGTTTATTTTTGGGATCATACCCCCTTCCTTATTACATGGTACAGGAAACACAATTATCAAACCCATAAAATGGAGAGTGTTGTTATTATTTACAGTTCTAGTCACAAAATAATAGTGTGTGAGTTGTGACTTAAATAGGACTATAAAACATACAATTTAGGTATTATAAAAAAGGAAAACATCTCATTTCATTAAACATAAATCTGGAAATATTAAGTGTGTATAGATTTATTTATCTTTTTTATAATTATGTTTTTTCACACGGGAAAGACATCACCTGAAAAAAGTACTAACATAGAAAACATCCCATTGTCACTTTTAGCTAGGGAGGTAAGTGATGTATTAAAAAAGAACTAAACTGCAATTCTTTAAAAGAAAATCATTTATTTTTCACATAACGCAAAAAAGGGACATCTTCATTTCAAAGGCAGTTCAAGACATATATATATATTTACAAACTAAATCTGCTTTTGCATTAAAACATTTTTCCTAAATTATTTCACATAACATTTTAATCTGTTCACATTTATAATATAAAAGAGAAAATATGTATTTGCATATTTTGGATAAACTTGGAATTCCTGATAGTGCTCAAAAACAATTTCGAAAACATCAGGCTCTAAGTTTACAATAAGTCTCTGCCTGATCTCACAGCTGAAATTCTTTAACCCTGTGAGTGTAAAAGGGGTACGCAATGCACTGCAGAGCAATGCATTGCATACCCATCTGTCACTCAAAGGGTTAATTCTCTTTGGCCTGTCAATGGAGGAAAAAAAAATACAGATTCTAAGTTTGCATTGTAAAATTCCTTTCTGCCAATAAGTGGCCAGAAGTGCAGGTAGTAAGAAATGGTTAACCCTTTTAAAACCAAAGACCTGTGCAATGCAATGTGTCACACACTGCTCTGGTTCTTAAAGGATTAATTTAATTTATTGAAACTATATATTAGCAGCACTTTCACTGTAAATATTAAGGCAAATGCAATACTTAATCCTATTTATGAAATAGGAAATTGCCTATATGTTTTTAAATATATATTTGTTGCTGGAATGATCAATGGCAATATGGAGACTGTTGTGTTCCTAAGGTGTGATTAGATTGCCAGGGGGTACAAAACGCATTGCAATGTGTCGCATACCCCTCTGGCACTCAAAGGGTTACGAACTGATAAAAAGGAGAAAATTCTCCAGTAGAAATAAACTCTCCGTTCCGTATGTTATTCTATAGAGCAGTGGTCCTCAACCTTTTTTTGTTCAGGGCACCCCTAACAAGTTATCTAGAACATTTGGGGCACCCCTTACATATTTAATGTACTTTATCAAGGACATAATCAAGGTACAATACATAAATATACAGCTATTATTAGGTCTTACAATCATAATAACAAAATTAACATAATGTGCATAACAGTTTCTATAAATCTTTATTTAAAAGTCCATTTTTGTTAGTCTTCATAGAAAACATGGGGCACCCTAAGCTGATGTCCATGGCACCCTGGTTGAGAATCACTGCTATAGAGCCTTGATTCTAATCAATCCAACTTGAGAGATCTTAGGGCTAATGACCTAAGATTAATTAGAGCAATTCTGGTCCTAATTATCTGCATCACAGGGGACAAATTCCCAGATTTATATGGCTTATTTAAAACCTTGAGTGAAAAGTAGTGCATTGAAGACCACTATAGCATTCAAGGGATTCGAGACACTTTTAAATCAGTGGAGATTTGTATTTGTCCCTTGGAACAGTTAGTCATAGTCTCAGTGCAGCTGGTTGTTCTCACTGAGTATTTGTTAACAGCATTTCTGCATTTGATATGGCACTTTTTATCAACCAGTAAACAGTTTTCAGAATGGTCCTGATGGTTAGTGGTGGTTGGGAACCAATGATAAATGTTTCCTACTGCAGTCTTATTTATTCAGTTTTCCACCTTACTTTGCTTTATACCCTTGCTTTGTAGAGTGTTTAGAACATGACCCTGCAAACTTTAACCACAAAGAAGAATGGCAGGCTTTCTTTCTGGCCTTGTCTATATGTGGCAAGGCGTGTCCAGCTTGGAACAATATAAAGTCCTGGAAACAATATAAAGACCAAAAACAACATTCTTGGTCCACTTATTAATTTTTTGGGGTTTATAGAACCAAAAGTCAAACTTCATTGTCTCTCTCTGAGAAGAAGAGGGCTTGGCACCTCCTAACTGTGTCCTCAGGGGAAACCACTGTATGACCTACTGTGCGAGGGTCAGCATAGATTTCATAGTCATTCCCACCCTGTAGAAATAAAATGTTATATAAAAATTTGCCATTTTGAAAATGTTAAAATTATAGTAATGTTTTATTATGAAATATATATATATATATATATATATATATATATATATATATATTATATATACTATATTGTAGGGAGTTTTCTGCTGAGTAAAATATGGACACTCCTATGCTGGGAGATAATTCATTCAAAATTTAAAGCTACACAAATGTGTTTGGTTACTTGTATTCATTTTCATTTATACTAGAAGAGTGAACACTAGGTGGAGCTGTTTATTCAGTCTCTGTGGAGAAGTTTTATCATTGATTGTAAAAGGGATAATAGTAATGTTTCATAATAAAAGCAGTTCTAATTAATAATCATAGTATTTGTGCCATGTGTTATATCAATTCTGTCAGAGTTGTAATTCAAGAGTAACTGAATGATAAAGTATCCCCCTCCCGCCCCTTTTACTGATGTAACACTGCTTACCTCAGAACAGCTGGAAGGTGCCCAGGAAGACTGCAGAAAGGGACAATCTTCAATTAAGATAAGGGTAAAATCTGAAAAACCTGTCAAGGGGGGGCAGGGTTTTCATTGTTCTCACAGTAAGAAGATTGTCCACTGCTGTTATCTGTCTGGTTTTACAACCAGATTCCACATCTGAGGAGAGCAGTGTTACACTAGGTAAAAGGGGCGGGAGGGGATACTTTATCATTCAATTACTCTTGAACTACAACTCTTCCAGTGTTGAAATAACACTCTCTTTGGCTCAAATACTACGAAAATTAATTGGAGCTGCTGTTTTTGTGAAACATTACTATCACTTTAACCCTTTGAGTGCCAGAGAGATACGCAACGCATTGCTTTGCAATGTGTTGCATACCCCTCTGGCACTCAAAGGGTTAAGCTCTCCAGACATTACCTTGGCAGCAGGAAGGGTCCTACAATATATAGGTTATCATGAAACAAAAATACTATTCCTTTAAGATATTGCAATTATGTTATTTATATTTTGAGTAAAGGAGATATCTTTATAAGCTGAGTAGCTTTAGATTGAAATATTTAAAGGTTCACCTCATCAAACAAGCTATAAAAAAAAAAAACAAAGTTTATCTACAGTGTAATTCAGCTCATGCACTCCAGATTAATGAGGAACTTTCTTTTCCCACTGTCATGAAGATATAAGGATCACCTACTCTTTTATCAGTATAATGAATTACACTCTGTTTATATATGAGGTACTTCAGCTCTCATTTTATAAAATGCTTGAACACAACTAAATGTTCTGGAAAGCTTGCCTTCTAAAGCATCTTAGTCTGTAACGGAATTACCTTTACCTATTTGACTTTTTTATTAAAATTCCTTGTCCTGGCCTTTAGTTTGAAATTGATTAGAAAGGCACAATGTCTCAGGTAGCTTGTCTCCGTGGAAACCTTTGCATAGCTTGCTTTCTTGCTCAACATCAACAGGCAGAACATGGTTATCTATGCAAATTTAGTGTTTATTTTCAGAGAAGTACTTATCAGGAGATATTCAGAGTGCTTTAATGCATGGATGTATCAGGCATTCACCAGGGGCATCCTGATACAGAGTGCTCCCCTTGGGTTTTCAGCAGTCCCAGTTATACAGGAAGGAATACATTTAATCAAGAGGCAGCAAAAGAAATTCTACAACAAAATTTAAAGGGATAGCAACATTTAATATGTAAAAAAAAAGTATATATTGTAGGGTTTGTTCTCCTGTGTTAAATAAGGGTACTCCCACTGCTGAGACGTGTTATATTAAAAAGTTAGCTGCTAAAATTTGATTTTTTAAAATTATTATTTATTTATTTATTTATTTTAAGGGGCAGTATCTCAAGGGCTTGAAATTTTGCATTGGTTCTGTTGCTATACCATGGAAGGAAGTTTATGGTCAACTGACCAAAGCTGTCCATAAGATATTGTAGCAACAGTGGCACTTTAAAATTTTAGGCTATTGCGCTACTGCACCTGAAAAAACAAGTTATGCAACAACCTTTGAATAAAAACCTCTGAGTGGGGGAAGTACCCCTGTTTCACTCAGGAGGATAAACCCTGCATATAGATTTTTTTATATAGTAAGTTACTATCCCTTTAAGAGGAGCCTATCAATGCCTTTATTATCACACTTTAAAGGGATAGTAATACCTAAAATGTAAAAAAAAATATGTTTTAGGGTTTATCCCCCTGAGTAAAACAACAGTACTCCCACTGCTGAAAGATGTTTCATTCAAAAGTTATTAATTTTCAAAGTTGAATTTTTTAGGTGCAATATCACAGTGGCCTGAAATTTTACAGTGGCGCTGTTGCTACACCATCCTATGGAGATTTATGGTCCTGAGACCAGAGCTGTCCATAGGATCGTGTAGCAACAGCACCACTGTACAATTTCAGGCCACTGTGATATTGCACCTAAAAAAATTCAACTTTGAAAATTAATAACTTTTGAATGAAACATCTTTCAGCAGTGGGAGTACTCAGGGGGATAAACCCTACAACATATTTTTTTTTACATTTTAGGTATTACTATCCCTTTAAGTGGAGCCTCTATACAATTGGCATTATTATTTTGTCATTTTTTTATCTTCCTGATTACAGATGACTTTAAGTCATGCATACACTAAACCGGTCGTATGTAGTAATACTTTTTCTACCTCAACACATTAACCTGCCAAAAGGCAGCTTAGAAAGAACGAAGCACCACATTGGTTATGACAAAGCCTAATCTTACCGGGTAGGTTTCATTTCCAAAGAAATGAATGGTGCTGAATTGTTCCTCCGCTAGAGCATCTAGACAGTAGCGTTTGTCCCAGCCTTCTGGGAAGATATCAAAACTGATCATCCCACCTGCAAGAGGGAGAGGACTTTGTAAGTAAGTGGAAAAAAAGAGAAAAGGGAGTAGGTACTTAAAAACTGATCAAAATATATGAGGGGAATGTATGAATCTACCAGTGTAGTACATGAGCTACTCATGTGTGTGTGTGTGTATGTATGTATTTTATATACACACACACACACTAATCCTGTGCCTTTGCATATGCCCAGATGCATTATTACATAGCATTGCGCAACTCCACCAGAGAACAATTTCTATGTGAACAAGCCCTTTGGATGGAAATTAATGTTTAAATACTGCCCTGTACCCTACTTCCAGACAGGCTGTGGTTACTTTCTCTGTACTGCAGTCTGTCACTCTGCCCCTGCTCCCCTCCCTCTATCCAGCCTCCAGTCATCTAGCCAATGACATAGCTCCAGCTTACAGACAGAAAGCCTCCATCACTGGAGGAGGCTGGAAAGAGGGAGGGGAGCAGAGGCAGAGTGACAGACTGCACTATAGAGCAGGTAACCGCAGTCTATCCGGAAGTAGGTGCAGAGCACTCTTTACACATTAATTTTTGCCCAAATAGTGTTTTTAAAAAACAAATGAATACAGTTTTAAACATATTCACTAACTTCTATAGGGGTGATAGATCCCCTTTAATGGCACCATTTTGCTGGTGTAAAGAATCTGAAGAATTGCACCTGATTTCCTTTGCACCCTGTTAGAATTATAGTATGGCAAAGTGTGCAGATGAATGGCACAGTCTTGGACACCCATATATTCCCCACACTGCCCAGCCCTTGTGCAAGCAGTTAGAAACAGATATTTGTTCATGCAAATAGCTTTGTACATAGGATGTTAGACAGGAGCAGGCATAAAAACATTTAATTGACCAGATGTTACCACTGAGTGTTCATTCCCATCAGAAAAAGCAGAGAAAAGATAGGAGCAGCTGAAAGAAAAGGAGAGACTGGGAGAAGAATGCAAAGTGAGACATGTAGGTAAATACAGGAAACAGAGAGAGAGAGAGAAAAAAGAGAGAGTGAGAGAGAGAGAGGAAAAAAAGAGATGATTGTGTAAAATAAATGCCGGCAAAAGGGGGAGAGATGAGGCTGTGCATAACCTCCAGTTCACTGCAACAGATCATCCTCTCATTAGTAACTCTCTCAAAGTGTGGTAAAGAGGTGATAAAGAGAAGATGACTTCTCCATTGTTACAAATGCTCCAAGTTATATGTTATTCTATGGGTCCTAAGCACTTTTAATGCATTGGCTGTGTAGAGTAACATAAGACTTGGGGCTAGATTCTATTACAGGTGCTAATTTTATCTCTGCTTTTATCTCCAGTTTTCCCCATAGACTTCAATAGGAAAATATTTGATAAAACGGGAGTTAACCTTTAGCACCTGCAATAGAAGCTGGCCCCCGGAGAGTTTATCATAATGGAGATGAAACAAAATGGCACCCCAATTGTGCGGTAATATATAGATATGTATATGCACACATATACATTATGTACAGTATAATGCACCAGGAACCAAAGGAAAGTTAGCATGGTTGTTCTTTCAATTATTTAATTTTTTTATCTAAAAAGAAAGAAACAAAGTTCTTAAAATGCTATAAAAATTAAGTACAAACTGAATGACAGCCTGCTAACATGTTTTGTGGCTGCCATGCTGCTTTATCAAAGATTGAAGGCTAAGTCAAACAACACGCTAAATTACCGGTATTTAATCTGAGTCTCTAACATCTTATTGGCTAACAATCATCAAAGAAATTAATTCACACACATCTTATTGGTTAAAAATCATTTTCATATCAAGAACAGTTAGTTCACACCTATTATCGCATTAAATAAAGGAAATACTGCTAGGGTAACATCTCTCAACTATTTGTTGAATAATAATAGAAACTGGACAGTCCTTCCCATTTTGTCTGTTGAAACATAATAATTTATTTGATGGGTCTATAGTAAATATTATGATAATTATCAAAAAAGCTAAATGTCTTCTAGCTCTTCAATGTGCTGATACACGTTTTTTTACTATTGTATCCCAACGTATAACAGTTTTATTGTATGATGATCTTTCTTCTGGAGACTATGATGCCAAAATATTATATTAATTACCATCTTATTATATTCTTTCTTATCTAATTAAAAACCCCATTTAAGTTAATGGGCATGTTTCTTGTCTCCTGTGGTGTATATGGTTTTTGTGCTGCAGTTTGCATTTATACATAAGACTCATATAAATAGAAATTAGGGAGAGGAAGCAGAACAATCAGCAGGTGAGAGATAAATAGAAAGATAGAGAGAGAGAGAGTGAGAGCTGGTGGAGAAGAAGAACTAAGAGTCGTAGATGTGAGAGGTGGAAGAGGATAGAACATGGTGTGTGAAAGAAAAGTGAAAAAAAGAAAGGAGAAAGCTCACCTCTGGTAAATCGCAATCCTTTCCCTGCAAACTCTCTCTGTAGAGCTGCTACAAACTTCTCTCTGATTCTCTCTTTCTTTGGGGAGATAGAAAGGAGACAGACAGGTCATCATAGAGAAACGTGCATGGAGTAATTGCATTCACTCTATGTTTAAGTCTTTGCTATATTGTGCAGAGCGTTATAAGAAGTCTAGTGAATTGGGGCTTATGATACATCCTCACTGGTACGTAACATGCGGGATTCTTGCATGGGCAAAGCTGTGCTCATCTACCTAGCATATTTATAAAAATATGGATGGACAGAGCACAAATGAATGGTACTTTTCCTCACATTTGTATTTAGTAATTAGGGTTGACATCATAGTCCTTTTTTGGGCCACCTAACCCAAAAATATTTTCACAGAGGCATAACTAGAACCTATTGGACACTAGGGCAGATGGGGTTCCTCTTGGATGCTGGGCCCCAGCACAACTGCACCCTGATTAGTGAAATCTCTCTACAATTCAAGGAGGGAGATTCACTAAGCAGTGATAAAGTGGAGAGGACTTCTCTAGTTTATCACTTCTCCAATTCCTATGTTATTCTATGGAGCTTATGCACTAAGATTTCTTCAGTTTTGGAGATCATGGTGCATAGGGTCGTTAGAATAATATAGGAACTGGAGAAGTGATAAACTGGAGAAGTCACCCCTGCTTTATCACCGCTTAGTGAATCTCCCTTATGGTGTTACAAATAAAACAAAATGTATATTTTAGGATACACATCTCATTTAATATAAGTTATCATGGATGTTGGGCTGTTCTAAGGATTCCCAGTTATTAATACCAACTTTATTTTGCCAGCAGTTTCAGATGGTCAACTTACTTTATCTAATTCTGAGAATTCAATCCTCTCTTCTTGAGTGCAGCTACGTCCAATGGGTGAGATGTTCAGCATTGCATTACGAAATTCAATAAATGTTCCCCTGTACCGGAATTAACAAAAGAGCAGATTATAATACATTTGTTAAAGGGATAGTAATGTTTCACAATAAAAGCAGCTCTAATTAATCATCATAGTATTTGGGCCTTGGAGAGTTATTTCAGTTCTGTCAGAGTTGTAGTTCAAGAGTTATTGAATGATAAAGTATCTCCCTCCCGCCCCTTCTACTGATGTAACATTGCTCAGCTTAGAGCAGCAGGGAGTGTCCAGGTAGATTGCAGAGAGGGACAATCTTCAATTAAGATAAGGGAAAAAGCTGAAAAACCTGTCAAGAGGGGCAGGGTTTTCATTGTTCTCACAGTAAGAATATTGACACTTGCTGTGAGCTGTCTGGTCTATGGACTGGATTTCACATCTTAGGAGAGGGGGCTTACACTAGGTAAAAGGGGCGGGAGTGGGCAACTTTATCATTCAATTACTCTTGAACTACAATGCTCACAGTAATGAAATAACACTCTCTATGGCTCAAATACTATGAAGATTAATTGGGGCTGCTGTTTTTGTGAAACATTACTATCACTTTAAGTGCGGCGCTGTATTAAGAACATTTGACTTAATCTCTGACATTTCTTGTCTGATCCTCTTTAATACAAGCGAAGTTAGTGAAATAAAGCTATATCTTATTTTATGCTTTTTGGGGTGTTTTTGTGATGGATTTTTTTTTTGGGGGGGTGGTTACTCCTAACTTGCAAGATTTTTTTTTTACATTTGCTTTGCTTTAGATTAGTGTGCGTCAATGAATCTGTGTAATAACTAATGTGAGTTAATTAGAAGGTAATCTGTTACTGAAATATGTGTGGTTATCGGATGTTAGACTGTTTGAAACATAACCTCTATGTCATTGCCGCCAGAGACCAATATCTAGTATTGCACTGCAATGAAACTGATGTATTGAGAAATAGTGGTGCAATGCTGGCATAAATCAACACATTTCTATTGATTTAAATGGTGCTTTTAATACTTTGAAGGTTAAGAGGCAACCTCACTAGTGTTATCTCTAGTGTTCAGTGATTAAAAGTCCCATTTAAATAATTTTTATCTGCTTACTATGGTGCATTTGATTTACTCCAGTATTGCACCACTTTTTTAGAGCATCAGTCCCAGTGTGTTGCTGGCCTGGCCCCTGGAAACAATTACATTTACTGACATGGCAGAGGTAATGCATGTAATTGGTGTCCTTTATTTTAATTGGGGGATATATTCTAACTCTGTGGAGCTGCTAAATGCCATATGCACAAAGAAAGGAGAGGAATTCAGAGGTAAGCAACTGCATTATAAGGGACAAATAATAGTTCCTGTTGATTTAATCTGGAGTTTTAAGCCTATCAGTGGCTGAAAGGTTCCCAGTAGACTGCAAAACAATAAGCTGGAGACTTGTAGTATTCAATGGCCAATTTATCAATCAATAGAAAATTGGGGAATTTTTATCTGTTCCTATGGTGCAATTGGTTTGCCTTATGAATGCTCCACTTTTGTTTGCAGAGTGCCACTAGTTGCAAATATTAACCCCTTGGATGAAAAATACATCACCAACACATAGAAAACCAATGTCTCGAAAACAGCTGAGCATCCACATTGATGAAGGGGAAATGTTTATGCAAACGGTTAACTTATTATTTTTATATAGGCATTAAATAGTTTTAACCCCCTTTCAATCCTCTTTGAGATTAGTTGGTACCCACGGGTTTAAAGGGATCATTATAGAAAAATACTTCTTTTAACACATTACTTCTTTAAAAAATGTAGCCATAACCTGTCAACTATTTTAAGAAGAGATGAACATTTACAGTCTCTAAAAAATCACAAATCTGAGAACCCTGAATGAACCTGGCTACTGCATTTTTGTATCATTTCAGTGTTCTGTTCTCTCTCCTACCTACTGAGTGACAGTACCAGCTGTTCGGAGGCTCCAGCATCACAATCATGTACTAATAGGCGAGCAGGTACATAACTACAGAAGAAGGGCACATTCCTTTCACACCCAGGCCATATTTTCTAAGTCACAAGATGAGTAATGTAATTGAATCTGTAGCTCTGTGTGCAAAAAGATCATGTTTCCTAAGAAAATAAAAAAGTCCAGTTGATAAAAAATAAAATAATGGAATGCCAGATACAAGGACAATAGTTCAATTCATTAAGTTAAAGATATGAAACTGTGGAGCAAATCAACTGCTCCAAAGAATAAAAATTAGCCGAATTACTATATATTTAAATGGGGGGGGGGTAATCCCTTGAATGCTAGAGATGTCTCCAATGCTGCAAACCTCTCTAGCATTAAAGAGCTTAAAACCCCCATTTAAATCAATGGGAATATGTACTTGTCCTCTATGATGCAGCCGGCTTGCTCCAGAATTGCTCCTGTTTTCTTTTGTGCAGAAGGTCTAATATGAACCCAATGTCACTTACGAGGGTGTGGGGCCCGTGTAGTCTACTGTTGGTTCATTTGCTTAGGTGGGACGCGAGGGAGCGATGCTTGAGTTCGGAGACGGCATGCCAGGTACTCCCTTGCTGAAGCTGGATAAGGTGCTGGTCGTGACACCACATTGTTTCACCCCAGTTAATCCGGGGTGCAACCAAGATGTGAGTACTCTGGGATCCATTAAGAACCAGGACCAGAAAGATACTAGGAAGGACCGGAACAACAAAGAATGAGAATGGCAGGATAGCCGGATCAGAAACCAAGGTCCAGAGAACAAGAGGTAGTCAAACAAGCCTGGTCAGTAGTCAAGGAGCGGAGATCAGGAGGTAGTCAGCAGCCAAGGGTCAATACAAGGATAGCAATATACTACAAATAAACACTGAAAGCTTGTGGAACAGGCACCCATTGTCTTGGGTTGCCAGTTTAAATTGTAAGAGTAGTCAATAGGGAGGCGAGGGCTCACATGAGCGTTGGATCCAATTGGGTGAATACTGCCCAATGGAAAACAGACCAGGGTATGTCAAAGAGCAGGTGCCGCAGATAGAGGAAGCGGCAACAATGCACATGGTCCACACTCTAATCCAAGGAAGCAAGCCGCAGGAAGATGGAAACCAGGGTGCAACACTGTAAGCGGAGAGGTAAGCGAGCCGCTGGTGACACAGTGACACCTAAAGAATCTATTTGTACAGTATGAGCAGAGTTCTTTTCCTGCTCATTATGGTGGAATTACCTGTCTGGCATATAAACATATGTGAATACAGCTCAGGCTGGGTACAGAATCCCTTTAGTGAATAGTAGGGATAGCTGAAAAGTCAAAATATGTTTCTAAGTGAATTTTTGCTGAAAACTAGCAATTCCCCACATTTTCTGTGAACATTCCCACCCATAATACATAAGATTTCTGCCTTTTTTGCCAAAGCCAATACATTTTCTGCAAGAATTTTGCCATTTTCCTCCTATACTTTCTATTGATGCAATATTTACCTCCTCTGCCCTGCGGGCTGCTGATGGCTAAAGTAAAAGTTGTGAGCAAACAGCAACATATACCTTGAAAAAAATGTTAGCCCGGCTGAGTCCCTTTGTCCTCTGACCACAACACTAATCACCTGGCATGGGCATCCTTGAAAAATAATTGTTGCTTGGGTTATGCCAGCTGGGTGCTACACATGACATCAGTTCTTTAAAATCTCTGTTTTCTTAAAAGAAAAGGGCAGCCTGTCAACAACCAACCAAATTTGCCATTCCGTTGTTGTACTTTTGGATGACTTTTGCTTAATTTTGGAGTCCTTTGAAAGCTCTCTGGTTTGGTGGGATAATAGTCTGTGTAGGAACTTTATCTGTTTACATACATTATCATGATGACAGATAGTTGTTAGGGTACTAATGGTGATGGCTGATGAACAGATGGTGGTGGTGGTGCTGCTGATCTCCATAATGGTGATGGAGGTGTCTCAATGCTGGTGGTCACCTACACTGATCTCTAAATCCTCCTCATCATCATCAGGAGGAGGAGGAGAAATGGGTAACTAGGATAATAATACAGCTGAAAAAGATGCCCCACTCCCTGCAGACACATCTAAAAAATAGTACTACCAGCACTGTGCATGTCCTGGCCACTTTTTGGAGTCATCCTGCCAATGCTCACACCGTCATTGACCTTCTGGAGTTTATCCCACTCAAACCTATATATGTTCTTCATGTGTGGCCTTAAAGAAGATGCACCTAGATGAGATGCAGCTTTACTCCTGCTCACACATTTTCAACAAATACAAAATATGGCAATATGTTTGTTTATTGCATCCTGAGTGAAGTATCTCCATACTTCTGTTCAGAGTGAAGAGTCCTCTTATTGATACTGAGCGACTATTACGATTCTTGTGAGTAGTACAATAAACAAAACTAGCAGACACGCTAGATGTTTTTCTCATAAAAGCTGAAGCACTACTACATACCTTGACCTCTATAGAATTTGTTGTGACTAGGTGCAGTTAGGAGGAAGAAGTGATGAGGAGGATAATGAAAGGGATGGTGTCTTTTGGTCATCTTTACATTTCTACTATTTAGCCTCTGAAGAAGCATAAAAACAGGCTTTTTGCAGATGTGGAAGTGGAACACTGACCTTGTACCTTTCAGATACAGCAGATAATTTTGGCTGCACATTGTCATCGATAGTTTGCACTTCTTCAGTATATGAAGAAGCAATTGGGGAGAAGGGTCTGTGTAGAGAGACATATTTTAAAATCATAATTTTCAGTGATGGTGGAATCATCCGATACCAAAGACTCAAGCTTTTCCTCATCAGCATCCCCACTTTCATACTGTGGTAGGGCTAAAACAAATGATGATGATGATGCTGTGGTGGTGGTGAAGATGATGATGACTTATTTCTACCACCAAGGATCTCCTTACTAGGAAATTCAGGCTGATCTTGCTCTCTGCTTTTTATTTTTTAGTCATTTGCTTGTAATTTTTTCCCAGTCTCCAACAAATCCACAACTCCATCACCTATCAATGACTTGCCATAACCATCACACTCTGCCTCTATTGCAGGATTTTGTCCTTCTTCATGTGTCTCCATTACTAGGCTGGGGGTGGGAGGGGGGGGCACTACAATTACTGACTGAATGTCTAAATGTTATGGTAGAGGAGGTGAAATGCATAGTATTATTGTTAACTTTATCATCATAATCACCACCACCACCACCTCTTTTTTAGCAGCAGGAATTGGCATACTCATAGATCTTCTCCTACCACCTTTATTTGGATGTGATTTGGAATGAGTTTCTGCATCACTTTTCCTCTTCCTAGAACACTCTGACAACACAGCCTTCCCGCAACACCATTTTATACTAATGCAAGGAGGAAAAAATTGTGTGGAAATATTTAAAAAGGCAAGAAATCTGAATTTTAGAGGTTCCAGCTTCAAGTCGAAATGTGCTGTTTTCTACCTTTTCATTTTGGGGCAAAAATATTCACTCATCCCTAATGACCAGTGTCATTTTGAATACCAGCATAAATAATTAAATAAAAAACTGCCCATAAGGTACCAGAATGTAGAGAGAGTGTTAGGGAAGAAATAGATTAAGTAAATAAATTAGAAGGGTAATGAGGGATATTTGAGATGGACAAAAAACACAAATAGAGGTGGAAATAAGGATAGAGCAAACAGAAAGAGCTAGGAGCTGTATTCGGTAAACAAATGGGCACAATTCTGTAGCAAAATCAGCTGGATCATAGGAGACAGATGAAAATCCCCCATTTTCCCATTGATTTATATCTCTTTTAATCATTTGAAAGCCAGAGAAGTCTCCAATTTTAATTATTAGATATTTTCATGTCCCCATTATAGTGCAGTTGTTTTACTCTGGACTTGCACCTCTTCATCTTATTGAACATGGCCCTTGGAATTGAAAATGGACCTGTCAGCCAAAACAATACAGTATGCATATTTTGAAACTATAATATTAGTAGTAGTAGTAGTAGTAGTAGTAGTAGTAGTGGTGGTGTAAGCATTCCCAGCTGATAGACATGTATGACACCTGGACACTTGGCTCAGTGTTGAGCCAGGAAGCTGGAAAGGGAGGAATTTTGTGAAAAGAAATAATAGGTTGCAGGGTCTATTTAGGAATGAACAACTTTTGAAACCCATAACTACTGAACATAAAAACATAATTCAAGCATGTCAGAATATAGAATACAGTCTACAGCACACAATTTTACATTTTCTACACAATATATGCCCTTTAAATGCTTGAAAATGCTTAAAGAAATGTAAATATTTATTTTGATTCCACACCCTCATGTATTGGTGCAATTTCACTTCTTTGCACTGTTTGTAAATAAGTACTTTGCATACAGTGCCATGCAGAGAGAGGAACTGATATCACACAGAGATGGAGCGCTTTAAAGCAGATGGTGTAAAGTAAAGGCAGCTTTTTTATTGCAGATTAACCATTTGAGGATCAGAGGTTAGCGCAAAGGATTATGAAGCACAAACTGCTTGCCTACCAGGGTTACAAAAAAAATATTAAAACTTTTTTTTGGTCCATTCTAAACCTTTGGGTGGAAGAGATATCTCCAATCATATATAGCAACACAATGTAATAGAGATATCTATAACTCCCAAGGGAAAGTTAAAGTTATTTCTCTGAAGCAAGGAGCTGTTTATACTAGATACTCACCGTTTTTTGGGCAGCTTTAGCAGAGCAATGTAAGTGAGGCAGAAGTTAATAAGATCCTGAAGAAGCTCTTCCCCTAGATGATTTTGAATTGCCTTAAAATAGATCCAAGGGTTAAAGTGTTAAGGACAAAGGTATTGTAAAACAACACGTTACTGAACAAAGGTGCTATTACATAGGATTATATGACGCTGCTGTAAAGTTCTGTTATTAAAGTTCAGAAAGTTCAGTCCTCAAGGGCGTAAACAAGGATATCCTTAGTTAAGCACAAGTGAGTTTGTCAGTTACTCTTTCATTTGAGTGCCAGAATGGTATCCAACACATTACAATGCAATGCGTTGTATACCTCTCTGGCACTCAAAGGGATAAGACTGGTTGACACAAGAAAATTTGTTGAAACAATACATAAGTATTGTTTTCTACAGCATAGTTCACAAGTGCTGATGCAGTGAAGTTGCCCATGTAAATTAAGTCTCAGACTTACTTAATTGTGCTCAATAAGGGAGATCCAAGACTCTTTGTTCCCCTGCTCTTGAGGACCAAACATCAGATCCCTGGGTTTTTCCTGCTGAGTAAAGCAAGAGTACCACCACCATTTGGAGATTCATTATTCAAAAGTTATTTCAGCTCAAGCATTTTTCTTTTTTTTATTTGTTATTAATGTCACTTCTTGTGTGCAGATCTACATTTGCTTTCAATAGATGCTGAGCCTTGGGCTACAACTCTTCACAGAATGTTATAGTAAGCGTCACCTCATTAGGACAGTTTGAATTGGAATACCATTTAAATGAATCATCTCTTAGCAGCAGGGGTACTCTTATTTTTCCCAAAAGGAAAAGCTCTATATCAAGGTCAAGTTCATTCCTCATGGGCTACCAACAGGCTGGCATTTATGGACATCCCTGATTACTGAGTCTCTCAAAATGAAAGAGTAACAAATTGATTAATTAAATTCTTATAAAAAAAAAAAATATATAGAATCTTTATTTCAGACAATTTAATACTATGCAGAGTTCATATGTCAGTTTTATCTGATCCATGTTAATGTTACTCCTCCTTTTCACCCTATTTGCTGATAGGCGTTGGGGGTTATTGTGAATATGCATGGCCAGTTTATTAGATATACCAATCTAGTTGCAGACAGAGCCTCCTTTGGTGCTCAGCACAGTGTCCAGTCATTAGGACATGAATTCCAAGAGCTGGTGGAATAATTACACAGGGATGTTGCCCCATGCAGACTCTATCATGCCCTCAGTTGCCTCAGATTAAACAGGGGGATCTGTTCACAGTTCTTGCCAATGACCTGTGGCTTCCGGTTTCAACAAGATGTCTCTGGCCACAGAACTAAGATTGACTGGATGTTTGTTGGTTGTTGGAAACTTGAATTGGCCTATTTGCTGCTATCATACCACATTCTTAGTCACGTAGGTCACGCAGTTGGCTAAATCTCTCAGTGAAAGGCATGCAAACACACTATACCTCTGAATTGGATTTCCTGCTTTATATCGCTTGATATGGACAAGTGGCACTGCGCCTGAGGGAACAATCATTGAATACAAATGGGGGGGGTGTAGCTAATAAACCTGCCACTCCATTTATTTCAGTATCAATAGAAGACTTTTCCAGATAGGGTCCAAGATGTTCTGGGCTTTATTCCATAAGTTAAAGAGTGCAATTCTGGTGCAAACTAAACGCTCCATTGAGAACAATGAAAATGGCCATTTATTTAAATGAGGATTTAACCACTTGAATGCTAGAGATGTCTCCATTGCATTGTGGAGCAATTATGGAGCAAACTAAGTGCATTAAAAATGACAAATTATCATTCTCATTTCTTTAATTGGTACTTTAGCCACCTGAATGTCAGAGAGGTATCTAATGCATTGCTTCTCAAAGTATTTAGACTTTCTGCTGCCATTGCCCCAACCAAGTGCATGCATGCCGCACATGGCCACTTGAATCTACCCTTCCACACACTCTTCCTCTTTTCCTTAAATACAATGATAGAAAACATACACAGTGCACAATACATTGTATACACTTGCCTTTGCCAAGTAAATGGTTCTCAGCCTCTTAAATATTCACTGACTTCCGCAAAATTGTGTTCAGATGCAGCTACCAATGCCACCTGAGCCCTGGAACTCTGCCCCTCTGCAAGGTGCATGTCACATGACTTGGTGTGAACTGCTTGATAACGTCATGACTTCAGTTGCTGCAACTTCTTGTTGCTCTTATCAACCTGCTGCTGTAGGTCTAAATATGTCTGTGTCTGCAATCAGTTGGATATCTCTAACATTTAAGAGGTCAAAACCCCAATTTAAATCAGTGCGGATTTGGGGAATATATATTTATTTGTTTCATTTGCCCTAAATTGCAATTCTGTAACTTCCTGCATAAGGCCATATAGGACTTATGTATAAAAACATAGTAGAGCAATTATGGGGCAAATCAGCTGTACTACAGGGTAAAATAAACATTGCTCCTCTTTGCCTTTTTATACAAGGCACCATGGCAAATATTTATGAAAGCTGGAGTTAATCTGGAGTAAACCAGCTGCACCCTAGGGAACAAATAAGAATTCCTAAATTCCCATGTACTTGAATAGAGCTATTAACCCCCTGTATGACAGAGAGAGGTCTTCAATACATTGCTTTGCTATGCATCAAGACATCTCTAGAATTCAAGGGGTTAAAACCCAATTTAATTTAACAGGAATTTGTATTTGTATGGTGCAGCTGGTTTACTCCTGAATAAATTCAGTTTGCTTTTATAAATATGGGCTTATAAGATTTGCAGAGCTTATACTGAAAGCAGTATGAATTACTTTATTAGCTATAGGTTCACTGCACTGAGAAAACAGTTGGTGTTGTATTTATTATGAATACTAACTAAGAAATTGTTTATTTATAACATATTTGTTACAATTTTATACAGAGAGTATACTCAGATTCAATTAGCATTGGTCATACCTGCCTGGAGAGGAGCTTTCCATCCTTGTACTGAACCGTCCCATTCTCAGCAAACACGTAATCAAATTTGTGAATCACTAGGAGAGGGAACACAAGGAACAGGTGCTAAGTACCCAACACCAGGCCAGTGGTAAGACACTAGCTGCCCCTTGTTTCTGTTATAGGTTGGCATAATTAGCTTCTGTGATCTTTGTAACCAAGTATTTTTCATATTATTAACATTATCAAAAAGTAAATAATATTGTACCAATATCCCTGCTCACTAGGATGAGACAATGCTTTGTATTAAATGTTATTTTGTTCTATGAGGTATGTCCTTTAAAATGTATTCTTCCCTGAAATACAATTTGGACCATATTCCCAATGTAAAAGTGGAGCAATTCAAATCAGAAGGAATGTGTGCAAGCTTAATTTGTCTCAAATGGTGTGTACCATAATTGTTCTGGTTACCTTGTGTATATTCACCAGAATGCACACTAGGGCACACTAGGAAGAAAGAAAGATATAGATACAGATAGACACCAAAGATGGGCACACTAGGGGGATATAGACAGACAGACACCATAGAAGGGTACACTGAGGGAAAGAGATGGAAAGACAGTCACAGCAGAAAGGCACACTAAGGGGGGAAGAGCTAGACAGACAGATAAATCAGAAAGGCAAATTAGGGGGAAAATATAGTCAAACAGACACAGAAGAAGGGCACAATTAGGGGAAAGAGAGACAGGTACCTCAGAAGGGCACACTCAGGGGAAAAAGAGATACAGACACCACAGAAAGGCACACTAGAGCATATCTCCCAAGAGACCCTCTTTAGGAGGGACAGACCCTCTTTGAGACCCAAATCCCTCTGTCCCTCTTTTCTACCCTTTTTTCCCTCTTTATAGGAGATCAGAATGAGTTGTGTGTATTACATTGCTCCACAGCAATAAAACTCACATTGATATTTGTTTAATCTTCAGTATCTTTGTATATAAATTAGTCTGTGTCAATAAAATTATTTGGTCTGGTTCTAAATCATTTATTCAGTTACACAAAAAGGTGTCATTAGGTCACGAATTAACCTAAAAAATATAGGTAATATTCTGTCCACCAGCCACGCTCCCAGAAACACCACCTAATACAAAAGTGTCCCTCTTTGGCCATTTGAAATGTTGGGAGGTCTGCACTAGAGGAAGAGAGAGAGAGGGAGCGAGAGAGAGAGATCACAGAAAGGCAAGCTAGGGGAGAGAGAGAGATTGACACAACAGAAAGGCACAATATTGGGAAAGTGAAAGACAATCACCACAAAAATGAACAACTGGGCAAAGAGAGAGAAAGGACCAATAGGGGAAAGATAAACAAGACAGACATCTCTGAAAGGTACACAGGGGGAAAGAGTGAGAGACAAACACCTCAGCATGGAGCCAAACGTAGAAAGAAAAATCTCCATTTATTTAAATAGAGTTTTTAACTCCTGAATCAATTAATTGGAGACTTCTCTAGTATCCAAGTGGTTTAAAACTCCATTTAAATTCATAAGGAATTGTATATGATCCTTGTAGTGCTTGCTGTTAGTTGGCCCTAGAATTGGTCCACTTTTGACATATAACACAATGCTCCTTATGTAGAAGGGCAATGTAGAGTAGTTTTAGGACAACTGCACTGCGTCGTAGTGGACAAAGAAGTATTCAATTGATTTAATTGGTCATTTAACACCTGGAATGAAAGAGAGGTCTGCAACATATTGCTTTAGAATACAATGGAGACCTCTCTAACATTCAATAGTTTAAATGCTCCAATTACATCAGTAGGAGTTTGGGAAATATATAATTGTCCCATATGATAAAGCTGGTTTGCCCTAGAATTACGCATAAGACACATTTCCTGAGAAGCTACAACAGTCACAAGGGTATATCATCAGAAGATCAAGTCTTTACCTGGAACAGGGCGGTCAATAGGGAACTATGTCTCTTACTTATAAAAGCAAACTGGAGATATTCTGAAAGTAAACCAACTGCACTATAGAGGACAAAATAAAAATACATGTTAAATCAAATTGGGTTTTTAACCCACTGAATAATTCCAGTTTGCTTTTATAATTATGGGCTATTCTGCAAGTGATTAATATGTATAGTCATGTTACTTCCACTTTTTATTATTTTTTCATCTACACCTATTTTTATCAGATGTTATGCTCTGACAGCGAGCTACCTGCTTCTCAGATTCCAGAGAGTTTTCTGGTCGATCGACCACCAAAGCAGGATGTAAAACAATGATGCAGGCTCTATGCACCAATGAATGCTCTTTTTTTATTTATTGAATCAACAGACATGCTTTCACATTCACTGACAGAAAGCTATCTGAAAAAAAGATTCAGGCAGCTCATTGTTAAGGACATGTAAGTGTAAAAATAAATAATAAATAAAATAGGTGAAGATGAAAAAAAATTATGCCTATTATATACTTGCAGACTATGTGATGTTAAAAGAAGGGTTGTTATTACTTAGGAATGCCAAGGTGGACTTTATGTATAAAAGGGTTGATAATAAGTGTTACAGGATGGACTTCATGCATAAAGGGGTGGACTTTGAACATAACAAAGTAGACTTTTGAAGCCCCCATGTGAGATGCATTTTGAGGTAGTTGTCTTACCCTGGTCGCCCTCTCCCAGCTGCTCTGCAATCTTGGGGTAATCAGAGCCTCCGACCACTCCAATCTTTACTCTCTGACGGAGATCCTGTAAAAACAGGTCCACCTCTGGGTCTACCTTCTGTATAGAGAAACAAGAGGGTGGTATGAAATCAGGAGGTTGACAAATGCTGAAAAAGAGAATGAAAGTTAAAGAATAATATATAGAAATAATTAAAACAACATAGAAAAACCTTTGGGAGTTATTTATTAAGGGGTAAAAAACAGATGAAAAAAAGAATTCTCGCACATTTGCTATTTTGCCATATTCACTATGGAGATAACTTGTATGGTGTCTGACAGGCTTTGCTCATTTATTGCTCTAGACTCAGGCCTTTACTTAATCCCATGTTATCCTAGTTTGGATTTTTTTCACCCTGTTTTCAAAATAGGTGGAGTTTTTCCTCTTTCTTTACACAAAGAACATTTTGCCTATTTTTTTAGGAAACAGAAGATTTCTGCTCAGCTTTTGTAAAAAAAAGTAACACCTTATTACCCATACACAGCTACCTTATTATGACTAGAAAATCCTAATTTCCCCTAGGAATTTTGCTCTTATGCCTTTGGTCAAGAGATAACATCTTCAAATCAGTCCTGGATATCATGTCTGTAGAGGCAGACATGACAGTTACTGCCAGTTTTTTAATGAAGCAGGCAGAATTCAAAACACATTGCAAATCAGATCCTAAGATTACCAGGTACAGTGGGCAGAATGTGTGTCCTGTGGTCCTGCTAGCAGATGTCATGTCTGCCTCCATGGACATGACATCTAGGACCAATTATGTTATTTTTTAAACAAATGCATGCTGGCAAAATTCATAGGGCCACTAGGATTTTCTGGCTATGGTATGGCAAGTGAAGGGGGTTATTATTAACCCTTTGACTGCCAGAGTTCTCATTTATGTATGCATACCTACAGACTCAGCCCCCTCCCCCTATGAGTGAGCGAAAAAAAATTAACACATTTGTAAAAGAGATATAAAAGCGTTATTTAAAAAGATTTTAATCTCCTAAAAACTATTTTTTTCAAGCATTATACTTATGGGAATATCAGAATAGCAAAATATAACATAACATATACATTGCTTATATTCTGATTTTAGCCTTACAACATTTATGAGCAACAGATATGCTGGAATCTTCATTTGTGTTTGGGATTACCCTTGTGTTGCTACTAAAATTGAGAATATGCTGGTATCAGGGCTAGAGTGGGGTATTTCTAGTTAAATTGTAGAATAAAAATATAAAAAGTAATCAAAAGCTGCCATTCACTCAGACATACTTCCCAACATTTCAAATGGTCAAAGAGGGACATTTGTGTTTTAGGTGGTGTTGCTGGATGAGTGGCTGATGGGAAGGGTATTACCTAAGTTTTAGGTTGTTTCATGACCTACTGACACCTCTGAATGTAACTAAATAAATAATTTAGAATAAAACCAAAGTATTTTATTTACACAGACTATTTTATAAACACATATAACTGAAGATTACACAAACTTTAATGCGATTTTTATTGATGTGGAGCAATGTGATACACTTATATACACACCATACAGTCTGATATCCTAAAAAGAAGGAGACCAGGGTGGGAAAAAGGGACTGGGACTCAAAGAGGGATACTTGGGAGATATGCTCAAAGATGTATATATATTTGGAACAAACAAGTGTGTCAATGCAAGCGGCGCCAGTATTCAGCCAGTCTCTGCTTGCCTTATTAAAGTACAGTACAGGGAACAAAGTGCAACAATTTTTATATAGGTGTGTTTATTTAAATGAACAGTAAAACCGCAATAAAATTAGGGCTATATGTTTAACTCAAGAACGTATCCAGCACATTAGATAACTCAAAGGATTAAGCCATGGATGCTAGAGAGGTATTCTAAGCATTGTTTCACAATTTGTTGGAGACATCTCTACCATCCAAAGGGTAGGGTTGCCACCCAGCCGGTATTTTACCAGCAGGCCGGTAAAAAATTGGCTTCTGTCCAATGTTAAGTATATGGAGGGAATGCCATGGCCAGTATTTTTTTTGACGAACAGGTGGCAACCCTACCAAAGGGTTAAGCTTGTTTTGAGACACTTTGAGTATCAATGTTCATATACCACTGCTCAATCATGTCGCCTCTGTGGCTGATAGGATTTATGAGGTTGTTTTTTTGAAAACTGAAACTTTAAAATATTTAACCTTAGGCCTGTCAACCCTTGACACGGTTAACGTAAAGTATGTCTTAAGGTGACTAGAGATGAGGTGACTAGCACATCAACATTTAGTGTGTACTCAGAGCTTTGAGGACATTCCATTATAGAATGTACTGCTTCTGGGAGCCAGAGGGGGGGGAGTCTAATAGTTTATCAAATGTCTTCCCCAGTATTTCAGATTATATTTCTGTATAAACACATTTATTTATATATACACACACACACACACACACACACACACCCTAGTAAGCAGGCTGTACCTTAATAAGATAACATCTGTAGCATAACAAAGTAAGGTGCAGTCCAAAGGTTGAATGGTTGCTAGGCTGTCACGGTAGGTTGCAGGTCAGAGCAGTCTCACCCAGCACATGAATAAGGCAGAAAGAGGTCAGTTGAACTGTGAACAGGGTACATTATGGATGCTATTCAGCCCCATATGCTTATAAAATTTTTTGCAGAAAAAGGGAAATGGCTTCATATAGTTCAATGATTCTGAGCGTCAGTCTTCAGAGCACACCAACAGGTCAGATTTTCAGGCTATCCCCAATTAAAGAGATAGTAATGTCTCACTATAAATGAAAATACAATTATTCCTTATACTTTTTAATATTGCTCTGTACCTTCAGCAATGTTCGGAGTAGTGTTTTTGGAATTATATTTGAAAATTTCCCCCTCCCACACCTTTTATCCAACGTCACCATTCTTTCTTTGAAAGCCAGTCCTGAAGGATCGCGATGAGCGACAATCTTGTATCAGCATAAGGAAAAACCTGCCCACCTTCATCAAGGAGGGGGGTAGGGTTTTCCTTATACTGATAGACACAATATTGTTCCTTGTTGCGACCTATCCAGTCAAGTGAACAGATTTCAGATCTGTGAGAAGAAGAGTGATGTCGGTAAAAGGAGCGGGATGAGGAAACTTTAAAATATAATGACAAAAAATACTACACCAATAAGAACATTGCCAAAGGTACAGAGCATTATTAAAAAATATAAGGAATAATCATATCTTCATTTATAGTGAGACATTAATATTTCTTTAACGCCTTAAGGACCCATGACGGTCGAGCCATAAGGACCCATGATGTACCAGAACCTTCATGGATTTCAGGGCTCCCCGTGAGGCTGCACCCCGTTCTGGGAGTCCTGAACTGGGATTGTGCTGGCAGCGTGCGCACGTGGACAGGTGGGTTAAGCACAGGCAGCTCAATCACACTAACTGAGCCATTAATTACTCACTTGTGATTAGCAAGGATATAATGAAAATGTGTACTGTTAGTGTGCCCTGAGAATTAACACCGATCTTTATTTACTACTCAGTACCAATGTTTTATCCAAGGCCCCTTTCACACGGGTGACAACCAAGCTGCAATGCTGCACTGATAATGTCACCCATTGCAAAAATGTCTATTGTACAGTTCTTAGAGGTAATTATCTCCTACTGTGAATACACCAAAATCCAGAAGACTGCATCTTTACTGCTCTCACACAGGAACACAGACAAGAAAAAGTTATAAAAGCTGTTCCATAGGCTGCCAGCAGACCTTTCGCACATGCACTGTTGTCCAATGAATGGCCACCCCATGTCAACACCAGGCAGTAATACTGGTTGGTGTTCACATGAGTAGACCATCAGACACCTCTCCTGTGCCTGAATTGGAGGTGCAGTGCAGAAGAAGGCGAGTGAAGGAACATGGGTAACAGAACTGTAGCAAATGGATTTTACAGTTCTCTCTCCCACGTGAAAAAGCCCTAAGCTGTTTTTATTAATTCAGGGCCATATGCACAGAATTTAAAGTGTAGTAATTCTAGGCAAACCAAATGAACCATAGGGAACCTAGTTATGGAGGGGAGATCTTGTAACAAAGGAAAGGAGTCTGGCCTCCACTATTGGCAAGACGTGACAGGAAATTAAGGAGAGAGGTTTGGCATTTACAAATAGAACCCACCAGCATTGGGTTCTATTCTTACATTTTCTTCCTCCTTTACCGATTTAACCCCTTAGTGACCAGTCATGTGCTAGGACCAACATCAGTTGACCACTGATGATGGTCTTGGCATGTCACATATGTTTTTTGCTTGCAGTGCTCCTGCGGAAGCACTGTGAGCACTACCGGAGTCTGAAACTGACTGCTCCGAGACTGGAGTGGTCAGTATCAGAACCTCATTTGAAGAGCTGGCACACGTGATCAGTCACGTGTGTGGGCTCGCTGAATGGGATCAAAATGGTCCTTAAAGGGAATCTACTCCCCAGGACCTCTGTCGTTAAGGGGTTAAAGGCCATTCAACACATGCTGCACACATGGAGGATGTGTATAGGTCAACAGGTTATTATGGCACCATTTAGACTACTGAAGGGCCAGTAATATGAAGCTCCTGGGGACTGTACCAATGTGGCATGTCAGAAGGTTCTACCTTAGATCACTTAGAGGACACTGGCTCCATGGCTAGGTGTGTGTTATGGTTTGCAAGCAAGACAAGGAGTCAGACGGTATATTTAAAATCACCGTTATGAGTATGATAGGTATAATGCAATAATGAACAAGCAGAGGGTGACTGAAGAGGCTAGAGATTCTATCAGGAATAGGAGCCTGCCAATTGGTCAACCACAGCTGCAGGAGACTAGGCCGGAGCCCACTGGTAGTCTCAGTAGTAATGAGTGGAATACAGAATAGACCCTAAGGTCTCCCAATAAGTAGCAACAAGGGAAACTACTGACTCAAGCTTGCAGTCAGTAAGGCCGGAGTCTGCCACAGCCCCAGATCTGCACCAGGATGGATGTCTGTGGAAAACGGGCAGCACAGTGGAGCAAACAGACAGAGCCACAGGTCAGCACCAGCTAGGATAGTCAGACAAGCCAGGGTCATACATGGAGCGGGTAGTCAGCCAGAGCCACAGGTCTGCACCAGATAGGATGTCCAGAGGAATAATGCAACACTGGGAGCATAGTTAGACAGAGCCCCATGTCAGCACCAGAATGGATTAGTCAGACAAGCCAGGGTCATACACGGAGCGGGTAGTCAGCCAGAGCCACAGGTCTGCACCAGCTAGGATGTCCAGAAGAATAAGGCAACACTGGGAGAATAGCTGGACAGAGCCCCAAGTCAGCACCAGAATGGATTAGTCAGACAAGCCAGGGTCATACACGGAGCGGGCAGTCAGCCAGAGCCACAGTTCTGCACCAGATAGGATGTCCAGAGGAATAAGGCAACACTGAGAGGATAGTTGGACAGAGCCCCAGGTCAGCACCAGAATGAATTAGTCAGACAAGCCAAGGTCATACACCGAGCAGGTAGTCAGCCAGAGCCCCAGGTCTGCACCAAATAGGATGTCCAGAGGAAAAAGGCAACACTGGAAGGATAGTTGGACAGAGCCCCAGGTCAGCACCAGAATGGATTAGTCAGACAAGCCAGGTTATACACAGGGTACAGGAGCAACAGAAATAATGACTGCACTGAACACAACGTAAGGGTAATGATACACAGGCCCAGAGAGGTTTATAAAGGAGTAGGAGAAGGCGTGACCAATTAGGTCCCCCAGGCTGGGTCTATAACAGGCGTCTAGGCAAGTGCCCCATTCCTGATGCCAGTAACAAGGAACCAGATGCAGCCAGGCCGCAGGCAGAGAGGGACGCGGCTAGTGACCCCAGAGCGTCAGTCCAGAACCCGGCTCCCCAGCAGTGCCCAGCCGGATGACGCAGGCTGAGGTAAGGAACTGTGGCAGTGTGCCCTACAAAATTGACTATGGTGTTCAGGTTTAGACGAAAGAATGGAGATTCTTTCTTCTGAGCATCTTTATCAAAACAGAATATTCATACACTCCAGGGGCTCTACAGATTAACATAATATTTTGAATTCTCTACAGAGTTTCTCACTAATTAGTGATGGCATAGGCAAACTATGGTCCTCCAGTGGTTGAAGACTACAACTCCCACCATTCCCAAAAAAGCCATTGGTGGGTTAGGGATGATGGGAATTGTAGTTCTCAACAGCTGAAGAGTCAGTGGTTGCCTACACCTGTTTTATTGCATCTCCACTATTGAATAATGCAGTGATTCCAAAACTTTTCTAAGTTCTCACACATTATTTTTTATGTAACACCTTCTGTTCAATATTCTGCATTTCTGTGCCATGTGCATCAAAAACAAGCTAACCTAATGAAAGTATTTGGAATGGTGTGATGCATTACACTTGATGCAGAGTGTTCTTTTCAAGTCAGGAGACAACTTTATGTTCTATGTAGGATCCTTCATCCACTCCTCCCCCAGAAAAAAACAAAAAACATGTCTCTAATATATTCCTTAGACAAAGTGTGTGTTATAAAGAACTGTTTTGCAACTTGCTACTCTTAAATGAGATGTGAAACAGGAAGATGACATCATGGGTGGATTTTTCAAGCAGCTTTGTCATTGTACAAATAGCTCCTTATGTACAAATCCATGAGCTGCAGTATCAGCATAAGATTATAGTGTTGCAAAATAGTTGATTACATTAGTACAATTCCACACAAAGCACTCATCATTCTCTTCATCAACTTCATTTAAAAGTAAAATACACAGCCACTTAAGGGGGCATTAAAATACTTTAAATAAAAACACTTGTAAAATATGTATCAATTAGGAATAGCCCTAAGAAAAAAGTTGGTCTTGCAGAACGATGAGAGATGTTGGCAGGGAGTTCTGGATCCAAGGGGATGCACTCAAAAATGCCCTGCCACCCAAAGTGGAATGGCCAATTTTTGGCCCAACCAGCAGGACATACCCTGAGGCACAGAGTCTAATATTACGGCAAGCTCTATGATTAAATTGAGACTGCAAATAATAAGCCCTATTCCAATCAAAATGCAATATGAAAGTTCAATGGCATTGGCCAATGGAGCTCACACAGGATGGGAGTGATATGCTCAAATTTATAGATACTGCTCAGCATCTGTGCAGCTTTATGCTGTATCATTTGAAGCTTCCTAGTGAGACACAAGGTAAGATTTGCATAAAGGGCATTGCCAAAGATTGAGCAACCCTGGAATGAGACATAGATCTGGGTGTCATCAGCACTCCTGCCTATGGTTGGCAGACAACATCTTCCACCTCCTTGTATACACAGTGAATAATAGGGGGAAATACAACCTTGAGCAACCTAAATGGCACTGGGTCAGCCCATGACAAATGGGAAAACATGGCCACCTGATGGATCTTAGCCTGCAGGTAAAAGCACAACAACTGTAAGGCAGCGCCCCAAATACCTGCTAAGTTGCAAGTTTGCCCCACAAATATACTGTGGTTGATGGTACTGAAGGCCGCTGAAAGATCAAGCATGGTAAGGGCTAAAATGCAACACTGATCCATAATCATCAATGTTGTTCACCATGCACACTAAGGATGACTTGCTCCAATGACCAGAACTGAAGCTCAAATAAAAAAGGTTCAAATAAGCCATACTTCTCCAGCTGGGCGAACACATCCTCTCCAACACCTTCCCAAGAAAAGGAAGGTGGGAGACAGGGAAGTAACTGGACAGATGTCAACATCCTGACCAGCATGCTTCAGGACCAGTCTAACAAAGGCCCTTGTAAGAGATCCTGTGAAAACCCCCTCAACAAGAGACACATTGACCAGCTACATCAGCAATTGTCCCACTATACCCATAGACTCATTGAGGAACAATAAGGTTATAATACTATTATCACTGATGGGAAATGCATCTTTCCAGAGTTAATATGGTTTAAACTGTGGTTTTTTACATGTACAGTGCTGTCTAGTGACCTGGTTTCAGAAATTAATTCTATGGAAATGTCTGGCAAAAGTTATCAATTGAATGTGACACTAACTGTTGAGTCACTTCCTGCCAGTTTGAACATTCAGTAAGCAGTGACACTCATTTCCTAATTGAACATTATACATTTCAAATAAATTGATTACCTGCAATGGGAGCACCCTTGATTTATTCAGCAGGAGAAGCCCTGAAACATGTACATTTTCATAAAATAGTTTACTATTCCTTTGAGGACCATGGTTTGGTAGCTAAAGAGGTGCAATTCTGGGGTACATCAACTGCATTTTAGCGGGTAAGTGAATATTCCACAATTCCCTGTTGATTTAAATTGACCTTTCTAATCGTTTCCAATCTACTAGCATTCAAGGGGTTAAAAGTCCCATTTAAATCAATTAAACAGTTTATTTTTCATCTATGTTGAAGTTGGTTTGCTCCAGAATTGCACCTCTTTAGATTACCAAATAGGACCCTAATCTGTTTTTTGTTTTGTTTTTTTTACTGACTTTCATGATATGCAAATTCCAAAGCAGACATTTAAATCCAGATGTGCAGATGTTGGAGGAATGTTACACAACAATCATAACAGGGTTTTGACAGCTGGGAGAAATGTGACCCCCACCACCGCCATCTCTCCTCCTATGCTTACAATGTAAACATCTGCAGTGTAAATGTCAATACATTGGTTCAATGTAAACACATAGACAATTCATCCTTATCAGGAGAAAAATATCGTTGCTTGTTCTGTGTGATGCAGTTGGTTTGCTCCAGATTTTATTTGCTTTTTCTGGGTGCATAGTGCCACTGATGCCTTTAGAATTAACCCCAGAAGTACTAGTAATAAATTGTTGGGTAACCTCAGAGGTGCCAGTAACAGCTTGTTGATAAGGCCTACGTGTCAGTAAAGGGTTAATGGTCTGAATGGCTTTACCTACCTCCCTTGCTGGTGTTAAGGTCCCATCCACATCAAACAGGCACAGAGTATCTCTGTGATTTGGGAACCCTCTCCCTTCCATGGCTTCTCCATCTGCAGAGGCTGCTGCCAGTGCAATGAATGGAAATAGGGAGTGTAAGGGGCTGGTGAAAGGGGGAGGAAGGTGTGGTGGCTTCCCTGGCCAATCACAGTGCTGCTGCCGGGTCAGCTGGTCCTAGTAAACAAGCCAAATATCACGTATCATAATCTCCTTCCTCCAGCATGTTAGAAAAAAAACACTG
Source organism: Rhinophrynus dorsalis (assembly GCA_037306005.1). Lineage (NCBI taxonomy): Eukaryota > Metazoa > Chordata > Amphibia > Anura > Rhinophrynidae > Rhinophrynus > Rhinophrynus dorsalis. Next base: position 116,572,052 of record CM074722.1, read on the forward strand.
GAGCCAAGTGGGTTGAAGGTCACAGCTGACAGGACCCTGACTTTACACTGCTCTGACCTGATAAAAACAAGAGCTGCTCCCAGGGCAGACTGACTGAGATAAACACTGGTATAATCAGAACAAATGGTATATGCACAGGCAGGCTGGGGTTCACAGAACATATTGATTGTTAACAGGGAAGTGAGCACAGAGCAGATTGACTGGTATAAAGACCTCTGAACACAGAACATGCTGACTGATGCATAAGGACGTGTACACAGATCAGACGAACTTTATACACAGACTGGTGTAAACACAACATGCTGATATACACAGAGATATGTTCACAAAGCAGAATGGCTGATATACACAAGGAGGTGTACAAAGAGCATACTGACTGATACTGACACTGACATAAAAACACTGGTGCACAAAACATGCAGAATAATGCACAAGGAACGGAATGATTGATATATAGGGGAGGTGCACAAAGAGCAGACTGACAGAGATATAAGACTAGTGTAAACAGTAGAATTACAATCAGACTGGGCTACACAGAATGACTGATATATATGTACATTTATGCATTTACATTCAAAGCAAATTGACTGAGATATAGAGGTTAAATTACTTAGAGCAGAACGACTGATCTAAGCACTTTGGCTGGCATACACCGACAGGTGTACAGAGCAGACTAACTGATATATACAGATATGCAGAGCAGACTAAGGGCTCAATTCAGAAGTTTTGTGTTAAAGGGATAGTAATGTCCAGAAAAAAGTATTAATTATATGATAGATACAGTTTAAAAAGATTACATGCGCTTATTCGTATCTCTCAAATCTTTATGGTTTGAGAGATATACGAAAATAAATTTCTCTGCTCCCTCCCCTTTCTCATACATCAGCTGTATAGTTGATGGCATGAGAGCCTGGTCATAGGACCAGACGGTGGCTCTACAGGAGCGCCGATATAGCAATGTCTAAAAATAAAGACTTCATTGTAACGGTCTGCAACATGTGCCTGGTTTGCAAGCACATGTTGTAGACCATTCCAATGAAGTATTTATTTTTAGATATTGCTATCTTGGTGCTGCTGAAGAGCTGCGTCTGGTCGCGCGACCAGAATCAGCTTCTGACAGCTTTACAGCTCGTCAAGCAGAAAGGGGAGGGAGCGGAGGACTTTATTTTCGTATACCTCTCAAACCATAAAGGTTTGAGAGATACGAATAAGCGCATGTAATCTTTTTAATTGTATCTATCATATTGTTAATACTTTTTTCGGGACATTACTATCCCTTTAAACAGGCATAACACTAAAAACAAGCACCGTGTAAATTGCAAACATGTTTTACAGCTATTCAAACGTAGAACCACAAAAAAACAAAACCAGCGTAGACAGCACAAGTCGCTATACTAACAAAAATGGTGCTGTCTGCTTTTATTCAACTACATGTTAAACTTCCACATCAAAAAACGTGCAAACCGTTGACGTCAAAAGAAATTGGCGTACATTTGTTGACAGTAAGGTCAAGTTAAGTGTTAGCAAGGGCAAGTCCAAGCCCCAGCCAATCCCAAGCCAGAAAAGTATCAATATTAGTCCCAAAATGTATAAAAGCCCCCAAAACCCACCAAACACTGCCCGTGTTTTGTGGTTCTTTGAGCTAGAGCACAGGGCCCAGGAGCAGAAGATAGTGTTAGAGAGAGAGAGAAGCAGTCAGTGGAGAGGCGGAGTGGGTAGAGGAGCGGTTTGCACAATAAAATAACACATATTACACCTTTGAACATATCGCACACATTACATACACACACAATCACAAAAACAAATTTTTTATCAACATTACACACATTTATCTTTTCTTTCAACAGTGTGACTGAATGAGTGCAAGGGAGTGCTGGAGGGTGATTGTGGTCGAGCGCTTGAGTGAGTGACTGTGTGTCAGTGGGTGTGAGGGGGGTGGAGAGGAGAGATGGCAGGGAGAGGAGTAGAGGCTGGAGGGAGGGGGAGAGGAGAGGTAGAGGAGGAAAGTGTGTAGGGCATCCCCGGGCAGGGAAGGAGAGGGACAGCAGGTGGGAAGAGGGGGACCTGCCAAGAACTAACACACATCAGAGAGGGAGAGAGATGGCAGTGGGACAGGGTGTGGGTGTCGCGGAGGGGGACAGGTACAGCCAGGGCCAGTGCAGGTAAGGCCTTCCACATCACAAACTGAGCTTGCAGTTGAAAGTGACGGGCAGAGGGAGGCCAAGTACACCTTCGACGAAAACATGGCCCTGGTACGTGGTATCCTGGACAGGGAGACTATCCTGTACAGCTCTGACAAGGCCTGAGGCATTGCTGCCCATAACACAGTTGTAACAGAGAGACCAATCATGTTGTGATTGATACGTGCAATGTGTGACAGGTTCCAGTGACTGAACTAGTGCCACAGACAGTTGTGCAAAAGTGCAAACAACACCCTATTGTGTAGCAAATGGAGGTAAATATCACAATGCTGAGTGAAGATAGTGATGCATCCACAAAATGCATCTCCTGGAGAATCTGTCAGTGTCAAACCACATAAGCAGCAGTGGGAGTACACTTTTCACTCAGCATGATGAAACTCTCAAACAAGTAGATAGAGTTGAAAGGATCTTAACTGTTTGAGTGCCTGAGGGGTACGCAACACATTGCTTTGCAATGAGTTGCGTGTCCTTTCGGCACTCAAATGTTTAAGCCTGTTATAGGCTAAACCAGTCTTTCCATATGTCCAGGCTAGGATCCAGTTGTATATGATCTATGTCAACGCAGACCGTGTTGTAATTGTACCTGCAAATAATTCCCATTCTTCATCCTCCAATTGTAATGCCTGTGTCAGAGAGCCATCTACCAGCAAAGGAGCAGGGAACAGGGGTCAGGAGCCAAGATCCTGAAGAGGGTCCTGCTCCTGTACCACAACACCAGCCACTAGACGAGCCCCAGCAACTGGACCAGCCCCAGCCACTGGAACAGCCCCAGGTACAGCCACTGGTCCCACCGGACACTCAGACAACAGGAATGTCATGGTGGCTACCACCAACAACACCCGCAAGGTGGGTGATGCCCCACACCAACCGTTGGCTACACGCATGTACCCCACATACAGGCCTCACATGAGCCTTCAGACTTGACATGGTAACCCCCCTGATCTCAACATAATCCAGTCTGTCTGAAATTACATGAAGAGAGAAGTAAATGAGGCTGCCAAATCCACAGAAGAACTCTGGTTAGTTTTCCCAAGATGTTTGGAGCAACCTACCTGTCCTTAACAAACTGTGTGCAAGTGTACCAAGAAGAATTGATTCTGTTTTGAAGGCAAAGGGTGGTCACACCAAAATTGATTTGTTTTAGATTTTTCTTCTGTTCACTATGCATTTGTTAATTGATAAAAAAAAAAAAAACTATTAATATGTCTATTTTTGAAACCATTCTAACTTTAGAGAATTTTTTCACACCTGCCTAAGACTTTTGCACAGTACTGTATATAATAATCCTTTAATCCTTTAATTTATATAGCGCACACAGATTCCACAGCGCTTTACACTCATATTGGTTCCTGTCCCCATTGGGGCTCACAATCTAAATTCACCTATCAGTATGTTTTTTTGGAGTGTGGGAGGAAACCCACGGAAACACAGTGAGAACATACAAACTCATTGCAGATGTTGTCCTTGGTGGGATTTGAACCCAGGACCCCAGCGCTGCAAGGCAACAGTGCTAAAGAGAGAGAGAGAGAGAGAGAGAGAGAGAGAGAGAGAGAGAGAGAGAGAGAGAGAGAGAGAGAGAGAGAGAGAGAGAGAGAGAGAGAGAGAGAGAGAGAGAGAGAGAGAGAGAGAGAGAGAGAGAGAGAGAGAGAGAGAGAGAGAGAGAGAGAGAGAGAGAGAGAGAGAGTGTGTGTGTGTGTTCATTTCCTCAGGCAAAATGGGCAGAAAAAGAGATATAACTGACTCTGAAAAGTCACAAATTGTAAAAAGTCTTTCAGAGGGATGCAGCACTCTTTAAATTGCTAAGATATTGGGGCATGATCACAGAACCATCAAACGTAAATTAACTGCCAGAGATTTGAGAAGAATCAAACATGAAACTACCAGGAACCCATTGTCCTAAAGTGCTGTCATATTCCAGAACTGCAACCTACCTGGAGTGTCCAGAAGTACTAGGTGTTCAGTGCTCAGAGATATGACCACTGTAAGGCTGAAACCCGACCACCACTGAACAAGACACATATGTTGAAAGTCAAGACTGAGCAAAGAAATATCTGAAGACAGATTTTTCAAATGTTTTATGGACTGATGAGGTGAGTGACTCTTGATGGTCCAGATGGATGGGCCCGTGGCTGGATCAGTAACGGGCACAGAGCTTCAGTCCAACTCAGACGCCAGCAAAGTGGAGGAGGGGTACTAGTATGGGCTGATATTATTGAGATGAGCTAGTTGGGCCTTTTCGGGTCGAAGATGGACTCAAACTCAACTCCCAAACCTACTGCCAGTTTTTAGAAGACACTTTCTTCAAGCAGTGGTACAGGAAAAAGTCTGCATCTTTCAAGAAGACCATGATTTTTATGGGTACAAGTTGTATATAGGCCTGCATATCCATACTAAATTGTTGACATTGTAGCATTCTTAGTATATGCAATTTATTAACTCTCTCCCCTCCCATACCATCTCCTGTATTTTTCTTCTCTTTCTTTCCCCCCCACACTCTGCCTTGCACAAGGTATTTACACCCTCTGCAAGAAGAGTGTGGATTTTGTCTTGGTCCGTGTCTTATCAGCAGTCCCGCTGTGTTAACCCCAGCAAGCAACACAGCTTTGAATTCAATGTACTAACTGTATTAAATGTTTTAACTGTTTTAACTGTGAATTCTGTGTCCTTGTACTCAGAAATGCTTCAGACTTGAGAAAGGGAGTTTATCCCGAAAGCTTGTCAATCCAAAATTCTGTTAGTCCAATAAAAAAGGTATTACAAGATATTCATTTTGTTTGTTATTTTACAGCTAAATCACTGGACTAATTCGGCTACAATCTTAACTCTATGTGTGTGTGTGTATATATATATATATATATATATATATATATATATATTGTTTAAACAGAGGGAGGTGGCAGCACTCACTCGTAATCAGAAATTGCCCTGGTGCACATTCCCATAGCAAGATAGTACATGGAAGTGTAAAAAGAGGGGCAGCACCCGTGGGACTTATATAGAAATACTTTATTAGGCAAAATTTGGTAAAGAAAAAATTGTCATTTTTTTCTTGACCAAATTTTGCCTAATGAAGTATTTCTACATAAGTCCGATTGGTGCTGCCCCTCTTTTTACACCTTTATATGGTAAAGTAGGAGGGGTGAAGAAGCAATTGGGTGGGAAGAATGAAGAGGCGCAGTGAAAGGGAATGTTGGTGGTGAGGAAGAGGCAAAGTAGCTGACAAATGAAACAGGTATAGGGAAATATGAGTGAAAGAGGAAAAAGGGAGGGATGAAGAATTGCAAAGCTGTGATAGGGAGGGATGGAGAGACAAAGTGATGAATGAGAAGGTTTGCAAGATATAGAGGCAAAGCAAAGAAGGGAAGGGACAAAGTGGTGAAAGTGAGGGATAGAGGGGGAAGCAAAGTGGCGAAAGGGAGAGAGGGGAAAACTGGTGAAAGGGGTGGTGGAAAGGATGAAGTGGCAAAAGGGAGGGGTGAAGAGGCAAAGAAGCAAAAAGGGGGGGTGAAGAGGAAAAGAGGCAAAAGGGACGAGTGAAGAGTCAAAAGGGAGGGGTGAAGAGGCAAAGCGGCAAAAAAGGAGAGAGGAGGAGTTAAACTAGCAAAAGCAGGGGCCAAAGCAGTAAAAAGGAGGGGGTCAAATCACTGGGGGGAGGGGAAGTGGTGAAAGAGAAGGTGGGATGGGAAAATAGGGAGGCAAAGTGGTAAAAGGGAAGGTGGGAGGGGCAAATGGGAATGTGAAGGGGGAAGGGGGGGGCAAAAAATGTTGGGTTGGAGGATCACATTTGTCAAAATCAATGCAGATAGTTGCTATTTGAACCTCCATCCTCCCTTTTGCCACTTTGCTTTCCCATTTCCCCCAACACTTTTTTTTACACATTTAAAAAATAAGGGCTCATGCTCTTCACTCAGATGTATTTTCAGGTGGCTATAACAAATAGCAATAGCAAATTGTCTTTAATGATAAGAGTGTGTTCAGAAAATGTAAATTCTCAAAGCTATGATTTTCTTATTTACTCCTATTTAACCCTTTTAGTGCCATGGGATATAGAACACATTGTGGAGTTATGCTTTGGCTAACCCTCTTGCACTCAAAGGGTTAATTTACCTACTTACCCAAATGGGAAAGAGCCACTATTCAAATTTTGGCTGCTGAAAACTGGAGTACTATCTGGGTCTGCATTCCCATATGTGTACATATAAGAAACATGATTTCAAAATCTTACACAGGTGGTTGCAAGATCTATTCTGAGCTTTGTTGGAAAGGTTGTAGACATAAAGGTACATTCTACCATACCTGGTGGACTTGTCAAAGGATCTCCCGTTTGCACTATAGTGAACAACTTGATAGATCAGTGTCTTTCTAAGGCACACAATCCTGTTGAGGGGCATTCAGCAAATGAATCTTGCTAGTAGATTTGCTTTAGCTCAGGGCTGGTGCAAGGATTCTTGCCACCCTAGGCAAAGCCTCATTTTGCTGCCCCCTTGGCTCCGCCCCTTGTGTCCTACCCCTTTATGTCCCACCCCTGTATATGTATAAGTGTCAGTGTGTTTGTTTGTTCCCTATATGTGTATGTGTCAATTTGTGTGTGCCCTATATGTGTATGTGCCATTGCTTGTGTGTGTGTGTGTGTTCCCTATATGTGTGTATAAGTGCCAATGTGTGTGTGAGTGTGTGTGTGTGTGGCGGGGGTTCCCTATATGTGTATGTGTCAATGTGTGTGTGATCCCTATATCTGTATAAGTGTCAATATGTGTGTTCCCTGTATGTGTATAAGTGTCAGTGTGTTTGTGTGTCCCCTTTATGTGTCAATGTGTGTGTGTTCCCTATATTTGTATGTGTTAATATGTGTTCCTTATGTGTGTAAAAGTGTCAATGTGTGTAATTTCTCTATATGTACATTATACACACCCCTACATTATATACACTCTTCTGCTACACTATTTTGTGTTTTTTGTTTTACCTTCCTACTTCTTATCCAGAAGAGTAAGGCAGGCTAGGCAGCAACAGGCACACAGCAACAATGTGTATCTTGAAACAACCCTGTGAAGCAGAAGTGCAGGTGGTAGCTGCCCCCAAGGGGTTCTACAGCAGCTGCAGGGTTTTACTACAATGGCTGCAATAGACAACCAACAGCCTAGACCACATAAGCTATGAGGGCAGTGGACAATTGACACGCAGGCCAGCCTTATTCTAAATGGTTTTACTCCCTTGGACATTGGAATGTTATCTAATGCACTGCTTTTCAATGCGTTAGATACATCTCTGAAATCCAAGGGGTTAATAAAATACAAAACAACTGCAATTCCTAATTGTATTTTCTTGTATGGTTGGAAATTTCAGCACTCACTGAGTTAATATACCTCTCTAGAAAGCATCCTGGATCCTTCCAGCAGCTGTGATGTTGTGCTATTTAGTTGGACAAAATAAATAAAACCTTTTTTTTTCCTTTGAACATGTCCCTGTCTTACTCATCATTATAAATAAAAACATATATTTACAGTTCAGAGCAGGCTTTGTCCAGATGGAATTTAGGAATTGCTGTGTACTGTTCAGATGAGAAGTGATGCTTGTCGGATCTCCCTTCATCTCTTTTTTTATTTTGGTTGCAGGTTTCACTGACTTGAGAAACTCAAAGCATCCTTTTTTATCCCTTTGAGTGCCAGAGGGTAACGCAACGCATTGCTTTTCAATGCATTGCATACTCTGGCACTCAAAGGGATAAACCCTGATCTCTTTGCATTGATGTCTGCCAATCCAACCATCTTGTAGGCTGGCATTGTGGTTCTCCATAACATCTGGCTGTCATAAAGGACTATACATTTTCTGGAAAGCAGGGGAGCAAAAACAGCACCACTAGACTTTGCTAATTATAAGCAGCCCGTGTAGCTATGTGGTGACATCGTAGCATGATGCTGCTGGTCTTTCCGTTGCGCTGCCTCCATCGAAGCACGTTATATACATCTTCAGAAACAGCAGAGCAACCAGCCATCCAGGAAGTAAGGTGAGCTCTGCTCAGCATTAACTTCCGCACCAGCAAGGCAGGGGGACGCTTAGTATCAGAAGTGAGGACAGCACACTGACAGTGTCTCTCTCAGCCTTGTAGTTGGGCAATATTTGAGGGCCTTCCTATAAAACATTTTTTTTCTGATGGGAGCCCTAAGTGACTGAGAATGTGCTTTGACTGCGCCCCCAGTAGATATGCGCCCTAGGCCGGTGCCTACCTCGCCTATGGGTGGCGCCGGCCCTGCTTTAGCTACATTATAATACCAAACACACTCCCCACAAACTGATATCATCGAAAATCACAGCAAATTTGCAAATGAATCCAATGATGATCTGACTTCATAACACTTTCTACAAATTTTATAGCATAGGACCCTTGGCTGTTAATTTTTAATATTTTGCCCCATAATATGTAATTGGTTTATCTAGTCTAAGTCTTGTTTACTCTTCTAAACATAAAATGTCTTGTGATATGCTCATAATTTTCCATGCTTATTATTTGCACTAAGACTTTATTGCAACTAATATGTCTGTAGTTGACTTTGTGTTCAAATGTATCCCCTTCTCTCATCCCTTCTGTGTTCCTTCCCTTCACCTCCCATTTGATTGAATAAAAGAGTTTGAAAAGCAAACATTTACACTCAGAAATTCCTATTATGCTAAAAGATGTCCTCCAGGATAAGATATTTTGAAGTATATTGATGATGCAGATCAGCAGATTGAGGATTTCTCCAAGTCAGTGGATAAATGCCTCCATGAGACATCTAGTCCCCACGATTGGCTGACTGATGCTGAAGCTAAAATATGGGACCATAAACATTGGTTTCACAGACAGAGCATTCACATTAATGTTTTTTTATTTATACATCTATATTCGGAATTATTAGTACCAAATTATCTGACCTATCCATCGAACAAGATGATATGGATTATATAAATCTGGTAGAACAACCGAGATGCCCTGATAAGGGCCTATCACAGGATGTCCTTGTACATTTCCTTTTCTCAAATACAAGAAAAGTTTCTGAAATCCACCTGAGACTATCCTAGCATTGATGAGGGAGGCTTTTACTCCACAAGTTTATCTGGACCTGGCAACTGCTAGTTCAGTTAAATGTAGTATGCTTAGGCTCATCACAGAGACCCTTTTCAAACGGAAAATTAAGTGTTGCTGGGAATTCCTCTTTCAGTTACAGTTCAGTTTCTTAAAAAGCAATACCATATCAGAGACCCTTAATTATTTGACACGGCAACCAGATCCTTCATCATCTAACTCTCTGAGATACCAAGAAGGGAATGAGGAGACTCAAGCTACTTAAGACACCCCCAGTCTTCAGAAAATAGCCCTTAGGGCCTATTCCCAGTGGAAGGCAATATACAGTGGATTAACAGCAACTCTACAATCATATTTATTGTACTCAGCTTTATGGCGTATCAGCCAGTTATTTCACCCTGTGAACTATGATTCCTCTTGTACTGGCTGAGAGGTATTCTACAACTGCTTTGTCACTTGTGTTTGATTTTAAATCATTTTCTTGCAGCCCCTCTACAATGAACCCTCATTTCTTATGATCTCAACATACAATATTTTATATCTATCTATCTATATACATATTCAGCCTGGGCTTACCGGGACAAAATGGCACACAGTGTTATTCAAGGAAAATAAATTTATTCATGAAGATGCTTCACAAAACCAACCGTTAGGGACCGAAAATGTTTGGTTTTGTGAAGCATCTTCTTGAATAAATTTATTTTCCTTAAATAACACTGTGTGCCATTTCGTCCCGGTAAGCCCAGGCTGATTATGTTTATAAATTTCTATGGGATGTGCACCAGACTTCTGGCTTTGATTAGTTTTGAGTGCCACTGCCAACTTCTTTTGTCACATATATATATATATATATATATATATATATATATAAATATATATATACTGTATATACACAGATTATACATTATTTCAACATTATGTTTACTCCTAGAGTTAGAGCTTCTATAATTATTATCCATATACTCTGATATGTTTGTGTTTATACACTTCACTAGCCATGTATGATTGCTTCTGTTGTAGGCACTCTCTCCACTAATAATGCCTTTCATTGATAATTAACCTTTTGGAATGCAAATATTACTCTTGCACTTCTCCCTCTCTGTTGACTTTGTTAACTCTGCTCCATAGTACTGTTAGCCTGTACTATACAATTGAACTGCTTCATGGTGTTTGTTAGTGTTCTCTATGATGAATGCATGAATATGTTTATTTATATAACGCCACAAGTGTAAGTAACACTTTAAAATGTAAGGGTTTAGGCAATACATGGTTACAAATGCTTTGCAAAGTGAAACACTAGAAGTGAGGTCCCTGCCCAAAAGCTTAAAGGTAAATATGGTAACTTTTTTCCCTCTTCCTATACACTTCACCACTATCTCTGCGTTGCAGAAAAAAATAACCAAATCCTTATTCTTTCTGCAGTAGTAGGGGAGCCAGTCATTGGCAAGAAAAAGAGTGTTGTTAGGTGGGAAGACAGAGGTCATGGTTTCTTTAACTTGTTTAACTATTTGAAGTCATGGAACCCTCCCATACAGTGTGTCTCTCCACAGGCCATAGTGGCCTGGCTGGATTATGACTCAACCAGGGTAGCTACCTGGGTGAAGGGCCTGGTACTAGACAGCCCCCCACACCTAATTGTTCACCATTTTGTGCTTATTGGTGTTGTAAATGGAATATGTGCCATACAGAGCGTACATGGCTGTGGAGCCAGTATCCATCCTATGAGCTAAACAAGAAACTTCTGGCATGCCACTCCAAGGAACACCGTATGCTGTCACTTAAACAGAGGGAAGACTAGCTTGAACTCAGAAACTGGTATAAAACTACTTTAATAATGTGATTAAATTTATAAAGTCCCTTGTCAAAGAGGTGTACACCATACCCCTATACAGGTTAACTTCTTTAACATCTGTTTCTTCATGCTCAATGGTGTACTCCTTTCAGAAGAGTGTGAATTTTTCCAAGGCCACATTTTCCTTTCACTTTGAATTCTCAACTGCTGGAGCATAGCCACTCACCAATTTCTTCTGGATCAGACACATTTAATTTCAGGGGAGACAGACAATATTTTAAGACAGGTGTACACAATATCTAGGATAAGGCAAACTGATTTTACTGTTGTAAGGTTGTTCCCTTCTCCATTGTGTTTGGGCCTCCTGAAAGAGTTAAGATACCTTTTTCCAAATCAAACCTCTCCTCTCCATCTATCTGATCCTTATGCACACTTGTGGGTTCTTTAGATGTGCACCCAAGGGACATGTTGCTGCATGCTCTCCTGTTCAGTGCATGAAGGAGTGCCCCACAACCCATCCATTCAGTGGAGGCTTCCTTTTTTAAATAAAAAGGGTGAGGTTATTAGTTACCAATTGGTCTGATATATTTTTATAAGCCACTGAGTACCACCTAGCGAGCTGCTTATTTGCCTAAATGGCTGCTCTCTGCAGGCCACCTCAAAAACTGAGTCTATCCAAAATGAGTGTGTCTGTCAGGATCCAACTGGCTATAGTACTAGTATTGGGAGTCAGGCTACTACTGATGCTGGAGTGCTTAGAATAGGGTGCAAGACTTGGGACAGTAGACAGACTCAGTTGTGTTCTTGCTGCAGCTAACATTGTGGGTAGAGGTGCTGACTACAGGTTAGACCATAGTGAATGGCTTCTTTAAAGGCTAAACAGAATCTGGGCTGCACATCCAGATCTGGACAGAGAGGGCACCTGGAGCCAGAAAGATCCAACAGAAATGGATTCACTCAAAGAAGAGGATTGGAGGGTGGATCAAACCACGTTGTGACTGCAAAAAGCACAGTGGATGAGACAGAAGGAAATTCTGGAACTCCACAAGAAAAACAGATGAGAGTTGAGGTCAGAACTGGATTACTGAAGAACAGAGCAGTACCTTGGAAGTGAGATGGATAACGGAGGTCAGGATCTTAGCCAGAATCAAGAAACTAGGAAGACTAGCCATGTAGTGCCAAAGAATTAAACAATTGCAGAGGTTAAGAAACAAGCTGGAGTAAGTATCAGCGAGGGGAGTCAGCGAGACTCCAAGAAACAAGACAAAGTGGGTAGTTAAAGCTGGTAATACATTGGAAACAAGCGAAGATGGGACAACAAGAAGAACAGACACATACCTGTGTGAGAGGTAGGCATATTAGCAGGCAACCTACCAACAGGAAGGAAGAGAGGGTGGAGAGACTGGATCCAGGTAAGCACAGATGACACTGCCCCCCACCTGAATGGGAGGACTTCGGATAACCAGGATGCAGAACGGGATAAAAACTGATTCCTCACCACTGGTTTCAGTAATACACAAGGCAAGAGTTGAGTATTTTCAGAGTCAGAGGAAGCACTAAAGGAAATGTGACCAGTGTGATTCTGAGAAGAAATTATCCTATGAATGTAGGACCCAATTTTTAGGAAGGCTGATTCAAACTTAAGATTTTAGTAGAAAGCCAAGGTATCTTGGACCTCTGGGTGTCCTGCTAGGATGGAAAGATGAGCCCAATGTAGTAATTCCAAATGGAATAGAAGAGGAACAAAAAACAGTTTCTATGGTTTATTGATGTACCTGTTGTACCTCTCTTGAAGCAACATTATTGTATGTAAGGTGGTGTAGGAGAAAACAGCCACTATGCAATCCATAGGAATGTTTTGTTTAGGAGGAGGAGGGTTGGGTATAGTGGAGGAAAGAAGTGACAAGGCATCCACCTTCACGTTCTTTGATCCGGGTTGGTAAGTGATCACCTAGTCTGTCAGGGGTTTAAACACTGAGCCTTTTCCAGGAACTGAAGATTTTTGTGATCAGTTAAAATTATGATTGGTAAGAAAATTACTTCTAACAGATGTTTCCATACCTCTAAAGTCATCTTGATAGCTAGAAGTTACAGGATTCCTACATCATAATTTCCTTCAAATTGATTGACCTGTTTGGAAAAGTAGCAACTAGGATGCAGATGGTTAGTTAGATCATCTCTCTGGGACAGAACTGCACCTACTTATTTCAGACGTATCATGTAAATCATATGTGATCTTTTGTAATTTATAAATTCTCGTATAGTATATTTTTTACCATTTCTTTGAAAATATGATATTTTAGTTACTACTTTGGAGGTACTACAGTGACTGCTTGGATAGCAACCTTTTGGGGATATAAGCCACATTCTCTGTGTTTATCTTTGAAAATGGCTGTGTGATAGCCTATATGTGATAGATGGTCTAGGACTTATCACTTCTTGTAAATCTTGATCTAACATCAGATAATGCCAGCGTCTGTACAATATCTGGACTTTGATTATTATATGTGCAATTAGTCTAACTTGTTTGCCTGAGTTCTCTTTTGGCCTGGTGTTATTCAGTAGGGTAGTTCTATCTTCATTTAATGCTTTTTATTATGCTTTTTCAGACTTTTCCTACTACAACCCCTTTGTAGAAATATTAGTTGAACTTTTGCAAGTATCTTAAAATCTTCTAATGAGGTACAGAGGTGTCTTATTCGCAGATATTGCCCTATTGGTATACCATTATTAATGGCATAGAATGAGCACTCTTGGCATGAAGTAGGCTATTTGTAGCTGCACTTTTCCAATAAACAGTTGTGACTAATTGGTTGTTAGCATTTTTAGTATGGTAATATCCAGAAATGATATCTTGTCTCTAGATATCTCCAAAGTGACCTTTATGTTATGATCATTTGAGTTTAATACTGACACAAATTTTTCTAACTCTTCCTTAGTCCCTGACAATGTCATCACCACATCATTGATGAATCTCAGCCAGATGCCAGTTTTTTCAGTAAACCTTATAATTTGATCAGTAAACACATTTTTGTCCTCCCACCAGCCCAGGTATAAGTTAGCAACTCCACATAGCTGTGCCCCTGAGCTGCTGGTAGAACTTCTGATCAAAAATAAAATAGTTTTGTGTTAAAACACAACGTAGTAGTGCCAGTACAAAATCTATTATGGTTTATATATTGTATCCCCCTTGTCACTAGAATTGACCTCAGAGCCACTATGCCAATTTCATGATCTATGCTTGAATAGAGGGATTCTATATCAAGTGCGGCCAAATGATCACCTTCAGACAGGACAATACCCTCTATTTTTATTAAGGCATCTTGAGAATCCCTTGTGTATGAAGGAAGAGCTAAAACAAACCTTCTTAGTATTTTATTGACATATATGCTGGAATATTCTGAAAGACAGTTATTCCCAGAGACAACTGGTCACCTTGGTGGTGCTGTATGTTTTTTATGTATTTTGGGGGTACAATAAAATGCTGCAATCGTAGAAGACTTTGCTAGTAGATAATAAAATTATTTTTTTGAAATGACATTCATTTCTAATCCACATTCCTCTCTAAATTTTAGTGTAGGATCCCTTCACAATTCTGTATAGCAGTTTTTATCTGATAGTAACCTTTTACATTCTTTTACATAGTAGTTTGTATCTAATATAACCAAATGTCTGCCCTTATCAGCTGCTTTTATAGTAATGTTATGATTAGCTGACAATTCGTTTTGGGCTTTAGCTTCTTATAATGTTAGGTTACTCCCATTATTTTTCCTATGTTGGAACTTTTCTGAAAGAGCTTCCATTTCCTTGGTAACTGCTTCAATGAAAATCACTACATGAGGAAAGGTATTACTGGGTGGAGTGAAACAATTTTCGCATAAGTCAGTAAAAGGGCCTTTCTGTTGGACAGCAGGGGACTCATTCTCTTCAAGTAATGCACTGAGATCTCTCAATGTTCCCATATTTTTATGAGAGAAGGACCCTGTCAATCGCTGTTTATATCTCTCTGGCCTCTTCCTAAAAATGTGGATAAGTTCCCCTACTTCTTCTAAATCTTTGATTTCATCTCCAGTTTATTTGGCGGGTACCATCTGAATCTTGTGATTCTTCACCTGAAGTATCAGATAGTGTCTCGGACACTCTGAACTGATATCTGATCAGTCCGAATAGAGAGCCTCAGTTGTAATTCCCTAATCATGCTGATGTTTTAAGAAAAGAGACACTCCAGACTGATATAGAAATTGCAACTGTTTATTCAGTCTGAATAGAGAGTCTCAGATGGAAAAGGAGTAGTTGGAGGTAGTTTTTATACAGGTTCCCCAAAAAATACTACGGTGGGATCTCTAGGACAGAACTCATTTGTATGTAGGAGGGAAAGAACAGCATCTTTAAGGTACTAAATCATAACTGGGGTTAAATTAGATCTATCTAGTTATATATATAAATATATATATGGAGATTCGAACTCTCTCCAATGACATTTGGTTTAGGACTAATTACCATAAAGTTATCTGGGCCGACTGTAGGTATATGAAAATAACATACATGTTAGAAGACAAAGAAATGAACCTTAGTTTATGCTATAAATTGAAGTGCCTTTGCTGACAATATATGTATCACTATTACTAAGAAAAATTAAAAGCAAAAAGGAAAGAAGGGGCACACGCTCTAAGTGCAGACTGTTTAAGAACAATAAGAATCAATCTCCATCTTGCCAAATAGACAACCGTCTCCTTCGCAACGCTTTGAACACCTTTCTGCATGGGTAAAATATCCCACTCACCTTCTTTTGAGGCAAAGTCCCGCCTCAAGGTGTCAGCGCTTCTACTGGATTACCCCCAGTAACGGTATACTCAGTCACCTCTCCTCCACTGATCTTTCTTGGTCTCCAACCGTCCTATCTCTGCCTTTTGGATACACTACAGATTCCCTCTACCTAAGGACTGCAGCCAAAACTGGCTGGACTAGAGAGGTGATGCCGATGTAATGAAGCTGCTGTCATCACTATTACTAAGATACAATATAAAGAGAGGTTGAAAACTATATAGCTCAGAAGTGATAATTATCACATTCTGACTAGATCTAAGAAAATCATTAAGGTCTGCAAAAAATCGTACAATATTATAAATACTTGTAATAATTGCAAATGGTACAACTAAGGGTTAACAGTGAGAGACATATATAACCTCATCCCCCTTAAGTAACGTGCAGTTTGATTTGTTTCTAAATTTGGATTTTTCTTAAATTGAAACTAATAAAGTTTGGTGTTTTAGGAGTTAAAAGCTGACTTAAGAGATCATAAGTGATCCATATAGTAAAAAGTATTGAACTCGTCTTTTCCCTGTTCTGATAACCTAGATTATCATATCTTTTCTATCTTATCATTTCTTGTATAGATGTTCATGTAAAAATATAAGACCTTCTCTTTGATGTATATCATGTAGTTGGATCTGGATAATCTAAGATATGGGAGGAGGTAAAGGTTTGTTTTATTCCATCAAAGGCTTTCAGAGGCTTGGGGTTCCATTGCTTAGGGCCTGCGGAATAACAACATGTAGTAATTTGTGAATCCCCAAAAACATTAAATGGCTCAAAAAGTAGTAGAAAAAGACGAGTTAGTGACAGCTGTATGCTTAGCAGGATCAATCTGGAGACCAGCCTGTGACATGATGTAGAAGAAAAAATGGCAGTTGACGCTTCTTAAACTCCCACTTTTCTGCCTTGATGTACAGATCATGATCACAAGTCTGTGTAAGACTGTCCTGACATGAAACCTGTGAGGTTCTAGATTAGGGGAATAGATTGGTAAGTCATCGAAATAAACCACCATGTGAGAAAGCAGCATGTCATGGAATATTTCATTCACAAAGTTCTCAAATACAGCTGGAGCACTGCAAAGTCTGAATGGCATTACAATACTTATAGTGTCTCGATCTAGAATTAAATGCCATCTTCCATTCATCCGCTTGACATATACGAACAAGGTTATAGGCCTCTTCTAAATCCAACTTAGTAAAAACAGTAGCTCCTTGAGGCATGTCAAACAGTTCTGGGATTACAGATAAAGGATATCTGTTCTTGAAGTTAATCTTGTTCAGACTATAATAGACCACACAAGATCACTAGGTGCCATCCTTCTTGCACACAAGAAAGAAACCAGCACTTGCAGGAAAAGAAGAATGCCCGATGAATCCTTTAGTTAGTTGTTCATTGCTGTATTCAATCAAGGCCTTATTTTTGGGCTCTGATAACAAGTAGGTTTCCCTCTAGGAGGTAGGGAGTTGAGGCAGTAAATCGACAGAGAAAACATATAGCCTCTTTGGGAAAACACATTGATGGACTCCCAGTAGGGTTCTGGAACCATAGTCTTAAGGGAAAAGGTTGTTAGAATAGCTACGGATAGCAGGACTTTAGAGAGACACAGGAGGGACTCCACACTGAAATTTACAGAGACCTCCAGTTAAGGGTGGGGTTTTGTAAATGAGGCCAAGGTAACACCAAAATCACTGATGCTGAAGACTCAATAATGTCAAATCAAACCTCTCCTGGGTGTAGTATACCAGTAGTGAGATGAATCTGCTGCTACTCATAGGAAACTATACCTTTAGTTAATGGTTTTACATCTACGGCAGATGCTAAGATAGAGTTAACCTTACTTCTCAAGGGAATACCATGTTTGTTGGTGAAGGCTGAATCCAAGAAGAGGCCAGCAGCACTAGAATCAGTGCATGCCGGAGTGGAGACTGACCCTCCTGTACATGATAACTGGACTGGAACCTGAAAGCAACTAGGATAGTTTGGGAGGATCCCATTCTTGCTTGAGGGGACATCTTTTTTACTCCTCAAACCCTGGAATTTCCCAGGTGGATACGACATTGACTGCTGACTGCAGTAGATACACAGTCCCAGTGTTCTGTGTCTACGTATATCTTCTTCAGACAATTTGGTCACTGCACCTACGTTCATAAGTTCATAATGTGAAGGAGAGTACTCTGTAACAGGAATTGTGGAAGATGGAGGACCACCTCGGAGACGCCGATATTGGTCCCTCTCTGACATTTTTGCAAACATTCAGGTAAAGACAACTGAAAAAAGGCCTCTAAATGTAAAAGCATCCTTGAGCTTTTCATTTAGCCCTCTGTGAATGTTGCCTTGAGGACTCAATATTCCAGTCTATCTCATAAGACAAAGTACAGAATTCTGCCGCATACTGAGCTACACTCTGATTTCCCTGTCGGATCTCAAGCAGGGATACTTCTGTTACCGCTCCTCACCTGTCAAAAAGAGCATGAAATGAGGAAATAAAGGCATCAGCTTCTTCTAAAAGAGGGGACCCCTTCTCCACCAAGGGGGGATCCCAGGCAAATGGTTTCTCCTTTAAGAGAGAGAGAGAGAGAGAGATGATAAACTCTACACTAGAGGCATGTGTGCAGAATGATTGAGGCAGTTTTTTGAAAGTGAAGTAGGCATTGATTTAAGAACCCCCTGCAGTCAGATGAATGACCAAAGAAACGTTCTGGAGAGGTACGTTAGCAGAAACCCCTGTAGCAGCTGCACCTAAAGGAGAAGTCGGAACTGGTGGGGAGGAGCAGAAGTAACTGTAGTGGCACTTAACATCGCCAATAGGGTGCCTAATTTAAGATCTAGACTCTAGAGATGTGAGGCATGTGCGTTTAGAGCCTGTTCTTGTGTTTCTGCCAATACAGGAACTGTGAGAACTCTGCTGGATTTCCTATTCTTACAATCAGGCTCTGAACAGTAATAGGATTGGGAGCTGGTAGAGTCAGGCTACTACTGATGTTTCAATGCATAGAAAACGGTGAGAGGCTTGGGATCATAGGCAGTCTCAGTTGTGTTCTTGCTGTGGCTAATGTTGTGGATGTGCTGATCTCCAGGACAGATATCGACTCCAGTTGATCCACCGCCAGATCTGGATGAACACACCTGAAGTCTGAAGTAATAGCTTGAAACTCTCTTAAGGCCCAAAAGGCAGATTTGAAACAAGTTATGAGGTCAGGAAACAATAATACTGACAAGAATTTCTTAGAAAATAGGATTATTGACCCTTTAATGTGCTCTTGCTCTTTAAGAGAAGAAAATAGTGAATAGATTCTTTAAGAACTAAGCAAATTTTGGGCTGCACAGAGAGGGCACCTTGAGCCACAAAGATCGAACTGAATAAGGATTCACTCACAAAAGAGGGCTGGAAGGCAGATAAAACCACAATGTCACTGCAGGAAGTACAATGGATGAGGCAGAAGGAGATTCTGAAACGCCACAGGAAACAGATCAGAGCTGAGGTCAGTATTGGGTTACAGGAGACCAGAGCACTGTAAGCAGCTGAAGATGAGACAACTGGGTAGCACGAAGAACGGGCACATCCCTGATTCATAGCCAGCCATAAAAGTACATACCCAACCAATAGGAAAAGACAGGGTGGAGCGGCTGGATCCAGGTAAGCACAGGTGACAGTGCCATAGCTTGTAGAATCTGCCCCTAAACTAGTCAATGTGCTCTATAATAAAGACTGGGTGGGGGAATCATTTATGCAAACATGGGACCCTTTCATTAAAACTCTTCCCAGGGTGACACGGGACCAATTCTATGCCAATATTTGATACATGTCATGGATGGTTGATGCCAGCCTCTCTGGGGTTAATGAGCATTGCTGATCTCAGTCTGGTTTGCAGATGCGGGGCCACTTGTATCATGAAGACACATTGATTTGGAGACTGATAGCTTTGTATTTTTTTTTTTCTTTAGTACAGGGGGAAGGGAAAGGGAAGGGGGATTTATATGGGCACCAGGGGGGAGGGGGTTGGGAGGTGTGCGATATTTTTATTTTTTTTTTTTAGTTTCAATGTATGAACCTTATGGGTTGTTTCCTGTAATGTTGTTGTTTATTGACTACATATACAGAATCTTTAATAAAAAGTTTATTTCATAAAATAATAAGGAGTGTGTATGAGAGGTCTAGAAGCTAAGCATTCCATGGTCATAATATAACTATTTTTCAGTGTGCATTCCATTAAGGAAGGGGCTTTCGTTTGTTTCCAAACACAAGTGATTAGGCAGAATACATTAGATATGAATCCCCCTAAGACCTTGAAGATGTAGACCTAATAAAATAAAATTTAGTGTTTTTTGGGTAGTTTAATGTCTGTAATTGTATTGGTTTCAGATAAACCTTATTCCAGAAGTATTAAAGGGCAAGAGACCCATATATGTCGTAGATTACCCAAATCTTGCTTACACCATCAACATCTATAACTGAAAGTGGGATGAAAAGAGTGACGTTGTTCTGGAGTTCTATACAGTCTAATAATTGATAAGTTTTAATTCTGAAATATTTTTAGAAGATCTCAAGGTAGAACATAACATTTTTTCCAGTCTTTACAAGGAATACCATGTTTGAGTTCACTTTCCCATTGAGGAAAACTCTCTTTTGAACAAACTGGACCAAACTTAAGTTCAGTAAAACAAGTTTAATAAGAGCCAAAAAAACATGTTAAAATCCAGAAAACCCTTCAGGTTGTACACATACAACTAGTAAAGGGTCTGGAAATCACTCACCTGGAACAGCACAATCTTAAGGCCAGCAGTAATAGGGTATCATCCTTTCCAGTACCCATTCATCCTACACTTCTCCGAAACCAGTCCCCCCCCCCTTGGTGACATCACTCCGATGGGTAATCAGTTGGCTTTCACTCCCAGAGCCAAGCTTGGATGCTCTAGCATTCCCAACCTAGTTATGGTGCAGTCCCAAAGTCAGATTACATCCACACTGATATAGGCCTGCTCAGGTGACCAGGGGACACCTCTTGAGATTAGAGGAAAGGAGGTTTAAACTTCAGCAGAGGAAGGGTTTTTTTACGGTAAGGTCTGTCAAATTGTGGAATTCATTGCCCAGGGAGGTAGTTATGGCAGATACAATGGACACATTTAAGAGAAGATTAGATACATTTCTTTCAAAAGGGAACATACAGAGTTATACTGTTTATCAGTAGGCAGATCAGGAAGGTCTGATAAAGACTAATTTAATTGGTAGCAGGAAAGCTATAAAATTCTTAGTTACTGAGGTATGAAGCGAAGGTTGAACTTGATGGACTTGTGTCTTTTTTCAACCTAATTTACTATGTTACTATGTAATTGCCACTGTATCCTCTCTACAATAGTTTTGTGGGATAGACCCACTTTCTAAAGAGATACTCACAAATGCAGTACTACCATTTTTATATTCTATTCAATCACCATAATAACCAAATTCATGCTTGACAAGTAAAAGCATTAAAAACAATACAGAAAAATAAAAATGAATATTGCAATAATAAAATATAAAAAAGTAAAATTCACTACTTAAATTTGATATAAAACCTTAACATTGCATGCCCAAGACAAATACATTAAAGTATAAATATATTCACTTGTGAGGGTCGATGGCTTATCATGGCAGGAGTGTTTGCGTGTGTCAATGAAGCAGAGAACCATGCCATCGGGAGCATATAGTCTTGGTAGGGTCACCCAAGGTAGAAAGATCAAAGCGAAGACACCAGATTAAATCAATCCAAAATCTGCCAAATTGCATTGGACTGGAGTGGCAGAATACGGTCCATTCCCTCAGCATGGCTTTACAACATAAACAATGGTCCTCATTATATGTATTTATGTATGTATGTACATTTTTATTTATATAGCGCCAACATCTGTACTTAGCACTTTACATTTAGTATAGAAGTGCAGTAATTAAGTGCTTATGGAGACAATCATAAGGGGAACACCAGGTGAGTATACATTAGGATAAAAGGTCCCTGCCCCACAGAGATTACAATCTAAGTATAGGATGGGTGACATACAGATACAAGCAGGTAGAGGAAAAAGTGACGTTTTTGACATATGAGATAATGTTTCCCTATTACCGTAGTGCTACATTTAAAAGGGGCTCTTTCAGATTGAGGGTTGAAGCTTGGCAAATGCTGGGTGGTAGGGAGTTCCAGAGGTAGGGAGCAGCAAGGGAAAAAGCCTTCAGTAGTGAAACAGCAATGGTGGTGGCATCCACCATGCGTAGTGAGAAGTGGATGTGCAGGTATATGACGGGATATCAAAGATGAAATATAAAGTTGGGACAAATTATGGAGAGCCTTGAAGGTAATGAGGAGGATTTTGAATGTAATGCGTTGCTTTAGTGGAAGCCATGACAATGATTTTAAAAGTGATGGGGTGAGTACTGTTCAGGAGGAGAGGAAGATTATTCTGGTGGCTGAATCTTTCATCTTAGGAGACCGGAAGCCAGGCATCAGCGCAGACATCTTGTCTGCATGCCTGCGCTGTCAGTCCCAGTCTCCTGTAAGAAGCATTGCAGTGCGCCACATGGTAACCGGAAGGACTGACAGCACAGGCACGCAGACTGCATTAACCTGCCCGTCAGTCTCCTAGGATTAAAGATTTCTTTACAATGTAGCACTTTACAGAAGTAATACATGTATTAGGATGCTAGTCGCCATATGTTTAATAATTGGATGGAGAGTTATTAGTAACTGAAAGTTCTGCTTTAAGAATTGGAGAGAAGCGATATGGTTAGCAGGAGCTGCAGTAGTCCAGCTGAGAAAGGATAAAAGTATGTATGAGCCTTTCTGTAGAGTGAGAGAGGAATGGCCGGATATTTGCTATAATCCGAAGAAAGAAGCTACATGTTTTAGTTACTTCATTAATGTGGGTGGTGAAGAAAAGAGAAAAGTCCAAAGTAACCCAGAGGAAGCGTGCTTTGTCTACAGGGTAAATTGTGGAGCCCTCGACAGTGCAGGATTTAGGAGGAAAGATAAGAAGCCCAGTCTTAGACATGTTAAAGGGATAGTAATACTTCGTTTTATCTTTATTTTATTTTGTAGGCATTAAAAAAACATGAAGAACGATATAAGTATTATCTCTCAAACCTATATGGTTTAAGAGATATTCACAAGCAAAGTATACCCCCCCTGTTCAGCCAGATCAGAAGGGAGGTGCCCAGGTAGACTGCAGAGAGGGACAATCTTCAATTAAGGGAAAAAGCTGAAAAACTTGTCACGGGGGGGGAAGGGCTTTCATTCTTTTCATACAAAGAAGATTGTCCCCTGCTGTTATCTGTCTGGTCTTACAACCAGATTCACATCTGAGAAGAGATGGCTTACACTAGGAAAAAGGGGCGGGAGGGGGAAGCTTTGCTTGTGAATATCTCTTAAACCATAAAGGTTTGAGAGATTAGACATATCATTCTTCATGTTTTTTTAATGCCTACAAAATAAAATAAAGTTAAAACGAAGTATTACTTTCCCTTTAAGTTTTAAGCAATGATGAGCCATCCAGGAAAACGTAGCAGTAAGGCAATCAGAGACCCGCTGCTGTATTTCAGGTGAAATAGACTGCGCGGAGAGATAAATTTACATATTGTCTGCATAGACATGGTAGTTAAAGCCAAAATATTTTATCAGTTGCCTCAGATAGAGGGTATAAAGAGAGGAGAAGGCACACAACAGAGCCTTTGTGTAACCCTGAGAGGGGGATCGGAGGTAAGAGCATTTGACAGAGAAAGACCGTTAAGAGAGGGTAGAAACCAGGAATGTGCCAGGCCACAGTGATTGGAGAACCTGGGAGAGAAGGGTATGGTCAACTATGTCGAATGCAGCTCATAGGTCGAGGAGGATAAGAATAGAGAAATAGTCATTGGGTTTTGCAATATGGAGAAAGTTTGTTACTTTTATTAGGGCACTGTCTGTAGAGAAAGTGTGCTGAAAGCCAGACTGCAGTGGGTCCAGAGTGATATGGAAGTTGAGAAGGGTAAGCAGACGAGAGTAGGCTAGGCGCTCCAGGAGCTTAGAGACAAAAGGCAAGAGTGATACGGGCCGGTAGTTGGATGGGGAGGTGGGGGTCTAATGAACCTTTCTTAAGGATTGGGGATGCTATTGAATGTTTGAAGGAGGAGGGAAAGATACCAGGGGATAGGGAAAAGTTGAATGCACAAGTTAGCATGGGAACTAACATGGATGACAGAGGATTTAGGAGCTGGGATGGTATAGGATCAAGGGAGCAGGTGGTGAGCGGTGATGTGGACAGCAAAAGTGAGACCTCTGATTCTGTGACCGAAGCAAAGGAATCAGATAAGTAGAATGGAGGATTAGGAAGGTACAATTGTGGATATTGAAAGGGGTGGGAGTATTTGATGTATTGTGTCCATCTTCTGTTTGAAGAATTCTGCAAAGGCTAAAGGGGTTAGGGAGGGGCGGGGCAAAAGAGAATTAAATGTTGAAAACCAGAGGTCAACCCTTATTCAAAACCCTAGCTAAACTATTCTCAAAATTCCTGCTACTGTGCAAAGTGTCTGAAACATGGAAAAATGCATAAGTCATCCTACTGCACAAAAAAAGTGATAAGGAGGATCTAAAAAACTACCAACTTATAAACCTATTGCCAACGGTCTGCAAGATTTTCACAAAAGTACTATCAAGAATAATGGACACAATACTTCATGAGACACAATCTAAAGAACAAGCAGGCTTCAGAAGCAGTTTCAGTACAACTAACCATGTCCAGACAAGTTATAGAGCTGCATAATGAATACAACCTTCCATTATGCATAGTCTGCATTGAGTATGAAAGGGTCTTTGACTCTGTGAAAAAAGCAAGCAAAAATAGATGTCCTGATCAGTCAAGGGATAGATAGAGCTTACATCAATATACTCCAATCAATATATTAAAATATAATGGAGTCAGTACAGATGGATAATGATAACATTCAGATCAACATAGAAAAATGCATCCGACAAGGACACTCAGTTTCCCCAAAACAATTTTCTACTTGTTTATAAGAAATTTTGCGCAAACTAAATTGGGGAAAAAAAGGACTTAAAATCAGTGGAGACTGCCTACATCACTTAAGTTTTACAGACAATATCATACTCTTTGCCAGTAGTCCTGAAGAACTGCAAGAACGCATTGAAGAACTACAACAGGAAATAAAAAAAATTTGGTCTAATGATAAATATCAACAAAACGTAAGTCATGTTAAAAAAAACCAAAAAAAAAACCATATAAACCCCCCCCACACACAGTAGATGGACTAGAACAAGAAGAAGTGGAGAAGTATGTTTACCTTGGACAGGAAATGTCAACAGATGGAAACACAATGACAGAAATTGAGAGACGAATAAAATTGAGTTGGCAAGCATTTGGAAACCAGTAGTACTGTCTTTAAGACAAAATTTACTACTCTGCCTCAAGTGAAAGGTTTTTGACCAGTGTGTCCTCCCAGTCCTTACGTACGGCAGTGGAACATGGACCCTAAAATCCAAAGCCATATAAAAATGTAAGGTTACGGTAAGAAGTACAGAGTGGAAAATTCTAAATGTAACAAAAAGAGACCGAAAAATGTGTGCGTGGATGCATTAGCAAACAAAGGTCTATGATGTCACTGAAAGATTAAAGCACCTGAAATGGAGATGGGCAGGCCACATAGTAAGAAGATCTAATGGTAGATGGAACAAACAGATTTTAGAATGGATTCCACTTGATACTAAATGCCCTAGAAGATCAAAGACAAGATGGGTAGATGAAATTCCCAAATTTGTTGGTACATAGTAGCAACAAAAAGCACAGAACCAAAGCTGTTGGAGGCTTTCTGAGGAGGCCTTCATCCTGCAGTGGATCAACAATGACTGAAGAGGATATAAAAATATTAAATATGTTGGAATGTAGGTTTGTGCATATTTAATATTTTGATATACTTTAATGTATGTCTCGGGCATGCAATGCTAAGGTTTTATACCAAATTTAAGTACTGAATTTTACATATATTGGTATTTGCAATATTCATTTTTAATGCGTTTATTTAAGCATGAATTAAAATTTTCAGTGTTTTTGGTTATTATGTTGATTGAAGAAAATATAAAAAAATAGTAGGATTGCATTTGTATCTCTTGTGAAACTGGGTCTATCCCACAAAACATATGTAGAAAGGATACAGTAGCTATTGGCCTATACCAGTATGGGAGTAATCTGACTCTGGGGCTGCACCATAACGAGGCTAGGAATGCAAGAGCACCCAGATCATCCATAGGAGTGATGTCACCAAGGGAGGACTAGTTTCGGATAAGTATAGGATGTCGAGTGGATGCTGGATAAGATGATACCCTATGACTGCTGGCCGTAAGATTGTGCTTTTTGAGTGATTTGCAGACCATTTACTTCATGTAAGTGTATGCCCTGAAGGAGTTTCTGGATTTTAACTTGGTTTTTGGCTCTTATTAAACTTGTTTTACTGAACTTAAATTTGGTCTTGCTTGCGCTCCTGTTCTTTTATTTTTAGTTTATACCACATACAAGTTGACAAGTATAAAGATTTGCTAATATCTCATAAGATCGTGACATGAATTTTGGTAGGATGGATTCTCTCAAAGCAAACCCCTTTAACTTACTGTGAAATGTTTGATTCTCCACTCAATTTGTTCATTAGTAACAACCCTCTGAAGTTAAATCCAGGTGGGCTTGTAAAGAAGAAAAAGAAAGCAAGCCCCTATTTTCCATTACATTACAGACCAAAAGTTTGTTATTAATTTCCTAGTGAGCTAAATTATCATCAGTGAACACTTTAGGAAATTCTTTATTGTTAGTTAAAGGAGAAAAGTGGAGAGTAAGAGGTGGAAATATATGTGTTATTAAGGGTCTGTTTATTTGAGGTCAACAGGGTAGTTTTTACAAGAGGAAGAATATAGGTTGTTTGTAACTCATGCCAATTCCAGTGTATCAGGGGAAGTTCATACAGTCAGGAAATGGCTGTTGCACAATTTTGACCCATATCTTCTTGTCCGATGAAATGGGACAAATGTCAAATGTTTACAAGTTGAATATCTTGGTAATATTTCTTTAAATCAGGAAGTCCCAAGCGACCTATGTTTTTAGGAGTGTGACGGGGGGGTACAGGGGTTACTTATTGGTAGGCCGAGGGTTAAGAGATTTATCCAGCCAGACAAAAAGATAATAAATTGCATTTATTAGAGAGGTCACGGCCCAAAACATAGGACAACAATTACAGGCAAACAAACAGGGGTAAAACATAAAAACTAAACACTTCTGCTGTTCTCTTCTTAGTTGCATAACTTGCCAGGGGTTACAAATGATACTCACAGTCCATTTTAGCTTAATGCTGGAGCTTATTCATAGTCCCACTAGAGGCAAGAGTGGGCATCCTGCCCACTACACATGCTGCTGGATCACATGAAGGTTCCTTGTATCTTTTAGTCCTGGCAGAGGAGTTGGGGAAGCCATCCTAAGATCCTTGTGGTAGGAACATCAGGGTACTCTCTCTGTGTCTGAAGCTGCCTTGACTTACAGCCCACAACTGAAAAAGGGACCTGGCCCTATAGTGCCCGCTCACTCTAACTCTTCTGGTGAGGGCACTCACCAGTCCCAGTTTCTCCACTACGCCTGTAGAAAGCACCTGGACCAGTCCAACTCCAGACTGGCCCCAGGCTACCCCCCTCCATGCTGGGGAGAGGCTCTCTCTTGCTCCTACATTCTGCAACTCTCTCTCTCTCACCCCCTTCTCTCTCTAGGTTTTCTCTACCCACCCCCTACAGGATGTGTTGTCACAGGTACCATCTACCAGGTCTGTTCTGCTTGGCCTGATGTGAGTGGGGGAGATGCACACATTCCTCTACCCCCCCTCTCTATCTGACAAACACTGGCTATCTCATAACACAATCTCTGGGTTTAGCTAGACTGAATGGCACCATTCCCCTGTCCATCCTACACACTAACTAACCCATTCACTGCTGGTAACTGGACAACCCTCTCTAATGCATGCACACACAGGGGACATTAAGGTTTCAAGAATGGGAACACGTTAAAACAATGGCAATCACTGAAAACAGACACATTTCATTCTCTGGGTGACACCCATTCCGTCACAGTCTGTCCCCCCTTTCAGATGGGGACCCCAGAGTTCAGTCCACACGGACGGATCACTGGGTCCCCACATATTAACTAATCCTATACTTCTATCAATACAGACATCAAGCCTACAAAGCATTTTTATATGCAATACACAATTTGTATATTAAGTGGCGATAGTTCCAAAACAAAAGTCCAGTGATTCAGGATACTTCCCAGGGCAAGAAATATCCAATTAGGGTGCAGGAAAAAAGCAGGCCCAAAACATTTCAAATAGGCAGATCTTCTGGTGTGGCAATGCATTTTCCTCACACACACACAATAGCTTACTGCCATCAAAATTAAGAGACCGTCCCAGAACACCATCCCACCTAAATCAGTCCAACATAAAGAATCAGAACCAGTCCCATCACAATCAGTGCTCCCACAGGAGTGTCACTTACCCCTGCAAAGACTTCCAACATTGCTTTTGGGGTGGATTAACTTTTCCATTAAAATTCCCACTGTAACTGGTTTCTGAATAGCGCATCCTCCACTGGATTTTCCTTTAAGCTGAGAAGGTAGTGCAATGTTCTCTCTGGATTATCCTTCTGGTCTCTGTGTCACATTACTCCCATGCTTAGATTCTGTGGCATACAACACTGGTTTAGCACATTCTGAATTTCCACTCTGGATCTGGTGGCTTGGAGCTCTGTCTTTTGATGTTTGACCACTTTGCTTTGAGGTACTGGATCAACCAGGCAAGTCTGTAAAGCTGTAGATCACTGCATTGCTAGGGCATAGTGGGTGCTGGATGCAGACTACACCCCTAGTCCCATTTTGTCTGGCAGTGCTGATAGGGTACTTGCTCACATGTCCCTTAGGCTAACTCTAAGGCAAAACAAAAATAACAGGAGGGGTTCCCATACTATTGTCCTTGGCCGTGTCTTTTTGTCTGGGTGCTAAAGTGACCACGCTACTGAGCTGGCACAACTAGCACACATAGTGGTCAGGGTTGCCCTCAGACACCCTGAACACCTAAGCTGGATATCCCACAAGCTGCCACCAGTGTGACGGGGGGGTACAGGGGTTACTTATTGGTAGGCCGAGGGTTAAGAGATTTATCCAGCCAGACAAAAAGATAATAAATTGCATTTATTAGAGAGGTCACGGCACAAAACATAGGACAACAATTACAGGCAAACAAACAGGGGTAAAACATAAAAACTAAACACTTCTGCTGTTCTCTTCTTAGTTGCATAACTTGCCAGGGGTTACAAATGATACTCACAGTCCATTTTAGCTTAATGCTGGAGCTTATTCATAGTCCCACTAGAGGCAAGAGTGGGCATCCTGCCCACTACACATGCTGCTGGATCACATGAAGGTTCCTTGTATCTTTTAGTCCTGGCAGAGGAGTTGGGGAAGCCATCCTAAGATCCTTGTGGTAGGAACATCAGGGTACTCTCTCTGTGTCTGAAGCTGCCTTGACTTACAGCCCACAACTGAAAAAGAGACCTGGCCCTATAGTGCCCGCTCACTCTAACTCTTCTGGTGAGGGCACTCACCAGTCCCAGTTTCTCCAGTACGCCTGTAGAAAGCACCTGGACCAGTCCAACTCCAGACTGGCCCCAGGCTACCCCCCTCCATGCTGGGGAGAGGCTCTCTCTTGCTCCTACATTCTGCAACTCTCTCTCTCTCACCCCCTTCTCTCTCTAGGTTTTCTCTACCCACCCCCTACAGGATGTGTTGTCACAGGTACCATCTACCAGGTCTGTTCTGCTTGGCCTGATGTGAGTGGGGGAGATGCACACATTCCTCTACCCCCCCTCTCTATCTGACAAACACTGGCTATCTCATAACACAATCTCTGGGTTTAGCTAGACTGAATGGCACCATTCCCCTGTCCATCCTACACACTAACTAACCCATTCACTGCTGGTAACTGGACAACCCTCTCTAATGCATGCACACACAGGGGACATTAAGGTTTCAAGAATGGGAACACGTTAAAACAATGGCAATCACTGAAAACAGACACATTTCATTCTCTGGGTGACACCCATTCCGTCACAAGGAGCTATAATGTTTTCATACTTAAGTCTAGAAGGCTTTATTAAGGATTAAAAAAAACTTAATGGAAATGCTATAGGGCTAATACCTAAATCCTCAGGGTAGTGATTTTGGAAAGAGTAAGGTGGATATTCTCAGAATTGGAGCAATACTGAGGTGAATCAATGTATAAGCATTTACTCACAGGCTCCAAGTGGTCCTGTCACTTAAAGACTAGTTTAAGTTTAAAATCTGCTAGTACTAGCCATTTTTATGTTAAATAAATGTTTAGAGTAATTAACCTTTGTTTTGTGGACACATTTTGCTATTTTTCTGTCTGAGGCCAAACACACTCATTTTGCTTTAGAAAAGGCCTCACTTAAAGGGATAGTAATACTTAAAATGTAAAAAAAAAAATATGTTGTAGGGTTTATCCCCCTGAGTAAAACAAGGGCACTCCCACTGCTGAAAGGTGTTTCATTCAAAAGTTATTAATTTTCAAAGTTGAATTTTTTAGGTGCAATATCACAGTGGCCTGAAATTGTACAGTGGCGCTGTTGCTACACCATCCTATGGAGATTTATGGTCAACTGACCAGAGCTGTCCATAGGATCGTGTAGCAACAGCGCCACTGTACAATTTCAGGCCACTGTGATATTGCACCTAAAAAAATTCAACTTTGAAAATTAATAACTTTTGAATGAAACATCTTTTAGCTGTGGGAGTACCCTTGTTTTACTCAGGGGGATAAACCCTACAACATATTTTTTTTACATTTTAAGTATTACTATCCCTTTAAAGGAGCTCTCTCATTAAAGTAGCCTTAATCTGAATCCTCCCTTGGCTTGAATCTTTGCTCTTGTATTTTTTAAAATATACTGCTGTATTCTCTGAGACATTAGCTTTTAAAGCGAAGCCCGTGAAGTCAGTTATGTACTCAAAGGGTTAATGTGTAAGGCTCTATTCCATTTTAGCCAGTGTCCACACTATGCCTGTACTTTTTTATGCTTTTTAACATTTTTTTCAACACATATTCTTATTACTTAATTGAGACATGAAGCAATTTTCCTTTTGAATTATGAACATACTTGGGAACTCTCCGGATTTGCCCCGGAGACTCCGGTTTTGGCACTGCTTTACTGGGTCTCCAGGGCAGAGGCTGAGTCCTCCGGATGTGGGGAGTTTCTATTGAAACTCTACCCACTTCCACTTTTTCCCCCGGTGTAGCTCCTTCCCCCAGCCTTCTTTTAAGCCCTACCCCAGCACTCACATTAAGACCCGCCCCTTTTTGACACAATACAAGTCATTCTTCACACCACCCATGGCAGCAGAGGAGGAGACAACAATAAAAAGTTCACAGGTATGATTATGAACTTTGGCTACAATACATAGAATAAATCTCCTACAGTATTGTAACGCAACAAGAAATCTCACCAGAGTTGGGAAATGGACTTATGTTGGCAAGGAGAAACAGACAGATTATCACAGAACTAGTTGAGGAGCCCTTTACACAGGCCACAGTCAGCCGGTCTCGGGGAAGTCATGCACAGTAGAGACTATCCGCGCCGCGGCTGACACAGAGCTGGACGCTCCTTCAGAGCATCCAGCTCTGTATCAGCCACGGCGTGGGCAGTTTCTACTGCGCATGACTGCGTCGTTACACACATTTTAGCGAATTATTATATAGGATACTTCTAAAAGTAATATATGGAGAACTTTACAAATTTTGTGCATAGAGACCATAGAACACATGATATTCAGAGGTTTTACTCACTGGAGAGACTGCTTTCACCTTAGGACAGCTCCTCCATTGTATTCAGAGAAGAGTTAACAATTGGAAAAGATTTTAAATAATAATTATATAACACGATATAACTGAGGTCATATGGACTCTAATTAAATAGTGTATAGTTCAAATAACTCACATGATTATGAGGAAGACATAAGAACCATCCCAAAAGCTCTAAAGCAGGAGGCATATTGAACAAGCGTGTATAGGAAATTCTGAGACATACAGTGCAAAAGTCATAGGCAGCTGTGTAAAAAATGCAGTATAAGTGGTACCAAGAGGTTTACGTTGATAAACAGAATTAGATACTGGATTAAGCAAGACACCTGCAGGTATTTTATTGCTGTCTATTAGATTGAAAACATAGGCAGATTAATAAAAACACAAGGCACCTTCAGTGAATTAATCAATTTGTTAAGTATATATATGAGTTACGTTTGTTCTAAGGTACAAGCGTATGTGTCTACACCAGTGGTTCTCAATCTTTTTTTGCTCAGGGCACCCCTCACACGTAATCTAGAACATTTGGGGCACACCTAACATATTTAATGTACTTTATCAAGGGCATAATGAAGGGTACAATACATAAATATACAGTATTATTAGGTCTTATAATCATAATACCAGGGCTTAAAATGTGAAGTCCTTTGTTACTAGCCAGACCTGAAAAGTTACTCGCCACTGCAAGCCAAAACACCCACCAGGGCTGAATTTCTACTTGCCAGGGCTAAATTTTCACTCGCCATTAGCTAGTGGTGGGGGGAAATTTTGAGCCCTGATAATACCATAACTAAACATATTGTGCATAACAATTTCTATAAATCATTATTTAAAAATCCATTTTTGTTAGTCTTCATAGAAAACACAGGGCAACCTAAGTTGATGTCCGTGGCACACCAAAGTGCCACAGCACCCTGGTTGAGAATCACTGGTCTACACAATAATGGCCATGTCATAATTCTTATGTTATTGACATAGAAGGCATTACAGTGGGGAACTAAATAAATTCACATTAGTGTAGTATGTTTGAGATCGCAATACTAGGTTACCTATGTACCTTGTGTTGTTGTAACCAATGCATTGATGGCTAGGTCAATCTAAAGTGAATTGTGCTGATACTATGTTTTATTTTAACTGGTCACATGAAATGTTGGGTGTGACACAGTAGATTTTTTTTTTTTTATTTTGTCTTTAATAAAACTGAGTTTTTAGAAGGTAATCTATAACATAATCTGTATATAACAGCACCAAACTGGTCCCATTGGCTCTATCTGAAACCCTAGGTGCGCTATACTAAAGTTAAGCTTCGTTTCACCTTTTTGGGGTTTTAGATCATTCTTTTTCTCTTCTGTGGATTTAAACAGCCTCAGTTGCTTCTTTTTCTTCATGTAATCTCATACAGACTCAATGTTGAGATCAGGGCTCTGTGGGGGAAATGCCATCACATCCAGGACTCCTTCTTCTTCTTTATGCTGAAGATAGTTTTTAATGACTTTGGCTGTATGTTTGGTGTCATTATCATGCTGCAGAATACATTTGGGGCCAATCAGATACTTGCTTGATGGTATTGCATGATGGATTATTATCTGCCTGTTTTTCTCAACATTGAGGAGACTGTTAATTCTGACCAAATGCCCCAACTTTATTTGCAGAAATGCAGCCCCAAACCTGCAAGGAACCTCCACCATACTTCACTTTTGCCTGCAGACACTAATTCTTGTACCATTCTCCAGCCTTTGGTGAACAAACTGCTTTCTGTTACAGCGAAATATTTCAAATTAAAAAATGTTCAGCTCGCCAGTTCCTGTGTTTTCATGTATAGTTGAGTCACTTGGCCTTGTTTCCACATCAGAGGTATGGCTTTTTTGGCTGTAAGTCTTCCATGAAGACCACTTCTGACCAGACTTCTCTGGACAGTAGATGGGT
Organism: Rhinophrynus dorsalis; assembly: GCA_037306005.1. Lineage (NCBI taxonomy): Eukaryota > Metazoa > Chordata > Amphibia > Anura > Rhinophrynidae > Rhinophrynus > Rhinophrynus dorsalis. The sequence continues at coordinate 116,605,768 of CM074722.1, forward strand.
GTACCAGTATCCCACTGTTGTCTGCCAATTCTGGGCATCTTCTGATTGCGAAGGGAAGCATCTGCTGCACTAAGTTTCCTTGGCTGGCCACTGTGGCTACGGTCCCCACCTTGGTTTGCTCAGAACTTCACCTCTTCAACTTCCTGAATTATAGCCCTAAGGGTATTTTACCATACCAGGCAACAATGAGTATGGCTGGGTCATGTGAGGAGAATATGGGATATGAAGAATATGGGATATGAAGAGAAAGCCATATCACCTGTAATCCAGTTTGTACACAGAATCATATAAAATAATATAATCATAATAATAAAAAAGATGCCAATAAATTATCATATTTATTTTATTATACATTCAGATCCCATGTTAACATAGGGAATATGACGTTATTGGAGGCTATATACATAAATAAAAAATGATCACAGTACAAAGAATGTATAAAACATTTATAGACCATGCAATATGAAGATGTAATGAATATGTATTTAAACTGAAATTACAGAATATGCAGTCTATATGGCTGTATATGTCAAAAACTCCCTTGTTACCAAGTGGGACAGGAACAAACTGAAATTCAAAATATAAATCTACCAGTTGAAAAGCCCACGTACACAGGCCACAGTGCCACCCAGCAACCTCGGCTGGTGGTCGGATCCTGTTGACCGGGCTGCAGTCATGCGCAGTACTGACTGCCCAAACACGCCACGGCTGATAACAGAGAGAGGCGCTCCGAATTCAGACTGTAGTCCTCTCTGCGCACCTTCTTGGGACCCTTGGTCCCAGGAAGGTGCACAGAGGACTACGGTCTGAATTCGGAGCTCCCCACTCCGTTATCAGCCGTGGTGTGGGCAGTCTACTGTGCATGACTGCAGCACCCGCACCTATGTCTACTGAGCATGACAGCTTCTGACAAACATAGTTTTAGAGAATTAGTATATAGGCTTGTTGAACGGGAGTGAAGAAGTAGTAATCTTTTTTTAACCCCTTAAGGACCGGGAAAATCTAAGGTCGTTTTCCCTTAAGGACCGGAGCAATTCTGACCTTTTTGACTATGTCTTTGTTCAACAGTGTTTCTCCTCTTAGGCTTTTATTCCACCCCCATAAACTATATACTGTTTTTTTAAGCACAAATAGGGATTTCTTTTGATACCCTATTTATATGGATAACACACAATTTACTTTATTAAAATTAAAAAAAAAAAAGGTAAAACAAATTGTAAAAAAAAACAAAACATTTTTGATTTTTCTCTTGGGATCAATTGGCCACAAAGGGTTAAATTTTTATGGAGACTGCATGAAAAGTATGACCGGTCAGTCATACCTACAAAATGCACAGTTTAAAGTGGCCACTGTCCCCCCTGGGTGAAAATCCCCATGTCCCTTTTTCCCACCCTATTTTGACATTTTTTTGTCCCTGCCATTTGGTGGTGTATATAAGTGTATTACATGGCTCCACAACAATCACACTTGCAATATTGTTTAATTATATATATTTTTTTTTAATATTTTTTTTTTTTAATGTGTATAATTGCAGGTCAAAAATTGACCTGCATTTAGCCAGCCTCCTGCACCAGCAGTGAAGGGGTTAATACCCCCAGCTGCTGTATTTTTTTTTTAATCACTAGGTGTCTCCCTTCTACTTCTGTCTCCCTTACTTTGATAGCAAGGGAGACAGAGGCAGACGAGACAGGCACAGACAGCATTCTTTGCATGCTGCCTCTGTCTGTCACTATGCCGGTACATGTGATCGCTGCTACGGCAATCACATGAACTGGCACAAGCAGGAAGGGCTGGAATTAACGATAGCAGCATGCACGGAGGCATGCTACTATCATTTAAGCCATGACCGTCATAGGTCCTTAAGGGGTTAAATAGGTTATAGGTGTTTTCCTGTTTAGCATATGAACCCTGTTGCTGGAAGAGGTTTCACAAAAAACAAAAACAAAAAAAAAACAAAAACCTACAACTCCTCAATTTTTTTTTTTCTTGAAACTCCTTGAATGCTAGAGAGAGAGAGGCCTATAGCATTCAAGGTGTTAAAAGCCCCGCTATCATAACTGGGAATGTTTGTTTGTTCCCTATAGTGCAGTTAGTTTACCCCAAAATGATTTCACTTTTAACTGCTAGAGGGATTTCCATTACATTGCAATTCACTGGATAGTCCTATGGCACTCAAAAGGTTTAAATAGGGCTCCTTATTTAAAGAATAAAGGTTTCACTAGGCTCCCTGTTAAGGCTTTTTTTAGCCTGTAAAGAGAGAATTGGAGTGAAGAGGATACTTGTATTTGTCTAGTTAAATTTAACTGCAAGTTTTTAAGACCATTAAAAGATGTTTTCTTCAGGCATATTTCTCAAAACACAAAATGAAAAGTCTTACGTGGCCTTGATCAGGCAGATTACAGAATTCTCTGTCTAATTTACAGCAGCATTGTTTTATTGTAGACTTACATCAGGATACAAAATTATAGGACAAAGGGATAATCCTTTATACTCTTTCTAGGCCAGAGGTTCTCAACCCGTGCCCTCAATGGCCTAACAGGCCAGGACTTAGGAATTTCCCTGCTCGAGAACAGGTGTAGTGATCAGAGGCTCATTCACACTGATTAACTCACCTGTGCTCTTAACCCCTAGAGTGCCAAGTGGGTACATTGTACGAGTTTGGACAGCTGTACCAAGCTCGTACAATGTACAGCTAAAATGCTGTCACTGCAAAAGCCGGTATAACTGGCTTGCAGTGGCAGCATTTTAGCTAAATTGTGGCCTGGCACTTCTGGGGGGCATGAGGATCAATCTTCATGCCCCTCCCCAGTTATTGATCTCCCAGTCGATTGCGCTGGGAGATCAATGTCTCCAAAGGAGAAGCGCCATTTCTCCTTTCCTCTGTCTCCTACCTGAACTTCCGGGTAGGAGTGGGCGGGACCAGGGATGCCTCCTAATGTCATCGGTGACATGGTCACCGATGATGTTAGGAAAGTTTCCCCAGTCCCATTCACTCCTACCGGTGGTAGGAGAGAAGGGCAGTAGAGCTTTTGCTCTCCTGCGGTCACCGTATTGCTCTCCCAGCTGATCGGCTGGGAGATCAATAACTGAGGGGACACCAGGAGAGGTCCTGATGCCCCCACAAGGTCTGATAAAATAAATAAAAGAAGAGGAAAAGCAACCCTGTGAGTGCCACAGGGGTCCTTAGCTCATTGCAATAGCTTTGCAATGCGCTGGAGACCCCTGTGGCACTCACAGGGTCACTTCTTTTGGGGACTTTATTTTTATTGTAAGACCTCATTGTGGAAGGTCAGGGGGTCCGGATGTCCCTCAATGAGGTCTATAATAAAAAAATAATAATAATAAAAAAATTAACCCTGTGTCTGCCACGGGGGGGGGGGGGGTCCAATGCTGCCCCCCCTCCTGTGGCACACACAGGGCTTTTATCATTACTTTGTTATCAGAGATTGTTGGGGGGGGCATCAGGAGTGCCACAAGACCCCTGTGGCACTCACAGGGACACTTATTTTGACAAAAAATAGTTTTATAAGACCTCATGGGGGGAAATCAGGGGGTTCCTGATACCCCTCAATGAGGTCTATAATAAAAAATATTTAAATAAATAAAAAATTAACCCTGTGAGTGCCTCAGGGGGGGGGGGAATCCAATGCAGACCCCTCCCCTCCTGTGGCACACACAGGGCTTTTACTTTGTAATCAGAAATTGTTGGGGGGCCCCATCAGGAGTGGTCCTGATGGCCCCCCAACAAGCTCTGATTACAAAGTAATGATTAAAAAAAAATTAACCCTCTGAGTGCCACAGGGAACTAAAGCATTGTTTTGCAATGCGCTGGAGACACCCTGTGGCACTCACAGGGTCACTTCTTTTGTGGACATATATTTTTGTTGACTAAGACCTCATTGGGGGGGAATCAAGGGGTCCTGTTGCCCCTCAATGAGGTATATAATAAAAATAAAATAAAATAATAATAATTAAAAAAAAAAAATTAACCCTGTGTGTGCCACGGGGAGGGGGGTTCACTGCAGACGCCCTTCCTGTGGCACACACAGGACCTTTTATCATTACTTTGTAATCAGAGCTTGTTTGGTGGCCATCTGAATACAAAGTAACGAAAAAAAAAAAAATATCCCTGTGTGTGCCACAGGGGGCCAATGCATTGCTTTGCAATCCACTGGACACCCCTGTGGCACACAAAGTATTTTTTTTTTTCTCCTTTAATTTTTTATGCAGACCTCATTGTATGGGTTCTGGTGCCCCAACGAGGTCTATGCCAAAATATTGGGGGGAAAAGCCCCAAAAAATGCACATGCCCCAGGGGTCCAACGCAGTGTTCTGCAATTTGTTGGACCCCCTGTGACACACACATTTTCCCCCCCCCCCATTATTCTGTTTTTAGACCTTGATTGGGGACAACAGGAGCATTCCTGATACCGCCTCCCCAACGAGATTTGCATACAAAATAATAAAAAAAAAAACAAAAAACAAACAAACAAAAAAAAAAAAACTGTGTGCAACAGAGGGTCCAACACATTGCTTTGCAGTGCATTGGGCACTCCTGTGGCATGCATACAAAATGCCTCCAATCCCCCCCCCCCCATACAGTATCCCCCTGCCTGTTTCCACAGCCAACTGGCAGTCCCATTTCTCAGCTTGACCCCGCCTGTTTCCACTGCCTACTGGTAGATTCAAAGTACCAGTATGCATTAGATTCAGTCTGGGAATCAAATTTTGTATGAGGGGGACATACAGTGCACACTGGTAGTCACAGATCCCCCATATACACTATCAGACACTGCCCCCACCACCACTATCACCACCATCCTTGCTCCTCATTTTAGTATCTTTGAAGTGACTGTAGGTCAACTCATACCAATGGGGTGTCATTTTACTCCTAAGAGCACTAGCTAATGAATGCAGTTGAAAATTCCATGGTTTTCACAGAGTTCCAAACATTTGAAGGGGCAGAATTGTAAAAAAAAAAAAAAATAATAAAAAAAAATAAAAAAAAAAAATGCAATTTTTTCCTGTATCGTCTCCTTCTGGAAACATTTATGCACACCAGTATTGAAGTAAGAAGGCAAGTGACCCCCTCATTAGATGCGGCAGGTTGTTTTCTTTCTAAAATTGCATTGTTTCTCTACCTTTCCTGCATATCATATGGTTATAACCATGTTAGTGCAAGCAGATCATTTAAAAAACAAAAGTGTCAGGTTTAAGTACGTGTTCCTAGCATTGTACGTTAACCCACACAAATAGGCTACCATTTTTCTCATGTTGGTAGCAGGTACTGAATACAGCAGGAAATGTTATGGTTTTCAAAGATTTTAGTATCTTTGAAGTGGTGGAAATGTTAAAAAAACAAAAACAAACGACAACAACATGTATTTATTCATATAGTACCACTTTTTGGAAATATTTGTGCACTTCAGCCCAGGGATAAAAAGGCAAGTGACCCCTCTTTTGATGCAGGAGAATGTCTACTTTCAAAATGTAGTACCTTTCCTTCAGGTCTCTAACAGTTATGAGCAGGTAGGTGTACTTATGTGCTTCTGGCACCCCTAAGGTAGGTCGACTCATTCCACTGGGGTGTCATTTGTCTCCTAAGAGCACTAGCTAATGAATACAGTTGGAAATGCCATGGTTTTCACAGATTTCAGTGCATCTGAAGGGGCAGAAATGTAAGAAAATGCCATTTTTTTTCCTGTAGTGCCAACTTCTGGAAGCATTTGGGCACACCAGGCAATTCACCCCTCATTAGATGCAGCAGGTTGTCTTCTTTCCAAAATGGTATGGTTTGTGTAGCCTTTCTTCACTTCTGTAGTTGTTATAACCATTTTTGTATAGACAAGTAATGTTTGAGAAAATGTTAGAAAAATTAGAGGTTGTAGTAGGTGTAGTTTTGTACTTGTAGCGCCCCCTAAGGTATGTGAACTCGTACCAATGAGGTATCATTTTTCTCCTAAGAGCACAGTTGGAAATGCCATGGTTTTCACAGATTTTAGTGCATCTGAAGGGGCAGAAATGTAAGAAAATGCCATTTTTTTCCTGTAGTGCCACCTTCTGGAAGCATTGGGCACCAAAGGTTTGGGGCAAGAAGACAAGTTACCCCTCATTAGATACAGCAGGTTGTCTACTTTTCAGAAATAGTAGTTCTTTAGCTTTATATACGACTGAGCAGTGGCATTGCTTACTACTGGCTAAATGGACATAAAGGGTGACTATCACCAGGATAATGCCCCATTGTCAGATCTGTTCCCCTGAGACCACACTTGCCAATATAGCTGAAGCTGTACTGTGAGTCCCAGTTAGCTAACAGGGAAGAACACCACAGGTCTGAAGAGAAACCCCTGATGCCTCCTCATTGGTGCCAGGGTAAAAATCCGAACTATGAAACTGAAGCTTTGCAGTTAGTCTCCTGACCTGTACAATGTGGTCTCCACAGACCCTCTGTGTCTGGCTTGAGAGACAGACACAGGATCTATGAACTCTTTGTGTACAACCTGGGAAGTTTGTTTTGTGGGATAGAGAGACATATTTCCAGGATGTGTTCAAGCAAGAGAGGGACAGTTATCGGAGCCCACAAAAGCTGCCCTAGGCTTGTTACCAAGTCTGCTCTCATAGGATAATTGTTCTTTAAGCACCAGGGCTCCAATTTAAAGATGGGAATTTTGTTGTCAGTCCAAGAAGGCAATTTTCTTTAGTACTCTGCTGACCTAGTTAAGGGTCAGTTTACATGGGCGACATTATCACAGTTTTTTTTTTTTTCCCCAAGGTTGAGCTAGTTGCCCATCACCAAAATAAGTAGTTCTCCACTAGGCTGTTTTGGTGCCAATGTGAAAACAACTGGTTACAGCAATTGCAGCTTGGTTGCATTCATAACTTCAGTGCAGTTAATCCAGCAGAACTGATATGGATGATGCCCTATAGGCCACTGTGCAGATCATACACATGGTAGATTGAATTCTTGCTCTGAAAAACCACATTGATCTAAATCAGTGGTGGGTCATATGGGTGTTAACCATTCATGTTTCACGTAAACATTTGTCGCCCATTCACTGATAATCATTCAGTGAATCACTGCTTGGAACACAAGACAGAGGAATGTGAACATGTGAACAGAAGGAGAAGTGCGTCATTTTCAAGCTGCCCATGTAAACATAACCTAATGTTTAAGGTTCAATTGGCCTGCACATTTCATTGTAGCTTGGATTCTGTTACAGCTACTAACTTTATTTGTAAATAAAGCCTTTGATAAAGGTTTATAGACGTCAATGGGAATCTATTCCATAAAACCAGGGATAACCACTTAAAGTGGATCACCTTGATTCAAGTTTACATATTTAAAAACTGCATTAAAATGACCTACGGTATATGTCATGTCAACCAACGGTCCAGCAGATGTATAGTGAGATATTTACACTTATTTCTGGGCAAAGTGAAACTGAACATCTCCTGAGACTGCACAAGGCTTAATTCGCATATGAAACGTTATTACAAGCTTAATTAGCATTCATAAAACATCACTGGTAGTGCAATTAGCATATGGTATCAAGTGTGAATATCTCCTTAACTGTCCATTTGCTGGTCTTTTGGCCAACATGATACATAGGCAGTATTTAATGCAGTTTTCAAATATGCAAACTTGAATTAAGGTAAAAGTTCCACTTTAAGTAGATGGTGGTCTAGATAAACATCAAGCAAAGCCAAGCACTGGATCTCTTAAGAACCAAGCAATTCTTCCTTTTCATCATCTGGTAAGGAGAGCAACCTAAAGCAATCTAGGCAGTGTTGTACCACAACTTCCATCATACTCCGCTAGCCAGTGGCTGTAGGTAATGGGAGGTGTAGTCCACCAGTTGGGGCCATTAGGTTTTCTTATCCCTGCACTACCATTGTGCAACCTATACACAGGACCTGCTGTGTGGACAATCTACAGCTGGATTTCGGCAAGAGTAATTAACCCGCTGGACACATTTGTCAAAGAGTTAAACACTTTTTTTTTTTTTTTTTTCTTTCCCTCTCCTTTAGATTGTAACACCCCTTGTGGAACAAGAGTGGAACATTCTGAAGAGCTTTTGTAATTAACCTTGTTATTCTGTCTCCACTCATCCAGGACTGAGCAAAGGTCAGACATGAAGTGTAATTCTGGAACAAACAAACTGCATCAAAAGCGTGTGTGCATGTGTGAATTAGATTATGCAGTAAAGCTTTGGCTCTCTTTCTAGGATTTCTGAAGTTAAAAGGCCTATTTCAATCAATGGTAATTTCCATTCTCCCCATGGTACAGTTGATTTGCACCAGAATTGCACTGCTTTAGATTGATTAATTAGTCCCGCTATATACAGGATTAACATCTCCAGATATTTAAATAGCATCCAGTATTGAATAGATACTATTATCAGACATGCCATAGGTAAACATTTACTACAAATTGCTCCAGGCACTTGCATTCCTTATGATAAACAAAATGACAGAAACGGAGTAGATAAGCTACACAATCTTTACATTAAACATTGGGCATTATTGCCCATATTTTATTTTGCATCAACAATAAACAAATCTTTAGTCTGGGCATTGTCTAGGACAGCTTTTCAGTATCAGGTCTCATGTACCCCTTGCAGTGCAATAGCTAAAGAACAACTCCTAAAAATAACCACCACTTATCTTACTATAGCCAGAAAATCCTTATGACCCCTACGAATTTTCAATTAGCTGTAAGGGTCAATATATATCAGTCCTGGATGTCTGATACATAAAACTGGACATGACAGTTGCTAGCAGAATAACAAAAACCTCAAACTCCACTCACTGGACATGGGAACCAACTCTTTAACCCTTTGAGTGCAACTGGGGCATGGAACGCACTGGTTAAAGATCAGAGGGTTGTGCAGAATATTGATTTGCAATGTGTTGAACACCACTCTGATCATTAAAGGGTTAAGTAGGCTCATAAAAAAAAAAAAAAAAAAAAAAAAAGTAAAAAAGGACCAAAACAGGGTGCACCACTAATGCAAAATTCCAGAATACAATTTCGAACAATCATCATCATATGCAGCTACTGGTTGGGTACTCACAAAAATAATGGCTGGGGTAGAACATATGACCCCCAGCAGGAACACTTCTAGGATGATATCACTGGCCCAGTTATAGTATATGGAGTCGCTCAGGACTTGATCATATGCAAACAGATTCCATTTTCAATAACTTGTCCTTCCAAGACTGATAGACAGAAAGTTAAAAAAAAAAATAAAAAAAAATGCCCAATCATGCTATATCGTAGCAAAGTATTAAAATATATAAGAAATATGTAGAATGCAGACACTTTGTGTCGTATAACCTTTCTCCCTTCATGATCCCCCAGTCACTGGAATCACACGCTGTTCAAGTACGATGTACAAATAATTAGGATTTATTAAAAAGGGAGAAATTTTTCTTACCGATATTTCCTTTTCTTCTGTATCCCCTTCACGGCAGTTTAATCAATGGGTAATGTCTCCTCCCCATCAGCTGGTGTAGGACCAATCAAAAAACTATTTAAAGACACCTGACTTGCACTTCGACAGTAATATTTTGCCAGAGCAGAAAATATAAACACACAAGTTAGATAAGGGCAGGGCATGCTGTGAAGGGGGCAAAGAAGAAAAGAAAATAAATAATCGGTAAGAAAAATTTCTCCCTTTCTTCTGTGTCCCATTCACGGCAGTTTATTCAATGGGATATACAAAAGCTCAAAGTAAGGGAGGGAATTTCTCTTTTAAAATAAGGTGGTAAGAAAATACATATCCCAAGGATTAATAACTAGTATCCAGGCAGAAAGGAAGGACACAGATGCCCTACTGTATCTGAACCTTGACTGGATATTTAATTATACATCTCTTTTAATCTGCACATATATACATACATATAGGAAAGGTCTCACCATTTTTTAGATGAAGCAGCTCCTAGGACTTTCCTTCCAAATTTAGTTGCCAATGATGACTATGTCTAAGCGATAATGCCTAATGAAGGTCGATATGGATGACCAAGTAGCAGCTTTACAAATTTCTTCAGTAGTTGCAGAATTCTTTGCCGCCCAGGATGTCGCTACTGCTCTTGTAGAGTGTGCCTTTATGATGTTTGGAGGACTTTCCCCTGCCTCCACATATGCTTCTCTAATAAGGTCTGTTATCCAACGTGCAATGGAAGCTTTCGATGCCTGGGATCCTTTAAATTTACTGAAAAAGTGTACGAATAATGCTTCTGATTTCCTAAATAGAGATGTACGTGTCAAAAGATCTAATTTACAGAAATGCTCCTCTTCTGCATTTTTTTGGATTAAAAAAAAAGGAACGGAGAATTATTTCTTGGTTGAGGTGGAAGGATGACACTACTTTAGATCTGAAGTCCTTTCTTGTTCCAAGTACTATCTTGTCTTTATGGAATATCAAGTATGGGTCTTTTGATGAAATGTAATTCGCTCAATCTTATGGCAGAAGTAATGGCAACTAAAAAGGCTGTTTTTATAGTGTCAAGAATTTTGTAGAAATTTCTTGTAAGGGTTCGAATTTACTGGAAGAAGCCAACTGATTAAATATCAAGGAAAGGTCCCATGGAGGCACGATGTCTTTAATTCTTGGTCTGATCTTGTCCACTACTCTTAAAAACCTTTTAGTTAATTCATCTTCTGCAATTTGCCTTGCCAGACATGCCAAAATGGCCTTAGTCCTTGTTCATAACCTTCTTGTAAAAATGTTTTAAATTTGAGCAATTCTGTCAACTTTGTTATCGGAGCAACATTTTGAAAATACTCTCCATATTCTATTATAAACAACAGATGTGGAGGGTTTTCTTGCACACAGAATGGTGTTAATCACAACATCTGCTGAGAGGAATTTCTCTCAGCCTCCATGCTGCTAGTTTCAAAACCCCTGGATTGCTGTGCCATACAGGACCCTGTGTCAGCAGGTTCGACCTGAGAGGTAGTAGCCATCATTTGTCTGTGGACATGTTGATTAGTTTTGGATACCAAATCCTTCTGGGCCAATTTGGGGCTATGAGAATGATGTTTATTCTTTCTTGCCGGATTTTCTTTAGAACCTTTGTAATCACGGCTATTGGTGGAAAGACATACACCATCTTGAAGTCCCACTTTTGCGTCATGGCATCTGCTTCTATTGCCTGGGGATGTCTTGTTCTTGAGAAGAACTTCTGACACTTTGTGTTTTCTGCTGATGCCATCAGATCCACATCTGGCTGTCCCCATCTGAGTACTATTTGATCGAAACACCTCCTGGTTCAACTCCCATTCGCCTGGGTCCAGCCTGTTCTGGCTTAGATAATCTACTTGCAGATTTTGGCTCTCCGGAATGTGCATTGCTGATGCTGCTTTTAAATTCTTCTCTGCCCATAACAGGATTTTGCTTGCTTCCATATCTATTGGTTGACATTTCGTGCCCCCTTGTTTTTTTTATATACAAGACAGTTGTCATGCTGTCTGATACTATTTGTACATACTTGTCCTTGATTGGGGTTCCAGGATATTTATGTACAGAATTGGTTCTTTCTTGGACCACAGTCCCTGGACTGATTTGTTGTTTAAGTGACCTCACCATCCCTTCAGACTTGTGTCCGTCGTAATTTTTTGCAATTCCTGGATGAACATTGTCAAGATTCCTGGGAATCATCCACCAGGCTAGATTTTTCCTTACTCTTGGATGCAAAGGGATCCTTTGCCTTGTGTCCATTGGATTCTTGTTCCAGTGATATAGGAACCACCTTTGAAGAGGTGGTAAGTCAAGTTTTGTCCAGGGTGTTACCTGAACCGCTGACACCATAAATCCCAGTATCGTCATGTATTCTTGTGCCATAGGAACCTCTCTTTTCCTGAACTGCCTTACATTGGTCGCAATCATTCGGACTCTATTGGGGGATAGAGATATGACACTTTTGTTCGTATTTATTGATAATCCCAGAAAGGATTTCCATAAAGCCTTCTTCCTCTGCATCTTAAACCCTTGATGAGGTTCCTTCTTCTGGGTCAATCAACCTCTGTCTTTTTCTAGGTTGAGATTGCATTGCATTAAATATTTCTTGCATGGAGGCCTTCATCCACGTTAAAAATTCCTGGAATTGACTAGGGACTTCTGTATTAGCATTTTTCTTAAGGCATTCTGAACAATATTTATCATCAGTACTAATCTGAATGTCACATCTTGCACAATTCGTTTTGTGACTAGGATCTTTTTCTTTTGTCTCAGAGGCAATTTGTCCTTATTAGTCTTGGGGGTAGTTATTGTAGGTCATTAAAATAGAACAATGCAAATTTAAAAAAAAAATATAGGCCTAATACCCATCAGACATGTTCACTGAACTACCCTGGGATATATACTAAATCTTAAAAGCCTTGCTGCTTTTATAAGGCGTGGGTTCCAAGCTGGAACGCAGAGGCCCAAATGGAAGACATCCATCAACAGAATATAAATGTGGGACTCACCACATTCTTCCGAACTTGCTGTCTGTGCGCTGCTGTGGAGGCTAGCCATGTTCTTCCCAATGCGTCTCCAATCTCTGCTGATGCTGACAAGGGTGGTAGTCCTTTGAATCCAGCTTGAGGGCCGACACTCTGAACTCCGCCTAGGATGATGCATGTAACGGAAGCGTGTCACCGACACCTGATAACGACATCCTGAGCTACCACGGATACACAGGGAGACACTACTCTTACCAGGCCGGCCATTAGGCGAAACCTGGTCTTCTGGAGGAAGGAAGCTCCCGGCAGGGACGGCAATGAATGCGACCATATAAGAACAAACAGGTAGGACCCTCAGAGGTTAAATAATATAATATATAGCAAAAGAAGGAAAACTCCAAATGGAGTCACTACACTCCCACACCAGCTGAGTGTAGGACCAAAAAGACAATCACAGGGCAAGTCAGGTGTCCTTAAATAGTTTTTTGATTGGTCCTACACCAGCTGACGGGGAAGAGACTTTACTCACTGATTAAACTGCAGTGAATGGGACACAGAAGAAACAAAAATTACATGTTTTGGCCACTATTGTTGATAAAGTGGATGTTAAGCCTTTTAGTATTTGTACCAGTGGATTTTTGAAATTTTGTTTTTAATCCATCTTAATTAATGATTTCTAGATTGTACTTGGAGAGCTGTGTCTAACTGCAGTGACTGGGGGATCCAGAACGAAGGCGGGTTATACTCGCAGTGTGTAAGTTTATCAGCTGTTTGGAAGTATTCCCACTCTGACCACGTCAGTGCGTTATACATATTTCTTACAGATTTCTGAATATTGTACAACACTGTAGCACCACTGGGCACCTTCTTTCTTTATGCTTTGTACATAGGCTCATGCGCTCTGCCTGCTTCAGTCTGAAAACTAATATTCCAGCAACTGTCATGTCCAACTTCATGGACATAACATTCAGGACTGACTGAATATGTTATTTATTGATCAAAAAGTCACAAGTGCCAAATTCTTAAAAGACTTTTGGATTTTGTGGCCATGTTTAGGTAAGTGGAGGGTTATTATTAGAAGGATAACTGCCTCAGCACAGGGGTATCGATTGGGTACTCTATCATTGAGCCTAGTTCACCTGTGTTTTGGTAGGGATATAATTAAAAAATGCACGGTTAAATATATTTGAGGACAGTGATTGAGCCACTTTATGGAGATTAAACATGACTGATAAAGGGGATTTTTCACCTGACAGGTAGTGGCTTCAAAATGATTTAAGATTAATTGGCTACATCTGCAGCTTTTAAAAACAAACTTTACCCATGGCTATACCAGAGAGGTATTTAATTGTCTTTTTCTGAATTTGCCATCTGCTGTATTCTAGAACTTAACACAGACGTTTCCCATCCAGAGAACTTTCATATGCCGGTTCTGAATTATGGGTGGTTCTCTCGCTCTCTATGGCCATGTAAACATGTTCCTATTTAGTATTAAACTACAGCAGAGGTCAAATACAAAAAAGCGTAAATAGACATAAGGCCCACATACTGCCCAAGACTAGTTCCCCTTTGAAATTGCTACATGAAGCATGTGCAGAGGCTGGTGCACCAAGTAGAATTAGAGCAATTCTAAGGCAAACCAACAACAACAACAAAAATTCCACTGACCCAAAAAAGGCTTTTAACCCCTAGAATGCCAGAGATGGCATCAAGGCATTGCACTGGAAACCTTTCCAGCATTTATGTGGTTAGCAGCAGAATTCAGATTAGTGGGAATTTGTATGTGTCATGTGGTGCAGTTGGTTTGCCCCAGAATTCCTCCTCCTTTGTTTTCACGGAATGCTGTGGAGGTCAGCCCAGCAAAATGGTTCTGGCTTTCATGTACCAACGTCATGTTATATTTCATTTAATATTCCTGGAATTTGTATGCAAAGGAGATTTCCAACATCATTCTCTAAGGTGAGCTTACTACAATATGTTAACTGATGCGATTCAACCTCATGGGTATAATTTCAATAACAAAGTCGATTCAGACATCACATAAAAATAAATATTTTCATAGGGTTGTTTATATATATATATATATGTGTGTTTTAATAAATTGGACATATATTTAATTTAGAACTGTATACTATTTAACTACTGACTCTCGTTAGATAGAATAAAAACAGCAGCAAAAAAACCTGTTTGGCTCCAGTTGCTGATCTTGTAGTAAATGGAATGAAAAACACTTATGGATACTAGAAAATGCTGATAAGTTAAAAAGCGGGGGCACTGCCCACACTGGGGGTTGGCACATCTCTAGTTAGCTTGGTCCGCTGTGCCTGTTAAAACTGTTTCCACCAGAAGGTTGGATTTGAACAGAGTCCAGGAATGGGCGGAGGGCTTGTCCAAAGGGCCTGGAAATTAGATGTGGAAGAAGAAAAGCTTTGATTTAGTATTGAATAGGGCATGACAACTTTTAATTTTTCAGCTTTTGGGGACCACAACTTCCATCATCACCAACAGGACAATGGCTGGTTGGAGTGGAGGAGAGTTGTAGCCCAGCATCTAAGGTCCACAACTGACCACCCCTACTATAGCATGAACAAACATGTTTGCACATTCTCAAGACCTTTGAATTTTCCTGTGTCAAACCAATGTGCAGATTAAACCATGGCTGATCCCTCTTTCCTGTCTTTGCATCAAAAGTGAGGGACAAGGACAGGAGAGAAACTTTAGGGAGAACTTATAATTAAAGGCAATATTTTTCCCTATTAACAGCAAGTTACTTCTAAATGATTTCCAATTGAAGAGTTCTCTTCAGCAAAAATTGTGGTATACATGTTCAAATTATATAAAGTTTCCTATATACTTTAACTAGCTAAACCGGCAGCCAATGTTCACATTTGTTACCTTATTAGATTCAAGCCACATGTTAAGTCATCGTAGTATATAAAAATTAAATAAAAAAGGCAGCTTTTATATGACCTTTTGTTCACACAATTTGCACTACAATAGACAGTTTAACATGTGAGCATTACCTTGTGTCACACTTCTATACCTGCCACAGTTTTTAACTACATGGAGACCAGAGGGGTGTACAACATATTGCTAAGCAATGTACTGCACACACTTCTGGTCCTCAAGGGGCTAACATGCAATGTGCTAAACACTAGGATATTAGATGTACAACTAACAAGTTAACTATATTTCTGGATCAAACACTACAAAGGCTTTATGTAGAAAGAAAAATAAGAACAAGGCTGGGACAAACCAATTGCACCATAGGGGTCAAATTAACATTTCCATTGATTTAAATGTGGCTTTTACTTCCTTAAATGCCAAGCCATCTGTGAAACATTGCAAAGCACCGTGTTGGGGACCCTGCTAGCATTTAGGAGTTTTGAAGCCAAATTTAACAACATTTTGGGGAATTTTCAGGTTATCTGTGACACGGTTTGTTCCAGAACACCTAAACTTTTTTATACAAACATTATATTTTATTTATATATATATATATATATATATATATATATATATATATATATATATATTTTTTTTTTTTTTTTTTTTTTTTTGGTGACAGCATTCCCTTTAATAGTTTTTAAAACAGTGATACACTTGACTGAATAAACAGGATTTATTTCTATACTGGAGTTTATTTGTAATATAGTTGCTGCCTATGCACCATTCCTTCAAACAGAAAAAATGGCCATTATGTCATGGCACAAAGTGGAAGCTTCTTATTGGAACACCGTCAAATTTATCTTGTTGACCCTTTGGATATAGTGCTTTTTTTTTTTTTACCTCTGTAGATTCCAGGTGGCAAATAGTAGACTGCAACAAACATACAAAACAGAAAATGGCCTCTAGCCACAAGATGACAGGTTAATGTTATGCATCAGGTGCTCCCCTCTCTAATACAGAAGGAAAAGACACTTACGTGGACAGAACCTCAGATGGCAGTTCTGTGATGTATGAAGGGATTTTTCTTCCTGTTAAGAATTGAGCCACCTCATTGCTAAAGGTGTTGCAGTTGTGATCAAAAAGGTGGTAGGACTCCCCGCTGTGGTAAAACAAGGTATAGCATCACATATATATAACAGCAATGATTCAATGACCTCATTTAAAAGCAGGTTAAACCTCCAAAATGAATTATACCCTAGGAATAAGTGGCTCTTAATTTGTTTAACAGATTAACTTACCTAGGATATTGTTCTTGACACATCAGACAGGTGTAAAATAGGATTTTAGTCTTACCTGTTAAATCCTTTTCACTTAGTCCATACAGGTCACTGGTACTCTGGGAGGCGTAAGTCCCCTTTAATAGGCAGGAACAATTATGCAAATAATTTGCAAGGGGCGGAGCCTCCCCTCTTACTTAAGCCACCTTCTGGCCAGAGCCACTCATATTGATTTGAGACCCCAAAAACTGACCTCAGGTAAGCAAAAAGAAGGACTCCTGTGAGCATGCCCGAACGGTCTCCCACTGAATGCCACAGGAGAGCCAAGACTGGTCCCTTGACAGGGTGGGAGACCAGTGACCTGTATGGACTAAGTGAAAAGGATTTAACAGGTAAGACTAAAATCCTATTTTCACTGTCGTCCAATACAGGTCACTGGTACTCTGGGATGTACAAACATTGAGCTGATCCAGAGGCGGGAAGTAAGGCAAGGACCAGGCGCAAGGCCCAAGTCACTAGAACTGATATGACCAGTTGATAACATAGCCCAAACTGTAAGTGTCAACGGACACCAACCAAGGGAACAATCCCTGAACTAACACAGCACACGGAACTAGAGCCAACCGGGCTCAACAGTAAAGAAGCACTAAGGATCACAGAGCGGAAGACCTACACAGGCAAGACTGCCTCCAGGACCTTCCTTCCAAAACTGGCATCAGCCGAAGCCAGTACATCAACTCGATAGTGCTTAGAAAAGGTGTGCACAGAGGACCAAGTGGCCGCTCTGCACAGTTGATCAGCAGAAGCTTGATTCTTGTAGGCCCAAGAGGCCCCAATAGATCTGGTGGAATGGGCAGTCACCCGGAAGGGAACATGCTTATTCCGCAACTTATAGGCTTCACGGATGGTAGCCTTAATCCAAGAGGCAATGGTAACTTTGGAAGCCGGTCTTCCTGCCCTAGGCCCCTCAGGAATGACGAATAGAGCGTCAGACTTCCTGATAGACTCGGTGCGATGAACATAAAACTTGAGGCAACGCACCACATCCAACAGATGGAGATCTCTTTCCTTGTCAGATGAAGGATTAGGGCAGAAAGAGGGAACCACAATCTCCTGATTGATGTGAAACTCAGACACAACCTTGGGTAAGAATTCCTTGGTAGTGCGAAGCACAGCCTTATCCTTGTGGAACACCAGGTAAGGAGGTTTACAAGACAAGGCCTGTAACTCTGCTACCCGGAGCACTGACACAACAGCCAAGAGGAAGGCCATCTTCCAAGTCACAAGACGTAACGGAATGGAAGCCAAGGATTCAAACGGTGGTCGCTGAAGAACTCCCAGCACCAAATTGAGATCCCACTGGGGAGCAGGACTCTTAAAGGCAGGTCGAACATGAGTCACACCCTGGAAGAAGACTTTCACATCAGGAAGGACAGCAATCCGTTCCTGGAAAAACACAGACAAGGCAGAAGTCTGAACTTTGAGGGAACTCAGACTGAGCCCCTTATCCACACCGTCCTGCAGAAAGGCCAGGACAGTGGGAAGATGGAAGTCAAGTGACAACTTCTTGTCAGAGCACCAAGTCACGAAAGTTGACCATATGCGATGATAGATCTTGGAAGACACAGGCTTACGAGCACTGAGCATCGTCGATACCACAGAAGGAGAAAAGCCTTTCTTTGCTAGAATCGAGGATTCAACCGCCATGCCATCAAACGGAGAGAGTGAACATCCTCTTTCCACAGATACCCCTGAAGAAGCAGGTCCGGACGGGCTGGAAGTGGGATTGGATCCTTCACTGACATGGCCATCAATTCCGGAAACCAGGACTGGCGAGGCCAGTTTGGAGCAATCAGGATGACAGGACAACGTTCCCTCTTCAACTTCTGGATGACTCTGACCAATAGAGGAAGAGGAGGGAAGATGTAAGCCAGGGAGAAGTCCCAAGGGATCGACAAGGCATCCACTGCTAGAGCAAGGGAGTCCCTCAACCGGGAGCAAAACACCGGAACCTTCCTGTTGTGTCTGGTAGCCATCAGATCCACCACAGGCATCCCCCACCGTTGAGTGAGCATGAGAAACACCTCTGGGTGCAGAGCCCATTCTCCGCTGTCGACGGTATGACGACTGAGGAAGTCTGCCATGACGTTGTCCACGCCTGGAATATGAACCGCAGAGATGACAGGCACGTGATCTTCTGCCCAAGACAAAATATCCTTGACCTCCCACCAGGCGGAACCGCTTCTTGTGCCGCCTTGCCTGTTGATGTAAGCCACCGCCGTGGCGTTGTCGGACTCCACTCTGACTGGAAGACCGGTCAATTGAGACTCCCAGTGCCTCAGGGCCAGCCGGACAGCTCGAAGTTCCAGAACATTGATGGAGAGCATGGATTCCTCCAGACCCCATTTCCCCTGAGCACTGAAGCGACCCCAGACTGCACCCCAGCCCCGAAGGCTGGCATCCGTAGTGACTGTGGTCCAAGGAGGAACTAGAAAGGATTTCCCTTTCAGGAGATGAGAGAGATCTAACCACCAGTGCAGACTCGACTCGACATGAGGAGGAAGAGAAACAGACAGATGTTGATGATCTGGATGATTCTTGCACGTCTGGATCACGAATCTCTGAAGATCCCTGGAGTGGGCCATGGCAAATGGTACTGCTTCGATTGTGGAAATGAACTTCCCCACTAAGGACGACAACTTCGGAACTGGAATCACGTCCAGGTCCAGGATTCCAGCCACTCTGACAGCTATCTGGTGAGCCACGTCCTCTGGAAGAAACACCATGCATTGGCGAGTGTCGAACAGGAGACCCAGGAACAGAAGCCTCTGAGATGGAATCAAGTCCGACTTGTCCAGATTCAGGATCCAGCCATGACGGTTCAGGGTGTGCATGCACATCTGTAATTGCTGGTGGAGAAGCTCCGCTGAGGAGGCCTTCAGTAGGAGATCGTCCATGTAGGGGGTCACTCTGATCCCATCCTGATGGAGCACCGCTATCAAGGAGCCCAACACCCTCTGGAAGACCTGAGGGGCTGAAGTCAGCCCAAAGGGGAGCGCTGCAAACTGAAAGTGTCCCCTGTGGCAGGCAATCCTGAGATACCGCCTGCTCTCTGGATGAATAGGGATGTGAAGATAAGCATCCTGAAGGTCCAGGGAGGCAAGAAACTCCCCTGGAGACATTGCTGCAATCACAGAGCGCAGGGACTCCTGGCGGAAGTGGGAAGTCACCACATAGGCATTGAGATCTTTGAGATCCAAAATGGGACGAGCTCCTCCGTCCTTTTTGGCTACCACAAACAGGTTGGAATAAAATCCTGAACCTGTGTCCCCCTGAGGAACCGCCTCCAGGACCTCTTTGTCCAAGAGATCCTGAATAGCGTCGTCGAACAGACGCCTTTTTGTGGGTTCCTGAGAAGGACGAGTAAAATGGAACCGAAGAGGAAGGGAAGAGAAAGGGATCCTGTATCCCTCTGACACCACCTGAAGAACCCATGGGTCCGCCACTGACTCCTCCCAAGTCCGGCGAAAGATGCGGAGACGACCGCCTACAGCCGGATGCGGACCCGGGTTCGGCGAGTCATGCCGAAGCAGTCTTGGAGGTCTTGGCCTTGGAGGCAACTTTGGGCCTCCAGGACTGTTTGGGCTTGGAGGAGGAGCGCGTAGTGGGAGGACCCGTTTGGGCCGAGGAGCGTGTCTCAGTCTGAAAGGAACGAAAGGACCGATTGCGTTTGGCTGGAAACTTTTTCTTAAAGACTGAGGGTAGAAGAGTACTTTTACCGCCAGTAGCCTCACTGATCATTTCTTTGAGTTCAGACCCAAAAAGCAAATTCCCCTGAAAGGGCAAGGAAAGCAAAGCCTTCTTAGAGGCTGTATCAGCAGACCAAATTTTCAGCCAAAGAGCGCGTCTAGCCACCACAGAAGAAGTGGAGGCCCTCGCCATCATGCGCACAGCATCAAAAGCAGCATCCGCAACATAGTTCTGAGCTTCAGTGATATTAGCAAGAAGCTGCAACTGTTCAGATACAGGCGCATCCTGGCGAACCGCTTCAGTCAGTCGTTCAGTCCAGGCCGCAATAGCTCTATTAACCCATGCCACAGCAAAAGTGGGGCGCATGGCTGTGCCAATGGAGGCAAAAATAGACTTAAGAGAGAGCTCTAGTTTCTTATCCGTCCAGTCCTGCAAGGCAGAGGCATCTGAGACAGCCAAAGCAGTAGATTTGGATAGTCTAGACACAGGAGCATCCACTTTGGGAGGATGAACCCATTTTGCCAGCTCCGCCTCAGGAAAAGGGTAAAGTTTAGCAAACTTTTTGGAGACAGAGGAAGAT
The DNA here is from genome assembly GCA_037306005.1 of Rhinophrynus dorsalis. Lineage (NCBI taxonomy): Eukaryota > Metazoa > Chordata > Amphibia > Anura > Rhinophrynidae > Rhinophrynus > Rhinophrynus dorsalis. The sequence continues at coordinate 116,626,712 of CM074722.1, forward strand.
CTATCAGGATTCTTCCATGCCTCAGAGACCAGACGGGCAAGAGTAGGGTTAGTTGGAAAACAAACAACTGGTTTAGATGGCTTTTTCTGAAAAACATCAGTAGGATCATAAGTGGATTCCTGAGTCAGAGGAAGGTTGAGCGTATTCAGAACCGCTCTGATCAGACCCTCAGCCGAAACTTCAGGGTCACACTCATAGGGGTCCCCAATGGACCTGTTAGATTCAATAACAGTACGTTCCTCAGCATCAGAATCCTGTAAAAGTTCTTCTTCAGAAGAATCAGTGATATCAGGAGCTCCCTGTGGCTTAGGCAGGGAGGTCCTGATAGTAGAGGGGGTCTGCCAGACCTGGAGAGCCCCCTGTACCTGAGAGGGAAAGAGTTGAAGTGTGGATCTGAGATCCCTAGTGGCAGCTTTAAACTCCTTCACCCAAGATGGCTCAATAGCGTGGCTGGGAAGCCCAGGGTTGCTATCTTGACCAGTACAATTAGGGCATAGATCCCCCACATTATCGCCATCCAGCCCAATGTGGCAAGAGGAGCAAAACGCCATGGGGGTAGCGGACCCCCCATCCTCCTTAGACTTGGGTCTAGCCCCTAGCTCCAGTGAAGTAGACATGCTCACAGCGTCAATATACCCCACTAATAACACTATCACCCAGAAAAAGTGATAAGATTAAAGTTTCACCCCAGAAATGTTCTAAAAACGGACTTATCTGGCCAGCGAAGGGTTAATCTGTTGAGGAGAGAGAAGGCTCGGTCCCTGCGTAGTGTACTCGCCTAGGAAAAGTACCACAAAATGGCGGCCGTCGTGACAGCCAATCAGAAACGAGCGCGAACCAAGCGCTCATGGGAAATGTAGTTTTTCCTTACAAGTACCCCAAACAGTGCCCGAAGCCCCCCTGAACACCCCACATAAATAAAACACATTCCGGATGATAGAGCAGGAGCCTAGAATTAAAATGAGCCCTCTCTGAAGTTGCTGTGACAAGCGGTTCCAGAGATATGTCCCATACTGTGAATTCCCATAGAGAGTAAAGGAGCCCTTGCGTCTGAGCGGGAAAAAGCCGCGCTTAAAGGCGCGGAACACCATTTTTAATAAAGTTTAAGAAAACATTAAAAAGTGCCCAAACAAGCATGAAACACATGAGAAACATAAATAAATGAATACCCAATGCTCCAAAACTCAGAGAATAACACAGAAATTGCATAAACAGTAATAATGCAATAAAAACACCCTATGAGTGCTGGAGTGTATTAAAACTCCCAAATACAAGCCCATCAAAGGGACACTGTGGGGACAAGTGGACCTTCAGCACTCAATGGGTGACTCACCTTCCTTGCTGACTTCTGTCTTCAGGTGACCATGATAGGGAGGGAAAGAACCAGAGGTAAATTCCCCAACAGGGGAGCTGCTTAACACAAGCTGTCCCCTCTTCAGGGTATAGGTCCACAGGAAATCCCTGGAAGCTGCACCAGCCACTTTAAAGAGGGCAATTCACAGCCATGGTCACCCTCCTAATGGTGGTATTCCATATTTGAATAAAAAAATAATAAAATACTAAGATGCATAGATGTTCTCTACCTGGTGTGGAAGCACACCAGGAACAAATCAATATGAGTGGCTCTGGCCAGAAGGTGGCTTAAGTAAGAGGGGAGGCTCCGCCCCTTGCAAATTATTTGCATAATTGTTCCTGCCTATTAAAGGGGACTTACGCCTCCCAGAGTACCAGTGACCTGTATTGGACGACAGTGAAATACCTATATTTTTGCATTATATCTGCGGTTTTCTGTAAAATACAAGACCATAGTGTCTTGTATTTCATACACAATTCTCCTCTCCTTCATGTCTCTTTTTCAGCACCCTCTTACATTTTATGCTCTTATCTCTAGCTACACCCCTTCTGGCCACCTGTGTTCTTATGAAAGATTCCCTCTGTCCACCCTTTACACAACTCGAGCCATCTCTTGGCTTCAATTATTTTCACTTTGTGCCCCTCTACTCTGGAATGTGTTCACTATTACCATTCACCAATAGTCCACGTATCTGTTTCAAGCATTTCCTAAAAACACACGTGCTCATTAAAGCGGAACTTTCATCTTCATAATATTGCCCCCCAATACATTACCAATATAGCGATAGGCAAAGGAATACTTATATTATGTTGAATAAATCCACGTAATTAAAAGTAATCCAGCTTCTTCTGTAGGCATTCAGCGGACAACAGCGCAGACATCTTAGAGGAAAGTTGCCTCTGAGTCTTGGTGGTGACGTCCGTTGGTACCGGAAGTTGCTGCCTGCGCAGGTGCACAGAGCTTCCTTTGTAAGCTCTGTGCCCTGGATGCCTACAGAAGAAGGTGGGGGGCACTATTATGAAGATGAAAATTCCGCTTTACATATTCCCCTTGTGCAAATAATTCAGAACTTCCTTTACAAAAGCTCTGTACGCCTACCTCCTCTAGTAATCAGGACAACACACAATTAGAGTGTCCGCTGTTTTGGGCCTCTTCCCAATGTATGATTCGCTTTGCTGCACCTTTCCCATGCTAACAATAAACTAATCACACTTTTTAGCCTGAAGCTCTTATCCTTGTTATGTATTGAACTATTACTATTTATCTAAAGAGCTGTGTACATGTATGACACTTTATAAATAAAAGATACATAAATATATAGTGATCTATATTGCAGTCTGTCTCAAACCTCCTCAAAACAAACAATGGGATTCATTCAATAGACAATCTTGAAAAAGACAACTGAACCGTTATAACGGGTCACATCAGGAGAATATTGATCAAAACACTTCATTTATTCACGATATTTGGAAAATCAAAAATAGGACTTCAGACATCAAACTCACAAAGCTAAGGTCCTAATGTAACAAAGTAATGTATTCAGTCTTCGCTTTTCAAGTTATTAATGCTTATTCATGAAGCGTGCATAACGTGAAAAACGTACACTGGATACATTACTTTGTTACATTGGGACCGGAGCTTTGTGAGTTTGATGTCTGATGTCCTATTTTTGATTTTACGAAGATCATGAATAAATGAAATGTTCTGATCAATATTCTCCTGATGTGACTTTATAACTGTGCAGCCATCTTTTTCAAGATTATTGTGTCATTGAGGCTGGAGAGAGCCTTGGTCTTGGACGTGAACTCTGAATCTGAGAATTTGGAGCCCAAGATTTCCTATATGGATTGGTAAACATCCTTGTAGCCACTAACCTGTTTTGCGACTGCTTCATTCAATAGACCCAAGTGTAAGGGACAAGTTGTTATAATAAGATTGTAAAAAGAAACAACTAGCAGCGGTCTACAATAGAGATCAAACGCACAAAAATAAACTAAACTGACATTTCACTGCTGTGTGAAGGACATTTAACACTTTGATGACCAGAGGAGTACACAATCCATTACAAAGCAGTGCACACCTATATAGTCCTCAGTGTTAAATATAAATTAGTCACTTATTCCTATGGCACACTTCCCCATCGATACACAATGGAGTCATGGGGACTGACCCGTAAATTGTCATGGGCAGTAGTACATCTACTACATAGTTGCCATTAACTTATAAGTTATATGCTGCACACAGCACTCACCTGAACCCAGATTCTCCCAGAGAGGTCAGATAATCCAAGAATATCTCTTCTGTCACTTCTGTAGTGCCAAGATCAATCACGTTATCTGGATCACCCAGCAATGTTCCCCCCTAAAAACACAAAGATATACGGCCTGTCAAAGTCTTAGCACAGAATCAACTGAGTGTGTAAGTGGAATTGCACTTAAGTCCCCACATGGACACTTTCTTTATGCTGCAGACAAAGACCTGAAGTATACAAGAGCAGCTGCCATTGTAGTGTCTGCCTGCTGCTTTTCACCCTGTTTCCAGTCCCACTTCAGCTCACAATTGTTCATTAAAATGGAATCAAATGCTACAGAATATTTCCAGTGTTTGACAAAACACTGAGGAAGGTTTTTAAAGTTGCAATAATTTATATTTTTCGTAACCTGTAACTCATTTAGTCCTCCTTTAGGAAACACTGACTTAAGCCTTTTAATAAAAAACAGGATGAAATTTACATATATATTTCCTTTTTCTTCTGTGTCCTTCCACGGCAATGCTTTAACCCTTTGAGTGCCAGAGGGGTACGGAACGCATTGCAAAGCAATGAGTTCCGTACCCCTCTAGCACCCAAAGGGTTAAGGGTATTGTTTCCTCCTCCCAGCTTGGTAGGACCAATCAATGGCATTTAACCCTTTGAGTGCCAGAGGGGTATGCAACGTATTGTGAAGCAACTGATTATAGTGAGGCCTCTGGAGAAAGCCGTAAGTCATACTTTTGCCCGAGCTGAAGAATTAGAGCAGGAACAAGGAAATGGGCAGAAACAAACATTTTCCTTCCAATATTTTGTTTTCTTTGGTGTACCTCCAAGGCATTAAGAATGGGATCATCTCTGCCCTCCAGCTGGGTAGGAATAATCAGAAAGTTTAAAAGGCGGTCTAATGATGTTAACCTCAGTTTTCTTTTGACGAAGCTGTAACATACTATGAAGATTGATAGTAGGGTGGCTATGCCTTGGAGGTACACAGAAGAAAACAATATCAGTAGGTACATTTTTATGTTTCTTCTGTGTACTGTCCAAGGCATTAAGAATAGTATCCCAAGAACTTAACAGATGGAAAAAACCTGTAGCTTACCAGTCAGTGATGTACCACAGCCTCTAGGACCTTCCTGCCAAAACTGGCATCTGATGAGACTTGTATGTCCAGCTGATAGTGCTACATGAAGGTAGATATGGAGTCCTGCCTGGAAACCTTCTCGGAGGAAATTCAGAACTTTGGCCTTATACACATCTCTGTTAGGTATACCTTTTTTATTGCACCACTTAGCAAAGGTAGTCCAGAATCTATAATAATAATAATAACAATAGACTATGCAAGTCACAAAATATATATATAGCAAAACAAAGAATGAATAGGATCTAGTATGAATGGAACCTTTTTAGTTAAGTTACACTTCACCTAAGGCCTGTTGTTGAGACCCGTTCAAAGTCATATGCGTGTACAATTTTAAGGTACTAATTGGTCATTAAAGGGATAGTAATACTTCGTTTTAACTTTATTTTATTTTGTAGGCATTAAAAAAACACGAAGAATGATATAAGTCTCATCTCTGAAACCTTTATGGTTTAAGAGATATTCACAAACAAAGTATCCCCCCCCTGTTCAATCAGATCAGAAGGGAGGTGCCCAGGTAGACTGCAGAGAGGGACAATCTTCAATTAAGATAATGGAAAAAGCTGAAAAACTTGTCAAGGGGGGGAAGGGCTTTCATTGTTTTCATACAAAGAAAATTGTCCCCTTCTGTTATCTGTACTGTCATACAACCAGACTCACATCTGAGAAGAGATGGCTTACACTAGGAAAAAGGGGCGGGGAGGGGAACTTTGCTTGTGAATATCTCATAAACCCTAAAGGTTTGAGAGATAAGACTTATATCATTCTTCATGTTTTTTTAATGCCTACAAAATAAAATAAAGTTAAAACGAAGTATTACTATCCCTTTAATACTTAACTTTTATTGTAAAATCTAATAATAATAAAAACCAAGTGGTAAAGATTATTCCCTTTATAAGTTGGGATGCGAATAAAAAAAAACAAACAATATACCGCAGGAAGGTAATTGGTGAGGGCAATCAAATACACGTGAAAGTCCTAGTACTCAAACCCACTTTCATTACTAAGAGCCGCACTGCCATACCATAGACTTAGTTACTAGGACTTCCGCGTGTATTTGATTGCCCTCACCAATTACCTTCCTGCGGTATATTGTTTGTTTTTTATTCGCATCCCAACTTATAAAATGGAATAATCTTTCCACTTGATTTTTGTTATTAGATTTTACAATAAAAGTTAAGTATTAATGACCAATTACTACCTTAAAATTGTCCATGCATATGACTTTGAACGGGTCTCTACGACAGGCCCTAGGTGAAGTGCAACTTAATTAAAAAGGTTCCATTCATACTAGATCCTATTCTCTCTTTGTTTTGCTAAACTTTTGATGTAGATGGCTTCCTACCCTGAAGGATGGTGTTTATGACAGGATCAGATAGGCCCCTGTTCCTTAATGATTCCCTCTCAGCTGCCAGGCCTTTAGACGTAACATCTTGTGGTTGTCGTGCAGGACAGGACCCTGATGTAGAAGGGCCTTCCTCGGGGCTAGTTCCCATGGTTCTTCTATTGACGAACGGATTGATGGTCCTTCCATCTGGAGGAAAATAGGTTGCTTTTCTTGGTTTTCTGTGTCGCCATGAGATCCACATCTGGTTGACCCCATCTGTTTGTCAGTTGTGTAAATATGTCTTTGTTCAGAAACCATTCCCTCCCCTGGTCTTTCTGATGTTCTTCATACTCCCTGTGCTGTCTTGTGATTCCAGACACCACCCCATCAGTTTAGGCTGGTGTCTGTGTATAATATTTCACAATTCTGAATCTTCATTTATCTTCCTCACACAAGATTCTTGTTGTTCAGCCACCAACGAAGGTCCTGTCTGTCTAAGGGGGATAGAGGTATACTTTGTAGTAGATTTACTTGATCTGTTTTCCAGTAGTTAAAAAAAATTTGATTGGAGAGATCGCAGGTGTAATTTCGCCCAAGGGACTATTTGAGAGGGTGATGACATTAATCCCAGGAGTTCCATAAAATCTTGTGCCGAATGATACACTTATTTTAGGAATGCCAAGGTTTTGGTTTGTAGTTTGATTATCCTCTCTTTTAAACAGAAGAATCAAGGAGATCTTCATGTTTATCTGTAGTTCCAGAAAAATCATGTTCTAAGAAGGGAAAACCTGACTCTTCTCTAGGTTGATGACCCAACCTATGTCCTATAGGAACTGAAGGACTTGTTGTGTCTGCATTTGAGGCAATTCTTTTGATGAAGTCATGATCAGAAGGTTGTCCAAATATTTATTCCACTTTGTCTCAGGCATTCCAATGCAGGTACTAGGATCTTGGTGAAAATTCTGGGGGCCGATGACAGAACAAAAGGGAGGACCGCATATTGGTACGGATATTGCTTGATTGCAAACTTTTTGTGCAGTGTATGTACTGGGATGTGATAGTAGGCATTCCTTAGATCGATGGATGTCAGGAACATGCTGGGATATAGGGATTTAAGTACTGATTCCACCGATTCCATCTTGAAGTGAGTTTTTTTTGATAAAGGCATTGACCGGTTTTAAATCCAGTATTGTCCTGAATTGCCCTGAAGGTTTCAAGACAAGAAAGGAAGTTGAATAAATCCCTGAATCTCTCTCCTGTAAAGGGACTTCCTCTATGACTTCTCTGCTAACAGGTTGTTGATTGAAGTCCATTGCGATTGTCTTTTGATTGGTTGGGAGTCTGGACTTGATGAATTTCTGTGGACAAGGGACAGATTGAAATTCCAGCAAATACCCCAGTTCCGAAATCAGAGACCCAGGCGTCTGGGGTTACCTGAGTCTCAGATTTGAAGGAAAGATCCCAGTCTGCCCTTAACTGGGATCAGAACTGGGGCCTGCTGGGATTCATTCATTTTTTGAAATGGGGTATCTTGGTGTATGCTCGCCTGAAGCACCCCTCTCTGGGAGAATCTTCCTCTGTATTCCCCCTGACAACTTGTGTCATGTCTTCTGTTGTCTTGAAAAGGATTGATTCTAATATCTGGATGAGTGAAAGGGAGGAAAAAGTCTGCGCTTCCCCTCCTGCGGAAGGAAGAAACTTTTCCCACCAGAGGCCTTTTTGATTATTTCTTCAAGAGGTTCTCCAAAGAGGGAGGATCCTGTAAAAGGCAGGGATAATAGCTTGCTTTAAGAAGTAGTATCAGCATTCCAGGGCTTCGGCCATAAAGACATTCTAGCAGAAATGGATAGAGCTGAGGATCTAGCCAGAAAATGTATTCTGCCAAGCGAAGCATCACACAAGTAGTTGGTTGCTTCATTAATGATAGAGACCTCCTTCAAAAGTTTAGATCTTGAAACAGATGATTCTATCTTGTCTTCAAGTTCGGTAAGCCATATACACATGACTCTAGATACACAGGCTATGGCAGTTGCTGCTTTCATGTTTTCGCCAAGGACAGAATTGCTTCTTGAGTGCTCAGTCCAATTTACATTCCATAGGGTTGCGTAGGGAGGTGCTGTCCTACAGAGGAAGGAGGGTATGTTTTGTGAGGTGCGCTATAGGGGCACCAAGCTTAGGGGAGGCCGACTATTTCTGCACATCAGTGTCACTAAAAGGGAACATTCTCATAAATCTACTTGGAACTGCAGATCTACTATCTCCCAATTTCCATTCAGCCATAATTAGATCTGAAATGGATTGATGAACCAGAAAAACTGGGGTGGACCTCTTTCCCCAGGAATGCAGTGTCCATGATGTCCATTTGTCCTGTTGTGTTTCAGAGAGACCTAATGATTTTCTGAGGAGTTTGATAAAGGAATTGACTAGGTCTAAGTTAAAGACTCCGGATTCTTCCAATAATTTGCCTTCTTCTGAACCTAAATCTGAGCCCTAGTCATCAAGGATAGATTGTAGGTCAAAGCCAACTTCATGTAACATAGTAGAGGTACCTTCTCCAAGATTCTTTCGCTGTGTCTTTGGGGCATGTTCTCCTGCTGCAAGCTTTTACTGCATGGATGATTTCATACTTGATAGAAAACCCGGGAACTGTGATGGAAACCCATTGCAGGCAGCCTTCTTTAAGCATTCACTGCATAGTTTAGAGGAGTCTGAGGCTGATATTTTAGTATCTCAGCCTGCACACTATTTGTGTTTAAGGTAGATTTTTCTTCCTTACTAGAGCCTTCTGAGACATTATTTTCTTTGGATAGGGACTTAGCAGGAGCAGACATGCTAGAAAACCCTACAAAACCAAGGGAAACATAGAGGAGAAAATAACTTACCTATATGCTGTTTAAATAGGATGCCACCGGAATCAGCAAGTAGAGACTTCCTGGTCAGTCCGGATCTTATTGTTCTGCTGTGTTCCAGCTTGAAACGCACACTAGTGCCATTGTGCTGAGAATGCCCCATGAGTTCCGGTATGGAACGCTAATAGCGGATTCCCCTAAAGTGCTTCAGAGGAGGACTTGCAATATGTGTCTATGGAGACGCTTTCCAAGTGTGTTGCCGCTGAAGACTGGGGACCCATGTAAGCAAATTCTTCTCTCCATCAGCAGGGCAGCAGTGGAGGAGAAGGTAAGAGGGAGAAATAAAATTGGCAGCACTCACTGCAGCCAGAAAATCCATGTAAGCAGTAGTTTGTGGAGCATAGGGTTATGCGTCCAGCCAGCTGGGTAGGATAAAAAAAAAAACCCGAGGTGAACATAATTAGACCACATTTTAAACTTTCCAACTGGTCCTACCAAGCTGGATGGTGGAGACGATCCCATTCTTAATGCCTTTGACGGTAAACAGAAGAAAATAATCTATTGGTAAGTAAATTTCACCATCTCTTCTGTATCCTATCTACGACAATGCATTATGAGATATACAAAAGCAGTCCACAAGAAAAGGGTGAGCTAGATCAAAATATACCATACAGTAACTTCTCCAAAAAAGGACTATAATAGGAGAGTGAGCAGGCTCATCCATTGAGGGTGAAAGGGGAGAAGCTCACCAAAGGAGAGGGATAGAAAAAATACTGGAAAAAAAACAAACAAACAAAAGAAAAAAAAAACACAAGGAATTCTCCTACCAGTTAGACAGGGACAACTGCCTGGAACACTTTCTTCCCAATCTGGCTTCTGCTGAAGTTTGAACTTTTATAAAGAACAATGAAGATGAGATGGCTGCTTTACAGATGTCCTTCGGAAAGGCAGTGGCCTTACATGCCCATAACGTGGATAGTGATCTGGTATAAAGAGCACTGATTCCTTCTGGAGGTGACAAGTTAACGTTTATATAGGCTGACGTAATAGATTGGTTATCCATCATGCCAAGGAAGCTTTGGAGGGTGGAGAACCCTTGAATCTCCCTTGATAATGCACAAAAAGAGTATCTTTTTTAAATCATCTGTAATTCTGAGATAGCCAGAGATACATCTTACAAGATCCAAATTATGAAATGGTCTTTCCTTTTTTTGTATTGGGGCAAAAGGAAGAGAATACTATTTCCTGATTAAGATGAAAAGCTTTGGATTGCAAAGATGGTTACATCTTAGGGACTACTTGATGCACTACCAGGAATGGTGATCTGCAAAATAGAGACTTAGTTCACTAACCCTTCTAGTTAAAATACTGGTTTTAAAAGGTCAGAGCCTTGATGGTGGCATTCTCTATAGGCTCATATCATGAAGAACAAGATAATTGCTTGAGAACAATATGAAGTTCCCAAGGGAGGGGTAACGTCCTAAGTTTGAGGCCTGGTCTGCTCAATTGCTCTCATAGACCTCTTAACCAGATCATGATCTACAAATTGCATATAAAGTGGATAGTTGGACCTTGATAGAGGATGATCTAAGGTCTGCTTTGTACTCTTTCTGAAGAAAACACATAATTTTAGCTGAATTAATGGGGGATTTAGACGGTGGAGAAGTCCAATGCTTGACCTCACCTTCACTAAACTGATACATTTTCATAAATCTCTTTTTTTCTCCCTTTTCCCATTCTGATCCGTCTAACAGAATGATGGATTGGGAAGACTTTGCTGCAACATAAGGCCACTTCTGACACATCCAGCTCCCTTTGTGACTCTGTAAAGCCCAGAGTTTCTCATATTCTTGAGGAAGGGCCCTAACTTGCACAAGTTAAATGAGCCATTTTCTTCCGTAATTTCTCCTTCCGCTTCAGAGAAGTCATCAGATGCAAGTTCATGCAGGCTGGTCCGCTTCTCCACCTCTTCAAATCTTGTAGAGGTAACCTCTTCTACACAGATTCTCTCTCTAGGTTTTGATGCTTCTTGCATGGCATGCACCCTTCTCTTGAGAAGCGGCAAAAATAAAGCATAAAGGGAGGGCTTACATTAGCACATGAGGAAAAAGCCAACATCCGGAGGCAAGAGGAGTGTACCAGGAGTTCCCAGATAAATCCTCTGTCTGAGTAGAAAGGTCTGGTTGCACGGGGGAAGATGGTTTGCATTCCATGTGTGGAACACAAGGCATACTCAGTCTTTTGGCACTGGATCATGGTATGCACAGAGTCCTCAAACTCGCCATACCAAAGAGAGTGAGGTAAAGAGGATTAGGGAGGAAGGATACCACCCCCTTCCTCTGGCACGCACTCATTGCACAGACCCAGGGGATCCTACCCTTGGATGGGCAGCAATGAATGCAGTCATGGATAGACTCCAGAGGGAAAATAAAAGTATTTTGCAATATTTTACCAAAACAACAAGAAAGGCTGTAACTAACAGACTATCCTAATCCCCACCTTGGTAGGATCAAAAAGAATGCAAGCTTTCTCCAGAGGCCTCCTTAAATGTCAATGACTGGTCCCACATAACTGGAAGGAAGAGACAATATCCACAGTGCATTGCTATGGATAGGACAAAGAGGTTAAAAAAAATGTTTTCGCCAAGAACATATACATTTTTCCCAATGTAATCTGACATCCTTCCTTTTATAGGGATTATTAATCCTCATTCACCTGCTATCACACATCTCTTAGAGCCATGACTCTGATCATTAATAATGTACATGCTTCACTCTGAAGAGAAGTACATTTTTTTTTTGCTTCCATCTCCCCTTTTTGAGGTCCTGTTTTACTTGAATGACAGAATGTAGGTTAAGTGTAATTTATAAAACTTAAAAAAAAAATAAAAAAAAAAAAAATAAATTATATTGATTATAGAAAGCTGGAAAAAATTAAATATATTTAAAAGGAGGTGAATGGGCTAGAGGTGGGAAAAAGGAGAGACAGTTAAAGGGTTAGTAATGTCTATATTATATATATTTTACACACACACACACACACACACACACACAAATCATATTGCAGCTATTAGAAAAAGAAACCAAACGACCCCAGTCCCATCTCTCAAACCTTTATGGTTTGAGAGATATAGAAGGCTAAAGTTCCCTGCTCCCTCTGCTTTTCCTGCTGCAAAGCTGCTCAAAGCGGTTTTTCAGCAGAGCCAAAATAACGCAATGTAAAAAGAAATACTTTATCAGAATGGTCTACAAAGTGTGCCTGGTTTGGTTTGCAGGTACACTTTGTAGAGCATTCCAGTTAAGTATTTATTTTGACATTGCACTATTTCGGCTCTGCTAAAGAGCCGCCTGCTTGTCCCAGGACCAGGATATCCTGCCATCAGCTTACAGCTGACGTCAGGGAAAGCGGAAGGAGCGGGGAACTTAAGCCTCCTATATCTCTCAGAAAAAACATCAGGCGCTCCTGATGAAGTGATAGCAATCCCGAAACGCGTTGAGCCTACAAGCCTATTGTGACTTTTTATGCAGTGCTTATTTAGACTTATCTATACCAGCTAAGTATTATATTCATATTTTTATTGTATTTTATTGTGCTTTTCAATTGTTTTTTTATATTTTTGGAAAACCCCTAGTGGTGACTTCACACCTATATCTGCTTATATAAAGATTTTGCAGATACGGTTTAATTTTTATATACATTTCTTGAATGCTTTTAAATATTATTATTAAAGTACATATACATTTTTTTATTGAGATATACCAAATACTAAAAGTTCCATATCCCCTATAATTTTTGCACTACTCATTATATTAGGTTCTTGTATCCCCACATTACTTGTGGAGGGCTTTAACCCTACTACCTTGTCAGTGTATGTGGGTTAGTATACAAGTATACACAGTTATTTAGGGGAAACTTCATCTTATAAGTGTCATTAGCCTGGTGTGACTCCCCAAAAAATCCAGGGCAGGCCTACCAACTGAGAGGCAGGGGAAGCCTCTCTATTATGTGAGTAGTTTACTTTTGGGGGAAAGAGGACTTTATTTATATCTCTCACAAGTACTACTACGCTTAGAAGTGTGCTGTTTGTTGCGCTGTTTCTGTTTTTTCTGTAGTGCTTTGGAGATGTGGGGCGAGAGAAGTGATAACCCACAAAATACAGCGGCACAAACTCCCATACATTTGGTTGAAACACTGGCATTTAATCTTTCACCCTACCACTCTTGGACTAAGCGCATCACTATTTCTTCTTTTTTCCTATATCTCTCAAACCATGAAGGTTTATTTTTATTATATATATATATATATATATATATATATCTATCATTACTAAACCATTTAGCCGACAGGAGCTGGGAATAAGAAAAAGAAAAGAGGGGGTGAACGAAAAGAGAAAAAGGAGTGAAATGGCAGGAAGAGAAAGAGAGAGTAGGTGAACAGGCCAGAGGTCAAGGAAGAGGAGAGGTGGTGGAAAAGAAGAGCGATGGAGAACATGCTGAGGGGAGAGAAGGCAGTGAACCAACCGGGAGGTAGGGGAAAGAAGAGGTGACAGAGGAGATGGTGAAGCTACTGAGGGGAAGTAGAGGCCATAAGAGAGGGGGTGAAAGTAGTATACCACTGGTGGGGAGTTGAGAGGGCAATGGACCACTGCTTGGGGGGGGGGGGGGGGGGGAGAAGAAAACCAGATTACTGGATGGGTTTGAGAAAAGTTAGACATCTGAAAGGAATTCTACTGGTATAGATTATTATAAAGCGATTACCGTCATGATCACGGGAATGATCTGATTCACAGAGATCTTTTTCACAGATAAACATATAGCATAATCTGTATGCCCCCCTCCAGGCCCGTTACAAACGCACCTCAAACCCACGCCCTTGACTCAACTCACAAACACACTTTCTTTGCTCCTGTACCTGCATTGCTGAATGATTGTGGAGGAAGTCTCCCTCACGCAGACTTTATAAATTCCTCCTGTCCAGCTTCAACACTGCTCTATCCTCTGTCAAACAACACTACTACTCCTCACTAATCAATACTCACAAATCTAACCCACGCCAACTCTTCTGCATCTTCAATTCTCTCCGATTCCTTTACTTGGTCACAGAATCAGGTGTCTCTCTTGTGCTGTCCACATCACCACTCACCACCTGCTCCCTTTATCCTTTACCATTCCACCTCCTCAATCCTCTGCCAGCCACATTAGTTCCCATGCTAACTTGTGTGTTCAACTCCTCCCTATCCTCTGGTATCTTCCCCTCCTCCTTCAAACATTCAATAGTATCTCCAATCCTTAAGAAAAGCTCATTAGACCCCACTTCCCCATCCAACTACCATCCCTATCACTTTTGCCAATAAGCTCCTTGAGCGCCGAGCCTATTCTTGTCTAATTATCTTCCACAACTCCCATAACACTCTGGACCCACTGCAGTCTGGCTTTCGTCCCACTTTCTCTACAGAAACCACCCTTCTAAAAGTAACAAATGATCTAAACATTGCAGAAACCAATGGTCATTTCTCTCTTATCCTAATAGACCTATCAGCTGCATTAAACAGTTGACCACACTCTTCTCTCCCAGGTTCTCCAATCACTTGGCATCTGTGGCCTGGCACATTCCTGGTTTCTATACTCTCTCTCAACGGTCTTTCTCTGTGATATCCGCTAACACCTCCTCACCTCTGATTCCCCTCTCAGTAGGCGCACCCCAAGGCTGGGCTGGGACCTCTTCTCTTTTCTCTGTATACCCTCTACCTGTGGCAACTGATAAAATACTTTGGCTTTAACTACCATCTTCATGCAGACAATATGCAAATTTCTCTCTCCGCACAGTCAATATCACCTGAAATACAGCAGCAGGTCTCAAAATTGCTTTACCGCCATATCTTACTGGATGGCTCATTATTGCTTAAAACTTAACATGTCTAAGACTGAGCTCCTTGTCTTTCTTCCGAAATCCTGCACAATACTTGCATTTTCTATAACTTGAGGGCTCCACAATTTACCCTGTAGACAAGGCATGCTGCCTCGGGACTCTGCTCTTTCCTTCACCACCCACATTAATGAAGTAATCAAAACCTGTCTCTTCTCTCTTTGGAATATAACAAAAATCTGACCATTCCTCTCTCACTCTACAACAAACTCTCATGCATATCGTTTCTCGCCTGGACTACTGCTTTACTTACTAGTCTGCCTGCTAAGCATATCTCTCCTCTCCAACCAATTCTTAATTCGGCTACCAGAATACCTCTTCTCCTCCAGAGCAGTACTCACACCACCGCTTTTAAAATCACTGTCTTGGCTTGCCATAAATCAGCATATTACATTCAAAATCCTCCTCATTACCTTCAAGGCTCTCCATCACTTGTCCCCACCTGCCATTTACCTGCACGTCCAGTACGAACCACGCATGGTGGATGACGCTCTGCCCCTTTAACCACTATAGCTGTCTCACGACTGAACACTTTCTCCCTCGCTGCTCCCTACCTCTGGAACTACATACCACCCACCATTCACCAAGCCTCAACAACTTCAAATCCTAGCTAAAATAGCTCCTCTTAAATGCAGAACTACTGAAATAGGGAAACATCTCATATTTCAAAAACTGCACTTCCTCCTTTACCTGCCTGTATCTGTAGGTCACCCATCCTATACTTTGATTGTAAGCTCTACAGGGCAGGTACTTTTTAGTCTATATAAGTACTAAATCACTGCACTTACTGTAACCCTTCTGTACTAAATGTAAACTGTACAGTGCCAAGTACACTGGTTGGCGCTATAGAAATAAAAACATACATACATACATTGGAAGCATGGTCTAGAACATTTAAAAACTGGGGGATGGTAACCCAAGAACCTGTAAATCTGTGGCATAAGTGCTTACCGGCTGGCAGCTAGTGATCCCTCCACCACCATAGAAGAATTCCTCTTCAAATACAATGATTGAGGTATGCCTGAGAAATAAAGGACAAACACTGAATTTTTCTGTACACAGACCTTAAAACTTAAATGGCTATTTTTTTTTTTTTTCTCTCAACAGAATAATTTTGACAAAACAAAAGCATGAGCAAGACAATGTGGGCCAGTTCCAGTCATCTATCAACAAAAGCCTGGTCTGCACAGATTACAATAAAACATTTTTTTTTATTTAAACTCATTGGACCAGATCTACAAATTAGAAGAGTTAAAATGTCAGTTAGATCACTGAGAAATTGTCATTTGTTCCTTGAGAACTGCTCAACTTTTGACTTTAAAACAGGTGCTCAGACAAGTCACATTTTTTGCCACAGTATTACCCAGAAAATGAGAATTCCACAATCCACCTAATGTGCTCCCTTTTGCTAGAAATATAGCTAATATAGTAACATAGTAGATAAGGCTGAAAAAAAAGACATGCGTCCATCAAGTCCAGCCCATGCCAATAATGCCCCTGTTGATCCAGAGGAAGGCAAAAAAGCCCTCTGGAGCAATTTCCAATGTAGTCCCAAGTGTGAGTGTGAGTGTGTGTGTGTGTGTGGGGGGGGGGAATTATTCCTTCCTGACTCCAACTGGTAGTCAAATAGTTCCCTGGATCAATATTCTATTTGCTTTGAAGCCATATGTCATAATAATAATTGTCAATATTGTTCTGTGCTAGATAGGCATCCATTGTTTTTGTGAATGCAGTTGAATTATCTGCAAGCACAACATCCCGAGGCAAAGAATTCCATAGCCTTACCGCCCTTACTGTAAAGAATCCCTTCCTTTGTTTTAGTCGAAAGCGCCTTTCCTCTAGTCTTAATGGATGACCTCTTGTTCTTAGCTCAGCTCTTTGCATAAATAATTCATTGGACAGTTCTTTGTATTGACCTTGAATGTATTTGTAAATGGTAATCATATCACCCCTTAGACGTCTCTTCTCTAATGTAAACAAACCCAGTTTGGCTAGTCTCTCTTTATAACTCAGATCCTCCAATCCCTTTATCAGTTTTGTTGCACATCTCTGCACCTTTTCCAGTTCAGTAATGTCTTTTTTTTTAGAACAGGCACTCAAAATTGTACTCCATATTCTAGATGAGGCCTAACCAAGGATTCATACAGAGGTAGGATAATATTAGCATCCCTTGCTTCTACACCTCTTTTTATGCAGGCTAGTACTCTATTTGCTCTTGCAGCAGCTAAGTGACTCTGCACACTGCTGTGAAGTCTATTGTCTATCAGTACTCCTAAATCTTTCTCTAATGAGGATTTCCCAAGTTGTTTTCCATTTAGAGTATATGTAGCAAGTTTGTTTCCTCAACCCAAATGCATAACCTTACATTTATCTACATTAAATGACATCTGCCACTTTTCTGCCCATTCACTTAGTTTATCTAAATCCTTCTGTAGGGAAAAAACATCCAGCTCTGTATGTATTTCCTTACATAGTTTAGTGTCATCAGCAAAGATTGAGATGCTACTTTCAATTCCCACTTCTAGATCATTAATAAACAAATTAAAAAGCATTGGGCCCAGGACTGAACCCTGCGGCACCCCACTTATAACCCTAGACCAATTTGAAAAAGTTTCATTTACAACAACTCTCTGCCATCTATCATTTAACCAGTTCTCAATCCATGTACAGATAACACCGCCCAAACCGAAGCCTTTTAATTTATGCAGTAACCTGTTGTGAGGCACTGTGTCAAAGGCTTTTGCAAAATCCAAGTATACTACATCAACAGCAATTCCCCTGTCCAAATTTCTACTCACTCTTTCATAAAATGCAAGTAAATTAGTCTGACATGATCTGTTCTTCTTGAAACCATGCAGATTCCTACAAATTGTATTGTCTTCACATAGTTCTGAATACTGTCAGTTAATAACCCTTCTAGTATCTTACCCACTATGGAAGTCAAGCTCACAGGTCTATAATTTCCTGGTTTGGATCTTTCTCCCTTTTTAAACAATGGAACTACATCAGCTTTCCTCCAATCACAGGGCACTATGCCTGATGAAAGTGAATCAATAAATATTAAGTATAATGGTTTTGCTATTACTGAACTAAGTTCCTTAAGTACCCTTGGGTGTATACCGTCCGGTCCAGGCGCTTTATTCACTATAACCCTTTCCAGTCTCTTTTGGACCTTGTCCTCAGTAAGCCATGTAGATGTTGGAGGAAATTCCATGGTTTTGTCTGTTTGCCCACAGCTTGTCATTGCTGCTTCCTTTGTATATACTGAAGCAAAGAATGTATTTAGGGTGTCAGCCATAGCTTTATCCTCACTAATCAATTCACCTGTTTCAGTCCTAAGAGGACCAATATCAACCTTAACTTTTTTGTTATTAATATACTTGTAGAATTGTTTAGGGTTTTTCTTGCTCTCATTTGCAATGTTTCTCTCATTTTCTATTTTAGCTAGCTTAATTGCTTGTTTACAGATTATTACATCCTTTATATTTTTTAAATGATGCATCTGACCCGTTTGACTTAAACACCTTAAAAGCCTGCTTTTTATTTCTCATTTCCCCGCTAACCACATTATTAATCCACATTGGTTTCGCTTTTCTCTTGTGCTTATTCCCCAATGATATATATTGATGTGTATATTTGCCCAAGAGCATTTTAAAGACATTCCATGATTCTTGTGCATTTTTATCTTTGAAAATTACATCCCACTGGATATCCTTTAAAGCTTCTTTTAACTTTGTAAAATTAGCCTTTTTGAAATTGAATGTTTTGGTTAAACACTTGCTATTGGGTTTCTCATAAACTTCAAAGGATACAACATTGTGGTCACTGCTGCCCAAATGTTCCCTTACCTGCACATTGTTTACCATGTCAGAATCGTTTGAGAGCACTAGGTCAAGCAAGGCCTCTATTCTAGTTGGCTCCTCTACTAGTTGGGACATAAAATTATCATTTATCATACTTAGAAATATATCTTATTATGTGTGCCCCCAGTGTGTATTTCAACCCACAAGGCCTCTACCTTTTCATTGGACCCTTCATTTATATCTTCCCTTAAACAAGGTTTTAAGGCCCGCTTTACATATAGGCATACCCCTCCTCCCCTTTTATTAACCCTGTCCCTCCTAAAAAGTGAATAATCTTCTCGATAATCTATCTATCTATCTATTGTATCTGCCACTACCACATCATTATGCAAAGAATTCCACTATTTAACAGACCTTACTTAAAACAGCTGAAGTTGAAATTACTTTTCCTCTAAATCATAAGGGTTGGGCCCTAGTTATTTGATAAAGTCTTGGAGTGAAATGGATCACTACAGAGTTGTATTACCAAGATGCCACAGAGTTTTACCACTTTTGCTTTTACACATATGGTTCACATTCTGGGCTGTAATCACTTAGAATCACTTCTTTTTTAAGCTAAGGCAAACCAACTGCACCATAGGAGAGGAGGGAAAGTGGTCATTGATTTAAATGGGGCTCTGTACCCTTTGAATGCTAGGAGAGGTTTCCAACCCATTGCTTTCAACTACATATGCTGCTGGCAGAGGGCCTTGTTTACAAAAGAGCAACTCAGGGGCAAACCAGCAGATAAGTAACAACTCACCAGATTGCAATTTACAAGCTTCCAGGCTCAGAGGTCTTCTTCAGGCATCCCGCGAGGTTGGAAGCTTGCAACTGCAACCAAATGTTGTTCCAATAATAGTTATACTACCTTCACATTACTCCAAAAGGAGGGTGCATCATAGCTACACACTTCTCTGTACAAAGTCAGTGATCCTTCTGCACAAAGGAAAAAAAAAAAAAAAAAAGGAGCAATTCCAGGACAAACCAATAGCATTAAGAGAGGTAAAGTAAAAAATAGCTCTTTAATTTACCGTTAAATCCCTTTCTTAGTTCATATGGAACACAGGAACTATTGGGGTTGAGCTCCCATCTCCAGGAGAGCAAGGAACTTCATAAAGACAGGGTGTTTGATGGGGGGGGTGCTCCATCCTCTTCCTTCCGGTCAACTAACCGCCTACCAGATTCATGTGTGATAAGTACCACAGAAAAAAAAACAAAACAAAACAAAAAAAACCCCACAACATAATTGTAAGAAGAAAAAAGGAAGCTCCTCTGTCCGGGGAAGGAAACAGGTAGGTTTTTCCCTAGATGCGAATCCTGTGTTACACATGGACTAAGGAGAAAAGGATTTAATCCTATTTTCTCGTATGTCTAATATGGAAAACAGCATCCATGGGATTATACCAAAATATTCCAAATATTCTGGGGAAGGAAAGGAGAAAAACTAACTCTTTCCCTAGGATAAGCGTATTCTACAGGACTAAACTGGATGTATATAACCTCAAGTGTCAGACAGCAAATTAGTACAACAAACAAACAAACAAAAAAAGAGAAAGAAAGAAAGAGAAAGAAAAAAAAAAAAAAAAAAAAAAAAGGAGCCAAACTGGGCAAAAAACTACTACAGACAGAGCACTGACATGGTAGTGTTTGGTAAACGTGTGTAGGGAGTACCAGGTCTCAGCCTTGCATAGCTGTTCAGCTGAGGCCTGGTTTTTGTAGGGCCAGGAAGCGCACTCAGATCTAGTGGAGTGTGCGATGTTCTTGAAAGGAACAGTTCTCTTCCTGATCACATAAGCTTAGTATATGGTAACCTTGATCAAAGAGGCAATCATGACTTTTGATACTGGCTGCCCTGCCCCAAGTCCCTCAGGGATGACAAAGAGGGAATAAGCCTAGTGGAAAGTCTGAGACTGCAATGCACATTGTGTTTAGTATACTAAACAAATGAATATCTTTCTGTTTAGATGAAGGGTCATGACAAAATGAGGGCACAATGATCTACCAATTGATGTATAAACTTGAGACATCCTGGTGTAAGAACTTCTGGGATGAAGTACTGCCCTGTACTGGTGAAAGACCAGGAAAGGAGGTTTGCAAGACACAGCTTGCAGTTCACACACTCCTAAGACAGACAGTGGTTAAAAGGAAAGCCATTCTGAGCGTCAGAAGACAAAATGGGATGGAGGCCACAGGCTCAAAGGGAGGCCTCTGGAGGACACTTCAGACCAAGTCGAGATAGCACGGTAGTGTGTTCCCAAAATGAAGGGAAGGCATGTGTCATCCCTGGAAGAGAGGTCTTGACGTCCAGTAGAATGGCAATACATCTCTTTAAAAAAAAAAAAAAAAAAAAAAAAAAAGAAGAAGAACAGAAAGGGTCTACCATATTTGAGCTCAGACTGAAGCCTTTGTTCATACCATCTTTAAGGAAGGGCCAGGACTGTGGGAAGAACGAAGTTCTCAGCAGTCAAATTCTTGTAAGAGCACAAGTTGTGGAGGATGGACCAATCTCTATGGTATGCCTTTGAGGAAACAGGTTTCCTGGCTTAGATCATAGTAGAAGTTACTTAAATCTGAGAATGGTGGTCTCAAGAGCCATACCATCAAGGCAAGTCTCTCCACATCCTCGTACCATAGGAGACCCTGAAGATGAAGGTCCAGCCACGGTGGGAGGAGGAGTGGCTACTGAATGAACAGGTTGAGAAGATCTGCAAACTAGGCTCACCGGAGCCAGAAAGGAGCAGTTAGGATGACTAGGGCCTTCTCCATCTTCCGGCTTACCTTGGGATTAAGAGAAATCAGAAAGTACACACAGAAAAGATTATGGAAATTCCATGGGATTGACACAGCATCCATTACAAAGGCCAG
The DNA here is from genome assembly GCA_037306005.1 of Rhinophrynus dorsalis. Taxonomy (NCBI): domain Eukaryota; kingdom Metazoa; phylum Chordata; class Amphibia; order Anura; family Rhinophrynidae; genus Rhinophrynus; species Rhinophrynus dorsalis. Next base: position 116,648,266 of record CM074722.1, read on the forward strand.
GTGATCTCTAGTTCATGTACGGAACATTCTTGTTCTTTCAGGACACCAGATATATTAAATGTTAGACCACCCATCTTCATAGATCGACATATTGAAGGATGAAAAATTCTGCAACAACATTTTCCACTCCTGGGATGTGGACAACGGAGATGGCTGGCACATGAGCCACCGACCAGTGAAGAAAATCCTTCACTTCCTTCCACAATGTCTCATGCCAAGTTTATCCCTGATGGTTGATGCAAGTCACTCCCGTTGAGTTTTCTGACAGAACCCTTACCGGAGTCCCCCGTGAGTACCTGGGACCAGTTTAGGAGAGCCAGGTGAACGGTGCGGAGCACAAGTATGTTAACGGACAGGAGACTCCCCTCCCCTATCCACCAGCCTTGGACTGCTAGGTGACTCAGGGTCTCTCCACATATTCCCAGGCTTGTGTGAGGGATTCACACCCTTGATTGGAGGGGTGAATGAAATCCATGCATCTTCCTTGTCAGAAAAGGAACATTTTGCAGATATTTGGGGCAAAGGGGTACTTTTTCTGCCAGTGGCATCACTAATCAGGTGTTTCAGGTTACTACACGATCCTATGGACAGCTCTGGTCTCAGGACCATAAATCTCCATAGGATGGTGTAGCAACAGCGCCACTGTAAAATTTCAGGCCACTGTGATATTGCACCTAAAAAATTCAACTTTGAAAATTAATAACTTTTGAATGAAACATCTTTCAGCAGTGGGAGTACTCTTGTTTTACTCAGGGGGATAAACCCTACAACATATTTTTTTTTACATTTTAGGTATTACTATCCCTTTAAGGTTGTACCATCTTCCAGTAGAAGAGTTGTTCTCCTGGACGTCTGTGAAATTGCTGCATCAACCTTTGGCGGGGTGATCCAACCATTTGTGTCATCCTCAGAAAAGGGATACATTTGTCGAAAACGTCTGGAGGTAGCACACCTTTTCTCTCCTTGTTTCCATTCCTGTTGAATAATTTCCTGTATGGAACGGTGTACAGGGATCGGAGGAGAGGTCTTTTTGTATACAATATAGGCTGTATCTATTATGTTGAGATCCTTCTGGGTCTATGCAAGCCCAAGAGACTTCCTCATGCTTTTCACAAGGGAATCCATCTTGCCTAGAGAAAAACTGACAGTTTCCTCTGAGATCTCTCCCTCCTCCGCTGTGGAGGCAGAGATCTCTCCCTCCCTCCTCATCAAGATCAATAAAACTTTCTTTCTCCTATAAATGTAATGGTCCCTCATCAGGATAAGATGCTCTAGCTCTTTTTCTGGGGGATTCTTGCATGGATGTGAATGTCTCCTGCATGAAGAATCTCATCCAAGTTAAGAAGTCTGAAAACTGAGCAGGCACACCACTGCCTGTAGAAAGTTTTAAGCAGTCAGTACAAATCTTAGCAGATACATTGACAGGAATTTTTTTTATTATCACAGCCTGCGCAGGGTTTAGTTTCTGCTGCTGGTTTATCCTCCTTAGAGGGTTCTTTAGGCTTATCCCCTTTACTCTCTTTGGGATTAGACATAGTACAGATCAGCAGAACAAGTTTAGATAACAAACTAACTGCTCCAACAATATCTAACTATGCCAAACAGCTAACAGTAGAGAAGACTGCAGTATATATAACACAATATGTACTCACAGTTACCCTGTGGGGACCGTCTGATAGTCAGGCTCTTATGTAGCGTCTCCCTCCATTGTGCTGAAGACTGCAGAGGGGAGGTTTGGAGTACAATTTATAAAGTTTATTGGTCCTACCAGCTGGGAGGCGGAGCCAATTGCCCACAGTATGCCATGGATCGAACACAGAGGAAAACAGGCCTCAGTGCTGCCCAATTAGCTGAAAAGTTGGCTTTAAGCAGGAAATCCTGAGACTTATCAGCCCAGTCCTTCAGCCCATAGCATCTGCAAGGGAGAATGCGGTGGTGTTTGTAGGCAGGAGTGAAATAGGTGGCCCATGAAAGGGTAAAGCTTCAAGACAAGTTTATTATTAAGGAAAAGTCTCTTATCTGGAGTTTTTCCATTCATCCTAGCGGATTTGATCAATGGTATTATTTGGGGAAAAGAAACTGAAGTTTTTCTTAAATCTATGGAAAATATCTTAAGAAGTAGACCTCAATCAGAGGCCTCAGAGACACCGTAGGATCTCTAAGACCACTCCGATGAGCCCCTCAACGCAGGGACAGGGGGTCACTGTCATAAGAATCCCTAAAGAAGAATGAAGAGTCAGTATCTCAGGTAATGGGTATTGTATTCCTCTCGATTACTTGTAGCCCAGCAACATGTGGGTCGACTTGCATTCCATGAACACTCACAAAGTGGATCATGTAATAGGACATGATCAGAGATTAAGAATGAGCTCTCTGATCATTCTAGCTTGAATGGTTGCAGAGATATATGTCCCATAGGAGTTGCCTGCTTTATAACCTAAGCAGCCAAGATGGCCACGGCATGGTCTTCTATTCTTAAAGGTACCATGAACAATTAAATAAAAATATTAAATTGTAACATAAGCTGTAGAAATATCCAAAAAACACTGTTGTGGGCACATGGATGCCTCCGAAACATCCATAACATAATGGAAATAGCAAGATATAACCTAGAACAGAAGAGACAAACAAAAACTTACTGTAGTCATCTATGCCAAAAGACTAAGAGGGACAGCAAAGAGCTAGAAATGAGGATCAACAACACAGTGTTGAAAGCTCAGAATGGGACATACAAAGGATCATGGCACTCAAAGGGTTGCTCAACAAGTCCATAAACTCCTGTGAATTGTGTAACCCAACTCCAGGAAGCCAGTGATGGGAGCTCACCAAATGGGAGATTATAAAGTCCCATATCTAAAGAAATAATAAAAGCACAGGGAAAAAAGTTCCATTGCACCTCTATATTCTTGGACGAAGAGCACATGAATCTGGTGGACAGGGGTGTTGAGTTAGAGGAGTTCCCCTTTTATTTTAATGGGACTTTCAATCTCTTGAACGCTAGATCTCCAAAGCACTGCTTTACAATGTGTTGGAGTCCTCTGCAGCATAAAGTTACAGTCATTTTCCTTTTTTATTTTAAATATTCTGCAAGTGCATAATATATATATTGAAACTGCATAATATATACATGTATTTTTTATTTAATGTTATTTATTTTAGGTCTCTGACAAGGTGCTCTTTGAATCTGTATCCAGAGAGCTTACTGTCTGGTACTGTGAAAGTTGGGATAGGGTAACAATGTTAAAATGCAAAGTGATACAATGTAGAAAAGCCTGCTTCTACAGCATACAGAGCAATCAGCACTGCAGTGATAGGATAGTGCAATAATGTAACACTGTTTTCACAGTCCAGCAATATGTTAAAAAAAAAAAAAAAAAAAAATCTAATTGGAGATGTAAAATAATAATTAGAACAATAATATGGAATAAAAATGTTGGCAGTTTGACTATACCTAATATGCATTGCAGAATATGGAAATTTTTTAAGATTTTTTCCCCCTCTCTGCCAATCTTGCTGTTTTGCTCAGGAATCGCTCCTATTTTTTTTTGTACAATTGCCACTGAACATTAAAATAGTACTTAAAGTAAAAATATCTATTAGAAAGACAAAAACAATCCACTTACCAGATGCCTTCTAACTGTTTCCCTAGAAAAAAAGAATCAAACATTATAATTGTTTTCCATGTACATGTGTTAATACGTCTACATACATATGATTATTATTACAGCTCTGAAGTATAAACAAACATGATTAGTAAAATTCTTGATACGAGTACTTTATTTCTTTAGTATATATGTATTTTGGAGGCGCTCACTGGGCTGGAAATAGGGTATTCCGATAAAGATATGGCTGTGTACTATATGTAGCTATTCTTCCTATATATATGTGAATCCTACTGGTTTCTAGAAATATACTGTTAATAGTTTCTGATGTTATACTGTGTCTAATAGGTGGTGTACCCTAGACCTAAATTCACTTAATATTGTGAATATGGTAAATGTAGCTGACTATTTACAGTTTATAGTCTAGAGATGGGTAAGTCACTGTAATAAATCGTTTAAATATATGGAATGATAGTTCGTTGTGATGTTTCCTTGATGGTAAAGGTCTCTGTGCTGCCGCTTGACGCCCGGAGTCAACTCGAGCATAACATGAAAAGATAAAAGAGGATAGGGGAACAGCGCACCAGAGATCTAAGTGTAGTGATAATATTTTATTGATACTTTTTATTGATACTTTCTATCAAGTCTGAACTCTTTTTGATACATATTGTTTTACTATATTATCACTACACTTAGATCTCTGGTGCGCTGTTCCCCTATCCTCTTTTATCTTTTCGAGTACTTTATTTCCAAGACAAAAATGCCACACACAGAATTATCAGTGTTCAGGAATGCGCAGACAGGAAGTGACAATTTCAGCCCATGATGAGGCTGCACATTTTTATTTGCCGTTATTGAATCTGTGGTCATAGGAGTAGTATAGCTAGGCATTTAAATGGTATTATGTCACATTTCTTAACCACCCAAATGGTTGAAGTGGACCTGTCACACCTTGCATTATATACTTAATTTCTAGAAAAAGTGAAAATCTCAGTGCACCAGTAATCTTAAGTGCCAAATGAAATGGTTAAGAAGTCATTAGCATACATCAATATCTGCTAAACTTCATCCTGCCAAAGTGTTTATTTTTCTATAATCTACATGAGGATATCCTAAGAGGCAGTAAAATACTGTTCCCTGGAAACCCTCCATGGATGGACAGCTCAAATATATTGATAACAACACTTGTTTTCACTAGGCCTAGCATGTGTTAGATCTATACTTTGTGAAGGTGGACCACCTGAGCGAAGCACAACAATTCCTCCTACTCCTAAACGCAGATACCTAAGTAACTTGTGATGGACGTCATCAGGTAAAGGACTAGTCTTTCAAGACAGTAAGAAAGGCTAAGAACATAGCATGGCCTGGAGTTCCTGTTAAAGGTGCACAACCACGCTCACTGTGTGGGGGTGTGGTTCCTCACTGCCTTCAAGTTATGCAGGCAAGTCGGATGCCATGATGACATCATTCCTAAACAATGGCATTCTACTCAAACATTGGTTGATGCCTATTAGAACAACTCTTTCTGTAACCACCAATCCTCATCAAGAGATGAATGTAATGGGAAAAGAGGAGAATTTGACTCCCCGATATTGTGATTTCTTCTGTCCCTCCATGGTACTTAGTGTAGGGTGCTGCCTCTGCCCTCCAGATGGGTAGGACCAACAAAATCCTTAAAAGGCAGATGTACTGTAAATGTATTCAGTTTACTGTTGTCCAAGCTGCAAAATATTAGGCACATTATTAATGGTAGGGTGTGCAGTGGGACACAGAAGAAACCAGTGTGTCAAATTCTCCTCTCTTTCTTTTGTGTCCCCTCTCATGGCATTTACAGTGGAATTTTTCCCAAGTAGTAAGAAAGGCACCAAAACGGGAGGGAAAGCATGTATTTTATATTATATATGTAAAGATAGGAAACCATAATTCATGCCATAAATAAGGAAGGATCCTACTGGCTTATCCTAGAACCACTGCATGAAGAACATTTCTTCCGAAATTGGCCTCTGCTGATGCTTGCAGATCCAATTGATAATGCTGTATAAATATTGACAAACTGGATCAGGTGACCGCTTTGCAGATCTCTTCCAGATTAGCGTCTGCCTTCTTAGCCCATGAAGCAGCCACTGTCCTGGTTGAGTGTGCTTCTAGCTTCTGAGGAGTAGAAAGGCCTGCTTCTATATATGCTGTCTTAATACAGTCAGTTATCTATCAGCAGATAGATGACTGTGATGCTTGTAGGCCATTTGATCTCCCAGGAAAAGGAACAAATGTCTGTTTTTCTAAACTATGAGTTCTCTGCATGTATATTTTAATGCATTGAACCAGATCCAAAGTGTGAAATTGTTTCTCTTTGTCACGCTTGGGGTTAGGACAAAAGGAAGGCAAAATAATCTTTGTTTAGGTGGAACTCAAATTCCTGATGAACGACCATGTATGGGGCCTGGCAAGAGAGTCTGGTGCTCACTTACTCTAAATGCAGAAGTAAGGGCAGTAAGAAAAATAACTTTATAGGTTAAATACTTTAGAGGAATGTAACCCATAGCCTTGAACTGTTTGGAAGTCAATAACTGCTCTAATACCAGATCCAAGGAGGAGTGATATCTGATAGTAGGACAAGCTTGGAGATATTCACCAGCAACTTTCTGACCAACAGCTGGTCAGCAAGTTGTATAGCTAGAATTGCTGATAAAGCTGAAAGTTATACCTTAATGGATGCAGGCCAAAGCCATTCTGCAGGAACTCCAGGATGACAGGAGCTGAAATAAAGTTGGTGCATATACTTCCGGATTTATACCTTCTAGAGAAAAAAAGTTGCCTATATTCTATAATAGATCTTAGGTTAACTCTTTTCTTCCCCTGATAATACATTAGCTAATGCTATCAGATAATCCTTGACTGGCTAGAGACAGCCACCCAGTCTCCAGTCCTGTAAGAGAAAGAATCCCGGATTGGGGTGAAATAATTGACCATAGATAAGGAGGTCTGAAATGACCGGAAGAGTCATCTGAGGGAACACTGACATCTGGACTAGGATAGAATAACAGGATCTTCTTGGTCACTTCTGGGCGATCATGCCTTGTCCCTCCTGATTTTCTGCAGTATCTGCATTAGAAGTGGAATAGGAGGGAAGATATAGGATAGAGAAAAGTTCCAATAAGCCACCATGGCATCCTTGCCTAGAGCTTTTGGATCCTTCAATCAAGAAAAGGTGAAATGTAATCACTGATATTTGTTTTTGCTCTGTGTCCTTCCACGGCATACTGTGGGCAACTGGCTCCGTCTCCCAGCTAATAGGGCCAATAAAAAAAATTATAAATTGTGCTTACATCCTCCCCTTTGCAGTTATACGTCTGTCCAAGCTGCAAAGAGAAATGATGGTTAGAAGAGTTGAATTATGACAAGTAGCAAATACATATAGATATATAGTTTTACAACTGATAAATAAGGTAGCAACTGGTAATGATACAAATACCAACCAGATAGGGATGACTTGCCTTGGAAGGACACAGTGAGGAAATTTACTCACCAATATTTGTATTTCCTCTGTGTCCTTCCACAGCATAATGTGGGCAATTGGCTCCGGTTCCCAGCTGGCAGGACCAATAGAAAACTAGAAATTATTTGTCAGCACTCCCCTCTGCATTTATACTTTTGACCAAGCTGCAATGAGAGATAGATAGAAGTTAGATGATTTCCCATGGTAATTGACAACACGAATCATAAGGTATACAGTATATGGAACTGGTAACGATACAAATACCAACCAAAAAATAGGCATGGGTTGCCGTGGAAGGACAGAGGAAAAACAAATATAGGTGAGTGAATTTCACCTTTTCCTCTGTGTCCGTTACACTGCAAATTTGGCATCTGCTAATGCTAGGAGATCTAGTCTGTAGTGTTTGGAAAAGATTAATACTGATGACCGAGTGGCAGCCTTGCGGATTTCCTCATGGGAAGCTGCTGCCTTCTGAGCCCATGATGTGGAGACAGCCCTGTTTGAATGAGCCTTGATACCCTGAGGCAGTTCAGTCTCAGCTGAATAATAAGCAAGCTTAACACAGTCTCTGATCCAGCAAGAAATCGAGGGCTTGGAGGCTGCACAGCCCTTAAATTTACCAAAATGCTGGACAAACAGATACTCAGTTTTGCTAATATGCCGAGTTTGTTTGAGATAGATCTGAAGTTCCCCTACTCTGTGAGCAGAAGTGACTTCCGTGAGCAAAACTGTTTTCAAGGTGAGGTGTTTCATAGAGATGGAGTCTAGTGGTTAAAAAAAAAAAAAAAAAAAATGGATGAGACGAAAGCGGAGCTAGAACCAGATTGAGGTCCCAGGGAGGAACTGTTTCATGTATAGTAGGCTTTATTTGAGTCGGCTGTCATGAATTTCTTGATAAGAAAATTCTCTGCAAACGGAATGGCTAGGACTGCAGAAATTGCCAAGAGCTGGCCTCTTAAGGAAGCAGGTTTTAATCCTTTGTTAAATCCAGACTGCAAAAAATCCAAGATTCTGGGCGGAGAGATGGATTGCCTATCCAAACCTTCCGCAATACACCAGCGATGGAAGATTGACCAGATCCTATAATAAATTTTTGTGGAGGAAGGTCATCTGCCTCTTCGAATAGTATCGATAACGGACTCAGAAAGACCTTGAAGGATCAGAGATTCCTGTTCAGCCTCCAGGCCCTGAGCTGGAAGGAGGCGGGATTGGGATGAGTTATGGGCCCCTGAATCAGCAGGTCTGGGATGTCTGGAAGAGGTATTGGGGGGTCTGATTGATAGTTGTAATAGGTCCACATACCAAGTCTTCAGTGGCAAATTTGTCGCTATGAGGATGACATTGGCCTTGTCTATGCTTATCTTCTATATGAAGTCTGGACTCACGATTGGACCATGTGCCCTGAACAGTCTGCTGGTTCCATATTCCACCCAATCCTTGCAGACTTGCATCTGTGGTGAGACTCTGCCATGTAGGGCATAACATGGGACGACCTTTTGCCAAATTTTGTTTTGAGGCCCACCAAGCCAATTCCCTTCTTGTAGAGAGAAACAATGGTATCTTTAGACTCTGGTTGGAGGGATCTTTCCGATAATACTCTTGGAAGTTTTGCCGAGTGGAACTGGAGTGGGTCTTGGCCCATGGAAGTATCTGCTGTGCTGATGATAGATGTCCCAGCAGCCTGGAGAAGGATTTTGCTGTATGGATTGGATGTCTTAGGAACTCTTACTTGGCTGAAGATGAAATCCCGACGTTCCAGGGACAGGTCGCAACGCTGCGTCTGGTGTCGAAGTTTATCCCGAGGAACTGAAGGTTCTGAGATGGATGAAGTATACTCTTTTCGGTGTTTATTAACCAAGATCCTGCAATAGTCGCCTGCAAATTATTGTGCTTGATTGTGCAAACTGGACTGATGTTCCTACGATTACAACATCGTCCAGGTAGGGAAGAACTTTGATTAGATGGGTGCTTCTTAATTCCGCCATGGCCACTGATAGGACCTTTGTGAACACTCGAGGGGCCGAAGCCAGGCCGAATGGAAGTGCTCGGAACTGATAATGGATCTTGAAGATGTGAAACCTCAAGAACTTCCTGTGAGATGACCTGATTAGGATGTGGTGGTATGCATCTTAAGTCTAAGTGACATAGGAAAACTTGCGGCTGAATCAGTTTGATTGCTGACATTACCGTCTCCATCTTGAAATGCTGAATTCATAGGTAAAGATTCAGATCCTTCAGGTCTAGTATCAGCCAAAGTTCTCTAGAAGTTTTTAAAACAGAAAAATGTTGAGTAAAATCCCTGGGTCAATGGGACCTCCTCTATTACCCTGTTCTGTAGTACTCTGGATTTGTTTCTGACCAGTGATGTCTTGAAATGAGGACCCAGAGGGGCATGTTGAAATTCAAGCGTACCCTTTCTTCACAATTTCCATCACCCATTTGTCTGAGCGAAGTAGTTCCCAGGAGTAATGAAATTGCTCCAGTCTGCCCCCTGCTGGAGGTGTATCACGGTGCCCATGTTCCTGCTCTAACGGCGACATTGTTACTCTGCCTAATTTCCATGCTGCCTTCTCATTGGCCTGTCATCTTTGCTCCACCCACGGCTTGCCTTTATAGATCCGATCTATTCTAAGGTGCCTTTTCGTGGTGTATCTGAGCCTGACGTTTTGCTACTGTGTTGCTGTTCGTGTATGTAACGGAAGCTGAGAAGGGACCGCGTCGCCTTCCGCCGTCGTTCCTGGGTCTCTCCTTCTTGACGCAGATAAGCGCCGTTGGATGCACCAGTTGAAGTATGGACAGTCACTGGAAACAGCCGCAGGATCGCTGGAAGCAGGGAAGCAGGGAAGAGTCCACGTCGCTGCCTGACAGCATATGAAGTTGGGACGCAGGAAGCTGGCAGCAGGCAGTCGACGATTCAGGATACTTGGCGCAGATGGGTATCAGAGTGGACACTTTAGACCATAAGCAATACAAGACTCCAGGACTCCTTGTTCACTCCAAAACAGAACTCTTTTATTATCACAAACCACAGATATTTATATACAGTACAGTACATTGGATCACATGGGGAAACCTGATACAATAGGGAACATGATTAAATCAGACAAAAGCCAGCAACAGCTGGTCTTAACAGATACAATGACTCAGACAGGGTTACATTTCAGATACACAGGGGTTTGATTGAACAAAGACTTGAGGGCGTGAACTAATTACCACATGGCAGGGGGTCAACATACTGAATGGCTGGAGTTGCTATAATCCACATTTTAGGGACAGTGGCCCAAGGTTGGAGCCTTTGATTGACTATTTTGACTGCCCTGCCCCAACTTTGATCAATCACTGGTCTGCCTACCATTTCCCAGGTTAAGCTAAGGAAGATATTTGCATACCTGGTAGTTGGTGATTGCACAAACCTTCAAATTGGACAAGTACAATTAAAACACATACAATATTTGAAAATACATAAAACCAAACTTAATACACAAACCAATGTTCTTAACTATAAGTCTTTGTTCCTGGCAATAGCTGGCCAGTTCGTATGCCAGAGCCCACAGCTACATCCAAGCAGGGCAACAAGGTCCATAGTTTTTAAGTAAATAGTTTGTGGTCCAGACAAGGGCTCAGTAATGGGTAGGATCCGTTACAGTGTATGACCAGGCTTGCCTGACGACGTTCTTGTGTTTCCCCTGTATTGCTCTGTTGCTGAACTGATCTGGCCGAGAACCCGCTCCGGTTACCGACTGATCTGGCTGAGAACCCGCTCCGTTGCTGAACTGATCTGGATGAGAACCTGCTCCGTTACCAACTAATCTGGCTGAGAACCCGCTCCGTTGCTGTACTGATCCGGCTGAGAACCCCCGTTGCCTTAGTCTGCCTGGCTATTGTGCCTTGCCTGTGCACCTGACCAGTCTGTGCTTCCCGTTGGTTTGTAACCTGTTCCGCTGAGCCATTGTTCCGTTGCCATCCGTGTATGGTTGTGACTCCTCCACTGTCTAACTGGCCAGCATTACATTCAACGGTTTCCAGTTGCCTAGTTAGGGTGCGTCGTGTGGTGCTAATTTTTTTCTGTCGACCAAAGGCATAGCATTCGTGCTATCGCCACTTATTCCTACTGCCTGCGACAGTGTGTACATGCAAAGTACCGGTACAGTGCTAGCAAGTGCTGACTGAGTTACTCTGATCTCTCGGTATCTCCCTCTGCGCTATTTGCTGGGCTCACTCCCTGTGGGAGTTCCTATGTATCTCTTGGCGTCTCCGGTTAACTGTTCAGTGCCTAACACTATCTAGATACCCGTGTGCTCCTTCGTGTTGCAGTGCCTGGGTGAGGGCCAGCACTTGCACTGGCATGCACTACTGGGTGTGTGGAGACCCTGAGCTCATATTCCTGTCTAGTGGCCTGAAGGCCTAGAGCCAGCATTTGCACTTGTTCCACTGTCCTAGGAGGGGACACCTGTGGCCTTCCAGTGTTCACTTCGATCCACCCCTAGCACTCTAGGGTTTAGCCTTGTAAGTGGTGTTCTCTGTCACTCTGGGACCTCTGTCCCGTGGTCAGTGTTACCTCGTTGCCTCCTTGGGTTCTGTGCCACCCAGGCGTCTGGGTCTCGTGCCTACTACCATCCTCTGTCCTGCTGTCAGCCAGGGTCCAGTAGCCTGATCGCTCCAGGTTCTCTAGTGGATGGTTGCCTGCCTAAGATACCTCCATTACCTGTGTTCCGGCTCAGTCAGTCATTCTGTTTATAGTCATTGCTTACTGCCTACATATCCTCCATATATTGTGGTTTCGTATTGTGGGCCTGTGGCCTCATTCCTTGTATGCACTTTACTCAATAAAGTCATTTTAACCTTACTGTTCTGTCTGAGTGTTCATCAAAAAGCCGTGACAAGGTGAAAGAAGGGGATCTCAGGCTTCATTGATGGTACTGAGGTTTGCGCTGGAAATCCTTCCGGATTCCACCCCTGGAAGACTGAGCTCCTCCTCTTCTCCTTTGGTCATAGCTCTTATCAGGTCTATACCTTTTCGCTTCCCGAAAGGACTGGTGCCTTGACTGGGAACCTCTGGATGGTGATCCTCTGTTACATTTATCCTGAGGCAAGAAAGGACTTTTCCCAGCTGAGGATTTACTTATCATGTCCTCCAACTGATCTCCAAAGAGCTTGGATCCTGAAAAAGGGAGAGAGACCAGCCTATTCTTTGAAGCTGCATCAGCCTCCCAGGACTTTATCCACAGAGCTCTTCGTGCAGTTATGGATAAGGATGAGGACTTGGCCAGTAGTCCGATATTATCCAATGATGCGTCGCATGAGCAATTCACTGCATCCTTGATGGTGCCCATTTCCTTCAGAATGCGTGACCCTGAAACAGATTATTCAATTTTCTCTTCAATTTCGGACAGCCAGGTGTGTAAGGTGCAAAAAACTGAAGCCATTGTTGTGGCAGTTTTAAGGCAGAGTCCAATAGTGGAAAACTGTCTTCTCATGACACTGTCTACTCTCTTATATATGGCATCCCATAAGGAAGAGCCATCCTCTAAAAAGGGGCGTAGTCCTCCTGGCAGTCTGTGCGATAGCAGCGTCCACTTTAAGAGGAGTAGTTCAACTTGCTGTGTCCTTATCCGCAAAGGGATACATTCGCTGAAAACGCTTGGATGTAGCACATCTCTTTTCTCCCTGCTTCCATTCCTTCTGGACTATCTCCTGTATGGAGCCATGCACTGGCATCAATGGACTGGTCTTCTTATATCCAATAAAGGCAGTATCTATCACATTAAGCTCCTTCTGGACCTCCGAAAGACCCAGGGTCTTTCACATTGCTTTAATCAGGGAGTCAACCTTGTCTACTGAAGAGCTTCCAGCCTCTTCAACTATCTCCCCTTCTTCCGCTGAAGAGCGATCGGATTCAATCTCAAGAACGCTTTCTTCCTCTTCATGACTGCGAGAAGGTCCCTCATCTGGATCTGAAAACCTGGGCCTCTTCCTGGAAGCCTCCTGCATGGAGGACTTCATCCAGGTTAGAAAATCCAAAAATTGGGCTGGAACGTCACATCCTGTAGCACGCTTCAGACAATCAGTGCATAATTTAGCAGGATCACTGAGAGGTATATTATGATCACAACCAGCACAATGCTTGGTTTTAACTGCAGCTTTCTCATCCTTGGAGGATTCTCCAGACTTTAGTTTGTCATCCTTAACTTCCTTAGAGTTAGACATAATAGTAGTAGCAGTGGATAACCTAACTAAACTACAGTACAGAGCAGAAATATTACAAAGACAATCTGACTGACTAATATACACAATAGTAAGACTAGGACAGTAAAAAAAGGTTTTTTTACTCACTATTCACAAGAGACAAGTCTGAATGCTGGGTTGTTTTAAAGGCACCACGAGGAAGATGCCGAGACACCTCTGCGTTCCAAGCTTGGAGCGCACGCCTCATTTCCAGTTCCAGGGAGTCAAACACAGACCCAGGTTTGAAAGGGAAGGCAGGAAATCAGTGTGTTGCTAGTCCGTTTCCCCAACATGTCTCAGGATCACGTTTCTGGCCACAGCATGATTGCGGGGCCCAGGATAAGGGATGCAGCCGCAATTAGGCCAGCCACATACGGTAAAACAAAAAGATGTTCCGGACGGAGAGAGGCCATTGCCTCCGTCCCCTAGCTTAGGTAGCACCAAATAACTGCAGAGGGGAGTGCTGACGAATAATTTATAGTTTTCTATTGGTCTTACCAGCTGGGAGGCAGAGCCAATTGCCCACATTATGCCGTGTAACGGACACAGAGGAAAAACAAATATCAGTAAGTAAATTTTCACCTTTTCCTCTGTGTCCGATCCACAGCATACTGTGGGACTTACCAGAGCAGTACCCAGTGTACATAGGGAGGGCACTAGGAAAATTAGATAGGTATGGCTGCCTCCAGCACCTTCCTGCCAAATTTGGCATCTGCAGATGCTTGGAGATCAAGTCTGTAGTGCTTAAAGGGGAACTACCACCCCGGCCGGCTCCAAAAAGGGACTGACAGCGCAGGCTCACGGACGTCACTATGGCAAGATGTCCGTGCTTCCTGCTACTGTCAGCCTCCGAATAAGTCAAAAATCTTTTAAACCAGGTAATATTTCTGGCGACTAGTGCTACCAAGCAGCTAGTCGCCAGATGAAGACTTAATATAAAGTTTTTGCGGGGTGGTAGTTCCCCTTTAACAAAGGTTGAAACAGATGACCAGGTGGCAGAATTGCAGATCTCTTCAGGAGAAGCTACTGCTTTCTGTGCCCATGATGTGGAGATAGCCCTGGTCGAATGTGCTCTTATACCCGGAGGAGGCTCCTTCTCTGCAGATTTATAAGCGAGGGTAATACATTCTCTGATCCAGTGGGAAATTGAGGGTTTAGAGGCTGCGCATCCCTTAAAATTTCCCAAAATGATGAACAAATAGTGAATCTGTCTTACGGATAAAGTTGGATGCTTTTGAGATAAATCTGTAGGTAGATTGAGATGTAGTATGGGTCCCTGGGTCAGTAATTCTGGAATGTTCAGAAGAGGAACTGGAGGTCTGAGAGTTGTAGGAGGCCTGCATACCACATCTTTCTTGGCCAGTTTGGGGCGATGAGGATAACATTGGCCCTGTCATTCCATATCTTCCTTAAGACTTCTGCCTAATCTTGCATCCGCTGAGGCTTGAATATCAAGTCTATAATGGTTAATAAATGTTGAAACGGATGCCCAGGTCGCAGCTTTACAAATTTCCTCTGGAGTGGCAACAGCTTTTTGAGCCCAGGAAGTAGAGACAGCCCTGGTGGAGTGTGCTTTAATGTTAATTGGGGGGATCCTTCTTAGCTGATCTAATACAGTATTTAATCCATCTGGAGATGGACGGCTTAGAAGCTCCAAAACCTTTTGTCTTGCAAAAAAAAAAAAAAAAAAAAGGCGCATCAGACTTCCTAAACTCTTTGGTTCTGTCCAGATATACAAGATGTACCAGACCAGGTCCAAATTATGTAATTCCTTTTTTTTTACTGTTCTGAGGATTTGCACAGAAAGAAGGAATGACTACTTCTTGGATAAGATGAAATTCTGAGATGACTTTGGACCTAAAGGATGGTTTTGTTCTTAGGACTACTTTGTCCTGGTGAAAACTCAAAAAAGGAGGGCTGCAAGAAAAAGCCTGCAGCTCACTGACCCTTCTAGCAGAAGTAATGGCTGTAAGAAATACTGATTTAAAAAGAGTCAAGTTCTTCAAATGGGATAGACTCAATGGGTTCAAACTGGCTACTAGAAGCTAGTTGGCTAAGGACCAAATTAAGGTCCCATGCAGGAATAATTTCCCTAATTGTAGGTTTAATCCTGGAGATAGCCTTTATAGATCTTTTGACAAAATAATTATCAGAAAAGGGGGTAGCAAGAACTGCTGATTGAGCCGATAGTTGAACTTTTAGAGATGAAGGTTTCAGACCTTTTCTGAATTGATAAGGTTCTGATCAATACACCATTTCTTAAAAATGGTCCAAACCCTGTAATAAATCTTTGAGGAAGACTCCCTCCTTCCAGAAATAGTGTTTGCTACTTCCTCTGATATTCCTTTACTTTTTAAAGATCGCCTCTCAACCTCCATGCCTTCAAATTCAAAAAAGGCTGGATTCGGATGAAGTACTGGACTTTGAGACAGAAGGCCTGGTATATTTGGAAGAGATATTGGGGCTTGAGTGGACATTCTTATTTAGATCCGGGAACCAAACCTTCCTGGGCCAAGCTGGGGTGATCAGAATGACATTTGCCTTGTCCTTTTTGATCTTTCTTACTACCTCCAGTAATAGTGGGATGGGAGGAAAGATGTAGGCCAGTGAGAAATTCCATTTTATTTTCAGAGCATCCTGGCTCAGTGCTCTGCAGTTCTGCCACCTTGATATGAAGAGAGGGCATTTTGTGTTTTTGTCTGAGGCCACAAGATCTATCTCTGGGTTGCCCAGACTCAAGGTGATGCTCTGGAACACTTCTTTTTCAGGGCCCATTCCCCTGGATCCAAGGTGTGTCAGGCTTAAGAAGTCCGCACGTAGATTTAGATTTCCGGATATGTGGGAGGAATATCTGCCAGTAGGTTCATTTCTGCCCAGGATAAAATTCTGAGAGCCAGACTGTTGAGAGGGTGACTTAACAAAAAAAAACAAAAAAAAAAAAAACGACATCTCCATATAGCTTGCAACTCCAGTCTGTTGATGTGGAGAGCTGACTCCTGGGGAGTCCAGAGGCCGTGTACTGACTTTTGATTGTAAACACCTCCCCATGCTTTCCTGCTGGCATCCGTACTAAGAATTTACCAGTCCAGATCCTGGAGAGGTTTCCCTTTTGAAATGTTTGTCTTCTTTAACCACCAGGATAGTTCCCGTTTCGTAGCTGGTCTGCTGGGGATTTTTTGGGAAAAATCCGAAGGATCCTTTTTCCAATGCTGCAAAAATTTGTATTGGGATTGCGTGATATGAGCCCTTGCCCATGGCACTATTTGTACAGCCGAAGAGAGGTTGCCCAGTAGGCTGGAGAGTTCTCTGGCCGAGAGTTCCTTTTTGCATAACGAGTTCTGAATATTTTGAGTCAGCCTGGACTGCCTTTCCTCCAACAGGGAAGCAGTCCCTTGCATGGTATTGAGATGGATTCCCAAAAATTCCAATTTCTGGGATGGAGATAACTGGCTTTTTTCTTGATCACCCATCCGAGACTCGATAGAAACTCCAGACTGTACTCTGTCGTGATTTTTCTTCTGAATCTATGAGTAGGATGTTGTCCAGATATGGTCTCAGACGGATCCCTCTTGCCCTTAAGGATGCCATGGCTGGGGCTAGAACTTTTGTGAAAGTCCTTGGCATTGAGGAGAGCCCTAACGGGAGAACCCTGTACTGATAATGGTGTCCGAAAATTGCAAATTCGCAGAAAACTCCTGTGAGACGGCCTTACCAGAATATGGCGATATGCATCCTTCAGATCGATTGATGTTAGAAAGGCCTGAGGTGGAATGGCTTTGAGGACTGATGAGGGAGTTTCCATTTTGAATTTCTGAGTTTTTATGAATGCATTGAGCCACTTGAGATTCAGTATCAATCTTAAGTCGCCTGATGATTTCTGAACTGGAAAGAGTGGAGTATATCCCAGATCCTCTCTGTTTCCAGGGAACGTCCTCTATGATCTGATCTGCCAAGAGTCTTGGTTTTCAGATGTAATTTCCTGTTCAGAATGTGAGATCTGTGGAATCTGGAACATGTTGGGACAGTTTTGAATTCTATGGGATACCCCATCTCCACTATCTGTTACACCCATCTGTCGGACTGACTGGTCCACCAAATGTGTTGAAATTCCTTCAGCCTGCCCACCACTCAGAGAGGAGATGGGACCCTTTCTATCTCATTGTGGATTTCTGGAGAATTGAATCTTCCTAGAAAACTCTTTCCCAGAAGAGGCTCTTGCGGTTTGAGCAGAACCTTTCTTCCTCTGCTCATATCCCCACCCTGGTCTGTATCTTCTTGATTCTCGAAAGGACTGCCTCCTAAAACCAGATAGTCTTGCAGGAGAAGGATGGCTTCATCTTTCCTGTGGCAGAAAGGTGCTTCTGCCACCAGACGACTTGTGGATGATTTCTTTTAACTGATCTCCAAAAAGCATCTTGCCCAGGAAAGGAAGAGACACCAATCGATTTTTTGAAGCTGCATCCGCTTCCCATGCCCTGATCCAAAGAGCTCTCCTAGCTGTGAAAGGAAGGGCAGATGTCCTGGCAAGCAACTTGATGGAGTCCAACAAGGCATTGCATGAAAAATTCACTGCGTCTTTAATGGAGGCCAGTTCCTTGAGAAATGAAAAGAACCACTAGTTGTTTTTTTATTTGAACGCTAACCTAGAATATTATCTCCCAATATACCTATTCCTTGCTACTTATTTGACATTGTAAATCCATCAATGTATCTGTTTATTTTCATGTGTTGTGGTATACATTATGTATCTATGCATTCTTATTCTTCTGCATTATTATTTTTCGACACTAGGTGACACTGTTGATGAGCATTCTCCTTGGGCACTTTGGGTCTCCGGTACCGGCTTTTTTCTATCATTTTCCTCTTCTTGTCGGCACTCTACGTCATCACTATAGGCCAATGGGTTGCACACGAGGTAAGCTCTTTCCAATATACAGATGTATAATCTGGTATTGTATTGTATGTTTTGCTGGAAAAAGGTCGCAATTTGATGACCGAAACGTTGCATTTATTACACCATTAAATTGTTTGGTTTTTTTTGTTTAAATTACGTGAGTGCACAGCTTTTTTCTACTTGTTTATTCTTCTGTTGCAACTGGTACACTTTACATTTAAGTGTGAGTGCTTATCCCTTCTACCTATATTACAGACGCACACACACATATATGTGCATACATACACTAGCTGAAGAGCCAGTGTACACGGGCCACAGTACCACCCAGCAATGGCAGCGGTGCAGTCATGCACAGTGACATTGCCCATATTGAGGCCGATATGGAGTGGGGTGCTCCGAATTCAGACCGTAGTCCTCTCTGCGCACCAACTATGGTCTGAATTCAGAGCCCCGCTCCGTTATCAGCAGCGGTGTGGGCAGTCTGTAGTGCGCATGACTGCAGCGTGTGCAGCCGCCTCTGCTGAGCATGACGGCTTCTGACAAACACACGTTTAGCGAATTATTATATAGGATATCTCAAACATTTATGGTTTGAGAGATATAATGTTTTAAACTTCCCCCCCTCCCCTGATGTCAGCTGTAAATATGATAGAAGGAGATTTGTGCCGGCCAACTTGAGGCAGCTCTTCAGCAGAGCCAAGATAGCGCTATGTAGAAAAGGTGAAGTTTACTCACCGATATTTGGTTTTCCTCTGTGTCTGTCCACGGCAGGAAATCAATGGGGTTAGCTCCGCCTTCCAGCTGGTAGGACCAATCCTCAAACTCATAAAAGGAGGCTCCTGGGAGAGAGGGTTCAGTTTAAACATTTGTCCAAGCTGTAAAAGAAAGATAAATTATTATAAAAATAGATCAAGTACTCCCTCCCAGGACCTCCAAAATTATACGTATATTTATTATATACACACACACACACAAATATGCATACTACACATATCCATATACATCAATAAATACATAGACATAAATAGCCATAAAAAAAAAATGGGAGGGTGTGCCATGGACGGACGCAGAGGAAAACCAAATATTGGTGAGTAAATTTCACCTTTTCCTCTGTGTCCTTACCACGGCAGGAAATCAATGGAGATTTCCCAAAGCAGTAGAATAAGGCAGGGATACCAAACCTTAAACAGGCACAACCACCTGTAAAACCTTCCTGCCAAACTTGGCATCAGCTGAAGCCTGGATGTCAAGCCTGTAGTGCCTGATAAAAGTTGACAGGGAAGACCAGGTTGCCGCTTTGCATATTTCTTCTGGCGAAGCAACTGCCTTTTGGGCCCAAGAGGTGGAAACTGCCCTGGTAGAATGGGCCTTTATCCCTAACGGAGGATCCTGCCCGGCAGAAACATATGCCAATTTGATGCAGTCTCTGATCCATCTAGAAATGGAAGGCTTAGAGGCAGCAGAGCCCTTGAACCTTCCAAAAAAAGTGAACAAACAAGGCTTTCGATTTATGAAAGGATTTAGTCCTTTTGAGATAAAGGGATAGACACCTGACTAAATCCAGGTTATGGAAAGTCCTTTCTTTGGGATGTTTAGGGTCCGGACAGAACGAAGGTAAAACAATTTCTTGACTGAGATGAAATTCAGATGATACTTTGCATCCGAAGAATGGTCTTGTCCTAAGTACCACTTTGTCCTGATGGAACGCTGTGTAAGGAGGAGAACAGGAAAGGGCCTGCAGCTCACTGACTCTTCTAGCTGAGGTGATAGCGGTTAGGAACGCTGTCTTAAGGGTCAAATTCTTTAAGGATATTGACTGAAGAGGCTCAAATGATTCATGGGATGCAAGCTGAGTAAGAACCAGATTCAAATCCCAGGCTGGAATGATTTCTCTAATGGCAGGCTTGATTTTGGAAATAGAAGTAATGTATCTTTTGAAAATATATTCATCCGCAAAAGGAGTGGCTAATACTGCAGACAGGGCAGAAAGTTGAACTTTTAGCGAAGCAGGTTTCAGCCCCTTCTGAAATCCTTCTTGAAGAAAATCCAGAATTACACTGGAGGAGAAATCCTTACTTGAGAATTGCTTCGTAAGGCACAATTTGTGAAAAATGGACCAAATCCTATAATAGATCTTAGAAGATGAGGAACGTCTTCCTGAAATAATAGTATTAGCAACTTGAGATGAGATGTTCTTTAAACTGAGCGATCTCCGCTCGGCCTCCAGCTTCAAGAATGCTGGATTGGAGTGAAGAATGGGACATTGAGACAGTAAGTCCTTAACTTGAGGAAGAGGGTAAGGAGGTAGAATGGACATCCTTACAAGATCCGCGTACCAGATCTTTCTGGGCCGGTCTGGCGCGATTAGGATTATTTGAGCCCTGTCCCTCCTGATCTTCCTTACTACTTCTGGGAGGAGAGGAATTGGAGGGATATGTAAGACAACTGGAATGTCCAGGGAAACTTGAGAGCATCTTGCCTGAGGGCTCTGTGGTTCCTCCATCTGGAGTAAAACAGATGACACTTGGCATTGTTTTCTGAAGCCATCAGATCCACTACTGGGTAACCCATGATGGATATTATGGTCCGAAAAACACTCTTTCAGGGACCATTCTCCTGGATCCAGAGCCTGACGGCTGAGGAAGTCTGCCTGGATGATAGGTGAGATGCGGACAGGTGAGTCAAATTGAGCTGAGCCCAATTTAGAATTTTTGCAGCTAGAGCATTCAAGGTGCGGCTTCTTGCACCCCCTTAATACAAGATGTAACTTACTGCGGTTGAATTGTCTGATCTGACCCAGACTGCTTGTCCCTTTAAGTCCACACTGAAGTGCTTGAGAGTCCTCCATATGGCTTCCAGTTCCAGAATGTTGATGTGAAGCTTGAGTTTCTTCTGGGTCCAGAGGCCCTGAACTGTTCTTTGTTTGTAGATGCTTCCCCATCCTGTGCTGCTGACATCTGAAGTGACTATGTGCCATATGGGATCCAGCATAGTTTTTCCTTTCTCCAAGTTCTGGTACCTGAGCCACCAGGTTAACTCTATTTTCATGGCATGTTGTAAGTGGATCATCTGCGAAAAGTCTTCTGGATGTTTCCTCCAGTTCTGCAGAAAGTTGTCTTGAGTTCTCCGGATGTGGAATTTGGCCCAAGGAACAATGTGAACTGCTGATGATAGGTTGCCTAGAAGTTTGGAGAAGTCCCTTGCTGTGTGATGCCATTTCCGAAGGAAGGATAGCACTCTGGATCCGATTCTGACCTGTCTCTCCTCAGATAGACAAGCCAGACCTAGCTGAGTGTTGAATTGAATGCCTAAGAACACCAAGTTCCGGGACGGAATCAGCTGGCTTTTCTGATGGTTGATGACCCAGCCTAGATGTGACAAACTGAAGACAGCATTCTGTACTTTGAATTGCTTTTTCTCTGTTGTCTTCTATTAGAAGAATGTCGTCGAGATAAGGTATTATCTTCATACCTTGTCTTCTTAGGGCTGCCATGACTGGGGCTAGAACCTTTGTAAAAACTCTGGGGGCTGAGGCAAGCCCGAAAGGAAGAGTCTTGTATTGGTAGTGTTTTCCAAAAATCGCAAACCTCAAGAACTTTCTGTGGGATGATAGAATCGGGATATGATGGCAAGCATCCTTCAAATCTATTTTTTGTGAGAAACGCTTGAGGAGGAATTACCCAGATCACAGATGCTGAAGTCTCCATCTTGAACCGTTTTGTCCTGATAAAGGAATTGATCCACTTGAGATCTAGGATCATCCTTAAACCACCCGAAGATTTCTTCACTGGAAAAAGAATTGAATAAATTCCAGAACCTTTCTGGTCCATAGGGACTTCTTCTATGACTTGAGCAGTCAGGAGATCCTTGATCATTAGAGAAACTTTGGACTTGAGATTCCTGTTCATCATATGCGACGTCAAATCTTGAAACTTTTGAGACAGTGCAAAATTCCAAAGAGTATCCCATCTCTATTATCTTCAGAACCCATTGGTCGGGCTAGATTGCTCGCCAAGAATCTAGAAACTGTTCCAGTCTGCCCCCAACTGGGAATAGAGATGGGGCCCTGGACCCTTCATTGCGAGGTTTTCAGGAATTGACCCTTTCTAGGGAATTCCCTTCTGGATCCCCCTCTGGGGTTTAGAACAGGACCTCTTTTCTTCTGGTCATAGCTCCGGCCAGGCCTGTATTTGTTTGCCTCCCGAAAGTACTGCCTGCGAAAGCTACAAGACCTGGAAGGGGAGGATCTGGTTTTCCTATCTTGAGGTAGGAAAGTGCTCTTTCCTCCTGAAGATCTTTTAATGATGTCTTGAAGATGATCCCCGAACAACATTTCACCTGTAAAAGGCAAGGATACCAGACGGCTTTTTGAAGAGGCATCTGCCTCCCATGCTCTGATCCACAGAGCCCTTCGTGCCACAACTGACAAGGCTGATTATCTGGCAAGTAATTTGATGACATCCAAGGATGCATCGCACAAATAGTTAACCGCATCCTTGATAGAAGCAAGTTCCTTTAGAAGTCTGGAGCGGGACACAGATGAATCAATTTTCTCTTCTAATTCGGTGAGCCAAATTCGAAGAGTATGGAAGACACAAGCTAGGGCAGTTGCGGATTTCAAATTATTACCAATAGTTGAAAATTGCTTCTTTAATGCACTGTCAGCTCTTTTGTCCATGGTGTCTCTTAATGTAGCTCCATCTTCCAAAAGAATGGTGATCCTTCTTGAAATTTGAGCGATGGCCGCATCAATTTTGGGAGGAAAAATCCAAGCAGCAGTGTCTTCCGCAGAGAAGGGAAACATCTTCACAAAGCGTCTAGACATAGCTGATCGTCTATCAGTCAGGCCCCATTCGCTCTTGATAGTGTCTTGGGTGGACTTGTGTACTGGGAACACAAGTGCAGGCTTTTTGTGGCCTATGAAGGCTGCGTCCATAATGTCTAGTTCCTTCTGCGTATCAGAAGGTCCCAGCATCTTCCTCATAGCCCTCAGAAAACCCTCCAGTTTTGTCAAGACTGAAGGAACCGCTCTCCTCTGTCAATTCACCTTCCTCAACGGATGATGCGACAGAATCTATGTCCATGAGACTACCTTCTTCCTCTAATTCATGCATGGTAGATGTCCCCTCCTCCGGGTCACAAGCTCTATGCCTTTTCCTGGAGGACTCCTGCATAGCGGAAAAGGTCTCCTGCATGGAAGACCTCATCCAGCCCAGGAAGTCCTGAAACTGAGCAGGGATTACAGTATTGGCTACTTTTTTCAGGCAAGTTAACCATAGCTTGGCTGAATCTGTAACAGAGAGCTTAGAGTCACAGCCTGCACAAGTCTTAGACTTTGTGGGAGGCTTGTCTTCCTTGGGAGGCACTGCATCTGATGCTGGCTTAGTCTTGTCTGCAGAAGATGGCTTAGCAGCGGAAGACATGGCAGAAAAGAAAGAATGGACGCAGAAAACACCAAATTAGCATATAAACTGGTGGTCACTCACCTCCAAAGGGGACATACATCCATGGAGTAGGCTTTTTAATCCTCCTGGATCTCTGAAACGCTGAACGCTGGAAGTGAATTCCATCGGGCCGTACTTCCGGTTTGTGCTCAGAAGAAGACTCTGAATTCCTGAGCGTCCTCTGTGCACCGGAAGAGGGGAAAGCGATGCGACTGGCAGGACAGGAGTCAGAAAACGCGGCCCACTTACAATTTCTGGTCCCATGCGACCTGTACAGGTATGAGGACCGCAGTGCTCCCAGCAATGTGTCCCGCGTTTGCAGGCTGGACACATGAACAGAAAATAACAAAGAGATTGCAAGGCAGGAGACCAATGGCCTCCGTCTACCAGCTTGGTAGGACCAACAAAAACTGAACCCTCTCTCCCAGGAGCCTCCTTTTATGAGTTTGTTGATTGGTCCTACCAGCTGGAAGGCGGAGCTAACCCCATTGATTTCCTGCCGTGGTAAGGACACAGAGGAAAGAAATATTTAATACGAACGGTCTACAAAGTGTACCTGATTTGCAAGCACACTTTGTAGACCATTCCAATGAAGTATTTCTTTCTACATATTGCTATCTTGGCTCTGCTGAAGAGCTGCCTGCTGGTCCTGGGACCAGGATTTTCTTCTGTCATCTAGACACGAAAGGAGAAGGACTTTAAAACGTTATATCTCTCAAACCATAAATGTTTGAGAGATAGGACTGGCATCGATGGATTTTTTCTATATCTACAATAATACTTTTTATTTATATATATATCATTACTAACCCTTTAATGATTGAGGCTAAATACATATTCATGAAGTGAAGGGTATGCAAAAAGGAGTGGGGGGATATGAAATTACTCAAGAACTAAAAATCAGGAAGTACTGATACTCTACTTGGACTACAAACTAGGCAGATTACTATACCTGTAAGAATTGCAATGTGATGGAGTGATGTGACAGGTGCAGCAAGAGGAGATTGTTTGTCCTGCTAGCAACTCCATGAACATGGCATCCTGAACTAACTGGGGATGTTACCTCTTGAACAAAGAAACAAGATAATAATTCACAACAATCAATGGGATTTTCTGGGCAGAAATATAAATGGGTTGTTATTAGATGGAGATGTTACTTCTCCATTAATATTTCAATGCCAGAGTGATGACTGCAACAGAGTTACTGAAAGCAACAGTGACAGCCTTTCAAATTAAGGTTTATTAAATATATGTACATTATACTACAGAAGACTACACGAATCCCTAGTGCATATCGTTTAGCACTACACACAAATTTAACTGTAAGGTGAAAAACACTGTATACTAAATATATCTGCAATACATTCAAGATGATAAATATCACATTTAATGCAACTAGGATTTTCATCTGACCTCCCCCACCGTCCAGAGGTGCATTTATTTTGCTGTAACTCAGTCTTTTGTAGCCCAGATGTTGCCCTCCGCTGCTTTAACTACAGTTAATATTTACATCTAATTCTTACCGAGCATGACAGGACTGAGGCGGCGGGCCAAACCTCTGGACAGATCATACACATAGAGGCGGACCGGGTGAAGAGCTTGCACAGGTTCCATTTCTGTAGCTTGATCTCGCAGAGTCACCAGATACACTGAAATCCGTTTAACAGACCGGTAACTTTTGGATGACACAAACGCATATAAACATAATACATACCTACTAGGCCACGCCCGTTGCGGTGAGACGAGCCAATCACAACCTACACTTGGATCATAGACAATTGCCAGCAGAACAGTTAAAAGGACACGGGAGCAGACCACGCCCACTTGCTCTGTCATGTAAGGAAATGTGTGTCCCTATTATAAAGTGCTTATGCATCATATCACGCCTCCTCAATGGCGTCGCAGGCTAATGACGTTTGGTGATGCCATTATACAGTTTCAGGAAGTATTGCAAAGCAAATTTTGAGTGTTCGGCGGGATTAAAAGGAGTAGCCTTTGAGGTATTGAAATACCATAGCAAGCACCTGGGCGTTTATATTGCATATTGAATACAGATATCTGCTTGCTTTCTTCTTGAAAGAGTTTACTGTCGGGTAGTTCAACCTCTGTAGTTAAAGAATTCGGCACCTAGCTGGTCATTTACAGCGTGAATATTTTCTTTATAATCTTCGTGTATTTCGGTATAAAGCTGATAACCATACCTGGGAACGTTCAAGATGGGCTGACCCTGAGATCTTTGAAATATTAACCCTTAAAGCTTCCCATAATGTAGATTTTATGCGATATGTGCCTGCTTGCTCTAACACAGAGGTACTCGGTCAGTGTGCGAGGGACCATTAACATGCTACAGTTTGGATAACTCACTGCCTGAACACAAACAAGACAAGCAGGACATCTCCCACTGTCTTTCTGGTACTAATGGCACCAGTTTAGAGGCTAAGGAAACATTAAATTGGGGAAATTCATATAGTAGGTGACACAGACCTTTCTCACCCTTAGAATTTGGCCCTTCACCCTGAGATTTGGGTCAAAACCCTGAGCGTTCCCAGGTATGTCAATAACTCACAATTTAGATGTCCCTTTTGTGTTTCTTTGCTCTAGTCACCGGAAGATGTTGATGCTACTTCGTATCAGGTGTCTTAGGGTTACCACATTTCAATTCTGCCATTCAAGGACATTGCATAGACAAGTGCACCACAGAACTCTAAACACTAGAGGGAGAACTGCCTATTGACTGTTGTGACAGAAGGTGATGGATGTGGTGGGCTGCAAGATAATGTACATCACACATAAAGCCATAGATTAACATTACACTACAATAAAAAGCACTGTAACTACTGTTTGATGTCAGGATCCAGGCTCAGTTCTCTCCTTAGTGTTTAGAGCTCTGTCTGGAAGACATTTTTGTAGCTCAGCAGAGGCATTACGTACTGTCACAGTAAGCAATGGGCAGTTCTCCTTATAGTGTTTAGACCGCTATGCTCTTGAGTCTTCATTCAGGGTCTTTGTATTGTCCCTGAAGGAGGTTACCCGGACATGGGACACACATTTAAAAATGGGGATTGTCCTGGGCAATCCGGAACATGTGGTCACCCTAGTGTGTTTTTCTTTCAAATCTTCCTTCGCAGCAGAGTCTGCTTGCTTTTCTCTGTACAATTCAGTCCATGGGTTACAAACATTATATGCAGTCAATCAATGTTGTTTTTATCAAATTCAAAGTGATAATGGTATCAAACATAATACAGAATTTGTAGTCAAGAATTCCCTGTAGAAGGGGTCTGGATGTCCCGAAATGTGGTGGAAACCAGTTTGATCCCAGTATAATTTTGAATTTGATAAAAACAACATAGATTGATTGCGTATAATGTTTGTAGTTTGTGGACTGAATTGAACCGAGAAAAGCAAGCAGGCTTTTCTGCGTGGGAAGATTTGTAAGAAAGACGCCAGGACAGCTTTAACATCTTCTGGTGACAAGAGCAAATGAAACACAAAGAGGACATAGAAATCGTGAGTTATCGGCTTAATGCCGAAATACACAATGTTTAATAAGCATCTTCTATGAAGAGAGAGAGGATATATAAAGAAAATCTTCAAGCTGTGAATGACCGACTAAGTGCTGAACTCTTTAAAGGGATAGTAATGTTTCAAAATAAGAGCTGCTCCAATTACTCTTCATAGTATTTGGGCCATGGAAAGTGTTATTTCAATGATAAAGTATCCCCCTCCCTCCTCTTTTATTGATGTAAAACTGCTCACCTCAGAACAGCAAGGTGGTGTCCAAATGGCTTGCAGAGAGGGACAATCTTCAATTAGCATAAGGGACAAACCTGAAAAACTTAATAAGGGGGGCAGGGTTTTCATTGTTCTCACAGTAAGAAGACTGTCCCTTGCTGTGAGCTGTCTGGTCTGTGGACCAGATTCCACATCTGAGGGGAGGTGGCTTAAACTAGGTAAAGGGTCGGGAGGGGGGTATTTTATCATTCAATTACTCTTGAACTACAATACTGACAATATTGAAATAACACTCTCTATGGCTCAAATACTATGAAGATTAATTGGAGCTGCTTTTATTTTGAAACATTACTATCCTTTTAAGTAGAGGTTATCATAGCTACAAATAGTCCTTGTAACCAGAAGAAAGTAACGGTGTGGGGTAACATTGTAGTGTGTTTCCATCACAAATATTATGGGGAGATCTGGTTAAGATTGTTACAGTGGTTGATCAATCGAGACACTGGAAATAAATGTGGTCTGAAAAAAAAAACTGGTTGAAGCAGATGCATGATATGACATTTAATGTCTGTATTCTATATACTAGTCAAGACTATTCTGCGAAAATCTCTTGCTAAGATATTTTTTATGATACTGGGGTGTTGGATGTAAAGTTAATATTCAAGTGGACATATGCAGCACAGATATGAGTGTGGATTATTTGGATAATTTTTAAATTTTGCTTCTTTTATTTTTACAATTGATCATGTATTTTTTTTTTTATTTATTTCTCTTTTTATGTTTTCTTTTATGTATAATCTTAGGTTAAGGCTTTTTTGTGGACATAGGTAGTCTTAGCAGGGCTCAAAATTTCAAGTCCTGAGCTACTATCCAGGCCTGAAAAGTTACTTGTCACCAGTTTCCATGCCTAGCCCCACCCATATCCCCACCTTTAACCCCACCCATCTCAGGTTCTCTTTGATGAAATTACACAGTTGTTCTATGTTTCATTCAGCATATGGCATAGGGGACAAAAACTGTGCAAAATTCCAGCTGTTTTAGCCCCCTGAATGCTATCAAGGTCTACAACGCATTAGCCTGTCAAGCATTATAACAGTTAAATGCTTCTTTTAAATAATGTGAACGTGTTTTGTATGACACAGAAACACACACTCTCTCTGTCTCTCTGATGGAACAGAGCAATACTGTGGAATGTGCAAGTGTCTTCATGGTGGTAACTAGGTTCTGAAGCTTAACATTTCTGGAGCTGACTGAGCACATCTGAATCATTTACCCTAGAGCCAAACAGAGATGTAAAGCTTCAGAACCTATTTGCTTATGCTTTGTAACGTGGTGCTGTCATCGGACTGATCAGACAGCAGGGAGGGAAGCCTAGTTATTTTGAAAGTGGCAGGAGTGACCACAGTGGACAAGTTAGTCACAACATGGGGCACTTTTTTATGTTTGTATTGTAAATTGATTACACTGTCTGTGCACCAAACTCAGTATTTGTATTACTCACTATACTCAGTCTTGCCTACCCCTTGTTATAACAGGATAAGATTTAGTTTAGTGTTTATGGTATAATCAATTTATCATACATAGACATAAAGTTGCCACACTCTGTGACTAATTCATACCCTCTGTCCCTTCCAGCTACACATAATAGCAGCAGGAGGAAACTATTGTATATTGTGGAAAAAATGAGCATGGTCAGGAATGAGAACTAGAGAGCTTAGTGGCAGCTAAATCCAGGCCAGCTCCAAAATGGGTAGATGCCTAAAAAAGAAATCCCCCCCCCAAAGTTTTTCTTATAAAATGATACATGTTGTTTGGTCTGAATAACTTTACTTTCAGGGACAATGTGACCTAGGAGGACAAGAGAAGCAGACTTCACAGAACTATTATTAAGTAAGGCCACCCCTACTTGCTATGATGCAGTGAGTTCAAGCAGGGGATACACAATTTAGCAATGTAAGAGAAAGGCGCCCACAAGAAGATGCAGTTGCTGCGGGCCCCCTGGGTCACCAGGCAAATCTGTACCTTCTGTAGTTACACTAATACTGTGAGCACGTTCCCTTCATCTCCTCCACAAGTAATTCTCAACACCTCTTAAAAAAAAGTCACTCAAAGGATTAAGGCATACCATGTGTAACTGAGAAAATAAAACCAAATGCAAATAAAATAACTGTCTCCCCGCAACAAGCTCTTTGTCTTGAGCTTAACATCCCCACAACACTAATCATTGCCTGCAGCCACTATGACCCCATTAAAAGCATGTCCCACAATGAGGCCCAAAACCAGACAGTGGACCATCTTCCAATGGAGTCAAAGGCCAGAGGTGATGAGGGTGGGATATACCTTCCATCTCCAACTGGGTACTCCACACACTAACTAGGAGAGTGCCTTACCCTGTGGACCTGGATCACTTGATGCCAGCTTTTGGTGCATGTGACCGCATCGTGCAGAGACCTGATGCTGACCGGGACCAAGAGGGTTAATACAGGTTGGTTCCTTTTCTTTCTGGTAACGCGCTGCTGCTCTTCAATATAATGGAACGTAAAGGCATTCTTCACTCTGGCTTCTTTCGATATTTGTGTTAACCCTTGCACTCAAAGGGTTAACCCAAACATTGTAAGAAGCCAAGAATGCCTTTACTTTTCATTATATTGCACAGCATGTACCTTAACTCTCTGAGTGCCGTTTTTTGGTGCTGAGAATCAGGCCTACATAACCCTTATATTGTAGAGAAGCACAGTGCTGAGTTAGGCATACCGCATCATGCACTGAAAATACCACAGCTGAGCAGGCCAAGCTATCCTCTTTTCCTCCTGGCGGCCTGATGCCTCCAGTGTCACTGGTCTGAGGCAAGGCAAGGAATGCAGGCACTGAGGCAGGCAGGACAGAGGGGGCTTAAAATTCTTCTCTCCCTCACTCTTTCTCCTTGCCAAATGCAAGGGTGCGAGTGAAAATTTTGAGCCCTGGTGTTAGGATTCTCAGCTGTTGCATTTGCGGGCACCTTACTGGTTTGAAGTCTAGTGCATGACTAATACAGGTGTTCCTTATGACACTTGTATTGGATTATTTCTTCGGGCCAGTGAGTGCATTTGCGCTGCAATGACTGATTATGATTAATGGCAATGTGACAGAATTGTAAAGGGTTTTTTGTATAATATCTTTTTAAGGTAACTGTGTTACATCACAGCAATTTCTGTGGGTGTCTGTAATTAAGAACATGTATTGGACTTGTGATCACACTGCCAGTAATAGTTAAAGCCGATCTACCACCGTACAACATCTTTACCTTTAATAAATCCCCATCTGGCGAATTATTCATCAGAATTATTACCTTATTTAATAAATGTATGCTTTCTTCCATAGCTGACAGTAGCACGGAGCACGGACATCTTGCCATAGTGATGTCCGCACTCCTACGCTGTCAGTCCCAGCCGGGTCTAGGTGGCGTTGCTACGAGCCGATGGGCTCTAAAAGGGACTGACAGCGCAGGCATGCGGACGTCACTATGGCAAGATGTCCGCGCTCCGTACTACTGTCAGCTATGGAAGAAAGCGTAAATCTATTAAATAAGGTAATAATTCTGGTGACTAGCGCTACTAAGCAGCTAGTCACCAGATGGGGACTTAATTAAACTAAAGATGTTGTGCGGTGGTAGTTCCGCTTTAATTGTGGTGAGATGCTAAATTGTAGTTCTCAACACATAATATAGACTTAACCATGCTGGAATTTGAATTCTTAAATATCTGATATTAATTTTTGATTTGTTATATTCAGATCATGTACACATCTTGTGTACTTGTATAATGGTGATATAGTATATGTGACTTTTTTATTTGCTATTTTTACCATTGAAAGTGCCGGATAATTTTGTTTATAATAATGAATCTGAAATCAGTTATGGCATGTCTCGCTATGCCAAAATGTCATGCCACTGGTTGCCTTGTGCTCTCCTTCACCTCTAGGGTGCCTTTCAGGACCTTGCGTATTGAACACTTGTGGTTGTTAATGCATCCTTTGAGACTAGTGAATTCAAATTAATGCCTATCATTCACGTTCATACCCCAAGGAGGGAGGTAAGGGGAATTGAGACCAACTATTCCTTCCAATGGATGCAAGATCGATTTACCAGCTCAACACATTATACCTTAAGGGTCTCCATTTTGAACTCCAACTAAACTCGTTCTTCTAACTATTTGGGATTGACATACATCAATGGTGAATCCTCTGTGATTTGTTCACAAGGCTTTACACCCAGCTTTGCCATGACTACTGAATTTCAGTGGTAGAGACCTTCCCTATGTTGGCTGGTGAATGTGGACTGCAATGCTGTTTGATGACTTAAGACCATTTCAGATATTCTGGTCTTGTTGCTACATTGTTGTATCTTTCTTTGATATTATATCAGCCGCTAATGCCTAAGTGTTCATGAACTTATAGTGGACCAGAATGGAACTTGGCCTTTTGATGTCTAGTTGGACTCATAATATTGACTTGGCCTGTGATGCATTGTGAAACTGGATCTACAGAACTTTCTGTTCTGATGATCTATATGGGAATATGCCTTGTTGAGCTCACTAAATTTGTAGTCTCCACGCCCCATTTCCCACTAAGGGGCATCTTGTGCTCCTCACCCCCATTGGTATAATTTAACTGCTGAATATTTAGAAATATTTAGTTCTTTTGTATCCCCTGGATTTCCCCCTCTGTTAAGCAGAGTGGTTGTTTTTTTTTTTTTTTTTTTCCTGGGTACATCAACAAACTTTCTGTGTGCGGGTTGTTGACCATTCTCGGAGCGCTGCGATGTGCTAGAGTCCCTGCAGCGCTTCAGAATACCTATTGGATTGACCTGTTATATGAAATAAGATTCCTTATTTTTTGATGCTTTGCGACCCCTCCCACTTTATGACGTCACTCCCCGGTTCCTGGTGCAGGCCTCAAACGTGGATGGGGGTTGGCATGCACCTTGGACACATTAGTCTGTGTGCTGTGCTAAGGTATTTATTCAATGTTTTTTTTTTTTTGTTCACTATTTGTTAACCCTAATGAAGACCCTTTAAAGGGATAGAAATGTTTCACAAAAAAAGCAGCTCTGATTAACCTTCATGGTATTTGTGCCGTGGAGAACGTCACTTCAGTACTGTGAGAGTAATTGAATGATAAAGTATCCCCCTCCCGCCCCTTTTACTGATGTAACACTGCTCATCTCAGAACCGCAAGACTGTCTGGATGTATCGCAGAGAGGGACAATCTCCTTTGTGAGTGTGTGTGTGTGTGTGTGTGGGTGTCAGGGTTTTTCTTATACTCACAGTAAGAAGATTGTCCCTCGCTGTGAGCTGTCCGGACCAGACCACATCTGAGGGAAGGCAGCTTACACTAGGTAAAAGGGGCGGGAAGGGGATAATTTATCATTCAATTACTCTTGAACTTCATCTCTGACAGTACTGAAAAAACACTCTCCATGGCCTAAATACTATGAAGATTAATTGGAGCTGCATTTCTTTGTGAAACATTACTATTCCTTTAAGAGGACCAAAAACTTTTGGTGATATGGAAACGTTGATGGAATAAACTTGCTTTTTCGGAAGATTCATTGGGTGTTGTCTCCTCTACTCCAGTTAAACCTGTGTTTCTACCATATGTGAGTGCAGCTGCCTACTCTTGTTGGTGTAAATATCATTATGTTAAAGTGAAACTAATAAAGATATATATAAATAAATAATCTGCTTGGGGGCAAGCAATACAGTATCTTTGTGTTTGAAGTTTCTTTATGTCAAACACTTCACATTTCACTGGCAATAGGCCAGGCCCAGTTGCACTGAACTCAGTATTGTATGATACTTCAACCCCGGCACTCCTTCCTCTACCAGAGGTTTCATAAAGAATGAACCCAACAAGCACTAGTGACTGTTAATAGAAAAACAAGTCCACTAGAGAGGGAAGGGGTGGCAGTCTAGTGAACATTCCCTCTCTGTAAACCTACCGGAGAAGGAGCTACAAATATTCCAGAGGGAAGAACTCTCTATAAATGAATAAAAATTGGCTCCAGGCTTTTAAATGAACAAGTATCTTCTAAATTGTTTGTCAAAGATACTTTGCAGGCTCTGATCTTGACGTAGGCTCTGTCCTCTGTTTTCTTATCAACAAGAGCATGATATGTTTAGCTATAGGAGCTACGGGAAAACCTGTTGGGATTGTGTGTGTTCTTTATGAAATTTTCCACACATTCCAAAGCCCAAACATTCCTTATTTCTGGTAAGTGCACTTCATGACACACAAACACATTTGTGTCTAGCCTTGCAATATACCACCCAGCAACCTGAAATGCCATGTTTTAAGCAATATGTATGTCTGCACAATTAGAACAGTAACTATGCATATCCCAGATCTATTCAGAGTGTTAATATCTATAAAGGCGTGTAAATCATACAGATGGGAAATTTGTATCAAATATATACATGGATGTTTGTGAAACACAGAATTCCAGTTCTAATCCAGTAAATTATGAGAGTATAAATGGTTGTTCCCCGTGTGTTCTGATCCTGCTCTATCTGTGATTATGCATTTACTTCTCTATTTCCATAACCGCTTGTGATTGTTGTTGTTTATCTCGTTCTTTTATCCCTTCCAGCAGACCAAACCATGTCTGGGTGGGGGTCCTATTTTGCCAAAGAGGAAGATGAAGATGAGGAGGAGCAGGAAGAAGGAGAAGTAGAATCTGTTGGTGAGAGATGTAACAATGCTAATATGGATATTTTTCTATAATTGCATATTGGAGTTTGCTGATTATTGTACATATTTGTGTTTCGAACATAACTCATCTTACTCTACCCGTGCCGTGCATGTGGTTACTGTTGGATGGATGTCTAAGGAATGTTTAAATAGCTGTTTCTGGGAGGGAGTTTGTAGGTAATATGCAAGATCCCATTGAACAGAGATGGATACCTGATATTTGCTTTCTTTCTTTGAACTTTAATTTAGAGTCTCGATTTGGTGGTCGTGACAGCCTAATATTTCTGGTGGACGCATCCAAGCCAATGTTTAGCAATCTTAATGAAGATGGATTGACTCCTTTTGACCTGACTTTGCAGGTGAGAGATTGTATATAATGTTACTCCACCCTGGTATGGCAGGTGCCACTCCTGTCAAAACTGCTGTAACAGGATTCACAGGGGCAGAGATTTTTCACAAAGTAGCCAGGGGGCGAAGACTCGCCACCATCGATGTGCAGCAGTTTTTCCAAAATGTACAGAGTGCTGATCCTCTGGAAAGGGGCCAACAGTACACCCTTGGGCTCGAGCAGGAGTGGACAAATTGCATCCCTCCAACTGTTGTTGAACTACAACTCCCATTGTCCTCAACCAGCCAACAGAAGCTGGAGGACTTCACATTGTCTACCTCCATAATAAAGGTTTATGAAGTCACCTGCTTCACCTTTAGAAAACCTGTCCTTCAGAAGCCTCTTTACTAATGCCATGGGTGACGGCTTTCAAGTTCAGTGTTTAAGGGCCACCAACAGGCCAGGATTTAAGGATTTCCCTGCTTAAGCACAGGTGAGTCAGTCAAACAATCAGCCACTGTGAAATCCTTAAATGCTGGTCTGTTGGTGGCCTTTGAGAACTGAACTTGGACATGCCTGCCATAGGCCATCAGGAGGCAAAAGATAAGACTCCTGACAGTGCATGGCATCTCCCTGCTGTCTTCTGAAGCCCCTGAGGTCAGCATGTATCTCTTCCAGGACATTCAGGTTCTCTGCGTGCTCTTGGCTGGAAGGGGTCTGCTGCTGCTGTTGGTTTTCTTCAGATGCAGCTGTGGGGAAAGATGTTTGCATTTAGAGGTGTGATTCTCGGCAATGGTCCTGTGGACTATGACTCATAATCATGTCCTCTAACCACCCCAACAGTGCATGTTATCAAAATGTTCTCAGTTGAACACAAGTGAATGTCATTACCTTATGTATTTAGTAAAAACTTCCTGACATGTATTGTTGGGATGGTTAGAGGACATGAATGTGTGTCCTAGACAACAGGACCATTGCTGAGATCCACCACACTAAAGTTGTTCAGTGAGTAGAACCTACAAATGTGATCTTGTGGCCTGAGAACAGGATTGACCACCCCTGCTATGGATGCACAGATGATCAGGTTTGCCCTTTAGCCCCGATTATGCACAGGTGAATCATCAGTGTCAGCTCAGTTGGTGCTAGCCTTCAAACATGAACTGCAGGTGTGTGCTATGGCTTGGAACTGTGACTATGTTTGTGACAAGATCATGACATGAACAAAGATCATGCCCTGATATTTGTTCATGTCATGATACTGTCACACTCTTATGACATGAATACAGATCACTACAGGGACTTTGGTGTTTTTGTAAGTGAAAAAGAGACAGGAGGAACACATGGGGCAACAGGCTTATGATTTTATTCCCTTCCCCTTCCATGGTCTCAGAAGCAGTGGCAGATGCCTCCAGAGGTGGTTCTTCAGTCTCTTCAACAGCCACAGCCTGCAAGAGGAGATAGGACATTTTAACTAGGGTGAGATAGTTGCAGTTAACCCTTTTCAGTGCCAGAGGGTGCACAACATATTTCTTGGAAAATGCATTGTGTAGCCCTCTGGCATTCAAATGGATACACCAACATAAAATGTAGTGGCAGTGACCAGTTGCAGGACCAAGGTGATGATCTCATCCCTCTCCTGCCAGAGCTGGGTACTCCATGAGAGGTATGCAATCGTGAAGCACTACTATGCTGGGCAGCCACAGGTTCAGCATTTTGCAAGGGGGGGCGTACTCATCTGCTCCATGCAATGCACTGCAAAGAACAGACAGGCATACACCTCATTTCAATGCACTACACTGCAGTGAACACATAGTTTGACATAGTATTGCAAAGCACTACATTGCAGGGAGAACATGTATGGGCATTGCATTACTAAGCAGTACATTGCATTTTAAAGCTCTACATTGCAGGGAGCACATAAATGGTATCCTATTAAAATGTTGCACAAAAAAGTGCAAGCAACTAAAAGGTGCATTCATCATGTAGCCGTGATGAAAAGGACGACATGAGAATCTTGCCCACCTCAAAAGAGTGAGATTCTCATGTAGCTGCCTTAAACATCACCGCAATCCGCATCCATAATATATTTTACTTCCCTGCAAAACTTAAATGTTCATTGAACCCGCGAGTGGCAACTGGAGGCCCTTCAGCTCTTCTCAAGCATGATAAATAAAGCCATATGTTTTTGCTCTCCTTAATAGACTGAAGCAGTGTTAGTGAGAATGTAAATCTTTAGCACAGCTTAACCCTTTGTGTGCCATACTGTCAGGGTTCACTCTGAAAATGCAGAGAGTATAGTGATTCTTCCACCAGCCGATTGGCAAGATGGCATGCAAAGGGTTAAAGGTGTGCCATTGATTTACATTCTCACTAACACTGCTTCAATGTAAATCAGTGGCACAGCTTTAACCCTTTGTGTCCCATATTGCCAAAAAGAGAACCAGTCTCATGGAGGCCTTAGATGACCGTGCTTCCTGCATCTTTGCCCTGTTCTCTGGCCTGTTGATGTCAGACAGCCGCTTCTTGCACCTGCATGCTGTGCGTGGGGTCACTGCCACCTCATTGAATCGGATACCACAGCAGCCTACATTTCATCCCTATCAACTGCTGCAGTGCCAGCTGCCAATGGGCCAAGGAGCTGCACATAGCATCCCTGCAGTGCCCCCACTAGAGCCTCATTCTCCTCCTTGCCGAATGGGGAATGGGGGTTCTCTTCCTCTGGCCATTGCTGGTGTCCTCTGATGTAACTCTCTTGGAGGCCTGGACAGTTGGCTCTGTCGGTACTGGTGTCTCTACTGGAGGCATGGGCAATTATGAATTCTGAATTTCCCACCTTTTTGTACAGGTCACAGGATCATCTTGAACTTTTCTGTATTGTTACTAAGGTCAGCACCTCTGTTTTGCCAATGAGATGAGAATATCCATATTTGGCGCGAATTGCAAATGAATGCAGGTAGGGTAATGAGCAAAGCCACCTAAAGATCTATTACATGTCTAGGATGATCCACAGTGACATTGCTATCTATGCATTGGTAGGAGGTGACAGTCATGGGTTGACAATGTTTGACAACCTATGAAGGGTAGGCGGTGACTGGCATGGGTTGATCACCAACTTATGCATACCTCCATCATTTCAAATGACAACACATTTATTGAATTAATTAATGTTTATATAGCACCACAAGTTTTGTGCATCACTTAAAAATGTAACCCCTTAACATCCATGGACGCACCAGGACTGATGCAGGTCCTGGCACGTCAAAGGTTAAATGATTGCAGTACACCTCAGTGCTCTCTGTGATCATGCCAGGAAGGCTGTAACTCACTGCTCCAGTACCTGAGCAGTCCTTTTCAGGCTTTCCATGGTGAGCCGGTACATGTGATTGCTGCTGAAGTGATCACATGTACTGGATGTGCCAATGACAAAGGCAATGTATACTGTACATTGCCTTTGTCAGTATTCTCTGCCTCCCTTCCTCGTGATAGTGTGAGAGAGAGGGAAACAGAGAATAGCGTTTAACCCTTTGAGCTCCAGAGGGGTACGGAACGCATTGCATATAAATGATTTAGAGCAAGACCAAAGTATAATATTTACGCATACTAATTATAAACACATATAGTGAAGTTTAACCTCTTAATAACCAGAGATCCTAGGGGTGGATTGTGGTTAAGGATGCATAGAGAATGTTTGATGCAATGGCACAGGTGACCGATGCATACTGGCGAGCCGAATGGGGGTCTGACTCTGGTCATTGAGAGGTCAATTTCAGACCCTACTAGTTCTTACAGCACTCCCGCAGAAGTTCTCCAAGCACAAAATACGTGGTGTGACAGGACAGTCACCGGTCCTTTAGGCAAGGAAACCAGTGACGGTCCTGACATGTCACCGGTCCTTAAGAGTTTAATCAAACTTTCATGTGAGTTTTATTATTGCGGAGCAATATAGTACACTTATATACAAACCACAAAGTCTGATATCCAAAAAAGTGGAACACCAGGGACAGGAAGAGGGACATGGGGATTTTTATGTCAGAGGGACAGAATCCCCCTTAAGAAGAGATATTTTGGAGGTACGAACGACTGTTAATACCTTTTTATTCAGTCCCTGAATAAAATAAATTACACAATAGGTTATAACCATAGCTGGGAACTTACCGGATTTCACCCAGAGACTCTGGATTTAGATCATTGTCTCTGGGTGAAACCTTAAATTCTCCGGGTATGGTATACCGTATATCTTGTGAAGCTGTGAAATTGTGACCTGTGCTACATCACATAGCACAGGTCACATGAAGAGATGGCAAATGACACTGCGTGCTTGGTGTCAGAGCAAGAGGAGAGCGAGATGCAGGGAGCAGAGAACCTGTACTGACAACCAGTGTACAATGTTGTTATGTAAGTTCTTTGGAGTTAATTATTTCACTGTGTTGGGATGGCTGGGAGTGAAGTTACATGCTTCTTTAACCCTTTGAGTACCAGAGTGGTACAGAATGCATTGCAAAGCAATGTATTCTGAACCCATCTGGCACTCAATGGTTTAAACATGGTACTTTTTACCTCCAGGTTCCCAGGTATGGTTATACCCATAAATGTGACATTAAAAGAAAGCACTGCTTATTTAAAAGCTGTATATAATTTATGTGGCTGTACTAAAGTAATTAGAGGGGAAATATGGTTGAAAAAGCACATACTAAAAAGGCCAAAATTGCTTTGGTCCTCTAGGGTAAGAAAACAAAAACACAAATCCCTGATCCTCCTGGTCCTTTGTGGTTAAAGGGATAGTACTGTTTCACAATAAAAGCAGCTCCATTTAATCTTCATAGTATTTGGGCCATGGAGAGTGTTATTTCAGTACTGTCAGAGTTGTAGTTCAAGAGTAATTGAAATATAACGTATCCTCCTCCCGCCCCTTTTACTGATGTAACTCTGCTCACCTCAGAGCAGCAAGACTGTCTGGACTGATCATAGAGGGGGACAATCTTCAGTGAGCATAAAAAACTTGAAAAACTTGTCAAGGGGGGCAGGGATTTCCTTACAGTCACAGTAAGAAGATTGTCCCTTGCTGTGAGCTGTGTGGTCCCAGGGCCAGATTCCACATATGATGGTAGGTGGCTTACACTAGGTAAAAGGGGCAGGAGGGGGATACTTTATAATTCAATTACTCTTGAACTACAACTCTGACAGTATTGAAATAACACTCTCCATGGCCCAAATACTATGAAGATTAATGGGAGCTGCTGTTTTTGTGAAACATTACT
This sequence comes from Rhinophrynus dorsalis, assembly GCA_037306005.1. Taxonomy (NCBI): domain Eukaryota; kingdom Metazoa; phylum Chordata; class Amphibia; order Anura; family Rhinophrynidae; genus Rhinophrynus; species Rhinophrynus dorsalis. Next base: position 116,687,971 of record CM074722.1, read on the forward strand.
ATCCCTTTTAAGGTTTTGGACAATACAGGGTGAAGACTGCTTAGGTGAATGAAGTGCTGGAAATAGAGTCTCTGCTAAACGCTTGCAATTTAAAGTGGTAAAGGGATACATACCAAGAACATAAGTGTTAAGTATGTGTTACTGGTGGTGTGACTGGTGGGTGAGATATTACGGAGACCTTTTAGGTTACTTCATGACCTGCTGACTCCTCTTTCTGTAAGTGGGTAAATGATTTGGAGCAAGATCAACATATTTTCATTACACAGACTAATTTAGACACACATACTGCAGTTTAAACAAACTTTTATGTGGGTTTTATTGCAGTGGAGCAGTATGATGTACCACAGACTGATTTGATATGTGCGATATCTGGGTAGCAAAGTGAGACAGAGGGATTTGGGTCTCAAGGAGTGACAGTCATTTCTAAGGAGGACACTTGGAAGGTATGCCTGTGATAGGGTAGGATACTGGTCGGGTAAAATGAAACCTTTTCCCATGTTCTACCATAGAATGTGACAGGCATGGGTTGCTGATGTCTGCCAACCTATGCTGGGATTGGAGGTGACATACATAGGTTGGTGATGTTCACCAAATTATGGATAGGATCACATACATAGTTTGGCAATGTATGCCAACTTATGCTGAGCAGAATGTGACAGGCATAGGTTGGCAATGTCACCAACCTATGCTGTAGTTGAATGCAACAAGCATAGGTTGGTGGAGGCTGTCGCCAATCTATGCATTGATTGAATATAACAAGCATAGGTAGGCAGTGTCCTCAATTTGCTTTTCCAGAATACAACATGACTTTGACAAAGTTCATGTTAAAGGGATAGTAATACTTCGTTTTAACTTTATTTTATTTTGTAGGCATTAAAAACACATGAAGAATGATATAAGTCTTATCTCTGAAACCTTTATGGTTTAAGAGATATTCACAAACAAAGTATCCCCCCCCCGTTCAACCAGATCAGAAGGGAGGTGCCCAGGTAGACTGCAGAGAGGGACAATCTTCAATTAAGATAAGGGAGAAAGCTGAAAAACTTGTCAAGGGGGGAAGGGCTTTCATTGTTTTCATACAAAGAAAATTGTCCCCTTCTGTTATCTGTCTGGTCATACAACCAGATTCACATCTGAGAAGAGATGGATTACACTAGGTAAAAGGGGTGGGGAAGGGAACTTTGCTTGTGAATATCTCATAAACCATAAAGGTTTGAGAGATAAGACTTACATCATTCTTCTTGTTTTTTTAAAGCCTACAAAATAAAATAAAGTTAAAACTAAGTATTACTATCCCTTTAATGAGCAAGATCGACAAGGCAATCCGACATATATACACCAAGTGTACCCCCCCCCCCATACATCACCAAGTTTAGTGCATATGGCGTTATGTCTACGTGGTCAAGTTGAAGACCTGGAAGACCAAGTAAAATCTCAGAACTGCTTGTACACTGGTTAGGAATTCAAGGCAAAACCCCCATATTACTGCAAAGGACCTGCAGGAAAATTTAGCAGGTGTGGAAGTAGTAGTGCACTAATCCACTTGCAGCATTGTTGAAACAAACATTATCTGCATGGAAGAGTCATCAGAATGAAACCTTACTTGTGATATCATCAGAAAAGTCAAAATCTGAAGTATGCAACACAACACCTAGATAAACCAGAAGCATTTTAGAAGCAAGTGCTGTGGCCTGATGAATTTAAAACATAACTTTTTTTTTTTTTTTTTTTTTTCTTTTGCTATAATTGAAGAAAAAAATGTTTGCAGAAAAGACCTATTTTTTCTAACTGTTAAGTATGGGGGTGGCACTATTATGCTTTGAGGTTGTGTGGCAGGTACTGGCTCAGGAAATATTTTGCGGGTAGATGGAAGACTGGATTCTACGCAGTCTCAAGAAATCCTGGAAACTAATGTCCCATAGTCAGTGAAGAAACTGAAGCTGAAAAGAAGTTGGATATTACAAACAATGATCTAAAACATACCTCAAAATCAACCATGAACTGCTTAAGTAAACAGAAGGTTAAGGTTTTGCAACACCTTCAGACTTGAATATTGTTATAAATCTGCAGGTAGATGTCAGACATGCAGTGATTGCAAGATGGCTTAAAGGGATAGTAATGTTTCATAATAAAAGCAGCTCTAATTAATCATCATATTATTTGGACTTTGGAGAGTGTTATTTCAGTTCTGTCAGAGTTGTAGTTCAGGAGTTATTCAATGACAAAGTGTCCCCCTCCCGCCCCTTTTGCTGATGTAACACTGCTCAGCCAAAGCAAAAGGGAGGTGCCCAGGTAGATTGCAGAGAGGGACAATCTTCAATTAAGATAAGGGAAAAGCCTGAAAAGCTTGTCGAGGGGGGCAGGGATTTCATTGTTTTCATATAAAGAAGATTGTCCCCTGCTGTTATCTGTCTGGTCTTACAACCAGATTCACATCTGAGAAGAGATGGCTTACACTAGGTAAAAGGGGCGGGAGGGGAAACTTTGCTTGTGAATATCTCTTAAACCATAAAGGTTTGAGAGATAAGACTTATATCGTTTTTCATGTTTTTTTTAATGCCTACAAAATAAAATAAAGTTAAAACGAAGTATTACTTTAAGAATATTTCTTAACTAGAAGCATTCTCAATGGAAGAGTGTGGGGAAAAAAAAAAAGACTGTTAGCTGGATACAAAAAAAAAAACCTGGTTGCTGTGATTTCTGCTGAAGGGTGTGTACGTAAATACTAACTCCACAAACTTCTGCACATGCCACATTTTCTGTTTGTTAACCCCTTCGCATCCTGTGACGTACCCGGACCGTCACGCTGGTCTGGCACTTAAGGACCAGTGACGGTCCTGGTACGTCACGTACTATTTCTCACCGCACTCCTGCAGGAGAGCGGTGAGTAATACCGTGGACTGAAGTTGATCGCTCCAAGACCAGAGCAATCTCTTTCAGTCCTTCTTTCGACATGCCTCCCCACGTGATCAGTCACATGGGATGGCACGTCGAACCCGTCTATCTGGTCCTTAAAGGACCAGACACCCCAGGATCGCTGGACCTTAAGGGGTTAAAGTCCGCAAATATATAGTAAGTGAGCATTAACATTTGCAGGAATTTGTCAAGTTTGTTCGCTGCAGAGGTTTTGTGAATCCCTTTTTACTTAGAAAATCGATTACATATAATTTGGCTAGGGGTGCCACAACTTTTGCATAAAACTGTCTGAGTCTTTATCATTTATTTTTTTTTCCTATGTTTTTAACAGGGCCACGAACAGGTACTATTTGCTAGTGTAACCAAATATTATACTTCTTTAGAGGCTATTTTCTTCAGTTATTGCAGAATTTCCAGTAATTACAGGACTAGAAAATACCTTTCATTGTTAATATTTGATTGTATAACATAAAAAGGGTCACACTCCTGGCTTATTGAATACGGTAACAATCCCTTTTATTATTTGTGACATATCATAGTACTCAATATTTTGGTGCGATAACTCTCCCTTTATTCCATATAATCCATGCCAAAGGGAGGCTCACTTCTCTTGAAAGGTTTGTTACCTTCTTTATTGTTCTACAGCTAAAGCAGAACTATCACCCCAAATAAAGTCCCCCCCCCCCAATAATTACTGATATAGCGGTAAGCTTACAAATCATACTATTATCCAGCATAAGTACCGTGTTATTCAGAAATTTCTTCTGAGACTGACGGCCAGGCATCAGCTCAGACATCTTGGCTTAGAGACTCCTGCTCTGTTAGCCCTGATCTCCTCTAGGAGGCATTGCATATTACCTCAAGGTAACGGAAGGGACTGACGCTGCAGTGCTCAGACATATCTAAAGCAAGAAGCTTGGCTGTCAGTCACAGAAGAAATAGGATTTTTGAATAACCCAGTACTTATGCTGGATAATGGTTCTATTTATAAGCTGATCACTATGACTAATTATTGGGGGGACTTTATTTGAGGTGATAGTAACATCTCTGGATTAAAGGGGAACTAAGTGACAGGAATTTCGGACTGACTCATTTCATTGCCTGTCCACGTTTTCATTATTGGGTACCTTGTGGGTATTGCAGAAAATTAAGGTGTTTCTTTGAGCAACTAGTTAAAGTACCCTAAAGTCCTAAATGGATAACATCTGGTTCTAAATCCTTAATGAAACAAAAATATCCTAGGAAAATAATGGAGGATACAATAAAGCACTCCTGTATGCCTAAACCAAAAACAAAATATGTAAATTAACTACCAATAAATATACCCTACTGGCAATATATGTAACCGTAATTGAATGTGTGGAAAATCAGAAGGAAGGTTTCTAGCCTGTTGCCCTAAACCATTTGATGTATATAAAATACTCATAATAGAGGAAAGAAGACAGAATTTACCTCTCTGATGAGATAGGTGAAGTAATACCTAAAATAGAGGGCTACAGAAAGAGCTCAGCAGTGCATGCAAACTCAGGCAGTTTCCCCCCATAAAACACGGAGACTGTCCCCTGTAACGTCAGCCATGTTCTGCTCAGACTCCCCAACCAGACTAAGTGCCACACACAAATGCAAAAAGGCAGCTATCTCTGTCATCCGACATGACATACAGGTACCATGGGGAGACAACTGTTCCCTCCAGTAGGCTGGAACACTTCTAGAAAAGGTTGTGGGTGGTGCCTCTCCTCCTTAAGCTATCCCACTAGCCTCACCCCAGTTAGACTTGTTCCACAACCTGTGTGAAGACTGAGAACTTGTCTGCTTAGTTTTTAGATTTTTTTTTTTATTTTCTCTGTTAGATATGGGGTGTCACAATTCCCCCATTAGGTGTATTACCATTCCTGGCTTTCCCTGGTGAATTGTTCAGCTAACAGGTGCTGTTGTAGACCATTGCATCCCTGTGGAGAGAATCATGCAGCCCATGGGTCTTTCTGAGGCTCTGTTCTTTCAATGGTAATCAAGTCAAGTTTGGTGAGTAACTCTTTGAGTGCCATGGTCCACTTGTCCCAGTTTTCCCCTACATACAGGGGTCTTCTTGGAGTCCAGAACTCCTGCACTCATGTTGGGTACAGTTAAAGTGAAGAGTGGAGTACCTCAGGGTTCAGTATTGGGTCCGTTGCTTTTTAACATGTTTATAAATTACCTGGAAATAGATATAGAAAGCAAAATATCAATATTTGCAGATGATACTAAATTATGCAAAGTCATTAATTCAGAACAGGATATTTTCTCTCTACAGAGGGACTTACATACAATGTCAGATTGGGCAAACATGTGGAATATGAAGTTTAATGTGGGGAAGTGTAAAGTCATGCATTTGGGAGGAAACAATCCCAAGGCTACTTATAAACTTAATGGAATAATTTTAGGTGACTCGTTGCTAGAAAAAGACCTGGGCATCCTTGTCAACTACAAACTTGGAAACAGTGACCAGTGTCAAACAGCAGTAGCAAAGGCAAACAAAGTCCTATCTTGCATAAAAAGAGGTATCGAAGCAAGAGTGGATAACATTATTTTGCCATTATACAAATCATTGGTAAGACCTCACCTTGAGTATGCAGTGCAATTATGGGCACCGATTCTGAAAAAGGATATACTAGAACTAGAGAGAGTACAGAGGGAATGGAGGACTTGACATATGAGGAACGACTAAACAAGCTTGGTTTATTTACTCTAGAGAAAAGACGACTAAGAGGAGACCTTATCACATTGTACAAGTATATGAGAGGTCAATACAAGGATCTCTGCGGTGAGCTATTTATTCCAAGGCCTGATCAGGTGACCAGGGGACACCCCTTGAGATTAGAGGAAAGGAGGTTTAGACTTCAGCAGAGGAAGGGTTTTTTTACGGTAAGGTCTGTCAAATTGTGGAATTCATTGCCCAGGGAGGTAGTTATGGCAGATACAATGGATACATTTAAGAGAAGATTAGATACATTTCTTTCAAAAGGGAACATACAGAGTTATACTGTATCAGTAAGCTGATCAGGAAGGTCTGATATTTTTACTTTTTTTTCCCTTTAGAATTGTCTGTTTTTTTTATTTATCCCTACATGTTCCCTTGGGTATTTGGGTATATTCACTCACATTTGGAAAATTTGTAATTTGAGTTCCGTGCCTTTAAGGTGTGTTTACCGCTCGCCCGCACTTGCTCCATTGACGTCTATGGGATAAACTGTTTTGGGGCATATCTATGCAATTGTTTGACATACAGAGTTGAGAGGGCTACTTCTTCTTGTCTCCTTTTTCCCTAGATGCGGTTCACATCACCAGTGTCTTGGGGGCCCCCTGGGGCCCAGCGAGTGCAAGTTCAGGCATTGTTAGGTTACAGTAAAGTGAAAAGACTACAACTCCCAGAATGGCCCTTTCGTGGGCTTTCTTCCAATTGGCTAATGGTTTTACAGACTCCTTTTTCTCTCTTTGATGGAGTATCCTATGCATAAGCTTGTCTCTCCTTGCTCGCTCCTTCTCAGATTAACCCTTCGCCTGCCAGACAAGTACTTTCTTGGGCTTTCTGAGGTGATTAATCTGGGTCACATTGTATTGGGTTACTTATACTGTATAGACACTTCTGCTGTTAGGATGTCAGATCCAAAGGGACATGGGGCTAGACCAAAGGTAAAGGACTCGGGGGGCATCTCTAACCCCCCCTTTCTTACTGTTCCTCATGCCAAACGAGGCTCCTTAGAGAATACTTAGGACATTTTTCCCCCTCGTGCTGTGGCCTCTACTACACAACCCGTGCCCTCCAACCTTGAACAAGAGCCCCTCTGGGTCAAGGACTTAAAGTACCCTATGGCACAGTTTCCTCTCTCCCTCCAAGGGGTCCGCCATTCCTGGAAACCCCCCCACCACCTTCAAGTTTATGGCCCCTAAGGCTCCAGGCATTCCTGATCTCACTGAAACCTCTGAGGAGGATTCTTTTTTTAGGGTGATACGGAGGAAGGGGAGTGTGCGTAAGGGGACTTTACATATGCATTTGGTGACACCTTTGAGGCTGAATCCACGCCCTCTGATGAGGGTCTCATTAAGGCGGTTTAACCACCGTGCAGGTCACTAATAAGTTGATGAGGGCCAGTCTTCTTCTGACGTCTTTCAAAGGCACAAGTAGTCCTAAACTGTGTTTCTACCCAACACCACTCTGGACCACGTTATCCTGGATGAGTGAAAGAAGCCAGAAAGGAGGCTTTCTCTTTCCAAGAGATTCTCAAAGCTGTACCCCTTTTGTGAGGCAGCTTTGGCTCAGTGGGCTTCAGCTCCTACAGTTGGCCCCCTATTTACAGACTTTCTAAGTCTACTGCTCTGCCCTGGCTGACGATACAGCACATAAAGATATGACTGATAGGAAGTTGGAGGCTATCCTCCAGTCTAATTTTGCTGCCGTTGGTGCCGCCCTGTGGCCTACTTTGTCTCCGGCTTGGGTCACATGAGCCATTGCCATCTGGGGCGAACAACTTACTGAGGCTGTCAGAAATGGCTTCCCTAAGGAGACCCTTTTATCCCTCTTGGCCAACATGTCTGAGGCTCAGACATACGTCACTGATGCTCTTTTTGATGCTTTCAAACTTTCAGCTAAGGCTTCTGCCTTCTCTGTCACAGCTAGATGCTCTTTGTGGCTCAAGATTTGGTCTGCTAACCTTTCATCTAAGAAGTCACTGATTTCTCTCCCCTTTTCAGGGCAATTCTCTGTTTTGGCCTGAACTGAAGCAGATTATCAGTGAGGCCACTGGAGGCAAAAGCACTCTGTTGCCTCGGATCTCCAAGCGCCCTAACATGGCGAGGAAACATTGTCTCTTTCATCACTGTCCTGAATTAAAGCAGAGCATCAGTGATGCTACTGGGGACGAGCACCCTGTTACCTCAGATGTCCAAATTCCCTACTATGGTGAGGAAACTGCATCTTTTTTGTCCCTGCCAAACGGAAGCACAAAGGCCGCAAGCCTCTCAGGCCTTTACCTAGCGCACCCCCGCCTAGCAAGTCTGTCAAGCAAGCAAGCTTCTGTTGGTGGACGTTATCCCCAGTTCCAGAGCACATGGGCAGACTCTATTGCAGACCAGTGGGTTTTGAGTGTAATTTTGGAAGGGTACCGAATAGGGTTCAAGTTCCTTCCTTCCTCCTTTCAGATTTTTCCAGTCCAGAGTTTTGACGGGTCTGGAAAAGCTGTGGTTGTTCAAGGAGGTGATTCAGTCTCTTCTGGACAAGAGTTCTTGTTCCAGTATCTCCTCAAGAGAGAGGTTCAGGTTTCTATTCAAAGCTGTTTGTGGTGTCAAAGGAGGATTTCGGCTGCCGTCCCGTTCTGGACCTCAAGGTTCTCCATTCATATGGAGTCTTTGCACTATATCATCGCAGCTATGTGGCCAGGAGGATACCTAGTGTCTCTGGACCTTCAGGGCGCATACTTGCACATCCCTATTCGCCTGGACACTATACACTATCTGCGTTTTTCCTTCATCTCGGAGCACTTCCAGTTCACTGCTCTGCCCTGTGGGCTGGCCTCTTCTCCTCATCTGCATGACCTTCTATTGAAGGCTCCGTCACAGGAGCTCCGGGCCCAACAGGTCCAGGACTGTGCTGAGATTCTGATCCACCACGGGTAGATCCTGAATATGTTGAAATCATCCTCAGTCCCTTCTCAGAATCTAATGTTCCTGGGGATGAGGTTCAGTACCCGCCTGGGGAAAGTTTTCTTGTCGGAGGACAAGATTCTGCATGTCATGCAGGATGTATCCCAAGCTCTAGAGTGGCTCTTCGCACCGGTCAAGGAGTACATGAGGGTTGCGGGCAGACTGGTGTCTGCCATAGAAGCAGTGCCCTACTCTCAGTTGCACACCAGGGAACTCCAGAGACTCATCATCCAGATGTGGCACTGGAATCCAGATCTCCTGGATTGCTAGCTCTCCCTCTCTCTATATCAGACAGGCTCTGCAGTGGTGGTTGCACAGGAGCCACCTGGAACAGGGGAAGCTGTTTGTGATTCCAGAGTGGACCATGGTCACTACGGATGCCAGCCTAAGTGGCTGGGGTGCAGTTCTGGGTCATCTAGAGATCCAGGGCAGATTGATGGACTGAAGGAACTCCTCCACAGTCAATGTTCTGGAGCTCAGGATGATCCGGCATGCAGTGGTCTACTGGACCCTTCACTTGAAGAGTCATGCAATAAGAGTCCAATTGGACATTACCATGGCTGTGGCTTACATCAACAAGCAAGGGGGCACTTGGAGCAATCACACTTGGTCTGAGGTCGAGTACATCTTGGGTTGGGCAGAAGCCCACGTTCCGGCCATCTCCACTGATCACATTCCAGGGGTAGAAAATGTCCTGGTAGACTTCCTAAGTTACCAAGACATGGATCTGGTATAGTGGGAGCTCCATCTGGAAGTGTTTGCCCTCATTGTGCAGAAGTGGGGTCTACTTCAGATAGATCTGATGGCCACAAGGAGCAACAGGGACGTTCCAGTGTTTTGCTCCCCTTGGGAAGACCCGCTGGCCTTTGTCACAGACTATAGGCTGTCCACGTCCCCTGGCTAAGATGTTTTGTCTCTCAAATTGACGCGGTCACGAATCGGGAGATGGACGCATCCTGGTGAGATGTTTCATCCTCGGGCGAGAAGTGGCATTATGATGCAGGGCTCTATTTAATTACTTGATGTAGTTCCTCCTCCCAGCTACTTCCTGGGTTGGGCTTTAAAAGGGAACTGAGTGCTAACTCAGTTGCCTTTGCGTTGTTGTTCATTACAGTTCTATTTCCCTTGGGCTCTGTGTATGACCTGACTTGTCTGTCCATCCAACCTGGTGCTGACCTGTGGCTCTGTCTGACTATTCTCCTTCCTACTCCCTGTGTATAGAGGACACCCAATCTGGTGCAGACTTGTGGCTCTGGCTGACTACCTGAACTATGTATGACCTGGCTTGTCTGACCATCCAACCTGGTGCTGACCTGTGGCTCTGTCTGACTATTCTCTTGCTTACTCCCTGTATATAGTAGACACCCAATCTGGTGCGGACCTGTGGCTCTGATTAAGACTTACATTTCTTTTTCACGGATGGAAAATGGATTCTCTCCCCCGTTGCGTTCCTTAGGGGAGTTTTCCTTCATTGGACTGACGGCAGGCTTGCGTCATTAATATCTCGCTATTCTCTACCACCTCTGGGAGATCCTTCGGCCTACCCACCGACTGCAGGCGTGAGTCAGTTTGTCTCTTGTTTCGATTCCTGCTTGCTTTCCCGTATTCAGAGACTACAGGGGCATGTGCTGTCTCTGGTAGAGGCTCTCTCATTTAGGCAGACTCCTATTTCTGATATAGTTACTGACCTCTAGTGGGACCCCAACTCTTCTCCGTGTGATTTCTTGACTGTTATTACTATTCTTGTGATTACTTTTGTTGTTGTTATTATTTAAATAAATTGTTATTTTTACTATATCGTTCTGACTCCTGAATTGTACTTGGGAAACCATTACACAAGCCTCCTACACCCCTGTGGGTCCTTAATTTTGGTATTGGGTGTTTTTTGCAGAGGCCTCCCTTTGAGTCCTTTGCTACCATTCCTTTGCTTCTCTTGATGTGGAAGATGGCTCTTCTTCTGGTTGTGGTCACTGTCCGCAGAGTTGCAGGGTTTGTCCTGTAAGCTGCCTTTCATGGTTTTTCACAAGGACAAGGCTGTTCTTTGAACCTCTCAAGAATTTCTTCCTAAGGCTTCAACTTGGTCCTCCATGCACACCTTTACCAAGCACGATCATGTGGATGTTTTGGCTTTGGCTGAAGCCAGTTTTGGCAGGAAGGTCCTTCAGGCAGTTCTGTCTAAGGACCTATATTTTCCTGTACTTTTCTGTAGTTCAGCTGTTTTTGTTGCCTGGTTGGCTCTTGTTCTTGTGTACTGTGCTTATTTTTTTTCAGTGTATGTTGACAGTTATATTTAGTCTCTTCTTAGTTATGGATGGTCCTAGGGAACTCCGGTATGATGGGGACCAGCACCAGGTCTTTTCTATTACTTCCCTCCGCTGGAAGCCTACTTTCCATATTGGACGACTGAGAATATAGGATTTTAGTCTAACCTTGTTAAATCATTTTCTCCTGCCCAGAGATGGGATCTTGCTTTGTCTCGCCTGTCTGGATGTGGGAGTTAATCTTAGATCTTTTCCTCACAGGAGCTTTCCTCTTCTTCTCTCCCGTTGTCAAATCTAGTGAGATTGCCTCTTGTGAAAACTGGAATGCGGGGTCGAGGTCAGCCTGAAGAAAGTGAGGGAAGACTTTACCCTCAAGACCTTGTCTTTTTGAAATGCTCTGCCTTCCAAGGAAGGAAGATCACCTCCCCATGGTACCTGTATTCCATATGGACTAAGAGAAAAGGATTTAACAAGCTAAGACTAAAATCCTATTATTTTTCCCCTGTGGAGGTTAACTTTATAATAAGTGTGTTCAGATGTCAGCTTGAAGACAGAAGTAACACATTGAGTGCAGTGGTCCACCTGTGTGTCCCATTCTCTTAGCCTGGTGGCACAGATGGCAGCATTAGTTTTTAATTCTTAACTTTCCTTACTGTTTCCATTTCTAAGTTCTTTTCTGGGGTATTTGGGAGCCTACATTAACCAACGGGGAGAAAAGTGGAGCAAGTTAATGTGCAAGGAGCTTCTTCAGTATGTGGAAACTTGTCAAAGTGTTCCTGAATTCAAACTAAGGTAGTTTCTGCCTTTAATACCATAAAAGAATTCTACTGTCCTTGCATCCTAACCCTTCTATCAAGAAGGAAGAAAATTACCATTTCTGGAAATTACTTTCAAGTTCCGGAAGGTGACGGACAAAACTCTCTCTTTGTTTTTTTCAATCTAGAAACAGAAAACTGGCCTCCAAATCCACAATTGCTCCATGGACTGAATAGGACTATAAGAGAATCCTATCAATCCAAACCAGTATCTTTCCAGATTTCAGCTCACTCTACAAGAGCCATTAATATCTCATGGGCTCTCAAACATCAGGCTTCAGGGGATCAGATCTGCATGATCTTCATTCCACTTATTTCTGAAATTTTACAAGGACACCGTCCATGCCTCAACATATGCCAGCTTTGGACACAAGGTTCTGCAAGTAGCAGGACCATAGCATGTCTTCTTGCCAGGCCCGTGGTTAAATAGCCATCTTTGGGATGTCTTAGTGGTCCTTGTGTACTGCCCTCACCACTACTGGGATAAAGAGAAAAATGGATGCATTATCAGGAGAAGGTTTTTTTTGTTTTTTTTTTTTGCAAGACTTCAAGAAGTAATAAAGCCTTCAGTTGGAGTTTGGGACCTTTTAGCGCAGATACTAAGCATTTTTTCCTTTGCACCTGATATCCAGTGTGACTGTACCAGTGAACACCCTGACTGGGTGTCCCCATCAGTTGTAGCTTCTGGAACACAAAAACTCTACCGGTATATAGCAGATTACCCCAAGCACCAGTAAGACCAGTGTAGGGGCAAAATAAGAACTGTTTGTTGTCAGACACAGTGGACATTTTATACGGCACTTGGGGACAAAAATACAATGGGAATAAACATACTGTGTGATTAAACAGTGGGAGGGTGGCGACATGATACAATGGGACCACATATAGGTGAGTTACTAGGGGACAGTATACAATGGGACAATAGGGAGTACATCTGGGATACAAAGGGCTGTGGTGCATACAATGGGAAGGGTAAACTTGGGCACAAAGGGATCTGTTCACACTAGGATCATGTTTTGCATGATTCAGTCTCTCCTTTTGGAGGTCTGGGGTCCCCAGGCCTGATAAGGCTGGAAAAAGTGTTCACTGGGGAAACAAAGTAACCAGGGGAAAGGGGACAATCACCCCCCTTGGCAGGGGTAGGGACTCAGGGGTAACTCCAAGGCACATGGGTAAAATCCAAATGTGGTTCCACAGAAATAGTCAGGATGGCCCTGTTCCCATGACATCCAGTATTAATGAATAATTTTGGGGAGCCAATCCACTGATAATGTATTCAAATTGGCCATTAGAAGTTTATGCCAAAGTTAGGGTAAGTGGTGATTTATTATTAGGAGGCATTAGTGTTCCTTTAAGAGCCTGTTCTCTTGTTTACTTTTTTGTTAATGTACAGATCACTTTTCCTATGCAGTATATGCTTCTCTATAAAACTCTTTTGCGATGAAGGAAATTCCAGGTGCCTAGGACTGGATTCAAATGCAGGTGCTAATTTTATCTCCCGGTATCCCCATAGACCTCAGTAGGAAAATTTTAGATAAAACATGAGGTAACCTTTATCTCCTGCATTTGAATCAAGCCCTTAGTGTTCAGTTTAAACACAGCTTACAGGCATTGTCTGGTCACTAAATGACTATCATTGTCAGGTTCTGTTAGCTTGAATAGCTGGTAGAGACTGTGGGCAGTATTTATCAAGTTAAAGAGGTGCAGTTCTGGAGCAAGCCAATTGCACCATAGGGAATAATTAAAAATTGCCATTGATTTAAAGGGGACTGTTTCAGTTTGTGGCTTTGGGTGAATTAATTTGGCGAAAAAGGTTTCACAATAGCAGCTGTGTTAAAATCAATGTAGTTGTGAAGAAACTGCAAACTCACAACCATGTGCTTTTTTTTACAAAGACAGGCTGGGGGCCTAGCAAGATGGAGTCAGACCATGTGTTTGCTCTGAGATGGAAATCTAATAACAAACACAAGGCCAGGGCCTACAGTATGCTCACACTACATAGACAGCAACACAGCTATTAGAAGCAATATGAATTTGCCCACACCCAAAAAGCCAGCCCTTTAATTATAGGATATATCCAGAGAAAGTTGTTCTAATGACCAATACCACAATTAACACAATAACACCCCAGTACTAGCAATAAGCAATAATATTTAATAACAAACATTTGCTTACTGCAGTGCAAATAAGACACATAATACAACAATTATAGTAGAAAACACTATACGTTGGTTACTTGGGGTATTTTTCCTAGAAATATTATAGATAGTATAAAAAATAGAGAGATACTTAGTTTCAATACTCATCTATCTGGAACAATGATGATGGTGCCGCAGGGGAAAAGCAGGCCAGGATCCTGGAACAGTTCCTGGGGCCTAGGCAAGGCATGGCTGCCTTGCAAGATTTTGGGCCTCTCCAGCCCATGCTGCTGGTCACATACTCCCCTCCATGGCTCTCCTGCTCCAAGACCCTTCTTCCAAATGACTGCCTCTTTGACTCTCTGTGCACCTCGTTTATTGGCAAGCCCCGCCCATCTCCAGCCCACTTTTACCTGACTGACACACCCCTCCTTCTCTATCTTAGAAGCAAGGGAGACAAAAGAGGAGCTTGTCTTTCTTTGTCATTTTCCCGCCCAAACAGACCAGGAAAAAAAAACAGAGACAAAGGAAAATGGTTGTGAGCTAAATGTGTGATGTATGACATGAGAACATAACCATGCAATGGTTACAGTTTTGCTGCAAATTTTGCTGCAACTCATGTGTCCATAACAGGGACTTTTAACCCCTTCAGTTGTAGAGTTCTCCAAAGCATTGGGGGCATCGCATTCAAGAGGTTAAAAGTCCCATTTAAATATTTAGGGATTTGGGAAATTTTTGTTGGTCTCCTATGGTGTAGTTGACTTAATTCAGAATTGCTCTTCTTTTATTTTTTTCATAAGAATCTTTACGGTTTCATTGATCTTTATACTTTCTTTTCTCAGTGCATCCGTAGTGTTTACACCAGTAAGATAATCAGCAGTGATCGTGACCTGTTGTCTGTGGTGTTCTTTGGCACCAAAGAGCACAAAAACTCGGATTCTTTCAAAAACATCTATGTCCTCCATGATCTGGATACTCCAGGTAAGAGATCACGGATGCTAACTTGAACCATTAAGATTTTCAGGATCAGCAGGAAGCATATAATATATTGCATAGTTCTCACACTCCATATTAATGTCTGTGTTGCACATTCCTGTGTTCATCAAAGGGTTATTCCATTTAGGCCTATATTAAATCAAGGTCGATAAAGCCATAACACTTATCTAAAAGATACCCAGATTGCCATTTAAGTGTTTGGAGAAACTGTAGATAAAAACTTAATGCCTTTTATTTCATAAAACGGTAAGTGTATATATAAATATATATTATCACGATTAATTTCTTTATCCATCCATACCCCAGGCAGGGAATCAATGGAGTAATGCTCCCTGACGCGCTTTCACTTTTAAATCTTGCCAGCCTATCTTCCACCTTTCACAAAAGTGTTGTCTTAACTGCTGATCATCTGTCTCAGGGTAAAAAGCGTTGGTAAATGGCACCTGGTTTTCAGCATACCAGTAAACTTGACCATGTTTTGTTGTTGTTTCATGTGCAGGTGCAAAGCGTATCTTGGATCTAGACAAGTACAGAGAGGAAAAGGGAAGGTCATTGTTCAGTGACACAATTGGATGTGGTGGCAGTGTCTCCTTGGGGGAAGCTCTCTGGCTTTGTTCAAACCTCTTTAGCCATGTCAAAGTAAAAATGAGTCACAAGCGCATCATGCTGTTCACCAATGAAGATAACCCACATGCTAATGATTCTGCCAAAGCCACACAGGCAAGACTTAAGGCCAATGACCTTCGAGAGATGGGTGAGAAATAGAAGCTCTTCCTTTCATGTTGTATGAAAATATATGTATTTTGGGAAATTAATTCCAACAGGGTTGTGTAAGTACCGCTGGTAACACATAAGATAAAACAGGTTTTAAAGTAAAGCTGTGTGCCTGTAAATGTGCCAGAGTTGTGAGTTGTGGTCTGCAAAGGGGCAGAGGTAGTGTTGGGGCTCTCAGGCAGCACCTCCAGTTGTTGATGATCTGTAACGCTCATCATCCTCAGCCAGCTATTGTTATATGTGAAAACTGTGCTTTTTTAATTTGTATAATCAACAATACAGTAATTAAAAATATATTGTGTAAACATTAGAGATGTCCTCATGACACACCAGTGTAAAACATTCTAATAAACATAATAAGAGCCACTTACTACTAGGATATAATTTCCCTTTAATGAGACATCAAACTAGCCAACATGGGAAGTGAAGATATTTATCTGCTAATTAGTGGAGAAAAGAGTGCAATCAATTAACATAAGTTACAGTTTCTAAAATATTTCATATTCTTTGCCATGCTGAATTTTGAAATCTCTAATGGACACATTTGTTTCCTTGGACTCTCGACCACAAAAATAGAAGCGTACCTGGTGAATCTTGTGAGCCTTGCTTGACAGTAGGAATCTTGAGATAGATTTTATTTTACCTTCTGTGTGAATACAGCTGGTAACCAGACAATTACTATAGATAGGAAATGGCAAAACTCATACCCCATAGGTTACAAATAAAAACTACTACATTCCCATTCACTTGAATGGAGCTTTTTAAACCCCTTGAGTGCTAGAGAGATCTCCAGTGTTAGAGTGGTTGAATTGAGGAGAAAACCATTTGCACTGTAGGTGACAAACATTCACAAATTTTCCATTTATTAAAATTTAACTTTTAATCCCTTAAAGGCTACAGAGATATCCAGTGTATTATGATGCAATGAATTTGGAGGCGTATCTAGTATTTAAGGGATAAATAGCTCCATTTAAATCATTAGAAATGTTAATTTCTCTCCTATGGTGTACCTATTTAGCTTATTTAATCCCAGGATCTATCACCCCTTTACAACTTTGCCTAAATAATTTTGTTATATATCGTATATCATGAAAAGTGTATAAATGTTTAAAAAAAAAATAAAAAAAAAAATGCTCTTTTGGCGACATTAAAATAATACATCTCTGTACCTACTTCCGGGCAGACTGCGGATAGCTGATCTGTGCCACAGTCTGCCGCTCTGCCTCTCTATCCAGCCTCAGGATGACAGAGACTTTTTGTCTGTAAGCTGGAGTGCTGTCATTGGCCAGAAATCTAGCTCTGCCAATGAGAGTGCTCCAGCTTACAGACAGAAAGCCACCGTCATCGGAGGAGGCTGGATGGTGGGAGGGGAGAAGAGGCAGAGCGGCAGACTGCGGTATAGATCAGTTAACCGCAGTCTGCCTCGAAGTAGGTACAGAGCTGTATTTATTCTTTTAATTTCACCAAATAAGCTTTTTTTTTTTTTTTTTTTTTTTTTTTTTTTTTTTTTTTTTTTTTTTAAATCTTTAATTTATACGCTTTTCATTATATACGATATATCTATCAAAACGATTTCGGCAAAGTTGTAAAGGGGTGATAGATCCCCTTTAAGGATATGTTTCTCTCTCGTCCAGTGTGGAACACAGAAACTATGGGGTAAAGTATATGCTGACCGTGATTCCTTTCAATTCCACTGTGCCCCATCCAACCCAGCTCTATTTCAAAAGTGACATCAAATGAGGTGGCTCAGGGAAAAGATTGTCTCTTGGTTACCCTTCTTTTTAGTTCTTTTCTATAGATGGGGCTATGTAATCTCCCAGTAGGCGGGCTCTTATCGCTGGCCTTTATTGTTGGTTTGAGTGCAGATTTTTCAGGACCTTGGTCTGTTAAGGGGATACCACATGAACTGCCAGTTCATTGACCTGCAGTTCATGTGGCAGGAGACACACTCCATAGCACTTACTACTCCTGTGTCCCACCTACATTCCTCTAAACCGCAAGCTCTCATGATCAAGGCCCACTGGTCTTTTATTTTCCATGTGCTATTTGTACTGTTTAATGTCTCTGTATGTCTATTCCCTATTGTACAGAGTTGTGAAGTAACTTGGTGCTATATAAATACAGTATAATAATGGCATTCACTGTAGTCCTTTTTTCCCCTCTCCGTTATGCTTTGCTTGTCTGAGCAGGACTTGTTTATGTACATAGAAGCCTAAAGACTGAAGTGTACAAGATATTCAGCATTCCAAGCGCTCAGGTCCTATGAGTATATCCCTGTCTGTTCAGTAGCCACTTCTGGTGGGCGAAATGGGGCTCATTCTTATGTCCTTTGTTACCATACAGGGATGTCCCTGAGGGACCACCACCACCACCATGGGATGGCTATCAGACAGACTGAAGAGCCACATAGTTATTTTAATTTTGGAAGGAAATTGGAACTACATTTCCCATTAGGATTGGTTTCTCAGGCTTCCGGGAACAGGAAAGAGATTTCTATTCTTACACTGCTTCCTGTTTTTCATGTGTGTTGCATGAGTCTGGATTCTCCATCCTAGCATTCTGCTTTAACCTCTTCAGGCAAATAAGTGGTTTATTACATTTCTGTCCTGTATTCTTTCTTTTGGGGACTCCTGGCTATATCTGAATTCAAGTAAGATAGGGGCATGTCCTTGAGCACCACAGCATCATGGATTTTCTATTAACCCTTTGTTCCTTATGTCAGTTTGGCCTATTATGGGGCTTTGCTGGTACTTTGTTTTAGGGTTTCTTAACCAATCAAATCTTTGCTCTTCCTTTCAGTCTGATCTTCTAAGGGACTGGTATGTTTCATTCTGCCTCTTTTTGGTCTTTGGCCCCTACACAGCAGCTCTTGGGCCTTTCTTTTGAAAAGAAGCTTGCATGAGCTGCATCCCTTTTTTCTGCTATGGATCATCCTCTGTTAATGGAGGTCCTTGAGTTCTGGCATCTGGACTGTCTCATGGGGGAACCTTCTGTTTTGGAGGAGGACATGGATGAGGAGGATGTTAATTCGTCACTCCTGGGGATGATCCTGACAGAAGTCTAGGACCAAAACTGAGAAGCTGGGGTACAAGCCTAGGGAGTGAAGTCTGTAACAGGAGTAACCCTTGCTGCAGCTAGGGCTGAGGTTAAAGATGCTTACCTCAGTGGAACCAGGAGAAAACCAGGATAGTTTACTCAAGAGCCAGAAGCAATGGTAGGGGCAGAGGAAAAACCAGTATCCCCAACCTTCCTGTTGATCTTGTAAAACAGAAAGATAAAGTAAGAGCAAGAATCAGATGTGCAAAGATGATAACAAGAAGACTAGAGAAAGACCTGAGTCAGCCAAGAGGAGAAGAAAAGGAATGAAGAGTGTGGAGCAAAGGGGAACAGGCAATAGAAAGGAAATGCGGACCAGAGAGAGAGAACTGAGAGCCAGTCTAAAGGCTAAAGCAAGATACTAGGAGATCAGGTGAAAGGGAGGAAAAGCGAACCTGAGAAAACTGAGAGCCAGGCGAAGAGGCTAAAGCAAGAGGATAGGAAGGAAAGGCAGACCTGAGAGCCAGGTGAAGTGGTGAAACAAAGCAAATAGGACAGCAGGACCTAAGAGCCAGACGAAGAGGAGAAACCAGAAAAAGAGGAGAGTAATGCGAAAGCAAGGAAAGGCAGAGATCAGGGAAACAGAGTGGAGACTGAGAAGTAGGTTAACTATAAAGACTTCAGAGTACCAGAACTTAAGAAAATGGTCAGGATAGCCAAGGACAGCCAGGAGATGCATGGAGCAACCAAATCGGGAAGCTGGAGATGAAGGCAGGAAGCGAGCAAAATCTGACCTGAAGGAACAATCAAGCGAGGTACAAAATCAGAAGCAGGAATCATAGTAGTGAAGGGAAGCAGTGTCAATAACCAGGAGACGATCATACGAGGTGCCAAATTGGAAAGCCAAAAGGGAGGTGGCATAACAGTCTAGAGGTCTGGATACACTGGATAATGGTAGAACTGCAACACAGAACTAGCTTGTAGAATAGGTAAAGGTTCCTGGGAAAAGACCAGGTTTAAGAAGTGAAGCCATCCAGTGAGCGATGAAAGGGAAGAATAGTGCTTGGCAAACCAGACCAACCAGGGGTGGAGGCTGAATGTGACAGATCCTGTGTCACCTGCTGAGGGAACAGCAGTGGTTTGAGACACTAAGGGGGTTCTGAAGCTTCAAATTATTTTCCCAAGATACAGCTTGGAATGTTGCTAGAGGGATGCTGCTTTCTCCTCCTCGTCAGTCCTTTGACCAGATGGTTCTGAAGGAAGGGAAATGGTTTGCATAACATTTATTCCCAGATGGTTTTTCTCTTGTATTCCTCTCTTGATGCCCTCCTGCAGTGGGCTACATCCTCCAACAGTGTCCTCTTCTTTTTGTCACTCTTTCTGAGCTTGCAGAACTGCTCATTGCAGATTCTGCTGAACTTAAAGTGGAACTTTCATCTTGTGTAAAGTCGCCCTGCAATAATTTAAGCAGGTAGCGACTAGCTTTATAATATATCTATTACCTTTCAAAAGTAGCTGATTGTACAGTAATCCTTTATCTTAGGAGACCGGAAGCCTGGCATCAGCGCAGACATCTTGTCTGCATGCCTACACTGTCAGTCCTGGTCTCCATTGAGAAGCAATGCAGCGTGCCACAAGGTAAATGGAAGGGACTAACAGAGCAGGCACACAGACTGTACTAACCTGGCCGTCAGTCTCCGAAGATAAAGGATTTATTTACAATCGGCTACTTTTGAGAGGCAATAGATATATCATAAAGCTTTTCTCTACCTGCTTAATTATTTCAGGGCGACTTTATATAAGATGAAAGATCCGCTTTAAGGATCTGACATATAAGTACCTGGATTCTCTCCTTTCTGCGAACTTTGCCTCACCCTCTCCCATTCTTGTGTGTCTAGGACCATGTCTGTCTGATGGGTGCAGGTCTTGAGGGGCTGTGTTTGAATACTTACCAGTAGAGGATGATTTGTCTGTTTCTGGGCTCCTTGAGGCTAATGCATATCTTACTGAAGCAGCTTTTTGATTCTGCTAGGCTTATTGGAAAAGCCTTGGTACCCTGTTGCTACGTGTTGTGCCCTTTGGCTAAACGTATGGTCAGCAGACCAGTTTTCCAAGAAGTTCTTCTCCCATCCATGGGCAGGAGGTTGTTTGGCACAAAATTAGAAGTGGTTATTAGCCATTCTATTGGAGGAATGGCTGTACAATTGCCTCGGGTTATCCGAAAACATTTTTTTTTTTTTTTACCCCATTGGAGATGCAAGTTGTGTGTTTTTGGGGCCACATCCAAGATGCGGGGGGAAGCACCAAAAGAAACAAGCCTCCAAAAATTCTCAAGAAAATATCTACAACCTCAGCAGTAGAACCATCACCCTAATAGAAAAACAGGTTCTAAATAGAGGTTTATCCTTTGTACCTTCAACAAGTTTTGACCAATTCCAATTTGAAATTGATTGTCACAAATTCCAAAGAATGCTTAATTTAGCCGATTTTTATCAGAACAAACCTAAGCTTGCCTACTCTGTTTTGAAACCCAAAAGCTCCTTCAATCCACCAAATATGAATCCTATTTTGAAGTGCTTCACCCGCAATCTTATGGCTGATGCGTCTCTTTATCCCAGCACCACACACTTCCCTAATTTATCACTGGCAGAACGTAAAGCACTATCTGACCTTGCTCGTGATGAATCTATTGTCATTAGACCAGCAGATAAGGGTGGGGCTATTGTGGTACTTGACAGAGATGATTATAGACAAGAGATAATTAGGCAATTGGATGATATGAACACCTACTTGAATTTGCCCAATGATCCTACTAAGTCTTTCAAAGCTGAAACAGATAATTTTCTAAGTCGGGCAGAAACTCACGGATGGATAGATACTAATCTCCTACAATTTCTATCAACTCAATATCCAGTTTGTCCAATTATATATACACTTCCCAAAAGCCATAAGACCTTAACAAATCCCCCTGGCAGACCAATCATTTTTGCCAGGGGTTCACTTTTACAACCGATTGCGATTTTTCTAGATACTATATTACAGCCCATAGTACAGAACATGCTATCATACATTCGGGATACAAGTCATTTTTTACAACTGATTCTAAATCTGAATGATTTGACCACCACTGATATTCTTGTTACAATGGATGTGGATAGTCTATACACTGTTATTCCACATGAAAAAGGGATACAAGCTGTCCGCCAGGCTCTTATGGAATCAGTATTTGACAGACAATTCCCTATTGAATTTCTCGGTGAACTTTTGAGGTTTACACTCAGTAAAAATTTTTTCCTCTTTGAGAAGACTTATTATTTACAAGTCGCTGGCACATCCATGGGTTCAAACGTAGCCCCCACATATGCCAATATATATGCAACAATTTGAGAAGAAACATTTAAATCATCCGCATATTCATTTTTATAAACGCTACATTGATGATTTATTCATCATCTGGCGTGGGGGCCTTGCTGAACTCATGGATTGGGTCAGTAATTTGAATTCTTTACCTCCCACTATCCGCTTCAAATTAACTCAGGATTTCAATACAGTCAATTTTTTGGACTTGTGTATCACCAAGACTGCTAACTCTCTCAGTACCACATTATACCAAAAACCCACTTACCGAAATACCATTCTACATGCTACCAGTTGTCATCCAAAGACATAATTGAGAGGTGTCCCATACTCACAGTTCTTAAGGGTTATTCGCAACAATACTTCACCAGATACTAAGGACCTCCAACTACAGGAGATGTATCAGAAGTTTTTGAATCGTGGTTACAAGCCAGGCCTACTCGAACAACAACTAGATAAAGCCAACACACAGGCTACATTGTTACTACCGAAAGAAGCTGATCCAAAATCGAATAGAATGACATTCGTGACCAAGTTTGCACCATCAGCTAATAAACTATCAAGCAGTATTCGTAGACAGTGGAAGTTATTAACCGCTGATCCCCAATTACCTTTTAATGACATGTCGACACCTATGATCGCCTATCGGAGGGGCAGGACCCTGAAAGACATCCTAATGAGACCTGATTTAGAACCACCTCATTCTAAGGACCCGAGGAGGGATTCCTTGTCTACAAAACCTCTTAAACCTGGATGTTACAGATGCAGCAATTGTACAACATGTAATACTATGATGACTGGACAGAGATTTAAACATCCCCATACTAACCAGAGTTTCTCTATTAAACATAGAGTCACTTGTACCTCTGATCACATAGTCTATATATTAACATGTCCTTGTGGCCTATATTACGTGGGTAAGACCACCACGACTTTTAGGGAATGCATGGCAAACCACAGGTCATCAATTAGATTGGCATTATCCTCCAAAACATCTGATAAACAAGTAGCGAGGCATTTCCTGGAATTTCAACATGGCTTGCCTACTTTGAGATCTATGATTATTGATCATATTCCCCCCCTGAAGAGGGGTGGTGATCGGGCTACTCGTTTGTTACAATGTGAGGCCAGGTGGATTCATAAACTTAACACCTTAGCCCCTAGAGGCTTGAATGAACAGATTGGTTACTCTGCCTTTTTCTGATACCACGTTGACACACCGACTAGGTTCATGAAATTGATGTTCATATACCGATGAAACACTGTATTGCCACCAAAGGGGACTTTGATAAGGAGGACACATGCGTAATGTGACCATTAGAGCTTCTCACTAAGTGCCTTTCTTCTTTTGCCCTTTGATCCTTTGATCATCTAATCGGCAGCCATCTCCACTGATATGGTAGCCCGCTATGAATACAACCAACAGACATTGTTGTAAGGAGGTTAGTTTAATAGCCACGATATTGAAATTTGTGGATCATGCCATAAGTGTACTCTTAGCCTGGTGGTCTTTATAAATGAAATCTACCCATGTGTATTAGACCTAAGTGATGATGTTGATCAGTGGATTTTGTCATTAAGGTACTTTGTGACATATTTAGTATGAGTCAACTCCTGTTCATACACCTTTAATACACCCATAGTAATGTAGGCTATTAATGTCTTGTTTTGAACCCTTTTATCTTAAAGTGGACATAGACACTTACATTTGTATGGATGGGCTTATTGACTGCTATGTGTTATCCATATGGTTCCACTGACTTTCCTCAATGGATTCCTCTATTCATAATTATGCTTCTTGATATATAATGTGGAAATATAACTGTTTGTTTATGTCCCTCTTCTCTCCTTCTTTGAGAAACTATTAGAAATAGTAATTGACTATTCATTGCGACCCCGGATGAACCTTTTACCTACAGCAACTTTCCATGGGATATAATTTTGAAGTCAAATAACTGACTCATGTCCCCTTTATCTCTACCCTGAGGAAATAATTGGAGAATGTTCGGATCGCCTTCTCCTATCTAAGGATGTTCGAATCATTTTGATGACATATTTAACTCTATTTCTGGACTTTTAAACCCGCATCTCATTTTCTTATTGATCGATAAACTGTATTATAAGCTGGTTTTCGAATGGTTATTAGGTCTTTTTATAATAGCCATGCTCCACTTTTGACTGTAGGTGGCGCTTGTCGATCCCAGGGTCATCTAAGGACACACTGATGCACTGTATTGTGATCTCGGCTGGCTTCGATTCGAAGTTAACTTGCTGAGACCGCTGCTATACTGCTCTTACAGTGTTTTGTCCCCAGACATGCTCTATGGGTTCGTACATGCCCCCTTTTTTTAACACCTTAAACATACATTCGAATACAGATATATGTCTTTATTATTCGTATCATGGCAATGGTATCAACTAAATTCAATACTGATTAGCTAGTCATTCCTTTTTTTAAAATGCACTGGTTGTTTTCCACAGATTGCTAGTTTGGGGTTAAGGTTGAAGGTGATGACCTTTGGGTCAGATGACGTCACCATGACCTTAGCGCCAATTTGGCTTTTCTTTTGCACGAGGGTTTTTAAGCGGGTTACTGACAATATACACTTGTCTTGATAAAGGCCAGCTGAGCCTGGTCGAAACGTCGATCTTGCAACAATAAATGTAATCTCCTATATTGCGAAAGTTCCGTGAGTGCCTCGATCTTTTCATGTATCTATATATATATATATATATATATATATATATATATATATATATATATATATATATATATATATACTGTATTTATTTATTTATTTTCAGATTTTTCTTCTTGCTGTACTTTGCTATTAAGTTATTTTATTCTCCCCAAATTTATTACACTTAGATCCCAGGTACGTTGTTTTTTTTTTGCTTTTACATGTATACTTCAACCCGAGGGGATTCCGGGATCTAATCGAAAGCATTGAGTGTCAGAGAGATACAAAGTTGATTGGTTGGGATTATAGTCAGAAACTTTCTACTGCCTAAATGAGATATTCTTCCCATCATTTCAGTCACCATCTGACTAACCTTCATTTCACTACTCTGTTCCACTGGATTTTTTGGTCACCCAAGTCAGATGGTTAAAAGAAACACCTTATGCACCAGTTAAGACCACACACCAAAAAAAACCTAAAAAAAAATTCTCTATTCACCCTCAGATTCCTCTGACATTAGTGAGTTGGTTAACCCCTTAGTGACAGCCGCGTGCTTGTGCGGCTGTCACCTTAACGCCGTGGTACTTTCTTTTGTTTTGTTTTTTTCTTCAAACGAGTCCGGATCCCCGAGTGGCGTGCAGCCGCACAGAGACCCGGACTTCCGGGACCTACCAGGTACATCCTCTGTCACTAAGTGACAGTTTTTGCGGGACGTACCTGTTAAGTCATTTGTCGTTAAGGGGTTAATGACAGTTCTGAGTTTTTCTCATACATAGGAGAATGTTCCATATTTGAGGACTCATATTCAATTATTAAAGCCATCTTGAATGTCCTGGCAGTTTCTGATGACCAAGCCTCTAAGTCCTCAGCCAAATCTCTCTTTAAACGTAAAAGGAAATCTGCTGTTTTCCCTCCCTATGAATAGCTTAATCAGATTGTCACAGATGAGTGGGAATCCCCAGATAAACCTATGGGTATTGCTAAGAAACTTGCAAAGATGTACCCCCTTTTCTTAATACAAGATTGACCTTTTGTTGAAGCCACCAACAAT
The DNA here is from genome assembly GCA_037306005.1 of Rhinophrynus dorsalis. Taxonomy (NCBI): domain Eukaryota; kingdom Metazoa; phylum Chordata; class Amphibia; order Anura; family Rhinophrynidae; genus Rhinophrynus; species Rhinophrynus dorsalis. The sequence continues at coordinate 116,713,672 of CM074722.1, forward strand.
TGACCTTACTGTTTCCAGATTATCAAAAATACCACTATTCCTGTTCAGTCTGCAGCAGCCGTTAAAGATCCTGCTGACAAAAAGGTTGATACCTTCAACAGACTGATGTTTCTGGACTAGGAGCAATCATTGAGCTTCCTTTGCTTCAGCCTGCGCATGCAGAGCTGCTAAGGCCTGGCAAGCTCAAATTATTCAAGCTTTGCAAAATAATTGGCCGCATTATGATGATTTTCTCTGATGGACAACCTCCAAGAGACCACTTCCTATGTATAGGGTAAGCTGTTTTGGAGATAGCTAAGTTGACATCTAAAAGTTCAGCATCAACTGTTGCAGCACATTCTGCTTTGTGGTGAATATTCCTCCTTTTTGGGGCAGAGTTAGACAAAATTGTCAGCCTTGCCTCTGGAGGTAAAAGTACCTTTTTAGCTTATAATAAACTTAAAAGGTTTGACAACAAGAAAATGTATTCATCTGCCCTAGAGGGAATACTCCAACACTTCACACAGCAATGGAGGATGTCAATTTCAGATGATTGGGTGCTTCAGCTCATTTAAGATGGGTACAGAATGTTTTTCACAACCCTTCTACCTCGTCATTTTTTCATATCCAGGGTAACAAAAGAAGAGATGATACAGGAAGCCTTTCATCAGGTTATTCTTCAGTTCCTAGACAATGCTGTGATAATTCTGGTACCAAAACAACAAAAGTTCAAAGGCTTTTATTCTAATCTTTTTATGGCATCCAAAAAAATGGAGTACCCCGTCCTATCTATAGTCAGTCATATTGGCCATGGATCCAGAGGAATTTCTCACATCCTTAGACTTCAAATATGCGTACCTACACTTCCCTTTTTGGTCCGAACACTGGAAATATCTCAGGCTTGCTGTCACAGCTTACCTTGGTTCCAGCTCTGCCGCTTCAGTGACGCTTGGCGTCATTCCATACGCCATCTGCAGACGCGAGGCTTCAGAGTGAAGCAGGTCTCTGTTTTATGCCATGCTTCCTGTAGTCTCCTCCTACCTACTTCCTTCCTCTGAGCCTGCTCCTTCTACCTACTTCCTGAGGAGGAGTTTAAAGGGCAGCATGAGTCCTGACTCATTTGCCCTTGCGTTGTTGTAAAAACCGTTCTGTCTAGTTTGTCTGATCTGTGGCTCTTTCTGACTATTCTCCTGCTTGCTCCCATTGTGCAGTAGACACCCAATCTGGTGCAGACCTGCAGCTCTGGTTAAGGCCGTCTCTACTGACTGCAGGCTTGATCCCTAGATCTACCTGCTGTCTTTAGGTGTGAGTCAGTTAGTTTCTTACTCAGATTCCTGCTGGGCCTTCTTATATAGAGACTCCAGAGGCTTCTGCTGGTCTCTTTAAGAGTGTTCCAACTTTTGGCAGACTCGTTGGCCACTAGAAGGATCTCTACTCATTGTTCTGGGAAACCGTGACACTTGCACAACAAAACCAACACTTTCAATTTGTAGCACTGCCTTTCGCCTTAGCCACAGCTCCAAGAGTTTTTACCAAAATGATGGTTCCACTAATGGCTTACCTCCGATTAATGGGATTAAACCTGACTCCTTACCTGGACCATCTGTTGCTAAAGTCTCCATCTCAGGAGATAATTCAACAACATCTTCATCTTACTCTGAACTATGAAGGGTCAAGGTTGGATATCAAGCTAAGCAAGTCTCAGCCTGTACCATCTCAGTTGATCATGTTTCCAGGCCTGAGATTAAATACCAGCCTTCAATAGGTGATTTTGCCTAAAAGATTTCTGATCTTCAAGACAGAGTCCAATCTGTTCCATCCCTACCAGAAGTTTGTCAGGCACTGCATTAAGATTGTAGGAAAAATGGTAGCCACAATAGAAGCAGTCCCTTTTACTCTGTTTCACTTGAGGCCTCTTCAATTGAATCTAATTTGCAGTTGGTCCAACAATCCAAACCATTTTCATCATATGATGAAGAGGTCAGAGCCCACGAGACAATCTTTTCACTGGTGACTCATAAGTTCAAATCTGTTAACAGGGGAATCTTTATCCATAACAGAGTGGGAGAAAGTCACAACAGACACCAGAGTGGTGTACAAACATCTTTCCGTTAATGGTCAGTTCGAGGTCCGTGGACTCCATCGGAGTCCCATATTCCCATAAATATTTTGGAGTTGCATGCAATTTACAAAGCGCTATTGACATGGACGTCAATCCTGAAGAATTTTCCCATTCGGATTCAGTCAGAAAATACCAAAGCAGTGGCATATGTTAAACCATCAAGAAGGAACAAAAACAATTCTCCCTGAATGGAAGTAGAGAAAGTTCTTCTCTGGGCAGAGAAGCATGTTCCAGCATTGTCAGCCATTTACATTCCAGGAGTGGAGAATTGGGAGGTAGATTACCTCAGCTGTCAGACCATAGACCCAGGGGAATGGGAACTAATCAGGAAATATTCCTTCAGATAACTCACCGATTGGAGTTCCACACATCCACATGATGGCACCAAGAAGAAACAGAAAACTACCAACCTTCTGTTCAAGAGGGATCCGCAAGCAATAGCAGCGGATGCACTAACAATTCCATGGAATTACAGACCAGTGTTGGTCTTCCCTCCCCTAGCTATGATTCCCAGAATACTCTGCAAAATAATAGATGGTGCACACCAGCCTCATAGCTCCATTTTGGCCCAGGAGGTCTTGGTTTCACCACACCTCAAAGACAAGTCATTGACAGTCCATGGTGTCTTTATCAGATTCCAGACCTCCTCTCTCATGGTCCAATTCGTCACCAAAACTAACTCAGTCTTGCTTTGACAGCGTGGAACTTGAGACCCAAATCTTGAAGAACAAATGCTTCAGTTCTCCAGTAATTCAAACCCTGCTCGGGTGTCGCAAACCGGTGTCAGCTAAAATGTATCACCGATTCTGGACAGCCTATTTTTTTTTCTGTGCTAGGAAAGAGCTAGCTCCCTCTTTTTCCAGCTTTCATCTCTTCTAGAGTTCCTGCTGTCAGGTCTAGATTAAGGTTTAAGGGTTAATTCACTAAAAAAAGGCCACGTTTCAACTCTCTCTTTGGTCTTCCAGAGAGAATGCTTCTTTCCCAGAACTCTCATTGAAAACTGTGTTCTTCATGGCGATTGTTTCAAAATTCAATGGCGTTTAAAGAATAATTTACACAGAAAATGAAAAAGGAATTTGTGTGAATGTACAACCCATGTCATATTTTCTTATATTGAGGCTTTGTTCTGAACATGCCTAAGAAAAGACCTAGGTTGTCTTGAAAGCTTGCATTCTAAAGCTACTCGGCCAGTAAAGGTGTTACTTTACTCTACATGTATCCTCTTATTTCCTTCACTCTCTCTGATATACCTTCTGCTGCCACCTCCCTCAAAACACTTTTCCAAACTAGAAACTTGCTCTCAAACTACAAGGCTTAACATGGACTGTGCAAACTTTTCTGTTCACACTGCTCTACAAATAACCTAGATTATCTTGCCCAAGAATAGATCACTTCAGTAACTTATTTTCTGGACCAGTCTGCCACTCTCCAACTTCAACACACCTAGCCTCTAAATTCATCAACCTGTATACAATGCACCTGTTGTCAAGCTGCGGAATGTCTCTGGCAAAAGTCTCATTCTGTTGCTGACTTCCACCATTATAAATTAATTTTATCTTGTCAAACCCCAGTCTGTAAACTGCCATTCCTCAAATACTCCACAGGACTTTGCTGACTTTCTTAAAGATAAGGTAGAGTCCATTCACCAGATCATTCCCTCCACATTCTCTCTCCCCGATACCTAGCTCACCATGATCACCTCAGCTTGTTCAACCCTGTTACAGAGCAGGAAGTATATCTTGCTATCCTCCTCTCTTCCCAATACATGCCCTCTGGATCCCATGCCCTTTCACCTTATCAAGGCTCTTGCAGCTATTCTTGTTCCCAGCCTTACTAATATCTTTAACTGCTCTCTTTCTACTGAATCCTTTCTCTCCTCATTCATACATGCAACAGTCAAACCTATGCTCAAAAAAACAAAACAAAAACCCTTTCTCGACCCCACGTGTCTTTCAAATTACCTTCCATTTTCACTACTTCTCTTTGCGTCTAAGATATTAGAATGCCTTGTAGTCTCATGCTTAATCTCTTTTCTCAATTCCAACTCTCTTCTTGACCCATTATAGTCAGATTTGCATTCCATCTAGAGGGCCCTAACAAAAGTTAATAATGACCTATGCACTGAAAAGATAATACAGTAAACTAATCCTAATGGATCTCTCTGCTGCCTTTGACACTGTTAATCATGCACTAGTGCTGGACACACTGCACTTCCTTGGCACTCCCTTGGCATCCATGACCCAGCTCTATAATGGACTACCTCCTACCTCTCAAACCGTACTTTCAGTATTTCTTTTGCTAGCGCATTCTCTTCTCCCCATGACCTTATCACTAGGTGTACCTCAGGGATCAGTCCTGAGACCACATCTCTTTTCCCTCTATACCCTCTCATCTCTTGGCTTTAATTACCATCTGTATGTGGATGACAAACAAACCTACCTCTCTTCCCCTGACCCCTCTCCATCTTTGCAGTCTCGAGTCACTCAGTGTCTCATGGCAATCTCATCATGGATGGCCCACTGCCATATTAATCTTCATATGGCTGAGAGATAACGGTTAGGTTTTCCTCCTAAACCCCACCCCCAACCCCTTTCTCCATCACAGTTGACAATTCTGCCATCCACTACGTAACCAAAGCACTCTGTATTGCTGTCGTATTCTATTCTACCTACATTCTCCCCCCACCCCAGTCTAAGCTGTCAACAAAAACTGATGCTTCTTCCTGAAAAATATTGCCAAAATATGACCCTTCCTCTGTAGGTCAACTGCAGAAACTCACTCAGGCCCTCGTTCTCTCTAGACTTGATTATGGCAACGTATTCTCTGGTTTAACTGCGTCTCACTTTTCTCCACTTCTGTCTGTTCTCAGTTCAGTTCAAGTATGATTACCCATGCTCCCAGATACCCTCCCTCCCATATGTTCCTGAAATCCCTCTCTTGTCTACCTAGAAGGTCTTGTATTTCTTAAAAAAAACTTCTCATCTCCTTTACCCTTACATTTCTGCTCTTATCTCCCGCTACACCCCATCCAGTTACCTGCAGTTTTCTCTAGGTTGCTTTGTCTTCTCTGTACACAATTCAAGCAGTCTCTTCGATTGCTGTCATTTTCACTGGCTGCCCCTTGACTTTGGAATATCCTCCCTATCACCATTCGCCAATGATCCATAGTAATCACGTTCAAGAATCTCTTAAAACCCCACCTGCTCAAGGATGCTTCTCTGTAACCATATTCTCTTTGTTCACACTGACAGTCACATTAGAATCCTTCTACACTTCCTTTACTGAAGCCTTGTACTTACACTTATGATCTTCCTCCTACTGTATCTGTATGTTTTTATGATTACACATTAGATTATTAGCTCTCTGGGGGCAGAGTCCCTTTCTCTAATGTATGATTCCCTTTGTTTCACTTTCCCCCCACTAAGAATGCAATGATGGCACTTTAGCCTGATTCTATTAACCCTGTCCTGTATTTTTGTATTGTACCATTATTATTTCTGTAAAGTGCTGTGTACATGTATGGTTCTATAGAAACAAAGATGCATGCATACTGTCTCCTGTACAAAGAAAAGAGTGCATAAAGGGGTAATAAGGCCTCGGGTAGCAAACCAGCTGCACTATAGCAGGCAAATTAAAATGCTTCAAATTCCTATTGACTTTAAATGGGTATTTTAACCCCTTGAATGCTTTGCATTGGGTTAGAGACATCTAAGACTCGGGTTTAAAAGCCCAGTTTAAATGAAGATATTCTGTTTGATGTCTGCGAGACCCCAGTATCACAGGGATCTGTATGCAAAATACTTGGTGGTGTAGTACTCTATATAATATGTTTCATAAAATGGACTACAACTTCCAGTGATAATCCGCTATCCAGCAGCTGGGTAAGGATGAAGGGAAATTTACATTAAGCTTCATCGGGGATAAAAACAGATTACTCAGACCAGCTCCTCTGTACTTTACTAGCAACTGGCATTTTCTTCCTGCAGGGTTGGAAGTCTATTATAGCTATAACCCTGCTTTTCTGTCCTTATCTGTTTCCTCTCTCAACAAAGGGAAGCTAGTGATGTGAGAGAGTATTTATTTTAATAAATGATATTTACTAAAAGTAGTAAAAATAGGAATGTTATCTGTAGTTCTCAACAGGAACTGTTACATCTCCCCCCTCCATTATTAACTTTCCTGTCCTCTTCTTATCCCAGTCACCCCCCATTCTTTCCATTTTTTAATTTACTGGATTTTTATAAACTCCCCTTACAAGCTCTATGAAGGCTTAATCAATTTATTAAAAAAAAAAAATAAATGCAAAAATCTTTTCTGCATCTGTATGGATTTACTATCTCTAATTCTTGTTGTGTCTGGCATGTTTCTAGGAATCTTTTTGGATCTCATGCATCTTAAGAAAGCCGGTGGTTTCGACATGTCACTTTTTTACTGTGACATTGTAAACATTGCTGAGGACGAGGACCTTGGGGTGCAGTTTGAAGCTTCTGAAAAGCTGGATGACCTTATGAGGAAGGTCCGAGCAAAGGAGATGAAGAAGAGGGCTCTGTCAAGGTGATGAGATCTGCGATAACTTACCTGGTGAACAGGCTACCAGTGTATGCGCTAGGAAAACTATACTGCAAGTGCATAATAATGCATGAAGTCAAATTCCTTATACTTTTTATTTATATATTTTTTGGTTTATATATTGTATCTTCGTCTTTTTAAAAGGATAGTAATACCTAAAATGTAAAAAAAAATATGTTGTAGAGTTTATCCCCCTGAGTAAAACAAGAGTACTCCCACTGCTGAAAGATGTTTCATTCAAAAGTTATTAATTTTCAAAGTTGAATTTTTTAGGTGCAATATCACATTGGCCTGAAATTGTACAGTGGCGCTGTTGCTACACGATCCTATGGACAGCTCTGGTCTCAGGACCATAAATCTCCATAGGATGGTGTAGCAACAGCGCCACTGTAAAATTTCAGGCCACTGTGATATTGCACCTAAAAAATTTAACTTTGAAAATTAATAACTTTTGAATGAAACACCTTTCAGCAGTGGGAGTACTCTTGTTTTACTCAGGGGGATAAACCCTACAACATATTTTTTTTTACATTTTAGGTATTACTATCCCTTTAATTTTTTTTCTCTGTCATCCAATATAGGTTACAGGTAACTTTGGGAAGGCGACGGCCCCTTTATTTAGACGGTAACAATTCTTGAAAAGAAGTGCAGGGTGGAGCCTTCCTTCTCTCCTTACCTGGTTTCCAGCCAATCCCCATACAGTACGATTTGTTCCTTGAACAAGCAATGCATGAGTACAGTTCTGCTATAGGTTTTGGCGATATTTATTGTTTTCTGTTAGATCTGGAATACCCACCATTAGGCGGATTACCATTACTGACGTCTAAATGGTGGAGTGCTCAGTTTCCAGGTGCTGCTGTGGACCTTCCAGCCCTGAGGGCAAAATCTTGTGTAGCATGTTTTCTCCCTAGGAGAAGCCCACTGAGGCTAGACCTGCTAAAAAAGTGAGCAACCCTTTGAGTGCTGAGGTCCGCTTGTCCCATGCTTCCCCTCCACACAGGGGTCTCCTTTGGAGTCCCTACTACATACTCCTGCACTCATAGGGCTTCTATGTATGATCGTTAAGGTCTGGAGCATGGGGGTTTCTGTGGTAAATATACCCTTTGTTTACCATGTTGAGCTCTCTTATGGTGATTATTGCACTTTCTCTGTCCTCCAATACAGGTTACTGGTAACTTTGGTTGCTAGTAACTTTGTGTAGGCAATCCGCCCCTTTAATTGTAGGCAGGAACAATTTTAGAATTTTATGAAGGGGGTGTAGCCTACCTTCCCTTCTTGGCTGCAGCTAGCCATCTAGCTCCAGAAAGATTTGTTCCTTGGTGAAGATGACACAGGCAAGAGAACAGTTCTGCTTTAGTGTTAGATGTTTTTTTTTATTTTTCTGTTAGAAATGGAATACCACCATTAGGTGGATTACCATAACTGACAATGCCCTTAGATGTGGCTAGCTCAGTAACCAGGTGCTTTTTGTGGACCTTAAGCCCTGCGGGGGAAATCTTGGCTACAATTTCTTTCCTCCGGAGTTGCCCACCGAGGCTTCTTCTTAAAACATGGTAATCTGAAGACAGAAGATCTGCAGGAAAGGTGAGCAACCCTTTGAGTGCTGCAGGTCCACATGTCCCACAGTGCCCTTCCGCACAGGGGTTTTCATTTGGAGTTCCTATTGCACTCTCCTGCACTCATTGGGTCTATCTGTATGTCTGTTGGGTGTTTGGAGCAGGTTTATGTGGTACTTAACCCTTTAGCTGCTGGTTTTGCATTCATTTGGGGGGGGGGGGGTTCTGACACTTTTCCTACTGGTTCAATGTTTTTTGGGTATCCTAACATGTTCTAGTGATGTTTCATGTCTTTTAGTTTTACACTTTCAATTTTGTAAAATTTGAGTTCAGGTGAGCTTTACCGCATAGGCACCATTGCTCCATTCACTCCTATGGGCCTGTACAGTCTAGGACATATTTCTTCAACTGTTTAACCTAGCGACTTCAGAGATGGCTCATTTTACTTGACTGCCCTTGCTCTATCATCCGGTTCATGTTTCTAGTGTGTTGGGGGACTCGGGGGGCTTCGGGCACTTTTCTGAGAAAACTACATTTCCCATGAGCGCTTGCTTCGCGCGCTCGTTTCTGATTGGCTCCCGCCGCAGCAGCCATTTTGTGCTATTTCCAGAACGAGTATCCTATGCAGGGATTGGACTCTTCTTCTCTCTGCTGATTAACCCTTCGCCTGCCAGATAAGTTTATTTTAGCGATTTCTGGGGTTAAACTTTAATCCTACATAGTGTAATTGGGTGATTTCTTATACAGTAAGGTTACTGACACTGTGAGAATATCTATACCGTTGGAGCTGTATCCCCTATTGCACATTGCTCTTCCTGTCATTCAAGGGTACCTAGAGAATTTTCAGGTCATTTATGCCCAGCATGTTCTGATGTCCCTGAGAGTCTTCCAGGGACCTCCAGCCATGCATTGAGCCAGTCTGGGTGCAAGAGTTCAAGGCTGCTACTAGGGACCTTGGGTCCACATTGCAACTCTTTCCATCCCAGTTACAGGGGGTCTTTCATTCTTGGCAGACCCCCTCCTCCATCAAGTCTTCCCTGCTAAAACCTCAGGGTGTACCTGACGTGTCAGATTCCTCTGAGGAGGAACTGCTGGTGGATTCAGATGTTGAGGAATGTTCTGCGGTGGGCACCTCTCAGTTTTTTGGGGACCCATTTGAGGCTGAGGGCCTGATCAAGGCTGTTTTACATACCCTAAACATTCCCTTAGTGCAGGAGGTTCATTCTGACCCTTCTGATGTATATCAGGAGGCTAAAAAGCCCTTTACGTGCTTTCCACCTAACCCCACTCTTGACCGCCTTGTGTCTGATGAGTGGAAGTCTCCGGACAGGAAACCTTCTGTCTCCAAGAAATTTGCCAAGCTTTATCCCTTCTTTGAGGCTTCGCTTGCTCAGTGGGTTCATCCTCCCAAAGTGGATGCTCCTATCTCCAGGCTATCCAAGTTTACTGCCTTGCCAGTGTCTGATGTATCTTCTGTAAAAGACTGGACTGACATGAACTTGAGGTTTCCTTCAAGTCCATCTTTGCCACTGATGATACTGCCATGCATCCAGCATTTGCTGCTGCATGAGTGAACTGGGCCATTGCGGTCTGGACTGAACAGCTCACCCTTGCTGTGTCCGTCAGGGTGCTCCTATTTCAGATATGTTGCGCCTCCTTACCAACATTTCTGAGGCACAGCACTATGTTTCTGCTGCCTTTTTTGATGCCATCCGTTTGTTGGCTAGGGTTTCCACCATGTCTGTGGTGCCAGACAGGCTCTTTGGCTCAAGATCTGGTCTGCTGACACAGCTTACAAGAAAGCATTGCTCTCCTTACCTTTTCAAGGCTCTTCTTTGTTTGGGCCAGATCTTAAGGATCTGATCAGTGAGACCACAGGGGGTAAATATACACTTCTACCCTTGGTTACTAGGAAGAAAACACAGCTTAAGCGTAACCGGTATTTTCGTTCCTTTCAGACTGAGACACGTCCGGCGAACCAGATGGTTCCCTCAGCTCTGCGTACTTCCTCAAAGCCCAAACAGCAGTGGAAGCCCAAAATCCTCCTACAAGCACAAGGCTTCCAAGCCTTCTTCGGCATGACTCACCAAACCCACGTCCACACTCTGCCATGGGTGGTCGTCTGCGTCACTATCACAGCATTTGGGAGGATTCAGTGGCGGACCTATGGGTTTTACAGGTGGTAACAGAAAGGTACAGGATCCCTTTCGTCTCTCTTCCTCCCTTTTGCTTCTTTCCTTCTCATATGCCTAAGGGCGCAGAGAAATGCCGTCTGTTTTCCGCTATTTAGGCTCTTCTGGACAAGGATGTTCTAGAGCCAGTTCCAGTTCAGGACAGGGGTATGGGTTTTTACTCAAACTTCTTTGTGATCTCCATGGAGGATGGCGGTTGTCGTCCCATTTTGGATTTAAAGGATCTCAATTCCTTTGTGATCCGGACTCATTATCACCAGGAGTCTCTACTAACGGTGATTGCTTCCATGTCTCCAGGGGAATTCCTTGCATCTCTGGATCTTCAGGACGTGCACTTACATGTTGCCATTCATCCAGAGAGCCGGCAGTATCTCCGATTCGCCTGCGACCGGGGACATTTTCAGTTTTCAGCTCTTCCATTTGGTCTGACAACAGCACCTCAAGTCTTCAACCGTGTCCTGGGAGCCTCCACCGAGGCAGCATCAGAGTTACTCCATACATGGACAACCTGCTTCTGAAAGCCCCTTCTGCGGAACTTCTTCATCAGCAGGTTCAGCAATGCATTCATGCTCTCACCTATCACGGATGGACCATCAACTTGGACAAATCAGAACTTGTCCCATCCCAGCATCTGGTCTTCCTGGGCCTTCTCTTCGACACTGTCACGGATATCCAGAAAAGTTCAGGAGTCAGTACGGTATAGTTATTGCAATTTTATTGACAAAATGAACAAAGAAAATATATACACATATACATACAAAGGAACAGGCAAAGGGTTAAAGCCAGCAACCCTGCTATCAGAAATAATGGGATGCAAGGCTAAACCTCAGTGCTAGAGACTAGGCCTTAGCCACTGTAGTTTCAGCAGGAACAGGAGCAGGAACACAGGATCTTGATCCGACATAGCGGGCGTACCGACTCAAGCCTGCAGTCAGTAGGGAGCGATATCTGACTCACGCCTGCAGTCAGAATGGATCGAACTCAGACTCACGCCTGCTGTCCGAATGGACCGAACTCTGACTCACGCCTGCAGTCAGTATAAGAGCTGGTCTACCAGAGCCCCAGGTCCGCACTAGCTTGGGTGTCTCCTAGGTACAAGGAACAAACGTAAGAGTAGTCAGACAGAGCCACAAGTCAGCACCAGAGGGGGTAGTCAGACAAGCCAGGTCATACACAGTTCAGGTAGTCAGCTAGAGCCACAGGTCTGCACCAGGTTGGGTGCCCACTATAGGGAAAAGCAAAAGAATAGTCAGACAGAGCCACAGGTCAGCACCAGGTTGGATGGAAGACTAGCCAGGTCATACACAGAGCCCAAGGTAATAGAACTGCTATGAACAACAACGCAAGGGCAACTGAGTCAGGGCTCAGTCTGCCTTTTAAACCCCTCCACAGGAAGTAGGTAGGAGTAGCAGCTCAGAGGGAGGAAGTAGGTAGGAGGAAGTAGGTAGGAGGAGACTGCAGGAAGCAAACACATAAAACAGAGGCCTGCTGCATGCTTGAAGCCTCATGCCTGCAGATGACACTGAAAACAAGGTAAGCTGTAACAGACACCCAGAAGAACATGGTGTTTCTCACGGATGAGGTAGCTCACCAGATTGCCCACAGGGTTTCTGCGATCCTGGCTCAAGATCCAGTTCCAGCCAGTTCAAGATCCAGTTCCATTGGCTGTCGTCACGGGCGACATTTTCTCTTTTCCCTTCACGAGTATCCTACGTACGGCTTGGACTCTCCTTCTCTCCCCAGCAGTGTATATTTGCTATTTCTGGGGTGAAGTATTAACCTAAGACACTATATTTGCATTTTACCTAATACTTTCAGACATTTATACCCTGTTAGGATGTCAGACCCCTTGGGACTTGGGGCTAGGCCTAAGACTAAGGATCCTGGGTGTCTTTGACCCCCATTGTGCTTTGCTCTATATGTCAGGCAGGGCTTCCTAGAGAATACTCAGGTCATTTGTGCCCTTCATGCTCTGCTGCCCCTGCTTCTCCGCCAGGGATTTCCAACCACTGTGGATACAGGACTTTAAGGCTACTACAAAAGAGTTAAGGTCTACTTTACAACTCCTTCCCACACAATTGGAGGGGGTCTTCCAGACTTGGCAGCCCCCCTACTTCATTCAGGTCCTCAGTGCCCAAACTGCAAGGTGTACCTGATGTGTCAGATTCCTCTGAGGAGGAATTATTGGTGGACTCGGATGAGGGTGAATGTTCTGAGGAAGTTTCCTCCCAGTTCTTTGGGGACCCCTTTGAGGCTGACCCAGAACCCTCAGCTGAGGGCCTGATCAGGGCAGTACTCAATACTCAGAACATTCATCTAATTTCTGAGGTTCCTAAGAACCCTTCTGATGAGTTTCACATACCTAAGAAGAAGAGTATCTTTTTTCCACCTAATCCCACGATGGATCAGCTGGAGCTTGATGAGTGGAAAAACCCCCAACAAGAAATCTACTTTGTCTTGGAAGTTTGCTATGCTATATCATTCTATGAAGTGGCCCAGGCTCAGTGGGCTCATCCCCCTAAGGTGGATGTTCCTGTTTCTAGACTTTCTAAATCCACAGCTCTGCCTGTGGCAGACGCTTCTGTCCTTAAGGATTGGACTGATAGAAAACTTGAGGCTTTTCTAAAGGCCATCTTTCCTACTTCAGGCACATCCTTACATCCCTCATTCACTGTTGCTTGGGTGAACAGGGCCATTGCTGTCTGGACTGTACAGCTTACTGTGGCAGTATGCCGGAGTGCTCCCACAGCTGAATTGCTGCGGCTTTTGGCCAACGTTTCTGAAGCTCAGCTATATTTGATGCTATCAGAGCCTAAGGACCTCATCAGTGAGGCCACTGAGGGCAAGAGCACCATCTTGCCCTTAGTTTCCAAGAAGAAGCCTCAGGTCAGACGGAATCAGCTTTTTCGTCCCTTTCAGGCTGAGACTCGTGCCACATCCCAGGCAATACCCCAGGCTACGCTTTCCTCCACCAAGCCCAAACAGCAGTGGAGGCCCAAGCAGTCCTCCAAGAAGCCCAAGACCTCCAAATCTTCTTCGGCATGACTCGCCGAGCCCCAGACCCCACTTACCAGTGGGTGACCGTCTGCTCCATTTCCTCAGTGTCTGGACAGACACTGTGGCGGATCCGTGGGTTTTACAGGTCATCACAGAGGGGTACAGGATTCCCTTCACCTCTCTTCCTCCTTTCAGGTTGTTTCCTTCTCACACTCCTCAGAGAGTAGAGAAGCGGCGTCTTTTCAACTGTGCCATCCAGACCCTTTTAGACAAAGAGGTCCTGGAACTGGTTTCCGAGCTGGAAAGGGCTTCGGGTTTCTATTCCAACCTGTTTGTGGTTTCCAAGAAGGATTGTGGCTGCCATCCAATCTTAGACCTCGAGGATCTCAATTCCTTTGTGGTCAAAACTCATCACCAGGAGTCTTTACTGACAGTGATTGCGGCCATGTGTCCTGGGTAATTTCTCGCTTCTCTGGACCATCAGGATGCCTATCTGCACATAGCCATCCATCCTGAGAGCTGGCAGTACCTCAGGTTTGCTTGTGATCAAGGGCACTTCCAGTTGTCTGCTCTTCCCTTTGGTCTGACAACGGCCCCCCACGTCTTCAATCGTAGCCTGGGTGCTTTAGTCTCTGTCCTGCAGGGGGACGGCATTAGAGTCACTCCATACATGGACGACTTGCTCTTGAAGGCCCCCTCTCCGGAGCTTCTTCATCAGCAGGTCCAGGACTGTATTCATGCTCTTACCCATCATTGGTGGATTCTGAACATGGACAGGTTGGATTTGATTCCATCTCAATGGCTGGTTTTTCCGGGTCTTCTATTCAACACCCACCGAAGGGCATGGTGTTTCTCACTGAGATGTGTTCGACCTCATTATCAGGCAATGGGGACTTCCTTGCATCGACCTGATGGCGACCAGGCACAACCGGAAGGTTCCATTGTTTTGCTCTCACTGGAGATACCCTCTAGCTCTGACAGTGGGTGCCATGTCGATTCCATGGCACTTTCCTCTAGCGTACATTTTTCCTCCCATCCCCATGCTTCACAGGGTGTTTAGGAAATTACATCTGGAGTGCTTTCCAGTTTATCTGACCGCTCTGTACTGGCCTCGTCAGACCTGGTTTCCGGAGCTCCTGGATCTCTCGGTGGCGGAGCCCTTTTGGCTTCCCCACAGGCCGGATTGTCTTCTACAGGGTTATCGGTGGAAGAAGGATGTGGACCAGCATGGTGGTTTAATCCTCAATATTGAAGGGTTTCTCTTCCTGTGTAGTCACTACTATGCTTAGTGCTCGGAAACCTGTATCCTCTAAGGCATACCACAGAGTCTGGTCTACCTTTCTTTCTTGATGTGCTGATAAGGATCTTACCTCCCAGGACTTCGAGCTTCCTACGGTCCTGTCTTTTTTACAGGATGGAATTGACAAGGGGCTTAACCAGAGTTCCTTGAAGGTTCAAACTTCTGCACTCTCTGTTTTCTTTCAGAGATGTATCTCCATACTTAATGATGTGAAGGGTTTTTTTCAGGGCATGGCTCATGCTCGTCCTGCCTTTAAGAACCCCGCTCCTAAGTGAGATCTTAATTTGGTTTTGGGAGTCCTTCAGTTATCTCCTTTTGAGCCTCTCCGTCTGCTGACTTGGAAGATGGCTTTTCCCCTAGCAATAGTGTCTGTTCGTAGAGTCGCTGAGTTGCATGCCTTGTCCTGTAAACCACCCTTTTTGGATTTTCTCAAGGACAAGGTGGTTCTTCGTACTTCTCAGGAATTTCTCCCGAAGGTGGTCTCAGAGTGCTACATCATTCAGGAAATCATTGTGCCCTCCTTCTGTGCTGACCCTTCTTATTGGACATGGTGCGCTGCCTTAAGTTTTATGTGCACCAAAATGAGTCCATTCATCAGTCTGACACGCTTTTTGTCATTCCTGAGGGTCCCAGGGCAGGTAAACCAGCGTCCAAGGTTACCATAGCCTCCTGGATTGTCTACTATTCGTAAGGCTTACGAACTTAGGAAGAAGCCTGTTCCATTTTGTGTCACGGCTCATTACACTAGGTCTATTGGGGCCTCTTGGGCCTATAAGAATCAGGCCTCAGCTGATCAGTTGTGCAAGGCGGCCACTTGGTCATCTGTGCACACCTTCTCTAAACATTACCGTGTTTATGTCCTGGCATCACCTGATGCCAGCCTTGATAGGAAGATCCTAGAGGCAGTCTTGCCTGTCTAGGGTCTTCCTTGTCTCTTCAGCACTACTTAACTGTTGAGCCCGGTTGTCTCTAGTTCTGTGTGCTGTGTTTCAGTTCCTGGTGTTTTATACCCCAGTTTTTGTGTCCGTTGACACTATATTCATTATAAGGGCTGTTTTATGATCTGATTAGTTCATATATGCTCTGGTGACTTTGGGGACCAGCTCCTGATCCTTGCCTTCTTTCCCGCCTCTGGGAAACTCAATGTTGGTACATCCCAAAGGTACCTGTAACCTCTATTGGACAACAGAGAAAAGGGGATTTTAATCTTACTTGTTAAATCCTTTTCTCTTAGTCCATATAGGTTATTGGTTTCCCACCCTGTCAAGGGACCATGCTTGGTTCTCCTGTGGCCGAACGTGGGAGTCCTTTCGGGTTCATGCTCACAGGAGTCTTCTTTTCCCTTCTTGCTACCTAGTCAGTAGTAGCTTTCCAAATCTTACTGGATTGGGATTGTCTGGCTAAGGAGAGAAGGAAGGCTCCACCCTTTACTTCTTTTCAAGAACTGTTCCTGCCTAATTAAAGGGGTTGTCACCTTCCCAAAGTTACATGTAACCTATATGGACTAAGAGAAAAGGATTTAACAGGTAAGACTAAAATCTTCTTTTTTCCCACTTTTATGGCCCTGACCTGTGTCTGTGCTGTGAAGTCCATTCACATTCTCTCTTGTCTCTCAGTACATGCATCTAAGAATGATTTGTTACTAGATTTCTTCTCAGGGATGATAACCTTTCTGCTCTCATCCACACATATGGAGGTCGCCATGATTATCGTTGATTACAGCAAAATTGCTGTGAATGTTGGATAATGGAAAATTCTGAGATTTAAGCTCTTGGATGCTAGAGACAATGTGTTGGAGACATATCTAGAATCCATGGGATTAAAGAATTAATGACCTTATAGTGTCTCTTGGATATTTAGATATTTCTCATGTCCAAGTGTTTGTTAATTATAAGTATAGGCGGTTTGACTTTACATATTCTGAAAGTGTTTAATATATAAAGTCAAAATGTCTTGTATCTGTTTTAATCTTTCGTAAACTGAGTTCTTATAACAAAGGACCATGTAAACAGTAGGTCACATATTGATAGTAGTAGAAGTAGGCCATATGGCAACAAGAAGGTGGTTATAAATAAATCAGAAAAAGTAAGTCGCCATGCATTCATTAAACGCGTGCTCTCCTGCTACATCCACACTTGCTCCATTGACTTCTATGGGATAAACTTCTCTGAGACATATCTCTGCAACAGTTTGTCATACAGAGTTGAGAGAGGGCTTCTTATGCCCTAGCATCTGGTTCATTTCCCCAGTGTCTTAGGGGCCCCAAGAGTACAAATATAGGCCTTGCTAGGATACAGCAACTGGGAAAAACTACAACTTCCAGAATGCACATTTCCTGGGCTTTCTTCTGATTGGCTGATGGTTTTACAGACTCCATTTTACTCTTGCTTATCCTACACAGAGGTTGCCTCTACCTTGCTCTCCTCAGATTAACCCTTTGCCTGCCAGATAAGTACTTTCTGGGCTTTTCTAGGGTGAAATTTTATTCTGGGATACAGTATTTGCTGTTTTAGACACTACTCCTGTTAGGATGCCTGATCCAGTGGGTGGGGACAGACCTAAGGCAAAGGTCTCGGGGGTGTCTCTGACCCCCCCTTCTTGCCTATTGTTCCTCATGCCAAGCGACGCTCCCTAGACAGTATTCAGGACCTCTTTGCCCCTCATGTTCTGTTGCTCACTACACCAATGGGGCCCTCTAGGTTTGAACAAGAGCCAGTTTGGCTGAAAGAGTTAAGGTCTACTATGGCACAATTTCCCCTATCCCTCTATGGGGTTCTCCATTCATGGAAACTCCCTACCATCTTCAGGTTTGTGGCCCCTAAGGCCCCAGGTATTCCTGTGCTTACTGATTCCTTTGAGGTTGACACTGAGGAGGGGGAATGTGAAGAAGGGGATTCTACTTAATTCTTTGATTCTTTGAAGCTGACCCTACTCCCTCCTCTGAAGGACTCATTAAGGCTGTCTTAGACCCTTCAGGTCATTGACATCCCTGGTGAGGGTCCATCTTCATCTGATGTGTTTCAGAGGTGTAAAAAGTCTTCTACAGTCTTTCCACCCAATGCCACTTGGGACCAAGTTATCTTGGGTGAGTGGAAGACGCCCGATACGTGGCTGTCTACCTCTAAGCGATTCCCTAAGCTATACCCCTTCTCAGAGGAAGCTTCGGCGCAGTGGGTCTCTTCCTGCTGTTGATCTCCTAATATCCAGGCTCTCTAAGTCTACAGCTCTGCCCTTAGCAGATGCTATGGCTCTTAAGGATATGACTATAGGAAGCAATCCTCAAGTCCAGTTTTGCTGCCATTGGCGCTGAGTTGAGGCCTATTCTGGCCTCTGCCTGGTCACCAGAGCTATTGCTATCTGGGGTGAACAACTTTCGGAGGCCGTCGGTGATGGCGCCACCAAAGTGGATCTTTTAGCCCTCTTGGCCAACATGTCTGAGGCTCAGACATATGTCACTGACGCTCTTTTTTTTTTGATGCTGTCAAGCTTTCTGCTAAGGCCTCTGCCTTTTCTGTTACGGCACAACGCATCTTGTGGCTCAAGATTTGGTCTGCGGACCTCTCCTCTAAGAAGTCACTGGTTTCTCTCCCCTTTCAGGGCAAGTCTCTTTTTGCTCCTAAGCTAAAGCAGATCATCAGTGACACTACTGGGGGCAAGAGCACCCTTTTACCTCAGGACTCCAAATGCCCTAACGTGGCAAGGAAACCATGTATTTTTCTTCCCTGCCAAGCAGAGCACTAAGCTCAAGTAGCAATGGCACTCAAAGAGCTCCACTGCCAAGCCCAAATCTGGCAAGCCTGCCTCCACATGACTTGCAGAATCCTTGTGTGCAGGCACCTGTTGGTGGACATCTACGCCATTTTCACAACGCATGGGCAGAGTCTATTTCAGACCAGTGGATTTTGCAGATGGTTTCGGAAAAGTACAGAATAGGATTCAAGTCCCTTCTTCCTTTCAGGTTTTTCCAGTCCAGAGTTCCCCAGGGCCAAGAAAAGCTGCAACTCTTCAGTGGTTCAGTCCCTTCTGGACAAGGGAGTTTTTGTTCCAGTGCCACTACAAGAGAGAGGTTCAGGTTTGTATTCAAATCTGTTTGTGGTGTCCAAGAAGGACGACGGCAGCCTCCCTGTTTTGGACCTCACGGACATCAATTCTTATGTGGAGAATGCTCGCTTCAAAATGGATTCCTTGCACTCTGTCATCACAGCTATGTGCCTATCACAGTGTACCTTGGCATCCGTGCTGCCAGTTACCCTTGTGCATTTTGCTGTTCTGTCTGATGGTCATGGGTGCAGACGCTCGTTCCCGTCTCTGTATGTGATGCTTGTTTATACGCGCGCATGCATTTGACTAATTGATTCCAACCTCTGTGTGGGCCTATATGAACTTCCCTGGGTCTAAGACCAATTGCCCTTACGTGGTGTTTCTGCTATTGCTAGTTACATTTGCTCCTCGTTATAACCCTGATTTGGCTTCCGTTCTCGCTCCGTGTATGTCCCCGGCCTGTCTGACCATCCAAACCGGTTCTCACCAGTGGCTCTAGTTGTCTGTCACTCCGTGTATGACCCAGGCTTGTCTGACTATCCACTTCGGTTCTGACCTGTGGCTCTAGCTGACTACTCGCTCCTTGTTGACCCTGGTGTGTCTGACTATCTGCTTGGTTCTGAACTGTGGCTTTGGCTGACTACTGGCTCTGTGTATGACCCAGGCTTGTCCGACTATCCACACTGGTTCTGAACTGTGGCTCTGGCTGGCTACTCGCTCAGTGTATGACCCCTGCTTGTCTGACTATCCACTCCGGCTCTGACCTGTGGCTCTAGCTGACTACTTGCTCCTTGTTGACCCTGGTGTGTCTGACTATCTGCTTGATTCTGAACTGTGGTTCTGGCTGTCTACTCACTCAGTGTATCCTAGTCTTTTTGGCAGTGCACTATAGCGGTACTACGGCCTGTGCTGTCCTCTGCACCGTTGCCCTCTGTCCTCGTTATGTACCGCACGGTGTACTCTGATTCCATTGGGCACCTGACACCTGTCCTGGGAGAGAGAATTACAGCCTGGTTCCCTACTCCTCTCTGAGTAGTACAGGCCTCTGCTCAGTGTCAGTCTGGGTAGTGGACTAGGCCTGTCCATTTTGTATTGTGGGGCATTGCTGGGTATTCTGTTATTGTGTATCTTAATAAAGGTGGTTTTACTTTATACACCTATGTCGGACCTTCATTTCATACAGATTATCGTGACAGTACATAAGGGCCATTAGTACTGAAGGTACAGGCAATCCACCTTCTCCGAGCATTCTGTCCAGGATGGGCTCGCAGGATCAACCCATTGATCAGTTGTCTTTGGCCATGCAGATGTTATTAAACGGAATTGCGCACCTGGTGGCCTCCCCAGACTCAGTATCAGCTGTTCTTGCTACCCCTGAGGTTGGTGTTGCTAGAGGTCTATCTGGGTCCGCTCCATTTCCTCAATGCTACGAGGGGGAACCTACACTCTGCCGGGGGTTCCCTACTCAACTGGGTATTTTTCTAGAGATGGTACTGCATGCATTTCTGAGCAAGAAGAGTAAAGCGGGACTCCTGATTTCCCTCCTGTCAGGCAAAGCACTGGCATGGGCTAATATCCTTTGGGAGACAGACAAACTTGTCATTTACAATTTCACTGAGTTTGTGGCTTCGTTTCTTAGGGTTTTTGATGTGCCTGGTCGTGCGATCTCCGCTGCCAAACAACTTATGACCATCCACCAAGGTGCAGGTACAGTGGCAGAGTGCACCATAGAATTTCGTACTCTTGCAGTGGAGGTAGGATAGAATAATGAAGCACTTGTAGCAACATTCTCCCAGGGCCTATGTAACTCGATCAAAGATGAAATCGCAGCCCTTGAGGTGCTGAGCAATCTGGAGGAGCTGATTTCAGTTATCATTCTGGTAGATACCCGTATCCGGGAGTGACCATCGTTCAAAGAACGTATGCGTAGGCCTCTGTCCGGTTGGCATCTAGCTTTGTGAGCCCACAAAATCCTCCCACACCACCCATGCCTCCTGGTTCTGACTTCACTAGAGGAGAACCTATGCAACTGGGGTTTATGTGCCTCCGCTGGAGGGAGGGCCTCTGTTTATATTGTGGGAGGCCTGGTCACTTGTTGTGCCCTTGTCTCGTCCGGCCGGGAAATGGTCGCACCTAGGGTTACGTAGGGGACAGACCCTAGGTGGAGTTTCACGTCTCCAGAGACTCTTCAAGGCAAGCCGATCCTTAAGGTAGTTTTGTCTTGGGCCAAGTCCTCGGTGGTTGCTCCAGCTTTGCTAGACTCAGGGGCCGCTGGGTTTTTCATTGACGCAGACTTTGCAGCCCAGAATTTGATTCCGCTGCTATCCTGCTCCTCTCCATTGGCTATTGAGGCCATTGACGGGAGACCGCCTTCAACCTGCACAGGTTACCCACGAGACTCGTCTCTTGTCCGTGAGGTTAGGGGCTTTTCACGCGGAGACCTTACAGTTCCAGGTCATCCAGTCTCCACATTACGCTATTATTCTGGGATTTCCCTGGTGTCAGCTTCACAATCAGAGGATTGATTGGCAGACGTGTGAAATCGTATCTTAGTCCCCTCAGTGCAAGAAGCCTTGCCTACAGCAGCCAACGAGAATTTTGTGTACCTCTACCTCGTTACCTGCAGAGTATCAGTCCCACAGAGAGGTATTTACCAAGTTAGAGGCCAGTACATTGTCTCTGCATAGGCCGTGCAATTGTACTGTTGATCTAGTCCCGGGTGCTAGACCTCCCAGGGGTCGTATTTATCCCTAGAGGAGAACCAAGCTATGGAAGACTACGTGACAGATGCCTTGTCCAGGGGTATAATTCGCAAGTCTTCCTTTTCTGCGGGGGCAGGGTTATTTATCGTGAAAAACAAGGATGGGGAACTTAAGACTATGTACTGATTTTAGGGGCCTAAATAATCTGATGGTCAAGAACGTCTACCCCATTCCTTTAATCTCCGAGCTGTTTGAGCGTATCAAGGGCTCCACAGTATTTACTAAGCTTGATCTCAGGGCCTCTTACAATCTTGTAAGAATAAAAGAGGGCCACGAGTGGAGGACAGTGTTTAACACCTGGAGTAGGCACTATGAATTTTTGGTGGTTCCCTTCAGATTGTGAAATGCTCCTAATGTCTTCCAAGAATTCATAAATTATGTATTTAGAGATTTACTGCAAAAGTGCGTCATGGTCTACCTGGACGACCTTCTCATCCATTCTTCAAACTTAGATACCCATCGAGCTGATGTATCTTTGGTCTTACAGCTGTTGAGGGAGAACAAATTATTCTGTTGGAGAAATGTGAATTTCATAAATCCCAGGTGACAACCTTGGGGTACATTATCTCCTCCTCCGGTCTAGCCATGGACCCGCAAAAACCATCTGCTGTCTTGCAATGGCCTCTTCCTATGGGATAGAAGTCCATACAGTGGTTCCTCGGTTTCACAAACTACTACAGGACGTTTATACAAAACTTCTCTACTCTGGTAAAACCCCTCACAGACATGACTCAGAAGGGGGCTAATCCTTTGGACTGGTCACCCGGTGCCCTGCAATCCTTCGAAAACCTGAAGTCCGCTTTCTTTCATATCCGAATCCCACCCTATCCTTTACCCTGGCAGTTATGCTTCAGAGTCTGGAGTAGGCGTGTTGCTGTCCCAGTGCGCAGGGCCCGGTAAACCATTACTTCCATGTTGTTGTTTTTTTTTTCAAAAAAATTGTCTAAAACAGAGAGTCTGTATGATGTGGGCGATCGTGAACTGCTTGCCATTATTCTCTATGTAAGGGAATGGCGGCTCTACTAGAGGGAACTAGAATTGATTCTGACAGACCACAAGAACCTCACAAATCTGTCTGAGGCCAAGAGGTTATCTCCACAACAGGCCAGATGGGCCTTGTTCCTGTCGAGGTTCAACTATGTGGTTTCTTACCTCCTGGGCACTAAGAATATTAAGGCGGACGCCCTTTCCCAGCAGTTCATGGTGGATTCAGAGGAGGAGAGTCCTCCAACTCCTGTCATTTCCTCCGATTGGATATTGGCTACTTTTTGAATGAGTATTACCTCTCCTTTGGGAAAGGAGATATTGGCCACACAAGCCTCTGCACCAGTTGATAAGCCAAGTGGGAGATGCTTTCTGCCTGATTCTCTACATACAAAATTATTAGAGACGTACCATGCCTCGAGGGCGGCAGGGCACATTGGTAGAGACCAACTCATATGGCGCATGTCTAGATTGTTTTGGTGGCCTAGTCTGAGTGCAGAATGTTCTGCATTGTGGCCCCTTGTTCGGCTTGTGCCCAGACCAAGACCCCCAGACACCTTCCAGTGGGGCTTCTTCAATCCATTCCGCATGGGGAACGACCTTGGTCTCACTTATCCATTGACTTTATAGGGGAACTGCCTGTCTCTGAAGGGAGCACCGTCATCCTTATGATCGTAGATCATACCACTGAAAAGACTCCCCTCCGTGAGGCTGAGATTTTTGCCAGAGAGGTAGTGAGCCTCCACGATATACCCAAGGTGGTGGTCTCAGATCGCGGGAGTCGGTTTGTGTTTCCTCTCTTACCATCCTCTAACGGTGCTGCTGAGACGTCTAATCAAGTGTTGGAACAGTTCCTCTGTTGCTTCATTTCGGACCATCACGATAATTGGGAGAACATGTTACCATGAGCTGAGTTTGCCAGGAGTCGTGTTGTGAATTCTTCCTCTCAGAATACCCCATTTCTGATAAATTACGGGTTTCAACCTCCTCTTCTTCCAGAATCCTTTGAGATACAGAACATTCCAGCTCTGGACGAGCATCTGAGGGCACTCCGCTCCGCTTGGGTACGGGTTCAGAGATCCCTGTAAAGGTGTACGCAGAGCTATAAGACACGCAGAACGTAGACAGTTGCCAGCTCCGGTGTTCCATGTGGGAGAAAGAGTGTGGCTATCATCTCGCAACCTTAATCTCCAGGTGCCTTGTAGGAAACTGGCTTCTCATTTTGTAGGCCCCTTTCGGGGGTGTGCAACCATTACACTTCTGCTCCTGTCCGTCCCAGGCCTTTCAGAGTTGGGGACCATGAGGAATATGAGGATCAAAATATTTTAGACTGGCATAGAGTCAGAGGCCAGTTGCAATATCTGGTGCATTGGAAGGTCTATGTCCCAGAGGAACGCTCCTGGGTGGTCAGTAGGGTCTTAAATGCTCCAGCTTTTATCCATGCATTCCACTCCCACTTCCCCGCTGGTTCTGGTCCTCTTCCGTGGGGGAGAGGTCGTTAAGGGGAGGGTGCTGTCACAGTGTACCTTGGCATCCGTGCTGCCAGTTACCCTTGTGCTATTTTGCTGTTCTGTCTGGTGGTCACGGGCTGCAGGCGCGCGTTCCTGTCTCTGAACGCGGTGCTTGTTTATACGCACATACATTCATTTGACTAATTGATTCCCGCCTCCATGTGGGCCTATATGAACTTCCCAGGGTCTAAGGCCAATTGCCCTTACGTGGCGTTTCTGCTATTGCTAGTTACGTTTGCTCCTCGTTATGACTCTGATTTGGCTTCCGTTCTTGCTCCGTGTATGACCCCGGCCTGTCTGACCATCCACACTAGTTCTGACCAGTGGCTCTGGCTGACTACTCGCTCTGTGTATGACCCCAGCTTGTCTGACTATCCACTCCGATTCTGAACTATGGCTCTAGTTGTCTCTCGCTCGGTGTATGGCCCGGCTTGTCTAACTATCCACTCCGGTTCTGAACTGTGGCTCTGGCTGACTAATCTCTCTGTGTATGACCCTGGTGTGTCTGACTATCCACTCTGGTTCTTACCTGTGGCTGTAGCTGACTACTCGCTCCTTGTTGACCCCGGTGTGTCTTACTATCTACTTGGTTCTGAACTGTGGCTCTGGCTGTCTACTCACTCAGTGTATCCTAGTCTTTTGGGCTATTCGCTATAGCTGTACTGTGGCCTGTGCTGTCCTCTGCTCCTTTGGCCACTGTCCTCATTCTGTACCGCACGGTGTACTCCGATTCTGTTGGTCATCTGATACATATCCTGGGAGAGATAACTACAGCCTGGTTCCCTACTCCTCTCTGAGTAGTACAGGTCTCTGCTCAGTGTCAGTATGCCACCACAGCACTGGACACCAGGCTGCTCCTCCTCCGAGCTTCACCTCCTTCGGCAGGATTAGCTGAACCTTGGTCCGCCTGCACCTGTTGGTGTCTGTATGCGGCGCCCTTCTTTCCTGTTGAGTTTTATGCAGACTTTGTTGCGGACCCTTGGGCTTGCTGGTAGTTTCTGAAGGGTATTGGATTCTTTTCAGCTACCTTTCTTCTTTTCATTCCTTTCTTCTTTTCGCTCCCCTTTTGGGACCGGATCTGCCTTGTTTCCTTCCTTGGATCCATTCTGTTCATTACCCTGAACATGGATCCTTTTCGTGTTCCACCCTATTTTTGTTTTCCAGGTCGGAGGGCTGCTGCTGTCCTGTTCCAGACCTCCAGGGCCTCGATTCCTTTCTGGTCCAGAGTAGTTTTTACTGGGATCTTCTATGATCTGGCATTCCGGCCAGGTGTCCGGGGGAGGGGATTCCTGGCCTCGTTGGCTCCACAGGGTGCCTGCTTGCATCTTGCTGTTCATGGTTTGTTTGTTACATGGGCACTTCCAGTTAGCTGCTCTCTCCTTTGGGCTGACCTCGCCTCCGCTGGGGGCTATTTGAGTCTTGGGTGCATTGATTCTATCATGCACATAAGGGTATTCGGGAGCCCTCTGTTCAGGGCTCCTTCCTCATACTTGACTTTTCCAGTTGGGTTCTGCTTATGTCCAGGTTGGACCCTATCTCATCTCTGGGCTTGGTCTTTATGGGTTGCCTGTTTGACACCTGGCTGGGCTTGCTTTTTCTGATGGAGGATGTGCCTTATCGGATCACATTTGGGTGGCCTCTGTTCTGGCTTGCAGATCCATTCTGGCAAAACCGTTGGTCTCCTTGGTGGGGAGCTTGGGTTCCGCCATGGGGAGGTGCCATGTTGCTAGGTCCACAGGGTTCCACAGTGGGTTGTGGTCCCATTTTGCAAGGGGTATCTAGATTCTTTCAGAGATCGGTTTCTATCTCTCTCTTACATTCCATGTGGTGCTGCGGAGGGTAGACCCCTTGTGGTTCCATCTGCATTATGGATTTGATGGATGCCCGCCTATCCGGCTGGGGTGCACTCTGGGTCGCCTGACTGTCCGGAATCTTGGTTGACAGAGGAACCTCTTCTGCTCATCTGTGTTACGGAAATCAGGGCAATATTCCATGCTCTGAGGGGTTGGTCATCGCTTCTCATGGGTTGTCTGGTCTGACTTCTCCTCGACCGTCCCTTATATCATCAGCCAGGATGGCTCCTGATGTCTTGCAGCTTGGTTGGAGGTCAAGGCTGTTTTCCTGTGGATGGAAGTCCATGTACTTGACCTCTTTGCTGTTCAGATTCTGGGTGAGGAGGTGTCTTAGCTGTCTACCTGGGTTGCCTCTCTGTGGACACCGGAGAGTGGATACTTCACCAGGAGGCGTTCACCATCATCTTTCTGAGATTAAGTCTTCCCTGGTTCAACCTGATGGCCATCAGTCTCAATTGCAGGTTTTTTGCTAGTCTGCTCTACTTGGAGGGTCCATTTAGCTTACGCTGGGGATGTTCTATTGTTCCCTTGTTTTTTTCCCTTAGTCTCCATTTTCCCCCCTCTTCCCCTGCTTCCCAGGGTTCTGAGGGTGCTGTGGATGGCGAGGTCTCTGATCATCCTGGTTGCTCCATACTGGGCCCAGTGTCCCTGTTTTCAGGTTTCGCTGGCCCTGTTTGCGTGTGGACCGTTTCGACTTCCACATACTTCAGATCTCCTACCACAGGGCTACCTGCAGAGGGTGTTCATGGGGCATCTGGGTTTGACGCTTTGTAGATTGCGTCCTCGTTCTTGAGGCAGGGAGATTTTCTCCTGCTATCGTTGCCACTGTTATTCGGGCTCGGGTGCCTGTTTCCTCTGGTTTCTACTGGATTTGGTCTATCTTCCACTCTTGGTGTGTGGGCAGGGATCTGCCCTCATGAGAGTTTGCTCTGCCAACTGTCCTGTCCTTTTTTTTACTGGATGGAGTGAACATGGGCCTTAGCCTGAGATCCTTAAAGGTTCAGACTTCTGCTCTCTTGTCTTTTTAGGAGGCGATTCGTCGTCCTTCCAAATGTTAGGATTTTATTCTTGGTATCGCTCTTGGGTTTCCCTGCCTTTTGGCATCCCTCTTCTCAGTGGGATCTTACTCTGGTTCTGGGAGTCTTGCAGCGGCCTCCTTTTTGGCCCTTGGCCACTATTCCTTTCATCTTCTGACTTGAGAGATGGTTTTCCTCCTGGCGGATGTCTCTGTTCTGAGAGTTGCTGACCTGCAGGCTTTATCCTGCAAGCTACCTTTCCTGGTGTTCTCAGGGCACTTGGGTTCTTGTACTTCCAGGAGTTCTCCCTTGGGTGGTCTCTGAGTTCCATATCAACCAGAAGTTTGTTGTGCCTTAATTTTTTTCCTGCCCTGCTCTGACAGGGAGAAAGATCTCCACTTGTTGTATGTGGTGCACTGCCTTACGTCTGTTCGCCAGCCTGCTGCAATCTTTGTTGTCCCTGAGGGTCTGAGGGCTGCCAAGGCTGCATTCAAGGTGACTATTGAGCCTTGGATACGGTTTACTATTCGTGCGGCCTGTGTCCTTGGGACAGAGCCTGCTTCTTTTTTTCGTGTCATGGCTCATTCCACCTGGAAAAGTAATGTTCATTGGTTAGAGCATTTAGCGAAAAAGTTAAACATGTTACTCATTTTTGACAAACTCCCATTATCTGCTCAAAAATGAATGTTTGAAAGGTGCCCAGCAGCCTACTTCCGCTTGCCACACAGAGGCTGCTCCCGTCCCACTACCCAGCATCCTCCGATGATGGAGGCTGTCTGTCTGTAAGCTGGAGCAATATCATTGGCTAGATATCGATCTCTGCCAATGAGATCGATCCAGCTTAGAGAAAGAAATCCTCCATCATTGGAGGATACTGTGTAGTGGGACGGGAGCAGAGGCAGCGCTGCAAGCCGGAAGTAGGCTGCTGGGCATGTTTTAAACTTGAATTGTTTTGCAGATAACGTTTTTTTTTTTTTTTTTTTAAATGAGTAACATATTAAACTTTTTCTCTAAATGCTCTATCTAATGAGCATTACTTATCTATATGTGATAGATTCACTTTAACCTTTGAGTCCTGTTGGCACTTGTTCAGTGTGCTCTGTTACAGTTCAGTGTCCGTTGACACTTGGTTTATTCTGGATCTGATTAATCCATGTGGGATCTGGTAATTGGGGGATCGGCGCCTGGTCCTTGCCTTTCTTCCCACCTCTGGGAAACTCAATGTTTGGACATCCCAAAGTTACCAGTAACCTATACTGGATGACAGAGAAAAGAGGATTTTAGTCTTACCTGTTAAATCCTTTTCTCTTACTCCATATAGGTTACTGGTCTCCCACCCTGTCAAGGGACCATGCTTGGTTGTCCTGTGACCGAACGTGGGAGTCCTTTCAGGTTCATGCTCACAGGAGTCTTATTTTCCCTTCTTGCTACCTAGTCAATAATTAGCGTATCAAATCTTACTGAATGGGGATTGGCTGGTGCACAGCTAAGAAGGGAAGGAAGGCTATCTAGGTATTGAGTAGAGGTGCGTACCCTTGTAAATGGTAATCTGGAAATCTGAGGACTTAAGGCAAGGAGCAAAGCATAGGGCCTCACATGGTTTTTTTTTTGTTTTTGTTTTTTTTTTTCAGTTAAATAAAAAGCCAGCTAAATAGCCGAAAACCTTAAGCTTGTGCAAAATAGAAGGGATAGAGGTATGGGGTTTGTAACTTAAAGGAGAATATCAGAAAAAGCTGTGACCCTAGTCTCTGTTTTACCCACCCATATGCCTGTAAATTAATGCATATCTGAGAGTTGTTGTAGTAGGGGATTGAGGGCAATGTTGAAGAGGAACGTCAGTGGGGCAAACCTGCCTCGCTCCTCATCCCAACACAATAGGCATATTGTCCAGATAATTAAACATAAAGCTAGAACTTGCGCAAAAGACTGAGGAACTTTTGACAGAAAAATTTAATTTAATAAGATTGATCAAATGAGGACAAGACACCTTGTCAAAGGCTTTTTTTCAGCTTCTAGACTAATCAATATAGCTAGATTCCAGCATCCTGGCTCAGCTCAGAGTTTTTAAAATATATCATATGCCAAACTACCTGACCAAGGCTGCTGAAGAGAAAAGGGTCAGTGAAAGGAACTTCTAAAAGTTTGTGTCCTAACAACTATGGGAGCAGTGCCCCCATAGCTTAGAACTCACCCATTCTCCATCCTTTTGTCTGGTAGGTCACATATCTGCATGGATAGGTAATGCCAGAACCTCACTCAGTGTTCATGGGAAAGGAAGCAAGATTTCTATCCTCTTCATAGAAATCTGTCAGTGAATCATGAGAGCTCTCATGTGCTCCAAGTAATGCTTTGACATCACCCAGCTCTGCAGATCTTTGTGAACTCTGCGGGTAGGAAAGAGAGACCTTTTGGGTTCCAAACTATGGTAATGGCCTTGAACATTGTGATAAATTTTAAGGTATTATTTCCATAAAGTCAAATCATATTCCTGCTGAGACGCACTGAAACTTAAGTTTTGGGGGGAGGAAAAAAACCTTTTTAGTTCTTTGCAAAGCATACATGGGGTTCTTTGTAACATACTTTTCTACATTGCCCTGTTGTAGGTGGAGGTGATTAACCTTATACCAAACTAGATGCTGTTCTTTTAGATGTGCGTCCTAATAACACTGTATCTGTCTGCAGATTTGTACTAAAGCTGTGCTCTGATGTTAACCTTGCTGTGGGAGTGTTTAACCTGGTGCATAAAGCTGTGAAACCTCCCCCGATAAAACTCTACCGTGAGACGAATGAGCCAGTGAAGACAAAGACAAGGACTTTCAACCAGCAGACCGGGAGCCTGCTACTTCCCAGTGACACCAAGAGATCTCAGGTAGATTGTGTAGCTCCAAGAGAAGCCACATATTTACCTCATGCATCTTAATAGGCATTGGTTCTAAGATATTAATACCTTGAATGCTAGAGATAAGGCTAACATATCTTTTTTAATTTTTACTAGTTTTAAAGCCTGTGTACACGGGCCGACACTGGCAGCGCTGCAGTCATGAGCAATACTGACTTCCGGCGCCATGTCTGATACGGAGCTCGAAATTCAGACCGGAGTCCTCTCTGGGAGCGGTCCCAGGAAGGTGCGCAGAGAGGACTCTGGTCTGAATTCAGAGCACCCCACTCCATATCAGCCACGGTGCGGTCAGTCTGCACTGCACTTGACTGCAGTGCGCTCAGCCGTCTCTACTGCACATGACAGCTTCTGACAAACATCTTTAGCGAATTATAATATAGGATTTTTTTTTACTTTGAAACATAGATTTTGACAACAGAAAAGAACCATATGGCCAATCCAGTCTACTCATTTCATTATACATTTTAAAATACACAATCTTACATTCTTCTCAAAGCAATCTATCCCATGCATTTTTTTGAATTCCCTAACCCTTTGAGTGCTAAAGGTACTGGTGATTTTTCAAGTCATACTGAACCCCTCGTGTCAAGAGATTGATAAAAAAAAAATCCGCTAGAGATGCTGCAGGCACAGATCTAAGCATTTTTAATTGAATGTTTTAGTTATTGTTCCTGCACACCATGAAGCAATCTCCTCTCTGCTCGTCTGAAATCGAAGACCTTTGCTTTACTGTGTTTATTCAGATATTATCAGTATATTAATTGGGTAATTAATTACCCAAGCAATCCCTAATTTTTCCTTAGTACCCTGTATTATGTAGACTGTTATCCTTTACATAAAAAAACTCTTCGTCCTCTTCTTCTTTGCTCTGTATTCTTTTTAACCCATTAACTACCACCCGATCTGGGATGGTGGGCGGCCGTTAAGGACCATGGTACTTTTTTTTTCTTTGAATTCTGAGATGGAAGAGCTGTGGTCCTGAATGTCCAGACCGGCGCGTCTGTCCTGTCATGTCATATGTCATCAAGGGGTAAAAGATTATACTCCGCTATTATGATGTCCCAGATATGAGATTCATTGTACCAATACTTTGTTATAGTCACCACATCCAAGTTATCCATAGTTATTCTAGTAATTATTTCAGTAAGATTATTCCCTAAAAAGCCTGAAGGAACAGAGTATTATTTCTTGAAATACAGAGTGCAGCAAAGATTGCAAAAAAAAGGCAATTAGGCTAGCAAAAATAGAAGGGTTCCTTGGGAACTGCAGTGTTTAGCGAGACTGTTCTTTTTAATCCATTAAAGCCATGAGAAGACCAGTGATGTGCCAGAAACATCACACAATTTGGTTCTTTGAGGACCAGTGTTGACCCTTGCATGTCATGGCTTAATGATGACCGCATGCCACGTTGCTCGCTGTGATCATTATGGGGAGGCTGAAACTACTCCAGGATTGGTGCTGGGGGCAGAACTGAGAGGTAGAACAGATTTGGCTACTTCATAATGACCTTTTGATTTAATGTGTGTGGGTGGGAAAGAGGGATACTAGGGATTTTCATGTGAGGTACAGTACCCCCTAAAATGGGACACGTGGGAGATATGAACCTTTTGTCTAGTCCTTGTTAATTAAAAAAAAAAAAAAAATCATCACAGGAAAATCCTGGTCACCAAGGGGTTAAAGACACTTTCTCCACAGGCTCAGTGCTGCAAGATTGTCATAAAGCCCATGTAGTGCCTTTTTTTAAGAAGGGAACTAAAACAGAACCTGGGAATTCTGACCCATGTGTCTGACCTCAGTCATGGGAAAACTGCTTGTATTAAAGGTTATACTGAGAAGAACAAAATTATTAGAATTGTCATGGTTGTATGAGGAATATATAGAGCTAGTGAGAAATCTTTTGAGCTTCAATGAAAAAGGAAGTAACAACCTAGTTAATGGTAAAGCATTTAGACTGTAGTCTCCTTGGGGCAGGGACCTCTCTCCCATTGTTTCTATGAATGTTGCACTTATTTCATCCCCTCTTATTTACTGTAACATATGTCTATTGTAAGGCGCTGCATACACTGTGTGGCGCCATATAAATAAAGATATACATACGATTGATGGAGTATATCTAGATTTTGCAAAGCCATTTGATAACAGTTCCATACAGGACACTGGTGTATAAATTAAGGGCATAACCTTTGCAACTGGGTAGAAAATTGGTTGAAGCATAGGGAACAGTGTGTTTTTGTAAATGGAAAATCATCTAGATAGACTTGTTCCACATCCCTGGTTAGATGGCTGAGAACAGTTCTGATTAGTTTTTTTGTTAGATATGGGGCTGCCCAAATTCCTCCGTTAGGCAGATTACCATTACTGGCTTCCCCTCGAGGATTGCCCAGTTATCGGGTGCTGTTGTGGACCCTTGCAGCCCTGGGAGGGAATCATGCAACCCATTTCTCTCTCTCTCCTAGAAGAATCTCTCTGAGGCTTCTTCCTTCTCAATGGTAATGTGAAGAAAGAAGACCTGCAAAAAAGTGAGCAACCCTTTGAGTGCCACTTGTGCCACAATTCCCCTCCGCACAGATGTCTTTCTGGAGTTCCTTATAACTCTTGCACTCATGTTGGGTATTTTTATTTGTTGATTCCCTACATTTTTGGAGCTTGGTTGGCTTTCTTGGTAGAGTTTAACCCCTTCCCTGCTGTTTCCACTGGGTTCGGGCTTATTTTACACTTTTTCCTTTGGATTCATGTGTTTTTTGTTTTATTAGTCCCTACATGTTCTGTATATGTTTTAGGTACTTTTATTAGTTTTTCAAAACTTAGTAATTTTTTTTTAATCCTGCGCCTTTAAGAGCGCACTTTACCGCATGGCCGCACTTGCTCCATTGACTCCCATGGGACAACAGGCTTTGGGACATATCTCTGCAATCTTTCCACTTACAGAGTTGAGAGAGGGCTCATTCTTCTTGTCTCCTCTTGCCCTGTAATCCGGTTTACATCCTCAGTGTCTTAGGGGCCCCATGAGTTCAGGTTCTGGCATTTACTGGGAAACTACAGGGAGAGAAACTACAATTCCCAGAAAGCCTGTTTCGCGGGCTTCTGATTGGTTGTGATTTTGGTCGCCGTTTTCTTTCTCTCCTTGGCTGAGTATCCTACTCAGAGGCTTGGATTCCATTACTCTCCTCCTCAGGTTAACTATTTGCCTGCCAGGTAAGTACTCTTTGGGGCTTTCTGAGGTGTTTTATTTATCTGGGTGACAGTATTTGGGTTCCCTCTTACTGTCTGACACTTCTCTTAGGATGTTGGATTCACAGGGACAAGGACTCAGGGGCGTCTTTGACTCCCTTGCTTACTGTTCCTCATGCCAAGCTGGCTTCCTAGAGAATACTCATGACACTTATGCTCCTCATGCGCTGTGGCACCTGCTACTCCACCTGGGCCCTCCTGCCTTGAATAAGATTCACTTTGGGTCAAGGACTTAAAGTCCTCTATGGCACAGTTTCCTCTTTCCATCCAGGTGGTCCTCCAGTCTCGGAAACCCCCTACCTCGTTCAGGTTTGTGTCCCCTAAGGCCCCTGTCATTCCACTGAGGAGTATTCTTTTGAGGTTGATTCAGAGGAAGGGGAGTGGGCAGAAGGGGCTTCTTCCCATACATATGGTGGCCCCTTTGAGGCTGACCCTGAACCCTCTGCAGAGGGTCTCATTAAGGTGGTTTTGACTACAGATTCCTGTTAATCCTGTAGAGGCCCAGTCTTCTTCTGACGTATTTCAAAGGCGCAAGAAGTCCCTTACTATGTTTCCGACTAATCCCACTCTGGATCAGGTTATCCTAGATGAGTGGAAAATGCCAGACAAGCGTCTTTCTCTGTCCGTGAGGTTTTCTGAGCTGTATCACTTCTCTGATGCAGCCTTGGCTCAGTTGGCTACACCTCCTCAGGTTGATCCCCCAATTTCTAGACTCTCCAAGTCTAGTGCACTTCCTCTGGCTGACACCACGGCACTTAAGGATTTGACAGACAGGAAGCTTGAAGCTATTCTGAAGTCTTCCTTTGTTGCCATAGGTGCTACCTTGAGGCCTATCTTGGCTTCTATATGGGTTGCTAGAGCCATTGCTGTTTGGACTGAGCAGCTTACTGACGCTGTCCGTAAAGGTTCCCCTGAGGAGGACCTTTTGGCCCTGTTAGCCAACATGTCTGAGAATCACAGTGCCTCTGATCCTCTTCTGTCACTCTCGCTTGTGGTGTATGCTGATTTGCTATACTGGTTTGGCCCTCCCCTGGTGACCTTTTTATGCCTGTCTGGTGCCCTTTCGTGGTGTTTCAGAGCCAGTGTGGCTGTTGCTGATTTCCTGTGTTCCGGTTTCCCGTGTACCGAATTGGCCCGTCTTGACTACGTTCCTGTGTTCCTGCTCGTGATTGACCCGGTTTGTCTGAGAACCCGCTCCGTGATCCGACCTGGCTTGGCTGACGTTCCTGTTCGTGATTGACCCGGCTTGTCTGAGAACCCTCTCCGTGATCCGACCCAGCTTGGCTGACTTCCTGCTACGTGACCAGTAACGGACTGCTCCGGTGACCTGCTAGTTCCTGCTCTCTTATCCGGTTGTTGCCGTAGCGACATTCTGACTTCTGCCGCTGACCAGCCTGGCCGTGTGACCTGCTTCTGTCCGGTGTTGCTTGCTCCCAGTGCTGAGTATTGCTTGATTGCAGAGCTGTGCTGCTGTCCTAGAGCCTCCGGCTATAGTACTTATCTGAGCCTCCGATCCGTAAAGCTGCATATTAACCCTGGCTGTGCTGCATTACCATTTGCTGAGCCTCCTCTCTCTGGTTTAGAGCCTAGCCTCTTTGCAATTCATCTGCTGAGTCAGCCGCTTATGCTCTGGTTGGTCGGCGGCTCATTCTACCTTATTGCAGAGTAGTGCTGTTCGGTA
Source organism: Rhinophrynus dorsalis (assembly GCA_037306005.1). Classification (NCBI taxonomy): domain Eukaryota; kingdom Metazoa; phylum Chordata; class Amphibia; order Anura; family Rhinophrynidae; genus Rhinophrynus; species Rhinophrynus dorsalis. Next base: position 116,748,365 of record CM074722.1, read on the forward strand.
ACGATTCCGGTAGGGTGCCATTTGGCTCTGGCTCATACGTTAACGCCGTTGGGGCTGAAGGCCCTAGCTACTATAGCTAAGGGTGGAAGGCTATTGGCTTCTCCGTTACAGCATATGGTGGTCCGTTGTTACGCCCGTGGGGGCTACTGGCTCAAAGCTCTTGCAGGTTGATTTAGGTATACGCCCGTGAGGGCTATTGGCTCACAACCTCTGGTCTCCGTTTGTACGCCCGTGGGGGCTATTAGCAGCTCTTGCAGTTCAGGCTGTACCGTGGTGACGCCCGTGGGGGCTAACTACTCAGGCACTTGCAGATTCAGTCGTATCCTTGGTTACACCCGCTGGGGCTAGTCTGGGTACTGTTCTGCTGATATTTCCTCTGATCACACAGGGCCTAGCGGCATCCCCTCTTAGTACTCTAATTGTGATTCCAGCTACACTTACTTCTCCCAATTAATACCTTGGGCGTACCAAACTCCACAACAGAGACTGTCCATCTATGCATTTAACCCTTATATGTGTCTCTACTATGTGCCTGTCCTGAGACAGTATATGTGATACTCTTATTCTGTATACTGGGCCTGTGGGGGCATATCTGTCATTATTTTGCTTTTATTTTGTGTTGCCTGTAGAGGGCGATCGTTTGCCTTATTTTTCTTTTAATAAAACTGTGTTTTATTTTACCACTGGTCTGAGTGTCTTAAAAACCATTACACTGAGGCTCAGAAATATGTCACTGATGCTCTCTTTGATGCTGTCGCTTGAGGCTAAGGCTTCTGTCTTTTCTGTGGCTGCACGTTGTGGCTTAAGATTTGGTCTGCTGACCTCTCATCTAGGAAGTCACTGATTTCTCTCCCCTTTCAGGGCATGTCTCTTTTTGGGCCTGAACTGAAGCAAATCATCAGTGAGGCCACCTGGGGCAAGAGCACTGTTGCCTCAGGTCACCAAACTCCGTAATCTGGCTTGTCGGGGGAATCCAGATCTGATTATCGTCTGGTCTCTCTTCCTCACGAAGTGAGGCAGGACCTCCTTTGATGGTTGGACAGATCCAAAGGGGAAGCCCTGTGTTATCCAGAACTGGATTATGGTGATAAGGCACGGGAGCTGTTCTGGGTCTCCTGGGGGTTCAAGGCCGATGGACTGTGGATGAGACCCTCCAACCCATCAACATCATGGAGCTCAGGACGATTCTTCATGCTCTGGCATACTGGTCCTCTCCACTGAGGGGCTGTCCACGTCCAGTCGTACTACGCCATGGCCGTGGTGTACATCAACAAGCAAGGAGATACAAGAAGCACTTCTGATTGGTCAGAGGTCAAAGCTATTTTGACCTGGGCGGAAGAACATGTTCCTTCCATCTCCTCTGTGCACATTCCAGGCGTAGAAAACCTCCTTGTGGACTATCTCGCCAAACTGAGTACCCCAGGGAGCGGGAGCTCCATCCAGAAGTCTTTGACCTGTTGGTTCAAAAGTGGGGTCTTCCCTGATAGACCTGATGGCCACCAGGGTTATCTCTGGAGAGAGGACATGGAGCGTCTGGTTTTGACGGCATGGCTGTTGAAGCCTCCATCTTAAGGTGGAAGGGTTACTCTCCTGAGGTGGTCTCCACCATGATTCAGGCCAGGAAACGGTCTCTTCCAAGGCCTACCACAGGGTTTTGTCCATTTTCCATTCTTGGTGTGGGGACAGAGATCTGTCCTTGCAGGAGTTTGATCTCCAAGCGATCCTGTCTGTTTTGCAGGATGGTGGGAACAAGAATCTCGGCCTTTGTTCCTTGAAGGTGCAGACCTCAGCTCTCTATCTTATACCAGATACTCATTGCCATATTTCCAGATGTCAAAGTCTTGTTTCAGGGCGATCTTTGAGGCTCCTACTCCACAGTGGGATCTTAATCTGGTTTTGAGAGTCATGCAGCGGCTTCCTTTTTGAGTGCAAGGCGGCCACTTGGTCCTCTGTGTACACCTTTGCCGAACACTACCATGTGGTTGTCCTGGCTTCAGCCAAAAAGTCCTGGAGGCAGTTTTGCGTGTCTAGGACTTTTCTCATTTTGTGCCTTATAGCTCTTTATCTGTTTGAGCCCTGTTGGCTCTTGTTCTTGTGTGCGGTGTTATGTTATTCAGTGTCCGTTGACAGTTAGTTTGGGCTGTTCCGTGTCCTGAATAGTCCATGGGAACTCTGGTATAATGGGGACCGGCAACTGGTCCTTTCCTTCTTCTTCCCACCCTGGGAGGTCAATGTTGGTACATCCCCATGGTACCTGTGAGTTGTTTTGGACGAAATAGAAAGGAGGATTTTAGTCTTACCTGTTAAATCCTTTTCTCTTAGTCCCTATAACTCACATGTCTTCCACCCAGTGAAAGGGACCATGCTGGGTCTCCTGTGGCTGGGTTCATTGTTCACAGGAGTTAAACTCTCTTCCTTTTTGCTATCTTACTTAATAGGCTTTTCACAAGTCTGTCTGGGCGGTGGCTAGTGAAGTAGCCTGATATGCAGGGGGAGGCTCCACCCTGCACTTCTTTTAGAATTGTTCCAGCCCACTGGGAGGAGCTGTTGCCTCCCCATGGTACCTGTGAGTTATATGGACTGCCCCACAAAGGAGTCTCTCCTTTGTGGGGCAGGTCTGTCTCAAAGACAGAGTCTTGTGGTTGGAGACTCCACTTCCTCCAATCTGCAAATGCCCCAGAATGAATTTGTCCTGTGAAGAAGATGGATGGCAGGAAACTTGTTCGTTTTTAGATTTTTTAAATTATTTTTCTAATGATACGGGGCTGTTAAAATTCCCCCTGGAGTGGGTGCTGTGTGGACCCGTGCAGCCCTGTAGAGGGAATCTTGCTGTCAAATTTTCCCTCCCTGCAGAGTCTTTTGGGGCTCTTTGATTTCAGCTACAATGGTAACCTGAAGACAGAAGAATGGTGAGTAACCCTTTGATTGTCTTGGTCCACATTTGTCCCAGTCCTGTCTCTCTCCATACAGAGGCATTCCGAGCCTTTGCAGGTTCTTGCACTCATGTTGGGTATGATCATGTACTGTATATCCACCCCATAGAGCTTTGGAGAAAGGATGGCTGCAGTTTGGTTAGGGATCAACCCTTTATCTGCTGTTTTGCACTATTTTGGTGGCCTACGGTCATCGTGGGATTTGTTTATACTTTCCCTTCACTTGTGTCCTCTTTTTATGTCTCCGTTGGATGTTCCGTGGGGTATTTGGGTCTCTGGATCACCTAAGTACATTTGACCAAATTCGTTGGAGCAGCCCCTTTAAAGCAGAACTTTCACCTAAAATAAAAATGTAACCACACGTTTTAATTATTAACACAACGTCAGCACTTCCGCTTTCTATGAGACCCTGTACATCCCAGGACTTCCCAGTTGCAACTTCAGTAGCATGGTAAACGGAGTTTGCTGTAACTTTAGCCCACAGAAAAACAGCTGTAAAGGGGAGCGTGAACGTGCTTCCTGGGGCAGCTGGGAAGTCCTGACACTGTACAGGTCCCGTAGAATGCGGAAGTGCCCGATTTTGAAGGCTAAATATCTCCACTAGTAGGTGAGTTAGGTAAAAAAAACATACATGGTTACATTTTTATTTTAGGTGAAAGTTCTGCTTTAAGAACAAACACCCACCCACAGCCATCTTTGCTCCATTACCACCATGGTTTGAGAGATATAAGGATTCAAATTGCCCCCTCCTCTCCTGTTGTCAGCATCTAGCTGACAGCAGGAGATGCCGGTCCAGAGACCAGCAGGTGGGTCTGCAGCAGAGCCGAAATTGCGGTACTTAACCCCTTCCCGACAATGGACTTACCTGGTACGTCCCGCAAAAAACTGTCACTTAGTGACAGTGGACGTAGCAGGTACATCCTGGAAATCCGGGTCCGCGCTAGCCGGGCGTTAAGTGATGGCCATGTTCGCACGCGGCCTGTCACTAAGGGGTTAAAAAGAACTAATTCATTGGAAAGATCTACAAAGTGTGCTTGCAAACCAGGCACACTTTTTAGACCTTTCCAATGAATTATTTCTTTTTAAGTAACGCGATTTAGGCTCTTCTGCAGAGCCACCTCTAGTCGTACAACTCCATTTTCCTGCTGTCAGCTTTACATCTGACATCAGGAGAAGAGGAGGGAGGGGGAACTTTGAATCCCTATATCTCTCAAACCATAGCTGTTTGAGAGAGAGGGTTTGGAGCGATTTGATTAATATTTTAATCTCTACATAACTGTAAAAACATTTTTGGGACATTACTGTCCCTTTAAAACCCTTTATCAAGAGTAAATAGATAACATGCATTTGAGTACCATGATTTCTTAATTTTTCTTATCTGTAACGCAGACATATGGAAACCGTCAGATCGTTCTGGAAAAGGAGGAGACAGAGCAGCTGAAGAGATTTGATGATCCTAGCTTGGTGTTGATTGGGTTCAAACCAGTCAACATGCTGAAGAAGCATCATTTCATCAAGCCTGCTCAGTTCATCTATCCAGATGAATCCCTCATCAATGGTGAGTCCAAAGATTTTCCTAGGGCAAGAGAAAGTGATTAAGGATAAAGATCGGGTACAGCTAAAGGATAGTACCCTATTAGCCGTATAGAAGATGAAAGTGTAAAATAACTTTGTAATAATAAAACAGTGATTTAAAGGTGTGATGCCTTTAACCAATTGGCCTCTAATGATGTTGTAGATGATCCTTAACAGATTCTTTAGAACTTGAAAAGACGATGCCCATGAATTCCACAGCAGTAAGAGGCATCGGGGGGTGGAGTTTGGCTTGGATGCAGATTTTATGCCATGCCTTGTCCTTTTGTTGGGGGATTGCCCCCTTTCCAAAGGGACATGAAGGTGTTAGTGCCAGGGGGTCATGGGTATATACCAGACAATCACTGTGTATACACATATACATAAATGCGTATTTCCTTTTGTACACCTTTATGGGGAGGATATTTTTTTTAGAGGCCCCCTGCCAAAGAGGAATATGCCTTTTTGGGATCAGATTCTGAAGCCCCAATACTGCATAAGATTTTGATGCAGCCCAGTTTAGGGATACTTCAAGCAATAGCTCTAGTGTTCATGCTAGGCCCGCTGTTAAAGAGCAGTATTACCCCAAGTACTACCACTGATCCTGAACCCATGGAATGGGTATTACCACCAGTGGGCTTTGGTCCTGAAAGTCCTGCATTCACAGCCAACCCAGGAATTAAAGTGGATATGTCATCATTTACTACAAGCTTCAAAATGGAATTGTGTTCTATCATCTTGGCTATGTGCCCATGGGAAGTTCTGGCATATCTAGATTTACCTACACATCCCTATCCACCTAGACAGCCAACGCTATCTGCGATTTGCCTTCGGCTTGGCTCATAACAAGTTTGCAGTTCTGCCATTTGGCCTGGCTTCTGCGCCTCAAGTGTTCCTCAGAGTCATGGGGGTCTTAGCGGCCTTCATTCAAACCTAGGGTGTCGAGGAAATGCTGCATCTGGACATCCTTTTGCTCAGGGCTCCCTCAGAGTATCTCTTGGCCCAGCATGTCCAAGGCTCGATTGCTGGTCCACCAAGGGAGGATTCTGAATGTGCTGAAGTCCTCTCCGGCACCTTCCCAAGAGCTTGGTGTTCCTGGGGCTGAGGTTCACCACCTCCCTAGGAAACGTCTTCCAACCAGAGCAGAAAATCCTTCTGGTGATGCAGGAGGTGTCTCAGGCCCTGGTGTGGCTCTCTGCCGTGATCAGGGAGTATATGAGAGTGTTGGGCAGGCTGGTGTGAATGAAAATAAAATTATCCCAAAGGCAGAGCGCTCCAGGGGCAATACAATATCGACTAAAAATAGAAATCTGGCTTAAAAATACATTAAAGTAAAAAAAAATGAGTAAGTATATAATATTAAAAAGATAATTCTCAGATTTAAATGTACTGTTGCCTACACATACAGAGATTATAAAATGATCATTCCATGTGGTGATACTATCACAGAAGGGTTATATGAAATATATCTTTATAGTAAAAAGGATAGTAGTAAACTATTGAAATTAGAACAAAACATCAAAAATGGGATAGTCAGTTTATACCCACAGTCTGGATGAAATGAGGATGGAAGGATGAAGATGGAATGGTCAGTCAATGGATATGAACATATGATTGATGATATTATGATGAAATTGTCAATTCGCTGGTTAGTGCTGCAGAAATCGGTGTATAGTGGCCTTGTCCACTAATTGCAAGTCTGGGTCTGAGAACACTTGAAACACAGCGCACATAATAAGAAAACATCTGGAATAATGACATCTAAGCAGACAGCAGGAAGCATCTGGACCAAGATACAGGACTATCAGAGGACGCAGTTTGTCAGCTATAACAGGAGAGAGACCCGCGTGATGAGCATAAAGCCCAAGAAGGGCTATTGTGAGTGCAATTTATAACTTTACTTTGTTTTTAAATTTCATTAAAACTACTACACCTAGATTACTGTTTTTCTTGTTATGTACGCTGTGTTTCAAGTGCTCCCAGACCCAGGCTAGTGTGAATGCTGAAGGCTGTGCCTTACTCTCAGATGTACATGAAGGAACTTCAGAGACATGTCATCCAGAGTTGGTCCGGCAGATATCCCTCTCTTCAGGGCCAGCCGCGATCCTCAGTGTTGGTTGCTCCACCGCAACCTGGAACAGGGGAGACCCTTTGTAATACCAGAAAGGACTCTGGTAACATAGTAACATAGTTGATGAGGCTGAAAAAAGACATGTGTCCATCAAGTCCAGCCCATGCCTGAACACCCCTCTTGATCAAGAGGATGGAAAAAAAACCAAAACATTGAAGCCATTTCAAATTAAGCCCCAAGCGGGTTCCTGACTCCAAATGGCATGGATCAACAACCTATCTGCATTGAAGCCATCTGTCATAATTCTCAATATTGTTCTGTGCTAGATATGTGTCTATTGCTTTTTTGAAAGCAGTTACAGTATCTGCAAGCACAGCATCCTGAGACAATGAATTCCATAGCTTTACTGCACCTACTGTAACAAAACCCTGGCAAAGAAGTGTCCCTCCATGGTATACCTAAGGGAGCGCCACATAATAATGACAAAAATATATAAAATACAATGCAATAAAATGAAGAGAACAATCTAATATTATTTCTCAGTTTCTTCGTCTGAGGGAAATAATTGAAAAATCAGTTGGAATAGCATCTTCGCAACTGCTGTTAGGTGAGAACTCCCCAACAGGATACACTACAGCAATAAAAAACTGGCATAAGAAATTCCTCTAAGTGTAGTAATTCTTAAGACGTTGCACCTTCACCTTCACCCTGTGCACAATTAAAACCGCACTCACTTGTTAGAGAGTTAAATGAACTGCCTCCCCTGGTATAAGCCTCAGGACAGTTTTACTCTCTCCTCTGGTCATGTTGGCATTTACCCCTGTTAGAGTGGTAAAGATGGAGAGGGGGCACCCTGATGCCTACCAGAGACGCTGTGACTGGGAGGCATCCTTAGATCACCTTTGGTGGTCGTGTTTTCATATCCAGAAGTACTGGGCTGAGTTGACTTCTATTATGATTCAAGTGTTGGGCTACCCAGTCCCGCTGGATCCGATCTTACTTCTTTTCTTCTAGCACCCCTATTCACTACTAAAGGCCACCCCCTTTTCCACTTCATTTCACTGCAATGATATTGAGGGTCCCTGCCCACTGGAGAATGCTGTCTTTGCCCCCCCTACCCGAGTGGTTCTCAAGGAAGATCTCCATGTGCTATGCCATGGTACCATGTATCTGTACAGAGAGGTTTGGATCTCCTGGGACGCCTCTCCATTTTTCTGGGCCACTAGCTGCTCCTGTGGAACCCCCTTCCCCATCCCACCTTCTCTGCTTCTATTGAAGATTAATGGCTGTCATGAGGAAGCATCATGCGCCCTGTAGGATGCCCACCCCAGACAAGATGGTCTTCTCACATCATAACTGCCTGGGCATCCTACTCCCCCCCTGACCTCATTCGATATCTCTTCCCTCCCTTCTCCCCTCCAAATGCTTCTCCCCATCCTCCCCCTTTCACATCTTCCCACTGCCCCTCCCCTATTTATCACTTCCTTACATGATTTTTCTCTTCTCACTGACTCTTCTAACTCTGTCTTTGCCACTTTTCCCAAAGAACTCAATCTGGAGCTCATGGGGCCTCTTTTATCCCCTTAGCTTTTCCACTGCTCCATCCTACACTGCTAACTCATGAACATCATTAATTGCAGTGGTCATTACCCATTGCATTCTGCTTTGGTGTATGCTTTAATATTTTTGGACTTTTAAGATGTACCCTGTGAGTTCTGGAGCTTGCATGCTCTGTTATGTCTTATCTGTATCTTCTTATGATTTCTGTATTTGCATATGATCTCAATAAATCTTTAAATTTAGGCAGATTAATTATATAAATGACCATATTTTGATTTCTTCATTGAGTCCCAAAGGTGTTTGGGTCTCCAATGAAAATACCCAGAAGGCCTCTCTTCTACACAAACTATTGTATCATTAAGCACTCTATGTGTGAAAGCATGAGACAGTTTAACTTTTATGCCCACTGTCTGTCTCTCTGACTGTCTGTATGTTTCCTCCATCTGAATATTTGCCTTTGTCCATGAATGCGTTCTTACATTGTGAAGTATTTGGAAGGAATCGGCAGCTCTGTTGACCTGCGCCAGAGGGGGATATCAGCAAAGGCGGTGATTGACTTTCTATTTCCTGATGTGGGAAAAATGGAACAATTCCTGGTTCAACCAGCTGCATCATAAGGAGCAAATAAATCTATTTAAATGAGGCTTTTAACGCTTTGAGTGCCAGAGGGGTACGCAACGGGTTAAACTCTTACATGCAAGAGGGTTATTTCTAATGCATTGCTTCTCATTCCAGGGGTTTAAAGTTCCATGGTAAAACAATACAAATTTGTATTCTCTATAGCACATTTGGTTTGCTCCAGAATTAATCCATTTCTCTAGCTCACCAGCCTTTGTGTCTAGACTCATACAGTGTCGCCGGCAGCCTGTGAGTTTTTCAGCTGTTTGCTTCCAGCTCCCATAATCCTCAACTGAATTCAAGGAAAACTAACCGCTTCTAATGATGCCCCCGCATACCCTGCCCTATTGTGGTGGACCAAACAGTTGAAGGCAGAACCACAAGGTCTCAAGCTCTGTCATTTGTGCACCCATCCGGTGCTTAAAGGGTTGAGTTGTCTCATGCAGTCTGTCTGCTTCAGTTTTCAAAAAACCTTACAGAAACTGCAATGTTTACCTCCATGCATATGGCATCCCGGACTGGTTGAAGATGTTCTCTTGAATAAAGGCACAAGGACAAAAATCATAATGACTATTATGATTTTTTGACCATGTTAGTCAATTGGAAGTTACAATTCTCCTTAATATTATTTTTGGCCAATTTGCATAATTCACAGACTTTATTGTGACATTTATTGAACACTGGGCAGTCAGTGCCCTGGCATGCAAGCATCAAGTGTGCATGTGGTATGCGAACAGTTGCTTTAATTATGCAGTGCAACATTACTGAGCACTCTTGTTCGTTTGTTCTTTGCATAAACTCTTTGCTTGCTAAGGGGATGTGCAAGCATTGAGAAGCAATGTAGCATAGGAGTAACCTTTTAATGACCAGAGAGGTGTACAGTGCATTATACACCCCTGTGGTCCTTGACTTTTATGTTTATTTGTTATTTACCATAGCGAGTATTGTTTATTGATGTCTCTTGGTATTTTATTATTTTTCTGTTTACATTGTGATTAATTTAGTTTGTTTTCTTGTCCGACAGGGAGTACCACTCTCTTCCATGCCTTGCTTACCAGGTGTCTGGCTCGGCAGGTGATGGCAATATGCAGGTACACTCCCCGAAGGAACACGCCCCCTCGTTTTGTAGCTCTAATGCCGCAGGAGGAGCAGTTGGATGACCACAATATGCAGAGCACCCCCCCAGGTAAAACCAAGGAGAAGTAAATGGGGCAGCTAGATTTAGGGACAGTAAAGGAGCATTTCGCAAATATGGAAAAGTTACTGGACACTAAAGTGTTCCATAACCTGGAATATAGCTGGAATGGGTTGGGTATCAGAGCATTCAGGACATTATTTATCCCGAGTACATGCAGAAACCCTGGATTTTGAAACTGATTGGATCATGATGCTGAACACATTACTTGTGAATACAATCAGCACCACAGATAATTTGTATCTAATGCAGTCCCCCCCCCCACTCCAGATTGTGCAGGCATTAATACAATTTGAAGTATAGCTCTGGGCAGCATTAATAAGTTATGCACATAAATTACATATATCTACATATGTAAATCTTGTTGGATACCATTTGAATCCAACAAAATATAATCTTACATCCTCACAATACCACACCTTGTTCCATGCAATTCTGCAATCCCAGAAGAAGTTTGTTACAACATAGAAGAATTTTATGCCTTGGCTGCTAGAGGGGTCTTGAGCACATTACGTTGCAATGTGTTGGAGATCTTGTTAGCATCCAAGAGGATAAATAATAGCCAATAAATAGGATATGTAAATCTGGAGCAAGTGACTGGAGTGGGTTTGGGATTGCTCTTGCCACACATACAAAAGAGAATGTGAGCATGGCCATTACCTTTAGGGCATCTTACAGTGCTTGGTACTCTAGACAGTTGCAAGTTTGCCTAGTGGGAAATCTGACCCTAGGTGTCGGTCTCTTTGGAATTATCATAGAAATAAATTTGAGGGGTAACTATTTGCCACTTCTGATTTAGACTGGTATGTTCATTACTCTATGCGTTTTCTCCTTCACATGCTAAATTATATTATTTGCATTATGCTATGACCTGTTTGTGGCAAATTGCACTAAGGATCCCAGTTGCCTGTTTGAACGTTTGGATCTGTGTGCCAGTTTTCTTATGGGAACCCATAAATTCAGCTCTGTGTATACGAGGTGTCCTTCTTCCCCTCTATTTTTTTTTTTCAGTTGATATATTCATCACTCTGCACTTTCTTCTTTTCATGCTGAATAATATTTGCATTACATTATGGCCCATATATGGTAAATGGCACCAAGTATCCCTGTTTTTATTTTGGTGCACTTTATGATGTATCACATATTGTATAGAGCGAAGTGGCTCCTGGTTATCACCTCTCATTGTTTTTACTGCAATTAGGTTTCAGTCTTATTTTCCTTCCGTTTGCTGATGACATCCGTAAAGTTGACTACCCGGAGAAGATTCCTGCTAATGATGAACAAGTGGATAAAATGAAGCAGATCGTTCACAAGCTGAGGTTTAAATACAGGTATTGTAAAGAGGAACGCAGTACAGCATGAGAAGGAAAACTTGGCAGCAGCAATAAACACCTGCTTTGAATCTCTTAAACAAAAACCCCACAATAGTTCTTAAAGGGACTATGCTCTAAGAATACGTCTCCTACTTTAACCATTTGAGTGCCAAAGGGGTACACAATACATTACTTTGCAATGTGTTGTGTACCCCGCTTGACTCAAAGGGTTAACGACAACTTTACTGGATAGGTGTCTAATATAGCTGTTTGTGTTTAAGTTTATAGACATACCTGACTACTGTTCAAAGCACATTTACCTAGATGTCCTCTTGTTTAAAGATATGAAGTCACGTATTCCTAAAGTAAAACCTATTGCTCATACCACTGTTTAGAAATAGCTGCATTTCTCATTCACGTATGGAAGTGTAAAACTTAGTAGTAAATAGTTTAGGGACGCAGTGATCTTTAAAAAAAAACACTTTTAAAAGCAAAACAAGAACAGTAATTTTGTAGTTTTTGCATTATTTCCCCTAAATGAAGCTGACAATTCAATGTTAACACCAGTCACATGGCTCAGTTGGTTAATGCATTAGCTGTAAAATCTGTTCAAGCCTTAGAGTCACAGGGTCTAGTCCTTGCAAGGACAACTCAGCCTTTCACCCTTCTGTTATAGATAAAATGAGTATCTGAGACATAATTGAAAAAGAGAGCCAATCTGTGTATCTTCTTGGTAAAATACTTTATCTTGTATCTGATATGGAACACAGGTATCATGGAGGAGTTGAGTCCCTCCTCCTGGAGGGCAGGGCACATAACAAAAGGCGGTCTTTTGGGTGGAGACTGCCTCCTGTAGCTCAACCCCCCTACCTACTAACTCCCAGAATTCATGTGTCCTGCAAGCAAGCTGGACAGGCAAAGTCATCCTCTTAGTTTTGTTTAGGTTTTTATTATTTTCCAATTAGATATGGGTCAGTATAATATTCCATTAGGGGGTACCATTATTGGGTTTCCCTGTAGTTAGATTGCCCAGTTTACAAGTGCCTTGTGGACCTTTTCTGCCTTTGGAGGGAATCTTGCTTCCAGGTTTTCCTTCATGACTTAGTCTCTTGAGATTCTGTCCTTTGCTATGATGGTAAACTGAATAAGGAAGACTGGTGAGTAACTTTTTGTGTTCCTTGGTGCCACTTTATGTCCCATCCCGTGTGGCCTCTTCCTGCAGAGGCTGATGTGAGCTAAGTTATGCTCTGGCACTTTTTATGGCTATGTTTACTATTCTCTAAGAGGATGACTGCTTTTTCTATGTTATTTTATTGAATTAATCCTGTCTGTGCTGAATGGGGCTCTTAAGTATGTTTGAGTGCATTGAGGGGGGGGGCTTATTTTCGCTTCCAAACTTCTTAAACCTTTGTTTTTAAACTCCACCTGATGTTCCCTGAGGATTTTGGATCTTTTGCAAACTTTTTAATTTTAATCAATTTTAGTGCAGCAGCCCCTTTAAGAATGGGAGCCCGTCCACAGCCATCTTTGCTCCATTGATGTATATGGGAAAACTTCTCTGGGACATATCTCTGCCACTGTATAGGCTACAATGATCAGAGAGGGCTTTATCATCCAGTCCACTTTCTCAGTGTCCGTGGGGTGGGGGTGGGTCCGCTGCAGTCTGCAACCGGAATTGTAAGCATTGCTAGGCAACAAGCAACAGAGACTACAGTACCGAGAATGCCAGTTTCTCAAATTTTTTTCCAGTTGGCGGACGCTGTTCTGGTGGCCAACTTTTCTCTTGCTTATCATCTGCTTATCAGCAGAGACTGACTCTCCTTGTTCTACTTCTCCAGATTAACCTTTGCTTGCCAGATAAGTGTATTTCTGTATATTTAGGGTGCTTATCTTTATTCTGGGGCCATTTTATCTAGTATTTACTAGGCTTGGAACATTTTTCTCTTAAGGGGCATGGTGGAAAATCTAAGGCAAAAGATTCAGGGGCTCCCTCACTCACTGTTCTTCTTGCCATACAGGGCTCCCTAGGGAATATTCAGGGTCTCTGTACCCCTCATGTGTTGTGGCCCTTACTACTCCAATGGACCCCTCTAGCACAGATCAAGAGCATGCCTGGGTTAAGACTACTCTCTTCAGTGGCACATACGCCTTCTTCAGTCGAGTGGAGTATCCCTGTATCCAGGGATTGTTCTCAGGTTATTGGGGACTCCTCTGAGGAGGAATTGCCCTCAGAAGAGGATTTAGATGATGGGAAATCTGAGGACGTGGATTATTCCTACTCTTATGGAGATTCCTATGAGGCTGATCTGCCCCCCTTCGGTGAGGTGCTCACCAGGATAGTCCTGGATACCCTACTGGTCTTTGACACCTCTGATGGGGGAGCTCCCTCTCTGGATATCTTCCAGAGGTGTTGAAAATCTGCTCCTGTGTTTCCACCCAATAACACTTTTGATCAGACCTTATGGATGATTGGAAAACTCCCAATAAGAGACTATTGCTATGTTTTCCTTAACAAGTTCTTTGCTAAGAGATTCCATTTGTTTGGCTGAGGCTGTGGCGCTGTTGTCTTTTGGCTACATATAGTACGTATACATAAAATAAAAATCTGAGTTTTACAAATAACCTGTGACTTGCTATAAGTTCAGTGTCATGTTTTTGGAGAAAGGCATTGAAAGTTTGCCTGTCCTGTTAAAGCACTCCAGATTCAGGCAAGTCCCTATCTACCTACAGTCTGTGAACAAGTATTTAATATAATTCAATTAAAAACAGTGATTCTACCTTACCTCTACTGTGAACAAAACACTTTTGAGGGAAATGAGTGAGGCATTTATACCTTCCCTAATTTGGCTATCACCCTGTTTGGGGAGCTACAAACCAAGAGACGAGGAGCCAAAACCTCCCAAAATACATACAGAAAATATAATACTGAATCTGGGGTTCCTTGACGGGGGCAGGCAAACTTTCCATGCTTTTGTCCAAAAGCACTAAACCCCACGGTATTATTTGTAGCAAGTCATAGGTTGTTTATTTGTAAAACTCAGGATTTGATGCACAGTCACCTCTTTTATTTTTACATTTATGCCCTCCTTCTTTGCTACTGGCTAAAGGCCTATGATCTCACAAAAACCAGACCCATCCATTTCCCACCATGTGAAAAGGCACCATATTCCATATATTGCGGCTGGTGAAGAACGCCAACCTCGTGTGGACACTGCAGGTCTTAAGGATCAGGTAAATAACAGGACTGATTCCCTTTTCAAGGCCTCCTTTGAAGCTACCGGGGCAGCACTGAGGTCTATTTTCGCCTTTGTTCTGATGGCCAACATCATGGAGGCCAGTGCCTATGTTTCAGAGGTGCTATTTGGTTCCTCCAGGTTCTCTGCTAAGACCTCCACCTTTTCAGTTGTTGCGAGCCGCACCTGGTGGCTTATGATTTGATTTAAGTCACTCGTTTCCTTTGCCTTTTCAGGATAAGTCCCTTTTAGGGCCTGACTTGAAACAGGTCATCAGTGATGCTACAGGTGGTAAGAGCATATCATTGCCTCAATTCTCCACTAAGCTTTCCTTTTTGGTGAGGAAGGAGCATATTTCTTGTGTCCCCCCGCTCTTGTCAAAGTGGGGCGCAACGCTGCAAAATCCAGACAAGCCTTGCAGCCCAAGAGATCTGCTTCAAAGGATAAGACTGACAAACCCACCTCCGCATGACTCATGGAATCCTGGTCTATTTTTGCCTGTAGGGGGCCACCTCCCCCTTTTTCGAGACATATGGGCATCCTCTGTGATGGACCAGTGGGTTTTGCGGGTGCATAGCAAAGGTACCGCATAGATTTCAAATCACTCCCTCTATATCTGTTCTTTTTATCAAAAGTTCCAAAGGGTCAGGACAAAGCAAGACTGTTCCAAGAGGCCATGGACTCTTTGCTGGAGACACAGGCACTGGTACCAGTCTCCGTGCCTGAGCGCTCTTCAGGTTTCTCTTTCAACCTTTTTGTGGTTCCCAATACGGACGGCGGCTGCCACCCCATTCTGAACCTTAAATGCCTCAAGTATGTGGTCACTATGTGCTTCAAGATGGAATCTTTGCATTCTGTCATTTTGGCGATGTGCCTGGGGGAGTACTTGGCTTCCTTGGATCCCTGTTTCGGTTCCAATCATTACCAATTCACGGCTCTGACATTTGGCCTGGCTTCTGCACCACAAATTTTCACAAGGATCATGGTGGCCCTGGCCATGTTCATTCACGGGTCCTTCGGGGGAGCTCTTGGCTCACCATATCCAAAACTGGGCCCACATTCTGGTGCACCAGGGCTGGATCTTAAACCTGCAAAAGTCGTCTTCTCTTCAGGAGAAAGCCTTTCTTCTGGAGGAGAAGATTCAGGTTCTGTTCCATGACGTGCATCAAGCACTTTAGTGGCCTTAGGCCACCATCAAGGACTTCATGTTGGTTTTAGGTCATTTTTCAGCCCTGGAGGTGATTCTGTACTCTTTTCGACATGAGGGAGCTTCAGAGGGACATCCTCAGGTCCTGGACCAGGATTTCAGATCATCTTCTCCAGCAGATGACTATATCTCTGGAAGCCAGGGAGCACCTCTAGATGTGGCCGCATTGGCTGAACCTGGAGCAGGGGAGGCCTTTTGTGATCCCAGAGTGGGCTCTGGTCACCATGGATGCCAGCCTGAGTGGTGGGGTGCGGTCCTGGTACATGTGGGTGTCCGGACTCCGGAAAAGAGTCTAATCCATCCATCCATCTATCCAGCTGGCTCTCCTTCATTGGTCCCCAGTTGTCACTGGTGTTCTTGTGAGAGTGCAGTTTACTGTGGTGTATATAAATCTCCAAGGAAAGACTCACAGTGAGGTAGCATGGAGGAAGGTGAAGGATCTCCTCAGCTGGCTAGAAGTGCATGTTCTGGCCATTTCAGCCATTCACATATCATTGGTAGAAAATGTGCTGGAGGACTTCACCATGATGTAGATCCAGGAAAATGGGAACTCCATTCGGAAGCATTTTATCTGATAATACAGCTTTGGGAAGTTCAAATTATAAACCTCATGGAAACCAGAGTAAAAAGAGAGGTTCCGTCGTTCTACTCTCGAACAGGGGATCCCCTGGTCTTCATGACGGATGCAATGACCATCCCGTGGAGCTTTCATCTCTCCTTTGCATTTCCTATAATTCCTCTCATCCCTAGGGTGATCTGGAAGATCAGAAGGAAGGGACGTTCGCCATTCTGATTGCTCCTTATTGCCCTATGAGGGCTTGGTTCATGGACCTGGTCAGTCTGGCTGTTCAGGACCTCATCCGGCTACCTCCCAGGCCAGATCTTCAGTTCCAGTGTCACCTGTTGTGCATGAATGTGGAGAAACTGGCTTTGATGGCATGGCTGTTGAAGCCAACATCCTGAATCGGAATGGTTTTCCTTTGAGGTCATATCCACTGTCATTCAGGCTCAAAAGCCAGTCTCTTCCAAAGTGTACCATAGGGTTTGGTCTATTTTCACAAGTGGTGTGCTGACAAGAACTTGTCTCCACGGGTCTTTTACCTCCCCTTAGTGGTATCTTCAAGGTGGAGTGAAAACAGGTCTCAGCTTGAGTTCCCTTAACGTTCAGATTTCAGAACTCTGTTCTCTTCCATAGGTGGATTGCTGTCAACCCGGGTGTCAAGATTTTCCTTCAAAAGGGGGCTCATGCCTTCCTTCAAGTATCCCACTCCTCTGTGGGACCTTTACTCTTGCCAGTTGTCTCTGTATCATGGTAGCTGAGTTACAAGCTCTGTCTTGTAAACTTCCCTTCCTGGTGTTTCATCGGGACAAGGACTCCATACCTCTGTGGAATTTCTTCCCAAGGTGGTCTCATAGTTTCCCATTGGTTGCAGATAGTTTTGGCCAGAAGGTTCTACAGGCCGTTGTACCTGTTTAGGTGTCCTTCTTGATTTATTTTTGCCAGTACAAGGCTGGTTCTTGTTTTTTGGTTTAGAATGCTGGTGTCTGTTGACACCTGAGGTTCACGTTATACCAGTTCATATCTGTTATAACTAGTCTATGCCTGGATGTTTTTTTTTTTTTCCTCCTTCCATTCCCTGGAATCTTGGTGGATACTTTTTGTCTATCTACATGGTTCCCGTGTTCCACTAGGTTGTAAGAGAAAGGGGTAATTTTTGTGTACTTGCTAATAAATCCTTTTTTCTTAGTCCATGTGGAACACAATACTTCCCTTCCGGAGGAAAAAAAAAACAAACAAACAAAAAAAAAAACACTGGTTTGAATACCAGCAGGAGGGGTACTCTTGTGTTCTCTGGTTTAAGGGATTCCATGTCTTGTTCCCCCTTCTGTTTGTTATTTATATGTTAAAACTGGGCATTGTCTTGTTGGGGTAAAGTGTATAGGACTCTCCACCGCAGACCTCTTGTTTAGTGCTCTGCCCTCTTGAATGAGGTAACTTTACTCCATTGTTCCTGTGTTCCACTTGTATCACATTGAGGTTGAATGTATTTTTATCATTGTCTAGATGTGGTATAAATCTGGGGGACTGACATATTTACAAGGGGTCTCTCAGAAGAGTTTTCAGGGGGCCTCAACATTTAGTGTTACGCCACTGCATGTCTTCCTCTCACATTATT
Source organism: Rhinophrynus dorsalis (assembly GCA_037306005.1). NCBI lineage: Eukaryota > Metazoa > Chordata > Amphibia > Anura > Rhinophrynidae > Rhinophrynus > Rhinophrynus dorsalis. The sequence goes on from CM074722.1 coordinate 116,766,244, forward strand.
CTCTCCTGTTCCCATTATAATGTCCCTCGAAGGATCCCACAAACATCTGTGCACAGATATGCTTTTCATTGTAGTACAATTATCCCATGTTTAAGGGGAGAAAGAGGTGTCAAAAGGGGGGTCAATCTGATGTGCGCAGTCTGCAACTCTGCAATATTATAGATTACATCCTGTTATCCTGACGAGTGAAACAAGCCTATGGAAAACAATATATACACTTGTTCAATGATATGATGTACTGGAAGTCCAAGTCTTAGTTCATTTGAATGGGAATAGGAAGGCAGATTGGGAAAGGTATCCAAAAAACATACTGATAGGTGAATTTAGATTGTGAGCCCCAATGGGGACAGCAACCAACATGAGTGTAAAGCGCTGCGTAATCTGTGTGCGCTATATAAATAAATAATAATAATAAATAATAATGCCGTGTAAATGTTCAAACCAGACAGTACGTTATATCTCAAATGAATGAGGAAATGGAAAACAGATGAAACAATGGAAATGAATATGGTGGATGATGAAATTAAGTGATGAAGGATGGAGATGATGAGATGAAGCAAATGACAAACAGATTTTCAATATTATGATGCTGCTACAGAGTTCCAATGGCCTTCTTCATCAGTATAAAGCAAATATTTCTCACCAAGTCTGAGCACAAACATAAACATAAACAGAAGAAAAGTAAAAAGTATCTAAGTGCAGTAAATTTATTAGAATCGATAAAAAAACCATGATCAAAATGCAAACACATGGAGCCCATCTTGGACTTTGAGCATATCTGGGGTAGTTACCACTATAACTAACGTGCTGTGTCCATTCTTCTCCTGCTAGTGCTGGTATTACAACAGTCACTTTGTCAATGTGTTATGATCTTTAGTCCGGTGTTTAAACACACGAAACTGCTGCCCAACAATGATGTGTAGTCCTCCGGATAAGATGGATTATAGGAGTATGGCAGTCCCAGGGGGGGAAACGTGTGTAGGCCGATGCTGTCGGCAGAATGGTGGAACCAATGACTGGGAGCTGGAGGCGGGTTCTCACAGGGGGCGTGGGAGGGACCTGACAGTGCAAACAGTAGGACCCAACGCGTATCGTGGAGCTACACCTGAGGAAGTGGAGTTGTCTCTGCTGTTACAGTTGGGGACTGTAAATCCTTAAAGTAGAGGACCTAATAGTGGATGTAGAAAAGGGGGGGGGAAATAAAAAGGATAGGAAATTTGACTCTATTCTCTCTGCTCTAGCAGAAAAAAGTTTTTAAAATAAAAAAGAAGAAAAATCTCTTTAAATCATCCAAACAATTTTCTAAAGTGAGCTGGAGATTTATTCAGTAAGTTTTATTGATCAGTGAATCACCTTAAGAGCTATGTGTGTTATCTGCTCATCTCTAATCACCTTTGCTTACTATCTAACCTGAATTTGAGGACTCCTAACAATGAATAGATTACCCGTGTGTCCCAAAGAATTATGTTGTCAGCATTTGTTTGAAAGGGAATAGTACTGTGGTGGCATTGGGTTACATAACAGACAAGTTTTTAATGCATGAATAAGATGAATCTTTGTCATGCATATCATTTCTAAATGCAAAGAACACTTTCAATAAACCTATTTTTGATATATTAAAATTAACTGTACTAAGTACATCCATGCATTTTTCCTGTGTCTTGATTTGAGCTTATGGCTAGCACATCATAATTTTGTGGCAAAGTGAAACTAAACACTTCCTGATACTGCACAAATCTGCTATCGCATATGAAATATCATTGAAACCTTTATTAGCAGAAGACATGTCACTGAAAAGGCTTCATTATTATAAGAAATGTCATTGATTAGCTTAATTAGCATATGGAAATTTCACTGATACCGCACGGGTGCTGCAATTGGCATACATTAGCACATGAAAGACATGTGAATATCTCCTGAACTGTACATCTGGTGGTGTTTTGTTTACAGGCAGTTTTTAATGCACTTTACAAATATACAAACTTGAATTAAGGTGAAAGTTCCACTTTAATGTCCGCCAGTCTTTGCTCAATATTTCTACTTCTTTTCTTGTATCTTCAGGAGTGATGGATTTGAGAACCCTGTACTTCAGCAGCACTTCCGGAATCTGGAGGCTCTTGCTTTGGATATGATGGAACCTGAACCTATCGAGGATCTGACATGTAAGATTTCGATGTTCCTCATGTAAAATTTGGTGTTATTGGACAGCTACCTTAATCCTTTTCTGGAGATAGCCTGTGGACAAGGATGAGAATTCTCAACCAATCACAGCTATAATACTATAAGTTACCCACGACTGGTCTAATGGTATTCTTACACTGTACTTTTAATGTGTGTATCTTTATTTATTGTTTGTTCATTGTGGAACACAGGAAATATGGGGTACAATACCTTCCTCTGGGTGGTATGGCACTTACATACAGAGTTTACCCCTGCCTAGTAGACTTAAAAGTGTCCCGGTAGGAGACCGCAGGCAAAGTTACTCTTACTTTTCCTATTTTTGTAACTTACATGGGGCTTTTCAATCCCCCAGTAGACAGGCTTTTATTCCCCTTTCCTCCAGGCTGTTTATGGAACATGGGGCAGACCTTGCCTGGAACTGGAGTCTGTTTGAGGTTGGCTTTCGGATCTTTATTAGCCACTCTTCTTATTTTTTCTCTTTATTTCAAAAAGGACTGAGGAGGACTTACAGCTTCAGAGTGCACAGTTCCTGTGAGCATGTCCTATCTGTTTTTCTGCCTGGCAGCCACAATTTGAGGTCTGTGGTACATTGCTGTATCTGGCACACTAGTTATTTTAAACTTTAGTCTTCTTATTTCTTCTTTCATCCCTAGCCCAATGAATGAACCAGGGGTGGATTTCATATATTCATTTTTTTCCTCATTTTTTACATTTATTCAGACGTGGCTCCTTTACAGTACTTGAGCTCTAACCGTGGATGAACATTGGGTTTCAATAGTGATTTCGGAAAGTTATCTCATAAATTTCTATTACTCTCATCTTTGTTTTCTTGTGTCCAGAGTTCCTTGGGACCTGGTGTGACACTTGCTAGAGCTCTGTGGCCAATCTTTGCTTCAGCTTGAGGGAATAGGGCTATAGCTGTAGTGGTGAACAGCTTTTTGAAGGGTTGAGCTCTGAGACTTCTAGGGAAGATCTTTTAATTATGATTGCTAACATTTTGGAAGCCAATGTGTATATTACTGAAGCCCTTATTGATGTGGCAAGGCTTTCTGACAAGTCCTCTGCATTTTAAGTTGTTGCTCTCCGCACATTGTGGTTGGTCTGCAGACCAAATTTTCAGTCTTACAAGAAATCACTAATTACCTTGCCATCTGAGGGCAAAACCCTGTTTGGGCTAGACCTAAAAAAAGTCACTAGTGACACCACTGATGGTAAAAGTACCCTCTTACTGCAGATATTTTCTTTCTTGTGCGGAAGGTGCATAGATTTTGCCCCACCACCACCGCCTGTTTTGCAGTCTCCATTTTGATTCTCTTGCTTATCCTATGCAGAGGCAGACTCCCCTTCTCTCCTCCTCCAGATTAACCCTTCGCCTGCCAGATAAGTACCTTTCTGGGCTTTCTAGGGTGAATTATTAGTCTGGGGAACTATTACTAGTGATTTCTACTATTCTTAGACACTTCTGTCAGGATGTCTGATTCTAAGGGACTTGGGGCTAGACCTAAGGCTAAGGACTCAGGGGCATTACTTACCCCCCTTTCTTACTCATGTCAAACTGGGCTCCCTAGAAGAGTATTCTGGATTTCGCTGCCCCTCCTGTACTGTGGCCCCTACTACCCTCTCCAGGGACCTTGGGTCAAATTGCTGTTAAATCCAAGGGGTCCTTCAGTCCTGGAAGCCACTACCTTTTAATATGTGGCCCCCAGATCTGTGTTCCTACACTTCTAGGGGCCATGTCTGAGGATGATTTTTCGGATGGGGAGGACGAGGATATGGACTCTTCCTAGTCCTATGGGGACTCTTATGAGACTGATCCCCTTCCCTCGGCTGAGGGACTTATTAGTGCTGTCTTGGTGACCCTTCGGTCTCTGACATCCCTGATGAGGAGTCTTCCTCTATGGATGTCTTCCAGAGGCGTAGGATGTTTTCTACATTCTTTCCCCCAATGCCAATAAGGAGATTGATGTGCCTTCGTTTTGTTCTGACCCAGACTCTGACAAGGAGAGGTATCTCCACTTGTTGCACGTGGTGCAGTGCCTTTGGTTTTATGTCCATCACACTGATTCTTTTCGTAAGACAGATTTCCTGCTTGTCATTCCTGAGGATCCCAGGACAGGATAGGCTGCTTCCAAGGTCTCTGTGGCCTCATGGATTAAGGCTACCATACTTAAGGCTTCCGAGCTCAGAAAGAAACCTGTTCCCTTCAAAGTCACTGCGCATTCCACTAGGTCTGTGAGGGCCTATTGGGCCTACAAGAATCAGGCCTTTCCTGAGCAGCTATGCAAGGCAGCGACCTGATCCTTCTTGCATAACTTTGCTAAGCACTATTGTGTGGATTTCCTGGCTTCGGGAGTTCATGTGATTCTGCCTGTCTGGGGACCTATTTTTTCTAGTGCCTTAATGTTTGAGCCCCTTGGTCTTATTTTTGTGGGCTGTGGTGCAAGTTTAATGTCCGTTGACAGTTGGTTCTGTTTAGTCTATTCCGGTCCTGGATAGTCTTAGGGAACTCTGATATCATGAGAGCCTTTCTCCTTCTTCCCACCTCTGGGAGCTTAGTTTTGGTATATCCCCATGGTATCTGTGTTCCATATTGGACAACAGAGAAAATAGGATTTTAGTGTTTTTACTTGTTAAATCTTTTTCCTGTTCATATGGAACACAGGTCTCCCACCAGCGAAAAAGACCTCTTGTTCTCAACTGTCTGGATGTGGAAATCCTTGTTTAGAGTTGTTCTCCAGGAGCTTCCTTCTTCTCTTGCTAGCACTGTTGGTGTGGTTTTGATCACATTATACTGAAGATGCAGGAGGGAAGGGCTGAGCTAGAGGAGTGACTAGGAGTCTCCACCCACAAGACTTTGTCTTTTTGAGATGTTTCCTACCCTTCAAAGAGGGACTCAACCCCATGGTACCTGTGTTCCATATGGACTAAAAGAAAAGGATTTAACAGGTAAGAACAGTAAAATCCTATTTTCCTGGGTTTTCTTCAAAACAAGGAGGTACTTTGTACCATCAGGATTTTTTTACCCAAGGTTGTTTAAGAGTTTCACATTAATCATTGTCTTTAGCTTGCCCTGACCTAATCTCCTAACAGGAAAAGGATCTTCACCTGTTGGATGTGATGCAATGCCTTAAGTCAGTGATTCTCAGCTCCAGTCCTCGGGGCACACCAACAGGTCATGTTTTCAAGATCTCCCTAATTAATCACAGGTGAATCAATCAAAATGACTGAGCCACTAATTACTCACCTGTGATTAAGCAGGAGTAACCAGAAAACCTGCACTGTTGGTGTGCCCCGAGGACTAACGTTGAGAATCACTGCCTTAAGTATTGTGTATCTTGCTCAGCCTTGGATCAAGGCTACCATACACCAGGCTTACAGGATCAAGAAGAGACTTGTTCCTGTAAAGGTCACGACACACTCAAACGGATCTGTGAGTGTCTCCTGGGCCTACAAAAATAGACTTCTGCTGAACTACTGTGCAGGACTGCTATGTGGTCCTCCTTGCACTTTTACCAAACACTGCTGTGTCAATGTTTTGTCCTCAGCTGAGGCCAGCTTTTGCCGGAAGGTCCTTCAGGCAGGACTGTCCTTTTTTCCTCTACTACCATATTTTTGTTCAATAGTTTGAGCCCTGTTAGCTCCTGTTTGCTTTGCTGTAATAGTTCTATGTCCATTGACACCTGAGATAGATCCAGTTTAGTCCTATGAAATTTTGATATCCCTTCCCGGAATATTTTGGGATGCTTTGTTATGTGGCCATGGTTCATGTGTTCCATATTGGATGTAAGAGAAAAAAGGATTTTAGTGAACTTACAGTTAATCCTTTTCTCTGTAGTCCATATGTAACACAGGACTCCCACCCAGCGACAAAATGACCAATGTTCCTTTCCCCAGTCAGAGGAGTCCTCTTGGGGTCTTAGTCAGGGAGTTTCCTCCTCTTCTTACCCGTTCTATTTCTTTTTCTGTTGTTCTTTTCACAAATTTATCTGCGTGGATATGTGTGTGTATGTGTGTGTGGGGAAGGGGGGGGGGGTCTGGGGGGCTGATTGGGCTGGATGTGGAGGAGGAGGAGGAAGTCCCTTTCCCAAAGACACTGTTTTTTTTAAAGTTCCCTGCTCTCCCAGAGCAGGGACTCAAACCCATAGTTCTTGCTTTCCATATGGTCAGAAGAGAAAAACATTCTCATTTAACAGTAATTTCACTAAAATCCTATTTTTATAGTGCCATATGTGTACACAGAGCTTTACAGTTAAAGTACTATAAAACTAAAACACAGGGCAGAAATAAGAGCATCAGTCTAAAGTGCAGTCATTGCATTATTAGTGAGGGATAAGCTCAACAAATCAAATCATACATTTTAATGACATTTCAGTAATAAGGAAACCAGAAACACACTATAAAACTGGAATGGAGACAAGGAGATTGTGTTATGGAAGAAGCTGGATAAAGAATAACACCATTTATTTCAATGGCATTTAGAGACCTATTAAAAATAATAAATAAGACAACTACTATTCTGGCTCAACTGTATAGGGTTAAAATAAACATTACATAAATTCCCATTTAATGTTAAAAAGACCTATCAACCTTTCAAAGGGTTAAAAAGCCATATTTTAAATAATTGGTAATTTTTATTTCTCCACTATTGTGCAGTTAATTAGCTCCAGAATTGACTCTTTATACTGTTACATACACTATAGCCTGCAGACAACTGCATAACTATGATTCTGACTTTTATGTATCTAAAAAGAGCTAAAACCTTCCCATGTAAAAGAACTTGGTCACTTATTACTGCAGTTTCTGATACCTGCAATGTATTATGTTTTCAAGTATGTTTGCTTGCTGTATCCTTAAGAGTAGTAAACCTCTCTTATGGTGGAGGGGGAATAAATTTCTCTTTTCTCCTATATGGAACACTGGAACCATGGGGTAAAGTATCCTCCAGCATGGAGGACAGGGCATTTCTATTAAAATGCTCTCTTAAGGCAGAGACTCCCTCCTTGCTCCACTTTACCCCCACCAGTCTGGCTGGTGGCAAATATTCTCTTACAAAAAAGAATGCTATCTGTAGGATGGCACTGTGTAACCCCCCCACCCCAATTAGTCTGTCTCATGTATCAGTCCTCCTTATTGGTTTGATCCAGAGTGCAGACTGTTGCAGGAACTGCGTCTGCTAGAGGATGGCATGCATTATAAGTGTTTTCCCTCTCATTTCTGCTTAGTTTTTCTGAGCAGGACATTCATATATAGACAGGAGCAGTATGAAAGAATACTGGAGATTGTGTCCTCTTCAAACTGCATAGGTCCTGTATGTCTACCAACCACATTTCTTTTGTCTATGGTACTTTCTTCCAGATATGCACTCTGCTTTTTCTGTCTGTCCCATTAGTCCCCTACTTGTTTGAATTTACCTCCGCATAGGACATTTTTGTTTTGGGTCCATGGTACCCTTTAGAAAAGGAACAAGCTGTGGCCAGATTGGCTGGGTTGTTAGACTTTACTGTGTTTTCTGTCCTGCTGGGTGGAGGCCTGTGGCAGAAACAAAGCTTATTCTGCTTCTCTGTTATTGCAGTTGAGCGGCACTCTTGGGGACCCCTATCGAAGAGGTGTTATTGCACAGCACAGTGGAGTGCTACTGCACCATTTTTTTTAGGGAAAAATGGAACAACGTTTCCTAGAAGGCGTCCTCTTTGACGGCAACACACGACTCACAAAGCTAGTTTCTCCCTTCTTGCATTCCGATGAACCCTTTCAGGAAAGATAAGTAATTTTCTATTCCATTTCTGCTGTGTATTTCTTTTTGTGGGGTTATCCTTTGTCTGAAAACAAGGGAGACATTGGCAAGTCTCAGACCACCAGGGCTTCAAGAGGCTTGTCATGCCAGGCTAGTGTTCCTAGAGACTGCCCTGCTACTTTATGTTCCTCTTGTTTTGGCCCCCTACACAGCTGTTGATGCCATCTTCTTCTGAACAGGAACCCACATGGGTTAAAGCCTTAATTATTTCTGTAAGTAGTATACATTCCTCCATTCAATGGATCCTTGAGTCATGATCTCAGGACTGTCCTGTCTGCCCTAAAATGTGTTATAGCCATTTTGAGGGGGAAAGTTTTAACCTGGAAGGGGATTCTTCCCTTGAAGAAGGGGAATCTGTTGAGGACAATTTGGATTTGTTTTTACCCCTGGGGATTATTTTGAGGAAGACTTGGTTTCCCCTGCTGAGGGTCTTATTCGGCTGTTCTGGGAACCCTGAAGGTTTGAGGCCTCAGGCTTCAGTTTTTCCATCCACTGATATATTTAAGACACGTAAAAGCGAGTCCACTATTTTCCCTCCTCACTATTCCCTAGACCAGTTGCTGCTGGAGTAATGGAATACTCCTGATAAGCCACCTTTCCTTCCCAGATGCTTTGACTGAGCTACACCCCAGAGTTCCATGCGATCTGGTCCAGGACCATATATTACTAGAAGCAGTTTCCTCTCTTGTGAATATGCAGGTTCTGATACCTGTTCCTTCTCAGGAAGGATTCATGGTTTTCTGCTCAAACACTTTCATAGTTCCCAAAACGTATGGCGGCTGCTATGTCCTATTCTGGACTTGAAGCATCTGAACCAATTTGTTTTTACACCCTAGATCAAGAGGAAGTGTTTGAGCTCTTTCATCGCAGCTATGTGTCCAGGGGAGTAAATTGCCTCCTTATCATAAACAGTGCTTACCTACATATCCCCATCCATGCAGATCATCAGCGTTTCCTTGGGTTTGCCTTTCAGAACAGACATTTTCAGCTCATCTCACTTCCTTCTCGGATGGTGTCTGCTCCCCTGGGTTTTTAGAAATGTTTTGACAACCTTGGCTGCTCACATTGGCTCTCTGAGTCTTTCTCTTACTCCGTATCTGGACAACCTTTTGTTAAGGGGTCCTTTGGACGAGGCTCTGCACTTTTAAATTCAGATCTGGAACAGCACTGTTGCTTTTTCAGTCTCAAGAAACCTCTGGTTCCATTCCAAGTCCTTCACTTTCTCAGCATGAGATTTTACGCTCTCCAGGGACAAGTCTTTCTGCTGGAAGACCAGACTTATTCCTTGCCATGGCAGATGTCTCAGATAGTGCTTTGTTCTTCCACTATGGAGCAGGGGTACATGAAGGTGCTTGGTTATCTGGTCTCTGCCTTGGAAGCACTCCCATTTGCTCAGTTCCACATGCAATAACTGCAGCAGGAGGCTCTCAAGAATTGGTCCAGGTACCAGTGTCATCTCTCCCATGTCATGCCTCTTTCCAACCAAATTCAGATCTTCATTGGTAGCTTCAGAGGTCCCAGCTGTCATTGGAGACTCTGCTCACGACTCTCAATTAGGTGATGGTCACAGGTGATGCCAGCCTGATAGGCTGGGGAGCCAACTTGGATCCTCTGGCTGGCTAAAATGTTTAGACCTTCAGGCCTGATGGGATCGGATTAAATCCGTCTACGCCACGGTGGTGACGTACATCAATTACTAAGGAGTGACCAGGAGCATAGCACATTAACTGAAGTTTGGCTAATTTGTGTGTGTGCGCGTGTGTGTGTAGGCTCACATACCAGCCCTCTCCATTGTTCATATCCCAGGAGTAGACAACATTGTGGCAGGCTTTCTTAGTTGCTTGAGTCTACATCCTAGGAATTATAAGCTTCAGGAGTGTTTGGTTGAACCACAAGGTATGCCTGTTCTGTTCCATATACCCGGACCCCTCTAGCTCTTGGGATGGATATGGTGGTCATTCCATGGAGGTTTACTCTGGAGTATTGAGGAAAATCAGGATGCAGAGGGTTCATGTTATTCTGATCACCCATTCTGGGAACCCACCATGCCTGGTTTTCAGATCTCCTCACTCTTTCTGTGACAGGACCATTTTGGCTCCTCTTTTTCGGACCTCTTCTCTGGTTCCTCCTGAGATGGATAAGCTGTCTTTGATGACTTGGCTTTTGAAGCCAGTATCCTGAGGAAGAAAGGTTTTTCTGACTGTCATTGCCACTATGTTGAAGGCTCACATGCCTGTTTCGTACAAAGCTATGGTCTTTGTTTTATAAATGGTTTGAACCCCAGAGGTTGTGAACACACCCCTTTCATCTTCTAGTTGTTTTGGCCTTATTCAAGATGTTCTTCAGAAATGGCTCAGTCTTATTTCCATTATGGACCACATTTTTTGCTCTGTCTGTGCCTTTCCAGAAACATATCAATTGTGCTAGGGGTGGCTCATGCCTAGCCTGTTTATTGGGATCTGACTCCTCAGTGGGACTTGAATTTGATTTTGGTAGTTCCCTAGAAGGCTCCTTTTGAGTCTCTGTCTCTTGTTTCCCTTCAATTTTGGCTCTTAAGACAGGTTTCTGCTGTCTGGCTGGGGGCTGCAGAAATTCAGGCGTTGTCTTGTAATTCCCTACCCAGTTCTGGACTTTCATTCTGATAGGATGCATTTGAGGCCTCTGGTAGGTTTCCTAACTTTATTTTTGAGTTTCATTTTAACCAGGAGATTGTTTTTTCTTCTCTTTGTCCATCTCTATCTAATAGACTGAAGCAGGAACTTCATCTTTTGGATGTGGTTAGCTGTGCATCTCACACAGCATTTCCAAAATCTGACTCTTTGTCATTCCTGAGGGCCCTTGTGCAGGCCATCCTGCATCCAAGATGACAGTGGCTTCCTGGATCAAGATAACCAGTAGCCAGGCTTATGTTGTCAGGAAAAAGCCTGTGTCATTTTGGGTCACTTCTTTCCACCAGAAAGATGGGTGCTTCCTGGGCCTAAAAGAATTTATCTGTCATCCAATATAGCTTAAAGGGGCTGTCTGCTTCCCAGAGTTACCTGTAAGTAGGCAGGAATAATTCTTGAAAAGAATGCATGGTGGAGCCTTCCTCTCCTCCATAGCTGGCTACTAGCCACTCCCCTCTCCAGATAGATTTGTTCTTTGTAGGAAGAGGCTACAGATAACAGTTCTGCTTAGTTTTTAAATCTTTTATTATTTTTTCTATTCCATATGAGGTGTAGAAATCCCCCATTAGGTGGATTACCATTACTGACTTCCAAATGGTGGATTGCTCTGTTAAAGGGATAGTAATACTTAAAATGTAAAAAAAAATATGTTGTAGTGTTTATCCCCCTGAGTAAAACAAGAGTACTCCCACTGCTGAAAGGTGTTTTATTCAAAAGTTATTAATTTTCAAAGTTAAATTTTTAGGTGCGATATCACAGTGGCCTGAAATTGTAGAGTGGCGCTGTTGCTACACGATCCTAGGAACAGCTCTGGTCCCGGGACCATAAATCTCCATAGGATGGTGTAGCAACAGCGCCACTGTACAATTTCAGGCCACTGTGATATTGCACCTAAAAAATTCAACTTTGAAAATTAATAACTTTTGAATGAAACACCTTTCAGCAGTGGGAGTACTCTTGTTTTACTCAGGGGGATAAACACTACAACATTTTTTTTTTACATTTTAAGTATTACTGTGCCTTTAACAGATGCTGTTTGTGGACCCTTCCAGACCTGGGGGAGAATCTTGCGTGCTATGTCTTTTCCCCTGGAGGAAACTCAATGAGGCTTCTCCTTTGCAGTGGTAATCTGAAGTCTTTTCCTTGGGGATTATGTGTTTTCTATTACCCATTGGGTGTTCTCTGTGTTTTACCACTTTTTAGTCACTTTTTGATTTTTTTCCGTTTTATTTGAATTCCGCTCCTTTAAGGCATGCTTTACCACATAGCCGCAATACCCCATTGATCTCTATGGGATAGTTTACCTTGGGACATATCTCTGCAACCGCTCCACGAACCGAGTTCAGAGATGGCTCATTCTTCTTGTCTGTCCTTGCCCTACACTCCGGTGCACATCCTGAGTGTCTTGGGGATCTCAGGAGGATGCGGGTGCTGTTTTTGGTGTATTCCTGGAGGAAAACTGCGTTGCCCATAAATGCCCATTTCTCTGGATGTTTCCTAACTGGCTCCAAGCTAGTTCGCCATTTTCTTTTCTCCTCACACAAGTATCCTGCGCAGGGCTTGGATTTCTCTGCTTTGCTGCTCAGGTTAACCCTTCGCTTTCCAGATGAGTGTATTTTACCTTTTCTGGGGTGATTCCTTAATCTGGGACACAGTATTTGGTGCTTCCTTTTACTCTTTGGCACTTTATCTCCTGTTAGGATGTCAGATCCGTTGAGACATGGGGCTAGGCCTATGGCTATGGATTCAGGGGCATCTCTGACCCGCATTACATACTGTTTCTCAAGCCAGACAGGGCTTCCCAGAGAATACTCAGGTCATATATGCTCTTCATGTGCTGTGGCCCCTGCCTCTCTGCCAGGGCCTTCCAGCCATGAACGAGCCACACTGGGTCAAAGACTTAAAGGGATAGTAATACCTGAAAATAAGTTTATTTTATATTGTAGCCCTTAAAAAACCATGAAAGATGATATAAGTCTTATTTCCCAAACCTTTATGGTTTGGGAGATGTTCATATGTAAAATATAGTATAGTTCACTTTTCCTTGCTGTTTCAGCCAAGTCTGCCACTAGATGTGGACAGATTTGGAATTCGGTCTACATAGCAACCGGCAGCTCTTTAGCAATGCGGAGATCACGATCTTTGAAAAGAACTACGTACTTGGAACTGTGTACAAAGTGTGCCTGGCTTAAAAGCACACTTTGTAGACCATTCCAATTAAGAAATTATTTTTAAAGATCATGATCTCAGCACTTCTGGAGAGGCACTGCTGGTCGGGGGACCGGATTCCAGATCTGAAGGGTGGAGCAATGACATCACTCCAGGGGAACTTTACTTCTGAATATCTCCCAAACCATAAAGGTTTGGGAGATAAGATTTATATCATTTTTCATGGTTTTTTAAGGGCTACAATATAAAATAAACTTATTTTCAGGTATTACTATCCCTTTAAGTCCTCTACAATCACATTTTCCTTTTTCTCTTCAGTCTTGGAAACCCCTCTCTTCCTTCAGATATGCGGCCCCTAAGGCACCTGTCATTCCTGACTTATCTGATTCCTCTGAGGAGGAATCTCTGGCAGATTAAGAGGATGGTGTGTGTTCAGGAGGGGCTTCTTCCCAATTTTGTGGCAACCCCTTTGGAGCTGACCCTGAACCCTCTGCTGAGGGTCTCTTTAAGGCGTTTTTTCAAACCTTAACCATTCCTACTGCTGCTGTAGAACCTCAGTCTACTTCTGATGTCTTTCAAGGCTCAAGAAGTCTTGCTCTGTTTTTCCGCCTAATCCCATTCTAGATCAGATCATGCTAGACAAGTGGCTCAGTGGGCTACACCTCCTATGGTTGATGCCCCTATTTCCAGACTTTCTTAACCCACTGCATTACCTGTATCAGATGATTCGACTATTAAGGACTTAACTGATTGATAGGAAGCTTGAAGCTGTTTTAAAGGCTACCTTCACAGCTACAGGCACGTCATTGTGACCTACCTTGGCTTCTGCATGGATTTATAGAGCCTATGCTGATTGGTCTGAACAGCTGACTGACGCTGTCTGTAGGGTGCCCCTATAGCTGACCTTTTGACGCTTTTGGCTAATATCTTTGTGCCTCAGCACTGTTACTGAGGCCTTGTTAGGCTTGCAGCGAAGGCTTCTTCCTTCTCTGTGACTGCTAGGTGCTTGATATGGCTTCAGATCTGGTCTGATCCCTCAGAAATCACTGGTTTATCTTCCTTTTCAGGGTAAATCTCTTTTTGGCCCTGAATTGAAGAACATCATTAGCGAGGCTACCAGGGGCAAAGGTACCTTGTTAAGCTTGGTCCCTAATCGTGCCAGCCAGGGTGAAGTGCACAGGCAGAGTCTGGTGGTACCACAGGCACTGCGCTCCTCCTCCAAGCCCAAGCAGCAGTGGAGGCCTGATCACACCTACGCCCAAACCCACTATAGCCTTCTTCGGCATGACTCGTTGAACACGGGTCCACACGCACCAGTGGGTGTTCGCTTGCAGGATTCCCTTCAAATCCCTGTTTCCCTTCAGGTTCTACCTTTCTTGCTCCCCTCAGGGACTGGAAAAGCTCAGGCTTTTCTATGGGGCGGTTCAGGCTGTCTTGGACAAGGGAGTCCTGCAACAGCTCCCTCTGCCAGAGATAGGGTCCTGTTTTTATTCCTACCTATTTATAGTTTCCAAGAAGGATGGTGGCTGTCATCCTAGTCTGGACCTAAAGGCTCTCAACTCGTTTGTGATCAAAACTCACTATAAACAAGAGTACTTACGTTCAGTCATTGCACCAATGTGTTCAGGGGAATTTCTGGCCTCTCTGGATCTGCAGGATGTTTACATTCACATCCTTGTTCCTTCGGACAGTCAGAAGTACCTCCTATTAGCTTGCGACATGGGACACTTCCAGTTCTCAGCTCTGCCCTTTGGGCTCACCACTGCCTCAGGTGTTCAATCGGGTCTTAGGGGCCCTGATTGCTTTTCTGCACACCAAGGACATTCAGGTGACTCCTTCCATGGACGACCTTCTCCTGAAGGTTCCTTCCAGAGAGCTACTGGACCGAGAGGTCCAGGTTTGCATTCAGGTCCTCCTTCAACACAGATGGATCCTGAATATGGACAAGTCCGATCCGGTTCCCTCCCAGAACCTAATTTTTTTTCTTGGATTCCGTTTCGACAGTATACAGAGTATGGTCTATCAGATGGAGGACTCGGTTCAGCAGCTCACTCACAAGGTGTTGGACGTTCTGGAGTGCTTGTCTGCTCCGGCAAGGAAGTTCTCTTTTCTGGTGGAGAAGATGATGTCCACCATGGACGCAGTGCCATATGCTATGGTCCATTTTAGGGAGCTTTAGCAGTTTGTGATCCGAGTTTGCAGGGTCAGACCTGTTGAATCAACTAGTGACTCTTTCTGCGGACATAGAAATGAGTCTCCACTGGTGGTTGCCCCTATCCAGCCTGATGTAGGGGAGGCCACTTGTGGTCCCCTACTGAACCATTGTGACAATGGATGCCAGTCTGACACGTTGGGGTGCAATCCTGTGTCACCTAGTGTTCAGGGTCGTTGGGCGGAGGAGGAGGAGACCCTCCTTCCCAAATCTTACAAGGTGCGAGATCTCAGCTTGTTGGATGTGGTGCACCGCACTGAGCCTGTCCGACAGACTGATGCACTTTTTGTCATCCCTGAGGGTCCTAAGGTTGGTAAGTCAGCATCCAAGGTGACTACTGCGTCTTGGATCGAGTCTACCATTCGCAAGGCCTATGAACTCAGGAAGAAACCTGTTCCCTTTCGCATCACAGCACATTCCACCAGGTCTTTTGGGGCCTCCTGGGCCTACAAGAATCAGGCCTCTGCTGATCAGCTGTACAAGGTGGCTTCTTGGTCTTCTGGTCACACCTTTGCCAAACACTACCGTGTTGATGTTCTGGCTTTGGCTGAAGCCATCTTTGGCAGGAAAGTCCTGGTGGCAGCTCTGTCGAGGGGAGTGGCTAGTAGCCAGCTATGGAAGAGAGGAAGGCTCCACCCTGCATTCTTTTTCAAGAATTGTTCCTGCCTACTTAAAGGGGCTGTCGCCTTCCCATGGTACCTGTACACTATATAGACTAAGAGAAGAGTATTTAACAGGTAAGACTAAAATCCTCTTTTGGGCCTCTGCGGAACAGCTGTCTAAGACAGCAATGTGGTTGTCCTTTCCACTTTTGTAAAACACTACCATGTCAGTGTGCAGGCTTGGGCCGAAACCTGTTGTAGTTGTAAAATCGTACAGGCCATTGTGCCTGTGTTTGTATCCTCCTTGTGTTTTTACCAGCAACCTGTTGTCTTCTGTTCCGTGGTTGGCTGTGCAGGTGTCTGTTGACACTTGAGGCTCACGTTATACTAGTTGGTTTTGAGGGGTTTTTCCTCTCTCCCTCCCTGGAATCTGGGTGGAAGCTTTTGGTATATCCCCATGGTTCCTGTGTTCCACAATGGACAAAGACAAAATTTGGATTTTTTGTGTACTTACCAATTAATCCTTTTCTCCTAATCCACATGAAACACAGAAAAATCAGCTATTAGTGAAAAATCAGCAGTGTGATTTTTGGGCAGCGGATTCCTTTGGGTTCTCAGGTGTTCCTTTGGTTCTGGTGATCCCCTTTCCTGCCTACCTTCTGCTTATTTTTTTCTTTGCCATTTGTTAAAACTGGGCTGGGCTGGACTGGTGGGGTAAAGTGGAGCAGGGAGGGATTCTCCACCTCCAGAGAGCCTTTTTACCACTGGGAGATACTCTGTTCCAAAGTTATTACAAGTTAAACTTTTTTTTTTTATTATATCTGACACCAGATTGCATTTTATGACTACAGTTCTCCATAGAACCTGATGATAACCTCTCCATCACGTCATGACAGTATAACCTGTAATAACTTCTGAATAAAGTAACAGTCAACCTTTGGGAATATCTTTGTTGTACTCAGCAGGAAAATAGCATACAGTTTTTGTTTGTTTTTAATAAAGGTTTATTATGCTTTAAAGGAACATCAGCAGCCCTTAAAGGGATAGTAATACTTCGTTTTAACTTTATTTTATTTTGTAGGCATTAAAAAAACATGAAGAATGATATAAGTCTTATCTCTCAAACCTTTATGGTTTATGAGATATTCACAAGCAAAGTTTCCCCCTCCCGCCCCTTTTACCTACTGTAAACAATCTCTTCTCAGATGTGGAATGCAGTCCATAGACTGGACAGATAACAGAAGGGGACACTCTTATTCCTTTGAAAACAATGAAATCCCTGCCCCCCCTGACAAGCTTTTCAGGTTTTTCTGTTATCTTAATTGAAGATTGTCCCTCTCTGCAGTCTACCTGGGCAGCTCCCTTCTGCCCTGGCTGAAAAGTGTTACATCAATAAAAGGGGCGGGAAGGGGACACTTTGCTTGTGAATATCTCTTAAACCATAAAGGTTTGGGAGATAAGACTTATATCATTATTCATGTTGTTTTAATGCCTACAAAATAAAATAAAGTTAAAACGAAGTATTACTATCCCTTTAATAAGCCGCCACTTATATTAATCTGGGCATAATACCAACAAGGAAAACAAGTATTTATTCTCCAAAAATTAGTCTTTAATTGGTTCTTTACATTAGAAACTTGGAGGCAGACTTGATTCATTATGTAAGTTTCAAAACTGCTCCTTATGAATTCTTCAGTGGGAGAAGTTAGGAATCCTTGAGTATTGCAACAGAGAATAACTTCTGCTTCTGTGGACATGATATCCAGAGCTAGTTAAAGATTAGTTTTGTAGAGCCAGTTCACATAGAATTGAATCATATTGGCTGCATGGATATTCTGGCAAGTTTAAGGTTTATTATTAGGTTGTATTGTTCCTTCAATAAATTTCTCATCCTATATAATAATTCGCTAGGATGTTTGTCACGATGCAGTCATGCACAGTAGAGCCTGCCCAGGTTTGGGCAGACTCTACTGCGTGTGATTGCATCGCGTGAGTGAGGCGATGCAAGACTGCATTGCGTGGAGCAGTGAAGTAGCGGCCTCATAACCCTTTCAGTGCCAGAGTGGTATGCACGCATTGCAAAGCAATGCGTTGCGTACCCCTCTGGCACTCAAAGGGTTAACATTACACGGACCTTGGCCCATGTACACAGGCTTTTACGCTAGTAGTGTATAAAGTCATAGTGTATAAAGCTTGGAATAGGGACTCTCTCTCTCTGCTTTCACTCAGTCACTCTGTCTTTTTCTTATGTTCTGCATTCAGTACCAAAGCTGGAAATGATGGATCACAGGCTGGGCTCTCTGGTGGAGGAGTTTAAGGAACTAGTTTATCCACCAGGGTACAATCCAGAGGGCAAAACTGTAAAACGAAAGCAAGGTAAGAATGTATTTCCATATGAAAGAAGAACCAACACCTCCCAATAATACCCCCACCACCACCTTTACCATATCTAGAAGATCATAATGGCACCTATGCATTGTTTATTCAACAGAGAACACCTTCAGTCTCTTAGACGTGACATTTGCTGGCAGGAGATAGGACCTCACACTTCTCACTGCATGTGGTAATCCTAACTTATAAGGCACAGAGGGGAGTGCAGCTAATTTCTTTAACCCATTAACGGTCATGGCACATCACGGGTTGTTTTGCGTTAATGTCCCATGATGTGCCAGGACTGTCATGGAATTCCGGGCTCCCAGCGTGCCTGCACGCCGTTTGGAAAGCCCGGAACCAGAAAAAAAAAAAAAGGTCCATGGTCCTTAAGTGCTGGCCGCGTGTGCGTGCAGCCGGTCCTTAAGGGGTTAAAATGTGTTGCACACTGCTCTGGCCCTTTAATTGTTAAGAAAGCTGATGCACTCTGCCTGCTTCAGTTTAAAAAAAGTGCCAGCAACTTTCATGTCTACCTCCATGGACACGACATTCAGAACTGATTGAAAAAGTTATCTATATAGGCCATTAGGATTTCCTGGCTAAAGTAAGGTAAGTGTTATTATTAGATGTTTGTTATTTTTTAATTGTTCCACCAAGAGTCTGTATGCATACCTGACTGCTAAGTATGTGTATATTTCTTCAGTCCCTGGGAGTGTGCATGTACAGCAGTTAATACTTACTCTAGTCATTATGCGCAAAAAGAAAAGGGAGTAATCCTGGAGCAAACCAACTACACCATAGGGGACAAATAAGATTTTAAGTTCATTATAGTGAGGCTTTTAACTCTTTGAATGCTGGTTTGGTTTCAAACACATTTCGAAGCAATATGTGCAGAACTCTGTAGCATTCAGGTGGTTAAAAGCTGCCTTTAACATAGGTGAAATGAGAATTTGTATCCCCATAAGGCATTTGTCTTGTCCCAGAACTTTTGTAAAAATTCCAAAAGATGTGCACTCACTTGAAAATTGTAGAAATGCCTGGGTGTCCATTCTTGTAGTTACACATGTAGCAATATTGTAAATATAAATTGTATTGTAGAAATGCCTGTGTGTCCATTCTTGTAGTTACACATGTAGCAATATTGTAAATATAAATTGTATTGTAGAAATGCCTGGGTGTCCATTCTTGTAGTTACACATGTAGCAATATTGTAAATATAAATTGTATTTTAGAAATGCCTGGGTATCCATTCTTGTAGTTACACATGTAGCAATATTGTAAATAGGAAGAAAGCACTCACAGGTTTTTTTAGAAGGTGAACATCAGTGATGGTTTATTCCATCAAAGTTTCGGCCCCACTGATTGTTCACCTTCTAAAAGTCCTGTGAGTGCTTTCTTCCTTTTTACAAGAGCAAACTATATATATATATATATATATATATATATATATATATATATATATATATATATATATATATATATATATATATATATATATATATAGGAATAAATGTCCCTGCATACTCCAAATGCACTTACTGGATGGATTCTTGTTGTGTAGCCCAAAATCAAATATATGGAGATAGAGATCCCTTGAAGTGGATCCCTATTATCGTCCAGGCCAGTCCGGCGAGTGTTCAATCAGACACCGTCTCTGTTGGATTTGTCCGCCCGCAGCTCCTATTATGTCACTGTTACTGATAGACAAGACACAGAGAATCCTCTAAGGGTAACATATCAGTATGGTGCTGCAATGTATCACCCCAAGAGAGACTGCATTTAGCATTTTGATTTAATTCCCTGATGAAGCAAGAACTATTCTTGCGAAATGCATTGGAAGCACTTTATATTTGTTTAATAAATAAAAAAAATATTCTCCCACGCTTGGACACACTACTTTATTCTCTGTGAAACTCTGTATAGTTCAAGTGGCAGTCTGATGAGTGCAGTCTCTCTTGGGGTGATACATTGCTGCACCATACTGATATGTTACCCTTAGAGGATTCTCTGTGTCTTGTCTATCAATAACAGTGACATAAAAGGAGCCACGTGCAGACAAATCCAACGGTGTCTGATTGAACACATGCCAGACCAGCCTGGACGACACAGGGATCCACTGAAAGGGATATCTCTATATATATATTTTATTTTGGGCTACAAAACAAGAATCATAAATTTGCATTGGACTGTTGTGGTGATGCTGAGGACACCGGAACAAGAGCCAGCATCCTAAGAGCATAGACCTTTAACTATTCCATTGAATTTGGAGGGCATTTTTATTCAAGAGGACTGTGGTAGGATCACTTATATACATACATACCCTGTTTCATTACCAGCATTAGCCACAGTTTGGTTTCTGGCTTCTACAAATATACAAAACACTATAGATTTGCATCCTGCTTGGTTCCATAAAGTGGACATTGTACAGCTTTTTTATATTTCCAAACAGCTTATGTAAGAAAATATATATATCTGCAAGGATGTGCACTCACACTTGATAACGTTTAGGTACTGGGTGCCACAGAAAGATACAATAGATAGAAAATAAGCTGTGCACTCACGGATTTCCAAAATCAAAAAATACCAAAGTTTAACGGTCAAGAGATGCAACGTTTCGGTCCTCCTTTGTAGACCTTTGTCAAGCAAACATAATACACTTGTGAATACAAGTCATATAAATACTATGGAGAAGACTCACCTCGTGTAACCCAAACGACCCCTCGTGATGACGTTTGTGATAGAGAGACAGAAGAGACTGACAGAACAGATCGCCATCACCCAAGAACCAAAGCACCCAAAGGTGCCTACACCAAACAGTGCCACCTAGTGTAAGGAGAAAGAAAGCAACAAATTATGAGGCAACATATATTCATACAGTTATACAATGTTCACAGGTCAACGTTCTGGAAGAAAACGGCTAAATACATTTTGTTCATGAGACCATGTGGGCTAAGGGTATTTACCAATCCCCCTATGAGACCTATTGTCTCTGCTAGAAACAGTGACCTACAGCCTCTGGGGATATATGTGGACTATCTTATCCAGGCAACAATACAAACATTACCAACTTATCTAAAGATACTCCATCATTGATCAAAATCCTGAAAGATATTGTCCTGGAGGGTGATGAAATGTGGCTGGTATCTCTAGACGTTAAAAACCTATATACCATCATACCACACCAAGAAGGCACTGAGGCTCTACGAGACGTACTCTGCTCATCAGAAGTGTATTGAGGTCCACCTATTGAATATACTCTATCAGTATTGGAGATGTGTCTAAAAAAATTACTTTTTTCTGTTTGAGGGTGCATATTACATGCAAATATCCAGCACCTCAATTGGTGCAAGCATGGCCCCGGCTTCCGCCAACGCTTACATGTACATTTGCAAGAAGACACACATATTGGACAAATATTCTGACCACATAATTCTATACCGTCGTTTTATAGATGATGTGTTCATGGTGTGGAAAGGACCTGAAACTATACTTGCGGATCTCATCACATCCTTGAATGTAATGCAACACCCTGTCAAACTGACAGTCACGTCACCGGTCTGAAATCACTTTCCTAGACCTCAATATCTTCCGTCAGACTGATCAGCTTGGATACTGTCTATATCGGAAAGAAACAGATCGCAGTTCTCTACTTCATAGTACCAGCTTCCATCCTCCAGCTTTAAAAGCTTTTCTACCTAAATCCCAATTCCTCCGAGTAATATGGAACAACTCAGATGAAACTATTCGGAATGAAAAACTTGAACAAATGACACAGAGGTTTATTGCAAGGGGGTATCAGAAAAAGAAACTGGATATAATAGGCAAGAAATTGTTGCAATCTCAAACTAATCTCAATGTATCAAAAGAAACCAAAAAGGACAGATTGAAAATCTCCACTAAATATACCTCGGCCTCACACCAAATACAACATTGTATATGAAAGAATTGGACCATATTGCAAAAAAGATGAACACCTGCCAGAATGCTTTAAACAGCTATCACTTCTAGGTTTCAGAAGAGGAGCCAACCTGAGGGATCTTATTGTGAACACCAATCCTATTACGAGTTATTCTAGCAAAAAACAGACATGGTTGAGAACTACACCACCAGGATGCTTTAGTTGTAAGGGATGTACCACTTGCGGATCAATGAGACCTGGGAAATTCTTTACACATCCACTGACCAATAAGAAATACAAAATCAAACAGCATATCACCTGTACTACTGATTATGTTGTTTATATGATTACCTACCCACGTGGATTTGCATATGTAGGGAAAACCACATGCACGATCCGTGAACATGTAGCGGGCCACAGATCAGCCATCAAGATTGCTTTTCGCAATGGACAGACTGAAAAACCAGTGGCAAAACATTACCTGTCTGAAGAACATGCAGCCAGCAATTTCAATTTTATTGGCATAGAACATGTAACAGCCAACAAAAGAGGGGGCGATAGACACAAAAAACTGTTGCAAAGCGAATGCTTCTGGATCAGGGAATTAAATACCCTTAGCCCACATAGTCTCAATGAACAAAATGTATTTAGCTGTTTTCTCCCAGAACGTTGACCTGTGAACATTGTATAACTGTATGATTACTATGTTTGCTCATAATTTGTTGCTTTCTTTCTCCTTACACTAGGTGGCACTGTTTGGTGTAGGCGCCCTTGGG
Organism: Rhinophrynus dorsalis; assembly: GCA_037306005.1. Lineage (NCBI taxonomy): Eukaryota > Metazoa > Chordata > Amphibia > Anura > Rhinophrynidae > Rhinophrynus > Rhinophrynus dorsalis. The sequence continues at coordinate 116,788,912 of CM074722.1, forward strand.
TGCTTTGGTTCTTGGGTGATGGCTATCTGTTCTGTCTCCTTATCACAAACGTCATCACGAGGGGTCATTTGGGTTACACGAGGTGAGTCTTCTCCCTAGTATTTATATGACTTGTATTCACTAAGGTATTATGTTTGCTTGACAAAGGTCCCCAAAGGAGGACCAAAATGTTGCATCTCTTGACCATTAAACTTTGGTATTTTTTTGAAATCCGTGAGTTCACAGCTTCTTTTCTATATGTAGATAGATATATATATAAGATGAGTGCACGTGCACATCGGGCATCCCTAAATATGTCTTACATCAGAAGCAACAAGTGAAATCACTCACAACACAAACCCCACAACCAAAAGTGTCCATGGAAAAAAGAAATAAAACAAAAAGAAACAAAAAACAATATTGCATAACTGGGGGGAAAAAATTATGTGGAAACATTTCAGAAAATAAATCATAACATACATCCATGCCAATCAATTTCTGCATGATCAAACCCTATGAAACACTGTTGCTGGCTGAAGGCAACGATGTATTACATAGTGTTTCCTTCACAGCTGTGATGCGGTAGAGACGTGCACTGGGGAACCACTAACATAAACTAGAAATATACTGTCCAATAATTCATATAGTTCCAATATCAAGAAGTCTAATAAAGAAAATACATAAGTGAATTGCAATGTGGTGAAGACCCGCACTGAGAGAGGCAATAAGTCTATAAGTGTGTTGTAATGGTTCATAAGTTCCACAATATCACATACAGATTCTGAGTATAGTACCAACAATGTGACAGTCACAAATACGCAATGTCCGTTGTGCTCAGCAATGTGGTGGAGACCACCTCTTGGCTAACTGCGGATTCTCATAAACTCTGTGATGCAAGCAGAACTCTCCTTTTAACCCTCAAATGGTTAAGGCCACTATAAATATACTAACAATAAGTGTTCAAAAGCATCACCTATCCAAAGTGATATACAGTCAGAATTAGTGTTACCATGCATTATATAGCGCTAGTGTCCATAGTGATGAGTATCACAGGAAGGAATAAAAATACCATTTATAAATCCAAACCACAGAGACCTTTGTTTTTTTTTTTTTTTTTTATTTATTTATTTAGTAGTTGTGAAAGATAATCTAAACATAGCTTTGTTCTCTCTCAGATAAAGCTGCATTATTACTCGTGTCCACAATATCACCTTTCTTCACCTTCTTATCCTGCTAAAAGCTGTTTCTATCAGGGGGTGGAGTGAAGGAGCAATATCCATGGACATTATTTCAAGATGGAAGCTCCCACTGTGTTTTTGTACTCCCCGGGCAGCACTCCTGCCTCTAATGTTACAACTATGGAGCAGTGAAGAGAATTCACTAAAACCACCAGGAATGTCATTCTCAAGATTATAGTATAGGTAAATGGTGGCACTGTGCTAGCCATAGAAAAAGCAGGTAATGGTAATTAAAAAATATACCTTTTATTGTCTAAATGTTAAAATATCTTGCATGAGTGCTGTACCTGCCATTTACTGTGTATACAGCCTTCATTCTTATTATGCATTGAAAGCTTGCATCCTGGAGCCTCTCAGTTATCCAATAAAGGATCATTTTTACTTTTACAAATCTCAGGATCATAGGAAATGCTTGGCATCTATTTTCTAGCAGCCACATTCCTCTGCTCACCAGTGGGGATTTTGCAAAAAATAGTTGTATCTGTATAATTACTTTTGGGGATACTTGTGACAGACATTTTGGATGAGGCAGTAGAGTTGTGATTTCTGCTGCACTGGGTGGATTCCAGTGGGCAAAATGGGACTCATTCTTTTACCATTTCTTACTGCAGTTAAGGGATGCCCTTGGTGACAGTCTGCTCTGTGGGATGGCAATCAGACAAGACTGCTGGAGAGCCACCTCACCATTTTCATTTTAGATGGAAAACTGAACTACATCTCCCACAAGGCCTGGTTTCCTGGGTCTCAGAGTGCAGGAAGGGAATGTTCTATTCTTACGCCAAGTCATTTTATCCTGCTAGGCGAGTCAGGCATTTGGTTTATATTCCATTTCTGTCCTGACTTCTTTCTTTAGGGGTCTTCTGGCTGTATCTGAGCACAAGAGGTATGAGGAAGTCATAGACCACTAGGGCATCAGTGGTTTCCCTATTAACCCTTTGTTCCTTATGTCAGATTGGTCTTCTAAGGAATTTTGCAACTATATCTGTCCCCTAGAGACCACTGGTTCTCAACAGGCCAGGATTTGAGGAATTCCTTGTTAGGGCACAGGTGAGTTAATCAATTTGAATGAGCCTCTGATCAACACACCTGTGCTCTAGCAGAGACATTCTTAAGTCCTAGCCTTTAAGTTGGCCCTGAGGTCATGGGTTTAGAACCTCAGCATTAGAGTTTTCCCTATTAACACTTTTACTCTTCAGACTTCTAAGGGACTTTGAGGTGCCTACACATCAGCTCCCAGGCTTCTCTTCTAAACAGAAGCCTGCATGAGTTGCAGCCCCTTTTTACTGCTCTGGATAATATCCCTTCCTGTATTACAGTGGACCTTGAGTTCTGGCATCTTGGCCTCCCCCCCCCCCCATTCTGAATGAGGGGATTAGTTTTTTGTTTTTCTTTATTCCTTATTTACTCCTGTGAATGATCCACTGTCACCTGTTGATTGACTTAGATCGGTGATATTTGGAGACCCTTAGGGGCCCCAGACCCTCTGACTTTTATACTCTCTTCCAGATACATTTTGGAATGTCCCTAGATGTCTGCTGCATTCCCCTCCCCATTCATCATTTCACTAGATGGTTCTGAAGTTGGTAAAATCATCTCTTATTATGATTTAGTATCAGAAAATATTCTCTTATATTCCTCGCTTGAAGCCTTACTGCAGTGGGCTACCTCCCTCTGACAGTGGCCTCTCCTTTTTCTCACCCTTTTTAAGCTTACAGAACTACCGCTTGTGGATGCTGCAGCATGTAAGGATCCAGCAGGTAAGTCCCTGGATGCTCTCCTTATGGTGAGTTTTGCAGCCTCTTGTGCTGCTCTGTGTCCCACATTCATGGTTGCTTGGATATCGAGGGCCATATCTGTCTAGGAGGTGCAAATCTTAGGGAGCTGTCCATGCAGATGCTGTGGGAGATGAGGATGATTTGGCTGTTTCTGAGATCCCTAAGGCTAGATTATCTTACTGAAGCAGCTTAGTTTAGTGATCTTGCTAAACTTACTGGGAATGTCTAGTTTTAGAAGTGTTTTCTTTATTGGTGGACATGTAGGTCTTAGTATCTGCTGCTCCTCCTTAAAGTTAAACTGGATCCTACTCCATCTTTTTCATAGTTCCCAAGTTAGACAGCAGATGCCATTCTCTTCATTAGTTGAAGAGTCCCAACAGTTTATTTTGTCCCAACTGAAGAGCTTTTTTTGGGCTCCGCCATCACTAATCTTTTTAAGGTGAGTTTTTAGTCTCCTTAGCCATAAAGGATACACATTTGCATATTACTGTTCATGTAGATCACCAGCCCTTTCTTTGGTTTGATTTACAGATGGTCTTTCGCAGTTCTTAGCCCTCTCTTTTGGGCTGGTGTCTTCTCCTTGGAATTCTTACACAGGTCTTGGCAGCTTTGGCTGCTCACATTCATTCTTTAGGAATTTTTTTTACTCCCTGTCTGGCTGGCCTTTTGTTTAAGGCTTCTTCACAGAGGCTTTCCACCTCCAGATTCAGACATATATGTCCATTTAGGAACATCACAGTTGGATACTCCATTTTCAAGAATCCTCTCAGGTTTCGTCCCAGATACTTCTCTTTCACTACATGAGCTTTGACGCTTTTCCAGAACGGGTATTTTTTCAGCAGGATAAGATTCTTTGTCCCACCAGGATTTTCTTCACCTGTGTGCAGTGGTGCAAGTGCACATGAGGTTGTTAGGGTTTCTGGTCCCTGCCTTGAATACAGTACCCTTTACCTAATTCCATAATCAGGGACTTCAGCTGGAGATTCTCAAGAATAGTTCAACGCAGCATTGTTATCTTTCTCGTGCCTTGTCTCACTTCAACTTTGGTGGCTTTGATCATTCAGAATTGGGTGATATGATGGATACCAGCTTCACTGGCTGTCATGACATTTTCAGATTAATCTGGGCCTTTGGCAGAAGACTATGACTCTTGGTTCAATCAACAGGCATTGGGTGATTTGTCTTTCTGCTGCTTTGCAGTCCCTCCATGGTTTGCCGGTGTGGCTTCAGTCCAACATTGTAATGTGGTTGTCTATTTTAACCACAAAAGAGAGACCAGGAGTGCAGCAGTATGGTCAGAACCTACCTCCTACATTCTAGATCCAGGTGTAGAGAATGCTGTGACAGACTTACTAATATGTCAGCAACAAGATTCTAGGAATCTGGAACTCCACCAGATGGTGTTCAACACCATGGTCAGTCTGTGAGGTCTTCCAGCTGTGGTTTTACCTCTAGGTTGAATCACACAGGCTTTCCCAGTTTTGATCCTGCTGGGACCCTTCTCACTTGCAAGCCAGTGTCTTCCACTGTGTACTGTATAGTATGGTCCATGTTTTTCCTCAGGGAGTACCTGACATATCAGAATCCTCTGTTGAGGAACTGCTGGTGAATTCAGATGTTGAGGAATGTTCTGCTGTGGGCTCCTCTCAGTTTTTTGGGGATCCTTTTGAGGCTGATCCTGAGCCCTCAGCTGAGGGCCTGATCAGGGCCATTTTGCATACCCTTAACATTCCCTTAGTTCAGGAGGTTCCTTATGATCCCTCTGATGTGTTTCAGGAGCCTAAAAAGCCCTTACTTGCTTTCCACCTAACTCCACTCTTGACCGCCTTGTGTCTGAAGAGTGGAAATCTCCAGACAGGAAACCTTCTGTGTCCAAGAAATTTGCCAAACTTTATCCCTTCTCTGAAGCAGCGCTTGCTCAGTGGGTTCATCCTCCCAAAGTGGATGCTCCTATCTCATGGCTATCTAAGTCTACTGCCTTACCAGTTTCTGATGCGTCCGCTCTGAAGGACTGGACTGACAAGAAACTTGAGGTCTCCCTCAGATCCATTTTTGCCACTGCTGGTACTGCCATGCGTCCAACATTCGCATGGGTGAACCGGGCCATTGCGGTCTGGACTGAACAGCACAACCTGGCTGTCCGTCAGGGTGCTCCTACTTCAGATATGTTGCGCCTTCTTGCCAACATTTCTAAGGCACAGCACTATGTTTCTGCTGCCTTATTTGATGCCATCTGTTTAGTGGCTAGGGTTTCCACCATGTCTGTGGTTGCCAGACGGGCTCTTTGGCTCAAGATCTGGTCTGCTGATACTGCTTCCAAGAAAGCATTGCTCTCCTTACCTTTTCAAGGTACTTCTTTGTTTGGGCCAGATCTCAAATATCTGATCAGTGAGGCCACAGGGGATAAGAGTACACTTCTACCCTTGATCTCCAGGAAGAAAACGCCACTTAAGCATAATCAGTATTTTCCTTCCTTTCAGACTGAGACACGTCCGGCGAACCAGACTGTTCCCTCAGCTCCGCGTGCCTCCTCCAAGCCCAAACGGCAATGGAAGCCCAAGGTCTCCTCCAAGCCCAAGGCTTCCAAGTCTTCTTCACCGAACCCAGATCTCCGCTGTGGGTGGTCGTCTGCGTCACTACCACAGCATCTGGGAGGATTCACTGGCAGACCCGTGGGTTTTACAGGTGGTGACGGAAGGGTACAGGATCCCTTTTGTCTCTCTTCCTCCCTTTCGCTTCTTTACTTCTCATACGCCTCAGGGTGCAGAGAAACGCCGGCTGTACAGTGCTATTCAGGCTCTTCTGGACAAGGATGTTCTAGAGCCAGTTCAAGACAGAGGTATGGGTTTTTACTCAAACCTCTTTGTGGTCTCCAAAAAGGACGGCGGTTGTCACCCCATTTTGGATTTGAAGGATCTCAAATCCTTTGTGATCCGGACCCATTATCACCAGGAGTCTCGGATGGTGATTGCTGCTATGTCTCCGGGGGAATTCCTTGCATCCCTGGATCTTCAGGATGTGTATTTACACATCGCCATTCATCCAAAGAGCCGGCAGTATCTCCGATTTACCTGCGACAGAGGGCATTTTCAGTTTTCAGCTCTTTTCTTAGGTCTGACTACAGCTCCTCAGGTTTTCAACCATGTCCTGGGAGCCTTAGTGTCCGTCCTCCACCGGGACAGCATCAGAGTTACTCCATACATGGATGACCTGCTTCTGAAATCCCCCTCTGTGGTACTTCTTCATCAGAAGGTTCAGCAATGCATTCATTCTCTAACCCATCACGGGTGGATCATCAGCATGGACAAGTCAGATCTTGTTCCATCCCAGCGTCTGGTCTTCCTGGGGCTTCTCTTTGACACTCAGAAGAGTATGGTGTTTCTCACAGACGAGTTAGCTCAAAAGATTGTCCACAGGGTTTCTGCAGTTCTGGCTCAAGATCCAGTTCCAGCCAAGAAGCTGTCCTCTCTAGTGGGGAAATTAATCTCCACCATAGAAGTGGTTCCGTTTGTCATGGTGTACACCAAGGAACTCCAGAGGTTTGTGATCCAGGTGTGCAGGGGTCAGCCAGACCTTCTGAAGATGTCAGTGTCCTTCCCTCTTCATGTGGAACTGAGTTTGTCATGGTGGCTCGACCTCTCCAATCTGCTGAAAGGCAAGTTCTTCCTGGGATCCTTCTGGACCACGGTGACGACGGATGCCAGCCTCTCCGGCTGGGGAGCAGTCCTGGGTCGCCTGAGTGCTCAGGGTTGGTGGTCTCCAGTGGAATCTCTCCTTCTCATCAACATGTTGGAGCTTCTGGGCAATATTTCATGCCCTTCGTCATTGGACATCTCAGCTGGAAGACTGTCCAGTCCAGGTACAGTCCAACAACGCCACAGCCGTGGCTTACATCAACAAGCAGGGCAGAACAAGAAGTCTCGCTGCTTGGTTAGAGGTCAAGGCTATTTTGTCCTGGGCAGAAAAACACGTTCCTGCCATACCCACAGAGCACGTTCCTGGCGTAGACGTCATGGTGGATTTCCTCAGTCAACACACAGTGGACAGCAGAGAGTGGAAGCTGCACCCAGAGATGTTCACCCTCATTGTTCAGAAATGGGGTCTTCGTTACATCGACCTGATGGCGACAAGACACACCAGGAAGGTTCCCAGGTTCTGCTCTCGGTGGGTGGACCCTCTAGCCCTGGCGGTGGATGCCATGTCCATTCCTTAGTTATTTCCTCTGGCCTACATCTTTCCTCCCCTCCCAATGTTGCACAGGGTGTTACAGAAATTGCGACTGGAACACTGTCCAGTCATTCTGATTACTCCGTACTGGCCTTGCCAAGCTTGGTTTCCGGAGATTCTGGATCTGTAGGGGCGGAGCCATTCTGGCTCCCTTGCCATCCAGATCTTCTTCTACAGGGTTACCTGTGGAAGGAGGATGTTCACTGGCTAACTTTGACGGCCTGGAAGTTGAATCCTCAATATTGAAGAAGAAAGGTTTTTCTTCTGGGGTGGTGGCTACTATGCTCAGTGCCCGCAAACCTGTTTCTTCCAAGATCTACCATCGTGTCTGGTCGACCTTTCTATCTTGGTGTGCTAACAAGGACCTTTGATCTGGCCTTTTTGCAGGACTGTGTGGATAAGGGCCTCAGTTTGAGTTCCCTTAAGGTTCAGACTTCCGCTGTCTCTGTTTTCTTTCAGAGGAGCATTGCCATCCTTCCTGATGTCAAGGTTTTCTTCCACGGCATTGCTCATACTCATCCAGCCTTCAAGAATCCCTTCTCCTCCGTGGGATATTAACTTGGTTCTGTGCAATCTTCAGCTCCCTCCATTTGAGTCTTTGGCTACTATTCCTCTATACCTGTTGACGTGGAAAATGGCCTCTCTCGTGGCGATCGTGTCCGTTCGCAGTGTTGCGGAATTACACGCTCTGTCCTGTAAGCCACCATATTTGGTGTTTCACAAGGACAAGGCGGTGCTCTGCACTTTCTTCCGATGGTGGTTTCGTAGTTCCACATCAATCAGGAGATTGTGGTGCCTTCTTTCTGCCCTGACCCCATCTCTGACAAGGAGAGGGATCTCCACTTGTTAGATATGGTGCGTTATCTCAAGTTTTATGAACATTTCACTGAGTCTATCAGGCAATCTGATGCTCTGTTCGTCATTCCTGAGGGTCCCAGGGCAGGAAGACCTGCATCCAAAGTGACTATTGCTTCTTGGATCAAGTCCATATTCATAAAGCTTACAAGCTGAGGAAGAAGCCTGTCCCTTTTCGGTTCACGGCTCATTCTGCAAGATCTACTGGGGCTTCTTAGGCTTACAAGAATCAGGCCTCCACTGGGCAGTTGTGCAAGGCTGCCACTTGGTCGTCCAAACCTTTTCGAAGCACTGCCGTGTTGATGTGCTGGCATCGGCTGATGCCAGCTTTGGGAGGAAAATCCTGGACGCAGTCCTGTCTAGGATCTTCGGTTCTTGGTGCTTCCTTCACTTTTGAGCCCTGTTGGCTCTAGTTCAGTGTGCTGTGTAACAGTTTGGGGTGTTGTTACCCCTGTTTAGTGTCCGTTGACACTTTATTGTTTTGTTGGGCTATCTCTGATCTGGTGGTTCATATCTTCTCTGCTGACTTTGGGGGCCTTGCGTCTGGTCCTTGTCTTACTTCCCGCCGGTGGGAATCTCACTGGTTGGACATCCCAAAGTTACCAGTAAAACCTGTATTGGACGACAGGGAAAAGAGGATTTTTGTCTTAAATCCTTTTCTCTTAGTCCATACAGGTTACTGGTCTCCCACCCTGTCAAGGGACCATGCTTGGCTTTCCTGTGGCAGACTGTGGGGGTCCTTCGGGGTCATGCTTACAGGAGTCTTCTTTCCTTTCCACTATCTAGTTAATAGTTAGTGTCTCAAATCTTTCTGGAGCTGGTTGTCTAGCTGCAGCCAATACAATTCTAAAATTGTTCCTGCCTACAATTAAAGGGGTGGATCGCCTACCCAAAGTTACCAGTAACCTGTGTGGACTAAGAGAAAAGGATTTAACAGGTAAGACTAATATCCTCTTTTTTTTGCCACTGCCTAGGTTAACAGGGCTGTTTCTGTGTGGGGTGAGCAGCCGATGGAAGCTGCCCATGCTGGTACTTCCAAGGAGGATCTGTTTGTCTTTTTAGTCGACATAAAGGAGGCTAACATTCGTTTCTGAGGCTCTTTTTGAGGCAGTCAGGTTGTCTGCAAAAGCCTCAGCCTTTTCCATTACTGTGGCTTAAGAGATGGTCTGAGGACTAATCCTCCAAGTATGCATACCTTTGCTATGCACTATAATATGGATGTCCTGGCTTCAGCCAGAAGGTCCTTCAGGCAGTTCTGCCAGTCTGGGGGCCTATTTTTTCTCGTGCCTTACTGTTGTTCAGCTGTTTGAGCCCCATTGGCTCTTATTTTCATGTGCTGTGCAAGTTTAGTGTCTGTTGACACTTGGTTCTGTTTGGGCTTTTCTGGTTCTTTATAGTCCTAGGGATCTCCGGTGTGATGCGGACAGGCGTGAGGTCCTTTCTTGGTCTTCCCACCTCCTGGGAGCTTTGCGTTGGCATATCCCCATGGTACTTGTGTTCTATATTGGATGATAGAAAAAAAATAGGATTTTAGTTGTGTTACCTGTTAAATCCTTTTCTCTTAGTCCATATGGAACACAGGTCTCTCACCCTGTGAAAGGGACCTCTGTTGGTCTCGCCTGTCTGGAAGTGGGAGTCCTTGTTTAGATTCTTTATTCTCACATGAGATGCCTTCTTCTCTAGCTTGCCTTGTTGGTGTGGTTTTGATCACATCATAACTGGAATGTGCAGGATGGAGGAGTGGCTGGGAGTCTCCAACCACAAGACCTGTATTTTTGAGATGTGTCCTGCCCTCCAAAGAGGAACTTATCCCCATGGTACCTGTGTTCCATATGGAATAAAAGAAAAGGATTTAACTAAAAAGTGAATAACCCTCTAGTTGATTGCACAGTCATGTGTATGATTTAAAACAGTTTCAGACGCACCATTTTGTTCCTACTGCTCTTACATAATAATCTGTTCCAGTTCCCCCATCTTACCAGACAGACTACAAGCAATTACATACATTCTGAAGAACTGCATTCTTTGAAATATGAATTTTCTTTTTATCTGGCTGTAACATAGGCACCTCCCACTAGCTCATCCCTCTCTCTAATCCCCATTTAGACTGCCTTCTCCATCTTCTGTTGTATCATACCCCCCCCTTCTTAGTTTAAATTCACCTCCAACTCTCTAACCATCTTAACCCCCTAGCACCATAGCTCCCTCTCTACTATAAAGATTGCCCCTAAGGGAAAAGACAGCACAATGCTCTAGGGCCCCAAACCCCCTCCTGCTTACAAGTCTTTAGCAACACATTTAACTCTTCTGATAAGTGATGTTTTGAAGGAATGGGACACCCATATAGTTCAGTCTCATTCAGACAGAGGGGCCTATGACAGCACTGGATAATTAGAGGTTTCTCCAAATCAACTTTTTTTTTCTCTCCTCACACCCTGACAGGGTGAATGTTTTTCATCTCCCTACTTCTTTTGAACTAGCTTTTCTTCACATGGATGGAAAATGCTGAAATATATATGTTATCTATTCCATCTATCACATGTTGCTTCACCATGGCAGATAGCTTCAGAGCTAAATATGAGGAGTTTTAACTGCCTCACTCAGTGAGAGTCATTGGCAGGAGATATTCCGCAACACCCTATTATGTTCCAACAGCATCACCACAGTAGAGACAAACTGTAAGATATTGATCCATTGGTTTTAAACTCATGATAGTCTACATAGTCTCTACCTGGAGGTGCAGCTCCCATTTGGGAATGCGTAGCCATATTCTTTGGGATTATGCATGATCACCCCATTCTGGACACAGGTGTTCTTCCAGATAGCCCAAACTTTGTACATAATGTTTTGAATGTCATTCTGGAGTGTCTCCGTAAGGACATGCACAGGCTAGCTCTGTATAACCATTGTGTAAACACTGAAAAGCTGTGCATCCCTTCCAGATCAAAACAAATATCCACCTCTACAATGCTTGATTGGGTCCTGAAAATGAGAAATGAACATGGAGTGATTGACCTATATGAGGTGTGGTGACTTTTGGGATAGGATTGCCTAAATAACTTGCCTGTATTTGGATGCTGGCATGCTCATACATTCCTCAAAAGTGTGCCACTTTATTTTTTTTGGGACCTTTTTGTTTTCTTTGCCTGCATTCTGTCTTTCTTGCTTCTCTTTTCCCTATATCTTCTCCTTTCTGTTTCTTTTGCTTCCCTCTGTTTCCTTTGTGATAAACTCTAACCTCTCTCTTGTGTACATGTTCAATGGAAAAGTTCTCATGTACTGTTTACAAAGATGGCAATGTAAAATGAGTTTGGCATATGTTGTGATCATAGTTTTTTTATGAATGTTGTACTAATATTTACTAGTGAGTCTACTCTTGCTTGTTCCACCTTTTTATACCTCTGTTACAAGTTTTTGTAATTTTACCGGTTTGGTTGTAATGGCTTGCAGACTTTCATTAAAAATAAGTAAATTCCAAAAACAAACTTCTTTTTCTATTTGAAAAATGTTGTCTATTACAGTCTACTACCAGACAATGTATTTATTTAGTTTAGTGTCTTTGCTACAAAATTCCAGACATCTCTTCCTTCATACACAGCCCAATGGGAGAGTGATCTGGGCAAACACCTCTCACAGTTGTAAATGTGTTTTGCCACTCCAATAATTTGCGACTGAGCTAAATGTTCTAAGGTACAAAAGTATAATTTCAAATTATCATCTCGATAGTAAGGGTCCATACTTCACACAGCTGGTACTCGTACAACTGAGGCCTTGTTGACTTTGGTTTTCTGAGACAAGACCTTCTATTGTTTTAAGCATTTTTGGGTGTGCTCTCTTTTAAGATATATTGGGTTAAAATTTTCTGCACCCAGTCCAATGGAAAGTGGGTTTATTCGCTCAACTGTAACCATATCCCACTGACCAAATACAAAAAGTCAGTACTTCTGTATCAGAATGCAATAAAATCCCTGCTCCCACTACACTGGAAAAACAAAAGTACCTAAAGTACCTTTCTAACTATCTTAGAATGTATACGGCAAGTGGGAGATGTTCAAAATATAGAAGACCTGACCTTTTCGCATCAATTTAGGCAGTCCCAATTCTTACAAACTTGGTTTCACTAAGGTCTGTTTATTGAATCTTCTTTCTGTTCACTTTTGGCTAAACTCCACATCTTGACTGAAGAGAAAAAAAAAATATATGTAATATCACTGTGACTTTTTGTATTTTTATGATGTAGTTTTGATTGTTACGATTTACACTGATCTCTGATGTGTTATCCTCCTGCCAGCCTCCTCTCTTTCTGTAACATACACACAAACACTCTATTTCTTCTGGGGGAGGTGGAGTAAAACCTATGATGAGCTGCAATTTTGTGTCCTCTAACAGACTGTGTCATGAAAGCTGTAGAAACTCAATAAAATGCTTAATAATACTTAAAATTAAAACTGGTTGAGTACTTACATAATTCTTAACTGGTTGTTGTGTCCTTTTAGGTATCATTTTAAAAAGCGGATGGAAAAACCAGTTTAAAAAAATATATAACACCTTAAAGGGATAGTAATACTTAATATGTAAAAAAAAATATATTGTAGTGTTTATCCCCCTGAGTAAAAAAGGGTACTCTCACGGCTGAAAGGTGTTTTATTCAAAAGTTATTACAGCTCAGAGTTGAATTTTTTTAGGTGCAAAATTACAGTGGCCTGAAATTGTACAGTGGCGCTGTTGTTACACCATCGTATGGACAGCTCTGGCCCATAGACCATAAATCCTCATAGGATGGTGTAGCAACAGCGCCACTGTACAATTTCGGGCCACTGTGATATTGTGCCTAAAAATTTCAACTTTTGAATAAAACACCTTTCAGCAGTGGGAGTACTCTTGTTTTACTCAGGGGGATAAACCCTACAACATATATATATATATATATATATATATATATATATATATATATATATATATATATATATATATATATATATAATTTATTTATTTATTTATTATTTTTTTTTTTTTTTGCATTTTAAGTATTACTATCCCTTTAAAGGGATAGTAATACTTGAAAATAAGTTTATTTTATATTGTAGCCCTTAAAAAACATGGAAAATGATATGTCTCATCTCCCAAACCTTTATGTCATTGCTCCACCCTTCAGATTTGGAATCCGGTCCCCGGACCGGCCGTGCCTCTCCAGAAGTGCTGAGATCACGATCTTTAAAAAGAATTTCTTAATTGGAATGGTCTATAAAGTGTGCTATCAAGCCAGGCACACTTTGTACACAGTTCCAATTTAGTAGTTCTTTTCAAGGATCGTGATCCTCGTCACTGCTAAAGAACTGCCGGTTGCTCTGTGGACCGAATTCCAAATCTGTCCACTAGATGGCAGACTTGGCTGAAACAGCCAGGAAAAGAGAACTTTACTATATGTTACATGTGAATATCTCCCAAACCATAAAGGTTTGGAAGATAAGACTTGTATCATTTTTCATGTTTTTTTAAAGGCTACAATATAAAATACATTTTTCAAGTATTACTATCCCTTTAAGAACCAGATGGGGTGTGCAGTACATTTCTGATCCTTAAAGGGTTAAATAAAAATATTTTTAATTGTTCATCTCTCACAGGTGATGGGGATGGTCAGGCTGAGAAGAAAGCCAAGGCAGACACTTCAATCTCAGAAGCTGAGCTCAGGAATTATGTGAAGAGCGGGACACTGGGCAAGCTGACAGTGCCAGTCCTAAAGGAGGCATGCCGTGGTTATGGTCTGAAGGGTGGCAAGAAGCAGGAGTTGGTGGATGCCCTTGTAGATTATTTCAGGAAGAATTAGGCTAACAGCACTGTGCAGCTTGGTCTCATAGGACCTTCAGAAGATCCAGAGTACTTCATAATGAAAGGGCACTTCTTTTCTTTCACTTAGGACATCACTTACCACACTGATTAACCCTTTGAGTGCCAGAGGGGTATGGAAGTTCTGTACCCCTCTGGCACTCAAAGGGTTAACAAGAAACATTCCTTTGCAGAAAGCTATAGAGATGTAATTCTGGAACATACCAACTGTACCATCAGGTACAAGTTAAAATTTCTCTAATTTCTTTTGATTTAGTTGGGGCATTTAGCACCTTCAACGAGAGAGGTAATCAACTCATTGGAAAGCAATGTCTAGCATTCATGGGGTTAACCCTTTGTGTGCTTTGCAATGCGTTGCGTACCCCTCTGGCACTCAAAGGGTTAAAGGAATCATTTAATGCAGCAGGATTTGTATTAAACGCTATGGTGCAATTGGTTTGCTGGAGAATTGCATCACTTTAACTTTATGTACAAGGCACTTGGATAGGTATACAACACTGAGCAACTCCCATGCAGTGCCATTTCTAAAGAAATATACCACTTTAGGCAGGGGGTTGTGCTACTCATTGCTTTACAATTTGTTGCACACCTCTGGGCCCCAAGGGGTTAATATTCCACAGAGAGACCTGGTCACATTGGGAGAATTCTGCTTACAGTGGTTCCCCCACCATCACCTCCAGCCTCTCAGCAAGGTCCCATAGTGTGAAGGAGCAGCAGCGATCTCTCCCCCCCACCCCTTCTGCCTAGGTGGTAGTACCATCTCTTCCATCCCCCAAATTTTGTTTTACTCAGCCCATTGTGGGGTCTCTCCCTACAGTCCTCTCCTGCTCCACTAAGTCTGTCCTCCCCTTCTTTTTTCTCTTTTCACTGTCTCCTCTTATCTGTCCTCTCTGATCCTTTTTCACTCTTTCTGTCCTGAATTTTTATGCTACATATGCATGCCACATATCTGTGGGCTACTGCAGTTCCAGTCTGCTTATAACCTAAACAACCTTATTTTGGCCCCAGGAGATTGGGAGCATTTCCTGTTGATTTGAATGTTCTAAAGGTATTATCATGCTGCATTCAATACCTATTCTTTTACATTTTGTAGCGTACTTATTGCTGACATTTGTATGTTTATTCTTTTCTTTGGAATTGTATTTCTTCAATAAAGCTTTCAAAAATATATATATTTCTGACACCATATGTGACTTTCTACTACAGCATCTCCATTAACGTAACAGGTATGTCTTGAATTAAATTCTCGTTATAGCTTTGCTATGTACATCAGTCCTCAAGTGTCATCAACAGGGGATAACTGACACAAGATGTTATGTTCATGGAGGCAGATGTGACAGATGAAAACTAGACGGCAGGACACACATTCTACTCTAGCACATGTTAATCTTAACCGTTTAATCCTTTGAGTGCCAGAGAGGTATGCAGTACATTGCTCTGCAATGTGTTGCATCACCATCTGGCACTAAAAGGGATAAGGACTAGTAGAATGTGCTGTGAATTGCTTTTCACTGTCTTATACAACCCTCTGCACCTAAACGGGATAGGTAGGTTCATGTGGTACCTGCTTCAGTTTGGGGAAAAAAATTGCAGCAATTGTCATGTACATTTGTACTTGGACATGATGTCTAGAACTAATTGAAGAGGTTATGTTTTGACTAATGGCCTGTTGGGATGTCCTGGACATAATGATGTAAGAGTGTGTGCGTGCCTGGGAGGAACTGTTTTTCTTTATACTTTGCTGTTGTATCTGGCCTGGCAAGAAGTTGCATGCTCCAAGATTTGGATAATTTAAGCCATGGCTCTTCTCAAATGATAAACTTCTCCTGTCATTATTACTTTTATTTTCTATCCATGCATTGCTTTGTCACCCCTCTCACAAGCAAAGGGTTAGACCATGCTATATGTACTCCTACAACTGTTGGAATAACATTGCCCAGTATAGTATAAATTGGACTATAAAATATGAATGAGCCAAAGCCTTAGTCTAGCATGGAGGCTGATGTACTAAGAACTGGGTCAAGTCTGGAGCAAACTAACTGCACCACAGAGGAGAAATAAACATACACAAACTTTCTGAATATTTAAATGGGGCCATTTTTCTGTTGTACAGTTTATTGAAATCCATTCACAAATACATTCAACATAAAATACAAAAATAGCATTAGGAAACAAAGCAGTAAGTAAGATGGTAAAACAAGGAAATATGAAAGAGTTAGTAAAGCGGAGGGAGAGTCAGATGGGGAGATACGGCAGACAATCATCAGCTGCAGTGTCCAGAGGTTTTGCAATGGATGGAGTACTCTTCCCATGAGAAGCTGGCTTTACATGAACCTAGTTGTTCTATATGTTTTTGGTGTTGGGCTGCACTTTCTGACAAGTCTTTGAATCGCCTGGGTGCTCAGTAATATAAAAAAACGATACATACAGTTATGTGGATGGAAGAACGGCACTCATAGGAACTTGTTATTGATGCAAAAGTGGTTATGTTTTATTTAAAATCGACATTTCGGCTGTCTGAGTGGCATTTCTAATATTTTATATATAAATTTAGTTGAAGAGCCCGTTACATGGGCCACAGTGCCACTGCCAGCCGGTCGCGGGGTAGTCATGCACAGTAGAGACTGCCCACGCCGTGGCTGATACAGTGCCAGCCAGTCGCGTTGCAGTCATGCTCAGTAGAGACTGCCCACACCGCGGCTGATACAGAGCTGGACGCTCCTTCGGAGCACCCCGCTCTGTATCAGCCTTCTCACGGACAGTCCCTACTGTGCATGACTGCAGCACGAGCAGTAGTCTCTACTGCGCATGACTGTGTTGTTACAAACTTTCTAGCGAATTATTATATACGATGTGTATGGGAGACTGCACAGATGTATTCCATTACATATAAGTATTATATATATATATATATATATATATATATATATATATATATATAAAATATCTATCTTTATCTTTTCAAAGTAAGTCATTTTCTCTGTCTTCCAATATGACATACAGGTACCATGGGGAGGTGACTGCTCTTCCCAGTAGGCTGAAACAATTCTGAAAGAGGTGCAGGTGTGGAGCCTCCTCCTCCATGTCAGGCTACCTTAGCCCCTCCCTGCCAGATATATTTGTTCCATCAACCTGGTCAGAAGACTGTGGACAGTTCTACTTAGTTTTTAGCTTCTTTATTATTTTTGGTTAGATATGGGGTGCCCAAAGTCCCCCATTAGGTGGGTTACCATTTACTGGCTTCCCCTGGAGGATTACCCAGTTTACAGGTGCTGTCTGTGGACCCTCGCAATCCATGTCTCTCACTCTTCAGAGGGAGTCTCTCTGAGGCTTCTTCATTCTCAACGGTAATCTAAAGAAAGTTGCAAGATACAGGAATTGGATGCACACACATGGACAAATCTGCTCCAGTTCCTTCTCAGAATCTGGTCTTCCTGGGTCTCCGGTTTGACATCTGTCAGGGTATGGTCTATTTGACAGAGTACTCTGTTCAGCAGATCATGAGCAAGGTGTCACATGCTCTGGAGTGAACCTCTGCTCCAGTTCACAAGTTTTCATCCCTTGTGGGCAAGATGGTATCTACCATGGAGGCGGTTCCGTGCTCCGTGGCACATGCCAGGAGCTTCAAAGGTTCACCATCAGAGCCTACCGTGGAATCCGGAACTCTTGGATAGTCTAGTCTCTCTTCCTCTGGAAGTGAGGCAGGACTTTCTCTGGTGGTTGGACAGCTCCAGCCTGAGGAACCCTTTGTTCTCCAGTATTGGACTCTGGTGACAAAGGATGCCAGCCTTTACAGCTGGGGAGCTGACCTGAATCACCTGGGGGTTTAGGGGTGATGGAATGCAGAGGAGACCCTCCTACCCATCAACATTCTAGAGCTCAGAGTGATTCATCATGCTCTGGTCTACTGGTCCCTTGAGGGACTGTCTAGTCCGGGTCCAGTCGGAAAACACCACGGCCTTGCCTTATATCAACAAGAAAGGAGGCACAAGAAGCACTTTCACTTGGTTAGAGGTCAAGACTATTTTTAGCTTCGGCAGAAGAACACGTTCCTGCCATCTCCGCCATGCACATTCCAGGCATACAGAATGTTCTGGTAGACTTCATCTGTCTCCAGACAGTGGACCCCGGGGAGTGGGAGCTCCATCCGGAGGTCTTCAATCTGTTAGTACAGAAATGGGGTCGTCCCTGCAGACCTGATGGCTACCAGGGACAACAGGAAGGTCCTCTAGGGTTTGCAATGGATGCCTTGTCCATTCCTTGTTTTTTTCATCTAGCCTACACTTTTCCTCCTCTTCCTCTCATCCACAGGGTGCTGAGAAAAATTCAGATAGACTGTGCGTCAGTCATACTGATTGCTCCTCATTGGACCAGACAACCTTGGTTTCCAGTACTGTTGGCTCTGTCTCTTCAGGATCCATTTCCTCTGCCACACAGACCAGATCTCCTCCTCCAGGGTTATCTCTGGAGAGAGGATGTGGACAGTCTGGCTTTTGACGGCATGGCTGTTGAAGCCTCCATTTCCTGAGGTGGTCTCCACCATGATCCAAGCTAGGAAACCTGTGTTCTCCAAGGCCTACCATAAAGTCTGGTCTACCTTCCATTCTTGGTGCTTGGACAGGGATCTGTCCTCATAGGAGTTTGATCTTACATCCATCTTGTCCTTTTTGCAGGATGGTGTGAACAAGGGCCTTAGCCTTAGCTCCTTGAAGGTTCAGACATCAGCTCTCTCTGCCCTTTTCCAGAGACATATTGCCATGTTACCAGATGTCAAAGTTTTCTTTCAGGGTGTTGCTCATGCTTTCGCAGCCTACAAGGCTCCCACTCCCCAGTGGGACCTTAACTTAGTTCTGGGAGTCTTGCAGTGGCCTCCGTTTGAGTCTTTGGCTACCATTCCTCTATGTCTTCTGACATGGAAGATGGCTTTTTGTTTGGCTGTGGTCTCTGTCCAAAGAGTTAGTGAGTGGCAGGCTTTGTCCTGCAAACCGCCTTTCTGGGTGTTTCACAAGGATAAGGCTGTTCTCTGTACATCCCAGGAATTTCTTCCTAAGGTGGTCTCTGAGTTCCATATCAATCAGGAGATTGTTGTGCCTTCCTTCCTTTTGTCCTGCCCCTAAATCTGACAAGGAGAGGGATCTCCACTTGCTGGATGTAGTGCGTTGCCTCAAGTTCTATGTGCATGGTACTGAGTCCATTTGTAAGATAGATGCTCTGTTTCTCATCCCTGAGGGTCCTAGGGCTGGTTTGGCTCTGTCCAAGGTGACTGTTGCATCTTGGATCAAGTCCACCATCCAAAAGGCTATTGAGCTCAGAGGAAAACCTGTTCACTTCCGCATTACAGCACACTCCACCAGGTCTGTTGGGGCCTCCTGGGCCTACAAGAATCAGGCCTCTGCTGAACAGCTGTGCAAGGCTGCCACTTGGTATTCCATGCACACATTTGCTAAACACAACCATGTTGGTGTTCTGGCTTCAGCAGGAAAGTCCTGGAGGCAGTTTTGCCTGTTTAGGACTTAATTTCCTGTGCCTTATTGTTCTTTAACTGTTTGAGCCCTGATGGCGCTTGTTCTTGTGTGCTGTGGATTATTTATCAGTGTCTGTTGACACTTTGTTAGTTTGGGCTCTTCCCTGTCCTGGTTAGTCCATGGGAACTCTGGTATCATGGGGACAGGCACTTAGTCCTTTCCTGCTCTTCCCACCCCTGGGAGCTCAATGTTGATACATCCCTATGGTACCTGTATGTCATATTGGACGACAGAGAAAAGAGGATTTTAGCCTTACCTGTTAAATCCTTTTATGTTAGTCCATATGACATACAGGTCTTCCACCCAGTGAAAGAGACCATGCTGGGTTTCCTGTGGCTGGACGTGGGAGTCCTTTTGGGTTCATCGCTCACAGGAGTTTTCCCTTCTTTCTTCTTGCTACCTTAGTCGATAGTTTATAGTCTCACATCCATCTGCTGGGGAGGGTCGAAGGTATCCTGATATGGAGGAGGGGGAAGCTCCACCCCTGCACTTCTTTCAGAGCTGTTGCCTCCCCATGGTACCTGTATGTCATATGGACAATGTCAGAATAGCTCACTATATAAAAATTAAAAAGAGCTAAAAATGGGACCTAGGCATTTCTTTTGTAGATATGGGAATTAATCATATTTTTAAGTGGAATTAGTTTCCTCTAATACACATCTTTTCACATTGGTCTTTCCTTGCTCTACCCTGGTTAAGTCTTTGTATGCTATTCGTTAGCTATACAAATAGGTGATGAATTTAGCTGGCCTCAGAACAATAGAAGATGACCAGGTGTGAGGACAGTGAAACTGAGTAATACCCCTTCCCCCAGAATACAGTTTCACCTGGGCCTGAGTAAAACAAACAGAAAGAAGCTTGGATATCATGTAAGAAGTTCAATTTAGCCTTAGGATTTGGAGATTTTTTTCACTGCATTCCTGCCGCCGCCTGCAGTGGCAGTTTACTTTTAACCTTGGAACTGCCTTGCATTATTGGACTGACTTCTTGGATAGCCAGCATACTTTTAACCATTGGAATGCCAGAGGGATACGTAAAGCATTGCACTGTAATGCATTGCATACCCCTCTGTTACTCCAAGGGTTAAGGCCAGCATTATCTTTGAGGCATCTTTAATTTGGATAATTTTTATTCTTTGCAGTGACATCTTTGAGACAAAGAAGAGGATTAGAAGGGAAGAAAATGGAAGATAGAAGATGACCGATAGTGGATGACAGGACAGAGTTACAGCTCTGGGTTATGGCTGTTAGGATAATGTTAGGGCTAGTATTGTTTGACTTTATTGTTAGGGGCGGTGCACGATTAGTGTTTGGGAGGGTGACTGACGGAGTCATTTTCATTTGATGTTCCCATTTCTCACGCTATTTAGAGTGAATTTTGGAACACAAAAGACCCGTTCTGTGGCTCAATATTCGTTGTGGTTGCTGTTGGTAGGGCAATTGAATATGGACAGTGACACAGTGTGTGTCCCAGTCGATATCCATTTTTTGCCTTACAGACCGTTTTTACGGAGCAAATTGAATCAAGGACTTAGAGAGAAGACAGAGCTGCAAGAGACCCTGTAGTGAGCGAAAATTTGGCAGCAAGCTTACCACCACAGGGCTGAAAGGGTCTACAAAGCACCTGTGAACTGGTCAATCCACTCCAGGGAAGCCGGGTGATGGTAACCTGCCAAATGAGGGATTATACAGCCACATATCCTATATAATAATTCGATAAATGTGTGTTTGTCAGAAGCCGTCATGTGCAGTAGAGACGGCCGTGCACGCTGCGGTCATGCACACTACAGACTGATAATGGAGCTGGCTTCAAATTCAGACCATAGTCCTCTCTGCACACCGCGGCTGTTGCTGGGTGGCACTGTGGCCCGTGGACACGGGCTCTTCAACTAGTCTAAGAATAAAAGAAAACCAAAAAAAAAAAACTGCGACGGTCTCCCCCTGCCAGCTTCTATCAGAGGACAAATTCTGGCAGTAAGTGGGTGGGTGGGGGGTTGAGATGGAGGAGGGAGTCTCCACCCATAACTCTATCTTTTGAGATGTGTCCTGCCCTCCAGGAGGAGGGACTCAACCCCATGGTACCTGTGTTTCAGATTGGACGTGAAAGAAAAGTGCTTTTATATAATTTTTAATACTTTTCTTTTACTTTTTGTATTAGGACTACTTTTGACCTGTTTTGGGGGGCTTATTCTGGACACGTCAGGATGCATGGGCAAATCTAAAGCCAAGGATTTTGGGGTCCTCTTAGCCCCTTTAACCCATTGCTCCTCATGTCAGACGGGCTTCCAGGGAAGTATTCTGATACTCTGAACAAAAGGAGTTTCTCCTATGGCTTATTATAAATAAAACAGTGAGGATTTAGTTGCATGTTTCTGGTCGAAGGCATGGTAAGTCCGTCTACCCCTTCAAGGTACCCCAGATTCAGGTAAGTCCCTATCTGCCTGTAATCTGTGAACATGTATTTAGTACAGTACAGTTTAAAACAACTTTACCTCTTCTGTAAACAAAACCCTTGTGAGGGAAATGGCAGTGGTATTTATACCTTCCCTAATCAGCCCTAATTCTGATACTCTGTCCTTCCTGCATTGTGGCCCCCACTCTTCCTCCAGGGGCCTTCATTTGTTGAGCAGGAACCAGTCTCCTCTATTCCTTCATCTATTCAGGCGGTCCTAAACTTTTGTTCTGGGCACCTATATACCACCCCCCTCCATCAGGTATTGAAGTCCTATTTTGGGAGGGTCGTCACAGTTGGGGTTTCCATTGAGGAGGAAGGTGAGACTAATATGAATGATGTCTATAAGGAGAATTATTGCCCCTCAGTTAAGGGACTCCTCTGTTCCAGCCATCTTCCAGAGACATAAAAGATGGGTAGGAAAAAGGTGAAATTTACTCACAGATATTTTGTTTTTCTTTGTGTCCTTCCACAGCAAAACTGTGGGTTTTGACTCCTCCTCCCAGCTGGTAGGACCAATAACTCTTTTGCTTAAGCATCTGTTCTATCGTCAGTTATACTTGTGTCCAAGCTGAAATGAGAATTAGGTTAGGCTCAAGAAAGCTGGATTTTGATAGAGAATGGGTCCTTGAGATAAGAGGTCTGGGATGCCTGGAAGTTTTATTGGAGCTTGAACCGAGAGTTGCTTGAGATCTGCGTATCACTGTTTTCTCGGCCAATGAGAATGACTCTTGCTTGGTCTCTTCTTACTTTTCTCACTACCTCCAAAATTAGAGGAATAGGGGGAAAAACATATGCTAGACTGACGTTCCAAATCTGCTGTAGAGCATCCTGCTGTAGTGCCAGTGCGGTCTTCCATCTGGACATGAATCTTCTGTACTGGGTATTTTGTGGTGTGGCCATGAGATTGATTACTGGCTTTCCCATGACTGCTGTGATTTCCTTGAGGATTTCCTTCTTTAAGGACCACTCCCCTGGATCAGAGTCCTGCTTCGTAGTTCAGTCTTCCTGAGAGATATGCTGCTTTGAGTGCTTGCAGGTGATCTTCTGCCCAATATAGGATCCGAAGAGCTAGGTGATTGAGGCAGGGGCTTCTGGTTCCGCCCTGATTTTGTAGGGAGCTGTCATCGTATTGTCTGATCTTACCAGTATCGCTGCCCCTTGCATGTGAGGTTGGAGTATTTTTAATGTCTTCCAAACTGCTAACAGTTCTAACATTTATGTGTAGTTTTTCTCTTTGATTGACCAGCATCCCTGAACTGACTTGTTCCTCCACATTCCTCCCCAGCCCAGTAGGCTGGCGTCCATTGTTACCATCTCCCATGTGGCGACACTCCTGAGGGAGAAATGGGATTTTCCCTCTCGCTGACTTCCAACTGGTCACCAAATAATTTAGATCCTGTATATGGCAAGGATACTAATCTATTCTTTGATGATGCTTCAGCCTCCCAGGCTTTGATCCAGAGGGCTCTATGGGCCGTGATGGATAAAGCTGAAGATCTGACCATTAGCCTAATATCTAAGAAGGAGACACAAGAATAGTTTAATGCATCTTTAATAGAAGACACTTCTTTGAGCAGGCGGGACCTTGATACAGAGTTGTTCCGTCCTCCAGCAGGATCGTAGTTCTTAGTGAGATCCGAGCCACTGCTGCATCTGTTTTTGGATGGTTGACCCATGGTGAGACCTCTTCCTCAGGAAATGGGTACATCTTCTGGAACAGTCTTGACATGGCAGATCTCTTATCTCCCTGTTTCCACTCAGTCTTTATGATTTCTTGAATAGAACTGTGGACAGGAAACGGAGGTGTTTTCTTATAGCCAATAAACGCTGCGTCCATCACGTTGAGATCCTTCGGAGTGTCTGATAAACCTTAAGTTTTACGCATGGCTTTAATCAGACCTTCCACTTTATCAATACTAAAATTTCTGCTTCATCAGCGATTTCATCATCTTCTTCTGACGACTGAGCAGATTCAAGATCTATAAAGCGCTCTTCCTCTTCTTCATCCCCAGTGCGTCTAGAGGGTCTGATGTTCGCCGATGCTTTCTTGTAGGGTAGAAAAAGCTTCCTGCATGGATGAACGCATCCACCCAAGGAAGTCCTGGAATTGGGAGGAATTACATCCCCAGCAGCTTTTCTGAGACATTCATTACAAAGCTTAGCTGGGTCAGAGGGTGGTATCTTAGTATCACAGCTAGCACATGTCTGTTTTTGGAGTGGTGTTTTCCTCCTTAGCCAAGTCAGAAGTCCCCTCCCCTTGGGTTTGTCTGCTTTCTGAGCTTTTGGAGCAGACATGATGCAGAAGAAAAAATATCACCAACAAAAGACAGCTTACTAGCAACTATATGCAGGCAATATTATATATAATGTAATAGGTGCTTACCACTTCCATGACTGCTGTTTTTATAGCGTGCATGCTGGACATCTATCTGGCACTCGTTTCCTGGAGTGCGTTCCACTGTTGGAACGCACACCAACATACTTCCGGTTTGGGTCCTGTAAGGGAACGCGCCTACAGGTAGTTCCTTTGCTCAATGATATACAAGAGAATTATAATTGGACCTTCTCAGGAACTGGTCTAATCACCAATTTCACTTGTCTCACGTGATGTCCCTGCAAAGAAGACCTTCGCTGCTGGCTTCAATGATCCCATCTGATGCAGGGGCATCCATTTATGATTCCAGAGTGGGTTGCAGTCACCTGTTGGGCTGGGACACTAGCCTGGGTCCTTTGACAGCCCAGGACATCTGGACCAGAGAGTAGAGACTTCTAACTATGAAGGTTCTGGATTTAAGGGCATTTCACCTAGTGCTATGCCACCAGTCTCATCCCCTGGTCTTCAGTGAGGATCCAGTCAGACAATGCAACAGCGGACGCTTAGATCACCCAACAAAGAGGATCCAGAAGCATGCCAGCCCTCATTATATATCCAGAAAATATAGTTGCAGAAATTCTAAGTCATCAGCATCTGGATCCCAGAAACTGGGAGCTCATCCAGAGCATGTTCAATCTGATTGTCCACCCACCACTGGGGATTACCATCAGTGGATTTATTGGCCTCCTGTCTGAACTTCAAAGTTAGGCTGTTCCGTGCCAGGTTGAGGGATCCTCTAGTATTTGCAGTGGATGAGATGTCTATACCATGGAATTTTTATTTAGTATATGTGTTTCTGGTCCTCCTGGCCTGGTTTTTGGATCTTCATTCTGTCCATAGTGATGCCTTTTAATTTCCCTTGAGACCCACAGTTTTTTGACACTATCATTTCTACTACGCTCCAAGCTTAAAAAAAATTAAAAAAAAAAATAGTTTCATCCAAGGCATATCAAGGTCTGGTCTCTTAGAAGCAGCCTGTCTTGCACAAGGGCCCTTAGAGATGGAAAAAAGTAATATTTCCAAAATGGCTGAATGCTAATAAAGCAGTAGTTCAAGCAACATACAGTATCCAACTGATGAAGTTCCTGCTCCTATCTATTGAAAGGAACACAAAGAAGGAATTTCCTGGTGATATTCCATAAGAACATGGGGTAAAAAGCCGTAGGAGTTTGTAAATCACACTATATTGATGAAAAGATAGAAAAGGGGATTTACAGGGCAAAGCCTGGAGTCAGAGTTTTCATTATTGCATATAACCCTTTAGTTTAAAACAAGTAAAAATCGGTACAACCTGACAAAGCAAAGTCTCAGGAAGTACCTACAGCAAAGGATGATAAAACTGCTCCAAAGCTGTAAGAATGTAATGGGTCATGTCTTGATTGACGAGCAATGAGAAGATATAATCAGAAAATCTTCAGGAGGAAAAAAAAATCTTTCCTGCATCAAGGAAGTAACAGACTTACATTCTCCCAAATCAGGGTTCAAACCAGAAGACAGTCCTATTATGAAAGTAAAAGGTATCAACCAACCATATAGGCACTGCAATCACAAGAAAAGGAACGTATCCCAGAATTTTCATTGAAGCTCTGTGGGCCCCATCTCCTTTAGGGGGCAGGAACAATGTTCAGGTCAGTGGAATGTGAGCCTATTGCAAATTGTGGAGAAGGGGCATCCCATTAGAGCTTCATACAGTCCCACAAACAGAGTGAACGGATCTGGTTATTATTTGATAAGGAGAAACGTCGGCCAAGCCATCCTGGCTTTATTGAACAAAGCTGTAATCAAAGAAGTCCTGAATCATCAGCAGTGGAAGGGCGTTTTCGCAGCAATTTTCCCTGTCCAGAAATCTATGGAGATATCAGGCTAATTCTAGACTTAAAGTGGCTAAACAGCTTTGTCAAGGTAAACATGTTCAAAATTGAATCAATAGAAGTTTCTCAAACAGCCTTTCTGACCAGGATAGATTTTAAGGATGCATATTACCACATCTTGGTATCTGTAAGCCACAGAAAGTTTGAGACTCCATATAAACAAATGCCACTACCAATTCCGTGTTCTTCCTTTTGGTCTGGCCTCTGCACAAAGGGTTTTTAACCAAGATTTTGGCCCCATGTTTAGAGATCTTAAGACAACAAGGGGTCAGGGTAATTCCTTCAGGGTGTCAGGTCATTCCTTACTTGGACAATGAGAAGATACAGGGAAGACCAAGAGGGGTACAGAGCTTTTTGTATATCCTCTATTCAGGATGGGATGGATTATAAATAGAATCGAAAGTCAGCTAGTTCCCTCCCAAAATTTATCATTTCTGGGAGCTGTATTCAACACACTCCAGGGGAATGTGTTCCTGTCCCAAGACAGAATGAAGACAATATCCGTAAGAATTCTGAAATCTACTCATATGGCCATGGATTTATTTTTTCCCCCAACTACTGGGAATCCTATCTTCAGTAATACAAATCCCGCCATGGGCAAGAAAATAAATCTATCCAAACAGTGAGTAACAAAGAGCAAAACCCGAAAGGAATTAGTTTGTCAGGTTCTTCTCTAGGCACAAATATCTCTTAAGCCTTTCTGCCTCTCACATTTCAGAAAAATTGAACAGAAGGGCAGATTTTCTGAGCAGGACCACCTTAGACCAGGGAGAATAGTCCTGCAGTGCTTTAGTTTATGCCAGTATAGTTCAGATTTGGGGGATTCTAAAGATAGACCTCATGGAGACAGAACTCAGAATCTGAAAGGTTCTTCTACGGGTGGTCAGACCAGAAGGCACTGTGCCAGGATGCCTTGAAGAAAACATGGCATTTCAACCTGACTTATGTCTTCCCTCCAATCCCCATTATTCAGGAAGTAATGCACAAGCTAAAGGCAGACAAAGCATAAAAGTGATTCTCATCCATCTCTGGTGGCCCATGAAATTGTAGTTCTTAGTGCTGATCAAGTTGTCAGTTTGTGCACAGATTCCTTTGCCAGAAAGAATGGATCTTGTCTCAAGGGCGAATATGGCACCAGAATCTAGCCTTTTTCAAACTCAGGGCCTGGAGACAGAGCGGAGCTCTATTATGCAAAATGGTTTTTCCATGCAGATTGTAAATCCCATCATTTCAGTAGAAGACACACAAAGATTTATCAGTTTGGTCCATTTAACAAGCATGAGGCAACTAGGTTTTTTGAGGAACTGTCTCTCGCCAGGGGTATTGCATTTCCTTCAAGACTGTTTTCATAAAGGGCTAATGCCTTCCTTCGAGTCGAGCTCTCAGGCCTAACAGTATTGGCCACTCCCTTTTCTGAAAATGTTTTTCTTGTGAAGAAATGTATGAATGCTATCTCCATGATCAAACCATACATCATGGAAATAATCCCATCCGAAGATTTAAATCTGGTATTAAAACTAGGCATCTCAAAGACTTTTAACCCATTAATACCATACCTATCAAGAATCTATCAAGACATCCTTACAGCCATTACTACAGCCAGGAGCTTGGGAGAGAGCCTTATCCTGAAGTACACCTTACCTTAACATCCATCATGATAAAACAGTGTTAAGAAGTTATCCGAATTTTAGATCTAAAGTAAAAGTCAGAATTTCATTTAAAACAAGAGATCATCCTCCCTTTTTGTCCTGAACCCAACAATTAAAGAGTTCTTTACAATCTAGACTTGATTAGAAGCATGAGTTTGCTTTGAGGACTGAACCCTTCAGAAAGTCAGACTTTTTGTACTCCTCTTTCGAAAATTCACACAGTGCCCTCATTCTGAACAGTAAGTGGCCCTCAGACTAAAACTGCTTACCACAATGCATTATATATCCTATTACAAAGTAATAAGTATGCAAAATTGTATATTTGGTGGAGGGTACAGAGACCCCATCATTGCTCAATGCATTCAGTATACATCTTTAATCCATGACTAATATAAAAGGGTTGAAACATTGCCCCTGCAAGTAGGGGGAAGGGTCAGCACTCCACTGTTCACTGGAAGTTACAAACATGCACTCACACACTGCATGACCTCCCAAGCCTTGTTTCACTGTCCCATTGATAACATATGCAGCCTAGCACCCCAGACATTGTTCAAGTAGTAAACAATGTCTGTGCCTTCCACCCTCTCCACACTTGCAGCTCCCATTTGTCCATTTCCCCACCTGCAGCTACTGTTCTAGTGCACTGCTTAGTTGTACATGTGATGCTGACATTCCTTGCATGCCCTTTTACTGTTCTAGAGTGTGTGTAGAGCTGCATACAAAATGTTATATCTAAGAATAAACTTCCTGGCTGAACTACATGAGTCACTGTTTCTGCTCCTCCTTGCAGCAGAATTGCATGACCACCACCTAGCCTTAAGATCATGTAAGAATTCAATGCAGGTGCCCATTAACATTTGAGAGCATCCACGAGCCATATATAGAGATTATGCCTGTAGCCAATGGCAAAACCAGCATCCACATTTTTTTGTGGATGCTCATAGAAAAGAGCGCAGATGTAGCAGACACAGAGGGATAGTCTTATAGTTAAAAACAGGATCATACACGTACATTTGCATTTTATATCCAGTGTGAAGCATGTTTCTGAGGACTATTCTCTTTTTCAAGGATAGTAAAGGGTCTAGTTAATTTCTGTTAAGGCCGACACAGATAAGCTTAGGCAATCATAGAAAGGGAAAAAAAAAATAGTAAATTAAGTTGAAGACACAAGTCCACCAAGTTCAACATTTGCCTCATAACATAGTGACATGAGAATTATATAGCTATTCTGCTACCAAATAAGTTAGTCATTTATCAGACCTTCCTGATTTGTCTACTAATATTCAGTATAACCCTGTGTGTTCCCTTTTGTAAGAAATGTATCCATTGTATCATCTGCCATAACCAACTCCTTGGCCAAGGAATTCCACAATTTGACAGACCTTACTGGAGAGGAAAAAAAAAAAAAAAACCCTTCCTCTGCTGAAGTCTAAACCTCCTTTCCTCTAATTTTATTTAGAAAATGTTTTACCAGGAAGAATACATTGAGATTTCTCATTTTCAAGTATGTCCTGAACAGTTTTCAGTAGAGGGTTGCATATTTAATATCAAGGAGTGTCCCCTATCAGGCCTTGTAATGAATGGCTCACCACAGAAATCCTTGTATTGACCACTCATACAATGTGATAAGATCTCCTCTTAGTCTTCTTTACTCTAGAGTAAATAAACCAAGTTTGTCTAGTCATTCCTCATACATAAAGTCCTCCATTCCCTTAATGTTGTTGCTCTTTGATGTACCCTCTCCAGTTCCACTATATCCTTTTTTCAGAACTGGTGCCCAAAACTGTACTGCATATTTGAGGTGAGGTCTTACCAATGATTTGTATAATGGCAAAATGATGTTATCCACTCTTGCTTCAATACCACTTATTATGCAAGACAAGATTTGGTCTGTCTTGGCTACTGCTATTTGACACTGGTCACTGTTTCCTAGTTTGTAGTTTACAAGAATACCCATGTCTCTCTCTAGCAACAAGTCTCCTAAAATGATTCCATTAAGTTCATAAGTCGTCTTGGGATTATTTCCTCCTCAAACGCATGACTTTACACTTTCCCACATTAAACTTCATATTTCATTTGTTCGCCCAATCTGCCATCTTATGAAAATCCCTCTGTAGAGAGCAAATATCCTGTTCTGAATTAATTACCCTGCATAATTTAGTGTCCTCTGCAAATATTGATAATTTTGCTTTCTATATCTATTGCCAGGTCATTTATAAACATGTTAAAGTGACCTCAGTTGTAAATATAATCGCCCATTTAGTATTTTCCATCACATACCCTAAGACAGCAGTGCTGCTGCTAACCATGTGGTACACCAAAATACTTAACACCTCCCTTTAAAATGCCAGTATTAAAGATATGCTTTCAATTTTACCAGTTAAGATCTCAAGGAAAAGCATGAAGGAGGCAACACTGGACTATGACCTGGAGAATCTCAACAAGTACAATGAATGCATAAAGCATGAAAGTAGCCATTCTGGATTACACCAACTGCATGATGAGGGGTCCCTAAATTCCCATTGATGCAACTGGGACTTTGATACCTTTGAACATTACTTTGCAATTTGTTGGGGACCTCTAATACTCGAGGAGCTAAAATCCCCATTTAAACCAATGGGAATTTTAATTCTTCCCCTATGGTACAGTTAGTTTGGCCCAAAATACTACCATTTTGATTTATGAAAATGGGTACCCTTTCACACACAGTTCACAAGTAAAAAGGAGTATAATTAGCACTGTTTATTTTTATGAAAAACATATACAAATCAGTGTAATGAAAATAAAAGTCTACCATGTTTTACTTGTATATTTAACCTTATGATATTTTTCCATAAAAAAGAAAATGCCATTCATAACTGAAAGTTACTGATTAAAAAAAAAAAAAAAACAAAATAAAAAAAAAAGCGCTTCACTTTTCTGAAACTGGCACTGCAGCTATACAGCTTAACCACTTAAGGACCGGCCGCGCAAGCACGGTGGGGTCACTTAAGGACCAGGGACCATCCCACCCCCACCCCCCCCGGATCGGATTCCGGACTCACCGAACGGTGTGCAGCCGCACGGGGAGACCAGAATTACATGACGTTCCAGGACTGTCATCGGTCCTTAAGTGAAAACAAGCCATGATGGTCCTGGACCGTCATGGGTCCATAAAGGGTTAATACATAATGACTGATCACAAAACTCTTTTCTACCACAAAATCTGATGAATGGAAGGGATGGACTACAGCTGAGAACCAATCTGAAACGTTTTTTGCCAGTAGCCACCAAATCACACTAGCAGTCGCTCAATGGCCTGCTGAACAGACTGGATTTGGGGCCTCAGTTGTGAGCCTTCCTTGATGGTGACAGCGCAAGCAATGACTGGTCTGGAGACTCCACAAGCTCTCCCCAGTGCCTGTTTGGAGCGAACAAACACATAAGGAACATTCTTGTCTTCACACAGGAGAGGAAGGTGCAGAATAATCTCCAAGGGCTCAGCATCAGCTGCCATTACGATGAACTCTGCTATGCCTCTGTTTAGGGTCTTCGTAGCTGGTAAAAAAAAAGCAAAAATTGTAATCTTAAGTAAAATGCAAAGTTTAATTGTGTCACATACAGTTCTTCCAGCTACAGCCGACTAAGATCACTTTGAAAGCTTTTTCTGTCAACTACATTTCACAAAAATATCTTGTTAAAGACATGGGTACATAAGATGTCCCTTTACACAAGTTTACACTTTCGTTAACCAGTGACAAAATAATCTCAGATTTAACAAATGGAATATAAATGGAACACTGCTCTCAAAGGAACAGATAAATTACTGAAGCAGATCACTCCAAATAATTATTCTTATAATGATACGCATAGAAATACTAGTATTATCCAGAATAAGTCCAGCATTAAGAAATCCTACTTGATCTGAGACGAACAGACAGGCATTAGCTCAGACATCTTGCCTTACAGGCATCTGTGCACCTGCTCTGTTCATCCCGGTCTCGACTCCAGGCTTAGTGAAGAGTTGCATTATACCTTAAGCTACAGAAAGTGACTGACGGCACAGGCACACAGATGCCACTACAGGAAGAAGTTTGCCTGTCAGTCTGGGATCAAGTAGAATTTCTTTAGAAGGCTGGACTTATTCTGGATAATACTAGTATTTCTATTACTGCTTTATTATAGTTTGGGGGCACTTTATGTGGAGTGATCGTTCCACTTTAAGCCCCCCTTTTTTAAACGAACATTAGCACCTACAAATTAAATCTTTAGCATTTATAGAAAGCTAACTGTATGCCTGTGTCTTGCAATATATTTACTCATGTACAGTGAGATGCAGTGAAACAATTCAAGCATGTTTATGCATAGCTGCCAACTAGCATACTGCAGCATAAGGCATATATAAAGGTGGCACACAGAGACACAGACACACAAAATACAAATGCATAGCCAAGTTCACTTTTGCACATGTGAATAAATCAGGTATATCCTTACATTTAGGTTTTTTGCAGTCCTGTATGTGACCCCTTCCTCTCTTTGATCTTAATGCAGCATGATGACTGGTGCACATGCTCAGATGATCATTGCATACCTTACTGAGCGATTCTGGTAAACCTTTTCCCTTTGAGCATTACTCTCAAATTGTTTTAACGAGTATAGATTGGTGCAACACCCTTAAACAAACCGCTAAAAATTAAGCGTTTTATACAATAAATCACACTGTATTTCATGCCAGCATATGTAAATATTGTGCTTTAGTAGCAAAGATTAAAAATGTAACCATATTTATGCCCTATGCAGGTTGACTGGTCTACCACTGCTCAAGCATGGAAATCCTTATGTTCTGGCCTATTTTCAGCTCCCTGAAGTATGATAATAGCTAAAAAACTATTCCGAATGTTCAAAAACATTGTACCGCAAACAAAAGATATTTCTTGTGTTCCATACAGCGTAAGGAAGGAGTCTTAGCTCTGCCTCCCATCTGCTAAGATCAATTGCAAAACTATGAAGGACCTCACCAAAAAATAAATATGGCGCCACCAAATTCTAATTATTGGGTACTTAACACTTGTCACTGAAGGTACCTAATAGTAATGAATCAACTAAGAAAAAAGGAAAGAACAGGACTACGTTAAATGGCACTCTATATTTCCCTAAAGTATAAATATTATTAAGGATCTATTTGTTTCTATTTGGTTATTATTATAGTCAGGGTTGTGTTTCATGGTATGGGTATATACAACTTAACTTTTATTTGGGTATCCATAAAAACAAATAATGGGGAAAGGGCACGGCAACAGCACAAACTCTTAAGATATAGAGGAGAATCAGAACTATTACATCACCTGAACGATGCAATAACTAGACAAATATAATTATATATATATATATATTATAGCCCTATAGCTAGTCAACTCTGATAGTTATTACTGTCAGAAGAATCTTTTATCAAGAGCATAAACACTGTACGCGAGTGCAAGCGATTCCAAAGGAACTCCATAAAATTGAGAGAATATGTATATTAAAGGCACAAGCAAAATGACCGTGCATACATATATATGTATATAGCAACTAGTAAACAACAGCAGCATAGGCTAAGAATAAGAACAACTTGTTCAGTTTATGCAGAGTTCAAAAATAGCAACCACCATAATAGACTCAAGCATATTATGTCCTCTAGTCTAGTGGATGTATGGATTAGGATTCTATCCCCAAATTGTTATTAACCCCTTAAGGACCATTGCCGTGTCAGGATCGTCACGGCGGTCCGGCACTTAAGGACCAATGACGGTCCTGGCACGGCATGGCGTTCAGGGCTCCCGTCGCGGCTCCAGGAGTTCAGGGCTCCACGCCGCTCCGGAAGTCCTGAACCGGAAGCACTAATAAAAAAAAAATAAAAAATGCCCCGTGGTCCGCAAGTACCGGCCGTGCGTGCCGGTCCTTAAGGGGTTAAAGCCATATCATTCCCACACTATATTCCCATGTGTCAGAGTAACACATTTCACCCGTGCTATCAAGCGTCATCAGAAGCTCCCTCTGACATCTATTTTTTTTCCATCATACCTAGATGGGGATGCAGGATAATTTGTACCTCCTTTCAACACTTCCTTTTTGTTAATTTTCTATGGAGAAACTATAAATATAAATATATATATATATATTGAATAGTGTACCAGGTTTCCCGACTTCTTTAGTGCTTTCCAAATAGACCGAAATAAACCTCCAGGTTGTGAAGTTACGTTTGTCATTCTGCGAATTGGGACAGAAGGACTATTTCTTAGGTGAAATTCAGATGTTGCTTGTTCTGAAGTTTAAAAACAGAAGATGGTAAGTTTTAATACTTTTACATGCAACAACCTCAATTCACTTTCCTTACCAGAGAAGGAAGAGGTAAATTGAACTGAGCTCAGTACAGATCAGAGCTTACCACGGCGGTGTGTCCCATTTGACCCAGGTGTATCGAAGGGTATATGGATGTACGTTAGTGATTCCATATATATTTATTTATTTTTTGCAAACTGTAAAGGCTCTACAGCATTGAAGGCTTCAATAGCTAGGTGGATAAAGTACTGTACAATGCAGGTCTATAAAAGTCAGCCAGAGGGGATCCTCCCATTAAGATGAAGGCCCATTCAAATAAAGTTATCGACTTCCTGGGCCGAGAGGGCTATAGATACCCCAGAAGAGATTTGCAGAGCAGCACAGGGTGGATAAAAATAGATGATTCAAAAAAAAAATAAATAAATAAAAATAAAAAATTAAAAAAAAAAAAAAAAATCAATTGGATTTTTTTTATTTAAATCATATTTTAATGAAATGCTTTTGGAGGAAAAACTATCTAAAGATAGTTTTCTATTTAAGGTACATTATAAGTTTTTCATGTGGAGCCAGGTGATGTTTAAGTTTTGTTTTGTTAGAGAGACATTTTGTTTAACCACTTCAGTTAATAAAAATTGACGTTTAAGCAAATACAAGTGTGCTATATGATGTTATTGTTTTAGTTAAATAAAACAATTTAACCCTTTGAGAGCCAGAGTGGTACAGAATGCATTGCAAAGCAATGCATTCCGTATCACTCTGGCACTCAAAGGGTTAAGTAGTGTTCCAAATATGAGCGATTAATCTATTAAATTAAAATCACTTCTGATATTGCTATTTTATTAATTTGACAGGTTATTTTCTAAATATGACTTCTTCACCTGGTTGCAAATATTGATGGTTTTTATGTACCAGCAAGAATGAGTTTTTGCATTTAAAAGTCATGCTTTAAAGGGATAGTAATAATTCATTTTAACTTTATTTTATTTTGTAGGCATTAAAAAAACATGAAGAATGATATAAGTCTTATCTCTCAAACCTTTATGGTTTAAGAGATATTCACAAACAAAGTATTCCTTCCCTGTTCAACCAGATCAGAAGGGAGGTGCCCAGGTAGACTGCAGAGAGGGACAATCTTCAATTAAGATAAGGGAAAAGCTGAAAAACTTGTCAAGGGGGGAAGGGCTTTCATTGTTTTAATACAAAGAAGACTGTACCCTTCTGTTATCTGTCTGGTCATACAACCAGATTCACATCTGAGAAGAGATGGCTTACACTAGGAAAAAGGGGCGGGAGGGGAAACTTTGCTTGTGAATATCTTATAAACCATAAAGGTTTCAGAGATAAGACTTATATCATTCTTCATGTTTTTTTAATGCCTACAAAATAAAATAAAGTTAAAACGAAGTATTACTATCCCTTTAAATAGTGTCTTACTGACTAGTGATTTAAATCAAACCAACCCTGGAGCAGGAACCAGGAAACCAATGAAACATTACTGGACTGTCAGAGAAAAGCGCAGCTCTGTGGCTACTAGTGAAAAAAACAGGATGGGGCTGTGTTTTAGACAGTACTGGGGTTTCTATGACAGTAGAACCAAGCGGGGGGGGGCAGATCTACAGCCACGAGAGGCAGTGGTGCCTGTCTTGAGGGGGAGGGGTGTACAGGCAGTGTAAATGGGGAGCTGAATACAAAATGAAGCCTCCAGTTTCCTCCGGCAGTCATCTATTGTCAAAGCTGAAAAACAAAATAAGGACAGGTTAAAGGGCAGGGTGCTCCATGGAGGGACACAGAAGGAAAGGAAACATGGGTAAGAAAAATTTCTCCCTTTCTTCCGTGTCCCTATCCAGCGCGAATGGGACATACCCAAGCAGTAACGATATGGGTGGGAAAAGTGTCCCCCCCAAACAATTCATGTGCCTCCCCTTCACATGATGATAAGAACTCATAATTGGAAACAAAGGAAATATTACTTGAGTGTACTGCTGCCTCAAGGACTTTACTACCAAACCTGGCTTCTGAGGAGGCTTGTACATCAATCCGATAAGGTTTTATAAAGGTGGATATTGAAAACCATGTTGCTGCTCTGCAAATCTCTTCAGGTGAAGCAGAGGCCCTTGAAGCACAGGATGTAGCAAGAGCTCAGGTAGAGTGGGCCTTAAGGATCTTAGGAGGATCTCTCTCTTCCTGCTTCAGCGCAAGCAAGTTTTATACATTGGTTTATCCACCTTGAAATAGAGGATTTTGAGGCTGCAGACCCCTTGTATCTGCCATAAAAACATATAAATAAGGAATCCGCTTTTCTGAAGCTCTGGGTTTTGCTGAGGTAAATTCCAAGACACCTGACTAGGTCTAGTTTAGGGAGCTTTTCTTCTTTGACCCCTTTAGGGTTTACATAAAAGGAGGGCAAAATGATATCCTGATTAAGATGAAAATCCGATAAGACTTTGGATCTAAATGTGGGTCTGGTTCTCAATACTACTTTATCCTGATGAAAAACTGTGTATGGAGATTTTGCAGACAGCCTGGATTTCTGAAACTCTCCTTGCAGAAAAAAAACCCCCCAAAAAAAACCTGATTTTATGGTGAGAAATTTCAATGGAATTTCTTCCAGAGGTTCAAACTTAGGTGATGAAGATAGTTGGTCTAGAACCATGTTTAAGTCCCAAGGAGGTACAAAACTTCTTATTCTTGGTCTTACTTTTGTTACAGCCTTCACTTATCTTTTAACCAAATAGTTGTCTGCAAATTGGATAGTCAAGATTGCCGATAAGGCTGATAGTTGTACTTTAAGGATGATGGTAGAAGAGCCTTCCCGAACCCTTCCTGAAGAAAACTCAGAACATGTGAGGTCTTTATATCGGATTTTGTTATACCGGCATTCTTGCACCAACCTGAGAAGGATTTCCATATTCTACAATATATCTTGGTGGTGGAGACTTTTCAGCCTGAAATGATAGTATTAATAACAGAATCTGACAAGCCTCTTGATTTTATGGAGCTCCTCTCAGCTTCCAAGCCGTCAGCCTGAAGAAAGCTGGATTCTGGTGCAGAACCGGACCCTCGGACAGGAGATCCCATCTGCATGGAAGAGGCCAGGGATCTTCTACTGAAGGATTGATCAATTTCGAGTACCATACTCTCCTCACTCTAGGAGGGGGGTTACCCATGCAGGCAAATCTTCCTTAAAGGGCTACATCTTTTGAAATGTTCTTGATGGTGAAATTCTCGTCACCCTTTATTAAGTCTGATACCACATGGTGGACAGGAAAAACTGAGGTATCTTTCATTTTCCCCAGGAAGTCCACATCCAGGATTCTTTGGTCTCTTTGGCCAATCCCAAAGTCTTATGCATACTTTTTAAAAAGGGTTCCATCTTTTCAATATTAAAAGATCCTTCGTCCTCCTCTAATAGTTCTACCAATTCTTCAGATGAATAGTCAGAAAGGTTGTTAAACAGTCTTCATCCATAGCGAAGGCTCTAAAGGAAGTACCTTCTTCAGGATCCTCAAGTCTGGGTCTCTTCTTTGAAGGAGCAGAGGATGGGAGAGAGTTAAGTCTCCTGCATGGAATTCTTCATCCAAGATAAAAAAAAAAAATAAAAAATCTTGGTATTGGGAAGGCACATCAGTATTTGCTGCCTTCTTTAAACATTCAGGACATAACTTTGATACACCTAAAGCCGATAGTTTACAATCGCATCCCAAACAAGTTTTAGTCTTTCTGGGAGCCTTAGCCTCTTTATCAGTGTTGCATTTTTCTTTAGCAGAGGACATGTCCACTACTATGAACAATAAAACTTAACTTTTAATATAAATATCACATACAAAATTGCTGAACAGGTAATGCACCTTGCTCTGCTATCTGTAGTACAGATGTAAGCGATTTCCTTATATAGTATAGCCCATGGGCATGTGTTTCAGCCTGGAACGCATAAGCCCCATCAAAAATCATTGAAACAGAGGGATAAAAGGGAGCTGGCTCACAGCCCTTACCTTCCCATGCCTCAGACTCCTTTGAAGAGAGCACCCCAGGCCTGCAGCAACATCCCTTGGCTTCCTGTATGTGGCTGTGTCCGAAGGCCTGTGCGTTCCACGACTGGAGCGCATGAGTATGACGTTGGTGCCCGCGTTCGGAACCTTCTCCGAATCTCTACCGGTAGGCGGGAGATTCAAGGCGGTAAGACCTGAGCAGGTGTCCCATGCCAGCTAGAGAGCAGAGCAAGGGCTTCTCCCAGACCAGGCAGCAAGAAAGTGGCTACCTAAAGGATTGGAAAACAAAAACAAAAGGTAGGAGCGACTACCATGCGCCCTACCCCAGCTGATGTAGGACCAAAAATGACTGCCAGAGGAAGCTGGAGGCTTCCTTTTGTATTCTTCATTTGGTCCTACTCAAGCTGGGATGCGCTATAATATACCCATATGTCTATCGCCGTGGATAGGGACACAGAAGAAAGATAGATATCTGAGTAAATTTCACTCCCACCCCCCCCACACACACACAAACACAGATGAACACAGGACATGAAACGCGGTACAGACACCTTATTACCTTCATTAGCTCCCTTACGGAGCTGCTTGTAATTAGAGGCTTGTTGCACTAGATCCAACAAAGTTTTTGCTAGCTGGGCATCTGCCAATGGGTAGGCTTTGGGATTCACTTCTGGCTCCGTCTGAAAAAGAAAAAAAGAAAGTTAACTTACAATCTAAAATGCCTCATCATGAACTGACCTAGGGACTAGAGCTGACGATCATTGCCTTAAAGAGAACATTGATCTCATCTATGTGATGACTGCCCATGTGGAAGCTCACAGTGGGGGAGCTAGTGCTAACCAGTGACAAATCAATTACCAAGAACTACAATACATTTACGTCATCAGAACATGTATATAAAAGTGCAGTTGTTTAGTGCTGGCTAAAACCTCACTAAGTGTTTAGGAGGACCACTAGAGAAGGTGCAGCAGTTTGTGTGATCCAACCAGGGATGAATTAAATACCTATATGATGGCAGTTCAATATGATTCACCTACACCAGTAACTTTTTCGATAATATCCACTTAGGCTGAGTATAAACTGTTTGAAAATAGCGCAACTCTTTGCGGCACCCCCTCTCACCTTCAGCCAGGCATTATCAATAACGACCACAAACCATACAGCATTATACCTTAATATTACACAGAAGAACAGGCATGGATTGGTAGGATACATATCAAGCCCCTTTTTTCAACATGTTCCTTTCACTTTAAATCGTTCTTCCACATGGGGGTGAGAGGAAACAGACTCCAACGTTAGTCATGCTTTTGTATCCATTACACACACACCAAAATGAAAGGACAGGTGTAACCAAGCCTCAGTTATAGTACAGTGGCTTCAGTCTTTTTTGATGTTAAAGGGATAGTAATGTTTCATAATAAAAACAGCTCTAATTAATCATCATAGTATTTAGACTTTGGAGAGTTATATCAATTCTGTCACAGTTGTAGTTGAAGAGTAATTCAATGACAAAGTCTCCCCCTCCTGCCCATTTTACTGATGTAACACTGTTCAGCCAGATCAGAAGGGAGGTGCCCAGGCAGACTGCAGAGAGGGACAATCTTCAATTAAGATAAGGGAAAAACCTGAAAAACTTGTCAAGGGGGGGGGGGGGGGGAGGGCCTTCATTGTTTTCATAGGAAGAAGATTGTCCCCTTCTGTTATCTGTCTAGTATATGGACTGCATTCCACATCTGAGAAGAGATGGCTTACAATAGGTAAAAGGGGTGGGAGGGGAAACTTTGCTTGTGAATATCTATTAAACCATAAAGGTTTGGGAGATAAGACTTATATCGTTCTTCATGTTTTTTTACAAAATAAAATAAAGATAAAACGAAGTATTACTATCCCTTTAAGGCAGTGCAAACACTCAGTTTGGAACTTTAGGGGCACATCTAACAACTTATTGGTCATTTTGTTAAGAATGCTAAGAAGAGTACGCACATTATATATATATATATATATATATATATATATATATATATATATATATATATATATATATATATATATATATATAAATAAAATTGAAACTCAAAATTCACAAAGTGTTACATCTACTTTAATGTGCATTGGTTCTGTGCAGTATTGTGTGCCCTTACTTTTAGGTTCAGCTTGAACCAACATCAACAACTCCGAATAAGAAAAAATGGAACGCTGACAATCACTGATAACATATGGGAACAGCGCCACCTTGCTATAATAGGAAAGAACTGTTTCTTCAAACTAAAACTTTCAACACATGCCTTATCCCAATGTGTGTGCTGAAGAGCAGAAGACTCTGCAATTTCCAGATATGACTAAAGATTGGATCTAGTTGTGCTTAGAAATAAACTTCCAAATGTCTTAAACCCTAGCACCAGTTTGATTGCACAGATAATATCACCAATGCTATGGGTTTCAAGCAATTGGGAATGTTGTCCTGGTCAGACCCTATAGAGCCAGTAGTTAATTCTGGAAGTCAAACTTCCCAATAGTTTTCAACAGACATTGTGGGATTGGGCATGTCATTGGGTATTAACCCCTGAGCTACTTAAGCATTTGCAGCAATAGTCAGGGACACATGTCCAGTGTCTGGGATCCTGCAGTAAAGAACAATGTCTACCTATATGGACACATTAACCATTAGCACTTAACCTTTTGGGTGCCAAAGGGGTAGGCAGGTACTCAAAGGGTTAAACACGAATTCTGGAGACCCGGAGCATGCAACACTGTGTTAAACTAATCTATCAAATTCACGCAGCTCTTCATATGTGGTTAAATACTGTGGCATACAGCATGGCATTAATAATCACATCACAAACTAGATTAGACAACTATTGCATACAATGCGTGATAAAGAAAAAAAAGTCAGATAGCGAAGAGGACATTCATACGTTTACAGGAAAAGGTATGGCACTCCGATTACATCCAATGTGCGAATATGTGTAACTTGTGTGTGATTGTATGGGGTGGTACAGTACTATAGTGCGTGACTTTTCTTTGGATAATGTACTGCTGCATAGTTCACGGTATTTTAGTTAGAAGGTGGGGTCTGGTAGAGTATAAATACACACGCCAGTCCTGTTTCCTCAAACCGACCACCACGTGAAGACCTCGGCCTCATCACTGAACACGCCAATACCACGTGGATGCTTTTCATCCCACCTACACGAGGCCGTTTTGAATAAAATGTCATGTGTATAAGAGCGTATTAGTGTGTTTTGCGCGCCCCTCTGGTCCTTCTAGGATTAGCCATTTTAACTACAGACGAATATTCAACGCGTTTGTTTGTAATGCGCCAGGCACCCCTCTAACACGCAAACAGTTAAGTGGAATATATACTAAGCTTTGCCGCAATGTCATTAGCAAACGCAGTAGTATTTAGCAAGTCAACCATTAGTGAACGAGACAACTATCTGTAACCCAGGAAAGCGAGGTACAGGTTAATATATGCCACCCTTTAACGAGCAAGGTGAGACAAATGATAACCATTGCTTATGTAACTTAACACCAAAGGGGCGAGCAGTGCATTATTCCTCTATTCACTTCTCGCCTCCCTGGCACATACTTTGAGTGTGTTTGTATGTGCATGCATGTGTGATATACAGACACATATCGTCTTATCAGACTCTAGTTCATCCAAGCTTCACAAGCTACGTTTTAACTAAAAGCCCAGATTCCTCACCATGGCAGCTGCGATCGCAAGATTCAGTTAGTCGGGTTTCTTTCCTGGTCCTCTCGGCTCGGAAGCTTCACGGAGGAAGACAAACTCAAACTGAATAGAGCAATGTTACAAGCAACGTGGTGCGAACTTCCGGCGGTGGAAAGACCCGGATAAGGCGGAGCCTTTTCGTTACGTAACTTTGTTTTAGCCGAATCTTGTATTCTCCCCCCCCTATTTTCTTTTCAATTTGAGTATGCCAGGGTCCGTTTAGATCTGCGTACTATTTAGAAATAGGTAGTGTGTTGTTCCGCAAGCAGTTGTTGTCGAACTTCAGCTCGTGCTGGTTATCTGAGGCGGGCGGGAGTTGTAGTCCAATAACCT
This sequence comes from Rhinophrynus dorsalis, assembly GCA_037306005.1. Lineage (NCBI taxonomy): Eukaryota > Metazoa > Chordata > Amphibia > Anura > Rhinophrynidae > Rhinophrynus > Rhinophrynus dorsalis. The sequence continues at coordinate 116,831,061 of CM074722.1, forward strand.
TTGAGGACTCAAACATTGAGCAAATCAAGCGTCAATGATGTAGATCTATATCATCAATAGCATGAAAGTTACCAACCAATTTTGTTGTGGGTTTTTATTTTTTACATTATGGCCATATTAGTCTATGAATATAAACTGTCAGATGATAAACAAACACATATTTACAATAGCAGTAAGCAAACATAAGCACCAAAATAGCTGATGTTGTCAAAGACTTAAACTTGTGCCACTATTTTCTCTGCGTGGAGACACATATGGGGTCTCCCTGCATGTAATCCAAGTGAGATTATCCTGACCCAAGAGCATTTTACACATCAAAATCTGTGCCAACCTTGTCAAAAGTGGATATTTCACAATTTTGCATAATAAACTGATGTTTTCAAATGGTTAAATGGGCTTGGTCACCGCATGTCTTGAAGTGTGTGGAACTGGGCTGCCATATAGATCTTATGCCTTCATAAAATTAAGTTCCTTCTTAGGAAGTTGCAAAAACAGAGAAGAAAGGGTAGATGTCTGCTGGCTGTTTTATATTTTAATTCTTAAACTTTATGTCTGTTTATAGATTTGTAAAGCGCTTTGAGTCTCACAGGGAGAAAAGCAGTATAAAAATCACAAATTATTATTAATATTATAATTCTAAAAGTCAGCAGAAATGACCCTCGAGAGACAAGTTCAGCAATGTTTTGTATTGGCGATTCCGTGTTCCTGCCCTAAAAAGTAACCTTTAATGTATTTAATAAAAATATTTGTGTGTATATTCTTTATTCGACATAATTTGGGATATTTTAGTTAAAAAGAGATTCCCTCATGCACAAGTGCTATGAGGGGTTAAATGCAAACAAAGTATACTATTAAAGGGATAGTAATGTTTCATAATAAAAGCAACTCTAATTAATATCATAGTATTTGGACTTCGGAGAGTGTTGTATCAATACTGTCAGAGTTGTAGTTCAAGAGTAATTCAATGAAAAAGTATCCCCCTCCCGCCCCTTTTACTGATGTAACACTGCTCAGCCAGATCAGAAGGGAGGTGCCCAGGTAGATTGCAGAGAGGGACAATCTTCAATTAAGATAAGGGAAAAACCTGAAAAGCTTGTCAAGGGGGGCAGGGCTTTCATTGTTCTTATAGGAAGAATATTGTCCCCTTCTGTTATCTGTCTGGTCTATGGATTGCATTCCACATCTGAGAAGAGATGGCTTACACTAGGTAAAAGGGGCGGGAGGGGAAACTTTGCTTGTGAATATCTCTCAAACCAACTAGCTGACGGATCGCACCGGTTTTGAACACACAACTATATCGCTATTAGTGGGTATGAGCTTCAGTTAGAGTAAAGAGTGTACTCAGTGCCATGTAGGAGAGATGCTGCCGTATTAACTCACACCTGTCTCTAATACTAGCACAGAGAGTCTTCTCTCCGCTGTTACTCCGATCAATCCCTAATTCTGTTAGTCTAAGCGATCATTGCTTGTGTGTTAATTCTAGCCTTTGCTCCTTATCAGGGGACATATAGGATTCAACGATTATGAGGATATAGTCATTCAATTCAGTGAGCAGTGCAAACACAGTGCATTAATAACCTCGGCGATTGCCATGAATTGCGCTCCACATTCTAAGTCTAGCTATCCAATACCTCAAATATATGTAAGCTCTCATTCAGTCATTCTATCTGATGGTGGATACTGGGGTATTGCCCAACGCATTTTGCTGCGATAAGCAGTTTCGTCAGGGGCTATAGTGGAAGGGGGCTCGATTCACGGTGGGTGTGTTCAGCTTGACGTAGCAGCTATGTCACTGACATCCGAACGTCAGTTTCTTTTGGATGGTATGATTAGTGGCTAGAAATCCTCATTGCATCTTTGTTGTTATTTTAGAGATTAAGGCAAAAAAGTTATTTGTTGGTTACATATTTGTTTCATTGTTTTCTGTGACAGTTACTTCCATATGTACTGCTCATTAGTTTTGGCAGAAGACTGTTGTAATGATGATGTCATGTGTTTAATACAAGCATCAAAGACATTATTACTAATCATTTATTGCTCTCTGTAATATTGTGCCAGAATGGTTACACTTATTCTGTCTGTTCAGGATAAGTTTGGTACAGTATCAACTAATATTCACAGAATGCTTATATTTGGAAAAACAACAGACAAAAGACCCATTATTTCACACTGCTGGATAAATTAGTTCAATTTCTAATAAAGCTTCTTGTGCACATATGACATCTTAATATACTTCAGACTTTTAGTTAGTTTTATTTTTATATCTATATTTTAGAAATGATTTTAACTTCCATAGATTGTACTTGGTTGTTTCTTATAGCCATGTATTAAGCTGAAGAACAGTATCCCAATAGGACAATACCTGAGGATACGTAGATTATGCAGCACACAGGCAGAATTTAAATCTGATGCAGACAAACTACAAGATAGGTTTCTAGAGAGAGGCTATAGCAAGAAATGCATTAAAAAGCCTATAATAGAGCCCTTGCAGCTAATAGACATGTACTATTGAATCCAGTACAGAAACCTGAATCTGCAAAACAGATCAGATTAGTTGGAACCTGTAATGCTCAACATTCATCTATACGTCATATTCTTCAGAGACTTTGGCATATTCTACACTCAGATGAGGATTTATCACCAGTCCTATCTTTACAATGTTCCATCACCTACAGACCAGGAAAGAATCTTTCCCCACTCACTTTGATTATTAATAGAACCTTGTTTTATTGTTTTTGTGATTGATGCATGCATTAGGTGATGCTGGGGGTTGGAAGCGCTAGGGGCGTGTTTATGACCACACGCGGGCATGTCCGGCCTTGTCGTTGTATGAACAAGGGCAAGTCCGGACATGTTTATTTCTGAAGTTGGTCATCATTTTATTAAGTAGAAATTCAGCATTTTTCTTATAGCGGACACTTACATTACTCATAACCTCAAGCAGTACAGGGTCTTCACTAGCCGCTGGGGCATCACGCAGGCTATGTGATAGCTGTGTTTGAGCTTGTGAGCTGGGTTCACCCGGTGACATAAATAGTGTTAAGCTCATTTTTTGTTTTTCATTCTGTTTAGCATACACCAAGTATTTCTGCAATAGTTATATATCTTTTTACCTTTTACCTTTTCATCGCTGCGTGTCGGTTTCAAATGTGTCCTATACGGTCTGGGGGTTTTGCTGTAACCTGTCCAGATCTTGTTTAGGGACCAAGTACATTTTTTCAGTATATAACATTAGCGGTTAGTTAGGAGGCCTGTCAGTAGCGGTATAGCAAAACCAAGCGAGGACCCAATAAAACCACCAAACTGTTTCACCAAAAGTCTCTTTTTTACAACTGAAATTATCTTATCGCGCAATTTTTTCATAATTTTGCGTCACCTTTTAAGAACCCTCACTTGTCGCCCTGTTAATTGGATTTTATCTTTCAGCATGTTAAGTGCAATTTCATAGATATCAGTGACTAAATCGTTTGAGGTCAGACACAAAATAGCTTTTTGCTGCTGGGGTGATGCTCTTATTAGAGTCTTTAGCTTTTGCCAATTATGTTGTAACCTGGTGGACATGATTACCAGTATGTGGGTTTGTGCAGGAATGGCTGCTTACAGTTAAATTATTTCTTTTTATAGAGGTGTCTTTTGAACACATACACAGATGGTGGATCAGGCGGAAAGAGACCGGTTCTCTTAACCCCTTAAGGACTGGGAAAATCTGAGGTCGTTTTCCCTTAAGGACCGGAGCAATTCTGACCTTTTTGACTATGTCTTTGTTCAACAATGTTTTCCCACTTAGGCTTTTATTCCACCCCTATAAATTATATACTGTTTTTTTTAAGTACAAATAGGGCTTTCATTTGATACCCTATTTATATGGATAACCCACCATTCACTTTATTAAAATTAAAAAAAGGTAAAAAAAAAAAAAAAATTTTGATTTTTCTCTTGGGATCAATTGGCCACAAAGGGTTAAATTTTTATGGCGACTGCATGAAAAGTATGACCGGTCAGTCATACCTACAAAATGCCCAGTTTAAAGTGGCCACTGTCCCCCCCTTGGGTGAAAATCCCCATGTCCCTTTTTCCCACCCTATTTTGACACTTTTTTATACCTGGCATTTGGTGGTGTATATAAGTGTAATACATGGCTCCACACCACAACAATCACACTTGCAATATTGTTTAATTATATATATATATATATATATATATTTATTTTATTTTTTTTTTTTTTTAATAAAAAAAATTTTTGTAAAAAAAAAGTGTGTTGTGTTTTTTTTTTTTGTTTTTTTTAAAGTGTATAATTGCAGGTCAAAAATTGACCTGCATTTAGCCAGCCTCCTGCACCGGCAGTGAAGGGGTTAATACACCCAGCTGCTGTATTTTTTTTAACCACTAGGTGTCTCCCGTCTACTTCTGTCTCCCTTACTTTGATAGCAAGGGAGACAGAGGCAGACGAGAGTGGCACAGACAGCATGCTGCCTCTGTCTGTCACTATGCCGGTATATGTGATCGCTGCTACGGCGATCACATGAACTGGCACAAGCAGGAAGGGCTGAGACTGAACGCCCCGGTCTCTGAGCGCTCAGTCTCAGCCTGGAATTAATGATAGCAGCATGCACGGAGGCATGCTGCTATCATTTAAGCCATGACGGTCCTGGACCGTCATGGGTCGTTAAGGGTATAACAACCCATGACGGTGCAGGACCGTCATGGGTCCTTAAGGGGTTAACTGTACTCATCAGGGGTTGTTGATCTTAAATCTACAAGTAAACATCCATAAGATTTATGGGTAGCATCTTCAAAGCCTCTAAAAAGAAGGGAGCTGCCCTAGGATACATTTGACGGTCTAGAGTTGAAATTTGTAACTTATCCCTGGGGTTCTTAAAAGCACCATATATTTAGTGTTTACATTTATAGTTCTGCTTTTTGTTACACTGACAAAATACATTTTGTACAAGATACATGATGCTGAGATTTCTGTGATGCACATACTTGGTGAATGCTTTTTCAATTTCAGAGCTATTGCTGGCCGCCTCCATCAAATCATCAACAATCATTAAATTAACCTTTTTAGTGGGGGAACAAATCATCATCATTATCCCCTTAAGGACTATGTGACGTGCTATGACCGTCATGGTCCTTATACCCTTAAGGATCAGTGACGGTCATAGCACGTCACGTACTTTTTACTTACAGCACTCTACCGGGAGCGCTGTAAGTAAAAACGGGGCCTAAAATTGGTCGCTCCAAGACCGGAGCGATCTCTCTTAGGCCTCAAAGAGGTGCGCCAGTACGAGTAACAGGTCACATGTACCGGCGCGTCGGCAAGGATCAAAGCGGTCCTTAAGGGAAGGTAACTTCCCTGGACCGCTGGTCCTTAAGGGGTTAAAAGTATTAGGTAGCCCCTCTATAAACCGAATATACGGTATTGTGTGTAATAAATCATCATAAAGGGGCTGCCAGCAAGCATAAAACAAAACAATATTATCAGGCCTTTGTGACAATAATGTGTTAGCATTGTGAATAATTTGCTTAAAAAATAACTTTTACTGGAATTAGAAGGTCCTGCTAATATACATGAGAAAAGATGCTGAAATCTAATGTCCATTTTAAACAATCAGTAGCCATATGGTTGCTTGTCAGTCGTCGCTTAGTGTATACACACTTCTGAGTTTTCTGTAACTGTCGTGTCTCTATAGCCCAACAACGCTTATGTCTCACAATACAAGCTTGACGTACAACAATTTTTTTCTGGTTCTCAGCGTCAGAGTGTAATGGGGTAGTCTAATACCAGGTCTTTTAAGCTGTCAGAGTTAATTAATTGAGTATTGCAGGGATTCAACTTTATCCCCTTAACATTTAAAACAGTTTTACCAGTCGATAGTTTGTAGCTGTAAGTCTTGGGTCCAGCAGACACAAACTCTGTAATGTATGTACCGGTTGGTATTTCACTCGTCAGCTCACCTAGTCACCCAAAGGCGGCATCCAGTCACTCTCTTTGCTGACAAAAATAACAGAATCAGTGTCATGGCAGAGACATCTCTCTTTCAAACGGTACATAATATTGTACAACTAAGTCGTGCATAGGCAGTAGTAAAAAATTATAATAGGGATTACAGATTTGAAAAAAGTTTTAAAAGAGAAGACTGTGAAACAAAAAAAGTTCTACTACGTTGAATGGTTGGGCTGTCCGGAATCATTTAATAACTTGATTGAAAAAAGTAAATTAACCAGTTTATAGCAACCAACATGGAGGACACTGCTTTTTATATAACATTACCAAGTAAAGCTTCAATGGCTATTTATCCACAAAATCAAATAGCAAATTATACAGCTAAGTTGCCAAGCGAATCATTTTAAAAGGCGATTGGGAGGTTGCGCTAACGGAAATTCAGTACCCTCACACTTGGGATACATTGGAACACAATGAAGGCTTAATATATTTAGGTCTACAGGGTGGCCCCCTTAAAGAAATATATTTGAAATCTTGATTTTATAATGATATTGCACTGGTAAAAGCTATTAATCAAAAGATTAAAAGCTACAAGCACCCACCTTATGATATAAAACTGGAATATGATGAATTAGAAAGAACAGTGTCTGTCAATGGTACAAGCAGCTTTATGGCCGGAGATAAGATAACGCGTATTTTGGTTATTGATTCTAACCACAGTAATGGTGTTACAAGTAAATTCTGCGCCGATATAAAAGGCGACTTCTATACAATATATGTCTATACTGATATAATAGAGCATCAGCGAGTTGGAGAAAGTTTTGTACAGCTTTTGCGCACTGTTAAAATTACAGGCAGCAACAATGAGTTTGTTACACAACGCTACATGAAACCGGATTATATGCCTGTCAGTAAATACCATTTTGACCATCTAACTATTGAGATAAAGAATGATCAGGACAGAAATGTGTCATTTAAATACGGCAAGTCAATCATTAAGCTACACTTCTGACTGTGGAAAGGGTCTCTCCACTAAACATGGTTGCCAGTAAGAATTATGGGGAGCCACATGTTTATAGTATGTATTATAGGGCACAAGTTAGCTATGGACTGCCTGGATTTCATGGGGGTTCACATATGTACGGCCGCGGTCTAGGTGGAATTTTCCAAAGTTTGTTCAGAAAAGCTGTACCGTTGTTTAGACGCAGATTAGAAATTATTAAACCACATGTCAAACTGCAGCGAAAAACATTGCCAGAGATGTAGTGGGACGTGTGTCTACAGCTGTAATGAGTAAAATGGCCGGTGATCCGCAAGAGGGCCATGGACAGAGACACTGATGCATTTATGCCCAAAACGCCACAGGGTCTAAACAAAAAAATGCCGCTGCACGAACAAAAGGAAAAGAAAAGCATCACAACGCAAAACATCAAACATAGCACCGGCTAAGATTGAAGAACCATGGCATTTATCCATACATCATCTGTAGAGCATGCCAAATCAGAATTGGATCTTTTTGAAATAAAACCTACACAGACCAGCACAGAAAAAAGCCTGTATGTGGAGGTGCAGCCATTATCAGCCATTTCAGAAACAGCATTGCTTGAATTCTACATAGCTGGCAGCAGCGAGCATTACTTGGATTTGAACAATATACTACTATACCTTACATGTAAAATTCTCAAACTTGACAACACACCCATAGCTGATGGTGCACATGTATGTCTGATCAACTACCCCATAGCAACGTTATTCAATCAGTTGGATGTTACCCTGGGTGACACTCATATCCCAATCCAATAACCTGTCTGCGTACTGGGCATACATTGAAACAATCCTTAATTATAGCTCTGATGCTTTATCTACACAATTTACTGAGGGGCTGTTTTACAAGGATACAGCCGGTCACCACCAAACACGCGCACTGGGTGGTAACAATATGGGATTTACAAAACGGGCACAAATGACAGAGAATGGAAAACCTGTAGAATTACTTGGACATCTACACAGTGATCTATTTTTTGAAGAGAAACTTATTTTGAATGGCTTGGATTTGAAAAGCCCAACAGAAATAAAGGCGCTTTCTGTTTAATGTCGGCTGAAGTTGATCAATTCAAGATTCATATTCTAAATGTATCGTTGTTTGTGAAAAGAGTACAGATACCGGCAGTGCGAATAGGCCATGCTCAAGGCCTTTTAAACAGTACAGCGAAATATGCCATAGACAGAGTTAGCATGAAAGTGTTTAGCATACCGGCAGGCAATCGTGTGTGTAATCAAAAAAAACTTTTCTTGGGGCAGTTACCTAAAATGGTTATTATTGGTTTTGTTGACAGTGACTCATTTTCTGGTGCTTATGACAGAAACCCGCTGCTTTTCCGCCATCATTTTATATAGTTTGCCGCTCTTTATCTTGAAGGAAACCAGATTCTAGCTAAACCTTTTCAACCTAATTTTGAGAATGGTAATGCTATTAGAGTGTATATGGCTCTTGTGCAGATAGCTGGTAAACAGACCGCTGACGTGGGTATTCTTATTAATAGAGAAGAATATGTGGAAGGGGTACACGCTATTTGCATTTGATTTGTCTCCAGACCAGGAATGCGGAAGCCACTTTTCCATAATTCGTAATGGAATTCTAAGAGCTGAAATGAGATTTTCAAGGGCATTGGATAAAACTGTTAATATGATTGCTTATGGCGTGTTTGATAATATTATTGAAATAAACCAGAGACTAGAGGTGCTATATGATTTTCTCTGAACATAAATATGAACACTCTGCAGATAACACAGTATCTAAGTGTATCACCTGTGGAACATTTGATGGTGTATACCCCTATGATTTACTACCAAAGCACAAATTGGATTGTGTGCCCAGAGCATTTATAATAAATACACATGGCTATAGACTACCAGGCGAGCAGTGGCTGGGTGTTTACATAGATCAAGCAAGATGCGGGTACACTTTCATCTGTCTGTGGTGAATTCTGTATTTAATTTATTCATCAGATGTGTAAAGGTCTGTCCTTTAAAGAGCTTTTAAAACCATTCACTAAAGATTTAAAAGAGAATGACGGTTTAGTGTCACGTTTTGTATGGAAATATATGCTCAGTTTAAGAATCAGAAATGTAACACATGAACACGTGCAGAAATGTATCACTTGTTATCAGAAAAAACACTGAAGTGGTGTAAGCTGTTTAAATGATACATGTTAAAGTATCACTGTATCAGTATTTAATAGACTGTATGTTATTAGCCATAAAATACATTTTTCTATTATAAACCACATCGTTCTATGTATTTTTTCTGTTATAAAGAGTATTTTAATTTATTTCTAACATCAAAAACATCAGAATGATTGAATTACATGATATAAAAGCTATTAAACAGATCTACAACTAAATTTTTCTATTATAAACCACATCGTTCTATGTATTTTTTTCTATTATAAAGAGTATTTTGATATATTTCTAACATCAACAACACAGAATGGTTGAATTACATGATATAAAGCTATTAACCAGATCTACAAATAAAATAAGATAAAGTGATAACAGACAGCTGTAAAAGATAATTAAGGGTGGGGTTGTGAGTGGTTGTAGAATGCCTGTGTTGTTTATGTATCACATATCAAAGAGTGCTAACTGACTGACAATTTCTTTACCACATGACATTAGGGGTGTGGGGGTGGGCTTTGGGGGTTGTAGGGAGGGCTGGGGCCTGTTACATGTTACAATTCCAGAGATTGTATAAAAATAGGTATCAGGCTCACTTCTAAACTACTGTACATCCTTCAAAATACAGAGGCACCAGTTGTAATACCAACAAGTAGAGGTAAGAAAATTATTTTAATTTGTTTTCTGTTTATGTGCTTAGAAAATATAATATTGCTTTATGGGTGTGTGTTTGGGGGTGATTTAACATTTTTAGCATAACCAAAGTTTTAATTTTTTTGTTGTCTGCATGCTAGTGTATTTTGTGTTTAATAGTTTTATCATGTCCTTTATAACACTGACTGTGCTATTAAGTTAACCCGAGTCATAATATTTGTTATTTTCATATCTTTTAGAATAACTAATGCGATGTTATAATGCTGTGTGGTTGTTAAGTATTGGCCGTCACGGTCTATGTTTCTTAGTGGCGTGGTGGTGTCTGTGTTTAGAATAGATCATATTTCTTTATGGGGCTCTGTTTTTAGAAAATATCATACAATTTTATGGGGTAATCTTAATGTCTATTTTGTCCGCATGCTAGTATATTTTGTGTGGGTGTTAGTTATGTTCTTTATAACATTGATTGGGCTATTAAGTTAACCATTGTCATAATAATTGTTATTTTTATGCCTTTCATAACCACTGTGATTGCATAGACTGTTGCGGTCTATGTTTTAGTTGCTTGGTAGGGGCTCTGTGTTTAGAAAATATCATACAGTTTCATGGGGTTGGATGGGTTGATTTAACATTTTTTTAGCGTAACCAATGTATTAATTTTTTATTGTATGCATGCTAGTATATTTTGTGGTGGTGGTGGGTTGTTAAGCATGTTCTTTTCTTTAAATATATATTATGTGTAGTACTACGGCATGCTCTATGGGTGTCACTAGCCGCTCTAGGATGGGGTCTTTTTGTTACATCATAAATGTTTATATCCTTATGTTTCTTCAGGATCATACCAGTCAGCCATCGAGCGATGCCTGCAGTCTGACTAATCATACCGCTTCATCATATGACTGTAAGTGCATATGTTGCTTTGTAGAACACAGAAAAATAAATAAATGTATTAATTACAAACACAAGATTAATTCATATGTGTAGCTGTTAGGTGAGTAAGATATGGATACTCACTATCTGGATGCAGGAACCCCGAAGCAGGATAGTCGCTCTTACTGGAACAGCACACTGGGAGAGGGTCTGGAGAGAGAGAGAACACAGGCTCCTCCCCAGTGTGAACTGCGAGCACGAGCAACAAAGTCCAGGAATCAGGCCAAGGGTCAAGGAGCCAGAGGTCAGCGGAGTCCAGGAGACAAGCCAAGGGTCAAGGAGCCAGAGGTCAGCGGAGTCCAGGAGTCAAGCCAAGGGTCAAGGAGCCAGAGGTCAGCGGAGTCCAGGAGTCAAGCCAAGGGTCAAGGAGCCAGAGGTCAGCGGAGTCCAGGAGTCAAGCCAAGGGTCAAGGAGCCAGAGGTCAGCGGAGTCCAAGAGTCAAGCCAAGGGTCAAGGAGCCAGAGGTCAGCGGAGTCAGAGTGGATAGCCAAGGGTCAAGGAGCCAGGAATCAATAAGAAGCAGGAGCACTAGGAAGCAACTGAGCACAAGGGAAGCCACAGTAACACTGAGCACCATGTACAGGGTGCTCAGGGTTTATATAGGCTGAGGAGGAGTGGCAACTGAAGTGGGGCGGAGCCGGACGCCGCGTTGCCATGGCAACGCCCGGGAAATATCAGCCCTTTGTTTGAGACGCGCACACGAGGGAGGGTGAGTGTGTGCGCGTCTGACAGGGCTGCCTGTCGGTCTGGAGCGGACGCCGGTCCGCAAGGAAGCAGAGGGGACCCGGCGTGGCGGCCGCCATGGTTTTTGGGCACTGCGGGAGGTAAGACCGGGTCGCCGACGGGCGGCCTGACAGTACCCCCCCCTGAGGTGCGACCTCCGGGCGGGAAATGGTGCGGGCCGATGAGGGTACCGTTTATGGAAGGATCGGATGCATGCAGGGGCATGGACCTGTGAAGCAGGTTCCCAAGAGCGTTCCTCGGGGCCGTACCCCTTCCAGTGGATGAGGTACTCGAGTCTGCCTCTGCGGCGTCTGGAATCAAGTACTCGAAGAACCACGAACTCCTCTTCGCCATTTACCATGACTGGAGCTGGTGCGACAGGTAGGCGTCCTGGGAAGGTGTTGGCTATGTAAGGTTTTAGCAAGGACACATGGAAAACAGGATGGATGTGATAGGCGTCTGGCAACTGAAGTTGAACCGCCACCGGGTTGATGACCTTTTGGATGGAGAAAGGTCCAACATATTTGGGACCCAACTTTTTGGTTGGACAGGAAAGCCGGATGTTCTTTGTGGACAGCCACACCTTGTCGCCCACCTGATAGACCGGAGCGGCAGAGCGATGGCGGTTGGCCTGATCTCTGTAACTCTCCTGGGCTTTCAAGAGGGTTTGTTGGAGGGTTCGGAACTGTTTTACGAGACGGGAGAGGCGTTCAGAAGCCTCTGGTACAGATAAGTCAGAAGGTAGCCCAGGAAAGGAGGATGGGTGGAATCCATAATTGGCAAAGAAGGGAGACATGCGAATGGATCTTTGGGTTTGGTTGTTGTATGCAAACTCAGCGGTGGGTAGAAATTGGAGCCAATCATCTTGCAGGTAGGTAGTGTAACATCGGAGGTAGTGCTCAAGCACTTGATTCACTCTTTCTGTTTGTCCATTGGTCTGAGGATGGAAAGCGGTGGACAACGAGGGCTGAATCTGCAAATTTTCACAGAAGGATTTCCAAAACCGTGCCGTGAACTGGACTCCTCGATCGGTAGTAATACTCTTGGGCAGGCCATGGAGCCGGAATACCGAGGACAGGAATAAAGAAGCGGTGGTACTGGCAGAAGGAATCCCAATAACTGGTACAAAATGAGCCATCTTGGTAAATCTGTCGATGACCACCATGATGGTATCGTGTTTGCAGGAAGGAGGAAGATCGACTATAAAGTCCATTGAGATGTCGGCCCAAGGCATAGCGGGTACTGGTAGGGGCCGCAACAGACCGGCTGGTGCAATGCGGGGTACTTTAGTTTGAGCACAGATTGTGCAAGATCGCACAAACTGAGTGGCATCTTGTTGGAGAGTTGGCCACCAGAAATGTCTTTGGAGGAGAGCTAGAGTCTTTTTGATTCCTCCATGACCAGCTAAGCGGGAATCATGACATCTCTGCAATACGGATAGTCGAACAGGCTCGGGCACAAAGATCTTTCCTCTGTACAACAGGAAGTGATTAGATCGTTGAATTGGTGGTGTAGTCTCTGGGTAAAGGGAGTTGATGGAGCTGGAGCGGATGTGTTCCATAACATCAGCTGAAGTAGTTATGAATACGGTTGAAGGTAAAATAGTGTCTACTACCTTGGGTTCGTTGTCACGGGTAACTGGGAGTCGGGAAAGGGCATCAGCCTTGGTGTTTCTGGTACCCGGTCTGTATGTAATGTGCAGGTTGAAACGGGTAAAGAATAGTGCCCACCTGGCTTGTCGGGGGCACAGACGACGAGCTGCACGGAGGTATTCAAGATTACGATGGTCGGTGTAGACTGTAACCAGATGAGAAGAGCCTTCGAGGAGGTGCCGCCATTCTTCCAGGGCTTGTTTAATCGCCAGGAGCTCTTTGTCACCGATGCCGTAGTTCTCCTCGGCCAGAGACAATTTGCGGGAGTAGAAGGCTACCGGATGCAATTGCCCTGTCTCTGGGTGGCGTTGGGAGAGGATGGCTCCTAGAGCAAAGTCAGATGCGTCTACCTCGACAAAGAAAGGGAGTGAGGTGTGGGGTTGAACAAGGATTGGGGCAGAAGTGAATCTCTTCTTGAGTTGGTCAAATGCTGCTTGGGCTTCAGGTGTCCATAGAAACTGTGGTGTTTGTCGAGTCAGCGCAGTGATCGGTGAGATGATGCGGGAGAAATTGCGGATGAATTTCCGATAATAGTTAGCGAAGCCTATAAATCGCTGGACTGCCTTCTTGTCTGTGGGTACAGGCCACTCGAGCACTGCTGATACCTTTTTTGGGTCCATAACAACTTTCCCAGGTGTTAGGATGAAGCCAAGGAAAGTCACGGTAGTGGTCTCAAACAAACATTTCTCCAACTTGGCATATAGCTGGTGATCACGAAGACGCTGCAGAACCTTCTTTACATGCTCACGGTGTTCAGTGATGGATGATGAAAATATTAAGATATCGTCCAAGTATACTACTAAAAAGGAATCCAGGAAATCACGAAATACATCATTCAGAAAATGCTGAAAGGTGGCTGGGGCGTTACAGAGTCCAAATGGCATCACCAGGTACTCAAAATGGCCGTACCTACTCCGGAAGGCGGTCTTCCATTCGTCCCCCTCTCTGATGCGGACAAGGTTGTAGGCCCCACGGAGGTCTAACTTGGTGAAGACAGTTGCATCCTTAATACGGTCTAGAAGTTCGGGTATCAAGGGGAGTGGATAACGGTTCTTTATTGTGATTCGATTTAAGTCTCTATAATCGACACATGGTCGAAGACCCCCGTCCTTTTTACCCACAAAGAAGATACCAGCCCCGGCTGGCGATGTTGACGGGCGGATGAATCCCTTTTCCAGATTTTCCTTGATGTAGGCCTTTAGATGGTGCAGTTCTGGCTCGGATAGAGGGAAGATCCTCCCGAAGGGTATAGGAGCTCCGGGTAGAAGATCGATGGGACAATCGTACTCTCTCCTGGGAGGCAATTGGTCTGCTTTTCTTTTATCAAAGATATCTAAGAATTCGTGATATGGCTTAGGAACTGTATTAGGTTCTGAAGTCTGGTCTTGCGTGAGGAGTAAGGTTGAAGGAGTATCCAGGCAATGATGTTGACAGTAACTGGATGAAAATGACAGCGTGCCCTTGCCCCAGTTGATGTCAGGATTATGTAGTCGTAGCCAAGGCAGTCCAAGGATCACGGGGAATAATGGGGATGCCACCAAATTGAAACTTATCTTCTCTGAGTGACGACTGCCCAAAGTCATCTGGAGAGGCAGGGTTTCCTGCGTAATGGGTCCGGAAGGCAGAGAAGATCCATCAACAACCTGTATGTAGACTGGAGAGGGCTTGACTTGTGTGGGTACTCGGAGTTGTCTAGCGAGCTCCTGGTCCATAAAACAGCAGCTGGCGCCAGAGTCAATGATGGCGAGGACAGAGATGTCGTCACTGGTCCACTGCAACAACAGAGAAACGGAAAGGTGAGGAGAGCCACCGACAGGAGCTGAACTAAGACACACCTCTGAATCAGAAGTCTTACCCCTTGGGTCACGTGGTCTGCGGGGACAGGAACGAATCATATGACCGGGTTGGCCACAGTAGAGACATAAACTGTTTGCACGTCTGTGTGCTCTCTCAGCCTCAGAAAGAGGTCCTCGAGCAAGTCCGATCTGCATTGGTTCCTCGGAAGAAGAAGTGGAGGTAGGAGCACTGGAGGGTGGTAGAGGTTGGCGTCTTGGAGGAGGAGCAAGTTGGGTTGACCGCTCCAGTCTTCTCTCCCGTAATCTGCGATCAATCCTGATGACTAAATGACAAAGTTCTTCAAGAGAAGGAGGGATACCCACACGGGCCAGTTCATCCTTCAGGGCATTGGACAAGCCGAGACGAAATTGATCCACCAGGGCAGGCTCGTTCCATTCGCTCTCGATGGCCAAAGAGCGGAATTCAGTGACATACTCCTCTACTGGCCTTTGGCCCTGCCGTAGGGCCCTCATGGCGATATGGGCAGAGGAGGCCCGGAGAGGATCATCAAACAGAAGGTCCATGGCATGGAGGAACGAATGCCAGGAAGCCAATGCGGAATCATTGGTGTGTAGCAACTGATGAGCCCAGGTCTGGGGCTCTCCGGACAGCAATGAGATCACAGTTCGTATTTTAATGAAGTCAGAGGCATAGGTTCTTGGTTGAAGAGAAAACATGACCTGACAGGCTGTGATGAAGGTCTTATACTTCGCACGGTCCCCAGAGTAGCGTTCTGGGAGAGGAATTCTGGGTTCAGGAGTGTACGTCCTGTCCGAGGGGGGTACCCCTACAGGTGGCATCGCTGGAGCGGAAGCGCCTGAAGAAGCGGAGCTGGTCTGCAGGTCATGTAATTGATGCTGCAGATGAGTCTGACCGGCCTGGAGGTCCTGCATGGTTTGCGTGAGAGCGGCAATTTGCTGGGAGAGGGCGGTGATAGCGTCCGCGACTCCTGCGGGTTCCATATGGGGCTCAGTGTTTCTGTTAGGTGAGTAAGATATGGATACTCACTATCTGGATGCAGGAACCCCGAAGCAGGATAGTCGCTCTTACTGGAACAGCACACTGGGAGAGGGTCTGGAGAGAGAGAGAACACAGGCTCCTCCCCAGTGTGAACTGCGAGCACGAGCAACATAGTCCAGGAATCAGGCCAAGGGTCAAGGAGCCAGAGGTCAGCGGAGTCCAGGAGACAAGCCAAGGGTCAAGGAGCCAGAGGTCAGCGGAGTCCAGGAGTCAAGCCAAGGGTCAAGGAGCCAGAGGTCAGCGGAGTCCAGGAGTCAAGCCAAGGGTCAAGGAGCCAGAGGTCAGCGGAGTCCAGGAGTCAAGCCAAGGGTCAAGGAGCCAGAGGTCAGCGGAGTCCAAGAGTCAAGCCAAGGGTCAAGGAGCCAGAGGTCAGCGGAGTCAGAGTGGATAGCCAAGGGTCAAGGAGCCAGGAATCAATAAGAAGCAGGAGCACTAGGAAGCAACTGAGCACAAGGGAAGCCACAGTAACACTGAGCACCATGTACAGGGTGCTCAGGGTTTATATAGGCTGAGGAGGAGTGGCAACTGAAGTGGGGCGGAGCCGGACGCCGCGTTGCCATGGCAACGCCCGGGAAATATCAGCCCTTTGTTTGAGACGCGCACACGAGGGAGGGTGAGTGTGTGCGCGTCTGACAGGGCTGCCTGTCGGTCTGGAGCGGACGCCGGTCCGCAAGGAAGCAGAGGGGACCCGGCGTGGCGGCCGCCATGGTTTTTGGGCACTGCGGGAGGTAAGACCGGGTCGCCGACGGGCGGCCTGACAGTAGCACTGTTATACACCATTGTCCTATGTTTTATATTTTATATAGATAACTTCTGTGATGATCTGTTAGATTCTGTGCCCTGCGAGGCTCCAGCTCTGGAAAAACCCTGCAGCATTGGCACTAAATTCAGGTGAATAGTTAAAAACAAACAAAATTAAACATTGTTCATTTATAACATTTTGTTTTGCAACAAAGAAGAGTATGTGCATTATTATTAGTTATGCATCTGATAATCTTTTATGCTCTTTCAGCATCAAAATCTTTTGAAAGTGACAATCGCAAAGGTAACGCCATTGACAGCATAGGTGGTAAAACCAGCACTGCAGCATTGGTAACCCGTAGGACACCGCACTCATCAACAAACAGATTGCAAAAACACAAGCTCAAAGCAAACAACTAAAAGCTCGGTGAGTAATAATCCACTCCAACGGTTTAGCATTATGAGCGCCATGTGTAGCTATCGCACCCCAACCCCCCTCTGACACAGAAAAAACATTTCTGTACGTTGGTATATCTTGACTGTTTGATTGTTTGCTTTATTTTACACATGGTTTCAAGCCTATTAAGAAGAATTGATTCTGATGATTTAGATGTCGATGATATCTGTGAATTTCCACGCAACACCAAACAGGCCTCAACATCAACTGACGCATTTTTCACAAAGCCAAAAAGTATATCAACCTGTAAGTCAACAAATATAACACCAACACATATATATACCTTGTGGCCGCCCAGTACTATATCAAATAATGGCAAAACGCTAATACTGAAACGTAAATGTGTAAATGTAGATGTTGAAATACATACACCGCTTAAACAGTTCAGATCCGCTTTACAGGATATAACTCAGACTGTAAACATTACCGACATACTAACAGCAAAAAAAACTCAACAACAACAGGTTAAACCCACGCCTGTGCTTGATTTAGGTGAAATCTTTACCTGGTACACTCATGAGCTACAGTTTTGGTTTCAGTTATTAGAAGTGGTTCAGCGTACAGTAGATGAACTGCATTCGCTGTTTGTCAAAACTGTACTGCTGTGTATTATTAAAGATTACAAACTAAACCTCAAACCCTTAAGAAGTGCATTTGAATGCGGGTTGACTACATTAGCACCGTTAAATGTACAGACAGTGCTAAGATATATACCATCAGATTTAAGTGCTGAGGCCTATGAAATATTCCCTAACTCCTGCGGGACAGATTTATATCTGTATCACGGTGCCCGTGATTGCTGCAGTTCCTTGTCTTTCACCAGTAGGGGGCTGCTATTGGGTGTCTGCAGATAGCCCGCCTTTCATTGCCTATTTAAACCTGGATTGGGCACCCTTTGGGTGCCCTTTCGTGTTGT
The DNA here is from genome assembly GCA_037306005.1 of Rhinophrynus dorsalis. Classification (NCBI taxonomy): domain Eukaryota; kingdom Metazoa; phylum Chordata; class Amphibia; order Anura; family Rhinophrynidae; genus Rhinophrynus; species Rhinophrynus dorsalis. The sequence goes on from CM074722.1 coordinate 116,849,114, forward strand.
TTCTGACCTTCTTGCTATCACTATGCCAGTGATAGCTGGGCCTCTGTTCCAGTGTTCCTGAGTTCCTGATCTCTGCTGTTCCAGTGTTTCCTGCATGCTGACTACTTCCAGTCCTGGTTCCGGCCTAGTCTCTGGTGTTGCAGTTCCTGCTGAACTTCTTCTTTGCTGTTTCCTGACCTGACTGATCGTTGCTGGTTCCTGTGTTCTCATCGCCTGTCTCCTGTATCCTGGCGACCTCCTGCCTGGTCTCGTCGGCGACATTGCTTGTTACACCAGCGTGCGGACGCTGGTTTGCTCCTAAGCCTTGCGACTATACAAACTTGCTTGTTACACCAGTGTGCGGTCACTGGTTTGCTCCAAAGCCTATCGGCTATACAATCCTGTGTTGGTCCCAGCGTGCGGACGCTGGTTTGCTCCTAAGCCTTGCGGCTATACAAACTTGCTTGTTACACCAGTGTGCGGTCACTGGTTTGCTCCAAAGCCTATCGGCTATACAATCCTGTGTTGGTCCCAGCGTGCGGACGCTGGTTTGCTCCTAAGCCTTGCGGCTATACAAACTTGCTTGTTACACCAGTGTGCGGTCACTGGTTTGCTCCAAAGCCTATCGGCTATACAATCCTGTGTTGGTCCCAGCGTGCGGATGCTGGTTTGCTCCTAAACCTTGCGGCTATACAAACTCGCTTGTTACACCAGTGTGCTGTCACTGGTTTGCTCCAAAGCCTTGCGGCTATACAAACTCGCTTGTTACACCAGTGTGCGGTCACTGGTTTGCTCCAAAGCCTATCAGCTATACAATTCTGTGTTTGTCCCAGCGTGCGGACGCTGGTTTGCTCCAAAGTCTTGCGACTTTACGATTCCCCAGTTGGTCTCAGTGTGTGTACACTGGGTTGCTTACGATCCTGTCACTTTGCCATTACCATCTGACTGCTGCTGCTATCTCTGGGCTGCCCTGCCCGGTATTGGTAAGGCCGGTAGAACCGTTTGCCACATTCCATCTGAGGTTGCCTTACCCGGTATTGGCAGGGCCGGTAGAGCCTACATTGTAATCTATTGAGGCTGCCTTGCCTGGTATTGGTAAGGCCGGTAGAACCGTTATGCTATTCCATCTGCAGGTTGCCTTACCCGGTATTGGCAAGGCCGGTAGAGCCTAACATTCTATTACTTCAGACTGTCCTGTCCGGTATATTGACAGGACCGGTAGAGTCTGCCTTCTGTCTTTGTTATATTCTGTATATATCTGTATGTATGTGAATGCCATCCTACATTATCAATTTATTATTTCAATAAAATTGATTTTTACCTAAAACTTGTGTCTGAGAGTCATAATAAACCGTGACAGTACGAAAGGGCCATGACCTCAGACAGCAAGGGTGAAGGTAACGCACAGAATATCCATTGGAGGATGGATGTGCTCGAGCAACGTTTGGATCAGTTGGCAGTTGCAATTCAAACGATCCTTGATAGCACGGTACTCGCTGACAAATCGAGCTCTAGCCCGGTGGTCTCGCGAAGTCAGACACCGGAAAGTGATACCAGGCCGCTAGAGCGTACTGTTAAAGGGTTAACGGCTTCTGCACCCTTGCCGCTAAGATATGATGGTGACCCTAGTCTCTGCAGAGGGTTCATCAACCAACTTGAAATCTTTATGGAATTGACGGCACACGCATTTCCCAATGATCGTAGTAAAGTGGGGTTCACGATATCACTGCTCACTGGCAGAGCATTGGCCTGGGCTAACCCCTTGTGGGAGAATGCTAAACCTTGTACTAAGAACTTCAGAGAATTTGTGCAATCCTTTCGAAGAGTGTTTGAGCCTCCTGGTAGAACCAACTCTGCTGCCAAACGCCTTATGGAGATACAACAGGGCAGGCGTACAGTGGGCGACTATGCCATCGAATTCCGCACATTGGCAGCAGAGGTAGGTTGGAATAACGAGGCATTATTGGCAGCTTTTTCTCAAGGCCTGAATGACCACATTAAAGACGAAATCGCTGCTAAAGATCTACCTATTGATCTAGATGATTACATTGAGTATGTTATGATAATTGACTCCAGAATACGTGAGAGATCAATTGCCAGAGATCGTAAAATACGGTCAAAAAATAACGAGCCTAGTAGCATATTTTGCCCACCCATCCCTCCCCTGGCATTGAAGTCTAGTGAACCTGTACGGGAAACAAGTGAACCTATGCAAATAGGCTTCACTAGACTAACCAAGGCAGAGAGACTTTATCGCAAGAAGCAAGGGTTGTGTTTATACTGCGGTAAAAAAGGGCACTTGCTAAATTCCTGTCCGGTACGTCCGGGAAACGCACACACCTAGGGTACCATGGGGGACAGGCCCTAGGTAGTGTACAATTGTCCCCAGTGTCGGGCACAATGAAACCCACCATACAGGTGGTATTATCTTGGGCACAATGCTCTGTGGAGGTTTTGGCCTTGGTTGACTCTGGTGCAGCAGGGTATTTTATGGATAATACCTTTGCTGAATTGCACGGAGTTCCACGCATTGAAAGAGAAAATCCCTTGACTATTGAAGCGATTGATGGCAGACCCTTAGAACCGCCTCAGGTTATGTTTGAAACTATGCCACTGTCTATGACTATTGGGGCACTTCACAGAGAAGAGCAGCAGTTTCAACTGATTAATTCTCCGCACCATGCGGTAATATTGGGCTTTCCGTGGTTACAGTTACATAACCCACAATTTGATTGGAAAAAGTGTGAAATTGCTGCTTGGTCCCAGTTTTGTATGTACAAGTGCGTCATCCAGCCTGTTAAGGTCCTGTGCACCTCCTCGGCTATACCGGATGTGTACCAACAGTTTGGCGATGTTTTTAGCAAAGGAGAGGCCAGTTTGCTACCTCAGCATAGACCTTATGATTGTTGCATCGAATTGCAGCCTGGGGCAGTACCTCCGAAAGGACGCACTTATCCATTATCTTGTGAGGAAAATAAGGCTATGGAGGATTACATTTCTGATGCCCTTGCTAGAGGGATCATACGAAAATCTACCTCTCCAGCTGGGGCTGGGTTCTTTTTTGTAAAAAAGAAAAATGGCGAATTAAGACCATGCATTGACTACCGGGGCTTGAATAAACTAATGGCAAAAAACGCATACCCCATACCACTCATCACCGAGCTTTTTGACAGGCTTAAGGGCGCTTCGATTTTTACCAAATTGGACCTACGGGCCGCTTACAATCTGGTGCGCATTCAAGCAGGTGATGAGTGGAAAACTGCCTTTAATACTCGAGCTGGGCACTACGAGTATCTTGTAATGCCATTTGGGCTATGTAATGCCCCCTCGGTTTTCCAGGAACTGATAAACGATGTTCTGAGAGATATGTTACAGACATGTGTTGTGGTTTATCTGGACGATATATTGATTTACTCTCAAGACATGGCACAGCACATCAAAGATGTATCCGCAGTATTGCTACGACTCAGTGAGAACAAAAACATTTCTGTACGTTGGTATATCTTGACTGTTTGATTGTTTGCTTTATTTTACACATGGTTTCAAGCCTATTAAGAAGAATTGATTCTGATGATTTAGATGTCGATGACATCTGTGAATTTCCACGCAACACCAAACAGGCCTCAACATCAACTGCCGCATTTTTCACAAAGCCAAAAAGTATATCAACCTGTAAGTCAACAAATATAACACCAACACATATATATGCCTTGTGGCCGCCCAGTACTATATCAAATAATGGCAAAACGCTAATACTGAAACGTAAATGTGTAAATGTAGATGTTGAAATACATACACCGCTTAAACAGTTCAGATCCGCTTTACAGGATATAACTCAGACTGTAAACATTACCGACATACTAACAGCAAAAAAAACTCAACAACAACAGGTTAAACCCACGCCTGTGCTTGATTTAGGTGAAATCTTTACCTGGTACACTCATGAGCTACAGTTTTGGTTTCAGTTATTAGAAGTGGTTCAGCGTACAGTAGATGAACTGCGTTTGCTGTTTGCCAAAACTGTACTGCTGTGTATTATTAAAGATTACAGACTAAACCTCAAACCCTTAAGAAGCGCATTTGAATGCGGGTTGACTACATTAGCACCGTTAAATGTACAGACAGTGCTAAGATATATACCATCAGATTTAAGTGCTGAGGCCTATGAAATATTCCCTAACTCCTGCGGGACAGATTTATATCTGTATCACGGTGCCCGTGATTGCTGCAGTTCCTTGTCTTTCACCAGCAGGGGGCTGCTATTGGCTGTCTGCAGATAGCCCGCCTTTCAGTGCCTATTTAAACCTGGATTGGGCACCCTTTGGGTGCCCTTTCGTGTTGTTTCTGACCTTCTTGCTATCACTATGCCAGTGATAGCTGGGCCTCTGTTCTAGTGTTCCTGAGTTCCTGATCTCATGTGTTCCTGAGTTCCTGATCTCTGCTGTTCCAGTGTTTCCTGCATGCTGACTACTTCCAGTCCTGGTTCCGGCCTAGTCTCTGGTGTTGCAGTTCCTGCTGAACTTCTTCTCTGCTGTTTCCTAACCTGACTGATCGTTGCTGGTTCCTGTGTTCTCATCGCCTGTCTCCTGTATCCTGGTGACCTCCTGCCTGGTCGCATCGGCGACATTGCTTGTTACACCAGCGTGCGGACGCTGGTTTGCTCCTAAGCCTTGCGACTATACAAACTTGCTTGTTACACCAGTGTGCGGTCACTGGTTTGCTCCAAAGCCTATCGGCTATACAATCCTGTGTTGGTCCCAGCGTGCGGACGCTGGTTTGCTCCTAAGCCTTGCGGCTATACAAACTTGCTTGTTACACCAGTGTGCGCTCACTGGTTTGCTCCAAAGCCTATCGGCTATACAATCCTGTGTTGGTCCCAGCGTGCGGACGCTGGTTTGCTCCTAAGCCTTGCGGCTATACAAACTTGCTTGTTACACCAGTGTGCAGTCACTGGTTTGCTCCAAAGCCTATCGGCTATACAATCCTGTGTTGGTCCCAGCGTGCGGACGCTGGTTTGCTCCTAAGCCTTGCGGCTATACAATCTTGCTTGTTACACCAGTGTGCGGTCACTGGTTTGCTCCAAAGCCTATCGGCTATACAATCCTGTGTTGGTCCCAGCATGTGGACGCTGGTTTGCTCCTAAGCCTTGCGGCTATACAAACTTGCTTGTTACACCAGTGTGCGGTCACTGGTTTGCTCCAAAGCCTATCGGCTATACAATCCTGTGTTGGTCCCAGCGTGCGGACGCTGGTTTGCTCCTAAGCCTTGCGGCTATACAAACTTGCTTGTTACACCAGTGTGCGGTCACTGGTTTGCTCCAAAGCCTATCGGCTATACAATCCTGTGTTGGTCCCAGCGTGCGGACGCTGGTTTGCTCCTAAACCTTGCGGCTATACAAACTCGCTTGTTACACCAGTGTGCTGTCACTGGTTTGCTCCAAAGCCTTGCGGCTATACAAACTCGCTTGTTACACCAGTGTGCGGTCAGTGGTTTGCTCCAAAGCCTATCAGCTATACAATTCTGTGTTTGTCCCAGCGTGCGGACGCTGGTTTGCTCCAAAGTCTTGCGACTTTACGATTCCCCAGTTGGTCTCAGTGTGTGTACACTGGGTTGCTTACGATCCTGTCACTTTGCCATTACCATCTGACTGCTGCTGCTATCTCTGGGCTGCCCTGCCCGGTATTGGTAAGGCCGGTAGAACCGTTTGCCACATTCCATCTGAGGTTGCCTTACCCGGTATTGGCAGGGCCGGTAGAGCCTACATTGTAATCTATTGAGGCTGCCTTGCCTGGTATTGGTAAGGCCGGTAGAACCGTTATGCTATTCCATCTGCAGGTTGCCTTACCCGGTATTGGCAAGGCCGGTAGAGCCTAACATTCTATTACTTCAGACTGTCCTGTCCGGTATATTGACAGGACCGGTAGAGTCTGCGTTCTGTCTTTGTTATATTCTGTATATATCTGTATGTATGTGAATGCCATCCTACATTATCAATTTATTATTTCAATAAAATTGATTTTTACCTAAAACTTGTGTCTGAGAGTCATAATAAACCGTGACAGTACGAAAGGGCCATGACCTCAGACAGCAAGGGTGAAGGTAACGCACAGAATATCCATTGGAGGATGGATATGCTCGAGCAACGTTTGGATCAGTTGGCAGTTGCAATTCAAACGATCCTTGATAGCACGGTACTCGCTGACAAATCGAGCTCTAGCCCGGTGGTCTCGCCAAGTCAGACACCGGAAAGTGATACCAGGCCGCTAGAGCGTACTGTTAAAGGGTTAACGGCTTCTGAACCCTTGCCGCTAAGATATGATGGTGACCCTAGTCTCTGCAGAGGGTTCATCAACCAACTTGAAATCTTTATGGAATTGACGGCACACGCATTTCCCAATGATCGTAGTAAAGTGGGGTTCACGATATCACTGCTCACTGGCAGAGCATTGGCCTGGGCTAACCCCTTGTGGGAGAATGCTAAACCTTGTACTAAGAACTTCAGAGAATTTGTGCAATCCTTTCGAAGAGTGTTTGAGCCTCCTGGTAGAACCAACTCTGCTGCCAAACGCCTTATGGAGATACAACAGGGCAGGCGTACAGTGGGCGACTATGCCATCGAATTCCGCACATTGGCAGCAGAGGTAGGTTGGAATAACGAGGCATTATTGGCAGCTTTTTCTCAAACTTGGAAACGAACAAAAGGACGCACTTTCGGTGGGAATAGCTTCAATAATAAAATCTTTCTTTATTTTGTTACAGGCATAGACAGCAGACAATAGAAAAGATACAATGTCTCACGCGTTTCGTACTAGACGTACTTAATCATAGACATATCTAATTGGATCACATGTGCTGTTTTTAAACTCTGCAATCACCTTACATCATGATTTGTTTGACCAATCATGTGCTGATGTTCTAATGAATATAAATACTTAAAGGGGATGTTCACATTCATTATTTCTATTTACACCCTTCTCTATATGGCGATTGCTTTCGGATAAAAAACAAGCAAATAACCAATACAAATCATATTACAGTGACATACAACTCCTCTAATTAAAAAATCCCTAATATCTTGATGGTCTAAAGGATTTATTACATTCTTTAAAATCAGCCTATGTACTCTACTACATCCTCTGCGTAATACATATATTTATGTTTTATCTTCAGTCTGAAAAGCAATCTATCTTTTATTTATATATCTTATGTGTGGAAATTAAGTATGGAGCATCACATCATATTCTCGATTTAACCCATTTGGAATGCGACTCCCCAATGTAAAGATCCAATATATTTCTCTCTGGGATAGCCGTAATGCCAAATCTCCTCCTCTCACCAGTGGCAAAATTCGTTCAATACCCTGTACTTCCAAGGAAGAGATATCTGCACTATGTATCGTACAAAAATGATGTGACACTCCAGTCCTCAATTGTCCACAAGCAATATTACTAAGATGTTCTCCAACTCTTTGTCTTAAAGTGCGACTCGTTTTGCCTACATATTGTACTTGACATAGAGAACAACTGATAAGATATATCACATTCTTTGTAGCACAATTTATATAGTGATTGATGGAAAACATCCTTTTATTTACAGTGGACAAGAACTGAGACCCCTGATGTACTTTAGAGCACGTGCCACATCTATTGTTACCACATTTGAACATTCCCTTTGTGGACAGCCAAGTTCTCTTATTTGTGTTTCTCTGTCTATCACCCAAGAACATACTTGGCGAAAGCATGGTAGCCAAAGTAGGCGCTTTCTTAGAGACAAAAAGACAGCCATCCTTTAAAACAGAACGTAAGGAGCTGTCTACATTCAAGACAGGTAGATGTCTCTTAATAATTTTAGTTATAGAATTAAACTCCAAACTATAAGGGGTACTAAAAACTAATTTATGACCAGCTTTTTCTTCTCTTACCTTATTCATCAAAAGTTCCGAACGTGAGGTCTGTTTGGCTCTTTTCTCAGCTACCTCAATCATCCATATAGGATAACCTCTCATTCTCAACCTAGCACGAAGATCCTCACATGCTGTCTCAAAAAGGGCATCGGTTGAGCAGTTCCTCCTAATGCGGAGGAACTGTCCAACCGGTATACCCCTAATGGTGTGAGAAGGGTGACAGCTATCTGCCCTCAGCTGTCACCCTTCTCACACCATTAGGGGTATACCGGTTGGACAGTTCCTCCGCATTAGGAGGAACTGCTCAACCGATGCCCTTTTTGAGACAGCATGTGAGGATCTTCGTGCTAGGTTGAGAATGAGAGGTTATCCTATATGGATGATTGAGGTAGCTGAGAAAAGAGCCAAACAGACCTCACGTTCGGAACTTTTGATGAATAAGGTAAGAGAAGAAAAAGCTGGTCATAAATTAGTTTTTAGTACCCCTTATAGTTTGGAGTTTAATTCTATAACTAAAATTATTAAGAGACATCTACCTGTCTTGAATGTAGACAGCTCCTTACGTTCTGTTTTAAAGGATGGCTGTCTTTTTGTCTCTAAGAAAGCGCCTACTTTGGCTACCATGCTTTCGCCAAGTATGTTCTTGGGTGATAGACAGAGAAACACAAATAAGAGAACTTGGCTGTCCACAAAGGGAATGTTCAAATGTGGTAACAATAGATGTGGCACGTGCTCTAAAGTACATCAGGGGTCTCAGTTCTTGTCCACTGTAAATAAAAGGATGTTTTCCATCAATCACTATATAAATTGTGCTACAAAGAATGTGATATATCTTATCAGTTGTTCTCTATGTCAAGTACAATATGTAGGCAAAACGAGTCGCACTTTAAGACAAAGAGTTGGAGAACATCTTAGTAATATTGCTTGTGGACAATTGAGGACTGGAGTGTCACATCATTTTTGTACGATACATAGTGCAGATATCTCTTCCTTGGAAGTACAGGGTATTGAACGAATTTTGCCACTGGTGAGAGGAGGAGATTTGGCATTACGGCTATCCCAGAGAGAAATATATTGGATCTTTACATTGGGGAGTCGCATTCCAAATGGGTTAAATCGAGAATATGATGTGATGCTCCATACTTAATTTCCACACATAAGATATATAAATAAAAGATAGATTGCTTTTCAGACTGAAGATAAAACATAAATATATGTATTACGCAGAGGATGTAGTAGAGTACATAGGCTGATTTTAAAGAATGTAATAAATCCTTTAGACCATCAAGATATTAGGGATTTTTTAATTAGAGGAGTTGTATGTCACTGTAATATGATTTGTATTGGTTATTTGCTTGTTTTTTATCCGAAAGCAATCGCCATATAGAGAAGGGTGTAAATAGAAATAATGAATGTGAACATCCCCTTTAAGTATTTATATTCATTAGAACATCAGCACATGATTGGTCAAACAAATCATGATGTAAGGTGATTGCAGAGTTTAAAAACAGCACATGTGATCCAATTAGATATGTCTATGATTAAGTACGTCTAGTACGAAATGCGTGAGACATTGTATCTTTTCTATTGTCTGCTGTCTATGCCTGTAACAAAATAAAGAAAGATTTTATTATTGAAGCTATTCCCACCGAAAGTGCGTCCTTTTGTTCGTTTCCAAGTTTAAGAGTGACCATCTCTGTGGACGGCACCGGGGAAGGCAGATCACAGCCGGGTGAGTGATATCACTTTTACTTTGGAGGATTGTCGGTGCCGCCTTTTTTGCTATATATGTAGCTTTTTCTCAAGGCCTGAATGACCACATTAAAGACGAAATCGCTGCTAAAGATCTACCTATTGATCTAGATGATTACATTGAGTATGTTATGATAATTGACTCCAGAATACGTGAGAGATCAATTGCCAGAGATCGTAAAATACGGTCAAAAAATAACGAGCCTAGTAGCATATTTTGCCCACCCATCCCTCCCCTGGCATTGAAGTCTAGTGAACCTGTACGGGAAACAAGTGAACCTATGCAAATAGGCTTCACTAGACTAACCAAGGCAGAGAGACTTTATCGCAAGAAGCAAGGGTTGTGTTTATACTGCGGTAAAAAAGGGCACTTGCTAAATTCCTGTCCGGTACGTCCGGGAAACGCACACACCTAGGGTACCATGGGGGACAGGCCCTAGGTAGTGTACAATTGTCCCCAGTGTCGGGCACAATGAAACCCACCATACAGGTGGTATTATCTTGGGCACAACGCTCTGTGGAGGTTTTGGCCTTGGTTGACTCTGGTGCAGCAGGGTATTTTATGGATAATACCTTTGCTGAATTGCACGGAGTTCCACGCATTGAAAGAGAAAATCCCTTGACTATTGAAGCGATTGATGGCAGACCCTTAGAACCGCCTCAGGTTATGTTTGAAACTATGCCACTGTCTATGACTATTGGGGCACTTCACAGAGAAGAGCAGCAGTTTCAACTGATTAATTCTCTTCACCATGCGGTAATATTGGGCTTTCCGTGGTTACAGTTACATAACCCACAATTTGATTGGAAAAAGTGTGAAATTGCTGCTTGGTCCCAGTTTTGTATGGACAAGTGCGTCATCCAGCCTGTTAAGGTCCTGTGCACCTCCTCGGCTATACCGGATGTGTACCAACAGTTTGGCAATGTTTTTAGCAAAGGAGAGGCCAGTTTGCTACCTCAGCATAGACCTTATGATTGTTGCATCGAATTGCAGCCTGGGGCAGTACCTCCGAAAGGACGCACTTATCCATTATCTTGTGAGGAAAATAAGGCTATGGAGGATTACATTTCTGATGCCCTTGCTAGAGGGATCATACGAAAATCTACCTCTCCAGCTGGGGCTGGGTTCTTTTTTGTAAAAAAGAAAAATGGCGAATTAAGACCATGCATTGACTACCGGGGCTTGAATAAACTAATGGCAAAAAACACATACCCCATACCACTCATCACCAAGCTTTTTGACAGGCTTAAGGGCGCTTCGATTTTTACCAAATTGGACCTACGGGCCGCTTACAATCTGGTGCGCATTCGAGCAGGTGATGAGTGGAAAACTGCCTTTAATACTCGAGCTGGGCACTACGAGTATCTTGTAATGCCATTTAGGCTATGTAATGCCCCCGCAGTTTTCCAGGAACTGATAAACGATGTTCTGAGAGATATGTTACAGACATGTGTTGTGGTTTATCTGGACGATATATTGATTTACTCTCAAGACATGGCACAGCACATCAAAGATGTATCCGCAGTATTGCTACGACTCCTTGAGAACAAATTATTTTGTAAACTGGAAAAATGTGACTTTCATAGAACCAGTGTGCCATTCTTGGGGTTCATAATTGGCAATGATGGCATTGCCATGGACAAGGATAAGTTGTCAGCTGTCTTACAATGGCCAAAACCCAAGGGGCTTAAAGCCATACAGCGTTTCCTGGGTTTCGCTAATTATTATAGGCGGTTTATTAAGAACTTTTCTTCCATTGTCAAACCTTTGTCCGATCTTACGCACAAGGGCGCTAATCCTTCTTGTTGGCCGGTATCTGCTGAGAATGCCTTTGAGAATTTGAAGCTGGCATTTGCTGCGGCTCCTGTGTTATCCCACCCCAATCCTCTACTTCCATTTACGTTAGAGGTGGATGCCTCAGATATTGGGGTTGGGGCAGTACTTTCGCAACGACACGAGAAAGGTGGTACTCTCAGACCTTGTGGGTTTTTCTCTAAGAAGTTGACTGTCACTCAAGGCCACTATGAGATAGGTGACAAAGAATTATTGGCCATTATCCTCGCTCTTAAGGAGTGGCGTCATTTGCTTGAAGGTACCAAGACTCCCGTATTAATCCTAACAGATCATAAAAATCTGACTTATCTCTCGGAGGCCAAGAGATTGTCCTCCCGTCAGGCCAGGTGGGCACTGTTCCTGTCTCGATTTAATTTCATTGTATCATACTTACCGGGGTCAAAGAATATCAGGGCTGATGCACTGTCAAGACAATTTGAGGCCGACAGTGACAGAGTGGAAGCACCAGCACCCATCATCCAACCTGATAGAATACTGGCTACTATACGCACGAGTATCACTTCTCCTTTAGGGGAGGAGATCCTGGCCTCTCAGGGGTCCGCTCCCCATGAAACTCCAGTGGGCAAATGTTTTTTCGATGAACCATTTCGTACTAGGCTGCTTGAAACCTACCATTCCTCTAAGGCTGCGGGACATATTGGTAGAGACCAATTGTTATGGTCCCTTTCTCAGTTATTTTGGTGGCCCTCCATGAGAAACGATTGTGCCGAATTTACGAATGCCTGTGCCACCTGTGCCCGCGCTAAGACCCCGAGACATCTCCCTGTGGGCTTGCTTCAACCGGTGCCTAATGGCGAACGCCCCTGGTCTCATGTTTCCATTGATTTTATGGGAGAGTTGCCTATGTCCAAGGGGTACACCTTTATATTCATGGTGGTGGACAGGTTTTCTAAAATGGCTCATTTCGTGTCCCTCCGTGGTCTTCCTTCAGCGAAGGAATTGGTAATGGTGTTCGCCAGAGAAGTATTCCGGTTGCATGGAGTGCCTAGGGTACTGGTGTCTGACAGGGGGAGCCAGTTTGTGTCTAGATTTTGGAGGGCATTTTGCCAACAGATGGGCATACAGCTGTCCTTCTCCTCTGCCTACCATCCCCAGACCAATGGAGCCGCTGAACGAGCTAATCAGGGCTTGGAACAATTTCTCCGTTGTTTCGTTACTGACCATCATAATAATTGGTCCGACTTGTTGCCTTGGGCAGAGTTCGCCAGGAACTGTGCGGTCAATTCTTCATCTGGGAGCTCTCCATTTCTGATTAATTATGGGTTCCAGCCCTGTTTGCTTCCAGACTCATTTCAGACGCAACAGATTCCAGCTCTGGATGAGCATATCGAGCAACTCCATTCCACATGGGCACAAGTTCAGAGGGCACTTGGACAGTCATTTCAGCGTCATCAGCGCCATGCTAATCGCAGAAGGCTTCCAGCGGTTTCCTTTCAGGTTGGGGATAGAGTATGGCTTTCCTCCAGAAATCTCAAGCTGCAGGTTCCGTCTAATAAGTTGGCTCCCCGGTTTATTGGTCCATACAGAGTTATTCGCAAAATTAACCCTGTCTCCTATGCACTAGACCTAACTGCATCCATGCGTATCCATAATGTGTTCCATGTGTCCCTTCTTAAGCCTCTGGTTTGCAATCGCTATACTACCACACCTGTGGTGCCAGGACCTGTTGAGGTCGAGGGCCAGGAGGAGTACGAGGTTCAGAGCATTATTGATTCCCGTAGGCTTAGAGGAAGGGTACAGTACCTGGTACATTGGAAAGGGTATGGTCCTGAGGATCGATCATGGGTGGATAGTACGGACCTTCATGCACCTAGGCTAACTAGGGCCTTTCATGCCAATTACCCACAGAAACCTAGACCCTATTCTAGGAGAGGGGGTCTTTGAAGGGGGGGTACTATCACGGTGCCCGTGATTGCTGCAGTTCCTTGTCTGTCACCAGTAGGGGGCTGCTATTGGGTGTCTGCAGATAGCCCGCCTTTCATTGCCTATTTAAACCTGGATTGGGCACCCTTTGGGTGCCCTTTCGTGTTGTTTCTGACCTTCTTGCTATCACTATGCCAGTGATAGCTGGGCCTCTGTTCCAGTGTTCCTGAGTTCCTGATCTCTGCTGTTCCAGTGTTTCCTGCATGCTGACTACTTCCAGTCCTGGTTCCGGCCTAGTCTCTGGTGTTGCAGTTCCTGCTGAACTTCTTCTTTGCTGTTTCCTGACCTGACTGATCGTTGCTGGTTCCTGTGTTCTCATCGCCTGTCTCCTGTATCCTGGCGACCTCCTGCCTGGTCTCGTCGGCGACATTGCTTGTTACACCAGCGTGCGGACGCTGGTTTGCTCCTAAGCCTTGCGACTATACAAACTTGCTTGTTACACCAGTGTGCGGTCACTGGTTTGCTCCAAAGCCTATCGGCTATACAATCCTGTGTTGGTCCCAGCGTGCGGACGCTGGTTTGCTCCTAAGCCTTGCGGCTATACAAACTTGCTTGTTACACCAGTGTGCGCTCACTGGTTTGCTCCAAAGCCTATCGGCTATACAATCCTGTGTTGGTCCCAGCGTGCGGACGCTGGTTTGCTCCTAAGCCTTGCGGCTATACAAACTTGCTTGTTACACCAGTGTGCGGTCACTGGTTTGCTCCAAAGCCTATCGGCTATACAATCCTGTGTTGGTCCCAGCGTGCGGACGCTGGTTTGCTCCTAAGCCTTGCGGCTATACAATCTTGCTTGTTACACCAGTGTGCGGTCACTGGTTTGCTCCAAAGCCTATCCGCTATACAATCCTGTGTTGGTCCCAGCGTGCGGACGCTGGTTTGCTCCTAAGCCTTGCGGCTATACAAACTTGCTTGTTACACCAGTGTGCGGTCACTGGTTTGCTCCAAAGCCTATCGGCTATACAATCCTGTGTTGGTCCCAGCGTGCGGACGCTGGTTTGCTCCTAAGCCTTGCGGCTATACAAACTTGCTTGTTACACCAGTGTGCGGTCACTGGTTTGCTCCAAAGCCTATCGGCTATACAATCCTGTGTTGGTCCCAGCGTGCGGACGCTGGTTTGCTCCTAAACCTTGCGGCTATACAAACTCGCTTGTTACACCAGTGTGTTGTCACTGGTTTGCTCCAAAGCCTTGCGGCTATACAAACTCGCTTGTTACACCAGTGTGCGGTCACTGGTTTGCTCCAAAGCCTATCAGCTATACAATTCTGTGTTTGTCCCAGTGTGCGGACGCTGGTTTGCTCCAAAGTCTTGCGACTTTACGATTCCCCAGTTGGTCTCAGTGTGTGTACACTGGGTTGCTTACGATCCTGTCACTTTGCCATTACCATCTGACTGCTGCTACTATCTCTGGGCTGCCCTGCCCGGTATTGGTAAGGCCGGTAGAACCGTTATGCTATTCCATCTGCAGGTTGCCTTACCCGGTATTGGCAAGGCCGGTAGAGCCTAACATTCTATTACTTCAGACTGTCCTGTCCGGTATATTGACAGTAAACCAGAAGGAAAGAAGAAGGAAAAAAGAGAGAAAAAACTCAAGCAAGAGTCTCCTCTCTATCCCTCGTCTTCCCTAAACACAGCAGGGTTTTGTCACAGAGGCACACGAGAAACACAATAATAAATCCAGATAAATCTTTATTGTCAGCTTATACAATCAAGAGATCAACATATAATTTAAAATAAATTAAAAACAAAAGAAGAAACTCTCAAGCTCCTGGTATATCACATGCAAAATAAATCAAAGTAGAAATATTTCGATATAAGTATTATGGCCACAAATGTCCCATCCATATATACAAAAATCCTAGAGACAAATAGAATGTACTATAATAAAGAATTATTAGTGAATACACCTAATACCATAAGTGCATATAACAACACCAACACCAAATATAGATAAAACCCAAGAGACAAATCTCTGAGGTTATAATATTAAGTTAAATATAACCGTGCTAAAAAAAGAGAAAAATATAATACTCATCTCAGAAAATATAAAGGATGATGTGTGCCTCGTATCCCAGAGCAAGAGAGTCACCTCCTAACCCACACCCATCCCAACGCGTGTCGCCTGTAGCGGCTTCGTCAGGGGTATATTGACAGGACCGGTAGAGTCTGCCTTCTGCCTTTGTTATATTCTGTATATATCTGTATTTATGTGAATACCATCCTACATTATCAATTTATTATTTCAATAAAATTGATTTTTACCTAAAACTTGTGTCTGAGAGTCATAATAAACCGTGACAATCTGGGACTCGGTTGTAAATTTAATTGCTGGCATCACTTAAATCAGGCTATACACTCTGTACTGTCTGATGCTCAAGCTTTTATTAGTATACCTGATGGCAGCATCAGAGCTCAAAAGGTTACTGCATTGAAGCTGAAACTTAACAGTGCTATTGAAGACTTCCTCACAGGTCTGCATTTGTTAAAACCAGCGTGACTAGGCATGTCTGTTCTTGGGTTAATGAGACCTTCTGACAGGTGGAAGATTCAGAGGTGTAATACACAGCATAGGGTTAAGTCTGTAAAACAAGCTATAAAAAGGCTGGCGGGTGTAAGACAGGCTGCAGCGTTTAATAGAACTGACAGTTCACCTTACAAGGTAGAACACAGGGTTATAGCTGAACCTCAAAGAGCTGCCAGCCCTGTAAATATTGTTAGTTTAACAGAACAACCAAATTTAACCCCTCATACACCGGCTGATGTAAACTTACAATCCCCGGTGTACGATGACCCCTCTGTACGCCAAGGATCTCCAGCCCCTGAAGATGATTTTGAACAGGCACGTGCACACATAGACAACAAGGGGCGCTTGAGCACCTGCCCTTTTTGTCCAAAGTGCCCTCGTGCCCTTTTAACAAAAAAAAAATAATAATAATTATGAGAAGTGCCCTTTTTTTCATTTGAGCCCCTGCCCCCCAAAATGTCTGTGAACGTCCCTGATTTTGAAGAACCTGTACATCCTTCTGTACACCAAGGGTCTCCAGCACCTGAAAATGATTTTGAAGAACCTGTACACCCTTCTGTATGCCATGGGTCTCCAGTCCCTGAAAATGCTTTTGAAGCACCTCTACTCCCTAACAGTCCAATCCCTAATCAGGCTGTTGATGTACCAGTGTTTTTGGAAAGTATTCATCAGTACCGCAGGGTGCGCAACAATTTTAATGCTGTTGAGTATCATGAACAGTTCAGATTTGCAAATTTAGACAGACTGCTGTTATTTGCAGCAGCAATCCATGCTGTACATGGTGCTATACAGGATTTATTAAGCAGACTGCTACCTGACATAGGTGCAGATGATTTGGTACAATTAAGACCGGATGGCGACGGTCTCACTAGACCATTATATTCCATTAGATGGTCTAAAGACGCCTTAAGCACTGAATACGTTTTTAAATGATGTAGAAAATTTGGTACAAAGTAATGCTGAGCTTATTGGGAATGGATCCTTAAGGCTTGTGGTTATCATTGTTAGGAACAGAGTTGGTGGTGTATAAAATCTACGCCCTACTGCCTGATTTTGGCTAAAAAAGACGCTGCCTGTTTGATTTAAACAATGATAATAATAACTTATGCTTTTCAGCCAGTCTTTGTGCCCTTTTGGATGATAAAGGATCATCCAATTCACAGTTGCTGGCGAAAGCATAGTCTATTCACAAAACTCTGGGTATATACAATGACAGACTTGTCAGCTTTAGTGATATCCCTGCTTTTGAAAAGTATTTAGAAGTTACCATTAAGGGGCTCGATTCTATTACCAGCACTAAAAATAAAACAGGAGCTATGTTTTTTTAAGTCCGTTTTTGCTATTTTTGCTATTACCCAACTTGTGAAAACAAAACCAGCAGTAATTATACTTACTGCCAGTCCAAAAAAAGCCCATAGGAAACAACTAAAAACAAGCAATTAGTATCCTATTCCTCACGCTCAGTATTACCGCCTGTTTTGTGGTTACATTTAAGTTGGAAATTCTGTGCCTCAGAGGTTGAGGAGTAGAAGCTATAACGACAGTTTCAAAGTGTCACTACAGGGGGAGTAGGGGCCCTCGCAGCCTAGGTACTGGTTGGTGCTTGGGTTCGACGCTAGAGTGCGATGCTTGGGTGCGTGGATGGCGTGACAGGCACTCCCTTACTGCAGCCGAAGCTGGATAAAGGTGCTGGTCGCGAAACCAGATTGTTCCACCCCAGTTGAGCCAGGGTGCAACCAGGATGGGAGTAACTGGGAACTGTGTGAATCAAGACCAAGAGGCCAGAGGAGGGAGGAACAGACAAGCCAGGTATATCAATGAACAGCGGTGGTCAGACAAGCCAGGTCAGGGTATCAGAGAGCAGCGGAGGTCAGACAAGCCAGGTTAGGATATCAGAGAGCAGCGGAGGTCAGACAAGCCAGTTTCAGGGTATCGGAGAGCATCAGAGGTCAGACAAGCCAAGTCAGGGTATCGGAGAGCAGCGCAGGTCAGACAAGCCAGGTCAGAGTATCAGAGAGCAGCGGATGTCAGACAAGCCAGGTCAGGGTTTCAGAGAGCAGCGGAGGTCAGACAAGCCAAGTCAGGGTATCAGAGAGCAGAAATACACTGGATATAACTGAACTAGCTTGTGGAACGGGCAGAGACTGAGGGGGCTTACCAGCGATTTATACAATAACCCTTCAATAGGAGGAGGAGGCAGATCCAAGTCCTAATGGGCTACTAGACCAAGCCCAATCAGGACAGACTTGAACAGAATGCACAAATGGACTTATAGCATGTCCTATGGGCAATACACAAGCCACACTCCCATTGGGCTATGAAACTGCGCCCAATGGGAGAGAAGAAGCAGAGGCAGCCTATAGACACTTTAACGTCTGCACTCAATGGACACTGAAACTGAAACGCGTCGGCTGAGGAAGCCGGAAGAACGCGCATGCTCCGAAGCAGGAACCTGGCAGCGACCTGAAGCGGGGACCCAGCTGTGGCCAGGAAAGGAGCGGCGGCGGCCACAAAAAGTGACACAACCCCCCCCCCCCCGAACGGGCGGCCTCCAGACGACCTGGCTTAGAAGGGAAGGCATGATGAAAGGCACGCCGCAGAGCCAGGGCATGAACGTTCGAGGCCGGCACCCAGGATCGTTCCTCCAGACCATAGCCTCTCCAGTCCACAAGGTATTGTAGAGAACCACGGACGAGACGAGAGTCCAAGATCTTGTGGACTACATACTTCTCCTGCCCGTCAACCAGCATCAGAGGAGAGACCACGGTGGGGGCAGAGAAACGTGTACGAAGGACCTTCTTAAGAAGAGACACATGGAAGGAGTCCGGGATCTGCATAGAAGATGGAAGGTCCAGGGCATAAGTCACCGGGGTCAGCTGGGCACAAACCCGAAAGGGACCGACGAACAGGGGACCGAACTTTGCCGAAGGATGGCGTAGTCGGAGGTTCTTGGTCAAGAGCCACACTTCGTCGCCTACAGCAATAGATGGACCAGGCATACGATGACGGTCCACTGCTTTCTTGAACCGAGCGGCAGCAGAAACCAGACGAGAACGCACTTGCAACCAATGCATTTCCAGGTTGCCCAGATGTGAGTCCACGGCTGGAATACCGGAGGAGGAAAAAATAGGTAAGGAGCGAGGATGGAAACCCCCAGCGGCAAAAAAGGGGGAACACTGAAGTGCCTCATGCCGACTGCTATTGAATGTGAACTCTGCCAAAGGGAGGAGTCTAAACCAGTCATTCTGTAAGGGTCCCATGAATAGACTCAGTAATTGCTTGAGCTACTGGTTGGTCCGTTCTGTTTGTCCGTTGGACTGAGGATGGTAGGCCGAGGACAGATGGGCAGAGATGCCCAGCTGGGTGCAGAACTCCCTCCAGAACCGTGAAGTAAACTGACTACCCCGGTCGGAGACAACGTGCAGGGGTAGTCCATGGAGTCGGAATATTTCTTTAAGAAAGACATCGGCAAGTTGCGGGGCCGAAGGAAGTTTGGGAAGCGGAATGAAGTGGGCTTGACGAGAAAAGCGATCCACCACAACTAGAATTACTCTGGTCTTCTCAGAAGGCAGTAGGTCCACGATTAAATCCATGGCAATGTGTGTCCAAGGAACTGAAGGAATAGGAAGAGGCTGAAGGAGACCAGCTGGCTTGGAATGTGGTCGTTTGTGTTGAGCTCAGTGCTGGCATCCACGGAGCAAGTCAAAGACATCCGACTGCATGGAAGGCCACCAGAATTGTCGTTGGACGAGATCCAGGATTCGGGATATGCCCGGATGACATGAAGTAGGTGACTGGTGGGCCCAGTGTAAGACCTCAGCCCGGTAAAGGGTAGGAAAAAGAGTCGTCCTGGAGGACATGTGGTGTCTACTGTTGAGCTTCTTGTATCTTGAGCAACGTTGTTGTTGAGATAGTGGATATAAACCTGGTGCCAGGTATAATGGGTTCAGGGATCTCTTCGGAAGGTGTGGTAGTAAACTGGCGAGACAAAGCATCAGCCTTGGTGTTCTTAGATCCTGGGAGGTAGGTGATCACTGGAAACGGGTAAGGAACAAAGCCCAGCAGGCCTGTCGCGGATTAAGCCATTTCGCTTTCTCTAGATATTGTAGGTTCTTGTGATCTGTGTAGATAGTAAAGGGTACCCCTGAGCCCTCCAGAAGATGACGCCACTCCTCAAGGGCAAGTTTGATGGCAAGGAGTTCCCGGTTACCCACATCATAATTCTTCTCGGCAGCAGTCAGTTGACTGGAGAAAAAAGACCATGGATGTAGGGCATTGGTGTCGGGATCCCATTGAGACAGCATGGCTCCTACGCCTTCTTCGGAAGCATCCACCTCTAGGATGAACGGTTTGGAAGTGTCTGGATAACGGAGGATGGGGTCGGATATAAAGGCGATCTTGAGGGTGGGGAAAGTGGCTAAGGCCTCTGATGGCCATTTCTTGGGGTCAACCCCCTTTCTAGTCAAGGCGGTAATGAGACTGATGACCGAAGCATAGTCTTGAATAAACCGCCGGTAATAGTTGTCAAAACCTAAAAAGCACTGCACCCCACGGAGATCGGTTGGCAGTGGCCACTGGGTGACAGACGACACATTGGCAGGGTCCGTCACTAATCCGGAGTGTGATATGATGTACCCCAAGAAGGGGAGACTGTTTTTCTCAAACTCACATTTCTTGAGCTTGGCATATAGATCATTTTCTCTGAGACGCTGGAGGACGGCCCTGATGTGTTTTCTATGAAAAGACAGCTTAGGAGAATAGACCAGGATATCAGCGAGATAAACAAGGACGTGGGACGTCAACGTGTCCCAGAATACATCGTTTACAAAGGCCTGGAAAACAGCCGGGTGTTACAGAGTCCAAAGGGCATCACCTAGTACTCATAGTGCCCAAATCTAGTATTAAAGGCTGTCTTCCATTCGTCTCCTGCCCGGATTCGAACAAGATTATATGCCCTCCCCAGAGATCCAGCTTCGTGAACCAAGCTGTCCCCTGGAGCAGGTCGAAGAGTTCCAGGATAAGGGGCAATGGGTACTTGTTCTTCACAGTAATCTGGTTGAGCCCCCTATAGTCAATGCAAGGGCGGAGGCCCCCATCCTTCTTGCCTACAAAGAAAAACCCGGCCCCAGCAGGTGACGTTGAGGGATGGATGAAGCCTCTGGCGAGGTTGTCTTGAATGTAATCAGCTAGAGCTGTCACCTCAGGATGAGAGAGGATTTGTGCGCCCTTTGGGTGGCATAGTATTGGGAAGCAGATCTATAGGGCAGTCATAGGCCCTGTGTGGGGGCAGAGTCTCAGCCTCTTTCTTGGAGAAAACATTGCTGTAGTCGTGGTAGGCAAGCGGAAGGGCTGAGAGAGAGGGCACCGCAGTTGACGCTGAGCATACGGGTTTCACCAAGGGTCGAGACAGGCAAGTCTGAGCGCACGAGGGACTCCATCAAACAAGTTCACCGCTCTTCCAGGATATCAAGGGGTCATGGCGGCGGAGGCAAGCAAGACCTAGAATAACGGGCTCCAGAGGGGAGTACACTAGGTCAAATGCCACAAGCTCGATGTGAAGGACCCCAGTAGTGACCTGCAGGGGTACGGTCTACTGCACGACGCTTCCATCTCCAAGAGGTTTACCGTCAAGGGAGGAAACTAGGAGAGGTAGTTCTTTAGGGTGATTGGGTATGCCGAGAGACCTGGCCCAATTGAGATCCATAAATAGCCCCGATGCACCTGAATCAATGAAGGCCGAAACAAAGGTTGATCCGGAAGACCATTTGATGATCAAAGGAACATGCATGCGTGAAGGGGACCTGAGAGGCCGGGTCTTAGGGCTTAGCGAACTGCCTCCTTGGTTAGCTAAGCCACAGTGTTTCCCGGTCGGGTGGGACACTGTCGTAGCATGTGTCCTTTGAGACCGCAATAAAGGCATAGACCCTGCATGCGTCTTCTCCTTCTCTCCTCTTCGGATAAGCACGTGACCCCTCCAGCCTCCATGGGAGTCTCGTGCGGGGGTGACCCTCGTTAGGAGTGGACGACTGAGTTTTCTGCCCTGTTCTCGTTCTTGTTGCCTCTCGTGCATATGCCGATCGAGATCAAGACACAACGTGATGAAGTCTTCCAGCCCTTCAGGCATGTCACGGTAAGTCAGGGCATCTTTGAGACATTAGTTAAGACCCCATCTAAAGGCTGCCCTCAAAGTCCCTTGGTCCCGGTTGGTCTCATAGGACAGGGTCCGGAACTCAACTGCATATTGGCTTACCGAACGTTGGCCCTGGTGCAGATCCAGAAGCGCAGCCTCAGCAGAGGCACTCCTCCCAGGGAAGTCAAACACCTTCCTCAGAGCATCCATGAAGTTGTCGGAATCAGAAAGCAAGGGAGACCGTTGCTCCACCAGTGGTGAGGCCCATGCGAGCGCATCACCCTTGAGGAGAGAGATGATGAAAGACACTCATGCAGTGTGGGTACTGAAGGACTGAGGCAGGGTTTGGAATTGAAGGGAACACTGGTTTAGAAATCCACGAAGGTTGGAGGGATGACCAGAAAATTTGTCCGGTAGGGGAATCCGGGGAGGTACATAATCGGGAGGAGGGTGTACCGAAACCCCGGATGCGGAGGCAGAACTTGGCATGGAGGCTGGAGTCTGTTGTGTAACCGAGGCCCTCATCATCTGAAGCATGGCATCCATCTTTCTCTCCAGGCTCTGAAGTTGGGCAGCATGTGACGCATGTCCAATGGGCAGTACACAAGCCACACTCCCATTGGGCTATGAAACTGCACCCAATTGGAGAGAAGAAGCAGAGGCAGCCGATAGACACTTTAATGTCCGCACGCAGTGGACACTGAACGGGTGCATGCGCGTTGGCTGAGGAAGCCGGAAGACAGAGTGCCCCCCTTCGACATATTAACCCCCCCTTATAAAAGTTGACTTAAAATGCTTTTTTTCACCGCTTTAATTCGACTAATATTGTTCACATTAAACATTTTAACCCCTCCCCCTTGAAAATTCGACTACAGTGCTCCCATGACTTTCTTTCACCATTTAAATTCGACATTTTTCTTCTCCTATTTTTTTTGGCATGTTCTCGTATTTTGTTTTGCAAGATTAACCCTATGAGTACCAGAGAGGTAGGAACGCATTGCAATGTGTTTCCTACCCCTCTGGTACACACAGGGTTAAGACTGACTGAATTTCTTTTTTCTTGCCTCCAGCAGGAATACAGTAATGTATACATCTATATTAAATGTATTTCTGTGCTAATTCAAAAATAGTTTACTAATTAGAATAAGCCTCAGCCAAGAGAGAGCCGTGTGGGCCCATGTGGTTACAGTGTTCTATAAACAAAGCCTTGTGGAACTCCGTGGCCCAGAAAGGGTTAATGTACTGAAATAATTAATGGTGTATGTGAAATATCAGTGAAGATAAAAACGAATGTTTATATTGTGACATGTATAAAAAAATGTGAGGTCAGACTCCGGCAACATACCAGTTCCTGATGTTCGGTATTTTAACTAGATCATTACAGTATACAATGTACCATATTTCTTGCCACAGGATTCAATCAGCTTTAACACAATAGAATAAGAATGATTTGGGCATTCAGCGGTCTGATGCTGTTTGTGGGTTATTCAGGACAATTTATGACCCTTACGTGTGTGTCTATAGATCCAGTGAAGCGGGTATTCAAAACTAGATGAAAGCTGTGTGTGCTTTTATGGGGCTTTCACCGCGCTAGTTGAAATACAATGTTGCCATTCCTAGTGGCAATCAGTGGGAACTCCCATTTGATAGTAGGATGTAATTACACATTACACCCCAGGTGAACCAACAAACCAGTACATTTTCTATGACTTTGAGTGTATGCAGGAAACAGGGGTGCATATATACCCAATTATGTGTATGCTATGCCATTAGAGGGTGATGACCACTGGGAATTTCAGGGGGGATCATGTCTAGATGACTTTGTAAAAAAGTTCATAGACAAAACTTTTACAGGTTACACTTTTATAGCTCATAATGCAGGCAGGTATGACTCTTTGTTGGTTAAACAACTGATAAAGGAGAAAATTGAGATAAAATTACTGGCTCAGAGTGGTAAATTACTCTGTGTAATGGTGAAAGAAATAAACATCTGATTTTTCAGCTCCTTAAATTTCCTACCCATGAAGCTCAGCAAGCTGCCACAAGTCCTGGGGTTCACAGGCTGTAAAGGTAATTTTCCACATTTTTTTAACACCGCTCATAATCAAAATTATATTGGCAATATGCCCTCTGTGGAGCATTATGGTTTTGAGACCATGATGCCTGATGAGAAGGCTGAATTCTTGGCCTGGTATGATGAAAATCAACACCATGAATTCAATTTTCAGGTCGATCTTAAAAAATATTGCATTGAGGATGTTAAAATCCTAAAACAAGTCTGTATCTGTTTTAGAGAAAATGTGATAGAGATGACAAAGAAAACAGTGGTTAAGTGGTCTGATGATCCTGGTGATGATGAGGCCATTGAAATTATACAGGAGACTGACCCTTTTCAACTCACCACGCTAGCCTCTGTGTGCATGGCTATGTACAGACTCAAATTTTTACCACAAGGCACCATAGCTATCCTACCTCCTGACAATTACCACAAAAATCAAAAATGTTTTTCTATACCTGCTATACAGTGGTTATTGTATGTAGCACACAAGGAAAATATCACCATACAGCACGCTCTACAGGGCGGTGAAAAGTCTGTTGGTAAATATTTTTTGGATGGTTATGCATTGATTAATGGTAAACCTAGAGGTTTTGAATTCCAGGGTTGTTTTTCCCATGGTTGTATCATATGTTAGAATGAAAATGATTTTAACAGAGTTACACACTTCACCTATGGTCAGCTGCATCACAAAACAACAATAAAAATAAACTTTCTAAAAACATGTGGGTACGAGGTTCTGAGTTGTGGGAACATGATTGGCGAGTCCTGTTAGAGACGGACAAGGATCTTCAGGCTTTTCTTCATGAAAGAGGGTTCCCACAGCCTATGGATCTGCCTGATGCCCTGTTCGGTGGCCGCACAAATGCTATTAAGCTGTACCACAAAGCGGCCCCTGGTGAGACCATCCACTACTATGATTTCGCAAGCCTATACCCATTTGTCAACAAAACTAAAACATACCCCCAAGGTCATCCTGTAATCATTCATGATAAATTTAAGTCCTTTGACTCCTACTTTGGCATTGCTAAAGTAAAAATCTATACACCTAGAGGCTTATTTTTTCCTGTCCTGCCTGTTAAATTGAATAACAAGCTTGTATTCACATTATGCCACACATGCGCTGTCAACAACCAGGCAGGACATTGCAAGCATACTGATAAAGAGAGTGTGCTGTCAGGCACATAGTGTACAGTTGAAATTCAACTGGCCTTAAAGAAAGGTTACAGACTGTGTCTCAGAAATTTGTCACTTTCACCGACGTACAGACATATTGTTTGAAACATATATAAAAGTTCATCTAAGGCATAAACAAGAGGCTTCAGGTTACCCAGATTGGTGTACAGATGCTAAAAAATCCCAAAAGTACATTGATGATTATCATTCTAAAGAGGTTGTTATGTTGTGTGCAGAAAGCATTTCTGTCAACCCTGCAAAAAGACAGATTGCCAGATTATTTCTAAATTCTTTGTGGGGTAAATTTGGCCAGAAATCTAATTTACAGAACAACAGTATTGTCACAGACCCTGATAAACTATTTGGCTATGCATTTTTACCTCAATATGAAGTGTCTTCATTAGACTTCATAGATGATGAAGCTGCCATCTTCAGTTGGAAGTATTCAAAGGAGTGCTATACACTAGCATGTAACACCAACATTTGTATTGCTTGTTCCACTACTGCCTATGCATGGCTTGAGTTGTACAATATTATGGACCATTTGAAAGAGAGATGTCTCTACCATGACACTGATTCTGTTATTTTTGTCAGCAAAGAGGGCGACTGGATACCGCCTTTGGATGACTATCTAGGTGAGCTGACGAGTGAGATACCAACCGGTACATAAATTACAGAGTTTGTGTCTGCTGGACCCAAGACTTACGGCTACAAACTATCGATTGTTTTAAAGGTTAAGGGGATAACGTTGAATGCCTGTAATACTCAATTCATTAATTTTGACAGCTTAAAAGACCTGGTATTAGACTACCCCATTACACTCTGACACTGAGAACCAGAAAAAAATTGTTGCATTTCAAGCGAGTATTGTGAGAAATAAGAGTTGTCGGGCTATAGAGATACAACAGTTACAGAAAACTCAGAAGTGTGTATACACTAAGCGACCGCTGACAAACAACTTTACAACCACACCATATGGCTACATTAGATTTTAGCATCCTTTCTCATGTATATTAGCAGGGTCTTCTAATTCCGGTAAAATTTACTTTGTTAAGCAAATTATTCACAATGCTAACACATTATTGTCACAAAGGCCTGATAATGTTTGGTTTTATGCTTGCTGGCAGCCCCTTTATGATGATTTATTACACACAATACCGCATATTCGCTTTATAGATGGGCTACCTAATACTTTTAATGATGATGAATTGTTCCCCCCTGAAAAGGTTAATTTAACTATTGTTGATGATTTGATGGAGGCAGCCAGCGATAGCTCTGAAATTGAAAAAGCATTCACCAAGTATGTGCATCACAGAAATCTCAGCATCATGTATCTTGTACAAAATGTATTTTGTCAGGGTAAAAAAAGCAGAACTATAAATTTAAACACTAAATATGGTGCTTTTTAGTAACCCCAGGGATAAGTTACAGATCTCAACTCTAGCCCATCAAATGTATCCTGGGGCAGCAAACTTCTTTTTAGAGGCTTTTGAAGATGCTACCAATAAATCTTATGGATATTTACTTGTACATTTAAGATCAACAACCCCTGATGAGCACCGGTTAAGAGAGACTTTTAGTGAAATAGTCTGGTGGTTTTATTGGGTCCTCGCTTGGTTTTGCTATATCGCTACTGACAGGCCTCCTAACTGACTGCTAATGGAATATGCTGAAAAAATGTACTTGGTCCCTAAACAAGATCTGGACAGGTTACAGCGAAACTCCCAGACCGTATCAGACACATTTGAAACCGACACGCAGCGCCTTGATGCTGAGATATCTGATATCCTTCAGAGAAAAAATTTATCAGAGGATGAAAAGGTAAAACGATATACAACTATTGCAGAAATACTTGGTGCATGCTAAACAGAATGAAAAACAAAAAATGAGCTTAACACTATTTATGCCACCGGGTGAACCTGGCTCACAAACGGAAACACATCTATCACATAACCTGCGTGATGCCCCAGCAGCTAGTGAAGACCCTGTACTGCTTGAGGTTATGAGTAATGTAAATGTCCGCTAAAAGAAAAATGCTGATTTTCTACTTAGTAAAATGATGACTGGTAAGCACATCACGGCTTGGAATGACAAGGAGGAGCTTATTTATAAAAACACTGTTGTCCCCGGCTCTAATATTTTGGACTTGGTATGTGGTGTTACACAGAGTCATAATGTTACCCATAGCAAAATGCCTCAAGGTTGGGAGCTTTTTGTACAAGCCATGGCTGGACTGAATGTTCCTTCTACAGTTGTTGGCAATGTCAAAAATAGAGAGTATTTGCATCAATTAAAACAGCAGCTGAACGAATTTGCAACATCACCGAGGAGACACGTAACACTAAAGACTATATCAAGAGACAGCCCCAGTTTAACCACATCACACAGTTATTTACTGCCAAAGAAACGTTCTGGGTCATTACTGCAACCTGTGGACTGGCTAAAGCTGTAAAAATAATCATGACTTTCATATATTTTAATTATCTTTATGACTTATTTATGTTGTTATTTCTTCATTATGTGTGTATTTAAAATTTATAAGATACCGGTTATTGTCTATATATACATATGTATATGTGTGTATATATATATATATATATATATATATATATATATATATATATATATATAGACTTTTCTCTACTACCTGTGACTATTCTGTGTCTAGTAATAAACACTTAACTGCTATTTGGCCTTGTTGTGTCCTTTTATTTCAGAGCATGCGCAAATTGGCGCCATAAGCCAGACATGTCCAACTTCAGAAATATACATGTCCGGACTTGCCCTTGTTCATACAATGACAAGGCCGGACATGCCTGCGTGTGGTCATAAACATGCCGCTAGCGCTTCCAACCCCCACCATCACCTAATGTATGCATCAATCACTGTGGGGGGGCTGTGGGCGGTGTGATGCGGCGCAATAGGCCGGGCTAAAAATAGCGCAGTGGGAGGGTTTATTAGGTCACGTGACATCCAGTGGGCATGGTTATAATACGCCATGGGCAGGGAATAAAAACCGCACAGGGGGCGTGGTCACATCCACAGTGGGTGTGGTCATATCCCTAAAAGGGGCGGGACACCTGTCAAAATTAGTTTGACATGATATGGGGCTCCTAGCTACTGACACACCAAAACTATAACTGGAACTTTCCCTTGGGGAAGTTGTGAAGAGTGCTCCCACATTAACAGAAAAAAGCTTCAAGACCCAAGATGGGACTAAAACATACCATCTCACACAATGTATTAATTGTAAGACCGTTGGTGTAATATACCTCCTGGAGTGCATATGTGGGAAGCTATATGTTGGGAAGACTAAAACACAATTAAAAATGAGGATCTTGGAACACATGGGCATATAAGAAACTATCATGATAAAACAATTGCTAGACATATCTGGGAATGTCACGATGGAAATACGAACACTATCAAATTTAAAGGCCTTCAACATGTGAAACCCTCCATAAGGAAAGGAGATACAGATAACAAACATATGAGATTGAAGGTCCAGTGGATCTATAAACTGGGCACCGTGTCTCCAAGAAGTCTGAATGAGGGCTTCACATATAGCCCCTTTATCAAAGACTAAAACTGCTGTCATTCTATAAGGCTAGCAGGCTGATATGAAAACTGGGACGTAACATGATGAATATAATATTGTATGCTATCCCAAATACTTGAAATGTTTTTCATGTCCAATAAAATCCCAATTACAGATCTTTGTAACTTGAATATATTCCATATACCTTTCAGTAGAGTATCCAAATACTTGAGCTATAACTACATGTATCATACTAATCTAATATCACTTGGATACCTCGATAAGGGGCTAACAACTTAATACATGGCTATAAGAATCAACCAAGTATAAACTATGGAAGTTAAAATCACTTCTAAAATATAGATATAAAAATAAAATGAACTAAAAGTCTGAAGTATATTAAGAGGCCATATGTGCACGTCTTTTGTTTTTCCAAATATAAGTATTCTGTGAATATTAGTTGATACTGTACCAAACTTATCCTGAACAGATAGAATAAGTGTAACTATTCTGGCACAATATTACAGAGAGCAATAAATAATTTGTAATAGTGTCTTTGATGCTTGTATTAAACGCATGACATCGACATCACAACAGCCTTCTGCCAAAACTAACAAACCGTACATACTGAAGTAACTGACACAGAAAACAAAGAAACAAATATCTAACCAACAAATAACTTTATTGCCTATATCTCTAAAATAACAACAAAGTTGCAGTGAGGATTTCTAGCCACCAGTCATACCATCCAAAAGAAAATGACATTCGGATGTCAGTGACATAGCTGCTACATCAATCTGAATACACCCACAAACTAGGTTTAAAAAGAACTGCAAATCTGGCCCCCTTCCACTATAGCCCCTGATGAAGCTGCTTATCGCAGCGAAATGCGTTGGGTAAAACCCCAGTACCCACCATCAGATAGTATGACTGAATGAGAGCTTACATATAGCAGTAGAAAGTTTGAGACATTGGATAGCTAGACTGAGAATGTGGAGCGCCATTCGTGGCAATCTGCAAGGTTAGTTAGATTAGGTTAATGCACTGTTTGCACTTCTCACTGAATTGAATGACTCCTTACATCCTCATAATAACTGAATCCTATGTGTCCCCTGATAAGGAGCAAAGGCTAGAATTAACACACAAGCAATGATTGCTTAGACTAACAGCATTAGGGATCGATCGGAGTAACAGTGGAGAGAAGACACCCCGTGCCGTTATTACAGATAGGTGTGGGCTAATACGGCAGCATCTCTCCTACATGACACTGAGTGCACTCTTTGCTGTAACTGAATCTCATAATAGCAGTATAGCTCTGTGTTCAAAACCGGTGCAATCCGTCAGCTATTTGAAGCCAGAAGATCACAACGCTACATGTTACATGTAACCAACAGAGGAGTCAAGTTTTAGTGTATTTCACTGATTCCACAGACTAAGAGACTGAGTCCTAATGTGTAAATAAAACATGTTCATTTGAAACAATATACAGAACTCAAATATCGCCTGATTCCTGGAAAGTGTGACCAGAGTACAGATCCACACTGTCTAGGATTGAAGGGGTTAAAACTCCTAAAACAATTTAGTGGTGTGAATTCCCATAATGTTAGGACAACAGCATTGAAGCATTTAAAGGGATAGTAATATTTAATATGTAAAAATATATATATTGTAGTATTTATCCCCTGAGTAAAAAAAGGGTAATCTCACTGCTGAAAGGTCCGTAGACGATAAATATTCATAGGATGGTGTAACAACGGCGCCACTGTACAATTTCAGGACACTGTGATATTGCACCTAAGAAAATTAAACTTTGAGCTGTAATGATTTTTGAATAAAACACCTTTCATCAGTGGGAGTACTTTTGTTTTACTCGGTGGGGGGATAAACACTACAACATATTTTTGTTTACATTTTAAGTATTACTATCCCTTTAACCCCTTAAGGACCAGATGACGTGCTATGACCATCACGGTCCTTATACCCTTAAGGACCATTGATGGTCACAGCACGTCACATACGTTTTACTTACATCGCTCTACCGGGAGCGCTGTAAATAAAAACGGGGCTTAAAATTGATCGCTCCAAGACTGGAGTGATCCCTCAAAGAGGCGCGCTGGTACGAGTAACAGGTCACGTATACCGGCACGTTGGCAAGGATCAAAGCAGTCCTTAAAGGGATAGTAATACTTAAAAATGTAAAAAAAAAAAATATGTTGTATTGTTTATCCCCCTGAGTAAAACAAGAGTACTCCCACTGCTGAAAGGTGTTTTATTCAAAAGTTATTAATTTTCAAAGTTGAATTTTTTAGGTGCAACATCACAGTGGCCTGAAATTGTACAGTGGTGCTTTTGCTACACGATCCTATGGACAGCTCTGGTCCCGGGACCATAAACCTCCATAGGATGATTTAGCAACAGCTCCACTGTACAATTTCAGGCCACTGTGATATTGCACCTAAAAAATTAAACTTTAAAAATTAATAACTTTTGAATGAAACACCTTTCAGCAGTGGGAGTACTCTTGTTTTACTCAGGGGGATAAACCCTACAATATATTTTTTTTTTACATTTTAAGTATTACTATCCCTTTAAGGGAAGCTAACTTCCCTGGACCGCTGGTCCTTAAGCGTTTAATATCAGTATTACGATAGCTTCTCATATCTATAGATTAATGGTATACTGGGTTTGCTTTAAACCGCTCTTAGCACTTGTGCATGAGGGAATCTCCTTTTAACTAAGATATCCCAAATGATGTTGAATAAAGAATATACACACAAATATTTTTATTTTTAATAAATACATTAAAGGTTAATTTTTAAAATGTTGCTGAACTTGTCTGTTGAGGGTCATCTCTGCTGAATTTTAGAATTAAAATATAAAACAGCCAGCAGACATCAACCCTTTCTTCTTCTCTGTTTTTGCAGCTTCCTAAGAAGTAACTTAATTCCATGAAGGCATAAGATCTATATGGTAGCCCAGTTTGACACACTTCAAAGGAAATTCTAATTTCTGGCGGAGAAAAGGCTTCTTTTGATCTGTATTATCCACAGCTTCAGGGAGAAGACTATATGGTCTTCAAGAGATTTCATGAATATCCTGGGCATCATTTCTTCTACCATTCCCCTAGTCAGATGGGCAAAGTGGAATATGAGGCCTCTCCAACTAGCTTTGCTTCATCAGTGGGACAGCCTTTGCCATTCCTTGGAAAACCCAAGCTGAATTCCTCAGAAAGTTCTACAGGCTGTCAGCTGGTGGAATCCAACCTAACAAGGGGTTTGACTGGGCCAAATTGTTACTATGGATTTCAGCTGGGAAGGTTGGGGACAATCTTTCAAGATCATCCAGTGCAAAGATTGTGGCTTTCGCCTTGGTCTGACATTACAGCAAACATCTTGGAACTAAGATACACAGAAATATCTGCACAAAAACAGAATTCATGATATAAAATCCAGCAGTATCTACAAAATGTCTAACAATAGCTTTATGGTCCATGATAATGAGATGACTGGAGATGATATGAAACTGAATGAATCTAAAAGTGAAATTGTCATATATACTGAGTTTCTATAGATATTCCTTAGTAATCCCAGTATCTCTTGGTACAGCTCAATACACAGGTGTCCTTGTACAACAAGAAATGAAATCCAGTCTGGAATATAGGGCTCAACAACAGGAAAAACAAAAGGAGAGTGTAAGCAATGCCAGCTGGAACTCCTATTGCAAAGTTACTTGTAGCAACACTGTATCCAGATGTACTGATGGCATCTAGCATTCAAACAGTACAGTGTTGCTAAAGATGTTATAGGCTGCCTGAGGCGATGAATCATTCCTTAGATATAAGGTCCGGAAAAGGCACCACTGTCACCACGTGGAGCCGGTAATGGAGAACGCCATACAGCTCTGAGGGCAAACAACCAGCCTCTCAGGACTGGAAAAGAGAGACCTCACAGGGTATGGGGCGGGACCCAAAATACAAACTGAGCAATGAAGTTGGTAGGGGAAATTAGCTCGTTACATGTATTGTGGAATCTTAGGTCCACTTCAACAGGGAAAAAGGATGATCATGGAGCTATATGTCATATATATATATATATATATATATATATATATAGTTTATTCAGAATTGCTCCTGGTCCTCCCAATAATTGGGAAATAATAACCAATATTAGAATAATGATACAGTACCATAGAAAGAATCTGTGTGCCTGGCAGACACACCCAGTGGTGGCAGTAAGGAGAAGTTATTCAAATCTCGTCTACACTGCCTGTCATATTGGTCCAACCATGGGGACGTGATTTTGCCGTAAGGAGATGCAGGTGCTACAATGAACACACCCAACACAAAACACACACACAATATATTCACACATGCAACAAACACAATATATACACACAAATCCATACACACAATAAGTACCCACACAATAAACAAGAAATGCTATATGCACAACATAATTTGCACAATGCTACACACACAAAGCTATGTGGAAAATGCTACGTGCAATATGCACAAGGCTATACAATACGCCAAACGCTATACTTACAATGCACAACTATATAAGCAATATGCCAAATGCTCACATGCTGTCGCTAACACACGCTGTCACTCATACATACACGCTTGCTTTCACAAGTGCACACAAAATGCACAATAATGAGGTGTAACGCAATGCTTTGGAGCTCTGGAGCTAAAAGGGCTAAGTACTTCTAATTCAATAATTCAACAAGCCACTCGTTACAGCAGTTATTATCAGCACGGGCAATGCGGTGCCAATATTGCTAGTATTAATGTAATCACATAGATGATAATAAGATAGTATAAATCAAATGTTATAATATACAATGCATAATAAAAGGCATATTCAATTAAAGTAATAAACAGTGCTGAAAATGCCATCTGAATTATGACTTCAAACATAAGAGAAAATAAAAGAATATAAGTATATGTGTGTGATTGTTTAGAGACTGGCAAGAATAAGTATGGTTAGTGTGAAGGAATGAATTATGCTTGACATTGTAATAAAAAATTAAAAATGAGGATATGAATTAATATGTTTATGTAGCCCACAAGTGATTAATCAGAGCTTGTCTGCCTGGCAAATTGCATTTTTCCAGTGAGAGGCTAGTAGATTTATGGCTGCCAGCAGGATATGTGATATGAGCTTTGATACCGGCTGGGGTAGTTCCCCTTAGCTGAGCCCCAGCAATAACCACAAGGGATCTCTACCAATAGATACATTTGTAACCAAATGTATCAGAAATTCCACTGATCCCCAGAAGTCCTGGGCCACCAGGCAAGTCCACCAGATATGAAACAGGTCACCACCTTCCTGGTACCCTCTGAAGCATAGTGGAGATAAATATTTGGATAGATCTTGTGTAGTCTAGCTTGTGTCAGGTACCATATGTACAAAAGTTTGTATACTGCAAAGAGTACAGATTGTGCTGCGCACCGCATTAATCCAAATTCTTGACCAAGATTCTAATAGAGTACTGCCCTGATGTCGTCCTCCTATGCCAGCATTTGTTTTGTTCATGGGAAACAGGAACCCTGAATAAATGTGGGAAAGAAAGTAGGAGCATTTGTGCCCTGCAAATATAATTTGACTTGAACCAAGTCAGGTCTGGGAGGTAATGGTCAAGCAAGTTTGTTTGGCTAAAATGGGTTTTCTGAATGTATCTGAAGAGTTCAGTACTGGGAAGGTAAATTTGTCTGCCAGAGAGGAGAAAGGGGTTAATCCTTCTTGATCTATGCAGTCACCTACTCTGAGAGGGTATAGGGGGGACTGATTTTGAAAGTCACTGAAGTTATAGCCAGAGATGAATGCTGGGTTGTCAAGAATAAGAGTGATCCTGGAGAAAGGGTGGGCCAGAGATTTAGAGTGAAGGACCGAGAAAAGTTTGAGGAAATGGGAGAGTATAGGGACTAGGCTACCAAGGGGAGCCTAACTGTCATGGGAATCCAGTGGAGATGACTGATGGGAAGTGGGGACACAAGGGAGAGCTGTCAGGGGCACCCAGGAATGCTCAGAACTCAGTACGGTAAATAATGCAAAATATTTATTAGAATAAATCACAGCAATAAATAAGTAGTACAACAAGCAAAGGGTTACTAGCTGGCAACACTACTACCAAAAATAGTAGGCCTTTCGCTAGACCACAATGCTAGAGACTGGGCCGAAGCCCCTGTTAGTCTCAGCAGGAAACAGGAACGCCAGCTCTTGATCCATCGACTGGAACAGGTGACCACTGTGAACACTGGCACAGCAATCTGGTCCGATGAACAGGAACACAAGGACTGCTGGACTGGAGAACCGACCCACGCCTGCAATCAGTCAAACCAGCAACACCACACTTTTGCAGCAACCCGGTGACCCACGCCTGCAGTCACCGCTAAGAGACCCTGTGACTCTGCCTGCAGTCACTTATTAAGACCCTGTGGCTCATGCCTGCAGCCACCACACGAGACCCTGTGACTCACGCCTGCAGTCACTACACCAGGCCCTGTGACTCTGCCTGCAGTCACTATATCGAGACCCTGTGACTCACGCCTGCAGTCATCAATCAGACCCTCTGTCCACAACAGTGGTCTGTCTTAAGCCAATAGCACAAACTGATCACGGTAAGGGATACTCGTGATCACTGGGTCATACTCAAAGAGGGTTCTCGTACTTAGCTGGGTCATACACAGAGAGGGTTCTCATACTTATCTGGGTCAAACACAGAAAGGGTTCTCTTACGTAGCCAGGTCATATACAGTGCAGGTTCTCATAAATAGCCAGGTCATACACAGAGTGGGTTTTCGTAGATAGCCAGGTCATACACAGAGCCCAAGTAACTCCACCTAATATCAACAACGCAAGGGCGACTGAGTCAGAACTCAGTCTGCCTTTTAAACCCCTCCACAGGAAGTAGGAGGAGCAGCTCAGAGGGAGGAAGTGGGAAGTAGGTAGGAGGAGAGTACAGGAAACAAACAGATAAAACAGGTCTGCTGCATGCTAGAAGCCTCGCGCCTGTAGATGATGCTGCAAACAAGGTAAGCTGTAAACTGTAACAAGATCCTTCTTGCTACTGTGCAAGAGTTGTGTTAGTTGCAATGCTTAAAAATATGAGTAAATGTGGGAGGCCCAGACACCTCACCCCCAATACTTTTCGTCTGGCAAAGATAGTGGAGGAATCTCTTGGGTGACCGCCTGCCCAGATTAATCAGATTATATGGGATTGTACGAATCTCAGCCACTGCTTTGGAACAGGAACAGGGAGGACTCATTCATCTCAACTGCAGTTATGCGACCTATCCAGGAAATGTTGGAGGATCTCCATCTCTCCAGATCAGCTATAAATGTATGATAGTGGCTGATGGAGACAAAGGGTTGAAAAGGCGGTAGTAGGCTGGATCCGTAAATAGGTATATTGACTAAACTGCCATTTGAATCTAAAATTCAAAGCTAACAATTTCATGCAGTGAGGGGGTTGAAGCCTGGGACTTATTGGTATAGATTATAAAATGAGAAAGATTTTGGTAGAAAGTAAGTTAGACCATCAAGTTTGGCAAGGCCTTGAAGGGTTTTGTTAGTGTCAGAAGGATATCTTCTTCAAATTAGGAGAGTTTCTCACCAGTGTCACCTATAAGGACTCCCTAGATATCTGGATTAGAGCGAATGTGAGCATCTAGGGCTTCCAAACAGTATGAAGAGAAGAGGTGATAGTGGGCATCCTTGATGAGTACCCCCACTTATGGGCAAAGGGGGGGGAGTTCCCGAAATAGATATTTGAGTTGACGGGTCAAAATGCAGCTCTCTGATGGCAAGAAGGAAGTGTTTTGGAAAGTGAAATTCTCTCAAAGTAGCTAACATGTATTTCCAGTTTAGCCAATCGAATGATTTTTGAGTATCCTTTGACAGGATCACAGTTGGGAGCATGGGCATGGTAAATGAGACTTATGGTCTATCTAATGTTATCTGTATAGATAATGAATGGTATGATTGGAGATAACCTATTGGCTAAAACTTTTTTAAAAAGTTTAATATCTCTGTTAATCAGTGAGATGGGCCTGTAGGAGTCACAGTTAATGGGGTTCTTGCCTTTTTTATGCGGAAGGACGACTGTGGCTTGAAACATGGTTCAGGGTGGGGTCACCCCTTCCCTGATGAAGTTAAAAACCGTAAGGAGATGAGGCAGTAGGGAGTGGAGGTGAGATTTATAGTGTTTGTTTATAAAGCTATCCAGGCCTGGGGCTTTAGAGGCTTTGAGTTACTTGACCACTCAGGAAATCTCCAGGGAACTTATAAGGGTATCCAAGGTCCCCCTTTGATCAGTGTAGAGGTGAGGGATGGGAAGCCTACTGAGCATGTGTTTCAGAGTCTAAGGAGGTGAAGAATGAGGAAAAAACCAACAAGAATTAGTTCAGGATTTTGAGTAAGGGTGCTGTCTGAGGAGAGTATATTATGGATATAGTTCTGTCTTTGGACATGGTGCAATTTACACGCTAGCATAATATTTGTTTTGTTTGAGTAATGATAAAAAAAAGGTTACCCATCCAGCATAATGCTTTCTCCCACATCAAAATCAGTACTGCAGTCAACTGACCACGAATCGCAAAAATTGTGGTCATTAAGTCAGGAGAGGTCTTATGTCTTTAAATAGGTCGGCTAGGGACTAGGGGAGAGAGATTCTAACTCAGCAGTGCATTGCCTCCTTCTTCTGGAAGCAAGGTGAATGAGTTTCCCACATAAAGTAGCTTTGTCCTTTTCCCAGAGGGGGAATGGACTGTTCACAGAACAGGCATTAAGGGTAAAGAATCCATCTAAGTCTTCAGTAACCCTAAGGACTAGGGAGTGATTGGACTAAGACAGAGTGTGAATTTGAGAAAAATGAAGTTTGGGGAAAATTATTTAGCTTGAAAAGATAAAATCGATTCTGGAATATGTACCATGAGGTGCAGAGCTAGAACACAGACAACTACTCACTGAGTCAGAAATCAGCTTATTTAACCTACTGGCAGTATAGTCGTCTCTGTCGAAAACTGGAACAGCAGTTGTAGAAATGAGGGTTGCAAGGTTACCATCTGATGGGAGGTTGAACTGGAGATAATCGACAGAGTTGAACTTGACTGGATGGTCGACAATGTAGAACACGACACACTGGACACAGAAGAACCCTCAGAGTCGAAGGAAGAGTAGTCGACAAGCCAAATTGGTAACAGGCAGCAAAGACGATACCTAGGATGAAACAGAAGGATAGTCGGACAAGTCAGGGTCAAATCCAGTCTAGCAAACACTGTACAAAATCAGCAGGCAGAAGAGAAGTCATATAAACAAGCCAAGGTCAGAACCAATACAGTGAGTCGAAGCAAAATCAGGAGACAAGAGATGTAGTCGAGGAAAGCCGGGTTAAAATACTTGGAACAATAGGAACACTAGGAACTCGATAACAGGAATGCTTTGATCGCACACTGACACAAGAGTGATGGAGTTTGATATAGACCCAAACAAGGGTGTCATCACAGCAAGGAGGAGATAAAAAATAGGAGGGCAGAATACCTGGTAAAAAAAAGGCAACAAACACAATATATACACACAACACATGACAGGGAGGAGGATAAGGGTGGTCCAGCGTATCTCTGTATCTGTCGAGATTGTTATGCACTATAGAGTTGAAGTCCCCCCCCCCCCATTATGGTAGGAGACAGACAGCGAATGAAGATTCAGAAAAGTTGTAGAAGCATTTCTTGTTTTGATTTGGAGCACAGATGCTAGCTAGAATAAGCTCTCAAGAATCCAGGGAGCCCTGAAATATGAGATAGCTAGCCTCAGTATCACAGTGTGCTTGGCAGCCACATTGCTGTCCTATGTTCATCAGTCAAAAGAGCGTCTGTGATGTGCGCTTGTTTATACGCACAGAGCCTATTTGCCTGATTGGTTCCCGCCTTGAGTGTACCTATTTGAATGCCCCTGGGCCTAATACCAGTTGCCCTTACTTGGTGTTCCAGCTGGTCTCGTTTGTCTGCTCCGTTTCGCTGTGACTCCTGTTTGGCTTCCGATCTTGCTCTGTGTATGACCCCAGCTTGTCTGACTATCCTCATCTGTACTAACAGTGGCTCTGGCTGATCTCACCCCGTGTATGACTCCGGCTTGTCTGACTATCCACATCGGTACTACCCATGGTTCTGGCTGATTCCACTCAGTGTATGACCCCGGCTTGCCTGACTATCCACGGCGGTACTGACCTGTGGCTCTGGCTGACTACTCGCTCAGTGTATGACCCCGGCTTGTCTGACTATTCACCAGTGCTTACCAGTGGCTCTGGCTGACTACTCACTCCTCGTTGTCCCCGGTTGTCTGACTATCCACTTGGTTCCGGTCTGTGGCTCTAGCCAACTACTCGCTCCTTGTTGCCAGTTGTCTGACTACCCTCTCGGTACTGAACTAGGTAAAGGCTGACTACTTGCTGCTTGTGACCTACGCCGGTCCGGCTACGGCTATTCATGGTACGGTACTGTGGCTGTGCTGCCCTCTCTCTGACTGCCACTTCTGCATTAGTAATGTACGGTAGGATACTCATATCGGTCCTACCTACAGTTAGATCCATAGGCTAGGTTCTATATTTCGCTTCCCCTTCGAGTAGTGCAGGCCTCTACCTAGTGTCAGTCTGGGTAGTAGACTGTGGTCTGTTGTCATACTGTTCAGGGGTGTTACTGGGGTGTTGCCTATTATATTTGTATTCTAAATAAAGGTGGCTTTATTTCAAATTACTTGTTTCTGACCTTCTGTTTGGACTGGTTACCGTGACAGTACGTAAGGGCCAATGAGTGCTGAAGGTACAGCATCCTGTCCAGGATGGACTCACAGGATCAACAAATTGATCAGTTGTCTTTGGCCATGTAAACGTTATTAAACCGAACTGTGCACCTGGATCGTTTTGCTCGGTAACCGGAGGCCTCAGCACCGGCTGTTATTGCTACCTCTGAAGTTGGTGTTGCTAAAGGTTTATCTGGGTCCGCTCCATTACCTCAATGCTATGAGGGGGAACCTACACTCTGCCAGGGGTTCCTCATTCAGCTGGGGATCTTTCTGGAGATGGTACCACATGCATTTCCAAGTGAGAGGAGCAAAGTGGGACTCCTAATTTCCCTCCTGTCGGGCAAGGCTTTGGCATGGGCCAGACCTCTTTGGTAGACAGACAAACCTGTTGTTTACAATTTCACAGAATTTGTGGCCTCGTTTCGTAGGGTCTTTGACGTTCTGGGTCGGGCTACCTCCGCTGCCAAACAGCTTATGACCATCCGCCAAGGCACTCGTACAATGGTGGAGTACTCAATAGATTTCCATACTCTGGTATCGGAGGTAGGATGGAATAATGAACCACCTGTAGCTGCATTCTCCCAGGGCCTATGCGACTCGATCAAAGATGAAATCGCAGCCCGTGAGTTGCCAAGTGATCTGGAGGAGCTGATTTCAGTGATCATTCTGGTAGATACCCGTATCCGGGAGAGACCATCTTTCAAAGAACGTATGCGTAGGCCACCATCTGTCATAGCCTACCTAGTTCCAGCATCTGTCCCTTCGGCGACACAGCCAGAGTAGAAATGTGTAGGAGGCTTCCTCCCAGGCATTGCTTACGATGCCTGGATTGACCGCACTTGGAGGCAATATTGTCACTCTTTTTTCGGGGTTCCCTTACCCTCTCTGTCCCATGCGGCCTTCTCCCTCCATCACCGGGGGTGTTTTGCTCTCCGTGGTGGTCTGCCTCCGCCTCCTAGCTCCGGATCATCGGAGCGTCTGTCTACTTCCGGGTTCCCCTTTTGCTCGCGTCACCCTCTCTGTGATGTCTTTCCCCTGCGCCTATATCTGGGCAGCACTCGTACAGGGCTATGCACTTTTACAGTGTTTCCTACCCGTCAAGACCCTGGTCTTTGGCACTCCTGCTCCTAGTCGATGTCTAGCCTCGTTTAGCTTGTTCTAAGTGATCTCTTAGGAGCTCTTCTCTTCCCGCAGATCGTGTATGACCTTTGGCTTCCTCCTGACTATTCTTCTGCCTGTCGTTTCAATCCTGACGCCAATCCGTGTATGACCACTGGCTACCACTTGATCCTCCACTTGCCTGCCGCCTCAATCCTGACGCCTATCTGTGTATGACCACTGGCTACCACTTGACTCTCCACTTGCCTGCCACCTCAATCCTGACACCTATCTGTGTTTGACCACTGGCTACCACTTGATCTACCTCTTGCTTGCCGCCTATGTGTAGTTGCTAACCTGTGTATGATCTCAGGCCAGTTTTTGACTATCCTACCTTTCACTATTCCTTCACTGGAGAGTTAACACTTCCCAGCCCATGAACCCAAGCCACACACCCCAG
The DNA here is from genome assembly GCA_037306005.1 of Rhinophrynus dorsalis. Lineage (NCBI taxonomy): Eukaryota > Metazoa > Chordata > Amphibia > Anura > Rhinophrynidae > Rhinophrynus > Rhinophrynus dorsalis. Next base: position 116,890,308 of record CM074722.1, read on the forward strand.
GCGTCGTACTCCAGCCTTCACTATCCCCTGCAGGAGAGCTTACACTATCCGTGGTGAACCCATCCAGTACTGACCTATACGGCCCTGCCGCAGCACGGGTTTGTCACGGGTAGTCCACGTCCACGATCCCCGTTCCCCACTCTACGAACCCAAGCAGTCTCTCTCCTGCAGGCCAAAGCCTACCTGTTACAGATATTGGGCGTCCGTGTCTTCTTGCCAGCTGGTGTTGACGCTCATTTTGACGCAGGCGCAAGTCGCTGGATTGACGCATCGTGTTGTGATGCGTTGTTTACGGGCGCGAAGAGGCAAAATGATGCAGAGTGGGATTTTATGCTGTAGTACTGGTATCTCCTTCCATCTGCTTCAGGAACTGAGCCAACTCTCAGTTGCCCTTGCGTTGTTGTACAATACAGTCCTATTTCCTTGGGCTCTGTGTGTGACCTGGCTTGTTTGACCATCCATTCTGGTGCTGACCTGTGGCTCTGTCTGACTATTCTCTTGCCTTATCCGTTGTATAGTGGACACCCAATCTGGTACAGACCAGTGGCTCTGGCTGACTATTTGAACTGTGTATGACCCGGCTTGTCTGACCATCCATTCTGGTGCTGACCTTTGGCTCTGTCTGAATATTCTCTTGCCTTTTCCGTTGTATAGTGGACACCCAATCTGGTGCAGACCTGTGGCTCTGGCTGACTATCTGAACTGTGTATGACTTGGCTTGTCTTACTACCCTTTCTGGTGCTGACCTGTGGCTCTGTCTGACTATCCTTCCGTTAGTTCCCTGCACCTAGCAGACACACAATCTGGTACGGACCTGGGGCTTTGGTAGACTCACTATTATACTGACTGCAGGTGTGAGTCAGGTATCCAGTTCTTTTAGTCTGACTGCAGGTGTGAGTTAGGTATCTGCTGCTACTATTCTGACTAGCGTGAGTCAGGTAGCCATCTCGCGGGTACAGATCGGAGATATTGAGTTCCTGTTCCTGCTCCTGTTCTGGATCCTGTTCCAGCTTCTGGTTCCAGCGGAGACTTACAGTGGCTTTGGCCTAGTCTCCAGCAGTGATGTCAATCTTTGGCAGCTTACTATTTCTGATAGTAATTGCTAGCTTAACTTGTGGCCCTCTGCCTCTTTCTGTTGTCATATTCTATGTTATACCTTATTTTGAGTTTTTCATTAAAATTCTTTTACTATACCGTACTGACTTTTGAATGGTTATTGGGAAAGCATGACAGTACTCAAGAGCCATGAATACAGACGGTAATAGTAATACTACCTTGCAAATCATCCTGGATAGGATGGAGACACAAGATCAAGGTATTGATCAATTGTCTTTGGCGTTACAAACCTTGTTACAGCACACAAAGCATCTAGAAAGCATTAATCCACAAATGGTGGCCATTCCAGCTCCCTCCCTGGCACCAGAGGGCCAAACCTCTCTTGATGCAGGCAAGATCAAGAGGTTGTCCGGTTCTGCTCAGCTCCCACAGTGGTATAGTGGTATCATGGTGCCCATGCTTTCCCTCTGTGAACGGTGACATTATTATCACGGCCGTCTCCTGATTGGCTGGTCTTTATTGCTACCACTAGGACTTGCCTATATATATACTCATTCTACCTTAGGCGCCCTTTTGTGGTGTATGAGTTCCTGAGTCTGCTCTGTATCTTTGCTGTTTTGTGTATGACCTGGCCTGCCTGACTACGCTCCTGTTCCTGTGTTCCAGTTTATACGCTCCGTTGCTGACTGTATCCTGGCTGAGAACCCGCTCCGTTGCTGACTGTTTCCTGGCTGAGAACCCGCTATCACGGTGCCCGTGATTTGTGCTATCCAGTGTCTATCACCTGCAGGAGGCTCCCCATTGGCTGTCTGCTGTCAGCCCGCCTCACATTGCCTTTTTAAACTCAGTCCGGGCACCCTTTGGTTGCCCTTTCGTGGTGTCTCTGACAGCATCTTTTCTGTCCTGCCTGCCATGCTGATTGGGCCTGAATTCCAGAGCTCCAGTGTTCCAGTGTTTCAGAGTTCCTGAGTCTACCTGTTCCTGTGTACCTGCCTGCTTGTTGTTCCAGCCGGTTCCGGTGGTTCTCCGTGGTTGCTGATGTTCTGGTCGCCTGTCAGTTCAGCGGTGCTCGTTCCGGTTGATCCTCTGCTTGGTTTCAGTGGTTCCCTGTCTTCAGTCGCTGAGGCAACATTGCTCTCATTTCGCTCCGGCGATATTACTACTGTCGGTCCCAGCGTGCGGACGCTGGTTTACTCCATTAAGCCTTGTGGCTCATACTACTGTTGGTCCCAGCGTGCGGACGCTGGTTTACTCCATTAAACCTGGTGGCTCATATTACTGTTGGTTCCAGCGTGCGGATGCTGGTTTACTCCATTAAACTTGTGGCCTATACTACTGTTGGTTCCAGCGTGCGGACTCTGGTTTACTCCATTTAACCTTGTGGCCTATACTACTGTTGGTTCTAGCGTGCGGACGCTGGTTTACTCTATTTAACCTCGTGGCCTATAATACTGTTGGTTCCAGCGTGCGGACGCTGGTTTACTCCATTGAACCTTGTGGCCTGTACTACTGTTGGTTCCAGTGTGCGGACGCTGGTTTACTCCATTTAACCTGGTGGTTCATACAACTGTTGGTTCCAGCGTGCGGACGCTGGTTTACTCCATTAAACTTTGTGACCATTACTACTGTTGGCTCCAGCGTGCGGACGCTGGTTTACTCCATTAAACTTTGTGGCTCATTACTACTGTTGGTACCAGTGTGCGGACACTGGTTTACTCCATTACGCCTTGCGGTTCACATTACTGTCAGTTGGTCCCAGCGTCCGGACGCTGGTTTACTCCCTGACCGCAGTCAGGTACTGGGAGGTCCCGAGTTGCTGTCCAGTCCCAAATGCAGTTGTCCTGTTGTTCTCTGGCATGAGACTTCTGCTTGAGTGAGATCGCTTGACCAAGTTCCTACTATATCCATCCTACTGTCATTATCATCTGACAGTCAGTTGGCCTCTGGAGGGTCTCCTCTCTTGGGCTGCCCTGCCCAGTATTGGTAAGGCCGGTAAAACCTATTCACGTTGCCATCCTTAGGTTGCCTTACCCGGTATTGGCAGGGCCGGTAGAGCCTACTCCTAGTATTCCCTCAGGCTGCCTTGCCCGGTATTGGTAAGGCCAGTAGAACCGGTACGTTACCATCTTACGGTTGCCTTACCCGGTATTGGCAAGGCCGGTAGAGCCTACTACTGTTATTTCGTCTGAGTCGCCTGGGTTGCCTTGCCCGGTATTATTGGCAAGGCCGGTAGAACCTATTCATTGGTCATTTGCTTATTTGTATTGTTTGTATGTGTATGATAACCCTATGGGATTGCCTTAACTTTTCAATAAAGTTATGTTTTTACCTAAATCTTAAGTCTGAGAGTCTTAACTAACTGTGACAGTCGCTCTGTTGCTGACCTTATTCTGGCTGAGAACCCGCTCCGTTGCTGACTGTATCCTGGCTGAGAACCCACTCCGTTGCTGACCTTATTCTGGCTGAGAACCCGCTCCTTTGCTGACTGTATCCTGGTTGTGAACCAGCTCTGTTGCTGACCGTATTCTGGCTGAGAACTTGATTCGTTGCTGACTGTATCCTGGCTGAGAACCTGCACCACTGCTGACCGTATCCTGGCTGAGGAACTGCTCCGTTGCTGACTGTCCTGGCTGTGAACCCGCTCCATTGCTGACAGTATTCTGGCTGAGAACCGCTCCGTTGCTGATAGTATCCTGGCTGAGAACCGCTCCGTTGCTGATAGTATCTTGGCTGAGAATTCGCTCCGTTGCTGACTGTCCTAGCTGTGAACCCGCTCCGTCTCTGACAGTATCCTGGCTGAGTACCATTCCGCTGCTGACGGTGGCTTGTTGCCTCCACATTGTGTCCGTTGTCCTCAGTGGATACCCATCCACTTGGTACCATGTTAGTCTGAGCATACAGGTGACACCGTGTGGTTAACGATTTCCTTTACTGTGCAGCGATTGTCGGTGTGCACTGCGGGGCACTGTTTCTGTCGACCTTAGGTTGAGCTGTGTGCTCAAGCTGCTCTACTGCCATCCGGTGGTGTGTACAATCGAAGTACCGGTGCGGTGTTGTCCATGCCGACTGAGTTACTCTGATCACTCTCTGTGTCTGTCTCACCAATATCGCTGGGCTCACTCCTTTTGGGAGTTGCAATTTAGTTGGGTGTTGTCCATTAACCCTGTATGTATGTACCTGGGGATTCCAGGTACAAGAGCTCTACCGTTTCTGACTGCAGAGTCTTGGACTCAGGAGCCAGCGTTGCACTTCCAGCTTACAGGTTGAGAGACACTGATTGCATTCTGGTACTTACCTCCTCTGATCCACCCCTAGCGTTCTAGGGCTTTACTGTAGCAGCTTCCTAGGTCTCAGTTAACCCTTTGTGGGTTGGGCTACATGTACACGGTTGCCTCCGGTCAGTCAGCTAGGGCCTTGGTCAGTATCAGGATCAGTACCCAGGCGTCTGGGTTGTGCCAGTCCTCTACTGTGGGCTCCCTGCCACTGTAGTCCTGTTGCCATTCCAGGACTGTGCATGCGTTGCCTTACTGGTTCTGCCAGAAGTCTGATTGTCGGCAAGTGCCAGTTCTCTCTTGTTATCCGTACGGGTTCCAGTGCCCAGGCGTCTGGGCAGTTTGTCATATTGATGTACCTCCTGTGTTGGCATCCTACCGTCTGTTTGGGACTGTACATTACTCCTCTTAGGTTGCCAAATACTGTTGGACGTATTGTCAGTACCCTACTGTATCGTACATATCTTATTACTGTACTCCTGGCAGCTTATTGTTCTGTTTATAGGTCCAGAACCTATACTCTTGTATGCACTTTGTTCTAATAAAGCTATTTTAACCTTACTGATCTGTCTGAGTGTTCATCTAAAACCGTGACAGGTGGGGACCCTGATTGTTGCAGTGGTTTTCTCAATCAACTCGGCATATACCTTGAAATGGTGCCGCATGCCTTTCCTTATGAACACAGTAAGGTTGGTTTTCTAATTTCCCCCCTCACGGGCAGGGCATTGGCCTGGACTAACCCATTATGGGAAACTGACAAACCCATTCTGCATAACTTTTGTGAAGGCATTCAGGAAAGTTTTTGATAGGCCAGGCCTCGTGGTCTCAGCTTCAAAGAATCTTATGGCCATTCGCCAGGACGCACGTACTGTGGCGGACTACTCCATTGAATTTCGCACCTGGTCTGTGGAAGTAGGCTGGAACAATGAGGCCTTGGTAGTCCTCTTTTCCCAAGGGCTCTGCAATACCTTGAAAGATGAAATTGCGGCACACGATTTACCTTCTGATTTGAAGGAACTGATTGCATTCTGTGTCTTAATTGATACCAGGATCAGGGAGAAACCCTCGTTTAGGGAACACCTGAGGAGGCCCCCAGGCAGATTGTGTCCTCACTTTTCTGACCCACCCTATCCTTCCACACATCCCAGACTCGTACCTGAGGGGAGTGAACCTATGCAAGTTGGTGCTACCTGGCTTTCAAAGGAGGAAAGGGCCTTCAGGAGGAGGGAGGGACTTTGTCTTTTCTGTGGCAAACCTGCCCAATCCATCCGGGAAACTCCCGCACCTAAGGTCCGGAGGGGGACAAATCTTAGTGGCATTTCACAGTCCCCAGACAAAGTTTCTGATAAACCCATGTTGAAGGTACATCTCTTTTGGGCTGATAAGTCTGTTTCAGTTCCAGCATTACTGGATACTGGCACTGCTGGCTGCTTTATTGATGCAGAATTTGCAGCCAGTAACAATATCCCATTGCTGCCTCGCTCTTCCCTACTGGCCGTAGAAGCCATTGATGGTACACCCTTGATGCCCGCGCACATTACTCATGAGACCACTTTGCTAACCCTGAGAGTAGGAGCCCTCCACACCGAAACCCTGAAATTTCAGGTGATTAACTCTCCTCACTACTCCATTGTTCTGAGGTTTCCTTGGTTGCAGGCACATAACCCCAAGATGGATTGGCACACATGTGACATTTTGGCCTGGTCTGCACAATGTTCTAAGTCTTGTCTGTCATGTCCAGTGAGACTCACTCACGCTATCGCTCCACTTCTTCCAGAGGTGTATGCTACATTTAAGGATGTGTTTAGCGAAAGTCAGGACAGTGTCTTACCACCACATAAGTCATATGACTGCTCTCTGGAGCTTTTGCCTGGCACCATGCCACCAAGGGGATGTATATATCCCTTATCGGTAGAGGAGAATAAGGTAATGGAGGAATATGTTGCAGATGCGCTGGACAGAGGCATCATTTGCAAATCTGCATCCCCGGTGGTGCTGGATATTTTTTTGTTAAGAAAAAGAACAGAGAGCTACGTCCATGCATAGACTTTTGTGTCTGAACAAACAATTGGTCAAAAATGCTTATCCTATACCTTTGATTACCGAACTATTTGACCGTGTTAAAGGGTCTAAGATATTCACAAAACTTGATTTGAAAGCCGCTTACAACTTGGTATGAATAAAAGAAGGGCATGAGTGGAAGATGGCCTTTAATACCCAGACTGGGCACTATGAATACGTGGTCATGCCCATCGGTCTGTGCAATGCTCAGCCTGTCTTCCAGGAGTTCATCAATGATGTCTTAAGAGAACTCCTACAAAGTTGTGTGGTTGTGTATTTGGATGACATCCTTATTCACTCTCCGATGTTGAAGACACATCAGTTGTATGTATCCAAAGTGTTGAGTCTATTACGTGAGAACAACTTGTATTGCAAGCTGGAGAAATGTGACATTTTTGGGATATATCATATCTGCATCTGGGCTCGCCATGAACCCTCAGAAATTGTCTGCGATAGTGGAATGGTCTCGTCTGAAGGGTCTTAAAGCCATCCAAATATTCTTGGGGTTCGCTAATTACTACCAAAAATTTATCAAGGATTTCTCCACTATTGACAAACCACTTACCGACATGACTTGTAAAGGGGCCAAGACCTCTGAATGGTCCCAAGTGGTTAACCTGGCTTTTGAGAATCTAAAGGTAGCTGTTGCTGCAGTGCGCCGATATTGGCGCATCCCAATCCCTCCCTGTCCTTTACCCTGGAGGCTGACGCATCCGAGATTGGAGTGGGTGCCCTGTTGTCATAATGCTCAGCTCCTGGTGAAGCCTTATGCCCTTGTGGGTATTTTTCTAGAAAACTGTCCAAAGCTGAAATGGTATATCAAATAGGGGACAGAGAATTATTGGCTATTATCCTGGCTCTGAGGGAATGGAGGCACCTCTTGGAAGGCACATTAAGTTGTTGGAGACCTATCACGCCTCAAAAATTGCTGGCCACATTGGTTGCGACCAATTGATTTGGTCCTTGTTGCGAGTATTTTGGTAGCCTAGTCTCCGGTCTGATTGTGCTGCTTTCACGGCTGCTTGCACGACTTGTGCTCAAAATAAGTCATCCCGACACCTGACGGTCGGCTTGCTCCAGCCACTGGCTAACGAGGAACGTCCTTGGTCACATCTCTGTATTGATTTTATGGTCGACCTTCCAAGGTCCATGGGTTGCACAGTCATACTGATGATCGTGGACAAATTTTCAAAGATGGCTCACTTTGTGCCACTGAAGGGTTTACCATCCGCGCAGGAATTGGCTATGGTATTTGCTAAGGAGGTCTTCCGACTCCATGGTATACCCATTTGTGTCCCTGTCAGCTACTTGAAAACTGTCTCCGTGAGTAAGGAGGACTCGTGAAGAATAGCAAGTAGCTAGAATAGTATAACAGATGAGCAGGTTAGAGGGAAAAGGATACCTGCTACCGATACGCCAGAAAGAAAAGAAACCGGAGGGAAAGGAGAGCGAAGAAACCTAATTACCAGCCGAGGACAGGGCAGGCGCCGAACACAAAGAAAATCCGGAGAAATAATGCAGGGACAAAAAATCCGAACAAGAAAACCGCAGAAGGAGGAAGAGCAATGCATTGGAGACCTCCCTAGAATTCAAGAGGTTAAAAACTCTATTCAAGTGCAGTGGATTTTAAGAACTTTTATTTGTCCCCTATTGTGCAGTTGGTTTACCCCAGAATAAAACCAGGTTAATATATATAATATATATGAGCCAATGATGTAACTGAATAAATCATCAAGAGCAACACCAAAGTATTTTATTTACACAGATAATGTAGAAACAAATATAACGATGTTTAAACAAACATTAATGTGAGTTTTATTGCTGTGGAGCAATGTGATACACTTATATACCCACCACACAGTCTGATGTCCTAAAAAGAGGGACACCAGGGTGTGAAAGAGGGACAGAGGGATTTGGGGCTCGAAGAGGGACACTTGGGAGGTATGCTTATACCCAGCATTGTTCCATTGCCCACTGGTAGCCATAGAACCCCTCATACACTGCCTGATAACCTTGCGCTTCTAGCCCCTATTAGCCACACATCCACTGTCTGATACTCCAGTGGTTTGCCACCGGCAGGCCCACACATGAACTGATATCTCAGTCTTCTTCTACTGGCAACTGGTATCCATAGAACCATACATACACTGTGTGATACCCCATCATTGTTCCACTGGTTACCTCTAGCCAATCATACACTGTCTGATTGCCTGCATTTTTCCGTTGGCCACGGGTAGCCACGGAACAACGCACATAAACTTTATGATACTACAGCCTTGTTCCACTGGCCACTGGTAGCCACAGCCATGTTTCTCTGCCCAGATTCCCCAAATACACTGTGTTACCCCACCAGCCTTCTACAACTGCCTACTGGTCGCCACAGATTCCCCTCATACATTGTGCATCCCCACCAGCCTTGTTTTCCTGCCCACTGGTATCCACAGATTCCTCACATACACTATGTGATTCCCAACTGCATTTTACCCCTGCCCACTGATAGCCACAGATTCCATACATACATTATGTGACCCCCCCCAACAACCTTATTCCCCTAACCACTGGTATCCACAGATTCTCTAAATACACTATATAGCCCCCCTAGCCTTGCTCCCCTGCCCACTGGTAACCACAGATTCCTTACATACACTGTGTGACCTCCATACCTCCCAACATTTCAAATTGCTAAAGAGGGACATTTGTGTTTTAGGGGGTGTTGCTGGGGGCGTGACTGGTGGGAGGGTCAATACATATAATTTTTAGGCTGTTTCACAACATATTGACACCTCCTTGTGTAACCTAATAAATGACTTGTAACAAGATCAAAGTATTTTATTTAGACTGGGTAATTTATAAACACATATACTTATGGTTAAACAAACAATAATATGAGTTGTATTGTTATAGAGCAAAGTGATGCATTTATATACATACCACACAGTCTGATCTCCTAAAAAGAGGGACATCAAGGTGGGAAAGAGGGACAGATGGATTTGGGTCTAAAAGAGGGACTGTCCCTCTTGAAGAGGGACACTTGGGAGGTATGGACCTCCCCCAGCCTTATTACCCTGTCCACTGGTAGCCACTGATTCCCCACATACACTGTGGACCCCACCATCCTTATTATCCTGCCCACTGTAAGCCACAGATTCTACACATGCACTATATGACCACCACCATCCTTATTCCAATACCCACTGATTCCCTACATAAACTGGGTGACCCCACCAGCCTTGTTCCCCTGCTCTCTGGTAGCCAGCCCACAAATTCTCCACATATACAATGTGACACCTACCAGCCTTGTTTACCTGCCACTGGTAGGTATATATTTCCTCCATCTATACTGTCCCTCATACCTTCTCTTCTGCTCTGCCCCATTCTGCTTTCTGTTTCAGTGTAGAGCCATGGGCTCCACACTGCCTGCTCTGGTACTTCAGGTGCATGTTGATGACCTCATCGCAAAGCACCAGGAAGTGCTAGAAGAGCCAGTGTGGATTGGATGGCTGTGGGCTGAAGCTGAGAACAGAGTAAGGCAGCAGCCTGCTGTTCCAAGCTATATATACCCACAGGTTGCTGGGCAGCAGCCAGCAAGCCAGCCTCAGGATAAACAGCAGGAGGAGTGAGTCTGCTGATTGTCTGACATTCGGGGCTGCCCACTGACACACTTCAGCCCCCTTAGCCCACCCCTAGCGACGCCTCTGGGGTACACAACACATTGCAAAGCAATGAGTTGCCTACCTCTCTGGCACTCAAAGGGTTAAGTAAGGAGGAGTTACTGCTCCCATTGGGTGATTCAATGGGGGAATGATTTAAATCATGCAGGGAGTTTGCCTGCCCCCACTATCCAGCCCGCCAACTACTATCTAAGTAACTGAAAAAACAAAATGGCTGCCACTGTCTCCTACACCACAGACACAAACACATCAGACAAAAAACACACACTCACACACACTCACACTCTCACACACACTCAGTCATACACACTCAATCACACACACTCAATCATACACACAATAATTCACACACTCACATTCTCTCACTCACACACTCACACTCAATCACACACTCAATCCCACACACTGACACTCTCTCACACACTGACACTCTCTCACACACTCACACTCTCTCACACACTCACTCTCTCACTCACACTCAATCACACACTCTCTCACTCACACTCTCTCACTCACACTCATACACCCTCACACTCACACACTCTCACTCAATCACACACACTCACGCAGTCACTCACTCTCGTACTCACACCCCGGGAGCCAGCATGATCCACCTTCCACCATAGTCTCACTCACACCCCGGGAGCCAGCACGATCCACCTTCTACCATAGTATTTGCAATTTCCACATGCATTTCATCTACATGAATGAATGCCACTCACTCACACCCCGGGAGCCAGCACGATCCATCTTCCACCATAGTATGTGCAATTACCACATGCATTTCAACTATATGAATGAATACCACAGTGGAGGCATAAGTACAAACACAAACTCATTACAATGATACATAAGTCACCCCCTTATGACTCACTTCTGTGTGTGCATGTGTGTCTCTGTGTGTGCCTGTGTGTTCCTCACTGTATGTGTTGCATGTCTGTATCACACTCTGTGTGTCTGCATGTTGTGCATTGCATGTATGTATGTATGTATGTATGTATGACTGTGTCGATCTTTATGCATCTCAGTGAATGTGTGTGCATTTGCGTGTGTGTCTCTGTGTGTGTTTGTCTTGCATCCATGTGTGTGCGCATTAATTCCCTATATATTCTGACGGGCAACGCCGTCCCACATTGCTAGTATGTATTATAAATAAAGGTGGTTTTATTTCAGATTACTTGTGTCTGACCTGTTTGTACTGGTTATCGTGACACTCAGGGTCTGAAATCTGGCGGGATAGAGAAGAAATGAGGTTTTTTCTCAAAAAGATGCCCACTCCTGTAGTCTTGGATGGGGAGGGGATAATAAAGAAGTCTGGAAAATGGTTGAGGAATCTGTGGGAAAAGTCTGTTATAGTGAGAAAATGCTATGTGTTACTTGACTGGGGAAAATAGTCCGTTACATTTGTGGGATAAGCATGTTAAGGTCTGAATAGGGGATAAGTCAGGATCTGGTGGAATTGCCATGGCAGTAGCGGAAGTGACACTTACCGAGGATCAACAGGCCAGCAGGAAATTCTGCTGCAGCATAGGCAAAAAATAGCAGACGGTACCTAGCACAATCCGAACCTTGGGAGCTGAAGAGAGAGAGGAAAAAAAAGGATGAAGAAGTGGGGTGTAGGTGGAAACAAGGAAGGAAGAGAGGGGGAGTTAGTTGAGAATTGAATTGAGAGGGAAAGGGAAATGGGAATAAAAAAAGGACCAGGGAGTGGAAACCCTGAACAATAACACACCAATAAAGTATCCTTTCCCTGGGGAAAAGACTAATGTAAATTACTATAATAAACAATATCCCAACGGGAAGGGAGAGCTAACCACAAAATTGACTATGCCCCCACTTTGGGAGGACTGGCTTCTTGACTGAAAGAAATGTGTAGGCAGTGTGAAACATTAGCCACAGTTAGCTAAATATCCAGGTGCTAAAACCTCAACTTTATAGTCCCAACAGAAAGGTAGTATTATCCACTTTGAAGAATTCTTGGATCTCTGTCCAGTGAAGCTGTCTCAGGGAGTGGATCCATCCCTGAAGGCCTAAGAGGAGAGGGAGCTCACAGATCATCTTGAAAGGGGATTTGGAGTTGGTATAGAAGTTTGAAGCCAGACGACAAATCTTTTATGGAGTATACTCTGTTATTGAAAATGTAGGAGAGATGAAATGGGAACCCCCATTTATAGCAAATTCCCTTCCTCTGCAGTGCCTTAGTGATTTCTTTCATCTCTCAGTGTTTGGAGAGAGTGCAAGGGGCAAGGTCCTCATAGAATTCAGGGTGTATGCCCTGTCAAGATGAATTGGAACAATGAGCTGACAGCATCAGGGCTTCTCTAGCTTTTCAGTATAACATCCCTTGGTCTCTTGTTAGGCAGTGGCTTTGGAAGCAAGGCCCTGTGTACCCCTTCTAGGCGGAACTCTTCACTGGCATATCAGGTAACATAACAAAGTCCTCTAAATTGGTTATGCTTTCAGGGATCCCTCTGAGCCTTAAATTATTGCACTTAGAACGGCTAACTAGATTTGCCTGATACTCCGCCATAACACTGCATTCAGTACAAAGATCCTGTGTATCCAAGTGGTGGTTATTATGTGCTTCAGATAGTTCAGCTTGCTAATGTACTAGCGAGCTCATATTTTCACCCAACTTGTGGAGATCAGCTTGTAGGCTAGTACCATGTCTCTCACCCCCCCGTAAGGTCAATTATGTCTGCTTTCGTACACGGCATGTCTTCCACACGGTTGGGGTCTGTAGAGGGATCATGTATATGAAAAGGCTGATGTCTCACAGGAATATGGCTGATGTATCCTGAGGTCCCTTGGTTAAAGGGAGGGGTGAGGGTGTCAACTGGACAGCTAAGTCAACTCTGAGAAAGAAATCCTCCATATCACAGGCAGCTTTCCTCTGAGATTACTTTGTCAGTGGGTAGCAAAGTGACTGGCTGGAGAGGTAGACTGAAAGTTAAGTAGGTAGGCCAATGTGAGCTAGCAAGGTCTGGAGGATGCCCATTCAGCAGGACATTGTAGTCAAACTACTGTTTTCTCTGGGAATGGAAGGTGAGTGTAGGTCAGGCCGAAACTCTAGGCAAAAATAAAAGTGGGAGAACAATGACCGGAACTAACTAGTAGGTGGGCTAAATACAAAAGAAGGGCTAGCCTGGCTCAGATGGCATATGTGAGTAGGACAAATTAGGAGTTGACAAAAAAGCAACTGCACTATTGGCAATATCACCATAGCAAAACAGCATGGCTCTATTGAGGACCAGGTTGTATTAGTACCCTGGTACCTGTAGATCTCTAGGGGCTATGTAGCTCAATGTCGCTGCTAATCCACTGAGTGAAGTTGTGCAAGTAGCCCAAATGTTGCGTGCAGCTTAAGACGGAGTTGTTCCTCAAGGTGACTAATGGAGCAAAGTGTACCGCAGCCTTGCTCTTGAATAGCAGCATGATCATTGTGCATGCCACCTGGATGACAACTGGAATGGCTGGATCAAAAGGAACAGATAATCTACCTCCACAACTAAGGTTGACAATGTGGCAGGATCTCTGGAATCTGGTGAATTAGGCCTTAAGGCTTCTCTCAGCTCCGCAGCCTAGGCCACACATTGTCTCGACAGCCAGAGGGCCAAAATGTGCATGAGAGGGCAGGACCAGCTAAGTGAGATGGCAACAGGGCTAGAAAAGTTAGGGCATCAGGGTCAAAGAACAGAGTAAAGCCCGGAGCTCATCTCTTGTGAGTCCATTCTCTCCAGCAGCCAGGCCACACCCCCATTTTCCTTCCCTTTATCAGATGGCTCATGCATTTTTCATCTTGAAAAGGACCTCCTCCACCAGAGTCCCCATCCTGCATCCAGACCCTCAGTCCCTTCACCTAGTGGCATGGAGTTTGAGTGGGGAAAATATGAGAGGAATGGGTGCTATTGGATGCACTATTGGCCTTCTTCTAGAAGCAGGAAGGCTTCCACCAACAAAGCTGATTACAGGATCCAGATGTTGTTTTGCCAGTGGTTCTTTGCTAATTGAGTTTCCTTAAGCACTCCATCGGTGGTTCAAATTTTGGAATCCCGTGCCGAAGGCTTTAACAAAGGTCTAAGCTCTTCTAGCAAAGCATTATCTGCCCTAACAGGAGTCAGATGTCGTCCTACCCTGTAGTCTCCAGTAGTTTAGACATCTTCCAGTAAAGAGCTTTGTGCCAGCCTGGGACTTGCCTACAGTTCTGGATGCACTCAGGTGCTCTCTTTTTGAACCAATCTCCTCTATCCCTATAGGCATGATCTCCTTAAAAATGTGTTTCTTAGTAGCCAATTCACCAGCCAAGAGAGTTTTTGAGCATCAAGCTTTGTTTTTGGAAGTCCCCTACATATCCTTCTTTATGGACAGAGTGGTTATTAGACCAGTAAGGGATTTTCAGCCAAAGATGGTTTCCTGGTTTTATCTGGCTTTGGAAATAGTTATTTTAGCCTTCCTTCCTAATGACCAAGAGGATATGGATTTATCATGTTTGAAACTGGATTTTGTTATGTGTCTTAAAGGGATAGTAATGTTTCACAAAAACAGCAGCTCTAGTGTGTTATTTCAATACTGTCAGAGTTGTAGTTCAAGAGTAATTGAATGATAAAGTATCCCCCTTCCGCCCCTTTTACCTAGTGTAAGCCACCTCCCCTCAGATGTGGAATCTGGTCTTGAGACCAGACGGCTCACAGCAAGGGACAGTCTTCTTACTGTGAACATAAGGAAAACACTGCCCCCCTTGACAGGTCTTTCCCTTATGCCAATTGAAGATTCTCCCTCTCTGAGATCCATCTGGACAGTCTTGCTGCTCTGAAGTGAGCAGTGTTACATCAGTAAAAGGGGTGGAAGGGGAATACTTTATCATTCAATTACTCTTGAACTACAACTCTGGCAGTATTGAAAAAACACTTTCAATGGCCCAAATACTATGAAGATTAATTGGAACTGCTTTTAATGTGAAACATTACTATCGTTTTTAAGACTTACCTTACAAGAATCAGTACCTTGAGGAAAACCTCTAGACGTATTGTCATTCCCTCAGGTTTCAAGAAGGGTCAGGCTACCATTAAATCTACAATCAATAGCTTGGATTGTTTACTGTATTGACCCTTTGAGTGCCAGAGGGGTACAGAATGCATTGCAAAGCAATGCATTCTATACCCCTCTGCCACTCAAAGGGTTAGGAAGCATATGAATACAACAGAATTCCAATTATGGAAGGTTTTAAAGCTCATTCCTTCAGGGCAGTGTTATCACAGTACCCTAGGCAGCCTAGCGCTCCTGTGCTTCTTACCTCCGTATGGCCGCTGGCCGGCATGGCCTCTGGCCACTTCCTCATTCTGACGTCAGGTAACAGGCTCTAGCACTGTTTATGGGCTTATTCTGGGTGGCCTAATTGGGTCCTGCCTCCTTCTGCTTCTTTATAATCCTCCTTGGGGCTAGGAGTCACTGCCATTACGCGGTGTTTCTGCTCATTACTCTTTGCGTTCTGTTGTGACCTGTGTCTGGCTTAGAACTCGCTCCGTGTATGACCCTGGCTTGTCTGACTACCCACATCAGTTCTGACCTGTGACTCTGGCTGACTAACTCGCTCTGTGTATGACCCCGGCTTGTCTGACTACCCACATCAGTTCCGACCTGTGGCTCTGGCTGACTAACTCGCTCTGTGTATGACCCCGGCTTGTCTGACTACCCACATCAGTTCTGACCTGTGGCTCTGGCTGACTAACTCGGTCTGTGTAGTCCCCGGTTTGCCTAACGAGTGGCTCTGGCTATTACTCGCTCCGTGTAGTCCCCGGTTTGTCTCCTGTGGCTCTGGCTACTACTCACTCCATGTATTCCTGGTTTGTCTGCCCTGTGGCTCTGCCACTCAAAGGGTTAGGAAGCATATGAATTCAAGAGAATTCCAGTTATGGAAGGTTTTAAAGCTCATTCCTTCAGGTCAGTGTTATCACAGTATCCCTAGGCAGCCTAGCGCTCCTGTGCTTCCTACCTCTGTATGGCCTCTGGCCACTTCCTCATTCTGACATCAGGTAACAGGCACTAGCACTGTTTATGGGCCTATTCTGGGTGGCCTAATTGGGTCCTGCCTCCTTCTGCTCCTATATAATCCTCCTTGGGGCTAGGGGTCATTGCCATTACATTGTGTTTCTGCTCAGTACTCTTTGCGTTCTGTTGTGACCTGTGTCTGTCTGAGAACTCACTCCGTATATGACCCTAGCTTGTCTGACTACTCACATCAGTTCTGACCTGTGGCTCTGGCTGACTAACTCGGTCTGTGTTTGACCCCGGCTTGTCTGACTACTCACATCAGTTCCGACCTTTGGCTCTGGCTGACTAACTCGCTCTGTGTATGACCCTGTCTTGTTTGACTACCCACATCGGTTCTGACCTGTGGCTCTGGCTGACTAACTCGATCTGTGTTGACCTCGGCTTGCCTGACCAGTGGCCCTGGCTACTACTCGCTCAGTGTAGTCCCTGGTTTTCCTGACCAGTGGCTATGGCTATTACTCACTCCATGTAGTCCCCGGTTTGTCTCATGTGGCTCTGGCTACTACTCGCTCCATGTATTCCTGATTTGTCTGACCTGTGGCTCTGGCTGCCTACTCATTCCCTACACTACTGGCCTGCTTCACCTGTAGTTTCGGTGCCTTGTGGCTCTGGTCTGCTCTCGCTTTCTGTTGCCTCCAATCGCAGACTGAAGTGGTGACTTACGCATATTATACCATTCATACTATTGTCCCACTCGAGCCGTTCCCCTAGTCTTGGTTACTCGCAGTAGTGCAGTACACAGCACAGTGTGCAACTCCGGAGGGGCCTTGGGTCCTATCAGCCTGTGTCTGGGGTTATATGTGGACCAATACCCTTGTTGTTGTATATATTTAATAAAGGTGGTTATATATCATCTTTGTGTCTGTCCTTCTTTGCCTGAATACTGTGACAATTGTCAACATCCTGGGCAGCTTAGGCAGTGGTCTATTCTGATGCCATGTATAAGGTATTGTCACGGTGTGACTAAGAAATTAATACACTGACAAGTACAGATGAACTTAAATAAAACTTTATTAAGTACAATGAGACAGGTAGTAATGAAATAGAGTGGTGGCAACAATTGGCAACAGTAATTTGATAATGACACAAAGTGGCAGTAGAGTGTAACACCTTCACAAGACCAGGGAGAAACAGTGAACTCACTTTCCTCACCCTTCACCAGGCAGGTGAGTAGAATGGAATGGCCCATGGACTACCAGGTATATGCGAGGACAGTGCGGGTACACCCCATACATGGAGAGAATGGCACACCTTCACGAGACCAGGGAGGACTAGTGAACTCACTATCCTGACCCTTCGCTAGGCAGATGAGCGAAAATGGAAAGGCCCAGGGACTCACACAGGTAGATGGAATAATAGTGTGAGCATGCAACGTTATGTCTGGATAGTATACCTTCACGAAACCAGGTAGGAACAGTGGACTCACTTTCCTCACCCTTCACCAGGCAGGTGAACCGTAACGGAATGGGCCTTGGACTACACGGTAGATGTGAGGGCAGTGCAGAGCACTCCACACACACACAGTCGACAAGAAATGAAAAGAGCACCCCAATACCCGGACAGGGTATACAATACTGGTAGTAACTGAGGCTTGATAAGGCAGCACGCTAAACCGGGACGGCCACGGAAGGTCAAACACACGGTATGACCGACAAGCGCCGCTAACGGAAGCGGGCATAGAGCGGAAGGCACAGGCAACACGGAAAACCAAACCGAGGCACGGAATGGTAACTGAGCGCAACAAATGGAGAGAGTAACCCAAGAGGCAGCCAATGGTCAGAACCGGATCGGGTAGTCAGACATCGCCAGCGGTCGTAGCCGGAGCGGGTAGTCAGACGTAGCCAGGGGTCAGAGCCGGAACGGGATAGTCAGATGTTGCCAAGAGTCAGAACTGGAAAGGGTAGTCAGACGTAGCCAAGAGTCAGAACTGGAACGGGTAGTCAGACGTAGCCAGGAGTCAGAACCGGAACGGGTAGTCAGACATAGCCAGGTAATGCACGGGAACGGTGATGGACCAACACAGCAATAAGCTCAGGTACACCACGAAAGGGCAAAGGTAATGACACAGGTTGAGGTGTAAAATCCCTGACAGGTGGGTGGAGCGATGACCTCACCAACAAGTAGACCTACAAGAATAGCGACACAGTGAGAGCGACAGTTCAGGAAGTAAACAATGTCGCACATAGGCAATACTGCGAGAGGCAATCACGGGCACCGTGATAGGTTTGCTTAGTCTTTTTTTCCAAACTTGTGAAGTGTTACAGTTTGGATGTCCAGTCTGTAAAGTGAACCTACTTTGTTCACAGTGTTCTGCAGGCAGCAGCTTTCTATACTCTTCAATAAAGCTTTCTTGTATTAAAGCGGAACTTTCAGTTCATAGTTAGTCACCATGCATTCATTAAACGCATGACGACTAGCTTTGAAATAGATGTCTTACCTGTAAAAAATAGCCCAGTGTAAAGGAATCCTTCCCGTTTGGAGACCGGAACCCAGGCTACAGCGCAGACATCTTGTCTGAGCGCCTGCGCTGTCAGTCCTGGTCTCCATTGAATAGCACTGCAGTGCACCATATGGTTACCGGAAGCGACTGACGGCACAGGTGCACCGACCGCCCTAACCTGCCCATCAGTCACCAAATGGGAAGGATTCCTTTACACTGGGCTATTTTTTAAAGGTAAGACATCTATTTCAAAGCTAGTCGCCAAGCGTTTAATGAATGCATGGCAACTAAGTATGAACTGAAAGTTCCGCTTTAATTTGATATACTTCCTTATTTTTCTCTCTCTACTTCTTTATATTAGCTTACCATTTTTTTCCTTTCACAGGAGACATCAGAATTCACCAATTTCCCTCACTTATTATTTTTGCTTCTGTGTCTAGTTGATTGTTGAGTGGGTGGGAAGGATTTATTACTTTGGGAAGAGCTTCTCGTCTAGCAGCTGCGAGATGGAATTAACCAGTCAGGTAAAGTCTGACATTTATAACCAGGAGAGTAAAGGAAAATAACAGTAAGCTAATATAATTTTCAATTATTTATATGTTACTAAAAAAAGTAGCTATAGATGCTTTTTCAATTATGTTGTATTTTAAATATTCATGTTTGCCTTTTGATAATGTATGTAATACTTAATTTATATATTTATCTTAAAGTGGAAGTATCACATTATGACAATATAGGTCCATTTGAAAGAACTTTTAATATCACCTTTATATTATCCATTTAAAGTAATATTTTATATTTAGCTTTATTTGTTTATCAATTTATGCAAGTTATATTATACTGGCTGTCAGATTCCACATGGCAATTCTCTACAGCAAAAAAATGAACATGACTAATTTAACACATTAGTAACAGTGAATGAGGAGGTGGCAACTGGGAATGAGAATGGTTTGGAATGTTAGTATCTGGCACTCCAACCTCCATCCTACAAAGTGTGGGAGCCATTGCATTGCTGCCTAGTCTTTCCCTTCATTTTGTGTGGCTCAGTGGCAAAAGCACTTCTGGCTGAGGGGCTGTCATGATCATCAGGAAGCACCCTTGTAAGTTGCCTGTATGTACTTAGTAGAGGAGAAAACCCCAAAAAGAGAGGACAGGTAGTGATTAATATAAACAATACAGAACTATATGGCTAGGTAGGCCTCAATGAGCCAAGAGCTGGGGAGCACTGGTTTGAGAGCGGAGCTGTTGAATAATGGCTGCTCTAGAGATTCCTTGCTGTGGTCTAAGCAGAGTTAGAGGTACCGGCCTCAAAGCCAGATAGCAGGATGACACCTCTAGACACAGCAGCTACTCACTGAGACTAGAAATAGAGAGGCAGAACCATCCTGAAGTATTATTTGTCTTTGTTGAATAAACTGGAGGAAACTGAACTCAGGATACAGCAGGTCAAAACTATAGGAGTCGAAGAATAAAGCACAATGGTAGTCGAGGAGAACTGAGACCAGCAAGGAATCAAAGAATCGAACTTGTAGATAGATGGCAAGTCGAACTCGAATGGTGGTCGATGATGTCAAGCTCGACCGAAAGCAGGAATAGTTGAAGGTATTGAGCTCGACCGGTAGTCGGTAAGTCAGACTCGACCAGGTCAATGATGTTGAGCTCGTCCGAGGGCAAGAATCGTCAAGGAGGAGTAAAAGGCGCAAGGCAGAGAATGGTCGACAGGCCAGGTCACCAACTTACAGGCAGAGATGGTACAGAGGATAAGTCGTAGAGAAGTAAAACCAGCTGGGGTTGGAAACCAGTCGGGCAATGCAGTTAACAATGCATTGCGTACCCCTCTGGCACTCAGAGGGTTAAGGACCAGTGACAGTCCTGTCATGTCATTGAATTCAGGGTCCCTGAATCAGATCTACAAAAAAAAAAATGCCCTGTGGTCCTCAAGTGCCAGCCATGATTGTGCGCGCCCGTTGTTCAGGGGTTAAAGGAAGACCAAAGTATTTTATTTACATAGACTAATTCACAAACACGTATACTGAAATGTAAACAAACATTAATGCATACTTTATAGCTGTGGAGCAATGTGATACACTTATATACACACACACAGTCTGATCTAAAAAGAGAGACAACAGGGTGGGAAAAAGGGATTTGGGGCTCAAAGATTAGCTTTACCTCCTAAAGAGGGAGGCATGGGAGTTATAGAATGGAGACTTCAAAGCAATTGATAATCCTTAGCCATAATAATACCTAAAATTCTGTGAGACAAGGCAATCTAGAGCAGGCTGTGAGGTAGAATGGCAAAGGCGGGAAAGTGAGCCTAATACCAGCTGTGTAGTGTTTTCACTCACAACTTTTATTTAACGGGGTTGTGACGAGATATTTTCTCTCGTCAACTTCAAGCGCTTTAGTTTGTTGTTTTTTTTTCTTTCACAGGAATCAATATTCCTAAACCTGAAGTGTTATGGCTGGGTTGCAGATGTATGAACAAGTCCATTATCGGCATGATCCCCGTTGGATGTTGTCCGTGAAAGAAGAAGGCGCTTGTGAGGAGCTCTGCTTGGCTTGTGTCATAGAGATGATGGAGGACGTGACAGTTTCGGTGAGAAACCAGTTTTATGCGGAAAGTATCTGACGCAGTCCCCTGCTAAAGTATCGTTATCCTACTACTGATTATGACCCGTTTATTGATTTGGTTAGGAGCAACCATCCACTGTTATGCAGTTATTTGGTTTTAAATTATCAGATTCAGACGTCTGTACACATGGGCGTTTTAATCCAAAAACAGCTGCAGAGCTGTCTGACAACCTCTGGCGAAGTTATCAAGGCCTGATGCATGGATCGTGATACTGTTAATGAAAGGAGAAATAGAGACACAAGTTCTGAGTGTGTACATTTTTTTGTGAGACTGGCTCAGAATTATTGCCCGGCCTATAGGTTATGGAGACTCATGTATTACATATCTCATTTGTATAACATACAGATGTGCCCATCATAACCTTTGATTCCTAAAATTCATGAAATTTATGTTGCATATATTCAGAACGGCTTGCTGCAATACCTTCCCATTAACCCCCTAGTAAATGAGACTTGGTGTCTTTTCCACACAGGGGAGGCCAAACCGTTTCTCAACATTCTGCTTGATGTATTTAGACATTATTCATTGAGCAGCATTCATATTCTATATAAACAATGAAGCATTACATACTTCATGACAAACTTTGAGTTTAAATTATATTTCAGATTAAATTCTGTTTGTGATAATGTAATGCATATGTGGTAAAGCCTTCTGGTATTTATAGTCCTTACTAGGTGCTCTATTTCCTTGGGTGGGTGTTTTTTCAGTTTAGATCTACATAACAGAAAGATCATTTATGCCACTTGAATCGATTTAAAGTAACATAATTAAACCTAGAAGATGTAACAGAATATCAAAACTTTTGCAGTTAGTTTGTCTTCACTAAAACCAGGGTACAAATGTGGCTATCCAGGTTGTTGTATTTCAACACTTTTTGTCACACTTATACAAAGAGACAGACTGAGAAATAGGGGTGAGTTAAAGGGTTAGTAATGTGTATTTAAAATTGTTCACAGAGTCTTCTTTATATTAAAAATAACACTGTGTTTAAGATCTTACTGTTGTGTAGTTCAAAAGTTAGGAATGCTAAAGATCCCCCGCCCCTTCTGGTCACCTCCCCCTGACTCTCTTAATCGGGCCGTGCGACTTCAAGGCTGCAGCGAGGGACAAACTTCAGTAAGTATACAGAAAATCCTGCCCCCCTTGACAAAGGAGGGCAGGATATCCCTTTGCTTAGTGAAATTTAACTACATGCCATCTTACCTCGTATTACAGAAACAATTACTGCATACAAAGGGAAGTGGCTATGCTGGAATAATACTATATAACTGGTATCAGCTACAACAACTGTTATTTTACAAACCGTTCAATATATAACCTTCTACAATACTAGCGTAGGGTTGAAATATATAAAATAAATCACATATCTCAATAAAAATTAATCACAATTTATTAAAATAATTAATAACACATAAAATATGCCTATTAAACTAAACACGTTGGGTCCACGTGAAACATAACGTTGGTGTACACTTAGTTGAACAATATATAGCTGCATAGCAGCATAGCAGTACATGACAGTGGATCTACGGAGATTTAGCTGGAATTCAACATCACAGTTCTTGAAAATGGAGTCACTGGATTCACCTATGCCAAGACTTAATGGCAGGTGGAATAAGATGGTGTAATGTACCTCAAATATTTTGTTTTTATACCCAGATAACATATAGGGAAAAACTCACCACCGCCATCTTCACTTGGGCTTACAAGTGGTTAGTCGAAATCCTCGTAATTGTACCAGTCTCCAGTCTTAGAACGTGGACATACTTCTGTAGTTCACAATGCTTAAACTACCATGATTCACAACATTGTGGATTCATCTTTTGTGCCTCTTCAGTGTTATAGAGCTTCACAGCTTGGTACACCGCCAACTCTTAATCGTAGTCCAACCAATCAATAAGGACTCCAAATTTCTTTAAATATCCTTAAATGCTTAAATATAGCAAATTGCTATTCAAACTCATTGTCTATGTGTTTCTGAAGGACACCCCCTTCCTTTATCAAGACAAAGGCATATGACAAACTCTATACGTGCTGGACAAACCCCAGGGCAGGAGGAGATATGATGATTTCCTCCATACTGCCTCTCCCATAGGTAGATGGCATGGGGCACAAGGTGGGGCTGGTCACCCCTGTCAGAATGTCTTCAGGGAGTTGAAGGGGGTGGAGGATACACAGAGGCCTGATTTGGAAAAATGTGAACAGGAGGAGGCAAAGCCTTACTGGCCATTCCTGTCCAAATCAGTCCACACATGCTCCACGTATCTTGTCTACTCCAAAATGTCTGTCTTGCCTCCCTTTTATATCCACCTCTTGAAGGTCCACTGTCCGTCCCTTTTGCACTATAATGAAGGCCTCCTCCCTTTCTCCTCACGCTACCTTTTTCTACTTCCTTTAGCCAGCTCTTTTGCATTATCAGCCCTCCTACACTCCTTCCCTTTCACTGCTACAGTCTGCTTTGCTCCTTTTAAATGGGCTTTCCTTTAAGCAGCTTCACAGACTCATCCACCATCACCCAGAGGCCTCTCCACCACCCAAGCTGGATGTCTTTCCTATTGGTGCTGCTCTGCACCATTTCAGTGGGCTTCCCTTCAGCAGATTCACTGACTCATCCCCCTGCTGAATGTCTGTCCTTCGCATTGGGTGGCGTCACAGTATAATGCTGTGTGCTGCTACATTAATTATTTGCAGCCCTCACTTTCCAGCAGAAGTAGTTTATCTAATTGCACATATACTTACACTTAGTCTCTCCAGGTGCAAATCAGCAATGGGAGTAGACACATACAGTGCAGGGGGCATGGGGAAGACTCAGATAATTGGGATGATTCTGGAGAAGAGGGATCAGTAGGATTCTGGGCACAAATACCATCTTCTTTCTACTTCATGGAGCCAGTGCGGGCAGTCTGTACCATGCATGACTGCACCTGCGGCCCTTGCTGCCTGGCACTGTGGCCTGTATACACGGGCTGTTCAACTAGTTAGTTATATCTGTCTTTCTTGGTGTGCTACTCTGTGTAAGCGTGTGTGAGTATGTGTTGGGATCTGTGTGTGATTGAATAGTACAAGCAACACTGTATCTTTTTAGATAGCATAAAGTGGAGAAATAAAGAAAACAGATATCATTGCTGCAACAGTACGCGTAAAAGGCATATGCTTAGTTCCCAGAGAGGTATGGATAAAGTATGGGGAAAATATAAAACTAACATTTTTATTCCAAAGAGAAAAAATGTAGGTGAGATTTAAAAGTTTCTGGCACAATCTATTAATAGTGTTGGTGTATTAGTGTGTCCACTCACCTGTCCAATGCCTCAGTGCTCCTTCGATGGTAAGCATCAGTATAGATCTGTGGGAGCTGTTTAACAACCCGGTGCTGCTCAGGCATACACTGATAACTGAAATGATTCCCTGGACAATGAAGTGCCTCACAGCAGCCTTTCTTTGATAATGTTTTTTATAACCCTTACAGTGCCAGAGCTGTAAAATATATAGGCTTGACCAGCTGTTCCCGCCAGAGCCGAGGAGATGACAAAATACGACGGAGACGACTACATCAAGTTCTTATGCTCCATCTGACCAGGCAAGATGTCTGAGAATAGCAAAAAAATGCCATGCTGGGAGAGGACTGTCCTGCATTTGATGGCCTTTTTACTGCTTTGGAGATGAGAGCCGTATGACAAGCTCTTCCAGTCTATTCAAACACAACTGATATTCCTCCTTATTTTTGTTTGCAAAGGCTATAAATCCCAAAGCTTGTGAAGAGGCCTCTGAAATTCTGAGCTTGGCAGAAGCTGATCTGGCACCGATATTAGTCTTTTGCATCTCATCCTGTCAGGACATAACTGCTGATGTTTTTTGGCCAAAACATTCTACATCCAGGATAATGGAAATTCAACAACTGGGAGTTTTTCTGGAAGAACCCCCCCCCCCCCCCCACCACCATTTGCTTTTTTCCCAGCAGCCCAAATACATTTTTTCCACAGTTAACACCCTTGTGCACTGATCATACCTTGAGATTACATTCTGGCATCTGCTCCCACTCCTAGAACATTATGATGAAACTAAAATCAAGCTGGTCCTAGCAATGGAGTCTATCTCAGTGGTTCTCAATCATTTTTTGCTCGGGGCACCCCTATCACGTAATCTAGAACATTCGGGGCACCCCTAACATCTTTAATGTACATTATCAAGGGCATAATGAAGGGTACAATACATAAATATACAGCTATTATTAGGTCTTATAATCAAAATAACAAAACTAAGCATATTATGCATAACAATTTCTATAAATCTTTATTTAAAAGTCCATTTTTGTTAGTCTTTATAGAAAACACGGGGCACCCTAGGTTGATGTCCATGGCACACCAAAGTGCCACGGCACCCTGGTTGAGAATCACTGGTCTATCTTATTCACAGATAGCAAGGATGTTTTACATCAAGGGCCAATACTACATCTTCACCCTCAGGAGTTTGTCAGGGGGAGATTGAGAAACAGTTGTTCAGAGATTTGGGGGTTACCCCATAATGCAAACCCTTCTGACTGCAAGAAGGATTTTGGATGATGTTTGGTATTCTAAAATATGAATTTATTTCATATGTTAAAGGTGAACTTTCACCTTGAAGACACTTGGTCTTATTTGATGTAGCATCAAAAACAGTAGAATGTACATTTTTGTTTTCACCATACTTAGTGACGTAAATTATTTTTCCTGCTGCAAAAGAAGTGCTGCACAGCTCTGCAGGATGCCCACCTCCATCCCAGCTCTCCAGGGAGTGAGCACGTTCCAGCGCCCCCCCTGGGCTAACCCATTGTGTGTGTGTGTGTATGTGTGTGTGTGTGTGATTGCAGATGATCAGTACTAACTGGATGAAGCAGTCACTCTGGCTCCATTGCTACTGACGCTACCAATATTGCCGGTTCTTACCTGCCTTCCAGTGAGAGATCAGAATCATTTCACCTAGTGTTTGTATTTTCCCACTACAGATCACTTTGCTGACTTAGCAAACAGTTACAGCATCCTAGAGGTTCTCTCTGCTGTTACATGTGGTCTCTTCTAAGAAGCTGCTTTAGATATTTGTCGCAAGAGGATTTCAGCTACCTTCTAGCCTGTTGCTGGTAGTCGCATCATTCTGGAGATGCACCCCAGTGTAAAACAGCCAATTAAACAGAGAGACAGTGCAGCTCTGTTCAAGCATTGGCATTAAGCGTTGCAAAGCCGTGAAGCTACTAGCATCACTCCATCACATTGCAATGCTTAATGATTGATGCTGCATACATATTGGTGAAGTAGACAGTGACACTCATTACACTATCCACTTCACCATTATGTATTTAGCCTGAGTCATTAAGCGTTGCAATGTGATGGAATGACGTTACTAGTGTCACTCCAACATATTGCAGTTAATGACCACGCTTGAACAGAGTTGCACGGTCTTTCTGTTTAATTGGATGTTTTACTTTTGTGTCTAGTTCAATTGCATTAAGCACTTTAGTAAATCCATTGTAGAGGAGTTCAGGTTGCAGTGGCAGGCTTGAAGGCATAGAGCCAGGACACACGTGGGGCTGACAGCGCAGAAAACGTGAGCCTCTTCAAACACAAATAGCAATTAGCTTCCTCTTCATGCTTAACCCTTTGAGTGCCAGAGGTGTACACAATGTGTACCCTGCTGGCACTCAAAGGGTTAAGCAAGAACAGGAAGCAGATTACTATTTGTGTTTGAAGAGGCTCACGTTTACACACTTTAGTATGCGGCGAAGAAGCATGTGCAGCAGTCCTCCTCTTATTATTGTGTTTAACACAATGCATTGTGTACCCCTCTGGCATTCAAAGGGTTAAACACAATAACAAGAGGAACACTGCTGCACATGCTGCTTTGCCAAATATGTACAGAGTCACATTAGTGTGTGGCCCGATAGAAGGAGGAATGGGGACGGTCTTAGGGTGGACGGTGAGTGCTGCCAATCATTCTAAAGTAATCAAGATGGCAGCAATCTCTCTTGCTACCAAGGGGAAAAAGGTAGCTTATTCTTCCAAGGGGCAACAATTGCTTAATTTTCATGGGGGCTGTTTAGCTAGTTGGGGGTGGGATCAGCAGGAAACAAATTTGCCTGGGAAGTTGGAATGTGACAGTTCCACTTTAAAGGAAAGACATAGACTGCATCAAGTAAAGCTCCCACAATACTAGAATGAAAACAAAATGGATGGAATCTGGGTCTAAGGCAATTAATTGCTATATGAACAGAACAGCCTCTTTGAGAAGAGCTGAGAACCTCTTCATAGCATTCAAAGGAAACCATTTTCTGACTCATTAAAGACTGTATTAAAACAGTTTACATTGTTCTGTCGTTGTTAGAACCCCTTCCAACAGGACAGTGGAACCTTGTTGGTCAGTGAAGACTGCAGTCTCTACTGATTTGTAAAGCCACACCATGAGCATCAGTCAATACATTCATGGGGTTTTACGAACCTGTTGTCTTGGACTCTGCTGAAGCCACATTTGTAATGCAATTTTTATTTCCCGAGTATAACACACATTATTTATTGATTTCCTGTTGCTATAATCCATCATGTGCATGTTGCCAAAAGGACATCAGATTAAAATTTACCTTAGATATTTCCTTTTCTTCTAGTTCCTATAGGAAACATACATAACGGTTTCCCTCCCTACTTTTAATGTATTGTTGATTGAATGTACACATTCTTTGTGCTTTGTCTTTTCAGCCATGGTGTAAAAAAAACAAACAAACAAAGAAAAAAAAACACTTGATCAGGTAGAGGGTTGGAGTCTTTTCATAGCTGAGCAAAGAACTTGGTCCTACCCTCAGCTGAAAGTAGTGTATATTCTCATCACATGTATATTTCCTACAGGGGCTAGAACAGTGGTTCTCAACCTTTTCTTGTTGAAGGCACCACTAACATGCAGTCTGGGATTTTTGTGGCACACCTAACATTTTATACGTCATTTATCAAGCACATAATGGAGAATACAAATACATAAATATATAGTTCTCTTTGTCTCCCAATATGAATAACAAAAGCAAAAATTTCTCTATCGTTCAGTAGGGAACACGGGTACCATGGGGTTGAGATCCTCATTTGGAGGGCAGAACACATTCTCAAAAAAAGGACAGGGTACTGTGTGTGTGTGTGTGTGGAGACTCCTAGCTCCTCCTGCAGCTCAAACCTAGCCCCGCCTCCAGTTATGATGTGTTTTTCTAGGTGAAATCACGGCCAGAGCACTTAACTTGCTTTTAGATTTATTTATTATTTTTCTTTTAGATATGGAACTGTTATAATTCCTCTGAAAGGTGGGTTACTATCATTGGGATACCCCTAGAGTGGATTGACCAGTGTGCAGGTGCTTAATGGACCCTTGCAGACCTGTGGAAAGAATCTTGCAACCTAAGTTTCCCCTCCCAGCAGAGTCTCTCTGGGGGCTCTGCTTCCTTCACAATAGTAATTGGTGATTGGTGAGTTACACTTTGCATGCCTTGGTCCACTTTGTCCCTGCTTTGTACCTCTTTATACAGTGGTTTTCTCTGAGCCCTTGGGCTCTTGCACTCGGTGGGGTGTTTTATTATCTCACTTTTACACATTTAATGCCAGTCTTGATCAGATACTTCTGGATGAGTGGAAGACCCCTGTTAAGAGGTTGTCTATCGCCAAAAGGTTTACTAGACTGTACCCCTTTTCAGAGACAGCTTTGGGATCCACAGAAGGGGAAGAGGCCCACTGCGCCAAAGTCTCCAGCCTAGCCAATTCCACTTCTCTGTCTTTTGGTTGATTCAGCAGGACTCAAAGATGTGGCAGATAAGAAGCTTTATTCTGTCCTTTAGACTAATATCGCGGCCCCTGAGCTTTTGCTAAGGCTTATTTTTGCGTCTGCCTGCGTTAACAGGGTTATTACCACATGGAGTGAAGAGATGATGAAAGCTGTCCGTGCAGATGCTTCCAAAGAGGAATTGTTGTGTGGGTTTTTTTTTTTGCCAGCATGAATCCTTATCTGGCCAATCTTTTGATCAAGGCTCCTTCAGGGGAGCCCTCAGCCCAGCACATCCAAGAATGTGCTTGACTCCTGTTCCATCATGGGTGGATTCTGAACATGTTGAAGTCTTCTCCTGTGCCGTCACGGGAGCTGGTGTTCCTAGGCATGAGGTTCAACATCTGCCTGGGTAGGGTGCTCTTGCCAGAGGACAGGATCCTGCAGATCATGCAGGATGTGTCTTGGGCCCTGATGTGGCCCTCGGCCACAGTCAGGGAGTAAATGAGGATTCAGGTCCGACTATAGTGTCTACCCTAGAAGAGGTGCTTTGCTCTCAGGTACACCCCAGGGAGCTTTAGAGGCATATCATCCAGAAGTGGCACAGGAATTCGGCTCTTCAGGATCAGCAGATCTGTCTTTCTGGAATCCAGACAGGACCTACAGTGGTGGTTGCAAGGGCGCCACCTGGAACAGGGGAAACCGTTTGTGATTCTGGAATGGACTCTGGACACAAAGGATGCCAACCTGAGCAGCTGGGGTTTTGTGCTGGGTAACCTTGGGATCCAGGTCAGATGGACTGTGGAAGAATCTCTTCAGTCTATCAGTGTTCTGGAGCTCAGAGCGATCCATCTTGCTCCGGTGTACTGGACCTCCAGTCAGGCAACGCCACGGCCGTGGCTTATATCGGCTGTCAAGGGGGCACTGGAAGCTCCATCTCCAGATACAGGGTAAGGTATAGTCTGGAGTGGACATAAGCCCGCATTTTAGCCATCCTCACTTTTTGGAAAACATTCTTGCAGAATTTCTAAGTCATACATTACATAATCGTACCAGTGAAATTGTTTTTCTTATGTCACAATTCCAAAATATCTTATAAGAACAAAAACCAGAAAAACGATCTTGGAATTTCCTGTGTCTTTACCACGGCAAAGACAAGTGGGGTTAGCTCGTCCTTCCAGCTGGTAAGACTAATGACAAACCTCTTAAAACAGCCTTCTGGAAGAGCGGATTCAGTTTGTTTGGTCCTACCAAGCTGGAGGATGGAGGCCCCTGTGTCTCCTACATCCCGGACAAAAGTTTATTTTCTTTCTATGCGACCAGCCAGCTAACGCTGGGCATGTTCTTGGGAGCTATTGGGTCCAGATACCTCTGTTGGGGTTGCATGGGACTGAAGATCTGTTCTGGCTGCTTCTGGGGGCTTTTCTCTTGCTCAAAGGCTCTTCTTCTTCCGGTGAGCAGAGGACCCTGCAGGAAGTCAAGTGTCCTCTTATCACCTCAAACCGGAAGTGCGGCGCTGTGCAGTGGAATGCAAATCGAAAGACAGCATTTCCAGTATCCCAGCGTCTTTAAAAGCCTGCAGCCTGGACAGCCATTCCTCCTTTAACGTGAGTGACCACATTTATGTGCTATTTTATACATTTTCTGTGATATTTTGCTTTCTAAATCATGTACTCTGCTGCTAAAACTCCCTCAGCAGACAAGACTAAGTCTGCATCTGAATCAGTGGCTCCCATCTAAGATAAGCCTGCTACTAAACCTAAAACTTGTTCAGGCTGTCTATCATCTTCTGATTCAGCTAAATGATGTCTTAATTGCATGAAAAAGGTGGCTAATACTGAAATACCCTCTCAAATTCAGGACTTTCTTGGTTGGATGAGGTCTTCCATGCAAGAGTCCTTCAGGAAAAGTCAGAGGGTCTTTGACCCTGAGGAAGGAACCTCTACCATGCACAGCATTGAGGAAGATAGTAGTCTCATGGACCTGGATCCTGCTTCTTCTTCGGCAGAGTAAGGTGAGTTAAATGAATAAAGTGGGTCCTTTAGTCTAGACAAGTTAGACGGTTTCCTCAGGGCTATGAGGAAGACTTTAGGTCTTTCTGATACCAGAAAAGAATTAGACGTCATGGACGCGGCCTTTATTGGGCACAAAGACTTTTTTTGTGTTTCCTGTTCACAAGTCTATTCAGGACACCATTAGGAATGAATGGAGTCTTACTGACAGAAGATCTGCGATTTCTAGGCGCTTTTCCAAAATGTTTCCCTTCTCTGAAGAGGACACTTCCTCTTGGACTTCTCCTCCCAAGATAGACGCAGCTATTGCTCAGATTTCAAGACGAACCACTATTCTTCTAGAAGATGGTGCTATTCTTTGAGATGTTATGGAGAAGAGGGCTGACAACGCTTTAAAAAAGCAATTTTCAACTATTGGGCATAATCTTAAGTCGGCAACAGCCCTAGCCTGTGTTTTCCGTACCCTAAGAGTTTGGCTTACGGAATTTGAAGAAAAAATACTCGTCTGTTTCTCGTTCGAGACTCCTGAAGGAAATAGCCTCCATTAAGGAGGCTGTTAATTACTCGTGCAATGCCTCCCTGGATGTAATTAAAGGGTTAGTAATGTCAAAAAAAAGTTTTTTTTTCTTACATTTAGAAGAGCTTAAAAAGTTGAGCTGTATGCAAAAAAAACGTATCTCTCAAACCGCTGTGGTTTGAGACATACAGTCATTTAAAGTTCACTGTCTCAGGAGATCCGAGCAGTTTTTTTTTTTTTTTTTGCATTTAGCTCAACTTTTTAAGCTCTTCTAAATGCAAAAAACTTCTTTTTGACATTACTAACCCTTTAAGTTACTCGCCAGGTCATCAGCTTTATCATTTGCGGCCCCCAGGGCCTTGTGGATTAGAGCATGGGAAGCAGATGTCTCATCAAAAAAACAGACTAGTCTCCCTTCCCTTTTCAGGTCAGATGCTTTTTGGAGACCAGCTTCTAGATATTATCAAAAGGTGTTACAGCTTACCTTGACTTCAGCATCATTACAGGCACGAGGCTGCAAGCATTCTGCAGGCCTCTGTTTTATCTGTTTGCTTACTGTAGACTCATCCTACCTACTTCCTCCCTCTTAGCTGCTCGTCCTACTTCCTGTGGAGGGGTTTAAAAGGCTGACTGAGGCCTGACTCAGATGCCTTGACCGCTACCCGCGGCCCATCACAGCGAAGACCCTGTGAAACCACCCCAACTGTGACAAGTCAACACAGACCTGCGACTTCAAACCCAACCCGAGAAGATGGAGTAGTGAGGCTCAAGCGTCGGTATCCAAAAATCACCGCTGATGGATAAAATCTATCAGCAAGAAGAAGACGATGACGGACTCAGATGCCCTTGCGTTGTTGATCAAAGCAGTTCTGTACTTTGGGCTCCGTGTATGACCTGGCTAGTCTTCCATCCATTCTAGTGCTGACCTTTGGCTTTGTCTGACTATTCTTTTGCCTCACCCCTAATAGTGGACATCCAATCTGGTGCAGACTTGTGGCTCTGGTTGACTACCCGAACTGTGTATGACCTGTCTTGTCTGACTACCCCCTCTTGTGCTGAATAGTGGCTCTGTCTGACTATTCTTTTGTCTTTTCCCCTGGTGATCAGACACCCAATATAGTGCGGGCCTGGGTCTCTGGTAGACTTGCATCTGACTGCAGGTGTGAGTCAGTTCACTCGTTAACGTCGGATCAAGATCCTGAGTTCCGGTTCCTGCTACTGCTCCTGGTTCAAGATCCTGAGTTCCGGTTCCTGCTACTGCTCCTGCTCCTGGTTCAAGATCCTGAGTTCCAGTTCCTGCTACTGCTCCTGGTTCCTGTTGAAACTACCAGTGGCTAAGACCTAGTTTCCAGCAGTGTGGTCTAGCTTTGCAGCCTATTATTCCTGATAATAGTGCTTGCTGGCTGGTAACCCTCTACTTGTTCCTGTTATTTGTTGTTCTTTCTATCTGATTGTTAATAAATTGCATTTATTGTACCGTACTGACTCCTGAATTTCTCTGGGTAACCGTGACAGTATGCAAGGGCCATGAGTTCAGAGGGTGATGGTAATGTAATTTTCCAAAGCATCCTGGATAGGATGGAGACACTGGGTCAAAGACTAGACCAGTTGTCTTTAGCCATACAGATGGTTTCGCAGCATACTGCAAACCTTGGACAAATTTGTACACAACTGGTATCCCCTCCCGATCCTTCCCGGGCACCAGTTCAACCCGCCTCGGTTGACGCAGGCATGGTCAAGAGGCTAATGGGTTCCGCTCCGCTCCCACAACGGTATGGTGGGGATGCAGATGGTTGCAGTGGTTTCCTAAACCAATTGGGAATATATATCGAGTTGGTACCATATGCGTTTCCGAATGAACGCAGCAAGGTGGGCTTCCTGATCTCTCTTCTCACTGGTCGGGCATTGGCATGGGCCAACCCGTTACGGGAGACTAATAAACCCATTGTGCATAATTTCGCTGAGTTCGTGAACTCCTTTAAGCATGTCTTTGACAGGCCTGGCCGCGTGGTCTTGGCTTCCAAACACCTGATGACCCTCCAACAGGGTGCATGCACGGTGGCGGATTACGCCATTGAATTCCGTACTCAGGCGGCTGAGGTTGATTCGAATAATGAAGCGCTGATGGCCGTGTTTTTCCAAGGGCTCTGTGATATGATGAAAGATGAGATCGCAGCACGCGATCTTCCTAATGAGTTGGAACGGTTAATTGAGTTCTGTATTCTGATGGATACCAGAATAAGGGAGAGACCCTCTGGCAAGGGGCCTTCTCGTTATGTTAACCCTCCCTCTCCTCCCAGGCCTCCTAGATTTGTCACAGATGATTCCGAGCCCATGCAGGTTGATGCTGTGGTCAGAGGGAGGTCGGCAGTTGTGGAGCAGGGACGCAGACAGCTTGATGAGGTCCCTCCACACGTTTCTGACCCACCCTATCCTCCCTCGCCTCCCTTACCTCCTGATCTCGACTCTGAGAGTGGTGACCCTAGAATGGTGGGGGCCACTCGTTTGTCTAGGGATGAGAGCCTTTAGGAGGAGGGAGAGACTCTGTCTCTATTGTGGTAAATCTGGACATCTGCTGCGATCCTGTCCGTCCCGAGCGACGCTCAAACTTAAGAACCAGAAGGGGACAAGTGATTGGTGGTATTTCACTGTCCCAAGTAAATTTTTCAGATAAACCAGTACTGAGGGCCTGTATTTACTGGGCTAATAAATCTGTGTCCGTTCCAGCGTTTCTGGACACGGGGGCCACAGGACATTTTATGGATGCGGAATTTGCAGCCAGCAAATGTATTCCATTGGTACATCTTGAGTCTCCTTTGGCAGTAGAGGCTATTGATGGTAGACCTCTACAACCTGCACACATAACTCATGAGACCGCACTACTAACCCTGAGGGTTGGAACCCTACATACTGAGACTCTGAAGTTTCAGGTGATTAATTCACCACATCATGCCATTGTCCTGGGGTTTCCATGGGTGCAGAGACACAACCCCAGGATGGACAGGCACACGTGTGAAGTGTTATCCTGGTCTCCAGGTTGTACAAAGTCTTGTCTAGCTTGTCCTGTGAGAGCCACACAGGCCTCAAATCCACTCCTCCCAGAGGAGTATGCCTCCTTTGACGTTTTCAGTCAAAGCCAGGCTGAGGTCTTACCTGCACATAGACCTTACGATTGTGCCTTGGAGTTATTGCCTGGTTCCACACCCCCGAGGGGTCTTGTCTATCCTTTGTCTGTGGAGGAGAACAAGGCTATGGAGGATTATGTGGCTGATGCGCTGGCCAGGGGAATCATTCGGAAATACACATCCTCTGCGGGTGCTGGATTCTTTTTTGTCAAAAAGAAGGATGGGGAGCTACGTCCTTGTATCGATTTCCGTGGTTTAAACAAGTTGCTGGTTAAAAACGCCTATCCGATTCCCTTGATTACTGAACTTTTTGACCGAGTCAAAGGTTCCAAGATTTTTACAAAATTGGACTTAAGGGCTGCGTACAATCTAGTACGAATTAAAGAAGGGCACGAGTGGAAGACGGCTTTCAATACCCGGAGCAGTCATTATGAATATTTGGTTATGCCCTTTGGCCTGTGCAATGCTCCAGCTGTCTTCCAAGAATTCATAAATGATGATCTAAGAGAACTACTCCAGAGTTGTGTGGTGGTTTATCTGGATGATATCCTTATACATTCTCCCACTCTGGAGACGCACCAAGCTGATGTAGCTAAGGTCCTGAGCCTGTTGCAAGAGAATAAGCTTTTCTGCAAGCTCGAGAATTGTGAATTTCACAAACCCCAGGTTGCCTTTCTTGGCTATATTATTTCTGCCTCTGGATTTGCCATGGATCCTCAGAAATTGTCGGCTGTACTTAATTGGCCTCGTCCCATGGGCCTTAAGGCAATCCAAAGGTTCTTGGGATTTGCTAATTGTTATAGGAAGTTTATCAATAATTTTCCTCTATTGTCAAACCTCTCACTGAAATGACTTGTAAAGGAACCAACACTACCTTATGGTCCCAAGAGGCTATTGAAACCTTTGAGAAACTAAAGGCTGCATTTGCGGCAACTCCATTGTTGGTTCATCCCGATCCCTCTCTGCCATTTACGCTGGAAGTAGACGCCTTTGAGATTGGTGTAGGGGCCTTATTGTCGCAACTATCTACCCCAGGGGAGGCCCTTCGTCCTTGTGGCTACTTCTCTAAAAAACTGTCCAAGGCTGAGCGATTGTATCAAATTGGGGACAGAGAACTGTTGGCGATAATCCTTGCTCTTAAAGAATGGAGACATCTACTAGAAGGCACAAAGTCTCCTATCCTGATCCTAACGGATCATAAGAATCTGGTATACCTCTCTGAGGCAAAATGCCTCTCTTCAAGACAGGCTCGTTGGGGACTGTTTCTTTGCTGATTCAATTTTGTGGTTTTGTATCTTCCTGGCTCCAAAAATCTAAAGGCAGACGCGTTGTCTCGCCAGTTTTGTTCTCCTACTAGGGAGGAAGATCCTCCTACGCCAATCATTTCTGCTGATCGTATTCTTGCCACAATTCGCACTTGTATCACTTCTCCTCTGAGTGAGGAGATTTTGGCCGCCCAGGCTGCTGCTCCTGTTGAGAAACCCGAAGGCCGTTGCTTTGTGCCAGCACAATTGCGCATTAAGTTACTGGAGATGCATCATGCATCTTAAATAGCTGGTCACATTGGCCGAGACCAATTGATATGGTCTTTGTCCTGTGTTTTTTGGTGACCTAGTCTGAGAGCCGATTGTGCTGCCTTCACTGCAGCCTGCACAACTTGTGCCCAAAATAAGTCACCCTGACAATTGCCAGTGGGTTTGTTACAGCCAGTGGCCAATGGGGAACGCCCTTGGTCACACTTATCGATTGATTTTATGGTTGAACTTCCGAGCTCTATGGGTTATACAGTCATTTTGATGATTGTAGACAAGTTCTCGAGGATGTCCCATTTTGTACCACTTAAAGGATTGCCTTCCGCTAAAGAGTTGGCAGTGGTGTTTGCCAGAGAGGTCTTCCGATTACATGCACAGAAAAATATGGTGCACCAAGTCTTCACATCGAGGATACGACTAAGTGTATAATAAAATCATTGATTCTTTATTGCCATTCAGGAAAAACATACAATCCATACCTCGTGTTTCTTTTACAGGCGAATATTTAAAATGTTGACAACCAATCACGGCAGCATGAAACAACTGACTTTAAGTATGGAAGCCTCGTAATGTCAAAAATACAACATACTTAATCAAAATCACACATATATAGCAAGTGCAATCAACCCAAAAAGGTACAAATTTACAAGGTAAATCATCACCCACATCTGAATGTACCACTTGCCACAATGTGTATATTTATATTTATATTAAGGATCGGCAATCCTATTGTTTCAAAGTTGTCGTTTCCAGTATGCCACAGCCCAAAGACACGGACATTCATATTAAACATTAACAATTTCTATCAACATAATGACAACATTAATTAAAAACTGACAATATTAGCTGACTTCAAACCCAGCAAAGAATATCCAATTTGAATCAGATGAAATGAACACAATCAAATCAGATTAAGGAAAGGGTTAAATGAAATTCAATCTCCCTTAAAAGCGTCTCATCCAAAAAATCTTCTTCTATCAAAAGAGATTTCAAAGTACAAAAAATGTATATAGAAAGAGACCAATTCAAATGGAGATCGAAAGAAACTTTGTATCTATGATCTTACTTTCTAGTCCCCATATACGATACAGGGATACAAAGTACCCCTGCATCGCAAACAAAGACCGGATACAAAGCTACATAACTTATGGAGCAACAATTACCATGCTCCTTACTAAGCTATTGACGCTCTCAATAGGATCAATTTAAAGTAAGTCTATATTAAAGAATGTACAATAGATATTTTCAGGGACCTCCCAACCACAACATTTCTAAAATAGGAAAATTACATATCACCATATAAAGACAGAGAAATTATAACTTTAAAAATTCAAAAGTAAGATATAACGCATGCTCAGCGCGACACCCAAATCACCCGAGGCGATGTGCTAATTCCCTTAATAAAAGGAATCAAAACGCACATCACGTCGAGAGATACATATCACACAAAACATGCCACATCATATCTCTTATTTAAACCATGAGGCTGACAAGTTCTTAAGGTGAAAATCCAAAACACCTCTCTTTTTATTAATTTTGCATCCAAACTCCCACCTCTAACTCCCCGGAAGACTCGTTCTATTCCTTGTACTAAAAAACTCTCAATTGTACAATCAGTACTCCCAAAATGTAATGCTACTGTAGATCCACAATTGTTCTCACGAATATCCCTCAGGTGTTCGTTTACCCTCGTTCTCAAACTTCTTATGGTTTTCCCCACATATTGGATTTTACACTTTTGACATGTTATCAGGTATACTACTCCCTTCGTTGCACAATTTAATATAATTTTTCATCTTATACATTTGGTTAGTAACACTAGATTTATATATTAATGATGTATCCATCCATTTGCAACATACACATCGTGAGCTACTACATTTGTAGTTGCCCACACTTGAAAGCCAATTTGATCTTGATCTCTTTCTATCATTCACAAAGAGACTAGGTGAAACATAACTGGATATGGTTGGAGTTTTTTTAGATACAAATTGAATCCCCCCTGCTGCTACTTTTTGCAGAGTTTGTTCTCCATTTAAAACTACAAGATGTTTTTTGATAATACCCTTTATTTTATTAAACTCCAGACTGTATGGAGTAGAAAAGACTATTCTCTCTTCTAACCTCCCTACACTGGCTTCAGTTTTATCATATTTTCTTTTGTAAACTAAAAGTTCTTCTCTTTTCTTACTTCTTGCTATATCAAGAGCCTTATCTAAAATCCAGGGTGGATAACCCCTCTGTAAAAACCTATTGTAAAGATCTTTTGCTTGTATCTCAAATGCCTCCTTCGTAGTACAGTTACGCTTTAAGCGTATAAATTGTCCCACTGGCACACCTCGTATGGTATGCCTGGGATGACAACTCTCTGCCCTCAAAAGACTATTCCCAGAAATAGGTTTACGATAGGTCTGGGTTAAAACTCTGCCTGTATCTACATATGCATCAAGACTAAGGTCTAAAAACTTAATATGTTCACTATCACATTCATAAGTAAATGAAAGGTTCAAATCATTTTTGTTAATATATGCCATGAAGGACTCCATCGCCTCCAAACTACCCTTCCAAATCAATAGGAGATCGTCAATATACCTTCCATACCACACAACCTCCCCCCTATGGGGATTCTCAACCCCAAAGATGCAGGACTCCTCCCACCACCCCATAAAGAGGTTAGCGTAGGAGGGGGCAAAATTTGCCCCCATAGAAGTCCCGCACCTCTGGAGGTAAAAACCCCCATCAAACAGGAAGAAGTTGTGGGTAAGGAGGTATTCAACTGCTAAAATGATGAAGTCCTTCAAAGCATTAGAATAATTACTATAAAGATCCAAATGATAGATCAAAGCTTTCAAACCCAAACAGTGGGGTATGGAGGAGTACAGTGACTTCACATCACAGCTCAGCCACTTATACCCCTCCATCCAAACCACCCTACTCAGAAGTTGAATAACGTGGGTAGTATCTTTAAGATGACTAAAAAGTCTCAAAACTAATGGCTGAAGCAGATGATCCACCCATTCGCCTAAAGGCTCATTCAAAGAGCCTATGCCGGAGACAATGGGTCTACCCTGCGGGGCGGCCTGACTCTTGTGAATTTTGGGGAGATGGTGGAAGATAGGCGTTATAGGGTCAATGACTAACAACACTTCTACCTCCCTCTGTGTTAAAACTCCCCACGATAAGCCGCGCCGCAGGATAGATTCCAAGTCACTGGCAAAGTCCCTGGTTGGATCGCCCCTCAATCTTGTATAAGAATCTATGTCACCCAATTGTCTGAGGGCTTATTCATGATAATAGGTAGTATCCATAACTACTATAGAGCCTCCTTTATCTGCATTTTTGATGATGATATCTTTCCTATCTTTCAATTCCCGCAATGCAACTTTCTCTTCCTTAGTCAAATTGTAAGTTTTTTTTCTTCTTACAACTCTGACTAAGTTGAACCAAATCCCGTTCAATAAGATCCTGAAAATTATCCAATACCTTACATCTACTATTAACTGGATAAAAAGTAGATTTAGTAGTTATATTAACCTTGACTCTTGTTATAACATCAGTATGTAATGAACTACTCTCATTTTTCATTGATTCCATATCGGTCAAGGTACATAGATCTTGAAACGACATGTCAACTCGATTAACAACATTCACATTAGACACTGTAGATGAAAAGGATAAAGGATCATCAATATCACTGGGATTCTGTATCTCAGGGGACACATCTACCTCCTCTTTATGATAGAACTTTTTCAAAGTAAGTTTTCTTACTAACCTATTCACATCAATCATTGTATTAAATAAATCAAAATGACACATTGGTGCAAAATTCAATCCTCTCTCCAAAAGAGACATCTGTGCCAAAGAGAGGTTAGCACGTGACAGATTGATTACAGAGGTAATATTTTTTATTTCCCCCTCCTGCTCTTCTCCCTTCTTCCTTCCCTTTGTTGAACCACTCCTCCTTTTTCCCCCTCTTCTCGTTTGTTTCTTCTTTCTCTCTTCCATGAAAACTTGTGTTTTTTTCTCCTCTCGACTGCTCAATAAAAAAGACGATGTTGAAGCTACCGCTTCATCAACAGATGTAGATACCGTTTCTGAATTTACTATTGTAGATGTTGAGGGCATCTTCACATTATCAGAATCTGTAACATCTGTATCAATGCTGGAAAAACTTACTCTCTTCTGTGCCAAAATAGATCTATAATGAGTCCTTCGATTTTTATAATAATTACTACGGAAGTTATAAATATTCCCAGACTCATAGTCTTCTTTATCACGCTGAAATTTCCGCTGCTTGGTTTCCATAATTGAATTTTCCAATCTTTCAAGGTAAGTTGACAGCTTCCCATCCAATTTAGCAAAATCAGGAGTATCCTTATGTGACTCTAAAAACTTTTGTTTTATCTTTGTCTTCTTGAACCTGAGTCAAAATACTTTGTTTATACTTAATTATAAGATCAATTAAGGTATTAGAACATTGATTCAAAGCTGCATTCCATTTTTCCATAAAATCTGGATCATTGTTAACAAATGTTGGAACCTTCTTTATTCTAAGGCCCCTTGGAATCCTCTGCACCTTTATATATTGTTCCAAGGTGGTAATTTCCCACAAAGTTTGCGTTTCTTTTATCATTAACTTTTCTAATTCACGGAACAAATCATATAAGTCCAGATCATCATCCACTTGTACATTCTCCAAATCATTAACTTCAAAAGCTTTTATAACCCTTTCCATTCTCTGCTTCATATCATCAACTGAGCGGAGAGATCGGCTGGTGCCCACCACAGATGTATCCTCCATCTTATACACCCGTTATATTCAAAATGAAAAAAGGGGGGGAAATACC
Source organism: Rhinophrynus dorsalis (assembly GCA_037306005.1). NCBI lineage: Eukaryota > Metazoa > Chordata > Amphibia > Anura > Rhinophrynidae > Rhinophrynus > Rhinophrynus dorsalis. The sequence goes on from CM074722.1 coordinate 116,931,285, forward strand.
GAATGGAGAAGTAAATAAGTGTTTTCACTTTAAATAATGTCCATTCATCACAGCTTATCAAAACTGCATGTTCCACTTGCATTACACCTTTTTCTCATTATTCCAAGTGAGCAAGCTTTAAGGAAGAACAATTCACAATCTCGTCAAAAAACAAAAATAAGCTGCTCCACTCTGAATCGTGAATATATAATTTGTTTGGAACAATTTCTCCTCCACAACCTCAAACGTAAATCCTCATCCCCTTTTGTAAAATCACTTGTCATCCACCGTCACTTGTGCTCCCAAAAAGGCTCTTACAAATGACTTTAAATACTACATACACAGAAAAATATGGTGCACCAAGTCTTCACATCGAGGATACGGCTAAGTGTATAATAAAATCATTGATCGCCATTCAGGAAAAACATACAATCCATACCTCGTGTTTCTTTTACAGGCGTATATGGGATAAGGTGGGCACCGCACTGCAGACACCTCTCAAACCATTGCAATCAACGCGTTTCGCGTGGGAACACGCTTAATCATGATCACCCCGTCACACTGAATGACGAATATTTAAAATGTTGACAACCAATCACGGCAGCATGAAACAACTGACTTTAAGTATGGAAGCCTCGTAATGTCAAAAATACAACATACTTAATCAAAATCACACATATATAGCAAGTGCAATCAACCCAAAAAGGTACAAATTTACAAGGTAAATCATCACCCACATCTGAATGTACCACTTGCCACAATGTGTATATTTAAAATTTACATTTATATATTTATGTTAAGGATCGGCAATCCTATTGTTGTTTCAAAGTTGTCGTTTCCAGTATGCCACAGCCCAAAGACACGGACATTCATATTAAACATTAACAATTTCTATCAACATAATGACAACATTAATTAAAAACTGACAATATTAGCTGACTTCAAACCCAGCAAAGAATATCCAATTTGAATCAGATGAAATCAACACAATCAAATCAGATTAAGGAAAGGGTTAAATGAAATTCAATCTCCCTTAAAAGCGTCTCATCCAAAAAATCTTCTTCTATCAAAAGAGATTTCAAAGTACAGAAAATGTATATAGAAAGAGACCAATTCAAATGGAGATTATACAGTCATGGGTTACAGTCATTTTGATGATTGTAGACAAGTTCTCGAAGATGGCCCATTTTGTACCACTTAAAGGATTGCCTTCTGCTAAAGAGTTGGCAGTGGTGTTTGCCAGAGAGGTCTTCCGATTACATGGCATTCCTAAAGTCATTGTCTCCAATAGAGGAAGCCAGTTTGTGTCCCGGTTCTGGAGGAGTTTCTGCTCTCAAATGGGCATTCAATTGGCATTCTCCTCCGCGTATCATCCGCAGTCTAATGGTGCAGCAGAAGGGTCAAACCAAGCCTTAGAACAGTTCCTTCGCTGCTATATCTCTGACCATCACGATAACTGGGCTACCCTGTTACCCTGGGCAGAGTTTGCCCGGAATAGTGCTGGTAACTCTTCCACTAAGAGTTCCCTGTTCATGGTTAATTATGGGTTCCAATCCTCAGCTCTTCCCGAGACCTTCCAAGCACAAGAAATTCCAGCTCCGGACGAGCATTTAAAGTGATCGTAATGTTTCATAATAAAAGCAGCTCTAATTAATCATCATAGTATTTGGACTTTGGAGAGTGTTATTTCAATTCTGTCCGAGTTGTAGTTCCGGAGTAATTGAATGGCAAAGTATCCACCTCCCGCCCCTTTTACTGATGTAACACTTTTCAGCCAGAGCAGAAGGGAGGTGCCCATGTAGACTGCAGAGAGGGACAATCTTCAATTAAGATAAGGGAAAAACCTGAAAAGCTTGTCAAGGGGGGCAGGGCTTTCATTGTTTTCATTGTAAGAAGACTGTCCCCTGCTGTTATCTGTCTGGTCTTACAACCAGATTCCCCATCTGAGAAGAGATGGCTTACACTAGGAAAAAGGGACGGGAGGGGAAACTCTGCTTGTGAATATCTCTTAAACCATAAAGGTTTGAGAGATAAGACATATCATTCTTCATATTTTTTTTAATGCCTACAAAATAAAAAAAAATTAAAACAAAGTATTACTATCCCTTTAAGGGCACTCCGTTCCTCCTGGGTACGGGTACAGCATACCCTATGTGATTCCGTGCAGCGACAAAAAAAGGCAGGCTGACCAAAGGCGATTGCCGTCACCTACATTTCAGGTAGGAGACAGAGTATGGCTGTCTTCCCGTACCTTGCACCTCCAGGTGCCTTGTAACAAGTTGGCTCCTCGATTCATTGGTCCCTTTCGGGTGTCTCGCAAAATTAACCCGGTGACGTATGCATTGGAACTTCCTTCCAACATGTGCATTCACAATGTCTTTCATGTTTCCTTGCTAAAACCCTTGGTCTGCAACCGGTATACTTCAGCTCCTGCTCGTCGTCCTCCCGTGAGAGTTGCAGATCACGAGGTCCAGACCATTCTGGACTCTCGTTTGGTTCGAGGGCGTCTACACTACTTTATTCATTGGAAGGGTTATGGTCCAGAGGAGCGTTCTTGGTTTCCAGCTGCAGATGTTCACGCTCCTGTATTGGTACGCAGGTTTCATGCTCGATTCCCTGACAAACCCCGGCCGGCTCCGCAGAGGGGGGGGGCCTTTGAGGGGGGGTACTGTTACAGCTTACCTTGACTTCAGCATCATTACAGGCGCGAGGCTGCAAGCATGCTGCAGGCCTCTGTTTTATCTGTTTTCTTACTGTAGTCTCCTCCTACCTACTTCCTCCCTCTGAGCTGCTCCTCCTACTTCCTGTGGAGGGGTTTAAAACGCTGATTGAGGCCTGACTCAGATGCCCTTGCTTTGTTGATCAAAGCAGTTCTGTACTTTGGGCTCCGTGTATGACCTGGCTAGTCTTCCATCCATTCTAGTGCTGACCTTTGGCTTTGTCTGACTATTCTTTTGCCTCACCCCTAATAGTGGACATCCAAACTGATGCAGACTTGTGGCTCTGGTTGACTACCTGAACTGTGTATGACCTGTCTTGTCTGACTACCCCCTCTTGTGCTGAATAGTGGCTCTGTCTGACTATTCTTTTGTCTTTTCCCCTGGTGATCAGACACCCAATATAGTGCGGGCCTGGGTCTCTGGTAGACTTGCATCTGACTGCAGGTGTGAGTCAGTTCACTCGTTAACGTCGGATCAAGATCCTGAGTTCCGGTTCCTGCTACTGCTCCTGGTTCAAGATCCTGAGTTCCAGTTCCTGCTACTGCTCCTGCTCCTGGTTCAAGATCCTGAGTTCCAGTTCCTGCTACTGCTCCTGGTTCCTGTTGAAACTACCAGTGGCTAAGACCTAGTTTCCAGCAGTGTGGTCTAGCTTTGCAGCCTATTATTCCTGATAATAGTGCTTGCTGGCTGGTAACCCTCTACTTGTTCCTGTTATTTGTTGTTCTTTCTATCTGATTGTTAATAAATTGCATTTATTGTACCGTACTGACTCCTGAACTTCTCTGGGTAACCGTGACAGTATGCAAGGGCCATGAGTTCAGAGGGTGATGGTAATGTAATTTTCCAAAGCATCCTGGATAGGATGGAGACACTGGGTCAAAGACTAGACCAGTTGTCTTTAGCCATACAGATGGTTTCGCAGCATACTGCAAACCTTGGACAAATTTGTACACAACTGGTATCCCCTCCCGATCCTTCCCGGGCACCAGTTCAACCCGCCTCGGTTGACGCAGGCATGGTCAAGAGGCTAACGGGTTCCGCTCAGCTCCCACAACGGTATGGTGGGGATCCAGATGGTTGCCGTGGTTTCCTAAACCAATTGGGAATATATATCGAGTTGGTACCATATGCGTTTCCGAATGAACGCAGCAAGGTGGGCTTCCTGATCTCTCTTCTCACTGGTCGGGCATTGGCATGGGCCAACCCGTTACGGGAGACTAATAAACCCATTGTGCATAATTTCGCTGAGTTCGTGAACTCCTTTAAGCATGTCTTTGACAGGCCTGGCCGCGTGGTCTTGGCTTCCAAACACCTGATGACCCTCCAACAGGGTGCATGCACGGTGGCGGATTACGCCATTGAATTCCGTACTCAGGCGGCTGAGGTTGATTCGAATAACGAAGCGCTGATGGCCGTGTTTTTCCAAGGGCTCTGTGATATGATGAAAGATGAGATCGCGGCACGCGATCTTCCTAATGAGTTGGAACGGTTAATTGAGTTCTGTATTCTGATGGATACCAGAAAAAGGGAGAGACCCTCGTTTAAAGAGGACCTGTGGAGGTTCTCTGGCAAGGGGCCTTCTCGTTATGTTAACCCTCCCTCTCCTCCCAGGCCTCCTAGATTTGTCACAGATGATTCCGAGCCCATGCAGGTTGATGCTGTGGTCAGAGGGAGGTCGGCAGTTGTGGAGCAGGGACGCAGACAGCTTGATGAGGTCCCTCCACACGTTTCTGACCCACCCTATCCTCCCTCGCCTCCCTTACCTCCTGATCTCGACTCTGAGAGTGGTGACCCTAGAATGGTGGGGGCCACTCGTTTGTCTAGGGAGGAGAGAGCCTTTAGGAGGAGGGAGAGACTCTGTCTCTATTGTGGTAAATCTGGACATCTGCTGCGATCCTGTCCGTCCCGAGCGACGCTCAAACTTAAGAACCAGAAGGGGACAAGTGATTGGTGGTATTTCACTGTCCCAAGTAAATTTTTCAGATAAACCAGTACTGAGGGCCTGTATTTACTGGGCTAATAAATCTGTGTCCGTTCCAGAGTTTCTGGACACGGGGGCCACAGGACATTTTATGGATGCGAATTTGCAGCCAGCAAATGTATTCCATTGGTACATCTCGAGTCTCCTTTGGCAGTAGAGGCTATTGATGGTAGACCTCTACAACCTGCACACATTACTCATGAGACCGCACTACTAACCCTGAGGGTTGGAACCCTACATACTGAGACTCTGAAGTTTCAGGTGATTAATTCACCACATCATGCCATTGTCCTGGGGTTTCCATGGGTGCAGAGACACAACCCCAGGATGGACAGGCACACGTGTGAAGTGTTATCCTGGTCTCCAGGTTGTACAAAGTCTTGTCTAGCTTATCCTGTGAGAGCCACACAGGCCTCAAATCCACTCCTCCCAGAGGAGTATGCCTCCTTTGACGTTTTCAGTCAAAGCCAGGCTGAGGTCTTACCTCCACATAGACCTTACGATTGTGCCTTGGAGTTATTGCCTGGTTCCTCACCCCCGAGGGGTCGTGTCTATCCTTTGTCTGTGGAGGAGAACAAGGCTATGGAGGATTATGTGGCTGATGCGCTGGCCAGGGGAGGTGCCAGCTAAAACTGACTTGATTGTATGTGGTCTGGTCCTGCTAGCAATTCGTATCCATTGACACTCCATTTAGGACTGGCTAACAAACTTGCATAATGGCAAAATATATAGGGCCAACTAGGATTATCTGGTTATAGTAATGTGCTACTTTTAACCCTTTGGAGGTGCAGTGCATTGCAAAAGTCACAACAGATGACCTGTCACCTCAAATGTCTGAAAACTTCAGTATACTGCCTATTTATCCTGTGGCCGAAAAGAACATCAAATCTTAAGCTTATGTGTTTACCTAGACTGATAGGAGAGAATTTGATTTTGTTTATTACAGTGGTGATATGATTAAAATGTAGTCTGTATGGAAACTGTTTATTTTAAACTTAACACATCTAGTGCCATAGTATTCAAACATTGCAAAGCAATTCTACAAGCCAGATTCCCTCCTCATTGTCTTTGACTGGGACATGTTTAACACAATCAAAATGATGATTGTACAGAGCAGATATCTTCCCCTAGAAACCTCTCAGTCTCTGTAGGAGATATTAGGGGTTCATAACTCCCATGTGTCCCACTCCAGGAGGGACAGTCTCAGTGAGACCAAAATCCCTCTTTCCCATTGCAATCAATAGGATGATGATGAAACTGCTCATTGCAATCACCCTGATTACCTATATAGCTTGAGTGCCAGATCTTCCATTCGTTCTTTATAGTGGAGGGTGTTTTCATGTCAGTGATAGCCACTAGGCATGCCCCTCCTTGCTTTACTGTTGGCACATATTTTACTTATACAATGGAGGGCATAAGCACCATATGATAGGGATATGCTCCATTGCACAACCATGACATAATGTGTGTAGCACAGTTGAGCAATATGTGGCTCTTCAGTTGTTGGATTATAAACCACATCATTCTCCATTGGCCAGTGACCGCCTGAGGGTGATGGGAATTGTAGTCTGACAACAGCTAGAGAGTCACAAGTTGCCCACCCAGTTGTTTTCAATTCGCTTTTCCCTCCAGGAAAACAGTTAATTAAACCTACGAATAGATAACATGACATGCTTATATGCGCCATTCTTCAGGAGAATTGTCCACTTGCACTGTATACAATAATTAGGCGTGTGGCTCTGGCCTGCTGAGCAGGTCTTTATGTCCCTGCTATTAGGTACCATCAAGGCATCACACAACCGTGTATGCTCACTGTAGAAAAAATGTGCAAGGATCTGATGCTGTAGTTGAATTTACACATCTGGAGAGAGTAACCATCCTAGTACTTTGGGGCCAACACGCTTTGTTGTGTTACACAGCCGGTGAGAGCAGGGCAATGATGTTCTTCTTTCTAACTTGACTCCAACTAACTTTCTAACTTGACTCCACGGGGCTGATCTCATCAGGTTAAATCATTAGTTGCCCAGTGCTTTAAAATAATATTAAAGTTTAATATTGGAAAAATATAATTCAGAGTTTATCCTACTGATTAAAACTTGGAAACTACAATTGTTGATGATTTATTCACAAGTTATTGCAACTGGAACTTGAATTTTTGTTAGAAATACCTCTATAGCCTGATCTTACAGTGGTGCTATTGATAGACCATCCTATGGCCTTTATTTATAAAGACAAAGTGTGGAAAATCAACTGTAGCATGTTTATTAAGCGTTTCAGCAGTTAAACCAAATATTTTATGCCTCCACTTGTTAATGTCTTATGCACTTATTTTCCTTTTAAAATATGTGAACATTGTTTTTGTTATTGAATATTTTGTTAATTTTATTCTGAATAAAACAGAGAACAGTGTAATTTCATCAAAGAGAACTCGAGATGGGTGGGGTTAAAGGCAGCGTTATGGGTGGGGCTAGGCGTGGAACCTGGTGGAGATTAACTTTTTTGCCTGGCTAGTAGCTTAGGACTTGAAATTTTGAGCCCTGATACAGTGAATACAATGGAAGGGTAAACATGTACACAAGAGCTTTTTCACAGTAAGCATTTTACATTATTTAATTGTCGCTCCAAATCCTAACCTATAGGAATCGGAGTGGCAAGATACAGCAGCCAGTCCGGTCCGAGTACGAGTACGTCACACTGGTGTCCCGGCCTGTGGGAGAGGGAGCAACACCAGATGCCTGGACTCCCCCTTCTTAGTCCTCAAGCCAGCGCTGGGGAAACTGACTGTGGCTTGAGAGGGGGTTGTGACTGGCTATAAGTCCTTCTGTTGCGATATCCCGTCCTCATTGCAGTTATCCTGACTGAACCAATACTGAATTGTAAAATTGGTGGGCCAGGCTCCACAGTAGTAGCTGTCCGTTGTTCCCTGAAACTCTGTTTAACCACACCAGGGGATTGTGGTTCGTGATCACAGTAAGTTTCCTGCCATACAAAAAAGGCTGTAGTTTTTTAAGGCACACATTAGAGCAAGACACTCCTTCTCCACTGCTGAGTATGCCACCTCCCAACTCAATAATTGCTGGGTCAGGAACGCAACGGGATGCTCTTCTCCGGCGGCGTTAACTTGGCTCAGCACCAGTCCGAGTCCACAGTTGGAAGCATCTGTGTGGACCAGAAAAGAGCTGTTAAAATCGGGTGCTGCCAATAATGGTTTCATAGCGCAGAAATCCCGTTCAGTCAGGTCCCCATGCCACAGTCCTGTGGAGGGCCTTTCGGGTAAGGTAAGTGAGGGGCTTGGCTGGAGAGCTATAATGGGGTACGAATTTCCTGTAGTACCCAGCGGTTCCGAGGAAAGCTAGCACTTGCTTCTTGGTTTGCAGGGTGGACCAGTCTAGAATAGCTCTATCTTTGCTGCCTCAGGTCATTGGGTCCCACTGCCTATTCAGTGTCCTTGGTATTGTACCTCCCTATCTGGCACTATGTCAGGGCATATGTTAAGCTGGCCCAGTGTATACTCCCCAGAATAGCCTTCAAATGCAGCAGGTGATCATCCCAGGTATCGTTGAAGATAAAGATGTCATCCAGGTAGATGCATGCAAATTCTTGTGCCTCTGCCAGCAGATGATCCACCAATGGCTGGAAAGTAGCCAGCGTATTCTTCATCCCAAATGGCATTACCTTGAACTAGGGCTGCAACAACTAATCGATATTATCGATAAAAATCGATTATGAGAATCGTTGTCAACGATTCTCATAATCGATTAGTTGCAGCCCCAGACTGCCGCTGCCGCCAGTGTCAATATGACAAGATCCATCCGCCCGCATCATCAAGCGCCCCTGCGGGCCGTGATGACATACAGACAGAGAAGAGGAAGAGGGCAGAGGCACCGGAAGAGAAGCGCTTGTTGCCAGCAGACTGATCGTTACTGTCTGGCAGCAAGCACTTCTCTTTCGGTGCCTCTGCCCTCCCCTTCTCTGTATGTATGTCATCACGGCCCGCAGGGGCGCGTGATGATGCGGGCAGGCAGGAGGGAACTCAGAGCCAGCCAGCCACAGGGGACCGGATGCCACTCAGATTACCCCCCAGCCCGCCAACTCAACGCAGCAGTGAGATGGAGAGCGACCGTGACAGTCTAGAGGTGCAAGGGGGGAGAAAGTGACACATGGGGGAGAAAGTACATGGGGGAGAAAGAGAGGCACAAGTGGGAGAAAGAGAGGCACAAGTGGGAGAAAGAGAGGCACAAGTGGGAGAAAGAAGTACATGGGGGAGAAAGAGAGGCACAAGGGGGAGAAAGAAGTACATGGGGGAGAAAGAGGCACAAGGGGTAGAAAGAAGTACAAGGGGGAGAAAGAGAGGCACAAGGGGGGGAGAAAGAAGTACATGGGGGAAAAAGAGAGGCACAAGGGGGAGAAAGAAGTACAAGGGGGAGAAAGAGAGGCACAAGGGGGGGAGAAAGAAGTACATGGGGGAGAAATAGAGGTGCAAGGGGGAGAGAGGTGCATAGACCCCATAGTAAAATAATAACAATGACGCATGTTAAATGTGTGAAGTTTTTTATTCTGCTGTTTGTTTTTAACACTCAGTTTAATCATTTAAATAATGAAAAATTAGCATATTGTTTTTTTATCCGATTAATCAAAAAAATAATCGGACAACTAATCGATTATCAAAATAATCGTTAGTTGCAGCCCTACCTTGAACTGGTATAGACCATAGGGGGTGATAACCGCAGACTTGGCTACCGCCTCAGGGTCTAGTGGTATCTACCAGTACCCTCAACTAAGGTTGAGGGTAGAGACAACTCCAGCCCCAGTGAGCTGATCAGGCAACGCATCTACCGGGGGCATATGGTAGGCATCAGTGACCGCCTGGTCGTTGATTCTCAGGTGGTCGACATAGAACCGGATAGTGCCATCTTTTTTGGGGACCAAAACCACCAGAGAAGCCACCAGAGAAGCCAAAGGAATGGCAGATGGTTTGATGACTCCTAGAGCTAACATATGCTGAATCTCTTGCTGCATTCTCTTCTTAACAGCCTCTGGGACCGGTAGCGGGTTGCCGGAGGCCTACTTGCCCTGGGTTATCTACTTTATGCTGTGTCAGGGAGGTGAGACCGGGTAGGGGAGACACTTCTGTATCATGTCCCTGGTCTTTCCCTGCTGGGTGAGTGCCTAACATGAGTGGGTCTGAAGGGCCCGGGTACTGGATGTCGGCCAGTAGATCAGGGATGTCCTGCTCTTCTGGGTCATCCCCTGCCAGGGTGCATATGGCCAGGGTAGCTTCCTTTTGGAGGTGATAAGCTTTTAGGGCATTGATATGACAGGTCATCTGGTCCTGCTGCATAGCCCCTCTAGCGATCACGTATGTAGTCTCTCCCTGCTTGTCTATGATCCTGTAGGGCCCTTCCCAAACTGTCTGCAGCTTGTTCTGTCTAAAGGGAAGAAGGCTACCACTTGCTGACCTAGGCTAAGTTCCTTGTCCATGGCCTGCCGGTCCTAGTGATGTTTCTGTTGGGTCTGGGCAGCCTGGAGGTGCTGCCGGGCTAATCCCATTAATGACTCTAGCTTCTTCTGTAGCTCCAAGATTAAGTGACCACTGGGGTTTCTTAAGATTCACATTTGCCCTCCCAGTACTTGGAGGGAGGTCCAGGGGTCCCCAGACTCTTTTCCTAAACAATAATTCAAAGGGAGAGAAGCCTGTGGACTCCTGCTGTACCTTGCGATAGGCAAACAAGAGATGGAGCAGATATTTCTCCCAATCTGACTGTGAATCTGTGAAAGCCCGCTGCATCTGCTTCAAGGTCCCAATTAACCTTTCACAGAGGCCATTGGTCTGGGGATGGTAGTCTGTTGTGTGAAGGGGTTTAACCCCGCACAACTCAGAGGTGAATTGGGTCCCCGATCTGATAGTATCTCCTGGGGGAGCCCTATCTTGGTAAATATGGTCACTAGGGCTTCTGTTACTATTTCAGCAGTAATGTTAGATAATGCCACAGTCTCGGGATAGCGAGTGGTGAAGTCCACTATGGTAAGAATGAACTTCTTGCATGTTTTACTGGGATGGGCCAGGGGACCTAAGATATCAATAGTGACCCACTGAAAGGGCTCATTGATGATGGGCATGGGGTATGGGAGGGGGGTCTGTCTTTTCCGTGTTTTCTTTGAAAATTATAATTTGAAGGAAGTTCATGTTTGGCCTCTTAAAGCTGGAAACTGAAACACTTTTTATAATCCTTGTTTCAGGAGTACTTTTTGCACCCATAGGGTGATTATTCTGTCTAGTTCAGGGTCAAATAAGAATCTTCCCAAACGTAAGTGTTGTAAGGAATCTTTGTTTTGATGTGCAGACTTTTGATCATATGGCTCAACCTATTTATCAGGATTTTGGTATCTTACAAGGCTGTTGGATACATATCCAGAATGTTCCCCCTAACAATTCCTTGTAAATGGCCCCACATATGATCATTTAAAAGAGGTATTGAAGTGTACAATTACTTTTTTTTGTGGTCCAAAGGCACCAGAAGATGGTGGTGTATGAAAGAAAAATGCCACATTTCATACTGAACCTGATAGAAATAATGGTAAACAATAATGTTTTTAATTGTCAACAAAAATATTCTTATCTGAATAATAGATTCCTAAAGTATATTGTTACACTTACAATGTGAAAGGTAAGAAAATGTATCTTGCTGATAAACTGTTAGGATGAACCAACAGTAGGTAAAGTGGATAACTTTCAGATTTTTTTTTAAATTTGCATCAATAACCTTTCTGCAGTGAGGTTGCACCCTTACTCCTTGCTACATTTCCTTGTTTTCTGGGGTTTTTTTTGTAACTTTTTTTATTAGATTTTTCTGATACAAAGAACATAGACAAAATCAACATGACAACTTACAATAATATTGTATTAATGATGAAAAGAAAGCTAAATTAAAGAGGAACTACCACCTCTAAAAAACATTGAGCTGCAATAATTCCCCATCTGGCAACCAGCTGCTTAGTAGCGCTAGTCACCAGAATTATTATCTTGTTAAATAGAATTATCCATTCTTCCCGGGCTGACAGGCAGGACGGAGTGCAGACATCTTTCCATACTGACGTCTGCACCCCTGCGCTGTCAGTCCCTTTTGGAGCTGAATGGCTCCTAGCAACGCCTCCTAGAGCTGGCTGGGACTGATGGCGCAGGCGTGCAGACATCAGTATGGAAAGATGTCTGCTCTTCGTCCTGCCTGTCAGCCCGGGAAGAATGGCTAATTCTATTTAACAAGGTAATAATTGTGGCGACTAGCGCTACTGAGCAGCTAGTCGCCAGATGGGGAGTTATTGCAGCTCAAGTTTTTTAGTGGTGGTAGTTCCGCTTTAATAACCATAGATAAAAATATGTCTTGAAAAGGTTATATAAAGAAGCAACTGAATCTTTCATAAATGGGGTAAAAGGAGGAGGGCAGAAAGGGGGGAGGGGGAAAAGTTATAACCAGAAGGAGGGGTGAAGGGGGAGGAGGATAGAGAGCGGCAATATGAAATACCTCTCAGATTGGGGATAGCAGGTGTATGAGTAAAAGAGTATCACAGAAGTAGTAGTAGCAGGGCAGAGAGGTCATATAGCAGGCGTTTCAAAGAGTGATTTCTCCAGTGACCACAAAGTGCTTTGAAAACATAAGGGAAAGTTTGACTTCTGGGTCATAGGTAGGGTATTTATAAACTCTTCCCACGCCCTCCAGAAAGCATGACCCATTGTTTTTATTGATACTTTATGAAGCCAGTGTTCCCTGAAGGGTGGGTTTGTCTTAAGTCAAATACCCAGAATCATCTTGATCGATATCCTCATTAAAATGTGGAAAAGGCATTTCTGATACCTAGAGAGAGGGTAATCAGGAGTAAGTATTTCCAAGACAAAAGTGGAATGATTAGGGTTCACATGGGTATCAAAGATCCTGGACACATCAGTAGCCACAGCTCGCCAGAACTGTTTCACCGATGGACAGTCCCGCAAGTTATGATAAGTGTAGAGAGTGATGGCATTTAATACAGCTGAGGCTGTGTGCAGTCTCCATAGAGACAGCTTGCCCTGGAGAGATGTAGGAGTAATGATACAGATACCCGCAGTCTGTGATGGAGACTGCTAAGGAGTTGCCATGATGCCTGGCTAATTAGAACTGCCACTGTAAGATGTGAGAAGCTGGTTGAAACTGAAGGTAAATGTGTCAACCGCAAGGTTGGACCGCACAGACGAGCTGAGGCAGACCATGCTCAGGATGACTGGGCTGGGTCTATACAAATGGTCAAAAGTGCAGTTCTAGGGCTAGATTTAAAGGCAACCGTTAAACCAGCCGCTAAGTGAAAAAGGCACATCTCTTGCAAATAATACAGGAGTTACGGCAGATTCAATAGCTACTCTGCGAGAATAGCTATCGAGCATAGGCACACAAAAAACACGTAACACAAAAGCCGTTGTCGCTCATGTTAATGCACAGCGGGCGGCCAAATGACACGATAACAGCGCACAAAACAACATCTAACATAACGGCTGCCGTTGTCTAGCAACCATGATTGATGCCAAAACAAATTCAAACACACAGCCAATCACAAAGCCCCAATGTATCAAATAACTTCAAATACACCTATATATACCCAAAAATAACCGTCACACACTGTCTGTTATCGAGTTCTTCAGAGCCAGATATCAGGACCCAGGAGCGGAGGATAGTGATTAGAGAGAGGGAGAGAGGCGCGTTCATTGGAGGTAGAGGAGTTTTGCAGTTTGGAGAGAGGAGAGAGGTGCACTAAATATACACATATCACACTTTTGCACATATTATATACACACATACAAACACATACACATACATACACATAGTCCTTTTATTTTATAACACCTTACACATTTTACTTTTTATTTTGACAGTGTGAATCTGGGAGTGCACGTGTGTGACAGAGAGTGAGTGGATTGAGTGTGTCTGTGAGGGCCTGTGGGAGTGCCTGGGTGTGACTGGGTGAGTGATAGCCAGGAGAGGAGGAAAGGAGAGAGGGATGGGGAGCGTAGTGGAGGAGGAGGAAGCTCAGGAGGGGATCCCTCAGCAGAGCAGGGCTGGGAGAGGGAGATCCGCAGGGCGGAGGGGGACCCGGCCCACAAGAGCAGACACACAAAGAAGAGGGACAGAACCTGCAGTGGGACGAGGGGTAGTTCCTGGGGAGCACCCCACACAGGCAGGGTCAGACCAGACAGGGCATTCCGGCTCTGAATCCTCCCATGCCGGAGCTGATGAGGGCAGGATCAGGGATCCCAGATATACTGAGGAGGAGAACACTGCTCTCGTGGAAGCTGTCCTGGAGAGGCAAAGTGTTCTCCACCCGACGGCAAAGGTCCCTGGCCTGGCAGCGAGGAGGAAGGCAGCCTGGAATCAGATCTGCAGCCGGGTGAACGCGGTGGCTACATGCAGACGGGACGTGGAGTCTGTGAAGAAGAGATGGGGCGACTGCCGGAGGGTGGTCAAGAACAAGATGTCTGACATGGCCAAGCAAGCCCGAGGTGGCCCATCTGTGTCCATCACATTCTGCGGCTGGGAGGAGATGGTGCGGCAGAACATGTCCCCGACCATGATCGAGGGGGTCGTGGGAGGAACTGACACTGGGGATGAGAGGAGCCTCCACACTACCGGTAAGTGCAACACTACATAACCACACACTACAGCAACCAACACCAGCTGCACACACACAGTCACACCTCAACACATGTCCATCACTCAGCCATACAACTGCACCAACACAGCACCATGAGGGTTAAAAAAAGGACACAACACCTGGACAAATGGCAACGTCCAACTTGGGACAAACCTGTCAAAGTCCTACTTCAACCCTCCTGTCGCTGTGCTCATTACACACAATACACAAACCTTCATGTTCAAAATATCGACTGTCATAGATCATCACTGTTCACACATAATGTCACCCATGTCCCCACCCCCACCCTAACCCCTTGAGTGCTAGAGGGATCATAAATGCATCAATCAACAATGCATTGGCAACCCCTCTGGGACTCAAGGGGTTAACCTTACAACAAACAAGTCAATAGGACAACGATCACATGCTACACAGGGGACATTCACTAAGTGGTGACAAACAGATGGTGGACACAAAGTAACCCTCACTTCACCAGTACCAGTGTTAGTCCATGGAGAATATGCAAAAACAAGAATCAAGTTCATAGGGTCCCATTGTACAGACTCCATGGAAAACACTGGAAATGGGGAAAGGAGATCACTGGAGAAGTCACCATCATGTTCACTTCATCAGTTCAACATCACTGCTTACTGAATCACAAAAAGGGGGCATCAGGTCACACATCACAGTGTCACACAGAATAAATGCTTGTAGGTGCAACACACAGGCCGAAAACTATTTTACAGAATTCAAGCTGGAAAAAGTAGGCATTGGTGTTGTGGCTGCAATCATTTACTCTGACTTGAAATTACATATCCCATATCTGATTCCCACATGGATCCACAGGGGTGCTGATGCCATGGATGGATGGTACACCAGCATCTCTATGCAGGATACATATGGGAAACAAATAGCAAACATTGTACCTTGGTCACCAACAGGCCATGACTGATGGATATCTAGGACTGAGTACAGTTGCCTCACACAGAAGGATGGATGGGCTCATACACAGACAAAAAAAAGGCCTCAATCAAAGATATCCCTCACTACTGGCTGGATTGTTGCTCTTAGGATTCAAATGTTACTAAATATGTTCCAACATGATGTGAACACAGAGATCACTTCACTGGATGTGATTGCGTTACTGGCCAGATATGTGCACCCATCACAAATCAACCTACATTGCTACCATCCAAATACACATACGTAGTATATCACACTCTGCATAGATGGGATATACGAGGTATGTTCATATCCATCATATCAATACAGTGTCTTGTTGGATGGGTGCACATATATAGCCAGTAAGGCAATCACACCTAATGAAATGCTCTCTGGCATCACATCTTGGAAGGATATTACTGTATCCATATGAAGGGTACATATCCACATACATATATGACCATTTCTACTTGTGTGTCACTGTAATGGGATAGCAATGGGTAATGTCATCATGATGTCATATCATTGCCATCGTTAACAGATGTGTCTTGATCTAAGTCCCTTCCCTCTAACACTCATGGTTATACAGATATTGCTCTATGTGACAGGTGAAGATATCCATCATTTGACCACACGGAGGCTCTTCAGCAGAATCAAAGTCGCAACATATCGAGAGAAATACCTCTTTGGAATGGTCCACAGAGTGTGCTTGTAAACCATGCACACCCTGTACACCATTCCAATTAAGTATTGTTCTCTAAATGGGGCGATTTTGTCTCTGCTGAAAAGCCCTCGTGGGGACAAATGACTGAAATCTCCATCTGTCACATTGAGCAATATCTGAACAACCATAAGGGTAGGAGGGATAGGACTAACAGAGAACAACATCTGTTCCCACAATGTCTACAATCTGACATCAAGGTGGACTTAACCTTTGCCATCCCCCTGGAGGGATAGCCATCCCTACAAGTTGTGAAGACAAATATATGTTGTTGGATCCCCCCCCCCCCCCCGAGTTAAACAATGGTATTCCTACTGCTGAAAGGTGTGTTGATGCAAAAGGTATCACAGCTCAGACATGGATATGTCAGGGGCAATATCCCAGTGGCCTGATATTGTACAGTGGTGCTGTTACTACACAATCATATGAACAGCTCTGGTACAGGGACCAGATATCTACATGGGAGGGTGTAGCAACAGCCCCACTGTACTATTTCTGGACACTGATATTGCACCTCAAAATGAAACCTTCACCCGTAATAACTCAAACAACACCTTTCAGCAGTGGGAGTACCCTTGTTTACCCAGGGGGATTAACACAAACACATATATTTTTCTTCAACACATCAAAGTAGAACTGTCTCCACAAACATATGGCTAAGGTCACTAATCACAACATCTTATTTCTCCACACAGCTCATGGCCCTCAAGCCCAGCGGGAGACAGTGGAGGAGGCTATGTCACCCCCCAGTGAGGAGGACACAGAGGAGGGGACCAGCCGGTGGTCACCTTACCCACCATCACCATCCCCTCCAACACAGGCTGCACCACCACCTACTGCACCCCTTCCAGCTGCACCACCACAGGCTGCACCACCCCTTCCAGCTGCACCACCACAGGCTGCACCACCCCTTCCAGATGCACCTCCCCAGTACAGTGGCTGGATGCCACAGGAGGAGAGGTGGACATATCCATCCACCTCCACCAGCTACTACCCTCCATCAGCAGCACTACCACCACCAGGGAGACAATGGCTGCCAGGGACAGTGGCCACAAACCAATATGGCCCATATTCCTCACACATCAACCCACCCTCCTGGATGGCTCCACAACATGCCCCAAGGTATGATCCCAGGTGGGGTCCCAGCACCTATCAGTGGCCACCATATGAGCCTTGGCCACTGGACTACCCACACCTGGGCCTGATTGGTGAGCCCCAGCGCCCCCTACCCAGGGACATATTAACACCTCCACCAGCACACACATCTTTGGGCAGCTCTGCATCACGTGATGTGGTGGGCATATGCCCATCATCTGCACCAGCCACTCCAACAGCAGCCACAGCACCCTCAACAGCAGCAGAGGAGGAAAGAGCACCCTCAACATCAGCAGAGAAGGAAAGAGCGCCCTCAACAGCAGCGGAGAGGAGGAAAGAGCACCCTCAACAGCAGCGGAGGATGAAGGATGTATAAAGTGTAATCAGCATTGATATAAATGAGTGAACACCAATTGAAATAGAGGTATGGTAACTCAAAAACCAATATCACAAAACAGTATTACCAGCTCCAACAGACTTGCATAGGTGTAACCAGAGGAATTTTATAACAATAATTGAACACAGCAGCATAGAAAGGGTTAATTAATCCTTACAATTAATTATAATACAGTTGGCCATAGTGTATAAGAATAACTGCCCCAGAAACTGTACAGACTATGAGAATTAAGGTCTAAGGAATGTTATATGAATTGCTTTTAATAGCAGGTCTTATAACAATTTTATTGTACCATATCAAAATATATAATTTAGAAAAAGTATCAGGAATAAAATCCCAGATTTAGATAAATAGAATTTAACTATTTATCTTCTGTTTTAAATATTGCATACCTTCTGGATAAAACATATAAATTGCATTTATTATTGTCAATAATAGATTTAAACCAAGAATATACTTAGATATAAATCTAATAATATATATCTAGAAAGCACCATTAAAACAAATACATTCATGCAACATATACTAAAATGTCAATAGCAATCCTATTTGTTACACCTACAGCAATCCTAGGGTTAATCCACCCAAGATGGCGGCTTCTTTTGTCTAGTGAGAGTTTAAAAGAAACTTCCACTTTAGGCCCAAACACGCACGAAACAAAGAAATTCCTTGAAACACACACCAAAACAGACAAACAGCAGATTAAGTTTTAAGTAAAGAATTCACCAGATCAAATATTAGCTCAATAACCTGTCCAGAAACACAAATCTAGTATTCTAGAGGTATCAATAATTAAATTAACTAATATATACACTGCTATATTGATCTAACCGCTATAAACTATTGTACAATTATCTGGATAAAATTTGCAAAATTAATTGAATAATTCTGTTTAGTTCCCAGAATTACTACAGCCAATTTTAAAAATGGGTTGCCAGTTCCCTTTAGAAAAATTATAAGAAATACTTTTTCCTCAAATGCAAAGGAAATATATCTTTCTTAGAACTCTACAGAATTAAAATAAAGATATAATTACCAGAAAATAAATGTAGGTTTCTTTGGGCCTAGCATGAATACTTCAAGGAAATCAGCAGCCAAGAGCCAGAAGACAAGAGAGAGCCCTCTACTGTGTAGACAATCAATACCTTTTAAAGTACAAGTTCTCTTATCAGAAAGCACAGCCCAACCTCCTCTGATTGGATATCATTATAATATATTATCTGCACTTTTCTGATTGGACACTGTAAACTTAAGTTATGAATTCTTGTAGCAATGGTTCTATTATTCCTGAAGATGGCACACCAATACCATATTAAAAATTTCACATATTGGTCACTGGAATTAATGATTTATGACCCATTAAGGACTGCAGGGAGTACTATATGTCATATAAACATGTATTATAATCCTATGTCTGAGATCTTTACATAAGATTATAGGTGTTTTCTCTAGACATTTCATCTACATTCATTCCCATAACACATCACTAAAATATTTCCACCCCCTACATTGAAGCAAAGAGGCTATTTATTGTCTCTAACATGAGATCATTACACACACAAGGATTGAAGAAGGATTAAAAAAAACCCACCATCCTGGTTTTCTAAAAAGTTAGAAATTTCTTTTCCAGTCATGGCAATGTCTCTGACAGGACTTTCTGGAGACAAGTTTTGGTATAACTACAAAACACTGGTGTCAGTGTAGAGGAAACCAGTAAGACCAGCACAGCCAGAGAGCCACCTGAACATTGCTGCAATAACATAAACCTTTCAGTGCCGGAGGCTCGGGCCATTTCCTGTACCCTGCAGGCCAGGCACTTTTTCAGCATTTTTGCTATCCTTCCATTTAAGCTTGATTTACTCTGGTGATTTTTAGCTACATATGGAAAACTATATATTGTTTTTTTCAAAACAAAGTGAGCTTTCTTGTGGTACCTTACAACAAGAGAATTTTACATCGTGCAAAAAGCTATGATGTCATAATGACAAAAAAAGTGAAAATTTACTCATTTTGCTAAAATCACATACTATGTATTTAAAACATTTACCTTCATTGAAAAAGTTTCAATTATTTGAAAAAGCCCTGAGTCCCCCGAGTAAAGAAAATACAAAATTTGTATAGTTGTACCTACGTCCATGGCTAGCGCAGAGCCCTAATCACCAGCAGAGCAAAAAAGGCATTTTCTTACATTTCTGCCCGTTCAACTGTACTGAAATCTCTGAAAACCATGGAATTTCCAACTGTATTCATTAGCTAGTGCTTTTAGGAGAAAAACGACACCTCATTGGTATGATTTCACCTACCTTAGGGGGCGCTACAAGTACCGAACTACACCTATTGCAGCCTCTAATTTTTCTAACATTTTCTCAAACATTACTTGACTGTACACAAATGGTTATAACAACTACAGAAGTGAAGAAAGGCTACACAAACCATACCATTTTGGAAAGAAGACAACCTGCCGCATCAAATGAGGGGTCACTTGCCTTTCTACCCCCTGGGCTGAAGTGCATAAATATTTCCAAAAGGTGGAGCTATGGAAATAAATACATGTTTTTTTACATTTCCACCACTTCAAAGATACTAAAATATTTGAAAACCATAACATTTCCTGCTGTATTCAGTATCTGCTACAAACATGAGAAAAATGGTAGCCCATTTGTGTTGTTTAACATACAATATGTAGGTGCTAGGAACACGTATGTAAGTAAACCTGACACTTTTGTTTTCGAAATTATCTGCTTGCACTAAAATGGTTATAACCATAATAGATATGCAGGAAAGCTAGAGAAACAATTCCGTTTTGGAAAGAAAACAACCTGCTGCATCTAATGAGGGGTCACTTGCCTTCTTACCCAAAGGCTGGTGTGCATAAATGCTTCCAGGAGGTGGCGCTAATAGAAAAAAAAGGCATTTTCTTACATTTCTGCCCCTTCAGATGTATGGAACTCTGTGAAAACCATGGAATTTTCAACTGCATTCGTTAGCTAGTGCTCTTAGGAGTCAAATGACACCCCATTGGTATGAGTTGACCTACCTTAGGAGGTGCTAGAAGTAGAAAACTACACCTACTTCAACCTCTAACATTTTCTCAAACCTGATTTGCCTGTACAAAAATTGCTATAACACCTTCAGAAGTGATGCAAAGGTAGACAAACCATACCATTTTGGAAAGAAGACAACCTGCCGCACTGCTTGCACTAAAATGGTTATAACCATAATAGATATGCAGGAAAGCTAGAGAAACAATGCCATTTTGGAAAGAAAACAACCTGCTGCATCTAATGAGGGGTCACTTGCCTTCTTACACCAATACTAATGTGCATAAATGTTTCCAGAAGGAGAAGATATAGGAAAAAAATTGCATTTTTTTTTTTTACATTTCTGCCCCTTCAAATGTATAGAGCTCTACGAAAACCATGGAATTTTCAACTGCATTCGTTAGCTAGTGCTCTTAGGAGTCAAATGACACCCCATTGGTATGAGTTGCCCTACCTTAGGGGTTGCTAGAAGTGCAAAACGACACATACCACAACCTCTGATTATTCTAATATTTTCTCAAATAATACTTGCCTGTAAAAAAAAAAAAAAATGGTTATATCAACTACAGAAGTGAAGAAAGGGTACAGAAACATGCCATTTTGGAAAGAAGATAACCTGCCGCATCTAATGAGGTGTCACTTGCCTTTCTACCCCTAATTTAGAGTGCACAACTATTTCCAGAATGTGGTGCTACAGAAAAAAAAATATTTTTCTTACAAATCAGTCACTTCAAAGATACGGAAATGGTTCAACACCATGGGATTTCCTAGGAGGACCTCCTGCCAGCCTACAAAAAATGGTACCCCACTGCTGTGGGTTGACATACCATATTGGGTGCCAGGAGCGTGGCTACCGGTGGAACAAGAATGGGAAAGCAAACAATGTATGTGTGATTCTATTGCTACCAGTGGTCAGTCAGTGTAAGTGAGGACTTGTGTCTGCCAATGAAACCAGGTCTGGGAAGGGACGAGGAGTCAGGCTATGTAAGTGGGTATATCTATCAGTGGGCAGTGAGCAAGTGTGGCGGTGGTGATGATGGGGCGGTAAGTGCATATGGGGAATTTGTGGTTACCAGTGTGCACTGTAAGTCCCCTCATACACTGTTTGATTCTCAGCCTGAATCCAGCGCGTACTGGCACTTGGGTCTACCAGTAGGCACTGGAATCAGACTGGGGGAATGGGACTGACAAACTTCTGTGGGACGTACCTCACTTTTCCTCATGCCATGCTGGGCTTCCAAAGGAATATTCTATGTCCCTACTACACAGTCAGGGCCAGCCAGCAATAATCAAGCCAGCATAGTTTAAAACTCTGATGGCCTTGGCATCCATTCCCTCTGTTGTAGACCCATGCCCACCATCAGGCAGGCTGAGCCTGTTTTTTTGGGGGGGGGCATCATTGAATGAGGAACTGGATTCAGAGGGAGATGATATGGACCCTTTCTTGTCCTTTGGGGAACCCTATGAGGCTGATCCTGTCTCCTCTGTGGAGGGGCTAATCAGACCGGTATTCTGATGCGGGGGGGGGTTTCTTTTTTCTGGATATTTTCCAGAGAAGCAAGAGACTCTCCAGTCTTCTCTCCTAACACCCTTGATCAGATTCTTCTAGAATAATGGAACACTCCAGATGAGAGGATTTACCGTAGCAAGCATATCTCTAAACTCCCCTTTTACAGATGAGGCGTTAATGCAGTAGGCTTCTCCCCCAGCATTTTATCCTCCTCTATCATTCTAAGCTTGATCCTTCAACCTGGCTTCAGTTCCCAGAATCTTCACTATTCTTTAGCTGCATCCATTCATTCACAAGGCATTTCTCTGACTCCTGATTCAGGCTCTTTCAGAAAACATCTTGATGCTTCATCTCAAGGAATGCAAATGCATTCTGGTGCACTGTGGATGGATTCTCTGATTCTATCCTAGGTCCTTTTCTTTCTGGCAGTGAAGTTCGACACCTTCTGGGCAAGTGTTCCTACCTGAGGATAAGATACAGATAGTGTCCCAGGACATGGCACTGGTGTGACCTACTGTGCTAATAAGGAATTAAATGAGGATCCTAGGATGTCTGGTGTCTGTCCCGGAAGCAGTCCCTTATGCTCAGTTCCACAAAACGGAACTTCAGCTGTACATTCTCAGAAACTGGTCCTGACAACATTCTCATCTGTCTGACTCCATGACCCCGTGCGGTGCACAAGGGACTGACAGCGCAGGCGCACGGACGTCACTGTGAAGAGACGTCCATGCTTCCTGCTCCTGTAAAACGCCGATATCTGAAGAACCCGGTAAGATTTCTGG
This sequence comes from Rhinophrynus dorsalis, assembly GCA_037306005.1. Lineage (NCBI taxonomy): Eukaryota > Metazoa > Chordata > Amphibia > Anura > Rhinophrynidae > Rhinophrynus > Rhinophrynus dorsalis. Next base: position 116,954,110 of record CM074722.1, read on the forward strand.
CGACTAGCGCTACTAAGCAGCTAGTCGCCAGGTGAGCAGTAAGTGAACATGAAGTTATTGCGGGGTGAAAGTTCCCCTTTAAAGATTACCTTCACTCCACCAGATAGTTGGGTGCTTTGTGGACCTATAAAAACAGGCTTCTATAGAATAGCTGTGCAAGGCTTCTACATTATCATTCTTCCATGTGTTTACCAAACCATATCAATGTTTTGGCCTTGGCTGAGGCCAGGTGTGCCTTAAAGTCCTTCATGCAGTTTTCAATAAGGACTGTTGGCCTTGTTTTTGTTTGCTGTGATAGTTCTGTGTCAGTTGACACCTGAGGTTACATAGATCCAGTTTAGACCTGTGGAATACTGATATCCTAGGGGTGGAGAGTGTTTGTTGTGTGTGTGTTTTTTTTTTTTTTTTTCTCCTTTCTTCCCCGGAATCTTTTGGGATGCTTTTGGTATATCTCCATGTTTCCTGTGTTCCATACCCGATCTAAAATAGAATAGGATTTTAGTGAACTTACCATTAAATTATTTTCTCTTTAGTCCATATGGAACACAGGTCTCACCAGAGAAAAACTTAACCGTGTTCCTTTCCCTTGTCCTCTTGGAGTCTTAGTCTAGGTGGGTTCCTTCTCTTATTTCCCACTGTTTCCTTTTCCATGGTTATCATGCAGGAATCTGGATATGTGGGGATTGAGGAGAAGGAAGGAGTCTGCCCCAAATACCTTGGCTTTTTGAGGTGCTGTGCCTTGCCCTTCTGGTGGAGGGAGCGCAACCCCATGGTTCCTGTGATCCATATGGACTAAAGAGAAAATGATTTAACAGTAAGTTCACTAAAATCCTATTATTTTTAGACTAATAATAATAATAATTTACATTTTATACACTGTCAGACATTCAAAAATTGGTCATCATGTGGTTAATCCAACTCCTGGGCCTTCTCATAATGGATCTCTAAATATAAATATTTATGACTTTATAGATCAGAGGTGTCAAAGTTTAATCCTCCAGACCAGGATTTAAGGTATAATGAAGCACAGGAGAGTTAATCAGTGAGTTGAATGAAACACAGGAGAGTTAATCGGTGACTTGTGCAATTTTGAAAGACCCACCAGTGCTCAAGCTACAAAATCCTTAATTCTTGGTGTAGAGGACAGAACTTGTATACCCCTGCTTTAGATAAAAATAATAAATGTATAATTAAAATTGCAGTGGGTGGGTTCAAACTTGTCAGTGTCTTCCTTGGAACAGTTTAACTATGTACTGGGTTGACTATAGACCTGTACGATACAACCTATATAATGTATATTTAAAATTTTCTTTCAACTTAGATTGTCCGTAAAAAGCACATGCTATCCACCTTTCAGTTGGTTCTGCGAAAACATTCATCCCCAGTGACAGAATTATTGACACATGATGGAAGAGTTTGTACCCACTTCATAAGAACATTGATAGGTAATGCATGTATGCATTTATTTGTTTCAATATGTGTGTATATCCTATAATATAAAAGGCCAGATGTATGTTTGTCTGATGCACTCATGCGCAATAGAGACTGCCCAAACACAGGCCGATACAGTCGTGTGCAGCAGAGACTGCCTGAATGCAGGCCAGATGTATATTTGTCCGATGCAGTCATGTGCAGTAGACACTGCTCGAATGTACAGAATGCTGGGATTTCTTTATGCACTTTGGCCCGTGTACACGGGCCTTTACACTAGTGTTTGTGTTTTATAATATGTATAAAACCTTATTCGTATACAAATTTAGTACACACTTATTTTTCCTCTGTGTCCAATACCACTTCATACTGTGGGTAATTGGCTCCGCCCTCCACCTGGTAGGACCAAATCAAATTTTATAAATCTTCTGAGCTACCTCCCCTCTGCAGTTATTTTGGTCCTACCAAGCTGGAGGATGGAGGCATTTGCCTCTCTCTCCTACTTTGGGAAGCTTAATACTTTAATTTGTTTTCACTGCTACATGGCCTGCGGCACACATTAAAAGTGATCTATCAGCCTTGTTCAAGTGTGGCTTAAATGATAGCTTACATAGCGTATATGAGCATTTCTTTATAATTTTTAATACTCTGTTTGTGTGAAAATGAACATTTAAAGAGCGCCTTGGACCCTACTACCTGATACACTGCGGGTACAGCTCTCTACCCACAGTCTATCACTCTGCTTCTGCTGCCATCCCTATAGTCGGCCTCCTCCAATGACAGAGGCATCTGTCTGTAAGCTGGAGCGCTCTCTTTGGCTAGATGTAGATCTCTGTGGATCAAGGCCTGGGAAGCAGAACCTTTTGTCCAAAAATTTATTTGGTATCATTACCATTTATGGGATCCAAGCTGTTAGCTGATCAGCTACAGGAAATCATTAAAAGATCTTCAGACGGTAAGAACCTTTTTTACCTCAGGAAAAAAGAACCAGAAGATCGCCGTGCAGGACAGGCCAGTTCAGGGACAGTCCTTTTCGAGATGCCAGGAGTTACAAGCCAGGAACAGGGTATGAGCATAAGAAACGATGTCCTCCACAAAACCAGAGATCTGGAAATCGCAAAGCTTTCCAGAAGAGAGGACAATTTCAACAATGAAGCCAGCCCTTCCCCCTTCTCCTCAAGTTGGGGGCAGACTGGAGGTTTTCCATCAGGCCTGGAGTCACATACATCAGGACAAATGGGTCATTGAAATCATACAGAAGGGGTACACGCTGGAATTCCAATCTGCCCCACATCTCCATCAGTTCAAGACATAAATCCTAAAGCAGACGTCAAAAAATCTTCAGATGAAGCTAGCTATTCAGAACTTGATTCACAATGGAGTGATAGAAGAAGTCCCACCACAGCAGAAGTTCAGGGGCTTCTAATAAACTAATTTTCAGACGACAGTACCAATACAGGGTTCTCCCATTCAGTCTGGCATCAACCCAGAGGGTGTTCGCAAAGATCATGGCCATAGCAGCAACATCAAATCAAGGTGATCCCGTATCTAGACTATATCCTGATCATAGAATCATCATTCCAGCAATCAGTTCTCCACACCAACAGTTGTCTCTGCTTACTATGCACCCTGGGTTCAACCAAGACAAGAGTGTCCTATCATCTTCTCAGGATCTAGTGTTCTTGGGAATACAATTCAATACTATCCAGAATCAAGTGTCCTTTTCCTTTAGAAAGGCAACATCAAATTCTCAACAGGGTGTTCACACCTTTCTCCGCAGAAACCTTCAGACAGCAAAGGTCTTCTCAGACTACTGGGACACTTTTCCTCCGCATACCAGATCCTTCCATGGGCCAAGGTTCACTCTCGGCTGACCCAGGAAAATTATATGTGCTTTTACAAGAAGAATCCTGCAAATCCTTTCCAAAAGATTCCAGTATTCGGGTCAACCAGAAAAGCATAATCCTGGTGGACGCACCGAAACAATCTCTCAAGAAGACGCTCTCTCAAAGAGCCGGAGTGGCACATTCTGTGTATGGATGCAACCAGCATAGGTCGGGGCAGCAGATGGAACCACAACACAATCCAGCGCACATGGACAGCCTGGGAGTCCTGCCTCCATATCAATGTCCTGGGGCTATTAACACTCTGGAAATCACTCCAACACTTCAGCTCCAGCCTACAAAACAAGGCAGTTGTCCTCAGATCATACAATGGCTCAGCGGTTCAGTATCTTCTGAACAAAGGAGTAACAAGAAGCGCCCAGTTGAACAGTCTTGCATTAATGATCCTATATTGGGCAGAAACGAATCTGTTGACACTCACGGCATCCTTCCTGTCAGGACACCTGAATGTACAGGTGGGTTTTCTAATCCGAAGAAAATTAAACCCAGGGGGAATGTGGTATAAATCCCCAAGTATTCCAGAATACAGTGGCAATATTAGGACAACCATCGGTGTATCTGATGGCCACGTTCCAAAACAAGAAATGTTTACTCTGTCACTGTGGCATGAACCTCAGGCTCTGGCCCAGGATGCACTTCAGATACCATGGACCTCCCGGCTCACATATCTGTTTCCTCCTCTGCCTCTAATGTCAGAAGTCGTAAGAAAAATAAGGCGTGACGAGACAGATGTCATTCTCATCTCTCCAGATTGGCCTCGGAAGCTGTGGTATGCAAACGTTCTACAAATGTCCGTCAGGACTCCCATTCCTTTATCAGACATTCCGGACCTATTGATCCAGGACCCTCTGTATCATCCAGACCCTGTCTTCTTCCAGCTCAAGGCCTGGAGGCTGAGCTGCAGTCTTTGAGTCTTCAGGGCGTTTGTGAACCAGTAATAGGTACCATCTTAAACTGTAGGAGTCGTCCTCTACTAAAATCTACTACAGAGCCTGGTCTATATTTCACAATTGGTGCTTTCACACAATCTGTATCGTTAGTCAGTCTCTCCTCCCAGGATACTTGACTTTCTTCAAGCAGGTTTTCAGAAAGGCTTAAAACCTTGCTCCCTGAAAGTCCAGGTTTCAGCAATCTGCTATCCTTGCCACACCTTTAGCGGATAACTATCTGATAAAAAATCTCACCTCCATATCCAAAGTCAAACCAACCATCCATGAAACTGTGTAGAAGAAGGGAGGGAGGGAGAACAAAAAAACAGGGAGCGCCCCTGTGTATATCAATCTATACTAAAATATTGACCACCACCTACACCCAGCAGGTGCCTACTCACAAAATAAGATGTTGGCATAAAATCAAATGTTTCCTCCAACTCCAAAAGCAGTTGGGGTAATTCAGACTGCCCCCAGACACAGTGTAAAAATGATGTTCCTCCAACACGGATGCTGTCTCAATCACGCTCTCCCAAACGGCACAACTTCCAGCAGGTAAAAAGAGCGCGCCAATAGTGAAACACCATCAAATGTTCTCAAGTGTGATAATGAATTGTACTCATATTGTCCCAATGTCAGACAGGTTGATATCATGCAGTCTGACTGGAATCGCTTGCAGGGAATCATTAAAGAGGAACTTTCAGATAATAGCAAGTCGCCATGCATTCATTAAATGGATGGCGACTAGCTTAAAAATGTATGTCTTGCCAAAAAAAAACAAAAAAAAACTTCTGTCTAATGGAATCAGTCCCGTGTGGAAACCGGAACTGAGGCTAGAATGCAGACATCTTGTCTGTGCGCAGGCTCACAGACTGTACTAACCTTGCCCGTCAGTCCAAAACGGGACGGATTCCTCTAGACACAAGTTTTTTTTTTTTTTTGTAAGAGCTATATTTTCAAGCTAGTCGGCATGCATTTAAAGAATTCATGGCGACTGGCTGTTATCTGAAAGTTCCGCTTTAACCCATCTCTGCTTGGGTATTCTTAACACCAGATCCTTATCTTCAGATTGGAACTCAAGAGGAGGCTCCAGAAAACGATATAGAAATATTTATTTAAAATCCATTAAAAGATGTTTACAACACTTATAACTTGGAAATAATAAAATGGCTTGAACGCTAATGTGTTTCACAGTTAAGCCACTTTTTCAAAGCTAACAAGCCTGTTTTAGAACAATAATAAAATAAATGATGGCATACTGTGGGTAATTGGTGGAGCCAATTACCCACAGTATGCCGTGGAAGAACACAGAGGAAAAACAAATATCGGTGAGTAAATTTCACTTTTTTTTTTTTTTAAATTACACTTAGAATGTGATCTCGTACAAGATCAATTTATTCTATGTGATTAAATATGTAGAAAGAATAATTTTCTCCTTATCTTTTTATTATTTTTATTTATACTAACCAACATGTAATTATTTGTAGTAACTAATAGTACTATTTTTAATAAAAGAAGAACATTAGTTCCTCTGATCTTAATAAGATACAGGATTCACTATTACCGTGATAAAGGATATGTTATTTTTATTTTATATCTATTTAAACTCCCCCCCCCCCCCCCCCGTTTTTATATTTCTGTTCCATTGCCCCCTCAAAGGTCAGGGTATTTAGCACATTATAATCTTCTATATGATGGATTTGTGGCTTCTCTGGCACCCGTGGGGTTAATTTTAATGGAAATACATTCAAGAGAATCTAGATACGTGTCATTAAACCATCCCCTTCATCCACATGGCTCTTTGTAAGCAAAAAAAGACTGGTCTTTCCATCTCTGTACAGATTACAGAGGCCTCAATCTCCCAAGGATAAAAAAAACGATACCCCCTTACTTCTGATTCCTATGTTACTGGATCATTTTAGGGGTGCCACACTTCACCAAACTGCATCTGCGAGGGCCATACAATCTTGTTAGAATCAAGGAAGGTGATTAATGGAAGACTGCGCTCAATACAAGATTCAGCCACTATGAATACCTGGTGATGCCTTTTGAGCTGTGTTATGTCCCTACAGTCTTTCAATCCTTTATGAATGAGTGGCACGTTAATGACCCATGTCTTTAACTATCTGGATGATCTGATCTTCTCTCCCACACTGGAACAGCATCGTAAGCATGTCCAAACTGTTCTTCTGCGACTTTTATGCTAAAACAGAGAAGTGCCAGCTTGTCTACCAGAGTACCATTTCTGTGATACTTAATCTCCGGGAAAGGGATTGCTGCAGTGACCAGATGGCCTTGTCCCACGAACCTCAAATTCATACAGGAGTTTACAAACTTGTACCGGCGGTTCATCCCAAACTTTTTCAAGATCGTTGCTCCCATAACAGCTCTGACACATAAGGGTGCAGATCCCCAGCAGTGGCATGCCACAACATATTGTGCCTTTCGTGCTCTTAAAAGGTTAGTAATACGTAAGATGTAAAAAATATATATGTTGTAGGGATTATCCCCCGAATAAAACAAGGGTGCTCCCACTGCTGAGAGATATTTTATTAAAAAATTATAACAGCTCAAACTTGAATTTTTCAGGTGCAGTATCACAGTGGCCTGAAAATTTACAGTGGCGCTGTTGCCACACCATCCTATGGAGATTTATGGTCTACGGACCAGAGCAGTCCATCAGATGGTGTAGTAACAGCGCCATTAAATTTTCAGGCCACTGTGATATTGGACCTAACAAATTCAAGTTTGAACTGTTATAATTTTTTTTATATAATATCTCTCAGCAGTTGGAGTACCCAATTCAGGGGGATAAACACTACAACATATATTTTTTACATTTTAAGTATTACTATACCTTTAAAAAAGCCTTTACATCGTCTTATCCTTAGCTTCCTGGAACCTTCTAAATTTTATCTTAAGGTAAATGCATCTGAAGTAGAAGCAAGGGCAATTTTGCCCCAGAGAGCTGAAGAAACTCAACATCTTTGTCTGTGTTCTCTTCTCAATACAATTTTGTCTCCAAAGATGTTATGATGTGGGAAACAGGGAGTTACTAGCTATAAAATTTGCATTGAAAGAGTGGGTCATCTCTTGGATCTACTTTTTATATATTTTACTGTGTAAAAGTTTTAGGCAGGTGGGAAAAATGCTGTAAAGTAAGAATGCTTTAAAAAATAGTCAATAATTTATATTTATCAATTAACAAAATGATAGTGAGTGAACAGAAGAAAAATCTAACTCAAATCAATATTTGATGCAGCCACCCTTGCCTTCAACAGCATCAATACTTATAGGTACACTTGCACAGTTTACTAAGGAACTTGGCAGGTAGGTGGTTCCAAACAGCTTTGAAAACTAACCACAATTCGTCTGTGAATTTAGACATCCTTAGTTGCTTCTCTCTCTTCATTTAATCCCAGACAGAATCAATGGTGTTGACATCAGGGCTCTGTGGGGGCCAATCAATCACTTACAGAACTCTGTTCTTCTTTACACTGAAGAAAGTTCTTAATGACTTTGGCTGTATGTTTGGGGTCCTTGTCTTGCTGCAGAATACATTTGGGGCAAATCAGATGCCTCCCTGATGGTACGGCATGATTTATAAGAGTGTGCCTGTACATATTCGCTTTGAGGAGACCATTATTTCTGACCAAATCCACATCTCCATTTGCAGAAATGCAGCCCAAAACTTGCAAGGAACCTCCACCATGCTTCACTGTTGCCTGCAGACACTTATTCTTGTACCGCTTTCCAGTCCTTTGGGGGAACAAACTGCCTTCTGCTACAGCCAAATATTTCAGATTTTGACTCCTCATTCCAGAGCACCTGCAGCCATTTTCTGCACCCCATTTCCTGTGTTTTCATACATAGTTTTCTCGCTTGGCCTTGTTTCTACATTGGATGTATGGCTTTTTGGCTGCAAGTCTTCCATGACAACCACTTCTGACCAGATGTCTCGGGACAGTAGATGGGTGTACCAGGATCCCGCTGCTTTCTGCCAATTATGTGCTGATGGCACTGCTGGACATCTTCCTATTGCGAAGGGAAGTAAGCATGATGTATCTTACATCTGTTTCCTTGGCTGACCACGGAGTCTGCACTCCTCAACATTGCCTGTTTATTTTTGCTTCTTCAAAACAGCTTGGAAAGCCATGTCTGCCTTGAAATTTCTGTCTGGGAGAGACCTAGCTGATGCAGTATAACCACCTTGTGTCTTGTTACTGTGCTCAATCCATGGTGGATGACTTATGACATTAAACGGTCTTCAGCAACCTCACCTTGTTAGCCCAGTATGGCTGTTCCTCAACCAGGTTTTTTCCTCCTATACAGCTGTTTCTCTTTCAGTTATTGATTGTGTTTCAACCCGCGTATTAAACTTATTATCAAAGTGTGGTCAAACAAAATATTAATTTGATTTAGATTTTTCTTCTGTTCGCTCACTATGCATTTTGTTAATTGATAAAAATAAACTAAGATGTCTATTTTTGAAGGCATTCTTACTTTACAGAATTTTTTCACACCTGCCTAAGACTTTTGCACAGTACTGTGTAAAGTATGTGTGTGTGTGTGTGCGTGTGTGTGTGCGTGTGTGTGTGTGTATATATATATATATATATAATAGATATAATATATGTATGTGTGTGTGTATAATATAAATGTTTGTGAATAAGGAGAACGTTAAATGTATGAAAATACAATTTAAAATACAAATATAATTTAAAATTGACAAATAAGCAGAAATAAGAAATATATATATAAGACTCTGTGTCCAATATGGCTATCGGAAAAATCAGTAAGAAAAATGTGTGTATATATAGTGATATCACTACAAAAATATATTCACTTGTAGCAGAAATGTAGCCCTACAAGTTTACTAACCCACATATCTTGATAAAGCAGCGGTCAATGCTGTGAAATGCATTGAATGGTGGGACACATTTACTTTCCTATTAATATTTTATTGTTTTAATTAGATTTATATTACTACTTGAATGTGGAATGGTTGTCTGTGGGGTTTTCACAAGGACATGGGAGGTCTGTCAGAAACACCAAGCAGAGATGGTGGTGCATTCTCTGCTGAAAGGGTACAGCTTAATATTGCCCTGAGTCTATGCTGCTGGTCTGCACATAAGTGCATTTCCAGCTTAACACATTGTGAGTATTCTACTTTATGGTGGTGGAGGGTTTAATAAACTTCAGTCGGAAGATATTGCACAAAGAAGTGCATCTATTTTTTTTTTTTTTGTTTGTTTTTTTTTCTTTTCTCTTTTGATAAAGTCTATGTGCACATTTATGAACCCTTGCGGGCCACTTCTGTGTGGTCCAAATGGAGAAATAACATGTATGGAATGCTGGTACTATAAGTCAGTTCAAGAGGATAACTTGTAGTCGCCAATGAATGAATGTAACAGCTTGTTAATATATATACAGGCACTGATTAACCCTTGTATTCCACTTCCATGGTCCCCAGACTGTATGAAGGCAGGCAATGTTGTGGGTTTTGCTTAGTGTCCCCCTCTCCCAAGTATAGTGAAACATTGTATCAGGGATTTGAGGTGTTTTCCTTTTGAATGTATCAGGCAAGCTCCAAGAGGGGGAGACAGAGAGACCCAATTAGCTAAGAGGGAAATGCATTGGGTATATACCCTTCACACACAGGTGCCAAATGGTTTGAATGAACAGTTTAGTTTGATACATTTTATCTAAGTGTTGATGTTTTTTTAAGAGATGATAATGCAAGATTGAGATCACACCTGACGATGAATGGCGTTGAGGGTTGCCAAGGCAGCCTGACATGCGCGATTCAGGCGCCAGGTTTGAAAAGTTATTTTAACCAGGTGTGAAACATACTTTGTGATGTGAATGCCCCTGATGAAAGTCTGAGGGAGGACTGAAACGTCGGGTTTTAAATGGTTTAATAAAGAAGAAATTTTATTGACAAAGTGTGCTCGGCTATATGGAATTGAACTTTCAGATTGATCTAAGCCAGAAGCACCTATTTTTGAGGAACGAGTGCAGCATCCCAGTTGGGAATTGAGTCACATCAGAGAACTCCAGAGGTTTGTGATCCAGGTGTGCAAGGGTCAGCCAGACCTTCTGAAGACGTCAGTATCCCTTCCTCTTCATGTGGAACTGAGTTTGTCATGGTGGCTCGACCTCTCCAATCTCCTGAAGGGCAAGTCCTTCCTGGAACTCTTCTGGACCACGGTGACGACGGATGCTAGCCTCTCCGGCTGGGGAGCGGTCCTGGGTCGCCTGAGTGCTCAGGGTCAGTGGTCTCTGGAAGAATCTCCTTCCCATCAACGTGTTGGAACTTCGGGCAATATTTCATGCCCTTCGTCATTGGACACCTCAGCTGGAAGACTGTCCAGTCCGAGTGCAGTCTTATAACGCCATGGCCGTGGCTTAATCAACAAGCAGGACAGAACATGGTTGGAGGTCAAGGCTATTTTGTCCTGGGCAGAAGAACACGCTCCTGCCAAATCCGCAGTGCACATTCCTGGCATAGACAACATCATGGCGGACTTCTTCAGTCGACACACAGTGGACAGCGGCGAGTGGGAACTGCACCCAGAGGTGTTCACCCTCATTGTTCAGAAGTGGGGTCTTCCTTGCATCGACCTGATGGCGACAAGACACAACTGGAATGTTCCAAGGGTCTGCTCTTGCTGGAGGGATCCTCTGGCTATAGCGGTGGATGCCATGTCCATTCCTTGGTTATTTCCTCTGGCTTACATCTTTCTTCCCCTCCCCATGTTGCACAGGGTGTTACGGAAATTGAGACTGGAGTGCTGTCCAGTCATTCTGATTGCTCCATACTGGCCTCAACAGGCTTGGCTTATGGAATTTCTGGATCTGTCAGTGGCGGAGCCATTCGGCTCCCTTGCCATCCTGATCTTCTTCTGTGGGGTTACCTGTGGAAGGAGGATGTTCATCGGCTAGCTTTGACGGCTTGGAAATTGAATCCTCAATATTGAAGTAGGGTTTTTCTTCTGGTGTGGTGGCTACTATGCTCAGTGCCCGCAAACCTGTTTCTTCTAAGGCCTACCATCGTGTCTGGTTGACCTTTCTATATTGGTGTGCTGACAGGGACCTGTCTCAGGAATTTGATCTGCCTACGGTCCTGGCCTTTTTGCAGGACGGTGTGGACAAGGGCCTCCGTTTGAGTTCCCTTAAGGTTCAGACTTCTGCTCTCTCTGTTTTTCTTTCAGAGGCGCATTGCCATTCTTCCTGATGTCAAGGTTTTCTTTCAGGGCGTTGCTGATACTCATCCTGTCTTTAAGAATCCTGCTCCTCCGGGAGATTTTAATGTGGTTTTGGGTGTTCTTCAGCGCCCTCCCTTTGAGTCCTTGGCTACTATTCCTCTACGCCTGTTGACATGGAAAATGGTCTTTCTCATGGCGATCGTGTCTGTTCACTGTGTCTCAGAGTTACGTGCTCTGTCCTGTAAACCTCCTTTTTTGGTGTTTCACAAGGACAAGGCAGTGCTTCGCACTTGTCAGGAGTTTCTTCTGAAGTTGGTTTCGGAGTTCTACACTAATCAGGAGATTTTTGTGCCTTCTTTCTGCCCTGACCCTACCTCTGACAAGGAGAGGGATCTCCACTTGTTAGATGTGGTGTGTTGTCTCAAGTTTTATGTACATCGCACTGAGTCTGTCAGACAATCTGATGTGCTGTTCTTTATTCCTGAGGGTCCCAGGACAGGAAGACCTGATTCCAAAGTGACTTGCGTCCTGGATCAAGTCCACTATTCGTAAGGCTTATGAGCTCAGGAAGAAGCCTGTTCCCTTTCGTGTCACTGCTCATTTTACTAGATCTATTGGGGCGTCTTGGGCTTACAAGAATCAGGTCTCTGCTGATCAGTTGTGCAAGGCTGCCACTTGGTCTTCTGTGCACACCTTTTCAAACCACTACCATGTTGATGTGCTGGCATCGGCTGATGCCAGCTTTGGGAGGAAGATCCTGGAGGCCGTCTTGCCTGTCTAGGATCTTCTTCAGTTCTTGGTGCTTCCTTCACTTTTGAGCCCTGTTGGCTCTAGTTCAGTGTGCTGTGTAACCGTTTTGGGGTGTTACCCCTGTTCAGTGTCCGTTGACACTTCATTGTTTTATCTCATCTGATGGTTCATATCTGCTTTGGTGACTTTGAGGGCCTTCGCTGGTCCTTGTCTTACTTCCCGCCTCTGGGAAACTCAATGGTTGGACATCCCAAAGTTACCAGTAACCTGTATTAGACGACAGAGAAAAGAGGATTTTAGTCTTACCTTTTAAATCCTTTTCTCTTAGTCCATACAGGTTACTGGTCTCCCACCCTGTCAAGGGACCATGCTTGGCTGTCCTGTGGCAGACTCTGTGGGCCTTTCGGGGTCATGCTCACAGGAGTCTTCTTCCCTTCTACTATCTAGTCAATAGTTAGTGTTTCAAATCTTTCTGGAGCTGGTTGGCTAGCTGCAGCCAAGGAGGGAAGGTAGGCCCAATCCCCTGCATTCAATTCTAGAATTGTTCCTGCCTAATTAAAGGGGCGGATCGCCTACCCAAAGTTACCAGTAACCTGTATGGACTAAGACAAAAGGATTTAACAGGTAATATTAAAATCCTCTTTATATATATTTATTTAATTATAATATAGTAACTAATTTTAAAGCCTGTGTACACTGGCGGCATTGCAGTCATGCATAGTACTAACTGCCTGCGCCAAGGCTGATATGGAGCGGTGAGTTACGAATTCAGACCGAAGTCCTCTCTGCGCACCTTCCTGGGACCACTTGGACTCCGGTCTGAATTCGGAGCACCCTGCTCTGTATCGGCTGCGGCCCGGGCAGTCTGTACTGTGCATGACTGCAGCTGACAAAGATCCTCAGCGAATTATAATATAGGCTATAAACAAAGGAAAATAATAAACTTATTGGAAACCATATAAAAAAATGTATTGCCTCCATGCTGAAAATGAACACACCAAATGAGAAGACAGAAGACCCAAGAAACAGTAGGTGAGAACAAAAAATGGTAACAGAGAGGAAACTATAACAGACTGATTAAATGGCCGATGATTAAACAGATGTTTAAACATCCAATTTTTCATTGTGTTCTTTTGGGACCAGTGTTATCACAGTTGTAGATCCAATAAGTTTCCCTGTTAAAGGGATAGCAATACTTCGTTTTAACTTTATTTTATTTTGTAGGCATTAAAAAAACATGAAGAATGATATAAGTCTTATCTCTCAAACCTTTATGGTTTATGAGATATTCACAAGCAAAGTTTCCCCTCCCGCCCCTTTTACCTAGTGTAAGACATCTCTTCTCAGATGTCAGCCTGGTTGTATGACAGTACAGATAACAGAAGGGGACAATTTTCTTTGTATGAAAACAATGAAAGCCCTTCCCCCCTTGACAAGTTTTTCAGCTTTTTCCATTATCTTAATTGAAGATTGTACCTCTCTGCAGTCTACCTGGGCATCTCCCTTCTGATCTGGTTGAACAGGGGGGGGATACTTTGTATGTGAATATCTCTTAAACCATAAAGGTTTCAGAGATAAGACTTATATCATTCTTCATGTTTTTTTAATGCCTACAAAATAAAATAAAGTTAAAATGAAGTATTACTATCCCTTTAAATCTATCCACTCCCCTGCAACTATGTGGAACATGTTATATTGACAGAATAGTGTTTTTTTCCATGGATTTATTATGAAAATACTTGTAATGTTTAGTTAAATGATATTTAATATCTGCAGATAAAATGGGTCTTCTGTGTTCCAAAAAAGGGCTTTTAGCCTTCTCTTAGTACGGCCTTTACAAGTGTTATTACTTGGACATGTTATATGTTTAATTTGACATCTGTAAACTCTAATTCTGTGTGCCTTAAAACTACATGTGATGCATCTGTTCATGCCACAACTATATATTCCCTCATTGGTCAAAAAATATTTTGTTTTATTGGTGTTTTTTTTTAATTTTTTTTTATTTATTTAAGTAAACGTTGTAAATTTAGTATGTATAACTATTTGATTGGGTGCTATATGGCTGTTTAGGAAAGGATCCTGTAAAAGTCCAGACTTTATTTAAAATAAATAAATCTTTTTAAATGTCTGAATTCGAACTATTGTATTTTGTAATTAATTGAGGTCTGTTGTATCTTGCCTTTTTTTTTTTTTGTGTGTGCGTTTTTCCATTTTTCTTTTATGTTCTTTTTATGAACAATCATTGTTTTCTTATCCTTTAACGGCTGCTTGTTGGTAAGAGTGTTCTACTAAATACTTTGGATATCCCCTGTGAATACATTTGTTTCATTTCCAGGTACTGAACATGGAAGTTTTTTTTTTTCTTTTGCAATAATGCCTGAGTCTGTGGAATTGGCCTCCAGGTATATGTTTTCCACTTTTTATAGTGACCACTACCAAAATGCAAATAGTTGTTGCTGCTGGTAGGCTTGATATATGTTTTATTAACTATGGATTGTTCATGAAAAATCTAAATAATTGACCTTATCTGCACTAATGGTTTGTATGTATGTATGTGTATATATATATATATATATATATATATATATATATACACACTATACTATCACCCTGCCAAATAAACAACATATTGTCTTTTAACCTACTATAGTAGAACAGACTCCCACACATTGGTCAATATGTTTATACGTGTTTTTTACTCAATATTCTTTTTCATCATTTGATTAGTATCTAAGTTTTCCATTTATTTCTCCTCCTTGACTATATCAGAGGAGAGGATATAACTTTATAATAGATATTTTATTAGGTTTGGACAGCTTGCAGGGGTAGAACTGCCCCTTCTACTACTTCAGATACATTTACTTTAAGTTTAAAAGGGTTTAGAAGGATCTGGGAAGCAAAGTAAAGGAGTGGATATAAAGGCTTTTTTTAAGAGCACGAAAAGCAGAACAGGCAGTGGGATGCCACTTTTGGGAATATGCACCATTACGTGTCAGAGTTGTGATGGGAGCAATGATCTTGGAAAAGTTTGGGATTTGTAAACTGGACGAACTGCTGCATGGATTTGAGGCTTGTGGGCCACGGCCATCTGGTCACTGCAGCCATTTTCGAGGGGTCCATATCAATCCCTTTACTGGACGCTAAGAATCCTTGAAATAGTACTCAGGTAGACTCAGAAAGGCACTTCTCTGGTTTAGCATAAAAGTGGTGGAAGCACAGTTTGGATATGCTGTTTAAGAGTGGGAGAGAAGATTAGATCAGTCAAGTTCTAAGTTTATTAACTGGTGACTGTTATCCTCTTAACTGATGTACTTGTTATTATACCATTTGGACCAATAAATGTGCACATAGGCTTGTAGAGCTACATTTTTGATACGTATCAGTTTGTTTAATATATCTTTTATCTGTTTATTTAAGTTGATTTGAATTTTTAATTGTGTATATTAAATTGTGTTTTCATACACGTATATACATTTAGCGCTCTCCTTTTTACACTTTGTTTTGGTCACATTATTTTAGACTTGTCCCATTACTACTATTAGGAAGGTACTGAAATGTCTCTATTTTCTCTATAGCTTTACATCCTATTTTTTTTTTAATTTAGGCTCTACAGGGTTTATTGACACCAGATCCTTATCCTAATAGATATATATATAAATATATAGACCACAAGAATCTCCAAATCCTAGAATCTTCTCAACGACTCAATCCCAACAAGCCCGATGGACCCTGTTCTTTTTTAGTGTTGTGTTTTTTTTTTCTAGGTTTAACTTTACAATTACATATCTCCCAGACAGCAAGAATAAAAAAGGTGGATGCCTTACCTCAGCTGTCCACACATCTCCACAAATCTCTGCCTGAGCACATTATTCAGCCAGCTCCAATCATCTCAGCCTCGTTCGTCTAATATCCCAGTTTCAAGATTATTTGCCTCCGGACACTCCTAAGCCAGCATGCCTGATAGTGGTTCCTCTTCAAAGCTGCTTGCACATCCTTATCTGAGCCCATCAGTTGCCTACTGCTGGACACCCAGGCATCACCAAAACTCTAGGACTAATCTTTGGAAAATATGGCTGGCATACAGTGAAAGCAGCTGTTACAGACTTTAAGGCCTGCTGTAGCTGCGCTAGGAATAAAAGGTTCAGGAAACTAGCATATGGTCTTTTAAGAACCTTACTGCTTCTGCAAAGACCTTGGTGTCATGTGACAATGGAATTTATTGTAGATCTACCTCTTTCTCCCCAGGAACAAGACTATATTTGTTATAATAGACCGGTTCTCCCGTCAGGCTCATTTTGTCTTGTTAACTGGCCTTCCTTTAAAGTAAAGTGTAAGTCAGCGAAGCTCAACTGGGAACAAACCCGCAATAGAATTTTGTAGACTTTCTAGGAGTGAGGACCTACTCAGGGTGCAGTCTCTTAGCCCACTAGTGCCTTTCACAGAGAGTAAATATCCTAATGCATACCATACTGGTCCTGCCAAAACAGCAATCCAGCCATGAAATGCCAGTCAATTCCCCTATTACCCTTGGGGTGACTAAGCCCAATGATAATTTGATTATGTAAAGTGTAAGCACAAATTATACTTGGGTTTAGTCACCCCAAGAGTAATAGGGTGATCCAGCATTGGACCCCTTTCACACAGTGCCTAGAGAGATCAGCTACACCTCACTGACAAGGCACAACAAGGCCAAAACGCAAGTCAGGGGTTGGCTGCATCTCTTATTCAGAGAGGAATTGCCTGGCATTTTGTGGCTGGACTGCTGTTTTTGGCAGGACCAGTATATGCTTTAGGATATTTCCTCCCTGTGAATGGCACTAGTGAGCTAAAAGAGAATGCACTCTGGGTATGACACCACTCCTAAAGAGCCTGCAAATATCTATTGCAGGCTTTTTCCTATTTGAGCGTCTGACTCCTACTTTACAACTGGCCTACCTTTGGCTCGGAATCTGGTTGACATTTTTGTTGTGTTTTCAGATAAGTGTTTTTTTTTTTGTTTTTTTTTTAACCGTTGCAGAATCTCAGTCTAAAGCTGTGTACACTTTACTCATTTATCAAGAACTGAATCTGCTTTCGTGGTGTTATATTACAACCACCAATAATGGTAAACCACCCCATACCTTCGATGCAGTGGTGTAATACTATAGGTCCAAGTTACACAATACTTTAGGACATCCAGATTGCCCTAAAGAGGGCGACTAGACAATTTTTTCTGCATGACTTAAACAGATTTAGACTACCTTGCATTCTAAAATTTATTGCCAGTTCCTTTCAGTATCACAACTGTTTCTTCAGTAAATCCTTAAAGCGGAACTACCAACCCTTGTAAACTTTGCCCCAAATAATTACCCATCTGGTGACTAGCTACTCAATAGTGCTAGTCACCAGAATTATTACTGTTTTATTGAGAATTCTGTACTGCTCCCTGACTACTCTGGGTTTCTACTGATCTACTTGTCTTATGACTCTGCTTTTGATAACACTGTCTACAGACAATTGCAGAATACATGCACCAAGAAAACAAAACTAGTCAAAGTTCAATATTTTAGTGGCAACTTCAACAGTAACACATTTCAAAATCAGCCAGCTTTTGGAAGGTTATTAAAGACATCTATAACCACCCTTAACCATCTTAACCATTCTCACCCTTTAGCTATAAAAATAGGCAATGAGACAATACAGTGCCTTATATCAGTAGCTAATACATAAAACAAGTAGTTTGTTGGACATGCCACATCCCTGATTGCATAAAACTAAAGTAATTCTGAAGTCGAAATGTGCATTGGACAGTCACTGGCACCTTCGCCCAGGTACAGCAGCACTGTTGAATTCAGTTTCAATGGTAACAAAATATCCGCAAAAAGACAAAATTCTCCATAAAAATAAGATAATTTTATTGAATGTATAAAATCTTGGAGACACAAAACGGGACCACAAACAGATCACCCCGACAACTCCCTGACGCATTTCGGACTGAACCCGAGTTGGAGTTATAAAGTTAAGTGAGTGAAGATCTCAGTATTATTTATACTTTTGTTAGTTTTCATTACCCTGTGAATTACCCTGTCTCAGATGATACATTGTATACCTGAGCGGTTATTTGTTTGTTGAATTCAATTTCACACCAGTATCTGACAGGAAAATATCTGACCAGCTCCTCAACCCAAAAATGTAATCACAATCTGGGTCTGACCAGCTGCTATCAATGTTAATAAGGCTTAGTGCTTTGATCACTGCCCATCCCATTGTATCTATAATTAATTAATGCCTCCTTCACATCCAGATTTATGCACAAAGCTTGGAAAGTGGCTAGAATTGTATCTATCCCCAAAAGTGGTAATAAAAATGTGATATCAAGTTACAGACCACTATCCTTTCTCCCCACAGTATCTAAAGTAATTTAAACATTTTTCCACACAATGTAAGTATTACGACTGTTCAGTTTTCTCACCTGGCTTCAATCAGGGGTTTGTCCAGATCACACTGTCATAGTTCTCCCAAAAACATGCAATAATATGCAGTGATTATGGAAAATAGTGAACTTACTGAAGCACTTTTCTTAGATTTTTTAAAGGCTTTTTATAGAGTAAATCATAATATTCTGATAAATTAACCTCAAGGATTTAGTAATCATTCTGTAAACTGGTTCCAATCCTATTTATCAGACAGAAATAAATGTGCGTCTCTTGCTGACTATTTCCCTTTCTGCTCAAAGTAATAAGTGGGGATCCCCAAGGCTCCATTCTTGGCTCTCTACTATTTTCCCTATTTATAAATGTTCTGCCCATGGTTTGCAAAGCATCTTCTGTGCAGATGTACTATAATCCTATAATATAAAAGGCCAGATGTATGTTTGTCTGATGCAGTCATACACAGTAGAGACTGCCCGAACGAATGGCCAGCAAGGCGTAACCGGCCGAGCCCAAGATTCAAGGTAGCGGGACAAGACCACTACTACAACGTGAGCCATGTAGTTCTGCAGTAGTACACCCCTGTACACAAGCTTTTACACTAGTCTATATATAAAATCATAACTTGAGGCAGTATTGTAGGATGATTTCTTTGAATTTGAAAGTTGGATCCTTAAAACTATTCTTAAACATTGACAAAACGGTCACAATAGTATTTGTTAAAGAGCAAATTAAACTCCATAATACCGAATTTAACTATTGTAATGAAGTCTATTCCTAACTTGACCCATATCACTACCTACGAATATGTTGGTATGAGGCTTGACCTCAACCTCACAATTTGGTCTTTTATATTAATAAAGTAACATCCAAATTTTATCCTAAAATCGGAGCTCTCTTTAGAAACAAATACTGTCTAAGTCCTGTGGTAAAATAAATAAATATATTGTTCAACAGATGTTAAAGCGGAACTACCACTGCTAGCAAACTTACCCCCCAATAATTCCCCATCTGGCAACTAGCTGCTCAGTAGCGCTAGTCGACAGAATTATTATTGCGTTAACAAGAATTATCCATTGTTCGTGGGCGGACAGGCAGGACTGAGCTCAGACATCGTTCCATAGTGACATCTGTGTGCCTGCGCTGTCAGACCCGGCCGACTCTAGGATGCATTGCTAGGAGCCGTTTGGCTCCAAAAGGGACTGACCGCAGGTGCACAGACGTCACTATGGAAAGATGTCTGTGCTACGTCCTGCCTGTCAGCCCGGGAACAATGGATAATTTTCGTTAACGCGGTAATAATTCTGGTGACTAGCACTACTGAGCAGCTAGTTGCCAGATGTAGAATTATTGGCGGCAAGTTTTTAAGGATGGTAGTTCTGCTTTAATGACAAATAACAATCTTATACCGTGGGGTTCTAGTATATGCTTCTCTGCCACAAATCTATCTTGGCAGACTCAACAATCTGTATAATTGATTATGCCGCTTTGTCCTTCAGTGTAATTACACTACCCATCATTGTGATATACCTAAAGAACTAAATTGACTAACACTTGAATCTAAATGTACCTTTAACCTTTCTTGCTTACTCTATAATCTCACCTCTGGAAAGCAACCAGACTACTTTAGATGTATGCTCAGTCCAGATCTCCATATTGCCTATAACCTTCTCTACACTGCTAATAACTCGCTGAGTATTCTATACTACAAGAAATAAGCCAGTGAATCTACCTTCTCCTTCAGAGCTCTAAAAACCTGGACTATACACAAATGTATTAATATGGATATCCCCTAAAGAATAAAAGTATTATATTAGTAAGAATAAATCAAGGGTTCTAAAAACTAAGGAAAGAAATAAAATTACAAATTAATAAAAATAAAAAATATAATAAATTAAAAAAAAGTAAGTCCAACCAAAGGGAGTAAATATAAAAAGTCACTCTTTTTGACTGTACCAATCACTTCCCAATAATTAGGAATTCCAATATACTTATGACTTCCTAAACACCATAAATGAAAATAATCTGTCAGGAGAAAAAAAATTAAACCTCAAGAGAATTGTGAAAGTGTGTCCCAGGTCACTAGAATGCCACTGGGACATCATACGCAATGCGTTGCAATGTGCTGGCGGCCACACAAACGCCATCAGCCAGTGAGAGTGACATGGTATGGACAACTCTAGATTCACAAAAAAGAGAGACTGGGAGAAATCACGTGACCGCATATACAGTGTCTTCCTTCAGAAAGACACTAAAGGCAAGCATGGATGCATGCATATATCAAGCATCACATTCAGTAAGACACGGGTAATGCTAATAATATGCCCCTTGTCATGGATATGAAGCTGACCAAATTCACCAGGTCTTGTAAGACTGATTTTGCTAGGGGACCCTTGTCAGTCACCCTGCAGTTAGAGAAGCACTGCGAGGTGGACTGTCAGAGGTCCCCCATGTCTGTCAAAGGAGAGAAAAATATTATAATAGGTTACATTTTATGGCAGTGTAGGCTAAATGCTCAATCAACAAATTGATGTTGCCTTCAGGCAAACCACCATAACGGATGATTTTGCAAGTTGCTCACCTCCACAAGTGGATCAAGGGTGAGCATAGTCCAGTCCCCACTGCCATGTAAAGAGGCCAAAGGAACGCCCCCCCCGACCCCTATTCACCTGTTTCAGTGCACAACTTAAGAGATAAGAGAACCCTCCCTTGTCATTGTCAAAGGTATTGATAGGATCAAGTGTTGTGTACACATCAGTGCCTTGAAAGAAAAGTGAACAAAGTCAGGCATCAAAACAGAATCAAAAACACTTTTTGTGGGTAGGTTGGAACACTCTGTGCCATATCTGTAGTGTACAAGGAGTAACCATCAAATCACACCCCACCAGTATAACGCACAAAACACAATCAGATTTAACTGTATTACAAAAAACAGTGACGTCATAACTTCTCAATCAGTCCCTTAGGGGCCATGATGTCCAGAAATTGTATACACTTTGCCTCCTTTTGCAACAAGTGCCTTGCTCTGTCTCCCCCCCCCCCCACCATTAGCAGTGGAAGTACCCAGTTAATTGCCATGTAATATAAGGAGCCACCAGCCCTACAATAGGACTCTGTGAAGTTTGCTGAGAGGAGTACATGTAGAGCCATGAAAAGGTGGCACAAAATGTTATAACGAACACTGTAGATTATAGAAAATCTTGAACTGGGCATAAATCTATAACGATTGGAGTTTTTGAGACTCATGGTGTAAATAAGCATTGGTTTCATTAGTGTAGTGGGTACAAGTTTGGCTGCTGGTTTTTATGAAAAGGTAACATGATTGTCTTGAGTAACATCTATCAATGATAGTGTGTCTGTTTATATTGGATGCTGTTATTGCCAGTCACGCTGGGTGGTCGCTTTGTATCTCATAGCATTTGTGGAGAAATTAATTTTAGTGAGTAGCAAGTGAGATACCGATTGATTAACTTTGTATACCGTAGATTTGCACTTTTTGTTTTTTATGTAATTCACTGTAGTCGGCACATTACGGGTAATCGATTTGCACTGTGAATGTTGCATCACATAGAATGTCATTGACCTGTTCCTTGTGTCTTTTGATGCAGTTCTGCATTTCGCACTGTATTTAAAGTCACTTCTTGAGTCTGGTTGTCTTGAGAGACTCTTGAGGGGGCTGAAAATGTGAAGAATAAATACCTCAATATTCTTTTTTCAGAAGTCCTAAGAGTGCTCTTGTCTTTTGGTGATATTACTAGTGACTTATAATAATATAATATTGTTTCTCTATCCGTAACATTGTGCTGTAAAATCTCTCCAGTACGTACTGGAAAATTAGAGAAATCCCAATGTAATCTTCCTGGTAAAGCACTTTATAAATAAGTTTGTAATTAGACCACTATAAAAAGTCAATACTTTGTAGTATATAAATCTCTGAAATACAGACAGTGGCAGCACAAAACACATTTAGATGGTTTTCCATCACTAGGTAATACACATTCCCCCTCTTGCCTATAATTGTTTCAGTTAGCACAAGAGCAGTGACATCATCATTATGTCAGATATTGAGCAGGATGAAAGCCATGAGGGCTTTTTGAGCACAGTGTTCCCAAGTGAAGACTATAGATGTCAGAATTGCCTTCAGTTGTTTATGGACAGAAAAATACATTTAAAAGGGGTGATGTCTTAGTTTCCTACCACTTCAGTTCAAAGAACATTCGTATCTGGGGTTAGGAATGCAATTTCAGCCACTATTAATTCCTGTAATTATGACCAAAGATCTTCCTTTTACCTGCACGTTGTATAGCTGTCTCTACTAAACATTCCTGATGCAGTCTTGGCAATATTCAGAGTAATTTTACTGTAAATGCAGACATGTTTCCAGATAAAATCTGTTGTTTGATGCAAAATACAAATGAATATGTAACTTTCATGTGAGCTTTGTGGCTTTTAAATTAATCTAAACTATTGACTTCAAATGGATTTCAGTTAAAAATGTTACCTCCTTATTTGTGTTTCATTTCAGATCTGCTGCAAAGTGTGGAAGATGTAGCTGCTTTAGATCTGGTTACTGAGAGTAAGATGCAGTTTTCAATAGAATCTTGAAAGTTTGCAAAATAATTACCACTTTTTAATCCAACTATTAAGATGTTGCACATTTATATGCTTATGTGATAACTCTTATCAGGGGTTTTGCTGCATACTGGCTATTGGGGCTAAATCTTGAGGTTTCATGCTTACAGAAACGCTTGCCTAAAAAAATGTCTCTAATTATTTAAGGAACTTTCAAAATCATCTTATCCATTAAGAGTCAGTAAGTGAAGAAAGTAATATAGAGCTAATAGGGAAACTGTTGGCATTGCATGCTTTAATTTGTATAATCTATAAAGCTAAATAACTAAAAATTGTTTACTAAATAAAAATGGCTAATAGGTGATTTTGAAAGTTTTCAAAATCACAAGTTGTTTAGGAGATAATGTCCCTTTAACACCTTAGGTCTTGTTAGCAGTTTGGGGCATATAATGATAGTATATTCAGCAATTTTAAAATCTGCTGACCAGCCAACTTTTTAAAATTTAAATACTATCAGGGGGTGGGGGTAACATGTCATTCATTTTTTTTTTTTTTTTTTTTTTTGCTAAACCCTGTTACTGCTGCCACCTTTTACTGCCTTCTCCCACCCCCCACAAAAAAAAAAATCATGACAGGCTGCTTTTAGTAATATTGTCCATCACTTTAGCCATCATTGTTTTCCTCTCTAGGACAGATGACCATTAAATATTAACCCCTTTGAGTGCCAGAGGGGTACACAACGCATTGCTTTTCAATACATTGCAAAAGATTTTGTGGGCCTCCGTAATGTATCTTTGCAGTGTAAGTATTAATTCTACTTTTTCTTAGTAGCTGATGAAGGAGCACAAACTTATTTCAGATTTAAGACATTGGACTTTGGATTATAAACATCTTGGTTGATGTGGGATGCATGTTGTCTTTGTTTGTAACCTTTTCTTTGCTTCATGGCATATATCATGCTTATAAAGCTACAACTGGATCATCATTTCTGCCATTTGTAACATTATTTGATTCTATTATCTGTTTCTGATCATTATTCAAATTGGCAGAGTTTCCGGACTGTCATTATTACACTTCATGCTATTAGGAGCACAGACTAAAGCAGGAAAAGGCACATCACTCGGCTCTTGAGAGAGACATGGACAGAGAGAGAGAATGACAGACTAAAAGTCTGAAAGGTGACGAGACAGGTTAACTAAAAGGAGAGAGACTTAGACATACTAAGAGAGAGAGAGACTGAAAGAGCAGTACAAACTGAAAGAGAAATACTTTAAGAGGAAGACAGACAAACAGTGTATGTTAATCCTCCAGGAAACTCTGGGACACTTCTTGTGTTATAAATCTTAACTAGTTGAACAGCCCGTTACACAGGCCACAGTGCCTCTGGCAGCCGGTCGCGGGGCAGTCACGCGCAGTAGAGACTGCCCACGCCGCTGCTGATACAGAGGTGGACGCTCCTTCGGAGCGCCCAGCTCTGTATCAGCTGCGGCGCGGGCAGTCTCTACTGCGCATGACTGCCGCACGCGCATCAGTGTCTACTGCGCATGTCAGGCGTTACACACGATTTAGCGAATTATTATATAGGATGTGAAGAAACATTATTCATGAAATACGTAGTTTTCTCTGTCGTCCAATATAGCTTACAGGTACCATGAGGAGGTGACAGCTCCTCCTACTAGGCTGGAACAATTCTTTAAGAATTGCAGGTTGGATCCTTCACCTCCTCCATAGCAGGCTACCTGTCCACTCCCCCTCTTCAGTTAAGATTTGTTCCACACCAAGAAGGAGGCAGAGAACAGTTCTGCTTAGTTTTTAGTTATTCATTATTTTTCCCTTGGATATGGGGTATACAAATTCCCCATTAGGTGGGTTACCATTACTGACTTCCACTGGAGGATTGCTCAGTTAACATGTGCTGTCTGTTGACTCTTGCAGCCCTGGGAGAGAACCATGTAGCCCATGTCTCTCTCTCCAGAAGGAGCTCTCTGAGGCTCCTTACACTCAATGGTCTTCTGAAGAAAAGAACAAAAACGTGAGCAACCCTTTGAGTGCCATGGTCCACGTGTCCCACTAATCCCCTCTGCACAGGGGTCCTTCTTGGAGTTTTTCTCATAACTCCAGCACTCATGTTGGGTACTTTTTATTATTCTGTCTCTGGTCTTTGGAGCATTTCTAACTGTGTAGTAATATTTAACCCCATCCTTGCCATGATCTGAGGTGGGGACCCTTTTTCTCATTTTTTCCTTTGGACTAATGTGCTTGTTTAACTTTAGTAAGAGTTCTGTATGTGTTTTAGCACATTTCAGGTATTATTTATTTTTTTACACTTTTTTGAATTCCGTGCCTTTTAAGGTGCGCTTTACTGCAATGCTCCATTCATGTCTGAAACAAGATGCTTTGAGACCTATCTCAACAACCGCTCCATGTACCGAATTGAGAGGCTGGGTCAATTTCAGTTGCCATTTTGTTTCTATCTTTTACACGCGTATCCTACGCAGGGCTTGGATTCCCCTACTCTCCTCCACTTCTTAAATCTTCGCTTGCCAGATACGTACCTCTTAGGATTTCAGGGGTGAATCCTTTAATCTGGGTGACAGTATTTGGGTTATCCACTACTGTAGACACTATTCTCCTGTGAGGATGTCGGATCATAAGGGACATGAGGCTAGATCTAAGGCTAAGGATTTGTGGGAATCATTAACCCCTCTTACTCATTGTTCCTCATGCCACGCGGGGCTTCCCAGAGAATACTTGGATCACTTATGCCCCTCATGCTGTGGCCCCAGTACTGTCTTCCTGCCTAACCTCACTCTGGATTAAATTATCCTGGGTGAGTGGAAGATTCCTGACAAGCGTCTCACTCTTTCTAGGAGGTTTTACAAGCTGTATCCCTTCACTGATTCAGCTTTAGCTCAGTGGGCAACACCACCCCTGGTGGATTCCCCTATTTCTAGGCTTTCTAAGTCTTCTGCTTTGCCTGTTGCAGATGCTTCAGTGCTCCGATTTGACTGATAGCCTTGAGGATAGCCTCCAGCATCCTATCTTTGCTTCTGTAGGTGCGTCCTTGAGGCCCAACTTAGCGTCTGCATGGGTTAATAGAGTTATTGCTGCTTGGACTTAACAGCAGACTGACGCTGTCTGAAAAGGTGCCCCTAAGGTGGACCTTTTGCCCATTTTGGCTAACATTTTGGAGGCTCATCATTATATTATTGATGCCTTGTTTGATGCCATTAGGCTTGAGACTAAGACCTCCACCTTCTGCATAGCTGCCAGACGCATGCTGTGGCTTAAGATTTGGTCTGTTGGTTAGTGGTTTCTCTTCTCTAGTAGGCAAGGTGATCTCTACCATTGAGGCGGTCCTGTTTGCCATGGCTCACACAAGGGACCTTCAGAGGTTTGTAATCTGTGTGTCGGGATCTGGATCATCCGGTGTCTCCAACCTGAGGAAAGGGAGGACATTCGTGATTCACTATTGGACCATTCTCACGACAGATGACAACCTGTTCGGTTGGGGAGCTGTTCTTGGTCACCTGTGTGTCCAGGGTCTTGGTCGAAGGAGGAACCCCTCCTTCCCATCAACATTTTGGAACTCTGAGCGATTCGCCATGCTTTGAGGTACTGGAGCTCTCATCTGCAAGGGTTCCCAGTCCGAGTCCAGTCACCTATATTAACAAGCAAGGAGGCACCAGAAGCGCAGTTGCTTGGTTGGAGGTAAAGGATATTTTAATTTGGACAGAGCTGCATGTTCCTGCCATCTCCGCCATTCACATTCCAGGCGTAGAAAATGTCCTGGAAGACTTTCTCAGTCGCCAGATCTCTGCTCTATTTATCTTTTATCAGAGATGCATTGCTATGATGCCAGATGTCAAGGTCTTCTTTCAGGGTGTCACTCATACTTTCCCTGCTTAGAAGGCTCCCACTCCTCAGTGGGACCTTAATCTTGTCTTGGGCGTATTGCAGCGGCCTCCCTTTTAGTCCTTGGGTACCATTCTTTTGTTTTTTGATGTGGAAGATGGGGTTTCTTTTGGCTGTGGTCTCTTTCTGCAGAGTTGCTGAACTGCAGGCCTTGTCCTGCAAACCAACTTTCCTGGTGTTTCACAAAGATAAGGTTGTTCTCCATACCTCTCAGGAATTTCTTCCTAAGGTGGTCTTTGAGTCCACATTAATCAGGAGATAGTTGTGCCTTCTTTTTTGTCCTGACTCTAAATCTGACAAGGAGAGGGATCTCCACTTGTTGGATGTAGTGCTTTGCATCAAGTTCTGTGTGGGCTGTACTGAGTCTATCCTCAAGACAGATGCTCTGTTTATCATCCCTGAGGGTCCCAGGGCTGGTGTGGCTGCGTCCATTGTGACTATTGCATCATGGATTAAGTCTACCATCTGCAAGGCTTATGAGCTCAGAGGGAAACCTGTTCCCTTCCGCATTGAAGCACACTCCACCAAGTCTGTTGGGGCCTCTGCGGAACTGCTGTACAAGGCGACCACTTGGTCTTCTGGACACACCTTTGCCAAACACTACTGTGTTGAAGTCCTGGCTTCGGCTGAAGACAGCTTTGGCAAGAAAGTGCTGGAGGCAGTTTTACCTGTCTAGGACTTTAGTTCCTGTGCTGTATAGCTCTTTAACGATTGGAGCCCTGTTTGCTCTTGTTCTTATGTACTATGTACTTTTGTTCAGTATCCGTTGACACTTAGTTTGGGCTGTTCTGTGTCCTGTCCTGGATAGTCCATGTGAACTCTGGTATCATGGAGACTGGCTCTTGGTCCTTTTCCTTTCTCTTCCCACCCATGGAAGCTCAACGTGGGTACATCCCCATGATACCTGTAAGCTATATTGGACGACAGAGAAAAGAAGATTTTAGCCTTACCTGTTAAATCCTTTTCTCTTAGTCCATATAGCTTACAAGTCTCCCACCCAGTCTATGGGACCAAGCTGTGTCTGGACATAGGAGTCCATTTTGGGTTAATTGCTCACAGGAGGCTTCCTCTTCTTCTTCTCGCTTTCTAGCTCTGTAAGTTTATTGTTTCAAATCTTAACTGAAGAGGGGGATGGCTAGGTAGCCTGCTATTATGGAGGAGTGGGAGGCTCCACCCTGCAATTCTTGAAGAATTGTTCCAGCCTAGTAGGAGGAGGTGTCTCCTTCCCATGGCACCTGTAAGCTATATGGACTAAGAGAAAAGGATTTAACCGCTAAGACTAAAATACTCTTATTTCATTAAATAACTGAAAGTGTAGAATGAGGAGCTGTTATAAGTTCTGGTAACATTATAGAATACTTAAAGCACCTTAAATGTAGAACTGAATATCATTCCATACTTTTACTCTACAGAATAACGAAAGTGTAGAAAAACTTATATTGTAAGACTTTTTCATAGAAAAACATAATGAAGGGCTTTTTATGCTCTGTAAAACAAGGGTACTCCCACTGCTTAGAGAAGTCCAAATACTAGGACTGCCAGTCAAATGAGGAATAGTCTTGTGAGGAACCCTGTGCATACCATTCTGAGGACTAATGCAACAGTTGCTGAGTAGTTGGCCATCTTTGCCACAGCATAAGCAAAGGTTCAAATTGCACCTCTGGGACCTCTCTCCTGATTTTAGGGCAGCATGAGCCAGACTGATTTGGTTCACTGGGGCCTTTTGGCAAAGAGTCTAATCCGTAGATGGCAAAGTCTGCCTCACCAGAGCTTGGTAACGAGTCCTCTTCTGTCATTCTTGGAGTCTTCTATCAGTCTGAATGGATAGGGTGAGCAAAGCTGTATGTACCCCTACATGGGTCAGCTCATCCTTCAAGGATTCAGATAGCCCCAATCAGAACTGATCCTTTCGAGAAAGTTTATTCCACTGAAAATAAAAAGCCCTGTGGTGGAATTCAGCAGCATATCCATCTGCTGGTCTCCTGCTCTGCTTAAGGGCACAAATGGTTGCTCCTGCCATGGATATTTTACAGGTATCATACTAAATAGCAGCTGTGGACTAGGAAAAAAAAAAAGGACAGCTCAGTAAGCAGAGGGCTGTGTCCTTGTAGGAGATGATGTGCCTAGGAATCTGGCTCCCCAGACAGAAGGATCATAGTACAAATCTTTTCTTCCTCAGAGAAGTAGGTATGTGGCTTCAAGTAGAAGAGTAACTCACCTATATTCCAAAAGCCGTGGAACGGAGTTCTGTCCCCAGAAAACTTGTCTGGATGGGGTACTTATGGTTCAGGAAAATATGCTGATAACTGGACCAAGGGCAGCAGAGCCCATTGGAGCTGGAGCAGAGGGACCAGGGGAATGCAATATCCTGGACCTTAGCATGCCACTCCGCAGGTCAAACACAACCTCTAATAAGGATTGCCACTTCTGGGTCAAGCAATTTAGGGCCTGAGCTAGCCCTGCAGGATTCATACTGGCTCAGTTGCTCTGTTAGGAATGCAGGAGACTGGCTGATAAGAAGTGTAAGGCTCACGGTCTCTACGGAGGATGGTTTGAGTGGAGCCTGGGGAGTGTAGCCTGAAACCAGTATCCCCTTGTTGTGATCAAAACAGTATTGAAGGTGCTGGTGGCGAAGCCAGATATTGTCAAGGGCACCCAGGAATGCTCAGAACTCAGTACGATAATATAATGCAAAATATTTATTAGAATAAATCACAGCAATAAATAAGTGGTACAAAAAGCAAAGGGTTACTAGCTGGCGACACTACTACCAGAAATAGTAGGCCTCTTGCTAGACCACAATGCGAGAGACTGGGCCGAAGCCCCTGTTAGTCTCAGCAGGATACAGGAACGCCAACTCTTGATCCGTCGACTGGAACAAGCGACCACTGTGAACACTGGCTCAGCAATCTTGATCCGATGAACAGGAACACAAGGACTGCTGGACTGGAGAACTGACCCATGCCTGCAATCAGTCAAACCAGCAACACCACACCTCTGCAGCAACCTGGTGACCTACTCCTGCAGTCACCACTAAGAGACCCTGTGACTCTGCCTGCAATCACTATATCGGACCCCTGTGACTCATGCCTGCAGTCACATATTAAGACCCTGTGGCTCACGCCTGCAACCACCACACGAGACCCTGTGACTCACACCTGCAGTCACTACACCAGGCCCTGTGACTCTGCCTGCAGTCACTATATCGAGACCCTGTGACTCATGCCTACAGTCACCAATCAGACCCTCTGTCCACAACAGTGGTCTGTCTTAAGCCAATAAAACAAATTGATCAGGTAAGGGGTAATCGTGATCACTGGGTCATACACAGAGAAGGTTCTCATACTTAGCTGGGTCCTACACAGAGAGGGTTCTCATACTTATGTGGGTCATTGTCACGGTATTTGAAGACTCTCAGACTTAAGGTTTGGTAAAAACGTAACTTTATTGAGAAGTTAAGGCAGTCCCCGTAGGGTATCATACATATAACAATACAACAATAAATGACAGAGAATAGGTTCTACCGAGCAATAATACCGGGCAAGGCAGCTGAGTGACATTTGAAATGGTGATAGGCTCTACCGGCCTTGCCTATACCGGGTAAGGCAACCTAGGGTGGCAGCAAAAATAGGTTCTACCGGCCTTACCAATACCGGGCAGGGCAGCCTGAGGAAACGCAGTTAACGGGCTCTACCGGCCCTGCCTAAACCGGGTAAGGCAACCTGAAAGATGGTAACGTACTTAGGTTCTACCGGCCTTACCAATACCGGGCAGGGCAGCCCTAGAGAGGAGACCTTGCTGTCAGGTGACAATGACAGTAGTGTGGAAAGGTACAAGGATCTCCCTCAGCAGAAGTCTTTTAGCCTGAGAAACCAGACAACTGCATAAGGAGTTGGACAGCAACCTGTCCTCAGGATCTGAGTAATCAAGGAGCAAACCAGTGTCCGCACACTGGGACCAACAGTAACAACGCCACCAGGTGAAATGGAGCAACCAGCGTCCGCACGCTGGGACCAACAGTGTGAGCGCAACCAGGATAAGAGAGTAAACCAGCGTCCGCACGCTGGACCAACAGCGTGTCTAAAGGAATTCATAAATTATGAAAAGTTATGTACAATTGGCTTATTGGTCTCCCACAAGGGATTGGCCCATGCGAATGCCCGGCCAGTTAGGAGAGAAATTAAGAAGCCCACCTTGCTTCATTCATTTGGGAACGCATATGGTACCAGCTCGAAATATATTCGCAATTGGTTCAGAAAAACACGGCAACCATCTGGATCCCCACCATTCCGCTGTGGGAGCTGAGCGGAACCTGTTAGCCTCTTGACTGTGCGTCAACTGAGGCGGGTTGAGCTGGTGCCCGGGAGGGATTGGAAGGGGCCACCAGTTGTGTACAAATCTGCTCAAGGTTTGCAGTACGCTGCAAAACCGTCTGAATCGCTAAGGACAATTGGTCCAATCTCTGACCCAGTGTCTCCATCCTATCCAGGATGCTTTGGAATATCGCACCGCCATCACCTTCAGAGCTCATGGCCCTTGCATACTGTCACGGGCACCCAGGAATGCTCAGAATTCAGTACGGTAATATAATGCAAAATATTTATTAGAATAAATCACAGCAATAAATAAGTGGTACAACAAGCAAAGGGTTACTAGCTGGCGACACTACTACCAGAAATAGTAGGCCTCTCGCTACACCACAATGCAAGAGACTGAGCCAAAGCCCCTGTTAGTCTCAGCAGGATACAGGAATGCCAACTCTTGATCCGTCGACTGGAACAGGCGACCACTGTGAACACTGGCTCAGCAATCTTGATCCGATGAACAGGATCACAAGGACTGCTGGACTGGAGAACTGACCCACGCCTGCAATCAGTCAAACCAGCAACACCACACCTCTGCAGCAACCCGGTGACCTACGCCTGCAGTCACCGCTAAGAGACCCTGTGAGTCTGCCTGCAGTCTCTATATCGGACCCCTGTGACTCATGCCTGCAGTCACATATTAAGACCCTTTGGCTCACGCCTGCAGCCACCACACGAGACCCTGTGACTCACGCCTGCAGTCACTACACCAGACCCTGTGACTCTGCCTGCAGTCACTATATCGAGACCCTGTGACTCACGCCTGTGGTCACCAGTCAGACCCTCTGTCCACAACAGTGGTCTGTCTTAAGCCAATAACACAAATTGATCACGGTAAGGGGAACTCATGATCACTGGGTCATATTTACCAGACAATTAAGGCGTGGTTCTCTCAGGATTCTCAGGCTCTGGTCTACTTGATCACTTCATGGATGTCAGAACAAAAAGAGCTTCCTCATCCAAAATCACAATCTTTTGTACTACCAAATTTCCTTATCAGAAAGTCATGACCATCCTTCTCTGATAGGATGAGTTGACATAATTTGAATGCTAGTGTAAAAGCCTGTTGACACGGGCCAGTATTCTGTGCGTTTGGGCAGTCTCTACTGCGCATGGCTGCATCGGCAGTCTCTACTGCATATGACTGCAAAAGCCAGTGTACATGGGCCAGCATTCTGTGCATTCGAGCAGTCTCTACTGCACATGACTGCATCGGCAGTGTGTACTGTTGTAACGGTTTTTTAGGACACTCAGACCAGTAGGTGAAATAAAACACACTTTATTTTTAAGTAAAATAATGCAAAGGTTCGCCCTCTAGTGGCGGTAGGTAATACACAGGCCGTGTAGACTGATAGATTACAAGAGTAAATGCACAATAATATACATGCACAAAAATAAGCAATAGAGTGGTATATAACCCCAAGGGGTTAATAACTTGATAACAGTCAGTCTCAGATGTGGAGGTTTGGCACGCCCTGGGTGTTAAAAGGCTGTGCTGGATAGACAAAGTTCCTCATGTACTGAAGACCGAACTGCCTCGCCAAGGTGTTTGGATATTAAGCAGAATAGGAATCGACTTAGCCCCCACGGGCGTAACTACTGGAACTGCTTTGGTTTGTGCAAGTGCAAACAGCCCCCACAGGCGTGACGGGAACCGGCTGGCAATGCAAGAGCTCATCAGCCTCCCCAGACCTCACTGGATACTGGAACATGAGCGCCAGAGCCAATAGCCCCCACGGGCGCAGTACCGGACAAGCCAGCGCTGAAGCCCTAAAATGCCACCACTCTGTATAGCGGATATCGCCCAGTAATCGACACAGGAGAGCCTTAGGCGCCCAACCGTCCCAAAAGATGTGACTACTCTGCAGTGGAGGACTAGAGTTGCCGACGGTGAGCGGCCAACTCAGCAGCAGTATCACTGGTAACAAGGCTCGTACTGGAGGTAGAGAGAGTGAGACCGAGGCAGCACTGCTAGGGTTAATAAGCACGTTTACTCGAGGCTTCAGCGAACCTGGAAGGCTCTGCAATGAGAGGAAGGCGTACTGATACAGATACAGCTCTGCACGGGTAGCGATGCACTGCACTGATCGTGGGTAGCACCAGGCAAGGCAGTCACACTGAAGCTGGCAACAGCGAATGATAATGTCGCGGCGGCGACAACTGGAACGCAGGTCACTGGAACAAGCTGGAAGTCTATCTTCGGAGCAGGAAGTCAGCAGGGCCGAGTCGGAGCACGTAGGAGGTAGTCATACAAGCCGGGTCATACACAAGCAGGAACGTCAGCCAAGCCGGGTCAGGATCCAAAGGGTGGTACGCAGACGGGCCGGGTCATACACAGGCAGGAACACTGGAGAATAGTCAGGACAAGCCGATTCGGTACACAGGAATCCAGAACACAGGAACACAGCAACAGCACTACTGGCTCAGAAACACCATGAAAGGGCATCAGACAGATGTGATAGACAGGTATAAAAAGGTCACCAGGAGGCGGGCCAAACCAACTCAGCAAATCAATGTCTGCCACAGATGAGAGTGACAGTAATCACAGGCACTGTGATAACTGTGCATGACCGCTTCGGACAAACATACATTTGGCCTTTTATTTTATAGGAATGTCAGACTAACTTTATAGACTATCTGGTTAGTCAGTCAAAGATAAGATTTTAATTAAAATTTAAACTGCTAGTAGCAATACTTATTTATTCCAGAAGTTGGCGCACTGATACCATATTAAAAACTACATATGTTGACAGCCCAGGTCTGTATTATGTGAAGACTGATATGGCTGGGATGTAGAGTAAAGGCTAAGGTAGCCCTAAGAAACCTAGGACTGATCCCTATATTACAAAGCTTTACTATTACATTTGACAAACTAACCTCGAAGGCTCTCTGTGCATCTGTGGAGACTA
Organism: Rhinophrynus dorsalis; assembly: GCA_037306005.1. Lineage (NCBI taxonomy): Eukaryota > Metazoa > Chordata > Amphibia > Anura > Rhinophrynidae > Rhinophrynus > Rhinophrynus dorsalis. The sequence continues at coordinate 116,988,505 of CM074722.1, forward strand.
GTCTGGAAGGAAGGTGTTGATTTTTAGCTATATCTACAAGAGCTATGGTTTTGGCAGTGTTGTGTTTAGATTCCCTACCTGAAACAAAGCCTGTTTAATTGGAATGGATCAGGGAGGCAAGGTAAGAACATGAGCGGGAAGCTAATAATTTAACATTGAGATTTAGCAGGGAGATAGATCGATACTCCTCTAAAAGGGAGCCAGGTTTTGGTATAATAGTTATATGAGCTTCCAATTCCTTCTTAGGAAAGGGACATCATGTAGCAATGGCATTAAAGGCCTCAACCATATGGGGTACAAGGAGATTAAAAAAATTACAATACTATGGTAGAGTAAGCTGACATATCCTGAGCTCTTGCTAGGAGCCTTTTTTTTTTGCATGCTCCTAGATTAATAAGCATTCCTCGAATAATGCATTTGTGAGCCTGCTTGGCATTCTCCGAAGTGCTTTTAATGGAAACATTTGAGATAATATCCCTCTTGACCTAAGAGAGTATCTCTGGGCCATTTAAGAGGATATCATTCAAACGCCAAGAGGTAGGATAATAAATATGTGGGACAATACAGGTCTGAAGTAGAACGAGGGCATGGTCTAACCAAGTAATGGAATAGATACATGCTGACATAATATTATGCAAATGGTGAGGTTCCATAAATAAATAGTGTATTCTGGAGTAAAAATGATGTACTGAAGGATAGAATGTATAATCCTACTGAGTAGGTAAAGTAACCCTCCAGATGTTGACTGTAGATCAAAGAGTAGAGATATCCTCTTTCTCAGATGTAAAATTCTGAAGAACAACCTAAAGGGAGAACAATCTACAGAAGCCTCTAATAACAAGTTGAAATATCCTAACACTGGAAGGCCTGATTTGAATGGATTGCTGTTTAATATATATGGGGACCAGAGATTGTTGCAAAAGTATACGTGGAGGCATTCAAATATCCCTTAATGAATAAATATTGGCCTACTGTATCACATAAAGTATTAGCATGGATCCAGGGAATATAACTTCTGACTAAATTGACTACACCATTTTTCTCGACGGTGAAGATGCTTGATAGCATAGTGGGAAGAGGAAATTGTGGAATTTGATGTGACAGAGGCAGGAAAAAGGCAACCTTAGAGTTCAGAAGAAAAATACCTAGCTGTGACCACATCATATTTATATTTAATATAATCAGTGGGTGTGACATATTCAGCGAACGTACATAGTTCAGATGAGAGGTGGAGAAAAATGAAGGGGTAAATAATCCCGGAACAAGTATAACATAAATATAATTCTGTGTATTCCAGAGTAAAGGGATTTTCAGTCTAGAAAAGCCTCTGTAACAGTGGGTGTAGAACACCAGCTAAAGGTCCAGGGAGAACAAATTTCTTTTAGGTGGAGAGGTGATCTGAACCACTTGGAAGTATGCTCAGTGGGAATTGTAAAAGTCTAGGTGATATAATAAACAAGCCATTATGAACACGAAACAAAGTCAATATCAAAGGCACCATAGATGATGAAAGGCAAACAAGAGCAGTGTCAGCATTGTACATAAAATGATAAGCCATGATATATGTGCTGAGTCATCAGACTGATAGAGGAGATTCCAGAGCTACCATAGGTCATCTCTTCTCAGTTTGGTTTGGACCTTTGAGCCATCTCGCTGGACTTTCTTTGCCTCCCCAAGTGGGTTCTGGCATCTGGGTGTAACGGTTTGATCAACACACAGACATCAGGGTTTAGGATAAAACGCAGTTTTATTGAAATCACAATAAAATAAGAACCCTCACAGGTCCTGTAGTATACAGGCAATATAATACAGACACACAACAGGTTAACAATATAAATGCCCACACAGGTCCAGTACAAACCTAAGGTACAAGCAGTCTATACTGACACAGGTCAGGCCAAATATGTTGGTTTCCCAGGACTAAGGTACTGCAGGATTTAAAGTTCATCAAGGAGTGTAAACAGTCCCATGTGTTATAGTTCTGTGATAGCTCTTCCCATATAGAGAGCTTCTGGATGCTTAATGCTAGCAGAACAAACGTGAACTGCAGAGTACAACAGGAATAGCGTGTAAAGGGCACTACCGGAGCAATAACTGAGGCAGACACTAGCAACTGGTAGGAGCAGTAACTGAGGACAAGCCAATGGCACACTGCCGGAGCAGTAACGGAGGCAGACGCTTGCAACCTGCAGGAGCAGTAGCGGAGGACAAGCTAATGGCACACTACCTGAGCAATAACGGAGGCAGACACGTGCAACCGGTACGAACAGTAACGGAGGACTAGGCCAAAGGCACACTGCCGGAGCAGTAACGGAGGCAGACACTTGCTACCTTCAGGAGCAGTAACGGAGGACAAGCCAATGACACACTACCGGAGCAATAACAGAGGCAGACACTTGCAACCGGTACAAACAGTAGCGGAGAACTAGGCCAAAGGCACACATGCCGGAGCAGTAACAGAGGCAGACACTAGCAACCTGCAGGAGCAGTAACGGAAGACTAGGCCAATGACACACTGCCAGAGCAGTAACGGAAACTGACTCTCGTGCTGTGTAGAGCAAATGGAACCAGATAGCCTGGAGAATGAGAATGTCGCCAAGGCGACAATAAGTTGTCAGAAGCAGGAACTCCAGCCAAGCCGGGTAGACTCGGGAAACAGGAAAGTCAGCCAAGCCGGGTCGGTACACAGAAACGGGAACGTCAGCCAAGCCGGGTCGGTACACAGGAGCAGGAACGTCAGCCAGGCCGGGTCGGTACACAGGAGCAGGCACTGAAGAGTAGTCAGGCAATCCGGGTCGGTACACAGGAGCAGGCACTGAAGAGTAGTCAGGCAGTCCGGGTCGGTACACAGGAGCAGGAGAACAGATGCGGAGTAGTCAGGCTGGCCAAGTCGGTACACTGCGAAACACTGAGCAGAAAACTAGCACTGGTACAGGAACACCACGAAAGGGCACTGTGTGGGTGCTGGAGCCCAGTATATAAAGGCCATACTGGGCGGGATCAATACAGGACAGCCAATGGGAGCACACACAGGATAAAACTGTCAGGAAAACAATAACACGGGATCACGGGCACCATGATACTGGGAGGATAAAATAGTAGAATTAGGGGAAGCCACAAAATTCTTCAATACTGCTCTCATCCTTCAGTGTTACAGAGATCCAGTTAACTTGAGCAGATAGTTAAAATGGAAAGCCCCACTTGTACATGATATTCAGGAAGCACAAGTGGTATTTGAGTGGCTTTATTTCCATATAGAGCTGCAGGGTATGGGGGAAGGTCATTAAAACATAGCTGTTCTACTCCACAATACTTAAAATTTCTCAGTTCTCTGCTGTGTTTCATAAGCTTACCCTTTTTGGTGAAATAACATATACAGTAAATCACATCATGTGGGGGCACAGCCAGGGCCGGATTTGTCATAAAGCAAAGTAGGCAACTGCCTACAGGTGCACGCCACTGAGGGGCGCCTGACAATGGGATTTTTATTTTTTTTAATACTAAAAAAAAAAAAAAATTGCTACCTCGCTGGCTGCGCCAGTGCACACTCCATGCTACCCTCACATTGCACCCCCCTGTTGTCTATTTCTTACCTCCCTAGCAGATCTGTCGTCTGTGCCTCCTTTGGCCCAGTCATGTAAGCGCTGAGCTCCCTTGTCGGCTCTGTAGGAATGCAGAGCACTGGGAGATTACATCATCTCCCAGCGCTCTGCATTTCTGAATAGGAGACCGCGCAGGAGCGTCAGTAACTATATGACTGTGCCAAAGGAGGCACAGACAACAGATCTACTAGGGAGGTAGGAAACAGACAATGGGAGGGAGGCAATGTGAGGGCAACATGGAGATGGTGGGGTCAAGTTGGAGCCGAAGGGGGGCATTGTGAGGGCAATGTGGACCTGATGGGGTCAATGTGGAGCTGATGGGGGGGGGAATATGGAGTTGAATGGGGCGATGTGGAGCTGATGGGGCAATATGAGGTCAATGTGGAGCTGATGGGGTCAATGTGGAGCTGATGGGGGGCAATGTGAGGGCAATATGGAGTTGAATGGGGCAATGTGGAGCTGATGGGGTGCAATGTGAAGGTGTTGGGGGGCAATGTAAGGGCAATATGGAGATTTGGAGCATTGTGGAGATGGCCGGGGTGGGGGGGCGCTTCAGATATCATCTGTGCCTACAGGCTCCTGAGATGTAAATCCGGCCCTGGGCACAGCCCAGAGGGGGGCCTTGAGTGAAGAGTTCTATGTGCACAGTCAGTAAAAGTAGGTGTTACTTGGGGTGAAGAATTCTGCAAACAAGGCATGTAGCAATGAGGTAAAATCTTTTTGTGGAACAGACTCTTATTCTTCTGTTATCTAAATAATCAAGCTGCGTGGTAGGGGTGTTGATATCTTCATAATGGGAAAATAGTTGCTCTAGGTTGCGAATGTAGGTAGCATTGGCTTCACTGCCTTCCTCCTAGTCATTAACCCTTTGGCCTAATTAAGCCTTTTTTTAATTTAAGTTTGCCTCCATGGTCCATACTACTTTCTGGATATTTTTTCTCTGTAGAAAGATTTGGAAAAACAGTGAATAGAAGGAAAAGTTGCAGATGAGGTTTAATACAGATAACTGTAAGGTTATGTATTTGGGCTTCAGAAACACGCTACATATACACTAAATGGGGAAACTACTTGGGGAATAGAGAATAATTTAAGATTAATTATGGAAAGAAGGGAAATATCTGACTGGCTTTTGGAATCGGGAAGGAGTTTTTTTTTACCTTCTTGTGGCTTAATTGGGCATGGTTTCAGTAAGTGGACCATAGTACAAGATTATCTTCTCAGATCCACACCAGTACCTTTCAGAATTACAACCCATTCTACAAAGTCCATAAGTACCTCCTGGGCCCTCAAGCATTAGTCTTTTGGCAAAGCTGCCACCTGGTCTTCTGTAAATTCATGTATGACGTGAGGTTAATGTGCTTGCTTCAGTTTTGGGACCTCTTTGGTTCTGGGACTGCTTTTGGACATATCCATGGCTCTTGTGGAGGGCATAGGAGAATGGAGACTTTTGCACTGACCAATAAATCTTTTCCTAGTAGTCCACTGGGAGATAAAATGCATCCTGATTAAACGTGTCTGTGATCTGGGGCTGTCCTTTCCATTTTCTTGGCTTCTCTGTCCTGGTGACTATAATTTGCTATATGTAAGCCATCCACTAGGTGGAATATGATGGGTATAGTAGGGCAGAGGAGAGTTACTGTTTTTGTTTTTTTTGTTTTTATGCATGCTTTGCCTCCTGGAGGAGGATCCTTTACCCCATGGTCCATGTGTCCCTTTTGGAGGAGGATCCTTTACCCCATGGTCCATGTGTCCCTCATGAACTAACAGGAAAAGATTTATCTTTGAGTACAACAATTCCCTTATTCAGACCTCGAATGAAGCCACCTCTGATTCCAGTCTTTTGCTGGCTTTAACTGAGGTATGAATCATTCATTTGTTTAGCACTGGCAGGGTGTTCAAATGAGTTTGGGCTTTGGCTATGTGTAGAAAAGGGGAGAGGGGGTTCCATGCAATTTATATAAAAAGGTTTTTTTTTATCATATGAGTATCATTGCATAAGAGGAAAAGGGCTCCCTAAATCCCCCTCTTCAATCATTTCCTTAACAGGTATAGAGTGGTAAGTCGAAAATAAGATTTGTTTCAATAACTTATACACAAAATATCATTTTTCACTGTTCAGATTTGGTACAACTGATTGTGGAACTTAATCTACCGCAGGCTGTTCATTGTGTGCTATATGAATGCCAAAACAAGGTAATTAAATTTAAGTGGTCTATTTGTATTGTAACATAAATAACTGCATATTTTTGTAACAATGCTATGAAATAATGTATACGGTCTTGTTCAGGAAGTTAAAGAGGAGCAATTTTGGAGCAAATTAAATTCAACATAGGGAACAAATTACAATTTTAAAGTTATTTTAAATGGGGCATTTTTTTAATCTACTTGAATGCTAGAGGTGTCAGTGTTTTATTTTATTTTGTCCCATCTGATGCAACTGGTTTGCTGCAGATTTACTCCTCTTTAGATTCCTGAATAAAACCTGTAGTCAATTGCCCAAATGCACTCATAGCTTAAAAGCTAACTGTTGTGTTTAGCAATGTTGATTTTAATTTTGTCTACTGCTATTATGTAACTTTAGAGTAAAATATAACTACATTTGCAGAATAACTCTAACTCCTTAGTGACAAGGGCTTTTCACACTAAGAACAAAAGCAATTTTTTTAGCATTTTTAGTATGTCATTGTTCAACCATATTTTCCCTCTAATTCATTTGATACACCAACACAAATTATATTCAGTTGTTTTAAAGAGCTTTCTTGTGACAACCCATCATTTAGGTTGATTAAAATATAAAACAGAGGGGGGAAAATATGAAAAAACAAATGATCGTAGGTTTTCCTGTCATGATTTGTACACAATTAGTACATCTGAAATGAAAATATAGGATATATTGAATATGGGAGTATCCATATGCCTAGAATTTTAATCTTTTTCAGATTTTAAGGGTAAATATTACACTATGAGTACCACTGTTTCCAAGTTGTAATTTTTCAAAATTTGTCATGCAAGGATTATAACTTGGTTATCTGTTACAGAACGCAAAAAAGCCCCAGAAAAGTGTGTTTCTGAAAAATAGACAACATAGGATAATTCATAAATAGAATTTGCAGCTGTTTTGCCACAAATCTGTACCAAATCTGTGGTAATGTTTTGGTTTTTGCATTTTTCATTCTTGCATTACAATGTTGCTATGGATTTCAATTACAGCATATCTGCAGATGTAAAAAAAAAAAAAAAAAAAAAAAAAAAAAAAAAGCCTTGAATAGTGTTACAACTTTTGGGTATGGCAATGCCACACATTACTAGCTTTGTCATGTTTTGAGGAATCTACTAGACTAAATTTGGAATTTGGGACTCTTCTGCAGTATACATTTCCTGCATTATTACGTATCTAGCTACATACACTAAATAACTTGATGCCTAATTTCTGCTAATATCTACCCACAATTACTAACCTACTTCATTTAACTGTGTACATTTTTTTTAATTTAGTTAATTTTTTTAACAGTCTGCCTAAAGCCTAATTTTACCTAATTCCCCACTAAATACCAACCAAAGCTATAGAACTAACTAAAATTTAATTGTAGGAAAAAAAAAGACCCAAACAATCAATTACTGTATAAATAGTTATTTATATGGCAACAGCCTTCCTGTGGTGCTTCCATCGTTCTCTGAGGCATGCTGGCAGTTTTAACTCTTTGAGCTCTGGAGGGTATGCAAAAGCATTGCGAATCAATGCCTTGTGTATCCCTCTGGCACACAAAGGGTTAACCCGTGACATGCCAGGACTGTCACCCATTCTTAAACAACGGACTTGTGCGACAGTCCTGGCATGTCACTTATTGAAGTCAAAGATAGTGAATAAATACAACGTATTGCAGGTCTAAAGTTTAAACATATAGCCTCAAGAAAAGAAAGAAGATAGAACAGATGTGGGTGAATTGCCCACCTTAGAAAAGACCAGTTCAATACTATATCAAAAAAGGGGGTCACTCCCTAGAAAAGAGACACTAATGACGCCATAAAATAGGTATTTATTGGTAGTGTATAATAAAAGAAATATTAAAACATACGAGATCTTATCGACCTTATTGACAAGATCCCTAAAAAAACACTTTCCGTGTTACTGAGAGACCGTCACTGTCTTCGTTGCCTGTATAGCCAGTACATATAGAGCTTCCGATGCCTTCACCAGAGCTTGTAGCAGCTAGATGACTTACCCTATGAATAAATTCTATAACTGAGGCATATAAAGCATTTCACAATCATACCCAAATTTGGGAACTCATGTGAAGCGCTGCTTCAGTGTGGACAGAAATACGGGTGAACAGCGGTCTCGTGCCAACTGCCACCATTAGTCCAACTCTATTTAACTGTAACTAAGTTTGATTGCACAAAGTGTAAAAGATCACATATTCAGATGGTCAATTATATAGTCACTTCGCCACGGTCTACCAGTGGGAACCATATATGAAGTATGACCACCAGATGATCAATAGATCCGGAAACAGCGGTCTCATGCCACCTGTTTACCTAGATCATACTGTGTGCAAATGTCATCGCTGCTATATAATATCTAATACAAATAGACTATTAAATGTATGCTGTCTATCTATCTATATCGCGGCTCTATTCGGCTGGATTGAGTAAATATAAACTCACATCAAGGCGGAGCCGTTAAATATCTTTCTTTGTTATACTTTCAGACAACTGTATCGCCTGGACTATAAGTCTCAAGAACTAACAGATAGCTAGGAGAGAGAGAGCGAGCGAGAGAGAGTGAGTGAGAGTCACGGTGAGGTGAAGTCACAGTGACAGGAAACTTAGGCAAGAAGGGGAAACCGGCAAAAAGGGTAGATCAAGGGTAGGCAAGAGGGGGAGAAAGAGGCAAAAGGGGGGGGATCAAAACAAGAGTTCAGGGTGGATTAAGGCAAGAGGGGGAAAGAGGCAAAGAGGGGGAGAACAAGGCAAAATGTCTCATCATATTGAGTGTCAGTGACAGTGTACACTACTCACTTGTCTTCTTTGACTCACTTTGTTCATAATTGGATTCTGGAAGACTCCTGCACCCTGTGTGCCTGCCTGACCTCATCGCTCCCAGTGACAATAGCAACCATACAGCGCCACTGTCACAATGTCACACTCACTAGCCAGCCAATTAGAGGGGAGCATACTGACAAAGTCCTCCTCAGTCACTGGCTTTTGGTGCAATTAGGAAAGCACTAGACTGGCATCTGTGCCTTCCTATTTGGTGTGTGGGGTTGCATACTGTATAAAACATTCAGGGCATCAGCCCCCTTAGCCCTCCCCCGAGTGATGCCCCTGTCTGTTCGTATGAGTTGGCATACTATATGGGGTACCAGAAGTACAAAACTATGTCAACTGCAATCCATCATTTTTTAAGCATTTTTTAACATTGACTTGCCTGTACTAAAATGGTTATAACAATGAGAGAAATGAAGAAAAAGTAGGTATAATTTTAAATTTTGGGAAGTACACAATTAGCCACATGAAATGAGGCGTTTCTTGTCTTTCTACCACTAAGTTAATGTGCACAACTATTTCAGAATATGGTGTTATAGGAGGAAAAATAACATGAGTCACTTCAGATATATTAAAATGGTTCACACCATGGGAAAAATTGTACCCCACTGGTATGGGTTGACATACCATATTGGGTGCCAAGAGCACGGCTCCCATTGAAACAAGGTTGGGGAAGCAAACAGTGTTTGTGTGAGTCTATGGCTACCAGTTGCAGCAGGCTAGTGGGTCAGTCAGTGTATGTGCGGACCTGTGACTGCCATTGGAACTGGGGCAGTGGGTGGTGATGGGGGTCAGACAGTATATGTGGGAATATCTACCAGTGAACAGTGGAGCAAAGCTGGTGGGGTGTCAGTGCATTTGGGGAATCTGTGACTAGCAGTGTGACTACCAGTGTGAATTGTTTGTCCCCCACATACACTGTTTGATTCCCAGCCTGATTCCAGTACACACTGGTAGTCTGTGCCTACCAGTAGGCAGTGGAACCAGACTTGGGGGATCAGACTGGGGGAGTGGGACTGCCAGTGGTCTGTGGAACCAGGCTGAGGGGTTAAGATACATGGGATGGGGGGGCTGGAGGTAGTTTGTGTGTATGCCATGGGGTTTCCAACACTTTGCAAATCAATGCATTGACCCCCATGTGAAAGCCAGATGCCCCCTCAACACGGTCTGAATAAACAATTGTAAGAAAAAATTTACCCTGTGTGATGCCCCCCCATGAAGGTCAGGGTTTTCCTTATGCTCAAGGTAAGAAGACTGTCCTTTGCTGTGAGCAGTCTGATCTTAAGACCAGATTCCACATCTGAGAGGAGGTGGCTTGCACTAGGTAAAAGGGGCAGGAGGGGGATAATTTATCATTCAATTACTCTTGAACTACAAATCTGACAGTATTAAAATAACTCTCCATGGTGCAAATATTATGAAGATTAATTGGAGCTGCTTTCATTTTGAAACATTACTATGCCTTTAAGCATGTGTGAGGAAAAAAAAAAAAAACGTGGCCGGCTGGCGACCCAGTGCAGGAGGTGGCATGTTCAATAGCTGGGATCTGTACCTACATAGCACGAGAGATCAAGTCAAAAATAGAAGATCAGTAGGGACTAATTCTGGGACAGGACCACCATATATGCATTAGGGAGCCCACCTCCATGTCAAATCTCTAACACAAAGGAGACAAGTTGGGATAAAACCTATGCAGTAGTTCAGGAGTCCTATACAATTTGAATAAAATTCTATAATGAATTTCTACGTACATTTTAGGAGCTATGCATCATGTGGCCAACAACACTCCTCCAGAGAGTTTCGTCAGTATAGATGGCTAGATCTTGTTCACAGGCCGCCTTGATACTGGTCTGGAGCAGGTTAGTAGGATATTGTAAAAAGATGATACACTTCTGACTTTGGTGTAAGGTTTGAGGAAACAGGATTCAAAAGGAGTGGGCCTAAGGAAGAAGTTCTGTACTATAGTCACTAGAAATGAAGAACAGGGAAGCCTGAAGTGCGTCAAAGGGGAGAAACCTCCTCCCACCCTCCGTGATATGGCCAGCGAATAGCCTGCCAGTGTGGAGATAGCCTTCCAGTTGCAAACCGATGGGGGGGGGAGCCAGGGATGCCGACCAAGGAAGTAAGTGGAGATGGGAAGAGAAGAGCAAGAGAGAAACCTGGACATGAGTAAGTCAAGGGAATGAAGAAGTGAATGCAGAAGTTTGGGGTGGGCACACGGGGAGGGCTAGAATCCAGGGGACTGGGGCCACTGAGTCTGCCAGAACCTGGTGAGGTCAGTTTTTATGTAGGGCAGCAGATATGGAGGGATTTCTTCTGGTTTTGAAAGTTGACAGTTACGTTCACTGCCTCCTGGTGGAGGAGAATTTACCCCACGGTCCCTCTGTCCTGCATGCAAAAGAAATTCCTTATACATACTATAGGTATTGTATCATTTTACTTAGTTTTTTTGGCTCTAATACTCAGTACCATGCTTACATTTTGTTGTTGTGCACTTCATTTAATTATTTCTAGAATAAAAGGTATATGTTAATTTCAATTAGTCCTTGACTATACAATATACAAACCTGTGAATACTCATACTGATACCTTATTCATCAGGTAACCTGTTTGTATATGACATGCTGCATTTCTTTTTATTATGTTGTGTTCTTACTGTTTAATTAGTCTGTAAGAAAGCAGAGAAATATTTGCTGATTTGAATTAGGTTTTGTAGTTTACTAACAATTTCTGCTTTCCTTGCTATGCTTTCTTCCAATTACAGCTATCTGAAGTTGCCAGCAAGAAAGTGAGCCTGCCTTTGTTTAATTTTCTGGGAAAGTTGGTAGATGTTGTTCCAAGTCTTTCTGATGTATTTGTCACTGAACATTGTGAGTGTTTTTCTTTCATTTTCAGACAATGTACACATCTCTTTTACATAAAAATGAACTACAAATGTAACTTACTTTTGTTTTTTGGTAATTATGGTGTTAGAAAAAAGACAATCACTGTATATCCATAATCAATACAAAATTGTCATATCTTGTATTACATAGTAGTAGCTTGTATAAAAACTAGTAACTGTACTATTTTAAGCTGATGTGTAAATATTGATCAGCAGTTAAAAATAAACTGACAAGTCTAAATGGAATTTAGTTATTGTAACCTAAAATGTTGCTTTCTGATCTTCACCTTCTTTTTGGTTACCTTATGGTGAGATTTGTCTGTAGACCCTGCAACTGACACCTCTTCTGGTAAATCCCGATATACCTTCTCTTCTTTTTGCTCCCTCAAGTCGAAATTCTCCTCTCACTACCACTTAGACACCTGGCAACTCTCACAATCCAATACTAAAGACTACACTTTTTATTCTTATCATCACACTTCTTACCCCAGCATAGACTATCTCTTTGTAGATGCAAACAAACAGAAGAAAAAAGGGCACTCCTAGTGCAACACGCTGCAAATATTGAACCTCCACCAATACACCTCTCCACTCACATGTTCCAAGACCACTAATAGTGATCAGCGTGTATACGTGAAGGAATCAAACTGCCTCCACTCAGTTGTACACTGCGGCGGATGCTGCGTCTTACAAAGGGATCCTCTAATGATCTTCTGGGATCCTTGAAGCAAAAGAAGCACACAAACAGAGCGCAAACCACCTCTAAAGAATCTGTTGGACACTAAATAAAAAGTGCATTAATACTCACACTTTCAATGTGAAGTAGCTGGTGAATCTCTAACCAGCTCAAGCGAACGGGGAATTATAAACTGCCCCGATACAGTTATCACCAGGCAACTCCGGATCCACAGTCTCATAAAAAATATCTTTTATTAAAAAATATATATACACAATGCCTCATAATAAACAAATAGTGTTATATATGTAAAGTATAAAAGCCAAATAACGCGTTTCGGGGCATAACCCCTTTATCAAATTATATCGGCAATGTCAAAGAATTATGCAGGCAATATATAAAAAATGTATAATAACAGATAGATCCTACCTCGATGTCCCCGGTTCCTTAAATGCTCTAAAGTCTAACGTACCTCCGGCTGATTAGCCAAATTCAAATTGAAAACTCGCGAGAGTTCCAACCAAACCTCGCGAGAACAATGTCATCGCGAGAGTTAGCTAGAAAAATCCCTCAACGAATAAACATCCCGCGAGAGGAATGAATCCAGCCATAAGGCAAACACCCTCTCTCTCTCGCGAGATAAAGAGAGCCAATATCCTCCATATACACGGAGACCAATAGATCGTCTCCAAAAAAGTCTCGCTGTTCAAATACAGTCAAGAGATACTACCACTCTCCCTATCTCTCAGGGAAGTGAGACCCAGTGTCCTCCATAAACATGGAGACCAATGGATCAATTCTAGCAAAAAAGGAACCAAATGAGCACACAAGGACTTGGAATACATCTGTAATTACTTCTAACAAATATAAATTCTACCTCTGGATCCTAGAATTCACCAAACAAATAAATAAAAAAAATAAACATATATAAACAATATATAAAAAATAGTAAAAAATATATATATAAATAAAAAATAATAAAAATGAAATAAAAAAATAATGAATAAAAATGAAAAAAATTAAAAAATAATATATATATATATATATATATATATATATATATATATATATATATATATATATTGAAAAATTTTTGTTCACATATACATATATACAGAAATGGATATTGTCCAAAAACTCATGCCTATATACGCAAAAACATACATACATGTGCATATACATACACCTATATCTGTATAGACAAAAACAACTATACCACTATATCTTCTACGTCATACCCATCTACATATATACCCACTACATATCTCTGCCTCCATGTTACATTATTCCATGAATATATATCACTAATATTACTACATATATGTGTCTGATTATATACTCCCACCATACACCATTTACAACATTAGTGTGATGTTTGTATGATATTATCACCTTGTGATTTAAAAATAATTTTATTATAATGTGAACTAATATATATTTTCTGTAGCTTCATTAAGACCATTAGGAATCATAGTTTGCATAACAAAAATCCAATAAGCTTCCCGATGATTTAATAAAGCGATTCCCTTATTAGGAGCAACATGTTCAATAGGTGTAATAGTAAGACATGTTGGATCCCCATTGTGCAAAAATGCACAATGGTGTGACACACTATGCTCCAAGAACCTTCGCTCTACGTTCCGGCGATGTTCACCAAAACGTTCGCGAATGGTCCTAGTGGTCCTCCTTATATATTGGAAACCACAAATGCAGTCTAATAAGTAGACTGCATTTGTGGTTCCACAATTCATAAAAGATTTTATATCAAACGAATCACCCGAAACGAAAGAAGTGAATTTTGTGATCTTATGTGCTATAAAAGAACAAGTACTACATCTTGATCGTCCACATTTATAACTTCCTACATACTTTAAAAAATGTGGATTGGAGACAACCTTCTTATCTCTTTCCAAACATCGGCTAGGTGCTAATTTATTTCTAAGGGTCTTTGCCCTTCTATATGTAAAGGATGGAGTTTTTCCTACTATTCCTTTTAGAACTGGATCATATGTTAAAATCTTCCAATGTTTTCTAAAAACATTTTCAATCATCTTATGTTCTGAATTATATCTCGTAATGAACCGTACCTCCTGTATTAATTTTATTACTCTGTGTGTGAACTGACTGAAAGGGACATTATTCAACCAAGAGCGATGATGATTGCTCCTATAATCTAAATAACTATTACAATCCACCTGCTTAAAATGGGTACGTGATTCAATCTGATTATTGTGATCAATGAATAACTGAACATCTAAAAATTCTATTATATCTCTATGGGAAGTATGAGTAAACTTAATCCCCATCTCATCCCCATCTCATTCTTAATCATATAATCAACAAAACTCTGTATACTGGTACCATCATCTTCATTCCAAATAATAATATCATCAATAAAACGGCGATACAGTACCAGGTTCGCCCCGAAATATCCACCCGACCAAATATACTTATCTTCAAAATACCCCATAAAGAGGTTAGCAAAACTCGGGGCGAACCTGGTACCCATAGCAGTTCCTTCCTGCTGTAAATAAAATTGTCCCATAAAAATGAAAAAATTATGTGTAAGAATAAAAGTGATGGCTTCCAGTATAAAACTACATTGTTTCTGGGGCATTAAAAAAATCTTGTTCCAAATAATATTTCACAGCACATACTCCATCCACATGTTTAATATTTGAGTATAATGATTGAACATCCAGTGTAATCCACCTATAACTATTCATCCACTGAATATCTTGTAAACTTGCCAATAAATGTGTAGTATATCTGAGATAAGACTTTAAACCCACTACATATCTGAAGATGCAGATCAACATAATGAGACAAATTGGCAGTTAACATCCCACTCCAGATATAATAGGGCGTCCTGAAGGGTCTACTAACCCTTCTGTGTATATGTATATGTGAAAATTTTTTTTTCAATATATATATAATATTTATTATTTTTATTTTTTTCATTTTTATTCATTATTTTTTATTTCATTTTTTATTTATTATTTTTTATTTATATATATTTTTTACTATTTTTTATATACTGTTTATATATGTTTATTTTTTATATTTGTTTGGTGAATTCTAGGATCCAGAGGTAGAATTTATATTTGTTAGAAGTAATTACAGATGTATTCCAAGTCCTTGTGTGCTCATTTGGTTCCTTTTTTGCTAGAATTGATCCATTGGTCGCCATGTTTATGGAGGACACTGGGTCTCACTTCCCTGAGAGATAGGGAGAGTGGTAGTATCTCTTGACTGTATTTGAACAGCGAGACGTTTTTTGGAGACAATCTATTGGTCTCCGTGTATATGGAGGATATTGGCTCTCTTTTTATCTCGCGAGAGAGAGAGGGTGTTTGCCTTATGGCTGGATTCATTCCTCTCGCGGGATGTTTATTCGTTGAGGGATTTTTCTAGCTAACTCCTGCGATGACATTGTTCTCGCGAGGTTTGGTTGGAACTCTCGCGAGTTTTCAATTTGAATTTGGCTAATCAGCCGGAGGTACGTTAGACTTTAGAGCATTTAAGGAACCGGGGACATCGAGGTAGGATCTATCTGTTATTATACATTTTTTATATATTGCCTGCATAATTCTTTGACATTGCCGATATAATTTGATAAAGGGGTTATGCCCCGAAACGTGTTATTTGGCTTTTATACTTTACATATATAACGCTATTTGTTTATTATGAGGCATTGTGTATATATATTTTTTAATAAAAGATATTTTTTATGAGACTGTGGATCCGGAGTTGCCTGGTGATAACTGTATCGGGGCAGTTTATATTTCCCCGTTCGCTTGAGCTGGTTAGAGATTCACCAGCTACTTCACATTGAAAGTGTGAGTATTAATGCACTTTTTATTTAGTGTCCAACAGATTCTTTAGAGGTGGTTTGCGCTCTTTCTGTTTGTGTGTATCTCTTTGTAGACCAAGCATATCTTAATGTCTCTGCTTCTGCTATTGAACCCATGATACACTCCGACCATTCACCCTTCTAGCTTAAGTTCACGGTCCCTTCCTTCCAGAAAGGTAGACCACCTTGGCATTTGAATGAGAAACTTGGAGGAATACCAGATTTTGCCCTGTATTTCTGATCAGCTCCCTTCCTATTTTACCATCAGTGCTGGTGTGGGAAGCACACACGCGCTTTATACGAGGTGATCTTATCAAAATAAGTGCGCATCGGAAACCTGTAGGATTAATGACCACTTTTCCACCATTATAGCTCTAAAAGTCTTTTACCGGATGATCTTCTAAGCCTCGCTTCAGAGCGTACCGAATTTGCTTCTTCTTAGAAAACAGACACTTAAATCCTTCCACTGGCTTAAATACAAAAGATACCTATATGTTAACTAGTATGTGAAGTCTCTGGCTTGTATTGTCCAAATTAAACAACTCTCTCATTAGATTGCTTGGATTAAGTCATCCAATGGTACTATGCAATTGGATCCCTAAGTTGGCATCCTCTTTTCAACAGTTTATTTATTTACTGTATATTGCATAATATAAACATATTCCTACGGTTTTACACTCCATAGATGCAGAGAAAGTGTTTGACATATTAAACTAATCTTATTTGTCTGCAGTTCTCTCTCATTTAGGCCTTGGCCCTTGCTGTCTCTCCTCGATTTTAAGCCTGTACTCCACACCTACAGCTAGGGTTCGGATAAATGCCACCTTTCGTCTTCTTTCTAAACAACTAAGGGCTGCCCTCTCTCTCCCCTCCTATTCATACTTGCTCTGGAACCCCTTCTGCTTCACATCCGCACATCTCCTCTGATCCGTGGGTTCCCTATGCATTCTTCCAGTAAATTGGCATGCTACACTGGCAATATTTTGCTTTTTCTCTTACTCCCCTTGGACTCCCTTCCACCTCTAATAACCCTCTGACAATTTAGTACCATTTCATACTTTAAAGAAAACTGTTCCAAGTCTGAGATTTTGAACAAATCGAAAGTACATTCCTTGCAATGTTCCTTTCCCTTTCAATGGATCTATTTTTCTATTTCATTCTTGGATGTCTGGCTCTCTAAGAACTTTGGCCAACTTATTTTGCTGAATTTTGACTCTTTTCATCCATTACTAGTACAATAATTACCTGGGACCATGTGTTTGTTTCATGGTTTGGCAGAATAAATTTTGCTAAATTGATTGTCCTCCCTCAAATTCTCTCTCTCTTTTTTCCTCCTTGCCACTGACTGTTTCCCCTAGCTATATTTGCTATCTCCAACAGGACCTTTAGTCCTTAATTTGGAAATTCAGGTGCCCTCGCCTATCTGTGCACTTCCACTCCCTTCCCACCAGGTTAGGGGTTATATACACCGTGTGTCGACCGCTATTACAAATCCTCCAAGATATTCATTGTAACGGACTACAGTCTGTTACTGGAAGCCCTCTCTGGGCATATAGATTTGCAGCCCATTATTGCAGGCTATGGAAAACTTTGAGACATAACAGAGGACGGCTATGCCAAAAAGACTAGAATCAAAGCCTGGCTTGCTCTAAAGGGACTGGGTAATACACTGCCCTGTGTTAATTCAGGGCCTACAATCCTGCCTGGGCAGTTAGGGGTTACTTATTTGTGTTTGTGCCATGATACTTCAAAGGTGTGTGGTATCACTCTCTGTGTGATAGGATTAGTCTGGGGTTCTGACTGCATGTAACACCTGCTTCCATTGTACTGTGGTGGTGATTATATGAATCATACTGCCTTTGTTCAGGTGGGTACAGTAACACCAGGTGGTCCCATGTTATTGCAAGCCCTTCCCCAACAGTCCATTGTGTCATGTCTCTACCATTTGCTGTTTCCTATTATATCTGTTGAATCACTGTCCACCTACTTTAATCATGTATGGCCCCCACTGTGTTGTGTCTCCACCATTTTTTGTTTCCTATTGTATCTATTGAATTGTATTATGGTGCCATTTGTTGCCATGTTGGGAAATTCCCAAAATGCTGTATAAAAACCCCTGTGTTGAATAAAGAGTTAGTCATTTGGAATTATGAAGGCGTACAGGGTCCTTATTCGGAATGGTAGAAAGAGGCCCCTTTGCCTCCCATTCAAGAGTCTCCACATTTCCAGCTTCTTTTCCTGAGATCCATTCGTCCATCTTGCTTTGTCGGACAGGTTACCCGCTTGTAGCCACATCCA
The DNA here is from genome assembly GCA_037306005.1 of Rhinophrynus dorsalis. Taxonomy (NCBI): domain Eukaryota; kingdom Metazoa; phylum Chordata; class Amphibia; order Anura; family Rhinophrynidae; genus Rhinophrynus; species Rhinophrynus dorsalis. The sequence goes on from CM074722.1 coordinate 117,006,864, forward strand.
AGAGGGAGAGACCCTGGAATGATGGCTAAGGACAGCCCGGCGTCCTTAGCTCCTGTTACATTCATCATTTCATCCCTCACTCAATCAGCTAGTTTGTATTGTATTGACTGCGTCTGACTGTTTGTCCCTGACATTGCTCTTAATCGCCTATGCCAGTTGCATCCAGCATCCCTCCCTATTTCCTTTACAGATCATATAATTCTTCTCACAGGCTGGAAAGATCTTAATTGTAAACATTCCCTTATCTCCTTTGCATTGCATCAGCTCCCCCTTTTTCCTCAACCCGGACTTACCTCTGGGGCAAGCATCTCAAGCTTTTGTCTGTAAGACCCTGCAATTGTCTCACTTGGACAAACTTGTTGTCTCATCCTCGATACATTGCTTCAATGTGAATTTCTCCTACCTCCAAGTGAACGTTGGAGCTACATAAAACTTCATCACTTTTGTCAGTCCCAGCTTCTCCATGGCTATTCCTTTTTTGATCCCTCTCCTTTTGAGAAGACTATTCTTCGTCCTGAATACTTGTTCACCCTCTCTCTGAGTGGTATAATTTTGTTATAATTCTCAACTCCCTTTCCAGACCAGCCCTTTTCCGCAACTGGGAGTTTGCCCTCTGTTTTACACTTGTTGATAGGTTGGTTCCTAATTCTATGGAGGCCGATGTCCTCATCTATTGACATTGCAACCAGGGAATGTAACTGCAAATTACTCACAAGATGGTACAGATTCCCTATGCTTCTGCACAGGATGTTCCCCAGATGTCTGTCTTGTTGGCATTGTCTAGGAGATGCTGCATCTTTTTTTCATGACTGATGGTCATGCCCTCTTCATCACCCCCTTCTGTAGGGCGTTATCTCATAACATAACATCTCAGAGACTGGTCTTCCTAGGTTTTTGTTCAACACCCTGAAAGGCATGGTATTTCTCAAGGACGAGGTGGTTCACCAGATCACCCACAAAGGTATCCTCAGTCCTGGCTTGCGACTCCATTCCAGCTAAGAAGTTGACCTCTCTAGTGGGGAAGTTGATATCCGCCGGAGAGGCGGTGCCGTTTGTAATGGCTCACACCAGGAAACTTCAGAGGTTCGTGATCCAGGTTTGCAAAGGCAACACAGATCTCCTGAGGCTGTCTGTTTCTCTACCCCTACACGTGGAGCTGAGTCTCTCTTGATGGCAAGACCTGTCCAACCTGACAAAGGGCAAGCCCTTCCTGGTATCATTCTGGACCACGGTAACTGATGACAGCCTATCCACTGGGGGTGATCCTGGATCACTTGAATGCACAGGGCCGGTGGTCAGCGGAGGAGTCTCTCCTACCCATCAACGTTCTGGAACTGCCCGGTTTGCGTCCAGTCCAACAAAACCACAGCTGTGGCTTACATCAACAAGCAAGGCAGAACAAGAAGTCTCTCAGCTTGGTTGGAGGTCAAGGCCATCTTAACCTGGGCAGAGGAACATGTTGCTGCCATATCCACAGTTCATATTCCTGGAGTAGACCACTTCCTAGCTGACTTCGTAAGTCGACACACGGTAGACAGCAGAGAGTGGGAGCTCCACCAAGAGGTTTTGAACCTCCTCATCCAGAAATGGGGACTCCCCTGGATCGACCTGATGGCGACCAGACACAACAGGAAGGTTTCATTGTTTTGTTCCCACTGGAGGGATCCTCTGGCTCTTGCAATGGATGCCATGTCGATTCCGTGGTGATTTCCTATTGTTTACATCTTTCCTCCCATTACCCTGCTTCCCAGGGTATTGAGGAAATTGCGGTTGGAACAAACTCCAGTCATTCTAATCGCTCTGTACTGGCCCTGGCAACCCTGGTTTCCGGAGCTCCTGGATAGATCCGGTCTACAGAGCCCTTTCGGCTTCCCCGCAGACCGGATCTCCTACAGGGTTATCTATGGAAGGAGGATGTGGACTGTCTGGGTTTGATGGCCTGGCGGTTGAATCCTCAATTTTGAGAAAGAAGGGCTTTTCTTCAGTGGTCATAGCTACTATGCTTCATGCTAGGAAGCCTGTTTCCTCTAAGGCGTACCACAGAATCTGGTCCATTTTCCACTCTTGGTGTGTGGATAGGGATCTGTCCTCACGAGACTTCGACCTTCCTACTGTCCTGTCCTTTTTACAGGATGGCATGGACAAGGGCCTCAGCCTGAGTTCCTTGAATGTTCAAACTTTTACGCTCTCTATCTTTTTCCAGAAGCACATTGCCATTCTTTCAGGGCTTTGCTCATGCTCGCTCTGCCATTAAGAGTCCCGCTCCTCTGTGATATCTTAATTTTGGTGCTGGGCATCTTACAACACCCTCCTTTTGAATCATTGGCCACTATTATTCTTCATCCTCTGACTTGGAAAATGGTTTTCCTATTGGCAATCGTTTCTGTTCACAGGGTTTCTGAACTGCAAGCTTTGTCCTGCAAACCGCCTTTCTTGGTGTTTCTCAATAACAAGGCGGTTCTTCACACCACCCAGGAATTTCTTCCTAAGGTGGTTTCTGAGTTCCACATCAATCAGGAGATTGTTGTGCCTTCATTTTGTCCTGACTGTAAATCTGACAAGGAGAGGGATCTCCACTTGTTAGATGTGGTGTGCTACCTTAAGTTCTATGTGCACCGCACTGAATCTGTTCATCAGACTAACGAGCTATTCGTCATTCCTGGGGATCCCAGGGCTGGTAAGCCTGCATCCAAGGTGACTATCGCGCCCTGTTCAAGTCTACCATTCGTAAGGCCTACGAACTCAGGAAGAAGCCTGTTCTTTTTTCTATCATGGCTCATTCCGCCAGATCTGTTGGAGCCTACAAAAATCAGACGTCTGCTGATCAGTTGTGCAAGGCGGCAAATTGGTCGTCGGTGCACACTTTCTCTAAACACTATCGTGTTGATGTGCTGGCTTCAGCTGACATCTGCCTTGGCAGGAAAGTCCTGGATGCAGCCTTTCCCGTCTAAGACTTTACTACTTATGTCTCAGTAATCTTTCACTGTTGAGCCCGGTTTGCTGTAGTTCAGTGTGCTGTTTTACAGTTACTAGTGTATTATATTCCAGTTCAGTGTCTGTTGACGCTTCTCTCGTTTGGGGCTATCCTGATCTGATTAGTCCGTATGAGCTCTGGTGACTTTGGGGACAGGTGTCTGGTCCTTGCCTTCTTTCCCACCACTGGGAAACTCAATGTTGGTACATCCCAGAGTTGCCTGTAAGCTATATTGGATGACTGAGGAAAAAAGGATTTTAGTCTTACCTGTTAAATCCTTTTCTTAGTCCATATAGCTTACAGGTGTCCCTCCCTGTCAAGGGACCATGCTTGGTTCTCCAGTGACTGAACGTGGGCGTTCCGTCGGGTTCATACTCACAGGAGTCATCTTTTTCCTTCTTGCTACCTAGTCAATAGTTAGCGTCTCAAATATAACTGGTTGGGGATTGGCTGGAGACCAGCTAAGGAGGGAAGGAAGGCCCCACCCTACACTTCTTTCCAAGAATTGTTCCTGTCTACTTAAAGGGGTGGTCGACTTCCCAGAGATACCTGTAAACTATATGGACTAAGAGAAAAGGATTTAACAGGTAAGACTAAAATCCTCTTATAATACATGTCAGCAGTGGTGGGCTGAAGAATGCCCAATAAATATTTGTACATGCTGACCACCCGTCTAACAAGTGTTAGATTGTGGATCCTTTCTGACACAGAAAACCCTGCTTTGGTTCTGGAGGTGGTGCTGGCTGGCTCTCTTGAGGGCCTTTATAATATACTCTTGTGAGGTGCCTCCTCTTTCTCCCAGATTCTTTTTCCTAAACCTACCTCTCTGAATGTTTGATCCTAAAATGTATGGCTCTCAGCGCAATGTCTCCCAGATTTCCGTTGCGGTTTAATCCACCCTTGTTCCATTTTTCCCATCAGTAAAGCAGGTGTATGGAACGAGAGAGGTATAAAATGTTAGAGATGTACTCCAGAATTACAAATTAAGCCTCTAGTTTCACTTTGTTCTGAATTTTGTTTGAGTGGTAACCTCAGTTTATTATCAATTAAAGACTTTTTTTAGTGTACAGCTCTATCCACCTTAGGTTTAGCCTGGCTTATCCATGACCAAGACTTCTTAAGCCCACGTATGTTATACCTGACTCCTCTTGACAAATGGAAATCATTATGGAAGAGAGATATACCTGACTTGACAGATGAAGACTGGGCTAGCTGGCTATATCCTATTTCCAAATTATTAATCTCCTTCAGAGAGAGAGTGATTCTTCTAAGACTAGTACACAGAGTAAATCTTACACAGGGTAAATCTTACTCTTCTCTATCTCTTCAAAATGAAGGTGTGTTCCACCCCAAAAACTAAGCAGTGTTGGGCAGGCAGGGAGCCTGTGCAGAAATCCAAAACTACAGACTTGCGTCCGAATGACTTGTGGGTGTCTGATCTGCCACAGGCTGTAGGAGGTTGTGGTGGGCCATTTCTGTGGACCAGGGAGGAGAGTGCTTTGTCTATAAATATTCTGTAGCTTCATGTAATTTGTCTAGCCCTGGAACATTTTCCTCAGTCCCTCGAATGATCACCAGTGCAGATCCTTCAGACAAAGGGCTTTGGCCTGCCAAGGAGGGACCAGGTGTGTATTTGTGTGGGCTGAAGCTCAAGTATCAACTGCCTCCTCCATTCACATTCCAGGGGTAGACTGTCATGGCAGACTTTCTCAGTCACTATTTAGAATAACAGAATTTAGTGGCTCTATGACACAAGGCTGTAACATAAAGCTGAAGAGTGTGCATAAGAGAGGACAGACAAAACATCTGTGCCTAGCCCAGAAGGACTCCCCCAAGTCCAATGTATACAATGGCAAATGGGAAACTAGGCTGCAACGTGAAGAGAAGTGAATCCTGTTATAAAAGCTATGAAATGTATTCAAACAGTATTAAAAAACATACGTTCTATAATCACAACATCAAAGAAATGGGGATTCGCTTCCCAAGCTCATCAGTGCATTTTGGGTGAATCATGCTTCACTAGGATGACAAAGGTGAGTTACAAAGACAATCCACAGTTAAAAACTATTCTGTCAATGGACATGCTTGATGTAAGACAAATAGGTGTCACCCAGTAGCCTTAATTGCAGCCCATTATCCATTTTTCAATTACCCCATGAGATACCTCTGAGATGTACACCAAGTAATAGTGAAAAGTTTGTCCCCTATACACTGTATACAAAAATAATTGAAAAAGAATATATTCAAGTGTATACAGCTAGAATGGAATGTACAATTATTCTCCCATTTAATACCTCCAGTATGTGTGGCTGTATACTAATCAGAGACATGAATGTGTTCTGAAGTGAAATGTGAATTAATGAATAATTAATAGTAGTGTCCTAAAATGGTCATAATATATCAAATATGAAAATGAAATGAACCAATAATAAAATAACCCACTTACAACTACAAGATGTGCTGAGGTAAAGTGCAGAAAAGAGAGAAAAATAATAATAAATATAAATATTGCAAAGGCTCGACTGCAACAACCCCAACACCATTATAATACTAGATACTGGTTTGATAGCACAGGTTCACCTGCCAAAACCCCAACACCATAATAAAGACTGCTCCAAGAACAATCTGTCAAATGGATCGAAGTGATGTCAACCAAAATCCAAACAACCCCATGGATATTAAACTAAAAATAAAAAACAGAACTGAATCCAAAAGTGTAATTGCTAGTGAACCAACAAAGAATTTAAACAAATGCAAAGAGGTGTAAATTACAGCCATATTTAAACAAATAATATATCTATTTCGTTGTTGTCCAATATAGGTTACAGGTAACTTTGGGAAGGTGACAGCCCCTTTAATTAGGTAGGAACGATTCTTGAAAAGAAGTGTAGGGTAGCGTCTTCCTTCTCTCCTTTGCTGCTTAGCAGCCAATCCCCATCCAGTAAGATTTGTTCCTTGATCAAGCAAGGCAAGAAAACAGTTCTGCTATAGTTATATTTGTTTTCTGTTAGATATGGAATACCCACCATTAGGAGGATTACCATTACTGACATCCCAGTGGTGGAGTGCTCAGTTTCCAGGTGCTGTTGTGGACCTTCCAGTCCTAAGGTGAAAATCTTGTCTAGCATGTTTTTTCCCTAGGAGAAGCCCACTGAAGCGGCTTATTTACTAATGGTAATCTGAAGACAGAAGACCTGCTAAAAAGGTGAGCAACCCTTTGAGTGCTGAGGTCCACTTGTCCCACGCTTCACCTCCACACAGGGGTCTCCTTTGGAGTTCCTACTACATACTCCAGCACTCATTGGGTTTATATGTATGTCCATTGGGGTTTGGCTCTCTGGTGTTTCTGTGGTAATTTACCCTTCGTTTGCCATGTTGAGCGCTTTTATGGGGTTTATTACAATTTCCCTACTGAGTTCAGTGTTATTTACTCTTATTCTGATGTTTATGTGTTTTTTCTGCTTTTAGACTCATTTGCTTATTTTGCATTTGAGTTAGCTTTACCGCATGGACGCCATACGCCATTCGCTTCTATGGAACTTTACACTTTAGGACGTAACTCTGCATCCGCTCAACATAGCGACTTGAGAGATGTCTCATTCTGTTTACCTACCCCTGTCCTGTCATCCGGTTAACGTTCGAGAGTCTTTTTGGGGGGCTCAGGGGGCTTTGGGCACTGTTTTTGGGGTACTTGAAGGGAAACTACATTTCCCATGAGTGCCTGTTTCGCGTGCTGGTTTGATTGGCTGTCGTTGTGGATGCCATTTTCTCCTTTCCCTTCATGAGTATCCTGCGCAGGGCTTGGACTCTCCTTCTATCCTCAGCAGATTAACCCTTCTCCTGCCAGTTAAGGGTATATTCGCTATTTCTGGGGTGAAAAATGAATCTAAGACACTGTATTTTGGCTTTACCTAATATGTTCAGGCGTTTATACCCTGTTAGGATTCCGACCTGTTGGGACTTGGGGCTAGGCTTAAGACTAAGGATACTGGGGTGTCTGTGACCCCCAAGAGTACTCAGGTCATTTGTGCCCTTCGTGCGCTGTTGCCCCTGCCTCTCTGCCAGGGACTTCCAGCCATGCACTAGAGCCACTGTGGATGCAGGAGTTTAAGGCAACTACTAAAGAATTAAGGTCTACCTTACAACTCCTTCCAACCCAATTACAAGGGTTCTTCCAGACTTGGCAGCCCCCTACTTCATTCAGGTCTTCACTACCCAAACCACATGGTGTACCTGATGTGTCAGGTTGGTGGATTCAAATGAGGGTGAATGTTCTGAGGAAGTTTCCTCCCAATTGTTTGGGGACCTCTTTGAGGCTGACCCTGAACCCTCAGCTGAGGGTCTGATCAGGGCAGCATTCAATACTCTGAACATTCCTCTAGTTCCTAAGGACCCTTCTGTGGAGTAGAGTACCTTTTTTTTCAGCTGGTGTTTGATGAGTGGAAAAACCCTGACAAGAAATCTACTTTGTCTAGAAAGTTTGCCAAGTTATATCCTTTCTCAAAAGTGGCCCTAGCTCAGTGGGCTCATCCCCCTAAGGTGGATTCCCCAATTTTTAGACTTAAATCCACAGCTCTGGATTGGACTGATAGAAAACTTGAGGTTTTTCTAAAGGCCATCTTTGCTATTTCAGGCACATCCTTACGTTCCTCATTTGACGCTGCTTGGGTGAACAGGGCCATTGCTGTCTGGACAGAACAGCTTACTGTAACTGTACGTCAGGGTGCTCCCACGACTGACTTGCTGCTGCTTTTGGCCAACATTTCTGAAGCTCAGCTTTGTTTCTGCAGCTATCTTTAATGCTATTCGTTTAGTTGCTAGGGTTTCTACATTGTCCGTGGTAGCCAGATGCGCTTTCTGACTTAAGATCTGGTCCTTGGATACCATCTCTAAGAAATCATTACTTTTGTTGCCCTTTTTGGGAACGTCCTTTTTTGGGCCGGAGCTTAAAGGCCTCATCCGTGAGACCACTGGGGGCTGCTCTTGCCCTTGGTTTCCACGAAGAAGCCTCGGGTCAGACGGGATCAGCTTTTTTTGTCCCTTTTTGGCTGAGGCGCTTGCCACGACCCAGGCAGTACCCCAATCTACTCGCTGAATCCCGGACCCCACGTGCCATGGGTTTTACAGGTAGTTTCAGAGGCGTACAGGATTCCTTTCACTTCTCTTCCTCCTTTCAGGTTATTTCCTTCTCACACTCCTCAGGGAGTATAAATGCTTCATCTTTTCAACGGTGTCATCCAGACACATTTGGACATGGAGGTCCTGGAACCAGTTTACGAGCTGGAAAAGGCTTTAGGTTTCTATTCCAACATTTTTGTGGTTTCCAAGAAGGATTGCGACAGCCATCCAATCTTTGATCTCAAGGATCTCGATTCCTTTGTGGTCAAAACTCATTATCACCAGGAGTCTCTAAGGATGGTGATTGCGGCCAAGTGTCCTGGGGAATTTCTCACTTCTCTGGACCTTCAGGATGCCTGTCTGCATATAGCCATCCATCTGGAGAGCTGGCAGTACCTCAGGTTTTCTTGAGACCAAGGGCACTTCCAGTTTTCTACTCTTCCCTTTTGGTCTGACTACTGCCCCCCAGGTCTTCATTCATATCCTGGGTGCTTTAGTTTACGTCCTGCACAGGGACGGCATCAGAGTTACTCCATACATGGACGACTTGTTCTTGAAGGCCCCCTCTCCGGAACTCCTTCATCAGTAGGTCTAGGACTGTATTCATGCTCTCACCTATCATGGGTGGATTCTGAACATGGTCAAGTCTGATTTGGTTTCATCGCAACGACTGTTTGTTTTTTCTGGGTCTTCTATTCGACACCCTGAAGGGCATGGTGTTTCCCAAGGACGAGGTGGCTCACCAGATCACCCACAAGGTGTCTGCAGTCCTGGCTTGCGATCCAGTACCTGCAAAGAAGTTAACCTCTCTAGTGGGGAAGTTCATATCCACCATGGAGGTTTGCAATGGCTCATGTGAGAGAACTTCAGAGGTTCGTGATCCAGGTCTGCAAGGGCGAGACTAATCTCCTGAAGATGCTGGTTTCTCTACCTCTTCATGTGGAGCTGAGTCTTTCGTGGTGGCTCAACCTCTCCAATCTCCTGAAGGGCAGGCCCTTCCTGGTATCCTTCTGGATAACTGTGACAACAGATGCCAGCCTCTCCGGCTGGGGAGCGGTCCTGGGTCACCTGAATGCCCAGGGTCTGTGGTCTGCAGAGTAGTCTCTCCTTCCCATCAATGTTCTGGAGCTTTGAGTGATATTTCATGTTCTCCGGTACTGGACAGTCAAGCTGGAAGGATGTCCTGTTCGAGTCCAGTCTGACAACACAGCCGTGGCTTACATCAACAAGCAAGGCGGAACAAGAAGTCTTGCGGCTTGGTTAGAGGTCAAGACTATCTTGTCTTGGGTGGAAGAACATGTTCCTGCCATTTCCGTCGTTCATATCCCTGACGCAGACAACGTTCTTGCAGACTTCCTAAGTCGACACACAGTGGACAGCTGAGAGTGGGAACTGCATAGAGATGTGTTCAACCTCATTGTCCAGAAATGGGGACTTTCTTGCATTGACCTGATGGCGACCAGGCACAACCGGAAGGTTCCACTGTTCTGTTCCCGCCGGAGGGACCCTCTGGCTCTAGCAGTAGATGCCATCTCGATTCCATGGCGCTTTCCTCTATTGTACATATTTCCTCCTATTCCCATGCTTCACAGGGTTTTGCGGAAACTGCGTATGGTTCTCCAGTAATTCTGATTGCTCCGTACTGGCCTAGTCATGCATGGTTTCCTGAGCTCCTGGATCTCTCGGTAGAGGAGCCCTTTCGACTTCCCCACACACCTTCTTCTACAGGGTTATCTGTGGAACGAAGGTCTGAACTGTCTGGGTTTGACGTCATGGCGATTGAAACCTCAATATCGAAGAGGAAGGGTTTCTCTTCAGGTGTAGTGGCTACTATTTTAGTGCTCGAAAATCTGTTTCACAGAGTCTGGTCTACTTTTCTCTCTTGGTGTCTGATAAGGATCTTCCCTCCGAAGACTTTGACCTTCCTATGGTCCTGTCCTTTTTGCAGGATGGAATAGGTAAGGGACTCATCCTGAGTTCCTTGAACGTTCAAGCTTCTGCGCTCTGTTTTCTTTCAAAGATGCATTGCCATTATTCCAGACGTTAAGGTTTTCTTTCAGGGCATTGCTCATGCTCGCCCTGACTTTAAAAGCCCCGCTCCCCAGTGGGATCTTAACTTTCTTTTGGGCGTCCTTTAGCTCCCTCCCTTTGAGTCTTTGGCTATTATTCCTCTCCGTCTGCTGACTTGTAAAATGGCCTTTCTCCTAGCGATAGTTTCTGTTCTCCGAGTCAGTGGGTTGCACGCCTTGTTTTGCAAACCACCCTTTTTGGTTTTTCACAAAGACAAGGCAGTTCTTCGCACTTCTCAGGAATTTCTTCTGAAGGTGGTATCAGAGTTCCACATCAAGCAGGAAATCGTTGTACCCTCCTTCTGTCCTGATCCTTCTTCTGACAAGGAAAGGGATCTTCACTTGTTCTATGTGCATCGCACTGAGTCCATTCATCAGTCTGACGCACTCTTTGTCTTTCCTGAGGGTCCCAGGGCAGGTAAACTGGCGTCCAAGATAACCATAGACTCCTGGATTAAGTCTACTATTTGTAAAGCCTACGAATTTGATTTTCAGTGCATGGCTTCTTTAAGAATGGCAGCCTACTACGCATCCATCTTTGCGGTTCATGCTAGAACGGTCAGAGAGGGCTCTTTCTTCTTCTTTGAGTATGCTTTAGACTACAATACCCCCTCTCCCATTTCTTGATCTCATCTCTGACTGTTATGTGCCTTTCCTCCCTTACTTAACCTATGCAGAGGCTGACTCTCCTGCACTTTTCTCCAGTTTCACCCTTTACATTCCAGTTGAGCAACTCCTTTTTAGGTCTTTCTGGGGGCTTTGCTTTATATTTGAGATAATTTAAACTAGCTTTAGGCTTTTTCCTCAACATATCTGAGCCTATGTGGCATAGGAAATCCAAAAACAAGTATTCAGGGAAGACTTACCCCCACTCACTGTTCCTAATGCCATGCTGGACTTCCTAGGGAATATTGTACTGTGGCACCTACTACTCTCCCGGGACCATCTAGCAGTAACAAATAGCCTGCTTGGGTAAAAACCCTGATGACCTCTGTGGTAACTATTTCATCTTCCATTCAGGATGTTCTCCATTCCTGGAAACCCTTACCCACCATTAAGCAGTTTGAGCCTGTCTTTAGGGGGCATTCTAAGATTATTGGGTTATGTTCTGAGGAAGATTTGAACTTGGAAGATGAGGATATGGGCCCTTCCTTCTCTTTGGGAATACCTATGAGGCTGGCCCTTTCCCGCTTTTGTGGGTCTCCTCAGAGCAGTGTTGGACACACTTTAGGTCTCTGAGACCTCTGACTCAGAGTCTTGGTCCGTTGTATCCTGTAAGGTGTTGTTACTACCTTTTTCAAGACCTCTAGTCATCCTTTGATACAGAGCAGTGGGTTTTGCGGGTTTTTCGGAAAGGTAATGCATAGATTTCAAATCCCTTGATCCCCATCACTTCTTTTTGTCAAAGGATCTACGGGACCCAGAGTGAGCACATCTCTTTACAGAACCCATCTCCTCTCTGCTGGACAAGGAGATTCTGGCACTGGTTCCAGCCCAAGAGTGCTTTTCAGGTTTGTATTACAACTTTTTTGTGGTTCCCAAAAAGGACTGAAACACAATTAAACTCCTGCCTTAGGATGTTTGTCACAGGTGTTGGTGTGGCCTTCGGTAGCGGTACATGTAAGTTCTGGGTTGTCTGGTGTATTCCCTGGCAGCAGTCCCTTATGTTCAGTTTAACAAAAGGGAACTTCAACTGTACTTTCTCAGGATCGGGTCCAGTCAGGGGGGCCGTCTCTTATCACATGACCCTCTCTGCTTGCTTCACCTCCTCCATCTGACTCAAGGGAGCCCTTTTGTGATTCCAGATTGGAACCTAGTAACAACATGTGCCATCCCGAGGGGGTGGGGGTCGACCATGAGCCACTTGGCAGCCTAAGAAGGTGAACAAAGTAGAAGAATCTCTTGCCCATCAAAATTCTGGAAATCTGTGCAGTCTGCATGACACTCCTACACTGGTACCAGGTTCTCATAGGGACTCAGGGTTTCAATAGAACAACACAATGGCAGTGGCCTGCATAAACAGAGAGGAACTCTGGTCGATTCAGAGTGGAAGGAACTAAAGGAGTTTCTTCACTGGACTACATCTCTTGAATGGAAAACATAGTTGCAGACTCTCTCAGCCATCAAGATGTGGACCAGGGAAATTGCGAACTGCATCCAGAAGTGTTCTACTAGATGGTTCATTGCTGGGGTACCTCAGCCATAGACCTGATGTATCACAGTATCCCTAGACAGCCTAGTGCACCTATGCTTCCTATCTCTGTATGGCCACTGGCCGGCATGGCCTACGGCCACTTCCTCATTGCTGACTTCAGGTAACAGTCACTAGCACGGACCCCTTTTTATGGGCCTATTCTGGGTGGCCTAATTGGGTCCCGCCTCTTTCTACTCCTTTATAATCCTCCTTGGGGCTAGGAGTCATTGCCCTTACGTGGTGTTTCTGCTCAGTACTCTTTGCTCTCCGTTGTGACCTGGGTCTGTCTGAGAACTCGCTCCTTGTATGACCCTGGCTTGTCTGACTACCTGCATCGGTTCTGACCTGTGACGCTGGCTGGCTAACTCGCTCCATGTTGACCCTGGCTTGCCTGACCAGTGGCCCTGGCTACTACTCACTCATTGTAGTCCCCGGTTTGCCTGACCAGTGGCCCTGGCAACTGGATGTATGGCGATGACATAAGTATTACGTGCACTGTACTCAACCTTTACACAAGGCTGATTCTCTTTGTCATCTCTGAGGGAACTACAGCAGGTCAGGCAGCATCAAAATGGATCAAGGTTACCAAACACCAAGTGCATATTATCAGGAAGGGACCTGTTCCTTTCAAGATCACAGTGCTATCCACCCAGTTATTTGGGTGTTTCCTGGGCCTACAAAAACCAGGCCTCAGCTGAACAGCTGTGGAAGTCTGTGATACGGTCCTCCTTACACACATTACACACACTACTTTTTAAATGCCCTGGCCTCTGCTGATTGGCTGGAAAGCCTTTCAGGCAGTATTGCCTGGCTGAGGGAAAAATAAGATTTTAGTGAACTTACCATTAAAACCTTTTCTCTTCCGTTCATATGGAACACAGGGCCCCCACCTAGAGAAAAAAACTACCATGTTTCCCTTCCCCAGACAGAGGACTCCTCTTATTGTCTTAGTCTAGGGAGCTTAATTTTCTTCTTGCCCACTTAGTTTCTTTTTTCTGTGATCATTATTGTAAGAATCAGGTCCAGGAAGTCCTGCTCAGCTGTTATTTGCAACTCTGCATGTTTACCTGGACACACCCACTCCATTCACTTTAGCTCTGCTCTTGCCTGTCTTCAAGTCTGTTTACAGGACATGCCCTGCTGAGGTCTATATCAAGCAGCCTTCAGTGCACTAGTATAGTGTCTCACTGACAATTGTCCCAGTGCTAGATTGTTGTTTTTTTGTGTACGACCTTAGCTTTGTACTCTGACTATGCTTGTTTGTTGCCTGTCCTTTACCTCTGCTTCTCTCCTGACCTGATTCTGTTTGCTGGATTGGATCGTGCTACCTTGTTTGTGAGCGTGTAGTTCTGTATTCACCTGTGAGAGATTCTTTCAGTTTACACCGCTCCTGGGCTTTGCAGTCTAGCTTCACTCTCAAGCAGCTCTCAGCAGCATTAGCCTTGAGAGCTAGTTTTGTGTGACCAACCTGTGACTACCCATCATCCAGCTTTCATCTACAGGTGAGTTGTATTTTATATGCCCTGTTTCCAAGTACTCACTGACAGTACATCTGCTATGTCTTGTAACCAATCTCTACTCTGTCTGCCAGCGTGAGCATTTTACTGGTGCCATGACTAAGGATCCCGCAGAGTTTGCACAACAAGCATTACTTGGACAGCATTCTTTACAAATTAAGACACTAGATTAGAAGTTAGATTCTGTTAATGAGCTTCTTCAAACTCTGCAGCATAAGGATGATTCCACTTCTACTACAGCTGCTCCTAATACAAGGCAACTTGATGCTGAATGCTTTGATGGAAGCCCCCAGGAGCTCAGGGGATTCCTTAATCTGTGTGCATTACACTTTAGAAATTAGCCTGATTTTTCAACACACTAAGCAAAAATAACTTTTATAATTTCCGTTCCTAAAGGGCGAGAGCTAGCTTGAGTCTCTACACACTCAGGATGTGTCTCTGACTGGAAAGAAAACTCTAAGGGCAGAAAGGGACTATGAGAGAAATTAAAAGAGAAGTTAAATGTTCATGACCTTACAGAAATCCTGGAGGACTTGATCTTTCTGTGCTACTCTGGATAATCACATCACACAAAAGATGTCAAGAAAGATAGATCATTCACGCAAGCCCTCTTCTTGCTCAGCCACCCGACTAAAACCTCATTCACAGCCACCAAACCATTGATTTTACAGTCTCTCCTGAGCCTGTGGAGCTAGGAATCTGTCACACCTCTGCCAAGAAGAAAAATCAAGTAGGCACACTCTGGATCTCTGCTTATACTTTGCTGTTTTTGGCCCTTTAGCCCGCTCTTTCCCACTGTCTTGGTTAGAAGGATGTGTGTCTACTCAGGCCTTCCTGAACTCTGGAGCTGCTACATTGTTTATTTATTATTGATTACTAGTTGAAGAGCCCGTTACATGGGCCACAGTGCCATTGCCAGCCGCGGCTGATACAGAGCTGGGCAGTGTCTACTGCGCATGACTGCAGCACGCACAGCAGTCTCTACTGCGCATGACTGTAGCGTTACACACGTTTTAGCGAATTATTATATAGGATGCTTTTTCACACAGCATAATGTTCCTGCTGTGCCTATGGTTAGTGGCTTGGTTGCCTATTGCACCCCTTGCCTTCAAACTATTGTTGGAGGCCTGCATCATGAGTGCCACCTTTGAAGTGATCTCTTCACCACTGATTCCCATCATCTGGGTTACACCAGCTATGTCTTTATAACCCTGTTATTGATTGGGAAACTAGGAAATATCTTCTCTTTTGTAAGACTAATTGTTTTCTCCCTATTGTTTCTATTGCCTCATTGCCTCTGATGAACCTCCTGAAGTACCAGCCCAGTAGAGTGGTTTCAAAGCCACCTTTTCCAAGAAAAAAGCTTTCCAAAGAGCCTACAACTAAATTTTTGATCTTCTGCCAGGTAGCCTACTACTGAAAACTGGCATATATGTTTGTCAAAGAAATCTATCGCTTCCACTGACTATCCAAACAAATTGTTCACCAATCATCCACAATCCTCACCTTCCAGCATCTCCTCAAAACCCACCTACTCAAGGAGGCATCTGAATAGCAGTACCCTCATCCCTGCACAACGATAGTGACATCAGAATCTTTCTGCACTTCCTTCACCACACCTTGTACTTGCTCTTATAATCCTCCCCTACTGTCTCTGTATGTAATCAAGAACTCTAATTAGATTGTAAGCTCCTTTGGGCAGGGTCCCTTTCCCAATGTATGTTTTCCTTGCTGCACTTTCCCCAAAAACTAATGCAATGATCACACTTTAGCTTAATGCTCTTAACCCTGTTCTGCATTTTTGTATTGTATTATTTCAAACTCTGTTAAGCGCTGTGTACATGTATGGAGCTATATAAATAAAGATACATACATACATTGTTTCTGGCAGTGGCTCACAGTTTGTGTCACAATTCTGGAGGACCTTCTGTAAAAGACTGCCACTGTTTGGCTGATTTGCTCTAACACTCTGTTGATGACTGCTGCCTTTCCTTCCCTGTGTCAGGTTGAATCAGCTGATGATTAACACTGCCTTGACCTCTCTGTTTCCATGGTTACTCACCTGGCTGTTATCAGCCAACCCCTTCCAGTCTATTTAAAGCAGCTAAGCTCACTTCCTCTTTGCCCTTGTGTTTGCTTCTGGCTGCAAGTGTGTTCTTCTGAGGTCCTGATTATCCATGCATGACTGGCTTCCTCTGATGTTCCTTCTGGCTCCTGACTCTTGGCTTGTTCCTGACATCACTGATCTCCGTATTCCTGACTGCTTGGTTCTTGACCCTGGCTTGTCTTTTGATTTACGCTCCTGGATGATGATTTTGCTTTGTTTGCTTTGGATATTTTAATAAAGGTGTTTTGCACTTCACGTTTTTGTGTCTGTCTGGTACCTAGTCCCTAACAAAGACTTGAAGTTGATTTGCACTTTTCAACTGCCTACCACCCTCAGTCTAATGCTCAGATGGAGAGATTAAACCAGAACCCTGAACAGTTTCTTCTAAGCTACTGTAATGAACAACAGGATAACTGGACTAACATATTGCCTCGGGTAGAGTTTTCCTATAACTCCATGCAGCAAAATTCCCTGGGATGCTTTCCTTTCTTTTCTGTGTTGGGTTATAATCTCCACAGTTGAGAGAAAATCTGCTGGAATACCTGCTGCTGATGCCTGTGCTGCCTCCCTTGTAGACCCTTGTCAGGTTATTCGAGCCACACTTCTGGGAGCCCAGTCTCGCCATTGACAAACATCCCTCTGCAGCACCTGATTATACGCCTGGAGACATGGTCTGGCTTTCAAAGAAGAACATCCAGCTCTGCCAACTTTCTGATAAGCTTGGCCCTTTCTACATAGTACCTTTCAAAATAGTCAAACGTATCAATCAGGTGACTTACTAACTGGAGATTGGTCCAAATCTCTCCTACCTTTCACATCTCTTTGCTCAAGCCCTGTAAACGTATCAAATTTGTTCACACTGCACATCTTCATCTTGTGTTTGTGGAATTTGTAATGAATAATATTCTGGATTCACGTTTCTATAAAGTATCTTCAGTATCTGGTTGGTGTACTGGAAAGGTTATGGCCCAGAGGTGTGTTTCAGGGTCCCATCTTCTGATATTCATGCTTCAACCTTGAAGAAAGTGTTTCATCAAGAATTCCCTCTGGTTTGTTTAGGACCCCTGGGGGATGTCCGTGGAGGGGTGAGTAGTGTCAGAATTCAGTCCAGAAGGTCCTGCTTGGTTATCTACACAATACCTGTTTACCTGGACACACCAGCTCCATTTACACCAGCTCTTGCCTTTCTTCAAGTTTGCCTCCAGAACACAACTTCTGAAGCCTATATCAGTGCAGTTCAGTGCACCAGTATAGTGTCTTACTGACTAGTGTTCAAGTGCTAGATTCCTGTTTCTTGTGTACCACCTTTGCTTTGTACTCTGGTCACACTTGTTTGCTGCCTGTCCAGATCTTCTTCGCTCCTGACCTAATTCTGTTTGCTGATTTGGATCTTTTGACCTTGTATGATTGTGAGCCTTCTAGTCCTGTATTCACCTGTGTGAGCTTGTTGCAGTTTACACCACTCCTAAGCTTTGCACTGTAGCTTTGCTTTCAAGCAGCTCTCAGCAGCATTAGCCTTGAGAGCTAGTTTTGTTTGCCAATCCGTGGCCCCCCCATTATCCAGAGTTCATCTGCATGTGAGTTGTACTTTGTATTCCCGGTTCCAAGTACTCCGTGACAGTTACTAGTTGTTATTTCTGCATCTGTTCTATCTTGTAACCCCCCCCTTCCCTCCTGTCCTGTTTAGCCAGTTTGACACACATGAATCTGGATTAGGGTGTGGGGGGTTGAGCTGCAGGAAGAGGAGGGACTCTCTACCTCAAAGACCTTGTCTTGAAGTGCACTGTCCTCCTGGACGAAGGAACTCAACCCCATGTTTTCTGTGTTCCATATGAACTAAAGAGAGAGAGGGATTTAATGGTAAGTTTACTAAAAATCCTATTTTCTGTTTTTAATGGTGGTTTTCCTTCCTGATTTTACACTCTGATCTCATTGTTGACCTTTCTGTCCTGAGATGAAATTGGACTGCAGCTTCGGCATGACATCTGCTTCACAATGGCCTTTGTCAACAATAGATCAGTATGCATTCATTTATTAACCTTATTCAGTATTGATTATATTATTAAAATACATATCACCAAACTTATCTGACTGATCTATATCTTTTCTATTTTTTTTAATCCCTTATCTTTAACTAATTGGGGTTACTTTTTATGAAAATGAAAAATACATTTTATTAAAGGTAGTTAAATTATGTGTTGTGTTTCCTTTTATTTGCATACTGAAGGATAAGGGGATGCATTGCATCTGACGATAAAAGGTTTATTACATATGCTAATTATATCTTAGAAATAATGTGGTCAAGATTTAATGCTGAAGTTCATCATAGGCTAATGTTTGTCACTTAGTTGAGTATCTTTAATTTCCTTATCCCAAAGTGTCAGACATTATTATTGTCTTCATTAACTCCGTATTGATTTACATTTTTTTTTTCTTGAAAGACAACCTTGTCGAGCACTTGCCTCAGGGAATGATGTATCCTAACGAAGCTGTAAAGGCTGCAATCTGCTACCTGTATGGCAAACTTTACGCCTCACCAACTGCTGCAGAGAAGCTCACAACTCACTTCAGTGACAAGCTTTGTGGCCTTTTTCTGGCTACTTTAGAGAGTGCACAGACAAAGGAGCTGCAGATCAATTGCATGGGTTAGTCTGAAAAATAGATTCAGATTTTACTTCTGTGTCCAGTGAAACCCTGGCTTTATGGTATTACCTGTCAATATGTAGTACATTACTGTGCAATGATTTGGACAGCCATCTTACACTCAAATGATTAATTCCCTTCCTGATTTAGCTATTAAAATAGATGTCTAGGAAGGATTTCATAGTTTGGGTTTCATAGGGTAAGCAAATATTAAGTTTCATACAAAACACAGGCACCAAATGGTTAAATTAAAACTAAGATCAACAAGTAATATACCTACTGGTTTTTATTAATCTATTATGTGTGAACTGGTTCCCCAAAATTAATCTTGAATTACTGATGGACTTCAGAACCTCATACTCTGCCCACTAAAAATGTTCCTTCCTTTTTTTTTCCCAACACTCATGTGGCAGTCTGTGGGACTGGATCCAATACAGCGTGTTTAAAACAAAAACAAACAAAAAAAACAGCCGATGGTAGTTTTTCAGGCACAGTAACATGCAATTACCTGTGCTGTGAAAAACTTCCACATGAAAAAAAGCACACTGAACAATAAATTTTGTGTCCTTTGGAAGCTATTAAAAAGGCTTTGACTCTCCAGTTCCATGCATTGGGCAGTAACATGAGTTAATGGACCCCATTTTATCGCCCAAAATCCGCACCTACTTTTTTTTTTTTTTTTTTTGGCATAGCTCCCCTAACCTATGCTTTAAAGCGGAACTACCACCTCCACTAAAGTCGCCCTGCAATACTTACGCAGGTGGTGACTAGCTTACTAATCATTATTTTACATCTCAAAAGTGCCAATGAATAAAGTTATCCTGAAGCTTCCGAGACCGGAAGCCAAGCATCACTGCGGACATCTTGAATGCGCACCTGCGCAGTCAGTCCTCTTCACCCTTCACAGGCATTGCACTGGCCCGGATGGCTCTAGAAGAGACTGAGGACGCAGGTGCACAGGTTGCAGTAACCTGGCCGTCAGTCTCGGAACCTTAAGGATAACTTTATTCGTGGGCACTTTTGAGAGGTAAAATAATGATTAGTAAGCTAGTTGCCACCTGCCTAAGTATTGCAGGGCAACTTTAGTGGAGGTGTTAGTTCTGCTTTAAACTGCCAGTGATGAAACTGAGAGTGAACCAGCGACCAGTGGATGTATTGAAACGGGGGCCCCAAATCAATACATCCATTACTGAAAACGTGTGTAATGTTAGAAAAATTAACCATATGAATGCCAGTGGGGTATGCAATGCATTACATACTCCACTGGCACTCACAGGGTTATTCCCACTAAAACTAACCCAATCCTCTGAAAAAAAAACATTTACCTGTAAGTCTGCTCTTCAGCGGGAGCTTTGGCATCTGTCATCCTATGCAAGTCTTCTTCTTTAATCTTCTATCTTCCGTCTTCTTCATATATTTCTTCTTATCGTCTTTCTTCTAATTGTCTTCTAATCTTCATAAACATATGTCACTATGAAGAACAAACATGTTTAATAAATGGCCCCAAAAGTAATCCATATGTGTATGCTTGCACCTTTGCCGGTGGTGGCAAGAGATCATTGCAAAAATCCCCCCCTTGCATACCTCTCGGGCCGTCTGCGGAAAATTTGAACAGCGACTCGCTTTTATATCGCCATTCTCTATTCAAAATTATTCCCAGCCTCCCGTTGGCGGGGATTTGAGTTATGCATCTGCCAGCCAATCAGCTTCTAACGGGAGGGATGACGAAACCTGCTCGAAGCTGATTTGCTGCGAGGTGTGTAACTCACATCCCAGCAAACGGAAGGCTGGGAACATTTTGAACAGAGACTGGCCATATAAAAGCCAGTCTTTGTTCAAATTTTCCTCAGACTCTGGAAATGCTCAAGAGGTATGCAAGGCGGGGGGGGGGGGGATTGGTCTCTTTCCACCGCCAGGGGCGGCAGCGAACACACACATTTATTAAGTAAATATGTTTGTTCTTCATAGTAGAATAAGTGTGAGATGATTAGAAGACAGTCGATTAAAGAAGACTTGCAGTGTATGACAGGTAAGTGTTATACAGCTATGGGGTGTGGATGTTTAGGATATTGTTAGGTATTGTTTCACTTTGTTAGGGGTAGTGTTGGGTTAGTGTTTGGGAGGGTGCCGGTGTTTGAGCTCATGCTCAAACACTAGGCATTAGCAGTTTTCCTTTGATGTTCCCATTTCTCACACTATTCAGCCGGGGCCGGATTTACAATAAGGCAGAGTAGGCATCTGCCTACAGGCGCACCCCACAGAGGGGCGTCTGTCATTGGGATCGCTTTTTTAATTTAATTAGCCTCCCTGGCTGCTCAGTGGCAGAACAATAATCCCCCAACCTGGCGCCCGCTCCATGTTGCCCTCACATTGCCCCCCCCCATACCCGGTGCCCGCTCCATGTTGCCCTCACATTGCCCCCCCCCCTTGTCTGTTTCCTACCTCCCTGGCAGGACAGGTCTGTGCCTCTTTTGGCACAGTCCTGTTGCTGCTGAGCTCCCTCGTCAGCTCTTTAGGAATGCAGAGCTCTAGGAGAGGATGACATCTCCCAGTGCTCTGCATTCCTGAATAGGAGACCGCGTGTCACGTTTTTTTGATGAACACTCAGACCAGATTGGTAAGGTAAAAATGACTAAAGTGCATACACGAATATAGGCCCTTAGACCCACAGTACAGAAATACACATATAAATACAAATGGGTACATCAATAGCAGACCAGTATAGGTAATCTGGATGAACTGAAAACAATACTGACAATGAAGGTTCTGGCTAGAACCAGAGAGACTGAAGGCACACAGTCCAGGAGCTGACAGCAGGACTTCTGTGACAAGTGCTCCAGTAATAGAGGACTGGCACAACCCAGACGCCTGGGCACAGAACCAACAGGAGCGAGGCAACACTGACCCTGGCCCTAGGCCACAGATAAACAGAGGCAACCGCTTATTGGGCAGCACTGACCCTAGGGTAAGTGTCACAAGGAGACCAAGGCAACTGCTACGTAAGCAAACCCTAGAACGCTAGGGGTAGATCGAGATATAGGTATATAGATGGAACGCAACCAGTGTCCCCTCACCCTGAGGGATGGTATAATGCAACGCTGGCTCTTGAGCCAAGGCTACTGCAGTGAGGATCAAGCACTAACCCTACCTGGACGATCCAGGCACACAAAGGGTCAATAGGAAACGCCCAGAGAATAACTGTGACTCCCAAAGGGAGTGAGCCCAGCGCTGATAGGGAGGTGGACACAGAGAGTGATCAGAGTAACAGTCAGTGCTATGAACACTGTTCCGGTACACCGCTGGAGACGATTCAGAGAGCAGCTTAAGCACGAATGCTCAGCCTTTGGTCGACAAAGTAATAGCGCCACGCGGCGCACACCGACAATCGTAATGATACGGCCCAGCACGTATCAGTGGCCAAACGGAGGCAACCAAGCGGTACAACCGGACACAATCAGATATGGAATGGATACTCAGCCGGTGCAGTTAGCCACAGAGCGGTATACAGCCAGATACGTTCAGTAACGGAGCAGGTTCTCAGCCAGAAAAGGTCAGCAATGGAGCAGGTTCTCAGCCAGATACGGTCAGCAACAGAGCGGGTTCTCAGCCAGATATGGTCGGCAATGGAGCGGGTTCTCAGCCAGATACAGTCAGCAAAGGAACGGCAGCACACAGGAACGTCGTCAGGCAGGCCAGGTCATACACGATAAGTGACAAATACAGATCAAACGTCAGGAACTCGTACACCACGAAAGGGCACCATAGCGTAGACATGACCGGGTATATAAATGCCATCACTGGGCGGTGACAAAGGTACCCAGCCAATCAGCAAGAGGTAATGCAAATAGCAGTCAAAATGTTGCCGCCCGCAGCACAGAGCACGGGCACCATGATACCGTGAGGAAGCTCCAGCAGCTACAGGACTCTGCCAAAGGAGGCACAGATGATAGATCTCCTGCCAGGGAGGTAGGAAACGGACAACGGGGGGAGGTAGGAAATGGACAATGGGGGGGAGGCAATGTGAGGGCAACATGGAGCTGATGGGGCAAGCTGGAGCTGATGGAGGGCAATGTAAGGACAATATGGAGATGGTGGGAGAAATGTGGAGCTGATGGGGGGCAGTGTGAGGGTAACATGGAGCTGATGGGGGGCAGGTTGGAGCTGATGGGGGGGCAATGTGAAGACAATATGGAGATGGTGGGGGAAATGTGGAGCTGATGGGGGGGAAGTTGGAGCTGATGGGGGGCAATGTGAGGACAATATGGAGATGGTGGGGGAAATGTGGAGCTGATGGGGGGCAATGTGAGGACAATATGGAGATGGTGGGGAAAATGTGGAGCTGGTAGGGGGAAGTTGGAGCTGATGGGGGGCAATGTGAGGACAATATGGAGATGGTGGGGGAAATGTGGAGCTGATGGGGGGCAAGTTGGAGCTGATGGGGGCAATGTGAAGGCAATATGGAGATGATGGGGGCAATGTGGAGATAAGGAGCATTGTGGAGGTGTCCAGTGGAGATGGCCAAGGGGGGGCGGGTGCTTCAGATTTCTGTGCCTACAGGATCCTGAGATGTAAATCCAACCCTGTATTTAGCATGAGTTTTGGGAACAAAAACCGGATGTTGGGCCAAAAGTCAGGTACTGTTGCCCAACTTTCGCTGTGGTTTCTTTTAGTAGGGCAAATGGATTGATACAGTTTTAACAGGGTCTGTTGGATCGAGGCCTAGGAGTCATGCAACATGCCTGAAGCATACCTTCCTCCATGGACATGATGCTTAGTATTAAAGATTAGCTTTGGAGAACCAGTCCATGTAGAATTCATTCATATTAGCCATTAATATGTTCTGCCCAGGTTAAAGTGGAAAAGACACTTTGAAACTAGTGATTTTGAAAGAGCTTTCAAAAGCATCTATATTTGTTAGCCATGTTTTATTTAAAACAATAGTGTGCAATGTCTAGGTTTATTCAAATGTTTTTGCAAATTAGACAGTACTAATAGAGAAGCCAACCAGATACAAACATTGCACACTACTTCTTCATACCCAGCTGCACTCCTTGACAGCCAAATACTAGCTCATTTGCATAAATTGGCAACCAAAGAAAAATATTTCATATTTGTCATTTGAACTACACCTGGCTAACATGGATGATTTTTAAAAGTTATTTCAAAATCGCATATTTGTTCCAAACTAACAATTCTGTTTTAAGATAAGTGTGAGTTTACGATTAGGAAGTTTTAGCCATTCTTTTAAAGGAAAAACAATTTTTATGAAAAATATATTTCTTTCATCCAGTGTGGAATACAGGAATCATGGGGTAAAGCATCCTTCTGCAGGAGGGCAAGATGCTTGCCTTAAAAGACTCTCTGGACACAGAGACTCCCTCCCTACTCCATGTCATGGATGCCCTGTGAACTGTTACGTTTAAATCAAGTGTGCTACTTATATTACTGTTTTAAAATGTTTATTGTACCGTGGGCTGAGTTGATTCTGTATGGAAAGAGTTAAGTAAATCGAGTTAGCAGAACCAGTACAATGCAATTCAATATAATACAGTACAATACAATGCTTTATTGGGAGAGAAAAGTGGATTGAACCTCTGGGTCCAGGATGCAAAAAGTTCAGACCTTCTGCCAAGGAGACTAGGCCATGATGTTTTGAACCTATACCTGAACTGCCTGACCCTTCCTGCTGAAGTGAGCTACATCCAATGATCCGTAACTGGACATACCACTTTCTAGCAACCTCAGGGGACTCTTGAGCTTCACTCTGCTATATCATTCACCCCCACCTTCTCTGCCCTTCATCAGACAGGTGCACATCATGCCAGCCAGGGACATAGGGAGAGGGTGCTTGTTAAGGGTATGGGTAGGTATGCCACAGTACTTATGTTGGAGTGGGGCCCACTGGTTCAGGTTGTTGATATCCCTCTATTTCTACAGATTTCACGGTGGGTGGCATGAGGGTTCCTGCCTCGTATAGTGATACTCATTAGTGGGATCCGCTTTTCACCACTGTTGTAGTGGGGTACCCTCACGGTTGATATACAAGTATTATCCTGTGGCGTGCCTGCCTCTGGCAGTTTGTGGGAGGGATGCTATGTCTTCCTTGCAGTGAATGTTATATAGGTTTAATACATAATTTTTTTTTAATTATTATTTAATCTTTCACCGCCATATAACCTAAGTTTTGACTGTAAAGGAGGCCTGTTATGCCATAGACAGCCCCAGGCCCCAACATATTGGGAGACCTGGAGCTGGAAGAAGGCGGTTTTGCATTCACGTGGAGTGGGATGAACCAGGGAAGTATATGCCCCTGCACCAATATGAGGAACCTCCAGATCAGACAGAGGGAAGTGGGTGGTAGCGGGGAGGCAGCTGACTCATTAGAGGTCTGGGTTGCTCGAGGGAGAGGTTCTGACGCGGTCCTGGACTCCAGTGCTGGTACAGAACGCTGGTATCGGGTAGGCTGTTGAACAAACTGTTTTGTATATGACATATGTTTTGCTCATGTTAAACTTGTGGCCTGGTAAATGAATGCATAGGGCTGTTCTTTGTTTACATTTGCTATGTTGTAGTATTAACGTATACAACTTATTTCGGAGATGGTTAAGCGCCACCAGCTTCCTCTGATCCTCTCCTGCCAACTTTCGCGTTAGACAGATGACTGAGGAGTCTGGGCTGTCCCACCCCGGGGCAGCAGGTTATGGAGGCAGTTTCAGTGCTGCTCCTGGCTGGTGTCCTCAGGTTTTGATACGTTATTATTGGCTGATCTGCTGGCTGGTGGGCCAGTTGTGGTGCGGTGCTTCCTGTGAGGGGGGACTTCCCTGACGCTGAGACTCATAAATTGGGGGGTGGGTGAAGTTGTTATTGACAAATGGCTATTTTGCCCATTACCTATTTGATGGGGCAGCGTACACTGTCTTTTCTCACAATTGTGAAGCTTATGTACATTATGTTGGTGTTCTATGTTACAGATGTCCTAGGGATACAACTCTGTTGAGATCTCCTTGGTTGCCTGTCTCCCTTCTGTTCTCTTTTCTGATCTACCACGTGATTTTATAGGCTGACACCTGGTTACCTATGGTCAGGTTGATTGCCCCACGTTTGAGTATTTACTTTCTTTGTTCTCCTCATTCTTCCCCTATCTCCCTCTGCTGGACTCTTCTACTGTTTCCTTTACTCCTTCTGTGTCTGGTCTGCTGGAGTGGCCCAGGACTACCAGAGTTGGGATGATGCAGTCTTGAGCCATTACCAAAGCTCTTAACTTGTGCTTATATAGTTTATATCCATTGATGGCTAAGACTGCAGACAATGTCAGAATTATGACAGTGAAGGCACAGGGCTTGAATGTGCCTGAGAGACACTCCCTGTGGGAGTTTCATAGATTAAGAGCACAAATTGTACTACTACTACAGAAAACACACTTTCTCGCCACATCTCCTCCCACTCTAGTTAACGAACATAACACATCTGTTTGGCTAGCTAGCAATCATGACCGTAAAAAAGATGGGGGTAGCAATTCTACTGCATGAAGACGTTGCTTGTGAACTGAAAGATGTACTTAGAGATCAGGAAGGGCGGTTTCCCTTTATCAAAGGCCTTCCTCATGTTTCCCCTTACACTTGTGCCTCTATTTATTCATCAGATTCGAGACAGCTTTCCATCCGCACTAAAGCATTACAGGCTTTATACTTCTTTTGGGAGAGCTGTGTAATTATGGGAGGTGACTTTAATATTTAACTGGATGCAGTAGTACACTGCTTTACTGGTAGATCTCATTTCCTGCAAAATTTTTGTAATGGTCCACCCTCCTCAATGACTACCACTGGATATGTGGCTCTTTCCTACTGCTCGTGACTATACAAATGTCTCTCTATAGAACAATACCAAATTCATTCTCTGACATCAGCGGCCATCCAGCCCATTACATGGATGGATCATAGTCCTGTATGGATAGATGTTAAGGTGAAGGCTCCACTTGGGAGACTTAGATCTTGGAAATTAAGATGAAATTCAAGATGAAGATATGCGACAAACAATCGAGACAATGCTTCAAACTTACATTGATTTTAAAACTACAGGTCCTGTGATGGTGCCAGCAACTGTATGGGAAGCACAGAGATGCGTAATGAAGGTCGAGCTAATATGCATAGGGGTCTACTGAGCTAAGCAAATTAGTTACTTAATTGTTGACCTAATTAACAACTAAGTCATAAACAGACCTTGTCATCTTTCGACTCTTCTACCTTATAATGGCTGAATCCATCATCCAAGGCCCACCTTACTTTCTCCCATTCTATTTTGAGGAGACTAATGGCAGCATGGGACAGGCCAGGTCACCAACTGCACTATGTATCCCTTCCCACTTCTCTTTATTTGTGGAACAGATTTCCAACTGGCCTGACATATGGCACTTTTGAAGTGTGGAGACTGTTGAATCTCTGCACCCTGGGCCAGTTGGTATTAGACCATGGACTTCCTTCACTTAAATACTTCATTAGGAATCACTATTTGTTTCCCAGGCCTGGCAATATAGACAAATTTCTTGTTTCCTTATCGATGTTCTGGCATGGGAGCAAGCATTGTGGGACCGCACTCCCTTTGAGCGAATGGTCGAAAAAGGAGAATTTCAGATGTGCTCTCTAGTGAAAATGAATACATTGCTGGATTCTACCTATCCTGGAGACAAACCAGGCTTTTTGCTCCAGTTAGAAACAGAGCTCTCCCTCGAGTAACCACTTGCTAAATGGCAAACTGTCATGAAATAACTTCTGAAGATTATTCCCCACACCACAGCTAAAGAAGCAAATGTTAAACTTGTAACACAGTGGTAAGATAGCCCTCAGAGACTAGCTAAGTTTTATACCCTATGCTAACGTCTCTGCTGGAGGTGTAGGTTGGACCACCTCTGGTGGTCATGCCTTGCAACAATGGAGAGACTGACTAGGTCCCAGAACCATGCCTGTTGAGGCCAATAAGGAGCAATCTCGATTACCTGCACCCATTCCAACTTCCTCAACTTCTTGGCAATTGTAAGAAAAGGAGGAAACACATATGCCAGGGAAAAATACCACAGAATGCCCATTGCATCCACTGAGGGAGCGAGAGGGTCCCGGGTTCTAGCGTAAAGCAGGTGAACTTTGCAGTTTGACAGAGATTAGGTTCACAACAGGAAAACCTCATACCTGAACTATTGAGCCAAACACCATTTTGTAGAGTTCCTAATCCTCCAGAACAGAGAAGATGGTGACACAAAATCCACCACCACTTTGTCTTCTCCTTTAATGTGAACAGCCTGAAGCCCATGTCAGAAGAACTTCTACCCATGCAGGCTTTGCTACTTGTCCATCCTTGGCCGTTGACATAAGCCATCTCCTTTATCAGATTGAATCTGAACTGGCAATCTCTGCAGCAACTGGGAACAATGTTGAAGGGCCCGGTAACTCTCCAAGTTCCAATACATCAATGGAAATTAAACTCTTGATATTGGACCTATAGCCCTGAGCAATTTGAGACCTGACAAAGCACCCCAGCCCTTAAGGATGGCATCCGTTGTCACTATGGACCAATTCATTATGACCAGTGATTAGCCTGGAGTTAGATGGGATTCCTGAAGCCACCAGTGAAGGTCTACCTTCTTCTAATCTGAGGATGACCTTATGCTGGAGGAGGTATCACGGTGCTCGTGCTTCCCCTCTGTGAATGGCGACATTATTAACACTGCAGTTCCCTGATTGGCTGGCCCTTATTGCTACCACTAGGGCTTGCCTATATATACTCTGGGACGTTCTCCCTTAGGCGCCCTTTCTTTGCTGTTTTGTGTATGACCTGGCCTGCCTGACTACGCTTCTGTTCCTGTATTTCGGTGTTGCGCTCAGTTGCTTACCATATCCTGGCTGAGAACCCGCTCCGTTGCTGACCGTATACTGGCTGAGAATCCGCTCGATTGCTGACCGTATACTGGCTGAGTACTCGCTCCGTTGCGGACTGTATCCTGGCTGAGAACCCGATCCGTTGCTGACTGTATCCTGGCTGAGAACCATATCCGTTGCTGACTGTATCCTGGTTGAGAACCTGATCCGTTGCTGAGTGTATCCTGGCTAAGAACCCGCTCCGTCTCAGATTATATCCTGGCTGAGAACCCGCACCGTTGCTGACCTTATTCTGGCAGAGAACTGGTTCTGTTGCTGTCTGTATTCTGGCTGAGAACCTGCACCATTGCTATTCGTATCCTGATTGAAGAATCGCTCCATTGCTGACTGTATCCTGGCGGAGAATCGTTCCGTTGCTGATAGTATCCTGGCTGAGAACCGCTTCATTGCTGACAGTATCCTGGATGATAACCTCTCCGTTGCTGACTGTATCTGGGCTGAGAACTAATCCGTTGCTGACTGTCCTGGCTGTTACCTGCTCTGTCACTGACAGCCTCCTGGCTGAGTACCGTTCCGCTATTGATGGTAGCGTGCTGCCTCCTCACTATGGCCGTTGTCCTCAGTGGATACCATCCACTTGGTATCGTGTTAGTCTGAGTATTCAGATGACCCTGTGTGGTTACTGATTTCCATTACCGTGCAGTGATTGTCGGTGTGCGCTACTGCCATCCGGTGGTGTGTACAATCGAAGTACCAGTGAGGTATTGTCCATGCCGACTGAGTTACTCTGATCCCTCTCTGTGTCTGTCTCACCAATATCGCTGGGCTCACTCCTTTTGGGAGTTGCAGTTTAATTGGGCGTTTTCCATTAACCCTGTATTTACCTGGGGATTCCAGGTACAGGAGCTCTACAATTTCTGACTGCAGAGTCTTGCTCTTGATCCACCCCTAGCGTTCTAGGGTTTTCTTGTAGCAGCTGCCTAGGTCTCCGTTAACCCTTTGTGGGTTGGGCTGCATATTCACGGTTGCCTCCGTTCAGTCGGCTAGGTCCTTGGTCAGCGTTGCCTCGTTCCTGTAGGATCAGTACCCAGGCGTCTGGGTTGTGCCAGTCCCCTACTGTGGGCTCCCTGCCACTGTAGTCCTGTTGCCATTCCAGGACTGTGCACACGTTGCCTTACCGGTGCTGCCAGAGGTCGGATTGTCAGCAAGTGCCAGTCCTTTACTGTGGGCTCCCTGCCACTGTAGTCCTGTTGCCATTCCAGGACTGTGCACGCGTTGCCTTAACAGTTCTGTCAGCGGTCTGATTGTCAGCAAGTACCAGCTCTCTCCATCTATCCATACGGGTTCCAGTACCCAGGCGTCTGGGCAGTCTGTCCGATTTGTGTACCTCTTGTGTTGGCATCCTACCGCCTGCTTGGGACTCCTCCTAGGTTGCCAAATACTGTGGAACGTATTGTCAGTACCCTACTGTATAGTACTTATTTTATTACAATGTCTGTGCAACGCTGAAAATAGAAAGAGCTGCAGACAAGCACCCACAAGTGCATTTGTACCAAGGTTCAGCTAGTCCTGACCTTTGTTGTCATGACTCATTTCCACCAGGAGTTTTTATGGTCAGTCATTGCTGCTGGGTCCAGGGGGCTTCTTGGCCTCCTTGGTTTTGCAGGATGCCTACCTGCACATTGCTGTTTATCTGGTGAGCCAGCTACACCTTAGGTTCGCTTGTGACAAGAGGCACTTACGTTTTTTTGACCTTCTTCTTGGTCTGACCACAGCTTTTCTGGTGTGCACACAAGGGATCCATGCACACAAGGGATCCGGGTCCCTCCGTTCTTTGACGTCTTGCTGTTGAGGGCCCTTCCAGGGACCTTTTCCCCAGCTGGTTCAGGGCTGATTTCTCTCACCCTTCCTGGTTCAGTTCTGTACTCTGTCAAATCGGACCCAATTCCATTGCAGAGATTGGTCTTTCTGGGTCTCCTATTCGACTCCCTGTAGTGCATGGTTTTTCAGCTGGAGGAAGTGGTGCATCGGTTCAAAATCAGGCTATGCTCATTCTTGACTTCTGAGTTCATTCAAGCCAGGACCTTGACCTCCTTGCTGGGGAATTGTTTTCCACCATGGAGGTGGTGACATTTGCGAAGGAACTACTGTTGTTGGCGCAGGGATTCCAGATCTCTTGAACCTACTAATCTCTCTTCCCTTTCATTTCGAACTGGGTCTTCCTTGGAGGTATCGCTCATGCTTGCCCTGCCTTTAAGCATCCCACTCTTCACTGGGTCCTTACTCTGGTTGTGGGAGTCCTGCAGCGGCTTACTTTGAGTCCTTGGCTACCATTCCTCTTCATCTCCTGACTTGGAGGATGGCTTTTCTTTTGGCAGTCGTTGCTGACCCGCAGGCCTTGTCCCGCAATCCACTTTTCTTGGTGTTTCACAAGGATAAGGCGGTTCTTCATACCTTGTTGATCTGGCTTCGACTGAATCCAACTTTGGTAGGAAAGTCCTGGAGGCAGTTTTGCCTGCTTAGGACTTTGTTTTCTGTGTCATATTGATTTTTCACTGTCGAGCCCTGTTGGCTCTTATGTGTGCTGTGTTAGTTAATAGTGTGCTGTGTTCCAGTTCAGTGTCTGTTGACACTTAGAGTGTTTGGGGCTATTCCGTGTTCTGATTAGTCCATATGAGCTCTGGTATCTTGGGGACCGGCGCTGGTCCTTTCCTTATTTCCTACCACTGGGAAACTTAATGTTGGCACATCCCATCCCATGTAACTATATTGGATGACAGCGAAAAGAGGATTTTAGTCTTACCTGTCTCCCACCCTGTCAAGGGACCTTGCTTGGTTCTACTGTGGCTGGATGTGGGAGTCCTTTCGGGTTCATGCTCACAGGAGTCTTTTTTTCCTTTTGCTTCTTGCTATCTAGCCAGATAGGTTAGTGTCTCAAATCTAACTGGAGGGGAGTGGCTGGTGAGTGGCTAAGGAGGGAAGGAAGGCTCCACCCTGCATTCTTTCCAAGAATTGTTCTGCCTAAAGGGGAGATTGCCTTCCCAGAGATACCTATAAGCTATATGGACTAAGCGAAAAAGATTTAATAGGCAAGACTAAAATCCTCTTATTAACCTAGCACATGTGCCATAAAAACAAATACAAATAGTGTATAAAAATAAAAGAACTCCCCATTTAGAAATACTGGGTTCAATAGCCCAGCATTAAGAAACAATGTAGCTGTTTCTGTCTTACTATCCTGATGTCATGTATATGAGACCCATTTGTTGATAGTGTCCACGTGGCTGAATCACACTCCTCCTTCAATAATCATGAAACAATAGATGCTAACGTCATTACGCTCTGTGCACGCTCTGTCTACTCAGATGAAATCCATCCCCCAATGCATAACGAGACATCAACAGCAGCGTGACAACAACACACACAGATGTAACACTCCTAACCTCTATTTGCAGACACGGGTGCTGGCCTTCAACCCATTTTTGCTGTTGCCTGGTTCACTAGAGCTATGGCTATCTGGGGTGAGAAACTTTTGGATGCCATCCAAGAGGCTGTTTCCAAGGATGATCCGTTAGCATTATTTGCCAAGGTTCTTGAATGCCTACCTTATGTAAGAGGTTTTGATGCCACCAGCTTCTCCAGGAACGTGTCTGATTTTTCTCTGGCTGCATGTCACACTCTGTGGTTCAAGATCAGGTTGGCTGTACAATTTTACAAGAATTGGTAGGCTGCCTTAGCTTCACGTGCAGAATTACCCAGATTCTTGTGTTTGCTGGGTTGAGTTAGAGGCTTGAGATCCTAGGCAGGCCCAGGAGTGTTCTTGCTAGTTGTTATAGCTGTTGGGCGCGAAGCCAGATACCCAACTCCCGACTGAGCTAGAGGCTGGACCAGGATGAACACCCCTGGGTCCTGCTTTGGTAACCCCACACCTATGAGACAGCTAGTCTACAGAACCAGAAGAGGAGAGTCCTAGTAGGGCATAAGCAGGACGGTATCTCAAAGATAGGAGATACACTTCGATGAACAGTGGTTGTGATGAGTAGTGAGGCTTATCATTGGACACTCAGCTGGCCTGTAGCTCTGGATGATTAGTGAAGCTTATCAGTGGGCTCTCTGTTGGACAGTAGTTTGAAGGTTAGAATCTTCTTACTGGACACTCTGATGATCCTTGGTTCTGCTGAATATAGATGCTATCACAGGACCTTTTGCTGGACAGCAGCTTGGATGAGTAGTGATGCTATCCCTGGATACTCTGATGACCCGTAGCCCAGAGGAGTCAAACTTCTCAAAAATGCTCTGCTGAACTGCAGTTCTGATGAGTTGTGAGGACACTCTCCTGGCGTGTAGCTCTGAAGAACAGTGAAGCTTATCAATGCAAACTTCTGACATATAGGTATGAAGTACAGTGAAGCTTATGACTGAAAACTCTGTTGTACTGTAGCAAAGACTGGGTGCATGGTAGAGTGAGTGAAAGTAAAAAGTGATGTTGAAAGCAGTACTGGATCTGGCTGCCATTCTAGGTGTACTATGCCTGCAGGAAGAAGGATCATCCTGGATCGCCTGCTGCCTGAGCTGGAGGAGGGAGGCAAAAATTATCTGCTGTCGGAGAGCTAGAAACTGGCCGGACGAAGATGATCTATCATCAGAGAGCAGACTGGTGAATAAGATCAGTTGTCGGAGAAGTAGAGTCAGGCTGGGGAAAGATGATCTGCAGTCGGAGAGCAAGGGTCAACATCAAGGTGTCTCTGGAGAGGTTAAAGGTTGCTAGGCAGAAGAAGAGTCAGGGCAGAGCTGGGTAGGCAACAGGAGTGACAAATGCATTACCAAATCAAGAGGTGAAAGGAAAGCCTGGAAGCAATGTTGGATCAAAACAGGATTCAAAACACTGCAACACAAATGGACTGACAATCTCAAATAATTGGGTGCCAGAGAGAATCTGGCACCAAGATTTTAAACTCACGAGCCAATTTGAGCAGGGGGCATGACACATTGGCGCCCCCCCCCCCAAAAAAAAAGAAAAAAAACCAAAAACATTTTGTGCTGGTTCTTTGCGGCTATGTGTCTCACAGAGTTTCTGGGCTCCCTAGACCTGCAGGATGCATACACATGCAATCTTTATCCACCCAGATCATCAGCGATTTCTGCAATTTTGCTTTTCAGGACAGTCATTTTTCATTCTTGTCCTTCCTTTTTGGTCTAACATCCATTACAAGGGTCTTCACAAAGATAATGTCTGCCTTTAATTCGGACTGAAGAGATCCTGAATAGACCATTCCCGGCATGCATAATAATTGCAAAAGCATATAAAGCAAAAGAAAATACAGGTCAATCATCATGAAGCATCCAAGAACATCTTGTATATATTACTAGCAATATTGGCACAGCGTTGCCCATGCAATTAATAACGACTGCTTTAATGAGTGAAGAAAAACAGAAAACACAAGGTGCTCCTACCAGTAACACGTTGAAATAATACCAAACGTGTCAAATAGTCCAAATCAGTATTTAAAACATTCAGATGCGGCAAATGTCTTTTGGATGCAGCATGAATCTGTGGTGTCCTCAGCGGTACCTTTCACTTACTGAGCAAATAGGGAAAAAGAGAAGCACAAGGCATCTTTGTATTGTACATTTTAGTAGTCTTAAACAAATGTACTGCACATCCATTTAAGACTAAAATTTACATTACAAAGATGAAGAACTTTTGTTGTAAAGGATGCACAAATAAATCTAAGATAGACCAGCATGGATATGAGTATGCCACCTTCAACTCTCGGGCTGGAGAAATTATGCTTCACCCTCCAGATGGTGGTGCTCTGTAAACCCAAAGGTCTCTGACAAGTAGCAATGGGTGGTCCTTAGTGGGTGGAAAGAGATGATAAATCTGTACAGAGTATGACCCAAAATAAGCCCAGTCTGTCACTCACCAGATGAGTTGCGTATACCAAGCCCGGCTTAAACATGAAACGCCAACAAGAATAATATAGATAATGCTTTATTTTCCATATGCTTTTCATGAATACTTTCACTTCGTCAGGGGGATAAAATAATGATGTACAGTACCACTTATAAATATATAAACAAATAAATTAAGAGAGACATACCATTAAACAGGTGCTGGTGTTTCCTCCGCATTGTGCATCCCACAATGAGGCTAGAGATGGAGATAACGGAAGGTACTTTCATGC
Organism: Rhinophrynus dorsalis; assembly: GCA_037306005.1. Lineage (NCBI taxonomy): Eukaryota > Metazoa > Chordata > Amphibia > Anura > Rhinophrynidae > Rhinophrynus > Rhinophrynus dorsalis. The sequence goes on from CM074722.1 coordinate 117,041,543, forward strand.
ATCACTTGCAACCTCTGCCTCATTCCGACATCCTCCATGGGAACGGAAATGCAAAAAATAATAAACTAGGATGCGAGAGCATCTAAAGCTACATAATACTAGTGCTTCTAATATTCAATACCATATTGTATGAAAAGCATATCTAAAAAATAGCATCTAAAAATAAATAAAAATATTATTCAATCAACCTGCGCTTACCAAAATGAGACAGCACACAGCAGGTAAAGTTCTTCAGGTTTAATGTGCAAACGTTTTTGGTCCCTTAACGGACCTTCATCAGGGCAACCAGTAAATGTGGAAAAAAAAAAACCCAGAGCTATACCTTACATCCAAAAGGAGCACCACAGGCGTCCAGTAAGTCTGGCAGATGCGCCTTGTGTGCTGTCAACCGGAGCCCTGGTAGATGATGTCACAACTTGGAGGCGGATCCTAGAGCATCGCAGCAGGCAAACCAAATAAAAGAAAAAATTACTATCAAAGTGTCAATCATCCCAAACAGTCACCCAAAATAAACAAAACCCATGAGAAAAGAATAAAATAAAGATCAAAGAAATACAGAGCTGCCGACATTTAAAACAAAAGATCACCAACTAGTTGCACAACACAAAACTAAATACTATCAATAATATGTGGACACACTGCAAATGAAAAAAACATTTTGATGGAGAGCACAGCTGCCAACTGGAGACAGCAGCGCAAGCCATCAAAAACAATGTAGAAGATTATGGTGCTTGCTATGCAATGCTGGGAAGACCTGCACCGCCAGGGAAACCCGGGTATAACTAATGATGTGCAACACTGTGCCCAGTCAAAGGCACCCATGTCGCACAGCACAAAACACCAGTAAAAGAAAATGGATAAATATAAAACCCCTAAATGACAAATAGCAGCTTATATTGCTATGCGGTGGAGACCCATGCTGCACAGCACCTGCAATGCAATATCACTGCTTAAAGACCATTACACATGCAAAACAAATGTGTAGAGCATAGCTGTCAACTAGGGACAGCAGCGCAAGCCATATAAAGAAAATACTGTTTATGACGTTTGAACACCACATTTCTTATAGCCTTTATCTTGTTTGTTTTTCATGTTGTTTTTTTTTTAGTTGCTTTTTGTATTTGTTCTGCGTTACCAGTGGTTTCTACTAGTTATGGAAGAAGTGCATGAGGGTGTCTGATACATCAGATTCACAGTGGCATACCAGTGAACAGGGATATACAATCTTCCAAGAAGGGGCTGATCTTGTTTTAGGTCCTGATAAACAAAGTAAGATATATAATGATATTCTGAAATTAAGGAAAAAGGAAATAGATTTTTATTTGCATTGGGTAACACTAACCTATTACTATAAAGAGAAACTAATTTCTTGTGGTTTCAGGCTAAAAAATCAACCCACCATTAGTAGAGGAAATCCTGAATTTTGTAATGAGATTGGGGACTTGCAAGAAAAACATAAAAGTGTTTTCAATAAAGAATGCACAGGTGATATTAATAATCAATTTGAGACTGCTGTCTCTAAATATAAAGAGAATCTATTCAGTATTAAAAAAGAAAAATTGAAACAGGTTCAGTCGGATCATAAGGAACTCCGGGTTTACCGTGGCTCCTAGGTCTGACTGACAGACGTTTCCCATTAAAGAAGCCAAGAACCAGGGGTTTTAAAAGTGGTGTTGACTCCTCCAGTGAATTAGATCCTTCAGTCGTTTTGAATTATCTGCATCGCATACCAAGCACCATATTATTCTACATTGTTTTTGATGGCTTGCTCTGCTGTCTCCAGTTGGCAGCTGTGCTCTCTGTCAAAATGTTTTATTCATTTGCATTGTGTCCACATACTATTGTTAGTATTTAGTTTAGTGTTGTGCAACATTGTTGCCTTTAATTAGAAAGCTGTTGCACATCACTAGTTGGTGATACTACGTTTTAAGTGTTGGCAGCTCTGTATTTCTTTGATTTTTATTTTATTCTTTTCTCATGGGTTTTGTTTATTTTGGGTGACTGTCAAATACCCCAAACACTTTGATAGTTATTTTTTCTTTTATACAATCAGCCTGGGCTAGCTGTCTGAGATCTTTGGGTTCTCCATCATCTGTAGTGCTAAGCATAATTTCTCCAGCCTGCTAACTGTAGGTGGAACTCATAATCATGCTGGTCTATATTAGAATTATTTGGACATCTTTACAAGAAAAGTTCTTGTAAGTACATTCATTTAAAGAGGATCTATCACCTCTACAAAACTTAGGCTTATTATGTAGCATATATATATATATATATATATATATATATATATATATATACATAATGCTGAAAACGTTATACATTTTTTTTTTTTTTTAAACACTATTTTTGTTAAAACTATAGCTTAAAGAGTGTACTGCACCCTACTTCCTCAAACCTCCATTGCCGCACTGCCCCTTCTCCCTTCCCACTACTCTAGCCTCCTCCGATGACAGAGGCTTCTGTCTGTAAGCTGGAGAGATCTCATTGGCAGAGATGGATATTTAGCCAATGAGATAGCTCCAGCTTACAGACAGACAGCCTCCGTCATCGGAGGAGGCTGGGTAGTGGGAAGGGAGCAGGGGCAGTGCAGCAACAGATGTGTATGTGGAAGTAGGGTGCAGGGCACTCTGTAAGCTATCGTTTTAGCATAAATAGTGTTTTTTGTTTTTTAAATAACGGTTTCGGTATTATGTGTGTATGTATATATATGTATATATACTCTACATAATAAGCCAAACTTTTGAAGGGGTGATAGATCCCCTTTAAGACTACTAAAATTCACAATACAGAGGCTACTCTTCGATGTTTTGCACTTCTCCTTTTTTTTTCCCGCTTTAATGAGTGGCTTGTTGAATTATCATTGCTTAGCCCTTTCAGCTCAAAAAGGTGTGCAATTCATTGCAAAGCACCGCAATACACAACTATTCATCGGTGAACTTGTGTGCATATGTTTGAGAGCGTGTTTGTTGACTTGAATTCTATCAGTTTTAGTAGTTAAGACTTCTTGACAGTTGGCGATGGTAGCCATGAGCGCTGCAAAGTAAGACTTAGAAGAGTCCTCAGAAGCCGGATGACTGGGCAGGAGATGCTGCAGTAGATTGATCTTCCATAATAGCCTCTGTTTCATCCTCAGAAATCTGGTGTCTGGCAAATTTACTTAACTTTGATTTGTATTCACAGGACTTCTTACCCATGTGGGAACCTTTAGGCAGAAAGAAAGTTGGCCAATGAAGCAGTGCCAGGAAGAGGAACAGAAGGAAGCAAGCAGCAAAAGCTTCAATAAGGCAAGATACTAGCAGGTTGTGAGCTCTTGAGATCAATTCACAACATGAGGTTGCACTGAAATAACACAAAATGGATCCATAGACATTATAGCTGAATGTCAAGGGTTAGTGCGAGTGATCCCCCTTCAGCTGTAATCAACAGGTCCAACTGCAGGGGGGAGTGACTGGAATAGGTCCCACACAGATTCTCATGTAGGTAGAGGGAATGTTGAGTTGCAGGGCCCAGGCCCGATTCCTCCCCACCTTTGTGCAACAGGGATGTGGCCACTCACTGTCAAGGGGCTCTACAACAGCAGGTGGCACAATCAATTTTACAAATAGGATACAACACCTAGAGGGGCTTAAGGGTTCTGGGCAGAACTGCCAGGAAGTGAGGCTATATTCTTGGTACTGGCCCACAATACCGTAGGCCTAGTATAATGTGTTCCCAGGTAGACTGCCTGTACACCTACGCCAATAGCAGAGGCTTCACAGCCCTTTAATGGGCACCTCCCTGGCCTCCGTATAGAAGAGCTGTTTTTTAATATGGTAGTCCACTGAGGTCTACTCCCACCACAGCCCCGCATGAGCCTCTTGAATGCAGTCCACTTACTGTGACACATGGGGATAATCTCCTTCCTCCATAGGTCAGCAACTGACAATACACCCAACATAATAAGGACCAGGCCCCTCACTGTTGCCACAACCGGGACATTCAGATGGACAAGTTAGACCGATGATGTTAAGCTGCTGAACCTCTTCCAGCAGCTCTGTACAAAGCCCAACATTGCAGCTGCGCGTATCATTCTAGGTCGATGCTGCTTCAGCTAAGTTGGCCTGGCAGGCCTGGAAGTATATTAATGTCCAGTCCCAACAAACCCTGGGACGAGTCTATGCAGCCTGGGAGAGTCCACTGACAAGAGGGTGTTAGAGAGTTACAGTGTTGGATGGATGCAAACAGGATACCGATTCACTTGGAGCTCAGAGACTTGCCAGGAGCTTGAGTCCAACTGGGCACACAGAGAGACAGGGTCTCTCTTTCACTGTCATTCCGGCATGGTTCCACAGTCTCGCCTGCCACCAAGGCCTCTGGCCGTTGGTAGCCAGACCAAGGAAAGAATTGTCTCCAAAGGGATCCAGTATGTTCCCCAAGCAGTCAGGAACACGTATGTGATTTTACATGTATTATTTGTTTTTTAAGAGGATTTTTTATGAGATTCTCGCAGCAGTACAGAGATGCTTCTTCTCAGTATGGCTGCCAAACCACGACCCCATGGCTGATTAAATATTGTTAATCTATAGTATGTATGGTGATCTGCAATTCATAAAGGTCTGAATTTCAAAAGTTTTATCTGATACTGATTATTGTTTTAATTGTTTTTAAATAAAGATTGATTTTTTTTTACATTGGATGATCAGTCTCTATTGTGATATTTACATATCTTCTGGAATGCTGATACAGTGAACCTGAGCAGAGACAGGTATATATTCTCTGTATGCCAGATAGATATATATATAGACATATGTTTCTATTACAGCCACTAATAAATGTGAATGTGATTTATATTTTTATATTTCTATATTATATTGTTTGATAACACAGTATTGGTGCTCCCTTCAGTATTTTTTTTTTCCCTTTATATCTTGTTTTGGGTGAACAGCCATGTATAGTGGTGCAGGAGAAGATCTGTCCATACTGTTTAAGGGAGCAGTGATTTTTCCCAGTATGCCTTTTGGTAGCTCCAGCACATACTATGTGAGTAGCATTCCATTGGTGGTGGTGTGTTGATCTTTCAATTTAATAAGAAGCTACTACATTAGGAGCTCCTTCTGTTTTTTCTCCTTTTGTTTCTCAACAGTGGTTTGTGACTGTGGTCTTATATATAATTTTTTTTTCTTTTTTTTTAAGCAAATCAAGTTTTATAAGATGTCAAAACGAGGGAGGTACAGAAAACAAAAGAGGGGAGTAGGGTATGGGAGATAGGATAAAACAATCCACACAGCATAAAATCATATTATATTTGAGGTACAAGACATCTGGCAATAAAAGTACTCGGCTAAAACACCTGGGGAGAAGTGGAAAAAAAGGGGGGGGGGCAGAAGGATGAAGGGGGGGAAGGGAAAGGAATCAGAATGGGAAAAAAGGGGGGTGGCCCCCCACCCCCTGTACCAAAGGCCCACCAACAAACAGGTGGAAAGAGTGAGGCACAAGGGACAGCTCCGCAGGCAACCGTCCAGCGGTGCCCAGGAGAGAATGCGTCTGCAGGTCCTCCAAGAACTGCATCCAAGCTAACCAAGTACTTGCATAACGATCCCTTTGATCCACCCGCATGACCCACTAGTGAATAGTCGGGGGTGAAGGTCTGCCTCAGTACAGGGGGATAAGTGCTTTAGCTTCATTCAGTAAGTGCCGAACCACCAACTTCTTGTATTGCGAAATAGGCATGGGGGTGTGATGTAGCAGAAGGGGAGCAGGGAGGAAAGGAGGGGGTGTTGCTGTGAATTTCTGAAGAATGGAATGGAATGGACCTGTGTCCAGAAGGGAGATATGAGGGGGCGGTCCTACCATATATGTAGCACAGTTCCAGGGGCTGCACCACATCTCCAGCAAACATCAGGCATCTCAGGGGAAAAGTTTGCAAGAGGACTGGAGTGTGATACCAATGAGTGAGCAATTTGTAAGATATCTCCTGGGTCCCTTTGTTCAGGGAGCACTTATGTGTGAAAGTGAATATTTTTTCCCATTGCAGCTTGCTCAGTGAGATCTGGAGGGCTGCCTCCCACTTCCCAACATAGGCCATCAGGGAGGTGGCACTAGAGGCAAGAAACATGCTATACAAAAGGGAGATACCGTGGGGAGGCAAAGATTCCCCAGTGCATAAATCCTCAAAGGGCGTAGTAGGTCTAAGAAAATTGTGCTTCTGTGGTATGGAACGAAAAAAGTATCCAAACTGGGTGTAGTGGAACCAGTCAAGGGTCATCGGAGAATGAGGAGACAGAATATCTGCCAAAGGCTTAATTCTGTAATCAGTATTCAAGAAAGTCTTTGTACTGGAGAAACCATCAAAAGGATTCTGCCCAGGCACAAAGTCAGGGTTATGCCGTATCTGTCAGGTGAGAGAGGTAAGAGGTGAGTTGGTACTGCCTGTGGGCAGCATGAAAATCAGAAAGAGTGGCCGTGGTTAGGGATGTCTCCCAGAAAGCGACCTGGAGTGATGTGGCTGCAACCAAGGAAGCATCTGGAGTGGAGTATCTAACCCAGCAACCTCATACTCGATCCACGACTTCTGAGGTGGCAGAAAGGTCCACTCCAGGATGCAAAGAAGGTGGCAAGCCTGATAATAATTTCGGGGGCAGGGTAAAGCCAGGCCTCTACGTGGTTTGGGTTGTGTTAAGAGGACAAACCGGAGTCTAGGTTTCCTCTGAGCCCAGAGGAACTTCAAGCGCATAGTGAGTATTGAGGTAAAAGTTAGTGGTAAGTGAATGGGGAGGATTTGAAATAGACATAGCAAATGCGGAAGAACATCCATTTTCAGCGTGTAACCAGACCCGTCCACGAAACATACAATGGAGCCTAGGTATTTAAGTCCCTCTGTAGTGTAGTCAAAAATGGAGGGAAATTGTGAGAATAAAGCTGCATGGGGTCTCCAGTAAACCACACAACCAGATACTTGAGGTTATCACAACACCACTTGAAGGGGAAGGAGACGGACAAGATTTCTGATTTTGAAGCATTGATTTTCAAATTTGTAAGATTACCATACACTTGAAATTGCCGGAGAAGGACCAGGAGAGAAAGTCTAGGACTAGTAAGGATGAAGAGGAGATTGTCAGCAAAGCCAAGAACGTTCTGCTTCACCCCATTCACAGGCAAACCCCTAATGTCTTGATTCTGGCGAACTGCCTCCAAAAAAGGTTCCAGAGCCAGGACGAATAGCAGTGGGGAAAGGGGGCAACCCTGCCTTGTGCCATTGGATATCTGGATATCCAAGAGAGCACCATTGATCCAAATCCTGGTCGAGGGGAGAGAGTACAAAGACGAAATCCAAGCTAGCATATGGGGGCCAAAGCCCACCTGTGTCAGAACCTCCATCAGGAAGCCCCAATCCAGCTGGTCAAAGGCCTTTTCAGAATCTGTTGACAACAAGAGAGATGGTGTTGTGGTAGTGCAAGCATGTTGAATCAATGTCATGATAGTCAGGCAAAGAAGGACAGACAAAGATAATATATAACCACCTTTATTAAGTGTATACAAAAATAATGGTATTGGCCCACATATAACCTCAGATACAGGCTGATAGGACCCAAGGTCCCTCCGGAGCTGCACACTGTGCTATGCACTACACTACTGCGAGTAACCGAGACTAGGGGAGCGGCTCGAGTGGGACAACAGTATGAATGATATAATATGCGTAAGTCACCACTTCAGTCTGCGATCGGAGGCAACAGGGAGCGAGAGCAGACCAGAGCCACAAGGCACTAAGACTACAGGTCAGGCAGGCCGGTAGTTTAGGGAACGAGTAGGCAGCCAGAGCCACAGGTCAGACAAACCGGGAATAAACGGAGCGAGTAGTAGCCAGAGCCACAGGAGACAAACCAAGGACTATGCAGAGTGAGTAATAGCCAGAGCCACTGGTCAAGCAAACCGGGGACTACGCTGAGAGAGTAGTAGTCAGGGTCACTGGTCAGGCACGCCGGGGTCAACATGGAGCAAGTTAGTCAGCCAGAGCCACAGGTCAGAACCAATGTGTGTAGTCAGACAAGCCAGGGTCATGCACAGAGCGAGTTCTCAGACAGACACAGGTCACAACAGAGCGCAAAGAGTACTGAGCAGAAACCACGTAAGGGCAATGACTCCTAGCCCCTATGAGGATTATAAAGGAGCAGAAGGAGGTGGGACCCAATTAGGCCACCCAGAATAGGCCCATAAACAGGCGTCCGTGCTAGTGCCTGTTACCCGATGTCAGAATGAGGAAGTGGCCGGAGGCCATGCCAGTCGGTGGCCATACAGCGGTAGGAATCCCAGGAGCACTAGGCTGCCTAGGGATACTGTGATAATCAAATAAATTGCACAAACAGTGCAGTCCTTGGACTCTTACCCCAGCACAAAGCCTGCCTGTTCAGAGTGGACCAGAGATTGCATGAGGGGAGTAATACCAGAGGACAGGGTTTGAGAATAGTTTTCCATAAATATTAAGCAAGGAAATCGGCCTGTAGCTGCCTCACTGCTCCATGTCCCTCCCCTCGTTCAGTATCAGAGAAATCATGACCAGCAGAGTAAAAGGATGAATAGCATGATCCTCCAAGATAGAATTAAAGGCAGAGACCAAGCGAGGACCAAGGATTTCCTGGCACTGCTTATAGTATTGAAGCTAGAGGCGGTCTGGGCCCGGACACTTACTTGTCTTAGAGTTCCACAATGCAAGGGTTAACTCAGTCAGAGAAATTGGACATTTTAGCAATGCAGACACATCTGCAGATAGTTTGAGTTTCAAGTGTTGACGCTAATACGCAGATATTTTAGCTCTGAGCCGGCAGGCATGAGCAGGGTTATCTGTGCCTGGAGCCAAGTTATATAGTTTAGAGTAATAAGCAACAAACTCCCTAGTGACTTCCGGAGGTAGTTGTTTGACGGCCCCCCCAGGATCCCAGATGTTGGGAATGTATGTAAGTTAGCAACGTTTCCAAAGGGCCCTAGCCAAGTACTTCCCAGGCTTGTTCCCATGTTCATAATACAGAGGCCTAAGCCTGGAGAACTGCCTCCGTGCCTGCTGATTAAAAATTATGGCTAATTCACTGCGCAAGGTCAGAAGCCCGCAGTGCTTTTTTTTGGGGACCTTCTCAGAGTGGCAATTTGAGTATACAGAATAATAAGTCAATTAGAACTTGCCTTGTTAGCTGCAGAAGCAAGGTTAATGAAGTGACCGTGCACCACACTTGTGGGCCTCCTATACCATAAGCACTGGAACCTCAGAGGTAGTGCTATCAAAGAAATAGTTGGTCAAAAGAGATTTAGTAGATGCCAAAGTTCCCGGATCAGTCAGTAAGGAGCCACTGAGCCACCAAGAGCATTGGGCAGGGTGGGTAAGTGGTGAAGCAAGGGTCACAGTATGAGGGGCATAATCTGACCAAGTCGTGGGGCTGTAGGAAGCCGACTGCAACATGGGCAAGTGGTAATGAGTGATAAATAAATAGTCAGTGCGAGAATATTGAGCATGAGGTGCAGAAGAAAAACTGTAGTCCCTGTCTTCAGGGTGAAGAGTCCTCCAGCAATCGACCAGCTGGTGATCAACTAGCAATTTTTAATTTTCCTCAACGTGTGTAGCAGAGTATGGACAGAACCCATGGAAGTATCCAGGACTGGGTTCTCAGCAACATTGAAGTACACGCCAAAGATAGTTAAGCCCTCCTGAAATTGGCGAAGAGTGTGAAGGTGTTGCCGTGTGTTCAGAAGGTAAATAGTCGCAAGAGTATAGGTATGATCCACTATAATGCCCTTGAGAAAACCATATCTTCCCTCTGGGTCCAGAAGTCGCGTGAGTTCCACAAAAGGGGTATGTTTAGAGATAAGGATAGCAATGCAACAGGTGAGACCTCATTTCAGGGATGTTGAGACCCTTCACATTCAGGATCAACACCCTAAGGTCAGCTGGTACAAAAGAGGGACCCGCAGACATGTTCACCTTAGTGCTACAGAACCTCTGGCAAAGAAAACAGTGTGTGTGGGGGGGGGGGGGACGGAAGGAGGAGAGAGAGAAAAAAAGGAGGGGGGGAGGTCAAGGAAGGTATTATATACTCTGAAGCTCCAATTGGCAAATGAAGGCAGCCACCATCCTCCAAGGAGGTTCAGGGCCATGTTCACTCCAAGGTACCAAAGGGCTTCAATATGTAGGGGAAGAGTCAACCAGGAGAAGTGAACTTAGCTCCTCGATATGAGAAGTCAGAATAAAATAATATATTGTACCAACTAGGGAAGATCTGCCACCCTCCCATATTAATAAAGCAACATGAAAACATACAAAAATGAACAGTTACAGTAACTATCAAGGGTCCAGAACAGCAGCCAGTAATCTAGCCTCCACCAGAAAGCACAGAGACTGGTCAAACAGAGCTTCCAAAAAGCATTGCCCTACCCATCCCACAGAGCAGGACAGGGGAGGGTAACAGCAAGATCAGCAACCCAGAACAAACATTGCAGCAAATATTCCTCATCCAGATGTTGAGTAGAGAGCTATACCCCCACCCTACACATATATACTACCCCGCATGAGAACCCCAACAGAATGCGCCCCCCCGGAAAGACATGTAGACATGGCTCCATAGAGGAAATCACGCGGCTCATCACTGAATAGCAGCAGTGCATTACAAATAACTAAAGTGCAACTCATAACATAGGCAAGTCAAATATTTCAGTAGCTTGACAAATATGTTGTAGGTCTGAGGACTAGTGTGCAACAGTGCGTGGCAGTATCCAAAACATGCCACACACCGAGAGCACAACGGGCCCCATAGCAGGGCAAAAAGGAGAAATGAGGCCAGGACCCCAGCCCTGCAGTGATGCAAGGAAGGCCAGGGGCCCAGGGATCCAACTTCTGGAGCAGGGTATAGTCCAGGAACCCTGAGGGAGAAAGGTGCCAACACAGCTGTAGCACATAGCATGACAGCACCCTGGGGTGGCAAACCCCACACCCTAGGAGAATGAAGGGGGGGGGGGGGGACAGGCAGAGTCAGGATTCACAGGCACAAGGCTGTAAGGGGAAAAAAGTAGGGATACGGGGTGGGGGGTCCGGTGGCCAGGTACCAGACAGGTAAGTAAGGGAGGGGGGGAGGGAAGGGCTGGCCCAAAAACAGAGCAACTCAGCAAAAGTATATACTTGCAAGAACCACAAGGACCGTAAATAATAAACATACAGAAACATAGCAGGACCCAAGGTCCTCTAGGCAGACACTAGTGAGTACTTCAGAGTCTTCCAAATAGCAAACATTGCAACAAGTCAAGCGAGCAGTTGATGATAACCACATATAGGTTCGTCATACCGGTCCCCTCTTCTCAGAGCCAAGTCCATTAGATCATCACAGCTGTAGCACAGAGCATGACAGCCACATATTGGTGCGTCATACCGTTCCCCTCTTCTCAGAGCCAAGTCCATTAGATCGTCATAGCTGTAGCACAGAGCCTGACAGCACCCTGGGGTGGCAAACCGCACACCCTAGGAGAATGAAGGAGGGAACAAAGTCAGGATTCACAGGCACAAGGCTTAAGGTGAAAAAAGTAGGGACACGGGGGGATCCCATGGCTGGGTACTGGACAGGTAAATGGGGGGGGGGGAAGGGCTGCCCAAAAACAGAGCAGCATAGCAAAAGTACATACTTGCAAGAACCACAAGGACAGTAAACATACAAAAACATAGCAGGATCCAAGTGCCTCCAGGCAGATACTAGTGAGTACTTCAGAGTCTTCCAAATCGCAAGCATTGCAACAAGTGAAGCAAGCAGGTGAGGATAGCCACATACAGTTGCGTCATACCGGCCCCCTCTTCTCAGAGCCAAGTCCATTAGATCATTCAGTGGCCAAGGCCCAGTGCACCAGGAGGAGACAAGTTCGGTACCACTATTCACAACTCCAGGAACCTGGCACAAATAGATCATCAGTCAGTATCTGGGAGTAGGGGGATGGCAGGGAGCACCCCCTATCAAGTACCCCGACCAGAGTGAGGCCCAAAGATAGCCAGGTCCGACAAGTAAAGCCGGTGGGCTCATAAAAAACAAAGCTCAATATGGGTAGAGGGCAGAATGGAAGAGCACTGGCCACGAAACCAGGACATATATTCCTCGATTTCCAAATCAGCCCTGGAACGACGTGCAGCGAAATCATGGGACACTAGAGAGGCTGGGCCCCGGATGGTGCGTCTGACACAGGATCTCACTGACCCCTGGAGCCCCAGGAGACTCCAGTTATGAATCAGTAGGTCAGGAAACCCCAACTCCTCAAGAAAGACAGGCAACTTGCGGTGGTATTGCAGGGTATGAGCCAAGTCCCCCATGTGCACTGCCAAGCCAAAGGGATGACCCCAGAAATACCTAATGTTTCTCTGTTGGAGCATGACATTCGGGGTCCCAGGGCCTGTCAGGTCCGAAGCATTAAATCAGAGAGATCCTGGTAAAAGGTATTCATGTAACCTCCATGGGGCCATGACCCCAATTCCCTTGCCTTTCGCATGATCTCTTCTTTCAGCACATAATCCACCAAATAGCATACAATATCCATCAGAGGACTACTATTAAGGTTTTGCTGAGCTGCTTCCATTCTGCCTATTGATTCTGCTGTCTGAGCTAAACTAGTGCTCTGCTATCCACTGCTGCGGTCTTATGAGTTCTGGCTGAGGCTGACCTTTCTGATTACTCACTTGACTGTTATCAGCCAACCCTCTCAGGGTATGTTTAGCAGCTTGGCTCACTTCCCCATTGTCCTTGTGATTGTTTGCTGACCTGTTGCTGCTGGCTGCTGTGAATATTCCTGACACTGCAGACTTCTGGTTTCCTGACTCCGGCTCGGCTGAATACCTGTCTTGATTCCTGACCCTTGCGTGTCATTTGGTTTATGCTCTTGGCTTTTGTTTTTGTTACAGTAATAAAGGTGTATTGCATTTTACCTTTTTGTGTCCTGTCTGGTTCCTGGTCCCTAACAATTCACAAGGACCATGAACTCAGGAGACACAGACAATCCACTGAATTTTTTTTTTCAGGCTGGACCAGGTAGACTAGCACATGGACCAGTTTGCTGCAGCCCTCCAGGTTTTGTTGTTCTGTACTGAGCATCTGGTTTCACAGCCTCAGCGGTCTTCAGCGCAGGCTGACCATATAGCGGCTGCTGCTCCCGCTATAGCTGCTAATGGTGATTCCAATGTTGTGAGAGGTATGACAGGGTCTGCCCCGCTTCACCAGCATTATGGGGGCAACCCTAACCAATGCAGAGGTTTTCTAAACCAGGTTGGCATCTATTGGAGATGGTACCACAGTCCTTCCCGTCTGATAGGAGTACGGTGGGCCTCATGATTTCCTTACTCTCTGACAGGGCCTTGGCTTTGGCTACTGCCCTATGGGAGACACAGAAGCCTATTGTATACAATAACCCTGAGTTTGTGGCATCCTTTAAAAGGGTATTTGATATACCGGGCCACTCCACCTCGGCTGCCAAGCACCTAATGCCCATCCAGCAGGGTACTAGGACGGTTTCTGATTATGCCATAGAGTTTCATACCCTGGCAGCCAAGGCTGGTTGGAATAATGAGGCTCTAGTGGCTGCTTTTTCTAATGAGCTTTCGGATACGGTTAAAGATGAGATTGCATTCCAGGACCTTCCCAGTGATTTAGAGGAACTGGTCTCATATTGTATTCTGATTGACTTCCGAATCCGTGAGAGCCCTTCCTTTAGGGAGCGCCTACAGAGGCATCCCATCCATTTAACTCCAAGCATTTCGTCCCCACCCATACCTCCCTCTCCTCCCGCACCTCCTAGTTTCAAAACCTCAGGTGATGTGGAGCCCATTCAGATTGGCAATCATTGACTCCGGTAAAGTGGGCCTCTTTATAGACAGTGCCTCCATCCCATTGCAGCTCCATACTACTCCATTTGCCATGAAGGTGATTGATGGCAGACCCCTACAACCGCAGCAGGTCACCCGCTAAACCTCTCCTTTGTCTATGGCTGTAGGGGTTCTCCATCATGAAACCTTCCAATTCCAGGTGATCCACTCTCCTCACTATCTTGGGGTCCTGGGTTATCCATGGTTGCGGAAACACAATCCCATGTTCGATTGGGTAAGGGCCGAAGGTGAAGGTGCTAACCACATCCCCGGTCTCTTCACTGCCTGAAGAATTGCGTTATGTATTTGTTAAGGGCTGGGCTGGTGATATCCCGTCTCACTGCCCATAGGATTATACCATTGAACTGCAACCGAGTGCCATACCTCCTTGAGGTAAAGTCTGCCCTCTTTCTGTTTCAGAGAATAAGGCCATGGAGGAGTATGTTGTGGATGTGCTGTTCCAGGGGTTCATCTGCAAGTGCTCCTTTCCCACCGGGGCTGGATTCTTCTTCGTGAAGAAAAGAGTGGAGCATTGAGATCCTCTATTGATTACAGGAGGCTCAGCCGTATCACGGTTAAAAACGCCTACCCAATTCCACTTATTACCGAGCTATTCGATCGATTGAAAGGGTCCAAGGTGATTACTAAGCTCGATCTGAGAGGGACGTGCAATTTGGTACGGATAAAGGAGGGCCACAAATGTAAAACCGCGTTTAACACCAGGAGTGGGCATTAGGAATACCTCGTAATGCCCTTCTGTCTCTGCAATGCTCCCGCGGTTTTCCAGGAATTCCTAAATGATGTCCTCTGGGACATGCTCCAACAATGCGTGGTGTTATACTTAGACGACATTCTGATCCATTCGTCCTCCATGGAAAGCTACCACACAGATGTAGCCCGAGTTCTGCAAAGATTAAGATATAATAATCTATTTTTCAAATTAGAGAAGTGTGAGTTCCACCTCAAACAGGTCACCTTCTTGGGGTACGTAATTTCAGTTGTCAGTTTCGCTATGGACCCTGAGAAACTCTCAGTTGTCGTTGAGTGGCCGCAACCCGTAGGTCTCCACTCTCCAACTTTTCCGTGGGTTCACTAATTACTACAGGAAATTTATCCTCAATTTTTCCCCTATTTTTCCAACATGACCAAAAAAGACGGTAACTCCACTCACTGGTTCCCGGAAGCCATCAAAGCATTTAAATCATTAAGTCGCTTTTGCCACAGCACCCATTTTGGCACACCTGAAACCCAAGCTTCCATTTGTACTTGAGGTTGATGCGTCCGAGACAGGAGTAAGCTCCCTCCTGTCTCAGTGTCCTACTCTTGAGACCCAGTTGCACCTGTGTGGGTGTTTCTCCAAGAATCTAAGTCCTGCAGAGTGCAGCTATGAAATTGGTGACCGTGAGTTGCTGGCGATAATACTCGTTTTCAAAGAATGGAGGCATTTGCTCAAAGGAACTTCCGTGCCAATACTAATCCTCACATATCCTAAAAACCTCACCTGCCTGTCCGAGGCTAAGCTCTTGACTCCAAGACAGGCCCAAAGGGCCTTATTTGTATCTTGTTTTAATTATGTGGTCTTCTTCCTCCCGGGTACCAAAAATGTCCGTGTTGATTCCCTGTCTAGACAGTTCTCGGGTGCTAGTCCTATTATTCCTCCGGACAGCGTACTGGCCATCATATGTACCAGCATAACATCTCCCCTCAGGGAGAGAATATGGGTCGCTCAAGTAGTTGCACCTGCTGAGACTCCCTTTGGGCGCTGTTTTGTACCTGTTAACCTCTGTACCAAGTTACTTTTAACCTACCATAACACTAAGTCAGCAGGGCAGCCCAGAAAAAACAGCTTCTCTGGTCGGTTTCCTGTCTCTTCTGGTGGCCAGAAATTAACAGTGATATTGCTGCCTTTGTCGCTACCTGTCAAGTCTGTGCACAGACTAAATCACCCCATCACCTTCCAGTGGGCCTTCTCCAACCCATACCCAATGGTGAGAAGCCACAGTCACACCTTGCCACGGACTTCATAGTCAACCTCCCTCTGTCCAACGGTAACACTGTCATCCTCATTCAGAAAACTCCTGTCCACTAAAGAGTTGGCTACGATCTTTATCAAAGAGGTCTATCGGCTACACAGGGTTCCCAAAGTCATAATTTCCAACCGGGGTAGCCAGTTTGTCTCGAGATTCTGGAGGAACTTATGTGCTCAACTAGGTATCCAACTCTCCTTCTCCTCGGCCTACCACCCGCAGTCGCATGGGGCTGCAGAAAGGGCTAATCAGGCCTTGGAGGAATAGCAGATAGCAGGAGAAGGGTCACATTCGAAGGTCCCATAGGCAACAGGAGTCTCAGGCAGGTGACAACTGAAGGGACACTTGTTGTTTGCAGACAGCAGGATAGAAGTCTCAGGTTCGAAGAAAAGTGGTCAAAGGAAAGCCAAGGTTGGAGCCAGACAGGAGAAGAAGGTACCTGGGGATGAAACAGAGCCTTAGTCTAGGAGGAAGCCGGGTCGAAATTTATAAACAGATGGACGCTGGAATTAGAAGGCTGAAGACAAGGTCAAGAGACGAGCTAAAGGTTGGTACACGGAAAATACTAGAATCAGTAATGCTACAGAAAGTACTCTCAGGTACTTGACGTGAAAATCAAGCAAGTGCTGGAGGCTGAACCAGGTAGATAAAGGCAACAGTGGCTAACAGAAGATAGTGGAAGGAGGAGTAACTAGAAGGAGTGAGACGAGGATTATAGAGAATATACTGTTAAATCCTTTTCTCTTTACCCAATGTCTTGTACACAGCTCTTGCCTGTTGAACACTGGATTTGTCTGTGTATTTTTAAAGTTTTATCTTTAAAATATATCAGCCAGTAACTAACTAAAGGCTGGAGAGTGCTAAGTTATCTCTGGTTTTATATTTCATGTTCCTACAAGTGATAAAATTATCACCTGCAGTGGAATTCACCCTTTAAGTAGAATATACGCTTTGTAACAAGCAAGTAATTTGGAAAGAGCATTCTGAAGCTCCTTTATTTTTGTTAGTATTTTTTCCCCCTGAGTGACATCACCATTCTAGCTCTCAGATTTGGAATCCGGTCCTGGGACCGACTGCGGCTCTCCAGAAGTGCCGAGATCACAATCTTTAAAGAATTTCTTCACTGGAATGGTCTACAAAGTGTGCTTGCAAGCCAGGCACACTTTGTACACAGTTCCAATTAAGTAGTTCTTTTTAAAGATTGTGAACTCGGCACTGCTAAAGAGCTGCCGGTTGATCTGTGGACTGGATTCTAAATCTGTCCACTAGATGGCAGACTTGGCTGAAACAGCCAGGAAAAGGGAACTTTACTGTATTTTACTTGTGAATATCTCCCAAACCATAAAGGTTTGGGAGATAAGACTTGTATCATTTTTAATGTTTTTTAAAGGGGAACTACCACCCCGCAAAAACGTAACCTGGATTGATTAGTCGCCAGAAATACTACCCGGTTCTGCAGATTTCGGCCTTTTTCTGCCAGTCACTGGAACAGGAAGCACGGACGTCTCGTCACAGTGACGTCCGTGCGCCTGGGCTGTCAGGCCCTTTTGAGACGGCCGGCCGGCTCAAAAGGGACTGACAGCGCAGGCGCATGGACGTCACTATGACATGACGTCCGTGCTTCCGGTTCCAGTGACCGGCAGAAAAAGGCCGAAATCTGCAGAACCGGGTAGTATTTCTGGCTACTAGCGCTACTAAGCAGCTAGTCGCCAGATGAAGAATCAATCCAGGTTAAGTTTTTACGGGGTGGTAGTTCCCCTTTAAGGGCTACAATATAAAATAAAATTATTTTCAAATATAACTATCCCTTTAAATAAAAATGACCAACATAAGTATAAGTCGTTATAAAAGCTCTTTATTACAAAATAACAGTAGCACTGTAAATTTAGTACATCAATGTAACCAACTTTCATTTACTTTGCAGGATTACTCAAGCAGTTGTTGAATCACGACCATTTTGTATCATTGTTAATGAGTGAGTCAGGATGCCTAGAAGATTCTGAAGATACACTGACAATTCAAGCACGAAACCCTCTGTCTCTAATTTTGAAAAAAGTAATAATTCTAAGACTAGTAATGTAAAAATAGCCATGAAATGCAGTTTCTCTCTCGTCACTTTGAGCAACATGGATACAAATGGGGTTAAGTTGTGACCACTACTAGCACTATAGTGATTCCTCCCACTTAACCAGCCATATAAGCAGAAAGTGACTTTTTAGTGCTGTGGCACAAGGTGGTTAGGACCAGATCTTATTTATGTATTTATTTATTTTTTCTTCGGTATTAGAGTGGAGAGGATAATGACTCCAGTCCACTATCTCTCCACCTTTATCACTTGCGGTGCCTGAAATCCCTGATTCCAGGCCAGGGACACCATGGAAACCACTACCAGGTAAGTCTCATTTGGCCACCTGATCTCAGGTCTGCTGAGTGCTTTCTAAACTAAGGTCTCATCCCCTGTCTACCAGAGACACCTAAATACATGTTTTATATGGATGGTGTCTGGCTTTCCAAACAACATAAACATAATTGCTAGACCCAATCCAATCAATAATATCTGCATATTCTTCTCATTAGGTTTTCTAACCTGCTGTGCTCATGTGCATTCTGACAGCTCTGCATGTTCATGCTTATGTGTGGTCATTTGCCTGTAATATAAGCCAAGCCAACCCACCATCTGGGTAGCTTGACTGTTCATTATGCCACCTTCACCACAGAACACATTGGTTTTGACAGACACTGCCTTCTCTGCATCTGAATGGGCGAGGGCCCTAAAGCAGGACATGAATAGCTTACAAGTCACCTTTGTACAATATTAGAGATGGAATTACTTCTGATTATTTGAGCAGATCTGTAAGAAAGAATCATTTAGTACATACAACATACGCATAAATAGGTTTATCCATGCAGTCTTTTTCTTATTTAGATGGAGAGTACTCTGAAGATTATGAAACGAGGGTTCAATGCCTGCGACTGAACATGACAAAAAAATCTTTCTAGTGAAGCTGTTGAATCCCCCATTAGAGTGGTCTTATTGATGCTTAATTTGCAGTAATTCATTGCCCCTTCTGAGTCTGCAAAGAACATTTTCAAAAGACTGAAATAACTGGTGGTCTGATTTTCGTAGCACGATCAGCTATATATGTTACTGGTAACTTTGTGAAGGCGACTGTCCCTTTAATAGGCAGGAACAATTCTTGAAAAATAAGTGCAGGGTGGTGCCTTCCTCCTCTCTTAGCTGGTCCCCAGCCAATTCCCTCCAGCCAGATTTGTTCATTGACCAAGTAAGGCATGAGAACAGTTCTGCTATAGTATTAGTTATATTGTTTTCTGTTAGAGATGGAATACCAATCATTAGGCAGATTACCATTACTGACATTCCCAAATTGGATAGCTCAGTTTCCTGGTGCTGCTGTGGACCTGTCAGTCCTGAAGGGCAAATTTTGCGTAGCATGTTTTTCCCTAGGAGTTGCCCACTGAGACTTCTTCTTTAACAATTGTAATCTGAAGACAGAAGACCTGCTAAAAAGGTGAGCAACCGTTTGAGTGCTGCGGTCCACCTGTCCCACGCTTCCCGTCCACACAGGGGTCTCCTTTGGAGTTCCTAATATATACCCCTGCACTCATTTGGTTTATCTGTATGTCTGTTGGGGTTTGGAGCACTTGGATTTCTGTGGTAAATTTGCCCTTTCCTTGCCATTTTTGGGCACTGTTGGGGGGCTTATTACACTTTCCCTACTGGGTTTAGTGGTTATTTTTTTATTCAAGTGTTCTCTGATGTGTTTTTCTACTGTTCAGACACGTTTACATTTTTTTTACTTTATTTGAGTTCCGCACCTTTAAGGCGCGCTTTACTACATAGATGCCATGCTCCATTCACCTCTACGGGACTTTACAGTTTGGGGCATATCTCTGCAACCGCTAAACTTAGCGACTTCATACATGGCTCGTATTTTTTGTCTACCCTTGTTCTATCATCTAGTTCACATTCTAAGTGTGTTGGGGGGCTCAGGGGGCTTCGAGCTCTGTTTTGGGGGTACTTGAAGGGAAACTACATTTCCCATCAGCGTCCATTTCGTGTGCTTGTTTCTGATTGGCTCCCTTCGCGGATGCCATTTTCTTCTTTCCCTTCACGAGTATCCTGTTCAGGGCTTGGACTTTCCTTCTCTCCTCAGCAGATTAACCCTTTGCTTGCCAGTTAAGTGCATTTTCGCTATCTCTGGGGTGAAATACTTAATCTTACATAAGACTAAGGATAGACATAAGACTAAGGATACTGAGGTGTCTGTGACCCCCATTGCGCATTGCTCCTCATGCCAGTCAGGTCATCTATGCCCTTCATGCGCTGCTGCCCCTGCATATCCCCCAGGGACCTCCAGCCATGCACTAGAGCCACTGTGGATGCAAGAGTGTAAGGCCACTACTAAATACTTAAAGTCTACTTTACAACTACTTCCATTCCAGCTACAGGGGGTCTTCCAGTCCTGGCAGCCCCCTACTTCTATCAGGTCCTCTCTACCTAAACTGCAAGGTGTACCTGACGTATCAGATTCCCCTCATGAGGAATTGTTGGTGGACTCTGAGGGTGAATGTTCTGTGGTGCTGTCCTCCCAATTTTTGGGGGATCCCTTTTGAAGCTGACCCTGAGCTCTCAGCTGAGTGCCTGATCAGGGCTGTCCTCAATACTTTGAACATTCCCCTGGTTTCTGAGATTCCTAAGGACACTTCTGATGTGTTTCATGAACCTAAGAAGCAGACTACCTTCTTTCCACCTAATCCCACTCTTGATCACCTTGTGTTAGATGAGTGGAAGAACACTGATAAGAAATTTACTGTGTCTAGAAAGTTTGCTAAGTTTTATCCCTTCTCTAAAGCTGCCCTAGCACAGCGGGCTCAACCACCTAAGGTGGATGCCCCAGTTTCTAGGACTGCCTTGCCTGTGGTGGATGCCTCCGACCTTAAGGATTGGACTGACAGGAAACTTGAGGCTTTTCTCAAGTCCTTCTTTGTTACTGCTGGAATTTCATTGAGTCCCGCATTTGCGACTGCCTGGGTGAACAGGGCCATTGCAGTCTGGACTGAACAGCTAACTGTGGCTGTCCGTCAGGGAGCTGCTTCTAGCCAACATGTTGCTGCTTCTAGCCAACATTACTAAAGCGCAGCATTATGTTTCTGCAGCTATCCAGTTGGTGGCTAGGGTTTCTACCATGTCTGTGGTTGCCAGACAGGCTCTCTGGCTCAAGATCTGGTCTGCAGATACTACCTCTAAGAATGCTTTACTTTCGTTGCCATTTTTGGTCACGTCCTTGTTTGGCCATGAGCTTAAGCTCAACTGAGGTAGAATGAGCACTACCGGAGCAATCACAGAGGCACATACTTGCAACCAGTATGACAGCAACGGAGGACTAAACCAGAGGCGCTCTGCCAGAGCAGTAACTGAGACAACACTGGCAACCTGCCGGAGCAGTAGAGGAGGACAAACCAATGGCACTTTACCGGAGCAATCACGGAGGCACACACTTGCAACCGGTATGACAGTAACGGAGAACTAGGCCAGAAGCGCTCTGCGGGAGCAGTAACTGAGACAACACTGGCAACCTGCCGGAGCAGTAGCGGAGGACAAGCCAATGGCACTTTACCAGAGCAATCACGGAGGCACACACTTGCAACCGGTATGACAGTAGCGGAGGACTAGGCCAGAGGCGCTCTGCCGGAGCAGTAACTGAGACAGCACTGGCAACCGGCCGGAGCAGAAGTGGAGGACAAGCCAGTGGTAACCGGATTGTCAGAGGACTAAGAATGTCGCCGAGGCGACAAGGACAAAGGAAGCAGGAACGTCGATCAAGCGGGTCGGTGCAAAGGAACAGGAACGTCAGCCAGGCCGGGTCAGAACACAGGAGCAGGGACGTCAGCCAGGCCGGGACAGAACACGGGAGCAGGAACGTCAGCTGGTCCAGGTCGGTACACAGGAACAAAAACGTCAGCCAGGCCGGGTCGATGCACAGGAGCAGATACTGAAGAGAAGTCAGGCAATCCAGGTCGGTACACAGGAGCAGGAACTGAAGAGGAGTCAGGCAGGCCAAGTCGGTACACTGGGAACACTGAGCAGTTAGCACTGGTACAGGAACACCACGAAAGGGCACCGTGTGGGTGCAGGAGCCAAGTATATAAAGGCCATACTGGGCGGGCTCAACATAGGGCAACCAATGAGAGCATAACACAGGATAACTGACAGAAAAACAAAAACACGGGAGCGCGGGCACCGTGATACCTACCCTCCATGCAGGCAACATCCCCACAGGTATTTGCAAAGATCATTGCAGCACTGGTGGTCTTTCTGAGATCTCAAAAAGTCTAAGTGGGTGATCACTACTTGGGCAAAATCCTTAAAAGCATCATCCTTGGAACAGCATCAGCCCAGGTTTGCCCTTGCATGTGCATCTGTCTGTTAGAGAAAATATAAACAAGTCCAACCTTCTCCCTAACCAAGAGATTGCTTTACTAGGTCTCCTATTCAACACCACATCTCAGAACGCCCTGCTACCAATGAGGAGGGCACAATTGCTTATGTCCATGGCTTGTCATTTCCAGACTGCACACCTTGTGTAAGTGAAAGAAGGCATTGAAATTGAAGCTCATTGAAAACTGTACCATTTGCCCAGTTTTACCTCAGAGACCTACAGAGCAACCTCCTGTCAAAATGGAACAGGAATCCAAACAGTGTATCCCAGAGAATATGCCTCTCTCAACAAGACACAATTATCACTTCTGTAGTGGACATCATTAGCAAATCTACATAAGGGTCATAAGTTCACAATCCTGCAATGGAAATTCATCACCACAAAGGCAAATCCAAATGGTTGGGGGGCAGTCTTCCTCCACTGTCATGATTTTTATATTGATCAAAAATATCAAGCTGCAGAGAATTCCAGTTATACTTATTGCCCCAGCATGACCATTCTGGATGTGGTAGACTTCTTTAGAATATCAGAGACCTCACAATCAAAGGTTTCTCTTTGGCCAAAATGCATCTCATAGGTGCCCTTCTTATATTATACTAGCAATGTGGGACGGCGCTGCCCATCAGGATATATAGGGAATTAATGCACACACATGGATGCAAGACAAACACACACAGAGACACACACGCAAATGCACACGCATGCAAAGAGATGCATAAAGAGCTACACAGTCATACACACATACATGCAATGGACAACATGCAGACACACAGAGTGTGATACAGACATGCAACACACACACATACACAGAAGTGAGTCATAAGGGGGTGACTTATGTGTCATTTTAGTGAGTTTGTGTTTGTACTTATGCCTTCACTGTGGCATTCATTCATATAGTTGAAATGCATGTAGTAATTGCAAATACTATGGTGGAAGGTGGATTGTGCTGGCTTCCGGGGTGTGAGTGAGTGAGTGTGTGTGAGTGAGTGGCATTCATTCATGTAGTTAAAATGCATGCGGTAATTGCACATACTATGGTAGAAGGTGGATCGTGCTAGCTCCTAGGGTGTGAGTGAGTGTGAGTGACACTATGGTGGAAGGTGGATCGTGCTGGCTCCTGGGGTGTGAGTGCGTGTGAGTGCGAGAGTGAGTGATTGCGTGTGAGTGATTGCATGTGAGGTATTGCGTGAGTGTGTTAGTGAGTGTTTGTGTTTGAGAGTGTGTGTGAATGAGTGTGAGATGGTGTATGTGAGTGAGAGTGTGAGTGTGTGTGATTGAGTGTGAGAGTGTGTGAGTGTGTTTGAGTGTGTGTGATTGAGTGTTTGAGTGAGAGTGTGTGAGATTGTGAGTGAATGTGTGAGTGAGAGTGTGTATGATTGAGTGTGTGTGTGTGAGAGAGTGATTGAGTGTGAGTTTGTGTGTGTTTTTTGGCTCATGTGTTTGTGACTCTAGTGTAGGAGCGAGTGGCAGCCATTTTGTTTTTTCAGTTACTTGGATAGTGGTGGGTGGGCTGGATAGCGGGGGCAGGCCAACTCCCTGCATGATTTAAATCACTCCCCCATTGAATCACCCAATGGGAGCAGTAACTCCTCCTTACTTAACCCTTTGAGTGCCAGAGGGGTACCCCTCTGGCACTCAAAGGGTTAGGTTATGCTGGTGAGATGGCTCAGCTGGTTAAGGCACCAGCTGTAGAATCTGTTGAAACCGCAAGGTCACAGGTTCTAGTCCCGGCAAGGTCGACTCAGCCTTTCATCCTTCCGAGGTAGATAAAATGAGTACCATTAAATTGGGTAATAATATCTATACCCCCAGGACATACTTGAAAACGAGAGACAATCTCAATGTATCCTTCCTGGTAAAATACTTTGATATTATTATTATTATGGTAACATAGCAATATAACACACGGTGGCTCTTCAGTTGAGGCAGCGTAGCAATATGCTGATAGAACAAATAGATAGTGGTGTTTGAGGCTTGCCCTCTGTAACATACAGCAAAGCATCTCTCTCCCTTTAAGGAGAAAGGGCGGGAAGCAGGAAGTGGAGGGGTGACAGCTGAAAACAGACAGTTAATGAGGTTGACTGAAGAGATGAAAAGAGTTAAATAAGAGTTGCTATTAAGTCTATCCCTGAGTTTGTATTTTATGGAAACATTACACCCTCATACTGAAACAGAGTGTATGGAGGGTTACAATTATCTGTGGGAGGTGAAACAGTGTGTTTGTGGGGTCATGATCCTGAGTGAGAGTGTGTGGGCCAGAAGTTCTTGATATCCCCTACTTCAGGGGCGAGTGGCAGCTATTTTTTTTTGTCAGTTGGATAGTGGTGGGCGGGCCAACTCCCTGTATGATAAACATGCCCCCATTGAATCACCCAATGGGAGCAGTAAAGTCCCCATTGAATCACCCAATAGTAGTTGTGTCTCCTAATGAGAAATAAATTATGTAATGAGGCATTCTGTTCAATGTGTGTTTGTTTTCTGAGGAGACATAAATTATGTTCTGTGTGTGAGGTACCATAAATTATGCAATGAGGCTTATTCTTTTATATATATATATATATATATATATATATATATATATATATATATATATATATAGATTGTCAAGATCCTGGCTTTGAAGGCATGGATATTGAAGTTGGCATTTAACAATGGACGTACATGTACGTCCAGCAGAAACTGTCACTTAGTGACAGAGGACGTACATGTATGTCCAGGAAGTCATTGGAAGTAATGGGGAAAAAGTTCGGTGGGTGTTGTGCCGGCCGCAAGGGGTTAAAGGAGATCCATCACTGTGGTGTCAAACTGCATTCCTAAAGGGCTGAGAAAGAGTGCAGGTTTTTTGAATTCCCTGATTTTGCATGTGTTGTAGTCATTAGTTCACTGTTTTTTATTGTGACACTTAACCCCTTGAGTGCCAGAGGGGTACAGAACACATTGTTTTGTAATGCGTTGTATAACACACTGGCGCTCAAAGGGTTAAACAAAATTAGTGCAGATTTTTGGACATTACTACTCAGCTCATTAGGAATGCAGTTTGAAATCCCCGGCATATTACGTAACGTAATCCAGACCATGTTACAGGCACAGAACCCAACCTAAGATTTAACAAAGAGTCTACTGGACATACTAAACTTGTGTGCACAAAAAGTATTTACTATATCAAGTTTTAGAATACCAATGGTTCATTCCTCCAGGCTGGTCTTGACCAGCGATTTAAGGCTTCATCATACGAAATCCAAGTTTCTAATTGTCAGTGATTTCACAAAGACCTGTAGCGTCACAGAAGTTAAAACTTCATGGTGCAACACATATTTGGCCCTCATTCAGCGATCCAGTTCCTCCATGGGACCTAAACTTGGTGCTCTAAACTCTCCAGTCTGAACCTTTTGAAACCATGGGATCAATAGACATCAGTTTTTTTCTTGCCATTTCTTCTGCCAGAAGGGTATCCGAACCAAGTGTAAAAATGTATATGTTAGCTCACTTCGCCAGAGGCCAGTGTATAGTGAAACACCACAGAGTGGCATCCAGCCCAGCAAAAAGCATAAAACAATCCAACAAATAAACCAATACACTCTATCCCAAAAATGGAAACATAGTTACCTGCTGCATGACATTCAATCAGCACAAAAATATATGCACTAATCTCCATTCCACACATTAGTAGCACATATATTAGAGTTACCAGTTCCATGCATTATTAGTAGCATCTACCCATACATTTTTTGGTAGGTTATAGGTTTTATGCTAGTCACGTACTATCGGTAAATTCACTGGTTCCATTTTTCTGCATTGCCAACTGTAGTATATGTGCTACTAGTGTGAGGCATGGAGATTAGTGCATATATTTTTGTGCTGATTGAATGTCTATGGGCTAGATTTATCTGTTATTGTTTGATACTTCTCGCTGGGCTGGATGCTGTTCTATGGTGTTTCACTATAGACTGGGTCCGGAGCATTGAGGTCACATACATTTTTAGTGGCTGGTTTATTATGGCGTCTTATCATTGTGTTGTAACATTATGGACCCGCAGTATTTTTACCATCACTGTCCCCTGTCTGTTTTTGGGCCTGAACTGAAGAATATCATCAGTGAGGCCACTGGGGGTAAGAGCATTTTGTTGCCTCAGGTTCCTAAGCACCCTAAGCTGGTGAGGAATCAGCATCTTTTTCGTCCCCGCCAAAGTGAAGCTCAAAGGGCGAATACAATTGGGTCTCAGGCCAGCACCCCCGCTACACCCCCAAGCCCAGGCAGCAGTGGCGGTCCAAGAACTCGTCCACCAAATCCACCAAACCTCCTTTGGCATGACTCCCCGAA
Organism: Rhinophrynus dorsalis; assembly: GCA_037306005.1. NCBI lineage: Eukaryota > Metazoa > Chordata > Amphibia > Anura > Rhinophrynidae > Rhinophrynus > Rhinophrynus dorsalis. The sequence continues at coordinate 117,068,204 of CM074722.1, forward strand.
TCCTGATCCACACCTCCTTGTGGGTGGCCGTCTGCAGCATTTTTCAAGCATTTGGGCAGGCTGTTTTGTGGATCAGTGGGTATTACAGGTGGTTTCAGGAGGAAACAGATTTCCCTTTGTATCTCTGCCTCCCTTCAGATTCTTCATTTCTCGTTCCCCTCTCGGTCAAGAAAAGTTAAGCCTTCACAACAGGGTGGCGCATGCCTCCGCTACCTCCACAAGAGAGAGATTTAGGTTTCTATTCAGTCCTCTTTGTGGTTCCCAAAAAGGATGACAGCAGTCACCCTATCCTAGACCTCAAGGATCTCAACTCTTTTGTGGTCCATACTCACTACAGGTTGGAGTCTTTGAGCTCTGTCATCGCAGCAATGTGTCCAGGGGAATTTCTGGCCTCTCTGGATCTGCAGGATGCTTACCTGTATGTTCCAATTCTTCTGAACAGTCAGAAGTATCTCAAGTTTGCTTGCACTCTGGGACACTTCCAATTCACCACTCTTCCCTTTGGGCTTACCACTGCTACTCAGGTGTTTGCACGTGTATTGGGAGCCTTGGAGATTCAGGTGACTCCATATATGGAGGACCTTCCAGGAATGTGCTCAGATCCTTCTCCAGCACGGTTGAACATGGACAAGTCTGCTCCAGTTCCTTCTCAGAATCTGGTTTTCCTGGGTCTCCAGTTTGACACCTGACACGGCATGGTCTATCTGACAGAGGATTCTGTTCAGCGGATAACTTTAGGACTGGGAAGCTGTCCTGGGTCACCTGGGGGTTCAGGGACAATGGATTGCCGAGGAGATCCTCCTACCCATCCGTATTCTGGAGCTCAGAGTGATTCTCCATGGTCTGATGTACTGGTCCTCTCCACTGAGGGGCTGTCCAGTCTGCGTCCAGTCAGACAATGCCACGTCCAAGGCTTAGATCAACAAGCAAGGAGGCACAAGAAGAACTTCCACTTGGTTAGAGGGCAAGGCTATTTTAGCCTGGGCAGAAGAACATGTTCCTGCCCTCTCCGCCGTGCACATTACAGGCTTATACAGAACATTCTGGCAGACTTCCTCAGTCACCAGAGTGTGGACCCCAGGGAGTGGGAGCTCCATCTGGAGGTCTTCGATCTGCTGGTCCAGAAATGGGCTGTCCTTGGATAGACCTAATGGCTGCCAGGGACAACATAAAAGTTCCAATGTTTTGCTCTAGCTGGGGGGATCCTCTGGCTTTTGCAGTGGATGCCTTGTCCTTTCCTTGGCGCTTTCATCTAGTCTAAATTTTTCCTCCTCTTCCTCTCATTCCCAGGGTGTTGAGAAAGATTCAGATGGAAGGTGCATCGGCCATTCTGATTTGCTCCTTATTGAACCAGGTAAACTTGGTTTCTAGAAATCATTGCTTTGTTTGCACAGGATCCGTTTCCTCTGCCACGCAGACCAGATCTTTCTCCAGAGTTACCTGGACAGTCTGGCTTGGACGGAATGGCTGTTGAAGCCTCCATCTTGAGGAGAAAGGGCCAGAAAGCCAGTTTCTTCTAAGGCCTACCACAGGGTTTGGTCTACCTTTCATTCTTGGTGTGAGGACAGGGATCTGTCTTCACAGGAATTTGACCTTCCGTCCACCTTATCCTCTTTGCAGGATGATGGGAACAAGGGCCTTAGCCTTAGTTCCTTTAAGGTCCAGACCTCGGCTCTGTCTGTCTTCTACCAGAGACGCATTGCCATGTTCCAGGATGTCAAAGTCTTCTTTCAGGGTGTCGCTCATGCTTTTCCTTCCTATAAGGCTCCCACTCTCCAGTGGAACCTTAATTTGGGCTTGGGTGTCTTGCAGCAGGCTCCATTTGAGTCCTTCGCAACCAATCCTATATGTCTTTTGACATGGAAGATGGCCTTTCTTTTGGCTGTGGTCTCTGTCTGCAGAGTTACTGAGCTGCAGGCCTTGTCCTGCAAACTGCCTTTCTTGGTGTTTCACAAGGATAAGGCTGTTCTCAGTACCTCCAAGAATTTATTCCTAAGGTGGTCTCTGAGTTCCACATCAGTCAGGAGATTGTTGTGCTTTCTCTGTCGTCCAATATAGGTTACAGGTAACTTTGGGAAGGCAGGAACAATTCTTTAAAACAATTGCAGGGTGGAGCTTTCCTTCTCTCCTTAGCTGTGCACCAGCCAATCCCCAACCGGTTAGATTTGTTCCTTGAACAGGAAAGGCAAGAGAAGTTCTGCTTAGTTTTTATTGTTTTCTGTTAGTTATGGATTTACCACCATTAGGAGGATTATCATTACTGGCGTTCCAATGGTGGAGAGCTCAGTTTCCAGGTGCTGCTGTGGACCTCCGGCCCTGAGGGGAAACTCTTGCGTGACAAGTTCTTTTCCTATGAGAAATCCCACTGAGGCTTTGTCTTTACAAATGGTAATCTGAAGATAGAAGACCTGCTAAAAAGGTGAGCAACCATTTGAGTGCTGAGGTTCACTTGTCGCACGCTTCCCCTCTGCACAGGGGTCTCCTTTGGACTTCCTACTACATACTCCTGTACTCATTGGGTTTACGTGTTTGTCCGTTGGGTTTATGGTGCTTTTGGGTTTCTGTGGTAAATTAACTCCTTGCTTTTGAGTTCTACACCTTTAAGGCGCTCTTTACCGCATAGACGCCATGCTCCATTCACCTCTATGGGACTTTACACTTTGCGACATATCTCTGTAACCGCTCCATGTAGTGACTTCAGTGACTGCTCATTCTGTTTGTCTACCCTTGTCATGTCATCCGGTTTATGTTCTGATTGTTTTGGATGGCTTAGGGGGCTTTGGGCACTGTTTTTGGGTACTTGAAGGGAAACTACATTTCCCATGAGCACCCGCTTTGCGGGATATTTTCTGATTTGGCTACTAAGTGGACACCATTTTCTAGCTTTCCCTTCAAGAGTATCCTATGCAGGGCTTGGACCTCTCTTCCTCTTCCTCTATCCTCAGCAGATAAACTCTTTGCCTGCTAGTTAAGTGCATTTAACTATTTCTGGGGTGAAAATGTTATCTTACACACAGCGTTTGGGGTTTTTCCTCATACCATCAGATGTTTAATACCCTGTTAGGATGTCAGACCCATTGGGACTTGGGACTAGACCTAAGACTAAGGCTACTGGGGTGTCTGTGACCCCCATTGCGCATTGCTCCTCACGTCAGTCAGGGCTTCCTAGAGAATACTCAGGTCATTTGTTCCCTTCATGCTCTGTTGCCCCTGCCTCTCTGCCAGGGACCTCCAGCCATGTACTAGAGCCACTGTGGATGCAGGAGTTCAAGGCTACTACTAAAGAGTTAAGGTCTACCTTGCAATTCCTTCCTACTTAATTGCAGGGGGTCTTTCAGTCTTGGCAGCCCCCTACTTCATTCAGGTCTTCTGTGCCCAAACCACAGGGTGTACCTGACATGTCAGGGATTGTTGGTGGACTCAGATGAGGGTGAATGTTCTGAGGAAGCTTCCTTCCAATTCTTTGGGGACCCCTTTGAAGTTGACCCTGAACCATCGGCTGAGGACCTGATCAGGGCAGTCCTCAATACTCTGAACATTCCCCCTGTTTCTGAAACAGCTAAGGATCCTTCTGATGTATTTCAGATGCCTAAGAAGCATAGTACCTTTTTTCCACCTAATCCCACTCTTGACTAGCTTGTTTTGATGAGTGGAAAACCCCTGACAAAACATCTGCCTTGTCCAGAAAGTTTACTAAGCTGTATCCCTTCTCAGAAGCGGTGCTAGCTCAGTGGGCACAACCCCCTAAGGTGGATGCCCCAGTTTCCAGGCTGTCTAAATCCACAGCTCTGCCAGTGGTGGACGCCTCTGTTCTCAAGGATTGGACTGATAGAAAACTTGAGACCTTTCTAAAAGCCATCTTCGCTACTTGAGGTGAATCCCTGCATCCCTCCTTCGCTGCTGCTTGGGTGAACAGGGCCATTGCTGTCTGGACCGAGCAGCTTACTGTTGCTGTCCTTCAAGGTATTCCCACAGCTGACTTGCTGCAGCTTTTGGCCAACATTTCTGAAGCCCAGCATTATGTGTCTGCAGCTATTTTTGACACTAGTCACTTGATTGCTAGGTGTTCATCCATATATGTGGTTGCCAGACGTGCATTCTGGCTTAAGATCTGGTCTGCGGATACCACGTCCAAATCCACCAAACCTGCTTCTGCATGACTCGCCGAACCCCAGTGGGTGGCGGATTGCACCATTTTCTCAGTGTCTGGACAGACACAGTGGAGGATCTATGGGTTTTACAGGTAGTTTCAGAGGAGTACAGGATTCCTTTCACCTCTCTTCCTTCATTTATGTTCCTCACCTCTCATACTCCTAAGGGAGTGGGAAAGCATTGCCTTTTCAATGGAGCCATCCAGACCCTTTTGGACAAGGAAGTTCTGGAAGCATGTCCCGACCTGGAAATAGGTTCAGGATTCTATTCCAACCTGTATGTAGTTTCCAAGAAGGACGGCGGCTGCCATCCGATATTGGATCTCAAGGATCTCAATTCCTTCATAGTTGAGTCTCATTATCACCAGGAATCTCTGGGGACGGTGATTGCGACCATGTGTCCTGGGGGATTTCTTGCTTCTCTTGACCATCAAGGTTGCCTATCTGTACATAGTCATCCATCAGGAGAGCTGTCAGTACCTTAGGTTTGCTTGTGGCCAAGAGAACTTCCAGTTTTCAGCTCTTCCCTTTGGTCTGACTACGGCCCCCCAAGTCTTCACTCATGCCCCAAGGGAGCTTGTTTCCGTCATGCACAGAGAAGGCTTCAGAGTTACTCCGTACATGGACGACTTGCTCTTGAAGGCCCCCTCTTCGTAACTCCTTCAGCATCAGGTCCAGGCCTGTATAAACACTCTCACCCATCACGGGTGGATCCTAAACATGGACAAGTTGGACTTCACTCCTTCTCAGAGGCTGCTCTTTCTGGGTCTTCTGTTTGACACCCTGAAGGGCATTGTATTTCTCATGGACAATGTGGTACACCAGATCATCCACGAGGTATCTGCAGTCCTGGCAGCTGATCCAATTCCTGTCAAGAAGTTAACATCCCTGGTGGGAAAGTTGATATCCACCACAGAGGCAATACTGTTTGCAATGACCCACACGAGGAAGCTTCAGAGGTTTGTGATCCAGGTCTTCAAGGGCAACATGGATCTTCTGAAGAAGTTGGTGTCTCTACCACTTCACGTGGAGCTGAGTCTGTCATAGTGGCTCGACCTCTCCAATCTGACGAAGGGCAGGCCCTTCTTGATACCCTTTTGGACCTCAGTGACGACAGATGCCAGCTTATCCTGCTGGGGAGCGATCCTGGGTCACCTGAATGCCCAAGGTCGGTGGTCAACGGAGGAATCTCTCCTTCCCATCAAGGTTCTGCAGTTTCTGGCGATATTTTGTGCTCTCAGATACTGGACATCTCACCTAGAAGGCTGTCCAGTTCGGGTCCAGTCCAACAATGCCACGGCTTTGGAGTACAAATTCTAAAGAACAGGGAAGACACTGATTGTCTGTACCTCTACAAAGACCACTAAATTAGTGGGGTGCTCTCAGGACTTCAAACAGGAGTTTTCCTCTCTTCCTTTTTGCTATCCTAGGGCTCGATCCAAATGATGGAGTAGAAAAATGTCGGTAGTGCAAAATGGATACCGACCAACAAAATAAATTGTCTTGGTATTCAAATGTCCTACCGACACTTAGCACAACGGACGTTAGGACACAAAACTGGTGTTGTGTCCAAACGTCCGTTTTGTGCGTTAAGTTCCCAAAACACTGCTAAATAATGCCAGTTTTGTGAACTTAACAGTAAAAAAAACTAACAGTTGGTGCCTGACATACTGTCAATCACCCATCATTAAAAAGTCTGTGTTAAACTTACCTGTCATCCACTTTCTGTCTCCATTCTTTCTTCTATCTTCTCTTGTATCTTCTGTCTTCTTTCTTCTCTTCTATCTTCTTCCTGTGAAAGAAAAAAATAAGTTTGAGTTGAAAGCACAGATACTTTAACCCCTTGAGTGCCAGAGGGGTACTCAAGTTGTGTACCTCTCTGAAGCCCAAAGGGTTAAAGTACATAGTAGTATGCCACGTTTTCATATAAAGATCTCCCATATGTAATGATAAACATGTCATGAAATGTTTGCTATACATCACAATGAAATGGTATGTCTATTTTCTATAAGAAAAATAAAAAGCCAACTTAGTTTTTCAACTTTGCTGTCTCCGCTGCTGTGTGAGGCACTGAGGCAGCGGCGGAGACAGAATAAGATGGCACACCCCTCCCCTCTTCTTCTTCACGGCCGATGCCCGCTCCGGTCTGAGAGCTGGCAGATGCTAATGCATCTCCCAGCCGATCTTTATTAGAAAACGTGCCACACTACTATGTACTTTAACCCTGTGGGCTCCAAGTGGCTCCAAAAGGGACTGACAGTGCAGGAGCACGGACGTCACTGTGACGAGATGTCCGTGCTTCCTGCTCCTGTGAGCATCGGAAAAACTGCAAAATCTTTGGAACCAGGTAATATTTCTGGCGACTAGCACTACTAAGCAGCTAGTCGCTAGATGAAGAATGAATGCATGTTAAGTTATTGCGGGGTGGTAGTTCCACTTTAAATGGCACATGTCATAAAATCATATTTGAACATAAAAATGTTGCAATTAAGTGTCACATATGTCCACTTTACATGTACATGTTCTATTCTTTTCCTAACATTAGTATATGTAATTTTCTCTATTTCTCATCATCATGCTAACAAACCTGTCAATCACAATGTTAATGTTGCCTAACCAATAGGGAGACTCCCTCTTTTTCCCGCGATAGGTGTTTGAATTACTATAAAAACCTGCAATATATGCTGGTTTTCCACCTTTAGACAAAGCCAAACTGGTGAAACGCGCGTCGGGCTCACGGAGGCAGACTCATGTGCTCAGTGTTATCTCTGATATCGCTCAAAATGATTAAATGTGAAAAATAAGAACTAATTGTTTAACAGACTCACGGAGGCAGACTCATGTGCTCCGTGATATCTCCATTATTGTTGAAGTGAATGTAGAAAAACTAGAAAATAACAGTAACTTTAGCATTCACCAGCCATAACGAATACAGCGAGAAACCCATTACAAAATGAATTTTGAGGGCTATACCTCGTTTGACATAAACTTTTTGTGTGTGATGATATTTTGAGGCTGGTGATTAGTAGGCAGGATATTTCTAGCAGGACTCAATCCACGTAGATAGTTTGGTATACTATCAAGATGCTTTATTACAACAGAGCTCTGATCATTATGATATTCGAACAAACACAAATATACTGATTATAGTTGATTAATCTGTATTGTAACATACAGCGGAGACAAAATCTTGTAGGAGACTATAGTGTTGTCATCTGCAAAAAACATCAATCGCTTGCAATTACAGATTCAGCTGGCTATAGAATCTTAGTCAGTGTATATAGGCTGATGAGATTAAGGAAGGTAATAAATTAATTGCCAGTATAAGTACAATGAGTTATTTATAGTATCCGATTCACATTATGTAGGTTGGTGATATCCAGCAAGGCAATATACTTAACGTTTGCTTTAATACAATTAGTGAACCAAGAATCCGATCCAGTATATATAGGCTGGTGAGGTTCAGGAGGGTTACGAAAAAGTTGCTCATTACATTACTGTTTTTCTTTTTAGCGGAATTGAGTACTCATCAATATATCCTCTTAGGTATTATTAGAACAATTAATTGCTATTATACTGGGCGAGATGCTGAGTTAACTGGAACTGACATTTACTATCCTCAGTTATTCTAATAAATTTAACTCTAGTACTATTCAATGAAATGTCCGCAGTGGTTAAATACACCTGAAAAACAAAAGTATTACACGTGGATGTTAGTAACACCAGCTACTGTATAATTATTTAATGAATTAAACAATACAAGTTGCTAGATTTAATTCACAAGCGATTTCAGAATTTATTTTAAATTCGCCTTTCATATTTTAATTATACGTGTGTAATAAAAGTTACATTTTAATTTTGGCTTTAACATACTCTACACCTATCTGATTTACATCTCCACACTTAGCCAACGTGAATCTTGCTAAAGAAGGTGAGTCTGGTGCTGTTGATGGTCTCTTTTTGTCTCTTTTTAATTTCAATTCATTATACATTCCCTTTAGTTTACTGTCACTTCCCATACTTCTTTTGGGTGGTGCACCTCAAAATATTACGTGTAATGAAAAAAAGGCATTTTCTTACATTTCTGCCCCTTCAAATAGAAACATAGAAACAAAGAATTTGACGGCAGATAAGAACCATTCAGTCCATCTAGTCTGCCAATTTTCCTATTGTAAAAACCTCAAACCTTTTTTGGTCCTTGGTCTTTTCTTATGTTAAGGACAGCCTTATGCCTATCCAATGCATGCATAAATTCTGTCACTGTATTAACTTCTACCTCTTCTGCTGGTAAGCTATTCCACTTATCTACTACCCTCTCAGTGAAGTAAAACCTTCTTACATTATGTCTAAACCTCTGTCCCTCTAGTTTTAGACTAGGGCCTCTTGTCCTAACATTTTTACTCCTTTGAAATGTACTTCCATCCTGCACTTTTTTTTGAATCCCTTCACGTATTTGAATGTTTCTATCATATCCCCTCACTCTCTTCTCTCCTCCAAGCTATACATGTTCAGATCCTTTAATCTATCCTGATATGTCTTTTCCTTAAAAACCAGTCACCATTTTAGTAGCCCTTCTCTGAATTTTCTCTAGAGTATCTATATCCTTCTGGAGATGGGGTCTCCAGTACTGTATACAATACTCTAGGTGAGGTCTAACTAGAGATCTGTATAGTGGAGTGACCACTTCCCTTTTTCTGCTACTAATGCCCCTAGCTATACAACCCAGCACCCTGCTTGCATTCCCCACTGCTTTATTACATTGCCTGTCTACCTTTAAGTCATTAGAAATAATTACTCCCAAATCCCTTTCCTCTGTTGTCTCTGACAGCACAGTACCCTTAACAGTATATTTCGCCTTTGGATTTTTATGTCCCAAGTGCATTATTTTACATTTATCAACATTAAACTACAGCTGCCACACTTTTGCCTATTCTTCTAAGTTACCTAAATCATTTGTCTTATTCCCCCTGGAATGTCTACCCTATTGCAGATCTTTGTATCATCTGCAAAAAGGCATACCTTACCTTGAAGACCTTTTGCAATATCACTAATAAAAATATTAAAAGGTATGGGCCCCAGTACAGATCCCTGAGGTACCCCACTATTAACACTCCTTTTGTCCGAATATTCTCCATTGATTACCACTCTCTGTCTCCTGTCACTCAGCCATTGCCTTCTCCATTTAACTATTTTTGCATCCAGACCCAAACACTGCAATTTATTAATGAGTCTTCTATGAGGGACAGTGTCAAATGCTTTAATGAAATCTGAATGAGCTATATCTACTGCTCCTCCTTGCTCTATTATTTTAGTTACCCAGTCAAAAAAATCTATAATGATAGTTTGACCAGATTTTTCTGCTGTAAACCCATTCTGTTTGATACCTTGCAAGCCATTCAAATTCAGATATTCAACAATTCTTTCCTGATGTAAGACTTGCTGGTCTGTAGTTACCACACTCTTCCCTGGGACCTTTTTTGTAAAGCAATACATTTGCTGTCTTCCAATATTCTGGAACTACTCCTGTCGATAGCGACTGATTGAATAATTCTGTTAAAGGTTTTGCCAGAACACTCTTAAAGGGATAGTAATACTTAAAATGTAAAAAAAAATATGCTGTAGGGTTTATCCCCCTGAGTAAAACGAGAGTACTCCCACTGCTGAAAGGTGTTTCATTCAAAAGTTATTAATTTTCAAAGTTGAATTTTTTAGGTGCAATATCACAGTGGCCTGAAATTGTGGCTACACGATCCTATGGACAGCTCTGGTCCCGGGACCATAAATCTCCATAGGATGGTGTAGCAACAGCGCCACTGTACAATTTCAGTTTCCTTTTTTTCAGTCAAACTATTCCTTGTTTCACTTTCCTCTGTTCACTTATGTATCTAAAAAATATTTTATCCCCTTTTTTATTGACTGGGCAATTTTTTCCTCTGTGTGTGCTTTGGCACATCTAATAATGCATTTGGCCTCCTTCAGCCTAGTTTTGGACCACTCCTGATGGCCCCCCAACAATCTCTGATTACAGACTAATGATAAAAGCCCTGTGTGTGCCACAGGAGGGGAAGGGGTCTGCATTGGACCCCCCCGTGGCACACACAGTGTTTTTTTTTTTATTATAGACCTCATTGAGGGGCATCAGGACCCCACAATCCCCCGTAATGAGGTCTTAGGAAAAAAAAGCCCCCAAAATAAGTGACCCTGTGAGTGCCACAGGGGTTTCCAGCGCATTGCATAGCAATTCTCTGGGGACCCTTGCGGCACTCACAGGGTTACTTTTTATTTTGTTCTTTTTTTCCTTTTTAAGATATTTTATCAGACCTTGTGGGGGACATCAGGATCCCTCCTGGTGTCTCCCCAGTTATTTATCTCCCAGCCGATTGTGCTGGGAGATCAATATGGCGACCGCAGGGGCCCTTCTATCTACCACAAATAGGAGTGAATACTATCGGGCAATGCTTGCTAACGTCATCGGTGAGCATGTCACCGATGACGTTAGGAGGATTCCCCCAATCCCGCCCACTCCTACCCGGAAGTACTCCTACCCCATGTATGCCAGGCATTTTTTTTTTTTTTTTTTAAATGTGGTCACTGCATGCCGGTTATACTGGCACAGCCGGTATAGCTGGCCAATCTCATACATTGTATACACTTGGCACTCAAAGGGTTAATTCTGCTGTTAAAAGAGAGAGAGCTTTTTTTTCATTGAGAGAAGTTTTTCCAGTGTTTTGGTTAAATTAGATGCATACCTGTGAGATAAATCTTTAGTAATCTGGATTCCCATGTATTTGATTGAAATGGCAGCCTTATTGAAAGGACTATTTATAGAATGTATTAGGGTATTGTCCTTATTAAGCCATAAAGTTTCAGATTTTTCTAGATTATTGTACTGGTCAAGGGCAAAGCTGAATAAAACTGGGAAAAGGGGGTAGCCCTGTCAGGTGCCTTTTTATAGGGAAAATATGGGAAAGGTTATTCTAATAGTGGTTCGCATTGTTTGAATGTATTGTAAATAAGTTTTGTTAACAAATGTAGTCCCAAATTGTTCTATACCTAGTAGTCTAAACAAATGTGACCATGAAACATTGTCAAATGTCTTCTCTGCATCCAAATTCACCAACGTGTTATGTTGAGAGAGGATTTTGCTAGATTTATAATGGTTACTTGTTAACTTTTAACAAAGTAAAACTTACTAGTAGAAATTAATTGAGTTACTTTCTATTAATGCGGCATTATATTGCTGTTAATGTCATGCCTCATAGTGGTCGGATTTTTTCCCCATTTGTTCCTGTGTGCCATATTAGGTTAAGAGGAGTAGCATATCTCCTTATCTGTTATTTTGTTCAAACATGCTTCCTTTTGTGTAGGTATTGCTATCCAGAGAAGAATTATTACAGATTGCTGGTGCCCAATGCATTGCAGCTGTTCTGGTACATTCCCCAGCAAAATATGCTCCAGCCTTTATCTATGCTGATATCCCAGGTAACCCTCCATTGTGATTACTATCAAAGCTGCCTTGTGAATTATATTCTAGAATGAAAGAGAACAATTTATGAATATACCTGTTTATGTCAGACCTGAAACACTTTATACATGTTTGCATCATATAATATTAATTTTTATTTCTCTATCGCAGAACACATTTTCAAAAAATACAGAGTCTTGTGGGTGGAGACTCCCAGCCTCTTCTGCAGCTCAACCCTTGCCCTGCCTCCAGTTATAATGTATTTTCTGAGGTGAAATCATGACCAGGACACTCATCTTACTTTTAGAGTTTGTATTGTTAGATATGGGGCTCTTAAAATTCCCCCCGTAGGTAGGTTACCATTACTAGGCTTCGTCTGGAGTGGATTGAACAGTGTGCAAGTGCTGTGTGGACTCTGGCAGCCCTGTTTAGAGAATCTTGCAACCCCAGTTTTCCTCCCCAGCAGAGTCCTGTGGGGCTCTGGTTCCCTCATAATGGTAACCTGAATAAACTGAAGATTGGTGAGTAACCCTTTGAGTGCCTTGGTCCATTTTGTCATTACTTGTACCTCTACCTACAGAGGTTTTCTCTGAGCCCTTGGCATTTTGCACTCATGTTGGGCATTTTATAACTGTATATTGTTCATTCCCTTAGTTATGGAGCAAGGATGGCTGCATTGGTACTAGTTAATCCCTTCCTTGCTGTTTTATCCAGGTTGGGGGCTTTTCCTGGGCCTGTCTCTTAGGTGCTACCCACATGTTCCCTGGGGTCATTGGGTCTTTTGGGGGTACCTCATATTTTGTCCTTTTTTGAGTGCACAGCTCCTTTAAGAACGATTCCTGTGCCACCACCATCTTTACTCCACTGACTTCTGTGGGTGAATTCATTGGGACATATCTCTGCAACTGTTTGAAGTCAGTGGGCTCTTTCTTCTTGTCTCCTCATGCCCTTTCATCCGGTTCAAATCCTGAGTGCCTGGGTTGTCCGTGGTGTTCCAGGATGGAGTTGTAGGTGTTGCTGGGCAAAGACAACAGAGAAGACTACATTTACCCAGTATGCCCATTTCGCAAACCTTTATCCAACTGGCTGCCTATTTTGCAGTCACAATTTTACTGATCTCTTGCTTATCCTGCAGACAGGCAGACTCTCCTTGCACTCCTTCTCCAGATGAACCCTTCGCTTGCTAGTACTTTCTGGGCTTTTCATGAGTGAACTATTAGTCTGGGGAACTGCTACTAGTGATTTATACTTGTTTATACACTACTCCTATCAGAATATCAGATTATAAGGGACATGGGGCTAGACCTAAGACTAATGACTAAGGGGAGTCTCTGACCCCCCCATTCTTACTGTTCCTCATGTCAAACTGGGCTCCCAAGAGAGTATTCTGAATCTCTCTGCCCCTCCTGTGCTGTGGCCCACACTACTCCACTGGGCCCCTATCACGGTGCCCGTATTTCCTCCAGTGGGTAATTGCTGTAACAGCGACATTGTTTCTTCCTGGCTGTCGCTCTATGCAAGTAGCTGTTCTTATAGGTCACTATGCTTGTGATGTCATCTCTCCGCCCACCTGCCAGCCCTTTTAAACCTCAGCATGTCCTATTACCTTTGCCCTTTCGTGGTGTACCCTAGCCTAGTGCTGTGTTGGTCCATTGCTGTTCCTGTGTATTACTCCTGCTCAGTCTGACTACCTGTTCCGGCTCTGACTCCTGGCTACGTCTGACTACCCGTTCCGGCTTCGACTCCTGGCTACGTCTGACTGCCTGATCCGACTCTGACCACTGGCTTCGTCTGACTACCTGATCCGGCTCTGACCACTGACTTCGTCTGACTATCCAGTCCGGCTCTGACCCCTGGCTGCCTCTGGTTACTCTCCCTCTGTTGCGTTCCTGTTACGATTACCAGCTTTGGCTATCCAGCTCCAGCTATTGGGATCCTTGCTGCCTAGGCCTACCTATTACCTCACTTGCTACCAGTAGCGGCGCTTGTCGGTCAGTCCGTGTTACTGACCTCTCATGGTCGTTCTGGTTTGAGTGTTGTCTTGTCGGTCTGTCCGTGTTACTGACCTCCTGTGGTCGTTCCAGTTTGAATGTTGCCTCACCTAGCCTCAAGTACCATTTACCTTGCCTTTGGTATACCCTAGCGGTAGGGTATAGTTGCTCTATATTCACTTGTCGGCTGAGATTGAGGAAGTGCTATGCACTGTCCTCCCATCTAGTCTGTGAAGCTTCCTAGGGCCATTCGGATACTAGCTACACCTGCCCAGTGAAGGGTTAAGGAAGTGTCTTGCACTGTCCTCACCTGGTCTCGTGGAGGTGGTGGAGTTAGTCGCTGCTGTGTGCTCCAGTGTCTGTAGCTACTCGCTCCCGTTGTCTGAGTTTACTCTAACATCTGGGTGCAGACATGGGCCTATCGTACTAGACTAGTGAAGGGTGAGGAAAGTGAGTGCACTGTTTTTCCCTGGCCTCGTGAAAGTGTGTTATTCATTGCTGCCACTATTGTGTTTAAAATAAAGTTTTATTTTAAGTTCATCTGTACTTGTCAGGTGTTGTTATTTCCTAGTCACTCCGTGACAGTACGAAAGGGCCATGAACACTGACAGTACTGATACCAGTAGTGGGCAGCCACTGAATATCATGTCTCGATCAGTTGTCGGTAGTGTTGCAGACACTCCTAGACCGAACTGTGCATCTGGACAAAGTTGGGCAACCACTGATGGCCTCCTCGGTATCGGCATCAGTAACAACCACTCAGGTGGAAAATACGTGTTATAGAGGGTTGTCTGGTACTGCTCCACTTCCCCTAAGATACGATGGGGATCCCATGTTGTGTCCAAATTTTTTTGGAACTGGTACCCCATGCATTTCAGTCCTAGAGAAGCAAAGTAGGCTTCATGATTTCCTTATTGACCGGCAAAGCTTTGGTGTGGGCCAATCCTTTGTGGGAGACAGCTAAACCCATAACTTCTAATTTCTCTCAATTCGTTTAGGCCTTCCAAAGGGTTTTTGATGTTCCTGGCTGGTCAATCTCCTCCCCTCCAGAGCTGAACAAGAGCCAGCTTGGGTGAAATCGCTGTTATTCACAGTTGCCCAACTTCCTCTCTCCACCCAAGGGGTTCTTCAGTCTTGGAAGTACCCACTACTTTCAGATATTTGGCCCATAGATCTCAGAGGATGCCTGCGCTCATAAGAACCTCCTCTGATGAGGAATTTTCAGAGGGGGAATTTGAGGAAGGTTAAAATGAAGATATGGATTCTTCCTACTCCTATGGGGACTCTTATGAGGCAGACCCCTTTCCCTAGGTTGAGGGGCTTATTAGGGCTGTTTTGGAGACCCATCAGTTCCCTGACACTCCTGATGAGGGTCCTTCCTCTACGGATGTCTTACAGATACTTCTGGATGAGTGGAAATCCCCTGAGGTTGTCTATCACCAAGAGGTTTTCTAGACTGTACCCCTTTTCAGAGGCAGCTTTTTGTGCAGTGGACTTCTTCACCTTCTGTGGATCTCCAGTCTCCAAGATAGCCAAGTCCACTGCTTTGCCTTTAGTGTCTATCCTCAGGGCTAATTTTACAGTCACTGGAGCTGCATCGAGGCCCATTTTTGGTTCTGCCTAGGGCTGTTCCTGAGTGGGGTGAACAGATGTGGTAGCTGTCCGTGCAGACGCTTCCAAGGAAGATTTGTTGGTCTTTTTAACTAACATGAAGGAGGCCAACGCTTATGCTTCTGATTGTCTGCATACGCCTCGGCATTCTCTGTTACTGCGCGACACAGCTTTTGGCTTAAGATTTGGCCTGCAGAGTCAATCTTCCAAGAAGTTACTGGTTTCCTTACCCTTTCAGGGCAAGTCCCTGTATGGACTTGAGCTAAAGCAGATTATTAGCAATGGTACTGGGTGCAAGAGCACATTGTTGCCTCAGATGCCCACCAAACGTCATCCTATGGTGAGGAAACTGCATCTTTTTTGTCCCCACAACACAGAGTCCACAAGCTTTGCATGCCTCCAACTCGCACCCCTGCCAAGCACAGACAGCAGTGGCCACCCAAGCAAAACGCTTCAAGGGCTAAGTCTGTCAAGCCAACTTCCACATGAGTTGTGGAATCTGGGGCCACATGTTCCTGTAGGCATGCTTTTTAGCCTGTTTCGGGGAGCCTGGGAATCCTCTATCAGGGACCAGTGGGTTTTGTGAGTAATTTCAGAAGGGTACAGAATAGGTTTCAAATCCCTTCCTCCTTTTCGTTTCTACCCGTCCAGAGTCCCTACAGTGCCGACCAAATTAAAACTGATCCCAGAGGCAATGAATTCACTGCTGGAAAAGAAGATGCTGGTTCATATACCTCCCTAAGAGCAAGGTTCAGGTTTCTATTCCAACCTGTTTGTAGTTCCAAAGAAGGATAGCGGCTGCGTTTCTAAATATGTATGTGGAGAATGCACACTTCAAGATGGAATCCTTGTGCTCTGTGATAGCAGAAATGCACCCAGGGTAGTATCTAGTGTCTCTGGACCTTCAGGATGCATACCTACACATTCTGATCCATCTGGACAGCCTATACTATCTGTGTTTTGCCTTAGACTCTGAGCACTGCCGTTTGGTCTGGTCTCAGCTCCCCAGGTGTTTACCAGGGTCGTGGGGGTCTTAACAGACTTCACTGACTCAGGGGCATTTCCATGGCTTCTTATCTGGAGGACCTTTTGATCAAGGCTCCTTCGGAGGACTGTGCTTGACTCCTGGTCCACCATGGGTGGATTCTGAACATGTCATAGTCTTCTCCTGTGCCGTCCCAGGAGCTGGTGTTCCTAGGCTTGAAGTTCAACACCCGCTTAGGGAAGGTCTTTTTGCCGGAGGCCCTTGGCCACAGTCAGGGAGTACATATGAGTTCTGGGCTGACTATTGTCTACCCTAGAAGTGGTGCCTTACTCTCAGGTACACACCAGAAAGTTTCAGAGGCATTTCATCCAGAATTGCACTGGATCAACAGACCTTCCTCTCTCTGGAAGCCAGACAGGACCACAGTAATGGTTGCAACAGCGCAACCTAGAACAGGGGAAGTCTTTCATGAACCCACAATGGACTCTGACCATGGCCGATGGCAGCCTGAGCTTCTGGGGTGTGGTTCGTCACCTGGGGATCCTGGGCTGGTGGAATGTGGAAGAGTCTCTTCAGTCCATAAATGTCCTGGATCTCAGGGCATTCCATCTTGCTGTGGAGTACTGTTGAAGGGTCATTCAGTACGAGTCCAGTCAGACAACACCACAGCCATGGCTTATATCAACCATTAGGGGAGATCTCGAAGTGCCAACACCTGGTAAGAGAAAAGGTACATTCTGGGTTGGGCCAAAGCTCATGTGCTGCAATCTCTGCTGTTCACATTCCAGGGCTAGAAAACAGATTTTCTAATTCACCAGTTTGTGGATCTGGGAGAGTGGAAACTTAGTCCAGAAGTATTCCACTGATTGTGCTACAGTGGGAACTATAACGATTGACCTGATGTCCATGAGGGACACCAGGAAGGTTCCAACCTTCTGCTCCAAGAGGGAGGGGGACCCTCTGGTCTTTGCCACGTGTCTATTCCGTGGAACTTCCACACAGCTTATGTCTTTCCTCTGATTCCTTTCATTCCCAGGGTGCTCAGGAAGATCAGGATGGATAGTGCAACTGTGATTATGGTAGCTCCTTTTGGGCCAAGAGGGCATGGTTTGCTGTCCTAGTGATTGTTTCCATTCAGAATTCGCTTCCGCTACCACCCAGATGGACCTTCTTCTTCTTCAAAGCTACCTTTGGAAAGAGGATGTGGAAAAGCTGACTTTGACGGCATGACTGTTGATGCCCACATCTTGAGGAGAAAGGGATTCTCCACTGAGGTAATTTCAACTATGATTCAGGCTCGAAAGCCTGTTTCCTCTAATGTCTACCACAGAGTATGGTCTATTTTTCATTCCTGGTGTGTGGACAGGTCTCTGTCCTCTCAAGGTCAGGCTACTTCCAAGATCACTATAGCCTCTTGGATCAAGTCTAGCATTCGTCAAGGTCACAACATATTCCACTAGATTGGTAGGGGCCTCCTGGACCTACAAGAATCAGGCCTTGGGTGAGCAGTTGTGCAAGACAGCAACTTAGTCCTTCTTTTATACTTTTCCTAAGCACTATTGTGTGGATATTCTGGCTTTGGCTGAAGGCAGCTTTGGCAGAAATACCCTTTAGGCAGTTCTGCCTGTCTAAGGACCTGTTTTTTCTGTTGTGCCTTACTGTTATCCTGCTTTTTGAGATCTGTTGTCTCTTATCGTGTGCTGTGCAAGTTTTTTTAGTATCCATTGATACTTAGATTTGGTTTGGGCTGTTCCAGTTCTGGATAGGCCTAGGTCCTTTCCCCTTCTTTCCACCTCTGGGAGCTTAGTGTTGGTATTTTTTTTTACCAGGTATGTCCTGGACTTATTTTATGTACCTCAGAGAGGTTAAAGGACTGAGTTGACCTTGCCGGGACTAGAACCTGCAACCTCAGTCTGAGCAGGTTCTACAGCTGGTGCCTTAATCAACTGAACCATCTCTTCGGCATATCCCCATAGTACCTGTGTTCCATATTGGATGATAAAGAAAATAGGATTTTAGTTACCTGTTAAATCCTTTTCTCTTAGTCCATATGGAACACAGGTCTCCCACCCAGAGAAAGGGACCTCTGTTGGTCTAACCTGCCTGGACGTGTGAGTCCTCACATATGGTCTTTATTCTCACAGGAGCATCCTTCCTCTCTTGCTTTCCCTGATTGGTGTGGTTTGCTAATATCATAACTGGAGGTATGGCAACGGTTGAGCTGCAGAAGATGCTGGGAGTATCCAACCACAAGACTCTTTTTGAGAAAGTGTTCTGTTCTCCAATGGAAAATCTCAACCCCTTGGTTCCTTTGTTCCATATGGACTAAGATAAAAGGATTTAACAGGTAAGACTAAAATCCTATTTTAATGTTTCTTACTCTTGTTCTTCATTTTGTGTGTGTGTATGTTTATATATATATATATATATATATATATATATATATATATATATATATATATATATATATATATATAAAAATATGTATGTGTGATTTTTTTTTTTTTTTAAATACACACACACACATCATAATCATCATCATCTTCAGCTATTGTCGACTGAAGGCCTTCTCAGCAAGCTTCCAACAACTTTTGTCCTGTGACATTTGTTGCCACCGTGTACCAACAAATTTAGTAATTTCATCTACCCAACTTGTCTTTGGTCTTCTTCCTGGTCATTCAGTATCAACTGGAATCAATTCCAGAATTTGATCTACCATCAGGTCTTCTTGCTATGTGGTTTGCCCATTTCCATTTCGGGCACTTTACGCTTACAATGATGTCAGGGCCGGCCCAGCACATTGTGCTGCCTGGGTCCAAGGATGAAATGCTGCACCCCCAAACTACACCCACCAAAACACGCCCATATGGCTTTTCTAAGCAAATTTAACCCTTTGAGTGCCAGAGGGGTATGCAGTGCATTGCAATGTGCTGCATACCCCTCTGGCACACTAAGGGTTAAGCCCCAGGTCTTTCAAAGCCAATCAACTCCCCTGGTTACATTGCCTGTGCAGTTAGTATAATGTGAAGACAAATGGAAGAACTGCACATTTTAGATGATATTTTAAAACTGTCCATTTTTTACAATTTCAGCAGTGTTAGATAGCAATCTTTCACATAGGACACCACTTTAACCCTTTCATAACCAGGGATGTCTGCTCCTGTACTCAAAGGGTTAGAATTTTCTGCTCCTGTACTTAAGGAGTTATAAACTCTAACCGTACAGGAGCAGACATCCGTGGTTGTGAAATTGTTAAAGGGATAGTAATACTTCGTTTTATCTTTATTTTATTTTGTAGGCATTAAAAAAACATGAAGAACGATATAAGTCTTCTCTCTCAAACCTTTATGGTTTGAGAGATATTCACAAGCAAAGTTTCCCCTCCCGCCCCTTTTACCTAGTGTAAGCCATCTCTTCTCAGATGTGGAATGCAGTCCATAGATCAGACAGATAGCAGAAGGGGACAATCTTCTTACAGTGAGAACAATGAAAGCCCTGCCCCCTAGACAAGTTTTTCAGGTTTTTCCCTTATCTTAATTGAAGATTGACCCTCTCTGCAGTCTACCTGGGCACCTCCCTTCTGATCTGGCTGAACAGTGTTACAGCAGTAAAAGGGGCGGGAGGGAGATACTTTGTCATTGAATTACTCTTGAACTAAAACTCTGACAGAATTGAAATAACACTCTCCAAAGTCCAAATACTATGATGATTAAATAGAGCTGCTTTTATTATGAAACGTTACTATGCCTTTAAAGTGGTGTCCTGTGTGAAAGATTGCTATCTAACTCTGCTGCAGATGTAAAAAAAATGGACAGTTATAAAATACCATCTATGTATGTCGCCCCCATGTCTCTCCCTCCATGCCACCCATGTCTCTCTCTCTCCCTCCATGCCACCCATGTCTCTCTCTCTCTCCCTCCATCCCACCCATGTCTGTCTCTCTCTCTCTCCCTCCATCCCACCCATGTCTGTCTCTCTCTCTCTCTCCATGCCACCCATGTCTGTCTCTCTCCATGCCACCATGTCTGTCTCTCTCTCTCTCCCTCCATGCCACCCATGTCTGTCTCTCTTTCCCTTCATCCAACCCATATCTGTCTCTCTCTTCACCATGTCATACATGTCTCTCTCCTCTCCCCATGTGTCTCTTTGTCATGTATCTTCTCCTCTTTTGTCTCTCTCTCCTCCATGTCTGTCTCTCTCCTCTTCCAACCTCTATCTGTCTTCTCCCTCCATATGCCACAACCAGTTTGCCCATTAAATATGCCACTGCCAGATGCCCATTAAAACATGCTTCATCATCCATATTGCTGACTTACCTCAGCACCCCAGAACATGCCCCATTGCTCACCCAGGACTTACCCCAGTACTTGCCCCACTGCCCACCCAGGACTCACCCCAGCACCCCAGGACATGCCCCATTGCACACCCAGGACCCCAGGACAGCACCTCGCGGGTTAATCTTACTGAGTTCCTGAATTTCCTGCTCCATCCGTTGCTCCGGTGACATTGTTCTTCTCGCTGCTGATCATACATTGTTGGCTCCAGCGTGCGGACGCTGGTTTACTCCACTAAACCTGGTTGCTATATACATTGTTGGCTCCAGCGTGCGGCCGCTGGTTTACTCCACTAAAACCTGGTTGAGATATACATTGTTGGTTCCAGCGTGCGGACGATGGGTTTACTCCACTAAACCTGGTTGCGATATACATTGTTGGTTCCAGCGTGCGGACGCTGGTTTACTCCACTAAACCTGGTTGCGATTACATTGTTGGTTCCAGCATGCGGACGCTGGTTTACTCCCCTAAACCTGGTTGTGATATACATTGTTGGTTCCAGCGTGCAGACACTGGTTTACTCCACTAAACCTGGTTGCGATTACATTGTTGGTTCCAGCATGCGGACGCTGGTTTACTCCCCTAAACTTGGTTGCGATATACATTGTTGGTTCCAGCGTGCGGACGCTGGTTTGCTCCATTAAACCTGGTTGCGAGATACACTGTTGGTTCCAGCGTGCGGACGCTGGTTTACTCCATTAAACTTGGTGGAGACATTTACTGTTGGTTCCAGCGTGCGGATGCTGGTTTACTCCATTAAACCTGGTGGCGACATCTATTTTTGGTCCCAGCGTGCGGACGCTGGTTTACTCCATTAACCTGGTGGCGTTATTTACTGTTGGTCCCAACGTGCGGACGTTGGTTTGCTCCTGAATGATCCAGTACTTTGGCCAGGTCGCTGTCCACTCCTATGCAGTCGTCTGATTATCCCTGGCAATAGACTTCTGCTGAGTAAGACCATAATTCCTATTTCTCTCTGCTGTCTTAGTCATCTGACAGCTGGTCTACTCGCTCAGGCTGCCCTGCCCGGTATTGGTAAGGCCGGTAGAACCTTGTACGTTACCATCCTTAAGATTGCCTTACCCGGTATTGGCAGGGCCGGTAGAGCCTACTACAGTACTCCTTTGGGCTGCCTTGCCCGGTATTGGTAAGGCCGGTAGAACCTTGTACATCACCATCTTGAAGGTTGCCTTACCCGGTATTGGCAGGGCCGGTAGAGCCTACTTTCTGTACTACATTGGGCTGCCTTGCCCGGTATTGGTAAGGCCGGTAGAACCAGTATATGTCATCTCACGGTTGCCTTACCCGGTATAGGCAAGGCCGGTAGAGCCTGTTATTGATACTGTCACTTGGGTTGCCTTGTCCGGTATTTTAGGCAAGGACGGTAGAACCTATGGTATGCACTATTATTGTTGTATTGTTATGTATGTTTACCCTACGGGGACTGCCTTAAACTTTTCAATAAAGTTACGTTTTTACCAAACCTTAAGTCTGAGAGTCTTCAAAAACCATGACAGCAAATTGCCACCCCAGTCAAATCTGGATTTATAGTATATTGGCTCTAGCTCTTTCAGTGTTACTCTCCGTTACACGCCCGGTGGGGCTATTGGCTCAAGCTCTTGCAGCGCAGGTTGTGTCTGTTACTACACCCGTGGGGGCTATCGGCTCAAGCTCTTGCTGTACTATAAGTCTCCGTTACTACGCCCGTTGCAGTGTAAGTTGTCTCCGTTACTACTCCCGTGGGGGCTATTGGCTGAAACTACTCTGCAGTACTCTGCCTCAGTTCCTGTACTGCCTAAGCAGCTTTCTAAGCCTTATGGACTTAAGGTGTTATATCATCTAACACCAATTGCTGCCTCATTACCACCTTGGGCGTGCCAAACACCACAACAGAGACTGATTGATTATTTGTACTTAATCATTGAGTACCCTTGCTACTGTGTGCCTGTCCTGTGACAGTATATGTATTATTCTTGCATCTGTATACTGGGCCTGAGAGGGCATATGTAAGCAATTTCTCGTTATTATTCTGTGTTGCCTATAGAGGGTGATCTTTCTTCTTTATTTTTTAATAAAACTGTGTTTTATTGTAACCTGCTGGTCTGAGTGTCTTGAAAAACCGTTACAGCCTCCTCACAAAATGCCTCTCCACAAGGGGAATTCCCTGAAGTCAACCAGCAAAGTCCTCCCCAGATATATAGTCTCAATAAACGATATTATACTAAGAACAACTACTCACTACAAAAGGTCCGCTATGGCACCCAACATGCCATTCAGACCCCAAAACTTAGTCCAATTACTAATATGTGATATGCAACCTTCAGACAGACCCTATAAAAGAATTCTAAAGTTGCCAATCACTTTAATATATATCTCCCAAGATAAAAAAACACATATACTATGGATGATCATCCCAAAAAATCATAAAAAATCATATACAATATAAAAATATAAAAAACAATTTTAATAAAAAACCTAAAAAGAAAATTATTTAAAAATTCAAAAAAATCTTCAAAAAGAAAAAATGAAAAAAAGGGAGAAGTGTATAGCTTCCGCTAAATGATCTCTTCCAACTTGAATACCATCCATCAGAAAGAAAGTTCCAGTAGAACTCCCAATGTTTAAGACAACCCATTCTTAATGCCACTCACAATCTCTTGGAGGGTAACACATCTCCTTTCTCATCCTCCTTATTCCTTTTTAACAAGAACACTGTAACTGATGATAATCTTAATATCAGCTTAGGGTCTCTTCCAACTTGAATACCATCCATCAGAAAGAAAGTTCTAATATAACTCCCAATGTTTCAAACAACCGGTTCTTAATGCTGTTCACAATCTCTTGGAGGGTAACATATCTCCTTTCTCATCCTCCTTATTCCTTTTTAACAAGAACACTGTAACTGATTATAATCTTAATATCAGCTTAGGGTCCCAATAACATGATGATTAAAGATGTTTAATAATCATCCTGCCGACTCCCATCCCTTTAAGAATACACCGATATGTTGCAGATCTTTTATTCAACCTCTTACTATTATACTCAAGGTATATATCTGCTGTTAAATCCGTATATTATACAGTCCATACCTTAATGTCAGCCTCAAGAATATCAAATACAGCTTCAACTCACAGAACACCTGCGTCCGCTTCTCTCGCGTGTTCCACGTGTGTTTCTCTTCTGCTGTTTTCTTGATTGGCGTCTTATGTTTCAAACGGCATGGATACCGTTTCAATGTTTATCGGTATTCTTAGACTGGATTTCTCTTCATGAGTCTCTCCACCTTATCAATGTTCCCCTCCTATCATTTCCAACGCATTTCGAAACATAAACTTGTTTCTTCCTCAGGGAATCCGTTTATTACTCCAATCCTCTCAGTTTATAATCTCTCTTTGGAACAGAACCGGAAGTCCTTTTTCAAATACCTAAATTAACTCTATGTTTACTAATATTCCTATTCCCTCCCCATAACAAACCCCAAAGATCACAAGACTCTTATTCATTCCTGCTGATGGACCATGAAAATATAATTTATACCCTACTATATAATCCTATTACCAATACCACATCTTAAAAATAGATAAAATATATTTATCATAACATCCTAAAGTGACCATAAATCATAATCTCATCAGACATTCATTATTACACATTCTTATTCTTAGAGCACCATAACTCCTCTATGGTATATTTATATGTACATCCCCCATACTACATGTACCCAATTTTATATATCTCCAATATTTAAAGCTACAGTGCTCCACAGAATAACTCCCACATATTCTAGCTACAATATAAACCTAGTCTCATGATAATAATATTCTAATAGTCATTCTATATCACTGACCCTCATCACCTACAATATAAAATCACTGCTCTTCAGAACTTCCTACAAAAAACTCCTAAAAGGCAATGTCATCATATATATGGTTTCACAAAAAAACAAATAATTCTACATTTAAATTTAAACCATATGGCTGTACAGTTCTCATTTTAAAAATCCATTCCGTTTCTTTTTGAGACATTAACCTTATATAATCCCCACCTCTCCAATTACGCTTCACTATATCTATAACTACAAATGAAAGGTCTTTTATATTGGAAGAGTGACACTCCAGAAAATGTGCTGATACACTATGTTGTTTATATCCAATTTTAATATTATATATATATGTTCCCTTATTCTCTCTCTTTAAATGTTCTCTTTGTCCTCCAAATATATTGTTTGTTACATGTGCATGTTTATAAGTATATTACACCCTCTGTATTACTTGTGATACCTTCTTTTATCCGAAATGTCTCTCCTGTCACTATAGATTTAAATTCTTTAACATTTTTCTGTATGTGACAGTTTTTGAACTCCATACAATCTCCGCATTTATAGAATCCTGGGCTGTTCTGTAACCAACCTCTAGGACTCTTCCTGCGGATTTTAATACTGGGTGCAATTTGGATACCTAAATTTGGCGCCCTACTAAACACTATTTTTGGTTTCACCTGCATAATTGGGTTCAAAATCTTATCATCTTTTAATATATCCCAATGTTTATAGATAATTCGTTTAAACACATTATTTCCTACCATAAAGGACAGCTAATAATGGGAGGTTTCTTTGAACTCGATCCTTCTTCAATGATCTTTTCTCTTAATAGATCTTCCCTTTCCCTTTCTTTAATCATTTGGATCTCCTCCTCTAATCTATTCTTTTCATATCGCTTCTCTATAAATCTTTCTTTTAGTCTGTCAGCTTGTTCTTCATACATTCTCACATCTGTACAATTTCTTCGAATTCTATTGAATTCTCCCCTCGTAATGTTTTGAAGCCATGGGGGATAATGTCAGCTATCCATATTAATATGTAACTATTAACATCATTTTTTTAAAATAAGTTTTAGTTTTTAACTGACCTTCTTCCACATATATATAGTTACATTTAGAAAATTCACTGTTTCTCTACTGTATTCCACCGTAAACTTTAGATTGTAATCATTATTTGAAATCTCCCCTAGAAATGTGTTTAAACAATCCTCACCGCCTCTCCAAATAAAGAATATATCGTTGATGTATCTTTTCCATGTAACCAGGCTTGTTGCCATTCCATATATTATGAAATTCCCAAAATCCCATATATAGGTTGGCGCGAACCTGGTTCCCATTGCCAATCCAAATATCTGTAAAAAAAAACTTGTGTTCAAACCAAAAATAATTGTGCTCCAAAATAAATTGTATACTTTTAATAATAAATTGTGATTGTGTTGCTGTTAAACTCTCATCCTTATCCAAAAACGTTTTGTAGCAATACATCCCTTCTCATGCTCAGTAATCGTATATAGTGAAGAGACATCCATAGTTACTAGGATATCTCCTTCTTGTATTTGTATATTTTTAAGAATAGTGATAATATGTGTAGTATTTTTAAGATACGCATCTAATTATTTAACATTTTCTTATAAAAAAAAAATCTATATATTGACTAAGATTACTAGTCAGTGATTTAATACCCGACACAATTGGTCTCCCAGGTGGTTGTGTAATACTTTTGTGAATTTTAGGTAAAAAATAAAAAACTGGGATACATGGA
Source organism: Rhinophrynus dorsalis (assembly GCA_037306005.1). Lineage (NCBI taxonomy): Eukaryota > Metazoa > Chordata > Amphibia > Anura > Rhinophrynidae > Rhinophrynus > Rhinophrynus dorsalis. The sequence continues at coordinate 117,094,322 of CM074722.1, forward strand.
TTTGATACATCTATGAATTCTCTCTCTTTTTGTGTTATTAGACCCTCCTGATCTGCTTTTCGTAACAAATTCCTCAACTCCAACTGGAATTCTTCTGTAGGATCCTTATTCAATTTTCTATAAGTACTCACATCTCCTAATAATCTCTTCGCTTCCTTATTATATTGTTCATCCGACATGATTACAATCCCTCCCCCTTTTTTCATTTTCCTGCAATCTTTTCACAGCTGACATCTCTTGTTTACTTAAATTACATTGTGGTTTTTTAATATTAATTGCCCTAATATCCCTTTCCACCAGATTTTGAAAGATTTGTATGCTTTCACTAATCTCATTTTTTGGAAAAAATTTTGACTTATTTTTAAATTCCGTGTGTAAATATCTAGACTTTTCTTCTTCTAAGAAGAAGATAAGGTGGAGAGACTCATGAAGAGAAATCCAATCTAAGAATACCGATAAATATTGAAACTGTATCCATGCTGTTTGAAACATAAGATGCCAATCAAGAAAACAGCCGAAGAGAAACACACGTGGAACACGTGAGAGAAGCGGACACAGGTGTTCTGTGGGAGATATATAATAAAGTGATTGGCAACTTTAGAATTCCCTTATAGGGTCTGTCTGAAGGTTGCATATCACATATTAGTAATTGGACTAAGTTTTGGGGTCTGAATGACATGTTGGGTGCCATAGCGGACCTTTTGTAGTGAGTAGTTGTTCTTAGTATAATATCGTTTATTGAGACTATATATCTGGGGAGGACTTTGTGTCACGGTTTGTTAAGACTCTCAGACGTAAGGTTTAGGTAAAAACATAACTTTATTGAAAAGTTAAGGCAATCCAATAGGGTTTTCATACACATACAAACAATACATAGAAGCAAATGACCATAGATATAGGTTCTACCTGCCTTGCCAATAATACCGGGCAAGGCAACCCAGGCGACTCAGATGGAATAGCAGAAGCAGGCTCTACCGGCCTTGCCAATACCAGGTAAGGCAACCGTAAGATGGTGACGTACCGGTTCTACCGGCCTTACCAATACCGGGCAAGGCAGCCTGAGGGAGCACAAGGAGTAGGCTCTACCGGCCCTGACAATACCAGGTAAGACAACCTAAGGATGGCAACGTGAAAAGGTTCTACTGGCCTTACCAATACCAGGCAGGGCAGCCCAAGAGAGGAGACACTACTGAGACCAAATGACTGTCAGATGACAATGACAGTAGGATGGATATAATAGCGACATGGTCAAGTGGTCTCAAGCAGAAGTCTCATGCCAGAAAACTACAGGACTAACTGCTGTTAGGACTGGACAGCAACTCGGAACCTCCAAGTACCTGACTGCAGTCAGGGAGTAAACCGGCGTCCGCACGCTGGGACCAACTGACAGTAATGTGAGCCGCAAGGCTAGTGGAGTAAACCAGCGCCCGTGCGCTGGGACCAACAACAATAATGAGCCGCAAGGCTTAATGGAGTAAACCAGCGTCCGCACGCTGGGATCAACAGCAGTAGTGAGCCGCGAGGCTAAATGGAGTAAACCAGCGTCCGCACGCTGGAACCAACAGCAGTAATGAGCCACAAGGCTTAATGGAGTAAACCAGCGTCCGCACGCTGGAACCAACAGTAGTAATGAGCCACAAGGCTTAATGGTGTAAACCAGCGTCCGCACGCTGGAACCAACAGCAGTAATGAGCCACAAGGCTTAATGGAGTAAACCAGCATCCGCACGCTGGAACCAACAGCAGTAATGAGCCACAAGGCTTAATGGAGTAAACCAGCGTCCGCACGCTGGAACCAACAGTAGAAATGAGCCACAAGGCTTAATGGAGTAAACCAGCGTCCGCACGTTGGGACCAACAACAGTAATGAGCCGCAAGGCTAAATGGAGTAAACCAGCATCCGCACGCTGGGACCAACAACAGTAATGAGCCGCAAGGCTTAATGGAGTAAACCAGCGTCCGCACGCTGGAACCAACAGTAGTAATATCGCCGGAGCGAAAGGAGAGCAATGTCGCCTCAGTGACTGAAGACAGGGAACCACTGGAACCAGGCAGAGGATCAACCGGGTCGAGCACCGCTGAGCCGACTGGCAACCGGAACATCAGCAACCACGAAGAACAACCGGAACCGGACTGGAACGACAAGCAGGCAGGAACACAGAAACAGGTCGACTCAGGAGCTCTGGAACTCAGGAACAGGCCCAATCAGCTACAGCAGACAGGACGGATAAGATGCTGTCAGAGACACCACGAAAGGGCAACCAAAGGGTGCCCGGACTGAGTTTAAAAAGGCAATATGAGGCGGGCTGATGACAGGCAGCCAATGGGAGCCCCCTGCAGGTGATAGACACTGGATTGCAGCAATCACGGGCACCATGATAGTACCCCCCTTTCAAAGACCCCCTCTCCTAGAATACGGACTGGGTTTCTGAGTGTATTTGGCATGAAAAATCTGCAGTAATCTGGGTGCATGAAGGTCCTTACTATCCACCCAAGATCGATCCTCAGGACCATAACCTCTCCAATGCACCAAGTATTGTAGCTTTCCTCTAAGCCTACGAGAGTCAATGATACTCTGTACCTCGTATTCCTCCTGACCCTCGACATCAAAGGGCCCTGGCATCACAGGTGTAGTAGTGTAACGGTTACATACAAGAGGCTTAAGGAGAGACGCATGGAATACATTATGAATGCGCATGGATGCAGGTATGTCCAAAGCATAGGAAACAGGATTCATTTTGCGAATAATTCTATAAGGACCAATAAACCGAGGTGCCAACTTATTAGATGGGACTTGGAGCTTAAGATTCTTAGAAGACAGCCATACTCTATCCCCAACTTGGAAGGAAACCGCTGGAAGCCTTCTGCGATTAGCGTAGCGCTGATGGCGCTGAAATGACTGGCCCAGTGACCTCTGAACTTGTGCCTATGTGGAACAGAGTTGCTCGATATGCTCATCCAGAGTAAACAGGGTTGGAAGCCATAATTAATCAGAAACCGAGAGCTCCCGGATGAAGAATTGACTGCGCAGTTCCTGGCGAACTCTGCCCAAGGCAACAAGTCGGCCCAATTGTCATGATGGTCAGTCACGAAACAGCGCAGAAACTGTTCCAAGCCTTGATTGGCACGTTCAGCGGCCCCATTAGTGAGGGGATGATATGCAGAGGAGAAGGATAGCTGTATGCCCATCTGTTCGCAAAATGCCCTCCAGAACCTGGACACAAACTGGCTTCCCCTGTTGGACACCAGTACCCTGGGTACTCCATGCAACCGAAACACCTCTCTAGCAAACACCATTGCCAATTCTTTAGCTGACGGAAGGCCACGGAGAGGTATGAAGTGAGCCATTTTAGAAAACCGGTCTACCACCATAAATATGAAGGAATACCCTCTAGACTTGGGCAATTCTCCCATAAAATTGATGGAAACATGAGACCAGGGGCGTTCACCATTAGGCACCGGCTGAAGCAAGCCCACCGGGAGATGTCTAGGGGTTTTAGCACGAGCACAGGTGGCACAGGCATTAGTAAAATCGGCACAATCTGATCTCATAGAAGGCCACCAGAATAACTGAGAGAGAGACCATAACAATTGGTCTCTACCAATATGTCCTGCAGCCTTAGAGGAATGATAGGTTTCAAGTAATCGAGTACGGAATGGTTCAGCGACAAAACATTTGCCCACCGGGGTTTCGTGGGGAGCGGAGGCCTGGGAGGCCAAAATTTCTTCCCCTAGTGGAGAAGTGATACTAGTAAGTATGGTGGCCAATATTCGATCAGGTTGAATGATAGGTGCTGGTGCTTCTTCTCTGTCAATCTCAGCCTCAAATTGTCTTGACAGAGCATCAGCCTTAACATTCTTAGATCCCAGCAAATATGATACAATAAAATTGAATTGGGACAGGAATAATGCCCATCTGGCCTGGCGAGAGGACAATCTCTTGGCCTCAGAGATAAGTCAGATTCTTATGATCAGTCAGAATTAAAACAGGATTTTTTGTACCTTCAAGTAAGTGACGCCATTCCTTGAGAGCGAGGATAATGGCCAATAATTCTCTGTCACCAAACTCATAATGGCTTTGAGCTCCGGTCAATTTCTTAGAAAAGAACCCACAGGGTCTGAGTGTACCTCCCTTGACCTGTCGTTGAGACAGAACTGCCCCAACCCCAATATCTGAGGCATCAACCTCTAATGTAAAGGGAAGTAGCGGATTGGGGTGTGATAACACTGTAGGTCCAATTTGGTGAAAATCGAGGAACCCTTGAGTCTGTCAAAAAGCTCAGTGATGAGTGGTATCGGATAAGCATTCTTAGCCATCAGCTTATTTAACCCAGGTAGTCGATGCATGGTCGCAGTTTGCCATTTTTCTTCTTAACAAAAAAGAACCTGGCCCCAGATGGCGAGGTAGATTTCCTTATGATCCCTCTATTAAGGGCATCAGAAATGTATTCTTCCATAGCTTGGTTCTCCTCACAAGACAATGGGTATGTACGTCCCCTAGGTGGCACCTCTCCAGGAATTAACTCGATGCAACAATCATATGGTCTGTGCTGAGGTAAGGTGCCAGCTTCTCCCTTACTGAAAACATCGCTAAACTGCTGGTATACGTCAGGTAGTGAAGGGGAGGTGCACAAGACCTTAACTGGATGGGTGACGCACTTATCCATACAGAACTGAGACCAAGCAGAGATCTCGCATTTTTGCCAATCAAATTGTGGATTATGCAACTGTAACCAAGGAAAACCCAATATTACGGCATGGTGAGGAGAGTTAATTAGTTGAAACTGCTGCTCTTCTTTATGGAGAGCCCCAATAGTCATGGATAATGGCATAGTTCCAAATGTAACTTGAGCGGGTTCCAGGGGTCTGCCATCAATTGCTTCAATAGCAAGAGGGGTTTCTCTTTCAATACGTGGTACCCCATGCAATTCAGCAAAGGTATTATCCATAAAATACCCAGCTGCACCAGAATCAACCAGGGCCAAAACCTCCACTGAGCGTTGTGCCCACGATAGTACCACCTGTATGGTGGCCTTGCCAATACCGGGTAAGGCAACCGTAAGATGGTGACGTACCGGTTCTACCGGCCTTACCAATACCGGGCAAGGCAGCCTGAGGGAGCACAAGGAGTAGGCTCTACCGGCCCTGCCAATACCGGGTAAGGCAACCTAAGGATGGCAACGTGAAAAGGTTCTACCGGCCTTACAAATACCGGGCAGGGCAGCCCAAGAGAGGAGACACTACTGAGACCAAATAACTGTCAGATGACAATGACAGTAGGATGGATATAATAGCGACATGGTCAAGCGGTCTCACTCAAGCAGAAGTCTCATGCCAGAAAACTACAGGACTAACTGCTGTTAGGACTGGACAGCAGCTCGGAACCTCTAAGTACCTGACTGCAGTCAGGGAGTAAACCGGCGTCCGCATGCTGGGACCAACTGACAGTAATGTGAGCCACAAGGCTAGTGGAGTAAACCAGCGCCTGCGCACTGGGACCAACAGTAGTAATGAGCCACAAGGCTTAATGGAGTAAACCAGCGTCCGCACGCTGGAACCAACAGCAGTAATGAGCCACAAGGCTTAATGGAGTAAACCAGCGTCCGCACGCTGGAACCAACAGCAGTAATGAGCCACAAGGCTTAATGGAGTAAACCAGCGTCCGCACGCTGGAACCAACAGCAGTAATGAGCCACAAGGCTTAATGGAGTAAACCAGCGTCCGCACGCTGGAACCAACAGCAGTAATGAGCCACAAGGCTTAATGGAGTAAACCAGCGTCCGCACACTGGAACCAACAGTAGAAATGAGCCACAAGGCTTAATGGAGTAAACCAGCGTCCGCACGCTGGGACCAACAACAGTAATGAGCCACAAGGCTTAATGGAGTAAACCAGCGTCCGCACGCTGGAACCAACAGTAGTAATATCGCCGGAGCGAAAGGAGAGCAATGTCGCCTCAGCGACTGAAGACAGGGAACCACTGGAACCAGGCAGAGGATCAACCGGGTCGAGCACCGCTGAGCCGACTGGCAACCACGGAGAACAATCGGAACCGGACTGGAACGACAAGCAGGCAGGAACACAGGAACAGGTCGACTCAGGAACTCTGGAACTCAGGACTCAGGAACAGGCCCAATCAGCTACAGCAGACAGGACGGATAAGATGCTGTCAGAGACACCATGAAAGGGCAACCAAAGGGTGCCCGAACTGAGTTTAAAAAGGCAATGTGAGGCGGGCTGATGACAGGCAGCCAATGGGAGCCCCCTGCAGGTGATAGACACTGGATTGCAGCAATCACGGGCACCGTGATACTTTGCCTGTTGATTTCATGGAATTCCCCTTGTGGAGAGGCGTTTTGTGAGGAGACACTGTAAAGAGGAGTTGTGCTTGACGGAGGACGGGCTTAGGTGTCATATGGTGTCTGTTTTTCTATTCTCACACGGGTTGAACTGTGCTTGATGGGAAGCGGACCAGAGTGATACATGGTGTGCCCTTTCCGTCTTTTGCACGGGTCCAGCAGGGTCTCCTTTTGGACGTATACCACGTTGTAGGGGAGCCACTGAGGTGCATTTGGGCTAGTCATCGAAGATATATGGTGTTGATGATTTGGATTTATAGTATGCACCTATATGTTTTGAAACATTGTTACTCAGATCACTAGAGAATTAGATTGTATGTTTAGGAAGTGTTTACAATAAACCATTTTTATGTAAATATTTATTGGATCCCTTATTTATAGCGCTGATCTTGTGTTTTTTTTTTTTTTAGTATTCCTTACCATTGGGAGTGTGGTTTTGTGATTAGGCTGCTGATTTCTTGTTGGATTCTGTAACTTCACCAGTTGCGCTTCATATCCGATTGGGTTTATATGTTTGTATGCTGGGGTTTGTGGAGAGTTTCGGGTTCTCTGTGGTAATTTAACAGCTCGTTTGCTATGTTGGGCACTTTGAAGGATGTTTTCACACTTTTCCCTTGGGGCTTAGTGTTTATCTAGTATTACTCTTGTGCTTACTATACGTTTTGAGGCTTTGCACATACTTTGTTAAAATGTTCTTTTTTAAGTTAAAGGGATAGTAATGTTTCATAATAAAAGCATCTCTAATTAATCATCATAGTATTTGGACTTTGGAGAGTGTTATTTCAATTCTGTCATAGTTGTAGTCCAAGAGTAATTCAATGACAAATTATCCCCCTCCCACCCCTTTTACTGATGTAACACTGTTCAACCAGATCAGAAGGGAGGTGCCCAGGTAGATTGCAGAGAGGGACAATCTTCAAGTAAGGGAAAAACCTGAAAAACTTGTCTGGGGGGCAGGGCTTTCATTGTTCTCACTGTAAGAAGATTGTCCCCTTCTGTTATCTGTCGGTCTTAAAACCAGATTCCACATCTTAGAAGAGATGGCTTACACTAGGTAAAAGGGGTGGGGGGTGGGAGGGGAAACTTTGCTTGTGAATATCTCTCAAACCATAAAGGTTTGAGAGATAAGACTTATATCGTTCTTCATGTTTGTTTAATGCCTACAACATAAAATAAAGATAAAACAAAGTGTTACTATCCCTTTAAAGGTGTGCTTTACCACATGGCCGCAATGCTCCATTCACCTCTATGGGACTTTTCTTCATTGGGACATATCTCTGCAACCACTCCACGTACCAAGTTCAGAGACAGCTCATTCTCCTTGTCTACCATTGTCCTACAGTCTTGTTCATGTTCTGAGTATCTTGGGGGGGGCTCAGCGGGCTTCGGGCACTGTTTGTGGGTACTTTGAGGGGAAACTACATTTCCCATGAACACCCATTTAGCGGGCTATTTTCTGATTGGCTACCTCTTTGGACGCTATTTTCTTTCCTTCCCCTCACGAGTATCCTACGCAAAGCTGGGATTCTTCCTCTCTCCTCAGCAGATTAACCCTTCACTTGCCAGTTAAGTGTATTTTAATTCTTTCTGGGGTGAAATTTTAATCTGGGACACAGTATTTGGTTTATTCCTTATACTTTCAGACACTTTATATCCTGTTAGGATGTTAACCCCATTGGGACCTGGGTTTATACCTAAGATTAAGAATACTGGGGTGTCTGTGACCCCCATTGTGTTTTGTTCCTCATGTCAATAAGGGCTTCCTAAAGAATACTCTGGTCATTTATGCCTTTCAGGTGCTGTGGCCCCTGCTTCTCTGCCAGGGCCTACCAGCCATGTTCTAGAGCCACCTTCGGTGCAAGAGTTAAAAACTATTCTGTCACCATTTCCTACGCACCTACAGGGGGTCCTCCAGGCTTGGAAGCCCCCTGCGTTATTCAGGGTGTACCTGACGTGTCAGATTTCTCTGAGGAGGAATTGTTGGTGAATTCAGATGCAGGTGAAGGCTCTGATGGGGTTGGCTACAAAATTTTTGGGACTTTTTTGACGCGGATTCTGAGCCCTCTGCTGAGGGTCTTATCAAGGCAGACCTCAATACCATGAAAATTCCCCCTGTTTCTGTGGACCCTAAGACTACTTCTGATGTCTTCCAAAGGCACTGCCTTTTCACCTAATCCCACTCTTGACCAAGTTGTTCTAGATGAGTGGAAAACCCCTGACAAGCGTTTGTCCTTGTCTAAGAAGTTTGCTAAGCTATACCCATTCTCTGAGGTGGACTTGGCTCAGTGGGCCCCCCCTAAGGTGGATGCCCCTTTCTCTAGGCTCTTCAAATCCACGGCTCTGCCTGAGGCAGATGCTTCTGCTCTCTAGGTTTTGACTAACAGGAAGATTGAGGTTTTCCTAAAGGCTACATTTGGGACTATAGGTGAATCTCTGCGACTCACCTTTGCTTCCGCTTGGGTAAATAGGGCCATTGCTGTATGGACAGAATAACTTACTGACGCTCATCAGGGCGCCCCCACAGCTGATTTGCTGCAGTTATTGACTAACATTTTGGGCACCTCCCTCTTTGGGCCAGAGTTGAAGAACCTCATCACTGAGGCTACTGGAGGCAAGAGCGTTTGTTGCTCTTGGTCCCCAAAAAGAAGCCTCAGGCACTGGAGGCCTGTGGTATGACCCCAGTGGTTCCTCAGGCTCCGCACTTCTCCATGCCGAATCCCGGACCCCATGCACCAGTGAATGGCCACCTGAGCCATTCTCTAACTGGACAGACACCGAGGTGGATCCGTGGGCTTTACAGGTGATTTCCGAGGGTTACAGGATTTCCTTCACTTCTCTTCCGCGCTTCAGTTTCTTCTATTCTTACACTCCTCAGGGACTGGAATACCTTTGTATTTTCAATGGTGCCATCCAGACTCTTTTGGACAAGGAAATTCTGGAACCGGTTCCTGACCCAGAACTAGGTTCCGGCTTCTATTGCAACCTTTTGTGGTAGTCAAAGGACGGCGGCTGCCGTCCTATCCTGGACCTCAAGGATCTCAATTCCTTAGTGGTCAAGACTCATTATCCAAGTGTCCTTAAGATCAGTGATTGCGACAATGTGCCCTGGAGAATTGCTGGCCTCTTTGGACCTCCAAAATGCCTATCTGCACATCACTATTCATCCAGAGAGCCGACAGTACCTCAGGTTCGCTTGCAGCATGGGGAATTTCCAGTCTTCTACTCTCCCCCTTGGTCTGTCCACAGCCCCCCAGGTATTCACTCGCATCCTGGGTGCATTCGTTTCTGTTATGCATGAGAAAGGCATCCGAGTCTCTCCGTGCATGGACGACTTGCTCTTGAAGACCCCTTCTCCAGATCTCCTTCACCAACAGGTTCAGGACTGTATCCTTGTCCTTATGCATCATGGATAGATCCTGAACATGGACAAGTTAGACCTGATCCCATCTCAGAGGCTGGTCTTTCTAGGCCTTCTGTTCGGCACCCTGAAGGGTATGGTCTTTCTGACAGAAGAAGTGGTTCAACAGGTCACCAACAAGGTTTCCTCAGTCCTGGCTTGTGACTCCATTCCAGCCAAGAAGTTGACCCGTCTCGTGGGGAAATTAGTTTCCACTATAGAGGCAGTACCGTTTACGTTGGCTCACACGAGGGAACTTCAGAGGTTTATGATCCAGGTTTGCAAGGGGAACCCAGATCTCCTGAAGCTGTCTGTTTCTCTCCCCTTAAACGTGGAGCTGAGCCTTTCTTAGTGGTAAAATCTCTCCAACTTGCAGAAGGGCAGACCCTTTCTGATTCCGTTCTGGACCACAGTGACCACAGATGCTAGCCTATCTGGTTGGGGAGCGGTCCTGGGTCACCTGAACGCACAGGGTCGATGGTCAGTGGAGGAGTCTCTCCTAACCATCAATGTCCTGGAACTTAGGACGATATTCCATGCTTTGAGGTACTGGTTGTATCATCTCGACAGCCGTCCAGCTCGCATACAGTCAGACAATGCCACGGCCATGGCTTACATAAACAAGCAGAGTGGAACAAGAAGTCTCGCTGCTGGTTGGAGGTCAAGGCTATTTTAACCTGGGCAGAAGAACATGTCCCTGCAATCTCTGGAGTTCATATTCCAGGTGTAGACAACGTCAGCCGACTTCTTAAGTTGACCCACAGTGGACAACAGGGAATGGGAGCTCCACAAGGAGGTGTTCGGCCTCATCATCCAGAAATGGAGGCTCCCCTGGATCTACCTGATGGCGACCAGAGACAACAGGAAGGTCCCGAAATTTTGTTCCCACTGGAGGGATTCTCTGGCTCTCGCAGTGGATGTTATGTCGATCCCATGGCATTTTCCTCTAGCCTACATTTTTCCTCCTCTTCCCCTGATTCCCAGGGTGCTGAGGAGACTATGGATGGAGAGAACGCCGGTTGTTTTAGTTGCTCTGTGCTGGCCCTGGCAACCTTGGTTTCCGGAGCTATTGGACTTGTCTGTGTCCAAGCCTTTTTGTCTTCTAAGCAGACCAGATCTCCTTTTACAGGGCTCCTGTGGAAGGAGAACGAGGAGTGCCTGGGTTTGATGGTCTGGTGGTTGAATCCTCATATTGAGGTGGAAGAGTTTCTCGTCTGTGGTGGTAGACACTATGCTTCGTGCTTGCAAGCCTGTTTCCTCTAAGGCCTACCACAGAATTTGGTTTATTTTACACTCTTCGTGTATGGACAGGGATCTGTCCTCTCAAGAGTTTGATTTTCTGACTGTTTACAGGATGGTGTGAACAAGTGTCTTTGCCTGAGTTCTTTGAAAGTTCAGACATCTGCTCTTTCTCTCTTTTTTTCAGAGGCTTACCCCATCCTTCCAGATCTCAAGGTTTTCTTTCAAGGCGTTGCTTATGCTTACCCTATCTTTAAGCATCAGTGACACCTTAATCTGGTGTTGGGCTTCTTGCAGTGCCCTCCCTTTGAGTCCTTGGTTACCATTCCTCTTCGTCTCCTGACTTGGAAAATGGGTTTCCTCTTGGAGATTGTCTCTGTGGCAGAGTCTCAGAACTGCAGGCTTTGTCCTGCAAACCACCTTTCCTGGTGTTTCACAAGGACAAGGCGGTTTTTCGCACTTCCCAGGAATTTCTTCCTAAGGTGGTCTCTGAGTTCCAGATCAACCAGGAGGTTGTTCCTTCATTCTGTCCTGACAAGGAGAGGGATCCCCACTTGTTAGATGTGGTGCGCTGCCCTAAGTTCTATGTGCACCACACTGAGTGTGTTCACCACAACAGACCCAGGAAACTGTTTCGCACAGTAGAAAGCCTCTGCAAACCAGCATGCAACTTTTCTGAAGATAAGTATGAAGAATTTGCAATCATCTTCACAGACAAGCTTTCCTCCATCTGAGCCTCCATCACAGCAGGCCAACCAGTTACCCACCATAACCACTACAGTGGAAGACCAGGGTCCCCCAGTTTATGGTCTACTTTTACAAATGTGGATATAGAGGAAGTTAAAAGAACCGTTCAAAAGTTGCGCCCCACTACATGTGACTTAGACCCTGCCCCAACTCATCTTATATACGCATGCACTGAAACTCTTGCCCCAGCCCTCACAAAAATAGTGGAGTGTTGATTAAAAACTGGAATATTCCCGGGTCCTATAAAAGAAGCTGTGGTAAAACCCCTCCTAAAGAAACCTTCATTAGACCCAGACTGCATAGCAAATTACAGACCAGTATCCAACCTTCCATTTTTGGGGAAAATCATTGAAAAAGTAGTGGCAACTCAACTGGAGGCCCATCTATCGAGCTATAACATCTTTGATCCTTTCCAGTCAGGTTTCAGATGCTGCCACAGCACAGAAACAGCGCTAGTCCGAGTGCTAATTGATCTCCTTTTGGCGAGAGACAAAGGTGATTACTCCATCCTAATCCTCCTGGATCTTTCCACTGCATTTGACACCACTGACCATGGAATTTTAGTAGAGAGCTTGTAGCACATCTGTGGTCTAGGAGGCACAGTTCTAAACTGGTTTAAATTTTTCCTCACTGGTAGATCACATAGAGTAACATCAGGATCTTGCTCATGGGCACCAACAGAATTGGTGCGGAGTTCCACAAGGTTCCATCATGTCTCCCATGCTATTCTTACTTACTACCACTGGGAGACATAATTAAAAGACACGGCCTAAGATATCGTTGTTACGCAGATGACGCACAACTCTACTTCTCCGTTGCTCCAGATACTAAAGACCCAACATGCCTCATCAACAGTTGCTTAGCAGACCTCATAGAGTGGATGAATGCTAGTTGGCTTAAAGTGAACCCTGACAAAACAGAGTTACTCTTGGTGAGGGGACCCGGGCAACAAGAATATCTCAGGATCACCCAACTGGCCTGGAACTTGGAAGCTCTGTACTCATTAGTTCAACAGAGGTACGAAGTCTCGGAATGATGATTGACTCCGGACTGTCATTTAAACAGCAGATCTCTTCTGTAATTAAATTTGCCTTCTTTCGTCTGAGAAACATATCCAGGATACAACACTTAATTCCACAGGATGATATGCCAACATTAGTCCATGCAGTTGTGTCTTCTCGTCTAGATCACTGTAATGCACTTTACTTGGGCCTCCCAGAAAAATAAATCCATCGCCTGCAGACAGTACAAAATGCAGCAGCCAGACTACTGACCAATAACACCCATTCTCCACTCCCTGCATTGGCTTCCAATTAAATGGCGATCATATTTTAAAATTGACCTGCTGACCTTCAAAGCCTTAAATAATCAAGGCCCACAGTACCTGAAAGAGCTCCTGACACCCTATATTCAATCCCACTCACTGCGGTCAGCCAACAGATCCCTGCTGTCAGTACCCACAATAAAGACAACCTCAGGTTCCCGGGCATTCAGCCACGCTGCCCTGACATTCTGGAACTCTTTACCGTCCTCAATCTGAGAGGCACCATCATTACAGACTTTTTTTTAAAAAAAAAGCTAAATACCCATCTCTTTTACCAGGCATTCAGTCAACTCATGTGACCATAAGGAACTCTAAAATTTTATGTCTGTTTATAGATTTGTTAAGTGCTTTGAGTCTCAAAGGGAGAAACGTGCTATAAAAAATCACAAATTATTATTATTATAAGGCTGGTGAGCTAGCTCAGTGGTAAATTCCCTGCCTATGGAGCCTGCTCAACCCGCAAGGTTGCAGGTTTGAATCCCGGCAGGGTCAACTCAGCCCTTCATCCTTCCGAGGTCGATAAATGAGTACCATTGATTGGGTAATAACATCTATTATTTCAGCTGTAGATTTGGTTAATTCCGAGCACGTGCTCTGAAAGTGCTTTGAGTCCCACTGGGAGAAAGGCGCTATATAAATACTAGTTATTATTATTATAATGATGCACTCTTTGTCATCCCTGAGGGTCCCAGGGCTGGTAAGGCTGCATCCAAGATGACTATTGCTTCTTGGATCAAGTCTACCATCCGTAAGGCCTATGAACTCAGGGAGAAGCCTTTTCCTTTTTGTGTCACCAGGTCTGTTGGGGCCTCTTGGGCCTATAAGAATCAGGCCTCTACTGATCAGCTGTGCAAGGCAGCTACTTGATCGTCTGTGCACACTTTCGCTGAACTCTGTCGTGTTGATGTGCTGGATTTGGCTTAAGCCAGCTTTAGCAGGAAGGTCCTGGAGGCAGTTCTGCCTGTCTAGGACTTTACTTATGTCACGGAGTGACTAGGAAATAACGACACTTGACAAGTACAGATAAAATTAAAATAAACTTTATTTTAAACACAACAGTGGCAGTAAAGAATAGTATATTCTCACGAGTCCAGGGAAGAACGGTGCACACTATCTTCACCCTTCACTAGGCAAGTGTGGCAACTCTCATCTGTACCCTAATGCTAGAGTACCCAGGCAACAGGAGCGAGTATCTCCAGAACTCTGGAGCAACACAGTAGCAACTAACTCCCCCACCTTCTCGAGGCCAGGTGTGAGGACAGTGCAAGACACTTCCTCAACCCTTCACTAGGTGTAGCAGTAACTAAATGGCCCTAGGTAACCTTCACAGCTGGATAGGACAGTGCATGACACTTTCTTAGTCACACCAAGCAGGTGACTCGTAGCGCAACTATACCCTACCGCTAGGGTATACCTATGCAAGGCAAAACGGCACCTAGTAGTCTAGGTGAGGCAACACTGGGACTGGACAGAACAGGTCAGTGACACGGACTGACTGAAGCAAGCACCCAAACTAGACAGATCACGGGAAGTCCGTGACACAGACTGACCGACAAGCACTGCTAACAGGGTAGCGAGCGTGGTAAGGTAGGCCCAGACAGCAAGGATTACAGTAGCCGGGCAGGGTAGCTGAGGCTAGCAATTGTAAGCAGAACGCAACAGAGGGAGAGTGGTCAGACGTAGCCAGGAGTCAGAGCCAGATCGGGTAGTCAGACGGAGCCAGAGTAATACACATGAACAGCAATGGACCAACACAGCACTAGGCTCAGGTACACCACAAAAGGGCACTGGTAATAGGCCATGCAGAGGTTTAAAAGGCCTGGCAGATGGGCGGAGAGATGACATCACAACAACAGTGACCTATAAGAACAGCAACTTGCATAGAGCGACATCCAGGAAGTAACAATGCCGATGTTACAGCAATTACCCACTGGAGGCAATCACGGGCACCGTGATAACTTCCTGTGTCTCAGTGATCTTTAACTGTTGAGCCCAGATGGCTCTCGCGCAGTGTGCTGTGTTGCAGTTACTGGTGTGTTGTATTCGATTTCAGTGTCTTTTGACACATCATTGTTTAGGACTATCCTATGACCTGATTAGTCCATATGAGCTCTGTTGATTTTGGGACCAGCGCCTGGTCCTTGCCTTCTTTCCCATTGTAAGGGATGTTTTTTTGGTGATCTCCTCACGGTTAGTTGGGGATTAATGCTCTGCAGCCACGTAGCCAGCAACAACAGAGAGGCAGGCAATGCCATCTCCAATTGTGCAACATTCAGTATTATATAACCAAGCAAATACTCATGTGTAGTGTTAGACATACCTTGCATACCTTTAACGGTGTAGTCTGTATTTACCCTATAATAAACACAGTTTTTGCTTAGAGCCATTGGAGACCAGGGAGAGTGTACCTGGTCTCAAGCCTGAGAGATAGAGCGTGTACCTCATCTCAAACCTGTGGTGTGGAAAAGATCGTTGCTGCAGAGTCATATGGAGGGCTCTCCCATACTGATGTAAACTCCGGCAGTAGCTAAGTATCTTTTATTTTCTCTTTTTGTAATGTATCTTTACAAGCCTGTGTGTGAAAAGGTGGTTGCTGCCTTTGCTTGCTTGCCTTTGTGGGTATTTCTTTATCTTTATTCTGAAATTCCAGACCTCTAATGTAAGTAGTCGGCAGGATTGGAATTTCATTAAAGATAAGGTGTGGTAGTGTAGGAATGTTTAGCAAACTGAAGAAATTAACCCGTACAGGGAGTAGGTGCGAGAGGGCACCTGTGTCAACATGGGCAAAGATGGGACCGTGGTTCCCAATTGCCCAAGAATTGTATAAATATGCTGATGGAAACAAGCTAGCAGAGCCGCAGAAAGCTGCTCTCAGATTGGATTTATCTAGATATTCTGCAGCTGAGCAGACAGCTGCCTTACACTTCTTACAGAAGGAATCTGAAACTGTTACAGAGGCATATCAAGCTTTACAGGATAAATGTATTATGATGCAAAGTACATTACGGGAGCAACAAAAGAGACTAGAACAAATGGGGGACAGTTTTGCTTCGTATGTGGGAAGTGCTGTAGCAAAGGAGAGAAGGAGGCAAAGAAGGGTGATGTCTTCCCAAAGCACTGTCCACGTACGAACATTGGTAGCAGAGAAGTGGGATGCAATTTACCAATGGGATGGGCTGTCTGATGAGGACAGTGAATCAGACTGTCAAACAGATGCTCCAAAATATGGGGCGCGACCTATTGTTACTGAGCGGCAGCAGAAAAATTTCACTAATTGCATGCAAACCCCTCAGGCACCAGTGGCTGAAGGGGTTGAGGTTGCTGCAGCTGTGCCAGCTACTTCTGAGGAAACAAGGTCATATTCAGCTACAGAGTTGGCAGAATTAGGCAAGATTTACAAACAGACAGTGCATGAAGATCTGTTGGCATGGGTTTTGCGTGCCTGTGATGCTGGTGGTGAATGTGTTACTCTGACCAAAGAAGAGGCGATAGGATTGGGTAACATTTGTGTAGCTCCTGATGGGATACCTATACATGCCTTGTTGAAATGCTGGCAGGAACTGAAGCAGGAAGGGAAGTTACAAACAGCCAGACTCCAAAAGGTGGCGACTAGTGATGTAGAAATAGGGGGGGAGGGTGACATAGAACCAACTGACATACTCCCTGTGACACCCACAGCTCCACCCCCAGCAATGGCTACTCCATACACGGAAGCATTTGATGCATTACATGAACACGCACAGACGTGGATTCTTCCTGAATCTGTATGAAATGTTGCCCAGTCCCTGTCCCCAAGCCCTACTGTTTTGCATATAGCAGTACTGAAATCCGTTATTAGAAGAGAAACGTTTCCCTTGAGAGCAGGAACTGTGCCTCTCATCAGCAACTGCAATGTGCACAGTGTGTGGTAAATAACACCTGGGGGCACAACTGTATCCAAACACCATGACAACAGAACCCACTCTCGCTGTCATATGTCTATTTGGTATCAACCATTCCTCACATGACTTGTGAGGAAGGATATAAATGGAACATAGTGCTCTATGTAATCACTTCATTAATGTAGACCCACATGGGCCCTGCACCAGGTAAATCTTTCATCTACACCCTTTTTTGTTTTATTGTATGTCTGCTGGATTTAATTGCACTACACTGGGACCCACAAATAATAATAAAAACATCAAAATATCATTTAAAGGGCCCCCTCCGACACGTTTCAAAATAACATCTTTCTTCAGGGATTTTTAATTTAGGTAGTATTTGTATGTGTATTAGAGTAGGACTTACCATAAAGTGAGATACCTTGGCGTGGTTGGTAAGCTTACACACGGATTGGCCAGTTTGTGGGATGAAATTCTCACATAGATTTACTAAGGATTATTATATATGCCTATTACAGGGCACACATTCACAACATATAGAGGAGCGCAGATGTGTTTGTGTGTGATATATATATATATATATATAGTCGAGAAATAAAATAAAAAAATTAACAGGAGACCATGCATTATATATCTCGCATAAATTAAATAAACAATATAAATAAATAAAATTGATATCTTGTACACAATCTAGGTATGACACACTTTTTCACAGTGAACAGAATTGTTAAAAAAAAAAGAATCAATTACTCATATTCATGAAACAATATATGTAATTTTATTTAAAGGTAAATAAAATGCGATCTATAAAATACAATAATAATCGGTGAATTGGGATATAAAGGTATACAACATTGACTCAGTAATATATCTCAATGCAACAGTCTTAGACTAAGAAATATATATATAGCATAAAGGAAATATTATAAGATAGTATATATCAGACAACTGCACAGATAACATACAAGCACATATAGCGTTAAACTTATATATATATATATATATATATATATATATATATAGGTATCCAGAGGTAAAGCTAACCCAGCAGTAGCGAGGGTTAACAGTTCCTTACAATTATAGACAATACATTTGGCTGCAGTGTAACAACACCTGCCCCACCCCGTATGTACTAATGCAATTAAGTGGCAGGAAAATTGTCACGTGAGTTGTGTTCAAAAGAACACAGGTCAAGTGACAACCCTTTAATAACCACAGTGCACAATACTGCAAGAATTAACAATCTGAAAGACGTAAGGTCCCAGATCTTCCAATAAATAGAATTAACTATCTAACTGCAGTTTCAATATGCATACCTCTGGATGGGACACATAATAATAAAATACATTTCCCAGTAAACATTTGTATTACCACATTATAATCTTAAGCAGTTAAAGTAAGCTAAGGATAAAGCAACACAATGATAATATATATACGAAAATATATCAGAGCGTATATACCATAAAGATTATAATGACAAAATCATGTCTGCACACATCTCAGCAGTAGGGGATAATAGAACTATGGACAGTAAGGACCAGCCAATTACACAATCCAGAGTTTTGTTGTGTCAGAATTTTCACAAGCGTGACTATCCCAACAGATCAAATCCACACCCAGATACCTCGAACAGACAAATCAGACTTGGAACAGGACCAGGCCAAAAATACCAGATGCACAGACAAAGACACAGAAGGGAACCCTCCCAGACAGCAATTGCAAATGTTAATTTAAAACACAGTATCACAGGAGCACAATGACCTTGTTGTGAATTTTAGTTCAGGCACACGTTTTAGACCATTCCAATGAAGGGATTCTGTGTAAATAACGAGATCCCGGCACTTCTCAAGCACCAGCGTGTCAACCGACACGGATCTCCTGCTGACAGCTTTACAGCTGTCAGTAGGAGAAATCAAACTTTAAACACCCGTATCTCTTAAACCATAGCGGTTTAAGAGATACGTTTTTTTGCATTTAGATCAGCTTTTTAAGCTCTTCTAAATGCAAAAAAGTTTTTTTAGACATTACTAACACTTTAAGACTTTTTGTGAGAAATATCAAATTTCTTCATAATATGGTCCTTGGATCCATGCTGACAAAAATCCTCTGGGATATGAATATTTTGCTCTGTGAGGATGATTCCTGGCATCTCTCGCCCAGTGATCCTTGACGACAGCCTTTGAAGCACAATCGATTTAGCCCGAAACGCCTGTCACAGAGGAAGGATGATCCACATCACAGCCTTGGTCTGGACCTCCACAGCAAATGGATTAGTCATCTGACCTCTCAATCTTTCAAGACCTCTTAGGATCTAAAAGAAGCAGCTCATGAGTGATCTGTTTGAAATAGTGTAGCATAACAGCATTACAATTTCAATACGTAGCCCTATAACATTGGCAATATTAGGATAAATGCCTATTCCTTACTAGTATACTTATGGCACTTGTTGCCCTAAGCTGAGCTAGAAAACATAACACTTCCTACATTTGCTCTTCCCCCTTACTCAAAGGAACCCAACCTCAGATTTATGCTTAAAACCAAAAACCTTGTGTTTCAGGGCCTATGACTTTGGAAATGACCCTTGGTCTTTTTCCAATAAACAGTAAGGTCATTTGAGGTCACGAGGTTATCAGTCTCGTGAAACAACTTACCATGTTTTACTGGCTTATTACTGGATTGGAGCATATGGCTTCTCTTCCAACCTGGAAAGTTGTTCCTTAAAGTAGTCATCTCCATCTATAGCAGTCTCCAAAGGAGCCGCTGAACAGTCATGGAGCTTGGCTAATCCTTGAGCTACAGGACTCTTCCTGTTCCACTTATATCGGACTTCCAGTGGGCAACCCTGTAGGGATAAGGTCCACGCGGTGATCCTACTATTGGAAAGGTGCCCTTCTCTTATCTTATCACTCTGCAAATATTGCAAAGGCTGATGTGCAGTTTCGATGATGATTTTCTCACCTTGGTTGAAACTACAGAAATTTTGTAGTGCCCAAACAGTGGCTAATAAAGCTTTCTTGCAGTCATTGAATTTAATTTCCACTGAAGACAGGGATTTACAGGCATAAGCAATTACCTTGTTTTAGGTTATCATGCTTCTGATACAAAACCCCACTGAGACTAAGATTGGTGATAGGTAGAATGGCTTACCTCCTTCTGAATAGGCCAGACAAGGTGCCTGGGTACGTTTCCTCTTGAGCTCGGACACGGCTTGTTCCTGAGATCATTCCAGATCCATGGTTGATCCTTCAAAAACAACAATAATGGCTTTGTTATTTCAGCATAGTTATCAATGAACTTCCGGGAATAATTCATTACACCTAGGAAGGATCTCAATTAATTGAGATTTGGTAGGTGTTTTTGATTTGATTATCACCTCAGCCTTCTTACTCTGAGGATTTAACCCTTCAGTGGTCACCTCATGACTAAGAAAGTGTCATGGTGCCCGTGCTATGCTGGCGACATTCTGTCAGTTTTGTTTACTGCTGACGCTTATTGGCTGAAGTGGCTTTGTCCCGCCCAGTATTTGTCCTTAAATACTGGGCCTTGTCACTTCTCAGGTGCCCTTTCATGGTGTTTCCGTTACCAGCGCTTGTTCCAGTTCTCGTGTGATCTCTGTGTACCGACCTGGACTGCCTGACTACTCTGCTCTATCCGTTCCTGCTCTGTGTACCAACCCGGACTGCCTGACTACTCTGGTATCTCGTTCCTGCTCTGTGTACCAAACCGGCCCGGCTGACGTTGCTGCTCTGTGTACCGACTCGGATTGGCTGACGTTCCTGCTCTGTGTACTGACCCAGGCAGTAGACCAATTACTTGGTTCTGAAACCCGGATGTATAGTATTCTGAATCTAGTGTATAACCTATAGCAGTTCCTTTATTGAAGGTAATGCTATGTGGGGTAATATTATTTACCACAATGTGGACTGGTGTTTTACAAATACTCACCATAGGGGTATGAGACACAGAAACTCCTAGCTGTTGAATCCTATTTGAGAGGCATATTAATGCATCAGGTCTCCTGAGGTTCTGACTACTACATACCAGTAATGATATGGGGAGCTGACTCTCTCCGCCAGGTATAGTGACCTTATTAGCCATCTGTATCTTAACTGCATATGGCAACAGTTGGCATGATTACAGGGCCTTAAATTCATCCTGAAACTCACTGGGGTCCCCTTCTAACCTAGTCCACAGGTTATAATTCACCAGATCAATCTGGGCGGCAAAACAATGTATTAAATCGTTGCCTATATAAATCTGATGTTGGGGCTCCTCCACTACAAGAAACACATTTTGCAGACTTGTCACCTATAGATATGGATAACATACATCTAGCAACAGTGTTGTGACTTGTATCATCATCCAGGTCATGTACCCAATTATCATGTGGAGCAAGATACTTAATATGCATGGGATCTCTTACCTGCTCCAGTAATCGAGTACTGATGTATCTGTGTTCCAGTCACAAATTCAGCTTGGCCTGTTTGATACTCCCCAAGTCTTTAACCTGTAAGGGCACAAACAACTCACCACCTACATTGTCAATACTGAGAATGATTCTCTGGGTCTGTTTGCTCAGTGGGTGATCTGTGAAGAGAAATTGTTAGGATATCACCTTCTAGCTTCACATCCTGGACTTGTTCTGGTAACACCTTGATGGAGAGGTCACATTCCATATTTTCAGTATCACGCACCTGTAAAACAGTGAGGTTGGGGGTCTGGCTATTGACAAAATTAATCTTAATAGTATCCCTGGTTTTCTCTACCACATGGTCATTCCTATGAGGGTGTTGCAGTGCCTGCTCATATCTGATTGGGGTATTAACCTGTAGCCAGATGACATTATTCAAACAGTCTATAATGGAGCTTAATCACTTGAACAGATCAGCACCTATAATTAACCTATTATAGGGAACCTCAACCACTATGACTTTGTGTGTGAATGACTTACTACAGATTCAGAATTTTAACCAAGTTGTTCCCAATACATTTAAGGGGTTACCTCCTATGCATATTAGGGACCCATCAAATGCTTGTAACACTGGCTTGATCTTGGCACACCCCATAATCTGATGAAAGAGAGTTTGACAGTAGTGTAATTTGCGAGCCGGAGTCTATCAAGGCATTAAGATTCATAACATCAAGGTCCTTTACAATGACATCTATAAAATAGCTCCCTTCAATTTCATGCATTTCGCATAAGTAATTACGATGTAAAATCACTTTTGAATTCCTCCACTACTTGCAAGGGTTCACTCCCATAGCTACAGAAGTTCTCTCAGTATTCTGTACTGATAAGACAGTCCCCCTCCCTTCTCCCTCTTCTCCAAGCTGTCTGAAGAAGTACAGGAACGGATTTCTGTGTACCTGAGCAAAAGACAAGGAAGAGATTATAATGTCAGATCTAACACATTCATCCTGTAAAGGAAGGGTGTTAAATATTGCAGGAGTTAAAATATCAGTAGTTACAGGGTTTACATTAACCTGTTTAGCTACTATGGGGTGGCATTCGTCCCCACCAGAAGCCATCCCTAAAAAAGTATTAGATACCTGTTCTGTAGCAGCACTGAGGCCTTGACCTGACTGCCCCATGTTATTCATCAGCTTAGCCATCATGTCTGTGAGGTTGTTAACTTGAGACCTAAGGCTTACCTTTTTCGGGCCTCTGTTTCCAGAGTCAGAGCTGGTGTGTTGCTGAGGCTGCTGGGACCTGTGTTCCTGATTATTAGAGGATTTATTTTTCTTAAACCTCTTTTTAAACTTATTCTGGTTATTCTGGGTTTTGTTATAACCCTGGTTCTTCTTAACAAAAGGCTTATGGCCTTTTGCTTCTGTGGACCCTTGGGAGCTAATAGAGGCAGGTGCAGGGTTAACTTGGACCTGATCATGAACCTGGGGTGATTTTAACACCTCTGCATAGGTTCTCTTTCCAGATTCAAATGGCAAGCTTTCCTCAACTTTAGTCTCTGCTACAGATGGGTGGTAGGCTTCATGTCCCTAGCTGGGGTTCTCTAACTCTGCCGGGCATTATATAGCTTTAAAAGCTGGGAGAGTAACCAATCTAATGGCAATGTGGGTGAATAATCCCTGGCCAGATTGCTTCTCATATACCTGGGCAAAGCATTAAAGAATAACTCCCTAAAATCAGAAGACTGAAACTCATCAACCTTATCAGCTAGGAAGTAGGCACACTTTAATTCTGGCAAGAATTGCCTGGGGTCCTGGTCTGGTTTGCATTTGAGTGCATATATAGCACACTTAGCCTCATGGCAGGTTTTATAGGGCTCAAACTATAGCATAAAGAAAATATATTACGATAGGATATATCAGATAACTGCACAAACAACATACAAGAACATATAGGGTTAAACTTATAAATATAGGTGTCCAGAGGTATAAGCTAGCAATGTTTGAATCCAGCAATAGCGAGGGTTAACAGTTCCTTACAATAATAGACAATACAGTAGGTAGCAGTGTAACACCTGTCCCACCCAGTATGTACTAAGGCAATTAAATGGCAGGAAACTTGTCACGTGAGTTGTGTTCAAAAGGACACAGGTCACGTGACAACCCTTTAATAATCACAGTGCACAATATTGCAAGAATTAACACTCTATCTGAAAGACACAAGGTCCAAGATCTGCCAATAAATAGAATTAACTATCTAACTGCCGTTTCAATATACATACCTCTGGATGGAACAGATAATAATAAAATACATTTTCCAGGAAAAATTTGTATTACCACATTATAATCTTAAGCAAATGATAATATATATATAAGATAATATATCAGAGCGTATATACCATAAAGATTATAATGACAAAATCATGTCTGCACACATCTCACCAGTAGGGGATAACAGAACTATGGACAGTAAGGACCAGCCTATCACGGTGCCCGTGATTGCTGGCTTTTCCTGTCAGTCAGATGTGTGTACTCTCCATTGGCCGCCTGTCTATTGCCCGCCCAGTATTGCCTATATAGACTGGGCTGAGGCACCCTTTGGTTGCCCTTTCGTGGTGTCGCTATGTCAGTAGTCACCTGCCTTGGTACCTGTATCTCTGGGCCTGTTTAGCTACAGTATACCAGTGTCAGCGATTCGTCCAGATGCCAGTGTCACTCCTGCGTGGTTCCTGCCTCCGTTCCTGATCCGGTTGGGCTGACGTTCCTGCTTCCATTCCTGATCCAGTGTTGCCGTTGTTCCTGCTCCCCTTCCTGACCTGGGTTGGCTGTCCTGCTGTTCCAGTGTACTGGCCTGTCTGTCGTTCCTGCCTGTCATCCTTCATTCAACTTTGGTCGCCTGGGTGACATTCTGATTACTGGTTTGCTTCATATCACCGGTTGCTAGCTGCCTCCATTTCAAGCACCGGTAGGGCTTCCGTGTTGTCCAGTAAGCGGTACTGGTTTACTCCATATTCACCGGGTGCTAGCTGCCTTCGTTACTGCACCGGTAAGCGTTCCTGTTGTCAAGTACGCAGTACCGGTTTATTCATTTCACCGGTTGCAGTTGCCTCCATTACTAGCACCGGTAGGGTTTCCGTGTTGCCCAGTACGCGGTACTGGTTTACTTCATATTTACCGGGTGCTAGCTTCCTCTGTTACTGCACCGGTAGGGCGTTTCCGTTGTCCAGTACGCAGTACTGGTTTACTCCATTACACCGGTTGCTGCTGCCTCCATTATTGCACCAGTTGGGCGATACTGTTGTCCAGTACGCGGTACTGGTTTACTCCATATCTCCAGTTGCTAGCTGCCTTCATTTACTGCACCGGTTGGGCCTCCCTGGTTGTCCTACGTGATACTGGTTTGCTCCACTGTACCATCTTATGCTTATGCTTCCAACCTTACAGCACTAGTGGAGCTGTCCTTTAGTCATTTAGGCTGTCTTGCCTGGTATATTGGCAAGGCCGGTAGAGCCTCATGCAGATTGTCGTGCCATTCTCCAGGCTGCCTTGCCCGGTATATTGGCAAGGCCGGTAGAGCCTTATTCCTTCAATTGTGTCATCCACCAGGCTGCCTTGCCCAGTATATTGGCAAGGCCGGTAGAGCCTTATTCCTGCAATTGTGTCATCCATCAGGCTGCCTTGCCCGGTATATTGGCAGGGCCAGTAGAGCCTTAGTCATATTGTTGTACGATACCATAGGCTGCCTTGCCCGGTACATTGGCAAGGCCGGTAGAGCCTACCATACTGTGTCTTGTAAAAGCTACTGTTTGAACCTATTTTGTGCATGTTGTATATATGTATGCTCAGGACCCGTGAGGGTTCTTATTAAGCATTTCAATAAAGTTTGATTTTTATCTTACTGTGTGTCTGAGAGTCTAAACAAACCGTGACACAGCCAATTACATAATCCAGAGTTTTGCTGTGTCAGAATTTTCACAAGTGTGATTATCCCAACAGATCAAATCCACGCCCAGATACCACAAACAGACAAATCAAATTTGGAACAGAACCAGCCCAAAAAACACCAGATGCACAGACAAAGACACAGCAAATGTTAATTTAAAACACCGTATCACAGGAGCACAATGACCTTCTCAGAACAACATTGTTGTGAATTTTGTGTGCATTTTTGCAGTGGACACAAATGCATTCCACAGCATTCATGCAATGACCTCTACACGCACAATAAACAACTGGCTCTGCAGGTGTTGGCACTGTCAGCTGAACTGTAACTCCCAATGATCTAAAATAGCTATCAATCTGATCTTGCCTTATTACTATTGTGATTGGAGTGTATAACCTCCAAAAATTATTCTAACTTTACAGCCAAATGGCTACTGGAAAATTATTTCTCAATAGACGGGCCAAATCCACTAGGAAAATAATGATAATTTTGGAAGTGTATACAGTGTTATGATAATACCTTAAATTATACTTTACTAATCCTATATAACAGGGTGTGGTCTTTGGCATGGCACGGTTCTGCTCACTTCAGGAACCAGGAAATTTGGGAAACAAAAGCCCTATTTCCCCACTGTACACTGCTTATATTACCCAAACCCCCCTTAACAGAAAGGTACGCCTGTTCTCTCATAGGTCACAGCTAAAGAATTAGCATATGAGGGAATATAGATTAGTAAATACTATATAGAAGCAATTTGAAATCTACCATGTCACTAGGTCGCAGTCTACTACAGGGAAAGGTCAGGAAAGATTACTTGTCAATCAAAAATTTTATTGAGTAAAAACAATAAAAATTAATTAGATGAATCGCCTCTCTCAAATATGTGTAGTTTTATTTTCCCACATACAGATCCCAGGTGCAGGGAGATAACATTCCTCTACTATGAGGAATGAAAGCCTCCCTATTCTCCGGACTAGGGAGATAACTATGTTTCAAGGATAAGTCCATTTCCAGAGAAGCAAAACCTATTGCTGCTTTTAATTATACAGCCTTACAGTGGTCTCTTTCTTCTTGTCTCCTCATTCCCTTTCATCCAGTTTATATCCTGAATGTATTGGGGGTCCATAGACTGAGTTGTAGGCATTCCTAGGCAACAGAGAAGACTACATTACCCAGAATTCCCATTTCACGGGCCTTCTTCCGATTGGCTGCCTGTTTTGCAGTTTCCATTTTATTTCTCTCTTGCTTAACCTATGCAAAGGCAGACTCTCCTTGCTCTCCTTCTCCAGATTAACCCTTTGCCTGCCAGATAAGTACTTTCTGGGCTTTTTTTGGGTGAACTATTTGGTGAACTGTTACTAGTGATTTTTTACTAGGTTAGACACATCTCCTGTCAGGCTGTTGGATTCTAAGGGACATGGGGCTAGACCCAAGACTAAGGCCTCAGGGACTTCTCTGACCCCCCCTTTCTTACTGTTACTCATGACAAACGGGGCTCCCTAGAGAGTATTCTGGATCTCTCTGCCCCTCCTGTGCTGTGGCCCCCACTACTCCTCCTGGCCCCTCCAGCATTGAACAAGAGCCAGCTTGGGTAAAATCATTGTTCACAATGGCCCAATTTCCTCGCTCCCTCCAAGGCCTTCTTCAATCTTGGAAACCCCAACAGAGTATGCTTGCACTCATAGGAAACTTCCCTGAGGATGAATTTTCAGAGTGTGAATGCGAAAAAGGGGAATATGGATTCTTCTTACTCCTATGGAGACTCTTTTTTGACCCGGACTCCCTTCCCTTGGCTGAGGGACTTATTAGGGCTATTCTGGAGACCCTTCAGGTCTCTGACACTCCTGATGAAGGGCCATCTTAGGGATGCTTCCAAAGGCTTAGGAAATCTTCTAATGTGTTTCCCTCTAATGCCACTCTTGATCAGATACTTCTGGATGAGTGAAATACCCCTGATAAGTGATTATGGAAGCTGTACATGCAGATGCTTCCAAGGATGAATTGTTGGTCTTTTTGACCAACATGAAGGAGGCCAACATTTATTTATCAGTGACTTTGTTTGAATCAATCAGATTGTCTGCTAAACCCTTGGCCTTCTCTGTTACTGCACAATGTACCATGTGACCTAAGATTTGGCCTGCAGACCAATCTTCCAAGAAGTCACTGGTTTCCTTACCTTTTATGGACAAGTCCCTGTATGGTCCTGAGCTAAAGCAGATTATTAGTGATGTGTTGGGGGCAAGATCACGTTGTAGACTCAGATGCCCATCAGACGTCCTACCATGTCAAGGAAACAGTGTCTTTTTCATCCCTGCAAAACGGATGTGCAAAGGCCACAAACTTCGCAGGCCACCAACCAGCACCCCCACCAAGTCCAGACAGCAGTGGCCGCTCCAGGGCTAAGTCTGTCAAGTCAACTTCCACATGACTCTCAGAATTCTAGTCCGCAGGTTCCCATAGGTTGTCGTCTTCGCCTTTTTCAAGACACATGAGAATCCTCTATCGCAGACCAGTGGATTCTGTAGGTAATTTCAGAAGGGTACAGAATAGGTTTCAAATCCCTTCCTCCTTTTCATTTCTACCAGTCCAGAGTATCTACTGTGCTGGCCATGTTGAAGCTGTTTAGCGATGCAGTGCAGTCACTGTTGGACAAGAAGTTTCTGGTTGTAGTAGCATCCCAAGAACAAGGTTCAGGTTTCTGTTCCATCCTGTTTGTAGTTCCAGAAAAGGATGGTGGCTGCCATCCTAGTTTGGACTTCAAGTGTCTCAACAAGTATGTAGAGACTGCATGCTTCAAAATAGAATCCTTGTGTTCTGTCATCGAGGCGATGTGCCCAAGGGAGTATTTGGTATCTCTGGACCTTCAGGATGCATACCTACACATTATGATCCTCCCAGACAGCCTGCATTTTGCCTTAGGCTCAGAGCACTACCAGTTCATCGTTCTGCCTTTTGGCCTGGCCTCAGCTCCTCTGGTGGTTACCAAGATCATGGGAGCTTTAACAGCCTTCATCCGGGGCATTTCCATGACTCTTTATTTGGATGATCTTCTGATCAAAGCTCCTTTAGAGGAATTCTTGGCCCAACACGTCCAAGAATGTGCTCAACTCCTGGTCCACGATGGGTAGATTATGAACATTTCAGTCTTCTCCTGTGCCGTACCAGGAGCTGGTGTTCTTAGGCATGAAGTTCGACACCCACCTAGGGAAGATCATGCAGGAGGTGTCTCAGGCCTTCATGTGGCCCTCAGCCATGGTTGTGGAGTACATGGTGGTGATGGGGCCAACTAGTGTCTACCCTAGAAGTGGTGCTTTACTCAGAGGGCTTCAGAGGCATATCATCCTGAAGTGACATGGGAATTTGGCTCTTCAGGCTCAGCAGATCTCCCTCTCTCCGGAAGCCAGACAGGACCTGCAGCGGCGGTTGCAACGCACCACCTGGAACACAGGAAACCCTTCATGATTCTGGAATGGACTCTAGTCACGACGGATGCCAGCCTGAGTGGCTGGCGGTGCTGGGTGACCTGGGGATACAGGGTAAGTGGACTGCTTAAGAATCTCTTCAGTCCATCAATGTTCTGGTGGTCAGGGCGATCCGTCTCGCTCTGGTGTACTGGACCTCTCAGTTGAAAGGTCATTCAGTAACAGTCCAGTCAGTCAACGCCACGGCCGTGGCTTACATCAACCATCAGGGGGAGCTCAAAGCACCATCACCTAGTATGAGGTGAGGTACCTTTTGGGATGGGCAGAAGCCCATGTTCCGGCCATCTCAGCCATTCACATTCCAGGGTTAGAAAATGTTCTGGCAGACTTTCTAAATCACTGAAATGTAGATCCGGTAGAGTAGGAACTCTGTCCTGAAGTGTTCCACCTGATTGTGCTATGGTGGGGACTGCCACTGATGGACCTGATCGCCACGAGGGACAGTAGGAAGGTTCCTATCTTCTGTTACCAATGGGGTGGGAGGTCCTCTGGTCTTTGCCACAGACACAGTGTTGATTCCGTGGCACTTCCACCTCCATTATGTCTTTCCTCCGAATCCCCTAATTTCCAGGGTGCTGTGGAAGATCAGGATGGACAGTGCAACCGTGATTCTGGTTGCTCCTTATTGGATCAAGAGGGTTTGGTTTGCAGAATTAGTGATCCTTTCCATTCAGGATCCGTTTCCACTGCTACCCAGAGTGAACCTCCTTCTTCAGGGCTACCTTTGGAAAGAGGATGTGGAAAAACTGGTTTTGATGGCATGGCTGATTGGCTGATGAGGCCCACATTTTGAGGAGAAAAGGTTCCTCCACTGAGGTCATTTCCACTATGATTCAGGCTTGTAAGCCTGTTTCTTCTAAGGCCTACTATAAGGTGTGGTCTCTTTCATTCCTGGTGTGTGGACAGTACTCTGTCCTCTCAGTACCTGTGTTCTATATTGGATGACAGAGCCTTCAGAAATACACAAAATTAGGATTGTAGTCTTACCTGTTAAATCCTTTTCTCTTTAGTCAATATGGAATATAGGTCTCCCACCCAGAGAAAAGGACCTCTTTTGGTCTTGCCTGTCTGGACATGGGAGTCAGGGTCTTTATTCTCACAGGAGCTTCCTTCTTTTTCTCTTGCTATCCCTAATTGGTGTGGATTACTTACATCATAACTGGAGGTGGAGCTAGGGTTTAGCTGCAGAAGGAGCCGGGAGTCTCCACCCTGTCTTTTTTGAGAATGTGTTCTGCCCTTCAAAGTAGTATCTCAACCCCATGGTACGTGTGTGTTGCATATGGACTAAGAGAAAAGGATTTAACAGGTAAGACTAAAATCCTATTTTTGGGTATCAAATTGTAGACACTTTCATCTAGACATGTCTGACCCTAAGGGGCATATGAGGAAATACAAAACTAAGGATTCAGGGGCTTCTCTTACCCCCTCACTCACTGTTCCTTATGTCATGCTGGGCCTCCTAGGGAATATTCTGGGTCTTTATGTCCCTCTTGTACTGTGGGGCTTACTACTTTCCTGGGGCCATCCAGCACTGACCAAGAGCCTGCTTGGATAAAAACCCTGTTGCTATCAGTGGCAGCTATTCCATCTTCTGTTCAGTGAATTCTCCATTCCTAGAAAACTTTACCCACTATTAAGCAGGTTGAACCTCTCTTTAAGGAACATTTTCAGGTTATTTGGGCATCGTCTCAGAAGGAATTAGATTCAGAAGATGTAGATATGTACTCTTCCTTCTCCTTTGCCGATTTCTATGAGGCTGACCCTCTCCTCTCTGTTATGGGACTCATCAGAGCAATGCTGGAGACCTTTCAGGCATCTGATGTGGGATCTACTTCTCAAGATATTTCCCAGAGACTTAAAGGGGATCTATCTCCCCTAAACAAGTGTAACAGTTTTGTAGGACACTCAGACCAGCAGGTTAGAATAAAACACAGTTTTATTAAAAGACAAGAAAGACTGCCCTCTATAGGCAATACAGAATGACAGGAATATACAGTAAAATACAGATGCCCTCTCAGGCCCAGTATACAGGGAAATAAATATATACTGACACAGGACAGGCATAAATAGCATACAGGGTACTCAAGGGTTAAAGTACATAGAAATCAAATCAGTCTCTGTTGTGGTGTGTTTGACACGCCCATAAGGTGGTAAAGGAGCAATATAGTGGTGCTAGATGAGAACACCAGTAATTAGAACAGGACAGAGACTACTGCTATGCTGAGCAGGGAACTGAGGCCAAAATACTATGCAAGAGCTTAAGGAGTTAGAGCCACAAGCACACAACCAGTGCGTGAACGGAGAGCAAGTGCACTGCAAGAGCTGAGATGTTAAGAGCCAATAGCACCCACCCGGTGCGTTAACGGAGACCAAATACACTGCGAGAGCTGAGGATTATAGAGCCAATAGCCCCCACGGGCGTTGTAACGGAGACCAATTACACTGCAAGAGCTAGCTGTATAGAGCCAATGGCACCCCCACGGGCGCTGTAACGGAGACCAACTACACTGCAAGAGCTTAGCTGTACTGAGCCAATAGCACCCCCACAGGCGCTGTAACGGAGACCAACTACAGTGCAAGAGCTGAGGTGTATGGAGCCAATCGCACCCAATCGGTGCATAACGAGACTACTGCGCCCAACAAGTGTAACCGGATGCACAGGGTAAATCGGAGGCCACCATGCTCTGCAAGTGTTAACGGGAGGCTCTAGTAACGGAGACACAAGGCTCAGCAAGTGTAGCGGAAGGCTCAGGGTAGCGGGAGCAACGGCTCTGCAAGTGTTAACGGAGGCTCAGAGAACGGAGGCAACGGCTCTGCAAGTGTTAACGGAGGCTCAGTGAACGGAGGCAACGGCTCTGCAAGTGTTAACGGAGGCTCAGTGAATGGAGGCAACAGTGCTCTGAAGTGCAAACGGAAGGCTCAGTGCTCTTTAAGTGTTACCGGAGGCCCAGAGCAACGGAGGCAACAGAGCTCAGCAAGAGTAAACGGGAATGCCCAGTACACATCAGGCAACAACTCTGTCAGCCCTGCCACCAGCACAGCGGAAGTCAGAATGTCGCCCAGGCGACACTGGAACAGGCTCTCAGCCGGAACACAGGCAGGGTCTTCAATGTAGCCGGGTCAGGTCACAGAGCAGGAACGTCAACCAGGCCGGGTCAGATTATGGAGCAGGAAAGTCAGCCAGGCCGGGTCAAATCACGGAGCAGGAACTAAGGAGCATAGTCAGATGGGCCAAGTTGGTACACAGGAACACTGGAACACAGCTACACAGCAACACTGGCTCAGGAACACCACGAAAGGGCACCTAACGGGTGCCAAAGGCCGAGTATAAAAAGGCCATACTGGGCAGGCCAAACAAGCTCAGCCAATGGGAGCGCACCACAGCAAAGAGTGACAGATCACGGGAACCGTGATAACAAGTTAGTCTTATTAGTTAGATTATTTAGTGAATATGTTTACAACTGTATTCATTTTTTTTTTTTTTTTTTTTTTAAACGCTGTTTGGGCGAATATTAACATTTAAAGAGTGCCCTGCACCCTACTTCTGGACAGACTGTGGTTACCTGCTCTGTACCACAGACTGTCACTTTGCCTCTGCTTCCCTCCCTCTATCCAGCCTCTTCAGATAACAACGCATTTGGCCTCTAACAGGCACGTGCACACATAGACACCAAGGGGGACTTGAGCACCTGCCCTTTTTGTCCAAAGTGCCCTCTTTGCCCTTTAAAAAAAAAAAAAAAATAATAATTATGAGAAGTGTCCTTTTTTTCATTTGAGCCCCCGCCCCCCAAAATGTCTGTGCACGTCCCTGGCCTCTAAGTTGGAGTGATCTCATTGGCTAGATATTGATCTCTGCCAATGGGATTGCTCCAGCTTACAAACAGAAAGCCTCCGTCTTTGGAAGAGGCTGGATAGAGGGAGGGGAGCAGAGGCAGAGTAACAGATTGCGGTACAGAGCAGGTAACCACAGTCTGTCCTGGAAGCAGGGTGCAGGGCAGTCCTTAAACATTAATTTTCGCCCAAAAACATATTCACTGATTAATCTAACTAATAAGACTAACTTGTGTAGGGGTGATAGATCCCATTTAAAAAAGACACCCCTGTTTATCCTCCCTATAAAACACTTGACCAAATCCTCTTGGAAAAATGGAAATCTCCAAATAAGAGACTTTTCCTTAATAAGCATGTCTCTAAACTTTACCCTTTATGGCTGAGGCTTTAGTGCAGTGGACTTCTAAGAAGTCACTGGTGTACTTTCCATTTCAGGGCAAGGCCTCATTACTGACTGTTTGAAAAAGTACCCTTTTGCCTCAAATTTCCTCCAAACAGTCCTTTCTGGCAAGGAAGATGCATGGATTTTGTTCCTTATGCCAATTAGTGGTGCAGATGGTGCAAATCCCTCAGGTATTCCATGTGCACCCCACCGCAGAGCCATGACAGCACAAGATGTATTCTGCAGTGTCTATCTGACACTCCATCTTCCACATGACTCGAGGAGTCCTGTCCCATTGTTGCCTGTAGGGTGTCATCTTTACCTTTTTCTAGATGCCTGGGCATCCTCTGTAATGGACCAGTGGGTTTTGCTAGTATTATCGGAAGGGTATCTCTTCTTTTGGCGTTGACTACTCCCTAGACAGTTTAGCTGTGGCCAAGACAGAACTAAAGGTGCTGACCATAAGGTCAGTTTAGTGCCGACTAGGTGATGGTTACTACCTACTCATGTCAAGGGAGGGAAACAGACAAGGACACAGATAATACTTCCTGCGCAATACAAAAGAAAATTATACCCACGCACTCACCTAATAGAACATAGTCAGGGCCTATGGTACAACACAGTCTGCTAATAGGGTGCTGGCAGGGAAATAATTAATACAAAGAAAAAGAAAAGAAAAGGAAACCCTGCTTCACTAGCACACCTACAAAAGCTAAACACTGTGTTCCCTTGGTCCAAATGTAAATTAGAAATAAAACCTAACTTTTATTAAAATCTTAAAAACCAAAAAATGTGATGTGATATATTAACATATATGGTAATTAGGGACAGAGCCTAAACATGTACTACCGGGGCATTATCCGGCTTGCCATCAAATTATTTAGATACATAGGTGTATATCAGACTATAAACATACCAAGAGTCTGATTCAGGAATGTTAAATATAGAGGCAACAATGTTCATACATAAATCTAATCTGAGCCGGTATCATTCAAATACAAAGTATACTAAAAGTGGCTAAGCTTCTAATGTAGCAATCATCCAAATAAAGCTACAACAGATTACCAAGGCATCTCCGAGTTATCAAAGATGCTAGTCTGTTAATGACAACCCTTAACTAGTGCTCTAAAATTGCCGGGGCATATCCGGCTTGCCACTATAAACTAGCGCTAAAGTCAGAAGCACCGGAGCTTGTCCGGTTTTCCACTCAACTTCCTGATATTAATCAGGCATAGTCTGGAATATCGGAATTATCCAATACCCTAGTACACCACTTGAATAGAATATCTCTAATACCGGGGCTTGTCCGGCTTGCCACTCATCTGTCTAATAGCAGTCAACTATGTTCATTGATAGCGGAATAGTCCAGTAAATCAATGAACCACTAAAGTGAGAGTATGAAATACCGGGGCTTGTCCGGCTTGCCACTAGACTATATAGTAGTAATCAAATATAGATCGTTAGTCCTGGAGTTTTCCAATGGAACAATAAGCTACTAAAATGAAAATGTTCGATGAAAGCCTCTAATGAAGAATACCGGGGCATATCCGGCTTGCCATTAACCTACAGCATAATCCTATCTAAAATCAGGATCTCTGTCTCCTAAAGTTAAACTGATACATAAAAATCAAAACAAAGACGCGACGCGCGTTTCGTATCACAACTTCTTCATAGCATAGTATGTAACGCTACGGCTCTATACGAGCCTCTTTTTAAATTCCCAAAGTGGGATCACCTCCTGCAAGGAGCCAATCAACAGTCATTCCTGTCCCACTAGCTAACCTATGCATGAGTGACATTGATTGACAGATGGACGATCCAACTCACAAAGTACATGGGCCGTTAAAGGATTTGCATCCAATGAAATTGTTCCCAAAAAGGCTACGCTACTCGTAATGCAGACTAATATACCGCCCACTTGTATGGTGTAACGGGCATAGTAAGAGGAAAATCAACATGACATTAACAATGTAACAAAAAAACACTGTACATAAATAAAAAGGATAACATTTAACCATATGATGTAAGACTCACATGTCCACATTTATACACATATCCTAATGGCAAATCCAGGACTTCACAACTGTCATTTGGAAAATCCTAGATTACCTACATGTCATATGATATTGACTGAGGTATTATTGTAAACTATAAATGAGCATACAAAGACCACTCCTCATTAAGCCCCTTAGGCATTAAAGTATCCAACAAAAAAATCCATTTATTTTCTTGACGTAGTAAAGCTCTTTCCAAATTACCACCCCTTAATCCAAGGGTAATCTTTTGTATACCCCACGCCTTAAGCAATTTGGGTTCCGAATTATGTTTGTCTAAGAAATGCTTAGCCACAGATGTGATCTTTTTATTATGGCTCTCCATATCTTCACAAGCATTCTTGATGTTATTAGCATGTTCCCTGATTCTAATCTTAAGTTTCCTAGAGGTTTTACCTACATACTTAAGTCCACAGGGACATTGTAAACAATAAACCACATTTTGCGTCTGACATGTTATCAGTGTAGAAATCAAATGTGTCTTGTGAAATCTATCAACAACCATTTTGGTAGATACCATATGCTGGCAGGCTATACAATGCCCGCAACTGTGTGATCCCTGAATGGTTGGTTTCTTAGTAGACCAAGGATAAGTATGCACTAATTGATCTCTTAAATTTGGTGCTCTCCTACATCCTGTGAGCACTCTATCACCAACCAATTTTTCTAGATCAGGATCCGATCTAATTACATCCCAATGTTTATTGAGTATTTTAACCACATTGTTCCACTGACTATTAAAAGTTGTTATAAAACGCAAATTATCACTCTTGGATGTTGCTTTACAAGGGACTAGCAACTTAGACCTCGGAGTATATAGAGCTCTTTTGTATGCTCGTTTAACACATCCCTTACTATAACCTCTCTCCACGAATCTATCACGTAGTTCAATGGATCTATCTTTAAAGATATTAATGTCACTGCAATTCCTCCTCAAACGTAGGAATTCACCAACTGGGATATTCTTCTTCATCCTATCTGGATGGTGACTCGAATAGTGAAGCAAACTGTTCGTTGCAGTAGGCTTACGAAAGAGATCTGTGCCAATAGTGTTGTCAGAATTCCGGTGTATCTTAATGTCCAAAAAGTTAACAGATTGCACACTGTATTCAATTGTTAACTTCAAATTCATTGTGTTCTTATTCAGAAGCTCAATAAATTCCTTGAGCACTTCAACAGGTCCTTCCCAAAGGATGAACAAGTCATCAATGAAGCGACACCAGAGAGATACATATTGTGTATATTTCTCTCTCTCTTCTATGAAAACCATCATTTCCTCCCACCACCCGAGGTACAGATTCGCATATGTGGGGGCACATGCACTCCCCATTGCTGTACCTCGGGTTTGTAGGAAGAACTGGCCTTCAAAGACAAATAAATTTCTCTGTAAAATAAAGGACATTAAAGTCAAAAAGAATTCCTTTTGAAGATTACTCCACTTATCATCTCTGTCCAAAAAGTATCTCATGGCCCTCAATCCATAATCATGTCCTATGGAAGTATACAAAGTTTCTACATCACATGTTACAAGCAGAGTATCCTCTGTTATAGGAAGATCTTCAATTCTGCCCAAAATGTCTCCAGTATCACGGATGTAGGAATTTAAATTGTATACGTAAGGTCTAAATATATAATCCAAGAATTGACTGGCACGTTCTGTTAAGCATTCATTGCCCGAAATGATAGGCCTACCAGTGGGACATATAGAGTTCTTATGCACTTTTGGCAACAGATAAAAGGCTGGAACTTTAGGGTATGGTACCTCTAAGAATTCAAATTCTCTCTTGGAGATAACACCTTCTTTAAAGGCATCCAAGATCATCTTATCATAACTTCGTTTCAAATCATGAATTGGATTGCCCAGAATCTTTTTGTAACATTTGTTATCATTCAGCTGCCTCATAGCTTCCTTATTATACATCACTTTTGGCCACAGAACTATATTACCCCCTTTGTCAGAGGGTTTGATGACAACATCATCCCATGTTTTAATATCAGATAAAGCCATACATTCTTCTCTAGTGATATTTCTATCCACAATAGAGTCTGGTAATTTCATAATGTCCTTCAAAACCAGACTAGTGAATATTTGAACAGCTGGACAAATGTTACTTGATGGCATAAATGTAGATTTCTTCTTTGGTGCTGATAATACTTTATGCCTGACTTCATTTTCTTGTAACAAATCTACCAAATCTGTTAGGATACCTTCACCCTCAAAATCAGAAGTCACATCCTCACTGGATAATGACTTGTCAATTGAGTCACGAGTAGCAAAAAATTTTTTGAGTAATAATTTCCTGGCAAACAGATGCACATCAATCATTACACCAAACTTATTAATGGGGCATGCAGGGGCAAAACTCAGACCCCTGCTAAGAACACTAATATGATGTTCAGAAAGTATATGTTCAGAGAGATTTATAATTTGTAGGGTGTTAATATCATTTATCTTCGGGGCCAACCTCGTCTCTCGTTTTGTTTGTATCCCCATCGATTCCTGTCTCTTAAGTCCCTTCCTACCTCTCCGAATTGGTTTCTGTATATTCTTGGTGGTCTGCTTCTCCCTCTCCCCCTTAAAAAATGTTGGTGTACAGAAGACGACTGTGGCATAAATATATCACTCTCCACAGTGCCTTCCTGATCTGATGTATCAGTATCCGATGCTGACGATTCCACTGTTCTCTTAATCCTATCCTCCTTATTGATGTACCTAGGTCTCTTAGTGTTCCAAAAATAGATGGATCCCTTCAAATGATCTTCTTGATCTCTCAAGAACTTCTTTTTCTTCTTATCAATTAAATTTTCTTCAAATTTATCTAATTCACCATTAAATCTGTCCAAATCTTTTGTAATTTCTTCCAGATTCGGAAATTTCTTAGTAACTCCCTCTAACTCACTTATTTCTTTTTCAAGATTATTGATAATAGCTGTTTCATACTCAATCAATATATCCAAATATCCCTCAGAACACTTATTAGAGAGTTCTTCCCATCTATTAGTGAACTCTTGATCAACGAAACTAAAGGATGGCAGAACATGGATTCGCAGTCCACGTGGTATATAACCTTCTTCCTTATATTTTTGTAATGTACATCTGTTCCACCAACTCCGAGTATATTTAAATTGGGCCAATTTAAGATCTTTAAATGTAGCATTCCAGCTAATATTCTCATTGTTGGTTGTGATATGCGTACTACCTGCAAATACATCCCTAGCTCTTGCCGCCCACCTGTCTTTTCTCAAGAATGATGTTGAGGACATTTCCATATGTTCAGAATTAGGCGGTGCAGTGAATTCCTACGTTTGAGGAGGAATTGCAGTGACATTAATATCTTTAAAGATAGATCCATTGAACTACGTGATAGATTCGTGGAGAGAGGTTATAGTAAGGGATGTGTTAAACGAGCATACAAAAGAGCTCTATATACTCCGAGGTCTAAGTTGCTAGTCCCTTGTAAAGCAACATCCAAGAGTGATAATTTGCGTTTTATAACAACTTTTAATAGTCAGTGGAACAATGTGGTTAAAATACTCAATAAACACTGGGATGTAATTAGATCGGATCCTGATCTAGAAAAATTGGTTGGTGATAGAGTGCTCACAGGATGTAGGAGAGCACCAAATTTAAGAGATCAATTAGTGCATACTTATCCTTGGTCTACTAAGAAACCATCCATTCAGGGATCACACAGTTGCGGGCATTGTATAGCCTGCCAGCATATGGTATCTACCAAAATGGTTGTTGATAGATTTCACAAGACACATTTGATTTCTACACTGATAACATGTCAGACGCAAAATGTGGTTTATTGTTTACAATGTCCCTGTGGACTTAAGTATGTAGGTAAAACCTCTAGGAAACTTAAGATTAGAATCAGGGAACATGCTAATAACATCAAGAATGCTTGTGAAGATATGGAGAGCCATAATAAAAAGATCACATCTGTGGCTAAGCATTTCTTAGACAAACATAATTCGGAACCCAAATTGCTTAAGGCGTGGGGTATACAAAAGATTACCCTTGGATTAAGGGGTGGTAATTTGGAAAGAGCTTTACTACGTCAAGAAAATAAATGGATTTTTTTGTTGGATACTTTAATGCCTAAGGGGCTTAATGAGGAGTGGTCTTTGTATGCTCATTTATAGTTTACAATAATACCTCAGTCAATATCATATGACATGTAGGTAATCTAGGATTTTCCAAATGACAGTTGTGAAGTCCTGGATTTGCCATTAGGATATGTGTATAAATGTGGACATGTGAGTCTTACATCATATGGTTAAATGTTATCCTTTTTATTTATGTACAGTGTTTTTTTGTTACATTGTTAATGTCATGTTGATTTTCCTCTTACTATGCCCGTTACACCATACAAGTGGGCGGTATATTAGTCTGCATTACGAGTAGCGTAGCCTTTTTGGGAACAATTTCATTGGATGCAAATCCTTTAACGGCCCATGTACTTTGTGAGTTGGATCGTCCATCTGTCAATCAATGTCACTCATGCATAGGTTAGCTAGTGGGACAGGAATGACTGTTGATTGGCTCCTTGCAGGAGGTGATCCCACTTTGTGAATTTAAAAAGAGGCTCGTATAGAGCCGTAGCGTTACATACTATGCTATGAAGAAGTTGTGATACGAAACGCGCGTCGCGTCTTTGTTTTGATTTTTATGTATCAGTTTAACTTTAGGAGACAGAGATCCTGATTTTAGATAGGATTATGCTGTAGGTTAATGGCAAGCCGGATATGCCCCGGTATTCTTCATTAGAGGCTTTCATCGAACATTTTCATTTTAGTAGCTTATTGTTCCATTGGAAAACTCCAGGACTAACGATCTATATTTGATTACTACTATATAGTCTAGTGGCAAGCCGGACAAGCCCCGGTATTTCATACTCTCACTTTAGTGGTTC
Source organism: Rhinophrynus dorsalis (assembly GCA_037306005.1). Lineage (NCBI taxonomy): Eukaryota > Metazoa > Chordata > Amphibia > Anura > Rhinophrynidae > Rhinophrynus > Rhinophrynus dorsalis. Next base: position 117,134,286 of record CM074722.1, read on the forward strand.
ATTGATTTACTGGACTATTCCGCTATCAATGAACATAGTTGACTGCTATTAGACAGATGAGTGGCAAGCCGGACAAGCCCCGGTATTAGAGATATTCTATTCAAGTGGTGTACTAGGGTATTGGATAATTCCGATATTCCAGACTATGCCTGATTAATATCAGGAAGTTGAGTGGAAAACCGGACAAGCTCCGGTGCTTCTGACTTTAGCGCTAGTTTATAGTGGCAAGCCGGATATGCCCCGGCAATTTTAGAGCACTAGTTAAGGGTTGTCATTAACAGACTAGCATCTTTGATAACTCGGAGATGCCTTGGTAATCTGTTGTAGCTTTATTTGGATGATTGCTACATTAGAAGCTTAGCCACTTTTAGTATACTTTGTATTTGAATGATACCGGCTCAGATTAGATTTATGTATGAACATTGTTGCCTCTATATTTAACATTCCTGAATCAGACTCTTGGTATGTTTATAGTCTGATATACACCTATGTATCTAAATAATTTGATGGCAAGCCGGATAATGCCCCGGTAGTACATGTTTAGGCTCTGTCCCTAATTACCATATATGTTAATATGATATCACATTTTTTGGTTTTTAAGATTTTAATAAAAGTTAGGTTTTATTTCTAATTTACATTTGGACCAAGGGAACACAGTGTTTAGCTTTTGTAGGTGTGCTAGTGAAGCAGGGTTTCCTTTTCTTTTCTTTTTCTTAATACTTCCTGCGCCAATCAAAGGTTGCTGAGATGGGGAACTGGAGGACAATCACCAACTCAAAAATGCAACCAGATGTCAGAGGATTCAAAGTTCGACCTTTTGGACTGGAATCCAACTGCAGGTTGAAGGAGTCAAACAGCAGCAGGACCAACAGAAGGTCAAAGTAGTCAAACTCAGACTGTACCGAAGAATAGAGAAACTCAGATTGGTCTAATGAGTTGAACAGACAGTGGGAATAGGCAGCTGGATGGTTGGATAGTCAGTTTAGCAGGGTCAGCAACAGGTTGTCAACAAAGTGCACAAGAAGAGTAACAGTGAAGCAGCACCGCGGTCAGTAATGAAGACTCAATCAATGGAAACATGGTACAAAATCAGCAAGCAGCAGAGTAGTCAGGAAACAAGGACAAGGTCGATACACGGAAATCTCACTGAAGGAAGGACAAGGGAACTCGGGAACAGGACTAGAAACTACTAAACACTCACTAGAATGCTTAGATTGTGCGACAGGCTTGAGGAACTAACGCTTGATAAACGCTCCGGACTGAGTACAATACCAGGGTGCAAGTATCTGGCAAACTGGAAAAAATGTCAAAAGGAATCGGGAAAAAAGGCCAGAAAAGGGACAGAACATGACACTATCTTTCCCCCATCTCCCAAAAGGACTACCTCAGGGAGTCCAAAGACAGATTAGTAGGAAAGGACTGGTGAAAGTGGCAAACCAAAGAGAGAGCGTGGACATCTGGATCCACCACCCAGGAGAGCTCCTCCTTGCTGCAGCCCTTCCAGTTAACAAAGTATTGCAAGCCACCGCGGAATGGGCTGAAAGCCAGGATATCGTTGATCATGTACTCCTTGGAATTGGCCACGGAGAGCAGTGGGTGAGGAGGAGGGTTGAGAGGTGATAGCCTGGACATTTGGTTTAAGATTGGTGAAAGAAGGGCCTGCATCTTAAATGGCCCTATAAAGCAGGGACCCAGATTTTCAGATGGGTGGTGAAGTCTGATATTCCTCTCTGAGAGCCAGACAAGATCCCCCACTGAATATCTGGATGCCAATGAATGATTGTAGTCAGCTGCCACTTTCTGCCGCATTTGGGATGTCAAGAGAATGAGGCAAATGGCCTGCCAGTGGTCGGCCGAGGATCTTGCATGAGTATCAGTAGATGGCAACTCAGACACAGAGGGGAAGAGGGTCAAGGCTGAGGGTTTATAACCCAAGGCTGCAAAAAAGGGTGAACATTTCAAGGAGCAGCAATGAGTTATAAGAGAACTCTGCCCGAGGAAGCAGAGTCCAATCATCCTGTTTATACAAACAGTAACACGTAAGGTTCTGGTTTAACTTCACAGTTTGTCCATTCATCTGTGGAGGTGGATACCCAGTTTGGAGCAGAAGGCTTTCCAGAATATGGATATGAATTAGGATCCATGATCCGATGTTGTGTCCTGAGGTATCTCATGAGTCTGAGACTATATATGTCTGAATGAACAACTCTGCCAATTCCACGGAGATGGGTAGTTTTGGCAGTGGTACGAAGTACCCCTGTTTGGAGAATCTGACCATGAGGACGCAGATGACAGTATTACCCTTGTAGGAGGGCAGGCCATCCACAAAATCCATACATATCTGAGTAGGATATGAAAGTGGCTGCAGGAGACCCACAGGCCAGCATCTGGGTATCTTCGTCTGGGCACATACTGGACAAGACGAGACAAAGTCGGAGATGTCTGTTTTCAGCTCTGGCCACCACAAAATGTGAAAATAAGGTTAAGAGTGTTGAGAACACCAGGGTGACCTGTCCTAACAGAACAGTGACCCCAACAGAGTACGTCTGAGCCGCAATCCATAGGCACAAAATAGACATGGAGTGGTAAGGAGACAGTGGAAGGACGAGCAGACTGAACCCATTGGAGATGGATAAGGAAGGACATGAACAATGATGAGATTACATGGCTGGATGGCACTATGGGCTCAGGAGAGAGTTGAGAAGTGCCAGCTGATTCATACTGTCCTGACAGAGCATCAGTCTTTACATTTTTGTCACAGGGATGTAAGGAATAGCAAAATCAAAACAGGAAAAGAACAAGGCCCAACGGGCCCGATGGGCTTTCAGTCTCTTGTAGATGCTGCCACTCCTCCATATCCAGTTTAAACACTACTAGTTCTCTGTTACCGGTATCATAATTCTTCTCTACTGTGGCAAAGCATTGAGAAAAACAGACTCTAGCAGCTGTCTCAGACTCTTCTACCTAAAGGGTAAACAGAGCATGTGGATCCGGGTATATCAAGATGGGAGTTGAAGAAAAGGTCGACTTCAAAGACGCAAAGGATTCAGGTCAGTCTTCTTCCGAGTCATGCAGGTGATGGGAGAAACTAGATCAGAGAGGCCCTTGAGGTGGTTGCCATGTCCACATCAGCTTCAACCCTTGCAAGGAGATGGTCAGGCAGAACCGGTCATCAACAGCTGTTGAGGAGGTCCCTGGAGGATGTGCATCATTCCATAACACCACACCACACAAACCATCATACCTAGTACAGCCCAACACAGTGACATCTGAACACATGACCAGCATTGATTTATACAATTGCACAAACACAGCACTGAGAGGGTTCAAACAAGGACAAAATACTGGACAATCCCAGCCAAAATGGGAAGGGTTCAGCAGAACAAATCCTGTCCAAGTCCAGCTTTAACCCCCTGGTTGCTGTGTTGCTCATGATACCCACTTCACACAAACAATGCTTACCGTACGTTGTCATGTGAAGCTCTGTTATGTTCCTCCAAAATGTTAAAACATGTAGCCAGAGGGAGGCTAGCACCTAACCCTTTGAATGCTAGAGTGATGACCAACGTATTGGTTGACAATGCACTGGCTATCCTTCTGACACTCCAAGGAGAGAGGGCCAACACAATACAACAGGGTTACATTACACTGGCCGACAGGGATCACACATCTGTTCTACTGAGACAAACTGATTGCATTTACAACAGACAGGCCTCGAACTAAAGAACACTAGGGCCTCAAAGCAAATCACACACCATCTGTAGATTGATGGAGTGGAAATTCAGACGTCCCTAGTGTGGTGGAGCTCTTATTAGCACATGTGTACAGTTTATGGCACCCATAACCCCCATGACCCTGGGCATGACTCCCCTTGTGTAAAACTCCTGTTTCATATGTTGGTGGATGTAGGTCCAGGCCTTCCTCTTGAGGGCAAGCAACACCTGAGCCAGTGCCCTTGGACACGTGCCTGATGCATAGCCTTCTGGTGACTGGAGCGATTCACTTGCCATGAAATGGATGGAACACATCAGCTTCTGCAAGCTGGATAGGGCATGGTTGTGCTGTAAATGGGGTCGATGTCATCTTTTATCACCTCATACAACTGGTTGATACTGTGTGACGTCAACCTGTACCAGTTTCTGACTTCAGCATTCCCAGGAGCATGACCCTTGTGCATAATATCCTGGGTCTGTGTGGACTTCTGTCATCCCTGTGCTGCTCCACAGGTCCCTTTTAATAAAGTGGTGGGGTGTTGTCCAGGCATGGTCATAAGGTAGGGAGTGGCCAATGGGAAGGTGTTTGCTATCCAGGTGTTTGCCTGTGTGTCTCTTGTTGTTTTCTGATCTGTTGTAATTGCTGTGTACCCATCAGGTGTGTGTGTGTGTGTGTGTGTGTGTGTGTGTGTGTGTGTGTGTCTGGTGTGTGTGATGTTGCGAGGTGCTTGTTGGGCTTCCATTGACTGGTGATGTTGCACAGATGAGCTTGGTTTGCTTTGAGATTGGCAGGTATGTGTTGTGTGTTAACCCCTGTTGTTCCGGGGTATGTCTTGATGGCTTGTGATGGGATGCTTTGTGAGGCCCTTATCCTTGGGGGGTTGATAGGTTATTGTTTTTTGTCAGGGACTTGTTTGTAGGGCATGGGCATTGTTTGTTTGTTTGCCTGGCTTTGCAGGAGTTACATTTGGCATTGTTGCTCTATGTGCTGTGTGTTCTATGAGCTGCTGTTTCTCTGCTTATTATTGTCAGATGGGAGTTTTTACAATACGTTGTGTTGTGTACGGACAGAAAAAATTAGTACAGATTTTCATTTGTTAAATGTATCAATTTATTGTCCGTTGGCACTACTGCACAGAATTGAATGGCTCTGGGGATAGCTGTCCCATTGTTCTCAATGGACATAATATTATCGTCTGTTGTGATTCTAAAACTGCTGTTAGCTGTTCGTAGGACGGCTAATTGAATGGCTTACTGTGCTTAAGAAACTGCCGTTGGCTTTTTTTTTTTTGGCATTGGACCCAATTCAATCGAGCCCTCTGTGTTTGTAAAAGCAAAATTGATATCCAAAGTATGTTTGTAAGACAATGTTGTGGACATCACAATTCATGCATGTCAGTTCTATTTTCTGTGCAATAATTGGACTTAGTATGATCTGTGGCGTAAACAATATGATGTTTATGGAATGCACAGAGAGGACTCCGGTCTGAATTTGGAGCACTCCGTTCCGTATCAGCCGCGGCACGCACAGTCTCTACTGCTCATGACTACAGTGGTGGAACTGGGGCCTTGTATTTAAATAAGTGTATTCATTTTTTTGAGCAGTTTACCTACACAGGCTTAATTTGCCCAAAGTGAGAAGTGTTGATTGATTATTCTAGTTGTTTTATAAATTAAAGGAAGAGTTTGTAATTTTTATTTGCAAAGAAGTGCTTGCCTATTTGACATGTACTGATCTGCAGGATTAGAGTGCAACAGCAAGAAAAAAGGGAGAGAAGAACCGCTGTAATTGTAGTATAATTATTAATGTCTTGACATAAAATCACAATAAACAAACCCTCTCTCGCATTGCATTTACATTATGCCCATCTTGGGCTTTACGCATCTCAGGGGTCCCTACCCCTTAATAATGAGTAGCTGTGCCCTCCAAACTTTCTTCAGTATACTGGCGTTACTACATCAAGCCCAGGATTACAATTCAAGCAGAGCTGCTATGCTGTTATATTGAAGAAAGTTTGGAGGGCACAGCTACGCCGTATTAAGGGGTAGGGACACCTGAGATGCTTAAAGCCCAAGATGGGGACACTGTCAGTGCAATTTGAGAGGGGGGGGTTGCTAATTGTGATTTTATGTCAAGATGTTAATAAATATACTACACACAGAGAGCTTCTTCTCTCCCTTTCTTCTTGCTGTTGCTCTCTAATCCTGCGGTTTCGTTGTTTCTTTGGGTGCACAAGGACACCTTTTATCTGAGCTGCACCAGGATTGACTGTGGACGCTGAAGGAGTCATTAACCAACTAACAAGATTAATTATTCCATCATCATCACTTAGTCCGCATGCACTTTTTTATACCATCATTCATTTCATTTTTCCATTTATCATCCATTTCATGTTGACTGTTAATAACATTGACTACCTTTTATAACATTGACTGTCATTACATCTAAGGCTATATCTATCTTTGCAGAAGATTGACAGGACTGCTTATAGCATTACATGACTTGTATTTTTTGATTTATATTAAATCTGGTCCCTTATAGTATCCTCATATTAGTCATTAGCAGATCCAATTTGGTGTGTGTCTTTGATATGTACTGAGGCCTGATTTTCAGTGCATGTAATAAAGTCAAATTTAAGTATTGGATTAAACCTTGTGAGTTTGTAGGTACATTTATGTGTTTTATCCAACTTCTTCTTTATCAGATATATTGTATATAAGTGAGATTCTGATGTTACATTTTTTGTTGGATTTATTTAATACACTATATTTAATAATTATTGGAACTTGCAACAATAGCACCTTATTGAATAAGTGCCATTCTGCAGTTCACAGTGATGACGCAACCTGAGGTCACACTGTGAAATTTGATTCATTAATATGAACCAGAAGATCAATCCACTCACTGATTTATCAAAAATGTTAATTACACCATGGCAATTAGAGGAGTAGGTTCTTGACAACTCATGGGTATAAGAAAACCCTGACAGTAGGAAGCAACTGGACAGATTTTTATCAGTAATGTTTTTAAAGGGATAGTAATACTTAAAATGTAAAAAAAAATATGTTGTAGGGTTTACCCCCTGAGTAAAACAAGGGTACTCCAACTGCTGAAAAGTGTTTTATTCAAAAGTTATTACAGCTCAAAGATGAATTTTTTAGGTGCAATATCACAGTGGCCTGAAATTGTACAGTGACGCTGTTGCTACACCATCGTATGGACATCTCTGGTCCCAGGACCATAAATCTCCATAGGATGGTGTAGCAACAGCACCACTGTACAATTTCAGGCCACTGTGATATTGCACCTAAAAAAATTCAGGTTTGAGCTGTAATGACTTTTGAATAAAACACCTTTCAGCAGCGGGAGTACCCTTGTTTTACTCAGGGGGATAAACCCTACAACATATTTTTTTTACATTTTAAGTATTACTATCCTTTTAATATGAAAAACCTATATTTTGTAGGGCTTCTATTGCTGGCTAAATGAAGAATACTCTCATTGCTGGTACTTACTTTGTTCAGAAATGATAAGAGTTCCAACCATCACATTAAGGTTGAACTGTTACCATCACATTCTATAGAGAACTGTAGCCACTGGATAACCTCTGCCATGGGATACAGCTATCTGGGAACCACAAGATGAACTGTCTAAATATCTGGTAGCAATCTTATTGATCGTTTAATATATAAAACCAAAAGTTTAAACTGAATGAAGAATAATCCAACAGTAGGTTTGCCCCGGTTTTATCCTGCAGAAAAAGCACACTAGTATATGATTTTTCATAATAAAAGTTTACTGCTCCTTGACTATTTTGGTAAATATCCTTGTAGGAAAAATTCTGTGCCTTCAAAATAGCATTTGTATTAATGAATGTGCACCATTTGTTTTATTTTGGTATGAAGTGGTGGTACAATTTAGTTTCTTAATTGTTATTTTATTTTTACATTTATATAGCTCCGTAATATGAAGCCCTGAAAACAGTCGTTCATTTGTTTTACATTGGAATTAGAAAGTTAAAGGAGTGTTTGCATGTTTTATAAAAATATTGGAAATATGAATGTTTATCAAATTTGTTCTGACGATACAATTTATAGGTAGACTATCCCAACTGAAGAAATCTTGTTTCGTTTTGGATATGGTCAGGGTTATGTTAAACTGGCCACTGAAAGATCCAGTACCTCACATGATAAAATTAAGAGAAGTATGGTAGCATGATAAGGAGCAAAAATAAATATCTGTGTTCCTATTTTTATCTTCAGCTTTCATTTTCACTGAATATATTAAAAAATGGTTAACAGGCTTATGTTGCTATAGCAGTGGGAGAAGTATTTTCTCTCTGTTTCTTCTACCTTGATGACAGCAGTTTCCCAAAATCACATTCAGTCCTCCTGGTTATTCTGTGGTACAGACGTCCTTTTGTTGGGTTGGCTTTTGATCATCAGTGGAGGTTTACAGCAACAAAGAGGTGTGTGTGTGTGTGTGTATGTGTGGGAGGTGAACCAGTTTAATTTGTGAGGCCCTTGTGGAGTGAAAAAAAAAATATATCAAAAACTATCAGTACATTGTTTCTTGTATTGTGAGGCTAGTTGCTTTCAAAAAAGTAATTGATACTTTTCTAGCTCACAACTATTGATACTTATGACAGCTGGTTTCAAAGCAGATAGTATGTTGAGTCAAGGAAATATCTGACTGTCCTTACGGTTACAGTCAAAATTTTTTTACCCCCTTGGGGATTAATTGGAAAAGGTTTCAGCAGAGTTTTGCCATCCTCTGGATCAACAGGAGTGACATGAGGTGAACTTGATCAATACATGGTTGTTTTCAATCTCATCAACTCTATTACTCTGTGTGACAAGTTCCCCAAAGCTTTGGTAATTGAGATTTTTTTTTCATCATCTGAGAGACACTGTACCTTTTAAAAGACTAGTGCTTGAGAATAGCTATATTTGGTTTGGGAAAGTAGGTGCAAGACAAAAGATTTCTGATTTAATTGAATTAATGGATCATATATGTGAGAAACTAATTCTATCCCAAGCTCTTCATTTAGAACAGGGCTGTCCAAGTTCAGTCCTCAAGGCCAGGGCCACCAACAGGATGTAAGGATTTCCCTGATTAAGCACAGGTAAGTTAATCAATGGCTCATTTATTTTGACTCACTCAACTCTGCTTAAACAAGGAAATCCCTAAATCCTGTACTGCTGGTGGCCCTTAAGGACTGAACTTGGACAGCCCTGATTTAGAATAATTGTTTTAAAAATAAAAAATTTAATATAATCTGTAATAAGACTGAAATTATATCTTGTATACGTTCAGCCTTGAGACATTAAAGGTGGATTAAGATATTCAATGGCAAAATTAAAGATTGTAATTGATTGAAGTTGATAGGGAGACATTCATTTTTACAGTAGTTTTTTTAAAATAAATATTTAATTGTCAAATTACAGCAGTGTTTATGTCCTGTACCCCAGTTCACTTAACCAATGCTTTGCAAGCATCAGTTTAAGATAGGACTAAGGGTACGTACCTCCTTTTTATTTGCAAAGTGAACAAGATTTAAGGGCTTTCAAAACACTCCAAACCCTATCTTAATTTGATTGTATCAGGCTGGTCAAGATGCTGCTGGCATTTGAAAGTGACAGTAATGTTTCACAAAAACAGCTGCTCCGTTTAATCTTCATAGTATTTGGGCCATGGAGAGTGTTATTTCAGTACTGTCAGAGTTTTAGTTCAAGAGTAATTGAATGACAAAGTATCCCCCCCGCCCCTTTTACCTAGTGTAAGCCACCTCCCCTCAGATGTGGAATCTGGTCCACAGATCAGACAGCTTACAGCAAGTGACAATCTTCTTACTGTGTGAACAATGAAAGCCCTGCCCCCTTGACAGGTTTTTCAGGTTTTTCCCTTCTCTTAATTGAAGATTGTCCCTCTCTGTGATCCATCTGGATGCCATGTTTCTGTTCTGAGATGAGCAGTGTTACATCAGTAAAAGGGACACGAGGGAGATACTTAATCATTCAATTACTCTTGAACTACAACTCTAACAACATTGAAATAACATTCTCCATGGTCCAAATACTATGAAAATTAATTGGAGCTGTTTTTATTGAAAAACATTACCATCCCTTGAAGAGAACTTTTAGTGTTTCTATGATGTAGAGTGTTTAAGATGTTTTTATTTACACCTTACATAAACAGTGTGTGAAGTTGTGTTTAATTATGTTACAGAGTTTTTGTTTGAACATCTTTTAAGCACAAACGAAGTCCTGATCTGGTCCTTGTACTGTTGCCTTTTACTTATGACAGAAGAGAGACTTTTCTTTTCTAAATGTTACACAGTATATGGTAAGTGGAGAGCTCAGCCCATTCTGGTAACTCCTTCACTGCTAGAATATAACATACCTTTGTTAAGCGTAGACTGGCACTTTTTTCTTGCTGTTTTCAGTCAAATGACTATTTAATTCACTTTTTGTCAACAGTCCACACATCATACATGATTTTTCAGCAGTCTCTGAACCTTCAAGTGATAGTATGTGGATACCCCTTGAAATAATAGAGAAAATCTACCCAGCATGCTAAAAATGTGTTTTATTAATTGAATATCTAATAAATTGAATGACAAACAGTTGTATAAAAGTGTTTTTCTTTGACACTCCCTTGCAAATACTTGTAGTTATATGTTAGCAGCCCCTTGGCTTTACAAAACACCAGCATGCACTACTTTATACATAGCTTCCTATTAAAAATATCAGTTGAAAATAAGACAATAATTTTCATGTTTTACAGCATGCACCATCCTGAATTTCACTCAAAAAAAGAAATAGAAATTAAACCTATAATAAAACGTGAACCCTTGCATTTGAAATCTTTGGAAAACCTGATATTTTGTATTGTATTGTTTAGCTGCTTCACTCTCAAGAAAAATGGTGTCCGATTGGTATGGGTTGGCATACCTTAGAAGTTGACAGGAGGAGCACTAAACTACTGCTACCACAGTCATTTTCTTGTGAAATTTAAAAGACCTATACTAAATTGGTTATAACAAATACAGGCATGGAGAGATGTATGCTACTTTGGAATTTGCAACCATCCATACCAAATGACTGGTTACTTACCTTTCTTTAATCCTTCTGTTGTGCAGCAATATTTCCATAAAATGACACTATCAGAAAAAATATTATATAATATATATTTACACCCTAAAAAATACTGAAATCATTGAAGACCATGGTATTTCTTACAATATTCATAAATGTGTGCACTTTAAAGTAACATGGCACTGTATTGGTCTAGATTGGCATACCATAGGGGTGACATGAGCACAATCCTGCATAGACAAGAATCTTGTCATTTTTTTTTTATTTTATTTTTTTTAATTGCATGCTTTCACCAAAGTGAAAGCAAGAAGAATGGGTAGACAAGGCAGAGGATTTTGAAAAGTCAGCAAGTCTCCGCACAAAATAAGAGGACACCTGTCTTTCTTCCCCATAACTGGTACATACAAATGTTTTTTTTAGAAGATGGAGATATAGCAGGTTTTTTTTTTAATGTTAATACCTCCAAATGCTGATAACCATGCTTTTCCTTACTATTTTCAGTAGCTTCTTTCCTCCCAAGTAAAAATTGTACACCACTGATATTTGCTGACATGCTGTTCTTGGTTACAATTGCAAATAATTGCTCCTATCCTATTGTCTATACTTAATTGGCAAGTTTTGATGATGTTGTGAGTGTGTATATAATGGTAAAATCTATTTGAATTGCAAAGCATCTCTTAGTAAACTAAATGGATCCTGTAAGGCAGGATCTAATGTGTTTTTTTTTTAATGTGATTTGATGTTATGTTGGTAATTTTGTTGAATGTCATTGTTTTTTTAATATTCATCTAATAGTCTCTTACCTCTTGGCATATCATATTTTAGTGATGTTATTTTCAGCGTCCGTTAATAGTTAAAATATGTAAAGATAGTGGAGTGGCAGCTTGTGATAATGCAACATAAAGTGCATAAAGTAGACTGTGTAAGAAACAAGTAAAAGTATTTCATTGCCAGCTATTTTCAGTTTTTCCTTGTGATCTAATTATTATAGCATTAAACTTAATTTAGTAGGGAACAATAATTGTTTAAAAGTAATGTGACAGTCTGAAGGTAATAGGTGAAATCCATGGAATAAGAACTGTTTTTTCTTTAGCACATCTTATATAAATGGCCAGATGTATGTTTGTCTGATGCGGCCATGCACAGTGGAGACTGCCCGAACGAGCAGTCATGTGCATTAGAGAAGTCCCGAATGCACAGAAAGCGGGGTCCATGTACATGGGCTTTTACACTTTGTCCAATACAGTCATGCTCCGTAGAGACTGCCCGAACGCGCAGTCATGTGCAGTAGAGACTGCCCGAACACACAGAATGATGGGCCCATGTATACAGGCTTTTACACTACTACAGTTATAATTCTTGTGTGTAGGACATTTGCATGTCAATAAGTATTTGTAGATGTGTTTCATCATAAGTTTTGGAGGATCAAAGTTATGTAGAAACATTATTGATGCTCCTACTTTTTAATTTTAGATTTTATTGTGGCATTCCCAATGAGGTGAGTTTGAGAATTCAGTGGGGTAATGTGCAATCATTTTCTGTGTAGTAGTATTGTTATTATTCCTTATATAGTGCCAACTTTTTCTGCAGCACTGTACAATAGGGAATAGACCTACAGAGATATCAAATAGTGCAACTGGAACATGGAAAAAAAAAAGGATCAGAGGGCCCTGTTCGCATGAGTTTTTCAGTCTAGAGGAAGGTACGGGGGAGTATAGAAGTAGTAAGTGCTATGGGCAGTAAGTGTCTCCTGCCACATGAACTGCTGGTCAGTGGGTCAGAAAAAGAAGTGCTTTTGAGTGCAGTGATCCAGGTAAGTGGTGGTTCTGTTTGGGAGAAAAAGACCATGTGAACAATGAGATCATGATGGGGTTGTAAGTGGGAGAGTAATTTTAGAAGGGAATGAGAGTGAAAAAAAGCTGGGCAGTGTCACGGTTTGTAAAAACACTCAGACAAGTTAGTAAGGTAAAATCAGCTTTATTAAGAATAATAAAGTGCACAAGGTCACCCTTCACAGGTCCAGATCCGGACAGTACCGTGGCACTTCCCAAATCTGACACAGGTCAGGGTACAGGAAAATAGTAAAACAAAAACAGAACTCTATATAGGCTGGATCAGACAACAGGAACCAGGAACAGAATCACAGCAGTACAAAACCTAGGCAGCGGACGCAACTAGCAGATGGTAGGTGACTGCAGGGAAGAATCCCTACAAGGCTAGAAAACATGGTTGACCAGAGGCAACACTGACAGGCCCTGGCAATGTACTAGTCACAGGAGACTAGGGTAATCGGAGGCCACACTGAGAAGCACAGGCAAGGCACTAGTCTCAGAGGACTAGGGTAACAGGAGGCAACACTGACAAGCACTGGCAAGGAACTAGTCTAGGAGACTAGGGGAACGAAAGGCAACACTGACAAGCACTGGCTAGGCACTAGTCTCAGGAGACTAGGTTAACCACAGGCAACACTGACAAGCACTGGCTAGGCACTAGCCTCAGGAGACTAGTGGAACTGAAGGCAACGCTGACAAGCACTGGCAAGGCACTAGTCTCAGGAGACTAGGGGAATGGAAGGCAACACTGACAAGCACTGGCTAGGCACTAGTCTCAGGAGACTAGAATAACCATAGGCAACAAATCGGATTGTCAGCCACAACCAGTATAGGTACACAGAGCAGTAGTCAGTTACAGCCAGGATCGTACACAGAGCGGTAGTCAGCCATAGCCAGGATCAGTACACAGAGCGTAGTCAGCCACAGCCAGGATCGGTACACATAGTGGTAGTCAGTCACAGCCAGGATCGGAACACGGAGCGTAGTGAGCCACAGCCAGGATCAGTACATAGAGCAGTAGTCAGCCACAGCCAGGATCGGTAGACAGAGCGTTAGTCAGCCATAGCCAGGATCGGTACACAGAGCGGAGTCAGCCAAGCCGAGATTGGTACATAGAGCGTTAGTCAGCCAGTCCGGGTCAGCAATGGAATCACAGGCAGCAGAGACAGGAGCCAAGGTCAGGCAAAACCGGGTCATACACGGAGCAGGAATCAACAGTAAAACAAATGCCAGATACAGGAACACCACGAAAGGGAGCCAAAGTAATGACAGGACTAAGTTTAAAAAGGCTAACACTGGGCGGGGCAGAACCCACTGGCCAATAAGAACCCAGCAGGACTAGAGCAGGAAGTAGCAATGTCGCTTAGCACAGAAGATCAAGGACACTGTGATAGACAGGCTGTTAGTCTGGCCTTGCTCAGAAGGCAGTTGATAAGCTTCCGCAAAGAGGTGTGTTTTCTGGGAGCGTCTGAAGGCTACAGCATGGAAGAAGGTACAGCATGGAAGAAGTCCTGTAGGCAGGAATGGGAGGATGTAATAAGACCTGTAGAGAGAAGAAGGTCTTGTGCAGAGCGAAGACGGCGAGTGGGAGTTTATTTGGAAATGCAAGATGAAATATAGGGGGATGCAGTGTTAGAATTTAATGATATATGCCAGTGTAGAGATTGGCAAAGAGTAGTGGTGTTAGAAAAGCGATGTGTGAGGTAGATTAGTCTTGCAGCAGAGTTTATTATGGATTGTAGTGGGGTTAGTTGGGAGAAAGGAAGGCCAGTAAGGAGTGCATTACAGTAGTCAAGAAGGGACATGATGAGTGTCTGGATTAGAATTTTAGTAGGATCGTGGGTGGGAAAGGGTCGAATTCTAGCGATATTAAGGATGTGGAGGCATTATGAGTTGAAGATTGACTGAATGTGTGTAACTCCTACTGTCCAAAAGTCTAAGAAAAGGGTAGCTAGGCTACGAGGCTTCAGAGCAATGCTTGTGAGCAATGCTGGCTACCCTACCCACCTTGCAGCGGCGAGAGCCAAAATTTAAGGTGCTGGCCGTGAAGCCAGATGTCCGACCCCAGTTGAGCCGGGGCCCAGACCAGGATGGTGAGCAAGATACACCGGTAGAGACCCTAAAACGCGGAACCACAACCACCATGGAGTCAGGAACAGAGGATGCTACCCAGACAACGGGGAACCCTACAAAACAACAAATAGGAGAGGAGGCGGAGCAGGACCGCAATAAACAGGCCAGGCCAAGCTGCTCAGGACTCAGTGAAATGACACCCTGTCCCAGACCACCTAGAAACACCAGATCTCCAACAGGGGCAACGAACAGCTCCTTATTCCAAATCATCACCAGATGCCCAAAGATAGCTTCCTACTAACACACCACCAGGATTACCCCACAATAAATAACAAAGCACCAAACGGGCCCCCCAGGGCTGGAGATAGAATACTGGACAGACAGGAACAAAGAGCCAGAGGAAGGAGGACACTGGACGACCACCCAAAAGCCCTGACTGGACCGGAGGCTCAAGAGAAGGAGTGCTGACCTAGGTCTGCAGTACCACTCTACACCACAGGTGGGGTAAGACCACACAAGACGACTGTCCACAACAACTGGGATGGCACAGACCACCGGGGAAAATGTGATGCAGCAGCCGGGCACTGACGGCTGCAGGGATCCCGCACCACCAGTCACCCACCAAATCCCACACAAGTCCCTAGCCACTAGGTCCCCCTACCACAGTGAGAGATAACAGAGAGAGTGAGGTAGGCTGCTGCAGACTGCAGCCACTGCCTCACACAAGCACTCACAATCTCAAGGGATGTCAGGGGTACGAAGTGAGACGAGCGGGCAGCAAGGAGAGAGGGGTGTCACAGCGAGCCAGAGCCAGTAAACGCTAAGCAAAGCCGAAGTCAGTGAAGAAGCCAAGCAGGTCAAACCAGGAGCGACTGGAGCCACGGAGGGAAGGCAAAAGGTTAGTCAAATGAAGCCAGGGAGTCAAACATCAGCGAGAATCCAAAAACAATCCAAATTCAGCAAAAGGAACTAAAGAGCCACAACACGGAGTAAAACTCAATTATCGGGCCCAGCCTGGCAAGGGACCCAGCCCTAAATACCTGCCTATAGAGAGGGGAGGAAGCAAATAGTATGATGACTGACAGTAACCCAAACTACTAGAAAAAGTACTCTAAAACATAGAAGATATCTGACAATGTGGGGAATGAAGGATAGGGCGGAGTCGAAGGTGTCCCCCAAGCAGTGTGATGTAGAGGTTGGTGCAATGGTGGTGCTGTTAACAGGTAGGGCTGGTTGGAGAGGGAAGGAAAATTAAGAGTTTGGCTTCAAAAAGGTTACGTTTGAGATGATGGGAGGATCCAGGGAGACCTAGCAGAGAGAGAATTAGATACCTGGGACAGGAGGAAAGGGGAGAGGCCTGGGGAGGAAAGATAGATTTGAGTGTCATCAGCATAGAGATGATGGTGAAACCCAAAGGATTGCCAAGGGACAAGGTGTAGACTGAAACGAGCATGGGGCTCAGGATTAAACCTTGTGGTACTCCAAAAGACAGGGGGAGGGGTGACGAAATGGAGCCAGAGTAGGATACACTGAAGGAGTGGTTGCAGAGATATGATGAGAACCTAGATTGGTTGGTGTAACAGAGACCTAGGGAATGGAGAGCTTGGAGAAGGAGTGGGTGATTTACTGTGTCAAAGGCAACTGGCAGGTCCAGGAGAATGAGTAGGGAGTAGTGTCCTTTTGACTTAGCTGAGAGCAACTCATTGGTCACTTTAGTTAGGGCAGTCTCAGTGGAGTGATGAGGGTGGAATCTAGATTGCAGGGGATCTAACAGGGAATAGGAGCAGAGGAAATTAGTGAGCCAGTTATATACAACATGTCAGAGGAGATTGAAGGCGAACAGAAATGGGTTGGTAGTTTGAGAGTGAGTTTGGTTCCAGGGAGGATTTCTTTAATATGGGTGTGATTTAGTGCATGTTTGAAAGAGGATGGGAAGATGCCGGTTGTCAGAGGGAGAGTCTGAGTAAGAGTTGGAGTTTGTAGATGTGAAAGTTTGTGAGTGAGATGGGATTGGGTCAAGAAGACATGTGGTTAAGTTTGAGTGTGTCCTTGAAGTGGATGGCAAGATTTTAGGCAGAGAAGTTAATGTAAGGTGTTTGTTTTGGTGGGTGTAGAAGAAATGTAAAGGTTGAGAAGAGGCGTTTTAGTTAGAGGAAAGATTAGAGAGGAAAATATAACTGTTTGGCCAGGGAGAGAGCAGAGATATAAGAACGGAATATCAATTTGTAGTGTATAGTCAGTTGAGGAGAGTGATTTCCTCCAGTGCCTTTCCTCAGTGCATGAGCACCTTTGGAGGTATTGCATGTGTGTTGTTTGCCAAGGTTGTAATGGAGTTTTGCAGGGGAGTATATAGTTTCAGGTGCAACTGTGTCAAGGGCTGTTGTGAGAGTGCTGTAGAGAGCAGTAGTTTTTTTCGGAGCAAATAAGTGTAAAAATTGGGCTGATAAGTTGCAGGGATGTAGATTTCTCCACATGCTCTTAATCATGGAAGGGGAGATGGATGTCTGTGGTATGATGAGGTTGCCAGTTAGAAGGTGGTCATCAGAGAAGGGAAAGGTAACATTAGAGAAATTATAGCAGAGCAGAGGTTTGTGATATCCAGGTCAAGGGAGTGACCTTCACTGTGTGTAGGAGAGCTGGTCCATTGTGATAGAAAGGAGGTTGTTAAGGAGATGAGTTTGAGGACAGAGGAGGTGTAGTGATTATCTACAGGGATGTTGAAGTCTCCCAGATTGAGGGAAGTATATGAATTCAAGCTCATGCAATAGCATTTGATTAACAGTGCTTTTGGTTGGGATAAAAATTGCTTAATCACATAGAGATACACTGTGTTATGTTGTAGTATGATTTCTATATATGCATAGGCATTTGTAATTTTTTTTACCAGGAAGAATACATTGATATTGTCTCTCTTTTTCAAGTATGTCCTGCACTCATTTTATCTTCCTTAGAGGAATTAAAGAGCTAAGCTTTCCAGGACTAGAACCTGCAACCTTGCGTCTTGGACAGATTCTACAGCTGGTGCAATAACCAACTGATCCATCTCACTGGTTGAGAAATTGTATGCTCTATGGGACTGAATGTTGCTGTAAAACTAATTTAATAATTTGACTTATTAGGAAATGTTCCATTTCCAGTGTGTAGTAGTTGTGTAATGTGTTGTTTGTTGTGTGTATTTTCAATTCTTATATTTGTTGTTAATTAACGTTTAGTGACTTTTTCTAAAAAGGTATTTGAGATTGAGTGGTAACTTAAACAGATTGTTGAATTCTTCATCCTGCAGTAATGTAGCAACTGTTCCTAATAAGCAGCCATTAATGCTATGTTTCCTTGTGAGCGTATGTTTGCAAGTAGCAGTTTAACCCTTAACGACTGGTGATGGTCCTGGCACATCATCAGATCAAAGTGGTCCTTAAGGGAAGGTCACTTCCCCGGACCACTCATCCTTAAGGGGATTAATAATGAAATGTTTTCCTTTGCCTCCTGTTGAATGTAGGAAAAAATGCATAGTGAATATCTAAATGTAACAGAGTGTTGATTGTGCTGAAAATGGGTTGAGAAGTGGGAGTGGAGCACAAGGTATCCTATATAATAATTCGCTAAATCGTGTGTAATGCCGCGACATGGGCAGTACACACTGCTGCGCATGCTGCAGTCATAAGCAGTGGAGACTGCCCGCTCCGCGGCTGATACAGAGCTGGGCGCTCCGGGGGAGCGTCCAGCTCTGTATCAGCCGCGGCGCAGGTAGTCTCTACTGCACGTGACTGCCCCGCGACCTGGCGGCAGTGGCACTGTGGCCCGTGTAACGGGCTGTTCAACTAGTTGTCTATAATTACTTTCATGTGCTGGTTTCTGAAGTAGTGTAGTGCATGTGGAATAGTGAAGAAACTGTGAGCATTCATTGATTTGGTCAGCATTGGATATTGTTCTATGTTGTCCATATCTGTGTGTGTGTGAAGTCCCAATGTCTGAGACTTATTTTTATATCATATAAAATCTAACTCGTAATTATGACTGGGAAAAAAAGTCTGACAGCAGGATTCAAACCCTGGTCTCAAGGTGTATGGAACTAGCTTTTTACCCACTAGTCCACAGAACATGTGAGGTATAAAACAACAGCAAACAATATATTGAACAAGAACATATCAGGTAACCAGCTTGGAAAAGCATCTGCTGCCATCTGCTCTCCTTGCCAGGGGTTTGAATCATGTCATCATAATTTTTTTTCATAATAATTATGAGTTAGTTTTTATATTAAAGAAAAATACGTCTCATAGAACTCTGAACTTCACACACTAATGTAGGGCAAAGCAAAAGCTGTAGCAATTGGATGAGTTCTTTGCAATTAAAGATTGCAGTTTTATCGAGTTGCTTGTCAGTTTACATGTACTGATGTAAAGTACTGTGCAAAAGTTTTAGGCAGGTGTGAAAAAAATGCTGTAAAGTAAGAATGCTTTCAAAGATAGACATGTTAATAGTTTACTTTTATCAATTAACAAAATGTAAAGTGAGTGAACAGACGAAAAATGTAAATCAAATCAATATTTAGTGTGACCACCCTTTGCCTTCAAAACCGCATCAATTCTTCTAGGTACACTTGCACAAAGTCAGGGATTTTGTAGGTATATAGTAAGGTATATGATTAATCAGTTATACCAAGTTGGTGCTAATGATCATCAGTTTAATACGTAGGTTGAAACACAATCATTAACTGAAACAGAAACTGCTGTTTAGGAGGAATAAAACTGGGTGAGGAACAGTGAAACTCTGCTAACAAGGTGAGGTTGCCAAAGAGTTTAATGTCAGAAGTCATACACCATGGCAAGACTCAAGGTAGTTATACTGCATCATCAATGTTTCTCCAAGGCAACGTTTCAAGGCAGGCAGGGGTTTCCAGATGTGCTTTTGAAGCATCACAAAGAAACTGGCAACGTTGAAGGCCATACTAAGGAAACTTAGTGGAGCAGATGAAAGATACATCATGCTTACTTCTCCCCAGCAGTGCCATCAGCCCAGATCTGGCAGAATACAGTGGAACCCTGGTACACCCATCTACAGTCCTGAGAAGTCTGGTCAGAAGTGGTCTTCTTGGAAGACTTGCTGCCAAAAAGCCATACCTCTGAGGCCAAGCGACTCAACTATGCACAAAAATGCTGAGAAGTACAGGCAGATACATATCCATCATGCAATACCATCATAGAGGCATCTGATTGGCCCAAAATTTATTCTGCAGCATGGCAATGACCCCAAACATACAGCCAAGTCATTAAGAACTATCAGTATGCACATTACTGCAATGATTGGAGAAAACATCACAGTGTGTTATGTAAGAGCTACAACTGATATTGAAGAGAGGATCGAGGAGACGATGTGCAACTTCTTGCAGTGATTTGTCAACTTTGGCTCATATGACTTGTCTACCTTATCTATAATTAGTGTTATAATATTACCATTTGAATGCAGACATGTCATGTTTTAAAATATATGACGGGAATCGTGGTCCATCGTTGTCTGTTTGGAGCGGTTTCTGCCTTCCATCATCCATAATTGATCAGTGGGTTTTGTGGGTGGTATTAGAAGGGTAGCACATAGAATTCAAAGCCCTTCTTCCATATTGCTTCTTCTCCTCAAAGGTTCCAAGGAACCCAAACAGAGCAAGGTTGTTTCTGGAAGAGAAGGTACTGGTGCTAGCCCCAGTCCAAGAGCGCTGCTCAGGTTTCTATTGCAACCTTTTTGTGGTACCCAAGAAGGATGCCAGCTGCCACCCTATTCTGGATCTCAAATCTCTCAAACAATACTTTGTTGCTACATGCTTCAAATTGGAATCTTTTGCTCTCTGTCTTCGTAGCAATGTGCCCAGAGGAGTACTTGGGCTTTCTGTATCTTCAGGATGTGTATCTGCACTTCTCTATCCACCTGGACAGCCAGCACTACCTGTGTTTTGTTTTCAGCTCCAATTATTACCGATTCATGGCTCTGCCATTTGACCTGCCTTCAATGCTCAGATTCTTCACAAAGATCATGGCAACCTTGGTCGCGTACATCCAAACCCAAGACATGTCTCTGACTCCATATTTGGATGATTTCCTAATGAAGGCTCTTTTCGTAGAACTCTTGGCTCACCAAATCCAAGAGTGTGCCTTCATTATGATGCAGGGGCCCCTTGGTGTCCACTCTGGATGTAGTCCTTTTCTCTCAGTTCCACACGAACGATCTTCAGAGGGATATCCTCAAGTCCTGATCTAGGAATCGAGGCATATCTCTCATCAGATGACCCTGTTCCTGGAGGCCAGGCAGGACATTCAGTGGTGGCTTCTTTGACCACATCAGAAGAGAGGAAGACCTTATGTGATTCCGAAATGGATTCTGGTAACGACGGACACTAGCCTGAGGAGCTGGGACACAGTTCTGGGGCACTTGGTTGCCCAGGGCAGGTGGACAGGGGAGGAGAGTCTGCTGTCCATGAACATTCTGGCATTCAGAGAATTTGTCTGTCTCTACTTCATTGGTCCCAGGTTCTCACAGGCATCCCATTGAGAATGCAGTCTGACAACTTCACTTCGGATGCATACATCAATTGCAAATAGTGAACCCGCAGCTGGGTATCATGGAGAGAGATGAAGAATCTCCTAATTTGGGCAGAAGTAATAAGCCTCTTTGTAAGGCTGATTCTGTTTGTCATCCCTTAGAGTCCCAGAACAGGTCAGGCTGTTTTCAAGCTACGGTAATTTTTGGGGCCTTGGCAGCTTTCTTCTTCTATTTTAGAGTCTTGAACAGTAGCATGTATCATGGGGTCTGGTTCACTTTATCCAGGACAGCCTGAATAGTCTCCTCATTGTAACCTTTTTCTATAAATTGTTCTCTCATTTCTAGGGCTTGTTGTTGAAAAACAACACTTTAAAACAGTTTCTTCATAGTCCATAGAAGTGACTTAAAGGAACACTAGCAAGACACTTGCGATGATGGGCACTTATTTTATTATTTATTTTATTTAGAAAATGTTTTACCAGGAAGAATACATTGAGATATTATTTTTATATATAAATAAGCAGTTAATTTTAAGGATTTTAGACTGGGGGAAGATCTGATTTCTTTTCAGGCAGAGTATTCTGGACTTTCAGAGCTATGAAAGAAAAGGCAGATTGACTGGCTTCTTTCTTGCAATGTGATGTACTAAGTGAGTTGTTAGCAGTGGACCGGAGGTTTTAATTAGTGTGGAGTGCTGGAGTGAGCATACTGCTCAGGTAGTCTGGTAGTTTTCTAGAGAAGTGGTTATAAAGCATGCAAGAGAGGTGAAGGGCACATCTAGATTTGAGTGTTAGCCAATTTAGTTCTTGATACATGTCACAATGATGAGTTGTGTAATTACATTGGAGGGTAAAGCAGCATAATGAATTATAAAGAGTGTCAATTTTAGAAAGATGGATTTGTGGTGCAGGAGCATATACTATGTCCCCATAGACTATGACTGGCCTTAACATTTATTGTACAATACGTCTCTCTTGCAGGGGATTTAAACAGGATTTGTTTCTAAACAGAGCACCTTTTATTGGATAAAGTTTGGATGTTAACATATTAATATGAAGACCAAAAACGAGGATGGGGTCAAACCACATACCAAGATATTTGTAGGAGTCCACTGGGGCCAATTTATGATTATACTCTGTTAAAATAGATAGATTGGTATTGCAGAGATTGTGCAGTTTATGCTTTGTACCAAATAAAATTGTGACTATTTTGTACATATGTAAGAACTGTTCATTGTTTGCTATCCATCTTTCAAATTAAGAGAAATCATGCTGTAACACGGCCTCAGGTTGTGATACTTTTGAATTTTTAGCATATATTATAGTATCATCTGTATACATGTGTACAGAAGATACTTTGAAACCCATGAGTAGATCATTTATAAATAGATAAAATAGAAAAAGGCCAAGGATGGAGCATTGAGGAACCCTACTTTTTTTATAACTTGACATTTATTGAAATTTTTCAATGTTACAAAGACAAATAAAAGGAAGAGCTGGGGAGAGGAGGGGGGGGAAATACATAGGTGGGAAAAGGAGAAATAACCAGAAAAGACAAAGGGAGGGGAATACAGCAACATGTACACCACAATATACAATTAAAATAAGAATAAACAAAAAGAAAAACAGTGACTCGAAATATATCACATTTTGAGGGCAAGCAGTAACATCATATCATTAAGGTACATTCAGTATAAAACATGAATAAACGAGATGTATAAGGCCTACAGAACAAGGGCCCAAAGGAGTCGTTCAAAGCTTAGGAACCCCTTCAATCATCCCCTCCAGGCTCCACAAAAATGAGATTCTTTACAGTAAGGGCGGTAAGGCTATGGAATTCTTTGCCTCGGGATGTTGTGCTTGCAGATAATGTAACTGCATTCAAAAAAGCAATGGATGCCTATCTAGCACAGAACAATATTGACAGTTATGACAGATGGCTTCAAAGCAAATAGGATATTGAGCCGGGGAACTATTTGACACACACACACACACACACACACACACACACACCTACACTGGAAATTGCTCCAGAGGGCTTTTTTGTTGCCTTCCTCTGGATCAACAGGAGTGTTATTGGCATGGGCTGGACTTGATGGACGCATGTCTTTTTTCAGCCTTATCTACTATGTTACTATGAGAGTCAGAGGAGGGAAGTCCCAGAGTCCCCAGGAGTATAAAATATGAAAACAGGAGAGAAAAACAAGAGACAACAAAAGAAGGGAAGGGAAGACACAGACAATAGAAGGAAAAAAAAAAAAGGGGGGGAATAAAAAGGGGGAGGGGGGAAAGGAACGGGGAGATCAACTCACCACCGTCCCAACACCAGGGTGTCCCCACCAAAGAATCCAAGGAATATCACAGACAGAGTGGCCACGTAAGTCATGAAACAGCTTGATCTAAATAGACCCGCGTCTCTGGGGCCTCGAGAAACAACATCCAAGGCAACCAAGTAGCAATGTATCGGTCTCTTTGACCTTCGGCCGTCAAAACGAGCTCCTCAAGGCCACGCGTGGCCTCAACTCTGGCAATCCACTCCGGAATCGTCGGGGGCGACGGCTTACCCCAGTGTAAAGGGATAAGAGCTTTAGCTTCATTCAGCAAATGTCTGATCACCGATTTCTTATAAACCGCAATAGGCAAAGAGGT
The DNA here is from genome assembly GCA_037306005.1 of Rhinophrynus dorsalis. Lineage (NCBI taxonomy): Eukaryota > Metazoa > Chordata > Amphibia > Anura > Rhinophrynidae > Rhinophrynus > Rhinophrynus dorsalis. The sequence goes on from CM074722.1 coordinate 117,158,178, forward strand.
GTGATGGAGCAGAAGAGGAGCTGGAAGGAAAGGAGGAGGGGAGTCAGAGAGCTTCCCCAAAAGTGCATGAATTTGGGACCAAAAAGGAACAATGAGAGGACAATCTCACCAAATGTGGAGCAAGGTGCCAGAGGCAGCATTACAACGCCAACAAACATCTGGAGTCCCAGGGGAAAAAGAATGCAAAAGCGCCGGGGTGCGGTACCAATGGGTGAGTAATTTATAAGATGTCTCCTGGGCCTTAGTAGATAAGGAACATTTATGGGTCAATTCAAAGATCTTTTTCCACTGAGCATCACTAAATGTAGATTGCAGAGAGACCTCCTACTTCCAAGTGAAAGCAGGGAGGGACAAATTACCGAGAGAGAGGAGCAAACGATAGAGTATCAAGATACTATGAGGAGGAAGCGCCTCTCCCAAACACAATTCCTCAAAGTGAGTGCAGGGTCGAAGCAAATTCCGGGATTGCGGAAGAGAGTGAACAAATGATTTCAGCTGGCTATAATGAAAGCAGTCAAGGGCCGTCAGTACCCTATGAGGCAAAATGTATTGCAGGGAACGAAGTTCACCAGTCTCTCCCAAAAACGATGAAAGTCGAGGAAACTTATCTTGTGAGGAACCCAAGAAGGAGCCCAAGTCTTCACAAGGTGGAAAATCAGGGTTCTGACGCAGCGGCGTAAGCGGGGACAGGAAGGTATTGAGTCGAAAATGGCAAAGCATACCATGAAAAGTAGCAACTTGTTACGGTTTTCTGACACACAGACCAGGATGTAACGTAAAATACAATTTATTGAAATAAAAAATGAACAACACTGCCCCTAGGGGTAGTAAAGTTAAGAACAGGCAATATGAACAGAGGATGGAGTAAACTACAATCAGTAGTGCATAGAGGGTTAAGTGGAGCAACTGGTAAGGCTCAGGCTAGATTGGCCAACGCCCAGGGGATATATAGCAGTCTATGGTAACAGTCTTTAAATGTAGATCAGGAACTCAGGAAAAGCGCTGTAACACTCTTGAAGCATAAACAGGATGAGCCCCTGTTGCTCTAAGCTGAGCCCGTACCACCACAGTGGGCTTATGAGGATTGCAACTGCCAAATTGATGTAACCAGAATAGGAATCGCCCTGAATGAGTATCGAGTAACCCTGCGTCTGCCACTGAAGTATGCCAGCCCTTGCGAGGCCACAGTAGAACGGAATTGCCCAAGCTATGAAGAGCCGATGCACAGAGTAGTGCAGTTGGGATAAAACACTTTGAGCGAATGAGGTACTGCCCAGACACCCACAAGGTGTGACCCAGAATCCTTGTTGCAAGAGCGAATGGACTACCAGTGTCAACCAGCGTGATCATGATGCTCACCGGGCATCGAACAGGCGGAGCTCTGCAAGGACTGGTATGGCGTAAAGCGGAGGCTCAAATGTGTTAAGGCTCAGAGAATCACCGGAGCTTGGCAATGAGTCAAATGGCATGTAATCGGAGGCTACCGGCAGTGCAAGGGTTAATCTGGTACATTTGAAATGCTCAACGAGAACAAGGCAGACAATCTCGGCTGCAGCGTAATGAGCTAGGAAACAGAGAACAGTCAGAATGTCGCCAGCGCGACCGGAGTACACAGGAGCAGCAACCGGACAGGAGCAGTAACCGGACAGGAACAGTAGCCGGAACCGGATGACTGAGTCGCGGGAACACCACCGGAGAGTGGAGCAGTCACGGAGCAGGATCAGGAGCCAGAACCGGGTCGAATCACGGAGCGGAGTCGTCAGCCAGAGCCGGGTCGGATCACGGTGCAGGGTCGTCAGCCAGAGCCGGGTCAGTTCACGGTGCAGGGTCGTCAGCCAGAGCCGGGTCAGTTCACGGGCAGTAGCAGAAGGAGAGTCAGACTAGCCGGGTCGGTACACAGGAGACACTGGAGATCAATAACAAGGCGCAGCAACACAACACCACGAAAGGGCAATTGACAAGTGCCCAAGCCTCAGTATATAAAGGCACATCCTGGGCGGGCCAATCAGACTCCTCCAATGCAAATGTATACCTACAGAGATTGACAGGGAATCACGGGGACCGTGATACAACTGTAGCAGAAAATAAGGCCTGTCCTCTAGAAAGTGATTTAGCATGGGAAGGCGATAGCCAAGGCGAGATCGTCTCCGAGCCCACAGGAACCTTAACCATAAGGATCGAAGAGAGGTGAAGAATGCCAAGGGAATACAAATTGGTAGGGTCTGAAAAAGGTAAAGCAACCGAGGAAGAACATTCATTTTCAGGGCGTTGATACGACCAAACCATGAAACATACAGCGGGGTCCAAGCCTGGAGCTCTGAGCGTAAAGAGGATAGAAACGGAAGGAAATGGAAAGAATAAAGGCGAGATAAATCACTGACCAAGAACACTCCCAAGTATTGAAGCCGATCACGGCACCATTTAAAAGGGAAAGAGGCTGACAAGGACTGTACCTCCGAGGTCGGCAAGTTGATATTCAAAATTTCCGACTTAGAAGGGTTTAGCTTAAAATTCGCCAACTCACCATACTCCCGAAATTCCCGGAGCAAGACCGGTATAGACAGCCTAGGGCAAGTAATCGGAAATAATAGGTCGTCGGCAAAACCCAAAACCTTATGATGAGTACCCTGCACCAAGAGGCCCCGAATATCAGTATTAGTTCGAACTGCTTCCAGAAAAGGTTCGAGGGCCAAAATAAATAACAACGGTGAAAGGGGGAGGAACCCTACTTATTACTTTGAGCGGAAGGGAAGTATTGTCAGCAATAGATACATATTGCATTCTGTCTGATAAATAGGATCAGAACCAGTTTAGAGAATGATTACCCAATTACCCATTGTAACCTCAGTGTAGCTGTTCTGTAGCTGTTCTGGTGTTGATGTCATCTGCTCAGAACGAAGTCCAAGAAAACAATCAAATCTTGATTGCGGTTGAAAGTGAATTGTAGACAGAGATATTTTTGACTCATATGTTCTTCAAAGGCTGCCAATTCCTTCTTCGTGTCTTTCCAGATGAAAAGCAGATCATCAATATATAGAGCGTAGAGAATGAGGTTGTCTCATATTGCTGGTAAAGATGGGAATCTTCACAGTATCCCATAAGCAAATTGGCATAGCTGGGGGCATTGCCATAGCTGTACCACAACACTGTTGGTAATATGCCTTCTGAAAAATGAAATAGTTGTGTTGAAGAACAAAACTAATAACTTGCAGTAGAAAGATCTTTTGAATCACTGGCATGTTGTCTTTTTTCCATAATTGTTGAGTGGCCTCCAGACCTAGATCATGGTCAATGCATGTGTACAGAGAACAAACATCAGAGGTGAGTCATATATAGTTGTCCTACTTATATATTTTGCAAAATCTGAATGATGTCTGTGGAATCATGTGTTTATGATGCAAGTTTGTAGAACATGGTCAATTAATTTATTCTTGAATAAAATAATTAGAATTCCAGGGGGTTTGTCCTTTCTTTTATGTATTCTTGGAAGATGGTAATAGATCACTGTCTGTGGAAATTGCACACTGAGGAACACAAATTCTTGCTAGTCTAAATCTGACTTATCAAGGGCCTATTTGATTAGCTCCTAGTACTTTTTATGGAAATCCGTTGTGGTAAGTCTTTTGTGGAATTCCTTGTTTCCCAAAATTCTTTATGCCCAGATAGACAGTCCTATTTTGAATGAAGATCTCTTCATTATTCATTAATTGTTGTAGGCCAGTTCTTTCTTTCTTTGTGAGGCTCGATCTGAATTTCCACAGCTCTTTGAAGAATTTGTTATGGTCACCAAGTACCAGTTCTGAGAGAGCCTCTATATAAAAGCCCCCTTGGGGTATTGTGGGTAAAATTTTGACTTTGGTCTGAAGCTGATGTGTAAAACTGATTGTACATTTTGAATTTCTAGCACTCCTTCATTATCTTCTTCAGATTCCTGTAATAGCCCCTCCATAATTCTAAGGTTTGCATATCCTCAGTATACTGAACTATAGGGTTTTTTGTGAGAGTTTCTTCCCTCTTGATGGAATAATGTCTTTTTAATGTAATCTAGTATCGAGAAAAGCTTAAGGCTGGAAAAGGTAAAATACGATCTAAGTGTTTTAGATTTTTTTAGAATAAAAAAGTAAAAGAAAAACCACAATCTTTGCACTCAAATCATGCCCATCTGTAAGAGGTTCCTTCCTCTGATAACCATCGAGCTGTGTCCCTGGAAAACCTTTCTTTGCTTGTACAATGGATATACAACCAATTATGTCCAGTGAGCCTTAAACAGGTCCTAATGGTGATTTGGATGAGGAGATGCTGATCTTCAGTGCTAAAATGCTATAAGTGGATGCAATTATAGAAGTAAATATGTTGAATCCCTGAAGAAGTGTAGGTGTATTGCCTCAATATGCATTGAGTTATTCCCATCTATTGCACTCCTATTCATTGGTCCCTCCTAAACCCCTTGTAAGGTTCCTGCCCCTTTCCATAGCTGGTCCCACCACCCGTAGCCCACGGAGTTGAACTACAGCCATGTGGACACTAGGCTTTCCCTCAATGCTACTCCATGTGAACTCTTTCCCACTGGGATCGTATTCCCCTCTGTGGTTTAGTTATTTATGTCATCGCATCCACCTATAACATTTTAGCACTGAGGATCAGCATCTTCTCATCCGAATCACCATCAGTACCTCATTAAGCCTCACTGGACAACATTGGCTGTATAGCCACCGGATAAGCAAGGAAAGGTTTTCCAGGGACACAGCTCAATGGCTATCAGAGGAAGGGACCACTTACATGCATCAAGCCAAAGATGGGCAAAATGTTAGTGCATAAATCAATGATTCTCAACCAGGGTGCCGTGGCACTTTGGTGTGCCATGGACATCAACTTGGGGCGCCCTGTATTTTGTAGAAAGACTAACAACAAAGGACTTTTAAATAAAGATTTATAGAAATTGTTATTCACAATATGTTTATATTTGTTATTATGATTATAAAACCTAATAATAACTGTCCTCCTTCATTTACATTCCATAACATACTTCTTTTGTTACTCAGCAACTAGTTCCTGGGAATCTATTTGTATACATTTTGACTCTCAGGTACTGGTTCTATCACGGTGCCCGTGATCTTCCTCTGTCACTCTTTGCTGTGGTGCGCTCCCATTGGCTGAGCTTGTTTGGCCCGCCCATATGGCCTTTTTATACCCGGCCTTTGGCACCTGTCAGGTGTCCTTTCGTGGTGTTCTTGAGCTCTAGCTCATTAAGCTCTTGCAGAGTATTTTGGCCTCAGCCGGGTCGGATCACGGTGCAGGGTCGTCAGCCAGAGCCGGGTCAGTTCACGGTGCAGGGTCGTCAGCCAGAGCCGGGTCAGTTCACGGGCAGTAGCAGAAGGAGAGTCAGACTAGCCGGGTCGGTACACAGGAGACACTGGAGATCAATAACAAGGCGCAGCAACACAACACCACGAAAGGGCAATTGACAAGTGCCCAAGCCTCAGTATATAAAGGCACATCCTGGGCGGGCCAATCAGACTCCTCCAATGCAAATGTATACCTACAGAGATTGACAGGGAATCACGGGGACCGTGATACAACTGTAGCAGAAAATAAGGCCTGTCCTCTAGAAAGTGATTTAGCATGGGAAGGCGATAGCCAAGGCGAGATCGTCTCCGAGCCCACAGGAACCTTAACCATAAGGATCGAAGAGAGGTGAAGAATGCCAAGGGAATACAAATTGGTAGGGTCTGAAAAAGGTAAAGCAACCGAGGAAGAACATTCATTTTCAGGGCGTTGATACGACCAAACCATGAAACATACAGCGGGGTCCAAGCCTGGAGCTCTGAGCGTAAAGAGGATAGAAACGGAAGGAAATGGAAAGAATAAAGGCGAGATAAATCACTGACCAAGAACACTCCCAAGTATTGAAGCCGATCACGGCACCATTTAAAAGGGAAAGAGGCTGACAAGGACTGTACCTCCGAGGTCGGCAAGTTGATATTCAAAATTTCCGACTTAGAAGGGTTTAGCTTAAAATTCGCCAACTCACCATACTCCCGAAATTCCCGGAGCAAGACCGGTATAGACAGCCTAGGGCAAGTAATCGGAAATAATAGGTCGTCGGCAAAACCCAAAACCTTATGATGAGTACCCTGCACCAAGAGGCCCCGAATATCAGTATTAGTTCGAACTGCTTCCAGAAAAGGTTCGAGGGCCAAAATAAATAACAACGGTGAAAGGGGGAGGAACCCTACTTATTACTTTGAGCGGAAGGGAAGTATTGTCAGCAATAGATACATATTGCATTCTGTCTGATAAATAGGATCAGAACCAGTTTAGAGAATGATTACCCAATTACCCATTGTAACCTCAGTGTAGCTGTTCTGTAGCTGTTCTGGTGTTGATGTCATCTGCTCAGAACGAAGTCCAAGAAAACAATCAAATCTTGATTGCGGTTGAAAGTGAATTGTAGACAGAGATATTTTTGACTCATATGTTCTTCAAAGGCTGCCAATTCCTTCTTCGTGTCTTTCCAGATGAAAAGCAGATCATCAATATATAGAGCGTAGAGAATGAGGTTGTCTCATATTGCTGGTAAAGATGGGAATCTTCACAGTATCCCATAAGCAAATTGGCATAGCTGGGGGCATTGCCATAGCTGTACCACAACACTGTTGGTAATATGCCTTCTGAAAAATGAAATAGTTGTGTTGAAGAACAAAACTAATAACTTGCAGTAGAAAGATCTTTTGAATCACTGGCATGTTGTCTTTTTTCCATAATTGTTGAGTGGCCTCCAGACCTAGATCATGGTCAATGCATGTGTACAGAGAACAAACATCAGAGGTGAGTCATATATAGTTGTCCTACTTATATATTTTGCAAAATCTGAATGATGTCTGTGGAATCATGTGTTTATGATGCAAGTTTGTAGAACATGGTCAATTAATTTATTCTTGAATAAAATAATTAGAATTCCAGGGGGTTTGTCCTTTCTTTTATGTATTCTTGGAAGATGGTAATAGATCACTGTCTGTGGAAATTGCACACTGAGGAACACAAATTCTTGCTAGTCTAAATCTGACTTATCAAGGGCCTATTTGATTAGCTCCTAGTACTTTTTATGGAAATCCGTTGTGGTAAGTCTTTTGTGGAATTCCTTGTTTCCCAAAATTCTTTATGCCCAGATAGACAGTCCTATTTTGAATGAAGATCTCTTCATTATTCATTAATTGTTGTAGGCCAGTTCTTTCTTTCTTTGTGAGGCTCGATCTGAATTTCCACAGCTCTTTGAAGAATTTGTTATGGTCACCAAGTACCAGTTCTGAGAGAGCCTCTATATAAAAGCCCCCTTGGGGTATTGTGGGTAAAATTTTGACTTTGGTCTGAAGCTGATGTGTAAAACTGATTGTACATTTTGAATTTCTAGCACTCCTTCATTATCTTCTTCAGATTCCTGTAATAGCCCCTCCATAATTCTAAGGTTTGCATATCCTCAGTATACTGAACTATAGGGTTTTTTGTGAGAGTTTCTTCCCTCTTGATGGAATAATGTCTTTTTAATGTAATCTAGTATCGAGAAAAGCTTAAGGCTGGAAAAGGTAAAATACGATCTAAGTGTTTTAGATTTTTTTAGAATAAAAAAGTAAAAGAAAAACCACAATCTTTGCACTCAAATCATGCCCATCTGTAAGAGGTTCCTTCCTCTGATAACCATCGAGCTGTGTCCCTGGAAAACCTTTCTTTGCTTGTACAATGGATATACAACCAATTATGTCCAGTGAGCCTTAAACAGGTCCTAATGGTGATTTGGATGAGGAGATGCTGATCTTCAGTGCTAAAATGCTATAAGTGGATGCAATTATAGAAGTAAATATGTTGAATCCCTGAAGAAGTGTAGGTGTATTGCCTCAATATGCATTGAGTTATTCCCATCTATTGCACTCCTATTCATTGGTCCCTCCTAAACCCCTTGTAAGGTTCCTGCCCCTTTCCATAGCTGGTCCCACCACCCGTAGCCCACGGAGTTGAACTACAGCCATGTGGACACTAGGCTTTCCCTCAATGCTACTCCATGTGAACTCTTTCCCACTGGGATCGTATTCCCCTCTGTGGTTTAGTTATTTATGTCATCGCATCCACCTATAACATTTTAGCACTGAGGATCAGCATCTTCTCATCCGAATCACCATCAGTACCTCATTAAGCCTCACTGGACAACATTGGCTGTATAGCCACCGGATAAGCAAGGAAAGGTTTTCCAGGGACACAGCTCAATGGCTATCAGAGGAAGGGACCACTTACATGCATCAAGCCAAAGATGGGCAAAATGTTAGTGCATAAATCAATGATTCTCAACCAGGGTGCCGTGGCACTTTGGTGTGCCATGGACATCAACTTGGGGCGCCCTGTATTTTGTAGAAAGACTAACAACAAAGGACTTTTAAATAAAGATTTATAGAAATTGTTATTCACAATATGTTTATATTTGTTATTATGATTATAAAACCTAATAATAACTGTCCTCCTTCATTTACATTCCATAACATACTTCTTTTGTTACTCAGCAACTAGTTCCTGGGAATCTATTTGTATACATTTTGACTCTCAGGTACTGGTTCTATCACGGTGCCCGTGATCTTCCTCTGTCACTCTTTGCTGTGGTGCGCTCCCATTGGCTGAGCTTGTTTGGCCCGCCCATATGGCCTTTTTATACCCGGCCTTTGGCACCTGTCAGGTGTCCTTTCGTGGTGTTCTTGAGCTCTAGCTCATTAAGCTCTTGCAGAGTATTTTGGCCTCAGTTCCCTGCTCAGCATAAGCAGTAGTCTCTGTCCTGCTCTATTACTGGTGTTTTCTCACCTAGCACCACTTATCGCTCCTTTACCATCTTATGGGCGTGTCAAACACACCACAACAGAGACTGATTGATTTCTATGTACTTTAACCAATGAGTACCCTGTATGTTACTTATGCCTGTCCTGTGACAGTATATATATTTATTTCTCTGTATACTGGGCCTGAAAGGGCATCTGTACTTTACTGTTCATTTCAGTTATTCTGTATTGCCTATAGAGGGCAGTCTTTCTGTGTTTTATTCTAACCTGCTGGTCTGAGTGTCCTACAAAACCGTTACAGGTTCCCATTTAAATCACGGCATTGTGATTTTATATTATATTGAACTTTGTTTTGGACTATTATATGTATGACTCTTATTTGTGCTTGCTACACATTCCTCTTGTCTTTTTAATGTAAGTTTGTGGAAGAATTAGTGTAGATATATAAACCGTTCAAAATGCTTTGGTCCACTGATAGGGGCAAACTTCAAACTCTTGGCCAAAAGCTTTTCCTCTTCTTCATTCATTTTGGTATTGTAAAAGGTTAAATATACCTTGATTGGTTCTTCTGGATTGTTTGTTAATCTTCTTTTGGTTTGTCTCCTTTCCACCCCATCTCCTTCTTCTAGGTCTACTGTTCTTTTCTTCTGATTGATTGTTTGTTGTTGTTCTTCTGACCATTTTCTTACTCCTGTCTGACTTGGTTCTGAAATGGTTTCCTGTTCTAAAAAATGCTCTGGTCGGTAATTCTTCAGTTTGCCCCCAAAGGGTGTGTGCTAGAGCCCATTTCCATTTTTCCCACATGTGGGTTCCTATTGGGGAATTTTGTTCCATGTCGTGTTGGGTGCATAATCTTTGAATTAGTCCTCATTTTTGGTAAGGTGATCATTCCTGTTTGCCTTTTCTTAATGTTAGTACTTATATTCTGTAAAGTGGTAGCTCCACTGTTGCTATTTTCTTGTTTATACCCAGGTAGTGGGAAACCATTGATGTGACCCTTCTGGTACATTAATATTTTTCAGCTTTTGATGTTGCATTTTGATTGCACTGAATTACCATATTGTCTGAAGACCCCACACTGTCTGTGGCTCATGGTGTTATGTTCTACTGTAGCTGTGTCTTCTTTTCCTGTTCAGATGTTAAGTGGCCTCTTGGTGGCTTATTTTCCCATTCCAGTATTGTATGCTATTTTCCTTTATAGTCAAGAGGATGCAATATAGGAAAATATAAAGCTAGACAGGGAGGATAACAGATTAGAGACTTTTGCTGCACTGTTATGGGTTACTAAGCATGCTTCAATTAGAGCGTAGAGCATGGGTAAGCACACACATCATATACACTGTTGTCTAAGTTCAACTCACATTCCACCTAGCAAATAAAAACAACATGAAGGTGTTGTTTGGCAAAGATGTGAGTTAAACTTGCACAACTGACACCTACCTCTCAATATACTAGTGCCAGACTATCTAAAGTTAGTTCCATCTGTGGTAATAGAGGTGTTTGCCAACCAAGTATATGTGTTGGATAAGTCACTTGCAGGATAGATTATCAGATAAAAGATAGTTTGGAATTCACACTCTGATGAGGGAAAAGCAGTCACACAAACTGTTCATCTGAGGTTACTCATTGAGATCAGTGTTGTGTTTGCCTACAAGACAGTAGCATGAAGAAGCCATTAGTCTGGTCAACTGAGTACACCATGCAGGGAGCACATGGTGGTGGTGGTGGGGTGGAATGCAGGGAGCACATGGTGGTGGTGGGGTAGAAGTTACTCAGTGAGATGAACAGTTGAAAAGTTGGAGATTACTTCTCTTACGATCTTACTTCGCCAGGACCAATATTTTACTTTGGAGTACATGCTCTAATATATTATATATATATATCTCAAAGCATAGCCACAGAACTTGCAACAGGAGAAGGCTTTTGAACAGGTGTGCTTGGGGGAGAATGGTGATCCCTAGCCCTGGCACGCCTTCATTTCTGCTGTCTTTGCAGATGTAAGTATGTAAACATAGTAATCTGTCTGTTTCTCTCTCTCTCTCTCTGAGTGGTTCAACTGTAAACACACCACTTCTGAGAAGGGTGAGCTGTCCCTTTAATACAGTGGTGGGGTGTTGTCCAGGCGCAGTCACGAGGTCAGGAGTGACCAATTGGAGGGTGTGTGTTTTCCAGGTAAGCGTTTGTCGGTGTCTCTGTGGTTGTTGGTGTGATTTGTTCTAATTGTTATGTACCTGTCAGGTGTGTGAGTGACATTGTGAGGTGCATGTTGTGTCTCCATTGATGTTGCATAGGTGAGCTTGGTTTGCTGTGGGATTGACAGTGTGCATGTTGTGCTGTGTTTTAACCCCTTTTGTTCCAAGATATGTTGTGATGGCTTCTGATGCTTTGTGAAGCCCTAGTCCCTGTGGGGTTGCTGGGTTATTGTTGTTTGCCTGTGACATGTTTGTAGGGCATGGACATTGTTGGTGTGTTTGTTTGGTTTTGCAGTGGTTAATTTTGCCATTTGTCTGCTTGTGTTATGTGTTGAGTGAGCTGCTGTTTCTTTTGTCCGATGGTGGTTTTTAGTATCCTTTGTATGGTGTAAGGCCAGAAAAACTGGGTCTTAAATTTCTGCTGTTAAATGTTTCAATTTATCATCTGTTGGCATTACTGCACACACAGTTGAATTGCTCTGGAGACAGCTGTTGCATTGTCCTAAATGGCCAATATTTTATCATCCGTTGTATTTTGAAACTGCCGTTAGCTGTTGTTAAGATGAATAATTGAATGGCTTACCATGCTTCTAAAACTGCCGTCTGCTGTTTTTTTTTTTTTTTTTTTACCCAATTGAATAGAGGCCATAGGGGTAGATTTAAAGGCAGGCGTTAAGCTAAAAAAACATCAATGGGTGTTTTAGCGTGCAGTAAGCCATTAAAAGGGCCAAGTAATGAAGTAATACAGCCGCTACACTAACGTGTCTTTTGGGCCATTATAAAAAAAACAAAACAAAAAAAAAAACACTTTTCCACTTAAAGGACTGTGTTAGCTGCAAAACATCTGATAAGTTTTGTGCAGTAAGTGAGTCCCTTAAGAACCAGTTTTGTTGGCTGTAATGTCCCTTATCGGATCTTTTGCCAACTAACGCAGCTGTTAACTGGGAAAAAAAAAACAATGTCCACAGTGGATGTATTGATATGGGGCCCTACGCCCCACATCAGTAAATCCAAAGTGCCTAAAACGTGTCCAAAGTTAGTAGGATTAACCCTATAAGCATTCATAGGGTTAACCCAACAAAGTAAAGCAACATCGCATTAACACTTACCATTAATCCTGATGTCCAGCGGAGTCCACAGCTTCCTGGTCCTTCTCTCCTTCTCTTTTGTCTTCTCATTCCTCTGTCTTCTTTCTTCTATCTTCTGCCTTCTCTTCAATCTCCTCTCTGTAAAATAAAATAAAATAATTAATACCAAGCATGAACAAAGACATTCTTGAACCCTTTGAGTGGCAGAGGGGTATGTAATGCACGGCAAAGCAATGCGTTACGCACCTCACTGGCACTCAAAGGGTTCAATAGTATTGTGCCATAAATATTCCCTATGACATGCCTCTATGTAATGCCCCAATGTATAAACATGCCAATACATAATATGATCCATACAGACAGAATTAAATGTCATCCATTAACGCACAGTTTGAGAACTTAGCTTAATTGTGTTACGGGCATCAGCCGGTACACAGCTGAAGGGGAGCAACGTTGAACCTTTGTGTCTCCGCTGCCGCCGCCGTCGCGGCCGCTCCAAGCAGCGGAGACATTAACGATTAAGCTTAGTTCTCATACTGGGCATTAATGGATGACATTTAGTTCTGTCTATATGGATCATGTTATTTACTGGCATGTTTATAATTTGGGGCATTTCATGGAGGCATGTCATATGGGAATATTTATGGTGCAATACTATTGAACCCTTTGAGTGCCAGTGAGGTACGCAATGCATTGCTTTGCAATGCATGGTGTACCCCTCTGCCACTCAAAGGGTTCAGGAATGTCTTTGTTCATGCTTGGTATTAATTATTTTATTTTATTATTTTACAGAGAGAAGATTGAAGAGAATGTGGAAGAAAGAAGAGAAGACAGAAGGACAGTAGATGACAGGTAAGTGTAACATGGATCAGTTAACGATTGGTGCTTGGCAGTTTGTCAAGCAACGATAGTTAATTGTTTTTTACCGTTCAGTTCCCAATATCGCTGCTTTTAGCAGCATTCTGGGAACTAAATGCACGAAATGGACATTCAGCAACAAGACCGTTTTTGTGGCTTAACGTCCTTTGTGGTTTTACTTGGTAGGGCCAAGTAAAGTATTCACTTTGGCCCTACCAGCTATGTTAGCTCCTGCCTTTAAATCTACCCCATAGTCTCTAAAAATGCTCTATGGCCTTCTAGATTGTTGTGGATAGAAGCGGAATGAGGGTTTGAATTAACTGTTTTGACATCAATAGAATTGGTAGATTCAGTTTCTTCCATAGAGTAAGTTTCCATGTACAGTTCTGATAAGGCTTCCACCTCAGCTTCCACCTCTTTTGATTCGGATTCAATATTCAACTGGTTCTGGTTCACATTCAAATTTTCATGTGAAGATTGGCATTCTTCTTTAATTGCAAAATGTCTGTGTAGAGTCAATTTCCAAATAAACTTGTGGGTATCAACAAATAATTCAAAATAATGTGGGCCTCTGGCTGGAGCAAACTTGAGACCTTTATGAAGACGTACCATTTTTCATTACTGAGAGTATATCCTAAATGGTTGAAAATGCCTTTTTCTCTGTCGTCCAATACAGGTTACTGGTAACTTTGGGTAGGCGATCCACCCCTTTAAGTAGGCAGGAACAATTCTAGAATTGATTGCAGGGGGTGGAGCCTACCTTCCCTTCTTGGCTGCAGCTAGCCAACCAGCTCCAGAAAGATTTGTTCCTTGGTGAAGACAGGCAAGAGAACAGTTCTGCTATAGTTTTAGAGATTTTTTTATATTTTTCTGTTAGAAATGGAATACCACCATCAGGCGGATTACCATAACTGACATGGACCTTAAGCCCTGGGGGGAAAATGTTGGGTACAAGTTCTTTCCTCAGGAGTTGCCCACCGAGGCTTCTTCTTGATACATGTTAATCTGAAGACAGATCTGCAGGAAAAGTCAGCAACCCTTTGAGTGCTGCAGGTCCACATGTCCCACAGTGCCCCTCCGCACAGGGGTTTTTTCCTTGGGAGTTCTTATTGCACACTCCTGCACTCATTGGATCTATCTGTATGTCTGTTGGGTGTCTGGAGCAGGTTTATGTGGTAACTTAACCCTTTAGCTGCTGGTTTGCATCTTTTGGGGGGGTTATTGCCACTTTCCCTACTGGGTTCTGTGTTTTTTGGGTCTTCTAACTTGTTCTAATGATGTCTCATGTAGGTTTATTTCACAGTTTTAACTTTGACAAAATTTGAGTTAAAGGCGCGCTTTACCACATAGATGCCATTGCTCCATTCACTCCTATGGGACTGTACAGTTTGGGATATATCTCTGCAACTGCTCAACGTAGCTCATTTTAATTGTCTGACCTTGCTCTATCATCCAGGGGGCTTCAGACACTGTTGGGGTACTTATTCTGGGAAAACTACATTTCCCATGAGCCCTTGCTTCTCGCTCTCATTTCTGATTGGCTCCTGCCGCTGCAGCCATTTTGTGCCTTTTCTAGAATGAGTATCCTATACAGGGATTGGACTCTCCTTCTCCCCTCTGCAGATTAATCCTTCGCCTGCCAAATAAGTGTATTTTAGAGATTTCTGGGGTGAAATTTTAATCTTTCACACTGTAATTGGGTGATTCATTATAAAAAACGTTTTTGACACTGAGAATGTCTAATCTGTTGGAGCTTGGGGCCAGGCCTAAGACTAAGGACGCTGGGGTCTCTGTGTCCCCTATTGCGCACTGTTCCTCATGTCATTCAGGGTTACCTAGAGAATTCGCAGGTCATTTATGCCCAGCATGTTCTGATGTTCCTGAGTCTCTTCCAGGACCTCCAGCCATCCATTATAGCCAGTTTGGGTGCAAGAGATCAAGGCTGCTACTAGGGACCTTCGGTCTACATTGCAACTCTTTCCATCCCAGTTACAGGGGGTCTTCCATTCATGGCAGACCCCCTCTTCAGTCAAATCTTCTCTGCCTGAACAGCAGGGAGTACCTGACGTATCAGATTCCTCTGAGGAGAAACTGTTAGTGGATTCAGATGTTAAGGAATGTTCTGCTATGGGCTCCTCTCAGTTTTTTGGGGACCCCTTTGAGGCTGATCCTGAGTCCTCAGCTGTGGGCCTGATCAGGGCTGTCTTGACTACCCTAATCATTCCCCGACTTCAGGAGGTTCCTTCAGATCCCTCTGATGTTTTCCAGGAGCCTAAAAGGCCCCTTACTTGTTTTCCACCTAACCCCAGTCTTGACTACCTTGTGTCTGATGAGTGGAAATCTCCGGACAGAAAGCCTTCTGTTTCCAAGAAGTTTACTAAGCTTTACCCCTTTCTGAGTCGGCGCTTGCTCAGTGGGTTCATCCCCCCAAAGTGGATGCTCCTATATCCAGGCTATCTGATTCTACTGCATTGCCAGTTTCTGATGTGTCCGCTCTGAAAGACTGGACTGACAAGAAGCTTGAGGTTTCTCTCAAGTCCATTTTTGCCACTGCTGGCACTGCCATGCGTCCAGCGTTTGTTGTGGCATGGGTTAACCGGGCCATTGCTGTCATAGAAACATAGAATTTGACAGCAGATAAGAACCATTCAGCCCATCTAGTCTGCCCAATTTCCTACTGTAAAAAAAAAAAAAAAAACACACAACCTCAAACCTTTTTTGGTCCTTGGTCTTTTCTTATGTTAAGGACCGCCTTATGCCTATCCCATGCATGCTTAAATTCTGTCACTGTATTGACATCTACCACTTCTGCTGGTAGGCTATTCCACTTGTCTACTACTATCACGATGCCCGTGATTCCCTGTCAGTCACACTGATGATACCTGTGCATTGGTGCAGATGGTTTGGCCCGCCCAGGATGTTCCTTTTTATCTGGGCCTGTGACAGCTGTCTGATGCCCTTTCGTGGTGTTCCTGAAGTTGAGCCTCTTGCTGAGTTACTGTGTTCCTGTGTACCGATCCGGCTCGTCTGACCATTCTCTGTTCCTGCTCTCTGATTGGATTCCTGCGCTGTCTGACTTCCTGCTCCGTTATCGACCTGGCTGTGGCTGACGTTCCTGCTCCGTTACCGACCTGGCTGTGGCTGATGTTCCTGCTCCGTTATCGACCTGGCTGTGGCTGACGTTCCTGCTCCGTTACCGACCTGGGTGTGGCTGACGTTCCTACTCCGTTACCGAACTGGCTGTGGCTGACGTTCCTGATCGAGGGATCCCTGGTTCCGGTCATCGCTGCCGGTTGCTCATCAGTTCCTGAGTTCCTGTGTTCCAGATCGCCCGACGGCGACATTCTGAACTGTAGTAGTGGGGCTCCGTTCATTCACTCTCATTGGCGCTGCACCGTGGCCTTCGTTTACCGAGCTGTTGTATGCTAGCGGAGCTGCCCATCTGTGGCCGTACAGGCCCGATCCAGTTACTGTGTGTGTTGCCTACATTGCAGAGCCGAATACACTTGCCAAGCTTTATTATACGATCAGAGCCGCTTACACTGTCAGAGCTGCGCTTTGTACCTAGTCTGTCCGTGGCTTTAGCAGAGCAGTTTAGTTCCGGTACGTGGGTTACCGTGCATGCACCTCCCGGTGCAGTGGCCTCCGTTTGCTCTCGCTGTATGGTACTGATACGGCACCGGAAGGGTGTATGGGCGCTAGTCATTGCTCGTGTGTATCTCATTCATCGCATTCCTGTGCATGGCTCGCGGTGGCTGGCATAGTGTTACTCCTGTTGGCACCTAGTGGGTGACCTGGCTCTGATCTCATTTGGCTCACAACAGTACTCCTGTACGTTCAAGGGCTTCACCGGTTCCGTTTACCAGTTCTGCTAGCACTCATCCATTCACTCCTCCTGGAGTTCTACTCAGCTCTGGTTGCTTATGCAGTCTCCTTGGGCGTCCTTTCGTAACCGCTATATGAGAGTGATTTGAGCAAGCCTACTACTGATCGTGTATTCTTCCAGAGACTTATTGGTTCAGCTGGGCGTTGTCAGCCTACCATCATTGTGACTGATCAGTGGGTTATTCCTTAACCCTTGTCTATCCTGCTATACAGTATTATTCCATATTTCATTTATTACTGCTTTATACCAGTCTGTATATGCCTGACCTGGCCCCCAGGGGCGCTATTCCTGATTTTCACTTCTAATAAACTGTGTTTTTACTTTTACCTTGTCTGAGTGTCAGAAAACCGTAACAGTACGAAAGGGCCATGACCTCTGACGGTAAAGGTGACAGTAATACACAGAACTTCCACTGGAGGATGGATGTGCACGAGCAGCGCTTGGACCAGTTGGCACTGGCCATGCAAACATTGCTAGAACGTACGGTACACCTTGAGAAACCTAACCAAAATCCGGTGGTCCCCCCAGTTGTGACACCGGATCACGTTGCTGGTCAAATGGTTGCTGTCTCCAGAAGTTTAACGGCAGCGGCGCCGTTACCATTGAGATACAATGGCGAACCCACCCTGTGTAGAGGGTTTATTAACCAACTTGAGATATTTCTAGAACTCACGCCTCACGCTTTTCTGAACGACCGTAGTAAGGTGGGATTCATGATATCTCTATTAACGGGTAAAG
This sequence comes from Rhinophrynus dorsalis, assembly GCA_037306005.1. NCBI lineage: Eukaryota > Metazoa > Chordata > Amphibia > Anura > Rhinophrynidae > Rhinophrynus > Rhinophrynus dorsalis. The sequence goes on from CM074722.1 coordinate 117,175,756, forward strand.
CCCTGGCATGGGCTAGCCCACTATGGGAGAAGGCCAAACCATGTACATCAGATTTTGATGAGTTTGTCAAGCAGTTTCGGAGAGTATTCGAGCTGCCTGGGGGAACCTCCTCTGCTGCCAAAAGATTAATGGAGATTCAGATGGGCGAACGCACCGCAGGCTAGTACGCCATAGAATTTCGGATACTGGCAGCAGAGGTAGGGTGGAATAATGAGGCTGTAGTGGCAGCTTTCTCCCAGGGACTATCAGATGTGATTAAAGACGAAATTGCGGCCAGAGCGGTACCTACCGATTTGGATGATTACATAGATTTCGTATTGCTCATTGATACACGCATACGAGAAAGGCACTTGGCCAAAAGGGCTAGATCCAGAATCCATGGGCACGACGGCCCTTTAAACCCACCCTCGCCTCCCAATCCTCCTGATCGAGTTACCGAACTGGGGGAACCTATGCAACTCGGGTTCACCAGGCTATCTAAGGAGGAGCGGGCACACCGCAGAAGGCAGGGCCTATGTTTATATTGTGGCAAGAATGGGCACATGCTACTTAATTGTCCGGTACGGCCGGGAAACGCACGCACCTAGGGTACCTTGGGGGACAGGCCCTAGGTGGTGTACAATCGTCCCCAGATCCCTGTTCCAAGAAACCCATCATTTCGGTGTGCTTCCCTGTAGGTGATCAAGCGGTTGAGGCACTAGCATTAATAGATTCTGGCACTGCAGGCTATTTTATGGACAAGACATTTGCTGAGACGCACAGTATTCCGCTGTCCAAAAAAGATACGCCTTTAGCCATTGAAGCCATTGATGGCAGACCGCTAGAACCCGCATTCATCACCATGGAAACTACACCTATCTCTATGAATATTGGGGCTCTCCACCAGGAGAGGGTCTGTTTTCAGATTATACATTCACCCCATCATGCGGTCATATTGGGGTTCCCTTGGTTATTTTTACACAACCCCCAATTTGACTGGCAAACATGTGAGGTCAAGTCGTGGTCTGATTACTGTTCTGTGCATTGTTTGTCGCATCCAATTAAGGTTCTATGTACCTCTCCCTCCGTGCCAGCTGAATACAGCAAATTCAGTGACGTATTCAGTAAAGGAGAGGCTAGCGCATTGCCGCAGCATAGGCCGTATGATTGCGCTATTGATTTGCCCCCGGGGGTGGTGCCACCGAGGGGCAGGACATACCTGTTGTCCTGTGAGAAGAATCTGACCATGGAGGAATACATTAAGGATGCCCTCAAGCGAGGGATAATTCGTAAATCTTCATCTCCGGCAGGTGCAGGATTTTTTTTTTGTAAAAAAGAAAAATGGCGAATTACGACCCTGTATTGATTATCGAGGACTTAACAAATTGATGCCTAAAAACGCATATCCTATCCCACTCATTACAGAACTGTTTGACAGGTTGAAGGGCTCATCTATATTTACAAAACTCGATTTACGTGCGGCTTACAACCTGATACGGATAAGGGCCGGGGATGAGTGGAAAACGGCATTCAATACTAGGTCGGGTCATTATGAATATTTGGTCATGCCATTCGGCTTATGTAATGCACCTGCCGTGTTTCAAGAACTCATCAATGATATCCTCCGTGACTTATTACAGTCCTGTGTTGTCGTGTACCTCGATGACATATTGATTCACTCTGCCAATTTAACCCAACACATTCTGGATGTGTCTGAAGTCCTGCTACGATTACGCAAGAACAAATTGTTCTGTAAATTGGAGAAATGCGAATTTCATTGTTCCAAGGTACCCTTTCTGGGATTCGTCATTTCTAATGATGGCATTGCCATGGATGAGGGTAAATTGGCAGCAGTCCTACAGTGGCCACGACCTAAAGGGTTAAAAGCAATACAAAGGTTTTTGGGTTTTTCCAATTATTACAGGAAATTCATTCAGAATTTTTCCACTATTATCAAACCCCTCTCTGACCTTACGCATAAGGGAGCCAATCCCTCTCAATGGTCTGATGCTGCTGAAAAGGCTTTTGCTACTCTCAAATCTGCATTCGCCTCCGCTCCTATCCTTTCCCACCCTAACCCCTCCCTGCCATTTACGTTGGAGGTCGATGCCTCTGAGGTTGGGGTAGGGGCAGTCCTCTCCCAACGTCCGAAAGAAGGGGGCAACCTGAGACCATGCGGGTTCTTTTCTAAAAAGCTATCCAGCGCCCAAAGCCATTACGAAATTGGGGACAGGGAGCTGTTGGCTATAATCTTGGCACTGAAAGAATGGCGACATTTATTGGAGGGCACAAGAACCCCAGTACTAATACTTACTGACCACAAAAATTTGATTTACCTTTCAGAGGCTAAAAGGTTGTCATCTCGCCAGGCTAGGTGGGCACTGTTTCTGTCAAGGTTTAACTTTATAGTGTCCTACTTGCCTGGATCAAAAAACGTGAGAGCTGATGCCTTGTCCAGGCAATTTTGCACAGACATTGAGAGGGATGAAACCCCGGTTCCTATTATTCAGCCTGACAGAATTCTGGCCACGATACGTACTAGTATCACTTCGCCATTGGGGGAACAAATATTGGCATCCCAGGCCAGGGCACCTCTGGAAACCCCAGTTGGCAAGTGTTTTGTGGATGAGCCTTTACGGGTCCAATTACTTGAATACTATCACTCCTCGAAGGCAGCTGGGCACATTGGCCGAGATCAGCTAGTATGGTCTCTATCACAAATGTTTTGGTGGCCTTCTCTAAGAGCTGACTGTGCGGCATTTTCATCTGCTTGTGCCACATATGCCTGTAATAAGTCTCCCAGACACCTCCCAGTGGGGTTGCTCCAACCAGTACCTAATGGCGAACGCCCATGGTCACACATCTCCATTGACTTTCTGGGAGAATTGCCATCATCCAAGGGCTATACTTTTATTCTAATGGTGGTGGACAGGTTCTCTAAGATGGCTCATTTCGTGCCCCTCTCTGGTCTCCCTTCGGCCCAGGAATTGGCAACAGTCTTTGCCAAAGAGGTATTTCTCTTGCACGGGGTTCCCAGAGTAATAGTATCTGACCGAGGGAGTCAATTCGTCTCGAGATTCTGGAGGGCATTCTGTAGCCAAATGGGCATACAATTGTCCTTTTCCTCCGCCTACCATCCCCAGACCAACGGGGCCGCTGAGCGTGCCAATCAGGGACTGGAGCAGTTTTTGCATTGCTTTGTGACTGATCATCATGACAATTGGGCCGACCTGTTGCCGTGGGCAGAGTTCGCCAGGAACTGTGCAGTCAATTCATCGTCTGGGAGCTCCCCGTTTCTTGTCAACTACGGGTTCCAGCCTTGTCTGCTCCCAGACTCATTTCAGTCACAACAGATTCCGGCTCTGGATGAGCACATTGAGCAACTCCGCTCCACATGGGCACAGGTGCAAAGGTCCCTCAGCCAGTCCTTTCAGCGTCAACAGCGGCATGCTAATCGCAGACGGTTGCCAGCGGTCTCATTTCAGGTTGGGGATAGGGTATGGCTCTCCTCCAGGAATCTAAATTTGCAAGTACCATCCAACAAATTGGCTCCCCGGTTCATCGGTCCGTTTAAGATTATCCGTAAGGTTAACCCCGTGGCATACGCACTAGAACTTCTTGCATCTATGCGCATTCATAATGTGTTCCATGTATCACTACTGAAACCCTTGGTTTGCAACCGTTATACCACCACTCCGGTGGTTCCTCGGCCGGTGGATGTTCAAGGTCAAGAGGAATACGAAGTTCAGAGTATTATTGACTCCAGGAGATTTAGAGGTAAATTGCAATATTTGGTCCACTGGAGAGGCTACGGGCCTGAGGAACGTTCATGGGTGGACCAAAAAGACCTACATGCTCCACGTTTATTACGCAATTTTCACTCTAAATATCCGCACAAACCCAGACCAGCAGGCAGGAGAGGGGGTCTTTGAGAGGGGGGTACTATCACGGTGCCCGTGATTCCCTGTCAGTCACACTGATGATACCTGTGCATTGGTGCAGATGGTTTGGCCCGCCCAGGATGTTCCTTTTTATCTGGGCCTGTGACAGCTGTCTGATGCCCTTTCGTGGTGTTCCTGAAGTTGAGCCTCTTGCTGAGTTACTGTGTTCCTGTGTACCGATCCGGCTCGTCTGACCATTCTCTGTTCCTGCTCTCTGATTGGATTCCTGCGCTGTCTGACTTCCTGCTCCGTTATCGACCTGGCTGTGGCTGACGTTCCTGCTCCGTTATCGACCTGGCTGTGGCTGACGTTCCTGCTCCGTTATCGACCTGGCTGTGGCTGACGTTCCTGCTCCTTTACCGACCTGGCTGTGGCTGACGTTCCTACTCCTTTACCGAACTGGCTGTGGCTGACGTTCCTGATCGAGGGATCCCTGGTTCCGGTCATCGCTGCCGGTTGCTCATCAGTTCCTGAGTTCCTGTGTTCCAGATCGCCCGATGGCGACATTCTGAACTGGGGCTCCGTTCATTCACTCTCATTGGCGCTGCACCGTGGCCTTCTTTTACCGAGCTGTTGTATGCTAGCGGAGCTGCCCATCTGTGGCCGTACAGGCCCGATCCAGTTACTGTGTGTGTTGCCTACATTGCAGAGCCGAATACACTTGCCAAGCTTTATTATACGATCAGAGCCGCTTACACTGTCCGAGCTGCGCTTTGTACCTAGTCTGTCCGTGGCTTTAGCAGAGCAGTTTAGTTCCGGTACGTGGGTTACCGTGCATGCACCTCCCGGTGCAGTGGCCTCCGTTTGCTCTCGCTGTATGGTACTGATACGGCACCGGAAGGGTGTCTGGGCGCTAGTCATTGCTCGTGTGTATCTCATTCATCGCATTCCTGTGCATGGCTCGCGGTGGCTGGCATAGTGTTACTCCTGTTGGCACCTAGTGGGTGACCTGGCTCTGATCTCATTTGGCTCACAACAGTACTCCTGTACGTTCAAGGGCTTCACCGGTTCCGTTTACCAGTTCTGCTAGCACTCATCCATTCACTCCTCCTGGAGTTCTACTCAGCTCTGGTTGCTTATGCAGTCTCCTTGGGCGTCCTTTCGTAACAGCTATATGAGAGTGATTTGAGCAAGCCTACTACTGATCGTGTATTCTTCCAGAGACTTATTGGTTCAGCTGGGCGTTGTCAGCCTACCATCATTGTGACTGATCAGTGGGTTATTCCTTAACCCTTGTCTATCCTGTTATACAGTATTATTCCATATTTCGTTTATTACTGCTTTATACCAGTCTGTATATGCCTGACCTGGCCCCCAGGGGCGCTATTCCTGATTTTCAGTTCTAATAACCTGTGTTTTTACTTTTACCTTGTCTGAGTGTCAGAAAACCGTAACAACTACCCTCTCAGTGAAGTAAAACTTTCTTACATTACATCTAAACCTGTGTCCCTCTAGTTTTAGACTATGGCCTCTTGTCCTAACGTTTTTACTCTTTTGAAATATACTTCCATCCTGTACTTTGTTGAATCCCTTCGTGTATTTGAATGTTTCTATCATATTCCCTCTCTCTCTTCTCTCCTCCAAGCTATACATATTCAGATCCTTTAGTCTATCCTGATATTTATTTTCCTGTAGACCAGTCACCATTTTAGTAGCCCTTCTTTGAATTTTCTCTAGAGTATCAATATCTTTCTGGAGATGGGGTCTCCAGTACTGTACACAATATTCTAGGTGAGGTCTAACTAGAGATCTGTAGAGTGGCATGACTACTTCCCTTTTTCTGCTACTAATGCCCCTAGCTATACAACCCAGTGCCCTGCTTGCATTCCCCACCGCTTTATTACATTGCCTGCTTACCTTTAAGTCATTAGAAATAATTACTCCCAAATCCCTTTCCTCTGTTGTCTCTGACAGCACAGTACCCTTAATGGTATATTTTTCCTTTGGATTTTTATGTCCCAAGTGCATTATTTTACATTTATCAACGTTAAAGTGCATCTGCCACACTCTTGACCATTCTTCTAATTTACCTAAATCATTCGCCATTTGGCTTTTTCCCCCTGGAATGTCTACCCTATTGCAGATCTTTGCATCATCTGCAAAAAGGCATACCTTTCCTTGAAGACCTTTTGCAATATCACTAATAAAAATATTAAAAAGAATGGGCCCCAGTACAGATCCCTGAGGTACTCCACTAGTAACACTCCTTTCGTCTGAATATTCTCCATTGACTACCACCTTCTGTCTCCTGTCACTCAGCCATTGCCTTATCCATTTCACTATTTTTACATCTAGACCCAAACACTGCAATTTATTTATGAGTCTTCTATGAGGGACAGTGTCAAATGCTTTACTGAAATCTAGATAAGTTATATCTACTTCTCCCCCTTGATCTATTATTTTAGTTACCCAGTCAAAAAAATCTATGAGGTTAGTTTGACAAGATCTCCCTGCTGTAAACCCATGCTGTTTGGTATCTTGCAAGCTATTCATATTCAGATATTCAACAATTCTTTCCTTTAACATACTCTCCATTAATTTTCCCACTACTGATGTAAGACTTACTGGTCTGTAGTTACCAGACTCTTACCTGCTACCTTTTTTGTGAAGCGGAACTACATTTGCTACCTTCCAATCTTCTGGAACTATTCTGGACTGAACAGCTCACCCTGGCTGTATGTCAGGGTGCTCCTTCTTCGGATATTTTGCGACTTCTTGCCAACATCTCTGAAGCCCAGCACTGTGTTTCATCTGCCTTTTTTGATGCCATCATTTTGCTGGCACGGGTTTCTACCATGCCCATGGTTGCCAGACGAGCTCTTTGGCTCAAGATCTGGTCTGCTGACACTGCTTCCAAGAAAGCCTTGCTTTCTTTACCCTTTCAGGGTACATCCTTATTTGGGCCAGATCTTAAGGATCTGATTAGTGAGGCCACAGGGGGCTAAGAGTACTCATCTACCCTTGGTCCCCAGGAAGAAAACTCCTCTCAAGTTTAACAGGTTTTTTCGTTCCTTCCAGACTGAGACACGTCCGGCGAACCAGGTGGTTCCATCAGCTCCATGTGCCTCCTCCAAGCCCAGACAGCAATGGAAGCCCAAGGTCTCCTTCAAGCCTAAGGCTTCCAAGACTTCTTCGCATGACGCGCCAAACCCGGGTCCCCACTCAGCTGTGGGTGGCCATCTGCGTCACTACCACAGTGTCTGGGAGGATTCAGTGGTGGACCCGTGGGTTTTACAGGTCGTGACAGAAGGGTACAGGATCCCTTTTGTCTCTCTTCCTCCCTTTCGCTATTTCCCTCTTATACGTTCCAGGGTGCAGAGAAATGCCATCTGTTCAATGGCGCTATCCAGGCCCTTCTGGACAAGGATGTTCTGGAGCCTGTTCCAGTTCAAGACAGAGGTATGGGTTTTTACTCAAACCTCCGTGTGGTTTCCAAGAAGGAAGGCGGATGTCATCCCATTTTGGATTTGAAAGATCTCAAATCCTTTGTGATCAGGACTCATTATCACCAGGAGTCCTTAAGGATGGTTATTGCTACTATGTCCCCAGGGGAATTCCTTGCCTCTCTGGATCTTCAGGACGCGTATCTACATATTGCTATTCATCCAGAGAGCTAACAGTATCTCAGATTTGCCTGCGACCAAGGGCACTTTCAGTTTTCAGCTCTTCCCTTTGGTCTGACTACAGCTCCTCTAGTTTTCAACCGTGTCCTGGGAGCTTTAGTATCTGTTCTCCACCGGGACGGCATCAGAGTTACTCCATACATGGACGACCTGCTTCTGAAAACCCCCTCTGCAAAACTTCTTCATCAGCAGATTCAGGACTGCATTCATGCTCTCACTCATCACGGGTGGATCATCAACATGAGCAAGTCAGATCTTGTCCCATCCCCGTGTCTGGTCTTCCTGGGCCTCCTCTTTGACACTAAGCAGAGCATGGTGTTTCTGGCTCTCGATCCAGTTCCAGCCAGGAAGCTGTCCTCTCTAGTGGGGAAATTCATCTCCACCATAGAATCAGACCCATTTTCCATGGCTCACACCAGGGAACTCCAGAGGTTCATGATCCAGGTGTGCAGGGGTCAGCCGAGCCTTCTGAAGACGTCAGTGTCACTTTCTCTTCATGTGGAACTGAGTTTGGCCTGGTGGCTCGACCTCTCCAATCTACTGAAGGGCAAGTCCTTCCTAGTATCTTTCTGGACCACGGTGACAATGGATGCCAGCCTCTCCGGATGGGGAGCGGTCCTGCGTCACCTGAGTGCACAAGGTCGGTGGTCTCCGGAGGAATCTCTCCTTTCCATCAATGTGTTGGAACTTTGAGCGATATTCCATGCCCTTCGTCACTGGACTCCCCAGCTGAAAGAATCTCCAGTCCGGATACAGTCCGACAACGCCTACATCAACAAGCAGGGTAGAACAAGAAGTCTCGCCGCTTGATTAGTGGTCAAGGCTATTTTATCCTGTGCAGATGAACACTTTCCTGCCATATCCGCATTACACATTCCTAGCGTAGACAACGTCATGGCAGACTTCTTCAGTCTACACACTGTGGACAGCGGAAAGTGGGAAATGCACCCAGTGGTGTTATCCCTCATTGTTCAGGATTTTGATCTGCCTATGGTCCTGGCCTTCTTGCAGGACGGTGTGGATAAGGGCCTCAGCCTGAGTTCCCTTAAGGTTCAGACTTGCATTGCTGTTCTTCCTGATGTCAAGGTTTTCTTCCAGGGCGTTGCTCATATTCGTCCTGTCTTTAAGACTCCCGCTCCTCAGTGGAACTGTAATTTGGTCTTGGGTGTCCTTCAGTGCCCTCCCTTTGAGTTCTTGGCTACTATTCCTCTATGTCTGCTGACGTGGAAAATGACCTTTCTCCTGGCGATTGTGTCTGTTCACCGTGTCACGGAGTTACATGCTCTGTCTTGTAAACTACCCTTTTTGGTGTTTCACAAAGACAAGGCGGTGCTTCACACTTCTCAGGAGTTTCTCCCTTAGGTGGTCTCTGAGTTCCAAATTAATCAGGAGATTGTGGTGCCTTCTTTCTGCCCTGACCCTAACTCTGACAAGGAGAGGGATCTCCACTTGTTAGTTGTGGTGCGTTGTCTTAAGTTTTATGTACATCACACCAAGTCCATTAGGCAATCTGATGCCCTGTTCTTCATTCCTGAGGGCCCCAGGGCAGGAAGACCTGCATCCAAAGTGACTATTGCTTCTTGGATCAAGTCCACTATTCGTAAGGCTTACAAGCTGAGGAAGAAGCGCGTTCCCTTTCGGGTTATGGCTCATTCTACCAGACCTATTGGGGCTTTTAGGGCTTACAAGTATCAGGCCTCCGCTGATCATTTGTGCAAGGCTGCCACTTGGTCGTCTGTCCACACCTTTTCGAAGCACTACCGTGTTGATGTGCTGGCATTGGCTGACACCTGCTTTGGGAGGAAGGTCCTGGAGGCAGTCTTGCCTGTCTAGGATCTTCTTCGGTTCTTGGTGCTTCCTTCACTTTTGAGCCCTATTGGCTCTAGTTCTGTGTGCTGTGTAACAGTTCTTGGGGTGTGTCACGGAGTGACTAGGATATTAACGCACTGACAAGTACAGATGAACTTAATATAAAACTTTATTAAATACAATGAATGACAGGAGATAAGGCGACAGGCTGATGGCAACAAATGACACAACAGTAGTATGGTAATGACACAAAGTGGCAGTAGATAGTGCACACCTTCACGAGACCAGGAAGGAACAGTGGAGACACTTTCCTTACCCTTCACCAGGCAGGTGGTCAGAAATGGAATGGCCCTGGGACTACATGATAGATGTGAGGGCAGTGCAGAGCACTCCCATACACAGATAGAATGGCACACCTTCACAAGACCAGAGAGGAACAGTGTAGGCACTTTCCTCACCCTTCACTGGACAGGTGGTCAGAAACGGAATGGCCCTTGGACTACACGGTAGATGTGGGTACAGCGCAGAGCACTCCTGTACCCGGATATGATGGCACACCTTCACGAGACCAGAGAGGAACAGTGTAGGCACTTTCCTCACCCTTCACAGGACAGGTGGTCAGAAACGGAATGGCCCTGGGACTACACGGTAGATGTGAGGACAGTGCAGAGCACTCCCAAACACACAGTCGGCAAAGATATGGAGCAGACCAGTATCCAGACAGGGGATACACTAGGCAGGTAGCCAGATGGAGGATAGGCTAGGAAGCACAAACCGGTACGGCCACAGGAGGTCAGACACACGGAGTGACCGATAAGGTCCGCTAATGGAAGCGAACACAGAGTGGACGACACAGGGCAGCATGGGAACCAAACCGATGCACAGAATGGTCACGGAGCACAACACGGAGAGTAAACCAGGAGGCAGCCAAAGGTCAAAACCGGATCGGGTAGTCACACGTCGCCAGTGGTCGTAGCCAGAACCGGTAGTCCGTTGAGCCAGAAGTCAGAACCGGAACTGGTAGTCAGATCTAGCCAGGAGTCTAAACCGGAACGGGTAGTCAGACAAGCCAGGAGTCAGAACCAGAACGGGTAGTCAGACGTAGCCAGGTAATACACAGGAACAGTAATGGACCAACACAGCAATAAGCTCAGGTGCACCATGAAAGGGCACTGGAAATGACACAGGCTGATGTTTAAAAACCCTGACAGGTAGGTGGAGCAATGATCTCATCAGCGTGGTGCCCTATAAGAATAGTGACTCAGCGAGAGCGACAGCTTGGAAGTAAACAATGTCGCTTCAGGGCAACATCCAGCCACAAGCAATCACGGGGGACTGTGATAGTGTGTTGTTATCCCTGTTTTGTGTCTGTTGACACTTCAGTTATTTTGTTGGGCTATCTCTGATCTGATGGTTCATATCTGCTCTGGTGACTTTGGGGGCCTTGCTTCTGGTCCTTGCCTTACTTCCCGCCTCTGGAAAACTCAGTGATTGGACATCCCAAAGTTATCAGTAACCTGTACTGGATGACAGAGAAAAGAGGATTTTAGTCTTACCTGTTAAATCCTTTTCTCTTAGTCCATACAGGTAACTGTTAAGGGACCATGCTTGGCTCTCCTGTGGCAGATTGTGGGGGTCCTTCTGGGTCATGCTCACAGGAGTCTTTTTTCCCTTCCACTATCTAGTCAATAGTTAGTGTCTCAAATCTTTCTGGAGCTGGTTGGCTAGCTGCAACCAGGGAGGAAAGGTAGGCTCCACCCCCTGCAATCAATTTTAGAATTGTTCCTGCCTACTTAAAGGGGTGGATCGTCTACAGAAAGTTACCAGTAACCTGTATGGACTAAGAGAAAAGGATTTAACAGGTAAGACTAAAATCCTCTTATAGTCTTGTTGAGTGGATCTTAATCCATCAATCTAATTGATTTGTATTCACAAGTAGGGGTGGGCGAAAAGTGTGGAAAATTTCCCTCATGACTTTTCGCGAAAACTTAAACAATTTTTCACTTTTCCCGTGAAAAATTTTGCCTTTCCTCCTATGCAAAAATGTCCTCCTTTTCGCCTATTTTAACAAATTGTCCACCTATTTTAACACATTTTCCGCCTATTTTAACACATTTTTCACCTATATTTCCTGCAGGTACTACATTTCCTACTGTTATATAACTTCTTGTGGGGGCTGAAGTTTACACCCTGTTCCAAATTATTATGCAAATGATATTTTTCTCATTTACCTAAATAATTGATGTAAATAACAGTCAGCATAATTGTCATGTTTTCAACTATTAAGAGTACAATTCAAATTTTATTGAACAAACCTCCTAATGATAACAGTATTTTTTTAAACATAAAAAACTTACAATGCACTGTTCCAAATTACTACGCACAGTAAGTTTCAAAACACTTTATAGGTTGTAAAGAACTGAAAATTGTCATTTGTTGTGTTTGCAGCATATTTACTGAAATCAAAAGCTATTTCAATCAAACTTTTAACAACATTTTAACTTTTTAAACAATTTAACAGGTCACGTTACATTTCAATATAGGACCCCTTATTTGATAGCAGCTTCACAAGTCTTGCATCCATTGAACTTGTGAGTTTTTGGACAGTTTCTGCTTGAATTTGTTTGCAAGATATCAGAATACCCTCCCAGAGCTGCTGTTTGGATGTTAACTGCCTCCCACCATCATAGATCTTTTGCTTGAGGATGCTCCAAAGGTTCTCAATAGGATTGAGGTCAGGGGAGGATGGAGGCCACACCATGACTTTCTCTCCTTTTATCCCCATAGCAGCCATTGATGCAGAGGTATTCTTTGCAGCATGAGATGGTGCATTGTCATGCATGAAGATGATTTTATTACAGAAAGCATAGTTCTTCCTTCTGTACCAGGGAAGAAAGTGGTCAGTCAGAAACTCCACATACTTTGCAGAGGTCATCTTTACACCTTGGGGGACCCTAAAGGGGCCGACCAGCTCTCTTCCCATGATTCTGGCCCAAAATATGAGTCCACCACCGCCTTGCTGACGTTGCAGCTTTGTTGGAACAGGGTGGCCGTCCACCAACCATCCACTACTTCATCCATCTGGACCATCCAGGGTTGCACGGCACTCTTCAGTGAACAGGACTGTTTGAAAATTAGTCTTCATGTATTTTTCTGCCCAATGCAGCCTTTTTGTTTGTGAGCATTGGTTAGTGGTGGCCGAATAGAAGGTTTATGCACAGTTGCAAGACTCTGGAGGACTCTACACCTTGATGTCCGTGGGACTCCAGAGGCACCAGCAGCTTCAAATATCTGTTTGCTGCTATGTAATGGTATTTTAGCAGCTGCTCTCTTGATCCGATGCATGGATCTGGCAGAAATCTTCCTCAATGTGCCTTTATCTGCACGAACCCGTCTGTGCTCTGAATCAGCCACAAATCTCTTAATAGTGCGATGATCACGCTTAAGTTTTCGTGAAATATCTAATGTTTTCATACCTCGTCCAAGGCATTGAACTAGTTCACTCTTTTCAACAGCAGAGAGATACTTTTTCTTCCCCATATTGCTTGAAAATGGTGCTCTGCTTAATAATGTGGAACACCCATCTTTAGTAGTTTTTCCTTAAATTGGGCTCACCTGGCAATCTAATTATCACAGGTGTCCGAGATTGTTTTCAGTGATCAAAAGAGCCCTAAGACACAATGCCATCCATGAGTTAAACTGAAAAACAAAATATTTAATCTTTGTGACACTTAAATATCATTTTCATAATAATTTGGAACAGGGTGTAGAAGTAAGTGGCTGAAAGTCAAAGTTGTGAGCCCTACAGCAACAAATGCCTTGAAAAACGTGTTAGCATGCAGAATGAATTTGTCCTTTGCCCACAACACTAACGTCTGCTGTAACACTAACACATATTCATGATGTCAAGTAATAAAAAATAAATAAAATATAACCTACAATGTGGCAGATGTGTATGGTAGTGGTGGTGGTGGGGGATTGTCATGGTGATGTATTTTTACCATTGTCATACGCTATCCTCCTTCTCAGATTATTGACACACGTTACTTATCATAGCAGTGGTCCCAAGTGTGGAAAATGGTGGCAACCCTTCTTCACATCCCTCATCCACCTCCTCATCTGTGCTGCTGTTAATATATTTCCCTTGGCTTTGTCTGTCATTATATGTGGTTTCTGCTACCTGATACTCAGATTGTATGAGATGTTGGTTCATTTTTAAGAATGTTAGTCTCCCAACACTGCTGCTTGATAGTCGTGTCCTGCAGTCATGGATAATATAACCAGCCGCACTGTAAACCCTCTCAGACTCCACGCTTGCTGGAGGAGAACTGAGGCTTTGCACTGCAGTATGTGTCAATGATGGCCACACACATTGCTTTGTTTGCCAGTAATCCATGGGGTCATTGTTTCTGCCTAAAACATAGCTATCCTGCAAGTATGCAGAAACCATCTCACATGCATTGGGACCACTTCTAGGAGCTACACGGTGTTACTGTGTGTCAGTTACCAAACAATACTAAGGGAGCAAGTCCCAAAGAGATGTGCCGCCGCCACCACCACCACTACCAATGCTGGGTTTTTGCCTCCCCTGCTGAGACCCATAATTTGCCCTGTGCTCCGAATGAGATTTTCTGGTTGATGATGTAGCCGCTTCTGCTGGTTCAAATGCTTTGCTGCCTTCCTTTTCACTATACTGCCTAGATGTTTGTTGTGCTCTCACTTTCTCCTTCTCATCCTCCACAATGCAACCCTCCACTCGATCAATAAGCATGTCACGATATTCCTTGACAGAATCCGATTCCTCAGAGAGTTGCTGCTGATCTCCACGACGCCTTGTTGTGACAAACCGCTGATGGCCCTTAGGCAGAAATTCTGATATTTTGTGTTTAAAGCGGGGGTCCAGCAAAGTAGAAAGAATGTATTCCTCATTGCTTTTAATGAACACTATGCGAGGATCTTGTTCAAAGCACTCTAACATGTCCTTTACCAGCTGGTGCATGTCTGACTTGTCATTCTGGTAAGAATCCTCAGCCATGTTCCTCATTTTATTCTGCAACAAAAATATCAGTGGTAGAGTTTCACTAATTCCTGCCCCAATGTGACTCACCAGCATGGTTGCCTCCTCAAAGGGTCTCAGCAGCTCATATACATCACACATTAGTTGCCATTGGCCAGGTGATAAAGAGGCTCCCTCCAAAGCCTTCTAGTTTTGCATGGTGTACTCGCTAATGGCCTTATTCTGCTCGTAGAAACGCTCTAGCATGTACATGGTGGAATTCCATCTGGTAGGGACCTCCATTTTCAGCTGGTGATGGGGCAGGTTATTACCTCTTGTATGGAATATAGAGCGTTGCGTGCACTGTAGAAGCGACTGAAATGGGCACAGATTTTGTGGGCAATAGTAAGCATCTCTTTCAGGGTTACAGATTCTGCCAGGAATCTGGTCGCAACTAAATTTAGCATATGGGCAAAGCAGGGCACATGCATACCACCAATTCTCAAAGCAGCAATTATGTTGGAGCCGTTATCAGCAGACACAAAACCAGCTTTTAAGGAGTGGGGTACAAGCCATTCCTCTATCACCTGCTCTAGCTTACTCAGAACTTCTACAGCTTTGTGGGATTGTCTCTCAAAACTTTGCATGCACAAGGTGGCGTGATGATGGTATGGACTATCCTGCTGCTGCTGCCTTTTAATCACAGTGCCGCAACCAGAAGCACGATTACTGGCTTTCACCTGATGCTCTAAGCTAGTGTTGTCCACTGTTGGTGCTGGGAGGGTAACCTAGTGAGCAGTCGGTCATATAGTCTGTGCTCTGACCATTTGTCCACATATCTGTTGTCAGGTGCCAGATGCACTTTTCAGCCCTTTGCCCACCACACTAACCACCTGCTTGTACAATTCAGGCCATGATGTCCTGGAAAAATAACTGCAGCTTGGGATATTCCACGTGGAGCTACACATGACATCAGTTCTCTGAAACCTCGGTTTTCTACAAAAGAATACAGCAGCATGTCCATTGCCAACATCTTTGCAACCTTGCCATTCCAAAGGCGTACTTTGGAATTGTTCTTGTGAAGTTTTTGTCTCCTTCCCAGGAACTCAGTCAGTGTGGGTTGGCATGACATGGCAGAAGAACCCTGAATCTTTATTGCTTTAACATTACTAGAGGAGGTTGTGGTGGTAGATGCAGCACGTGTGGGCAGTCTATGACTCTTGCCATCTCCTACTTCTTTTTTTTGCCCTAGAGCCCTGGGAACTTTTTAAAGTGCCTAGGTATGAGCCTGCTTTCCCCCTGCTCATGGGCTTTTTGCATAGACAACACATAGCAACATGCTTAGCTTGAGGATCCTGAGTGAAGTATCTCCATACTGTGGACTTTATGGAATGAGGCATTCCTGAGGTGGTGCTGCTGCTACTACTACTACTGGGGCTAGATGTTGATGCATTTCTACTGCCACTACTACTAGGTGTCAAAGGTGCAGCACTTACAGCAGCAGCAGAGGCACTCATCATATCTAACATTATGTATGTTAACCTGTTTTTTTGTTGCTGGGTACTCATAACAGGTGTGTGTGGCTGAGTGGGACTTGGACTTTGAAAGAGGTGATGATGCTGATGATGGCTGATGGGTGACTGTGCTTTTTGACATCTGTGCTTGTCCAGGATCAGACTTTCCAATGGCTTTCTCAAACAGTTTATAGACAGGCACAGTGCTCCTTAAAAGTAGTGGAAGATTCAGACTTTGACTTTCTGCTAACTTTATAGCCCTGTCCTCATCCTCACTCTCAACTTCATCTTTATCTGAACAAGGCAAGGATACTGGAGGGATATATTCTAGATCTGCATCATCATCATCAGTCATCATCAGGTCATCCTCAGAAGCATCAGTATCACCTGCCACTTCTTGCCCAGTTTGCCCACTACTACCCTTATATTTCTTTTTTACTTTTACTCTAACAAAGTTCCCTACTACTTTGAGGATGGGTGTTTTGGTGCTTGTTTGTCTCACTCTCTGATACAGCAGGCTCTTCAGCTGCTACACCTTCCTCTATTATGCTATTTACAGCATCATCAACACCTGAATGCGACTCGTTGTCGTCTTCAGTTTTCTTCTTATATGCTTCTTTGTTTCTACTGGCACTGGTGGTGCTGTAACTAGTTTTGCTGCGACCTTGACAAACTGCATCCTCCCTTGAAGTAGAGGGATCATCATCATCACTGATTGCAGCAATGGTTGCTGACGCATGTGCAGTCAGTTTTTGAACTACTACTTTACTGTCTCGTCCCTACATTGCTCCACCCCTCCCCCTTGTGCGTTTGCTGGACATTACATGTATTTTTACTGTACGGTATACAACACAACTGATGGAGCTGTATGGTGCCTTGCCTAGGCCCAGTCAGCTGTCTGTCACTGTTACCTAATATATTTAGTTCTTTATTCTTTTTTAATTTTTTTTAGTTGTCCACCCTGTTGTCATATCACAGTGTGTCCAAAAAAACAAAACTGAAACACAAATCAACAAAGTCTTTTTCCCCAGACTTCCCCCTCCTAGCACAGAGACAATAACAGCAAGATCAGCAAGCAAATAGATCCCTAGCTGCCCGGTGTCTTGCCAGTCAGTCACATGGAATTTTGGAGTATTTTGGGGTCAACCTCCTTCCTCCCTTCTTCTTCCCAGAGTGCCCCACTGACTCTCCTAACAGAACAAATGATTCCCTAAACTAAACTTCAATTCCCCTCTCTGTCTTGTCTAGCTCAAACAGGGTGCTGCTCTCTCCTCTCATAAACACAAAATGTCAATCTGTGAGCGCCCGAAGCCTTTAATATGGCTGTACAAAACTTTTCTTCCCATTGATGTCAATGGGCGGAAAAGCAGGAAAAAGAGGAAAAACGGCACTTTTCGTGGGAAATTATTCGCCAAACGGAAAGTGCCATTATTCGCTGATTTCAGTTTGAGGTGAAAATTTTCGCCCATCCCTATTCACAAGACTGTATTATATGATGTTTAATTCCATCAACAGTTTATATTCTTGCTATACGATTAATAATATTAGCCTCTTTATTCAACTGGTTAATTGTAGACATCAGTTTTAATCCAAATGTGTTGCCTGCATGATCTTATCACTACTTCATGTAAAGACACACGCGTGCTGAATCTGCGCCGAAACGTGTTGAGCAATCGGCATATTCTATTCAAGAGTATACTGAACTTTGTGATATTTATTAATCTCCATAGAAGCTACATTTGTTTTGTCCAGTTCACAAGGACACTTCATTGGCATCCACTATCTTAAGCCAACACCACACAAAGCGGAGACGAGGCTTGCATCTACCCTTTGAAATAGCATTTTTAGCAAAAAGCGTGGTAGGGTTTGTTAGGAGAAGAAATCCAGAATTATAGAACGTTTGTTTTATTCAAATTAGCTGCACAATGAAATTAAGTTGTAATCAACCTCAGTTAGAGAGATAGATTGAAAAATAGGGAAACTAGAGAACCGACTTTGAACACAGAATAGTTTAGGCAGAGGAGACAAAAGAAAGAAATCATTAGTATTTAGGGTTTTGTTAAAGGAATAGTGAAATAACAATGTAGGAAAGAAGTAGGAGACTGATTTCTTATGTATTAGGAACCGGGAGACGAAGCATTAAAAAGAGATACATTGATCGATAGACTGGTTTCCCCAGCGTGAACAGAGAGATCTTGGAGAACGCTGAATCTTCGTGCTGAACAATCTAATTGAGATTGATCTCAGCACGGAGAGACTCTCTATTAGTAACTCTTCTATGTGTGTGAATGGTTAAGCTTACTTCACTATCTCTCACAAAGCCCTAACTCAGGGAACAGAGGGATTTGTTACCTCTTTCCTTCTCAAATACAATCTGGGACCAACTAAATGGTTAATTTAGGCATTTATTGTGTGCATATAATTTCAACGAACAATAAGGCTTACTTATTACGAGGTTGGCGTTTTCTGCTATTACCATAAAGGCTATAAGGAGGGTCATCTGTTTGCGCATATAACCGGTGACTTGGCAGCTATCTGCGTTTTGAACTACAAGTTGCACTAAGCATATCCACTGACTATAACAAACAGTTCTATTGTAAAGCAATTTTTCATCATGACACTAATAATGATGAAAATGGACTGGATGATTTTATAATTTTAATTCGCTGCTTTTTAATATTCACAAATAAAGGTTATGTTTTATTTATTTAACTTTTTGTGAAATTCCCTTTCTTGGAATTAGTGTAATCCCAATTCCTTAATTAGGGGATGGGTCTGGTACTGTTTTGTTCTTTTTTCTCTGTTTTCTGTATCTACCTGACCCAAGAGAACTCGCTAATTGTGGGAGAGCACACTGATGGCAATCGACTCTAGGGAAAAGAAGCGGAGACCTCTTCTGCAGTTGTATAAGGCACATAACCAATTATTATCAAGTGAGGGGCTACCAATTGTCTTTTCCTGTAAATTCTCTGTTTTTATATTGACTTATTGATTTTAGTGAGTCTACTGCAGTATTGTGGAGTATAGCACATGCCAGGATTATGTCACATGCCTTTCCAGGTGCATATTGTAGAGCCCCTCGGAGTGATACAGGCAACAGAATCAGGCTTGGACCAGGCTGAAGGTGCATTCTGTGGCATTCCTGGTTCTGACATGTGCCTCATTATAGCACTCCTGTGCAGGTGTGTCTGGATTGCCCATTGGTGTGAGCAGCCACAACTTGCACCCATAGCCTTAATCACCTGTAGCAGAGCGTGACATGGTGAGACAAGAATCAGATGTTATGTGGATGATGTACTACTTGGTGTCATGACCATAATAAACTGTGTGCACATGAGTCATGCGAGTGCACCTGTTGATGTGGTGATGTGCGTTTTGGTGACTCACCCAAAAGCCATCCTCCTCTATAGGTCTCATTCCCAAAGTCCCTATGGACAGAGGAGTGTCTGAGAATGTAGGAGTCGTGACAGCTTCCAGGATAGTTATTATTATTATTATTCTTTATTTATATAGCGCCAACTAATTCCGCAGCGCTGTACAATTGGGGAATAGACATAAAGAGGTATTAAATAGTACAATCAGATGTGGAGAACAGGAGGATCAGAGGGCCCTGCTCGTGAGATCTTACAGTCTAGAGGAAGGTAGGTTTGATACAGAAGGAGTAAGTGCTATTGCGTTTAAGTGCCTCCTGCCACATGAACTGCCAGTCAGTGGGTGGGAGTGAGAAGTGCCATTGAGTGCAGTAGTCCGTGCAAGGGGTGAATCTAGGTGATGATGTTTATGGAGGCAGTTGATAGGCCTCCCTGAAGAGGTGAGTCTTCAGGGAGCGTCTGAAGATTTGAAGGCTGGGGGAGAGTCTGATGGGGCGGGGGAGGGAATTCCACAGCTCAGGTGCAGCACGGGAGAAGTCCTGTAGGCGGGAGTGGGAGGATGTGATAAGAGCTGTGGAAAGCAGAAGGTCATGTGCAGAGCGAAGATGGCGGGCGGGAGTATATTTGGAAATGAGAGATGAAATATAGGGGGGTGCAGTGTTAGTGAGGGCTCTATAAGTTAGCACCAGAGTTTTGAATTTTACTCTGTATGCTAATGGGAGCCAGTGTAGGGACTGACAGAGGGGTGTGGTGTTAGAGAAACGATGAGTGAGACAGATTAGTCTTGCAGCAGAGTTCATTATGGACTGTAGCGGGGTTAGTCGGGGGAGAGGCAGGCCAATTAGTAAAGAGTTACAGTAGTCAAGACGGGACATGATGAGTGTTTGGATTAGAATTTTGGTAGTGTCTTCTGTGAGAAAGGGTCGGATTCTAGAGATGTTGCGGAGGTGGAGGCGGCATGAGTTGGAGATTGACTGGATGTGAGGAATGAAAGATAGGGCAGAGTCAAATGTGACCCCCAGGCAGCGTGCTGTAGGGGTTGGTGTGATGGAAGTGTTGTTAACGGTGAGGGTAATATTTGGGATAAGGCTGGTTGTAGATGGAGGGAAGAGAATTAGTTCAGTTTTGCTAAGGTTAAGTTTGAGTTGATGGGAGGACATCCAGGAAGACACAGCAGACAGACAGTCAGACACTCGGGACAGGAGGGAAGGAGAGAGGTCTGGGGAGGAAAGATATATATGGGTGTCATCAGCATAGAGATGATGGTGAAACCCAAAGGAGTTTATTAGTTTTCCAAGGGAAGCAGTGTAGATTGAGAAGAGCAAGGGTCCCAGTACTGATCCTTGAGGCACACCAACAGACAGTGGGAGGGGTGGGGAAGTGGAGCCGGAGTAGGAAACACTGAAGGAGCGGTTGCAGAGATAAGATGAAAACCATGAGAGTGCAGTGTCGCAGAGACCTAGGTAGTGGAGGGCTTGGAGGAGGAGTGGGTGATCGACTGTGTCAAAGGCGGCTGACAGGTCCAAAAGAATGAGTAGGGAGTAGTGGCCTTTTGACTTGGCTGAGAGCAAGTCATTGGCCACTTTAGTGAGGGAAGTCTCAGTGGAGTGATGAGGGCGGAATCCGGATTGCAAGGGATCTAGCAGGGCATGGGAGCAGAGGAATTTAGTGAGCCGGTTATATGCAAGGCGCTTGAGAAGCTTGGAGGCGAACAGGAGTAGGGAAATTGGCCGGTAATTTGACAATGAGTTTGGGTCCAGGGAGGGTTTTTTTTTAGGATGGGAGTGATTAGTGCATGTTTGAAAGAGGATGGGAAGGTGCCGGTTGACAAAGAGAGGTTGAATAAGTGAGTAAGGATTGGAGTTAGTAGAGGGGAGAGTTCTTGGGTGAGCTGAGATGGGATTGGGTCGAGAGGGCATGTGGTTAGGTTTGAGCGAGTGAGGAGAAGGGAGACTTCATCCTCAGTGACAGGTGGGAAGGAGCTTAGTGTGTATGTGGGAGAGGCGACAGGGCTGGGCTGGCTGGGTGGGGGTGGTAGTGATGAAATGTCATGTCTGATAGATTCAATCTTGTTCTTGAAGTGGTTGGCGAGATCTTGGGCAGAGAAGTTAGTGGAAGGTGTTTGTGTTGGTGGGTTTAGAAGAGATGTGAAGGTTGAGAAAAGGCGTTTGGGGTTGGAGGAAAGATTAGAAATTAGAGAGGAGAAGAATGACTGTTTAGCCAGGGAGAGGGCAGAGCTATACTAACGGAGAATGAATTTGTAGTGTGTGAAGTCAGCTGTGGAGCGCGATTTCCTCCAGTGCCTTTCAGCAGTGCGTGAGCACCTTTGGAGGTATCGCGTTAGTCTTGAGTGCCAGGGTTGTAGTGAGGTTGTGCGTGGGTGGCGTGGAGTTGCAGGTGCAGCGATGTCAAGGGCTGAAGTGAGAGTGCTGTTGTAGAGAGCAGTAGTTTTGTCTGGGCAAGTAAGTGTGAGGATGGGGTTGAGGATAGGCTGCAGGGAGGTGGAAAATTGTTGCTTATCAAGAGAATATAGATTTCTCCGCATGCGCTTGATTGTGGCGGGGATGATGGGTTTGCGTGGTATGATGAGGTTACCGGTGAGGAGGTGGTGGTCAGAGAGGGGAAAGGGGACATTAGAGAAGTTGGAGACCAAGCAGAGGTTAGTGAAGATCAAGTCGAGGGAGTGACCATTACTGTGTGTGGGAGAGCTGGTCCACTGCGATAAGCCTAAGGAGGTTGTTAAGGAGAGGAGTTTGAGGGCAGGTGGGGTGTTGTGATTATCTATAGGGATGTTGAAGTCACCCATGATGAGAGTAGGGACATCAGTGGGCATGAAGTGAGGGAGCCAGGAGGTGAAGTGATCAAGGAACTGTGCAGTGGGACCAGGTGGCCTGTATATGACAGCGACACGCAGGGGGAAGGGAGAGAAGAGGCGAAGTGTGTGAGCTTCAAATGTAGGGAAGGAAAGAGAGGGAACAGTGGGGAGTACCTGAAATATATGGTTAGGGGGCAGCAGGATGCCTACTCCCCCTCCCTGCCTGTTGCCAGGCCTCGGTGTGTGTGTGTGAATTGAAGGCCTCCATATGAGAGTGCGGCAGTGGAGGCAGTGTCTGATGATGTGAGCCAAGTTTCAGTGATGGCAAGGAGGTTTAGGGAGTGAGAAATGAACAGATCGTGAACAGCTGTTAGTTTGTTACACACAGAGCGGGCATTCCAGAGACCAAAACAAAAGGGGGGGGGGGGGAGGTTAGGTGACGGGGTACGGTTATTAGGTTGTGAGTGTTGCGCGTGTGAGTGGGTTCTGTGGTACAAGAGAGAATGGAAGGGGGGCCTGGGTTAGGTGAGATGTCACCTGCAGCAAGTAGGAGGAGTAGGGACATAAGGTGAGAGTGAGATTTGA
Organism: Rhinophrynus dorsalis; assembly: GCA_037306005.1. Taxonomy (NCBI): domain Eukaryota; kingdom Metazoa; phylum Chordata; class Amphibia; order Anura; family Rhinophrynidae; genus Rhinophrynus; species Rhinophrynus dorsalis. The sequence goes on from CM074722.1 coordinate 117,198,389, forward strand.
AGCAGTGGGGCTTTTTTGCAGGGGTAGAAGGAGATGGTGGTGATAGGGAGCGGAGGAATGAAAAAAGTTCATGGGAGCAGAGAAGTGGTGATTGAAGAATTGAGGGTGCAATGTGAATGGCGTGGCACTTAATGTGGACACAGGAGGAGGAGAGTCTTATGCAGGTGAGAATGGCGATGACAAAACAAGGAGCTAATTTGCCCATAGTTGGGTTAAGGAATGGGGCAGTAGAGATGTGCAACAGTCAGTAATCCAGGAGAGTACAGATGACTTGGCAGTCAAGGGTCAATCCACGGAGCAGAGGGTATAGGTGCCAGGGATGGTGAGGAGAGTCAGTAGCAGAACTGCAAAGTACTTGGTGAGGGTAGGAATCAATGTAGGGTTAAATGAAGTAGTCCAATGATGATCAGGAGAGGCAGAAGTTGTAATGGTTAATGGTGGCTGGAAATCCTGGTTTCTTGCATCAGGTGGTCAGTAGTTTCAGTAGAGGAAGCAAATGTCAGTGCTTGGTGGAAATGACTGTTTCGTCACTCTGAATTCAGCTTGTTTACTTGCCTCTTGTCTTTAAGTGGCTGCAGCAGCTGTCTCTTTCTTGTCCAACTCTCTTGCCTAACTCTCAGTACTTAGATAAAGATGTACTTGGATAAAGGTGCCAACTACTACCCCTGGCAAATGCCACCCCAGGCAAATGCCACCCCTAACTGGGCCTGAATATATACTAACTGGAGTCCCTAAGAACACTGACTGACTGACTGAGGGATTTCCAAATTACAAATTGTTTTGGGATGGGAGAGCTCTGAGTGCGTTCAGGTGTGACACCATTAAATCTCTGATAAGAAACAGACACAGAGAGATATAGGAGAGGAATGGGGGAGGAAGGCAATATGGAGACTGGAACAGGGGGTCAAAATGGCTAATGTAGATTAGTACATACAACAAGGGGTTAAATGGTAGAGGGAGACTGGATGAGATTGGAGTTCCAGGTGAAGGGTAGATTAGTACATACCAGGAGACTGTATAATTAATAAACAGTTGGGTTACAGCATAAGATTTCTAGCAGACTGGATGGGAAACACATACCAGGAGACTGTATAGTTAATAAACAGTTGGGTTACAGCATAAGATTTCTAGCAGACTGGATGGGAAACACATACCAGGAGACTGTATAGTTAATAAACAGTTGGGTTACAGCATAAGATTTCTAGCAGACTGGATGGGAAACACATACCAGGAGACTGTATAGTTAATAAACAGTTGGGACAAACATTGGTTAACTTTATTGTGCCATCAAACACCTTCTGTACATTGTACATTGATGGAATGGAAGTGCTTCCTGTTGATTTATAGATATCCCTCTTGCGCTGGAGCTCATATTCGCACATGTGGGTAGTCTATGGAACCTATGACCTTGGGCATTACTCGTCTAGTGTAAAAGGCCTGCTTGACACGTGTCCACTCCGTGATGGTTGTGGGGAAGTGGATGTAGGTACTGGTCTTCTTCTTGAGGCCTACCAACACCTGAGCCAGGGCCCTTGAACACATGGCCTGGAACATGCCAGACACCTTGCCTTCTGTGGACTGGAAGGATCCACTTGCCATCAAATGGATGGCACACATGAGCTTCTGCAGTCTAGATAGGGCATGGTTGGTGCTGTAAATGAGGTCAGTGCCATCCTTGATGACCTCATATAGGTCGATGATGCTTTGCAATGTCAATCTATAGTGTTCTCTGACTTCAGCATCTGTCATTCCAGTGACTCTTGTGCGCCATATCCTGGGCCTTGGTGATCATCTGTCATCCCTGTGCTGCTCCACAGCTCCTTGCGGCAGCTGTGGTATCTGGTGAACATACTGTTTTGGCAGCCTGGGTGCTGCTGGCAGTTGTTGATATATTTTTGTATTAATAACTGAACACTGAGTCCCTTTTTTAAGGTCTCGCTTGCTTGGTGTCTTTTTCTTTGTGTATATTGTGGTACATTTTCTAGACCTTGAGTGCACCAGACAAAATATTGTGTGTACTGGTTCAGATGTATTTCTGAATATAGTGCTGGTTGGATCCTTCTTTAATGTACTTTTGAAGATTTGATGACGCCCAACAGTTCTTCGAGTAATGGGAGTGTTCAGACAATCTAGCAGAAGTATCAAGCAGGAGGGTATGTCTAGGACCTGTAAAAACATCTCTAGTATGCCTGGAAAACCGGAGTTAGCGTGCTATCATTGGTATTGAGGTTATAAAGATCCGAATAACATTATAGAAACTCATTGTAAATTGCAAGAGACCATCTTGCAATCTCATTGACAGGGCCTATGTTTTCTGTCAGGCTTCCCCAAAGCTTCCTTGCCAGGATTATGTGTGGTTTGTTTGCCCATTCATAGTAAAGCTGCTGCATCCATCACATCTGTCTAGACACTTCCGCAGAGACAAGAGTGTTCAGGGCTTCCCTTGCTGCCGGAACCCTACGAAGATTAGGTAGGGTAGGTCACAATAAAGCGATGTGGTCTTGCTGTCAAGACCTCTTGACCCTTGTTGTGAACAATAGGTAGACTTTACATGCATCCCACAGAACCACCGGACTGGAGACTGAGCCAGTGTTCAGAGTGAAAAATTGATCAATTTGGGAGGAAAGATAGGGAAGAATCTCCTGGTTAAGCAAAAGGGACTCATTCAGTCTCCAATTATAAAAGCGAGGAGGGGTTGTAAATGAATAGTCCCTGACAGTTGGGTGTAAGGACCTCCAGACATCCAAGAGCCTATTTCTAGACAAGAGGTCAGCTAGAGGAGGGGGGGGGGGGGGGGCGACAGGTTCCCAGTCAAGCTAGAAGGAGTCAACCAAAATCTATCCAAAAAGGGATTGGGGACCAAGTTGAAGTCTCCACCCAAGAGCACTGAGGATGTCCCAAAAGAGGACAGCTTGGCAAAAAATTTCCATAGAAAGCATGCCTGGTGTGTGTTGGGTACATAAAGAGAGGCTACAAGGAGTTCATGACCCATCAGGGTACCCTTTAACATCATAAATCTGCCCCCTGGGTCAGAGTACTGCTCCAGTACCCTGTAGGGAAAGTCATGACTTAAAAGGATGGCGACACCTGCTTTCTTTGTAAGTGCAGAATACAGGTAAGCCTGCGGATACCCCTTACCAAACAGGCGGGGAGACTTTACACTAGAGAAATTAATTTCCTCTAGAAAGGCTATATGTGCCTTGGCATGTCTACATTCCAAGAGGTTTAGTCGATGCTTCTGACCCATATTTAGGCCTTTAACGTTCAAGGTGAGACAGTGAATCGCATCCATGGAGCAGCGAGTACATTATTTTTAAGCTTTTAGTGCACTTGTTAATACATTCATTTTTACTTATTGATTTATCTATGTTTCCCATTTATATGATTTTATATGATCTTATAATACTACACTTAAAGGGACTATAGATTGTGTTGTCACTTCCCTTGCTCCTTATTGTGTTATACATTTTCTATATCTCCTAGATCTGAGACAACAATGAGACTAGTGGCAATAAATAACCTCTACAAGCAAAATGGGGAGCTGGGCAGTATATAATATGGACTATTGTTCTAGCACGCACCAAGAGTGTTCTAGCACCAGTATACATTTTGCTTGTTGTTTCTGTTTGGCAGGATGTCAGACTTCAAGACTTTTGTCTTGAAAGCCTCCCTTCTGGTTTTTTACCCAGACTGGGTGGTTTTTCAAACATATATGGTTTGTTTATTGCCCAAGGTTGTTTTAGATTGCCACAACAACCAGGAAATAATGTCTTCCTTCTGTCCAGAACAGGTGCAGGAACTTCATCTGCTGAATGTCAGGTGCTTGAAGTACTGTGTTTATTGCATGAAGCAATCTGTTTCGCGTTTTCTCATTCCTATGGGCCCAGGAAAATTACTGTTGCTTCCTGGATAAAGGTGACCATTTAACAGGCATATGTCCTCAGGAAAATAGCTGTACCCTTTCAAGTCACAAAGAATTCTACCAGCTTAGTGGGTGCATCTGGACCTACAAGAATCAGTTCACTTCTGAGCAGTTATGTCAGGCAGCATGCAAGTCCTTCTTGCTGTTTCGGAGATCATAACCCTGTTGGTTTCCTGTTTGCTTCCTTTTATTTGGTTTGTAAGTTTGGTATCTGTTCACATCTAAGATTCATTTTGTGCCAGTTTGGTCCTGTGGATACTGGTCTGTGATTGAGGGTTTTTTTTTCTTTGTTTCCCTCTCTTGGAATCTTAATGGATAGCTTTGCTGTATCCCCATGGTCCCAGTGTTCCACACTGGATGACAGAGAAGAGAGGATTTTGATGTACTTGCATTAAATCATTTTCTTTTAGTCCATGTGGAACATAGGATTCCCTCACAGAGAACAAAACCAGTGTAGGGTGTCCTCTGGGATTGTCTTTTTTTTCACATCTTCTTTGCTTTTCTCTTGGCTTTGCTATACATAAAAATGACCTTAGCAGACATGGGTAAAGTGGGGCCTCAACGTCTGAGACCTTTTTTGAAGTACCCTGCCCTCCTTGAGGAGGAGACTTTACCTCATGGTTCATGTGTTCCACATGGACTTAGAGAAAAGGATTTAACTGTAAGTACACTTAAATCATCTTTTGAAGCCTGATACAATATTATGATCCATATAAATGTTTTAGGTGCAAGTGCAGTGAGGCATTTAAATAGATGTATATACATTTTCCTCCAAACTTAGAGATAAAAATAAAAATTGTAAGAGCCTGAGCAACCAGACTAATAGGGTTTTCAACCCCTGGCATAACATGGCTTTAGTAGCATATATTTATGTGAACTGTCACTATTCCTTTAAAATGGATAGTAATACTTAAAATGTAAAAAAGAAAATACTTAAAATGTAAAAAAGAAAAATATTGCACAGTTTATCCCCCTGAGTAAAGCAAGGGTACTCCCATTGCTGAAAGGTGTTTTATTATTATTACATCTCAAACCTGAATTTTTAGGTGCAGTATAATACTGGCCTGAAATTTACAGTGATGCTGTTGCTACACCATACTATAGAGATTTATGGTCAACTGACTAGAGCTGTCCGTAGGATGGTGTAACACAGCACCATTGTACAACTGCAGGCCACTGTGATACTGCTCCTAAAAAATCAAGTTTGAGCTGTAAGAACCTTTGAATAAAACATCTTTCAGTAGTGGAATACCCTTGTTTTACTCAGAGGGATAAACACTGCAATATATATATATATATATATTTATGTATTAAGTATTATTATTTCTTTAAGTATGAGGATCACAGTCCTCACAATGAAAAGAGCATTATGTACTTCATTCTAACATGTCTTAACACCAGCACCCACTAAATGCAAGATAATATATCATGACCTAGGTAGGATTTGCATGCATTTAAAACATGGGCAAGTACCCATTGAACAACAATGGAAGTACCAGCCAGTTCCTAGCATCTGAAATGTTGTGTATTTCTATGGGTTATCATTGTATTAACTCTGTAGTAAAAAAGTGAGTACAAATTACTACAGCCACTGAAAAATATTCAAAAAGACTTTGAGTGCCGGAGAGAGTTGAAATGCATTATTTACTGAAAACTGAGGGAAGTTCTACAACCTTGGCATAAAGAAAAAAAAATGTGATCAATGCTGCGACCACAAAGGCGATCCCTGCCTTCCTCTATCGCCTCCTCTTCGACCCGGCCTTCTTACGAATGTTCAGGTTGAAGATCCTCGAAACCCACATGATGTGAATGGGTCTTGAGGATCCTCCTACTCAACTAGTACACTCAGAAAATATACAATCTCAAGATAATTCTAGCCATCAGTGGTAAAAAATTATGTTAAAGCCACATTTGGATTTAAGGTCTCAATCTGATGCATAAAAGTAATTAAATACAGCTTAATTTCTTTAGCTTAACGCCACATCCCCATGTGCTTTCAAAAAAAGAGTTTGAAATTCCACACTTACTACATTAATTCAATGGCAAAAAAACTTTGCACATGGGAATGTGGAGTTAAGTTGGAAGCAACTTTAGTTCTTGGCTTTTGTGTTTAAATGAGAATTTAACTGTCGCTTTTACAACATTTCTTTGCCATTGAATTTCCATATACATTAGTATGAATGGAATATATAAATGTAATTAAAATTTTATACTAATTGTTTACATTTGTAATGGCGGGACCCATTCTCCCTGTGACTAAAATGTGATTATGCTGTGGACCAAGATGTGATCAGAAATGTGTAATGGCATTTCAGGAGTCACATGTGTCATGTTACCAAATACTGTGAAATGAGAGAATAAGCTTAGATATTGCCACTCACCTCCTTTTTCATTTGCCATTTAGTAAATAATTATCAGTGTCGTTTTAGCTAGTGAAGACATGATATTTTGAGTTATGAAACATGGTTTTTCAGTGTCTAAAACTGTGTGCTTAGAATAGCATAGTATTATTGAAATTTACATAGTAACATAGTTTGAGGCTGAAAAAAGACATGTGTCCATCAAGTCCAGCCCATGCCAAAAACACCCCTGTTGATCCAGAGGAAGGATCAACAGGGGTGGAGCAATTTCTAATTTAGCCCCAAGTGGGTAAAAAATTCCTTCCTGACTCCAAACGGCAATCAGATATTTTCCTGGATCAACATCCTATCTGCTTTGAAGCCATCTTTCATAATTTTCAATATTATTCTGTGCTAGATAGGCATCCATTGCTTTTTTGAAAGCAGTTGCATTATCTGCAAGTACAACATGCCGAGGCAAAGAATTACATAGCTTAACTGCCCTTACTGTAAAGAATCCCTGCCTTTGTTTTAGTCGAAAACACCTTTCCTCAAGTCTTAATGGATGACCTATTGTTCTTAGCTCAGCTCTTTGCGTAAATAATTCATTGGCCAGTTATTTGTATTGATGTTGAATGTATTTACAAATGGTAATCATATCACCCCTTAGACGTCTATTGTCTCTCAGCACTCCTAAATTTTCCTCTAATAGAATATTTAAGATAAAAACAATAATTGTCCTAGGAAAATGTATTAATAATGGGTTGATGTATTTAGAATTTTAAATTAGCATTTATTCTGAAGGGAATGTTCAAAATCCTCTGGTTGTAGTTTTACATCTACATTATTCTCAGACTGAATTTCTAAAGTGATAAAATTTAGTATGCATGCTTGAAGACAGTGATTAAAATGGGAGTGTTGTGATATTATGAGTTCACAACAAGATTAATATGTCAAAAATAATATCTATAAAATAACCTTTGTATTCTACACTTTCCAAAAAATACATTTTATGTTTTTCTTGCACTATGTGACAAGAAGCAGAATTCTGCATATGTGTCTAAGCTGTAAACTCTTTCATAGTTGCTTAAATCAATATAAACTTTATTGAAAGATAAGCATTTACAGATCAAAAACCATTGACCTACAGGAAGCTGTTCCTTAATGTTGAGACTTTATAAATGAATGCTTAGTTTTCAATATGAATACATTTTAGAAACTTTGGAACATTTTTCAGCATGGACAGGTGTGTAAATTTATCCTTGTGTTATGGTAACTTGTTTGAACTTGGAATACTTTTCTGGGTAGATTTAAAGGCAGGCATTAATATAGCCGGTAGGGGCAAAGTGAATACCGGCTGAAAAACTAACATGTCTAACGTGGTATTCAGTGTCCCTACCAGCTAAAATCACACAGGACCTTAAGCCACAGAAACGGTCTTGTGGCTAAACGTCCGTTTTGTGAGTTGGGAAGTTAACAGTAAAAACTAATTAACTATCGGTGTCTGACATACTGCAAAGCACAGATCATTAACTAATCTGTGTTACACTTACCTGTCATCCACTGTCTTTCTGTCTTCTCTTCTTTCTTCTCTCTAATGCCTTCTCTTCAGCCTTCTTATTCTTCTTTCTTCTGCCTGTAAAATAAAATCAAAGTATGAATACCAAGCATAAATGAAGACATGGTTTAACTCTTTGAGTGGCAGAGGGGTACGCAACGCATTGCAAAGCAATGCATTGCGTATCTCCTCACCGGCACTCAAAGTGTTAAATATTATTGTGCCATGTATATTCCTTAAATTAAATGCCTCTATTTATTGCCAAAATAAATAATAGTGCCATGAATAAATAGTATACATATACACCGAAAGAGAAGTCATGAATAAATGCTAAGTAAAACTACTTAGCTAAAATCTTCATGTCTCTGCCTCTTGGAGCAGCCGTGAGGGCGGTAGCAGCGAAGACACAGATGACCAACACAGTTCCTCCTTCCCTCACAGCCATTGGCTGGAATGTTCGTACTCACATCCCAACCAATCAGTTTAAAGAACAGCCGCTCGAATCTCTGTGAGGAAAATGGAAGTGAGCCTGCCCATATATAAAGGCAGACTCACTTCCAAAGCCCTCAGTGTGTTATGGGCATCGGCCCGTACAGGGCTGAAGGGAGACCCATGTTGGTCATCTATGTTTCCACTGCTGCTGCCCTCGTGGATGCTCTGTGCGGCAGAGACATGAAGATTTTAGCTAAGTAGTTTTACTTAACTTAGCATTTATGTATGACTTTTCTTTTGGTGTACATATATATACGATTTATTCATGGCACTATTATTTATTTTGGAATTTAATTTAAGGAATATACATGGCACAATAATATTTAACACTTTGAGTGCCAGTGAGGGCCTGTTGTGTACCCCTTTACCACTCAAAGGGTTAAACCATATCTTCATTTATGCTTGGTATTCATACTTTGATTTTATTTTACAGGCAGAAGGGAGAAGAAAGAAGGCAGAAGAGAGAAGAAAGAAGACTGAAGGAAGAGAAGACTGAAGAGAAGGACAGAAGGACCAGGAAGCTGTGGACTCCACTGGACATCAGGATTAATGGTATGTGTTAATGCGATGTTGCTTTACTTAGTCGGGTTAACCATATGAATGCCGGTGGGGTAATTATACCCCACTGGCACTCATAGGGTTAATCCTACTAACTTTTGACACAATTTGGGCACTTTGGATGTATTGATGTGGGGCTTAGGGCCCCATATCAATACATCAGCTGAGGACTTTGTTTTTTTTTTTGTTTGCCGGTTAACAGCTGCGTTAGCTGGCAAAAGATCCGATGAGGGACTTTACGGCTAAGCAAACTGGGTCTTAAGTTTTATGCTGTAAGTGAGTCCCTTATCGGATGTTTTTCAGCTAAAGCAGTCCTATAAATGGCAAATTGGAGCATTTTTTTTATATAAATGGGCCAAAACACACGTTAGTGTAGCGGCCGTATTACTTTATGAACTGCCGTTAGCAGTTCATTACATATCCCTTTGAATAGCTTACTACACGTTATAACACCCGTTGGTGTTTTTTTTTTGCCTAACATCTACCTTTAAATCTACCCTTAAGTATCCTAGCTAAGCCCGCAAATCTGTACTCTCTACAGAGGGTTGAGTCACTGAAATAACAGTATGTATATTTTAATGAAAACTGCTAAAGTTTTTATCTCTGTGTTAGCTGTTCTACTTTGAGCTGTCTGCTATTTTCTCTTTATTGAACCATGAATCATATAAATATAAATTCTCCATCTAATGTGTCACTTCTTAAACTATCATTGGGAACCACTGTTTTTTGGGTTAGTTCTCATTTTGCAGTGATGTTAAAGGAGGAGTAAACTTTTGTTATGAAAAATATATATTATAGAGCTTTTCCTTTTGAGCAACATAATGGTACTCCCACTGCTGAGAGATGCATATTTCCAGAGTTACTACAGTTTAAACCCTGTTTTTTATATTACCAGCTCCCTTTAGCGGTCGAATTCCAATTAGTTATTCTGTTACATTCTGTTTGAGAGGATAGTCAATGATGAACAGTCTTCCATTTAATGTGATAGAAACTGCTGAGCCATGCTGTCAGAACTTTCAGGAAGTAAATGCACAGTAATCAGTTCCAGATTATTTGAACTGTTACTTTTGAAAAAAAAACAACTGACAGCAGTGGGGGTACCCTTGTTTTACTCAGCTGGAAAAGTTCTATAATATATAGGTTTTCATTAAAAAAGTTTACTACTCCTTTAAAACACTGACTCCGTGTGATTTAGGTACTTGTATATAACATATATTGTAAATCCCAAAGCCCTGCACTCTCTTAGATATGTTCTTTTTTATTTGTATAAAATGCTGCTTTAATCAGAACTTTCTGGACAGTTTCCTGTAAATGTGCATACCCCTTTAATTCCATAGGTATAGAGTCTGTGGTAAGAAGTTTAAAAGATATTTTGCAAATGAACAATCTTGAACTGCACAGACAGGGGCTTTTGCTGCTAACAGAAATACTAAACAGGTAGGATGATATAATTATCAGTAATGCTTTTCTATATTTATTTTAGCCCCATTATCTGTTAATGTAAATAATTAATGTCGATCATGATCTGACTGAATAAATTGACCTACATGTTCATTCATTTTCTCACCAGACTAATAACTATTGCTTCACATGGGCTTAAATATTTTTCCTGCCCATTACTTTTTCTGAATATCTTACAAATACCTAGTAAATGTCCTATATATTCTGGGTACATTGGATATCAGTGCTGAATATTTGTTCAGAAGAAAATGATTGCCCCTTGGATTTCTGTTTTAGCTTCTGCAATATCCTCTTCCTCCTTCCTGCTCCCTGTTAGGTTCCCAATGAACCCACTGAGCTCTGCTTGCGATCCTATTATAACCTCAACTGCTTGAAGCTGGTCTTCTCTTTATTGCAGGTCTCCTTTTAAGCTCTTCTGCATAAATTGCAAGTGTACCATACTATCTCCCTCCTCCTGCCTCTATAACACTTTCCTTTTTGTTTCTCTCAACAACATAGTTAATGTTGCATTTTCCTTCAGACACTAGAAAAAGAGCTTTAGTTTATAGTATTAAACTGAAAGTAGAATGACTCCATAAAATCCTAATGGTAAAAGACCAATTTTGAGCCATTTCTGATTCCCAAAATTCATAATAAAGTATACGGGACCCAAAAATATAACTTTTGCTAGAACCTCAATTAGATTACAGCATTGTACTCTCGAAGATATACGCAAAGAAAGGGTGAACAAGAGACCCCCAAGTGTTTGTATGCCTCACATAAATAAATAAAAATAGGTGGTTAAATTAATTTGAGATCTTTACACAAACTAGGTATTGACACGCTACTTCACAAGACAAAATTGATTAAAATAATCAATTAAACATATATGTACAAATATATATATAAGGATCACAGGAATAGGCAGTGGCACACACCTGAATAATATACCTGTAACATAGTTAAGTTATAGGTGCATGTCCCATAAGAAGATAATACAAGTAAATAAAGATACTCAGCCTGGGGTGCTTCGTAAGAAACAGCACACGGGAATCATGTTATGTAGAAAAAAGTAGTCAATTTATTGCATCCATGCCAAACTTTTTCGGTCCTCAAGGGACCTTCCTCAGGGCAAATGGTTACAATAGGGTACGCTCAAACATTAAATACTTAAAAAAAAAATACCCATCATACCTCACTCTTGTGCTACCTAGGTGCCAAAATGAGGCATCCCTGATAGCTCAGAGGAATGACATCATGAGGGTAAACACAAAGAAGCATCAAAATGCAGTACCTCCTAATCTAATAACAGGCCATGCAAGCTCAGTATACGGCATGTGTAAAAACCTAACCTGGACACAGAACAATGGGCTGATGGGTCACTGTGACAGATATGTGATGGTAATATGTGTGAACATATCTGTATCAACCAGTCCGTCACTTACTGGTCTCCATGCTCTGGTTGAGATGCCCTACTTCAGGTCTTCTACGCATTGAACCACATGAACGAGCCCAGAAATTATCATAACATAGTAGCGGGTATTTCATAAAAATGAATAAGAGGCTCAGGAAGCCATTTACAGCCTTAAATAGAAGTTAACTCATTATAGCCTGGTTTGGTTAGCATGCACATCTCACCGACTATACTCCCATCTGTCATAAAGGCAAGCCAATCAAAAGTGCATTAATCTAGGTATCCGAATGAAGAGACAACCATATATATATATATATATATATATATATATATATATTATCTGAGCATATGATGCAGCCACAGGTAGAAGATTCCATAATTCCTTTTTGAAGATACAGGCGCTTACCTGTTCTGGCTTCAATCTGACTGGCATAGCAGTCTCCAAAACATTGCAGCTCTGATGTACTTGGAGTACCAGTCACTCATGCACTGTATCCTGCAGATGCAAGGTTAGAGTAAAGGTCAATATAGTAAGCACAATAGGTGTTAACACTTACCTGCTCTGGCACTGCTCTTCAGTGCCGTTGCACTTAGGATACTAGTCTCTCATGCACTGTGTCCTGCAAATACAAGGTTAGAATAAAAGTCAGTTTAGCAAACAGAATAAGTGTTAGAGCTAGATCCTGTGGGTTATACCACAAAGAGGAGTCGTTCCATATTCCACATAACCAGTGGGATTTAAGACTTATTTCTCATAAAATGAAAATAAAGAGACAGGGTTGGAAGCTTGTCAGGTTGATTTTCTTATGTAATAGAGGCCTCATGGGCATATGATCATATAAATTACAAATATGCTTTTGCAATTTAGGAAGTGTTTAATTTGTACAGGGCTCCCATTGCGTGGGTGTGGGTACATTTTGCCTTTATAAAGTGCTCACAGTTTGAGCATACCCTACCTTTAAACACTCCTATAGGGCTCGTTATGCAGGTGGTGCCAGTATCCTAATTCTCTGAGGGATAAGATTGAGTAATCCAATTACCAATATTTCTCCCTCTTCTATAACAAAATAACGGTGGCTTACCAAGTTTGTCACCAGCTAAAAATGTGCCAGTTTACCTGGAAAACCTTTTTTTTTTTTTTTTTTTTTTTTTTTTATTATTATTAAATCTTTATTGAGTCAAATAAGTACAAAAGGACTAGAAAAAAAGATCTCAATGTTATAAAACATGGTCAGAAAACAAAATGCATATTGAGAAATATCCTGGACCATCCGAATAACAGATGGCAAATGCAAATTTCTGTCCTATCAGTATAAACAGCTGGTATATACATCAAATAATCAACAAGGTAATAACAACAAAGAGTTTGAGACTCTCCCTGTAACTGAAATGTAAGAGAGAGTACAAAAATGAGAAGATGAAGAACAGCAGAGGCGGTGTAAGAAGAAAGGAAGACCTTGAAGGAGCTAAGGAGATGAATTATGAGAGTGTTTAAGGTGAGAGAATAAAGGGAGAAATGAGAGAGAGTAAAAAAAACAACACACGAAGTTGGGTAGCCATGGGATTTCGATAAACAAGGCTTGAGACAAAGTTATGATAAGGGAGGGAGTAATTAAACTGTAGAGCAGAGTTCAGCTAAGTGGATGCCTGACCATCAAACCAGTTATTCAGCAGTGGCCAAATAGAGTCTGGATTTAAATTCCTATATAGCAAGGTAAGTCTCATAAAACGAATTTGATCCTCCACTCGAGCTCTCCAGGATGCCAACGTAGGGGCCAGGGGTTGTTTCCAGTTTAGGGGGATCAACGCTTTAGCAGCTTTGAGCATAGTGTACAACAGTATCTTCTTAACCTTAGCAAGGGGCAGAATATCTTTAAAAAAGAGAATTTGAAGGGGAAGTTACTGAAGCTCTATAAACAGGGCCCGTTAAATTACAGAGACACAGGATTCCCAATAAGGCTGAATAATTGAGCACTCCCACCATAAATGGAGATAGGTATCTAGTCCATCTCCAATATAGGGGACTAGCAGAGGAGGATATTGCATGAAGTCTAGTGGGAGTCAGACACCATCTCATAAGTAGTCTATAATTCATCACAAGTGTCTGAGAGGAGAGGGAGGAAGTCGCCATTGTGGACCAGATAGTTTGCCAATCAGCTAAATCCAGGTTAACATTCAGCTCCTGTTCCCATTTCAAAGCTAGTTACATAGTAATTTAGGTTGAAAAAAGACTTGCGTCCATCCAGTTCAACCCTTTTCCTATTCCTGTTTACCATTGCTGACCCAAAAGAAGGCATCTGACTCCAAATGGCAATCAGATTTCTCCCTGGATCAACAAGCCCTAACTAAATATTAATCCCAATACTAACGTGCATAGCCCTCTATATTATGCTCTTTTAAATAAGTATCCAGGCCCCTTTTAAAGGCATCTAATGTATTTGATAGCACCACCTTATAACAGTGCCTGTGATTCCTGTCACTCTCTGTTGTGGATGTCACTGATTTGCTGACTGAGTTTGACCCGCCTCCTGATGACCTTTTTATACCTGGCTATCTCTGATGTCAGTTGCCCTTTCGTGGTGTTCCTGAGCCAGTAGTGCTTTTGCTGTGTTCCTGTATTCTGAGTTCCTGTGTACCGATTCGGCTTGTCCTGACCATTCTCCAGTGTTCCTGCCTGTGTATGACCCGGCTCGTCTGCGGACCACCCTTGGATCCTGACCCGGCTAGTTTGACGTTCCTGCCTGTGTATGACCTGGTCCAGCTGACTTCCTGCTCCGAAGATCGACTTCCAGCTTGTTCCAGTGACCTGCGTTCCAGTTGTCGCCGCCGCGACATTTTCCAGTCCCTGCTGCCCACGTCTGTGCCATTGCCTTGCCTGGTGATTCCTTCGATAGTGCTGTGCCTCGTTCTAGTGCAGAGCTGTGTGTATTCTGTGGGCCTTCCTCTCCTTGCAGAGCCTGATCGTAGCGTTGAAGCCTCGAGTAACGTTACAGAGCCTTGCAATAGCACTGAAGCCTCGAGTAAACGTGCATTTTAACTCTTGCAGTGCTGCCTCATATTCACTCTCTCTATCTCCTGTACGAGCCTCGTTACAAGTGATACTGCTGCTGAGTTGGCCGCTCTCCGTCGGCAACTCTAGTCTAACGTTGCAGAGTGTTCACAAAGCTTGGGCCGTTTGGGCGCTTAAGGCTCTCCGGTGTTGGTTACCAACGAGATCATTGACACAGAGTGTTGGCAGAAAGGCTTCAGTGTTGGCTTATCCGGTACTACGCCCAAGGGGGCTAGTGGCTCTGGCTCTAGTATTACTGCATTCGAGTACACCTGAGGAGGCTATTAGCTCTTGCATTGCAGGCCGGTTTCCATATTGCCCTAAGGGGCTATTCGCACTTGCACATACTAAAGCAGTTCCTGTAGCTACGCCCGTGGGGGCTAAGTTGTTACCCATTCTGCTTATCATCTACCACCTTGGCAAGGCAGCTCGTTCCTCAGCACCTGATGAACATCGTCTGTACAGCACAGCCTATTTAACATCCAGGGCGTGTCAAACTTCCACATCTGAGACTGACTATTATTTGGACTTTAACCCCTTTGGGGCCAATATCATCCTAGTGCATACTGATTTGCATTTATGTCCTTAATACTATTTTCCTTGTATTATCTCAGTTTACATTATCTGTGTATTACCTACCGCCTCTAGAGGGCGTAATTGTACATTATTCACTTTAATAAAGTGTGTTTTATTTTCACTTATTGGTCTGAGAGTCTTAAAAACCGTAACACACCTCCTCCGGAAGTGCATTCCATACCTTTATTGTCCTTACTGTAAAGAAACCCTTCCGCTGTTGTAGACTAAATCTCCTTTCCTCAAGTCTAAGCAGGTGGCCCCTTGTCCTGTGTACTGTTCTGTTAATGAACAGGTCTTTTGAAAGCCCTTTATATGGGCCTTGAACATATTTATATAGTGTTATCATATCCCCTCTAAGACGCCGTTTCTCTAGTGTGTACAAGTTTAACTTTTCTAGCCTCTCTTCATAACTAAAACTTTCCATTCCCCTTACTAGTTTTGTAGCCCTCCTCTGCACTCTCTCTAGTTCCATAATGTCCTTCTTCAGAAAGGGCGCCCAGAATTGAACAGCATATTCTAGGTGGGGTCTTACCATGGACCTGTAAAGAGGCATAATTATATCTTCCTCCCTTGAGTCAATACCCCTTTTAATACATGCCAATATCTTATTGGCCTTTGCAGCTGCCAGCTGGCACTGCATGCTACTGCTAAGTCTATTGTCTACCATTACTCCTAAATCCTTTTCATTAGTAGATTTCCCCAGAGAAACACCATTTAAACTATATGTTGCATTTTTATTATTATACCCAAAATGCATAACTTTACACTTGTCTATATTGAATCT
Source organism: Rhinophrynus dorsalis (assembly GCA_037306005.1). Taxonomy (NCBI): domain Eukaryota; kingdom Metazoa; phylum Chordata; class Amphibia; order Anura; family Rhinophrynidae; genus Rhinophrynus; species Rhinophrynus dorsalis. The sequence goes on from CM074722.1 coordinate 117,214,521, forward strand.
CATTTGCCTGCCCAGTTACTCAATTTGTCCAAATCCTCTTGTAATGAAGACACATCCAGTTCAGACTTTATTACCTTACTTAATTTTGTGTCATCGGCAAACACTGATACATGGCTTCCTATGCCCTCTGGGAGGTCATTAATAAACAAATTAAAAAGAAGATGACCCAGGACAGATCCCTGAGGCACTCCACTTATCACGTTTATCCAACTGGAGAACTTGCCATTTACTACCACTCTTTGCATTCTATCTTTCAGCCAATTTCCAATCCACACACAAACATTTTCCCCTAGTCCTATTTCATTCAATTTGTACAGTAACCTCTTGTGTGGAACTGTATCAAATGCCTTGGCAAAGTCTAAATAGATCACGTCAACCGCTGCTCCCTCATCTATATTATTACTTACTTTTTCATAAAATGCGATCAAGTTCGTTTGACAAGACCTATCTTTCACAAAGCCATGTTGGCTATTGCTAATGATATTCCTTTCCAGCAGAATTCTTGAATATATTCCCTTAGCAACCTTTCAAACAGCTTCCCTACCACAGATGTCAAGCTTACGGGTCTGTAATTTCCTGGCTGGGACTTTGATCCCTTTTTAAATATGGGCACCACATCTGCTTTACGCCAATCCATGGGCACCATACCAGAAATAAAAGAATCCCTGAAAATCAGATATATCGGTCTGGCCAGGGTCTGGCTTAGCTCTTTAAGTACCCGTGGGTGTATACCATCTGGCCCCGGAGCTTTGTCTACCTTGACACCATTCAATTGTTTTAACACTTTTTCTTGTGTTAGCCAGTCCCATGCTTGCTGTGACTGTTCTGTAAAAGTAGTTTGCAGATTCTTGTCCAATGGGTGTTCCTTGGTAAAAACAGAAGAAAAGAAATTATTTAAAATATCTGCCTTCTCTCTGTCACCTTTGACCATCTCACCCGTTTCAGATAACAAGGACCCAACATTATCAAACTTTAATTTTTTGCCATTAATGTATTTAAAGAATTTTTTTGGGTTGCTTTTGCTCTCCTTAGCAATATTTTTTTCATTCTCCAGTCTAGCTAATTTAATAGCCTTTTTACAGGTTTTGTTGACATTTTTGTATTCTGCAAATGCCTCTGCTGATCCCTCAGCTTTGTAATGTTTAAATGCCGCTTTCTTGTTATTTATTTCATGAATTACTTTACTGGTTAGCCACATTGGTTTCAATTTGCTTCTTTTGTATTTGTTTCCAACAGGGATAAATTTATATGTGTATTTTTGCAATGTTATTTTGAAGGCATTCCACTTACCTTCTGTGTTTTTTCCTGAAAATATTTTATCCCAGTCAACGAGACCAAGGGATGAATTAAACCTGCTAAAGTTGGCCTTTTTAAAATTCAGTGTTTTGGTGGAACTCATATCAACTTGTTTTTTTGAATTAATCTCAAACGATACCATGTTATGGTCACTATTCCCCAAGTGCTCCCTTACTTGGATGTTAGAGATAAGTTCTTCATGGTCAGTTATTACCAAATCCAGACATGCATTCCCTCTGGTTGAGGTCTGCACTAGTTGTGACAAAAAATTGTCATTCAACAAGTTCAGAAACTTGCTGCTTTTAGCAGAGTTGGCTGTTCCATTTTTCCAGTCTATTTCTGGATAATTAAAATCCCCCATAATTATAGTTCTCCCTATTTGGGAAGCCTTTTCTATTTGCATTAATAGCTGTGTTTCTTCAAGGTCACCAATGTTTGGTGGTTTATAACAAATACCCACTAATATTTTCTGGGCAGTTTTATCCCCAGTGACTATTTCAACCCACAGGGATTCCACATGTTCACTGCTGTCATCACATATATCTTCCCGCAATTGAGGCAATAATGCTGGTTTGATATACAGACAGACCCCACCACCTCTTTTGCTTGACCTATCTTTTCTAAATAACATGTAGCCCTCTAAATTGATTGACCAATCATGTGTGTCATCCAACCATGTTTCTGTTATGCCTATCAAGTCATAGTTTTCAATTTCAGCTACCAGCTCCAGTTCCCCTATTTTACCAGTTAAACTTCTGGCATTTGCAAGCATACAATTTATGCCACTGCTGTGTTCCATTTGTGATTTAATTTTGCTGGGGCTTATAGGCTTCTCCCTATCATCTGTACCAACCCCGCCCCCAGATCCTCTCACCTGGTTATTAACTACATCGCCTTCCCTTTCTATACTATCTATCCCAGTATTTATTGGCCCCTCCCCCCCCCCTTCCTAGTTTAAAATCTCTTCCAACCGTCTAGTCATCCTCTCCCCAAGCACTTGAGACCCTCTTGCATTCAGGTGCAATCCATCCCTGCTATAGAGATTGTACCCCAAAGCAAAATCAGCCCAGTGCTCTAAAAACCCAAAGCCCTCCTTCTTACACCAAGACTTCAGCCATGCATTGAGCTCCCTAATCTCCCGCTGTCTCTCTGGCGTAGCGCATGGCACGGGTAGTATCTCTGAGAATACTACCTTGGAGGTCCTGTTCCTAATCTTACTGCCTAAATCCCTAAAATTACCTTTTAGGACTCTCCACCTTCCTCTAAGCATATGTAGGGTTAACAGCAGAAGGAATCTCCGTTAAGATATCATATATTCTACCCAAAAAGAGCTTTTTAACTGGACATTCTTGCCTAAGAAGATTCTGGAATTTCGTAACAGTCCTAGATGAAGATTGTCTAAAGTCTGAACATTGTAGGAAATGTTTCACTCTAAGAAAACTCCAAATTTCTTTAGATGGGAGATCAAACTTTGAACCTATAGTTTCAAAGTACAGTACATGTCTATCCACCAGTATATTTTTCAGACATAGAGCAGGGATAGTGGACCATAAAGGAAAATGAGAACAGCTCGGTGTGTGAGAAGTGGGAGAATGGGGAAAAAGTCTCAATAACGGGGAGGGCAAGGGAAGGAGGTATCCATCTCTAAAATAATCCAGACCTATTTTCAATAAGGAAGCTATGAGCGGGTGAAAGGAGTAGGAACCTGATCGACTAGACCGCAATAACAAAAAGTCAGTAATAGGAACATTGAACGAAGCAAAGGAAGTCTCAAGCTGGGACCATGTCTTATGAAGGGTGTTTTAAATCCAATCTTGGACTGCTGCTAAGATAACAGCCTGATGAAATTTAACCCCTTCACGACCGTGGTCCTTGGAAGTTATCTTCCCTTGAGGACCGCTTTGAAGATTCCGATGTGTTGGTAGACGTGACCTGTTACGCGTACCGGCACGCATCACTGGGGACTGAGAGAGACCGCTCCAGTCTCCCCGTTTTTACTTACAGCTCTCCTGGAGGAGCGATGTAAGTAAAATGTACGTGACTTGCTATGACCGTCACTGTTTCTTAATGCAAAAAAAAAGTGTGACGGTCATAGCACAGCATGCGGTCATTAAGGGGTTAAGAAGGTTCGTGTTAGGGACCAGGAACCAGACACAAAAATGTAAAATGCAAAACACCTTTATTAAAGTGACAGAAACAGAATAATGATCCAGGAGCATAAACCAAAAGACAAGCCAGGGTCAGGAACCAAGACAGGTACTCAGCCAAGCCAGAGTCAGGAACACAGAACTCCATGATGTCAAGACCAAGCCAGGAGTCAGGAGCCAGAAGGATAGTCAGAGGAAGCCAGGTCATATACAGATAAACAGGAGCACAGGAGAATCCACAGCAGCAACAAACACAAGGACAATCAGGAAGTGAGCCAAGCTGCTTTACATACCCTGGGAGGGTTGACAGTCAGGTGAGCAATCACAGAGTGGTCAGCTGATGGCCTGATCCAGGAAAGGGAAGGCAGCAGCAATGGATAGCAGAGCTCTTAGATTAGCTCAGACAGCAGAATCAAGCAGCAGAGTTAGATCAGCTCAGCCAAACCTCAACAGTACCCCCCCAACGACCCCCCCACCCGTGGGGCAGGACCAGATTTATGGGGATAGCGTGCATGGAAAGTATGGAGGAGGATGGGAGCATGCACATTCATGGCTGGAACCCATGAGTGCTCTTCTGGACCGTACCCCTTCCAATGGCCCAAATATTGAAGCCCCCCTCGGAACCTACGAGAGTCGACTATGGAGCGGACCTTGAACTTCTCTTGGCTGTCAACGGGCACCAAATGGGGTCAAGGAGTGACCAAAGTAAAACTATTACATACCAGGGGTTTCAGCAGCGAGACATGGAACACATTGTGTACCCGCATACTAGGAGGAAGGTCTAGGGCATAGGCCACAGGGTTCACATGTCGGAGAGGTGATTTAGTCTGGTCACAGACTGGACAGGCAGCGACAAAGGCAGCAATATATTTGCTAAGTTCTGGCCACCAGAAGAGATGGGAAACCGACTAAAGAAGCTGATTCTTTCCGGGATGACCTGCTGATTTAGTATTATGGTAGGTTGAAAGTACCTTGGTACGGAGGTTAATATGTACAAAACAGCGCACAGAGGGAGTCTCAGCAGGTGCATCTACTTGGGAGGCCCATATTTTCTCCCCAAGGGGAGATGTTATGCTGGTACGTATGGTGGCCAGTACTTTGTCCTGAGGAATAATAGGACTAGGAGGACATTCCTCTTTGGTCCCCGAGAACTGTCTATACATTAGTAATCCCTATATTAAAGTCATATTAAAAATAAATGTATTGCCCCCAGTGTCATCTCTCAAACCTTTATGATTTGAGAGATAATCTCTCCTAAAGTTGCCCTCTCCCTCCCTCTTCCCCGAAAGTCAGCGTTGTAGATGACTGAAGGGAAATCCGGTGTTACGATCATTAGGCGGCTCTGCAGCAGAGCCGCTATCGTGTTAATAAAAAAAAAAATATTTCATTTCAGTGAAAGATTTATTTTTTATTAATGCGATCTTGGCTGTGCTGCAGAGCTGCCTGAAAGTCGTACGACAGGCTTCCTTGCAGTCAACTAAAACGCTGACTACGGGGAAGGGGGAGGGAGAGGGAAACTTTAGAAGTGATTATCTCTCAAACCATAAAGGTTTGAGAGATGACACTGGGGGAAATACATTTATTTTTAATATGACTTTAATATAGGGATTAGTAATAATTAAGTATTAAGAGACAAAAAATAAGGCCCATCTGGCCTGCTTTGGAGATAAGCGCTTAGTTTCAGACAGGTAGGTGAGGTTTTTATGATCCGTGAGGATTAGGATTGGCATGGAAATTCCCTTGAGCAAATGCCTCCATTCTTTGAGAGCCAGTATTATCGCCAGCAGTTCTGTTTACACACAGACACAGTAGGTTTGGATAAAACACAGTTTTATTAAGCAATTAGGAAGACAATAACCCTCACAGGTCCTGTAGTATATTCTCAATATAATACAGACACAAGACCGGTTACATTTATATATGCCCACACAGGTCCAGTATAAACATAGAGTCCATAACATGTTATACTGTCACAGGTCAGGCAGATCTTGAAAGAGTCCCAGTGTATCGGTACTGCATGGGTTAATGGCCTTCAGCAAGTGTAAACAGTCCCATGTGTGGTAAGGCCTGTTAAGAAGCTCACCTAGGATAGAGAGCTTAAATACAAGTAACGCCCAATAATAGGTTAGCAGGTAATGGTGAACTGCCTCAGCAGTAACAGAGGCTGAGCAACACAGAGCACTGCCGGAGCAGTAGCGGAGACTAGGCCACATGATCACTGCCGTAGCAGTAACGGAGACTGAGTGACGTGGACACTGCCATAGCAGTAACGGAGACCAGGCACCTTGCACTCTACCGTAGCAGTAAACTGGGACTAAGCCACTTGCACTCTGCCGTAGCAGTAAACGGAGACTAGACCACTTGCACTGTGCCGTAGCAGTAACGAAGACTAGGCCACTTGCACTCTGCAGTAGCAGTAACGGAGACTAAGTGACTGGAGACTGCCGTGGCAGTAATGGAGACTGAGCAACTGAGCACTGCCGTGACAGTAATGGAATGAGCAACTGAGCAACTCACCCTGAGGTGGCAACCAACCGGGAGCGTATAGAATAACAAGCCAATAGGAATGTTGCCGGGGTGACACAGAGGCAACCGAGACCAAAACTGCACAGCTGTCACTGACAGAGAGAAAGCATCACCACCCTCCAGCGGAGGCTGGGCTGGTGCAACCGGAGCAGGAACGTCAGCCAATCCAAGTCCGTATACGGTGCAGGAACGTCAGCCAAACCGGGTGGGTACACAGAGCAGGAACGTCAGCCAAACCGGGTCGGTACACAGGAGCGGAGAAGCAGAATTTTCAGGCAGTCCAGGTCGGTTCACAAGCAGGTGACGAGATGCAGAGTAGTCAGGCAGGCCGGGTCGATACACTGAGAATAACTGAAATCAGGAACAAGCGCTGGTACTGGAACACCACAAAAGGGCACTGGAGAGGTGCCAGAACCCAGTATTTAAAGGCCATACTGGTTGGGACACGCACAGTATAGCCAATAGGAGTAGAGCATGAGTGTAGACTGACAGAATGACGCAGAAAGAGCACGGGTACCAACAATGTATATCACAACCAGGTTTAGTGGAGCAAACCAGCGTCTGCACGCTGAAGCCAACAAAGTATCTCGCAACCAGTTTAGTGGAGTAAACCAGCGTCCGCACGCTGGGACCAACAATGTATATCGCAACCAGGTTAGTGGAGTAAATCAGCGTCCGCACGCTGGAACCAACAATGTAAATCGCAACTAGGTTTAGTGGAGTAAACCAGCGTCCGCACGCTGGAACCAACAATGTGTATTGCTACCAGGTTTAGTGGAGCAAACCAGCGTCCGCACGCTGGAACCAACAATGTGTATTGCAACCGGGTTTAGTGGAGCAAACCAGCGTCCGCACGCTGGAACCAACGATGTATCTTGCAACCAGTTAGTGGAGTAAACCAGCGTCCGCACGCCAGAACCTACAACGTGTATCGCAACCAGGTTTAGTGGAGTAAACCAGCGTCCGCACGCTGGAACCAACAATGTGTATGTAATAGCGAGGAGAACAATGTCGCCGGAGCGACAGCTGGAGCGCGAGACTCAGGAACTCATACAGGTTAACCTGCACGGTGCTGGAGCACAGGAACCCCGGAATACAGGCATACAGGAACGCTGGAACACCGGAACGTTACCATACAGGAACACTGGAATGCTGGAGCACCGGAACATTAACGTACAGGAACACTGGAACACCGGAACGTTAAAGCACTGGAACACCAGAACGTAGCATACAGGAACACTGGAAACAGGCCCAGAGATCTGACAAGCAGGTCAAGCAGAGTGGAGTCAAAAACACCACGAAAGGGCAACCTGGAAGTGCTCAACCTGGGTTTAAAAAGGCTGTGTGAGGACGGCTAATGACAGACAGCCAATCACGAATACTCAGCAAGTGACAGGCACAGAGCAGCACGAATCACGGGCACCGTGATAGGGAGTGGCAGCCTACTCTGGGTACCACTAAGGCTGTGGCGCCAGATGCTTAGTACGGAGCAACAAAGCCTGGAGGGCTAACACAAATGTGTCCATGCGCTGGTCTACCTGGTCCAGCCTGAAAAAAATATTCGGTGGATTGCCTGCGCCTCCTGATTTCATGGTCCTTGTGTACTGTTAGGGACCAGGAACCAGACACAAAAATGTAAAACGCAAAACACCTTTATTAAAGTGACAAAAACAGAATCGTGATCCAGGAGAATAAACCAAAAGACAAGCCAGGGTCAGGATCCAAGACAGGTACTCAGCCAAGCCGGAGTCAGAAACACAGAAGTCCGCGATGTCAGGAACATGCCAGGAGTCAGGAACACAGAAGTCCGCAATGTCAGGAACAAGCTAGGAGCCAGAAGGATCGTCAGAGGAAGCCAGGTCATACAAATACAAGGACAATGAGGAAGTGAGCCGAACTGCTTTAAATACCCTGGGAGGGTTGGCTGATAACAGTCAGGTGAGCAATCACCGAGAGGTCAGCTGATTCAGTCTGATCCAGGAAAAGGAAGGCAGCAGCAATGGATAGTAGAGCTCTTAGATTAGTTCAGACAGCAGAATCAAGCAGCAGAGTTAGTGCAGCTCAGCCAAACCTTGACAGTACCTCCCATCAATGACACCCCCCGTGGGGCAGGACCAGGTTTATGCGGAAAGCATGCATGGAAAGAACGGAGGAGGGTGGGGGCATGCACATCCGTGGCTGGAACCTATGAGAGCTCTTCTGGACCATACCCCTTCCAATGGACTAAATATTGAAGCCCACCTCGGAACCTAAAAGAGTCAACTATGGAGTAAACCTCAAACTTCTCTTGGCTGTCAACAGGCACTGAATGGGGTCGAGGACTGACCTTAGTAAAACAATTACATACCAGGGGTTTCAGCAGTGAGACATGGAACACATTGTGTATCCGCATATTGGGAGGAAGGTCTAGGGCATAAGCCACATGGTTCACATGTTGGAGGATACAGAAAGGCCCCACAAAACGGGGAGCCAGTTTTTGAGAGGACACTCTGAGGTGGAGATTTCTGGAGCACAACCAGACCTTCTCCTCTATCTGGTAGGAGGGTGTGGGTAGGCGTTTTTGATTGGCCTGGAGCTCCTGGGACTGTTGTGAGCTTAGCAACAATTCTTGGACCTGCACCCATGTGGAACTGATCTGCTTGAGATGATCCTCCACAAGTTCATGGTCAATGTGTCCGGGGGAGTTTCTGGCATCTTTGGTTCTTCAGGATGCCTATCTTCACATCCCTGTGCATCCGGACGATCAACAGTACCTCAGGTTTGCCTGTGAATTGGGTCACTTCCAGTTCATTGCTCTCCCCTTCGGGGCTTACAACAGCTCCTCAGGTGTTCAATCAAGTTCTGGGTGCATTGTTTGCCTTCCTGCACACCAAGGGGATACAGGTAACACCTTACATGGGCGACCCTCTCCTCAAGGCGCCTTCCAGGGACCTCCTGGTCCTCCAAGTCCAGGACTGTGCTCAGATCCTCCTCCAACACGGTTGGATTCTGAATATGGCAAGACTGCCCTGGTTCCCTCACAACACCTGGTTTTCCTCAGTCTGCACTTTGATACTCTGCAGAGTATGGTCTACCTGACGGAGGACTCAATTCAGCAGCTCACTTACCTACTGCCAGATGTGCCGCCCCTGCTGCCAATAGTGATGTACCTGCTTCCAGACATGCTGCCCCTGCTGCCACCAGTGCTGTACCTGCGGTCACCATTCTGTACCTCCTTCCAGACATGCTGCCACCAGTGCTGTACATTCAGCCACCATTGCTGTACCTGCTGGCAGATGTGCTGCCTCTGTTGCCTCCAGTGCTGTACCTTTTGCCAGTGCTGTACCTGCTGCCACCAATGCTTTGCCTGCTGCTAGTGTGTCTTGTAGTACTCACAAGGAGAAAATTATGCCAAATGTGACAGCAAATGACCATAAGTCACACTTGCCATCTCCAAGCAGTCCCTCCAGTGCTAGTACTACTACTACTACTAAGGTCCAGCAGCTTGTTCGCGTTAGGAGTGTAGGAGGGGGTAATCAACAACAATATCCTCATATTACTAGTGACTGTGAGACTGAGGCAGAAGACTCTGCAGCTGAACTTGATGCGGTTGGTGTTAGTAGTAGTAGTAGTAGTAGTAGTAGCAATAATGGTAAAGCAGCCGGAGTGGTAGGGGAAACATTTGAGAGCATCCAGACTAGCTGTCAAGGGAGCCCACACCATTCCTCTACCCTGGGAGTCCTCCCCTTCCCTTCACTAAAGTGGAACAGGATCCTGAAGACTAAGAGGCCAGAACTGTTGTTGGAGGAGAGCAAGCACACAATTAATACCACCACCAGCAGGAGCCCAGATCAGCTGCCTGTCCCTGCTGCTACTGCTGCCACTGCCAATCTGCCTTCTTCACGTCGACAAGAAATGGCAAGTGTGATATTAGGGGACCCTCTGTCACATTGCTCGTCACCTCCTCCAAGCAGCAGTGAGATGTCTGCAATAGAGCAGCAGCAACACATGGGGGCTAGTGGTGGTGGTGATGATGGTAGTAGAGAAGCTGTGGTGGAAGGGACATTGATGGCCTTTTTAGCAGAAACTGCGAAGGAATGGGAGACAGGGATGAGGATGGGCATCACCACCACCACTAGCAGTGAGATTTTGGAATTAGAGGAATTTGCAACTGTTCTAATTCCTTCTGAGGCTGAGTTGCAAGGGCAGGAGGATGCTGAGGAGCATGCTAGTGTGCCACAGACCACTGTGGACACAGTGGGAATGGGGTCAACAAGTTATGCAGGACTAGGACAGGTTCCACTTGCCAGCACCAGCAATAATCCTGGTGCTAGTTGCAGTGCTGAATCTGAGGCAGTAGCAGCAACAGCAACAACATTATCCACTGCCACAGACAGTGAAGGGGAATGTGGAGGACAAGATGAAAGAGGCCATTCTTCTCCACCTGTTCCCTATCCCCTGAAGTCATGGGTGTGGGACTGTTTTACTCTTGGGACAGGCACAGTGCAATCATCACCAACGGCACTGTGCACAATTTGTGACAAGTGAGTAAGAAGCGGAAAGGAGGGAACACACCTTGGCACAAGCTCCCTGATATCCCAGATACCATGACATCTATGTCAAACATTTTAAAGCCAAACACCCACCACACAAATCAAGCACTGCTGTTGCTGTACCCCCTGACTCTCCAGAAAAGCAGCAAGAGGTGAGACGGAGATCAAAGAGGAGAAAGAATAGGGCAACCCAAGCAGAGAGTGGAAGTTCCATGAGTGAAACAACTAGCTCACCATCACCTTTCCACCTTGTTCATCGGTACCTCCCCCACCAAATGATAGCCACTCTGTTGATGCTAGGATGTGGCAGTTCGTCTCTGCTCATTGCACACTGTGTGGTGCACTGACCACACATGCCAGTGTGGTGGAGGAGAATTGCAAGCAGTGCATCAAGCGGCATCTGAAGAGATTCCATCCTGCAGAATATGCTAAGATGGTGGCAGGGGTGTGGGCAAGGGGTATAGTGACAGCGACAGTACTTGGGTTCTGGTGTCATGGTGTTTGGATACGGTTGTTATTTACCACACACACACTGTGATCATTGCAGTTGCTGATGAGAGGCACAGTTCCTGCTCTCAAGGGAAACAATTATATTCTAATAACAACACACCCATTATTTTGGAGGAGGGTCAGGTGGAGAAAAATTAATGGCCAGCTTCTTCTTTTCTCCACATAGACTGGGGTCTACTGCCTCAGGAGCATCACTGGAGATTGTCGTGGCAAGTGGAACCTTCATCATCCATCACCCATGTGTATTGTTGATCCCATTCCCTTTCAGCTGCTTAATCAACCTTCTGCTTAAACAAATCAACAGCAGCAGTAAGAACAGCAGTTGCAAATTCCACAATTATGTACCACAATTATGTACTCAGGAGGACATTTGACAGTGGCCACTGGCCAACATGACCTGCTAGCAGTAGGCCAGTAAGGCATTTTTATTTTTTTTCTTAGGGCTTGTGCTTTGAAAAAATAAACAAATAAATAAAAAAGAAAAATAATCCTACAAAAAATAAAAACATTTCTCTGTCATCCAATGTAGCTTACAGGTAACTCTGGGAAGGTGATCTCCCCCTTTAAGTAGGCAGGAACAATTCTTGAAAAGAATGCAGGGTGGAGCCTTCCTATCTTCCTTAGCTGGTCACCAGCCAATTCCTCTCCAGTCAGATTTTTTCATTGAACAAGACAGGCAAGAGAACAGTTCTGATTAGCTTTTAGCTTATTTTATTGTTTTCATTTAGTTATGGGGTATAGAAATCTCCCATTAGGCGGATTACCATTACTGACTTCCCAGTGGTGGATTGCTCAGTTAACAGGTGTAGTTTTTGGACCTTCCAGCCCTGGGGAAAAACCTTGCGTGCTATGTATTTTCCCTAGGAGAAGCCCATTGAGGTTTCTTCTTTTCTCAATGGTAATCTGAAGACAGAAGACCTGCAAAAAAGGTGAGCAACCCTTTGAGTGCTGAGGTCCCTTTAGGAGTTCCTACACACATACTCCTGCACTCATCTGGGTTTATAATGTTTGTCTGCTGGGGTCCTTGGAGTATTTTGGGTTCTTTGTGGAAATTTAATCCCTTCCCTGCCATGTTGGGTGCTTTGGGGGTCATTTTCACACATTTCCCTTGGGGGTCAGTGTTTTCTGTTAATGTACATGTGTTTTCTGTATGTTTTCCAACTTCTGGTACACTTTTCAGAAATTTTGTTTATTTGAACCCTGGCACGCTTTACCGCATGGCCATAATGCTTCATTGATCTCTATGGGACAGTTTCATTTGGGACATATCTCTAAAACTGCTCCACGTACCGAGTTCACAGATGGCTCATTCTTCTTGTCTGCCCTTGTCCTACACTCCGGTGGATGTTCTGAGTGTCTTGGGGGCTCAGGGGGATTTGAGCACTGTTTTTGGTTACTTTGAGGGGAAACTACATTTCTCATGAATGCCCGTTTCGTGTGCTGTTTTCTGATTGGTTGCCGGTTTGGACGGCATTTTCTGTTTCCTCTCAGGAGTATCCTACGCAGGGCTTGGATCCTTCCTCTCTCCTCAGCAGGTTAATCCTTTGCTTGCCAGATAAATGTATTTTAGCTCTTTCTGGGGTGAATTCTTAATCTGGGACACAGTATTTGGTTTATTCCTTATACTTTCAGACACTTTTTCTCTGTCATCCAATATAGGTTACTGGTAACTTTGGGAAGGTGACCGCCCCTTTAATTTAGGCAGGCAACAATTCTGTAAAGAATTTGCTGGGTGTAGCCTTCCTTCCCTCCTTAGCTGGTCACCAGCCAATCCCTTTCCAGTTAGATTGTTTCCATCCCAATTACAGGGGGTCTTCCAGTCTTGGCAGCCCCCCCCCCACTCCTGTCAGATCTTCCCTGCCGAAACCTCAGGGAGTAACTGATGTTTCAGATTCCTCTGAGGAGGAACTGTTGGTGGATTCTGATGAAGGGGAATGTTCTGCAGTGGTCTCCTCACAATTCTTTGGGGACCCTTTTGAGGCTGATCCTGATCCCACAGCTGAGGGCCTGATCAGGGCTGTGTTAAACACTCTAAACATCCCCTTAGTACAAGAGGTTTCTTCGGACCCCTCTGATGTATTTCAGGAGACTAAGAGGCCCCATACCTGTTTTCCACCTAAACCCACACTTGACCGTCTAGTGTCTGATGAGTGGAAGTCTCCAGACAGAAAACCTTCTGTCTCCAAGAGGTTTGCTAATTTGTATCCCTTCTCTGAAGCGGCGATGGCTCAGTGGGTTCATCCAACTAAGGTGGACGCCTCTGTTTCTGGACTCTCTAAGTCCAGTGCTTTGCCTGTAGCTGACACATCTGCTCTCAAAGACTGGATTGACAAGAAGCTGGAGGCCTCCCTCAAAACCATTTTTGCCACCGCTATTACTTCCCTACGCCCAGCATTCAGTGCTGCTTGGGCGAATAGGACCATTGCAGTTTGGAATGAACAGCTAACTGTGCCTGTCTGTCAGGGAGCTCCTACTGCTGAGATGTTACGGCTCCTTGCCAACATCTCTGAGGCTCAGCACTATGTTTCTGCTGCTATGTTTTATGTCATCCTTTTGGTGGCCAGCGTTTCCATATCTGTGGTGGCTAGATGGGCTCTTTGGCTCAAGATCTGGTCTGCAGACACTGCTTCTAAGAAAGCATTACTCCTGTTGCCTTTTCAGGGTACCTCTCTGTTTGGACCAGAGCTTAAGGACCTCATAATGAGGCTACAGGGGTGGCAAGAGTACATTCCTGCCTTTGGTACCTAGGAAGAAGATGCCTACCAAGAGTAATCGGCTTTATCGTTCCTTCCAGGCTGAGGCACGCCCGGCGAACCAGGTGGTTCCCCAGGTTCCGTGTTCCTCCTCCAAGCCCAAACAGCACTGGAGGCCCAAGTCCTCCGCCAAGCCCAAGGCTTCCAAACCTTCTTTGGCATGGCTCACCAAACTCCGGTCCCCACGCTCTCTTACTCCTTTCAGTTTCTTTCCTTCTTACACTCCTCAGGGCATACAGAAACACCGTTTTTACCTGTTTCCAAAAAGAACCTCGAGAATCTCAATTCCTTTGTGGTTAAGACTCACTATCACCAGGAGTCCCTGCGGATGGTGATTGCGGCCACATCACCTTGGAAATTCCTTGCTTCTCTAGATTTTCAGGACGCATACCTGCACATCGCCATTCATCCAGAGAGTCAGCAGTATCTCAGATTTGCTTGTGACCAAGGGCATTTTCAGTTTTCTGCTCTTCCATTTGGTCTGACTACAGCTCCTCAAGTCTTCAGTCGAGTCCTGGGAGCCTCAGTGTCGGTCCTCCATTGGGATGGCGTCAGAGTCACTCCATACATGGACGACCTGCTTCTGAAGGCCACTTCTCTGGATCTCCTTCATCAGCAGGTCTAGGACTGCATTCATGCACTCACCCATCATGGGTGGATCCTCAACATGGACAAAAAAGATCTTGTACCATCTCAGAGACTAGTTTTCCTGGGCCTTCTCCTCGACACTCAGCAGAGCATGGTGTTTCTCACGGACAAGGTGGCTCACCAGATTGCCCACAAGGTGTCTGGTGTTCTGGCTCACGACCCAGTTCCAGCCAAGAAGTTAACCTCTCTGGTGGGTAAGTTCATTTCCACCATAGAACCAGTATCATGTGCAGAGGTCAGCCGGACCTCCTGAAGATGTCAGTGTCTCTCACTTTTCATGTGGAACTGAATCTGTCGGGGTGGCTCAACCTCTCCAATCTGCTGAAGGGCTAGTCCTTCCTGGTGTCCTTCTGGACGACAGTGACAACAGATGCCAGCCTCTCTGGCTGGGGAGCGGTGGTCTCCAGAATAATCTCTCCTTCCCATCAACGTGTTGGAGCTTCGGGTGATATTTCATGCCCTTTGCAGGACGCACCAGCTTTAGGGATGCCCAGTCAGAGTCCAGTCTGACAACGCTACGGCAGTGGCCTACATCAACAAGCAAGGCGGTACAAGAAGTCTCACAGCTTGGTTTGAGGTCAAGGCTATTTTGTTTTGTGCAGAAGAACATGTTCCTGCCAAATCCGCTGTTCACAGAGTAGACAAAGTGGACAGTGGAGAGTGGGAACTGCATCAAGAGGTGTTCGACCTCATTGTACAGAGGTGGGGACTTCCTTGCATAGACCTGATGGCGACAAGACACAACCGGAAGGTCCCAACGTTCTGTTCTCGCTGGAGGGCTCCTCTAGCTCTAATAGTGGATGCCATGTCCATACCCTGGCACTTTCCTCTGGCACACATCTTTCCTCCCATCCCCATGTTACACAGGGTGCTGCAGAAACTGTGGCTGGAGTGCTGTCCGGTCATTCTGACTGCTCCGTACTGGCCTCGGCAGGCTTGGTTTACAGAACTTCTCGATCTCTCAGTGGTGGAGCCCTATCGGCTGCTCCACAGTCCGGATCTTCTTCTACAGGGATACCTGTGGAAGGAGGATGTCCATCGTCTGGCTTTGACAGCATGGAAATTGAATCCTCATTACTGAAGAAGAAGGGTTTCTCTTCTGGCTTGGTGGATACTATGCTTAGTGCCCGCAAGCCTGTTTCCTCAAGTCCTACCATCGAGTCTGGTCTACCTTTTTCTCTTGGTGTTCTGATAAGAACCTTTCCCAGGATTTTGATCTTCCCAAGGTCCTTTCCTTCCTGCAGGATGTAGTGGATAAGGGCCTCAGCTTAAGTTCCCTTAAGGTTCAGACTTCTGCTCTCTCTCTGGCTTCTTTCAGAGATGCATCGCTATTCTTTCTGATGTCAATATTTTCTTCCAGGGTGTTGTTCATACTCGCCCTGTCTTCAAGAGTCCTGCTCCTCCGTGGGATCTTAACTTGGTTTTGGGCATTCTTCAGCGCCCTCCAGTTGAGTCCTTGGCTACTATTCCACTGCGCCTGCTGACCTGAAAAATTACTTTTCTCCTGGCGATTGT
Organism: Rhinophrynus dorsalis; assembly: GCA_037306005.1. Taxonomy (NCBI): domain Eukaryota; kingdom Metazoa; phylum Chordata; class Amphibia; order Anura; family Rhinophrynidae; genus Rhinophrynus; species Rhinophrynus dorsalis. Next base: position 117,230,448 of record CM074722.1, read on the forward strand.
TTCTGTTCACCGAGTAGCAGAGTTGCATGCCTTGTCTTGTAAACCACCCTTTTTGGTGTTTCACAAAGACAAGGCTGTGCTTCGCACTTCTCAGGAGTTTCTCCTGAAGGTGGTTTCTAAGTTCCACATTGATCAGGAGATTGTGGTGCCTTCTTTCTGCCCTGACCCTTCCTCTGACAAGGAGAGGGATCTTCACTTGTTAGATGTGGTGCGCTGTCTCATGTTCTATGTACACTGCACTGACTCTATTTGCCAGTCTGATGCTCTTTTTGTCATTCTTGAGGGTCCCAGGGCAGGGAGGCTTGCATTCAAAGTGACCATTGTGTCTTGGATTAAGTCTACCATTCTTAGGGCTTATGAACTTAGGAAGAATCCTGTTCCATTTTGGTTCACGGCTCACTCCACAAGATCCATTGGGGCTTCTTGGTCTTACAATAATCAGGCCTCAGCTGCTCAGTTGTGCAAGGCTGCCACTTGGTCATCTGTGCACACCTTCGCCAAGCACTGTAGTGTTGATGTGCTGGCATCGGCTGATGCTAGCTTTGGGAGGAAGATCCTGGAAAACTCAATGGTTGGACATCCCAAAGTTACCAGTAACCTTTATTGGACGACAGAGAAAAGAGGATTTTAGTCTTACCTGTTAAATCCTTTTCTCTTGGTCCATATAGGTTACTGGTCTCCCACCCTATCAAGGGACCATGCTTGGCTCTCCTGTGGCAGAACGTGGGGGTCCTTTCGGGGTCATGCTCACAGGAGACTTCTTTTTTCCTTCTTGCTATCTAGTCAATAGTTAGCGTCTCAATCTAACTGGAAGGGGATTGGCTGGTGACCAGCTTAGGAGGGAAGGAAGGCTCCACCCAACAAATTCTTTACAGAATTGTTTACTGCCTAACTTCAAGGAGCGGTCGCCTTCCCAAAGTTACCAGTAACCTATATGGACTAAGAGAAAAGGATTTACAGGTAAGACTAAAATCCTCTTATCTCCTGTTAGGATGTAAGACCCATTGGGACCTGGGGCTAGACCTAAGACTAAGGATACTGGGGTGTCTGTGACCCCCATTGCGCACTGCTCCTCATGTCAATCGGGGCTCCCTAGAGAATACAGGATTCCCTTCACTTCTCTTCCTCCCTTCAGGTTCTTCCATTCTCACTCATCACAGGGACTGGAAAAGCTTTGTTTTTTCAATGGGGCCATCCAGACTCTCTTGGACAAGAGGTTTCTGGAACCGGTTCCCGACCCAGAAATAGGTTTGGGCTTCTATTCCTACCTATTTGTGGTCTCCAAGAAGGACGGCGGCTGCCTTTCTATTCTGGATCTCAAGGATCTCAATTCCTTTTTGTTCAAGACTCATTACCATAAGGAGTGCCTCAGGTCGATGATTGGGGCGAGGTGCCCAGGGGAATTCCTGGCTTCTTTGGATCTGCAGGATACCTACTTGCACAATGCTATTCATCCAGAGAGCTGGCAGTACCTCAGGTTCACTTGCAACAAGGGGCACTTCCAGTTTTTGGCTCTCCCCTTTGGTCTGACAACAGCCTCCCAGGAGTTCATTCGCTTCCTGGGTGCATTCATTTCTGTTATGCACAAGAGGGGCATACGGGTAACTTCATACATGGATGACTTGCTCTTTAAGGCCCCATCTGCAGAACTCCTTTAACAGCAGGTTCAGGACTGCATCTACACTCTCACCCATCATGGGTGGGTTCTTAACTTGGACAAGTCTGACCCGATTATCACAGTCTCCCTTTGAGGCCTAGCGATCCTGTGCTCTTACCTCTGTATGGCTGCCGGCCAGCATGGCCTCCAGCCACTTCCTCATTGCTAAGTCATGTTGCAGGCACTGGCACGGACGCCTGTTTAAGGGCCTATTATGTTGGGCCTAATTGGGTCCCGTCTCCTTCTGTTGCTTTATAACCTCATTGGAGGCTAGGACTTGTTGCCCTTTCATGGTGTATCAGTGCGTTTCTTCAGTGTTGCTCTCGTTTGACCCTTGCTTGTCTGCAGTGTTTTCTCCTGATTGATCCTTGGCTTTGTCTGACTGTCCGCTCCAGCTCAGACCTGTGGCCGACTACCCATTCTGTTTTGACCTTGGCTGTGACTGACTACCCGATTTGGCTCTTGACTGTGGCTTGTCTGACTTACGCTCTGTGCTGTCCTTCGATCCAGTCTGACAACCACATGTCTGGGCTAGTTGTGGGCACGCTCCATCGGTGTAGTGCAACTGCTACCTCCGTGGTAGAGTTGCTGGTTGCCTCTCGCTCTGTTGCCTCCATCCTGTGCCACTGTATCTGTTGCCTCCTGGGCCTGGTGTGTAACCCTCCGCTCTTTAGCTTAAGTACAGTACTGCCTTCACATACTTATCGGTTCCAGGTTTCCATTTGCTAGGTATAGAACCAAGCCTGGTTCTGCTCTCATTTATCTCTATAGGCTACTGAGAACCGGTTACAGTTCAGTGTCAATCCTTGGGTAGTGGACTCGGCACTGTCCTCATGCCTGTACCTACTAAGGTTGGGGAAGTGCTTACTCTTGCTTATCTTAGTAGGCTGGTTAAACTTCACTATACCCGTGTCATGTGTATTATTTACTCTGGTGTCCATGACAGTACGAAAGGGCCATGATTACTGAACGTACAGGTGAACCAGTGCAGAGCATTCTAGCCAGAATGGAGTGTCAATATCAGTGGATCGATCAATTGTCTTTTGCTATGCAGACGCTCCTAAACCGCACTGCTCACCTTGGTCAGGTTCCTCATCAACCGGTGGCTTCCCCAGATTCAGCACCGGTGGTACCTCCTAATCCTGAGGCCAGTATTAATCGTGGCTAGTCGGGTACCACTCCCCTTCCTCAATGCTACGAGGGAGAGCCTACTCTCTCCAGAGAGTTTCTGAACCAGATGGGCATATTTCTATAAATGGTACCTCATGCCTTTCCAAGTGATCAAATCTCTCTGTTGTCTGGTAGGGCACTGGCATGGGCCAATCCCTTGTGGGAGACAGGGAGTCCTATTGTTGCCAATTACACCAAATTTGTGGATAAGTTCCGCAGGGTCTTTGACGTTCCAGCCAGAGCAGTATCGACAGAGAAACAGATCATGACCATACGACAGGGTGCATGCACCGTTGCCGATTACACCATTGAGTTTCGCACCTTGGCTGCAGAGGTGGGCTGGAACAGTGAGGCACTTGTAGCAGCATTCTCTCAAGGGCTGTGTGACTCCATTAAGGATGAGACGGCAGCCCGTGAGCTGCAAAGAGTGCTGAACGAATTAATTTCCCTTATGATATTGATCGATACCAGGTTGAGAGAGAGAGACCTTCATTCAAGAATCCAGGGCATAAGGTCTCGACTAGATTGGCACCTACTTTTTCTCTCCCAACCTATTCTTCCTCACCTCCCATTCCTTCTGGTTCTGAATCTGCCAAGAGTGAATCTATGCAATTGCGCTTCACACTCCTGTCCAGGGAGGAGAGGGAGTTCAGAAGAAGAGAGGGCCTCTGTCTGTATTGTGGTAAGGCTGGCCACTTGCTGCTTTCCTGTCCTACCCGGCCGGGAAACGCTCGCACCTAGGGTTAGGTCTGGGGCAGACCCTAGGTGGTGTTTCACAGCCCCCTAATTCCCATCAAGAGAGACCCATCCTTGAGATAGTAGTATCCTGGTCCACATCCTCGGTTACGGCTTCAGTCTTGGTGGATTCTGGAACTGTTGGGTATTTCATGGATGCTGACTTTGCAGCCACTCATGATATTGCTCTGTTGCCTTGCTCCTGTCCTTTGGCTATTGAGGCCATTGATGGTAGACCACTGCAGCAGTCACATGTGACTCATGAGACATGTCCATTATCCCTAAGGGTAAGGGCGCTGCACGTGGAGACCCTACAGTTTCAGATTATCAAGTGTCCAGTTATCCTGAGGTTTCCTTGGCTTCAGACTCACAATCCCAGGATAGACTGGCAGACTTGTGACATTGTGCCCTGGTCACCCTTTTGTGCTGAGACTTGTCTACAGCAGCCTACCAGAATTTTGTGTACCTCTCCCTCGCTACCTGCTATGTACCAATCTTTCAAAGAGGTATTCAACAAGGTAGAGGCTAGTACATTGCCGACACATAGGGCCTATGACTGTACTATTGATTTAATCCCAGGAGCCATACCTTCTAAGGGTCGAGTATACCCTCTGTCTGTGGAGGAGATTCATGTCATGGAGCAGTACGTGTCTGATGCCCTGGCCTGAGGAATCATTCGCAAGTCCTCCTTGTCGACTGGTACTGGTTTCTTTTTCATGAAAAAGAAGGATGGGGAGTTGAGGCCATGCATCGACTCTAGAAGCCTGAACAAACTGATGATTAAGAATGCTTACCTGAATTAAGGGTTCAACGATATTCACGAAGCTGGATCTAAGGGCTGCATATAATCTGGTCAGAATTAGAGGGGTACGAGTGGAAATCGGCATTTAACACTCATAGCGGTCATTTTGAATATTTGTTGATGCCATTCGGCTTATGCAATGCTCCGACAGTATTCCAAGAATTCATCAATTATGTTTTAAGAGATCTACTACAGAAGTGTGTAGTAGTATATTTGGACGACATCCTTATTCACTCTCCGACCTTGGAGGCTCATCAGGTGGATGTGACTTGGGTCTTACAATTACTGAGAGAAAACAAATTATTCTGTAAGTTGGAGAAGTGTGAGTTCCACAAGTCCCAGGTTACATTTCTGGGTTACGTGATCTCCTCTGTTGGACTGGCCATGGACCCACTCAAGTTATTGACAGTTCTGCAGTGGCCCCGTCCAGTGGGTTTGAAGGCCATCCAGAGGTTTTGGGGATTTACGAATTACTATAGGAAATTCATAAAGAATTTCTCCTCTGTGGTTAAACCAATCACCGATATGAGACATAAAGGGGCAGATCCGTCCAACTGATTCCCCCCAGCGCTATCCAGGCATTTGAGGATTTGAAGGGCATGTTTGCCAGAGCTCCTATTTTGTCTCATCCCAAACCTGCCATGCCCTTTACTCTGGAGGATGATGCGTCTGAGTTGGGAGTAGGCACCCTCCTGTCTCGGCACTCTGCTTCTGGTAAACCCCTACTTCCGTGTGGGTATTTTTCAAAAAAATTGTCTAGGTCACAGAGTCTGTATGATATTGGGGATCGAGAACTTCTGGCTATTATTCTTGCACTTAAGGAATGGCGCTACCTGTTGGAGGGGACAAGCTCCCCGATACTAATCCTCATGGACCACAAAAACCTAATGTATCTGTCTGAGGCCAAGAGGTTGTCTCCCAGACAGGCCAGATGGGCATTATTCAATCCAGGTTCAACTATGTAGTCTCTACTTACCTAGTACCAAGAATGTCAGAGCCGACGCTCTCTCTAGGCAATTTGGATCAGATCCTGAGGTGGATAGCCCACCGGTTCCCATTATTCCTTCCAATCAGATTCTGGCGACTATTCGCACAAGCATTACCTCCCCTTTGGGGGAGAAGATTCTGTCTTCCCAGGCTACTGCTCCAGCGGACAAGCCCAGTGGCAGATGTTTTGTTCCTGAACCACTCCGTCTCAGATTGCTGGAGACCTATCACTCTTCGAAGGCAGCAGAGAATATCGGCCGTGACCAACTGATATGGTCCATTTCCCGATTATTCAGGTGGCCCAGTCTCAGAGCTGATTGCTCTGTCATACCAGCGTGTGCTAAATGTGCTCGTAGCAAGACTTCCAGGCACCTTCCTGTGGGATTACTCGAATCAATCATTAATGGCGAGCGTCCTTGGTCACACCTATCCATAGACTTCATGGTCGAATTACCTGCATCTAAGGGCCACACAGTCATACTTATGATTGTAGACAGATTCTCTATGATGGCTCACTTTGTGCTGTTGAAAGGGCTTCCCTCTTACAAAGAGTTGGCAGTGATATTCACCAGAGAGGTGTTTAGGCTCCATGGGGTTCCCAAGGTACTGGTCTCGGATCGAGGGAGTCAGTTTATTTCCCAATTCTGGAGAGCCTTTTTTGGGCAAATAGGCATACAATTGTCATTCTCCTTCGCCTACCACCCCCAATTGAATAGTGCTGCTGAGAGAGCCAGTGAGGGCTTGGTACAGTTTCTATGCTGTTTCATTTCGGACCATCAAGACAACTGGGCAAATTTGTTACCATGGGCAGAGTTTGCCAGGAATTGTGCCATAAGCTCTTCTCAGAACTCTCAGTTCCTGATCAATTATGGGTTCCAGCCCGCACTACTACCTGAATCTTTCGAAATCACAAGATATTCCGTCTCTGGAGGTGCATCTTAGGCAGCTCCACTCCACTTGGCTACAAGTTTAAAGGTCCCTACAGAGGTCCACTCAGCGTTTCAAGAAGCATGCAGACTGTCGGTGCAGGCCGACTCCGGAGTTTCAAGTGGGGGAGAGGGTGTGGCTGTCCTCCCGTAATCTTAATCTCTGGCTACCTTGTAGGAAACTGGTTCCCAGTTTTGTAGGTCCTTACTGGGTCCTTCATAGTATTACCCCTGTCTCTTACGCTTTAGAACTCCCTGCGGGTATACGCATCCATAATGTATTTCATGTCTCCCTGCTCAAACCCTTGACTTGTAATGGCCACACTATGGTACTGGTCCTGCCTGGTCCTGTCCAAGTCGAGGGTCATGAGGAGTATGAGGTACAGTGCATCTTGGACTCCAGCAGAGTCAGAGGCCGTCTTCAGTATTTTGTGCATACGGCCCTGAAGAGTGCTCCTGGGTGCCGAGTGGTAATGTTTACTCTCCTGTGTTGCTCTGCAGGTTCCATGCTCGCTTTCCGCTTAAGCCTGGTCCTCTTCCGCTGGGAGGAGGTTATTAAGGGAGGGTACTATTACAGTCTCCCTTTGAGGCCTAGCGATCCTGTGCCCTTACCTCTGTATGGCCGCTGGCCGGCATGGCCTCCAGCCACTTCCTCATTGCTAAGTCATGTTACTGGCACGGATGCCTGTTTATGGGCCTATTCTGTTGGGCCTAATTGGGTCCCTCCTCCTTCTGCTGCTTTATAACCTCACTGAGGCTAGGACTTGTTGCCGTTTCATGGTGTATCTGTGCATTTTTTCAGTGTTGCTCTCATTTGACCCCTGCTTGGCTGCCATGTTTTCTCCTGATCGATCCTTGGCTTTGTCTAACTATCCGCTCCGGGTCAGACCTGTGGCTTTGTCTGACTACCCGATCTATGTGTGATCCTGTATCAAAAAATAAGAGAACAAAAAGAAAGGCGCCCTAGTGTAGTAACTTCAAAAAATCTGTAACCACCACCAATTCACCCCACTCGTGGGTACTCACAAACGTAATGTGCTATCCAATCACTTATGTAATTGACAGCTAAATAAGCGTTTTCAGGGCTTCAGATACTGGCCCTATTTCCAATATAGTGCTGCTTCTCTTCAACTCGTCCCCTCCAGACGGTAATGTCATCAAACTCCAAGGAACTCACAAAAAAATATATAGAAGGAAGCGCATCATCGTGAAATACAGTAAAACATATTCAAGCAAAATATAAGAAGAAATGCACTCACGTGTCCTTAATGTCAACACACTAACATATATTAGGGTTGACTCTTGCGCATGTGGAGAATATTATCACCGTCTCCACTCGGTACTTTGTTGCCAGGATCTCCCCACAGTTGCAAAATATCAAAATACTCCTCCACAAGTATTCAAAAAGATTGTTTAATAAACAATACAAAATATTAAAACATTAAAAATGTGTAACAATACACCAGGCTAACGCGTTTCGCGAGATTTTATACTCGCTTTATCAAAGCCAACAAATATATCAATATATGTGAGATGGATGACCCAGCCAACGGCTTTTTAAGTACCTTTTAATTAGTCTTAATTGATCTTCCTCCTGTGATTCCAACGTATCCAATACGTGATGATCTCATACATTTGCACTCGTTCTGGTTCAGCACATCCACCTCGCAGTGCACATCCGGTGCATATAAGAAAACCTCTTCATCACAACCAATCTACGCATGTGCAACATGTACACCCACATCCACATGCGTCTCACACTTGACCCGCATCAGTCACATGACCACCAAATCACCCGACCAACACTCGGAAACACACACAGATATCAAGTGTGAGACGCATGTGGATGTGGGTGTACATGTTGCACATGCGTAGATTGGTTGTGATGAAGAGGTTTTCTTATATGCACCGGATGTGCACTGCGAGGTGGATGTGCTGAACCAGAACGAGTGCAAATGTATGAGATCATCACGTATTGGATACGTTGGAATCACAGGAGGAAGATCAATTAAGACTAATTAAAAGGTACTTAAAAAGCCGTTGGCTGGGTCATCCATCTCACATATATTGATATATTTGTTGGCTTTGATAAAGCGAGTATAAAATCTCGCGAAACGCGTTAGCCTGGTGTATTGTTACACATATTTAATGTTTTAATATTTTGTATTGTTTATTAAACAATCTTTTTGAATACTTGTGGAGGAGTATTTTGATATTTTGCAACTGTGGGGAGATCCTGGCAACAAAGTACCGAGTGGAGACGGTGATAATATTCTCCACATGCGCAAGAGTCAACCCTAATATATGTTAGTGTGTTGACATTAAGGACACGTGAGTGCATTTCTTCTTATATTTTGCTTGAATATGTTTTACTGTATTTCACGATGATGCGCTTCCTTCTATATATTTTTTTGTGAGTTCCTTGGAGTATGTGTGATCCTGGCTTGTCTGACTACCCACTCTGTTTTGTCCTTGGCTGTGGCTGACTATCCGATTTGGCTCGTGACTGTAGCTTGTCTGACTTACGCTCTGTGCTGTCCTTCGCTCCAGTCTGACAGCCACCTGTCTGGGCTAGTTGTGGGCACTCTCCATCGGTGTAGTGCAGCTGCTACCTCCGTGGTAGAGTTGCTGGTTGCCTCCATCCTGTGCCACTGTAGTATCTGTTGCCTCCTGGGCCTGCTGCTTAACCCTCCGCTCTGTAGCCTTCATACAGTACTGCCTTCACATACTTACTGGTATTGTGGCTGGCTACATTCCTCCGCATTTTGCCTACCTAGTAGACCAGTTCCGTGACTCTTTCGGAGTACTAGTTACTCTCTGTCTCGCTCCTCTTACCACTCCGTGGTAGAGTCACTACTTCGAGACATCTGTCTGCCTGTCTCGTTGTTATGGTTTTCTGACACTCAGACCAATGTTAAAAGCAAAACACAGTTTTATGGAAATAAAATTAATGAACAGCGCCCCTGGGGGCCAGAACAGGTATAAACAAGTAATGGCAGTAGTACAGGCCCAAAAATGTAGGAGCAACTAGTAACAAACAGAATAAATGGAGGAACAAGGGTTAATGCTTAGAGCAAACTGATCAGTCTCTGTGATGGTGATTAGCCAACGCCCAGTAGGTATTATCAATCTCTTAGGTAGTGCAAAGGAAGGTGCAGTATGCGACTGAACTGAATCACTCTCAGATAGCTGTACAGTAAGGCGCCCAATGATACAGCAAGGACTGACTAGAGCTAGAGCCAATACACCACTAGGGTGATATAACGGAGTAGAGCCACTGCTGGAGCTAATGGGACCAGAACCTGGAACGCCCCTTAGGTCTGTCAACGGAGGAGACCCTGCATGTGCCAACGGGACCAGAGCCAAGAGCACCCCTTGGGTGCCACAACGGAGGAGACACTGCACAAGTGATCTGGGAGCCAACACACTGGCTAGTGCGATACAGTAGCGTAACACAGTGAGCACTTGGAGACCAGAGCCAAGACACCCTTCCAGTGCCGTGACGGAGCAACACACTGCAAGAGCTAACGGAATGCCCACTAGCACCACGCGGTGCAACAACGGTAATGAACGAGCACCGAGATGGATAAATGCTTTGCGAGTGTTAACGGATAGACTCGGTCACGGAGGCAACAGGCTCATAAAGTGTTAAATGGCTCGGATGGAACGCAACAAGCTTGGCAAGTGTACAGAGACAGGCTCAATATTGGAGGCTACCAGCACAGCAAAGGTATCTGACAGGTTCGGTAACGGAGGCAACAGCTCAGCAAGGCTATGCAGACTGGCTTGGTAACGGAGGCAACAGCACAGCAAAACTAAGCAGACTGGCTCAGTAACGGAGGCAACAGCTCAGCTGCAGAGACGTGATCAGTCAGGGCAATACTACCCGCACAGTTCAGAATGTCGCCTGTAGGTGATCGAGATCTTGCTGGAACACAGGAAACAATCACGGAGCAGGAACGTCAGCCAGAACCGGGTCAATCACGAAGCAGGAACATCAGCCAGAGCCGGGTCAATCACGGAGCAGGAACATCAGCCAGAACCGGGTCAATCACGGAGCAGGAACGTCAGCCAGAGCCGGGTCAATCACGGAGCAGGAACGTCAGCCAGAGCCGGGTCAATCACGGAGCAGGAACGTCAGCCAGAGCCGGGTCAATCACGGAGCAGGAATGTCAGCCAGAGCTGGGTCAATCACGGAGCAGGAACATCAGGCGGAACCGGGTCAATCACGGAGCAGGAATGTCAGCCGGAACCGGCTTAATCACGAGCAGGAACAGCAGAATAGTCAGACGAGCTGAGTCGGTACACAGTAACGCAGGAACACAGCAACAAAGGTGCAGGATCAGGAACACCACGAAAGGGCACCTGACAGGTGCCATAGACCCAGTATATAAAGGAACATCCTGGGTGGGCCAATCAGCCTCCTCCAATGCACAGGTACCATCACAGAGAGTGACAGGGAATCACGGGGACCGTGATACTCGTGTCTGGGAGTTTTAGCTGTCGCTCCAGTGATCAGGTTTCCTGGCGTTCCAGGTTTCCATTTGCTACGTGTAGAACCAAGCCTGGTTCTGCTCCCATCTACCTCTATAGGCTACTGAGAACCGGTTACAGTTCAGTGTCAATCCTTGGGTAGTGTACTTGGCACTGTCCTCATGCCTGTTCCTACTAAAGTTGGGGAAGTCCTTACTTTTGCTTATCTTAATAAACTGGTTAAACTTCACTGTACCTGTGTTGTGTGTATTATTTAATCTGGTGTCTGTGACACCAATTCCATCTCAGAGATTGGTCTTTCTAGGTCTTCTGTTCGACACCCTGCAGGGCATGGTTTTTCTGATGGATGATGTTGTTCATCAGATCACCAACAAGGTTTCGTCAGTCCTGGATTGCAAGTTCTTTCAAACCAAGAAACTGACCTCCCTGGTGGGGAAATTGATTTGCGATGGCTCACACAAGGTAACTTCAGATTTTTGAGATCCAGGTTTGCAAGGGGAACCCAGATCTCTTGAAGCTGTTGGCTTCTCTCCCCTTGCATGTGGAGTTGAGTCTTTCTTGATGGCTGAATTTCTCCAACCTGCAGAAGAGAAGATCCTTTGTGATTCCATTCTGGACATGGTGACGACGGATGCCAGCCTATCCGGTTGGGGAGCGGCTCTGGGTCACCTGAATGTCCAGGGTCGGTGGTGAGTGGAGGAGTCTCTCCTACCCATCAGTGTTCTGGAACTTCGGGCGATATTCCACTCTCTGAGGTACTGGTCGTCTCATCTCGAAGGCTGTCTGGTTCGCGTCCAGTCAGACAATGCCATGGCCATGGCTTACGTCAACAAGCAAGGCAGAACAAGAGGTCTCGTAGCTTGGTTGGTGGTCAAGGCTATTTTATCCTGGGCAGAAGAACATGTTCCTGCCATCTCTGCTGTACATATTCCAGGAGTAGACCACATCTTAACCAACTTCTTAAGTCAACACACAGTGGACAACGGAGAATGGGAGCTTCACCAGGAGGTGTTCAACCTCATCACTCAGAGATGATGACCAGAGACAACAGCAAGGTTCCGATATTTTGCTTGCGCTGGAAGGATCCTCTGGCTCTCTCAGTGGATGCTCTGCCGAACCCTTGGCAGTTTCCTCTAGCCCACATTTTTCCTCCTCTTCCTCTGCTTTCCAGAGTGCTGAGGAAGCTACGGATGGAGAGAACTCTTGTCATTCTAGTAGCTCCATACTAGCCCTGGCAACCTTGTTTCCCAGAGTTATTGGACCTGTCTGTGTGTGAACCGTTTCAGCTTCCAGTCAGACCGAATCTCTTCCTACAGGGCTACCTGTGGAAGGAGAACGTGGATCGTTTGGGTTTGACGACTTGGTGGTTGAATCCTCAGTTTCGAGAAAGAAGGGTTTCCCTCCTGCGGTGGTAGCCAGGATTTGGTCTATCTTGAACTCTTGGTGTGTGGACAGGGATCTGCCCTCACAAGAGTTTGATCTGCCGACTGTCCTGTCCTTTTTACAGGACAGTGTGAACAAGGGTCTTAGCCTGAGTTCTTTGAAGGTTCAGACATCTGCTGTCTCTGTCTTTTTTCAGAGATGCATTGCCATCCTTCCGGATGTCAAGGTTTTCTTTCAGGGAGTTGTTCATGCCTTCAATGCCTTTAAACATCCCACTCCTCAGTGGGACCTTAATCTGGTGTTGGGAGTCTTGCAGTGGCCTCCTTTTGAGTCCTTGGCTACCATTCCTCTTTGTCTTTTTACTTGGAAGATGGCTTTCCTCTTGGCAATTGTCTCTGTTCACAGAGTCACTGAACTGCAGTCCTTGTCCTGCAAACCACCTTTCCTGGTGTTTCACAAGGACAAGACGGTTCTTTGCACTTCCCAGGAATTTCTTCCTAAGGTGGTCTCTGAGTTCCACATCAACCAGTAAATTGTTGTTCCTTCCTTTTGTCCTGACCTTAAATCTGACAAGGAGAGGGATCTCCACTTTTTGATTGTGGTGCACTGCCTTAAGTTCTATGTGCACCGCACTGAGTCTGTTCGCCAGACTGATGCACTCATTGTCATCCCTGAGGGTCCCAGGGCTGGTAAGGCTGCATCCAAGGTGACTATTGCATCTTGGATCAAGTCTACCATTTGTAAGGCCAACAAACTCAGGAAGAAGCCTGCTTCTTTTTGAGTAACAGCTCATCCACCAGGTCTGTTGGGGTCTCTGCTGATCAGCTGTGCAAGGTGGCCACTTGGTCACCTGTCCACACCTTTGCTAAACACTACCGTGTTGATGTTCTGGCTTCAGCTGAAGCCGGCTCTGGCAGGAAAGTCCTGAAGGCAGTTCAGCCTGTCTAGGACTTTATTTCCTGTGTCTTAGTGATCCTTAATTGTTGAGCCCAGTTGGCTCTCATTCTGTGTGTTGTGTTACAGTTACTGATGTGCTGAATTCCAGTTCAATGTCCGTTGACACTTAGTTTCTTAAAGGCTATTCTGTGATCTGATTAGTCCATATGAGTTCTGATAACTTGGGGGCGCCTGGTTCTTGCCTTGTTTCCTACCACAGGGAAACTCAATGTTTGTACATCCCAAAGTTACCTGTAAGCTATATTGGACGAAAGAGAAAAGACGATTTTAGTCTTACCTGTTAAATTCTTTTCTTTTAGTCAATATAGCTTACAGGTCTCCCACCCTGTCATGGGACCATGTTTGGTTCTCCTTTGACTGAACGTGGGAGTTCCTTCGGGTTCATGCTCACAGTAGTCTTCTTTTTCCTTCTTGCTATCTAGCCAGATAGGTGTCTCAAATCTAACTGGAGAGGAAATGGCTGGTGAACAACTAAGGAGGGAAGGAAGGCTCCATCCTGCATTCTTTCCAAGAATTGTTCCTGTCTACTTAAAGGGGCAATCACCTTCCCAGAATTACCTGTAAGCTATATGGACTAAGAGAAAAGGATTTAACAGGTAAGACTAAAATCCTCTTTTTGGGGGGTTTGTTTCTAACAAGCCTAATTCCAACATATCAATGTTTCTTTAGGGCTTGTGCCAAACAAGCTTAAGTACTACAAATCAATGTTTCTTCAGGGCTTGGGCCTCTAATAAGTCTAAGTCCTACAAAGGGCTCTAACAACAAATCTAACAAATCATCCTTTACAAAATACTCTGTAAGGTATTAGTCCATCTCAGTGGCAGGGGGTTCTTGTCTCTATCACTTTACATACAAATGTCTTATTTTATTTTTTATTTATTTATTTTTTATTAACTGTCCCCCTAATAACAGTTAAGAAACCCCCCCAAAACAAATTCTCTGTTCAACTGATTCATTCTCCAGACTTCACCCACCAACACAGGCACCCTCCTCAGACCCCTTTTATACCATGTCTTTTTGTTTTTTTTTATTGTATTTAGGATTTATTTTGTATTAACTTCCCCTCAATCCCAGTAAACAACCCCCAAAAAATGATACTCTGTTCAACTGATTCTTTCCCCACACCCCATCAACACAGACACCCTCATGTCTCTTTTATACTATGCATTTTCGCCATGCGGAAAGTGCATTTTTTCACAGATTTCAGTTTGAGGCGGACATTTTCGCCCATCCCTATTCCTTACGTGATTGAGATTTTAATTTATATTAATAAAAGTTATTTTTTAACAACACTAACCAAAGTCTTTCTTACCCCTTCTCATTCTGACGTTACTGCAGTCATCATGTGAATGTGAATCAATAAAGTATGTATCCACTAATCCGTTTTATGAATCAACACATGCAGATAGATGATCTCTTGATGACTATAACTGATGGTTAATTTGATGGGACATTCTGCATAATTCAAACTATTATAGAATTCCAGCTGTTTTTTTCACTTCCAGTCCATAGCAGAAAGATCATCTATAAATCATGTAAAACTTGATTTGCCACCAATATTGAATAATATGTACTTGCTCATAATCCCACAAATATGTATTGGCATATGCTGGGATACATATTTCATAGTACAGCAAGTTAACAGACAGGAATATACGTTGCTACATGCAAGGATTCAACATCCGGCAGCCTTGAAGAGAGGTTTACCCATCTTCCAGTTGATGAGGGAGAAGCGGCTAGTATCAGACTCATGTGAAATGGAAAGTAAACTTGGAGAAATGGGGATTAAATTCACTGAGAGAGATTATCATGAGGATGTAATTATTATTATTATTATTATTCTTTATTTATATAGCGCCAACTAATTCTGCAGCGCTGTACAATTGGGAATAGACATACAGAGGTATTAAATAGTACAATCAAATGTAGAGAACAGAAGGATCAGAGGGCCCTGCTCATGACAGCTTACAGTCTAGAGCAGTGGTTCTCAACTCCTGTCCTCAGGACCCACTAAAGGAGCTGTGGAGAGCAGAAAATTGTGTGCAGAGCGAAGATGGCGAGTGGGAGTGTATTTGGAAATGAGAGATGAAATACAGGGGGGTGTGGTGTTAGTGAGGGCTCTATAAGTTAGCACCAGAATTTTGAATTTAATTCTGAATGCTAATGGGAGCCAGTGTAGGGACTGACAGAGAGGGTTGGTGTTAGAGAAGTGATGAGTGAGTTATATATAATTGAGAGAAGCACCAAAATGGTAGTGGACACTGTTGGAGAAAAGGCAAAGAAATACAGATGACAAGGACAGGATGATAATTGCCACTACTTATACAGATCTCTCTAAAATATTTAGGGCCACCATATTGAATAATTGGAGGTTATTATTGAATTATCCTGAAATAGTACACATGTTTACAAAACCACCAATGTTTGGTTTTAAGAGAGGCAGAAGTATACGGGATGAGTTGGCAAGGTCAGATCCAGCTGACAAATATCTTATGCCCAAAGTGAGAAAATCAGGAAATAAAGGTGTATATAAATGTCTGGGTTGTGTAAAGTGCAACCATATTATAACGGGTAATGAATTTATAGTTCTTCATAAGAAGGACAAAAATAAGTAATTGCATGCATGAACTACATATTTTCTATAGAGCATACAACAAAACTAGTAATGTCCGTTGTGTATGACACAACTCCAGAATTGATGGGCAAAGGGGTGGGGCAAGGGCGGGGCTAAACTATACTCCAGTGTCGTATAGAGGAAAAGAAAATTTGTTGTAAATAACGACAAAAAATGTCTTACAAATGACAAAAATTGGTACGTTAAGAAAAAAGTGGTGGGAATGAGAAGTTCTGAATGTGACAATTTTTGTTGTTAGTGAAGACATTTTTGTTGTTAGTTAAGACATTTTTTAATACATTTTTGTTGTCAGGTAAGACTTTTTTTTGTCATTAAATACGACAGTTTCAGTCAGGATAAACAACATATTTCTGATCACAACCGACACTCTGAAAATATTAATGATCCCAATGATACTGTACTTTGAAAAGTAGTTACAAACGACAAAAGCTATTTTGCTACTTCTTTGAACATATGGCCCTAAGTGAGCAACAACTAAACAGTCCCTGGTTGCCAGACATTATATTGAGAAGAAACATCATGTGAGATAGTTACAATGTTTCCCTTTTGACTTAATTAAACTGCACTCCAGAGGGAGAGATAGAGTCGAGGTTAGCAAAAAGGGAGATATTTTGTATTTATACATTGCAAACTCTAGCACTGAAAAGGCTTAATGAACAATTCAGTTTCATCAGCTGTGTGCGGTTCGTACAGGTAGGCTTTTGATGTTTTAACCCCTTAACGACCGGGGAATCCGGAAGCGGAAGTGACATGACGACCACGGAGCAATTTTTTTTTATTGCTCCGTTGGGTTCCGGACTCCCCAAACAGCCTTCAGCCACGGGGGGAGCCCGGAACTCGATGACGGTCATAGTACGTCATCGGTCGTTAAGTCAAATCGACCCTTGACGTACTATGACCGTCAAGGGTCGTTAAGGGGTTAATGATGTAGCAAACATGATTGTCTTTGTATATTTAAGTAGTTTGTTTGGTTCTCCATCTTTGGATGGACTTCCACATCTGTGTCTGGGGTTACGATGGTGACTGCACATGTGTTGGTTTGGCGCCATATTCAAAGATGGAGTTATATAAATGCTGTGTGAGAATGACTCTGTAAGCGTGTTTTGTCCCTGATGAAAGTCCTAAGATGGACAGAAACATTGGAAGTAGAGCTTTTAATGTTTTATATTTTATCAAGTATTGTTGAGTGCTCAGCTCATTTGGGATAAATCATTAACCATTTGAATGCCAAAGGGGTATGTAATGCATTGCACACGTCTCTGGCATACAATTGATTAAAAGCCATATTGAAGTGAGGGATTGCTGTTATTTGTCCCCTAGAGTTCTGTTGGTTTGCTCCTGAATTGTTCCTCTTTTTGCATGCAACCTTGCAATCCATTAGATTAATAGATTATTTTGGTATACTGAGATGTTTATTTCACTTGTCCCAAATGAAATGATCAAAATTGAAGTCTAGTAAAAGCAATAAATACTATATGGATTAAGCAGTTAAAATGTGCACCCATGTTTGAGTACTGATATTTTAAATGTGAGAGTTCCACAATGTGGCTTTCTGATCAAGATATGTTTTCCCTAGTCTAATTATTTTTGTAGTTTTACATTAACAGATTATAAGAAATAAGACGATACTCTTTACTGAAAATTACAGGCAGCCCATGCAAATCAAGCTTTTTACTAACCCAGGACTTTTTAAAGCTACTTGTGATGTCCTGCAGCAAGCTGTGAATTGTCCAGTCCTGAAAGTTGCAATAGAAGCTACTAGATCAACATCAGCATTTCTCAGGTTAATGATTTATTTTATAGACTAATGACTTGAAAATATGTACTTCTTTTGCTATCTTTCCTGGAGGTAAATGGTTAGTAACTGTTTAACTATTCAAGAACCAGGGTCTTGATTCAATAACCACCTTTAAAACCCCCCCAAAAAACTTCTGACAACAGTTTTACAAGTTAGAGAGTGGTCTTGTTTTACAGTTACTACACTGTTTATTGGTAGAGATTACCTACACTTCTCTCTGTTCCTTGCGTTCTAGGCCATCTGATTATAACGATACAGTAATACTCCTCTTTCATTTTTCTACCTTTACATATATATGATACTGTGTGAGATATATATATATATATATATATATATATATATCTATATATATAAAATAATAAGCCTCATTGCATAATTTATGGTACCTCACACACAGAACATAATTTATGTCTCCTCAGAAAACAAACACACATTGAACAGAATGCCTCATTACATAATTTATGTCTCATTAGGAGACACAACTCCTATTGGGTGATTGAATGGGGACTTTACTGCTCCCATTGGGTGATTGAATGGGGGCATGTTTATCATACAGGGAGTTGGCCCGCCCCCTCCAGCCCACCCACCACTATCCAACTGACAAAAAAAAATAACTGCCACTTGCTCCTGAAGTAGGGGATATCAGTAACTTCTCCCAGTCCACACACACACTCACTCGGGGTCATGACCCCACAAACACACTGTGTCACCTCCCACAGATAACTGTAACCCTTCATACACTCTGTTTCAGTACGAGGGTGTAATGTTCCCATAAAATACAAACTCAGGGATAAACTTAATAGCAACTCTTTTATTTAACTCTTCATCTCTTCAGTCACCTCACTAACTGTCTCAACTGTCACTCCTCCACTTCCTGCTTCCTGATTCTCGCCCTTTCTCCTTAAAGGGAGAGAGATGCTTTGCTGTATGTTACAGAGGGCAAGCCTCAAACACCACTTTCTATTTGTTCCCTCAGCATATTGCTATGCTGCCTCAACTGAAGAGCCACCGTGTGTTATATTGCTATGTTACCTCAACTTAACCCTTTGAGTCCAGAGGGGTACACCAGGGACGTTTCTAGGTTCCAACACGATCTGGGGCTAGAGCCCACAGCAAAATTCAACAGAGTGCCTGCCACCAGTGGTAGTGATGATAACGCTATAGTGTGGAGTGAGTTATCCTTACACAACATATATGTTTATTTTACTAATGTATATATAATGCAATGCAAAGAGTTAAGAAGTAAGCCATTTTATGTTCAACTCTTGCCATTGTTTTTTGTTCTAACTGAAGTTATTGTGGTGTAAACCAACTGTATCACAGGGAACAAATCAAAATTCCTGTCACATTAAATAGGGTTTTTAACTCCTTGAATGCTAGAGCGGTCTTCAATACATTGCAAAGCAATGCACTGGAAACCTCTCTAGCATTCAAGAGGTTAAAAACTCTATTCAAGTGCAGTGGGTTTTAAGAACTTTTATTTGTCCCCTATTGTGCAGTTGGTTTACTCCAGAATAAAACCAGGTTGCTTTAATACATATGAGCCATTGATGTAACTGAATAAATTATCAAGAGCAACACCAAAGTATTTTATTTACACAGATAATGTATAAACAAATATAACGATGTTTAAACAAACATTAATGTGAGTTTTATTGCTGTGGAGCAATGTGATACACTTATTTACCCACCACACAGTCTGATGTCCTAAAAAGAGGGACAGAGGGATTTGGGGCTCGAAGAGGGACACTTGGGAGGTATGCTTATACCCAGCACTGTTCCATTGCCCACTGGTAGCCATAGAACCCCTCATACACTGCCTGATAACCTTGCGCTTCTAGCTCCTATTAGCCACACATCCACTATCTGATACTCCAGTGGTTTGCCACCGGTAGCACCAGGCCCACACATGAACTGATATCTCAGTCTTCTTCTACTGGCAACTGGTATCCATAGAACCATACATACACTGTGTGATACCCCATCATTGTTCCACTGGTTACCTGTAGCCAATCATACACTGTCTGATTGCCTGCATTTTTCCATTGGCCGCTGGTAGCCACATAAACGCACATAAACTTTATGATACCACAGCCTTGTTCCACTGACCACTGGTAGCCACAGCCATGTTTCTCTGCCCAGATTCCCCAAATACACCGTGCTACCCCACCAGCCTTCTACAACTGCCTACTGGTCCCCACAGATTCCCCTCATACATTGTGCATCCCCACCAGCCTTGTTCTCCTGCCCACTGGAAGCCACAGATTCCCCACATACACTGCGTGTGCCCCCCCTGCCCACTGGTATCCACAGATTCCTCACATACACTGTGTGATTTCCAACTGCATTTTACCCCTGCCCACTGATAACCACAGATTCCATACATACATTATGTGACCCCCCCAACAATCTTATTCCCCTAACCACTGGTAGCCACAGATTCTCTACATACACTATATAACCCCCCTAGTCTTGCTCCCCTGCCCACTGGTAGCCACAGATTCCTTACATACACTATGTGACCTCCCCTAGCCTTATTACCTTGTCCATTGGTAGCCACTGATTCCCCACATACACTGTGGACCCCACCAGCCTTATTTTCCTGCCCACTGAAAGCCACAGATTCTACACATACACTATATGACCACCACCATCCTTATTCCAATACCCACTGGTAGCCACTGATTCCCTACATAAACTGTGTGACCCCACCAGCCTTGTTCCCCTGCCCTCTGGTAGCCAGCCCACAAATTCTCCACATATACAATGTGACACCCACCAGCCTTGTTTACCTGCCATTGGTAGCCATATATTTCCCCCATCTATACTGTCCCTCATACCTTCTCTTCTGCTCTGCCCCATTCTGCTTTCTGTTTCAGTGTAGAGTCATGGGCTCCACACTGCCTCCTCTGGTACTTCAGGTGCATGTTGATGACCTCATCAAAAAGCACCAGGAAGTGCTAGAAGAGCCAGTGTGGAGCGGATGGCTGTGGGCTGAAGTTGAGAACAGAGTAAGGCAGCAGCCTGCTGTTCAAAGCTATAAATGCCCACAAGTTGCTGGGCAGCAGCTAGCCAGCCTCAGGATAAACAGCAGTAGGAGTGAGTCTGCTGATTGTCTGACATTCGGGGCTGCCCACTGACACACTCGGGGCTTCAGCCCCCTTAGCCCACCCCTAGCGACGCCCCTGGGGTACACAACGCATTGCAAATCAATGCGTTGCGTACCCCTCTGGCACTCAAAGGATTAAGTAAGGAGGAGTTACTGCTCCCATTGGGTGATTCAATGGGGGAGTGATTTAAATCATGCAGGTAGTTGGCCTGCCCCCACTATCCAGCCCGCCCACCACTATCCAATTAACTGAAAAAACAAAATGGCTGCCACTTTCTCCTACACCACAGACACAAACACACACTCACACACACTCTCACACACACACACTCACATTCTCTCACTCCCACACTCACATTCTCTCACTCCCACACACTCACACTCAATCCCACACACTCACACTCTCTCGATCACACTCTCTCACTTGCACTGAATCACACACACTCGCACTCAATTACACACACTCTCTCACTCAATTACACACACTTTCTCACTCACACTCCTTCTCACTCACACTCATACACACTCACACACACTCTCACTCAATCACGCAATTACTCACTCTCGTACTCACACCCCGGGAGCCAGCACGATCCATCTTACACCATAGTCTCACTCACACCCCGGGAGCCAGCACGATCCACCTTCCACCATAGTATGTGCAATTACCACATGCATTTCAACTATATGAATGAATGCCACAGTGGAGGCATAAGTACAAACACAAACTCATTGCAATGACACATAAGTCACCCCTTTATAACTCACTTCTGTGTGTGCATGTGTGTCTCTGTGTGTGCCTGTGTGTGTTGCATGTCTGTATCACACTCTTTGTGTCTGCATGTTGTGCATTGCATGTATGTATGTATGTATGACTGTGTCGATCTTTATGCATCTCAGTGAATGCGTGTGCATTTGCGTGTGTGACTCTGCGTGTGTTTGTCTTGCATCCGTGTGTGTGCGCATTAATTCCCTATATATCCTGACGGGCAACGCCGTCCCACATTGCTAGTATATATATAAAAGAATAAACCTCATTGCATAATTTATGGTACCTCACACACAAAACATAATTTATGTCTCCTCAGAAAACAAACACACATTGAACAGAATGCCTCATTACATAATTTATGTGTCATTAGGAGACACAACTCCTATTGGGTGATTCAGTGGGGACATTACTGCTCCCATTGGGTGATTCAATGGGGGCGTGTTTATCATACAGGGAGTTGGCCCGCCCCCTCCAGCCCTCCCACCACTATCCAACTGACAAAAAAAAATATAGCTGCCACTCGCTCCTGAAGTAGGGATAGCAATAACTTCTCTTGGTCCACACACACTCTCATTCAGGATCATGACCCCACAAACACACTGTTTCACCTCCCACAGATAATTGTAACCCTCCATACACACTGTGTCACCTCCCACAGATAATTGTAACCCTCGATACACTCTGTTTCAGTACGAGGGTGTAATGTTTCCATAAAATACAAACTCAGGGATAAACTTAATAGCAACTCTTTTATTTAACCCTTTCAGTGCCAGAGGGGTACGCAACGCATTGCTCTGCAATGCGTTGCGTACCCCTCTAGCACGCAAAGGGTTAACTCTTTTCATCTCTTCAGTCACCTCACTGTCTGTTTTCAACTGTCACTCTTCCACTTCCTGCTTCCTGATTCCCACCCTTTCTGCATTGTGTAAGTACCCTGGCACAAAAAATATACATGCCGCACTATAGCTTCTCCAACAACACACACCATCCCTGCTCCAACCACACATACCATCCCTCCTCAGTTCCCGCTGCGTCCCTAGTAACACTGTTGGCCGAGGCCTGGGGCAGGAGGTGTCTTCCTGGCCAGGGAGCCAGGCCAGCGGTTGTCTGGCAGCCTCTGAGTGTGCATGTACAGATTCCACTTCAGGGACTGTGGACTCCATGACTCTCGCTACATACTGTGCCAGAGGATTAAGCAACACAATGAGCAATGCCTTGCCTACCCCTCTGGCACTTACAGGACCATAATAATATCTGTATGTGTGTGTGTGTGTACGCATGTATGTACGTGTGTATGTATGATCAAGGCCAGCGGTTGTCTGGCAGCCTCTGAGTGTGCATGTACAGATTCCACTTCAGGGACTGTGGACTCCATGACTCTCGCTACATACTGTGCCAGAGGATTAAGCAACACAATGAGCAATGCCTTGCCTACCCCTCTGGCACTTACAGGACCGTAATAATATCTGTGTGTGTGTGTGTGTGTGTGTACGCATGTATGTACGTGTGTATGTATGATCAATGTCTGTATATGTCACTGTATCTGTGTGTGTCTATGTATGTGTGCAATATGATTCTTTCTGCTTCACACAGTACACAAGAAAACATCATCAGTCAATACAGCTAAATGAAATGTACAATACAAACAAACACAAAAATTCTTACAAAATACCTTCAACATGCCAGCTACAACATTTCAAACAAAAAATGCTACATAACATATACCCTACTACAATGACGGGCAACGCCGTCACATATTGCTAGTGTATATATATATATATATATATGTGATTTTGTGTTTTTATATCATATTAATTATACTTGCTATTTAATTCCCTGACATACTACATTAGTACTCTTTTTTGTTTCTTCTCTTTTTTGTTTGCACTGACCTGCGCTTCACCCTCTATTTTCTGATTTGACTCACTCATGGATGTGAGCATTTGGGAATAACAGCAACGATAAATTACTATATAAGAGACTAGAGAACCTTTTTATTCAGAACAGTGCTTCCAATTACAACAGCTACATTACATACATTTTTTATATATATATATATATATATATATATATATATATATATATATATATATATATATAATATATATATTTTAGGTATACAACATTCAGTATACTCCATGTGGTGACCCACTGAAATATAGGGAATCAAGCACTGGTATTACCTTTTCTGACAGTTTTACAAGCAAAGTAAGCCATCCAATAACCCGTGCTGTCAACTGCTAGTGTAAAAAAGAAAATTGCAACGGTCGCTAATATATTGCCATTTGAGATTAACGGAACAGCTCTACTTTTGAGCAATTCAATTATGTGCCAATGGACAATGATAAATACATTTACTGGCAGAAATTCTGCTCCAACTGTTTTTGGTGTACAGAGCACAACAAAGGAAAAATGCACTGTAGAACAAATCTAAGCATGGAAATAACAGCTCACACAACACCTACCACATAGCACAGTGATAGCAATGACAAAATGAACCTCTGTAATGCCAAGGAACTACACTGCAAACATGCATGTCCTACAAAGAAGTCCAGGACAAACTACATCATCCCCTGACAAGGGGTTCACAAATCAACCCCAAACAATCTGTTACACCATACCGAGGCAAACAGGGATTAACACATACCAACACATATGTCCACACAACACAAAATGCACATCTGGCAATCGTTAACCCCTTAAGGACTACGTGACGTACTATGACCATCATGGTCCTTATACCCAGTGACAGTCATAGCACGTCACATACTTTTTACTTACAGTGCTCTACCGGGAGCGCTGTAAGTAAAAACGGGGCCTAAAATTGACCGCTTCAAGATCGGAGCGATCTCTCTTATGCCTCAAAGCGGCACGCCAGTACGCGTAACAGGTCACGTGTACTGGCTCGTAGGCAAGGATCAAAGCGGTCCTTAAGGGAAGGTAACTTCCTTGGTCCGCTGGTCCTTAAGGGGTTAAGCAATCTAATACTGCCTTTGCAACATCAATAGCCAATGGACACTCAGATGTACGGTCAAAGTCACAAATGCACCTGACAGGTAAACAGCAATTACTACAAATAACAAACACAGGCATACTCTCACCTGGACAACTCACACCTTCCCATTGGTCCCTCTGTGCCTGATGACCACACCTGGACAACATCACACACTGTCTTAAAGGGATATCTCACCGGACTCAGTTGTGATGTGTTCACAGTGAGACCACTCAGAGACAGTTTAGGAGCATAATGTTTCCATTGCAATACCTGTGAAGACATTAGGGAAGGGGATTCCAAGAGAGCCCCAGGAACCTCTAAGCACACCTTCACATCCTTTACCTGTTGCAACTGCTTACGCTCTGGCTGGAGAACCAGACTCTCTGAAGGACCCGGAATGGACCAACAAAACGGGGAGCCAGTTTCCTACTAGGCACCTGGAGGTTAAGGTTGCGGGAAGATAACCAAACTCTCTCTCCCACCAGGAAAGTAGGTGCTGGTAATCGCCTACTGTCTGTCTGCCTTTATTGTCATTGCATGGAGCCACTTAGGGTTCTCTGAACCTGTACCCAAGTGGAACAGAGTTCCCTCAAATGCTCCTCTAGAGCCAGAATATTTTGTGCTTCAAAAGACTCAGGAAGTAAGGATGGTTGAAAACGATAATTGATCAGGAACGGTGAACTCTTGGATGAGTTCACAGCACAATTCCAGTCAAACTCCGCCCAAGGTAACAGGGTAGCCCAATTATTGTGGTGGTCTGAAATATAGCAATGGAGAAATTGTTCCAAGGCTTCGTTAGACTTTTCAGCTGCACTGTTCAATTGAGGATGGTAGGCTGAGGAGAAAGAGAGTTGGATCCCCATCTGAGTGCAGAAGGACGTCCAAAAACGAGAAATGAACTGGCTCCCACGATCTGAGACTATCACCTTAGGCACCTTGTGGAGCCGAAAGACTTCTTTCGCAAAAATCACGGCCAATTCTTGGGCCAAAGGTATTCCTTTGAGTGGTACAAAGTGAGCCATTTTAGATGCCGGTAGTTCCACTATAAAATCAATGGACAAGTGTGACCTGGGCCGTTCCCCATTTGGAATGGGTTGAAGGAGACCCACAAGAAGATGTCATGGTGTTTTACTCTGGGCACAAGTAGGACAAGCTGCCACAAATGTGGAACAGTCAGCTTTCAGGCTAGGCCACCAAAAGAGTCAAGAAATGGGCCATATCAGCTGATCTCTCCCAATATGACCTGCTGCCTTGGAAGTGTGATAATTCTTGAGCAGTCTTGTGCGTAAATGTTCCGGTACAAAGCATCTCCCTTTAGGTTTGTCAACTGGCGTGGAGGATTGAGATGCCAAGGTATCCTCTCCCAATGGAGGAAATGTTCGTAGTATACTAGCCAGTATACGGTCAGAAGGAATCATAGGCGTGGGAATACTCTCCTCCTTCGAATTTGAGCATAACTGGCGTGATAGGGCATCAACCCTGATATTATTTGTGCCAGGCAGGTAAAAGACCACATAATTGAATCTTGGAAGAAACAAGGCCCATCTGGCCTGTCGCGAGGATAATCTTTTGACCTCAGACAAATACATAAGTTTCTTGTGATCCGTGAGAATAAGAATCGGAGCGCTAGTCCTTTTGAGTAGATAATGCCACACCCTGAGGGCTAGAATAATGGCCAGTAATTAACGGTCACCAATGTTGTACAGACTTTCAGCCTTGGACAGTTTCTTAGAAAAGAACCCACATGGAAGCATCGACCTCCAGAGTAAAAGGCATGGCAGGATTTGGATGGGACAATATCAGAGCCACTGCAAATGCCGACTTAAGGTTCTCGAAGGCTAGTCATGTCTGTAAGTGGTTTGACCATAGTAGAAAAGCTTTGTATGAACTTCTATAGTAATTGGTAAAACCCAAAAATCATTGTATAGATTTAAGCCCCACTGGAAGGGGCCACTGCGAGACTGCTGTTAATATTTGAGGGTCCATAGCCAAGCCGGATGAGGAGATAACATACCCTAAGAATGTCACTTGTGGTTTATGAAATTCGCATTTCTCCAGTTTACAAAATAATTTATTCTTCCTTAAGAGTTGTAGCACCATGGACACATCTCAACGATGAGCATCGGAGAATGGATAAGAATATCGTCCAGGTAGACAACCACAAAACGTTGTAGTAAATCTCTCAGAACATCTTTGAACTCCTGGAAGACAGCGGGAGCGTTGCATAAACCAAAAGGCATGACCAAATATTCATAATGCCCATTCCGTGTATTAAATGCTGTCTTCCATTTGTGGCCCTCTTTGATTCTAACAAGATTGTAAGTGGCCCTCAGATCAAGCTTGGTGAATACCTTTGACCCTTTCAGTCGATCGAACAACTCTGTAATCAAAGGAATGGGGTAGGCATTCTTAACCATCAACTTATTCAAACCTCTGAAGTCAATACAAGGTCGTAGCTCCCCATCCTTCTTTTTGACAAAAAAGAAGCCTGCACCAGCTGGTGAGGTAGATTTACGGATCACACCTCTGGACAAGGCATCAGACAAGTACTCCTCCATGGCCTTATTTTTCTACAAAGTCCATTAGTACTTCATGAGGTGTGGAAAACCAAGCTACTGTTGACCAGTTCTGCAAAGCAGCTACATGGCCATCTGTTCACACATTTACAAAGTTAACATTTTTGCATTTCAAGATGTTAGTTTTGGCAAAACGGTTTGGAGGCCATTGTTCATTAGTTTTCTTCCCTCCCACTAGTATGGGATGGCTTTGGTACATCCCCATGGTCCCTGCATCCCTCAATGACGCTAGAGAAAATGGGATTTTTTACTAACCGATAAATCCTTTTCTCTTAGTCAATTGAGGGATGCAGGACTTCCCGCCTACAGAAAACATCTTGGGTGGGGATGTACTGCCTTTCCTGGTAGATCTGTTTGTCTGATACTCTTTTCCTGACTCTGCTAAAAATACTGAAAACAGTTGGGCAGGGGAGGGGTTAGCAGGACACGGAAGAAGTGTTTTTGTCCCTCAATGGACAAAGAGAAAAGGATTTATAGGTAAGTAAAAAATCCCATTTCATAAACTATCCCCCACTAACCCTTCTATCCTAACCTGATCTCTGATTTAACCTCTGATAAAACTCTCTCTTTCTAGTATGGCTTGTATGAGCCACTCCAGCTTGTATTAGCTGCATCAGCAATGAATGGGTTAATGACTGAAATAAATCTTTCCTCCATTGCCATATATTGAGTCTCAGTGTTTTTTATTTTTTTTATGCTTTTAATTCTGATCTCAGTAGGACATCTAGATGGATAATGTTGTCCCTCCACAGTTTATTTAAGCCCATCTGGTCCTTCAATAAGAACAAAAATTTTAATTAAAGCCATTAACCCCTTCATTAACTAGGTGCACTTGCATTAAAATAACATACACAGTTAAAGCATGCAGTATCTGCCTAGGATAGAAAGTAACTTTTAAATCAATCCCTCCTAAACTTTAGGACAATTTTGTATGAAGCCCCTTCCAAAATGAGGATGATACAGAGTTTGAACACTCAACCACACCCACCTGCCTGTGCCCCTGTGTGATTGAATTGCAGAGCAAAAATGGATCTTTGAGTGGAGTACAGCACCTATTCATATGCATACTTATGTACTATGGTTGTGCATTTATACAACAGTAGTAAATTTAAATTGGGTAATACAAATAGATATCAATAATGCAAACCTGTATCTAATGCAGTCAAAATTCTATATTAATTATTTTTTTTGTATTTACTTGTAAAGGAAGGCTCACTTAAGCACTCCTGTACAGTATGGGGAAATAGAGAAGTTGATCAGTAAGATACTTGAACGTTGTGCTGACCTTCCCCTTCCTTCACTGATTAGGAGACGATCGGTAAGCAAACAGGCTAAAGCACATGAGCTGTTCTTTTATATACTTTCACTAATCCAACTCCTATACTTGTGCTAATGTACAAATGTTTTAATTAGTATATTTAAGTGCACAGCTCCTTCAGCACACAACTTTGATTTGCACAAAGCTTCAACACTACCCCTCTAGCTGATACTTTTACTCTGATTTCCTCTGCACCAAGGCACAGAGGTATGGCATGTCCTGAAATGCATTCACTTTCACACATTGCCCACTGATTTCAGCAAGTGGAGAAAAACAGACATTTTTAACACACAAAATTCAATTTGTACATCTCCATGAAAAAATCTGCTATGCATAACAGACCTTTTTTTTTCTGTGAGAAGAATGATGTAATGCAGAATTCAGTGTTGCAAAATTAATTGTGCCCTCAATTGTTCATAGGCACTGAAACGTGGCAGTTTTTATGCATAAAGTAGATTAACTTTATGCTTAGTCTATTCAAATTAGCTAAGGTTCATGAAAAAGTAGGCAGGCATCTTTTTAGTTTTTGCCCAAAAACTATTAGAGTATGGGACACAAGTATTGAGATACTCTTTAAAACTAGCATTGGGGTCACTCTTCAGCAAATGCTCATTTTCTAAACAGCTCCATATAACATGCCATCCCATTCCACAGGATCAAACAAGTTTACTGCAAGTTAAAACAATTGTGACTATTAATTATTTTTTTTCCCTTTTATTTTATTATTATTATTTTTTTTGCTTTTAAAGTTCACCTTGGATGTCCTGTTTTACTGTAGTTGCTGAAGATGCTATCTGTAATCTGTAGCATCCCTGCTGGTAGAATATCAGAGCTGCTTTCAATAAGATTTATTTAAAAAGCGAGCGAACAAAAGAAAAATCAAATCAATATTTGGTGTGACCACCCTTTGCCTTCAAAATAGCATGAATTCTTCTAGGTACACTTGCACACAGATTTTTAAGGAACTTGCAGGTAGGTTGTACCGAACACCTTGGAGAACTAACCACAGTTCTTCTGTGGATTTAGACAGCCTCAGTTGCTTCTATATCTTCATGCAATTCCAGACAGACTCGATGTTGCGATCAGGGCTCTCCTTGTTCTTCTCTATCCTGAAGATAGTTCTTAATGTATGCTGTATGTTTGGGGTCATTGTCATGCTGCAGAATAAATTTGGGGCCAATCAAATGCCTCCCTGATGGTAGTTCATGATGTATTAGTAACTGCATGTACTACTTTGCACTGAGGAGCCTATTAATTCTGACCAAATCCCCAACTCAGTTTGCAAAAATGCAACCCCAAACTTGCAAGGAACCTCCACCATGCTTCACTGTTGCCTTCAGACACTCATTCTTGTACATCTCTCCAGCCTTTTGGTGAACAACCTGCCTTCTGCTACAGCCAAATATTTCAAATTTTGGACTATCAGTCCAGGGTGCCTGTTGCCATTTTTCTGTACCCCAGTTTCTGTTTTTTTTGTACATAGTTGTCATTTGGCCTTGTTTCCACATCAGAGGTGTGGCTTTTTGACTGCAAGTCTTCCACAAAGACCACTTCTGACCAGACTTCTCTGGATAATAGAATTCTGAGCTGATGGCACTGCTGTACTTTCTTCTGATTGTGAAGGAAAGTAAGCATGATGTGTCTTTCATCTGCTACACTAAGTTTTCTTGGCCGACCAATGTGTCTGTAGTTCTCATCGTTGCTGTTTATTTGTGCTTCTTCAAAAGAGCTTGGACAGCATGTCTGGAAAGCCCTGTATTCCTTGAAATTTTTGCCTGGGAGACACCATGCTGATGCAGTATAACTACCTTGTGTCTTGTTGCTATGCTCAGTCTTGACATGGTATATGATTTTTGACATTAAACTGTCTTCAGCAACCTCACCTTGTTAGCTGAGTTTGGCTGTACCTCACCCAGTTGTATTCCCCCTACACAGCTGTTTCTGTT
Organism: Rhinophrynus dorsalis; assembly: GCA_037306005.1. Lineage (NCBI taxonomy): Eukaryota > Metazoa > Chordata > Amphibia > Anura > Rhinophrynidae > Rhinophrynus > Rhinophrynus dorsalis. Next base: position 117,260,708 of record CM074722.1, read on the forward strand.
TCAGTTAATGATTCTGTTTCAACCTACATATTAAATTGATGACCATTAGCACCTGTATGATATAATTGTTTAATCATACACCTGATTATATACCTACAAAATCCCTGATTCTGTGGAAGTGTACGTAGAAGAATTGATGCTGTTTTGAAGGCAAAAGTTGATCACATCAAATATTGATTTGATTTAGATGTTTCTTCTGTTCATTCACTATGCATTTTGTTAATTGATGAACCAGTGGTCACTATGTTAAACTCTTGTTAACCTATGAGGATATCCATGCGGGGATCTACTTACTTACAGATATATGTCCATACTCTGATCCTCATTAGTATTGATTAGGTTAATACCAGAACTATTAATGCAAACTAGATTCAGTCTATTTCAGGGCAATAAGGGTCAAGTATTTGTCTAGCTCTGACACAGTTTGTTATTGTAATTTTAATTTGCTTCTTTGTATGAAGGCCCTTTTTATATACTAATAAACATTAAGTTTTAATCATAAATCCATCCTGTAGAATTTAGTCCTCATGATTGCCTAATATATTGGGATGGATCTAGTGCTGTTTTTCTTTCTTCTAGTTTTTGTGGTTCTACACTCCTTTAAATACCCACTTCTAGATAATTAATAAACAACTTAAAAGTATTGGGCCCAGGAATGAACCCTGTGGCATGCCACTCCACAACTTTTAGACTAACTTGAAAAGGCATTCCACAACTTTTAGACTAACTTGGAAAGGTCCCATTTGCAACAGCTCACTGCAGTCTATCATTAGACCAGTTTTCCATCCATGCATAGGTATCATCCCCAAACCGAAGCCTTTTAATTTATGTAATAACCTGTTGTGAAGCAAAGGTGTTTGCAAAATCCAAGTATTACATCAACAGCAATACCCTTGTCCAAGTTACTACTTACCCTTCACAGAATGCAAGTAAATTAGTTTTGCATGAACTATTCTTCGTAGAACCATGCTTACTCCTAATAATGTTGCTGGTTATCACCTAGTCCTGAATACTGTAAGTTGGTAACCATTCTATTATCTTACTCACTATGGAAGTCAAACTCGCAGGTCTATAATTTCCTGGTTTAGATACTGCCAAGTTTTGAATAATAGTACTACATCTCCTTTCCTCCAATCAGAGGGCACAATTCCTGATTATAGTAATCAGAGAATATTAAGTATAGTTGTCTGGCTATTACTGAACTGAGTTCCTTATGTACCCTTGGGAGTATATAATCAGATCCAGATGATTTATTCTCCATAACCTTTTCCAGTAGTTCTTGGACTTTGTCCTCAGTAAACCATGTTCATTATAGAGGAAATTCTGGGATTCTCCATTTTTGCCCATAGCCTGCTAATCTTACTACTTTTATATAAATAGTGAAGAAAATAATTTGTTTATAGAGTCAACCATTCCCTTATCCTAACAAAGAACAATTTCAAACTTAATCTTTTTGCCATTTATATACATGTAGAATTGTTTAGAATTATTCTTGCTCACTTTTGCAATATTTTTCTCAATTTCAGTTTTAGCTAGCATAATTGCTTGTTTACAAATTCTATTGCATTCTATCACGGTGCAGTTTCTCCCTTCATGTCACTCTCGCTTGTGCTGCGCTCCGATTGGTTGAGCCTGTTTGGCCCGCCCCTGGTAACCTTTTTATACTGGGCCAGTGGCACCTGTCAGGTGCCCTTTCTTGGTGTTCCCGAGCCAGTTTTGCTGTGCTGTGTTCCTGCATTCCTGATTTCCGGTGTACCGACTTGGCTTACTCTGACTATGTTCCTGTGTTCCTGCTCCGTGATTTGACCCGGCCTGGCTGACGTTCCTGCTTGTTTCCTGATCCAGCTTGTCTGAGAACCTGCTCCATGATTTGACCCGGCCTGGCTGATGTTCCTGCTTGTATCCTGATCCGGCTTGTCTGAGAACCTGCTCCGTGATTCGAACCGGCTTGTCTGAGAACCTGCTCCGTGATTCAACCTGGCTTGTTGACGTTCCTGCTCTGTGACCTGCACCTGTTACTCCTGCCCAGCCTACGTTCCAGCCGCCTCTGTCGCCTTGGCGACATTTTGACTGTCTCCAGTTACTGTCCTGAGCGGCTGCAGTGGTTAACCTGTGCTGTGCTAGATCCTGCTTCTGAGCCGCTTCCTGCAGAGCTGTGTTCCAACTATCGAGACATTAACCCGTGCAGAGCTGTGTTCCAACTAGCGGGCTGTTAACCCATGCAGAGCTGTGTTCCAACTATCGAGCTGTTAACCCATGCAGAGCTGTGTTCCAACTATCGAGCCATTTACCTGTGCAGAGCTGTGTCCCGGTTCTGAGCCTTCAGTCTAATACAGATGTTGCTTTGGTGCTGAGCCGTTCCTCTCCTTGCAGTACAGTAAGTTAATTACCGCGCCCGGTGGGCGCACGGCTCTGGCTGCTACTGTGCATGTCTCTGTGGTTACGCCCGTGGGGGCTATTGGCTCAAGCTCTTGCAATTCAGTTGCTTCCATTACGCCCGTGGGGGCTATTGGCTAAAGCTCCTGCAATTCAGTTGCTTCCATTACGCCCGTGGGGGCTATTGGCTCAAGCTCTTGCAATCCAGTTCCTTCCATTACCCCCGTGGGGGCTACTGGCTCAAGCTCTTGCAATTCAGTTGCTTCCATTACGCCCGTGGGGGCTATTGGCTCAAGCTTTTGCAATCCAGGTACTTCCGTTACGCCCGTGGGGGCTATTGGCTCAAGCTCTGGCAGTCTACGTGCTCCGTTAATACGCCCGTGGGGGCTATCGTTCAAGTGCAGCAGGTCCTGGGTGGCAGGTTCCTCTTTGCTGGACAGTTTTCTCAGTATCACTAACTTTTGGTGTTGAGTCCTCTCCACCATTCTCTGCCTTTATCACCTTGGGTGTGCCAAACATCACAACTGAGACGGACTGATTATTCCATTAAACCTTGTATCTCTGTAGTCTGTATCTGTCAATTGCCTGTGCTATTTTATGCTATACTTGTATATTGGTCACGCTATTGCCTTCCTGCTGCTACGCAGTGCTGCCTATAGGGGGCGATCTTTGTCCTTTATTTTGTTCTTAATAAAACTGCATTTTATTTCACCTACTGGTCTGAGTGTCTTGAAAACCGTGACACATTCTTTGTTATAAAAGATGAATCTAAATGTTCTGACAAACAGTTTAAAAGCCTGATTCTTAGGCCTCATTTCCCTGTAAACCTCTGTGTTAAGCCATATTGGTCTTAATTTGCTCCTCTTGTATTTATTCCCCAGTGGTATGTATTGAGACATATGTATCAAAGAGCATTCTGAACAAATTCCATCTTTCTTGCACAGTATTATCTTTGAAGTTTACATCCCACTGCACTGTAAAATTATCCTTTCTAACATTTAATGTTTTGTGTAAAACCTTGTTAATGGGTTTCTTATAATACATTTCAAATGCTACCGATATATTGTGGTCACTACTGCTCAAATATCCCATTATCTGTATATTGTATACCATTTTCTCTATACACAAACAAGGCAACAATGGCAGGCATGTACTGTCTGACACTCCATCCTTGCTCCACTGCCCATTTGGTAGCCACAGAATCACACACATACTGTCTGACACATCATCATTCTACCACTTCCCCACTAGTAGCCAAACAATGACACATATATTGTCTGTCCACTGGTAGCTAAAGAATCACACATTTACTGTGCAAGACCCTAGCTTTTTTCTCTGTCTCACTTTTAGCCACAGAATCATACAGTGTCAAGTTTTGGATATTTCTTTTGTGCTTATTTTTGCCAGATTTTTTTATTTTGCCCTATATGTTTAAATCCTCCTCTTCCTGGTTGCTAGTTCAAAGACTAATTTTCCTAACCAGAGTGTGGCCTAGATTTAAAGGCAGCCGTTAAACCATCCGCTAAGTAAAAAAGGCACGTCGGCCGCAAAGAACACATGGTTTACGGCAGATTCAAAGGTAAGCATTCAAGAATAGCTATCGGGCGTAGGCACTACAAAAACACGTTAAACAAAAACCAGCGTTGCACCTGATTTTGCATCACCGTGCGTCCCAAACACCCGTTAAAACACAACTTAAGTCAAAATGTTACATTACGGCTGCCGTTGTCTAGCAACCCTGATAGATGCACAAACAAAATTCAAACCTACAGCCAATCCCAAGGCCCCAAAGTATCAAAAATGTTAAAATACACCTATATATACCTCAAAATAACGGTTACACCCTGTCTGTGTTTCGAGTTTCATCAAGCTAGAGCACAGGACCCAGGAGTGGAGGATAGCATTTAGAGAGAGAGAGAGAGAGATAGAGAGAGAAACATACAGAGGAGTAAGGTAGAAGGATTTTGGAGAGGAGAGAGTTACATTTAAATAGACACATAGCACACTTTTGTACATAGCACATACATCCATACAAACACATACACATACATACACATAGTCTTTTTTTTTTTCATCACACCTTACACATTTTAAACTTTATTTTCACAGTGTGAATCCGTGAGTGAAAGTGTGTGACAGAGAGTGAGTGGGATCGAGTGTGTCTGTGAGGGCGTGTGAGAGTGCCTGGGTGTGAGTGGGTGAATGATGGCCAGGAGAGGAGGACAGGAGAGAGGGATGGGGAGACTAGTGGAGGAGGAGGAGGAGGAGGAAGGTCAGGAGGGGATCCCGCAGCAGAGCAGGGGTGGGAGAGGGAGATACGCAGGGTGGAGGGGGACCAGGCCCACAAGAACAGGCACACTAAGAAGAAGAGGGACAGATCCTGCAGTGGGACGAGGGGTAGTGCCTGGGGACCACCACACACAGGCAGGGGCAGAGCAGGCAGGACACTCCGGGTCTGACTCCTCGCATGCCGGAGCTGAGGGGGACAGGGTCAGGGATCCCCGATATACCGATGAAGAAAACACAGCCCTCGTGGAGGCTGTGCTGGAGAGGGAGAGTGTCCTCTTCCCGGGGGACAGACTCCCTGGCCTGTCTGCGAGGAGGAGAGCTGCCTGGAGTCAAATCTGCAGCAGAGTCAATGCGGTGGCCACCTGCAGACGGGATGTGGACTCAATCAAGAAGAGATGGGGCGACTGCAAAAGGCAGGTGAAGAGGAAGATGGGGGATGCCGCCCTGCACGCCCGAGCCACCGGAGGTGGGCCACCTGTCCCCATCACCTTCAGCGCATGGGAGGAGAGGCTGCGGCAGACACTGTCGTCTACCCTAATTGAGGGGGTCCCTGGAGGATCAGACACTGGGGATGAGAGGAGCCTCCACACCACCGGTAAGTGCATCACCCCAAAACCACACACACCACCTCAAACCACACACCCATCACAAACAAGCACTCACATCCCAACATCTGCCCTTCATTCAACCACACAATTGCACCAACACAGCACCCTGAGGGTTTAAACAGAAAGCAAAACAAGGACAAATGTCAAGGTTCAACAAGGCCAAAACCTGTCCAACTCCCTGGTTAACCCTCATGTTGCTGTGCTGATCACACACAATACACACAAACCATGCTCAGTAAAGTGTTGTATGTCAAACATCACAATTGTTGTCACACAGTGTTACCCATGTTCACACAGGGAATCCAGCACATAACCCCATGAGTGCCAGAGGGATCATCAATGCATCGATCAACAATGCTTTGGCAACCCCTCTGGTACTCAAAGGGTTAACCAGACAACAAACACATGTCAATAGGTTAACAATTACATGACACATAGGGGACATTCACTAAGCGGTGAAAAAGAGCTGATGTAGAGAATTTGACACTTACATACCCTCACTTTACCAATTACAATGTTAGTCTATGGAGAACATCCAATAACAGGATTCAAGCTGCACAGGCCCCATTGTGTGGACTCCATAGAAAACATTGCAGATGGGGAAATGAGGTCAGCGGAGAAGTCAGTATCATAATCAGTTCATCAGGTCCACTTAACCGCTTACTGAATCACCAACAGGATGGATTAGGTCACAAATCACAGTGCCACTGAGAATAAATGCTTGTATGTGCAACACACAGGCCAAAAACAATCACACATAACTAAAGGTGAAAAAGTTGGCCTTGGTGTTGTGTATGCAATCATTTACGCTAACTTCAATTTACATAGCTCACATTTGATTCACATATAGATCCTCAGGAGTGCTGATGCCATGGATGAATGGTACACCAGACACTATTTGCAGGATACATATGGGAACCAAATATGAACCATTGAGGTTTGGTCAATAACAGGCCAGGGATTATGGATATCTATGATCGGGTCTGGCTGCCTCACACAGAAGGATGGATGGGCTGATCCAGGAAAAAAAAAGGCCTCAATCAATGATATCCTTCAATACTGGCTTGATTGTTGCCCCTCAGGATTCAACTTGAACAGACCTCATGGACAGAATCCTGTAATGTACATCAATCCCTGATTGCCACGGTGGTATCCCATGCATCACAATGCAATGCATAGGATACCATCATGACAACCAGAGAGGGACATGTCTAATCTGACAAAATCCAGCACTGTACGGGATGAACTGATAACATAGGGATGAATACTACTTGAATCACACTGCAGATCTAGTCAAAAAAGATATGTACAGAAAGAAAAACAACCAGATTTGTATGTGGATATGTCCCTTTCAAATGGGTACAAATAGGTCCCAACAAAATGTAAACCCAGAGTTCGGTTCAGTACGTGTGATTGTCCAACTGCCCATATATGTGCACCCTCAACAAAATAACTCATATTGATAGCATCATCAGAGTACATATACCCAGTATATTACACCTACTTGGATGGGTATCACTTGTATCTATGAAAGTTCATTTGTGATGGCTGTACATATATAGGCAGTTAGACAATCACATGTTCTGAACAGATCTCTGGGTTCATATCTATCAAGGATATGTTTGTACCCGTATGAAAGGTACATATACACACATATCAGACCATATTCCTCACTGTGTACCTTGGCATGGCAATGGTTAATTTCACTTGATGTAACCTTGCAGGCATCATAAAGAGATGTTTAGAAAGATGTTACTGTATGTGACAGCTGGAGATGTCAGTCATATGACCACACGGAGGCTCTTCAGCAGACCCAAAATTGAACCAATTGGAGATGGATCCATCATTGACATGGTCCACAGAGCGTGCTTACAAACCAGGAACACTTAGTAGACAATGGCAAAGATGTAGTTATCTCCAAATGGGTCAATGTGGAGTCTGCTGAAGAGCCTCCGTGTGGTCAAATGACTGACATCTCCAGCTGTCACATACAGCAACATCTTTCTAAACATCTCTCTATGATGCCTGCAATGTTACATCAAGGTGAAATTAACCATTGCTATCCCGTTAAAGAGATAGTAATACCTAAAATGTGAAAGGAAAAATACATGTCATAGGATTGATCCACCGGGTAATGCAAGGGTATTCCCACTACTGAAAGGTGTTTCATCACAAGAGTATAACAGCTCAAAGTTGAATATTCCATGGACAATATCAGTGTGGCCTGAAAATGTACTATGCCAATGTTGCCAGACCATCCTCTGGCTAGCTTTGGTCCAGGGAGCAGATATCCACAAAGGATGATGTGGCAACAGCGCAAATGTACAATTTCAGGCCACTGGGATGTGGCACCAAAGGAATTCAACTCTGAGCTGCAATACATGTAGAATACAACACCCATCACCAGTAGGAGTACCGTTGTTTCACACAGGGGGATACACCATACAACATATATGTTCCTTTACACATTTCAAGTATTAATATCAATTTGACACCATCATGGCTAAGTTTACTGATCACACAATCTCAATCCTCCACACAGGTTATGTGTCTCCAGCACATCAGGAGCCCATGGAGGAGGCCACCTCACCACCCAGTGAGGAGTATTTGGAGGAGGGGACCAGCCAGTGGGCACCGTACCCAACGACATCCACACCTCTTGGCCAGCTGGATGCACCAACCCTGCCTGCACCGACTCTGCCTGCATCAACTCTGCCTGCATCAACTCTGCCTGCACCAACTCTGCCTGCACCGACTTATTACAGTGACTGGATGCCCCCCACCACCTCCAGGAGCTATTATCCCCCAGCAGCAGCAGCAGCAGCACCACCAGGGAGGCAATGGCTGCCCGGTGATGTGGCCACCACCCAATACGGGCCATACCCACAGATTGACCTACCCTCCTGGATGGCTCCCCAGCATGGCCCCAGGTATGATCCTAGGTGGGGGCCAAGCACATACCAGTGGCCAAGGTTTGACCCTTGGCCACTCGACTACCAACACCTGGGCCTGCTTGGGGAGCCCCAACAGCCTATGCGAAGGGACGTGTTTACCCCACCACCTCCACCAGCACAGACATCGGTGGGCAGCAGTGGGTCAATTGATGTGGTGGGCACATACCCATCTGCAGCACAACCAGCACCAGCAGAGGAGGACACAGCAGCAGCAGAGGAGGACACAGCAGCAGCAGAGGAGGACACAGCACCAGCAGAGGAGGACACAGCACCAGCAGAGGAGGACACAGCACCAGCAGAGGAGGACACAGCACAAGCAGAGGAGGATACAGCACCAGCAGAGGAGGATACAGCACCAGCAGAGGACACAGCAGCAGCTGATTCACCAGGCACAAGCATCACCAGCAGTGAACGGCCCACGGGGATGGAAGCTGAGTGTATGGCTCTGCAAAGGAGACTACTCAGGTCAAGCCTCCGCACCAATGACAACATCACCAGGAGCCGTAGGGAATCCCGTATAAACACTAACAGGATAGAGGCAAGGATCCATGCCCTGGAGTCGGAGGTCATGAGGATCAACACTCAACTCCATCAGCTACACACGGGGGTGATGGACCTGCTTGCACAGCTACTGGTGGAGTTGAGAGAGCTGAACCGCAGGGAGGACTTACGTTTGGAGAGGGAAAACCTGCGCTCCACAGAGGGATCCACTGCCCCCACCACCCCCTCTAATGTGACCCCCGAAGCCACACCTAGGGGGCAAAGGGTGACCAGGAGATCATCCAGGTTATCCACTTCTGCCACACAGTCTAAGCCCCCCCCCCCAAGAAAAAAAAATAAAATGCCCAACATGTTAAATTTCCCCTGAATAAAGGAACATTGTGCTTTTGAATCCTGTCTGATCTGCTTTGAATTTGGTCATAGATTTGGGTGGCAGAGTTGTCTCCAATGCATTGCCAAACAATTCAGTGAATACAACTCCTGCCTAGGTAAGATGTTTGTGGGATGTTACAACATGGGTTCACACACACATCGTTGTACAAAATCAACTGTAAAAACATCCCTGTTGCCATATTACACAACTGTGTTATATGGCAATGTTGTGTGTTGATTTTGCATAACAAAACATTCCCCTTAGCCCAACATTTGGTACAACATTGAACATTCATCTACATCATATGTTGTGTTTAACCCTTTGATAGCCAGAGTGGTAGGCAACGCATTGCAAAGAAATGCGTTGGGTACCACTCTGGCACTCAGAGGGTTAAGGGGATAACCAAACAAACGGCTTAGCGGTGAGATAACAAGCAGGACAGATAAATGGGACATGTATCCATATTGTCTTGGATTCACACACTCATTGTGCAACAGACTGACTGGGGAAGCCAATGTTTTCAACCTAGGATTTCAATGTGTAGCACACACATTGATATCCTGGGGTGAGCATTGGGGCCTCCAGTCAGTTGACTTGTTGTTTTTTCTAAGGGTGTAACAGACTTCCCCAGTGAAAACACTTGTCCACTTGGTCATGTACTGTGATATGTCCCAGTGGAGCAATATCACTGAACATTGATTATACTGAGCAACACATTAACTGTGGACAGGAATTCACTGTGGAAGTATGTCCCCTTTATCACCTCTTTATCACTCCCACAACACATTAGTGTATCACTGCCACCATCTGTTAGCGTGAATACATCACTGAGTCCACTCACTTGCAAACAAGTGGTGGAGTTCTGTGATATGGGTGATGCCTTTCCATTTATGGGGGATACTCTATCCTGAGTGTGGTTACACATTAACAAACATATGTGTAATCCAATATATCCTCATAGAGACAGTGATGATTAACTAGTGATGGTTCATCTTTATTGTGTCTCAAAGTACATTAGGATGTACATGTGTTTTCTGTGTATTGCCTATATGCATTGAACACCTGTATGAGAACACTAAATGTACTTTGAAACAAAAAAATAGTACTTTAGTAACACTGCTGCCCAGCTCATGTGTTGTCCACAAGGTTTGACAACTCTGTAGCTGAGCATCCTAACTGTACAGGTTATAAAACTCAGGAATTAGTGTTTTCTGTGTCTATATGAAAATGATCCAGTAGAGGTTTGTGTGAACCTCAGGTCAAACTTTGCATCACCAACAACATCAACATAAACAGCAAGGGGTGATCTCCATGAAGGTGTTGTCAAGACATCAATCCAGTCACATAGAAGAACTTCAGTTCAAGGATGGATCATGTTACGGATGCCTGTGGAAGAAGAGGACAGGATTTGGAGCAGTTGACCTGAACTGATCATCAAGCAACAACAATTTAGTCTTTTTGATCCCCTCAATTTTCACAGTTACAGGTGAGTACACAAACCATTGCTTGACAATGTGTTGTGTACTCATCTGTAACCAATTATGTGGAGAACTAAGGACATGTGCCCCAGCCCTATGGATATGTGCCCCTGACATGGATACACACATCAACAAGTGTTCTGAGAGCTCCATGGAAGTAATGAATTTGGGCTGCCACTGTTAATGTGACAGTGGCAGCCCAATGTCATTTGTTCCATGGAACTGTTAGGACACATTTGTTGATGTGTGTATTCATGTCGGGGGCACATATGTCTGCACACTCACAGGTCAGCATGGTGTCCCTGGTAATCTGATCTACGTCTCATGACCTCTACATTGTGTGCCCATACCACTGTACATCCACCCCTGTGCTGCTCTTCTCAGCTGTAGCACAGTACAGGTCCCATTTTGAGTCCAATGGCCCTTTAACCCCTGATGTGACGGAGTATTATCCAATGCATAGCATTGGATAACACTCTTTCGCTACAAGGCTAGCATGGTTGCTCTGGCTATGCTCATGGCAAATCAAGTTAGCTGCTGTCAATCAAGCCCTGTAAGGCGATGAACATGGGTTATGTGTTGTACCTTGTTTCTCCTGGGGGTGTGCGTGATATCCTTGGGGTCTGTATGTCAATGTGGAGAGTGGAATGGAGGATGGTTTTTGAGTCCACACACACAATTTGCCACGTCCGCTGCCAGTGCAGTGCTGTGTCACTGTTCCTGTGGGGTGAGACAGAACAAAATGTGCAGTGTGGTTAGTGTCACAGGACTGATGGGGGACTTGCATGGATTGTTTGCATGCCTGTGTTATACTCACATGTAAAGTGTTCCGTGATGAGCCTGTCTCTGATCTGTGTCCCTCTCAGGGTCTCCTCAACGTGTCCGATGTCCATGGGCACTTCCTGTATGGGGGGGGCCTGGATGTGCTCCAGCAGCCTGGTGTCCACTGCGATGTTGTGCAGTATTGCGCACGCCACAATGATGTCGCACACCTTTCCAGGTGCATACTGCAGTGCTCCCCCCGAGTGGTCCAGACATCAGAATCTTGACTTGAGGAGGCCAAAGGTCCGCTCAATGGCATTCGTTCTGCCATGAGCCTGGTTGTAGCTTTCCTGGGCATGTGTTCGAGGATTGGCCAGTGGGGTCAGTAGCCAGGACTTGCATCCATAGCCAGCATCACCTGTGTAATGTGAGTGACATGGTGAGACAGGGAGCACATGTTGTGTGAATGATGTTTTGTGTGGTAGACGTAGTAGCTGTGGGTCAGGAGCATGCTAAGCAGCGTTGTGTGTACGCCTGTGTATGTGATGTGATTTTGTATTGTGAACTCACCCAAAAGCCATCCCCCTGTAAAAGTTCCATTCTCGAAATCTCTGTGGACTGAGGAGTTTTGGAGAATGTATGAATCATGTGAGCTGCCAGGATACTTTGCACACACATTCATTATCCTCATATGGCTGTCACACACCATCTGCACGTTGATGGAGTGAAAGTTCTTCCTGTTGATGAATATCTGTGCGTCACGTGCTGGGGCCTTAATTCGGACATGGGTGCAATCTATAGCACCCATGACCCTGGGCATGCCTCCCCTGGCGTAAAAGGCCTGCTTGACTTGTATCCAGTCCATGTCGGTGGTGGGGAAATGTATATAGGTACTGGCCTTGCTTTTGAGGGCTGGCAGGACCTGGGCCAGCACCCTGGAGAATGTGGCCTGTGACATGCCAGATGCGTAACCCTCTGTGGACTGGAAGGCCCCGCTTGCCATGAAGTGCATGGCACAGAGTAGTTTCTGCAGGCCAGTTAGGGCATGGTTGTGGATGTAGATGGGATCCACCTGCTCCTTGATGACCTCATACAAGGCAATGATGCTGTCAGGCCTCAACCTGTAGCGATCAATTACCTCATCATCGGTCATTCCAAAGAGGGTGACCCTTGGGCAGTATACCCTGGGCCTTGGTGGTCGTCTATACATCCTGTGCCCTCCAGGTGGGGATGGGCTCCTGTGTGGCTGCTGAGCCAGAGCCTCCTCACTTGCAACAGGTGGTGGCTGTTGATCAGGCATGCTTGGAGGTTGCTGATGTTCCCCAGCTCTCTCCCTTGCACGCCTTCTCCGCAGCCTTTGCAACAATATGTAACCCAACATACTGTTTGCTCTCTCTCTCTCTCTCTCTCTCTCTCTCTCTCTCTCTCTCTCTCTCTCTCTCTCTCTCTCTCTCTCTCTCTCTCTCTCTCTCTCTCTCTCCCCCTGAGTGGAAAACAAGCCACAAGTGAGTGTGTTGAGTTGTCCCTTTAAGTACTTGCTAGGGCGTTGTGTGGGTGTGGTGATGAGGTGAGTGCTGACCAATGGTGAGTTGTTTTTGTCCAGGTAAGTGTTTGCAGGTGTGTGTGTTATAAGATGTGGTGTGTTGTGCTTGTTCTGTGTGTGCCATTTGCGGACGTGCAGGTGGCGTGTTGATGTTGCCCAGGTGAGCTTGTATTTGCAGGTGTCCACTTTGTGTGATGACCCCCATTGTTCCGTGCCATGTTGTGTTGTTGTTTTTTTGTGTGTCGTTGTCCCTGTGGTGTTGGTTGTTGTTGTGTGTGTAGTGATTTGTGTTGTGTGTGCATGTTTTTGTGTTGTTTTGGCATTGCACGGGTTAATTTTCCCATTTACATGGTTGTGCGGTAAGCCTTTTGTGTCTTTTCCTATGTAACGGGTGTTTTGTTTTGGCCGTTAAGTGTCTAACGGCTAAAAAAAGTGGGTCTTAACTTTTAGCCGTTAGGTGTGTCTTTTTTTCAGCCGTTATCAGTACCGCAAGCCTTTGAATAGCTCTGGGGTATGTTTTACCATGCGTCTGAATGCACGTAAGTGTATCGGCCGTAAGGATTCTACAACTGCCGTTAGCTGCTCTTTAGACGGATCTTTGAATTGCAACATGTCACTTAACGCACCCGTTAGTGATTTTTTTTTGCTAACGGCTGCCTTTAAATCTACCCCTGTATCCAGTTTTCTGCAGTTGGATTCAAATTGTGCCAGCCTTTGTCTTTTGTCAGGCTTGGGTGGTACTTTTGAATTCAGCTTTACCTCAAGCAATTGTTTCAGTTTATGTACTTATTCACCTTGTTTTTTGTTCTGAGTCTCTGCTGTTAAAAGTTTAATTAGCTTGATCCTCTACCTTCAGCAGTCTCTAGAAATAAACTCAAGCTCCAGTGCCTAGCTGCTGGAGATGTGATGTTGGATGGGGTCAAAGCGTATACCTTAGCTCTGCTATTCAGGTATCCATGACTTACATATACTATAGGGCACCCCAGCCTAATTCAGTTGTCTGCTGGTCTTTACAAATCCACACATATACATTCTTTTCCCCATCCTTGTACCAATGTCCACTGGTAGCCAGAGAATCACGCATATACTATCCATCTCTGCAGCCTAGCTGTACTGTCTAACACTCCAGGATTGTACCACTGTCCCACAGGAGGGCTGTATACTGTATGGCATCCCGGCCTTGTTCCACTGGTAGCCACAGAATCACACATATACTATCTTGTAGCCCAGCCTTGTACCACTAGCCTTCTTTTAAAGGGATAGTAATGTTTCATCATAAAAGCAGCTCTAATTAATCATCATAGTATTTTGGCCTTGAAGAGTGTTATTTCAGTTCTGTCAGAGTTGTAGTTCAAGAGTAATTGAATGATAAAATATCCTCCTCCCACCCCTTTTACTGATGTAACACTGCTCAGCTTAGGCTGCAGGGAGGTGCCCAGGTAGATTGCAGAGAGGGACAATCTTGAATTAAGATAAGGAAAAAAGCTGAAAAACCTGTCCAGGGGGGCAGGGTTTTCATTGGTTTCACAGAAGAAGATTGTTTCTTGCTGTTATCTGTCTGGTTAAGCAACCAGATTCCACATCTGAGTTGAGCAGTGTTACACTAGGTAAAAGGGGCGGGAGGGGGAAAGTTTTTCATTCAATTACTCTTGAACTACAACTCTGACCGTATTGAAATAACACTCTCCATGGCCCAAATACTATGAAGATTAATTGGAGCTGCTGTTTTTGTGAAACATTATTATCCCTTTAAATTAATTACACTGGTTTAGGGACTAGCCTAGTGTTTGATGTTTGGAATTGCCTTAACTTTCCCACTTGTATATTTATCACAGTAAGGGAATGTAAATAGATGCCTGGGTTACTCTAGAGTAGAACAATAAAAAAAGGGCTAAACTTTTATAGCAAGTGGGAAAATGACCAGTGTCATCAGATTTGAAGACATCAAATTTTTGTTAATTTATTTTATATGCTTATCAGATTAGCACGTATTTAGTTAACCATGTTGTATTTTTTGTGACAATGTTGATAAGTTGTTTTTTTTTCTTTTCTGTATTATATATTCAGAGTCATCCAGTGAGCAGAGATCATGTCAGAAATATCACACAGCAGTTGCAATTCGTAACTAATGCATTGCAGAGTTTTCATAATGCTTGTAGGTAAGGAATACACAGTGACAAAATTCTGTATCTCATAATTAATAGCTTAGTAGAGCATACATCCTATTTCTGCTTATTTTGTTTTATAACACACACACATATCTATCTATCTATCTATCTATCAATCATATGTGTCCTGTATTATTACAATACACATACGATGGTAATAAAAAAAATGCAAAAACTGAATTTCAGTAGGTCGCAAATCTACAGCAAATCTATAGTTATGTTACAAGTGGGAACATAACTCACTTATTGTCTCCTTCTACCATTACTGGAATGATAACAGGTGCTAAACTTGTGAAGCAGACAAAATATTATGGTTTTTTTTAACTGTACTCCTGTTTAATTGTCCATATGAAATGTATTTTCCATCCAAAGTGGAACATAGGAACTGTGGGGTAAAGTATCTACTGGCCAGGAGGACAAGGCTCTTGTCTTAAAAGGCCTTCAGTAGATTCCCTCCCTTCTTCACTTTACCCCAACCAGACATACTTAGGGCACATATTCTCTTAGTAAGCCTTCTTTTTTAATTTTCTTAACCTATGTGGTTCTTCGTAATCCCCCTTAGGTGGGATACTATAATTGGCCTGCTTGTTTGTTTGAACCTGTCAGAAGGCTACACGGTCATCCTTATGATCGTGGGTCGGCTTTTTAAGATGGCTCATTTTGTACCTCTCAGAGGCTTGCCTTCCTCCCAGGAACAGGCCGTGGTCTTTGCTAAGGAGGTTTTTCGACTTCATGGGTTGCCTAAGTTGATAGTCTCAGATCGAGGGAGCCACTTTGTTTTGCTCTTTTGGAGGGTTTCTGTACCCAGATGGGTATCCAGATCTCATTCTCTTCTGCCTACCGCCCTTAATCTAACAGCGCTGCAGAGAGAGCCAATCAAGCCTTGGAACAATTTCATTGTTGCTATATATCGGACCATCATGATAATTAGGCCAACCTGTTACCTTGGGCAGAGTTTGCCCCTGGAAAGGGTATGGGCTGGAGGAATGTTCGTGGGCGCCTTTGCAGGATGTTCATGCACCTGCTCTACTCAGACGTTTTAATTCCTTTAAGACCACGTCCTTTTCCGCAGGGGAGGGGTAGGTACTGTCACGGTCCGTGACTTCCGTCTTCCTTCCGGGTTGCCTGGCTTCTGCTCTTGTTAGAGCAGGCACGCGTCAGCTAGAGGTCCCGGTGACGTTGCATATCTTTTGTAAGAGCTGATGAGGCTTGTTTCGTGCTCCGCCTCCCCCTAGGAGGGTTATAAGCCTCACAGACACCTGGGTCCCTGGGTCAGTAGCCATTTCGTGGTGTCTCTGCTCTACAGCTCCTGTTCCTGTTGCTTGACCTCTGTCTATGTCTGACCTCCTTCTTGGCTTTGGTTCTCCTCTGTGTCCAGTCCCTTGGCTCTGGCTGACTACCCTCTTGGTACAGACCTTTGGCTTTGGCTGACTACCCTCTTGGTACAGACCTTGGTTCTGGCTGACCACCTGCTCTGTGTGTACCTCTGGCTATTGTCTGACTACCGACTGGTATAGACCTGTGGCTCTGGCTGACTACCTGCTCTGTGTGTGACCCCTGGCTATTGTCTGACTACCCACTTGATACTGACCGATGGCTCTGGCTGACTACTCGCTCTGTGTATGACCCCTGGCTGTTGTCTGAATATCCATGTGGAGTAGAATGGTGGCAACCTCTGAGTTTGGGTACTGTGTGATTCTGGGTTACGCAGGGTCCGCTTCGGAGTAATATTCCTTGTGTCTGTGGAATTTTCTGCTCACGCTCGGACGCCTACCCTGGGATAGCATCTGGGGTTATCTATATTTCCTGTCTTATATTTTTCAATAAAGATGGTGTTCAATCTACTGTACCTGGCCCTCTGGCTTCATTTAATGATACTGTAACAGAACCAGAGTGCACACTTTACAGGAGTTAGGACCTGGATCTGGTAGAGGATGGTTTGCACTATCAGCCTTTTTTTCTCTTTATTGGACTTGTCTGAGCAATCTATATATATAGAAGACTGAAGAGGATTCAGTTCTCAGAATGCACAGTTCACATGAGTATGTCCCATCTGTCTGTCTAGCAGCCATATTGCAGTGGTCTTTGGTAAAGTTGCTAGTTCTGCATTCTGCTTTTCCTTTCTGTCAGCTCCATTTCCTTGTCCCCTCTCTCCAAAGGTGGCATTTTTCAAGACAATATATGCATAAAAAAACCTATGCACACTAATTCAACAGAAAATAGCATATAACCTGTAGAGTAAGAGAGGCACAAAAATGGTGCTGTAGGGGAATGTAATAGATCAAAACAGAGAGAGAAGAAAGACTGCCCTGCAGTACTAACACATATATGTTATATCCATTAAAACATAACTTTTATTAAAAACTCATTATAAAAAATGCTGAGAATCTTTTGATCTGCTACTAATTAAATCACGGGGAGCATGAAAACATAAATCACACAAAGAAAAGAAATACAAAAAAAGAGACCACTGAGAGAGGAGGGATAGTAATATATCCTTTTTAACACAACTCAGTGAATTGTGAATAGTGAATAATACTGCTGTATGATGTTCCTATTGTTCAAAACTGTTTAGTTATGATGTAATTAGATGTTGAAGTTGATCCCTCACACCCCTTTTGCTGTTCTGAAGCCCTGAAGCCACCTTCCTCCGTTCTGATGTCTGGACAGATCACAATGATCTACCCTCAATATAAGAAAAATCTACCCTCTTTGTCGAAGGAGGGCCGGTCTTTCCTAATATCGACTGAAGACTGCCCCTCGTCGTGATCTGCTGTCGGATCTCAGACTGAAATGCTCAAATCAGCAAAAGAGGTGGGAGGGATCAACTTCAGCATGTAATTACATAGTAACTAAACAGTTTTGAACAATAAAAGCAACAAAAGAAAAAAATTGCAGCTCTATGCTGCTTTTAGGCGCTTGTCTGTGGATAAGCTATCAACTTCTTGTTCACTTAATTATTCTATAGAGTTGATATATTATCTTAACGTATTCTATTCTTGTGTTACCTCAATTTGATAGACTGTATAGATAATGAGGATGTATTTGAAACAATTAAATGATACCTTGTTGCATAATAGGAGGAACTAAAAAACAAAACAGAGGCAACATACAATGCAATTGTAGATAATTGTAAATAAATCTTGTGGCTCACTGTGATGATATGTCAGCGTAGCTGGTTAATCTGTCTTTAAATGTTCAGTTAGTATCAGTCAATGGGCAAATGAATTAGTATGATCAAACAGATGAAAGATGAAATCATGTCAGTCCAGTCTATTATCCTATTATTTCTTTCCAGCTCCTCTCTTTAATCACACCAGGATCCCCAGGTGCAGGGCTCAAAATTTCCGCTCGCCACTAGCCAATGGCAAGTGAAAATTTAGCCCTGGCTAGTAGAAATTCAGCCCTGGTGGGTATGTTATGGCTTGCAGTGGCGAGTAACTTTTCAGGTCTGGCTAGTAGCAAAGGACTTAAAATTATAAGCCCTGCCCAGGTGTACACGACAATGTGGAATAGAGTAGATCCGAATCGCTCAAAAAAGAATATAACAAGAAATAGAGAAAAAAATTATAAAAAATATCTAAGCGTAGTATTTTATGTACCATTGTTATCAGCAAACATCAAAAAATAGATGAAAAATAGGTTTATTGAGGCTTAAATATAAATCCTTAATAAATGAATATAAAATGGTACCTTTATTATATAAAATGGGATGTATATCGATAAAACTTGCTTTTAGGCTTATAGTTCTGTTTGTATGTTTTCATTAAATAAACACCATAAAACATAAAAAATAAATAAATAAAAACATATGTATATATGTATATAAAAACTACAATTCCTAGTGCACCAAGGCAGGGTCTGATACACACAAGGACCTCGTTTTGTCTCTTACAATTGGTTTTATTGGACTCTATATATGGTGTTACCCAGTGGCACTTATCTGTTGAAAATGGGATTGCTTGACTAGAATAGAGTCCCACAAATATATTGTTTCCTTATGATTTGCACAGTTTTCTAATTACCAGAGAGTAATATATAACCGGCCCTTCATAAGGTATAACAAATCCTTGGCACTCAATTCCAATTTCCGGCTCCACCCATAGTCATTTGCTTACTTGAATTCTTCTTGATAGTGAGCACATCTCTTAGTTTTTAGAGTTCCCATCCAGTACCCATCCTGATGGTGTGGACTCGCTGTGTAGTGATCCTCTCCACCTAATCATTCTGGTAACCTCTGGCGGGTTTTTCCTTGTGTGTCTCTAACGTGTTTCAAAGTGGTTCAAGATTCTTCCTCAGGGAAAAGAGTATGTTGTGTAAAGGGCACCATAGCTGCACTTTGCTCCTATTTGTAGTCTTCTGTCAAAATTGATGTGCCCATTTGCACCAATAAATGAATTTTCATCATTATAATACTAGTTAAAAATAAAAGTAAATGTGTTAGCTTCTAGTTTATAATATCCTGGGTATGGTATATTGTTTGTTTTACCTAACGGTGACCTCTAACCCTAAATCTAGACTTCACTTCCTGCTTCTACTGGCAATTGTGTTAAAACTCTATTAGCTTTTATAGATGTGTATTTTTTTTTTAAATATAAATTCTATTTAATTAAAAAATGTATCTTTACATTTCTATATATCCTTTTATAATATTTCTTTTTATTTCTAATGTTAATTTCTATATATCTTTTTCATTTGTTATTTGTTTTTATTCCTTCTTTTTCAACCTGTTCTTTTATCTTTAATCTATATATTTGATAATCCCTCCTATATGTATTTAGTTTAGAGCCTTATTATTTTTTGCCTTTTTATTATACTCTTGAACAAATGCTTGCTTTATTGCAATTAGCTAAAAAAAAAATTTATTTATTGTAGTCTACATCATTTTTCTTTCTGCCCACATTTTCTACTTATTAAGATATTTTTCTCTGTCGTCCATTACAGGTTACTGGTAAATCTGGGTAGGTGATCCGCCCCTTTAAGTAGGCAGGAACAATTCTAGAATTGATTGCAGGAGGTGGAGCCTACCTTCTCTCCTTGGCTGCAGCTAGCCAACCAGCTCCAGAAAGATTTGCTCCTTGGTGAAGATAACACAGGCAAGAGAACAGTTCTGCTATAGTTTTTTATTTTTCTGTTAGAAATGGAATAGCACCATTAGGTGGATTACCATAACTGACTATGCCCTTAGATGTGGCTAGCTCAGTGACCAGGTGCTTTTTGTGGACCTTAAGCCCTGGAGGGAAAATCTTGGCTACAAATTCTTTCCTCAGGAGTCGCCCACCGAGGCTTCTTCTTTAAACATGGTAATCTGAAGACAGAAGATCAGCAGGAAGGGTGAGCAACCCTTTGAGTGCTGCAGTTCCACTTGTCCCCACAGTGCCCCTCCACACAGGGGTTTTTCATTTAGAGTTCCTGTTGCACACTCCTGCACTCATAGGGTCTATCTGTATGTCTGTTGGGTGTTTGCAGCAATCATTTTTTGGGGGATGTTCTGGCACTTTTCCAACGGGTTCAGTGTTTTTTGAGTATCCTAACATGTTCTAGTGATGTTTCATGTCTTTTAGTTTTACATTTCCAATTTTGTAAAATTTGAGTTCCGGGCCTTTAAAGTGTACTTTACCGCATAGGCGCCATTGCTCCATTCACTTCTATGGTACTGTACAGTTTGGGACATATCTCTGCAACCGTTTAACCTAGCACCTTCAGCGATGGCTCATTTTACTTGTCTGTCCTTGCTCTATCATCTGGGTAATGTTTCTAGTGGGGGCTTCAGGCACTGTTTGGGGTATTTTTCTGGGAAAACAACATTTCCCATGAGCGCTTGCTTCACGCACTCGTTTCTGATTGGCTCCTGCCGCGGCAGCTATTTTGTGCTATTTCCAGAACGGGTATCCTACGCAGGGCTTGGAATCTTCTTCTCTCCTCTGCTGATTAACCCTTCACCTGCCAGAAACTTTAATCCTACACACTGTAATTGGATGATTTTTTGTACAGTAAGGTTATTTGACGGTGTGAGAATGTCTATACCGCTGGAGCTTGGGGCCAGACCTAAGACTAAGGATTCTGGGGTCTCTGTATCCCCCATTGCGCATTGCTCTTCCTGTCATACAGGGTTACCTAGAGAATTCTCAGGTCATTTATGTCCAGCATGTTCTGATGTCCCTGAGAGTATTACAGGTCCTCCAGCCATGCATTAGATCCAGTTTGGGTGCCAAAGTTCAAGGCTGCTACTAGGGACCTTAGGTCCACATTGTAACTCTTTCCATCCCAGTTACAGGGGGTCTTTCATTCTTGGCAGACCCCCTCCTCTGTCAAGTCTTACCTGCCAAAACCTCAGGGAGTACCTGACGTGTCAGATTCCTCTGAGGAGGAACTGCTGGTGGATTCAGATGTTGAGGAATGTTCTGCGGTGGGCTCCTCTCAGTTTTTTGGGGACCCTTTAGAGGCTGATCCCGAGGCCTCAGCTGAAGGCCTGATCAGGGCTGTTTTAAATACCTTAAACATTCCCTTGGTGCAGGAGGTTCCTTCTGACCCTTCTGATGTATTTCAGGAACCTAAAAAGCCCTTAACTTGCTTTCCACCTAACCCCACTCTCGACCACCTTGTGTCCGAAGAGTGGAAGTCTCCGGACAGGAAACCTTCTGTTTCCAAGAAATTTGCCAAGCTTTATCCTTTTTCTGAGGCCGCACTTGCTCAGTGGGTTCATCCTCCCAAGGTGGATGCTCCTATCTCAAGGCTATCCAAGTCTACTGCCCTGCCAGTATCTGATGCTTCTGCTCTAAAGGACTGGACTGACAAGAACCTTGAGGTCTCCCTCAAGTCCATCTTTGCCACTTCTGGCTCTGCCATGCGTCCAGCATTCGCTGCAGCCATTGCGGTCTGGACTGAACAGCTCACCCTGGCTGTCCATCAGGGTGCTCCTACTTCGGATATGTTGCGCCTTCTTGCCAACAATGGCACTGTTCAGGCTCTTCTGGACAAGGACGTTCTAGAGCCGGTTCCAGTTCAGGACAGAGTTATGGGTTTTTACTCAAACCTCTTTGTGGCCTCCAAGAAGGACGGCGGCTGTCATCCCATTTTGGATTTAAAGGATCTCTATTCCTTTGTGATCCAGACTCATTATGACCAGGAGTCTCTATGCACGTTGACTGCTGCCATGTCCCGGGGGGAATTCCTTGCATCTCTGTATCTTCAGGACGCATACTTACACATTGCCATTCATCCAGAGAGACGGCAGTACCTCCGATTTGCCTGTGACAGGGGACATTTTCAGTTCTCAGCTCTTCCATATGGTCTGACGTCAGCTCCTCAAGTCTTCAACCATGTCCTGGGAGCCTTAGTGTCCGTCCTCCACCGGAACAGCATCAGAGTTACTCCATACATGGACGACCTGCTTCTGAAAGCCCCTTCTGCGGAACTTCTTCATCAGCAGGTTCAGC
Organism: Rhinophrynus dorsalis; assembly: GCA_037306005.1. Lineage (NCBI taxonomy): Eukaryota > Metazoa > Chordata > Amphibia > Anura > Rhinophrynidae > Rhinophrynus > Rhinophrynus dorsalis. Next base: position 117,283,199 of record CM074722.1, read on the forward strand.
AATGCATTCATGCTCTCACCCATCACTGGTGGATCTTCAACTTGGACAAGTCGGATCTTGCCCCATCCCAGTGTCTGGTCTTCCTGGGCCTTCTCTTCGACACTCAGAAGAGCATGGTGTTTCTCATGGATGAAGTAGCTCACCAGATCGCCCACAGGGTTTCTGTGGTTCTGTCTCATGATCCAGTTCCAGCCAAGAAGCTGTCCTATCTAGTGGGGAAATTCATCTCCACCATAGAAGTGGTCCTGTTTGCCATGGCGCACATTAGGGAGCTCCAGAGGTTCGTGATCCAGGTGTGCAGGGGTCAGCCGGACCTTCTGAAGATGTCAGTGTCCCTCCCTCTTCATGTGGAACAGAGTTTGTCATGGTGGCTCGACTTCTCCAATCTGCTGAAAGGCAAGTCCTTCCTGGTATTCTTCTGGACCACGGTGACAACGGATGCCAGCCTTTTCAGCTGGGGAGCGGTCCTGGGTTGCCTGAGCGCTCAGAGTTGGTGGTCTCCGGAGGAATCTCTCCTTCCTATGAAAATATTGGCGCTTAGGGTGACATTTCATGCCCGTCATCATTGGACATCTCAGCTGGAAGACTGTCCGGTCCAAGTGGAGTTTGACAATGCCACGGCCGTGGCTTACATCAACAAGCAATGCGGAACAAGAAGTCTCGCTGCTTGGTTAGAGGTCAAGGCTATTTTGTCTTAGGCAGAAGAACACATTCCTGCCATAGCTGCAGTGCACATTCCTGGCATAGACAACATCATGGTGGACTTCCTCAGTCACACACAGTGGACAGTGGAGAGTGGGAGCTACACACAGAGGTGTTCACCCTCATTGTTCAGAAATGGGGTCTTCCTTACATCGACCTGATGGCGACAAGACACAACAGGAAGGTTCCGAGGTTCTGCTCTCGTTGTAGGGACCCTCTAGCTCTGGCGGTGGATGCAATGTTCCTTGGTTATTCCCTCTGGCCTACATTTTTCCTCCCCTCCCAATGTTGCACAGGGTGTTATGGAAATTAGGACTGGAGCGTTGTCCAGTCATTCTGATTGCTCCATACTGGCCTTGACAGGCTTGGTTTCCGGAACTTCTGGATCTGTCAGTGGCGGAACCATTCCGGCTTTCTTGCCGTCTGGATCTTCTTCTACAGGGTTACCTGTGGAAGGAGGATGTTCACCGGCTAGCTTTGACAGCTTGGAAATTGAATTCTAAATATTGAAGAAGAAGGGCTTCTCTTCCGGGATGTGGATACTATGCTCTATGTTGGTGTGCTGACATGGACCTGTCTCAGGAATTTGATCTGCCTACGGTCCTGGCCTTTTTGCAGGATGGTGTGGATAAGGGCCTCAGTTTGAGTTCCCTTAAGGTTCAGACTTTTACGCTTTCTTGTTTCTTTCAGAGGCGCATTGCCAACCTTCCTGATGTCAAGGTTTTCTCCCAGGGCATTGCTTATACTCATCCTGCCTTCAACAATCCCGCTCCTCCGTGGGATCTTAACTTGGTTTTGGCCATTCTTCAGCGCCCTCCTCTTTCCGCCCTGACCCCACCTCTGACAAGGAGAGGGATCTCCACTTGTTAGATGTGGTGCATTGTCTCAAATTTTATGTGCATTGCACTGAGTCTATCAGGCAGTCTGACGAGTTGTTCGTCATCCCTGAGGGTCCTAGGGCAGGAAGACTTGCATCCAAGGTGACTCTTCGACACCAAGCAGGGCATGGTGTTTCTCACGGATGAGGTGGCCCACCAGATCATCTACAAAGTGTCTGCTGTTTTGGCTCACGATACAGTTCCGGCCAAGAAGTTGACCTCTCTAGTGGGGAAGTTCATTTCCACCATAGAACATAGTAACATAGTAATTTAGGTTGAAAAAAGACTTGTGTCCATCTAATTCAACCCTTTACCTATTCCTATTTAACATCGTCGATCCAAAAGAAGGCAAAAAACCCCCTCAATATAGCAATTTGAAATTCTGCCTTGAATGGGGGGGAAAAATTCCTTCTTGATTCCAAATGGCAATCAGATTTCTCCCTGGATCAACAAGCCCTAACTAAATATTAATCCCAATACTAATGTACATAGCCCTCTATGTTATGCTGTTTTAAATAAGTATCCAGGCCCCTTTTAAAGGCATCTAATGTATTCGATATCACCACCTCCTCAGGCAGTGAATTCCATACCTTTATTGTCCTTACTATAAAGAAACCCTTCCGCTGTTGTAGATGAAATCTCCTTTCCTCAAGTCTAAGCGGGTGGCCCCTTGTCTTGTGTACTGTTCTGTTAATGATCAGGTCTTTGGAGAGCCCTTTGTATGGGCCCTGAACATATTTATCTAGTGTTATCATATCCCCTCTAAGACGCCGTTTCTCTAGTGTGTACAAGTTTAACTTTTCTAGCCTTTCTTCATAACTAAAACTTTCCATTCTCCTTACTAGTTTTGTAGCCCTCCTCTGCACTCTTTCCAATTCCATAATGTCCTTTTTCAGAAAGGGCGCCCAGAATTGAACAGCATATTCTAGGTGGGGTCTTACCATGGACCTGTAAAGAGGCATAATTATATCTTCCTCCCTTGAGTCAATACCCCTTTTAATACACGCCAATATCTTATTGGCCTTTGCAGCTGCAAGCTGGCACTGCATGCTACTGCTAAATCTATTGTCTACTATTACTCCCAAATCCTTTTCATTTGTAGATTTCCCCAGAGAAGCACCATTTAAACTATATGTTGCATTTTTATTATTATACCCAAAATGCATAACTTTACACTTGTCTATATTGGATCTCATTTGCCATTTGCTTGCCCAGTTACTCAATTTGTCCAAATCATCTTGTAATGAAGACACATCCAGTTCAGACTTTATTACCTTACTTAATTTTGTGTCATCGGCAAACACTGATACATGGCTCCCTATGCCCTCTGGGAGGTCATTAATAAACAAATTAAAAAGAAGAGGACCCAGGACAGATCCCTGAGGTACTCCACTTATCACTTTTATCCAACTGGAGAACTTGCCATTTACTACCACTCTTTGCATTCTTTCAGCCAATTTCCAATCCACACACAAACATTTTCCCCTAGGCCTATTTCATTCAATTTGTACAGTAACCTCTTGTGTGGAACTGTATCAAATGCCTTGGCAAAGTCTAAATAGATCACATCAACCGCCGCTCCCGCATCTATATTATTACTCACTTTTTCATAAAATGCGATCAAGTTAGTTTGACAAGACCTGTCTTTCACAAAGCCATGTTGGCTATTGCTAATGATATTCCTGTTCCAGCAGAATTCTTGAATATATTCCCTTAGCAACCTTTCAAACTGCTTCCCTACCACAGATGTCAAGCTTACAGGTCTGTAATTTCCTGGCTGTGACTTTGATCCCTTTTTAAATATGGGTACCACAGCTGCTTTACGCCAATCCATGGGCACCATACCTGAAATAAAAGAATCCCTGAAAATCAAATATAACAGTCTGGCCAGGGTCTGGCTTAGCTCTTTAAGTACTCGTGGGTGTATACCATCTGGCCCCGGAGCTTTGTCTACCTTAACACCATTCCATTGTTTTAACACTTTTTCTTGTGTTAGCCAGTCCCATGCTTGCTGTGACTGTTCTGTAAAAGTAGTTTGCAGATTCTTGTCCATTGGTTCTTCCTTGGTAAAAACAGAAGAAAAGAAATTATTTAAAATATCTGCCTTCTCTCTCTGTCCCCCTTGACCATCTCACCCGTTTCAGATAACAAGGACCCAACATTATCAGACTTTAATTTTTTGCCATTAATGTATTTAAAGAATTTTTTTGGGTTGCTCTTGCTCTCCTTAGCAATATTTTTTTCATTCTCCAGTCAAGGTAATTTAATAGCCTTTTTACAGGTTTTGTTGACATTTTTGTATTCTGCAAATGCCTCTGCTGATCCCTCTGCTTTGTAATGTTTAAATGCCGCTTTCTTGTTATTTATTTCATTTATTACTTTACTGGTTAGCCACACTGGTTTTAATTTGCTTCTTTTGTATTTATTTCCAACAGGGATAAATTTATATGTGTATTTTTGCTATGTTATTTTGAAGGCATTCCACTTACCTTCTGTGTTTTTTCCTGAAAATATTTTATCCCAGTCAATGAGACCAAGGGATGAATTAAACCTGCTAAAGTTGGCCTTTTTAAAATTCAGTGTTTTGGTGGAACCCATACCAAATTGCTTTTTTTAATTAATCTCAAACGATACCATGTTATGGTCACTATTCCCCAAGTGCTCCCTAACTTGGATGTTAGAGAAAAGTTCTTCATTGTCAGTTATTACCAGATCCAGACATGCATTCCCTCTGGTTGAGGTCTGCACTAGTTGAGACAAAAAATTGTCATTCAACAAGTTCAGAAACTTGCTGCTTTTAGCAGAATTAGTGGTTCCATTTTTCCAGTCTATTACTGGATAATTAAAATCCCCCATAATTATAGTTCTCCCTATTTGAAAAGCCTTTTCTATTTGCATTAATAACTTTGATTCTTCAAGGTCACCGATGTTTGGTGGTTTATAACAAATACCCACTAATATTTTCTGGGCAGTTTTACCCCCAGTGACTATTTCAACCCACAGGGATTCCACATGTTCACTACTGTCATCACATATATCTTCCTGCAATTGAGGCAATAATGCTGGTTTGTCATACAGACAGACCCTACCACCTCTTTTGTTTGACCTATCTTTTCTAAATAACATGTAGCCCTACAAATTGATTGACCAATCATGTGTGTCATCCCACCATGTTTCTCTTATACCTATCAAGTCATAGTTTTCAATTTCAGCTACCAGCTCCAGTTCCCCTATTTTACCAGTTAAACTTCTGGCATTTGCAAGCATACAATTTATGCCACTGCCATGTTCCATTTGTGATTTAATTTTGATGTGGTTTATAGGCTTCTCCCTATCATCTGTACTAACCCCGCCCCCAGATCCTCCCACCTGGTTATTAACTACATTGCCTTCCCTTTCTGTACTATCTATCCCAGTATTTATTGGCCCCTCCCCCCCTTCCTAGTTTAAAATCTCCTCCAACCGTCTAGTCATCCTCTCCCCAAGCACTTGAGAACCTCTTTCATTCAGGTGCAATCCATCCCTGCTACAGAGATTGTACCCCAAAGCAAAATCAGCCCAGTGCTCTAAAAACCCAAAGCCCTCCTTCTTACACCAAGACTTCAGCCATGCATTGAGCTCCCTAATCTCCCGCTGTCTCTCTGGTGTAGCGCATGGCACAGGTAGTATCTCTGAGAATACTACCTTGGAGGTCCAGTTCCTAATCTTACTGCCTAAATCCCTAAAATTACCTTTTAGGACTCTCCACCTTCCTCTTACTTTGTCACTGGTACCAATATGCACCAAGACAGCTGGATCCTCTCCAGCCCCTCCCAATAATCTGTCCACCCTGTCTGCAACATGCCGAACCCGGGCACCCAGGAGACAGCAAACCATTCGGTTACTGCGATCAGAGCCACAGATTACCCTATCTGTTCTCCTAATAATGGAGTCCCCTACCACCACAACCTGCCTAGGCTTCACTTTCCTCTGGATCCCCTCTGTGCTGGAGGAGCTGTTCTCCCGGCTGTTAGGGAGAACAGTCTTCTCCAGCAATTCCACTTCTGGGTTTGCCTCCCCAACATCTTCACTTAAATGAGCAAATTTGTTGGAATGGAAAAACTCAGGACTGGCTGCCCTCTTCCTCTTCCCTCCCCCACTGCAACCACTTCTAACTGTCACCCAGCTATATGCCTGGTTCCCTTGTAGCTGATCTCCTCCCTCTTTGCTAGGTGACCCAGCTAGACTCTGCTCAGTTAGCAAGAGACTCCTCTCAAGGTTGTCAATATCTCTCAGTGTTGCAATATGACTCTCTAGAGCTCCAATCTGAGCTTCTAGAAGGGCCACTTGCTCACACTTGCCACAGCGGTATGGACCCTGGAACTGCTGTTCCAAGCATGCATATATATGGCAAGATGTGCTCTGAGTGAGATCTCCAAACTTGCTCATCATGTATGGTGCAAATGTGAGTTCCTAAAAATGTAAGCAATTAATGTAATAGAAGCGGTCCTGTTTGCCCATGTCTCACACCAGGGAACTCCAGAGGTTTGTCATCCAAGTGTGCTGGGGTCTGCCGGACCTTCTGAAGATGTCAGTGTCTCTTCCCCTTCATGTGGAGCTGAGTATCACGGTGCCCATGCTCTTGCAGCGACATTCTGTCAGTCTTCACTCCTGCTCTACTCCTATTGGCTATACTGTGCTTGTCCCACCCAGTATGGCCTTTAAATACTGGGTTCTGGCACCTATCCGATGCCCTTTCATGGTGTTCCAGTACCAGCGCTTGTTCCTGATTTCAGTTATTCTCAGTGTATCGACCCGGCCTGCCAGACTACTCTGCATCTCTTCTCCTGCTTGTGAACTGACCTGGACTGCCTGACCATTCTCCTTCTCCACTCCTGTGTACCGACCCAGCTTGGCTGATGTTCCTGCTCCATGTACCGACCCGGCTTGGCTGACGTTCCTGCTCCGTGTACCGACCCGGCTTGGCTGTCGTTCCTGCTCAGTGTACCGACCCGGCTTGGCTGACGTTCCTGCACCATTTACCGACTTGGATTGGCTGACGTTCCTGCTCCAGTTGCACCAGCACAGCCTCCAGTGGAGGGTGGTGATCCTTTCTCTCTGTCTGTGACAGCTGTGCAGTTTTGGTCTCTGTTGCCTCTGTGTCACCCCGGCGACATTCCTATCGGCTTGTCAGTCTATACGCTCCCGGTTGGTTGCCACCTCAGGGCGAGTTGCTCAGTTGCTCATTCTGTTACTGTCACGGCAGTGCTCAGTTGCTCAGTCTCCATTACTGCCACGGCAGTCTCCAGTCACTTAGTCTCCGTTACTGCTACGGCAGAGTGCAAGTGGCCTAGTCTCCGTTACTGCTACGGCAGACTGTAAGTGGCTTAGTCTCCGTTTACTGCTACGGCAGATCAAGTGGCCTAGTCTCCGTTTACTGCTACGGCAGAGTGCAAGTGGCTTAGTCTCTGTTTACTGCTACGGCAGAGTGCAAGTTGCCTGGTCTCCGTTACTGCTACGGCAGTGTCCACGTCAGTCTATGTTGCTCAGCCTTCGTTACTGCTCAGGCAGTTCACCATTACCTGCTAACCTATTATTGGGCGTTACTCGTATTTAAGCTCTCTATGCTAGGTGAGCTTCTTTACAGGCCTTACCTGTGCTGTGGAAGCTACATCTGGATTGCTCTCCAGTCATTCTGATCGCTCCTTACTGGCCTCGGCAGGTTTGGTTTTTGGAGCTTCTGGATCTCTCAGTGGTGGAACCCTTTTGGCTTCCCCGCCATCCGGATCTTCTTCTACAGCTGTACCTGTGGGTAGAGGATGTACATCATCTGGGTTTGGCAGCATGGAAACTGAATCCTCAATACTGAAAAAGAAAGGTTTTTCCTCAGGTGTGGTGGCCACTATGCTTAGTGCCCGCAAACCTGTTTCCTCTAAGGTATACCATAGAGTCTGGTCTTCCTTCCCCTCCTGGTGCGCTGATAAAGATCTTTCCCAGGAATTCGATCTGCCAACTGTCCTGTCCTTCCTACAGTATGGTGTGGACAAGGGCTTCAACCTGAGTTCCCTTAGGGTTCAGACTTCTGCTCTCTCTGTTTTCTTTCAGAGACACATCAATATCCTTCCAGATGTCAAGGTGTTCTTTCAGGCTTTCTCTCATACTTGCCCTGCTTTAAGAATCCTGCTCCTCGGTGGGATCTTAACTTGGTTTTGGGCGTCCTTGAGTGTCCTCCTTTTGAGTCATTGGCCATTGTTCGCTGAGTCGTGGAGTTACATGCCTTGTCTTGTAGACCACCCTTCTTGGTGTTTCACAAAGACAAGGAGTTTTTTGCACTTCTTAGGAGTTTCTCCCGAAGGTGGTCAATGAGTTGCACATTAATCAGGAGATCGTGGTGCCCTCTTTCTGTCCTGACCCTACCTCTGACAAGGAAAGGGATCTTCACTTGTTGGATGTGGTGCGATGTCTTAAATTCTATGTGCACCGCACGGAGTCTATTCACCAGTCTGATGCCCTTTTCATCATTCCTGTGGGTCCCAGGGCAGGGAGACCAGCATCCAAGGTGACCATAGCGCCTTGGATTAAGTCTACTATTCGTATGACTTACGAATTGCGGAAGAAGCCTGTTCCATTTCGGGTCTCGGCTCATTCCACCAGATCCATTGGGGCATCTTAGGCTTAGAAGAATCAGACTTCAGCTGATCATTTGTTCAAGGCTGCCACTTGGTTGTTGGTGCACACCTTCTCCAAACACTACTGTGTTGATGTGCTGGCATCGGCTGATGCTAGCTTTGGGAGGAAGATCCTGCAGACAGTCTTACCTGTCTAGGATCTTTTTCGTCTCTTCAATACTCCTTAAACTTTTGAGCCCAGTTGTGTCTAGTTCAGTGTGCTGTGTTCCTGGTGTGATTATACCCTAGTTTGGTGTCTGTTGACACTTTGTTGTTATTGTTGCGCTTCTTATGATCTGATGGTTCATGTTTGCTCTGGTGACTTTGGGGGCCTGCACCTGGTCCTTGCCTTTCTTCCCGCATTTGGAGAACTCAATGGTTGGACATCCCATATTTACCGGTAACCTATATTGGACGACAGAGAAAAGAGAATTTTAGTCTGACCTGTCCTTTTCTCTTAGTCCAAATAGGTTACTGGTCTCCCACCCTGTCAAGGGACCATGCTTGGTTTTCCTGTGACTGAACGTGGGAGTACTTTTGGGTTCATGCTCACAGGAGTCTTCTTTTCCTTTCTTACTGCCTAGTCACTAATTAGTGTCTCAAATCTTACTAGAGGGGAATGGTTAGATGCAGCTAAGGAGAGGAGGTAGGCTTCACCCAGCATTCTCTTCAAGAATTGTTCCTGCCTACTTAAAGGTGCGGTCTCCTACCCAAAGTTAATAGTAACCTATATGTACTAAGAGAAAAGGATTTACAGTAACAGGTAATATCTATATAGAACAGGAGAGTGTGATCTGATCTGTTGCTAGGATCAAATTCTCCTTTAAGGAAAGTCTTCCCAGGCTGCTGCTATCCTTTTAGTCGAAATAGTGCAAATTGGACTACAAATAATTGCGAAAACAAGAAAAATAAAAGGAGAGCGCCTGTTTGGTCTCAAAAAATATTACACACTTTTTTGTGGAGTGAACACCATCAAATAAACAATATTCTTATGCACATTTATTTAATAAAATACAAATAGTATACATTATTATTATGGTACTATAATTCTTTAAAACCAGTAATTAAGGGAAATGATACTATTCTTTTATAGTTGGAGATGCTGTCATAAAAAGAGTTCCAGTAACGTTCTGTCTATTGATCAAACTCCAACGTACACGATCTGTAGTATTGCAGGAGATCCTCCAATTTACAATGTTTCAATGTTTAAATCTTTCAGGTAGCAAATTTGTCAAACTAATTGAAACAATGACAGCACAAAGCACCAGTGCTGCAATATTAGTGTTCACACAGTTCATCAGCACTAAAACGGTATATTTCTCTTAACAGTAAATCAATGTCCACCTCTCCCGTCTTCGATTCGCAAATGCGGGCAGAGTGCTTTACCTGGGGTATATAATTCCGCCTCCAGGTCAAATGCCTTCTTTGCTCCCGGTCTTAACTCCAGGTCTTTCCAGACACTTTGCTGTGTACCATCTGTGCTGTCAGGATTAACGCGGTGTGTTGCTTCCTCTTCTGTCTGTATGGCTTTTGCTTTGCGGGCAGAGTTCACTCGGTGCTGTGCTTACAGCAAATCAGGATCTCCTGTCTCCAAACAACAGGTTGAACCATTGCTATTTCTTATACTAACCTATTGTTTGCGTGAACTCTTCCCGCAAAGCAAAAGCCATACAGACAGAAGAGGAAGAAACACACAGCGTTAATCCTGACAGCACAGACAGTAAAGGCCAATTCCACAGGTTATAGTCACATAGAAAAGATGAAAACAGTCGAACAATATTGTGAATTGCTAACTTTGGAAGTATAAAGCATCCACTCACTTGTTGGAATCTTGTATCCAGTATAGCCATTTTCCAAAGGGTTAATTCACGTCTACTTCTACACCAGTTACAATCTCCCTCCAGTGTTGCTGTTACTTGGAATGAAGAGAGCTTGAGGTTACTTCATGTCAAATCAATCAATTCCCCATCCCACTATCCACACTTACATTACAGATTGTTTGGAAGATCTTCTAGTTAAAAAAATTTTCTTTTTGATCTCCTCCGTCTCTCTCTCCTCAATCCTCCGTAATTAAAACTATATATAATACAGGAGAAACACACAATCAATTCATTACCTTTCACTTGAAATATATATAAAGCATTCACTCACTTGTTAAAAAGCTTAGTTCAAATTCAGATGGTTAGCTCGTAGATGTTTTATAGGTGATCCATGTGTTGCTCCATTATCTCTTATACTCCCAATTGAGAAAATGGTTTGAGGTTATTCCAGGTCAAATACCCACTCCTCCAGATAGCTCCATCTGCATATCCTATTCAAGTTAGATATTATCTATATCTATAATAATGGTCCTTATAAAGTGCTGATCCAATTCAATATGTATAAGTTAGTTTATTAAAATATACAAAATAGAACACAAAATATGCAAAATATATAATATAAAACTCTAGAGAATCTCCGACTTGAGGGTCCTTGACTGAAAGCAGAAAACAGATGTAGTGTTTAATCAATCAAGTGTGTACACAGCCTCTGCACTGCAAACAATTGAAAACCTGCTCTGTCACCCCTGAACCCCCACAATAAGATTATTCTCAGTATTAAAATAATACCCTAAAATAAAGCCCAACACGTTTCATGTTCCACACACTTCCTCAGGGAAAATCAGCCACCAGAAAATAGGGTGCTTTTTGAAATAAATATCAGCAAACGTTGACTATAGAATAAGTCATGCGCTAGCACTTAATTTCGAATTGGCTGAATTGGCACAACCAATATATCGCAACAGGTGTTAACCTGTGCCTGTACAGGTATTCCGGACAAAACAGCAATCAAACTTCCAAGATGATGTAAAGACAATGCTATCAGTAATAAATGCAGAAAAATTATATTTATTCAAATAAAATCCTTAAAACCATGTATAGAAAATCACCAATGCGTTTCAGGATCATAAAGACCCTTTCAACAGGTTGTTTGAAACAATAATAAGCTGGTCAGTTTACAGGCACCATTTATAAAGCCAAATAATGGATTTCTCATCATATCAATTTGAATTTTAATTGACTAGGCAAAGGCACCATGAAAAAAAGCTGACTATACATTGTCAATCCTTAATTAATGACCAGTTACCAAATTTAATAAATTCAACTGATCGCTATAATACAAATAATATTACTTGAACACTGGTGTAAAAGTAACATTAAAAACATATACAACATAATAATTAATCTTTATGACCCCCCCAAAATGATTCACTATTTTTTAAAAGAAAAAAAACAAAGTTCAGTTTTAACCCTCCGAATGCCTTTGCTTAATGAGTCAGACTTACAACTGTATAAGGTTTGCATTGCCTAGACCTCTGCAGTCGAGGCAAATCTGAGGTGGTTTGCACTTAAGGACAGAAGCAATGTTGACCTTTTTCAATATGTCTTTGTTCAACAGTATTTTCCCTCTTTTATTCCAACCACACAAATTTTATACATTTTTTTAAGCACAAGTATGGCTTTCTTTTGATACCACATTTATATGAATAATCCATCTCTTGGGATAATTTGTGCCCAATGGGTTAATTTGTTATGGAGGCTGCATGAAAGGTATGACCAGTCATTCATACCTACAAAATCTACAGTTTTAGGAGAGTACTATCCCTCTGGGGCAAAACTCCTCATGTCTCTCTTTCCCTCCCTAGTTTCCAACTTTTTTTTAGATAAGACTGTGTGGTGTATTACATTGCTCCACAATGAAAAAAACTCCCAACTCCACAATAAAACTCTGACACACCTGATGTGGGAGCTCCCTCTCAGGATATTTCCAGAGGAATAAGAAATCTCCCATTTTTTCCACTCAGTACCTCTCTTGATCAGATCCTTACGGATGAGAGGAAAAAACTCCTGATAAAAGGCTTTTCCTCAGTAAGGGTTTTTCTAAGCTATACCTTTTTTTAGAACAAACAGAGAAAGGAAATAAGCGCTTAGATCTAATAATATGAATAAAAAATATATATAAAATATAAATGGCACGAAGATGTAAACTAAACATATTTATTCTAAACAATAAAAAATTGTAAGGTAGTTCTAAGCTACACATATTAAATATACATATTAAGTGCAAATATACCCGAAGTATCTAGACAATAATATCTAAATAATAATAAAAAGTCCCAGAAGAAACAAAGTAAGATCTTCTGAAGCCAGTTCCTTTGTTGTATGCAATGATTAAGCAGATGAAGATAAGGGCAATATATGGTTAATTCAATAGAAACAGTAAACGTTTCAAACCCTTCTGTTGCGGAGTCACTGTCAGGGCGCGAGCAGGTAACGGATATCCCGGTATCAAATTTGTGTACTTGCCGGGTTTTTGATCCTCTCGACTTTTTCCCCTCCACTCCTTTTACACGGGCAGGTATCTTTATTCCCCCCGACTTATGAGCGGGTGCTTGTGAGGTCGTTATAAGATCTTTCTCTCTGTTATCAGGTATGCTGAAGCAATCTGGTGATGTAGCCTGCTCAGATAGCAGGTGTTGCTCCTTCCCTTAAGGTAGATGTAGGCTTAATCCCTGTATGGGAAGTCACTTTCCAGCTGATAAAGCTTTTTAGAGCTGCACAAATATCCCTCTATCCTCATAGGGACAGTGATGATAAAAAGTCACTTGCTTGTATAGTAATATACAGGATAACATTCTGATGCATTTCGTGCTAGAACTATGAGCACTTCCTCAGAGAATATCTTTTTTTAGTTCACTTTTGAAATGTCCCTTTTAACTATTTCACCAAGTCGCCATGATCAAAATGGCGACATGACAATCTCTCACTGCATGACAGCGTGAGATTGTCATGTCGCCTACTTAATGGTCGCATACATCTGCAGTACAAGGAAGTGCTCCAGCTAAAAGTATATATTACTTAAAATGTTGTAGAAGCTGGAGTGCCTCCGTGTGCTGAGTGTTGCTATTCTTAAATTTCTATGCTGCAAAAAAATTTCTTCCACTGGTCCTAGTCATACCCAGTTTGCAATCATTTAAGTCTTCCTTCTTCTAAATCACAGTAAATTGGTTTACATATTTTGTTTGTTTCTTACTTTAAAGACGAGGAATCATTTTAAAGGAACAAGATCTGAGGAAAATCAGAAAAAGTCCCCAAGAGCATAAAAGAGCTATGTTGATCATGGCTGTACAAATCAAACTGATAGCAGGGCACCTACAGGAACATCCTGATAATGTTGTATGCAAGGCACACGGAGTATTATGTATGCAGCATGCAGCACACACAGGCGCTCCAGCTGCTACAACATTTTGAGTAATAGATACTCTTAACTGGAGCGCCTCCATGGGCTGCAGATGTATGCAACCATTAAGTAGGCGACATGACAATCTCACACTGTTATGCAGTGCGAGATTGTCATGTCACCATTTTGACCATGGCGATTTGGTGAAATAGTTAAAAGGATACCCCTTTTTTTGGCTGAGGCTTTGGTGCAGTGGGCTTCTCTGCCTACTGTGGACCCCCCTATTTTACATCTGGCAAAGTCCACCTCCCTCTAGCTGGGGGATGCAATGGGACTAGTCTATAAGAGGATAGATTCTATTCTCAAAGCCTCCCACACTGCCACCAAGGCAGCACTAAGACCTATTTTCTCTGCCTTGCACAGGGCAGTTGCTGTTTTGGGTGAGCAACCTTCTTAGGCTTTCTGTGCTACTGTGGCTAAGGAAGACATATTGGTTCTGATGACTAACAACAAGGAGGCCAATACTTCAGTTTCGGAGGTGATTTTTGACACAGCCACATTTTCTGCTAAGGCCTCCGGCTTTTCTGTTGCTGTGCACCACACCTTGTTATAAATCAGTGAAAATGGGAAAGAAAAGAATGCACCTTGGCACAACAGCCCTGATAACACACATGAAATACAGACACCATGATATTTATGTGAAGCATGTTCAAGCCAAGCCCCTACAAAGGAAATCAGGAGCCACTGTTTCTGTACCCCCTGTCCCTCCCCAAAGGCGCCAAAAGTCGAGGCGGAAATCGAAGAGGAGGAAAAACAGAGGAACCCAGCCTAAGCCTGAAAGTTTGAATGCGAGCAAAATACCTGGTTAACCATCAGCTTCTGAATCTATGGTCATGGTGCAGGTATATATATAGCAACATCGTCTGGTGCTCCATCTCTGTCATCTTTACCTCCCCAACCAGCTGATAGCTATTCTGTAGATGAGAGGATGTGGCAGTTCGTGTCCACACATTGCATGGTGCGCTGACCACACATGGAAATGTAGTGGAGTAAAATCGCAGGCATGGAATCAAGCAGCATATGAGGAGATTATCCCGCTAGGCTGGTGGCAGGAGATAGTCAACATTATTAGTAAGACTGCAATCCTGAGTCCAAAAAAATTATTACTGATTCCTCAGGTCTTGTGCCTATATCAAGCCTGAGCCCAAAAAATAACTGATTCCTCAGGGCTTGTTACTCTAACAATCCTGAGTCCAACCAGTCATAACATTCCTCAGGGTTTGTGCCTCTAACAAGCCAAAGTCCTACAAATCAATGTTTCCTCAGGGCTTGGGCCTCTAACAACAAATCCTCCTCTACAAAATACTCTATACTGTCAAGTATCAGTCTACCCCAGTCAAATCTTACGTCAGGGAGGTCCCTATCCTGTTACGTACCAATGTTTTATATTAGAGTTAAGATTGTAGCCGTATTAGTCCAGTGATGTAGATGTATAAATAATATAGGCCTGCATGCCCATACTGCATTGTTGGCATTGTAGCATTCTTAATATGTGCAATCTTTTATTAACTCTCTCCCCTCCCATATCATCCCCTGTATTTTTCTTCTCTTTCTCCCCCCCCCACACACACTGCCTTGCATAGGGTATTTATGCAAGAAGAATGTGGATTTTCTTTTGGTCCCTGTCTTATCAGTAGTCACGCTGTGTTAACCCCAGCAAACAACACAGCTTTGAATTCAATGTATTAATAGCTGTGACGGGGGGTACAGGGGTTACTTATTGGTAGGCCGAGGGTTAAGAGATTTATCCAGCCAGACAAAAAGATAATAAATTGCATTTATTAGAGAGGTCACGGCACAAAACATAGGACAACAATTACAGGCAAACAAACAGGGGTAAAACATAAAAACTAAACACTTCTGCTGTTCTCTTCTTAGTTGCATAACTTGCCAGGGGTTACAAATAATACTCACAGTCCATTTTAGCTTAATGCTGGAGCTTATTCATAGTCCCACTAGAGGCAAGAGTAGGCATCCTGCCCACTACACATGCTGCTGGAGCACATGAAGGTTCCTTGTATCTTTTAGTCCTGGCAGAGGAGTTGAGGAAGCCATCCTAAGATCCTTGTGGTAGGAACATCAGGGTACTCTCTCTGTGTCTGAAGCTGCTTTGACTTACAGCCCACAACTGAAAAAGGGACCTGGCCCTATAGTGCCCGCTCACTCTAACTCTTCTGGTGAGGGCACTCACCAGTCCCAGTTTCTCCAGTACGCCTGTAGAAAGCACCTGGACCAGTCCAACTCCAGACTGGCCCCAGGCTACCCCCCTCCATGCTGGGGAGAGGCTCTCTCTTGCTCCTACATTCTGCAATTCTCTCTCTCTCCCTTCTCTCTCTAGGTTTTCTCTACCCACCCCCTACAGGATGTGTTGTCACAGGTACCATCTACCAGGTCTGTTCTGCTTGGCCTGATGTGAGTGGGGGAGATGCACACATTCCTCTACCCCCCCTCTCTATCTGACAAACACTGGCTATCTCATAACACAATCTCTGGGTTTAGCTAGACTGAATGGCACCATTCCTCTGTCCATCCTACACACTAACTAACCCATTCACTGCTGGTAACTGGACAACCCTCTCTAATGCATGCACACACAGGGGACATTAAGGGTTCAAGAATGGGAACACGTTAAAACAATGGCAATCACTGAAAACAGACACATTTCATTCTCTGGGTGACACCCATTCCGTCACAGTCTGTCCCCCCTTTCAGATGGGGACCCCAGAGATCAGTCCACACGGACAGATCACTGGGTCCCCACATATTAACTACTTTCATATACTTCTATCAATACAAACATCAAGCCTACAAAGCATTTGTATATACAGTACATCATTTGTATCTTTAGTGGCGATAGTTCCAAAACAAAGTCCAGTGATTCAGGATACTTTCCAGGGCAAGACATATCCAATTAGGGTGCAGGAAAAAAGCAGGCCCAAAACATTTCAAATAGGCAGATCTTCTGGTGTGGCAATGCATTTTCCTCACACACACACAATAGCTTACTGCCATCAAAATTAAGAGACCGTCCCAGAACACCATCCCACCTAAATCAGTCCAACATAAAGAATCAGAACAAGTCCCATCACAATCAGTGCTCCCACAGGAGTGTCACTTACCCCTGCAAAGACTTCCAACATTGCTTTTGGGGTGGATTAACATTTCCATTAAAATTCCCACTGTAACTGGTTTCTGAATAGCGCATCCTCCACTGGATTTTCCTTTAAGCTGAGAAGGTAGTGCAATGTTCTCTCTGGATTACCCTTCTGGTCTCTGTGTCACATTACTCCCATGCTTGGATTCTGTGGCACCCAACACTGGTTCAGCACATTCTGAATTTTCCCTCTGGATCTGGTTGCTTTGGAACTCTGTCTTTTGATGTTTGACCACTTTGCTTTGAAGTACTGGATCATCCAGGCAAGTCTGTAAAGCTGTAGATCACTGCATTGCTAGGGCATAGTGGGTGCTGGATGCAGACTACACCCCTAGTCCCATTTTGTCTGGCAGTGCTGATAGGGTACTTGCTCACATGTCCCTTAGGCTAACTCTAAGGCAAAACAAAAATAACAGGAGGGGTTCCCATACTGTTGTCCTTGGCCGTGTCTTTTTGTCTGGGTGCTAAAGTGACCACGCTACTGAGCTGGAACAACTAGCACACATAGTGGTCAGGGTTGCCCTCAGACACCCTGAACACCTAAGCTGGATATCCCACAAGCTGCCACCAGTGTGACGGGGGGTACAGGGGTTACTTATTGGTAGGCCGAGGGTTAAGAGATTTATCCAGCCAGACAAAAAGATAATAAATTGCATTTATTAGAGAGGTCACGGCACAAAACATAGGACAACAATTACAGGCAAACAAACAGGGGTAAAACATAAAAACTAAACACTTCTGCTGTTCTCTTCTTAGTTGCATAACTTGCCAGGGGTTACAAATAATACTCACAGTCCATTTTAGCTTAATGCTGGAGCTTATTCATAGTCCCACTAGAGGCAAGAGTAGGCATCCTGCCCACTACACATGCTGCTGGAGCACATGAAGGTTCCTTGTATCTTTTAGTCCTGGCAGAGGAGTTGAGGAAGCCATCCTAAGATCCTTGTGGTAGGAACATCAGGGTACTCTCTCTGTGTCTGAAGCTGCTTTGACTTACAGCCCACAACTGAAAAAGGGACCTGGCCCTATAGTGCCCGCTCACTCTAACTCTTCTGGTGAGGGCACTCACCAGTCCCAGTTTCTCCAGTACGCCTGTAGAAAGCACCTGGACCAGTCCAACTCCAGACTGGCCCCAGGCTACCCCCCTCCATGCTGGGGAGAGGCTCTCTCTTGCTCCTACATTCTGCAATTCTCTCTCTCTCCCTTCTCTCTCTAGGTTTTCTCTACCCACCCCCTACAGGATGTGTTGTCACAGGTACCATCTACCAGGTCTGTTCTGCTTGGCCTGATGTGAGTGGGGGAGATGCACACATTCCTCTACCCCCCCCTCTATCTGACAAACACTGGCTATCTCATAACACAATCTCTGGGTTTAGCTAGACTGAATGGCACCATTCCTCTGTCCATCCTACACACTAACTAACCCATTCACTGCTGGTAACTGGACAACCCTCTCTAATGCATGCACACACAGGGGACATTAAGGGTTCAAGAATGGGAACACGTTAAAACAATGGCAATCACTGAAAACAGACACATTTCATTCTCTGGGTGACACCCATTCCGTCACAATAGTATTAACTTTATTAACTGTGACTTCTGTGTCCTTGTGCTCAGGAATGCTTTAGACTTGAGAAAGGGATTTTATCCCGAAAGCTTGTCAATTCATAATTCTCTTAGTCCAATAAAAAAGATATTAATTTTGTTTGTTATTTTACATATTATTATTTTTTTTTATTAACTGTCCTCCCAATCCCAGTCAACAAACCTCCCCCCAAAAAACTTCCCTGTTCAACTGATCTTTCCACAGTCTCCACCAACACAGGCACCCTCAGACCCCTTTTATACCATGCCTGTGGGCAATAAATAAAATAACATTTGCTATGTGTTTTGCATAGATGTAGTCTTCCTATTGATTTTAGTGCAAAGAATTAGGTGAAAAAAGTGGAAAAACTTCACTTTTGTGGCTTGAGGTGATGATTTTCTCCCATCCCTACTCTTTAACCCCTTGCTCACCTCATATTACTATGGACCATGAGTTACGTCTGTGGAGGGTCTTGCGTTCATCTACGGCCCCTATTTTCATGGGCCTCTCTTTCTGAACAGGTGCCTGTGGGGACTGAAACCTTTCTTTCCAGGTTTCCCTGTCTATTAATTGGGCCCTTCTATCCTGGAGTATGGGTCCTCCTGTACAGATAACTTAGTCATGTTGGGGGGAGGTTATCCCTCTGGTAGAGTAGGCTTCTTCTGAAGAGTTTTCTACTTTGGTGTTGTGTTTTTCTCTGAGGGATTCCTCTGAAGAAGACAATGGGTCCACTGAGGTTTTTATCAGGGCTCCTGCCTCTGGCCCTTCATCAGGCAGGGAGTTTATTTCCCTCCGCTTCCCTTCTCTGACCAGGTAGTTCAGAAGGAATGGGAAATGTCTGATAAATTGATTATACCAAGACATTTTCCCTTCTTTACCCTATTTCTCCTGTTGGCCAACAACAATGAGTTAATACCCCAAGCTTAAAGGTCAGGAGGCTATACTGCTGCAATACCTCCATAAAGGTGTATTTCACAGCACCTGGTATTACTTCGCAGCCAACCTTTGCTATATCCCTACAGGATCCAAGAAAACCTGCACTGGTGGATGTGCTTAACACTTGAGGCAGTTATTTACCTCTTAAGATTGTGAGGAGTATTCTGCCAGTAGCTTCTTCTGCACAAAGGTGGTGGTGCAATAGAGGCGTGTGCTCCCTCTTGTCTTGTTTTTTGTTTTTACATATTTGGAGGATGTTTGGCCTAGGGTTCATCAAGAGGAAGCAGCAGTGATCAGGTGAAGTAACATCTACCATACAAGAAGTTCTGTTGTCCCATATACATGGACTCTTAGTTACGCAAAGTGGTATAATTTGTCATTTAGTTACATGCTTGGTATTGTGATGTATAGGTTTTAGTATCTGAAATAATAATATCCTGTTTGTAGCTCTGGGGGAGTTGTGTGTATATGTATTTTGGCTGTTCTCTTGGAACCTCAGGTTATTAAGGAAAGTTGCTCTTGGAGCAGGTTCATGCTCTTCTTGTCACCATCCTGGCCTTGCTAGGCCTGGTTCTCGGTTCTTACCCATTTATTCACAGCTGAGCCATTTTGGCTTCCTCTATTTCCATGGTCCTCTGCTTCCCCCAGATATGAAGAAGTTGGTTTTGATAGCTTGGTTGTTGAAGTCAACATTCTGTGTTAAAAACAGAGGAACCTGTCATTGCCACTATGATGAAGGCTCGTAAATTGGTGTCATCCAAGCCATACTATAGGGTGCAATCCTTGTTCTACAACTGGTATGAAGACCAGAGGTTTCAGGCGCATCCTCTTCCTCTTATGGTTATAATCTTAGCCTTTCTTTCGGTATTGCCTTCAGCATGTGCTTAGTCTTCCTCTTATATTTCTTCTCTATCTGTCTTTACAGATGCATGTTGCCTACTTTCTACTTGTGCACTTTTTGTGCAGGGAGCAGCTCAATCATACTCAGTCTTTTGGCATCTCACTCTTCTGTTGGACTTGACTTTGGCTTGAGAGTGCTTCAAGAAGTTCTTTTTGAGCCTCTGTTTCCCCCTTCAGTTCTTGACCATTAGGACAGCTTCCCTGCTTGCCACTGTGTCTGTCTGGAGTGTGGCAGAACTACAGGTTTTGTCCTGTAAACCTCCCTTTCTGATATTTTATGTTGACAGGGTGGTTTTTGAGAACTCCTGTAAAGTTTCCCTATAAGGTGGTTTCTGAATTTCTCATTATCCATGAAACTGTTTCTCCTTCATTTTTATCAGCTCCATCTAACAAGCAGGAGGAGGAGCTTCATTGTTTGTTTCCTCTCAGAAATCCTTTCCGCTAAATAGATTTGCTTGTTGTTATTCCTGAAGGCCCTTGTATGGGTCAGGTTGTGCTTCAGGTTACTGCTTGTAGCGGGCCAAACAAGTTCAGCCAATGGGAGCGCACCACAGCAAAGAGTGACAGAGGAAGATCACGGGCACCGTGATAGTACCCCCCTCTCAAAGACCCCCTCTCCTAGCAGGAGGTCTAGGTTTCTGGGTATATTTAGCGTGGAAATTGCGCAATAATCTAGGCACATGGAGGTCCTTCTGATCTACCCAAGAACGTTCTTCAGGGCCATAGCCCTGCTTTCTTGGTCAAGGTGACCATTTGTCAGGCCTATATCCTCAGTAAACAAGCCTGTCCCCTATAATGTTACAGCTCATTTCACCAGAGAGGTGGGTGTTTTCTTTGCCTACAACATCAGCTGTGTGAGGTGACACATGGAAGCGGTAATAACCAACACGTGGTTGGAACAGAAATACTGAGTAAATATGATGGTGAGACTCCTCCAACAAGGGATAGTAAAGCAAGATTCTACAGAGTGTAACCTAGGTACGGGGCTCAGGAGTGTGTGTTGCCAAAGTAGGTACTGTGCAGCGGCTTGGCCGACTAAAGTTGCTAGCCGCAAAACTAGATTATTTGGCCCCCTCCAGAGGAGCCGAAGAGTGACCCAGGATAACCACTTCAGAGACAAACTATATTTCTACTATCCCCAGGGAGAACAAACAACAACTCCAACAGGATACAGAGGTACTGAGTGTGTCCACGGTACTGGATATCAGGGAGTCCCAATTGATGGAATCAGGATAAGCAGGCTGAAGGGTTGTCAGGAACAGACCAGGTCATACATGGAGCAGCAGACTGAATACATCAAGCAAAGAGAGTAGTAAGGAACAGGCCAGGTCATACAATGGCAAGAGAGTTGTCAGGAACAGCAGGAGATCATACGCAGAGCAGCTAACAAGTATGCTAGGCACTGACTAGAAACGCTATAATAACACATCATGCTGTGCCTTTACAGAGCTTATAAAGGCCCCAACCTGGAAGTGGACTCAGAAAGTGGCGTGGATGCCAAAGGAAGGAAAATCTGCAGCTCTGAGAAGAAACCCCACAAAGGAGGCAGGCCAAAAAGAGTGGCGGTCATGACCGTAGCTTCTTTCCACGTTTAACACTGCCATGTTAGTGTTATGGTTTCAGATGAAGGCAGGTTTGGAAGGAAGTTCCTACAGGCTGTTGAACCTGTGTAGGTGTCAGTCTTGTATTTCTGCAAGTCATCTATTTCTTTCTTGTTACCGGGTTCTCTTTTAGAACTGGTCTTTTTTTTAAGGTTTTATTATTAATTTATTTAGAAAATGTTTTACCAGGAAGAATACATTGATATTTCTCTCGTTTTCAAGTATTTTCTTTTCTCTCATTGGAATCTAGGTGGATAACTTTTGCATATCTCCATGGTTCCTGTGTTCCACATTGAACTAAAGAGAAAAGGGATTTGTGTGTACTTATAGATTCTGCTACTCCATGCAAAGCATTGGAGTTCCTCCTGCAGAAAAATTAGCTTTTTGAGTTCCAGGCAAAGGGGTCTTTTGGGGTCTCTGGTTCAGGTGGCCCCCTTTCCTTCCACTGTTCTGTTTTCAGTCTTTGTTATAAGTTAGAACTGAGAAGATCTGGTGGGATAAAGTGGCCTAGGGAGGGAGTCACCACTTCCAATGAGCCTTTTAAGGAAAGTGCCCGGCACAAAGACACTTTAACTTGTGTCCCACATGGACTAAGAGAAAAGGATTTAAATCGGTAAGTACACAAAAAATCCCCTTTTTGAAGAGATGGACTTTGGGAGAAATCAGCAAAGTTTCTTCACTCAGTACATGAGGCATTTAGTACATGAAATATACTGCAAAATAACTATGTTCCACCATACCCAATCACTTTAAATGTCCTTATTCAAATGTTCATTCACTAGATGCACCTGCATGCTCTAACCACTCTGGAGCAAATTTCAAATGTGAAAAGCAATTATCTCTGTTATGGCCAAATTGCAAAGTTATCGCTGACACTATAACCTAAGAAAAAGGTGCGTGTATTTATCAGAAGGACTTACCTAAGTAGGTGTCCCTCAAACAGTAGACTGCTAAATGTATTACTGTTTTGCATGTGATCTGTTTCAGTCTATTGCTAGTTGTATTCAATACAAAAGTAATGTCCTTTATGAGTCACAAGGGTGTATGTAAGCCTGTTTGTTGTTAGGTGTGACCAAGGTAGACTCCTTTATCCAAAACTCCTGCTTGCACTCATGCCATCTCCCTGTGGAAGAAATGTCTTGGCATATGCTGACCTGG
Organism: Rhinophrynus dorsalis; assembly: GCA_037306005.1. Classification (NCBI taxonomy): domain Eukaryota; kingdom Metazoa; phylum Chordata; class Amphibia; order Anura; family Rhinophrynidae; genus Rhinophrynus; species Rhinophrynus dorsalis. The sequence goes on from CM074722.1 coordinate 117,306,040, forward strand.
AGAAATCATACTATATGTAGATGCTGGCTTTGATGGTCTGGGCTGTCCATCAGAAATACCCCTCAGGACTGCTGCCATTTGCCTACAACAGTACAAGTGTGACACCCAGCAAAAGGAATTCTGTTCCATCTAAAAACTAGCATTTATGGCCCTGAATTGGGCCTAGTTCTTACATCCCCGCATGACCAACATGGATATATAGGTGTTGAAAAGACATTTTGTTATTACAGGATTGTTGCCATTGAAACAGGTAAACATCCTCAGATAGCAATACTCAGTGAACAAGTGCTAAAACTGCGCATGGTTCCAAATGAAACTGAAACAGATAATCCTGTAGTTTTAGCACTCAATGTAGCAATCCATAAAAAAAAAATCTAGAAAACAGAATTTATACAAAGGATAAAACATAACTTATTGGAATTCACTATAATGAATAATGAAATAGTGGAAAAATACAATTGTTGTGTGATTTTTTTGTGGTGAAAGATGATCAGGCTTGCCACTACTATGTTGCTGACTGTTTTGTTGTTAAAATGTCTGTTTTCATTACTATGCAGACATGTACTGGGTAGATCAGCTGGGTTGCAAATAGTAATGTCTGCACTATGTCAGATCAATGGTACAGATAAAACCATTAGCTTTTATTGGAGTTAAGTAAAGAATGTAACACATCTAGGGCATTAAAAATGTTAACTCATAAGGCACAAGACCACAGATGTGTGTGTCGACATCTACAAATCGATGTGCTCCCTACACTTCGCCCGAGACACATCTCCACAGCAATGATCCTTGCATCTCGGTTAATGACTAATATCTGCAAGTCACTCAGGCAGATTACATAGTTACCAATTATCAGTCCTGAAAAAAACATCAAATTATGTAAGATGCAGTTGCATCATAAAGCAAAACATTATATTGCACTGTGATAATATTCATGGGGTCCACTGCATGGAAATCAGGAAAGACTACATCTTTGTATTGTCCCAAATAAGTTTTAGAGCAAAAGGAAGAGACAGACACTATTAAAACTTGCAACATATAACCACCTACAGTTCTTGGATACAGCTTATTTCCCCCCAGGGTAGAGCATCTAACCACATCTGCAGATGTAGATTCCCATTCCTCCTATGTTAATCAATCCTCTCATGGCAACCTGAAGAAATTCATCTATCACTGATCCTCCAAAAGCAGAAAAAAATTATTTTTTTCTTTGCACCTTCATTTTTAAGCACTCTCCTCACTCTTATAATTGTTTCCTAAACATGTAAATTTAATTTCTATACATTTGGTACAATTTATTTTAGACGTTATAACTGAAAGTGAGAAAGGAAACAAAATATTTGTCAAAGGGTTCTACATTTAAAAACAGGATGTAATGAATATAGCAACTCCAGAACATCAGGTTTTCAGTAACTAGTGTGCTATGCAAAATATGGGAAAACACCCCCAGTGTTAATTTAATTTGGGGTCCACTAATTTGACATAATTTGGTGCTGACTTTGTTCAATGGTAGTCCATAGGCAGTAAAAAACGGCAACTGCATCAAAACAAACTGCAGAAGGATGGTAAGAATTCCTTAACCCCTTAACGACCCTTGACGGTCATAGTACGTCAAGGGTCGATTTGACTTAACGACCGATGACGTACTATGACCGTCATCGAGTTCCGGGCTCCCCCCGCGGCTGCACGCCGTTCGGGGAGTCCGGAACGCAACGGAGCAAAAAAATTTTTTTGCTCCGTGGTCGTTGAGTCGCGTCCGCGGCCAGATTCCCCGGTCGTTAAGGGGTTAAATGAGTAAATAGTAACATAGTAACACAGATAAGGCTGAAAAAAAGACATGCGTCCATCAAGTCCAGCCCAGGCCAAAAACACCCCTGATCCAAAAAAAAAAAAGCCCTCTGGAGCCATTTCCAATCTAGTCCCAAGTGTGTTGGAGGGGAAATTATTCCTTCCTGACTCCAACTGGTAGTCAAATAGTTTCCAGGATCAATATTCTATTTGCTTTGAAGCCATCTGTCATAATGGTCAATATTATTCTGTGCTAGATAGGCATCCATTGCTTTTTTGAATGCAGTTGCATTATCTGCAAGCACAACATCCTGAGGCAAAGAATTCCATAGCCTTACCGCCCTTACTGTAAATAATTCCTGCCTTTGTTTAAGTCGAAAGCACCTTTCCGCTAGTCTTAATGGATGGTCTCTTGTTCTTAGCTCAGCTCTTTGCATAAATAATTCATTGGATAGTTCTTTGTATTGACCTTGAATGTATCTGTAAATGGTAATCATATCAACCCTTATACATCTCTTCTCTAATGTAAACAAACCCAGTTTGGCTAGTCTCTCTTTATAACTCAGATCCACCAATCCCTTTATCAGTTTTGTTGCACGTCTCTGCACCTTTTCCAGTTCAGTAATGTCTTTTTTAGAACAGGCACCCAAAATTGTACTCCATGTTCTAGATGAGGCCTAAGCAAGGATTTATACAGAGGTAGGATAATATTAGCATCCCTTGCTTCTACACTTCTTTTTATGCAGGCTAGTACTCTATTTGCTCTTGCAGCAGCTGACTGACTCTGCACACTGCTGTGAAGTCTATTGTCTATCAGTACTCCTAAATCTTTCTCTAATGAGGATTTCCCAAGTTGCTTCCCATTTAGAGTATATGTAGCAAGTTTGTTTCCTCAGCCCAAATGCATAACCTTACATTTATCTACATTAAATGACATCTGCCACTTTTCTGCCCATTCACTTAGTTTACCTAAATTCTTCTGTAGGGAAAAAACATCCAGCTCTGTATGTATTTCCTTACATAGCTTAGTGTCATCAGCAAAGATTGAGATGCTACTTTCAATTCCCACTTCTAGATCATTAATAAACAAATTAAAAAGCATTGGTCCCAGGACTGAACCCTGCGGCACCCCACTTATAACCTTAGACCAATTTGAAAAAGTTCCATTTACAACAACTCTCTGCCATCTATCATTTAACCAGTTCTCTATCCATGTACAGATAACACCGCCCAAACCGAAGCCTTTTAATTTATGCAGTAACCTGTTGTGATGCACTGTATCAAAGGCTTTTGCAAAATCCAAGTATACTACATCAACAGCAATTCCCCTGTCCAAATTACTACTCACTCTTTCATAAAATGCAAGTAAATTAGTCTGACATGATCTGTTCTTCGTGAAACCATGCTGATTCCTACTAATGATATTGTTTGTCTTCACATAGTTCTGAATACTGTCGGTTAATAACCCTTCTAGTATCTTACCTGCAAGCTCACAAGTCTATAATTTCCTGGTTTGGATCTTGCTCCCTTTTTAAACAATGGAACTACATCAGCTTTCCTCCAATCACAGGGCACCATGCTTGATGAAAGTGAATCAATAAATATTAAGTATAATGGTTTTGCTGTTACTGAAACCTTGTCCTCCGTAAGCCATGTAGATGTTGGAGGAAATTCCGTGGTTTTGTCTGTTTGCCCATAGCTTGTCATTGCTGCTTCCTTTGTATATACTGAAGCAAAGAACGTATTTAGGGTGTCAGCCATAGCTTTATCCTCACTAATCAATTCACCTGTCTCAGTCCTAAGAGGACCAATATCAACCTTAACTTTTTTGTTATTAATATACTTGTAGAATTGTTTAGGGTTTTTCTTGCTCTCATTTGCAATGTTTCTCTCATTTTCTATTTTAGCTAGCTTAATTGCTTGTTTGCAGATTTTATTACATTCTTTATATTTTTTAAATGATCCATCTGACCCGTTTAAACACTTTAAAAGCATGCTTTTTATTTCTCATCCCCCTGCTAACCACATTATTAAGCCACATTGGTTTCGCTTTACTTCTCTTGTGCTTATTCCCCAATGGTATATATTGACGTGTATATTTGCCCAAGACCATTTTAAATACATTCCATGATTCTTGTGCATTTTTATCTTTGAAAATTACATCCCACTGGATATCCTTTAACGCTTCTTTTAACTTTGTAAAATTAGCCTTTTTGAAATTGGTTACACTCTTGCTATTGGTTTTCTCATAGCAAACTTCAAAGGATACAATATTGTGGTCACTGCTGCCCAAATGTTCTCTTACTTGCACATTGTTTATCATGTCAGAATAATTTGAGAGCACTATGTCAAGCAAGGCCTCTTTTCTAGTGGGCTCCTCTACTAGTTGGGACATAAAATTATCATTTATCATACTTAGAAAAATATTTCCCTTTGTTGTGCCGGAAGTCACATTGCTTCAGTTAATTTCGGGATAGTTGAACTCTCCCATTATAATTACCTTTGTTGACCTAGCAGCCTTTTCCATTTGCAGTAAAAGTTGGGCTTCCTCCAACTCCCCAACATTAGGTGGCTTGTAGCAAATCCCCACCAATATATTTTTATTATGTGTGCCCCCAGTGTATATTTCAACCCACAAGGCCTCTACCTTTTCATTGGACCCTTCATTTATATCTTCCCTTAAACTAGGTTTTAAGGCCCGCTTTACATATAGGCATACCCCTCCTCCCCTTTTATTAACCCTGTCCCTCCTAAAAAGTGAATAACCCTCTAGATTGACTGCCAAGTCATTCATATCATCTAACCAGGTTTCAGACACTCCAGTCAGATCATACTGCTCATGTACTGCAATCATTTCTAGTTCATCAAAATTATTTTCAAATAAAAATAAACTACCAGATGCTTCTCAGTGCTGTTTAATGTTGGTTTCTTAATTACCTCTACAAAAAACTGTGAGAACAATGAAAACCCTGTTCCCCTTGAAAGGTTTTTTCCTTATGCTAATTGAAGATTGTCGCTGTCTGTGTTCCACCTGGACACTACCCTGCTGCTCTGAGGTGAGCAGTGTTACATCAGTAAAAAGGGCTGGAGGGAGATACTTTTTCATTCAATTACTCTTGAACTACAACTCTGACATGGCCTGAATACTATGAAGAATAATTGGAGCAGCTTTTATTTTGAAACATTACCATCCCTGTAACCCTTTGAGTGCCAGAGAGGTACGGAACGCATTGCAAAGCAATGCATTCTGTACCACTCTGGCACTCAAAGGGGTAAGTCCTTCCATCTGGCTGTTCATATGAATGACAATGAAGGTGTGTTGGTTGTAGTGAAACAGAGAAGTTTGATTTTCCTTTGATTTTCCTGAGGAACTTCACCCCTTTTTACAATAAAACCTGAGGCTAATTCAAAGTTCAGATACTGCTTCTTGGTTGATGTGTTTTAACCTCCTCAAAACCGTCAAATTCCACAATAGTCATTTACTTGTACTTTCATTGCTTTGTAATGCCACAGTGTTAAAGGGAATTTAAAAAGATACCTACCTGATGTTGCAGAGGTGGTGTTTAAAAATGGTCTGGCACTAAACAGTCTGTAGGTGTTATAAGAACTGATTAATAAGATATTTGCTGTACCATAAATGGCATAAACACTGGTTCTTATACGTGGTCCAAAATAGTAGGCAATATGGGTTATAAACAGCCAAGTTGTATATTCATGTTCATTGTTAAACCTAATTGATTATTTTACGTGGCAAGGACACTTGAGCTTAATGCCTTATTTTTTATTATCCAAGCAATCTAATGAGTCACTGTAGCTCTCTCCAGTTATACATTTCAAAGTATTGTCTTATCATTCAGTGATCATACATATAAACATGTCTGTATAGCAATGGATGTGAAATATACAGATGTATTTACATGCTTCTTGTTTTATAAAGATTGGCTTTAGAGTGCCAGAGTGACCCTTCAACTCATGAGAATGCATTCACTGCACCATCATCAGAGAATGAGGATACCTTAGAGAAATTTTCCTACTCCCTTTTAAAGATTTGTGACAGCCTTTGTATTCCTACTGTTCTGGTGAGTTAAACTAAATTAATGTATTACTTTTATACAGTCTTTGTGGCAAGATAATTTAGTAAAGCAAAGGATAAAGGAGTACTGCATGTTAATCTATAATGTTAAATGCATTTATGTTTCGGCAAGAGGGCACACAGCAGTATGATAATAGAAACACTAAATTTGTTTTACTGCAATAGTATCATACATACGAAAAACAGTAGAATATTTGTTTACATTGCAAAAAGTTATTTTTAAGTGGTTGGTATTTCTTGGTTCTATGCATGCCTATGCCTTTAAGCAGATGGGGAGCGCTGTCAGCAGGGACAGCAGATCCTGTCCAGTAGTAGAATACAGGAGCAGGATGTCTTTTTAGTGCAGGAAGCTATTTCTATAAATAGTTAACTCTTTGAGATCTAAGGGGTAGCAATGGGAAGTGCATGGGTTGTGTCGTCAGTTGGTTAGCTCATGTCCAGCAAAAGTAGAAAGCTGTCATTGACAGCCTTGTCCCTGTTTTACTGCTGAGTGAATCGGTTTCCAGCAGTAAGATCACAGTGACTAGGATAGGTATTACAGTGACCACACTTAAAGTTTGAATGAATGCTTTAGATCAAGGGGCAGGCTGTTGTTTTAAAGTGTTGGCCACTTTGATATGAGCTAAAACTTGCAGTATTAACACATTATTTCTATAAAAAGAAGAGCTATATAGGGGTACATTATAAAACCTCGCTAATTGCATGCAAACAATCAGGGGTTGAACTGATTTCCATGATTCCCTTAAACAATGAAAGGGTGAAACCCATCACTTGCCTGAGGGTTCTTCATTCCCTTTGTGAACTATGCTTTGGTCTTGATAAAAGTAACAATATTGACAGATACTTTGACCACAATAAACAGCATAATCACATTTTCACCCAGAGTCCTGCAACTTTACATCACTTGAAATTATGTTTGACATCCAGGAATATTTTTGTCATGGGTATCTCACTCTCTCTATCTTCCTCCCTATTGCTCTCTTGTTTGCATGGGTACCTTAAGAAATGAAATGGTGAAACCCTGGGCTCGTTCAAGGATTCTTTGTTCCCTTTGCTAACTATGACTTGAGGGAAATTCAGCCGGAGCAATTATGACCTTTTTGACTATGTCTTTGTTCAACAGTGTTTTCCCTCTAAGTCTTTTATTCCACCCCCATAAATTATATACTGTTTTTTTAAGCACAAATAGTGCTTTCTTTTGACACCCCACTTACATGGATAACCCACCATTTACTTTATTAAAATTAAAAAAAAAAAAAAAAAAAGGTTAAAAAAAGTAAAAAAAACCTCACCATTTTTGTTTTTTCTCTTGGGATCAATTGGGCTGAAAGGGTTACATTTTTATGGAGACTGCATGAAAGGTATGACCGGTCAGTCATACCTACAAAATGCTCATTTTATACTGGCCACTGTCCCCCCTGGGTGAAAATCCCCATGTCCCTTTTTTATCTATGACATTTGGCGGTATGTATAAGTGTATTACATGGCTCCACAACAATCACACTCCCAGTTTTGTTTATTGAGATTTTTTTTAAATAAAATATTTTTTTGGAAAAAAAAGTGTGTTGTGTTTTAAAAAAAAGGTGTATCATTGCAGGTCAGAAATTGACCTTCATTTAGCCAGCCTCCAGCATCAGCAGTGAAGGGGTTAATACCCTCGGCTGCTGTATTTTCTTTTTCCACTAGGTGTCTCCTCTCTGCTTCTCTCTCCCTTACTTTGATAGTAAGGGAGACAGAGGCAGAGGAGAGACATAGAGGAAGTATGCTTTGCGTACTGCCTCTATCACTCAGAATGCTGGTACATGTGATCGCTGCTACGGCGATCACATGACCCGGCACAAGCAAGAAGGGCTGAGACTGAACGACCCAGTCTTGGAGCGTTCAGTCTCAGCCCAGAATTAATGATAGCAGCGTGCACGGAGGCACGCTGCTATCATTTAAGCCATGACGGTCCAGGACCGTCATGGGTCCTTAAGGGTATAACAACCCATGATGATCCAGGACCATCATGGGTCCTTAAGGGGTTAAACAAACACATGATAGCCCTGGTCTTTGAGGGGTTAATGTAGATAACATTAATGTATACTGGATGTTTGGACAAGAAACATGATCTTTACAGCATCTGTTAATATGGTGCACCCATCTGTATTATAATAAAAAAAAGAAAAAGGAGCCAAGCCATTTTTATAAAGAGATACATATTATTAGCCTGACATTGGTAAGATAATCAGTCTGAACTCTTATATAATCCATTGGGCTTAAGCCTCTTAAATGTAATTAATGTAGGGACTCTGGACCCCAAATTAATTTTTACCCTTAATTAATTCCTTTCCTTTTTGGTAAAGTAGAGGAAAGGGTCCTCTGGCTTTTTTTTATTAATATGGAGGCTGTGGACCACATTAAAAAAAAAAAAAAAAAAAAAAATATATATATATATATATATATATATATGTTTTTTCCATTTAATACATTGAGGTAGGGAATTAAAGTTATTCATAGAAAAAAAAAAGCAACATTGTCGCTCACCGACCACCAACATTTTGATGAATCAGTAGAGGAAGTTAAAAATCAGCTTTTTATTAATGGTATGACATTAACAATGCAAACAACAGGACTTACATACTGTAATCACACCGGTCCACTCCTTTGTGCATTACAGAAGTGTACGAGCCTCCTTCATCAGGTAACCAGTACAAATGAAGATCAGACACAGGTATATTGAAGTAAAACCACCTTTATTAAAAATACACAATAATAGTAATTCCCCAGCAAAGCCTCAGAACATAAAACGGACAGGCTACAGTCTACTACCCAGACTGACACTGAGAAGAGGCCTGTACTACTCAGAGGAGTAGAGAACCAGCCTATGGTTCTATCTCCCAAAGATGTATAAGGCGCCTAACAGAATCGGAGTACTACCACGTGGTACAGAATGGGGACGGTGGCAAACGGAGCAGAGGACAGCACAAGTGTCACAGTTTTTGATGTACACTCAGACCCGACTGGTAAGATTAAAATGACTTTATTAGGATAACGTACATACAATAAGTTAGGCCCACAAGCCCACAATAACAGAACATATATTGCAATAACAATCCAGTCCCTTGATATATAGGAAGAGATGAAGGCAGCAGCTGGCTAGAGAGAGTTCTGAACTTGAACCCAAATGACTGGAGGCACACGAGACAATAGGCAACCAAACCCTAGCGGACTAGGGGCTAGCGGAGGCTACGCAGCCAAGCACTGGAGGCAGAACCCTAGAACTGTAGGAGTCCAGTAGTAGGTAACTGGTACGAGACCCAGACGCCTGGGAGGCACTGAACCCAGTGGTACCGAGGCAACACTGACCCTAGGGACTAGGGTCACAGTAGGACATAGGCAACCGCTTCTGGTTGGAAAATCCTAGAACACTAGGGGTGGATCGAGACACACTACAGGAAGGCAACTGGTGTCCCCACACACTTGTAAAGTGTGATGTAATGCCACAGCTGGCTCTTGAGCCTGGAGGCTACTGCAGAAGGGAATGGAGCACTGACCCTGCCTAGAGGATCTAGGCACTGAAAGGGTCTAAAAGTAATGCCAGAGAGAAGTCTGCATCTCACACAGGGAGTGAGCCCAGCTATGAAAACGGAGAAGGACACAGATGGAGATCAGAGTAACTCAGTCAGTGCTATACAGCACTGAACCGTACTTCACATGTGCACACCGCCTGCAGCGGTTATTCATTAAGTGGCTATAGCTCGAATGCTCAGCCTACGGTCGGCAAGAGAATAGAAGCGCCACGTGGTGCTACTACAGACAAGCGCAACAGGAAGGCAGCAGAGTGGAATGGTAGTCAGATAGAAGCAACCAAGCGGGTTCAGTCAAGCGCAGTTAGCTACAGAGTGGGTTCTCAGCCAGATACTGTAAGCAACGTAGCGGGTTCTCAGCCAGTACAGTCAGCAACGTAGCGGGTTCTCAGCCAGATCGGTCAGAAACGGAGCGGGTTCTCAGCCAGGTCAGCAACGGAGCGGGTTCTCAGCCAGATACAGTCAGCAACGTAGCGGGTTCTCAGCCAGATCAGTCAGCAACGGAACGTGTTCTCAGCCAGATCAGTCAGCAACGGAAACAGCAACACAGGATGCACAGGAACGTCGTTAGGCAGGCCAGGTCATACACGATCAGAGCAAAACAGGAACTAACATCAGGAACAGGTACACCATGAAAGGGCGCCTCAGTATAGACATGACAGAGTATATAAAGGCTGGCCCTGGGAGGAGTCAGGATCGCAAGACCAATAAGAGAGAGGCAGTGAATCAGGAATAATAATGTCGCCGCCTGCGGCCTTGAGCACAGGCACCGTGACAACAAGCCACAGTACCGCTGATGCGAATAGCCCAGTGAGTCTAGGATACATGGAACGAGTAGACAGCCAGAGCCACAGTTCAGAACTGGGGTGGATAGTCAGACAAGCCAGGGTCATACATGGAGCGAGTAGTCAGCCAGAGCCACAATTCAGAACCAGAGTGGATAGTCAGACAAACCGGGGTCATACTTGGAGCGAGTAGTCAGCCAAAGCCACAGGTCAGAACCATTGTGGATGGTCAGACAGGCCGGGGTCAGACACGAAGCGAGAATGGAAGCCAAACCAACAAGGAGCAAACGTAACGAATAATCAGAGGAACACCACATAAGGGCACCTGGCTTCTGACTCTATGTGAGTTACATGACACACATTAGAAATGTGCATGTTAGCTGGAAGTTCCAGGGTGTAGGCTGCAGGGTTAACCCTAAGAAGAACCCAAAAGGGGCCTACAAAACGAGAAGCCAGTTTCCTACAAGGCACCTGGAGATTAAGGTTGTGAGAAGATAGCCATACTCTCTCTCCCACCTGGAACTCTGGAGCTGGCAACCGTCTACGGTCTGTGTCTCTCATAGACCGTAGACGTGGACCCTTGCAGGGATCTCTGAAGGTTGAAACCCGTAATTTATCAGAAACAGGGAGTTCTGAGAAGAAGAATTCACGGCACAATTCCTGGCAAACTCAGCCCACGGTAACATGTTCGCCCAATTACCATGATGGTCCGATGTGAGGCAACGGAGGAACTGTTCCAATGCTTGATTAGACCTCTCTGCAGCACTGTTAGACTAAGGATGGTAAGCCAAGGAGAATAAGAGTTGGATGCTCATCTGTCTGCAAAAAGACGACACAAACTGACTCCCGTGATCTGAGATCACCACCTTGGGTATACCGTGGAGGCTCACTACTTCTATGGCAAATATCTCGGCCAACTCCCTCGTGGAGGGGAGTCCCTTCAGAGGTACGAAATGAGCCATCTTAGAAAATCGAACTACGATCATAAGGATGACAGTGTTCCCCTCAGAGACAGGCAGTTCCACCATAAAATCAATGGATAAGTGAGACCAAGGCCGTTCCCCATTCGGAATGGGTTGAAGGAGCCCCACCAGAAGGTGGCTATCACGGTGCCCATGATTGTTGCAATTCAGTGTCTATCACCTGTAGGGGGCTCCCATTGGCTGTCTGCCTTCAGCCCGCCTCACATTGCCTTTTTAAACTCAGTCTGGGCACCCTTTGGTTGCCCTTTCATGGTGTCTTTGACAGCATCCACTTCCTCCTTACTGGAGTAGCTGATTGGGCCTGTTGCTGAGCTCCTGAGTTCCTGAGTCAACCTGTTCCTGAGTTCCTGCCTGCTTTGTCAGTTCCAGTCCGGTTCCGGTTGTTCTCATCAGTAGCTGATGCTCCTGTTGCCAGTCTACTTGGCTGCGCTTGATCCGGTTGATCTTCTCTGCTGGTTCCTGTTGTTTCCTGCTTCCAGTTCCTGCATCTGTGGCGACATTGTTCTTCATTCGCTTCGGCGACATTTCCTCCTGTTGGTTCTCAGCGTGCGGACGCTGGTTTGCTTCACTAAGCCTTGCGGCTCACATTCAGCCTGTTGGTTCCAGCATGCGGATGCTGGTTTGCTCCATTTGCCTTGCGGCTCACATTACAATCTGTTGGTTCCAGCATGCGGATGCTGGTTTGCTCCATTAGCCTTGCGGCTCACATTACAGTCTGTTGGTCCCAGCGTGCGGGCGCTGGTTCGCTTCATTAGCCTTGCGGCTCACATTATAGTCTGTTGGTCCCAGCGTGCGGACGCTGGTTTGCTCCATTAGCCTTGCTGCTCACATTCAGTCTGTTGGTCCCAGCGTGCGGATGCTGGTTTGCTCCACTAAGCCTTGCGGCTCTCATTCTGCCTGTGTGTTCCTAACGTAGGGCGCTGGTTTACTCCCTGACTTGCAGTCAGGTTCTTGATGGTTCTGAGTGCGCTGTCCAGTCCTAACAGCATTGATTCCTATAGTATATGGGCACGAGAGCTTCTGATTACTGTGAAACCACTTGACCTGGTAACTTCTATATTCCATCTTACTGTCATTATCATCTGACAGTCATTAGGTCACAGTGGTTGTCACCTTCCTTTGGGCTGCCTTGCCTGGTATATTGGTAAGGCCGGTAGAACCTTTCACTTTGCCACCTTAAGGTTGCCTTACCCGGTATTGGCAAGGCCGGTAGAGCCTACTCATTGGTATCCCGTCAGGCTGCCTTGCCCGGTATATTGTTAAGGCCAGTAGAACCCTTTATGTTGCCACCTTACGGTTGCCTTACCCGGTATTGGCAAGGCCGGTAGAGCCTACTTGTTGGTATTCCGTCAGGCTGCCTTGCCCGGTATATTGGTAAGGCCGGTAGAACCGCATACTATTCCATCTTAGGTTGCCTTACCCGGTATTGGCAAGGCCGGTAGAGCCTACTACACTGGTATCCCGTCAGGCTGCCTTGCCCGGTATATTGTTAAGGCCAGTAGAACCTTTTATGTTGCCACCTTACGGTTGCCTTACCCGGTATTGGCAAGGCCGGTAGAGCCTACTTGTTGGTATTCCGTCAGGCTGCCTTGCCCGGTATATTGGTAAGGCCGGTAGAACCGCATACTATTCCATCTTAGGTTGCCTTACCCGGTATTGGCAAGGCCGGTAGAGCCTACTACACTGGTATCCCGTTAGGCTGCCCAGCCCGGTACATTGGCTGGGCCGGTAGAGCCTCTTGTTCCAGACTCGCCTGGGTTGCTTTGCCCGGTATATTGGCAAGGCCGGTAGAACCTATTTGCTATTGTCATTATCTGCTATGTATTGTTTGTATGTGTATGAAAACTCTATGGGATTGCCTTTGACTTTTCAATAAAGTTATGTTTTTACCTAAACCTTACGTCTGAGAGTCTTAACAAACCGTGACAGTGTCTGGAGGTCTTGGTCTGGGCACAAGTCGAACAAGGGGACACAAAAGCAGAACAGTCTGCTCTCAGGCTAGGCCACCAGAAAAGTCTAGACATGGACCATATGAATTGGTCTCTACCAAAGTGGCCAGCCTCCCTTGAGGCATGGTACATCTCTGATAATTTCGTACGTAGAGAGTCTGACACAAAGTATCTCCCGCTTGGCTTGTCAAGTGGTGCGGAGGCTTGCGCGGCCAATATCTCCTCTCCCAAAGGAGAGGTAATACTCATGCGAATAGTAGCCAATATCCGATCAGAGGGAATGATAGGAGTTGGAGGACTCTCCTCCTTGGAATCTGCCCCGATCTGCCGGGAAAGGGCGTCCGTCTTAATACTCTTTGTACCCGGGAGGTAAGAAACCACATAGTTGACAGGAATAAGGCCCACCTGGCTTGTAGTGAAGATAGCCTCTTGGCCTCAGACAGATATGTGAGATTCTTGTGGTCTGTTAGAATCAGAATCAGAATGCTAGTTCCCTCTAGTAGATGCCGCCATTCCTTTAGAGAGAATAATGGCGAGCAGTTCACAATCACCCACATCATACAGACTCTCGGTTTTAGACAATTTCTTCGAAAAAAACCCTCACGGAAGTAATGGTTTACTGGGCCTTGCACTCAGGGACAGCAAAGCGTCTGCTCCAGACTCAGAAGCATCATCTTCCAGGGTAAAGGGTAGGGTGGGATTCGGATGGGACAGAATAGGAGTTTTGGCAAAAGCGGGCTTCAGGTTTTTGAAGGCTTGTAGGGCACTGGATGACCAGTCCGAAGGATTCGCCCCCTTCTGAGTCATGTCCGTGAGGGGTTTGACCACAGTGGGGAAGTTTTGTATAAACTTCCTGTAGTAATTTGTGAAACTCAGGAACCGCTGTATGGATTTCAACCCTATCAGAAGTGGCCATTGCAAGACAGCAGAAAGCTTTTGTGGGTCCATGGCTAGACTGGAGAAGGAGGTAACGTAACCCAAGAATGTCACCTGAGATCTATGAAATTCACATTTCTCCAATTTGCAGAACAACTTTGTCACGGTTTGTTATGACTCTCAGACACAAGTTTTAGGTAAAAATCAATTTTATTGAAATAATAAATTGATAACGTAGGATGGCAAACACATGTATACAGATACATACAGAATATAACAAGTCAGAATGCAGACTCTACCGGTCCTGTCAATATACCGGACAGGACAGTCTGAAGAAGCAGAATGTTAGGCTCTACCGACCTTGCCAATACCGGGTAAGGCAACCTGCAGATGGAATAGCATAACGGTTCTACCGGCCTTACCAAATTACCAGGCAAGGCAGCCTCAACAGATTCACAATGTAGGCTCTACCGGCCCTGCCAATACCGGGTAAGGCAACCTCAGATGGAATATGACAATAAGGTTCTACCGGCCTTACCAATACCGGGCAGGGCAGCCCAGAGAGAATAGCAGCAGTCAGATGGTAATGGCAGACTGACAGGATCGTAAGCAACCCAGTGTACATACACTGAGACCAACAAGGATAGTGGAGTCGCAAGACTTTGGAGCAAACCAGCGTCCACACGCTGGGACCAACACAGGATTGTATAGCCGCTAGGCTTTGGAGCAAACCAGTGACCGCACACTGGTGTAGCAAGCGAGTTTGTATAGCCACAAGGCTTCAGAGCAATCCAGCGTCCGCACGCTGTGACCAACACAAAACTGTATAGCCGATAGGCTTGGAGCAAACCAGTGACCGCACACTGGTGTAACAAACAAGTAGTATAGCCGCAAGGCTTTGGAGCAAACCAGTGACCGCACACTGGTGTAGCAAGTGTGTTTGTATAGCCGCAAGGCTTTGGAGCAAACCAGCGTCTGCACGCTGGGACCAACTCAGGATAGTATAGCCGTAGGCTTTGGCGCAAACCAGTGACCGCACACTGGTGTAACAAGTGTGTTCGTATAGCCGCAAGGCTTGGGAGCAAACCAGCGTCCGCACGCTGGGACCAACTCAGGAGAGTATAGCCGATAGGCTTTGGAGCAAACCAGTGACCGCACACTGGTGTAACAAATAAGTAGTATAGCCGCAAGGCTTTGGAGCAAACCAGCGTCCGCACGCTGGAACCAACACAGGACTGTATAGCCGATAGGCTTTGAAGCAAACCAGTGACCGCACACTGGTGTAACAAGTGTGTTCGTATAGCCGCAAGGCTTTGGAGCAAACCAGCATCCGCACGCTGGGACCAACTCAGGATAGCATAGCCGATAGGCTTTGGAGCAAACCAGTGACCGCACACTGGTGTAACAAGCGTGTTCGTATAGCCGCAAGGCTTTGGAGCAAACCAGCGTCCGCACGCTGGGACCAACTCAGGATAGTATAGCCGATAGGCTTAGGAGCAAACCAGTGACAGCACACTGGTGTAACAAGTGTGTTCGTATAGCCGCAAGGCTTTGGAGCAAACCAGCGTCCGCATGCTGGGACCAACTCAGGATAGTATAGCTGATAGGCTTTGGAGCAAACCAGTGACCGCACACTGGGGTAACTAACAATGTCGACGACGCGACCGAGCAAGAGGTCGCCAGGATACTGGAGACAGGCGATGCGATGACAGGAACCAGCAACGATCAGTCAGGTCAGGAAACAGCAGAGTTGAAGAACCGCAGGAACAGCAACACCAGAGACTAGGCCGGAACCAGGACTGGAACAACTCAGCAGGCAGGAAACACTGGAGCAGTAGAGATCAGGAACTCAGGAACACATGAGATCAGGAACTCAGGAACACTGGAACAGAGGCCCAGCTATCACTAGCATAGTGATAGCAGGAAGGTCAGAAACAATACGAAAGGGCACCCAAAGGGTGCCCAATCCAGGTTTAAATAGGCAATGAAAGGCGGGCTATCTGCAGACAGCCAATAGCAGCCCCCTACTGGTGACAGACAAGGAACTGCAGCAATCACGGGCACCGTGATAAACTTGTTCTCCCTCAACAGTTGTAAGACCAACGACACATCAGCCCGATGGGTCTCTAGGTTCGGAGAATGGATGAGAATGTCGTCCAGGTAGACCACAACACACATTTTCAGTAAATCTCTCAAGACATCATTTATGAATTTTTGGAAGACAGCAGGAACGTTGCACAATCTGAAGGGATCACCAAATATTCATAGTGCCCGCTATGGGTGTCAAATGCTGTCTTCCACTCGTGGCCCTCTTTTATTCTTACAAGATTGTAAGCAGCCCTGAGATCAAGCTTAGTAAATACTGTGGAGCCCTTGATCCCGTCAAACAGCTTAGTGATTAAAGGGATAGTAATGTTTCATAATAAAAGCAGCTCTAATTAATCACCATAGTATTTGGATTTTGGAGAGTGTTATTTCAATTCTGACAGAGTTGTAGTTCAAGAGTAATTCAATAAAAAAAGTATCCCCCTCCCGCCCCTTTTACTGATATAACACTGTTCAGCCAGATCAGAAGGGAGGTGCCCAGGAAGACTGCAGAGAGGGACAATCTTTAATTAAGATAAGGGAAAAACCTGAAAAACTTGTCAAGGGGGGAAGGGCCTTCATTGTTTTCATAGGAAGAAGATCGTCCCCTTCTGTTATCTGTCTAGTCTTACAACCAGATTCCACATCTGAGAAGAGATGGCTTACACTAGGTAGAAGGGGCGGGAGGGGAAACTTTGCTTGTGAATATCTCTCAAACCATAAAGGTTTGAGAGATAAGACTTATATCGTTCATGTTTTTTTAATGTCTACAGAATGAAATAAAGATAAAACAAAGTATTACTATCCCTTTAAAGGAGTGGAGTAGGCATTCTTGACCATCAGCTTATTTAGGCCCCTGAAATCGATACATGGTTTTAGTTCCCCATCCTTTTTCTTCACAAAAAAGGACCTTGCCCCTGCCGGAGAAGAAGACTTGAGAATTACACCCCTAGACAAGGCATCAGTCATGTAGTCCTCCATAGCTCGATTCTCTTCCACCTACAAGGGATAAACACGACCCCTGGGAGGTCTAGCACCTGGAACTAGATCAACAGTACAATCATACGGCCTATGCGGTGGCAATGTACTGGCCTCTACCTTGTTGAATACTTCTCTGTAGGACTGGAACTCTGTAGGTAACGAGGTAGAGGTACATAAAATTCTCATACACTGCTGTAGGCAAGACTTCGTGCACTGAGGGGACCAAGATACAATGTCACAAGTTTGTCTATCAATCCTTGAATTGTTCAGCTGCAACCAGGGAAATCCCAGAATAATGGCATAATGAGGAGAATGGATGACATGAAACTGTAAGTTCTCCACGTGGAGAGCTCCTACCCTCACAGACAAGGAACAAGTCTTGTGGGCAACCTGTGCTGGTTGAAGGGGTCTCCTGTCAATGGCTTCAATAGCCAATGGAGAGGAACGGGGTATCAGCAGAATCAAATGCTGGGCTGCAAAGTCTGCGTCAATGAAAAGCCCAGTGGCCCCTGAGTCTAGCAAAGCTGGAGCAACCACCATGGACTAAACAGAACTACCTCAAGGATCAGGTTGCCTTGAAGAGTCTCTGGGGACAGTGAAACTCCACCTAGGGTCTGTCCCCTACGTAACCCTAGGTGCGAGCGTTTCCTGGCCGGATGGGACAAGAGAGCAACAAGTGACCAGGCTTCCCACAATATAAACAGAGGCCCTCCCTCCAGAGGAGAGCCCTCTCCTCCACCGAAAGACTCATAAAACTCTAGTTGCATGGGTTCTCCTCTAATGGAGTCAGAACCAGGAGGCATGGGAGGCAAGGGAGGATTGGTCGGGTTCACAAAGCTGGGTGCCAACCGGGACGGAGGCCTACGCATATGTTCTTTGAACAATGGTCTTTCCCGGATACGAGTATCGACCAGAATGATAACTGAAATCGGCTCGTGGGCTGCAATTTCATCTTTGATCATGTCACATAGGCCCTGGAAGAATGCGGCTACAAGTGCTTCATTATTCCATCCTACCTCCGTTGCCAGTGTACAAAATTCTATGGCATACTCCGCCACTGTATATGTGCCTTGGCGGATGGTCATAAGTTGTTTGGCAGCGGAGGTTGCACGACCCGGAACATCAAAGACCCTATGAAATGAGGCCACAAACTCTGTGAAATTGTAAATAATGGGTTTGTCTGTTTCCCAAAGAGGATTAGCCCATGCCAATGCTTTTGCCCGATAGGAGGGAAATCAGGAGTCCCACTTTACTCCTCTCTCTTGGAAATGCTTGCGTTACCATCTCTAGAAAAATCCCCAGCTGAGTAAGTAACCCCTGGCAGAGGGTAGGTTCCCCCCATAGCATTTAGGTAATGGAGTGGACCAAGATAACTCTCTATCAACACAACCTCAGGGATAGCAAGAATGGCCAGTGCCAAATCTGGGGAGGCCACCGGTTGCTGAGCAAAACGATCAAGGCGCGCAGTTAAGTTTAACAGAATCTGCATGGCCAAAGACAATTGAACAATGAGTTGATCCTGCAAGTCCATCCTGGACAGGATGCTCGGAGAAGGTGGACTGCCTGTACCTTCAGTACTCATGGCCTTTACGTACTGTCACGGTAACTAGTACGAATGAAGATCAGACACATGTATACTGAAGTAAAACCACCTTTATTAAAGATACATAATAATAGTAATTCCCCAGCAAAGCCCCAGAACATAAAACGAACAGACCACAGTCCACTACCCAGATTGACACTGAGCAGAGGCCTGTACTTCTCAGAGAGGAGTAGAGAACCATCCTATGGTCCTATCTCCCAAATATGTATAAGGCGTCCAATGGAATCAGAGTGCTACTGCACGGTACAGAATGAGGACAGTGTAGGGTTGACACCTTTTCTTAAAAAAAATACCGGCCATGGCATTCCCTCCATAGACTAAACATTGGACAGAAGCCAATTCTTTTACCGGTAAAATACCAGCTGGGTGGCAACCCTAGGACAGTGGCAAATGGAGCAGAGGACAGCAAAAGCCACAGTACCAGTAATGCGAATAGCCCAATGACTCTAGGATACACGAGTGAGTAGTCAGCCAGAGCCACAGTTCAGAACTGGAGTGGATAGTCAGACAAGCTGGGGTCATACACTGAGCGAGTAGTCAGCCAGAGCCACAGGTCAGAACTGGTGTAGATAGTCAGACAAGCTGGGGTCATACACAGAGCCAGTAGTCAGCCAGAGCCACAGGTCAAAACTGGTGTGGATAGTCTGACAGGCCGGGGTCATACACGGAGCGAGAGATAACTAGAGTTACAGGTCAGAACCGGTGTGGGTGGTCAGACAGGCTGGGGTCATACACGGAGCGAGAACGGAAGCTAAACCAGGGTCACAACGAGGAGCAAACGTAACAAGTTATCACAGGAACACCACATAAGGGCAACTGACCTTAGGCTCTGGGAAGTAAATATAGGCCTACACGGAGGCGGGAATCAATTAGTCAAATTGAACGCGTTTGTATAAACAAGCACCACGTTCAGAGACAGAAACCTGCGCCTGCATCTGTGACCACCAGACAGAGCAGCGAATTAGCCCAAGGGTAACTGGCAGCACGGATGCCAAGGTACACTGTGATAGGAGAATAGGACCGCCCATTTTTAACAAATTTTGTAAAGACAAAAAGAGAAGTGACATTGCGGTAACAGAAACCAGTCAAAAAACTCCACAAAGAATATATTCAAAATAATATTGCAGAAATAAGAAAAACAAAAACAAAATAAGCTTTGTTTATAATATCAATAAGCTTTGTAAAAACTATGTCAAAGGTGGTGCACTAGTTTTCTTGGATGCTCAGAGATATAGGGATGAAGTTTTAAAGCAACTTTCCAATCCAGATTATACTGTGTTTTCTAGTAATCCCATGAAACACTTTCAAAAGGTACTGAGGGTCCTCTTAGAGAGGTATAGCTCTGGGTATCTTAACTCAAGAAGAGTTTGAGTATATATATTAAAAACATCATGTACTGCTCATTTTTCATATGCTCCCCAAGGTACATAAGACTCTAGTCGACCCTTGGGTAGGCTCATCGTGTCTGGGATTGGGTCTCTTAATGAGGGCCTATCAGGATATGTTCACAATTTTTGTATCCTGTGGTTAAAAATTTACCATTTTATGTACAGGATTCCAGAAATGTTTTAAGCGCTTTTAAATATTTCTCTTGGTCAAGCATGTATTTATGGGTAACATTTGAGATTATTTCTTTATATTAATTTATTTTATATTGGGTTGGTCTTAATGCACTACATTATTGATTTACTACCATGGATAATATACCACTCATTCAGCAACACTTTTTGCTTGAATGTGTGGAGTATTTGTTGAACTATAACTTCATGTTTAGACAACTGGAGGAGCGCTCAACAGATCCGCGAAGCATGGATACCAGTCAATCAGCAAACGTGTTTAAAAATCATATCTTTTATTAAAGAAGTAATAAAAATGGTACAAAACCACAGAACATAATTGGAGATAATGCGTGGCAAGTTAGATAACGCTACTCGCCTAAGCTATTCTTGGCTATTCTTGTTATTATAACTTCATGTTTAATTTGGTCTTCTAATTTGGCACTTCAATTGGGGAATGTGTTATGCCTTCATGTGCCAGTCTCTTTATGGGATGGTGCGAGAGATGCATGTCTTTGGGGGCAGGGGTTCCCATCAAACTTGTATTAAAAATATCATAGATATATGGATGACATCCTGATGGTATGGGATGGTACTGAAAGTGATACATTGTCATATGTAGAGGATCTTTATGGAAATCCATATAATTATTAATTGTCATACACAGCAAATGCATTTTTTGGCTGTCACCCTATCTGCAGATTTACATACAGGTGTAAGTTCTACAGTGTATTATAAACAGAATTCTGGTAATTCTCTCCTACATGCAACCTCTAGTCACCCAAGAAGTCTCATTAAAAACTTAGCTGTGGGACAGTTTTTGCATGTAAAACATAGCTGTCCCACGATGGCTGAATTCTGATTTTCATACGCAGAGTTACTAGATAGTTACTAGATAGAGGTTATTCTGTAGATGTGGAATGGGCATATACGAGAGCAGATGAAGTTCCTAGAGGTAGCCTATTAAAATCCAAAAACCAAGAGGCAAGAAGCTGATTTGTATGAATACTAGGGGGAACAATATTCCAAGATGCATCACTAGATTTAGTGATAATGCCTATCGAATTAAGAATATAGTTTTGAAACTTTGGAGGTTGCTATGTCTTGATGACAAAGTAAAAACATTTGTCTGATATTAAAAAAGGCAAAATATGGTGAATATAGTATCTCCTATTATGTATTTGTAAAAAAAAATACCAACCAATGGCTGTCTATTATTGGGATTTGCGCATAGGGTATGTATGTTTTGCTGGTGTATATAAATCAACAGGACAAGTATTTTATATTTAGAGCTTTGTTAATTGTAATTCTAAAAAATGTTATGTATTTGGTTAAGTGTAAATTTGGCAAGCCGTATGTTGGATGTACTATACATCCCTTAAAACATAGAATACTAGAACATCTCAATTCTATAGTTAATAACAATGGAAAATCTAAGGTAGCAGTTAATGTAGGTAGTTAATGTTATGTACTTTGTGGAGTATTTTATTTGATTTCTGTTACCATGATTTCACCTCTATGTGTCTATATAAAGTTTGTTAAAAATGGGCGGTCCTATCCTCTGATGATAAAGAAGCATCGTACGCCACTGAAATGCATAAGGACTGCACTGGCATGATTACCAAATGCAAGTCCTGTTATTTCAAGATGTTGGTGGCCAGTGAGCCAAGATGTTGCTTTTTTTCTATGAATCACTGTTCTATGGACTGTGCAGGAGTCTGTTACAGAAGGACACATATCACCCTATGCACTAAGAATAAGGTAGGCAGGGGGAGTAGGGGGAGAATTTACTCATTAGCATGGAGGGGTCCTCTCCCTTACACGTCATAAGCCTGAGTTCTTACCCACTGGGGGAATGGAGAGAATGTGCTGGGACTTCAGCACCATGAACAGCACCACAAATCCTTTCAGTGCCATAGGGATGTACATTCCACACCCCTGTAGCACTCAAAAGGTTAATTGCCCAGTGCAAGAGTAGAAATGCATAAAAGAAAAAATAAAAGGTAGCTCAAGAAAAGTCTTCAAAGTGTTGTAATTGTGTGTAAAGACAAACAATAAAATACATATTGCCTTAATAGATTGCTTAAAAGTTGTCAGCCTGCAAAGGTCTAATAAAAAAAATCCAGAGTCTATGTAATTTATGTTTTCTACCATGGGTCCCCTGAAACAGAATAAAAAAATCCTATTGGGATCCTGTCAAACATGTAGGGGTAATACAGAGTTAGAATCAAGAATCAGAGAGGGTGGAATGGTTTCCAAATGAAGATGTGTGAAGGACCTGCCACTTAACCTCTTAAAGACCACGCAGTCCAGGGTGGGGGAGTCTGGAGTACCAAGGCATTTTTTTTAAGCCTGCATGATCTGTGATCACAGACCACCATGCAGACACACTTCAATCATAAACTTCTGTGATAACTGACAGTCCTTAACACCCGGACAGCTGTGACGGTCCTGGCACATCATCTGTCATTAAGCTGTTAAGGATAGGAACACTCCAGCACTTCTAAGTGAAGGCTGGTAAAAGACAGAATGCTCTAGTAGCTATTTTATTTGTTCAGAATTTCTCCAGTTTTTTGTGCATGTTGCTCATTTTTCCTTTTGAGCTCAGTACCTTTAATCTGTCTAATATTACTTTACTCCCTTTTTGTCACTCTCGCCTCTCTTTTTCTTCATGCCTCACTCCTGAAATCTTTCCCCCCATTCCCTGCCCTTCCTCAGTCCCACAAGTTTATTGATGAACATAAGTACAGTAAAGCACAAATGACCGAGTCCAATGAGTACCGCACTATCCGCAGAACTTGCTGCCGTGGCTGACTGACTCATTGAAGCTGGAGAGGCAGATAGCATGGTGCTTGACATGAGACAGACAGCAGGAGGTGCTCAGGCCTTGCTGGGGGGACACTGAAATGCTGCAATTGGTGTAATACTCAATGGACCTGGTCATAAGTCTGTGAGCAATTGAAACATGAGCTTGAGAGATTGAGAGGGTAGAAATGAGAGACTAATGAAAGTATGCACAAAAAAGAGCAATTCTTTAACAGGTTGTACCACAGACAACAAATAAAAATAACTGTTGCAGCCTTCCTGTCCTTGAGTCCTTCACCTGTCTTCACTTGGAAGCCACTGCCAGCTCTGATTCTTGCATCTAACTCTGTATTTCCCAGCGTGCTTGACTGGACCCCTCACAGGATTTTTATTCCGTTTTGGGCAACCCATGATATGAACATTGATTGCATAGACTCTAGGTTTATTGAGTAGAACTTTGCAAGCTGCCCACTTTTAACCCCTTAAGGACCAGTGACGCCACTTACTCTGCACAGCAGTCTGTCAATCTTCCTCTGCTTCCCTCCCCACGTAGCGTCTCGATCCAACCTCCTCCGATGATGGAGGATTTCTCCATGTATGCTGAAACGCACTCTGGCCAATGAGAGCACTCCAGCTTACATGGAGAAACCCCCCATCATCACAGGAGGTTGGATTGAGCCGCTGGAGAGGGGAGCAGAGGAAGATTGAAAGACTGAGGTGCAGAGCTGTAACCATAGTCTGTCCGCAAGTTGGGACTCGGATCATCTTTAAATCTTTAAATTTAGCCATACCTCAAATTTTATAAGAATTTAAAGGGATAGCAATACCTAGTTTAAAGTTTATTTATTATTATATGCATTAAAACAATATTAAGAACTATGTAGAGCTTATCTCTCAAACCTTTATTGTTTGAGAGATATTCAAAACTACAGTTTCCCCCTTGTGGCGTCAGCGCTCTTGCTGACAGATTTGGATTCTGGTCCTCAGACCAGCTGGCAGCTCTTCAGCAGAGCCGAGATCACGATCTTTAAAAAGAACTACTTCATTGGAACTGTCTACAAAGTGTGCCTTGTTTGCAAGCACACTTTGTCGACCGTTCCAATGAAGTAGCTCTTTTTAAAGATCGTGATCTGGGCTCTGCTGGAGAGCCTCCGGCTGGCCTGCGGACCAGAATCCAAGTCTGTCAGCTAGATGGCAGACTTGACTAAAACATCCAGGAAGAAGGAACTTTAATTTTGAATATCTTTCATAGTTCTTAATATTTTTTAAATTCCTAAAATAATAAATAAACTTTAAATTAGGTATTACTATCCCTTTAAAACATCTATTCAAGCTAATTGCTATATGTTGTTAATTATGAGCCAAACTTGAATAGGGGCGATAGTCAGGGGAGGGCTGGAAACATTTGGCCTGGGGGGCAAATTTAATCAAGTGGCCCATTTACACTATCACTCAAGCCCACTGTCCTAGTCCACCCCCTTCTGTTGAGTTTATAACTTTCATTAATGTTGTGAAGTAACACAAGTGTCAGTCAGTAATGTAATGATGTTTAATAATTTATTTTCAATCAGGGGAGGGCTGGCCCGGGGGGGCGGGGGGGGAGTTTGTTTATTATCAATGCACAGACAACATTGTTTTAAAGTACAGTGTTCATAATCAGTGCTTATACTCATCATTCTAAAGTGTTCATTATCAGTAAGGTCATTCATCATTATAAAGCATCAGTTCATGGATAAGAACTATAAAGCGCAACATGCAGTGTATATTTCATCTCTCAGTATCATTATTAAACAGTGTACTTTTATTAATTATCAGTGCACATATACTCAAAATGTTTAACTTTGAGTTTGGGTACAAGAGTTGCATTGTGCTGGGCTTTGTCACATTACTTTTTCACACCTCCCAATATTTCAAATGGTCAAAGAGGGACACTTCTGTTTTAGGTGATGTTTCTTGGGGCATGACAGGTGGACAGGGAATTACCAAGATTTTTTTTTAAGTTATTTCATGACCTATTGACACCTTTTTATGTAACTGAATAAATGATTTAGAACAAAGACAAAGTATTTTATTTATGTAGAATACATTATAAACACATCTACTTAAGTTTATACAAACATGAATGTGAGTTTTATTGTTGTGGAGCAACACACAACACAGTATGATCTTCTAAACACAGGGACACCAGGGTGATACACTTCTATACACACCACACGGTCTGATCTCCTAAACACAGGGACACCAGGGTGATACACTTATATACACACCACACGGTCTGATCTCCTAAACACAGGGACACCAGGGTGATACACTTATATACACACCACACGGTCTGATCTCCTAAACACAGGGACACCAGGGTGATACACTTATATACACACCACACAGTCTGATCTCCTAAACACAGGGACACCAGGGTGATACACTTATACACACCACACATTATGATCTCCTAA
Source organism: Rhinophrynus dorsalis (assembly GCA_037306005.1). Taxonomy (NCBI): domain Eukaryota; kingdom Metazoa; phylum Chordata; class Amphibia; order Anura; family Rhinophrynidae; genus Rhinophrynus; species Rhinophrynus dorsalis. Next base: position 117,331,569 of record CM074722.1, read on the forward strand.
ACACAGGGACACCAGAGTGATGCACTTCTATACATACCACACAGTCTGATCTCCTAAACACAGGGACATCAGGGTCGGAAAGAGGGACAGAGGGATTTGGGTCTCCTAAAGAGGGACACTTGGGAGGTATGCTTTTTGACAGTTTGCAATGAAAATCTGCAGCAAGGCAGCATAATTCCCTCATGGATCCAGTATTATCAGGTTCCAGAGAGAGGGGATAATGAACACATTGTACCCTATGATGATGCTGAATATATGCACACTGATTATTAATAAAACTACACTGTATAATAATGATGCTGAGAGCTTATGTGCACTGATGAAGAATACACTTCACGTTGCACTTTATAGTTCTTATTGAAGAACTGATGCTTTATAATGACGGATAGCCATACTGATCATGAACACTTTAAATTAAAATGATGAGTATCAGCACTGATTATATGAACATTGTACGTTTAAAAACAATGTTGTCTGTGCATACTGCATTGATAATAAACACACTGCAGGGCCAGGGGTTAAGATCCCCTTTTAGATTTTGTGGCTATTTTGAATAATCATTGTTTTGCATCAGAAATGCTCCACATACCATCTTGTATAAAGAAATAATCATACATATAAAACCTACATTCAACAGAGGCCCTGAACCTCAGAGCATGCCATTTTTTACATACATATATAATTCATATAATTATTACATATAGAAAAGAGATTACTCTACCTTTGAGAGAATACAGTTTGACCCATTAATGCAAATCAGATTTAAATGAAAATGTCATTTAAATCTGAATTGCATAACGGGTCAAACTGTATTCTCTTATACTGAGGATATTTTCTATATGTAATTATATATGTATGTAAAAATTGCATGCTCTGAGGTTTAGGCCAGCCAGGGGGCCTCTGTTGAATCAATATTATATAGGGGCTTGTGGGGACATCATGATCAGCAACTCTTTTTATTTGCTTACCACCAGCAGTCAGCAGATAAATTTTGCAGCCTGCGCTGGCTTGCTGCTCTCAGGCTCTCGGTCTCAGCACCAGTCCATCCCCCAAACAGTTCCTGACACAGACTGTTTGTTACTGCTATGCTCACTGTAGCCTGTAGCATGCACTCGAGCCAATGCACATGGCTTGACGTCAGTGAATTCAGCCCATGAGCCCAATGCCCACACTGCCCAGCCATCATCCAATGGAACACTGAGACACACTGCCTGGAGCCAGTGTTTCTATTGGATCACATTCACAGCAGGAAGACAGGATGGTAAATTAGATTTCATTCCATGCTGCGCAACATGAAATCATGTCCAGACTGCCAGCCCTGCTCAGCCTGTTGCTCCGGCGGCTTCAAATTAATGATGAGATGACATGAATTTTAATATGACTGACTGACTGACACTGTCTATTACTACAGCAGGCAGCCGCACACATTAGTGGAAATGTGCAGTGACGCAATGGTAGTAGACATCGGGCTCTGCTCCGACCCGCAGCTGTATTAACAGACTGATTTCTTTTTTTTTTTTTTTACATGGCAATCCACTACAGGCACTGGCCACTGGCCCTGCGTCCCAGGGGGCAATTGCCCCCATGCCCCCTGGGCCAGCCCGCCCCTGGGTCCCAATACCTCCAGGAGTCTCTGTGCACAGTGATAGCAGCCATGTCTCCTGGGGAATTTCTGCACTCTCTGGATCTTCAAAATGCCTATCTGCACATCACCATTCATCCAGAGAGTCTGCAGTATCTCCGCTTTGCCTGCGACCAAGGGCATTTCCAGTTTTCTGCCCTCCCCTTTGGACTGACCACGGCTCCTCAAGTCTTCAACAGAGTCCTGGGTGCATTGATCTCCATCCTACATCGGAACGGCATCAGGGTGACTCCATACATGGATGACCTCCATCTGAAGGCCTCTTCTCCGGAACTCCTTCACCAGCAGGTGCAGGACTGCATTCATACTCTCTCCTATCATGGGTAGATCATCAACTTGGACAATTCAGACCTTGTTCCTTCCCAGAGGATGGGCTTTCTGGGCCTCCTCTTCGACACTCAGAGGGGGATGGTGTTTATCACAGATGAAGTGGCTCATCAGATAGCACTGAGGGTCCAGGCTATCCTGTCTCAGGATCCGGTTCCAGCCAAGAAGTTGTCATCCTTAGTGGGGAAGTTCATTTCCACCATAGAAGCAGTCCCGTTTGCCATGGCTCACACCAGGGAACTTCAGAGGTTTCTAATCCTGGCATGCAGGGGTTGTCCAGATCTCCTGGAGAGGTCCCTATCTCTCCCTCTTCAAATGGAGCAGTCGGACAACACCACAGCGGTGGCCTACATCAACAAGCAAGGCGGCACAAGATGTCTCCCGGCTTGGCTAGAGGTTAAGGCTATATTATCATGGGCAGAGGAGCATGTCCCTGCCATTTCCGCAGTTCATATTCCTGGCGTAGACAACGTTCTGGCAGACTTCCTCAGTCGGTACACGGTGGACAGCGGAGAGTGAGAGATAAACTGTCACGGATTTGAAGACTCTCAGACTTAAGGTTTGGTAAAATAACTTAACTTTATTAAAAGTTAAAGGCAGTCCCCGTAGGGTAAACATACATAACATACAACAGTAATATAACATATAATAGGTTCTACCGGCCTTGCCTAAATACCGGGCAAGGCAACCCAAGTGACAGTTTTAATGACAGGCTCTACCGGCCTTGCCTATACCAGGTAAGGCAACCGTGAGATGACATATACCGGTTCTACCGGCCTTACCAATACCGGGCAAGGCAGCCCTTACGGAATGCTGAAGGTAGGCTCTACCGGCCCTGCCAATACCGGGTAAGGCAACCTTAAAGATGGTGAATTACAAGGTTCTACCGGCCTTACCAATACCGGGCAGGGCAGCCCAAAGGAGTACTGGAGTAGGCTCTACCGGCCCTGCCAATACCGGGTGAGGCAACCTACAGGATGGTATCGTCAAGGTTCTACCGGCCTCACCAATACCGGGCAGGGCAGCCTGAGCGATTAGACCAGCTGTCAGATGACTAAGACAGCATAGAGCATAAGTATAGAGGTCTTACTCAGCAGGAGTCTATTGCCAGGGATACTCAGACAACTGCAAGGAAGTGGACAGCGACTGACCACAGTACTGGATGTTCAGGAGCAAACCAACGTCCGCACGTTGGGACTAATGGTAATAGCGCCACCAGGTTTAATGGAGCAAACCAGCGACCGCACGCTGGAACCAACAATGTATATCGCAACCAGGTTTAGTGGAGTAAACCAGCGTCCGCACGCTGGGACCAACAACGTATATCGCAACCAGGTTTAGTGGAGCAAACCAGCGTCCGCACGCTGGAGCCAGTAATGTATCTCGCAACCAGTTTAGTGGAGTAAACCAGCGTCCACACGCTGGGACCAACAATTTATATAGCAACCAGGTTTAGTGGAGTAAACCAGCGTCTGCACGCTGGGACCAACAATGTATATCGCAACCAGGCTTAGTGGAGTAAACCAGCGTCCGCACGCTGAGACCAACAATGTATATCGCAACCAGGTTTAGTGGAGTAAACCAGCGTCCGCACGCTGAGACCAACAATGTATATCGCAACCAGGTTTAGTGGAGTAAACCAGCGTCCGCACGCTGGGACCAACAGCGTATATCGCAACCAGGTTTAGTGGAGTAAACCAGCGTCCGCACGCTGGGACTAACAACGTATATCGCAACCAGGTTTAGTGGAGTAAACCAGCGTCCGCACGCTGGGACTAACAATGTATATCGCAACCAGGTTTAGTGGAGTAAACCAACAAAGTAAGATCAGCAGCGAGAAGAACAATGTCGCCAGAGCGACGGCTGGAGCAGGAGATTCAGGAACTCAGTAAGATTAACCCGCGAGGTGCTGGAACACAGGAACACTGGAACTCAGTAAGATTTACCCGCGAGGTGCTGGAACACAGGAACACTGGAACTCTGGAACACAGGAACACTAGCATACTGGAACACTGGAACACAGGATCAGCAAGTACAGCAGGAACAGCAGGAACAGGCCCAGAAGCCTGACAAGCAGGTCAGGCAGAGTGGAGTCAGAAACACCACGAAAGGGCAACCTGGAAGTGCTCAGCCTGGGTTTAAAAAGGCTGTGTGAGGAGGGCTAATCACAGACAGCCAATCCTGATACTATGCAAGTGACTGAAACTGAACAGCACCAATCACGGGCACCGTGATATAAGCCCAGATATATTCAACCTCATCATCCAGCAGTGGGGTCTTCCTTACATCAACCTGATGGCAATCAGGCACAACAGGAAATTGCCAAGGTTCTGCTCTCACTGGGCGGATCCTCTGGCTCTGGCAGTGGATGCCTTGTCAATCCCGTGTACATTTCCTCTGGCATACATCTTTCCTCCTGTTCCGCTGTTGAACAAAGTACTTCAGAAGCTGAGACCGGAGCGCTGCCCAGGCATTCTGATTGCTCAGTACTGGCACCGACAGGCCTGTTTTCCGCAGCTTCTGGACCTCTCCGTGGTGGAACCTCTTCGACTTTCTTCCCTGTCTGGACCTCCTTCTACAGGGTTACCTCTGGAAGGAAGACGTTCATTGTCTGACTTTGACGGCACAGAGACTGAATCCTCAATTTTTGAGGAAGAAAGGATTTTCTTCTGGTGTGGTGGCTACTATGCTTAGTGCCCGTAAGCCAGTTTCCTCTAAGGCCTATCATCAAGTTTGGTCTACATTTCTGTCTTGGTGTGCTTACAAAGAACTGTCTCAGGATTTTGACCTCCCTACAGTTCTTTCCTTCCTCCAGGATGGTGTGGATAAGGGTCTCAGTCTGAGTTATCTTAAGGTACATACTTCTGCACACTCTGTCTTCTATCAGAGGTGTCTTGCTATCATTCCTGGTGTCCAGGTTTTCTTCCAGGGTGTTTCCCATACCAGTCTGGTGTTTAAGTCCCCTGCTCCTCAGTGGGATCTTAACCTGGTCTTGGGAGTTCTCCAGCGTCCTCCTTTTGAGTCCTTGGCTACCATTCCTCTACGCATGCTGATGTGGAAGATGGCCTTTCTCCTAGTGATCGTTTCTGTTCGCCGAGTTGCGGAGCTGCATGCCCTGTCTTGTAGACCACCCTTTTTGGTCTTTGACAAGGACAAGGCGGTGCTTCACACCTCACAAGAGTTTCTCCCGAACGTGGTGTCTGAGTTCCACATTAATCAAGAGATTGTGGTCCCTTCCTTCTGTCATAATCCTACTTCTGACAAAGCGAGGGATCTTCATCTGGTGGATATTGTGCGTTGTCTCAAGTTCTGTGTGCATCGCACTGCATCCTTGAGGCAGTCTGACACTCTGTTGTCATTCCTGAGGGTCCTAGGGAAGAGAAGCCTGCTTCCACGTTTACCATTGCTTCTTGGATCAAGGCCACGATTCATAAGGCTTACAAACTTCGGAAGAAGCCTGTTCCCTTCAGGGTCATGGCTCATTCCTGTCAAGGAACCATGTTTGGCTCTCCTGTGGCAGAACATGGGGGTCCTTTCGAATTTGTGCTTCTTGCTACCTAGTCAATAGTTAGTCTGCAAATCAATAGTTGGTCTGCAAATCTTACTGGTTGGGGATTGGTAAGCTGCAAGCTAAGGAGAGGAGGTAGGCTCAACCCAACAGTCACTTCTCAGAATTGTTCTTGCCTATTAAAGGGGCTGATTGCCTGCCCAAAGTTACCAGTAACCTGTATGGACTAAGAGAAAAGGATTTAACAGGTAAGACTAAATCCTATTTTGGGGATATAATGGTTAAAACACAGCACTGTGTATACAAGGTCATTTGCAGAATGTGTTAGAAACTTTGTTTATTCTTAATGCTTCTAGTGTCTAGGTCTGTTTAGAGCCTTATCTTTGTTTATAGAACATCCACTGCATGATAAACAAGGTCTTTTCATTTTTACTCATTTTTGTTGTTGCACGCTTGACACTAACCTTTAGTAACAAAATGCTGATAAGTCAACTAAATACAAGTGGAAAATTTTAGGCCAAATTAACTAAATTTTAACCGAAATATAGAACCTTTGTATGTAATACTTTCTTATTGCAAGCATATATTATTACTTATACTCTGCTATTTATACTGGATTTACTAAAGATATTTACTAATCATATTTTTTATAATGCTGTATAATTTATGGTATATGCATAATAAACATATACCTGTTTAAGTATATTTGAAACTCTTGCCCCTTTCTTTATTGGACTCACTATAGTCTAAGGAATTGTTAGGCCATTCTACATATACAAAATCAGGGGTATGTGAACTTGTACTTATAGTAGGGAATAACTGCCCCCTGAGACTTTATATTGGGAAGAAAGGTACATACCATTACACAACTAACGAATGTTCACATTATATACAGGTCCATCACTTCTTATCAGTGTTCTTAAGAATTGCCCTCCCTATCAACGACTTGATGTTGTTCAAGAGTGTGTTCACAGAAGACCTGATTGGCTCTAAGGGTATCACTAATATGTACAAAACTTTGTGGGAAGGCTGATGAGACTCCTTACCTTTGTAGGGGTGTGGGAGACTGACCTAGCTGCTTTTCTCCCTGTAACCGAGTGGAGGAGAGCAAATTCCTGTGGTACACTCCGTTCTTGGGAACTGAATTATAAAATGATGATACCATGGTATTGCACTCCTTCAGCAATAATGAGATGCTCCTACTCAACTTCAATTTTTCAAATCTGGCAGACCTTCCCTCAGCTCACCCAATTCTGGTCAGATGTACAATCTGCCATCAACGCTGTTATTTCAGTAGCCATTCCCCTGACATGCGCTAACACATTGCTAAACCTCATCCCCCCATTTCTCCTTCCCTGGGAATAAGCTCTTAATTAAACCCTGGTTCATCGGCTTGGCTGTCGCTAAGGTGTGCATCCCTTCACTATGGCGTTCCAATACTGCTCCAACTTCTGAACTCATGAATCTCATGAGATATATTGAATAGGAGAGGATGCATGCCTTGCAGATTAACAAGACAGACAAGTTTCAGTTTACCTGGTCCTCTTGAATATCTTATCTCTCCTCATAACTCACCTACATGCCTTACCTACTCTCTTCTTTTTTACAAGTTGTGGTGGATGTGGGGGAGCTCCATGCTAAACTCTAAGATAGATATTTGCTTGTTCAAAAATGTGTTTTGTTTCAGTTATCAGTGTCCTAACTAGAAAAAGGAACCAAATATGTGTAAACCTGGAACAAGATGCTACACATGGCATCACAATTAAACTTTCACCTTAGAACAATCTAGCCAGTTTTAAAACACTTTGAAAAGACCGACCCATGTGTCCACCTATGCACCATTAAAACGTTTTACCAAAAAAAATCAGGTATTTTTTTTTATATGTTAGCCAGGAAGATTTCATGGTGTTTTTTTGCATGAGAGATACCATCCCCCATTGTCTGAAAAAACACCCTGGGAGAGATGCAGTAAGGTGTTATAAACTGATGAGAAAGTAGAGATTACTTCTACAGTGATACTACTTCTCAAATTCCTTTATTCTGTGGAGCTTTTGTACTAAGATTTCTCAAGTGGGAGAGATCCTAGAGCATAGGCTCCATAGAATAACATATAAATTGGAGAAGTCATCTCCACGTTATTACCTCTTAATCACACCTTAGTGCATAACACCCGTCTCCCTTCCAGTCATTATTAGACTGTATGCAGACAACCCCAGTTCATACCTTGATTACAAGAGGTATGCACATTTCTTTGCACACTTTTCTAACACTCAAAAGGTTAAGCATAGATTTAACTATTTGACTCAAATGCTTTGCATGCCAGAGGGGTTTGCACATAACTAGCACTCAAAAGATTTAACCCTTGACGTATCTGGCTTGTAATTATGATACAAATAGGACAAACCTTTATAGTACCACCAAGATCCCATATATAACATTCTTTTATTGATTTCCTGCACCCTATTTTATTAACCCTTTCACTATTCCCATACAGAAAGATGATTGTTCTTTTACTGCAGGTGGCTACTGTAGCCTGTTTGGAAGCCGGAGGGTTACATCATTGATTGCATTGACTGTTCCCTCTTAGAATAGAAGTGGTTCGCTTTAGCCTCTCTTGAATTTTATACTGTTGAATGGCAGGAGTTTATTGATTTTAGTTTCCCTGTATAAAATGCCAGTTTTTGTTTGAAATGTTTGCAATTTCTATGTGATCTATTGAAATGAGTAATATAGCAAGTGTAATAGTCACTGCTGCATGGAAGAACATTACATATCTTTAGATTCTCTCTAATCCTTTGCATAGGCTGAACAGACCTTTTAATTGAGGACCCTTGAAAAATGCATGTGGCATAGCTACTTTGATTACAGTGCAGCCCTGAAATATGCATAATTCGGATGTTGCGAGGTTTACCTTTGTAAGCCAGAGGGGTGAGAAAGGATTTAACAGATTTTGTGTGTGTGTTTTCAACTCTTGGGGCAAGGAGGCCCATTAGATTGACATAGGAAGAGGATGCTCTGCGACAATCCTCGACCCCGGATCAGTTTCTAAATGCGTTTAACCCTTTGAGGGAGAAAGAGATGCGAAATGCATTGTTATGAATTGCACACATACAGGTTATACTTGGGTTGTACTGGAGATTGTAATGAGACCACCACACGGTGCTGGATCAGGTGAGCTGGGGAAAGTCACTTTTGCCAGCAGGGGACTGCAGAGAAATAACAAATGAGTAAAGTCTCAGCTGAAAACTTAAAAAAACTAATTTTCTTCTGTGTACTACCCGGCACAGGAAACAATGGGCTTTATCTCCAGCCTCCTGCTGGTAGGACCAAATATTTTTACATATAAGCTTACTCCACCCCTTCCGCCTCAGTTATTTTGGTCCTACCAGCTAGAGGACGTGAGGCGAGTAGCCTTCATATGTGATTCAGCGGGGAAATGCTGTTTGAGGATCCCATTAGAACCAGTGCAATTTTAAGTGATCCGGTACTCCTTCCTCTACAGTATATGTGGACAGGAGTTACAGGATGAACCCTCAGTTGGTGCAGCCACTTTTCTCCCAAAACAAAGTTTAGCCATTCGTACCTAGGGAATTCTATCAGTTTCAGTGGCTTCCCCTTGCATATGGTTGCAGCTGGACGACATCAGTGGAATGGCCACGTCATGTGACCACCCGCATCATCAGGCTTGCAGGATGGAAGGGGAAAGGGGAAGGGCTCTTCGCAGACATGCTTTATCCCTTCTGGTTGAACGAAGCGCCCAAAAGGAGTGCATTCCAGCTTGGAACACACAACGGATAAAAGGAAGATCGTGTGAAGACAGGTAAGTAAATGCCTTTATATTTTAAATAACTTAAATAAAGTTTATACTTTAAATTGCTAGTTATTATTTAATTAGCATGTCCACCCCATCTAAAGGAAGTTCATCAAAAGAAAATGGAAATTCAGGGACCCCTAAGGATAGTAGTAGCTCTGAAAGTAAGTGCTCTAAAACTAAAGTATGGATGGGCTGTGACAAGAAGGCTACTACTGTGGAAGGATCAAAATTGGGTTTAGAGTGCATGAGGAAAGCAGCAGTTCAGGAAGTGCCAAATCAATTCTAAAATTTTCTGTCCTGGATGCAAACCTTTATGAAGGAGACTTTTGCGGCTATGCAAGAGGCAGCAAATCCCAAGAAAAGAAGCAGAATGGAGGACCCAGCAGAGGGTACATCATCATCTATGGATATAGACATGGAAAAAGTAAACAGCCAGGATCCTTCTGACTATACATCAGAAGAAGAAGAAGGAGAGATCATTGAAGGAACAGGTTCCTTTTTCATTGGAGAAGATTGGATTCAGTGTAGCAAAAAACTCACAAGAGTGGTATAAAGGATAAGCATAAGGAAAGAGTATATGGAATTAACGTGGACAGGGGAAACAGGCCTCTAAGGCCTGGACCCCTGTGGTACAAGCACGTAGTGGCCAAAAGGCCATGAGGGGAGGTTATAAGCATGCTATAAGATGGATGTAAAAGTGGACCTAACACTTATCGCGGATATGGCATAATTAACAGACAACAGTAGATAGCATTCTGCTCAGTATGATCCCCGGAAAGACATCGTCAGAGGTCGCAGAACGGAAAGTAAGCTATCCCATTCCGAGAGCTATAACGTAATGGCTAAACCATATGTAAATAGGTAAGACAGAGCAACGAGTAAAATATTATAAACTTATAGAGCTAGCTGATATAATAGGAACTCCATACTCCACCACCACCGGAGAGTCACTGGAGCCGGTCCCGACCCACGCACATAATCGGAAGCAGCTCCACGGAGTACACCAGCAGCGCTAGAACATGCATATTTGAATAACAGGTATCTGAGCAATGTAAGATTTACACTCCGAGGTGAAATCAACCCCTGCAGCATCAGCAGTGTGCACTAGAGTGGCAGACCAATCCTGCTGGGAGACTGAGGGACACAACGAGGCCCGAAATCAGGTCCCCCCATGTCCCGAAGCACGACATCTAAACACAGAGGTCAGGCAGCTATATACCTATAAAAACGATTGCATGTGAATTACAAGGTAGATCTTAGCATAAACTTCATTCGTATTGTTCTTGCAAATAAGTTTCTACAGCCCCCAAGCTATGGATATGGTGACACAAGCACTAAGGCAGAGCAAGGCTACACACAGCTATCATAAGGCATCATATAGTGAACGTTACTAGAGATCCCAGAGACAGAGGAGCTGCAACGTTCCCGGGTCACACAACTATCAAAATGATTCATAAATCAGCCAATACAACCATGCATCCCTCCAACATAACTGCACTAAAAAATCCCCCGACCCAGCAAGCAACCAGGGCTGACCCCCCCAGGCCCAAGGGGGACCACCCATGGCAATGTAATGGAGACAGTCTGTCCATGAGAGCGTCCAGCTCCACACAAAAAGGGGAGGGGAGGGAATGTAGGAGTCCCAGAACTGAGCGGGAGCACAGCTACAAATCTTAGGCAGAAGATCTCTATAGAAGTTGAAAAAGTCGACATCCAGTTCACACTACCGACTGCTGAAGTCATTGATCAAACTGGAGCCCCAGCAAAGCATGAACTAAAGGAAAAGGCAGTAAGGGAGACCACGGGGTCGCAGATCAATCAGTGGGGCATGAATGCCTGGGTCCCAAGGAGAAGAATCCCAGACAGACTTTAGTCCTCCCGATGCAGAAAGCAGGTAAGTACGCTCCTCCAGTATCTTTAAAACGTAGCAGGAAAAATCTCTCAGAGTGGCAGCCAGATGTATCTCCGCTACAATCAGAGGCAAGCTGCGAGTACAGAAGGACCCCTTCTTACCCCCTCCAACAATAACCATGCGGCGACCTGCGTGGCCATCCAGCAGCTCCTCTCTTAGGTCCAGGATCACATCCTCAGCCTCTTGTGGTTGAACCACAGCGGTCTCAACCGATGGCATGGGCACTGAGCATGGTGCACACATCCCCATTGCTGTGCGTAATTCAGCAAATTCGTCATGAATCACTCCCCTAATCTCTTCCAGCAAGGCCGTAATCTCCATCTTAATCGGTAGGTACGCAACATCTTCTCTCGTGAAAAAATGAGAAGAGGGAGCAGGTGATGGTGAGAAAAAAGGCAAGTGCAGGCTTTCAGCTACATTACTCATAGCCGATACCAAAGGAGACTGAAGTCTAACTCCCATGAGGCTGTTCCGAGCATAGGTTTCCATGCGTGCCATCTGCTCACTGAGTTAGGCGGTCGAAGGAAGGCCTCGTTAAGTTTAGCGACTTCTTCGTAGAAATCAGATAAGTTTCTCAAAATAAGACATCAATAAAGTGCCCAAGTAGCTCCACTTCAGGATAGGTAACAAAAAAAAAACATAAAATAAAAGCTGCAACCTAGTGGGTTAGTATCCCAGTTTCGGAGCAGTAGAGAACACGTCCATCTTTGCTGGCTGCTAGCTCCACCCCCTGAAGCCAACAGTTTTTTATGCAATGCATCATTTGACTCAAATTGGCAGGCAGAGCTTCAGCCTTATCCATATCATCTAGAAGAGTACACTGGTTGAAGTCCCGGGGGGCAGACATAACTTCAAAGAACAAGTTAATTTCCTTACCCTTGAAGGGAGAAATGTTATTCGGTGATCAGTTGGAGGAAATAATAAAAAAACTAACAGGTTGACGCAGCACTTTCTTACCAAAAAGGGAATTATTCCTTTAGTAATCCAGGAAAATATCAAGGTAGGCAAACTGATGGTAGAAAACAGTCCAACCAGAATAGTAGGGGATCATTCAGAAGAGAGTTCCCCAAAAAGACATCATTTAAAAAAAAATTCTGAGGATCAGCGGGTCCTTTCTCCAGAGCAGGTAGGGGGTCACCTGCAGAACTTCATACACCATTGGAAAATAGAAGACAAATGGGTCCGCAAGATCTGGAGATAGGATGTCCTCTGGAATTCAACAACCCCCCCAGAAAACAGATTATCAAGAGATCAAGAATGCCAAGGAATGTACACAAGGCCTGACTCTTCAGGAGGTCCAGCAACTAGTCAGAAAGGAGGTGGTGGAACAAGTTCTGATGGGACAGAAGCGCTCTGGGATCTATTCCATATTGTTTGCAGTGCTGAAACCATCTGGGCCATGCAGAATAATCCTGAATCTAAAATCAATCAACCACATGCATCAAAAACATTTCAAGGTGGAATCAGTGAATTTAGTCATCAGATTGACTTGTCCAAACAATTACAGGTTGCCTATTACCATACACCAGTGAGAATAGTCCACCGCACCAAGAACATTCAGAAAGGTACTAGCTGCCGCTCTGGAACCAATAAGAAAGGAAGGAATCCACATCATTCCTTATCTGGACGATCTTCTCATTATCACAGAAACAGAAGAAGTAGCAAGAAACCACACACACATATAGTAAGAAAACATCTAACAAATCTGGGATGACTGATAAATGCAGAAAAAAAACAGCTCTTGCCCACTCAGAACCTTCTATTTCTGGGAATGAGTTTAGACACAGTAAAAGCAATAGCAACTCTATCAGAGGAAAGAATCTTAAACATTATCAGGAGGATCCTGGAATTCAGAAAGAAAAAGAGACAGACATCCCAGGTGATTATGGAATGTCTGAGGCTAATGACATCAGCTATTCAGATAGTTCCCTGGTCAAGATACCACTTCAGATGTCTGCAAGTATACTTTTTAAGACACTGGACTCATCAACAGGATCCCCATCTTATAATCTCTCTTCCTTCAGAGATCAGAAGAAGCCTAAGTTGGTGGACAAGAATAGAAATTTGAAGATGGGTACCCCATTAAAGGATCATCAGTGGGAAATAATATATACAGATGCAAGCCCCTTCAGATGGAGGGAACCTGGAACTCCAGAATGAAATAAGGAAGATGGAAGTCAGAGGAAAAGAAATTACACATAAACATTCTGTAAATAAGAGCTGTAAAGTACATGCTACTTCACTTCCAAAGACTTCTAATCAACAAGGCGGTTCACATAAGATCAGACAATATGACTGAACAATCATAGGGCCTGTGAGGAGGTAATGCTCCGGCCTAGACTTTATTAAAAGGCTGCTCTACCCCAGTACAGCGGCTGGATGCAACAGGAGGAGAGGTGAATGCATCTCACCACCTCCAGGAGCTAATACCCTCAGCAGCACCACCACCACCAGGGAGGAAATGTCTGCCAGGGACTGTGTCCACAACCCAATATGTACCTTACTCCACACAGATGGACCTACCCTCCTGGATGGCTCCCCAGCATGGCCCCAGGTATGATCCCAGGTGGGGGCCAAGCACATACCAGTGGCCATGATATGACACTTGGCCACTCGACTACCAACCCCTGGGCCTGATTGGGAAGCCCCAGCGCCCTCTACCGAGGGAAATATTCACTCCACCACCAGGACAGACATCATTGGGCAGCAGTGAGTCACTTGATGTGGTGGGCATATCCCCATCATCTGCACCAGCCACTACAACAGCTGTCACAGCAGCAGCAGCCATAGCACACACAGCAGCTCAGGACACAGCAGCAGCTCAGGACACAGCAGCAGCAGGAACCCTACCCGCAGAGTCACCGGGCACATCCACCTCCAGCACTGCACAACCCACGGGGATGGAGGCGGAGTGCATGTCCCTGCTCATACTGTATATACCATGTATTACTATTTCATTGTTTGTTTCAATAAAATTGTGTTACCCAACAGTACCTGTCCAGATCTCATTTATACAAACTGTGACAGTACGAAAGGGCCATGTCTACGGACGGTACTGGTAACCCTTCTGCCCAAGACCTCCTAGCCAGGATGGAGGTCAAAGTGCAACGTATTGATCAGATTACGATGGCCTTGCAAACTCTGTTGAACCAAACTGCACATCTTGACTACCCTGTCGGGCAACCGGTGCTGTTGCGAACTCGGCACCGGTGTTGCCAGCTGCCCCTGATGCAGGCATGATCAGGGGTTTCTCTGGGTGTGCTCCTCTTCCTCAGCGATATGAGGGGGACCCAGCGCTGTGCCGTGGGTTCCTAAACCAGTTGGGCATTTATATGGAGATGATACCACAAGCATTCCCCAATGATCGCAGTAGGGTCGGATTTTTGATTTCACTATTGTCTGGCAAGGCCTTGGCTTGGGCCAATCCATTGTGGGAAACGGACAAACCGATCATACATGACTTTCTGGCATTTGTGGTCTCCTTTCGTAAAGTTTTTGATATGCCAGGCTGGAGGGTTTCGGCCTCCAAACATCTTATGACCATCCGCCAGGGCGTTCGAACTTTGGCAGAGTACACGACTGAATTTCGTACTCTGGCGGCAGAGGTGGGTTGGAATAATGAGGCCTTAGTGGCAGCCTTCTCCCAGGGGCTTTGTGACACAATTAAAGATGAAATTGCTGCCCGTATATACTGAGAGATTTGGAGGAGTTAATCTCATTTACTACACTGATCGATACCAGGATCAAGGAGAGACCATCCTTTAGGGAACACCTGCGTAGGCTTCCATTTCGACTGGCACCCAGCTTTACACAACCACCCATTCCTCCCTCACCTCCCACGCCTCCTGGGCATGACTCTGATGGCAGCGAACCCATGCAGCTGGGGGCCACTTGCCTTTTGGGGGAGAAGAGAGCCTTCCGACAGAGTGAAGGTCTCTGTTTATATTGTGGGAAACCCAAACATCTCTTGAATTCCTGCCCTGTGTGTCCGGGAAACTCCCGCACCCAAGATCCTGTCGAGGACAGATCTTAGGTGGCATTTCCCAGTACCTAGAAGTGATAAAGGGTAAACCCATCCTGGAAGTTGTCCTGTCCTGGAACAACTCGTCTACAGTTGCTGCTGCATTACTTGATTCAGGGGCTGCAGGATACTTCATGGATGCAGATTTTGCTAATAAACATGCTGTTCCATTACATTCTCATTCCTCACCCTTGGCTAGCGAAGTCATCGATGGGAGGCCCCTACAACCCTCCCATATCACTCAGGAGACACTTCCATTAACCCTGAGAGTAGGGGCCCTTCACACAGAGACCCTGCAGTTCCAAGTGATTACCTCACCCCACTATGCCATTGTCCTGGGGTTTTCATGGCTTCAGACTTACAACCCCAGGACTGATTGGTGCCACTGTGACATTGTGTCCTGGGCACCTAATTGCTCTAAGTCATGTCTCGCACGTCCTACGAGACTACTTTGTTCATCATCCTCAGCCCTGTCTGAGAAGAATAAGGCATTCAGTGATGTATTTAACAAGATACAAGCTAGTGCGCTGCCTCCCCATAGACCCTACGGCTGTGCTATCAATTTGATTCCTGGAACGACTCCTCCTAGGGTCTGTGTTTATCCACTCTCAGTGGAGGAGGCGAAGGTCATGGAGGAGTATGTGTCCGATGCTCTTTCTAGAGGCATAATACACAAGTCTACCTCACTGGCTGGTGCAGGGTTCTGTGTTTGTCAAAAAGAAAGATGGGGAGCTGCGCCCTTGTATTGACTTTCAAGGACTGCTTAAATTGATGATAAAAAACGCTTACCCTGTACCCTTAATTACTGAGCTATTCGACCACTTAAAGGGTTCCAAGATGTTCACTAAGCTTGATTTGAGAGCAGCATATAATCTGGTTCGTATTAAGGAGATGAATGGAAGACAGCATTCAACACCAAGAGCGGACACTATGAATACCTGGTCATGCCCTTCAGGCTGTGCAACGCTCCCGCTGTCTTCCAGGAATTGATTAATGACATCCTAAGAGACTTATTGCAAAGTTTGGTAGTCGTATACTTGGACTACATTCTAATTTATTCTCCTTCTCTGGAGACTCATCACGCTGCTGTGTCTAGGGTATTGCAGTTATTGAGAGAGAAAGGCCTATACTGCAAACTGGGAAAATGTGAGTTTCACAGGACCCAAGTGACCTTTCTGGGATATATGATATCAAAAACTAGCTGCTATAGTACAATGGCCCCATCCAGTGGGACTAAAATCACTTCAAAGGTTCTTGGGCTTTGCCAGCTACTATAGAAGGTTCATTAAGGACTTCTCAACGGTGGTCAAGCCACTGAGTGACATGACTTGTAAAGGCGCGGATGCCTCTAATTGGTCGCCCAGAGCACTGTTGGCCTTCGGAAACCTTAAAGCAGCATTCGCAGCAGCTCCTATACTGGTACATCCCAACCCCGCCCTCCCCTTTACTCTAGAGGTTGAGATGAGAGTAGGCGCCCTCCTGCCTCAGCGCTCAGCTCCAAGGGAGGCTCTGCTTCCATGTGGATATTTTTCCAGGAAACTATCTAAGGCAGAGAGAGTGTATGACATAGGTGATCGGGAACTGTTGGCGATTATTCTGGCCTTGAAGGAGTGGAGCTATCTCCTAGAGGGAACTAGCGCTCCAATCCTGATCCTTGCGGATCAGAAGAATTTGACATACTTGTGAAGCTAAACGATTGTCGGCTTGTGAGGCCAGATGGGTGCTATTCATGTCTACTTTGTCGTTTCATACCTTCCCAGCTCTAAAAAAACAAACATTCGGGCTGATGTCCTATCTCGCCAGCATTGCTCCAACTCTAGGGAAGAGTCTCCTCCCACACCAATCATTCAGGCTGATCAGATTTTGGCCACCATTCGAACCAGAATCACCAGATTTTGGCAGCTTAAGCCTCTGCCCCAGCTGAGAAACCCAGTGGGAGATGTTTTGTGCCTGTCCAGTTATGCACCAGACTCCTGGAGACATATCATACATCTAAAATGGATGGTCATACTGGGCTAGATCAGTTGGTATGGTCGATTTCTTGATTGTTTTGGTGGCCGAGCCTTAGAAAAGTTTGTTCTGCCTTTGTGGCAGCTTGTCCTACCTGTGCCCGAGGCAAATCCCCACAAAAACTGCCTGTGGGACTTCTCCAACCTATTACTAATGGGGAATGTCCGTGGTCACACTTGTCCATAGATTTTATGGTGGAGCTTCCAGTATCCATGGGATACACAGTTATCCTTATGATCGTGGACAGATTTTCTAAAACGGCACACTTCGTACCACTCAAAGGTCTCCCTTCTGCTCCAGAGCTGGCCAGGGTCTTCTCTAGAGAAGTATTCCGACTCCATGGAATACCCAAAGTAATTGTGTCTGACAGGGGAAGCCAGTTTGTATCCCGGTTCTGGAGGTGTTTTTGCTCGCAAATGTGTATTCACCTTGCCTTTTCCTCCGCATACCACCCTCAATCGAATGGTGCAGCAGAAAGGTCAAACCAAGCCCTAGAACAATTTCTTCGTTGTTACAGTGATGACCACCACAACAATTGAGTTACTCTGTTACCTTGGGCGGAGTTTGCCAGAAAGTCCTCTTCTCAGAGCTCTCTGTACTTCCTGAGACTTTTGAAGCACAATCTATTCCAGCTCTGGATGAGCATTTACAGGCTCTCTGTTCCTCTTGGGTACAAGTACAGAATACCCTATGTGGTGCAATGCAACGGCACAAACGACGGGCTGGCCATAGGCGATTACCTGCACCAACCTTTCAGATTGGAGAGAGGGTATGGCTGTCTTCCCGCAATCTCAACATCCAGGTGCCATGTGGTAAACTGGCCCCTCATTTTGTTGGTCCCTTTCGAGTCATTCGGAGAATCAACCCTGTGGTGTACGCTCTCAAGCTTCCTCCCACAATGTGTATCTACAACATCTTCCATGTATCATTGCTCAAACCGTTAATTTGTAACAGCTATACTTCTACCACTGTTCACCCAGCCCCGATTCTGGTGGAAGATCATGACGAATATGAGGTACAAACGATTTTGGATACCCGGAAAGTTCTGGGAAAATTACAGTATTTGGTACACTGGAGAGGTTACGGCCTGGAGGAACTCTCTTGGGTTTCCTCTAAGGATGTGCACACTCCTATTCTTGTCCAAGACTTTCATTCTCGCTTTCCTGACAGACCACTCCCCAGCCTGCGGGGGGGGGGGGGGTGTCTTTAAGGGGGGGTACTGTTATAGCTGGCAGCGGCTCGCTCGAGTGCCGCAGGGTGTACCTCATTTCATGCGACCACATCCGTTGGCAGCAGGCCAGCCTCATCCTTCCTCTTCGCAGCTCATGGCGCATTTTGTCTTGCGGCTCCAGGCACTTCACTGTAGCTGGCCCGGCCGTTGCCGGGAACGTCATGCGGGCGCATGTCCAGGGAGACAGAAGTGTGCTCCATTTAAAGGGGCATTCACCCATTCCTGGCTCCTCTTCCTGAGGCAGGCATTTATATACTGCCTGGACACAGGGCTCAGTTGCCCTTTCATTTGTGTCCAGTGCAGTTCTTAGCATTATTCCTGTGTATTACCTTGTTGACTTGTCTGACTACCCGTTCTGGTGCTGACCTGTTGCTCTGTCTGACTGTCTGCTCCATGTATGACCCTGGCATAGTCTGTTAACCATTCTGGTGCGGACCTGTGGCTCTGGCTGACTACCTGCTCAGTGTATGACCCTTGGCCTGTCTGACTATCCATTCTGGCACTGACCTGTAGCTCTGTCTGACTATCCACTCCATGTATGACTCTGGCATAGTCTGATAACCATTCTGGTGCAGACCTCCGGCTCTGGCTGACTACCCGTTACGTATTGACCCTTGGGTTGTCTGACTATCCATTCTGGTGCCAACCTGTGGCTCTATCTGACTATTCTCTGTGTGGCCTCCCATTAGACTGATATCCATTCTGGAGCGGACCTGTGGCTCTGGCAGACTCATGCCTGGTTGCCTCCAGCGTCTGGTGTTCCTTCAGGAGCGAACCTGAGACTCAGATTCTTTGTTGGTCTAGTGCAGATGCGAACCTGCGGTGGCCTACCATTCCCTATCTGGGATCTACGTACAGTACCACACTGAAGCAGTATCCTCGCAGTGTCGCTTGCTCTGTTTTGCATGCTCATACTGTATATACCGTGTATTACTATTTCATTGTTTGTTTCAATAAAATTGTGTTACCTAACAGTACCTGTCCAGATCTCATTTGTATGAACCGTGACACAGACAAGCCAGGTTCATACACGGAGCAGGTAGTCAGTCATAGCCACAGGTCTGCACCAGATAGGATGTCCACTAGGAGTAAGCACACTGGGAGGATAGTTGGACAGAGCCCCAGGTCAGCACCAGAATGGATAGTCAGACAAGCCAGGGTCATACATGGAGCAGGTAGTCAGCCAGAGCCACAGGTCTGCACCAGATTGGATGTCAAGACAAAATGGAGCTCACAGAGAGAATGGTCAAACAGAGCCACAGGTCAGCACCAGAATGGATAGTCAGACAAGCCAGGTCATACACAGGATACATGAACAACTAGAACTAGAACTGCTCAGAACAACAACGTAAGGGTAACTGATACACAGGCCCATAGAGGTTTATAAAGGAGTAGGAGAAGCGGGACCAATTAGGTCCCCCAGGCTTGGCCTATAACAGGCATCCAGGCAAGTGCATGATTCATGATGCCAGTAACAATGAACCAGACGCGACCAGGCCGCAGGCAGAGTGGGACGAGGCTAGTGACGCCGGAGCATCAGTCCAGAACCCTGCTTCCGAATGAATGGCGCAGGTCGAGGTAAGGCGCTGTGACACACTACTGGAGAAGAAACCAAAACCTACAACCAAGAACAAAACAGATCAAGAAAAGGAAGAGAGATGTCCTACTATCCCATTCATTACTAGGTGTTCCTCTTCATCGGGAAGGATTGAACAAATCATCAGGAGGAATTGGAAAATCCTAAAAGGGGATCAACACCTAAGAGACATTATTCCACCACACCCCAAATTCATCTATTGGAAAGCCCTGGATTTGAAGAAAAAATTGGCTCCATCAGATATTAAAAATAAGACCAACCAATATGGGATCACTAACCCGATCAGTGGACAACCTATGGTAGGTAGTTTCAAGTGTGGATATATGACCTGCATCACCTGCGGACGTATCAGGAATAAGTCCAAGACCTTCACATCTCACACAAATGGAAAAACATTCCCTATCAAGTAATTCATGAGTTGTAATACTGATTACACCATTTATCTATTAGAATGTAAATGTAGAACACAGTACATAGGATGCATGATTAGACCTCTTAAAAGGAGATTCATTGAACAACAGAACAATATATTAAAGAACAATAGGAAACATGCAGTCTTCAAACACTGCAATGATTACACTGCCTTTAAGAATATTGAAGATCTATCCATCACGGGCACAGAACATATTGCACCTTCATCCAGAGAAGGGCACAGATTCAAATCCCTTGTGAGACAGCAAAGTTTTGGGATGTTTAAGCTACATACCATCCAACCAGAAGAAATGAATGAAGAACTGGACCTATGGTGATTATAGATACTCACTACAGTTGGAGCAGCACCTTCAAACATCTTAGATTGCTACAGTAAAAGTACCGTTTAAGGATACTCTAGCTGTTCTATAGATCATATCCAGGTTACATTTACACTAAACAGATACTTGTATAGCAGTGTATTATTAGTTAGTTTACTTTCCAGGTTATTATACCCTATACCTCCCTCAAACCTGCTGCCTATAAGGATTGTTGAGGATTACGGGTATATAGATGTTGTATTTGTACAGTACATCCCAATTAGAAACATCTTATTAGCATATCAGATTGTTTTCTGGGCCAAATAGGACCAACAACACCAATAAGCAAAGCAGTATAGTCTACCCTCACATCTACAATGAATATACAATTTATTATTATGTCCATTTTCTTACACCACAGGTTACAATCTTAGAATGTCTTTCCAGTAAAACAAACTTATACCTAAAATTACCCCTAACTAGAATTGTCCTTTTGTCAAGGGCAGATACCACTTATCCATCACTGGGTGGTATTATATATAACCCCAGAGATCTCTCATACATTGTGCCAATATTGACATGCATTATACATCTGTACATATATATCCCCTAGCATTACCCTCTGAGAGTACTTGAACTTGTATTCCTATATGTTAATGAAAGGGTCCTCCTGTCTTTCACTTCATTTTGTGTACCTGTATTTAATGATGGTATATACCAAATATATCCCTTATATGAAATACCTGTTTCATTGTAACAAGAAATACTGAAAAAGTATTCTCTATGGTAGCCACATCATATTTAATATGTATTAATATGGTTTTGCATGTATTTTGTACAAATGTTTTGTTTTTTTATCAAAGAATGTACAACTGTCAACACTGATTGGCTGGAAACCTTTTAAATATCATACCCACCATTTTTACGTCTTTTCCGAGTTTGATTTGATTTCCTGAGGAAGGTGTTGTTATCACCCCAAAATGCATAGAAAAAAATGAAAATCAAGACGGCATCTTGTTTGAAATTATCGTCTGATTTGTATGATTTGCTTTGGATGTGATATAAAGGGGACAGCACATTCCTATGAACTACCTGCTGACATAAGGAAGATCCCTCAGCGCACATCTAATCACAGATGTGGCATACTAAGCAGACAGTGACATCAGGGGGGAGATGCACTAAGGAGTGATAAAGTGGTAATAAATTGGAGATGACTTCTCCAGCGATATCACTTTTCCAATTCCTATGTTATTCTATTGAGCTAATTCACTAAGATTTATCCAGCTCTGGGGATCTTAGTGCATAGGCTCTATAGAATAACATAGTTACAGGAGAACTGATAGCACTGGGGAAGTCATCTCTGCTTTATCACCTCCTTATCACGCCTTAACCCCTTAGTGACAGATGACTTACCTGATAAGTCCAGGAAGTCATTTGCTATAAATGAGCCCATATTCAAAGGTGTTCTGAGGAGCAGATTGGAGTGATTAAGCTGACACTTTAGTATCAAGATTTAATTTATATTGATGATTGATTACTCTCTGTATATGCCGTCAATCCAGAAGTGTATCTCCTGATTTCTAGTGGAAGTTTGTGATCTGGTTCCCTATCAATCCACCTGCCTTATGCGACCCCTGGGCCATGATTGATGTGATCGATGGCAATATTTTGCATATTCATACATTGGTATTATGCTGTTAATAATCTTATATACTTTTTATCAATTTGTTTTATACTTACCAGATATGAGATTATATTTTATACTCTAGTGGATATATATCCATATATATATTTTTTTTTTTCTCATATTCATATACTACTATTGCACTTAGATCTCTTGTGCGCTGTCTTCTTCTTTTTTCTTTTGTATATTTATCCACTCAAGAGGACTACAGGCATCGGACTGCAGCACAGAGTGTCTAGTGACAAGTATCCTGAGCCAGTACTGGACTTGTTATCATCTCATTCACATCCATTGTCTCCATCATTCTCATTTATTATTGTCTTCATCCCATCATCATGCTACATTGACTATCTAATCCATTGATGGAACTGAATATCACAGTGCCCGTGATTACTGCCTTTCCTTGTCAGTTACCTGTAGGGGGCTCTCCATTGGCCGCTTGCTTTCAGCCTGGCCTGTATTGCCTATTTAGACTGAGCTTGGGCACCCTTTGGTTGCCCTTTCATGTTGTCTCTATGCTGCCCATGCCTGCATTGGGTTCCTGAGCTTCCTGGGCCATTCCTCTGTTCCTGCTCATCTGTGATCGCCTGAGTTCCTGTTCGCCAGCTTCCCTGGTTCCAGCATCCGTTCCTGATCCGGTTGGGGTTGCTGTCCCTGAAGCTGTTTCCTGCTGCCGTTCCTGATCCGGTTAACTGCCAGTAGATTTGTTTCCTGTCCATCTACGACTGTGTTCCAGCTCCTGGATCGCCTGCAGTGTGCACCTCTCCTCCAGTCGCCCTGGTGACATTTTTCACTTGTGTTCCACTCTCCAGTATGCGGGTACTGGTTCGCTCTACTGACAACCGGTTGTGCGTGCACCGGTAGAGAACTAGGTTACTCCAGAATGCGGGTACTGGTTCGCTCCCTGTAACCGGTTGCTTAGTGTTATCCAGGCAGCACCGGTGGTGGTTTGGTTTCTCCAGTACGCGGGTACTGGTTGGCTCCATGTATTAACCGGTTGCTCATTGCACCGGTAGAGGTTCAGTCTCTCCAGTACACGGGTACTGGTTCTCTCCCTGTATACCGACTGCTCATTGTCATCCAGACATCACCGGTGGTGGTTTGGTTTCTCCAGTACGCGGTACTGGTTCACTCCATGTATTAATCGGTTGCTCGTTGCACCGGTAGAGGTTCAGTCTCTCCAGTATGCGGGTACTGGTTCACTCCCTGTATACCGGCTGCTCATTGTCATCCAGACAGCACCGGTGGTGGTTTGGTTACTCCAGTACGCGGGTACTGGTTTGCTCCATGTATAACCGGCTGCTCGTTGCACCGGTAGAGGTTCTGTCACTCCAGTACGTGGGTACTGGTTCGCTCCAAGTATTAACTGGCTGCTGTTCAGTCCTAGACAGCACCGGTGAAATTTCAGTGACTCCAGTACACGGGTACTGGTTTGCTCCGTGTGTTAACCGGTTGCTTGCCGCACATCTCTCAGCTCTGGTAGAGAATGTTCACTCCAGTATGCGGGTACTGGTTTGCTCCAGGTATAAACCAGCTGCTGTTCAGTCCTAGACAGCACCGGTAATGTTTCCATTTTTCCAGTACACGGGTACTGGTTTGCTCCATGTGTTAACCGGTTGCTTGCCGCTTATCTCTCAGCACCGGTAGGAATTGTTCACTCCAGTACTCGGGTACTGGTTCGCTCCATGTATTAACCGGTTGCTTGCCAGAGATTGTGTACTCCAGTACACGGGTACTGGTTCGCTCCAGCATTATATGGTGCCAGTCACTGAGGTGACCATTGCTGCTATCCAGTAGTTGCAGTCAAGGCTGCCCTGCCCGGTATATTGGTAAGGCCGGTAGAACCTATTCCACATTGTACCAACTTAAGGTTGCCTTACCTGGTATTGGCAGGGCTGGCAGAGCCTAATACTTGCTGTCTTGGTCTCAAGACTGCCTTGCCCAATATATTGGCAAGGCTGGTAGAGCCTTATGTACTCGTAGTACCTGTCTCAAGGCTGCCTTCGTTACTAGTCAAGGGCTGCCTTGCCCGGTATATTGGTAAGGCCGGTAGAGCCTCCTTTTCCTTCGTTACTAGTCAAGGGCTGCCTTGCCCGGTATATTGGTAAGGCCGGTAGAACCTATTCCATCTTGTGCCACCTAAGGTTGCCTTACCTGGTATTGGCAAGGCCAGTAGAGCCTGTCTTACATTTTGTTTACCACTACTTATGCTACTATGTATGATCACTAATATTATATGTGTATGCTACCCACTAGGGTTTTCTTAAACTTTTCAATAAAGTTGTGTTTTATCTTAACTCTGTGTCTGAGAGTCATAACAAACCGTGACAGTACGAAAGGGCCATGACCTCAGATAATAAGAGTGATGGTAATACACTGAACATCCATTGGAGGATGGATGTACATGAGCAACACCTGGATCAGCTAGCGGTAGCGATCCAAGCCATTCTTGAACGTACAGTACTCACGGACAAGTCTGTCCCGAGCCCGGTGGTCTCCCCAGGTCTGACACCTGAGAATGATACCATGCCCTCAGGGGCTGCAGTTAAGGGGTTAACCGCTTCCGCTCCTTTGCCACTCAGATATGATGGTGATCCTAGCCTGTGCAGAGGGTTTATTAACCAACTTGAAATACTTATGGTATTGACTTCGCATGCCTTTCCCAATGACCGCAGTAAAGTTGGGCTTATGATATCCCTGCTGACTGGCAGAGCCCTGGCATGGGCCAATCCCTTATGGGAGAGTGCGAGACCTTGCACAAAGAATTTCAGGGAGTTTGTGCAGTCATTTCGAAAAGCGTTTGAGCTTCCTGGTAGAACCGCCTCTGCTGCTAAACGCCTTATGGAGATACAGCAGGGCAGGCTTACTGTAGGCGATTATGCCATTGAATTCCGCACCTTGGCAGCAGAGGTAGGTTGGAACTGGCAGCTTTTGCTCAAGGTTTGAGCGATCAGATCAAAGATGAAATTGCAGCTAAAGAATTGCCTACTGATCTAGATGATTATATTGAGTATGTTATCCTAATTGATACTCGAATCTGTGAAAGATTGATGGCTAAAGACCGAAGGCTAAGGTAAAAAAATAACGGATCTAGCAGTACATTTTGCCCACCTATCCCTCCCTTGGCATCTAAGCCTCATGAACAGTTACGGGAATCAGGTGAACCTATGCAATTGGGCTTCACCAGACTAACCAAGGAGGAAAGAACATATCGCAGAAGGCAGAGGTTGTGCTTATACTGTGGCAAAAGTGGGCACCTGCTAAGATCTTGTCCCGTACGTCCGTGAAACAAACACACCTAGGGTACCTTGGGCGACAGGCCCTAGGTGGTGTTCAACCGTCCCCAGGTTTGGTCACACTGAAACCCACCATACAGGTGGTACTTTCTTGGGCAGAATGCTCAGTGGAAGTTCTGGCCCTGGATGATTCTGGCGCAGCCGGATATTTTATGGATAATATCTTTGCTGAATTGCATGGGATTCTGCGGATTGAGAGAGAATCCCCTCTCGCTATTGAAGCTATTGACGGCAGACCCCTAGAACCTGCACAGGTTACCTTTGAAGCAATGCCATTATCTATGACTACTGGGGTGCTTCACAAAGAGTAACAGCAGTTCCAGCTTATCAACTCTCC
This sequence comes from Rhinophrynus dorsalis, assembly GCA_037306005.1. Classification (NCBI taxonomy): domain Eukaryota; kingdom Metazoa; phylum Chordata; class Amphibia; order Anura; family Rhinophrynidae; genus Rhinophrynus; species Rhinophrynus dorsalis. Next base: position 117,357,679 of record CM074722.1, read on the forward strand.
ACACTACGCAGTCATTCTGGGATTTCCTTGGTTACAGCTTCATAATCCACAGTTTGATTGGCAAAAGTGTGAAATCTCTGCTTGGTCTCAGTATTGTATGGAGCATTGTGTGTCCCACCCGGTTAAGATCCTGTGTACCTCCCTTTCACTCCCAGACGAGTATCAACAATTCAGTGATGTATTCAATAAGGGAAAGGCTGGCACCCTACCCCAGCACAGATCTTATGACTGCGCTATTGATTTGCCTCTGGGGGTGGTGCCTCCTAGGGGACGCACATAACCATTGTCATGTGATGAGAACCAAGCTATGGAGGAATACATTTCTGATGCCCGTAAGAGAGGGATCATAAGGAAATCCACCTCTCCAGCCGGGGCTGGATTCTTTTTTGTAAAAAAGAAAAATGGCGAACTGAGACCGTGCATTGATTACCGTGGCCTAAACAAGTTAATGTCTAAAAATGCTTATCCGATACTACTTATCACCGTTATTTGACAGGTTAAAAGGTTCCTCAATCTTTACTAAACTGGACTTACGAGCTGCGTATAACCTGATTCGGATCAGAGCTGGTGATGAGTGGAAAACTGCCTTTAACACTAGATCTGGACACTATGAATATCTAGTCATGCCGTTTGGTCTCTGTAATGCACCCGCAGTATTTCAAGAATTAATCAATGACATCCTCAGGGATATGTTGCAGTCCTGTGTGGTTGTCTACTTGGACGACATACTCATTCATTCTGAAAATATGTCACAACACATTAAAGACGTATCAGAGGTGTTGCTCCGCCTACGTAAAAACAAATTGTGGTGATGGTTTGGTTACTCCAGTACGCGGGTACTGGTTTGCTCCACGTATAACCGGCTGCTCGTTGCACCGGTAGAGGTTCAGTCTCTCCATTACGCGGGTACTGGTTCGCTCCCTGTATACCGGCTGCTCACTGTCATCCAGACAGCATCAGTGGTGGTTCGGTTACTCCAGTACGCGGGTACTGGTTTGATCCATGTATAACCGGCTGCTCGTTGCACCGGTAGAGGTTCTGTCACTCCAGTACGTGGGTGCTGGTTTGCTCCAAGTATTAACCGGCTGCTCTTCAGACCTAGACAGCACCGGTGAAGTCTCAGTGACTCCAGTACACGGGTACTGGTTTGCTCCATGTGTTAACCGGTTGCTTGCCGCACATCTCTCAGCACTGGTAGAGACTGTTCACTCCAGTACGCGGGTACTGGTTCGCCCCAGGTATAAACCGGCTGCTGTTCAGTCCTAGACAGCACCGGTAGTGTTTCCATTTCTCCAGTACACGGGTACTGGTTTGCTCCATGTGTTAACCGGTTGCTTGCCGCGTATCTCTCAGCACCGGTAGGAATTGTTCACTCCAGTACACGGGTACTGGTTCGCTCCAGCATTATATGGTGCCTATACCATCCTGTCTATCCAGTGGGCCTCAGTCCGTCCATCTCATGCAACTGGTCTATTACACCTTAAGCCAGTCACTGAGGTGACCATTGCTGCTATCCAGTAGTTGCAGTTAAGGCTCTCCTGCCCGGTATATTGGTAAGGCCGTAGAACCTATTCCACATTGTACCAACTTAAGGTTGCCTTACCTGGTATTGGCAGGGCCGGTAGAGCCTAATACTTGCTGTCTTGGTCTCAAGGCTGCCTTGCCTGGTATATTGGCAAGGCCGGTAGAGCCTTATGTACTCGTAGTACCCGTCTCAAGGCTGCCTTGCCCGGTATATTGGGAAGGCCGGTAGAACCTATTCCATCTTGTGCCACCTAAGGTTGCCTTACCCGGTATTGGCAAGGCCGGTAGAGCCTGTCATACATTTTGTGTACCACTACTCATGCTACTATGTATGATCGCTAATGTTATATGTGTATGCTACCCACTAGGGTTTTCGTAAACTTTTCAATAAAGTTGTGTTTTTATCTTAACTCTGTGTCTGAGGGTCATAACAAACCGTGACACTGAACTATTTTCCACAATACGGACTGGTAATTTACAATTATTGAACTGACAATAGTGACTGGTCCAGACTGTGTCTTGACCAAACCACACAGGATTAATTTTTTGGGACTTTTTCCCATTCACTATATACTGTATCCAATACTTTGTCTATACCATATATACTTCTTCTGGTATTTAATATCCATATCAAGTTAGAGAAACGTACTAGTTTCCTGTTATGGTTCAATACACTCAGACACGATAGATGTTGGTAAAAACACAATTTTATTAATGCACACAAGGAATGAGGTAACCCTCACGGGTCCAGTAACAACAGTAGTAACTGACACAGGACAGGTTACAAGCAAATTAACCCACACGGGTCCAGTATGTATAATACACACAATACTGACATAGGTCAGGTAAACGAGTTTGATACAGTTTATGAAAGTCCAATGTGACCAGAGAAACCACTGGCAAAGTATGAGTACAGCGAAGGCCCAATGTCACCTATAGGCAAGAGGAGGCGACAATAACAGGACTGCAACAACAGGCACGGGACACCTGTAGTAGGATGCAACGGTGGCCGCCTACCAACGTTTACACAAGGCTGGTCAGAGCTTGTGCCAGAACGAAGGCCCTACCAGAGCAGCCCACCACCGTGTGCATGTACTACCCTCAAGGGTTAATGTGCGATAGTATAAATGGATGGCAACCGTAAGCGCACAGCGGAACCAAATGGAGACTCAATCACACAGAGTAACGGAGCCCAACAGACCCAGAGTGGTAGTAACGGAACGAGGCCCTTCCCCCGAAGGGGTTAATAGTGCTATGGTCTGGATAACGGCAACCACCCGAGGCACTCAACTGAACCACAAGTAGACCAAGAGAATCCAACACGGTGTGGGGGCACACTGAGACTCTGACCACTGGCGGAATATAACCGCCAACAGGAGTAACGGAATACAGGGAGGCCCAGTAAAGCTGAAACGGTGCAAGGCAGGCAGCAGCAGGAACAGTCCGGAAGAGCCCAGCCAGGCACAGGAGAAGCAGGAACCACTGCCAAGTCGATTCGGTACACAGCGCAGGAACATCAGCCAAGCCGGGTAGGTACACAGAGCAGGAACCTCAGACACGCCTGGTTGGTACACAGAGCAGGATCGTCAGTCACGCCGGGTCGGTACACGGAGCAGGAACGTCAGCCAATCCGAATCGGTACACAGAATCAGGAACAAGACAATGGCGTGGTCAGGCAGTCCGGGGTCATACACTGGATCAAAACAGCAAAACTAGCGCTAGGCATCAGGTACACCACGATAGGGCACTAGCAGAGTGACAGCCCAGGGTATAAAAAGGCTGTCACTAGGAGGAGCAGTACAGCGCAGCCAATAGGAAAGCAGTAATAGTGAGATGGACAGAATGTCACCCAGATCACAGGCGCCGTGATAGTTCATCATCTATCATATCTGATTTGTGGCTGCATTTTATTATTGTTTCCTGAACGGTCCCCTTGGAGTGTTGTTCTGGCTTACCCTTCCACCCCTTTTATCTACTCAGTGAGAGCTTCAATTATTTTTCATATTTGTGCTGCAGACCACCTTACCTAGTGTTTAACAAGGACAAGGCTGTTCTTAGAACCTCTCAGGAATTCCTTCCTAAGGTGGTCTTTGAGTTTCACATCAATCAGGAGGTTGTTGTGCTTTCATTTTGTCCTGACCCAAAGTCTGACAAGGAGAGGGATCTCCACTTGTTGGATGTGGTGCGCTGTCTCAAGTTCTAAATGCGCCATACAGAGTCTTTGCATAAGACTGATGCCTCATTTGTCATCCCTGAGGGTCCTAGGGCAGGTCAGCCTGCTTTCAAGGTCACCATTGCATCTTGGATTAAGTTTACCATTTGCAAGGCATGCGAACCCAGGAAGAAACCTGTTCCTTTTTCTGTTACAGCACATTCCACCAGGTCTGTTGGGGCCTCCTGGTCCTACAAAAATCAGGCCTCGGTTGATCAACTCTGCCAGGCTGCAACTTGGTCCTCCGTGCACACCTTTTGACAAACACTATTGTGTTGATGTTCTGGCTTCGGCTGAAGTCAGCTTTGGCAAGAAGGTCCTTTAGGCAGTTCTACCTTTGTAAGGGTCTACTACTTCCTGTGCCTTACTTTTCGTTATCTGTTTGAGCCAAGTTGGCTCTTGTTCTAATGTGCTGTGCTTACTGTTTTTCAGTGTCCATTGACAGTTACATTTGGGCTGTTCCTACTGGATAGTCCTAGGGAACCCAGGTATCATGGGGACTGATGTTAGGTCCTTTCTATTACTTCCCACCACTGAGAGCCTACTGTTGGTATATCCCATGGTACCTGTATTCCATACTGGAACAAAGAGAAAATAGGACTCTAGTTTTACCTTGATAAATCCTTTTCTCTTAGTCCATATGGAATATAGGTCTCCCACCTAGAGAACAGGGACCTTGCTTTGTCTCACTTGGCTGGACTTGGGAGTCCTTCTTGGGTCCTATAACTCAAAGGAGCTTACTTTTTCTTCTCTTGCTGTCCTATCTAGTGAGTTTGTCTCATATCAAACCTGGATGGGTGGGGGCAGGGCTAGTCTGATGAAGGAAGGGGGAAGCTCCACCTTCAAGACCGTGCATCTTATAATGTACCACCTTCCAAGGAAGGAAGATCACCTCCTGTGGTACCGGTATTCCATGTGGACTAAGAGAAAAGGATTTAACAAGGTAAGACTAAAATCCTATTTTATATCTCAGAGAGATAAGTTAGATGCCCCAGCTCCAAATGCTGAGGGGAGGTTTCAGGCATAAAGTGGAACTAACCCTTTATGACATGGATAATTTTGAAAGAGCTTTCAAAATATTTTAAGATATACTTAGCTTTATTTGGCTGCACTGTTGGCACAGCCTGATATGTTAGAGACTAATATTATACTGTCCCTCACAACCACTAATTCCTAACAGGATGCATTCACTAATTTGCATAAAACTACAAATAAAGTTTAAATGAAGTCATTGTAAAGAGTCAGTTCCGTTTTAAGATGATTGGATAGCAGGAAATGATGTGCTAGCCAAGAGGTAGAGTGTTGTTCTGAGGATATGTGCAGTTGTGATCTATTTTTCTCTCACGTCTTTCCTAGGTGCAGTTGTCCAGGGTGATGCAGCGATATAACAGCTTTACTAACACCTCCTAGTAAAAAACCCCTGTTTATATTAATGTGCTGAAAATACCAATGGCCACTATGAATCAGTTCTGTGTAGACTTGTTTAAAACTAATCATTAATTAGTACTGGATATCATGTCCACTGACGCAGATATGATTCTTTGTTGCAGGACCAAGGACTAAGTACTACTCAGTGTGTTGGAGACCTGTTTGGCTGAATGGGTTAAAAGCCCCATTTAAATCAATTTTTTTGTCCTCCATGGTGCAGTTAGTTTACTCCAGAAATGTTAATCTTTAAAGCTTGGTCAATTTATTTTTTTGTTTCAGTTTTGTTACAGACCATTCAGGGTACAATTTTTATTTATCCTTGGGGAAATAATATTGTGGACTGCTAACCCTTTGGTTGCCATTGGACACCCTTTTAGCACTCGTAGGGTTAAACAATGCTATTCTTTCAAATTACAATATTAGTCAATATGCTATTAAATATTTCTATATGAAGGATATTAACACATTTATGGATCTAATGTTATATTATTTTGTAAAATTATAATATATATGATATTACAACATTTTACAAGTCAATTATTTTTCTTTTTTTTTCTTTTTGCACAGAAGTATTATGAGAGAGCCCCAGCTGCAACAGCAATGGAGATATTTTTCTTAGTCCTTTATGATATGTTTACATTGGTACCCAGCATGAAGGAAACTTTTTCTGTAAAACTGGGTATGTCCAATTATATTTTGTGGTAAATGTGTGTATTTTGCCAAATGGGTGCAACAGAATTCTTTACAACTACTATTGATATCCATGTCAAACTAAAGTCTTATAGAATTTGCAAAGAGTGTGTTTCTTGTTGGGTTTTCTATTTCATAATATATTTTTAGCTGCTTTTCAGCTGATCAGTGTGCTGGTATTTTAGTTTGTACTAGTCAAATGAGCAATTTGGCAGCACATAGATATAGTCTAATTACAGCCATTTCCTCTCTTTTTAGCTTCTGTTTCATTCATCAGATTAACACTGGATGTGAAGTCAGTTTTATGCACAGGACAGAGGTAAGATGACAAAAATGGAGATTTCTTTACTTTGGTATACTATAACTCATCATTTTCCCTCCTAAACACACCAAAACACTCATTTTATTTTTAACACTTTTACCAACATCTTACCAACAAAAGAGATGGCAGTTCAGTTTATATGTTGTAGCACTTTGTGATCATTGATGAAAACCAGTCAAATGTTTATTGATTATAAAATGTGTACAACTGCCTATGGTAGGAAAGTGTGCTATCAGAGACTCTGCCATGACTAGGAGAGTAAATTATTAATCTTTTTTAGAAAAAACAGGATTGTCTGTTAAAATTCTCTCTTAGAGCTGGATGTGTTTATAATAATCTCTATTTGTAATAATATGAAACAATAGCCTCTTTGCTTGAAATGGAGGGGTGGAAATATCTAAATGACATTTATGGGAATTTACAATTTGTAGTTTCATTGTCTGGAAAATCTTTACTATCATATGGGAAGATCTAGAGGAGTGACAGGTGTTGTGATACATGAGTATCCTCACAAATACCTCGCTGTTGACAAAGCACAGATATATTTTACATTTTTAATATGGTATAGGTTCGCCATCTTCAGGAATAATAGAAACATTGCTGCAAGAATTCAAAAATCTAAAAAGAATGTTATTTTGGGTTTGACCAATCAGAGCGTTCAGATAATTTAGTCTGACATCATATTATCGTGATATGGCGAATCCTCCTATCAGAGAAGGATGGGAGGTGACTTTATGATAAGGGGAGTTTATTTTATAAGGTAATATTTTTGAGTAGCTCTCTCGTGGTGCTGACTTCCTTGATGTGTACCCGTCCTCTTGTTACGGTTTTCTGACACTCAGACAGGGTTAGAGATAAAACACAGTTTTATTAAAATGAAATAAGGAACAGCGCCCCTGAGGGCCAGAATCGGTAATACAGTACTGAGTGATATGCAGGCTCGATATAGCAAGAGCAATAAAAATATAGCTTAACACCATAAAGGGTTAACACTCAAGCTGGTAGTCAGTCTCTGTGATGGTGATTAGCCAATGCCTGGTATACAACAGTCCCAGTAGTAGTGGTGGTGCAGCAGCTAGCTCAAGCAGAGTGACCAAACTGAATCACGACCAGATCTCGGTCTGGAAATGCCCAAGAGTATAGCGTAACCAACTGCATCAAGAGCCAATGCCCCTATAGGAGTGAGCAACAAGGAGCGATACTGCCTGAGCCAATGGAGCCAGAATAGGAAGCACCCCTGGTGAGGTAGGAGTGGACACTGCGAGTGCCAATGGGACCTGAGCCTAGCACCCCTTAGGTGCTGTAACGGAGGAAGCACTGCCCAAGCTGAATACTAGAGCCAATGCACAACCAAGTGCGGATGGATGGAACCACACAGTGAGCGAGTAGGACCTGAGCCAAAGCACCCTTCCGGTGCTGACACGGAGCTTACACTGCCAGAGTATCGGAATGCCCTTTGCACCTCGTGGCGCAACACACTGGAGAACGGCACCAAACAGATATACAACTGTGCAATGTAAAGCTAGGCTCGGTATGCAGGTAATAGCTCAACAGGTGTAAAAGAGGCTCAGTAGCGGAGGCAACAAGCTTAGTAGGCGTATGCAACGGCTCGGTATAACGGAGGCAACTGGCGCAGCAAGTGTTAAGACAGGCACAGACACAACGGCCACAGCTCGGTAGTAATCTCTCAGGGCTCAGTAAATGGAGGTAACCAACAGGCTCAGTAACGGAGGCCACAGAGTAACGAAAGTGTGGTCAGTTGGTGCCAGCTGCGAGCAGGGTCAGAATGTCGCCAGGCTGAAGCGGAACGCAGAATTGGAAGGATCATGGAGCAGGAACGTCAGCCAGAGTTGGTTGATCACGGAGCAGGAACGTCAGCCGGAACCGGGTCAATCACGGAGCAGGAACGTCGGCCAGAGTCGGGTCAATCACGGAGCAGGAAGTCAGCCGGAACCGGGTCAATCACGGAGCAGGAACGTCAGCCAGAGCCGGGTCAATCACGGAGCAGAAAGTCAGCCAGAACCGGGTCAATCACGGAGCAGGAGTGTCAGCCAGAGCCGGGTCAATCACGGAGTAGGAACGCAGAGTAGTCAGACGAGCCGAGTCAGTACACAGGAATACAGGATCACAGCAACAATAGCGCAGGCACAGGAACATCACGAAAGGGCACCTGACAGGTGCAATAAAGCTCAATATAAAGGAACACCCTGGGCGTGCCAATCAGCCTCCTCCAATGGATGAGCCCCAGCACAGAGGGTGACAGGAAAGCACGAGCACCGTGATACCTCTCCTGCCAGGCCCAAAGAAATTCTAATAAACCTACACTGAGTGTCTGGTAATTATAATCTTGTTACTATTAATTCTTTACAACCCAAAGAATTATATATTTCCTCTACATTAGAGGAAAATAGTTTCTTATAATTTTTCTTAAGTGGACTGGCCACCCATTTTTAGAATTTTTATAATAAAACTATATTGGCTGTAGTTTAATCTGGGAACTAAACAGAATTAATTAATACATTTATCCAGATAACTGTGAAATCGTTGATAGTAAGTAAATCAATATAGCATTATATGTTAGTTAAATCTAAGTACTGATACTTATAGAATCCTATAGCTGTGTTTCTGAAAAGTTTATTGAGCTTATATTTGATCTAGTTAATCCTTTGAATTCTTTGATTAACACTTAATCTGCTATTTTCTGTCTTGGTGTATGTTTCAAATAATTTCTTTGTTGTTTGTGTGTTTGGGCCTAAACTTTTGTTCTATTGAGAGACTAATCTCATAGAACAAAGAAGCTGCCATCGTGGGTGGGGCAACCATATAACCCATAACCTATGGATTAACCTTTGAAGTGCTGTGTAGGTGTAACAAATGGGATTTCTTTTGTAATTTTTATAGTATATGTTGCATGGAACATATTTTTTTAGCTGTGTTTTCTAGACATATATTAATGGATTGATTTCTGAGTATTTCTTGGTATAATTGGTACAGAGATCAATTAACCCTTTCTATGCCGCTGTGTTCAAATATTGTTCCCAAATACCTCTGGATATACCTATGCAATGTTTAATCCTGTTTGTGCTGGGTAATAGTACTTTGTGATATCGTTATTGATTTATTGTCTATTCCAAAAGATATCTTAGTATATGACTGAGTCATATAAAGATATATATTTTTGAGTTAATTGGTGTTCACCTATTTATATCTTTCTGGTTATATTGTGTATATATATAGTATATTTTTGCACAAATATGCATAATTGATTATTTTAATCAATTTTTACTGTGAAGTAGCGTGTCATTACCTAGTATTGTGAAAAGTTCTCAAATTAATTTAATTACCCACTATTTGTATATCTATTTATGTGAAGATATACAACCCAGTTGGGTCTCCTGTTAACCCTTTCCTGTATATCTTCGACAGTGCATCAGACAGGGCAATATTTAAAATGTTCTTTCCACAAGTAAAGTCTTACTTTGCATGTGAGACATCAAGATCTATATGTATGGAAATGTATGCCTCATGGAGTAACATAGGATATACAAACCAGAACCTGATGTATGGAAGTAATTGCATTCAAAGCCTGACATTTATCAAAGGGAAAAACACTCAAGGAACATAAGGGGGGGTATGAAAACCATTCTTAGTAATATGTTAAAGAGCTGACACATTTGCAAGAAACAGTTACATTAATAAAGCAGTAAAGTTTATGAATGTCTGAGAAGATTCGTTAATGCAATTTTTTTTCATATACACTATTACTATATACCTCTATTAAGAATAGGTTATCCTTGTCGCTAATATTTAACCTCTAAAACCTCCTTTATTTTTGGCACAGTTAGCAAATTTCTTTACACACACTTTGAGACACAGTTTGGATAAGACCATTTCTACTCCACTTTTTCAAAAGTTAATACTTTGCTAACATTTACATATATTTTTATGCCAATTTGCATTCATTTTGCAAACACTTTCTTCAGTACACCAGTTTTATACATTCTTTAAGCAACTTAATACCATGGCAAATATATGCCATGGTAATTCATATTCCAGTTCTCAAAATATGAATTGAATTGTTAATGATATAGGACATGCATTTGATTTTTATACTGTACTATTTAACTGGGCTGTAGTATAAAGGCATAAATATATGAGTTCACACACACTTTTTAAAATATACTTTACTTTTTATTTTGATATAGCTTAATCAAACTTAATTACTTCACTCTCTCAAATTTTATTGCTTATTATATTAAATTTGTTAATAACTTTTTATCTTCTGTAAAACAAGTGGAATACGGACTACGGATGGAATCAAGCTTAGATATTTTCACCTGTATTTTATATAGACTTTTTATAACAAAAATGTTTGGATTTTCAAACCAGGGCTTTCAGACTTTATAATATTGTGCTAAACTAATTTTCTCTATGATACTATTTTATTAGTCCTTTTGTCCATATTATAACCAGATAATTATTCTTCTTTCCATTTTGATTCAAAACAGACATTTACCAAAGGTACAAAAGTGGACTAATTTATTTTCCACTTTATTTCATTTTTACCTTTCAAAGAAATATGAGACCAAATGTTTATCAATAAATGTTTATATAGACCATCAATAAATAGTCTAAGTGTTTTCATATTCTGTGTACATTTGATCATTCTAGTCTCCTGAGTATAACCAAGTATCACGTGCCCGTGATCTTCCCATGTCACTCTTTGCAGTGGTGCGCTCCCATTGGCTGAGCTTGTCTGGCCCGCCCATTATGGCCTTTTTATACCTGGCCTTTGGCACCTGTCAGGTGCCCTTTTGTGGTGTTCTTGAGCCAGTGTTGCTGTTGCTGTGTTCCAGTGTTCCTGATTCCTGTGTACCGACTAGGCCTGTCTGACTACGTTCCTTGTCTCCTGCTCCGTGACCTTACCCAGCTTGTCTGAGAATCCTGCTCCGTGATTGACCCGGCCTGGCTGACGTTCCTGCTTCGTGACCTGACCCTGCTTGTCTGAGTATCCTGCTTCGTGATTGACCCGGCCTGGCTGACTTCCTGCTCTGTGACCTGAACCGGCTTGTTACCTGACCCTGCCTCTGTTCCTGCCGTTTGCTGCTTGGTGTCGCCTAGGCGACATTCTGAGTTCCACTGCGCTGTGGCAGGGCTGATCGTGTCATTGCCTTCTGTGTCAGGGCCTCTCCATTTCCTCTGCTGAGCCTGCTTACTCCGTTTACTCCTCTGAGCACTGTGCAGTACGTTAACCCTTGCAGAGCCGTGCCTCGGTTCACTGAGCCTCCACTACACTTGCAGAGCTGTTGTCTCCGTTCCCTGAGCCTCCGTTCACACTTGCAGAGCCGTTGTCTTCGTTCTCTGAGCCTCCAGTATCACTTGCAGAGCCGTTATCTCCGTTCACAGAGCCTCCATTAACACTTGCAGAGCTGTTACCTAAGTCTTCCGCTACACTTGCCGAGCCTGGGTGATCTTGCTACGCCTACGTGGGTGGCTGTGGCTCTTTCTATCTGTATTGCAGTGTAGTCGGTCTCTGTTACCATGCCCGCGGGAGGCACCATTGGCTCTAAATCTTGCAGTGTTACTAGTCTCCGTTGCTACGCCCGTGGGGGCTATTGGCTCTAGCTCTTGCAGTGATTGTCTCCGTTACTACGCCCGTGGGGGCTATTGGCTTGACTCTTGAAGTGATTAGTCTCCGTTACTATGCCCATAGGGGCTATTGGCTCTAGCTCTTGCAGTGTAAGTCGTCTCCGTTACTACGCCCGTGGGGGCTTGTGGCTCCAGTATTCCTTGCTCTAGCAGTGCACTTGCTCTCAGTTTATGCACCAGTTGGGTGCAAGCGGCTCTAGCTCATCTACTTAAGCAGAGTAATTGGCCTCAGTTCATGTGCAGCATAAGCAGTAGTCTCTGTCCTATAGCACTGCAGGTGTTTTCTCATCTAGCACCACTTACTGCTCCTTTACCACCTTATGGGCGTGTCAAACACACCACCACAGAGACTGATTGATTTACATGTACTTTAACCATTGTATACCCTGATGTTTCTATGCCTGTCCTGTGACAGTATATGTATATTTAATTCCTCTGTATACACTGGGCCTGAGAAGGCATCTATACACCACTGTTCTTTCTATTTATCTATATTGCCTATAGAGGGCGGTCTTCCTTGTTTTATTAATAAAACTGTGTTTTATTCTAACCTGCTGGTCTGAGTGTCCTACAAAACAGTTACACCAAGGTTTATTATAAACCCAGAAACTTTGAGGATTATGGACAGTGTGGTATGTAGAATGATTGGTGCAGAATTTTAAAGCAATGCAACACATTAAAAAATCCATTTGTCCTCTTCTGACGACATTGGTCATCATATCCATTTTCATTTGAACAATATGTCTTCATCTGTTTGTTGAATTAGGAATTGTACATATGAAACATCTTTTAAAATATCTTTCAAAGATTGACTTGTCTTTCTTTATGACATTTTCTATATATTTTTAAATGTCAATACATTTACATACTCTACAGTATTCTTCAGTACGTTTGATCTTCACTTTCAAATTTTTCCAGATGATATGTCTGTGAAACCAGATGTCTACACATATTGCACCATATTTTTATGCCTGTGTTGATGTGAACCCTGTCTCTTTAGGTTGGACAGAAAAAGCATTTAAAAGGACCTCCCACCCTCACCATCCCCAGTGTTTTTCCCCTTCTACCAGTTTAATTGAGAGAGCTCTCCCTACCGTGTCATCTTGGGTCAGTCCTCTTAGAGGCAATCATGACATGGACTATGTGTTAAGCCTTTTCCCAGTTTTGTGCTTTGTTGTTGCCTCCATGTTTCAGATTTAAATTTTTCCCCATTCAGGTCATCTTGATAAACCATTCCAAGTTTATTTCAAGCGCTGGAAGTCACATGATTCCATACTCTGTAGGGAGTAGATTCCTCTCAAGAGGAAAATAAATTCTAATTTGAGATTGTAGCTGTAGGGTAAGGTCATTCATGCTGCTTCTTCTCGTTTCCTGCAGGTGATGAACACCCGGCTAGGAATGGACAACACAGACCCCCCCAACCCCCCTGAGGAGTAGAGGAAGGTCAGACTCCTCCATCATGTGACAGAGAAGCAAGAAGCTACGGAGCGACGCTTGGGTTCGAAGTTAGCGAGTGGTGGTTGCCTAAAGGGAGTCGTGCTGTGGCCCAAGGCCGTATAAAGGTGCTAGCAGTGAAGCTAGATTGGCCCCCTGTAGTTGAGCCAAAGGGGTCCCGCGATAACCCCCTAAAGACAAGCTATACTACCACTATCCCCATGGAGAAAATACACTCCAGAAGGAACAGTACTCACTCAGATGGTCAGGCGAGAATTGTAGAGGTCCTTCCTGAGATGCAAAACAATGGTCAGTCTAGCCGGGTCACACACTGGAGAATCAGGAACAGGAACAAGGAAATCTGCAGGACACAAGGAACAAGAGGCTAGCTGGGTCAGACAAGGCCAGGGTCATACACAGGGCAGGAGATCAGGAAGAGTCAGGCTAGCAAGGTCAAAAGGTAATAGCACAGAATACATACTCATTAACATTGGAGACGGTATAATAACACGTCCCATTGCTGAACGTACCCTCTTAAATGAAGGAGCAGACCAGAAAAGCCAAGGTGGAGGGTCAGGATTGGTAGAGCCGGCCGTGTATGTGCCCTGTGGGACAGGAGACAGAGTGAAGGTCACTGCGAATGTGCTTAGGTAGCCGAGCAGAGGCTACTGCGCATGCACCCAACCGAGAAGGGACCTATAAGAACGGCGTGTCATAGTGCCGCGACACCTATAGCAAGAGGAAGAGGCCAAAGTGGATGGCACCAAAGGGAAAAAATGGGACAAGAAAGCAGGGGACATGGGGAGAGGTATGACACTGCAGCGATGCATTAGTGGTGGCAGCCCCAGCCATATCCAGCCTCTAGTGTTTTGTGTGTTGTGGTCCCCATATTTATTGGGCACTTTACTAACTCTTCAAGTATACGGGTGATTATTTTAGTTTATGTTATGCTTTGCAGACATTGTCTGGGCCCTATAATGATTAAAGATACTCTAGTAGGAGATAGAGTTCTACATATACATCTATTATGTTATGCACCTTTGGAGCAAAATTATAAAATAAAACTTTACCCTACATGCATTAAAGATAAATTTAACAAAAATAAAGCCAAAATGGAGAAGCCATGTGTGAAAAACTAAGTACACCTTATGATTCAATAGCTTGTAGAACCACCTTTATCATCAATAACATGAAATAATCATTTTCTGTACGACTTTATTAGCCTCTCACATCGTTGCGGAGGAATTTTGACCCACTCTTCTTTATAACATTGCTTAAGTTCATTGAGGTTTGCGGGCATTTGTTTATCTACAGCTCTCTTAATGTCCTGTCAAAGCATTTCAATTGGGTTGAGGTCTGGACTTTTACTGGACCATTGCAAAACCTTGATTATTTTCTTTTTCAGCCATTCTGTTATAGATTTGCTGGTGTGCTTGGGATCATTGTCCTGTTGTATAACCCAGTTTTGGCCAAGCTTTAGCTGTCAGACAGATGGCCTCACATTTGACTCTAGTATACTTTGGTATACAGAGGATTCATGGTAGACTTAATGAGTGCAAGGTTCCCAGGACCTGTGGCTGCAAAACAAGCCCAAATCATCACCCTCCACCACAGTGCTTAACAGTTGGTATGAGGTGTTTGTGCTAATATGCAGTGTTTAGTTTTCGCCAAACATGGCTCTGTGCATTATGGCCAAAAATCCCCACTTTGGTCTCGTCTGTCCAAAGGACATTGTTCAAGAAGTCCAGTGGTTTGTTCAGATGCAACTTTGCAAACCTAAGCCGTGCTGCCATGTTCTTTTTAGAGAGAAGAGTCTTTCTCCTTGCAACCCTTCCAAACAAACCATAGTTGTTCAAGTCTTCTTCTAATTGTATTGTCATGAACTTTAACATTTAACATGCTAACTGAGGGCTGTAGAGTTTTTTTTTTTTTTTTTTTGCAATTTCTCTAAGCATTGCACTGTCTGACCTTGGGGTGAATTTGCTGGGACGTCCACTCCTGGGAAGATTGGCAGCTGTCTTGAATGTTTTCCACTTTTGAATAATCTTTCTCACTGTAGAATGATGGACTTAAATTGTTTGGAAATGGCCTTATCACCGTTTCCAGATTGATGTGCAGCAACAATTTCTTCTCTAAGATCATTGCTGATGTCTTTCCTCCTTGGCATTGTGTTAACACACACCTGAATTCTCCACACCAGCAAACTGCTAAAACTTCAGGTTTTATAGAGGTGGTCACACTTGTTGATGATCAATTGATCAAGGGCATTTGATTAGCAGCACATGTCTACTTAGGATCTTAATCCCTATGGAAGCAGTAAGGGTGTATTTAGTTTTTCACACGTCTTCTCCATTTTGGCTTTATTTTTGCTAAATAAATCATGACACGGTGTAATATGTCATGTGTTGTTGTTCATCTGAGGTTGTATTTACCTAATTTTTAGACCTGCTAAGGAACAGATGATTGTAGTTATGTCCTGATATGTAAAATCATAGAATTCAAAGAAGGTGAACTTTTTCACATGACCGTGTGTGTGTGTGTGTATGTATATATGTATATATATATATATATATATATATATATATATAAATAAAATACATATCTCCCCTCTCATCTACTCATGAAATCCCTCTCTTGGCTACCCTCATATTTCCCCCCTTTTCCAGTAAATGATTAATATGGAAAGCTATGATTCATTTTTTGAGTTAATGTGTTCAGTAATCTGAAGATCCATTAGATGGAGATGTGAGCCAACAAGTGATGATCAATTCTGATGAAATAAAGACAAAATATATAACAAAAGATAAAGCAAATAAACGGACCTTGAAACTAACAGTCACATCCTTGTTCAACATGAGAGCTACTATTCCGAATTTATTCTGGTATATTAACTCTGTTATTGATTTCTGTAAGAATTTGAACCCCTAATAATTAACTAGGTGTTCTCTTGGATCAATCTAAAACTGAAACTGTTGCGGAGTTCATCTTGAGTTGAGAGTTTCAGTGAAGGGTTTCCAAATTTTCATGACCTTTCCAAACCCTAATAACTTATCCTATACTGCCAGTCAAGGCTCAAAATTTCCACTCGCCTCCTCGCATTTGGAAACGGGAGGTGGAATTACATGTTGGTGTCAGCGTGAGTGACTGAAAAACAGAAGTGATACTCCATGGGGGAGTTAACCCTTTGAGTGCCAGAGGGGTATGGAACGCATTGCAATGCGTTCCTTACCCCACGGGCACTAAAACGGTTAAAGGTCTGTCGGGTTCATGGTTCTTGGCAGCGCTGGTGCTAAAATTGTAAAGATAGAAATCACTAGGAGCAGAGAGTGAGCACAATTACCACGCAGCATTATTTTACCACACCCGGACATAGTAACATAGTAAATTAGGTTGAAAAAAGACACAAGTCCATCAAGTTCAACCTTCGCCTCATACCTCAGTAACTGAGAATTTTATAGCTTTCCTGCTACCAATTAAATTAGTCTTTATCAGACCTTCCTGATCAGCCTACTGATAAACAGTATAACTCTGTATGTTCCCTTTTGAAAGAAATGTATCTAATCTTCTCTTAAATGTATCCATTGTATCTGCCATAACTACCTCCCTGGGCAATGAATTCCACAATTTGACAGACAATTCCACAATTTGACAGACAAACGGACGTTACAACTCGCACATAGTTACACTGACAGCTGCACTGTGCAGGTCACTACAAATTCTCATCAGCTTAACAGCTCTAGCAACACACACACATATATGCTTCCTAAGCACTAACTATACTGTAATCAGTTTAAACTAGTGCAAGCATTTTAAGTAGTGGTTACATTAATAATTTATTGTAACGTGTTTCACTTTTTTCATTTAAAAGCCATCCAAAATGACTTATTAGTTAACCCTTGTAGAGTAATGCGTTGGTTACTCTGGCACGCAGAATCTTTGGTTCTAAAGGGTTGCCATCAACTGAACTTAATGGCATGTCCAAATGGACCTAATGTGATCTAAACTAAACACTTACAATACTTAGAACCGTTGCATGTGTGGTCTCCACATAGTTTATGACTATGGTTGGGAAATGTGGGAGTCCTCAATAGCTGGAGAACTAGCAATTAACAATCTCTATTTTACAGTTAACTTTTTAACTACCACAGGGGAATTTATTTTCATAGGTATAATGGGGTACCCAGCAATCAAATGTAGTTGTGCTTACAAGTTGCTTTGCATCAAAGTAGATTATAACTGCTAGATGCATACATTTATTTATGTTTTGATGGAACTTAAAGGGACAGAAAACTGTTGGAGGAGGGTCATGTGTGTGTGTGCGCACACGCTGGGGTTTAACCGTTTGAGTGGCAGAAAGGTATCCAATGCATCAGATTGATGGTATAAGAAGCCTGGTGGGAGGAAGCACTTTTGTTTGTGGGGGAAGGACGATCCTGGTTAGGAGAGAGGTGGGGTGGAGGATAGAAATCCGGCAGAAGGGAAGTTAGACACACTGTGGAGTTCTAAACTATGATGGGACACCCTGCCCCCTTATCCTGAATATATGGCTTTCTGTCTCTCAGAAATGCATGACACTGACACAATTTATGTGAGAGGGCAGCAAGAAACACCTAGAAGTATGGATGACAGAGAAGTCAGCTGTGTGTTACTTTCTTCTTTAATTATAATCATGCTTTTTTTCTGCTTTAATGGGAGGGACTAGTCAACCTTAGTTTTAACACTTTGAGTGTCAGAGGGTACAAAATGCATTGCTTTGCATACCCCTCTAGAATTCAAAGGGTTAAGGTTGCTGATCACTTGTGGCGTAAACAAATTGCAGCGTAGAGTCCAAATAAATTGATCCAAATGTCCACTGTTTTAAATGGGACTTTTTAACCCTTATAAAGTAGAGGTCACCAATGCATTACTTTGCAATGTCTTGGAGCCCTTTCTAGCATTCAGGGAATTAAAAGCCCAGTTCAAATCAATGAGAATTTTCATTTGTTCCCTATGTTGCCATATCTCTGAAGTGCCCCTCTTTAGGAGATATTAGGGGTCTGTACCTCCCAAATGTCCCTCTTTTAGAGATATACTTGAGATGTGTGGGGTTAAAGGCGGGGATATGAGTGGGGTTAAAGGTGGGGATATGGATGGGGCTAGGCATGGAAACTGGTGGCGAGTAACTTTTCAGGCCTGGCTAGTAGCTCAGGACTTGAAATTTTGAGCCCTGCTGCCAGTGTACAGTGGAGTCAAGTCTATGCATTCACAGACATAGAATGCACTTCAGGCCAATCATAATGATATAGTCAAGAAGCGTGACTTTTGAATGGTAGACAAGAGGATGAAGAGCCGACTTAGGGAGGGTCCCCTACCATCTAAGTCCTGGTGTTTCCTGCCTTATTGGGGCAAAGCCGGGCCTGGTGGCCAGGAGCACCACAATACAGACAAATGCCCAAAGATCTCCTGCTGTTTTTTTCAACCTCTGGTAGATGATAAACTCTTCTCAAAAGAGATTGACGACTGGAACTTCAATGCCAGAAAAACATGAGTCCTAGGAGGATCGTGACGACTCCGATCCCGGTCCTTTTCCAACCACCTTTCCTGGACACGATGTTCCAGAGTGGAACAAAGAGCAAGGAGGTCCTGCAGAGAACGCGGTAAGGGACGAATGGTCAGTTCGTCCTTTAACCGCTTGTTAAGCCCCTTACAGAAAGTGGGCTTTAACATGCTATCACCCCAATCTATATCATAAGCCAGGGTGCGGAAGTCCACCTCATATTGACAAAGCAAGCGTTGGCCTTGCTGGAGGTCTAAAAGTGTGGCCTCAGCTTGCTCTTATCTCCCTGGAGCATCGAAAACCGAGTGGAACGCAGAGTGGAAGGTCTCAAATTCATCGAGAACCGCAGACTGGCAGTCCAACAGGGGAGAGAGCCAGACCAAAGCCTTACCCTGAAGAAGGGAAACAATAAACGTGATCCCTGCCTGATGGGAGGCAAAAAACTTGGGTTGACAGCGAAAATGGAACTGACACTGATTTAGGAACCCTCTGAATTCCTTAGGATTGCCGTCATAAAGTGGAAATAAGAGTAAATGCTTGGCGACAGCCGCCAGAGGAACAACAAGAGTGGTAGGAACAGGCAGGTACTAGGAACGATAGGTCTGGAGATCTCTAGTCTCTGCTGCAACTGCTGCAGCAGGCTGGTAATGGAGTCAAGTTTTTGGTCCAGATGGACAATCTTTCCGGGGTGTTGATCCAAGACAGCGCCCTGCTTCAGCAAGGCTGAGGACACATCCTTGTGGTCCATGACCAAACAAAAAGTGTGTGGCGTTATTATATGTGATAACAGTAGCTTTATACCGGTGAGGACAGGAGTACCAATGATAGTAGACTCCTCCAACAAGGCATCACTGAGTAAGGCTTGGGTGCGGGGCTAGGGAGCGGGGATTGCCAAGGATGGGGTTGTGCTGCGGCTAAGCTACTTATAGGTGCTATCCGCGAAGCTAGATGTTGTGGTCCCCTACAGAGGAGCTGAAGAGTGACCCCGGATGATGACCCCGGATAACCCCTACCAAGACAAACTATACTAAGCAATCCCTAGGGAGAAAAACAAACCCTCCAACAGGATAAAATGGTTCTCACTCAGGAGCCAGGAAACACTTAGGTCCCACACAGAGATGAAACACTGGAGAAGTAACGGAAAGAGGTCAGGAACTATCCGGTCATACACAGCTGGGCTTATTAAACAGAATCAGTAGGGAGAAGAATGGTGAAGCAGTCTGGGTCATACACTGGCAGGATACAAGACAAAAACAGCAGGCAATAGATTGATTAGGAAGTCCAGGTCATACACAGACAGGTAAAATAGATATAGGAGGCTAGCAGAAGAGTAGCCTGAAGGCAGTCCTGGCCAGTAAACAAAGCTTTCAGGCACAAAGACAAAGAACTCAGCTTGGTCAAGAGATGTTATAATAACGCTTCTGACAGAGCCAAATGCTAGCCCTTTAAAGGCCAGAAACGTAAGTTGGAATGAAAATGAGGCATGGATGCCAGCAGGGGACCAGAAGGAAGGTACAGCCAAGACCAGAAGGAGAGAGAAAAAGCATCAGCATGACACACAGCTGCGTTACTTTAAGCATCACTCATAGCTATAAGGGCACTGGCAGTGGGTTGTAAAGTTATTGTGCTTACCCTATATTTCCCCTTTAAATTACGTAACTTCAGAATTTATTTTTTCCATGTTAATTGCCATTTAAAAATCTGCTTCACAGAAATACAGGAATTGGAGAGGTTTCTGTCAGTGGAGAAGGTTAACAAGCATACACTGAAAAACTAATAAAAATAAATTGTTTCTTGAGAATGTGTCCCCTATGTGCTGTTCAGTCATGTTTTTCAATCCCATGTGCCACTGCAGGAAAGAAGGGTCCATGTTCATATCAGTCTGGTCTCTCCCACAGATGGCCTAGATCCAAAATATTAGTCACATTTCTGCACAAGAGAAACAGCAACATCACAGTTATATGTTTTGGTGAAGCTGATTCCCAGTGTAGGCACATGGAGAGCAAGGGTCCATGCCTGTGATATCTAGTGTGACTGCAAAACAAAAGAGGCATGACAAGCGAACATAGAAAAAAAATTAAGTAGTTTATTATTGGGCTACTCGTTCACATTATTCAGTTCCAAGTGCCATTGCAGAGAAGAAATGTAATATTAATATTAATCTGTTCCTGTCCACAGACAGAGCTAAACTTTCAGGCAGATTATGTATGCATGAGAGATATAGCAAGTCCCCATACATTTCAGTCTTTTCTGGGCCTTGTTACTGTGCTGCAGCAGATTCCCTCCAGTCTCACTGGAGAGTTCTGTCACAACTCAATGAATCCAGCCTAGGATGCAAGATAAAATGTATTGTTGTTGTTATTGTTCTAGTAGATTTTGATAAAGTATTCCATTGTCTTAACACATTTTCTAAATGAGACTTAATTTTCATGTAGGTATTCCAGTCTGAACCGAGCTTGTTCTGATTTTCTGGGTAGATTGTGTTCCACTTTATGGGTAGTGACAGCTGGTGGAACAAGAGATTCCCAGAACGGTAAGTTGTTCTGTAAATACAATTGCTTATTCTGTAAGTGCAGCTGCCACTTTCTAACAAATAGGTGATTTTGAAAGCCTTTAAAATCACCAATATTTGTTAGATATTTTGTTTAAATAATAGATTGTAAGATATTTAGCTTTAATTTTGTCATTTAATTTAAACCTGCCAGACATGCTTGCCAGATACAAACATTCCATGCTACCAGCCAGTATTATCTGATTTGCTTAAATTGACAAAAAAAAAATATCTCAAACTATTGTATGAAATAAAGAAAAATATGTCAGTGGTTAATAAGTGATATTTCTCTTTTGTCCAATATGCAATACAGGTACCATGGGAGGTGATATTCCTTTGGAAGGCAGGAACATATCAGAAAACAAGGTCTTGAGGGTGGAGCCTTCCATCTCCCTTTACAGACTGACCCCACCCCCGCTTCCAGTTTTGATGTTCCTGACTGAACTGGAGATTGCATGAAACATTGCTGCTTAATCTTAGCTTATTTTTTTTTTTTACTCACAATTTCCCCTTTAGGAGGGTTACCATTACTGGCTTCCCCTGGAGGATTGCCAAGTGGACAGGTGCTGTTGTGGACCCTTTGCAGCACTGTAGAGAGAAATATTGGAATTTTTCACATCCAGCAGGGTTTCTCTGAGACTCTGCTTCTTCACAATGGTAACCTGAAGATAGAATATGTAAAGAGTGCCTTGGTCCACTTTGTTCCCACTTGTGCCCCTCCATACAGGGGTTGTCCTTGAGCCTTTGAGTACATGGAGCCTTTAAGATGCTCTTCTCACGTCACAGCCACCTTTACTTCATTGACTTCTATGGGAGAACTTATCTGTGACATATCTCTGCAACGGATTGTCATGCATTGCTCAGAGTGGGATTGTTCTTCTTGTTTCCTCATGCCCTTTTATCCGGTTCATGTCCTGTGTGTCTTGGGGGCCTGCGATCAGAGTTGAAGGCACTGCTAGGCAACAGCAGCAGTGAAGACTACATTACCCAGAATACCTGTTTCATGGGCTTTCTCCCGATTGGCTGCCTGTTTTGCAGTCAACATTTTACTTATCCTACCCCAGGGGCTACGTCTTCTTGCTCTCCTTATCCAGATTAACCCTTCACATGCCAGATAAGTGCCTTTCCGGGCTTTTCTAGGGTGAATTAATATTTTGGGGAAAAGTGACTGAAATTTTATACTGTTTTTAGCCACTACTGCTGTCAGGATGTCAGATTCAAAAGGACATGGGGCTAAACCTAAGGTAAAGGAGTCTGAGACATCTCTCACCCCCCTTGCTTACTGTTCCTCATGCCAAAGGGGGTTCCCTAGAGAGTATTCTGGTTCTCTGTGCTGCTCGTGTGCTGTGGTCCCTAGTATCCCACCGGGGCCCTCCAGCCTTGAACAAGAGCCAGTTTGGGTAAAGAATTTGTTGTCCACTATGGCACAAATTCTTCTATCCAAAGGGTTCTTCAGTTTGCGGTCCTTAAGGCCCCAAG
Organism: Rhinophrynus dorsalis; assembly: GCA_037306005.1. Classification (NCBI taxonomy): domain Eukaryota; kingdom Metazoa; phylum Chordata; class Amphibia; order Anura; family Rhinophrynidae; genus Rhinophrynus; species Rhinophrynus dorsalis. The sequence continues at coordinate 117,380,504 of CM074722.1, forward strand.
TTTGCCTGTACTCATTGGAGGAAGGGGAATATGAAGATGTGGATTCTTCCTACTCCTATGGGGACTGCTGTGAAGCTGACCCTCTTCCTCCAGCTGAGGGGCTTATCAGGGCTGTTTTTCAGACCCTTCAGGTCCCTGACACCCCTGAGGAGGGTCAGTACTCCGCAGATGTCTTTCAGAGGCATAAAAGATCATCTGCTGTCATTCCCCCCAATGCCACTCTTGATCAGATTCTGCTGGATGAGTGGAAGACCCCTGTTAGAGAATATCTTAGAGATAATTAACCTCCTAAGTTGTGCCCCTTTTTAGAGGCAGCTTTGGCACAGTGGGATTCTCCTTCTTCTGTGGACCCCCCTATTTCCAGACTAGCCAAGCCCACTGCTCTGCCGTTGGCGGATGCAGCTGGCCTTAAGGATGTGACAGATAAGAAGCATGACTTTATCCTCCAGTCCAGCGCCTGGGTCAACAGAGCTGTTTCAGGCTGGGAAGAACAACTTATGGACCCTGTCCATGCGGGTGCACCAAAGTAGGATCTTTTGGCTATCATAGCCAGCATTTTTTAGGCTAATATGTATGTTTCTGATACCCTATTTGAAGCTGTCAGGTTGACGGCCAAGACCTTAGCCTTCTCTGTTACTGCACAACGCATGTTGTGGCTAAAGATTTGTTTTGTGGACCAATCTTCCATAAAGTCACTGGTTTGCTTGCCCTTCCAGGGTGAATCTCTTTTTAGTCCTGAGTTAAAGCAGATCATCAGTGATGCAAATGGGGGCAAGTTCACCCAGTTGTCCCAGATGTCCAAAAGCCCTATTATGGTGAGAAAACTGCACCTTTTTTTGTCCCTGACAAATGGAGACTCAAAGGCCGCAAGCCTCACAGGCCTTTACCCAACGCTCCCCACCCAAGCCCAAACAGTAGTGGCAGTATCACATTCTACCTTTGAGGCCTAGTTAGCCTGCTGTTCCTTCCTCTGTGGTGTGTTGGCCGGGATCCTTGCGGCCACCCCTACATTACTATGTCTGTTACAGGCACTGGCTCGGACGCCAGTTTATAGGCCTATTCTGGGTAGCCTAATTGGGTCCTGCCTCCTTCTGCTCCTTTATTATCCTCCTTGGGGCTAGAAGTCATTGCCCTTACGTGAGCCTATGATTAAGTGAATCTATTTCGTTTTCACGAAACGCGTTAGGCGGATCGTATTTCTTGTCTTGTGCATGTGTTCTTGTGTACCAGTTCTTTTAATGAAGAAAGAATAAAAGTCTGATTTTATTTTATGACTTTTGGTCTCTGAAGCTTGGGTGTTCCGTGAGCGCTCTCATACTGTGCCTTATTGCCCTTACGTGGTGTCCCTGCTCATTACACTTTGCTCTCTGTTGTGACCCATATTTGCCTGAGAATCTCGATTTGTGTATGACCCCAGCTTGTCTGACTACCCACATCAGTTCTGACCTGTGGCTTTGGCTAACTACTCTCTCTGTGTATGACCCTGGCTTGCCTGACCAGTGGCCCTGGCTACTACTCGCTCAGTGTAATCGCAGCCTTGCACAGCTGTTCAGCCAAGGCCTGATTCTTGTAGGTCAAGAAGCTCCAACAGACCTGGTGGAGTGTGCAGTAACACAGAAGGGAACAGGTTTCTGCATGAGTTTGTATTCCCCATGAATGGTAGACTTGATCCAAGAGGCAATGGTGACCTTGAATGCAGCCTCACCTGCCCTGGGACCCTCAGGGATGACAAACTAGGCATCAGTCTTACTGAAAAGGCTCTGTATGGTACACATAGAACTTGAGCACCACATCCAACAAGTGGAGATCTCTCTCCTTGCCAGACTTAGGGTCAGGACAAAATGAAGGCACAACAATCTCCCAACTGATTGATGTGGAGGTTAGAAGCCATCTTCAGAAAGAATCCCTGGGAGGTTCGAAGAACATCCTTGTCCTTGTGAAAATCCAGGAAAGGCTGCATACAGGACAAAGCATGCAGCGTACCAGCTGCAGACAGAGACCACAGGCAAACAAAGGCCATTTTCCACATCAAAAGACATAAGGGAATGGTAGCAAGAGACATAAATGAAGGCTGCTGCAAGACACCCAGAACCAAATTAAGGTCCCACAGGGGGTGTGGGAGCCTTGTAGGCAGGGAAAGCATGCACAAGTCCCTGAAAGAACACCTTGACATCTGGCTAGATAGCAATACGCCTCTGGAAAAATAAAGAGAGAGCAGGAGTCTGAACCTTCAAGGAACTCAGACTGAGTCCCTTATTCTTCCTACAAATAGGATAGGACCACAGGGAAGTCAAACTCTTTTGAAGACTGTCCACACAACAGGAATGAAAAATGGACCAAACTCTGTGGTAGGCCTTAGAGGAGACAGGCTTCCAACCTGGATCATAGTGGAGACAACTTCAGCGATCAAAGACCGCTTCTCCACATCCTCTTTCCATAGGTAGCCCTGCAGGAGGATGTCCATTCTGGGTGGCAGTGGAAACAGATCCTGAATGGAAAGGCACACCAGCTCTGCAAACCATACCCTCTTGGTCCGATAAGGCGTAACCATAATTACTGTCAGACAGTCCATTCGTATCACCATGGTAGGGCGTTTGGACATCTGAGGTAACAGGGTGCTCTTGCCTCAGGAGCTTCACTGATGACCTGTTTTGACTCAGGACCAAAGAGAGATTTTTCCTGAAAGGGTAAGGAAACCAGTGACTTCTTGGAAACTGGTCAGCAGAACAAATCTTAAGCCACAAGGTGTGTCATGGAGTAACAGAGAAGGCTGAGGCCTTGGCCTACAACCTGACAGCTTCAAATAAGGCATCAGAAATATACATATTAGTAGGGCTGGGTGAAATCTCTCGTGAGAAATTCCACAAAAACCACGTTGTTGTCTGCATTTTCACAAGAAAATTCACTAGCGTTGGCCAACATTTTTCATAATTTTTTCAATGGCTAGAAAGGTTCCACCTTCTGATTTATGTCGTTTTTGCCTTTTCGCTATACAAAAGTGATGTATTTGCAGAAGTCAAACATGATAGAAGCAGCTACAGAGCAAGGTAGATATGCTGTGCTATTCTGCTGTGATCTTTTTGAAAAATTGAGACAGGAGAGGCTCATAGGAACTGGAAGGACCCTTATGTGTTCACTGAGTCTGAGGAGGAAGTGAGCATTACTGAACCAATGCCGTCCAGTCCCCCTAAGTCGCCCCAATGGATCTTGGGGAATTTAATGGGAAGGGAGGGAGAAAAGGGAATGGGAAGGGAGGGAGAAAAGGGTAGTACTAGTGAGAGCAGGACAGGTCAGCTGCCTGCGCTTGCTGCTAGATGTGCTGACCTGCTGCCCCTGCTGCCTCTAGGGCTGTGCCTGCTGTCAGACATGCTGCCCCTGTTGAAACCAGTGCTGTGCCTGCTGCCAGTGCTGAACCTGATGCCACCAATACTGTGCCTGCAGTCAGATGTGCTGCCCCTGTTGCCAGTGCTGTACCTGCTGCCAGTGTTGAAGCTGCTGCCACAAGTGCTGAATCTGCTAGTGTGTCTTGTAATACTCAGGAGGGGAGGGAGTAGAAGATAATGCCAAGTGTGACAGCAGGGGACCCTAGGTCACACTTGCTATCCCCAAGCAGTCCTGCCAGTACTTGTACTGCTACTAAGAAGGTCCAGCAGCTTGTTACTTTTAGGAGTGAAGGAGGGGGTAATCATATTACTAGTGACTGTCAAACATGTTAAAGACAAACACCCATCACAGAAATCAAGCACCGCTGTTACTGTACCCCCTGACTCTCCAGAAAGGCAACAAGAAGCCAGGCGAAGATCAAAGAGGAGGAAGAATAGAGAAAACCCTGCAGAGACTGGATGTTCCATGATGAGCTAAACAACTAGCTCATCATCACCTTTTTCCTCTAGGGTAACAGCTACATCTTCTGCCAATCTGCCTCATTCATCATTACCTCCCCCGCCAAATGATAGCCACTCTGTTGATGTTAGGATGTGGCAGTTCATCTCCACCCATTGCACACTGTGTGGTGCACTGACCACACATGCTAGTGTGGTGGAGGAGAATCGCAAACAGGGCATCAAGCATCATATGAGGAGATTCCATCCCCCAGAATATGCTAGGATGCTGGCAGGGAGGGTTCATCATAACTTTTAAACTGCCAGCAGGTTGTCATGGTGTTTGGATACAGTTGTGCCCCCAGATGTTATTTACCACACACACACTGTGCACATTGCAGTTGCTGATGAGAGGCACAGTTCCTGCTCTCAAGGGAAAAATGTATTTTCTAATAACACACCCATGATTTTGGAGGAGGGGCAGGTGGATAAGAATTATTGGCCAACGTCTTTTTTTCTTAACATAGACTGGGGGCTACTTATTGTGCTGCTACTACCTCAGATGCATCACTGGAGCTAGTCGTGGGCAGCAAGTGGAACCTTCATCATCCATCAACCATGTTACTGCTGTTGTTGATCCCATTCCCTTCCAGTTGCCTAATCATCCTGCTGCTTAAAAAACTCAGGAGTAGCAGCAAGAACATCAGTTGCAAATTATCAGGGCATTTCACAATGGCCAGTGGCCACTAGCCAACAGGGCATCACTTCCTGGCACTAGGCCAGCAGGGCATTTGTTTTCCTTCTCAGGGCTTTGCTTTAAAAAAAATAAAAATAAAAACTGTTGTACAAAAAAAAAAATTTGGGGGGTTTGTTTCTAACAAGCCTAAGTCCTGTTCGTTTTTGGCATCCCCTGTATACCACTGGTGAAGATCCTTTTATTATCCTGAGCTGGGACAGGTCCAATTTCCCTGCATGCTGTTATTGCTGGCTTTCTGACATATGTCACTGACCAGCCACTTCTAAGTGTGAGTACCTTTTCACATTACTATCATGTTTGTTGCCTAAAAGGTTAACAGGCACTATTAGGGCACCCTTTCTGTTGTTTTTTGTCTCCTCAGGGGTGTCAGGGACCCGAAGAGTCTGTAAAACAGCCCTGATGAACCCCTCAGCAGAGGGAGTAGGGTCATGCCTAATAGAAGTCCCCATCAGAGTAGGAACAATCTACATCTTCATATTCTGTGTTAGGGGGCTTCCAAGACTGAAGAACCCCATGTATAGAAAGAGGACCATGTGCCATATTGGACATTAAGCTTTTCACCCAAACTAGCTCTTGATCAAGGCTGGAAGGCCCCGTGGGATAGTAGGGGCCCACGGTACATGAGTGGTAGAGAGATTCAAAATACTCTCTAGGGAGCCCCGCTTGGCATGAGGAACAGTAAGCAAAGGGGGTCAGAGATGCCCCAGAGTCCTTTGCCTTAGGTCTAGCCTTATGTCCCCTTGTATCCGAAATTCTAACAGAAGTAGTGTCTAAAACAGTATAAAATACAAGTAACTGTTTCCCAGAATAATAATTCACCCTAGAAAAGCTCAGAAAGGTATTTATCTTGCAGGCAAAGAGTTAATCTGGAGAAGGAATGCAAGGAGAAAGCTCACAAAACAGACATTCAGGGTAATCTAGTCTTCTCTGTTGCTGTTGCCTAGCAATGCCTGCAGCTCTGATCGTGGGGCCTCAGGGGCCCCCAAGACATTCAAGACATGACCCTGATGAAAGGGCATGAGGATTCAAGAAGAACCCACTCTGAACACTGTATGACAAATGGTTGTAGAGATATGTCCCAGATAAATTCTCCCATAGAAGTCAATGATGCAAAGGTGGTTGTGGCGGGAAGCATGTCTTAAAGGTGCCATGTAGCCAAAAAATGGAAAATTTTAAAAGTGACCCAAAACATGGGGGGTAATAAAAAGACCATACCCTAAAGGGATAAGGTCAGTAAAAGCCACCAGCCCAGAGAAACCAGCAGGGAAGGGGCTAACAAGTACTGAAGCAGCCATCCATAGCTCAGGGGAAAAAAACAGAAATAGAATTCCCAATATGTATGCAAGAGCCCAAAGGCTCTGATACATTCCCTGAATGGAGGGGCACAAATTGGGACAGTGGACTAAGGCACTCAAAGGTTTACTCACCAATCTTCACGCTTCTGTCTTTAGGTTACCAATGTGAAGGACAAAACCTCAATGAGACCCTGCTGGGAGAGAAAACGTTGGTTGCAAGATTATCTCCACAGGGCTGCAAAGGGTCTACAACAGCACCTGTCCACTGGGCAGTCTTCCAGGGGAAGCTAGTGATGGAAACTAGGGATGGGCGAAAAGTGAGAAGATTTCTTGCATGACTGGCTAGTTTTTCACGAAAAATGTTTTTCTTTTTCTCCAATGTAAAATGTTTCTCCTTTTCAACTATTCCAGCAATTTTTTCGCTTATTCCAACACATTATTCTTCTATTCTAACACATTATTTGCATATTCTAACACATTTTTCACCTATTCGACACATTTTTCTCCTATTCCAACACATTTTTTCCTATTCAACACATTTTTTCCTATACTTAATATGGTGCAACATTTCCCAGCACAATGACGCTGCAGTGGATAAATGAGTAGCTGGAAGTCAAAGTTGTGAGTCCTACAGCAACATATACCTTGAAAAATATGTTAGCATGCAGAGTGCCTTTGTTCTTTGCCCACAAAGCTTACTTCCTGCTTAGGTCACACTAGCACATATTCATATCAAGTAATTAAAAAAAATATAAAGTACAACCTACAATGTGGCAGATGTGTATAGTAGTGGTGGTGGGGGACTGACATGGTGTGATTGGTGAGACCTTGACAAACTGTATCGGGAGGAGAGGGATCATCATAATTTATTGCACATGCTGCAGCAACCATTGCTGCAGTCAGTTTTTGCACTAACTCCCATGCCCCCTGTACTTCTTCCACCTTTCCCCTTCCCTTCTTGTGCATTTGCTAGACATTACTCAATTACTTTGTGTGTTTTTACTTTCTACAGTACACAACTGATGGATTATGATGTCTTGCCTTGGTCCTCTACAAAATTCTCAATGTCGTTTGCTGTCTATCAAGTATGCCTCAGTCACAGAGCTCCTAGTCAGCTGTCTTATATATTTATTTGCTTAATTATTTAGGCTTTTTATTTTTTTATACGTTGTCCACCCTATCTTATCACAGTTAGTCCCAATATATATATATATATATAACTAAAAAACAAAATCAACAACTTCTTTCCCCAGACTTCCCCAGCACAGAGACAAAAATAAAATCAGCAAGCAATTTGGACCCCAATTGCCTGTGTCTTACCAGGCAGTCACACCAAATGTTGGGGTATTTTGGGTTCACCTCCTTCCTTCTTCTCCCCCATTGTGCCCCCAGAATCCCCTACTACAGAGAACATGTCCTACCTAAATGACTTCTTAAACTAAGCTTCAATTCCCCTTTATTTGCCTATCTTGTCTACCTCAAAACATGCTGCTCTCTTCTCTCACAAACACAGAATGGCATGCTGTGAGAGCCTGACAGTCTTTTATACAGCTGTAGAAAACGTTTGTGTTATGGTGGAGAAATTTTTTTCTATCCATTGATTTGAATGCAATGAGCTAGGTGAAAAAAGCAGTGAAAAGCGGGAAAAACTACAATATTCTTATTTTTCGGTAAGTGTAAAGTGCCATTTTTTGCCGATTTCACTTTGAGGCGAAAATTTTCGCCAGTCCCTAATGGTAACCCATCTAATGGTGGAATTGTGACAGTTCCAATATCTAAGCAGAAAATGCAAAATAAGCTAAAAACTAAGCAGCAATGTTCCAAGCCTGTCCATTCCGTGAGGAACATATCAAAACTGGAAGGGCGGAGGGTTGGTCAGCCTGTAGAAAGAGACGGAAGGCTCCACCCTCAAGACCTTGTCTTTTGAGATGTTCAGCCTTCCAAGGAAGAAAGATCAACTACCATGGTACCTGTATTCCATATTGAACGAAAGAAAATTAAAAATACCTATACTATACCTACTAATGCGTGTACATGATCACCATGTGCAAAAAACAAGTCAATTCACAATAACACGCCACATTGTTTTCCACAAGGTGGTCATGTACACGCATGGGTATGAATAGTAGAGGTATTTTGATTGTTGTTCATTCTTGATAAAGGTCCCTACCAGACAGAAATGTCAAATTGTAATACATTTAAACACACATTTAAGTCCTGTGTGTGCTTGCCTTTCTTTGAACATATATGATCCCATGGGTCAATGCCTTATCATGGCAGGAGTGTCAGTGTGTGTCAATATAGCCAGGAACTATGCCATTGGTAGCATATACTCCTGGCAGGGTCACCCAAAGCTAAGACATCAGACTAAATTGACACACAATTTGCCAACCTGCACTGGACCAGTGTAGTAGATTGTGGTCCATTCCCTCTGCATGGCTCAACAACAAAAACAATGGTCCTCATTCCCCGGAGGCTTGTGAGCTACTTCCTATGGTAGTGTGAAGGCCTGCTGAATAGCAGATGGTGCTAAGAATTGCCTTTGGTGTTTGGACATTGGAACGCTTAACACTCGATCTATGAGTATGGTTTCACTCTTAAAGGAACTAGTACAAGAACTAAATAACATCCATTGAGACACTATTGTCTTATGTGAGATGAAGATTTAGTCCGATTAGAAGATGGACACTGGCTATATGTCACGGATTTTGTAAGAACACTCAGACAGTTAGGTAAGGTTTAAAAGCTTTATTGAAAATAAAAGGAACAATCACCCTACTCAGGTCCAGATGAGGTCCGTACCTAGTACTTCCCAAATCTGACTCAGGTCAGGATGTATAGATATTACAGTGGTAATCAATAATAGGACTCTGTAGGTTTGATCTGTGGACAGGTACAGGAACAAGTAGAACTACAACAGCCCCACACCGCAACTAGGTGAGATAGGGTGATGGGTGACTGCAGGGCAACTCCCTAGGAGCCTAGGGATAGCGGAGGCAACACAGACAGGACACTGGCAGTGATCAATCCCTAGAATGCTAGGGTTAACGAAGGCAACATAGACAGGACTCTGGCAGTGACATGACCCTAGAATGCTAGCGTTAACAGAGGCAACACAGACAGGACTCTGGCAGTGATCTGACCCTAGAACGCTAGGGTTAACGGAGGCAACACAGACAGGACACTGGCAGTGATCAATCCCTAGAATGCTAGGGTTAACGGAGGCAACATAGACAGGACTCTGGCAGTGACAGGACCCTAGAATGCTAGCGTTAATGAGGCAACACAGACAGGACTCTGGCAGTGATCTGACCGTAGAAAGCTAGGGTTAACGGAGGCAACACAGACAGGACTCTGGCAGTGATCTGACCGTAGAAAGCTAGGGTTAACGGAGGCAATACAGACAGGACTCTGGCAGTGATCTGACCGTAGAAAGCTAGGGTTAACGGAGGCAACACAGACAGGACTCTGGCAGTGACCTGACCCTAGAACGCTAGGGTTAACGGAGGCAACACAGACAGGACTCTGGCAGTGACAGGACCCTAGAACGCTAGGGTTAACGGAGGCAACACAGACAGGACTCTGGCAATGATCTGACCCTAGAACACTAGGGTTAATGGAGGTAACACAGACAGGACTCTGTTAGTGACCTGAACCTAGAACGCTAGGGTTAACAGAGGCAGCAGAGACACTGGCAAGTGACCAGACTCCCACAAACCCCTGGTGACTACGGGGATAGACAGGCCAGGCAGACACTGTATGGTATAGCAATTGGGAGTAGGTGGAATGGGATACAGGGTGCGCACCCTGACAGATCAGAAGCCAGCATTGCCCCAATCTGTACACACGGAGTTAGTCAGCCAGTCCTAGTCAGTAACAGAATCAGATACTCAGCCAAGCCAGGTCGGTACACACAGAGTTAGTCAGCCAGTCCTAAGTCAGCAATGGAATCAGATCACAGGAGCATCAGGAACCAGGAGCGTAGTGAGGAGAGCCGGGTCATACATGGAACAGGAACAAGCTGTAAACAAACGCTAGGCACGGGTACACCACAAAAGGACAGTGTAACGATGACAGGAGTGAGTTTATAAAGGCAAGCCCTGGGAGGAGCCAGAGTCCCAAAGCCAATAAGAATAAGGCAATGGTAAACCCGGAAGTAACAATGTCGCCCTGCAGCTGGAAATGGTAATATTAGAGACAGAGTAGAATATGTAGACATGTGCAAGACCATAAGGAAGAGCAAAAAAAGAAGAAATAAGCAAGTTCAGTGCTGAGCTCATCAAAAGCTACCCACTAAAGTAGGAAATACAGAATAAACCCCAAAGAAAAAGAGACCCACTATAGAGACACTCAATCCAGAATCGAAAAATTGGTTACACAAAAATATGTAGAAATTTTATTGGATACAAAAACATATTAAGACTCACATTTAAAACATAAGTAAAAACAATATACAAAATAGAGGGGGAAATTCAGTCTAGCAATAATTAAAGTAATCACAGCATAAGGTGACAAATATAATCAACAGTATTACTGTTCCTTTAAGGGTGTATATAACTACATTGCAAATCCAAAAGGTTAAATTCAGTAGTATATAGTTCTCATATACCAAGATCCTTAAAGGATAAAAGGATTATTCCATGTAATAAAATATTATATGCACTGAAATAACCAATATAGTTGTGTTATGCGTGTAATAAATATATATTGTGAACTGAATTAAGGTGCATGTGCTAATGCCCCAAAATTTCACACTAAGTCCTGATGAACAAAAATCAAATAAGTAGTCATCACTTAAAGTATATTGATATATAAAATCTAACATTTTTGCCAAGATTACGACTATCATTTCAGAAATGAAATATTGGAATTTGCCAATATTATGATGATATTTCAGAAATGAAAAATGTAAATGATAAACATAGAGTAAAAGCTAGAGCCGACAAAAAATGGAACATATTGATGATATGTAGAATAAAGAGAAAAACTCTCCATAAACTCTCCATAATCATAAAAATATTCAAGATAAATTATTATGAAGTCGATATAAAGATATTAGAAGCATATATTGAAGAGATAAATAAATCAAAATATATAATTATAATAGTGCCGAACAGAAGAAAAATTGTGTTAGCGCTGATCTATAAAAAATAATATACTCCCAACACATGTATTAAGTGAGGTAAAATAAGATAATTATCTTAAAACCCAAAATATTATATGAACATTAGTGAAAAATGAATACTAGTGAACAAAATATAAAGGACAATATTATAAAACTCAAATCAATACATACATTAAAAATGTGAATAACATAAATACATGATTAGGAAATTTATCCCTAAATATCACTCAAAAAGCTCTTTTTTTATCAAAGGAAATTTGTTCTCCTAATTCTCTTCAATATAAAGAAAAAGTGAGTTATAACTGTAAATTATAAAATGTGTGGAATTAGTTAAAAAATAAACATCAACAATCCTATAAAAATATATATGTATATATTCCAAAATACTGTGATAAAATCTATTATTCACACATGTACCTTTATAGACCCAATCATTTAATACAACATATTCATCCAATACGGATCCTCATAATAAAAATGATAATAAAGGAGAGGCCCACTGATACACTGGAATATGACACAATAAAAAGAAATACAAGAGATTAGATATTGCTTGAAGATCCTGAAGTGGTGCAACATGCAAAACTCAGCATGAAGATATGGGTACATAGACATAGATGAATTGTGAAGGAAAATCAGAGAGGCATTATGATACATTTCCTGCATCATTTTGAGCATCCCGTATTAGGGACATAACATCCCACATAGATCTGTCCACAAGGGCACCTGTTAACTTGTGGCCCTCCACAAATCGTGTGGAGGATTGGAGAGGACTATGCTTCATCAAATCGGAAAGGTTTTTTGATCTCCTGGTGACCAAAGTGGGGCATGGGTCCAAGTATGGTAGAAGAGTAGCATCACTACACAACACATGCCAGTGCTTCAGTGTTTAAAAGGGTATCTCGTGGTGTTGCTTCTGCACGATGGTAGCCACTCTTGAGACATGAACAATGGTTATAAATCCTTTGAGTGCTGATCAAAAATCTCATTAGAAGAACAATTTCTACGAACTCTGAGATATTGTCCCATTGGTATGGATTTCTTCATATGTTGAGGATGAAAGTTAAATAGTCTTCACAAGAGGATGAAGAACCATGCTAGAAAAAAAGATGTAATCAATGAAGCGGTACCAAACCAAAATGTGAACATATTGCCATATCTTCATGCTGAGTTTTGTACTTTCCACCACATTTTACCACTTCAGGATCTCCAAGCAATATCTAATGTCTTGCATTTTTTTGATCATATCCTATTCAAGTGTATCATGTCTCTTTTCAGTATTGCAAACATTTTTTTACCATTGTCACCATGTTCTCTTTAAATTGAGAGATATTTATCATCAGTTTGTCAATAACAGTAGGCCTCTCCTTTATTATCATTTTTAAGATGAGGAGTACTCTGTATTGGATGAATATACTGTGTTTAATGACTGGGTCTATACAGGTACATGTGAGAATAATAGATATTATTCCAGTATTTTGGAACATATATATATATCTTTATAGGATTGTTTATTTTTTAACTAATTCCATATCATATTGACACATTTTATAATTTACTGTTATGATAACTCACTTTTTCTTTTTTTGAAGGAAAAGAACAAATTTACTTTAAAAAAAAAAGCTTTTTGAGCGATATTTGGGGATATAATTTCCTAATCATGTATTTATATTATTATACACATTTTTAATGTTAGTGTCAATTTGATTTTTTCTAATATTGTCCTTTATAATTTGTTCACAAGTATTCATTTCTCACTGGTGTTCATATATTATTTTGGGTTTTATGATACTTACCTTGTATTGCTTCATTTAATACACATGTTGGGAGTATATTATTTTTTATTTAGATCGGCACTAACAATTTTTATCTATTTATTTACATCTTTAATTACACTGATATTTTGTTCTGCGCTAATATAATTACATATTTCTATTTATTTATCTTTTCAATACATGTCTTCTAATATGTTTATATCGACTTCATGATACCTTATTATGGATATTTTTATGATTATAGGTTCATTCTGGAGAGTTTTTCTCTTTTCTACATACCATCTTTATGGTCCATTTTCTGTTGGTGCTAGCTTTTACTCTATGTTTATTATTCCAATTTTTCATTTCTGATGTTATATTGTTGTAATATTGGCAAATATAGTAGGTGTTATACATTAGTATACTTTTTAAGCGATGTCTACTTATTTGATTTTTGTTCATTAGGACGTAGTATGAAAGTTTGGGGCATTAGCGCATGCGCCTTAATTTGGTTCAAAATATATATTTATTACACGCATAACACAAGTATATTGGTTATTTCAGTGTATATCATGTTTTATTACATGGAATAATCCTTTTATCCTTTAGGGATCTTGGTATATGAGATAATATACCAATGAATTTAACCTTTTGGATTTGCAATGTAGTTATATATAGCCTTAACACATTGTGTCACATGCTGGTATTTTTCACTGGTGGAAAGACTGGAAGGACACTATCACGTAAGCTTCTCTACAAGTGCTGATTGCCCCATCTTTGGATTTAAACTGATTCTATGCCACAAAATGTTACATGCCCTGATGAAGCCTTGCGGCTATATACATTGGGATCAATGGCTCTTCTGGAGGGATGACTGTTGAGATTAGATTCCACAGCTCTATTGACTCTAACTTCCTTTGACTCTGATGGTGATTACAGGTTGTTAAGTATAATTTAGCAGCCTAATTTTCTCTTATATATTTGCATTTTGGTTTTAGCCACTGAAGTCTTGGTGCTGAAGGACTGTGTATCTTCTCCATATAACTATATTGGGGGTACTGTTTGATGGTATTAATTGTATACTGATATTACACTTTATGTGACCATAAGGCGTCTTTCTTTTGGGTTTTATTGTTGATTATATTTGTCACCTGATGCTGTGATTTCTTTAATTATTGCTACATTGAATGTCACCCCCTCTTTTTGTATATTGTTTTTACTTATGTTTTAAATGTGAGTCTTTATATGTTTTTTTGTACACAATAAAATTTCTACATATTATTCTTGTGTAACCAATTCAAATAAGAGCTCTTCAAAAGGAAGAGCTCTGGAAGAAAACAAAATGTTTGCATTAAATATTGAAGATGGTACAAAAACAAAAACTGAACAACAAATACTAAAATGAGAGGAAGAACTTTAGTACAATCTTTATAAGGATGAAGGACAAAAACTGAATGTAGCGCCAGAGGCTGAAGCTGTTCCAGAAGTTTTAGTAGAAGAAGTAGAAGCTGCAATAAAATCAATGAAAAATGGCAAAGCAGCTGGACCAGATAATGTTACTATTGAAATGTCGAAAGCCAGAAGTCAACTCTTATTCAAAGCTCTACCTAAACTATTTTCAAAATGCCTACTACGCAGAAAAGGGCATGAAACATGTATAAATGCAGAAGTCCTCCTACTGAACAAAAAAGGTGATAAGGTAGATCTAAAAAATTACCGGCCAATAAGCCTATTGACAGTGGTCTGTGAGGTTTTCACAAAGGTACCATCAAGAAGAATAGACACAGTACTTAAGGTGGCAGAACCTAAAGATCCAGAAGGCTTCAGGAGCGGCTTCAATGCAATAGACCATATCCAGACAGGGAAACAAATTATATAGCGACATAATTAATACAACCAATAGAAAATAACCACTCTGAGTGAACTCTATTACCACAATACAATGGCTCTTATCCTGCTAGTCCCAGTTAGAATAAAAAAAAGACAAATAGGTTTCTTCCAAATCTCTCTTCGACTGCGGTGCTGCTCTTCACAAAAGACCTCTGGCAAAATTACTCTTCACATACATGTAAAGGAAAAACACAGAAAAGAAGAGTGCACACTCTTTAAGTGTAGATTGCTTCAACTTGGGTATCCGCCACCATAAAATATCACCTTCTCAGTGCTCAATGGTCTTACTCATATCCTTTAGAGGCATAGACCGGTGTCACAGTACAGCAGCATTCATTGGATAACCACCAGTGTAGGTATCAGTATGGCTCTCTCCCTGTCTTCATCATTGTCCCTTATTGGAATAGACTGGTCTCTCCACACCTTAGAACACCTTGTTTGCAGACTCTCAGACTGAGAATGACCCTTGAATGGGTCTATGTAGAAATAAATTATCCAGTATCTATAACTAAGGGAGACTAGGACTCTCTAGGAAAACATTTCCAACCATATCAATTGGACATAGAGAAACTGTTTTATTAAAAAAATAGAAAAATTAATTAATACAACCTTCCATTATGCATAGCCTTCCTTGACTACAAAAAGGCCTTTTACTTTGAAAGCAATACTTGATGCCCTGTTCAACCAGGGAATAGGTATAGCTTATATCCATATCCTCCAATCAATATATGAAAAAATGCATTCATTAATGTCAGCAATGATAAAGTCTTGATAAACATAGAAAAAGGCATCTGACAAGGAGACACAATCTCCCCCAAACTATTTTTGCTTGTTTAGAAGAGATTTTCCATAAATTAAATTGTGACAAAAAAGAACTAAACATCAATGAAGGCTACCTACATCACATACATTTTGCAGATGTTATCATACTGCAAGAACGCATTGAACAGCAACAACAGAGAAGCAAAAATTTTGGTCTGAAATGACTAACAACAAAACATAAGTCATGTTAAACAAATTTACCATACCAAGGAAAATCACAGTAGATGGACAAGAGCTAGAAGATGTTGACATATATGTTTAACTTGGACAAGAAATGACAACAGATGGAAACACCATGATGGAAACTGAGCGAATAATAAAATTGGGATGGCAAACGAAAGACATGCAAAAACTTAAGGCTGCACAGAGAGGTATGGAGCGGCAAATTAAATACATAACAAAAGGATACAAAAAAGGTGTGCATAGGTTAATCAGCAAACAAAGGTCTATGATATCATTGTAAGACAAAAGTACCTGAAATGGCACTTTACTGTTTAAATAACAAGAAGGCCTGACGGTAGATGGATCAAACAAATTCTGTAATGGATTCCACTTGATAGTAGATGCCCAAGAAGAAGACCAAAGACAAGATGGGTAGATGAAATTAGCAAATTTGTGGGTACACAGTGGCAACAAAAGTCACAGGGCCAAAATTGTTGGAAACTTGCTGAGGAGGCCTTCATCCTGAGAGCTATGTATCTATAATATCTATTTCCATATAATATTTCTATATATCTTCAGCCATCGTTAATCCACTGCAGGATGAAGGCCTCCTCAGAAAATTTCCAACAATTTTAATCTTGTTCTTTCTGCTGCCACTATGCACCAACAAATTTGGTGATTTCATCAACCCATCATGTCTTTGGTCTTCTTCTTGGATGTTTAGTATGAACTGAAATACATTCCAAAATTAATTTGGCCCACCTACTGTCAGGTCGTCTTGCTATGTGACCTCCCCATTTCCATTATAGGTGCTTCACTCTTTCAATGTTATCATAAACCTTTTTTTTTGTTGACGAAGCCAAGTACGTGATTTTCAGTTTCTTTTTGTTATGTTCAGAATTAAGTTTTTCCTACCGCTCTGTGTAACCTTAAGGTTTTGTATGGGTTTGGCATTTTGTGTCAGTGTTTTACCGCCATATTTTTGAACTGGGAGGACACATTGGTAAAAACATTTAACTTCAGGCAGAGTGGCAAATTTGTCTTAAAGACAATATTACTAAGTTTGCCAAATGTGTGCCATCTCAATTTTATTTGTTGATCAATTTCCTTCATGGAATTTTCATCTATTGAAATTTCCTGTCCAAAGTAAACAGCCTTGTCTACTTCTTGTAGAATGAATTTGTTTTGTACAAATTTTGTTCTTTTGTAAATTCGATCAGTTGGTTGCCTCTGTTGACTTTTTCTAGTTTCATATGGTCCAATCGATTTTTCACCATTTTGGATTTTACCAATACTCTAATTTAAATCTCCCAATATAAATTTGTACATTGTCTCTATATGATAGGTTGTTTTTTTTCACTATCATCCATATTGAGGGAAGGCCTTAGATAGCTAGATTATCCACAAGGCAGCCTAGGCCTAAAGAGTGTGAAAATGTGAGGAGCACCTGTTTCACTTTGTTCTCTGCTTTGTTTCTTGCAGTGTGAACATTTGCTAATATAGCAGTTCCACAGTCTCCATCTTGTTACTTCTGGATTGCACTGAGGTCATCTCAGTGAAACCTGGAAGATGGGTAAACAGGAGCCCGGGAACTGTTCCTACAGGAAATAGGATGGAGGACAGAGCAACAAAGGTGCTTTTCTCCACTCCTGAAAGTACTGGGGGTGGTGACAGACAATGAGGATTATGCACTAAAGCATGAAAAGCATGATAAAGAGGTGATAACGCAGAGATAAGTCCCCTGGAGTATATTGGAGCTTGAATACCAGTGGAACCATGCCAGGGGGATAGCAGACAAAGTATATTGGGGTTGTGACTATCAGTGGAACCATGCCTGGGGGGCAGGCAGTTTATATGGGGCTGTGACTTCCAGTGCAACCATGTTAGGGGGGAGACAGTGTATATGTTGGCTGTAACTACCACTGAAACCATGGGAGCAGACAGTGTTTATGGGTCTGTGGGAACCATGTTAGGTACAGGCAGTGTATTTGGGCTGTGCCTACCAGTGGAATCATGCTGGCGGAGTGGACAGTGTATGCCATTGTAGGACATTGTCCTCCAGTTTCCCCAGCCTGGATTCACTGCACTGCAACTGCATACACTATCTGCCTCTACCCTTGTTCAACTGGTGCTCACATTCCCCACATAGATTGTCTGTCTGTTCCCCAGCCTGGTCATACTGGTAGTCACAGCCCCCTCACTATCTGCCCCAGCCTGGTTCCAATTCTATTCACAGCTCTCACATACACAATTCTGTTGTTGTTTGCATCATTACTAACCCCCATCTATGATCCTATTTCACTACCCCATAATCTCTTAATATTTTACCACCCCAATAAACATAGTATGTTATAGATGTAGCATTCTTGAGGGACCTGCTGTCCTCCTTTCTTGGGATCATTTCTTCTTCTTCTTCAGCCTCTGTCCTGGCCACTTTCCTGGCTGCTTCCTGTTCTCCTGAATCAACTGGAACTGGTCACAGTTGTTTTATCAGATGTATCGCTACATTCCATTTACTTCAGAGTCAACAAAATGCCATATTCAGAGCTAGTATGGATGTAGTTGGAATGGTGGGACTGAAGAAGAGAGCCATATCTCAGTGAAGGAGAACCTGGGATACTTTGAGACCTTTCCAGAATGGCATGTCTATGGCATATTAATGTACATTATGGTAGGGGATCATGGGAGATGTGCAGTCCATCTTTAAGATTTCACTTTTTATATGATAGAATATAAGTTGCTTAAAATGTAGTATGCAATTAGTATTGACAATTAGCAATCTTTTATTTTATTATTATTTTTTTTTTAATAAAAAATGAACAGAGGTATCAGATCTTTTGCAGAAGAGCTTAATCAACCAAAATTCCAGTATTACTGAAAGCCTTTACCTTTTACTGGAGTCACCAAATGCTCACTCCAAAAATGAGGCATTAAGGTGCCACCAACATTCACTCCTTGTTATTTTCTTCATTGCTTATGTTATGGAAGACAGGTAAATATAGACATTTATTGGTAAATTAAATTAATTTGTTTACTTGTACAACTGTACCTACTTTTCTAGTGCTACAGCAGTGTAGCAATATGTTTGACAAAGTTGGCCAACAAGGAAATAAGAAATTTGCAATATCCTGTTTGTCAGACTGTGTTAATGGGGCAGTGACTTATAGAAGGGACTTTTCTTAATAAACACAGCATTGAGGAGCTTATCATTGACACTACTTAGTGGCCTCCCAAAGCTAAGTATAATTTTTGATATTTTCAACATTTTCTAAATCTCTCTAGGGACTTGTAAATTCTATTGTCCTCTTCCTTCTGGTCAGTGCCATAGTAACATAAGAAGCTTGATACACTGTTTAAATGCATATTTGTATTTGCATAGGTGATATCAGGACATAAATAAAAAGATAGATCTTATTTATTTCTCTCTTTAAGTCCTAGGAGGCACTGCACCTTTAAGTAAACATACTCCTGCCCATGTGTTTGTAAGATGTTAGAGTAAAATTGTAACTTGGTGATTTGAAATAGCTTTCAAAATCATCTATAGGCCGTTAGACATTTTTATTTAAAAATATTTCTAGCTATTTATCTGTCTTCGTGTGTAGTATGTATTTATGCTGATTAACTAGTTCCAGACAGCGTGCCAGCCAGATATCTTCCCTTTTCCTCTCCCTGCACCATTATCTACTAATTGGCTGATTTGGTTCTCAGTTTTATTACACTAAATGAATATATTTTAAATGTAATTTGTAGAGTGTGATCAACCTCTCTCCATTACCACATTGCCTGAAAGCACTACATTATTTCCTCCTGTGGCATTAGCCACATTACAGGGAGAAACCTGGATTCATGTTTTTTCCACTCTGATGGAAGGCACTATTATGTTGTGACTAGCAATACACAATACATTTTGTATTTACCCAATCTTTAAGATCCATGGGTTACATAAACCTTTGTATTCTTTTCTGTAATGAATGAATATCTTTCTTAATATATAGTTACATAGTAACATAGTAGTTTAGGTTGAAAAAAGACTTGCTTCCATCGAGTTCAATCCTTTTCCTATTATGTTTACCATTGTTGATCCAAAAGAAGGCAAAAAAAAACCCTTCAATACAGCAATTTCAAATTCTGTTTTGAATATGGGAAAAAATTCCTTCTTGATTCCAAATGGAAATCAAATTTCTCCTTGGATCAACAAGCACTAAATAAATATTAATCCCAATACTAACAAACATAGTACTCTATGTTCTGCTCTTTTAAAGGGATAGTAATACTTCATTTTAACTTTATTTTATTTTGTAGGCATTAAGAAAACATGAAGAATGATATAAGTCTTTTCTCTCAAACTTTTATGGTTTAAGAGATATTCGCAAGCAAAGTTTCCCCTCCTGCCCCTTTTACCTAGTGTAAGCTATCTCTTCTCAGATGTGGAATGCAGTCCATAGACCAGACAGATAACAGAAGGGGACACTCTTATTCCTATGAAAACAATGAAATCCCCGCCCCCCTTGACAAGCTTTTCAGGCTTTTCCCTTATCTTAATTGAAGATTGTCCCTCTCTGCAATCTACCTGGGCACCTCCCTTCTGCTCTGGCTGAACAGTGTTACATCAGTAAAAGGGGTGGGAGGGGAATACTTTATCATTGAATTACTCTTGAATTACAATTCTGACAGAATTGAAATAACACTCTCCAAAGTCCAAATACTATGATGATTAATTAGAGCTGCTTTTAATATGAAACATTTTATCCCTTTAAAAAAGTATCCAGGCCCTTTTTAAAGGCATCTAATATATTCAATAGCACCACCTCCTCAGACAGTGAATTCCATACCTTTATTGTCCTTACCGTAAAGAATCCCTTCCACTGTTGTAGACGAAATCTCCTTTCCTTAAGTCTAAGCAGGTGACCCCTTGTCCTTTGTACTGTACTGTTCTGTGGAGAGCCCTTTGAATGGGCCCTGAACATATTTATATAATGTTATCATATCCCCTCTAAGATGCCATTTCTCTAGTGTGTACGAGTTTAACTTTTCAAGCCTTTCTTTATAACTAAAACTTTCCATTCCCTTTATTAGTTTTGTAGCCCTCCTCTGCACTTTCTCTAGTTCCATAATGTCCTTTTTCAGAAAAGGCACCCAGAATTGAACAGCATAGCCAAGGTGGGTCTTACCATGGACCTGTAAAGAGGCATAATTATATCTTCCTCCCTTGAGTCAATACCCCTTTTAATACACGCCAATATCTTATTGGCCTTTGCAGCTCCAAGCTGGCACTGCATGCTACTGCTAAGTCTATTGTCTACCATTACTCCCAAATCCTTTTCATTAGTAGATTTCCCAAAAAAAACACAATTTAAAGTATATGTTGCATTTTTATTATTATACCCAAAATGCATAACTTTACACTTGTCTATCGTAACGAATCCTACCCGTTACTTGATCCCTTGTCTGGCCCTAAGACTGTTTAACCAAAAACTATGGACATTTTTCCCGGTTGTGCACTAAAAATACTTTGTATACACGTTATGTGGATGAGGAAATGGACCTTATTACACACAACTGCCCTGTGGTAGACTGGTGGCAGTGAGGGGTTAACTATTCCAATGTATATTGCAGTCCCTCAAGGCAGTGACTATGTGTACTGTAGCAAGACCCCTGCTGTGTGTTAATTAAGCCATTGTGAACTGCAGTCAGCCCCCCTGCTGTGTGGTAATTAGTTCAAGCCCTCAAGTCTTTGTTCATCAAACCCTTTTGTATCTGAAATGTAATCATGTCTGAGTTATTGTATTGTTAAGACCATCTGTTGCAGGCCTTTGTCTGATGTAGTATGATTGGATCACGCCCTGTTGTATCTGGTTTCCCCCATAAAGTCCAATGTAAGATTTCTGTATAAATATCTGTGGTTTGTGTCAATAAAGTGAGTTATGTTTTGGAGTGAATCAGAGTCCTGGTGTCTTGTGTGTTCTTATGGTATTAAAGCGGCCACTCTGACGCCCATCTGAGCCCAGGTTCCTGCATCGTTTGACCGTCTGCTGCCAGTGTCCTGCTACCCAACTTCGGATGCTGTCAGGCGGCAACGTGGACTCTGCCTTGCTTCTTCCAGTTCCAGTAGAACCTTCAATTCGAGCGCCGGAGTGCTCGAACAGCTTGGCAACCGCTACCCTTTGTTCCTTCGGCACTTTTACTGTTCACCGTACCCCGGGAGTAGAGGTTTCACACTCTACTGCCCGCTGTTCCGGTTCTACGATGCTCGACGGTTCGAGAGCCAGTTGATCCATCCTCAATCCGCATCCTTCGACGTAGAGTCGGATACTCCGGGGTTCGATGTCACTTTGAGTCGACCACCGGACCGTTGATCTGCTCGACCGGTGCATCCGACTGCGCCAGTCCTGCATTGAGAAGGAGAGACACGGGAACGATGGCGGAAGGCGACGCGGGCCCTTCTAAGCTTCCGTTACATCTATATTGAATCTCATTTGCCATTTTCTTGTAATGTATATAGTGTCACTAGGGGGGGAGTAGGGACCCTCGTAGCCTAAGTACTGGTTGGTGCTTGTTTATACTCGCAAAACAAGTGGCTGTGTGCCCACATATGTAGGAAGCCACTATAGAGCCTTCACAGGATATCAGGCTGCCCCAGAATCAGCTATACTCACAGGATGGATAAACTCTCAAGATGGGCTGCTCATCCAAATCTCACTCTCCCAAGCGGCCAAACATATGCAGAAAAAAAACAAAAGGCGCCCAATAGTGTAATTCAATCACACAGATTATAAAAACATATAAACGCAAGTGGGTACTCACATATATAATGGTCACCAATGGATGGGCTGATAAGTAAGCCTACAGAGAGATTTACCTATCTCCGTTCGGGTTACACAGGAATTCTGGTTCCAGGATGATAAATGCGATTCAGGTGGTTTCTATTGTATAAAATAATCTATTAAAAACACATAAAACACAGATGTGATACAAAAATTAATAAACCCAACAGGTATCTGGAATGTTCCTAGGAAACCAAAAGCACAAGATCAGGCCTAATCTTGGTCAGGACAAATCAGAGATCAGGACAGGCAAAAAACAAGGCAATTCAGGAACAAGACAAGGTTAAACACTGGAAACTAGCAGCAAGCTCAGACAGTAGACAAAGTAAACACTTTATATGAGCACAGCAGTGCTAGTGAGGCTGCTTGATGTAGGCTTCAGAATGTTTCCAGCAAGGCAGTTAGAGGCAGAGGGAATTCCAGATCAAGATTGAATGGGACTGGTGTGTTCAGAGAAGCAGAAAACTGCATGTAATAGCAGACCAGGATCTCTTTGAGCAGGTTCTCACACTACCCTCCCTCCACAGACACCCTCCTGAGGGTCCAAGACATGGATTAAAACTCCTTGTTAAATGCTGTCTTCAGGGTGGCCATTTTAGTTCATCAGATACTGAAGAGAGTCCTTGAAGAAACATGAGTTCAGAATCCTGTATGACAAATTTTTCATGACCTTCCACAGACACAGAGGGAGGAAGAAGTGCAGAACCAACAAAAATAGTATATATATATATATATATATATATATATATATATATATATATAGAATTGGGCTTGAGCAAGTATACTGGGAAAATAGGAGAGATGCTGAGGTTTTTAAGAATCTCCAGCTTTTAGGAGTATTGGTTGACATGCTGAAGTACCTTGTAAGGCCCCCTATAACTCGGTCTGAGTTTATCAGATGGCTGGCATAATTTAATGTTCTTGGTAGAGAGCCAGACCATATACCCAGGACTATATACTGATGTTCAATGCTGCAGTATTTATCAGCAGCTTTCCTTTGCTGAATTTGAGAGACAAACAAGGTGGCAAAAACACCATGTCAGAGATCAACCAAGGAGGCAGCTCAAACCCTAGCAGTGGGTACTCCATTTAATGAGAATCAAAGCAAAGAAAAAAGGGCAGCACCCAAGAGAGTCCTGAGCAAAGAGTTCTTTGAGAGTTTAGGTAGTGGCACAAACTGAGCTTGCTTCGAGAAGCCATCCACCACAACCCAGATTATAGTCTTGTCTTGTGAATGGTGAACAACTACAATAATGTCCATGGCAGGATGGGACCAAGGCAGAGCTGGAACTGGAATTGGTTGGTGTAAACTCACTGGTCTAATCAAGGTGTCTTAGTCTGGGGCCAAACTGGACAGAAAGCCACAAATTCCATGACACTCAAGAGCAACCTCTGGGTTGCAGGACCCAGGAATTGAGCATGGTGAAATGTCCAAAGAAGAATAGGACATTAAAGGGAAGAAGTAGGCTTCCAGGAATTCTCTTTGTGACCATAACCCTTCCACTGCACCAAAAACTGAAGGTGACATCTATGTAAATAGGAATCCAGAATGGCTATGACTTCCTCTTGGCGATCAACAAGTATCAGAGAAGGAGTAGGAATGTGTCCATGATTAATAGGATTAAGTAGGGAGATGTGAAACGCTGAATGAACATGGACATAAAGAGGAAGCTCCAGTTTTAACATCACATGATTGATACATTGCAGGATTTGATAAAGGCAAATAGAAAGGGTACCCAATTTTTTGGAGGGTAAAGCCAAGTTCAGATGCTTACTGGAGAGCCACACTTTCTCACCAGACTGAAAGTACACAAGAGAATGATGCTTACGGTCAGCTGTTGACTTGTACACTGCTAGTGTTAACAGAAGTATGGTATTCAGAGATCAGGTGATCCACATGGAACTGATGGGAGTGTGCCTCAGCCTTTCTGTTTTGAGAACTTGATTGATAGGTAAGATGAATTGAAAATGGGAAAATATTATGGCTCATATGGCCTTATGTGGCTGTAACCTCATAGCTGTTCTGAGGTATTCCATGTTCTGATTGCTGGTGAAGATGGTAAAGGGGTGTTTAGCACCTTATAACAAATTATGCCATGCTTCAAGAGAAAGTTTGATGGCTAGAAGTTCTCTGTCACTGACATTGTAATTTGTGAAGGGGACAGTTTACAAGAAAAGAGCCACAGGGTACAGTAAATATTTAGCACAATCTTGTTGAGACAATATATCTCCAAAAGCAATTTCAGAGGCATCTATTTAAAGAATATAAGGTAGATTCGTGTTAGGATGCTTGAGCACTGTCACATGGGACAAGCACTTCTTGTGGAGCTCAACACTTTCCAGGTCAGTGTCAGACCAGAGAAAGTGAGACTTGTAACTGGTTAAACTGGTTCGTAGACCAACTACTCTGGTAAAAGTTAGCAAAGCCTGAGAATCATTGCAGAGCCTTTTGATTTTTGGGAATTTCAGAGGCATTAATTTCAAGAATCTAAGGTAGATCTGTGTCAGAATTTTCCAGTTTAGCAAACAAATGATGCAGGTGAAGATGGGATAGGATTATCTGAACATGAGAATGGAGTTCCTACAGGCATGAAGAGAAAATAAGGATGCCATCTAAATATATAATCTGGTCCAGTAAATCACAAATTATGTAACTGACAAAATGTTGGAAAGTCTCTGGAGCAGTGCACAGTCCACAAGGCATCACCAGGTATTTCAAAATGCCCATAGCAAATTTGGAATGCTGTCTTCCATTCATCTCCTTCCCAAAGACATACTAGGATATAAGTCCCACGTAGATCCAATTTAGAGAAAATGGTGGCTGATCTCAGGTGAACAGATAGCTTCAGAATTTAGGTAAAGCAAAAGGACAGAGTTTTTTAATGCTGGTATTGATGAGTTACCTATAGTCAACACAGGATATGAGTGAGCCATCTTTTCTGCACAAAGAACATTCCTGCCCCAACTGGAGAAGTGGAAAGCTGAATGAACCCCTTAGCTAGATTTTCTTGTAGATGGTTCAGACAAAGGAAAATGCCACAAAAAGGGATCTTAGCACCTGGAAATAATTTGATTGTGCAATCATACATCTGATGTGGGGGGATATTTGCTTGCTTCCTTTTTACTAAAGATGTCAGCAAAGTCCCTGTAATCTTCGGGTATGGAGATCTAGAGGCCTTAGGTGATAAGATACACCTCTGACAGTAGAGAGAATGAAAAGTGATTTGACTAGTAGGCCAGTCAATATTGGGGTTGTGAAGGAGTAGCCAAGGCAGACTCAGCACTACAGGGATTAAGTGAGACTGAACCCCATGAAATGTCAACCATTCACAAAATTTATTGATAGTGAGCTGTAGGGCAGGAGATTCATGGATGGCCAAGCCAAACTCATAGGAGCCCCATCAAATACTTGATTCTGCAGAGGATGAGTCTTAAGACCAACTGGAAGCCAGATGTAAGTCAAGTAAATTGCTATCAGCTCTAGAATTGATAAGCCCTCTAAGTGGAACAACCTTTGACCCCAACTGTAAGGACGATAAAAAGAAACAATGAGAAGACAGAATGCTAGGACTGCCAGTTGAATGAGTAATGGTCTGCTGAGAAACTCTGCAAATATCGTTCTGAGGATGAACAGTACAGGTACGGAGTAGGTGGCTATCTTTGCCACAGTATACTCAGAAATTCTAATCCTGCCTTCGGGATCTCTCCTCTGCAGTCAGAGTGGCATGAGCCATACTAATTTGCATTGTGACAGAGACGTTGCCGCCATAGATAGTGGTGTCCACCACACTGGAGCCAGGGAAGTCCTATCCTGATGTCATTCTTGGAAGTGTCTACTAATCTGAATGTATAGGTGATCAAAAGCCTCTAGATCTTCAGGTACCCCTACATGGGCCAGCTCATCCTTTGAGGAATCGGAGAACCCCCATTGGAACTGATCCTTCTAGCAGGTTCATTCTACTGATTATCAGCAACACAGTGGCAGAATTTGACAGTATATTCCTTTGCTGGTCTCCTGTACTGCTTAAGGGAACAAATGGATTCTTCTGCCATGGATTTTCTATGGGATCGTCATAGATAGCAGCCATGGACCAAAAAAATGACAGATCAGTAAGCAGGGGGCTGCGTCCTTGTAGGAGATGGTGTGCCTAGGAAGTCAGCTCACCAGACAGAAGGAGGATCACTGTACAAACCTTGACATCCTCATAGAAATACAGTACAGTGTGTCAAGTTCAAGAGACAAGCATTCTGAAAGCTGTCCCAAGAAACTTGTCTTTAAGAGGTACTTGTGATTCAGGAAAAGATGCTGATAAGACTGCCAAGAACATCAGAGCCCATTGGAGATGGAACACAGGTACCAGGGGAATGCAGATCCTCAACCTGAGCATGCAATTGGGCCATACCACTGTGAAGGTTGACTACAGCCTGGGATCAAGATTATAGCTTCTGGGCCAAGTAACTTTAAGGCCTGAGCTAGCCCCATGGCATCCATACAGAGTAAGTTGTTCTGCAGGATACAGGAGACTGGTGTCACGGTTCCCAGGAATAAACTAGGAGTCAGTATGGTAAAGTAAAACAATCTTTTATTAGAAAAATCACAGTAATGCATATAAACGGATAACACACTGAGGGTGATCAAAGAGGCAAGCACTGTATCAGAAATAGCAGTCCGCTAATAGATCCAGCACACTGTCCGAGACTATGCCTCAGCCCACTGGAGCCTCGAGTTAATTCGGAATGCCCAAAGGACTAGAACTGACTCAGCCTACAGTCAGTCTAGGAGAGAGGTCTCCAATAGCTATGCAACTAAGGAGACTACTGTCTCACGCCTGCAGTCAGTAAGCTAGGAGTCTGATAGAACCCCAGGTCCACACTAGGATGGGTGTCTGTGGAGTGGGGACCAACACACTGAGGAAACAGACACAGCACCCTAGTCAGCACCAGAAAGGATAGTCAGACAAGCTGGGTCATACATGGAGCGGGTAGTCAGCCAGAGCCACAGGTTTGCACCAGATAGGATATACACTGAAGCGTTGGTATGCTGGATGCGCAGTGAACAGAGCCCCAGGTCAACACCAGAGTGGGTAGTCAGACAAGCCAGGTCATACACGGAGTGAGTAGTCAACCAGAGCCTCAGGTTTGCACCAGAAAGGATGTCTAAACCAAATCGGAACGCACAAGGAGAATGGTCAGACAGAGCCACAGGTCAACACCAAAATGTATGGACAGACAGGCCTGGCCATACACAGTTCAAGTAGTCCAGGTCCAGATTGGGTGTCCACTACACAATGAGAGCAGGCAAAAGAGTAGTCAGACAGAGCCACAGGTCAGCACCAGAATGGATGGTCAAACTAGCCAGGTCATACATAGAACCCAAGGGAAACAGAACTGTATTGTACAACAATGGAAGGGCAACTGAGTCAGGACTCAGTCTGCCCTTTAAACCCCTCCTCCGGAAGTATGTAGGAGGAGCAGCTCAGAGGGAGGAAGTAGGTAAGAGGAGACTACAGGAATCAAACACAAAAACAGAGGCCTGCTGCATGCTTGAAGTCTCATGCCTGCAGATAACGCATCTAGCTTTGATGCATCCAACCATATGTCATTCTGGCGACATCCGTGTGGCATGGACGGCCGCTGACGCTGAAGCGTCATTTCGAGCGTTGCCTGAAGCTGCGGTGCTAGAAACAAGGTAATCTGTAACAACTGGATCCCGATGGTGGAACAAAGGGCTGATAAGAAGCTTATCAGAGGAAGCTAAGGTACAGACCAAGGTTGAGACAGGCGGAGTTCAAGAGAAGTCAATGTATAAGCCGAGGCCAACTGGAGAATCAAATGCAGGAAACAGGAAGAAGAAAACTGAGTCTTCTCCACCAGGGCTAAAGACTGAGCACCGGGAGCTCAGGCAGGCTGGTTTAAATAGTCTCTAAACAAGGTACAGCTAGAGGTCATTAACCAATAGGTGTCAAGAAAGCCAGAAAGAGCAAACTAATAGGACAATACTGCTACAGAACAGCCTGCAGGCGAAAGGTCCTCTGGTGGCAGAGATGGAGGTTGCAGGACTCATAACCTGAAGGTTGCTGGTTCAAGCTCTGGGAGAGGCAAGTTCAGGGGACTGTCTGTAACAACCAGTGCTGATGGTCTGCTCCCTTCATGTCATTTTCTTGATGGGAGTATTCCTGTTTGAAAACTCTCTCTAATGGATTACCTGTAATAGCTGGAAAATCCATTACATCTTTGAATGGCCTTGATACCCTATGGGAATGGCCCTCCTTAACTACCTCAACCTGTGCTGGGTCCACTTCCAGGCCATCTGGAGAGATAATGTATCCCAGTAAGGACATAGAGGTTTTCTCAAATCTGTGAAAAGAACTAGGGAAAATTGAGCAGAACGTTCTTGAAGGGTTTGGAAAATATCAAGATGCGTTCAAGGTAGACAACCACAAAGTCTTTAGCAGATCTTTAAATATATCATTCACACACCATTGAAACACAGCTGGAGTATTACATAACCCAGATAACATCACTAGGTATTCCTAATGCCCAGAGTTGAATGCAGGTTTCCATTCATCCCTTTTGTGAATCCAATTCAAGCTTTAGCCACTAAGGAGGTCCAAGTTGGTGAAAATAGTTGCCCCACAAAGTATGTCTAAATGTTCTAGGATGCGAGTCAGAGAAAGCTGTTCCACTGAGTAATTTTATTGAGACCTCAATAGTCTATATAAGGTCAAATGGTACCTTCTTTCTTTTATTTAAAGAAGAATCGAGCTCCTAATCCTAGACAAAAATGGTCTGGTAGAGCATGATTGTCTGTCTTCACTATATTCCTTCATTGCTTTGCTTTCAGGGATGGAAAAAGGGTATGTGTGTTCCTTAGGAGGAGTGGTGCCAGGCAGCACGTCAGTAGGATAGCCATATGACCTGTGTAGGGTTAATTTCTCAACTTTCTTCTTATAAAACACATCAGTGTAATAAGCCTCAGGTGCTTTTGTACTATCTTCAGTAACCTCAGTAGTGAGGGCATTGGTGGAAACAGCGTGACTGACAGAAGCTACTCAAAGATTCAATCTGCCTAGAGCTCATGCTAACATGGGATTGTTAATTTGGAGCCAGGAGAATCCCAAAATTAGTTGAATCTGAGGTGAAGAGACTACCTCAAAAGAAGCACGCTCCTGATGATGTTCACGCTGTTGGATGAAGAGGGGGATAGTAGACTGTGTGATCAGTCCAGCTCCCAGAACTGACCTATCCACTGTGGGTAATGCACAGGAGACTTGAGCAATAAAGGAGTCATGTAAATGATATTAAAGGCTTCATTAAAAAAAATCCACAAAAGCTTGAGCGTAAACAATCTTCCTATATAAGACAAAGACTGGGGTAAGTGCATTCTGAGTTGTGTTTTGTTTTGTTATTAAGCAGGTATGGTACAAATTCTTAACAAGGTTCCTTGTAACCTTACTAAAGTTGAAATTTCTTGACTTCTGCAGGCCTGGGTGCCCAGGAGTTGAACAATATAAACACAAGTCCTGGGATCATTTTCCGGTCCTTTCCAACTCAGATGATTTATGCACCACAAATCCATTGGCTCAGGGGTTTTCAGAAGCTTAAGAAACAAATATTGTGACAAGCACCCATCGAGAATGAACAAGATAAAGTGTCTTGTCCTCAGGCATAGTGGCCCCTCAATGGAGCTACAAGTCACGTTTTTCACATACATGTGCCATTGCAGATAAGAAATTTCCATATTCATATCAGACTGGTCCCACCCTCAGACAGCCCAGCTCTGAAATGTAAGTAAAGTCCTCTCTGCACGAGAGAATCAGCAAAACCACAGACTTTTAGGCCTATGTGGGCCTCGTCGGTGTGGTGCAGCTCATTCCCTCTAGGCACATGGAGAGTAAGGGTCCATGCCTGGGACCCCCTTCCACTTAGGAAGACTAAGAAATAAATATTGTGACAAGCACCCATTTAGAATGAACAAGATAAGGGCCTCGACCCAAATGCTGGAGATGGCTGTTTTTTTTGCCGAAGGCATTTTTTCCAGCACAATAAGCTATTCAAATGTCTGTGCTGTGAAATAAGCCGTCGTGAGTTAAACTTAAGAGGTGTTTTCATCCATTGAAAAGGATGAAAACACCGTAAATAGCAATTCAGATGTCTGAGTTAGCCAAGAACAGGCGATAAGGGACTCAAGTTACCACAGGAAAGTTAACACCTTTTTTTTTTTTTTTAAACTTGAGTCTCTTATCGCCGACAGACACTTGAAGTTAAAAAAACCTAAGTCCTCAGTGGATGTATTGATATGGGACTCTAAGACCCATATCAATACATCCAGAGGATAAAAAATGTGTCAGACATTAGTAGAATTAACCCTATGAGTGCCAGTGGGGTATAATTACCCCACTGGCATTCATAGGGTTAACCCGACTAAGTTAAAAAAAATCACATTACAAGTAACACTTACCATTAATCCTGATGTACGTCGGAGTCATCAGCTTCCTGGTCACCTATCCTTCTTTTCTATCTTCTGTCTTCTCTTCTGTCTTCTTTCTTCTATCTTCTTCCTGTAAAAGAAAAAATAAGTTTGAGTTTAAAGTATACATACGTTAACCTCTTGAGTGCCAGAGGGGTACGCAACGCATTGCTTTGCAACGCGTTGCGTACCTCTCTGGGGCCCAAAGGGTTAAAGTACATAGTAGTGTGCCAGTCATCAAACAGTGTGCCAGTCCATGAGCCAGCTACAAGTCCCTTGTAATTATTCTACAGCAGAGGGCTGGATCCAGGAGTTAAAGAGGGCTGGACATATGCGGGAAATGCTGCAAAATTGAAGGAGGCAACATGAGAATCTCAGACTTATATGCAGGGTGAGATTCTCATGTCTCTCATCCAGGCAACATGTTTAATGCATTTTGGGTGGATTTGCCTGCACCTAGGAGCAAACAGGCTGCATCCATTTTGCACCTATGTAGAAAGATCTGCGGCCAATCAATCCACCAGAAAATGATAGCTCTGTACTCACCTTAAAAGTGTCTCCCCCTAAGGAGGACAGGTGGGTGCGCTAAAGTAATTTGACATAAACTGTCCCACTTCCTGTCCTCTATTCAGAGAACAGTAAGGATGTCAGTGTCACAACTGATGGTGGGAAAAATATTAAAACTTCTCCTTTACTAACACACATGATAAAAAAATCTAAAGCTTTGAATTAAAAAGTTAAGTCACAGTCTATACCACAGTGATGGCAACACTTACAAGTGTTATAGGAAGGTAACATACTTGTGTTTGCAAATTGATGTCACCCTAAAATTCACCCTCGCTATTGTCAAACAGTTAGTGACCCTCCATACAGTGTGGATTTTGAGAGGGCCAAAATACTTCAACTAAATGCTCTCTCATTAGGCTCATCTAAGCCACCCAGAGACACACACACTAAACCATATGACTACAACCCCCAATTATCACATTGAAGGAGTGTTAACATGCATGTATTAATATGCATCTCTCATATATATTAATGTAGGCGGGTGAACCACACAAATCAATATTATACAGTTCTTTTTCCAATATATCGCTCTGTCGGACTATTTATATGAAGGTATCCAAAGGGTTAAAACAGAGAACCACCCAGGTTGGATTTCTTCACTTAAAGGGATAGTAATACTTCATTTTATCTTTATTTTATTTTGTAGGCATTAAAAAAACATGAAGAACGATATAAGTCTTATCTCTCAAGCCTTTATGGTTTAAGAGATATTCACAAGCAAAGTATCCCCCCCTGTTCAGCTAGATCAGAAGGAAGGTGCCCAGGTAGACTGCAGAGAGGGACAATCTTCAATTAAGATAAGGGAAAAAGCTGAAAAACTTGTCAAGGGGGGAAAGGCTTTCATTGTTTTCATTGTAAGAAGAATGTCCCCTTCTGTTATCTGTCTGGTCTTACAACCAGATTAACATCTGAGAAGAGATGGCTTACACTAGGTAAAAGGGGTGGGAGGGGAAACTTTGCTTGTGAATAGCTCTTAAACCATAGAGGTTTGAGGGATAAGACTTATATCATTCTTCATGTTTTTTTAATGCCTGCAAAATAAAATAAAGTTAAAACAAAGTATTACTATCCCTTTAAATAGGCAATTGACAATAAAATTATTTGAGAACTTTATCTTTAATATGTATTGACACGCTACTTCGCAGTAACGAATTGATCACAAGAATCAATCCTTCATATTTGTGCAAAAATATATATATTTTATTAAAATACAATATATATACACGTATCAGCAACAATGAAATATATAAGTGATTAGCAATTATAAAAGGTACATAGAAAATCAAACCACACTTATTACCATAAGGATTACCAGCGGTACAAGGGTTAACCACACATAGGTATATTCAGAGGTATAATAACAATAATTGCATTCAGTAGCATAGAACAGGTTAATTGATTCTTACAATTAATATAATACAGTTGGCCGCAGTGTCTTTTAATACCTCTGCCCCAGAAACTGTATAGACTATGCCAATTATGATGTAAGGGGTATTGTGAGATGAATTAAATAATTCCTCTAACAATTCCTTGTATCATATATCAATAATAATCAAATTTAGGGAATAACTGGAATAGAATCCCAGATTTAAATCACTATAATTTAATTATATATTGAATTCAGTATTGAATACCTCTGAATAAAATATATAAATTGCAATTAATATAGTCAATCAAAGATTATACAAATAATCTACCAGAATTAATCCAGTAACATATGTCTAGTAATGCAACATTTATCATAATTTTGACTACAGCAACATATATAAAACCTATAGGCACTCCAAGGGTTAATCCACTCGTTTAAAAATAGGTGCCACGCCCAGAAGTTATTTTGTCTATAAAAGTCAATACCTTCAAATTACAAAATATAAGCCTAGCACATATACAGAAAATTCCAAAGAAAACACCACTAACAACAGACAAATAGCGGTTAAAGGGTTAATAACTGGATTCAAAGAATTTCCTATATCAAATATTAACTATTGAAATCTTCACAGAACCACAAAATATTACTCTAGGAATACCAAGACTTATATTAGCTAATATAGATAACCCACGCTATAAACTGTATTACACTGACTGGCAAAATATATAAATTTCCCAATAAATATATATATAGATTCTATTACTTCCAGAATTTAAAAGCTAAATCTAGCTTATTATAAATTATCCCAAATGGTTGGCCAGTCCACTTAAGACAATTATAAGACTATTTAAGTTTCTTCAAACAGAAGAAAAATTATGAAATTCTGGATTAAATTAATCTAAATGAATAAATGATATAGTTACCAATCAAAGTTTCTTTGTATTTCTCTGTGAGATGGCAGGATCAGCAATTTAATCAGCAGCCAAGAGAGCCCAGGAACCCAGAATTTTCTTTTTCAGGAAGTCAAGCCCCGAACTAAGAATATTTTTGCATTATATTGGCAATTTTTGCCTTATCAGTAATCCCCACCTTTTTCTAATGATTGGACAAAGATCCATCTCATTATACCTTGACATCACCAGTATGCCCTGATTGGATGTTAATATATCCCTAATTATCCACGGAATGTGGATACCCCAGTCATGACGCTCACAAGACTCTAGAGGGCACTCTTACTCTACTTAACATCTTACATATAATCAGTTTTTATGTCATCAATGATGTATGTAAGAGGGCATTAAATGTCATATAAATCTGCCATTTTTTTAGATGTTCTCATAGGGGAGTGTTTTTTTTTCCTAAGATAAAACTACTTTCTAGACACTATGGCTGTCTAGCAAACTCAATTAATCACCATTACTGTCGGTTAGTTATTTCTTTGTCTTAAAGGGATAGTAACACTTCGTTTTAACTTTATTTTATTTTGTAGGCATTAAAAAAACATGAAGAATGATATAAGTCTTATCTCTCAAACCT
Organism: Rhinophrynus dorsalis; assembly: GCA_037306005.1. Lineage (NCBI taxonomy): Eukaryota > Metazoa > Chordata > Amphibia > Anura > Rhinophrynidae > Rhinophrynus > Rhinophrynus dorsalis. The sequence continues at coordinate 117,414,896 of CM074722.1, forward strand.
TTATGGTTTATGAGATATTCACAAGCAAAGTTCCCCTCCCCGCCCCTTTTACCTAATGTAAGCCATCTCTTCTCAGATGTGAGTCTGGTTGTATGACAGTACAGATAACAGAAGGGGACAATTTTCTTTGTATGAAAACAATGAAAGCCCTTGCCCCCTTGACAAGTTTTTCAGCTTTTTCCATTATCTTAATTGAAGATTGTCCCTCTCTGCAGTCTACCTGGGCATCTCCCTTCTGATCTGGTTGAACAGGGGGAGGATACTTTGTGAATATCTCTTAAACCATAAAGGTTTCAGAGATAAGACTTTTATCATTCTTCATGTTTTTTTAATGCCTACAAAATAAAATAAAGTTAAAATGAAGTATTACTATCCCTTTAAGTGTTAATTAGATCTGAGTTTTGACAGTTGTAGAGATTTGTGTTCTATAGCTTTTGTGAATGGGTGCTGGAAAGAGTAAAGTTCTTGAAGGTCTTTTAACCTGATACAGAGAACCCTATGTAAGGAAAAAATGCTACATAATATTGATTATTTGACCAGTGGGATGCCTACAGCCTACATTTAAATATAAATGGCATGCCAGCCATGTCCCAGTACACATGCATATATTATGAAGTGTTACATTTATGATAACACTCCTTCAGTGTGATGATTGGTGTTTGCAATTTTATAGTTTCCTGTGTGTCACTGGGTGGCAGAGATAATTTTATCAACAGTGCATGTATTTTAAGGATAGAAAATGAATACTGGCTCTCCTAAAGTGCACTCTGTATAGTGGGACACTAGCTGACAATAGTGAGGCCAAATTTCTTTTTTTTCCCTTACATTATTGTGAGTGACAATGACAATGCCCCGTTCCATTGATCTTCTTCACTTGTCTTTATCAGATTGTAAACTGAAACAACAACCAGTAGACTACAATGGAGATCAGATGCACAGAGTGCACTTATCACTAGAGTAGAGCCATCCTTTTAACAAATGTATGTAATTTTTAGTAGATAAAGTAATGCATTTATTTGTAAGATACTCTTCAACACATTTTTCATTTGCAGACTTGTTCCTGAGACAAATCTGTTTTGGGCAGTTTTAAGTTTTCTTCAATCTGCACAGAGTCATGGTGATTATCTACCTTCAAATGTAATTAGAGCTGCTGTTTACCTACTGGCAGTTTGTCAAGAAAAATGTGAAGCAATGAATGAGGTAAACACTTTTATAATAGTAAAATCTTGGTTCTTAAATCTGGAAAATAGTTTAAAACTGTGCAGTAAGCAATGTGGCCACTGTGTAAGTGCATTTTGAGTCAGCGCATTTTTAAGTTATTTAATTTTGTTCATACATAAGATAGAAAGTCCATAAGACAGAAAGTCCATCAAGAAAGTGCAAACTTCATCAAAGCCAGATTATCCACAAGGCAACCTAGGCATGTAAACCTGGGGTCCATGGAAATATGAGGGGCCCACCTGGGTCCCTTACAGGTTCCGGTTAGAATGTTGGACTTGAGGGCACCTGCGCTGCTCTGTTCTCCTCTTCGTTTCCTGTAGTGCAAATGTTGGCTAAAATATAAGTACCCTGGGCTCCCTCTTACTTCTTCTGGGTTGCACTGAGGTCACCCCAGTGCAACCCGGAAGTGTGGTAAGCTGGAGACCTGCTCCGCTACACACATGGTGCACCACACACTACAGGAAATGGAACAGAGGACAGAGCAGCAAAGACCATTTATATTGGGGCTGAAACTACCGGTGGAACCATGAGTGTGTGTGGGGGGACAGATCATTTATATTGGGGCTTTGACTACCAGTGGAATAATACAGGGAGAGGGTTGGCTGCTGACATGCATATTGAGTCTATGACTTCTAATGGAATAATTCGTGAAATGTCTGGCAGTGTACATGGGGCTGTGACTACCCAATAAACCATACCATGGGGAAGATGGTGTATGTGGGGCTGTGACTACCAGCGGGTCCATAGGGGCAGACAGTGTACATGGAGGCTGTAATTATCAGTGGGTTCATAGGGGCAGACAATGTATATGGGGGCTGTGACTACAAGTGGAGCAATGCTGAGGGGCAAGCTGTCTGTATAGGGCTGTGACTACCAGTGGAACCATACTGTGGGCAGACAGTGTATATGCATCTGTGATACCAGTGGAACAGACTGGGGAGCAGGCAGTGTATGTCAGTGTATGACATTGTCTGAATGCACCCCCCCCCATCCTGGATGCACCAGCTATCACAAACATTATCTGCCCTCAGCCTGGTTCCCCTGGTACTCAAAGCCCCCCCTTATACATTGTCTGTCTGTCTCCCAGCCTGGTTCCATTGGTAGTCATAACACCCTCAAACACTGGCTGCTCCCAAGCCTGGTTCCACTGGTGTAGCCCCATTTCACATGTAAGTTCTGTGATATAATTTTTTAGCCCCATTTCAACTGTAAGCTCTGTGGTATAACTTTGTAGCCCCATTTCAAGTGTTAGTTTTAATATATTTAACCCCAGGGATGCTAAGTAGATGACCAGTGCATTGCTTTGTAATTATTTGGTGAACTCTCTGGCTGAGTATGATGAAGTTGTTGTCCAACAGCAGCTTGAGATTTGCATATTGCCTTCACCTGCTATACTCATAACTACTTCTTCTATGTGGATATTCATAGTATATGTCAGAGTAAGGGCACTAAATAAAGAAACAGGGTGCTGCTCTTTATATATCTGTATACTTAACTGTGCTGTGTATATTAGGCTTCTCAATCCTGTATATGTTAGGCTAGTGGTTCTCATTTTTTTTTGGCCTAGGGCACCCTTAACTTACAGTCTGGAATTCACAGAGAATAACTAATTTTCCGAGGTCGTTTGTCAAAGGCATATTAATGGGTACAAATGCAAAAATATATAGTTATTCATGGGTTTCATAATCAGAATGAAAAATTAACTTACTGATAACAAGTTTCCTAGATATAGACTTGAAAATAAAAGGTTGCCATTGTTGTAAAAGTCTTCTTAGAATAACTGTGGCACGCCAAGCTAATTCTCTGGGAACACCAAAGTGCCACAGCACCCTAATTCTGAAGCACTGTATTAGGCTGTCACTCACATTCATCCCAATTCCTATACATGCTCATAGCCTGCTCAAATGTTCCTCATACTCTGGCTGGTCTTTATTTTAATAATGTCATGCTGTGGGATGTTCTATAAAGATTTGCACTTGTGGTAGCAATGAGTACAACGGGGTAGGCAACCAGCAAATCTCCAGATGCTCTTGGGCTACAGCTCCCACTATCCTTTGTCTGATTTCAGCTGGCTGAGGATGATGGGATTGACATCTTACAACAGTTAATGGATCACAGGTTGCCAATTTATGTAATGTAGGTGTGGCCAAGAAAGGGGTCTCTCTCACTCTCTTGCACCCCAGTCTTCCTCTCTGTCCTCTTTTCAATTGTCCACTCCGCTTTGCTCCCCTCCCCTCCTGCTCTTCTCTGTTACTCCTGTTTTTCCCCAGCTTCTCTCTGCTTCCCTACTCCCTTCACTTTATCCCTCCATCTTCGTTTTTTCATTCCTACCTCACCTCTGAGCTCCCACTCTTGCTCTCCCCCTCCTCTTTATTCTTTTACCTCCCCTTTTCTACTCCCCCCCCCATTTTTTCATTTCCATTTTCTCTTTGTACCAGCATTTCGCTTTGCCTTACCATTTTTAAGCCTACCGTTCCCTCCCTTCATCCGCTCTTCCTGCCCCTCCCTTATACTTTCCTCTTCCATTTCTACTATTCCATCAAATCTCCCTCTCTTTTTACTCCTCCCCTGTTTTTGTCTTCATCCCTTCCCATGTTTGTCCCCATCTTTCTTCACCCCTTCTCTTTGTTCCTCTCCCTTGTCTTTATCCTCCTTCTCTTCCTTTGTTCTATTCCCCTCCCTCCCTTGTCATAACCTCTATTCTTCATTCCCTCCTTCTCCTCATATCCACCACCTTCTTCAACCCTACATTTCTTCATCTTCTCTCTCTTTGTTCCCAACCTGTAACGTAAAAGAATAACTGGGTACACCAAGTATTTGCGGATGCTGGGGAGCGCTGGATATGTGGTGAGGCTAGAGATCATTGGCAATGTATCCCTATACCCTTGCTGCAGCCGAGGCTGGGGTTAAAGATGCTGGCCTCAAAGCTAGATGGCAGGATGGGAATAAGCCACATGCCAGACAGATACTTGATGCTGAAGATGAACACCAGGAAGTAGAGCTCAGACAGGAAATATGAATGTCAATCAGTGAACAAGCAGGAACTCTGGACGTTGAATAGACCTGAGTAGGTTAGTCGTACACAGACGAGATCAGAGACCCAAGTCAGGCAGACGTACACAGCCGAGGTTGAAGAGCCAAGTCAGATAGTCGTACACAGCCAAGGTTGCAGAGCCAAACTTTTTTTTTTACTCTTGAGAAAGTGGGCAGACTGGCCCACAATACGCATGGGGTTAGCATTGGCTAGACAGATGGCAGATGCCAACTTCAGCCTTCCCGGTGGATATACCCATTGTGGAACTCCCACGTCCAAGATGCTGAATGTCACTTTTCCCTCCTCTATCTGTGCTGATTTTGGACAGATCAATATTTGCAACTGGTAGAGGAGTGATTGGTAAAGTTATTACGAGGAAGCAAAGGAGACGCACTGGAGGAGGGTGTCTGGTAGATGCCTGCAGCGGAGTCAGCACATCAGGAGATGGTGCCCAGTGAGTGTGAAATGTGAGCTATCTGCACAGAATCTGTAAGTGCAATCTGTATGTGTTTTTATATGTGAAAAATAAAACACCGCTTTTAGATTTTGGCATTGCGCTCTTTTTTCCACATTTGTATGAATATTATGGAAAAGGCCATACATTAGAGCTGCATAACACTAAAGTGGAAAGTTTATATACATCCCATCCTGATAATGAATAAGGAAAATCACCATCACATTTCATCATTTTCATCATCTTCATCATTCAGCATTTCATCTGTGTATTGTTTCATCATTTTCATCCCTCTCATCCTTTCATGTATGTAAATTCCATGTACACACCATCTCATTTTTGGACCATTTGACATCAAACAGCTAAGTGACTCCTTCTATCATATATTGTCATTGAACTATATATCTAGTGTTGTTTCTCGTTTTTTTATGTATAAGTTATAATTGTGGACATTAAGTAGGATTGTCCCTTTAGAGAACTAGGGCCAACTTATTGTGGACAATTATATACCTTTGGAGTCTCTGGAACTTTTTGGTTGCTCTACAGGATAGTGTCTGATCTATTTTTTCCTTTTTTTTTCGTAGTACTTTGTTTTGGTATATATACAATGAAATGTGTATTTATAATCAGTTGGGGTTTGGGTCTGTTTTTATGATTATTGCGGGTACATCAAGATGGTGTCGAGCCCCCCTCCTCTGATGCTCTGCATTGGTGTTAGATATCTAACTTCAAATATTTTGCTTATGGATATGCTCAAACTGATTAAAATATCATCAGTTTGGAGTGAGGCCTGCCAAGCATGTGGTAAGACTTCTGCTAACACGAAGTTAGAGCTAAATGAATGCCCTATTAGAAAAATCAAATCTACTATACAAACATACCAGTAACCTGATAAAATGGAGAAATATGACTGGAGCAACACATAAAATATGGTGTAGGTTGTGCAATTGGTTATAGACTGTGTAAGGCATGTGGAACAATAACACAGGGGTTTGGTGGGGAAAAAAACATGTATAACTGTTTTGCTTGTCCTGGGGCATCTTATATCTGCCTCTGTTTTTGGGGTGCACCATTTTGTTGACTTGCAAGATTTTTGAATTAGGTGCTACCTCTGTTTGAGCCAGCTGTGTGTGTGGTATTGCCTTCTACCCAGACCATAAATTGGGCAGGACTATGTTGACCCAATGGCAACAGCCCAACCGTGCACCCCAAAAAAGTCAGATCTTCCAGCATCATCCTGATGGATGACTATGAGATGGATGGTGGTAGCACCCACAGGAGTATATGGAGAGTTGAATTGGTATCATAATATGGGAAGGAATGGATTCCTTTAAACAGGTATTTACTCTGAAATCCATCATAGTTTTTTAGCAACTTGTCTGCAGGCTTGTTCGCTGTCTTGTTGTTATCAGTTTGTTTTTTGTCTTCTCATATAGCTGGACGGTACTGTGGGTACTTTGTCACCCAACAGCTTATTGTAGTTTTCAACCTCATAAGAATCAACCTAATTTCTTGATTTTAAATTTTGCCTTTAACTATGTTGGTAGACATATGGTCTGCAGTTGTGTTGAGTTCTATCTCTGCCAAAACACTAACCTCATTATGCTTTTTGGCTTTAATGTCCAAGTGTTGACTAAGAAACTTGCAAGCTATACTTACAGGCTTGAAAGGCTGCTACCAGGTCCAGAACAACTGGAGTTGCATAGTAGTTGCATGAAGGCTGTGGCCACAGAATCTACTGTTATCAGCACTATGGTACTTTGTATAAAGAAACCTGCTTGTCCTGCTTCCTCTCCAGCTGCTACTTGAACTACTGAATGAATGATCAGGAGCTGGGGTCTCAACCGGCATCTCTGAGTGCAGGTTAGCCATTTCTGTACTCATGACTGGTGCTTCATCTTATCTTCATTATTTATATTCATTACTGTTGAATAATTATGTGCTTTCAAAAGAGTGCAAACAGCAGCATCTAATGTGCTGGCAAATTTCAGGACAACAGTCATCATAAACCCATGGTTGTCTACCTGATATCCTGTATCATTTAGAACATATACATTCAGTTCATTAATTTGGGGTGGGGAAAGCTGATTGTATAACCGTTACCAAAGGAATGACCAGCCACATCTAAAACCTTAAGTATTGTGCTTGGGGCACCATCAAAGAAATTGTTTGAGGAACAATATATATATATATATATATATATATATATATATATATATATATATATATATATATATGTGTATCCATTGTATCTGCCATAACCACATCACTGGGCAAGGAATTCCATAATTTAACAGACCTTGCTGTAAAAAACCCTTTCCTCTGCTGAAATCTAAACCTCCTTTCCTCTAATCTCAAGGGGTGTCCCCTGGTCATTTGATCAGGCATTGGAATGAATAGCTCACCAGAGAGATCCTTGTATTGACCATTCATATACTTGTACAATGTGATAAGATCTCCTCTTAGTCGTCTTTTCTCTAGAGTAAATAAACCAAGTTTGTCTAGTCATTTCTCAAACGCCAAGTCCTCCATTCCCTTAATTAATTTTGTTGCTCATCACTGTACCCTCTCCAGTTCTATAATATGCTTTTTTTAGAACTGGTGCCCTCAACTGCATTGCATATTCGAGGTGAGGTCTTGCCAATGATTTGTACAATGGCAAAATGATGTTATCCACTCTTGCCTCAATACCCCTTTTTATGCAAGGCAGGACTTTGTTTGCTTTTGCTACTGCTCTTTGACACTGCCCACTTTTTCCAAGTTTGTAGTTTACAAGGATTCCCAAGTTCATAAGTAGCATTGGGATTTTCCCCCCCAAATGCATGACTTTACACTTTGCCACATTAACTTCATATTCTATTTGGTTGCTCAGTCTGCCATTTTATGTAAATCCCTCTGTAGAGAGCAAATATCCTGTTCTAAATTAATTACGCTTCATAATTTAGTGTCATCTGCAAAAATTGATATTTTACTTTCTATAGCTATTTCCAGGTCATTTATAAACATGTTTAAAAGCAGTGGACCTAGTACCGAACCTTGAGGTACTCCACTCTCAACTTTCACTGTATTGGAGAATTATCAATTTACAATCACACACTGTTCCCTATCCTTCAAACAGTTTTCTATCCAGTTGCAAAGGTTATTCCCTAGTCCCAATTTCCTTATTTTATACCCCAGCATTCTCTGTGGTACTGTATCAAATATCTTTGGAAAATTTAGATATACTACATCAACTGCCTTACAATTATCTAGGTTGCTACTTACTTCTTCATAGAAGGTGAAAAGCTTAGTTTTGCAGGATCTATTCCTCATAAAACCATGTTGATTCCTGCTAATAATCTTATTTTTGGTGGTTTAATCCTGAATATAATCCCTTATTATCCCTTCTTGCAGTTTTCCCATTACAGAGGTCAAACTCACAGGTGCATAATTCCCAGGTTCTGTTTTAGTTCCCTTCTGGCTTTACACCAATCTTGTGGCAATAAGCCTGTGGTAATCTTGAAAGAGTAAAAATAGGGGTCTTGCTAACACTGCACTGAGTTCCTGAAGAACCCTTGGATGTATACCATCAGGACCTGATGCTTTCTCAAACTTAATTTTGTTCAGTCTTCCCATTACCTTTTCTTGTGTTAACCCAATATCTAATAATTGTATTGTTTTATTTGCTACTTGATGAGGCTTTTCTACCATTCCTTGCTCCCTTATATATACTGATTCAAAGAAAGTGTTTAGAACATCTGCTTTTTCCTTATCCTCTCTAATCAACTCATCTATCTCATTTTTGAAAAGTCCAGTGCACTCCCTCTTACATTTTTTGATATTTATATACTTTTTTGGATTAGTCTTGCTCTCCATTGCAATTCAAGTTTCATTATCTATTTTTGCTGACCTAATTGCCTTTTTACAAATTTTGTTGCACTCCCTGTATTTTAAGAAAGAATGTTCAGTTCCTTCAGACTTAAATAGTTTAAATGCTTTTTTTCCTTGCCATTTCCTTGCCATCTTTGATTTTTTAACTCTCTATATTACAAACAACCTTTTAAAAAATAATTTTCACCAAAAGGTGGCACTAAGATACTACAGATAATCTGAGACTGGTTTGCCAAAATATCTTTGGGAAATAAAATGACAGATGTGAAAACGCTCACCTTATTTTAGTCTCCTGACAGATTTATATCCATTAGACCACACATAGCAGGCTATACTTCATACAGTTACTGACCCAGCCTTGTTTCTACAAAACAATAACAATGTCTAAAAATCATATGTTCTTTGGTTGAATCAACACTCCAGACAATTAATTTAGTTAGTTCTCCATAGACATGCAAAGGAATGTCATACCCCCCCCCCCCCCCACCACCACCACCACAGTGGACCCCTTAGCTAGAATGCTTAAAACTATTATAACATCTATTGGTTTTAGTTTTTAACAATAAAAATGGTAAATAGATATTTTTAGTTCTATATAAGGGCTTTGCACTGACTCTCTTCCCACCAAAGAGAACCCCTAAATATAGAAATATATAGACAGTATCTCAACAATATATTGGGTAGTCTCAATACAACATGTGTGAAAATAAGTGCAATGAGTTCATTTGCAAAATATTAAAAAATACAATCAATGTAGTATATTAAAAGTTAGTGAGTGAGGGATATATGCAGTCAACATATAAACATATACTTATATATATTAATAACAATGCCAATAAATGCAATGATTACCAGTCAAAGTTAAAAACATTCATAAAATGATATCCATCTGAAAACCATAAAATAACCAAAAACATAACATCAAAGATACACATGATGTAAATGCTGAACTGGAAACCCCCCAAATGTAAGGAGTTTCGCACAAAAATACAGGTGCAAATAGACTAGCATTTATATTGAGTGTACATTTGATTTATGTTATTTTATGGTTGAATTTTCAGTTATGTGTACCTTTTGATATTATGTTTTTATTATGTTATTTTATGGTTTTCAGATGGATATAGTTTTATAAACTTTTTTAACTCTGCCTAGTGATCATTGTAATTGTATGCATTGTTATTAATATATGTTATTATATGTTTATATATTGACTGCATATATCCCCACTCATTATTAATATACCAAATATGTTTATTAATTGATTGCTTTTTTATATGTCGTAAATAAACTCATTTTACTTCTTTTCATGCAAATGTTATTGATACTGCTCAATATATTTTTGATATTGTGTATATATCTCTATTACTATTCATGAATTCCCTTTGGTGGGAAGAGAGTCAGTGCAAAGCGCTGTATAGAAGATTTGTTGATATCGGCTGTCACAGGAGGGTTGGTTTTATCCCACTGTGCCTTAAAGCTGCAGGACTCTGGTACCCTAATATAGAAGTTCTTTGGACTAAAAATATCATTGAAGAAGTGTGTACCAATATAGCTCACCCAACACTTTCTTGTGCTGTTAATTTTTTTTTGTTAATACTACAAATACACATAACATGAATATAATTTATATGTATGTATTTTCATGCATAATAACCTATATACCATATATTTAATTTAAAATATGAATCTATTTTCTATGTTTCTTACAAAGAATAACAGAATATCTCTGTGTATCTTTTGTTATGATATCTTTGGTCCTTAGATATAGGTTCAAGGTTAAAACTTATATTCATCAACACATAGTCTTTTAGGTATTATTTTATAAAAGACATATAAGAACAAGTACCCACATACATATTCAAAACAAAAAAGGAAAAAAACAAATATTACAACTCAGTCGTATCACCCTTATTCAAATAGACATCTGTGGACTTCAGTTATGTATCTTAACCATATCTATTGTGGAAACAAGCAGGGGATATGGGGGTCGAGGATCATTGTCAGAAACACCCACGAAGACTTCTCTCTTATACTTAATTGTTGCTACAGAGGCCAAATTTTTTCATATTTTTGGGACCTATTTTGAGTTGTATTATTAAAAAAAATATGTTTCCGAAACACGTTGATATTCTATTTGATCTGTTATTTCCTTCCACGATGGAACAATCTACTTCCTCCAACATCTAGCGATACACATCTTAACCGCCAGTAAGATATTTACCACTAAATCTTAAGTTCCATTTTGATTACCATGTTAAACACTTTGGTAACAATATAAACATAGATTGTCTCTCTTGCTAAATAGAAGTTTTGCTTGGGAGCACACTTTTCTAACCTTTTTAAGGCTAGGCTATTTTTGCTAGTATACATGTAAAAGTATTTGTGCTTAGATAGAACATAACATATGATATTGTATCTGCTGGAAGTACAGATTTCAAACTGAAAGTAAGCATTTCAAAAATGGGAGTTACTAGAAGCATTCTCTTGAATTATAGCATTTTAAGGGAAGCAGACTCCAGAGGCTCAAATGGATAAGCAATCGATCTTGGTCTTAAGACTAAAGTACACCTTAGGAAACTTTTGAGTCTTAAATCATCCTTGAATGGAATTTTACAAAAAACGTCCAAGGGCACCAACTTGAACCTTGAGTACTGGTCCATGTGAAAACCTTGTGTCAGAAAACCCAAAGTCACTAGGATAGAAGGACCCAGAGGGTTATAATTCCTATTGCTGCACTGAGCACCAAATTTGCTCCAAGTCCTGTTGTATTCTCTTAAAGTGTGTCTGTTTCTGGAGCTAATAACAGGTCAATCACTCACTTTGAAAGTCCCTGGGAGCCTAGGATCCATGCTTTAGGGCTGAGGTTCATGCTTATAGAAAACAGAGAAAAGAAAGAGAAAACCCCCAAAAGGTGAGATTAGAAAAAAGATACTCCGGAAACTCATGTAGATTGCTTCCGGTTGTCAGTTTTAAATTCCATGACCGTTAAGGAAAATCTTGTTTGTCTTGAGAAAGCCCGAGGATGTCGGGCGAAATGCGTTGATGATTGGGATTTACGGCGCATACACACAATTGAACACATGTAACAGATGGAGTTGTTCATATGGAGTTTCATCATTTAAGGTTCAGTATGTAAAGAAAGAATGAATTTGGTGGAAAAGCGATCTGTGAGTGGCTGTGTCAAAATGCCCGATAAATAAGAGAAAATACAATGAAGAATGAAAATTGGTGAAGGCCATAACTATTGTTAAAGTAGCTGGTCATTATGAGAATTGACAGCTAGCTTTGCTATATGCCCAAGGTGTGGGCGAAGTCGAGTGAGAGTGATCATTTTGATGTTACGAATCTGTTATTCAGCCAGACTCGATCGCATATACATACCATATATGTGTCACGGCCCCGGCTGCTAGGGATCCGTGGGGTGCCGGCTCAGGTTATGGTGCTAGCGTGCGGAGCTGGGGTGCGAAGCTTGGGAGCGGTGACGGCGTGCCAGGTACTCCTTTGCTGCAGCCGAAGCTGTCTAAAGGTGCTGGTCGTGAAACCACATTGTTCCACCCCAGTTGAGCCAGGGTGCAACCAGGATAGGAGTACCCAGGAACCGTTGGGAAACCAGGCCAGCAGGACGGGCGAGATACCAGGCAATGAGGACTGAGCAACAGGAATGGTCAAGCGAAGCCGAGGTTCAAGCTGGGAGCGGAGTTCAAGCAAGGTCAGGAGCGGAGCCAAAGGTCAAAACCAGGAGCAGAAATTTAGGGTGGTCAGGAGCAGAGCCAAGGGTCAAAACCAGGAGTGGAGGACAAAAATGCTGATCTGTACTTTGACAGGCAGAGGTCCAGAGCCCAGAACCTAGCCAGAGCACTAACTATGGAACGGGCGCCCTATGCCTGGGGCAGCCCGTTTAAATACCAGAGCTGACCAATGCCCTGGTGAGTGAGAGGGGCTCGGCTGGAAGCCGCAAGGGCATAGGAGGAGGACTGGCCAATAGAGCGCCGGGCTCGGCGCATGCGCATCCGCCAGGCTGAAGGCGGAGGGGATCTGTGCATGCGTAACCCGATCGCTTCAGCAACCCGGAAGAGCCGCCGCGAAAGAGGAAGAGATGCGGCCCGGGAGCATCGCAACGGTGACACCACCCCCACCTCAACGGGAGGCCCCCGGACGACCGGGCTTCAACGGAAAGACACGATGAAAGGCACGCCGAAGGGCCAGAGCATGTATGTTGCGAGCGGGAACCCAGGAACGCTCCTCCGGGCCATAGCCCTTCCAATCCACCAGGTATTGGAGGGAACCCCGGACTAGGCGGGAATCCAGGAGCCTTTGAACAACGTATTCTTACTGGCCATCGACCCGAACAGGGGGCACCGGCACCGACGGAGGGGTGAAACGGGTGCGAAGAAGCGGTTTAAGTAAGGATACGTGAAAGGAATCAGGAATCCGCATAGAGGGCGGTAGGTCCAGGGCAAAGGTCACCGGAGAGATCTGGGAGCAGATCCGAAAGGGCCCCACGTAGAGTGGACTGAACTTGGCAGAGGGTTGGTGGAGATGAAGATTCTTGGTGGAGAGCCAAACCTCATCCCCAGGCTTAAATTGAGGGCCAGCTATCCACAGCTGGGACACCAGAGGTGGATGACAGTGGCAGGGAGGTAGGATGGAATCCGTTGGCGGCTATCACGGTGCCCGTGATTGCTGCAGTTCTCTGTCTATCACCTGCAGGGGGCTCCCATTGGCTGTCTGCAGTCAGCCCGCCTCTGGTTGCCTTTTTAAACTCAGTCTGGGCACCCTTTAGTTGCCCTTTCGTGGTGTCTGTGACAGCATTCACTTTGCCTGTCTGCTGAAGCTATTGGGCCTGTTCCTGAGTTCCTGAGCTTACCTGTTCCTGTGTTCCTGCCTGCTTGTCAGTTCTAGTCCGGTTCCGGTTGCTGTTGTTCCGGTTGCCAGCCGACTAGCGGTGCTTGTCCCGGTTGAGCCTCGGCCTGCTCCTGCTGTTTCCTGTGTTCAGTTCCTGTGGAGATATTTCTCTCCTGTCGGTCCAGCGACATTCTGTCTGTTGGTCCCAACGTGCGGACGCTGGTTTACTCCATTAGCCCTGCGGCTCACAATACTGTCCGTTAGTCCCAGCGTGCGGATGCTGGTTTACTCCATTAGCCTTGCGGCTCACAATACTGTCTGTTGGTCCCAGCGTGCGGACGTTGGTTTACTCCATTAGCCCTGCGGCTCACTATACTGTCTGTTGGTCCCAGCGTGCGAACGTTGGTTTACTCCATTAGCCCTGCGGCTCACAATACTGTCTGTTGGTCCCAGCGTGCGGACGCTGGTCTACTCCATTAGCCTTTGCGGCTTACAATACTGTCTGTTGGTCCCAGCGTGCGGACGCTGGTTTACTCCATTAGCCTTACGGCTCACAATACTGTCTGTTGGTCCCAGCGTGCGGACGCTGGTTTACTCCATTAGCCTTGCGGCTCACAATACTGCCTGTTGGTTCCAGCGTGCGGACGCTGGTTTACTCCATTTGCCTTGCGGCTCAAGGTACAGTTGTTGGTCCCAGTGTGCGGACGCTGGCTTACTCCCTGACTTGCAGTCAGGTTTCTAGGTGCTGTCCAGTCCTAGCAGCACTTGTTTCAGATGTGTACTGACACTAGCCTCTCCTTGGGTGAGACAGCTTGACTGTATACTCTATTTACCATCCTACTGTCATTGTCATCTGACAGTCGCTGGTCTTTGTGTGTCTTCCTCCTTGGGCTGCCCTGTCTGGTATTGGTAAGACCGGTAGAATCTTTCACGTTGCCACCTTTAGGTTGCCTTACCCGGTATTGGCCTATGTGGAGGAAGGCGTTCAGCCTGGGCCTTACAGAAGACATCCTGGAATTCATGGTAGGCAGCCGGTAAGGCATCAAGGGAGCACAAGGCAGCAGAGACAGATGGCCGAGGGGAGACCGGGTTGGCAGGGAGACAGGTCGTAAAACAGGTCTTGCTCCGCTGAGTGAGATCGCCGGTCAGCCAGTTGAAGACGGGGTTATGGCACCGAAGCCAAGGGAGCCCCAGGGCGAAAGGAGAGGATACCAGGTCGAAACACTCCTTTTCAGTGTGCAGTAACCCAGTAGTCAAGACCAAGCACTCAGTCTCCTGTGTGATCTTCCCTGTGCCCAAGGGTCCGCCATCCAGCGTGGAGACGAGCAAAGGGGTCTTCTTGGGATGACAGGGCACACCATGGGCCTGAGCCCAGACCTCGTCAATGAAGAGCCCGGCGGCTCCGGAGTCGACAAAGGCGGCAGCAGTGACAGTGTGGGCTGCCCATCGAATAGTAATGGGAACAAAAATTCTGGATCGTCCTTGGGGAGGCTGTTGGATTTGGCTTAGGCGACCGCCTCGGATGTCGGCTAAGCGATGTCTTTTCCCGGGCGTATGGGACACCGCCGTAGCAGGTGACCCACCTGGCCACAGTACAAGCAGAGGCCCTGGGTTTGTTGTCGCTGTCTTTCTTCGTCAGACAATCGAGTAACCCCCCGATTTCCATGGGGGTTTCGGTAGCAGGACGGTCCTCCAGCGGGGAGACAACAGGGGGTACCCGCCTCCTGCTGCGGTCTCGTTCCTGTTGTCTTTCCTGCAAGCGCCTGTCCAGGTCCAGACACAAGGAAATGAGATCCTCCAACCCGTCAGGGATATCCCGATAGGTCAATGCGTCTTTAATGCGTTCACTAAGCCCACGCCGAAAAGCTGCCTTCAGAGCTCCTTGGTTGCAATCAGTTTCATAGGAGAGCGTGCAGAATTCTACCGCATACTGGCTGACAGACCGGGATCCTTGCCGCAGAGCCAGAAGGGCTGATTCAGCTGAGGTGCTTCTGCCAGGGGCATCGAAGACGGCCTTGAAGGCTGCAATAAACGAATTAGAATCGTCAAGCAGAGGTGAATGCTGCTCCACGAAGGGCGATGCCCAAGCTAACGCTTCCCCTTTAAGGAGTGAGATACTGAAGGAGACCCGGGAGGCATGTGTACAGAAGGTCTGCTCGTCAAGTCATGCGGACAATCGAGATGCGTCGGTTGGGTCCATACCGATGCCTGGCTACGAATGTTGGCCCGTTCCAACTGTCATGGCCCCGGCTGCTAGGGATCCGTGGGGTGCCGGCTCAGGTTATGGTGCTAGCGTGCGGAGCTGGGGTGAGAAGCTTGGGAGCGGTGACGGCGTGCCAGGTACTCCTTTGCTGCAGCCGAAGCTGTCTAAAGGTGCTGGTCGCAAAACCAGATTGTTCCACCCCAGTTGAGCCGGGGTGCAACCAGGATAGGAGTACCCAGGAACCGTTGGGAAACCAGGCCAGCAGGACGGGCAAGATACCAGGCAATGAGGACTGAGCAACAGGAATGGTCAAGTGAAGCTGAGGTTCAAGCTGGGAGCGGAGTTCAAGCGAGGTCAGGAGCGGAGCCAAAGGTCAAAACCAGGAGCAGAGATTTAGGGTGGTCAGGAGCAGAGCCAAGGGTCAAAACCAGGAGCGGAGGACAAAAGTGCTGATCTGTACTTTGACAGGCAGAGGTCCAGAGCCCAGAACCTAGCCAGAGCACTAACTATGGAACGGGCGCCCTATGCCTGGGGCAGCCCGTTTAAATACCAGAGCTGACCAATGCCCTGGTGAGTGAGAGGGGCTCGGCTGGAAGCCGCAAGGGCATAGGAGTAGGACTGGCCAATAGAGCGCCGGGCTCGGCGCATGCGCATCCGCCAGGCTGAAGGCGGAGGGGATCTGCGCATGCGCAACCCGATCGCTTCAGCAACCCGGAAGAGCCGTCGCGAAAGAGGAAGAGACGCGGCCCGGGAGCATCGCACCGGTGACAATATGAATGTTCATTCATCATCTGAACGTATATCATTACTCCATATGTTTTGTGTGAATATATTTGGATGACTGATGGATAGTAACCCATAAAGAGGGTGAAGATTATTGTATAATCAAGTTATGGTGTGAACGATGATTGTTATTTGAATGTCATCATCTCATTTCATCATTCTCCATTTCATTATTCATTTTCATCATTCTCCATTTTATTCATATCTTTGGATTGGACATCATATATGTGGATCAATTTTTTCTTGGCTATGGACATTAGACATATTTTTTAGTATGTCTGGCGCCAGATTTAGCTCCTTCATATTTATAGGTCATTTTGTGATGTATTTTATTGTTAGATATTTATAGGTATTTGTTATATTAGGTGAGGGGTGATCTGAGGTCATATACAGAGATATTGGGACTGTTGTGCTGCTTTATTATTATATATAATAAATTATTTTATTTTAAGATTTTTGTGGGCAATTCTTTATTGGTCGCAGTGCTCTATATAGATCTACACTTTGCTTTTTCTGTTTTTTTGTTTAGGAGTTTAATCTTCCTGGAATGTGAACAGGTGATAGGGGAACCAAATTGCACTCTGCCCACTGATAATAAGAATTATACTGGACATGCAGAGGAGTGCTGTGCTTCCTGTGCCTCCTGGTGAGCCAGGTATGCCACTGTGGTCAGATTGTCTGATCTGGCCCTTACTGACTTGGCTTTGACCAGATTGGTTGCTGCTTACAAAGTTCTCCTGACCGCCAGCAATTCCAAGTGGTTAAAGTGTAACCTGGCTTCCAAAGGGGAACACAATCTCTAGAAACATGCTAAAACACAAGAAAAACACAAAGGGGCAACTATAGTGTTTTTATCACCAGGTAGATGTGCCATAAATTAGGAAATAATATATCAACTCACATTAAACAATCCTATATAATAATTCACTAGGATGTTTGTCAGAAGCTGTCATGCACAGTAGAGACAGCCCAAACGCACAGAATGCTGGGAGCATTCTGTGCTTTCAGACAGTCTCTACAGTGCATGACTGCATCAGCGGCAGAACGCAGAGCAGGACCGGACTCTTATACCTTTGTAGGCAACACATTGCAAAGCAAAGTGTTGCCTACCCCTCTGGCACTCAGAGGGTTAACATCACCCGGACCTTGGCCCATGTACACAGGCTTTTACACTAGCTGTTGATAATCAGTCATATGCCTGTCACCAAACAACAGTGCATGCAGGGTACTTTACCCATCCCTGCTCGAGTATGGGCTGTCTGCTCCTTCACATCCTCCAGAGGATCGGTGCAATCCCAAAAACTCAATATAATATCACCAAAATGTATAAAATAAAATGAAATAAAATAATATAAAATAAAGTGAAAGTAGCCATTCCGCTGTAAATAAAAATATAAAATGTATTCACATGATGAGTGACCTGTGACCTGATTAAGCTGTGCTTGAGATATTTGCTGGAGAAATTGAATAAGAATTTTTGTGTGGTGTAGTGTGATACACAGTGAATACTTGAACGTGTGAATCTTGCATCAGTGTGTAAGTGCAGAGGTATGGTAAGTGTGAGAATTTAAATAAGTGGATTCAAGTAAGTGCAGAGAATAAATGAATGAATGAATATGTTTAATTGTATAGCACCACAAGTGTACAACAGAGCTTTACAATTTAAGGATTTAAACAATACAGGGTTACAGGATCTTTGCAGAGTGAAACATTGGGTTTGAGGTCCCTGCCCGAAAGCTTACAATCTAAAGTGGTAATGGGTGACATACAGAGTACATAAGGGTCAAGTGCTGAATACAGTGCTAGTTCTGATGGTGATAGAGGACATCAGTAAAGTAAATAATTTATAAGAGCGTTCATTGTACAACATCAGTGCCTTCTAGCATGTTGAGATTTTATCCATGCGATGCATTTTTAAGTGAGATTTGAAGGTTATCAGAGAGGTGCAGTGGCGCAGGTTGGATGGTAGAGCATTCCATAGATACGGAGCAATGAGAGAAAAAGGTTTGATACGTGACAGGCCTGTAGACACAAAAGGAGCTGAGAGAAGACAATCATTGGCCGAACGTAAGTGGCAGGATGGGGTATAACGGGAGGTCAGAGTGGAAATGTAAGAAGGAGTAGAGGAGAGGAGTGTCTTGAAAGAGAGAAGTAAGATTTTGTAAGCTATCCAGAGATTGATAGGCAGCCATTGGAGAGTTTTGTGGAGGAGCGGGGCAGGGACAAAACTAGGTGACAAAAGAGTAATTCATGCTGCAGCATTCTGTATAGATTGAAGTGGATGGAGATGGGAAGCAGGAATGCCAGACAGAAGAATGTTGCAATAGTCCATGAGGGAGAGGATGTATGTATAAGAATTTTAGCTGTGGAGGAGCAGAGGAAGGGATGGATTTTAGCAATGTTACGCAAAAGAAAGCAACAGGATTTAGCAATGACATTAATATGAGGGGAGAATGAGAGAGACTTGTCAATTATTACCTCTAGACACCGCGCTTCTGATACTGGATTTATGGTAGTGCCATTTACAGTCACCTGGAAGGGCGCTACAGGGCCAGACCTAGGTGGGATGAGAAGTAGCTCAGTTTTAGACATATTGAGTTCCAGTGGAGTGAGCAGTGCGAAATCCAAATTGTAAAGGGTCCAACAGGTCATATGTGTTAAGAAAGTCAAGCAAGTCTGACAGACTCCTGAGGAAGTGGTATTATACCACGTAACGTGTAGTGTATTAGAGTAGTGTGATTTTTATCCTTATATTGCTTATTATAGCGATTTTTAAACTTCTTTTTAGCGCTGTCAGTGTAATATATTTATTTTTTGGTTTTATGCAATAAATACTTTTTGGAGGAATTTTGGCTCCAGTGTGCGGTCCATATATGTCTGGGGACATTCTATTATACATATAGACCCACCAGGTGTTTGTGGCCCCTCTCTTTTTTATTATCATTGTTACTATACTGATCAGTCCACTTCCCCAGTATTATAGGTATCTAGTCACTAATCAGATATAGAGTATCTCATTGGAGTTGATAAGGTGAAACATTGGGAGATCCTTTTCCATCTGCTCTGGGTGAAGTGGAATACTAGTGTCTTGACTGGAGGAACAGTGGACGTCAAAGGAGGAAGTGTCACAGATACACGAACTAGGGGTGATCCAGTGGAGGCTTTTATACCGTGAGGCTGGGTTTTGCCTCATGTAAATGTGAGTAACCAGTCTATCTGCTCACAGTTGTTTATTTGGTGGATGAATTTTATTTGGCATTACAGTCTGCATTTAGAGCGTGTGCGCCTATTATCTTGGATGGAGTACATCTTGGCTTTGAAGTAGTCAGCAAAGTCTTGTGGGTGTATAGAGTTTGTGGGGGAAGCAGATGGAGGGCAGAGGAGGGAGTCAAAGGAAGAGAAAAGGCATCAGGGGTTGGATTTGTGAGTGTTGATTAGTTGTGAAAAGTAAAGTTTTTTGGAGAGGGACAGAGAAGAGTTAAAGCAGGAAAGGAGGAACCTGTAGTGGAGAAAGTCTGAATGGGTACAGGAGCGGAGGAAGCTGGTGTCTTTATTAAGCCATGGCCGCGGGTTAGTTCTGGGAGTGGATCTGAGAAAGAGAGGTGCATGCAGTTTCAAAGAGGAGGATAGGACTGAGTTGTATGTTTTGACATGGCTGTTAGTGTTAGGATTAATGGGAACAGATGAAAGTCCAGTAGCCAGGGAGGACTGGAGAGCTGTGAGATTAAGGGATTTGAGGTTATGCGTGAAGCAGGGAGAGGAAGCAGGGATTGCGGAAGGTGTATAAATAGTGCTGAATGTTAGAAGATGGTGTGGTAAGTGTGAGAATTTAAATAATGGGATTCAAATACAGGGGATTACACAGGGAAAGACATTTATTAACTATACTGTGCAGATATGTTTCCCTGCTTTCTAGATTGTGGTAACTGGCATAATATGAGTGGTAGCATGATTGTCCATTTAACTCAGTGCACAAGCTGCCATATGTTTGCACATCTGGAAGAACAGTTCCAGGGTGCATACTTCTGTGGCAGATGTGAGCAAGTGGTTTCTCTGGAAACTCGTATTAGAGATCTGGAGGGGCAACTTGCAACATTGAGACAGATGGCCAATCTTGAGAGGAAATTGGTGGTTGGTAGTTCTGGGGGTGGAGAATGCACAAAGAATGAGCAGGTAGCCAGATGGGTTACAGTTAGACATAGCAAGGGGTGCAGAGGAATAGGGAGGACACTCCTGTGGTTACTAACCCTAACAGATTTGCAGCTTTGAGTAATGAAGTTGGGGATTTTGACACAGGAATGCCTTTGCTGGAAAGGACTGTTCTCTCTAACAAATGGGAGAACAGCCCTTTTAGCACGTTTGGGATCCGGGACTCAGGCAGACCTAGACAGATGGTGATGGTGGGGGATTCTATTATTAGGAAGACAGACAGGGTATTCTGTCACCAGGATCGCTACAGTCGTACATTTTGATGTCTCCTGCGTGCTCGGGTTTGACATGTGGCTGATCAGGTTGATAGATTGTTGGGAGGGGCTGGGCATGACCCGGCTGTCATGGTACATGTTGGTACTAATGACAAAGTCAGTGAAAAATGTTGGTCCATTAAGAAGGATTTCAGGGACGTAGGATATAAGTGTAAGTAGAGGACCTCAAAGGTAGTATTTTCTAAAATACTGTCACAGCTTACCTTGTTTCCAGCGCCACCACTTCAGCGATGCTCGGCGTCAGTCCATGGGTCATCTGCAGACGCGAGGCTTCAGAGCGAAGCAGGCCTCTGTTTTATGCCATGCTTCCTGTAGTCTCCTCCTACCTACTTCCTTCCTCTGAGCCTGATCCTCCTACCTACTTCCTGAGGAGGGGTTTAAAAGGCAGTCTGAGTCCTGACTCAGTTTCCCTTTCGTTGTTGTACAAAGCAGTTCTGTTACCTTGGGCTCTGTGTATGACCTGGCTTGTTTTCCATCCAATCAGGTGCTGACCTGTGGCTCTGTCTGACTATTCTTTTATCTTATCCTTATAGTGGACACCCAGTCTAGTGCAGACCTGTGGCTCTGGCTGACTATTCTCTTGTTTGTCCCCTGTACCTAGCAGACACCCAGTCTGGTGCGGACCTGAGGCTCTGGCAGACTAGCTCCTATACTGACTGCAGGCGTGAGTCAACTATATGCTTCCTTATACTGACTGCAGACGTGAGTCAGAATTCTCGCTACCTCAATTCAAGACTTTGAGTTCCTGTTCCTGCTCCTGCTCCAGTTCCAGGTTCCTGCAGAGACTACCAGTGGCTTAGGCCTAGTCTCTAGTATAGTGGTCCTCCGTGGCAGTTTACTTTTTCTGATAGTAGCACTTTCTGGCTGTGACCCTCTCCTTGCACCTTCTATTAACCTCTGTGTGCTACCTTATTGTTATTTTAATAAATTGCATTTTACTATACTGTACTGACTCCTGTACTTCTCTTGGGAACTGTGACAGTACGCAAGCACCATTAATTCAGACGGTGATAGTATTAATCCTTTGCTTTGCAATGAATTCCGTACCACTCTGGCACTCAAAGGGTTAATGTAGCTCTTAACAGCATCCTGGACAGGATGGAGGCATTGGATCAACATACTGACCAATTGTCTTTTGCCTTACAAACCTTGTTACAGCGCACAAGGCAACTTGAATGCTCTAACCCACAAGTGGTGGCCACCCCCGCTCCCTCCCCGGCACCAGTGGTCCAGACCTCTTCTAATGCAGGCATGATCAAGGGGTTGTCAGATTCTGCTCAGCTCCCACAGTGGTATGGTGGGGACCCAGATTCTTGCCGTGGTTTCCTCAATCAACTTGGCATATACCTTGAGATGGTTCCACATGCCTTCCCTTCTGAGTGCAGTAAGGTTAGCTTTCTGATTTCCCTCCTCGTTGGCAGGGCATTGGCCTGGGCTAACCCATTATGGGAGTCTGACAAACCTATTGTGTATAACTTTACGGAGTTTGTGGACTCCTTCAGGAAAATTTTTGATAGGCCAGGCCGCATGGTCTTGGCTTCAAAAAACCTTATGACCATTTGCCAGGGCGCACGTACTGTTGCGGACTACTGTATTGAATTTCGCACCCTGGCTGCCGAAGTAGGTTGGAATGATGAGGCCTTGATAGCTGCCTTTTCCCTAGGGCTGTGTGGCACATTGAAGGATGAAATTGTGATGCACGAATTACCTAAACATTTGGACAAATTGATTTTGTTTTGTATCCTGATTGATACTAGAATCAGGGAGAGACCCTCGTTTAGGGAGAGCCTGTGGAGGCCCACGGGCAGATGGGCTTTACGTTCTTCTGGCCTACCCTATCCTCCCTCGCCTCCCATGCCTCCTCGGCTTGTTTCTGATGGTTGTGAACACATGCAAGTTGATGCCATTATCGAGGAGAGAGGCCCGTTTCATGAGCGCCGGCAGAAGGCTCCGGGTAGATTGTCCTCTCATCCTTCTGAGTTACCTCCCACAACTCCTGTACTGGCCTCTGATGGCACTGAACCCAGGCAAGAGGGTGCTACCCGGTTTTCGAAAGAGGAGAGGGCCTTCAGGAGGAGGGAGGGACTTTGTCTGTACTGTGGAGGATCTGGACACTTGTTTTGGTCCTGTCCAGTCCGTCCAGACTGGGGACAAATCATTGGTGGCATTTCACTTTCCCCAGTGAATGTTTCGGATAAGCCCATGTGGAAGGCCTGCATTTATTGGGCAGATAAGTCAATCTCAGTTTCAGCGTTTCTGGACACGGGGGCCGTTGGCTTTTTTATTGATGTAGAATTTGCAGCCAGTAATAATATCCCCTTGCAGCCGCTTGC
Source organism: Rhinophrynus dorsalis (assembly GCA_037306005.1). NCBI lineage: Eukaryota > Metazoa > Chordata > Amphibia > Anura > Rhinophrynidae > Rhinophrynus > Rhinophrynus dorsalis. The sequence goes on from CM074722.1 coordinate 117,438,123, forward strand.
TTGTCCTCTGGCCGTAGAAGGCATTGATGGGCGACCCTTGCAGCCCTCACACATTACGCATGAAACCGCTTTGCTAACCCTGAGGGTGGGAGCCCTCCACACCGAAATCCTGAAATTTCAGGTGATTAATTCTCCACATTATGCCATCGTTCTGGGGTTTCCTTGTCTGTCATGTCCTATAAGACTCACGCAATTGCTCCACTCCTTCCCGAGGAGTATGACATATTTAAAGACGTCTTTAGCAAAAGTAAGGCCGGGTCTTTACCACCACATAGGCCTTATGGCTGCTCTTTGGAATTGTTGCCTGGTACTATGCCTCTTAGGGGTCATATCTACCCCTTATCTGTTGAGGAAAACAAGGGTATAGAGGAGTATGTTTCAGATGCGCTGGCAAGAGGCATCATTTGTAAATCCACATCCCCTGTTGGTGCTGGATTTTTTTTTGTCAAGAAAAAGGACAGAGAGCTACGTCCATGCATTGACTTTCATGGTTTAAATAAACTGTTGGTCAAGAATGCTTATCCCATACCTTTGATTACTGAACTCTTTGACTGTGTCAAAGGGTCTAAAATATTCAAGAAACTTGATCTGAGAGCAGCTTAAAATTTGGTGCGTATCAAAGAAAGGCATGAGTGGAAGACAGCCTTTAATACCCAGAGTGGGCACTATGAATACTTGTTTATGCCCTTCGGTCTGTGCAATGCCCCAGCTGTCTTCCAGGAGTTCATTAATGATGTCTTAAGAGAACTCCTACAAAGTTGCATGGTTGTTTATTTGGATGACATCCTCATTCACTCTCCAACGCTGGAGATCCATCGCTCTGATGTATCCAAAGTCTTGAGCCTATTATGCGAGAACAACTTGTTTTGCAAGTTGGAAAAGTGTGAATTTCATAAGCCCCAGGTAATGTTTTTGGGGTATATCATTTCCGCCTCCGGGTTCTCCATGCACCCTCAAAAGTTGTCTGCGGTACTGGAGTGATCTCATCCTATGGGACTCAAAGCGATCCAAAGATTTTTGGGGTTCGCTAATTACTACAGAAAATTTATAATGAACTTCTCTTCTATTGACAAAACACTTACCGACAAGACTTGTAAAGAGACCAAGACCTCTGAATGGTCCCAAACTGCTATCTTGGCTTTTGAAAAATTGAAGGCAACTTTTGCTGCAGCCACTATATATGTGCATCCTAATCCCTCCCTGTCCTTTACCCTGGAGGTTGACGCTCCCGAGATTGGAGTTGGTGCCCTGTTATCACAACATTCAGCTCCTGGGGAGCCTTGTGCCTTTGTGGGTATTTCTCCAGAAAACTGTCCAAAGCGGAGATGGTATATCAAATTGGGGACAGAGAGTTACTGGCAATTGTCGTGGTCCTGAAAGAATGGAGGCATCTCTTGGAGGGCACTAAGACTCCTATCTTAATCTGGACTGATCACAGGAACCTCATTTATCTTTCTGAGGCCAAGCGCTTGTCTTCCAGGCAAGCCAGATGGGCGCTGTTCCTTTCCTGTTTTAATTTTGTGGTCTCATATCTTCCTGGCTTGAAAAATGTTAAGGCAGACGCATTGAATCACCAGTTTTGTATCACGGTGCCCATAATTGCTGCCTTTTCCTGTCAATTATCTGTGAGGACTCCATTGGCTGCCTGTCTTTAGTCCACCCAGTATTGCCTATATAGACTGGGTTCTGGCACCCTTTGGTTGCCCTTTCATGGTGTCTCTATGTCAGTAGCCACCTGCATTTGTATTCCTGTGTTCCCTGGGCCTTGGCTGAATCCTCTACTCTCCTGTGTCTCCTGTGTCCGCCTGCCTACCTGACTGAAATAGCCTTCTCTGCTGTAGTGTCTACTCTACTCTCCTGTGTCTCCTGTGTCCGCCTGCCTACCTGACTGAAATAGCCTTCTCTGCTGTAGTGGTTCCTGCATCCGTTCCTGATCCGGTTTGGGCTGACGTTCCTGTTTCCGTTCCTGATCCGGATGACTGCCGTTACTGTTCCAGCTTCCTGTTCCGGCCTGGCTGTCGCTCCTGCTCCTGGATCGTGTTTGGATTCTCTCCATTATCATGGTCGCTTGGGCGACATTCTGATCACTGGGCGTATTCCGTGTAGTCCAGTACGGGGGTACTGGTTTGCTCCCTTACAGCACCGGTTGTGACTCCCTGTAGTCCAGTACGCGGGTACTGGTTTGCTCAAATATTCTCCGGTCGCTTACTGCCACTTATACAGCACAGTAGCGTCTCTGTGTAGTCCAGTACGCGGGTACTGGTTTGCTCCATTTCACCGGTTGTTCGCTGCCTCCTATACAGCACCGGTAGTGTCCAGGTGTAGTCCAGTATGCAGGTACTGGTTTGCTCCAATATTCTCCAGTTGCTTACTGCCACCTATACAGCACCGGTAGCGTCTCTGTGTAGTCCACTACGCGGGTTCTGGTTTGCTCCATTTCACTGGTTGCTCGCTGCCTCCTACACAGCACCGGTAGTGTCCATGTGTAGTCCAGTACGCGGGTACTGGTTTGCTCCATTTCACCGGTAGCTTGCTGCCTCCTATACAGCACCGGTAGTGTCCATGTGTAGTCCAGTACACGGGTACTGGTTTGCTCCAATATTCACCGGTTGCTTGATGCCTCCTATACAGCACTGGTAGTGTCTCTGTGTTGTCCAGTACGCGGGTACTGGTTTGCTCCAATATTCACCGGTTGCTTGCTGATTCCTATACACAGATAAGGCCTCCGTGTTGTCCAGAACTTGCAACTGGTTTGCTCCACCGCTATCACCAGTCGCTGAGGCCACATCCGTTACAGCACCAGTACTTGCCTACTCTGTGTCCTTGTTAGGCTGCCTTACCCGGTATTTTGGTAAGGCCGGTAGAGCCAACTATTCCTGTGTGTCAGTATGTAGGCTGCCTTGCCCGGTATATTGGCAAGGCCGGTAGAGCCTACTCGCTCGTTGTGCCAGTCTTAAGGCTGCCTTGCCCGGTATTTTGGCAAGGCCGGTAGAGCCTTCTCCATCTCGTTTTGCCAGCCTCCAGACTGCCTTGCCTGGTATATTGGTAAGGCCGGTAGAGCCTATTTCATTGTAGTGCCAGTCTTAAGGCTGCCTTACCCGGTTATTGGCAAGGCCGGTAGAGCCTATCCATATTCTCTGTACCATTGTTCACTACTACTTTGTACAATTTGTATGTCAATATATATATGTGTATGTCAGGACCCGCAAGGGTTCTCGTTAAACTTTCAATAAAGTTGTGTTTTTATCTTATCTCTGTGTCTAAGAGTCAAAACAAACCGTGACATTTTGCTTGCCTTCCAGGGAAGAAGTTCTATCGTCCCCGATCATTCCGGCTTATCATATCCTTGCTACCATACGAACCTGTATTACTTCTCCTCTGGGAGAGGAGATTTTGGCTGCCCAAACTTCAGCATCTGCTGACAAACCTGATGGCCGTTGCTTCGTTCCAGTGCAGTTGCGCATTAAGCTGTTAGAGACCTATCAAGCCTCAAAAATTGCTGGTCACATTGATCACGACCAATTGATTTGGTCTTTGTCACAAGTATTCTGGTGGCCTAGTCTCCGTTCCGATTGTGCTGTCTTTACGACATCTACCGGTGGGCTTGCTCCAGCCACTGGCCCACGGGGAACGTCCCTGGTCACATTTATCTATTGAATTTATGGTTGACCTCCCTTGTTCCATGGGCTGTACAGTCAGATTGATGATTGTGGACAAATTTTTCAAAGATGGCTCACTTCGTGCCACTTAAGGGTTTACCATCCATGCAGGAATTAGCGATGGTTTTTGCTAGGGAGGTTTTCTGACTCCATGACATACCCAAAGTAATCGTGTCCGATAGAGGTAGCCAATTTGTGTCCCATTTCTTGAAGTGTTTCTGTGCTCAGATGGGAATTCAATTGGCATTCTCCTCCGCGTACCACCCACAATCTAACGGTGCAGCAGAAAGGTCAAACAAAGTCTTAGAACAGTTCCTCCGCTGCTATATCTCTGACAACCAAGATGATTGGACTACCCTGTTACTTTGGGCGGAGTTTGCCAGAAATTGTGCTGTTATATCGTCTACTCAGAGTTCCCCGTTCTTGATCAGCTATGGGTTCCAGCCCTTGGTTATTCCTGAGACCTTTCAAGCACAAGCGATCCCGGCTCTTGACAAGCATTTGAGGGCACTCCATTCCTCTTGGGTTCGGGTACAGCATACCCTACGTGGTTCTGTGCAGCTACAAAAAAGGCAGGCTGACCGCAGGCGACTGCCGGCACCTACCTTCCAGGTAGGAGACAGAGTGTGGTTGTCTTCCTGTAATTTGCACCTCCAGGTTCCTTGTAACAAATTAGCTCCTCGATTCATTGGTCCGGTGGCTTATGTATTGGAGCTTCCTGCCAATATGCACATTCATAATGTCTTCCATGTTTCCCTGTTAAAGCCCTTGGTCTGCAACTGGTATACCTCAGCCCCGTCCGTCCTGCTCCTGTGAGAGTTGCAGATCACGAGGAGTATGACGTTCAAAATATTCTGGATTCCCATTTGGTTCGAGGACGCCTACAGTACTTTATTCATTGCTAGGGTTACGGTCCAGAGGAGTGCTACTGGGTTCCATTTGGCGATGTTCACGCTCCTCTTTTAGTGCGCAGATTTCATACACGATTTCCTGACAAACTCCGTCCGGTTCCGTTGGGGGGGGGGCCTTTGAGGGGGGGTACTGTCACAGCTTACCTTGTTTCCAGCGCCGCCGCTTCAGCGATGCTCGGCGTCAGTCCATGCTTCATCTGCAGGCGCAAGGCTTCAGAGTGAAGCAGGCCTCTGTTTTATGCCATGCTTCCTGTAGTCTCCTCCTACCTACTTCCTTCCTCTGAGCCTGCTCCTCCTACCTACTTCCTGAGGAGGGGTTTAAAAGGCAGTCTGAGTCCTGACTCAGTTGCCCTTGCGTTGTTGTACAAAGCAGTTCTGTTACCTTGGGCTCTGTGTATGACCGGCTTGTCTTCCATCCAATCTGGTGCTGACCTGTGGCTCTGTCTGACTATTCTTTTATCTTATCCTTATAGTGGACACCCAGTCTGGTGCAGACCTGTGGCTCTGGCTGACTATCTGAACTGTGTATGACCTGGCTTGCTGACTACCCTCTCTGGTGCTGACCTGTGGCTCTGTCTGACTATTCTCTTGTTTGTCCCCTGTACCTAGCAGACGCCCAATCTGGTGCGGACCTGGGGCTCTGATAGACTAGCTCCTATACTGACTGCAGGAGTGAGTCAAGTACATGCTTCCTTATACTGACTGCAGATGTGAGTATACGCTTCCTTATACTGACTGCAGGCGTGAGTCAGAATTCTGGCTACCTCGATTCAAGACTTCGAGTTCCTGTTCCTGCTCCTGTTCCGTTCCTGTTCCTGGTTCCTGCAGAGACTACCAGTGGCTTAGGCCTAGTCTCTAGTAGAGTGGTCCTCCGTGACAGTTTACTGTTTCTGATAGTAGCACTTGCTGGCTGTGACCCTTTCCTTGCACCTTCTATTAACCTCTGTGTGCTACCTTATTGTTATTTTAATAAATTGCATTTTACTATACCGTACTGACTCCTATACTTCTCTTGGGAACCGCAACAAATACTACCTGTGCCACTCGTTACATTAGAAAGGCAACGGGAGATTAGGGAGTTAAATGCGTGGCTAAAGACTTGGTATAAGCAGGAGGGGTTTGAGTTCCTAGAACACTGGGCAGCCTTTTCCCTTAGGGGCAGTCCTTACAGTCGTGATGGATTGCACCACAGTGGAAGGGGGGCCACTGTGCTGGGCGTTAGGATGGTTAGAGGGCTGGAGAAGACTTTAAACTAGGAAGGGGGGGGAGGGTGCTGCAGCACAAGATGGGGAAGACAGTATAATTGAGGAAATGAGATTAGAGAATGGGCATGGGGGTGGAGAGGGGTAATGTGCTAGATCATCTAATAGGGAGTTGCCATTGTTACAGCCTGATAAAAGGCAGATACATTTGACAAAGAAGGAAATCTTTCAGAATGATTAAATGTATGCATGCAAATGTTTGTAGTTTGGCTGGTAAGATGGGGGAACTAGAAATGATTGCAACACATGAACAGTATGATCTGATTGTTGTGTCTGAAATCTGGTTAGATGATACATATAACTTAACAGTCAGTCTAGAGGGTTATTCACTTTTTTGGAGGGATAGGGTTAATAAAATAGTAGGAGGAGTATGTCTATATGTAAAGCATGCTTTAAAACCTACTTTAAGGGAAGATATAAATGAAGGGTCCTATGAAAAGGTAGAAACCTTGTGGGCTGAAATACACACTGGGGCATACATAATAAAAAGAATGTTAGTGGGGGTTTGCTACAAGCCACCTAATATTGGGGAGTTGGAAGAAGCCCAACTTTTACTGCAAATGGAAAAGGCTTCTAGATCAAAAAATGTAATTATAATGGGAGATTTCAACTATCCTGAAACTGATTGGAGTAATATGACTTTCGGCACGACAAAGGGAAATCATTTTTTAAGTATGATAAATGATAATTTTATGTCACAACTAGTAGAGGAACCAACTAGAAAAGAGGCCTTGCTTGACCTAATGCTCTCAAACAATTCTGAAATGATAAACAATGTACAAGTAAGGGAACATTTGGGTAGCAGTGACTACAATATGGGATCCTTTGAAATTTGTTATGAGAAACCCAATAGCAAGGGTTTAACTAAAACATTCAATTTTAAAAAGGCTAATTTTTTAAAGCTAAAAGAAGTAATAAAGGATAGTCAGTGGGATGTAATTTTCAAAGATAAAATGCAGAAATCTTGGAAAGTATTTAAAATGCTCTTAGACAAATATACACGTCAATATATACCATTGTGGTTTAATAATGAGGTTTGCAGAGAATTGAGAACTAACAAACAGGCTTTTAAAGTTTTTAAGTCAACCAGGTCAGATGCATCATTTAAAAACTATAAAGAATGTAATAAAATATGCAAACAAGCAATTCAACCAGCTAAAATTGAAAATGAGAGAAATATTGCTAATGAGAGCAAGAAAAACCCCTAAACAATTCTACAAGTATATACAAGTATATACAAGGATATTGGTCCTCGAAGGACTGAGACAGGTGAATTGATTAGTGAGGATAAGGCTATGGCTGACACCCTAAATACATTCTTTGCTTCAGTATATAAAAGGAAGCAGCAATGACGGGCTATGGGCAAACTGACAATGATGGAATTTCCATTATTTACATGGCTTACTGAAGACAAGGTCCAAAAGAGACTGGAGAGGGTTATGGTGAATAAAGCACTTGTATCTGATGGTATACACCCAAGAGTACTTAAGAAACTTAGTTCAGTAATAGCAAGACCATTATTGTTAATATTTGTTGATTCACTTTCATCAGGCATAGTGTCCTGTGATTGGAGGAAAGCTGATGTAGTTCCATTGTTTAAAAAGGGAGCATGATCCAAACAAGGATATTATATACCTGTGAGCTTGACTTCTGTAGTGGGTAAGATACTAGAAGGGTTACTAAATGACATTATTCAGAACTATGTAAAGATAAACAATATTATTAGTAGGAATCAGCATGGTTTCATGAAGAATAGATCATGTCAGACTAATTTACTTGCATTTTATGAAACAGTAAGTAGTAATTTGGATGGGGGAATTGCTGTAGAAGTAGTATACTTGGATTTTGCAAAAGTATTTGATACAGTGCCTCACAACAGGTTATTGCATAAATTAAAAGGCTTTGGTTTGGGTGGTGTTATCTGTACATGGATTGAGAACTAGTTAAATGATAGAGGGTAGAGAGTTGTTGTAAATGAAACTTTTTCAAATTGGTCTAAAGTTATAAGCGGGGTTCCGCAGGGTTCAGTCCTGGACCCATTGCTTTTTAATTTGTTTATTAATGATCTAGAAGTGGGAATTGAAAGTAGCATCTCAATCTTTGCTGATGACACTAAGCTACGTAAGGAAATACGTACAGAGCTGGATGTTTTTTCTCTGCAGAAGGATTTAGATAAACTGAATGAGTGGGCAGAAAAGTGGCAGATGACATTTAATGTAGATAAATGTAAGGTTATGCATTTGGGCTGTAGAAACAAACTTGCTACATATAACCTAAATGGGAAACAACTTGGGGAATCCTCATTAGAGAAAAATTTAGGTGCTGATAGATGATAGACTACACAGCAGTGTACAGAGACACTCAGCTGCTGCAAGAGCAAATAGGGTACTATCCTGCATAAAAAGAAGTGTATATGCAAGGGATGCTAATATTATCCTACCTCTGTATAAATTCTTGGTTAGGCCTCATCTACAATATGGAGTACAATTCTGGGCATCAGTTCTTAAAAAAGACATTGTTGAACTGGAAAAGGTGTAGAGACGGGCAACAAAACTGATAAAGGGATTGGAGGATCTGAGTTATAAAGAGAAACTAGCCAAACTGGGTTTGTATACATTAGAGAAGATGCGTCTAAGGTGTGATATGATTACCATTTACAAATATATTCAAGGTCAATACAAAGAACTAGCCAATGAATTATTTACACAAAGAGCGGAGCTAAGCACAAGAGGTTATCCATTAAGACTAGAGGAAAGGCGATTTCGACTAAAGCAAAGGCATGGATTCTTTACAGTAAGGGCGGTAAAGCTATGGAATTCTTTGCCTCGGCATGTTGTACTTGCAGATAATGCAACTACTTTCAAAAAAGCAATGGATGCCTATCTAGCACAGAGCAATATTGAAAATTATTACAGATGGCTTCAAAGCAGATAGGATGTTGATCCAGGGAACTATTTGACTGACATTTGGACTCGGGAAGGAATTTTTTTTACCCACTTGGGGCTAAATGAGAAATTGCTCCAGAGGGTTTTTTTTCCTTCCTATGGATCAACAGGGTTGTTTTTGGCATGGGCTGGACTTGATGGACACATGTCTTTTTTTAGCCTCATCAACTATGTTACTATGTTACTATAACCACCAGGCTCTATAGGGATGTGTTTTGCAGCACTCATGCTCCTTTATCAACCTTTGCAGCCTGTTATACTGATCAAAGAAACAAAATGGCTACAAAAGCACATATTTAAACATAATGAATTACCTCCTGATTGATCTGAACCTCCATGGGGGCTGGAATACACCAATCAAATTAAAAGGTGTAGCTTTCTGAATCTATAACCCACAGTAGACCCTACCAATCAAACTTAACAACAATAGAAACTATTTCAAGTATTACAAGTACATATCTGCATAGACAATGCTGAGGATGAGAGCAAAGTACATCCTGTGCCCACCAATGTAGAAAAATTCTCATTCCCCAAGCTTGGCATAACTGAGTGCCATGATTAAGAAATGAACAGAAACAATGGTAGAGTGTAAAGCTGGACCTTGTTCACATCCTCAGTAGTAAAGGAAAAAAATATAACCATACAATCTAAAAATGTACATAACTAATAAAAAGCTCTGTTGCCCACAAGAAACACTCCCAAAAACAACCAGACTACACAAAAAAAAAAAAAAAAAAAAAAAAATATATATATATATATATATATATATATATATACGTTTTCCAGTATGGTTGCCTCCCCTGTACACTTGATGGTAATGATCAGACCAATAAGGCGGTCTTTTATTATGTTTAAATATGTGTGTTTGTAGCTGTTCTGTTTCTTTGATCAGGATAACAGGCCGCAAAGGTTGATAAAGCTGCCGGAGTGCTGCGAAACGTGTACCTGTGAATAAGTGTTATATTTTTATTTACAGCAGAATGACTTTCACTTTATTTTATATTATTTAATTTCATTTTATTTAATATATTTTGTTGATATTATATGGAGCTTTTGGGATTGGATCAATCCTCTGGAGGACTTGAAGGAGCAGACAGCCCATACCCAAGAAGGGATGCATGCACTGTTGGTTGGTGACAGGCATATGCCCGATTATCAACAATTGATTAATGTGAGTTGATATATTATTTCCTAATTTGTGGCACATCTGCGTGTCTGATAAAACACTATAGGCACCCCTTTGTGTTTTTCTTGTATTTTTGCATGTTGATATGTGGATGATAGTATTTTGAAGCAGAGCTGCCTGGTTATACTGCTAGAGGGGGGCAATCATAATCATATCCCCAAGGCCTTATCAGCTGAGCAACACATATGTGTTGCATGGATTAAAAGGGTTCTGTATAGGCCAGCCAATCAGTTGAAAATTGTAGTTTGTACGAGAGGTAAGAGTGCAACAAGCTTAGACTGAAGGAATTTGAATTAGGAAAGTGATCTGGGGTGCTTTTGAAAACATGCCTCACAGCTTGCCTCAGTTAACCACAAAACAAAATAAGATGGAAGGAATTTGTGACAATAGATGGTTGAGTAGAATATGACAGATATTCCTGAAAATGCAATTTCTGGGACCTTTGAAGATGAGAAAACCCTAAAAAATCTTGTAAGTGGGCATGAGACGTGGGCTATAATAGAAAGGCGTAAAGGAATTAATCTGCAGATGCATGGAAATGTATAAGGTGGGGTATCATTGTTGAGGGCCTTACAAAATAGAATAACGATTTTAAGTTTAGGTTACATGTACCTACTATTAAGAACTGTGCTGGCATATCTCTCAGCTGTCAATATGTCATTTATCTGTAAAGTGAGACAGTAGTGGGAGACAAAAGAAAGTCACTACAATGAAAGCCAGGAAACATGATATGGCAATTGAAAACTAAAGGCATAAACAGTATGTTTTTTTATGTTATTCTTAACTTTGTAGAATATAGTTTATCTGTTCTGAGTATCAAAAACAATATAAAACATACAGTATAATTAGATAATATTCTTCTGTTGAAATCTTTGCTTAATGCCTCTATTGTGATCTAGTCACTTGTGTTCAAGCAGGGACATGCCTATGTCCTGCTTTGCCATTGTCCCCTGAAAACAAGTTTAAAAAAAAAAAAAAAATTCCCCACCAAAATATTTAAATATCAGTATGTTTCCTTAATCACCATGAGAGAGGTGCATGCATATAGATGTACAGTAAATAGGATATGTTATGAAAAATAATATGAGGAAACCAGGCTTTCTGGCTCTTCAGATTTGCTGAGCACTGTACATTGAAAATGTTCTTGTTTGGATGCTTTATTTAAATGTGATTAGCATGTATCTAAACATCAGTTATTGTTAATAATGATAAACATTTTGTTAAGTTAAGTAATAAAATCACTTATTTTGTATTTACAGCAATCACTCAGTGGGATCTGTAAAATGTTAGAGAGTGTCCCTGATATCCAACTCATCTACTTCCACCATCCTCTCTATCTCAAGTTCTTCTTTCATTATCCTCAGCTGATGGAAAGGTTTGGCTGTAAAATAGCAGAGCTGTATATTTCCCAAGAAGACTGTTTTCAAATCAGTGAGGAAATTGGGTTCCCTGGAACACACAAAGTGACAGACGTAAAAAGCAATAAAAAGTGCACTTTATTGCCATTACTACATATTCTGCAGAAAGAACCTGACTCAATGGTTATATTACTGGTGTGTTACCTTCTTTTAGATAAATTGATGTTTGCATAATTGCTTATATGATTTCTATTTACCCCTTCTTTTACAGTTACACACAGCTAAAAGGTTACAAGACAGGAGTGATGCACATCATAAAATATGAAAAATATTCTATAGTATCATATTTTGAAGTTGTACATAACTCCAAAATTGGAGTGATGCACACCTTCCTATATGAATTCATATTTTCTAGCACTGATACAGGTCATGCTGTTTTGTTTTCAAACACTGATAAAGGAGCAATGATGTCTAGAGAGATAGGTAGATAGCGATAGATAGATAGATAGATAGATAGATAGATAGAGCACACACACACCCAGGGTCGGCAGTAAGGAGGAGGTATTTAAATCTTCTGTATACTGCCTGTCCAGGACATACGGGGGGGGGCACATGATTTTGACAGGACAAGTTTTTGGCTCTCCCTCACTAACTTCTGATCCAAAAATACACACACGGCCTTTCCTCCTCCTGCCACTCCTGTGAACATCTCTGCAAGGAATTGCAGAGGCCTTCAATACACAAAAAAAGCACAACACACATACATACATACATGCTATACTCACACATGTACAACACACACACAATACATACACACATATAATACACACATAATACATATGCACAAGACAAACACACACACACAATAAACATACACACACAACACATGCACAACACACACAATACATACAAGTACAACACAGACAATAGACATACACACACAACACACAGGGACAATATACACGCACACAACACACATGCCCACAACACTCACATTCAATACACACAAAAACACACATGCACAACACACCAAACACACACACATGTACAGTACACACACATACATGTACAACACACATAAATACACACACAAAAACCACATACCACACACACAATACACAAACACACGCACAATACACCACAACACACACATGCAAAATACATGCAATACACATGCACAACACAAACACACCAGACATACACATACAAACACAGTATATACCTACAAGCACAATACATACAAAACACACACACACACACACACACATTACATGTAACACTTACAATAAACACAATACACACACGATAAATACAGACACAATACACACATAATATATACAAAACAACCACCCACCCACAATATGGACAATACACACACAATACACAAAACACTATACGCGAACTGCTATACGCAAAACACTAGATGCTATATGCAATACTGTATACAGAAAACACAATAGGCAAAACTCTATACTCAAAAAAACAAAACACTGTACGTAACACGTTGTAGCTCTTTGCGCTATATGCAAAATGCTATACACAAAACTGTATATGCAATATGCTATGCGAAAACAATATATACGCAAAACAATATACGCAAAAACCTATGTGTAAAATGCTGTGAGCAAAATGCTATGCACAAAATGCAATATGCAGGATGATATATGTTATATGCAAATACTATATTTAAAACAGACACACAAACATCTAAAAACTCACAAGATGTATGATATCGTTATGCCTCTCTCCCTCCCGGTTCACCGTGCCTCCAGACCATCCAGCCTCCGTGTCCTAATGGTTAGTGTAGAACAGCTTGTCAGAGCAGCCCGATGACTCCAGCCACTCCACGTGTTTCAATACCATATAATAACAAAGGAAACTTCTCCGTAACTACTACGGTTGAGAAATCATAATAAACAGAGAAGCAAATTCTCGGAGCACCGCTATCTTTCTGCCACCAGCTCCTACACACTCTCTAGACGAAAGCCCGCGTCTAGAGAGTGTGTAGGAGCTGGCGGCAGAAAGATAGTGGTGCGCCGAGAATTTGCTTCTCTGTTTATTATGATTTCTCAACCGTAGTAGTTACGGAGAAGTTTCCTTTGCTATTATATGGTATTGCAAGCCACGTGGAGTGGCTGGAGTCATCGGGCTGCTCTGACAAGCTGTTCTACACTAACCATTAGGACGCGGAGGCTGGATGGTCCGGAGGCACGGTGAACAGGGAGGGAGAGAGGCATAACGATATCATACATCTTGTGAGTTTTTAGATGTTTGTGTGTCTGTTTTAAAGAGAATAAACACCGCTTTTAGATTTGTTTCTCCTGTTTTGCGCTCTTTACTTGTTGTAGACTGCATGAGGATGGGGATTCTCCATCTTCATCATACATATGGTGACTTTTTGAGATAAGTGACTGAATATATACTTATTTGGTTATATTATTTGACTTTTGTTTTTTAGGTGTTTGGTGGTGATTATAGGTTTGGTGGTTTTGAGTCTCTCCACATAAATATTGTGGGGTCATCATGGTATATATCCCTGCGCATATAGAATATACTTTTTGTAAAACACTATACACGATGCGAAAAAAGCTAAATGCTATGTGCAAAATGCTATATGCAAAATGCAATACGCAAACAGCAAAACACCACATGCAAAACACTCAATACACACAAAACACATACATACGCTCAGATATGCTCATGCACACATACACTCTCACACGCTCACACACACACACTGTTGCTCACTGATGGATAGTTATGTAACACACTGCTTTGCAATGTGCTGCACACCATTTTGGAGTTCAGGGCTACGCACTGAAAATTCAACAATCCAGTCATTAAGAACATTGTCTACTTTCTGTATTCACCTGCATGTCAGGGAAAAATAGTCCTACATGTAAATCCACTTAATTTATTAACCCTAGTAGTACCAGACACATTCTACACGTATCACATTTTATGTTTGTTTAGTCATGCATACAACTGCATGGGACTTAATGTTTTTATATATTTTTGCAGGGTGTGGGGGGGTTATTTATTTTATCCACACAGGCAAAGCCGTGCCAATATATTAGTGTGTATGTATAATATATACACAGTAATATGCAAAAGTTTTAGGCAGAAGTGAAAAAATGATATAAAGTAAGAATGCGTTACAAAATAGACATTAATAGTTTATATTTATCAATTAACAAAATGCATAGTGAGTGAACAGAAGAAAAATCTAAATCAAATGAATATTTGGTGTGACCACCTTTTGCTTCAATACAGCATCAGTTCTTCTAGGTACACTTGCACAAAGTCAGGGATCTTGCAGACATATAGTCAGGTGTATGATTAACCCCTTAGTGACGGCCGCGTGCAGACGCGGCCGTCACTTAACGTCCGTCTAACATTTTTTTTTATTTTTTTAAAATAATCCGGAGTCCCCGAACGGCGCGCAGCCGCGCGGGGAGCCGGATTTCCGGGACGTACATGTACGTCCTCTGTCACTAAGTGACAGCCACACAGGACGTACATGTACGTCCTGTGTCATTAAGGGGTTAAACAATGATACCAAACAGGTGCTAAAGATCATCAATTTAATATGTAGGTTGAAACACAGTAATTAACTGAAACAGAAACAGCTGTGTAGGAGGAAGGAACAGCCAAACTCAGCTAACAAGGTGAGAATGCTGAAGACAGCTTAGTGTCAAAAGTCATACACCATGGCAGGACTAAGCACAGCAACAAGATACAATGTAGTTACACTGCATCAGCAAGGTCTCTCCCAGGTAGAAGCACAAAGAAACAGGCAACGATGAGGACCATAGACACAGTGGTTGGACAAGGAAACTTAGTGGAGCAGATGAAAGATACAAGATGCTTACTTCCCTTTGTAATCAGAAGATGTCCAGCAGTGCCGTCAGCTCAGAATTGGCAGAGAACAGTGGGACCCTGGTACGCCCATCTACCGTCCAGAGAAGTGTGGGCAGAAGTGGTCTTCATGGAAGATTTGTGGCCAAAAAGCCATACCTCCAATGTGGAAACAAGGCCAAGTGACTATGCACAAAAACACAGGAACTTGGGTGCAGAAAAATGGCAGCAGGTGCTCTGGACTGATGTGTAAAAATTTGAAATATTTGGCTGTAGCAGAAGGCAGTTTATTCACCGAAGGTCTGGAGAGCAGTACAAAAATGAGTGTCATTACAAGACCCCAAACATTCAGCCATTAAGAATTATCTTCAGCATAAAGAAGAACAAGGAGTGATGTTATGGCCCCCACAGAGCCCTGATCTCAACATCATCAAGTCTGTCTGGAATTACATGAAGAAAGAGGAGCAACTGAGGCTGCCTACATTCACAGAAGATCTGTGGTTAGTTCTCCAAGATGTTTAGAACAGCCTACCTGCCAAGTTTGTTAACAAACTGTGTGCAAGCATACCTAGAAGAATTGATGCTGATTTGAAAGCAAAAGGGACCACACCAAATATTCATATGATTTAGATTTTTCTTCTGTTCACTCACTATGCATTTATTAATTGATGAATATAAACTATTGACATTTTGAAAGCATTCTTACTTAACAGCATTTTTTTTCACACCTGCCTAAAACCTTTGCACTATAATGTATACACAATGCCTCCCATGAGCATAAAAAATGTACATAGCGTGGGATCTCTTGATTCTGCACTAAGTGCAGACTTGGGAATTATAGGCAATCACTGCAGCGACCAAGAAGGAGATCTCCGCCTTTCCTTCCCCTCCTCATCAGTATCCGTAACCCAATGTTCTGTGAACTTCTGATGCAAATGAATGGAGTATACGTTAGGGAGTGTACACATACAGGGATAACCAGTCATGATTAAGTGCCTCTAAGGCATGAAGCATGTTGTCCCATATACCTTGCACTGCTTACCAAATCAAACCTTGGCGGGGTTGCTGTAGAATAGGTGATCCTTGCAGCGACCTGGAATTTCTAGGTTGAGGAGGAAGACCTTGAAGAACCGACTGTGTCATATGCATCTTGAAGGTCCTCCTCCTCATGATATTTCTGATCTTTCCACTCATCTATAAGGATCTGATCGAGAATGTTATTTGGGCTAAAAAGAGGGGAGCCTTTCACGCGACTCTGGAAAATGTTGGGAGAGGTAGATCCCCAGTCTGTGGTGTCTTCAACACCTTCTTGATAAGCTCCCCAATAGTAGGGACCAAATCAGCCTAATGAAAATCTCCATAAGAGAAGGAAATGTCCTTGTCCTCATTATCATCCTTTGAGTCCAGTTTTTCCTCAGAGGATACCCCAATAACCTAGGTGTGCCCTCTGAGGCTACTGTGAAGTGCTGGAGGAGTGGTAGGGGTCATAGCACAAGAGGGCATAAAGACATAGAGTTGTAACGGTTTTTAAAGACTCTCAGACCAGTGTGTGAAATAAAAACACAATTTATTTGGAGTAAGGTAAGGCAAAGGTCCGCCCTCTAGTGGCGGTTGATAGACACCAGCAGTGAAGACTGAAAGACACAAATGTAAATGCACAAACGTATTACATGTACAAATACACAGCAGTAAAATGGAATATAACCACAAAGGGTTAAGTCCTTGATAACGGTCAGTCTCAGATGTGGATGTTTGGCACGCCCTGGGTGTTATAAGGCTGTGCTGGAGCCAACGTTCACCATAAACTGGATACAGGACTGCCTCGCCACGGTGTTCAGTAACAAGCAGAACAGGAATCCACTTAGCCCCCTCGGGCATACCTACTGGAACTGCTTCTGCTAGTGCAAGTGAAAATAGCCCCCACGGGCGTAGCTGGAACCGGCCTGCAATGCAAGAGCTGTCAAGCCTCCTCAGACTTAACCGGACACTGGGATATAACATGCAAGAGCCAATAGCCCCACGGGCGTAGTTAACGGATTTGCTAGTGCTGAAGCCTTTGCCTGCCACCACTCGGTATAACGGAATTGCCCAGTATAGCAATGAGAGAGAGCCTTAGGCGCCCAACCGGCCCAACGGTTGTGAATACTCTGCAAGGATGTACAGAGTTGCCAATGGAGAGCGGCCAACTCAGCAGGAGTATCACCGAGAACGAGGCTCGCACTGGAGTAGAGAGAGTGGGACCAAGGCAGCACTGCTAGGGTTAAAAAGCACGTTTACTCGAGGCTTTTCAGCAGTACAGCAAGGCTCTGCAGTATGAGGGAGGCGTATAAACACACAGCTCTGCACAGGTAGAAACACTGCACTGATCGGGGTAACACCAGGCAAGGCAGCCACACAAAGACTGGAACGCAGGTCACTGGAACAAGCTGGAAGTCGATCTTCGGAGCAGGAAGTCAGCCAGGCCGGGTCGGAGCACGTAGGAGGTAGTCATACAAGCCGGGTCATACACAAGCAGGAACGTCAGCCAAACCGGGTCAGGATCCAAGGGTGGTAGTCAGACGGGCCGGATCATACACAAGTAGGAACACTGGAGAATAGTCAGGACAAGCCGATTCGGTACACAGGAATCCGGAACACAGTAACACAGCAACAGTACAACTGGCTCAGAAACACCACGAAAGGGCATCTGACAGATGTGATAGCCAGGTATAAAAAGGTCACCAGGGGGCGGGCCAAACCAACTCAGCAAATCAGTGTCTGCCACAGATGAGAGTGACAGGAATCACAGGCACTGTGATAGTACCCCCCTCTCAAAGACCCCCTCTCCCAGCCTGAGGCCTGGGTCTCAAAGGGTATTTAGAGTGAAAGCTGCGTACTAATCTAGGTGCATGGAGGTCCCCTTGATTAACCCAAGAACGTTCCTCGGGACCATAGCCCTTCCAATGAACCAAATATTGCAGCTTTCCTCTAAATCTCCTAGAATCAATAATACTCTGAACCTCATACTCTTCTTGGCCCTGGACGTCCACCGGCCGAGGAATCACTGGCGTAGTAGTATAACGATTGCACACCAAGGGTTTCAGGAGCGACACATGGAACACATTGTGAATGTGCATTGAGGGTGGAAGTTCCAGTGCATAAGAAACCGGATTAATCTTGCGGATAATCTTAAATGGACCGATAAACCGGGGAGCCAGTTTGTCAGAAGGCACTTGTAAATTGAGGTTTCTGGATGACAGCCATACCCTGTCCCCAACTTGAAATGAGACCGCTGGAATACATCTACGATTAGCGTGCTGTTGCTGCCGCCTAAATGACTGGCTGAGGGACCTCTGAACCTGTGCCCAAGTGGAACGAAGCTGCGCCAAATGCTCGTCCAGAACAGGAATCTGCTGCGCCTGAAAAGAGTCCAGGAGCAGACAAGGCTGGAACCCATAATTAACGAGAAACGGAGAGCTCCCGGACGATGAATTAACCGCACAGTTTCTGATAAACTCTGCCCATGGCAACAGGTCAGCCCAATTATCATGATGATCGGTGACAAAGCAGCGTAGGAACTGCTCCAGTCCCTGATTGGCACTCTCAGCGGCCCCATTAGTCTGGGGATGGTAGGCGGAGGAAAATGACAATTGGATGCCCATCTGGCCACAAAATGCCCTCTAAAAAACTAGAAACGAACTGACTCCCACGGTCGGAGACAATCACTCTGGGTACTCCGTGCAGGCGGAACACCTCTCTGGAAAAGACTACAGCCAATTCCTGGGCCGATGGAAGGCCAGTCAGAGGCACAAAATGTGCCATCTTGGAGAATCTATCGACCACCATAAGGATGAACGTATAACCCCTAGAGGTTGGTAATTCTCCCAAGAAGTCAATGGATATATGAGACCAAGGGCAGTCTCCGTTAGGCACCGGTTGCAGTAAGCCCACGGGGAGATGCCTAGGGGTCTTGGCACGGGCACAGGTGGTTCAGGCTGCTGTAAAAGCGGCGCAATCGGCTCTCAGGGTAGGCCACCAAAATAATTGCGAAAGAGACCATACTAGTTGGTCCCTACCAATATGCCCAGCCGCTTTAGAAGCGTGATAAGTTTCCAACAGACGGACACGGAGTGGCTCAGCTACGAAACACTTCCCCACTGGGGTCTCAGGGGGTGCCCTTGATTGTGATGCCAATATCTCCTCCCCCAGAGGCGAGGTTATGGTGGTACGGATAGTGGCCAGAATGCGATCTGGCTGAATGATAGTTACAGGTTCCTCCTCCCTCTCAGTGTCAGAAGCGAACTGACGAGACAACGCATCAGCTTTAATATTTTTAGAGCCAGGAAGGTAAGACACTAGGAAATTAAATCGAGACAAAAAAAGTGCCCACCTAGCTTGTCGAGAGGACAGTCTTTTGGCTTCGGAGAGATAAGTTAAATTCTTATGGTCAGTAAGGATAAGTACCGGAGTCTGAGTACCTTCCAAAAGGTGACGCCACTCCTTTAATGCTAGGATAATGGCTAACAGTTCCCTGTCACCAATCTCATAATGGCTCTGCGCACTAGACAATTTCTTAGAGAAAAAGCCGCAAGGCCTCAAGGCGCCACCTCCCACAGGACGTTGGGCGAGTACTGCCCCAACCCTGACCTCAGAAGCGTCAACCTCCAAAGTAAATGGCAGGGAGGGATTAGGGTGGGACAGTACAGGAGCAGATGCAAAGGCAGATTTCAGGGTAACAAATGCGTTTTCAGCTGCCTCGGACCACTGAGAGGGAGAAGCGCCCTTATGAGTCAAATCTGACAAAGGTTTTACAATCGTGGAAAAGTTCTGGATGAACTTCCTATAATAGTTAGCAAAACCTAAGAATCGTTGGATGGCCTTTAACCCTTTAGGACGAGGCCATTGCAAGACTGCTGCCAACTTCTCCTGATCCATGGCAATGCCATTTTTGGAGATTACGAAACCCAGGAATGGTACTTGAGATGTATGGAATTCGCACTTCTCTAGTTTACAGAATAGCTTGTGCTTACGCAGTCGGAGCAAGACTTCTGAAACATCCTTAATATGTTGGGAGAGGTTGGCAGAGTGAATTAATATATCATCTAGATATACAACCACACAAGACTGGAGCAGGTCTCGTAAAATATCATTAATAAACTCCTGAAACACTGCAGGTGCATTGCATAAGCCGAATGGCATTACCAGATATTCATAATGCCCTGTTCTGGTATTAAATGCCATTTTCCACTCGTCACCTTCTTTAATTCTGACCAGATTATAGGCGGCTCGCAAGTCAAGTTTAGTAAATATCGAAGAGCCCTTTAATCTGTCAAACAATTCTGTAATAAGTGGAACAGGATAGGCGTTCTTAGGCATTAGCTTGTTCAGCCCTCGATAGTCAATGCATGGCCTGAGTTCACCACTTTTTCACAAAGAAAAATCCGGCACCTGCCGGGGACGTAGATTTACGAATGATTCCCCTCTCAAGGGCATCAGCAATATAGTCCTCCATAGCTTTATTCTCCTCACAGGACAGTGGGTAAGTGCGTCCCCTGGGGGGGCACCGCACCTGGAGGTAAATCAATGGCGCAATCATATGGCCTATGCTCGGGCACTGCGCTGGCCTCTCCTTTGCTAAACACGTCACTGAATTGCCCATATTCGGTTGGCACAGCCGGAGAGGTACACATAATCTTGACAGGTAAAGAGAGACAATTCTTATTACAGTATTCAGACCAGGAGTTAACCTCACATCTCTGCCAGTCAAATTGAGGATTATGTACCTGTAGCCATGGGAACCCCAAAATAACTGAATGGTGCGGGGAACGAATAATCTGAAACCGTATCTGCTCTCTGTGACAAGCCCCCACAGTCATTGTCACTGGAATTGTCTCAAACGTAATGAATGCAGGCTCCAGGGGTCTGCCATCAATGGCCTCAATTGCCACAGGAGAGTCCTTTTTACATAAAGGAATGCCTTGCAAGTCGGCAAAGGACTGATCCATGAAGTAGCCAGCTGCCCCGGAGTCCACCAATGCCAGGACCTCGATTACCTTGTCTGCCCAAGTGAATACCACCTGGATGGTGGGTTTAGTGGTGCTAGGATCTAGGGACTGTTCTACACCACCTAGGGCCTGTCCCCCAAGGTACCCTAGGTGCGTTCTTTTCCCGGCCTAACTGGACAATTGCGTAAAAGGTGCCCTGGTTTGCCACAATATAGGCATAGGCCTTGCCTCCTACGATACAATCTCTCTTCCTTAGAGAGCCTAGTGAACCCTAACTGCATAGGTTCAGAACTATCGACTGGTCGTTCAGGATGAACGGGTGGTGTGGGTGGGTTAAGGAAACTAGTCTGGCCATAGTTTTTTGCTTTAGCCCTTTTAGCCAACCATCTCTCTCGGATGCGGGAGTCTATCAGCATGACATAATCGATGTACTCATCCAGATCGCTGGGTACATCACGAGCGGCTATCTCGTCCTTAATTTGTTCGGAGAGACCCTGGGTAAAGGCAGCCAGTAAGGCCTCATCGTTCCAGCCCATCTCTGCTGCCAAGGTCCGGAACTCGATAGCATAATCGCCCAGTGTGCGTTCGCCCTGCTGAATTTCCATCAGCCTTTTGGCAGCAGAGGCAGCCCTGCCAGGAACCTCAAACACTCATCTGAACTTCATCACAAATTCTCTAAAGTTCAGTGTGCAGGGTCTGGCATTTTCCCACAACGGATTCGCCCTTGCCAAAGCCTTGCCCGTCAACAGAGATATCATAAAACCGACCTTACTACGGTCGTTAGGAAATGCCTGGGGTGCCAATTCCAAAAAAATCTCCAGTTGATTAATGAATCCCCTGCAAAGGGAGGGTTCGCCATCATATCTTAACGGTAACGGCGCTGCTGCCGTTAACCCTCTCGAGTTAGCTGAGGGGACTATAGGCGGATTCTCCGGTGTCAGGACTGGGGTGACCACCGGATTAGGACTAGTCTTGTCCAAATGTACTGTACGTTCGAGTAACGTCTGTAGAGCCAGTGCCAATTGGTCCATGCGCTGCTCATGGACATCCAGTCTCCAATGGATGTTCTGTGTATTACTTTCACCCTTACCGTCTGAGGTCATGGCCCTTTCGTACTGTAACGGTTTTTAAAGACTCTCAGACCAGTGTGTGAAATAAAAACACAATTGATTTAGAGTAAGGTAAGGCAAAGGTCCGCCCTCTAGTGGCGGTTGATAGACACCAGCAGTGAAGACTGAAAGACACAAATGTAAATGCACAAACGTATTACATGTACAAATACACAGCAGTAAAATGGAATATAACCACAGAGGGTTAAGTCCTTGATAACGGTCAGTCTCAGATGTGGATGTTTGGCACGCCCTGGGTGTTATAAGGCTGTGCTGGAGCCAACGTTCACCATAAACTGGATACAGGACTGCCTCACCACGGTGTTCAGTAACAAGCAGAACAGGAATCCACTTAGCCCCCTCGGGCATACCTACTGGAACTGCTTCTGCTAGTGCAAGTGAAAATAGTCCCCAGGGGCGTAGCTGGAACCGGCCTGCAATGCAAGAGCTGTCAAGCCTCCTCAGACTTAACCGGACACTGGGATATAACGTGCAAGAGCCAATAGCCCCACGGGTGTAGTTAACGGATTTGCTAGCGCTGAAGCCTTTGCCTGCCACCACTCGGTATAACGGAATCGCCCAGTATAGCAATGAGAGAGAGCCTTAGGCGCCCAACCGGGCCAACGGTTGTGAATACTCTGCAAGGATGTACAGAGTTGCCGACGGAGAGCGGCCAACTCAGCAGGAGTATCACCGAGAACGAGGCTCGCACTGGAGTAGAGAGAGTGGGACCAAGGCAGCACTGCTAGGGTTAAAAAGCATGTTTACTCGAGGCTTTTCAGCGGTACAGCAAGGCTCTGCAGTATGAGGGAGGCGTATAAACACACAGCTCTGCACAGGTAGAAACACTGCACTGATCGGGGTAACACCAGGCAAGGCAGCCACACAAAGACTGGAACAGCAGGTAATAATGTCGCGGCGGCGACAACTGGAACGCAGGTCACTGGAACAAGCTGGAAGTCGATCTTCGGAGCAAGAAGTCAGCCAGGCCGGGTCGGAGCACGTAGGAGGTAGTCATACAAGCTGGGTCATACACAAGCAGGAACGTCTGCCAAACTGGGTCAGGATCCAAGGGTGGTAGTCAGACGGGCCGGATCATACACAAGCAGGAACACTGGAGAATAGTCAGGACAAGCCGATTCGGTACACAGGAATCCGGAACACAGGAACACAGCAACAGTACAACTGGCTCAGAAACACCACGAAAGGGCATTTGACAGATGTGATAGCCAGGTATAAAAAGGTCAACAGGGTGCGGGCCAAACCAACTCAGCAAATCAGTGTCTGCCACAGATGAGAGTGACAGGAATCACAGGCACTTTGATAAGAGTATTCCCTTCCAAGCCCATTTTGGCATGAGGAATAGTGGATAAGAGGAGTAAGGGAAACTCCTGAATCCTTAGCCTTGGATTTCCCCATATGCCCTGAGAGTCAGACATATCCAAGAGAGAGAGAGTCTAAACCTAGCTGAACTAGATTAAATATCCCCAGTTTAAAGCAAAGCCCACAGACCAAAAAAAGTACTCATCTGGTATGCAAAGGGTTAAACGGGAGAAGTGAGCAAGAAAAGTCAGCCTCTGCATAGGATAAGCAAGGTAAATGTAAGATGGCCACCAGTAAGTGTGCCAGCCAACCCGGGAAATGGGTTATTAAGGGAACTGTAGTCTTCTCCCTTGCTTGTTGTCTAGCAATGCCTGTTACTCTGGCCATGGATCACGGTGAGTTCTTTGGGTACTCAGGAAGTGAACAGGACAATAGAGCGTGAAGAGACGAGAAGATAGAGCCCTCTCTGATCCTTGTAGCCCAAATTGCTGCAGAGAGATGTTCCAAATAAATGTTGACCATAGCCAATGGAGCGAAGATGTTCACTGCTGGGCTCAATAAAACTTTAGCTCTGATTATTCTTTAATTTTTTTTTAACATGTTGTGCTTTTTATAGTTACTTACAGATTTGTAGTTCAAATTCTATTTATGAGGAAAAGATCCCCCTCCTGCCCCTTCTGACTGTGTCACACTGTTTCTCCTTCTGCTTCATCAAGGGGGGCAGGGTTTTCCTTATACTTTCTGACTGAAGATTGTCTCTTGCTACATTCTTCCGGTCCCATGACCGGATCAGAGATCTAAGGGGAGGTGATCAGAAGGAGCAGGAGGGGGATCCTTTCCCCTTGAATAGCGTTTGAACTACAAATCTGTAAGTAACTATATTTAGCACAACTTGTTAACAAAATTGTAAAGAATAATCGGAGCAAAAGTTTTATTGAGGTATTACTATCACTTTAAGAACCAGAGCCCACCAGTGACCATCTTCGCTCCACTGACTACGATCAAAAGGATGGTCCAGTTCCAAAATGACAGGCACGTTCCCTCTGCACGGGAACACCAGCTAACCCCATATGTACGTTTCAGCCTTATTGGGCCTCATCAGTAAGGTGCAGCTGGACTCCCTAGGCACTGAGAGCAAGGGGTCCATGTCTGGATTACCCTTCTCTCTTAGGAAGACATCCTAGTATGTCTGGTGTTAGCTGGCGTTCCCGTCCAGAGGGGACTTGCCCCCTGTTTGTTCCTTCTTTGAAGCCTCTCACATTTTGTACGTGTAATTCCTTTCTCCTGTCATACCTGAAGTGTTCTCCATTTTTTGCAGCTCTTGAGTACTACCCTTTAGCTCTGTTCCTCTGTTTGAGGTTCCCTCCACCGAGATGCATACTCGTAATCTGGCAGTCCATTTGCAAGTCATCCGCCAAACTCTTCTGTCTTCCCAAATGTGCCACAAATTGACAGCCGATCGCCATTGTTCCTTGGCACCTAGATTTGCTCCTGAGGATCTTGTATGGCTTTCTGCCAAAAATATAAAGCTTCGTCATCCCTCTGATAAATTGGTCCTCAGTATCTAGGACCATTTGATCATTCCCTGCACGTTGAAAGTGCACACAGTCTTTCATGTGTTCTTACTCAAACCCTATGTGTCAGAGCATGCCTCACACCCCTCCTCCTCTCCTCCACCACCAGTCTCCATGCATGATTCTGAAGAATTCATCATTGATGAGTGGGATCAAGATTCTCCCCAGCGGCTCTGTTGCCCTTGCCCTGGAGATTGGGACCAACGTCCTCTCCAGCGGCTCTTTTGACCATGCCTTGGGGAGTGGGACCAGCATCCTCCCCAGAAGCTCTGTTGCCCCAGCCACCCTGCCTACTGTCCAGTGGCTGAGAGGACTCCAGGGAGAAGGCGCAGTTGGCCCTTCTCTCCAGCTTAGGTTATGTTCTTTGGGAGAGGCAGAGGTCAGCTGGATGAGTGCTGCTCTTGCATGAGCAACTTGTTTGGGGTACAGATTTGGGGCTGGCATTGGAAGGCTGGATGTACTGACTAACTTCGGAGTCCACCCGTCTGGGGTCGCCTCCGGTGTTAGTCTCTTCCGAAGGGGGAGAAATGTCTCAGAAACCACTGGGCCCTTGGTTCCTCTTCTCCACCACCAGTCTCCATGCATGATTCTGAAGAATTCATCATTGATGCCATTTTGGACTCTCGTTTTTTCCATGGTGTCACGGAAACCACTGGGCCCTTGGCTTCTGGAGGGGCCTGGGGGCCAGCCCCCTCCCTACAGACTATGGACTCTATGCATGGGGAAGTGGCTTTCCCAGCTTCCCTGCCTCCTTGTGGGTCTAAGTCACCCTGTGTGTCTCAGGGGCACAGGGTGTCACAGTAACAGGACTGCCCTAGGACTGGTTGGGGAAAAGTAGGTGTCACCAGATGGAGTGATTTGGGACTATAACATTTGAAATATAGCTCTTTGTCAGGGCCGGATTTGCCATAAGGCAGAGTAGGCGCCTGCCTACAGGCGCACGCCACCGAGGGGCACCTGCCATTGGGATTCTTTTTAATTTATTTATTTATTTTTAATTTATTTATTTTTTAACTAGCCACCTTGCTGGCTGCTCAGTGACAGAATAATAATTCTCCCACCCGGCACCCACTCCATGTCGCCCTCACATTGCCCCCCCCTTGTCTGTTTCCTACCTCCCTGACAGGACAGGTCTGTGCCTCCTTTGGCACAGTCCTGTAGCTGCTGAGCTTACTCGTCGGCTATTTAGGAATGTAGAGCGCTGGGAGATGACCACGCAGGAGCTCCAGCAGCTACAGGACTGTGCCAAAGGAGGTACAGATGACAGATCTCCTGCCAGGGAGGTAGGAAACGGACAACGGGGGGGGAAGTAGGAAATGGACAATGGGGGGGAGGCAATGTGAGGGCAACATGGAGATGGTGGGGGCAAGTTGGAGCCGAAGGGGGGCAATGTGAGGTCAACATCATACATGGAGATGGTGGGGGCAATGTGCAGCTGATGGGGGGCAATTTAGAGATGGTGGGGGCAATGTGGAGCTGATGGGGCAATTTGGAGATGGTGGGGGCAAGTCGGAGCTGATGGGGGCAATGTGAGGGTAACATGGAGCTGATGGGGGGCAAGTTGGAGCTGATGGAGGGTAATGTGAGGGCAATATGGAGATGTGGGGGCAATGTGCAGCTGATGGGGGTGCAATTTGGAGATGGTGGGGGCAATGTGGAGCTGATGGGGGCAAGTTGGAGCTGATGCGGGGCAATGTGAAGGTAACTTGGTGCTGATGGGGGCAAGATGGAGTTGATGAGGGGCAATGTGAGGACAATATGGAGATGGTGGGGGAAATGTGGTGCTTATGGGGGGCAAGTTGGAGATGGTGGAGGCAATGTGAGGGCAATGTGGACCTGATGGGGCAATGTGAGGGCAATATGGAGATGATGGGGGCAATGTGGAGATTAGGAGCATTTTAGAGTTGTCCAGTGGAGATGGCCAATGGGGGGGGGGCTTCAGATTTCTGTGCCTACAGACTCCTGAGATGTAAATCCGGCCCTTCTCATTGTATTGTATTGTATATTGTGTGGTATAATGTAATAGTGCATGATATTATACTATAAAGTCTGTAGAGGGATTTGGTATTTGGAAGCTAGGAGTGCAGAGAGAATGGGGGTTGGGAGTTGCTTACAATATCCAGGTCTGTGTTTTGCTGGGGAAGGATTGGAATGTTGATTGATTCCTGTTGTGCTTCTTTGACCAATCAGGGGAGGTTAATTATGATCCAGTGAGAATGTCCCTTTTTCAAGCCCCAGTTTGCATGCTTAAGGGTGTTGGTGGTTGATTGGTCAAGCATAGAAACACTGTTCCAAGTCCTAGTTTACATGCTGATCTTGATAAGAGTCTCTAAGTTTATATAAGCTGTGTGTTCTATTCAATAAAGAGAACTGATTCTAAAACAGTATACTAGTCTTGCCTGGTGACTGTGGAGAAAACTGTAATATTCCAGCAGAGTAGCCTTGCTCAGTATTGAAGGAAGCAGCGACTGACGGGGACACCGAGATGGGGGGTCCACTGGTAACGTCACATTGGTGGCAAGTGGTGGGATGCTTCCTAGCCTTATGGAACATCCAAACCACCACCGGGATTGTTTCATCTGAGAAGATGTAGCATTGGTTCGCCTGAACCAGAGGAATCATTATTGTGGCGGGCTTGGTTAAGCCCGTGGAGGATCTGCTGGAGTCCATAGTGCAAGGGAGCCCCAACCTGCGGATGGCCAAAGCAACTCTGATTTCGGAACTGATGGAGGGCACCCAACTTAGCAACTTCTCCTCTGTGGCTACAGACATTTCAGAACTCCAGTGAGAGGTCCAGTGGTGCCTGACTCTCTATGTATATACTCACCCCCCAAGAGGTGATCACCCGACTCATCAGTGAGGCCACCAACCTGCAGATGGCCAAACTCCAGATGGCAGAATTCCAGGCACGCTCTGGAGGCTGTACCTCCCCAAAGGTGGAGCAGAATGAGCTGGTTCAGAGGGATCATGCCCGCCGGCAGCTCTGGATGGATGTTATCAAAGTGCACCAGGAATACCTTGGAAAAGTCCTCCCAACCTCTGAGGAAAGGTACTGGCTCCAGCTGGACTTGCAGATGCCATTCCTGGGGGAGCAGCCCCGGGAGGAATGGGTTTCGGAGTTGGAGGGGCTGGTCCAGACCGAGATGGTGGTAGATGATGGATACAGGTCTCTACACTGGTATGCAGCACAGTTGTGTTCAGGGCTGGAGGATGACGAGCTAACAGAGGGCTATGACTTTGGTGTACCAGGATTAGTCCTTGAAAATCTCCAGGAGGATCCAGACTTTGGTAATGTGGCAGAGTGGCGGAGGTGGGACCGCCAGGATTTCAGGTAGCTGGATATTCCAGATGCACTTGGGCTGAGAGCGGATTTGGACTTTATAATTCTTCAAAAATGAGAGCTGGAAAAGTCATACAAAAAGTTGTTCGACCTCGTTCAGCAGCATGCCCCAGAGATTGTGGATTGCCCAGATTTCACATCTGAGGATGCTGACCCAGGAGGGGTGGATTGGACCGCGGTCTCCACACCTGGATCACAAGGATTCCTGGCAGTTGGCCCAGATCCCCAACCCTCTGACAGGGGTATACCATCAGCCTTGCTGTCTCCTAAGCCTGACCATAACTCTTCTGCTGTGTCCAGTCCAGTAGCACCAGCAGAAGCGCTGGCCTCGGGGCAGTGCACCGCAGGTTTCTGCCTACTCCTATCTGTAGCCCCTGCCCTGTAGAGTGGAACAATTGTCCTCTCCAGAGGCTTTGTTAGCCCTGCCCTGGAGGGTGGGACCAAGGTCCTCACCAGTGGTGCTGTTGGCCCTGCTGTGGTGAGCGGGACCGAAGTCCTCACTAGCGGCTTTGTTACCCCTGCCCTGGAGAGTGGGATGCCTATTCTCCATAGAGGCTCTGTTACCCCTGCCCTGGTCAGTGGGACCAAGGTCCTCACCAGCGGCTTTCTTGCCCCTGCCCGGGGGAGTGGGACCGATGTCCTCCCCCGCGGCTCTGTCACCCCTGCCCTGGTAAGTGGGATCAAGATCCTCCCCAGTGGCTCTGTCACCCCTGTCCTGGGGAGTGGGACCGATGTCCTCCCCAGTGGCTTTGTCACCCCTGCTCTGGAGAGTGGGACAAAGGCCTTCACCAGTGGCTCTGTTGCCCCTGCCCTGGGGAGTGGGATCAAGATTCTCCCCAGCGGCTCTGTTGCCCTTGCCCTGGAGAGTGGGACCAACGTCCTCTCCAGCGGCTCTTTTGACCATGCCCTGGGGAGTGGGACCAGCATCCTCCCCAGAAGCTCTGTTGCCCCAGCCACCCTGCCTACTGTCCAGTGGCTGAGAGGACTCCAGGGAGAAGGCGCAGTTGGCCCTTCTCTCCAGGTTAGGTTATGTTCTTTGGGAGAGGCAGAGGTCAGCTGGGTGAGTGCTGCGCTTGCATGAGCAACTTGTTTGGGGTACAGATTTGGGGCTGGCATTGGAAGGCTGGATGTACTGACTAACTTCGGAGTCCACCATCTGGGGTCGCCTCCGGTGTTAGTCTCCTTCCGAAGGGGGAGAAATGTCTCAGGAACCACTGGGCTCTTGGCCCCTCTTCTCCACCACCAGTCTCCATGCATGATTCTGAAGAATTCATCATTGATGCCATTCTGGACTCTCATTTTTTCCATGGTGTTATGGAAACCACTGGGCCCTTGGCTCCTGGAGGGGCCTGGGGGCCAGCCCCCTCCCTATAGAGAATGTCCCTTTTTCAAGCCCTAATTTGCATGCTTATCTTGATAAAGGTGTTGGTGGTTGATTGGTCAAGCGTAGAAACATTGTTCCAAGTCCTAGTTTACATGCTGATAAGAGTCTCTAAGTGTATATAAGCTGTGTGTTCCATTCAATAAAGAGAGCTGATTCTAAAACAGTATACTAGTCTTGCCTGATGACTGTGGGGAAAACTGTGATATTCCAGCAGAGCAGCCTTGCTCATTATTGAAGGAAGCAGAGACTGACGGGGACACCCAGACGGGGGGTCCACTGGTACCGTAACACATGGTATCTTGCAGTATCTTGTAAGCAGTGTCCAGTAATAGGCCAGAGGTCAGGGAAGGCTGAGAGTAAGTGGTGTCCAGTAACAGGCCAGAGGTCAGGGCAGGCTGAGAGTAAGCAGTGTCCTGATTCAGACCATAAGAAAGGAACCACCAAATTGAACAAGGCAGGGAGGTCCAGAGAGGTCTGGGGGCAACACAGGAGGTCCAGAGGTAATGCAGGAATCTGAAATAGGCCAAGGTCAGAAGATCCGGAAGTGCAGAAGAAAATAGCCAGGTACGTACGCTGGGACTCGAACTAACAAATGAGCATTGAGTCCCAGTAACACGGGCTTATGAATGCAGAGGTCGTGCAGAGATGACAATGACACAACGCCCAACATCATCCGCCACACTTCCCGCATGCACATAGCTGCTGGGAAGCCAAGAACTTCATCACAAATGCTGGCAAGGACAGGAGGATTGTGCTGGGAAGAACGGGAGGATCGTGACAGCTATACATGAAACTCCAAACGTTATACACAAAACGCCAAATGCTATACTCCAAACGCCAAATGCTGTACACAAAATGCTATATTCCAAGCGTTATGCACAAAATAATTTACACAATAGGTGAAAATGCTGTATGCAATACCCAAAATTACATGAAATGCCAAATGCTATACAGAAAATGCTATACACCAAACACTATATGCAATACATCAAATGCTATACATAATAAGCCAAATGCTATATATCATACACAATAAGCCAAACACTGTACACAATATGCCATACACAATACCCCAAATTATATGGCCAAAACACTATACTCATAAAGCAATACACACAATATGGCAATATGCTATAGACTATACACAATATACACAAAACACACAAGCTGACACACACACTGACTCATGCACACTCGCTCTCACATGCTGTTGCTCAAACTCACTCACACATGCTCACACTCACACATACACAAGCGCACACTCATACACGCTCACGCACACTCTTTCACCGATGGAGAGTTGTATAATGCAGTGCTTTGCAATGCGTTGCACGCCTTTTTAGAGCTGAAAGGACTAAGCCATGAAAATTCAACAAGCCACTAAATGTTTTTTTTTTTTAATTGCACGAGCAACAGCAATATTGCTAGTAGAGGTATAATTATATTTGCCTCCCATGCATCTATACCCCCTTTTTATGCAGGATAGTACCCTATTTGATCTTGCAGCAGCTGCACACTGCTGTGAAGTATATTGTGTATCATTACTTCTAAATTTTTCTCTTATGAGGGTTCCCCAAGTCGTTTCCCATCTAGTGTACATGTTTCATGTAACCTTATATTTATCTACATTAAACCTCATCTGCCACTTTTCTGCCTATTCACTCAGTTTGTCAAACTCTTTCTACAGAGAAAATACATCCTGCTCTGTATGTATTTCCCTCCACATCTTAGTATCAACAAAAAACACTATGTGCAATACCCCAAATGCAATACTCTAACTGCTATACATGAAAAGCCAAACGCTATACACAAAATTCTATACACCAAATGTTATCCACAATACACCAAATGCCACAGAAAATCTGCCAAATGGTGTAGGCAACAACATGCCAATATTGCTAGTAGAGGTATAATTATATTTGCATCCTGTTCATCTATACCCCTTTATATGCTCTTGCAGCATCTGAGTGACACTGTACACTGCTGTGAAGTATATTGTCTATCAGTACTCAATAATGTTTCTTTTAAGAGGGTTTCCCAAGTAGTTTCCCATCTAGTGTATATGTAGCATGTTTGCTTCTACAGGCCAAATGCATAACTTTACATTTATCTATATTAAACCTCATAACCTCGTAAGACATTGCTTACATTTGTAATGCTTTATTATTTATTTATTTATTTATTTATTTATGCTACATATTTAATCAAGCCCATGAAATATATCTAAATTCAATCAAAGTTACATTTAATGTATTTGGTATTTAAAATATTTACAGTATGTAGTTTAAATGTATTGCCAAGTACCTTATTTTCTCTTTTTAGGATCTGATTGCTACTGGACCAGTGGAATTGGCTAATAAAGTACTTGTAATATTAACAACTTTCTTACATGGAATTGACAGTTCCCTTATTTCTAATCTGCTTTGGAGCCGGCTCCTGCAAGTATTACAGAGGACCCTAATAGAGAGCAGTTCTTTAGGGTTACAAGGTAAACTGATAACATGTCACATTGCTATTTCAGACCAAAGAGAGAAAATAAACCATTTATATATTTACTGCAATGTGCTCTAGTTACAAATATGCCTTATTCAGTGTCATAAATTAATCATTAGCACATGTGAATATTTTTTTTATGACAATGTTACTTATGTAACAATTTGTTCTACAAAAAAGCATTGTTTCAATAAATTATCCTGTATGGATTACAATAGGCATATTTCTCTTTTAATTATGGCAGCATTTTTGTGTACATACTGATAATTCCTTTTCTCTTAGTCCATGTGGAACACAGGAACCATGGGGGAAAAGTATCCTCCCACAAGATGGTAGGAGCCTTGCATTAAAAGAGCACTTTACCCCCTCCAGAAATGCTCAGTTTTAAAATATAGAAAAGATCAAAAAAGAAGTAGAGCAGGAAGGTGGTCACCTATACCAGAGAACTCCAAATGACCCCCTGCCTAGAACTTAAACAACTTTGGTTTCTCCAGGAGGGAAGTTCTGTGTTCCACATGGACTAAGAGAAAAGGGAGATTTTTGTACTTACCAATAAATCTTTTTATCTTAATCCATTGAGGGATGTAGGAATCATGTGGTATAGGAGCATGCCTATAGCATGCCTATAGGAGGCAGGACACTCTAGTTGAAAAACCTCCCACTTACTTGTGTCTATACCCCTCCTTTAACAGTTCAGCTGTCCGTTTTTATCTAGCAAAGTTAGGAAGGCAACAGACACTTGAACAGAACCTCCAAGTATTGGCAGGGCATCCTTACCCAAGTTATTTTTCTGTGTGCGGGATGCCCTGCATCCTTCAATGAACTGAAAGTTTCAGAGATGCCTTATGGACAAAATTTAAACAAACAGGCTCTGCTTATGATCAAACTGCATACAGGCAATTGAGGGAATACTTGCACAAAGAAAACAAAACTAGCAAATAATATTTTACTGACAAACTGAACAATAACACATTTTGGAAGGTTATTAAAAACATCTACAACCCCCTAACCATTCTCACCCATCAACCCAATAGGCAAAGAAACAATACAGTGCCTCATAGCAATTGCTAATGCATTTAACAGCTACTTTGTTGGATGTGCCACCATGCTGATTACACAAAATAAAGGTAATTCTGAATTAGAAACATGCACGGAACAGTCACTGTCACCTGCTACCTGGTCCAGTGATGCTAATAAATTAAATTTCATGCCAGTAAATGATAGTTAAATATATGATAACCCCCTTAACTAAAAAAGGAAATCGCAATCTGGCCCTGACCAACTACCAGTAATGCTATTAAAGCTCAGTGCCTGGCGCTGGGGGGGAACGGATAGGCGGGGGTTGGGCCTAGTAGCCCAGATGAGGCCTCTTTTACTGTTAAGTTTGAAACTGTTATTACTAGCATATACTTGTTTACTTTAGAGAGTATTTATGTAATTTGGGCTGGAGCCGTGGTCTGGGAGTCTACCATGTTATTATTGGGCTACCTCCGTCTCGCAGGCTTTGGGCAAAGATCGGTTGCTCTGTTGCCTTTTTTCTTTTTGGCATCTGAGCCCTTGGGGCTGTTGGAGTTCACCTGTTTGCTGATGCATCTGGTTTGCTTGAGGGGTGGTGAGACGGAGAGGATGGGTGGGGGTGAGGTTGGGGGACTGCTGAGGGACTGTCGCATTATTTTATGGGTGTTGCTATGATCTGGGGGAGGCTGTGGTGGTGTGCTGCATATGTATATCAGTCCTTTTCTGCTGGTGTGCTCTGACAGTATACCAACTGTTTGCTTCATATTGTTGCTGTGCGGGGAGGGTGGTGTGGATGGGATCGCCTGCATTGTGTTGCTCACAGTTTATTTTGTTCATGTGGGTTGGGAGGGAGGGTGGGGGATGGTGTCCTGGCTGCCAGGCCGCGGGTTTGGGATGGTTTTGGGAAGAAATCTCTGTCAGGTTGGGGGTGATAGAGATAGGGTGGGATGTTTGGATAGGGATTAGATTTCTTGGATTCCTCTCTCCTCTGGATCGGGCGCTCCCTGCCCCCGACGCGCTTGGCCGAATGGGTGGGGCAATAACTTGAAGTTTCTGTAATGACAGCGATTAACTGTAGGTTCCTATCGTGGAATGTACGGGGTTTGAATGATGCAGTGAAACGTTCCCTTGTCCTGAACCACATTAGAAAGCAGTCTCCAGGGGTGGTTATGTTGCAGGAGACACATCTTGCTTCAAGCAGGGTTTTGTCTCTTCGGAGGTCATGGATTCAGAGTCACTATCATGCCACATATTCCACATATGCCAGAGGAGTTTCTATTCTTATTACCAAACTAGTGTCATTTGAATTTATAGATCTCAAATCGGACCCCCAGGGACGTTACCGCTTTTTAACATGCAAATTGCAGGGAGCTCTGTTTGTCCTATTAAATATCTATATACCACCGCCTTTTGACCCATCTACCCTTAGGGACATACTTTTGTATATATCTGATAAACCACGACATTATGTTGTCTGTATGGGTGACTTTAATATTGCTATTAATTCTGAATTCGATCGATTGGGTGGAGCGGCTGTTGATTCCAAGGTGCACAGAAACACCTTTGTCAATCTCATAAATGATTTAGGATTTGTAGATGTATGGAGGGCCCTCTATCCGCAGACCAGGGAATTATCATGTCACTCAGCTACTTACAAAACATTATCTAGAATTGATTATGCGTTTGCTAATCGACTGGTCTTGAACTTGGTTGCAGAGTGTAACTTTCTGACTAGGGTGGCCTCTGACCACTCCCCACTTTCATTGCTAATACAGCGAGATTGGAGTCCTAGGTCTGGAGGCTAAATCCTGTTTGGCTGCATGATACCCAGTTGGTGGCCAAGCACAGGGATAATCTGAACGAGTATTTTGCTAACAATGTTGACACTGCAGCTCAGGGTACTGTTTGGGAGGCAGCTAAAGCGTCCGCACGGGGCTCCCTGATTTCTCTTATATCTATGAAAAACAGGACAGGGTCTAGGGAGGTTGAGGATCTGGAGACGGAGGCTGCTGAGGCTGAAAAGCAATTTGTGGAAAAAAAAGATTCCATATCTTATTCTAAATTTGTTTCCTGTTCCTTACGGTATTCCATGAAATTGTCTGATTTAAGTGCCCGCCGTGTATTTTATCTGAAACAGAATATATTTGAAAATGGAGATAAAGCTGGTAAATTAATGGCTCATCTTGTTTCTCAAAGCCGGGGGACTTCGTCGGTTTCCTCTCTTTGGGACCCTGGGGGAGAGCTTCTTCTCGATCCTCGAATGATTAATTCGCAATTCCGATGCTTCTATTCTCGTCTTTACGAACCCCGACTGACCCGCTCTGACTTTCAGATCTCCTGTTTTGTAGATCAGTGTGGCCTTCTGCATCTCTCCTTTGAGCATAAATAAATGCTTGACGCTCCCATTCTTCTGAGAGAGGTGGTGGAGGCTATCCGTGGTTTGCCGGTGGGTAAGGCGTCTGGTGTGGATGGTCTTCCTGCTGAATGGTATAAGACATTTGTGGATGTTTTGGCCCCTCACTTGCTGAATACTTTTTATGCTGCTATAAATGAAGGCTACCTTCCAGATTCTTACAGGCCCATCTCTTTATTGACTACTGATGCTAAAATTGTGGCTACTAGACTGAATGCGGTACTGGACACGATAATACACGAAGATCAAACTGGCTTCATGCCGGGTAAATCAACATCCCATAACCTCAGACGATTGTATATGCATCTGCAACTTACACATGACACCTGTGGGTCTAGGGTGATTGCTTCTCTGGATGCCTCTAAGGCATTCGATTCTGTTGAGTGGCCTAATCTTTGGCACGTGCTCAGGGGTTTTGGATTTGGCCCTTCCTTTATTACCTGGATACGTATTTTATATAGCAGGCCTAGAGCTTCTGTGGTGACGGGAGGTCTGAGCTCACAGTATTTCTCTTTACAGCGTGGTACTAGGCAGGGTTGCCCGCTTTCGCCCTGCTTGTTCGCTTTGGCCTTGGCGCCTCTGGCTGTTCTTATCCATGCAAATCCATTGATTAAGGGATTGAGGATGAAGGATAGAGAGGAAAAGATTGCTCTATACGCTGACGACGTTTTGCTTTTTTTGGAAGATGATGGATGCTCTCTGTAGACCACTTTGAGGTTGGTGGATGATTTTGGTACGTATTCTGGATTCCAAATAAATTGGGCTAAGTCTTCTTTGCTTCCGATTGATGGCAGATCAAGCGGATCTACTGTGACCGCAGCTCCACTTACATATGTGGAAGAATGTACTTATTTGGGGATTAGGGTGACAACGGCGATGGACTCCTTCTTGGAGTTGAATTTGATACCCAATATTCAGCACTTTCATGACAAAACAACTGCATGGCTCTCCTTGCCCCTGAATGTCATTGGTCAGTCTAATCTCATTAAAATGATCTTTCTGCCTAAATTTTTGTATATTTTTCAAAACACGCCAATTCCCATACCTAAAAAGTACTTTCGACAAATAGACAAAATTATTACACGCTTTCTGTGGCGGGGGGGAGGGCTAGAATCAGACTGACTACACTCATGAGATCTAAACGTGAGGGGGGTATTGCATTACCCAATTTTTATAGATATTATTTGGCGGCACAATGTTGATATGCATTGGATTTTGTCTCTTCCCACCCTCGTTACCAGACTACCAAGGTGGATGCCTTATTGCTGCACCCTACATATACTTTATCCCAGTTCTTACATGGTGGTTCTGCTGTTTTTATGACTCGAACCCCATTAATACTGACCCTCCATAAGGCGTGGGAGGAGCTGAAGGGGACATTGGGATACATTTTCATGGACCCGGATACCCCCTGTGGGGTGCTGCGGGATTAAGTCACTTAATTGGCAGCGATTTTGGCCCTTTATGGGCTAGGTATGGTGTTACTTGCCTCGGACAACTATACCATGATAATCAGTTGAAATCTTTTTTGCAATTGCACGAAGAATTCCATGTACCGCATACCCTATTTTATTCCTATTTATGTATCAGACATGCTCTTCGTGCTCAATGGGGGGATCGGAACCCGGTGGTCTCTAGGCTTCCACTGCTCGCTAGGATGATACTTATTGAGCCTCCGCGACCTATATCCTTTATTTATCGTTGGTTGGATTCCTATGTTGGAAGTGAACTCCCCTCTCGGACCAAGTGGGAATTGGACTTGGGCCAATTGGAAGACTGGGAATGGGATATGGCTAGGGCGGGACCTGCGTCGGTGGCAACGTCGACTAGACACCAAATGATACATCTGAATATTCTGCATCGTATTTATTATACACCGGTTAGATTGTGCAGAATGGGTAGTTCCAGATCTGATTGTTGTCCTCGATGTGCTGATATCCAGGGTACGTATTTTCATTTGATCTGGGGATGTCCTGGAGTTGAGAAGTTCTGGCATGCAGTCATGCGTATTGTGGTCCTGGTGTTGGGGAGACCTATTCCAGTGACACCGAAGATATGTCTCTTATCTATTTTCCCTGATGAAATTGAGGGTGTTGCTGACAAACTTCTGCTGAGCGAGCTCCTGGTGATGGCGAGAAAGGTGTGGCCTTGAATTGGATGTCAAACAGAGTTACCATTTGCAAAGCGTGGATAAATCTGGTTTCACAGTGTATCCCACAATATTCCTGGATGCCTGTTGGTTGCTGAGTGTTGTTTTGGCTACGCCCGGTTAATATTGACAGGTTTTTCCTTATGCTCACTGAAGACTGTCCCTCTCTGCAATCTAACCAGACAGTCTTGCTGCTCTGAGGTGAGCAGTGTTACATCAGTAAAAGGGGGAGGGAGTATTGGACAGTATTGAAATAACACATGGCCCAAATACTATGAGCTGCTTTTATTATGAAACTTTATTATCCCTTTACAAATAATGGCTTCTTTATATCTAAAACTATATATATATATATATATATATATATATATATATATAGTTTCTCTATTTGTGTAAATATGCAGCTGTGTGCTCCAGGACATACTTGAAAATGAGAGAAATTTCAAAGTATTCTTCCAGGTAAAACATTTACTAAATATAATAAATTTATCTGCAAATACAAAAATCCCCTTTTCTCTAGCATCACTGAGGGATGCAGGGACCATTGGAATATCCCAAAGAAGTCCCAACATTTTTTAGATGGAGGGAAGAAAACTTTGTGGCCAAAACTGGTACAGAATGCAATGGTTAATCTACGATCACACAAATCCAAATTTCTAGTATACATTCGATACTGACATTCACCTAATATATAGTACAATCAAAAAGCGTTGAATTATGAATATGTTTGTTCATCAATACACCATAAATTTAAATTAGCGACGCAATATATATATGCAAACGAAGTTAGACATGCATGCGCTAAAGCAATAAGCAATAAATGTATAGGACGACCCAATGGACTATTCAAAACGCAAATCAAATTAATTTGCTATGCATAATAATCCTATATTAAGTAATTATGAATCATTTCCAAATGACAGATCGAATGTATAAACAAAGTATGATAATCAGGTCTTCAAAAACGTCCCAATAGACCTATGATCATTCTCTTCAGATCTAAAATCGAGAGAAGTTATTCATAAAAAAAGAAAAAAGAAATAATCAATATCAAACCCAATCCCACAAAACAGGTCTCAATTTTCCATTGACACATTAAACATAAAGGACATGAACTCTTTGATGTATATTATACATGATGACACACTATCGTTTAGAGAATTCATCCAAATACATCCATTAGGCCGTCTTTCATCCACGTTAAAGCATCTTAATTGCTCAAATGTTACACCTTAATAACATCTATTGGACAGCAGAGACAAAACATATATTATCTGAGATGAGTGAAAAGCTAGTCTAAACATCCACATTTTATGAAAGTCAAAAGCTCAACCATAACAAATCCCCATTCTCCCATAAAAATTTAACAGTAATCCTCAAATATGTTCTCCAGTCCAAAGAGATTTGTAATGAATTCGGATTCTGTTTTCTCTCACTTGATGTAAAAAAGGAAATGGTTCAGAAGGGGAAGTAATGAAGCAATAAGCTCTTTAATATTCTAGCATAATTTTTCATATATCACCAAAGATATAGAAGATCTGAATTTCTTAATACCTAAAAAAAAAAAAAAAAAATATGTATTAGTTTACATTATACCTAATAAATGAATAATAATAAAAACATTTTTTTTCACAAATATCAATAACACAAAATCCAAAAATAGAATACAGATCTAAAGAACTTCTTACATCCAAATTATAATATAACCATTAATCTCAAAAAAATATAATTATTGCCTATGTAAGAAACTCGTAAACAACATATCTTCATTCATTACTTTCGGATAACATGATTGCAACATGTATATCCACCATGTTTCCCTTTGTAAGAGATGGTTAGACAAATTCCCTCTTCTGATATTGGATGTCATTTTTTCAAGGCCATAAAAAC
Source organism: Rhinophrynus dorsalis (assembly GCA_037306005.1). Classification (NCBI taxonomy): domain Eukaryota; kingdom Metazoa; phylum Chordata; class Amphibia; order Anura; family Rhinophrynidae; genus Rhinophrynus; species Rhinophrynus dorsalis. The sequence continues at coordinate 117,477,978 of CM074722.1, forward strand.
CCATACCTTCTGTATATCCTTCATGTTTTAAAAGAAAATGTGAAGCCACCGTCATCAAGGTTACTCCTTTACTTTGATCCGTTCTTGCATTTCTGATCAAAGACGTGTTTCTGAAGTCTTGCTTTCAACATCTGCTTAGTCTGTCCTTCATAAATCAAATCACAAGGACACTTAATAGCATATATACAATTCTTTGTTCTGCAGTTGATAAAATCCCTCAATATTATATCCTTGCCAACCACAGGACTAAAAATATGTTTAGAACTAATGACATATTTACATATTGAACAACTTCCACAGGGGAACGTACCCACACATTTCAATCCAGATATATGCCGTATTGATGGTCGCAAATGACTGTGGACCAATTGATCCGAAAGATTTCGACTTCTCTGTGTAATAATAGATGGCTGTGTGCTAATCCATTGATTTATAATATGGTCCCCCTGTAAGATATGCCAATGTTTCTTAAATAATCCTTGGATTTGAGTCCATTGTTGGTTGTATGTGGTAATTGGCAGAATCAAATTCGGTCTTTCACTAACCTGTTTGCCAGTGATTAGTAGTTCTGACCTGTTTGATCTCTTGACACTATTATACCCTCTTTTAATACATTTTTTGGGATATCCTCGATCCTGGAATCTCTCTTGAAGATCTTGAGCATTGTATTCAAACATTTCATCTGTAGAACAGTTACGACATATGCGTAAAAATTGTCCAGTTGGAATAGCTTTTTTAATATGTTCTGGATGTGCACTATCAAAGTGTAAAAGGGAATTTACTGAAGTTGTTTTTTATATATAAATAGTCTGTAACCGATTATCCTCATCCACCTTAATCATCACGTCCAAAAATTCCACTTCCACTTTCGAGACCTGCAAAGTTAATTGAATATTAAAATCATTTTTGTTAAGCTGGTTCACAAATTCATAACAAAGATATTCTGGTCCTTGCCAAATAAAAAATATATTGTCTATAAAATGATACCAAAGTGGAATGTATTCTGTTAAAGTGGCATTCTCATCGGAAAAAACATATTCTTGTTCCCACCATCCTAAGAACAAATTAGCCATAGAGGGGCACACTTGCCCCCCATGGCAGTCCCAACAAGTTGCAAGAAATATTCAGCATCAAATAAAAAATAATTGTGCTGAAGCACAAACTTAAGCAAACACAATAAGAGTGTACATAATTCAGTATGAATAGCAATAGTCGACCATTTTAAGAAGAACTCAACCGCCGAGACCCCCTGCTCATGATCAATACTGGAGTACAAAGCCTCCACATCACAGGTCACGAGCAGGGAGCCTGGCTCCAAAGTCAACTCTTGTATCTTTGTCATTAAATCAGCAGATAAATATGATGGCAGAATCAAAACAAGTGGCTGCAAAAAATAATCAATAAAGGTACATACATTTTCACACAAGCCTCCTATTCCGGCCACTATTGGTCTGCCTGGTGGTTTCCTCAAATTTTTGGGAACCTTTGGTAAAACATAAAATGTAGGAATCCCTGGATGTTCAACTGTCAAAAAATCAAATTCCTTTTTAGTGATGATATTATTAGAAAAGGCATTGGACAATATTTGATCAAAACATGTTTTATAGAGGTCCATTGGATCTGATGGTAAACGTTTATAGGAGTTTCTATTATAGAGTTGTCGATGAACCTCTTGTATGTATAAATCCCTGGGCCATAAGACTATATTACCTCCCTTATCAGCCTCCTTAAAGTGATAGTAATGTGTAAAAAAACTTTTTTTGCATTTAGAAGAGCTCAAAAAGCTGATCTAAATGCAAAAAAACGTATCTCTCAAACTGCTATGGTTTAAGACATATGGGCGTTTGAAGTTTGATTTCTCCTACTGACAGCTGTAAAGCTGTCAGCGGGAGATTCGTGTCGGTCGACACTGTAGTGCTTGAGAAGTGCTGGGATCTCGTTACTTACACGGAATCCCTTCAATGGAATGGTCTAAAACATGTGCCTAGTGTTCAGGCACATGTTTTAGACCATTCCAATAAAGGGATTCCGTGTAAGTAATGAGATCCAGGCACTTCTCAAGCGCCAGCGTGTCGACCGACATGGATCTCTTGCTGACAGCTTTACAGCTGTCAGTAGGAAAAATCAAACTTCAAACGCCCGTATCTCTTAAACCATAGCAGTTTGAGAGATACGTTTTTTTGCATTTAGATCAGCTTTTTGAGCTCTTCTAAATGCAAAAAAGTTTTTTTTAGACATTACTATCACTTTAATTTCAATGTCAGTCCAACTTTTGATTTCTCTCAAAGCTCGTTTCTCTCCTGAGGACAGGTTAGAAGTATGTTTTCGACTAACAGGTAAGTTTAAGATTTCAGTAGACATCAATTGATAGAAAACCCTTACCTCCAGACTGATCTGCACTGAAGGTGCAAAACTCGAAGGGGGCCTAAAGGGAGTCTATCTCGACCCCTTATCTTGAGCCCTTTCTTCTGTCATTTGATCTATATCCAAAAGGTCCACCAACAGCTCCAACTGTCTCACATCTGGATCCGAATTAATATTGATCGATGTTGATTTATCAAAAAACTTTTTGAGAAGTAAACGCCTACAAAATAGATAAAGATCTTTAGTTAACTGAAATGTATTAATTTGTTGATCAGGACAAAATGACAATCCCCTCTGTAACACTGACCGATGATTGTCAGTTAATTGATGTGTAGACAAATTCACAATACTCATTCTGTTATCTTTTTGTTCTTGCTTCTGTTCTTGTGTGGTTTGCGATTTGACTTGTTCTGATTCTGTGATCATCATCACTAAGTAAATCAGATTCTGAACCTGACTGTAAAGCAGACAAGGGGGAATTACTCTCTGTGATCTTCTGCGCAGTTGTACTCATCTGTTTTTCAGTTGATTTTCTATATTTAACTGAAAGTTTATTACCCCTATGTTTCCACTTATATACATGATGATTAACATAATCCTTACTGTCTTTATCGAACTTGATTTTCTTTTTATCCACAATTGTCTGTTCCACCTTATCTACTTCCACTTTAAGTTGTGTCTGAAGGGGAATAACCCTTTTCTCAATATCAAATGTCATTAATTTTATATTGAGAGCCGCAATTTCTCTCTTGACTTCCATAAGTAATGTTGTATCATGCTCAATAAGCAATTTCATCAATTCCAATGAACATTTGTTAAGAATGTCCTCCCATCTCTCTTTAAAATTAGGCTCAGCTTCCCATGCTGGCAAAATCTGAATCCTCAACCCTCGTGGTATTAACTTACTCTTGATATAGTGTTCCAAACTATTAATATTCCACCAAAGAGTAGTGAACTGATAGTGTAATTTAATTAGTGACTTACAAGTGTCAGTAAAAGAATCCAAAACCGTTTTTACAGGAGAAGTTTCCTCCATATTTTCTTGACTTGAAAACACCCGTGAAAGTTTGTTTTTTTATTATTCATTTATTAGGTATAATGTAAACTAATACATAAAAAACATATTTTTTTTTAGGTATTAAGAAATTCGGATCTTCTATATCTTTGGTGATATATGGAAAATTATGATAGATTATTAAAGAGCTTATTGCTTCATTACTTCCCCTTCTGAACAATTTCCATTTTTATATCAAGTGAGAGAAAACAGAATCCAAATTCATTACAAATCTCTTTGGACTGGAGAACATATTTGAGGATTACTGTTAAATTTTTATGGGAGAATGGGGATTTGTTATGGTTGGGCTTTTGACTTACATAAACTGTGGATGTTTAGACTAGCTTTTCACTCATCTCAGATAATATATGTTTTGTCTCTGCTGTCCAATGGATGTTATTAAGGTGTAACATTTGAGCAATTAAGATGCTTTAACGTGGATCACGCTTCTGTTTTTGTTGCACTAATAAAGGTGTATTGCATTTTACCTTTTTGTGTCCTTGTCTGGTTCCTGGTCCCTAACAGTACACAAGCACCATGAACTCAGGAGACGCAGGTAATCCACCAAATATTTTTTTCAAGCTGGACCAGGTAGACCAGCGCATTGACCAATTTGCTGCAGCCCTCCAGACTTTGTTGCTCCATACTGAGCATCTGGTTCCACAGCCTCAGTGGTCCTCGGTGCAGGCTGACTCTGTAGCTGCTGCCGCTCCCGCTCTGGCTGCCAATGGTGATTCCAATGTTGCGAGAGGTATGACAGGGTCTGCCCTGCTTCCCCAGCGTTATGGGAGGAACCCTAACTAATGCAGAGGTTTTCTAAACCAGGTTGGCATCTATCTGGAGATGGTACCACAGTCATTCCCATCTGATAGGAGTAAGGTGGGCCTCGTGATTTCCTTACTCTCTAACAGGGCCTTGGCTTGGGCTACTCCCCTTTGGGAGACGCAGGAACCTATTGTATACAATTACCCTGAGTTTGTGGCATCCTTTAAAAGGGTATTTGATATACCGGGCCGCTACACCTCGGCTGCCAAGCACCTAATGTCCATCCAGCAGGGCACTAAGACGGTTTCCAATTATGCCATAGAGTTTTGTACCCTGGCAGCCTGTCACGGTGAGACTTGTGAAATAAAGACACTTGACAAGTACAGATACGATAAAATGAAGATTTTATTAAAAGAATGATAAAGGGAGTAAAGTATCTCTCCACCCTTCACTAGACCAGGTATGGAGACAGTGCAACGGTACTTCCCCAATCCTTCACTAGACAGGTGTGAAGCTAGTACAACATACAATACCCCAGAAAGCTGGAGCACATACAAGGATCGAGAGTACTTCTCCAACCCTCACGAGGCCAGGTATAGGAACAGTGCAACAACACTTCCACAACCCTTCACTAGACAGGTGTGAAGATAGTACACAGACAATATCCCAGAACGCTGGAGCACCTACACGGAGCGAGAGTCCCCAGAACGCTGGGGATAGCCAGGCAACAAAACAGGCCCTACAACTCTAGGGGCCTGACAGGCAATGGTGACTTTCCCTAGAATGCTAGTGTTAACCAACAGGCAGAGGTGACAAACTCTAGAACGCTAGGGGAGACAACAGGCTACCCAGACAATAGGCCACAAGTGGACAATGGACAAGGCTGACAAATAGGCTGACAAATACGGAGTACTTCCTGGAGGCATTATGAGCGGCAGCATCAGGTAGGCCGAGAATGGAACAGTCAGCCGGAGCTGGGTAGGTCGGAGTGGAAAGTCAACCAGAGCCAGGAGTGCTGCAGAGCAAGAGTCAACCAAAGCCAGTAGGAAAGGTCAGATGAAGCAGGAGTCTCAGCTGGATCAGGTAGTCAGACGAAGCCAGGGGTCTCAGCCAGATTGAGTAGTCAGATGAAGCCAGGGGTCTCAGCTGGATCGGATAGTCAGATGAAGCCAGGAGTCAAGCCGGAATGGATAGTCGGATGATGCCAGGAGTCAAGCAGGAAGGAAGTCAGACGAAGCCAGGAGTCATACACAGGAATCAGCAATCGGAACACAGAAGCACAACGCTCAGGTACACCACGAAAGGGCCAGGGTGTATAGTGGGGTTGAGGTCTTTAAGGCCTACATGTGGGAGGAGATACCAGTGGCCTATAAGAATAGCGATATATAGAGAGTGAGAACAAGGTCGCCTGTACCACAGAGCACCACTGGAGGCAATCACGGGCACCATGATACAGCCGAGGTTGGTTTGAATAATGAGGCTTTCGTGGCTGCTTTCTCTAATGGGCTTTCAGATACGGTTAAAGATGAGATTGCAGCCCGGGACCTTCCCAGTGATTTAGAGGAACTGGTCTAATATTGTATTCTGATTGACTCCTGAATCCGTGAGAGACATTCCTTTAGGGAGCACCTGCGGAGCCATCCCATCCATTTAACTCCGAGCCTTTCATCCCCACCGTACCTCCCTCTCCTCCTGCACCTCCTAGTCTCGACACCTCAGGTGGTGTGGAGCCCATGCAGATTGGGTTCTTTCACTTGAGGAGGAGGGAGGGCATGTCCCTTTACTGTGGTAAGATAGGGCACCTACTGCGAACTTGCCCTACATGTCTGGAAAACGACCACACCTAAGGTCTTATAGGGGACAGACCTTAGGTGGCGTCTCAGCCGGATATTCATACTGATAAACCACTAGTCTCAGTTGGGCTCTCTTGGGGCAAAAGTTTTTCAGAGGCACTTATTGACTCCGGTGCAGCGGCCTCTTTGTTGACAGTGACTTCGCTCAGAAGCACTCCATTCCATTAGAGCTCTGTACCACTCCACTTGCCCTCAAGGAGATTGATGGTAGACCCCTACAGCCGCCACAGGTCACCCACAAAACCGCTGCTTTGTCTATGGCTGTAGGGGCTCTCCATCACAAAACCTTACAATTCCAGGTGATCCACGCTCCTCACTATCCTGTGATCCTGGGTTATACATTGTTGCACAAACACAATCCCACGGTTGATTGGGTAAGGGCTGAAGTCATGGCATGGTCACCCAATATGCGGATACACAATGTGTTCCATGTCTCGCTGCTGAAACCTCTGGTATGTAATCGTTTCACTACGGTCTCTCCTCGACCTCATAGGTGCCCGTTGACAGCCATGAGGAGTACGAGATCTGATCCATAGTTGACTTTCGTAGGTTCAGAGGAAGTCTTCAATATTTGGTCCATTGGAAGGGTTAGGGTCCTGAGAAGCGCTCATGGGATCCACCTGAAGACGAGCATGCCCCACCCTCCTCCATGCTTTCCATGCACGCTTTCCCCATAAACCTGGTCCTGCCCCACGGGGGTGGGGGGGTCATTAAGGGGCGGTACTGTCAAGGTTTTGCTGAGCTGCTCCCATTCTGCCTATTGATTCTTCTTTCTGGGCTAATCTAGTGCTCTGCTACCCACTGCTGCTGTCTTATGAGCTTCTGGCTCAGGCTGAATCAGCTGACCTCTCTGATTACTCACCTGACTGTTATCAGCCAACCCTCTCAGGGTATTTATAGCAGCTTGACTCACTTCCTCATGGTCCTTGTGTTTGTTTGCTGACCTGTTGCTGCTGGCTGCTGTGGGTTTTCCTGCATTCCTGTTTGCTGTGTTCCAGACCCTTGGCTTGTTCCAGACTTCTCTGACTTCTGTGCTTCTGACCCATGGCTTGTTCCTGAAATCGCAGACTTCTGGTTTCCTGACTCTGGCTCAAATGAATACCTGTCTTGGTTCCTGACCCTGGCATGTCTTTTGGTTTATGCTCTTGGATCATGCTTCTGTTTTTCTTGCACTAATTAAGGTGTATTGCATTTTACCTTTCTGTGTCCTGTCTGGTTCCTGGTCCTTAACAGAGAAAGACTTCATGAATAAACAAGTCGGCCAACTCAGCAGCTGTAGGAAGTTTGGGTAGTGGTACAAAATGTCTCTGCTTAGAGAATCAGTCATCTATGTCCCATATCACATTGTTACCAGAAGAGGAGGGTAAATCCACCACGAAGTCCATGGAAGTTTAAGTCAATAGCAGAGTAGGCACATGGAGAGGTTGAAGGATACCAACAGGACATGAACAAGGTACCTTCATATGTGCACATACAGGGCAGGAGGACACAAAGGAGGCCACATCTGTTTTCAGCGCAGGCCACCAAATGTATCTGGAGATAAGGTCCTAAGTGCATAGAAGACAGGCTTAACAGGTGGTCAGAGAGCAATGCCCCCAAAGCAAGACATCAGAGCGATATTGTTCTGGTACAAATAACACGTTGAGAGGCAAGGAAAACCCTGTAGAACAAGAAGACTGTGCCTTCCTGAATGAAGTGTGCAAGGATGTAGACAATGAACCCATGATACAAGTGGATGGAACTTTTGGATCAAGGCAGTTGGGAGAGCAGAAGTGGTCTCGTGTTGGCAGTAGAGAACATTAGCCTTAATATTCTTCATTCCAGGAATATAGTAAATGCCAATATGAAATCTGGAAAAGGACAAAGACCAACGAGTCTGGCATGCGTTTAAACTCTTGGCAGATGCCAAGTATTGAAGATTCTGGTGGTCGGTGAGGATGTTGACCAAATGAGGAGATCCTTCCAGTAAGCACCTCCCCTTCTCCAAGGTCAGCATCACTGCCAGGAGTTCCTTGTTCCTTGAGATTCAAATCTTCCTTACCCAGAAAGGTTAGCGAGCGATGACCAACAAAATACACATTAACCTTAAACCTGCGTCGCGTAGAAAATCTTACCTAAAAACACATGATAAAAATGTTACCTAGTACCACAGCCAATCACAGCACTCCGTAGTAGAAAGATCAGTCAGAAAATCCAAATTCGACGTTGACAGTTCTGAACAGCATTCTCTGTGATTCCCTACACAGCCAGTAGGGGAACACAGAGATGGCTTTCAGCACCATGGACAGCTTTGAATGCCATAGGGATGTGCACTGCTCAGCCTGTGGCATTCGAAGGTTTAAACAGAAATAGTACACCAAGCACTACACAATGCCCCCCTTCGACACCCTCCCTTAGTATGTCGACATATATTGCATATATTCGGCATACTAACTCCATCCCACATTCACCTTATTGACTCATATAGTAGTGGAACCTGTCTTTTATCCGACAATTAACCAATTGAGTACCAGAGAGGTAGGAAAGCATTGCTTAGCATGTTTCCTACCCCTCTGGTACCCAAAGGGTTAATAGGCAAGATATGCCTGTATATGTATGTGTATGTGAACAAGTTATGTTTTATTAATGTAATGTGTTTAACTTTAATGTTATATACATTTACTGCACCAAGAAATTAATGAATGGAGGTGAAGGCACTGCGGTCCCATCATTCAATCAGTCAGCCAGGTCAAACTGGGTGACTGAGTGATCAGAGCGCAGAACTGCTCCCACAATTGCATCTTTAGTTAGATCTCATTCATTTTTAATGCCCTACCTCCTGTGTCCCATTGCTATTAGTACTTTTGCTCTACTCTCCTTCAAACAGAGAGTGGAGCAAAAGTACTAATAGCAATGGGACACAGGAGGTAGGACTTGATAAATGAATGAGTTCTGAGTAAAAATAGAATTGTGTAAGCAGTTCTGCGTTGTGACTGCAGCGCTTCCCTCAATTTCCATTTATTAATAGCCTGGTGCTGGTGCTGGCGGTGGCTGTAAAGCCGGCAGTGTGGCTGGGGACAAGAGAGGCATTGGAGGAAGCGGGTGTAGGGGAGAGAGACATCGGAGGAAGTGGGTAGCAAGCTTGTATTTGCTGCCCGCTTCCTCCGATACCTCTCTCCCCTCCTCACTCCTCGACATGGACTCGCACACTGAATGACTTCTTGCATGCAGGGGACAATGTCGACATTGTCCCCTGCATGCAAAAAGTCGTGGCACCCAGAATTATTATGTGTGCCCCCAGGGTGTATTTCAACCCAAAAGGCCTCTACCTTATTATTGGACCCTTAATTTATATCTTCCCTTAAACTAGGTTTTAAGGCACGCTTTACATATAGGCATACCCCTCCTCCCCTTTTATTAACCCTATCCCTCCTAAAAAGTGAATAACCCTCTAGATTGACTGCTAAGTCATATTTATCATCTAATCAGGTTTCAGACACACCAATTAGATCAAACTGCTCTTGTATTGCAATCATTTCTAGTTCCCCTATCTTACCAGACAGACTATGAGCATTTGCATGCATAAATTGTATCTTTTTGCCATTCTTAAAGATTTCATTTTTTTGTCAAATATATTTATCTTTTATCAGGTTGTAACAATGGTAACTCCCTATTAGATGAACTAGCCCATTCCCCCTCTCTACCCCCATACCCCCATTTCTTCAGTTATACTACCTTCCCCATCCTGTGTTGCAGCACCCTCCCACCCTTTCTAGTTTAGTCTTCTCCAGCTCTCTAACCATCCTAACTCCCAGCACCATGGACCCCTTCCACAAAGGTGCAATCCATCACGACTATAAAGATTGCCCCCAAGGGAAAAGTCTACCCAGTGCTCTGGGAACCCACACCCCTCCTGCTTGCACCAAGTCTTTAGCCATCTCCTCTTGCCTTTCCTGCTTTCTCTGCTTAAGCTTATATCCTAAGTATCTGAAGTCCTTCTTAACGGATCTCCATTTCCCACTGACTTTGTCATTAGTACCAACATGTACTATGACAGCCGGGTCATGCCCAGCCCCTCCCAACAATCTATCAACCTGATCTGCCACATGTTGAACCTGAGCTCCCGGGAGACAGCAAACTATTCAATTGTAGTGATCCTGGTGACAGATTACCCTGTCTGTCTTTCTAATAATGGAATCCCCTACCACCACCATCTGTCTAGGTCTGCCTGAGTCCCGGATCCCATCCGTGCTAGAGGGGATGTTCTCCCAGCTGTTAGAGAGAAAAGTCCTCTCCAGCAAAGGCATTCCTGTGTCAACATCCCAAACATCATTACTCAATGTAGCAAATCTGTTAGGGTTAGTAAACATAGGAGTTTCCTCCCTATTCCTCTGCCTCCCTTGCTATGTCTAACTGTAACCCATCTGGCTACCTGCTCTTTCTATGTGCAGTCTCCACCTCCAGAACTACCTACCGCCACTTCCTACTGGTCAGTCAGCAGACCTCTCTCAAGATTGGCTGTCTCTCTCAATGGTACAACTTGCTCCTCCAGATCTCTAATTCAAGCTTCCAGAGTGATCACTTGCTCACATCTGCCATGAATGTATGCACCCTGGAACTGTTGTTCCAGGTGTGCAAACATATGGCAGCTTATGCACTGAGTTAAATGGACAATTATGCTACCATATTATGCCAGTTACCACAAGCTAAAAGGCAGGCAAAAAAAAATATATCTGCACACTAAAGTTGATAAATGTGTTCCCCTGTGAAATCCCCTGTATTTGAACCCCTTTGTTATTTAAGGGCTTGATCCAAATGTTGGAGACGGCTGTTTTTTCTGCCAATGGCATTTTTTCCAGCTCAGTAAACTATTCAAATGTCTGTGCTGTGAAAAAATACCGGCAAAAAAAGAGCCGTTGTATGTTAAAGTTAAGAGGTGTTTTCATCCATTGAAAATGATGAAAACACCATAAATAGCAATTCAAATGTCTGAGTTATCCAAGAAAAGGTGATAAGGTTATCTCAGGAAAGTTAAGACCTATTTTTTTTATAACTTGAGTCCATTATCACCTGTTTAAACAGCCACCTCATATCAATACATCCAAAGGATGAAAAATGTTTCAAAAGTTAGTAGAATTAACCCTATGCGTGCCAGTGGGGTATAATTGCCCAGCCAGAATTCATAGGGTTAACCCAACTAAGTAAAAAAACATCTAATTACAAGTAACACTTACCATTAATCCTGATGTCCAATGGAGTCTTCGGCTTCCTGGTCATCTTCTGTCCTTTATTCTTCTCTTGTATCTTGTCTTCTTGTTGTAAAAACACAAAAAAAGGATATGTTAAAAGCATACATATGCGGCACACTGATACATAGTTTAACCCCTTATTTGCCAGAGGGGTACGTAACACATTGCAAAGCAATGCATTGTGTACATCTCTGGGGCTCAAAGGGTTAAATGATGCAGTAATGTGCCGGTTGTTAAAATATAAATGTTCCCATGCATATTAAATGTTCCTAAGTTATGCCAAGACAATCGTACAAAAGCAAACACAAAGAATGGGAGGGCGCCAAGACAATCATGTTGCCATAAGTAAAATTGCCAAAATTATACTTAGCATTGATATATATTGTCACTGTCTCCACCGCTGTGTGAGGCCGCTGAGGCGGTTGCAGAGACAGGATAATGCGCTACCCCCCCCTTCATATCCACAGGCCGATGCCCGCTCAAGTCTGAGGGAATTAGGACTGAGACTGCCCTTATATATGGGCAGTCTTACTTCTAATTCTCTCACAGGCATTGGCTGGGATATGCTTATGCATCTCCCAGCCAATCAGTTTAAAGCACAGCCGCTCAAAGCTGATTGGCTGGGAGGTGCGTAAGCATATCCCAGCCAATGGCTGTGAGAGAATTAGAAGTAAGACTGCCCATATTTAAAGGCAGTCTCAATTCTAATTACCTCAGACCGGAGCGGGCATCGGCCTGTGGACATGAAGGGGGAAGTGGCACATTATTCTGTCTCCGCTGCCACCTCAGCGGCCTCACACAGCGGTGGAGACAGCGAAAATATATATCAATGCTAAGACTGATTTTGGCAATTTAACTTATGGGAATACGATTGTCTTGTCATAACTTAGGAGCATTTAATATGCATGAGCGCATTTATATTTTAACAACGGCACACTCCTGCATCATTTAACCCTTTGGGCCCCAGAGAGGTACGCAATGTATTGCTTTGCAGTGCGTTGCATACCCCTCTGTCACTCAAGTGGTTAAACTATGTATCAGTGTGCCGCATATGTATGCTTTTAACTTATACTTTTTTTGTGTTTTGCAGCAAGAAGACAGAAGATACAAGAGAAGAAAGAAGACTGAAGATACAAGAGAAGAAAGAAGATAGAAGAAAGAATGGAGATAGATGGAGACAGACAGTGGATGACAGGTAAGTGTAACACAGATTATTTAACGATCGGTGCTTGAAGTTCCCAAAACAGCCATTATTTAGCAGCGTTTTGGGAACTTAACGCACAAAACGGACGTTTGAACATGGTGCCAGTTTTGTGGCCTAACATCCGTTCTGATTAATGCCGGTATAACATTTGAATACCGACCAGGAAGATTTATTTTATCGTTCGGTATCCATTTTGCCCTACGGCATTTGTTTACTCCAATATTTAGTTCGAGCCCTAAATTCCCACAATTACCACACTTATGTACTTGAATCCCCTTGTTATTTATATTCCCACACTTACCACACTTCTGCACTTATACACTGATGCAAGATTAACACGTTCAAGTATTCACTGTGTATCTGTTATTTAAAGAAGAAACCCACCACTTACAACACAGCAATGAACCACTCCCACCACAGCAGGCTGCAATCAGTTTCTTGTACTACTGCAGAGGGAGGGAAAAAACACAGTTTTGTCTTTTATCCTCTCCCTTACCACACTACACCACACATAAAATACTTATTCAGTTTCTCCAGCAAATATAGCGTTTAGCTTTTCAGTTCACAGATCACTGATCAACTTACAGATCTCTCTCTCTTTCTGTTTTTTAAAGCAAGAAAAAAAGCACAGTTTTGTCTTCAGAGAGTATGACAACTCTGGGTTTCCTGTAGGAGATGGCAAGAGTCACAGACTGCCCACACATGCTGCCTCAACCTCCACCACCTCCTCTAGTCATGTTGTCAAAGCAATAAAGTTACAGGTGTGCCATGTCCTGCCATCCCACACTTACTGAGTTCCTGGGAAGGAGTCAAAAACGTCACAAAAACAATAAAAAGTAAGCCTGTGGAATGACAAGATTGTCAAGATGTTGGCAGTGGGCATGTTCCCTCTCACCATCTGTGGGCAACACTTGCTTACAGCATCAGGTGACATCCAGTAATTGTGCCTCTGGTTCTGGCAGTGTGATAAAAAGGCAGCAGGAGGATAACCCATACCATCGGCAATCTACTTTGTGCATGCTCCTGAAAAGCTGGTTTTGTCTGCTGATAATGGCTCCAACATAATTGCTGCCTTGAGAATAGGTGATTATGCCCTGCTTTGCTCATGTGCTAAATTTAGTTGTGACCAGATTCCTGGCAGAATCCAAAACACTCAGAGAGATGCTTACTATTGCCCTCAAAATCAGTGTCCATTTTAGTCTCTCCTACAGTGCACACAACACTCTGTATTCTATACAAGAGAGTAACAACCTGTAGAATTTCACACTGTACATGCTAGAGCATTGGTATGAGCAGAATAAGGCCATTAGCTAATACGCCGTGCAAAACTGGAAGGATTTGGAGGGAGCCTCTTTGTCACCTGTCCATTGGCAACTAATGTGCGATGTGTGTGAACTGCTGAAACCCTTTGAGGAAGAAACCATACTGGTAAGTCGCATAGGAGCAGGAATTAGTGAAATTCTACCAATTATATTTTTATTGCAGAGTAAAAATGAGGAGAAATATTTCCATATATGAACAAGATCCTCACATAGTGCCCATTAAAACCAATGAGGAATACATGCTTGCCACTTTCCTGGACCCCTGCTTTAAACACAAAATTTTAGAATTTTGGCCAAAGAGCTATTAGCAGTTTGTGACAACAAGGAGTCATGACGATCAGCAGCATGTCTCTGAGGAATCGAATTCTGTCAAGGAATAGAGAGACATGCTTATTGATCAAGCGGAGGGTTGCATTGTGGATGAGAATTAGTGGACAAAAAAAGTATATACAGCATATTAAAAAAGAAATCAGTGAAGCATTTCAAGCAGCAGCAGGAGCACCTGATGTTGGGACCAGAACATCATTCTGAACACACAGCAATTCATGGGTCTCAGCAGGGGTGGTGAAAATCCAACATTGATGGTTGTGGTGGCACTGGTGGAAATACATCTCTTCGGGACTTGTTCCCTGAGTATGAGTTGGTAACGGACACACAGGAACACCATTTAGCTCCTAAGAATGGTCCCACTGCATGTGAGATGGTTTCTGCATACTTGCAGGATAGCTATGTTCTAGGCAGAAACAATGACCCCCATGGACTACTGGCAAACAAAGCAGGGTCTGTGGCCAGCTTTGACACCTACTCTAGTAAAACCCTTAGTTGTCACGGTTTTTGATGAACACTCAGACCCGACTGGTAAGGTTAAAATTACTTTATTAGGATAAAGTACATACAATAAGTTAAGCCCACAAGCCCACAATAACAGAACATATATATTGCAATAACAAGCCAGTCCCTTGAGATATAGGAAGATATGGAGGCAACAGCTGGCTGGAGAGAGTTCTGAACTTGAACCCGAATGACTGGAGGCACACAAGACAATAGGCAACCCAACCCTAGCAGACTAGGGGCTAGCAGAGGCTACGCAGCCCAAGTACTGGTGGCAGGGATCTAGATGACTAGGAGTCCAGTAGTAGGTAACTGGCATGAGACCCAGACGCCTGGGAGACACTGAACCCAGAAGTAACGAGGCAACACTGACCCTAGGGACTAGGGTCACAGAAAGACCAAGGCAACCCGCTTCTGGTAGGAAAACCCTAGAACGCTAGGGGTGGATCGAGACACACTACACGAAGGCAACTTGTGTCCCCGCACACTTGCAAAGTGTGATGTAACGCAACAGCTGGCTCTTGAGCCTTAAGGCTACTGCAGGAGGGAATGGAGCACTGACCCTGCCTAGAGGATCTAGGCACTGAAAGGGAGTGAGCCCAACTATGTAAATGGAGGAGGACACAGATGGAGATCAGAGTAACTCAGTCAGTGATGTACAGCACTGAACCGACACTTCTCATGTGCACACCGCCTGCGGTGGTTATTCAGTAAGAGGCTATAGCATGAATGCTCAGCCTACGGTTAGCAAGAGAATGAAAGCGCCACGCAGCGCTATTACAGACAAGCACAACAGGAAGGAGCAGAGTGGAATGCTAGCCAGATGGAGGCAACGGAGCGGGTTCAGCCAGGCACAGTTAGCAATGGAGCGGGTTCTCAGCCAGAGACAGCAGCGTAGCGGGTTCTCAGCCAGATACTGTTAGCAACATAGTGGTTTTTCAGCCAGATCAGTCAGCAACAGAGCGAGTTCTCAGCCAGATACTGTCAGCAACGTAGCGGGTTCTCAGCTAGATCAGTCAGCAATGGAGCGGGTTTTCATCCAGGTCAATCAGCAACGGAGCGGGTTCTCAGCCAGATCAGTCAGCAACGGAGCGGGTTCTCAGCCAGATCAGTCAGCAACGGAAACAGCAACACAGGATTCGCAGGAGAGTCGTCAGGCAGGCCAGGTCATACACAATCAGAGCAACACAGGAACTAACATCAGGAAAAGGTACACCATGAAAGGGCGCCTCAGTATAGACATGACTGAGTATATAAAGGCTGGCCCTGGGCAGAGTCAGGATCACAAGACCAATAAGAGAGAGGCAGTGAATCAGGAATAATAATAATATCGCTGCCTGCGACCTAGAGCACGGGCACCATGATACACTGTAGGTTGTACTTTTTTTATCTCTTGCCATCATCATGAATATGTTCCAGTATCACTTAAGCAGGAAGTTACTGTTGTGGGCAAGGACAAAGGCCCTCTGCATTTTGACAAATTTTTCAAGGCATATGTTGCTGTAGAAATCACAGCTTTGACTTTCAGCTACTTATTTCTCCACTGCAGCCCTCAGAAGAACATAGTAACATGGTAACATAGTAAATTAGGTTGAATAGACAAAAGTCCATCAAGTTCAACCTTCTCCTCATACCCCAGTAACTGAGAATTGCATAGCTTTCCTGCTACCAATTAAATTAGTCTTTATCAGACCTTCCTGATCAGCCTTCTGATAAACAGTATAACTCTGTATGTTCCCTTTTGAAAGAAGTGTATCTAATCTTCTCTTAAATGTATTCATTGTATCTGCCATAACCACCTCCCTGGGCAATGAATTCCACAATTTAACAGACCTTACCGTAAAAAAAAACTTCCTCTGCTGAAGTTTAAACCTCCTTTCCTCTAATCTCAAGGGGTGTCGCCTGGTCACCTGATCAGGCCTTGGAATAAATAGCTCACCGCAGAGATCCATGTAGTGACCTCTCATATATTTGTACAATGCGATAAGGTATCCTCTTAGTCATCTTTTCTCTAGAGTAAATACCCAAGTTTGTCTAGTCGTTCCTCATACGTCAAGTCCTTCATTCCCTTAATTAATTTTGTTGCTCTCCGCTGTACCCTCTCTAGTTCTAGTCTATCCTTTTTCAGAAGTAATATTGTGGTGGGAAATGTTGCAGCAAAGGAAACATTGGCTAAAAGGAGGAAAGCTTTGCAGTGGCGTAAAGTCATGCAGAAAATTTTTCGGACTTCTCGGCTACCCCTAGTCTTAGGTTTTACATGTTTTCATGTTTCATTTATTTTGAGTGGAATTATTATGTATGGGGGTGGGGGTAATAGATCTGTTTTGTGTGCAGGGAATCTGCGGGCTTTGCTGGTGCGAAATCGATGAGAATGGAAAGTTTTTGGCCATGGTGATGGCTCTGATGGTTGTGACAGGGTGCACAACCATGAGGGCCTGAGGGATTAAAATTATGTTCTCTATTATGTGTCTATTAAAAATGCACTATTTACACCCAAATATTTTTACCAAATTTTTCATGCTAATATTTTGGTGTGCCTTCTACTCAGGTACATCACAGTCCACAAACTACTATAAGTAACTTTATTTTTAAATCTTTAAATGCCAGAGACTGCATGAAAATAATATGCAATGTTAAATTCCTCTTATTCTTAAGAAATAGTTCTCTTTTAAAATTATTTAGACTGGGTATGTTTATCAGATTGTACAATCGCAGCATGTCAAGCTGATTGTATCCCTCCAGTTACATGAGTTATGGAAAAGCTCTGGATCCAAATCAAATCTATCCTAAACTGCTTTGACCTGAGAAAACATCAAGTTTATTTAGAGACATATGGCCACAGGATAATAGTAAAAAAAAATTCCTGACAGAGCATCAGAAGCTCAATTAATTACAAAACAATAATTAGAGAGTAACTGCAAAAAACAAAATAAAAGTAAAATATTAAGTGATACGGAGCTACCATTTAATGCATATGTTTTTAAGAAGCTATTTCAAGAGTTCAATATATATTGCCTACTATGCCCTTTAAGTAGAATAGGTTTAGCATATATTAAGTAAACATTTACATTGTCTCACAGTATTTCCTTCTGGATGAAAAAAAATATTGAATGTATTGCTGAATGATAATAATTTCCATTCTCAACAGATAAGAACCTGCCTTTGATACTCAGCTTAATGAATCTAGTACAGCTACGAAGACAGCCTGGAGGTTTAATGGATAGCACTGATTTCAAACTTCTTCATCATGGTAATTAGAAATATTCACATTGGCTAGACTGCTCTTTACAAAGACATACCTGAATACATTGGTTGCAGACAAGTAATAAAATGTATTATTTCCTGACTGATAAATGAAATATATATATTAATAAAAGGAGAAGGCTGGCATAGTGTCAGAATTCTCTGTCTCCACCACACACAGCCATGGGCAGACAGTCTCCCCCACCCAGGGACGGCAGTAAGGAGGAGATATTCATATCTTCCATACTGTCTCACTAGAACATACCTGGGGGCATGATTTTGACAGGAGTGCTCTGTCAGAATCTCTGAAATGAGTTGGCCCTCCTTCAGTTTCTATAAACAACAGCCTTTTTAACATTGCTATTCAAGACAAAACATTAATTCTTTAACGTCTCATTTGGGGGGAAGGGGAGTGTGTGAAGCTATACATTTCATACCTAATATAAACCTAGTATAAACCATTTGCTGACTTCTTTTAACTATGCTTTTGAATAGGCTCTCTTAGTCCACCTAAGGAGGGTCATTTAGCCCTCTTGGCTAAGACATATGTCACTGATACCCTTTTTGATGCGGTCAGGCTGTCTGCCAAGGCATCCAACTTTTCTATAATGGCAACATGCACTTTGTGGCTCAAGATATGGTCTGCGGACCTTTCATCTTAGAAGTCACTGGTTTCTCTATCTTTTCAGGGCAAGTCTCTTTTTGGACCTGAGCTCAAGCTGATCATAAGTGACGCTACTGGGGGCAAGAGTACCTTGTTACCTCAGATCCAAACACCCTAACATGGTGTGGCAATAGAGTCATTTTTTTGTCCTCACCAAACAGAGGCGCAAATGTAGAATACGACCGTGTCTCAGGCCTTTACCCAGTGCCCCTCCGGAAAGCCCAGGCAGCAATTGCACTCCAAGCTC
This sequence comes from Rhinophrynus dorsalis, assembly GCA_037306005.1. Classification (NCBI taxonomy): domain Eukaryota; kingdom Metazoa; phylum Chordata; class Amphibia; order Anura; family Rhinophrynidae; genus Rhinophrynus; species Rhinophrynus dorsalis. Next base: position 117,496,753 of record CM074722.1, read on the forward strand.
CCCGCTGCCAAACCCAAATCTGGGTCACTTGGGGATCCAGGGCAGATGGACACTGGAGGAGTCCCTTCAGTCCATCAATGTCCTCAGAGAGATCCATCTTGCTCTTGTGTACTTGTCCTTTCAGCTGTGGGCTCATCCAGTACAAGTCCAGCCAGACAACACCACAGCCATGGCCCACATCAACAAGCAAGGAGGCACTCTAAGCACTCCTGCTTGGTCAGAAGTCAAGTCTATATTGGCTTGGGCAGAAGATCATTTACCCACAATCTCCGTGCACAGTCCTGGTGGACTTCCTCAGTCACCAACTGGTGGATCCAGGAGAGTGGGAGCTCCACTCTGACATTTTTTAACTGTTGGTGCAGCGGTGGCATCTTCCTCAGATATATCTGATGGCCACAAGGAACAACAGGAAAGTTCAGATGTTTTGTTACCGTTGGGGGGATCCTCTGGCCTTTGCCACAGACACCTTGTTGATTCCATGGCGCTTTCATCTGGCTTACATCTTCCCTCCAATTCCTCTCATCCTCAGGGTGCTTCGGAGGATTCGGATGGACAATCTGGTGATGATCATGATTGCCCCCTACTGGACCAGGAGGTCATGGTTCCCCGAGCTGATTTGCCTCTCCATTTGGGATCCATTTTCACTGCCACTCAGACTGGATCTCCTTCTTCAGGGGTACTTCTGGAAGGAGGACGTGTACCGGTTGGCTTTGACGACATGGCTGTTGAAGCCTTCAACCTGAGGAGAACAGGTTTTTCCAATGAGGTTATCTACACTATGATTCAGACTAGGAAGCCTGTTTCCTCTAAGGCCTACCACAGGGTTTGGTCCATTTTTCAACAGGGATCTGTCTTCACAAGAGTTTGATCTTCCGGTGGTCATGTCCTTTTTGCAGGACGGCATGAACAAAGTACTCAGTTTTAGTTCCTTGAAGGTTAATACTTCGGCTCTCTCAGTATTTTTCCAGAGACGCATTGCCATCTTGCCAGATGTCAAGATATTTTTTCAAGGGGTTGCTCATGCTTTCCCTGACTACAAAGCTTCTACACCACAGTGGGACCTTAACATGGTTTTGGGTGTTTTGCAACAGCCTCCCTTTGTGACCCTTGCTATCATTTTCTGACGTGCTGAGTTGCAAGCCTTGTCTTGCAAGCCTCCTTTCATGCTTTTTCGCAAGGACAAGGCTGTTCTTCGTACCACCCAGGAATTCCTTTCTAAGGTGGTCTCTGAGTTCCGCATCAATCAGGAGATTGTTGTGCCTTCATTTTGTCCTGACCCCAAATCTGACAAGGAGAGGGATCTCCAGTTCTTGGATGTGGTGTGCTGTATTACGTTTTATGCGCACCGTACTGAGAATGATGCCTTGTTTCCTAGAGCAGGTAAGTCAAGGTTACTATTGCATCCTGGATTAAGTCTACCATTTGCAAGGCTTACAAATTCAGGAAGAAACCTGTTCCCTTTCGTGTTACGGCATACTCCACCAGGTCTGTTGGGGCATCCTGGTCCTAAAAGAAGCAGGCTTCTGCTGAACATCTGTGCAACGCTGAGACTTGGTCCTCTGTGCACACCTTGTCAAACACTATCATGTTGATATTCTGGCTTCGGCTGATGCCAGTTTGGGCAGGAAAGCCCTGCAGGCAGTTCTAAGAGCCTGCTCCTTCCTGTTTCTTACTGTTCTTTAACTGTTTGAAGCCGGTTGGTGTTCTTGTGTGCTGTGCTATTGTTTTTAGTTTCCACTGACACTTAGTTATGTTTGTGCCGTTCCTAGTTCTGGATAGTCCTAAGGAGATCTGGTATCATGGGAGCTAATGTATATCGCTATGCTCCCTGTATGTCATATTGGATGTTAAATCCTTTTCTCTTAGTCCATATGTCACGGTAATCAGGCAAATAAGGACAGACACAAAGATAAGATATAACCACCTTTATTTATTATAACAACAATAATGGAAGAGCCCCCACAGAACCCCAGACATATGTAAATAGGACCCAAGGTCCTTCTGGAGCTGCACACTGTGCTGTGCACTGCACTACTCAAGATCTCGAGACTAGGGAAGCGGCTCAAGTGGGACAACAGAAGAATGGTAGAATATGTGTAAGTCACCACTTGGTCTGCGAATGAAGGCAACAGAGAGCGAGAGCAGACCAGAGCCAGGAGGCACCAAGACTACAGGTCAGGCAAGCAGGTAGTGTAGAGAGCGAGTAGGCAGCCAGAGTCACAGGTCAGACAAGCCGGGGACTACATGGAGCGAGAGTAACCAGGCCACTGGTCAGGCAACTAGAGACTATGCTGAACGAGTAGGAGCCAGGGCCACTGGTCAGGCAAACCTAGGACTACAAGGAGCGAAAGTAACCAGGCCCTCAGGGAAGGCAACCGGGGGCTACACTGAGCGGGTAGTAGCCAGGGCCACTGGTCAGGCAAGCCGGGGTCATACACAGAGCGAGTAGTCAGCCAGAGTCACAAGTCAGAACCGATGCGGGTAGTCAGACAAGCCGGGGTCATAAACAGATCAAGATTCTCAGGCAAATGCGGGTCACAACGGAGAGCAAAGAGTAACAAGCAGGAACACCACGTAAGGACAATGACTCCTAGCCCCAAGTAGGATCATAAAGGAGCAGAAGGGGGTGGGACCTAATTAGGCCACCCAGAATAGGCCCGTAAACAGGCGTCTGAGCCAGTGCCTGTAACAGACATAGTAATGCAGAGGTGGCCTCAAGGATGCCGGCAGACACACCACAGAGGAAGGAAGCACAGGCTAACTAGGCCTCAAAGGTAGACTGTGATACCATATGACATACAGCTGTCCCATCCAGCTTGGTCTCACTTGGCTGGATGTGGGAATCCATCTTGGTTCTTATTGCTCACTGGAGCTTAGCTTTTTTCTTTACTTGCTGTCCTATTTAGTGAGCTAGTCTCATGGAAAGGGCAGGGCTAGGGTAGCCTGATAAGGAGAAGGGGAGGCTCCACCTCCAGTACCTTGTCTTCTGACATGTTCCAACTTACTTAGGAAGGATGTCTCCTCACCATGGTACCTGTATGTCATATGGACTAAGAGAAAAGGATTTAACAGGTAAGACTAAAATCCTCTTTTATACAAGATAGTAGTTTATTTGCTCTTGCAGAAGTTGAGGGACACTGCACACTAATGTGAAGTATATCTTCTATCAATATTCCTAATTCTTTCTTTAATGAGTATTCCCCAAGTAGTTTCCCATTTAGTGTATATGTAGCATGTTTCTACAGTCCAAATACATAACCTTTCATTTATCTAAATTAAGCCTCATCTGCCACTTTTCTACCCAATCACTCAGCTTATCAGCGAAAAAAACATCCTGCTCTGTATGTATTTCTTTGCTCAGCTTGATGTCATCAGCAGAGATTGAGACATTACTTTCAATTCCCACTTATAGATCATTAATAAACAAATATAAAAACATTAGGCCCAGGACGGGACCATTTGGTACCCACATACAACTTTAGACCAACTTGAAAAGGATACATTTACAACAACTTTCTGCCATCTATCATTTATCCATTTCTTTATTCATGCACAGATATCACCTCCCATACCAAAGAATTTCAGTTTATGCAGAAACCTGTTGTAAGGCACAGTGTCAAAGGCTATAATACTTTGATTACTACCTATCCTTTAGTGAAATGCACGTAAATTAGTTTGACATGATCTATTCTTCATAAAACCATGCTGGTTCCTACTAATAATATTGTTTGTCATCACTTAGTTCTGAATACTGTCAGTTAGTAACCTTTCTAAGTTCTTACCCACTACAGAAGTCAATCACACAGGTCTATAATTCCCAGGTTTGGATCTTGCCACCTTTGTGTAGAACAGTACTACATCAGATTTCCCACAACCACAGGGCATTAAGCCTGATGAAACAGAATAAATTAATATTTAGTATAATGTCCTTGCTATTACTGAACTAAGTTCTTTAAGTACTCTTGGGTGTATGCAATCAGGTCCAGGTGCTTTATTCACCATAACAACGTCCAGTGTCTTTTGAACTTTGTCCTCAGTGAGCCATATACATGATGGAGATTTTGTCTGTTTGCCCATAGCCTGCCATTGTTGCTTCCTTTGTATATACAGAAGAAAAGAATGTGTTTAAGGTGTCAGCCATAGACTTATCATCACTAATCAATTCACCCTTCTCAGCCTTAAAAGACCAATAGCATAATCTTTTTATTTATATATTTGTGCTTTTCTTGCTCTCTATTGCAATATGTTTCTCATTTTCGGTTGTTGCTTGTTTTCAGATTGTATTACATTCTTTATATATTTTTAAATGATGCACCTGACTCTTCTGACTTAAATACTTTAAAAGTCTGCTTCTTATTTTCCTGCAAACATCTTAATTAAGCCACATTCGTCTTAATTTGCTCCTCAATTTGCTGCAATTGTACTACGTCTAAGTGACCATAGTATATGTTGTGCTTTAAATTAATTCATTTCATAGCACAGGACATCTTCACCCACTAGCCTAAGCATTGTGAGATACAGTGTTGTAGTGGACAAGACTGTATGCCCAAACAATGGGTCAGGGTACCAAAACCTAAAAGGGAGAGTACTCCAAAAAGAAAATAAATTGAATACTCTACAAACTCCTTAGGATAATAAATGCCAAGTGCCAAATACTATCCTATTCTGCACTGCACATTGCATCTATACAAGCCTAAAGAAGACACTGTAAATATAAATATTTAAATATTAAACAGGCTACGGTAACCACATGAGATAAGTGTCTTTAAGTTCATATAATCCAGACTGATTCAAATCAAATGTATGCATGTATTTATATTTATATAGCACCATACATGTACACAGAGCTTTACTATCACGACACAGGTACCAAAAAATAGTAGGTATGTACCGTTGGATACATTGTCCGGTCCAGTAGGTAGATATTGACGCTAGGGGTCATAGCTCGGATGTGACCCCTGTATGCAGAAACTAGCTGAACTAACTATCTGAACTAACAGGGACAGGAGGTGACCGTAGATGGAAAGGTGGAGATAGCCATAGAGTAAACTGATGGCACACCTTAGTAAAATGACAGAGAAATAGCACAGGAACACAACAGCATCAGTAGGGTTCCTGTGGAGCTCACTGAGTGAACAATAAACAAGTGACAGGAGGGTTGGTGACACCTTAAACCAAACATAGAGGAGCTGGACTCCTCAACAGAATCAGCTCAGGCATTAATGTCCGCAGCGATCAGAGAAACCCCCTTGAGGAGAGGAAGAATGGCAAGAGGCAGGACCTCAATAGAATGCCCAGCCAAGTAGGTAGGTGACTGCAATAAAAGCACCAAGTGGCCAGGAGTAAAAGTGGGCAACCACAATAACACAAGCCCAAGGACAATAGGCCAAAAGGAACACCCTATAGAGAGACAAGATCCCAGGAGGGGAAGGAGTGCAAGGGAGCCACTCCATAAGGTAATTAGCAGGCAAGACTGCTATCGGGAACCAAACCAGCGGAGCAAGACCTCTACAAGGAGAAAACCAGAGGCAGAGTCTCAATACAGTGGCTAATACTACGGGCAAAGCAGAAAACCTGTTAGGGACCAGGAACCAGAAAGAGACAAAAATGTAAAATGCAAAACACCTTTATTAAAATAACAAAAGCAAACAAAGCAAAATCGTGATCCAGAAGTGTATACCAAAAGACAAGCTGGGGTTAGGAACCAAGCCAGGTACTCGGGCAAGCTAGGGTCAAGAACCAGAAGGGACCTCAGAGGAACCCAGGTCATGCACATGAAATCAGGAACGCAGTAGAACACTATTGCAGCCAGAAGCAAACACAAGGGCAATCAGGTAGTGAGCCAAGCTGCTTTAAATACCCTGGGAGGGTTGGCTGATAGCAGTCAGGTGAGCAAACACAGAGAGGTCAGCTGATTCAGCAAAGGGAAGGCAGCAGTAATGAATAGCAGAGCACTGGATAAGCACAGACAGTAGAATCAAGCAGCAGATTTAGGGCAGCTCAGCCAAACCTTGACAGTACCCCCCTCAATGAACCCCCCATGGGGCAAGACCAGGTTTATGGGGAAAGTGTGCATGGAAAGTATGGAGGAGGGCGGGGTCATGCACGGCTGCGGCTGGAACCCATGAGAGCTCTTCTGGACCGTACCCCTTCCGATGGACCAAATATTGAAACCTACGAGAGTCGACTATGGAGTAGACTTCGAACTCCTCATGGCCGTCAACTGGCAACGAATGGGGTCGAGGAGTGACCGTAGTGTAACAATTGCATATTCAGGGTTTCAGCAGCAAGACATGCAACACATTGTGTATTCGCATACTGGGAGAGAGGTCTAGGGCATAGGCCACAGGGTTCACACGTCGAAGGATATGGAAATGCCCCACAAAGCGGGGAGACAGTTTCTTAGAGGGCACTCGGAGGTGGAGATTTCTGGAGGACAACCAGACCCTCTCCCCGATCTGGTAGGAGGGTGCGTGTGAGTGTTTACACTTGGCCTGGAACTCCTGTGAGCGTCGCAATGACTCTTGGACCTACACCCATGTGGACCAGATTTGCTGGAGATGATCCTCCAGTGCCGGAATCCCCTGGGGAGAGAATGAATCTGGAATAATGGAGGGTTGATACCCATAATTCACCATGAAGGGGGAGAGCCGGGTAGAAGCTGAGACAGCACTGTTATGAGCAAACTCCACCTAAGATAGCAGGAACGACCAATTATTCTGATGGTCTGAGATGTAGCACGCAGGAGTTGCTCCAAGGCCTGATTAGCCCTTTCCGCGGCCCCATTCGATTATGGGTGATGGGCCTAGGAGAAGGAGAGTTGCACACAGAAAGCCCTACAGAATCTCGAGACAAGCTGGCTACCCAGGTTGGAAACTACGACTTTGGGAACACTGTGTAGCCGATAGACCTCTTAGACAAAGACTGTAGCCAACTCTTTAGCGGATAGGAGTTTTTTTGAAAGGTATGCAATGAATCATTTTGAAAATCGGTCAACGACCATGAGGATGACTATGTTACAGTTAGACAAAGGGAGGTCGACTATGAAGTCCATGGCAAGGTGTGACAATGGCTTCTACCCATTGGGTATGGGTTGGAGAAGGCCCATTGGAAGGTGACGGGGGGAATATGGTCTGTGCACAGACTGGACAGGAAGCAACAAAGCAGCAATATCTTTGTTAAGTTCTGGCCACCAGAAAAGACGGGAAACTGACCAGAGGAGCTGGTTCTTTTACCGGGATGCCCTGCTGACTTCGTATTATGGTATGTGGAAAGTACCTTGGCACGGAGATTACTAGGTACGAAACAGCGCTCAGGAGTCTCAGCAGGTGCATCTACTTGGGCAGCCCATATTCTCTCCCCAATGGAATTTTACAAAAATGTAAAATGCAAAACACCTTTATTAAAATAACAAAAGCAAACAAAGCAAAATCATGATCCAAAAGCGTAAATCACAAGATAAGGTGGGGTCAGGAACCAAAACAGGTAAAGGTACATCAGAGGAGGCCAGGTCATGCACAGGAAATCAGGAACGCAGTAGAACACTCTTACAGCCAGAAGCAAACACAAGGGCAAACTAGGAAGTGAGCCAAGCTGCTTTAAATACCCTGGGAGGGTTGGCTGATAGCAGTCAGGTGAGGAATCACAAAGAGGTCAGCTGATTCAGCCAGACTCAGAACAGGGAAGACAGTAGCAATAGATAGCAGAGTGTCACGGGCTCTCAGTAAAGAAACACACGAAACAGTAGAAGTGAATTTAAACCAGTTTATTGAGCAATAGATAATAAGAATACTAGTAGTAATAATGAACACTTCCTCAGTCAGAGGGGATATAGACTTGAGGACAGTGTATAGTCCACTACCCAGGAACTGACACTGAACCACCGTAGGTCTACGGTACTGAGTCTTAGAACCAGACTTGGCTATACCACAACAGGAAGGAATGACAAGACTAGTATAGGAGCATACCCAGCGGAGGCACAGAGCATGAATAGACCACCGATACCAATAGCTTAACTGGTAGCACCTCTCGAGGCAGCAGAGTAGGTGCTTAGATAGATGCAGCCAGATAGGAGCACACTGCTGAGGCAAGGAGTGAGAAAAGCTGCACTCTACCAAAGGCAACTAGGAGGCACAGAGCGTAGGTAGCACCGCAAGTGCTAAGCCAGGCAACAGGTAAGCATAAGAGGCGAGAGCCCAGGAGCGAAACTAAGTTGCCCTAGCTGCCCGGAGGCAAACGGAAGGCACCAAGCGGAGGCAACCTGCAAGCGACCAGCTGAGCTACAGGGTAAAGGAGTGCACCCTGAATCGGCCTAGTGGTAGTCAGACAGGATCGAGGCACAAACGGAGTGTCAGTCAGACAGCCACAGTTAGGAACTGGATTGGGTTGTCAGCACGGAGTGGGTAATCGGACAAGCCAGAGTCATACACAGATTAGGAAGTCAGCCACAGCCAAGGTCACAACTGGAGTGAGTAGTCAGACAAGCCAAGGATCGAACACCAGGAGACAACATAAGCCAAGCAAGGGTCAGAGGAACAAACTAGATGCGCACAGGAACACCAGGAAAGGGCAACAAGTCCTACCCTCAATGAGGTTTATAAAGTAGCAGAAGGAGGCGGGACCCAATTAGGCCCAACAGAATAGCCCCATAAACAGGCATCCATGCCAGTGCCTGAAACATGACTATAGCAATGAGGAAGTGGCCGGAGGCCATACCAAGATTAGAGCAGAGGATCGCTTAGGCCTCAAAGGGAGACTGTAATACAGAGCACTAGAGCTCAGACAGCAGAATCGAGCAGCAGATAAGAGCAACTCAACCAAACCTTGACAGTTACCCCCAACAATCCCCCCCCCCAAGGCAGGACCAGGTTTATTGGGAAAGTGTGCATGGGAAGCACGGAGGAGGGTGGTGGCATGTACGTCTATCACAGTGCCTGTGATTCCTGTCTGTTGTGGATGTCACTGATTTGCTGACTGAGTTTGACCCGCCTCCTGATGACCTTTTTATACCTGGCTATCTCTTATGTCAGTTGCCCTTTCGTGGTGTTCCTGAGCCAGTAGTGCTTTTGCTGTGTTCCTGTATTCTGAGTTCCTGTGTACCGATTCGGCTTGTCCTGACCATTCTCCAGTGTTCCTGCCTATGTATGACCCGGCTCGTCTGTGGACCACCCTTGGATCCTGACCCGGCTAGTTTGACGTTCCTGCCTGTGTATGACCCGGTCCGGCTGACTTCCTGCTCCGAAGATCGACTTCCAGCTTGTTCCAGTGACCTGCGTTCCAGTTGTCGCCGCCGCGACATTTTCCAGTCCCTGCTGCCCACGTCTGTGCCATTGCCTTGCCTGGTGATTCCTTCGATAGTGCTGTGCCTCGTTCTAGTGCAGAGCTGTGTGTATTCTGTGGGCCTTCCTCTCCTTGCAGAGCCTGATCGTAGCGTTGAAGCCTCGAGTAACGTTACAGAGCCTTGCAGTAGCGCTGAAGCCTCGAGTAAACGTGCATTTTAACTCTTGCAGTGCTGCCTCATATTCACTCTCTCTATCTCCTGTACGAGCCTCGTTGCAAGTGATACTGCTGCTGAGTTGGCCGCTCTCCGTCGGCAACTCTAGTCTAACGTTGCAGAGTGTTCACAAAGCTTGGGCCGTTTGGGCGCTTAAGGCTCTCCGGTGTTGGTTACCGACGAGATCATTGACACAGAGTGTTGGCAGAAAGGCTTCAGTGTTGGCTTATCCGTTACTACGCCCGAGGGGGCTAGTGGCTCTGGCTCTAGTATTACTGCATTCGATTACACCTGAGGAGGCTATTAGCTCTTGCATTGCAGGCCGGTTTCCATATTGCCCTAAGGGGCTATTCGCACTTGCACATACTAAAGCAGTTCCTGTAGCTACGCCCGTGGGGGCTAAGTTGTTACCCATTCTGCTTATCATCTACCACCTTGGCAAGGCAGCTCGTTCCTCAGCACCTGATGAACATCGTCTGTACAGCACAGCCTATTTAACATCCAGGGCGTGTCAAATTTCCACATCTGAGACTGACTATTATTTGGACTTTAACCCCTTTGGGGCCAATATCATCCTAGTGCATACTGATTTGCATTTATGTCCATAATACTATTTTCCTTGTATTATCTCAGTTTACATTATCTGTGTATTACCTACCGCCTCTAGAGGGTGTAATTGTACATTATTCACTTTAATAAAGTGTGTTTTATTTTCACTTATTGGTCTGAGAGTCCTAAAAACCGTAACAGTACGAAAGGGCCATGACCTCAGACGGTAAGGGTGAAAGTAATCCTCTGAACATCCACTGGAGAATGGATGTCCAGGAGCAGCGCCTGGACCAATTGGCACTGGCTCTACAAACGTTACTTGAACGTACAGTACATTTGGACAAGTCTGGTCCAAATCCGGTGGTCCCCCCAGTCTTGACACCGGAGAATCCCTCGGTATCTCTCAGTACTAACACAAGAGGGTTATCGGCAGCGGTACCGTTACCCCTAAGATATGATGGCGAACCCTCCTTATGCAGAGGTTTCATTAACCAGTTGGAGATATTTTTGGAATTGGCACCCCAGGCATTTCCTAACGACCGTAGCAAGGTCGGCTTTATGATATCTCTGTTGACGGGCAAAGCTTTGGCATGGGCAAATCCGATATGGGAGAGTGCCAGACCCTGCACACTGAACTTTAGAGAATTTGTGGTGAAGTTCAGACGTGTGTTTGAGGTTCCTGGTAGGTCTGCCTTTGCTGCCAAAAGGCTGATGGAGATTCAGCAGGGCGAACGCACTCTGGGCGAATACGCTATCGAATTCCGGACCTTGGCAGCAGAGGTAGGCTGGAACGATGAGGCCTTACTTGCTGCTTTTACTCAGGGTCTCGCTGAACAGATCAAGGACGAGATAGCAGCTCGAGATGTACCCAGCGAGCTGGACGAGTACATTGACTATGTCATGTTAATAGATTCTCATATCCGGGAGAGACGCTTGGCTAAAAGGACCAAAGCAAAGAGTTATGGCCAGAACCAGTTCCTTAAACCACCCACTCCACCCGTTCTACCTGAGCGAACAGCTGACGGCACTGAAACTATGCAATTAGGTTTTACTAGGCTCACTAAAGAGCAGAAGCTGTATCGTAGAAGGCAAGGCTTATGCCTATATTGTGGCAAACCAGGTCATATATTACGCAATTGTCCTGTAAGGCCGGGAAACGAACGCACCTAGGGTACCTTGGGGGACAGGCCCTAGGTGGTGTTGAACAGTCCCTAGAGACTTGCACCACTAAACCCACCATCCAGGTGGCTTTTGCTTGGACTGACAAGGTCATAGAAGTCTTAGCATTGGTGGACTCCGGGGCAGCCGGATCCTTCATGGATCAGTCCTTTGCTGAGTTTCAGGGCATTCCGTTATGTAAAAAGGACTCTCCTGTGGCTATAGAGGCCATTGATGGCAGACCCCTGGATCCTGCTTTCATTACCTTCGAGACTATCCCAGTGCTATGACTGTGGGGGCTTGTCACAGGGAGCAGATACAATTTCAGATCATTCGTTCCCCACATCATTCAGTTATTTTGGGGTTCCCGTGGTTGCAAACACACAATCCCCAATTTGACTGGCAAAGGTGTGAAGTTAACTCTTGGTCGGAGTACTGTAACAAGAATTGTCTTTCTCTCCCTGTTACGATTATGTGTGCAACCAGAAAAAGAAAAAAGAAAAAAAGCTCACAGCGCTAACTCATAAAATATCCATATAGCAAATGTGAATTAAATATAAATATGTAAAATGTATAAACAGCAAGAAATAGATAGCAGCAAGAAAAAAGAGGACTCTCCAAACCCCCTAATATTGGGCCTAAACCCAATTGTGAAAACACATACAAAGAACAATTCTGCGCTCCTCTACATGCTGTGAATAATGTGTGCCCAGTAATGTGCATATTTAATAATCCTGAATAAATATAAATAAAATAAGTGAGAGTTTCGTCCCACAAATTGGCCAATCCATGTGTAAGCTTACCAACCACATCACGGTATCTCACTTTATGGTAAGTCCTACTCTAATACACCTACAAAAACTATCTAAATTACTATCTTAATTAAGTTTGATAAAGGATGTTATTTTGAAACGCGTCATATTGGGCCTCTGTGTAATGCAATTAAAAACAGACATACAATAACATAAAAAAACATAAAAAAGGTGTAAAATGAGGGACTTACCTGGTGCAGGACCCTTATGAGCCTGCATTACTAAAGTGATTACTTGGAAAAAATATTCCCTTTATAACTTATGCCACAAGTCATGTGAGAAATGGTTGATACCAAACAGACAAGGGGAGGTAAATACATTGGATCAGGCCAAAAAAGCCTAGAAAAAAATAGTGATTTTAAATAAAGATAATGTGTATTTTTTATATTTTGTGATTAGATTGGATAAAATGAGAAGCTGCTAAAGTGAGCTGGAAAGAGATATGTGCACAACCAGAAAAAGAAAAAAGAAAAAAAGCTCACAGCGCTAACTCATAAAATATCCATATAGCAAATGCTATATGGATATTTTATGAGTTAGCGCTGTGAGCTTTTTTTCTTTTTTCTTTTTCACACAAAATATAAAAAATACACATTATCTTTATTTAAAATCACTATTTTTTTCTAAGCCCCTTTGCCTTTAAGAACCTAGGCTTTTTTGCCTTTAAGAACCAGGCTGTTTTTTTGGCCTGATCCAATGTATTTACCTCCCCTTGTCTGTTTGGTATCAACCATTTCTCACATGACTTGTGGGATAAGTTATAAAGGGAATATTTTTTCCAAGTAATCACTTTAGTAATGCAGGCTCATAAGGGTCCTGCACCAGGTAAGTCCCTCATTTTACACCTTTTTTATGTTTTTTATGTTATTGTATGTCTGTTTTTAATTGCATTACACAGAGGCCCAATATGACGCGTTTCAAAATAACATCCTTTATCAAACTTAATTAAGATAGTAATTTAGAAAGTTTTTGTAGGTGTATTAGAGTAGGACTTACCATAAAGTGAGATACCGTGACGTGGTTGGTAAGCTTACACATGGATTGGCCAATTTGTGGGACGAAACTCTCACTTATTTTATTTATATTTATTCAGGATTATTAAATATGCACATTACTGGGCACACATTATTCACAGCATGTAGAGGAGCGCAGAATTGTTCTTTGTATGTGTTTTCACAATTGGGTTTAGGCCCAATATTAGGGGGTTTGGAGAGTCCTCTTTTTTCTTGCTGCTATCTATTTCTTGCTGTTTATACATTTTACATATTTATATTTAATTCACATTTGCTATATGGATATTTTATGAGTTAGCGCTGTGAGCTTTTTTTCTTTTTTCTTTTTCTGGTTGTGCACATATCTCTTTCCAGCTCACTTTAGCAGCTTCTCATTTTATCCAATCTAATCACAAAATATAAAAAATACACATTATCTTTATTTAAAATCACTATTTTTTTCTAAGCCCCTTTGCCTTTAAGAACCTAGGCTTTTTTGCCTTTAAGAACCAGGCTGTTTTTTTGGCCTGATCCAATGTATTTACCTCCCCTTGTCTGTTTGGTATCAACCATTTCTCACATGACTTGTGGGATAAGTTATAAAGGGAATATTTTTTCCAAGTAATCACTTTAGTAATGCAGGCTCATAAGGGTCCTGCACCAGGTAAGTCCCTCATTTTACACCTTTTTTATGTTTTTTTATGTTATTGTATGTCTGTTTTTAATTGCATTACACAGAGGCCCAATATGACGCGTTTCAAAATAACATCCTTTATCAAACTTAATTAAGATAGTAATTTAGATAGTTTTTGTAGGTGTATTAGAGTAGGACTTACCATAAAGTGAGATACCGTGACGTGGTTGGTAAGCTTACACATGGATTGGCCAATTTGTGGGACGAAACTCTCACTTATTTTATTTATATTTATTCAGGATTATTAAATATGCACATTACTGGGCACACATTATTCACAGCATGTAGAGGAGCGCAGAATTGTTCTTTGTATAAGATTATGTGTACCTCTCCAGCTGTGCCAACAGAATATGGGCAATTCAGTGACGTGTTTAGCAAAGGAGAGGCCAGCGCATTGCCTGACCATAGGCCATACGATTGCGCCATTGATTTGTCTCCAGGGGCCGTGCCTCCTAGGGGACGTACTTACCCACTGTCCTGTGAGGAAAATAGGGCAATGGAGGAGTATATCACAGATGCCCTGGAGAGGGGAATCATTCGAAAATCTACATCTCCAGCTGGTGCCAGATTTTTTTTTGTAAAAAAGAAAAGTGGGGAACTCAGGCCTTGCATTGACTACCGTGGGTTGAATAAGCTGATGCCCAAGAACGCCAATCCCATTCCACTTATTACAGAATTATTCGACAGATTAAAGGGCTCTTCGATCTTTACCAAACTTGACTTACGAGCCGCCTATAATCTAGTCAGAATTAAAGAGGGTGACGAGTGGAAAACAGCGTTTAATACCAGAACAGGGCATTATGAATATCTGGTGATGCCATTCGGCCTATGCAATGCGCCTGCAGTATTTCAGGAATTGATTAACGATATTTTATGTGACTTGCTCCAGTCCTGTGTGGTTGTGTATCTAGATGATATACTAATTCATTCTGCTAACCTTGCCCAACACATTAAAGATGTCTCAGAAGTCTTGCTCCGACTTCGTAAGCACAAGTTATTCTGTAAATTAGAAAAGTGCGAATTCCATACTTCTCAAGTACCATTCCTGGGGTTCATTATATCCAAAAGTGGCATTGCCATGGATCAGGAGAAGTTGGCTGCAGTTCTGCAATGGCCTCGGCCTAAGGGATTAAAGGCCATTCAACGATTCCTAGGTTTTGCGAATTATTATAGGAAGTTCATCAAGAACTTTTCCACGATTGTAAGACCATTGTCAGACTTGACTCACAAGGGCGCTTCTCCCTCTCAGTGGTCTGAGGCAGCTGAAAACGCATTTGTTACCCTGAAATCTGCCTTTGCATCTGCTCCTGTACTGTCCCACCCTAATCCCTCCCTGCCGTTTACTTTGGAGGTTGACGCTTCAGATGTTGGGGTTGGGGCGGTGCTCTCCCAACGTCCTGTGGGAGGTGGAGCTTTAATGCCTTGTGGGTTCTTTTCTAAGAAATTGTCCAGCGCCCAGAGTCATTACGAGATTGGTGACAGGGAACTGTTGGCCATCATACTGGCACTAAAGGAGTGGCGACATCTCTTGGAGGGCACACAGACTCCAGTACTAATTCTTACCGACCATAAGAATCTAACCTATCTCTCAGAAGCCAAAAGACTGTCTTCTCGACAGGCCAGGTGGGCGCTGTTTCTGTCCCGGTTCAATTTCTTAGTATCCTATCTTCCTGGTTCTAAGAATATCAAGGCTGATGCGTTGTCACGTCAGTTTGCCTCTGACACTGAGAGGGAGGAAGTCCCGGTACCCATCATTCAGCCAGATCGGATCCTGGCTACTATTCGTACCACTATAACCTCGCCACTGGGGGAGGAGATACTGGCATCACAATCACGGGCACCTCCAGGAACCCCAGTAGGGAAGTGTTTTGTAGAAGAGTCATTCCGTATCCGTCTCTTGGAGACCTATCACGCCTCTAAAGCAGCTGGGCATATTGGTAGGGACCAATTAGTATGGTCTGTCTCGCAACTATTTTGGTGGCCTACGTTGAGAGCTGACTGCGCCGCTTTTACGGCAGCTTGTACCACTTGTGCCCGTGCCAAGATCCCTAGGCATCTCCCTGTGGGCTTATTGCAACCTGTGCCTAACGGAGACCGTCCATGGTCGCATATATCCATTGACTTTTTGGGAGAATTACCGGCATCTAGAGGTTACAAGTTCATTCTTATGGTGGTCGATAGATTCTCTAAGATGGCACATTTTGTGCCTCTGACTAGCCTTCCATCGGCTCAGGAATTGGCTATAGTTTTTGCCAGAGAGGTGTTCCGTCTGCACGGAGTGACCAGAGTAATTGTCTCTGACCGTGGTCTTGGTCTGAGAGTCCTAAAAACCGTAACAACGTCTATGTCTGGAACTCATGAGCACTCTTCTGGACTGTACCCCTTCCAATGGACCAAATATTGAAGACTCCCTCAGAACCTACGAGAGTCAACTATGGAGCAGACCGGATTGGCTGGAGATAATCCTCCAATGCCGGAATCCCCTGGGGAGAGAACGAATCTGGAATCATGGAGGGTTGATACCCATAACTCACCATGAAGGGGGAGAGCCGGGTACAAGCCGAGACAGCACTGTTATGAGCAAACTCCACCCAAGGTAGCAGGTCCGACCAATTATTCTGATCTGAGATGTAACACCGCAGGAATTGTTCCAAGGCCTGATTAGCCCTTTCTGCTGCCCCATTCAATTGCGGGTGATAGGCCAAGGAGAAGGAGAGTTGGATACCTAGCTGCGCACTAACGGCGCTCCAGAATCTTGAGATAAACTAGCTACCCCGGGTGGAAACTATGACTTTGGGAACCCTGTGTAGCCGATAGAACTCTTTGACAAAGACCATAGTCAACTTTTTAGTGGATGGAAGAATTTTTTAAAGGTATGCAGTGAATCATCTTGGAAAATCAACGACCATGAGGAGGACTGTGTTACCGTTAGACAAAGGGAGGTCGACTATGAAGTCCATGGCAAGGTGTGACCATGACTTCTCCCCACTGGGTATGGGTTGGGGAAGGCCCACTGGGAGGTGACGGGGTGATTTGGTCTGTGCACAGACCGGATAGGCAGTGACAAAGGCAGCAATATCTTTGTTAAGTTCTGGCCACCAGAAAAGACAGGAAACTGACCAGAGAACCTGGTTCTTACCGGGATGCCCTACTGACTTTGTATTATGGTATGTAGAAAGTACCTTGGTACGAAGGTTAATAGGTACAAAACAGCAACCGGAAGGAGTCTCAGCAGGTGCATCCACCTGGACGGGCCGTATTCTCTCTGCTGGTATGTATGGTGGCCAGTACTCGGTCCGGAAGGATAATAGGACTAGGAGGGCTCTCCTCCTTAGCGCCCGAGAACTGTCTGGATAGGGCATCAGCCTGACATTTTTGGTGCCCTGCAGACACGAGACCACATAATTAAAATGGGACAAAAATAAGGCTCATCGGGTCTGTCTTTGAGTCAAGCGCTTAGCCTCAGACAGGTATGTGAGGTTTTTATGATCTGTGAGGAATAGGATTGGCAATAAAGTTCCCTCGAGCAAATGCCTCCATTCTTTTAGAGCGAGTATCATTGCCAGCAACTCACGGTCACCAATTTCATAGTTGCACTCCGCAGGACTTAGCTTCTTTGAGAAATACCCACACGAGAGCAACTGGCTCTCAGGAGTAGGTCATTGAAACAGGAGGGCGCCTACTCCTGTCTTAAACGCATTGACCTCAAGTATGAATGGAAGCTCGGGTTTCGGGTGTGCCAAAATGGGTGCTGCGGCAAAGGCAACTTTTAATGCCTCAAATGCTTTGATGGCTTCCAGAGACCAGTGCGTGGAGTTACAGTCCTTTTTGGTCATGTCGGTAAGGGATTTTACAATCAAGGAAAAGTAGGGGATAAATTTCCTGTAGTAATTGGCGAACCCGAGGAAACGTTGAAGGGAGCGGAGACCTATGGGTTGCGGCCACTCGAGAACAGTTGATAGTTTCTCAGGGTCCATAGTGAAACAGACCTCCGAAATTACATACCTCAAGAAGATGACCTGTTTGCGGTGGAACTCACACTTTTCTATTTTGCAAAATAGATTATCTCTTCATTTTTGCAGAACTTGGGCTACATCTGCGTGGTGGCTTTCCACGGAGGCGGAATGGATAGAATATCATCTAAATATACCACCACGCATTGTTGGAGCATGTCCCGGAGGATGTCATTTATGAATTCCTGGAAAACCGTGGGAACATTGCAGAGACCGAAGGGCATTATGAGGTATTTGTAATGCCTGCTTCTGGTGTTAAACACGGTTTTCCATTTGTGGCCCTCCTTCATCCGTAACAAATTGTACATCCCTCGCAGGTCGAGTTTGGTGAACACCTTGGACCCTTTTAATCAATCTAATAGCTCAGTAATAAGTCAAATAGGGTAGGCGTTTTTGACTGTGATACGGTTGAGCCACTTGTATTCGATAGAGGGTCTTAGTTCTCCACTCTTTTTCTTCATGAAGAAGAATTTGGCCCCAGAGTGAGAGGAGGACTTGTGGATGAACCCTGGGACAGCGCATCCACAACATACTCCTCCATGGCCTTATTCTCCTCGACAGAAAGAGGGTAGACTCGACCTCGAGGGGCTATGGCGCCCAGTTGCAATTCAGTGGTACAATCGTATGGGCGGTGGGGCGTGAGCTCACCAGCCTGGCCCTTATCAAATACATCACTGAACTCTTGGTACTCTTCAGGCAGCATGGTTCGTGCCTTCACCACTTTTGCTAGGCATGTCTTGGAGCAGTTGGGTGACCACTGACCATGCCATGACTTCAGCCCTTGCCCAATCGAACATGGGATTGTGTTTGCGCAACCATGGATAACCCAGAACCACAGATTAGTGAGGAGAGTGGATCACATGGAATGTAAGGTTTCATGATGGAGAGCCCCTACAGCCATAGACAAAGGAACAGTTTCATGGGTAACCGGCAGTGGCTGTAGGGGTCTGCCATCAATCGCCTCAATGGCAAGTGGAGTGGTAAGGAGCTGCAATGGAATGGAGTGCTTCTGGACGAAGGCACTGTCAATAAAGAGGCATGCTGCACCGGAGTCAATAAGTGCCTCTGTAATAATGGAACACTCGCCCCAAGAGAGCCCAACTGAGATTAGAGGTTTATCATTCTGGATAGCCAGGTACGTTGAGACGCCACCTAAGGCCTGTCCCCTATAGGACCTTAGGTGTGGGCATTTCACTGGACATGTGGGGCATGTTCGCAGCATATGCCCTGCCTTACCGCAGTAAAGGCACAGGCCCTACCTCCTCCTAAAGGCCCTTTCAGCAACCTAAAGGTGAGTGAACCCAAGCTGCATGGGCTCCACATCGCTTGAGGTCTCGAGACTAGGAGGCGCGGGAGGAGCGGGAAGCACGGGTGGGGACGAAAAGCTCAGGGCTAAACGGATGAGATGCTTCCACAGGCACTCCCTGAAGGAAGGTCTCTCACAGATATGGGAGTCAACCAAGATGCAATAAGAAAGAAGTTCCTCTAAATCTCTGGGGAGGTCCCGAGCTGCGATCTCATATTTAACTGTATCTGAAAGCCTTATTATTCCAACCAAACTCGGCTGTCAGCGTATGAAACTCTGTGGCATAATCCAAAACCGTCCTTGTATCCTGCTGGATGGATATTAGTTGCTTGGCAGCAGAGGTGGAACAGCTCGGTACATCAAATACCCATTTTAAAGGATGCCAAAAACTCAGGGTAATTGTACATTATAGGTTTCTGCATCTCTCAAAGGGGATGAGCCGATGCCAAGGCCCTGTCAAATAGTAGGGAGATCACAAGGCCCACCTTACTCCTATCAGACGGAAAGGACTGTGGTACCATCTCCAGATAGATACCGACCTGGTTCTGGAAACCTCTGCACTAGTTAGGGTCACCCCCATAATGCTGGGGAAGAGAGGCAGACACAGTCATGCCTCTCACAACATTGGAATCACTATTGACAGTCAGAGTGGGAGTGGAAGCAGCTATAGGGGCAGCCTGCACCGGGGTGCACCGGTGATTGGAATCACTATTGACAGTCAGAGTGGGAGTGGAAGCAGCTATAGGGGCAGCCTGCACTGAGGTGGTGGATCCAGATGCATAGTATGGAGGGCTAATGCAAACTGGTCCATGCGCTGGACCAGCCTGAAAGAAACATTTGGTGGATTGCATTCGTCTTCTGAATGCATGGCCCTTGTGTACTGTTAGGGACCAGGAACCAGACAGACACAAAAATGTAAAATGCAAAACACCTTTGTTAAAATAACAAAAGCAAACAAAGCAAAATCGTGATCCAGAAGTGTAAACCAAAATACAAGCAGGGGTCAGGAACCAAGTCAGGTACTTAGCCAAGCCGGGGTCAGGAATACGGAGATCAGAGATGTCAGGAACAAGCCAGGAGTCAGGAACCAGAAGGGATGTCAGAGAAAGCCAGCTCATGCACAGGAAATCAGGAACACAGTAGAACAAACACAAGGGCAATCAGGTAGTGAGCCAAGCTGCTTTAATACCCTGGGAGGGTTGGCTGATAGCAGTCATGTGAGCAAACACAGAGGGGTCAGCTGATTCAGCCTGATTCAGTCTGATTCAGCAAAGGGAAGGCAGCAGTAATGGATAGCGGAGCACTGGATAAGCACAAACAGTTGAATCAAGTAGCAGAGTTAGAGCAACTCAGCCAAACCTTGACACAACCACAGAGAAGGTGAGATGCAGTAAAGCCACTGGAAACCACCAGGCCAAATCCAAATGCGGCAGAGCTGCTGGAGAAAATAAGGAGCAGCGAGGCCACTGGGAAAAAAGGGGTAAGCCATGGGGAGTTATGGGTGGCAGAACCACTAGGCCCAGGCGGGGGAATCGGGAGACTAGAAGCAGCTAGGCCGCACAGAAAATAAGAGGTGAGGCAGCCAATGGCAGCGGTGAGGCCGTGGGAAATGAAGTGGTTAAGCTGCTGGGGATGAACAAAGGCAGGAACTCTGCCTATAGCACAGAGAATGCGGCAAAAGCCTCAGGGCTAAGCTGCAGGGCCATAAGCAAGAGGAGTGGGGCAAGACTGCTTCAAGTAGGCCACAGGAGGGCAACCAGGCAAGATAGGACTGCCACACAAGTTGGACACCCATCTGAAGAATAGTCTAGGCAAGCCAGGTCATACACGTTGAAGCAGAAGATCAAGGTACGAAAGGATGAGGCAAAACCATTGTCAAAAAGCCAGCAGAACAAAAGAACAACACCAGCAGCAATCAGAAAGACCAGAATAACCGGGCAAGGAGAGAAAGATTCTCAGGCCAGATAAGGAGAACCCCATCGATGGAAAGGTAGGGGTGTGACATTTACTGAAATAGTAATAGTACAGGGTTAAGAGCATCAGGCTAAAGTGTGATCATTACATTATTAGTGGGAAAGTGCAGCAAAGGGAATCATACGTAACCACTCATATTCCAGGGGTAGATAGCATCATAGCAGCCTTCCTCAGCCGTCAACTCCTGGATCTCAGGAATTAGGAACTCAACCAGATGATGTCCACCTCCATGGTTCAACTATGGGGTCTTCCAACTGTGGATCTGATGGTATCTTGGTGAAACCGCAGGGTTCTACTGTTTTGCTCCAAGACCCTCTAACTCAGTGGATACTATGAGCTCTTGACTCATGGTCCTCTGTGTCACCCAGAGGTGGAGAACTTGGCTTTAACAGATTGGCTCCTGGAGTCAGCATTCTAGGGAGGAAGGTTTTATACGATTCTGTCATTGGTACTATGGGGAAGGCCAGAAAGCCATTTTCTTCCAAAGAGTATCATAGGGTCTGTTCCTTGTTTTACAAGTGGAGCGAGGACCAACGGTCATCATTGCTGCATCCCTTTAGTCTTCCAGCTGTTTTGGCCTTTCTTCAGAATGGGCTTCAGAATTTACTTAGCCTTAGTTCTATCAAGATCCAGATTTTAGGTCTAGCTATCCTTTTTTAGAGGCATATTGCCTTATTGTTGGATGTGACCTTTGTGCAAGGGTTGGCACATACCTATCCAGTCTTTCAGGTAGTTAGTCCTGAGAGTGCTTCAGAAGGTTCCTTTTGAGTCACTTCTTGACTCTTAAGATAATTTTCCTGCTGGCAATTGTGTATGCTTGAGGTACTGTGTTCATTGCACAAAACCTTTCCAAAAATCACACTCCCTTCTTGTCATTTTTGACAAACTTCATATAAAGTGATGGTGACTTCTATGATCAAGGTGACCGTTTGACAGGCTTTCGGAAAAAAAATTGTACCCTTTAGGGTCATTGATCTTTCCACCAGAGCAGTGGGTGCTTCCCGAGCCTACAAGAACCAGGCCTCTACAGAGTAGTTGTGTAAGGAGGCAACATGATCATCTCTTGCTAAACACTACAGAATCTGACGCCAGTTTTGAATAATAGGTCCTAGAGGTGTCCTACTTGGTATTACTTCCAGTAACAATCTTTCTGTTACTCTGTTTGGTATGTAGGTGTCCATTGACACTGACATTGATTATTGTCTTTGTCTCTATTAAGATTAGATTGTGTTTTGAGAAAAACAAGTTATTTGATTTCAGGGTGGGGGGGCTCCTTTGGGTTCTCTGGTTCAGGTGATCACTGTCCTGCCCTACGTCTTTTTTATACAAGTGCCTTGCCCTCCTGTGGGAGGACATTTTATACCATGGTTGCTGAGTTCCACACCGACAAAGAGAAATTGACTTATCGGTAAGTACACACAAATTCCCTTATAAACAGATGTTAGGGTTTACATTTTTATTAAAATATGGTGTTATGTGTTATGTTGAATGTTTGGAACCTTTATAGCATATATATTCAAAAATTAAAAAGAAACAAAAAAAAACTTTAAAATGTCTGTCAAAGCATCTCAATCCTAGTTTAGTTTTAAAAAATGCCCTTGATTATAATGTGTTTTGATTAACCCCTTTTACATCTAGAGAAGTCTGAAAGACATTGGAAAGCAATGAGAGTTCTCTAGCGTTTAAGATGTTAGAAGCTCAAATGAAATGAATGGAAAGCATGTGTGTCTGCGTGTGTATTGAATCCATATTGTTTTTCATAGACAAGTATTGGGTTGTCTACTATTGAATGGCTAAAAAAAGTTACTTCAACAGGCCGAAGCTTTGGAGCTGAAGTCAGTATTTTATGAGCTGGAGAAAGCTTTTAAAACATATTAGTCTGTCATGCAATAGAGTAAGAATTTTTCAATGTAAATGTTCAGAGTTTTCAAACTTTGTCTGCGGTTGGTTAAAATAACCACGTAGTGTAGGCTATGTAATAGCTAGAAACCCAAAAATATGCCTGAAATCGCTTCTGTTAGCTAATCGGCTGTAATGGAATGAAGTGGAAATTCCCATTAAAACTGTAAATGTTGAGACTAATTGCTAATTACTTTTCTAGCAGACTGGACTTCATTACAAAATATGCATACTGTTTTGCTCCAAGACCATCTCACGCTCTCAATGGATGCTAGGAGCTCTTGACTCATGGTCCTCTGTGTCACCCAGAGGTGAAGTTGGCTTTTACAGCTTGGTTCTTCAAAATGGGCTTCCGAAAGGACTTAGTTCTTTCAAGATCCAGATTTCAGGTCTGTCTGTCCTTTTTTTAGAGGCATATTGCCTTATTGTTGGATGAAAACCTTTGTACAAGGGTTGGCACATGCCTACCCAGTCTTTTAGGAACCCCTTCCCCTGGGAACTTGAACTTGGTTCTGAGAGTTCTTCAGAAGGTTTCTTTAGTCTCTGTCTTCTACTCTTGAATGGCTAAAAAAGTTACTTTAACAAGTCGAACTTCGGAGCTGACGTTAGTCTTTCATGATCTGAAGAAAGCTTTTAAAAGATTTTACTCAGAATTTTTTAATGTAAATGTTCAGAGTTTTATTTTAGTCTTTGTCTGAGGTTGGTTAAAATAACTGTGTAATGTAGGCTATTTAATTGCTAAAAGCCCCAAAATATGTCTGAAGTTTCTCCTGATGAGCTAATCGGCTGTAATGTAATGAAATCCAAAGATGATCCTGGTTCGAACCAGGATGAAATTCCCATTAAAACTGCAAATGTTGGGGCTAATTACTAATTACTTTTATAGCAGACTGAACTTCAACACCCAAAGATGAAAATGTTCTCTGTATACAAAATATGGATAAACATACACCCTGACTCCCCAAAGCAGAGTACCAAGAAACTCAAAGAAAATTAGCGACACAACATATGGTGAACAGTAGCTATAGGTTAACTCCCAGAATTTTTGAAATGGAAAGGCACTGATGTACTTTGGGTGAAGGTTTGCGTGACTTCTATAGCATCTGCCTTTTTTGTTTTAAGTTTTCTGCCAGCCTTTTTCTGCTGCTGTTGAATGCAGGCATTTGAAATAAATGTGCCTCCTTTCAGATGATGCTTGTTCTACGAACTTCTTTAGTCAGTAGCTACAGCCTTCTAGTTTGCAGTGTATTTCTGGTGCATCCTGTACTCAGTTTAGACTCTTGGCTTTCACCTTGACTTCAGCTTCATTTGCTGTTTGGGTACCCCACCTGTGCTGCCTGATCCTCTGTTATTGACCCTTGTTAATCATCTTGACTTTAGTTTTGTCTACTGCCAGTGTACCCCACCTGTGCTGCTTCATCCTCTGGTATTTACCTTGGCTATCTCCTTGACTACTGCACTTTCTATTGCTTGTGTACCCTGCCTGTGCTAAGAATGCTTTGTTATTGACTTTTGGCTCCAACTCTGACTTTGCCTCTGTCAACTGTACTGTACCCTGCCAGTGTTGCCTGAACCTCCAATTTTGGCCCTTGACTTACCAATTGGTCTACTAGTCTTCTCCTCTGCTCAGTATGGGCTGCTTAGTTGTCGTCCCTTCTGCCCTTGCCCTCCGGGCCCAAGACTTCTGCCATCTTCCAATTATTCAGTCATCAATTCCTGCACTCTGCATCAGCTAGCAGAATTCCTTCATCTCAGCACTCTTATTCTCCACTGCACTCTACAATCCCAGATAGTTCCTCCATTCAGCCTGAGATTCCAGAACTGCTGTTGCTGCCTTCTGCTGTTCAAGGTGAAGTATACTTGCTACTCTGTCAGTGCTCAGTTCATTTCCTTTAGTAACATATCTCTTCTATTGCTCTACAATCCTGACTCCTCAACCTTCTCGGCAATCAGAAACACTCCACCAGACCGCTCCAAGGTTCCCTCTGGATGAAAGTGTTTATCTTAATATCTCGCTCTGTGGACCGCAACTTTAGTCACAGCTTTGGTTGTAACACAAACACTTCCAACAGCTACTATGATCCATAGCTCCATTCTCAATTCTTCAATTAATCACTTTCCATCATATGCCTTACAGTTTCTGGGACTTCCTATTAGAAACCTGAAATAAACACCAGCCTGGATTTACAACTCATGTTCCCCTAGGAAAAATACCCTCTGTTGTTCTTGGCCCTGCCTTAGCCCTACACCTTAACCTCACTCACTAATATTAAAACATCCACTCTTCAGCTGCGTTTTTTAGAAATATTCCTCACTGTAGTGTGATATTTTGCAGAGGTTGACTGAAATGTTATACATACGACACATGCACAAACTAAAAGAGTCCTTTAATAGATACTGTATGTTGCCTGCCCTTTACTGTTGTTTAAGACCCAAGTAATGTGATGGTACAAAGAGCTAACTAATAGTAAAAACAGAAGCACTAAATTACACAGAGCAAAGTCAGTTAGTGCTACAGTATATGTGAGTTCTATATGCCCTCTAGAGTCTCCACCTAAAAGTACTGGTATTCTATATCACATATCTCAAGTTCAGCATAAAATTCTAAATCCAGTAGAGTCTTCTTAAAGTGCAAGCAGTGTATCTTTTTTGCTCAACATTTTGCTACATTGTTGACCTTAATTGAGATAACAAGGGACCAAAACGTTGACCTTTAAAACTGGAAATACAGACATCCTATGTACTTGCACTGTGTCACGGTTCCCAGAGAAGTTCAAGAGTCAGCACAATATAGTTAAATGCAATTTATTGACAACTGAAAGGTAAGCAAAATATATACAATATATACAGCAGGAACAAGCAGATGGTTACAGGCCAGCGAGCTGTGCTATCAGGAATAGTAGGCTGCCGAACCGGCTAGGCCTAAGCCACTGGTAGTCTCTGCTGGAGCCTGGAGCAGGAACAGGAACTTGATCGGACGTAGTGGGCGTACCGACTCAAGCCTGCAGTCAGTAGGGAGCGATATCTGACTCACGCCTGCAGTCAGAATGGAGCGAACTCTGACTCACGCCTGCACTCAGAATGGGCAATAGATAGCTGACTCGCCTGCAGTCAGTATAAGAGCTGGTCTACCAGAGCCTCAGGTCTGCACTAGGTTGGGTGTCTGCTAGGTACAAGGAACAAACATAAGAGTAGTCAGACGGAGCCACAAGTCAGCACCAGAGGGGGTAGTCAGACAAGCCAGGTCATACGCAGTTCAGGTAGTCAGTCAGAGCCACAGATCTGCACCAGGTTGGGTGTTCACTATAGGGATAAGCAAAATAATAGTCAGACAGAGCCACAGGTCAGCACCAAGTTGGATGGAAGACTAGCCAGGTCATACACAGAGCCCAAGGTAATAGAACTGCTTTGAACAACAACGCAAGAGCAAATGAGCCAGGACTCAGTCTGCCTTTTAAACCCCTCCACAGGAAGTAGGGAGGAGGAGCAGCTCAGAGGGAGGAAGTAGGTAGGAGGAGACTACAGGAAGCAAACACATAAAACAGAGGCCTGCTGCATGATTGAAGCCTCCTGCCTGTAGATGACGCTGAAACCAAGGTAAGCTGTAACACACTGGCACCAAAGCTGCAGTAGATGTATCATTACAGCTACAATATACTATGCAATACATGCACACACTATATCATGGCAGGCTGTGGGTCTTGATACATTTTGAAGCACACACTGTGGGAAGCCAGCATATATACTGACACAATAAGAGTAGGGTCTCACTACAGGCAATGAAAGAGCAGAGTACTTCTGTACAGTAGGCGATCGTAATCTCCATAGACTGCAGTATGGAGAGTGCTGCAGCTAGCTTGGACAGTTTTTGCATAGATCACTCAAAATCTGGAAGTAGGGACCGTGTGACTATACTAATAATATATTTAGTTTAATACCTGTGTATGTGTCACTGCTGATAGTAATGAATGAAGTGGAACACAGTTCTGTTCAAGTGTTTAATCCTTTAGATCCTAGCATTTAAAAGGGATAAATGTACGGGTAATGAGGATTAATATCGAAGGGCAGCATTTTCAAAGCCCAGCCTCTGCTCTAATACTGAGCAACATTAAATTAACCTTTTGCATGCCATTGGTTTCTATCGTATTACACTGCAATCCTCAGAACATTCTCTAGGGCTCAAATGGTTAATATTTGGGTGTTTCACTCCAAATAAACTATATTTGATTCGGCTAGCGCTGTGTACCTTCAGCTCCTTGGTTGCCCACATTACAAAGATTGGCTGAGAGCAGGTATCTGCTTTGTTCCATAGATCCAATGGCAGAAGCCTACCTTTGTCAGTTCTGATGCTGGCAATGAGAGGATAAACGTGGAAAGTGGAGTGCCTCAGGGATCTGTCCTGGGTCCTCTTCTTTTTAATTTGTTTATTAATGACCTCCCAGAGGGCATAGGAAGCCATGTATCAGTGTTTGCCGATGACACAAAATTAAGTAAGGTAATAAAGTCTGAACTCGATGTGTCTTCATTACAAGAGGATTTGGACAAATTGAGTAACTGGGCAGGCAAATGGCAAATGAGATTCAATATAGACAAGTGTAAAGTTATGCATTTTGGGTATAATAATAAAAATGCAACATATAGTTTAAATGGTGTTTCTCTGGGGAAATCTACTAATGAAAAGGATTTAGGAGTAATGGTAGACAATAGACTTAGCAGTAGCATGCAGTGCCAGCTGGCAGCTGCAAAGGCCAATAAGATATTGGCATGTATCAAAAGGGGTATTGACTCAAGGGAGGAAGATATAATTATGCCTCTTTACAGGTCCATGGTAAGACCCCACCTAGAATATGCTGTTCAATTCTGGGCGCCCTTTCTGAAGAAGGACATTATGGAACTAGAGAGAGTGCAGAGGAGGGCTACAAAACTAGTAAGGGGAATGGAAAGTTTTAGTTATGAAGAGAGACTAGAAAAGTTAAACTTGTACACACTAGAGAAACGGCGTCTTAGAGGGGATATGATAACACTATATAAATATGTTCAAGGCCCATATAAAGGGCTTTCAAAAGACCTGTTCATTAACAGAACAGTACACAGGACAAGGGGCCACCCGCTTAGACTTGAGGAAAGGAGATTTAATCTACAACAGCGGAAGGGTTTCTTTACAGTAAGGACAATAAAGGTATGGAATGCACTTCCGGAGGAGGTGGTGCTATCAAATACATTAGATGCCTTTAAAAGGGGCCTGGATACTTATTTAAAAGAGCATAACATAGAGGGCTATGCACGTTAGTATTGGGATTAATATTTAGTTAGGGCTTGTTGATCCAGGGAGAAATCTGATTGCCATTTTGAGTCAGATGCCTTCTTTTGGGTCAGCGATGGTAAACAGGAATAGGAAAAGGGTTGAACTGGATGGACGCAAGTCTTTTTTCAACCTAAATTACTATGTAACTATGTAACTATGTAACAGGACATCAGCCCCAGACAAGCAGAAAACAGAGTCGATGCACCAGACATCTCATTACTACGCTCTGGAGTCTACAGGGCAAGATGGGCTCAGTGTGTTTGTGTGGAGGTTGATGGGGAGGGATACACTACACAACTGTATAGAGATATTTTTTATTCAGTTGCATTTTACAGTGTTGTTACTGACTGTGAGTGTGTCTAGGGTGGGATGATACAGAACTATATAGATATCTTCTTATTAGATTTTTTTTATAATATTGCTGTCGATGACACACTTCTTCAAAATAAGACCAAATACAAAGATATACACATAGTTGTGTATCCTCTTGCCCTACACACATGTACAATCATTGTCTTATTGTGTGGTCTCCGGGTAGATAAGAGAGTGGCACTTTTTTGTTTATATTTATTTAACTTAACAATACTGAGAAACCTGGCTGCTGGGAGCTGATGAGTGTCAGAACAAGCTATTTTCAAACTGTTTCTGTGTTGTAAGAAGGAATGTGTTATGGCCTTCTGTCGTGAAGACAAGGTGGCAACTGGCATGTAGCTGTAGGCAGAGAAGAGCAACTATGGGGCAGTGGGTGGGATCAATAGGTATTATACTTGGCACCCTTTTACCACTGCACAGCCACTCAAGTACCAGAGAGTATGTTTTAACAAGAGCAGCTGAGTGGATGGCTGGGGGTCTGGAATAGGCATTTCAGTAGGTAAGTCAGACTCTTGCCAGATGGGCCTAGAAATCTGGCATTCTTCTTTGCTTATTTAGAAATCCAGCCCTGGGTAAATGTAATTGGAGCAGGAAACCTTTATTAATATGTAGGGGTTAAGGAGGAATCTCATACTTTTTCACAAATGTATCTTTTTGATCGGTTGTTTTAAGATGATAAAATACATATAATCATTTCTGTTTTTTTTCTTCATAAAGCTGATTTATTGAATTTATACAGGTGGAACATCTATATATCTTTATTGTATCATATCATTATGGCTGTAACAGTTGAGCTAAATTAGCATTTATTTAATCTTGCAGTGAGCACTTTGTCAAGTAAATGCCACCTCTACAATGTTAACATCCTGCAGCCATGTTTCAACATTCTTTACTGCAGTCTCCGCCAGACAAGTACCAGCTGCAGAATAAGAGGTAAATGACATTTGTAGTGTGCTTTTATACCATAGTCATTGACAGTGCCCTCTCATTGAGGTCTGAATAATACAAATGTAAAAAGAAGATTAATTAACCCTTCATGGACACTGCCTGACCCCACTGTTGTTCCCTTGGGAGTATACAACATGTATGAATATGATACAGAGCTGAGGGGATGTTTGCTTGCTGTGTTAGGGTGAGCATCCTTCACATCAAGAGCAGTTCACAACCCTACATGCTTCTGATTGACTGAGGGCTGTTACTACAGGGAGATCCCAACTCCATCAGCCTCAGGCAGGCAAAGTTGAGATTGCGAACTCCAGCACCAGTGGCTGCTATTGGAGTTTAGTGCATGTGGTGAAGTGCCACATTAATATATAAACCCCTTGAATACTATAGTGGCTTATTGTCCTGCATTTCCATATGGAAATCACTCATTGTGCTTAATTTCCATATGGAAACAGGCAACTATCGATGTGAAGAGTGAAAATTTGTAAACCTGTCAGATGAATGTCGATGTGGGAAGATTTTTGCTGGATTAATGGGGATGTGACTTCGAAGACACTTTAGTGCATACTGTCCATGTTCCTACAACACTGCTCCGACAGACATTTTGAGCTCTCTTCCAACTTTAGTGCATCTTGGTCTTTTGGGGAGCGTAGACTCCCTCCTCCTCTTCCAGCTCAACCCCCACCTTTAGCGGTAGATTTAAAGGCAGGCGTTACCAAAAAAAAATGACCGCCTTGTTTTTTAACGTATAAGCCATTTAAAGGTCCATCTTGTGAACAGCTAACGGCAGTTTGCTAATCCTTACGGCCGATAATCTTACATGCATTGAGACTCATGGAACAAGATTCCCCAGAGCCATTTAAAGGTGTGCTGTACTGTTAATGGCTGAAAAAAGATACATTTAACGGGCAAAAGTTAAGACCCAGTTTTGTTAGCCGTAAAACACATAAAGGCAAAAAGAAGCCACCGTCGCACAAAAGAAGACAGACTAACACCATACTGCACAAGCATGCAAATGGGAAAATTAACCTGTGCAATGCCAAAATAACACAAAAACCATGCCCATGAACCACAAATCACTCTCACACACAACACAACAACCTAGCAGCATCACAGGGACAAGGCTGTCAAAAAGCACACCAACACAACACATCACAACATTGCACAGAACAATGGGGGTTATCACACAACACAGATACCCCTCAATACAAAATAAGCTCACCTGGGCAACATCTCAACATGACAGAGCCACAACCTGCACTCCCCAACATCAGTCTTGCAACTCACAGCTACTCTTTCTTCTCCTCTGATCATGGTCTATCACATGACTGTACATATTACACTATACACTCCACGGCTGGAGAGCTACTTGTTGCTTGCTTGCAGCAATGGATAAAAACTACATTGCCCAGAATCCTGTTTCACAGGCTTATGTCTGATTGGTTAGGTGCCTTTTCTGGCTGGCATCTGACTTCTCCATTGCTTATACTATGCAGGGGCTTACTCTCCTGCTCTCCCTTTCTACAGTTTAACCTTTTGCATACTAGATTGTTATGGAGGCTTTACGGTAGACTAGTGTTACTTTTAACTAGTTTCTGACTAGTTTTATCTACTATCCCTTGACATGTCTGACCCTAAGAGACATATAGGGGAAACCAAACCCAAGAATTCATGGGCTTCTCCCCAATCACTATTCCTCATGCCGTGCTGGGCTTCCAAGGGTATATTTCGGGTTCCTATGTTCCTCCTGTACTGTGGCCCCTACTACTCCCCCAGGGCTATCCAGCACTGCTCAAGAGCCAGCTTGGATTAAAAATCTGATGTCCTCTGTGGCATGCATTCCCTCTTCTACTCAAGGGGTCCTCCATTCTTTGAGACCCATGGCCACCATTAGGCAAGTTGAGCCTGTTTTTAGGAGATTTACCCAGGTTATAGCGGCATCTTCTGTTGGATTCAGAGGAAGAAGATATGGACTCTTCCTTGTCCTTTGGGGATTCCAATGAGGCTGATCCAGTCCCCTCTGTGGAGGAGCTCATTGGAGCTGTAATGGAAACCCTTCAGGTCTCTGAGACCTCTGATGGGGGATCTGCTTCTCCAGATATTTTCCAGAGAAGCAAGAAAGACTCTCCATTTTGTCTCCTAACAAAACCATACAGATAACCCTATGAGTGATGCAGGTTTTTCTGTCTAGCCGCATAATAAACAAATTCCATGATTCTTGTACATTTTTATCCCTCAAGGGAATACCTACATTGGTGACTATGTCATCCTCATCTAACTCAAGGACATCCCTTTGTGATTCCAGAGTGGAACCTGGTCATGACAGATGCCAGTCTGAAAGGCTGGGGTGCTACCCTGGGTCATCTGGCAGCCCAGGGACTGTGGAAAATCAGCCTGTTCAACATCAACATCCTGGAGATTCATACCATCCATTTGGCACTTCTTCTCTGGTCTGAAGTGCCAGAGGGGACCCCAGTATGGGTACAGTCAGAAAACTCCACGGCAGTTGCTTACATCAAGGCGAGTTGTCATGGAAGGTAGTGCGGGAGCTTCTAATTGGGCAGAAATCCACATTCCAGACATCTCAGCAATCCACATATCAGGGGAAAAATGTGTTTGCTGATTTTTTTTCCTGCTGTCAAGATGTGGGAACTGAACCAGCGGGTGTTAGACCTGATAATTCAGTGTTGCAGCCTTCCAGCAATTGATCTGATGAAATCCCACAAGAACAAGAAGGTTCCCCCTTCTGCACCAACACAAAAAAACCCTTGGACTTTGTGCAAGATGCAATGTCCATTCCATGTGTGTTTCCTCTGATTCCACTCATTCCCAGGGTAATTCAGAAAGTCAGGATGGAGAAAGCTCTAGTCATCCTGACTACTCCATTCTGGACCAGTTGGGCCTGGTTTGTGGACCTCCTTAACCAGTCCATCCAGGAGCGATTCCACCTTCCACCAAAACAGGATCTCCTTCTCCAGGCTGTCATATGGCACCAGTATGTGGAGAGACTAACTTTGAAGGCATGGCTCTTGAAACAGCCATCCTAAAATGGAAAGAATTCTCAGATGAGGTTATCTCTGCCATAGTTCGGGCTATGAAGGCTGTCTCTTCTAAAGCATTCCATAGAATCAGGCCCAACTTTCACCTGTGGTGAGTTGATAAAGATGTGTCTGCCCAGATCTTTGACCTTCCAACAGCCCTGGCCTTTCTAAAAGATGGTGTAAACAAGGGCGAGTCTGAGCTTGATTAAGGTACAGAAGTCAGCTGTTTCTGTCCTCTTTCAGAGGTGCATTCCTATCCTTCCATTCCTCACACCTTCCCTTCCTTTAGAGACTCCACCCCTTCGAGGGACCTTAGCTTGGTTTTGAGGATCCTCAAATTCCTCCTTTCAATCCTTTCCTAGGTTTCTTTGCATTTTTGATGCTTAATATGGCTTTCCTTTTAGCCATTTTCTCTGTATGGAGGCATGCTGAGTCACTAGCTCTGTCTTACAGGCCTGGTTTTTCATTAGGACAATGTGATACTTTTTACTTCTCATGAGTTTTTTTTTTTTATATTTTATTTTTATTAAGATAAGTGCAAGGCAGTATAAAAATACTTATACAAGACAAAATAAGAGGCAATAAGGTCATAGCTTGTCAAACACATACAGTCATAAGATCTCCATCAATATTTATGGGCTAAATGGTATAGCTCATGTTCAGTGCACATTTGAATTCAGACGTCATTTGCCGGTTTGATTCCCCTTAAGTATTACATCAATAATTAGTAGTCCTCCCCAATCATTCATATTCTCTGTGGGGCTTTTGATCCTTGGTATTGGCTCTATTCTCAATATCACTGGCTTGATTAAACATTGTCTCACATACTCTCTTCCATGTAGTACCCCTCCGGCCCTGATCTTGGCAGAGTCCCCTTATCCTCCCCTCTCCCCCTTTTTTTTCTTCCCTCTCCCTCGACATATCGCTTTCCCTTACCTTTCCATACGATTCATTCTGAATTCTTTATAGCAGCTTATCCTCACATATATACATAAATCAGGATTACCGTACCCCTGTCTACTTCCTATCTGGAGCAGTTGCTGTATCTGTTATTGATCTAACCATTATACTGTCTTGTTTAATGCAGTTCTTGTTTTGATTCACTTATTACTTATATATCAGTATTGTATATTGTATGACAGGCTTCCTTATGACTCCGTGACACTGTCTTGTTGAAGCCTCTTTTTCTTCTTATTTTTGTATTGTTGATTTACTCCGTAAAATACTTTGGAAAAAAAACACATACAGTCATTCACTTCCTGCATGACCTCACTCAAAGTCATTAGGTAGCTGAAAGTGTAACATTGTGTATGGTCAATGCACGACATACTTGAAGCAGAAAATATGTATCTATGTAGTGACCTGGGTAGGAGCCTCGTCTGCAAGAGGAGAGAGAGAAAACAAGAGGAAGGAGAAGAAGGAAAAAGAAAAGACAGAGGGTAGAAGGGAGAAGGATGGGAAGAAGAAATGAGTGGGGGAAAAGGAAAACTGCATTTAATACACGCAGTGGTCACTATGAATACTTGGTTATGCCATTCGGTTTGTGTAATGCTCCGGCAGTATTCCAAGAATTTATTAACGATGTATTGAGAGATTTACTACAGAGCTGTGTAGAAGTCTACTTGGACAATATTTTAATTGATTCCCCGAATCAAGTAGAACATCGGAAGGATGTTGCTAATGTGCTACAGCTTCTGGGCGAAAACAAGCTGTCTTGTAAACTGGAGAAATGCGAGTTCCACAAGACTCAGGTGACATTTCTAGGTTATATAATCTCCTCTGAAGGTATAGCTATGGACCCCCAAAAACTCTCGGCCGTCCTGCAGTGGCCAAGGCCAGTAGGCTTGAAGGCCATACAGAGATTATTGGGGTTTGCCGCAAGCTCCTGGCTATTATCCTTGCTCTCCATAATTTGAGGCACCTACAAGAGGGGACAAGTTCCCTAATCCTGATCCTGACGGATCATAAAAATCTAACATATCTGTCCGAGGCCAAGAGATTATCACCTCAACAAGCCAGGTGGGCATTATTCCTTTCCAGATTTGATTTCATAGTCTCGTGCCTTCCTGTCTTTAAGAATGTCAGAGAGGATGCCCTGTCCAGGCAGTTTGGGTCTGACCCAGAGGCTGAGTCTACAACAGTGCCTATCATTCCTTCTGATTGTATCCTAGCTACTGTCCGCACCAACATCACTTCTCCTCTGGGCGAGGAGATTTTGGCATCCCAGTCCACTGCTCTAGCTGACAAGCCTAGTGGTAAATGTTTCGTTCCCTAGGGCCTTCGTACCAGATTGTTGGAGACTTATCACTCATCTAAGGCTGCTGGTTACATTGGCCGTGACCAATTGATTTGGTAAGTCTCCCAGTTGTTTTGGTGGCCCAGTCTTAGGGCAGATTGCTCAGCCTTCATGGCAGCATGCCCCATTTGTGCTCGTGCTAAGACCCTGAGACATCTTCCTGTGGCTCTACTCCAAACTGTCCACAATGGCAAATGTCCATGGTCTCACGTTTCCTTGGACTTTATGGTGGAACTACCGGTATCCGAGGGTACACGGTCATCCTGATGAAAGTGGACCGATTTTTGAAAATGGCTCACTTTGTCCCGCTCCAGGGACTCCCTTCCTCCAGGGAATTGGCCAAAGTATTTGCTAGAGAGGGGTTTCGACTCCACAGAGTGTCCAAGGTGCTGGTTTCAAATCGAGGGAGTCAATTTGTGTCTAGGTTCTGGAGGTCATTCTGTAACCAGATGGATATCCAACTCTCATTCTCCTCTGCATACCACCCCCAATCCAACTGTGCTGCCGAGAGATCCAACCAGGGGTTGGAACAGTTTTTGCATTGTTTGATCTTAGACCATAAAGGTAATTGGGCAGAGTTTGCCAGGAATTGTGCAGTAAACTCTTCCTCACAGAGTTCTCTGTTCTTGATCAATTATGGGTTCCAGCTCTCAGTGCTTCCTGACTCCTTTCATGCACAAGACATTCCGGCTCTGGATGAGCACCTTAAAGGGATAGTAATACCTAAAATGTAAAAAAATATATGTTGTAGGGTTTATCCCCCTGAGTAAAACAAGAGTACTCCCACTGCTGAAAGATGTTTCATTCAAAAGTTATTAATTTTCAATGTTGAATTTTTTAGGTGCAATATCACAGTGGCCTGAAATTGTACAGTGGCGCTGTTGCTACACCATCCTATGGAGATTTATGGTCCTGAGACCAGAGCTGTCCATAGGATCGTGTAGCAACAGCGCCACTGTACAATTTCAGGCCACTGTGATATTGCACCTAAAAAATTCAACTTTGAAAATTAATAACTTTTGAATGAAACATCTTTCAGCAGTGGGAGTACTCTTGTTTTGCTCAGGGGGATAAACCCTACAACATATTTTTTTTTACATTTTAGGTATTACTATCCCTTTAAGCAGCTCCGCTCCACTTGAGTACAAGTCCAAAGAGCCCTTCAGTGGACCACACAACGCTATCAAAGACATGCACACATGATTTTATGTACCTGTCTGAGTGTTTATTTACAAGTCTCCCATGACATTCAGTACCTGAATGTAGCCAATCCCTCTTTCCCCCTTCCCTCTTTCCCCTTGCCAATTGCCTAAGACTCAACCGAGCTGGTTTGTCAGCCCATATAAAAGCAAATATCAGGGTCTAGATATGATATAGATATGAGGCTAGGAGTACAAATGGGTACAATCTGAAAAACATATAAGAACTTATGGATGACTACCATCTTGACTAGGTTTAAATGACCTATCCAGGATATGAAAAGGTTCTACCATTTCTTGCGGTCCATATAGAGAAGTAGAGGAGAGGCAGATAATTTAGGGAAAAATGGTCACTAAATCTAGAGGACAGTATGGCACTGAGATATCTCAGCTTGTGGAATGGCCCATTTAAAGGCTGTTATTTGGGAATCCTTTTGCACTAAGTCTGGTGTGAGAGAGATACCAAATTGCAATAGCTCATCAATAATGGTTTTGAGGGATTTCAGTGGATTAGAAACCATAAGTATTAGATCATCAGTGAAAAGGGCACATTTGTGCTCCTTGTAGCCCATGAACAAAATATAGGTTATGTTGAAGAGAGCAAGCCAGAGACTCCATGGTCAAAATAAAGAGGAGTGGTTAAAGAGGGCTTCTCTGTCTCATAACATTGCTGTCAAAATGAGCAAGAGCAAGAGTAACATTTATTACGAATTTTGGCAGAAGGGTTGGTGTAAAAGGCCTGAACCTAGGTGAGAGAAGAAATACTTTGAGCTTGTTAGCTGATATCTTTGTGGTATCTTAGGGTAATTGATTAAAAACCATAGTGAGTAGTGGAGCTAATTCCAGAAGTAATTTTTTGTAATGTAAAAGGGTAAACCATCAGGTCCCAGACTCTTCCCTGATGAAAGTTGTTTTAACACTAGTTAGAGATCAGAGACCTGAATGTCCCATTCCAGCTCCAGGGATTGAGACATGCCGAGTTTGGGGAGGCCGGAGCTCTTAACTGTCATGGTTTCCCAAGAACAAGTCAGGAGTCATACTGGTATAGTAAAAATGACAGTCTTTATTAAACAGTACAAACAGAGAATCACAATAATATCAGTAATCACAGGTAAAGACACTAGGAACAGTAGAGGTCCCACTAAAGGTCAGCAACTCTATCAGGAATAGGCGTCTGCCTGAACGAGGGAACCTCTACCAGAGACCGGTACGCACACCTGTAGTCTCTGTATACCGTAAGGTACTCGGAAGCGCTGCTATAGACAACCTGACTCATGCCTGTACTCAGTGAGAACGTAGAAGGATCTTCCAAAGGATAGCGATAAGAAGATACACTGACGCACGCCTGCCATCAGTTTCAAGGAGAATCAAGTCGAACGTAGTCAGAGTAGGAAGGAGAATAGTCAGACAGAGCCACAGGTCAGCACCAGGATGGATGGTCAGACAAGCCGGGTCATACACAGAGCCCAAGGAAACCCAACTGTGTAGAACAACAACGCAAGGGCAACTGAGAATTGGCTCAGTTCCCTTTTAAAGCCCAGTCCAGGAAGTGGATGGGAGGAGATTAGCAGCCAAGAAGTATAAAACAGGGGTCTGTGTCATTCTGCCATTTTGCGCAAGTAAATGATGCATCCTGCCATGATGTGTCAAACCAGTAGTTCGCAACTGCGTCAAAATGAGCGCCAAATCCAGCTAGCAAGGGGACATGGGCGGCCAATGACGCCGCCAGGCGTACTCAAACCAGGAACAGTCAGTGATGTCTGGAAGGAAGGGACCGCAACATATCAACGCCTCCTGCGTCCTCGTCGGCAACGTCACTGGAACTAGGTAACTATATCATTAACATAACTAATGGCATAACCAGCAAGTTGTGGGCCCCAGTTAGAAGGAAGGTTATAAAGGCCCTGGTTTTATAATCGGAATGTCCCTGCAATACTTGGGAAGTACCAAACAATCTGGCCCTCCTGGTTCTCAATCTGTGCTATAGATGTAGGTTAGTGTGGGCCCTTGGTAAGGTGAGTAGGGATGGGTGAAAATTTTCGACTCAAACTGAAATCGGTGAATAATGGCACTTCCCGACTGGTGAATAATTTCCCACAAAAAGTGCCTATTTTCTGCTTTTTTTCGCCTAGCTCATTCCATTGAAATCAATGGGAATGTTGAATTTATACACAACACATAACACATATTTTTTTATTTCCCAAAGGCATAGTATAAAAGGGACATGAGGGTGCCTGTGTTGATGGAATGTGGGGAAAGAATCATTTGAACAGGGGCTGTTTTTTGGGGGGGGGTTTGTTCACTGGGATTGGGGGGCAGTTAAGACAAAATAAATCCTAAATTCAAATAAAAAACCCATAAGACACGGTATAAAAGAGGTCTGAGGAGGGTGCTTGTGTTGGTGGGTGGAGTCTGGGGAATTAAATAGTTGAACAGATAATTTGTTTAGTGGGTGTTCTTGACTGGTATTGGGGGGACAGTTAAAAAAAAAAATAAAATAAGAAGTTAGTATGTAAAGGTATAGAGACAGGATGTCACGGTTTGTTATGAATCTCAGACACAGAGTAAGGTAAAAATCAAACTTTATTGAAAAGTTCAATGGGAACCCCCATGGGTCAGTAAATATGCATGTATCAATTATGCAATCTGGGTGCAAACAGTAGTAGTAAGATACGGCAGTATAGGCTCTACCGGCCTTGCCAAAATACCGGGCAAGGCAGCCAGTAAGATGGTACAACAGAATGTAAATAGGCTCTAACGGCCTTGCCAATATACCGGGCAAGGCAGGCAGTAAGATGGTACAACAGAATGTAAATAGGCTCTACCGGCCCTGCCAATATACTGGGCAAGGCAGCCAGTAAGATGGTACAACAGAATGTCAATAGGCTCTACCGGCCCTGCCAATATACCGGGCAAGGCAGCCAGTAAGATGGTACAACAGAATGTAAATAGGCTGTATCGGCCCTGCCAATATAAAGGACAAGGAAGCCAGTGAGATGGTAAACTGAATGAGAATAGGCTCTACCGGCCCTACCAATAAACCGGGCAAGGCAGCCAGGACGATGGTACAACAGACTTAAATGAGGCTCTACCGGCCCTGCCAAAATACCGGGCGAGGCAGCCTGCAGGGATATGAAGACAGTGGAATAGCCCAACCGGTTCTATGCAACAGTGTCACAACCGGTAACTGGAGTGAACCAGTAACATGTACTGGAGCCAAACGGAACGCCCAACCGGTTCTTGTAACGGAATCATCAACCGGTAATTGGAGTAAACCAGTAACACATACTGGAGAAAATGGGATGCCCAACCAGTTCTAAGTAGCAGAATCAGCAACCGGCAAAATGGAGTAAACAGTACAGCATACAGAATAAAATGGAATGCCCAACCGGTTCTATGCAGCAGGATAAGCAACCGGTAAATAGAGTAAACCAGTACCACATACTGGAGCAGATGGAACGCTCAACCGGTTCTGTGCACTAGGATCAACAACCGGATATATGGAGTAAACCAGTACCGCGTACTGGAGCCAATGGAACACCCAACTGGTTCTATGCACTGGGATCAGCAAGCGGATATATGGAGTAAACCAGTACCGCGTTACTGGAGCAAATGGAACGCCCAACCGGTTCTATGCACTGGGATCAGCAAGAGTATATATGGAGTAAACCACTACCGCGTACTGGAGACAATGGAACACCCAACCGGTTCTATGCACTGGGTTCAGCAAGCGGATATATGGAGTAAACCAGAACCGTGTTACTGGAGCAAATGGAACGCCCAACCGGTTCTATGCACTGGGATCAGCAAGCGGATATATGGAGTAAACCAGTACCGCATACTGGAGCAAATGGAACGCCCAACCGGTTCTATGCTCTGGGATCAGCAACCGAATATATGGAGTAAACCAGTACCGCATACTGGAGCAAGTGGAACGCCCAACCGGTTCTATGCACTGGGATCAGCAAGCGGATATATGGAGTAAACCAGTAATGCGTACTAGAGCAAATGGAACGCCCAACCGGTTCTATGCTCTGGGATCAGCAACCGAATATATGGAGTAAACCAGTACCGCATACTGGAGCAAGTGGAACGCCCAACCGGTTCTATGCACTGGGATCAGCAACCGGCTACATGGAGTAAACCAGTACCGCTTACTGGAGCAAATGGAACGCCCAACCGGTTCTATGCCCTGGGATCAGCAACCGGATATATGGAGTAAACCAGCACCGCGTACTGGAGAAAATGGAACGCCCAACCGGTTCTGTGTACGGGGATCAGCAACCGGTATGTGGAGTAAACCACAAAATGAAAATGTCGCCCGAGCGACAGGCAGCCAGCAGCAGAGAATCAGGATACAGCACGGGAATAGGTTGCCCTCCAGGACAACCGCAGGAACGGCAGGACGGCCAACCGGGTCAGGAACGGAATCAGGAACAACGTCAGGACAAGGCAATGTGAGGCGGGCTGAAGGCAGACGGCCAATGGGAGCCCCCTACAGGTAATAGACACATGAATGCAGCAATCACAGGCACCGTGATAGTGTGTTATTAGAATAGAATTTTTTCCCTTGAACAGGAACTGTGCATCTCATCAGCAACTGCAATGTGCACAGTGTGTGTGGTAAATAACATCTGGGGGCACAACTGTATCCAAACACCATGACACCAGAACCTAAGTACTGCCGCTGTCACTATACCCCTTGTCCAGACCCTGCTAAGGACACATGATAACTTGATGACAGTTTAACAGTAATGATGAGCCCTCCCTGCAAGCATCTTAGCATATTCTGCAGGATGGAATCTCCTCAGATGCCACTTGTTGCCCTGCTTGCGATTCTCCTCCACCACATTGGCATGTTTGGTCTGTGCACCACACAGTGTGCAGTGGGTGGATTAGAACTACCACATCCCAACATCAACAGAGTGGCTATCATTTGGCAGTGTAGGTAACGAGGAATGAGGTGGATTGGCAAAAGATGTCTTTACCCTAGAGGAAGGAGGAGATGGTGATGGCTAGCTCTCATTATGGAACTTCCAGTTTCTGCCTGGGTTTTCTATTCTTCCTCCTCTTTGATCTCCGCCTCACCTCTTGTTGCCTTTCTGAATAGTCAGGGGGTAAAGTAACAGCGGTGCTTGATTTCTGTGGTGGGTGTTTGTCTTTAACATGTTTGACATAAATGTCATGGTGTCTGTTTTTCATGTGTGATATCAGGGCGGTTGTACCAAGACACGTTCCCTCCTTTCCCCTTCTCACTGACTTGTCTCAAATTGTGCACAGTGCAGTTGGTGATGACTGCACTGTGCCTGACCCAAGAGAAAAATAGTCCCACAACAATGTATTCAGAGGATGGGAAACAGATGGAGAAGAATGACCTCTTTCTTCTTGTCCTCCACATTCCCCTTCACTGTCTGTGGCAGCAGGTGATGTTGCTGCTGTTTCCACAGAATCAGCACTGCAACTAGGACCAGGACTCATGTACTGCTGCTGCTGGCAAGTGGAACGTGTCCTAGTCCTGCATCACTTGTTGACCCCATTCCCACTGTGCCCACGGTGGTCTGTGGCACACTAGCTTGCTCCTCAGCATCCTGCTGCCCTTGCAACTCATCAACAGAAGGAATTAGAGCAGATTAAAATTCTGCAAATTACAAAAGCTCATTGCTAGTGGTGGTGGTGGTGATGCCCATCCTCATTCCTGTCTCCCATTCCTTTTCAGTGTCCGCTAAAAAGGTCATCAATGTCTCTTCCATCCGGCTTCTCCAGCATCATCATCATCACCACCACTAGTCCCTAGGTGCTGCTTCTCTATTACAGACATCTCACTGCTGCTTGGAGGAGGTGATGAGCGAGTGACAGAGGGTCCCCTAATGTCACAGTTGTCATTTCTTTTTGTCCTGAAGAAGGCAGACTGGCAGCAGTAGCAGCAGGAAGCTGATCTGTGCTCCTGCTGCTGGTGGTGGTATTAATTCTGTGCCTGCTCTTCCCCAACACCAGTTCTGGCCTCTTCAGTATCATGTTCTGCTTGGACACTGTAGTGAAGGGAAGGGGAACCCCAGGACCAGAGGACTGATGTGGGCTCCCTTGACTGCTAGTCTGGATGCTCTCATATGCTTCCCCTACCACTTCCCTAACACTAGTCCCACAGGCTGCTTCACCATTACTGTTACTACTACTACTACTAACACCATGCACATCAAGTTCAGCCCCAGAGTCTTCCTCCTCACAGTCACTTGTAATATGATGATTACCCCCTCCTTCACTCCTAACACTAACAAGCTGGTGGACCTTCTTAGTAGTAGTTGTACTAGCACTAGTTGCACTGCTTGGTCATGGAAAGTGTGATTAAGGTCCCCTGGTGTCATCTTCTCCTTCCCCACCTCCTGAGTATTACAAGACACTAGCAGCAGATTCAGCACTGGTAGCAGGCACAGCACTGGTTGCAGCAGAGGCCGCACATCTGACAGCAGGCACAGTATTGGTGGCAGCACGTTCAACACTGGCAACAGGCAGATCACTGGTTGAAGCAGGGACAGCACAACTGACAGCAGGCTGTCGGTACCTACCCGGTCCGGGACGCCATGCTGGGAGGTCCTTGGTGCCAGGTCCGGCTTCTGCTGCGCGTCTGCGCATGCGCCAACGTCAGACGCTCAGACGCGTTGCTACGTCGGCGTCTTGACCTAGCTCCTCTATTTACTGAGCACACGGCCATGGACCGGCGCTCAGTAATCAGCGTTTCTCTGGGGGTTAGCAGTGTCTCTGCTCCTCCTCTCTAGCAGCTCCATTTGTGCTCTCCTCCCTGGACCATCAGGCCAGTCCTTGCCTGCTCTCCTCCCTGGACCACCAGGCCAGTCCTTGCCTGCTCTCCTCCCTGGACCACCAGGCCAGCCCCTGCCTGCTCTCCTCCCTGGACCACCAGGCCAGCCCCTGCCT
The DNA here is from genome assembly GCA_037306005.1 of Rhinophrynus dorsalis. NCBI lineage: Eukaryota > Metazoa > Chordata > Amphibia > Anura > Rhinophrynidae > Rhinophrynus > Rhinophrynus dorsalis. The sequence goes on from CM074722.1 coordinate 117,539,731, forward strand.
GCTCTCCTCCCTGGACCACCAGGCCACTCCTTGCCTGCTCTCCCCCATGGACCACCAGGCCAGTCCTTGCCTGCTCTCCTCCCTGGACCACCAGGCTCAGTCTCTAGCTACTCTCCTCCCCGGTCAGTCTACATTTCCTGCACCACAGTCAGTGTCTCTCTTTACTTTCTGGTGAGTTCTACCTTAGGTCAGACTCTCCCTGGGGCAGGTGGTATTAGCCCTCTCTGTAGTGTGTTCTCCTGGGCCACCTTCAGCTCAACTGAAGGGGGTCATCTGGCTTCGTGGCCAGCATCTTTACCCGGCTTCGGCCGCAGCACAACACACTACAGGGGGCCTACGTCCGCTAGCAACGCACCCTAGCATCGCTCCCCAGCTTCTTTCCACCTGCCCTTGTTGGAGGAGTCGCTTGTACTCCTTCTCTTCAGACCCAGGGCTTTCCTAGTCCTGCTTCTGGGTTCCTTGTCCTGGAAGACCTCTGTCACAGGCACAGCACTAGTAGTAGCAGGGGCAGCACGCCTGACAGCAGGAGCAGGCAGCTGACCTGTCCTGCTCTCACTAGTACTACCCTTTTCTCCCTCCCTTTTCATTAAATTCCTCAAGATCCCTAGGGGTGATTTAAGGGGACTGGACAGCATTGGTTCAATTGTTCTCACTTCCTGTCACGGAACCCAGGAATAATTCAGGAGTCAGTACATCATATAGTAAAATCACTTTATTCAGAATTTAAGAATACTATAGAATAACTTCCAGCAGAGTAAACAGGAAGGTGCAGAGGGTCTCAAGAAAAGCTAGCACATCTATCAGCAATAGTAGGCTGCCTAGGATAGACCTTACTGCAAGAGACTATGCCTAGGCCAATGGTAGTCTCAGCTGGAACCCGGAACTAGAACAAGAACATGAGAACTCCTGCCAAGAGCGCAATAGGGGAAACCACAGACTCACTCCTGCAGTCAGTCAAATAGCTGCTCTTTCCAAAGAAGCCTGCAGTCGGTATTGATGGTAGTCCGCCAGAGCCACAGGTCTGCACCAGATTGGGTGTACACTATCAAGAGGCAACACGGAGAGAATAGTCAGACAGACCCACAGGTCAGCACCAGGTTGAATAGTCAGACAAGCCTAGGTCATACACAGAGCTGGCAGTCAGCCAGAGCCACAGGTCTGCACTCGATTGGATGTCCACTGTAGACACGGAGAGGATAGTCAGACAGAGTCACAGGTCAACACCAGGTTGGATGGACAGACAAGCCTAGGTCATACACGGATATCAGGAGACACCTAATGAACTGCACTGGACACCAACGAAAGGGCAACTAAGCCCTGTGTCCATGCAGTCTATAAAGCAACGCACCAACATTGGAGGAGGAGCAAGGAGATGTGGCCAATAAATCCAAGACGTGCATCCGTAATACTGCCCGGCAAATGAGGCTGGAGCTGTCGAGGGAAGAGGACGTGGCCGGAGCTGTGTGAAACAACCACACGGTCGAGCTGTACAGGAGCAGAGGTGGACTGAGCTGCGAGGCAGGAAGACAGTGATACTTCCTCCTCCTCCCCAGACTCAATGGACACATAAGGGTCCTTCCAGTTCCTCCTTTTATTAGTTTTAAACCTGCTCATAATGATAGCAGTCACTTTGAGCCTCTCCTGCCTCAATTGTGCAAAAAGAACACAACATGTCTACCTCACTCTGTAGTTGCTTCTATTGTGTTTGACTCCTGCAAATACGTCATGTTTTTATAGCGAAAAGGCGAAAACCACGTAAATCAATGGGTGGAAACTTTCTAGCCATTGAAAAAACGGCGAACAATTTTGGCCAATGGGTGAAAAATGCAAAGATTTTAAAAGCTAGTTTTAAAGCGGATTTTCACGCAAAAAAGTGCACAACAACATGGTTTTCGCAGAATTTTTCTCTGGAATACGGTGAGAGCTTTTACCCACCTCTAAAGGTGAGACAACAACTAGCCACATTTGTTGTTATATTCATAAAAATTGGTAGATAACCACTCCTGTGCCCTAGCAAGAGCTGTGAGGTCTGCTCACGTAACTATATCATAGAAAGAAGGGTACTTTGATAGTTGTGCAGTTTGTGGGAGATCTCCAAGGACCTAATTGAATCAAGTAAGTCCTTAACTGCCCTGTCCTTCTGACTCTTCCTCTTGGAGGAGAATTGAACAAAGATCCCCCTAAGATAGCATTTAAGGGCCTCCCAAACCCCAAGAGCAGAGGGGCACCAAATGAGCGTTTATTCTAAAGAATTCACTAATATGACTTCTAATCTCTGCACAAATGCGTTCATCCTCTAACAAAGTGAGGTCAGCCACCAAATACCTCACCTGGGAAGTGCCAATGGGACCTCTAGAGTCATGGTCTGACCAAGTAAATTGTAAGACCTGGGAGTGGGACATATACTAGAGATGGTTTCACATAACAAAAAAAGGTAATCAATACAGGAATAAGTGCAGAAAGGGTGCGAGAAGAAAGTATAGTCACTGGTGGAAGAGTGCTGGAGCCTTCACATGTCCAACAGGCTCAATATGTGAAAAGCTCTGTTGATGGAGGAGAGGTGGGAGAGGGGGAGAGATGACATTGCGGTAGAACAGTCAGTTATGGGCATACACGTACGTTAAGATAATCACTAGTATCACTACCCCGGACATAAAACTTGCCTAATACGTTGATAAGAAAGTCTACGTGACCCTCATTTGAGCATAAATGGAGGTAACAGTCATATCCCCCACTATATCCTTTATAAAGGTACATCTACGCTGTGTATCAGAGACCAAATCTTGGAGTGTGAAGGGAAAGGAGCGGTGGATAAGTATTCCATCCCCCCACCCCACATCTTTACTTGTGTGGAGCTAAAGAACTGCTGTGAGAAAGCTTTGTGAGACATGTTAGGCATTGCCCTGGAAGAAAAATGTATTTCTTGCAACAGGTAGATCTGAGCATAAAGGCGTTTGCAGTCTTGAAAAAAAGTGCCACGCTTGTATGGAAAGTTTAAACCCCCATTCATGGAGATGAATAGGAATGTCATAGCCATGGAGCTGAATGGGATACTGAAGTGTACGGAAGGAAGACAGGTAGCCACCCATTCCCGCCCCAGGAGCCAGAATGGGATACAGGCATAAAATTACTAGAGGGGGTAAAGGATAAAAGAAGGAAGGGAAGGTGAGCAGAAGAGATAGAGGTGAATAAAGCATGCTGGTAGGGCACAAGTGAGGCCTCAACAGCTCACTCAGGAGCAGAGTAAACTGACAGCCATGGTGAAAAAACCACAAACAGCTAGTGAACATCATGTTGGGTAAAATATACAGCGGTGAAATACAAGGGTTGTGGGGTAAAAAACAACAATGATAAACAAAACAGGAGAGTGATATGGCCCATAAAATGTCATATATAAATTGTGAGGTCCATCCATCCACCCCAGGCACACACAGTATAACCTAAGAGAATGGGTATTGGTCCAAACTGTCGCCAATGCATACATAGTGGTGACTTGTTAACCAAATATACACATTCCCGGGCTATAGCTCAGTTGTTAATAGGTTTTTTTGTTATGTTTTGTTGAAAGCAATCATACTCAAGGGAAAGTACAGCCTATGGGTGTCATTTAACCCGCGGTGGACTTTCCACTGCAGTAAAGGGAGGCTGGCAGGGGTTGGACTGAGAGGCTCCATCCTACGTGAATTAGATACACTGATTTCACATGGATACAATCATGATTAGGATATCTGTGTAAGCCTATATAAGGCCTTCCGTGAGCCAGGGGGGGGCCCAGACCAGGAGCCTAGAAAATGTGATCCCCAACACACAAAGAGGCCCACACAGTGCACTTACAGCAACATCAGAGCATAAACAGTATTAAACAACTGAAGGAGCAGTAGGATAGCATGACCACGTGGTCCCTTAGCTAAATTAAGTCTAGAGGCAATCCAAGGGCTAAATATTTATCCCTAACAACACTAGATTAGGTATCAAAAATGCTGAGTAAAACGCATATAAAAAAAATAAACAAACAGTACAGTCAACTGTACGACCCTGTGCTCCAGAACCTGAGAGTACGGGTAGTCCCAGGAGACTGACAGTAAGCAAGGGCCCAAAGCTGGAATGTGGAGGGTAGTCTCATTCCAAGTGGGTGGGTACTGTCTCCACTGGCACTCTATCTTGGGTGCCGGGTCTCTTCTTCCTTGGAGTAACCACTAGCCAGCTCTGGAGATGTGGAAGTTCCTGTACCAGGTTCTGTTTCTGGTGGGTTCCACAGTTTCACCGGAGCAAATTTTAACTGAGTGCACAGCTTGGATGCATCTACCAAATTCCAGATGGTGTTTGTAGAGCAGTCATGGGTCATGATCAGTAGGGATGGGCGGAAATTTTCTCCTCAAATTAAAATTCCCGCTTGGTGAATAATTTCCCAACAAAAGTGCAGCTTTTCTGCTTTTTTCACCTAGCTCATTGCTTTTACACACAACACATAGCAATTTTTTTATTTCACAGAGGCATAGGGTTTGTTGACTGGGATCAGGAGGACAGTTATTAAAAAAATACAAAATAAAATGTAAAAAACAGACACATATAAAAGTGGTCTGAGGAGGGTGCCTGTGTTGGTGGGTGGAGTCTGGGAAAGAATCAGTTGAGCAGGGAATTTTTTTTGAGGGGGGTTGTTGACTCATATTGGGGGGGACAGTTAATAAAAATAAAATAAGAAATTAATACATAACGTGACAGGCACAGGGACCCCCTGAAAAACTGTGATTGGGGCAGATGGATACTTGACGAGATACTGTACTTTGTAGAAGATGATTTGTAGGACTTAGACTTGTTAGAGGAAACATTGATTTGTCGGATTTAGACTTCTGTTATGCCCAAGCCCTGAGGGAACATTGATTTGTTGTAGGACTTAGACTTGTTTGGCACAAGCCCTAAGGAAACATTCATTTGTTGTAGAACTTAGACTTGGCAATCTGGGAAGTGAATGCCAACTTTAGGGTGCATGGTGAAGGTCTTACACAAATATTTTTGATATTCTTACGTTTAGAACAGTGGTTCTCAACTCCTGTCCTCAGGACCCACTAACAGGCCAGGATTTAGGGATTTTTCTGCTAGAGCACAGGTGTGGTGATCAGAGGCTCATTCACATTGATTAACTCACCTGTGCTCTAACAAGGAAATCATCAAATCCTGGCCAGTTAGTGGGTCCTGAGGACAGGAGTTGAGAACCACTGGTTTAGAGAGTGTGTGCTTTTTTTGTTTTATGCCAAAGGGCAAATTGCATAATGACAGTTAGGAATGTTTTAGCACAGTATGAAAAGTGGTGAATCATTATTAGGAAGTGTTTGTACGCATTTAAATCCAGTTGACAATGTTATAGAGTAGCCCAAGATGATGTAAATTCTTTGCAACAAATATAGCCAAAGTTATAGATGCCTTAAGACTTTGGAGTTAAGGTCTGCTCATAGTAGAATAAACCTAGATATGTGAAAAAAAGCTAAAGAAACTAATAGTTTTAAAAAACATATAAAATATGTCCTTTAGACTCTTCTCTTGTAGACATGTTCTAAATAAAAAAAAATGCTGTATGTAAGCACAGTTCTGTTACAACCAATAATATATCACATAATAACTCTGTGTAAAAATATGGTTAACCTATGGCACTTCACCAGATGCAGATCTATGACTCCCAATATTATTATAACCAGCATATTCTGCAGTTCTGTCTAATATAGTGGTTCCAACATACAAAGATGAACAGATCCCGATCAGAATAAATGGTAATGATCATTAGAGCTTACATTCTGTAGGGTGATACCACACTCTAAGGTGCATTAGCTGCAGTAATGAGAAGGAAGGAACAGCAAACTCCCTCACACTCTCCACATTACAGACCTTAGAACACAAAGGAAAAGAAAAATCTGGGCATTTAAATGAATAGTTATATTTGACATATTAAAAACTGACCTACACCTGGAGATGGGCTTCATGTTGCATTATAATAGATAGAACATCTTGGTAAGAGATTGTATAGGTACAGATCTTTTCAACTCACAGACTAACCTCTGTGTTAATGAATATTTCCTTGTTCCCAGGACTTTGATCTAACCCTATGCATATCCTTTCATGTATGTAGACTGTATGTTTCCTATGTTATTTGACCCCCACTGTGTACTCAAATACTTTGTTTCAAATGTATGTCATACTCTATAAATATAAATGCAAAGTTATTCTAGTTATACTTGTTAACCCATGCCTGTAGAAGGGGCCTTGGTGTCCTGAGAGTTTACACATTCTGGGCTAGATTTAAAGGCAGCCGTTAAACCAGCCGCTAAGTGAAAAAAGCACATTGCTCGCAAATAATACAGGAGTTACGGCAGATTCAATAGCTACTCTACGAGAATAGCTATCGAGCGTAGGCACACACAAAACACGTAACACAAAAGCCTCTGTCGCTCATGTTAATGCACAACGGGCGGCCAAATCACACGACAACAGCACTCAAAACAACATCTAACATAACGGCTGCCGTTGTCTAGCAACCATGATTGATGCCAAAACAAATTCAAACACACAGCCAATCACAAAGCCCCAATGTATCAAATAACTTCAAATACACCTATATATACCCAAAAATAACCGTCACACACTGTCTGTTATCGAGTTCTTCAGAGCCAGATATCAGGACCCAGGAGCGGAGGATAGTGATTAGAGAGAGGGAGAGAGGCGCGTTCATTGGAGGTAGAGGAGTTTTGCAGTTTGGAGAGAGGAGAGAGGTGCACTAAATATACACATATCACACTTTTGCACATATCACATACACACATACAAACACATACACATACATACACATAGTCCTTTTATTTTATAACACCTTACACATTTTACTTTTTATTTTGACAGTGTGAATCTGGGAGTGAAAGTGTGTGACAGAGAGTGAGTGGATCGAGTGTGTCTGTGAGGGCCTGTGAGAGTGCCTGGGTGTGACTGGGTGAGTGATGGCCAGGAGAGGAGGACAGGAGAGAGGGATGGGGAGAGTAGTGGAGGAGGAGGAAGCTCAGGAGGGGATCCCTCAGCAAAGCAGGGGTGGGAGAGGGAGATCCGCAGGGCGGAGGGGGACCCGGCCCACAAGAGCAGGCACACAAAGAAGAGGGACAGAACCTGCAGTGGGACGAGGGGTAGTTCCTGGGGAGCACCCCACACAGGCAGGGTCAGACTCGGCAGGGCACTCCGGCTCTGAATCCTCCCATGCCGGAGCTTATGAGGGCAGGATCAGGGATCCCAGATATACTGAGGAGGAGAACACGGCTCTCGTGGAAGCTGTCCTGGAGAGGCAGAGTGTTCTCCACCCGACGGCAAAGGTCCCTGGCCTGGCAGCGAGGAGGAAGGCAGCCTGGAATCAGATCTGCAGCCGGGTGAACGCGGCGGCTACATGCAGGCGGGACGTGGAGTCTGTGAAGAAGAGATGGGGTGACTGCCGGAGGGTGGTCAAGAACAAGATGTCTGACATGGCCAAGCAAGCCCGAGGCACCGGAGGTGGCCCATCTGTGCCCATCACATTCTGCGGCTGGGAGGAGATGGTGCCGCAGAACATGTCCCCGACCATGATCGAGGGGGTCGTGGGAGGAACTGACACTGGGGATGAGAGGAGCTTCCACACTACCGGTAAGTGCAACACTACATAACCACACACTACAGCAACCAACACCAGCTGCACACACAGTCACACCTCAACACATGTCCATCACTCAGCCATACAACTGCACCAACACAGCACCATGAGGGTTAAAAAAAGGACACAACACCTGGACAAATGGCAACGTCCAACTTGGGACAAACCTGTCAAAGTCCTACTTCAACCCTCCTGTCGCTGTGCTCATTACACACAATACACAAACCATCATGTTCAAAATGTCGACTGTCACAGATTATCACTGTTCACACACAATGTCACCCATGTCCCCACCCCCACCCTAACCCCTTGAGTGCTAGAGGGATCATCAATGCATCGATCAACAATGCATTGGCAACCCCTCTGGGATTCAAGGGGTTAACCTTACAACAAACAAGTCAATAGGACAACGATCACATGCTATACAGGGGACATTCACTGAGTGGTGACAAACAGATGGTGGACACAAAGTAACCCTCACACACCCTCACTTCACCAGTACCAGTGTTAGTCCATGGAGAATATGCCAAAACAAGAATCAAGTTCATAGGGTCCCATTGTACAGACTCCATGGAAAACACTGGAAATGGGGAAAGGAGGTCACTGGAGAAGTCACCATCATGTTCACTTCATCAGTTCAAAATCCACCGCTTACTGAATCACAAAAAGGGGGCATCAGGTCACACATCACAGTGTCACACAGAATAAATGCTTGTAGGTGCAACACACAGGCCGAAAACTATTTTACAGAATTCAAGCTGGAAAAAGTAGGCATTGGTGTTGTGGCTGCAATCATTTACTCTGACTTGAAATTACATATCCCATATCTGATTCCCACATGGATCCACAGGGGTGCTGATGCCATGGATGGATGGTACACCAGCATCTCTATGCAGGATACATATGGGAAACAAATAGCAAACATTGTACCTTGGTCACCAACAGGCCATGACTGATGGATATCTAGGACTGAGTACGGTTGCCTCACACAGAAGGATGGATGGGCTCATACACAGAGAAAAAAACAGGCCTCAATCAAAGATATCCCTCACTACTGGCTGGATTGTTGCCCTTAGGATTCAAATGTTACTAAATATGTTCCAACATGATGTGAACACAGAGATCACTTCACTGGATGTGATTGCCTTACTGGCCAGATATGTGCACCCATCACAAATCAACCTACATTGCTACCATCCAAATACACATACATAGTATATCACACTCTACGTAGATGGGATATACGAGGTATGTTCATATCCATCATATCAGTACAATGTCTTGTTGGATGGGTGCACATATATAGCCAGTAAGGCAATCACACCTAATGAAATGCTCTCTGGCATCACATCTTGGAAGGATATTACTGTATCCATATGAAGGGTACATATCCACATACATATATGACCATTTCTACTTGTGTGTCACTGTAATGGGATAGCAATGGGTAATGTCATCATGATGTCATATCATTGCCATCGTTAACAGATGTGTCTTGATCTAAGTCCCATCCCTCCAACACTCATGGTTATACAGATATTGCTCTATGTGACAGGTGAAGATATCCATCATTTGACCACACGGAGGCTCTTCAGCAGAGCCAAAGTCGCAACATATCGAGATAAATACCTCTTTGGAATGGTCCACAGAGTGTGCTTGTAAACCATGCACACCCTGTACACCATTCCAATTAAGTATTGTTCCCTAAATGGGGTGATTTTGGCTCTGCTGAAAAGCCCTCGTTTGGACAAATGACTGAAATCTCCATCTGTCACATAGAGCAATATCTGAACAACCATGAGGGATAGGACTAACAGAGAACAACATCTGTTCCCACAATGTCTAAAATCTGACATCAAAGTGGACTTAACCTTTGCCATCCCCCTGGAGGGATAGCCATCCCTACAAGTTGTGAAGACAAATATATGTTGTTGGATCCCCCCCCCAGTTAAACAATGGTATTCCTACTGCTGAAAGGTGTGTTGATTCAAAAGGTATCACAGCTCAGACATGGATATGTCAGGGGCAATATCCCAGTGGCCTGATATTGTACAGTGGTGCTGTTACTACACAATCATATGGACAGCTCTGGTACAGGGACCAGATATCTACATGGGAGGGTGTAGCAACAGCCCCACTGTACTATTTCTGGACACTGTGATATTGCACCTCAAAATGAAACCTTCACCCGTAATAACTCAAACAACACCTTTCAGCAGTGGGAGTACCCTTGTTTACCCAGGGGGATTAACACAAACACATATATTTTTCTTCAACACATCAAAGTAGAACTGTCTCCACAAACATATGGCTAAGGTCACTAATCACAACATCTTCTTCCTCCACACAGCTTACGGCCGTCAAGCCCAGCGGGAGACAGTGGAGGAGGCTATGTCACCCCCCAGTGAGGAGGACACAGAGGAGAGGACCAGCCGGTGGTCACCTTACGCACCATCACCATCCCCTACAACACAGGCTGCACCACCACCTACTGCACCCCTTCCAGCTGCACCACCACAGGCTGCACCACCCCTTCCAGCTGCACCACCACAGGCTGCACCACCCCTTCAAGCTGCACCACCACAGGCTTCACCACCCCTTCCAGCTGCACCACCCCTTCAAGCTGCACCTCCACAGTACAGTGGCTGGATACCACAGGAGGAGAGGTGGACATATCCATCCACCTCCACCAGCTACTACCCTCCATCAGCAGCACCACCACCACCAGGGAGACAATGGCTGCCAGGGACAGTGGCCACCAACCAATATGGGCCATATTCCTCACACATCAACCCACCCTCCTGGATGGCTCCACAACATGCCCCAAGGTATGATCCCAGGTGGGGTCCCAGCACCTATCAGTGGCCACCATATGAGCCTTGGCCACTGGACTACCCACACCTGGGCCTGATTGGTGAGCCCCAGAGCCCCCTACCCAGGGACATTTTCACACCTCCACCAGCACACACATCTTTGGGCAGCTCTGCATCACTTGATGTGGTGGGCATATGCCCATCATCTGCACCAGCCACTCCAACAGCAGCCACAGCACCCTCAACAGCAGCAGAGGAGGAAAGAGCACCCTCAACAGCAGAGGAGGAAAGAGCACCCTCAACAGCAGCAGAGGAAACAGCAGCACCAGGGACACCGGGCACATCCACCTCCAGCACCGCACGCCTCACAGGCACGGAGGCGGAGTATATGGCCCTTCAAAGAAGACTACTCCGGTCAAGCAGAAGTACAGACAGCAACATCACCAGAAGCAGGAGGCAATCCAGGAGGAACATTGCCCAACTGGAGACCAGAATCCAAGCTCTTGAGTCGGAGGTGGCCAGGGGGAACACACTACTCCACCAGCTCAGGACTGGTCTCATGGACATGATGACACAGGTCCTTGTGGAGTTAAGGGAGATCAACCGCAGAGAGAACCTGAGGATGGAGAGGGCGAACTTGCATTCCACCGAGGGGTCTACTGCAACCACCACCACCCCATCCAGTGTTACCCCTGAAGCAACACCTAGGGGGCAGAGGGTTACCAGGAGATCCACAAGGGCATCCACCTCTGGCACCCAGGCTAAGGCCCCCCAACCAAAGAAGAAAAAATGAAATGCCCAACCTGTTAAGTTTCCCCTCAATAAAGAAACCATTTTTTTTTTATTCCAGTCTGATCTGTTGTGTCTTCAGTTATGGATTGGGTGGCAGGGTTGTCTCCAATGCATTGCCATACAATACAGTGAACACAACCTCTGCCTGGGTGAAATGTTTGTGGGATGCTACAGCATGGGTTCACACACACACACACACACACACACACCGTTGTACAAATTCAACTGGAAATACATCCCTGGAGCCATATAACACCACTGTGTTATATGGCGATGTTGTGTGTTGAATTTGAACAACAAAACATACCCCTTAGCACAACAAATGGTACAACATTGAACATTCGTCTACATCATATGTTGTGTTTAACCCTTAGAGTACCAACGCATTGCAAAGAAATGCGTTGGGGACCACTCTTGCACTCAGTGGGTTAATGGGATAACCAGACAAACAGCTCTGTGACTTAGCAGGGACATTACAAGCAGGACAGATAAATGGGACATGTATCCATATTGTCTTGGATTCACACACTCATTGTGCAACTGACTGGGGAAGCCAATGTTTTTAACCTAGGATTTCAATGTGTAGCACACACATTGATATCCTGGGGTGAGCATTGGGGTCTCCAGTAAGTTGAGTTGCTGTTTCCCTAAGGGTGTAACAGACTTCACCAGTGATAACACATGTCCACTTAGTCTGTTTGTTCATTGATATAGCCCATGTACTGAGATATGTCAAAGTGGAGCAGAATCTCAGAACATGGATTATACTGAGCAATACAGATACTGTGGACAGGTATTCACTGTGGAAGTATGTCCCCTGTATCACCTCTTTATCACTCCCACTACACATTGGTGCATCACTGACACCATCATCTGTTTGCATGGATACATCACAGAGTCCACTCACTGCCAAACAAGTGGTGGACTCCTGTGATGTGGGTGATGCCTTTCCATGTATGGGGGATACTCTACCCTGGGTGTGGTTACGCATTGAAAAATGTGTTCTCAAATATATCCTCCTACAGACACAGATAGAATGGTGATGGTTCATCTTTATTGTGTCTCAAAGTACATTAGAATGTACATGTGTTTTCTGTGTGTATTGCCTATATGCATTGAACACCTGTATGAGAACACTAAATGTACTTTGAAACTAAATCGTACTACTTCAGTAACACTGCTGCCCTGCTCATGTGTTGTCCACAAGGTTTGACAACTCTGTAGCTGAGCATCCTAACTGTACAGGTTATAACACTCAAGAATTAGTGTTTTCTGTGTCTATATGAGAATGTTCCAGTAGAGGTTTGTGTGAACCGCAGGTCAAACTTTGCATCACCAACAACATCACCATAAACAGCAAGGGGTGATCTTCATGAAGGTGTTGTCAAGACATCAATCCAGTCACATGGAAGATCTTCAGTTCAAGGATGGATCATGTTACAGATGCCTGTGGGAGAAGAGGACAGGATTTGGAGCAGTAGACCTGAACTGATCATCAAGCAACAACAATTTAGTCTTTTTAATCCCCTCAATTTTCACAGTTACAGGTGAGTACACAAACGATTGCTTGACAATGTGTTGTGTACTCATCTGTAACCAATTCTGTGGGGAACTAAGGACATGTGCACCAGCGCTATGGATATGTGCCCCTGACATGTATACACACATTAACAAGTGTTCTGAGAGCTCCATGGAAGTAATGACATTGTGCTGCCACTGTGAAAGTGACAGTGGCAGCCCAATGTCATTTGTTCCATGGAACTGTTAGGACATATTTGTTGATGTGTGTATTCATGTCAGGGGCACATATGTCTGCACACTCACAGGTCAGCATGGAGTCCCTGGTAATCTGATCTACGTCTCATGACCTCTACATTGTGTGACAATACCACTGTACATCCACCCCTCTGCTGCTCTTCTCAGCTCTGGCACAGTACAGGTCCCATATTGAGTCTAATGTCCCTTTAACCCCTGATGTGCCTGAGTATTATCCAATGCATATCATTAGATAATACTCTTTCGCTACTGGGCTAACATGGTTGTTCAGGCTATAATCATGGCATATCCAGTTAGTTGCTGTCAATCAAGCCGTGTAAGGTGATGATCATGGGTAATATGTTGTACCTTGTTTCTCCTGGGGGTGTGCGTGATATCCTTGGGGTCTGTATGTCAATGTGGAGAGTGGAATGGAGGATGGTTTTTGAGTCCACACACACAATTTGCCACGTCCACTGCCAGTGCAGTGCTGTGTCACTGTTCCTGTGGGGTGAGACAGAACAAAATGTGCAGTGTGGTTAGTGTCACAGGACTGATGGGGGACTTGCATGGATTGTTTGCATGCGTGTGTTATACTCACAGGTGAAGTGTTCCGTGATGAGCCTGTCTCTGATCTGTGCCCCTCTCATGGTCTCCTCCACATGCCCGATGTCCATGGCCACTTCCTGTATGGGGGGGTCCGGGATGTGCTCCAGCAACCTGGTGTCCACTGCGATGTTGTGCAGTATTGCGCACGCCACAATGATGTCACACAACTTAGCCGGTGCATACTGCAGTGCTCCCCCAGAGTGGTCCAGACATCAGAATCTTGACTTGAGGAGCCCAAATGTTCGCTCAATGGCATTCCTCGTTCTGGCATGAGCCTGGTTGTACCTTTCCTGGAAATGTGTTTGGGGATTGGCCAGAGGGGTCAGTAGCCAGGACTTACATCCATAGCCAGCATCACCTGTGTAATGTGAGTGACATGGTGAGACAGGGAGCACATGTTGTGTGAATGATGTTTTGTGTGGTGGACGTAGTAGCTATGGGTCAGGTGCATGCTGAGCAGCGTGGTGTGTACGCCTGTGTATGTGGTGTGATTTTGTTTTGTGAACTCACCCACTAGCCATCCCCCTGTAAAGGTTCCATTCTCAAAATCTCTGTGGACTGAGGAGTTTTGTAGAATGTATGCATCATGTGAGCTGCCAGGATATTTTGCACAGACATTCATGATCCTCATGTTGCTGTCACACACCATCTGCACGTTGATGGAGTGGAAGTTCTTCCTGTTGATGAATAGCTGTGCGTCACGTGCTGGGGCCTTAATCCGGACATGGGTGCAATCTATAGCACCCATGACCCTGGGCATGCCTCCCCTTGCGTAAAAGGCCTGCTTGACGTGTATCCAGTCCATGTCGGTGGTGGGAAAATGTATATAGCTACTGGCCTTGCTTTTGAGGGCTGGCAGGACCTGGGCCAGCACTCTGGAGAATGTAGCCTGTGACATGCCAGATGCATAACCCTCAGTGGACTGGAAGGCCCCGCTTGCCATGAAGTGTATGGCACAGAGTAGTTTCTGCAGGCCAGTTAGGGCATGGTTGTGGATGTAGATGGGATCCACCTGCTCCTTGATGACCTCATACAAGGCAATGATGCTGTCAGGCCTCAACCTGTAGCGATCAATGACCTCGTCATCAGTCATTCCAAAGAGGGTGACCCTTGGGCGGTATACCCTGGGCCTTGGTGGTCGTCTATACATCCTCTGCCCTCCAGGTGGGGATGGACTCCTGTGTGGCTGCTGAGCCAGAGCCTCCTCACTTGCAACAGGTGAAGGCCGTTGATGAGGCTTGCTTGGAGGTTGCTGATGTTCCCTAGCTCTCTCCCTTGCACGCTTTCTCCACAGTCTTCGCAACAATATGTAACCCAACATACTGTTTGCTCTCTCTATCTGTCTCTCTATCTCTCTCTCTCTCTCTATCTCTCTCTACCTCTCTCTATCTCTCTCTATCTCTCCCTCCCTGAGTGGAAAACAAGCCACAAGTGAGTGTGTTGAGTTGTCCCTTTAAGTACTTGCTAGGGCGTTGTGTAGGTGTGGTGATGAGGTGAGTGCTGACCAATGGTGAGTTGTTTTTGTCCAGGTAAGTGTTTGCAGGTGTGTGTGTGTTATAAGATGTGGTGTGTTTTGCTTGTTCTGTGTGTGCCATTTGCGGGCGTGCAGCTGTGGTGTGCAGGTCGCGTGTTGATGTTGCCCAGGTGAGCTTCTATTTGCAGGTGTCCGCTTTGTGTGATAACCCCCATTGTTCCGTGCTGGTGTTTTTTTGTGTGTCTTTGTCCCTGTGGTGTTGGTTGTTGTTGTGTGTGGAGTGATTTGTGCTGTGTGTGCATGTTTTTGTGTTGTTTTGGCATTGCACAGGTTAATTTTCCCATTTACATGGTTGTGCGGTAAGCATTTTTGTATTTTCCTATGTAACGGGTGTTT
Source organism: Rhinophrynus dorsalis (assembly GCA_037306005.1). Lineage (NCBI taxonomy): Eukaryota > Metazoa > Chordata > Amphibia > Anura > Rhinophrynidae > Rhinophrynus > Rhinophrynus dorsalis. The sequence goes on from CM074722.1 coordinate 117,555,227, forward strand.
TGTTTTGGCCGTTAAGTGTCTAACGTGTGAGAAAAGTGGGTCTTAACTTTTAGCCGTTAGGTGTGTCTTTTTTTCAGCCGTTATCAGTACCGCAAGCCTTTGAATAGCTCTGGGGTATGTTGTTCCATGAGTCTGTATGCACGTAAGTGTATCGGCCGTAAGGATTCTGCAACTGCCGTTAGCTGTTCTTTAGACGGATCTTTGAATTGCAACATGACTCTTAACGCACCCGTTAGTGATTTTTTTTTTACTAACGGCTGCCTTTAAATTGAGCCCTCTATGTCCACAGTTAGCCATTAAAAGGTATACCCTTTATATCACTCTTGTGATTTTTTTGCTACACTGAATCCCATCCACATTACAGGTGATACTCTGGCAGTCAAAAGGGGATGTGCTGGTGGAGCCTGCTTTCCTTCCTGCATATGCTGCCCCTTACAGACTGAACATCTCGCTTCTTTCTCTACAATATAGCTAAAATACACTCGTTCCTCTCCCAAGACACTATTAAAACTCTTGTGCATGCCCTCATTCTGTCACGCTTAGACTATTGCAATGTCCTACTAACTGGCCTCCCTGCTACCCATCTTTCCCCTATGCTCTCTGTTTTAAACTCAGCTGCACCAATCATTACACTCTCCCCAAAAGCAGAACCTGCGCACATCAATCTTAGAAATCTAACATGACTCCCTATTCAGCAACGCATCTGTTACAAAGTCCTTCTTCACACCTTTAATGCTCTCCACACTGCTACCCCTTCTTACATCTCTTCCCTCATCTCCTCTTATGTTCCTGGTTGCCTCTTTTGCTCAGCACAGAACACCCTTCTTTTTGTACCATCCACACCCTCTGCCCTCTCTCGTCTCAAACCTTTTTCACTTTCCTCTCCCTACCTATGGAACTCCATACCCCTTTCCTTACGTCTTGAACAATCCACCTCTGTCTTTAAGTCTATCCTGAAATCTTATCTTCTGGAGCACTAAGACCATGCACTACCTTTGGGCAAACTTAGCACTTGTAATCTCAGCACCTGATACCATCTTACCCTGTTGTCTGTCTCCTATTAACCATTTAGACTGTAAGATCCTTGGGGCAGGGACCTCTCTCCTATTGTTTCTGTAAATGTTTATCCCCATTTATTTTTTGTAACATATGTCTGTAAGGTGCTGCGTACACTGTGTGGCGCCATATAAATAAAGATATACATACATACATACATATCCCGACCCTTACAGACTGAGGATACTGGAACCTGTATTTCTGCACCTTTTGTGAAGCCAATTTTTATTCATATCATTGTTATGTTTTTTTATTTACTTTAGTGGCTAATAATACTGAATTGATGAATATGTTTATTTATATAGCACCACAAGCATAGTTTATAATTTAACTGCAATTCTGTAGCTCAGTTATATTAAATTGGGTCCCGTTAGTGACTGATAATGTTAGGAATTAATTCTTATCTTGTGGTTATGTATTATGCTTCATTAGTTCTCAACTGTGCTTCTTAATAATGCAAAAGTGTTTACTGCTACATTAAGATACATAAATGCTCTCTGCTGTTCTTTTTTGATGACTTTAGCTACAGCTATGCTTCTTTCCAATACCACTCTGATTGAGGTGATAGAGCAGATTTTACAACTGACATGGACTGAAACATCTTCTATTGAATCGTGTGGGACCCTTTTCTGCTCAGCATGGTTAATTACTTCATCCCTGGTGTATTTCCAGCATTGTTACAGCTTGGAGGTTAGCTACATTGATGGGATGTGATCTGCTTTGGGACATATTTTATGTATCTTGCATGGGGAATTATATATATGCAGTGGGGTCACACAGAAAACACAAATAAAAATCCCAAAGCTGATTTTTGAAGGCCCTAATAGCCTAGAGCTGGTTTGTTTTGGAACACAGCTAATTTTGTTATAAGAACAGTTAACCACAACCTTAGAGCTTTTATCACTTCACATTTGCTAAATATTGAATCACTACTGTCTGTTACAATGAAGTATAATCTTGCTTTTATACGTTGCTTCTTGACAGGTTCACAAAAGTCTCAATTTAGATGTGGAAAAGATGCTAAATCTAATTTCCTTCCAAAGTAAAGACAAGTCATCCCTGCTAATAGGTAATTTTTTTGTAATTATTAATATTCATTTTTTATATATTTTAGATTTTTTTGTTGGGGGGAGTCCTCTCATTCGAGGCCTTTTTTACTATAGAAATTTTAGCCCAAAGCAGCATACACAGTACAGTGCAATTATAAGGGCAACATTTTTCAAGAGATTTTGAAGTGAAAGTTTTTTTTAGTACAAATATTTGCTTGTATATAATCAATAAAAGTTACCTGAAGTTGTTTAAGCTAATAGGAAAAGGATCTGCTGTGCTGATGTAGAACTGGTGAAATGCCTTGAGACAACTTGCTTGGAGATTGTCCAGTTTCTCATAAAACAATACAGCAACATTTGGATTAATATCCCTATTTCTTTAAGGCTCCCTGGGCTTATACGCTTTATTATAGCTAGCTAAACTTTTTATTACACTTTCTGACAATAAATATGTTACATTTTCAAGTTATATGACTTTCCACCAAAACTCCAAGTTGGATCCATCTGTTTTTTGGATTTGGGTGGTCTCGAGATGAATGGATGTTTATTGGTTAAAATTGTTTTCAATCCTTTGAGCCATATTTAGTATCTTGTAGGCCAGACATATTTTCAACATTTTATATATATATATATATATATATATATATATATATATATATATATATATATATGTGTATGTGTGTGTATGTAAATATCTGTAGAAAAGATTGCAATCACCCGTCTTCTCAGAGGTAAAAAAAAAATTGCTGGTTTATTTCATTAACGTTTCACCCCTTATTTGGACCTTTATCAAGAAAAATCTTGATAAAGGCCCAAATCAGGGCAGAAAAGTTGATGGGATAAACCAGAAATTTTTTTTCAATTCTAAGAAGTCCTGTGAGTGCAATCTTTTTTGCAGATTTTGATATGAAATCACTTTACAGATTAGCGCCCAGACCTAAGTACTTATTATATAAGTGAGTGCATATAGTTGGGGAATGTGTGTATGTATATATATATATATATATATATATATATATATATATATATATATATATATATATATATATATATATATATACACTGCTCCAAAAAATAAAGGGAACACTAAGATTACACATCCCACTGCTCCAAAAAATAAAGGGAACACTAAGATTACACATCATAGATCTGAATGAATGAACTGACAACAAAATCACACAAAAATTCTCAATGGAAATCAAATTTATCAACCCATGGAGGTCTGGATATGGAGTCACATTCAAAATCAAAATGGAAAACCACACTACAGGCTGATCCAACTTTGATGTAATGTCCTTAAAACAAGTCAAAATGAGGCTCAGTAGTGTGTGTGGCCTCCACGTGCCCGTATGACCTCCCTACAATGCCTGGGCATGCTCCTGATGAGGTTGCGGATGGTCTCCTGAGGGATGTCCTCCCAGACCTGGACTAAAGCATCCGCCAACTCCTGGACAGTCTGTGGTGCAACGTGGTATTGGTGGATGGAGCGAGACATGATGTCCCAGATGTGCTCAATCGGATTCAGGTCTGGGGAACGGGCGGGCCAGTCCATAGCATCAATGCCTTCCTCTTGCATGAACTGCTGACACACTCCAGCCACATGAGGTCTAGCATTGTCTTGCATTAGGAGGAACCCAGGGCCAACAGCACCAGCATATGGTCTCGCAAGGGGTCTGAGGATCTCATCTCGGTACCTAATGGCAGTCAGGCTACCTCTGGCAAGCACATGGAGGGCTGTGCGGCCCCCCAAAGACATGCCACCCCACACCATTACTGACCCACCGCCAAACCGGTCATGCTGGAGGATGTTGCAGGCAGCAGAAGGTTCTCCACGGCGTGTCCAGACTCTGTCACGTCTGTCACATGTGCTCAGTGTGAACCTGCTTTCTGTGAAGAGCACAGGGCGCCAGTGGCGTATTTGCCAATCGTGGTGTTCTCTGGCAAATGCCAAACGTCCTGCATGGTGTTGGGCTGTAAGCACAACCCCCACCTGTGGACGTCGGGCCCTCATACCACCCTCATGGAGTCTGTTTCTGACCGTTTGAGTGGACACATGCACACTTGTGGCCTGCTGGAGGTCATTTTGCAGGGCTCTGGCAGTGCTCCTCCTTGCACAAAGGAGGAGATAGCGGTCCTGCTGCTGGGTTGTTGCCCTCCTATGGCCTCCTCCACGTCTCCTGATGTACTGGCCTGTCTCCTGGTAGCGCCTCCATGCTCTGGACACTACGCTGACAGACACAGCAAACCTTCTTGCCACAGCTCGCATTGATGTGCCATCCTGGATGAACTGCACTACCTGAGCCACTTGTGTGGGTTGTAGACTCCATCTCATGCTACCACTAGAGTGAAAGCACCGCCAGCATTCAAAAGTGACCAAAACATCAGCCAGGAAGCATAGGAACTGAGAAGTGGTCTGTGGTCACCACCTGCAGAACCACTCCTTTATTGGGGGTGTCTTGCTAATTGCCTATAATTTCCACGTGTTGTCTGTTCCATTTGCACAACAGCATGTGAAATTGATTGTCAATCAGTGTTGCTTCCTGAGTGGACAGTGTGATTTCACAGAAGTGTGATTGACTTCGAGTTACATTGTGTTGTTTAAGTGTTCCCTTTATTTTTTTGAGCAGTATATATATATATATATATATATATATATATATATATATATATATGAAAGAACAAGCTGGCACACTCAGGACTTGTCAAACAAAATGGTGTTTACTTCATGTCAACATTTCGATGTGAAATACCACATCTTCATCAGGTCATGATGAAGATGTGGTATTTCACATCGAAATGTTGACACGAAGTAAACACCATTTTGTTTAACAAGTCCCGAATGTGATGGCTCGTTCTTTCTTATAAATTGTATGGACTCCCATGTTGAATTGGCACCCAGGCATTTTTCCACTGTAGTGGGAGTGCTTCCCAATCGGACATATATATATCTATATATTGTTTTTTTCTGTAACATCAGCTTTCAGTGTTGCTTCACCACAAATAAAAAAAAAATATTTGTCTAAAATCATGCACTATTCCTCAAAAAATGTAACCTTGTGGCATCCCCATAGTTTCAATTATTGTTAGTTTCAATTATTTTTAAAATTGTGGCACCCCCTTAGTACACTTATTGGGAGAGCAGAACTTCCCAATGAGACCCAAGAGACCAAAGCATATGTCTATGGTTTCCTTTTGTTTGGATTTAAATTCAAACTGAGTCCACAGACATGCCTTGCGGCCATGAATAAGCGCATATTACGCGAAACACGATTGTGTCATTCACTACTATCAGAAATGAGATTGGACGGATGTTTAGGATGTGGTAACTTTTTTACATTTGGTTGACTTTACTTGTCTTTGATCCCGTTTGGTGAAGCGGTGCAGCGGATTTGATCGAGTGTCCATATTGCTTTGAGGTTGGAGAGAACCTTCCTGCTTGCACGTCGGCTTCTGGGTCAGGATTTGAGCCCTTTGCTGATTAATGCGGGACTGTGTTTTTCTACTTGAAGCACCTGTTCTTGTTTCTCTGTATCTACATTACTCTTCAAGTGCCTGGTGATTCATGGTCCCAACCGAAAATAGCGGTTTAGAAAGAGGAAAAGCACACAGTGGCGCTTGGGCTGTCCAGTCATCACATCCTTGAACGGACTGTAAGTCAAACCCTTCTGATAAATATACTTTATATTGTTTGAGTTCGTATTTGAGATGGATGTTCAACAAGATGGAGGGTACATTCGTAGTCTCAGGTCTATAGAAGATTGTAGCACTAGGCACATCAATGCAAGTCGTTTGTTTGCTGAAACAGTTTGTGATTCTGCTACTGATACTTTACCTGATTTAAAAGAACTGTTTGTGAGCCTGGAAGAGTTCATGTCTAAAGAAATTAGAATATGGTGGGAGATTACAACATTGAAACAATACTTACAATCTGAAAGGATTCCTCGTAGATTACGGATAAAAAAGATTCCCACGTTTATTAGAGATGATCCTCCTTTTATGGAAAAGTGGAACAAACTACATGCAGACTGTTGCAGTTCCTTAATTCAGTTGATTGTGGAATACAAACAGGATCTCTTAGTTAGACTTCAAGAAAATATTAAATATCAACAAGAACAGGTGATTTTAAAACAAGAATATCCGGATTTTGGTAAACTTGATCAAAAACTGACAGAACACTTGGAACAACTAGAAAAAGTGGTAATGGATCTGAAAAAGAAAAAAATAATGAGCGATAAGATGGACTATGAAAATGGTTCAATTTATACATGGTGAAAAAGTTCATTCAAGAAATACAATATATCCATGAAATCCAAGAATGTAAGTTTTTTGGATTTTGAACTGAATTCCACAGTTCCAATTTAGATGCAATATTGGATACTACAGCTTCATCTGTGGGGTCTGCCTCTGCATCATCTTCCTTTTTTTTAAGTCAGAGAGAGAGACCAAAGTGGCAAATGTATTCACAGAACAAACAGCTGCAGAGGCCTCACAGAGCAATTATCGAAGGAAAAAGAAGCAGCGGAAAATGAAACATAAGAAGAGAAGTGGAGCCCCTACTAATTATTTCAAATTGTTTGAGACAATATTGAGTTTAAATACATTTTTTAAATAAATTTTTTTCTGAATCTACAGAAGATGCTGTGGGACTTTCAGGTCACACTTCTGTTTGTGAGGTTGATCTAAACTCTATTCAAAGCAACAATGATGAATCCAAGCTGTGCTTCAAAGATTTTTTGTTGCTTGACAGACTTGGAAAACATCAAACTTGAGAATATTGATTTTATTATTAATAATAATGGAGACAGTGAGCGAGATTCAGTTGCCAGGATTAGAGTAGATTTTAATAGAACCTCTACCTTTTACCCTGTGGGTTGCAGGGGGAGAGTTTTATATTTTCAAAAACTCATTGAAGAGGAATTAATTCAGTTAAGTAGGGGTATCAGTAAGAAGAGAAGATATTCTAATATATCAGATTTAGAACTTAAGGCTCTAGACCATCTGAGACAGCTAGACAGTATTACTATCAGACATGCAGATAAGGGGGGCAGTGAGGTTGTTCTGGATACAGATAAATATCGAGATGAAGCTTTACCACAGCTTGATGATGATTCCACATATTTGAAGCTGGGGGGAAATCCTGCCAGAGACTATGGGTCCATCTTGAGCTACTTGTTGAATCGGGGTTTGAGATTAGGAGTTCTGTCCAGGAGTCAAGTGGATGCTATTTTTGTGGCTAATCCCATCACTCCTATTTTTCATCATCTCCCTAAGGTCCACAAGTCGCTCTCAAATCCATTTGGAAGACCAATAGTCTCTGGCGTTGGTTCCCTAAATGAAAATCTGGGTGAGTGGGTTGACACCTGTTTACAGCCACTAGTGACCAGGCTCTTCAGTTATTTACAAGATACCAAACATGTTCTACAGGTTATAGAGGACAATGGTTGGGGGCCTTATTACTCTTGGTTGAGCTGTGACTCAGCTCACTATACTCTTGTATTCCTCATACCCTTGGTATCCATGCGGTTTGATACCATATTGACAGATATAGTCAATATACTGATGTCTTGAAGGACTATGTTATCGAATGCATTGAATACCTTTTGACACATAATTTTTTCATGTTCAATGGGATTTTTTATTTCCAAAGGTGTGGCACTTCAATGGGTTTGGTGGGAGTGCCACATCTTTGGAGATGGTAATCCCTATTGTGAGAATATAGCACTATTTAAAAGATACATCAATGATGTCCTTGTGATTTGGAGATCTGACATTGACATAATTGATGATTTTATAGATTATTTTAATAATAACACACTCAATTTGAAGTTTACGTCGGATCGACATCCTACAAGAATAACTTTTTTGGACTTGATTGTCTCTGTAGACACTACTGATAATAAGATTTTATTGGATGTTTTTCATAAACCAACCTCAGTTAATGCGCTCTTAAGAGCAGAGAGCTATCATCCAGCACGTACTATCAAGTCCATACCAGTGGGACAGTTTGCAAGATTAAAACGTAACTGCTCCACTGATGAACTTTTTGAACTGAGAGCCAAGGATCTATTTGTGAGGTTCCAAATGAGAGGATATCCTTGTTGGATGTTAGATAGAGCTTTAAGAATTGGTAGATCATGAGATAGACAAGATCTTCTAAAGGTGAATTCAACTCAAAGTGATCAGAGGATACATAGGTCTAAATCCAGAAATGAGGCAGGTGTCACTGCGTTCAGTATCGAATTTCATAAAATCAGACAGATTATTATGAAATATATTCCCATGTTGAATGGAGATAACAAGTTACAAGATGTTGTTTCCAAGGGCATAAGATTTGTGTCCAAAAAGCACCGACTATAGGTAGTCCGATTTCTCCAAGACTTTTTGGGAAGCAAAATTAAACAAATAAATGCTGGTTAACCACTGTGGGTATGTTTAAGTGTTTCAGATGTGTTTTCTTATCAATGTATCAAGAGATTTTTATTCATCAAAGACTGGCAAATGCTACAAGATGCGGTCCTATATAAATTGCTCTACAAAAAATATAATTTACCTTCTCTCTTGCCATGAATGTAATATCCAATATGTAGGCAATAACAAGGTCGATGAGAGAGAGGATGAATGAGCATGTGAGTGATATAAGGAGAGGCAATTTAAGATCTAGTGTGGCATGCCACTTTGATGAATTTCATGAAAGAAAATATGACTCATTGTCCATACAAGGGATAGAGAGGGTTGAATTGGGCATACGAGGGGGTAGTTTGGACCAATGTCTTTCCAGGAGAGAAGACTTTTGGATCTTTCTACTGGAGACAAGAAGCCTCCTTGGCCTTAATAGACACTATGATGTAGCTTGTTATGTTTGACTGCTCATATTTTTCTATTCCCTTTTATTCTGTTTTGTAATACGTTCCCCTGTGGGAGGGTTCTATAGAACATTATGTGTAGAACAATTTGATTTGATACACTGTCTCTTTTGTAATATATAGATAATATGTTCTAGTCTGACATCTAGTAGGTGTGGTCTAATTGATTCATTCTTTTTCTGACTTGATCGAAATTAGAAATCAAAAATACAGACAGTGGACATTCTATATATATGTGTTTTTACATTATGTACCTTATGACTGTCTGTGTTCATTTTGGACTTGTCATGCTTTTATTGGATCACAAATCTAGTTTTGATTTGTACTATTCTCTCCTCCTTTGAAAGTGAGAATTGGAGTCAATACAGCTTTCGCAGATAATGGAAACATCATAAGTCAGGGACACATGGTTTGTTCAAGATTTCAGTGAAATATTGTGGATGAACGAATACTGTGCCCCTTTAAGTACATCACATAAAATGATTTAAGTAATAGAAGCTTGTGAAAAAGTATTCATGATCTATTTGTGTTTATATATATATTCTTTTACTTCTTTTTAATATGTGATTATGTTTTTGATTTGTGAATTTGAGCACAGATCTTACAGTCGTGATTATAAATTCTATGACATGTAACTATTGGAATAAGCTTTGAATCTTCATTGTGACCTGTGTGGACTTTAACGTTCATTTCATTATCGATCTGTGGGACAGTGATAGTGTCTATCTCTCTGTATATCAAGGTCATTTTATATGACTATTACACATGACTACTACTATTGTGTCAATATCTCCCTGAGCGAATTCTGAATGAAAGTATAACTACTGGATTTCAGATATGTGCTATGACATAATTGATTCCTGTGAGTGCATGTCTATATGAAACAGGTAATCGTTACATAAGTCTTATAGAGGTCATGATGTGATTAAATCAAATTGGGTACACCTGGATTTTTATCCTGATAGAACCATTCCAATTCTAGATATGTGCTTTAAATAGTCTGAGTCCACAGACATGACTTGCGGTCATGAATAAGTGTATATTACGTGAAACGCGTTGATTGTGTCATTCGCTACTATCAGACCTGAGATTGGACGGATGTCTAGGATGTGGTAACTTTTTTACATTTTATACTCAATAAATTTGTTGATTTTACGTGTCTTTGATCCCGTTTGTTGAAGTGGTACAGCAGATTTGATTGAGTGTCCATATTTCTTTGAGGTTGGAGAGAACCTTCCTGCTTTCACCCTGACTTCTGGGTCAGGATTTGAGCTCATTGCTGATTAATGAGGGACTGTGTTTTTCTCCTTGAAGCACCTGTTCTTCTTTCTCTGTATCCATTGTGACTCCTCCAAAAAGGGCTGGTGGAGTGCGTCACTAGAGTACGTGGCTGGTGTTTGCGGACCCGCTGTAGTGTGTTGTGCTGCATCCAAGGCCGTTAAAGATGCTGGCTGCAAAGCCAGATGACACCCTTCAGTTGAGATGAAGAAGGCACAGGATAACGCACTACAGCGTGGACTTCCACCACAAGCCACAGGGAGAGTCTATTCCAATAACAATAGTAACTGAACTTAAAAGGGTACTCACCAGCAGTAGGAGCAGAGGCCAGGGGTGTAGTAGAGGGCTGGAAGGATACTACTGAGCAACCGGTTGGATACAGGCTGAGTAGGCAGGATACCAGAAGTGGAGAACTGGACACTCTGTAGACAGAAAATAAGGTAATATAAATAGAAGCCTAGGAGGCTACCTGGTAAGCAGATGAGTTATAAAGAGAGATTAGGCAAACTGGGTTTGTTTACATTAAAGATGAGACATCTAAGGGGTGATATGATTACCATTTACAAATACATTCTAGGTGAATACAAAGAACTAACCAATTAATTATTTACACAAAGAGCTTCGCTAAGAACAAGAGGTCATCCATTAAGACTAGAAGAAAGGTGCTTTCAACTAAAACAATGGCAGGGATTCTTTACAGTAAGTGCGGTAAAGCTATGGAATTATTTGCCTCAGGATGTTGTACTTGTAGGTAATGCAACTGCTTTCAAAAAAGCAATGGATGCCTATCTAGCACAGAACAACATTGAAAATTATGACAGATGGCTTCAAAACAGATAGGATGTTGATCCAGGGAACTATCAGACTGCCATTTGGAGTCAGGAAGGAATTTTTTTACCCACTTGGGGCTACATTGGAAATTGCTCCAGAGGGCTTTTTTTTGCCTTCCACTGGGGGAGGTTTTTGGCCTGGGCTGGACGCATGTCTTTTTTCATCCTCATCAACTATGTTACTATGTAAGAGCTCAAATTAGCAAGCAGAGTGGAATCCAGGGGCAGGCCAAGGTCAGCAACAGGGATAGCAAGGTACAAATTAGCAGGCACAGAGAAGTCCAGAGACAGGCCAAGGTCAGCAACAAGGATCTAACAAGGTACAAACTGGAAGGCAAGAGGAAAAAGGCAGTCACAGGAAGGATCAGGATACTAGAAGTCAGAGAAGTCCAGAGACAGGCCATGGTCAGCAACAAGGATCCAACAAGGTACAAAATCTGCAGACAAGTGGGGAAATCCAGTCACAGGCAGGGTCAGTATTCAAGGAATCAAAATCTAGACTAAGCAACACACACGAGTACTATTGCTATAATTGTGCATCGCACTGAGGAGGCGCACGGCTTAAGAAGGCCCAACCCGGAAGTTTGGGCCGAAGATGACATCACCACGCATAGCATGGGGATGAGTCTGCAGAAGAGAAAGAAGGAGATCCACAGGCAGCCCGTCCGAAGTAGCGAGTGGCGGAAGGGACACTTCCCCACTCCTAGGGCAGCCTCCATATTCCAGAACAAGGCTTATCAGGAAACTGAGTGTGAAAACGTTGATGTAATGTAGGTACATGGGCATCTGAAGAAACACAATAGCGCTCCTAGGGACCATAGCCACGCCAATTGACCAGGTACTGGAGATGGCGATGAACCAAACGCGAATCAAGGACAGCATCAATCACATACTCTTCCTACCTGTCAACAATCACAGGCTTGGGAACCGGAGCCCTAGTATGTGATGGGTGTAAGGGAGACTATGGCTTAAGCAGAGAGAAGAAGGTAGAGTCAGACGATACACCACCGAAGAAAGACGATGGAGAATCCGTAACAGGCCCAAAAACTGAGGACCAAGCTTGGCGGATGGTAGGCGTAGGCAAACGTTCTGTAAGTGATCACGCTTACCTCTGTAGGGATTCAGTAGGGCGGCCAGTTCCCTCTGTGTGTGCTTCGCGGCTTTGATGCATTTTGTGTTAGGAGAGAACCGTACATCAAGGTCTTGTTAGGCGCTGATCTTTCCATACTGTGCTGGCGGCTCCTGCTGCGCCGGCTTGTCTCCCCCTGTTGACCAAAGTGGGACGTGTGTCACTGGTGTTCCCTCTAGTGACATTGCATCTGGGTCTTAAAGGGACTGGAACATTTTGTGCTCCAACTCTTAGGGGTGGAGAAAACACTATTTAAACTGCCTGGACACCACACAAGTTGTCCATTCTTGGTGTTCCAGTGCAGTTGTTCCAGTTTGTGTCCGTGTATGATCCTTGGCTGTATTACTGTCCCTCTAGTGTCCAGTGCTGTGGCTTGGCTGACTACCCGCTCTGGTATTGACCCCTGGCTTGCCTGACTATCTGCTTGGTTTTGACCATCGGCTCTGGCTGACTACCCGCTCTGGTATTGACCCCTGGCTTGTCTGACTATCCACTTGGTTTTGACCATCGGCTCTGGCTGACTACCCGATCTGGTATTGACCCTTGGCTAGTTTATACCGCTTATACTGACTGCAGGCGTGAGTCAGTTTGAGTCTTCCTTGTTGCGTTCGATCTTTGGGAGATCTCTGGGGTCTTTAGCACCTGTTGGTCGCATTACTCAACTGCCTTGCATATCTGTGCTACCATCCGACACTGACTGTAGGTCTTTGTCAGTTTCATCCTCTCTATTTGTGACCTGTTCCGGTATTCAATTTCTGGGTCCCAGCCCCAACCTGGTGCTATTACTCGCTTACTACAGAGACTACCAGAAGCAGTGTGCCCAGTCTCTATTAGAGGGGCCTACTCTGAAGCAGCCACCTATTGCTGGTAGGAACCACTGGCTTCTTGAGTTTCACTCTGCTCTCTTCTGTTATTATTGATTACGTTTTATATTATATTGCTCAATAAAGGTGGTGTTTCATTATCTGTACTGTCTCCTGTCCGTTCCTTGATAACTGTGACAGTATGAAAGGGCCAATATGAGTACTGAAGGTATAGGAAACCCACCGGTCCAGAGCATCTTGGCTAGAATGGACAGTCAAGCCCAACATATTGATCAACTGTCCTTTGCCATGCAGACACTGTTAAACTATAAGACTCACTTGGATCGCCCCAGTAGACAACCGGTGGCCTCTGCCGATACTGTTCTGGCACCGGTTGTTATGGCCACTCAGGAGCTATCACGGTGCCCGTGATTCCTTGATTTTATTTTTCTGTCAGTTATCCAATGTGAGGTCCTCATTGGTTGCCCTGTGTTTACCCCGCCCAGTATTGCCTTTATATACTGGGCTCCTGCACCTTATCACTGCCCTTTCATGGTATTCCTGTGCCAGTTCTACGTTTGTATTGAGGTTTCCAGTGTACCGACTTGGCTTGCCTGACTACTCTCCTGTTCCTGCGCCTGTGTACCGACCCGGACTGCCTGACTACTCTTCAGTGATTGTTCCTGTGTACTGACCCGACCTGGCTGACGTTCCTGCTCCCGTGTACCGACCCAGATTAGCTGACGTTCCTGCTCCTGTATCCTGACCCGGCCTGGCTGACATTCCTGCTCCTGGATTCTGACTCCTGTTGTGGTCCTAGTTGCCTCGGCGACATTCTGACTTCCGGTGCCTTACTGGGTTTGGCACCTCTGCCACGCAGGCTTGCCTGTCTTCCATTTTGCTAAGAGCGCCTCTGACCTAGTCCTCCTTTCTGTAACCAGTTGCCAGTGTTGCCTCCGTGACTGCACCGGTATACTGCCATTGGTTGCCCCAGTCTGTCAAAACCGGTTGCAAGTGTTGCCTCCATAATTACACCTGTATACTGACATTGGTTTGTTCCACTCCACCATAACCGGTTGCAAGTGTTGCCTCCGTAATTGCACCGGTATACTGCCGTTGGTTTGCTCCACTCTACCATAACCGGTTGCAAGTGTTGCCTTCGTAATTGCACCGGTATACTGACATTGGTTTGCTCCACTCTGTCATAATCGGTTGCTAGTGTTGCCTCCGTGATTGCACCGGTATACTGCCATTGGTTTGCTCCACTCTGTCAAAACCGGTTGCAAGTGTTGCCTTCGTTATAGCACCGGTACATTGCCATTGGCTACGCTTTGTCTGACCCATTGCAAGTGTTGCCTCCGTGAGTGCACCGATATACTGCACTGGTTTGCTCCACTCTGTCAAAACCAGTTGCAAGTGTTGCCTCCGTGATTGCACTGGTATACTGCCATTGGTTTGCTCCACTCTGTCAAAACTGGTTGCAAGTGTTGCCTCCGTTTTAGCACCGGTACTATTGCCATTGGTTACGCTCCACTCTGTCAAAACCGGTTGCAAGTGTTGCCTCCGTTATAGCACTGGTACATTGCCATTGGTTACGCTCCACTCTGTTAAAACCGGTTGCTATTGTTGCCTTTGTGTCAGCACTGGTAGCACTCCTGATTATTTTAGTGGACTAGCATACTGTGGACTCTATCTGTGGCGTCTTCTAGAAGCAGCTGGTTGCCAGAACACATGGGACTGTTTTCCTTTCTTGATGAACGTTAACTCCTGCATTGCTGTAACCTGGAAACCTTATCATTTGCCTGACCCGTGTCAGCATAAACTGTTTGTCTCCTATACCCGTGGGCAATCGGACGGTGGGTGACTACGCCATAGAATTCCGCACATTAGCAGCAGAGGTAGGTTGGAATAATGAGGCATTGGTGGCAGCCTTTGCTCAAGGTCTGGCCAACCATATCAAAGATGAGACCGCAGCTAGAGAATTGCCTAATGATTTAGACAAATATATTGATTATGCCATTCTGATTGACACTTGGATCCGTGAGAGACTTGTGGCAAAAGACCGTAGGCTACGGCCTAAAAGTGTAACCACCCACCCCTTCCTTGTTGCCTAAACCTAATGACCGTATACAAGAATCCTGTGAACCTATGCAGCTAGGGTTTACCAGGTTAACCAAGGAGGAATGGGCACACAGCAGGAGGCAGGGGTTATGCTTATACTGTGGCAAAGCTGGGCACATGCTAAGAATCTGTCCCATACGTCCGGGAAACGAACGCACCTAGGGTACCTTGGGGGACAGGCCCTAGGTGGTGTTCAACTGTCCCCAGATCCTATCATACAGAAACCCATGATCCAGGTGGAATTCTCGTGGGCAGATCACTCAGTGGAGGTTCTGGCATGATTGATTCCGGCGCGGCCGGTTACTTTATGGATAGTGCCTTTGCTGAACTGCACAAGATTCCGCTGGTTAAAAGGGAATCGCCTCTAGCCATTGAAGCCATTGACGGCAGACCATTAGAACCAGCTCAGATTACTTTTGAAACCATATCACTACCTATGACGATTGGGGTTATTCACAGGGAAGAACAGCAGTTCCAGATAATTCATTCCCCTTACCATGCAGTCATTCTGGGGTTCCCTTGGTTGCAGCTGCATAACCCCCAGTTTGATTGGCAGTTTTGTGAGATTACTTCTTGGTCTCAATATTGTATGGAGCATTGTGTCTCACCCTGTTAGGATCCTGTGTGCCTCTCCCTCATTGCCAGCTGAATACCAACAATTCAGTGACGTTTTCAGTAAGGGAGAGGCTGGCACCCTGCCTCAGCGCAGGTCTTACGATTCTGCCATTGATTTGCCCCCGGGGGTGGTACCCCCTAAGGGATGTACGTACCCACTGTCATGCGATGAAAATCAAGATATGGAAGAGTACATTGAGGATGCCCTCAAGAGAGGGATCATTAGGAAATCTACCTCGCCTGCTGGTGCTGGGTTCTTTTATGTGAAAAAGAACAATGGCGAGTTAAGACCGTGTATTGATTACCGTGGCCTAAATAAGTTAATGCCCAAGAATGCCTATCCGATACCATTCATCATCGAATTATTTGACAGGTTAAAAGGTTCCTCCATCTTTACGAAATTAGACCTACGTGCGGCCTATAACCTGATCAGGATAAAAGCTGGGGATAAGTGGAAAACGGCATTTAATACTAGATCCGGGCATTATGAATATCTAGTTATGCCGTTTGGTCTCTGTAACTCACCTGTGGTTTTCCAAGAATTTATTAATGATATCCTCTGTGATATGGTACAGTCCTGTGTTGTTGTCTACCGTGATGATATACACTCGGCTAATTTGTCACAACACATCAAGGATGTGTCTGAAGTGTTGCTCCGCTTGCGTAAAAACAAACTATTTTGTGAAATGGAAATTGTGAGTTTCACAGATCCAGAGTGCCATTTTTGGGGTTCGTGATTGCTAAGGAAGGTATCGCTATGGATCAGGAGAAACTCGTGGCAGTACTACACTGGCCACGGCCCAAAGGGTTAAAGGCGATCCAGCGCTTCTTGGGGTTCTCTAATTATTACAGAAAGTTTATTAAAAATTTTTCTAATATTGTTAAACCACTGTCTGACTTCACACACAAGGGCGCTAATCCTTCCCAATGGTCTGAGGCAGCCGAACATGCCTTTGAGACACTGAAATCTGCTTTTGCAGCTGCTCCTGTGCTATCCCACCCCAACCTGTCTCTCCCATTTATGCTTGAGGTCGATGCCTAAGATATAGGGGTAGGGGCAGTACTATCTCAACGCCAGGTGGCAGGGGGCACCCTCAGACCATGTGGGTTTTTCTCTAAGAAGTTGTCGAGTGCCCAAAGTCACTATGAGATAGGTGACAGAGAACTACTGGCTATCATTCTCGCCCTGAAGGAATGGCGTCACCTATTGGAAGGTACCAGAAGTCCGGTATTGATTCTCACTGATCACAAAAACCTGACTTATCTTTCGGAGGCTAAAAGATTGTCCTCTCGTCAGGCCAGATGGGCCCTGTTTCTTTCCCGATTCAATTTCATTGTATCATATTTGCCAGGTTCCAAGAATGTTAGGGCTGATGCCCTGTCTAGACAATTTGAGCCTGAGACTGATAGGTACGAGGCCCCAGTACCCATTATACAGCCTGACCGCATTTTGGTTACCCTACGTACTAGTATCACTTCGCCACTGGGGGAAGAGATTCTTGCCACCCAGGCTACGGCCCCCCCAGAAACCCCAGTGGGCAAGTGTTTTGTTGATGAGCCATTTCGTACCCAATTGCTTGAAACATACCACTCGTCTAAGGCTGCTGGGCATATCGGTAGGGATCAATTAATATGGTCTCTCTCACAAGTTTTCTGGTGGCCCTCTCTGAGGGCTGACTGTTCTGCATTTACCGCAGCCTGTGCCACCTGTGCCAGTGCCAAGACCCCTAGACACCTCCCGGTGGGCCTACTCCAACCAGTGCCCAATGGTGAACGTCCCTGGTCCCACGTATCCATTGATTTCATGGGAGAGTTGCCAGTATCTAGAGGGTATTCATTCATACTGATGGTGGTTGGCATGTTTTCTAAAATGGCTCATTTCCTGCCCCTCCATGGCCTTCCCTCTGCCCAGGAATTGGCTGTTGTTTTCACTAAAGAGGTGTTTTGGTTGCATGGGGTACCTAGAGTTCTGGTGTCCGACCGTGGGAGCCAATTCGTGTCCAGATTTTGGAGAGCATTTTGTGAACAGATGGGCATTCAACTGTCATTCTCCTCTGCTTACCACCCCCAGACCAATGGGGCCGCTGAGCGTGCCAATCAGGGACTGGAGCAGTTCCTGCTCTGTTTTGTCTCAGATCATCATGATAACTGGGCCGACCTGTTGCCGTGGGCAGAGTTCGCCAGGAACTGTGCGGTTAATTCATCGTCCGGGAGCTCCCCGTTTCTCATCAACTATGGGTTCCAGCCTTGTTTGCTCCCGGACTCCTTCCAGTCACAACAGATTCCAGCTCTGGACGAGCACATAGAGCAACTCCGCTCCACTTGGGCACAGGTTCAGAGGGCCCTCAGTCTGTCTTTCCAGCGTCATCAGCACCACGCCAATCATAGATGGCTGCCAACGGTCTCCTTCCAGGTTGGGGACAGGGTATGGCTATCCTCCAGAAATCTCAAGTTGCAAATTCCGTCCAACAAACTGGCTCCCCGGTTTATTGGCCCGTTCAGGGTGATTCGTAAAATTAACCCTGTTTCATATGCCTTGGATCTCCCTGCGTCCATGCGCATTCATAATGTGTTCCATGTATCTCTCCTGAAACCTCTGATATGCAATCGTTACACAACTACTCCTGTGGTTCCCAGCCCGGTAGAGGTTGAGGGTCAGGAGGAGTACGAGGTTCAAAGTATCATTGATTCACACAGATTTAGAGGAAAATTGCAGTACTTGGTACATTGGAAGGGTTATGGTCCGGAGGAATGTTCTTGGGTTGCGCAAAAGGACCTTCATGCTCCTAAATTACTGCGTATTTTCACTCTAAATATCCTCAGAAGCCAGGTCCCTCTTCTAGGAGGGGGGGGTCTTTGAGAGGGGGGTACTATCACGGTGCCCGTGATTCCTTGTTTTTATTTTTCTGTCAGTTATCCAATGTGAGGTCCTCATTGGTTGCCCTGTGTTTAGCCCGCCCAGTATTGCCTTTATATACTGGGCTCCTGCACCTTATCACTGCCCTTTCGTGGTATTCCTGTGCCAGTTCTACGTTTGTATTGAGGTTTCCAGTGTACCGACTTGGCTTGCCTGACTACTCTTCTGTTCCTGTGCCTGTGTACCGACCCGGACTGCCTGACTACTCTCCAGTGATTGTTCCTGTATCCTGACCCGGCCTGTCTGACGTTCCTGCTCCTAGATTCCGACTCGGCAGTCTCCTGTTGTGGTCCTAGTCACCTCGGCGACATTCTGACTTCCGGTGCCTTACTGGCTTTGGCAACTCTGCCCCGCAGGCATGCCTGTCTTCCATTTTGCTCAGAGTGCCTCTGGCCTAGTCCTCCTTTCCGTAACCGGTTGCCAGTGTTGCCTCCATGATTGCACCAGTATACTGCCATTGGTTGCCCCAGTCTGTCAAAACCGGTTGCAAGTGTTGCCTCCGTAATTGCACCGGTATACTGCCGCTGGTTTGCTCCACTCTACCATACCCGGTTGCAAGTGTTGCCTCCATAATTGCACCAGTATACTGCCATTGGTTTGCTCCACTCTGTCAAAACCGGTTGCAAGTGTTGCCTCCGTTATAGCACCGGTACATTGCCATTGGCTACGCTCTGTCTGACCCGGTTGCAAGTGTTGCCTCCGTGATTGCACCGGTATACTGCCATTGGTTTGCTCCACTCTGTCAAAACCAGTTGCAAGTGTTGCCTCCATTTTAGCACCGGTACTATTGCCATTGGTTACGCTCCACTCTGTCAAAACCGGTTGCAAGTGTTGCCTCCGTTATAGCACTGGTACATTGCCATTGGTTACGCTCCACTCTGTTAAAACCGGTTGCTATTGTTGCCTCTGTGTCAGCACTGGTAGCACTCCTGATTATTTTAGTGGACTAGCATACTGTGGACTCTATCTGTGGCGTCTTCTAGAAGCAGCTGGTTGCCAGAACACATGGGACTGTTTTCCTTTCTTGCAAAGGAACTCCTGCCTTGCTGTAACCTGGAAACCTTATCATTTGCCTGACCCGTGTCAGCATAA
Organism: Rhinophrynus dorsalis; assembly: GCA_037306005.1. NCBI lineage: Eukaryota > Metazoa > Chordata > Amphibia > Anura > Rhinophrynidae > Rhinophrynus > Rhinophrynus dorsalis. The sequence continues at coordinate 117,574,980 of CM074722.1, forward strand.
ACTGTTTGTCTCCTATACCTATGCTGGACCTGTGTGGGCATAATTAACCTGTCGTGTGTCTGTACTATAAGATTTATATTACAGGACCTGTGAGGGTTCTTTATGTATTATTGTATTTAATAAAACTGTGTTTTTATGTTAACTCTTAAATCTGTGTCTGTGAGTCAAACAAACCGTTACAGGAGCCCACTGTTACCAGAGAAATATCCGCTTCCGCTCCGCTTCCTCAGTGGTATGAGTGTAACCTGGTACTGTGCTGTGGTTTTCTTAATCAGGTGGGCATATACCTGGAGATGGTGCCTCATGCTTTCCCTACTGAGAGTAGTAAAGTAGGGTTCATGATTTTGCTACTTTCGGAAAAAAGTCTTTGGCATGGGCCAGACCTCTATGGGAAAATGATAAACCGGCAGCAGTAACTGGAACAGGTCACGGAGCAGGAACGTCAGCAAGCCGGGTCGAATCACGGAGCAGGTTCTCAGACAAGCCAGATCAGGAAACGAGCAGGAACGTCAGCCAGGCCGGGTCAAATCACGGCGCAGGTACACAGGATCGTAGTCAGAGATAGCCAAGTTGGTACACCGGAGATCAGGAACGCAGGAACACAGCACAGCAAAACTGGCTCAGGAACACCACGAAAGGGCAAATGACAGGTGCCACTAGCCCAGAATAAAAAGGTCACCAGGGGCGGGCCAAACAGGCTCAACCAATCGGAGCGCAGCACAAGTGAGAGTGACAGCAAGAGAAGCTGCACCGTGATAAGCATATGTTAGCAATCAACTTTCATCACATGCAGGGTACTTTACCCATCCCTGCTTGGGTATCTGTCCTCCGCTTCTGGAGTCCTATCCATTCTTGGCAGGCAATTCCAATATAACTAAAAAGTGTATATATAATACAATAAAATAAACAAAAGAAATGAAAAATATGTATAGTCGTATTGATAAAAAATACAATTTTATTAAAAACAAACCAGGCTTAATGGAACGCGTTTCACAGTTCAAGACTGCTTCATCAGTCAATATAGCCCATATTAGCAATACAAAAGAAATAAAGCACTACAAACACAACTCTTTTAAAATCTATAAAAACACCCGATTGGCAGGATGAGCTGAGAGGTGAGACGAAATTCAAAAGGAATCCAAATATTAACTGCTACATGAGTTGCGTGGCCATGTTTATGTTGATTGGACTATTATTCCACAAAAATAATTGAAGAGCTTATTACTAGTATGCCTTACTGTCCGGCAGCTACTTGCGTTGCCTCCTGAGGGATGCATACAATTTTGTGAATAAAGAATTTTATTGTGCACATTTTGGCCTTGATTCAATTTTGTGCAGTAAAACAGCCGGTAGGGCTAAATTGTCTACCGACCAAACATAAAAAAAATGTCTGTCAGTATTCAATTATCCTACCAGCTGAAAGTACAATGGACATTAGGCCACATAAAAGGACTCTTGGCCAAACATCCAAACTGCTAAACGCAATGCATTGAGTAGATTTAGGCAAATAGAAAATGCCAACATAATACTTTATTAGTCCCATAAATCCTGTGATAATTCAAATATGTGGTCCAAAAATAATTTAACTCACGTTGCCAAAAAATAATGCTGTAGGCGGCGGTGGTGGCGGAGGAGAAAGGGCAAATGAGCAGACACACCCCCTTTAGTAGCTGACGGGCTGATGCCCATTCCACTGTGATGGAATTTTGAACCTTTATATATGGGCAGTCTCTGTTCAAAATGACTCACAGCCATTGGCTGGGATATGTGCTTATGCACCTTTCAGCCAATCAGCTTCGAACGGGGGAGTGACGGAACCTGCACTGCAGTGTGTACTGCACACTGGTAATAACAGATCCCCAAAACATTGTCTGACCCCCTAAAGCCTGATTCCGCTGCCCACTGAGAATTTGTGATCCCCATATACACATTCTATTACCATAGGTTACCGCTGGTAACAGATCTACACTTACAATATATGACCCCCCCACCAGCCTAGGTCCATTGTCCACTTAGTAGTCACTGATCCTTACATATACTGTCTCACTCCCCAACCTGGTTCTACTTCCCACTGGTAGTTACAGATTACCACAAGCACTGTCTGAGCCCACCCCCTCAAAGCCTTGTTTCAATGCCTACTAGTAGTAACAGATCCTCATATACATTATCTGACCCCACCCCACCAGTGACCAGCAGGCACTGGAACCACACTGGGGAACTCAGTGTATTTAGGGATCTTTGACTACAAACAGGCAATGGAACCAGGCTGGGAGGTCTGTGTATGTGGGGATATGTGACTACAAATGGGCAGTGAAACCAGTCATTGCATTTAATACACAGTAGTAGTAAAGGATTCCACCAAAAATGCTCATTGTGTAGAATTTTCTAAAGCTCTTTTTACAATGAGACAAAGCCTTGAATAGGCAATTAAGTGTACTAGAAGAAAAAATGTTTTTATATAAAGTGTAAGTGCTTTATTAAATCCTTAGCTGTATGAGGGAACTAACGATCAGTATATCCAGGTACAAGCCAATGTGAGCCAATTAGATTTTAAATTAATATTTGATTCACTTGTTTTGACATCAGAAAAGAGCTTCTCAACTATTCTCACTTTCTTTTCTGTTCTGATTTATCTAAGTGACAAGCTGGACAATGTGATTAGATAACTATAATAGGGCCTTGCCACCCCTACATTGTAAAGTGAAGCTGGTAGTCACTCTACAATTGTTAACGGTTCTTCACACTAGATCTAATTTGCTTCCCGCTTGCTCAGATTTGACAGGATGTCATTGAGGTCAAAGAATTTCGGAAGCCTGGTGGTTTTGGGAAAGGTTGGTCTGAGGCATGATGCATGGGATAAGGTGGATTATTGTAATGAAACCATTAAAAATTACAGGTTTGTAATCTTTTGAAGTGGCACTGCAGGAAGTTGGATGGACGGGACAATGGGTATGACAGGCCACTGTCATGCTCTCCTAAATATCCAGCGACCTAGTCTGCCTATAGGTAACTGGCTCACTGGCATATGCCACAGTTTTACTGTGCCAGAGTTGTACAAGCAGATGGGTAGCATGGAGGGCATTGAACTGGAATTATCATACATGTGGAAAAGTGGTCACTGTACAGACTATATGACTGTCACTGCTCTCTGGGTATCATTTCCAACAGTGGTCAGCAGCAGATCAACACCAATGTTGTTGCAAGGATGCCATTGGAGCTTAATCTCCAAGTTAGGTAATCACCGATCAAGATATTTTTCTTTTATTTCCCTCTTTGTGCTAATTTTCCCTCTTGTTCAACACCAATGTTGCCTTTGCCTCTGGCAGTAGTAACTGATGGGTAGCCCAAACTATCAGCACTTTATGAGCAATTTTTTATATGGGCAGAATAAGGCCAGTATTGAGTATATAACGCTTAACTAAAGGCTATGGAGAGGGCTTCTTTGTCAACTCACCAATGGCAGCTAATGCATTGCTGATGATTCTTAAACTAACAACAACACAGATATGAACCAGTTGGTAAATCATACGGTGGTATGATTTGAGCAGGATCTTTGTATAGTCTCCATTGAAAGCGATGAAGACTACATTCGTACTTTACTGCTGGACCCCTGTTTTAATCATAACATTTCTGAATTTGTGTTAAGGCGTGACCTGCAGCAGCAGTCTGAGGAATAGGATTCTGTGAAAACACATAAAGACATTCTTATAAATAAAGTAGTCGACTGCATTGTGAAGGATGAGAAAGAGAAATGTAGGGGAAAAACTACTAGAAAGCATAGAGAGAAGAAAGTAAGCACATGCTGTATACCCTCATCATCAGTAACAAAATCACAACAATTTGCAGAACAGCTGGCATCATCACAGATACCCAGTCATATATCCTGAGGTGGTAGCCTAGCATTTGTAGTGGTTGTGGTGGTGGCACTGGCATATCCCTATGGAACTTACTTGCAGAATATAGATTGGTACCTGATGCACATGAACACCATCTAGCTGCAAGGAGTTGCCCCACTGCACATGACATGGTTACAGCATACCTGCAGGATAACTACATTCTAGGTTAAAATCAGGGGAGATCTGGCCTGGGGGGCAGGGAGGCAACTGTCCCAGTGTCATGGATATCAAGGAACGGACAGGAGACAGTACAGATAATGAAACACCACCTTTATTGAGCAATATAATATAAAACGTAATCAATAATAACAGAAGAGAGCAGAGTGTAACTCAAGAAGTAGAGAACTACAAATGGAAGCTAAACGGCGTTCATTGGCTCATATCTATAAATAATACTATCAAAGAGAAAACAGCCCCCCCAAATAATGTCTACAACCTATAATAAGCTGCTACTATCCCAGGACTGGTGTGTAAATCCAAAAACAAGTTAAAGAAATACAACAAAGGGAGAGCGCAAATTAATAAATATCAAAAACCAAGTCTAAATATATAAACCCTATAAGTACAAAAATAACTTGTAGCGAGCATTCATCAATCTAAAGCATAAATATGTTTAATGTAACAATAAAGATAGTGACAACTATCCCACTAATACACATAACATCATATAAAAAAAAAATATAAAAACAATATATATAACTAGTGGTACCACTAGAAAATAAAGTTCATCTGCAGCTGTATAGTAAGGTGTTGGAAAGTGTCCTCCATTACCTCTCCTGTCCGTAGATGCAGGGAATTATACTCCTTACTCTCCGTCCTGTTGAGGAAACAGATGTATCTCCCGTACAATGTAATCTGGGGAATCTCCTCTCCGTTGATCCGGTTAATCAGGGGAGTCTCTACCTGCAGCTACCGCCACTCATGTTCTTATCCAGCAGTGCTCTCCAGGTGTATGCTGTGGGCTCTCCCCCTTGATGTTCCTCCGGACAATGGAAGCGGGCAGAGTATAGATACGCCTCCCTCCAAGATGTTCAGCTGTTTGCAATAGTAATATAGTGGGTAGAGGTATAGATGTTAGACACTTGTCCAAACACTCGCTGCTCTTTCAGATGTTCAAATATAATATCCAACGCATTTCATGCCACCAGGGCACTTCATCAAGGTATAAAGTTCTTTCTATGTTGTATGGTTTTATAGTCCCATTTTCACAGAAATCTGCTGGGGTCAGCAAATTTGGAACAGGTGTACAAATCCAAAATTGAACCCCATATGCTGGTCTTAGATAGTAATACCCATATATATATCTCAGAAGTATCCTATATTATGAATGCTCGCTACAGAGAATAAAACAAAAAATAAAAAAACAAAAAAGACAGAAAAATATAATGAAAATATAAATAAAAATAACCAAAAAATATAAATAAAATAACCAAAAACCATAAACAAAGTTAAATAAAAATAAAACTAGAACTAAACATAAATATATATAAAAATATAATCACATAAAAAAAAAAAAAAGCCCAACAGGGCAATATGCCAACCTACTAAACAGACATATGATGATAAACTAGATACATTATTATCTAAAGAACTTCAAACAAAATTACATACGGATGAAAGACTTAAGAACATATTCCCACAGCCTCCCTTACTCTCCTTCAGACAGCCTCCCAATTTGAAATAGCTGATGGTGAGGAGTGCCCTGAATAAAAATAGAAAAAAAGGCACGTCTCCCTGTCTACAAAAGAGATGTGAAACCTGTGCACACATTTACACCACAGACAAGAGACCAATTCCAAACACCCAGTTACACCATAAGATCAATGGTACCTTCACCTGTAAATCATCCAATGTAATATACCTTATCATGTGTGCAAAATGCCCAACAGCTCTGTATGTGGGAGAAACTGGACAAGCACTACATAAGAGGTTTAATTCCCACAGATCCAGTATTAATAACAAAAAGACAGAGACACCAGTGGGAGAACGTTTTTGTGAAAATGGGCACAGTGTCAGGGATATTAAGTTAACTGTATTGATGGGACGGTTCCACACTTAGAGGGACAGAAGGGTATGGGAGGTAAAACTAATGTTAAAATTTAATGCAATTTGTAGTGGTTTAAATAGAGACAAAGAGATTTTGTTACATTACAACTTAGTTGATTGACCTTTCCAACAGACCCAAGAGCATCATAAATACCTCTAAAGCCTCAGAGGAAGAGTGCAATTTACCACTGACTGATCAAAGATATCTGGATCTGGATTGAGTTCTCTTATCTGATTTCCATGCTAAACAATGCAATGTGTACTTGTATTTAAGATAGATGTTTTCATATTTATCTGTATAACATGCCTGAGGAAGAGACCTAAGGTCTTGAAAGCTTGCATTTAAATCTGCTTAGTTAGCCAATAAAAGGTATCAAAAACTATATTTGCCTCCTATATTGGAAACATACATTATTCTACATATAATTTGTTGAGCATTCCTTCCCTCTCATGATGATGATAATGAGTAGGAAGAAATGAGTAGGAAAACAAATGTAGTTTGTGATCAAATCATGTCTCAAAGTTATAGTTACTAGATATTTTAATAAATGTAATATCCAGTGTTCCTAAATGACATAAGCAATTTCCTACTGTATAGGATAAACTTAATGAAAAACAAAAAGAAGACAGAGCACCGGATCTTCTAAGTGTAGTAGTTAAGAGATATATGAATTTATGCAATATGTATATAGTGCATTCCGTGAGCGATTAAACGTGATATACTATAGGACTAGGGAGACCATGTAAGTGAAGTGATCAGCTACTTCAAGAAGAGTTTGTGATCATCCTAAGGATGAGTGATGAAATTAAATCACAATTTGGACCTGACCAACTGCCATCAATGTTACTAAGGCTCAGTGCTTCATTCAATGCCCATCCTTGCTTCCTTGTCATCTGGTTTTGTACCAAAAGCCAGAAAAGTGGTCAGAGTTGTACCTGTTCTAAAAAGGTGGTGATAAAAAGTGTGATATCAAATTACCAACAAATATCCTTACTTCCCACACTAATATACTGATAAACTACACAACTAAAAAAGTATTACCAACTGTACAACTTTTTCACATTACTTCAGACTGGCTTTAGACAAAATCAAGCAAAGGTCACTGCCCTTTGTATGTATGTAATTATATCTAGACTGTAATAGGATATGTTGAACTTACTGGAGCTATTTTCCTAGATTTTGCATGACACAAAAGACCATAATATTTTGATAAATAAGCTCCAAAATTCAGTTTCTTCTCTCTTGAGATGAAGACATAGAATCTGAGTGTTATGAACCTGGAGGAAGGGATGAAAATCTTCCAATGTGGAACACATAAACTATGGGGTAAAGTATCTCTAGAGACATAGACTCCCTCCTTGAATGAATGAATGTGCTTATTTAGCGCCACAAGTGGATGCAGCACTTTACAATTTAAGAGTTTAGACAATGCAAGGTTACAAGTGCTTTGCAAAGTGATACACTGGAAGTAAGGTCCCTGCCTGAAAGCATACAATCTACAATGGTAATGGGAGACATACAGAGTACATTAGGGTCAAGTGCTCAATACAGTGCTAGAGTTTTGATTGGGATAGGGGACACAAATAAAGTAAATAATTTATAAAGAGCCTTAGTTGTACAAAGGCGGTGCCTTCTAGCATGTATGTTTTGTTAAGGAGGTGTACTTGCAAGCGTGTCTTGAAGACCATGAGAGGTGCAATGAGGCAGTGTGGATGGTAGAGCATTCCATATATAAGGAGTAATGAGAAAAAAATGTTTGATACGTGAGAGAACTGTAGACACAAATGGAGCTGAGAGAAGAATGTCAGTGGCTGATCATAAGTGGTGGGAAGGGGTATAGCGGGAGATCACTCCACTTTACTCCCACCAGACATGCTCAGTTTTAGAAGAAACTTCAAAGGAGATGCATCAGTGCAAATGTTCTCTTAGCTAGATTATGTATAGGAGCCTGAAGATTGAATAGGATTCCTGTTTCAGAGTGCATAGGTCCCTTAGTTGTAACCCCTCTCTGTTTGTCTGTCTAGCAGCCAATTTCTGAAGTTTTTGGTAAAATTCCTAGTATTTCACTCTTGCATTCTAACACAGTTAATGAAGCTGGAAAAAAGACATCAAGTTCAGCCCATACCATATCAACTCTGTTGATACAGAGAAAAGCAAAATATCAGATTGAAGCCACTTCCAATTAAGCCCAACTGGGTAAAAAAAAAAATCCTTCCTGACTTAATATGGCAGTAGAATATTTCCCTGGATCAACATCCTATATACTTTGAAACCAGCTGTCATAATTCTCAATATTTTCCTGAGCTAGAAAAGTATCCATTACTTTTATTTATTTATTTATTTATTTATTTAGAAAATGTTTTACCAGGAAGAATACATTGAGATTTCTCTCGTTTTCAAATATGTCCTGGATAGTTTTCAGTAAAGGGTTACATATTTACACTAATTGTGAGACATTATATACAAACATACATAAACATTAATATACACACTTATTAAATAATGAGATTATATACAGTTACACACTGTTTTGAGATATGCTTTTAAGGATTTTAGACTGAGAGCAGATGTGATTATTTCTGGCAGATTGTTCCAGATTTTTAAAAAGGAATTACAGTATCTGTAAGCACAGCATCTCAAAGTAAAGAATTCCATAACTTTAATGTAAAAAAAAATTACTGCTGTTGTTCTAGTCAAAAGCGGCTTTCCTTTAGCCTTAATGAATGACCTATGAGTAAATAATTCCTTGGAGAGGTCTTTGTATTGACCTTATATATGTAAATGCCTTTGTTTCTGTCAGCCCCACTCCCCCTCTTCAATTATTTTACTAAAATATATGATATTTCAGTCAGACCTTGTTATAGACCTGTGTGCCAATCACAGTAGCCATATTAGATGGGGCATTGGCAACAACATTACTGAAGCACTGAGTGGGCTCCAGTATTTAGAAAAGATCTTTCCTCCCAGCATCACAGTTTCTCTATCGTCCAATATGACATACAGGTACCACGGGGATGTGACAGCTCCTCCCAGTAGGCTGGAACAATTCTGAAAGAAGTGCAGGGGTGGAGCCGCCCCCTCCTCCATATCAGGCTACCTTAGCCCCTCCCCGTCAGATAGATTTTTTTCCATGAACCTGGTTAGAAGGCTGTTAAAAGCTCTGCTTAGTTTTTAGTTATTTTATTATTTTTTCTTAGATATGGGGTGCCCAAAGTTCCCCCATTAGGTGGATTACCATTACTGGCTTCCCCTGCAGGATTGCCCAGTCAACAGGGGTTGTCTGGAAACCTTTGTAGCGAATCATGAGAATCATGCAACCCATGTCCCTCTCTCCAGAAGGAGTTTCTCTGAGGCTTCTTCCTTCCCAATGTTGATCTGCAAAAATGGCGAGCAACTCTTTGAGTGCCATGGTCCACTTGTCTCACAGTTACCCTCCGCACTGGGGTCTTTCTTGAGTTCATTATAACTCCTGCACTCATGTTGGGTATTTTATTTCTCTGTTCTTTGGGTCTTTGGAGCATTTTGGGCTGTTTTGTGCTACTTAACCCCTTCCCTGACATGCTTTGGTGAAATGGGGGACTTTTTTCTCACTTTCCTTTTGGATTCATGTGTTTTTAATGTTCATTAGGTGTTCTATATGCGTTTTGGCACTTTTTAGACATTTTATTTTTGTTTTATTTTTATTCTGCACCTTTAAGGGCTTGGATTTCTCTACTCTGCTCCTTAGGTTAACTCTTTGCTTGCCAGATAAGTTAATTTTTAGGCTTTCTGAGTGATTGATTAATCTGGGTGACAGTATTTGGGTTCCCTATTACTGTAGGACTCTTCTCCTCTTAGGATGGCGGATCAAAAGGGACATGGGACTAGGCCTAAGGCTAAAGACTCAGGGGTGTCTTTGACCCCCCTTGCTTACTGTTCCTCATGCCAAGCGGGGCTTCCCAGAGAGTACACATGCTTCTGCTTCTCCGCCAGGGCCCTCCAGCCATGAACAAGAGCCATATTGGGCCAAGGACTTAAAGTTCTCTATGGTACAGGGGGTTCTTTAGTCTTGGAAGCCCCCCACTTCCTTCAGGTTTGTGGCCCCGAAGGCCCCTGGCATTCCTGATTCCTCTGAGGAGGATTCTTTTGAGGAGTCTGAGGATGGTAAACGTGCAGAAGGGGCTTCATCCCATACCTATGGTGATCCCTTTGAGGCTGACCCCGAACCCTCTGCTGAGGGTCTCATTAAGGCAGTTTTGACTACCTTTAACATTCCTGTTAACACTGTAGTGTCACAGTCTAGTTCTGACATCTTTCAAAGACTCAAGATATCCAGTACCATGTTTGTGCCGAATCCCACTCTTGATCAGGTTATCAGGGATTAGTGAAAAACTCAAGACAAGCATCTTGCTCTTTCTAAGAGATTCTCTAAGCTGTATCCCTTTTCTGACTCAGCCTTGGCTCAGTGGGCAACACCTCCTCAGGTGGACCCTCCTATTTCCAGGCTGTCCAAATCCACTGCTTTGCCTTTGGTGGATGCCACGGCACTCAAGGATTTAACTGATAGGAAGCTTGAGGCTATCCTGAAGTCTACTTTGCGGCCATAAGTGCCACTTTAAGGCCTACCTTGGCTTCTGTTTGAGTTACTAAATCCATTGCCATTTGGACTGAACAGCTTATTGAAGCTGTCCGCAAAGGTGCCCCTAAGGAGGACCTTTTTTCCATTCTAGCCAATATGTTTGAGGCTCATAATTATGTGACTGATGCCCTCTTTTATGCTGTCAGGCTTGAAGCTAAGGCTCCTGCCTTTTCTGTGGTTGCCAGATGCACACTGTGGCTTAAGATTTGGTCTGCTAACTTATTGTCTAAGAAGTCATTAATTTCTCTCCCTTTTCAGGGTACGTCTCTTTTTGGGCCTGAACTGAAGGCAATCATCAGTGAGGCAACTGGGGGTAAGAGCACCTTGTTGCCTACGGTTCCTAAATGCCCTAATATGGCAATGAAGCAGTGTCTTTTTTGTCCCTGCCAAAGTGAAGCACAAAAGCTGAACCCAGATGGGCCTCAGGCCAGCACCCCGCACTCCACCCCCATGCCCAGACAACAGTGGAGGTCCAAGCACTCCTCCACCAAATCCAAATCCACCAAACCTGCTTCAGCATGACTCACTGAACCCTGGTCCGAATACACAAGTAGGTGGTTGCCTGCGTCATTTTTCAAGTATTTGGGCAGGCTCTATTGCAGATCAGTGGGTATTACAGGTGGTTTCAGGAGGCTACAGGATTCCCTGTACATCCCTGCCTCCCTTCAGATTCTTCCTTTCTCATGCCCCTCAGACTCACAAAAGGTTAAGTGTTTTCAATGGGGAGGTGCATGCTCTCTCTGACAAGGGATTCCTGACTCCGGTTCCACTGCAAGAGAGAGGTTTAGGTTTCTATTCAAACCTGTTTATAGTTTCCAAGGAGGATAGCGTCAGCCATCCCATCCTGGACCTTAATTCTTTTGTGGTCCATACTCATACCCTTCTGGCTCACCACTGCTCCTCAGGTGTTTGCACGGGTCTTGAGTGCCTTGATTGCCTTCCTGCACACCAAGGGGATTCAGGTGACTCTGTACATGGATGACCTTCTGCTGAAGGCTCCTTCCAGGGACCTCCTGGACCACCAGATGCAAGAATGTGTCCAAATCCTTCTCCAGCATGGATCGATTCTGAACATGGACAAGTCTACTCCAGTTCCTTCTCGGAATCTGGTCTTCCTGGGTCTCTGGTTCAATACCTGTCAGGATATGGTCTATCTGACAGAGGACTCTGTTCAGCAGATTATGAACAAGGTGTACCATGCTCTGGGGTGGACCTCACCCCCAGTTCTCAAATTCTCATCCCTTGTGGGCAAGATGGTATCTACCATGGAAGCTGTTCTGTACTCCATGGAGCACACCAAGGAGCTTCAGAGGTTCTCTATCAGGGCTTACTGGGGGAACCCGGAACTCCTGGATTGTCTAGTCTTTCTTCGCCTCGAAGTGAGGCAGGACCTCCTCTGGTGGTTAGACAGCTCCAACCCGAGGAAAGGGAAACTCTTTGTTGTCCAGTATTGGACTCTGGTGATGACGGATGCCAGCCTTTACAGCTGGGGAGCTGTCCTGGGTCACCTGGGGGTTGAGGGATGATGGAATGTGGTGGAGACCCTCCTACCCATCAACATTCTGGAACTCAGAGTGATTCATCATGCTCTTGTCTACTGGTCCTCCTATCCACTGACGTACTATCTAGTCCAGGTCCAGTCAGAAACACCACGGCCTTGGCTTATATCAACAAGCAAGAAGGCACAAGAAGCACTTCCACTTGGTTAGAGGTCAAGGCTATTTTAGCTTAGGCAGAACAACATGTTCCTGCCATCTCTGCCCTGCACATTACAGGCATAGAGAACGTTCCGCAGGACTTCCTCAGTTGACAGACAGTGGAACCTGGGGAGTGGGAGCTTCATCCAGAAGTCTTTGATCAGTTAGTCCATAAATGGGGTCATCCCTGTATAGACTTGTTGGCTACCAGGGACAACAGGAAAGGTCCGCTGTTTTGCTCTCGCTTGGGGAATACTTTGGTGTTTGCAGTGGATGCCTTGTCTGTTCCTTGTCTTTTTCATATAGCCTACATTTTCCCTCCTCTTCCTCTCATCCCCAGGGTGCTGAGAAAGATTTGGATGGATGGTGTGTCAGTCATACTGATTGCCCCTTATTGGACCAGGCAAGCTTGGTTTCAGAGTTGCTGGCTCTGTCTGCTCAGGATCTGTTTCTTCTGCCATGCAGACCAGATCTCCTCCCCCAGGGTTACCTATGGAGACAGGATGTGGACAGTCTGGCTTTGATGGCATGGCTGTTGAAGCCTCCATCTTAAGGAGGAAAGGATTTTCTCCTGAGGTGGTCTCCACCATGATCCAAGCCAGGAAGCCTGTCTTCTAAGGCCTACCACAGAGTTTGGTCTACCTTTCATTCCTGGTGTGTGGACAGGAATTTTTCCTCACAGGAGTTTGATCTTTGGCCCATCTTTGCAGGATGGAGTGAACAAGTTTAATGCTGTTCTCCGTACCTCCCAGGAATTTATTCCTAAGGTGGTCTCTGAGTTCCACATCAATCAGGAGATTGTTGTGCCTTCCTTTTCTCCTGACCCTAAATCTGACAAGGAGAAGGATCTCCACTTGTTGGATGTAGTGCGTTGCCTCAAGTTCCATGTACACCGCACTGATCCCATTAGTAAAACAGATGTTCTGTTTGTCATCCCTAAGGGTTCCAGGACTGGTTTGGCTGCATCCAAGGTGATTATTGCATTTTGGATTAAGTCTACCATCCGCAAGGCTTATGAGCTCAGAGGGAAACCTGTTCCCTTCCATATTACATCACACTCTACCAGGTCTGTTGGGGCCTCCTGGGCCTACAAGAATCGGCCTTTGCTGAACAGCTGTGCAAGGCAGACACTTGGTCTTCTGTGCACACCCTTGCCAAACACTACTTTGTGGATGTTCTGGCTTCGACTGAAGCCAGCTTTGGCTGGAAAGTCCTGAAGGCAGTTTTGCCTGTCTAGGACTTTGATTTCCTGTGTCTTATAGCTATTTAACTGTTTGAGCCCTGTTGGTTCTTGTTCTTGTGTGCTGTGTATTGTTATTTAGTGTCCACTGACACTTAGTTTGGGCTGTTCTGTGTCCTGGATAGTCATTGTCAACTCTGGTATTATGGGGACTGGCGCTTGGTCCTTTCCTTCTCTTCCCACCCCTGGGAGCTCAATGTTGGTACATCCTTATGGTACCTGTATGTTATATTGGAAGACAGAGAAAAGAGGATTTTAGTCTTACCTGTTAAATCCTTTACTCTTAGTCCATATGACATACAGGTCTCCACCCAATGAAAGGGACCATGCTGGGTCTCCTGTGGCTGGATGTGAGAGTCTTTTTGGGTTCATCTCTCACAGGAGTTTTTCCCTTCTTCATTCTTGCGATCGTAATCAATAGGTTACTGTCTCAAATCTATCTGGTGGGGAGGGGCTAAGGTAGCCTGATATGGAGGAGGGGCAGGCTTCACCCCTGCACTTCTTTCAGAATTGTTCCAGCCTACTGGGAGGAGCTGTTGCCCCCCGTGGTACCTGTATGTCATATGGACTAAGAGAAAAGGATTTAACAGGTAAGACTAAAATCATATTTTCTTGGGTGATTAGGGCCATTATTGTCTGAGGGGAGCAACTCTTAGAGTCTGTCCATGTGGATGCTGTTCTTGACATTTCTAAGATCCTGGAAGCTATGTATGTATGCTTATCTTATTGATATGGTGCCACACAGTGTACGCAACTCCTTACAATGGTAGTATGTTACAATAAAAAAATCAGGATAAAATAAGTGTCACAGTCATAGAAACAGTCTAAATGGCTAATAGGAGACATACAACAGGGTATGAGGGTGTCAAGTGCTGTGAGTTGATATGCTGAGTTTGCCAAAAAGTATTGCATTATCCTAGTGCTCCAGACCATAAGATTTCAGGGTAGATTTAAAGACAGAGAAGGACTGTTCTAGGTGTAGGGAGGGAAGTATGGAGTTCAATAGGTAAGGAAGGGAAGTGACAAAAGATTTGAGATGCAGAGCCGGATCGTGGGCAAGGCAACCTAGGCACTCGCCTTGGGCCCGTTGAAGTTGGGCACCCTGCCATTCCAAACAGGCAGGACAGAGCAATTAGTAATATCCTTGAATATATTTACAAAAGAAAGAAGGTAGAAGTAGATAGATAGATTATTCAACAGAGCACTCAAAGTGCAAATCGTCTCAGTGAAAGTATAAAGATACTTACAGAGTTCTTCCAACCAGTACTTTCATTTCACCAGGATATAACATACAGGGATATTGGCTTGTCCCTACTCCAGGTTACACCGGTCTCTGCTGCCCATTCTCTCCATGATGTGTGTAGTCACCCAAAAAGAAAGAAAGGATGTTCCAACGTACTCAAAAAATAGCAAATTTATTTAAAAATATATATGATGAAAACAAGCATCTATAAAAGGACTGATATAAGTTCACACAGTAACGCACTTCGTTACCGATATACATTTTGTCCATAAATATTGATGTTCAGTCATTTATACTTTCAAGTATTCAGCTTTTATCTTTCTCTTTTTTTAAAAGCATGTTATTTCTGTAAATAAAATTACTCCAATTTTTTATATACATACTCCGGAAAATATTCCATATATTGTATCAGGATTATATAGCTAATATTGACAAAAGATTATTATCAACTTATTGAAACCCAAAAAGGTCACAAATATTTTAACCCTCGAATGACCTGGAGTTATCAAATGCTTTAGCCTAAAATGGAAGACGATAACATATGCCAAACCCTCAAAGCAAAGAGGTAACAAGTATTAAAGCGTCATATAGATGAGAATTGTTAAATGTTTAACTCCAAAATGGCAACAGTTGTTTGACCTTTGAGTGCAAAAGGGACTAACAATGCTCCACAAAGTGATGCACCTCGTGTCCCTGTGGAATACTGGAGAAGATCTTGGTCCAAGGTGTACACTTTGGGGGTCCATGCATGTGTACCTTGTGATGGTGGCTTGTTGTTGCACATGCTACCAACATGCTGTAGACATACATTTGAAACAATGAAAAACTCTTTGTTTATTTACATATCATTCCAACTACCCAATTTATGCATCGGTGAGGTCCGGTGTCCTTGTGGGCGAGAGTCTGATAGTCCACATAGGTTGTGTATGACTTTGGTTCATTTTTGTTTGCCCGTTTTAGTATTTAGAGGGGCACATGACACATCACTCTGTGGTGCATTGTTTATCCCTTTTGCACTTGAAGGTCAAACAATCTTGAACATTTTGGAGTTAAAAATGTAACAGTTCTCGGCTATATGACAGTTTAATACTTGTTACCTCTTTGCTTTGAGGGTTTGGCATATGTTTTAGGGTAAAGCATTTGATAACTCCCAGTTATGTGAGGGTTAAAATATTTATGAGCTTTTTGGGTTGAAATAAATTGATAATAATCTTTTGTCAATATTAGCTATATAATCCTGATTCAATATATGAAATATTTTCTTTCTTTTTGGGTGACTACACACATCAAGGAGAGAACACCTGTATGCAATATACCAGTGAAATGAAAGCACCGGTTGGAAGAGCTCTGTGAGTATCTTTATACTTTCCCTGAGAAGATTTGCACTTTGAGCAGTCTGTTGTCTTTTTCAAGAATATATATTTGCACCTTCTTTCTTTTTTACTTGTCTGATTGCGGATACCTTGGAGTGAACGCAGTGTGGTCGTCTTTGGAGCAGCTGAGTGTATTGGACATAATAGAGAGAAGCGAACCCAAGTGGGAGTGTGTTAAAATATCTTCCATTTGCATTGACATTGACAGTCCTTTTTTCACATATGTGTCTAGTGGGCATGTCTATCATGTGAGTAGCCACTTTAAAGGGATTGGAGTGGGTTACACACTATATTTATATCTGAAACACTACTCTATGAGGCATCCCTTTTTCTTTGTTTTGAATATATTTCATTCCTGATCTCACCCTCTCCCCCTTGTTTTTAGTTTGTGCTTGTCTCCTGCTGGCACAGAGCAGTGACAGGAGCTGGGACTGGTGTGAGACGTCCACTATGACGTGCAGTACGTGACCGGGCTTTCCTTCTGAGTGCCAGTTTTAAACTTACTCTGTCAGGACAGAAAGTTTAAAAAGGCTCTCTAACAGCAAAAGGAAAACTCCAGCACATACTGTGTGTCATAGCTGAGGTCTCACATACCGGTCCCAGCTCCTGTCAATGGCTCCATGCAATCAGGAGACAGGCACAAAAGACTATAACAAAATTGTAGACTGGCCAAACTAAGAGGTTTGTGGGAGGCAAGCTTGGGGGCAATTTGAGATCCTGCCTAGGGTCCATTAGAGTCTTAATCTGACTCTGTTAAGACGGTAGAGGGAAGAGGGTGTGGATTGTGCAACAAGAAATGAGTTGTGTGCTGAGAGAAGGAGGCAACCGGGAACATAAGAGGAGATGAGGGAAGATTATGTAAGGGGGGGTTAGCTGTGTGGACAACATTAAAGGTAAGAAGAAGGCCTTTGTATGTGATGTGTTTCTGTATAGGGAGCGATTTCAGATGTCTAAGAATGATGTGAGCAGGTTCAGTTTTTGGGGAGAGTGTGGTGAGTCGTGTAGCTGAGCTTAAGACAGATTGCATAGGGGAAAGATGAGAAGTCTGGAGGCCAGTTAGTAGGACTAAGAGGGACAGAATAAGGGCATGCACAAGAGCATTAGTAGTTTTTTGGGAGAGGAATGGGCAGATTTTAGCAATGTTGCAGAGAAAGAAGCAACGTGTTCTAGACATGGAGTTAAAGTGTTAGTAATGTCCCATAAAAACTTGTTATAGTTTTGTAGAGGATGAAAAAATAAGCTATGGTTTGAGAGATATAAGCATTGAAAATTCCCCCTCCCTCCCCTTCTGATGATGTCAGCTGTAAAGCTTACAGCAGGAGATCCATGTTGGCCAACACGAAGAGGCTCTGCAGCAGAGCTGAAATCACATTATTGCAAAATAATTACTTCATTGGAATGGTCTACAAAGTGTGCTTGCAAACCAGGCACACTTTGTAGACCTTTTGAATGAAGTAATTCTTTTGCAATAAAGTGATTTCTGCTCTTCTGCAGAGCCGCAGGCTGACCCCCAGACCGGGATCTCCTGCTGTCAGCTAGACGCTGACGTCAGGAGAAGGGTATGGAGTGGGGAACTTTCAATGCTTATATCTCTCAAACCATATTGGTTTGAGAGATAGGGTTTGCGCCATTAAGCTTAAATTTTTCATCCTCTATAAAACTATAACACGTTTTTATGGGACATTACTGTCCCTTTAATGTGAGGGGAGTAGGAAAGGGAAGAATCAAATATGGTCCAAAGACAGCGTGCTGAGCTGATCGGATCAGTGTCAATTCCATCAACTGTAATGGTGGACCTGGGTGTTGGACAGGATCTTGGAGAGAAAATGAGAAGTTTGGTTTTGGACATGTTTATCTTCAGATGACACTGGAACATCCAGGAGAACATGGCCAAGAGGCAGTCTGAAATTTGTAACTGTATTTGAGGTGAAAGATCAGGAATGGACATGTCAATTTGGGTATCATCAGCATATAGATGATACTTGATGACAAATTAATGAATAAGTTCACTCAATGAAAGGGTGTACCGGGAGAAAAGTAGAGGGCCCAGAACGGAGCCTTGAAGTACCCACACAGAGAGAGGAACTGTAGAGGAGGTGTTATTGCCATAAGACACAAAAAAGGAACGTAACTCTTACCTCAAGTTACCAACAAGCTTTCCTTTTTCCATGGAATATGCATGGATTTTGCATATATGTGACATACTAACCCCATCCTTGTGCAATGCGTCCCTTTTCACAAGGCGTTGTACAACATTGTACAACGCCTTGTGAAAAGGGACGCATTGCACAAGGCGACCAGGCAGCCGGGCACAAAGCCAACCCGTGAGGAGAGGTATTGGAGGAAGCAGGCAGCAAATACAAGCCTACCACCCGCTTCCTCCAATGTCTCTGTCCCCTCCTCCCGCTTTCTCCAATACCTCACTAGTCACCAGGGTTTTCTTATGCTGCGGGCTTCACAGCCACCCGCAGCAATGGTATAAAGAATAAATACAGAATTTATAAATAAAGATGAGGGAAGCGCTGCAGTCACAGCGCAGCCTGCTCCCTCAGTTGCATTTTAACCCTTTGAGTGCCAGAGTGGTACGCAACGCATTGCTTTGCAATGCGTTGGGTACCACTCTGGCACTCAAAGGGTTAACTTAGATCTCAACCATTCATGATACCCTACTTACTGTGTCCCTTTGCTTTTAGTACTTTTGCTCCACTCTCAGTTTGAAGAAGAGTGGAGCAAAAGTACTAATAGCAATGGGACACAGGAGGTAGGGGGTTAAAAATGAATGAGCTCTAAGTTAAACTGTCTAATAATACTATTTTAATAAAAAAAAAGTTTAAAACACACACAAACACACACATATATATATAGGCAAGGTATGTAGTCCATACCTTGCCTATTAACCCTTCGGGTACCAGAGGGGTAGGAAACATGCTAAGCAATGCTTTCCTACCTCTCTGGTACTCAAAGGGTTAGTTGTGGAATAAAAGACAGATTTGTCCACTACATGGAAGTCCATGATGTGGATGTGGATGGGGTTAGTATGTCACATATATGCAATATATGTGACATACTAAGGGGGGGATGTGGAAGGGGCATTGTGTAGTGCTTGGTGTACTAGTTTTATTGATTTTAACCCTTTGAATGCCACAGGGGTGAGCAGTGCACATCCCTATGGCATTCAAAGCTGTCCATGGTGCTGAAAGCCTTCTCTGTGTTCCCCTAGTGGCTGGGTAGGGAAGCACAGAGAAAGCTGTTCAGAACTGGAGACGTTGGTTTTCTACTCTGACTTGTGTGCTGTTCTCCCAAAAAAATAGGCGTTAGATTTCTGGAGAGAAATGTTGCAATTTAACGCGAGTTAGCCCTAACTCCAACATTTGAATAGCTTTTGGCGTCGCTTGTACATTATCCTCTATGGGTGAGATCTTGCTGTTCTGGCGACCGGCGAAGTGTGTTTCAGAACTGGCGTCGCTTGTTACTAGTGGAACATTTGCATTGCTCAGTTGACGTTAAAACCAGCGTCTCCAGTTTTTTCTGGCGACGCCAACATTTGGATCGAGCCCTTAGTCTTAGCTCTATTAACATTTACATTTCTGTTTTTTATGTACTTTTAAAGAGGTGTATTGCCTTATTACAGGATGTGAAAACATTTGTGCAGGGGGTAGCTCATGACTATCCAGAATTTTAGGATCCCACTCCTCCATGGGATTTGAACTATGTCCTGGGAATGCTTCAGAAGGCTTCCTGAGTGCCTCTGTCTCCTGTTTCCTTTTGGTCCCTTACACTTTTCCTGCCGTTGATTATGTATGTTCAGCAAGTTGCCTAATGTTTGTGAATTTCCACATTATCCAGGAAATTGTTCTTCCTTCTCTTTGTCTATCTCCATCTAACAAAAAGGATCAGGAGCTTCATTGTTTGCATCATTCATTACACAAAGCCTTTATGAGAAAGTTCTAACATCGCCAGACATACTGCGCAGGGCCAGCAGTGCTTGTGCAGTGTGAGCAAATGTGAATCATGTGTGTGTGACCCTAGGCAGGAACATAAGACTTGTAATGTAATGGCATGTAGGATACTTATTGTACAGATTTGGTAGTAATGCGGAAAGTAGTTCATAGCGAAGCCAAATATACATTGGCGGGAATTTGTATAGTACATGATATGGCAAAGCAATTAACAGTAATGCCACATTTTAAGTGTATTCTAACTCCTTGTATGCTAGAGAGGTCTCCAAAACATTGTGAGGCAATGCATTTAAGACATCTGGTTAATAATCATAAACATTATTTTGAAGGGCACATTACTCGGTGATTGAGATTTTAATTTTTGTATGGTCAAATACAATGATGTACTTTATGTATCGGCAGAGAAAGGTCTAAATTGCCTTGCTTGTGTGAATAGTGCAATTTAATTCAGATATTTGCTAAGACAAATGAGGCACTCATCACTTAACCCACTGAGTGAGAAAGGAGTGATCAGTGCTCTGCAATGTGATGCTTACCTCCGTGGTATTCAAATGATTGAGTCAGAGCTGCAGCTGTTCTTGGTGCTGAAGTCTCTCTGCATCCTCTTTGCTCTCCTCTGTCCTCACCAAAACATAAACACCTTTACAACATCAGGATGTACTAACGATCACAGTCTCTCCCCCCCCCTCCTCTTGCGTACCTAGCTCTTAATACATATGGCAGTGTGTGTCTCTGTCTCCAAGGGAATGTGCTCACCACACATTGACAGACACACAGTCACCATACCATCGAGCCTTAGAGCATCTCACCCCTTGGACCCTTTGCCAGATTTATTGGGCTTTTAAATCTCCCTGTTGTTCATGTGGGGAAAAAAGATTTTGTGATGATTATTTTGTATATATCTTCCCTGCTGCACTGCTCGGAAGGGCTTTCAGAACCTACTGAATTGACCAAATGTGGACTATGTCTTCTGAGTCCTGAGGAACAAGAAGGTCCTGCTCAGAGCTTGGCAGATGATCTACCAGCATTAACTCCTTCATTGCCAGGAACTTGGGCCATTTCTTAGACCTTGTAGACCATACACATTTTCAGCATTTTAGCTATCCATCTGTGATTCCCATGGGTAACTTTCTACTTTTCTACTTCATATGGGAAATTATATATATATATATATATATATATATATATATATATATATATATATTAGCAGTGTGGGGCAGCGTTGCCCATCTGTTTTCTTTTTAAACAATGCTTAACTCTTTGAGTAGCAGAGCAGTATGCAATGCATTACATTACAATGCATAGTCCTCTTGCACTGAAAGGGTTAATGTGAGGCTGACTCACCCAGGAGTGCATATATAATGTATACTAATGTAGACAATGTACACACAGGACTGTATATAATGTATATGAATGTGCAGATTGTACACACAGGAGTATATATATATATATATATATATATAATGTATATGAATCTACACACTGTAAATTAATATACATTATATATACATGCAGACACATAGAGTGTGATACAGACATGCAACACTCAGTGAGAAACACACAGACACACACAGAGACACACACACAGTAGTGAGTCATAAGGGCGTGAATTATGTGTCATTGTAATGAGTTTGTGTTTGTTCTCATGCCTCCACTGTGGCATAATTGAGTGTGAGTGTGATTGAGTGTGTGACTGAGTGTGAGTGAGAGAGTGTGTGTGATTGAGTGTGTGTGATAGAGTGTGAGAGTGTGTGAGTGTGAGTGAGAGAGTGTGAGTGTGTGTGATAGAGTGTGTGAGTGAGTGTGAGAGTGTGAATGAGAGTGTGAGGGAGAGTGTATGAGTGTAAGTGAGAGAGTGTGAGTGAGTGTGTGTGTGTGAATGAGAGAGTGTGAGTGATTGAGTGTGTGTGATTGAGTGAGAGTGTGATTGAGTGTGAGTGATAGAGTGTGTGAGTGAGAGTGTGTATGAGTGTGAGTGAGAGTGTGTATGAGTGTGAGTGTGAGTGAGAGTGTGTATGAGTGAGTGTGAGAGTATGTATGATTGAGTGTGTGTGAGAGTGTGAGAGTGAGAGTGTGATTGAGTGTGAGAGTGTGATTGAGTGTGTGTGAGTGAGTGTGTGAGTGAGAGTGTGTGAGATTGAGAGAATGTGAGTGTGTGATTGAGTGAGAGAGTGTGAGTCAGAGAGTGTGAGCGTGTGTGATTGAGTGTGTATGATTCAGTGTGAGTGACAGTGTGAGTGAGAGTGTGAGATATTGTGTGTGTGTTTGTGTCTGATGTCTTTGTGTCTGTGGTGTAGGAGCGAGTGGCAGCCATTTAGTTCTTTCAGTCACTTGGATAGTGGCGGGCGGGCTGGATAGTGGGGGCAGGCCAACTCCCTGCATGATTTAAATCACACCCCCATTGAATCACCCAATGGGAGCAGTAACTTCTCCTTACTTAAGCTGAGGTAACATAGCAATATAACACATGGTGGCTCTTCAGTTGAGGCAACGCAGCAGTGCTCTGCATTACGATAGTGCCGGTCTGCTGGAGGCAATACTGATCGCCCTCTGGCAGACCGGCACTCTCGTAATGCAGAGCCCCTGCTCTCTGCATTACTTAATTGCGGGCATCAGGTGAGGGGGTCGCACGGGGAGGCCAGGCCCCTGGAGTGACGGGCCCGGTCGCAGGTGCGACCCCTATAGTTACTACAATGGTTAATGGACTTCCATGTGAGATGGTGTGCGGCTTCATGCATGTTGTGTGGACAAGATGGGCTAGGAGGGGACAGATGGGATGCTTTCCAAGAATGCTCCTGCACTTGATTGTGCAGTGCACACAGTGACAGAGCCCTTCTGGTTTCCATCTTTGCCAGTCACCTCCTGCTGACGTGGGTCATGAATCAAGAGCATAGAACTTCGATCACCAAAACTGGCAAAGTTGCAGATGCTTGCTTTGTTGATGCAACGGAGTCTATAGGCTTGTGTGAGCATTGCAATGCCTTCGGCATGTTGAGTCCCTGGCAATGATGTCCGAACTGGGTGCTCTTTCCCCTCGCTGCTGGTTCTCCGCTGCTTTGCTTTTCCACTCTTCCTTCACTATGTGCTGAGAAGAAGGTGCGGTTGAAGTGGCCAAATGTCTCCAGGATACTGGAGGAATTGAGTTGTCGGTGTTCAGGCATTCACCCTTAGTGACGCTACTGAGGAGTATTCAATGCATTGCTTAGCAATGCGTTAGATATTCCTCTGTTGATTGGGACTGGAAAGGTCAAGTAGCAAGCCAAGTAAGCTCACAGCACTGCCTGAGGGCCCCAGGCATCCAATATAAAATAGTGGACAAAAATTTCTGGGTGCCCTCAAGACCGACGGGAACCTCTGCTACGCCTCTGGTTTAAGGAACACAAGAGGAGGTTCCAGGAGTGTGTGTGTGTGTGTGTGCTGGTGGCGTATTACAGCATTGTGTGTGTATCGGCCATCTTTTTTTTTTTCTTTCAATGTGAAGTTGAGGGAGGGAGAAGTCCACATCCTTGTATGTTTTAGACAGGCAGTATTGAGGAGATATGCTAATCTCCTCCTAGCTGCACCCTGGGTGTGTATGTTGGGCTCAGGCAGTGTGGAGGAGATCTGCATATGTCCTCTTGTCTGCCAACGCCGGGGTGTGTGTATATAATTTACTGGTTAATGCTTGGCTCAAGCAGTGTGGAGGAGATATGCAGTCTACTCCTAGCTGCTGGCCCATGGTGTGTGTCTGGCACGGATGTAGAATTTGTGGTCACATGACCACTTCTTCTTTTATATAAAATACTTTTTTTCCCAGAACAAATTGAGCTTTTTCATGGTGACTCATCTGAGGTAAATTTTGCATTGCAAAGCTATTTATAAGGTTTAATTCCTTCTCAGATGATACCCCAATAACCTGAGTATGACCCTTAAACCTGTTTGAAAGTAGGTAAAAGTTTCCATGAATGGAGAACCCACTGCTTTCAAGAATGGATAGTTGTCACGGATGATAGCAGAGTTTTAACCCAAGCTGGTCAGTGCTGGAGGGCCCCAGTGGAGTGACAGGGGCCATAGTACATAAAAGGCATAGAGACCTAGAATACTCCCTTCGAAACCCAGTATGGCATGTGGAACAGTGGGTAAGGGGTGTAAAGGAATCCCTGAATCCTTAGGATTGGATTTCACTATATACCCTTAGGGTCAGACATGTCCAGGACAAAGTGTCTAAACTAGTAAGAAACGAGTTAAAATATCCCCAGTTTTTAAAGCAAAGCCCCCAGAAAGACCTAAAAAAAAAGCACTTATCTGGTATGCAAAGGGTTAAACTGGAGAAGAGAACAGGAAAGTCAGCCTTTGCATAGGATAAGCAAGGTAGAAGTAAGATGACCACCAGTATATGTGCCAGCCAATCAGAAAAAAGCCCAGGAACAGGGGGATTAGGGGAACTGTAATCGTCTCCCCTGCTTGTTGCCTAGCAACATGTGGCTCTCTAGGAGGTTCAGCCTTAAGAAACAGACTTGTTATAATGTCAACCTCCACAGGGCAAAAGGTCCACAAGGCACCTGTGAACTAGACAATCCAACTCAAGGGAATCCAGTGGTGGGAGGCCATCTAATGGGGACTATACAGCCCCATATCTGAAACAAAAATAATAAAAAAAAACTAAAACAATTAAGTAGATGGACACTTCATTTCCTTTCAGCTTTGCAGAGCAAATTAAACCGAAGTTGGTGTGTGGGGGTTGACCTGGAGGAAGAGGAGGGAGTCTCTGCCCCAAAGACCCTGTCTTTTGTGATGTGCCCTGCCCTCCTCAAGGAGGTGCTCAATCCATGGCTCCTGTGTTCCAAATTGGATGTAAGAGAGATTATGTTTTCACCTCTATTCACTAAAATGCACATTTCAATGGTCACATGGTAAAACTACCCTAAAACAGCTGAACAACTATGCATTTTTATATGCTCTGAAAGAAGATATCTCACTTCATCAAATGAGGGAACACATGCCTTTCTACCTATAGATGCTAAAGGGAACAAAATCATATATTTACATCTTCACCCCTTCAAATGTACTAATATCTTTGAAAAGTATTTCATTTCCTACTGTATTCATTAGGTAGTGCACTTAGGAGAAAAATGGCACCCCCACTGGTATGAGCTGACATATTGTACGGGTGCCAGAAGCAAATAAAACTACACATACTAAAACCTTTAATTTTTCTTACATTTTTTTGAAACTTGAGTTTGCTCTACTAAAATAGTTGTAATAGCTACATAAATGAAGTAAAGGCAGACAAATCCTACCATTTTAGCAAGGAAATATCCTATTTCATCAAATAAGGGGTTGCATGCATTTCTAAATAGAAAAAAAGTAAAAAAAATACTTATTTTGCTAAAATCACATCCATCAAAAACATTTATGTCAGTTGTGAAAATGTAATTTCTTTGATTAAACCCAGAATCCCCCAAGTGCAAAATTCCAATGGTACTATTTATGGCTAATCAATTATATTATTATCTTTCCCAGTCACCCTTCTCCAGCTACTGAAGGTACTCCTGAGACTACGATTTTCCTCCTCTCTGCTCATGATAGGGATATCAGAAGACAGGGACCAGCCACAAGCAGGACAGGAAGCTGCTCTGCAGCCATTGAACATACAAATCACTCTTTATCTTTTTGCAGCACTACAGAATTTTCTTGTCCAGGTATCTGCTTGGTTCTGATGGTGACATATTATGGAATTTATTTACTAAAGAGAGAGTGTAGTAGTACATCACATTTGCAAGTAACACCCTCTACTTGCCATAATAGTTTAAAATGTAGCTTACTCCCACTTCCTCATAAGTGAGAGAAAGAAAGATAGAGAGAAAACTGCAGGGGAAATATTTGAAAGAAAGCTGATGCTATGTCAGCATTAGTATATGTACATTTGCTCCCATTGGTTTACATATGATAAGTCAGCCTATGCTTGAAAATTGTGTATTTCTGTGGTATATCTTTGTCCTTACACACTGATAAATAAACAAGTATAATTTACTTCATGACCATTGATAAATAGTAAATAGATAATACACAAGGAAGTGCATTTCCAAGAGTACCAGAGGGAATATAAACCAATGATCAGTGCTATGGTGATGTGTGTCTGGTGATGTGTGGCAAGCACACCTCCTTCGAGATGGAGATACACATCACCATATGCTCTAAGAATTAGTGATGCAAGGGGGGGGTTTAATCATTAGCATCCAGGGTTGTTGAACTGCTAGCAAAGTGTAAGGGATGCCCTCCCTTACACATGGTAAGTACTTTGACAATCCTGATGTCTGAATGCTCCCCAGCAACTGAACCAGTGCCAGTACTGCACAGGTCCCTACACCCCATGTGGTGACAATTGGAAAGGACTATACCAATTTCATGGACCCAGCTGAGGCCTCTCGCCTTGCGGCAAGACTGGACCATCAGGAACAAGTCCTGTTATCACATGCCTCACACCTCCATATCCTGGAGAGGAAACTGAATGCTAGCTCTCTCTGAGGCTCAAACCACAGGTGCCACCTCTCCCATGACAGCCTCCTAATCTGGTGTTTCTGCGTCTCCTCCATTAGGTTATGTTCCTCCTATTATACCATTACCAAACAAATTTTCGGGTCCCCCGAAATCCTAAATCAGTGCCTGCTCCATTTCCAAACTCTGCTGCAGTCCTTCTGTACACATGCTGCATGTGTATCCTTCATTGTATCCCTTCTCAAGGGTGAGATGTTGGCCTGGACGTCCCCCCTGGTGCAGCAACAGTCTCCGTTGCTGGATGATTCCAAAGCCTATATCTGTGTCATTAAGGCAGTATTTGATGTCCCCAGCAGGTGCACCATGGCCAAGGCAGTCCAACTGGGCCTACGACAGGGGTTCGGGTCCACAAGCCATTACATTGTGGAGTTCCATACCTTCTTGTATGAGACAGACTAGAACCAGGGAGCCCTGAAGGTGGCCTTCTGAAGTAGTCTCAATGGATGCCCTTAACGGTCGAGACATCCCTGATAGGTTGTAGGACCTAGTCTTTTTGTGACTCGATTTAGACAGGCGCATGTAGAAAAGGCAGCAGGAGCGAGGCCATGAAAGGAGGCAATGGTGATCTTCTTCCTCCTTCTCCACAGAGGATAGTCTTGTTTCCTGCACCAATGAAAGTCGGCGGCATCAACCGTCTGACTGAAGAGGAAAGAAAGACACATTGCACTCTTGGGCTGTGCCTGTATTGTGATTGGGAGGTCACATCCTTAGACATTGTCCTACCAGACCAGGAAAAGACATGGCTTAGTGGATTGGGTAAGCCCAGTCCTCCAGCCTCCTCAACCCCCCTAGACTGTTGGGTAAGGTGACCATCCTCTGGGCCTCAGGGTCTGTATCCGCTTCAGCCTTCATCGACTCCAGTACAGCAGGGCTTTTCATGAATCTATCCTGGGCCCAAGAACATGGTGTTCCTTGTCAACTCAAGACCCAACCCCTGGACGGGAGGCCATGGAAGATGGTAGAGTCATCTAGGAGACTAAGAGCATGTTGCACACCACTGGGGTGTTGCACACCACAGAGGTTTCTTTTGATCTGGTGTCTTCTCCCTTCACACACATTATTCTAGGACTTTCTTGGCTCCGGCGCCATAGTCCCACTGTCGACTGGAGGACTGGTGACCTCACACGGTGGAGTAAGTCTTGTTTGTGGACAAGCCTCCAACAGAACCCAGTCTCTTCACCCTAATCCATATCAGTATCCGTGTGTCTCCATGAATCCTTGCCTATTGTCTACCGTGAGTATAGAGGAGTCTTTTCCAAGACCCTTATCACGGTACCAGTGCTATTTGGCGACATTCTGTCAGTTTCCACTCCAGCTTACGCTATTGGGTGCACTGTTATTGTCCCGCCCAGCATTTGTCCTTAAATGCTGGGTTCTGGCACTTCTCCAGTGCCCTTTCGTGGTGTTTCAGTACCAGCTCTTGTTCCTGTTATTCGTGTGATCTCAGTGTACCGACCCGGCCTGCCTGACGACTCTGCATCTTGTTCCTGCCCGTGTACCGACCCGGACTGTCTGACTATTCTACATCTCGTTCCTGCTCCGTGTACCGACTTGGATTGGCTGACGTTCCTGCTTCGTGTACTGACCCGGCCTGGCTGACGTTCCTGCTCTGTGTACCGACTCGGATTGGCTGAAGTTCGTGCTCTGTGTACCGGCCCGGCTGACATTCCTGCTTGGTGTACCGACTCAGATTGGCTGACGTTCCTGCTCTGTGTGTGTGTGGTTCCAGCCCGGCTGGACTACTGTGGTTGCGCTCCTCTCCTGCACGCCTTATCCGGTCTCCGGTTGGGGTGGTGTCAGGATCCTCACTGTCTTCAGAAAGTTCACTGCAGTCTGGTCTCTGTTGCCTCAGTGTCGCCCAGGCAACATTTCTATGCGTCCTCTCTTCCGTGCAGTCCCCGGTTGGGTGCCTCCCAGGGCAAGTTGCTCAGTCTCCGTTACTGCTACGGCAGTACCCAAGTTGCACAGTCTCAGTTACTGCTATGGCAGTGCCCAAGTTGCTCAGTCTCGATTACTGCTACAGCAGTGCCCAAGTTGCTCAGTCTCCGTTACTGCTATGGCAGTGCCCAAGTTGCTCAGTCTCCATTACTGCTACGGCAGTCCTCAAGTTGATCTGGTCTCCATTACATTTGGGCGTTACTCGATTTGATGCTCTCTTCTTTGATTGAGCTTCTTAAAGGGCCTTGCACTATTAGGGCCTGTCAGTACTCTCGGCCTAATAGTAACCCATTCAGTGCTGTCCAACTGAGAATCTCACAAGAACTGCCTGACCTGTGCCAATATATTGAACTCTGGATTACTTGCATACACTGGACCCGTGTCTTGTCATTATAACCTGTCTTGTGTCTGTATTATATTGTATATATGTTACAGGATATATTGTTATTATCATTGTTCAATAAAATTGTGTTTTATCCAAACCTACTGTGTCTGTGTGTCAAACAAACAGTTACAAGCCTGCATCGGCCCTATGACTGTCCAATCGACCTCCTGCCTGGAACCTAGAGGCTGTACATTTCTACTCTCTTCATCCAAGATGAGAGCCCTCGCTGCATACATACAGGAGAACCTGTCTAAAGGGTTCATCCGTTCATCTACATCTCCCACCGGGCTGAGTTTTTCTTTGTCAGCAAGAAAGGCGGATCTCTTCTTCCAAGTGTGGACTATCAAGAGTTGAATCGCATTACGGTACAAGTATCTCCTGCCTCTGATTCCGGAGCTGTTTGATCCCCTTCACAGAGCGACCTTTTTTTACCAAGTTAGACTTAAGAGGGGGCCTACAACTTGGTTCAAATACGGCCTGGAGATGAATGGAAGACGAACTTCAATACGAGATATGGACACTCTGAGTACCTGGTAATGCCCTTTGATGATCTGCCATGCCCCTGCTGTCTTCCAGTCATTTATTAATGATGTCTTGCAGGATATGCTTACCTCCCATGTCGTTGTGTACTTAGATGACATCCTCATCTTCTTCCCTACGCTTCTCCAACACAGACGACATGTTAAATTGGCTCTACAATGGCTTAGAGAAAAGCATATGGGGAGAATTTTTATACTGTACCCACTCAGTATTTACAGGTGTATGTTGCTGTCTCTATTCCCAACAATGGTATAGGGTATTTAATGATATTCCCAGAATATGACATACTCAGAGGGTGGCAAACCGATCCTGGTATTTGGAGTTTGTTGAGGTATGAGTATTCTACCTCCACTCAAATGCATTGGATTTTGATTTATAAAGGCATTTACAAAAATTTCCATATTTACTACTCAATAAAAAGCTGCAAGTGCAAGAGTTATGAAACTTATTTTTTTATATTTGATCATCCATTGTCATAGAGTTTTATTACTCACAAATTCAGTGTGCTCTGGAATAAGTGAAACACAGTATTGGAAAAGTGTTATAATATACTGATTTTGGGTTTACATCCTAACCTGCAGTAACAAGGTTAAAGGGTTAACGTTTCAAAAGGTTGTTTGTTCTGGGAGTGTTTGTAATTAAGGGTGGGGGCTTGTGAACAATCACCTGTGTAGTCCTGTATAAATCTAGGTACAGGACTCACAGAGCATGCTCACAAATACAGTGTTCTCTTTACTAAGTGTTCTGGAATAAGTGGACAGTTGGTGAAACACAGCAGTTAGTGCAACACAGGAGTTAGAGAAACAAGGGTAAATTAATTGTTTAAATTTTTAAGAACTCACATTCGCACCATACACGATGAGCAAGCTTGGAGATCTCACTCAGTGCACATCTTGCCATATGTATGCATGCTTGTAACAGCAGTTCCAGGGTCCATACCGCTGTGGCAAGTGTGAGCAAGTGGCCTTTCTGGAAGCTTAGACTGGAGCTCTGGAGAGGCATATTGCAACACTGAGAGATATTGACAACCTGGAGAGGAGTCTCTTGCTAACTGAGCAGAGTCTAGCTGGGACACTTAGCAAAGAGGGAGGAGAGCAGCTAGAAGGGAACCAGGCATATAGCTGGGTGACAGTTAGAAGTGGTTGCAGTGGGGAGGGAAGAGGGCAGCCAGTCCTGAGTTTTTCCATCCCAACAAATTTGCCCATTTAAGTGAAGATGTTGGGGAGGCAAACCCAGAAGTGGAATTGCTAGAGAAGACTGTTCTCCCTAACAGCTGGGATAACAACTCCTCTAGCACAGAGGGGATCCAGAGGAAAGTGAAGCCAAGGCAGGTCATGGTTGTAGGGCACTCTATTATTAGGAGAACAGATAGGGTAATTTGTGGCTCTGATCGCAGTAACCGAATGGTTTGCTATCTCCCGGGTGCCCGGGTTTGGCATGTTGCAGACAGGGTGGACAGATTATTGGGAGGAGCTGTCTTGGTGCATATTGGTACCAATGACAAAGTTAGATGAAGGTGGAAACTCCTAAAAGGTAATTTTAGGGATTTAGAAAGAAGGATTAGGAAATGGACCTCCAAGGTAGTATTCTCAGAGATACTACCTGTGCCATGTGCTATGCCAGAGAGATAGCGGGAGATTAGGCAGCTCAATGCATGGCTGAAGTCTTGGTGTAAGAAGGAGGGCTTTGGATTTTTAGCGCACTGGGCTGATTTTGCTTTGGGGTACAATCTCTATAGTAGTAATGGATTGCACCAGAATGCAAGAGGGTCTCAAGTGCTTGGGGAGAGGATGGCTAGACGGTTGGAGATTTTAAACTAGGAAAGGGGGGGGCAATAAATACTGGGCTAGATAGTATAGAAAGGGAAAGCGATGTAGTTAATAACCAGGTGGGTGGATCTGGGGGCTGGGTTAGTACAGATGATAGGGAGAAGCCTATAAACCACATCAAAATTAAATCACAAATGGAACACAGCAGTGGCATAAATTGTATGCTTGCAAATGCCAGACGTTTAACTGGTAAAATAGGGGAATTGGAGCTGGTAGCTGAAATCAAAAACTATGACTTCACTGGCATAACAGAAACATGGTGGGATGACACACATGATTGGTCAATAAATTTGGAGGACTACATGTTTTATAGAAAAGATACGTCTAACAAAAGAGGTGGTGGGGTCTGTCTGTATGTCAAACCAGCATTACTGCCTCATTTGCGGGAAGATATATGTGATGACAGTAGTGAACATGTGGAATCCCTGTGGGTTGAAATAGTCAATTGGGGTAAAACTGCCCAGAAAATATTAGTGGGTATCTGTTATAAACCACCAAACATTGGTGACCTTGAAGAATCACAGCTGTTAATGCAAATAGAAAAGGCTTCTCAAATAGGGAAAAATATAATTATGGGGGATTTTAATTATCCTGAAATGGAATGGAAAAATGGAACAACTAATTCTGCTAAAAGCAATAAGTTTCTGAACTTGTTGAATGACAGTATAATGTCTCAACTAGTGCAGACCTCAACCAGAGGGAATGCATGTCTGGATCTGGTAATAACGGACAATGAAGAACGTATCTCTAACATCCAAGTAAGGGAGCACTTAGGGAATAGTGACCATAACATGGTATCATTTGAGATTAATTCAAAAAAGCAATTTGGTATGGGTTCCACCAAAACACTGAATTTTAAAAAGGTCAACTTTAGCAGGTTTAATTCATCCCTTGGTCTCGTTGACTGGGATATAATATTTTCAGGAAAAAACACAGAAGGTAAGTGGAATGCCTTCAAAATAACATTGCAAAAATATACATATAAATGTATCCCCTTTGGAAACAAATACAAAAGAAGAAAATTAAAACCAATGTGGCTAACCAGTAAAGTAATTAATGAAATAAATAACAAGAAAGTGCCATTTAAACATTATAAAGCTGAGGGATCACCAGAGGCATTTGCAGAATACAAAATTGCTAACAAAACCTGTAAAAAGGCGATTAAATTAGCTAGACTGGCGAATGAAAAAATTATTGCTAAGGAGAGTAAGAGCAATCCAAAAAAATTCTTTAAATACATTAATGGCAAAAAATAAAGTCTGATAATGTTGGGTCCTTGTTATCTGAAACGGGTGAGATGGTCAGTGGGGACAGAGAGAAGGCAGATATTTTAAATAATTTATTTTCTTCTGTTTTAATCAAGGAAGACCCAATGGATAAGAATCTGCAAACTACTTTTACAGAACAGTCACAGCAAGCATGGGATTGGCTAACACAAGAAAAAGTGTTAAAACAATAGAATGGTGTTAAGGTAGACAATCCCCGGGGCCGGATGGTATACACCCACGGGTACTTAAAGAGCTAAGCCAGGCCCTGCCCAGACCGTTATTTTTGATTTTCAGGTATGGTGTCCACGGATTGGTGTAAAGCAGATGTGGTGCCCATATTTAAAAAGGGATCAAAATCACAGCCAGGAAATTACAGACCTGTAAGCTTGACATCTGTGGTAGGGAAGCTGTTTGAAGGGTTGCTAAGGGAATATATTCAAGAATTCAGCTTGAACAGTAATATCATTAGCAGGAGCCAACATGGCTTTGTGAAAGACAGGTCTTGTCAATGTAACTTGATTGCATTTTATGAAAAAGTGAGTAAAAATATAGATGTGGGAGCGGCAGTTGATGTGATCTATTTAGACTTTGCCAAGGTATTTGATATGGTTCCACACAAAAGGTTACTGTACAAATCGAATGAAATAGGTTTAGGGGAAAATGTTTGTGCGTGGATTAGAAATTGGCTGAAAGACAGAATGCAAAGAGTGGCAGTAAATGGCAAATTCTCCAATTGGATAAAAGTGATAAGTGGAGTACATCAGGGATCTGGCCTGGGTCCTCTTCTTTTTAATTTGTTTATTAATGACCTCCCAGAGGGCATAGGGAGCCATGTATCAGTGTTTGCCGATGACACAAAATTAAGTAAGGTAATAAAGTCTGAACTGGATGTGTTTTCATTATAAGAGGATTTGGACAAATTGAGTAACTGGGCAGGCAAATGGCAATGAGATTCAATATAGACAAGTGTAAAGTTATGCATTTTGGGTATAATGCTAAAAATGCAACATTTAGCTTAAATGGTGTTTCTCTGGGGAAATCTATTAATGAAAAGGATTTGGGAGTAATGGTAGACAATAGACTCACCAGTAGCGTGCAGTGCCAGCTGGCAGCTGCAAAGACCAATAAGATATTGGCATGTATT
Source organism: Rhinophrynus dorsalis (assembly GCA_037306005.1). Taxonomy (NCBI): domain Eukaryota; kingdom Metazoa; phylum Chordata; class Amphibia; order Anura; family Rhinophrynidae; genus Rhinophrynus; species Rhinophrynus dorsalis. Next base: position 117,608,694 of record CM074722.1, read on the forward strand.
AAAAGGGGTATTGTCTCAAGGAAGGAAGATGTTATTAAGCCTCTGTACAGGTCCATGGTAAGACCCCACCTAGAATATGCTGTTCAATTCTGGGTGCCCTTTCTGAAAAAGGACATTATGGAACTAGAGAAAGTGCAGAGGAGGGCTACAAAACTAGTAAGGGGAATAGAAAGTTTTAGTTATGAAGAAAGGCTAGAAAAGTTAAACTTGTACACATTAGAGAAACGGCATCTTAGAGAGGACATGATAACACTATATAAATATGTTCAGGGCCCATACAAAGGGCTCTCCAAATACCTGTTCATTAACAGAACAGTACAAAGGACAAGGATCCACCCACTTAGACTTGAGGACAGGAGATTTAATCTACAACAACGGAAGGGTTTCTTTATGGTAAGGGCAATAAAGGTATGGAATTCACTGCCTGAGGAGGTAGCGCTATCAAATACATTAGATGCCTTTAAAAAGGGCCTGGATACTTATTTAAAAGAGCAGAACATACAGGGCTATGTACGTTAGTGTTGGGATTAACATTTAGTTAGTGCTTGTTGATCAAAGTAGAAATCTGATCGCGTTTGGAATCAAGAAGGAATCCCCCCCACCCCATTCAAGGCAGAACTTGAAATTGCTGTATTGAGGGGGGTTTTTTGCCTTCTTTTGGATCAACGATGGTAAACAGGAATAGGAAAAGGGTTGAACTAGATGGACACAAGTCTTTTTTCAGCCTAAATTACTATGTTACTATGTATATTTTCAGTTCCAATAATTTTTGTACTTGCCATTACACTTGACTTTGAGCACCATACCTTCCAGTATATGGAAGATTATTGTAAATGCCTTTACAAACAAATATTTGGTGGTGTACTAGTGAAAGTAAAATACTAATACCTCCACAAGCTCCAAGTACCTGAGTAGGTTTGCCACCTCCTGGAGAACATTGACAGGACACGTATACCTGTGAGCAGGGCAGTATTAAAATTCTCCCCATATGTGATTGGATACATTCCAGACAAGTCAAGATTTATCAATGTGAGTTCCATTTGATGTACAAGATTAGTAGTTTTTATCTACTGAGATGTAGATGAGATAATTTGCAAGATCAGCCTGTGAAATTTCTCAGTCAGTACTGGATGTCATGATGTCCCCGACCCCAAACTTCAACCACTGCAATATTAATTTAATCTGTGGGCTCTCACACTTTGCCTGCTTCAATTAAGATTCAGTGGGTGAAATATGGTGTCCAAGAGTCCTGTTAGCAAGAATAATAACAACCTCCAGAAATTACTAAAGATAAATACTTTTAAACCAAGGAGCAAAAAAGAGTAACATTTTAGAGACTGTTAACCATTTGAGTGCCAGGGGCATTCAAAGTGTTTTAACATTTTGGGCCATAGTAAAGCAAGTGGGGTTAATTATTAGGAATTGTCTATTTCCCCTCACCCCACCCTCCAAAAAAGATATATACAATAAGATGTAAGATTTTGCCAATGAAAGTCCATGTTTTAATTTCCGTTTTCTCTGCTGTCTTACAGAAAGACCTTCTGCTTGTACACGCATCTGTAGGCTGCCTCGGATCTCTTTTAGATTATCTGTATGTCAAGAACAAGGATGTTGGTAAAACTGCATATTTCATTTTTATAGATAAATCACAGGAATTATCTGTTGCTACTGTATTTCTGAATTTTAAATCTGTCATATCTTAAAAAGATGCCCAGGAAATTAATGTAATGAATCCTTGTATATGGCACGGTTATATTACATTTATGCAGATAATTTCATGGAATAGAGTTCAGACAAGCATTAGAAATTGATTAAATAAGCCAGTTTTATGTAACATTCCATTCTATGGTTATCACAATACTGCTCATCAAAAAACGTTTCCAGTCTAGATGATTACAAACTACAATTTTTAAATAGGTTACTTTAAAAAAAACAATTGTCAATACTGAGGCAATCTTTTCAGCCGAGTTTGAAATATACACCAAGTGATCTTATGAAGACTTTAACAAATGTATTTAGAGAGCATGTATTTTGTAATTGTAGAGCTTTTAATCCATTCTTATTATAAGGGATTATATATGTATGTATGTCATTATATGAGAAATGTGGCTAGTTCAATAGCTGAGTTCAGCTGAGTTACCAAGCACTGACATTTTTCAATACTGATTAACCAGCTGCACTTTCAAAAGGCACTAACTTTTTTATTTTTAGGAATAATAGTCTAATACTCAGTTTACATTGCAAAACATATTAGTATTTAGGTGATAACAGGCACTTCATGTTTATTTCTGTTTAGCATTTCATGTGGCATCTCAACCATGGAACCGATTTGTACTGTTTACATCTTTGAGCAGTTCACAGGATTGTTTCCTGCAGCCTGGCATTCTTCGCTTCATGGCAATGGTGAGGTTGGCTAGCTTTTATTTATGGAGAAGCAAACTTCATGCAGACACAAACACAGATTAATAAGCAATATGTTGTAAATATTGCCAGCTGCACTATATTTTAGTGAAGGTCAAGGTGTTAAAGTAGACCTGCCACCTGGAACAATGTTTGTATAGTTGTACATTTCATTCAGCACTGATTTCATTCATTCATTCATTCATTCGTTCATTATGCTTCTCCAAAATGTTCAGATATGTAGGGTCTGATGTAATAGAGCTGAAAACCAAATGCACCATAGAGAAGAAGTAACAATTTTTCTCTGTCGTCCAATATAGGTTACAGGTAACGTTCAGAGAAGGCGACCACCCCTTTAAATAGGCAGGAACAATTTTTGAAAAGAAGTGCAGGGGGAAGCCTTCCTCTCTCCTTAGCTGGTTCCCAGCCAATCCCCATCCAATAAGATTTGTTTCTTGATCAAACAAGGCATGAGAACAGTTCTGCTATAGTTTTAGTTATATTTATTGTTTTCTGTTAGATATGGAATACCAACCATTAGGCAGATTACCATTACTGATGTCCCAGTGGTGGAGTGCTCAGTTCCCAGGTGCTGCTGTGGACCTTCCAGCCCTGAGGGGAAAGTCTTGTGTAGCATGTTTTTCCCTAGGAGAAGCCCACTGAGGCTTATTCACAAAATGGTAATCTGAAGACAGAAGACCTGCAAAAAAGGTGAGCAATCTTTTGAGTGGTGAGGTCCACTTGTCCCCGCTTCCCCTCCGCACAGGGTCTCCTTTGGGAGTTCCTAATACATACTCCTGCATTCATTGGGTTTATATGTATGTCCTTTGGGGTTTGAAGCACTGGGGTTTCTGTGGTAAATGTACCATTTATTTGCCATTTTGAGCACTTTTTGGGGGAGTTCAGTGTTATTTAGTCTTATCCTGGTGATTCTTATGTATTTTTAAAATACAAATAATACTTATTTTGCATTATTTGCGTTCCAGGTGCTCTTTACCGCATAGACGCCATGCCCCATTCACCTCTATGGGATTTTACACTTTGGGACATATCTCTGCAACCACTCAATGTAATGACTTCAGACGGCTCATTCTGTTTGTCTAACCTTGTCCTGTCATCTGGTTAACGTTCAGGGGGCTTCGGGCACTGTTTTTGCAGTACTTGAAGGGAAACTACATTTCCCATGAGTGCCCGTTTTGCATGCTCATTTCTGATTGGCTGTCGTCACGGAAGCCATTTTCTCCTTTCCCTTCACGAGTATCCTACGCAGGATTGTTGTCATAACTGTTATAGATATGTAGGAAGGTAGAGAAACCATACCATTTTGGAAAGAAGATAACCTGCCATGTCTAATGAATGGTCACTTGCCTTCTTACTCCAAGCCTGGTGTGCACAAATGCCTCCAGAAGGTGGCGATAATGAAAAAAAAAAGTCATTTTCTTACATTTCTGCTCCTTCAAATGTACTGAAATCTATGAAAACCATAGAATTTGCAACTGTATTCATTAGCTAGCTATCTTAGGAGTAAAATGACACCCCATTGCTATGAGTTGACATACCTTAGGCGGTGCTAGAAGCACAAAATTATACCTACTACTATATCTGATATATCTAACATGACTTGCCTGTACAAAATGGTTATAACAGCTACAGAAGTGAAGAAAGGGTAGATAAACCATACCATTTTGGAAAGAAGATAACCTGCCGCATCGAATGAGGGGTCACTTGCCTTTTTACCCCTGAGTTAGTGTGCACAACTATTTCCAGAATGTGGTGCTACAGGAAAAAAAAAACATAGGGGGGATTGAAGGCATTTTGTGTGCATGCCACAGGGCTGCCCAATGCACTTCAAAGCAATGCACTGGACCCCCTGTTGCACACAAAGAGTTATTTTTTTAAAATTTTTTTTTTATTCATACCTTGTTGGGGTGGCGGTATCAGGAACACTCCTGGTGCCCCCCCCCATCAAGGTCTAAAAACAATTAAAGAAAAAATGAAAAAAAATTGTGTGGGTGTCACAGGGGGTCCAAAGTATTGCAAAGCACTGTATCTCATTGTGAGTGCATGAATGGCATCTATCAGAACACTGTGATGTGATGTGGTTAGTTCCAGCAGAGACCACATTGCCCTAGAAACTTCCAACATCCTCCACTTACAAACAGTCACTGGCACCAAGAGAGAGAGGGTGGCTGGTGAGGTATGCATAAGAGGAGAATGGAGCTTCTAAAGAGAGAATGGCATGGAGGAAGGAGGAATGAAAATGTCTTTAAAGTTTCAGAAAAGACCACTTTTAAAACTTCCATTATGTTCAGTCTCAGTGCTTTTGCCTTCTGCCCAACTTCACCCCATTTCCTGTCGCCTCAACATCTCATTGAGAAGACAGGCACTGCTCAATTCAATTAGGAGACAAAACTAGCATTGGTAGTTTTAAGTCACTGTTTGGTATTCTATTACCTTTGATGTGACAAACTACAGACAGTTAAAAAATGCAATGGGCACAAAATTAGCCCCCATTGAAAACAATGAAACAGCATGTCTATTTGCTATTCTATTACATTTGGTAGCTATTTTTTTAGCTCCTAACAAACCAAGGCATTGAGTCCATAAAGAGTGTTAATAACCACAGACGTGCTATTGAAAAGTGTAAAAATAGCATATACTCATGTGCAACTAGACATCTCTATCCTAGTGACCCACAGATGTATTGATATGGGGCCCAAGCCCAAAAACATAAGTGAAACCAAACAATAAATAACCCTTTGAGTGCAAGAGGGGTATACAATGCATGGCAAAGCATTGCATACCCTTCTTGCAGTAAAAGGATTAATCCCCCCTAAATACTAACACTTCCTATGGCCCATTTCCCATTCTCCACAGCTGTAACACTTACCTTGAATTCAGTGGTTCAGCAGTGTCTTCTTCACCTGGTTTTCCTTTGATATTTGATACATAAGGAAGGGTGTTTCTACTGCAGGACATGATCTAGGCCCTGCCTGTTCATGTGACTCATGCAATATCCTGACCATTTGGAAGGCTAAGGGACTAAATTACAGTACTAGGTTGCCTGGTCTCCTTTCTGGAAACGGTTCACACGAGGGAGCTACAGTTGGACATTCTAAGGAGCTGGTCAAGACAACGCACTTATGCCATGCCCCTGTCTCCATGGACATAAGAGGACTTTCATTAGTGGCTCCACATTCCCTTCCAAACACTAGGATGTCCATTTATCATACTTGAATAGGTGATGGTCACCACAGATGCCAGCCTGATAGACTGGGAAGCCACTCTGGGTAATCTAGAGGAACAGCGTCACTAGACCTGGGAGTATATTTTTCTTCCTAATCAACATTCTAGAAATATGGGCCATTTACTTAGAGCTTTGCCACCGGTCCCATCTGCAGTTGGGAAAACCGTGAATCTACAACACAACAGCAGTTGCCAGCATAATTTGCCATGGTGGAACCAGAAGCAAGTACACTTATCTGGAGATTTGGGGAGCTCCTTCAGTGGGCCAAAGCTTATGTGCCAGCTGTCTCGGCAGTTCACATCCCAGGCATGGAAAAGTGGTTGCAGACTTTTTAAGTCGTCAACATCTGGATCCTTTAAATTCTGAACTCAACCAATATATGTTCGACCATATTGTCCACCTCTGTGTCTTCCATCAGTGGAACTCTTGGCACCCCACAAGAACTGTAAGGTTCATCTATGCTACATCAAAAAGATGAATCCTTTAGCGTTAAACGGGAGGCTCATTGCACCACTCATTTTGGTGCTGAATGCCACAGTGAGAGTAAAGGATTATACTGATCTTTTTAACATGCTTTTTAACACACTATACCATATCAGGTAGCCTGTCCAGTTTAAGCCTTATATAGCCATCTTTAATTAATTCTGTTGTCATGATTGGGATGCTATCTGAACCGCATCATTGTACCCCATCATTTTTTCATAAGTGCCTATTATTTTTTATTTTCTTCTTCATCCATTAGCCTTATTTTTGGTCTTGTTGAGGTTCAGGTTTTCCCTATTATGAGGGTTACTATAATCTCAATCATATTATTGGTAAAATAAGTATATTTTTCTTCCAAAAATATGTTTCAGTGGTGTTGTGATGTGCAAGGGTACATCACTTTAGCTAGCTTATTATCTTATATTGTCTTTATCTCAATTGTATTTTTCATATATATAGATTGATTTTTTAGCGTTTTTTAATGCATTCTATTTGTTTGATGGTAGTCCTTGTTAGATTACTTTTTAATGCTTTTAGAGATATTCTGACTTTTTAACCTATATCTTGTGTTTCTCTTTATAGGGCGCAGAGAGTATATTGTTCTTTTTTTCTTTCTCTACTTTGTGTGTGTCACATTTTAGGTTTCTGTTATTTTTTTTTGTTTCTATCATATTTAAATCCTTCTGATGAAGATAAAATGAGTACCCATACTTGAAAATAAGAGACAAAAAAAAAGATTATTTGAGTGCTTAGGGTGACATTGCTTTTGTGTAGGGGGTTCTACCGACTGCCTGCTAATGTCAATGGATTTTGGCGCCATACAGGTGGTCTGAGGGCATTTAGGTTTCCAACTGTATACTGTTAATCAGCTTGAGAAAGGTCTAAATTGGGGCAAAAAGATTGACCAATAAAAGCTGGCAATTTATTATTGAAATTAAAGTCCCACTGTTGCTGCCTGTTTGTTGTTGCTTTTGATAATTATTTAGGATTGTGCAACTGGGCATTACATGTAAGTACAAATTGCTTCCATCAATACAATATTTTGCCTTCAAAACAGATTTTGTAGACATATAGGCAGGTGTATGATTAAACAATTATACCAAACAGGTGCTAATGATCATCAGTTTAATATGTGGGTTGATATACAATCATTAACTGAAACAGACACAGCTGTGTAGGAGGAATAAAACTGGGTGAGGAACAGCCAAACTCGGCTAACAAGGTGAGGTTGCTGAAGACAGGTTAACTTTTGACATTATACACTATGGAAAGACTGAGCACAGCAACAAGACATAAGGTAGTTCTACTGCATCAGCAAGGTCTCTCTCAGGCAGAAATGTCAAGGCAGACCAGGGTTTTCTTTTGAAGAAGCACAAAGAAACAGGCAATGTTGAGGAGTGGGCGGCCAAGGAACAGATGCAACAGATGAAAATAAACATCATGCTTACTTCCCTTCTCAATCAGAAGATGTCCACCAGTGCCATCAGCTCAGAATTGGCAGAAAACAGTGGGACCCTGGTACACCCATCTACTGTCTGGAGGAGTTTGGTCAGAAGTGGTCTTCATGGAAGACTTGTGGACAAAAAGCCATACCTCCAATGTGGAAACAATGTCAAGCAACTCAACTATGCACGAAAACAAAGGAACTGAGGTGAAGAAAAATGGCAGCAGGTGCTCTGAACTGATGAGTCAAAATTTGAAATATTTGGTTGTAGCAGAAGGCAGTTTGTTCACTGAAGGGCTGGAGAGTGGTACAAGAATGAGTGTCTCCAGGCAACAGTGAAGCCTGGTGGAGGTTCCTTGCAAGTTTGGGGCTGCATTTCTGCAAAATGGATTTGGGGGTTTGGTCAGAATGAATGGTCTCCTCAATACTGAAAATTGCAGGCAGATACTTATCCATCATGCAATACCATCAGGGAGGTATCTGATTGGCCCCAAATTTATTCTGCAGAATGATAATGACCCCAAACATACAGCCAAAGTAATTAAGTACTATCTTCAGCATAAAGAAGAATGAGGAGTCCTGGAAGTGATGGTATGGCCCCCACAGAGCCCTGAGTCTGTCTGGGATTACATGAAGAAAGAGAAGCATCTGAGGCTGCCTAAATCCACAGAAGAACTGTGGTTAGTTCTCCAAGATGTTTGGAACAACCTACCTGCTGAGTTCCTTAATAAACTGTGTGCAAGTGTACCTAGAAAAATTGATGCCGTTTTGAAGGCAAAGGGTGGCCACTAGGGATGGGCGAAACTTGTCGCTGTGTTCCCGTGTTAAATTTTGCAAAAAACACATTGTTATCCGCTTTTTTGCAGGAAAATCCACTTTAAAACTAAAGCTTAAAATTTTTGCATCTTTCGCCCATTGGCCAAAACTTTTCACCATTTTTTCAATTGCTATAAAGTTTATGCCCATTGATTTACATTGTTTTCGCACTTCCACTATAAAAAGGTGACGTTTCCACTGAAGGCAGACACAATAGAAGCAGCTACAGAGCGAGAGACGAGCTGTGCTGTTCTGCTGTGATATTTTGCAAAAATTGAGGCAGGAAAGGCTCTTAGCGACTGCAATCACTATGAGCAAGGTGAAAAATAATCAGTAGAGGAGCTGCAAGGACCCTTATGTGTCCACTGAGTCTGAGGAGGAGGAGGAAGTGACTTATACTGAACTAATGCTGTCCAGCCCCCCTAAATCTCCCCAAGGGATCTTGGGGAGTTTAATGGGAAGGGACGGAGAAAAGGGAATAGGAAGGAAGAAAAGGTAATGGGGAAGAAGGGAGAAAAGGGAATGGGAAGGGAGGGAGAAAATGGTAGTACTAGTGAGAGCAGGACAAGTCAGCTGCCTGTGCCTGCTGCAAGATGTGCTGCCCCTGCTGCCAGTGCCACCATTGCTGTTCCTGCAGCCACTAGTGTTGTACCTGCTGCCAGATGTGCTGCCACTAGTGTTGTACCTGCTGCCAGTGCTGAACCTGCTGCCACCAATACTTTGCCTGATGCTAGTGTTTCTTGTAGTACTCAGAGGGGAAGGAGAAAATGATGCCAAGTGTGACATCATGGGCTGTCTGTCACATTGCTCCTCACCTCCTCCAAGCATCAGTGAGATGCCTGTAATAGAGCAGCAGCACATAGGGACTAGTGGTGGTGGTGATGGTGTTGGAGAAGCTGGAGTGGAAGAGACATTGATGGCCTTTTTATCAGAAAATGAGAAGGAATGGGAGACAGGGATGAGGATGGGCATCACTACCACCACTAGCAAACAGCTTTTGGAATTTGCAGAAATTGCAACTGCTTTAATTTCTGCTGCTGTTGAGATGCAAGGGCAGCAGGATGCTGAGGAGTAGGCTAGTGTGCCACAGACCACCGTGGACACAGTGGGAATGGGGTCAACAAGTGATGCAGGACTAGGACAGGTTCCACTTGCCAGCAATACTCCTGGTCCTAGTCGCAGTGCTAAATCTGAGGCAGTAGCAGCAACATTATCCACTGCCACAAAAACTGAAGAGGAATGTGGAGGAGAAGAAGAAAGAGGCCATTCTTCTCCACCTGTTCCCTATCCCTCCCCCCAGAAGTCATGGGTGTGAGACTATTATTCTCTTCTGGAATGCACAGTGCAGTCATCATCAACAATGGCACAGTGCAAAATTTGTGACAAGTTAGTGAGGAGGGGAAAGGAGGGAACACACATTGGCACAACCTCCCTGATATCACACATGAAACACAGACACCATGACATTTATGTCAAACATGTTAAAGCCAAACACCCATTACAGAAATCTAGCACCACTGTTACTGTACCCTCTGACTCCAGAAAACCACCAAGAGGTGAGGTGGAGATCAAATAGGAGGAAGAATAAAGAAACCCAGACAGACACTGGAAGTTCCTTGACGAACAAAGCAACTAGCTCGCCATCAACATCACCTTCTTTCTCTAGGGTAACAAGTCCATCTCCTGCCAATCCACCTCATTCATCGTTACCTCTCCCGCCAAATGATAGCCACTCTTTTGATGTTAGGATATGGCAGTTCATCTCTACCCATTGCACACTGTGTAGTGCACTGACCACACATGCCAGTGTGGTGGAGGAGAATCAATACCAGGTCATCAGGTGGCATCTGAGGAGATAATATGCTAGGATTCTGGCAGGGAGGGTTCATCATTACTATTAAACTGTCAGCAAGTTGTCATGTGTCCTTAGCGGGGTCTGGACAAGGGGTGCAGTGACAGCGGCAGTACTTGGTTTCGGGTGTCATGGTGTTTGAATACAGTTGTGCCCCCAGATGTTAATTACCACACACACACTCTGCACATTGCAGTTGCTGATGGAAGCCACATTTCCTGTTCTCAAGGGGAAAATATATATTCTAATAACAATGCACCCATGATTTTTTTTGGGGGGGCAGGTGGAGAAGATTTAATGGCCAACTTCTTCTTTTCTCCACATATAATGGGAGCTACGTATTCTTCTGCTACTGCCTCAGGCACATCACTGGAGCCAGTCGTGGCAAGTGGAACCTTCATCATCCATCTTCCATGTTACTGCTATTGTTTATCCCATTCCCTTTTAGCTGCCTAATCATCCTGCTGCTTAAACAACTCAGCAGCAGCAGTACGAACAGCAGTTGCAACTCAGGACTCAGGAGGACATTTGACAGTGGCCACTGGCCAACATGACCTGCTGGCATTAGGCCAGTATGGCATTTTTATTTTTTTCTCAGGACTTGTGTTTTGAAAAATAAATAAATAAATAAATAAATAAAACATAAAAAAAACTACTCCTACAAAAAAATAAACAATTTTTGGGGGGGTTGTTTCTAACAAGCCTAAGTCCTACAAATCAATGTTTCCTTAGGGTTTGTGCCAAACAAGCTTAAAGGGATAGTAATACTTAAGGTGTAAAAAAAAATATATGTTGTAGGGTTTATGTCCCTGAATACAACAAGGATACTCCCACTGCTGAGAGATATTTTATTAAAAAATTATAACAGCTGAAACTTTTTTTAGGTGCAATATCACAATCGTATGGAAAGCTCTGGTCTGTAGACAATAAATCTCCATAGGATAGTGTAGCAACAATACCACTGTAAATTTTCAGGCCACTGTGATATTGCAACTAAAAAATTCAAGTTTCAGCTGTTAAAATTTTTAAATAAAATATCTCTCAGCAGTGGGAGTACCCTTGTTTTACTCAGGGGGGTTAAACCCTACAACATATATTTTTTTACCTTTTAAGTAATACTATCCTTTTAAGTCCTACAAATCAATGTTTCCTTAGGGCTTGTGCCAAACAAGCTTAAGTCCTACAAATCAATGTTTCTTTAGCGCTAATGCCAAACAAGCTTAAGTCCTACAAATCAATGTTTCTTCAGGGCTTGGGCCTCTAATTTAAGTTTGTCATACAAAGGCCTATAAAAACAAATCAAACAAATCATCCTGTACAACTCTTTGAGGCTGTCCATGTGGATCCACCTAAAGAGAATGTTGTTCTGGCTATTTCCAAGATCCTTGAAGCTAATGTGTATGTTACTGAAGAGCCCTGGTAGACTTACAGGGAAGGCCTCAGCTGTGTCTGTTGACATGCGCCTTACTCTGTGGTTAAATATCTGGTCTGATGACCAGTCTTCCAAGATGTCACTGGTGCCCCTCTCATTCCTGGACAAACATTTATTTGGTTAAGAACAGAAGGAGGCCATTAGCCTTGCTCCTGTGGGAAAAAGTGCTTTATTACCTCAGTTTACACCCAAACATTCCTTCTTTCCACAGAAGATACATATTTTTGTTAATTCCACTAATACAGGTATGAGTCCAGGGTGTCTACTCCTACAGGTGCACCCTACCCCAAACAGACCTGAACAGGAAAAAAGCCTGACCAAAAATCCCCAGCTGTCAAGCTATCTATGTTTGACTCTCAAAGTTCTGGTCTACTTCAGGAAATTGGAAGCCATCAGCATCTCTTTCACAATACGTGATCTTTCTCCATGGCAGACCAGTGGATTTTGTGTATGATCATAGCTGGATACACCATAAATGTTAAATTCCTTCCTCCATGTCACTTCTTAATGCCCAGGGTTCCTCATGATCCAGTGAAGGGCCGTCGGTTTTTAGACACAGTTTATTCCCTGGTGGACATGCAGGTAATGGTGCCTGTTTCTCCTCAGAAAAAAATCAAGGGGTTCTAATCCAACTTTTTCATAGTCCCCAAAAAGGACAGTGGATTGCCATTTTTATTCTTGCACCCAGGTTCAAGATAAAGTCCTTGTGCTCTGACATTACCACTATGTGTCCAGGTTTTTTATAGTCCCCCTAGACAATAAAAGGGGACTTATCTACAAACATTCATCCATGCAGATCATCAGCCCTGCCTGCATTTTGCCTTTCAAGACCATCATTCACAGTTCACTGGTATCTGTTCTCTGGCTTTTGCAAAAGTATTGGCCTTTTCATCTTCTGGTTATCTTAGCCTTTCTTCAGGATGGGCTTTATAAAGGACTTAGCCTTAGCTCTTTTAAGCTACAGATTTGTAAACTATTTGTTAATTTTCATAGGTGTATTGCATTTTTCCAGATGTGCAAACGTTTGTGTAGGATGTGGCTCATGCCTACCCAGTCTTACAGGATCCCACTCCTCCGTGGGATTTGACCTTGGTCCTGGGAGTGCTTCATAAGTCTCCTTTTGAGTCTATGTCTTCTGTTACCCTTTGGTCCTTGATCCTTAAGGTGGTTTTCCTACTGGCAATTGTGTCTGCTTCTTGAGCTGTTGAACTTCAGGCTTTGTCCCCACTCCTGATCTTTAAATCTGTAGGGTTTCTCCCTAAGGATGTTTCTGAGTTTCTCATTAACCAGGAAATTGTTCTTCCTTCCCTTTCACTGGCTTCATCTAAAAGACAGGAGCTTCATTGTTGTTGTAGTTGATGTTAATGTAGTTCAGTGCTTGAAGTACAATGGTCTTCACATGCAGCCTTTTTTAAAATTCATACTTGCTTTTTGTCATTCCTGAGGGTCTTTGTGCGGGCCAAGTTGTGTTTAATTTGACAGCGGCTTCCTGGATTAAGGCAACCATTCACCAAGTCTTTTCTGTAAGAAAAAAGCCTTTGCTCGTTAATGTCACAGCTTGATCAACCAGTGTTTGCAGCTGATCGACCCAAAGTATGGGTTTTCATGCGGTCTTGTTAGCATCTCACCAGCAATAGAGTAAGGGTTTTAAGGAAAAAAGTTACAGTAGAATATTTTATAAAGGCAGATCAGTGTCATTCTAACATCTAATGAAACTGAGCCCAGGCACCATAAAACCATATATAATTAAGATATAAATAGAAAAAAATATGTTCACAGTGCAGCCTAAGATATATGTACTTATATGTTCTGCTGGGCAGGAATCGTGTTTCTCTCAACCTGTCCTGCCTACCTATTGGTGATAGGTTCATTTTAAAGTAGCCCTTGCTTGTTACATATAGTAGATACAGACTAAAGTAAGGGAATATGGCTGATAATAGAAGATAGGTAGGTTAATGTTTTAAGGATCACAGTGGTATGCAAAGGACTGAGAAGCAATATATTGCTCACACCTCTGGTTGTTAATGGGTTAACAGATGGGTAGTTCTGTATGCACAATTTGTGCACAGAAACACATTGTTCATTCCACAAAATATATTTTTGTGAAATTTGCTGGTTTGCTAGAATTTGATATTATTAGTGGTCATAAAAGAATCAATCAATTATTAGAACAAATCAATTATACTGTTTTGTATTTTTTCTTTAAAGCTTATGAAACATGGGAGCACTAATATTCTTACATCAAATGAGATTAAGCACATTATTGAAAAAGCAGCAACACTTCAGATATCAGAGCTTCCTTATTCTTCTGCCCTGGATTTACAGATCTTCTTGCAGCAGGTATATATTCCACCGTATTTTAATTCCTAAAGGTGTGTGTTTTTGACATTCAGATGTATACATTATGTTTAACTTTTGGGGGGCTCAGATTACCTTATCACAACATGAATTTTTTCCCTTTCTCTATAGTTCAAGAGATACTTTAAGTGATACCATATTCAGTTAGTCCTAGAAGTCATGTTCATAGATGTGGACATGATAGTTTCAAGCAGGACCAGAGCACCTCAAACTCTGCTCACTGCACAGAGTAAGCTTAACCCTAATGTTCTTAAAGGATTAAGGAAACTCTTTATTTTAATAATTCTGCCAAAATGCACATAACGTGTGCTTCCATGAACATAATATAAAAGAAAAAATACACCCACGCACTCACCTAGTAAATATAACCAAGACCTGTAGTCTATCACAGTCTGCTTACAGGGTGCTGCAGGGAAATAAATTACTTAGACACAAACTAAAGAGAAAGAAGAAACCCTGCCCCACTAGCACACCTGCGAAAGCTAATCACTGTGTGCTCTAGGACCAAAAGTAAATGGAAATAAAAACTAACTTTTATTAAGAAGACTTAAAAAGGTAATCAGCAAAAAAGTATTGGTGCAGGTAAAAATGTATCGAATATGAATGACAGAGAATAGATACATGTACTACCGGGGCATCATCCGGCTTGCCATCTTAATATATTTATATACAATTGTATATTGTGTATTAAACACTTAACAAATATTGGAGGTCCCATCCACCATTGGAGTGGTCATTAGATGTAGAGATAATGGCAATCACTAACTGATCTAATATCTATTAGTCCCGCTATTAGTTCAAAATACACTTAGATGATTAAATTCCCTTTAAGAGAGTCATCAGCGATAAATAGAGGTGGACTTAAATAAAGAAATCTTCTTGCAACTCAACTGTTATAATGTATCCAATCATTAGTCACAATATCAGTGAATGATTCAAGTGAATAACTGAGAACACCTCAATGTATGTATAAGTCCACTCTAAACGCTATTGCCACAATATATAAATACATTCACTCTCAACGCTATAGTTACAAAAGTCGGAAAGTATCCGACCTGCAAGCAGTAACTTAATATAGGTGTATAGATAAACTCCCCATATCCCAGTCATTGATGAAGGAAAAAAACATCTAGTGTTAACAGAAAAACGTAATGATAGAAAATACCAGGGCATAACCGGCTTGCCATTATCTCTCACACACTCGTCTCATAGAGGAAAATACCGGGGCACATACCGGCTTGGCAAATGGACTTCCTAATATAAATGTCTAACGTAACTGCTAAAGTTCACTCAAGCATTCATCTCATGAACGAAAGTACCGGGGCATAATTCGGCTTGCCAATAAACTACCTAATATCGATATCTGGTCTAACTACTAACGTAAACTCAAGTAACCTCTAACAAAGAATACCAGGGCACATCCAGCTTGCCAAGAACCTCCAATATCTATCGGGATATTCTCCCGCTATCCTAGAGAGTGAATGTATTTATATATTGTGGCAATAGCGTTTAGAGTGGACTTATACATACATTGACTGAGGTGTTCTCAGTTATTCACTTGAATCATTCACTGATATTGTGACTAATGACTGGATACATTATAACAGTTGAATTGCAAGAAGATTTCTTTAAGTCCAACTCTATTTATCTCTGATGACTCTCTTAAAGGGAATTTAATCATCTAAGTGTATTTTGAACCAACAGCGGGACTGATAGATATTAAATCAGTTAGTGATTGCCATTATCTCTACATCTAATGACCACGCCAATGGTGGATGAGACCTCCAATATTTGTTAAGTGTTTAATACACAATATACAAGTGTATATAAATATATTAAGATGGCAAGCCGGATGATGCCCCGGTAGTACATGTATCTATTCTCTGTCATTCATATTCGATACATTTTTACGTGCACCAATATTTTTTTGCTGATTACCTTTTTAAGTCGTCTTAATAAAAGTTAAGTTTTATTTCCATTTACTTTTGGACCAAGAGAACACAGTGATTAGCTTTCGCAGGTGTGCTAGTGGAGCAGGGTTTCTTCTTTCTCTTTAGTTTGTGTCCATGAACATAATATCCAGGACTGATTCAATATGTTATCATTAGAACCATTAGGATTTTCTGCACATAGTAAATAAATTGTGCGTGGGGTTATTATTAAGAAGTACAAATTCTCCTATAAGAACCTAGCCAAGGCTGCTATTCTAGGTCTCCTAAGTTAATTTTGCATTCTGCATTTTACAGTTACAGGACAAAAATCATGAAATTGGACCGACTGAGAGAAGAACTGTACAGGAGCTTCTGGAAAAAATTGTTTGTATTCCGAAGCCACCGGCCACAGAGATAATATTGTATCCTTCATTTGCACTTTTTTGCTTTTTTTTTTTTTTAACCTAATCTCTCTTCTCTTGTTCTCCATCACTGCCTGCCAGAACACACGTGAGTCCCTTTCCCAACCACAACATCACCCTCCCCTTTGTCTCCTTCCCTGCTTACCATGTCTGGCATCTATACATTTACCCCCCCCCCAAAGTAATATCTTCAATGCTACTGCTCTGCGCTCATGAAAATAAACTACTTCCTGCGTTTCTGCTGCAAGTAGATTATTTTTGAGATGCCCCCGGAATTAAAAGGTTTTAACTCCTCATGCAAAGATGAGCAGCACCAGGGCAGAGAGACATCAAGTAGTGGAAACAACTAGAGCAGGAGTAGTGTAAATATGCCAGACATGGTATTAAGATTTTGTGGGCTAAAGGAGTTACCAAAGCATTGTACAGCAATGCTCTAGGCACTCCATTTGCACTGAATGGTTTACACACTTGGAATAGGAGGGAGCAGAGTAATGTCTGTGGCGACCAGTGGAACAAGGCTGGATTAACATTAGACTTGTGTACGACAAAAGTTTTTGGTAAAATTCGATGTCGGATGACTTTTTTTTTCATTTGTTGACTCCACAATTCAGATCCGACCTGTTCGACAGTCCAAATTATTCAGCGACTTTAAAATACCTTTAAAAATACAATAAAAATGAAAATTAAATGAATGGAACCATTTTCAGGGTCTAAATGAAGATGGTGGAACAGGGTAAGGTGGGCATTTAGCCTTATGGTACTATGTATGAAGTAGGTGAAGTATGGATTAGCTAAACTTGAAGGAAGGCCTGCCTGCTTGCCTAAACAACTGTGAGAGTGGCTGATGTGTCACTCTGAAAATTATTCAAACACATTTCTACTATTATTTTTAATGTTAAACACAGAAACAAAGAGAACTTTCCCTTGCAGTGGTAATAAGGTACTAGGCCTGCCTGCAGAACTGTGAGACTGGCTGAAGTGTCACTCTGAAAATTATTCAAACAAAGCCCTAATATTACTTTTAATATTTTACACATGAACAAAGGTGACTTTCCCTTGCAGACGCAATAATGTACTAGACCTGCCTATAGAACTGTGAGACTGGCTGAAGCGTCACTCTGAAGATTATTCAAACAAATTCCTACTTTTATTTTTAATGTTAAACACAGAAACAAAGGTGATTTTCCCTTGCGGTGGTAATAAGGTACTAGGCCTGCCTGCAGAACTGTGAGACTGGCAGTGTCACTCTGAAAATTATTCAAACAAAGCCCTAATATTACTTTTAATATTTTACACAGCAACACAGTTGACTCCCTTGAGGTGGTAATAAGGTGCTAGGCCTGCCTACAGAACTGGGAGACTGGCTGATGTGTCACTCTGAAAATTATTCAAACAAATCCCTAATATTTTAAATTTTTTGCACAGGAACAAAGATGACTGTCCCTTGCAGTGGCAATAAGGCACTAATGCTGGCTGCCTGCCTATGCCTAATGCTAACTGCCTGCCTACACAACAACTGGACACTATCTCCTTCTTCTCTGTCTGAGCTTCAACAACACAATGAGGAAATGCAGGCTGTCTGCCTGGGTGTCTGTGTCATTAGTCCAACCCCCATCATGAAACGAAGAAGCCAACTGGAATAGATACAAAGCGGGAAAGTAGCGCATTAAATGGAACGCTAATTGGACTAGAGACATGGAGGGAAAGTATAGAGGGAAAGTAATCGAGCGTGGGTCGTAGTCTCCGAATTTCCGAAAGTTTCAACAACATTCGGACCAGGGCTAGTCAGATCTGTATTTTTTTTTTTTTTTTTTTTTTTTTTGGCGAACGACCCTTGCCTTTCGTAAGGTCCGAATGTTGCTACATGACCCCCTTTCGTTGAATTCCAATTGTCGCCGAACCGAATTGCACAAGTCTAATTAACAGATAGTACAATGTGGTTCTGTGGCTACCGGTAGAATAAATTTGGACTGGCAGACAATTCACTGTGATTCGGTGGCTACTAGTGGAACAAGGCAGAGCTGGCATATAGTGTAATGTGGTTCTGTGGCTACCAGTGGAACAAGGATGGGCTGGTACACATTGTAGTGTGGCTCTGTCCTACCAATGGAACAAGGCTAGGCTAGCAGATAGGGTAGTGTGGTACAGTGGCCACATTCAAGCTGCTAAGACAGTTTTGTTGCAATCAGAAAGTTATGTGGGTCCACTTTTATAGAGTGCCTTGCAAAAAATATGCATAACCCTGACCAATTAGTTCATGTTGTATATTTTTCTACATATAGCACCAACAGGTGTACTTAACACTTTACAGTTTACATTTACTATAGAGGGTATACAATAAGTGCAGCAATTAAGTGGTTATGGATTCAATTATCATAAGGGGAACACTAAGTGACAATATATTAGGATAGGCGATCCCCATAGAGCTTACAATCTATTACTGAATTACATATGGTACATTGTAATTTTGGTCTATATGATGCTATTTTAAAAATGATCTTAAAACTCTCAATATAAAATCAATATTACCTTATAATAATTGATTTCGTTTCAGTGTCATAAAATAAAATATCATATATAAAAAATTACAATGTCTGAACACTTTTGTAAAGCACTGTATATATATATATATATATATATATATATATATATATATATATATGTACATTATTAAATAATTTTGGTTAACCCTTCCACCACCCCCAGTGATGTAATTTTTGTGTATTTCCTAGGGTATCTAAGGATTCACTTGGTTACACTCTGTAAACCTTGATAAAGGCCCTGGGCAAGGCTGAATAATAAAATAATATTATATATAATATAATGCATTTTAATTAAACCATATGCAAATATAAAATATTTTGGAATGCTGACTAGAGTTTACCCCTCTCTGGGAACTACACAGAATATAAAACATAAACCACATATATACTTGCAGGAGAGATCAATAGAAATCTCATCGGTATCCCCTGCTCAGAGACAGGTGTCAGCGTACAAGAACTGAATAGCCACAAAAAATGTCACAAATATTATGTGGTGACCTTCTACAGAGAAAGTTCAAACAGTCTTTTCTTGTATTATATTCTAATGCACGGTAGTAGAAGAAAGTCACAATTCCAAATAAATTACTTCTGATGGTATTGGAGTCCAATGAGTTTTTGACATTGTTTTCCTAGATTAATGTTCGGATAGCAGATATTTTGCAGCTGTCAGTACCTGGGGACCCCCAGGTTGAACTACATGAAATGAAACACAAAGAGAAACAGCGTATCAGAATATCTAAGTGTAGTAATCTGATGAAATAACAATCCTACAAATATATAAAGTGCTCTGAGGTGAATATATTTTGAAAGACTTTTCATAATCCCAATGAAGGGATAAGTTAGATCCTGCAACGCACTAATTTTTATGGTTGATACCAAAATCATTTTATTAGTATTTATTTTTTGTTTTTATTAAATAAAAAGTAATTTATTAAAGTGAACTCTCCCTAGAGAGATTAATTTTATGCCAGGATCTACTACAGGGATTTAAATGTGAACGCTCGGGGTACCAGAGAGGAGCAGACACCCAAGGCCTGTTGGTTCCAAGGTGGTGGTAAGGATATAATATACATTCAAGGCATCTAGACATGAATATATCCAGTAAGTACATTACTGTGCCTGTGTAGGATAACAAGTGTCTACTTGTGTTTGCCAGCTATAATATGGTGGAGGAGGGCTGGATCCCTTAGCCCAGATTAATTCTCCAGGAGGCTCCCATTTAATCCATCTATATCTCTATATTTGTACCTCCTCTGATATCACCCTAGGTGGCTGGTCTGCTCCTATGTGCTATAGTTTCTCCCAATAGTCATACCTCTTTCCTCATAGTCTATTTTTAGTATCATTTATCAATCTTAAGAGATACATAGCTTTACTTTCGAGCACTATATTATATATATCTGGATTCACATAGTGCACTGTTTGAGATAGATAGATAGATAGATAGATAGATAGATAGATATAAAATATGTATTTATAATCTCAGGGCACTTTAAATATATATATATTTGTACTATTCTTATCACACCTGATTACTACCCCTAGATATTTCGGTGCTCTGTTCCTCTTTGTGCTTCGCAGACATATAAAAGTCAGTAAGAAAAAAGGAGAAAAACGCACACACACCAGCTAGAATCCAGTGGTCCAATGTCTAAATAATCAACAGTGGCCAAAATAAAGTTGAGCAACTGTATATCCCCTTAAGGACCCATGACAGTCCTGGACCGTCATGGGTTGTTATACCCTTAAGTACCAATGACGGTCCTGGACCATCATGGCTTAAATGATAGCAGCATGCCTCCGTGCACGCTGTTATCCATAATTCCAGGCTGAGACTGAATGCTCCAAGACCGGGGCCTTCAGTCTCAGCCCTTCTTGCTTGTGCCGGGTCATGTGTTCGCTGTAGCAGCGATCACATGTACCGCCATTCTGAGTGATAGAGACAGTACTCAAAGCATACTGCCTCTATATCCTCTGTCTCTGTCTCCCTTGCTATCAAAGTAAGGGAGAGAGAAGCAGAAGGGAGACACCTAGTGGAAAAAGAAAATATAGCAGCTGGGGGTATTAACCCCTTCACTGTTGGTGCTGGAGGCTGGCTAAATGCAGGTCAATTTCTGACCTGCAATGATACACTTGTGTTTTTTTTTTGTTTTTGTTTTTTAACACACTCTTTTTTTTACAAAAAATATTTTATTAAAAAAAAAAAAACATCTCATTAAACAAAACTGAGAGTGTGATTGTTGTGGAGCCATGTAATACACTTATACATACTGCCAAATTTCATAGATAAAAAAGTGGGATAATAGGGTGGAAAAGAGGGACATTGGGATTTTCACCCAGGGGGGACAGTGGCCACTTTAAACTGCGCATTTTGTAGGTATGACTGACCGGTCATACCTTTCATGCAGTCTCTATAAAAATGTAACCCTTTGCGCCCAATTGATCCCAAGAGAAAAAACAAAAATGGTGGGTTTTTTTACCTTTCTTTTACCTTTTTTTAATTTTAATAAAGTAAATGGTGGGTTATCCGTATAAGTGGGGTATCAAAAGAAAGCCATATTTGTGCTTAAAACAAACAGTATATAATTTATGGGGGTGGAATAAAAGACTTAGGCCTAGATTTAAAGGCAACCGTTAAACCAGCCGCTAAGTGAAAAAGGCACATCGCTCGCAAATAATACAGGAGTTACGGCAGATTCAATAGCTACTCTACAAGAATAGCTATCGAGCGTAGGCACACAAAAAAACGTAACACAAAACCCGTTGTCGCTCATGTTAATGCACAACGGGCGGACAAATCACACGATAACTGAGCTCCAAACAACATCTAACATAACGGCTGCCGTTGTCAAGCAACCATGATTGATGCCAAAACAAATTCAAACACACATCCAATCCCAAAGCCCCAATGTATCAAATAACTTCAAATACACCTATATATACCCAAAAATAACCGCCACACACTGTCTGTTATCGAGTTCTTCAGAGCCAGATATCAGGACCCAGGAGCGGAGGATAGTGATCAGAGAGAGGGAGACAGGAGCGTTCATTGGAGGTAGAGGAGTTTTGGAGTTTGGAGAGAGGAGAGCATTGCACAGAATACGACACATAGCACACCTTTGCACATATTACATACACACATACAAACACATACACATACATACACATAGTCCTTTTATTTTATAACACCTCACACATTTTACTTTTATTTTTGACAGTGTGAATCTGGGAGTGAAAGTGTGTGACAGAGAGTGACTGGATCGAGTGTGTCTGTGAGGGCCTGTGGGAGTGCCTGGGTGTGACTGGGTGAATGATGGCGAGGAGAGGAGGACAGGAGAGAGGGATGGGGAGAGTAGTGGAGGAGGAGGAAGATCAGGAGGGGATCCCTCAGCAGAGCAGGGGTGGGAGAGGGAGATCCGCAGGGCGGAGGGGGACCCGGCCCACAAGAGCAGGAACACGCAGGACAGGGACAGAACCTGCAGTGGGACGAGGGGTAGTTGCTGGGGAGCACCCCACACAGTCAGGGTCAGACCAGGCAGGGCACTCCGGCTCTGAGTCATCCCATGCCGGAGCTGATGAGGCCAGGATCAGAGACCCAAAGTATACAGAGGAGGAGAACACGGCTCTTGTGGAAGCTGTCCTGGAGAGGCAGAGTGTTCTCCACCCGACAGCGAAGGTCCCTGGCCTGTCAGCGAGGAGGAAAGCAGCCTGGAACCAGATCTGCAGCCGGGTCAACGCGGTGGCTCCATGCAGACGGGACGTGGAGTCCATCAAGAAGCGATGGGGCGACTGCCGGAGGGTGGTCAAGACCAAGCTCTCCGAACTCGCCAAGCACGCCCGAGGCACTGGAGGTGGCCCACCTGTCCCTATCACCTTCTGCGGCTGGGAGGAGATGGTGCGCCAGAATATGTCCCCAACCCTGATCGAGGGGGTTGTTGGAGGAGCTGACACTGGGGATGAGAGGACCCTCCACACTACCGGTAAGTGCAACACTACAGAACAACACACTACAGCAACCAACACCAGCTGCACACACACTCACACCTCAACACATGTCCATCATTCATGCACACAACTGCACCAACACAGCACCCTGAGGGTTAAAAACAGGACACAACACAAGGACAAATATCAAGGTCCAACTTGGAACAAACCTGTCCAAGTCCTACTTCAACCCTCCTGTCGCTGTGCTCATCACACACAATACACAAACCATGCAGTTCCAAATGTCGACTGTCATCACTGTTCACACACAATGTCACCCATGTCCCTGCTGGGATGTCAGCACTTAACCCCTCGAGTGCTAGAGGGATCATCAATGCATCGATCAACAATGCTTTGGCAACCCCTCTGGGACTCAAAGGGTTAACCAGACAACAATCAAGTCAATAGGCCAACGATCACATGCTACACAGGGGACATTCACTAAGCGGTGACAAACACATGGTGGAGAGAAATTCACCCTCACACATCCTCATTTCACCAATACCAGTGTTAGCCTATGGAGAATATGCAATAACATGAATCAAGTTGCTAAGGTCCCATCGTATACACTCCATAGAAAACACTGGAAATGGGGAAATGAGATCACTGGAGAAGTCAGCATTATGTACACTCCATCATGTCAACAACACCGCTTACTGAATCACAAAAAGGATGGAGCAGGTCACACATCACAGTGGCACTGAGAATAACTGCTTGTATGTGCAACACACAGGCCTCAAACAATACCCCAGAATTAAAGGGGGAAAAAGTAGGCCTTGGTGTTGTGTCTGCAATCATTTACCCTAACTTCAAATGACATATCTCACATCTGATTCCCACATGGATCCTCAGGGGTGCTGATGCCATGGATGGATGGTACACCAGACACTGTTTGCAGGATACACATGGGAACCAAATATCATCCATTGTACCTTGGTCACCAACAGGCCATGAATGATAGATATCTCGGATTGAGTACGGTTGCCTCACTCAGAAGGATGGATGGGCTCATACTCAAAGAAAAACAGGCCTCAATCAGAGATATCCCTCACTACTGGCGTGATTGTTGCCCTTCAGGATTCAACTGGAACATACGACATGGACAGGATCCTGTCCAGTTCATCAATCTCTGATTGCCAGGGTGGTATCCCATGCCCTACAATGAAATGCATAGGATATGATCCTGACAACCAGAGAGTCACCTGTCAAGTAATGAAAAATTGTGAATTGGACGGGATCAGCTAAGAAGATAGGGTTGAATAACACTTGATTCCCACTGCACATCTGTTCAAACAAAGATATGCACACCAAGGAAAATGGTCAAATATGTACCTTTCAAATGGCTCAAAATATGTCCCAACACGATGTGAACCCAGAGATCATCTCACTGCCTGTGATTGCCCTACTGGCCAGATATGTGCATCCATCAGAAACTAACTTACATTGATACCATCCAAATACACATACCTAGTATATCCCACTCTACGTAGATGGGATATACGAGGTATGCTCATATCCATCATATCAATCCAATGTATATTTTGATGGGTGCACATATATAGCCAGTAAGGCAATCACACCTACTGAAATGATCTCTGGCTTCATATCTGGAAAGGATATATTCATATCCATATGAAAGGTACACATCCACATGCATATATGACCATTTCTCCTTGTATGTAACTGTAATGGCATAGCAATTGTTAATTTCACCAACATGTGGATCCATGTTAGTCCTATCCCGCCAACCCTCATGGTTAGACAGATATCGCTCTATTTGACAGCTGGAGATTCCAGTCATTAGAACAAACGGAGGCTCTTCAGCAGAGCCTAAATTGCCCCATTCAGAGATGGAGACATCTTTGAGATGGTCAACAAAGTGTGCCAGGTTTGCAAGCACACTCTGTTCACCATTCCAATGAGGTTTATATCTCTGAATGGGGCAATTTACCGTGTGGTGAAATGACTGTCAAACATGTCAAAATGACTGTCAAATAGAGCAATATCTGTCTAACCATGTGGGTTGGAGGGATAGGACTAACATCGATCCACATCTATCTCTTACAATGCCTACAATATTACATCATGGTGAAATTAACCATTGCTATTCCGTTAAAGGGATAGTAATACCGAACATGTGAAAAGAAAAATATATTGCAGGGTTCATCCCCCGAGCAAAACAAGGGTATTCCCACTGCTCAAAGGTGTTTCATTCAAAATGTAGCACAGCTCATAGTTGACTACTCCAGCGGCAATATCACAGTGGCCTGGAACTCTAAAATGGCGATGTTGCTAGACCATCCTATGGACAGCTTACGTCCAGACGCAATAAATTCTCATAGGATAATGTAGCAACAGTGCCAATGTACAACTTCAGGCCACTGGGATATAGCACCAAAGCAATTCTACTCTGAGCTGGGAGACTTTTTGAACAAAAACCTCCTCCAGCAGTGGGAGTACCCTTGTTTCACTCAGGGTGATAAACCACAAAACATATATTTCCCTTTCTGCATTTCATGTATTAGTATCCCATTAATCCCATCATGGCTACGTTTACTAATCACACAATCTCAATTCTCCACACAGCTTATGGGCCTCCATCGCAGCAGGAGCCCGTGGAGGAGCCGACCACACCACCCAGTGAGGAGGATACAGAGGAGGGGACTAGCCACTGGGAAGCGTCTACAACCACCACACCTCCTCCCCAACTGGCTGCATCACCACTGCCTGCCTCTCAACTGGCTGCCTCTCAACTGCCTGCCTCTCAACTGGCTGCCTCTCAACTGCCTGCCTCTCAACTGGCTGCCTCTCAACTGCCTGCCTCTCAACTGCCTGCCTCTCAACTGCCTGCCTCTCAACTGCCTGCCTCTCAACTGCCTGCCCCACCACAGGATGCTCCACAAATGTACAGCGGCTGGATTCAGGGGGAGAGATGGATGCATCCCACTAGCACCGGGAGCTATTACCCTCCAGCAGCAGCACCACCACCACCAGGGAGGCAATGGCTGCCCGGGAATGTGGCCACCAGCCAATATGGGCCATATTCCACCGAGATGGATCTACCCTCCTGGATGGCTCCCCAGCATGACCCCAGGTATGATCCCAGGTGGGGGCCAAGCACCTACCACTGGCCAAGGTATGACCCTTGTCCACTTGACTACCAACACCTGGGCCTGATTGGGGAGCCCCAGCGCCCTCAGCCAAGGGACTTGTTCACCCCACCACCTCAACCAGCACAGACATCAGTGGGCAGCAGTGGGTCCCTTGATGTGGTGGGCACCCACACACCGTCTGTGCAAGCCACTCCACCAACACAAACAGCAGTAGCAGCCACAGCACACCCAGTACCAGCAGAGGAGACAGCAGAGGCTGGGGAGATAGAGGCTGAGGAGACAGCTGAACCTGTTGAAGCAGAGGCTGAGGAGACAGCTGAAGCTGGGGAAACAGAGGCTGAGGAGACAGCTGAAGCTGGGGAAACAGAGGCTGAGGAGACAGCTGAAGCTGGGGAAACAGCACATGTGTCACCGGCCACTCCCATCTCCAGCAGTCAACGCACCCCAGATCTGGAGGCTGAGTGCATGGCCCTTCAAAGAGGACAGCTCCGGGCAACCCACGCCACCAACGACAACCTCACGAGGAACCGGAGGGAATCCCGGAGGAACACGAACAGGTTGGAGACCAGAATCCAAGCTCTGGAGTCAGAGGTTGCCAGGGGGAACACACAACTCCACCAGATACATACGGGGATGATGGACATGTTTGCACAGGTGCTCGTGGAGTTGCGAGAGATTAACCGCAGGGAGAACCTGAGGATGGAGAGGGAGAACCTGCGTTCCACAGAGGGGTCCACTGCACCCACCACCCCTTCCAGTGTTACCCCAGAAGCCACACCTAGGGGACAGAGGGTGACAAGGCAATCAGCCAGGGCATCCACCTCTGGCACCAAGTCTAAGGCCCCCCCCCAAAAAAAAAAGAAATGAAAGGCCCAACCTGTCATCTGCCCCCTCAATAAATGAAAATTGTGCTTTTGAATCCTGTCTGATCTGCTGTGTAATCACTTATAGATTGGGTGGCAGGGTTGTCTCCAATGCATTGCCAAACAATGCAGTGAACTCAACTCCTGCCTGGGGGAAATGTTTGTGTGATGTTACAACATGGGTTCACACACACCCACACCGTTGTCCAAATTCACCTGGCAACCCATCCCTGTAGCCATATAACACAACAGTGTTACATGGCCATGATGTGTGTCAGATTTGATCAGAACATACCCCTTAGCACAACAACTGGTGCAACACTGAACATTCGTCTGCATCAATTGTTGTGTTTGAGGGGAAAACCAAACTAACAGCTATGCGACTTAGCAGGGAAATAACAAGCAGGACAGATTGAACATGCATCAATATGGTCTTTAAATCAAAATTCTATTGTGCAGCTGACATACTGGGGAACACAATGTACACCCTAGGATCTCAATGTGTGTGTTACACATTGTGATCCTAGGGTGAGCATTGTGTTCTCCAGCAAGTCAGTTGCACAACAGGAGTTTGAATCACAGCCTAACTTACTGCATAACCCAAAAATCTTCCTAAGATTTCATTGTGTAGCACGCACATTGGAACCTTAGGCTGAGCATTGGCTTATGTATTAAAGGGATAGTAAACCTTGAAAATAAGTTCATTCTATATTGTAGCCCTTAAAAAAACATGTAAAATGATATGTCTTATATCCCAAATCATATATGTTTGGTAGATAAGACTGATATCATTTTTCATGGTTTTTAAAGGGCTACAATGTGAAATAAACTTATTTTCAGGGTTTACTATCCCTTTAAGTTGTGTTGTTGTTTAACTAAGGTTATAACACACTTCACCAGTAATAACACTTGTCCACATGGTTGTTTTTGTTGATGTAGCCCATGTACTGAGATATGACAACCTACAGCAATCTCAGGACATTGATTATATTGAGCAACACACAAACCATGGACATCACATCACAGTGGAAGTGTGTCCCCTGTATCACCAGCTAATCACTCACAACACACATAAGTGTATCACTGCCATCATGTCATTGCATGTATACATCACAAAGTCCACTCATGGTCAGGCAACTAGTGGACTCCTGTGATGTAAATCATGCCTTCCTTTGTATGAGGGATACTCTAGCCTTGGGTACGGTTCCACATTGACAGGTGTTTGATCCAACATTCATTCATACAGACACGGATTGAGTAGTGATGTTTCTTGTGTATGTAGCCAATATGCATTAAACACTTGTATGAGCACAAAAAGGTACATCTGAACTAAATAGGAATACATTAGAAATGCTAGTGAACTGCTCATGTGTTGTCTACATCGTTTGGCATCTGTGTATGAGCAGTCTTACTGTACAGGTCTGATACCTGGATGTTAGTACACACATAAATTTGTGTCCATATGTGAATGTTCCAGTAGAGGTTGCTGTGAACATCAGGTCAAACATTGCATCACCAACACAATCACTTGGAACGCCAAGGGGTGAGCTTCATGGAAGTGTTGTCCAGACTTCAGTCCAGTCATATGGAAACTCCTCTGTTCAAGGATGGATCGTGCTATGGATGCCTGTGGGACAAGAGGACAGGATTTGGAACATCACCCTCGAAGTGATCGTCATGCAACAGCTACAACATCATGATCCTCTTAATCTTTCCCGTTACATAAGTCTACACAAACCACTGCTTTGTAATGTGTTGTGTACTGGTCTATGAACCATCATGGGGGGAACTAAGGGGATGTTAACCATCCTTAGGGATATTTGCCCCTGACATGGTTACACACATCAACAAATATGTCCTAATAGCTTCCTGACAACAATATATTTGGGCTGCCACTGTCAGAGACAGGCCAAATATGTTTGGTTCATGGAGCTAGTAGGACATATTTG
Organism: Rhinophrynus dorsalis; assembly: GCA_037306005.1. Taxonomy (NCBI): domain Eukaryota; kingdom Metazoa; phylum Chordata; class Amphibia; order Anura; family Rhinophrynidae; genus Rhinophrynus; species Rhinophrynus dorsalis. The sequence goes on from CM074722.1 coordinate 117,637,531, forward strand.
TTAATGTGTGTATTTCTTTCTGGGGCACATATCACTGCACACACACACACACACACAGGGCAGCATGGTGTCCATGGAGATGTGATCCACATTTCATGAGCTCCATGTTGTGTAACACACTATTACTGTCGATCCACCCCTCTGCTGCTTTATTCAACTGTAGCAAGCTACTGGTCCCATGTCCCCACGAATGCCCCCTGAACCCCTTATATGACAGAGTTCTATCCGATGCATTGGCTTGGATGAGACTCCCTTGCTACAGGGGTACCATGGTTGCTATGGGTCTGATCCTAGCAGAACACTTTAGTTGGTGCCTAGGGAGCTGTGGGATATGCTGAACAAGGTTAAAGTGTTGTACCTTGGTTTCCAGGGGGGGCATGCATGATATCCTTGAGGTAGCAGTATCAACATGGACGACAGGTTGTCAGGTGTATTCGGAATCTCTAGGCCCAATCTGACTGGTCCACGGAATAGTTGATGCTGGTGGTCCATACTGCAGCCAGTGACAGGGCTGTGTCACTGATCCTGTGGGGTGAAACAGAACATGTGTGTTGTGGTGGGTGTGTATGCATGGATTGTGTGCATACATGTATTATACTCACAGCAGAAGTGATCCCTGATCAATCTGTCCCTTGTCTGCATCCCTGTTGGGGTTTCCTCACACTCAACGATATCCACAGGGTCTTCAGGTCTGGGTGGGGGATGGACATCGTCGATGAGTCTGGTGTCCACCGCGATATTATGTAGGATGGCACATGCCACGATGATGTCGCAGACCTTGCCTGGTGCATACTGCAATGCTCCCCCCGAGTGGTCCAGACATCGGAATCGGGACTTGAGGAGGCCGAAGGTCCGCTCAATGGCATTCCGTGTTCTGGCATGAGCCTGGTTATATCGTTCCTGGGCATCGTTTTGGGGATTGGCGACCGGGGTGAGGAGCCATGGCTTGCATCCATAGCCAGCATCACCTGTGGAAAGTGAGTGACATGGTGTGACAAGGAGCACATATTGTGGTGAACATACTAGCACATGTGTATGTGGTGTCATTTGGTGCTGTTAACTCACCCAGTAGCCATCCGCCTGTATAGGTCCCATTTTCGAAATCCCTCTGCACAGATGAATTTCTGAGTATATGTGAATCGTGACAGCTCCCGGGAAATTTCGCACAGACATTCATTATGGCCAGGTTGCTGTCACACACCATCTGCACATTCATGGAGTGGAAGTTTTTGCGGTTCAGGAACATATGTCCCTGACGTGCTGGTGCTTTGATACGGACATGGGTGCAATCTATTGCACCCATGACCCTGGGCATGCCTCCCCTTGCATAGAAGCCCTGCTTCAGATGTGTCCACTCCATATCGGTGATGGGGAAACGTATGTAGGTACTGGCCTTGGCTTTGAGGGCTGGCAAGACCTGGGCCAGCACCCTGGAGAATGTGGCCTGGGACATGCCAGATGCGTAACCCTCTGTCGACTGAAAGGCGCCACTTGCCATGAAGTGTATGGCACACAGGAGTTTTTGAAGGCCAGTTAGAGCATGGTTATGGGTGCATATGGGATCCACCTGCTCCTTGATGACCTCATACAGGGCTATGATGCTGTGTGGCCTCAACCTGTAGCGATCAATAACCTCGTCATCGGTCATTCCAAAGAGAGTGACCCTTGGACGGTATACCCTGGGCCTTGGTGGTCGTCTATGCATCCTGGGCTGCTGCAGGGGTCCCTGTGGCAGCTGGGGAGCATCCTGTTGATGGTGAGCATCCTGTTGCTGCAGCTGTGCATCTGCAGGCAGGTGTCCTCCGGGTGGGGATGGGCTCCTGTGTGGCTGCTGAGCCAGAGCCTCCTCACTTGCAACAGGTGGAGGCTGTTGATGAGGCGTGCTTGGAGGTTGCTGATGTTCCCCAGCTCTCTCCCTTGCACGCCTTCTCCGCAGCCTTCGCAACAATATGTAACCCAACATACTGTTTGCTCTCTCTATCTGTCTCTATCTGTCTCTCTCTCTCTATCTCTCTCTCTCTCTCTCCCTCCCTGAGTGGAAAACAAGCCACAAGTGAGTGTGTTGAGTTGTCCCTTTAAGTACTTGCTAGGGCGTTGTGTAGGTGTGTTGATGAGGTGAGTGCTGACCAATGGTGAGTTGTTTTTGTCCAGGTAAGTGTTAGCAGGTGTGTGTGTGTTATAAGATGTGGTGTGTTGTGCTTGTTCTGTGTGTGCCATTTGCGGACGTGCAGTTGTGGGGTGCAGGTGGCATGTTGATGTTGCCCAGGTGAGCTTGTATTTGCAGGTGTCCGCTTTGTGTGATGACCCCCATTGTTCCGTGCCATGTTGTGTTGTTGTTTTTGTGTGTTGTTGTCCCTGTGGTGTTGGTTGTTGTTGTTTGTGTAGTGATTTGTGTTGTGTGTGCATGTTTTTGTGTTGTTTTGGCATTGCACGGGTTAATTTTCCCATTTACATGGTTGTGCGGTAAGCATTTGGTGTGTTTTCCTCTGTAACGGGTGTTTTGTTTTGGCCGTTAAGTGTCTAACGTGTGTGAGAAGTGGGTCTTAACTTTTAGCCGTTAGGTGTGTCTTTTTTTCAGCCGTTATCAGTACCGCAAGCCTTTGAATAGCTCTGGGGTATGTTTTTCCATGCGTCTGAATGCACGTAAGTGTATCGGCCGTAAGGATTCTACAACTGCCGTTAGCTGTTGTTTAGACGGATCTTTGAATTGCAACATGACACTTAACGCACCCGTTAGTGATTTTTTTTGCTAACGGCTGCCTTTAAATCGAGCCCTTAGAGGGAAAACACTGTTGATCAAAGACATAGTCAAAAAGGTTTAATCAAAGTTTAATGGTAACAAAATGTTGCCAGTAGCATACAGACACTCTACAACGTAGCAAATCAAAAAAAGACAAAAGTGTCTATCACTAATTACAGAAAAAGAAAACAGTAGACATTGGTAAACTGCTAAATATGTCTATATGATCAATCATTGTTTGAAACATAGAAACATAGAATTTGACGGCAGATAAGAACCATTTCGGCCCATTTTCCTACTGCAAAAACCTCAAACCTTTTTTGGTCCTTGGTCTTTTCTTATGTTAAGGACAGTTTTACGCCTATCCAATGCATGCTTAAATTCTGTCATTGTATTAACTTCTACCACTTCTGCTGGTTGGCTATTCCACTTATCTACTACCCTCTCAGTGAAGTAAAACTTTCAGGACACTAAGGTCCATTCGTCAGGCATGGGTTAACAAACAAAGCGAGAATAACACTGCATTTATATTTCCATAGTATGACATACATTTGAACCAAAATATATGAATATATGAGTACACAGTGGGGGTCAATTAACTGATATGCACAAGGAAATGTTCATTAACACAGAGGTGTGAAGAACCTGTTAGTCTATGACTTGAACAAATCTATCTCTATACAATCAAAAACCAAAATGTTATATCTATTATAAAGAAACATGAAGCCCATCCCAAGGTTTAGTCCTGTTTTTAATATGTCAAATAGACCCATTAATTAATTTAAATTACATTACATCTAAACCTGTGTCCCTCTAGTTTTAAACTATGGTCTCTTGTCCTAACATTTTACTCCTTTGAAATGTACTTCCCTCCTGCACTTTGTTGAATCCCTTCATGTATTTGAATGTTTCTATCATATCCCTTCTCTGAATTTTCTCTAGAGTATCTATATCCTTCTGGAGATGGGGTCTCCAGTATTGTACACAATACTCTAGGTGAGATCTAACTAGAGATCTGTAGAGTGGCATGACCACTTCCCTTTTTCTGCTACTAATGCCCCTAGCTATACAATCTAGCACCCTGCTTGCATTCCCCGCTGCTTTATTACATTGCCTGCCTACCTTTAAGTCATAAGAAATAATTACTCCCAAATCCCTTTACTCTGTTGTCTCTGACATCACAATACCCTTTGGATTTTACATTTATCAATATTAAACTGCAGCTGCCACACAGATTGATGATCACTGGAGCTCAAACACTCTCCTACAGCTACATCTGATACCAATTCTCCATTAGTAAATAATAAATCTAGTGTGGCTTCCTTCCTATTTTGCTCTTCTACTAATTGACTAAGAGCTAATCCTTGTAACGAATTTAGAATATCTCTACTCCTGGCTGAACCTGCTGCTTGGTTTTATAGTACTTAAGGAGCTACAATAACCTAGTTTAAGGTCTTTGCAAATGGGTAATGCCACACTGTTTATATCTCACTGGTAGCATCATCAAGAGAAGGACACTGTCATGCTGCTGCTGACCGCTCCTCCTACCTTCATCTCTATTGGTGGCTGCAGGCTTTATGTACCTGGGTCAGCCTCCAAGCCTCGCTCGATTTTAGCGCCAATAGTCTGAGAAAACCTTTGTCGCTGAGTTCCCATGTTGCTGATTCCGTGTACCGAACCCTGCTTGTTAACTGACCGAGTCTCTTGTCTTCTGCCCCTGGATCTTGACCCAGCATTGCCTGACCTCGTCTCTGTCTGTCCCTCTGGCTCCTTGATTCGATTCAGGCTTGACCTCGGCTATCCTGGACCACGCTTCTCCTTTGGAACTTTTTGTCTCGCAACAAGAGTCCCTCAAGTTGCTCTCTAAGTTTGGATCCAGTCAACTCGATCCTACACCTCTGGGGCTCCGATTGAACCTTGACCTTGAACCTGTCTCGAACCTTTTCGATACCCCTAAACCTTCGATTTAGGGGAACTGTGTCTTGTAGTCTGATGACCATACAATACTGTCTCGAACTCCTTCGATATCCCTCCATCTCCTACCAGCAAAGACCAGTGGGGTTGTAGTCCAACAACTGACCTTTCCAGTCTCAAACCTCCTCAAAACTCCAAATCCCCTCTGACCCAGTCTCGAACTCTGCAGTACTGTGGACTGGATCGTCCTGACCCGTTTTCGAACTATCACCTCACTTAACCCTTCTCAGAGACTGACAGTAAAATTGAGCCAGTAAAATGGATGCTGCTGAGGCTTCTCTCATAGCCTCCAGACAGGAAAAAAATGAGCAAGTTCTGTCTACCCATGCAGCTCAACCACAAACCCTCAATCATAAGCTGGATGCTATGATGGAAATGTTTCAAACCTTCTCTCCTTCTACCTCTGCTCAAGCTCCAACACAGCTCACTGGGGCCACAGTCTCTACAGGATCCACCTCAGGGTACAAGCCACCCAAGATACCCTAACCAGAGAGATTTTCTGGCCGACCTGAACATTGTCGTGGGTTCTTGAACCAGTGCCAGCTACATTTCCAGACTTTGCCTCAATCGTTTAACTCTCATTCTACTAGAGTGGCATTCATAATCTCTCTATTGACTGACAAGGCCCTTGCTTGGGCTTTTCCTCTGGTGGAGAACAGATCCTTGCTTCTCGATGACTCCAATGCATTTATTGCTGCTTTTAAGACCGTATTTGACCTACCTGGAAGGCAGGCATCTGCAGAGGCCAGTATACTGGGTCTAAAACAGGGCACTCGCACAGTGGCTGAATATGCAGTGGAGTTCAGAACACTTTCCTACGAAACCGACTGGAACAATGGAGCCTTGCGAGCCGCCTTTCGTAGGGGTTTGAGCGAGCGCATCAAAGACGCTCTAGTTAATCAAGAAATACCGGAGGATCTGGAGGGTCTGATATCTATCTGTTTAGAATTAGATCGTCTGCAAATAGAGCGACAGCTTGAGAGAGATCGCTTCCACCACCATAAATCTGATTTTGTTCCACGATCATCCTCTTCCACTGAGACATCACAGACCTCTGTTGAACCTATGGACATTGGGTCTGTGACTAAACTCCCCGAGGAAGAGAAACGCCGGCGAAGAAGTCAGGGACTTTGCCTTTATTGTGGCCTCAAGGGCCATCTCCTACGCCAGTGTCCGACCCGTCCGGGAAACTTCCAAGCTTAGGGAACCATGGAGACGACTCCCTAGGCGTAAAATACAAAATCTCTCTGTCTGACCCAAACCGTATGATGGTTCCTGTTCGGTTAAGTTGGGCGGAGGGCTCAGTCTCCACAAAAGCCTTCTTGGACTCAGGTGCGGCAGGGGTCTTTCTTGATGCTGGATTCACTTCCAGGCACTCAATACCGCTTGTCCAGAAAGCCAAACCCTTGCAGGTCTCTACAGTGGATGGGGGTTCTCTGGGAAAGGGCCTCGTTACCCAAGAAACTCAATTAATACTTCTTCAGACTGGCATCTTTCATTCAGAGACAATTCACCTCAACGTCATAAAGTGCCCTTCCGTTCCGGTGATTTTGGGACTTCCTTGGCTTCGCAGCCACAATCCGGTAATTGACTGGAGCTCTGACCAATTGATGAACTAAGCTATTCTAACTGCCTTTCTGAGATACCTGTACCAGGCCTTGTGGGTAGTATAACCACTCCTGAGGATTCTATTCCTAAACCCTACAGAGACTTTACTGATGTCTTTTCTAAACAAAAGGCAGCAGAGCTACCTCCACACAGATCATTTGACTGTCCTATTGACTTATTACCCGGAACCGTGCCTCCTAGAGGAAGAACCTTTCTTCTATCAGAACCAGAGAATAAGGCCCTGTTGGAATATATACAAGAAAACCTGGCCAGGGGTTTCATTAGACATTCATCCTCGCCAGCAGGTGCCGGGTTCTTTTTCGTCTCCAAAAAAGATGGATCCTTGAGACCTTGTATAGACTATAGGGGCCTAAACAAGGTAACCCTCTGCCTCTGATTCCAGAACTCTTTGATGCTCTGAAAGATGCCAAGGTTTTCACTAAGTTGGATCTACGTGGGGCATATAACTTGATTCGCATCAAAGACGGCGACGAATGGAAAACGGCCTTTAACACCAGGTACGGCCACTACGAGTACCTCGTCATGCCCTTTGGGCTCTGCAATGCCCCCACCGTATTCTAACACTTTGTCAATGAGATCTTCAAGGATGTTTTGCTTTCCTATGTGGTGGTGTATCTTGATGATATATTGATCTTTTCATCACGAACACAGAGAACACATCCGTACTGTGTTACATCACCTTAGAGAAAATCATCTTTACGCTAAAGTTGAAAAATGCATCTTTGAAACCTCCCAGCTTCCTTTCCTAGGATATATAGTTTCTGACTCTGGTCTTCTGATGGATCCTTCTAAAGTAGAGTCCGTTTCTCAATGGCCACGACCAACCACTCTGAGAGCAGTGCAACGTTTCTTAGGATTTGCAAATTACTATAGAAGATTCATTAAAAACTTCTCTGCCACAGTTACTCCTCTGGTAGCCTTCACCAGGAAAAACGCAAATCCCAAAGTCTGATCCTCTGAGGCAGTCGAGGCCTTTGAACGTTTGAAGAGACTATTTGTTTCTGCACCTTTGTTACGCTACCCTGATCCTACGAAACCCTTCCTCATTGAGGTTGACGCCTCTGAATTGGGAGCAGGAGCTGTCCTGTCTCAGAGGGACGAGGTCACTAACCGCCTTCATCCTTGTTCTTACTTTTCTAAACAATTCAGTTCTGCGGAAAAGAACTATGATGCTGGAAATTGTGAGCTGTTGGGCATTAAAATGGCATTAGAAGAATGGCGACATCTGTTGGAGGGTTCCCAAGTTCCAGTCATATTCCAGACTGACCACAAGAACCTTCAATTCATGGAACAAGCACGACGCCTGAATCCAAGGCAGGCCCGATGGGCTCTTTTCTTTACTCGTTTCAATTTTATTATCATATATATACCAGGATCTAAGAATCTGAAGGCGGATGCCTTATCTCGTCTCTTCACTACCGAACCAGAACCTCCTCCTGAACCTATAGTTCCTCCCAATCATATTGTGGCCTCTCTATCATTGTCCATAATACAAAGGATCAAATCTCTTCAACATTATTTCAGTGGACGATTTCAAGGGAAACCCGCTCATCTGCTATTTGTTCCCAAGCAGTTTCGGTCCTCTCTCCTAAAATGGTCGCACTGCTCTACTATGGCTGGTCACCCAGGCATTACTAAAAATACTGAGTTTCTTCTTAGACGCTTTTGGTGGCCTTCCTTGAAACAAGATGTGGAAGCCTACGTCAAAGCTTGCACGCTTTGTACATAAAATAAACCATCCAATCAGAGGCCTGTTGGGCTTCTTCAACCTTTGCCAATCCCTCAGTCCCCATGGACTCACCTGGCTATGGATTTTATCATGGATTTGCCACCTTCAGACCATTGTACTGTGATTTGGGTGGTAGTTGACCGCTTCTCTAAACAAGCCCATTTCGTTCCCCTCCGGGGATTGCCTAACTCACAAACTCTGGTGATTATCTTCATCAAAGAAATTTTCCGCATTCACGGAGTCCCTGCTCAAATTGTCTCCGACAGAGGTACTCAATTTACCTCCAAATTCTGGAAGGCCTTCTGTTCTCGCCTAGGGATTCAATTAAACTTTTCATCCTCATACCATCCTCAGTCCAATGGCCAAACTGAGAGAACTAATCAGACCCTAGAAATCTACCTCCGTCACTATGTCAACGCACATCATGATAACTGGGCATCATTGCTCCCTCTGGCCGAATTTGCCTTCAATAACCGATATCATTCTGCTTTGAAGTGTTCTCCTTTCTATGCTGCTCTAGGTTATCACCCTCAGACGTTACCCAACCTTCCGGTATCCGATGTTCCCGAGGCTGATAATAGAGTACGAAATCTTAATCTACAGTGGACTTCTGTCCATCGCTCCTTGACAGCCGCTTCTTCCAGATACAAGTCCACGGCGAATAAGAAACGGCAACCAGCTCCTTCATACCAGACCGGTGACCAGCTCTGGCTGTCTACCAACACCTCCGCCTGAAGCAGCCTTCTGGAAAAATTGGGCCCCAGGTTCATTGGACCTTTTCCTATCAGGACTCGGCTCACTCCTGTCACCTATTCTTTTGACCTACCATCCACCATGAAGGTGGTTTCTACCAACCGGCAACTCCTCCTGCTCCTGTTTTGGTGGACGGTCATCCAGAATATGAGGTCAGCAGGATTTTGGACTCTCGGCTATCTCGGGGCCGATTACACTATTTGGTCGATTGGAAGGGCTATGGTCCTGCTGACCGTTCCTGGGTGCCAGCTGCTGAGGTCCATGCTCCGGCCCATATACGGACCTTTCATCGTCTACATCCTGATGCTCCAGGCCGTCCGGAGGCCGGCCACTGAAGGGGGGGCACTGTCACGCTGCCGCTGACCGCTCCTCCTACCTTCATCTCTATTGGCAGCTGCAGGCTTTATGTACCTGGGTCAACCTCCAAGCCTCGCTTGATTTTAGCACCAATAATCTGAGAAAACCTTTGTCGCCGAGTTCCCGTGTTGCTGATTCCGTGTACCGAACCCTGCTTGTTAACCGACCGAGCCTCTTGTCTTCTGCCCCTGGATCCTGACCCAGCTTTGCCTGACCTCGTCTCTGTCTGTCCCTCTGGCTCCTTGATTCGATTCCGGCTTGACCTCAGCTATCCCGGACCACGCTTCTCCTTCGGGGCTTTCTGTCTCGCAACAAGAGTCCCTCAAGCTGCTCTCTAAGTTTGGTTCCAGTCAACTCGATCCTACACCTCTGGGGCTCCTATTGGTTTGGTTTGCCATCACCGGTTGCTCCGGTGACTGCCCCGGCCAGTCGAGGGTGTAGGAACTCGAATACCCTTTACCTGCTTCCAGATCTACTAGGCCTCAGGTCCAACCCCGACATCTGGTTGGTTCAACTTCCATCTCCGAGTAAGGGGATCAGTGGACTCGTAGCCTGTCGACCTCCGGTTCTATCTCGAACCTTTCCATACTTCTCGACCTCAAACCAGCAGAGAACAGAGGACTCGTAGTCCGTCGACCTTGAACCTGTCTCGAACCTTTTCGATACCCCTAAACCTTCGATTTAGGGCAACTGTGTCTTGTAGTCTGACGACCATACGATACTGTCTTGAACTCCTTCGATATCCCTCCATCTCCTTCCAGCAAATACCAGTGGGGTTGTAGTCCAACAACTGACCTTTCCAGTCTCGAACCTCCTCGAAACTCCAAATCCCCTCTGACCCAGTCTCGAACTCTGCAGTACTGTGGACTGGATCGTCCTGACCCGTTTTCGAACTATCACCTCGCTTAACCCTTCCTAGAGACTGACAGACACTCAGGATAATATATATGGCATCAAGGAAATATAATACGATAGGATATATCAGATAACTACACAGATAACAAACAAGCAGTTATAGGGTTAAACTTTTCTATATAGGTATCCAGGGGTATAAGCTAGCAATGTTTGAAGACAGCAGCACAGTGAGGGTTAATTGTTCCTTACAATTATAGACAATACAGTAGGTGGCAGTGTAGTAACACTTGCTGCAGTGTGGTAACACTTGCCCCACCCTGTATGTACTGAGGCAATTAATGGCATGAAGCTTGTCACGTGAGTTGTGCTCAATAGGGCCACAGGTTACGTGACAACCCTTTGATAACCACAATGCACAATATTGGAAGAAATAATACTCTATCTGAAAGACATAAGGTCCCAGATCTGTCAAAAATAGAATGTAATTATTTAGCTGTGGTTTCCAATATGCATACCTCTGTATAAAACACAGAATGATAAAATACATTTCCTAGTAAAAATTTGCATGACCACATTATAATCTTAAACAATTAAAATAATGTATGTATATAGCAACACAATGATAATATATATACAAAAATATATCAAAGCATATATACCATAAAGATTATAATGACAAAATAATGTCTGCACACATCTCAGCAGCAGGCCAATTACTCAATCCAAAGTTTTGTTCTGTCAGGATTTTCACAAGTGTGACTATCCCAACAGATCAAATCCACACCTAAATATCACACACAGACAATGCAAATTTGAAACAGAACCAGCCCAAAAAGTACCAGATTCACAGACAAAGAAACAGAAGGAAACCTTCCCAGGCAGCAATGCAAGTGTTAATTTAGGACACTGTATCAAAGGAGCACAATGACCATCTCAGAACAACGTATTAGTGGATTATTTGAACACGCTCACTGTAGAATTCCAAGCATTCCACAGCAGTTGTATGCAAAGCCTCACACACACAATAACTAGTCGGCTCTGCAGGTATTAGTACTATTAACTGAACTGTAACTCCCAATGATCTAAAATTGCTATCAATCTGATCTTACCCTATTACTACTGTGATTGGACTGTATAACCTCCAAATATTATTCTAATTTTACAGCCAAATGGCTACTGTGTATATTTCTCAATAGGTTGGCCAAGCCCACTAGGAAGTATCGAATAACTTATCCCAGAATTTACTGGGTTATGATAATTTTGGAAGGGTATACAGTGTTATATAAATAACGTAAATTATTCTTTACCAATCCTATATAACAGGGTGTGATCTTTGGCACGGCATGGTTCTGCTCACTTAAGGAACTAGGAAATTCGGCTAACAAAAGCCCCTATTTCCCCCTGTATATTGCTTATGTCACCTAAACCCCCCTTAACAGAAAGGTACGCTCATTCTTCTCTCATAGGCCACCCCTTAGAGAATTAGCATATTAGGTGTATAAAATGATAAATATCATATACAGAACACTCGAAGAAGTAAATCTACCGTGTCACTAGGTGGCAGCCTACTACCAGGAATCTTTAGGAGCGATCCTAACCATAAATAAAATATATTGAGGATCCCAATTAAAAATTAATAATATAAGTTTTGAAATAACGTCCTCTCGCAAGAATGTGAAACTGCAGTTGTATCTCTCCCATATAAGATAAAATTCCTATGCAAGCAAGGGAGGCTGAGTTTCAAGGATAAATCAATTTCCAGATAAACAGAACCTATTGCTGTTTTTATAGATACAGCCTCATATATACACAGACAAAATGGTTACTGAATGGTCTCTTTAACCATTTCCTTCCAGCAAAGAGCAGACTCTCTGACATGTCATGATGGAGACATACAATCTACAAACGATTAAAGCCTGCAAGTCATTTGCTAAAAAGGCAACCCTCCAGAGTATACTCTCAATAAAATTACTCCATATGTTCTAAGTTACATATTTCTAATGATCTTATTCTAGTTAGCCATGGTAAGGGATGCCGGAAAAATACCAGGGGTGCAAGTAGATAAACATAAATACTAAAGAACAAATAAATTTCATAAGGTTAACCTGGATATAATTTCAGGGCTATAGAAATCAGTATGGAACAAAGCGATTAAAAGAACAAAAGAGATAAAAACTACTCAAAACAAAGATGGGGAAACAACTACCAAAGATTTAGGGCTCGATCCAAATGACCCTGTTAAAAAAAAGTACCATTGGCAGTTTTAAGTCATAGTCAGGAATGCAATTACCTGCACTTTTATAAGCTACATTTAAAAAATCTACGCCAAGAGCAAAGAAGTTGAATATGTGATTCAGTGCATTGGGTAGTAAACCATGTTATGGAACTCAACTTTATCACCAAAAAGTTGGTGTTGAGTCCCTGAACGCGTGTTAAAAAACACAGACATGGAAGTGAAGTATAAAAAAAGATCAGAAAAAAGCTAACTGACCCTTGGATGTATTGATATGGGGCCCTAAGCCCCATATCAATACATCCATAGCACTTAAAAATGCATGTAATGTAAAAATGATTAACCCTTTCAGTGAAATGGATTGTTACAGCAAAACTGTCACTCCAATTAAAGTGCCCCCAAATAATTATTAATATAGCGATAAGTCTAGAAATACTTGTATTTATCCAGAATAAGTCCAGCATTATTAAGAAATCCACCTTGGGGGTGTGGCTAGCCGCAGACAAGATGGCGACTTGAGTATTTTGCTCCATTCTGGGGGCCCATTAAACCTGCACTTTTAAGCCAAAATCGCAGTTATGGTTAGTCATAGGAGACAGAATAAGGACCAGACGACGCCCGGGACCAGTAAAAGTGAAGTGGAAACTACTTTGAGAGGTTATTTCACCACCCCAGCACGATCTCCACAGTCTGTGGTGGGAACTACTATAGCGGAATTTCCCGCTCACCGACATCGGAGGTTGATCAGCCGCAAGCCCTGCCACAAGACTTAATTGCAGCCTTGTGAGCGCTCTCCTCCAAGGATGACTTTTTTGCTTTGGCAACCGATATTAAACAAAGTGTGAGGGAGGTGCAAGAAGACATAGCAGGCCTCAGGACAGGCCTAGAGGCATTAGATGGCCGAGTATCCACTGTGAAGCATCATACTCTGTGGACGGAGGGGGAGCTCGGGGATCTCTCTGCCTCTGTGTTGCGCTTGACCCCACAAATGGCAGAACTTGAGGATGTTGGAAGACCTTGATAACAGATGCCGACGGGCCAATATACGGGTTTGAGGCGTCTTTGAGGAGGTTCCACCTGGTGACCTTAAGGTTGCGCTCACATCGATATTTAACAACTTCTTGGGCAATTCCAAGGTGACACCAATTGGCATTGAGTGAGCTCACCAGGCACTTCGTCCGCAGGGCCCGCCGGGGGGCCTGCTGAGAGATGTGGTATGCTGTCTCTCAAGCTTTTCTCTGAAAGAGGATATTATTGAAGGTGTTATACAGAGAAGATGTTGGCCCTTCCAGGGATCTGAAGTTGCCCTATATCAGGACCTTGCTTGGATTACCTTACAAAAGCGGAGGGCTCTCCAGCCTCTTACACAGGCTTTGTCTGCACGAGACATGCCTTACAGATGGGGATTCCCCTTCAGTCTCCAGGCACAGATTGATAGCACTATGCATATTGTCAGGAGCTCGACTGATATCTCGAATCTGGCCAGGGCGGCCAACCTCCCTGAACTTTCGATTCCGAATTGGGATGACCCAGATTTTGCAGCTTGGATGCGTACACAGAGGCGGACTCGTCCTCCTGGCCCCCGCGGAGGTGAACCAACATCAGAGCCTTGATCATTGAGGCATGACTGAGCCTGAGAAGTGATTGCTGTTTGTGGAACCTTCCTGAGGACGTTACTGTCTCACTGTTGCGAAACGTGGCCTTTGCAGTTACCTGTATGTACCCTTCACCAGTAATTCACCCCGGACTAAGCATGTCCTGTGATGGTGTTTGGATACCTACATGACTGGGGTTTGCTGCGGGGATGGACTTTCTGTGGTCCCCCGATCTCTGTGCTTCCAGGTTCATGGACATGTACAGGGTGGTTAGTAAGCATATATGGGGGTTGTATTTTGGGGCCAAACTTTGGCCCTGGGGGGGGAGTTGTTTTGAGGGAAGGGGCCTCTGCCTTTCTTGCTGATGCTATACTCTTGTGGGGCCTGGGTATGGGGCTTCTGTCTTACGGGCTTTGGGCAGTTGCCCGGGATGGGGGTGGGAATTGTCTGTTGTTTTCCCGGCGGTATTGCTCCAGCGAGTTAGCTGGGTGTGCTGGTGGGATGGGGGCCCTGGGTACTTCACTGCTGAGGGGCCCTGGTTGCGGTGGCTGGGGGATCTCTGGGAATTTGGATGAACCTGTTGCTTATGGTCCATGTTACATGTTTTGGCTTAAATACCATCATTGTGATTTCTGACTTATTTCCTTGAACTGGGCTGGGTTCCCCAGAATGGGCTCAACGGAGTATTTTTCTTTGATCTTGGATAACTATAATTGTGTGTATCTTGCTTATGAATATTTTGTCTCTGGCTTGGTTACTTACCCTCGTAGAGCTTTAGTGTCCACTGACTCATACAGTATGCCTTGCCCTGTTGGCGGTGCTCCCTGTGTTTGACACAGCGCTCCACTGAGAAGTGGGTTGTAGACCTTAGACTAGGGTTTTTCCCTTTTTCTCTCTGTCTATCCTTGTGTCCCTTCTCCCCTAATTTTTTTCCTTCTCGCCTTTCCATTGATACACGACATAGGCATGGCTCTGGTACCGGCTCCTCTCACGCTCTATACCCTTAATGCCCAGGGACTTAATACTCCTGAGAAGCGGAGTAATTTATTATGGGATTTGCGCATACATGTTTCAGTGGCGTTTATCCAGGAGACTCATTTTATGGCACGCAAACCTCCGTCCTTGTCTAATACTCACTACCCGTTGACCTTTTATAGCAATAATGTACATTCTAAAACTATGGGAGTAGCCATACTGTTTTCTCGTACTCTTCCATTTACTGAAGTGACATCCCTGGTGGATGGGGAGGGACTTTATCTGTTTGCGAAGGGTAAACTTATGGATAGGATGTATACCTTCGCTAATGTGTATTCCCCCAATGTGCAACAGTCTGCCTTTCTTACAGCAGTCCTGTCAAAGTTGCGGGGATTTCAGGAGGGAGTGTTGGTGTTTGTGAGAGACTTGAATGTAGCTATGGAACCCTCTATGGATTACTCCTCCCGTATTTCTCATTTTCCTGGGAGCCTTTTGAGGTTGAGAGCCTCGCTGGCTCAGTGCCAGTTGCTCGATTGTTGGAGGACCTTGCACCCAACTACATGTGACTATAATTACTATTCTGTTCCGCACGGAACGTATTCTAGACTTGACTACTTTTTCCTCTCCCATATGGACTTAGACTCCGTGATCTCAGTTTCCATAAAACCAATTACATGGTCTGATCACTCCCCGGTCGGGATGCACCTGACTTCACCTCCGGCTAGGGTGTCCTGTCGGCTCAATGAGTCACTCCTACTTGACCTGCTGCTTGCCTCAGAGACATTGTCTGTACTCACTAGATATTTCACTGAGAATCTTTCCTCTGAGGTGCCCCTCCCGGTGGTTTGGGAGGCGCACAAGAGTGTGATTAGGGGACACTTCATAGCGCAGGGTGCAGCACAGAAACACTTGCAGTCGCAACAGATGGGGCTTTGACTGGAGATATCTTAAGCTTGGAGTGGGTGCATAAGCAGACTCTGTCGGGTGCTGATTACCAATCCCTTCTATTGAAATGGACACAATTAGAGGATATTCCTAATGCTCGGAATCGGTTAGCATATCAGCGTACTAAGAAATTCTTTTTTGAGCATAGTAATAACTGGTGGAGGCTATTGGCTCTTATGCTTCATAAACTGTCTCTACTCGCTCATGTCCCTAAGGAACGGACCGGGGGTAATACCTTGGTACTTTTGCCTACCCAAATCTCTGGAGCTTTCAGGGAATATTATGCCTCATTGTATAATCTCACACTGTCTGAGCCGGATATGGACAGGGCGGCCCGGGCTGCGAATATACATAGCTACCTGGCTAAACATGTGCGTTGAACTCGTACCCTGTCTGTGGTGACTTCGTTAGAGAGCCCCTTCACCGAGTGTAAGCGTTTTCTCTTACCTTCCGAGACGGCTGCCGAGCATCTGTGGGTGGCCGGTCTCGTGTGTGCTGCCTCGCGGGCAGCCAGCTTCCACTCCGTGTGTTCTGCAGAGTGCAGGCGCATGTCAAGGGAATCCCCTGTGACGTCAAAACCTGGCTCTTAAAGCCATAGCACCTCAATTGCTCCACCTTCTGGAGGTGGAGCAATTGGTACTTAAACTGCCTGGACACCACATCAGTTGCCCCTTCGTGGTGTTCCAGTGCAGTTGTGTTGCCTGAGCTCTGTGTATTACCTGGTTTGTCTGACTACCTGATCTGGCGCTGACCTCTGTCTGACTATCCGCCTTGTGTATGTCCCTTGGCTTGTCCAATAATCATTCTGGTGCAGACCTGCGGCTCTGGCTGACTACCTGTTGTGTGTATGACCTGGCTTGTCTGACTACCCACTCTGGTGTTGACCTGGGGCTCTGTCCACTGCGTATCCAGCATACCAACGCTCCAGTGGATATCCTATCTGGTGAGAACCTGTGGCTGTGGCTGACTACCCGCTCCGTGTATGATCTGGCTTGTCTGACTATCCATTCCGTGTTACTGTGATTTGTCTGGTGATCCCCTAGGTGCGGACCTAGGCTCAGGCATTCCTTACTATCGCTGCCTATCGATTTAGTCTGGTTTCCCTACAGGTGCGGACCTGAGTTTCATACCGTTATCATTCCTGATTATCTTTCCGTATAGTCTGGTAGCCTCCACGTGCAGACCTGTGGCTCTGTCGACTATGCAGTTGTTTCAACTACTGGGCCATACTGAGCGAGTTTCTTACGGAGGTAATCTCCTAATCCCTAGAGGTGGCGCTAGCTCCGTTGAATACGTATTCCTCTGGTTGCCGTCTACTGCTGAGACGTGCCATACTGTTTTATTATTTGTGCTTAATAAAGTGATTTTTACCTATAAGTACTTGTCCTGTATTCATTTGTACGAACCATTACACCGAGGAGGAGTTGTTGGTGGCAATTAAGAACTCACAGACAGGCAAGGCCCCTGGTCCTGACGGTCTCCCGTTGAGATATTACAAATCTTTTCCTGGGGAGCTGAGGAAGCATATGACTGATATGTTTAATTCCCTGCTCCAGGGTAACAGTTTGCATACTCAAACGCTTAGGGCAACAGTGGCGGCCCTTCCCAAGGAGGGAAAGGATAGGGAGTTATGCTCTAGAGCTATCGCTCCATCTCTCTGCTTAATGCTGATGTAAAGCTGTTGGCTAAAATGCTTGCACTTCAACTGGGGCCTAACTTGCCCGGTCTAGTCCACCCTGATCAGTCTGGATTTGTGCCTGGTTGTGAAGAGCGGGATAATACAGCTGAGGTGCTTGGCCTCATGAGTTCAATGCAGACTGCGCACTCTGGGTTTCTGCTTTTGTCTATGGAGGCCGAAAAGGCATTTAACAGGGTGGACTGGGGCTTTCTGATGGCAACGTTGGAGTACACTGGAATGGGCCCTAATATGCTTACTTGGGTCGCTGCTCTGTACTCGGGACCTTCAGTTTGTGTGCGGGTTAATGGCCTCCTTTCCCAACCCTTTGTTATTGGAAATGGGACCTGTCAGGGGTGCCCTCTTTCACCCCTACTGTTTGTACTATCTCTTGTGCCCTTCTTGAGCATGGTCTGGAGCAATGATGCAATACATAGGGTTCCTATGCTTGGTTCGCAATATAAGTTTGCTGCGTTTGCAGATGACATGCTATTTATAGTGACGCAACCAACAATATCGTTACAATCTCTACAGAGGGAGCTTGTTGAATATGGCTCCTTGTCTAATTTGAAGATAAATATGAATAAGTCTGAGGTGCTTAAAGTGTCCATACCGAGTGGAATGCGGATAGGCTTGCAAGCATCCTTTCCCTATAAGTGGAGTACACATCAGCTTAAGTACTTGGGAGTGTGGCTCACGCCAGACCCTAGTGATTTATATCGTGCTAATTTCTTACCACTATTGTCTCGAGTCTGCACGGACATGAGATCTTGGTCCTTCACGTACGTCACTTGGTCTGGGAGGATTAATGTCGTGAAAATTAATTTTTTACCTCATACCTTTTTCAGACCCTGCCCATTGCACTCCCGCGTTTGTTTTTTTCCTCTCTTAGGTCCGCGGTTCTAAGGTATGTGTGGCTCGACCGGAAGCCGAGACAAAAAATGGCCCAGTTGCACTTGCCTAAGAGATTGGGTGGCTTTCTCTCCCTGATTTCAAGCTATACTATCAGGCATTTCATCTCAATCGGGTGGTAGATTGGGTGGTGTCTTCACAGCGCAAGCAGTGGGTCAGCATAGATACTGGCCAGACTGAGGGTCTTCTTCAGTCTATTTGGTTGCGTCCTGTCCAGAGGGATCCAATTCTACGACAGTGTTCCTTCATCCATGTGACTCTGTCGGTGTGGACTACGATTGCCCTGAAACATTCTTTGACCTCTTTCCCCTCACCTATGACTCCTCTAGTGCATAACCCTTTTCCCCTGGGATAAGGGGAAGCCGGGTGTTCCCCACTTCTTCTGCACCTCATCTGCATCTATTTCAAATTCTATCTGAGGGTCGGCTGCTTCCGCTCTCAGACATTTTAGATAATCCACATCTCACTTTTCTTGACGAATTTAGGTATCACCAACTGAAACATGCTGCATCCATTCTTCAGCAGCATCAACTTGTCAGACCTCTGACATCCTTTGAAAAGGAATGTGTTCAAACTGCTCCTCTTCGTCACGGTGTGTCTCACATGTACTTGCTGCTGCCTGGCAGAATCTCGCAGACTGCTTCCTATGTGGGGCGGTGGGAGAGGGAACTGGGAGTCACTCTTACGAATAGCCAATGGGATCAGATGATGTACCTTACCTCCCACATCTCAACTTCCTCAAAACTATAGGAGTCCGCTTATAAACTTTTATCCAGGTGGCAGTGGGAGAGGGTACTGGAAATCACTCTTACGAACAGACAATGGGAACAGAAGATGTACCTTACCCACCACATCTCAACTTCCTCAAAACTGCAGGAGTCCGCTTATAAACTTTTATCCAGGTTGTATTTAACCCCTGCTGCTTTGCAGAGGATTGACCCCTCCACTGATGGTCTCTATTGGAGGTGCAGACAGGCTCCAGGTACACTGTTGCACATTTGGTGGGAATGCCCGGTAATCGCCCCCTACTGGAAGGTGATCTACAGAATTATCAAATACTTATCTGACAACCCCCTGCCTTCAAGCACTCTATGTTGCACCACACTACACTAAGCCCTTCTAGATACAGGAAATCATTCATTCGTCAATTGCTGCTGGTTGCAATTGGCTTGATTCCTCTGTATTGGAAGCTTCCAGATCCTCCTGGTCTCACTTTATGGATGGAGAGGGTTGAGGAGCTTCGGTTGATGGGGGAATTAGACTTTTCTTCTCCGGAAGAGATGGCTAAATACACTGGGATACTGTTTCTGGAGGGTCTGGAGTTTGCCCAGCTGGTTTCTTACAGCGGCTCTGCCCCCCCCCCCCTGATTCTTTGATTTACTGTTCTATGGGTAGCAGTCTTGAGGTGTTTCTTACACTTTTATTGGTACTGTTCTATGGCTTTCAAGGGTAATTTGTTATGAACACTGTCATCTCAAGTTTACAGTACAATACCTTATACGCAATGCTTATGTTTTGCTATGTATGCCTTAATGCCCCCCCCTTTTTCTATCTTTTTGTATCCTATTCCCAGTCTATACTGTTTCTTTGAAAATTTCAAAACCAATAAACTTCTATTGACATTAAGAAATCCACCTTGATCCAAGATGAACAGGCAGGCATCAGTGCAGACATCTTACCTTAGAGACAACTGTGCACCTGCGCTGTCCTCTCTGGTCTTCTCCAGGATTGGCGAGAAGGAGTTGCTTTGTACCTTAAGATACAGGAAGTGACTGACGGCGCAGGCACACATATGCCGCTACAGCAAGAAGCCTGCCTGTAAAGATGGATTTCTTAACCCCATGCCGACAATGGACGTACATGTACGTCCCACAGAAACTGTCACTTAGTGACAGAAGACATGCATGTATGTCCAGGAAGTAATTCAGCAGAAAAAAAACCCTGTCGTTAAGTGCCGGCCGTGGGCGCATGCAGCCAATCACTAAGGGGTTAATAACGTTGGACTTATTTAGGATAATAATAGTATTTCTATGCTTATCACTATATAAATAATTATTTGGGGGCACTTTAATTGGAGTGGTAATTCCTCTTTAAACAATGCATTGCGTATCCCTCTGGCACTGAAAGGGTTTTCAAAATGTGTGTGGGGAAAAAAAAATTAACCCTTTGAATGCCAGTTGGGTATGCAACACAGCGCACAGCATTGCATATCCCACTGGCACTCAAAGGGTTAAAAAGACCAAAAAAGGAAACCAAAAAGTAAAATCAGCATTTACCAGTAATCCTGATGTCCAGCGGGGTCTTCCGCATCCATGACTTCCTCTTCAATTCATCTTCTGTAAGCTTCTTTCTTCTTCTTCTTCATCTGTTATCTTCATCTGTCATCTCCATCTTCATCTGTCATCTTCATCTTGTTTCTTCATCTGTGCTCCTCTTCATTCTTCTTCTTTACACTTAGTGTTGTACCTGCAAAAAAAAAATGAAAGTTATTAAAAATAATCGAACATTAAACATACGCTTCCGCCACCACTACTGCAGGGGGCGGCAAGAAATAATAGCAAAAATCCTCTCTCCTCATACCCTTCAGGTCGCTGCCTAAAATGCACTGAGAGAAATTTGAATAGGGACTGCCTTTTATAGGGCCAGTCCCTGTTCAAATTGCCACCATGCTCCCACTGGCTGGTAACCATACATCCAAGCTAATCAGTTTCCACCACATTGAGTCATCCCTACAGCTAGAGGCTGATTGGCAGGGAGGTGTGATTACTGCAGGGCACATTCTGTGCCCTGCATAAGCTCATATCAGAGCTAATGGGAGCATGGGGGCAATTTGAACAGGGACTGGTCATATAAAAGGCAGTCTCTGCTCAAATTTCCCTCATTTGGTATCAGTCAATGGCCCGAAAGGTACGTGGAGGGGTTTTCTTTGCTGGAGACGGCAGCCTATGTTTAACGTTAGATTATTTTTAATAAATGTATATATGGTAGGGTGACTGTGTTTTTGAGCTCACGCTCAGTGTTTGGCAGTTTGACACTGTGTCAAACACCAAGCATGATCTGATTTCCTTTGATGTTCCCACCAGGCAACGGACAAAAAAACACCATCAGATAAAAGAAAGCAGAGAAACAGCAGCTCACAAAGCACATAACACAAGTCCAGCAATTGCCATATTAACCCCTGCAAAGCCAGGCAAACATGCCAACTATGCCCATGCCCTACAAAGTCCCAGACAAACATTGAAAACCTAGCAGCCCCCCACAGGCTTCACAAAGCATCCCAACACAAGCAATCACAACATATCCAGGAACAACAGGGGTCAGCACACAACACACACCTGTCAATCCAAAGCAAACACAGCTCACCTGTGCAACATCCCCAGCCGACAGAGACACAAAGTGCCCCTGACAATGTCACACATGTACCTGACAGGTACACAGCAATCGTAACAGAAGAAACACTTACGTGGACAACAAACATCTTCCTATTGGTCACTACTTACCTCATGACCGTGCCTGGACAACACCCCACCACTGTCTTAAAGGGACATCTCAGTGTCCTCAGACATGGCGTGTTTACACTAAGACCACTCAGAGAGGGAGACAGAGAGAGAGACAGACAGAGATTATGACCAGTATGCTTTCCTGCGAAGACAGTGGAGACAAAGGCGTGCAAGGGCTAGGGATCACCATCCTCATCTAAGCACATCTGTTGAAGCTGATGCTTCATCTGGACAGTGAGACAGGAGTCCATTTCCACCTGCAGAACCACACTAGACAGCAGCACCCCAGCTGTTGCTTCCAGATCTCCCACAGCTGACATGGGGGCCTGTGGAGCAGCACAGGGATGACAGACGTCCGCACAGACCCAGGTTGTTATGCACAATCTTGGGAATTATGGATGCTGAAGTCAGAGACTGGTACATGTTGACATCCCATAGCATCATCCAGTTATATTAGGTGGTCAAAGGTGACATTGACCCCATTTACAACATCAACTGTTGGCTGGTTTTGCAAAAACTGGTATGTGCCATCCATTTCATGTTAAGTGGATCGTTCCAGTCCACAGAAAGCTATATATCTGGCATGTCACAGGCCACATGTTCAAGGGCACTGGCTCAGGTGTTGGCAGCCCTCAAGAGGAAGGCCAGGAGATATTGCCACTCCTCTCCACAGCAGTTTTACACAAGGGGAGGCATGCCCAGGGTCATAGATGCCATAGACTGTACATATGCGAATAAAAGCTCCAACACCAGAGGGACATCTGTACATGAACAGGAAGAATTCCCAATCCATCAATGTACAGATGGTATGTGATGCCACAATGAGGATAACCCATGTCTGTACCTCCTATCTTGGCAGCTGTCACAATTCATACATCCTCAGACAGTCCTCAGTCCACAGGGACTTTGAGAACTGGATCTATACAGAAGGATGGTTTTTGGGTGAGTCAACAAACCAAACATCACACAACAGCCACAGGTGCACTCACATGATTAATGGAAACACAGCTAAGCATGTTAATGACACACAAGCAGTATATCATCCACATAACATGTGATCCCTGTCTTACTATGTCACTCCCTTTCAACAGGTGATGCCGGGTATGGTGGTAAACTGTGGCTCCTAACACCACTACCAAATCCTCAAACACCTACACAGGTGCGCTACAGTGAGGCATACGTCAAAACAAGAAATGCAGCTGAGCACACATGTAGCCTCCTCAAATCCAGATACAGGTGCCTTGTTCACTCTGGTGGAGTGCTTCAATGTACACCAGGAAAGGCCTGCAACATCATCCTGGCACGTGCAATCCTTCACAACATAGCAGCGGACACTAGGCTAGTCGAGGATATGGAGCCCCAACACCTTATGGAAGTCCCTGTTCTCCAACCACACAATGAGGACACCCGAAAAGGGGCAGAGATAAGAGACAGGCTCATCAGGGACCACTTCACCTGCCGTGAGCATAACACAGGAATGAAATACAATGCATGTATGTCCATGATCAGACCTGGGGAATATGTGCAAACATGCTCACATAACACTTAATGATCAGTTTCACTTCACAAAATGAATGACATATTCAGCCCTGGAATTTCCTGCTACAACCACATAGCTGCTACAGGATTCAACCCATGCAGCAGCTATTCTATGGATATGTCATATTGAGGGTGTGGATTCAACTAGCATGATGACATTGTCACTTCAAGGAAATCATCCATCCCTCTGTAAACAAATGAAAACCACATTGCCAATGTTCATCATATCCCTTAGATGAACTGACAGCAAACAACATACGTTAAGTTGAACATAACCATAACAACTGTAGAACCCTTGGAGCAACAGAGGGATATCCAATGCAATGGCATGCAATGCTTTGAATACCACTCTGGCATTTCAGGGGTTAATAAGATATTGGAGTTGGCATGAGAACAATAGTTGTACAAAGCCTAATGAAGGATAATAGGGATGGCTATACTGTGTTAGTGTTGTCTACAGCATCGCAGAAACTATATGGGAATCCATTTGCAAGGCCCACCATGCTAACCTGTGTATGCGTGTGTGCAGTACAATGACATTGCCATTTCAAAAACATGTTTTACGGGGCTTGATTCACATATTATTGATGTATTGATTCAAAGTCCTGGTCACACATAAATATGACTGGTTGACATACCCTTGTTTTTAACCTTATGGATTCCACAGGAGTAAACAAACCAGGTATCCTTTTAAAATGTCTCACAAAATAGCATGCAACATAGTGGCACATTAACCATATCACTATGATGACAAGGGGATCATGAGAATCTCTCCCTGCAGGAAATCACTAGATTCTCATGTCACTGACTAAAATGTTGTTGTATACATCTGCTGCTTGTAATCCTAATACCATTAATAATCTCTCACAATATCATATTTGCCTTACCCTGCAATATCAGATTTGCCTTTTCCTGACTCCAGTGTTGCTGGGTGCTGCTCCGGGCTCTCTCTCGCCTTCTCGGAGTGCTCTGTTCCACCCTGTCAATCTGAATGCAGAGAAGGGGAGAGAGTGCCCGGGGCAGCTCTCAGGAACACTGGCATCAGGGTAAGGCAAATCTGATATTGCATGGTAAAGCAAATATGATATTGTATGAGGTTATTAATGGTATTAGGGTTAAATGAGAGCCCAGAGCAGTGCTCAGTGCAAGGTTATTAATGGAATTAGGGTTACAAGCAGCATATGTATAGCGCAACGTTTTTGCCAGCGACATGAGAATCTCGTGCTTTTCATGCAGAGAGAGATTCTCATGGTGCCCTTGTCGTCCCGGCAGTATGTATAATGCGCCACTATGTTGCATGCTATTTTGTGAACAACATTTTAAAAGTGAACCAACAACCCACTGCAAACCAATGGGATATCTACCCCTACGGAACACAAATGGTTTATGGGAAAATGATAATTCATCCTTTGCATAGCAGACAAGTGGTGCAATTTCAAATCCTGTCATCTCTTCCCACAAGCATCAATGGCATAACCCATCAAGCAACAGAGGAATGTCCTAGTGACCCTGGTGAAACATTAAGTCCACATCCATGAAGCTCACCTCCTGCTGTTCTCTAGTCCTGGTGTTTAGTCATTGGGAAACCCGACTTTGTTCTCAACTTCTGAGAACCTTTCACTATTACAAAGCATGATAATTAATGTGTATGAGTTTCCTCAGATCTAAGGGGGCAACGTGTACAGCAATACTGCTCCTTTTCAGTGTTCAAAATCCTCTTGGAGAAAGTATTTGCAGCTCAGATTGGATTAATAAGTGGCCTCTTTATAGGTGAAATGTACCATCTGCTTGCTTCTAGAAGTCTTCATTGGATATTGGTAGAGTACAAACATGTTTATGCTCTAATGTATTGCTAAATATAATAAAGTAAGCCTATCACCATAAATTATATGTCTCTTGATTCTGATGTTGGTTTAGCCATATCTCCAGATAGCAAAATGGTTATGTGTTATGCATCTGTTATACTCATGAAAGCATATCACCCAAACTCAGTTAATCATAGACCATGAGTAGAGTGAGAAATATATTGATTTAACCCCTTAACACCATGTGACGTACTATGACCGTCACGGTCCATGAAATACTGAAGGACCGATGACGGTCATAGTACGTCACATACATTTTACTTACAGTGCTCTACTGGGAGCGCTGTAAGTAAAAATAGAGCCTGAAATTGACCGCTCCAAGATCGGAACAATCTCTATCAGGCCCAAAAGTGACACGCCGATACACGCAACAGGTCAAGTGTACTGGTGCGTCAGCGTGCATCAACGTGGTCCTTATGGGATGGAAACGTCCTAGGACCGCCGGTCGCTTAGGGGTTAAGGAGATGATTTGGAAGATTCACTAAGGTGTGATGAAGAGGTAAGGAAGTGAAGATATCACATCTCCAGTTCCTATGTTATTCAGTGGAGCCTATGAACTGAAATTGCGCTAGTTTAAAAGATATTGGTGCATAGGCTTTATTGAATGACATAGGAACTGGAGAGGTGATAGCATTAGGGGGGTCATCTCCACCTCATCAAATCCCTGTCACACCTAAGTGCTGTATTGTGTAATCAGTTGAGCCAAATATTGGCCTCTTCAGCTCCTGTCTTGTAGCCTAGCTCAATATTGTTATCAACAATTAACCTTGGATTACTAGGTGTGTGATGGATTTTCCCTCATCAGAGTGTGAATCCCAGCATATGTTTGTTTAGCTGATATATCCTGTCAGTGAAAATTTAACCCAAAAAACATGGTTGGCTAACACCTCAATAACTACACAAGTGGATGGAACCAAATGTGGACAGTATGCTATGTGGTAGTTGTCAGTTGTTCAAGTTCAACTAACATCACTGCTACACAACACCTACATATTGTTTTGCTTTGCTACGTGGATTGTGAATTGAAATTGAACAACCGTGTATGTGGTGTGTGATTACCCATGGGACAACACCTTAACCCTTTGAGTGCCAGAGAGGTATGCAACGCATGCATTGCGTACTCCTCTGGCACTCAGAGGGTTAAAGCCAATTAATATATGCAGGAGTTGTTCACTGCATTGGAGACATATCTGCCACTTTACCTGTTAGAAACCAGAAACATACACAGACATAAATCGGATGAATCAGTGCAAATTTATTTGGGAAAAGATGACAAATGGGGCATTATTTCTTTTTTTTGGGGGGGAGGCTTTGGAAGGGACTGCAGAGGTGGTTGTTGTCACCGATTGTCTGGTTACTCTGGGGATTTGTGATGTTGCTTCAGGGGTCACACTGGTGGAGGTGGCTGCGTTGAACCACTCCATGGATTGCTGCTCCCTCTCCATCTGCAGGTTCTCCATGTGATTGAGTTATCGCATTTCCACGAGCAGCTGGCCCATCTTGTCCATCATTCTTGTGCAGAATTGCCGTACCTCTGTGGTCAGAACTGTCTGCTGGGATTCAAGGCACAGAGGATTGCTGTGATCCTCTGGGAATCCCTTTGCAACCTCCTCAGGTATTTATTTGTTCTCATTGACTCCCTGAGTTGCCTCCTCTGCATGATCAAGCACTGTGTCCCCATTTGCATACTTTGCCTTGTTGTGGACATTGAAGTGTTCAGAGATGTTGGACTCTCTGGGGATGGTGGTGGCTCCACAATATCCTCTGCCTCCTCCTACTGGCCATTGGTTCCCTCCAGCTCCTTTTAGGGTTCCTCTGGTGGTGGTGGTTAGGTCTGTTGTGGTCATGTAGGCAGGGGCCCAGAATGTCTGGAGCCAGGGGATGCATGTACCCCCACTACATCAATGGAGTCCGAACTTGCCACAGATGGCTGGCCCTCTGGTTGTATGTATGTACCTTTATTTATGTAGCACTATACATGTACACAGCACTTAACAGAAGTTGAAATAACACAATACAAAAATACAGTACTGGGTTAAGAGCATTAAGCTAAAGTGCCATCATTGCATTATTTGTGGGGGAAAGTGCAGCAGGGGAAACATACACTGGGGAATGGATCCTGCCCCAAGGAGCTTACAATCTAATTAGAATTCATGACGACATACAGAGACAGTAGGAGGATGATTATAAGTGCAAGTACAAGGTGTGGTGAAGGATGTGCAGAAGGATTCTGATGTGACTATCGGTGTCCAAGAGGAGGATATTGCTACTGAGATGCCTCCTTGAGCAGGTGGGTTTTGAGGAGATGCTTGAAGGTGATGAGTGTGAATGATTGGCAAATAGTGATGGGAGGGCATTCCAAGTCGAGGGGCAGTCAGTGATAAAGCTTGTATCCAAGAGATGGCTCGAGTGTAGGGAGAGGACAGGAAGAACCCTTGAGAAGACCGTAGGGGACGGGAAGGGGTGTAGCGGGAAATAAGAGCAGAAATGTAAGAGGGTGCTGAAGAACAGAGAGATTTACAGGAGAGGAGGAGAATCTTGTAAGAAATAGGATACTTTATAGGTAGCCAATTGAGGGATTTTAGGAGGAGATGAGAGGGAAGGTATCTGGGAGTATATGTAGTGATTCTTGTGGCTAAATTGAAAACAGATTGAAGTGGAGAAAAATGTGAAGCAGGAAGACCAGAGAGTAGAATGTTGCAGTAGTCAAGTCTAGAGAAAATGAGTGCTTGAGAGAGAGCTTTTGCAGTTGATATGCAGAGGAAAGGACATATTTTGGCAATTTGTTTTAGGAAGAAACAACATGTTCTGGTGACAGCTTGGATATGGGGGAAGAAAGTTAATTTAGAATCAAGTATGTCCCCAAGACATCGTGCTTTGGATACTGAGTGTATGGCAGAGTTCTTTATTGTGATGAAGAAGGAGGTTGGTGTATGGGTTTTAGGAGGGAACACAACCAACTCTGTCTTAGCCATATTAAGTTTAAGATAGAGATGGGCCATCCATGATGAAATAGCAGAGAGACATTGAGTGACTCGAGACTGCACAGCTGGAGTGAGGTCAGGGAAAGAACGACAGATTAGTGTGTCATATGCATACAGATGGTAATTAAATCTAAGAGATGAGATGAAGTCACAAAGTGAGAGGGTGTAGAAGGAAAAGAGAAGTGGTTCCAGGACTGATCCCTGAGGAACACCTACTGAGAGGTCGTGGGGAGATGAGAAATGTGTGCAGTGTGTCCAGTAGGAGTGCATGATTAACAGTGTCGAAAGCAGCAGACAGATCTAGTAGGATTAGTATACTGAATTGTCCTTTGTCCCTTGCTGTGTATAGGTCATTAGTAATTTTTGTTAGGGCTGACTCGGTGGAATAGTTGGAATAGAAATCTGACTGTAATGGGTCAAGAAGAGGGATTTGAATTGAGAAAAGAGATTAAGCAAGATAATACATGGCTTTTCAAGATCTTAGATGCAAAGGGGAGGAGTGAAACTGGACGGTAATTTGAAAGACAGGTGGGGTCGAGTGAGGGTTTTTTGGGTATCGGTCTGACTATTGCATGTTTGAACGAGGATGCAAAAGTTCCAGTGGAAAGAGAGGAGTTAAAGATATTAGTAAGGCTGGGAGCAAGAGTAGTTGCAAGTACCTTAATAAAGTGAGATGGCATGTGATCCAAGGGGCAGATAGTGGCCAGAAAAGAGGATAGTAAAATAGGTACTCTTTCTCTGCTTGCAGATTTGTTGGGGGTGTGAATTCCTCCTGCTGTTGAGGGTGCTGTGGCTCCCCAATTAGGTCCAAACGTTCATTATCTAGTGGCCACGGGTCATACCATGGCCACTGGTAGCTAGTTTCCTCCCACCTGGGTGTCTAGTCCTATCTGGGCCCATGCTGTGATTCCATCCAGGAGGGTCTGTGTGGCCATGGTGTGGGCTGATATGATCGACATTGTGTAGTGGGCACTGTGCTAGGCATCCAGTGCCTTCCCAGTGGTGGTAGGGTGGTGGGGCCATCCAATAATGCACTGAGCTGGACGGAGGCATTCACCTCCCAGAAGGTATACATTCTGTGATGACAATGGGTGCCTGGCTGAACCCAATGGTTGGTGGAGGTGGTGCTGGTGGTGGTGATGGTGACCGCCTGCTTGTCCTCTCTTCATGCTCCTAAGGTGGAAGTCACTGGGGGGGTATCATATGCCTTCTCCTCACTGTCCTCCTGTTTGGCATGGATGTTGTGTGGGGAAATTACATGGTGTGATTAGTAATGTATGCAATGACAAGAAAGATGCAAGACAATTACATTGACATATGAATCCTTGAGTGGCAGGATGGTACCAGTGCATTGCGTTGCACTGGATACCCTGGCAACCAATGATTAATGAGCTTGACAGGATCCTTTACATCAGGTCTGTCCAAGATCAGTTCTCAGGGCCAACAACAGGCCAGGATTGAAGGATTTCCCTGATTAACCACATTTGGACTGACCCATCTGTACTTAACCAGGGATATCCTTCAGTCCTGGCCTGTTGGAGTCAATTGAGGACTAAACTTAGACAACCCTGCTGTACATTCATGTAAGCAATCTACAGCAGTTGATGTTATCATATGTGTCCAGATGAGAGTAGATGGCCTGAAATATCTCCTTGCCATCCCCACTCTTCAGGATGCATATGATAACCAAAGCTTAACCATCACAGTTCAGCTGAGACCAATCGATTGCATACACCACACATAGGCCTAAGAAGCAAGGAAACTATGGCCTTGAACCACACCAATTCCCCTCTTTGCCATCCCCACTCCTCAGGATACATATGATTCCAAGGATATTTAATCTACTTAGTTGTCACTGTTTTTCAAGAGTGCATTGTTTTGCTTTGGGGCTCTTGTGTTCTTTAGTTCGAAGCCATGTATATGCAATCTGTTTGTCTTGGTGGAACTGTGATACATGAACTGATCCCTGTGGAGAGGTCACGCTCTGTGCTTGAACCACCTTTCTCACCATGATTGTTGTAGACCTTAGCTCTGTTGCTATTGGTCCATGAGACTTTTTAAGGACTGGATTTTGATCTGAGCCTTGCACCATTATTTGAGTTTGTTTGTTGCTTGACCAGTTTTTGATGCAGTTCGACCTTGGATTGTGGATTGTTTGGATTGTCTTTCCAGTTTACGTTTACTGACTACAGATTCCATTTATCTCTGATACCCCTTATGCTCCTGGTGACCTCTGTCTTGATTATTCTGTTGCTTGGCTCCTTTCACGTCGATAGGTACATTCGTATCTTGGGCCTTTGGACCTGGGAGGTATATTGTACTCTCTATTCTACCCATATTCTCTGTTCGCTCTCTGACCCAGGCTACTGGCACCATTTATTGTATTTACATGCTCGCACCCTATCATTACCTGCGACTTTGGGCATCCACATTGTCTTGGTAGCCTCTGCCTGACTCTGCTCAACAGTGCATTTCCACTGCAGGGCAAGTTGAAGCCGGGAGTGTTGCATCTCTCAATGGTCCCATCTCTCTGTGTTTCGGGCTGTCTGACTATAACTGGTTTCGTAGCCTTGGTGTCTGAGTTTTCAGGGGTGAGTTGTTATTATCCTCCTGGTCGATCAGTTACCCTCACTTGGTTAACCCTATACGACTTTGGGTCCTACTGGTTTGAGAGTCATATGGTCGCTTATATATCACTAGGTGGCAGTAGTGGCCCCCTCTATAGTATCTGTGGGGATTAAGAAATACTGTCGATCCTTGTCGTACTCAGTTCGAACCATGGCCTTATATCCATAACAGTTGTCATATTTGTCATACTCGCTTCGACTCCTAGTTGTAGATTATTTCCCTTTCTTTTTGGCAGATCCTCTTCTACTACCGGTCGTAGATTTTCCTTTCTGACATTGACTGGGTTATATCCATTTATGGTTATAGCTCCATTCGGGGTGTCTTCATTTGCTGTCTGCATCCTGTGTTCTTCCCCATAATTGGGGGAAGCAGATTTGTTTGGAGTTCCTGTCATCTGCACAAATATCCTCTAACCTGGGAGTCTGAGTATACGGTACAATCTAGTTCCATCCTGGTCAGGGACTCAGCTTAAATGGGGTCAGACATCTGGCTTCGTGGCCAGCACCTTTAATCTGGCTTTGGCCGCAGCAAGGGATTAAGTTTACTATCAACATTCCCAAGCATGGTTTTCCTGACAGTAAACCTTTTGTATTGTGTTAGTCCTCAATTAACCATTGGAGTGCAAGAGGGGTAGTCAATGCATTGTTGACCAATGCGCTGATCATCCCTCTAGCACTCAAGGGGCTAGGTGCTGCCCTCCTTCTGGCTACATGTTTAACATTGCAGAGGAACATGACAGAACTTCATATAACATGATGGCAAGCTTTGTTTGTGTGGAGTGGATATTATGGAAACACAGTAAGGAGGGAGTTAAAGATGGACTTGGACTGGATTTGTTCTGCTGTAACCTTCCCATTTGTACTTGGATTGTCCAGTATTTTGTCCTTGTTTTAATCCCCTCAGAGCTGTGTTGGTGCAGTTGTGTGAATGAATGCTGGCCATGTGTTCTGGTGTAACTGTGTTGACATATAGTAGGTTTGAGGGTTTATGTGGTGTGTGGTTATAGAATGAAGCACGGATAGTGTGGCTGGTGCTGTCATCGGCAATGTCTGATCCTCCAGGGACCCCCCTCAACAGCCATTGATGACAAGTTGTGCCTGAGCTTGTCCTCCCAGGGGTTAAAACTCCAGTACCTCGGCGTGAGTGACAACCTCTACCATTTTCTTCTTCACCAGCCTCTCATAGTCACCCCAGCACTTCTTCATGGAGTCCAGGGTTCTCTGGCAGATGGAGACTTCATTCACCTGGTTCAGCACCTGTCACCAGGCAAACTTCTTCCAAGCCCCCAGACCAGCAAACCTTACCCTCAGGAACAAAGATGTTGTCCCACTCCTGGATGCTCTGGACGAGGACTCTAGTCTTCTCGTAGGAGTATTTAGGGTCCCTTAGCTTCTCCTCATCAGTTCCAGCCTGTAATGTGTCAGAGCTGTGGCTTGAATGGCTTGCCTGTGCTAGATAACGTTGACTGTTTCCTTGGCATTAGACCTATAGTATGTTAATTATCAGTTGATTGGGATGTGCAGTGAGGTGAAAAAAGGTGCAACGCAGGTTTTTGAGCTACGTGGATTTGTTGTACCTACTGTCGTCACTATGTAGTGCATTTGTCATAGTTCAAATATTATTAAGGAACATGTTTTTTTTTGCCTTAACGGTGGTTTTACCGGGCTCAATTTAATCGAGGCCTATAAAATTAAATTTTTGAGTCCAACTTCTAAATCCATTTAGTATCCTTATCTGATCTTAATTTCACAAAGTCAACAATTTCAAAAGCAACAAGTTTAGATCTGAGGTGAATTCTTTCTTAAAGGGCTAGTAATGTTTCACAAAAAAAGCAGGTCCAATTAATCTTCATAGTATTTGGGCCATGGAGATTTTATTTCAATACTGTCAGAGTTGTAGTCCATGAGTAATTGAATGATAAAGTATCCCCCTCCCGTCCCTTTTACTTAGTTTAAGCCACCTCCCCTCAGATGTGGAATCTGTTCCTGGTACTAGACATATCACAGCAAAGGACAATTTTCTTACTGTGAACATAAGGAAAACCCTGAGGTGAGCAGTGTTACATCAGTAAAAGGGACGGGAGGGGGATACTTTATCATGGCCCAAAAACTATGAAGATTAATTGGAGCTGCTTTTATTGTGAAACATTACTATCCCTTTAACCTAGTCTAGTACCAATAACATGAGAGCATTTATTCAATATCCCAAACCATTTTTTGCAAAATTCATGGTTATTGCATCCAGTGTTGGATATTTTGAAAACTCTTGATAGTTACTTAGTTCGTTTGTAATTAGAAAGATAAGCACGGTGTAAATACAAATCAGCTTTAATTTTCTTAAGTATTAATAGCTTTCTATTTATGTATTGAGCTCTGTATTTTATCTCTACTTGTGCCACAGTAACTTTAAATAAAATAGTTGTACTATGTAAGACAGTAATTGTGATTAGTTTTTTCTTTCATCCATTGTGGAACACCAAACCATTGGGGTTAAGTAGCTATCACAAAGAGATGGGGAATATGCAAACTAAAGTACTATGGATGAGGAGACTCCCTTCTAGCTCCACTTAACCACACCCACACTCTGGAGAGTAACATGGCTGGGCCTTCTCTTCAAGATACTCTTTTATTAGATATGTATTTTCGCACTTTCTTATTCATGAGGCATTTCCTTTCCACCATTTAGCAGGCAAAGTTGATGATCAAACCCTTGGGAGCCAAAAGATACAGAATATTATGTATGCTCTGTCCATGTAAGTTTCTTTGTCTGCTGGCCACAATCTGAAGCCTGTTTTGGGTGCATAGCTTATTCCCTTCATGTTTAATTTTATTGTCTTTATTTTTCTTTTACAGTACAATCCATAAGTATTTGGGCAGTGATGCAAGTTTTGTTGTTTTTGGCTCTGTACTTCAGCACATTGGATTTTAAATGAAACAATGACTAAAAGGATAAAGTGCAGACTGACAGCTTTAATTTGTGGGCATTTACATTCATAACCGTGAACCATGCAGAAATGATTGTAAGAATCTGGTCCAGAAAGTCCTGGTCTGCTGTTATCTGCTGCTCTGCCTGTTTACCTGTAGACACCCATTCCATTCACTCCAGCTCTGCTATTTCCTGTCTTCCAGTCTATTTCCAGGACACACACTCTGAGACCTGCATTATGCAGTCTCACAGACATTTTAATGCACATGTATATTGTTTCACTGACTAGTGCTCTACTGCTGTGATTATTATTTTCTGTGTATGACCTTGGCTTTGGATTCTGACCATGCTTATTTGCCACCAGTCCTGACCTTAGTTTAGTTCCAAACCTGATTCTGTTTATTGATTTGTATTTGGGGAAATAGATTGCTTGTGAGCTCCTAGTCCTGTTATTCACCTGTGTGAGATTCCTGCAGCTGACATCACTACCTAGCTTCACTCTCAAGAAGCTTTCAGCAGCAGCCTTGAGAGTTAGTTTTGTCTGTCAGCCTGTAGCCACCCATCGTCTAACTTTATCTGCAAGTGATTTGAATTTTTCATTCTCTGTGAAAGCTCTCAATGACTGTTACTGGTTGTTGTTTCTGCATCTGTTCTCCCTAGTGACCCCTCTTCTGCCCTGCAGGTCTGTCTCCTATCCTGTTAACCAGTGTTACAACCCTTTTTAAGCATAATCCCTACATTTTATGGGACCAAAAGCAATTGGACAAATAACATCATCTTAAATAAAGTTGTCATATTTTGTTTCAAATCTTTTATATGCACAAAAATCTACACATGCTAATTCACCACATTAGCCTATAACCTAAAAAAGTGTAGAAGCAAAAAATAGGCACTAATGGGGAATTTAAGCAGTGAAGAGAAGAAAGAGAAAGATACTAGCACACTATTGCCGTTAACCCCACTAGGTAAGATAAGGCAATAGAATAAAACAATTAAAATGTAACTTTTAATAAAGTATTCATCTAAAATGCCATGGCAGAATCTGGCTTGCCACTTTATCATGTATGGGAACAAAAACACAAACTGCCAACAGGTTATTGAAAAAGCAAAGGAATGCTCGGGAAGTAACTCATAAGATATAATATCTATCTATACATTTGACTCAATTTCTCAAAGAGCATTAGCTCTAAAAGAAAGGTCTATGACAGAAAAAATATAGAATTGCCACCTATAATGTCTCAATGATAAGGTTTATGTGGGCAAAAGAGAAAATATGAAAGTCTAAATTTAAACGGATCACAAACCAATGACAAATGTTTTGTTAGTACTTCTTCAAATGCAGAATGTGGCACCACGTCTGAAGATGTACTAACCAAACGAGCATAGGTGTTTTGTGATATACATTATTTTTTTTGCCACTGATATGCTCTTTAACATCATAATGATTTTTTTAAATACACTGTATTTTAATCCATAAATTGGATCACAGGAGTCTATGGATCAAATGAACTGTGGAGCGGCACAGGAATCTGTAGATCAGATGAAATGTAGAGCTGAGCAAGAATCTGTAGATCAGAGGAACTATACAGCTGCACAGGCATTTGTAGGTCAGATGAACTGTAACATTGCATAGAAATCTATTGATCAGATGAACTGTAATGCTGCACAGGAATCTGTAGATCAGATGAACTGTAATGCTGCACAGGAATCTGTAGATCAGATGAACTGACTGCTGTATAGGAATCTATAGATGAGCTGAGACTAGGGCTGATGCCAAGCTTCATACAGAGATAAGTTCTAAAGCAAAGAGAGAGGAACCCTGCTCCAAATTCTAAGTGTCACCCTTGGTCTGCTGAGGTGCGGAGAGGTACAGCGGAGGGCAACCAAGAGGTTGAGGGCCACCCATGGAGGTGAACAGCTGAGCAGGAGGAAGCCAAGGGACAAAACTGGGTAGATAGTCGACAAGCCAGGTCAGAAGCCAAGGAATCCAGGTGAATGATGTCACAGGGAGGCTCCAGAGAGAAAGAGATAAGAACACCATGGTCTAGCCAGATAGTCAAGATGCAGGGTATCCAAGGAGACAAACAGAAGCTCAACCATTTAGAACCGGGTCCTGATCTCAAATCAGAACCTATTATCTCTCCTGATCACATTATCGCCGCCTTGTCTGCAAACACATTGAGGATGATTTTACAAGTCCAAGGGGTTCTTGTTCCTAGACAACCTCCTGGCATTCTGTTGACAGTACATCCTGGAGTCCAGAAAACTATGGATCTGGTCCTTCATCAGTTTTGGTGCCTCTCTTTGACAGGATGTCCAAGACATGCTTGATGATTTCTATTCCTGTGCCCGGGCTAAATCCATCCATCACTCTCCTGCAGGTCTTCTCCTTGTGTTGCTGGTCCATTTTCTTCCCTGGATGCAGAATGTCATGGATTTTATTGTGGAATTGCCTGTCTCTCAAAGTTGTACAGCTATTTTTGTTGTGGTCAACAGATTTTCTAAACTAGCATACTTTGTCCCAATTAAAAATGTACCTTCTGCTACAGAATTGTCCTCTATATTTTTCCAAGAGATATTCCATCTCCATGGTTGCCCACTGAAGATCATCTCAGACAGATGATCACTGTTTATCTCCCGTTTATGGAAGGCGTTCTGCTCAAGGCTTGGCATCTCTCTACTTTTCTCCATGACATACCATCCACAATCCAATGGTCAGACTGATCAAACCAGTCAGTATTTAGAAACATTCCTGCAATATTTCATCAACGATAATCAAGACAACTGGGTAGAGTTATTACCCTTTGCTGAATTTGGCTTCAATAACAATTGTCAGACTCACTGCAGTGTTCCACGTTCTTTACAGTCTATGGCTTTGATCCATTATCTGCCTCCTCCGCGACTCCGGCAGCTGACTTCTTGGTGGACTAGCGTCAACAACTTTGGAAGCAGCTTCGGCTCAGATTGAATAACTGATTAAAAAAAAAGCAACAGCATCAAAGTCAAGGCCCTGCTTATTGATATGGGGACATGGTTTGGCTCTATACTAGGCATCTTAACATCCACCAACTCTCTAATAAGCTGGGCTCTCATTTTGCTAGACCCTTTAAAATTCTAAGATGTATCAGTCCAGTTACAGTATCCCTAAAGTTACCTTCTTCCTGGAGAATCTACAAGTCCTTCCATGTATCATTGTTGAAACCAGTAGTTAATAACCTCTTCTACTCGGATCCTCTTCATCCTCCTCTGGTTCTTAGGGAAGGGTATCCTACATTTGAGGATTGAAAGATTCTGGATTCCTGAAGGGTATATCGTTCCCTGCAGTAGCTAATTGACTGGAAAGTTTATGGTCCTGAAGATAGAGCTTGGATACCTGCTTCTAATGTGCACACTCCTGCCTTGGTTCAAACCTTCCATAGAAGACATCCCGAGTAGCCAGGTCCCCCAGAGGTCTCCCTTGAAGGGGGGGGGTAGTTTCATGCCCCTGAAAGTCTACTGACCCATGGCCCTTTAAGTTTCTGGCACCAGAGTTGCACATTGCTTGATTATTGAGACATTGTGCCTAGCTAACATTGTTCCTGAGCCTCATGTTGATCCAGTGCTTGACTAAGAATTCTCCTTAACCCTTTAAGTGCCAGAGAGTTACAGAACACATTGCTTTGCAATGCGTTCTGCACCTCTTTGGCACTCAAAGGGTTATGTTTGTCTTCTGGCTTGTCGTTCCTTCCATACCTCTTTCTGTGGACTGACCCCCTAGTGCTGACTCTGGCTTCTTGACTACGTTCCTGCCCTACCTCCTACTGTGGATTGGCCCCTTGGCGCTGACTCCAGCTGACTTGGATACCTCATGACTTGACTACCTGGCTAGACCCTGATGTACTTATATCTCTCCTGGCCTCCCTCTGACTCCGTTCGGCTGCATTCCTTGGCTTCTGACCTGGCTTGTCGACTATCTGACTGCCTTCATCCCTCGGCTTCCTCCTGCTCAGCTGTTCGCCTCCATGGGTGGCCATCCACCTCCCTCTTCAGTACTTCTCTGCACCTCAGCAGACCAAGGATGATACTTCATATTAGAAGCAGGGTTCCTCTCTCTCTCTGCTTCAGAACTTATCTCTCTATGAAGCTTGGCATCAGTCCTTGTCTCAGCTCATCTAAAGATTCCTATACAGCAGTCAGGTCATCTGAGCTACAGATTCCTGTGAAGCATTACATTTCATCTGATCTACAGATTTCTGCCCAGCATTACAGTTCACCTGATCTACTGATTTCTGTGCAGCATTACAGTTCATCTGATCTACAGGTTCCTGTCCAGCATTACAGTTGACCTGATCTACTGATTTCTGTGCAGCATTACAGTTAATCTGATCTACAGATTCCTGTGCAGCATCACAGTTCATCTGATCTACAGATTCCTGTGCAGCGTCACAGTCCATCTGATCTACAGATTCCTGTGCAGCATCACAGTCCATCTGATCTACAGATTCCTGTGCAACGTCACAGTCCATCTGATCTATAGACTCCTGTCCCATATTACCACTCTGCTTTCTCCATATTATCTGATTAACCATCTGCCTGACTTTATTCCTTATCAAGTGGATTCCTGACTGGCACCCCATTGAGTGTGGGAATTGGACTCTTGCAAAACTGTGTTGACGAAACTGCATTTTGTATCCAGGTTCCTGTCTAGGTCTGTTCTCTTCCCCACGGGCTTGCACTCCAGCTCCTGAATCAGAGAGTGACAACCTTCTTTTTGCTGAGTACCCAAGCTTCACCCACAAGCTTAGATCTCAAGCACCTGGAGTTGTCGTCCAGTCGTAGAACTAAAATGTCTCAATCATTTTGTTCACACACTGAGATTCAAGATGGAATCCTTGTGTTCCATCATATCTGCTATGTGTCCAGAGGAGCTTTTAGCTTCTCTGGACATAAAGAATGTGTATCTTTACTTGCCAATTCATGTCCAACATCAGTGATTCCTTTAGTTTGCTTTTCAGGATCGCCATTTCCAATTTATGCTCCAAGACCTTCATAAAAAATGATGGTGGCTTAGACTGATCATATTCATTCATAAGGGATCTCCTTTAGAATTAATGAAAGGAATGAAGTGAATAGCATTACTGGTGACCATAAGAGAAAATGTTCTCATGTAAAAAAAGTTTAAGATGTTATAACTTTTGAATGAAAAATCTCCCAGTAGTGCCTTTTTACCTTGGTTTACTCAGAAGGAAAATCATTATAAAATTTTTTTTAATAAAAAAGTCCTGTTGCTTTAATGTAGTGTGTGTCCTGAGAAGTAAAGATATACAGACATAACACTCTGTCATTGTCACTCATACACCTCATCTCTCTTTCTTCTCTCTCGCTGTCTCTGAAACATGAACACACACCTCACCTCTTTTTTTTTACTAATTGTCAGAAAGGGGGATTACCAGTGGGGCAAAGGTATTGCAGACTTTGGTAGCAAGTTCTCTATATAACACCTATTACAAATCAAATGTGTACACACACCTACACACAGAGGCTAATGTAGTAAAAAGCACTGAACAGATTTGGGGGCACACCAACTAAGCCATTGGGTCAAATAATCATTCACATTGATTTAATTTTATTTCATGGGAATTTTAATGAATGATAGAGAGGTATCCAGTGCTACATTTTAAAAATGAAAAGTTGTCTTCTAAAACACTGATAATATACTGCAGCCAGAAAAAAATCAAATAATCACAAACAGTATCACAAATATATATTATTAACTCGAACTCTCCATATCTCCTTCCTACTTCTTATTTCCAAGCTCACCTTGTGTACAACTACTTAACCCAGTGTCTGTTCTCAAAGGCTATTTTTGGCCCCAAACAATTTGATTTCCACTCAGAACATTTCACTGATTTTTGGTCTAATAAGAAGCAAATAACAAGCTACTCACAGCTAAATCCAAAAGACACTTCTCCATACTAATTCTTTTTGATCTTTCAGTTGTGTTTGACACAGCTGTCTAACTGCTTCTCCTGCAAACCATTCACTCTTTTGGTCTATGTGAAACAGCCAGTGGCAATACTCAATGGAGGGCTCTGGTGCAAACATTTTTTTACTGTACTGGCCTCCTAACTCATAACTACAACCCCTGGGGCAGATGGGCCCCCTAGGATGCCAGGCCCTCTCGCAACTTCACCTTGTGAACCCCTGGTAGATTTGCCCCTGAACACAGCCCCATAATGGTTCTTCCTTACTCTACCTAGCAATGTTTCTCATCTTTTCTAAAACAAACACGCTCTTTTAATCACCAGTACCTACCCTGTGACCAACATGTTAATTGTCCCACCTTCAGACCCCCCCAAACTCTCTTATTATCTCTAATGTATAGCACTACCACCTGCCTTTACCTCATGGTTACATGCCCTCCCCTTCCTCTGTAATCTCTCACAAGCCAAGCCCTCTCCCGAGTTGTATCTGTCTGTACATATGTGTCACATTGTTGGTATCCCCCACTTTTGTATAGTGACAAGGAATATGTTGGTGTTTTATAAATAAAATACAATAAAACTAATAATAATAACAATAACAACACACTGTTTCACAATTCATTAGAAACCACTGCAGCATTAAAGGGATGTTGAATTTGTATTTGTCCTCTATGTTGCAGCTTGTTTGCTCCCAAATTGCTACAGTTCTTGTTAGTACACCAGCCTTGTTTTGTTATAGTTGAAGGTGCTGAACAAGTATGGCCCTCCAAAAAAAGTTTGAACAGATATGGATCTGTTTGACACCCCCTTGCACCAGGAAGAGTAATGCCCTTAGAATAAATATACATAACTAGTGTAAAAGTCCGTGTACACAGGCCAAGTTCCGGGTGATGTTAACCAATGCGTTGCATACCCCTCTGACACTCAAAGGGTTAAGAGGCCGGTCCTGTTCTGCTTCCTGCCGCCGACCCAGTCATGCACTGTAGAGACTGGCGGAAAGCACAGAATGCTCCCAGCATTCCGTGCATTTGGGCAGTCTCTACTTAGCATGACGGCTTCTGACAAACATCCTAGCAAATTATTATATAGGATACGTTCCACACTGAACCTGTTATATGAAAATTGTGCATTTTTGTGGTGTTTCATTGAGTATCAGAGCGGTGTGCTAAACAAAGATATAAATACTCCAGAAAACAATCTGAAGGTCAAGCAAAGGGTTAAAGTCCCTCTACAGTAGGAAATTTCTTTATACAATATGTTAATCCAAGCACAATGCATGGTTTACTCAGAAGGGTTAGTCTTTAATTTTACTTAATCTCTTTCAGTTTTCAATTGTTTCTCTATAATTTCCTTTATCATTCCATTATTTTCCTTTCTACAAGCTTTGTCAGATGTGTGAGTGGAGTCGCTGTATCTTTAACCCATGTAACTGAATAAAAGTCAAAAGAGCTGACTTGACTGCAGATATTACTTTCTGAAGCCATCACACTTCAATTAAATATTTGGCAGTGTTGAAATCCAAATATTCCATTATGCCAGGAAAACTTGTGGAACTGAAACAACTTCTCTTCTACAATACATCTTGAGCAGTGCTATTGATCATCAGTTTGCTTTTTGAAGTTGATTGCCTATCCACAATGCTAGTCTTTCTATCAGTATTGAAACCATTGATCTTATGGAATTTATGTAGGACAGTACTCTGTTGCTGATCTGCAGATACATGCTTCATAGTGATTAACAGACTGAAACCTGACTTAATTATAAGTTACTCTTTATATAACACACAAAATCTCATTTGTTGACACCTCAGATTTAATTATATTTTTCATATTTATATTTTACTGCTATATACATTGTTAAAGTAATGTTACATGGTATATGATTTCTAGAA
This sequence comes from Rhinophrynus dorsalis, assembly GCA_037306005.1. NCBI lineage: Eukaryota > Metazoa > Chordata > Amphibia > Anura > Rhinophrynidae > Rhinophrynus > Rhinophrynus dorsalis. The sequence continues at coordinate 117,679,198 of CM074722.1, forward strand.
ATAATAAAGTTTCCCTTATGATGTGCCTGATATCATATTCTGAATGTATTACACTACATAATTTAGTGTCATCTGTAAATATTGAAATATGTCTGACCATTAATACATTGTCCTGTCACATTATTATACACATTATTTGTTTTTCTGTGAATACTGAAAGAAGCAATAGATACCTTAAGTATAAAAGTGGTATACTGCAATTGTGAGGTAGAGCAACTACTCCAAGGGTGGACACACAAACATTTCTCAGATTTGCACTCTCATTTAAAAAGTAAAAAACACAGAAGAGAAGGTGCACATGCCCTAAGTATAGACTGTTAAAATTCTTGATATTTTCACCTCCATCATGCCATGGAGTCATAATAGGCCTGCCGCACCAGGAGCATAAAGGGTGTGTGCGTGCGTAAGGACACAGACGTGGGTGCGTGCACAACCCAGAAGCAGCCCAAAGGAGAAGGATGCATGGAGCCGCAGGTCCACTGAACAGCAGCCAGACAGTCCCCATGGCTCGTAAGGAGGCGGCCTGGAGACCTAGGCAGTGGCAACACAAGCCTCTCCTGAAAGGAGGAGAGGAAGCCTAGGACCGCAGGATGGCCAAACCCAACCTGGCACAATCCCCGAGGCAGAAGGTGATGCTCCGATGGAGCCTCAATACAGCAGGTACCCTGACAGTGCCCTCCCCTCAACGACTCCTCCCCCGAAGAAGAAGACCAGGCTTGGAAGGAAAAGGGGTGTGAAACCTTCGGAGGAGGGCAGTGGTGTGGATGTCAAGGGATGCCGCCCAAGACCTTTCCTCAAGTCCATACCCCTTCTAATGGACCAGATATTGCAGCTGTCACCTGGACATCCTGGAATCAATGATGCTTTGAATCACATACTCGACATGATTGCCGACAAGCACTGGACCCGGCCGAGTAGGCAGAGAGGTATATCTATTGCAGACCAGTGGGTTAAGGGGCAAAACATGAAACACGTTAGAGATGCGCATGGTGGGAGGAAGGTCTAGGGCGTACGCAACTGGATTCACCTGGTGGAGTATACAGTAAGGCCCTATAAAGCGAGGACCCAGCTTCTGGGTAGGCACTCAAAGGTTCAGGTTACAAGAGGATAGCCAGACTCTCTCCCCAACTTGGTAGGCCAATGCTGGGAGACGTTTGCGGTCGGCCTGAAGCTTTTGCAGATGCCTGGATCTATGAAGTTTTCTCTGTACCTGTACCCAAGTGGAACGAAGTTCCCTTAAATGATTATCCAACACTGGAATGTCCTAAGGTGAAAAGGAGGTAGGCAGCAGAGCAGGTTGGAACCTGTAGTTCGCCAAGAACGGGGACATGTGGGAGGAAGAATTGATAGCATAATTACGTGCAAACTCCGCCTATGGTAGCAGGTCCAACCAATTATCATGGTGATTCGATATGCAGCATTGCAGGAATTGTTCCAAGGCCTGGTTGGACCGTTCTGCCACACCATTCGATTGGGGATGGTACGCAGAGGTAAAGGAGAGATGGATACCCAATTGTATGCAGAAGGAGTGCAAAAATCTAGAAACAAACTGACTCCCACCATCGGAGACTATTTCCTTAGGTAATCCATGCAGTATAAAGACATCCTGTGCAAACACCACGACTAACTCCTGGGCAGAAGGTAATTTAGGGAGGGGAACGAAATGAGACATTTTGGATAATCTGTCTGCAATCATAAGGATAACAGCGTGACCCTGAGAAACGGGAAGATCAACCATGAAATCAACAGTCAGGTGTGTCCAGGGGCACTCGCCAGTAGGAATAGGTTGCAGAAGCCCAATCAGAAGGTGACAAGGAGATTTATTTTGCGCACAGACCTGGCAGGCCGCAACAAACACTGCAATGTCCTGTCTCAGTGTAGGCCACCAAAAACTTACGAGACGGACCAAATGAGTTGATTTTTACCCAGATGGCCAGCTGCTTCAGAGTTATGATAAGTGTTGAGCAATTTGACTCTCAAGTCCATGGATATGAAACACCGCCCGCTAGATGTGCCTGCTGGAGCGTGGATTTGTGTGGCCAGAATCTCCTCACCCAGCAGAGAGGTGATATTGGTCCTTAAGGTGGCCAAGATCCGGTCCGGGAGAATGACAGATGTGGGAACCGGTTCCTCTTTAATGTTCGTGAAAAACTGACGAGACAGATCATCTGCCTTAAAATTTTTTGTTCACGGAAGTTAAGATACTATATAATTGAACCGGGAGAGGAACAATGTCCACCTAACTTGTTGGGAGGATAGGCGTTTGGCCTCAGAAAGATAAACCAGGTCCTTGTGGTCAGTCAAGATGAGGATAGGAATATTGGTGTCTTCAAGCAAATGCCTCCACTCAAGGACGGCCAAGATAATCGTTAAGAGCTCTCTGTCCCCAATTTCATATTGACTCTCGGCAGAAGACAACTTTTTGGAAAAGAACCCACAAGGTTGTAGGGGACTTTCTGGGTTAGGACGTTGGGACAGGAGAGCGCCTACTCCTGTCTCGGAGGCATCTACCTCCAAAACATATGACCAAACGCTATGGTAGGCCTTAGAGGAAACCGGTTTCCTAGCCTGGATCATAGTGGGAACTACCTCTGAGGAATAGCCCTTCCTCCTTAAGATGGAGGCTTCAACAGCCATGCCGTCAAATCCAGATGCTCCATATCCTCCTTCCAAAGGTAACCCGGAAGGAGGGGATCCGGCCTGTGTGGCAGAGAAAACGGATCCTGAACAGACAATGCCACTAGTTCATAGGAACCAAGCTGTCTGGTCCTATGGGGGTGATCAGAATGACCGCTGCCCTGTCCATCCGAACATTCATCAACACCCTGGGGATGAGAGGGAAGGACGGAAAGATGCAGGTCAGATGAAAGTGCCACGTAATCGAATGCCAGAGGATCCTACCAGTGACAGCAAAAGATCTGAACCTTCCAGTTGTCCCTGGTGGCCATCAGATCTATCCAAGGGAGACCCCACTTCTGCACCAAAAGGTATAAAATCTCCAGATGGAGCTCCAACTTCCCAGAGTTCAGTGTGAACAATCAAGACTAGCATTTGTAACACAGTTTTGCAACTACAGTATCACTAGAGAAACATTTGAGTATGGTAGATAGAAAGCAGATTTTGGCTGCACTGTGTTTTTAAAGGAGACACATCACTATTGATGTCACCTGAGTCATTGGTTAACATTTTTTGAAAAGCCATTTGGACTGTTGAAATTCTCTCTTAAATCTGTAGGCGAGTGTTAAAAGAGACAATGCCCTCATTTTTAGTTGTGGGGGTGGAAATATTTCAGTGATTTTATGGAGAATGATAGTTGGATTCTAGTCTTGCTGTCTGAGGATTTTCTCATTATGTTATATGAAAATCTAGGGTAGGGATTAAAGTTGACATGTTGGCATGGTTTATTGGTTATATCCCAGCCATATCAGTGTTGACATAATACAGACCTGGTCTGTCACCATATATGCAGTTTTTAATCTGTGTCACGGTATTCAGACAAAGAAGAACAGACAACAATAATAAATATAACCACCTTCATTTATTATACAGTAATAATAATGTTGCGCACAGTAATAGTAATGTTGCCCACACAACCCCAGCCTACTGGCCGGTAGGCCCCAGGCTTCTACCCGGAGTTGCACACTGTGCTGTGCACTGCACTACTGCAAGATACCGGAGACTATTGGAAATAGGTTTGGATGGAACACAGGTGGGAACAGTATACGAGTCTCCTCCCAGGGTATTGTGACCGGAGGCAACAGGGAGCGAGAGCAAGCCAGAGCCATGGGACACTGAGACTAATGTTCAGGCAAGCTAGGTAGTGCATGAAGCGAGTAGTCAGCCAGAGCCACAGGTCATACAAGCCGGGTCTACACAAAGAGAGTTAGTCAGCCAGAGCCACAGGTCAGAACTGATGTGGGTAGTCAGAGAAGCCAGGGGTCTACACTGAGCGAGTTAGTCAGTCAGAGCCACAGGTCAGAACCAATTGGGTAGTCAGACAAGCCGGGGTCATACACAGAGTGGATTCCGGGGTCAGACATGGGTCACAACGATAACACAAAAGCTACTAGCAGAACCATCACATAAGGGCAATGACTCCTAGGCCCAGGGAAAATTATATAGGAGCAGACAAAGGCGGGAACCAATTAGGCAAATCAGCAGGAGACCTATAATCAAGCACACGTAACAGCGCCCGCTCCAGTAGACGTGAGGAACAGAAAAAAAAAGCACGAGATCGCTAGGCCTCCTAGGGATTCTGTGATAACACCCCCTTACTGACCTCTTGCCTGCGGAAGAGGACCAGCACCAGAGGAAGTACGGGAGAGGAATTCACAGAGCAGGGCAGGTGCATGCAGATCTCTCTTGGCGACCCAGGGACGCTCCTCAGGCCCATACCCTTTACAATGAACTAGGTATTGTACCTGTCCTCTGACCCTGCGAGAGTCCAGAATACTCTACACTTCATACTCCTCATGATCCCCCACTTGGACAAGTCTGCAACGGATAGGAGTGGTAGTATAGCGGTTACAGACCAAAGGTTGCAGTAGAGACACATGGAACACATTGGAAATGTGCATATTAGCCGGGAGTTCTAGGGCTTAGGCTACAGGTTTGATCCTACGGAAAACCCAAAAGGGACCCCCAAATCAAGAAGCCAGCTTTCTGCAAGGTAAATGGAGATGGAGGTTGCGCAAGGACAGCCATACTCTCTCCCCCACCTGGAACACTGTGTAACGGTTTTAAAGACACTCAGACCAGTATGTGAAATAAAAACACAATTTATTTAGAGTAAGGTAATGCAAAGGTCCGCCCTCTAGTGGCGGTTCATAATACATCAGCAGTGTAGACTGATAGGTACAAGTGTAAATGCACAAACGTATTACATGTACAAATACTCAGCAGTAGAATGGGATATAACCACAGAGGGTTAAGTCCTTGATAACAGTCAGTCTCAGATGTGGATGTTTGGCACGCCCTGGGTGTTATGAGGCTGTGCTGGAGACAGAGTTCACCATATATTGGATTCAGGACTGCCTCGCCAATGTGTTCAGTAAAAAGCAGAACAGGAATCCAACTAGCCCCCTCGGGCGTACCTACTGGAACTGTGTCTGCTAGTGCAAGTGAAAATAGCCCTATCACAGTGCCTGTGATCTAGCTGTCACTCTCTTCTATGTACAAGGGTGATTTGTTCACTTAGTTTGGCCCGCCCCTTGGTTTCCTTTTTATACCTGGCAATTCCATCTGTCAGATGCCTTTTCGTGGTGTTTCTGAGCCAGTTGTTCTGTTGCTACGTTTCTGATTCCTGTGTACCGATTTGGCTAGCCCTGACCATTCTCCAGTGTTCCTGCTTGTGTATGACCCGGCTCGTCTGACTATCTCCTCCGGATCTCGACTCTGCTTGGCTGACGTTCCTGCTTGTTTATGACCCGGCTCGTCTGACTATCTCCTCCGGATCTCGACTCTGCTTGGCTGACGTTTCTGCTTGTGTATGACCCGGCTGGTACGACTACCTCCTACGTGCTCTGATCCGGCCTTGCTGACTTCCTCCCGCAAGATCACCTCCAGCGTGTTCCAGAAGACCCACGTTCCGGGTTGTCGCCGTCGCGACATTATCATCCACTGTTCCAGTACTTGTGTGGCTGTCTTGCCTGGTGTTACTTCGTGCAGTGCAGTATTACTATCGTGCAGAGCTGTGTGCGCCTCCCTCAGACCGCAGTGCTGTGCAACCGCAGAAAAGCCTTGTGTAAACGTGCCTTTTAACCCTACCAGTGCTGTCTCGGTCCCACTCTCCCTACTCCAGTGTGAGCCTCGTTCATAGTGAAACTCTTGCTGAGTTGGCCGCTCTCCGTCGGCAACTCGATACAGCCCAGTAGAGTGTTCACTTCCTATTAGGCCGGTTGGGCGCTTTGGCTCTCTATCTCTCTCGTTGTATACACTGGGCAATTCCGTTATACCGAGTGGTGACGGGCACAGGCTTCAGCACTAGCATTCCGGTACTACTTCTGTTGGGCTTTGGGCCCTGTCTCATTATACTCAGTCCGGTAGAGTCTGAAGAGGCTTGGGAGCTCTTGCACTGCAGGCCGGTTCTATACACGCCCGTGGGGCTAAGATCACTTGCACCAGCAGTAGCCATTCCTGTAGGTACGCCCGTGGGGGGCTATTGGGCTCTGCTATACTACACACCGTGGCGAGACAGTCCCTATCCACTTGTTGGTGAACATTTCTTCAGCACAGCTTATCTACACCTTGGGCGTGCCAAGCATCCACTTAAGAGACTGATCATAATCAAGTACTTAACCCTTTGTGGTTACCTTAAGCGTAACCTACTCATACCCAGGGCGTGCCAAACAGTTCCTTTGAAACTAATATTTATAAAGGACTTAACCCTCCGGGGTTATACCCCTTCCTTGGTGGTAAATGTGTACTTGCTTTCCGTTTGTGCATTAACTTTGTATTTTCCAGTCACTATCATTTATGTACACCCAACCGCCACTAGAGGGCGACCTTATGTGTTATTATTGCTAAATAAAACTGTGTTTTATTTTACATACTGGTCTGAGAGTCTTTAAAAAAACCGTGACAGTACGAAAGGGCCAATGACCTCAGACAGTAAGGGCGAAGGTAACACTCAAAACATCCACTGGAGAATGGATGCCCAAGAGCAGTGCTTAGATCAATTGGCACTGGCTCTACAAACCCTGCTGGAGCGTACAATACACCTAGACAAGCCTAATCCGAGTCCGGTGGTCTCCTCAGTCTTGACACCGGACAATCCGCCTCTAGCTCCTCCTACGGGCGTCAGGGGCTTATCGGCTACGGCATCGTTACCGTTGAGATATGATGGCGAGCCTTCCCTATGCAGGGGCTTCATTAACCAGTTAGAGATCTATCTGGAATTAACGCCTCAGGCTTTTCCTAACAACCGAAGCAGGGTCGGTTTCATGATATCGCTACTAACTGGCAAGGCTTTGGCTTGGGCGAACCCCTTGTGGGAAGGTGCCAGACCTTGCACGCTGAACTTTTACGAATTTGTAAGAAAGTTCCGCCGTGTGTTTGAGGTGCCTGGTAGAGTGGCCTCCGCTGCCAAAAAGCTAATGGAGATACAGCAGGGCGAACGTTCCTTGGGCAGTTATGCGATAGAATTTCGGACCCTGGCTGCGGAGGTGGGCTGGAACGATGAGGCATTATTGGCAGCCTTCGCTAAGGGGCTCTCCGAGACAATTAAAGATGAAATTGCTGCCCGGGATGTACCCGGTAACCTAGATGAATTCATTGACTATGTAATGATCATTGACTCCCGTATCAGGGAGAGAAGGTTGGCACGAAAGGCAACCTCCAGGAAGCATGGGGTGAACTGCTTCTTTGACCCACCCTCTCCACCCTTTTCTCCTGAACGCAAGGGTGAGGCAGCAGAGCCAATGCAACTGGGTTTCACGAGACTCTCCAACGAGGAGAGGTCTTTTCGTAAAAAGCATGGTCTCTGTCTTCATTGTGGCAAACAGGGGCACCTTTTGCGCAATTGTCCGGTAAGGCCGGGAAACACACGCACCTAGGGTACCTTGGGGGACAGGCCCTAGGTGGTGTACAACAGTCCCCAGATCTTAACATTGCTAAACCCACCATCCAGGTGACGTTCTTTTGGGCAGATAAGGGCGCAGACACCTTGGCACTAGTGGACTCTGGTGCAGCCGGATACTTTATGGACCAATCTTTCGCAGACTTGCACAACATTCCTCTATGCAAGAAGGAGTGTCCGTTGGCAGTAGAGGCCATTGATGGCAGACCATTGGAGCCAGCCTTTATTACTATGGAAACTATTCCTATCTCTATGTCAGTTGGGGCTCTCCACAAAGAGGAGGTTCAGTTTCAGATTATCCGCTCTCCTCACCATGCAGTCATATTGGGGTTTCCATGGTTGCTTCGGCATAATCCTCAATTTGATTGGCAAACATGCAAAGTCAGTGCCTGGTCCAATTACTGTAAAGAAAACTGCCTATCTATCCCTGTGAAAATTATGTGTACCTCCCCTGCTATACCAGTTGAATATGGTGAATTCAGTGATGTATTCAGCAAGGGGGAGGCTAGCGCATTGCCAGAGCACAGACCCTACGATTGCGCTATTGATCTGCCTCCTGGTGTGTTTCCTTCAAGGGGTCATACTTACCCACTGTCTTGCGAAGAGAACAGGGCTATGGAGGAGTACATTGAGGATGCCCTTAGTAGAGGAGTCATCCGCAAGTCTAACTCCCCGGCTTGTGCCGGATTCTTCTTTGTTAAGAAGAAAAATGGCCTTGTATAGATTACCGGGGGCTTAATAAGCTGATGCCCAAGAATGCATACCCTATTCCACTCATCACTGAGTTATTTGACAGATTGAAGGGCTCTTCTGTCTTCACCAAACTTGATTTACGGGCTGCTTACAATCTAGTAAGAATCAGAGAAGGTGATGAGTGGAAAACGGCATTTAATACCAGAACGGGACACTACGAATATCTGGTAATGCCATTTGGCTTATGTAATGCACCTGCGGTATTTCAGGAGCTGATTAATGACATCTTGCGTGACATGCTTCAGTCCTGTGTGGTGGTATATCTGGACGATATATTGATTCACTCCTCTACGTTAGCCCAGCATATTAAAGATGTCACGCAAGTTTTGTCACTACTCAGGGCTAATAAGCTGTTTTGCAAGTTGGAAAAATGCGAATTCCATGTGTCACAAGTACCATTCTTGGGGTTCATAATCTCGAAGGATGGAATCGCTATGGACCAAGAGAAGTTGGCAGCGGTATTGCAGTGGCCTCGCCCTAAAGGGTTAAAAGCGATTCAGCGCTTTTTAGGGTTTTCCAACTATTATAGGAAATTCATACGCAACTTTTCCACTATTGTGAAACCCTTGTCTGACTTAACTCATAAGGGCGCTTCTCCCTCTCAGTGGTCCGAGTCCGCTGATAATGCGTTTGAGACCTTAAAATCTGCCTTTGCGCCTGCTCCAGTACTGTCCCATCCCAACCCCTCCCTGCCTTTTACGTTGGAGGTCGACGCCTCCGAAGTTGGGGTTGGGGCAGTACTCTCCCAGCGTCCTGTGGGAGGTGGTAGCTTGAAACCTTGTGGGTTTTTTTCTAAAAAGTTGTCTACCGCACAAAGTCACTATGAGATTGGCGACAGAGAGTTATTGGCTATTATTCTGGCATTGAAGGAGTGGCGCCACCTGTTGGAGGGTACTAAAAACCCAGTATTGATCCTGACCGATCACAAGAACTTGACATATCTCTCTGAAGCTAAGAGGTTGTCTTCTCGTCAGGCCAGGTGGGCACTCTTTCTGTCCCGATTTAACTTCGTGGTATCATACCTTCCAGGATCTAAGAATATCAGGGCAGACGCATTGTCTCGTCAGTTTGCATCGGACACTGACAGGGAGGAGGAGCCGGTACCCATCATTCAGCCTGACCGTATTTTGGGTACCATCCGCACTAGTATAACCTCACCTCTGGGAGAGGAGATTCTGGGGTCTCAAGCTAGGGCTCCACCTGAGACTCCAGTTGGCAAATGCTTTGTGGAAGAGCCTTTCCGTACTCGCCTTTTGGAGACCTATCATTCTTCTAGGGCTGCCGGGCACATTGGCAGGGATCAACTGGTATGGTCTCTTTCGCAATTATTCTGGTGGCCGACGCTCAGAGCCGATTGTTCCGCCTTTACTGCCGCCTGTGCCACATGTGCCCGTGCCAAGACCCCCAGGCATCTTCCAGTGGGCTTGCTCCAACCTGTGCCTAATGGGGAACGACCCTGGTCCCACATTTCTACTGATTTTATGGGAGAATTGCCTAACTCGAGGGGGTTTACGTTTATACTTATGGTGGTTGATCGGTTCTCCAAAATGGCTCATTTTGTGCCACTCAGAGGGCTTCCATCGGCTCAGGAACTAGCTAAAGTGTTTGCTAGTGAGGTGTTTCGTTTGTACGGGGTACCCAGAGTGGTGGTCTCTGACCGTGGGAGTCAATTCGTGTCCAGGTTCTGGAGGGCATTCTGTGGCATGATGGGCATTCAATTGTCCTTCTCTTCCGCCTACCATCCCCAGACCAACGGAGCCGCTGAGCGTGCCAACCAGGGATTGGAACAGTTCCTGCGCTGTTTCATCTCTGATCATCATGACAATTGGGCCGACCTGTTGCCATGGGCGGAGTTTGCCAGGAACTGTGCAGTTAACTCATCATCCGGGAGCTCCCCGTTCTTAATCAATTATGGGTTTCAGCCAGGTTTGCTCCCGGATTCGTTTCAGTCTCAGCAGATTCCGGCTTTGGATGAGCATATGGAGCAGCTCCGTTCCACATGGGCCCAGGTACAAAGGACCCTCAGTCAGACCTTCCAGCGACATCAGAGGTATGCCAATCGCAGACGGCTGCCAGCGGTCTCTTTCCAGGTTGGGGATAGGGTATGGCTTTCCTCCAGAAACCTCAACCTGCAAGTCCCTTCGAATAAGTTGGCTCCCCGGTTTATTGGCCCATTTAAGATTATTCACAAAATTAATCCGGTCTCCTATGCATTGGAACTTCCACCGTCTATGCACATTCACAATGTGTTCCATGTGTCTTTGTTGAAACCCTTGGTTTGCAATTGTTACACGACCACTCCGGTGGTTCCTGGGCCGGTGGACGTCCAGGGGCAAGAGGAATATGAGGTCCAGAGCATTATTGATTCTAGGCGACTTAGAGGGAAGTTGCAATACTTGGTCCACTGGAAGGGCTATGGCCCGGAGGAGCGCTCTTGGAGTGACCAGAAGGACCTCCATGCGCCCAGACTTGTGCGCAATTTCCACTCCAAATACCCTCAGAAACCGAAGCCTCCAGCTGGGAGAGGGGGTCTTTGAGGGGGGCGTACTATCACAGTGCCTGTGATCTAGCTGTCACTCTCTTCTATGTACAAGGGTGATTTGTTCACTTAGTTTGGCCCGCCCCTTGGTTTCCTTTTTATACCTGGCAATTCCATCTGTCAGGCGCCCTTTCGTGGTGTTTCTGAGCCAGTTGTTCTGTTGCTACGTTTCTGATTCCTGTGTACCGATTTGGCTAGCCCTGACCATTCTCCAGTGTTCCTGCTTGTGTATGACCCGGCTCGTCTGACTGTCTCCTCCGGATCTCGACTCTGCTTGGCTGACGTTCCTGCTTGTGTATGACCCGGCTCGTCTGACTATCTCCTCCGGATCTCGACTCTGCTTGGCTGACGTTCCTGCTTGTGTATGACCCGGCTCGTCTGACTATCTCCTCCGGATCTCGACTCTGCTTGGCTGACGTTCCTGCTTGTGTATGACCCGGCTGGTACGACTACCTCCTACGTGCTCTGATCCGGCCTTGCTGACTTCCTCCCGCAAGATCACCTCCAGCGTGTTCCAGAAGACCCACGTTCCGGGTTGTCGCCGTCGCGACATTATCATCCACTGTTCCAGTACTTGTGTGGCTGTCTTGCCTGGTGTTACTTCGTGCAGTGCAGTATTACTATCGTGCAGAGCTGTGTGCGCCTCCCTCAGACCGCAGTGCTGTGCTACCGCAGAAAAGCCTTGTGTAAACGTGCCTTTTAACCCTACCAGTGCTGTCTCGGTCCCACTCTCCCTACTCCAGTGTGAGCCTCGTTCATAGTGAAACTCTTGCTGAGTTGGCTGCTCTCGGTCGGCAACTCGATACCAGCCCAGTAGAGTGTTCACTTCCTATTAGGCCGGTTGGGCGCTTTGGCTCTCTATCTCTCTCGTTGTATACACTGGGCGATTCCGTTATACCGAGTGGTGACGGGCACAGGCTTCAGCACTAGCATTCCGGTACTACTTCTGTTGGGCTTTGGGCCCTGTCTCATTATACTCAGTCCGGTAGAGTCTGAAGAGGCTTGGGAGCTCTTGCACTGCAGGCCAGTTCGATACACGCCCGTGGGGCTAAGATCATTTGCACCAGCAGTAGCCATTCCTGTAGGTACGCCCGTGGGGGGCTATTGGGCTCTGCTATACTACACACCGTGGCGAGACAGTCCCTATCCACTTGTTGGTGAACATTTCTTCAGCACAGCTTATCTACACCTTGGGCGTGCCAAGCATCCACTTAAGAGACTGATCATAATCAAGGACTTAACCCTTTGTGGTTACCTTAAGCGTAACCTACTCATACCCAGGGCGTGCCAAACAGTTCCTTTGAAACTAATATTTATAAAGGACTTAACCCTCCGGGGTTATACCCCTTCCTTGGTGGTAAATGTATACTTGCTTTCCGTTTGTGCATTAACTTTGTATTTTCCAGTCACTATCATTTATGTACACCCAACCGCCACTAGAGGGCAACCTTATGTGTTATTATTGCTAAATAAAACTGTGTTTTATTTTACTTACTGGTCTGAGAGTCTTTAAAAAAACCGTGACAAGCCCCCACGGGCGTAACTGGAACCGGCCTGCAATGCAAGAGCTGCTAAGCCTCCTCAGACTTAACCGGATACTGGAATTTGACGTGCAAGAGCCAATAGCCCCACGGGCGTTGTTACCGGATTTGCTAGCGCTGAAGCCTTTGCCTGCCACCACTCTGTATAACGGATATCGCCCAGCAATACAATGAGAAAGAGCCTTAGGCGCCCAACCGGCCCAACAGACGTGAATACTCTGCAAAGGAAGTATAGAGTTGCCGACGGTGAGCGGCCAACTCAGCAGGAGTATCACTGAGAACAAGGCTCGTACTGGAGTAGAGAGAGTGAAACCAAGGCAGCACCGCTAGGATTAAAAGGCACGTTTACTCGAGGCTTTCAGCGAACAGCAAGGCTCTGCAGTATGAGGGAGGCGTACTGAAACACACACACAGCTCTGCATGGGTAGATACACTGCACTGATCGGGGTAACACCAGGCAAGGTAGTCACACAAAGACTGGAACAGCAGATAATAATGTCACGGCGGCGACAACTGGAACGCAGGTCACTGGAACAAGCTGGAAGTCTATCTTCGGAGCAGGAAGTCAGCCAGGCTGGGTCGGAGCACGTAGGAGGTAGTCATACAAGCCGGGTCATACACAAGCAGGAACGTCAGCCAAACCGGGTCAGGATCCAAGGGTGGTAGTCAGACGGGCCGGATCATACACAAACAGGAGCACTGGAGAATAGTCAGGACAAGCCGATTCGGTACACAGGAATCCAGAACACAGGAACACAGCAACAGTACTACTGGCTCAGAAACACCACGAAAGGGCATCTGACAGGTGTCTGGGCCAGGCATAAGAAGGTCACCAGGGGCGGGCCAAACTGGCTCAACAAATCAGAGCGAACCACAGGGAAGAGTGACATGAATCACAGGCACTGTGATACACTGGAGCCGGTAGACATCTACGGTCTGCTTGTCTCTTATAGCGTAATGTGGAACTCTGCAGGGTTCTCTGAGCGGAGCACCCTCAAGTGCTCCTCCAGAGCAGAAATATTCTGAGCCTCGAAAGACTCTGGCAGATGCGAAGGTTGGAACCCATAATTAATCAAAAATGGGGAGTTCCGAGAGGAGGAAATGACAGCATTGTTTCTGGCAAACTCTTCCCATGGTAACCCAAAATAAAATGGAGGAACTGTTCCAATGCCTGATTAGACCTCTCTGCAGCACTGGGGATGGTAAGCCGAGGAGAAGCAGACCTGGATACCCATCTGACTGCAAAAAACTCTCCAAAAACGCGACACAAACTTTCTCCCAAGACCACCACCTTGGGTATACCGTGGAGACGAACCACCTCCTTAGCAAAGATTTCAGCCAACTCCTTAGAGGAGGGGAGCCCTATAAGTCAGGGCTCAAAATTTCCACTCGCATCCTTGCATTTGGTGAGGAGAAATTGAGTGAGGGCGAGTGGAAATTGAAGCCATGTATGAAAACATTATCCCACTTTTCTGGCCTCTGCCCCGCTTCTTAGTACTCCGACCGTGCCACTTCAGCAGCCTCAAACAGTTAATTTGCATCACGCTCATGTGAGCTGAGTGGAGACATGCCAAATTCACTGTGTATGTGTGTTGCACTTCATATATATGCGCATGCACACAGGTACGAGCCGTCGCCAACCTTGTCCGCCTTCTGAGTGCTGCAAGTTAGCGGCAGGAAAAAATGTCAACCTGAGAATCTTGCAGGGCATGAAAGTGCGAGATTCTCAGGTCGTGCTATTTAAAGTCACAATCTGGGGTCTATCTGCTAGTTTTGTCACATCTGCACGGGGTACACAATTACCCTGTGTGTGTCTGTCTCTCTCCTGTCTCTCTTCGCATTCCCTCGGCTATCAAACGCTCCTGTCTCTCTTCTCATTCCCTCGGCTATCAAACTCTTCTGTCTCTCTTCTCATTCCCTCGGCTATTAAACGCTCCTGTCTCTCTTCTTGCAAAACACTGGGGGGAGGACAGTGGAACCCAGGCTTCGCAAGCAGAGGTAAATCTCCACCCAGCGTCCCAGGGGCCATCGCCACCCGCTGCCAAACGGGCACATTAAATAAAGGTAGGAGGGGAGGGTAAATCCACTATAGTGGGTGCGCAGTACGGCAGAGACATAGAGGAGACAGGGGTCCAGCCTCCCCTAAGCCTAACTAGCAGGGGATCCGTAGTGGGTGCGCAGGCCAGGGAAACAGGTACTATTGACTGCATGGCAGTCAAACTTGTGGCTGGTGAATGACTACTTCATATATGGGTTATGGGCAAGAAGGGGAAGCTCCTGTGGAGCTGGCAGCACGATGGACAGCTCCCCCTGGAGTACCCTTGTTTGATAGCCAGAGGGGGCAGCCCAACGGATGAGAAGAGAGACAGGAGCGTTTGACAGCTGAGGGGATGAGAAGAGAGACAGGAGCGAGACAGACACAGGCTAATTGTGTACTCCGTGCAGGTTTGACAAAACTAGACCCCACATTGCGATTTTTCACAGGCTAATTATGTACTCCGTGCAGGTTTGACAAAACAGACAGACCCCAGATTGCGACTTCTCATATCGCGACCTGAAATTCTCTCGCTATCATGTCCTCCGAGATTCTCAGGTCGACATTTTTATCCTGATGAAATGGTGAATGCGGTAAAAGGTTGCACACTCTTTTGTGTGCGTCCTTTTAAATGGATACCTGTCTGCCCAGATACAAATGATCAACAGCGATGAGTTGCTTGAGCGGGAGTGGGTTTGGTCGGAAGGTTGGCCACACGTGCAGCTAAGCTTACTACGGAAATTCACAGAAGTAAAGTTCCTGGTGAGCGCCATGACTACCTGGCCACGCAGTGACATGGCCGGAGTTGGCAGGATCATGTACATAGTAAATTAGTTAACTCTTTACTAGATGGATCCTTCCCTGAGTGCCAGACAGCCCTGTGTACATGTCCCAGAGATCTCAGTGGCTTATTTGCAGCTGGAGAAGTGACAGCTGCTTCACAATAGGTGCTAAGCAGATAAGGGAGAGTCAGTGAGAAGAGAAAGGGAAAGATCTGTCTGGGTACATAAGTGAAAGGTGGAGCTTTGAGATATGCAAGGGGGCAGGAGAGAAAGCTGACAGTCTGTATATAGTATACACAAGAGCAGCCAATACTGCACAATGTAAAAGGCACCACAAGTTAAAGGTGAACTGTTCTCTTGAAAAAAGTGATTGCCTTAACCCATTAACTGCCAGAGGTGTCCAGTGTAATGTAATGTGTTGGGCACTCCTCTAGCACTTAATGGGTTAATTTAATAGAAGGGCTTGCTTAGGAATGTTCCTTTTATACAGCTTTAAGTTATATTGATGTGACCACACAGCCTTTTTAATGGAGGGCACTAATCAAATTAACACACTCCAGGATTGCATAGGTTCCTGTGCATACCACCCAAGTGTCCCTCTTTAGGAGGGGATCCCTTTGAAACCCTTTTTGTTTATAATGTGTGGAGGACGACAGGGTGGGCAGTGTGTGAAGAGTGAACAAGGTGTGAGGGTGTTCAGGGTGTGGGCAGTGTGTGGTGAAGGTAGACATAAAACATAGAACAACAGTGTCATTTCATCAAAGAGAACTTGAAATGGGTGGGGTTAAAGGTGGGGATATGGGTGGGGCTGGGCGTGCAAACTAGTGGCGAGTAACTTTTCAGGCCTGGCTAGTAGCTCAAGACTTGAAATTCTGAGCCCTGCTATAAGTGGTGCAAAATGGGCCATCTTGGAAAATCTATCCACGATCATGAGGATGACCGTGTAGACATCTGACATAGATAAATGTGTCCATGGACTCTCCCTATTAGGTATGGGTTGTAAAAGGCCCACTGAAAGGTGTCTGGGAGTTTTAGTCCATGCACAAGTAGAACGTGCCGCAACAAATGCAGAACAATCTGCTCTCAGGCTGGGCCACCAAAAAAGTCTAGTCATAGCCCATATTAGCTGATCTCTCCCAACGTGCCCTGCTGCCTTCGAGGAGTGGTAAGTTTCCAGCAGTCTGGTACGTAGGGCTTCAGGCACAAACCATTTCCCATTCGGCTTATCTGCCGGGCGGAAGCCTGAGCAGCCAAAATCTCCTCACCCAGCAGAGAGGTAATACTAGTATTGTGGCCAAAATATTATTACTGAATATAATAAATAAAGGTGGTTGTATTTTATTATTGTTGTCTGTCCTTCTTTGCCTGAATACCGTGACAGTATCAGAGAAGGATGGGTTGTGTTTTTCTGATAAAGGAATTTGGTAGTACAAAAGAGGGGAATTTGGTTCCACAATACTCTTTGTTCTGACTTCCATCAAGGAACCAGCTGACCACAGCCAGAGTATCCTGAGAAAACCATGCCTTCATTTGTCTGGTAATTATACATTTCTTTACAATTAATTCTGTATAGCCCTAACAATTATTATATTTCCTCTATATCTGAGGAAAAATAATTTTATAATTCTTGTGTATATGTAGACTTAGCCAATCTATATAAAGAAAATTATTATAACAAGCTGCATTGGCTTTAGCTTATTCTGGGGAACTAAACAGGATTAATTACCAAATTTGTCCAGGTAATTATGAAATAGTTTGATAGCAGTTTAGATCAAATAGCGTTATGAATTAGTTTTAAGTCTAATTATTAACACGTATAGAACCATATCTTTGGGTTTCTGAAAAGGGTATTGGGCTTGAATTTGATCTGGTGAATTTCATTATTAACCCTTAGTTTGCTATCTGGAAAGTTTTTCCATCTGTTTCTAACTTGGTGTGTGTATCAGAGGATTCTTTGTTTTCATGTGATGTTCTATTGCATGATATTGTGGGCCTAAATTTTTTTCTGCTGAGAAAGTTCTCTGGGACAATCTCTCCCAGAGCAAAAGAAGTGCTGCCATCTTGGGTGGGGCAAAAGTATAACCCATAATCTCTGGTTAACCCTTGTAGTGCTGTATGGTGTAACAAATAGGATATTGTCATTGTAATTTTTATAGTATATCTTGCATGCAAAGCATTAAACAGAACGTTCACCTTCCATAAAGTTGCCCTCCAATAATTAAGCATATGGCGACTAGCTTCATAATAGTTCTAATAGCTCTCAGAAGTACCCGATTCTGAAGCAACAGCGCAGTCATCTCATCTCAGAGACATCTACACTCCTGCTTTGTCAGTCCTGGTCTCCTCTAGGAGGCATTGCACTGTGCCAAAAGGCACCAGAAGGGACTGAAGGCGCAGGCACGCAGATGGCACTACCCTGGCCATCAGTTTCCAAAGATTAATTAGCTATATAGTTAAATTCTATTTATCTGATTTGGGACATTTTATATTCCACATAAGTTTCCAAATTTTTACATATTTTTATGTGGCACAAGGAAATTGTTAGGAGACCTGTGTTTTAAATTAGAACCAACTCACATAACAAAATCACTTATACCTTAATTAGCATAGTTTATACAGGTTTTGAGGCAGGTATTCATATACACTGCAGCCAACCATATCATCATTAATTGTAACCCTTTCTATGCTACTGTGTTCAAATTTTGCTACAAAATACCACTGGATACACCTATGTAAGGTTTGATCCTATTCATCCAGGGTAATGTTATTCTGTGATATTGATTATTAATTTACTGTATGTCTATTTCTTTAAATATATCTTAGCATATGACTAAGTCATATTAAAATATGTGTCTTTGAGTCATTTGGTGTTCACTTATTCCTGTCATACTGATTACCATTTTATATCTATCTATCTATATATATATATATATATATATATATATATATATATATATATATATATATATATATATATATATACAGTGAGTACACCCCTCACATTTTTGTAAATATTTTTATTTTATTTTTCATGTGACAACACTGAAGAAATGACACTCTGCTACAATGTAAAGTAGTGAGTGTACAGCCTGTATAACAGTGTAAATTTGCTGCCCCCCTCAAAATAACTCAACACACAGCCATTAATGTCTAAACCTTGGCAACAAAAGTGAGTACACCCCTAAGTGGAAATGTCCAAACCGGACCCAAAGTGTCAATATTTTGTGTGGCCACCATTATTTTCCACCACTGCCTTAACCCCTCTTGGGCATGGAGTTCACCAGAGTTTCACAGGTTGCCACTGGAGTCCTCTTCCACTCCTCCATGACGATATCACAGAGCTGGTGGATGTTAGAGACCTTGCACTCCCCCACCTTCCATTTGAGGATGCCCCACAGATGATCAATAGGGTTTAGGTCTGGAGACATGCTTGGCCAGTCCATCACCTTTACCCTCAGCTTCTTTAGCAAGGCAGTGGTCGTCTTGGAGGTGTGTTTGGGGTCGTTGTCATGTTGGAATACTCCTCCGAATGGAGGGCATCCTGCTCTGCTTCACTATGTCACAGTTCATGTTGGCATTCATGTTCCCTCAATGAACTTTAGCTCCCCAGTGCCGGCAGCACTCATGCAGGCCCAGACCATGACACTCCCACCACCATGCTTGACTGTAGGCAAGACACACTTGTCTTTGCACACCTCACCTGGTTGCCGACACACACGCTTGACACCATCTGAACCAAATAAGTTTATCTTGGTCTCATCGGACCACAGGAAATCGTTCCAGTAATCCATGTCCTCAGTCTGCTTGTCTTCAGCAAACTGTTTGCGGGCTTTCTTCTGCATCGTCTTTAGAAGAGGCTTCCTTCTGGGAGAACAGCCATGCAGACCAATTTGATGCAGTGTGCGGCGTATGGTCTGAGCACTGACAGGCTGACCCCCCACCCCTTCAACCTCTGTAGCAATGCTGGCAGCACTCATACTTCTATTTCCCAAAGACAACCTCTGGATATGACGCTGAGCACGTGCACTCAGCTTCTTTGGTCGACCATGGCGAGGCCTGTTCTGAGTGGAACCTGTCCTGTGAAATCACTGTATGGTCTTGCCCACTGTGCTGCAGCTCAGTTTCAGGGTCTTGGCAATCTTCTTATAGCCTAGGCCATCTTTATGTAGAGCAACAATTCTTTTTTTCAGATCCTCAGACAGTTCATTGCCATGAGGTGCCATGTTGAACTTCCAGTGACCAGTATGAGAGAGTGTGAGAGCGATAACACCAAATTTAACACACCTGCTCCCCATTCACACCTGAGACCTTGTAACACTAACGAGTCACATGACACCAGGGAGGGAAAATGGCTAATTGGGCCCAATTTGGACATTTCTACTTAGGGGTGTACTCACTTTTGTTTCCAAGGTTTAGACATTAATGGCTGTGTGTTGAGTTATTTTGAGAGGGACAGCAAATTTACAGTTTTATACAGGCTGTACACTCACTACTTTACATTGCAGCAGAGTGTCATTTCTTCAGTGTTGTCACCTGAAAGATTAAATATATTTACAAAAATGTGAGGGGTGTACTCACTTATGTGAGATACTGTATATACACATATATCCTATAACATAAAGCGGTAGAATGCTTTGCTCACTGTGAGCGTAACCGCACATGTACAGTAGATGCTCTACTGTGCATGTGTGGTTTCGCACACAGGGAGCTTCACTGTGAGCCGTCTAGAGCTCCCTGTTAACCCTTTGAGTGCCAGAGTGGCACTCAAAGGGTTAAGGATCAGCGCATTCGGCGAGTCTCTACTGCGCAGGACTGCAGTCATGCCACACACAAACATATATATATATTTTATTTTTACACACATATATATACATACACACAAGTATGCGTAATTGCTTATTTTAATCAATTCTGTACTGCGAAGTATCGTGTTAGTTTGTGTAAAGATCTCAAATTTATTTACCCATTTTTTATTTATTTTATTTTTTATTAATTGGGTCTCCTGTTAACCCTCTCCTATATAACCTCGAAACAGTACTGTGCAAATGTTTTAGGCATGTTTGAAAAAATGATGTAAAGTAAGAATGCTTTCAAAAATAGATATGTTATTAATTTATATTGATCACTTAACAAAATGCATAGTGAGTAAACAGAAGAAAAATCTAAATCAAATCAATATTTGGTGTGACCACTCTGCCTTCAAAACAGCATAAATTCTTCTAGGTACACTTGCACAAAGTTTTTTAAGGAAATCGGCAGGTAAGGTGTTCCAAACATGTTGGAGAACTAACCACATCTCTTTTGTGGATTTAGGCAGCCTCAATTGTTTCTCTATCTGCATGTAATCCCAGACAGATCAGGGCTCTGTGGGGGCCATACCATCACGTTCAGGACTCCTTGTTCTTCTTTACGCTGAATATAGTTCTTAATGACTTTGGCTGTAGGTTTGGGGTCTTTATCATGCTGCAGAATAAATATGGGGCCAATCAGATGCCTTCCTGATGGTATTTTATGATGGATAAGTATCTGCCTGTACTTCTCAGCATTGTGGAGACCATTAATTCTGACCAAATTCCCAACTCCATTTGCAGGAGTGCAGCCCCAAACTTGCAAGGAACCTTCACCATGTGCCACCATACTCGGCTTTCCGGTCCTCCTCCGTGTCCTTTGCCTCTGGTGCATGCGCGATGTGGCCATTTCCTATTGCCGGCGCATGTGCCTTGCTTGGGCACTTCAAAGTAGCTCTCGAGAATGGCTTCACCTGTTGGAGGGCTCGGGGATTCCCTTTACAAACTATACCAGACATAAGAATCTACAGTAAAAGCTTACTCCTTGTCAGGCACACTGGGAGCTGTTCTTCTCTCAGTTCCACTTCACCATCACCTACATACCTGGAACCAAGAATCTCAAGGCAGACACCTTATCCAGCCTATTTCACACCAAGCCCATTTTATACCTTTGAGCATACTACCCTCAGCTGTGTCAGACTGGGCACTGAGGTCCACCTAACCCCCACTTATTATCTGCAATCCAAAGGACAAACTGAGCTGAAAACCTGTCCTTGAAGCAATACCTTTGCCTGTTTGTGGATCCTCTGCAGGACAACTGGCCATCATTCCTTCCCTTGGTGGAGTTCACGTTTAACAGCTGCTGACATGAATCTCTGCAATGCTCCAGATGAGTTATCCCACATGGCTGCATGACAACAGCAGGTCTCATCTTCACATGACTCTCTTCCCAGAACCTGGAGAGAAAGCTCAACACCTTGCTAAACATGATGTGAGCCTTTGCAGCTCTGCCGCTGCTCCAGCTTCAAGTAGTGCCTCGGTTTCTGTAGTGTCCTCATTTCCTCCTGCCGGTTACTTACCACCCTGATTCCCTCTGCCTAACAAGTACTCCGGTTGTCCGTCTGAGTTCAGGGGGTTCCTGAGCCAGTGTTTGCTTCACCTCTGAACCCTGCCTCAGTCCTTCTGCAGGCATGCAGCAAGGGTGGCCTTCATTATATCCCTCCTGAAAGAGGAACCACTGGCCTGGGCATCGCCTTTGGTCAATTAACAATCCCCTTTTTTAGACAATTCTGAGACCTTCATCTCTGCCTTTAAGGCAGTCTTTGATGTCACTGGGGGAAGCGCCATGGACTAAGCAGCCTTAATGGTCCTACGCCAGAGAAGTCGTCAGTAAGCCAATACGCCATGGAGTTCCACACCCTGTCTTATAATACCGACTGGAACCAAGGGGCCCTAAAGGCGGCACTAGATTGTTAGTTCAGTGACTATCAAGTAAGCCAAACGGTCTATCTTTGAGAAGGCCTTTGTTTACTCTGGAGCCTCGGGAGTCTTCGTGGACCTCACATTGGCCAGATTGCATGGTATCCCCTATCAGCTCAAGAACGCACTCCTGCTGGTATCAATCCTGGATGGGAAATCATTGGGCGACGGAAAGATCACCTTCGACACCAAGTGACTGCAGGTAGTCGCTGTAGCCCTGTATCTGCAAAAAGGGGCGCAAGACCAAAAGGACAACCTAAAAGTAATGTTTATTCATTGAAAAGATCAACCCTCAGTATAAAATACACTTACAGGATAAAAAAATTAAGATAGCATATCTCAAGTATCCTGGAGCATCTCTTTCTTCCACAAAACACCCCCGCTTGTATACCTATCGATCCGATAATACACCAAGGTATTCACTGGAGTTTAACCAAACCACAGTCGGTACCTCTACTGTGAATCCATTCCCTCCAGAATGGTATAAATCGTAATGATTCTCTTTTAAGCGCTCGGGGTTTTAGGATGATTCTCCACTCTCACAACATTGTAACAAAGAAGCAGCACAATGTAACAGTCAAACTCTGTGAATCACAGACAACCTGATTTCTTCCCCACGCGCATCGCCAGATCCTCTGCCGGCTTCTTCAAGGGATAATGTTTGTTTGTTACAAATTTGCGAGAGCAGAGAATCATCCTAACTGGAACCCAGGCTACAGCACAGATATCTTGTCTGCGTGCCTGCACTGTCAGTCCCGGTCTTCATTGAGTACCACTGCACCATATGGTTACTGGAAGGGACTGACGGCGCAGGCATGCGGACCACACTAACCTTCCCGTCAGTCCCCAAACGGGAAGTATTCCTTTACACTGGGCTATTTTTTAAAGGTAAAACATCTATTTCAAAGCTAGTCACCATCTGTTTAATGAATGCATGCCGACTAAGTACGAACTGAAAGTTCTGCTTTAAGAGTCGGAAGATGCAAAGAGGCAGTAGAAAGAGTCTTAAAAGAAGGCTTTTAAAAAACATCTAATACCAAGCTCAAGTACCACAGAGAAGTGGGATCCTGAAAGACAGGGCAGGCATGAGCTAACTCCTGAACAAAACCCTTCACAAGGCAATACACCACTGGAAGAGAACAGAAGAACCAAGATATGAATTTTATTAGAACATAGACCAAGCCCTTTCTGATGAAAGGCCATGTAAGTGTAACGGTTTTTTAAGACTCTCAGACCAGTGTGTAAAATAAAAACACAATTTATTAGAATAAGTTAAGGCAGAAGTACGCCCTCTAGTGGCGGTTGATATACACCAGCAGTAGAGACTGGAAGATACAATTGTAAATGCACAAATGAACTACATGTACAAATACACAGCAGTAGAATTGAATATACCCACGGAGGGTTAAGTCCTTGATAACAGTCAGTCTCAGATGTGGATGTTTGGAACGCCCTGGGTGTTATAAGGCTGTAATGGAGACAAAGTTCATCAAAGGCTGAATACAGGACTGCCTCGCCACGGTGTTCAGTAAGAAGAAGCACAGGAATCCACTTAGCCCCCTCGGGCGTACCTACTGGAATTGCTTCAGCTAGTGCAAGTGCAAATAGCCCCCACGGGCGTGATTGGAACCGGCCTGCAATGCGAGAGCTGTCAAGCCTCCTCAGACTTAACCGGACACCGGGATATGACGTGCAAGAGCCAACAGCCCCACGGCCGTAGTTACCGGATTTGCAAATGCTGATGCCTGTGCCTGCCGCCACTCTGTATAACGGAATCGCCCAGTATTACAAGAAAGAGAGTCTTAGGCGCCCAACCGGCCCAACGGATGTGAATACTCTGCAAGTATGTACAGAGCTGCCGACGGAGAGTGGCCAACTCAGCAGGAGTATCACCGAGAACGAGACTCTTACTGGAGTAGAGCGAGAGTGGAACCCAGACGGCACTGCTAGGGTTAAATGGCACTTTTACTCGAGGCTTTTCAGCGGTATAGCAAGGCTCTGCAGTATGAGGGAGGCGTACAAACGCACAACTCTGCACAGGTAGATACACTGCACTGATCGGAGTACACCAGGCAAGGCAGTCACACCAAAAGCTGGAACAGCAGATAGAAATGTCGCGGCGGCGACAACTGGAACACAGGTCACTGTAGCAAGCAGGAGTCGATCTTCGGAGCGGGAAGTCAGCCAGGCCGGGTCGGAGCACGCAGGAGGTAGTCCTTTGTGGTTACCTTAAGCGTAACCTACTCATACCCAGGGCGTGCCAAACAGTTCCTTTGAAACTAATATTTATAAAGGACTTAACCCTCCGGGGTTATACCCCTTCCTTGGTGGTAAATGTATACTTGCTTTCCGTTTGTGCATTAACTTTGTATTTTCCAGTCACTATCATTTATGTACACCCAACCGCCACTAGAGGGCAACCTTATGTGTTATTATTGCTAAATAAAACTGTGTTTTATTTTACTTACTGGTCTGAGAGTCTTTAAAAAAACCGTGACAAGCCCCCACGGGCGTAACTGGAACCGGCCTGCAATGCAAGAGCTGCTAAGCCTCCTCAGACTTAACCGGATACTGGAATTTGACGTGCAAGAGCCAATAGCCCCACGGGCGTTGTTACCGGATTTGCTAGCGCTGAAGCCTTTGCCTGCCACCACTCTGTATAACGGATATCGCCCAGCAATACAATGAGAAAGAGCCTTAGGCACCCAACCGGCCCAACAGACGTGAATACTCTGCAAAGGAAGTATAGAGTTGCCGACGGTGAGCGGCCAACTCAGCAGGAGTATCACTGAGAACAAGGCTCGTACTGGAGTAGAGAGAGTGAAACCAAGGCAGCACCGCTAGGATTAAAAGGCACGTTTACTCGAGGCTTTCAGCGAACAGCAAGGCTCTGCAGTATGAGGGAGGCGTACTGAAACACACACACAGCTCTGCATGGGTAGATACACTGCACTGATCGGGGTAACACCAGGCAAGGTAGTCACACAAAGACTGGAACAGCAGATAATAATGTCACGGCGGCGACAACTGGAACGCAGGTCACTGGAACAAGCTGGAAGTCTATCTTCGGAGCAGGAAGTCAGCCAGGCTGGGTCGGAGCACGTAGGAGGTAGTCATACAAGCCGGGTCATACACAAGCAGGAACGTCAGCCAAACCGGGTCAGGATCCAAGGGTGGTAGTCAGACGGGCCGGATCATACACAAGCAGGAACACAGGAGAATAGTCAGGGCAAGCCGAGTCGGTACACAGGAATCCGGAACACAGGAACACAGCAACAGTATAACTGGCTCAGAAACACCACGAAAGGGCATCTGATAGATGTGATAGCCAGGTATAAAAAGGTCACCAGGAGGCGGGCCAAACCAACACAGCAAATCAGTGTTTGCCACAGACGAGACTGACAGGAATCACAGGCACTGTGATAGTACCCCCCTCTCAAAGACCCCCTCTCCCTGCTCGAGGCCTGGGTTTCAAAGGATATTTGGAGTGAAAGCTGCGTAGTAATCTAGGTGCATGGAGGTCCCCTTGATCAACCCAGGAACGTTCCTCCGGACCATAGCCCTTCCAATGAACCAAATATTGCAGCTTTCCTCTAAATCTCCTAGAATCAAGAATACTCTGAGCCTCATATTCTTCTTGGCCCTGGACGTCCACCGGCCCAGGAATCACTGGCGTAGTAGTATAGCGATTGCACACCAAGGGTTTCAGGAGCGACACATGGAACACATTGTGAATGTGCATCAAGGGTGGAAGTTCCAGTGCATAAGAAACCGGATTAATCTTGCGGATAATCTTAAATGGGCCGATAAACCGGGGAGCCAGTTTATTGGAAGGCACTTGTAAGTTGAGGTTTCTGGATGACAGCCATACCCTGTCCCCAACTTGAAATGAGACCGCTGGAAGACGTCTGCGATTAGCGTGCCGTTGCTGTCGCCTAAATGACTGACTGAGGGACCTCTGAACCTGTGACCAAGTGGAACGAAGCCGTGCCAAATGCTCGTCCAGAGCAGGAATCTGCTGCGCCTGAAAGGAGTCCGGGAGCAGACAAGGCTGGAACCCATAATTAACGAGAAACGGAGAGCTCCCGGACTATGAATTAACCGCACAGTTTCTGGCAAACTCAGCCCATGGCAACAGGTCAGCCCAATTATCATGATGATCAGTGACAAAGCAACGTAGGAACTGCTCCAGTCCCTGATTGGCACGCTCAGCGGCCCCATTCGTTTGGGGATGGTAGGCGGAGGAAAATGACAATTCGATGCCCATCTGGCCACAAAATGGCCTCCAAAACCTGGAAACGAACTGACTCCCACGGTCGGATACAATCACTCTGGGTACTCCGTGCAGTTGGAACACCTCTCTGGAAAAGACTACAGCCAATTCCTGGGCCGATGGAAGGCCAGTCAGAGGCACAAAATGTGCCATCTTGGAGAATCTATCGACCACCATAAGAATGAACGTAAATCCCCTAGAGGCTGGTAATTCTCCCAGAAAGTCAATGGATATATGAGACCAAGGGCGGTCTCCGTTGGGCACCGGTTGCAGTAAGCCCACGGGAAGATGCCTAGGGGTCTTGGCACGGGCACAGGTGGTACAGGCTGCTGTAAAAGCGGCGCAATCGGCTCTCAAGGTAGGCCACCAAAATAATTGCGAAAGAGACCAGACTAGTTGGTCCCTACCAATATGCCCAGGCGCTTTAGAAGCGTGATACGTTTCCAACAAACTACACGGAATGGCTCATCTACGAAACACTTCCCCACTGGGGTCTCAGGGGGTGCCCTAGATTGTGATGCCAATATCTCCTCCCCCAGAGGCGAGGTTATGGTGGTACGGATAGTGGCCAGAATGCGATCTGGCTGAATGATAGGTACAGGTTCCTCCTCCCTCTCAGTGTCAGAAGCGAACTGACAAGACAACGCATCAGCTTTAATATTTTTTGAGCCAGGAAGGTAAGACACTAGGAAATTAAATTGCGACAAAAAAAGTGCCCACCTAGCTTGTCGGGAGGACAGTCTTTTAGCTTCGGAGAGATAAGTTAAATTTTTATGGTCAGTAAGGATAAGTACCGGAGTCTGAGTACCCTCCAAAAGGTGACGCCACTCCTTCAGAGCTAGGATAATGGCCAACAGTTCCCTGTCACCAATCTCATAATGGCTCTGCGCACTAGACAATTTCTTAGAAAAAAAACCGCAAGGCCTCAAGGCGCCACCTCCCACAGGATGTTGGGAGAGTACTGCTCCAACCCCAACCTCAGAAGCGTCAACCTCCAACGTGAATGGCAGGGAGGGATTAGGGTGGGACAGTACAGGAGCAGATGCAAAGGCAGATTTCAGGGTAACAAATGCGGTCTCAGCTGCCTCAGACCACTGAGAGGGAGAAGCGCCCTTATGAGTCAGATCTGACAAAGGTTTAACAATCGTGGAAAAGTTCTGGATGAACTTCCTATAATAGTTCACAAAACCTAAGAATCTTTGGATGGCCTTTAACCCTTTAGGACAAGGCCATTGCAGGACTGCTGCCAACTTCTCCTGATCCATGGCAATGCCATTTTTGGAGATTATGAAACCCAGGAATGGTACTTGAGATGTATGGAATTCGCACTTCTCTATTTTACAGAATAACTTGTGCTTACGAAGTCGGAGCAAGACTTCTGAAACATCCTTGATATGTTGGGAGAGGTTGGCAGAGTGAATTAATATATCGTCTAGATATACGACCACACAAGACTGGAGCAGATCTCGTAGAATATCATTAATAAACTCCTGAAACACTGCAGGTGCATTGCATAAGCCGAATGGCATAACCAGATATTCATAATGCCCTGTTCTGGTATTAAACGCCGTTTTCCACTTGTCCCCTTGTTTAATTCTGACCAGATTATAGGCGGCCCGCAAGTTAAGTTTAGTAAAAATCGACGAGCCCTTTAACCTGTCAAACAATTCTGTAATAAGTGGAATAGGATAGGCATTCTTAGGCATTAGCTTGTTCAACCCACGATAGTCAATGCATGGCCTGAGTTCACCACTTTTCTTTTTCACAAAGAAAAATCCGGCACCTGCCGGAGACGTAGATTTCCGAATGATACCCCTCTCAAGGGCATTAGCAATATAGTCCTCCATAGCTTTATTCTCCTCACAGGACAGTGGGTAAGTGCATCCCCTGGGGGGCACCGCACCTGGTGGCAAATCAATGGCGCAATCATATGGCCTATGCTCAGGCAATGCGCTGGCCTCTCCTTTACTAAACACGTCACTGAATTGCTCATATTCGGTTGGCACAGCCAGAGAGGTACACATAATCTTGACAGGTAAGGAGAGACAATTCTTATTACAGTATTCAGACCAGGAGTTAACCTCACATCTCTGCCAGTCAAATTGGGGATTATGTACCTGTAGCCATGGGAACCCCAAAATAACTGAATGATGCGGGGAGCGAATAATTTGAAACCGTATCTGCTCTTTGTGACAAGACCCCACAGTCATTGTCACTGGAATAGTTTCAAACGTAATGAATGCAGGCTCCAGAGGTCTGCCATCAATGGCCTCAATTGCTACAGAAGAGTCCTTCTTACATAATTTGGAAATCCCTCAGTCAGTCAGTAAGTGTTCTTAGGGACTCCAGTTACTATATATTCAGGCCCAGTTAGGGATGGCATTTGCCTGGGGTGGCATTTGCCAGGGGTAGTAGTTAA
Source organism: Rhinophrynus dorsalis (assembly GCA_037306005.1). Lineage (NCBI taxonomy): Eukaryota > Metazoa > Chordata > Amphibia > Anura > Rhinophrynidae > Rhinophrynus > Rhinophrynus dorsalis. The sequence goes on from CM074722.1 coordinate 117,707,883, forward strand.
CACCTTTCTCAAAGTACAGCTTTATCTAAGTACTGAGAGTTAGGCAAGAGAGTTGGACAAGAGAGAGGCAGCTGCTGCAGCCACCTAAAGACAAGAGGCAAGTAAACAAGCTGAATTCAGAGTGAAGAAACAGTCATTTCCACCAAGCACTGACATTTGCTTCCTCTACTGAAACTACTGACCACCTGATGCAAGAAATCAGGATTTCCAGGTCTGATTTTACAAACTTCTTATTTAACCACTAAACCACTGGGGACAACCAAATCTGACTTTGATTTCTTCTCCAACCACCATTAACCATTACAACATCTACCTCTCCTGATCATCAGTGGACTACTTCATTTAACCCTGCACTGATTCCTACCCTCATCAAGTACTTTGCAGTTCTGCTACTGACTCTCCTCACCATCCCTGGCACCTATACTCGCCGCTCCGTGGATTGACCCTTGATTGCCAAGTCATCTGTACTCTCCTGGATTACTGACTGTTGCACATCTCTACTGCCCCATTCATTAACCCCACTATGGGCAAATTAGCTCCTTGCTTTGTGATCGCCATTCTCACCTGCATAAGACTCTCCTCCTCCTGTGTCCACATTAAGTGTCACGCCATTCACATTGCACCCTCAATTCTTCACTCACCACTTCTATGCTCCCATGAACTTTTCTCATTCCTCCGCTCCCTATCACCACCATCTCCTTCTACCCCTGCAAAAAAGCCCCACTGCTTCAAATCTCACTCTCACCTTATGTCCCTGTCCCTTCTCCTCCTACTTGCTGCAGGTGACATCTCACCTAACCCAGGCCCCCCTTCCATTCTCTCTTGTACCACAGAACCCACTCACACGCGCAACACTCACAACCTAATAACCGTACCCCGTCACCTAACCTCCTCCCCCCCCTTTTGTTTTGGTCTCTGGAACGCCCGCTCTGTGTGTAACAAACTAACAGCTGTTCACGATCTGTTCATTTCTCACTCCCTAAACCTCCTTGCCATCACTGAAACTTGGCTCACATCATCAGACACTGCCTCCACTGCCGCACTCTCATATGGAGGCCTTCAATTCACACACACACCGAGGCCTGGCAACAGACATGGAGGGGGAGTAGGCATCCTGCTGCCCCCTAACCATATATTTCAGGTACACCCCACTGTTCCCTCTCTCTCCTTCCCTACATTTGAAGCTCACACAGTTCGCCTCTTCTCTCCCTTCCCCCTGCGTGTCGCTGTCATATACAGGCCACCTGGTCCCACTGCACAATTCCTTGATCACTTCACCTCCTGGCTCCCTCACTTCATGTCCTCTGATGTCCCTACTCTCATCATGGGTGACTTCAACATCCCTATAGATAATCACAACACCCCCCCTGCCCTCAAACTCCTCTCCTTAACAACCTCCTTAGGCTTATCGCAGTGGACCAGCTCTCCCACACACAGTGATGGTCACTCCCTCAACTTGATCTTCACTAACCTCTGCTCGGTCTCCAACTTCTCTAATGTCCCCTTTCCCCTCTCTGACCACCACCTCCTCACCGGTAATCTCATCATACCACGCAAACCCATCACCCCCGCCACAATCAAGCGCATGCGGAGAAATCTGCATACTCTTGACAAGCAACAATTTTCCACCTCCCTGCAGCCTCTTCTCAACCCCATCCTCACACTTACTTGCCCAGACAAAACTACTGCTCTCTACAACAGCACTCTCACTTCAGCCCTTGACATCGCTGCACCTGCAACTCCACGCCACCCACGCACAACCCCACTACAACCCTGGCACACAAGACTAACGCGATACCTCCAAAGGTGCTCACGCACTGCTGAAAGGCACTGGAGGAAATCGCACTCCACAGCTGACTTCACACACTACAAATTAATTCTCCGTTCGTATAGCTCTGCCCTCTCCCTGGCTAAACAGTCATTCTTCTCCTCTCTAATTTCTAATCTTTCCTCCAACCCCAAATGCCTTTTCTCAACCTTCACATCTCTTCTAAACCCACCAACACAAACACCTTCCACTAACTTCTCTGCCCAAGATCTCGCCAACCACTTCAAGAACAAGATTGAATCTATCAGACATGACATTTCATCACTACCACCCCCACCCAGCCAGCCCAGCCCTGTCGCCTCTCCCACATACACACTAAGCTCCTTCCCACCTGTCACTGAAGATGAAGTCTCCCTTCTCCTCACTCGCTCAAACCTAACCACATGCCCTCTCGACCCAATCCCATCTCAGCTCACCCAAGAACTCCCCCCTCTACTAACGCCAATCCTTACTCACTTATTCAACCTCTCTTTGTCAACCGGCACCTTCCCATCTTCTTTCAAACATGCACTAATCACTCCCATCCTAAAAAAAACCCTCCCTGGACCCAAACTCACTGTCAAATTACCGGCCAATTTCCCTACTCCCGTTTGCCTCCAAGCTTCTCGAGCGCCTTGCATATAACCGGCTCACTAAATTCCTCTGCTCCCATTCCCTGCTAGATCCCTTGCAATCCGGATTCTGCCCTCATCACTCCACTGAGACTGCCCTCACTAAAGTGGCCAATGACTTGCTCTCAGCCAAGTCAAAAGGCCACTACTCCCTACTCATTCTTTTGGACCTGTCAGCTGCCTTTGACACAGTCGATCACCCACTCCTCCTCCAAGCCCTCCACTCCCTAGGTCTCTGCGACACTGCACTCTCCTGGTTTTCATCTTATCTCTGCAACCGCTCCTTCAGTGTTTCCTACTCCGGCTCCACTTCCCCACCCCTCCCACTGTCTGTTGGTGTGCCTCAAGGATCAGTACTGGGACCCTTGCTCTTCTCAATCTACACTGCTTCCCTTGGAAAACTAATAAACTCCTTTGGGTTTCACCATCATCTCTATGCTGATGACACCCAAATATATCTTTCCTCCCCAGACCTCTCCCCTTCCCTCCTGTCCTGAGTGTCTGACTGTCTGTCTGCTGTGTCTTCCTGGATGTCCTCCCGTCAACTCAAACTTAACCTTGGCAAAACTGAACTAATTCTCTTCCCTCCATCTACAACCAGCCTTATCCCAAATATTACCCTCACCGTTAACAACACTTCCATCACACCAACCCCTACAGCATGCTGCCTGGGGGTCACATTTGACTCTGCCCTATCCTTCATTCCTCACATACAGTCAATCTCCAACTCATGCCGCCTCCACCTCCGCAACATCTCTAGAATCCGACCCTTTCTCACAGAAGACACTACCAAAATTCTAATCCAAACACTCATCATGTCCCGTCTTGACTACTGTAACTCTTTACTAATTGGCCTGCCTCTCACCCGACTAACCCCGCTACAGTCCATAATGAACTCTGCTGCAAGACTAATCTACCTCACTCATCGCTTCTCTAACACCACACCCCTCTGTCAGTCCCTACACTGGCTCCCGTTAGCATACAGAGTAAAATTCAAAACTCTGGTGCTAACTTATAGAGCCCTCACTAACACTGCACCCCCCTATATCTCATCTCTCATTTCCAAATATACTCCCGCCCGCCATCTTCGCTCTGCACATGACCTTCTGCTCTCCACAGCTCTTATCACATCCTCCCACTCCCGCCTACAAGACTTCTCCCGTGCTGCACCTGAGCTGTGGAATTCCCTCCCCCGCCCCATCAGACTCTCCCCCAGCCTTCAAATCTTCAGACGCTCCCTGAAGACTCACCTCTTCAGGGAGGCCTATCAACTGCCTCCATAAAGATAATCACCAAGATTCACCCCTTGCACGGACTACTGCACTCAACGGCACTTCTCACTCCCACCCACTGACTGGCAGTTCATGTGGCAGGAGGCACTTAAACGCAATAGCACTTACTCCTTCTGTATCAAACCTACCTTCCTTTAGACTGTAAGCTCTCACGAGCAGGGCCCTCTGATCCTCCTGTTCTCCACATCTGATTGTACTATTTAATACCTCTGTATGTCTATTCCCAATTGTACAGCACCGCGGAATTAGTTAGCGCTATATAAATAAAGAATAATAATAATAATAATAATAAAGGAATGCCTTGCAGGTCGGCAAATGACTGATCCATGAAATAGCCGGCTGCCCCGGAGTCCACCAATGCCAGGACCTTGATTACCTTGTCCGCCCAAGCGAAGACCACCTGGATGGTGGGTTTAGTGGTGCTAGGATCTAGGGACTGTTCTACACCACCTAGGGCCTGTCCCCCAAGGTACCCTAGGTGCGTTCGTTTCCCGGCCTAAGTGGACAATTGCGTAAAAGGTGCCCTGGCTTGCCACAATATAGGCATAGGCCTTGCCTCCTATGATATAATCTCTCCTCCTTAGAGAGCCTAGTGAACCCTAACTGCAAAGGTTCAGAACTATCGACAGGTCGTTCAGGAAGAACGGGTGGTGCGGGTGGGTTAAGGAAACTGGTCTGGCCATAGTTTTTTGCTTTAGCCCTTTTAGCCAACTGTCTCTCTCGGATGCGGGAGTCTATTAGCATGACAAAATCGATGTACTCATCCAGATCGCTGGGTACATCATGAGCGGCTATCTCATCCTTAATTTGTTCGGACAGACCCTGAGTAAAGGCAGCCAGTAAGGCCTCATCGTTCCAGCCCACCTCTGCTGCCAAGGTCCAGAATTCGATAGCATAATTGCCCAGTGTGCGTTCACCCTGCTGAATTTCCATCAGCCTTTTGGCAGCAGAGGCAGCCCTGCCAGGAACCTCAAACACTCGTCTGAACCTCCTAACGAATTCTCTAAAGTTCAGTGTGCAGGGTCTGGCATTCTCCCACAACGGATTTGCCCATGCCAATGCCTTGCCCGTCAACAGAGATATCATAAGATCGACCTTACTACGGTCGTTAGGAAATGCCTGGGGTGCCAACTCCAAAAATATCTCTAGTTGATTAATGAATCCCCTGCAAAGGGAGGGTTCGCCATCATATCTTAACGGTAGCGGTGCTGCTGCCGTTAGCCCTTTCGAATTAGCTGATGGGACTATAGGCGGATTTTCCGGTGTCAGGACTGGGGTGACCACCGGATTAGGACTAGGCTTGTCCAAATGCACTGTACGTTCGAGTAACGTCTGTAGAGCCAGTGCCAATTGGTCCATGCGCTGCTCATGGACATCCATTCTAAAATGGATTTTCTGTGTGTTACTTTCACCCTTACCGTCTGAGGTCATGGCCCTTTCGTACTGTAATGGTTTTTTAAGACTCTCAGACCAGTGTGTGAAATAAAAACACAATTTATTAGAATAAGTTAAGGCAGAAGTACGCCCTCTAGTGGCGGTTGATATACACCAGCAGTAGAGACTGGAAGATACAATTGTAAATGCACAAATGAACTACATGTACAAATACACAGCAGTAGAATTGAATATACCCACAGAGGGTTAAGTCCTTGATAACAGTCAGTCTCAGATGTGGATGTTTGGAACGCCCTGGGTGTTATAAGGCTGTACTGGAGACAAAGTTCATCAAAGGCTGAATACAGGACTGCCTCGCCACGGTGTTCAGTAAGAAGAAGCACAGGAATCCACTTAGCCCCCTCGGGCGTACCTACTGGAATTGCTTCAGCTAGTGCAAGTGCAAATAGCCCCCACGGGCGTGATTGGAACCGGCCTGCAATGCGAGAGCTGTCAAGCCTCCTCAGACTTAACAAGACACCGGGATATGACGTGCAAGAGCCAACAGCCCCACGGCCGTAGTTACCGGATTTGCAAATGCTGATGCCTGTGCCTGCCGCCACTCTGTATAACGGAATCGCCCAGTATTACAAGAAAGCGAATCGTAGGCGCCCAACCGGCCCAACGGATGTGAATACTCTGCAAGGATGTACAGAGCTGCCGACGGAGAGCGGCCAACTCAGCAGGAGTATCACTGAGAACAAGACTCTTACTGGAGTAGAGAGAGAGTGGAACCCAGACGGCACTGCTAGGGTTAAATTGCACTTTTACGCGAGGCTTTTCAGCGGTATAGCAAGGCTCTGCAGTATGAGGGAGGCGTACAAACGCACAACTCTGCACAGGTAGATACACTGCACTGACTGGAGTACACCAGGCAAGGCAGTCACACCAAAAGCTGGAACAGCAGATAGAAATGTCGCGGCAGCGACAACTGGAACGCAGGTCACTGTAGCAAGCAGGAGTCGATCTTTGGAGCGGGAAGTCAGCCAGGCCGGGTCGGAGCACGCAGGAGGTAGTCATACAAGCCGGGTCATACACAAGCAGGGACGTCAGCCAAACCAGATCAGGATCCAAGGGTGGTAGTCAGACGGGCCGGATCATACACAAGCAGGAACACAGGAGAATAGTCAGGGCAAGCCGAGTCGGTACACAGGAATCAGGAACACAGCAACAGTATAACTGGCTCAGAAACACCACGAAAGGGCATCTGATAGATGTGATAGCCAGGTATAAAAAGGTCACCAGGAGGCGGGCCAAACCAACACAGCAAATCAGTGTTTGCCACAGACGAGACTGACAGGAATCACAGGCACTGTGATAGTAAGTACCTAGTATAAAAAAGTCCTGTTCTGCTATTTGTTGCGCTCTGCCTGTTTTTCTGGACACACGTCCATCGCCATTTCAGCTCTGTTATTATTTGTCTTCCAGTCTGCTTTCCAGGATGCACTGTCATGGTTTTTGATGAACACTCAGACAAGACTAGTAAGGTTAAAATAACTTTATTGAAATAAAGTACAGACAGCAATAATGTAATAGGCACACAAGCCCAAAAGGACAGTACAGGTACAGTACAATACACAATGGCAGAGTATGAGGATGATGTACTGAGAGTAGCCAGTCCTCTAGCGGGCTAGGGTGAAGAGGAGGCAGCGACTGGCTGATGATGGTACTGAGACCTAGAACCCAAAGGAAATCGGAGGCCCACGACTCAGACTACTGGCAGCAAGGACCCTAGATCACTAGGGATAAATGGAGGCAACTAAGCACAGGCATTGGCAACAGGGATCCTAGAACGCTAGGGTCACACGGGACCCGGTAGAGGATACTGGCAGCTCAGACCCTAGGACACTAGGGTATCAGAAGGACCAAGGCAACCACTACTGGCAACAGAGACCCTAGAACACTAGGGGCGGATCAAAATAATGTGTCACGGAAGGCAACTGGTGTCCCAGTACATAAAGTACCAAGATGGTATACCACGCAACAGCTGGCTCTTGAGCCTTGAGGCTACTGCAGATGGAAAGACAAGACAGTGAACCAGCCTAGAGGATCTAGGTACAGAAAGGTTCAAGAAGTAATGCGTCCAGAGGAATGCCTGCAACTCCCACAGGGAGTGAGCCCAGCTAGTGGTAATCGGAGCAGATGACACGTACAGATAACAAGAGTAACACAGTCCGAGCTGAGACAACACGGAACTGGTACTTCGCATGTGCACACCGCCAGGGGCGGTTAACCAGTATAAGCGGCTACAGCAGCAAGTGCTCAGCCCAAGGTCGACAACATAAGCGATAGCGCCAACCCACCGCCACAACAGCGGAAACTCAGCCAGGCCAGTCAGCAACGGAGAGGGTTCTCAACAAGATCAGTCAGCAACGGAGTGGGTTCTCAGCCAGAACAGTCAGCAATGGAGTGGGTTCTCAGCCAGAACAGTCAGCAACGGAGCGGGTTCTCAGCCAGAACAGTCAGCAAAGGAGTGGGTTCTCAGCCAGATCAGTCAGCAACGGAGCGGGTTCTCAGGCAGATCAGTCGGCAACGGGGAATCAGCAAATCAGGATACGCAGGAACTTCATCAGGCAGGCCAGGTCATACACGAACAGAGCTGTAACAGGAACTAGCGCCAGGAACAGGTACACCACGAAAGGGCGCCCAAGTACTGTCACGACATGGTATAAATAGGCTGGCCCTGGGTGGAGTCAAGATCAAGGACCAATAAAAGTGAAGCAGTCAAAACCAGGAAGTGATAATGTCGCCTCCAGCAGCCAGGAGCACGAGCACCGTGATATGCACCCACTGAGGACTACATCATGTAGCCTCTCAAACACTTCAGTGTACCTGTATAGTTTCTTATTGAGTATGTGTTCCAGTGCTGAGATTTCTGTTTCCTGTGTATGACCTGGACTTTGAATTCTGCTTTTTTGCCGCTTCTTTCCAGACCTTATTCTGCTTGCTGATTTGGATCCTGCAGCCTTGATTGTTTGTAAGCTCCCAGTACTGTTATTCATCCGAGTGAGCCTCTTGAGGTCAACAACGCTTCTCTAGATTTGCACCCTAGCTTCATGCTCATGCAACTCTCTGCAGCAGCAGACTTGAGACTTTGTTTTGTCTGCCAACCTGTGGCCACCAATCATCTACTTTTTCTCTGCTAGTGAGTAGTACTTTTGATTCAGTGCTTCCTATCTCTAAGTGACTGTGCCTGGTTGTTGTTTCTGCATCTATTCTGACTAGTAACCCTCCTCTGTCCTGCCCTAGTCTGCCTCCTGCCCTGTTGAGGCACTTTTACGTCCAGAATAGGACGACAACATCTACTTTTTTGTGACTAAAAAGGTTCGAGTAGAAGTGCTTTTGCGATGGAACGGGGACCAACACCACTTTTCTAGCAGGAAGGATACTGCATCCAAAAACAGATGCCTCTGAATCAGATCCCGAGGAACTCTGGGCAAGAAGAAATATTGAGGAGTAAAGGATTCAAAGTCAATGCGGTTTCCTTATAAAATGCCCACAAAATCCACTGATCATTCACAGAAGTTGTCCACCTGTCTTAAAAGAGTCAAGGAGACCCCAAATGGACAGAGATGGACCAGGACCCAGCAATTCATGCAGAAGTGGGCTCGTTAGCCTTAGGCTTCTGAACAGTCTTCTTGTCTGCACAACCATATTTGGGCATTGGGGTAGGGAGTACTTGGGAAGCCAGGGGGGTTTGAACCCTAGGAGTGTTCCTGAACTGGTGTGGGTAAAGAAAGCCACGTCTCTTCTTAAGAAAAATGGCTCACTTGGGAGGGATTTGTGGCAAGGTGCTCTTGCCACTTTAGTGTGATTAATGGCCTTCTCTAGATCAGGGCCAAATAACTATTTGCCCACAAAGGAAAGATACACCAAGGGCTCTTGCCCTTAGAAGCTACAGCATCTGCCAAAGGCAGAGTGATATTCTTGGCAATGGGAGAGATGGAGAGGCAGGGTAATGAGCTGCAGGTGAGGTAGCCCACTGCTTTAAAGCTTAGGCTGAAAAAGGATACAGATTTGAAATGTGCCTGTTTAAAAAGAGTTGTCTGTCAGGCATATTCTTTTGTTCCAAGATAACCAAGTCTAAAGAATGTTGTGGATGAAAAATGGGTACCTCTGTTTTACATCTGTGGAAGATGTCTGGGGAAGAAGAGCTAGGGTGAGAAGCCTCCAAGACCTGAAGTGCCTCCAGGACCACTCAGATAAGTCCTTTGGTCGAGGAGCTGTCAGGGTTCTCAACCTTCCCTCGCTCCACTATTGCTTTTTGCTCAGCAATACAGGTATACACCTCAGCAGATCACTAATGAGCAGGTATTTTATTTACCAGCATCTCCTGTTTTGGTCTGGTTTTCTTGGTTCCCTGACGGTAACCCACCTTATCCTAACATCCCTGCTAGGATGCAGCAGGACCTCCTTAGGAGTCATTTTGCCATGTTCTTACAAACTCTCTTTTCTACTCTGCTGTCCCTCTTATTAGGAGATCAGACTATGTGGTGTATATATAATTGTATCACATTGCTTCAGAGTAATAAAACTCATAAATGTTTAGTTAATCTTCTGTATATGTGTTTGTAAATTAATCTGAATAAATAAAATACTTTGTTCTTGCTCTGTAGCCTATATTCAGTTACACAAAGAGGTGTCAATGCTTCACAAAGTAACCTAAAATTTCTCAGTAATGCCCCACCCACCAGACGCCCCCAGAAACACAAGTGTCCCTCTTCGGCCATTTGAAATGTTGGGAGGTATGTACAAATCTGTATTACTCTATATATAGTATTAAAGACAATACATACTAGCTTCAAAGTCACCTATAAATATCTGTATGTTAAAAGGAATCTTGGAAAAAATAGGAATAGGTGCCCAAAAAAGCAAGTGTATGCCTCAGAAAATAAGATAATTTTAAAGATGTCAGCGTGAAGTGGATGTTATTTAGACGAGCTGCGTATGAATTAACAAGAGCATTTGTAAGCGTCAATATTCTTTGAAAAGTGTTGAATAAAAGCCTTGTTCAAACTGGTGTTAACATTCCCTAATAGGATTTGCAGTCCAAAACAGATGGAAACACGTTGCCATCCCTTGGTAAAAGCCAGTCGACTACACTTCAGAACATTTTCTTCCACAAGACTGTAATCCAAATAAACTACTCGTCGCACACTACACAGCAGAGGATTATGGGTAGACTTGAAGGAAGTTCCGTCACCGTGAATGAGCTGCTGTCTGTTGGTTGGTGATTGAGGTTTCACAAAAAAAAAAAAACGATGTACCTGGAAATAAGCAGCATGACAGCCTAGGGGGAGTGAAAGACGCTTTCTAGTCAGCCTTTATCCGTCAGCTTCAGGAGAGGTGAGCAAGCATGAATATTACATGCAAACCAATGGAATTTATGCGTACATCACATTCTGTCATGTTAACAGATTTTGCAAAGCAGCTCTTCTGAGAGGAAAACCCTTATCCCCTTTTGATAGAGGGGTCTTCTCAGTGCCTTGCGGAGCAAATCACTGGAGTCCTCAAAGACTCTAACGCTCCATGTAAAATGCTCAGTTTTATAAAAATCATATATTTCGGGGATAGATTTTATGAGATATCGCTTCCCATTTGAAACAGTGATATCTCAGTGATTTCTTATTAAAAAAAAAGATGTCTTAGGACTTACAGTGAGAGATAAGCTAGCCTGATGACATTTGGTAGGCCAAGCTGTTGCACTGTGTAATGTTGCAGGGTTGCCCCGTGTGTCTCATATAGGGCTGCTGCAATATGTAGCGCTGAATAAAGATATGCATTTCTTGTAGTAATTTATATGTCAGTTATGTGAGTAGTGCGTTTTAAAAATGATATTATTATCGGTAAAACCGGACAATAGAGATGACGATCCTGAACCATACAGTTTGCAACGTAATTGTTTTTGGAAAAAATGTATGTAGACCTTTTTATAGCATAAACCTGTGTAATTTATTTTTCTTTATCACAGTTTTTTCTGCTTCCTTGGGGACTTCATTTTAGGTAATCATGTAACTTGTGTCGGCTTCTTCCTCCACCAAAGCAAACCTGCAGTACCATTGTCCATCACTGTCTTTGGAACTTATAGGGAAGACCTATGCATTTTATTGTGTACATAAGATGACATTTCATTGATGGATTTAAAGATAGACTAGTAGTGTACAAAGGAAACTTAAAGTGGAATGAACATTGTAATAACTCGGTCAATTATGAAAGAGCTTTCTGTCTTAATAAATGTTAGCCGTTCTTTATGTAAAGGGATAAACATACACACATATTAATGAAGTGTATGCAGAGCTTTACAATTTAAAGGGATAGTAATACCTTTAAAAAAAAAAAAGCATTGATCGATCCTCCTATAACCTGGGCCATGTAACAATGTAGTTCAGTATTTTCCATTTTGTAGTTCAAGAGTAATTCAAGATCCCACTCCCTCCCCTTTCTCCTACATCACGCTGCCTCTCTAAGCGGGTCAGATAGCATGCTGTGAGGGACAATCTTCAGTGAGAATAAGGAAAATTCTGCCCTCCTTCATCAAATCTGAGGGGAGACGGCATAGATGAGGTAAAAGGGGTGGGAGGGGGATCCTGTAGTATTGAATTACTCTTGAACTACAACACTTAAAATATTGAAATACAGAGTTACATGGGCCAGGTTATAGGATAAATTGGGGCTGCATTTTTTAAGGTATTACTATCCCTTTAAGGGTTTAGAGAATACAGGGTTACAAGTGCTTTGCAAAGTGAAACACTGGAAGTGAGGTCCTTGTCTGAAAGCTTACAATCTAAAGTGGTAGTGGGAGACATACAGGGCTCAATGCAAATGTTTGAGTCTGCTGTTTTTTTCTGCAGACAGCATTTTTTTCAGGCACAGTAAGCTATTCAGATGTGTGTGCTGTGAAAAAATACCATTAAAAAAAAAAAAGCCATTGTGTGATGAATTTAAGAGGTGTTTTCACCCATAGAAAATGATGAAAACACCGTAATTTGGAATCCTGATGTTTGCGTTGGCCATGAAGATCCAATGAGGGACTCCATTTATAGCAGGAAAGTTAAGACCCAGTTTTTTTGTGACTTGAGTCCCTTATCGGACCTTCAAATAGCTGACACAGAAACTTGAATGAAAATAAAAGTAAAAAAACCCTAGGTCCTCAGTGGATTATTAATATTGGGCCCTCAGCCCCATACCAATACATCCAAAGTATGAAAAATGTGTCAAAAGGTAGTAGAATTAAACCTATGCGTGGCAGTGGGGTATAATTACCCTGCCGGCATTCATAGGGTTAACCAAACTAAGTTAAAAAAAAAAACATCCCATTAAAAGCAACACTTACCATTAATCCTGATGTCCTGTGGAGTCCTCAGCTTCCTAGTCCTCTTCTGTCCTTCTTTCTTCTCTTCTTTCTTGTATCTTCTGCCTTCTCTTCATTCTTTTTGCTGTAAATACAAAATAAAAGTATTAATACAATGCATAAACTATTACATCGTTTTACGCCTTGAATGGCAGAGGGGTACACAGCACATTGCAAAACAATGCATTGCGGACCTCTCTGGGCTCAAAGGGATAAGCAGTGTATTTGTGCCCAGGATCATGTAAATATGCTGCCATTATTTATTATAGAAATAAGCCATCAGGGGAGGGCTGGCAACTTGTGGCCTGGGGGGCAAATACAATCTACTGGCCCATTTCTTCAGTCGCTCCAGCCCAGTGTCCCAGCCCATCCCCTTTAGTTACTTTTACTATTGGCGTTAATGCTGTTAAGTATGGTAAACGAGCCCACATAGCTTACAGTAGAAATGCGGCTACTCTAGTGATACCATAGAGCTTACAATTTAAGTACAGCAACATGACTGATACCATAGAGTTTATAATGGAAATAGGTTATGCTGTTAGTGTAGCTCTATGTGGATTGTAGCTCTGTGGTATGATTTATGTAGTTCCATTTCAAATGAAAGCTCTGTGGTATCACTAGTGTAGCTCCATTTACAGCAGCAATTGGGAGACTGAGTGAGGCAGTGGCCAACTGGCCCAGACATGTGACCAGCCCAGGGGGCAGTTGCCCCTCTGCCCCCCAGGCCAGCCCTCCCCTGTAAGCCATTCTACCTTTAAAACTTGCAGCAATATAATAATACACTTAGCTTTACAAACTGTCTCCGCTGCTGTTTGCGGGTGCAGAGGTGGCGGCAGAGGAGACAATGCCGTGTGTCACAGGTTCCCCTCTTCTCCCTCTCAGGCCAATGCCCGTTCTGCAATGAGGGAATTTGAACAGAGACTGCCTTTATATATTGGCAGTCTCTGATCCAATTCCCTCACAGCCATTGGCTGAGATGTGCTTACACACATCCCAGCCAATCAGATTTGAGCGACTGTGTTTAAATTGATTGGCTGGGATGTGCGTAAGCACATCTCAGCCAATGGCTGTGAGGGAATTGGATCAGAGACTGCCCATATATAAAGGCAGTCTCTGTTCAAATTCCCTCATTGCAGAATTGGCATTGCCCCGAGAGGGAGAAGAGGGGAACCTGTGGCACACAGCACTGTCTCTGCTGCCGCACACAGCAGCGGAGACAGTTTATAAAGCTAAAGCAAGTTTTAATACCAGAATGGCTTACTTCAACGATAAATAATGGCGGCATATTTCTATGATCCTGGGCACTAATACATTCATAACCCTTTGAGCCCAGAGAGATCCGCAACGCATTGCAAAGCAGGGGTTAAACGATGTAATAGTTTATGCATTGTATTAAAGTGTTAGTAATGTCCAAGTACAAATATGTTGCATTGTGTAGAGCTTAAAAAGTTGACTTGAATGCAAAAAAATTATCTCTCAAACCGCTATGGTTTGAGAGATACATGCATTCAAATTTTGATGTTTCCTGCTGTAAAGCTGTCAGCAGGAGATCCGTGCAGGCTGACACGGAGGCTCTGCATCAGAGCCACATTCCCGTTATTTAAAACGAATGACTGCACCGGAATGGTCTAAAAAGTTTGCCTGGTTTGCAAGCACACTTTCCTCTGTGTCCGATCCACGGCATACTGTGGGCTTTGGCTCCGCCTTCCAGCTGGGTAGGACCAATTAATTTCTTTTAAATACCGCTTGCTACCTCTCCACTGCAGTTATTTGGTCCTACCCAGCTGGAGGATGGAGGCTAAGCCTCACTCTCTCACTCTCAATCGGCTACTACACAGCGCATTAATGTGTCTGCCTAACCGCGGACACATTCGCATACCGGGTTACCACGCGGTCCAGGAGTCACAAGGCAGGGCTGGAAACTGGTTGCTCGCACTGCGAAACGCCACTTCTCCAAGACTTCCTCAGCTTCAGTAAAGCACCGGCTGGTTAGCGCGTGCATGCGCCTGCTCACAGCCCTTGTAACCAGGAACAGGAAATGAACACATGCAGCATACCACTGTTGGAACGCACACCAGGCAACAGACATCCGGCCATAGCACTGAAAAGAGCAAGCGGATCAACGGAGCTCAGGTATGAAGTTTTGGAGATATATATTCTTACATAGTTAGATATTGGGTTCATATCTGTATTATTAGTGGGGAATTATCTTTAGCTCTATCCCTATTTCTAGTAGACTGGTGTTAGTCTCTGCAGCCTGTTATCTAGCCTACAACTTATAAGCATGTCAGCTACCAAAGAATCTAAGATCAGACAACACTACAGCCGTCCAATACATTCTGAATCAAGGGGGAACTCGCAGCCCACAGTTAAACAATCTGGCGCTCAAAATCCTCCTTTGGGCAGAAAACAATCTTCAGTCCCTCACAGCATCCTTCCTATCTGGTCGACAAAATGTACAAGTGGACTTTCTAAGTCGAAACCCGGTAGATCCGGGGGAATGGGAACTAAACCCCAAGGTATTCCAAGAGGTAGTGGCCAACTGTGGTGTCCCAGACATAGATCTCATGGCCACAAACCAGAACAAAAAGTGTGCCAAGTACCTGTCAAGATGGAAGGAGCCTCAAGCTCTAGGACAGGATGCCTTAAGAATTCCATGGCGGTTCAAGTTGGCCTACTTGTTTCCTCCTCTACCTCTGCTGAATGAAGTAATCAGGAAAATCAGACAAGACAAAGCAGAAGTAATTCTAATTGCCCCAAACTGGCCAACAAAGCCATGGTTTCCAGAAGTACTTTGAATGTCTTGCAGTCCTCCGCTACAACTACCAGTCACCTCAGACCTTCTTCTTCAGGGCCCTCTACATCATCCAGACCCAGCCTTCTTCCAGCTCAGGGCCTGGAGGCTGAGCGGCAGTCTTTAAGGCTACAGGGCACATCAGAACCAGTGATAGACACTATACTCAAAGGGCGTAAAGCTTCATCTATAAAAATCTACTACAGAGTATGGTCCATATTTTACAAATGGTGTATCTCTCATCACGTAGACAGATCAACCATATCACCGGCAAAAATTCTGGACTTTCTGCAGGATGGCTTCCAGAAAGGGCTAAAACCGGCCTCATTAAAAGTACAACTGTCAGCCTTATCAGCTATATTGGCTACGCCTTTTGCCGATAACTATCTTATCAGACGTTACCTAACATCCATATCTAAGATTAAGCCAACCATTAGAGAGACCATACCTCCCTGGGATTTAAACTTGGTCCTACAACAATTGTCCTCCCATCCATATTTTGAACCCCTTCAGGAGGTATCTGTAAAACTTCTAACACTAAAGACTGCATATCTCATTGCAGTTACATCTGCCAGGAGAGTTAGTGAACTTCAAGCCCTTGTAGCGACTTCTCCGTTCCTTTCATTTCATCAGGATAAGGTGGTACTGCGTCCCAAGCCTTCCTTCCATTCAAAGGTGGTTTCTCCATTCCACCTAAACCAGGAAATAGTTCTGCCTTCATTTTGTCCCAATCCAGAACATGATCTGGAAAAAGGTTTGCACAACCTAGATCTAGTTAGATGCCTGCAAACATATCTGCTTAGGACTAAGGAGTTCTGAAAATCGGATTCCCTCCTGGTCCACTTTGGAGGAAAATTTAAGGGAACTGCAGCCTCTAAAGCATCTATTACTAGATGGATACGAGACTGCATTACCTTGGCATAGGACACAGAAGGTCAGGAGCCTCCTCAGGGACTAAAAACACATTCAACACGTGCCATATCCACTTCTTGGGCTCTCAAGGCAGAAGCCTCTCCAGAGGACATTTGTAAAGCAGCAACTTGGGCTTCAGTCTCTACATTTATCAAGCACTATAGACTGGATCTACAAGCATTTTCAGACGCCAAGTTTGGACGAAAGGTGCTTGAGGCAGCTATCCAAACTTAAAGCCTAAGTACTGCCCCATCCCTCTCTGGGGTACTGCTCTGGTAAGTGCCACAGTATGCCGTGGATCAGACACAGAGGAAAGGTGAAATTTACTAACCAATATTTGTGTTTCCTCTGTGTCCTTCCACGGCAACCCTCCCAAGGGTTTTACGATATCTGTATCAAGTTCCAATTCTCTCAACTTACATGCTACAGTATGACAATGTATTCTGGTCTGGCTATCGCTAACCTCTTGTATCTTTCAGCTTGGTCAGCTGTATAACTGCAGAGGAGAGGTAGCAAGCGGTATTTAAAATAAATTAATTGGTCCTACCCAGCTGGAAGGCGGAGCCAAAGCCCACAGTATGTCGTGGAAGGACACAGAGGAAACACAAATATCGGTGAGTAAATTTCACCTTTTTATACCATTCCAGTGAAGTCATTAGTTTTAAATAACGGAATTGCGGCTCTGCTGCAGAGCCTCCGTGATGGCTGACAGGAAACATCAAACTTTGAATGAAAGTATCTCTCAAACCATAGTGGTTTGAGAGATACATTTTTTGCATTCAAGTCAACTTTTTAAGCTCTACACAATGCAACATATTTGTACTTGGACATTACTAACACTTTGATACTTTTGTTTTGTATTTACAACAAGAAGAATGAGGGGAAGGCAAAAGATACAAGAAAGAGAAGAATGAAGAGAAGGGTGAAATGGAGACAGACAGTGGATAACAGGTAAGTGTAACACATAAGAATTGACGATCAGTGCTTGGCAGTATGTCAGGCACCGATTGTTAGCTTTTTTTACTGTTAAGTTCCCAATTCTGCTGCTACTTAGCGGTGTTTGAGGAACTTAACATACAAAACGGATGTTTGGCCACAAGACAATTTCTGTGGCCTAACGTTCGATGTGCTTTTAGCCAATAGGACATTTGAATATCAACTTTGACATTTACTTTTGTTGGTCAGTATTAATTTTGCCCTACCGGCTTTTTTAGCGCAAATATTTGGATCAAGGCCACAGAGTACATAAGGGTCAGGTGATGAATACAGCGCTACAGTTCTGGTCAGGATAGAGAACACATAAATAAAGTCAATTATAGGATCTTCCTGAACCAGTAGGGGGCCACTAGAATCTCCTTTGCCCTGTCTTTACTGATTTTCTTGAGAACATCCAGGATTAAGGAAATTGGGAGAAAATGTAAGCCATTGGAAAGGACCATGGAACCTTTAGAGCTTGCTGACCTAAGGCTTTTGGATTGTTCCATCTGGAATAAAACAGATCACACTTCTTTCTGTCCGTGCCCTTTCGTGGTGTTCCAGTACCAGTGCCTACTTGAGTTACTTGTGTTCCTGTGTACCGACTTGGCCCGTTTTGACTACTCTTCTGGTCTCCTGCTCCGTGATTCGACCCGGCCTGGCTGACGTTCCTGCTCCGTGGCCTCACCCGGCTTGTCTGACGTTCCTGCTCCGTGATTCGACCCGGCCTGGCTAACGTTCCTGCTCCGTGACCTGACCCGGCTTGTCTGACGTTCCTGCTCGTGATTCGACCCGGCTTTCCTGTGCCTGCATCGCTGTGTCGCTTGGGCGACATTCTGACTTCCGCTGTACCTGAGGCCTGCTTGGAAGAGTATCTGTGTTGCCTCCGTTACTGCTACAGCAGTGTGTCATAGGCTGAGTCCTCCATTAACCCTTGCTGAGCCTCATTGTTGCCTCCGTTACTGCTACAGCAGTGTGCCATTGCCTGAGCCTTCCGCTAACTCTTGCAGAGCCTCTGTGTTGCCTCCGTTACTGCTACGGCAGTGTGCCATTGGCTGAGCCCTCCGTTAACTCTTGCAGAGCCTCCGTGTTGCCTCCGTTACTACTACGGCAGTGTTCCATTGGCTGGGCCTTCCGTTAACTCTTGCAGAGCTTCAGTGTTGCCTCCGTTACTGCTACGGCAGTGTGCCATTGGCTGGGCCTTCCGTTAACTCTCGCAGAGCTTCAGTGTTGCCTCCATTACTGCTATGGCAGTGTGCCATTGGTTGAGCCTTCCGTTACTCTCGCAGAACTCTGTGTTGCCTCCGTTACTGCCACGTCAGTGGGCCGTAGGCCAAACCATCCGTTAAGCTCCTGCAGAGTATCATTGTCGCCTCCTTTACTGCTACGGCAGTTTGCCATTGGTTGTACCTCCATTCAGCTCTTGCAGAGTATCATTTTTGCCTCCATTACTGCTACGGCAGTGTGCCATTGGCTGTACTCCCGTTTGGCTCTGGCAGAGTATCATTGTTGCCTCCATTACTACCACAGCAGTGGGTTTAAGTCTCAGCTCTGCTCTGGCAGATTTCAAGTGCTCTAGTCTCCATACTTGCACTGCAGTCTCCTACTCGTTGCTATACCATCATACTGGGCGTTACAAAGAGAACTCACCACAGACTTCTCTACATAGAGACTGATTACACCTATTGGGACTTTAACTCATAATGTACTGCTGCTTTGGGTATTCACCCTTTCCTGTCTGACCTGCGTCAGTATAAGACCTCTCTCGCTTCCTATTATACTGGGCCTGTGTAGGTATATGCATAAAATACCTGTATTATCTCTGTATGTTTCTGCTGAAATACAACAAGGCCTGGGAAGGGTACTTGATCATTTTGTGTTTTCAGTAAAACTGTGTTTTATCCTAAACCACTGTGTCTGAGTGTTGAACAAACCGTTACAGTCTTGAAGACTTCTGGATGTAGGGTCAACCTTGATCTATGGGGGTTCTGCTTAGATAATATGCCTGAATATTTGGTTTTCCTGACAAATGGGCAGCTGATAGTGTTTCTAATGTGGCTTCCACCCAGGTTAGTACTCTCTGTATCTCTCTTGATAGCATTTTGCTTCTGGTGTTCCTTTGTTTTCGGGGGTAGGTGACTACAGTCATATTGTCTGATTTTACCTAGCGATGCAGGAGGACTCTGAACTTCTTTAGGCAGCTCAACACTTCCCTCATCTCTAGAACATTTATATGTATTTTTCCTTCCGTGACCAAATTCCTTGGGATGATTGATCCCTCCATATCCACCCTTGGTGACTTCTGTCTGTGGTGACAATTTACCAATCTGCATTCTCCAAGTTGGTCACTGTGGAGAGATTCTTCTTTCTTGTGAAGCCACCACCGGAGTCCAATACTTATCCATCTCAGGAGCGGTATCTTCTGGTGAGATCTGTCCTGTTGGTTCTTCCAGTAACTTAGGAAATTTGCCTGAATGTCCTTCTTGTAATATGGCCCAAGGAACTTTGGTTTGCTGATGTTCGTATTCCAGTAGTTATATGAAATCTTGGGCTGTAAGAGATTCTATTTCTGAACTTCCGAATATTCTGAATTATCTTGGAAATCCTCTTGTCTGAAAGGTACATCCTGTTTTCCTTCGTGTTGAACCTGATGCCTAGCTCCTGAGAGGGTTGGGTTTGGCTTTTCTTTATATTGATCAACCAATTCAAATACTGAATACATCTTTTGGTGAACATATTGAATTGACTCAGGGAGTCTATCGCAATCAAGAGGTCATCCAGATACAGAACTACTGATATTCCCTCCTGCAGGAGACTCTGTAGGGGGCAGCTAGAATCTTTGATCATACCCTTGGTTCTGACGCTAGGCTGAAGGGTGTGGCTCTGAATTGGTAATGACTCCCCTTCAGATAGAAACTGAGGAATTTTTGATGGCAGGGCCTCACCAGGATGTGGTAGTAGAGGTTTTTAAGATCCATTGTGGATAGATAGGACAGAGGAGGAAGGCTTTCAACACAGAGGCCACTGTTTTTATCTTGAAATGGGATTTCCTTATGTAGTGGTTGAGGAACTTTAGGTCCAGAATGGGCCTGGGCTTTGGTGCATTGAACAGGATGGAATAAATCCCTTTTCCCTTGTGATGTTCCGGAACCCCCTTTATGACTCTCTTTTGCAGGAGCTGTAATGCAGCTTGCTTCATATGAGCTGTTTTTAATGGATTTGAAGGCCATCTGCATTTCTTGAAAACTTACAGTGGTGGGCCAGTGTTGAATTCCAGTGGATACTCATCTGGATTACCTGTTTTACCCAACTGTCTTTTGAAGATACCGGATTCCAGGCCCCCAGGAAACATCCCAGCCAGCCAAATTTAGAAGAGGAATCTGCTAACCAGTATCACTATCATTGGGACCTTCTAGCAGTGACAGATAATGCTGACAATTTTGCCAATAATTTAATCATATCTATGGAAGCGTGCCATGAGAAGCTTGCCGCTTCTTTTATGATCTCCTCATCCTTTAGTATTTTTTAATGGGATACACAAGAATCAGTTCTATCTTCTAGATCCTATATAGAGGATCCTAACTATGCAAGCCATGACAGTGGCTGCTTTTTAAATTTTGCCCTAGGAAGACATATTGTTTCTTTAGAGCATTTTCTAATTTCCTTTCCATAGGGTCCTTTATGGCCACACTATCCTTCATAGGAATTGTGGTGTGTTTAGCTAAATGTGCTACTGCTGCACCTACCTTAGGATGGGTGACCCACTGATTAACATCTACATTGTCAAAGAAAGCATCTTAGAAAACCTTTTAGAGACATTACACCTCCTGTCATATGTTTTCACATTCTGAATGAATAATTTCTTGGATGGAATGATGCATTGGAACATTGGGGTAGATCTTTTATTACCCAAGAAAGCAATGTCCATGGTATTCATTCCTTTCTTTATCTCACTATTACAAGTCAGAATATTAAGGATCAACTTGTACATAGCCATTATCAAAAATCAGCTGGCAATGCTTGGCTAAGATCCAATATAGTGGGATCATTTAAATGTAATAATTGCATAGTTGTCCTAATATAAAAAAACACCCATATTTACAGCACAACACACATATCAAATAAGGGAATTTATTAACTGTAAAACTATTAACTGTAAAACAACTGGGATTGTCTACCTATGGAATGCGCATGCAATAAAATTTATGTGGGCAAAACTAACAGACAATTTAAAAAAACTGGTATTGGAACACATTGGTGATGTCCGCCCTGCCTGTGACACACCAGTGGCCAGGCATATCCTAAGATGCCATAACTCAGATGTCTCTGTTCTGATAGACTTCAACATCCCTGTTGACAACCATAACACCCCCCTGCCATCAAACTCCTCTCATTAACAACCTCCTTTGGCCTTTCACAATGGACCTGCTCTCCCACACACACAGTGACGGTCACTCCCTTGACTTGGTCTTCACTAACCTCTGCTCGGTCTCTAACTTTTCTAATGCTCCCTATCCCCTCTCTGACCACCACCTCCTCTCTGGAAACCTCAGGATACCATGCAAATCGATCCCCCCACCATGACCAAGAATATGCGTAGAAATCTGCATTCTCTTGACTTGCAGCAATTTTCCACTTCCCTGCAACCCCTTCTCAACCCCACCCTCACACTTGCTTGTCCAGAACAAACTACTGCTCTCTACAACAGCCTTTGACACAGTTACACCTGCAACTCCACGTCACCCCCGCTCAACCCCATTACAACCCTGGCACACAAGACAAACGCGATACCTCCAAAGGTGCTCATGCACTGGAGGAAGTCTCGCTCCACAGCTGACTTCATACACTACAAATTAATTCTAACCTCCTATAGCTCTGCCCTCTCCCTGGCCAAACAGTCATACTTCTCCTCTCTAATTTCTAATCTTTCCTCCAACCTGAAATGCCTTTTCTCAACCTTCAAGTCACTTCTACGCCCACCAATGCAAACCCCTTCCACTAACCTCTCCGCCCAAGACCTCGCCACCCACTTCAAGGACAAGATCGACTCCATCAGACATGAAATCTCATCACTTTCACTCCCCCCTATCCAGCATAGCCCTACCATCTCCCCCACATACACACTAAGCTCCTTTTCACCCGTCACCGAGGACAAAGTTTCCCTTCTCCTCACTCGCTCAAACCTAACCACACGCCCTCTTGACCCAATCCCATCTCAGCTCACTCAAGTACTTTCACCTCTACTAGCACCACCCCTTACTCACGTATTCAACCTCTCTCTGGTACACATCCGGTATAGCCGAGGAGGTGCACAGGACCTTAACAGGCTGGATGACGCACTTGTCCATACAAAACTGGGACCAAGCAGCAATTTCACACTTTTTCCAATCAAATTGTGGGTTATGTAACTGTAACCACGGAAAGCCCAATATTACCGCATGGTGCGGAGAATTAATCAGTTGAAACTGCTGCTCTTCTCTGTGAAGTGCCCCAATAGTCATAGACAGTGGCATAGTTTCAAACATAACCTGAGGCGGTTCTAAGGGTCTGCCATCAATCGCTTCAATAGTCAAGGGATTTTCTCTTTCAATGCGTGGAACTCCGTGCAATTCAGCAAAGGTATTATCCATAAAATACCCTGCTGCACCAGAGTCAACCAAGGCCAAAACCTCCACAGAGCGTTGTGCCCAAGATAATACCACCTGTATGGTGGGTTTCATTGTGCCCGACACTGGGGACGATTGTACACCACCTAGGGCCTGTCCCCCAAGGTACCCTAGGTGTGTGCGTTTCCCGGACGTACCGGACAGGAATTTAGCAAATGCCCTTTTTTACCGCAGTATAAACACAACCCTTGTCTTCTGCGATAAAGTCTCTCAGCCTTGGTTAGTCTAGTGAAGCCTATTTGCATAGGTTCACTTGTCTCCCGTACAGGTTCACTAGACTTCAATGCCAGGGGAGGGATGGGTGGGCAAAACATGCCACTAGGCTCATTATTCTTTGACCGTAACTTACGATCTCTGGCAATTGATCTCTCACGTATTCTGGAGTCAATTATCATAACATATTCAATGTAGTCATCTAGATCAATAGGTAGATCTTTAGCAGCGATTTCGTCCTTAATGTGCTCATTCAGGCCTTGAGAAAAAGCTGCCAATAATGCCTCGTTATTCCAACCTACCTCTGCTGCCAATGTGCGGAATTCGATGACGTAGTCGCCTACTGTACGCCTGCCCTGATGTATCTCCATAAGGCGTTTGGCAGCAGAGGTGGTTCTACCAGGAGGCTCAAACACTCTTCGAAAGGATTGCACAAATTCTCTAAAGTTTTTAGTACAAGGTTTAGCATTCTCCCACAAGGGGTTAGCCCAAGCCAAAGCTCTGCCAGTGAGCAAAGATATTGTAAACCCCACCTTACTACGATCATTGGGAAATGCGTGTGCCGTCAATTCCATAAAAATCTCGAGTTGGTTGATGAACCCTCTGCAGAGACTAGGGTCACCATCGTATCTTAGCGGCAAGGGTGCAGAAGCCGTTAACCCTTTAACAGTGCCCCCTAGGGGTCTGGTATCACTCTCCGGTGTCTGACTTGGCGAGACCACCGGGCTAGAGCTAGATTTGTCAGCAAGTACCGTGCGTTCAAGGATCGTTTGAATTGCAACTGCCAACTGATCCAAACGTTGCTTGTGCACATCCATCCTCCAATGGATATTCTGTGCATTACCTTCACCTTTGCTGTCTGAGGTCATGGCCCTTTCGTACTGTCACGGTTTATTATGACTCTCAGACACAAGTTTTAGGTAAAAATCAATTTTATTGAAATAATAAATTGATAACGTAGGATGGCAATCACATACATACAGATATATTCAGAATATAACAAGACAGAAGGCAGACTCTACCGGTCCTGTCAATATACCGGACAGGACAGTCTGAAATAATAGAATGTTAGGCTCTACCGGCCTTGCCAATACCGGGTAAGGCAACCTGCAGATGGAATCGCATAACGGTTCTACCGGCCTTACCAAATTACCGGGCAAGGCAGCCTCAATAGATTCATAATGTAGGCTCTACCGGCCCTGCCAATACCGGGTAAGGCAACCTCAGATGGAATGTGGCAAAAGGTTCTACCGGCCTTACCAGTACCGGGCAGGGCAGCCCAGAGATAGTAGCAGCAGTCAGATGGTAATGGCAAATTAACAGGATCGTAAGCAACCCAGTGTACACACACTGAGACTAACAGGGGAATCGTAAAGCCGCAAGGCTTTGGAGCAAACCAGCGTCCGCACGCTGGGACCAACACTGAATTGTATAGCCGATAGGCTTTGGAGCAAACCAGTGACCGCACACTGGTGTAACAAGCGAGTTTGTATAGCCGCAAGGCTTTGGAGCAAACCAGCGTCCGCACGCTAGGACCAACACAGAATTGTATAGCTGATAGGCTTTGGAGCAAACCAGTGACCGCACACTGGTGTAACAAGCGAGTTTGTATAGCCGCAAGGCTTTGGAGCAAACCAGCGTCCGCACGCTGGGACCAACACAGGATAGTACAGCCGATAGGCTTTGGAGCAAACCAGTGACCGCACACTGGTGTAATAAGCGAGTTTGTCTAGCCGCAAGGCTTTGGAGCAAACCAACGTCCGCACGCTGGGACTAACACAGGATTGTATAGCCGATAGGCTTTGGAGCAAACCAGTGACCGCACACTGGTGTAACGGGCGAGTTTGTCTAGCCGCAAGGCTTTGGGGCAAACCAGCGTCCGCACGCTGGGACCAACACAGAATTGTATAGCCGATAGGCTGTGGAGCAAACCAGTGACCGCACACTGGAGTAACAAGCAATGTCGCCGACGCGACCAGGCAGGAGGTCGCCAGGAGACAGGCGATGCGATGACAGGAACCAGCAACGATCAGTCAGGTCAGGAAACAGCAGAGAAGAAGTTCAGCAGGAACTGCAACACCAGAGACTAGGCCGGAACCAGGACTGGAAGTACTTCAGCATGCAGGAAACACTGGAACAGTAGAGATCAGGAACTCAGGAACACATGAGATCAGGAACACTGGAACAGAGGCCCAGCTATCACTGGCATAGTGATAGCAAGAAGGTCAGAAACAACACGAAAGGGCAACCAAAGGGTGCCCAATCCAGGTTTAAATAGGCAATGAAAGGCGGGCTATCTGCAGACAGCCAATAGCAGCCCCCTACTGGTGACAGACAAGGAACTGCAGCAATCACGGGCACCGTGATAAGTAGATCACCCACTCCTCCTCCAAGCCCTCCACTCTCTAGATCTGTGACATTGCCCTCTCTTGGTTTTCATCCTATCTCTGCAACCGCTCCTTCAGTGTGTCCTACTCTGGCTTCACTTCCCCAACCCTCCCACTGTCTGTCGGAGTTCCTCAGGGTTCCATCCTGGGCCCCATGCTCTTCTCAATTTACACTGCATCCCTTGGCAAACTAATAAACTCCTTTGGGTTTCACCATCATCTCTATGTTGATGACACTCAAATCTATCTTTACTTCCCAGACCTTTCCCCTTCCCTCCTGTCCCAGGTATCTGACTGTCTGTCTGCTGTGTCTTCCTGGATGTCCTCCCGTCAACTCAAACTTAACCTTCGCAAAACCGAACTAATTATCTTCCCTCCCTCTCCTACCAGCCCTACCCCAGACATTACCCTTACTGTCAACAACACCGTCATTACACCAACCCCTACAGCATGAGATTTAACGGAGCTTTTGATACGCCTCTATAACAAGCGTGTTTCTAAATCTGGACATGAATCCGAGTGTAATAAACTTGTGGCTTACTGAAGTTGCTTATGGCTTGATTCTATTACCAGCGCTAAAATCGCCATTAAAAGAAAAACAAGCATCGTGAATTTTGCAAACGTGTTACATCGGTAGTCTGTTGCAGAACAACAGTAAAACAAAACTGGCGTAGACAGCACATTTCAGAGGACTAACAAAACTGGTGCTGTCTGCTTTTATTCGACTACCGCCTAAAAAAAAATGTGCAAAATATCAAAGTCCAAGGAAATAGGCGTACGTTTGATGACAGAAAGATCAAGTTCAGTGTAAGATGTGTTCCCCTTATTATCGAAATCCGACATAGAGCGCCCCCCTTCGACATATTAACCCCCCTTTAAAAGTCGACTTGCAGTGCTTTCTTTCACCACTTTAATTCGACAAATATTATACATTTGACATTTTAACCCTTCCCCTTGAGAATTTGACTACGGTGCTCCCATGACTTTCTTTCAACATTTAAATTCTACAAATATTCTTAACATTCAACATTATAACCCTTCCACTTTAAAATTTGACTTATAGTGTTCCTATGACCTTCTTTCTCCATTTTAATTTGATTAATATTGCTCCCATTCAAAATTGTTTACTCTCCAATTTTACTGCAAAATACAGACTCTTTATGTGTAACATTGCAAGCCATATGTGTAACATTGCAAGCCATGGATGTATTTCACTCAAATAATGCAACTTTGAGCTGCAGTAACTTGAATAAAACATCTGATCAACTCTTGTATTACTCAGCAAGATAAACCTTGCAAAAAATAAAATAAATATACCTATCTATCTATCTATTTATCTATCTATCTATTTATTAAGCATTACTATCCCTTTAAAATTTTTAATAGATATTTAGATTTATATGTCAGTGTATGCACGGTAGGAGTTATTTGATAGTAGTACAGTCTGTTGAGTCATATACTAACATTCCATTCTCCTTGTCAGCTGCCACTTCCCATTAGGAAGCACTGGCTAATTTGTATAAACCAGGTTTGTGGAATTTATATTGCCCGACGCCTGGGACATGTAGTGCCGGGCAAGTAAATATTTCTAACATTTAGCCCTGCTTCTGACAAGCAAAGCCGGACCGACAGCCCCCCTGTTTTTCAGGAGACAGTTCTAATCTCCCTTCACTGCTGCACGGCAGCCCGAGGAGGAAGTGATGACAGATCACTTCCTCACAGCATTCATGAAGCCACGCGGGAGTATATATGGCCACACTATGCGTGAGTATGCTGTACCACTGATCTATTTGTACACCTGGACTAACACTGAGAACAGTACTCTAGCAACCGTCAACATGAAATAAATCATCTCCTGAACCAATGTGCAACAGCAATATTCGTAACCATTAGGATTTTCTTGCAAAAGGAAGGTAATGTAATGGATTTTTTTGTTGGGAGATGCCACTATTCATTTAAAATTGATTTTATAGTATTTTATAGTATTGCTTTAATTTTATAGTATTTCTGTTAAAATAGTATTGATGTTAAAATGTACGTTTATGGATCAGGGGAACAGTCGCCATTACAGACGTGCGTCTGTTTATCGGCCATGGAATCCTCTTGAACAAGGCGCCCGCCATCTTAGATTCATCTGCGGGTTTCTGCGAGCCAACTTTCTGTGAGAAAAAATGCTGTAAATCTGCACTCTTCTTCGTCGACTTGTGCCTCGTCATGTTGTAGTATTAAGCTAAACAAAAAAAGGTCAATTCTTAAAATAGGGAGTGTGGAGCTCCATAACTATGCGTCCATCCACACGAGCGGTCAGGCCATGCCCCCCATTACAATACCTTTAACTCCTTAACAACCCATGACGTGCCAGGACCGTCATGGGTAGATTTAAGGACCCATGACTGTCCTGGTACGTCATGGGTTAAATGATAGCAGCGCGCCTCTGTGCACGCTGCTATCATTAATTCCAGGCTGAGACTGAAGATCAGTCATATTTTCAGAATCGAAGCCAAAATTTCACAATTTCTGCCAGGGTATGCAAACTTTTGAGCACAACTGTATATGTGTGTGTGTATGTGTGTGTGTGTGTATGTGTGTGTATATATATATATACATATATATATATATATATATATATATATATATATATATATATATAATTTTTTTTTTATATCTGTATCTAACTCTAAACCTTACCTTAACCCACGTAAACACTTATCCTACCTAAATTAACAGGAACTACCCACTCAAGCTATATAGTGACATCTGTCAGTCCCAGCCTGCTCTAGGAGGTGTTGCTAGGGGCTGCTTGGCTCCAAAAGGGACTGACAGCGCAGGCGTCGCTGTGGAAAGATGTCTGCTCTCCTTCCTGCCTGTCAGCCTGCGACCAATGGATAATTCTCGTTAATGTGTTAATAATTCTGGCGACTAGCGCTACTGAGCAGCTAGTTGCCAAATGGGGAATTATTGGGGGGCAAGTTTGTTAGCGGTGGTAGTTCCGCTTTAAATAAAGAGCATAATTTATATGTAAACAATTTTTATACTAGCTTCCTTTTATTTAAATAACTTGTTTGTTTTGACACAGTGGCCTGTGGCACCATTAGATGCAACTGCAGAGACTTGCCCAAAGAACTGTTCAGTATCAAGCTGAAAAAGGGGATGTCCTCAGCTTTCTGCCAACAGGAGCTACTGGCAGTTAAGTTTAGTGACAAAAAGGACATGTACATGCTGACCACCATTCATGATGAGAGAATTGTGCCAGTCCCTGTCTGTGGCAAAAGTGAGGTACTCAGAAAGCCAGTCTGCATCACAGATTATAATAAACACGTGCTTGGAGAGGTCCTGTGTGATCACCTTATGCAGCCTTATCTCACAATGAGGAAATGTAGGAATTGGTACTATTTACATGATGCAGACTGCCGTTTATAATTCTTATTTAATTTTCAAACTGGCAAACCCCACTCCAAAATGCACTTTTTTCAGTTTCAACTTCATGTGATTTCCATTTTTTTTAAAGGGGCACCAGAAGCTATACCTCAGAGACCTGCTGTAGTACACTTTCTTTTTAAACCCCCCCCCCAACCATCCAAAAGAGGAACCCACAGAAACGATGCAGGGTATGCTACAGCAAGGGGAAACTGGCAAACACCACCTACCTGTCCTGATTGCCCTTCAAAACCTGGGTTCTGCATTAGCGACCACTTCAAGCATTATCTTGTAGGCGCAATGCAGTAGTTCTGTAAGAGTTAGCATTATATTATTTGGCCATCGTAACCAGGGATAGGAAGATCTTTAGGACTCCAGGTACTGGTTGGTGTGCTCCTTCTGCCATTAGTCTGGGGATGATAGGCAGAGGAGAGATGTAAATTAGTTCCCATATGTGACCACAGACTCCTCCAAAACTTGGAAATGAACTGGGAACCCTGGTCCGAGACTGTATGGAGAGGAAGACGATGCAGGCGGAACACCTCGAGCACAAAGGTAATCGCCAGCTGAGGTGCAGATGGAAGGGTTGGCAGAGGTGTGACGTAGGCCTGCAGGGAAAATCAATCCACAACAACCCAGATGCCTGGTGAAATTGTTGGATGGTGGTAAGTCAACATTAAAGTCCATCTCCAAGTGAGTCCAGTGATTCTGAGGAATAGGTAGGGGAAAAAGGGGTCTGGGGACTAGTTCCACTCACAGGAATGACAGGCCTTGACAAAGTCCATCACATCTTCTGAAAGCGTAGGCCACCAAAATTGGCTCTCAAGAAGCTCCTGGGTTTGCACAATTCCTGAATGACCAGAAGAGATGGAGGAATGTGCTCAGGCAAGTACTTCCACTCTGAACCGGGGTAGAACAAACAAGATGTTAGGCCTGGAGGCAGGAGGAGGATGGGGAGCTTGAGCTTTCTGAATCTTAATTAGGGTTTCTGAGGAAATATCATGGACAAACCTTTCCATAGGTAAAATGGGTTCAGGATGCAAAGCAGGTGCGGCAGGAAACTTAATGTTCTTAGAGCCAGGCTGATAAGAAATAATAACATTAAGCCTTGTAAAGAAGACTGCCCTCACTTGTCTCTGGTTAAGATGCTAAGCCGACTCAAGGAACTACAATATCTTGTGGTCAATGAGAACAGTGACCGGAGAGACTGTGCCTTCAAGTAAATGCCTCCACTCCTGCAGTGCAAATTTGATGGCTAACAGTTCCCTGTTGCCATCATAATTCTTCTCATTAGGAGAGCACTGATGTGAAAAGTAAGAAAAGGGATGAAACCTGCCTGTAGTGTAGTTCCTGTAAGACAACATGGCTCCTGCACCCACCTCAGAAGCTTCCATCTTTAACCGATATGGCTGACTAGGATCGGAGTAACAGAAGATAGGAGCGGAGATGAAGGTGTCTTTCAGACACCTGAACACAGCTAAGGCTGCTGAGGATCATTTGCTAAGAATGGAGTTCTTGCAGATTAGGGCAGTTAGAGAAATTGTGAATAAAACGCCTGTAGTAGTTTGCAAAACGTAGAAATCTTTGAATAGCTCGCAGGGTGATAGTTTGAGGCCAATTACGGACAGTTGCTAATTTCTCAGGGGCCATCTATAAGCCGCTGGAGGAGAAAATAAACCCCCAGGAAGGGGAGCTGGTCTTTTTAAAAATGGCACTTCCCCACCTTGATGTAGAGATTGTACTCCCTCAGGCACTGCAATACAGCACACACATGTTCCCGATGTGACTGCAGATTTTTCGAGAAAATCAGAATGTCGTCTAGATAGATCAAGATGTGTAACATTATCATATTCCGTAAAAGATCATTCATCAGGGCTTGAAAGACTGATTACACAGGCCAAAGGGCATTACTAGGTTGTCCTGAATGTAGGTTGCCAGAGCCACACTGACGGGACCAGAGAGCAGGAACATCCTGCCTTGGGGAGGTATGGCGCCAGGAAGTAAATCAGTAGAACAATTGTAGGGTCTGTGCGGTGGAATTAGCCTCCCTCTTTAAAAAAAGTCCTTAAATGCATGGTAGGCAGTAGGATCTATGGAGAAGTCTTGATTCTCGGGGGAAGTTGTTATGGAACAGAGTTTGTGTGTTGGGAATACAGTTGTCCAGGCATGAGGCTAGAAGTAAGCTCCCCTGAAGTCCAGTCTAGAACTGGATTATGTATCCACGTTAGTCCTAGGATCACTGGAGCTGAGGGAGACTGAATCACGTAAAAACAAATTGTCTCAATATGTAACAATCCTACAGTTGCTTGGATGATTTGGTTTCTAGGGTAACCAGTTCTTGACCTAGGGGTTACACTTCAACTGTAGTATTTCTAGAGGGTTGGAGTTTCTGAAACAGTGGTAGACCAACTTCAGAGACCCATTGTTGGTCAGGTCAATAAAGACCCAGGCAGTGCTGGAGTCAACAAAGGCTTGGGTGGAGATCAAACCTCCTGGCCAGGAAAGGGTTAAAGATAATAACAGACAAGAAGAATTTCCCAGGAGGCAAGTCTCTATGCTTAGAAGGAGGTCTTCGTTAACCTCTAAGCTCAATAGTTTCCGGGGCATTCAGGACAGTTACTGAGTATATGGCCCTTCTGACCACAATAAATACATAGGCCTAAAGTCATCTTCCAGTTCCTCTCAGCATCGGAGAGTTTGGTCACCACTTTCACCTCCTGCTTCAGCTGGAGATGCATTGCTGTTGGAGTGCTGTGAAGACGGTTGGATCTGTCTGTACCTTTCAGATAGCTCATGCTCCAGTTTCCTTTCCTGCATACAGTGATCAAAGTCATGGTGATCTGGAATCTGTTTACATGCCAATGCGTCCTTAAGGCATTCGCTAAGCCCTCTGCGGAAGGCGCCTTCAAGGACCCCTGATTCCAGTCCGTTTCATGGGCCAGAGTCCGAAGCTCAATTGAATAATCACCTAGGGACCTGCACCCCTGACAGAGTTCCAGGAGAGAGGCTTCTGCTGAAGCTTGTCGACCAGGGAAGTTAAAAACTGACCTGAATGTGGTCAAAAAGGCAGCAGAGTCCTCCAGGAGTGTGGAGTTCCTTTCCACCAGAGGTGATGCCCAGGCTAGGGCATTCCCCTTTAGCAGAGAAACAATAAATGCCACTCTTGAAGCGTGTGTGGAGAAGGTCTTTGTCAAGGTGCGAAAGTGGAGGAGACATTAGTTAAGGAATCCTCTACATTCCAGGTAGAGGTATCTTAGGAGGTTTTCCCATTGGTGTGGCAGCAAGTCTGGTCTTGACTGGTTGGGTCACAGCAGTTGCTGTGTCACCAGGAGTAGAAGGTGCTGCTAAGGTAGTGGAGTGCAGCATATTAAGAATAGCATCTACCTTGCGATGCAAGGTGACCAGCTGTGACGCATGAGTAGATAGGACTTGTTTTTGCTGCTCCTGCCTTGAGAAGAATCAGTTCTTCTGGGTCCATGATTTTCCCGATCATCCTATAACCAGGGCTAGGAAGAGCTTTTAGAATCCAATTGCTGGACCCCAGGAGCAGGAGACTGAGAAGACAGTGGAGTACAGAAAAAGTCTACTGTAGTCTGCACAGTCTAGAAACCCAGGAGGAAGATAGGTGAAACTGAGGGCAGGAATCTCCTTTAGCATAGCTGCCAAGTCTGTAGGATAAGTCGAAGGAGTGGAGCCCAGGGAGTCGGTAGAAGAGATGTGGTAAACAAACCTCGACTTCTCTGGGACCAGCAGGAAGTAGATACAAATCAACAACCCCTCGGTGTCCGGCAGAAGATGAAGGTAGAAGTTCACCGTCACCCTGCCGTTCGATCAGTGGTTGAGGTCGATGTACTACGATACCCGGATGTCCACCTGAAGGTCAGGGTCGATGAGCTACAACACCCTGGTATCCGTCTGGGGTAGGGCTGCAACTAACGATTATTTTGATAATCGATTAGTTGGCTGATTATTTTTTCGATTAATCGGGTAAAAAAAAACCAATATGCTAATTTTTCATTATTTAAACAGATTTAATGAACAAACAGTGTTAAAAACAAACAGCAGCATAAAAAACTTAACACATTAACATGTGTCATTGTTATTATTTCACCATACCTCCCAACATTTCAAATGGCCAAAGAGGGACACTTGTGTTTTAGATGGTGTTTCTGGGGGTGTGTCTGGTGGGCGGAGCATTACTGAGAATTTTTCAGTCATTTCATGACCTACTGACTCCTTTTTGTGTAATTGAATAAATTATTTAGAGGAAGTCCATAGTATTTTATTTACCCAGGGTAATCTAAAAACACATATACTGACGTTTAACCAAACATTAATGTGAGTTTTATTGCTGGGGAACAATGTTATACACTTAAATGCACACCACATAGTCTGATCTCCAAAAAAGAGGAACACCAGGGTGGGAAAGAGGGACAGAGGGATTTGGGTCTCAAAGAGGGACTGTCCCTCCTAAAGCGGGACACTTGGGAGGTATGTTTCACCATGGGGTCTATGCACCTCTTTCTCCCCCTTGCGCCTCTATTTCTCCCCCCCTTGTACTTCTCTCTCTCCCCCTTGTGCCTCTTTCTTCCCCCTTGTGCCTCTTTCTCCCCCTTGTGCCTCTTTCTCCCCCTTGTACTTCTCTCTCTCTCCCCCTTGTACTTCTCTCTCTCTCTCCCCCCTTGTACTTCTCTCTTTCCCTTGTGCCTCTCTTTCTCCCCCCTTGTGCCTCTCTTTCTCTCCCCCCCTGTACCTCTCTCCCCCCTTGTACTTCTCTCCCTCCCCCCTTGTACTTCTCTCTCTCCCCCTTGTGCCTCTTTCTCCCCATGTACTTTTCTCTCTCTCTCCCCCATGTACTTTTCTCTCTCTCTCCCTTGTGCCTCTTTCTCCCCCTTGTGCGTCTCTCTTTCTCTCCCCCGTACCTCTTTTTCACTTTCCTGCACTGATGACATCCGGGGCACAACCACACCAAACGCGGAGACGCCGCGTGAAGCGTGCAGGGGTTTTCTTCCTCAGTCTGGGCTCCAGTTTTAAACTGGCCTCAGAACAGAGGAAGAAAATACCTGCAAACTCCACGCGGCGTCTCTGCGTTTGGCGTGGTTGCGCCCCGGATATCATCAATGCGGGAAGTAAGAAGACAGCATCCGGCGGCTGTGGGGCTGCTGGGCGGCACAATGAATCGCTGCACAACGAATCGATAATGAGAATCGTTGGCAACAATTCTCATTATTGATTTTTATCGATTCGTTGTTGCAGCCCTAGTCTGGCGGTCATTGAGTAATCTGTATAACAGCAAGCAGGGTGGCTGGGATCAATCTGTCCGGCCACCAGGAAACAGCAAGGCCCAGTCCGAGGTCAACCAGACTGATGAGGCTGGTATCAATCCCGCAGGCCTAGGGTGGCTGAAGGGCCTAGCAAGAGAGCAACCTGCCGTACACAGCACCAGGATCAATCCAACTCACTGGTAAATGGAGCAAGTAGAGTAGTCAAGGTCTGGTGCCGAGGTCAAGCAGTAGAGAAAGCAGGGTCAGCAGCAAGCCGGGTTGCAACAGGAGATCAGATCAACTCAAGGAACAGGCAGAGACTGTAGTCGGGTGCAGGCCAAGGTCCGTTACTGGATAATGTTCCATCAGGGATGCTGGAATGAAAGGTAGCTCGAAGATCGGGAGCGGGAAGCCAGAAAGCGGAAGTTCTTAAAGGAGAATCTCCCAATCAAGAGTGAGGGGGCAGATAAACAGACGTGGTGAAAGCCACTTTTTCCCTCTGACAGATCCTGATTTTTTTTTTCTTTCTTTCTAAAAAGCTGATCCCTCCTTACATCTAACACTATGAAAATATAATGGGGAGCAATGAGTCGTAAGTTTTTCCATGTCTGAACATGGAATCATGCTTGTTCCCAAATGGGCCCTGTAGCTCCCCCATACCCAGACAAACCTATGCATATGGGGCATTGCTGTACTCAGAAGATGTAGCTGAACATTAATCAAAGCATTTTTAAAGTGTTCGTAATGAAAATCAGGCACACGTTTTAGACCATTCCAATGAAGGGATTCCTTGTAAGTAACGAGATCGCGGCACTTCTCAAGCGCCTCCATGTTGACCGACACGAAATCTCCACAGCATCACTGAAATATAGGTTTGCATAAAACAGTGCTTTTTTTTCCTGTTACTGCAAGTTTTGGAAGGGATTAGTGATAAAGTAGCTGCGAAAAAATTGTCAGAATGCAATTACAATGAAACCCAGGGTTCTCTAATTTTCTAAAACATATAGTTTTGGGGGTAAAAGTGTGCTTAAATGGTGCCATATCTAATTTGGGGCTGTGTTCCAGTAGTTCACTTTAAAATCCCCCATCCAACCAAGTGTATATTTTTGTAAACTAGACAACAGAGGCTTTCAATTTAAGTGCGTTTTCACATTTTTCACGCAGCCATTTTACCACCAATTCCTCTCAAATCTAGAAGCAAGAAAAAAATTCAGAGTTTTCACAATATTATATTTCAATGTTCCTCTTGTATTATTTACCCTGTAAATGTGAAAAAGGGATTGAAATACTAAGCATAGCGTAGCATTCAGGAGAAGCAAATTAATATACTTGTGGATATTTTTTCTAATGAACTAATAGTGTACAAATCCTGAGAGGAAAATGTATGCAAAATGTTTTTTTGTTTTTTTTTTTCCCTTTAGATATTAATCAAATTAAAAGATGGGATAGCCATATAAATGTGGTATCAAAAGAGAGCACTATTTGTGCTTAAAAAGAATCTTATTTGTGTGGGTGTACTAAAGGAATTAGGAGGAAAAAAAAAAGTTGAACAAAGACATAGGCAAAAAGGTTGAAATTGCTGCGTTCCTTAAGTGCAAACCACATCAGATTTTCCCGGTCCTTAAGGGGTTAAATAAATAAAGTAGTGCATCTTGGAAAAGATATGTTTTAAATATTAGGTCTGCTTTTATGTAATTTCTAAACACCCTTTTTCCTGCCTTTTGTTGCAGGACCTTGTTATGGATCCTGTCCAAGTTTTGAGTTTTGTTCTGGCTGTGCTGCTGTCCCTAGGAAATGCCTCAGACAACAACAAACAGAAAAGAGATACTGCTTTTGAGATCTGTATCCTTTTGGACTCGTTATGGTAATTTAGGACCTTATTTAGGAGGCTAAAAGGGACTAATTGTTGAGCAAACCAACTGCACAAAAGGGACAAAAAAAAGTCCATAAATTGCCATTGAATTAAAAGGGGCTTTTAACCTCTTGAATGCTAGATAGGTTGTAAGCACATTGCTTTCTAGAATCCAGGCTCTCTAGCATTCAAGGGGTTAAAAGCCCCTTTTAAATCATTGGGAATTTTTATTTCTCCCAAGCCAAAAAATGTTCGCTCCAATGCTTCACATGTTTTTCTGCGTAATAACCATCAAGTTCTTTAGTTAAAAAAAATATTTATGAATGACTACTGTGCTTTGTTCCCTCTCTGTGAGCAAGCTTGTCCAGTTTTTTATGAATTATTCCATGGAAAAGTATAATGTAAGATTTTAAATCTTTGCTAATAAAGTCTATGTTTTTACTAAGGACTGAGAAGTTTATGTCCTTGAAAAATATGAAGCATTGGTGCGAACATTATTTGGCTTTGGATTCATTTGAAGATCAGTAGGGAATCTTCAGTTTCCACACTATCATGTGTTTTATTTTTTGAGCATTCAATTGAGCTCTGGGGGCTTTAAAGGGACCTACACTTGTCGTGTATGAATAAGGAATATTGTTTTGGAAGTGTAATTCTGCATCAAACCAACTGCATCATACAGGAGAAAAGATGATTGCCTATGACTTGAAAGGGGCTTTTAACTCCTTTAATTCCTTCTCAGTGCAATGGAGACATGTTTAACATGGAGACATGTTTAACATTCAAACTGGTAAAAACTCAATTTAAATCAAGGAATATTTGGGGAATTTTTACTAGTCCTCCATGGTGCATGGAGTTGGTTTTCTCCATAATTGCACTTCTTTAGCTTATTGAATACCACCCTTAAGATCTTATACATGAAGTTTAAGAGGTGCAATTCTGGATAAGAAACATTTTTTATACTAAATAGTTGTGATTATTAGACTAGGAGCGACCAGTGTAAGCTGCCTGAGTAAGCTTTGCAACGTGGAATCCCCACAAGGAAAGTACAGACTGCTATTAATATTCATATATACAAACACAACAGATAATATAACAGTGATACTTGTTCAGTAGGCCTCAGTGAGCCACAGGCTAGGGAGCACAGGCTGGGGAGCGTAGCTAGCTGACGGGGGGCTGTTCTAAGCCTTGCTGTGGCCTAGGCCATGTTAGAGGTACAGGCTGCAAACCAAGATAACAGAATGACAACCTTAGACACAGACAGCTATTCACCGAGTCTGAAATCATATGTGTTACCTACTGGTAGTACAGTTGTCTTCATCGCAGTGTAGAAACAGGAACAGCAGTAGTAGACTCAAGGGGTTGCAAGGTAAAAACCTGACAGGAGGTTGAAGAGGAAGTACTCGACAGAAAAGATTGACAGCGTCGAAGTGGACTAAGTGGTCAACATCGCAAACTCACTAGGTGGTGGACAGCATCGAACTCGACACAGTGGGCCCAGTGTCCTGCTGAAGATTCAGATGGACAGGGCTTCAGTCATCCTGATCACTCCTTATTGGACCAGACAGCCTTGATTCCCAGAGCTATTGGCGATATCAGTTTAAGAGCCATTTCATCTGCCACGGAGACCACATCTCCTTCAGGGATACCTCCATTTTGAGGAAGAAGGGCTATTCTTCTGATGTGGTCTCCTCTATGATTAAGGCTAGGAAACCAGTTTCTTCTAAAGCCTATCATAGGGTTTGATCTATTTCCCACTCTTGGTGTGTGGACAGGGATCTGTCCTCACAGGAATTTGATCTTCCAGCTATCCTGTATTTCTTGCAGGGCGGTGTCCTTTCCCTCCTTTTTTCCCACCCTGGGAACTCAATGTTGGTACATCACCATAGTACCTGTAAGCTATATTGGACGGCAGAGAAAATAGGATTTTAGTCTTACCTAATAAATCCTTTTCTCTTAGCCCACCCAGTGAAAGAGACCATGCTTGGTTCCTGTGGCTGGATGTGTGAGTCCTATTGGGTTCATGCTCACAGGAGTTTTTTCTTCTTCTTCTCCTTATCTGGCTCAGTAGGTTTAGTGTCACAAATCTATCTGGAGGGGAGTGGCTAGGTATTCTTCTATGGAGGGAAGGGGAGGCTGCACCCCTACACTTCTTTGAAGAGTTGTTCCAGCCTACTGGGAGTAGCTGTTGCCTCCCCATGGCCTCCCCATGGTATATGTAAGCTGTATGGACTAAGAGAAAAAGGATTTAACAGATAAGACTAAAATCTTCTTTTTTCACAAATTATAAAGATACTTATTAGGGCACCTGGTGACTGTAAGTATTACCCAAGTGGGTATCCACTTTGGTAATAGTTTCAGTCATCAGGTCCCCTAATAAGTATGTACAATTTGTTCAAAATATATTTCTCTGTCATCCAATACAGGTTACTGGTAACTTTGGGTAGGCGATCCGCCCTTTTACCTAGGCAGAAAAAATTCTAGAAGTGAATTCAGGGGGTGGAGCCTACCTTCCGTCCTTGGCTGCAGCTAGCCAATCGTCTCCAGTAAGATTTGTTCCTTGGTGATGATACAGGCAAGAGAACAGTTCTGCTATAGTTTTAGCCAGTTTTTTTTATTTTTCTGTTAGATATGGAATACCAGCATTAGGCAGATTATCATAACTGACAATGCCCTTAGATGTGGCTAGCTCAGTATCCAGGTGCTTTTTGTGGACCTTAAGCCCTGGGGGGAAAACCTTGGGTTCAAGTTCTTTCCTCAGGAGTTGCCCACTGAGGCTTCTTCTTAATACATGGTAATCTGAAGACAGAAGATCTGCAGGAAAGGTGAGCAACCCTTTGAGTGCTGCAGGTCCACATGTACCACAGCGCCCCTCCACACAGGGGTTTTCCTTTGAAGTTCCTATTGCACACTCCTGCACTCATTTCGTTTATCTGTATGTCGGTTGGGTGTTTTGGAGCAAGTTTCTGTGGTAACTTAACCCTTTAGCTGCTGATTTTGCATCTTTTGGGGATTTATTAGCACTTTCCCTACTGGGTTCAGTGTTTTTTGGGTCTGCTAACATGTTCTAGTGATGTTTCATGTAATTTTAATTCACAGTTTCAACTTTGCAAAATTTGTGTGCTTTACTGCATAGATGCCGTTGCTCCATTCACTTCTATGGGACTGTACAGTTTGGGACATATCTCTGCAACTGCTCAATGTAGCGACTTCAGAGAGGTCTCATTGTAATTGTCTGCCCTTGCTCTATCAGCCGGTTAACGTTTTAAGTGTGTTGGGGGCTCAGGGGGCTTCGGGCACTGTTGGGGTACTTTTTCTGGGAAAACTACATTTCCCATGAGTGCTTGCTTTGATCGCTCGTTTCTGATTGGCTCTCGCCGCGGCAGCCATTTTGTGCCTTTTTCTGAACGAGTATCCTACGCAGGGCTTGGACTCTCCTTCTCTCCTCTGCAGATTAACACTTCGCCTGCCAGATAAATGCATATTAGCGATTTCTGGGGTGAAATTTGAATCTTACACACTGTATTTGGGTGATTCCTTATACTTTAGACATTCTCACAGTGTCAAAATGTTTAATCTGTTAGAGCTTGGGGCCAGGCCTAAGACTAAGGACGCTGGGGTCTCTGTGTTCCCTATTGCGCATTGCTCCTCATGTTATTCAGGGTTACCTAGAGAATTCTCAGGTCATTTATGCCCAGCATGTTCTGATGTCCCTGAGTCTCTCCCAGGGACCTCCAGCCATGCATTAGAGCCAGTTTGGGTACAAGAGTTCAAGGCTGCTACTAGAGACCTTCGGTCTACTTTTCAACTCTTTCCATCCCAGTTGCAGGGGATCTTCCACTCCTGGCAAACCCCTTCTTCCATTAGATCTTCCCTATCGAAACCGCAGGGAGTACCCAACGTATCAGATTCCTCTGAGGAGGAACTGTTGGTGGATTCGGATGTTTAGGAGTGTTCTGCTGTGGGCTCCTCTGAGCCCCTTTGAGGCTGATCCTGATCCATTGGCTGAGGGCTTGATCAGAGCAGTCTTAACTACCCTCAACATTTCCTTAGTTCAGGAGGTTTCTTCAGATCCCTCTGATGTATTTCAGGAGCCTAAGAGGCCCTATACTTGTTTTTCACTTAACCCCACTCTTGACCACCTTGTGTCTGATGAGTGGAAGGTCTCCTCCAAGCCTAAGGCTTCCAAGCCATCTTCAGCATGACTTGCCGAACCCAGGCCCCCACTCAGCTGTGGGTGACCGTCTGCGTCACTACCACAGCGTCTGTGAGGATTCAGTGGCGGACCTGTGGGTTTTACAGGTGGTAGTGGAAGGGTACAGGATTCCTTTCGCTTCTCTTCTTCTCTTTCAGTTTTTCCCCCTCTCATATGCTCCAGGGTGTAGTGAAACCCAGTCTGTTCAATGGCGCTATCCAGGCCCTTCTGGACAAGGATGTTCTGGAACCTGTTCCAATTCGGGACAGAGGTATGGGTTTTTATTCACACCTCTTTGTGGTCTCCAAGAAGGACGGCGGCTGTCGTCCCATTTTGGATTTGAAGGATCTCAATTCCTTTGTGATCAAGACTCATTATCACCAGGAGTCCCTAACGACGGTGATTGCTGTTATGTCCCCGGGGGAATTCCTTGCCTCTCCATTCATCCAGAGAGTCGGCAGTATCTCAATTTGCCTGCGACCAAGGGCACTTTCAGTTTTCAGCTCTTCCCTTTGGTCTGACTACAGCTCCTCAAGTCTTCAACCATGTCCTGGGAGATTTAGTATCCGTCCCCCATCGGGACAGCATCAGAGTTACGCCATACATGAACGACCTGCTTCTGAAAGCTCTTCTGCGGAACTTCATTAGCAGGTTCAGGACTGCATTCATGCTCTTACCCATCACTTGTGGATCATTAACATGGACAAGTCATATCTTTCCCATCCCAGCATCTGGTCTTCCTGGGCCTTCTCTTCGACACTCAGCAGAGCATGGTGATTCTCACGGACGAGGTGGCTCACCAGATCGCCCACAGGGTTTCCGCTGTTCTGGCTCACGATCCAGTTCCAGTCAAGAAGCTGTCCTCTCTAGCGAGGAAATTCATCTCCACCATAGAAGCGGTCCCATTTGCCATGGCTGACACCAGAGAACTCCAGAAGTTTGTGATCCAGGTGTGCAGGGGTCAGCTGGACCTTCTGAAGATGTCAATATCCCTCCCTCTTCATGTGGAACTGAATTTATCGTGGTGTCCTTCCTGGTATCCTTCTGAACCACGGTGACTACGGATGCCAGCCTCTCCACCTGGGGAGAGGTCCTGGGTCACCTGAGTGCTCAGGGTCGCTGGTCTCCGGAGGAATCTCTCCTTCCCATCAAAGGTGTTGGAGCTTCAGGGTATATTTCATGCCCTTTGCCATTGGACACCCCAGCTGGAAGAATGCCCAGCCCGGGTCCATTCCGACAACGCCACGGCCGTGGCTTACATCAACAAGCAGGATGGAACAGGAAGTTTCGCCTCTTGGTTTGAGGTCAAGGCTATTTTTTCCAGGGCAGAAGAACATGTTCCTGCCATATCCACAGTGCACATTCCTGGCATAGACAACGTCATGGCAGACTTCCTCAGTCGACACACGGTGGATAGCGGAGAGTGGGAACTGCACCCAGAGGTGTTCACCCTCATTGTTCAGAAGTGGGGTCTTCCTTGCATCGACCTGATGGCGACAAGACACAACCGGAGGGTTCCAAGGTTCTGCTTCGCTGGAGGGATCATCTAGCTCTAGCGGTGGATGCCATGTCCATTCCTTAGTTATTTCCTCTGGCTTACATCTTTCCTCCCCTCCCCATGTTGCACAGGGTGTTACGGAAATTGAGACTGGAGCGCTGTCCAGTCATTCTGATTGTTCCATACTGGCCTCGACAGTCTTGGTTCCCGGAGCTTCTGGATCTGTCAGTGGCAGAGCCATTCTGGCTCCCTTGCCATCTGGATCTTCTTCTACAGGGTTACCTCTGGAAGGAGGATGTTCATCTTTTAGCTTTGACGGCTTGGAAATTGAATCCTCAGTACTGAAGAAGAAAGGTTTTTCTTCTGGTGTGGTGGCTACTATGCTTAGTGCCCGTAAACCTTTTTCTTCCAAGGCCTACCATCATGTCTGGTCAACCTTTCTATCTTGGTGTGCTGATAGGGACCTTTCTCAGGATTTTGATCTGCCTATGGTCCTGGCTTTCTTGCAGGATGGTGTGGATAAGGGCCTCAGTTTGATCTCCCTTAAGTTTCAGACTTCTGCTCTCTCTGTTTTCTTTCAGAGTAGCATTGCTATTCTTCCTGATGTCAAGGTTTTCTTCCAGGGTGTTGCTCATACTCGTCCTGTTTTCAAGACTCTTGCTCCTAAGTGGGATCTTAATTTGGTTTTGGGCGTCCTTCAGCTCCCTCCCTTTGATTCCTTGGCTACTATTCCTCTACATCTACTGACTTGGAAAATGGCCTTTCTCCTGGCGATCGTGTCTGTTTGCCGTGTCACGGAGTTACATGCTCTGTCTTGTAGACCACCCTTTTTGGTGTTTCACAAAGACAAGGCAGTGCTTCGCACTTCGCAGGAGTTTCTCCTAAAGGTGGTCTCTGAGTTCCACATTAATCAGGAGATTGTGGTGACTTCTTTCTGCCCTGACCCTACCTCTGACAAGGCGAGGGATCTCCACTTGTTAGATGTGGTGCGTTGTCTCAAGTTTTATGTACATCGCACTGAGTCCATTAGACAGTCTGATGCGCTGTTCGTCATTCCTGGAGGCCCCAGGGCAGGGAGACCTGCATCCAAAGTGACTATTGCGTCTTAGATCAAGTCCACTATTCATAAGGCTTACGAGCTAAGGAAGAAGCACTTTCGGGTCACTGCTCATTATACAAGATCCATTGGGGCTTCTTGGGCTTACAAAAATCAGACCTCAGCTGATCAGTTTTGCAAGGCTGCCACTTGGTCATCTGTGCACACCTTTTTGAAGCACTACCGTATTGATGTGCTGGTATCTGAGGAAGATCCTGGAGATAGTCTTGCCTGTCTAGGATCTTCTTTGGTTCTTTGGTGCTTCCTTCACTTTTGAGCCCTGTTGGCTCTAGCTCAGTGTGCTGTGTAACAGTTCCTGGGGCATGGTTACCCCTGCTCAGTGTCCATTGACACTTCATGGTTTTGTTGGGCTGTCTCTGATCTGATGGTTCATATATGCTCTGGTGACTTTGCGTGCCTTGCTCCTGGTCCTTGCCTTACTTCCTGCCTCTGGGAAACTCAATGGTTGGACATCCCAAAGTTACCAGTAACCTGTGTTGGACGACAGAGAAAAGAGGATTTTAGTCTTACCTGTTAAATCCTTTTCTCTTAGTCCATACAGGTTACTGGTCTCCCACCCTGTCAAGGGACCATGCTTGGCTCTCCTGTGGCAGACCGTGGGGGTCCTTCAGGGTCATGCTCACAGTAGTCTTCATTCCGTTCTACTATCTAGTCAATAGTTAGTGTCTCAAATCTTACTGGAGCTGATTGGCTAGCTGCAGCCAATGAGGGAAGGTAGGCTCCACCCCCTGCATTCACTTCTAGAATTGTTCCTGCCTAGTTAAAGTGGTGGATCGCTTACCCAAAGTTACCAGTAACCTGTATGGACTAAGAGAAAAGGATTTAACAGGTAAGACTAAAATCCTCTTTTTTTGC
This sequence comes from Rhinophrynus dorsalis, assembly GCA_037306005.1. Taxonomy (NCBI): domain Eukaryota; kingdom Metazoa; phylum Chordata; class Amphibia; order Anura; family Rhinophrynidae; genus Rhinophrynus; species Rhinophrynus dorsalis. The sequence continues at coordinate 117,751,541 of CM074722.1, forward strand.
TTTGCACTTCCTTTGTGAATATATAATTTTTAGACAGAGGTGCATGAATGACTAGTTTCTTCAGTAATAAGCAGCCCAGAGGACATAACTCTTGTCAGTGTTCCAGTTCTTTTTCCCTTGTATATCTTATGAAAAAAATGCAAACTGTTGTAATGTCCGCCTGCCTGTACATGACATCCAGGACTGATGGAAGATGTTATCACTTGAATAAAGAAAGAAGGGCAAAATCCATAGTATAGTAAGTGGAGGGTTATTAGGAAGAGTTGGTTCTTCTTTAATTATGAAACTATAGGCAAAGAAGGAAGAAAGAAGATGAAAAGATACAAGAGAGAAGAGAAGAAGGAAGATGGAAAGTAGATGACCAGAATGCTGAAAAGACTGCTGTAAATCAGATTAATGGTGTTACTTTGCAGGGATGTTGGTTTGTTACTTAGTCAAGTTAACCCCATGAGTGCCAGTGTGGTAATTATACCCCACTGTCACCCATAGGGTTAATTCTACTAACACTGGACAGATTTTAGGTAAATTTCATGTATTGAAATTTTAGGTACTTTGGATGTATTGCTATAGGGCTTAGGGCCCTATATCAGTACATCCACTGGGGATTAGGTTTTTTTTGCCTTTTAACCCCTTAACGACCGGCCAATTGGCATGGTCCGTTAAGGACCACGGAGCATTTTTTTTTTTCTTTTCACTTTTTTTCAGAATCTGCTTCCGTACTTCCCGAACGGCATGCAGCCACGGTGGGAGCCTGGAATTCCATGACGGTCATAGTACGTAATGGGTCATTCAGTCAGATAGACCCTTGACTACTATGACCATCAAGGGTTGTTAAGGGGTTAATTGCTGTGTCGGATGACTAAAGATGCGATAAGGGACTTTAGTCAGAAATAACTGGGTTTAAGTTTCATGCACTAAAGTGAGTCCTTTATGCTGCCATCTGCCTTTAAATCAAGCCCTTATTCCTTAGGTATACTTCCCCTTTAGCTATCATTTTGTGCATGCTTGTCTTTACAGGTGGAGTAATAACTTCTAATAACCCCCACTTACCTTACTCTGGCCAGAAAATCCTAATTGCCCTTATGAAGGATATAATTAACCTTTATATTGTGATGGTACAGTGTGGCACTTTATGTCAATTTCAGGCACAGTATGCTAATCATGTCTGATTGTGGCCAAACTTACCTCTTGCTGTGCTATTAGAATTGCCCACAGTGTTTGTGGGCTCTGTTTACATTCTTTTTATAGCACAATGTGTAGCAATATTGTCCCAGTGATAATTAACATAAAGTTACAGAGTATCTCACCAATAAATAAAGGTTACTTTTTCAAAAACTATTAATATTTCAAAATGACTAATACATAAGTGCATCCATTCATTTGTGGTGCATCTTTTTTTTTTTTTTTTGTTTCTGTAAATTTGTCTACGCAATCAGTCCCAGAGTTGTATGAAACAGATGGCCTGTAATGGTGAGCTCTTGTACATCACTATTTTACATACATTATTTCAGACATTGCAGATCTACTGCAATCCCTATATGGCTGACCAGTTTGCCAAGAAAAACCCACCTAATAGAACGGGCATCTCCTGCTGTGAGCTGCCTCTTATTAAACTAGTATCTGCAGCATTAGGTAAGTGTATTCCCTAATATTTAGCCCTTTACTGGAGGCTACAGATAAGAAGCTTTTCGAGGTGAAGAGAAAAGATCAGATCAATGCTCTGAATAACCTTATTGAGCTAAATGATGTCAACCAGCAATATAAGATCATAGACATCATGCTAAAGGGACTTTTCAAGGTGAGATTCTCCTGTGCATATACCATCTGGTTCTTTCCATCTGTTTCTTGTAATTTCACTTACTCTTTATAGTGAGGCTTCAATACAAAGTAGAAATTCTGGAGGAAACCTACTTCATCACAGGGGACAAGTAACAAATGTCCAAATTACCATTGATTTAAATGGACCTTTTAACCCCCAGCATACTAGAAGGGTTTAAAATACATTGTGAAGCAGTTTGTCAGAAACCTAAGCATTTATGGAGTTTAAAGCATCATTTAAACTGTTGAGTGCCATAGGGGTATGCAACGCATTACGAAGCGATGAGAATTTATATTTGCTCCCTACAGTGGTTTTGGTTTGCCCCAGATTTGCACATCCGCCTCCACGTGGTTAAGTCTTTACACTTCACCACTCAGCATCATCTCATTCAAAAATGTCCTGTAACATATCGAGTGTGATAAAATCATTCTATTTTCCTATTTTTATTAACAAAATAAATAAGGGTTTGGAGATGGCATTTGAGAATTTTTTTAACAATAAGGGAGGATTCATCAAGTTCAATGTATAAGGAAATCAAAGGATTTCCTTGCACATTAGCCATATGACAATTCTTCATTGTTAGACCATATCTGGCCCTTGCTCATTTATGATTGATTAGATCCTATAGAAGTCTGTCGGGCAGACACATCCTTACACATACTTTTGTATGTTTGTGAATTTCTGTAATGGCAGCACTTACACCCTTTTTTCATCATATTTTCTGTCTAGCATACACTAATCAGGGGTCTAAATTCATACATACCTCAAGGGATTCATCAGTGATTGCAAAGACAAGCTGCATATCTGATAAGCTCCTCTTAATGCTGGTTAATGAATTCAGGCCTAAGGTTCAGTTAATTTTTGAGCTACATAAAACTGGTGTTGTTTACAGTATTTTGGTTAGAATTTAACTAGATTTATATCAATTATAAAAGTAACTGTGTTGTGTATATAGCACTGCAGATCGGGTCATAAAGTGGGGAACATTTGGTGCAAACTATCTGCACCATAGAGGGCAAATAACAATTTATATTTATTTAAATAGGGCTATTAACTAATTGAATGCCAGAGATGTCACATTGGAGACCTCTAGCATTCAATTGGGCAAAAGCCCTATTTAAATCAATGGGAAATTGCATTTGTCACCTATGGTTCAGTTAGTTTGCCACTTTTCTTTGAACACAGGGTCCTGTGTTTCTGTGAAGCCTGTAAAATCTATATATTTGGGGAAATGAGGGACAACCTATGTCTCTCAAGAAGATATTGAGCTACAATTCCTATCATCCTCAGCTAGCCAGATTGCTAATGTTAGATTCTGTCAATATTTTGTCAGCCTTCCTCAGGCTGTTTCCAACATCCTCGGTTGGTCTCCCACTGTTGTTAGACTACAATTCTTATCATCCTCAACTGGTTGCTGGCTGGCTAATGATGATTGGAGCTGTAGTTAATAAAAGTTGGAGGGCCTCATCCTATCCATTCCAGCCCTAGCCACATATCCTGGATACCAAAATAGGACCAAATATGTAAACTTACCCATATTTTACTTCACTTAAAGTTTTAATATTAAGAAAAAAATATTTGGGGGATTTTCATGCTGAGTAAAACAATGATTCTCCCCTTGCTGGATGTTGCTTTTGTCCTTCTGTTAAGAAGTGCTGAAGCTGCTACTATCACATTCTGCAGAAAATTGATTACCTGTCTGCAAGAGGAAAGAGTTGGGCAGAGATGCTCAACTAGGAATGATCCTACCCTTGAAGTGAGGAGGCTCTATAGGAGAAGTGCCCTACCCAGGATGCAATCTCTTTTAGCTCAGTAATGCCTTTCACAGAGAGGAAATATCCTAAAGCACATCATACTGATCCTACCAAAAGGCAGTCCAGTCACATTTCGACCTTGCTGGGCCTCGTCATTGAGGTTCAGCAGATCTCTCTAGGCACGGAGAGCAGGGAGTCTATGTCTGGATTCCCCTGTTAGCCTTTGGGTTACAAATCCCAAGAGTAATTTGCATATGCAAAGAACTGGTCAGAGATGCTCAACTAGGAACAAGCCTACCCTCAAAGTGAGGAGGAAAAGTGACCTACCCAGAGTGCAATCTATTTTACCTCACTAGTGCCTTTCACAAAAAGCAAATATCCTAAAGCACATCATACTGATCCTATCAAAAGGCAGTTCCTCTCTGAACAAGAGAAGCAGCCAATCCCAGACATACGTTTTGGACTTGTTGGGCCTCCTCAGTGAGGTGCAGCTGATATCTCTTGGCACTGTGAGCAAGGGGTCAATCCACATCTGGATTCCCCTGGTAGCCTTAGGGTTATCAATCCCAAAAGTAATTTGCATATGCAATGGGCTGGTCAGAGATGCTCAACTAGGAACAATCTTACCCTCAAAGTGAGGAGGCTCTATAAGAAAAGTGCCCTACCCAGGCTTCAATCTCTTTAGGCTCACAATGCCTTTCTCTCAGACCCGAGGGTAAATGGCAGCTGGAGCCCAAGTGCAGGGAAGAACAAACCTGTGTAATGTAGACAAGTGGATATCTAATGTGCAGAGACGTGGCCGAGGGAGATAGAGAGATAGCGTAGAAGAGGTCACGAAGGCCAAGGGTCTGGAGAGGAGAGAGTGCCGTAGTCGAGGTCACGGATGCAATTGTCAAGATTGGAGAGGTCAGGATATCCAAGGTCACTAATGCCAGAGGTCAGTATTGGAGAAATCAGCATAGTAGGGGTCACAGAAGCCAAGGTCCAGGAGCTGGGAAATAAGAAGGGTCAAGAACAGGCAAAAATCAGAATGCTATAGAAAATAGAGAAACGCCACAAGAGCGGGTACACCTGACGGAGGCCCGGACCCGGTCCCAGTGAGGTACGAGCCTGACACTTTCACAGAGAGGAAGTATCCTAAAGCACATCATACTGATCCTACCAACAGGCAGTCCAGACACAAAATGCCAGGCAATTTCTCTCTGAACAAGAGAAGCTGCCCACCCCAGATGTACATTTCGGCCTTGTTGGGCCTCGTCAGTGAGATGTATCTGATCTCTCTAGGCACTGTGAGCAAGGGGTCCACATCTGGATTCCCCTGTTAACCTTAGGGTTACCAGCCCCAAGAGCAATTTGCATATGCAAAGAGCTGGTCAGAGATGCTCAACTAGGAACGAGCCTACCCTTGAAGTGAGGCGGCTCTATAGGAAAAGTACCCTACCCAGGGTGCAGTCTCTTTTAGCTCACTAGTCTCTTTGCAGTCTCTTTTAGCTCACTGATCCTACAGGACCTGTATGATGTGCTTCAGAATATTTCTTTTCTGAGTATGGCACTTGTGAGCTAAAAGAGATTGCACCCTGGGCGCAAGACATAGTCCTAGTGAGTTTGTTGCATACCCTTGCAAGCTCATGAGCCTAAATGAGCATCTATGACTTCTTCTCTGTATATGCAAATTGCTCTTGGGGTTGGTCACCCTAAGAGAACTGGGAAAACCAGAGGTTGACCCCTTGCTCACAGATACCTAGAGGGATCAGCTGCACCTCACCAACGAGGCCCAACAAGACCGAAACATACATCTGGGGCTAGCTGTTTGCCTTGTTCAGAGAGGAATTGTCTGGCATTTATTGACTGGACTGTCATTTTGGCAGGACCTGTATAATGTGCTTCAGAATATTTCTTCTCTGTGTATGGCATTTGTGAGCTAAAAGTGATTGCTCTGTGGGAGCAGGACACAGTCCTAGTGGGCTCTTTGCATACACTTGCAAGCTCATGAGCCTAGCTGAGCATCTCTGACTTCTTCTATGTATATGCACATCAAGATGGTCAGGGCTGCCATCAGAAATGTTGGTGCCCACTACAGACCTAATTCCAGGGACCCTGCCTCTTGCTCCTGTGCCTCCTTTCACCCCACAACATTCCCCTCCCACACTGCCTCCACCACATGCCCTGCTCAGGAGCACTGTTTTTATAATTATTATTCATAGAAATGTTCATACAGAAGCCTGAACAATTGATAAACTGCCATGAAATGCAAAGAATATTCCATTATATATTAAACCTGTTACTTTATGTTTTACTTGGTAGATTTGAGTCATGCTGTATTAGCCTCTGTTTTATTTTGTTGGTCTATATGGTTATTTCAGTGCAGACATAAGAAGCTCTAACATGAACAAGATAAAGCTCCATCCACCAGCACAGCAGGAGATTGAATTATGGAGCCCAATAGGATGGGGCATGTGATGTGGCATGGGTATTGCTTGTACCTTCCTGATGGCAGCCCTGTAGGGGCTATGCATTTAGTTATGATATAGATGCAATATATTCTCTGGTGAGAGAAGCTCTACATTTCATGTGTCATTCTATAGAACCTATGTAGTATAATCTCTCCAATATGAGATATTTATACATAGGCTCCCTAGAATTACATAGACACGGTAGAGTATCACAGGAGAGAAGTTATCTCCTCTTTATCACACTGTAGTGCAAAGTCTATAATGGTTTAATTAAAACCAGGGGATTAACCTTGTTTTACTCAGCAGGAAAAGCTCTATAGCTTGTTTACAGAAGGATTACTCCTTTAAGAACTGCTATTAGGCTGGCTCTTCCTACTGATTACTCTCATATTGTGTTTAATTTGCATTACTGCTAGGAAACCAATTTTTGGACCTCCAGCTGTAGGGGACAACAATTCCCATCCTCCCCAACCAGCCAAAGACTGACAAGTCCTGACTTACAAAGAGCCTTCACTACCATTTCTAAATTCATTTTTCTCTTGCGTCCAATATGGAACACACAGGGTTGAGTCCCTCCTCCTGGAAAGCAGGACATATCTGAAAAGGCAGGTTCTTTAGGGTAGACACTCCCTCCCCCTCTTCCTCCTCCAGTTTAACCCACCTACTCCCAGAATTCATGTGTCCTGCAAAGCAGCTGGATGGTCAAGGCCATCTTCTTAATTTTTATTAGGCTTTTTTTTATTTTTCCGTTATATATGGGGGTGTATAGTCCCCTATTAGGCAGATTACCATCACTGGGCTTCCCTAGAGTTGGATTGCTCAGTTAACAGGTACTCTGTGGACCTATTTCACCCTACCCTGTGGAGGGGGGCTTTATGACAAATCCTCTCTCACTGCTGTGTCTCTTGAGATTCTGCCCTCTCCTATAGTGGTAATCTGAAGACAGAAGATTGGTAAGTAACCCTTTGAGTGCATTGGTCCACTTTCTGTCCCAGTTGTGTGCCTCTTCTTTCAGAGGCTGATATGAACATTGTTGTGTTCAGGCACTCTTTATGGGTCTATTTCTATACTCTAATTCCACTCTCAGGAAGGCTTTGGAGTGAAGATGGCTGTTAATTCTCAGTTGTTTTATTTAGTTAACTCTTCCTGTGCATAGTTGGGTTTTTGTGCATTTTGAGTGTAGGGGCAGGGTTATTTTCACTCCCCCACTACTGGGATCTTACTTTTTATACTCCCCAGGTTTTCCCTGAGGTTTTTGGGTTGTTTGTGACTTATTACGTAGATCGATTTTATTGTGGTGACTCCTTTAACCAGAGCTCATGCGTGGTCAACTTTTCTCTATTGACTTCTACCTGAAAACTTCTCTGAGATATCTCTCTGCAACCTTTTGGGCTACAACGGTCAGAGAGGGATTGTATTTTCTTGTCTCTTCATGCCCTATTATTCAGTCCACTTTATAGATGTCCAGGAGCACACCACAGCCCACAGTTAGAGTTGTAAGCGTTGCTATGCAACAGGCCAGCGAGACGATTTCGTCCGATTGGCTGTCACTTTCTGGTTGCTGTCTTACTTCTCTCTTGCTTATCTTATGCAGAGGCTGACTGTCATTGCTCTCCTTCTCCAGATTAACCCTTCATATACTAGATAAGTGCATTTCTGGGTATTTACAGATGTTTTCTTTATTCTACATTTATGTAGTTTTTACTAGGTTCTGTACATTTTCTCAGAGTCATATCTGACACTAAGGGGCATGTGCGAAACTCCAAGGCAAAAGATTCAGGGTAATCCCTTACCCCACTCACTCACTGTTCCTCTTGCCATACAGGACTACCAAGGGAATATTCTGGGTGTCTATGCCCCTCTTTTGCTGTGGCTCCTACTACACCACTGGGCCCCTCTAACACTGAACAAGAGCCTGCACATTAAGACACTACTCTCTTCAGTGGCACAGATCCCTTCCTTAGTTCAGAGGGTGCTTAAACAGCTTGACATGCTCAGGTTATTGGGGTATCTTCTAACAAAGTATTACTTTAGAGGATGATGAGCAATATCAGGACATTGGATTCTTCATACTCTTATGCAGATTCTTATGAGGGTAATCTGGTCCACTGGAATCAGGGGCTTATCAAGTCAGTGCTGAAGACCATTCAGGTGTCTGATGCCATTTATGGGGGATCACTCTCTCCGGGGTTAGCTGGTGTTCCCCTGCAGGGGAGACTTGCCCAACATTTTGGAACTGGACCGCCCTTCTGGGCAGGATTAATCCAATATGTATGTGGAAATTTCTCCTTTGTAATGGCACTAGAGAGCTAAAACGTGATGCTTCTGAGCGGTGACTAGCCGTAGAACAAGCTATTGTGCTATTTGTTCGTCCTCAGAACTCTCACATGTTGCATGTATATTTTGAATACTCTTAGGGGGTCTCCCTAAGAGTGAAGGATAATCTAGACATGGACCACTTGCTCTCAGTGGAATCCAGCTGCATCTCACTGACGAGGCCCAACAAGGCTGAAACTTAAGTCTGGAGTTAGCTGGTGTTCCTGTGCAGGGGAGACTTGCTCAACATTTTGCAACCGGACCGCCCTTTTGGGTGGGATTAGTCCAATATGTATGCCAAAATTTCTTCTCTGTAATGGCACTAGAGAGCTAAAACGTGATGCTTCTGAGTGGTGACTTGCTGTAGAACAGGCCATTGAGCTGTTTGTTCATCCTCAGAAGCCTCTCACATTTTGTATGTATGTTTCAATTATTAGCAGTTCATGGCTCTGCAGTTTGACCTGGCGTCAGCTCCAAGAATCATCACAAGGATTCATACATGCTGAGGGCATTCATACATTCCCAGGGCATTTCTCTGACTCCATATTTCCTCATCAAGGCTCCTTCAGGAGAGCTCTTTGATCACCATATCCAAGAGTGTGCCCACATTCTGGTGCATCATGGGTGGATTCTCAATCTCAAGAAATCTGGTTTCTAGTGTTCGGGAGGTTCGACACCCTTCAAGGGAAAGTCTTTCTCCCAGAGAAGGAGAATCTGATTCTGTTCTAGGACATGTCGCAGGCACTGGAGTGGTCATCGGTCATGAACAAGAAGTACATGCTGGTCATGGGTCATTTGTTATCTGCTCTGCAGGCAGTTCCTTACTCACAGTTCCACATGAGGGAACGTCAGAGGGACATCCTCAGGTCGGTGTCCAGAAATCTGGAGCGTCTCCTTCATCAGATGATTCTGTCTCTGGAAGCCAAGGAAGACATCCAGCCAGTGGTGGCTCCATCAGCTGAACCTGGAGAGGGGGAGACCCATTGTGGCACTGGAGTGGGCTCTGGTCAACACGGATGACAGCCTGAGGGGCTGAGGAGTGGTTGTGGGACACCTGGGTGCCCAGGGCCAATGGACAAAGGACGAGAGTCTGTTGCCCATCAACATTCAGGAGCTCAGGGCAATTGGTCTGGCTGTCCTTCATTGGTCCCCAGTGTTCACTGGAATTTCAGTGAGAGTGCAGTCAGACAATGACACTGCGGTGACATACATCAATCGTCAAGGGGGAACATTCAGTAAAGTAGCTTGGAGAGAAGTGAAGGATCTCCTCATCTGGTCAGAAGAGCGTGCTGTGGCCATCTTGGCCACTCACACTCCAGGAGTGGAAAATTTACTGGCAGAATTTCTAAGTCACCAAGACATAGATCCAGGAAATCATGAACTCCATCCAGGAGCCTTTTACCTCATAATTCAATACTGGGGGGTCCCAGTGATAGATCTCATGGGAACCAGGGAGAAGAAGGTTCCTACGTTCTTTTCGTCCATGGGGGACTCCTTGGCCATTGCAACGGATGTAATGTCCATGTTATGGAGCTTCCATATCTCATATGTGTTTTCCCCGATTCCTCTCCTCCCTAGGGTGATCTGGAAGATTAGAATGGATGGGGCATTGGTCATTTTGATTGCTCCTTTCTGACCCAGGAGGGCATGGTTTGCGGATCTGGTCAGCTTCTCCATTCAGGACCCAATGCTGCTCCCTGCCAGATTGGATCTGTTGCTCCAGGGTCATCTGTGGTACAAGGATGTGGAGAGACTGGCTGGCTTTGATGGCATGGCTCTTGAAGCCACTATACTGAAGCAGAAGGGTTTCTTTGCTGAGGTCATATCCACCATGATCTAGGAATGAATGCAGTCTATTCCAAGGCATACCATAGGGTCTGGTCTATTTTTCACTGGTGCTGTGCTGACAAGAATGTGTTCCCACAGGTCTTTGACCTTTCCTTGGTTCCTTTTCATCATGATGGAGTGTACAAGGATCTCATAAAGTTCAGATTACTGATCTCTCTGTCATTCCAGATGTCAAGGTTCTTTTGCAAGGGGTGACTCATGCTTTCCCTTCCTTCAAGGATCCCACGCCTCCTTGGGACCTCAGTCTAGTCATGAGAGTTCTGCAAAGGCCTCCCTTTGAGCCTCTAGGTTGCATCTCCTTGTGACAGCTAACACTCAAGATGGTTTTTCTGCTTGCAATCATCTCTGTAGGGAGAGTAGTTGAGCTGCAAGCTCGGTCTTGTAAACTTCTCTTTCTGGTGTTTCACCAGGATAAGGTGGTACTTCGCATCTCTCTGGAGTTTCTTCCCAAAGCGGTGTCCAAGTTTCATATCAATCAGGAGACTGTTGTATCTTCTTTTTGTCCTGACCCTGCGTCTGATAAGGAGAGATCTCCATCTGTTGGAAGTTGTTCATTGCCTTAAGTTTTATGTGCACCGTACTAAGCCTATTCATAATGCTGACTCTATTTGTTATCCCTGATGGTCCCAGAGTTGGTCAGGCTGCTTCCAAAGTACCCATCACCTTTTGAATAAGCTCTGCCATACGTCAAGCGTATGAGATCAGAAAAAAATCCAGTTCCCTGTAAGATCACAGCATATCACAGCACATTCCACCAGACCTGTGGGTACTTCCTAGGCTTACAAAAACCATGCTTCAGCTGAACTGCTGTCCAAAGCTGCGCCTTGGTATTCCTTTCATACTTTCAGCAAACACTAGTGCATCAACGTCTTGGCCTTGGCTGAGGCCAGAAGGACTTTCAGACAGCTTTGCTTGTTTAAGGACCTACCTCTTCTTTTTTCTTACTGCCAGTTCTTGTTGAGGAGTTTTGAGCCCATTTGAGCTCTTGTTTGGTGTGCTGTGCTAGATTAGTGTCCATTGACACTTGTTTGGGGGTTATTCAGATCTTGAATAGTCTGGCAGAACTCTGGTATCATGGGAATGTAAGAGAGATCATTTCTTGTTTCCCCTCTGGGAATCTTAGCTTTGGTATATCCCCATGATACCTGTATTCCATATTGGACGTAAGAGAAAATAATATTTTAGTGTTCTTAAATCCTTTTCTCATTAGTCTATATGCAACACAGGCCTCCCACCTGGAAAAAAACTTACATTTGTTGCTTTCCCCATAAGAGAAGTCCACATAGGAACTTAGTCCTGAGAGATTTAATTTTCTTCTTTATCACTTATTTCTTTTCTGCAAATTTTTGTCTCATGAATTCTGGGAATAGGCAGTGGGTTGTGCTGGAAGAGGAGGCGGGTGTCTCAACCCCAAAAACCCTGTCTTTTGTGATGTTCCCTGCCCTCCAGGAGGAGGGACTCAACCCCATGATACCTGTGTTCCATATGGACTAAAGAGAAAAGGATTTAACAATCCTATTTGTTTCCATCTTTGCTCTTTTAAAGATAGTCTTTTATGTAATTATTATTTTAAACACCACAGTCCTAGGTAATATTTATACTTATAAGACTTTTGAACCAAAGTGAATTAGGATCTAATTAGCTCTTGTTGCAGGTCCTAGAAGATTCCCGAGCAATCTTGATTGCAGCAGGAGTCCAGCCTGATGGACCATTCCCTGATGATGAGAAGATAAAAGATGGTACAGTTTGTTCTGCTTTCCCACTGACAGTGAGGCAGATGTACTAAGAAAACTGGTGCAAAATCAGTGCACCATGGGGAAATTAATAACAATTCACATTTATTTAACCCCATGAATGCTAGAGAGGTCTTTAAACTCTCTGTTGTTCAAGGTGTCAAAAGCTCTATTTAAATCAACGGTAATTTGTATTAATTTCCTATGGTACAGTTGGTTTAATTCCAAATTGCACTTCTTTTCTTAGTGTATCAGCCTACCTGTAAAGATTTGCTATGCTCATCTTGTTGTAAACCTGTGATGGGCAGCAGGAAGTCTTGGAGCCACACGCGACCATCGGAGGCTTTTCCTGCAGTCTCTAGTCTGTCCTACAATACAGTGGAAGGAAGAGATCATTTCTCTCCACCAAAGCACAGTTCCCTATTTTCACCCCCAAAATATGCAACCTTTAAATTTGCATCAGAGCAGACCTTGCTTTATATTTACACCGTTCCACCTTAAAGTGGGACTTTTACCTCAATTCAGTTTTACATATTTGAAAACTGTGTTAAAAACTGCATATGTGCTGTGTTAGCCAAAAGACAAACAAAATGTACAGTTAAGGAGGTATTCACACTTACAATATTCTAATGCAGGGCTGTCCAAGTCCAGTCCTCAAGGGCCATCAACAGGCCATGATGTAAGGATTTCCCTGAGTAAACACAGGAGAGTTAATCAGTGATTCATTCATTTCGACTGTGCTTAATCAGGGAAATCTGTAATCCTGACCTGGTGGTGGCCCTTGAGGACTGAACTTGGACAGTCCTGCTCATAGTGACAACCGTGTGGTACAAGTGATGTTTCATATGCTAATGAAGCCTTTTCAGTGATGTGACTTATTCTAATGTAGCTGTGTGCTGTACCAGGGAATTTTCACTTTCCCACAAATAAGTGTGACATCTGCTGGAATTGTGGTTAACATGACACACAGGCAGTTTGAATGCATATTTTAAATATGTAAACAAAAGTCAAGATGATAGATCCACTTTAACCCCCCCTGGGGTGCTACAGAGGTCTCTAATGATTTGCATTTCAATGCGTTGGTGACCTGTCTAGAATCCAGAGGGTTGATCTATTTTTTCATCCTTTGTTTAGAATTTTTATCCATCGTATGTGACCCTTTGGTGGTGGTAAAATGACCCAATATTGTATTAGCCATTTTTTATTTAGAAAACAAACTTTGTAATTATTTATATTTTTATATTGTATTAATTTAGTCATGCAGTGCAGGCATTTCCTGTTTTAGCCTTACATTACCTATCCCACTCACTGACACTGCCCAGTAATGCATTTCTCACTTATCCTAGCAAGCGAGTGGCAGAGGTAATTAGGAGTAACACAGGAATAAATAAATAAATGTTGATAGATTACCTATAATTTACTTTTTTAATGTATAGTTAAACTTTTTAATCATATTTTGGGGCCCTTTTAGTGAATCTGTTTGTCACTTTTGTAAAACCACAATGAGATGGCTGTCATATACTGCTCATGTTTTTCTAGAACTAACTGGGTATCAGAGCTTTGTGTGCATATACTATTGCAGATAGAAAAGGGCACTTTTGGCAATAAGCAAACAAATCTCTTAAGCCTTTGCGTACCAGAGGGGTGCAAAGAAATGCGTTACATACCCCTCTTGCACTCAGGGGGTTAAGGAATTAATAAAAATGAATGCTAACTGTGATAAAAGATATTTGCTTATTTTGTATTTCTTTTATTTCATTGAAACTCATGCCAATCAGATTGTGTATGCAGTAAATAATAATTGAAGTAAGAAGGGGCATGTAACAATGTACAAAAATAGCTAAGCCAGAGGAAATCAAATTACTTAGTGTTTTGCATTATTTAAAACTGTGCAAATTATAAATCCTGTAAAAAGAACTTCACTGGTTTTAGGATTGGTAAAAGCCAGCATAGTGCAGTATGTTACTGCTACTAGAACACTTCGGTCTTAGGAGAAATTGACCCCTTAGTTGAGTCAACCAAATTCATCCTATTCTATGTCTATAGTGGTAATGTTCACACAAATCACATGGAGTGGCTAGTTCTGTCATCTACAGCTGCACTTTATTGTTATTTTAGGGTGTTTAGCAAGAGCAGAAGGGAAGTAGAGGACCAAGTGAGGGGAGTAGGTTACATATGTAGCATGAACACCTTTTCAACAGTAATGTCAACAGTGAGCATTGTGGGTCAACAGCTAGTGATCCAAACATGAAGAAGGTAGCTATTTCGGGGCATTTCACATTACTTTTGTATTTAATCCCTTAGGTACTAGAGATTGGTCTATTCCATTGCTCCGCAATGCATTTGAGACCTTTGTAGCATTTTATTGGTTATTACTAGTGTATTAGCTGTTTTAATTTTAATTTATCTTCAATGTTTCTAGCCTATTCTCACACAGTGGAGAATTCAGCATTCTTTGGTGATGTGGTCCTACGCTTCCCCAAGATTGTTCACCATTATTTCGACCGCAATTCCAACTGGAACAACCTGATTCGGTGGGGCATTGGCTTTTGCAACCTGAGCGGAATTTTCGATGATGGGCCTCACTCTCAGCTCCTTGGTCTGGTAAATCAATGTCACACTCTGTACACTTGTAAATAAGTATATAAAGGGAAACCACTTGAAAATTATTTAGAAAGGGATTTATAACTATTAGTGTCATTTTGGCATTTGCTGTTCTTAGATCACTCACCTTGCTGTCTGTATATGGCAAACCTTGTTTGTAATGGTGACATTTCTTGTATTTGTAATTTCTGAGACTTTGAAATGCCATATTTAAATCAAAGTGAAAGGGTTAATGTCCCAGATCCACATAGTTTTTAAGATTTTTCCATACTAGACTGTGATTCATTTAGCTGGTGATTGGTGATTTTATACTGAGTTGAGGTCTTTGTAATAACGAGACCCGTGAGTCTCAGCTCCAGTCCCCTGGATTATCCTTCATTAAGTACAGATAAATCCCTTAAAATGACTGAAGCACTGATTACACACTTGCAATCAACCTGGGATATCCTTAAAACATGAGCTGTTGGGGTGTTTCAAGGATTAACAGTGTGAATCACTAAGCCATACAGTCTTTGGAGTACAAAATATCCTTGAGAGACTAGTAATAAATTTGTTAATATTATTTCCTCTCAGGTGCCTATATTTCCATGGCTGCCTTAGTCATATATTATTTTATTTATGATCATGTCACTTGATATTTGAGGAGAGTTACTAGCCCCAGTTATGAAGAGGATTATTTATACAATTTTGCTCTGCATTGTTCCTTGTAATACTTATTTCTGTGTGCTCCACAAATCGTTTACCAACAAGTTTTGTTCTAAATAGTCCCATCAACTGCTAACCTGTTTAATGGGGGGGTATTTTTTTTTTTACTTATGTTAAACAGAATTATTTTACGTTTATTAAATATCTGGTGTGGTTTTAATGCATTTGCAGCCTCAACTGTTGTAGCTGAGTACACATGCATAGTAGAATTGCTGGAAAGCAATTCCCAACACTCGCAGACAGCCAGCAGCTGGCTGGAGATTATGGGAAATGTAACCCAAAAGTGGCTAAAGGGCTATAGGTTTCCCACTCCTGGCCAAAACAGACAACACTGATCTACAGTCTTTTTTTTTTTTTTTTTTTTTTTTTTACTTAGAAATATCCAAAGCACTTAGAGGTTGAGATGAAATGTGTAGCTTTATTTAGTCACGGACAATAAAAAGACTTTATGACAGCCAAGTTTCATTCATTCCTGGAACTTTTACCATAATAACATATATTCATGGTGACTAATTCTTTTCAGCTTTGAGTGATGAGGATACAGTATATATACTTTGTATACAAAGCACTAGCCATAAGGGGGCTGTTTCAACACTCTTAAGGTGAGTGCTGTTAATAAACTCATACCTCTGTGTTTTCTTAGACTCCGTAATTTCCCTTAGACCTATTCTACTACTCTCACATTTGTCTGCAGTCAGTGCTCGACTGTTTTGCCTTATTGAACTGCTTCAGGAAGAAAAATAAAAACCCAAACAGCAGCCATACATAGTGTATGGTGTTTAGCATTCCAAACCACAGCATAAGATTCTGTGTTTATCATACCTTCTATGCTTTGATTTCTCCCAAGTGGAATAAATCATGCTGTCCTAAACACTAGAAGTAGTACTCTAAATTGGGCTTCTCTGGTATGTATATTTCACATTAGGTGCAGCACACTTTTTAATGTGATTTATTTCTCTTTTTATCTAAAGTAATGGAAAGCATAGCAAGTAAGGTGGGTGAATACTCAACTTCACAGTGTAGTAAATTCCAAACTGAAGAATGTGCTTATTTCATTCTGCAGATGTCTCAAGAGTTGGGCATCAGTGAGAAATCCCCAGACTACAAGAATCCTTTCAAGACAGAGAACATGGAGGTGAGCATAAAAGCTTTGTGACTTTTATATTGTTCTACTTGTGTGTTACGTTGTATAATTGTCCATTCATCACCATTACCCTTGGAGTGCCACAGAGGCACCAAGCACATTGTGATGCATTGTACACTGCTCTGGTATTCAAAGAGCTAATATAAATTAATGATTTTGGGGGGGCAATGAATATCAAGTGTGGCTAGGAAAGGACCTTATTGTGTTCTCAGTCATTGTGATGCTATGTATGCCTTGATAATAAGTGTATCCTCCTGTACAGGTGATAAAGTATGATGCTTTGGGGCATTGGTTAGTATAATATTGCATTGATGTTGTTATTATTATTGCTATTATTATTAGAAATAAGAAGAAAAGATAACCCTGCTAAACTAGCACTAAAAAAAAACCCCATTCACATATATTCAGATATTTTGGATGAAAATCTACTAAATAAAACTTAAGTTTTAATAGAGACAAATAAAATATAGTGATGTGTGCTGGGGCAAATCTGGCTAGCCAATAGTACCATAAAAAGGACATATAGGTTCCAACTAAGTCACAAAAGTAAACCAACATAATATCTGATCTAATAGAATCTATGTTGGTAAATAACTAATCTCTCAAAAGATCAAATCTGATGAGAGTAGACAATATCAGAAACACTAACTTGCCAAGGTGCACTACTGAATCGTGTTCTATCTAGATAGATAAATCACTTGTTATCCAAATGTTTGTAAAAAGTAAACGTTGAGAGATCATGATCACCTGTATCTATATCTCACATTGATAGGCACACTGTCCATGAAAACTCTTATGCTCCAGTTGTAGCCCATATTTGAATCACATATTAAAGAAAAATCATTGTAATAATGTATCAAAAATAGGAAAAATAAGGTCATCAGATAATTATGAACATACCTGGGAACTTGACAGGCAGGGCTACCTGGAGAGCAGCCCTACCAGCGCCGATCGGGGAGGTAAAAGACACGATTCGCGTCATAAAAGGGGTGGGGCTTGGGGGCAGGACAAAAAAAAAGGGCAAAATAGATGTTGAATAAGGGTAAGAGGGCGGGGAGTGAGAGGAACTGGGGTGGGATGGAGAACAACCCGGAGATTGAGAGACTGCCCTGGAGACCCAGCAATTCACTGTGAAATCCGGAGTCTCCAGGGCAAAACCGGAGAGTTCCCAGGTATGATTATGAGGTGCACAAGACAAAAGTCAATGAGCTTTTCGTTTGCACTTTCTCAATGCAAGAATAATACCTGCAACTGTTTTATACTAGACTGGTCAGAGAGGGCTCTTTCTTCTTGTCTCTGCATGCTCTATTGCATGGTCCACTTTGTGAGTGTCCACATAGCGCACAGAGGCCCACAGCTGGAGAACCACACATTGCTAGGCAACAAGCAAAAGAGAAGACTACATTTCCCATAATCCCCCAGTTCCCTGGCTTTTTTTCCGACTGGCTTGCACCCTTTCTAGTGTCCATCTTACTTCTCCTTTCCTTATCCTATGCAGAGGCTGACATTCCTGCTCTCCTGTCTAGTTTAAGCATTTGCCTACCAGATAAGTAGTATTTTGGGTTTTTCTGGGGGCTTTTCATTAAACTGGGGATATTTGAAACTATACAAAAAACAACTTACGGCACCACCTCTATAATATATGGGATCACATGGATACACTCAATAGTAGAGGATAAATATCCCTACACGGTGAATATGTATTGTCAAATTAAAATCAAAATCTTTAATAAGAAACTGTATAAAACACTCAGAAAAGAATTAAAAATATATTCACCCTGTGAGAGAGACTAAATAACCATATAAAGAAAGGAGGGATACTCTGCTGCTTCTCTTATTACAGCCGAAAGCAATGGAATCAAATAGGGTTATAAATATTAATGTACATACTACCTGTATAAACGGCAATCAAGGCTGTGTGTAAAACTACAAATAAAGAAAAACGTAAGGGGGATGAAAAAGAGAAAAATAAATTCTTCAACGGTGTCCATATCATTTAACAGCAATCAAGGCTGTTGAAAATTCTATGGGATAAAATTCTGTATGTAATTCTACAACAAATAAACCAGCAGACCTAGAGATCGGTGTCAAAAAGATTCCTTCAGGTATCTTTAGCCTCTGATGGATGTGGGTCCATTTCTTTGTGTATTTTCCAGTGGTGCCAGAAAGACTCCAGTATGTTGCTGGACTGAAGGATCAGGCTTATAAGAGGCTTGATTCTGTATTTAAGTTTAACTTTATGGCCACCAGGGCAGAGCCGAGACCTATTTTTGTCTCTGCATGGATCAGTTGAGCTAATGCTGTGTGGAGTGAACAACTATCTGACGCTATGCATTCAGATGTTCCTAGAAAGGATATGCTGATTTTGCTAGCTAACATTATTAAAGCTAATGCCTCTTCCACATATCGCAACTTGACTGCCCGGTGATTTTTCATTGCGTGGATGCCGAGAAGGCGTTTGACAGGGTTGACTGGGAATACACAAGAGCAGGGTGTGTTCAACTGGGTAGGTCTTGGCTCTAATTTCCACACCTCTGGTACATCCCACTCCTGTAGTTCTCATAAAGGCTAACGGGTTTGTCTCAAATGGGATGAAACAGGGGTGCCACCTGTCATCCCTGATCTTTTTCCTGACCCTGGAACCTTTCCTAGCCCTTATACGCACTTCTCAAGAGATCTCTGATGTATGGGTCGGTCACAAGGCGTTTAAGTTGGTAGCTTTCGCTGATGGTGTTCTCATATTCCTCACCTAAATCTTGGCCTCCCTTTTGGTCTTGATCCATCCGCTAGAAACTTCCTCCCAGGTCTCCCAATCGAAAATTAACCTCCATAAGTCTGAAATTCTGAGCAGTCACATCCCCGTATCTGACAAATCTACACTGTGTGCCAGCTTTCCATTTCCTTGGGTAATGGCATTCATTCAATACCTAGGCATCAGTTTACCCCGGGATATGGGGGACCGCATGTCTGTCAACTTTGTACCCCTTCTTTCCTCTCTTAGGTCGGAGCTGGGTCGTGGCATAGTTTACATTTCTCTTGGCTGGGCAGGTCCCAACTCAGTCGGATTAAGACTCCAAAGGGCCCTCGGAAGGATGCCAAATTGCCCCCCCCCACCCAACCCCACCCGCAAACCTCTCAGTTTGACCCTTGCTCTTGGGATAGCAGTACTACCACCAACTTAATAAAATACAAAGATTAATGCTTTACCCTCTTGGATGCCAGTGAGGTCACCAAAGCATTGCAAAGCTATTCACTGGGCATCTCTCTGACATCCAAGGGATTAAATATAATAAAAATGAACCACAGAGTTTACAGCTGAAATGGAGCTGCAAGATTATAATCAAAGAGCTTACAATTCAATACACTAGTAATTCCACAGATAATGCAAGTCAAATGAGGCTGCACAGTTAATTCCACAAAGTGAAAATAAGCAATGCTAGTGATATACAGAGCTTACAAATAAAATTAAGTTATATTATTTATACCTACCAAATTAAACATTTAAGGACTACAGAGGTGATCAGTGCATTGCATAACCCTCTTTTTAATATACATAGGGAATAATAGGGGGTCCAGGACTGATCTGTATAGGTAAAAGTTTTAAGGGCACAGGGAAAACAGTAAGTTCCTCCCTACAAAGACCTGAAATGGGAATTGTAATAGAAAAGCAGGCAGAGAGCCACTTTCACCATTGCAGCTCTATGAGCAAACATACAAAACACTGTTAAGAAGGGATTCTGCCTTAATAAAATTACTCCGTTCTGGAGACTCCTCCATGCTGCACAGTGAGAGCAGCATGCTTAGTCTCCTGCCTGTGATAATATCCCCGGGCACAACCAGGAAGATGCCTTCAGAGGAGAGGAGAACACTGTCCCTAGTGGCTCAAGAATCGCTGTGCACTGCTTTGCCATTTGAATCAATAGCATTTTATTTGTTACATATGGGCCACACCTGTCAAAGAGGACCCATGTAAGGGGGAGCAGGGAGGAGGTCTCCGCCAGGTCCCCTCATGTGACCAGGCCGTAGGCAGGAGCCTTGGGCTCTTTGCCTGTAATCTGGCTCTGGCTCAACTGGTTGAAAAGATAGCCCTTCCCAAAATGTTATTTAGTTTCCAAGCGATTCCCCTGCACATCTCCCAGTGCTTCTTGCACAACTACAGCAAGTTCTAACAGACTTCATTTGGTACTACAATAGTCCCAGACTAAGGTGGGAAATACTCCTGAGTTTTGTGTGACAGTGGGGATTAGGCTTCCCTGACATATGTGCTTATTATTGTGCAAGCAATCTCATGTCCTTTCTCAGAGAACTCTGACAAAGAGTCGCTCTCCTCACTCAAGCTTCTATCACAGGGAACTGATTTTGGTCCGTTATGTTGGTGCAAACTCAAGAGTCCCATTTATCATCTGCTCCACATCTGGTCTCCCTACCACGAGCTTAGAGATTGGCTTCCCTTGCTATCTCCCCTGCTTTCAGTAATCGGTAACCCTGACTTTTCCTCAAGATTTGATAGAGTATCATTCATGTCTTGGCTGGTGGTGGGATTATACACTCCTGACCATCTAATTCCGGCCTAGAAGGTGGTACCCTGGGAGATTCTGCATACCGATCATCTCTTACCTCAAACTGAGCACTGACATCACCAAGTTCAGCAGCTCCTGCCTGAACTTCTCTTGCGTGGTTGTAGCCAGAGGCCCTTTACTCCTTTTGAAACGATATTACTACTAACTCTGTCAAACCTTCCTTCCAGGAAGGCTGGGGGAGAGAGAGCTTGGCTCCTCTTTTACAGACCACCAATGGAGACTGAAATTTATCTGGAGCTACACACTTCTAACCTCCTGTAATTTAGAAAGATGAATTACAAATTGTTAACCAGTTAGTACCAAACCCCCTTTTAGACTTGCCC
This sequence comes from Rhinophrynus dorsalis, assembly GCA_037306005.1. NCBI lineage: Eukaryota > Metazoa > Chordata > Amphibia > Anura > Rhinophrynidae > Rhinophrynus > Rhinophrynus dorsalis. The sequence continues at coordinate 117,772,820 of CM074722.1, forward strand.
AATTTGTTCCTTCTATTGCCAGCCTATGCTTGAGATGCTCTGTAGAGCTAGTCGCCAGAATTATTACCTGATTAAAGAGAAATTACTATTCTTCCAAGACTGACAGCAGGACAGAGCACGAACATCTTGCCATAGTGACGTCCATGCGCCTGCGCTGTCAGTCCCTGCCGGGTCAAGGAGGCATTGCTAGGAGCCGGCTGGCTCCAAAAAAGACTGACAGCGCAGGTGCGCGGACATCACTATGGCAAGATGTCCCCGTTCCGTCCTATCAGTCTTGGAAGAATAGTGATTTCTAATTAATCAGGTAATAATTCTGGCAACTAGTGCTACAGAGCAGCTAGTCGCCAGATGTTCAGTTATGTGGGGCAATATACTTATTGGGTGGTAGTTCCGCTTTAAGTTTTATGTGCACCGCACTGAGTCTGTCTGTCAGACTGATGCTTTGTTTGTAATCCCTGAGGGTCCCAGGGCTGGTAAAGCGGCATCCAAGGTGACTATTGCATCTCAGATTAAAACTACCATCTGCAAGGCTTATGAGCTCAGAGGGAAACCTGTTCCCTTCTGAATCACTGCTCAGTCTTCCAGGTCTGTTGGGGTCTCCTGGGCCTACAAGAATCAGGCCTCTGCTGATCAGCTGTGCAAGGTGGCCACTTGGTCTTCCGTACACATCTTTGCTGTGGATGTGCTGGCTTCGGCTGAAGCCAGCTTTTGGCAGGAAAGTCCTGAAAGGCAGTTTTGCCTGTCTAGAACTTTTATCTTCCTGTGCTTTATAGTTCTTTAACATTTGATCCATGTTGGCTCTTGTTCTAGTGTGCTGTATATTGTTTATCAGTGTCTGTTGACACTTGTTAGTTTGGGCTGTTCTGTGTCCTGGATAGTCCATGGGAACTCTGGGATCATGGGGACCGGCACTTGGTCCTTTCCTTCTCTTCCCACCTATGGGAGCTCAATGTTAGGACATCCCCATGGTACCTGTAAGCTATATTGGACAATAGAGAAAAGAGGATTTTAGTCTTACCTGTTAAATCCTTTTCTCTTAGTCCATATAGCTTACAGGTCTCCCGCCCGGTGAAAGGAACCATGCTGGGTCTTCTGTAGCTGGACATGGGAGTCCTTTTGGGTTCATGCTCACAGGATTTTCCTCCTCTTCTTCTCACTATCTAGTTCAGTAGGTTTAGTGTCACAAATATATCTGGAGGGGAGTAGCTAGATAGCCTGCTATGGAGGAGGGGGAGGCTCCATCCTGCACTTCTTGAAGAATTGTTCCAGCCTACTGGGAGGAGCTGTCACCGCCCCATGGTACCTGTTAGCTATATGGACTAAGAGAAAAGGATTTAACAGGTAAGACTAAAATCCTCTTTTCTGTCTCTTGGCTTCCCTTTTCTCCATGGACATTTTAAAGTGTTAGTAATGTCATAGTATAAAATTGCTGTATTTGATGCGCAATGCTAAATAAAGATAATCGCTGGTATTCATTTGTAATTTTGTCCAGTAATTATTACGTTTTTACCGTCTAAAACTGGGAGGGCAAGTGAAGTTCGGCTGCGATATTTGAAGATCACAATATCAAGAGCATTCTCGTCAGTAAGACCTTCTTCTAGCTCGCTCACCAGAAATATCCAAAGGGATGGGGTGAGTTGCTCCTTATGCCGGGACGTCTAGTCCGTTCCTTGTCTGATCCTGAAAGCAAGGGAGCCGTATAGTGCAATCACATGAAAAAAAAGTAGATCCAGCTCCGCAGAGGAGGAGACACATCATTGCTGAGAGGACAGGATTTCATATAGGCAGCTATAAAGTTTGTGCCTCTAAGGGATCCATCAGGTCGTGCAACACCAAGTCGGCTATGAACAACTTACAAGGGCATTGATGAAAAGGAGCGGGAGGGGAAGACTTCTACATGAAAGAATAAAGGTATAATCATTTAAAACAGGGCATTACCTACTTAAAAACATTCATGAATAAAACTATGGGATATTATTTATAGAGATTAAGTGGGGTGTTGCTCCAGCGTATGTTTGCCTGTGTTTCTTTCTGTGCCCCACCTATATATCTAGGCTTTGCTACGCTACCTAGAGAAATGTTCAAGGTGCAATTTCTTTACTGGATATTATTGGCATTATCTCTGTAAATTCTTGCAATGTTTATTTTGTCTTAAATCAAGTTTCTTTAAAAAAAAAAAAAAAAAAAATGGTACATTTAATCCACTGAATGCTGTAGTGGTCTCCAGTTTATTGCAAACCAAAGTGTTGAGGACCTCTCTAGCATGCAAGGCTTTAAATGCACCATTTAAATTGGTGGGATTTCTAACCTCTCTATGGTGCAGTTCCAGAATTGCTACTATTTTCCGTTCATCATACATTCCTTATTAAAGACTACCTCCAAAAGCAGGAGAAGCATTCAGTATAAATTTTGAGGCAAAGTATTCAGTTGGTTATTTGTCGTTCAGAATGATGTTTGTTATCTTGTAATGTAGAATGCAAATCTCTTTATTATATCCCATTAGGTGCCTCAATATGTCACAACTCTTGGCATAGATCACTAGGTCTTCTGGCTTAATGACCATCTTGCTCTATAACATGAATCTGTGGTCACCTTAATTTATATCACTAAATACTACAGTATGGTGCACTTCTTCATGTAACTAAAGTAGGTCAGTCACCCTAACATGTGTTTATTTTGTTTAACAGTGAATTAAAACCTACGTATATGATGTACGATCTTGTTTTCTGTAAAATAAATTCTCTTTGAGCAGTTAACCTTTATGTGGTAGTGGCACAGTTTGACATTTTATCCAAATTATGTGCACAATACGGTAACTAAATCTGTTTGAAGCTAAACTTATCACTTGCTGTGCCAGTAGACATGACCGCAATGTGTGGTCTCTGTCTAGAGTAATTTTAGCACAATGTGTGGGAATATTGGCCCAGCACAGAAACTTTTTAGCATAGGCTGCCAAACCATATCATCAACAAATAAAGGCTAATTTCTCAAAAATAATTTACAAATGGCAAACATAACACATAGGACTTTTTTAAATCTTCAAAACATGCTAAAATATCTTAAGGTGAAATATAGACAGGTGCTCTGTAGGGATGACCACGTTATTGCACATCAATAGATCTCCCTCCAAGCTAGTCATCCTTTTATTCTAGTATCCACTTTCAAGCTTAAAGGGCTAGTAATACCTAAAATGTAAAAAAAATATGTTGTAGGGTTTATCCCCCTGAGTAAAACAAGAGTACTCCCACTGCTGAAAGATGTTTCATTCAAAAGTTATTAATTTTCAAAGTTGAATTTTTTAGGTGCAATATCACAGTGGCCTGAAATTGTAAAGTGGCGCTGTTGCTACACGATCCTATGGACAGCTCTGGTCTCAGGACCATAAATCTCCATAGGATGGTGTAGCAACATCGCCACTGTAAAATTTCAGGCCACTGTGATATTGCACCTAAAAAATTCAACTTTGAAAATTAATAACTTTTGAATGAAACATCTTTCAGCAGTGGGAGTACTCTTGTTTTACTCAGGGGGATAAACCCTACAACATATTTTTTTTTACATTTTAGGTATTACTATCCCTTTAACCTGTAGGTGACAGCATAGTGCTGCACTGAAAAAAAATATCCATTTTTTCAAAAACTTAAGTATCAATATATCCTAACATGTACATCTGCTGGGCTTTTGTATAACAGCACACAGGAAGTTTTAAATGCAGTTTTACTTCCTTGCAAACTTGACTTGAACGTCGCAGTTCCCCTTTAAAAACACCCTGATGTAGTGTTATATTTATATATGTTGTATAATTTAGCATCAGATCAATTCATATAGCAATGTAATGCAGTGTCCAGCTTATACATATAATGTACATAAATAACGCACAGTTTGATCCTCACACGGTGTTAATACCTTAAGAACCATAGGGTATGTACAATGCATTGCAAAGCAAGGGATTAAACTGAAGTGTCAATCTACAGAGAGAAGACTAAAAATAATGGTGCTTTTTAAGGTGCCTAGATTCATTTCAGTCCAGGACATAAAACTGTTTGTGGTTCATAATGCATTTGATGATTTTATGTTAAGTTTGTGAAACTTCACAAATAACACTTTTATTTTTGTTTAGTTTTTGTCTAACACAGATGCCTTCCAAAAAGCATTAAAAGAGGAAGAGAAAAGAAGAAGAAAGGAAGAGAAGCGGAAGGAGATCAGGAAAGGTCCACGGATTACCCGATCTCGGTCAGAGTTATAACCTCTGGTCATTAAAGGGATAATGATGCTTAATATTGAAAATAAAAAAATATAAATTGCAGAAAAAATTGATACTCTCAATGTTGAGCTATATTTTATTCGAAACCTACTGCACCACAAACTTGCATTTTTTGTGTTTGGTACTTCCATGGCCTGAAAATGTACAATGGAGCCATTGCTACAGCATTCTTTCCAGGTTTATGGTTAACTTGGACCATTTCCATAGCAACAATGTCACTAAAAAATTTCTTACCAAGTACTACATCTGAAACTTATATGTTTGAGTTGCAATAACTTTTGAATAAAACATCTTTTAGCAGGGGGAGAGCCCATGTTTTTACTCAACATGATGAACCCTACAATATGTATTTTCCATATTAAGCTTCATTATCCCATTAAATATAGGACATGTGAAGGATCTAATAGGAGCCTTACAGGAGCACACCCCGTGCCAATACAAACTCAACTCATTAGCTGAAAGGAGGATGCCCATTTGAAATACCTGATTTCTAAACCAGAGGTGAACCACATGGTTTGGGTGTGTCTGTTTCTAGTTGGTATTGATATACAAGTAAAGTTAAGCTAACCGTTATATACATTTGTAAAAGCTGCCATGTTTAATTTTAGTAACATGGTAGAGGAAGTTGGCATCAGCATAGCAGCATGATTTAAATGGTTACCAGGTTTCATAACCCAAAGTGGGAACCAGTGGGGGGGGGGGGGTTAAAGGGCAATTAACATGGTTTTCTTCAATGGAAGCAGACTTGGTAAAAAAAAAAAAGCCTGGGATTGTACTGTGTATCCCCAAGAACAGCTCCTGTCAACCTTTGGTGGGGGGGGGGGGGGTGTCAAAAAGTGACAAACATCTTCTACCACCACCCTCATCTGGCAGCGCGCTACAACTACAAACATTGTGGTTTATGTACTCGGCACCTATAGGCATCTAGCGTCAAGCTTGAAGGCCCTTCTCAAGAGTGTGTAGGAGTTGCTAGCACAGCCCTACAAGAGTGAACTGCAAGGCTTCTCACAGTTGAAAGGTTGCATGTGAAAGAGTGTGTGATCTTCTAAGTAATTCACCAGGTCACCAGGATCAAAATGGCGACATGTCAGTCTCGCACAGCATGACAAAGTGAGATTGTCATGTCGCTTATTTAATGGTCGCAAACACGGTGGTGGAGGTCAAAATATTTTTAAAAGCTGGGGCTCCTCCATGTTCTGTACACATAATAACAATGAGTGACGTATTATGTATGCAGCACACGGAGGCACTCCAGCTTTTAAAACGTAAGTAAGGGTAACATGGGGAACACACAGAAGGGGGGAGAGTGGTAGGTGACTGAGCGGGGCTGTCTGTCACTGGCCGGTAGGTTGGACCCAACTTACACTAAACTTGCCCCGGGCTCTAAAGCTCACCTCATATTAGCTACGTTGATGCACCCGTACTCTTGGAGGGAGGATGAAATATCTCCCCAGACGTCTCTCCTCAAAACCCCTGACAGCTCCAGAGTCATGTTCATGGCTCTGTGATCTCTCTGCACTTGGATCCAGCAGGGCTGGGATAGCACGCTGCTTTGGCCCATGCTTGGCCACTTGAGAGCTCCGTGAACCGCTTCACCTCCTCCTGAGGCAGTCAGATGGCAAGCGTCTCAAGCAGACGGTAATGAGGAGTTAATTTTATGAACTTATGTGCTAGTTAGTGGAGGCAGCAAACGTATGACACTTACTAACTATTTGAGTCCTGGAGTAGAATATCCTTGGCACTCAAACAGTTAAATTGTAATAGACATTTTGCCACCAAGAGACTGCAAGGGCTCTTCAGCAATGGTTGTGCTGAATGCACAATGTAGAGTACTTTGAAAATTGATGCAACTTTCCTTAGCGGAGGAGACTGGAAACTAGGCTGCTGGGTTTCTCCTCCTGATGTGGGATGCGACCTTCCACAAAGCGACATGACAATCTCGTGCTGTCATGCAGCACAAGATTGTCATGTCGCCATTTTAATCCTGGCGATATAGTAAAGGTGTTAAAACGTTGCACGCGAAAAAGCGTGCAACCTTTTAAAAGGATACCCTCACAGTTCAGTTTCTTTTGCAGGACAAGCGAGGGAGGGAGAACCAGGAGGTCTCTCTTCAGGCCTCCATTAAACTCCTCCACTCATGTGCCAGGGCTCATAAAGGAGTGCTGGTTTTATCAACATATCTGCACCAAGGGGACCATATCTGCCAACAAGGCAATAGCCACATAAGAGTTGCCTTTTAAATATTAAGGTGAAATTAATTTACATTCTTGATCAGTGGTATTTAACCATCTAGGAACTTGTATTTGGATCCTGTTATTCATAGGGATTTTTCAGAACTCAGACAATCTTCATTTCGTACAAGACAATGTACTTTCTCTGTCGTCCAATATGGAATACAGGTAAAATGGGGGATTGATCTTCCTTTGGAAGGCGGAACACATCAGAAGACAAGGTATTGAGAGTAGAACCTTCCCTGCAGGCCAGCCTAGCCCCACCCCCAGTTTTTGATGTGTTCCTGACTACATGGACATGGCTTGGAATACTGCTGCTTAGTTTTAGTTTATTTATTATTTTTCTGTAGATATGGGGCTGTCACAATTCCCTTATTAGGAGGGTTACCATTACTGGGCTTCCCTGGACTGGACTGACCAGTGTGCAGGTGCTGAGTGGATCCTTGCAGCCCTGTGGAGAGAATTTTGCAACCCAATTTTCTGTCGTCCAATATAGGTTACTAGTAACTTTGGGTAGGCAATCTCCCCTTTAAGTAGGCAGGAACAATTCTTGAAGAGAATGCTGGGTGGAGCCTACCTCCTCTCCTTAGCTGCATCTAGCCATTCCCCTCCAGTAAGATTTGTTCCATGATGAAGATATAAGGCAAGAGAACAGTTCTGCTATAGTTTTAGCTTATTTTTTGTTTTCTGTTAGATATGGAATGCCACCATTAGGCGGATTACCATTATTGATACTCCCTAGTGGATAGCTCAGTTTCCATGTGCTATGGTGGACCTATCTGCTCTGGGGGGGAAATCTTGTTTAGCAAGTTCTTTCCCTAGGAGTTGCCCACTGAGTCTTCTTCTTTATCAATGGTAATCTGAAGACAGAAGACGAGCAACCCTTTGAGTGCTGAGGTCCACTTGTCCCACGCTTCCCCTCCACTCAGGGGTCTCTTTTGGAGTTCCTAATACATACTCCTGCGCTCATTATTATCTGTATGTCTGTTGTGGTTGGAGTGGGATTTCTGTGGTAATTTAACCCTTTGCTGATTGGGCACCATTTTTGGTGTTTTTGACACTTTTTCCCTACAGTGTTTATTGGTTTAACCTTATATAGTCTGCTGTTTTTACTACTATTTACACTTCTTGTAAACTTTGGGGTTTTTTTTTTTTTTTTTTTTTTTTTTTTTTTTTTGAGTCCCATCCCTTTAAGGCTTGCTTTACCGCAGAGACGCCATACTCCATTGACCTCTATGGGACTTTACAGTTTGGGACATAACTCTGCAACCGCTCAACGTAGCGACTTCAGAGATAGCTCATTTTGTTTGTCTGCCCTTGTTCTCTCATCCGGTTAATGTTCTGTGTATTTTAGGCTGGCTCAGGGGGCTTCGGGCACTGTTGGGGTACTTTTTAAGGGAAAACTACATTTCCCATGAGCACTTGCTTCGCATGCTCATTTCTGATTGGCTCCCATCCCGAACACCATTTTTCTGCCTTCCCTTCATGAATATCCTACGCAGGGCTTGGACTCTCCTCAGCAGATTAACCCTTCGCCTGCCAGATAAGTGTATTTTACCTATTTCTGGGATGAAATTCTTAATCTTAAACTCTGTATTTGGGTTTCCTTATACTTTCAAAACGTTAATACCCTCTTAGGATGTCAGACCCGTTGGAACTTAGGGCTGATGTTTCTGGGACGCCTTTGAACCCCATTGTTCCTCATGCCAAATGAAGTATTCAGGACACTTATACCTGTTATGTATTGTGGCCCCTGTGCTTACGCCAGGGCCTTCCAGCCATGAGCAAGAGCCACATTGGGTCAGGGACTTTAGGTCTTCTATGGCTCAGATTCCTCTTCTTCTTCAAGGGGTTCTTCAGTCTTGGACGCCTCCCATTTCCCACAGGCATGTGGCTCCTTTGGCACCTAGCATTCCTGACTTGTTTAATTCCTCAGTGGAGGAACCTCTGGAAGTTTCAGAAGATTCTGCGTGTTCACTTGGGGCTTCCTTGCACCTTTTTTCCGCCTCACCCCACTCTTGATCAGATCATCCTGGCTGAGTGGAAGATGCCTGTCATGTGTCCGTCTCTGTATCAGAGACTTTCTAAGCTTTATCCATTTTCTGACGCGGCCTTGGCTCAGTGGGCTACACCTTCTAAGGCTGATGCCTGTATTGCCAGTCATTTCCCTTCCTCTGCATCTCCTGCAGTGGATCCCTCAACTCTCACAGACTTAGCTGACCGGGAGCTTGATCTTTTACAGGCTGTGTTCTCTGCCACAGGTGTGTCCTTGCGGCCTACCTTGGCATCTGCATGGGTTAACAAAGCCATTGCTGTTTGGACTGAACAGCTGTCTGATGTTGTCCATATGGGTGCTCCTAAAGCTGACATTTTGTCGCTTTTGGATAATATTTCAATGGCTCATCGCTATCTTACTGATGCCTTAACTGATGCTGTTACGCTGAGGCGAAGACCTCTGCCCTTTCTGTGGCTGCTAGGCGCTCCCTGTGGCTTAAGTTCTGGTCTGTTGACCCGATCTTTAGGCAATCTCTGCTTTCTCTCCCTTTCCAGGGTTCCTCCCTTTTTGGCCCTGATCTGAAGGACTTCATTGGCAAGATTACTGGGGGCCAGAGTGCTTGGTTTCCCTTGGCCTCTAAGTGCAATCCTTAGGTGAAAAAACACCATCCTTTTCATGTTTCTTCTGATGGAACACAGGAGTCTGGCCAGGTGCTATCTCAGGCACCGTGATCTTTCCCTATCCCGCCACAGCACTGGAGATCGTGTAGCTCCTCCACTGAGCCTAACTTACTTCGGCAGGATTAGCCGACCCTCGGTCAGCATGTACCTGTTGGTGTCTGTCTGCAACACCCCCTTTTTCGTTTCAGCGTTTCTGCAGACATTGTTGCGGACTTGTGGGCTTTGCTGCTGGTTTTCTGATAGGTTTGGATTCTTTTCAGCTTCCTTTCTTCTGTTTTTCTCTCCTTTTCGTTCCCCTTTGGGACCGGATCTTCCTGGCTTCCTTCCTTGGGTCCATTCCGTATCTCTTGGACAAGGAGAAAAGAGGATCTTAGTCTTACTTGATAAATCCTTTTCTCTGTCATCCAATACAGGTTACTGGTAACTCTGGGAGGCGATCCGCCCCTTAAAGGGCAGGAATATTTCTCTAAATGTATGCAGGGGGTGGAGCCTCCCCTCCCTCCTCATCTGCATCCAAGCCAGCTAGCTCCAGAATGATTTGTTCCTGGGTGTGAACACACCAGATGGAGAACATCTCTCGTTAGTTTTAGTTTCTTTTTTATTTTTCTGTCAGATATGGAATACCACCATTAGTCGGGTTACCATGACCGACAAATGCCCTTTCAAAGCGGCTAGCTCAGTGTCCAGGTGCTTTTTCGTGGACCTTAAGCCCTGAAGGGGGAAAATCTTGGTTACAAGTGATTCCCTATGGATTACCCACTGAGGTAATTCTCACTACATGGTAACCTGAAGACAGAAGATCTGCAGGAGAGGTGAGCTACCCTTTGAGTGCTGCAGGTCCACTTGTCCCACAGTGCCCCTTCGCTGGGCTTGTATTTGGGATTTCTCATTGCGCACTCCTGCACTCATTGGGTATATATGTATATATGTGTATGTCTGTTGGGTATTTGGGGCAGTTTATGTGGTAACTTAACCCTTTGTCTCTTGGTTTGACACGTTTAATGGGGTTTTATGACACTTTCCTTACTGGGGTAGTGTTTTCTTATTGTGCACATATGTTCACTGTATGTTTTTCAAGTTTTAACTTTCTGGTTTAACATTTATAAAATTTAGGTACCGCGTGCTTTATCGCATAGACGCCATTGCTTCATTTACTCTCTATGGGTCTACACTGTTTGGGACGTATCTCTGGAACCGCTTCACACAGCAACTTCAGAGTGGGCTCATTTTAATTGTCTACCCTTGCTCTATCATCCGGTTTATAGTTCAAGTGTGTTGGGGGGCTTCGGGCACTGTTTTGGGGTACTTTTTGGGAAAAACTACATTTCCCACGAGCGCTCATTTCGCGACTCTTTTCTGATTGGCTTCCGTCGCAGCAGCCATTTTGTGAGCTTTTCTCAGCGAGTATCCTACGCAGGGCTTGGACTCTCCGCAGATTAACCCTTCGCCTGCCAGATAAGTCTATATTTAGCATTTCTGGGGTGAAATTTTAATCTCTCACACTAAAATTGGATGATTTATTGTACAGCTGGTTATTTTGACAATGTGAGTATGTCTATACCGCTGGAGCTAGGGGCTAGACCTAAGACTAAGGAGGCTGGGGTATCAGTATCCCCCATTCGCATTGCTCTTCCTGCCACTCAGGGCTGCCTAGGGAATTCTCTGGTCACTTATGCCCAGCATGCTCTGAAGGTCCTGACAGCAACCCAGGGCCTTCCAGCCATGCTATTGAGCCAGTTTGGGTACAAGAGTTTAAGGCTGCTACTAGGGACCTTAGGTCCACTCTACAACTCTTTCCTTCCCAGGTACAGGGGGCTCTTCAATTATGGCAGACCCCCTCTACAATCAGAACCTCCCTGCCCAAACCGCAGGGGGCGCCTGATGTGTCAGATTCTTCTGAGGAAGAATTGTTGCAAGATTCAGATGTTGAGGATGGTACAGTTAGAGAGTCTACTAGGTCTGTTGGGGACCCTTTTGTATGTGATCCTAAACCCTCTGCTGAGGGCCTGATCAGAGCTGTATTGACCACACACAACATTTCCTTGGTTCAGGAGGTTCCCTATGATCCCTCTGATGTTTTTCAGGTGCCTGCAAAGCCCCTTACTTATTTTCCTCCTAACCCAACTCTTGACCGTTTGGTTTCTGACACATGGAAAAATCCAGGCAAGTCCTCTTCAGTGTCTAAAAAGTTTGCTAACCTTTATCCCTTTCCTGAAACATAAATGGCTAAATGGGTTCATCCCCCTAAGGTGGACGCACCCATATCTAGACTGTCTAAATCTACTGCTTTACCTGTGTCTGATGCTTCTGTGCTGCAGGATTGGACTGATAAGAAACTTGAGGTTTCCCTCAAGTCCATTTTCGCTTCTATTGGCACTGCTATGCGTCCAGCCTTTGCTGTGGCATGGGTTAACCGGGCCATTGCGGTCTGGACTGAACAACTCACTACGGCGGTCCGTCAGGATGCGCCTACTTCGGAGAAATTTCGTCTCCTTGCTAATATTTCTGAAGCTCAACACTATGTTTCTGCTGCTGCCTTTGATGCCATCCGCATGATGGCAAGGGCCTCCACTACTTCTGTGGTGGCTAGGTGTGCGCTTTGGCTTAAGATTTGGTCTGCTGACTCTGCTTCCAAGAAAGTTTTGCTTTCTTTGCCTTTTCAGGGTACTTCCTTGTTTGGATCTGAACTTATGGAACTAATTAGCGAGGCCACAGGGGGAAGAATACTCTTCTGTCCTTGGTCTTTAAGAAAAAGTTACCGGCTAAGCGTAACCGGTCCTTTCGTTCCTTTCAAACTGAGACACGTACGAGGAACCAGGCGGTTCCATCAGCTCCGGGTCCCTCCTCCAAGCCCAAGCAGCAATGGAAGCACAAAGCCGCATCCAAGCCCAAGATTTCCAAGACTGCTTCGGCATGACTCACTGAACCTGGGTCCGCATCCCGCTGTGGGTGGTCGTCTCCACCTCTTTGGGAGGATTCGGTGGTGGACCCGTGGGTTTTACAGGTGGTGTCAGAGGGATAAAAGATCCCTTTCTTTTCCCTCCCACCTTTTCGCTTTCATCTTTCTCGTTCTCCTCAGGACGTGGAGAGAAGCAGTCTGTTCGAAGACGCTATTCAGGCTCTTCTGGACAAGGATGTTCTGGAGCCAGTACCTCTTTCAGACAGAGGTTCAGGATTCTATTCAAACCTTTTTGTGGTGACCAAGAAGGACGGCAGAGGCCGCCCTATTTTGGATCTGAAAGATCTCAATTCCTTTGTAGTGAAGACTCCCTATCGCCAGGAGTCTCTCCGCACAGTGATCGCTGCCATGTCTCCGGGGCAGTTCCTTGCTTCTCTGGACCTTCAGGATGCATATTTACACATCCCAATCCATATAGAGAGCAGGCAGTGTCTGAGGTTTGCCTGTGCCAGAGGTCATTTTCAGTTTTTAGCTCTTCCATTTGGTCTGACAACAGCTCCCCAGGTTTTCCAACGGGTTCTGGGGGCCTTGATATCCATCCTGCATCGGGACAGCATCAGAGTGACTCCATACATGGACGACTTGCTTTTGAAGGCTGCGTCTGCGGACCTTCTTCATCGGCAGGTCCAGACCTGCATTCAAGTCCTTAAACATTGTGAACTTGGACAAGTCAGACCTGGTCCCGTCCCAATGACTGGTCTTCTTGGGCCTAATGTTCGCTACTCAGAAGTGCATGGTATTTCTACCTGAGAAGGTAGCCCATCAAATTGCTCAAAGAGTCTCAATGATCCTATCCCGCGATCGGATCCCGGTTCCGAGGTTGTCTTCTCTGGTGTGGAAGTCCATCTCCATGATAGAGGCGGTTCCATTTGCCATGGCACACACCAGGGAACTTCAAAGATTTGTGAAACAGACATGCAGGGACAGACCAGATCATCAGAAGCTATCGATCTCTCTTCCTCCTCATGTCGAGTTGAGCTTGGAGTGGTGGTTGGACCTTTCCAAACTCCTGAAGGGGAGATCCTTCAGATTCCCTACTGGACCAAGGTCACAACGGATGCCAGCCTCTTGGGCTGGGGTGCTGTTCTGGGTCGCTTCAGTGCTCAGGGGAAGTGGTCCATGGAGGAGTCTCTTCTTCCCATCAATGTTCTGGAACTTCGAGCGATATTTCATGCTCTACGCCATTGTGAGTCTCAACTGGAGGACTGTCCAGTCCGAGTGGAATCTGACAACAGCACCGCCGTGGCTTACATCGACAGACAGGGTGGGACAAGAAGTCTCTCCACTTGGTTAGAGGTCAAGGTCATTCTGTCCTGGGCAGAGGTTCATGTTCCTGTCATTTCCGCAGCGCACATTCCAGGAGTAGACAACGTCATGGCAGACTTCCTCAGTCGTCACACAGTCGACAGCGGAGAGTGGGAACTACATCCGGAGGTGTTTCAACTCCTACCTCAGAAATGAGGGGTGCCCCTAGTGGATCTGATGGCAACCAGGCACAACAGGAAGGTTCCGACGTTCTGCTCCCGGTGGAGAGACTCTCTGGCCCTGGCTGCCGACGCAATGTCCATTCCCTGGACATTCTCCCTGGCCTACATTTTTCCTCCCCTTCTGATGTTGATAAGGGTGATACAGAAATTGAAGGTGGAACGTTGTCCAGTAATCCTGATCGCTCCGAATTGGCCTCGTCAGTCCTGGTATCCAGAGCTTCTGGCCCTATCAGTGGCGGAGCCCTTTCCGCTCCCCTCTCGTCCAGATCTTATTCTACAGGGTTACCTGTGGAAGGAAGATGTTCATCGGCTCAATTTGACGGCCTGGAGGTTGAATCCTCGATTTTATGGAAGAAAGGGTTTTCTTCTGCTGTGGTGTCTACTATGCTTAGTGCCCATAAGCCTGTTTCTTCCAAGATCTGTCACCATGTCTGGTTGACATTTGAATCTTGGTGTGCTGACAGAGATCTGTCTCATGACTTTCATCTTCCCACTGTCCTGGCTTTTTTGCAGGATGGTGTGGATAAGAGGCTCAGTCTGAGTTCTCACAAGGTTCAGACTTCGGCGCTCTCTGTCTTTTTCCAGGAGCGCATTGCTGTCCTTCCTGATGTCAAGGTTTTCTTCCAAGGCATTGCTCATGTGCGTCCTGCCTTTCAGAGTCCGGCTCCTCAGTGGGACCTTAACTTGGTTTTGGGAGTTCTCCAACGTCCTCCCTTTGAGTCTTTGGCTACTATTCCTTTACGTCTCTTGACTTGGAAGATGGCTTTCCTTCTGGCGATTGTGTCAGTTCGCCAAGTGGCGGAGTTGCAAGCTCTTTCTTGTAAACCACCTTATCTGGTGTTTCATAAAGATAAAGTGGTGCTTCGCACCTCTAAGGAATTCTTACCTAAGGTAGTCTCCGAGTTTCACATCAATCAGGAGATTGTGGTGCACTCTTTCTGCCCTAGCCCCTCCTCCGTCAAGGAAAGGGATCTCCATTTGTTGGATGTGGTGCGTTGTCTCAAGTTTTATGTTCATCGCACTGAATCTATCAGGAAGTCTGACACTCTGTTCATCATTCCTGAGGGTCCTAGGGCGGGTAGACCTGCATCCAAAGTGACTATTGCGTCATGGATCAAGTCCACTATTCGTAGGGCTTATGAATTGAGGAATAAACATGTTCCCTTTCGGGTCACGGCTCATTCCACCAGGTCCATTGGGGCCTCTTGGGCCTATAAGAATAAAGCATCTGCTGATCAGCTGTGCAGGGCGGCCACTTGGTCCTCGGTGCACACCTTTTCGAAGCACTACCGTGTGGATGTGCTGGCTTCGGCTGACGCCAGCTTCGGGAGGAAGGTCCTGGAGGCAATCTTGCCTGTCTAGGATTTCTTCTTCTCAGGTTCTTAGTGCTTCCTTACTGTTGAGCCCTGTTGGCTCTAGTTCAGTGTGCTGTGTTACAGTTCCTGGGCTGTTTTTACCCCTGTTTGGTGTCCGTTGACACTTCAGTTTTGTTGGGATCTCTGATCGGTTGGTTCATAGAGGTCCTGGTGACTTTGGGGTCCTTGCGCCTGGTCCTTGCCTTCTTCCCTCCTCTGGGAAACTCAATGGTTAGACATCCCAGAGTTACCAGTAACCTGTATTGGACGACAGAGAAAAGAGGATTTTAGTCTTACCTGTTAAATCCTTTTCTCTTAGTCCTTATAGGTTACTGGTCTCCCACCCTGTCAAGAGACCATGCTTGGCTCTCCTGTGGCAATACGTGGGAGTTCTTCGGGGCATGCTCACAGGAGTCTTCTTCTCTCCTATTTCTGGTCAGTTATTAGTGTCTCAAATCATTCTGGAGCTAGCTGGCTGGGATGCAGCTGAGGAGGGAGGGGAGGCTCCATCCCCTGCATACATTTAGAGAAATGTTCCTACCTACTTAAAGGGGCGGATCACCTCCCAGAGTTACCAGTAACCTGTATGGACTAAGAGAAAAGGATTTAACAGGTAAGACTAAAATCCTATTTTCTGTTAGTCCATATAAGTTACTAGTCTCCCACCATGCTTGGCTCTCCTGTGACTGAACGTGAGATTCCTTTTGGGTTCATGCTCACAGGAGTCTTCTTTTCCCTTCTCACTACCTAGTCACTAGTTAATGTTTCAAATCTTACTGGAGGGGTGTGGCTAGATGCAGCTAAGGAGAGGAGGTAGGCTCCACCCAGCATTCTCTTCAAGAATTGTTCCTGCCTACTTAAAGGGGTGGTTGCCTACCCAAAGTTACCAGTAACCCATATGGACTAAGAGAAAAGGATTTAACAGGTAAGACGAAAATCCTCTTTTCACTCTTAGCAGGACATCTCTGAGGCTCTGTTCTTTTCACAATGGTAAACTGAAGACAGAAAATGAAGAATGGTGAGTAACCCCTTCAGTGCCTTGGTCCACTTTGTCCCTACTTGAACCTTTTCATACAGAGGTCCCTATGAACCTTTGGGTTCTTGCACGTCTTGTCGCATAAGATTTGGTCTGCAGACCAATCTTCTAAGAAGTTTCCTTATCTTTTCAGGGCCAATCTCTCTTTGGACCTGAGCTGAAACAGATCATCAGTGTTGCGACTTGGAGCAAGAGCACTCTGTTTCCTCAGATGTCCACTAAGTGCCCTACTATGATGAGGAAACGGCGTCTTTTTCATCCCCGCCAAACAAAGGCGCAAAGGTTGCAGGCCTCCAACCCGAGCCTTCCACCAAGCCCAGACAGCACCAGCAGTCCAAGCGAACAGCTTCAAGGCCTAAGTCTGTCAAGCCTTCTTCTGCATGACTAGCAGAATCCTGATCTGCAGGCCCCTGTAAGCAGGTGTGTCCATCTGTTTCGAGAGGCCTGGAAAAGCTCTGTTGCGGAGCAGTGGGTTTTGCTGGTGGTCTAGGTAGGGTGCAGAATTGGTTTCAAGTCCTTTCCTCCATTCCGTTTCTTCCAGTCCAACTTACCCACAGTTCCAACCAAGTTGAGCCTATCCTGAGAAGCGGTGCAGTCCCTTCTGGACAAGAAGGTTCTGATGTTCTGATTCCAGTACCTCTCCAGGAGCAAGGGTCAGGTTTCTATTTCAACCATTTGTGATCCCAAAGAAGGACGGCGTCTGCCGTCCCATCCCGGACCTAAAGCATCTCAATTTGTATGTGGAGAAGGCTCGCTTCAACATGGAGTTCTTGCTCTGTTTCATCGCAGCAATGTGCCCAAGCCTTCTTGGACCTTCAGGATGAGTATCTACGTAACCCAATTCACCCAAACAGTCATGGCTATCTGCGTTTTACCTTTGGCTCGGAGTATTACCAGTTCACCACTCTGCCATTTGGTCTGGCATCAGCTCCTCTAGTGTTCATATGACCCCTTACCTGGACAATCTTTTTCTCAAGGCTCCTTCGGAGCTCAGCAGGTCCAAGAATGTGCTCAATTCGTGGTCCTCCATGGGTGGATTCTGAACATGTTGAAGTTGTTTCCGGTGCCATCCCAGGAGCTGGTGTTCCTCGGCATGAGGTTTGACACCCACCTGGGGAAAGTCTTCCTTCCGGAGGACAAGATCATGCAGGATGTGACTCAAGCTCTGGAGTGGCTCCGGTCCAAAAGTATATGAAGGTTCTGGGACGTCTATTGTCTACCCTAGAAGTGGTGCCTTATGCTCAGCTGCACACCAGTGAACTCCATAAACTTGTCATCCAGACATGGCATGGGAATCCAGATCTACTGGATCAGCAGCTCTCCCTCTCTCCGGAAAGTCAGACGGCATCTGCAGTGGTGGTTGCAACGGAGCAACATGGACCTAAGAACCATTTGTGATCATGGAATGGACTGTGTTCATGACTGATGCCAGCCTGAGCGTCTGGGGTACAGTACTGGGTTACCTGCGGATCCAGGGCAGGTGGATTGTGGAGGAATCTCTCCAGTCCATCAGTGTTCTGGAACTCTGTGCAGTCCACCTTGCTCTGGTGTACTGGACCTCTCAGTTAAAGGGCCTTCCTGTGAGAGTACAATCGGACAACACCACGGCCATTACTTAAATCAACTCTCAGGGGGGCACTCGAAGTTCCCCAGCATGGCACGAGGTGAACTACATTCTAGGCTCAGCAAAGGCCCACATTCAGGCCATCTCTGCTGTTCACATTCCAGGGGTAGAGAACATTCTGATAGAATTTCTAAGTCGCCAGGATGTAGATCTGGGAGAGTGGGAACTCCATCTGGAAGTGTTCAATCTGATTGTGCAACAGTGTGGACTGCCACAGATAGACCTAATGACCACAAGCAACACCCGGAAGGTTCCTGTGTTTTGTTCCTGTTGGGGAGATGCCCTGGCCTTTACCCTGGACGAAATGGCGATTCCGTGGCACTTCTACCTCGCTTATGTCTTTCCTCCAATTCCCCCTCATTCCCAGGGTGCTCCGAAAGATAAGGATGGATGGTGTAACTGTGATCCTGGTTGCTCCTTTCTGGACCAAGATGGCGTGGTTTACTGAAATGGTGAGTCCTTCCATTCGAGATCCATTTTCTCTGCCACCCAGACCAGACCTCCTTCAGGGCTACATTTGGAAAGAGGACGTAGAGAAGCTGGCTTTGACGGCATGGCTGTTGAAGCCCTCATCTTGAGGAGAAAGGGTTTCTCTCCTGAGGTTGTTTATACTATATTCCAGGCTAAGAAACCTGTTTCCTCTAAGGCCTGCCATAGGGTTTTGTCCATTTTTCATTCTTGGTGTGTGGACAAGGACCTGTCTTCACAGGACTTTGATCTCCTGGTGGTCCTTTCCTTTCTTCAGGATGGTGTCAACAAAGGACTCGGCTTGAGTTCACTGATGGTTCAGATTTCTGCGCTTTCTGTGTATTTCCAGACACTTATTGCCATTCTGCCTGATATCAAGGTGTTCATTCAGGGGGTCGCTCATGCTTTCCATGCATTCAAATATTTGTAACAAGTTTTTCTAACATGTTAATTAATGTAAATTAATTCTGTAGGCCTTACATATACACATTTCCCCATAAACTTCAATAGGAATCTGTGAGAGAAAACCATTGTGATATCACCTGCAGTGTAATCTAGGCCCATGTCTGTAAACTATCCAAATTAGTTTGAGATTACTGAGAAGATGCGGCATTACACCAGAGTTTGGCAACAGGAGCACCTAGTAACACCTTAAGGACCAGGGATGTATGCATCACGATTTGAGCAAGGCATTGCACACCCCTCTGGTCCTTAAAGGGTATGATTACCCCCTTGACAACTTTGGCTAAATTGTTTCATTATCAATAATAAATAGAAATTGTATTAATTTTTTTTAAAAAATCCACCCGTTTGCAGAAATTCTAAGATTAAATGTACCTCTGTACCTACGTCCAGCAGACAATGCTGACCGGATCTGTACCGTAGTCACAGCTTCTATCCAGCCTCCTCCGATGACAGAGGCTGTCTGTCTCTAAGCTGGAGCACTCTCATTGGCCAGAATCGATCTCTGCCACTGAGAGTGCTCCAGCTTACAGACAGCCTCGTCATTGGAGAAGGCTGCATAGAAGCTGACACTACGGTACAGATGCGGTCAGTGCTGTCTGCCGGAAGTAGGTACAGAGGTACATTTAATCTTAGAATTTCTGCAAATGGGTGGATTTAAAAAAAAAAAAAAAAATACAATTTCCATTGATAATGAAACGATTTAGCCAAAGATTTGAAGGGGATAAACATCCCCTTTAAACGGTTATGTTTGGGTATATCCAGCTGTAGCTGAAGGCCTCCTGATTTAGGGAGGCCATACCTTGGGTTCCAAAAGAAAACTTTTTAATCCTGAGGCCAGGTGGTCAGGGAGATGTGAGGGTGTCTTATATGAACAACACATAAATGTGTCTGCTTTTAGCTGCAAGTTGGAAGCAACAACTAAGCTTTACCCTTTAAGGACCCAAGGAGTGTGCACACCTTACAACTTTACACTGCAAATCATTTTGTTCCTTTAAGAGTTAATGTGAACCTTCATTCATAATATTGCTAGGGGTGCCAGTGATTCTTTGCTCTCTAGATGTTGGGGACTACAACTCATTATCACTAACCAGGCAATGGCATGTTGTAGTTCCCAAAAACGATCTAAATGTTGACTTCCCCTACATTACACAATGCTGGTAGGATTGGTGGAATCGGGGAGTCCTTATAAAACCAAACATTTTAGCTGCTTGTTAATTTCAAAGTGCAGGTGTCCTCAAAGCCAGCTGCTGTAAGATTTGCAGTACAGCTATTCAAGTCACATAAAACATAGCACATTGGCTGGAATGCATTTCCTGAAGTCTGTGGTCTACATAGACCTATTTCTGGCTTTCACGCATGAGACAGTAGGTCTGCGGGGTCCTGGATTGTGCATGGCAGGAAACTGTCTGCTTGATACATTACAGTTTCTTCCCTGGGAAGCATTTGTGTGTGGGGGGGTCTATTTTCACACCCCTATTCTGATCTGCTGGGGATCACAGTACAACACTGCCTTCATTGTTCAATCTGCTTCCAGGGGAGCAGATCTGCTGATGGGGCACTATCCAAATGATAGCTGCCTTTCAAAGAGTTGCATTCCTTGTATTCTTGAACCTGGTTCAGGAGCACAACAGCTACAAAGTAGTTGTCGTTCACATAACTGATTCCACAGGTAGAGGTGACTATGGTTTAATCAAAGCAGTCTTCCATTCCCAATGTGGGACAGGGACATCTGGAATACAAACAAAACAACCTTCTTTTTTAATTATGTTAGAACGTCTTGAACCATCCCATCAAATTCCAGTTCTTCAGTGAACACTGACTGGAAGCTGCTGAACCAAATCAATCTGTAGTACACAGATAAGTAACAGGTTGGATTTCCCAGAGAATATTATTTATTCTGCTAATAATTACTTTTTTGTGTAATGATTTATAAAATGCAGTGGCTGCTAACCATTTCTGACAACTGTGTTGGTCATAATAGAGCAATATCAGATTGTCTCTAGAGGATAAACCACTTTGTGTTTGGGCAGATTGTTACTTCAGGGATGGAGTGAAATTACTTTGATTAATGTGATTTGTGAGTGTTTCGTAGTAACATATGTGAAACAACCCATTCTAACCACCATGGCATATCTGATAGGAGAAATTTCTTCAAGAAAGGCCCTTTATTTGTGACTTTGTAAACAAGGCCTTAAACATATGCTTTGGGCAAAAATTTTTTTTTTTTTTTTTTTTTTTTTTTTTTTTTTTTTTTTTTTTTTTTTTTTTTTTTTAAACTTGCTCATTTATAGATCATAATTGTTTTAGCCCAGAGCTAATTAATTGTCAGTCTTGCAGCTGTTCAGGACTAAAACGCCCATAATTCCCAAACAGTCATTGGCTGGTTGGGGATGATGGGACATGTAATTCCCAACAGCTAGTTGACTAGCCTTGGTTTAGTCCTTTGATTTCTAGAAAATTGTGTAACATATTTATCTGCACACCATGTTTGGAACATAGAGGGTTAAAATGTAATTTTTTCCATGTCATCTGTGAGTGCAATGAACAGTTGTTTGCTCTATTAGTGTAATTTGATGGCAGCTGAAATATAGCGATACCCATGCACAATTGGAAAGAATTACAAAGAGCTCTGCAGGTTTCTGCAGGATGAGAGGAAATGCTGTATACAGTGTTATGTAAACCTTATTAAAAATTGTGTTTGACTGTGTCTGATTGTGGTGTTCTTTTTGTTACTTATATAATAGACTTGTGTGTGTTTATTCACCTGTCTTATTCAGCGAAGCACGGGTTGGAGATGTAGTAGACAAACAACCTACCACAGCCTGTTTGATTATTGGAGTCTTATCAGTGTATGACAAATTGCTACTTGAAATATGACTATTAGCAGGATTCGCAATCATACCAGAATAGATTAGAAGGATAAAGATCAGACACAATGGGCTGCATTTACTAAAGAGTTCTCCTTGCCTGCTTACTCAGAACAGGTCAATAAAGTGAGAAGGGAAAACAAACAAAAGATAGGGCTGTTTACCAAGTGACTAAAAGCAACCTGTGAATATATGGCTTGAGTGAGAGGACTCCATATTGGGCTAATACTTAGAAGATTACTTACAGGGGAGCTTTTGCCGTTGTTTATTCATCACCCTGGACCATCTTTTAATCTGAATTTATAACATTTTCTTCAAAAGAAAACTATATTGAGTCTGGAGCATGCCACGTGCACCATAGGGAATATAGGTACATATTTCCATTTATTTAAATTGGACTTTTAACCCCTCTCAGTGCTAGAAAGCTCTTTATCATTCATGGGATGTTCAATCAGGTGTTCCACTCACGTCTTTGCTTCTGCCCAACCCCCTTCCCATGGTGAATAACCTAAGGTTTCAGTGTAGTTTAGCTTGTCTAGAGTTCCATGTGTAGCCTAGCTAGGTTTCCAGTGTCTGTTCAGCCTGCTTTCTCATGCTCTGTGATTTGGGTTTGTTGCTCCTCTCCTTTCATTCTTGTGGTCTGATTTCCATTGTTCCTTACTACCTACAGCAGTTCTCAGTCTTTTTTCACTCAAGGCATCTCTAATATGCAGTCTGGAATTTTAAGGGCATCTCTACAGTTCTATAAATTATTTCTCAAGATATTAATGAAGTGAACAATACATTAAAATATATAATTTGTCAGTCCATGGAGCACTCATTGAAAAAAAGGATAACTTGCCTGGGTGCCAGTCTCCAAGGGTAGCAGGATACAACAATTGAGGAAAAGAAATGCACACTCAGATAAAGATAAAGTGCTGATTTATTCAACCCAAGCTAGGGTCAAAACGTTGATTTAATAAATCAGCACTTTATTGCATCTTCAAAAGGTCCTGCGAGTGCGTTTCTTTTCCTCAATTGTTTTATATATATATATATATATATATATATATTCAAAGGTCTCGTAGTCAGAATGTCAAAATAAAGAGTTTATTGTGCAAAATAGTGTTTCACAATAAAAGCAGCTCCAATTAATCTTATAGTATTTGGGCCACGGAGAGTGTTAATACTGTCAGAGTTGTAGTTCAGGAGTAATTAATGATAAAGCATCCCCCTCTCACCCCTTGTACTGATGTAACAATGCTCACCTCAGAGCAACAAGACTGTCCAGATGGAGCGCAAAGAGGGACAATCATCAGTGAGTATAAAGAAAAGCCTGTCAAGAGGGCAGGATTTTCCTTATGTTCACAGTAAGAAGATTGCCCCTTTCTGTGAGCTGTGTGGTCCCAGGACCAGATTCCACATCTGAGGGGAGGTGGCATACACTAGGTAAAAGGGGATGGAGGGGGTTACTTTATCATTCAATTACTCTTGAGCTACAACTGTGACAGTATCGAAATAACACTGTCCATGGCCCAAATACTATGAAGATTAATTGGAGCTGATTTTATTGTGAAACATTACTATCCCTTTAATGGATGACCTCTTGTTTTTTGATCAGCTCTTTGAGTAACTAGTTCCTTGAAGAATTCATTGTATTGGCCTTGAATATATTTGTAAATGGTAATAATATCACCCCTTAGACGTCTCTTCTCTATTTTCTATTACAATTTCCCCATTAAGCAGGTTATCATGACTGGGCTTCCCCTGGAGTGGATTGACCAGTGTACAGGTTCTGTGTGGACCCTTCCAGACCTTTGGGGGGAATCTTGCAGGCCAAGTTTTCCCTACCAGCATTGTCTCCTGGGGCTCAGTGGTAGCCTGAAGATTGATGAGTAACCCTTTATGAGTGCCTTGGTCCACTTGTCCCTATCTGATGCCTCTCCATATACAGGTTTTCTTTGAACCTTTGACTCCTGCACTCGTGTGGGTATAATTTATTATCTATTCTGTTCTTTCCCTGGGCTCTGGAGCAAGGATATCTGCAATTATTAGTGGATTAACCCTTTCTCTGCTGTTTACTTGGGACCCTGGGGGTGATTTCTAGCTTTTTTCACTATCTTGGTATCACAGTCTGCCTTAGAGGCCTAGTTATCCTGTGCTTCCTTCCTCTGTGGTGTGTTGGCCGGCATAGTTGCGGCCACCTCCGCATTGCTGACATCATGAAACAGGCACTGGCTAGGACGCCTGTTTATGGGCCTATTCTGTGTGGCTTTATTGGGTTCCGCCTTCTCCTGCTCCTTTATAAACCTTCCTGGGCCTGGGAGTCATTGCCCTTACATTGTGTTTCTGATATTGTCTCTTGTGACCCGTGCTGTCCTGAGAATCTGCTCCGTGTATGACCCCGGCTTGTCTGACTACCCACATCGGTTCTGACCTGTGGCTCTGGCTGACTAACTTGCTCCGTGTATGACCCCGGCATGTCTGACTACCCACATTGGTGTGACCCGTGGCTCTGGCTGACTAACTCGCTCTATGTATGACCCCGGCTTGTCTGATTACCCACATCAGTTCTGACCTGTGGCTCTAGCTGCCTATTGCTCCATATAGTCCCCGGCTTGTCTGACCTGTGGCACGGGCTGACTACTTCCTCTGTACTCTCTCCGAACTTGCCTGACCATCAGTCTCAGTGTTTCATGGTTCAGGCCTGCTCTCAGTTACTGTTTCCTCTGTTCCACCCGCATCTCGGTCCTAGTCTCCGGTATCTTGCAGTAATGCAGTGCGCGGCACAGTGTGCAGCTCCGGATAGGAGCCTTGGTCCTATCATCCTGTGTTATGGGGTTGTGTGGGCTATACAATTATTACTGTACTTATTAAATAAAGGTGGATTTGTATTTCTCTGTTGTCCAATACAGGTTACTGGTAACTTTCGGTAGGCGATCCGCCCCTTTAATTGTAGGCAAGAACAGTTCTAGAATTGTATGCAGGGGGTGGAGCTTACCTTCCCTCCTTGGCTGCAGCTTGACAACCAGCTGCAGAAAGATTTGTTCCTTGGGGAAGACACAGGCAAGAGTAAAGTTCTGCTATAGTTTTAGAAATGTTTTTATTTTTCTGTTAGAAATGGAATACCACCATTAGGAGGATTACCATAACTGACAATGCCCTTAGATGTGGCTAGCTCAGTAACCAGGTGCTTTTTGTGAACCTTAAGCCCTGGGGGTAAAATCTTGGCTACAAGTTCTTTCCTCAGGAGTTGCCCACCGATGCTTCTTCTTAATACATGGTAGTCTGAAGACAGAAAATCTGCAGGAAAGGTGAGCAGCCCTTTGAGTGCTGCAGGTCCACATGTCCCACAGTGCCCCTCCGCACAGGGGTTTACCTTTGGAGTTCCTATTGCACACTCCTGCACTCATTGGGTCTATCTGGATGTCGGGTGTTTTGGAGCAGGTTAATGTGGTATTTAACCCTTTATCTACTGGTTTTGCATCTTTTTTGGGGGGGGTTCTGACATTTTTTCTACTGGTTCAGTGTTTTTTGGGTGTCCTAACATGTTCTAGTGATGTTTCATGCGTTTTTATTTTACTGTTTTAATTTTGTAAAATTTGAATTAAAGGAGCTCTTTACTACATAGGCGCCATTTCTCCATTCACTCCTATGGGACTGTACAGTTTGGGACATCTCCAGTGCCGGATTTACATCTCAGGAGCCTGTAGGCACAGAAATCTGAAGCCCCCCCCCCCCCCAGTTGGCCATCTCTGCTGGACACCTCCACAATACTCCTAACCTCCACATTACCCCCCATCTTCATATTGCCCTCACATTGCCCCCATCAGCTCCAACTTGCCCCCACATTGCCCCCATCATTTCCACATTGCCCCCATCATCTCCATATTGTCCCTATCAGCTCCAACTTGGCCCCATCAGTTCCAACTTGTCCTCACATACCCTTGTTTTGCTCTGGGGAATTAACCCTAAAACATTTTTTTTTTACATTTTAAATTACTATCCTATTGGGTACTTCTGACATTAATTACATCTAAAAAGCAATAACACCAATAAATATTATAATCAGACAATAAAGTAACTGCGGGACTGTCATTACAGAACTGTTAACAACAGAGTTACTGATACAATGAAGTGCAATGCATTCCAGAAGGATTGTGCATTATCTGGCTCTCCAACTGTTGTTGGACCCCAACTCCTATCAGCCTCATTCTGTCACTATTCAATAACAGATGAAGAGCATCAGATTCCCACTTCTTTAAGGGCTCGTGTGAACAAATAAGTTAAATAATTCAATTCCCCATTACTTCTTTCCCTACCAAATCACCCTCATGTTAGCCCAGCAGAGAAGTGCTTTGTCCCATTTATATACACCAGCACATACCCCAGGCTACCAGGCACTCTATTTGAAGAGGCAGCTGCTCCAACATCAGCACTGACTTGAAGGCGTCATGCATGGCTGGTGTGGCCTGCAAGCCTCCGTCACACCACGGCCTTTCCTTCAGCAGCGGCCGGGACCCAGAGTCCACCAATGGGGGGGGGGGGGGGGGCTACAGTGAAACCAGGGCCCAGGAATGCAGAATAAGAATCGGCACCATAGAGATCCCAGCTGGCTTACAGGGACTGTTTTGTTTCCTCCGGGATCTAGCCACCTCCCCAAGCCTTTCAATCCTGCCCATCAGGGAGGGAATAGGGAGTGACACTTTACAAGTCGGGGGCTAGCTCCACCGCAAGATTAGGCATTGCGATGAGAGGCACTCCTCTTTGCTTTCCATTTGATATTAGAATAAGAACGATGGTACAACCTACCTTTTCTCATGTATTTCAATAGGCTAGCACAGGCTTGAAATAATTTTATTTCTGTACAGCTTACAAAAATCATTCATGCCGGGGCAGCGCCAGCTCCAGCGAGGTGGCTACTTTTTTTTTTTTTTTTTTTTAATTAAAAAAAAAAAAAAAAAATTCCAATGGCAGGCGCCCCTCTGTGGCGTGCGCCTGTAGGCAGGTGCCTACTTTGCCTAATGGCAAATCTGGCCCTGGACATCTCTGCAACCACTTAACCTAGCGACTTAAGAGATGGCTCATTTTTCTTGTCTGCCGTTGTTCTATCATCCGGTTCATGTTTCCAGTGTGTTGGGGGGCTTAGGGGGCTTCGGCCACTGTTTGGGTACTTTTTCTGGGAAAACTACATTTCCCATGAGCGCTTGCTTCACGCGCTCATTTCTGATTGGATCCTGCCGCAGCAGCCATTTTGTGCTATTTCCAGAATGAGTATCCTATGCAGGGCTTGGATTCTCCTTCTGTCCTCTGCTGATTAACCCTTTGCCTGCCAGATAAGTCTAGTTTAGCGATTTCTGGGGTGAAACTTTAATCCTAAACACTGTACTTGGGTGATTTTTTCTATTATAAGGTTATTTGACACTGTGAGAATGTCTATACCATTGGAGCTTGGGGCCAGACCGAAGACTAAGGAGGCTGGGGTCTCTGTATGTGCTGGCAGACTTTGTAGGTTTCTAAGAAGTAGATCCAGGGAACTGGGAACTCCATCCAGAAGAGTTTTACCTGATAGTTCAACACTGGGGAGTCCCAGTGATATATTTGATGGCAACCATGTAGAACAGAAAGTTTCCCATGCTCTGTTCTTGCATAGGGGACCCTCTGGCCTTCACAATGTATGCAATGTCCATTCCAAGGAGCTTTTATCACTCCTATGTGTTTACCCTGATTCCACTCATTCCCAGGGTGGACAGGGAGCTGTCATTCCGATTCTGATTGCTCCATTCTGGCCCAGGGGGGCGAGGTTTGTGGACCTAGTCAGTGTGTCCATTCGTAAGCCAGCTTTCTCCCAGACCGTATCTGTTACTCCAGTGTCCCTTGTGGTACGAGGATAGCTTTGACAGCATGGCTCTGGAAGACAAGGGATTTTCCACTGATGTCATCTCCACCATGATCCAGGCATGGAAGCCAGTCTCTTCTAAGGCATACCATAGGGTCTTCAAAGAACAGAGTGTGATATCACTAAAGGAAGTGTGCTTGTTGTGCTAATTGAAACAATGTACAGAAGAGGAAAGACAAAAAAAAAAAAAAACAGCACCAAACCCACCCCTGTAAATGGCAAGTTGGATTACAAACAGGGCAGAGGAAAATGTGTAATGTCAATGTAAAAAGAAAAAAACAACAAATTAAAATAAAATAAACAATCTGGCCATCAACACCTCAATGTGTAAACAGTATTATGAAACATATTCAAATGAGATTATATATGATATAGCTGTTGATAATGATGGTTTTAAATTGTGCTTATGCAGCATACATGACTGTGGCTATTAACTGTTCAAACACCTGATAGACAAAAATACAATCAGGTCAAATACGGATCATGTTACCTAAAGAAGATAGATAGATCCTCAACAACATTATATATATATATATATATATATATATATATATATATATATATATATATACTCTGAACCATCATAGATGCCTGAGTATTTGATGTTCACAAGTATGTATAAAACACCATATCCCCATGATATTCAGGTCCCACTACTGATAAGAATTCAGTTAGCTTGGCTCGTCAGCCAGAGGCACTTAAGTTGTAGCCAAAGGATTGTCCCGATTCATCTCAGGTAATCGGACATTGAGTTATAGGATCAAAGAAAGCAAGCTCTGCTGAGTTAAACTGCTATTATGAGTAAGATCATAATTACATAATAACAGTATTCATGAGCAGAGTGCCTTTCTGAAGCAACGAGCCAAACAAAAGGTAGAGCATAAAAAGTAATGCTGATACTAACAGATTTTCACAGCTGACTAAGCCATTGATACGAAGGAGAACTCAAACATCAATTGGTAATGAACTCCTAGCCAGATGATGGATATTTTAAAGAAGTCCCCAAAAATAAATTTGTAATGAAGAATACAAAATGCTCATATATACTATTACCTTGCGTAGGGTAATTATTATCGTACTAATAATAGCAGTTTAACTTAGTTAACAGAGTTTGCTTTCTTTGATCGCGTAATTCTGGGATCCTTCAAATTTACAATCTTATTGTCAGAGTACCCCATGCAGCGGCTGCTCGAGCCGATGCATTTGTCCTCAGTGGCTCCAGCCGCATTGTCTGCCCCACGCTGTTGCCTCTGTGGAGGCAGGATCCCCTTCAGGTTGGCGACACAGCCGCTGGTGGTGTCCAGTGCAGTTCTTGAGTTTGGGCCCTGTGTATGATCTGGCTTGTCTAACTAACCGACCTGGTGCTGGCTCTGTCTGTTTACCCGCTCCATCTATGACCCTTGGCTTTGTCGGACATCCATTCTGGTGCAGACCTGCAGTTCTGGCAGACTACCTGGGGCTCTGTCCACTGCGCATCCAGCATTCAAACGCTTCAGCGGACATCCTATCTGGTGCAAATCTGTGGCTCTGGCTAACGACCCGCTCCGTGCATAACCTCTGGCTTGTCTGACCACCCAATCTAGCACTGACCTGTGGCTCTGTCTAACTACCTTAATTTTAGCCTCCATTCAGTTAGATAACCATCCTGGTGCAGGCTTCTGGCTCTGGCAGACTCTTCCCTGGTGCCTTCCTAGTTGCCGGCTCTCCCAGGTGCGGACCTGGGACTTGGGCTCTCCTCCTCTCTTTCTGGATTCTCCCAGGTGCGGACCTGTGGTACTGCAGATCCTCCTAGTTCCATTGTTGGGATCCAGTTGTCTGAGAATCACACGGTAGCAGGCTTCTATTCCTGGTAGTTGTCTCTTGCTCCGTTGTGTGCTTTTCTTTAGTCACGTATATTTATAAACTGTCTTGTGATATCTCTATATTGTTGCTGCCTTAATAAAGTTGGTGTTACCTATAGCACTTGTCCTGTGTTTCCTTGCTGGGACCGTGACACTTATACGACACAGGTAAGGAGTGCATCACGGACCAGCAGAAATCCAAACAGCCAGCATCAGCATTTTTCTTCCATAAAAAAATACATTATTGGATACAAAAATATATAAAAACCAACTCTGTTGCCAACGAGCAAGCCAACTCCTGATTAAACATACACTTAGTTCTCAAACCACCTAACGCATTTCATGCCTTAGCACTTAATCATAGGTCTGAGTTGGCTTGCTTGTTGGCAACAGAGTTGCTTTTTATTTATTTTTGTATCCAATAAAGTATTTTTTATGGAAGAAAAATGCTGATGCTGGCTGTTTGGATTTCTGCTGGTCCGTGATGCACTCCTTACCTGTGTCGTCAAGTATGTCAAAGTCCGTGGTTGAGACTGTTGGGTGTAGCACCAGACTTGCAAAGTGGCTTTAAGTCTGGTGAGTTCTTTTGAGATTTCGTTCATACAACGATACATGTTACAGAAAATAGGTGGAGCAGTTATTATTTGAAGATATAGAGCAACCAGAAGCGAACTGTATTTGTATATGTTGAGCTGTGACACTTATAGACTTGTAAATTGCAATGTCCGGTTACCTGAGCTGAAGTGGGACAATACTTTGGAAATAACTGAGCCAAGCTAACTGAATACTTTTCAGAAGCAGGACCTGAATATCAAGGGGGCGTTGGTGTTTTATACATATTTGAGAACATCAAATACTCAGGCATCTATATTGTTTCAGAGTACTAGTGTATATATTCAGTGTTGCCAAAGATCTATCGATCTTCTTTAGGTAACGGCATGACTAACTGTATTTGGCCTGATTGCATTTATGTCTATCAGGTGACTGAGCAGTTAATAGCCACAGATAGGTATGTTGCATAAGGACAATTTAAAACCATCACTATCAACACTACTATCATACTTAAAGGGGACCTTTCATTCAAATTAAAGTGCACCCTCATTATTTACATAGCGATATGCATATCAATACTTGTGTTATCCTGAATAAGTATGGCATTAATGAGAAATCCAACTTGTTCGGAGACTCACAGGCAGGCATCTTGCTGTAGAGGCATCTGTGCACCTGTTCTGTCAGTCCCTTCCTGTACCTTATGGTACAATGCAACTCACCCCTCACCAATCCTAGAGGAGACCTGGAAGAACAGCACAGGCATACAGATGCCTCTTTGAGAAGATGTCTATGCTGATGAGTCTCCGAACAAGTTGGGTTTATCAATAATGCCGACTTATTCAGGATAATACAATTACTGATATGTGTATTGCTATGTGAATAATGATTTGGGGGCACTTTAATTTTAAACGTGTATCAATTTGTTTCATAATACTGTTTACACATTGTGGTGTTGATGGACAGATTTTTTATTTTGTTTTAATTCACCGTTTTTTCTTTTTACATTGACATTTTATAAAAGTTATGTTTTATCACTATACACATTTTCCTCTGCCCCGTGTATAATCCAGTTTGACATTTACAGGGGTGGTTTTGGTGGGGTTTTTTTGTCTTTTCTCTTTTGTATATTATGCTATAAGGTCTGTTTTATTGGTCTGGTCTTTTTGACCTTCCTTTGGTGCTGTATTTTCTCCAGGATGGAGTTAACAAGGGTCTTATCTTGCCTCTCAGATTTCTTGCCTCTCCTTTCTTTTTTAGAGACGTATTGTGATCATCCCAAACATGAAGGTTTTTCTTCAGGGGGTGTCTCATGCCTTTCCCTCTTTTAAGGATACCACACCTCTGTGAAAACTCAGTCTAGTCCTGGGTATTCTTCAGAGATCCCTTTTTGAGCCTCTAGCTTCCATCTACTTGCAT
The DNA here is from genome assembly GCA_037306005.1 of Rhinophrynus dorsalis. Taxonomy (NCBI): domain Eukaryota; kingdom Metazoa; phylum Chordata; class Amphibia; order Anura; family Rhinophrynidae; genus Rhinophrynus; species Rhinophrynus dorsalis. Next base: position 117,803,939 of record CM074722.1, read on the forward strand.
CAGCTGGCTTTTCTTTTGACCGTTGTCTCTGTTAGGAGGGTGGCAGAGCTGAAAGCTCTGTATTGCAAACCTCCATTCCTGGTTTTTCACCAGGATAAGCTGGTACTTCTTACCTATAAGGAGTTTCTTCCTTAGGTGGTCTCCAAATTCCACATCAATCAAGAGATCGTTGTGCCTTCTTTTTGTCCTGACTCTGTGTCTGCTTAGGAGAGAGATCTCCATCTGTTAGACGTGGTGCACTGTATTAAGCCTTTTCATAAGGCTGACTCTCTGTTTATTATCTCAGAGGGTCCCAAAGTGGATCAGGTCGCACCCAATGTAACCATTGCCTCTTGTATCAAGGCTACCATAAGCCAAGTGTACGTGATCAGGAAGAAGCTTCCTGGGCTTACAAGACCCAACCTTGGTTGAACAGCTACACATACCTTCACCAAACACTGCCGTGCCAATGTCTTGGCCATGGTTGAAGCCAGCTTTTACTTGAAGGTCCTTCAGGCAGTCTTGCCTTGATAAGGATCTCTCTTTATCCTTCTCTACTTCCAGTTTTTCAGTAGTTTTAGCCATTTTGGCTCTTGTTTGGTGTGCTGTGCTAGTTCTGTATCTGATGACACCTATGTTATTCAGACGGGTTTGGTAAGCACACCCAAGGAAAAAAAAACACATTTAAAATTGCTGATGTGCAACCAATCTTCACCTAATAGCACCCCTCCAACCCCTAGGTGCAATGTTCATTGACTTTAGGACACTATATTTCCTGTCAGAGATTCTTTTTCTCCATCGCAGAGTAAAGCTGGCAAAGATCCAGCTCTCAGGATAAAATACATTAAGGTTAGTGAATGACTAAAGCAGGATATATTCATAGGACAAAGCATATTTAGGTTAGGACTTTCCTATAAATCCAATCACCCAAGGTATACAAAAAAAAACAGGAGAAGCAACACTAAGTGTAATATGTTTAATAAAGGATAATCGCACTTGGAGACAAAAATACACTTACTAGAACCCTGTGGTGTATACAGCATCTCAGAGTCCCTATGCCCCCATATAGTCATGTAAATGTGTCCTTCTTCTTGTTTAGTGACCCTGGTGTCTTTATTCTCTGTAACAGCTGGAATCCCCCTTCCAAATGGTTGGTGTCTAGTCCATAGGATCACACACACTGGCTTCAAGTTCTAGTTCTAGGGAACACCGCTTCGATAGAGACTTGTGGGGAAACAGGACTGGCCAAAGAAATAAGAGGGGCCTCATATAAGCATACCAGAGGAACAATATAAAGGGAAGTAACTTAAAGGGAAAGTGGGGCAGGGACCAGCACTCAAAGAAGGAAAAAAAAAAAATAGAAACAAATGTGGGCCAATCACGTTTTCACCGGCCTACTCCTGGCTTCCTCAAGGGCCATCACACTCCGGTGGCTGGCATGCTACATCAATTTATAGCTGCTACCACTTTCTTTTGGAACAATACAATATAATAATTACAAGTAATAAGCATATAAAATAAATGATAAATTATTACATTTAGATGTAGCGAATATATAGTTGCCTATTGTACATAATACTTAAAATATTGGTAAGAACATATAAACTGTTATGAATAAATCGTGTAAAATAACAAGCAAAATAAGTATCTTGTAATACGTTTTTTTTTGGACTAACAGAATTTTGGATTGACAAGCTTTTGGGAGAACCTCCCTTTCTCAAGTCTAAAGCATGAAATGCTTTAAACTTGAGAAAGGGAGGTTCTCCCGAAAGCTTGTCAATCCAAAATTCTGTTAGTCCAATAAAAAAGGTATTACAAGATACTTATTTTGTTTGTTATTTTACATCTGCATCACTGGACTAATACGGCTACAATCTCCACTCTACTATCATGAATAAATCAGTGTTTCATGAAAACACATTGTGGCTGCATTATAACAAGTGCATATCGCCATCTACTGACCAAGGACTCACATAAGAAAAGGGAAACAATTTTAGAAAAGGTAATTAGCCAATTGTATAGACAGAGGGCATCCTGAGATCATTACCAGAGTTCATCTTGTGCATCTTCTGATAAGCTCTATTCTATCATTTGTCTGAGATACAAATACCTAGTGAGATGCCTAAATATATCTTAACCACCCAAATAGACATTGTATAAAAAAAATAAATAATAATCTTAAACTCATGTTAAAATTGTAAATTTATAAAGAAAGAAAATGAGCATTAAAATAAAAACTGGAATTAAAACAGTACCTGCACAAATACTATGAAAAATACTGATATATACATATCATATAAAAAATGTGTGTAATACAATCTGAAACTAAAGCAATGGCTGAGAACATATTAAATAAATACTGCTAAGTCTATTTCTATATTTGACCCATTAGGCTTCAGGGTTTGCAGTTCGTAAATCCAATACGTTTTTCTCTTTGCCGCAACTTTAGTAATTTGTCCCCTCCTCTATGATAACAAACCACTTTCTCAATTCCCTGGACGAGAACATTGTCCACTTTGTTATTATGAAACTGTGTGAAGTGATTAGATACACTGTGTGTCGTTAAACCTAATCTAATATTTCTAAGATGTTCTGTAATGTGAGTTTTCAATTTCCTTTTTTTCTACCCACATATTGGTATCAGCAGATAGATCACATAAATGGTGTCACAAGTAATAAATTCCTTAATCCTGTATTATTTTCCCATTTTGTTACTCTTGAAACTAGATTTATTCTGTCTGGGGAGGTGAGGACATCCTTCCACACTTGTGGATTCCCGGGATTGCCTGTAACCAGTTATTATTTGTACTCATTTTGGTTTTTCATGCAATATCACTTGGAGCAATAATATTTTTATTTTTCTTAAAAACAATATTGGGTTTTGGGCACAATTCCTTAGTCAGTGTTGGATTGTCCAGTATTTGTGAAAAAGCTTATATTTCTGAGGTTCAGAACTTACAGTCACAAATGGCGTACTTTGGTGTGGTGGCAAGCTTAGCAAACAATACTATGGCGTTATTACGTAACTAAAATCTCATCTTTAATACAGTTGGTGATATAAAATATACAGGCAATATGCTGTAAGGGGTTAATAATGATGAAAATATGGATGGGTGGAGTTGTAGGTGAGGAGCGACAGGTAGGCAGCTGGGTAACAGTTGACTCAGTTCAACAGATTTGCAAGATTGTGTGAAGATGTTGACAGCTCAAAACTGGCAATAGTGGAGAGGGCTGATTCCTCTACCAGCCAGTGGAACAGTCCTCCTTCCAGTTTAGATGGGATGCAGAGCAGGCAGAAACCAAGGCAGGTGGTGGTAATAGGGGAATCTATTATTAAGAGGGTATATAGGATAATCTGCCAGGAACTTGAATGTCGAACAGTATGTTGTCTCCCGGATGCTTGGGTTTGGCATATTGAGGACAGGGCAGACAGATTATTGGGAGGTGCTGAAAGTGATCCAGCTGTCTTGGTACATATTGGTACCAATGACAAAGTATGAGGAAGATGGAGGTCCCTAAAGAATGATTTCAGGAATTTAGGGTGCAAGCTAAAGGCAAGGACCTCTAGGGTAGTGTTTTCTGAAAAAGTACCTGTGCCATGCACTAGTGCAGGTAGGCAAAGGGATCAAGGGAGCTTAATGAATGGCTCAAGTATTGGTGTAGGAAGGAGGGTTTGGAGTTTTTAGCGTACTGGGCTGACTTTACTCTTGGATACAATCTATATGGAAGTGATGGATTGCATCTAAATGGTAGTGGAGCCACTGTGCTAGGGGAGAAAATGCTAAGAATGTTGGAGGAGCTTTTAAACTAGGAAAGGGGGGGAGGGTTTAGATAGCAAAAATTGGGTAGATACAATAGCTAGAATCTGGGTCCAAGTAAATGATCATGGAGGGTAGAAAGGGTGGTGATAAATGTAGTCAGTCGGGAGGAAAGCCTATTAAATAAAGATGTTAAAAAAAAAACAAAAAAACATGTAGGGGTAAAATATGTAAAATAAAAATTCAAAATGAACTGTATGTTGTCAAATGCAAGAAGTATAGTAGATAAAATGGGAGAACTAGAATTGCTGGCAGTTAATGAGCATTTGGAGATAATTGGTATAACTGAAACATGGTGGAATGATACACATAATTGGGCTGTAAATATACAGGGCTGGATTTGTAAATAGGCCGACTAGACACTTGCCTAGGGAGCCCAACTTTCAGGGGTGCCTGGCAGTGGCCCAGTCATGCCCACTGTCCTGCTCACTTTATCTGCCAAATTGCCCCCAACAGCCTCAATAGTCAGGCATGTATGTGTTACCTCCTTCAGTTACAATTTGGCACCTAAATGTTTTGTACAGTCTGAGTTTGATATTCAATACTTAGTACAAAAAAATACATATATTTGACAAATAATTGTCTGAATGCCTTGATCCAGCTGGAGAGGGACTGGGAAACATCTAGAATATGTGGTTGTTTCAGAGCACTGCCTGGCCTACAGAGCCACAGGCAGAAGGAGTAAGGAGAGTTGTGGCTGACTTTTGATTAGATTTAACCCTTTGAGTGGCAGAGGTGTGCGCAGTGCATTGCAGTGCAATGCGTTGTGTACCCCTCTGGCACTCAAAGGGTTAAATCTTATGTATAAGAAGGTATCTGCACAGTGTTGGAATTTGGCCATGTGTACAAATAAAAACAGGAACATTAATGGACCAAATGAATGACACTGTAGGGGACAAATACAAATTTCACAAATTATAACTGATTTAACGGAGTCTTTAAACCCCTTGAATGTTAGAAATTTCTGCAAAACATTGCTTTGCTATTGCAGTTGAAGGGTTAAAAGTCACAAGTAAATGATTGCACATTTTTATCTGTTCTCTATAGTGTAGTTAGTTTTGAGCCATATATTCTTTGTACATAAGGCCCTGTGTTATTTTATCTTGGTAAAAACATCCAATGGGGCCAAAATACTGATATATTTTCTTTTGGGATGGGATTTCCTTTACCTGCTGAATATGATTTATGTACCTTGAAATGTTAATATGGATGGTAGATAATATTATCATGCAATTGTGTTTACTTATTACTGGCTTAAGGTTTTTCAGTGGAATTGCTAAAAAGCAAATTAATTCAATAGTTAAAATTCACTTCTAATGATACATGAAGTCTTCAGTGTACAGTGTTTGATAAATAGGGCACATTTTATTTCTAATTTCAATATTTCTAGGGAATCCCTTAAAGGGATAGTAATGTTTCATAATAAAAGCAGCTCTAATTAATCATCATAGTATTTGGACTTTGGAGAGTGTTATTTCAATTCTGCCAAAGTTGTAGTTCAAGAGTAATTCAATGACAAAGTATCCCCCTCCCTCCCCTTTTACTAATGTAACACTGTTCAGCCAGATCAGAAGGGAGGTGCCCAGGTAGACTGCAGAGAGGGACAATCTTCAATTAAGATAAGGGAAAAACCTGAAAAACTTGTCAAGGGGGGCAGGGCTTTCATTGTTCTCATAGGAAGAAGATTGTCCCCTGCTGTTATCTGTCGGGTCTATGGACTGCATTCCACATCTGAGAAGGGTAAAAGGGGCGGGAGGGGACACTTTGCTTGTAAATATCTCTCAAACCATAAAGGTTTGAGAGGTAAGACTTATATCATTCTTCATGTTTTTTTAATGCCTACAAAATAAAATAAAGATAAAATGAAGAATTACTATCCCTTTAAAGGGGAACATTCACATCCCCAAAAATTTTCACCTCTGCTTTTAAAATGTAAAATAATATTAGCGCTGGCTTTATTTATCTTCTCCACTGCCTAAGAGTGGATATATTAATCGTTGAAATGTGGCACTTACACATTCTGGGGAACCGTGTATGAGCGGCAGGACTTCCCACCTCCCTCCCAGAAGCGCGTTCGCGCTTCACCTTCGGAGCTGCATTTTTCTGGGCTAACGTGACACCAAGCTCTGTTTACCATGCTACTGAGGTTGCTCGCTGAAGTGCAGTATTAGCAAGATCCATCTTTTTTACTCTTTAAAGATTATCTCACCACAGGCTCATTGCCACAAGATTGGCGTAGAGCCAATTTAGTGCCTCTGTTTAAAAAGGGAACTAAAACAGAACCTGGGAATTACAGACCTGTGAGTTTGACCTCTGTAGTGGGAAAACTGCTAGAAGGTATAATAAGGGATTTCACCACCAAAATAAAGATTATTAGCAGGAATCAACATAGTTTTATGAGGAATAGATCATGGCAAACTAATCTTTTCAGCTTCTACGAAGAAGTAAGTAGCAACCTAGATAATGGTAAGGTAGTTGATGTAGTATATCTAGATTTAGCAAAGGCAATTGATACAGTGCCACACATGAGGCTGGGGTATAAAATAAGGACATTGGGGCTAGGGGATAACCTTTGCAATTGGATATAAAACTGGTTGAAGGATTGGGAACAGTGTGTGGTTGTAAATGGACAATTCTGCAATACAGTTAAAGTTGAGAGTGGAGAACCTCAGGGTCCAGTACTTGGTCCACTGCTTTTTAACTTGTTTATTAATGACCTGGAAATAACTATAGAAAGCAAAATATCAATATTTGCAGATGACACTAAATTATGTAGGGTAGTTAATTCAGAACAGGATATTTGTTATCTACAGAGGGATTTACATAATATGGCAGGTTGGGCAACCAAATTATAATTTTAATGTGGGAAAGTGTAAAGTCATGCATTTGGGAAGAAAAAATCTCAATGCTACTTATGAACTTAATGTAATAATTTTAGGGGACTTGTTGCTAAAGAAAGACCTGGGAATCCTTGTAAACTACAAACTTGGAAACAGCAGCAAAAGCAAATAAAGCCCTGTCTTGCATAAAAAAGGGGTAATGAAGCAAGAGTGGATAACATAATTTTGCCATTGTACAAATCATTAGTAAGACTTCACCTTGAATATGCAGTACAGTTCTGGGCACCAGTTCTGAAAAAGGATATTCTAAAACTCAAAAAAGTACAGTGAAGAACAACAAAATTAATTAGGGGAATGGAGGACTTGGTGTATGAGGAACAACTAGACAAATTTGGTTTATTTACTTTAGAGAAAGACTACTAAGAGGAGATCTTATCACCATGTACAAGTATATGAGAGGTCAATATAAGGATCTCTCTGGTGAGGTATTCATTCCAAGACCTGATAAAATAACTAGGCGGCACCCTTGAGATTAGATGAAAGGAGGTTTCGACTTCAGCAGAGGAAGGGTTTTTTTTTATAGTAAGGTCTGTTAAATTATGGAATTCCTTGCCCAAGGATGTGGTTATGGCAAATACAATGGATACATTAAAGAGAAGATTAGATACATGTCTTCTAAAAGAGAATATACAGGCTTATACTATGTATTAATAGGCAAAACAGGAAGGTCTGATTAAGAATAACTTATTTGGCAGCAAGAAAGCTATATAATGCTCATGTCTCTGGGTTATTAGACAAAGGTTGAACTTGATGGACTTGTGTTTTTTTTTCCTAACTTACCATGTTACTATGTGCACCAATACTTTGTGTATTTGCTTTTACCTGATTTAGTCAAAAGTGGTTGCATTACAGCAGTTTTAAATGTGTTATTTCCTCTTGTGTGCTTATCAAAACCTGGACTGGAATTGTGCTTTTGAAAATTTTGACCAGCTTCTATTGGTTTAAGCACCCCTTTGTTACGGTTTTCTGACACTCAGACCAGGGTATGAAGTAAAAACACAGTTTTATTGAACCAGGATAATAGAACAGTGCCCCTAGGGGCCAGCACAGGTATAAACAGTATTGGCAAATACAGACAACCCACAGGGTTAACAGGAGCAACTGGAGTAACTCAGTCTTAGATTGGCCAACGCCCAGGATATGATAACAGTCTCTGGATAACAGTCTCTGAATGGTGAGAAAGGAGTAAAATGTCTGCACTGAATCACTCTCAAGGTAGAAAAAGGGAGCACACCTATTGCCCAGAGCTGAGCCAATACCACCACTGTGGGCTTAGGAGGAATGTTACTGCCAGAGCTGAAGTAACCAGAACCTGAATCGCCCTTAACGTGAATTGGTAGTAACGCTGCGTGTGCCAACTGGATTGTGCCCAGACACCCTTAGCATGCCAAGATAGATGGTTGCTGCACAAGCTACAATGAGCCGAAGCACTGGGAAGTGCAGGAGATAACATACACCCTGAGCGTATGTGAGCCAGAGCCAAGACACCCTTCCGGTGTCACACAGAATCCTCACTGCAAGAGCGGACAGACTACCAGCGCCAGCCGGCGCAGTCACGGTGCACACCGAATACCGGACAGACAGTGCTCTGCAAGTGATAGTATGGCTTGGTCTAAAGGCACTGAGAGTAGCGGCTCAAAGGGTAACCAGAGGCTTGGCAAGCAATATAGGAGGCACGTAACCGGAGACTACAGGCACTGCACGGGTTAATCTGGTTCTGTACAGGAGAGAACAGCTCAGCAGACAGCGGATGGCAAAGCAACCACAGGCTACAGCTCAGAAGAGAGAGAGGATCAGCGAGATACTAAACAGTTCAGAATGTCGCCGGAGCGACCGGAGCAACACAGGAACACCGGAACAGCACACAGGACAGGAGCGTCAACCGGAACCAGATCGATACGGCAGCAGGAACATCAGCCGGAGAACGGAGCAATCACGAAGCAGGGCCGTCAGCCAGAACCGGGTCAATCACGGAGCAGGGTCGTCAGCCAGAACCGGGTCAATCACGGTCGTCAGCCAGAACCGGGTCAATCACGGAGCAGGGTCGTCAGCCAGAACCGGGTCAATCATGGAGCAGGGTCGTCAGCCAGAACCGGGTCAATCACGGAGCAGGATCAGAAGAGGAGTCAGACAAGCCGGGTCGGTACACAGGAGACACTGGAACACAGCAAAGAGGCGCAGGATCAGGAACACCACGAAAGGGCAACTGACAAGTGCCCAAGAGCCAGTATAAAAAGGAACATCCTGGGTGGGCCAATCAGCCTCCTCCAATGCAAAGGTAACACAGTCAGAGATTGACAGGGAATCACGGGGACCGTGATACCCTCCCACCCCCAGGTGCAAAGTTTATTGTCTTTAGGACACTATATGTTGCCTGTCAGTGAGTATTTCTCTTCATCAGTCAGTAAAGCTGGCAAAGGTCCAGCTCTCAGGATAAAGTACAATAAGGTAAATGACTAAAGCAGGAGAAATTCAGCTCAAAGGACAAATCATATTAAGGTTAAGACTTGACTATAATGAGGTGTGTTGGCGTGGTGGCAAACTTAGCATACTATGGCCATATTATGTGACTATATCCTCATCTGTAATACAGTGGTAAAGGGTTAGTAATAGTAAAAATATGGATGTACACCAGTACTTTGTGAATAAGTATCACGGTGCCCGTGATTGCTGCCTTTTCCTGTCAGTTATCTGATTCGGCTGTCCATTGGCTGCCTGTCTTCAGCCCGCCCTGTATTGCCTATTTAGACTGGGCTTGGGCACCCTTTGGTTGCCTTTTCATTGTGTCGCTATGTCGCTAGCACCTGCACTGTTTCTCCAGAGCTTCCTGGGCCTTGACTGATTCTACTACTCTCCAGAGATCGCCTGTGTACCTGCCTGACAGCTTCCTCGGTGTATTGGTTCCTGCCTCCATTCCTGATCCGGTTTGGGCCGTTGTTCCTGCTGCCGTTCCTGATCCGTTTGTCTGCCGTTACTGTTCCTGTTTCCTGTCCTGACCTGGCTGTGTTCCTGCTCCTGGATCGCGTGCAGAGTGTCTCCTCCTTCATGTCGCCTTGGGCGACATTCTTATCACTCAGAGTCTTGTGTAATCCAGTACTCGGGTACTGGTTCGCTCCATATACAACCGGTTGCTTGCTGCTTTCCATACAGCACCGGTAGAGTCTTGTGTAGTCCAGTACGTGGGTACTGGTTTGCTCCATATATACCGGTTGCTCACATTATCCTTTTAGCACCGGCAGTGTCATAGTTGGTCCAGTATGCAGGTACTGATTTGCTCCATCATCACCGGGTGCTCGTTGACATCTATACAGCCCCGGCAAGGCCTCTGTGTGTTCAGTATAGGCGACTGGTTTACTCCACCAATATTCTAGTCGCTGAGGCCTTCTCCGCTTATGCACCAGTACTTGCAGTTCTCTGGGTCTAGCGAGGCTGCCTTGCCCGGTATATTGGCAAGGTCGGTAGAGCCTCTTCTCTCATTGTGCCAGTCCCACGGCTGTCTTGCCCGGTATATTGGTAAGGCCGTTAGAGCCTCCTCTCTCTTTGTGTCAGTCTCAAGGCTGCCTTGCCCTGTATATTGGTAAGGCCGTTAGAGCCTCCTCTCTCTTTGTGTCAGTCTCAAGGCTGCCTTGCCCTGTATATTGGCAGGGCCGGTAGAGCCTCCTCTCTCGTTGTGCCAGTCTCAAGGCTGCCTTGCCCGGTATATTGGCAAGGCCGGTAGAGCCTCCTCTTTTGTTATGCAAGCCTCCAGGCTGCCTTGCCCGGTATATTGGTAAGGCCGGTAGAACCTATTTCCATATTGTGCAGTCTTAAGGTTGCCTTACCCGGTATTGGCAAGGCCGGTAGAGCCTCCTCTTTTGTTATGCAAGCCTCCAGGCTGCCTTGCCCGGTATATTGGTAAGGCCGGTAGAACCTATTTCCATATTGTGCAGTCTTAAGGTTGCCTTACCCGGTATTGGCAAGGCCGGTAGAGCCTTTATATTATTCACTGTACCAATATTCAGTATTGCATTGTACGAATTACATGTTGTTATATGTGTATGCCAAACCCGCGAGGGTTCTCTTTAAACGTTCAATAAAGTTGTGTTTTTATCTAAACTCTGTGTCTGAGAGTCAAAACAAACCGTGACAGTACGAAAGGGCCATGACCTCAGATAGTAAGAGTGAGGGTAATGCACAGAACATCTATTGGAGGATGGATGTACATGAGCAGCGCCTGGATCAGCTAGCATTGGCTATCCAAACCATTCTTGAACTTACAGTACTCACGGACAAGCCTGTCCCGAGTCCGGTGGTCTCCCCATGTTCGACACCGGAGAATGATACTATGCCCTCAGGGGCTGCAGTCAAAGGGTTAACCGCTTCTGCTCCTTTGCGACTCAGAAATTATGGCGAACCCAGCCTGTGCTGAGGGTTTATCAACCAACTTGAGATATTTATGGAATTAACCTCGCATGCCTTTCCTAATGATCGCAGTAAAGTTGGGTTTATGATATCGCTACTGACTGGCAGAGCCTTGGCATGGGCCAATCCCTTATGGGAGAGTGCGAAACCTTGCACAACGAATTTCAGGGAATTTGTGCAATCATTTTGGAGAGTGTTTGAGATCCCTGGTAGAACCGCCTCTGCTGCTAAACGCCTGGAGATACAACAGCGTAGGCATACCGTTGGCGATTATGCCATTGAATTACGCACCTTGGCAGCAGAGGTAGGTTGGAATAATGAGGCGTTGCTTGCAGCCTTTGCTCAAGGTTTGAGCGAGCAGATCAAAGATGAAACCGCAGCTAAAGAGTTGCCTACTGATCTAGACGAATATATTGATTATGTTATCCTAATTGACACTCTGATCCGTGAGAGATTGATGGCTAAGGACCATAGGTTACGGTCAAAAAATAACGGATCTAGCAGTTCATTTTGCCCACCCATCCCTCCCTTGGCACCTAAGCCTAATGACCAGTTACGGGAAGCAGGCGAACCTATGCAATTAGGCTTCACCAGACTAACCAAGGAGGAAAGAGCACACCACAGAAGTCAGGGGTTGTGCTTATACTGTGGCAAAAGCGGGCACTTGCTAAGATCTTGTCCTGTACGTCCGATAAACGTACACACATAGGGTACCTTGGGGGACAGGCCATAGGTGGTGTTCAACCATCCCCAGGTTTGATCATACAGAAACCCACCATACAGGTGGTACTCTCTTGGGCAGATCACTCGGTGGAGGTTCTGGCCCTGGTTGACTCTGGCGCAGCTGGATATTTTATGGATAATGCCTTTGCTGAACGGCATAAGATTCCGTTGGTCGAAAGAGAATCCCCTCTCGCTATTGAAGCTATTGACGGCAGACCTCTAGAACCTGCACAGGTTACCTTTGAAACTATACCATTACCTGTGACCATTGGGGCGCTTCATAAATAGGAACAGCAGTTCCAGATTATCAATTCTCCACACTACACAGTCATTCTGGGATTTCCCTGGTTGCAGCTTCATAATCCTCAGTTTGATTGGCAAAAATGTGAAATCTCCGCTTGGTCTCAGTATTGTATGGAGCATTGTGTATCCCACCCAGTTAAGATTATGTGTACCTCCCCTTCATTGCCTGATGAATCTCAAAATTCAGCGATGTGTTTAGTAAGGGAGAGGCTGGCACCCTACCCCAGCACAGATCCTATGATTGTGCTATTGATTTGCCTCAGGGGGTGGTGCCCCCTAGGGGACGCACATATCCACTGTCTTGCGATGAGAACCAAGCTATGGAGGAATACATTTCAGATGCCCTCAAGAGAGGGATTATAAGGAAATCGACCTCTCCAGCTGGGGCTGGATTCTTTTTTGTGAAAAAAAAAGAATGGCGAACTGAGACCGTGCATTGATTACCGTGGCCTAAACAAATTAATGTCAAAAAACGCTTATCCGATACCACTCATCACCGAATTATTTGACAGGTTAAAAGGTTCCTCAGTCTTTACTAAACTGGACCTACGTGCTGCTTATAACCTGATTCGGATCAGAGCTGGTGACGAGTGGAAAACGGCCTTTAACACTAGATCCGGGCACTATGAATATCTAGTTATGCCGTTTGGTCTCTGTAATGCACCTGCAGTATTTCAAGAACTAATTAATGATATCCTCAGGGATATGCTGCAGTCCTGCGTTGTTGTCTACCTGGACGATATACTCATTCATTCTGAAAATGTGTCACAACACATTAAATATGTGTCAGAAGTGTTGCTTCGCCTACGTAAGAACAAATTGTATTGCAAATTGGAAAAATGCGAGTTTCATAAATCCAGTGTGCCCTTCTTGGGGTTAGTGATTGCCAAAGAAGGCATTGCCATTGGATCAGGAGAAACTTGCGGCAGTTTTGCAATGGCCTCGGCCTAAGGGCCTAAAAGCAATTCAGTGATTTCTGGGTTTCGCTAAGTATTACAGAAAGTTTATTAAGAACTTTTCCACGATTGTTAAACCATTGTCTGACCTTACTCACAAAAATGCTAATCCCTCCCAGTGGTCAGTGGCAGCTGAAGATGCTTTTGAGAGGTTGAAATCCGCTTTTGCAACTGCCCCTGTGTTATCCCACCCCAACCCATCTCTCCCGTTTACATTGGAGGTTGATGCCTCAGAGATCGGGGTTGGGGCAGTACTTTCTCAATGACCTGTGAAAGGAGGAACTCTCAGACCATGTGGGTTTTTCTCCAAGAAATTGTCCGTGGCTCAAAATCATTATGAGATAGGTGACAGAGAACTACTGGCTATCATTCTCACCCTGAAAGAATGGCGTAATTTATTAGAGGGCACCAAAAATCAAGTATTAATTCTCACTGACCACAAAAACTTGACCTATCTCTCTGAGGCTAAAAGATTGTCCTCTCGCCGGGCCAGGTGGGCGTTGTTCCTCTCTCGATTCAATTTCGTTGTATCATACCTGCCTGGGTCCAGGAATGTTAGGGCTGATGCTCTGTCTAGACAATTTGAGCCTGAAGTAGACAGGGACAAGGTCCCAGCACCCATAATTCAGCCTGACCGTATATTGGCTACTCTACGCACAATTATCACTTCACCACTGGGGGAAGAGATATTGGCCTCCCAGGCTACAGCTCCCCCAGAAACCCCAGTGGGCAAGTGTTTTGTCGATGAGCCATTTCGCACTCGATTGCTTGAGACATACCACTCCTCTAAAGCCGCGGGGCATATTGGTAGAGATCAATTGGTTTGGTCTCTCTCACAAGTCTTCTGGTGGCACTCCCTGAGGGCAGATTGTGCTGCGTTTACTAATGCCTGTGCCCGTGCCAAGACCCATAGACACCTCCCTGTGGGCCTACTCCAGCCGGTGCCTAATGGCGAATGTCCATGGTCTCATGTTTCCATTGATTTTATGGGAGAGTTGCCAGTGTCTAGAGTGTATTCCTTCATACTTAAGGTGGTGGACAGGTTTTCTAAAATGGCTCATTTCGTGCCTCTTCGTGGCCTTCCCTCTGCCAAAGAATTAGTGGTGGTTTTCGCTAAAGAAGTATTTCGGTTGCATGGAGTACCCAGAGTGCTGGTGTCCGACTGGGGGAGCCAGTTTGTGTCCAGATTTTGGAGAGCATTTTGCGAACACATGGGCATCCAATAGTCCTTTTCCTCTTCCTATCACCCCCAGACCAATGGGGCCGCTGAGCGTGCCACTCAGGGACTGGAGCAGTTCCTGCCCTATTTTGTTACTGACCATCATGATAACTGGGCTGACCTGTTGCCTTGGGCAGAGTTCGCCAGGAAGTGTGCGGTTAATTCTTCATCCGGGAGCTCCCCTTTTCTGATCAATTATGGGTTCCAGCCTTGATTGCTCCCGGATTCATTCCAGTCGCAGCGGATTCCAGCTCTGGATGAGCATATGGAGCAGCTCCGCTCCACATGGGCACAGGTCCAGAGGGTACTCAGTCAGTCTTTCCAGCACCATCAGCGTCATGCCAATCGTAGACGGCTGCCAGCGGTTTTCTTCCAGGTTGGGGACAGAGTATGGCTTTCCTCCAGAAACCTCAAACTACAAGTTCCGTCTAACAAATTGGCTCCTCGGTTTATTGGTCCTTATAGGGTGAGTCGTAAAATCAACCCTGTCTCCTATGCCTTGGACATCCCTGCTTCCATGCGTATTCATAATGTGTCTCTCATCAAACCTCTTGTATGCAACCGTTATACTACTAACCCTGTGGTGCCAGGGCCTATAGAGGTTGAAGGTCAGGAGGAGTATGAAGTTCAGAGTATCATTGATTCCCGCAGACTTAGAGGAAAATTGCAGTATTTGGTACATTGGAAGGGTTATGGTCCGGAAGAACGATTCTGGTTGGACAGTAAGGACCTTCATGCTCCCAAATTACTGCAAATTTTTCATTCCAAGTACCCACAGAAACCAGCTCCCTCTTCTAGAAGGGGGAGGTCTTTGAGAGGGGGGAACTATCACGGTGCCTGTGATTGCTGCCTTTTCCTGTCAGTTATCTGATTGGGCTCTCCATTGGCTGCCTGTCTTCAGCCCGGCCTGTATTGCCTATTTAGACTGGGCTTGGGCACCCTTTAGTTGCCCTTTCGTGGTGTCTCTATGTCGCTAGCACCTGCACTGTTCCTCCTGAGCTTCCTGGGCCTTGACTGATTCTACTACACTCCAGAGATCACCTGTGTACCTGCCTGACAGCTTCCTCGGTATATTGGTTCCTGCCTCCGTTCCTGACCGGTTTGGGCCGTTGTTCCTGCTGCCATTCCTGATCCGGTTGGCTGCCGTTACTATTCCTGTTTCCTGTCCTGACCTGGCTGTGTTCCTGCTCCTGGATCGCGTGCAGAGTGTCTCCTCCTTCATGTCGCCTTGGGCGACATTCTTATCACTCAGAGTCTTGTGTAATCCAGTACGCGGGTACTGGTTCGCTCCATATACAACCGGTTGCTTGCTGCGTTCCATACAGCACCGGTAGAGTCTTGTGTAGTCAAGTACACGGGTACTGGTTCGCTCCATATATACCGGTTGCTCACATTATCCTTTTAGCACCGGCAGTGTCATAGTTGGTCCAGTAAGCGGGTACTGATTTGATCCATCATCACCAGGTGCTCGCTGACACCTATACAGCCCCGGCAAGGCCTCTGTGTGCTCAGTATAGGCGACTGGTTTACTCCACCAATATTCTAGTCGCTGAGGCCTTCTCTGTTTATGCACCAGTACTTGCAGTTCTCTGGGTCTAGCGAGGCTGCCTTGCCCGGTATATTGGAAAGGCCGGTAGAGTCGCCTCTCTCGTTGTGCCAGTCCCACGGCTGTCTTGCCCGGTATATTGGCAAGGCCGGTAGAGCCTCCTCTCTCTTTGTGTCAGTCTCAAGGTTGCCTTGCCCGGTATATTGGCAGGGCCTGTAGAGCCTCCTCTCTCGTTGTGCCAGTCTCAAGGCTGCCTTGCCCGGTATATTGGCAAGGCCGGTAGAGCCTCCTCTTTTGTTATGCAAGCCTCCAGGCTGCCTTGCCCGGTATATTGGTAAGGCCGGTAGAACCTATTTCCATATTGTGCAGTCTTAAGGTTGCCTTACCCGGTATTGGCAAGGCCGGTAGAGCCTTTCTATTATTCACTGTACCAATATTCACTATTGCATTGTACGAATTACATACTGTTATATGTGTATGCCAAACCCGCGAGGGTTCTCTTTAAACTTTCAATAAAGTTGTGTTTTTATCTTAACTCTATGTCTGAGAGTCAGAACAAACCGTGACAATAAGGTTATTCAGATCCAGAATAGTCTAAGAGAACTCTGGTATTTTAATATTTTTATTAGTGATATTGCAAAAGGTCTTCAAGGAAAGGTATGCCTTTTTGCAGATGATACCAAGATCTGCAATAGGGTAGATATTCCAGGGGGAATAAGCCAAATGGCAAATGATTTAGGTAAATTAGAAGATGCAGTTTAACGTTGATAAATGTAAAATAATGCACTTGGGACATAAAAATCCAAATGAAAAATATACTATTATGGGTACTGTGTTGTCAGAGACAACAGAGGAAAGGGATGTGGGAGTAATTATTTCTAATGACTTAAAGGTAGGCAGGCAATGTAATAAAGCAGTGGAGAATGCAAGCAGGGTACTAGGTTGTATAGCTAGGGTCATTAGTAGCAGAAAAAGGGAAGTGGTCATGCCACTCTACAGATCTCTAGTTAGACCTCACCTAGAGTATTGTGTATAGTACTGGAGACCCCATCTCCAGAAGGATATAGATACTCTAGAGAAAATTCAGAGAAGGGCTACTAAAATGGTGACTGGTTTACAGGAAAAGAAATATCAGGATAGATATAGCTTGGAGGAGAGAAGAGGGAGAGGGTATATGATTGAAACATTCAAATACATGAAGGGATTCAACAAAGTGCAGGATGGAAGTATATTTCAAAGGAGTAAAAATGTTAGGACAAGAGGCCATAGTCTAGAGGGACACAGGTTTAGATGTAATGTAAGAAAGTTTTACTTCACAGAGGGTAGTAGATAAGTGGAATAGCCTACCAGCAGAAGTGGCAGAAGTTAATACAGTGACAAAATTTAAGCATGCATGAGATAGGCATAAAGCTGTCCTTAAAGGGATAGTAATACTTCGTTTTATCTTTATTTTATTTTGTAGGCATTAAAAAAACATGAAGAACGATATAAGTCTTATCTCTCAAACCTTTATGGTTTAAGAGATATTCACAAGCAAAGTATCCCCCCCCCCTGTCCAACCAGATCAGAAGGGAGGTGCCCAGGTAGACTGCAGAGAGGGACAATCTTCAATTAAGATAAGGGAAAAAGCTGAAAAACTTGTCAAGGGGGGAAGAGCTTTCATTCTTTTCATACAAAGAAGATTGTCCCCTGCTGTTATCTGTCTGGTCTTACAACCAGATTCACATCTGAGAAAAGATGGCTTACACTAGGAAAAAGGGGCGGGAGGGGGAACTTTGCTTGTGAATATCTCTTAAACCATAAAGGTTTAAGAGATAAGACTTATATCATTCTTCATGTTTTTTTAATGCCTACAAAATAAAATAAAGTTAAAACAAAGTATTACTATCCCTTTATCACGGTTCCCGTGCTTCCCTGTCAATATTTGCTGGGTTACCTGTGCATTGGAGGAAGCTGATTGGCCCACTGGGTTGTGGGCACTTGTCAGTTGCCCTTTCGGGGTGTTCCTGAGCCTGCGCATTGTTGCTGTGTTTCTGCTCTCCGGTTTACTGACTCGGCTAGTCTGACCATCCCATTGTTCCTGCTCTGTGAGTGACCCGGCTCTGGCTGACGTTCCTTCTCCGTGATTGACCCGGCTCTGGCTGACGTTCCTGCTCCGTGATTGACCCGGCTCTGGCTGACGTTCAAGCTCCGTGTACTGATGCGGTTCCGGTTGGGATCCAGTGCTGCATTTGTTCCTGTGTTCCTGCGTGTTCCAGGTCGCCGGCTGGCGACATTCTGAACTGTGTTTGTGTTGCTCTGACTAATCCTCTCTTGGTTACTGGACCGTTGCCTGAGCCTGTTCCTTAAGCACTGCTGAGCTAAGTACCCTTGTAAAACCTGTATTAACCCTTGCTGTGCCGGTTGCCTCAGATCTCTGAGCCTGTACTCTTACTTGCCAAGCCAGTGTATTCCTTTCGAGCCTGTTAACACTGAGTGAGCCTGTGCCTTCCTTACCATACCTCCCTATTAGCACTAGCAGAGCTGTAGTCTTTCCGGTGCCGTTAACACCGCAACCGCGACGGCTGGCGTTGGTACCTCCGTTTGCTCTTGTGCTCCGCTGGACACCGGTGAGGTGTTCCGGTCCAGGTCACTTAAGCGCTCATTGTGTTACTACCGTATCACTATTCAGTTGGCTCGCTATTGCTTGTGCAGTATTCGTCCGCTCTGGCACCCAAGGGGTGCGTACGGCTCTCCTCCCGTTGGCATAAGCAGGGTTATATCCGTGACAAGGTTAAGGGCGATTCCGATTCAGGTCCATCTACTCTCGCAGTGGCTCCACTCCAGATTATTCCACTAAGGTGGTATAGGCTCGGTCCTGGGCATTTGCTGGTCTATCTGGGCGTTCATTTCCAAAGGTATATGAGAGTGATTAGTTCAGTCACACAATACACCCTTCTCTTCACCATCAAGAGACTGATATCTATCCTGGGTGTTGGCCAATCAGTTTACTAATCTAGTTCATTTTCTCCACATTTAACCCTGTGTATTTGCTTATCTGTGCTCATTACTCTGTTAGACATATTTGGGCCTGTATCTCACAGTTACCATTCTTGGCCTCCAGGGGCGCTGTTCATTCATTTTATTTTTAATAAAACTGTGTTTTTACTATACCAGTGTCTGAGTGTCAGAAAACCGTAACACCCTTTATTGTAAGAAACAACAAAGGACCAAAAAAGGTTTGAGGTTTTTACTGTAGGAAAATGGGTAGACTAGATGGGCCAAATAGTTCTTATCTGCTGTCAGATTCTATGTTTCTTTGTATCATGGCGATGTGTGGGAGGTATTTTCTCCTTTCCCCCCGTGGGAATCATAGCTTTGGTATATACTCATGCTACTGTGCCCCATACTGGGTGTAAGAGAAAATAGGATTTTAGTGTTCTTACCTATTAAATCTTTTTATCTTTAGTGCGTATGGAACACAGGTCTCCCACACAGAGACAAAAAATTTATCCTGTGTTGATTTCCCAGGCAGAATAGTCTTCTTAGTGTCTTGGTCTTGGAAGATTTTCTTTTCTTCTTACCAGCTTATTTTCTTTACTTGTGGCTTCTTTGTCACATGAATTCTGGGAAATTGTTGGTGGGGGGTTGAGCTAGAGGAAGAGGAGAGAGTCTACACCCCAAAAACCCTGTCTTTTGTGATGTGCATTGGGACTCAACCCCATGGTACCTGTGTTCCATATGGACTAAAGAGAAAAGGACTTAACCCAATAGTCCAGGTGGGCTCCCAGTTGCTAGACAAAAGCTGGAAAGCTTATCAATCACTGAAAACACAAACAGCAAGGTAATATATACAGTATATATACAGTGGGGCAAAAAAGTATTTAGTCAGCCACCAATTGTGCAAGTTCTCCCACTTAAAAAGATGAGAGAGGCCTGTAATTTTCATCATAGGTACACTTCAACTATGAGAGACAGAATGAGACAAAAAAATCCATAAAATCACATTGTCTGATTTTTAAAGACTTTATTTGCAAATTATGGTGGAAAATAAGTATTTGGTCAATAACAAAAGTTCATATCAATACTTTGTTATATACCCTTTGTTGGCAATGACACAGGTCAAACGTTTTCTGTAAGTCTTCACAAGGTTTTCACACACTGTTGCTGGTATTTTGGACAATTCCTCCATGCAGATCTCCTCTAGAGCAGTGATGTTTTGGGGCTGTCGCTGGGCAACACGGACTTTCAACTTCCTCCAAAGGTTTTCTATGGGGTTGAGATCTGGAGACTGGCTAGGCCACTCCAGGACCTTGAAATGCTTCTTACGAAGCCACTCCTTCATTGCCCGGGTGGTGTGTTTGGAATCACTGTCATGCTGAAAGACCCAGCCACGTTTCATCTTCAATGCCCTTGCTGATGGAAGGAGGTTTTCACTCAAAATCTCACGATACATGGCCCCATTCATTTTTTCCTTTACACGGATCAGTCGTCCTGGTCCCTTTGCAGAAAAACAGCCCCAAAGCATGATGTTTCCACCCCCATGCTTCACCGTAGGTATGGTGTTCTTTGGATGCAACTCAGCATTCTTTCTCCTCCAAACACGACGAGTTGAGTTTTTACCAAAAAGTTCTACTTTGGTTTCATCTGACCATATGACATTCACCCAATCCTCTTCTGGATCATCCAAATGCTGTCTAGCAAACTTCAGACGGGCCCAGACATGTACTTGCTTAAGCAGGGGGACAAGTCTGGCACTGCATGATTTGAGTCCCTGGCGGCGTAGTGTGTTACTGATGGTAGCCTTTGTTACTTTGGTCCCAGCTCTCTGCAGGTCATTCACTAGGTCCCCCCGTGTGGTTCTGGGATTTTTGCTCACCGTTCTTGTGATCATTTTGACACCACGGGGTGAGATCTTGCGTGGAGCCCCAGATCGAGAGAGATTATCAGTGGTCTTGTATGTCTTCCATTTACGAATAATTGCTCCAACAGTTGATTTCTTCACACCAAGCTGCTTGCCTATTGCAGATTAAGTCTTCCCAGCCTGGTGCAGGTCTACAATTTTGTTTCTGGTGTCCTTCGACAGCTCTTTGGTCTTGGCCATAGTGGAGTTTGGAGTGTGACTGTTTGAGGTTGTGGACAGGTGTCTT
Source organism: Rhinophrynus dorsalis (assembly GCA_037306005.1). Classification (NCBI taxonomy): domain Eukaryota; kingdom Metazoa; phylum Chordata; class Amphibia; order Anura; family Rhinophrynidae; genus Rhinophrynus; species Rhinophrynus dorsalis. Next base: position 117,824,913 of record CM074722.1, read on the forward strand.
TTATACTGATAACAAGTTCAAACAGGTGCCATTAATACAGGTAACGAGTGGAGGACAGAGGATGCTCTTAAAGAATAAGTTACAGGTCTGTGAGAGCCAGAAATCTTGCATGTTTGTAGGTGACCAAATACTTATTTTACCGAGGAATTTACCAATGAATTCATTAGAAATCCTACAATGTGATTTCCTGTATTCTTTCCCCCCATTCTGTCTCTCATAGTTGAAGTGTACCTATAATGAAAATGACAGGCCTCTCTCATCTTTTTAAGTGGGAGAACTTGCACAGTTGGTGGCTGACCAAATACTTTTTTGCTCCACTATATATATATATATATATATATATATATATATATATATATATATATAAATATGCAGATGTTTTAGGCAGGTGTGAAAAATTATGTAAAGTAAGAATGCTTTAAAAAAATGTTAATAGTTTACTTTTATAAATTACAAAATGCAGAGTGAGTTAACGGAACAAAAATCTAAATCAAATCAATATTTGGTGTGACCACCCTTTGTCTTCACAACAGTATCAATTCTTCTAGATACACTTACTGTTACAGCTTACCTTGTTTTCAGCGTCATCTGTAGGCGCGAGGCTTCAAGCATGCAGCAGGCCTCTGTTTCATGTTGTCAAGGACAATGTAGGACGCTGTGTAGGAGACGCTAGAGAGCGATGCTAGGGAGCGACGCTCGAGTGCGGTGCTGTCAGGAACAGTGGATGACACCTTGGAGGAGACGCTAGAGAACGATGCTAGGGAGCGATGCTCGGGTGCGGTGCCAGCAACCAACCTCCCTTGCAGCGGCCAAAGCCGGGTAAAGGTGCTGGCCGCGAAGCCAGATGTCCGACCCCAGTTGAGCCGGGGCCCAGACCAGGATAGGAGACTGGTGTGCCGGTGGACCTCCAGAAGTATCCAGGAGAACCGATACAGATAAGAGGAAAAATAAGCCAGACACAGGAAAATTGGGTAGCAGGATGCAGGAAGAAACTAGTGACCCCAGTAGTGTAGGCTTACCACTGCGGACGAGAAAAACCGCAGCCAGAAGAGGTGACACCAAGGACAAAGGAGAACAAATCCCAGTATCACCTAGCGGGAAAATACCGCTATCCTGGGGATATTCAAAACCCAAGGCTCAACCTACCCACCAAGGCACCAGAAACCAGGAAGGACAGAAATCTAGGGTCCTAAGCAGCGAATACCCCAAAAGGTTCCCCAAGGCTACTGAGGGAGAATACCCAGCTGGCAATTGCCCCAGCTGAGTCTTCTGGACAAGAGATACCCCAAAAGAGTGTCCATGGGGAAACAATACTGTAGGACCATGCACACTGAACTACAGACAGTCACTAGTTCCCAGAATGTAGGTGATGCTAATGCCATAAATTAACACTGGAAGCAGAACGGTAGAACAGGGAATTCCCCAGCAGACACAGAAATAGGAGCAATGAACTCCTTTGTCCTCCAGGTGGCGCCAGACAACCAGGCAGAAAAACTACCCGATGTAAACAGACCTGATCCCCGGATAGAGGGCACCGTTGGTAACAGAACCTCTACTGCCGGCTGCAGCAGGACCGTGCCGGCAGAGAGGAAGACAGCCCCAAACAGACACCCTTTCCAGAAAGGGGAGAGCAGAAAACAGCGGAGGACAGGCAGAGAGAGGAGAGCAGCTAATGCTCTGCGACGCGGCGGAGAACCCTTAATGGCACAGCACACACCTGCCACACAGAAATAGGAAGCATAGGACTTACAAGGTTGTGCAGGCCAGGTCAACGGGAGCAACAGGACACAAGCAGGAGATCCAAAGCCAGAATACGGAGGGTAGCCAAGGGTCAGAACCGGGGACGCCAGGAACCACACAGGAGAGACAAGCCGAAGTCAAGACATGAGCCAGGGATCGAATAACCGGAAGTCAAATACCAAAACAGAGCTAAGGTCAGAACCAGGAAACACAACGCCACAGCACAGAGACAAGCTCAATAATCGGGCCCAGAGAGAAGGAGGAAGTGGAATAAAAACCCTACCGGACCAATAGAAAAGAAGAAGCAGCAAGGAGTAAGGTAAGGAAAAAAAAATAAAAGCAAAGATGACAGCAAACAGGCTGACACATGTGCCATGCTTCCTGTAGTCTCCTCTTACCTACTTCCTTCCTCTGAGCTGATCCTCCTACCTACTTCCTGAGGAGGGGTTTAAAGGGCAGTCTGAGTCCTGAATCAGTTGCCCTTGCGTTGTTGTTCATAGCAGTTCAATTACCTTGGGCTCTATGACCTGGCTAGTCTTCCATCCAACCTGGTGCTGACCTTTGGCTCTGTCTGACTATTCTTTTGTCTATCTCTATAGTGGACACCCAACCTGCTGCAGACTTGTGGCTCTGGCTGACTACCTGAACTGTGTATGACCTGGCTTGTCTGACTGCCCTCTCTGGTGCTGACTTGTGGCTCTGTCTGACTATTCTTACGTTTGCTCCTTGTACCTAGCAGACACCCAGTCTAGTGCGGACCTGGGGCTCTGGTAGACTAGCTCCGATACTGACTGCAGGCATGGGTCAGTTATCCATTTCCTTATATTGACTGCAGGAGTGAGTCCAATAACGCTCTAGACTGACTGCAGGCATGAGTCAGTATTCTCGCTCGTCTGTTCAAGATCTGGTTCCTGCTCCTGGTTCCTGCAGAGATTACCAGTGGCTGAAGCCTAGTCTCCAGCAGAGTGGTCAAGCTTGGCAGCCTACTATTCCTGGTAGCAGTGCTTGCTGGCTTGTACCCTTTGCTTGCTACTTGTGTATATAGTGTGATCTACTTTTCTATTATTAATAAATTTTGCATTTAACTATACCGTACTGACTCCTGAACATTATTGGTGTTACTGTGACACTTGCACAGTCAGGGATTTTGTAGGCATATAGTTAGGTGTATGATTAAATAATTATACCAAACAGGTGCTAAAGATCATCAATTTAATATGTAGATTGAAACACAATAATTTAATTGAAACAGAAGTGTAGGAAGAATATAACTGGGTGAATAACAGCCAAACTAACAAGATGAGGTTGCTGAAGACCTTTTAATATCAAAATTCATACACCATGGCAAGACTGAGCACAGCAACAAGACACAAAGTAGTTATTCTGCATCAACATGGCCTCTCCCAGGCAGAAATTTCAAGGAAGGCCGTGGTTTCAAGATGTGCTGTCCAAGCTCTTTTGAAGAAGTACAAAGAAACAGGCAACGCTGAGGACCATTCTCTTTGTACACACGTCCTGTGAGTATTTCTTGTCTGTCAGTCATAATCTGAGGTTTGTGGTGTGTTTGCGGTATTTTTCACTCTTGCCCTTTTAGTCTCTTTAGTTTATTTAATTTCTCTATCTCCCTTAGTGCCTTGGAAAGGGTTGGGGTGGTTTTAATTTTTTTTCTCATTTTTCAGCTGCAGCGCCTTTAAGTACAGCGCTCATGACCACCATCTTGATTGTGGTACTGTTATTTGATAGCTAAATTCCATTGCACCTGGTGGGCTCCAGACCATGGGAATGGATTGACAGAATCCACTATGGGTGTATTTCGTGGTAGACCCCCAAGAGGGAATTATCGCTGTGAAGACAGAGTGCTGGTGCAAGTGGCTGGAAAGCCACCCCACCATATTTCTGTTTTGGAGGGATATTTCCTTTTTTCCCATGAAGCCCATTTTCTCCTGAGCCTCAGGGAAGGAGCTATTGCTCTTTCTTATCCTTTCTCGGTGTGCAGAACACCCACAAAGCAGGCTCTCTCTCTCTGGGTGGCAGAATCTCCTGGCACCTTTTCTTTTCCCCACAACAGGCAGATAAGTATTGTATTCTTATCTTCTGTTCTGTTTTTCTCTCTTTTGGGGTTTCCTTGCTATATCTGGACAAAAAGAAGATATAGGGAGACAAAGACTATTCAAAGTTCAGGGATTTCTTCTGAAACCCTTCGTTCCACCTGCCAGGCTAGTCTCTCCAGGGATCATACTTAGGCAATGTGTGTCGCTTGATCTGTGGCACCTACCTACACAGCCCACTTCAGGTCCGTCTTTCTCTGAACAGGACCCTGCAAGGGATAAAACCCTTATATCTACCATGGCTACTATTCCTACATCTATTATGGGAGCCCTGAAGTCTTGAAGCAAAGACCACCTTACTCCTCCCCAAAGAAGGGATTATGCCACTGGGGAAGTGGATTTTCTTCTATTGGAAGGGGATTCCTCTTTGGTAGAAGAGGAAGTGGGGTGGAGTATGTTAATTCCACCCATACTCCAAGGGATTAATTTAAAGGATGATCCTGGGTCCTCTCTGGAGGGCCTTATTCTGGCAGTTTTGGAGACTCTAGTGGTCTATGAAGCCTCAGATACCACATTGTTTTATTAAAAAAAAAAAAAGAACACAATTACAGTGTGGTACTATGTTTAGCCCACAGTGTTACTAGTTGCAGACATAGCTGCATTCAAGGACCAGGCAGATAAGTGCCTGGGTTCTCTTGTTAAGGCACACTATGTGGAATCTAGTAACACCTTCTTCTCAGCCTTTTCTATGGCATGTGTGACTACAGCTATAGCTGTTTGGGGGAAACAGTTGTTGGGTATGGGCCATTCCGACACGACAAATGGGGATACTGTCCTCTCCATCTGTAAGACTCTTGAGACCAATGCATATCTTACTAAAGCAGCCTTTGACAATGCCAAATTAATTGACAAATCCTTGGCGCTGTTAGTCTCATTGTGCCTTACCCTTTGGTTGAAGGTTTAGGGCAGTGGTTCTCAACTCCTGTCCTCAGGACCCACTAACAAGCCAGGATTTGATAATTTCCTTGTTAGAGCACAGGTGAGTTAATCAATGTGAATGAGCCTCTGATCATCACACCTATGCTCTAGCAGAGAAATCCCTAAGTCCTGGCCTGTTAGTAGGCTCTGAGGACAGGAGTTGAGAACCACTGGTTTAGGGCTCGATTCTATTACCCATGGTAATTTTAAAAACAAGCAACTGTGGTTTGCTGTTCTATTAACTGCACTGTCAAACACCACCACACACAAAAATGTCCAACGGTTGCAAAATTTGCACCCATTGGACATCACGTAAAACAAGTAGAATTTGCTATTCTCTTGAAAGAGGTGGCTTCACTGCATGTTAACCCCTTAACGGTCATAGTATGTCATGGGTCGATCTGCGTTAACGACCCATGACATACTATGACTGTCATGGAATTCTGGGCTCCCCCGCGGCTGCACGCCGTTCGGGGAGTCCGGAATCGGGAAAAAACAACAACTCTGTGTTCCTTTATTGACCGCCGCGTGGTCGGTCGTTAAGGACCGCCCTTTTCATGGTGAAAAAACTGTGCACTGAGTTGGGTCCTCAGCACCTTCTGGCCATCTTTCCACAAAAACAAAAAAGATTAGTTATGTTTAATAAAAAATACAAAGAATTTTTAGACAGGCACTGGTCTCAAATCTCCTAACAGATCCACATACAACTGCTAAAATAGTGGGGTGCACTCAAGACTTTAATTATAAACAATACTAGGAATACAATGAGGTAAACCCTTAGAAGATAATCCCCATTAACAGAAGTCTTTTTGTTGAGGCGCTTGGACCCAAAAAAATGCAAAAAAAAAAAAAGGTTATAAATATGAAGTTTTATTGATACACATAATTCAGATAAATTTGAAACCAATTAGAATACACAAGAGAATGGTTCTCATAAGGAATAGACCTCAATAATAATATTAATTGAGGTCTATTCCTTATGAGAACCATTCTCTTGTGCATTTTAATTGGTTTTAAATTTATCTGAATGATTTGTATCCATAAAGCTTCACATTTATAACCTTTTTTTTTTTGTATTTTTGGGGTCCGAGCTCCTCAACAAAAAGACTTATGTTAATGAGGTTTATCTTCTAAGGATTTACCTCATTGTATTCCTAGTAATGTTTAATTAAAAAAAACAAGAATCAAGCCCCCCAAAAGATGCCAAAGTCAACCCTTTGAGTGCCGGAGGGGTAACCCTCCAGAGCTCAACAGTTTTAAAAAGTGTGGATCTGTCCTCCGATTATTATGTTTTTTTTATTTGTTTAAAAAAAAAAATATATATATATATTTTTTAATGTAACTTTGTTTTTTTTTTTTAAAGAGTGACTGCTTCCAGGAAGAGCAGAGGACATACTTGGGTTTAGATGTAGCCTTCTTTGCGACCACATCTACAACTGGGATTTCTGGGCCAGATATACTGAAAAAAAGGTAAGAACAGATAAGAAAAAACACCATCCTAAATATGCTACAGAGGCCTGTTATGCAAGTAAGCCAACCTAGGCTTTTACTCACATTGGATCCAATGCAGAGCCATAAGCAGGACCAGCTAGGGTGCGATCCAGACTGGCACCTCCTTAACTTATTCCATAGGGCCTCAAAACGTGTAAATATGAATACGAAGGTACCGGGAGCTCAGAAAACATAAATGTTACTGTAAATCATATAATATGGGTATAAAACTCCATTAAAAAAACGGGCCCTTGGAAATTAAGGACAGCGGGACATTGTTCTATGTTTTGTGTATATATGGACCAAAATAGCTCTTACACTCATATAAGAGACTCTCTTTCGTATACAGTCACCACACAGTGAATCTAACAGAACAGCAGCTTGCATTCAAGCCGTGGGAGTGGTTGGAAATGTTTCACTGGGCCGATCTTCGTATGCAAATTTGCATCCCCTGATCCGTGACGTGGTATCACCCCACAGCATGCTAAGCTCCCTTATTCGTCAGAAGCGCCTGGTCCCATTGACAACAAAACATCTAGCACGCGCTATTACAAGAGTAAGGGGTGACCCCACCTCCTCTGTGAGGTCACATGGGTGTAGAGATAGGATGGCAAGGACGGAGTTTTGCGTTTCAAACCTCATTCCAATTCTTTCCTCAGTACCTGGCCGTTGAGTGGGAGCGAGGTTTGGAATACAATTTGTTGACGTAACCGCATGTTGAAGGGGGGCGGTGTCCCAACATGGCGACGGTTTCGCTGGTGACAGGTTAGTGGGTGAAAGCCAGTGACAGGAGCCGGGACAAGACACAAGCTCCCCGGGGAGCGTGGGGACATCCGATCCCGAGCTGCCTTATGGACACAGCCGACCTGAGCATGGAAAACATGGAGACGTTAACGGAGCTAGGTGATGAGCTCACCCTTGGAGACATTGACGGTAAGATGGGGAAGTGAACCTGTGTTGGTGAAATGTGAAAAGAGAAACCCCTAAACTGAGTTACCAAACTTTAGAAAATTTAGAAAAGCAACCGATCTGGTGGCGGAATGTGTTTGTCCCACATCACAGGTTAATCAGGCGTTTATGCAATGTATTAAGTAATTAGCGTAATCCCCAGGAATGACTGACAGTACTGCTTGCTTGCTTGCTTATAATTATTATACTCAGTGTAAGGTATATTGTCTGACTGTGGTTGTGCTAGTGTGGACTATAACTTGGAATCTCTTCAGCCGACAAATGAGGAATAGTGTGCACTAGAGATCCGCATATTTCCACTCCTGTATTTGCATTTTGTATTACTCTCTCTAATACCCAATGTGTTGTTGTTTATGCGTATTGCAGTCCTACGAGGCAGTGAAAACGTTTACAGTGGCGACACTGTAGTAAAAATTAGAAAGTCTTATATGCTAAGCACAAGTGGTTCAGTCCCATACCCTCTTTCTATAGCTTTTAGCGGACACAGTACAATTTTAGTGGTTTTGCAATTTATAAAAGAATATGAGTATTTTGTACCATTTGCTGCACAAAATGAAAAGGGAGCGCTGCTGGGTTCAAGCTACAAGTGACAGGAACCTGGTCATTGGAGTGAGCACCGTAACTTATACATTGTAATGGGATTTACAGTACAGAAAAATATGCTACCTAGAGAAAATATTATTAATTACGTGACTATTCTATGACCAGTGATCTTGTGTTTTGTCTGTGCTTTAAGAGATTACTATATAAAGAGAATGTGTGTTTTAGAAGTGCTTTTTTGGGGCAATAACTTATGAGAAATGTTATCTAATTCTGGCAAAAAATCAAGTGCACCATAGGGTCTTTTAACCTCTAGAGAAATGCCTCCAATGCATTGCAAAGCAATATGTTGGAAACCACTTTCGTTCAAGCTGTTGAAAGCCCCACTTAAATCAACATGAAGTTTTTTTTTATGATAATTGTGATGCATTTGGTTTGCTTAACCCTTTGAGTGCCAGAGGGGTACGGAATGCATTGCATAGCAATGCATTCCGAACCACTCTGGCACTCAAAGGGTTAAGAATGGTACCACTTTTATTAGTAGGAGCTCCATAAGCTATTGACAAGAATTGATGGGCTATGGATAGCAGTAAAGAATTTTTTTTTTTTTTTTTTTTTTTCTTAATGGTAACATTGTAAAGGGCATTTAATGCTTAATAAGGTGTAAACAAACTTTGTTTCGGTTACATAATTTACATCTATTAATAGTTTTACAATTATAGACCATAGAATATTTATGAACTCCCATCTGCAAATATGCGAAAAAAACCCCGAATCTCTTAGCAATTAAGCAGTAACCCCCCCCCCCCCATGTAAATGGATGGTTTTGCATGATATAGAAAAAAAATACATATTGTAGAATAAATATTGTAGTGTTTTTCCAACTGAGTAAAACAAGGATAATCCCACTTCTGTTTCACTTTTTATTCAAAATATATTCATCCACTGTTTGTTTTGTTTTTTTTTTTTCAATACTTCAGCGGTCTGAACATTTTCAGTGGCGCTGTTGATACAACACCCTATTGTGGTTTGTCACTGAGAATAGATGAACAACAGAGCCACCATAAAATTTCAGGCCATTTAAGTATTTTATCATTTTGTTTGATACTATTCTTTTAAATCATTGGAAGTACTTATTTTTCATCCAGTGATGCAGCTGCACTTCTAACCCCTTAAGCTGGCCATGAAGCATAATTTTTTTTTTTTTTTTTTTTTTTTTTTTTTTAAATCCGATTCAGGGCTCCCCAAAAAACGTGCACCTGCTCAGGAAGACCTGAAATCTGTGACGTGCCAGGACATTCATTGGTCCTTTAGGGAAGTTTTCACATGAATGTCCTGTCACGTCTTAGGTCCTTAAGGGGTTAATTGATGCAATATATCCATATATGCACTGAGATTACAGTTCAGAGCTGAATTTTAAACTGTGGTAGGTTGACTTGAGAGGCATTTACTTTTCTCTGCTTATTTCGTTTGATAACATTAGGTAATATGTTAATAAACAATCTCTTGTGTTCATTCATATTTTTGTCCAGTATCTGTTTGAATCAGTAGAGAAAGCAACCTTAAACTCAAATTAAGTGTTTTGGCCAAGGCACGGTAGCCTCTCAGGTGGTGCTCAAGTCATGTTTGTGATTCACTCATATGCCGTTGCAGAGAGGAAATCTCCATATCAATATCAGTCTAGTGCCACCCTCAGTCAGTCCATCTTCGAAATGTCAGGCAAATCCTCTCTGCACAAGTGAAACAGCACAACCACAGAAGTACGTTTCGGTCTATATAGGCCTCGTCAGTGGGATGCAGTTGATTCCCTCTAGGTGCACACTGAAATTTAGTTTTCAAATGTCTGTTTCAAGATGCAAATTTTGATACATGCATGAAAATGATATCTGCTAAGGATATCTCCAACTCATTGTGAAGCAGCATTTGTATATTTCTGTAGCTTCCAAGGATGGGTTATTGTAGTTTTTATATTTATTAAGACTTTGTACTCTTTGAACACAATCTTTTGCACATCCATCTAACGTTCCAAGCTCTTAAATGATTATGACTCTAATAGACCAGAAATTAGGTAGCTTATTTGTTCCATTTGTGCATTGTTTACTGAGATGCAAATGTTGCAATGAATCTGTTTTAGTCTCTTGATACGTGTCCCATGATGTGCTCAAGAAGAAGCGCCCTCCGTCATATTTTCTCTATCCCTGTCAAATAAAATCTTAAATATTCCCTTTTATCATTCATCCAATGAGGAGCCAGGAACTATCGGAAAAGTATTCTCCAGTCAGGAGGCTTGGCACTTTCCTAAAAAGGCGTATGGAAGTCAGAGACTCCCTCCCTTCTCCACTCTACCCCGTTGGACAAACTTTGTTTTAAAATTGACCTCGAAGGATGTGCGTCAGGGCAAATATTCTCTCAGCCAACTTTCTTAAAGGGATAGTAATGTCAGAAAAAAGTATTGGCTATATGGTAGATACAATTAAGAGAGTACTTGCACTTATTCGTATCTCTCAAACCATTGTGGTTTGAGAGATATAGGAAAAGTTTTCCGCTCCCTCCCCTTTCTGCTAGACGAAGCAGATTCTGGTCGCTTGACCAGATGCGGCTCTTCAGCAACGCCGACATAACGATATCTAAAGATATAATCGGAATGGTCTACAATGTTGGCTTGCAAACCAGGCGTACGTTGTAGACGGTTCCGATGAAGTATTTATTTTTAGGTATCTCTATATCAGCGCTGCTAAAGAGTTGCTGTGTGATCCAGGAACCAGAATCTGCTTCTGACAGCTTTACAGCCCGTCAAGCAGAAAGGGAAGGGAGCAGAGGACTTCATTTTCCTATATCTCTGAAACCATATCGGTTTGAGAGAGATGAGTAAGTGCAAGTACTCTTTTAATTGTATCTACCATATAGTTAATAATTTTTTTTCTGACATTACTATCCCTTTAACTATCGTGAGGTGGTTCAGTCATCCATTAGGTGAGCTCCTATCCTTGGCCTCCATAATGGATATGGAGCATATTGCAGGTTTTTAAGGGACCTGGGTCTGCTGGAGGATGGCTTTCTGTCTTATTCCCCCCCCCCTTTTTTTTTTTTTTCTCTTCTTATGCACAGGAGCTATAAGACTGAATATTTCAGTTTGAGTGCTCATATCCAGAGAGTATGACCATCTGTCTGTCTAGTAGCCACTGTCTGAGGTCTGTGAGTATGCTGCTAGTTCTCTCCTTTATAAGAGTGGCCTCTCATCCCCTTACTAAAGTTCTCATTCATGTAGTCTGCCTCTGTTATGGGTCATTGACATCTTTTAAGAAACTGGTGCTCGTGGAGTCCATTGTGGATGGAGCATTAGTAACAACATTAAGTTCTCAGCTGTACCGGGTGACTCCAGTGGGCGGTTATACTTCTGTCCTTTTTACCTTTTACCAAGGGAAAAGGTTATCATCATGGGACACCCTAATGGTCTTCATTAAATATATGGTTAAGGCCTACTTTTTCATTTATGAGCATCTCTAGCTATGCTTTACTATTAAGGGGTCCCACTTCAGCTATGGCGTAGGACCTCTCCGTTCTGTCTTTTGGTGTGAAAAACAAGCTTCTCACGAGGCCCAGTTTTTCATGGGTCTCAGCAGGCATTTCTACAAGCTTCACTGGTTTGGTGTGAGCCTTTGGAGGGCATTATGTCTCTCGAGCTCTGGGACCCCTTCTCAGTCTTTCATGGTCTGTCTTTTACTGACCAGGACTCTGTGGTAGTTGAAACAATCCTAGGTTTTATCTTTCCTTTACCCTTCCATCTTGGAGATTGGTCTGTCCCTTTCACACTTATAGTTTGTCTCTGGGTGGGGGTGAGAAGTTTTCCCTGGTTGAGGGCGTCCCTTCTGAGGAGGGAGGATGATGAGTGTTGCCACAAAACACTGAAGAGTGGGCCTTTTTTAGTCATCTTTATTTTTTGATTTGCATTTTAATAAAATTGATATAATTTTGTGTTTGAGAGCAACCACATTTCTCTTTTTAACCACTGAAGATCAGGCTATCCAGAGCGGGGCGGGGACAGGTTAATTTCCCCATGGATGAGTTTCAGTCCATTGGGACTATTCCCTTCCTTTTCTATGTGTATGTAAGTATCTGAGTGTCGTTTATTTTCAATTGAAATTACTACATTGTTGCCCCTTTTGAGCTCCTTCTTACTTATTTTGTATGTTTGCAAGTGAGTTGAGAAGGACAGCCCAGTTCTGTTGAACATACCTGGAACTTATAATATTTATGCTGCATCTGAGGAAGTTTAAATATTCCAGGAGCCAGGTTGAGCTGTGACTTGCATATGTAAGACACCAGCCAATATATTTGTGAGTATCCACCTGGTAGGGGATTTGATTGTAGTTCTTGTTTTCTTGCACAAGGGGCATCCCTTGTGGTTTTCTGTTTTCCCTGCTTCTGAGGCTTCATCCCTTACTACAGGGGGTTACTTTGAGGAAGACATTGATACCTGTTCTGGAGACTCTGAAAAATTCTGAGGCTTCAGCGTGAGGGTTTTTTTTTTTTTTTTTTTTTTTATCTAGGAGAGTGAGGGACACTCCTCCCCCTTTCCCAATCATTTCTTGGAACAGCTGTTTCTGAAGGATTGGAAAGCACCTGATGACCTATTCCCAGACAGTTCCTCCAGGGTCTGCTGGTGTGATTCCAGTCTGACAGTGCAGCAGTGGTGGCATATATCAATTGCTAAGGAGGAACCAGGAGCACACCCTTGTTTTCAGAAGTTTGGTTGATTTTTGGTCAAGCCGAAGCACATATACCATCCACCGTTCACATTCCAGGATTGGCCGAAGTTGTGACTAGCTTTCTCAACAGACATTGTCTAGATCCCGGGAATTGAGAACCTATCTTGATGGTTTCCGAATCCACAGTTTGAGGCCTTTCAACCTTTGATCTAATGGACTCTATGTTGAACTGCACGGTTCTCCTATTTTGTTCCAGATCTCGGAACCCTCTTGCTGTGGGTGCGAGGGTCATTCCATGACAACTTACCAATCTGTGTGCACTTCCTCCATTCTCTGTAATTCTTGGGGTATAAATGGAGGATGGAGCACACATCACTGCCTCATCTGATGACTTCTGAGTCACCTTTCCTCTTTAGTGCTTCCTTCCTCTGACAAACAGGGTGCCTGAACAGAGCAGTGCTCTTCTGACATCCTGAACACTGTAGCAGGACCATTAAAGGAGCAGTAAACTTTTTTTGTTTTTGTTTTGTTTACTTCCTGAATGTTCTAACTGATAGCATGACTCAGCAGTTTCTACCACATTCTGTGGAGAAAGGTATGTCACTGACTTTCATCTCCATTAGAGTGTAACAGAATTGCTAATTGGAATTTGACCACTAGAGGGCATTGCTAAAGTAAAACAAAAAAACCCCCAAAACACTGGTTTAAACTATAATACCACTAGAAATATGCATCTTTCAGCAGTGCGAGGACCTTTATTTTACTGAACAGGAAAAGCCCTACAATATATATTTTTTTTCATAGAAAAAGTATACTGCTCCTTTAAGGGAAGAAAGTAGATAACAGGCCTGGAGTGGGTTATTTTTAAGAACTCTGGAGTCATCAAATGAGGCAGAGCTCGGCACAGCAGGGCCTTCGACAAGAGTAAATGATTTTCTTCCAGTGGGACATGCAAGGCGCCCCCCCCCCCCCACACACACTCTGCAGAAGGCCACATACTTATGATTAGACATCACTGGTACAACAGCCTGAGTTGTATGGGATATAAGGCAGGACAGGTTTGTGTTTTTTTTTTTTTTCCTTCTCATTTGAGCAATCCTTTCTGCTGCACTGCTCACATCTGTGGCATTAAAACGGTTAACTGGATTACTTAATATTTGTATGTTGGGTTGGTGTATGGTTCCCATAATTATAAAAATATGTAGCGCTATTAACCCTGTAAGTGCTATGGAGGTGTTCAGTGTATTGCAGAGAATCTCCCTGGCACTCAGAAAGGTGGATCTGATCTATATGGTACGGTTAAGTACCATATAGATCAGATCCACCTTTCTTGTATAGTTTAGAAAATTATTTCTGCTGTCAGTGCCAACTTCAAACCTGCTCTGTGACTAATTTCTCTGAATTCTATCTACTGTGCATATACACCAATTCAGTTCTATTGAACGGATCTTCTCTCAGAGCAAATCTTTGATAAAACAATGGAACTTAAGTGGCAAAAAGTTTTTTTTTTTTTTTTTTTATTTTTTTTTTTTTTTTTTATTTCCCAGTGAAAAGCACAAAAGCTGGTAGATACAGGTTAAGTTCCTTGAACTTAATTCCACATCCCCTTTTTCTCCGCTGATATCAAACATGACATCACAAATTATGTTGGTGACATATTAATGATATCGCATATGAAATGCAAATTACATTGTCCGTTACGGCACAAATATCTAACATTACAAATGATCTAGTGACACTGACAGTTACGCAATATGATGGTTTGCTGTTTTAAAGCGGAACTACCACCGCATTACAAGTTTATCTTAAATAACTCCCCATCAGGTGACTAGCTGCTTAGTAGAGCTAGTCGCCAGAATTATTACCTTATTAAATAGATTTCTCCTTTCTTCTCCAGCTGACAGGCAGTACGGAGTGTGGACATCTTGCTATAGTGACGACCGTGCACCTGCTCTCAGTCCTAGCCGGCTCTAGGAGGCGTTGCTAAGAGCTGTTCAACTCTGGAAGGGACTGACAGCGCAGGCGCGCGGACGTCACTATGGCAAGATGTCCGTGCTCCATCCTACCTGTCAGAAGGGGAAGAAAGGAGAAATCTGTTTAATAAGGTAATAATTCTGGTGACTAGTGCTACTAAGCAGCTAGTTGCCAGATGGGGAGTTAGTTAAGATGAACTTGTTATGCGGTGGTAGTTCCGCTTTAATAAGAGGTAATATCAGTGTTTAGGTGATATTGTACAGTGCTTTTACTAAGCTGGGATTTCTAGACATTTTATGCTCTTATTTTAGTGTAGGTTGCTATTGGTTGACAAGCTGTATTGTTGCTACATGAGCATTTTGTTGAAGGTAGCATCCTTCTTGCCAGTTTGTTACATGGGGGCATTTTTACCATTACAGTTATTGTGTTTACACTTATTCACAAGAAACTATAAAACCGAAGAAATAGCTGCAATGAACAGTCAACAATATAGAAGTACAAAATCACCATGTTAAATATGCACAAAGTGAAACACACAAGTATTTGGACCTCCACGGGTGTATAGAAGCTTTCAGGGGAATATTATATGCCCATTCCTGCTCAGGCTGTGAACAATTCTTGTGTTAGTTCAGGAGAAAGTAGATATATCACCTGATCATAGATACAAGCAGTAGCTTAAAGTCCCATAAAACATTCTTCTAGTTTTGTAGAGGGTAAAAAACAAAATTATGTGGCACAAATACTATCTCTCAAACCGTTATGGTTTGAGAGATATTCACATTGAAAGTTTCCCTTTTCCTGCTGTCAGCTGTAAAGCTGTCAGCAGGAGATTCGTGTCTGCCGACTTGAGGAGGCTCTGCGGCAGAGCCGTAATCGCGATATTTAAAAACTACTTAATTAGAATGGTTTGCAGACACACTTTACAGATCAGGCACACTTTGTAGACCTTTCCAATGAAATAATTCTTTTTAACTAACACGATTTCGGCTCTGCCGTAGAGCTGCCGTCTGGTCCCCGGGCAGGGATCTCCTGCTTTCAGCACAGCAGTGACGTCAGGAGAAGGGGGGGGAACCAGCGGTTTGAGAGAGAGAGGATTTGTGCCATGTAATTAAGTTTTTAAACTACAAAGCTAGAAGAATTTTTTTATTGGACATTAGTGTTCCTTTAATAACATATAGCCAGTGCTACTTTAGAACAAATATGAATGACTGCTATAGTCTATGTGTATTGTGGTCACTTTTTTAATAATAAACTAACAAACAATGTCCTTGGTTTATCGTAAATTGTTGCGCGTTGATACATGTCGATTATCAGCTAACACTGAACTTTGTACAAGGACTTTCATGAAGTAAATCCTCAAGCTGGGTTTGTTTTGATTTTGTATTTGATTGTCACAAATGTTTTTTCTTCCCTTTTTTTTCCTTTATGTAATGCAGTTTTGCACTTACTGTTTTAGGAATAGTGAGGTTCTTAAAGCAATATTATTTGGCAGTAATGAACAGACTGATACTCATAGCTCATCACTAGAACTAATATTTACCAGTGTGTTGCAAGATTTGCAGTGTTTAGATGTTGCTATGTTGAGATAAATAATGAGAAATAATACCTAGTGGGTCTGGAGTTAATCTACACCCCACATTTAAAAATAACTGGTTTTATGAAGAAGTGGAATGCTATTATTGATTCTTGATCTCTGTTTGATGCAATTTTTGGTTAAAGGGAAAGTAATGTTTCACAATAAAAGCGGCTCCAATTAGCATAAGGGAAAAACCTGTCAAGGAGGACAGGGTTTTCCTTATGCTCACAGTAAGAAGATTGTCCCTTGCTGTGAGCCGTCTGGTCTGTGGACCAGATTCCACATCTGAGGGGAGGTGGCTTACACTAGATAAAAGGTTCAGGAGGGGGATAATTTATCATTCAATTACTCTTGAACTACAGCTCTGACAGTATTGAAATAACACTCTCCATGGCCCAAATACTATGACGATTAATTGGAGCTGCTGTTTTTGTGAAACATTACTATCCCTTTAAATACAGAGAAACACATTTGATGGAGATATGTAGCAAAATTAATTAAGATAAGAACATTTGGGAAGTGCATCTCAATATTTCAGACTGTCAGGTTTGTCCATAGACTCTAACCTAAGTACAATAATGCGAAGATTATGCATTAGAAAAGGTAAGAAAGAGAGCATTGTAGGTCAACTCTTAATGCAAATGGTGCGCATGCTGAGATTAATAATTATCATAACTCTTAACCCCTTAGCGACCCTTGACGTTCCAGGACCGTCAAGGGTAAATTTGCTCCAAGGACCCTTGACGGTCCTGGTACGTCAAGGGTTAAACTCTCCCATCATGGCCACAAGGAGCGATGGGAGAGCACAGGCTGCTTGTTACTAAGTAAGTACTTACTAAGTAAGTACTAGTAACAACCAGTAAAAGCTTTGTTGCAACATGTGATTCACTTGATGAGCGAATCACATGTTGCAAACGCTGAATGACAGGGACAGTATTTGTAAATACTGTCCCTGTCATATATCTCTGCCTCCCTCCATCTTGCACACTGCTGAGGTGGAGAGACACAGAGAGAGAGTGTGCCAGATTGTGTTGCAGCATTGCTGAATGTTCCTGTGAAGAAAATTTAAAAAAAAAAAAAAAAAAAAAAAAAAAAAAAAAAAGATAAAATTAACACTGTGATCAGTAAGTCGTCTTCCCCCCCCCCCCCAATCTGTTCACTCTTGGAGTGATCAATTTGCTGCAGATCAGCGTTTTTATAAAAATTGAATAACAAATATAGTTTAGGTGGGTAGGTTTAAAAAAAAAAATATATATATATATGTATGTATAGTTTAGATAGGTAGTTCAGGATATACGTAGGTTAGGGTAAGTTTAGGGATAGAGTAAGAAAAAACAAATTTTTTTTTTTTAGTGAACAAAATACAGCGCAGGTACAGCGTTGAAGAGTCACATGCCTTTTTGGATCTGACTCAGAGGCAACGGACACTGTGTCAGATTTTGACATAACGCAGTTTTCAGAAAGTGAGAGCAGCTCTAGTGACAATGCTGGGCCTTCTGTCAAGAAAAGACGCACTTTCCCAAGAGCTGCCCTGGCAACTGCCCCAGCACCTGCCAAAAAACCTGCCAAAATATCTGCCCAAAGAAATGCCCCAAGAGCTGCCCTGGCAGTTGCCCCAGCACCTGCTAAAAGATCTGCCCAAAGAAATGCCCCAACACCTGCCACTCCTGATCCTAATGAATGGGTATAACCAATCAATTTATGCCCACAAATCCCAGAATTCACAGGCACCCCAGGGATTCAAATTGATGTGGAAGGATTTACCCATGATAATTTTTTTGATTTGCTTTTGGGGGAAGACATTTTAGGTGAAATTGTGTCCCAAACCAATTTGTATGCAGCCCAGTATATTGCCGCCAACCCTACAGCTTTCGTAGTTAAGGAAGAAATATGGAAACCCATAGACATCACAGAATTTAAACAATTCTGGGCCATTAATAATGGCAATGGGGATAATAAAAAAGCCAAGTATCCAATCCTACTGGAGCAAAAACCCCATATGTGATACCCTTATATTCCCCAAGACTATGACCAGGTCCAGATTTGAAGTCATTTTGCATTTTATGCATTTTAGTGATAATACCCTGTGCCCCCCCCCCCAAAAGAACACCCCCAGTATGATAGACTGTACAAAATTCGTCCCCTAATAAACCATTTACAGAAAAAGTTTGCCAAAGTATATATGCCCCAAAAAAGAAATTAGTGTAGATGAATCCCTAATGAAATATAAAGGCAGGATAGGGTTCAAGCAATACATCCCCTCCAAGAGTTCCAAGTTTGGTGTAAAATTTTAATGTGTGAAAGTGCCACAGGCTACACCCAGGCGTTTAGAATTTATGAGGGCATGGACAGCCAACTTGATCCTCCTGGGTGCCCTGAATTTATGGGAACAAGTGGGAAAATTGTTTGGGATTTAATTTACCCCTTATTAAATAAAGGCTATCAGTTATTCGTTGATAATTATTACACCAGTCCCCTTTTATTTAAGTCTTTTTCTTTTCTTTTTTTGTTTTGACACCTTGGCCTGTGGCACTGTCAGGTGCAATTGCAGGGAGTTGCCCAAAATACTTGTAGATACCAAATTAAAAACGTGGACATTCTTATCTTTGTGCCAACAGGAGCTGCTGGCAGTTAAGTTTAGGGACAAAAAAGGTGTCTACATGCTGACCACTACGCATGAGGACAGATCTGTGGCAATCACTGGTCGTGGCAGGACAGGGGTACTGAGAAAGCCAGTCTGCATCAGGGACTGTAATAAAAACACGGGGGAGTTGACCTGTGTGATCAACTAATGCAGCCATTCCTTGCAATGAGAAAGTGTAGGGCATGGTATAAAAAATAAAAAAGTTGCCATCTATATGATGCAGACTGCTGTACATAATTCATTTTTAATTTTCAAACTGGCAAACCTCAATCAAAAATGTAGCTTCTTACAATATCAGCTACAACTTATTTACCGATTTTTATTTTAAGGTGCGTCAGAAACCATTCCAGCAAGACCCGGGGTAGTACATTTTATTTATAAAATCTTCCCAACTCCCCAAAAAAACAAACCACAAAAGCACTGCAGGGTTTGCTACAGAAAGGGAATACGGACAGACACCACCACTTACTGTCTTGATTGCCCTTCCAAACCTGGCCTCTGCCTTGGTGACTGTTTCAAAGAATACCATTCAGGCACAAGGCAGTAGTTCTGTAAAGGTTCATTTATTATTTGGCCACGTTTTCCCCCTGAAATATCCTGTTTTTTATTTTTCAAAACACATCCCTCCTTAGATCTAACACTATCAAAATTTATCTCTGATAATTGAAACACACATGTTCCCTACTGGGCCTAGTAGCTCCCCCAAACCCCGACAAACCTATGCATATGGGGCATTGACGTACTCAGACGATGTAACTCACCACTAATGTAAAGCGCTTAAAAAATCTGCAAATATCATCTGATTGAAATCCAGAGCAACATTAAAATATAAATGTGAAAAAATGGTGTTTCTCTGTCTTACTGCAGATTTTGGGATGGATTGGTGATAGAGTGGCAGCGAAAAAATTGATAAGATGCAAATAGAATGAAAGCCAGGGTTGTCTACTCTTCTACATCATATACTTTTGAGGGTAAAATTAATTGCAGCATTGCCAAACAGACCGAAATGAGACAAGACACCAGCTGTAAAAATGGCATGTCTGTAAAAGGAAACTAACATGTTCCAACTGGGCCCAGTAGCTCCCCCAAACCCCGACAAACCTATGCATATGGGGCATTGCTGTAATTAGATGAAGGAGCCGAACACTAATCAATGCAGTTTATAAAATCTTCACCTATTGTGTGCTGAAATTCACATCAAGACTGAAGTCTAAGTGTGAAAAATGCTGTGTTTTTAACTTACGTCAAGGTTTACGAGGGATTGGTAGTAAAATTGTTGTGTACATAATTTGAAAACACACCTAAAACGAAAGCCTGGGGTGTCTACTTTACAAAAATATATACTTTTGGGGGGAAATCTTAAAAAAAGAGCGCTGTTACACAGCCCAAATGAGAAATGGCACCAGTAACGCAAGCTGTGAAGATTCAAAGTGTGAACCTGGAAACGCGCATGTTCCAGTTTGGCTCCCACAAACCATGAGAAAGCTATGCATATAGGGTATTGCCGTACTCAGAAGGAGCCGAACACTAATCAATGCAGTTTATAAAATCTTCACCTATTCTGTGCTTGAAATTCACATCAACATTGAAGTCTTAAGTGTGAAAAATGCTGTTTTTTTACTTACGTCAAGTTTACGAGAAAGTGGTGGTAAAATGGTTGTGTAAAAAATTTGAAAACGCACCTAAAATGAAAGCTGGGGGGTGTCTACTTTCCAAAAATATACACTTTTTTTGGGGGGGAATCCTACAGCGGAAAATTTCATTGAAAATTCAATATTCAAAATTGGGTCCTGTATATCCCCCAAACCTTGAGAAACCTATACATATGGGGTTTTGCCGTACTCAGAAGAAGGAGCTGAACACTAAACAATGGATATTTTTAAATTTTCAACTATCCTATGCTTGACATCAACAGTAATATTGAAATGTATTGATAATGTAGAAATGTATAAATGCAATATTGAAAACTGCAAAAAAAACAAAATATTACCACAATTTTGAAAAATATTTCTGGAAAAATAGCTGCATAAAAAAACTCCAAAATTCTCCTGATTATTTACCTTATGTTGTCTAGTTTTCAGAAACATATACCTTTGTGGGACATTTTTGGTTCTGGCACAGTCAACTAAGCTATGATTCTCACATGCTAATTGTTGAAAAATTACAAGTTGGAAATAATGGCAGCCATCTTGTAATATTTACCTTGTAAATGTGAGGAAGGGATTGAAATACTAGGCATACGGGGTACTCTTTTATATTCAGGAGAAGCAAATGAATATATTTAGGGTATTTTTTTTGTCATAAACTAATTGTATGCAAATCCTGACAGGAAAATATATGCAAAATGTTTTGTTTTTGTTTTTTTGGCTGTTTTTTTCTATTTTAATCAAATTAAATGATGAGGTATTCATATAATTGTGGTATCAAAAGAAAGCCCTACTTGTGCTTAAAAAAACAGAATATAATTTGTGTGGGTGTACAAAGGGAATTAAAGAGAAAATACGGTTTAACAAAGACATAGTCAAAATTGCTCCGGTCCTTAAGTCAAATCTAACTCAGATTTTCATGGTCCTTAAGGGCTTAAGGAATGTTTACAACAGATGGATCCTGCTACATATAATACCACTCCTAAGTATCAGCCTGCCTCAAGATACTTTTTCCTCATCCATCCCATTGCATCCAGAGATCAGTTTCCCTACTTTCGGAAAGTGGTTTTGGAGAGTGAGATGCAGGGGTAGAGGTGGAACCAACTACTCCTATCACACCTCTAGGCAGAACATAAACATGAGTGGCATTAACTCTACTCAAAAACCTTTTTTGTGCACTACCCAGAAAATTCTGTACAAGGGTAGGCAGAACCATTGGATCATACTCAATCGTTATGAAGTTTTGAGAGATCTGGGGGGGATCCTGGGTGGGAGAACCTCTAAAGAGGAGGACTATAGAAAGGGGAGTGAAAAAGAAGCTTTAATTTGTGGACTACCTTTGTCTTTTTGGTTGCTACAAGTTATGGTCTATATTGGCCATAGAGAGAGCCCACCCTTAGTTGTTTTGGAATTGTGTAACCAGTCTTGATTATAAAATGTCACAAGCTACAGACTTCAACTGATTTCAGCTGCAAAATGGGATTAGAAAATGGGATTAGTGTATGAAAGACACCTATATAAGCAAGTCTTTCTGTAAAACAGATTGATCCACTTTCTCCAAAGGAATAATTTCCCTTTAAAGTTATAACATCGAGCAAAAATAGTTTATTTAGAAAACGGACTAGTGACTTGCATCAAATTCACCCTAATTCTGTAATGCAAAATATTAAATAAAGTTTAGACATCCTTCATCAAACATATTTTATCACACTCTAAATCGAAAGCACATACATAATGAATATAGAACAGAGGTTCTCAACCCGTGCCCTCAATGGCCACTAACAGGTCAGGACTTAGGAATTTCCCTGCTGGAACACAAGTGTATTGATCAGAGGCTCAGCCATATTGATTAACTCACCTGTGCTCTTAAAAGGAAATTTTCAAATCCTGGCCTGTTAGTAGCCACTGAGGGCATGGGTTGAGAACCATTGATATAGAACACCACTGTCCCATAACGATTTCACAGTATGCACAGCTTCCATAGAGCGAACATGAACCATAAAAGCAGAGCACATACCAGTACTTGCTATTAAAAACAGTATATTTACATATGGATGATATCAACACCCTTTATGTGCACATACTTGCCTATCTTAACTGGATTAAACATTTTTACTGTATATCCATTTTACAGTTCTTGTTTTTCATTTGTGATTTTAGAGTATGGGTTGTTGTTGTAGTAGTGTTTCTTTCTAGTCAACAGACTAGTCACACCATACAGCTTAGTAGTCTATAATACCTTGGACTTACTGTTTCGTCAAAAGAAAAAAAGGAAAAAAAGAACTAAGAGCTTGGACTATATATATATATATAATATGTATATATATGTATATGTGTGTGTATATATATATATATATATATATATATATATATATATATATATATATATATAGTACAAATATATAGTATATATATATATATAGTAAATACAAAATATTTATAAATACACACAAAATCAATACATTTAATAGTAAATGAGGTAATCTAAATAAAACAATAAAGTAAAAACTGAACCTATCTGGTATACCAGGAACTATATATATATATATATATCTATATATATAAAAGAATAAGCCTCATTGCATAATTTATGGTACCCCACACACAGAACATAATTTATGTCTCCTCAGAAAAGAAACTCGCATTGAACAGAATGTCTAATTACATAATTTATGTCTCATTAGGAGACACAACTCCTATTGGGTGATTGAATGGGGACTTTACTGCTCTCATTGGGTGATTCAATGGGGGCGTGTTTATCATACAGGGAATTGGCACGCCCCCTCCAGCCCACCCACCAGTATCCAACTGACAAAAAAAAATATATAACTGCCACTCGCTCCTGAGGTAGGGATATCAGTAACTTCTCCCGGTCCACTCACACTCTCACTCAGGATCATGACCCCACAAACACACTGTTTCACCTCCCACAGATAACTGTAACCCTCCATACACTCTGTTTCAGCACGAGGGTGTAATGTTCCATTAAAATACAAACTCAGGGATAAACTTAATAGCAACTCTTATTTAACTCATCATCTCTTCAGTCACCTCACTGTCTCAACTGTCACTCCTCCACTTCCTGCTTCCTGATTCCCACCCTTTCTCCTTAAAGGGAGAGAGATGCTTTGCTGTATGTTACAGAGGGCAAGCCTCAAACACCACTTTCTATTTGATCCCTCAGCATATTGCTACGTTGCCTCAACTGAAGAGCCACCGTGTGTTATATTGCTATGTTAGCTCAACTTAACCCTTTGAGTGCCAGAGGGGTAAGCAACGCATTGCAAAGCACACATTCTGTCTCACAGTCTCTTACACAGTCTCTCACACAGTCTCGCAGTCTCACAGTCGCAGTCTCACACTCTCAGTCTCACAGTCTCTCACACTCTCACACACTCTCACAGTCTCTCACTCAGTCTCACACTTTCACACAGTCTCTCACAGTCTCTCTCGCAGTCTCACACAGTCCCTCACACTCTCACAGTGTCTTACACTCTAACAGTCTCACACACTCTCAGTCTCACAGTCTCTCACACTTTCACACAGTCTCACACTCTCAGTCTCACACTGTCTCTCTCGCAGTCTCACTCAGTCCCTCACACTCTCAGTCCCTCACACTCTCAGTCCCTCACACTCTCAGTCCCTTACACTCTCACAGTCTTACACTCTCAGTCTCACACAGTCTCACACAGTCTCTCACTTTCACACAGTCTCACACTCTGTCTCACACTCTCAGTCTCACACAGTCCCTCACACTCCCTCACACTCTCACAGTCTCTCACACAGTCTCACACTCTCAGTCTCACACTCAGTCTCTCTCGCAGTCTCACACAGTCTCTCTCGCAGTCTCACACAGTCTCTCTCGCAGTCTCACACAGTCCCTCACACTCTCACACTCAGTCACAATCTCACAGTCACAGTCTCACACTCTCAGTCTCACAGTCTCACACAGTCCCTCACACTGACAGTCTCACACAGTCTCACAGTCTCTCACTCTCACAGTCTCTCACACACAGTTTCTCACACACAGTCTCACACTCTCAGTCTCACACTCTCAGTCTCACACTCTCTCAGTCTCACACTCTCTCAGTCTCACACTCTCTCAGTCTCACACTCTCTCAGTCTCACACAGTCTAACACAGTCTCACACTCTCACACAGTCTCACACTCTCACACAGTCTCACACTCTCTCTCACACTCTCTGTCTCACACTCACACACAGTCTCACACTCACACACAGTTTCACACTCACACACAGTCTCTCTCTCTCTCTCACACTCTCAGTCTCTCTCTCTCTCACACTCTCAGTCTCACACTCTCTCACACTCTCAGTCTCACACTCTCTGTCTCACACACACACAGTCTCACACACACACACACACACACAGTTTCACACACACACACACACACACACACACACTCTCACACGCACTCTCACACACTCTCACACACTCTCTTACACTCTCAGTCTCACACACTCACATACTCTCAGTCTCACACTCTCTCACACACACTCAGTCTCTCACACACTTTCTCTCATTCTCACACAGTCTCGCACACACAGTCTCGCACACACAGTCTCGCACACACAGTCTCGCACACACAGTCTCGCACGCACAGTCTCGCACTCTCACACAGTCTCGCACTCTCACACTCTCACACAGTCTCACACACCCTCACACAGTCTCACACTCTCTCACACACTCTCTCACACACTCTCTCACACACTCTCTCACACACTCTCTCACACAGTCTCACACACAGTCTCTCACACACAGTCTCTCTCACACTCTCTCACACACAGTCTCTCTCACACTCTCTCACAGTCTCATAGTCTCACACTCTCTCACACACAGTCTCACACTCTCTCTCACACTCTCTCAGTCTCACACTCACACACAGTCTCACACTCACACACAGTCTCACACTCTCTCTCACACTCTCTCAGTCTCACACTCTCACACACAGTCTCACACTCTCTCTCACACTGTCTCAGTCTCACACTCACACACAGTCTCACTCACAGTCTCTCTCACACTCTCAGTCTCAGTCTCTCGAACTCTCAGTCTCTCGCACTCTCACAGTCTCTCGCACTCTCACAGTCTCTCTCACTCTCACTGTCTCGCACTCTCACATTCTCGCACTCTCGCACTGTCTCTCTCTCAAAAACTCTCAGTCTCACACACTCTCACACACACAGTATCTCTCACAGTCTCTCTCACACTCTCAGTCTCTCTCTCACTGTCTCTCTCACAGTCTCACACTCTCTCACACTCTCTGTCTCACACTCTCTCTCACACTCTCAGTCTCACACTCTCAGTCTCACACTCTCAGTCTCACAGTCTCTCTCACACTCTCAGTCTCACAGTCTCTCTCACACTCTCACAGTCTCTCTCACATTCTCACACTCTCAGTCACACAGTCTCTCTCACAGTCTCACACCCAATCACTCACACACTCAATCATACTCACACAGTCTCACTCAATCACTCTCACAGTCTCACTCAGTCATACTCACACACTCACACAGTCTCACTCTCACACTCTCACAGTCTCACACTCTCACAGTCTCACACTCAATCACATTCTCACACTTACAGTCTCGCAGTCACACTCAATCACACTCACACTCAATCACACTCTCACCATCAATCACTCACACCCTCTCACTCACACCCTCTCACTATCATACACACTCTCACTCACACACTCTCACTCAATCACACACACTCACTAACACACTCACTCACTCACACGCAATCACTCAATCTCGCACTCAAGTTCAATCACTCACACGTAATCACACCCCGGGAGCCAGCACGATCCACCTTCCACCATAGTCTCACTGTCACTCACACCCCGGGAGCCAGCACGATCCACCGTCCACCATAGTATGTGCAATTACCACACGCATTTCAATTACATGAATGAATGCCAGTCACTCACATCCTGGGAGCCAGCACGATCCACCTTCCACCATAGTTTCAACTATATGAATGAATGCCACAGTGGAGGCATAAGTACAAACACAAACTCATTACAATGACACATAAGTCAACCCCTTATGACTCACTTCTGTGTGTGTGTGTCTCTGTGTGTGCCTGTGTGTTTCATGTCTGTATCACACTCTATGTGTCTGCATGTATGTGTGTATGACTGTCGCTCTTTAAGCATCTCAGTGCATGCGTGTGCATTTGTGTGTGTGTGCATTAATTCCCTACATATCCTGACGGGCAACGCCGTCCCACATTGCTAGTATATATATATATATATATATATATAAATAAAATAGTCTGTGAATGTTCCATTCAGTGAGCAGGATTCTCCTCCGCCTGTCTCACATAAGATACATATATAGATGTAAGTCTCCTGTTAAAAGGTAAATGTAATCTACCTCCATAGAGTGTAATCTAGTGTGGATCCTTGTTTCAGTCCGTTCGTGTAGTTGATTTAGCGGCCAGGGTTCTTCTCCTCCCATCTCCTCTGCTCTGTGTTTCTGCAGGCAGGAATTTTCTTCCTCCCGATTCCTTTCCATTTGCGTATGCGGGCAGGAATAGGTTACCTCCCGTCAATACGGCAGGGTTTGATTGCCTTTTGTAGCAAGTCAAAGCGAACTTGGATCCAACAATCAGAATAGTATCTGTAGACACTCTGTCAGCTTGGTACACTTAAATCTTCTAATTGTCCTGGATCTTGATCGTATAGTTCAGTGAAATAAAGGCACTTCATCAGAGAATGGTATAACTCAATCTTATGCATGTTTTTATAGGAGCTGCTACATTCAGATGCTCCTATCAACCATGTTGGTGAGCACACCTGTGTATATGATCTCACAGATTTATCTCTTATATAGCTCTTTAACTTATGGAGAGTTATGTATGCATCCAAATAACTACTAACTAAAATTAAATAATAAAGATATTAAAATTTAATGAAAAAATATAAAAATAAAAAAAGTGAAAATTTGTGAAGAATTACTGAAAATGTGTATTTATATACATACTAGTACAAATCATTTACCCTATGTAAACTATAACTCACAAATGATCATATTATATTGTACCCCACCCCTTTAAATACAGAGGTAAATATCTATAATATTAATGGAAAATATACAATTATTAGATAGAAACTAGATGCAACTCCTAACCATAAATAAAATATAATATATAAAATAGGATCTAGGACATGGGGGGATTAAGAGGGGAAGATAAAATGGAAAAAAAGGGGGGGGGGAAAGAGAGGACATCTCAAATATCCCAATATATAATATTATCAAATGTGATGGTGTCTAACTATTCTATCATTTAAACCCATTGGTTGTAATGCCTCTACTTTATAAATCCAATAGGTTTCTTTTTAGCTTAAGACCTTGAATCTATCTCCATTAGGAATATTATTAGGTATATATTCAAGTGGTATAACTACCATTCCTTTTATGTTGCTATTGTGCCATTTGGAGAAATGGCGACTCAATGGATGTTTATTGTCTGCAGATATTATTGATCTTCTGTGTTCTAGAAAACAATCTTTTAATTTCTTTTTAATTCTATCTATATAGATTTTTTTTCACTGGGGCATTATATGCAATATACCACATACTTGGTGTTACAATTTATGTAATCTTTAATTGGGAACACATTTTCTTTTTTATCTTTTATAGTCATTTGTTGTTTACATTAAAAATTTACAGGTGATACATCTTGTGGAATTGCATCTAAAACTACCCCTTAGGCCTAAAGGGTTATTGTTCTTAGTTTTTGATGGCTTATTTTTTGTTAATATGTTCTTTAAGTTTTTATTTTTAGTGAAAATAATGTTAGGAGTGCTTCCTATATGATCTTTTAAATTGGTATTTTGTAATAATATTGGCCAATGTTTTTTAAGGATTTGTTTAATTTTATAATTACAGGTACTATATCTGGTTATGAATTTAGGTTGTGCATATTTTTGATCTTTTTTATCTTTTACATTTTTATAGGGTGTAATATTTTTTTCTATTTTTATTTTCACATTCAAGGTGAGCTCCATTGATTAATTTTTCAGGATAACCCTTTGCTATAAATTTATTACTAAACTCTCCCGATAATCTTTGGTAATCAGAGTCCTTGGTACTATTTTGTCTTAAACGATAATGTCAGTCGCATGTTATTATTGTTTAAATTATTTACAAATTTTGTTATATCATACTCTGCAGTATCCCAGATAAAAATCAGGTTGTCTATAAATCTTCCATAGAAAGCCAGGCTTGCCCCCAACCCCGCGCTCCACACATGTATGGATTTCCATTTGCCCATGCCTATAAAAGATTCTTTGTCGGCTATATGGGACATTCACAGACATATATATATATATATATATATATATATATATATATATATAATAAAATTCCTGGTATACCAGATAGGTTCAGTGTATGGGACTTTTTACTTGATTTGTTTTATATAGATTACCTACTAGAAAGCATTTAATATTAAATGTATTGATTTTATGTGTATTAATAATTTGTATTTACTATTTTCTCTGTGTCCGATCCACGGCAAAGAATTGTGGGTAATTGGCTCCACCCTCCAGCTGGTAGGACCAGTGCAAAGATTTTTTATAAATACTGCTAGTTCCCTCCCCTATTCAGGTGTTTGGCCCTACCAAGCTGGAGGACGGAGGGGCGTTTCTCTCCTCTACATGATTTAACTTCAAAAGGGATATAATGAGCTTTCATACTGTTTATGGGGCTTGCCTCACTGCAGCCACATTGATCTTAAAGGGATAGTAATACTTCGTTTTAATTTTATTTTATTTTTTAGGCATTAAAAAAACATGAAGAATGATATAAGTCTTATCTCTCAAACCTTTATGGTTTATGAGATATTCACAAGCAAATTTTCCCCCTCCCGCCCCTTTTACCTACTGTAAACAATCTCTTCTCAGATGTGGAATGCAGTCTATAGACCAGACAGATAACAGAAGGGGACACTCTTATTCCTATGAAAACAATGAAATCCCTGCCCACCTTGACAAGCTTTTCAGGTTTTTCCCTTATCTTAATTGAAGATTGTCCCTCTCTGCAGTCTACCTGGGCACCTCCCTTCTGCTGTGGCTGAACAGTGTGACATCAGTAAAAGGGGCGGGAGGGGGACATTTTGTCATTGAATTACTCTGGAACTACAACTCTGACAGAATTGAAATAACACTCTCCAAAGTCCAAATACTATGATGATTAATTAGAGCTGCTTTTATTATGAAACATTACTATCCCTTTAAGCTGATTTCTGGGGTTCATGCTTCCAGTCTCTCCTTACTGGCAAATCCCACTGTTTGCAGCACCTGGCCGCTCGCTAGAGCTCCATTCCCATCGTCCTGCTTTGCCTCCCATCCATGTTACACTTCCTGAAGACGCGCACATGCGCTTCACAGTGACTGAGAAGGAGACTGCCGCAAACCGTAAGTGCGTTATGTGGTTCATCGCTGGAACGCAGGAAACAGTGCGTTGAAGCGGTAAACAGCATAAAAAGTGCAGTGCAGACGGGATGGCGTCCTTGGTGAACTGTAAGTTCAGATCTACTGCTTACATGCTATATTATGTTGTGATAGCTGTTATATTACACTGTATACTTATATATTTTATATATTTGTATATTTGATAGATGTCTCCAGTCCTTATTGGCTTTTTCTGCTGTTTTTCTATACTGTCTGATCCTGCATTTTACCTGCTGTCTCAGTATTAGTTGATTCTTACTATGTCTAAGGAGCAGAAGTCTGACAAACCTAAGCCTATGGACACCTCTAAG
This sequence comes from Rhinophrynus dorsalis, assembly GCA_037306005.1. Taxonomy (NCBI): domain Eukaryota; kingdom Metazoa; phylum Chordata; class Amphibia; order Anura; family Rhinophrynidae; genus Rhinophrynus; species Rhinophrynus dorsalis. The sequence continues at coordinate 117,855,016 of CM074722.1, forward strand.
GAGGAAAAATCTATCACCAAGACAAAGTCATGCTTGGGCTGTGACCAAAAACCTCTGATATCTGACCCTGCTAAACTATGTAATGAGTGCTTAAAAAAGACTGCTACTAGTGAAGTTTCTGCACAATTCAATTAATTTTTAAGCTGGATGAGGAACTCTATTCAGGATACGTTTACTTCAATGCAGGAAGCAGCCAGAAAAAGACCTAGGACCTCTGACCCAGATGAAGGGCCTGCGAGAGAAAGATGATGGTTTTCTCGAGAGAGTATCTAGTGCCTCTTCAGCTGAGGAAGGCGAAATAACGGACGACACAGGCAGTTTTCCATTACATAGAATGGATAACCTAATTAAGTCAATAAGGAAATCTTTGGGTCTCTCAGAGGTACAAAAAGACCTTAACATTATTGTCACTGCTTTTGTAGGATTTCAGAAGACATGTCCACAATTTCCAGTTCACAGTTCCATATAGGACATGATTGCATCAGAATGGAAGCAAGCAGATAAATGTGGTTCTGTTTCATGCCGTTTTCAACGCATGTATCCTTTTTCAGATGAAGACACCTTGACCTGGCATACACCACCCAAAGTAGACGCTGCCATTGCTCAAACATCTAGGCGAACCACCCTTTTACTGGAAGATGGGTCCACACTACGTGATCCCATGGACAAGAGGGCTGATAGTGCCTTAAAGGGATAGTAATACTTCATTTTAACTTTATTTTATTTTGTAGGCATTAAGAAAACATGAAGAATGATATAAGTCTTATCTCTCAAACCTTTATGGTTTATGAGATATTCACAAGTAAAGTTTCCCCCTCCCGCCCCTTTTACCTACTGTAAACAATCTCTTCTCAGATGTGGAATACAGTCCATAGACTGGACAGATAACAGAAAGGGACACTCTTATTCCTATGAAAACAATGAAATCCCTGCCCCCCTTGACAAGCTTTTCAGGTTTTTCCCTTATCTTAATTGAAGATTGTCCCTCTCTGCAGTCTACCTGGGCACCTCCCTTCTGCTCAAGCTGAACAGTGTGACATCAGTAAAAGGGGAGGGAGGGGGACAATTTGTCATTGAATTACTCTGGAACTACAACTCTGACAGAACTGAAATAACACTCTCCAAAGTCCAAATACTATGATGATTAATTAGAGCTGTTTTTATTATGAAACATTACTGTCCCTTTAAGGAAACAGTTTGTCACTATTGGACAAAACCTGAAAACAGCCACAGCTATGGCCTCTATTTTCCATACATGAGCGTTTGGTTCACTGGACTTGAAGAGAAAATAGAGTCTTCGGTTTCAAGAAACAGAACTCTAAAGGATTTGGGTATCATTAAAGATGCGATAAACTATTCGTGTGACGCATCACTGGACAGCATTAGACTGCTAGCCAAAGCCTCATCTCTGTCCATCACTTCAAGAAGGGCATTATGGATTAGGTTATGGGACGCGGTTCCATCCTCAAAAAACAGGCTTGTTTCTTTACTTTTCTCAGGTTCAAAATTATTCGTAGATCAACTTGAGGACATCATCAAATGATCCTCAGGAGGTAAAAGCCCCTTTCTCCCTCAGGGAAAGAAGACAAGAAGCCCACCATCTGGAGCATGGCAGTTTCGTCGCCAGTCCTTTCAGTAATCCAGAAAATATTGGCCTTGCAGAAGCTACAACCAGAAAAAACGTGGATGTTATTGGGCCCTAAGAGCTGGAGATCGCAAGGATTTCCAGCGAAAAGGCCAGTTTCACCAATGAAGCCAGTGCTCACCACCTCCAGTCGGGGGCAGGCTGGAGGTATTCCAACACGCCTGGTGTCTTCTCTATCACGACTCATGGGCATCGGAAATTATAAAAGAGGGATATGCACTGGAATTTCTATCTGTCCCAACAGAACATCGATTTTGAACATCAGAAGTGAGAAACAAACTGAAGATCAAACAGATGAGACAAGCCATCACAATGTTATTACAGAACCTGGTGATAGAAGAAGTCCCTATACACCAGAGATACACAGGTTTTTACTCAATACTCTTTCCAGTTACCAAGCCTACTGGGGATTTAAGGCTTATACTGGACCTCAAGAAACCGAACAGTTTCTTGAAGAGAAAACATTTCAAGATGGAGACAATTTCCTCAACTTTGAGCTGATTCCCCCCCCCCCCCCAAGCATTTCTCACCAGGTTGAACTTGCAAGATACGTACTATCACATCCTCATCAGGAATTCCCATTGCAAATACCGGAGGTTTCACGTGTTTGGGAAACATTCAGTACAGAGTCATCCCCTTTGGACTAGAGTCGGCCCCAAGGATCTTCACCAAGAGTCTGGCTGTAGCCATGGCAGAACTCAGATTACTTTGTCAGGTAAAAGTTTTACCTTACTTGGACAACATATTGATTCTGGATACATCCCGAGAGAAGTCCTTACGCAGCACTCGCCTTTGAGTACAGTTCCTCAAGGGCTTGGGTTGGATCATCAACCAACAGAAGAGTGAGTTATCTCCCTCCCAGAAACTCATTTTTCTGGGTATAGAGTTCAACACGAAACTAGGGAAAGCCACCCTGTCATTGGACAGGCAGAATTGCATCCATCTCAGAAAAAAGTACACTGCCTGAGGAATTTTCAACAACTTCTAGGACAAATGTCCTCCTCCTTCCAAATTCTTCCCTGGGCATGGGCTCATGTCCGTCAAACTCAGGAGAACTTCCTAGACTTCTACAAGACCGATCCACTCAACCCCAACCTGAGAATCCCAGTCCTTCAGTGTACAAGAACAGAGTAACTATGGTGGACGCAGCAGAAGCATCTTTCAGAGGCAAACCTCTACTAGAACCAGTATGGATCAACATCATCCACACGGATGCCAGCAATTCCAGATGTGGGGGAATTTGGGAGCACCAGTCAGTTCAAGGCAGTTGGTCAGTCCAAGAATGAAAACTTCACATAAGCATAAAAGAACTACTCGCAGTATGGAAGACCCTCATCCGTTTTGGCACCAATCTGCAGAAAAAAGCTGTTCAGATCAGGTCAGACAATGTCTGCTGTTCAGTACCTGATGAACCAGGGAGGAACCAGGAGCAAGCGACTAAACAGCCTAGCTCAAAAACGTATTGGGCAGAAGCAACTCTGCTGGCTCTTCCTGTCAGGAAAACTAAACACCAAGGCAGACTTTCTTAAGTCTTCACACAGTAGACCCAGGAGAGTGGAGTCTCAACAACCAAAGCTTCAAGCACATTGTGGAACACCTGGGGAAACCATCAGTGGATCTCATGGTGACACGAAAAAACAAGAAGTGTCCACAGTTCATATCCTGCTGGCAGGACCCCCAAGCATTTGCACAAGACGCTCTGAATGTCCCATGGACGTTCTATCCAGCATATGTGTTTCCACCCCTACCTCTCATCACAGTTGTTAACCGCAAAATAAGAAGAGACAAAGCAGAAGTAATTCTAGTGGCACCAAATTGGTCTCAAACCTTGGTACATGGATCTTCAACTCTCCGTTCAAACCCCACTTCTTCTACCAGTCACCCAAGATCTCCTCACTCAGGGACCCCCTAGTTCATATGGATCCGGGTTTCTTCAAGCTCAGGGCCTGGAGGCTGAGCAGGAATCCTTGAGGCTTCAAGGGACTTCAGAGGCAGTGATTGATACTATTTTACAAGGCAGAAATTCTTCTACCAAAATTTACTACAGAGTGTGGTCCATCTTTTACTCTTGGTGTCCCACCCATAATCTTGATCGCACCTCTTTGTCTCTCCAGAAGATCCTGGATTTCCTACAAACTGGGTTCCAGAAAGGGTTAATGCCAGCTTCCCTCAGAGTACAGATATCAGCAGTCTTGGCTTACCCCTTTTGCGGACAACTATCTTATAAAAGGATGTTGTCAGTGTTGAAAATTAAGCCAAGTATTCCAGAAATTGTTCCACCATGGAACCTGAATATTGTCCTTCAACAACTGGCTTCATACCCATTTTTTTGAACCAATGGATTCTGTCTCATTAAAACATCTCTCCTTGAAGACCGTGTTCCTCACTGCCATCACGTCTGCCAAGAGTGAGGGAACTACAAGCCCTGGTTTCTACTCCACCATTTTTTGTTTTCCACAAGGATAAAGTGGTGCTGTTTCCAAAATTATCCTTTAGGCCTAAAGTAGTCTCCCGGTTCCATGTGAATCAGGAGATTGTGTTACCATTCTTTTGACCTGATAATTCTCATGAGCTCAAAAAGAAACTTCACAGATTGATTTGCAGGCAACGATCCAATCTGGCCAGAACTCAGTTATGGCGCAAGACTGATTGTCTTTTTGTCCATTTTGCTGGCAAGTTTAAAGGCACAGCAGCCTCCAAACAGTCAATTTCACGTTGGGTACGTGATTGTATTCACTTGGCATATGGGTCTGCTCAGTTAGAGCCTCCCAAAGGGATCAAGGCACATTTTACTCTTGCCATGGCAACATCATGAGCGCAGAAAGAGTCAGCATCTCTGGATGAAATCTGCCAAGCCGCTTCCTGGTCATCCGTGTCTACGTTCATAAAACACTACAGGTTGGATGTCCAGGCTTCGGAAGACACAAATTTCGGATCACTCAATCATTCAAATTAAAGTGCCCACAAATAATTATTCATGTAGCGATATGCATACCATACCTGTATGATCTGTCAGTCTCTTCCTGTACTTTAAGGTACAATGCAACTCCTCCTCACCAATCCTTGAGGAGACTGGGATGCACAGATGCTGAAGACGCAAGATGTCTGCTCTGAGGCCTGCTCCTGAGTCTCCGAACAAGATGGATTTCTCAATAATGCTGGAATTATTCAGGATCATACAAATATTGGCATGAATATCGCTATATGAATAATTATTTAGGGGGGCACTTCAGTGTGAGTGAAAGTTCCCCTTTATATACAAATGGGGCATCCCCTTCACCTTAATGGTTCAGTACGATGGAAAGTTTTGCGTTAGCCAGGTGTCCAGCAGATATTAGCCAGCTCTGTAAGCTACAGAGAGAGAGATGGTCCACTGTGGGAGACACAGATGTGTCGTGACGTTGACCCGGGTACTCTATTTGAAAAGCAGTGCCTTAGGGTAGATAGTGCACCTCTTTGTTTTGGCTTTAAATTAACCACAGAAAGTGCTGCTCCTGGGTTATCTCCTCGTGATTAGAGATTGATAATTGCCTATGCTACCTTCCCTTTTTAGGTTATTGATATAGCTAATAGCATAACAAAGGGACATACTGGAAATATGTCTTTCCTGGTAGTGTAGGTATCAAGTTAGGCAGTTCCACATTTCACTTTCCCAGGACCACTGAGATTATTAAAAACTGCACCCCTCAACACACCAGGAACGTTTGAGTAGAAAGTACCACTTCAGGTTCATGAGGAGCTATGTGTTTGACATGCCTGTCATAAACTAATCATTTGGTGATGGCTAGCACAATGCATAGGCAATTGTGCTGTTGAAATACAGTTTTTCACTTTAAATGGTACACTATACTGTGTTTCTGTTCTAAAGTTCAGTCTTTTTTTAATAGTTAATAATTGCCTATTGGAGTATGCATGTGTGTACATGTTCCCTTTGGGATTCTTGTCCCTGCTCCTATGAGCAACAATTTTGCCTTTGCAGCCTTAGCTCTGTTAGCCACTCAGGTTGCTGTAATATTACTATAAACAATTGGAATAATCTACTGTGGGTTGGTTTGCACAAGCAAGACAGTAAAACTGTGTAATGCTGTTACCTCCAAATGTAGGAGTTATTTAAGCATTCTGCCTTAACATATTTTCTTTATTTGTATCTGTTGGTTGCCTTTTAACCAGGCAAATGTATAAAATTGGAATTTAAAGGGACACTAATGTCCAATAATAACTTAGTTTTGTAGATTAAAAAAAAATAAATTGTGGCGCAAATACCATCTCTCAAACCTTTATGGTTTGTAAGATCTTTGCATCTAAAGTTCCCCCCTCCCTCCCCTTGTCCTGACATTGGCATTCTATTGACGGCAGGAGATCCTGGTCCTGGGACCAGCCAGCGGCTCTGCAGCAGAGCCAAAATACCGATATTTGAAAATAATGACTTCATTGTAATGGTCTACAAAGCGTGCCTGGTTTGCAAGCTCACTTTGTAAGACCGTTCTAATGAAGTAGTTGTTCTTACATTTTGCTATTTCAGCTCTGCTGAAGAGCCTCCTCGTCTTGGCTGACACAGCTCTCCTTTTGTTCGCTTTAGAGCTGACATCAGGAGAGGGGGAACTTTAGATGCGACTCTCTCAAACCATAAAGGTTTGATAGATGGGATTTGTGCCCCATAACTTTATGTTGTTTTGTAGATTAAAAAAATTATTATTGGACATTAGTGTCACCTTTTAAGAAAGGTGAGCAAATGCCTGTTGTATTATTGAAATGACCCAATCACGTTAAAGAGGAACTACAACCCAATAATAACATTGCACCACATAATTGTCCATCTGGCGACTAGCTTCTCAGTAGCACTAGTGGCCAGTATTATTACCTGATTAAAGAGAAATCGCTATTCTTCCAAGACTGACAGCAGGACGGAGCACAGACATCTTGCCATAGTGACGTCCGCGTGCCGGCTCCTAACAACCCCTCCTAGACCAAGCTGGTACTGACAGCGTAGGCGAGTGGATGTCACTATCGCAAGAGGTCTGCACTCTGTCCTTCTGTCAGTCTTGGTAGAATAGAGATTTCTCTTTAATCTGGTAATAATTCTGTAGACTAGCGCTACTGAGCAGCTAGTCGCCAGATGGGCAATTATGTGGTGCAATGTTATTATTGGGTGGTAGTTCCGCTTTAAAGGGACAGTAATGTTTCACAAAAAGAGCAGCTCCAATTAATCTTAGTATTTGGGCCATGTAGAGTATTATTTCAATACTGTCAGAGTTGTAGTTCAAGAGTAATTGATAAATTATCCCCCTCATGCCTCTTTTACCTAGTGTAAGCCACATTCCCCTTAGATGTGGAATCTGGTCCTTGGATCAGACAGATCACAACAAGGGGACAATCTCTCTCCTCCCCCCCCCCCCCAGGTTTTTCCCTTATGCTAATTGAAGATTGTCCCTCTCTGCAGTCCACCTGGACACTACCTTGCTGCTCTGAGTTGAGCAATGTTATATCGGTAAAAGGGGTGGGAGGGGGATACTTTATCATTCAATTACTTGAACTACAACTCTGACAGTACTGAAATAACATTCCATGGCCAAATACTATGAAGATTAGTTGGAGCTGCTTTTTTGTGAAACATTACTATCCCTTTAAACAACTTTGATTTTAAAAGCGCTGTGATAGTCACAATTATGTTGTGTTAATTATATTTTACTTAGAACTCTAGTTTTTGAGTATAGATTATGCTAATTAAGGCATATAATGCAGGTACTTCCTGTTTTTAGCCATACATTACTTCCCCACTCACTGACACTTCTTAGCAGTGTTGCCTATGATTCCTGGCACAGAAAGGGTTATGGGTCATTGGGGGCTAAGGCAGGAATTGCCTGCATGACATGCCTTAATTAATATAATCTATACATCGAAATATCTCAAGCTACTTTTGAAGCTAGTAAAACTAGCTAATAAAATATATAGATGATAGAAGACTGACAACATGAAGAAAAACACCTCCATCCAGTTCCTATGTTATTCTATGGAGCCAATGCACTATGATTTCTCCAACTTTGGAGATCTTAGAGGATAGGCTCTATACAATAACATAGGAACTGGATAAGTGAATACAGTATCTCACATATAGTACACCCCTCACATTTTTGTAAATATTTTTATTTTATCTTTCATGTGACAACACTGAAGTAATGACACTCTGCTACAATGTAAAGTAGTGAGTGTACAGCCTGTATAACGGTGTAGATTTGCTGTCCCCCCAAAAATAACTAAACCTTGGCAAAAAAGTGAGTACACCCCTAAGTGGAAATTTCCAAATTGGGCCCAATTAGCCGTTTTCCCTCCCCGGTGTCATGTGACTCGTTAGTATTACAAGGTCTCAGGTGTGAATGGGGAGCAGTTGTGTTAAATTTGGTGTTATCGCTCTCACACACTCTCATACTGGTCACTGGAAGTTCAACATGGCACCTCATGGTTTAGAACTGTCTGAGGATCTGAAAAAAAGAATTGTTGCTCTACATAAAGATGGCCTAGGCTATAAGAAGATTTCCAAGACCCTGAAACTGAGCTGCAGCACGGTGGGCAAGACCATACAGCGGTTTTACAGGACAGGTTCCACTCAGAACAGGCCTCGCCATGGTCGACCAAAGAAGTTGAGTGCATGTGTTCAGCGTCCTATCCAGAGGTTGTCTTTGGGAAATAGACGCATGAGTGCTGTCAGCATTGTTGAAGGGATGGGAGGGGGGGTCAGCCTGTCAGTGCTCAGCCCATACTCTGCACACTGCATCAAATTGGTCTGCATGGCTGCCTCTTCTAAAGATGATGCACAAGAAAGCCCACAAACAGTTTGCTGAGGACAAGCAGACAAAGGACATGGATTACTGGAACCATGTCCTGTGGTCCGATGAGACCAAAATAAACGTATTTGGTTCAGATAGTGTCAAGCGTGTGTGTCGGCAACCAGGTGAGGAGTACAAAGACAAGTGTGTCTTACCTACAGTCAAGCATGGTGGTGGGAGTGTCATGGTTTGGGCCTGCATGAGTGCTGCCGGCACTGGTGAGCTACAGTTCATTGAGGGAACCATGAATGCCAAAATGTACTGTGACATGCTGAAGCAGAGCAGGATCCCCTCCCTTCGGAGGAGTATTCCAATATAACGACCTCCAAGACGACCACTGCCTTGCTAAAGAAGCTGAGGGTAAAGGTGATGGACTGGCCAAGCATGTCTCCAGACCTAAACCCTATTGAGCATCTGTGGGGCATCCTCAAAGGTAAGGTGGGGGAGTGCAAGGTCTCAGACATCCACCAGCTCCGTGATGTCGTCATGGAGGAGTGGAAGAGGACTCCAGTGGCAACCTCTGAAGCTCTGGTGAACTCCATACCCAAGAGGGTTAAGGCAGTGCTGGAAAATAATGGTGGCCACAAAAAATATTGACACTTTGGGCCCAATTTGGACATTTCCACTTAGGGGTGTACTCACTGTTGTTGCCAAGGTTTAGGCATTAATGGCTGTGTGTTGATTTATTTTAAGTGGGACAGCAAATTTACACTGTTATACAGGCTGTACACTCATTACTTTACATTGTAGCAGTGTGTCATTTCTTCAGTATTGTCACATGAAAAGATAAAATAAAAATATTTACAAAAATGTGAGGGGTGTACTCTCACGTGAGATACTGTATCTCTGGAGATGTTTTCTCTGCCTTATCACCTCTTTATCACGCCTTAGTATACAACCCCCAGAGTGTCTGCGTTAACTTAACAAAGCAGCGCTAGATTTAGTAGTATTAGCCTCCTATAATGGCACACTGTTCAGACGCTTAACCCTTTCTTCAAAAAAGGTTAATATTGGCTAAAATGATTATTTCTCTGTCATCCAATACAGGTTACTGGTAACTTTGGTTAGGGGATCCGCCCCTTTAATTGTAGTCAGGAACAATTCTAGCATTGTATGCAGGGGTGGAGCCGACCTTTTCCTCCTTGGCTGCAGCTAGCCAACCAGCTCCAGAAAGATTTCTTCCTTGGTGAAGACACAAGCAAGAGAACATTTCCGCTATGGTTTTAGAATTTTTTTTATTTTTCTGTTAGATATGGAATACTACCGTTAGGCAGATTACCATAACTGATAATGCCCTTAGATGTGGCTAGCTCAGTAACCAGGTGCTTTTTGTGGACCTTAAGCCCTGGGGAGAAAATCTTGGCTACAAGTTTTTTCCTCAGGAGTTTCCCACCTAGGCTTCTTCTTAATACATGGTAGTCTGAAGACAGAAGATCTGCAGGAAAGGTGAGCAACCCTTTGAGTGCTGCAGGTCCACATGTCCCACAGTGCCCCTCCCAACAGGGATTTACCTTTTGGAGTTCCTGTTGCACACTCCTGCACTCATTTGGTCTGTCTGTATGTCGGGTGTTTTGGAGCAGGTTTATGTGGTATTTAACTCTTTATCTACTGGTTTTGCATCTTTTTTGGGGGGTGTTCTGACATTTTTCCTACTGGTTCAGTGTTTTTTGGGTGTCCTATCATGTCCTAGTGATGTTTCATGCATTTTTATTTTACTGTTTCAATATTGTAAAATTTGAGTTAAAGGAGCACTTTACCCCAGAGGCACCATTGCTCCATTAACTCCTATGGGACTGTACAGTTTGGGACATGTATCTGCAACCGCTTAACCTAGCGTCTTCAGAGATGGCTCATTTTTCTTGTCTGCCCTTGCTCTATCATCCGGTTCATGTTTCCAGTATGTTGGGGGGCTTAGGGGGCTTCTGCCACTGTTTGGGTACTTTTTCTGATTTGCTCCCACCGCGGCAGCCATTTTGTGCCATTTACAGAACGAATATCCTACGCAGGGCTTGGACTCTCCTTCTCTCCTCTGCATATTAACCCTTCACCTGCCAGATAAGTCTACTTTAGCGATATCTGGGGTGAAACCTTAAACCTACACACTGTACTTGGGTGATTTCTTTTTATTATAAGGTTATTTGACACTGTGAGAATGTCTATACTGTTGGAGCTTGGGACCAGACCTAAGACTAAGGATGCTGGGATCTCTGTATCCCCTATTGGGCATTGCTCTTCCTGTCATTCAGGGTTACCTAGAGAATTCTCAGGTCATTTATGCCCAGCATGTTCTGATGTCCCTGAGAGTCTCCCAGGGACCTCCAGCCTTAGATTAGAGCCAGTTTGGGTGCAATAGTTCAAGGCTGCTACTAGGGACTTTAGGTGTACATTGCAACTCTTTCCATCCCAGTTACAGGGGGTCTTCCATTCCTGGCAGACCCCCTCCTCCATCAAGTCTTCCCTGCCAAAACCTCAGGGAGTACCTGACGTTTCAGATTCCTCTGAAGAGTAACTGTTGGTGGATTCAGATGTTGAGGAATGTTTTGCTGTGGGCTCCTCTCAATTTTTTGGGGGTCCTTTTGAAGTTGATCCAGAACCCTCGGCTGAGGGCCTGATCAGGTTGTCTTAAACATGCTAAACATTCCCCCAGTTCAGGAGGTTTCCTCAGATCCCTCTGATGTATTCCAGGAGCCTATAAAGCCCCATACATGTTTTCCACCTAACCCCACTCTGGACCGCCTAGTGGCTGATGAGTGGAAATCTCCGCACAGAAAACCTTCTGCCTCCCAAGAAGTTTGCTAAGCTTTACCCCTTTTCTGAAGCAGCGCTTGCTCAATGGGTTCATCCCCCTAAGGTGGCCGCTCCTATCTCAAGGCTATCTAAGTCTACTGCCTTACCAGTTTCTGATGCATCCTCTCTGAAGGACTGGACTGACAAGAAGCTTGAGGTTTCCCCGATTCCATTTTTGCCACTGCTGGTACTGCCATGCGTCCAGAATTCGCTGTCAGGGTGATTCATCTTCGGACATGATGCGGCTTCTTGCCAACATATCTGAGGCCCAGCACTATGTTGATGCCTTATTTGATGCTATCCGTCTGGTGGCAAGGGTTTCCACCATGTCTGTGGTTGCTAGACAAGCTTTTTGGCTCAAGATTTGGTCTGCTGACACCGCTTCTAAGAAAGCCTTGCTGTCTTTGCCCTTTGAGCGTACATCCTTATTTGGGCCAGATCTTAAGGATATGATCAGTGAGGCCACTGGGGGTAAGAGTACTCATCTGCCCTTGGTCCCCAGGAAGAAACTTGCAGGTCTCCTGCCACCCCTAGCAGAATGATATGACTATCCCCAGACTATTCTGTATTGCGCTGCCACTCTGTTATCACTTTATTATGAATGGGATGATTTTACTCCATGGTTATTTCATTGGGCATCTCTATGCCATGACTGGGGTTGTAGTCCCAATCACTAGAGTTGCTTTCTGGATGATATATGGTGCCGTAGTTATTGCTCTGCTGTGTGATTTAATGTTGTTGCCAGTGGGGGAGGCATTGTTGTGCACTGCTTTGGATGACCTCATCTGCCATTGTTATGAGTCCAGATGGCACTTGACCTTACTTATTTGTACCTCTTCTGTGCATAAATTCAAACAAATTTACCCTCTGAGGGAGCTGCGCCTTTTGCTTTTGTCCCACTGATATGTTAACTCTTTGAGCGCCAGCGGGGTATGCTACGCATTGTGGAGCAATGCGTTTCATAACCCTCTGGTACTCAAAGGGTTAAGTAAATCTCATACATTCTCCTATCGAATCCTTTTCAGTATTATCAGGCCTGGTGTTCTGAAGCGGTCCTAGCCCATTGCTTTATGGGCAGACCTCTAGCCATTTGCGTTTTCAGCTATGAATGTAGTGTTGCACAGTATTAACCCTTCGAGTGCCAGAGGGGTTTCCCATGAATTGCGTTGGACACCCATCTGGCACACAGAGGGTTAAAGGATGATGTGAGAGAGGAGGAGCAGTGCCTGGCCCCGATACATGGAGGCCGGTTTAGGGAGGAGGATTGGCTGCTCCTGAGAGGGAGAGAGCTGCCAATCATCTAGACGTCACTAAATGGCAGCGCTCTCACTCTAAGAAAACGTACCCGTTTGTTTTCCTTTCTAATGTAGGGAAAAATAATTAATCACTTGAGGGGGGAGGTTGTATTCTTTGAGGGGAGATTCATCAAATTGGGGGTGGGGGGAGAGTTAAAACATGATAGTTCCGCTTTAAACAATTCCCTGAATTTTGAGCAATGCTGATTAGTTGTGTAATTATACTTCTAATTCTTTGCATTAAAGAGTGGGTGCCCAGCAGATTGCAAAACAGTGCTGTGGACATGCCTTTGGCATCAAGTGGTTACATTGTTCTTATTGCTTAGGGTTAGAAAGGTACTACATCGAGTAAAAATATTTGTATATGATCAATGCAGTACAGTAGTGAGTTAACAATCCTGCCTGGAACTAGATGCTGATATGAAAACCTGTTTGGAGTCACCTATGACCGTGATGGGCAACACGAGACTCTCCAGCTCCTGCCAGACTGCAATTCCCATCAGTCAGGAATGGTAAGCATTTTAGTCTGGCAGTAGTTGAAGCGTTTCACATTGTCCCTCTCTGATCGATTATCTTGACAGATTGTAATTTTATAATCCTCAGTACAGTATGTTTTGAAGAAAGTCACTGTTCCTTTTTTAAAATGTTTATAAAGTACAACTTTTCTTGCTTAATCTTTTTTCAGAAATGCTGCAATTTGTCAGTAATCAGGTTGGAGAGTTTTCTGACCTGTTTGAGGACCCGCTATGCCAGAACATTCAAGGGAGCACAGGGATGGAGGTATCTGTTCCTAAAGTTTTTAACCAGGTACAACAGCAGCAATACCAGAATTCTGCACCTCAGCCTCAGGTGGTCCCTGTCAAAACTCCCACACAAGCCACACCTCAGCGGACCACTCCCCTTCTCCAGCCACGCCCCTTGATCCAGACATCTCCTCAGCCCCAGTTGCAGCAACAGACTGTGATGTTTACCCCCACTTTCAGCACGACTCCCCAAACGCGATTCATACAGCAGCCTCTCGTCTATCAGAATGCAGCCACTACCAGCTTTCAAGGTAAGCATTTGTGCAACATCTTATTGTGGCCTGGGAAATGTCTTTAAAGTGGAACTGTCACTTTCTAACATAGGTAATTTTGCAGCTATATTTTTATAAGTTGATCATTTTTTTATTTATATATTTATATCCTATATAATAATTCGCTAAATTGTGTGTAATGCCCGACATGCGCAGTAGACACTGCTGCGCGTGCGGCAGTCATGCGCAGTAGAGACTGCCCGCGCCACGGCTGATACAGAGCTGGGCGCTCCGAAGGAGAGTCCAACTCTGTATCAGCAGTGGCGCGGGCAGTCTCTACTGCGCGTGACTGCCCCGCGACCGGCTGCCAGAGGCACTGTGGCCCGTGTAACGGGCTGTTCAACTAGTTTGTGGATAATGCACTTTGTCTATACAAATTAAACCCCCCCCCCCCCCATGTTGCTCAAAGAATGATACATCAGGTATATAAAACCAATACCTTTTCCTTTGTTATTGTTTTACCACTTATAGTAACAGCATGCAGCTGAAGATGGCTTGATGATTGAGACAATACAAAATGTGGTCACGTTAAAATCAAATGTTACTCCAGCTATATGTAAGAAAAAGTGCGCTTAGAGCGGAACTTTCACCTCTAATATACTGTCTTTTAGGATTAATCTAGTAAAATTGCACATAGGTTGCTGTTTTTTTTCCAGCTCTGCGGGACTTCCAGTCCTCATTCCCCTCCCACCTCTCTGAGATCGTCTTCAATCTTCCCTTCATGGGGATGTGCAGAACCTATATTGTAACTGCAAGCTCTGTACGCTTGCTGTCACAATATATATATATGTGCTGCGCATCACTATGAAGGGAAGCGTGAACGCAGTCCCAGAGAGAGCTGGGATGGAGGTGGGAGGAGACTGCAATAGCCTTGTTTTAACCCAGGCAGAAGCAAAAATATGCCTCAATGCAGCCCAGTGGCAGTGAAGTTGCACTGAAGGATAGAATTACACTTCTTATCCTTGATATCCTTAAGACCCATTGCATCCGTCAGTGGCAGAGTAGTCGAATTAGAGCCTGAAATGGGAGGATCTACAGAAGGAGAGGCTCACTGTGCTAAAGCTGCCTCTGTGAAGGGGTACAGTTTAGAGAATCTCTTATAGATAGTTAACCTCCTAGCAGTGGCCGCCACTCGTCTTAAGAATCTAATCAAGAGTGGCATTGGGGGTAAAGGCAGCAGCGAATTTTTTTATACCTCTGAAAGGCATCAGTAGAGGAATGACCCTCATTAGGGGAGTCAGAGACCTGAAGGATCTGTAAAATGGAGCTGATGAGCCCCTCAGCAGAGGGTATATGGTCAGCCTCATAGGGGCCCCCATAAGTGTAGGAAGAATATACGTCTTCACATTCTCCTTCCTCTTTATCATCCTCAGAATAGTCCTTCTCAGAGGAGTCAATTAGTGCAGTATGGATGGCTGCTTTAGTACTGGTTAACCCCTTCCCTTCTGGTTTCTCCAGGTTAGGGGCTTTTCCTGGGTTTTTCCCTTCATGGCTGTGTATTTTTATTACCCCCCACATGTCCCTTTGGGTATTTTGGATTACTTTTTGATTTTGGGTAGTTGAAGCCTTTAACCCCTTCAGTGCCAGAGGCTTGGGCCATTGCCTGTACCCTGCAGGCCAGACACGTTTTCAGCATTTTTGCTATCCTTCCGTTTAGGCTTGATTTCCTCTGGGGATTTTTAGTTAAATATGGAAAACTATATACTGTTTTTTTTTTTTTTCAGAACGAATTGAGCTTTCTTGTGGTACCTTGAAGAGAATTTTACATTGTGCACTAAGCTATGATGTCATAATGACAAAAAAAGTGAAAATTTACTCATTTTGCTAAAATCACATACTATGCATCAAAAACATTTACCTTGATTGAAAAAGTTTCAATTATTTGAAAAAGCTGTGAGTCCCCCGAGTAAAAATTTGTATAGTTTTACCTATGTCCATGGCTAGCGCAGAGCCCTAATCACCAGCAGCGCAAAATGACATTTTCAACTTTATAAACTAAAATGCGCATTCTAGGGTTTTTGTGGTAAAACTACCCTAAAACAGTGGAATAACTATATAAAACTATATATTTCTGAAAAGTAGACAACGTGCTGCATCTAATGAGGGGTAACTTGCCTTCTTGCCCCAAGCCTGTTGTGCCCAAATACTTCCAGAAGGTGGCACTATGGGAAAAAAATTGCATTTTCTTACATTTCTGCCCCTTCAACTGTACAGAAATCTGTGAAAACCATGGAATTTCCAACTATATTCATTAGCTAGTGCTCTTGGGAGAAAAATGACACCCCATTGGTATGGGTTCACCTACCACAGGGGATGCTAGAAGTGCAAAAAGACACCTACTACAACCTCTAAATTTTCTAACATTTTCTCAAACATTACTTGTCTATACATAAATGGTTATAACAACTAGAGAAGTAATGAGAGGCTACACAAACCATACCATTTTGGAAAGAAGACAACCTGCCACATCTAATGAGGGGTGAATTGCCTTCTTACCCCAAGCCTGTTGTGCCCAAATGCTTCCAGAAGGTGGCACTATAGGAAAAAAATGGCATTTTCTTACATTTCTGCCCCTTCATCTGTATGGAAATCTGTGAAAACCATGGAATTTCCAACTGTATTCATTAGCTAGTGCTCTTAGGAGAAAAATGACACCCCATTGGAATGAATCGACATACCTTAGGGGTGCCAGAAGCACATAACTACACTTACCTGTTTGCTTCTTCGAAAATGGCTGCTTGTACTAAAATGTTCATAACTGTTAGAGTCATGAAGGAAAGGTATAAAAGGTATACCATTTTGGAATGTAGACATTCTCCCGCATCAAGTGAGGGGTCACTTGCCTTTCTACCCCCTGGGCTGAAGTGCACAAATATTTCCAAAATGTGGCCCTATGGGACTAAATACATGTTTTTTTACATTTCCACCACTTCAAAGATACTAAAATCTTTGAAAACCATAACATTTCCTGCTGTATTCAGTACCTGCTACCAACATGAGAAAAATGGTAGCCCATTGTGTGGGTTAACATACAATATGTGGGTACTAGGAACACGTACGTAAACCTGACACTTTTGTTTTTTAAATTATCTGCTTGCACTAAAATGGTTATAACCATAATAGATATGCAGGAAAGGTAGAAAACAATGCCATTTTGGAAAGAAAACAACCTGCCGCATCTAATGAGGGGTCACTTGCCTTCATACCCAAAGGCTGGTATGCACAAATGCTTCCAGGAGGTGGCGCTAATTAAAAAAAAAAAAAAAAAAAAGGCATTTTCTTACATTTCTGCCCCTTCAAATGTATGGAGCTCTGTGAAAACCATGGAATTTTCAACTGCATTCGTTAGCTAGTGCTCTTAGGAGTCAAACGACACCCCATTGGTATGAGCTGAACTACCTTAGGGGATGCTAGAAGTAGAAAACTACACCTACTACAAACTCTGATGTTTCTAACATTTTCTCAAACCTGACTTGCCTGTATGAAAATGACTATAACACCTTCAGAATTGAAGAAAAGGTAGATAAACCATACCATTTTGGAAAGAAGACAACCTGCCGCATCTAATGAGGGGTCACTTGCCTTTTTACCCCTAAGTTAGTTGGCACAACTATTTCCAGAATGTGGTGCTACAGGAAAACAAACAAACTACTTTTTTACACTTCAGTCACTTCAAAGATACTAAAATGGTTCAATTGCATGGGATTTCCTAGGAGGACTTCTTGCCAGCCTAAGAAAAATGGTACTCAACTGCTGTGGGTTGACATACCAATTTGGGTGACAGGAGTGTAGCTACCAGTGAAACAGGAATGGGGAAGAAAACAGTGTGTGTGTGATTTTATGGCTAACAGATGAAAGAAGCTAGGGCATCAGCCAGTGTACTCGTGGACCTGTGACTACCATTGTAACAGTGTGGGAGGGTGAGGGATTAGGCAGTGTGTGGGTATGAGCAGAGGAGCAAGGATGGTGGTGATGGTGGGGCAGTGTCTGAGAGTGTGTATGGGGGATCTGTGACCACCAGTGTGCACTGTATGTCCCCCTCATACAAAGTTTGATTCCCAGCCTGAATCTAGTGCATACTGGTACTTTGAGTCTACCAATAGGCAGTGGAAACAGGCTGGGGGTCAGGCTGGGGAATAGGACTGCCAGTTGGCTGTGGAACCAGGCAGGGGGATACGGTACGTGGGTGGGTGGGAATCGGAGGCATTTTTGGTGCATGCCACAAGGGTGCCCAATGCGCTGCAAAGCAATGCGTTGGACCCCCTGTTGCACACAGAGTTTTTTTTTTTTTTTTTTTTTTTTTTTTTTTTTATTATTTTGTATTCATACCTCGTTGGGGAGGCGGTATCAGGAACATTCCTGGTATCCCCCATCAAGGTCTAAAAACAGAATTAAAAAAAAAAAAAAAGGTGTGTGTGTGTCACAGGGGGTCCAACGTATTGCAAAGCACTGCGTTGGACACCCCCCCCCCCCCCGTGGCACGTGCATTTTTTGGGGTTTTTACCCCAATATTTTTGTGTAGACCTCATTGGGGGCATCAGAACCCATACAATAAATAAAAAATAAAAGGGGAAAAAATAATGTTTGGTTGCCACAGGGGTGTCCAGTGGATTGCAAAGCAATGCATTGGGCCCCTGTGCCACACAAAGGGTTAATTTTTTTTATTGTTACTTTGTATTCAGATGGCCACCAAACAAGCTCTGATCACAAAGTAATGATAAAAAGTCCTGTGTGTGCCGCAGGAAGGGGGTCTGCTTTGAACCCCCCTCCCAGTGGCACACACACAGTTAAATTTTTTTAAATTTATTTTTTTTTACTATATACCTCATTGAGGGGCATCAGGACCCCCCTGATACCAGCCCAGTGAGGTCTTAGTAAAAAAAAATGTATATGTCCACAAAAGAAGTGACCCTGTGAGTACCACAGGGGTCTCCAGCGCATTGCAAAGCAATGCATTGGATCCTTGTGGCACTCAGAGGGTTAATTTTTTTTTCTATCATTACTTGGTAATCAGAGCTTGTTGGGGGGCCATCAGGACCAATCCTGATGACCCCCCCCCCCCCAACAATCTCTGATAACAAAGTAATGATAAAAGCCCTGTGTGTGCCGCAGAAGGGGGGCTGCATTGCCCCCCCCATGGCACACACAGGGTTTTTTTTTTTTTTTTTTTATTTACTTTTTTATTATAGACCTCATTGAGGGGTATCAGGACCCCCCTGATCACCCCAATGAGGTCTTGCCAAAAAAAAAAAATTTTTGTCAAAAAAGTGTCAAAGCAATGCATTGGACCCTTGTGGCACTCAGAGGGTTAAATTTTTTTTATCATTACTTTGTAATCAGAGTACAAACAATCTATGGTAACAAAATAATGATAAAAGCCCTGTGTGTACCACAGGAGGAGGGGGTGCATTGGACCCCCCCCCGTGGCACACACAGGGTTACATTTTTTATTTATTTTTTTTAAATTATAGACCTCATTGAGGTGCATCAGGATCCCCCCTGATCCCCCCAATGAGGTCTTTTAAAAAAAAAAAAAAAAATCACCCCAAAAGAATTGACCCTGTGAGTGCCACAGGGGTCTCCAGCACATTGCAAAGCAATGTGCTGGGGACCCCTGCGGCACTCACAGGGTTGCTTTCCGTTTTTTTATTATTATTTATTTATTTATTTATTTTCATTTTCAGACCTCGTGGGGGGCATCAGGACCCCTCCTGGTGTCCCCCAGTTATTGATCTCCCAGCCGATCAGCTGGGAGATCAATAAGGTGACCACAGGAGAGCAAAAGCTCTCCTGCCCTTCTCTCCTACCACCGGGTAGGAGTGAACGGACTGGGGAAACTTCCCTAACGTCATCGGTGACTTCGCCGGAAGTTTGGGTAGGAGAGACTGGAGAGGAGAAGCTTCGCTTCTCCTCTTGCGTTATTGATCTCTCAGCACGACTGGGAGATCAATAACAGGACAGACATGAGGAGTGATCCTTATGTCCTCCCACGAGTGCCAGGAGTTTTTTTTTTTTTTTTTTAAATGCGGCCACTGCATGCCGGTTATACCAGCTTATGCAGTGACCGCATTTCACTCTTACGCCGTACGAGCGTGGCACAGCAGGTACAGCTGTGTCCACTCGTACGCCGTAAGTAGCTGGCACTCTAGGGGTTAAGACACACTTCCCGCCGCAGCCATCTTTGCTCTATTGACTTCTATGGGAGAACTTCTCTGGGAAGTATATCTGCAACTGTTTGTCATACAGAGTTCAGAGTGGGCTCATTCTTCTTGTCTCCTCATGCCCTTTCACCTTTCACAGAATCCAGAGTCGGGCCTTAGGGACCAGAAACCTGGAGGTGGTAGGGGGCTTCCAAGACTGAAGAACCCCCTGCAAAGAGTGAGGGAATTGTGCCATAGTGGGCTTTAACCCAAACTGGCTCTTGTTCAAGGCTGGAGGATTCTGGTGGGGTAGTAGGGGCCACAGCACATGAGGGGTAGAGAGATCCAGAATACTCTCTAGGGAGCATCATTTGGCATGAGGAATCTGTAAGCAAGTGGGGTCAGAGATGCCCCTGGCACACTCACGGCATATGAACCAGGTGAAAGGGCATGAGGAGACAAGAAGAATGAGCCCACTCTGAACTCTGTATGACAAACAGTTGCAGATATACGTCCCAGAGAAGTTCTCCCATAGAAGTCAATGGAGCAAAGATGGCTGTGGTGGGAAGTGTGTCTTAAAGGGATAGTATTACTTAAAAATGACGAATTCCTATGTTAAAGCCCTTCAATAAAGATGAAAAATGCCCCAGCAGCATCTCTCAAACCCTTAAGATAGCCTCTTAAAAATTTGCCCCTGGCTGACGTCAGCATTCAAGCTGAGAGTGGGGGAATCCTCTCCTGAGATCAGCTGGTGGCTCTGCAGCAGAGCCGAGATCGCGTTAATAAAGAAAAAATCCATCACTAAAAAGGTCTTATACATGTGCTTGGTTTGCAAGCACATGTAGAAGACCTTTAAGTGAAGGATTTCCTTTTTTTTTTTTTTTTTTTTTTTTAATTAATGCAATATCTGCTCTGTTCATCTTTATTGAAGGGCTTTAACATAGGGATTAGTCTTTTTTAAGTAATACTATCCCTTCAAAGGCTCCAACTACCCAAAATCAAAAAGTTAAAAAGTAATTCAAAACACCCAAAGACTCAATGGGATATATGGGGGGTGGTAATAAAATACACAGCCCTGGAGGGAAAAACCCAGGAAAAGTCCCTAATCTGGAGATACCAGCAGTGAAGGGTTTAACCAGTACTAAAGCAGCCATCCATACTCCAGATGAGAATAAATAAATTACCCAACATGAGCGCAAGAGCCCAAGGGCTCATATACAATCCCTTTATGGAAGAGGAAAAGTGGTACATGTGGACAATGGCACTCAAAGGGTTAATTACCAGTCTGCAACTTCAGTCGTCAGAGAGAGACCCTTTTGTGAGTGTCCACTTGGGCTGCAAGGGTCCACAGCAGCACCTGTACACTGGACTCTTCACTCTAGTCAGGAATATATAAAAACTGGACATTGGGGGGTGGGGTCAGCCTGAAGAAGGGGAGGGAAGGCGCCACCCTTAAGACCTTGTCTTTTTTAAATGTTCCACCTTCCAAGGAAAGAAGATCACTTCCCATGGTACCTGTATTCCATATTTACGACCGCAAAAGTCCATTTTAATTGTTCTAACACTTGTTAATAGGTTAAATATGTTATTTCTCTGTCATCCAATACAGGTTACTGATAACTCTGGGTAGGTAATCCGTCCCTTTAAGTAGGCAGCAACAATTCTAGAATTGTATGCATGGGGTGGAGCCTACCTTCCCTCCTTGGCTGCAACTAGCCAACCAGCTCCAGAAGGATTTGTTCCTTGGTGAAGATAACACGGGCAAGAGAACAGATGTGCTATTGCTTTAGAAGTTTTCTATTTTTCTGTTAGAAATGGAATACCACCATTAGGCTGATTACCATAACTGATAATGCCCTTAGATGTGGCTAGCTCAGTATCCAGGTGCTTTTGTGGACCTTAAGCCCTGGGGGGGAAATCTTGGCTACAAGTTCTTTCCTCAGGAGTTGCCCACCAATGCTGCTTCTTAATGCATGGTAATCTGAAGACAGAAGATCTGCAGGAAAGGTGAGCAACCCTTTGAATGCTGCAGGTCCACATGTCCCACAGTGCCCCTTGCACAGGGGTTTAACTTTTGGAGTTCCTTTTGCACACTCCTGCACTAATTGTGTTTATCTGTATGTCTGTTGGGTTTTGGAGCAGGTTTATGTTTTATTTAACCCTTTAGCTTCTGGCATTAATTTGGGTTTTTTTCTGACACTTTTCCTACTGGTTCAGTGTTTTTTTGGGTGTCCTAACATGTTTTAGTGATGTTTTTTTTTTTGATATTGCACCTAAAATATGAGTTCCGCACGCTTTACCGCAGAGGCACCATTGCTCCATTCACTCCTATGGGACTGTACAGTTTGGGACATATCTCTGCAACCGTCTAACCTAGCGACTTCAGAGATGGCTCATTTTACTTTTCTACCCTTGCTCCATCATCCAGTTCATGTTTCTAGTGTGTTGGGGGGCTTCGGGCACTGTTTGGGGTACTTTTCTGGGAAAACTACATTTCCCATGAGCTCTTGCTTCGCACGCTCGTTTTTGATTGCCTCCTGCTGCGGCAGCCATTTTGTGAGCTTTCCAGAATGATTATCCTACGCAGGGCTTGGATTCTCCTTCTCTCCTCTGCTGATTAACCCTTTGCCTGCCAGATAAGTTTATTTTAGCGATTTCTGGGGTGAAACTTTAATCATACACACTGTAATTGGGTGATTTCTTATACAGTAAGGTTATTGACACTGTGAGAATGTCTATACCATTGGAGCTTGGGGCCAGACCTAAGACTAAGGATGCTGGGGTCTCTGTATCCCCTATTCCTGTCATTCAGGGTTACCCAGAGAATTCTCAGGTCCTTTATGCTCAGCATGTTCTGATGTCCCTGAGAGTCTCCCAGGGTCCTCCAGCCATGCATTAGAGTCAGTTTGGGTGCAAGAGTTCAAGGCTGCTACTAAGGACCTTAGCTCCACTCTGCAACTCTTTCCATCCCAGTTACAAGGGGTCTTTCATTCTTGGTACACCCCCTCCTTCGTCAAGTCTTCCCTGCCAAAGCCTCAGGGTGTATCTGATGTGTCAGATTCCTCTGAGGAGGAACTGCTGGTGGATTCAGATGTTGAGGAATGTTCTGCGGTGGGCTCCTCTCAATTTTTTGGGGACCCTTTTGAGGCTCATCCTGAGTCCTCGGCTGAGGGCCTGATCAGGGCTGTTTTTAAATACCCTAAACATTCCCTTAGTGCAGGAGGTTCCTTCTGACCCTTCTGATGTCTTTCAGGAGCCTAAAAATCCCCTTACTTGCTTTCCACCTAACCCCACTCTTGACCGCCGTGTGTCCAAAAGAGTGGAAGTCTCCGGACAGGAAACCTTTTGTCTCCAAGAAACTTGCTAAGCTTTATCCCTTTTCTGAGGCTGCGCTTGCTCAGTGGGTTCATCCTCCCAAGGTGGATGCTCCTATGTCCAGGCTATCCAAGTCTACTGCTTTGTCAGTGTCTGTGTCTGCTCTAAAGGACTGGACTGACAAGAAATTTGGTCTCCCTTAAGTCCATCTTTGCCACTGCTGGTTCTGCCATGCGTCCAGCATTCACAGCAGCATGGGTGAACCGGGCCTTTGCGGTCTGGACTGAACAGCTCACTCTTGCTGTCCATCAGGATGCTCCTACTTTGGATAAGTTGCACCTCCTTGCCAACATTTCTGAGGCACAGCACTATGTTTCTGCTGCCCTATTTGATGTCATCCGTTTGTGGCTAGGGTTTCCACCATGTTTGTGGTTGCCAGACAGGGCTCTCTTTGGCTCAAGATCTGGTCTACTGCTACTGCTTCTAAGAAATAATTTCTTTCCTTGCCTTTTGAAGGCACTTCTTTGTTTGGGCCAGATCTCAATGATCTGATTAGTGAGGCTACAGGGGGTAAGAGTACACTTCTACCCTTAGCTCCTAGGAAGAAAACCCCGCTTAAGCGTAACTGGTATTTTCGTTCCTTTCAGAATGAGACCTGTCAGGCGAACCAGACGGTTCCCTCCGCTCCGCGTACCTCCTCCAAGCCCAAACAAGAATGGAAGCCCAAAGTTTCCTCCAAGCCTCCTCCTACATGACTCGCCAAACCCGGGTCCACACTCTGCTGTGGCTGGTCGTCTGCGTCACTATCACAGCATTTGGGAGGATTCAGTGACGGACCCATGAGTTTTGCAGGTAGTGACGGAAGAGTACAGGATCCCTTTCGTCTGTCTTCCTCCCTTTCGCTTTCTTCCTTCTCATACGCCTCAGGGTGCAGAGAAACTCCGTTTGTTCAAGGGTGTTCAGGCTCTTCTGGACAAGGACATTCTAGAGCCGGTTCCAGTTCAGGACAAAGGTATGGGTTTTTACTCAAACCTCTTTGTGGTCTCCAAGAAGGACGGTGGTTGTCCCATTTTGGATTTAAAGGATCTCAATTCCTTTGTGACCTGGACTCATTATCACCAGGAATCTCTACGGACTGATTGCTGCCATGTTCCTGTGGGAATTCCTTGCATCTCTGGATCTTCAGGACGCGTACTTCCACATTGCCATTCATCCAGAGAGCCGGCAGTACCTCTGGTTTTCCTGCGACTGGGGACATTTTCAGTTCTTGACTCCTCTATTTGGTCTGATGACAGCTCCTCAGGTCTTCAACCAAGTCCTGGGATGGGAGCCTTGGTGTCAGTCCTCCATTGAGACGGCATCAGAGTTACTCCATACATGGACAACCTGCTTCTGAAAGCCCCCTCTGCGGAACTTCTACATCAGCAGGTTCAGCAATGCATTCATGCTCTCACCCATCACGGGTGGATCATCAGCTTGGACAAATCAGATCTTGTTCCATCCCAGCGTCTGGTCTTCCTGGACCTCCTTTTCGATACCCAGAAAAACATGATGTTTCTCACGGATGAGGTGGCTCACCAGATCGCCCACAGGGTTTCTGCTTTACTGGCTCAAGATCCAGTTCCAGCCAAAAAGCCATCATCTCTTGTGGGGAAATTAATTTCCACAGTAGAGGCGGTACCGTTTGCAATGGCACACACCAGGGAACTCCAGCAGTTTGTGATCCAGGTGTGCAGGGGTCAGCCGGACCTTCTGAAGACGTTGGTGTCACTTCCTCTTCATGTGGAATGGAGTTTGTCCTGGTTGCTCGACCTCTCCAATCTGCTGAAGGGGAAGTCCTTCCTAGTTTCCTTCTGGACCCCGGTGACGACAGATGCCAGCGTCTCCGGATGGAGAGTTGTCCTGGGTCGCCTGAGTGCACAGGGACGGTGGTCTCTGGAAGAATCTCTCCTTCCCATCAACATGTTGGAGCTTCGGACGATATTTCATGCCCTTTGTCCTTGGACATCTCAGCTGGAAAACTGTCCAGTCTGGGTAGAGTCTGACCCAGACTGGAGTCCACGGCCATGGCTTACATCAACAAGCAGGACGGAACAAGAAGTCTCGCCGCTTGGTTAGAGGTCAAGGCTATTTTGTCCTAGTCAGAAGAACACGTTCCTGCCATATCCGTAGTGCACATTCCTGGATAATGTCATGGCGGACTTCCTCAGTCCACACTCAGCGGAGAATGGGAGCTGCACCCAGAGGTGTTCACCCTCTTTGTTCAGAAGTGGGGTCTTCCTTACGTCGACCTGATGGCGACAAGACACAACAGGAAGGTTCAGAGGTTCTGCTCTCGATGGAGGGACCTTCTAGCTCTGGTGGTGGATGCAATGTCCATTCCTTGGTTATTCCCTCTGGCCTTCATCTTTCCTCCCCTCCCCATGTTGCACAGGGTGTTAGGGAAATTATGACTGGAGTGTTGTCCAGTCATTCTCATTGGTCCGTACTGGCCTCGCCACGCTTGGTTTCCGGAGCTTCTGGTTCTGTCAGTGGCAGGGCCAATCCGGCTCCCTTGCCGTCTGGATCTGCTACAGGGTTACCTGTGGAAGGAGGATGTTCATCGTCTAGCTTTGACTGCTTGGAAATTGAATCCTCAATTTTGAGAAAGAAAGTGTTTTCTTCTGGTGTGGTGGCGACTATGCTCAATGCCCGCAAACCTGTTTCTTCCAAGGCTTACCATCGTGTCTGGTTGACCTTTCTCACTTGGTGTGCTGACAGGGACCTGTCTCAGGAAATTGATCTGCCTGCGGTCCTGGCCTTTTTGCAGGACGGTGTGGATAAGGGCCTCATTTTGAGTTCCCTTAAAGTTCAGATGTCTGCTCTCTCTGTTTTCTTTCAGAGGTGCATTGCCATCCTTCCGGATGTCAAGGTTTTCTTCCAGGGCGTTGCTCATACTCGTACTGCTTTCATGATTCCTGCTCTTCCGTGGGATCTTAACTTGGTTTGGTGCGTTCTTCAGCTCTCTCCATTTGAGTCTTTGGCTACTATTCCTCTATGCCTGTTGACATGGAAAAATGTTTTTTCTCCTGGCGATTCTGTCAGTCTGTTGTGTTGCGGAGTTGCATGCTCTGTCCTGTAAACCACCCTATTTGGTGTTTCACAAGGACAGGGCAGTGCTTTGCACCTCTCAGGAGTTTCTTACAAAGGTGTTTTTGGAGTTCCACATCAATCAGGAGATAGTGGTGCCTTCTTTCTGCCCTGACCCCGCCTCTGACAAGGAGACGGATCTCCACTTGTTAGGCGTGGTGCATTATCTCAAGTTTTATGTGCATCGCACTGAGTCTATCAGACTTCAGACGTGTTGTTCGTCATTCCTGAGGGTCCTAGGGCAGGAAGACCTGCATTCAAGGTGACTATTGCTTCTTTGGATGAAGTCCACTGTTGTAAGGCTTATGAGCTGAGGAAGAAGCCTGTCTCCTTAAGGGTCACGGCTCATTCTATACAATCTATTGGGCCTCTTGGGTTTACAAGAATCAAGCCTCCGCTGATTAGTTGTCAAGGCTGCCATTTGGTCGTCTGTGCACACCTTTTCTAAGCACTATTGTGTTAATTTGCTGGCATCGGCTGATTCCAGCTTTGGGAGGAAGATCCTGGAGGCAGTCTTTCCTGTGTAGGATCTTCTTTGGTTCTTGGTGCTTCCTTCACTTTTGAGCCCTGTTGGTTTTAGTTCAGTGTGCTGTGTAACAGTTTGGGGTGTTACCCCTGTTTTGTGTCTGTTGACACTTCATTGTTTGTTGGGCTATCTCTGGTTCATATCTGCTCTGGTGACTTTGGGGGCCTTGCGCTTGCTCCTTGCCTTACTTCCTGCCTCTGGGAAACTAAATGGTTGGACATCCCAGAGTTACCAGTAACCTGTTTTGGATGACAGAGAAAATAGGATTTTAGTCTTACCTGTTAAATCATTTTCTCTTAGTCCATACAGGTTACTGGTCTCCCACCCTGTCAAGGGACCATGCTTGGCTTTCCTGTGGCAGACTGTGGGGGTCCTTCGGGGTCATGCTCACAGGAGACTTCTTTCCCTTCACTATCTAGTCAGTAGATCTAGTCAGTAGTTAGTGTCTCAAATCTTTCTGGAGCTGATTGGCTAGCTACAGCCAAGGAGGGAATGTAGGCTCCACCCCCTGCATAGAATTCTAGAATTGTTCCTGCCTACTTAAAGGGGCGGATTGCCTACACAGAGTTACCAGTAACCTGTATGGATTAAGAGAAAAGGATTTAACAGGTAAGACTAAAGTCCTCTTATTTTCTGCTCGGCTGAGGGAGAGCGCTATCATCTTTACTCATGACTGGCTGTTCTCTACCCGTCACTTGATTGCCCCTTTTCCTCCTTAAGTGTGTCTTAAGAGCTTCTTGCACAAAACAGCTTCATGAAGGAGCAAGTCATACAAGGAATACACTGTAACAAGCAACATCCTTTTTAATGTGTCTGGCTTGCTCCTTCATGTCGCTGTTTCGTGCAGGCAACTCTTTCGACACAATGCATAGGGAAATGGGAATGTGGTGGGTGGGTATACAAGGCCACAGGAGGACTGGCAGCATTACATTTAGATGCCTGTGATACAGCTTCTACCACATGCAAGCTCCAAGGTGATGTCGCCCCTTTAATTTTTCCAACTGGATTTAATTAGAGTTTAAAAAAAAAAAAATTACATCACTGCATGCAATTGTATACATGGAATAATGAAAATAGGGTAATAAAGGTTGTAAAGTGTCGGTATCATTTAAAATTATAACTTCGTATCGGACCTACATGAACAGAAGAGTGGCCATCTTGGTGATACGGGATCTGTATGCCTGCACACTCGGTCCCTGACTCTGTCACTCATATGGATTTGTGAATGGGGAAGTTGCATTTGAACCGTGTGGCACAGCACAGGGATGGAACCGTGCAGGCTCACAGATCCTAGTTCTCCAAGATGGCTGCACTTTCCTGTTCATGTAGGTCTGATACGAAGTTATGACTTTAAATCATGCTGATACTTTACAAGCTTTATTACCTTATTTTTATTATTCCGTGTATACGAACATTGAATCAGAGGTGACCTCTATTGACATGACCGTTCTGCTTTAATGCATTCTCAGACACCACCAGTTCAATAATTGGGTCTCACTGCTCTTGTTTTTGTGTGTTCAGTACTCCAGCCTCAGGTTCAAAATCTGATGACCACACAGCAAATGCAGCCCTTGACAATACAGCAGCAGGTACAGACGGTCCAAGCCCAGAGAGTCTTAACCCAGGCGGCCAACGGTACCATCCAGACACTGACCCCTGCAACACAGAGTACCATTCAGACACTTACTCCAGCTGCTGTTCAGACTGTAACACCACAAGTCCAGCAGGTTCCTGTAAGTATAACTGACTGGTGGCTGCTGGGAATGGTTTCATGAAATTGGTGCAGGATACAAAATTAAACTCTTTGATGCCAGAGAAATCTTTTGAAGTCTGTAGGCAGCTTTTCGAGAATCCAATGGGTTAAATTCGATTGAATTGCGTTGTTATAAGTATTCATACGTTGATGCTTCCACTGCATTCTGTTACTACGCAGATTGCTTATATGAGTCCTTTTTTTTTTTTTTTTTTTTTTTTTTTTGTTTGTTTGTTTGTTTGTTTGTTAAATGCAACTTGCAAGTCTTTAAAGGGATAGTAATACTTCCAAATTGCTTATCTCCATATTGTAGCTATGCTAAAAAGAAATTTATTGTCCCCAGTGTCATCTCTCAAACACTTGTGGTTTGTGAGTTAATAGCGCGCAAAGTTCCTCCTCCCTCCCCCTTCCCTGAAGTCAGTGTTCTAGCTGACTGCAGGGATATCCAGTTTTATTTTTCATCAGTCGGCTCTGCAGCAGAGCCGAGATCGCGTTTATAGAAAAAAGAATTTTCATTGAATGGAACCAAGCACATGTAGAAGACTGTTTCAGTGAAAGAATTCTTTTTTTATAAACGCAATTTCGGCTCTGCTGCACAGCCGTCTGATTGCACATAAGACTACCGTACGACAGCTTCCCCTGCAGTCAGCTAGAACGGTGATTTGAGGGAGAAGGGTACTTTGCATGCTATTATCTCTCAAACCATAAGGGTTTGAGAGATGACAGTGGGGCAATAAATTTCTTTTTCGCATAACTACAATATGGGGATTAGTAATTTGGAAGTATTACTATCACTTTAAGTAAGCAAAAGATCACCAGTGAAAATAGGGTAGTTCTTGTTCACTTAGCCAACAAAATCTATTCTCTGTTGTCCTGTGTGGATCACAGGAATCATGGGGGTAAAGTCTCCTCCTCCAGGAGGGTGAGGCTCTTCTAAAAACAATGGCTTGAGGTGGAGACTTTACCACTGTCTACTACATTCAGTTCATTCAATTTTAGTGACCTTCCACAGAAGACAGATGTATGGACACTGCTCTTAGTTGTTCTTCATATATGGTGCTGTAAAATCCCCAATAAGGTAGGCTCCTATTAACCAGTTTCCTCTCTCATGGATTGCACAATTCACAGGTTCATTTTAAGGATGTTTAAACCTGTGGAGGTTGACTTGATTCATTTTGATCTTTACCTGTCAAGTGAGCCTTCTTGAAGCTCATTCCTCCTAATAGGAGCCTGAAGAGTGAAGCTACTGTGAGTTAACCTCTTAACTATTGTAGTCCTGCATTGTGTACCTGTGTACACCACAGTGTGATATTCTGCCTGACTTGCACTCTGATCTATTACTTTCATTTGGTTACCTCTATCCAGGCTGCTTGGGTTATTAACCCCTTCCTTCCCGTCTATTAAGGGGTGGGCCAGGGGGCGTGTCTTTACTTTGCTTTTATGAAGATTCACTCATAATTTATCTTTTTTTTTTTTTTTTTTTTTTAATTTTTCTATTTTTTTTTTTACCGTAACAATGGATGCCAGCCTTATCAGCTGCGGAGTGGTCCTGTGTCACAGCAGTGCCCAGGGTCGGTGGTCTTCGGAGGAATCTCTTCTTCCCATCAATGTGTTGGAGCTTCGGGCGATATTTCATGCTCTTCGCCTCTGGACACGTCATCTGGAGGGATGTCCAGTCAGAGTCCAATCCGACACACAGTGGAGAGTGGGAACTGAATCAAGTAGTGTTCAACCTTCTTGATCAGAAGTGAGTACTTGCCTCGATCTGATGGCAACAAGTCACAGTCGGAAGGTTCCGTTTGCCCTGCTCTTGCTGGAGGCACCCTCTAGCTTTGGCAGTGAATGCCATGTCAATGCCATGGCACTTCCCTCTGGCGTACATCTTTCTTCCCATTCCCATGCTACACAGGGTGTTGCGGAAACTGCGTCTGGAGCATTCTCCAGTCCTTCTGATTGCTTCGTACTGGCCTTGTCAGGCTTGGTTTCTGGAACTTCTGGATCTTCGTCGTGGAGCCATTCCAGTTGCCTCACCTTTCAGAGGATGGTGGCCCGTCTGGGTTTGACAGCACGGAAATTGAATCCTCAATACTGAAGAAGTGTTTCTCTTCTGGTGTGGTGGCCACTATGCTTAGTGCCCGCAAGCCTGTTTCTTCTAAGGCCTCCATAGAGTCTGGTCCACCTTTCTCTCTTGGTGCGCTGATAAAGATCTTTCCCCGGAATGTGATCTTCCAACGGTCCTGTCCTTCCTGCAGGACGGAGTGGATAAGGGTCTCAGTTTATGTTCCCTTAAGGTTCAGACTTCTGTGCTCTGTCTTCTTTCAGAGACGTATCGCTCTCATTCCTGATGTCAAGGTTTCCTTTCAGGGCGTTGCTCATGCTCGTCCTGTCTTTAAGAACCCTACACCTCAGTGGGATCTTAACTTGGTTTTGGGCATCCTTCAGCGCCCTTCCTTTGAGTCTTTGGCTACTATTCCTCTGCTCATGCTGACTTGGAAAATGTATTTTCTCCTGGCGATTGTGTCTGTTCGCCGTGTCGTGGAGTTGCATGCCCTGCCTTATAAACCTCCCTTTTTGGTGTTTCGTAAAGACCAGGCAGTTTTTCGCACTTCTCAGAAGTTCCTCCCGAAGTTGGTCTCTGAATTCCACATTAATCAGGAAATTATAGTGCCTTCTTTCTACACTGACCCTATGTCCGACAAGGCAAGGGATCTTCACTTGTTGGAAATGGTGCGATGTCTAAAGTTCTATGTGCACCTCACTGAGTCTGTTCGCCAGTCTGATGCCTTGTTCGTTGTTCCTGAGGGTCCCAGGGCAGGTAGACCTGCATCCAAGGTGACCATAGCATCTTGGATTAAATCTACTATTCGTAAGGCTTACGAACTGCGGAAGAAGCCTGTTCCATTTTGGGTTTTGGCTCATTCCACTAGATCCATTGGGGCATTTTGGGCTTACAAGAATCAAGCCTCAGCTGATCAGTTGTGCAAGGCTGCCACTTGGTGCTCTGTGCACACCTTTTCTAAGCACTCCCGCGTTGATGTGCTGGCATCGGCTGATGCCAGTTTGGGACGGAAGATCCTAGATGCAGTTTTGCCTCTCTAGGTTCTCTTTTCGTCTCTTCAGTACTCCTTCACTTTTGAGCCCAGTTGGCTCGAGTTTGTGTGCTGTGCAATGTTCCTTGTGTGGTTCTGCACCGGTTTTGGTGCCCGTTGACACTTCATTGTTGTTTTTGGTCGGATGGTTCATATAGACTCTGGTGACTTTGGGGGCTCTGCATCTGGTCCTTGCCTTCCCTCATCTGGGAAACCCAATGTTTGGACATCCCAAAGTTACCAGTAACGTATATTGGACGACAGAGAAGAGAGGATTTTTGCCCTACCTGTTAAATCCTTTTCTCTTTGTCCATATAGGCTACTGGTCTACCACCCTGTCAAGGGACCATGCTTGGTTCTCCTGTGACTGAACGTGGAAGTCCTTTCGGGTTCATGCTCACAGTATTCTTCTTTTCCCTTCTTACTAGTTAGGGTCTCAAATCTTTCTGGAGGGGGGTGGCTAGATGCAGCTAAGGAGAGAAGGTAGGCTCCACCCAGAATTCTCTTCAAGAATTTTTCCTGCCTACTTAAAGGGGAGGTCACCCACCCAAAGTAACCAGTAACCTATATGGTCAAAGAGAAAAGGAATAAACAGGTAAGACTAAAATCCTCTTTCCTAAGCTGTGCTCCTTCTTTGATGCGGCTTTGGGTCAGTGGGCTACATTTCCTCAGGTTGATTCCCCTATTTCTAGTCTTTCTAAATCCACTGCCTTGCCCGTTCCGGATGCTTCGGCGTTTAAGGATTTAACTGATAGGAAGCTGGAAGCTATCCTGAAGTCTGCCTTTGCTGCCATAGGTACGTCCATGAGGCCTACCTTGGTCTGTATAGGAGATTGTTGTGCCTTCCTCTTGTCCTGACCCTAAATCTGACAAGGAGAGGGATCTCCACTTGTTGGATGTGATGCGTTGCCTTAAGATCTCTGTCCACTATTCTGAATCTTTCCGTAAGACTGATGCCTTGTTTGTCATCCTTGTGGGTCCCGGGCTGGTTTGGCTGCGTCCAAGGTCACTTTTGCATCCTTTATTATGTCTACCATCCGCAAGGTTTATGAGCTCAGAGGGAAACTTGTTCCCTTCCGAATTACAGCACACTAGACCACGTCTGTTGGGGCCTTCTGGGCATACAAGAACCAGGCCTCCGCTGAACTGTGCAAAATGGCCACTTGACTGAAGCAAGCTTTGGCAGGAGAGTCCTGGAGGCAGTTTTGCCTGTCTAGTACTTTACATTTCTGTGCCTTATAGCTCTTTAACTGTTTGATCCCTGTTGGCTCTTATTCTTGTATGCTGGGTTATGTTATTCAGTGTCCATTAGTTTGGGCTGTTCCATGTCCTGGATAGTCCATGGGAACTCTGGTATCATGTGGGACCAGTGCTTGGTTCTTATCTTCTTCTCCCACCCATTGGAGCTCAATGTTGGTACATCCCCATGGTACCTGTAAGCTATATTGGATGACAGAGAATAGGATTTACCTGTTTAATCCTTTTCTCTTAGTTCATAAGACATACAGATCTGCAACCCACTAAAGGGACCATGCTTTGTTTCCTGTGGCTGGACATGGGAGTCAGATTGGGTCTGTGAACACAGGAGTTTTGCCTGGTCTTCTTGCTATCTAGCTCAGTAGGTTTATTGTCTCAAATCTGTCTGGAAGAGGGGAGTGGCTAGGTAGCCTCTATGGAGGAGGGGGAGGCTCCACCCTGCACTTCTTGAAGAATTGTTCCAGCCTACTGGGAGGAGCTGTCGCCTCCCCATGGTACCTGTAAGCTATATGGACTAAGAGAAAAGGATTTAACAGGTAAGACTAAAATCCTCTTTTCCCGTTGGCAGATGCTGCAGGCCTCAAGGATCAGGGGCTCGATTTAGTAGGGCTCGTTGGGGCAAGAATTGATACCGTAGGAATCCAATTGCCCTACCAGCAGAAACCACAACGAATGTTGAACCACAGAACCTGACTTTTGGCCCAGCTTTTTTTGTTCCCAAAACATGCACTAAATAGTGTCATGGATGGGCGCTTCAAAAGAAAACTGCAAACACTTGTTTTGACACACTGTCAGATACCGAGCGTAAGCTAAAATGGTCACCTTTCCAAACACTAACCCAGCACTACTCCTAACAAAGTGAAACTATGCTAGACCTAATACTATCCTAACACCCATATCCTAGAGTTGTATAACACTTACCTGTCATCCACTGTTAGTCTTCTTCTTTAATCTTCTATCTTGCTTCTTCCTTCTTATCTTTCTTCTATTCTCCGAAATATTATCCCACTAGAAATAGAATATAGAAGTTTAAATATGAAATGCCACCAAAGATATGCTAAAAGTGTATGCTTCTGACGGCAGGAGAGCAGAGCAAAGATTCCTCCCCCTTTCCCGTTAGATACCTCTTGGGCCCTTGCCGAAGCATTCTGAGGAAAACTTGAACAGAGACTGACTTTTACATGGCCAGTCTCTGTTCAATATGGTTCCCAGCCTTCCATTGGCTGGGATGGGGGTTTTCACACCTCCCAGCCAATCTGGGTCAAGCTGGAGGGATGACTAAACCCGCTAGAAGCTGATCGGCTGGGAGGTGCGTAACCCCCACATACCAGCCATTGGAAGGCTGGGAACCATTCTGAGCAGAGACTGGCCATATAAAAACCAGTCTCTGTTCAAATCTTCCTCAGAATGGCTCCTGCAGCTGAACCAGGAAGTGTTTGAACAGATATCCACCAATGGGAGGTCCTGGTGGTGGACTGCGATGGCATCCCGTGTGAACAGGAAGGTTCTACTTTCCTGTACTAAGGCAAAGTATCCTTGGGTCTTTGAGATGGACACAATGTCCATCCCATGGAATTTTCATCTTGCCTGTGTGTTTCCTCCACTACCTCTGATCCTCAGGTGATCAGGAAGACCAAGATGGAGGAGGGTCTCTAGTCATCCTAATTGCTACATTTTGTCCCTGTTGGTCCTGGTTTGCAGATCTTTTTCTCATTTTACCCATAGAGAAACTGTTCCTCTTTCCTCTGAGACCGGACTCTGAGTCCCATTTGGTACCAGCAGATGGAAAGGCTGTCCTTGACGGCATGGCTCTTAAAACCATATCCTGAAAAAGGGTTTCTTTGAGGATGTCTTATCATGATTCAAGCTTGGTAGCCTATTTCTTTCAATGCATATCATTGGATCTTGTCAGTCTTTTGATGATCAGGATTTATCTGCTCAGACCTTTGGCCTCCCTACGATCTTGGACATTTTACAGGATGGTGTGAACAAAGGTCTCCTCCTGAGCTCTATCGATGTACAGATCTTAGATGTCTCACTCCTTTTCCAGAAGCATATTGCTATTTTGCCAGTTGTTGTCTTTTGTTCAAGGGATAGCTCATGTAGTCCTCTCCTCTAGGGATTCCATGCCCCTGTGGGATTTTAACTTGGTCTTGAGCATGCTTCAGAAACCTCCCTTTGAACCTCCCTCTTTCATCGTTTTCGTTGCGTTTCGATGATTAAATGGCTTTTATTTTAGCCATTGATTCTGTGCGAAGGTTGCTGAGTTACAAACCTTGTCTTGTAATCCTCCCTTCCTGGTGTTTCACCAGGACAGTGCAGTGCTTCGTACTCGAGGTTTCCTACCAAAAGTAATTTCCGACTTTGAGATCAACCAGGAAATTGTCCTTCCTTTCTCTTGTCCTGGCCTTTTTTCCAAACGGGAAAAGGATCCTCGCTTGTATTATTATTATTTGCATTGTACACAGCCTTTTTGTAAATCAGATTCCCTCTTTCCCAAACATGAAAGTCCTAGAGTGCGTCAGGCTGCATTCAGAGTCACTATTGCTTCTTGGATCAAGGACCATACTCCAAGCATATGTGTTTAGAAAGAAATCCGTTCCTTTTGGAGTCATGGTGCACTCCACAACGTCTGTGAGTGCTTTTTGGGCCTACAAGAATCAAGCCTCTGCTGCACAGCTCTACAAGGTAGCATTGTGGTCCTCCTTGCACATGTTAACCAACCACTACATTGTCAACGTTCGGGCTTCAGCCGAGACCAGTTTCAGCCGGAAGGTCCTTCAGATGGTTTTACCTGTTTATGGACTCCTTTTTTTTTCCTTCTAACTACTCTCTGTTCAGTAGTTTGAGCCCTGCTGGCTCTTTTTTTGTTGATTGCTGTGTCAGTCCACTGTCCGTTGACAACGGAGGTTACACGAAACCCGTTTAGGCCTGTGGAATACTGGTATCCTATGCGTAGAGTTTCTTTTCCTTCCTAGAATCTTATGGATAATTTGGTATATCCACATGGTTTCTGTGTTCCATAAGGATTTCAGTGAAGTTACCATTAAATCCTTTTTTATTAGTCCATATGGAACACAGGACTTCTACGTGGAGAAAAAAAAAAACACTGTTGTACCTTCCCCAGGCAGAGAATTCCTTGTGGGGGTTTTTGTTCAGGGGTTTTCCTTCTTTTCTTCCAGCTTTTTGTACTTGTATGTGCCACTATATGTGAATCTAGATAGGTGGTGGTGGAGGGGTTTTGAGCTGGAGGAAGAGAAGGGAGTTTCTACATTATTGACCTGTCTTTTCTGAAGTCCCCTACCTTCTGGAGGAGGAATTCTCAACCCCATGGTTCCTGTGTTGCATATGGACTAAGAGTAAAGGATTTAATGGCAAGGTCACTAAAAACTTTTTTTTTTTTTTTTTTTTCTTTCCCCCAGACCTGGATAAAGTTACAGAGTAAACAGTTAAGTTATATTGAAAATTAACCTATGATCTAAAATCCCTTTCATGACACATTTTGATAAAAATGGCAAGGGAAACAGCATTAGTTCTGATTTTATCCCAAAGTTATCCTTATGCTGATTCATTTTGTCCAGACTTGTATAGCCAACAATCCTGACAATGTGGTGTGTTTACAGGTATTGGTTCAGCCTCAAATAATAAAGACTGAATCCTTAGTACTGACCGCATTAAAGGCAGATGGGAGCCCGATGATGACCACAGTGCAAAATCCAGCAATCACCACACTTGCTGCTCCACTACAGACCACTGCTCTGCAAGTACCTGTGAGTTAATTCTTCTACATAATGCCTAGACTAAGGACCCTATGTTCAAAGAAATGTGGAGCAAATCTTTGTCAAACCAACAGCAATATGGGTAACCAATGCTATTAATTTAAATAGGGTTTTATCCCCCTTAAATGATAGGCCTTTAAAACTTTGCATTGCAGTATTCTAGAGACCTTACATTCCTGGGGTGAATACTCCCATTTGAACCTGTGGAGGTTTTGCTAGTTTGTGTCCCCTTTGGTGCAGTTGGTTTTCCCTAGCTATTCCACTCTTTTGGACGCACGGCTCTAAGTGAGTCTGATGTACTAAGAAGAGGTGGAGGAATTCTGGAGAAAACCAGCTTGCACCATAAGGAGACAAATAAAAATGTCCATTGATTTTATATGGGGCTTTTAACGCTTTAAATGCTAGAGAGGTCTCCAAAGCCTTGCTTTGCAAAGAGCTTGAGACTTGTAACATTCACAGGGTTAAAAGTCCCATTTATAACAATGTGACATTGTATTTGTCCCCTTTGGCATGGTTTGTTTGCCTCAGAATTCCTCCATTTCTGCCACTGGAGAAAAATGTTTGTATAGACCATTCACTTACTTTAAAACTTTTGTTAGGCCTCTTAACCCTTTTGTTGTCTTAGGAAACTGTTGCAAACTGCTTTGGCATCAGAAGGATTGGCTTTCTTCACAGAGCATCCCAAATTGGTTATCTTTTATATGTAAGAAATGAAGATGTGTGGTAGATGAGAAAAGGGCCTGACTAATTTATATCTGCTGTTAAATTTCAGATGTTGTTTACGGTTTAATATTTAATCCTTTAATTTCCAAGGGGGGTGTCCCAAGCATTGGTGCGCAATGGGTTGGAAACCCTTCTAGCACTCAGTATTTAGAAGAGCTTGCTTTGTTTTAATTAAAATTTCTGACCTGGAGAGTTATGGGGTTATGCATGTTGTGCTCCCATACCCCTGGTTTTCACCACTAACTTTCTTCATAGCTGGAGCTCTAGTTGTATCGGTGCTTTTATTTGAAATTTTCATCCCACCAGTAGATCTTTTCACAAGCCTAGATATTTTTCACTGTCGTCCAATACAGGTTACTGGTAACTTTGGGTAGGCAGGAACAATTCTAGAAATGACTGCAGGGTGTGGAGCCTATCTTCCCTCCTTGGCTGCAGCTAGCCAGTCAGTTCCAGAAAGATTTGTTCCTTGGTGAAGGCACAGGCAAGTGAACAGTTCTGCTATAGTTTTAGCTAATTTTTTTATTTTTTTGTTAGAAATGGCATACCACCATAAGGCGGATTACCATAACTGACAATGCCCTTATATGTGGCTAGCTCAGTATCCAAGTGCTTTTTGTGGACCTTTAAGCCCCGAGGGGGAAAATCTTGCTTCCCCAGGAGTTACCCATTGAGGTTACTTCTTATTACATGGTAATCTGAAGACCGAAGATCTGCAGGAAAGGTGAGCAATCCTTTGAGTGCTGCAGGTCCACTTGTCCCACAGTGCCCCTCCGCACAGGGGTTATTCCTGGAAGTTCTTATTGCACGCTCCTGCACTCATTGGGTCTTTCTGTTATGTCTGTCCATATTTGAAGCAACTTTATGTGGTAAATTAACCCTTTAACTGCTGGTTGGCATCTTTTGGGGTTGTTATTGGCACTTTCCCTACTGGGTTCAGTGGGTCTGATTACATGTTCTAGTGATGTTTCATGTATTTTTAATTATCCGTTAAAACTTTGACGAAATTGTTGCGCTCTTTACCGCATAGACGCCATTGCTCCATTCACTTCTATGGGACTGTATTGTTTCGGACAGATCTCTACAACCGCTCAACGTAGCGACTTCAGAGATGGCTCATTTTAACGTCTGACCTTGCTCTATCATCCGGTTCACATTGCAAGTGTGTTGGGGAGCTCAGGGGGCTTCGGGCACTGTTGGGGTCCTTTTTCTGGGAAAACTACATTTCCCATGAGCGATTGCTTTGCGCTCTCGTTTCTGATTGGCTTCTGTCGTGACAACCATCTTGTGAGCTTTACAGAATGAGTATCCTACGCGGGGCTTGGACTCTCCTTCTCTCCTTTGCAGAGTAACCCTTTGCCTGCCAGATAAGTGTATTTTAAAGATTTCTGCGGTGAAATTTTACTCTTACACACTGTAAATTGGGTGATTTAATTATTCTGAACATTGTTGACACTGTGAGAATGTCTACTCCATTGGATCTTGGGGACAGGCCTAAGACTAAGGAATCTGGGGTTTCTATCCCCCATTGCGCATTGTTCCTCATGTCATACAGGATTGTCTAGAGAATTCTCAGGACATTTATGCCCAGCATGTTCTGATATCCCTGAGTCTATCCCAGGGACCTCCAGCCATGTATTAGAGCCAGTTTGGGTGCAAGAGTTCAAGGCTGCTACCAGGGACCTCAGGTCTACGTTGCAACTCTTTCCTTCCCAGTTACAGGGGGTCTTCCATTCCTGGCAAACCCCTTCCTCAGTCAGATCTTCCCTGCCCAAACCGCAAGGAGTACCTGATGTTTCAGATTCCTCTGAAGAGGAACTGTTGGATTCAGATGTTGAGGAATGTTCTGCTGTCGGCTCCTCTCAATTTTTTTGGGATCCTTTTGAAGTTGATCCAGAACCCTTGGCTGAGGGCCTGATCAGGTTGTCTTAAACACGCTAAACATTCCCCCAGTTCCTCAGATCCCTCTGATGTATTCCAGGAGCCTATAAAGCCCCTTACTTGTTTTCCACCTAACCCCACTCTGGACCGCCTAGTGGCTGATGAGTGGAAATCTCCGGACAGAAAGCCTTCTGCCTCCCAAGAAGTTTGCTAAGCTTTACCCCTTTTCAGAGGCAGCGCTTGCTCAATGGGTTCATCCCACTAAGGTGGACGCTCCTATCTCAAGGCTATCTAAGCCTACCGCCTTGCCGTTTTCTGATGCATCCTCTCTGAAGGACTGGACCGATAAGAAGCTTGAGGTTTCCCTCAAGTCCATTTTTGCCACTGCTGGTACAGCCATGTGTCCATCATTCTCTGCGGCATGGGTTAACTGGGCCATTGCGGTCTGGACTGAACAACTTGCCCTAGCTGTATGTCGGGATCGTCTTCGGGTATGTTGCGGCTTCTTGCCAACATATCTGAGGCCCAGCACTATGTTTCTGTTGCCTTATTTGATGCTATCCATCTGGTGGCAAGGGTTTTCACCATGTCTGTGTTTGCCAGACAAACTCTTTGGCTCAAGATCTGGGCTGCTGACACCTCTTCTAAGAAAGTCTTGCTGTCCTTGCCCTTTCAGGGTACATCCTTATTTAGGCCAGATCTTAAGGATATGATCATTGAGGCCACAGGGGGGTAAGAGTACTCATCTGCCCTTGGTCCCCAGGAAGAAACCTCCTCTCAAGCGTAACAGGTTTTTTCGTCCCTTTCAGATTGAGACACGTCCGGCGAGCCAGGCGGTTCCCTCAACTCCACGTGCCTCCTCCAAGCCCAAACAGCAATGGAAGCCCAAGGTCTCCTCAAAGCCCAAGGCTTTCAAGACTTCTCCGGCATGACTCAACAAACCCGAGTCCCCCTTCGTCACTGTCACAGCATTTGGGAGGATTCAGTGGTGGACCCGTGGGTTTTACAAGTAGTGGCGGAAGGGTATGGGATCCCTTTTGCCTCTCTTCCTCTCTTTTGCTTTTTCCCCCTCTCATACACCCCAGGGTGTGGAAAAAGTGCTGTCTCTTCAACTACGCTATCCAGTCTCTTCTGGACAAGGATGTTCTGGAACCCATTACAGTTCAGGACAGAGGTACAGGTTTTTACTCAAACCTCTTCGTAGTGTCCAAGAAGGACGACGGTTGTCATCCAGTTTTGGACTTGTAGGATGTCAATTCCTTTGTGATCCGGTCTCATCACCAGGAGTCCCTTAGGACGGTGATTGCGGCTATGATTCTGGGTGAATTTCTTGCTTCTCTGGACCTTCAGGATGCGTATTTACATATCTCCTTTCATCCAGAGAGCCGGCAGTATCTCAGATTTGCCTGCGGCCAAGGGCATTTTCAGTTCTCAGCTCTTCCCTTTGTTCTGACTACAATGCCTCAGGTCTTCAACCGTGTCCTGGGAGCCTTAGTGTCCATCCTCCACTGGGATGGCATCAGAGTTACGCCATACATGGACGACCTGCTTCCTCTGTGGAACTTCTTCGTCAGCAGGTTCCGGTCTGCATTCGCGCTGTCACCCATCATGGGTGGATCATCAACTTGGACAAGTCGGATCTTGTCCCCTCCCAGGATCTGGTCTTCCTGGGCCTTCTCTTCGACACTCAGCAGAGCATGGTGTTTCTCATGGAGGAAGTGGCTCACCAGATCGCACACAGGGTTTTGGCTGTTCTAGCTTAAGATCCAATTTCAGCCAAGAAGCTATCCTCTCTGGTGGGGAAATTCATCTCCACCATGGAAGCAGTCCCCTTTGCCATGGCTCACACCAAGGAGCTCCAGCGGTTTGTGACAGACATCAGTATCCCTCCCTCTTCATGTGGAACTGAGTTTGTCGTGGTGGCTCGACCTCTCCAATCTCCTGAAAGGCAAGTCCTTCCTGATATCCTTCTGGACCACGGTGACAATGGATGCCAGCCTCTTAGGCTGTGGAGCAGTCCTGGAGTGCTCACGGACGGTAGTCTCTGTAGGAATCTCTCCTTCCCATCAAAGTATTGGAACTTCGGGCGATATTTGATGCTCTTTGTCACTGGACGCCCCAGCTGGAAGACTTCCAGTCCAGGTTCAGTCTGACAAATCCACAGCTGTGGCTTGCATCAATAAGCAGCGCGGAACAAGAAGTCTTGCCGCTTGGGTAGAGGTCAAGGCTATTTTGTCCTGGGCAGAAGAACACGTTCCTGCCATATCCACAGTGCACATTCCAGGCGTAGACAACATCATGATGGACTTCCTCAGTCGACACACAGTGGACAGCGGAGAGTGAAAACTGCATCCAGAGGTGTTCAACCTCATTGTTCAGAAGTGGGGTCTTCCTTGCATCGACCTGATGGCCACAAGACACAGCCGGAACGTTCCAAGGTTCTGCTCTTGCTGGAGGCATCCTCTAGCTTTGGCAGTAGATGCCATGTCCATTCCTTGGTTATTTCCTCTGGCTTACTTCTTCCCTCCTCTTCCTATGTTGCACAGGGTGTTACGGAAATTGAGACTGGAGCGTTGTCCAGTCATTCTGGTTTCTCCGTACTGGCCTTGACAGGTTTGGTTTCCGGAGCTTCTGGATCTGTCAGTGGCAGAACCGTTCTGACTCCCCTCTCTTCTGGATCTTCACCTCCAGGATTTCCTGTGGAAAGAGGACGTTCATCATCTAGCTTTGACGGCTTGGAAATTGAATCCTTAATATTGAAGAGAGGTTTTTCTTTCGGTGTGGTGGCTACCATGCTTAATGCTCGCAAGCCAGTTTCCTCAAAGGCCTACCGTTGTGTCTGGTTGACCTTCCTATCTTGGTGTGCCGATAGGGACTTGTCTCAGGAATTTGATCTGCCCACGGTCTTGTCCTCCTTGCAGGACGGTGTGGATAAGGGCCTCAGTTTGAGTTCCCTTAAGGTTCAGACTTCTGCTCTCTCTGTTTTCTTTCAGAGGCGCATTGCTATCCTCCCTGATGTCAAGGTGTTTTTCCAGGGCGTTGCTCATACTTGCCCTGTCTTTAAGGCTCCTGCTCCTCAGTGGGGTCTTAATCTCGTTCTGGGTTTGCTTCAGCGCCCTCCCTTTGAGTCTTTGGCTTCTATTCCTCTATGCCTTCTGACGTGGAAAATGGCCTCTCTCCTGGCAATCGTGTCTGTTCGCTGTGTTATGGAGTTGCATTCTTCCTGTAGCCCACCATTTTTGGTGTTTCACAAGGACAAGGCGGTGCTTCGCGCCTCTCAGGAGTTCCTTCCCAAGGCGGTTTCGGAGTTCCACATCAATCAGGAGATTGTGGTGCCCTCTTTCTGCCCTGATCCCAACTCTGACAAGGAGAGGGATCTCCACTTGTTAGACGTGGTGCGTTGTCTCAAGTTTTATGTACATCTCACTGAGTCTATCAGGCAATCAGACGCACTGTTCATCATTCCTGAGGGTCCCAGGGCAGGAAGATCTGCATCCAAAGTGACTATTGCTTCTTGGATCAAGTCCACTATTCGTAAGGCTTATGAGCTGAGGAAGAAGCCTGTCCCCTTTCAGGTTCACGGCTCATTCTACTCAATCTGTTGGGGCCTCTTGGGCTTACAAAGAATCAGGCCTCTGCTGATCAGTTTTGCAAGGCTGCCACTTGGTCTTCTGTGCACACCTTTTCGAAGCACTACCGTGTTGATGTGTTGGCATCGGCTGATGCCAGCTTTGGAAGGAAGATCCTGGAGGCCTGTCTTGGATCTTCTTCGGTTCTTGGTGTTTCCTTCTCTTTTGAGCCCTGTTGGCTCTAGTTCAGTGTGCTGTGTAACCGTTTGGGGTGTACCCCTGTTCAGTGTCCGTTGACACTTTTTTGTTGTTGGGCTATCTCTGATCTGATGGTTCATATACACGCTGGTGACTTTGGGGGGCCTTGTGCCTGGTCCTTGCCTTACTTCCCAATTCTGGAAAACTCAATGGTTGGACATCCCAGTGTTACCAGTAACCTGTATTGGACAACAGAGAAGAGGATTTTAGTCTTGCCTGTTAAATCCTTTTCTCTTAGTCCATACAGGTTATGGTCTCCCACCCTGTCAAGAGACCATGCTTGGCTCTCCTGTGGCAGACCGTGGGTGTCCATCGGGGTCGCGCTCACAGGAGTCTTCTTTCCTTCCATTATCTAGTCCGTAGTTAGTGTTTCCGTCTTTCTGGAGCTGGCTGCAGCCAGGGAGGGAAGGTAGGCTCCACCCCCTGCCTACAATTATAGAATTGTTTCTGCCTATAATTAAAGAGGTGGATCGCCTCCCCAAAGTTACCAGTAACCTGTATGGACTAAGAGAAAAGGATTTAACAAGTAAGACTAAAATCCTCTTTTCATGTGGATGTGTTGGCAGCTATGCGTGATCATTTTGACCAAATTGCTTTTGCA
Source organism: Rhinophrynus dorsalis (assembly GCA_037306005.1). Taxonomy (NCBI): domain Eukaryota; kingdom Metazoa; phylum Chordata; class Amphibia; order Anura; family Rhinophrynidae; genus Rhinophrynus; species Rhinophrynus dorsalis. The sequence continues at coordinate 117,898,659 of CM074722.1, forward strand.
AAGTCCCAATTAGTACTAGGTGTGTAGTAATTGAAATAAACACTAACAGGAGATTACTGTTCTGTGAACCAAAAATTGAAGCATTCTACATGTCAGAACAATTGTCTGTTTAAGTTAGACTCAGATCTGGCCTATTGATCAACTTAGACATTCACATAATTTTTTGTAAATGCTGGTATAGATTAGATAATCTTGAAATGATTAGTAGGATATGAATATGACAGATCAGCTTCCCTGGGGTGAGCCTCCAATGCCAGTGGTTGCACTTCAGTGTATGCATTAGAGTATATGACTGATTTAATGAATATGGGAGCCACGAATGCCTGCAAGTTCCCTGTCCCTCTCTCACAGTATGCATAGAAAAATTAGTAAACTTGCACCAGTTTTCTCTGCTTTTTGTCAGTACATAATGTAAAACAAGTTACAAAGAAAAGGAATGCCCCAAAGACCCCACCAGCACCACTTCCCAATGCCCTCTCTTTGGCACAAATGGCATGAATGGGAGAGTTTTAGGCATAAGTAGCTTAATACATTGGCGTTGGGCAGATGTCGGACACGAAACAGATTCCAGATCTCTTGTGCATATTTGTACAGTTCACCCTTTCCCCCACCACACACATGCTTGTGAGTATTTGGACTGATAATGCAATTCTATACAGGGCCTCCTGCTTATTGATCAGATATTGCTTTAAGTGGTATTCATTCATATTATGGGACATAGTGCATAATATAGCAACTTGGATGTTAGACGGGGTCTCCCTTTGATTTTAAATGGGGAACCCACTTACATAAGTTAGAAATATAAATTATATGTCGTCCAATATAGGTTGCTGGTAACTTTGGGAAGGCAGGAAACCATTCTGGAAAGAATTTCAGGGTGGAGCCTTCCTTCCTTAGCTGGTCACCAGCCAATTCCCTCCCAGTTAGATTATTTCCTTGAACAGGAAAGGCAAGAGAAACAGTTCTGCTATAGTTTTAGCTTTTTTATTGTTTTCTGTTAGATAAGGAATACCACCATTCGGTGGATTACCATTAATGACAATTCCCAAGTGGATAGGTCAGTTTCCCAGGGCTGTTGTGGACCTGTCAGCCCTGAGAAGGAAAAGCTTGTGTTGCATGTTTTTTCCCTAGGAGTTGCCCACTGAGTCTACTTCTTTAGCAGTGGTAATCTGAAGACAGAAGACCTGCTAAAAAGGTGAGCAGCCCTTTGAATACTGAGGTACCATGCTTTCGCTCCTTACAGAGGTCTCTCTTGGAGTTCCTACTGCATACTCCTGCACTCATTGGGTTTATCTGTATGACTGTGGAGTTTTGGAGCACTGGGTTTCTGTGGTAAATTTACCCTTTAGCTGCTGGTTTGGGCACTTTTGAGGGCTTTATGGCACTTTCCCTACTGGGTCCAGTGTTTATTTCAGGTTTCTATCATTTGTTGATGCTTTTTACACCTTTGGTAACTTTTTTTAAAGTTCGGCGCCCTTTACCTTATAGAAGCCATGCTCCATTCACCTCTGTGGGACATAGCTCTGCAACCGCTCAACATAGCAACGTCAGAGACTGCTCATTTTGTTTGTATATCCCTGTTCTATCATCCGGTTAATGTTCTGAGTGTTTTGGGGGGCTTTGGTCACTGCTTGGGGTACTTTTTAAGGGAAACTACATTTCTCATGAGCGCTTGCTTCGCTCGTTAGTTTCTGATTGTCTACCGTCGAGGATGCCATTTTCTGCTTTCCATTCATGAGTATCCTATGCAGGGCTTGTACTCTCCTTCTCTCCTTAGCAGATTAACAATTAACCTGCCAGATAAGTACATTTTAGCAATTTCTGGGGTGAAATACTTAATTTTAGACACTGTATTTGGGTATACCTTATACTTTCTGGCGTTTTGACCCTGTCAACTGTCAACTCCTTTGGAACTTGGGGCTAGGCCTAAGACTAAGGACATTGGGGTATCTCTGACCCCCATTGCGCATTGCTCCTCATGTCAATCAGGGCTACCTAGGGAATACTTATGTCATTTATGCCCCTCATGCGCTGCTACCCCTGCATCTCCCCCAGGGACCTCCAGCCATGCACTAGAGCCACTGTGGATGCAAGAGTTTAAGGCCACTACTAGAGACCTAAAGTCTACCTTACAGCTCCTTCCATCTCAATTATAGGGGGTCTTGCAATCCTTGCAGCCCCCTACTGCTATCAGGTCTTCCTTACCAAAACCGCAGTGCGTACCTGATGTATCAGACTCCTCTGAGGAGGAGCTGTTGGTGGATTTGCATGAGGGGGAATGTTCTGCTGTGGTATCCTTCCAAGTTTTTGGGGACCCCTTTGAAGCTGACCCTGATCCCTTAGCTGAGGGCTTAATCAAGGCAGTGCTCGCTACGCTGGACATTTCCCCAGTCCCTGAGACTCCCAAGGGCCCATGTGTTTCATAAATCTAAGAAGCAGTCCACCTTCTTCCCACCTAATCCCACTCTTGACCAACTTGTGTTAGACAAGTGAAAGTCTCCTAACAAGAAATCTGCTGTGTCTAGAAAGTTTGCTAAGCTGGCTCAGTGGGCTTATCCTCCAAAAGCTTTCGAAGACCACTGCTCTGCCTGTTACGGATGCTTTTGTCCTTAAAGACTGGACTGACAGGAAGCTTGAGACCTTGCTGAAGACTATCTTTGCAGCTGCAGGCACTTCATTGCATCCCTCATTGGCTGCTGCTTGGGTGAACTGGGCCATTCCAGTTTGGACTGAATAGCTCACTGTCACTGTCCATCAGGGTGCTCCCAAGGCTGACTTGCTGCGACTTCTGGCCAACATCTCTGAGGCTCAGCATTATGTTTCTGCTGCCATCTTTGATGCCATCCTGGTGGTGGCTAGGGTTTCTACCATGTCTGTTGTCGCCAGATGGGCTTTTTGGCTCAAGATCTGGTCCGCTGACACCACCTCTAGAAGGCCTTCCTTTTGTTACCCTTTCAGGGCATGTCTTTCTTTGGGCCGGAGCTTAGGGACCACCTCAGTGAGGCCACTTTGGGTAAGAGTACTCTGTTACCCTTGGTTTCCAAGAAGAAGCATCTAGTTAAAAGGAATCTGCTTTTTCTTACATTTCAAACTGAAGCGCGTCCCACGAACCAGGCAGTTCCCCGGGCCCTGTGCTCCTCCAATACCCCAAGCAGCAGTCGAGGTCCAAGCAGTCCTCCACCAAGCCCAAGGCCTCCAAACCTCCTTCGGCATGACTCGCCGAACCCCGGTCCCCACGGGCCGGTGGGTGGTCATCTGCTCCACTTCCTCAATGTCTGGACAGACACCATGGTGGATCCGTGGGTTTTGCAGGTGGTCTCGGAGGGGTACAAGATCCCTTTCACTTCTCTATCTCCATTCAGGTTCTTTCTTTCACACACTCCTCAGGGAGAGGAGAAGCGCTGGCTCTTCAACAACGCTATCCAGACCCTTTTAGACAAGGAGGTTCTGGAACCGGTTCCTGACTGGGAAAAAGGAGTAGAAACCTAAACCACCCTGTTTGTGGTTTCCAAGAAGGACGGTGGCTGTCATCGTATTTTCGTCCGATTTTGGACCTAAAGAATCTCAACTCCTTTGTGGTCAAGACTCATTATCACCAGGTGTCCCTGAGGACTGTGATAGCAGCCATGTCTCCTGTAGAATTTCTCGCCTCTCTGGACCTTCAGGATGCATACCTGCATATCGCCATAAATCCAGAGAGCCGGCATAACCTCCGGTTTGCTTGCCACCAAGGGCATTTTCAGTTTTCTGCTCTTCTCTTTGGTCTCACTACAGCCTCCTTGCTCTTCAGTCGTGTCCTGGGTGCCTTATTGTCTGTTCTACACAGGGGTGGCATCAGGGTCACTCCATGCATGGACTACTTGCTCCTGATCGCCCCCTCTCTGGAATTCCTTCGCCAGCAGGTAGAGGACTGCATTCATGCCCTCACCCATCATGGATAGGTCCTCAACATGTACAAGTCGGATTTGATGCCATCCCAGAGACTGGTGTTTCTGGGTCTCCTCTTCGACGCAAGTCATGGTGTTTCTCAAGGACAAGGTGGCGCACCAGATCACCAATAATGTGTCCTCGGTCCTGGCCTCCGATCCATTGCCTGCCAAGAAGTTGACCTCCCTAGTGGGGAAGTTCATATCCACCATTGAAGCAGTCCCATTCGCCATGGCTCACACAAGGGATCTGCAGTGGTTTGTGATCCAGGTTTGCAAGGGCAAGACAGATCTCCTGCGGATGTCAGTCTCTCTACCCCTACATGTGGAGCTGAGCCTGTCATTGTAGCTCGACCTGTCCAGTCTCCTGAAGGGCAGACCCTTCCTGATATCCTTCTAGACATCTGTGACGACGGATGCCAACCTATCCAGCTGGGGTGCAGTCCTGGGCCCCATGAACGCCCTGGGTCGGTGGTCAGAGGAGGAATCTCTCCTTCCCATCAATGTCCTGGAACTTAGAGTGATATTTCACGCTCTCCGGTACTGGACGTTCAACCTGGAGGACTGTCCGGTTCAAGTTCAGTCCAACAATGCCACGGCCGTCTTACATCAACAAGGAAGGTGGAACAAGAAGTCACACAGCTTGGTTGGATGTCAAGGCTATTTTGTCTTGGGCAGAAGAACATGTTCCTGCCATAGCCGCAGTTCATATTCCCAGCATAGACAATGTTCTGGCAGACTTCCTATGTCGACACACAGTGGACGGCGGTGAGTGAGAACTTCATTAGGAAGTGTTCATCCTCATTGTCTGGAAGTGGGGAACTTCCTTGCATCAATCAATGGCTACGAGGTACAAACGGAAGGTTCTGTTTTTCTGCTCTCGCTGGAGGAACCCTCTGGCTTTGACAGTGGATGCCATGTCGATTCCATGGCACTTCCCTCTGGTGTACATCTCCATTCCCATGCAACACAAGGTGTTGCTGAAGCTGTGTCTGGAGTGTTCCCCAAGTCATTCTGATTGATCTGTACTGTCCTCATCAGGCTTTGTTTCTGGAGCTTCTGGATCTCTCGGTGGCGAGCCCTTCCGGCTTCCCCACCGTCCGGATCTATAAGTGTACCTGAGGAAGGAGGATATAGACCGTCTGGGTTTGATGGCATGAAAATTGAATCCTCAGTATCGAAGAGGAAAGGTTTCTCTTCGGGTGTGGGGACCACTATGCTTTATGCCCGCAAACCTATTCCTCTAAAGCATACCATAGTCTGGTCTACCTTTCTTTCTTTGTGTGCTGATGGGGATCTTTCCCATGATTTTGACCTTCCCACGATCCTATCTTTTTTGCAGAATGGGAAGGACAAGGGGCTCAGCTTGAGTTCCTTGAAGGTCCAGACTTTCGCGCTCTCTATTTTCTTTCAGAGGCGCATTGCCATCCTTCTTGATGTCAAGGTTTTTTTTTCAGGGTGTTGCTCATGCTCGTCCTGCCTTTAAGAACCATGCTCGTCAGTGGCATCTTAAAGTGGTCTTGGGCGTACTTCAGCGTCCCCCATTTGAGTCATTGGCTACTATTCCTCTGTGTTTGTTAACTTGGAAGTTGGCGCTTCTTCTGGCAATTGTCTGTTCACCGAGTTGCATGCCTCGTCTTGTAAACCTCGCTTTTTGGTGTTTCACAAGGACAAGGCAGTTCTTTGCACTTCTTTGGAGTTCCTTCCGAAGGTGGTCTCTGAATTCCATATTAATCAGGAAATCATGGTGCCTTCTTTGTGTCCCTACATCTGACAAGGAAAGGGATCTTCACTTGTTAGATGTGGTGCGCTGCCTTAAGTTCTATGTGCATGCACAACTGATATGCAATTGAAGTGCAGAATTTCAACTTTAATTCAAGGGGTTGAAGAAAAATATCTTAAACGTTTAGCAATTGCAACAATTTTCATACACAGTCCCCTTATTTCAGGGGCTCAAATTTAATTGGACAGATTAACACAATCCTAAATAAAATTTTTAATAATTTGTCGAGCATTCTTTGCGTGTAATGACTGCTTGAAGTCTGAAATGCACGGACATCACAAAATGCTGGGTTTGCTCTTTTGCGATGCCTTTGCGGGCCTTTACTGCAGCTGTCTTCAGTTGTTTTTTGTTTGTGGGTCTTTCTGCCTTAAGTTTTGTCTTCAGCAAGTGAAATGTATGCTTGATCGGGTTGAGATCAGGTGATTGACTCGGCCATTGCAGAATATTGCAGAACATTCCACTTCTTTTGCCTTAAAAACTCCTTATTACTTTAGCAGTATGTTTTGGGTCATTGTCCATCTGTAAAGCGAAGCACCGTCCAATCAACTTCTCTGAATTTGGCTGAATCTGAGCAGACAATATATCCCTATACACTTCAGAATTCATGCAGTTGCTGCTTTCACATCAATAAACACTAGTGACCCAGTGCCATTGGAAGCCATGCATGGCCATGCCATCACATTTCCTCCACCGTGTTTTACAGATGATGTGGTATGCTTCGGATCATGAGCCGTTCCAAGTCTTCTCCATACTTTTTTCTTCTCATCATTCTGGTACAGGTTGATCTTAGATTTAATCTGTCCAAAGAATGCCGTTCCGTTACTGGGCTGGCTTTTTTTTTTTTTTTTTGATGTTTTTTGGCAAAATCTAATCTGGCCTTTCTATTCTTGAGGCTTATGAATGGTTTGGCCCTTGTTGTGAACCCTCTGTATTTGCTCTTGTGAAGTCTTCTCTATATGGTAAACTTGGATAATGATATGCCTACCTCCTGGAGAGTGTTCTTCACTTGGCTGGATGTTGTGAACGTTTTTTTCTTTACCATGGAACTGATCCTACGATTATCCCCCAATGTTGTCTTACGTGGACGTCCAGGCCTTTTTGTGTTGCAGAGCTCACCAGTGCGTTAATTTTTTTTCTCAGAATGTACCAAACTCTTGATTTGGCCACTCCTAATGTTCCTGCTTTTGCTTTGATGGATTTTTTTTTTTTTTGCAGCCACACTTGCATTGAGAGCTTCTTTCACCATATGTTGTGGGTTCACAACAGCTTCCAAATGCGAATGCCACATCTAGAATAACTTCAGAACTTTTACCTGCTTAATTGATGAAGAAATAATGAAGGAATAGCCCATGTCCTTGAAACAGCTTTTGAGTCAATTGTCCAATTACTTTTTGTAGAGAGAGCTACATATTAAAGAGCTGTAATTCCTAAACCCTTGAATACCCTCAAATTAAAGCTGAGAAACTGTACTTTAAACCCATATTTATTATTTAACTGTAACTTGAGTTTATTTTGCTAAACAGCCAAAACACCTAAACTTGTGTCAGTGTCCAAATATTTCCGGACCTAACTGTATATACACGTGTTTGTTAACTGGATCCCTCCTTACCCTGTGGTTTGCCCTTGACTAATGGCATTGCTCTCCTGTAGGGGAAAGGCTCTGCTGTTCAATTCTCAGAAAAAAACTATACAGATTAGTTAATGATTGATGGGTTAGCCTTGAAACCTTATCAGTATTTTATGGGTCAATGCATCCTGCGTGTTACAGCTAGATGTAGATCCTCCTTTGCTTGCTATTATATAAGCGAGTGCACATGTTACATAAATATTATGAATCAGTTGTAAAGAAGTATCCTGTACAAAATATGAGCTGATGTTGAGGATTTCTTATTTTGTATTTAAGATTTTGTACTGCAGTATATCTTATCCCATTTCATGCACCTTCCATAGGGGTGTACATGCCAAACAGTACATACAGGTTACTGGTCTCCCACCCTGTCAAGGGACCATGCTTGGCTTTCCTGTGGCAGACTGTGGGGGTCCTTGGGGGTCATGCTCACAGGAGTCTTCTTTCCCTTCCACTATTTAGTCAATAGTTAATGTCTCAAATCTTTCTGGAGCTGGTTGGCTAGCTGCAGCCAAGGAGGGAAGGGAGGCCTCCACCCCCTGCATACACTTCTAGAATTCTTCCTTCCTATTAAAGGGGCGGATCGCCTCCCAGAGTTACCAGTAACATGTATGGACTAAGAGAAAAAGATTTAATAGGTAAGACTAAAATCCTCTTATGTGTGACTGATCGATGAAAAGTCATGAGTGCAGTTCTTCAATAAGCATTTTTATTTGTAATTTCTGTTACAACCTGCAATCAGTTCACTGTGTTTAGAAAGTCCATAGACTTTGATTCGTGTGTGTTTATGTAGGCTTTTTTTATTATTTTCTTTTTGTGCTCTCTGTTGGATTGCTTGAGTTCTTAGCAATTGCTGTCCATAACAAGTGACTGGAACAGCATGATCTGATGGCCACAATAGAAAATTTCTGATTTAATTAAAAAAATTGAGCTGTAATAACTTTTGAATTAAAAATCTCCCAGCAGTGGGAATACAGTTTCTTGCTGTAGCAGAAAAAACAATAAAAGTATATAAACAGAAATACCCAGGTTTTGCCCAAGGTATGATATTCCTACCAAAACAATAACCTGCAATGCCTTGCAGGACTGTCTTAACATAAATACGTATCTATGACGTTATTGATGGTATTCTGCCTGTCCCTTTTTAGACTCTGATGGGTGGCAGTGGGACCATTCTGACCACCATGCCGGTCATGATGGGGCAAGAGAAGATGCCCATCAAACAAGCGCCTGGCAGCCTGAAGCAGCCAGAGGTTCCCAAGGAAGGAGAGCGAAGAACAACACACAACATAATAGAGAAGAGGTACCGATCTTCCATCAATGATAAAATCATTGAACTGAAAGATTTGGTTATGGGCACAGATGCCAAGGTGAGTGTTATGAGTTGCTGGAGATATTTATACATGTGTATATTGATATGAATAAAATCATTCTATTGATAGAATTGTATTTAGTTTTTACTATATTCATATTTTATCAGAAGATTTGAGCTAGTTAAATTGCACATTCATCTGCATTATGCAATTATGGACATACGCACATGCAAAAAAAACAAACAAAACAAAAAACAACACACAGAGAAACAAAAAACACACACGTGCGCACAGAAACAGAGACGTGCGCACACAGAAACGCACGTGTTCACAGAGAGAAACCTAGATGCTCAGCAGAACCGCAGACGGATGGAAAAGCGCGCGCAGACAGATTGAAACAGGCGACTATACCCCTCAGAGAGCGAGCTCGTCCGGAGGGAGGGGGGAGCGAGCTCGTCCGGAGGGAGGGGGGGGAGCGAGCTCGTCCGGAGGGAGGTGGGAGCGCGCGCTCGTCCGGAGGGAGGGGGGAAAGCGCGCTCGCCAGGGGGGAGTGAGTGCGCGCTCGCGCTCGTCCGGGGGGGAGCGCGAGTGAGGGAGAGCTTGAGGGAGGGGTGCGTGCTTTCAGGGAAACAGAGTCTTGGGAAAAGTGCCATGCCTACTCATGAATCTGTCTACTGTGTTTTGGGACTGACTTTGGATCAGTTTAGTATACGGAGGTGTGAGCACTATGTAGATTCATTTTTCTCTGTTGTCCAATACAGGTTACTTGTAACTTTGGTAGGTGATCCGCCCTTTTAATTAGGCAGGAACAATTCTAGAATTTAATGTAGGGGGTGGAGCCTCCCTTCCCTCCTTGGCTTCAGCTAGCCAACCAGCTCCAGTAAGATTTGTTCCTTGGGGAAGACACAGGGTAGAGAACAGTTCTGCTATAGTTTAAGCTAATTTTTTATTTTTCTGTTAGAAATGGAATACTACCATTAGGCGGATTACCATAACGGACAATGCCCTTAAATGTAGCTAGCTCAGTTACCAGGTGCTTTTTGTGGACCTTAAGCCCTCGGGGGAAAATCTTGGGTTCAAGTTCTTTACTCAAGAGTTTCTCACCGAGGCTTCTTACTTGCCTGGTAGTCTGAAGACAGAAGATCTGCAGGAAAAGTGAGCAACCCTTTGAGTGCTGCAGGTCCACATGCACACTCCTGCACTCATTGGGTTTATCTGTCTGTCGGGTGTTTTGGAGCAAGTTTCTGTGGTAACTTAACCCTTCAGCTGCTGGTGTTGCATCTTTTGGGGGGGGGGGGGTTATTGGCACTTTCCCTACTGGGTTCAGTGTTTTTTGGGTCTTCTAACATGTTCTAGTGATGTTTCATGCACTTTTAATTCAGTTTCAATTTTGAAAAAAATTGTGTTCCGGGCGCTCTTTACCGCATAGACGCCATTGCTCCATTCACTGCAAACGCTCAACATAGCGATTTCAGGGATGGCTCATTTTAATTGTCTGCCCTTGCTCTGTCATCCGGCTAACGTTTTAAGTGTGTTGGGGGCTCAGGGGGCTTCGGGCACTGTTGGGGTACTTTTTCTGTGAAAACTACATTTTCCATGAGAGCTTGATTTGCGCACTCATTTCTGACTGGCTCCCGCCGCGGCAGCCATTTTGTGCCTTTTCCGGAAGGAGTATCCTATGCAGAACTTGGGCTCTCCTTCTCTCCTCTGCAGGTTAACCCTTCGTCTGCCAGATAAGTGTATTGTAGCGATTTCTTCGGTGAAATTTTAATCTTTAATCGTTTTTAGCACTGTGAGAATGTCTAATCCGTCGGAGCTTGGGGCCAGGCCTAAGGCTAAGGATGCTGGGGTCTCTGTGTCCCCTATTGCACATTGTTCCTCATGTCATTCAGGGTTATCTAGAGAAGGTCATTTATGCCCAGCATGTTCTGTTGTCCATGAGTCTCTCCCAGGGACCTCCAGCCATGCATTAGAGCCACTTTGGGTGCAAGAGTTCAAGGCTGCTACTAGAGACCTTTGGTCTAAATTGCAACTCTTTCCATCCCAGTTACAGGGGGTCTTCCACTTCTGGCAGACCCCCTTCTTACATCAAATCTTCCCTGCTGAAACTGCAGGGAGTACCTGATGTATCAGATTCCTCTGAGGAAGAACTCTTGGTGGATTCAGATGTTGAGGAATGTTCTGCTGTGGGCTCCTCTCAGTTTTTTTGGGGAACCCTTTGAGGCTGATCCTAAGCCTTCGGTAGAGGGCCTGAATCAGGGCTGTCTTAACCACTCTAAACATTCCCTTTTTCAGGAGCCTAAGAAGCCCTTGCTTATTTTCCATCTAACCCCACTCTTGACCGTCTTGTGTCTGAGTGGAAGTTTCCGGACAGGAAACCTTATGTTTCCAAGAAATTTGCCAAGTTTTACCCTTTCTCTGAGGTGGCGCTTGCTCAGTGGGTTCATCCCCACTCCTATCTCCAGGCTATCCAAGTCTACTGCCTTGCCAGTTTCTGATGCATCCGCTCTGAAAGACTGGACTGACAAGAAACTTGAGGTTTCCCTCAAGTCCATTTTTGCCACTGCTGGTACTGCCATGCGTCCAGCGTTTGCTGCGGCATGGGTGAACGCGGCCATTGCGGTCTGGACTGAACAGCTTACTCTGGCTGTCTGTCAGGGTGCTCCTACTTCGGATATGTTGTGGCTTCTTGCCAACATTTCTGAGGCACAGCACTATGTTTCTGCTGCCTTATTTGATGCCATGTGTTTGGTGGCTAGGGTTTCCACCATGTCTGTGGTTGCCAGACAAGCTGTTTGGCTCAAGATCTGGTCTGCTGACACTGCTTCCAAGAATGCCTTGCTCTCCTTGCCTTTTCAAGGCCCATCATTGTTTGGGCCCGATCTTAAGGATCTGATTAGTGAGGCCACGGGGGGTAAATATACCATTTCGTTTCTCATAATCGTCCTGCATTTAAGAATCCCGCTCCTCCGTGGGATCTTAACTTGGTTTTGGGCGTCCTTCAGCGCCCTTCCTTTCAGTCCTTGGCTACTGTTCCTCTACGCCTGCTGACGTGGAAAATGGCTTTTCTCCTGGCGATCAGTTCGCCATGTCACGGAGTTGCATGCTCTGTCTTATAGACCACCCTTTTTGGTGTTTCACAAGGACAAGGCGGTGCTTCGCACTTCTCATGAGTATCTCCCAAAGGTGGTCTCTGAGTTCCACATTAATCAGGAGATTGTGGTGCCTTCTTTCTGCCCTGACCCTACCTCTAACAAGGAGAGGGATCTCCACTTGTTAGATGTGGTGCGTTGTCTTAAGTTTTATGTACATCGCATTGAATCCATCAGACAATCTGATGCGCTGTTCATCATTCCTGAGGGCCCCAGGGCAGGAAGACCTGCATCCAAAGTGACTATTGAGTCCTTGATCAAGTCCATTATTTGTAAGGCTTATGAGCTGAGGAAGAAGCCTGTTCCCTTTTGGTCACGGCTCATTCTGCTAGATGTATTGGGGCTTCTTGGGCTTACAAGAATCAGGCCTCTGCTGATCAGTTGTGCAAGGCTGCCATTTGGTTGTCTGTGGACACCTTTTCAAAGCACTACCATGTTGCTGTGCTGGCATCGGCTGATGCCAGTTTTGGAGGGAAGATCCTGGAGGCAGTCTTGCCTGTCTAGGATCCTCTTCGGTTCTTTGGTGCTTCCTTCACTTTTGAGCCCTGTTGGCTCTAGTTCAGTTTGCTGTGTAACAGTTCTTGGGGTATTGTTACCCCTGTTTAGTGTCCGTTGACACTTAATTTGTTTTGTTGGGCTATCTCTGATCTGATTTTTCATATCTGCTCTGGTGACTTTGGTGGCCTTTCGTCTGGTTCTTGCCTTCCTTACCGCCTCTGGGGGAAACTCAGTGGTTTGTCATCCCAGAGATACCAGTAACCTGTATTGGACGACAGAGAAAAGAGGATTTTAGTCTTACCTGTTAAATCCTTTTCTCTTCGTCCATACAGATTACTGGTCTCCCACCCTGTCAAAGGACCGTGCTTGGCTCTCATGTGACAGACCGTGGGGGTTCTTTGGGGTCATGCTCACAGGAGTCTTCTTTCCCTTCCACTATCTAGTCCATAGTTAGTGTGTCAAATCTTACTGGAGCTGGATGACTAGTTGCAGCCAAGGAGGGAAGGTAGGCTGCACCCACTGAATTCAATTCTAGAATTGTTCCTGCCTAATTAAAGGGGTGGATCGCCTACCAAAGTTACCAGTAACCTGTATGGACTAAGAGAAAAGGATTTAACAGGTAAGACTAAAATCCTCTTTTAGTCTTTATTGCTGAGACACAGGACTGAATTCAGAGATGGTTACCTGGACATAGCTGTGTGACAGACTACTTTCATGGTGAAGAATACCCTGGTGGATGGTTGAGATTTCCCTGTTTTTCCATGTCTGTGGCATAATATATTTAAATTGGGGAAAGTCTACCAAGCATTATACTGTTTTTTATAGAGTTAAATTTATGTACAGAGATCTTTTACTATTTTTTTTTTTTTTTTTTTTAAATATTAGCAGCACTAAACTTTACTGTTTCCAAGGATGCTGTACTGAAATTATCACCTGTTCATTTGTGTCTCTTAGATGCACAAGTCAGGCGTTCTGAAGAAGGCAATTGATTATATAAAATACCTGCAGCAAGTGAATCAGAAACTGCGCCAGGAAAACATGGCTCTTAAACTGGCTAATCAGAAAAACAGTGAGTTTGTGAATCTTGGCATGTGTGTTTAGCTACCTAGGCATAAAAGCAATGTATGTAATCTTAAGGTGAGATCTGACAGTTTTTTGTTTTATTTAAAGGAGCATACCTAAATTTACATTGGTTTATTTGATTTGTAATGATTACTTTCACCTAGCATCTATAAAAATGTATTTTTTTTAATGTTAAATCCATAAAATCCAATCCTGAACTTGCATTTTTATTCATCTGTATACTGTCTTGTACAGACACCATTTATTTTATTTTCTCTTATGTCAAATATGGAACACGGGTACCATGGGGTTGAGTCCTTCCTCCGACTCCCTTCTCCTCCACCAGCTCAACCCCCATGCCTGCAATCTTCCAGAAATTATTAGGAATACAAAATAAGAATTAAAGGCGAATTGGTTTAAACATTTTTACAAACATAAATACTTCTAGACACTGAATCACATAGTAGATAAACCTCTGAGATTAATTTAATATTTGCACAAAAAATCCTCGGTAGTATTTTGACTGAAAGGATTATTTCCAATGTTACCATACCTCGATTGGAGTATACCTCTGCAAAACTAAACCATTCATCAAGGTATGTAGATGGATTGCCATAAATTATGATAGGCAGAGTAAGAAAACTGATGATGTAAGTTGTTAATTATACGCTCTCCGCAGTATATTGCTTGTGTGGCTATCGGGAGATGATCCCAATGATTGGAGCCTATTAGCGCTGATAGAACCTCAATACGGGTTCAGAGCAACAGAGTCTGATTCAATCTGACAAATTGTTATATCTATAGCCGTAAATGGTTGCACTCTTAAAGCTATGTAATGCCTATACAGCTAACCAAATGAAGGTATAGATTATTAACATAATACTGTCATATGAAGGCTACAAAAAGGTGGAAATAAAATATGCAAAAATAGTCTTATCGGTAAATGTGTGATAAATAAATAAACTTTATACACCTCGGAAATAACCCCAATGGTTGAAGCCTATTAGCGCTGTTATAATCCCAAAACGGGTTCCAAAAGACAGTCGCCTTCAAGCAATTTATGTGTAGCGTATCCTAATCTGTGTGTGTATATATCTGATACACTGGTATTAGCCCTCAGTCAAATCTATGAACCAAGGCTCAAACAGCACAGTGTACTAACTAACATAACTTTTCCCTCTCTGCAGTAATTTTATTTTAGGTGTTCACCGGTATTTCTTTACTTTATGGCGGTAACCTGAAGACAGAAGATTGGTAATTAATCTTTTGAGTTCTATGGCCCACTTTCTGACCCAGTTTGTGTGGCCTCTTCCTACAGAAGCTGATGTGAGCCTGGTTGTATTCTGGTACCTTTTATGGATCTCTCTTTTACTACTTTATTATTCTCTAGGGGACTTTGGAGTCAGTATGGTTGCTACTTCACTGTTGTTTTAGTTAGTTAACCCTTCTTATGCCATTTTGGGTGTATTTTGAGGGACTACATGGATCTTATACACCTTATACTACACCCAGGGGGAGGGGGCTCATCAAGGCAATGCTGATGCCACTGTCAGGATATTTTCTAGAGATGAAGAAAGACTTCGCCTGTGTTTTTGCCCAATAACACTCTTGATCAAATCCTTCTGGATGAGTGGGAATCTGCTGATGAGACTTTACCTTAACAAATGCTTTACTGAGCTATATTCTTTTACAGTTTAGGCTCTTGTGCAGTGGGCTTCTCCCCATGCAACAGTCCCCCTATCTTGCATTGGCCTAGGAAAACTGCCCTTCCCCTGGTGGATGCTGTGGGGCTTGATGATCAGGCTGATAAGCGGTTTGATTCCCTACTCAAGGCCAACTTTTCGGCTACCTTGGCAGCATTGAGACCCATTTTTGCCTCTGCTTGGGTCAACAGAGCTGTAGCCTCTTGGGAGGTGAGCAACTGTCAGAAGCTATGTACACTGATGTTGCCAAAGAGGACTTGGTTTTGATAGCCAATACCTGTGTCACGGAGGCCTTGTTTAATGTGTCAAGTCCTCCACATTTTCATTTGCTGCTCTTTTTACTTTGTGTCTTACAATTTGGTCTGCAGACCAATCCTCAAAGAATTCGCTGATATCCTTGCCCTTTTAGGGCCTGACCTGAAAAGGATAATCAGTGGCTGTACGGGTGGTAGGAGCATTTTGTTCCCTCAACTTTACACAGAGTGTTATTTTCTGCCAAGGAAATAGCATCACTTTTGTGTCTCTTCACCCACCCCCAGGCCAGTCGATGGGGGGCCAGAGTTCACACATCTCTCAGACACACCCTGCTGCAAAGCCCTGACAGACCTAGCAGCCCAAGCCATAAGCAGCAAAGGCCAAGTCTGAGAAGCTGACCCCGCATGACCTGTGGAATCCTGGTATGTTTTTGCGTGTAGGGGGCCATCTCTGATGCCTGGACATCAATGTGTTGCTCCATATCGCTTTTTCTCCTCAAAGTTCCTAAGAACCCAGAGAGAGCAATACTGTTCCACAAGGCTGTGACACCTCGACTGGAAAGAATGTGCTGGTTCCAGTCCCACTCCCAGGGTGGTGTTCAGGTTTCTATTCAAACCTATTTGTGGTTGCCGAGAAGGATGGTGACTGCTACACTATATCTCAGATGTTTCAACCAGTACGTGTTTGCTGCACTATTCAAGATGGAATCTTTGCTCTCTGTCATTGCAGTGATGTGCCCAGGGGGAATATCTGGCCTCTCTGAATCTTCAGGACACGTATCTGCGTGTCGTGATGGACCCAAAAGGCCAAAGTTACCTGCATTTTGCTTTTGGCTTCAATCGTTACCATTTCACGGGTCTGTCATTTTTGCCTGGCTTTGGCTCCCATATTCTTCACAAAGATTATGGTAGCCTTGACCAAGTTCATACATACCCAGGGCGTTTCTCTGATTCTGTATTTGGATGAATTCCTGATCAGTGCTCCTTCAGGAGAGCTCTTTCCTCACCATGTCCAAGAGTGTTTCAGCATTCTGGTGCATCACAGCTGGATTCTCAATCTCAAGAAGTCTTCTCTTATCCCATTTGGGGTTCTGGTTGTCCGGGGCATGTTTGACACCCTTCAGGGTCAGATTTTTTTTTCCCAAGGGAGAAGATTCAGATTCTGTTCCATTGCATATCCCAGGCTCTGGAGTAGTCCTCTGCCACTGTGTCATGAGTCTCTTGGTCTCCGCTCTGGAGGCGTTTCATTACTCGCAGTTCCACTCGATGGGGGCATCCACAAGTTCTGATCCAGGAATCCATTTCCTCCTCTTCATCAGATGATTCTGTGTCTGGAAATCAGGGAGTGGTGGCTCCATCTGCCAAACCTGGAGAAAGGAAGACCCTTTGTGATACTGAGTGGGCTCTGGTCATGACTTGCAGTTTTGCAGACATGGACAAAGGGTGAGTCTGCTGCCCATGAACATTCTGGAGCATAAGATGATTTGTCTGGCATTCCTTCATTGTTCCCTGATTCTCCCAGGAATTCCAGTGAGTACAGATGGGCCAAGCAATGGTGGTGGTATAAATCACCTTGAAGGAACTTGCACTGAAGTAGCACAAGAGCATGTTGGAGCCATCTCATCCATTATTCCAGGAGTGGCAAACAGGATTCCGAAGTTCTGTTATCTCCCTGGCCTTCATGATGGATGAAATGCCCATCTCATGGAGCTTCCATTTCACCTAAGGGTTTCCCTTGATTTCTTGCATCGCCAGGGTGATCCAGAAGATGTGAATGGATGGGACGTTGGTCATTCTGATTGCTTTTTACTGACCCAGGAGGGCATGGTTTGTGGACTTGGTCACCCTGTCCATTCAGGATGTGATTTGGCTGCCTCCCAGACCGGATCTGTTAACTCCAGTGTCCCCTGTGGAATGAGGACATAGAGAAACTATTTTTAATAGCATGAAGCCACTATCCTGAAGTGGAAGAGGATCTTCGCTGAGGTCATTTCCACCATGATTTTGGCCTGAAAGCCAGTCTCTTCCAAGGGGTCTGGTCCATTTTTCAACAGTGGTGCATAGGCAAAAATATGTTCTTGCAGGTCTTTGACCTTCCCTTGGTGCTGTCCTTTCTTCAGGATGGAGTGTACAATGGTCTCAGCCCAAGTCCCGTTAAGATTCGTATTTCAACATGCTCCATTTTCTTCCAGAGAAAGATTGCTATTATTCCACATGTCAAGGTTTTTCTGCAAGGGGGGTGGCATATGCCTTCCCTTCCTCTAAGCATCTCACACCTCCGTGGGACCTCAGTCTGGCCTTTGTCCTGCAGAGGACCCCTTTTAGAGCCTCTAACTTTCATTTCCCTGCACCAGTTAACACTCAAGATGGCTTTCTTATTAGTGTTGTCTCTGCACAATGGGTAGCCAAGTTTCAAGGTCTGTCTTATAAAACTCCTTTTCTGGTGTTTCACCAGGATAAGATGGTACTTCATACTGTTCAGGAGTTTCTTCCTGAGTTTTACTTAAATTTGGAGGTTATTGCATCTTCCTTTTGTCCCGAACCTGCATCTGATAAGGAGAGAGATCACCATCTGTTTGTGATGCTCTACTTTAAAAGGTTAGTAATGTTTCCTAATACAAGCAGCTCAGACTGTTTATCATAGTTAATAGTACTGATGTCTGAGGCTCACACTGTTCATAAAGCGTTAGTGCACTTTAATCTTGATGAATTTTACCCCTCTTGTCCTTTTACCAATCGGAAGCCAACTTCCTTCAGATTTGGAAACCGATCACAATGAGGAACAATCTTCCCTCTGTCAGTGTAAGGAAAACCCTGCCCTCCTTGAAGAAGGAGGACAGTTTTTTTTCTAATACTGAATGAAGATTGTTCCTCATAGTGATCCACTGTCAGATCTGAGCGAGAAATGCTGAATTTGGGGAAAGGGGTGTGAGGGGTAAACATCCTATAATTACGGTGTAACTAGCAAGTTGTGAACAGTGCGAGTCGCAGGCATCTGTACTATTAACTGTGATGAATGATTTGAGCTGCTTGTGCTGGGAATATCCCTCGGGGTCCCAGTGCAGGTCATGCCGTTTAAAAGGTAACCATTTCCGCATGGATCAAGGCTACCATACGTCAAGTGTATGAAATCAGGAAGAAACTGTCAATGTCTTGGCCTTTGCTGAGGCCAGCTTGACTGAAAGGTCCTTCAGTTAATCTTGTTTGTTTAAGGACCTCTCTCTTCCTTTTCTTATTGCCATTTGTGGCTCAGTAGTTTCTGAGCCCTGTTGGCTCTCATTTTGCATGCTGTTCTAGGTCAGTATCCATTGACACATGTTTTTTTCTGGGTTATTCAGATACTGAATAGTTCTCGGGAACTCTGCTATCATGGGGAAATTTGGGAGGTCTTTTTTCCTTTCCCTCCCCAGGAATCCTAACTTTGGTATATCCCCAGGGTACCTGTGTTCCATATTGGACATAAGAGAAAATAGAATTTTGATGTTCTTAGCTGTTAAATTTTTTTTTCCTTTAGTCCATATGGAACACAGGTCTCCCACCCGGTGAAAAGACCTGCCCGTTAAGGCAACCAGGAAGAGGAGTCCTCTTAGGGTCTTAGTCCTGGGAGGTTTTCTTTTCTTACCCATTTATTTTCTTTCTGTGGCTCTTTTGTCACGTGAATTCAGGGAGTCAGTGGGGTTGAGGAGGGGGTGGTCTCCACCCCAAAAACCCTACCTTTTGTGATGTGCCCTGCCCTCCAGGAGGAGGGACTCAACCCCCATTGTACCTGTGTTCTATATGGACTAAAGAGAAAATAGATGAAAAGGTAAGAACACTAAAATCCTATTTTGTTTGTGCAACGAGAGGAATCTAAAACCGTTTATGGAGATTATTACCTACAATCTTGTATTTAGAAAGTCTGTAGTCTTTCTTCAGCCCAGTTGCAGACAATACAACACATCCCTTCTCAGTAACCTGCCATAGCTGCAATGTTTATTTTAGTCAGGAGCCCTGGAAAAGTCAGGAAAGAGAGTCAACATTGAGTAAACGCAAGGAATCAAAAAGTTATTTTTTACAGATGCCACCAAGGAAAATGGGACATTTAAATGTTTAATCCCAGGTCATTTTGGGTTTCATTGTTCATTTAAGCAGAATACCATTTTATTTTGCTAGTGAATTTAAGTGTGCAAGGGGAAACTATTTATTCTATTGGCTGTTGACCTGCAACAATGCATTGGAGAACTCTCTAGAATTCAGCAGGTTACAGTCGGAACCTGAGGACCGCAAAGCATTTTTTTTTCTTTCTCATCTGATTCATGGCTCCCCGAACGGCGTGCAGCTGCATGGGGAGCCCTGAAATCCATGACTGTCCTGGAACGTCATGGGTCTTTATCGCATGTTGGACCCATGATGTTCCAGGACCGTCATGGGTCCTTAAGGGGTTAAAAACAGCATTTGAATCTATAGGAATGTTTTTGTCCCCTATGATTTTGACAATATGTCTAGTATGGGGTATACAGCTCTAGGAATATGATACGGAAGGACTTAGCAGTTTATTTTTTTTTTTTAACAGAATACCTGAAAGGCATTGATCTTAGCAGTTTGGTTGACACGAGCATGGAGATGAAGATGGATGAATTCAATCCGAATATCTTAATGATGTCCCCACCAGCATCTGATTCTGGATCACCTGCTGTCTTCTCACCGTATAGTGTTGATTCTGAGCCAGGCAGCCCTCTGCTTGATGATGAAAAGGTACAGCCCTTTGTGATACATTTTGACTTGTGTTGCATTTCTGTAAAGTGTAAAACTGGGAAATGAGTGCTGCATTGTGTAATACTCTGAATATAGAACTGTAATTCCAAACCCCTGCTGGTGTATCTTTGCAAAGAGGTTAGCCATGTAGGAGCATCTTCTTGTCACAGCAGACTTATGGGTGAAAAACTGTCTCCATGTTGTTACAACAAGAAATTTGTTTTATTTACAGAGAGAACAAGGGAGATGCACAGGACCTTGTGTATTAAACCAAACTGGGTTACTTCTGGGGCATCAGCTTCACAGTAGAGAAAATATTCTCAACATTTCCATTTGATTTGCTTCTTGAATGCTTGATTGCTACAGCAGTCACCAAATCTTTGGTTTGAAATGCTTTGGATACCTAACATTCAGGAGTTCAGTGTTAGAGAGAAAATGTGTGACAGACCTCTCTAGCATACAGTGGGTTAACCCTCTGAGTGCCAGAGAAGTATCAAACACATTGTAATGCACTGATTTGGATTCCTCTCTGGTATTCTGTGTTAAAGCCCCATTTGTATCAGAGGGAATAATTTTCTCCTTTTGTGCATATGGTTTTCTGTACAATTGCTCCATTTGCTTTTATATGGAAGGTCTGTAGTGTCTTGTTCAGTAAACTATAAATCAGCAGTTCTGGAGCAAACAGCCCCATTATTTAAATGGGGCTTTCTCCTATGTCCTACATGGAAAACTGGAACCATCGGGCACTTCAAAAAAAAGTCAGGGCTTCTGAGGCAGGGACTGTCTTCTCTTCTTCCAGCTTTACACACTTCCCCCAATTTTATGTGACCTGCTTCAAGATAAGGAGCAAGCTGGCACTTCTCTTAAATTTTAGACTTTATTTATTTTTTTTTTAATGTACTTGGATATTGGGCTGTATAATGCCCCATTAAGTGACCTTCCATTTACTGGCTTCCCTGAGGTGGATTGCCCAGTTCCCAGGTGTATTTTTGGACTATGTCTCTATGGTGGTTGACCTTAGGTCTGTTCCTTATTGCTGAACTGCTGATGGGAGCCCAAATAAAGAATACTGATAAGTCAACTGAATGCTATGGACCTATTTCTTAGTGTCCCATTTAGTTCATGGTGCCCACCTGAAGTGTTATTTCTGCTTATATTGCACGTAATCCTTCTTTCTCTCAATATATCCTATGATATAAAGGGTGCTGCTATTTCAATTAGGTTTTATTAACCCCTTCTGTGCTAATCTGCCTTTTCTCTTGTGTTCATTATGATACATTGGTACCATGGGGGGCAGGGTAGAGGGACAATTAAAAAAAAGGGTGTTTTGGACCGAGACTCCGTCTTCTTCCAGTTCAACATCCCCTTCATCTCCAGATTAATGTGGCCTTTCAAGCAAGAGGAGCGAGCTGACACTTAGTTCTACTTTTCTTATTTTTACTTTAGATGTGGGGCTGTATAGTCCCTTATTAAGCGGGCTCACATCACTGGCTTCATTGGAGTTGTATTGCCTTGTTCACAGGAGTTTTTATTTGGACTGTTTCCCTGTGGAGGTTGACTTTGATTGTCTGTTCTTGTTGATGAACCTCTCTGAGATTCTACTCTATCTGGATGCTAGAATCTTGTAGAAAGAAAACTGGTGAGTAACCTTTTCAGTGTCATGGTCCTCTATATTCTGTTCAACTGTTTTCTCATCTACACATTTTGTGGTTATAGCACTTTAATTCTCCAGCTATTTCCCTTTCCTGTATGTGACTGTGTGATAATTATGGTTGATTTTCCAAGTTGAACCTTTTCAGAGCCATTTAATACATAGGTGGCTATAAGATACCTTATTTCTTATTCACTCAGGCATTGCATCCTTCCCTGACTGCAACCATTTCAGTACACACAAGTGTTTTTGAAAATTTTATGGAGCTTTTTATATTTTTGTGTGTGTGCAGTCTCTTTAAGAATCAGAGCGCATGCCAGGCCCATCTTTGCCTCATTGACTTCAGTGGGAAAAGTTGTGGGGGGCAAATCTCTGCACCCACATTTGCTACAAGGTTCAGATTGGGCTTTTTCTTGTTCTCTGATTTGTGCTCTGTACATTGATGTGAGATTTGAAGATGGGAAACCAGGGGTTGCTTGAATGTAAACTACATTTCCCAGAATCCGCTGGTTCCCAGGCTTTTTCTAATTGTTTAGGCACATTTTTGGTCTGTCACCTTACTCCTTCATTACTTATACTACACAGAGGCTGACTCTTCTGTGCTCTCCCTCCAGGTTAAATATTTGCTTGCCTGATAAGCATTTTCATTTCTACGCTCCGGGCCATCCAGCACTGATTGAGCCAGCTTGGTTTAAAACACTGATGTCTTCCCTCTTATATTTATGGGATTCTCCATTCTTGTCTACTCATGCCCCCATATCAGACAAGCTGATCCTGTTTTTCGGTGCCATTCTGAGGTAGTTCGGGAACCATCTGATTAGGAGATTGACTTAGAGGAAGAATTTATGCCTCTTAATTGTCTTTTGGGGATCCCTAGTATAGCAATAGCAGAATAAGAAGTCTAAGTCCGACGAGCCATCCTTTTCATGAGTCGCAGAGTCCTGGACCATCCTTACCTGTATGGGGTCGCCTTCTTGTCTTCCAGATGCCTAGGCATCTTGAGTGGTGGACTAGTGGATTTTGCAGGTTGTTTCATAAGGGTAATGCACAGATTTCAAGTCAGTTTCTTTTTTTTTTTTTTTTTTTTTAGTTCCTTGGTACCCGCAATGAGCACCTCTTTATAAACCCTGTTTCTGACAAACAAGTCCTATTTGTGGTCCCAGCCCAGAAGTGCTTTTCAGGGTTTTTTCCAACCTCTTTGTGGTCACAGAGAAGGACGGAGGCTGCCATCCCATTCTAGACATTAAATTCCTCAACCACTACGGGGTTGCTATGTGCTTCAAAATGGAATATTTGCTCACTGTCATCTCAGCAATGTGTCCAGGTGAATTTCTGGCTTCTCTGGATCTTCAGGACACCTACATGCATGTTCCTATTAATCCAGACAATGTTTCCTTCATTTCAGCTTTGAATTCAGTCATTACCAGTTCACTGCCATTTTGACCTCCAAGAATTTCATGAAGCTCATGGCAGTCCTGGCCACATACATCCATTCACAGAAAATCTCCCTGATGCCATATTTGGATGATCTTCTGATCAAAGCACTTTCAGAAGTAATTTTGGTGCTTTATATCCAGGAGTTTGCCCACATACTGGTGGATCACAGTTGGATTCTCAATCTCAAGAAGTCCTCTCCAGTCCCATCCCAGATCCTGTTCTTCCTGGGGGTGAAGCTTGACACCATTCATGGAAGAGTGCTCTTACCAGAAGACTAGATCCAAATCCCATTCCACAATGTGTTGCTGGCACTGGCATAGTTATTCAGAGTCAATAAGGAATTACTTGACGATCCTGGGATGAATAGTGCCCTAGAAGCCGGCTCCAAAAGGGACTGACAGCGCAGGCGCACGGACATCACTATGACGAGATGTCCGTGCTTCCTGCTACTGTGAGCCTCCGAAAAACTGGAAAATCTTTGAAACTAGGTAATATTTCTGGCGACTAGCGCTACTAAGCAGCTAGTCGCCAGATGAAGAATTAATTAATGTAAAGTTATTGCGGGGTGGTAGTTCCCCTTTAACCTAGCGACTTCAGAGATGGCTAATTTTTCTTGTCTGCCCTTGCTCTATCATTCAGGTCATGTTTCCAGTGTGTTGGGGTGCTCAGGGGGCTTCGGGCACTGTTTGGATACTTATTCTGGGAAAACTACATTTCCCATGAGCACTTGCTTCGCACTCTCATTTCTGATTGGCTCCCACCGCGGCAGCTATTTTGTGCCATTTCCAGAACGAGTATCCTACGTAGAGCTTGGACTGACTTTCTCTCCTCTCCTGATTAACCCTTCGCCTGCCAGATAAGTTTTTTTTTTTTTTTTTTAAGCGATTTCTTGGATGAAACCTTAATCCTACACTTTGTACTTGGGTGATTTCTTATACTGTAAGGTTATTTGACACTGTGATAATGTCTATACTGTTGGCGATTGGGGCCAGACCTAAGACTAAGGATGCTGGGGTCTCTGTATCCCTTATTGCACATTGCTCTTCCTGTCATTCTGGCTTACCTAGAGCTACTAGCCAGGCCTAATAAGTTACTCTCCGTTTCCACATCTAGCCCCACCCCATATCCCCACTTTTAACACCACCCATCTGGAGATAACTTTGATGAAATGGTCCTACACAATAAAACATATTCCAGTGGGCCATACTGACCAGAATAATACTGCTGCGATGGTGCTCCAACAGTAGACCATCAGAGTACTGCCATTTACATGTGGCTAGCGAAAATGTTACCCCATTACCTTAACCAACAGAGTGTATACTTGTTTACTGGGATTAGAAAAGTGTAACAAAAAACTGGTGCTGCACCCCATTACATAATACTAGGGGCTGAGGAAATGAGACTGATGCAGAGATGGGAGAGTTAATTGGGCTACAGCTAAGGGAGAAAAGGGAAGGAAGGACTGTAAAAGCAGGAAAAGAAAGGAGGGTAAGTGGTAGGAGGAAAAGAATCTTCAGCTGGAATAGAAGGAATAAGGGGAGGAGAGGGTGAGATGAGATCAACATGATAAAAGTTCAAGGTGGAAGGGGAATGAGTTAAGGAAGCTGGAGAGGAGGTGTATACCAGATGGAGAAGGTAGCTATATCTCTTGCTTTCTCTCTCTCTCTCCATTGAACCTCAATTGCAATGGTAGCATGGAAGAAGTGGTGACAAAATGTAAAACAAATAAACAAAACAAAAAGAAATGTAAAAAGAGAAGAATTTATAAGTGGGAACTGAAAAATGGGGAAGGAATGGGTAACGAGCATGGTAGCAGCAAAAGGGTTAATATATTTTATTTTACAGCTACTGGCATTTTTTTAGGAACTGCATCCCCCTATGCAGACAAGACTTGCAGACTACACTTCTGCAATGCACTGAGAGCCCTCATAAATTGCCACAATTTATCTGAGGAGCACTGTGCCCTTAACCCTTTGAGTGCCAGAAAGGTATCCAATGCATACCTCCAAAGTGTCCCTCTTTAGGAGATCAGATTGTGGGGTGTGTATATAAATGATTCACATTGCTCCACAGCAATAAAACTTGCATTATTGTTTGTTTAAAGGTCAGAATGTGTGTTTATAAATTAGTCCATGTAAATAAAATACATTTGTCTTGTTATAAGTCATTTATTAGGTTACACAAGGAGGTGTCAATAGGTCAAGAAATAGCCTATAAATTCACGGTAATGCCCCTCCTCCCACCAGCCACGCCCCCCAGAAACACCCCCTAAAACACAAGTGTCCATCTTCGGCAATTTGAAATGTTGGGAGATATGCCAGTGCATTGCTTTGCAATGCATTAGATACTTCTCTGACACTCAAAGGGTTAAAGTGATGAGTCCTCATTGTGGAGCTTGCTCCCTTATCAGTTGGATCTAACCCCAACAAAGTGCCTGTCCAGCTTTTTTTTTTTTTTTTAAACACCTCAATGCTCTGTCATCTACAGGAGCAAGAGAAGTGAGATAGCCAGGTAGGCATGCGCTCTTCCTCCCTCAGAGGGTCCACCAAACTCCTGCTCTCAATGGGACCTGTATGTGAAGAACCCAAGGACAAGCAGAGATAAGGTGCATTCTGGGGTTTTCTTCATCTTTTGGACCGGCACTTTCAAACTTGTTTGAGGACGGAGATTCTCAATGCAAGTTTCAACGTGCCATGCCAACTGGTAAATAAAACCCCAACATGCACTGTGCTGCCATTTCTGGTGTCTGACATGGATCTTCACAGGTTCCCCAATCCCTCGCGATTCCAGTAGCCCAGTTACACCCTTCCACTTGGGGCTGCCCACTGAAACATTCTGGGCTTCAGCCTCCTTAGGCCCCCCCCCAAATACTCCTGGCCAGTTGACTAAAGAACAGCGCAGCTTGTTTATAATGGACCTGCTCCATGCTCTCTCTCACCTTGTCTGTAGTTATCAAGCAGCTCAGCCTTGCACACAAGGGGAGAGAGAGCTCGGAGCAGCGCAAGGAAGGAGGTTCGTGCTGCAGAAAGCTGACCGTTTAATTGTGTAGAGAGAGAATCCTAAGGCAATATTTTTGCCTGTCTTGCCTATTCTTCCGGAGAACACACTGCAACAGAGGGGACACAAAGAACAGAGTTTCCCAGGGACCTCCAGCCATGCATTAGAGCCACTTGGGTGCAAGAGTTCAAGGCTGCTACCAGGGACCTTAGGGTCTACATTGCAACTCTTTCCATCCCATTTACAGGGGGTCTTCCATTCTTGGCAGACCTCTTCCATCAAGTCTTACCTGCCAAAACCTCAGGCTGTACCTGACACATCACATTCCTCTGAGGAGGAACTGCTGGTGGATTCAGATGTTAAGGAATGTTCTGCTGTAGGCTCCTCTCAGTATTTTGGGGATCCTTTTGAGGCTGATCCTGAGCCCTCGGCTGAGGGCCTGATCAGGGCTGTTTTGCATACCCTTAACATTCCCTTAGTTCAGGAGGTTCCTTCTGATCCTTCTGATGTGTTTCAGGAGCCTAAAAATCCCCTTACTTGCTTTCCACCTAACCACACTCTTGACCGCCTTGTGTCTGAAGAGTGGAAATCTCCGGACAAGAAACCTTCTGTGTCCAAGAAAATTGCCAAGTTTTATTCCTTCTCTGAGGCAGCACTTGCTCAGTGGGTTCATCCTCCCAAAGTGGATTCTCCGATCTCCAGGCTATCTAAGTCTACTGCCTTGTCAGTTTCAGATGCGTCTGCTCCGAAGGACTGGACTGACAAGAAATTTGAGGTCTCCCTCAAGTCCATTTTTGCCACTGCTGGTACTGCCATGTGTCCAGCATTAGCTGCAGCGTGGGTAAACAGGGCCATTGTGACCTGGACCGAACAGCTCACCCGCCGTCAGGGTGCTCCTACTTTGGATATGTTGAGCCTTCTTGCCAACATTTCTGAGGCACAGCACTATGTTTCTGCTGCCTTATTTGATGCCATCCGTTTAGTGGCTAGGGTTTCCACCATGTCTGTGGTTGCCAGATGGGCTCTTTGGCTCAAGATGGCTCAGTGAGGCCACAGGGGGTAAGATACACTTCTACCCTTGGTCCCCAGGAAGAAAACGCTGCTTAAGCGTAATCGGTATTTTCTTTCCTTTCAGACTGAGACACGTCCGGCGAACCAGGCGGTTCCCTCAGCTCCGCATGCCTCCTCCAAGCCCAAACAGCAATGGAAGCCCAAAGGTCTCCTCCAAGCCCAAGGCTTCTAGGCCTCCTTCGGCATGACTCACCGAACCCAGGTCTCCACTCTGCTGTGGGTGGTCGTCTGCATCACTACCACAGCATCTGGGAGGATTTAGTGGCGGACCCGTAGGTTTTACAGGTGGTGACAGAAGGGTACAGGATCCCTTTTGTCTCTTCCTCCCTTTCGCTTCTTTCCTTCTCATATGCCTCAGGGCGTGGAGAAACGCTGTCTGTTCAACTGCGCTATTCAGGCTCCTCTGGACAAGGATGTTCTACAGCTGGTTCCAGTTCAGGACAGAGAGAGAGGTTTTTACTCAAACCTTTTTGTGGTCTCCAAAAAGGATGGCGGTTGTCGCCCTATTTTGGATTTGAAGGATTTCAATTACTTTGTGATTCGGACCCATTATTCCCAGGAGTCTCTATGGATGGTGATTGCTGCTATGTCCCCGGGGGAATTCCTTGTATCTCTGGGTCTTCAGGACGTGTATCTACACATCGCCATTCATCCAGAGAGCCAGCAGTATCTCAGATTTGCTTGCTACCAAGGTCACTTTCAGTTTTCAGCTCTTCCCTTTGGTCTGACTACAGCTCCTCAACTTTTCAACCGTGTCCTGGGAGCCTTAGTGTCCGGCCTCCACCGGGACGGCATCAGAGTTATTCCATACATTGGCGACCTGCTTCTGAATGCCCCTTCTGCGGAACTTCTTCACCAACAGGTTCAGCAATCCATTCATGCTCTCACCCATCACAGGTGGCTCATCAACATGGATAAGTCAGATCTTGTCTCATCCCAGTGTCTGGTCTTCCTGTGCCTTCTCTTCGACACTCAGAAGAGCATGGTGTTTCTCAGATGAGATGGCTCACCAGATTGCCCACAGGGTTTCTGCTGTTCTGGCTCAAGATCCAGTTCCAGCCAAGAAGCTGTCCTCTCTAGGGGGGAAATTTATCTCCACCATAGAAGCGGTCCCGTTTGCCATGGCACGCACCAGGGAACTCCCAGAGGTTTGTGATCCATGAGCAGGTGTCAGCCAGACCTTCTGAAGATTTCAGTGTCCCTCCGTTTTCATGTGGGACTGAGCTTGTCATGGTGACTCGACCTCTCCAATCTACTGAAAGGCAAGTCCTTCCTGGTATCCTACTGTACCATGGTGACGACGGATGCCAGCCTCTCTGGCTGGGGAGCAGTCCTGGGTCGCCTGAGTGCTCAGGGTCGGTGGTCTCTGGAGGAATCTCTCCTACCCATCAACGTGTTGGAGCTTTGGGCGATATTTCATGCCCTTCGTCATTGGACAGCTCAGCTGGAAGACTGTTCAGTCCGGGTACAGTCCGAAAACGCTACGGCTGTGGCTTACATCAGCAAGCAGGGCGGAACAAAAAGTCTTGCCGCTTGGTTATATGTCAAGGCTGTTTTGTCCTGGGCAGAAGAACACGTTCTTGCCATATCCACAGTGCAAATTCCTGGCGTAGACAACATTATGGTGGACTTCCTCATTCGACACACAGTGGACAGCCGAGAGCGGGGGCTGCATCCAGAGGTGTTCACCCTCATTGTTCAGAAGTGGGGTCTTCCTTGCATCGATCTGATGTGACAAGACACAACAGGAAGGTTCTGAGGTTCTGCTCTCGGTGAAGGGACCCCCTAGCCCTGGAGTTGGATGCAATGTCTATTCCTTGGTTATTTCCTCTGGCCTACATCTTTCCTCCCCTCCCAATGTTGCACAGGGCGTTACGGAAATTGCGACTGGAACGCTGTTCAGTCATTCTGATTGCTCCGTACTGGCCTCGCCAAGCTTGGTTTCCGGATCTTCTGGATCTGTCAGTGGCGGAGCCATTCTAGCTCCCTTGCCGTCCGGATCTTCTACAGGGTTACCTGTGGAAGGAGGATGTTCATCGGCTAGCCTTGATGTCTTGGAAGTGGAATCCTCAATATTGAAGAAGAAAGATTTTTCTTCTGGGGTGGTGGCTACTATTCTCAGTGCCCGCAAACCTGATTCCTTTAAGATCTACCATCGTGTCTGGTCGACTTTTCTTTCTTGGTGTGCTGACAAGGATCTGTCTCAGGAATTTGATCTGCCTAAGGTCCTGGCCTTTTTTGCAGGACGGTATGGATAAGGGCCTCCGTTTGAGTTCCCTTAAGGTTCAGACTTCTGCTCTCTCTGTTTTTGTTTCAGAGGTGCATTGCCATCCTTCCTGATGTTAAGGTTTTCTTCCAGGGCGTTGCTCATACTCGTCCAGCCTTCAAGACTCCTGTTCCTCCTTGGGATCTTAACTTGGTTTTGGGCGTTCTTCAGCGCCCTCTATTTGAGTCTTTGGCTACTATTCCTCTGCGACTCTTGACATGGAAAATGGGCTTTGTCCTGGCGATCGTGTCCGGTCGCTGTGTCACGGAGTAACATGCTCTGTCCTGTAAGTCCCCCTATTTGGTGTTTCACAAGGACAAGGAGGTACCTCCCAAAGGTGGTTTTGGAGTTCCACATCAATTAGGAGATTGTGGTGCATTTTTTCTGCCCTGCCCCTATCTCTGACAAGGAGAGGGATCTCTACTGTCTCAAGTTTTATGTACAGCGCACTGAGTCTATCAGGCAATCTGATGCGCTGTTCGTCATTCCTGAGGGTCCCAGGGCAGGAAGACCTGCATCCAAAGTGACTTTTGCTTCTTGGATCAAGTCCACTATTCGTAAGGCTTACGAGCTGAGGATGAAGCCTGTCCCCTTTCGGGTCATGCCTCATTCTACAAGATCAATTGGGGTTTCTTGGGCTTACAAGAATCAGGCCTCCTCTGATCAGTTGTGCAAGGCTGCCACTTGGTCACCTGTGCACACCTTTTCAAAGCAATAACGTGTTGATGTGCTGGCATTGGCTGATGCCAGCTTTAGTAGAAAAATCCTGGAGGCAGTCTTGCCTGTCTAGGATCTTCTTTGGTTCTTGGTGCTTACTTCACCTTTGAGCCCTGTTGGCTCTAGTTCAGTGTGCTGTGTAACAGTTTGGGGTGGTGTTACCCCTGTTTAGTGTCTGTTGATGCTTCATTTTTTATTTTTTTTGTCCATCTCTGATCTGATGGTTCATATCTGCTCTGGTGACTTTGGGGGCCTTTTGCCTGGTGCTTGCCTTCCTTCCCGCCTCTGGGAAACTCAATGGTTGGACATATCAGAATTACCAGTAACCTGTACTGGACAACAGAGAAAAGAGGATTTTAGTCTTACCTGTTAAATCCTTTTCTCTTAGTCCGTACGGGTTTCTGGTCTCCCACCCTGTCTTGGGACCATGCTTGGCTGTCCTGTGGCAGACCGTGGGGGTCCTTTGGGGTCATTCTCACAGGATTCTTCTTTCCCTTCCACTATCTAGTCAATAGTGTCTCAATCTTTCTGGAGCTGGTTGGCTAGCTGCAGCCAAGGAGGGAAGGTAGGCTTCACCCCCTGCATGCAATTCTAGAATTGTTCCTGCCTTCAATTAAAGGGGCGGATTGTCTACCCAAAGTTACCAGTAACCTGTATGGACTAAGAGAAAAGGATTTAACAGGTAAGACTAAAATCCATTTTTTTTACCCCTGTTCAATACTTTGCGGTTAGTGTTGAGCTATTTATGAACTGTTGGTTCATTGGTGCTCTGGTGACTTTGGGGGCCTGTGCCTGTTCCTTGCCTTTCTTCCTGCCCTGGGGAACTTAATGGTTGGACATCCCAAAGTTACCAGTAACCTGTATTGAATGACAAAGAAAAGAGGATTTTAGTCTCACCTGTTAAATGCTTTTCATACAGGTTGCTGGTCTCCCACCCTGTCAAAGGACCATGCTTGGCCCTCCTGCAGCAGAAAGTGGGGTTCTTTCGGGTTCATGCTCACAGGAGTCTTCTTTTACTTTCTTACTACCTAGTCAATAGTCTGCAAATCTTACTGGTTGGGGATTGGCTAGCTGCAAGCTAAGGAGGGGAGGTAGGCTCCACCCAACAGTCACTTCTCAGAATTGTTCCTGCCTGTTAAAGGGACTGATCGCCTACCCAAAGCTACCAGTAACCTGTATGGACTAAGAGAAAAGGATTTAACAGGTAACAATAAAATCCCATTTTAAGCCTCTACAAATCTATATAAAAAAATTGGACATTTCTAACACTTTTTAAGTAATATGTTACTAAAATTTCCACCTGTTGTCCAGATTTCAATTTCTTTTTCTTGCTCTCTATTGGAGAACTAGTCACGATAGACAAGTCGACCTCATTGTGCGCATTTCAGCTGTATTATTGTCCTTTCATGAAGCAACTCCTAGCTGTGGTATCATATTTTAAAGGGATAGTAATACTTCATTTTAACTTTATTTTATTTTGTAGGCATTAAAAAAACACGAAGAATGATATAAGTCTTATCTCTGAAACCTTTATGGTTTAAGAGATATTCACAAACAAAGTATCCCCCCCCTGTTCAACCAGATCAGAAGGGAGATGCCCAGGTAGACTGCAGAGAGGGACAATCTTCAATTAAGATAATGGAAAAAGCTGAAAAACTTGTCAAGGGGGGAAGGGCTTTCATTGTTTTCATACAAAGAAAATTGTCCCCTTCTGTTATCTGTACTGTCATACAACCAGACTCACATCTGAGAAGAGATGGCTTACACTAGGTAAAAGGGGCGGGGAGGGGAACTTTGCTTGTGAATATCTCATAAACCATAAAGGTTTGAGAGATAAGACTTATATCATTCTTCATGTTTTTTTAATGCCTACAAAATAAAATAAAGTTAAAACGAAGTGTTACTATCCCTTTAACTCAGCAGGAAAAACATTGCAATATATATTTTTATAATGGAATGTTACCTCTCGTTTAAAGTAATAATGTTTTATTTTGACTTTTACATGTTTTGCAAGTACATAATGTGTACAGTCAAATTTGCCTATACTTTTTAATTTTTTTTTTCCTTATTCCCCTTTTGTTTGTAAACACTTATGTTCTTGACAGTGAGCTACCTTGATCTGCCTGCAGATAGCTTTCTGTCGATGAACATGAAAGCAGGTCAAGTGATGCAATGAAAAAAAAAAACATATAGAGCATTTTGTACTGCAGAGATATTGTAGCATTGTATTACACCCTGCTTTGGTGGAAACTTTCTCGGGGAGCTCGCTTTCTGGGATATAGGTGTAAAAAAGTAAATAAATAGAAATGGGTAAATATGAACATAAATGAAAAGTATTTGGGATTTGATCGTACATATTATTTACAATCAGAACTTTAATCTGAGAGAGCCTATTTGTACCCCTTGAGCTGTACTACATACATAGTTATGTGAAGTAGTGCTTTTGCCATATGCTTATCTCATTCAAAAGTGACCTATTCATGCTAGAGGGCTCTCCAGTGCATTGGTGACCTCATGCGTTTTCTAATTGGCTAAAAATCCATTTAATTCAGTGACTATATTACATATTGAGCAATTGTTTTGCCTCAAATGTGCTTTCATGCAGGGTATCAAACTTAATTAAATTCCTTTTTCATTTTTAAAGGTTAAAGATGAACCAGACTCCCCCACAGGATTGGGCATGATGGATCGGTCACGAATGCTTCTCTGTGCCATGACTTTTGTTTGCTTATCGTTCAACCCCCTGACATCCTTGTTACATTCGGAAAGTGGTAAAAGCTCTGAGAGATCAGTGCCGCATGGAGCAGGCCGAACTATGCTGGGAATTGAGATATCAGGTAGTGTCCAAGCTTTAATCTAGTGTTTGTCAGCTCAGGGGAGGGGAATCCTTTGCGAAGCTGGGGATTCAGTTCAGTTCTGTGGCGAAAAACAAAGTTTCAGAATTTTATATATATAATATAATATTTATATACATACACACACTAGCAGTTGTGGCACGACTTTGCCCTTGCGGTTAATGAAACAATTTTTGTAACCCTTTTCGTTCCAGAGAGGTAACCAGTGCATTTGTTACTCAAAGGGTTAATGACTGCCTTGTTGAATTTTCAGTGCTTAGTCCTTTCACATCCAAAAAGGTGTTCAATGCATTGCAAAGCGCTGCTTTCACAACTCTCCATCAGTGAGCATGAGCTTGAGTGAGTGTTTATTTTTCTTGTGTTGTGTTTTGCTTGTATAGAGTATTGCCTTTAGCGTTGTGTAGCTTACAGCAGTGGGTCTGAACTCCAGTCCTCAGGACCCACTAGCAGGCTAGGACTTAGGGATTTCTCTGCTAGAGCACAGATGTGTTGATCAGAGGCTCATTCACATTGATTAACTCACCTGTGCTCTAACAAGGAAATCATCAAATCCTGGCCTGTTAGTGGGTCCTGAGGACTGGAGTTGAGAACCACTGGCTTACAGCTTATTGTGTACAGCCTTTTGCATACTGCAATGGCGTTCAAGTTATGTCCTCAAGGGCCACCAACATGCCAGGATTTAAGGATTTTCCTGTTTGAGCACAGGTGGGCCAATCAAAATGGAGTCACTGACTAACTTACCCGTGCTTAAGTTTATCTAAAATGTAAGTTTATAGAGCGACTAGCTGAAATACTATTGTCATTCTTTTTTTTTTGTTAATTTGTTTCATTTGGTCGAAATTAAACGTTTAACGATGATCCCGTACCTTCCTTCTGGACAAACATCTGGTACAGCTCTGCACTGCACTCTTTCTCTCTTCCTCTGCTCCCTTCCCTCGATCTAGCCTTCTACAGTGATGGAAGATTTCTGCATGTAAGCTGGAGCACTCTCATTGGCCAGAGAGCGCACCAGCTTACAAGGAGAAGTCCTCCGCCAAGGGAGGGAGGAGAAGAAGAAGAGTGACAGACAGCAACGCAGAGAGGTAGAAAAGGCACAGGATCATCTTTAAACGTTTAATTTCGGCCAAACAACAAATTTAACTAACAAACAAACAAACAAAAAAAGACTATAGTATTCCAGATAGTTGCTCTATAAACTTTCTCTTTAGCCAAACTTGTATAGGGGTGATAGTTCCCCTTTAAATCCTGGCCTGTTGGTGGCCCTTGAGGAATGGCCTTGGACACCCCTGGCATATTAGCATTTTGCTAATTTCATATAGAATTTTGCCTATAGCGTTTTGCTTAAAGGGTTACTAATGAAGTTGGGAAAAGGAGCGGGAGGGGGAAATGTCAAAATATAATTACAAATAAATGATGCCCATGCTCATAGTACGGACACCCATGGTACAGAGCGTTATAAAAAAGTTTAAGGAATAAATCTGATCTTCATTCATAGCCTGACATTACTAACCCTTTTATCCCTCAAGGACCCTGACGTCTTGGCAACGTCATGGCTCCAACATGCGATAAGGACCCATGAAGTGCTAGGACCGTCCTGGATTTCAGGGCTCCCCACACTCTTCGGGGAGCCCTGAGCTGAATCAGCCCCCCAAAAAAAGTCTGTGGTCCTTGCGTTCTGGCCGCATACACGT
Source organism: Rhinophrynus dorsalis (assembly GCA_037306005.1). NCBI lineage: Eukaryota > Metazoa > Chordata > Amphibia > Anura > Rhinophrynidae > Rhinophrynus > Rhinophrynus dorsalis. The sequence continues at coordinate 117,933,396 of CM074722.1, forward strand.
GTGGCGGTCCTTAAGGGGTTAACCCATTGAGGACCGCGTGCCATGCTATGACCATCACACAGTTTTTGCCGTAAGGACTGGAGACGGCCATAACATGTCATATACATTTTACTTACAGCGCTCCTCCTGGAGTGCTGTAAGTAAAAATTGTTGCTTCCCAGGACCCTGGTCCTTAATGGGTTAAAGGGATAGTAATGTTTCATAATAAAAGCAGCTCTAATTAATCTTCATAGTATTTGGGCCTTGGAGAGTGTTATTTCAGTTCTGTCAGAGTTGTAGTTCGAGCAATTGAATGATAAAGTATCCCCCTCCCGCCCCTTCTACTGATGTAACACTGCTCAGCTTAGAGCAGCAGGGAGTGTCCAGGTAGATTGCAGAGAGGGCCAGTCTTCAATTAAGATAAGAGAAAAAGCTGAAAAGCCTGTCAAGGGGGGCAGGGTTTTCATTGTTCTCACAGTAAGAATATTGACCCTTGTCGTGAGCTGTCTGGTCTGTGGACTGTATTCCACATCTGAGGAGTGGGGTCTTACACTAGGTAAAAGGGTAGTGTTGCCACCCATCCGGTATTTTACTGGCACAGCCTGTAATTAGCTTCTTTGAGCCAGTGCGGGTATAGCTAGTATACTGGCAATTGAGAAGCCGGTGTTTGTATGTGACGCGTCAGGAGTTAGTCTCTTCCACTGACCTGCCCTCTGCCAGCTGCTCAGTGATTGTTGCACCCGACCTCACTGTCCCCGGAGTCAGGGAATGTTTCTTCAAATGTCCCCGGATCCATTCAGCTTCTCTTCATTGAGTCTTTTGAGACTCGATGAAGTGAAGCTAGCTGAAGACTGTGCGCATGGTTTTGTGTTTTTAGAACACTGGGCTGACTTTGCTCTTGGGTACAATCTATATGGAAGTGATGGATTGCACCTTAATGGCAGAGGAGCCTCTGTGCTAGGATAGCAAATGCTAAGAAGCTTGGAGGAGCTTTTAAACTAGGAAAGGGGGGGAGGGTATAGATCGCAAAAATGGGTTAGATAGAGTAGATAGGAACCAGGTCCAAGTAAATGATCAGGAGGGTGGAATAAGGGTTGGGATAATTTTAGTCAGTAGAGAGGAACTCATAGTAATTGAAGATGTAGGGAATAATATATGTAAAGACTTCAAAAATTAATTAATTGTGTGCTAGCAAATGTAAGAAGTATGGAAGATAAAATAGAAGTAGAATTGCTGGCGGTTAATGAGCAAGTGGACATAACTGGAATAACAGAAACATGGTGGAATGATGCACATGACTGGGCTGTAAATATAGAGGGCTATTCCCTGTTTAGAAGAGACAGGATTAATAGAAAAGGAGGAGGTGTGTGCTTATATTTGAAACCAGAGCTAAATCCAGTTTTGCGGGGGGGATATTAGTGAGGAAACTGGCCGAATTGTGCAGTCCTTGTGGGTAGAAATCGAGACTAAATGTGGTGTAAATGGTTAAAAATAAATAAATAAAGGTGTTGGTGGGTATATGCTACAAACCACCAAATATTGTTGAGACCCAAATGCTATTTCAAATGAAGAAAGCTGCCCAGCTTGGGCATACTATAATTATGGGAGATTTTAATCATTCAGATATCAACTGGGAAAATGAGACCTGTCAGAGTGCTAAGGGAAGCAGGTTTGTGAGCATACTTTGGGAAAACTACATGTCTCAAATGGTGGAAGTGCCAACAAGAAATAACAATGTATTGGACCTAGAGATAACTAATAACGCAGAAATTGTATACAATGTTAAGGTAAGAGAAAAATTGGGAAACCGTGATCACAACATGGTTACATTTGAGAATAGTCTGGCAAACCAAAACTGTATAGGTTCAACCAAAACTCTTAATTTTAAAATGCTAACTTCAAATTTTTAAGGGCTTCAATGCAACACACAGACTGTTGAACAGTGTGTGGTTGTAAATGGAAAATGGAGAGTGGAGTACCTCAGGGTTTAGTATTAGGTCCACTGCTTTTTAACATGTTTATAAATTACCTGGAAATAGATACAGAAAGCAAAATATCAATATTTGCAGATGACACTAAATTATGCAGGGTAATTAACTGAGAACAGGATATTTTCTCTCTACAGAGGGACTTACATACAATGTCAGATTGAGCAGACAAATGGAATATGAAGTTTAATGTGGGGAAGTGTAAAGTCATGCATTTGGGAGGAAATAATCCCAAGGTTACTTATGAACTTAACGGAATCATTGTAGTGGACTCATTGCTAGAGAAAGATCTGGGTATCCTTGTCAGCTACAAACTTGAAAACAGTGACCAGTGTCAAACAGCAGTAGCAAAGGCAAACAAAATCCTGTCTTGCATAAAATGAGGTATTGGAGCAAGAGTAGATAACATTATTTTGATGTTATACAAAACATTGGTAAGACCTCACCTTGAGTATGCAGTGCAGTTTTGGGCACCCATTCTGAAAAAAGGATATACTTGAACTAGAGAGGGTACAGAGAAGAGCAACAAAATTAATGAAGGGAATGAAGAACTTGATGTATGAGGAACGACTAGACAAACTTGGTTTATTTACTTTAGAGAAAAGACGAATAAGAGGAGACCTTATCACATTGTAAAAGTATACGAGAGGCCAATACAAGGATCTCTGCGATTAACTACTTATTTCAAGGCCTGATCAGGAGACCAGGGGACACCCCTTGAGATTAGAGGAAAGGAGGTTTAGACTTCAGCAAAGGAAGGGTTTTTTTTTTTTTTTTACAGTATGGTCTGTTAAATTGTGGAATTCCTTGCCCAAGGAGGTGGTAATGGCAGATAAAATGGATACATATAAGAGAAGATCAAATACATTTCTTTCAAAAGGGGACCTACGAGTTATACTGTTTTTTAGTAGGCAGATCAGAAAGGTCTGATAAAGACTAACTTAATTGGTAGCAGGAAAGCTATAAAATTCTCAGTCACTGGGGTATGAGGAGAAGGTTGAACTTGATGGACTTGTCTTTATTCAACCTAATTTACTATGTTACTATGTAAATCTACTGTGTCTAGAAAGTTTGCTAAGCTGTATCCCTTTTCTGAAGCAGCCCTAGCGCAGTGGGCTCATCCTCCGAAGGTGAACACCCCAGTTTCTAGACTTTCTAAGTCCACTGCTCTGCCTGTGGCAGATGCGTCTGTCCTTAAGGATTGTACTGACAGGAAGCTTGAGTCCTTTCTAATGGCCATCTTTGCTACTGCAGGCACCTCATTGCGTCCCTCATTTGCTGCTGCATGGGTGAACAGGGCCATTGCAGTTTGGAATGAACAGCTCACGGTGGCTGTCCATCAGGTTGCTCCCACTGCTGACCTGCTGCGGCTTCTGGCCAACATCTGTGAAGCTCTGCATTATGTTTCTGCAGCTATCTTTGATGCCATCCGGTTGGTGGCTAAGGTTTCTACCATGTCTGTGGTAGCCAGACAAGCTCTTTGGCTTAAGATCTGGTCTGCAGACACTGCCTCTTAGAAGGCTTTATTTTCGTTACCCTTTCAGGGAACATCTTTTTTTGGGCTGGAGCTTAAGGACCTCATTAGTGAGGCCACCGGGGTTAAGAGTACACTGTTACCCGTAGTCCCCAAGAAGAAGCCTCAGGTTAAAAGTAATCTGCTTTTTCGTCCCTTTCAGGCTGAAACGCGTCCCAAGCACCAGGCGGTTTCCCAGGCCCCACACTCCTCACCCAAGCAAACAGTGCAGGTCCAAGCAGTACCTCTGGTTTGCTTGCCACCAAGGACATTTTCAGTTTTCTGCTCTTCCCTTTGGTCTGACTACAGCCCCCCAGGTATTCAATCGTGTCCTGGGTGCAGTAGTGTCCGTCCTGCACAGGGACGGCATCAGAGTCACTCCATACATGGACGACTTGCTCCTGAAGGCCCCCTCTCCAGACCTCCTTCAACAGCAGATCGAGGACTTCATTCATGTTCTGTTTCATCATGGATGGATTCTCAACATGGGCAAGTCTGATTTGACGCCATCCTAAAGACTGGTGTTTCTGGGTCTTCTCTTCGACACCAGGCGAGGCATGGTGTTTCTCACGGATAAGGTGGCTCATCAAATCACCAACAAAGTGTCCGCGGTCCTGTCTTCCAGACCAGTTCCTGCCAAGAAGTTGACCTCTCTAGCGGGGAAGTTCATATCCACCATAGAAGCGGTTCCATTTGCTGTGCCTCACACAAGGGAACGTCAGAGGTTTGTGATCCAGGTTTGCATGGGCAAGAGGGATCTCATACTGATGTCATTCTCTGTATCTCTGCATGTGGAGTGAAATCTGTCTTGGTGGCTCAACCTGTTCAATCTCCTGAAGGGCAGACCCTTCCTGATATCCTTCTGGACAACTTTGATGACGGATGCCAGCCTATCCAGCTGGAGTGCAATCCTTGGTCACTTGAATGCCCAGGGTCGGTGGTCTCCGGAGGAGTCTCTCCTTTCCATCAATGTCCTGGAGCTTTGGGCAATATTTCATGCTCTCCAGTACTGGACGTTCAAGCTGGAGGACTGTTTTTTCGAGTTCAGTCTGACAATGCCACGGCCCTGGCTTACATCAACAAGGATGGCGGAACAAGAAGTCTCACAGCTTGTTTGGAAGTCAAAGCTATTTTGTCTTGGGCAGAAGAACATGTTCTTTCCATATCCACAGTTCATATTCCCAGCGTAGACCATGTTCTGGCAGACTTCCTAAGTTGACACACAGTGGACAGCGGAGAGTGGGAACTGCATCAGGAAGTGTTCAGGCTCATTGTTCGGAAGTTGGGACTTCCTTGCATCAATCTGATAGCGATGAGGCACAATAGGAAGGTTCCGTTGTCCTGCTCCTGCTGGAGCGACCCTCTAGCTCTGGCAGTGGATGCCATGTCTATCCCATGGCGCTTCCCTCTGGCGTACGTCTTTCCTCCCACTCCCATGGTACCCAGTGCGTTGCGGAAACTGCATCTGGAAGGTTCTACAGTCATTCTGATTGCTCAGTACTGGCCTTGTCAGGCTTGGTTTCCGGAGCTTCTGGATCTCTCGGTGGTGGATCCCTCCCGGCTTCCCGCCGTCCGGATCTTCTACCGGGATACCTGTGGAAAGAGGATGTTGACTGTCTGGGTTTGATGGCATGGAAATCGAATCCACAGTATTGAAGAAGGGTTTCTCTTCGGGTGTGGTGACCACTATGCATAGTGCCGCAAACATGTTTCCTCTAAAGCTTACCATATAGTCTGGTCCACCTTTCCCTCTTGGTGTGCTGATAGGGATCTCTGCCATGATTTTAACCTTCCCACTGTCCTGTCCTTTTTGCAGGATGGGGTCGAGAAGGGGCTCAGCTTGAGTTCCTTGAAGGTTCAGACTTCTGCTCTCTCATTTTTCTTTCAGAGATGCATTGCCATCCTTCCTGATGTCAAGGTTTTCTTTCAGGGCATTGCCCATGCTCATCTTGCCTTTAAGAACCCCGCTCCTCAGTGGGATCTTAACTTTGTTTTGGGCGTCCTTCAGCTCCCTCCATTTGAGTCCTTGACTACTATTCCTCTGTGTTTGCTGACTTTGAAGATGGCTTTTCTCCTGGCTATAGTGTCTGTTCACCGAGTCGCTGAGTTGCATGCCTTGTCTTGTAAACCACCCTTTCTGGTGTTTTACAAGGACAAGGTGGTTCTTCACACTTCTCAGGAGTTCCTCCCAAATGTGGTCTCTGAATTCCACATTAATCAGGAAATCATGGTGCCTTGTTTGTGTCCCTACATCTGACAAGGAAAGGGATCTTCACTTGTTAGATGTTGTGGGCTGCCTTAGACTCAGTGCGATGCGCATATAACTTATTTGTCAGTCTGAGGCATTTTTTGTCATTCCTGAGGGTCCCAGGGCAGGTAGACCAGCATCCAAGGTTACCATAGCTTCCTGGATTAAGTCTGCTATTTGTAGGGCTTACGAATTTCGGAAGAAGCCTGTTCCGTTTCGGGTCACTGCTCATTCCACCAGGTCTATTGGGGCCTCTTGGGCCTATAAGAATCGGGCCTCAGCTGATCAGTTGTGCAAGGCGGCCACTTGGTTGTCTGTGCACACCCTCTCTAAACACTACCGTGTTGATGTCCTGGCATCGGCCTATGCCAGCCTTGGTAGGAGGATCCTGGAGGCAGTCTTACCTGTCTAGGGTCTTCCTTGTCTCTTCAGTACTCCTTAACTGTTGAGCCCGGTTGGCTCTAGTTCTTTGTACTGTGTTACAGTTCCTGGTGTGTTATACCCCAGTTTTGTCTGCTGTTTTTGGGGCTACTTTATGATTTGATGGTTCATATCGGCTCTGGTGACTTTGGGGACCTACGTCTGGTCCTTGTCTTCCCTCCTCTGGGAAACCCAATGTTTGGACATCCCAAAGCTACCAGTAACCTATATGGGATGACAGTGAAAAAAGGATTTTAGTCTTACCTGTTGAATCCTTTTCTCTTAGTCCATATATGTTACTGGTCTCCCACCCTGTCAGGGGACCATGCTTGGTTCTCCTGTGACTGAACGTGAGAGTCCTTTTGGGTACATGCTCACAGGAGTCTTCTTTCCCTTCTTGCTACCTAGTCATTAGTTAACGTTTCAAATCTTACTGGAGGGGATTGACTGGGAACCAGCTAGGAGAGGAGGAAGGATCCACCCTGCACTTCTTTTCAAGAATTGTTCCTGCCTATTAAAGGGGAGGTCGCCTTCCCCATATGGACTAAGAGAAAAGAATTTAATAAGAAGGACTAAAATCCTCTCTTAATCTTTTTTCACTTCTATATTTCAGACAAATTCATAGTAATAAAATATGTTTGTTAAAATGATGAATATGTATTAGAATGAATTGTTTTGTACAGTTGGAGAGATGTGAACATAAACTTTATAATTTGTGCTGTATTCACAATAAAGTGGAGGAATGTAAAGTGATAGTAATGTTTAACAAAAACAGCAGCTCCAATTAATCTTCATAGCAATTGAGCCATAGAGAGTGTTATTTCATTACTGTGAGAGTTGTAGTTCAAGAGTAATTGAATGATAAAGTTTCCCCCTCCCACCCCTTTTACCTAGTATAAGCCCCCACTCCTCAGATGTGGAATCCAGTCCATAGACCAGACAGCTCACATCAAGGGTCGATATTGTTCTGTGAGAACAATGAAAACCCTGCCCCCCTTGACAGGTTTTTCAGCTTTTTCCCTTATCTTAACCCTTTCAGTGCCAGAGTGGTATGTTGCGTACCTCGCTGGCGCTGAAAGGGTTAATTGAAGATTGTCCCTCTCTGCAATCTACCTGGACACTCCCTGCTGCTCTGAGGTGAGCAGAGTTATATCCGTAAAAGGGGCAAGAGGAGGATAATTTATCATTCAATTACTCTTGAGCTACAACTCTGACAGAATTGAAATAACACTCTCCAAGGCCTAAATACTATGATGATTAATTAGAGCTGCTTTTATTATGAAACATTGCTATCCCTTTAAGAGAAGAGCAAATGTAAATCCTTTTGCTATGAAGTGTAAGAAGATAGATCAAGTTGTTACTGTTTATATCCATTGTAAACCTTTCACTTTATTTTTGGAAATCTTGTTCAGGTCTTTCTGGCAGCTGGCTTGATTGGATTATACCCACTTTAATCCTTTGGCTGGTGAATGGGGTGATCGTGCTCAGTGTTTTCATGAAGCTACTAATCCACGGAGAGCCAGTTACGCGTCTGCACTCCCGCTCCTCTGTCAAGTTTTGGCGACATCGCAAACAGGCTGACCTGGATCTTACTCGGGTAAGCAAGCTGTTTGGAGTGGCCTTTCTTTTTTATTTTTTTTTTTTTTTTTCAGCTCTGTTGGTAAAAAGATCATGAGAAATGGATCCCTTTTTTTTTTTTTTTCTTCTTAGGGTGACTTTGGTGCAGCTGCATTAAATCTGCAGACCTGCTTGTCTGTCCTGGGCCGCTCACTACCTGCATCTCGATTAGACCTTGCATGCAGTCTGTCCTGGAACATCATCCGCTGTAGCCTGCAGAAGATCAGCCTCGTGCGCTGGCTCCTGAAACGCACCCCTGGGTACTGCAAAAAAATAGAGTTTCAGGATGAGGCCACAACAAGTGCGCGAGATGCAGCCCTGGTGTACCACAAATTGCACCAGCTCCATCTGACAGGTAAAACTCTGAGTTACTGCTGAATGTCTACTCTGTAGTAGGTAATTATCGGTCATATTCAGAAAGCAAAAGTACTAATTCTTGAACAAACCAATTGCACTGTAGGGCTTCAATAAAAGCTACAATAACCTTGATTTAAATGGGGATTTCTTTGTCGTCCAATATATGACATACAGGTATCATGGGGAGACGACAGCTCCTCCTTGTAGGCTGGAACAATTGTGGGTGGAGCCTCCCCTTTCTTCTTATCAGGCTATCCCACTAGCTCCATCCCAGATAGACTTGTTCCAGTAACCTGTACAGAGGCTGAGAACTTTTCTCCTTAGTTTTTAGGTTTTTATTATTTTCTTTTAGATATTTGGTGTAATTTCCCCATTAGGTGGATTACTATTCATGGCTTCCCCTGGAGGATTGTCCAGCTTAACCCTTGCAGCCCTGTGGAGAGAATCTTGCAACCCATGTTTCTCTCTCCTGATTGGGCCTCTCTGAGGCTCTTTCTTTTAATGGTAATCTGAAGAAGTCAAGTAAAAAAGTGAGCAACCCTTTGATTGCGATGGTCCACGTGTCCCACTGTTCCCCTCCATACAGGGGTCTCATATGGGTATTAAACTCCTGCACTCATGTTGGGTATCTTATTGGTTTGATCCCTGGATTTTTGGGGCTTGGATATCTGCATTTTAGGTATTTAACCCCTTACCTGCTGTTTTCTCTGGCTTATGGGGCTTATTTTGGCTTATCCTTCTAGATTCATAAGTTTTTATTAATCCATACATATTCCCTTGGGTATTTGGGTACTTTTATTCACTTTTGATGTTTGATTTTTTTTTGAGTTCCGCACCTTTAAGGCGTGCTTTACCGCACAGCCATACTTGCTCCATTGACTTCTATGGGGCAGACTGTTTAGAGACATATCTCTGCAACAGTTTGACTTAGAATTGAGAGAGGACTCATTCTTCTTGTATTCTCTTGCCCTATCATCCAGTTCACATCCTTAGTGTCTTGGGGAACCCTGGGGAGCCACGAGTTTGGGTTCAGGCATTGTTAGGAAACAGCAAAGAGTGGACAACAAGACATTGATAGAGATGTCCAGCTGGTAAATAATATGGACAGGAATGATTTGCTATTGGAAAGATCCAAGGCGAAAAGAGATTTACAGGAAAGAATGATTATTACAACATTCTCTGATACCACACAAAGATTTAAGCAATCAGTGTTGAATCATTGGGAACTCTTGAGCTCTGAACCAGAAGTGGGACGCTTGTTTCATAAGAAACCTATATTTGGATTCAAAAGGGGCAAAAATATAAGAGACCAACTGATGCAGTCTCACCCCATGAAGAAATATTCCAAACAAGAACTGGTAGTAAGAGGAGGGGGTCACACGATGTGTGGCATGTGTAACTTCCTCACATATGGTGGTTGGATCCAATATTGTAATACCGCCCACAAATTATAGGATTAATATCAGAGGAAGATTCACATGTTCTAAATCCTTTGTCATCTACATATTGTGATGTCCCTGCAACAAATATTATGTAGGAAAAACAAGCAAACCCTTTAAAGCCCATATCAGGGAACACAGATCGTCTATTATTAGGAGTTTGAATGGTACACTGAGTGACGGTGAATTACTACGAGCCCCAGTGGCTAGATACTTTGTATCTCAGAAAAAAGCTTAAAGATCTAAAATGTTGCCCAATTGAAGGGATCAAAAAAGCCCAAGCGGTGGAGACAGGATGAATAAATTAGCAAGGAGAGAAATGTACTGGATTTATGCACTTAAAACCCTTGCCCCGATGGGACTGAGTGAACAACTCAGTTTAATCAGCTACATTTGATAGATAAATTATTTATAAGTTTTATCTAAAGTTTATTTTTAAGTGGAACTTTGAACAATTGTTTTTAAAATATCTGTGACTGACTAAAGCGACCTACACTGTTGCAACACAGCGATATGTGGATGCGGCGGAGTAGCGTCGCTGGGAGTTTGACAGCCGGATGAACGCTACCAGGTTGCTAAGGCAGCCTGGTGATGATCATCTGGCGCCAAACTCAAAGGGAGTGCATTATTTAACGCTAGAGAACAATAGCCTCTGTAAGTCCATGATGAAAATCAAATGATAGACTGAAACGTTGAATGTTTACTTAATGTATTAAAAGTTGTTTCTCTGTCGTCCAGTGCAGGTTACTGGTAACTCTGGGTAGGCGATCCACCCCTTTAAGTAGGCAGGAACAATTATAGAATTGTATGCAGGGGGTGGAGCCTGCCTTCCCACCTTGGCTGCAGCTAGCCAACCAGCTCCAGAAAGATTTGTTCCTTGGTGAAGATAACACAGGGAAGAGAACAGTTCTGCTATAGTTTTAGAAACTTTATTTTTCTGTTAGATATGGAGTACCACCATTAGACAGATTACCATAACTGACAATGCCCTTAGATATGGCTAGCTCAGTATCCAGGTGCTTTTTGTGGATTGTAAGCCCTGAGGGGGGAAATCTTGATTCTGAGTACTTCCCCAGGACTTACCCACTGAGGTTACTTTTTACTATATGGTAATCTGAAGACAGAAGATCTGCAGGAAAGGTGAGCAACCCTTTGAGTGCTGCAGGTCCACTTGACCCACAGTACCCTCCGCACAAGGGGTGTCTTCATTGGAGTTCCTGTTGCACACTCCTGCACTCATTGGGTCTATCTGTATGTCTTTTGGGTGTTTTGGAGCAGGTTAATGTGGTAACTTAACCCTTTAGATGCCGGATTGGCACTTTTTAGGTGGTTTGGTTTCTAACACTTTTCCTACCGGTTTAGTGCTTTTGGGTGTCCTCACATGTTCTATTACTGTTTTATACATTTTAGTATTACACTCTTAATTTTGTAAAATTTGAGTTTGCCTTTAAGGCTCGATTTACCACATAGATGCCATTGCTTCATTCACTTCTATGGGACTGTAGTGTTTGGGACATATCTCTGCAACTGCTTATCCTAGCGACTTCAGAGATGACTCATTTTACTTGTTTGCCCTTGCTCTATCATCCGGTTCATGTTTCTAGTGTGTTGGGGGGCTCAGGGGGCTTTGGGCACTGTTTGGGGTACTTTTCCCATGAGCACTTGCTTCACGCCCTTGTTTCCGATCGGCTCCAGCCGCGGCAGCCATTTTGTGAGCGTTTCTGGGCGAGTATCCTATGCAGGGCTTGGACTTTCCTTCTCTCCTCTGCAGATTAACCCTTCGCCTGCCAGATAAGTGTATTTTAGTGATTTCTGGGGTGAAACTTTAATCCTACAAACTGTACTTGGATGATTTCTTATACTGTAAGTTTGTTTGACACTGTGAGAATGTCCATACCGCTGGAGCTTGGGGCCAGACCTAAGACTAAGGAGGCTGGGGTCTCTGTACCCCCCATTGCGCATTGCTCTTCCTGTTACTCAGGAAGACAATTCTCAGGTCATTTATGCCCAGCATGTTCTGATGTCCCTGACAGCATTCCAGGGACCTCCAGCCATGCATTAGAGCCAGCTTGGGTGCAAGAGTTCAAGGCTGCTACTAGGGACCTTAGGTCCACATTGCAACTCTTTCCATCCCAGTTACAGGGGCCCTTTCATTCTTGGAAGGGCCCCCCTCCTCAGTCAGGTCTTCCCTGCCCAAACCTCAGGGAGTACCTGACGTGTCAGATTCCTGTGAGGAGGAACTGCTGGTGGATTCAGATGTTCAGGAGTGTTCTGTTTTGGGATTCTCTTGGTTTTTTTGGGACCCCTGGGGACCCTTTTGAGGCTGATCCTGAACCCTCAGCTAAGGGCCTGATCAGGGCTGTCTTGACTACTCTTAACATTCCCTTAGTTCAGGAGGTTCCTTCTGACCCCTCTGTGTTCCAGGAGCCTAAAAAGCCCCTTACTTACTTTCCACCTAACCCTACTCTTGACCGCCTTGTGTCTGAGGAATGGAAATCCCTGGACAAGAAACACTCTGTGTCCAAGAAATTTGCCATCCCTTTTTCTGAATCTGCGCTTGCTCAATGTGTTCATTCTCCCAAAGTGGATGCTCTTGTTTCCAGGCTATCCAAGTCTACTGCTTTACCAGTATCTGATGCCTCTGTCTGAAGGACTGGACTGACAAGAAACTTGAGGTTTCCCTCAAGTCCATTTTTGCCACTTCTGGCTCTGCTATGTGTCCAGCGTTTGCAGCAGCATGGGTGAACCAGGCCATTGTGTTCTGGACTGTTTTCTTTCTGAGGCGCATTGTCGTTCTTCCCGATGTGAGGGTTTTCTTCCAAGGTGTTGCTCATGCTCGTCCTGCTCCTCAGTGGGATCCTAACTTGGTGCTGGGTGTCCTTCAGTGCCCCCCATTTGAGTCTTTGGCTACTATTCCTCTACGCTTCTTGACGTAGAAAATGGCCTTTCTCCTGGCGATTGTGTCTGTCTGCCGTGTTGCGGAGTTACATGCTCTGTCCTGTAAACCACCCTATTTGGTGTTTCATGAGGACAAGGCGGTGATTCGCACTTCTCAGGATTTTCTGCCGAAGGTAGTCTCTGAGGATGTCAGAGATGAAGCCCCTAATGAGAATTTTTTTTAGCCTTCTTAGCAAACATGTCTGAGACTTAGACTTGTGGCTCAAGATCTGGTCCACTAAACTTTCATCTAAGAAATCACTGGTTTCTCTCCCCTTTAAGGGCAAGTCTCTCTTTGGTCCTGAGCTGAAACACAAGTGATGCTACTGAGGACAAGAGCACCCTGTTACCTCAGGTCTACAAGTGCCCACGCTTGGAGAAGAAACCGTGTATTTTTCGTCTCCACAGAGTGCAAAGGCCAAATCAGAGTGTGCCTCAGGCCTTCACCCCATGCCCCTTCACTAAGCCCAGGCAACAATGGCACTCCTAATGCCCTGCTGCCAAACCAAAGTTTGAAAAGTCTGCTTCCACATGACTTGCAGAATCCTGGATGGCAGTTGCATGTGGATGGGCATCAGTACCATTTTTACAATGATTGGGCAGAGTCCATTGGGGACCAGTGGCTTTTGCAGGTCATTTTGGAAGGGTACCGAATAAAGTTCAAGTCCCTTCCTCCCTTCAGGTTTTTTTCAACAAGGCGGTTCAAGCTCTCTTGGACAAGGGAGTTCTTGTTCCAGTTCCTCCCCAAGGGAGATGTTCAGGTTTTAATTCAAACCTGTTCCTGGTGGCCAAGAGGGATGGCTGCATCAGTCCTATCTTGGACCTCAAGGACCGCCATTCCTTTGTGGAGAATGCTTGCTTCAAGAGGCAGTTCTTGTGCTCTGTCATCATAGCAATGTGCCCTGGAGACTTCCTTGCATATCTGGATCTGCAGAATGCCTTACATGTCCCAAGTCATCCAGACAGTCAGAAGTACCTCCGCTTTGCCTTCAAATTGGGGCACTACCAGTTCACATCTCTCCCCTAAGGGCTTACCTCTGCTTCTCAGGTGTTTTCCAGAGTTCTGGGGTCCTGATTGCATTAATTCACACCCAGGGGATTCAGGGGACTCCCTACATGGACAACCTTCTCCTGAAGGCTCCATCAAGGTAAATCTTGGACCAGTCTGTGCTCAGATTCTCCTCCACATGGCAAAGTCTTCTCTGGTTTCCTCTCAGGACTTGATTTTCCTCAGACTCAGGTTCAATACCTGTCAGGGGAAGGTTTTTCTGACAGAGACCTCCATTCAGAAGATCATGTGTCTGGTGTCCCGAGCTCTGGAGTGGACCTCACCTCCGGTCCTTAAGTTGATGACACTTGCAGGTCGAACGGTGTCCACAATAGAAGCAGTTCCATACTCTATGGCCCACACCAGGGAGCTCCAGAGATTCACCATCCGTTCTTGGTATGCAAACCCAGACCTCTTGGATCTGTGGTTCTTCCTTCCTCTGGAAGTCAGACAGGATCTGCAATGGTGGTTGAATAGAACCAACCTAGAGCAGGGGAAACAGTTTGTGATTTAGCAATGGATCTTTGTCACGACTGATGTCAGCCTGTGGGGGTGGGGTGCGGTCCTTGGTCATCTGGGGATTAAGGGCAGGTGGACCTCAGAGGAGTTCCTTCAGTCCATTAGTTTTCTAGAGCTCAGGACGATTTGGCATGCACTTGTGTACTGGTCCCTTCAGCTGATGGATCATCCAGTACGTCTCCAGTTGAACAGCGCCACGGTAGTGGTGTACATCAACAAGGAAGGAGGCACAAGAACCTCTCCCACTTGGTCACAGGTCAAATATATCTTGTCTTGAGCAGAAGATCACGTACTGGCTATCTCCACCTTTTACCTCCCAAGAGTAGACAGCATCCTGGTGGACTAACTCAGTCGCCAAACAAAGATGTTTTCAACTTGTTGGTGCTGTGGTGGGGTCTTCCTCAGATAGACCTCATAGCCACCAAGGACAGGAAAGTTCAGATATTTTGCTCCACCCTTATCCACGGACGCCCTGTTGATTCCATGGCTCTTTCATTTGGCTTACATCTTCCCTCCAATTTCTCTTATCTCCTGGGTGCTTAGGAAGGTTTGGATGCACGGTCCAGCTGTTATCATGATTGCCCCCATTGGACCAGGAGGTCATTGTTCCCCGAGTTGGTTTCCCTTTCCATTCAGGATCAGTTTCCATTGCCAGTCTGAGTGGATCTCCTCCTTCAGGGGTACCTCTAGAAGGAGGATGTGGAGTGGCTGGTTTTGATGGGATGGCTATTGAAACCTCCATACTGAGGTGAAAAGGTTTCTCTCCTGAGGTTATCTGAACTATGTTTCAGGCTAGTAAGGCTGTTTCCTTTAAGGCCTACCACGGGGTTTGGTCCATTTTTTTCTTGGTGTGTAGACAGGGATCTGTCTTCAAAGGAGTTTCTTTGAAGGTTCAGACTTTGGCTCTGTGTTTTTCCAGAGACGTATTGCCATCTTGCTGATGTCAAGGTGTTCTTTCAGAAAGCTGCTCATGCTTTCCCTGCCTACCATACTTCCACACCCCAGTGGGACCTTAGTGTGCACAGAGTTGCTGAGTTTCAGTCTTTGTCTTGCAAGCCAACTTTCCTGGTGGTTCACAAGGACAAGGCTGTTCTTCGTACCTCCCAGAATTCCTTCCTAAGGTGGTCTCTGAGTTCCACATCAATCAGGAGATTGTTGTGCCTTCCTTTTGTCCTGACCCTAAATCTTACAAGGAGGGGGATCTCCACTTGTTGGATGTGGTATGATGTCTACAGTTTATGTGCGCTGTACTTTTTTCAGAAGACAGATGCCTTGTTTGTCATCCCTGAGGGACCTTGGGAAGGTCTGATAGCGTCCAAGGTCACTATTGCTTCCTGGATTAAGTCTATCATTCACATGGCTTATGAGCTCTGGAAGAAACCTGTTCCCCTTCATTTTACAGCACACTCCACCAGGTCTGTTGGGGCCTCCTGGGCCTACAACTATCAGGTCTCTGCTGAACAGTTGCGCAAGGCTGCGACTTGGTCATCCATGAACACCTTTGCCGAACACCATCATGTTGATGTTCTGACTTAGGCTGAAGCCAGTTTTGGCAGGAAGGGCCTGCAGACAGTTCTGACTGTCATAGGCCCTTCTTTCTGTGCCTTACTGTTTTTTAACTCTATCTGAGCCCGGGTGGCTTTTTGTTCTTGTGTGCTCTGCTGTTGTTCTCAGTGTCCGTTGACAGTTATGTTTGGGCTGTTCCTAGTTTTGAATAGTTCTAGGGAACTCCAGTATCATGGGGACCGGTGTTTGGTCCTTTCTATTACTTCCCACCCTGGGAGCTTAATGTTGGTATATCCCCATGGCAGGGCTCAAAATTTCCACCTGCCACTAGCCAATGGCAAGTGAAAATTTAGCCCTGGCAAGTAGAAATTCAGCCCTGGTGGGTATGTTTTGATTTGCAGTAGCGAGTAACTTTTTCAGGTCTGGATAGTAGCAAAGGACTTAAAATTATAAGCCCTGCCCCATGGTACCTGTATGTCATTTTGGACAATGGAGAAAAGAGGATTTTAGTCTTACTTATTAAATCCTTTTCTCTTAGTCCATGACATACATGTCTCCTACCCAGTGAAAGGGGACCTCGCTTGGTCTCACTTGGCGTCTTGCTCACAGGAGCTTACCTTTTTCTTCTCTCGCTGTCCTGTCTAGTGAGATTAGCCTAATTTCAAACTGGAAAGAGCGGGACTAGGGTAGCCTGATAAGGACAAGGGAAAGCTTCACCTCCAAGACCTTGTCTTTGAAATGTTCCAGCCTACTTGGAAGGATGTCTCCTACCCATGGTACCTGTATGTCATATGGACTAAGAAAATTATTTAACAGGTAATACTCAAATCCTCTTTTCCTCTAATTTCAAGGGGTGGCTCCTGGTTATTTGACCAGACCTTGGAATGAAAAGCTCACCAGAGAGATCCTTGTATTGACCTCTCATATACTTAAATATTAAAGATGCCCTCTTAGTTGTCTTTTCTGTAGAGTAAATTAAGTTTTTCTAGATGTTCCTCATACGTCAAGTCTTCCATTCCCTTAATTTTGCTGCTCTTCACTGTAGAATATTCAGAACTGGTGCCCTAAAACGACACTGAATATTTGAGGCAAAATTATGTTACCCATTTTATTTGCTTTTGCTACTGCTATTTGACACTGGTCATAGCGTCTGAGTTTGTAGTTTACAATGATTCCCAGGTCTGTCTCTAGCAATGACTCCCCTAAAATTATTCCAGTAAGTTCGTAAGTAGCATTGGGATTTTTTTTTCCCAAATGCATGCCCAATCTGCCATTTAATGTAAATCCCTCTGTAGAGAACAAACCTCCTATTCTGAATTTATTATTGTACTTATTTTAGTTTTATCTGCAAATATATATATATATATATATATAATTTTTTTTTTTTTTTTTTTAAACTTCCAACATGGGAGTTTTTTTTATTATTATTTTTATTTTCCTAAAAATAAATTAATCGGGTTACCATTATTGGGCTTCCCTGGAGTGGAAGTGTAACGGAAGCTGGAAGGAAACCGGGTCGTCCTCAGCTGTTGTTCAGGGTCTCTCCTTATCGAAGGCGGATTACACAGCGTGGTTCCTACCATACGACCAATAACCGTCTCGATCGAGTATTTGCGGTGTCGTAAACTCTGTGTCGGAGTCGGATGAAGTTGGTAGCGTTGTTGACTCCGTGTCGGAGTTGTAAGGAGTCAAGGTGGTAGTTCCAGAAGTCGACCAGAACCAACGACTACGAGGTGAACAGGGAACAGTCGAAGGGACTTGAAGCCAGAGTCGGGTCGCAGCCAGGACCACGGGTTGTAGAGAGTGAATAGCTCTACACCCGGCCGAAGGATAACTCAAGGAACAGCGGAGTCCACTTCAAAAGATCTGACAGTCTATGAATCCCCAAAGTCCCAACTCTGATCCGGATCACAGGTGACTGGCGGAACTCCGTCGACGATACAGGATACCTCGCTTGGATGGGCGTTAGAGAGGACACTTTATACCACACCAGCATAAAGAAACCAGGACTCGTTCTTAGTGCAAAACAACTAACTCTTTATTAAGAGAAAACACAAAATATTTATACACTCCAGACTACATTGGCTTGGGCATAGAACCAACAACAAATGGTTCAGTGCAACACAATAAGGCAGACGTGATTTCATTATTACACAAAAGGCTTGACTGGGATAAACAATAGACAGCAAAGCTTGAAGGGCAGGAATACACATTCAAGGGACAATGGCCAGGGGTTGAAGTACGTCCTCGACTCCTTTGAATATTCCGCTTCAACCCTGGCCTGTCAGTTCGTACAGAGAGTCCGTTGTTTGACCAATTGCTGAGCTGCCTACTTTTAGCCATGTAAGGTCTATGGAAGACCTTTAATCCTCCTGCTCAGGGATTCGACCAATCTGACGTTGACTCACTGTCCCCGACTCCCCGTGTTCGACTCGATGTCAACGATTCGAGCACCGAGCCAGGAGTTTTTGACTAGTTGTTGTCTAATGTGTACACGTGTATTTCTCCATGCCCGACAGCCCAGTACAAAAGAGTCTCTGTGGCAGTGGCCACTCCGAGCACCGCTGACACTCCAAAACAAGTCATAATGTTCTTAAAAGTTCTTGACCGACTGTACCAAGGCCTGTACAGACGTATGCCCAGATAATAAGGGTTCCGTACTCAACAAAATGTCCATAGTTCCTTGTATAATGGGCTGAGTAGTCGTACGCCCAGATAATGATTTCAGTAACGGAGTAGGATCCGTTACAGGAAGGTGCTGTGTGTGGACCCTTGCAGCTCTGTGGAAGAAATCTGCTCCCAAGTTTTCCCTCCCAGAAGAGTCTCTTGGGGGCTCTGTTTGCTTAAAGCTGCAATGGTAACCTGAGGACAGAAGATTGGTGAGTAACCCTTTGAGTGCCTTGGTCCACCTTTGTCTCAGTCCTGTGCCTCTCCATACAGGTTTGCAGGCTTTGTCTTACAAATCACATTTCCTGGTCTTTTATAAGGACAAGGTGGTCCTTTGAACCTCTCAGGAGTTTCTTCCTAAGGTGCTCTTTGAGTTCCACATCAATCAGGAGATTGTTGTGCCTTCTTTTTGCCCTGACCGTAAGTCTAACAAGGAGAAAGATCGGCATTTGTCGGATGTTGTGCGTTGCCTTAAATTTTATATGTATCGTAATGAGCTTTTTCCCAAGACTGTCATCCCGGAGTGTCCTAGGGTGGGACAGTCTGCTTCCAAGTTTACCTCTGTGTGTAAGCTGGAGCTATCTCATTGGCTAGATATCTATCTCTGCCAATGAGATCACTCCAGCCTACAGACAGAAGCCTCCGTCATCAGAGGAGGCTGGGTAGTGGGAAGGGAGCAGGGGCAGTGCGGCAATCTGCGGCAACGGAAGTAGGGTGCAGGGCACTCTGTAAGCTATCGTTTTGACACAAATTGCGTTTTTTTTTCTCAATAATTTTTTCAGCATTATCTATATATACTCTACATAATAAGCCTAACTTTAGTAGAGGTGATAGATCATCTTTAAAGAGTAAAAAAAGAGAGGTCTTGCTAACACTGCACCGAGTTCCTAAAGAACCCTTGGATGTGTACCATCAAAAACCAGTGCTTTGTCAGTCTTAATTTTGTTCCATGACCTCTTCTTGTGTTATCCTGGTATAATGTGTGGGTTTATTTGTTACTACTACTATTTCTTGTTTCCCAGTATATACTGATGCCAAGAAAGTATTTAGAACATCAGCCTTTTCCTTATCCTCTCTAATCAATTCACCCATCTCATTTTTGAAAGGTCCAATTCACTCCCTCTTATGGCTTTTGCTATTTATATATATATATATATATATATATATATATATATATATATATATATATATATATATATATATATATAGATTCATTGTCTCTGTTTTTTGCTAACCTAATTGCATTTTTGCAATCATTGTTGCACTCCCTGTATTTCAAGAAAGTGTTTTATTCCTTCAGACCTAAATAGTTTAAATGAAATGTTTTCCCTTGCCATTTCTTTCTTTACATTTGCATTTAACCACATTTGTTGTGATCTACTTCTTTTGCATTTGATTCCCATTGGTATGTACTGTTGAATACATTTCTGCAGTGCACTTACCTGGTTTATTAATATTACTAATGGTTATGATGGAACTTCTTGTGGGACTTTGACAAACTGCAGCATTAGGAGGAGAAGGATAATCATCATTTATTGCACAAGCTGCAGTGACCATGGTTGCAGTCCGTTTTTAGAACAAAGACTTTACTAATACGTCCCTGCACTACTCCTGCTCCTTTCACCCTCTCCCTGCCCTTAGTATGTTTTCTGGATATTAAACTGGTATGTGTATTTTACAGTGAAGTACACAATAGAACTGATTGTGTGATTTCTGACCCTTTACAAAATACTCTTTTCTAGTGTCAGTCTACCTCAGTTACAGATCAGTCAGGCTGTCTGTCTGTCACCTATAAGTCAGACTTTTTTTTAACTTCTCCAATTTTTTTTAACTTCCTCTATCTCTCACTGTTGACAAAAAATAAAAAGTGCTTCCTATTCAACTGCTTCTTCCCCCAGACTCCCCTAACACAGACATAACAGCCAGTTCAGGAACAATCTTGGATCACAGCTGCCAGTGTCTTCCCAACCAGTCACACAAAATGTGGGGGTAAATATCTTTTGCTCCCTTCATGCAACCCCAGACCTATCAGGAAGAAACATTGATCACAGGTCTCTGTCTCAGTCAACCAAGATTTTGGGGTAAATCTCTTTTCTTCATTACACTCCCCAGCCCCCACCAAAGTCCCCAGACTCCACTAACAAAGAGAACAAATTGCCCGCAACAAAGACTCACTACAATCCAAATTTTCTTTATTTGTCTATCAAAATTATGATGCTTTCTCTGTTTCTCACAAACACATACATTACACGCTGTGGGAAAAGAAGGGAATCTTGCTATGTGGTGGGTGAAAGTCAGTCTTACTATTGATTTCCTGGTAGATAATTGTCAGGGACACTAAGTGTGAATAGGTGAAGATGGGGGTGGGGAGTAAATTTGACTTGGCTGTTCCTATCATTTACTTGCATAATATGTAAAGTAAAAATAAATAGTTCCTATTAATTTAACTTCATGGTATCTCCTTCCCCCATGTGTAAGAGAATAATTTGTTAGTGTGAGCTTTTCAGTCTTTCTATATTGTTGTGTATAGGGTGTTGACAGAAGTGAAGCTCTCTACACTGGGGTTTATATACTAAGAATTGATGAGTAATTACGGATTCGGAAAACTTGTTGATTGAATTAGGGGTATTTAACCTCTTGAATGCTAGTGGTCTCATTTAATTTATTTTGCAATGCATCAGAGTGCTCTAACATCCAGGAGTTCACACCCCTCTTTAAATCAATGAGAATAGAACATCAGCCCCAATAAGTTATTTATCCTTGAAATTCATCACATTAACCAGCACTGCATTTTGCATGTAAGTTCATTAATGCTTCTTTCAAGACTTCACAGATCTCCACTTAAGAGATGGTTGAGTACAACTGGTTCCTGGGTTATATGTTTGTTTGTAATCTGTAAATCTCATGTCAGTTATTTTAGATGGTTTGTCCCTCTCTTGTAGGAAAGCTGCCCCCCAGCTGGCGCTGCTCAGGACTCAACCTGGCTCTGTGTGCAGTAAATCTGGCAGAGTGTGCTGGTGACAAGATTCCAACGAGTTTGCTTGCTGAAATCCATTTAACCACAGCCATCCAAATGAAGACCAGCTTCCCAGGGAGATTCCACTTCCTTACCGTAAGTCTCAGAATGTCTTGCAGCTAAAGTTACCAGCTGTGTGAGACACTGTAGCAATTTTCAGTCAAAACACAAAAGAAATTGCAAACACTTTCATATGAACTTATTTCTATCTCCTAAATGGAGAACAGGAACCATGGGGTCAAGCTCCCTTCCTTCAGAGGGCAGAACACTTCAAAAAAGGCAGGGCCTTTGAGGCGGAGACACACCACCTTCCAGCTTTATCCCTGTCCCTCCGTTTCAAATGACCTGTCTCAGGAAAATGGCACACTGGCACTGTTTTCTTAAATGTTTTTTTTTTTTTTTTTTTTAATTTTTTTTTACTTTGATATGGAGCTGTATAATCCCCATTAGGCGGCCTTTATTTACTGGGAGGTTGGGGGGCATTATTTTCACCCTCCCTTTCCTTGTATCTTTATTCCTCAGATGTTCCCTTAGCTGATTGTTAACTTCAGACCGTTTTAGTGTGGGGACCCGTTTAAGAGCAGGAGCCCTCCCTCCTCCACCTTTGCCTCATTGACCTCTATGGGGAAATTCTATGGGATATGTCTCTGCAACCATTTAAGATACAATGATCAGAGTGGGCTCTGTCTTGTCTCCTCATGCCCTATAATCCGGTCTACTTTGTGAGTGTCCAGGGGTCTTGTGGCAATCTGTAAATGGAGTTGTAGTGGTTGCTAGAGATAGTTTCAGCTTACAGGCAGAAAGCCTCTGTCATCGGAGGAGGCTGGATAGAGGGAGGGGAGCAGAGGCAGAGTGACAGACTGTGAGGCAGAGCTGTACCCCACAGTCTGTCCAGAAGTAGGGTGCAGGGCAATATTTATGCCTTAGATTTCGGCCAGATAGTGATTTAAAAACAGAAATTGATACAATATTACACCTAGTTGCCAAATAACCTACATATTAAGACAAACTTGTATAGGGGTGATAGATCCCCTTTAATGGTAAGTTCACTAACATCCTATTTTACCTATTCAGTGGTGAAAAAAGACTACAACATAATGTCGCTCATTTAACGAACAGCAGACAGCTTGCACATGCGATTTCTCTGTCATCCAATATGATATACAGGTACCATGGGGAGGTGACAGCTCCTCCCAGTAGGCTGGAACTATTCTGAAAGAAGTGCAGGGGTGGAGCCTCCCCTTCCTCCATATCAAGCTACCTTAGCTCCTCCCCGCCAGATAGATTTGCTCCATCAACCTGGTCAGAAAGCTGTGAACAGTCCTGCTTAGTTTTAGTTATTTTATTAATTTTTTCCCTGTCGTCCAATACAGGTTACTGGTAACTTTGGGTAGGCGATCCGACCATTTAATTAGACAGGAACAATTCTTGAATTGAATGCAGGGGGTGGAGCCTACTTTCCCTCCTTGGCTGCAGCTAGCCAACCAGCCCCCAGTAAGATTTGTTCTTTGGTGAAGACACGGCAAGAGAACAGTTCTGCTGTAGTTTTAGCTATTTTTTTATTTTTCTGTTAGAAATGGAATACCACCATTAGGTGGATTACCATAACTGACAATGCCCTTAAATATGGCTAGCTCAGTACCCAGGTGCTTTCTGTGGACCGTAAACCCTGGGGGGAAAATCTTGGGTTCAAGTTCTTTTCTCTCGAGTTTCCTACTGAGGCTTCTTCTTAATACATGGTAGTCTGAAGACAGAATATCTGCAGTAAAGGTGAGCAACCCTTTGAATGCTGCAGGTCCACATGTCCCACAGTGCCCCTCCGCACAGGGTTTTTCCTTTGGAGTTCCTGTTGCACATTCTGGCACTCATTGGGTTTATCTGTATGTCTGTTGGGTGTTTTGGAGCAAGTTTATGTAGTAACTTAACCCTTTAGCTGCTGGTTTTGCATCTTCTGGGGGGGTTATTGACACTCCGTACTGGGTTCACTGCTTTTTCGGGTCTTCTAACAAGTTCTAGTGATGTTTCATGTACTTTTTATTCACAGTTTCAACTTTTAAAAAAAATTGTGTTTGGCGCGCTTTACTGCATAGATGCCATTTCCATTCACTTCTGTGTGACTATGCAGTTTGGGATAAATCTCTGCAACCGCTCAAAGTAGCAACTTTAGGGGCTCATTTTAATTGTCTGCCCTTGCTCTGTCATCTGGTTAACATTTTAAGTGTGGGGGGCTCAGGGGGCTTTGGTCACTGTTTGGGTACTTTTTCAGAGAAAACTACATTTCCCATGAGCACTTGCTTTGTGCGCTCGTTTCTGATTGGCTCCCGCTGCTTCAGCCATTTTGTACCTTTTTCCAGAACGAGTGTCCTACGCAGGGCTTGGATTCTCCTTCTGTCCTCTTCAGATTAACCCTTTGCCTGCCAGATAAGTGTGTTGTAGCGATTTCTGGGGTGCAAATTTAATCTTGAACACTGTATTTGGGTGATTCCTTATACTTTAAATGTTTTTGACACTGTGAGGATGTCTAATCCGTTGGAGCTTGGGCCCAGGCCTAAGACTAAGGATGCAGGGGTCTCTGTGTCCCCTATTGCTCATTGTTCCTCATGCCATACAGGGTTACCTAGAGAATTCTCAAGTCATTTATGCCCAGCATGTTCTGAAGTCCTTGAGTCTCTCCCAGGCACCTCCTGCCATGCATTAGAGCCAGTTTTGGGTGGTTGGAGAGGGGCAGGGGTTTGGGGGGGATCATCAAAGTCCACCTTTGCCTGTGTAGACAAAAATCCTTGCACCAGCCCTGGAGCTAAGGTAGCCTGATATGGAGGAGGGGAGGCTCTCCACCTCTGCACTTTTTTCAGAATTGTTCCAGCTTACTGGGAGGAGCTGTTGCCTCTCCATGGCAGCTGTATGTCATATGGACTAAGAGAAAAGGATTTAACAGGTAAGACTAAAATCCTCGTTTAGAACAGCTATTCTGGGACATATTCCAAACTAGGATGGACTGTGCTTTGTTTTTATGTAGGTGCCATTCCTGTATACACCTAGTAGTGATTAAAAGTTGGACTGATACAACTAGATGTGCCAATTGTCCTGAGTTCTGTAACCTTAAAATGCTTCCTCCTCATCAGCAATACAGGATCACCATTTAGGTCATATGCACAAAACCAAAAGTAGGACAATCCCGGGGCAAACCAGTTTCAACATGGGTAACATTTAAAATAGTCTTGAAGGTGAGAGAGGTCTCAAATATTTTGTAAAGACCTCTATATCATTCAAGGGATAAAAAAATTCCATTCAGTTCTTTGACCATATTATTTGTTCCCTAAGTTTGTTTTTGACTCAAAATGTCTCCTTTGTGACTGTGGCATTTATTCCTTTTTGGTGTTAAATCAGCATATTCACTTTACGGTTCAGTTCCTAATTCTTTGATTTCCCTATAGGCATATTTCCTTGGCTGTGCTCAAAATATCAGCTCTTCCTCCGATGAGTCTCTTCCTGACTCCCTGCGTTGGCTCTCACACCCACTTGGGAAACTCTTCTTCATCAACTGTGATTGGACAGTGAAAAGTGCAGCCAGAGAGTCTCTGTATACCTCTGCAAGAAACCCAGGTAACTCATGGAGGTTCATAGACAATCAGGCATGTAGAACACAGACCTCATTCAGTTACTCCTAGTGACAATGGGCCACATCCAATAAGCTGAAGAGGGCCAAATTTGGAGCAAATCAATGGCCTCATAAGGGAGACATTATAATTACAACAAATATCCCTTTACTTTAAATAGGGCTTTGAATCCCCTTAAATGCTAAAGAGACCTCCAAAGCATTTTTTGCATTGGAAACCTCTGTAGCAGTCAATGTGTAGAAAGCCCCATTTAAATCAATGGGGTTTTTCATCTCTCTTATGATGCTATTTAATTTACTAAACATGGCCCAGTGTTATATATACACCTTTTAAAAGAGAAACAAAGCGTATTCCAATGCTATAAAACATATTGAATAATATAGTTGGCGTCAAATGGACACTAGCATAGCCAGATATATAAATGAATTCTCTTGTATCAGAAATTATTTCTACTTGTCTCTGGATAATGCACCAACATATAGAGGAGAGAGGTCAAAAGATGCATTAAACCAGCTTGCAGCACATACACAAACACTTAGGGGTACATCTCCATGTGTCCAATGTAGAGAGATGAACTCTCCTTGGCTTGATGGTTTTAGCTTCACGAGTCCTCTTTCCATTGAATGCACCTTCGTTTTCAGTCAGTTCGATCACCAGCTGACCCGATGTCCACCTGCTACAGGTCCCAAGCAGTCTGCCAGCTGGAGCTAGCAATGGTCCTTTTCTTCACCATCGACCCCTGAGAAATGTTTCAAACAGTCTTATGAGTAGGGCTAAGCCATGGAAAACAATGACCCAAATGTAGTAAATTAGGTGGGAGGGCTGTGGTCTATCTCACGTTGTTGGGCTACAATTCCTGTCTCTTAGATAGACATGAGCCCTTCCACCTCTGGTGTTTTTTGGGACAGATCCTTACTGTTAAGAAAGATAAGTTGCTCAAAAGACTGAAACATATTTGACCTTTAGATGTATCAAGTAATTCCTGTCAGACCAGTGCTTAATGATGAAAACATGGTCATTAAAGGTTTTTAGCATATAGCAGTGATTCTCAACAAGCGTGCCGTGGCACTTTGGTGCACCAAGGGCATCCACTTAGGGTGCCCTTTTTTTCCATAAATGGAATGACAAAAATGTGAATGTTGACTTTAAAATGTATATTTATAGAAATCAATATGTGCAATATCTTTCAAAAATGGAATCTTGTTAGCTTACTGCTTATTAGATTGAGAGAGGAACGTTAAAACCACTCTTTACAATTCTTATAAGTTTTATAACCTTTCATCTTTGTTTCCCTCAATGCAGCTGACCCAATCACACAGATCCATCGTGCATTCTGTGAGTCCTTGCTGGAGAAAGCGATGTACTCTATGGCAAAACCAGAAACCTGTAAAGTGACCTCTGAGGAGGACAGCTGGTATGTCTTGCTTTTGACGATTGCGGAGATTGTCATACAGAAGGATTATTTTCTAGGGCAGGGTTTCTCTTGTGTTTTTAAATCTAGGGGCCTCATGGCTAGCTTCCTAAATATGCATGGATCACCATCAAGGACAATTGGAACACATAATGCACTCCAGGAATAAGCCCTGACAATGCCATGGACCAACACCGACGCAAATATTGGTGGTTGACTAACACTACACTAGTAAAGAAGTACATTCTAGACTTAAGTTGGTAATCCTTTGAATGTTAGAGGGGTACTCTATGCATTGCAATGCATTACATACCCCTCTGGCACTCAGAGGGTTAAAACTTTGTAGTGTCATTCTGTGTGTTCTTAGGCAAGCAAGTTTTGCAATGCAGGAAGAAAAAAAAATCCAAAGAGCTCGGAAACAAGTTAATCAGTCGTCCCGTTGTCATTCAGATATTATTGTATATGCATACACCCCCATCCCCCCCGACCACCACCACCAATGTTTTAATTATCTTTGTAACTTGTCTTGTGGTCTTTTTTTCCAGTGATCTCTCCATGGCTCAGCATTACCTGAAGCTTCTTAGTGGGTTTGCAGACTCAACAGGGAGTGTGACCTCTCTTCCTCTAACTGGATCTTCCCCCATGTTATCCTTTGCTGGTACGTTCTTCTGGATATCAGATTAGTTTATCTGTAGCCAGGACATGATTGACCTCACTTGTACCTCAGTCAATTTTCTGTGCAATGTGCAGTTTCTGTACACACATCCAAGTGATTAATGAGAAGGCCAACGAATGACAAACATTATTACTTGTTTGGTGATGTAAACAAAAAGGTATTGCAGTTAGATTTAAAATCTTAAGATCATTACGTAAATAGAGTAAATAAATCCAAAAATATCTGGGAAAACATAAGCAAGGATCTCTATATAGTATGTATACAAACTCCTAATTTAGGGAATAAACATCCTGAATTTATTACTGAATTTGTTACAGTAGTGACTAGAGATAGTTTGGATGTGGTGGCTATAATGGAGTCTTGGCACAAATGACTGGGACTTAACTCGGGGGTGACAAAAAATGTCTTTAGGGGTGACAAATGTATTTAGGTATATTAGTTAACAAAGTAAAAGAGGCAACATAAGACTGTCAGAAAATGGTACTTATGTAGAGGAAGATAAGGAAATGACTGACTGTCTAATTATTTCTTCTCGGTCTTTTACAGAAGGCTGTGAAGAAATGGACACCCCATTGAGAAGGGGATCTGTTAATGTTAAACCCATAAACATTTGTCTGTTTATGGAAAAGGCTGAAAAAAAAGACGTGTCCCTCAAGTCCAGCCCATGCCAAAAACACCCCTGTTGATCCAGAGGAAGGCAAAAAAACCCTCTGGGCAATTTATAATTTAGCCCCAAGTGGGTAAAAAAAATTCCCTCCTGACTCCAAATGGCAGTCAGATATTTCCCTGGCTTCACTTCCTATCTGCTTTGAAGCCGTCTGTCATAATTTTCAATATTGTTTTGTGCTAGATAGGCATCCTTTGTATTATCTGCAAATACAACATGCAGAGGCAAAGAATTCCATAGCTTTACCACCCTTACTGTAAAGAATCCTTGCTTTTGTTTTAGTTGAAAGTGCCTTTCCTCTAGTCTTAATGGATGACCTCTTGTTCTTAGCTCAGCTCTTTGCATAAATATTTCATTGGCTAGTTCTTTGTATTTGTAAATAGTAATCATATCACCCCTTAGACGTCTCTTCTCTAATGTAAACAAACCCAGTTTGGCTAGTCTCTCTTTATAACTGAGATCCTCCAATCCCTTTATCAGTTTTGTTGCTCGTCTCTGCACCTTTTCCAGTTCAACAATGTCTTTTTTAAGAACTGGCGCCCAAAATTGTACTCCATATTCTAGATGAGGCCTAACCAAGGATTTATACAGAGGTAGGATAAAGTCTGTGCGTGAAGCACCTATAGCTGAGGTTTTTATCCAAACTCTGTTAACAAGAGTGGTTCCAGATAACTGGAAAATTGCCAATGTAGTGCCAGTACACAAAAAAAATCAATAGGGAGGACTTTGGCAATGTCAGGCCTGTGAATCGTACATCAGTAGTTGGGAAATTAATAGAAATGCTATTGAAAGGAAGAATTTTCGTTTCTAAAATCTAATGACATGCAAGATCCATGGCAGCATGGTTTTACCACAGGAGTATCTTGCAAAAAACAATGTAGGTGAATTTGACTGTTAATCAAGTGATAGACCAGAGTTGAGTAGTAGATGTAGCATATTTGGATTTTAGTAAAGCTTTTGATGCTGTACCACTTAGGAATCTGATGCATAAGATGTATAGTTTGGGACTGGACTGAAAGGTTGTTAATTGGTTAAATAATTGGCTGAATGAATGGACAGACATTACTAGTAGTAATATTAGGAAAGATTTGCCTTTCCAGGAGGGATAAACCAACTGCAATAAGGTTTAGGAAAATTGGGAGGTAATGACAATAGATAAGAGTATGGGATCAAAGTTTAATGTTGAAAAGTGCAAAATAATGCATTTAGGAAGCAGAAATCCAGAGGTGAAGTACAGGCTTTAATGATACTGTGCTAAAAAGAACATGATGGATTTGGGTGTTATGATTTCATATGGCTTGAAGATAGGCAAGCAGTGCAGTAAAACAGTGGGAAAAAGCAAACCAGGTTCTTGGTTGTATAGAAAGAGGCGTTAGCAGCAGGAGGAGAGGGGTACTAGCGCCACTGTATAGGATGCTGACAAGACCCTCACCAGGAGTAATGTGTAGTGTTTTGGAGACCTCAGGAGTTCAAAGAAGTGCCACAAAAATGGTGCAGTGTCTTTGTGACAAAGCACACCAAAACCGACTCAAAGAACCTATGTACCTCTTGTAAGATATGAAGATGAGGTATAATGCGATAGAAACCTTTAACTATATTAATAGACTTACTACAGTTCAGGAGGGAATTATTAAAAAAAAAAAATAAAAATCAAGAACAAGAGGTCATGATTTTAAGAGTAGAGGATGGAAAATTCAGAAGTAACTTGTGTAAGTGCTACTTCACAGAAAGGGTAATAAACACATGGAACAGCCTTTCATCAGGGTTTATAGGGACAAATATCTTGAGCAAATTCAAAAATTCCTTGCATAGAGAAGTCTAATTTGGCAAATGTGAAAGATTGCAGATTTTTAATCGGTAGGGAAATAAAGAAACTGGATGTGCCAGATCTTTGTTTTTGTTTTTTTTTATTCCCTGCTGTCAAAATCTGTTTCTTTGATGGTAATCTTCAGTTCATCCTTTTTTATCATATTGCTTGGTCTTCTTTATTTACAGATCCCATCTGCCGGTGGTGGTACTCTGTATCCTCTATGGCCATTGGCTGGCTGCAAGGTGATGATGCTTCTGTAAAGGCACACTTTGTAGATGTTGAAAGGATTCCCAAGTTTCTTGACTCTGAGTAGGTACCTTGCATTTTATCTGACTGACAATATATGTTCTCAGTAAAGTGCTACTGTTATATTTTTTTCTTCAGACAATTACAGAATAAAACTGTGCATTGAGGGCACAGGGACCATGGGGGTGAAGTTCCCTCCACCAGATGTCAGGATACTCAGATGGTTAACTTGAAACTAAAAAAGTATGCCTTCCACTGCCCCAGCTCTATTTTAGGGCTCTGCCTTTTAAAGGGATACTAATGTCCCATAAATTTATTTTCTTGTTTTGTAGATTAAAAAAAAAAAAAAAAAAATTGTGGCACAAATCTCATCTCTCAAACCTTTGCAGTTGGAAAGATATTTGCGTCTAAACTTCCCCCCTCCCTCCCCTTTTCCTATGTCCGCACTCTGCTGACAGCAGGAGATCCCAATCCTGGGACCAGCTGGCGGCTCTGCAGCAGAGCCAAAATAAACAGTAACATAAAACTAATGCTCAACGTATCGATTGCACCAAACTTGAAGTCAATAATCAAAAAATCTTGCTTGAAAGCTCACCTGTGTGTTTGCTTCAGGGTGGTGTTATCCAGCTTAGGATCCTCCGATCCGATCCATGCATATCAAACATTTCAACAAAGCGGGAGCACACCCGGCTCAGGTGCTTAAATTACAAGCGGTCTGACAAAACTGTTTCAATCCATAAAAAACACTTTATTCCGTCTCATACGATAAAATCCACAGACATGACAGGAAAAATCAGCTACTATGAACAGTCTGACGCGTTTCGAGCATCTCTAGCTCTTATTCATAGCAGAGCCAAAATAGCGATATTGGAAAATAATTACTTAATTGGAATGGTCTACAAAGTGTGCCTGGTTTGCAAGCACACTTTGTAGACCATTCCAATGAAGTAATTATTTTCCAGTATCTTTACAGCGGACATCAGGAGAGGCAGAACTACGAATATCTCTCAAACCTTTATGGGATTTTATAAGATTTATAGGATTTGCTCCACATAATTTATTTTTTTCAACTCTACAAAACAATAAAAAACATTTCTGGGACATTACTTTTCCTTTAATCTTTTTCTTTTTTTGTGTCCTGCAAGGAGGCTGAAGGGCTGATTCTCTGTGTTGAATCCATTTTATTCTCCCTTTTTTCATTTTTTTATTTTTTTTTTTATTTTCTCTTCTATAGGTTTTCTTGATGACTACCAACTACTTATGGTAGTCACTAGGCAGTACTCCTCTATTTGGATCCATAAATCCCCAAATCCCCCTCTTACAGAAATGAGTGTAAAATGTATATGTAATTATAAATTCCCACAGCTGTGGGCAAAAGAAATGGATCTATCCAAATATATTATGAATATACTACTACTAATAATAATAATATGAAAGAAGGAAAAAGGACAAATAGACAAAATAAACCCTTCAGTTTACATGCTCTACAATTCTATATATCAGTGCAAAGATTAAAATAGTATTACCCTCTAAGAAGCTATATCAAGAAGTGCTCTGAATAGATGAATGGTATATGCAAGAGAATAACAATCTAGAACAATATTATTTTGTCTGTGTCCAATCCACAGCATTGACTGTGGGTTTAACTCCACCTCCCTGCTGGTAGGACCAAATTAAAATCTTTAAATATCAAGTGAAACCACTTCCCTTCAGTTAATTTGGTCCTACCAAGCTCGAGGACTGGGAGGCGTCAGGCCTCGCTACCTTGCCCGCTTTAGAATCTGTGGGTCCTTTTTATTTATTTTTTTTCTCATGTACCCTGCCCTCAGTGCGGGTTACATTTAAAACTATGTGGGCTGCAGTGACCAGATACCTCTGTGAAGGTCTCCTGGGTCTCCGTTTTCAGCTGGCATCCAGCGTGGAGCTGCCCCAGATGTGGCCTGGCCACAAGTTCTCCATCTCAGCTCCCTCCGGCAAACGGAGGCTCTGTTTGATGACTCGCCTTACATCATGGCTGGGAACCGGAAGTTCAGGCACATCCAGACAGCAGAGGGATATGTAAGTGAAGCAAATTATATATATATATATATATATATATATATAACAAAAATAGAAAACCGGGAGAGCGCTACTGTGTAGCAAAAAATAAAATGTAAATATACAATGTCTAAATCTTAAGACAAAATAATGATACTAAAATTTATTATCATATAAAACCCACATGTAAATAATAATACAAGAACCAGGAAAGACTAGAGTCCTATATGCCTAGTAAAAATATAATATAATCCTCTTGGCCAGGAGATAGTAAAATGTCCTCCAATGAAAATACGGTGTAGATGAGATGAATATTGTGTATCCAGTAAATAGAAACAATGTAGATGAAATAAATGTTGTGTATCCAGATGATAGGAACCGTGTGTACTCACACTAAAATCCCTCCCGTCTGTGGTCTATGCGGGCAGGGATAGCATGGAAAGTTGCTGCAAGGCTTCAGAGCAAATGAAATAAACGCACCCAGATACCTCCCGTCTATTGTGAAGCGTCCTCCGCGGGCAGGTATGCGGTCTCCGACTGTTTGCCACCAGCTATAATCCTCAATATATTTGAGAAACCTCAGTTGATTATCCGTATATTGAGGATTATAGCTGGTGGCAAACAGTCGGAGACCGCATACCTGCCCGCGGAGGACGCTTCACAATAGACGGGAGGTATCTGGGTGCGTTTATTTCATTTGCTCTGAAGCCTTGCAGCAACTTTCCATGCTATCCCTGCCCGCATAGACCACAGACGGGAGGGATTTTAGTGTGAGTACACACGGTTCCTATCATCTGGATACACAACATTTATTTCATCTACATTGTTTCTATTTACTGGATACACAATATTCATCTCATCTACACCGTATTTTCATTGGAGGACATTTTACTATCTCCTGGCCAAGAGGATTATATTATATTTTTACTAGGCATATAGGACTCTAGTCTTTCCTGGTTCTTGTATTATTATTTACATGTGGGTTCTATATGATAATAAATTTTAGTATCATTATTTTGTCTTAAGATTTAGACATTGTATATTTACATTTTATTTTTTGCTACACAGTAGCGCTCTCCCGGTTTTCTATTTTTGTTGTTGTTTCCATTTTTGGACCCGTTCACTAGCGGGCCTACGGGTAGTAGCGATCGGTTGTTAGCGCTTTTAATAATTATCACATTAGACACAGGGTGAGCTTGGCGCCAGTCAGGGTTCTTTTGTTTGTTCTTTATATATATATATATATATATATATATATATATATATATATATAATATAATATACATTTTATGCGTTGCTTTGCTATTATTATACCTTTTTGAGAGTTTGTTTATTTCTTTATTGTTGCATTGCTTTACATTGCCTGCTACTATGTCTGCATCCAAGGAAAGTAA
Source organism: Rhinophrynus dorsalis (assembly GCA_037306005.1). Classification (NCBI taxonomy): domain Eukaryota; kingdom Metazoa; phylum Chordata; class Amphibia; order Anura; family Rhinophrynidae; genus Rhinophrynus; species Rhinophrynus dorsalis. The sequence continues at coordinate 117,966,508 of CM074722.1, forward strand.
AGAAGATAAATCTAAAGTGGCTGCGAGACCCCCAGAGAGGCTAAGACCCCTAAGCGTAAAGTTTGTGCTGGCTGTGAAAATAAGATCCCTGCTACTGAATCTGCTAAATTGCATTCAGAATGTTTGCAAAAGGTTGCCACTCCTGAAGTTCCAGCCCAATTTAAAGAATTCCTGGGCTGGATGCACTCGTCCATGCAAAAAACCTTCTCCTCCTTACAGGAATCATCAAAAATGTGCCCCAGAGTTTCTGACCCTGACGAAAGCCCTTCATGTATGCTAGAAGATGACTTTGAAGGGAGTGTAATCGATATGGAATCAGCACCCTCATCCGCAGAAGAAGGGGAAGTTACTGATGAACTAGGTAACTTTAGTACTGAGAAAATTAATGGCCTAATACACTCCACATATGAGGAAGACGTTAGGCCTATCAGAAACACATAAAGAACTCAACGTCATGGATTCTGCCTTTATTGGTTATAAAAAAAAGAATCTTCCTTGTTTCCAGTCCACAGCTCTATACAGGAAACTATCTCCAATGAATGGAAGACAGTAGATAAATGATCCTCCATGTCAAGACGATTTCAAAATTTATATCCCTTTTCTGAGGACAAGACTGGACATTGGACTACTCCATCAAAAGTGGATGCGGCTATCGCTCAGTTATATCGCAGGACAACCCTGTTATTGGAAGATGGAACCACTCTAAGGGACAACATGGATAGGCGAGCAGACAGTGCTCATAAAGAGCAATTTACAGCCCTTGGGCAAAACCTTAAAGACCACTACAGCCATGGCATGCGTATTCTGCACATTATGCATCTGGCTGACGGAACTCAAAGAGAAGAGCGAATCATCGCTTTCACGATCTTGCCTCATAAAGGATTTATCATCCATCAAGGAGGCAATAAATTGTTCTTGTGATGCATCGTTGGACAGCATTAAACTCTTAGCACGTTCGTCATCTCTTCCAGTTACTGCACAAAGATCTCTCTGGGTCAAATCTTGGGAAGCTGACGCCTCCTCAAAGAACAAGTTGGTGTATTTGGAAACCAACTAGAAGAGATCATCAAACAGTCATCAGGGGTAAAAAAAAAAAACTTTTTACCACTGGAATGTAGACCTAGAACATCCCCTTCCAGATCCATGGTAAGCGTTCCTTCTATACATCTTCCTCAGGTTCCAAACCTCTTGACTCAAGGACCACTGCTACATCCAAATCCAGACATCTTGAAGCTGATGGCCTGGTGGCTGAACGGGCATCTTTAAAGATCAAAGGCCTTTCTGACCCAGTAATTGAATCCATCCTAGCTGGGCGACGTCCATCTTCATCTAAAATTTACTACCATGTCTGGAATATATTTTATAAGTGGTGTAAAGACAGACACATTGACAGACCTCAAATTTCCCATCAGAAGAGCTTAGATTTTTTGCAAGATGGGTTCAAAAAGGGGCTAAAACCTACCTCTGTAAAGGTACAGCTTTCAGTATTATCTGCCATAGTAGTTAGCCATTTGCAGAGTCTTACCTAGTTAAACTCTATGTTGCTGCTATTTCTAAGATTAAGCCCACTATCCGTGATATTGTTCCCCCCATGGGATCTAAATCTTGCCTTTAAACAGCTATTCTCTCATAGATCCTTTGAGCCTTTAGAAGAAGTCTCCCTAAAACATCTTACATTAAAGACCATCCTTCTTACAGCAGTAACCTCTGCCAGACATGTTGGGTAACTTCAATATTTACTTTGTGTTCCACCTCACATGGTTTTTCAACAGGATAAAGTTGTGCTTAGACCTCCCACATCTTTCAGGTCTAAGATTGTCTCTGAATTCCATCTGAGCCAGGAAATTGTATTGCCTTCCTTTTGTCCTTCTCCATCTACTGAGAAGGAAAGTAACCTACACAATATTGACTTAGTAAGATGTCTGTAGATATAACTCAACAGAACCAAACTTTGGAGAAAAACAGATAATCTGTTTGTTCATTTTGCTGGTAAAAAGGTACCCCAGCATCGAAAGCCTCCATTGCCAGATGGATAAGAGACTGCGTTATACTGGCTTATGAATATGCCAATCAGGAACCTCCGAAGTGCATCAAAGCCCATTCTACGAGAGCGGTCTCTACCTCATGGGCACTCAAGGCGGTGGCCTGTCCTGAAGAAATTTGCAGGGCAGCTACATGGTACTCAGTATCTACTTTCACGTGGCACTGTAAACTGGATCTCCTCGCTTTGGCTGATGCCAGATTCAGAAGGAAGGTGCTGGAAGCCGCCCTTCCTCAATAATGGAGCTCATCCCTCCCTCTGTCTGGGGCACTGCTTTGGTAAGTCCCACAGTCAATGCCGTGGATTGTACACAGAGGAAAAGGTAAAATTTACTCACCGATATTTTGTTTTCCTCTGTGTCCTTCCACGGCAACCCTCCCTGAACATGGTAATGGTGTGGTATCGTTCCTGTTTCATGCTGCTGTAATTATTATCATGCATGATTACCTGTTATGATGTCTTTACATGAATGCCTGTACTAACTTTGCTGTTTTTCAGCTTGGACAACATGTTAACTGAAGGGAGGAGGCTTTACCGGATATTTAAATATTTTAATTTGGTCGTACCAGCTGGGAGGCGGGGTTAAACCCACAGTCAATGCCGTGGAAGGACACAGTGGAAAACAAAATATCAGTGCGAAAATGTCACATTTTTATTACCACAATAGAAATATAACAAGTTAAAAACGTTATCTAACACTGTATATTGATATATGAATATTCCTAAAAATGACTTGATGGAAATATATGTGCACACTAGCCTTTCCACAGTGGCGTCTGTAGTACTCCCGACTATACACAAATATTGCTGTGGAAGAGAAAGGTATATGAATCGGACAGGCACCGAAATTCCCACGTGCACAGATAGATGGTAGAGGTGCTCTCCCAACGGATTTATGGTTCCTAGTTGACCCTTTTGATCTTCAAGGCTAGCTACAGAGTGGGCTGAATAGTCCCAACTGTGTATATTAGCATTTCTCTGTTATCCAATATGACATACAGGTACTATGGTACCATGGGTAGGCGACAGCTCCTCCCAGTGGGCTGGAACAATTCTGAAAGAAGTGCAGGGGTGTGGAGTCTCCCCTCCTCCATGTCAGGCTAGAAAACTGAGAACGGTTCTGCTTAGTTTTTTGCTATTTTTTTCTTAGCCGTGGAGTCCCCATTAGGTGGATTACCATTACTGGCTTCCCCTGGAGGATTGGCCAGTTATCAGGTGCTCTTGTGGACCCTGTGCAGCCCTGGGAGAGAATCGTGCAGCCTATGTCTCTCTCTCCAGAAGGAGTCTCTCTGAGGCTTCTTCCCGTCCAATGGTAATCTGGAGAAAGAAGACCTGCAAAAAGGTGAGCAACTTTTGAGTGCCATGGCCCACTTGGCCCACTGTTCCCCTCTGCATAGGGGTCTTTCTGGAGTTCTTTATAACTCCTGCACTCATGTTGGGTAATTATCTGCCTGTTTCCTGGTTCTTTGGAGCATGTGGTGTGTATTAACCCCTTCCCTGCCATGTCTGTTTAGGTTAAAGGACTTCCAATTTTTCCCTTTGGATTCATGAATTTTTTATCGCTATGCTTTTTTTGTACTTCTCATTCACTTTTTATGCTTTACATTTATTTGAATTCCGCACGATTTACCGCATAGCCGGAATTGCTCCATTGATTTCTATGGGACAGACTGCTTTGGGGGATGTATTTCTGCAACAGTTTCATGTACAAAGTTGAGAGATGGCTCATTCTTCTTGTCTCACCTTGTCCTGTACTCCGGTTCGCCTCTGCAGTGTCTTGAGGGTCCCTGGGTGTTTCGGGCTCTGCTTTTGGGGTACTTTCAGAAAAGAGACTACATTTCCCATTTTGTCTGATGGACTCTGATTTCTCAAGCCATTTTCTTCTCTCCTAAGCTGAATATCCTACACAGGGCTTGGATTCCTTTTCTCTCCTTCTCAAGTTAACTCTTCACCAGATAAGTACATTTTTAGGCTTTCTGGGGTGATTTTATTAATCTGGGTGACAGTATTTGTGTTACCTATTACTGTAAGACACTTCTCCTGTTAGGATGGTGCATCAAAAGGATATGGGGCTAGGCCTAAGGCTTAAGGACTCAGGGGCGTCTTTGAACCCCCTTGCTTACTGTTCTTCATGCCAAGCAGGGCTTACCAGAGAGTAATCAGGTCACTTATGCCCATTATGTGCTGTGGCCCCTGCTTCTCTGCCAGGGCCCACCAGCCATGAACAAGAGCCACATTGGGTCAAGGACTTAAATTCCTCTATGCCACCGTGTCCTCTATCTCCTCAGGGGGTTCTTCAGTCTTGGAAGCCCCCCACTTTGTTCAGGTTTGTTGAGGGTTGTGAATGTGCGGAAGGGGCTTCTTTCCATACCTTTGGTGTGATCCCTTTGAGGCTGGCCCTGAACCCCTCTGCTGAGGGTCTCATCAAGGCGGTTTTGACTATCATTAACATTCCTATTAACCCTGTAGAATCACAGTCTACGTCTGAAGTCTTTCAAAGGCTCAAAAAGTCCTGCACTATGTTTCTGCCTAATCCCACTCTTGGTCAGGTTATGAGTGGAAGTCTCCAGACAAAGCGTCTTGCTCTTTCCAATACCTTATCTAAGCTGTATTCCTTTTCTGATGCAGCCTTGGCTCAGTGGGCTACACCTCCTCAGGTGGATTTCCCTATTTTCAGACTGTCTAAATCCTCTTCTTTGCACTTGGTGGACTCCACGGCATTTCAGTATAGCTTCAAGATTCCTATCAGTTAAATCCTTAAGTTTACTTTCACTGCCATAGGTGCCTCTTTGAGGCCAACCTTGGCTTCTGTATGGGTTACCAGAGCGATTGCTGTTTGGACTGAACAGCTTAATGACACTGTCTGCAAAGGTGCCCCTAAGGAAGACCTTTTGGCTATTCTAGGTAATGTGTTTGAGGCTCAGAACCATGTGACTGATGCAGTCTTTGACTGTCAGGCTTGACGCTAAGGCTTCTGCCTTTTCTGTGGCTGCCAGACACATCTGTGGCTTAAGATATGGCCTGCTAACTTATCTAAGAAGTCACTCATTTCTCTCCCTTTTCAGGGTGTGTCTCTTTTTGGGCTTGAACTGAAGAAAATCATCAGTGAGGCCACTGGGGGTAAGAGCACTTTGTTGCCTCAGGTTCCTAAACACCCTAATATGGCAAGGAAGCAGCGTCTTTTTCGTCCCTGCAAGAGTCAAGCGCATATACTGAGTCCAGGTCGGTCTCAGGCCAGCACCCCGCGCTCCACCTCCAAGCCCAGGAAGCAGTGAGTGAGTGTGTGGAGTTGTGTGGAAATGTAAATGGCTGTGTGTATGTTTGGCTCAGTGCAGTGTGTAGGAGATACGCTAATGTCCTCCTGGCTGCACCCAGGGGTGTGTTTGTTGGGCTCAGGCAGTCTATAGGAGATATGCATATGTGCTCTTATGTGCCAGCCCTGGGGTGTGTGTATTATAATTTGTTGTGTAATATTGGGCTCTGGCAATGTGTAGGACATATGCAAATCTCCTAGCTGCCAGCCCAGGGTGTGTTTGGCATGGACATAGTCCCCTATGTTGCAGTTCTCCAAAATTAGACTAGAAGGGAAATTCAGATAATTTGAACGGTGTGAACATTACTATATGCCACATTTTTCCACATTTACACACTGTTATCAAGGCTTACTGTGTCTTGTATATAAAAAGCAAAGTGGAACAATTATGAGAAAAGCAAATGCATTTTAGGGGGCAAATAAACAATCCCTAGTTTGTTTGTTTTAAGTGGTATTTGACTAGAGGTCCCAATGAATACCTAACATATCTCTAACATTCAAGGGGTTAAGAGCCTAATTAAAATCAATGACCATTTATATTTGTCCCTTAAAGGGATAGTAAATCCCCCAAAAATGAGATGCAATAAAGACCTCCTCTCCCTCCCCTTTCTGTCTGACGTGCTGTATAGCTGTCAGAGACAGAAACCGGTCGCCCGAAGTATAATTACTTCATTGGTATGGTCTACAACGTGTGCCTGGCTTGCAAGCACATGCTGTAGACCATTCGGGTGAAGTAATTATACTTGGATATCTAGATGACATTGCTCCTGAAGAGCCGCCGTCTGGTCCCGGAAGCAGGATCTCATGACGTCCGCTGTACAGAGGACGCATGAGAACGGGGAGGGAGCGGAGGTCTTTATGTTCTTACATCTCTCAAACCATAACGGGTTGAGATATGGGTATGAGGGTGTTAGGCATGTTTTTATTATTCCTATAATTTGGCTTAAAGTTTTTGTGGGGGGGTTTAGTATCCCTTTAATCCAATATATGGAATGTGCAGAACATTGCTGTGCACCGCATTGGTCCTTAAGGGTTATGGAGCAGTAGGTGTGCCCCTGAATTGCAACACTTCACCTTTATACATGAGGCCTTTTGATATTTTGTTTTGTCTGATTTTGCTGAGAAAAATCATTTAACCCCTTAAGGACCTGTGACTTCTGTAAATGACCAGTGACTGTCCTGGCACCTCATGGATTTCAGGGCCCCCTGAACAGTGTGCAGCCACCTGGGGAGCCCTGAAATCCATGACATGCCCGGACCGATCATAAAAAAAAATATATATATATGCTCTGTGGTCCTTAAGTGCCAGCTACATCTCCGTATTTCACCTGTATTTCAAAATAGTGTGGTATTTGTTAAAGGAACATTTTCCCCATTTTGCTTTCATATCTTGGTAACAAGCACATGCTTTACCTGCATGGTTGTAGTGATTAGAAGGTACAGGGTGATGTTCAAGACATCTGCACATTTTCTACTAGATGTATAGCCTAAGACTTCTGTTCCTGAAGCTGAATTGTGTTTGAAAGCCTTGAGTCTATCACAAGTATTTGTTTATTACTTTTATAACAAGAACATATTTTATTTTGTTTAGTAACCCACTGGTAAAAGGAGTAATCCATACATGCAGAGCCATGCAAGCGTCTGTGTTGGGGAAGTCAGATGGCTCGCAGAGCTCCTTCTTTCACTGTGAGAAAGCCAGCACATTCTTGTGGAACAGTCTGAACATGAGCAGCACCAGCAACACTGATCTCAACAAGGTGATTACCAAGGGCCTGAGAAAAAGCTGCAAGAACAGAGGTTAACGCTTTAAGGTCCAGAGGGGTGTGCAAGGCACTGTGAAGCAATGCTTTACATACCCCTCTGGCATATAGAGTAATTAACAAGCATAATTCTGGAGCAAACCAAATGCACCATAGGGAAGAAACAAAACCTTATAAAGTTCCGGTTGATTTTATTTGGGCAGAGTAATGTGTTGGAGACCTGTAGCATTAAAGTTGGAAAAAAAAAACATTTAAATCCATTGGATCATTTTTGTTGTCCTCTATATGGTGCAGTTAGTTTGTTCCAGTTCTTCTTAGTACATCAGTTTTACATGCCTTTTGGAGAGTAGTAGTGATTATTCTTCAGGCATTCATTTTATCACAAAATAAAGGCTAACTTTTGCCTTTCTGAATTTGCCTCTGGTTCTTAAAATGTTAATGATATGTGAACTATCAATAAACTGTGCTTTGGGGTAGATATTTTGGTGCATGAGTACAGTATTTGTGTTTTGTTTAACAGAAGTTTTTTTTCCAAGTTGGAGTCTTCAAACAGCAGTATGTATGTGTGTATTAGAGCTAAGGATGTTGTAATTAGTTGTATTATTTGACTATACGGTAAAAAAAAAATATATTATTTTGATATATTATCAAATAATAGTCATCATCACTGTGGCGTTCTGCGCATACTTATCTTAGAATTATGTGAAGGAGGGACTTTCAGTGTTTGTTGGTACCACTAAGTGGAATAGACCAAGTTGATTGATCATAGAGTTGCAAAATGGGGACATGAAAGAGGATGCTTGCTGAAACTTCAGTTACAAGACTTCATGTTCAGAACATTTGTAGAAAAGTGCCTGTTGCTTTTGTACATCTATGGCATCTGTCATTTTCCAGGTTGCACAAGATGGGGAAGGGGGTTGTAGTGTACTCCTTGGATGATGGTACATTACCTGGCTAAAATTTCTGTTTCTGTGTGTATATACACAGGGACCTTGTTGTTAAGGTCCCTCCATTAGGAGACACTACATTTTAAGTAAGTATCTGGAAATGGCACTTCCACATCCACCATGCAGTAGCTCATACCCACTTGCCATTTTATAGTGTTCTGCTTTAAAGGAATGAACCAGGTCTGGTCTATGATTAGCCATTTATTATTTTTGTTAATATTAGTTGACATTAGGACAGTACAGCTGATGCCAATTGACTCAAGTCCATTACTGATGGACAGTCTAAAACATATGCAGTCGGACAACAGCAGTGATGGCATAATCAATCAAGGATATGCTAGTAGAAGTGCAACTCATGAGGAAATTTTGGCTGATCCTTCTGTGGGTTGAGTTGGCTGTAGCAGTCTCCTTGCTTTACATCCTGGGAAATTATACCAGGTCAAGAGGTAATCATCTACTGTCTGACCTCCAAATAGGGTCCATCAGAGGTAGATGTGATGGTATCTCACAAGAAGTCAATAATGCTTTGAACATCTGCACAGGAATAGGACTTCCGATGGTGAACAGATAATTGTTGCTATGAAGATTCTCTCTCTTTAGCTTAGTGATCTGCAAGATCCAGATGCACAGATCTCATACCGTTCTCATAACTCTTGCATGACCCATGAGAGCTGCCTATTCAGACTAGCCTTATATAGCAGTTAGTATTCTTAGTCTTACTGATGGTCTTCATGATCTTCTGCCAAATCTGTGTCATCCAGATTTAGAAGAATTGGTGATGATTTTTTGGTACGGAAAGTTTTTTTTTTGTGTTTTTTTTGCGTGGCAAAGACTTCTCCACCTTGGTCATCTCTATTAAGGAATTCAAACCAGCTTCATTCCAGTCATATCAGGTTTTGGTCTTTTTTATTTTGTTTGCTGCAAGAAGCATCAGTGTTCCGTGGTTTTTTTGTCATTCCCAACTGGTCATGTTTTCTTTTTCAGTATGGGTTGCACCTTAGTCATTTCAGGGTGTACATTTTGTCTTGATCTGACCTATTCCAGCTACTGGTTGGATTGCGTTCTTTCATTAGTACATACTTTCTTTATTAAAGTTTTTTATTTTGCCAATTCTTAACTTGTTACATCACCCTTTGATTTGGAGACAGTTCTGGGGATTCTCTGGAAGGAATCTTTCCATCCTGTCTCGGGGATGGCCACCCAGTGACTTACACTGACATCCTATAATGCTGACAGGGTATGGTGACCCAGAACTCCAATTAGAAGTGCCACTGTGAGCCAAAAGATGCTATGTTACAGTGCAGTGCTTTGGAACGGTATCGTTTTAAAAGATTGCACGAGAGAGCGTGCAACCATGTAACTAATTCAACATGTCACCATGATCAAAATGGCGACATGACAGTCTTGCCTTTCTGTCAACAACTTTCTGTACCAGGGCCTCATGGGTGTGAAAGACTCATTCTTTGTTGGTGCAGTTGTGCAAGGCTACTACATGGATGTTTCTCCACTTTTTCTTTACTCTGCAGAGTACAGTACTGTGCAAAAGTCTTAGGCCGGAGTGAAAAAATGCCTTAAAGTAAGAATGCTTTAAAAACGACATGTTAATAGTTTAATTTTATCGATTAACAAAATGATAGTGAGTGAACAGGAGAAAAATGTAAATCAAATCCAATATTTGGTGTGACCACCCTTTGCATTCAAAACCGCTTCAGTTACACCTGCACAAAGTCAATAATTTTGTAGGCATATAGTCAAGTGTATGATTAAACAATTATACCTAACAAGTGCTAATGATTATCAATTTAATATGTGAGTTGAAACACAATCATTAAAAGAAACCGCTGTGTAGGAGGAATAAAACTGGGTGAGGAACAGCCAAAGTCGGCTAACAAGGTGAGGTTGCTGAAGACAGTTTAAAGGGGAACTCTCACCTTTATAAAAGTTCTCCTCTTCGTAATGATCCTTTTGATTTTATCTATAATGCCTCGTTCCCACCTCCTCTGATGATGGACACTTCCTCCATGTGAGCTGAAGCTTTCTCTTGCCAATTAGTCCACTCCAGCTCACATGGAGGAAGCCTTTGTCATTGGAATGGGTGGGAACGAGGCACTACTTGGGGAGGGGAAGAAACAAAAGATTGACAGGCTACAGTACAGAGCTGCATCACAGCCTGTCCTACACTGATGTCGCGGACTCATTTTTAAAATGTTAAATGTCGGGATATCCAACATTAAATAAAAAAAAAAATGATTAACTGAAAAGTAACATTACGATGAGGAGAACTTTTATAGAGATGAGTTTCCCTTTAATGTCAAAAGTCATACACCATGGCAAGACTGAGCACAGCAACAAGACACAAAGTAGTTATTCTGCATCAGCAAGGTCTCTCCCAGGCAGAAATGTCAAGGCAGACAGGGTTTTCCAGATGTCCTGTCTAAGTTCTTTTGAAGAAGCAGAAACAAACGGGCATAACTGAGGAACGTACAAGCAGTGTTTCACAAGGAAACTTAGTGCAGCAGATGAAAGATGCATCATGCTTACTTCTTTTAGCAATCGGAAGATGTCCAGCAGTGCTATAGGCTCAGAATTGGCAGAAAACCTTGTCTGAGAAGTCTGGTCAGAAGTGGTCTTCATGGAAGACTTGCGGCCAAAAAAGCCATACCTTGACGTGGAAACAAGGCCAGTTGACTCAACTGTGCATGAAAACACAAGAACTTGGGTGAAGAAAAATGGCAGCAGGTGCTCTGGATTGATGAGTCAAAATCTGAAATATTTGGCTCTAGCAGAACGCAGTTTGTTCTCCGAAGGGCTTGAGAGCAGTACAAGAATGAGTGTCTGTCTGCTGGCAACAGTGAAGCATGGTGGAGGTTTATTGTAAGTTTGGGGCTGCTTTTCTGCAAATGGAGTTGGGGATTTGGTCAGAATTAATGATATCCTCAATGCTGAGAAATACAGGTGGATACTTATCCATCATGCAATACCATAAGGGAGGCATCTGAATGCTCCCAAATTTATTCTGCAGCATGGCAGTGACCCAAAACAGGGCGAAGTAATTAAGAACTATCTTCAAAGTAAAGAAGAACAAGGAGTCCTGGAAGTGATTGGTATGACCCCTACAAAGTCCTGATCTCAAAATCATTGAGCCTGTCTTGGATTAAATGAAGACAGAGAAGCAACTGAGGCTGTCTATAACCATAGAAGAACTGTGGTTCGTTCTCCAAGATGTTTGGAACAACCTACCTGCTGAGGTCCTTAACAAACAGTGTGCAAGTGTACCTAGAAGAATTGATGCTGTTTTGAAGGCAAAGGGTGGTCACACCAAATACTGATTTGATTTAGATTTTTCTTCTGTTCACTCTCTATCATATTGTTAATTGATAAAAATAAACTATTTTGCCTCTGCGGTTACTGGCATCCAGTCGAGACTCAGAATGTAAAAATGTATGCAGGAGAATTGGGCAAAAGTAGGAGAATCGGGCAATAGCAGGAGAATCATGCAGCGCAGGAGACACAGGCAGAGCGGAGTATTGAACCTGTGTTGTCCACATCTAGCCAACAATTGTAAGTTGTTCTTAGATTTAAAACACAAATAATACATACTCCAGGTATCCAAAATAACGGCAAATAGTTAATTGTGTGTCCCAGCAGTGAAGCAAGTGTTGGATGACAAGCTAAAGAATAATAACGGCCATAAGTACAAGTGAAACGTAAATAAATTCTGTGAAGAACTAATTGCACAGTAGGGGGAATAAAAATGCCAACCATATTTAAACGGTTAAAAGAACATTTTAAGTAAGTGGAAATATTTAAAATTTTTATATATTTCCTATAGTGTTCTCCACATGCTGATGTTGAAGACATGAGCGCACCTAGCTCACCTGTTCTACTTCTGAGGCAGTGCTCCCTCCATGTCAGGTTCGTTGCGTCTGAGCTGTTTCGTCTGCTTTTATAAGGGAATGACTCTGGAAGTCCAGCATCTGAACCGGCCTCCTGGAATGCGAGGCACTGGGTGTCCCGGTGGGATTACCCTGGGGAAAGGGGGGTGTTACCATGCTGAGCGCTGATGTGCCTGAGTGCTGCTCCAGATGCTCTTTCCCATTCTGTGTGTGCTCCGCTCTGTCCTGTCATTCTGCAGTGTACAATGGCATTGAGCCAATTTGGGGAAGGATTAGTTCAATACTGTATACATAAATTAATACAATGGCTGGATAATTAATCCATTGGGCTCTGATTCATAGTCTTTATTTAAATAAGTGACAAACAGAGTCAATACTGCTAATTTGAAAACCTGTTTAATACCGGTCATCTATCAGACCGGTCATCTATCAGATTTGTATCACATTGATGGTAAATCCCTACATGTGTATACTGATTGCAGAAGCTAGGTGTCACTGCTGTACAGGACAACAAAGCTGCTATCAAATACAATGTTCTATTTATATTACAAGCAAGTAGTGATTAGGGCATTCCTCGTTATTCAAATAGCAAGTTTGTCCCTCTGCACTAGCTGGATGTGTCAGTTTTATGAGACACCCCATCTACAGTGAGATACAATTTTGTTGTCTTTAATTGCCAAGGGGTCTTTTTGTTTAAACTAGTGTGATCTTTAGCAATATCCCAAAATACATATGGATTTTGCCTTTGTATTCTGGGTCTTTACTCACAGCTATTTCTAGAGATTTGGACTATGAACTATCATTCTAATGATGGGTGTCCTGAAAGATTACAGTGTATCTGATTGTCATATATTTGGTATTGGGACACTTCCATTTGATCAGTGCAATGTAACTGACTGGTATTGGCAGTCTGGTAGGATTTAGATCGAATTTACTTGTGATAAGTTACATTAACAAACTAAAGATCATTCCTCATTATAAACAACTCTATTCGAATTAATTGGGAGATGGTGGCCCCACATTAATTTGGACGAAACTTGCATCAAGTAATGGTAATAGGAATGGCCCGTAATGGGCCACAAGCTTTGCTTAAGTTTAACCCTTTTAGTGGCACTCAAAGGTTTAACAGTCTGCTTTGTTCGAATACTTCATATCTCTCTGATTATTGTCCGCTACATTCTATTATCAGTAGAAAATCTGATACATTGTACCAAATGACAGTGGTACATCCATATTATCACTGATGCAACTTTTAAGGATTTCCTTTCTTGTTCTTTCTTTGCTATATGTTAAAAGGGAGCATGCCCAGGAAAGGGTAAGGTGGAGCAGGCTGGTAATCTCCCCCTCATAGACCTTTTTTTGTTCAAGTATCCTTCTGGATTGTTTCACATGGACTAATCTTTTTTTCTCTTCTGTGGCAGGAGTGGCCTGTCATGTGTGGCTTTTCTGCAATAGTGGCTACATCTTTGCTCATTCTTTATTTAAAACAAAAAAAAAAAAATAGATTTAATGGAAATAGACTTTAGCCTTGGTCTGGCCTAGCTAAAGAAAACTGTGAAAGTGCTTAAAGCTGTGTGGGTTAAGAATGAGCAGAAAGTGAAACGGTTTACTCCAGAGACCAGTTATTATTTATTTTTTTATTTTTATAAGTGACCTGCCTTAAAGTGGAACTATAATTTTCTACCAAATCAGTGGCGTTTTTTTAATAGCTTTCAAAACCACAATTTTAATTTATAAATGTATTTAAAATGTTTCAAAATAAAAGAAGCTCCAATTAATCTTCATAGATTTCAGTACTGTCAGGTTTGTAGTACAAGAGTAATTGAATGATAAAGTATCCCCCTCCCACCCCTTTTACTGATGTAACACTGCTCACCTCAGAACAGAAGGGTGGTGTCCAGGTGGATCTCAGAGAGGGACAATCTTCAATTAACATAAGAGAAAAACCTGTCAAGGGGTGCAGGGTATTCATTGTTCTCATAGTAAGAAGATTGTCCCTTGCTGTGAGCTGTCTGGTCTTAAAGGGTTAGTAATGTCTAACATTACCAAACCCTAATATTGTAGGTATTGAAATAATAAACTTAATGGGACAAGTTCGATCTCTCAAACCTTTATGGTTTGAGAGACATAAGCGCTTAAAGTTTCCCCATTTTGCTTGCGAGCTGTAAAGCTGTCAGCCGTGGATTTGAGGAGTCCGACTCAGGCGGCTCTTCAGCAGAGACGAATGAGCAATATCTAAAAACAGATACTTCACCGGAACGGTCTACAAAGTGTGCTTGGTTTGCGAGCACACTCTGCAGACCTTTCCACTGAAGTATTTGTTTTTCCATTTCATCTCTGCTGAAGGGCCACCGGCCGGTCTGGGGCCGGGTTCTCATGACATCAGCTACATGCTGATGTCTGGAAAAGGGGAGGGAGGGGGTAACTTTAAGCGCTTATATCTCAAACAATAAAGGGCTGAGATATCGAACTTGTCCCATTAAGTTTATTATTTCAATACCTACAATATTAGGGTTTGGTAATGTTAGACATTACTAACCCTTTAAGGCCAGATTCCACATCTTAGGGGAGGTGGCTTACACTGGGTAAAAAGGGCAGGAGGGGGATACTTTATCATTCAATTACTCTTGAATAACAACTCTGACAGTATTGAAATTACACTCTCCATGGCCCAAATACTATGAAGATTAATTGGAGTTGATTTTATTTTGAAACGTTACTATCCCTTTAAAACAATAGTTTAAAACTAAACATCTCAAACTTTTATTTGAAAGAAAAATAGCTAACTTGACCGCCTGAAAGCTCTTTTTTTTAAGGGGTGATTCCCTTTGGTCCTTGTGCCCCCCCACTGACTAAGAGAAAAGGATTTATTGGTAATTAGCACAAAATATCCTTACTCAGAAAACAATGTAACTTTTTTACAGCAAATTTATATTGCCCTTAAAATGTAGGAGTCTGGGGACAGAATGTGTCTGTTCATAATTTGACTTGTTCCAGTAAATTCCCCTTTTTGTAAATCTATACTTCAGTATTATTGTTAATAATTATCAATTATATGGCAAGAAAATGCTTTTGCTAGAGATGTAGGCCCTAGGTACTTTATAGTGGCACAGCAATAATACTCAACCTGGAGGGATGTTGCACTGTAAGGGTGCCCTATCGTCAACATTTCTGGTGTCACCGTGGTGCATTGTTGTTGCATTGCATGTCACCTTGGACTCTGTGCAATGTTTCTTCAGTGCAGTATGGAGGTTCCAGCTGTCTTCATGTGATTTGAGACCTAATCAGGATCCTAGGGACTCACTGTAGTCCTGCATTTCTTATTGAGCCATGGAAGGTCCGACAGTTTCTTGGAATACTAAAGATTCTACCTGTACTATTAACTACACTTAATATACCTTTGAGATTATAGCAGTTCTGTTGATGAAAGATATTGATATATGCAAAACATTAAAATCTACAAACTGCATTTATGCGAGAGGTAAACCTTACAGCTGTGAATGACTGTTAAAACTGGGTGAAAGTCTGAGTTGCATTAAGATGGAAAATTATGTTTTGGGCCTTTTCTACAAATCCAGAAAGAAGTAATTCTGGGGCATACAAACAGTGTGTTGGGTGACAGAAATGTCCCTACTTCCCATTTCTTCAAAGGAGATCTTTAATCCCTTGATGATGGAGATCTCAAAGTGCATTGCTTCACACTGTGTTGTAGACCTCTAGCTACAAAAGGATAAAAACCCCATTTCTCTGTTGTCCATTATAGCTTACAGGTACCATGGGGGTAGGCAACAGCTCCTCCCAGTAGGCTGGAACATTTCTTCAAGAATTGCAGGGGGTGGAGCCTCCCTCACCTCCCTAGCAGGCTACCTAGCTTCTCCATTCCAGTTAGATTTGTTCCATCATCCTGGCAGGAAGGCTGTGAACAGTTCTACATAGTTTTTAGTTATTTTATTATTTTCTTTAGATATGGGGTGTCAAAATTCCCCCATTAGGTGGATTGCCATTACTGGCTTCCCCTAGTGAATTGCCCAGTTTACAGGAGCTGGTTGTGGACCTTTTCAGCCCTGGGAGAGAACCATGTAACCCATGTCTCTCTCCAGAAGGAGTATCTCTGAGGCCTCTTCTTTGCAATGGCAATCTGAAGAAAGAAGATCTGCAAAAAAGGTGAGCAACCCTTTGAGTGCCATGGTTCACTTGTCCCACAGCTCCCTTCCGCACAAGTGTTTCTTTGGAGTTCTCTGTAACTCCTGTACTCATGTTGGGTACTTTTAATTCAGTTCTGAGGGTCTTTGGAGCATTTGCCAGTGTTTGGGCTGTTGAAGGAGTCCATCATTTTTCCATTGTTGTTCTTATATGTATTTATGTTTATTAGTGTTAATGTGTGTTTTTACACTTTTTAGACGTGTTTTACTTTAAACGTTATTTTTGAATTCTGGCGTGCTGTACAACGTAACCGCAATGCTCCATTGATCTCTATGGGACAGACATATTGGGACATATCTCTGCAACCGCTCTGTGTACTGAGTTGAGCGATGGCTAATTTTGTTTGTCTCCCCTTTCCTAACTATCTGGTGAGCAGTTTCAGTGTCTTGGGAGATTTGGTTCTGTTTTTTGATTCTCTGTATTGAGAAAACTATTTTTCCCATAAACGGCCTCTTTGCGGGCTGTTTTCCGATTGGTTCCCTTTGTGGTCGCCAATTTGTTTTTCCTCTCTATTGAGTATCATACGCAGGGCTTGGTCTCCTCAACTCTCCTCCTCAGGTTAACCGTTTGCTTGCCAGATAAGTGTGTTTTAGGCTTTCTTTACTGTATTGACACTGTTCTCCTATACAGTGTTGGATCCACAAGGCCATGGTGCTAGGCCTAAGACGAAGGACTCAGGGTGTCTTTGAACCTCCCCCCCTTACTGCTCCTTAAGCCAATCGGGGCTTTCCATGGGCTACTCTGGTCACTTATGCCCTTCGTGCACTGTGGCCCCTGCGTCTCCGCCAGGGCCTTCCAGCCATGATCAACAGTCACCTTGGGTCAAGGACTTAAAGTTCTCTGTGGCTTCGTTTCCTCTTTCTCTCCAGGGGGGTCTTCAGTCCTGGAGACCCCCCCACTTCTTTCAAGCTTGTGGCGCCTAAGTCCCCTGGCTTTCCTGATCTCTTTGATTCTTCTCTAGAGGATTCAGATTGGGATTCTGTGGATGGTGTGTGTTCTGAAGGTGCTTCTTCCCAATTTTATGGTGACACCTTTGAAGCTGACCCTGTACCCTCTGCTGAGGGTCTCATTAAGGCAGTATTAACTACCTTGAACATTCCCTCTACTCCTGCAGAACCTCAGGCTATTTCTGACGTCTTTCAGAAGTGCAAGAAGTCCTGTATTCCTTTTCTGCCTAATCCCACTCTGGATCAAATTATATTGGATGAGTGGAAAACTCCTGACAGTTGTTTGGCCTTGTCTAAGAGGTTTTCTAAGCTGTATCCTTTTTCTGAAGCTTCCTGGGCACAATGGGCTACTCCTCCACAGGTTAATTCTCCCATCTCTAGGCTCTCTAAATCCACTGCTTTGGCAGTTGAAGATGCTTCAGCTCTTAAGGAAGTGACTGATGGAAAGCTTGAAGCTGTCTTGAAGGCTAATTTCACTGCCATTGGTGCGTCCTTGAGACCCACCTTGGCTTCTGTCTGGGTCAATAGGACCATTGCTGTTTGGACTGAACAGCTGACTGCTGCTGTCCACAAGGGTGCTCCAAAGGCTGACCTTTTATCCCTTTTGGCCAACATTTCTGAGGTGCAGCACTGTGTTACTGAAGCGCTCTCTGATGCTGTTTGGCTTGAAGCCTACTTCTCAGCCTTTTCTGTGACTGCAAGGCATATGCTGTGGCTAAAGATCTGGTCTGCTGACTTGATCTCTAAGAAATTACTGATTTCTCTTCCTTTTCAGGGTACCTCTCTTTTTGGCCCTAAACTGAAGAACCTAATCAGTGAGGCCACTGGAGGTAAGAGCACGTTGTTGGCTCAGGTTCCTAAATGTAACCCTTAGGCAAAGAGACATTGTTTTTTTTCATCCCAAACAAGGCGAAGTGTTTGGAGCGAACCTGGTGGTGCCACAGGCCCAGTGTTCCACCCCCAAGCCCAAACAGCAGTGGAGGTCCAAACACTCCTCCACCAAACCTTCTTCGCCAAAAACCCTGGTCCATGTCCAGTGTGGGGGGGGGGGGGTGTCTCCTGCAACACTTTTTGAGTGTTTGGACAGGCTCTGTTGTGGATCAGTGGGTATTACAGGTGGTTTCATAAGGTTACAGGATTCCCTTCAAATCCCTATCCCCCTTCAGGTTCTTCCCTTCTCGCTCCCCTCAGGGACAGAAGAAGCTTGGGCTTTTCAACAGAGAGGTCCAGTCTCTCTTGGACAAGGGAGTTCTGGCCCCGGTTTCTCAGCAGGAGAGGTTCAGGTTTTTATTACAACCTCTTGGTCGTTCCCAAGAAGGATGCTGTATTGCTGTCCTAGCCTGGACCTCAATGCTCTCAACAAATTTGTGGTCAAGACCCACTGCAAGATTGAGTCCTTGCATTCTCTCACCACAGCGATGTGTCCAGGGGACTTTCTGGCATCTTTGGACCTTCAGGATGCGTACCTGTACATTCCTGTCCATACAATGAGTCAGCAGTACCTCAGGTTTGCCTGCGACATGGGAAACTCCAGTTCACAGCTCTCCCCTTCGGGCTCACTACTGTGCCTCAAGTGATCAGTAGAGTTCTGGGTGAATTGATTGCCTTCCTGCACACCAAGGTGATTCAGTTGACACCTTACATGGATGACCTCCTCAAAGTGCCTTCCACGGACCTTCTTGAGCACCAAGTTCAGGAGTGTGCTCAGATCCTCTCCAACATGGTTGGATTCTGAATATGGACAAGTCTGCCCCGGTTCCCTCCCACAATCTGTTGTTCCCGGGACTCCTGTACGACACTACGGAGCATGGTTTATCTGACGGAGGATTCTGTTCAGCAGCTCTCCTCCAAGGTGTCGTCTGTTCTGTTGTGGACGTCGGTTCTGGCAAGGAAGTTCTCCTCTCTGGTGCGGAAGGGGATATCAACCATAGAAGCGGTACCCTTTGCAATGGCTCATGCCCGGGAGCTTCAGAGGTTTGTGATCCATGTTTCCAGGGGAAACCTGGACCTTCTGGATCATCCTATCTCCCTTCCGACGGAAGTGAAACAGAACCTTCATTGGTGGCTGGACCTCTCCAACCTGAGGAAAGGCAGACAATTTACGATTCCATACTGGACCATCGTGATGACGGACGCCAGTCTACTAGGTTGGGGAGTAGTCTTGGGTTACCTGAGTGTTCATGGTCATTGGTCTCCGGAGAAAACACTTTCCTATCAACATCTTGGAACTCAGGGCGATCTCTCAAGCTATGAGGTGTTGGTCATATTACCTGATGGGATGCCCGGTCCAAGTCCTGTCCGACAACGCCATGGCCGTGGCTTGTATCAACAAGCAAGGAGGCACCAGAAGCCCCGCGGCTTGGTTCGTAGTCAAACTATTTTGGTTTGGACAGAAGACAATGTGCCTGCTATCTCCGCCGTGCATATCCCAGGTGTAGAGAACGTCCTCGCAGACTTCCTCAGTTGACACACAGTGGGTACCGGAGAGTGGGAACTTCACCCAGAAGTGTTCGACCTCCTGGGACAACCGGAAGGTTCAGATGTTCTGCTCACGATTGCAGGATCCCCTAGCGTTTGCGGTGGATACTCTGTTGTTTCCATGGAGATTTTGGCTGGCCTACATCTTTCCTCTGCTTCCCAGGGTACTGCGGAAGATCTGGATGGACAACACCTCAGTCATTCTGATAGCACCTTATTGGACCAGACAACCTTGGTTCCCGGAACTACTGACCTTGTCCGCTCAGGAACCATTTCCTCTGCCA
Organism: Rhinophrynus dorsalis; assembly: GCA_037306005.1. Taxonomy (NCBI): domain Eukaryota; kingdom Metazoa; phylum Chordata; class Amphibia; order Anura; family Rhinophrynidae; genus Rhinophrynus; species Rhinophrynus dorsalis. The sequence continues at coordinate 117,986,377 of CM074722.1, forward strand.
CGCAGAACAGATCTCCTTCTGCAGAGTTACCTGTGGAAGGAGGATGTGGATCAACTGGCTTTGACGGCATGGCTGTTGAGGCCTCCATCTTGAGGAGGAAGGCTATTCATCTGCAGCTGTTTCCACCATGAGTCAGGCTAGGAAGCCAGTCTCTTCTAAGACCTATCGTAGAGTTTTGTCTATTTTCCATGCTTGGTATGTGGACAGGGATCTGACCTCACAGGAATTTGATCTTCTCCTGTCTTGTCTTTTTTGCCTTAGTTCCCTGAAGGTGCAGACCTCAGATCTGTCTGTCTTTTTTCAGAGATGCATTGCCACCTTGCTGGATGTTAAGGTCTTCTTTCAGGGGGTTGCTCATGCTTTCCATACCTATAAGGCTCCCACTCTTCAGTGGGACATTAATTTGGTTCTGTGTGTTTTGCGGCCTCCTTTTTAGTCCTTGGCTACCATCCCTTTATGTGGAAAATGGCTTTTCTTTTGGCTGTGGTCTCTGTCCGTTGAGTTGCAGGCTCTGTTCTGCAAGCCACCTTTGCTGGTGTTTCACAAGGTTAAGGCTGTTCTACTTACCTCTCAGGAGTTTCTTCCTAAAGTGATCTGAGTTCCACATCAATCCGGAGATCATTGTGCCTTCCTTTTGTCCTGACCCTAAATCTACAATATGCTTACTGCATTGGCCAGCACTAGCTAAACATAAATCTCAGGTAATAAACAATAGGATAAGATGGTGCACTCTAGGGTAACAACAGAATTAATGAACAAGTGTAGACAGGGGAACAAAAAAAGAAAAGAAAAATAAATCCTCCTCTGTCTAAAAACCCTATAAAGTGAGGCACACTACCCAGAGATGACAAAGTACAAAAGTATTATTTTATTGAGGCAATATAAATCAAATACAATGGGACTCATAAAAACAATATAAAAACAAATGGGTAAGGGAATCCTCCATATATAGAGACTCGAAAAATAACGAGTCATATATCAATAAATTACACAAGACCTAGTCAACATAATGAGACCTCATATGATTCCTAACTGCAGCTGTGACATATAAGATATAGTACCACATTAACAATGTGTGTCTAATTAAAATACAAAAGTGTAGTCTTAAGTGTAAAGAAAGGCAAGATATAAAGTGAAAAATACTTATCACAAGTGCTAAAGCTATTGAACCCCAAATCGCTGCATAGGAAAAGAAGAGGCAAGGAGGAGACCCTTATCACACACCACACTCGTCCAATGCGTATCGCCTAAATGGCTTCGTCAGGCTGTTCTACCTACCTCTCAGGAGTTTCTTCCTAAAGTGATCTGAGTTCCACATCAATCCGGAGATCATTGTGCCTTCCTTTTGTCCTGACCCTAAATCTGACCAGGAGAGGGATCTCCACTTTTTGGATGTTGTGCGTTGCCTGTTCGTCAGACTGATGCTTTGTTTGTGATCCCTGAGGGTCCCAATGCTGGTAAAATGGCGCCCAAGGTGACTGTTGCATCTTGGATCAAATCTACCATTCATAAGGCTTATGATCTCAGAGGTAAACCTGTTCTCTTTTGCTCGCTGTACACTTTACTAGGTCTGTTGGCACTTCCTGGGCCTATAAGTATCCAGCATCTGCTGAGCAGTTGTGCAAGGCGGCCACTTGGTCTTATGTGCACACCTTTGCCAAGCACTGTTGTGTGGATGTGCTGGCTTCGGCAGGAAAGTCCTGGACACAGTTTTGCCTGTCTAGGACTTTATCTTTCATGTGCCTTATTGTCGTTTAACATTTGAGCCCTGTTGGCTCTTGTTCTTGTGTGCTGTGTATCGTTTATAAGTGTCCGTTGACACTTTTTTAGTTTGGGCTGTTCTGTGTCCTGGATAGTCCTTTGGGAACTCTGGTATCATGGGGGACCAGATCTTGGTCCTTTCCTCCTTTTTCCTCCCTGGGAACTCATTGTTGGTACATCCCCATGGTACCTGTATGTTATATTGGAAGACAGAGAAAATAGGATTTTAGTCTTACCTGTTAAATCCTTTTCTCTTGGTCCATATAGCTAGCAGGTCTCCCACCCAGGGAACGATACCATGCTTGGTTTCTGTGGCTGGACGTGGGAGTCCTTTTGGGTCCGTGCTCACAGGAGTTTTCTTCTTCTTCTTCTTGCTATCTAGCTCAGTAGGTTTAGTGTCTCAGCTCTAACTAGAGGGGAGCAGCAAGGTAGCTTGCTAGGGAGGAGGGGGAGGCTCCGCCCCCTGCAAATCTTGATGAATTGCTCCAGCCTACTGGGAGGAGCAGTCGCCTTCCCATGGTACGTGTAAGCTATATAGACTAAGAGAAAAGGCGTTAACAGGTAAGACTAAAATCACCTTTTATCCCAATGAGAATTTTAATTGCCCCCTAATTTGATTCTATACAGTATTGCTCCTCATTCTTATCTGCATTCATATCAGGGTGCTAATGTCCTTTTTTTTTTTTTTTTTTTTTTTTTTATTTTAACTAGGGGGTGGAGGGGCAGTTTGCAGTGCTCTGGTTGTTTCCAGGCTTTATTTCCCATATTCACTCAGCTGCTGGTTTCATGAACACAAATTGCCCTTCTCTGTTTTAACCAATTTTTGTGTGTTGCTCTGGATTTTAAAAACCTAGATCAAAGAGATCTCACATCCATGGTATGTGCAGTCGAGAGACCCCACATTACTGATTGGGTCTCGGGAAATGTATTTTAAATGGTACTGGGTGATGTTATATTTGAGGCAGGCCTGATTCTTTGTTGTAGGACTCCAAAACCCCAAACTCCTCCCACTGAAACCTTCATAAGAAGAGTAATTGGTAGTCCTGAAGTCCTGCAAAAAGAATCGTGTATACATTCATGGACATGAATAGTAATAGTATAGTAATTGCAGACTATATGGAGATGCATTTCACACTGCATTGATTCATAGTGGATTTTATACCCAGATTATGATAAAAGGCATCTATATGGTTCAAATTTAGACAGAATAAACGATAAGCTCGGTATTCAGGAATCTAAAGATGAGCATTTGTGGAATATACCAACTGCATAAAAGGCAAATCTTAATGGTTTTAAAATGGCATTTTAACCCCTGGAATGCAGGAGAGGTTTTAACCCTTTGAGTGCCAGAGGGGTATGCAATGCATTGCGTTGCATACCCCTCTGGCACTCAAAGGGTTAAACATAATACAAAGCAATGTGTTTGCAATCTTGCAGCAATCAGTTGGTTAAAAGCCCCGTTTCAATAATTCAACATTTTTATTTGTCCCCTGTGGTATAGTTGGTTTTCCACAAAATCCTTCAAATAACCCTCTGAATAATTCAATTTAATGACTATTATAGATATCCCAAACTTAGACTTGTTTATCAGTAAAATCATGTACCACAACAATAAAGATCAAACCGTTTCCACTCATTCAAATAATACAGGCGGCTTCAACAAAAAGGATTAGCATCCCAACTATACTTTGTTACAATCAAGGATCCACTCATTATGAAGACAATCAGAAATCATAATGAAAAAATATATTTCAGTGCTGGTAACGGGATGGGGAACAAGCTCTAATGTCCCCTAAACTTACCTCTCCAAACCTCTGAACTTTATCAACACAAACTTGTATTTCTCTGTCGTCCAATATAGATTACAGGTATCATAGGGAGGCGACAGCTCCTCCCAGTAGGCTGGAACAATTCTTCAAAGAAGTGCAGGGGTGGAGCCTCCCTCTCCTCCATAGCAGGCCACTCCCCTCCAGTTACGATTTGTTACACCATCCTGGTAGGAAGGCTGTGAACAGTTCTCCTTAGTTTTTAGTTATTTATTATTTTTCTTTTGATATGGGGTGTCAATATTCCCCCATTAGGCGGATTACCATTACTGGCTCCCCTGGTGGATTGCCCAGTTAACAGGAGCTGGATGTGGACCTTTTCAGCCCTGGGGGAGAACCATGCAACCCATGTCTCTCTCTCCAATAGGAATGTCTCTGAGGCTTCTTCCTTGCAATGGTAATCTGAAGAAAGAAGACCTGCAAAAAAAAAAGCGAGCAACCCTTTGAGTGCCATGGTCCACTTGTCCCACAGTACCCCTCCTCACAGGTGTCTTTCTGGAGCTGCTTCATGCCTCCTGCACTCATGTTGGATATATTGTATTTTGTCTGTCTGGAGCCTTTGGAGCATTTGGGCAGTTTTGTGTATTTAAACCTCTTCCATGATTTATAGCACTGCTTTGGGACTCTTTTTTCCACATGTTCCCTTGGGTCTTATATGTTCCTTATGCTTTACTGGGGTCCTAGTAGTGTTTTGGCATGTCAGGTTCCATTCACTTGCCAGTGAAATACATTTTAGGCTTTCTGGAGTGAAATCTTTAATCTGGGTGACAGTATTTGGATCATCCTTTACTGTTAGGATGTCTGATCCACTAGGACATGGGGCTTTTGTCTTTGACACCTCCCCTTACTCACTGTTCCTCATGCCAAACAGGATTTCCCAGAGAGTACTCAAGTCACTTGGATCAAGGACTTGAAGTCCTCTATGGCACAGTTTCCTCTTTCTCTTCAGGGTTTCTTCAGTCCTGGAGGCATGGGGAGTTTGAGGATGGTGTGTGTTCTAAAGGGGCTTCTTCACAATCTTATTGGGACCCTTGTGAAGCTGACCCTGAACCCTCTGAGGGTCTCATTAAGGAGGTGTTAACTACTTTGAACATTCCCTATACTCCTGTAGAGCCACATTCTACATCGGACGTCTTTCAGAGGCGCAAGAAGTCCTGTGCTGTTTTTCTGCCTAATCCCACTCTGGATCAGATAATTTTGTGTGAGTGGAAGACTCTTGACGAGCGCTTTATCTAAGCTGTATTCCTTTACTGAAGCTGCCTTGGCTCAATAGGCTACGCCTATTTGGCAGTTGCGGATGCTTCAGTTCTTAAGGTCTTGACAGATAGTAAGCTTGACTCTGTTCTGAAGGCTACTTTCACCGCCATTGGTGCGTCCTTGAAACCCACCTTGGCTTCTGTCTGGGTCAATAGGACTATTGCTGTTTGGACTGAACAGTTGACTGACGCTGTCCAGAAGGGTGCCCTTAAGGCTAACCCTTTGTCCCTTTTGGCCAACATTTCTGAGGCTCAGCACTGTTACTGATGCTCTTTGATGCAGGTCAGGTTGAAGCTAAAGTCTCGTCCTTCTCCGTGGCTACTAGGCGTATGCTGTGGCTGAAAATCAGGTCTGCTGACTTGATTTTCAAGAAATCACTGATTTCTCTTCCCTTTCAGGATACCTTTCTTTTTGGCCCTGAATTGACGAATCTCATCAGTGAATCCCCTGGAGGCAAGAGCACATTGTTGCCTCAGGTTCCTAAGCACAACCCTCAGACGAGGAGGCACCATCTTTTTCGTCCCCGCCAAAGTAAAGCACATAGGGCGCACCTGGTGGCACAGCAGGCCCCGCGTTCCACCTCCAAGCAGCAGTGGAGTTCTAAACACACCTCCACCAAACCAAAACCTCTTTCGACATGACTCACCGAATCCTGGTCCACACGCCCCAGTGGGTGGTCGCCTGCATCACTTCTTGAGTGTTTGGACAGGCTCTGTTGCAGATCAGTGGGTATTACAGGTGGTTTCTGAAGGTTACAGGAGTCCCTTCAAATCCCTATCCCCCTTCAGGTTCTTCCCTTCTCGATCTCGTCAGGGACAGGAAAAGCTCAGGCTTTTCGATGGGGCGGTTCTGGCCGCGGTTCCTCAGCCGGAGAGAAGTTCAGGCTTTTATTCCAACCTCTTTGTCATCCCCAAGAAGAAGGATGGCAGCTGCCATCCTATCCTGGACCTCAAGGCTCTCAACCGGTTTGTGGTCAAGACCCGCTACAAGATGGAGTCATTGCGTTCTGTCATTGCAGTGATGTGTCCAGGGGAATTTCTGGCATCTTTGGATCTATAGGATGCATCTCTGCACATTCCTATCCATCCGGACAGTCAGCAGTAACTCAGGTTTACCTGCGACATGGGGCATTTCCAGTTCACTGCCCTCCCCTTTGGGCTCACCGCAGCTCCTCGGGTGTTCGCCCGGGTCTTGGGTGCACTGATTGCCTTCCTGCACACCAGGGGGATTCAAGTAACTCCATATATGGACGACCTTACCCTCAAGGCTCCTTCCAGGAATCTTTGCACTGCTAAGTGCAGGAAAGTGCTTAGATCCTCCTCCAGCACGGTTGGATCCTGAATATGGACACATCTGCAACAGTTCCCTCTCAGAACCTGGTGTTGCTCGACCTCTGGTTTGACACTGCAGAGTATGGTTTATATGACAGAGGATTCGATTTAGCAGCTCAACTCCAAGGTGCCTTTCTCCCTGTCGTGGATGTCTTCTCCGGCAAGGAAGTTCTCCTCTCTGGTGGGGAGGATGATATCCACCATGGAAGCGGTACTATTTGCCATGGTCCATGCGAGGGAACTTCAGAGGTTTGTGATCAGAGTTTCAAGGGGTACCCAGACCACCTGGATCATCCTATCTCCCTCCCTGCAGAAGTGGAACAGAGCCTTCCATCCTGGAGAAAGGGAGGCCATTTGTGATTCCATACTGGACCACTGGGACGATGGACGCCACCCTGCTCAGTTGGAGAGCAGTCTTGGGTCACCTGAGTGGTCAAGACCATTGGTCAGTGGTGGAGACCCTTCTTCCCATCAACATCTTGGAGCTCCGGGTGATATCCCATGCTCTTAGGTATTAGTCATCTCATCTGAGGGGATGCCCAGTCTCAGTCCAGTCCAAAGCAAAGGCCGTGGTTTACATCAACCAGCAAGGAGGCACCAGAAGTTCCGCTGCTTGGTTCGAGGTCAAGGCTATTATTTTGTCCTGGGCAGAAGACCATGTGCCTTCTATCTCCGCCATGCACATTCCAGGCATAGAAAATGTCCTAGCAGACTTAATCATTTGCCACTCGGTGGATCCTGGGGAGTGGGAGCTTCACCCGGAAGTCTTCAACCTCCTAGTGCAGCAGTGTGGTCTTCCCTTGATAGACCTGATTGCCATCAGGGACAACTGGAGGGTTCAGATGTTTTGTTCTCTCTGGAGGGATCCTCTGGCATTTGCTGTGGATGCTCTGTAAATTCTATGGCGTTTTCATCTGGCCTATATTTTCCCTCCCCTTCCTCTCCTGCCCAGTGTGATGAGGAAGATTCGGATGGGTGGAGCATCAGTCATCCTGATCACACATTATTGGACCAGACAGCCTTGGTTCCCAGAAATTACTGGCCTTGTCTGTTCAGGAACCGTTTCCTCTGCCACACAGACCGGATCTCCTTCAGAGTTACGTGTGAAAGGAGGATGTGAACCATCTGGCTTTGGCATGGCTGTTGAGGCCTCCATCTTGATGAAGGAGGGCTATTTTTCTGAAGTGGCTTCCATCATGAATCAGGCTAGGAAACCACTTTCTTCTAAAGCCTACTATAGGGTTTGGTCTATTTTACATTCTTGGTGTGTGGACAGGGATCTATCCTCACAGGATTTTAATCTTCCAGCTATCCTGCCCTTTTTGCAGGGCGGCGTGAACAAGTGCCTTAGCCTTAGTTCCTTGAAGGTTCAGACCTCGACTCTTTTCCAGAGATGCATTGCCATTTTACCGGATGTCAAGGTCTTCTTTCAGGGGGTTGCTCATGCTTTCCCTGCTTACAAGGCTCACACTCCTCAGTGGGACCTTAATCTAGTCTTGGATGTTTTGCAGCGGCCTCCCTTTGAGTCCTTGGCAACCATTCCTCTACGTCTTCTAAAATGAAAGATGGCTTTTCTTTTGGCCGTGGTCTCTGTCCGCTGAGATGCAGGCCTTGTCCTGCAAACTGCCTTTCCTGGTGTTTCACAAGGATAAGGCTGTTCTTTGTACCTCTCAGGAATTTCTTCCTAAGGTGGTTTCTGAGTTCTACATCAGTCAGGAGGACTGGATAACATGGAAGGTACTAGATCTGGGAGAGTGGGAACTCAATCTTAAATTCTTTAACATGTAATTGGGTACTCCCAGAAGTAGATTGGATTACAATGTGTCCTCTCTTTTGGTATATTGTGTGTATAAGGAGAGCAGCAATGTAAAGCTTTTTCTGTTGTCTTTTCACACATTTTCAACATATTATAAGGTTAAGGTGTTTGCCTTAGCGGAGATGAGTTTTGGCTGAAAGGTATTGCAGTCAGTGGTATTTCAATAAATAGATAAGTTTCATCTCTTGTGTATTGTTATGCTGTCCGTTGACACAATAGGCTTATGGTGTTGGTTGTGTTGGCCATCTGTTGTAGTTCGCCTTAGCAGTGTTATGTAAGATTTCTTCCTCTCCCTAGTAAAAAAAAAAATGAAAAGAAAAATAATAATTTGGGGATTGATCTGAGATCTCACCATGATCCCTGTGTCCCGCATAGTGTGAAAGAGAAAAAGGGATTTTTGTGATACCTGCAGATAATCTTTTTTTTCATAATCCATAGGGGACACAGCATCCTCTGGGGAAAACTTTGTCATAAACTCTCTGGACTAGTGAAAACATCTTTGTTCTTTCTTATCATAATGGCCTTTGGTCTTGGTATGGCTTTGCTAATTGATAGGCCCTGAGTAGGTCTGACCAAATTCAGTTAAGTATTCTTCCTCCTAAATAAGGGTCCTTCGCCTCTTAGTTCCTTTGTCCCCCATGGACTAGAAGTAAAAGCGTTATCAGCAAGTAGCACAAAAATCCTCTTTATGTAGAATACATAACACTATTCCACTTAAGCAAATTCAAAACAAAAAGATATATACTAAAAATGCAGAATCCGACCAGGTTATTTAACCAATATAATGGGGCAGGTTCTCAAAATCTAAATATATAAAAGATAAAGCCTCATTACATAATTTGTGTCTCCTCAGGAGACACACACACCCAGGGGTGGCAGTAAGGAGGAGTTACTGTTCCCATTGGGTGATTCAATGTGGGTGTGATTTTCACAGGATTATCCAGCCTGCCCACCACTATCCAACTGAGGAAAAAAACAAAATGGCTGCCATTTGCTCCTACACCGCAGACACACACACATACCCCACTCACACAGCACCAAACGCACACATCACCACACACACGCACACAGAGCACCAAACACACACACAAAACCAGAAAGAAATATGGCTGACACACACACACACACACACCACACAGTCACTCACTCTGACTCCCAGTGGCCTCAGCAGGACCTGTAGTACAGCCACTGAAGGGAAGCTGTAGCAACAGGAGAAAAAAATGGCACTCAAAGGGTTAAGGTAGGCCCTCATTGCTCAATTATTTCTTCACTGCCATCATTTGCCATGCAAGACACAGGACAAGCAGCCATCAGGTAAACATTTAACCCACTGACTGCCACAGGGTTGTGTATCAAGTTTTACCCCTCAGGGAGTGTGTTCAAACCCCTCCCACTTCTCCTTCTACCCCAGCCTATTACTAACATTTTTCCACATTTATGTTAAGCCCCGCCCCTACTCGTGATTAAGCCCCGCTCACTTTAACCCTTTGCGTGCCAGAGGGGTACGCAATGTGTTGCCTACCTCTATGGCACTCAAAGGGTTAACTAAAATTTCCCCATTGGCCTCTCCACATCAGCACCACATGAGTCCCCTCCAGGGACTCCACAAGTCAAAGTTCCCAGGTATGAATACACTTCTCACTACTCTGACATGCCTTTCTATACCTTAACCCTTTGAGTGCCAGAGGGGTGCACAACGCATTGCAACGCCAACCAGCAAGAGCAGAACCTCCACACATGGGGGGCACCTATCACTGTGTCAGTGTCTCCTCTGTGTGGGTATGTCTGTTGCATGTCTGTGTATCTGTTGCTTGTCGGGTCCGTGTGTGTATGTCTGTAGCATGTGTGTGTCTATAGCATGTACGCGTATGTTTCTTGCATATGTGCGTATGTTTCTTGCATATGTGCGTATGTTTCTTGCATATGTGCGTATGTTTCTTGCATATGTGCGTTTGTTTCTTGCATGTGTACGTATGTCTGTTGCATGTGTACGTATGTCTGTTACCTGTGTGTGAGCATGTCTGTTGCACGCATGTGTGTCTGCGCATGTGTGCACATCTGTTACATATGTGTGTCCGTGTGTGCATCGCTGGTGTGTGTGTGTGCGCATGTCTTTTTACATGTTTCTGCCGCTCACTGTGTGTATGTGCCTGTGTCTGTCTGTGTGTTGCATATGTCTGTGTTTATCAGTGTGTGCGCATTTCACACATGTGCGCCCAACGGTCATAACATGACGGGCAACGCCATCCCACATTGCTAGTATGTATGTATGTATGTGTGTGTGTGTGTGTGTGTGTGTGTGTATATGTGTGTGTGTGTATATATATATATATATATATATAGATATATTTAAAAAACACACAAACACACACACACCTCTCTCTATCTACATACATAGATAGATATAGATATCCTGTTTTATTTTTACCAGATATGTTAAAAGTTTTCATAGCTTTACAGTACTCATTTTAATAAATTGCTATCTTTAAAACTTGCGTTATTTTTTTTGTTTTGTTTTTTATTCATCCACGGTACTTTGTATTTATGCAACTAGAGAAACTTGACTATATCTAAAGGTTTTATTTACAACAAGAAACCAGTGCAATAAATGATAAAATCTACAGTTCTGTGAATTGCTGTAAAGTTTAACCCTTTGAGTGCCAGAGGGGTACGGAATGCATTACTTTGCAAAGGGTACTGGTACTCAAAGGGTTAACTACATGTTTACTCTTAAAGGGATAGTAATACTTGATATGTAAAAAAAAAATATGCTTTAGGGTTTATTCCCTACAGTAAAACAAGGGTACTCCCACTGTTTTATTCAAAAGTTATTACAACTCAAACTTTTTTGAGGTGCAGTATCACTGCGGCCTGAAATTGTACAGAGCTGTCCATATGATGGTGTAGCAACAGCTCCACTGTGCAATTTCAGGACGCTGCACTTAAAAAAATGAAAGTTAAAAAAAACAATGTTTGTTTTAGTCAGTAGAATAAACCCTACTATATATATATATATATATATATATATATATTTATGCTCACACATACATATATACAGGGCTTAAAATAGTCCTTTGCTACTAGCCCGACGTGAAAAGTTACTCGCCACTGCAAGCCATAACATAACCACCAGGGCTGAATTTTCACTCGCCATTGGCTAGTGGAGAGTGGAAATTTTTAGCCCTGATATAGATATATATTACATATTAAGTGTTATCCCTTTAAAATGTGTTTTTTAATATACAAGTATCTTTTACATATCTCTTGTATTCAGTGAATGCACATGTGTGTGTTGGAGAAGCCTCAAATGTAGCGCCAAGGCCTAGCAGCTGCAACTATACGTGATGCACAGGATACAGTTGTACAAGGGATCAGGGTCCAATAGGTTCTAGTACAGTTATATTAGGAAAAAAAAGAACTTGAGATTGTGTCAGAGTTTGGAGAATCACCCCTAGTTGGGGACCCAAGTATTTGCCAATAATAATCAACTGAGTAGATTAGTTCACCAATTTTATTAATTAATTAGTAATATATACCATGCACATGAAGAAGGAAGGTGTGATTCTTTGATGCAGGACTGAATGACCTCCTCATACTACTGAGAGTACTCCTCTTGCTGAAATCTTCCTAATGTACAAACACAGCTGCAGCTCAAATAAAACTGAAAACATCAGGGGTTGATAGTTTACAATCTCAATATGCATTGCAGGAGAAAGGGTTAATCCCTTGTGGGAGTTAATGGAATAGTAACCCTTTATTTTTGCAAATACATAATATGTAAAGATGTAAAGTCAGATTGCTTATACTTTCTTCCTTCACCTGATGACCTCTCCCTTGAAAACCTATTTTCTGGCTGATCCACCATCAGAGCAGGATGCAGTACATTGTTACGCTCCCTGCAACACTCAATGCTGTTTTCTATCTTTTTTTCATTGTATCACTAGATCTTCTTTTCTGTCCCGTACAGAAATCTCTCTGCAAACCATTCCAGGGAGTGCATTGTTTGTGTAAAATATATTTAAAGGGATAGTAATACTTCGTTTTAACTTTATTTTATTTTGTAGGCATTAAAAAAACATGAAGAATGATATAAGTCTTATCTCTCAAACCTTTATGGTTTATGAGATATTCACAAGCAAAGTTCCCCTCCCCACCCCTTTTACCTAGTGTAAGCCATCTCTTCTCAGATGTGAGTCTGGTTGTATGACAGGACAGATAACAGAAGGGGTGTCAGCACCAAAGGCGATTACAAGAAGAAATCTGAGTACCTGGGAGCAGGACACGGATGCTCCTCCAACAAGAGGCCGCTGAGCAAGCTGCTAGGGAGCGACGCTAGGGGACGGAGCTAGGGAGCGTAGGTTGCCTAGGCCAGGGTTGCGCTGCGGCAGATCCGCCTAAAGGTGCTGGCCGCGAAGCCAGATGTAGTGGCCCCAGCAGAGGAGCCGCTGGGTAACCCCGGATAACCCTAACCTAGACAAACTATACTCAGAGGTCCCCAGGGAGGTAATGGATCTCCAAAAAACAAGGTACTCACTCAGGTCTCTCCTGGCTTGGTCAAGGCAGGTCAGGGTCATACACAGAGATGCAGGCTGGAACAGGCAGAGGCTAGGTCAAGGCAGGTCAGGGTCATACACAGAGATGCAGGCTGGAACAGGCAGAGGCTAGGTCAAGGCAGGCCAGGGTCATTCACAAAGATGCAGGCTGGTACAGGCAGAGGCTAGGTCAAGGCAGGTCAGGGTCATACACAGAGATGCAGGCTGGAACAGGCAGAGGCTAGGTCAAGGCAGGCCAGGGTCATTCACAAAGATGCAGGCTGGTACAGGCAGAGGCTAGGTCAAGGCAGGTCAGGGTCATACACAGAGATACTGGCTGGAACAGTCAGAGGCTAGGTCAAGGCAGGTCAGGGTCATACACAGAGATGCAGGCTGGAACAGGCAGAGGCTAGGTCAAGGCAGGCCAGGGTCATTCACAAAGGATGCAGGCTGGATCAGGCAAGGACAACTCCAGGAACAGAACAGCAAGACACCAAACACTGGAAGCTCTATAGGACGCTATATAAACGCGTCCACATAGAGCTAGAGGAGGAAGAAATAGCTCCCCTAACCGGAAGGAGCCTGGAGACGGTGGCTAGAGTGTCGGCGGACCTTCCATCCCATCTACTCTATGGTCCGCCGACATGCGCATGAGCGCCGCCACCGATGCGGCTTAGAACAGAGGAAGCCGCGCGGGGACCGGGAAGGCAACCCGGAACTTCAGCAACTCCCAGAGAAAGGTACTGGGCGAACGGGATACCACACTGCCCCCACCCAAAGGCCGCCACCGGAGGCCGCTAGGAGGGACGGCCGGGAAACCGGACATGGAACCGGCGGAGCAGGGCTGGAGCATGAACGTCCCGTACAGGTACCCAGGATCGCTCCTCAGGGCCGTAGCCTTTCCAGTTCACCAGGTACTGGAGACGACCCCGCACCCGACGGGAGTCCAGGATATCATCGATGATGAACTCCTCTTGCCCTCGAACAGTGACAGGAGGAGGGACAGGAGCAACAGGAAGAGGAAACCGGGCCGGTACCCAGGGCTTGAGCCGGGAAACATGGAAAACAGGATGGACTCGGAGAGACCTGGGCAACGCCAAACGGTATACTACCGGGGAGATCCGTTTCACCACCCGAAACGGACCTAGGAAGCACGGACCGAGCTTCACAGAGGGCTGGCGGAGGCGGATGTTCTGTGAGGACAACCAGACCTTCTCGCCAGGAGCGAAGACAGGAGCTGGACCACGATGACGATCGGCAGCTACTTTCTGGCGTATCTGGGAGGAAAGCAAGGTGGTACGCAGGGCGGACCAGTGCTGGGCCATGGACTGGACCCTGGTCTCAGCAGAGGGAACAAGTGAATGGCCGGGGGAAAGCAGGAGAGTACGAGGGTTATAACCCAGGGCAGCAAAGAAGGGAGAGCAGCCCAGGGAAGTCTGGAGTAAGGAGTTGTAGGACAGTTCCGCTAGCGGGAGGAGATCCACCCAATCATCCTGCCTGTGATTACAATGGGTACGGAGATAGGACTCCAGCGACTGATTGAGGCGTTCCGTCTGTCCATTGGTTTGAGGATGATAACCGGAGGAAAACTGAAGCCGGATCCCCAGTCTGGCACAGATTGCCCTCCAAAATTTGGACACGAACTGAGGGCCACGGTCGGAGGTGATGTGCAGCGGGATGCCGTGAAGACGAACAATGTGAGCAAGAAACAAATCGACCAACTTGGCCGAAGAGGGTAGTGCCGGGAGAGGAACAAAGTGTCCCTGCTTGGAGAATCTGTCAATAACCACCCAAATGGTGGTCATACCCCGGGACACGGGTAGGTCCACAATGAAATCCATGGCCAGTTGGGTCCAAGGCAAGGAAGGGACTGGGAGCGGATGAAGCAGGCCCAAAGGTCGAGAGTGCGGAGTCTTAGTCCTGGCGCATACGGGACATGAACCAACGAGGGCCTCAACATCGGTCCGAGAGCCAGGCCAATGAAAATGTCTGGAAAGCAGGTGGTGGGTACGTTTAATCCCGGGGTGTCCGGCTAGTGGGGAGTGGTGAGCCCAGTGAAGGACCTCAGTGCGCAGCGGAGCAGGAACGAATAGGGTCGAACAAGGAGCAGAAGACCCCCTACAAGGAGCGGACAGCTGAGCATCCTTAATGGCCAGAAGAGTGGTAGAGGAAAGTGCGGCCAGAACGCGAGAAGGGGGTATGATGGTGTCCACCGGAGAAGATGTAATGGGAAGAGGTTCATGGAGGCGGGACAAAGCATCCGCTTTGGTATTCTTACTCCCAGGTAAGTAGGAGATTTTGAAATTGAATCGGGTAAAGAAGAGAGACCAGCGGGCCTGGCGTGGGTTCAAACGTTTGGCTGTAGCTAGGTAGGCCAAATTCTGGTGGTCGGTTAAGATGGAGATCTCGTGGGGAGAGCCTTCCAATAAGTACCGCCATTCCTCCAGAGCTAATTTAATAGCCAGAAGTTCCCGATTACCCGCGTCGTAGTTCTGTTCAGCAGAGGTAAAACGCCGTGAGAAAAAGGAGCACGGATGGCTTTTACCAGAAAGAGGGCAACGCTGGGAAAGAACGGCTCCAGCGGCCCCCTCAGAGGCATCGACCTCCAGAACAAAGGGTGAAAGAGGATCAGGATAGCGCAGTATAGGAGCAGAAGAAAAAGCGGACTTGAGCAACTCAAACGCCTTTACAGCCTTGGTGGGCCAACAGGAAGTATCAGCCCCCTTTCTAGTGAGAGCCGTTATAGGTGCTATGATCTGAGAAAAACCTTTAATAAACTTCCTATAATAGTTGGAAAAGCCAATAAACCTCTGTATGGCTCTGAGGGAAATGGGTAAGGGCCATTCTGAGACGGCTTTGACCTTGGCGGGGTCCATGAGGAGCCCTGCAGAAGAAATTATGTAACCCAGAAAAGGCAGAGAGGCCTGTTCGAAAGAGCATTTCTCCAGTTTAGCGAATAGGCGATTGGCCCTGAGTCTTTCCAGAACTTCACGAACGAGTAGACGATGTTCGGCAAGTGACTTGGAAAAGATGAGAATGTCATCCAGGTACACAACCACAGAGGATAGGAGAAGATCCCTGAAGACATCGTTGACGAACGTCTGAAAGACGGCTGGGGCATTACGGAGACCGAAGGGCATGACGAGGTATTCATAGTGCCCAAAGCGGGTGTTGAAGGCTGTCTTCCATTCCTCACCCTCGCGCATTCGGACCAGATTGTATGCGCCCCGTAGATCGAGTTTGGTAAAGACGGTGGAACCCCTGAGGCAATCCAGAAGTTCGGAAATGAGGGGAAGTGGGTAGCAGTTCCGGCGTGTAATAGCATTCAGACCCCTATAGTCAATGCAAGGTCTGAGAGAGCCGTCCTTTTTGGACACGAAAAAGAACCCGGCCCCCGCCGGGGAAGTAGACGGGCGGATGAAGCCACGAGCCAAACAGTCCCTGATGTATTCCTCAAGGCACCTGTTTTCAGGTAGGGAAAGAGGATAAGTGCGGCCACGAGGAGGAATGGACCCGGGGATAAGATCAATAACGCAATCAAAAGGCCGGTGTGGTGGTAGTACTTCAGCCTTTTGTTTACTAAAGACATCAGAGAAATCCCGATAGGGTATAGGTAAGGTAGGAGTGAGAAGATCAGCCTCAGACTCGTTAGCTGAGGAGACAGAGGAAAGAACACGAGCGGTAGGGAAAGTCAAGGTGCCCGAAAGCCAATCGATCACCGGGTTGGCTTCACGAAGCCAGGGATACCCCAGGATGAGAGGGGAATGAGGAGCAGAGATAAGATCACAGATCACTCGGTCAACATGGCCGGAAGTGGTTCGAAGAGTCAGTGGCACTGTGGACTTGGTGATGTGACCTGACCTAAGGGGGGTACCATCTACGGCCACCACCCGGACAGGAGAACTCCGAGACACCACCGGTATACCCTGCCTAAAAGCAAAGTCCGAGTCCAAAAAAAGACCAGCCGCCCCAGAGTCGATAAATGCCAGAAGGGACACAGAAGACGTGGGAGACCAGGACAACGTGACGGGAATGGAGAGGCGCTGGGACAACGGAGAGGGGACAGAGGACTGACTTAGGGAGAATCCCCTACTCACTAAGCCCGGTTGTTTCCCGACTTGATAGGACAAAACCGCGCCAGGTGCCCGGGAGCGCCGCAGTAGAGGCAAAGACCCAGAGAACGCCTCCTGGATTTTTCGGAGTCGGACAACCGGAGTACACGCCCGATCTCCATGGGTTCCGACACCGGTTCGGTAGCAGCAGGGGTCTGGAACCTAGGAGCCAAACGAACCGCAGGACGAGGAGGAGGATGGCGGGAGCGGTCCCGCTCCTTTTCCTGCCTGCGTTCCAGAACGCGGTGTTCTAAGGTGGTGCAGAGCGCAATTAAGTCCTCTAAGGAGTGGGGTATTGGACGAGTGGTGAGTTCATCCTTTAACCTCTCGCAAAGCCCCCTGCGGAAGCTAGCTTTAAGGGCGCTATCTGGCCAGTCAGTCTCATAGGCAAGGGTGCGGAATTCTACCGCATACTGACAAAGAGGGCGCTGACCCTGTTGGAGCTCCAACAAGGCAGCTTCGGCCTGTTCTTGTCTACCCGGCGTATCGAACACCGAACGAAAGGCCGTGAGAAAAGCGTCAAAATCGTCGAGGATCGCAGACCGACGATCCAACAAGGGAGAGACCCAGGCCAAGGCTTGTCCCTGAAGAAGAGACACAACAAAGGCAATCCTTGCCTGGTGTGCGGCGTAAACCTGGAGACGGCACTGGTTGAGGAATCCCCGCAACTCTTTAGGATTGCCGTCATAGCGTGGCGGCAAAGGCAATCGAACGGTGGGAACCGAGGGTGAAACTGTTTGGACAGGGGAAGCGGGCGTAGCACCGGAGACCTCCAACCTCTGCTGCAGTTGTTGCAACAGGTTGGAAATAGAATCCAGTTTTTGGTCTAGGTGGACAATCTGACCAGCATGTTGTTTCAGGGCCGCGCCCTGTTGCAACAATGCCGCCGAGAGATCCTTAGGGTCCATGACCGGGGAAGGTGGCGTTTGTATAATGTCAGCACCAAAGGCGATTACAAGAAGAAATCTGAGTACCTGGGAGCAGGACACGGATGCTCCTCCAACAAGAGGCCGCTGAGCAAGCTGCTAGGGAGCGACGCTAGGGGACGGAGCTAGGGAGCGTAGGTTGCCTAGGCCAGGGTTGCGCTGCGGCAGAGCCGCCTAAAGGTGCTGGCCGCGAAGCCAGATGTAGTGGCCCCAGCAGAGGAGCCGCTGGGTAACCCCGGATAACCCTAACCTAGACAAACTATACTCAGAGGTCCCCAGGGAGGTAATGGATCTCCAAAAAACAAGGTACTCACTCAGGTCTCTCCTGGCTTGGTCAAGGCAGGTCAGGGTCATACACAGAGATGCAGGCTGGAACAGGCAGAGGCTAGGTCAAGGCAGGTCAGGGTCATACACAGAGATGCAGGCTGGAACAGGCAGAGGCTAGGTCAAGGCAGGCCAGGGTCATTCACAAAGATGCAGGCTGGTACAGGCAGAGGCTAGGTCAAGGCAGGTCAGGGTCATACACAGAGATGCAGGCTGGAACAGGCAGAGGCTAGGTCAAGGCAGGCCAGGGTCATTCACAAAGATGCAGGCTGGTACAGGCAGAGGCTAGGTCAAGGCAGGTCAGGGTCATACACAGAGATACTGGCTGGAACAGTCAGAGGCTAGGTCAAGGCAGGTCAGGGTCATACACAGAGATGCAGGCTGGAACAGGCAGAGGCTAGGTCAAGGCAGGCCAGGGTCATTCACAAAGGATGCAGGCTGGATCAGGCAAGGACAACTCCAGGAACAGAACAGCAAGACACCAAACACTGGAAGCTCTATAGGACGCTATATAAACGCGTCCACATAGAGCTAGAGGAGGAAGAAATAGCTCCCCTAACCGGAAGGAGCCTGGAGACGGTGGCTAGAGTGTCGGCGGACCTTCCATCCCATCTACTCTATGGTCCGCCGACATGCGCATGCGCGCCGCCACCGATGCGGCTAAGAACAGAGGAAGCCGCGCGGGGACCGGGAAGGCAACCCGGAACTTCAGCAACGCCCAGAGAAAGGTACTGGGCGAACGGGATACCACAAGGGGACAATTTTCTTTGTATGAAAACAATGAAAGCCCTTCCCCCCCCTTGACAAGTTTTTCAGCTTTTTCCATTATCTTAATTGAAGATTGTCCCTCTCTGCAGTCTACCTGGGCATCTCCCTTCTGATCTGGTTGAACAGGGGGGGATACTTTGTTTGTGAATATCTCTTAAACCATAAAGGTTTCAGAGATAAGACTTATATCATTCTTCATGTTTTTTTAATGCCTACAAAATAAAATAAAGTTAAAATGAAGTATTACTATCCCTTTAAAAAAAAAAACGAAGATGGAAAAAAAAAAAATTAAATGATTAGGTGCTTTGACTTGACATTCTGCAAGTGCTTAAAATGTAAAGTCAAAATAAAATGTTACAATTCCTTTAAATAAAACTCATGAAGTCTGGAGCAAACCAGCTGCACCATAGAGAAGAAATAAAAAATTTAATAGATTTTAAATAGGGTCCTTGGGTTAAAAGCCTGAATGTTGTTGTTCTTGTTTATTGATTATTATTGTATTTTGTTTTGCCCCCCTCCCCCCTTCTCATGAATTAAAAAATACAAATTTGATGTGTGTGTATTCACCCTCGCAATGTGTATGCTTCTAGGTTGTGCAGCTCCTTGTATGTGATCTTCTTCTCTCCATGCGGACCTCTCTATGGCAGAAACAGGCCGGGTCCAGTCCGACGTCAGGAGATGTTATTCATGCTTCTACCACAGTGTTGACAGGATTCCAACGGGATCTAAGCAGCCTGCGCCGTTTGGCTCTCTTATTCAAACCAGCTCACTGTAAGGTGTGTGCGTGTGACCTAACAAGTCCAGTTTTGATAAAATAATTAAAAGGACTTCTCCATCTTGCAAGCTCCTCCTTTTTTGAATGGTAACTGTACATTCTGTTCCTGTTCTAGCTGTTCCTGCATGAAGCCACAGTACGTCTCATGGCTGGGGCAAGTCCAACCCGCACACATCAACTTCTGCAACACAGCCTACAGAAACGAACACCACATACCAACAAACAAGGTTGGTCCTACAATTCTAATTAAGGGCCATATTCAGAAACCTAAATATGGGCCTTTTAAATCCTCATTGTTTCCAGTGCATTGCTTTGTAAAGAATTGGAAATATCTCTACTGTTCATATGTAAAAGCCGCATGGTGCTTTTAATTTTTTTTTAGAATAGCTTCTTTTTAGTTTCTGGAATATGGTCTCATGTTCTATACCAATAAGTACACTCCCCTTTTGTGACTCTGTTAAAATCTTTTGTTATTTGGAATCGCCGAAATATGGTTCCAATGTCTCTGGTAGTTAAGGAATCTCGCACAAAATGTTCATTTATATATATCTCGCATGGCCTTTGTGATAGATTTTTTTTAAGGAGTTATGTACATCCCAGCCTTGATTTACTATAGGATCCTGTGACACACGCACACACATTCGCAGACACACTCTCTCACACCCTCACTTTTTCACGCACATACACATTTTCTCTCACGTACACACACACATTTTCTCTAATGTGCACACACGCACACATGTACACACACACATTTTCTCTCATGTGCACACACATTTTCTCTCATGTGCACACACATTTTCTCTCACATGCACACACACACACACACACATTTTCTCTCACATGCACACACACACACACATGTTTTCTCTCACGTGCACAGACACATTTTCTCTCACGCACACATTTTCACACACATACATATATATTCTCTCTCTCACACTCTCAAGCACATTCACACACACACACACACACACACACACACACACACACACACACACATTCTTGCGCTCTCTCTCTCTCTCTCGCGCACAGACACATTCATGCACGCGCAAACACACACACGTTAACCTGGCATTTTGGTCTAATTGAGATGCCCCATGAGGTGTCCGTGCAAGTGGTTCCTGTCCAAAATGGCCTCTAATACAGATAACCTGGGGTATAAACTGTATGCTGGTGTTCTTATTCCGGTAAACTTTAAAGAGTGTATGTGTCTGTAAAGCACTGTATACCATTGAGGACAATATGCAGGACAGCTGACTTCTGTGATTCCACATGGAACACATGGTGATGTAGTATGACAAACAACTGCACAAATGCGACCAAATTGTAATGGTTTGGAAACAGTGAGGCAGTGGTGTGAGGTTATAGTAGCTGTCAGAGTGTGTAACAGATATACAGTTTTGCAGGGCAATACAATGGACTAAGGCATGGGCATTTGCTAAGATTTGTTTCTAGTATTTTCATGGTGCTGGGTGTGCATGTAGTGTTTGTAGTTTTATGATTGACCGTGTGCGGTTGTGGAGAGAGCGTAAATGTTTTGTTTGGTAATGTGGATGAAGATATGGTAACATAAGTGTGAAGCGGTGTAGTTACTTAGTTCAGTGATTTGTGTGAGGCATTAATAATGTATTCTGATGTGCTGGAGGGTCTAAGAGACATACAGAAGGAAAAGACAGTTTTGAGAGGCATACATATGAAATGTAGACCAGCGGTGTTACTTAGGGCAGTTACTGTTAATGGTATATAATTGTTGCAGTGATTTGGCCATGAGGGGAAAGGGATCTTTGCCTCCCTTCTCCTTCATGGGCATATCACTGCCGCCAACGCAAGTCACATTTATGAATAGGCCCCGCCCTCCTCTAGTCCACTGGATGGAAAATGTGAACCAGACAGAAGCAAAATTTTGTGTATATATGTATATATACACATATATAAATATAAGAGGGAGATATAACTCCCACTGATTTTAATTGGAGATTATAACCTTTAACACTAGAGAGATTTCCAGGGTATTGCTTCACCGTGAGCTGGAGACCTTTAGCCTTTAAGGGGTTAAAAAGCCACTGATTTAAATGGGGATTTTGTTTGGCCACTGTGGTGCAGTTTAATTTCCCCAGAATAACTCTTCACCTGATTAAATACTTTTCGCATATCCTCTCCTTCATGCTCTTAGTATACACGCATAATCCTTTTTTCTCTGTCGTCCAATACAGGTTACTGGTAACTTTGGGTAGGCGATCAGCCCCTTTAAATAAGCAGGAACAATTCTGAGAAGTGACTGCTTGGTGGAGCCTACCTCCTCTCCGTAGCTTGCAGTTAGCCAATCCACAACCAGTAAGATTTGTTCCTTGGTCTAGACACAAGGCAAGAGAACAGTTCTGCTATAGTTTTAGCTTTTTTATTATTTTTCTTTTGGATATGGAATACCACCGTTAGGCGGATTACCATCACTGACAATTCCCATCACCCAAATGTGGATAGCTCGGTTTACCAGGTGCTTTTGTGGACCGAAGCCCTGGAGGGAAAATCTTGTCTGCAAGTTCTTTCCCCAGGAGTTGCCCACTGAGGCTTCTTCTTGATATATGGTAATCAGAAGACCTGCTGAAAAAGGTGAGCACCCTTTGAGTGCTGAGGTCCACATGTCCCATGCTTCCCCTCCACACAGGAGTTCCTATTACATACTCATGCGCTAATTGGGTTTATCTGTATGTCTGTGAGGTTTTTGGAGCAAGTTTCTGTGTTAGCTTATCCCTTTTACTGCTGATTGGGAGTTTTTGGGCATTTTCCCTACTGGGACCAGTGTTTATTGGGTCTACTGATTTATTCTAGTGAGCTTTTGAGTGGTTTTATGTTTTGGTATTCACCTTGTTAACTTCGTGTTAAGGCGTGCTTTTACCGCATAGACGCAATTGCTCCATTCACTTCTATGGGACTTTACAGTTTGGGATATATCTCTGCAGCCATTTCTCGTAGCGAGGTCAGAGATGGCTCATTTTGTTGGTTTGCCCTTGCTCTGTCATCCGGTCAGCATTCTGGGCATGGTGGGGTCCTTAGGGGGCTTCAGGCACTGTTTGGGTACTCCGTTAGTGAAACTACGATTCCCATGAGCGCCTGCTTTGCGCACTCCTTTCTCATTGTCTCCCGTTGTGGAAGCCATTTTGTGTATTCATAGATAGAGTATCTGTAAGCGTTCCTCTTACCTTCTGAGACAGCCGCCGGGCATTGTGGACAGTCGGGCTTTTGTGTGATGCCTCGCTGCTCTTTGCGGCGTCTGTTCCTTGGTAGCCGACGGCCTGGTTTCCTGGCAGGCAGCCAGCTTCTTGATTCGGGCTTCTGGCAGTGCTGTGTTTAGTTGGCAAAATGTGGGCGAGCGTCAAGGGATTCCCCTGTGACGTCGGGACCCGGCCTTTAAAGGCATAGGACCCTAATTGCTCCACCTTCCGGTGGACCTGTGGCTTTGCAGACTACGCATTCATTTCAGTTTCTGGGTCATACAAATAGTGCCTCTCACTAAAGCAGCCTCCGACTTCTGATAGGTGGCATTTGCTCCGTTGATTACGAATCCCACCGTTTACAGTTTATTGCTGATATGTGCTTTACTGATTTATTATTTGTGCTTAATAAAGTGATTGTTACCTATAAGTACCTGTCCTGTATTTATTTGTAGGAACTGTTACAGTATCCTACGCAGGTCTTATTTAGCGTTTCTGGGGTGAGTTTATTTATCATACACGCTGTTTTGTGGGTGTTTTGATACTTTGACCCTGTGAGAATGTCTACTCCGTTAGACCTTGGGGCTAAACCTAAGACTAAGGACACTGGCATCTGTGTCCTCCATTGCTCCTCTTGTCACTCAGGGTTACCTAGAGAATATTCGGGTCATGTTTGCCCAGCATTCGCTGCTGCCCCTGAATGCCCTGCTGGGGCCTCCGTCCATGCATTAGAGCCAATATGGATGCAAGAGTTTAAGGCTACTACCAGGGACCTCTGGTTCACCTTACAACTCCTTCCATCCACTTTACAGGGGGTCTTCCACTCGTGGCAGGCCCCCCACCCCTATCGGATCTTCCCTGCCTAACCGCCAGGTGTACCTGATGTGTCTGACTCCTCCGAGGAGGAATTATTGGTGGACTCTGATGTTGACTGTTCAGTTGTTCCTTCATCTCAAGTTTTTGGGGACCCCCTTTGAGGCTGGCCCCATTCCCTCAGCTGAGGGCCTGATCAGGGCTGTGTTGACCACCCTGAACATTCCCTTGGTGGAGGAGGCTTCTTCTGACACCTCTGATGTATTTCAGGAGCCTGTTAGGCCCCATACTTGTTTTCCCACTCACCTCACCCTTGACCGGTTGGTGTCTGAGGAGTGGAAGTTTCCAGACAAAAAAACATCTGTATCTAAAAAGTTGCTAAGCTTTACCCGTTCTCTGAAACAGCCCTTTCACAGTGGGTCCATTCCCCCAAGGTGGGTGCCCCTGTTTCCAGGCTTTCTATGTCCACTGCCTTGCATGTGGCTGACGCATCTGCTCTGAAGAACTGGACTGACAAGAGGTTTGAGACCTCTCTCAAGGCTATTTTTGCGACAGCTGGCTCTGCCCCCTGCCCTGCATTTGCTGCAGCATGGGTGAATAGGGCTGTGGCTGTTTGGACTGAACAGCTCAGTTCTGCTGTTCGTTAGGGGGCCCCTACTGCTGACATGTTGCGGCTTCTTGCTAACATTGCTGAGGCTTGACACTGTGCGTATGGTAGCCAGGGCATCTACCATGTCTGTGGTAGCCAGATGTGCTCTTTGGCTCAAGATCTGGTCTGCTGACATGGCCTCCAAGAAGGCTCTCCTGTCTTTGCCCTTTCAGGGCACCTCCCTGTTTGGGTCTGAGCTCAAGATTCTCATCAGTGAGGCCACTGGAGGGAAGAGTACTCACCTGCCAGTGGTCCTGAGGAAGAAGGCGCCTGTGAAAAGGAATCTGCTTTTTCATCCCTTTCAGGCAGACTCGCTCCAAGTGACCCAGATGGTCCCTCCAGGCTCTGCGCTCTCATCCAAGCCTAAGCAGCATTGGAGACCCAAGTCCTCCATGAAACCCAAGGCTTCCAAACCTCCGTCTGCATGACTTTCCAAACCCGGGCCCCCACCCGCAGGTCAGTGGCCACTTACTCCACTACCTCTCGGCTTGGGAGGCCTCTGTGGTGGACCCATGGGTTTTACAGGTAGTGGCTACAGGGTACAGGGTACAGGATTCCCTTCACCTCCCTTCTTCCTTCCAGGACCTTCTTTTCTTGTTCTCCCTTGGGTGTTGAAAAGTGCTGCCTTTTCAAGGAAGCCATTCAGGCCCTACAAGGTGGTCCTGGAACCGGTTCCTCCTCAGGAGATGGGCTTGGGTTTCTACTCCAACCTCTGTGTGGTTTCCAAGGACGGTGGCTGTCGTCCCATTTTGTATCTGAAATATCTCAACTCCTTTGTGGTCCATTCCCAATACCGCCAGGAGTCACCGCACACAGTGACAGCGACCATGTCCCCTGGGTAATTTCTGGCCTCTCTGGATCTTCAGGTTGCCTATCTGCACATCGCCATTCATCCAGAGAGTCGGCAATATCGCTGCTTTGCTTGAGACCTAGGGCATTTCCAGTTTTTTGTCCTCCCCTTTGGTCTGATCATGGCTCCTCAAGTCTTCAACAGAATCCTGGGAGCAATGATCTCCGTCCTACATCAGAACGGAATCAGAGTGACTCCATATGTGGACAACCTCCTTCTGAAGTCCTCTTCTCCGGAACTCCTTCATCAGCAGGTGCAGGACTGCATTCATGCTCTCTCCCATCACGGGTGGATCATCAATTTGGACAAGTCAGACCTTGTTCCTTCCCAGAGGGATGGTCTTTCTGGGCATCCTCTTCGACACTCAGAGAAGGATGGTATTTCTCATGGAAGAAGTGGCTCATCAGATAGCACTGAAGGTCCAGGCTATCCTGTCTCAGGATCCGGTTCCAGCCAAGAAGTTGTTATCCTTGGTGTGGAAGTTCATTTCCACCACAGAAGCAGTCCCGTTCGCTATGGCTCATACCAGGGAACTTCAGAGGTTTCTAATCCTGGCATGCAGGGGTCGACCAGATCTCCTGGAAAGATCCCTATCTCTCCCTCTTTACGTGGAGCAGAGCCTCTCATGGTGGCTCAACCTGAACAATCTCCTGAAAGGCAGAGCCTTCCTGGTGCCCTTCTGGACATCAGTCACGACGGAAGCCAGCCTCTCCGGATGGGGAGCGGTACTGGGGCACTTGCATGTTCAGGGCTGGTGATCCCAGGTGGAATCTCTCCTTCCCATAAATGTGTTGGAGCTTCGGGCAATATTTACATAGTAACATAGTAAATTAGGTTGAAAAAAGACACAAGTCCATCAAGTTCAACCTTCTTGCTCTTATTTCATGCCCTCCATCACTGGACACGGCAGCTGGAGGATTGCCTGGTCAGGGTACAGTCGGACAACCCCACAGCGGTAGCTTACACAAGCAAGGCAGCACAAGAAGTCTTGTAGCTTGGCTAGAGGTCATGGCTATTTTATCATGGGCAGAGGAGCATGTCCCTGCCATTTCCGCAGTTCATATTCCTGGCGTAGACAACGTTCTGGCAGACTTCCTCAGTTGGCACACGGTGGACAGCGGTGAGTGGGAACTGCATCCAGAGGTGGGATCTTCCATGCATCGACCTGATGGCAAACAGGCACAACAGGAAGGTTCCAACATTCTGCTCTCGCTGGGTGGATCCCCTGGCTCTGGCAGTGGATGCCTTATCGATCCCGTGGACGTTTACTCTGGCATGCATCTTTCCACCCATTCCCCTGTTGAACAGGGCGCTATGGAAACTGAGACGGAAGCGCTGCCCAGTCATTCTGATTGCTCTGTACTGGCCTCGACAGGCTTTGTTTCTGGAGCTTCTGGACCTCTCAGTGGCGGAACCTCTTTAACTTCCCTCCTGTCCGGATCTTCTTCTACAGGGTTACCTCTGGAATGGAAGACGTTCATCGTCTGACTTTGACGGCATTGAGATTGAATCCTCAATTTTGAAGAAAGGATTTTCTTCTGGTGTGGTAGCTACTATGCTTAGTGCCCGTACGCCAGTTTCCTCTAAGGCCCATCATCGAGTTTGGTCTACTTTTCTGTCTTGGTGTGCTGACAAAGACCTGTCTTAGGATTTTGACCTTCCTACAGTTCTTTCCTTCCTTCAGGATGGTGTGGATAAGGGTCTCAGTCTGAGTTCTCTTAAGGTTCAGACTTCTGCTTTCTCTCTCTTCTTTCAGAGGCGTCTTGCTATCATTCCTGATGTCCAGGTTTTCTTCCAGGGTGTTGCTTCCCTCCCTGGGGAACTTAATGGTTGGACATCCCAAAGTTACCAGTAACCTGTATTGGACGACAGAGAAAATAGGATTTTAGTCTTACCTGTTAAATCCTTTTCTCTTAGTCCATACAGGTTACTGGTCTCCCACCCTGTCATGGGACCATGCTTGGCTCTCCTGTGGCAGAACGTAGGGATCCTTTCGGGTTCATGCTCACAGGAGTCTTCCTTTACCTTCTTACTACCTAGTCAATAGTTAGTCTGCAAATCTTACTGGTTGGGGATTGGCTAACTGCAAGCTAAGGAGAGGAGGTAGGCTCCACCCAGCAGTCACTTCTCAGAATTGTTCCTGCCTATTTAAAGGGGCTGATTGCCTACCCAAAGTTAACAGTAACCTGTATGGACTAAGAGAAAAGGATTTAACAGGTAAGAAAAAATCCTATTTTCTTCCCTAACCTAAAACATCTCTCCCAGTCTCTCTGGAACCCAGCTTACACCACACATTGTCATGTACCACCTCTTTATCTCTGTTACATTAATAATTCTTAATATTTCTGTCAACAGGTGAACTTGATTCCTTACCTGGGCAGAGAGAGAGGGCCACAGCCATCCTTCTGGCTTGTCGCCACCTACCTCTTTCTTTCCTGTCCTCTCCTGGACAGAGAGCAGTCATGCTTGCTGAAGCAGCCAGAACTCTGGAGAAAGTGGGCGACCGACGATCTTACCATGACTGTCAACAAATGATGGTGAAGTTAAGTGGAGGGACTGCTATGGCAGCCTCCTGAACATCTTTAATCCCACCACACAAATCCACTTGGCTCCAGAACAAACCAAGCAGTGTCCTGGAGTAGGTCTAATCCGACATTCGAAGGGTTTGAAACACAGAGGAAACTTGATGTCCAATATGTTATGTCAATGTTTCAGTCAAAAGGAGCCGCCATCAGGACATTTCAGAGAAACTGAAAGGAAGAGGAGCATGTCTTTAAATTGCAATATAATTTTTTGTGCATCACATCTTGTGTGCAAGTTACATCTTTGAAACTCTTGATAATTCTGTGTAGTTCTTTTTATTCTCAGGGTATGTAATTTAGTATTTACATTAGTCCTTTTTTCTCTGTCTTTTCTTGTAGGTCCTCTAGTGGGGGAAATATTTTCAAACATTAATACCAATTATCCCAACTTTTTAATTGTCATCAACTGGCATCTTTGCATAGCCTTGCACAATATGTAGTAAGGTAGATCTGTTAAATTTACGTGTGTGGTCCAACTTTGAAAATATCTTTAGGAAGTAATTTCATAGAAATGGCTTCTTCAGAAAAAAATGTCAGCTGGAAACCAAAAAAGGTAACCTCACATGTTTGGAGAAGGATAATGGACCATTCAACTCTTTGAGTGCATTTCCCACAAGCTTATTCCTTTCCTACTTGTTGTACATCTGACCTTGTGTGGTCGTTGACTTTTTTATATTTATGGTAGACCTATTTACAAGCAATTTTTATTTTATTGGGCTTGTGCCTTCAAGTGATGGGAGTCACTTGGGTAAACATCTTTGTTTTAAAGACTTTAAGAACTAGACGGTTAATTTTAGGTCTTCTATGTCAATTAGTTGTTTGACCATCTGATGGGGTCTACAGGGCCCATCATTGGGTTGCTGGGAGTTGTAGTCCACATCAGATGGAGGGCCCACAATTGACAATTACTCTTTGCATTCTTACTGTTTACTTTCTATTATTGCCTAACTATAGGTATGCTTTTTTATGCTGTGATATACACTGTATCATTATGTGTAACAGTGGGGTACACCACCTCTGCTGATTTTCCTGATCTTTTAATACTAGCTCAAAACTGGCATATGCTGAGGTGGATCTGTCAGAATGACTCAGCTGATGATTGATTCAACTATACGAGGAGATCCTAAAATCTTGCACAACAGGCCGCCTTGATGACTGGAGCTGGGAACCACTGGTCAACTGTCTTGATTTTGAGATCAGGATCTGCAACTATTTAGTAACCAGAGGATCTGTCATCACAAAAACTTGCCTATATCTTTTCTAACTATGTCTTGTCTTTACTGTCTGTATCAGGTGTGAGCAACATGAGATCCTTCAGCTGCTAGCTACAATTTCCATCATCCCTCATCACACTAATGGTGTGCTGTCCTTCACATAATGCCCCCAGATAACTTTGTTAATCAAAATGCTTATCCTGCAGCTCCCCTGATCCCTTGGCATCTTCTACTCCCTCTAATCATTTGCACTTACTGTGTGTTAATAGAGGGTTTGAGGTGGCAGGATGTTTGCTTCTGCTTAGAACACCATTACTGGGTCAGATACAACAAAAAATAGACCCTGTCATCACCCTACCACTTCAGTTGCCGAGGGATTAGATGATATGCAAGGTAAGTACTTGACTGTACAGCATTAGTTTGAAACTTCTAAATGTAGGGCAGCAGGCACTTTGATTGCTTCATTGTAAAGCTAAAGTTGCTTTTCTAATGAATGTATAGGCCCAACAGCCACTTTTCTTTGTGCAAATTAATAGTAAGAGACAACATGTAAGGCAGTTTAATAATACCACACACTAACATTCAATATTTGGGCATTAAAATATTTATATGTTTGCAGATTTTCATTTTTTTTGTTCAAAAAAATTCTCTAAAGAACCCTATTCTTATTGTAAAGGGAAGTAATTTAATTTACAAGTCGCTAACACTTTCTTTCCTGCACACTACTTGTGCACCCCTTTACCATTACTAAAACTCATTTTTAGTTTCCACACAATGCATTCCTTTCTCTGTCCACCACCATGTAACTTATACAATCTCTCCATACTTTGTTTTATACCTAAAGTCTCCTATATAGTAATTGCAACAGTAGTTGCAACAACTATAAGGCAGTGGACACGTGCAACTTTTTCTGTGCCAATTTTGAGTTGCCCGACACCTCACAATAAAGTTGCTTCAGCAAAGTTAACAATGTCAACTAGGCCCAATTCTTGATCTCTCCTCCTTAAATAAATAATCTGCTTCATTAGCCTGTTTCATAAGGGTGTCTCCTCTATCAGATTATAAATTGGTTGTAAGCAAAATATAAAGTATATAAATGCACCTTACTGATCAGATTATAAAAAAACTAGTTGTAGATTACAGCAGAGGTAAAGGACAAAAGATAAAGAACATTTTCCTCCATTAAGTTAACATCTGAGTTCTTGGTGAAGCCCACAGAGGAGGGAGGTGGCTGTGTTTTATTTGAATAACAGCCAACTTATTCACAAATATGGCAGATCATTTCATTTTGGTTGTATGATGAGTTAACTAAGCTTCTATCATTGTTTTGCTTTTGCCCACAGTGTTATAACAGTTTGGGGAGTCCTTTTTAACTACACAAACTAGGCAGACCTAACTCTTTCACATGTGATAGCAGCAAACTAGATGATTCCTGTTTACTAAGCTAGGAAGGTAGTTGTGCTATTCTTGCAGCTCTGCATTCTGAAACGGCAGTGTTCAAATCTTAATCAAAAGTAAATATTAAAGTAGATTTTCTATGCAACAGTGTGTAGGTAAATGAGGGGCTTTCATGAAGTGCTACACATGAAAATGAGGTCTCTTAATGTAGTACCCTGGTGAAGCTTAATTCATGTGAGCCCTGCTCCCATTCAATAACATTGTTTTTTGTTACACGCTTGAGACGAAATGGCTAATAGACAAAAGCTTATTGGGGTGGGGGGCGTTGTCAGTAAATTCCCAGACAGGGGAAGTGAGAGAGGGTTGCTTTTCTCAAGCCCCATATTATAGGGCATCTTGCCTGATAGTACATCATGGCCTTTGTGTTTACTACTATATGGCAAGCTAATGATAGGATGAGATCAAAACGAGAGTTGGTTTTCTGCAGCAGCAATGATTGTAAGATAAAACAGACCCTTCAAAATGTGTACTTCAGAGCATACTAACTACACCACAGTATATTGATTTAAAATGGACTTTTAGGCCCTTGAATGGTGCAACGGTCATCATCTCATTATTAAGCAATGTGTTGGGAGTTAAAGCCCCATTTAAATCACTGAGATTTTGAGATTTTTTCTTCTAGGTTGGTTTGGACCAGCATTACTTCTCTTTCACCCTCTGCATAATGATATAAGTATTAAAATAAAAATAAGTGGAAAAGAAACAAGCTTGAACACATAAAATAAGGGACCAATTCAGCTAGTCAGAAACTGTATTAATGTGTTTTAGTGTATATTTATTTATGAATTAGAAATATAAACCTGCTTTACAATGTAGTTTAAAAAAATTGCTTTGCTTAAATTAAATGTGACTTGACGTTTGTATGATCTATAGACAGTAAATGAATAATCCTTCATTGCTGTAAATGCATGTCTGATAAAAAAAAACATGCATATTATGTAGGTAAACTATATACAGGCATATATTTTTGTAACTTGCTAAGGTGTGGGTATGTGCTGATGGTTATAAAACTGTTGCCCCTTTGAGTGCCAGTGCAATGAGTTGGATATCTAGCTGGTATTCAAAGGGTTAAATGCAGTGATTAAAGGCAGACTGCTTGAATCAAAGATCATACTGAAAGAATATGCAACATGTTCTCATTCAGTGCTTTGATTTTCCCATTTAAAATTTTAGTTTGATTTGCAGGGTGATTTATATGCTGTTTACCCTGGTGATATTATTAGGCACTGAAAACTGAACAGAAGCTTATACATATTTGAAGAGTTCATTACTATGACTGGTTCAGAGTGCTTAACTCGTAAGATACTTGTTACAAATCATTTAAAAGAAAATGTAGTATTAGTATTTTTCCTTAATGTTCCACACTCCCTCCCAACTGCCACTTCCTACTAGGAAGCTAACATAAATATATTTCATTTTGAAAGCCCTTTCAAAATCACTTAAGTCATTGTAAAGTGTTAGTCCCACTTTACGAAATCTAGGGAAAGTTCTGAATAAATACCAGTTATGTGTAAGTGTGCTATTTTTTATTTAAAAGTACTGTTTTTAAGCAGTACTGATGTTTCAAGGGGAAAAAAAACATAACACACACAGTGCAGCACTGTTTTGGGTAAAATTGTAAATTTACTTTTTGTACTAATTACATTTTAATAAAAATAAATTATATTTATATATTTAAGCAAACAACTACAAATACTGGATTTCACTTGGCTTGTTGAGGGTGGTGTTATAAGAGCTGGGGCAATTCTGGAGCAAACCAGCTGTACCAGAGGAGGCAGAAGGTCTCTTAGATGGTAGAGGAATCTCCAGTGCATTACAAATCAATGCATTGGAGAACTGTTTGGTGTTCAAGGGGTTAAAAGTTCACTTTAAATCAGTGGGCATTTTTATTTGGCCCCAGAGTGCAGTTGGTCCAGTTCTACTTAGTGTATCATCCTGTGTCTCTTGACAAGTATCATTTAGTAAATGAAAGCTGTGTAAAAAAAAATAAATGAATAAAATAAAAGTGAATAATCTCTCGTCTTCAGCGGCTTCCATATGCATCTTACTGAAATGCTGCTCATGGTCTCTGTGGAAACTTCAAAATGATCCTCTGCTCACTAGAAAATTATGATTTCAGTGACTAGCTCTTGTACAGAAATGACTGTCCTGTAATTCAGCATTTTTTTTGTTTTGAAGCTTAAGTAATTCTGATCCCTGGAGCACGACAAAGCAACTGCAAAGCTTTGTGATGGTAGGATCAGGATTCTTTTTTATATGAAACAAATTGTTCAACTGCACATATGTACATATTGTATATAATGTTTTGTAAAACTCTTATGGGTTTGTTATTCCTTGACAGATGTTTAAAGAATTCAAACAATCCATGTATCTATCTACCATTTATGTTCCTGCAGTTTTATCATATTGTTTGCCATAGATTCTGACAAAACGATCTCAATGCTCCTCAGTGTGATGTTAACCCTATGTCATTTGGTAAATGAGAATCCATTTTCTCTGCATTCTGTTAAAAGCAATGTATTGGGCCATCCTTAACTGTTGAAGAGCTATCACTATCACGTGTTTTAAAAGCATAATTGGATATTAAGAATAAGGGCTATATGCTAGAGAGAACTCCAGCACATTGCAGATCAATGCATTGGAGACCACACAAGCATTTAAGAGATTAAAGCCTCCATTTAAATCAGTGGGACCTTTGGGGATTGCCATTTGTCATATGTGGTGTAGATTGTTTTTTGCAGAATTGCATTTCTTTATCTTGTCGATTAGGCCCTAAATATTATGTAGTTTAATTATTGTAACATACTTCTAAAGTATTTTATGTTTAGTGTTTTCCTTTTTAATTTTACTAACCTTTCCACTCACTGTGTTGGCTCCTAATCTCTTTATTTATAATATATATAATAATACATGATATGCTTGTAATTACTTGTATGTTCATAAAATTAAGAGTCTCTCCACCTTTTTAGTGTAATAGAACCTATCAGTTTCTACCAGACAGACACTTCCAAGATGGATGCTCTTCCAAACTGTTTCCTTCTAAACCCCTTAAAGTCTAATAAAACATACAGAGTAAATGAATTAAATTTACTTAGGATGACAATGTTACTGTGCACAAACGTTAATGGGCAGGGATTATAGATATGGCTGACTAAAGGCTTTCACAGATGACTTTTGTCAGGTGAGTGCAATAGTTCAGCTGGAACTGCATAGCTTCTCCAAATCTGATCCTTAATGTTAGCCATATTCATGTGTCACTTAAGACATAGGAATTTGGAGGGTATAGGGGACAATGTGGCCCTGTGCTTCTGGACTGGAGGTCATTAAAGGGCTAGTAATAGATTAATTTTATACATATTTATTTTGTAGCTATTAAAAAGTTAAACTAAATGCCCCCAGTCCCATCTCTCAGACCTTTATGGTTTGAGAGAAGATCGTACTGAAAATTCCCCCCTCCCTCCCCTTTCCATGACATCAGCGGTCTAGGAGGGGGGAGAACTTTCATAAAGGAGATGGGACTGGGGGCATTTAGTTTAACTTTTTAATAGCTACAAAATAAAAATGTATAAAAATAATCTATTACTATCCCTTTAAAAAAAAAAAAAAAAAAAAAAACCCTTAAGATTAGCTAGGTTCCTGGTAACTTGTGATGTCTCAGTGAAGAGACTGCAATGTTTCATGAAACGCCTATATCTAGAATTTATGTAATGGAAAAGTACCACTGAGTCTCACCAGCAAAATAGTTACATGTCCGGGGATAACATTTCTAGTCCACACAATGATGAACAGAGAACTGCACCCGGCTACGCTAATATCATTATGTACTTGTAAATGCAGAAAGCTCCCAGGATATTGAGAATGACGTGCAAAAAAAACAAAAAACAGTTGCTATTTGCCATTCTTCTTTGATTTAAAAACCTATTCTCCTTAAGGGAAATGCCAAAAATAACTTGTTGTTAACCCCTTAACAACATGCCACGCGGCTGGCAGTTGAGGACCATGGCGCTTGTGTTTAGTTGCTCAGATTGATTCAGGGGTCCCAGATCAGTGTGCAGCTGCGTGGGGACCCCTGAATTCCATGATGAACATAACCATCATGGGTCCTTAACAGAGATTTTCTCATAACGGTTATAGCACATCATGGGTCTTTAAGGTGTTAATAGCGCTATTGGAAGGCATATATTTAGTTGTATTCTGCTGGTTTGTTTTGACTTGCAGGTAAACTGAATAGTACCTCCATGCATTGGAACTGACATGTTCTCTAACAGATACTAAAAAAAAAAAAAATGTATTTCTCTTAACATCCAGTGTGGAACCAAGGAACCATGGTTTAAGATTCCCCTCTTAAAGTGGACAGGGCCTTTTTAAAAAAAATAGGCAGCTTTACCCTCACCCCTCAGTTTCAAGTGACGTAGCCTCACAAAAAGGGCACAGTTTTTAATTATTTTCCTTAAATATAGGTTTGTATAATCCATTAACTGGCTTCCCTTGAGTTGGATTGCGCAGTTCACGTGTATTTCTGGGCCATTTTCCTATGGAGACTGACTTTATTACAAATATTTACCTCATTACTTAAGTTCTCTGACATTCTCTATTGATATAATGGGAGTCTGAAGACAGAAGACTGGTAAGTTAGCAGTATGGACTACAGCACTCAAAGGGTTATGTCCCTGCTTTTATCTGGCACCCACTATAAAGTGGTGATATTGCCTGTTTAGCACTCAATCCTTCATATTTTTCATGTTTTCCCATGGTTTCCATGCTTACAAAGGTGGCTACTTTTAGTCCCATGTATTTTTAACCCTTTCTGCACTCTTAACTTTATCTTTTTTTTTCCTTTTTCTTTTTTTTTTTTTTTTTTTTTTTTTTTTTTAAGGATTCCTCTACTTCTTTTGTTAGCTTTACACGATTATCATTTTCTGGTAATTCGCAATATATTCATGAACAAGAGCCTGCACGGAGTCCATATTTGTTACATAGGAATACATGGTGAATCATGACAGTAGCATATCTCTGTACCCATTTCACCTGAAGTGGCTGGATAACCACCATTTGCTTAGTGTGTGCAATGGAAAACTTCACTACCCAGAATCCCCTTTTTCGTGGCCATTCTGCCGAGGGTGATGCTTTAGGAGACCTCTGACTACTACCATTGCATAGGCTACGCAGAGGCTGAACTCTCTACTCTCCAATTTAACACATTTCTGTCAGATAAGTACCTTTTTGTGTCTCACTGTATTTTATCATACTTCTCTACTGCTTTATCCTACTTTAAAGGATTTTTCCTCTCAACATATCTGATCCCAGTGGACATATGGCAAATGCAAAACCTACTGCTGAAGGGGCCCCTTTAACCCCTCTAGCATACTGTTCCTTATACCAGGAAACAAAAAACAGCAGCGCAGGAAGACCTCTCTAAGCGTAGTATGTAGTAAAGCACATTACCAACACCATCAACCGGTGCTCTCAAAATGCTACTCACATAGATGGAGGCTATAAAGGATCGCCTCTAGATCACAAAAGCACTCCTGGTATATACCCCAGGTCAGTAATCCCACGCAACTCTCCACCAGATCACTCGATACTTCTGGATAAGCTGGAACCGATATATAGGGCCACACTATTTCTCACTATAGGTATAAACCCAAGTGGATATTCGTATGCCCAATGATTCAGCTAGAATGGGCTAGGTGGGTATATGAGTATATATATTCAAGCACTCAGGCTAAAATATCAGAGATATTTAAACGTATAGAAATTTATTATCTATAAACATAGATAAAACTATAAAAAATCTTAAAAACAATATTACAACTGCAATAGCTCTACGCGTTACGAAACTCTTGTTTCTTCTTCAGGTTTGGCTCCTGAAGAAGAAACAAGCGTTTCGTAACGCGTAGAGCTATTGCAGTTGTAATATTGTTTTTAAGATTTTTTATAGTTTTATCTGTGTTTATAGATAATAAATTTCTATACGTTTAAATATCTCTGATATTTTAGCCTGAGTGCTTGAATATATATACTCATATACCCACCTAGCCCATTCTAGCTGAATCATTGGGCATACGAATATCCACTTGGGTTTATACCTATAGTGAGAAATAGTGTGGCCCTATATATCGGTTCCAGCTTATCCAGAAGTATCGAGTGATCTGGTGGAGAGTTGCGTGGGATTACTGACCTGGGGTATATACCAGGAGTGCTTTTGCGATCTAGAGGCGATCCTTTATAGCCTCCATCTATGTGAGTAGCATTTTGAGAGCACCGGGTGATGGTGTTGGTAATGTGCTTTACTGCATACTACGCTTAGAGAGACCTTCCTGCGCTGCTGTTTTTTGTTTCCTACTACAGTGTGTGCCGTGGAGAGCCCAATATCCACAACCAGCTAGCTGCGGAAGGACTGAAGCGGACCTTTTTTTATGTCTTTGGGACATTAATATAAGACTCTTTCATCACTGTGAATTTATATATCTATTGGGCGCCTCCTTAGTGTGTATCTCCAGGGACTGCCTTGTGGTGTCTTGTGGAAGATTACACATAACTTTGTATTTGTGTTCCTTATGCCAAACTGCACTTCCACAGGAATACTCTAGCACCTTATGTCCCTCTTGCACTTTGACCCCCTACAACTCCTTCAGGGTCTTCCACTGCAGGACAAGAGCCAGTTTGGGTTAACACTCTGTCTTCAGTTGCTTTTATCACTTCATCTGTTAAAGGGGTTCTCCATTCTTGGAGCCCCTTGCCCCTATCAGATATGTTGATCCTGTCAATTAGCTGGAGACTTTTCTGCAGAGAAACGTGACACTGATGTGGAGAATATGGTGTCTTCCTTGTCTTTTGGGGATTCCTATGAAGTTAGAGGGGCTTAGCAGAGCTATTTTAGACAATTTGCAGGACTGAACCCTCTGTTACAAGATCTTCTTTGCTGGACATCTTCCAATGACACAAGAAGGAAACACCCATTTTTCCTCCCCATCTTTTTCTAGACCGGTAAGTGTGGAAAACCCCTGATAGGAGACTACATTGGTAACTTTCATGCATGTCCTTGACACCTTACTTTAGACTACTGCTCAGGCTCATTTGGAAGCCATACTTGGCTTGTAGATTCAAGACTGTGTCCTCAACCTGGACCAACACTGTTGGTACCATCTTAGGTTCTGTACTTCCTGGACATTTGATTCCGTAATCTCGGAGGGAAGGTATTTCTACTCAAGGACAAGATCCAGGATCTGTCTCCATGTTAGTCAAGAAATATCTGGGCCTTCTTTGACAATAAGGAATTATGAGAGTCCTATGTCATTTGGTCTCTGCTGTATAAGCTGTTCATTATGCTCAATTCTACACAAGGGAGTTACAACTGAACATCCTCAGGAGCTGGTCAAGTCAGTGCTCTCATCTGTCTCATGCCATGTCCCTGTGTAAACGAGAGAAGAAGAATCTTTGCTAGTGGCTTCTCAGTTCTCACTTAACACTATGACGTCTCTTTGTCATACCAGAATGGGTGGTAGTCACCACGGACGCCAGCCTAACAAGATGGGAAAACCTCCTTGGTTCATTTAACGGCACAGGGTGTGTTCAACCAGATTGTACAGAGCTGGGGTCTGGCAGCAGTAGATCTCTGGGCGTCTCACAACAACCAGAAGGTTCTGCTCTTCTACATCGAGAGTGGATCCTTTAGAGTTTGCAATGGACGTGATGTCCATTCCATAGAACTGCCATCTTGCTTGTGTGTTTCCTCTGATTCCCATGGTACTGTGGGAGATCAAAATGGGGAGGACTCAAGTCATTCTGATTGCCACTTTTTCGCCCCATTGGGCTACGATTTACAGGTTTTAACGTGTCCATTGCAGAACCATTTAATCTCCCACTCAGGCCTGATCTCCTGACTTAAGGTCTACTTGTTACTAGCTGGTATAAAGGGTGGTTTTGAAGACATGGCTCTTGAAGCCAGCATCACGAAGAAGGGTTTTGTGACAGCCATCGCCACCATGGTTCATGCTAGGAAGTCTATTTCATCCAAAGCTTGTCATAGGATTAGGTCTCTCTTATCTGTGGTGTGCTGATCAGGACGTGTCTCTTCATTCAGATCTGAGTTCTATTAAGTTTCAGATCTCATCCCCTTCTGTTCTTTTTCAGAAGTGGATTGCTTTTTTTTTTTTTTTTTTTTCTTCTTCTTCTTCTTCTTCTGAAATCAAGACCTTTGTTCATGGTTTGGCCTACCCTACCCTACCTTCAGAGATCCCACCTGTATACCTTCATCAAACACCATGTCAACATACTGACATTAGCGAAGGCCAGCTTTGACCTTCAGGTGGTTGTCTCTTTAAAGACCATTTTCATTATGCAGAGTTCTGAACCCTGTTGGTTCTTGTTCGGGTGTTTGTAGTGCAAGTTTGGTGTCTTTTGACTCCTGAGGTTTAAATGGTACCAATTAGCCCTGTGGAATATTGTTCTTCAGTGCAGGGGGTGGGGGTTCCCCTCCAAGGAATCATGGTGGATGCTTTGGTTTCTCTCACTGGTTCCTGTGTTCCACATTGGATGTAAAAGAATTTTAGCAAACTTACAATTAAATCCTTTTCTTAGTCCATGTGAGCAAAGGAATTTCACCTGGAGAAAACAAAAAATGTGGTTTAAGTACTTTAGGGGGTCTTTATTCAGGGGTTTTCTTTTTTTATTTTCTCACTCTCATTTTCTTTCTGCTATTTGGCTATACATGAAACTGACAGGCGGGGTAAGGTTATAGGAAAAGAAGGGAGTCTGCCTCAAAGGCCCTGCTCTTTTTTAAGTGCTATACCCCCATGGTTCCTGTATTCCGCATGAACTAAAAAAATAATTTAACTGTAGGTTCAATAAAATCCTGTTTTTTCAAGATAGCCATTGTATCATTATTATTATCCCACTGGTTAAAAGGCTTTTGCCATTTCATGAGACTATCGGAAGCATAACATGGAATACCATATTTGAGGGTTTAGTTAATGATGGAGTATTTTCAGTATAGCTTACAGTCAAAGGTCCAGTTTGGAACTAATACCCTTTATAGTCTAAAGAAAGTGTTTTTACTCTATCACCACACTTCTGTAGAACTGAAAAAAGTGTTAATAAAACAAATTATTTTGTGACCTATTTCTTTACAATAGTTTTGTAAAAAGTTGATTTATTTTATAGCATGATTTTAGTTGGAAATGGCATACTACATTCAGAAATTTAAAAATGAAAGCCAAATCTGTATCAGTGGGAGCAGACATTTCATTTTGGATTTTACTGCATTGTGCAGCCAGGCTGGCCTCTAACCATTGTCTTGGGGTTAAGAAACTGATCTGCATTACTACAAATAAGGGGAGCAGAAGGGCTCCCCTTCTGCCCCTTTTCCCTGCATCACACTGCCTTTCAGTCTGGTCCGGATGGTGCGCAGTGAGGAACAATCTTCAGTAAGCAAAAGGAAAATCCTGCCCTCCTCCATCAAGGGGGGCACGGTTTTCCTTATACTTACTGTGTGAAGAATGTCCCTCGCTGCATCCGTCCTGTCCCATGGCTGAATTCCAGATTCAGTGGAAGGTGGCCATAAGGGGCAGGAGGCGGAGCCTTTCTGCTTGAATTGAGATTACACTAAAAACTGTGTTAAAATATAGTGCTATGTGTTAGAAAAAGTATAAAGACTTTGAGCTGAACTTACTTCAAGCATTACTATTTCTTTCATTTTTGATGTGTATATATTCATGTACATTATTCATTTTTGACTAGTTTTCTTTTCCTTCATGAAATTGGACCTGAAAGAGTTTCAAATGTTTGCAATGTGTAAAAAAAAAAAAATATTTTTATGGTTTTTATGCAATGTTTCCAAGTAGAGTAATACAAGGTGGCATCCAGATGTGAAAACTGTTAATACACTTTTCTTTCTAAAAGCTTGTTTTTGTGATTTATTTACATTTTCCTCTTACATCCAATATGGAACATATGTACCATAGATAATGGGGATGTAGGGGGTTGAGTCCTGCTGGGGGTAGGACACATCACAAAAGAGAGGTGTAGACCAACACCCCATACACACACACACTACTACTATCGCCCAGAATTAATGTGTCCTGCAAGCAAGCTGGAAGGGCACAGCCATCCTCTTAGTTTTCTTAGGTTTTTTTATTACTTTTCTTTTAGATATGGGGCTGTATAATTCCCCCATTAGGCGAGTTACCATTACTGAGCTTCCCTGGAATGGATTGCACAGGTCAGTGGTGCTTTGTGTTCATACTCTGCCCTGTGGAGGGAAACCTGCTGCCAAATGTACCCTCTTGCCTGGGTTCTCTTAAGAATCTGTCCTTCTATGGTGGTAACCTGAAGAATAAAACATTTGTGAAACCCTTTGAGTGCCTTTGTTCCCCTTATGTCCTAACCTGTGTTGCCTCTCCAAAGAAAGGCTAATGTGAACCTTGTTAGGCTCTGGCACTATGGGTGTCTTTATAATTCTCTATTAAGTGTGTTTGCATGTGTTTTGGGGCTTAGTTGCAGTCCCCTACTACTTGATTGTTAGACTCCGCCTGATGATCCCTTGGGGGGAGGGTTTTGCAATATTTTCAGTTGTAGTTTGATTTTAGTGCAGAGACCGCTTTAAGAACGGGAGCCCTGCCATGGCCATCTTTGTCCCATTGAATTCCATGGGGAAAACTTCTCTGTGACATATCTGCACCCCTTTGGGCTACAACGGTCTCTATCTTCTTGTCTCCGCATGCCTTATCATCTGGTCTACTGTCTGAGTATTCAGGGGTTGTGCAGCAATCCATAAACGCAGCTGTAAGCATTGCTAGGCAACAAGCAACAGAGAAGACTATAGTACCCAGAATGCATGTTTAGTGGACTCTCTTCCTATTGGATTACATTTTTCTGGTTGCCATCTTCCCTCTTGCTTCTCCTATGCAGAGGCCAGCTCTCCTCCACATTAACCCTTCACTTGCCCAATAAGTGTATTTCTGGGTGTTTAGGGTTCTTATTTTTTTCGGGGGCATTATCTAGCATTTTACTAGTTGTTTGGGTCACTTTAAAAGAAAATATGTCTGAGTTTGGGGGTGAATCTGAGGCAAAAGAGTCAGGGGCTTCCCATACCACCCACCCCACACATTCTGTTCCTTTTGCCACATGTAGCTACCTAGGGAATATTCAGGGTCTCTATGCCCTTCATGTAGTGGCCCCTGCTACTCCACTGGCCCCCTTTAGCACAGATCAGAGCCTGCATGGGTTAAGACACTGCTATTTTTAGTGGCCCAAATTCCTTTCTCTGTCCAGTGGGTACTTCACTTTTGGAAACCTATGGCCACCTTTAAGCAGATTGCCCCATTATCCAGCATTCCTTTTCAGGTTATTGGGATTTCCTCTGAGGAAGAATTTCCCTTGGAGGAGGAGGATGATGGGGAATATGAGGATCTGGATATTCCTATCGAGATTCCTATGAGGATGATCCAATCCCCTCAGCTGAGGGGCTCGGCAGCGCCCTCTTGGCTATCTTCTGGGTCTCAGACACCTTTGATGGGTAGCTCCCTCACCAGATATTTTACAGAGGTGTAAGATGTCTTCTATGTTTCCACCCAATAACACTGTTGATCAGGTCATTATGGATGAGTGGAAACTCATCTTAAAATGGCTTTTCTAATCTTTATTTTACTTTTTTTTGCTGTTGCTTTGGAGCAGTGTGCTTCCCCCCCTACTGTGAATAACCCTGTTTCACTGCTGGCGAAGAACAG
This sequence comes from Rhinophrynus dorsalis, assembly GCA_037306005.1. Classification (NCBI taxonomy): domain Eukaryota; kingdom Metazoa; phylum Chordata; class Amphibia; order Anura; family Rhinophrynidae; genus Rhinophrynus; species Rhinophrynus dorsalis. Next base: position 118,028,315 of record CM074722.1, read on the forward strand.
TGCCTTCCTGCTGGCAGGTGCAGTGGGACTCAAGCCAGCGGATAAGAAGATGGATTCTCTTCTCTAAGGTTAACTTTCTGATGCTCTAAGTGCTTATGCTGCCAAGGAGGATTTGTTGGTTCAGGTGGTTTGCATCACGGAGGCCAATACTTGTATCTGAAGCAATATTTGATGCTGCCAGCTTTATGGTGAAGGCCTCCTCTTTTTCTGTTGCTATGCACCTCAATTCTGTGGCTTAAGTCTGAGGACCAATCTTCTAAGAAATCACTTGCCATTGCAGAGTAAATCCCTTATTGGACCTGAACTGAAACAGATCATCAGAGATGCTGTGTGTGGTAAGAGCACTTTGTTGCCACAGCTCTACCCCGAAAAATCCTTTCTTGTGAGGACGGCACTCGATTTTCATGTCCCCTGCCAAGCTAGGGTGTAAAGGCCGCAGACTTTGCAACCCATTCAAGGTTGCCCTGCCACAAAAACAAGTCAAGCTTGGTTGTCCAAGTGATCAGCTTCAAAGGCAAAGTTGCTGGCAGGGGGCTGTCTCTACCTTTTACAGAACGCCTGGGCATCTTCTGTGACAGACCAGTGGGATTTGCGGGTAATATCTGAAGGGTACTGCATACATTTCAAATCCCTTCCCCATATTTGTTCTTTTTGAAGGATCCAGACAGGGCCATGAACTTTCTACTGTAGAAACAGGTGCTGGTTCCTTTCCCAGCTTCTAAGCTGTCTTCAGGTTTCTATTCCACCCTTTTAGTAGTTCCCAAGAAGAAAAAGTATGTGGTCCCTACACGCTTCAAGATGGAAGCTTTGTGTTTCGTCAGTGTGGCAATGTGCTGGGGGGAGTACCTGGCTTCCTTGGAGCTTCAGGAAGCATTCTAACACATCCTGATTCACACGGACAATTAGCGCTACCTACAGTGAGGGAAAAAATTATTTGATCCCCTGCTGTTTTGTAAATTTACCCACTGACAAAGAAATGAACAGTCTATAATTTTAATGGTAGGTTTACTTGAACAGTAAGAGACAGAATAACAACAACAAAATCCTGAAAAACGCATTTCAAAAAAGTTATAAATTGATTTGCATTTTACTGAGTGAAAAAAGTATTTGACCCCCTATCAAATAGCAAGATTTCTGGCTCCCAGGTGTATTTTATACAGGTAATAAGTTGATATTAGGAGCACTCTCTTAAAGGGAGTGCTTCTAATCTCAGCTTGTTACTGTTATAAAAGACACCTGTCCACAGAAGCAATCAATCAATCAGATTCCAAACTCTCCACCATGGCCAAGACCAAAGAGCTGTCCAAGGATGTCAGGGACAAGATTGTAGACCTACACAAGGCTGGAATGGGCTACAAGACCATTGCCAAGCAGCTTGGTGAGAAGGTGACAACAGTTGGTGAGATTATTCACAAATGGAAGAAACACAAACCCTCGGTCTGGGGCTCCATTCAAGATCTCACCTCGTGGAGTTTCAATGATCATGAGAACGGTGAGGAATCAGCCCAGAACTACACAGGAGGATCTTGTCAATGATCTCAAGGCAGCTGGGACCATAGTCACCAAGAAAACAACTGGTAACACACTACGGTGAAGGACTTAAATACTGCAGTGCCTGCAAGGTCCCCCTGCTCAAGAAAGCACATGTACAGGCCTGTCTGAAGTTTGCCAGTGAACATCTGAATGATTCACAGGAGAACTGGGTGAAAGTGTTGTGGTCAGATGAGACCAAAATTGAGCTGTTTGGCATCAACTCAACTTGCCATGTTTGAAGGAGGAGGAATGCTGCCTATGACCCCAAGAACACCGTCCCCACTGTCAAACATGGAGGTGGAAACATTATGCTTTGGGGGTGTTTTTCTTCTAAGGGAACAGGACAACTTCACCGCATCAAAGGGATGATAGACAGGACCATGTACCATCAAATATTTGGCGAGAACCTTCTTCCCTCAGCCAGGACATTGAAAATAGGTAGTGTATGGGTATTCCAGCATGACAACGACCCAAAACATATGGCCAAGGCAACAAAGGAGAGGCTCAAGAAGAAGCACATTAAGGTCCTGGAGTGGCCTAGCCAGTCTCCAGACCTTAATCTCATAGAAAATCTGTGGAGGGAGCTGAAGGTTCGAGTTGCCAAACATCAGCCTTGAAACCTTAATGACTTGGAGAGTGGGACAAAATCCCTCCTGAGATGTGTGCAAACCTGGAGGCCAACTACAAGAAGCATCTGACCTCTGTGATTGCCAACAAGGGTTTTGCCACCAAGTACTAAATCACGTTTTGCAAAGGGGTCAAATACTTTTTTCACTCAGTAAAATGCAAATCAATGTATAACTTTTTTGAAAGGCGTTTTTCAGAATTTTTTTGTTGTTATTCTGTCTCTAACTGTTCAAAGAAACTTACCATTACAATGATAGAGTTATCATTTCTTTGTCAGTGGGCAAACGTACAAAATCAGCAGGGGATCAAATAATTTTTTCCCTCACTGTATGTTTTTGCTTTCTGTTCCAATCATTACAAATTCATGGCTCTGCCATTTGGCCTAGCTTTGGCGCCAGGAATCTTTACAAAGATAATGGTGGCCCTGTCTGCCTTCATTCATGCACAGGGCATCTCTCTCACACAGTATCTAGGTGACTTCCTCATCAATGCTCCTTTAGTGGGGGAGCTCTTTCCACACCATGTCCAAGACTGTGGCCGCATCCTGGTGTCCCAGGCCTGCATTTTTCACCTGCAGAAGTCATCCCTATTCCCTCCCAGGTTTTGGTTTTCTTGGCCATGAGGTTTGACACTCTTCAGGGGAAGGTCTTTCTCCCAGGGGAGAAGATTCAGGTTTTGTTCCAGGATGTAATAAAATACAATATGTGGAGATATGGTGCTCTACTGGAATAGACAAAAACAGTAAAGAATTGAAAAACAATTATACAAGAATTTCTATTGCAAACACAAGGATGGCTCTACTTGAGATTAACCCCTAGACAGCAGCTACAATCCCTTGACCGATGTGTATAGTCTACGGATAAAAACATAGAAATATATATTTAGGGAGAGCTCTGTACATTTATAATGCTAATGATACTACCCCTGAGCAAATGGAAACAAAGTAAAAAATACCTGTATTTCTCTGTCGTCCAATATAGATTACTGGTAGCTTTTGGTAGGCGACCGCTCCTTTAAGTAGGCAGGAACAATTCTTGAAGTGAATGCTGGATGGCACCTACCTCCTCTCCTTAGCTGCAGCTAGCCACTCCCCCCAGTATAATTTGTTCCTTGATGAAGATACAGGCAAGAGACCAGTTCTGCTATAGTTTTAGCTTATTTTTTGTTTTCTATTAGATATGGAATACCACCATTAGGTGGATTACTATTATTGACATTCCCTAGTGGGTAGCTCAGTTTTCAGGTGCTGTGGTGGACCTTTCAGCCATGAGGGGAAAATCTTGTTTAGCAAGTTCTTTCCCTGGAAATTGCCCACTGAGGCTTCTTCTTTAAAAATGGTAATCTGAAGACAGAAGACCTGCTAAAAAGGTGAGCAACCCATTGACTGCTGAGTTCCACTTGTCCCACGCTTCCCCTCCGCACAGAGGTCTCCTTTGGGCTCCCCCCAGGTTTTCAGATTGCGTCCTGGGTGCCTTAGTGTCCGTCTTCCACCGGGGCAGCATCAGAGTTACTCTATGAAGGCCCCCTCTCCGGAACTCCTTCATCAGCAGGTCGAGGACTGCATTCCTGCACTCACCCATCACGGATGGATTCTCAACATGGACAAGTTGGACCTTGTACCATCTCAGAGACTAGTCTTCCTGGTTCTCTTCTTCGACACCAGATCGTCCACAAAGTGTTTGCTGTTCTGGCTCATGATCCAGTTCCGGACAAGAAGTTTTCCTCTCTAGTGGGGAAGATCATTTCCACCATAGAAGTGGTCCCGTTTGTGATCCAAATGTGCAGGGGTCAACCAGACCTACTGAAGATGTTGGTGTCTCTTACCCTTCACATGGAGCTGAGTCTGTCGTGCTGGCTCAACCTCTTCAATCTGCTGAAGGGCAGTGACGACGGATGCCAGCATCTCTGGCTGGGGAGTGGTCCTGGGTCACATAAATGCCCTGGGTCGGTGGTCTCCGGAGGAATCTCACCTCCCCATCAATGTGTTTGAGCTTCTGATGATATTTCATGCTACTGGACGCACCAGCTGGAGGAATGCCCGTTCAGAGTCCTATCCGGCAACACCACATCCATGGCCTACATCAACAAGCAAGGCAGTACAAGAAGTCTCGCAGCTTGGTCAAAGCTATTTTAGCCTGGGCAGAAGAACATGTTGCTGCCCTATCCACAGTTCATATTCCCGGCGTAGAGAATGTTCTAGCAGACTTCCTAAGTCAACACACAGTGGCCAGCGGATAGTGGGAGCTACATCCAGAGGTATTTAACCTCATTGTGTGGAAGTGGGGACTTCCTTGCGTCGACCTGATAGTGACAAGGCACAATTGGAAGGTTCCGTTGTTCTGCTCCCGCTGGAGGGACCCTCTAGCTCTAGCAGTGGATGCCATGTCGATTACGTGGCACTTCCTTCTGGCTTACATCTTTCCTTCCATTCCCATGTTACACAGGGTGCTGTGGATGCTACATCTCCAGTCATTCTGATCGCTCCTTACTGTCCTCGGCAAGCTTGGTTTCCGGAACATCTGGATCTCAGTGGCGGAGCCCTTTCGGCTTTCCTGCCGTCTGGACCTTCTTGTACAGAGTCTGGTCCACCTTTCTTTCTTGATGTACAGATCTTTCTCATGATCTTGATCTTCCTACAGTCCTGTCTGTCTTGCAGGATGTAGTAGATAGGGGCTTTAGCTTGAGTTCCCTTAAGGTTCAAACTTCTGCTGTCTGTTTTCTTTCAGCGAAGCATTGCCTTCCTTCCGGATGTCAGGGTTTTCTTTCAGGGAGTTGCTCATGCTCATCCTGCTTTTAGGAGTCCTGCTCGTCAGTGGGATCTTAACTTGGTCTTGGGTGTCCTTCAACGCCCTCTGTTTGAGTCATTAGCTAGTATTCCACGGAGTATGCTGACTTGGAAAATGGATTTTCTCCTGGCAATTGTGTCTGTTCGCTGAGTTGCGGAGTTGCATGCCCTGCCTTGTAAACCACCCCTTTTAGTGTTTCACTAAAACAAGGCCATTCATCTCACTTCTCAGGAGTTTCTCCCGAAGGTTGTCTCCGATTTCCACATTAATCGGGGAAATCGTGGTGCCCTCTCTCTGTTCTGACCCTACCTCCGACAAGGAAAGGGATCTTCACTTGTTGAAAGTGGGGCGATCCCTCACGTTGTATGTGCAATGCACTGAGTCTATTCACCAATCTGATGCCTTTTTCATCATTCCTGAGGGTCCCAGGGCAGGGAGACCTGCATCCAAGGTGACCATAGTGTCTTGGATTAAGTCTACTATTCGTAAGGCTTACGAACTGCAGATGACGCCTGATCCATTTCGGGTTTCGGCTTGTCCCTCTAGATCCATTGGGGCATCTTGGGCTTACAGGAATCAGGCCTAAGCTGATCAGTTGTGCAAGGCTGCCACTTGGTCATCCATGCAGTCTTCTCCAAACACTACCATGCAAATTTTCTGGCATTGGCTGATGCTAGCTTTGGGAGGAAGATCCTGGAGGTAGTCTTGCCTGTCTAGGATCTTTTTTGTCTCTTCAGTACTCCTTTAAACATTTGAGCCCAGTTGGCTTTGGTTCAGTGTGCTGTGTTACAGCTCTGGTGTGATTATACCCCAGTTTTGAGTCTGTTGACACTTTGTTGTTGTTGTTGGGCTTCTTATGATCTGATGGTCCATGTATGCTCGGGTGACTTTGGGGGCCTGCGCCTGGTCTTTGCCTTACTTCCCACCTCTGGGAAACTCAATGGTTGGACATCCCAAAGTTACCAGTAAACTATATTAGACAACAGAGAAAAGAGTATTTCTCCTGTGTCCCTCCACGGCGTATATCAACATATGGGTTTAGTCTCCTCCTCCCAGCTGATCGTAGGACCAATCGAAAAGACTGAAAAGGAACCCTGGGAACATCTCCCTTCAGTCTTTTTGGTCCTACGAGCTGGGAGTAGGAGCTGGAAGATCCTTCCAGCAGTTCTAAGTTATGCCGAAATTTAAAAAAAAAAAAAAAAAGAACACAGAATGAAAGCAAGCGGTTACCTCCGGGAAAGAACGGCAGTTAGATGGAGATCTCCCCGGCCGCATTCATTGCGTTCCGGGTATCGGGACACCTCTTTCACTCTGGCGCTGTGTTTCCAGCCGCCAGAAGGAGAGAACGCTGCACGCCGGGACTTCCGGTTACAGAGGAAGGAGGCCACGTGGGAATCTGCATGGGGTCAGCCGAGGTTACAGCAGCGGAACCAAGGGTCAGGATCCCTCTGAATGGAACGCCCTGGCTCTACCTAGCTGCAGGGCTTCTGTCCGTGTCTAACTGCATCAAACAAGTGAAGACAAGGTAGGAAACCTTTTTATCAAAAAAAAAAAAAAAAAATGTTGCCTTTTGGCGGGCCTCTGCGTTCCAGCTTGGAACACAAGCCAATTACTACCTTGTGTATATATATATATATATATATATATATATATAGAGAGAGAGAGGTTAACCTGAAGCTGAACTGAACAGGGCATACTGCTGGTGGGAATTGAGGAATTTTATTAGAACTTTTTCTTTATTTAAGAAATTGTCTATCCTTTTTATTGTAAGTTAGTAAAAGTTAAGTTTTAGCTGCTATTATGTCTACACCAGCGAAATCTTCCTCTAAAGATAAAACTGCCACTGATAACAAGGAGGAAAAGGGCTCTCAGAAAGCCAGGACCTGTGCAGGATGTGAGGTTTCCATTCCTTCTTCTGACACCAGCAAATTATGTACGGAGTGTCTAAAAAAGATAGCAGGTCCAGAAGTGCCAAATCAGTTCCAGGATTTCTTAACATGGATGAAATCCTCAATGCAAGAAACCTTTTCTTCACTACAAGGTCCAAGAAAAAGGCAAAGATTAGAAGATCCAGATGAAGGCACATCATCTAGAATGGATCAAATGGAGTCAGACAGTGTACAGGATATCCTATCAGACTATTCGGAAGAGGAAGGTGAAATAGTTGAAGAGGAAGAAGGAACCTTCAACGTGGAGAAAATTGATACTTTTCTCAGAAGCATGAGAAAAACATTAGGATTAACAGAAGAAGTGAAGGAAAAGGGCATCTTGGATAATGCATTTGTGGGTAACAAGAAAGAACTTCCGACCTTTCCAGTACATCAGTCAGTTTCAGATCTGATCAAGTCTGAATGGAGTAAGGGGGATAAAAGAATATCCATGTCCCAAAGATTTCAGAAGATGTACCCCTTCAAGGAAGAGGAGACTGTTAGCTGGAGTTGTCCACCAAAGATTGATGCATCTATTGCACAACTGGCCAGGAGAACCACGATTCCCATGGAGGATGGATCTTCTTTAAAGGATCCTATGGATCGAAAGATGGAGGGCGCCTTAAAGAAACAATATGCGCTATTGGGTCAGAACATGAAGACGGCTACAGCCTTAGCATGTATATCAAGAACCATCCGAATCTGGTTGACAGATTTTGAACAGAAGATTCCTCAGTCTCAAGATCCAGACTAATTAAAGAGGTAGCTACAATCAAGGAAGCAGTAGCTTATACTTGTGATGCATCTATGGACGCTATCAGGTTAGCAGCCAGATCTTCAGCCCTATCTGTCACTTCTAGGAGAGCTCTCTGGCTTAGATCATGGGGGGCAGACCCTTCTTCAAAGTCTAAATTAGTCACCTTACCATATGAAGGCAATCTGCTGTTCGGAGAAAAGCTGGAAGATATAATAAAGAAGGTCACGGGGGGAAAGAGTTCTTTCCTTCCACAAGACAAGAGATCTAGATCATCGCCACTGAGATCATCTTTCAAGGGGCGGCGCCAGTCCTTTCGAGACTCAAGACGTTTTCAGCCATCAAGGGGATTTGATCAGCGGAAACAATCCTCTTCTCAGTTCACAAGGGGCTCATTCAGGAAAGAAGGAGCTAAGAAGAATCAATTTAAGAAGGAGTTCCAGTGAAGGTCAGCGGACCCTGCTACCTGCTCCAGTTGGGGGTCGCCTGGGGCAGTTTGTTCATCACTGGATATCCCAGAACATCCAGGACAAGTGGGTAATTCGATCAATTCAAGCAGGGTGCCCGCTAGAATTCAATCTAAGACCCCATCAAAATTTATTCAGAACCTCAAGAACCCCAAAGGACAACACGAAAGCAAGGGAACTGAGAAGCTCCATTCAAGAACTGAATCTAAACAGAGTAATCCAGCCAGTTCCTCAGGAATTCAGAAGAAGAGGATGGTACTCAGTAATATTTGTGGTAAAAAAAATCCACAGGAGGTTTCAGGACTATCCTAGATCTGAAACATCTGAATCCTTACCTGAAGCAAAGAACATTCAAGATGGAAACAGTGTCATCCATAATTCAGGCCCTGAGACCATCATCAGTTCTAACAACAATAGATCTTCGGGAAGCATATTATCATATCCCCATTCTAAAGAGTCACAGGAAATTTCTACGGTTCTCCTTCGAGGGGCAGCATTGGCAATTCAGGGAGCTGCCATTTGGTCTAACTTCAGCACCAAGAATCTTCTCAAAGATTCTGGCAGCAGCGCTGGAACCTTTGAGACAACAGGGAATTACAATCCTGCCCTATCTCGACGACATTTTGATAATATCAGAATCCTACCATCAAGCACAGGAACAGACGTCCAGAACTCTAGAACATCTTCAGAATCTAGGTTGGATAGTGAACTCAGAAAAGAGTCAGTTACGACCTACACGCAGACTAATATTTCTGGGTATGCTCCTGAACATGGAGGAGAACAAGATATCTCTGTCCTTACCCAGGGTAGAATCCATAACCAAGAGAGTGAAATTATTCCAGAGAGCTTCATTCCACATAGCTCAGGATTACATGGAGCTCCTAGGGACTATGACCTCATCAGTTCAAGTAGTTCCTTGGGCCAGATTCCACATGAGACCATTACAAAGTTGGTTCCTAAATCGATGGAATCGGGATCTTACCAACAGGGCTCAAAGAATTCCTCTTCCTCTAAAGATTCGGAAGGAATTATCCTGGTGGACAAAGAAGAAGAACTTACAGAGGGGAATACCATTGCAGGACATAGAATGGGAAAGAATACAGACAGATGCCAGCCTGACCGGATGGGGAGGAGTCTGGAGAAACAAGGCAATTCAAGGAAGGTGGTCTGCCAAGGAAACCAAGCTTCACATAAATCGCCTAGAACTAAGAGCGATAGCCCTCTGCCTAAAGAAACTAAAAGCGGAGTTAAAGAACAAGCCAGTAAAGATAATATCAGACAGCATGGTCGCAGTACTGTACATAAGAAACCAGGGGGGAACAAGAAGCAGATCCCTAAGTCTCGAATCAGGAAAGATCCTAAGCTGGGCGGAGAGGAATCTAGCACGTCTGTCAGCCATTCACATTCCAGGCAGTGTCAATCTTCAAGCAGACTTTCTCAGCCGCAACAAATTAGACCCAGGAGAGTGGTCCCTGAATCCGAAGGTCTTCAGGCTAATCGTAGAAAAGTGGGGACTTCCAGTGGTAGATCTAATGGCATCCAGTGTAAACAGGAAGGTTCAGACTTTCTTCTCCAGAAATCCTCATCCTCAGGCATTGGGCTCAGATGCCCTGAGTCACAGATGGAACTTCAGCCTGGCATATCTGTTCCCTCCGTTTCCTATGATACCAGTAGTTCTCAGAAAAATCAGACAAGACCAAGCAGAAGTCATTCTGATTGCTCCAAATTGGCCCAGAAGGGTGTGGTTCTCAGAGCTAATAAAACTTTCATCAGCCCATCCATTGCCTCTGCCGCCTCTGGAGGACCTCCTATCTCAGGGTCCGATTCTTCACCCAAATCCGGGGTTTTTGAAGCTAACGGCCTGGAGGTTGAAAGGGCTTCCTTAAGATTAAGAGGACTTGAGGATTCAGTTATTAATACTATCTTAGCAGGCAGGAAGTCTTCAACCTCCAAGGTATACTACAGAATCTGGGAATCTTTCGCTAACTGGTGCAGCAGCAGAGGTATACAAAGATCCTCAATTACATCTTCCCATGTCCTGAGTTTCCTACAGAAGGGGTTCGAGTTAGGACTTCGTCCAGCATCTCTGAAGGTACAGCTTTCAGCCATCTCAGCCTGTTTGGCTAGACAATTTGCAGACGAAGACATAGTTAAGAAATATCTAAGGGCAATTGATAAATCAAGACCTAGGATCAAGTGTGTAGTTCCTCCCTGGGATCTAAATATTGTGTTAGACCAATTATCCCGGTCTAAGCTGTTTGAACCTCTGGATCAAATACAGATTAAACACCTAACCTTGAAGATAGTATTTCTAACAGCTATCACATCGGCCAAGAGAGTAAGTGAGCTTCAGGCCTTGTCAGCAAGAAAGCCTTATATTATTTTTCATCAAGACAAGGTGGTGCTTCGAACAAAGCCCGAATTTAGATCTAAGGTGGTGTCTTCTTTCCATTTGAACCAGAATATAGTACTACCTTCATTTTTTCCAAATCCAAAGAATCAGGAGGAGAGCCGTCTACATACCTTGGACTTGGTCAGAGGTATGTCAGTTTATTTGGAAAGATCAAAGCCTTTCAGAAAGTCAGACTCCTTGTTTATTCACTTTCAAGGAAAATTTAAACTTATGCCCGCTTCCAAAGCCTCCATCGCGAGATGGATCACAGAATATATTAAATTGACTTATTTAGAAGCAGGAAGAGATCCTCCAAAGATCCTAAGAGCACATTCGACTAGGTCTATGGCAACCTCATGGGCCGCAAAGGCTTCAGTAACAGCAGAAGAATTGTGCAGGGCAGCAACTTGGTCATCTATTTCTACCTTTATTAAACATTATCATGTGGATCTTCAAGCTGCTGCAGAAGCAGATTTCAGGAGAAAGATCCTCAAAGCAGCTGCCTCTTCAGGCCGGTAAGACCTCTCCTGTTTATATTTATTAGTAAATTGCTTCAGACTGGTAGATCTGTTTTTCCCAACCCCTGAGTATTGCTTTGTTACATCCCATATGTTGATATACGCCGTGGAGGGACACAGGAGAAATGGAGAAATTTATCTTACTGACATTTCCTTTTCTCCTGTGTCCCTCCACGGCGCTCCCAACCCACTAATAAGCTTCTTTTTTGGATATGTTCTAGCTCTGACAAAAGTTGACTGAAGGGAGATGTTCCCAGGGTTCCTTTTCAGTCTTTTCGATTGGTCCTACGATCAGCTGGGAGGAGGAGACTAAACCCATATGTTGATATACGCCGTGGAGGGACACAGGAGAAAAGGAAATGTCGGTAAGATAAATTTCTCCATTTTCGCCTTACCTGTTAAATCCTTTTCTCTTAGCCCATATAGGTTACTGGTCTCCCACCCTGTTAAGGGACCATGCTTGGTTTTCCTGTGACTGAACGTGGGAGTCCTTTCAGCTTCATGCTCACAGGAGTCTTCTTTTCCCTTTTTACTACCTAGTTACTAGTTAGTGTCTCAAATCTTACTGGAGAGGAGTGGCTAGCTGCAGCTAAGGAGAGGAGCTAGACTTCACCCAACATTCACCTCAAAAATTGTTCATGCCTACTTAAAGGGGAAGTTGCCTGCCCAAAGTTACCAGTAACCTAAAAGAATTTAACAAGTAAGACTAAAATCCTCTTTTATTAATGACACAAGTCTCAAAAAAGACTTTCTCTGTCGTGCAATACAGGTTACTGGTAACTCTGGGAGGCGATCCGCCCCTTTAAGTAGGCAGGAACATTTATCTAAATGTATGCAGGGGGTGGAGCCTCCCTTCCCTCCTAGGCTGCAGCTTAGCCAACCAGCTCCAGAATGATTTGTTCCTTGGTGCGACAACACCAGGTGGAGAACATTCTTCTATAGTTTTAGTTTCTTTTTTATTTTCTGTCAGATATGGAATACCACTATTAGGCGGATTACCATGACAGACAAATGCCCTTCAATGTGGCTAGCCCAGTATCCAGGTGCTTTTTGGTGGACCTTAAGCCCTGAGGGGGAAAATCTTGGGTCCAAGTGCTTCCCCAGGGATTACCCTCTCAGGTAATTCTTGTTGCATGGTAATCTGAAGACAGAAGATCTGCAGGAAAGGTGAGCTACTAGAGATGAGCGAGCACCCCGATGCTCGGGTGCTCTGACCGAGCACCGCCGGAGGCTCGAGTGCTCGGCCGAGCACCCGAGCCCCATTCAATTGAATGAGGCGACACGAGCATTACACCAGGCACCCCCTGCTCTGATGAGGGGAGGGTGCCTGGTCAATGTCCCCCTTCATCTCCGCAATGTCCCCCTTCATCTCCTCTATGCCCCTCTTCCACAATGTCCCCCTTCATCTCCGCTATGCCCCTCTTCCACAATGTCCCCCTTCATCTCCTCTATGGCATAGAGGAGATGAAGGGGGACATTGTGGAAGAGGGGCATAGCGGAGATGAAGGGGGACATTGTGGAAGAGGGGCATAGAGGAGATGAAGGGGGACATTGTGGAAGAGGGGCATAGCGGAGATGAAGGGGGACATTGTGGAAGAGGGGCATAGACTCTATGCCCCTCTTCCACAATGTCCCCCTTCATCTCCGCTATGCCCCTCTTCCACAATGTCCCCCTTCATCTCCACAATGTCCCCCTTCATCTCCACACTGTCCCCCTTCATCTCCGCAATGCCCCCTTCATCTCCTCAATGCCCCCGTACCTCCAGTCCCTGGTGGTCCAGCGGAGCGTCTTCAGATCTGTGCCTCCTCCGGCACAGATCCCCGCCACCCGAACACGGCGGGCGAGCACATGGCGGTACTCGACGAGTACCGCCATGTGCCGAGCAGAGCGATGCTCGAGCCGATCCGAGCATCGGCCGAGCACGCTCGCTCAACACTATGAGCTACCCTTTGAGTGCTGCAGGTCCACTTGTCCCACAGTGCCCCTTTGTTGGGCTTGTATTTGGGAGTTCTCATTGTGCACTCCTGCACTCATTGGGTATATTTGTATGTCTGTTGGGTATTTGGAACAGGTTTATGTGATAACTTAACCCTTTGTCTGCTGGTTTGGCATGGGTTTTTTTTTTCTGGGGGGGGGGGGTTTCTGGCACTTTCCCTACTGGGTTAGTGTTTTCTAAGTATACACACGTTTCTTGTATGTTTTACATGTTTTTAACTTTTACTTTAACTTTTCTTAAAATTGAGTACTGCGCCCTTAAGGCACGCTTTACCACATAGATGCCATTGCTCCATTTACTTTCTATGGGACAACACTGTTTGGAATGTATCTCAGCAACTGCTTCACATAGCGACTTCAGAGTGGGCTCATTTTAATTGTCTACCCTTGCTCTATCATCCGGTTTATAGTTCGTGTGTTGGGGGGCTTCGAGCACTGTTTTGGGGTAATTTTTGGGAAAAACTACATTTCCCATGAGCGCTTGGTTCGCGCCTATTTTCTGATTGGCTCCCGTCGCGGCAGCCATTTTGTGAGCTTTTCTCAGCGGGTATCCTACGCAGGGCTTGAACTCTCCTTCTCGCCTCTGCAGATTAACCCTTCGCCTGCCACATAAGTCTATATGTAGCATTTCTGGGGTGAAATATTAATCTTTCACACTGTAATTGGGTGATTTACTGTACAGCTGGTTATTTTGACACTGTTAGAATGTCTATACCGCTGGAGCTTGGGGCTAGACCTAAGACTAGGACGAGTACTTAAGGTAACACCAACTTTATTCAGGCAACAAGTATACAAAGATATCACAAGACAGTAAAATATGCGAGATATAAGAGAAGCATACAACGGTACAAGAGACGACTACCAGGAATAGAAGCCTACTACCGTGTGATTCTCTAGATAACCGTGTCCTAACAATGGAACAGGAGAGTCTGCAGTACCTCAGGTCCACACCTGGGAGTAGCCAGACAGAGATAGGGGTAACCAAGGTCTGAGGTCCGCACCTGCGAGAACCAGCAACATAGGGAGGCAATAGGAAGGAGTCTACCAGAGCCCCAAGCCTGCACCGGGTTGGTTATCCACTAAATGGAAGGCCACAAGCAAGGTAGTAGATAATGGCAATGGTCAGCACTAGATAGGGTGGTCAGACAAGGCAGAGGTAATGCACAGAGGGTGTTGTCGACCAGAGCCACAGGTTTGCACCAGGAAGGATGTCCACTGAAGCGTTGGTATGCTGGATACGCAGTGGACAGAGCCCCAGATCAACACCAGAACGGATAGTCACACAAGCCAGAGGTCATGCACATAGTGGGTAGTCATCCAAAGCCGTGAACAACACATGGAACGGTTAGTCTAACAGAGCTGCAGGTCTGCACCAGAATGGATGTCCAACAAGCCGAGGGTCATACACAGAGTGGGTACTCGGACAGAACCACAGGTCAGCACCAGATCAGTTAGTCAGATGAGCTGAATCATGCACTGAGCCCAAACACTAGAACTGCACTGGACACAAAGGAAAGGGCAACTAAGCCCTGTGTCCAGGCAGTTCAAATAGGCAGAGGGACAGGAAGAGGAGGAGCAGCCAAGAGGTGGCTGTCACTTTAAATAGAGTGCACATCCTGACTCTGGACGTGCGCCAAAACTGACGAGACTGCCACTGCCCGCCAGCAGGAGATGCTGATGAGCCGCACACCGCGTCCCAGCGGCTGAGCCGCCAACACGAGCCTGCCTCACCGGAGGCAACACCAAGGGACGGGCAATGCGGCTGGAGCCGCCAGAAGTAACTGCGGTTGGCTCGAGCAGCCGCCGCATAAGGTACTGACGTGGGGTCTCAGTATCCCCCATTGCGCATTGCTCTTCCTGTCACGCAGGGCTACCTAGAGAGTTCTCTGGTCTTTTATGCCCAGCATGTTCTGAGGTTCCTGACAGCAACCCAGGGACTTCCAGCCATGCTATTGAGCCAGCTTGGGTGCAAGAGTTTAAGGCTACGACTAGGAACCTTAGGTCCACATTACAACTCTTTCCATCCCAGATACAGGGGGCACTTCAAATGTGGCAGACCCCCTCTACTATCAGGTCTTCCCTACCTAAACCACAAGGGGCACCTGATGTGTCAGATTCTTCTGACGAAGAATTGTTGCTAGATTCAGATGTTGAGGATGGTACTGTTTTAGAGTCTTCTAGGTCCCTTGGGGATCCGTTTGAAGCTGATCCTGAACCCTCCACTGAGGGCCTGATCAGGGCTGTATTAACCACACTCAACATTTCCTTGGTCCAGGAGGATCCTTCTGATGTTTTTCAGGAGCCCGCTAAGCCCCTTACTTATTTTCTTCCTAACCCCACTCTTGACGGTTTGGTTTCTGAGGCGTGGAAATCTCTGGACAAGTCTGCTTCTGTGTCCAGAAAATTTGCTAAGCTTTTTCCCTTTTCTGAAGCTGAGCTGGCTAAATGGGTTCATCACCCTAAAGTGGACACTCCCATATCTAGACTATCTAAATCTACTGCTTTACCTGTCTCTGACGCTTCTGCACTGCATGACTGGACTGACAAGAAACTTGAGGTTTCCCTCAAGTCCATTTTTGCTTCTATTGGTACCGCTATGCGTCCAGAGTTTGCTGTTGCATAGGTTAACCAGGCTATTGCAGTCTGGACTGAACAACTCACTACGGCTGTCCGTCAGGATGATCCTACTTCGGAGAAATTGCGTCTACTTGCCAATATCTCTGAAGCGCAACACTATGTATCTACTGCTGCTTTTGATGCCATCCGCATGATGGCGAGGGCCTCTACTACTTCTGTGGTAGCCAGGCGTGCTCTTTGGCTCAAGATCTGGTCTGCTGATACTGCTTCCAATAAAGTCTTACTTTCTATGCCTTTTCAGGGAACTGATTAGCGAAGCCACGGGGGGTAAGAGTACTCTTCTGCCCTTGGTCTTTAAGATGAAGTTGCCGTTTAAATTCAACTGTTCCTTTCGTTCCTTTCAAACTGAGACACGTTCGACGAACCAGGCAGTTCCGTCAGCTCCGCGTTTCTCCTCCAAGCCCAAACCACAATAGGAGCCCAAGGCTGCCAAGACTGCTTCGGCATGACTTACCGAACCCGGGTCCGCATCCCGCTGTGGTTGGCAGTCTGCAACTTTTTTGCGGGATTTGGGAAGATTCTGTCTCGGACCCATGGGTTTTACAAGTGGTGACAGAGGGATACAAGATCCCTTTCTACTCTCTTCCTCCCTTTCGCTTTCGTCGTACTTGGCAATACGCTGACAAACGCCGTCTGTTCAGCGCTGTTCGGGCTCTTCTGGACAAAGATATCCTGGAGCCAGTGCCTCTTTCAGACAGGAGCTCGGGATTTTACTCAAACCTCTTTGTGGTAGCCAAAAAGGATGACGGATGTCGCCCTATTTTGGATTTGAAGGATCTAAACTTCTTCATGAACAGGACTCACTATCGTCAGGAGTCTCTGCACACAGTGATCGCTGCCATGTCTCCGGGGGAGTTCCTTGCTTCTCTGGTCCTTCAGGATGCGTATTTACACATCCCAATCCATCAGAAGAGCACCTGCGCTTTGCCTGCGACAGAGGACATTTTCAGTTCTCGGGTCTTCCATTTGGTCTGACAACGGCTCCTCAGGTCTTCCAACGAGTTCTGGGGCCTTGATATCCGTTCTCCATGGAGACGGCATCAGAGTGACTCCTTACATGAACGACTTGATATTGAAAGCCACATTGGCGGACCTTCTTCATCAGCAAGTTCAGACCTGCATCCAAGTCCTCACCCATCACGGATGGATTGTCAACTTGAACAAGTCGGATCTTGTCCCATTCCAGCAACTGATTGATTTTCCTGGGTCTTCTATTCGATACTCAGAGGAGCATGGTGTTTCTACCGGACGCAGTAGCCCATCAAATTGCCCACAGGGTATCAGCAATTCTGTCTCAGGATCTGGTCCCAGTTCAGAGGTCGTCTTCTCTGGTGGGGAAGTTCATCTCCACAATAGAAGCTCAATTTGACGGACTGGAGGTTGAATCCTCGATTTTAAAGAAGAAAGGTTTTTCTTCTGCTGTGGTGACTACTATGCTTAGTGCCCGTTTCTTCCAAGATCTATCACTGTGTCTGGTCGACCTTTGTGTCTTGGTGTGCTGACAGGGATCTGTCCCTTGATTTTGATCTACCTACTGTCCTGGCCTTTCTGCAGGACGGTGTGGATAAGGGACTCAGTTTGAGTTCTCTTATGGTTCAGACTTCTGTGCTCTGTCTTCTTTCAAAGGCATGTTGCTGTCGTTCCTTATGCAAAGGTTTTCTTCCAGGGCGTTGCTCATGTTCGCCCTGCCTTCCAGAGTCCCGCTTCTCAGTGGGATCTTAATTTGGTTTTGGGCGTTCTTCAACGTCCCCCTTTTGAGTCTTTGGCTACTATTCCGCTACGTCTCTTGATGTGGAAAATGGCCTTTCTCATGGTGATCATGTCCATTCGCAGGGTTGCGGAATTGCAAGCTCTTTCCTGTAAACCACCATATCTGGGGTTTCACAAAGATAAGGCGGTGCTTCAAGGAGTTTTTACCTAAGGTGGTCTCCGAATTTCACATCAATCAGGAGATTGTGGTGCCCTCTTTCTGCCCTAATCCCTCCTCTGACAAGGAGAGAGATCTCCACTTGTTGGATGTGGCGCATTGTCTCAAGTTTTATGTCCATTGCACTGAATCTGTCAGGAAATCAGACGCTCTGTTCGTCATTCCTGAGGGTCCTAGGGCAGGAAGACCGGCATCCAAAGTGACTATTGCGTCATGGATCAAGTCCACTATTCATAAGGCCTGTGAGCTGAGGAATAAGTATGTTCCCTTTTGGGTCACAGCTCATTCCACCAGGTCTATTGGGGCTTCTTGGGCCTATAAGAATCAGGCTTCTGCTGATCAGCTGTGCAGGGAGGCCACTTGGTCCTCTGGTCACACCTTTTCGAAGCACTACTGTGTGGATGTGCTGGCTTCGGCTGATGCCAGCTTTGAAGGAAGGTCCTGGAGGCAGTCTTGCCTGTCTAGGATCTTCTTGTCAGGTTCTTAGTGCTTCCTTTGCTGTTCAGCTCTGTTGGCTCTAGTTCAGTGTGCTGTGTAACAATTCCTGGGGTGTTTTTCCCCTGTTCAGTGTCCGTTGACACTTCAGTTTTGTTGGGCTTCTTTGACCAGTTGGTTCATAGAGGTTCTGGTGACTTTGTGGGCCTTGTGCCTGGTCCTTGCCTTCTTCCCGCCTCTGAGGAACTCAATGGTTGGACATCCCTGTGTTACCAGTAACCTGTATTGGATGACAGAGAAAAGAGAATTTTAGTCTTACCTATTAAATCCTTTTCTCTTAGTCCATACAGGTTACTGGTCTTCCACCCTGTCAAGGGACCATGCTTGGCTCTCCTGTAGCACTTTACCAATCCTAGATCAGGAATTGGTCTCTTAGGCTCCACAAGATTCAGTTTGGACCAGGTACAGCAACCAGGAAATTCGGCCACACAAAAGCCCTTATTTTCCCTGTATAATGCTTATATTTCCTAAACCCCCTTTACAGAAATGTACACCCATTCTTCTCTCATAGGTCACTCCTTAAAGAATTAGAGTATTCGGTAATCTCTAAATTTCCATCAAGCTTTCTAATTAGTTACCAACATATCCCCAAATATTCATATAGACTTGAAGGAAATAATCTTTCATGACACTAGATGTCAGTCTACTACCAGAAATCTTCAGGGAAGACCATGGACACAAATCTCACTAATAAGCATTCCGATAAGAAAATAATTGGATAAGTGTTGTGTCTCAGTAATGTGAAACTAGTATCTCCCTATACAGAAACACCAGGTGCATCCCTCCTACAATAGGTAAAATTCATGTTCAAGGCAGGAAAGATCTTTTCAAGTATGGCCACTGTATGTAAGTTTCAAAATCTCAGTAGTGCCTTCAATTTCAAAATCCGCTTCTAGAGAAACAAAACTAAGTTTCTCTTAAACACACATGCGTCATATATACACACAAAATGGTTTCTGGATAGCAACCATTTCCTTCCCAACAAAGGGCAGACCCTCTGTCAACATGGCTGATCAATCTTATAGTAATAACAGCACAGACATGCACTAGCTAATGAAGGAGAATACAAAATAGGAAAGAACCCTGCCAGAATAGCACTCAAACTAGCAGTTCAAAGGTACTTCCAGAATACTGGAGCATAATAGAAAAAAACGTATCCTTTATTGTTAATAATTCTAAATGAATAAAATAGGAAAAATGAAAGATGAATGTAGTGTACTGCCAGGGCAAAAACCAGCTTGCCATTTACCAATAGGGAAATAGAGCAAAACTCAGGAAGCTGTATAGTATATATATATATATATATATATATATATATATATATATATGAGCAAAAAAAGAGAGCTAACCTAAATAGTGTGCCTCCGCAGGACATTCTGATTTACCATCCTTAAAAGGGCCCTTATTAGTCCAATGATTAACCAATTCTGCTTTGTGAATTATAGACAGAAAGCAGAGATCCTGGTCAGTTATACTTAAAAGGATAGTAATGTTTCACAAAAAAAGCAACCCTGATTAGTCTTCACAGTATTTGGGCTCTGGAGAGTGTTATTTCAATACTGCCCGAGGTGTAATTCAAGAGTAATTGAATGATAAAGTATCCCCTTCCCGCCCCTTTTACTGATGTAACACGGCTCACCTCAGAGCAACAAGACTGTCCAGATGGATCGCAGCAAGGGCCAATCTTCAGTGAGCATAAGTAAAAATCCATCAAGAAGGTTTTTTCTTATGCTCACAGTAAGAATATTGTCCCTTGCTGGGACCTGTACGGTCCAGAGATCAGATTCCACATCTGGGGGAGGTGGCTTACACTAGGTAAAAGGGGCTGGAGGGGGATACTTTATCATTCAATTACTCTTGAACTACAATTCTGACAGTATTGAAATAAAACTCTCCATGGCCCAAATACTATGAAGATTAATGGGAGCTGCTTTTTTTTGTGAAACATTACTATCACTTTAAGAGAGAGCAAAAACTGCCAGGAAAAATCTGAATTGCCTAGAAGCATAATCACAAGTAGAATAAAGAAACAGACTGAAAATTAGGTATATTACCAGGGCAGAAACTGGCTTGCCATATGCAATTATAAATAAATAACTGATGATAACAGGAGGTATGATATCTACATAATGAGCATGAAAAACAAGCCAAAAAAGTCACCTTAAAGAAAAGTCATTGCAGGACTCCCCTAATGACAGATCCATGGAGCAAATCTATAGGACAAAGGATTATGATGGATTATGACTTAGAAATGCTTCATAGATACCTCTTGATAGATTGCAAAAAATTACTGGTTTACCAGCCCTAAATAGGGCCTTTATTATTCAAAAGATACACCAATTCTGGAATAAAAGGTATTGTAGGCCTGAAAACAGAGAGTAGAATCATAAGCGGCATTACTAGAAAACCAGTGAGACTGCTGGATTTGAAACAAAGTTTAAAAAAAATAAAAAACAAAACACACAATCTACATACATAACCAGAGAATTAGGTTAAAGACTAATTAAACTTAATGAGCTGAGAGCAAAACTCTCTTTAAAGGTATAGTAATACTTAATATGTAAAAAAATATATATTGTAGTGTTTATCCCCTTGAGTAAAAAAAAAAGGTACTCACGTTGCTGAAAGATGTTTTATTCAAAAGTTATTACAGCTCAAAGTGGAATTTTTTAGGTGCAAAATCACAGTGGCCTGAAATTTTACAGTGGCACTGTTGCTACACCATCCTATGGAGATTTATGGTCCGCGGACCAGAGCCACTGTAAAAAATTCAACTTTTGAGCTGTAATAACTTTTGAATAAAACATCTTTCAGCAGTGGGAGTAACCTTTTTTACTCAGGAGGATAAACCATACAACATATTTTTTTTTTTACATTTTAAGTATTACTATCGCTTTAAGCATCTAAGTTCCTACATGTGTTTTGCTTGGCATGCTTTCTCAAAGCAAATCACTCAGGTCTCAGCACGTCAGCTATATGAACTTGATGCGCCACCTAACTAACACTAAGACTGACAGTGTGTGAAATAACCAGTCACGCTGAATAGATTGATTTTAATGTAACTCAAATCACATGCATAAAAAAAAATACCTGTGACACAGTTATTTGTTGCTGTGGATATCATACTACTGTAGTAAAAAAAAATTGTATAAAAAAAAGTGACTTGTTGCAAACTAAATTCTCAAAAAGAAAGTTGAGATACAGGCATTGGCTGTAATCCTTAGTGGAGGTCATAAAATTGATCGGAAACATTAATTCAAGAGACCCAAGTAAAAAGTAAATAGATAAACAAGTGGAAAAACCACAAAATAATAAAGTAGAAAAAAAAATAAAATTGGATGCTAAAAGTAAAAAAATTGGCAAAAGAAAATGATAAATTAATAGGTAGGGGAAATCTTCATTCAGTCCATGGGGTTTTAAAGTGTTGAAACTAAAAATCCACTTGTTTTGACACTGAATCAAAATATAATCAATGTTGCCACCTCTGATTCCTACCTTGATGTCTTACAAGCCTCAGGTTTGCAAAAGCTTTTATTTAGAAAATGATTTACCAGGAAGAATACATTGAGGTTTCTCTCATTTTCAAGAATGTCCTGGAAGTGTTTACAGCAAATAGTTGCGTAGTATTTGCACAAGTACAGAGACATAATATATATTTCACTGTCGTCCAATACAGGTTACTGGTAACTCTGGGAGGTGATCCGCCCCTTTAAGTAGACAGGAACATTTCTCCAAATGTATGCAGGGGGCGGAGCCTCCCCTCCCTCCTCAGCTGCTTCCCAGTCAGCTAACACCAGAATGATTTGTTCCTGGGTGTGTTCACACCAGGTGGAGAACATCTCTCTTCAGTTTTAGTCTTTTTATTGTTTTCTGTCAAATATGGAATACCGCCATTAGGCGGGTTACCATGACTGACAAATGCCCTCTCCAAAGTGGCTAGCTCAGTGTCCAGGGATTTTTGGTGGACCTTATGCCCTGATGGGGGAACAACTTGGTTTCAAGTACTTCCCTGGGGGATTATCCTCTGAGGTAATCCTTTCTTTGCATGGTGACCTGAAGACAGAAGACCTGCAGAAAGGTGAGCCACCCTTTGAGTGCTGAAGGTCCACTTGTCCCACAATATCCTTTCATTGGGCTTGTATTTGGGAGTTCTCATTGCGTACTCCGGCACTCATTGGGTGTTTATGTATATATATTTAATTGTATATATGTGTATGTCTGTGAGTTTTGGAGCAGTCTATGTGGCATTTTAACCCTTTGTCTGCTGGTTTGACTTATTTATTGGGTTCTGTGACACTTTCTTTATGGGATAGTGTTTTCTCATCATGTACATGTGTTTCATAGGTGTTTTTAACCTTTTTATTATTGGGGTTAATTTTCTTAAATTTTATGTTCCGTGCCTTTAAGGCGAGCTTTTACCGCATAGCCGCCATTGCTCCTTTACTCTCTATGGGCTTACACTGTGTGGGACGTATCTCTGGAACCGCTTCACATAGCGACTTCAGAGAGGGCTCATTTTGTTTGTCTTCCCTTGCTCTTTCATCTGGTTTCATGTTCAAGTGTGTTGGGGGGCTTCGGGCACTGCTTTGGGGTACTTTTTGAGAAAAACTACGTTTCCCATGAGCGCTCGTTTCGCGCCTCTTTTCTGATTGGCTCCCGTTGCGGCAGCCATTTTGCGAGTTCTTCTCATCGAGTATATTACGCAGGGACTGGGCTTTCTCCCTCTCCTCTGTTGATTAACCCTTCACTTGCCAGATAAGTTTAGTTTTTAACGTTTCTGGGGTGAATCTTTAATCTTTCACACTTAAATTGGGTGATTTCTGACAGTGTGGTATATTTGACACTGTGAGTATGTCTACACCTCTGGAGCTTGGGACTAGACCTAAGACTAAGGAGGCTGGGCTCTCAGTATCCCCCATTGCGTTTTGCTCCTCCTGTCATTCAGGGCTGCCTAGGGAATTCTCTGGTCATTTATGCCCAGCATGCTCAGAAGGTCCTGACAGCAACCCAGGGCTTTCCAGCCATGCTATAGAGCCAGCCTGGGTTAAAGAGTTTAAGGCTGCAACTAGGGACCTCAGGTCCACTCTTCAACTCTTTCCCTCTCAGGTACAGGGTGCACTGCAGTTGTGGCAGGCTCCCTCTACTATCAGGACCTCCCTGCTAAACCACAGGGGGCACCTGATGTGTCTGATTCTTCTGAAGAAGAATTGTTGCAAGATTCTGATGCTGAGGATGGTACAGTTATTGAGTCTTCCAGATCTGTTGGAGACCCCTTTGAATGTGACCCTGAACTCTCTGCTGAGGGCTTAATTAGAGCCGTTCTGACCACCCTCAACCTTCCCTTGAGTCAAGAGGTTCCCTCTGAGCCAACTGATGTCTTTCAGAAACCGGCAAAGGCTGTTACTTGTTTTCCTCCTAACCCTACTCTTGAACGTTTGGTTTCTGATGCTTGGAAAAATCCTGACAAGTCCTCTTCAGTCTCAAAAAAGTTTGCTAAACTTTATCCCTTTTCTGAGGCTGAACTGGCTAAATGGGTTCATCCTCCCAAGGTGGATGCTCCTGTTTCTAGACTGTCTAAATCGACTGCTTTACCTGTATCTGATGCTTCTGCTTTACAGGATTGGACTGACAAAAAGTTGGAGGTTTGCCTCAAGTCTATTTTTGCCTCTATTGGCACTGCTATGCGCCCGGGCTTTGCTGTGGCGTGGGTTAACCGGGCCATTGCGGTCTGGACTGAGCAACTCACCACGGCGGTCCGTCAGGATGCGCCAGTTTCAGAACAATTGAGCTTGCTTGCCAATATTTCTGAGGCCCAGAATTGTTTCTGATGCTGCTTTTGATGCTGTCCGCATGATGGATAGGGCTTCTACCTCTTCTGTGGTAGCCAGGCATGCGTTTTGGCTTAAGATTTGGTCTGCTGACACTGCATCTAAGAAGGTTTTGCTTTCCTTACCTTTCCAGGGTACTTCCTTGTTTGCTTCGGAGCTCAAGGAACTAATTAGTGAAGTAAGAGTACCCTTTTGCCTTTGGTCTTCAAGAAAAAGTTGCCGGCTAAGCATTACCGGTCCTTTCGTTCCTTTCAGACAGAGACACGTTCGACGGCCAAGTCAGTTCCGTCAGATCCCTCCTCCAAGCCCAAGCAGTCCTGGAAGCCCAAGGTTGCTTCCAAGCCCAAGACTTCCAAGGCTGCTTCTGCATGACTCGCCGAACCCGGGTCCGCACCCTGCCGTGGGGGGTCGCCTCCACCTCTTTCGCAGGGTCTGGGAGGAATCTGTGACGGACCCATGGGTTTTACAGGTGATCTCAGAGGGATACAGGATCCCTTTCTTTTCCCTTCCTCCCTTTCGTTTTCATCTCACTCGTTCTCCGCAAGATGCAGAGAAACTGCGTATGTTCAACGGCGCTATTCAGGATCTCTTGGACAAGGAGGTTCTGGAGCCAGTGCCTCCTGTGGACATGGGTTCGGGGTTCTACTCCAACCTTTTTGTGGTGACCAAGAAGGACGGCGGGGGTTATCCTATTTTGGATCTCAAGGATCTCAATTCCTTTGTGGTGAAGACCCACTATCGTCAGGAATCTCTGCGCACTGTGATTGCTGCCATGTCTCCAGGTGAGGTTCTTGCTTTTCTGGATCTTCAGGATGCATATCTGCACATCCCTATCCATCCAGCGAGCAGGAGGTATCTGAGGTTTGCCTGCGCCAGGGGTCATTTTCAGTTTTCAGCTCTTCCATTTGGACTGACAAATGCTCCCCAGGTTTTCCAACAAGTTCTGGGAGCATTGATATCTGCCCTCCATCGGGATGGTGTAAGAGTGACTCTGTACATGGACGACTTGCTATTGAAGGCGGAGTCTGCGGACCTTCTTCATCAGCAGGTTCAGACCTGCATTCACTCCCTCACTCGTCACGGTTGGATAGTGAATTTGTACAAGTCGGACTTGACTCCATCCCAGCGTCTCATCTTCCTGGGTCTACTGTTCGACACTCAGAAGGGTATGGTGTTTCTGCCAGAAGAAGTGGCTCATCAAATTGCCCAACGAGTTTCAAGGATTCTGGCTCTCGAGTGGATCCCAGTGCCAAAGTTGTCTTTACTGGTGGGGAAGTTCATCTCCACGATAGAGGAGGTGCCATTTGCGATGGCCCACACCAGTGAACTTCAGAGGTTTGTGATCCAGACGTGCAGGGATCGACCGGATCATCTGAAGCTCCTCCTCATGTCGAGCTGAGCTTGGAATGGTGGTTGGACCTTTCCCATCTCCTGAAGGGGAGACCCTTCCGGATCCCTTACTGGACCAAGGTCACGACGGACGCCAGTCTGTCGGGCTGGGGTGCTGTCTTGGGTCGCATCAGTGCTCAGGGGAAGTGGTCCTTGGAGGAGTCCCTTCTCCCCATCAACATTCTGGAACTTCGGGCAATTTTCCATGCTCTGCGCCATTGGGAATCTCAGCTGGAGTGGAATCCGACAACACCACCGCCGTGGATTACATCAACAAACAGGGCGGGACAAGAAGTCTCACCACATGGCTAGAGGTCAAGGCCATTGTGTCCTGGGCGGAGGTTCACGTTTCCACAATTTCTGCGGTGCACATTCCAGGCGTAGACAACGTCATGGCAGATTTTCTCAGTCGTCACACCGTAGACAGCGGAGAGTGGGAACTCCATCCGGTGGTGTTTCAACTATTGACCCAGATGTGGGGCGTACCTCTGGTGGATCTGATGGCAACCAGGCACAACAGGAAGGTTCCAACGTTCTGCTCCAGGTGGAGAGACTCGCTGGCTCTGGCGGTCAACGCCCTGTCGATTCCTTGGGTGTTTTCCCTGGCCTACATCTTTCCCCCCCTTCCAATGTTGATCAGGGTGATCCAGAAGCTGAAGGTGGAGCGTTGTCCGGTCATTCTCATTGCTCCGAACTGGCCTCGTCAGTCTTGGTATCCGGACCTTCTGGCTCTGTCGGTGGCAGAGCCCTTTCCGCTTCCCTCTCGTCCAGATCTTCTGATACAAGGTTATCTGTGGAAGGAGGATGTTCATTGTCTCCATTTGACGGCCTGGAGGTTGAATCCTCAATTTTGAAGAAGAAGGGGTTTTCTTCTGCTGTGGTGTCTACCATGCTTCGGAGTCGTAAGCCTGTTTCGTCCAAGATCTATCACCGGGTCTGGTCGACCTTTCTGTCTTGGTGTGAGGACAGGGACCTGTCTCACAATTTTCATCTTCCTACCGTCCTGGCCTTTTTGCAGGATGGTGTGGATAAGGGACTCAGTTTGAGTTCTCTTAAGGTTCAGACTTCGGCGCTTTCTGTCTTTTTCCAGGAGCGCATTGCTATCCTTCCTGATGTCAAGATCTTCTTCCAGGGCGTGGCCCATGTGCGTCCCGCTTTCCAGAGTCTGGCTCCTCAGTGGGATCTTAATCTGGTCTGGGAGTTCTCCAGCACCCTCCCTTTGAATCCTTGGCTACTATTACTTTGCGCCTTTTGTCGTGGAAGATGGCCTTTCTTTTGGCTATTGTATCTGTCTGCCGGGTGGCGGAGTTGCAAGCTCTCTCCTGTAAACCACCTTATTTGGTGTTTCACAAGGATAAGGCGGTGCTTCGCACTTCTAAGGAGTTTTTACCTAAAGTGGTTTCTGAGTTCCATATTAATCAGGAGATTGTGGTGCCCTCTTTCTGCCCTAACCCCTCTTCCGATAAGGAGAGGGATCTCCATTTGTTGGATGTTCTGCGTTGTCTCAAGTTCTATGTGCATCGCACGGAATCCATCAGGAAGTCTGACGCTCTGTTCATCATTCCGGAGGATCCTAGGGCTGGGAGACCGGCATCCAAAGTGACTATTGCATCTTGGATTAAGTCTACCATTCGTAAGGCATACGAATTGAGGAACAAGCATGTTACGGCCCATTCTACCAGGTCCATTGGGGCCTCTTGGGCCTACAAAAATCAAGCGTCTGTTGATCAGCTGTGCCGGACGGCCACTTGGTCCTCTGTGCACACCTTCTCGAAGCACTATCGTGTGGATGTGCTGTCCTCGGCTGATGCCAGCTTTAGGAGGAAGGTCCTGGAGGCAGTTGTGCCTGTCTAGGATCTTCCTCTTCTGAAGTTCTTAGTGCTTCCTTACTGTTGAGCCCAGTTGGCTGTAGTTTAGTGTGCTGTGTAACAGTTCCTGGGGTCTGTTTTTACCTCTAGTTGGTGTCCATTGACACTTCTGTTTTGTTAGGATCTCTGTCCGGAGGGTTCATAGAGGTCCTGGTGGCTTTGGGGGCCTTGCGCCTGGTTCTTGCCTCCTTCCCACCTCAGGGTAACTCAATGGTGGGACATCCCCGAGTTACCAGTAACCTGTATTGGACGACAGTGAAAATAGGATTTTAGTCTTACCTGTTAAATCCTTTTCACTTAGTCCATACAGGTTACTGGTCTCCCACCCTGTCAAGAGACCATGCTTGTCTCTCCTGTGGCACTTTGTGGGAGTCCTTCGGGGAATGCTCACAGGAGTCTTCTTCTCTCCTATTTCTGGTCAGTTAGTAGGGTCTCAAATCATTCTGGTGTTAGCTGACTGGGAAGCAGCTGAGGAGGGAGGGGCGGCTCCGCCCCCTGCATACATTTGGAGGAATGTTCCTGCCTACTTAAAGGGGCGGATCGCCTCCCAGAGTTACCAGTAACCTGTATGGACTAAGTGAAAAGGATTTAACAGGTAAGACTAAAATCCTATTATATTCACAGACACACATATACTAAAAAGGATTTTAGACTGGGAGAAGATCTGATATTTTCAGGTAGGTTATTCCAGACTTTCGGAGCTCTGAAGGAAAAGACAAATTGACCGGCTTCTTTATTGAAATGTGGTATACTCAGTGAGTTGTTTGCAGTGGAGCAGAGGTTATAGTTAATATGGAGTGCTGGATTGAGCATACTGCTCAGGTAGTCTGGTAGTTTTCTAGAGAAGTGGTTATGAACCATGCAGGAGAGGTGAAGGACACATCTAGATTCGAGTGTTAGCCGATTTAGTTCTTCATACATATTGCAATGATGAGTTGTATAATTACATTGGCGGATAAAGCAGCATAATGAGTTATACAGAGTGTCAAGTTTAGCAAGATGGATTTGTGGCGTGGGAGGATATACTATGTCCCCATAGTCTATGACTGGCATTATCATCTGTTGTATAATATGTCTCACCAGGGGATTTAAACAGAATTTGTTTCTAAACAGAGGACCTATTTTGGGATAAAGTTTGACCATTAATTTATCAATATGAAGACCAAAAGTGAGGTTGGGGTCCAGCCACATACCAAGATATTTATAGGAGTCATCTGTGGCCAATTTACAATTAGACTCTGTTACAACAAATTAGTATTGCAGAGGTCTGCTATTGCGGTGTGCATACAAATTTGATGCTACATGATGGTTTTGGCAAGATTTTAAACATCCCTTGGAGCATTAGTTATGTTGTTAGCCAGTTCCCTCAAATGAGTAGTTAAGTACCTTAGGTTCTTCCCTACATATAACAGGCCACATGGGCATTTCAGACAATAGATCACAGATTTAGTCTGGCAAGAGATGACCTGTTTATTGTGCCAAGTATTACCAAATCTGTCAGTGATGGATTTGTAACAACCTTGTGTTGGCTGGCTATGCAATGGCCACATGGATGAGAGCCGCTGAATCTGGACAATTGCTTAATAGTAAGATGACTGGATCAATTGGTCCCATTGTCACTGGGCAAAAGATGCCAATGTTTATTAAGTATGGTCATCAAGGAATTAGATTGGCAATTGAAAGTGGAAATAAACCGTATGGGGGTTGTTTGTTGTCATCTTTGTGTTTGTTTTAGAGGAGATATGGCTCTTATAAGCTCTCCTGATGGAACTCTTACTGTATCCTTTGCTGATGAAACAGACTTTAAGATCCTCAGAGCATTATTAAAAAGTTTGACAGTCTCTGCAGTTACACTGCAACCTGAGAAATTCCCCCACTGGAATATTACTTTTAATTTCAGATGGGTGATTACTGATATTGTGAAGTAAACTGTTGGTGACAGTGGATCTACAGAAGATGTCATTCTTGAAAATGTCATTGGGACCTTGGTTAAGGTTAAACGGTATCCTATGCAGGTCAAAATCCAATATCAGTTTCAGCTTCACCGAATTGTGGTTCAATGAGGAAATAAAGGTGTTCAACATCTCAGAGGGGCCTTCCCATAATATGGCAGACTATCAGCTGGTGGTGGTGGGGGGGGGGGGTATTGAAGACAAATGTGGAATGCCGGAGGAGTTATCTGTAGGTGGGGTGCCAAGGTGGGAACAGTGGATACATTTTCCTGCACTCAGACTTTAGTATAGGAAAAAGAGTATGACACAGGGTTATGCTTCTCATCAAATGTCCAGGCTGGATACCTCTTGCATTCCCCTGTGATTTTCTCTCCCATTCTTTGTGTCCTTGGTGAGGGTCAGGGGGCACAGTGACAGCAGACCTCAATTTCATCTTTTGGAGTTTGGCTTTCACATGTGTAACATAAAAGTTGTGGTGTCTATGTTGCAGCTGCATTATGATGACAAATGTGCCAAGGTGCTTTTCAATACCTTATCACACATAGTGCTCAGTGACTGCACGCTGCCTGCACCAAGGGAAAAAAAAATACTCCCTCACTCTTAAATCCAGTGAGGGGAGAGGTGGAAAGAATGGCCCTCTACTTCTACGGAATTACCTTCATTGGCTGGGGGCAGGAGATACTGCTGGTGTGTCAGCATCAGCACTGAACTAGGACCAAGAGAAATGGTGGAAAGTGTAGACTGTCCTAGTCCCATACCACAACTTGAAGAACCCAGTCCCATGGTGGTTTTTGGGACACTAGCCTGATCATCATCAACATCATCATCCTGCTGCTGTGATATATGCCTCAGACAACTCAGCAGCAGGAATTACAGCAGCACCAAATGTCACTGCTGGTGGTGAGGGTGATGTCCATCCCACTTTGCATCCCTTTCTCTCATTCTTTATCACTTTCCACCAAAAAAACATTTCCGTACTCTATGACACACCAGCTGCTCCATCATTACCTTCACTCTCACCACCACCAGTCTCATTAGGAGTGTTGGTGGGGGTGGCGGTTAAGGGGGCTGAAGGCCTGAGCGTCCTGTCTCCCAACTCACTCCCCATCTGGCAAGGCCCGATTAACCTGTCAGGAAACAGTGAATACTTGGGCTGCTGAATTAGCATACATCCAACACTGTATACGAAATATGGTAACAAGCAAACCACTACCGGCCCTAGCTGCTGTTACTGTAGCCCGGGTGCTACCGCAAGGAGGCTGAAGGCAACAAATTATAATAAAAAAAATATATATATTTCCTAACTATGAATGGCTGGTTTGGTCCTGGCTCCTCCTCACAATGACATGAGGAGATGGCTGCTATCCAGCCATCCGATGTGTATAAGCATGTTGCAGTTTAGATCTGCCTGCACCACAATGGTGAAGAAGGCAGAGGGTGGGATTTCCGGGGACATCCTATTGACCCACTTCATATAATGCTGCCCAGACCTGCCATCATGAAGTCCACCAATGAGGAGACGGCAGCAGAGGGATCATCATATTTTCAGGCTACACTGCCTTTAGGTTCATCATTTTATAGGTAAGAAGCGACTGTACATGATGGGGGCTGTTATATTGAGGGTTCTGCTAGGCAGATTATCTGGTGGTGCATTACTCCCACCCAACCAACCTCCACACTTGCCACCAGAACCGGAACTACCCCACCCAGACCCTGCAGGGAGCTGAACAGCACAGCCACACAGAGGAGAACGAGCTTTGCCTGTAGTTGGACGGTCGCGGACCGGTCACATAGTCTGAGAAGCTGCTGCCACTGCCATCAAGTCATTCCAAGCCTCTCCAGCAGCAGGTAGAGGTATTGCATGTTGTGAAACTTGTGGCAGCAGTGACGTGACCACGTTGCTTCATGTTCATAGGCAGCCGCGCACTACGGAGCAGCTTGAGCGGGATGCTGCCTGTTGCTGCCTATATATAAACCTGAAACCAAGTTGGAGTTGAGGAGAAAGGTGAGTGAAGTAGAGAGGCAAGAGAGAATGATGAAGATTGGGGAGAAAAGAGGAAGGAGATAAAATGGTGAGAGATAGGACCATAAGTGGTGGGAGAAAGCAGATAAACTAGTGGAGGAAGGAGGAGATCAATACTCTTCCCTGTCATATTGGAGGGAGCAGAGTACACAACTTACAGTGGATATAAAAAGTCTACACACCCCTGTTAAAATGCCAGGTTCTTGTGATGTTAAAGAATGAGACAAAGATAAATCATGTCAGAACTTTTTCCACCTTTAATGTGACCTATAACATGAACAATTCAATTGCAAAACAAACTGAAATCGTTGAGGGGGAAAAACAAAAAACTCACAATAACCTGGCTGCATAGGTGTGCACACCCTTAAACTAATACTTTGTTGAAGCACCATTTGATTTTATTACAGCAATCAGTCTTTTTGAGTAGGAGTTTATTAGCATGGCACATCTTGACGTGGCAATATTTGCCCACTCTTCTTTGCAAAAACGATCCAAATCTGTCAGATTGCGAGGACATCTCCTGTGAACAGCCCTCTTCAGATCACCCCGTGGATGTTCAATTGGATTCAGTTCTGGTCTCTGGCTGGGCCATTCCAAAACGTTATTCTTCTTCTGGTGAAGCCATGCTTTTGTGGATTTGGATGTGTGCTTTGGGTCGTTGTCGTGCTGAAAGGTGAACTTCATCTTCAGCTTTCTAACGGATGCCTGAAGGTTTTGTGCCAAAATTGCCTGGTATTTGGAACTGTTCCTAATTCCCTCCACCCTGACTAAGACCCCAGTTCCAGCTGAGGAAAAACAGCCCCAAAGCATGATGCTGCCACCACCATGCTTCACTGTGGGTATGGTGTTCTTTAGGTTATGTGCAGTGTTGTTTTTGCTCCAAATATACATTTTGGAATTATGGACAAAAAGTTCAACCTTGGTTTCGTCAGACCATAACAAATTTTCCCATGTGCTTTTGGGGGACTTGATGCTTGTTATTGCAAACTTCAGCCTGGCTTGGATGTTTTTCTTTGTAAGAAAAGGCTTCCATCTTGCCACCCTACCCCATAGCCCATTCATATGAAGAATACGGGAGATTTTTGTCACATGTAGCACACAGCCAGTACTTGCCAGACATTCCTGCAGTTCCTTTAATGTTGCAGAAGACCTCTTGGAAGCCTCCCTGACCAGTTTTCTTCTCATCTTCTCATCAATTTTGGAGGGACGTCCAGCTCTTGGTAATGTCTCTGTTGTGCCATATTTTCTCCACTTGACGATGACTGTCTTCACTGTGTTCCATGGTATATCTAATGCTTTGGAAATTCTTTTGTACCCTTCTCCTGACTGATATCTTTCAACAATGAGATCCCTCTGATGCTTTGGAAGCTCTCTGTGAACCATGGCTTTTGCTCTGAGATGCAACTAAGCAAGCATCAGGAAAATCCTACTAGAACGGCTGAACATTATTTGTGATTAATCGGAGTCACTTTAAATGATGGCAAGTGTGTAATGACTTCTATTTAACATGAGATTGAATGTGATTGGTTAATTCTGAACACAGCCACATCCCCAGTTATAAGATGGTGTGCACACCTATGCAACCAGGTTATTGTGAGATTTTTATTTTTCCCCCGCAACAATTTCAGTTTGTTTTGCAACTGAAATGTTCACGTTATAGGTCACATTAAAGGTGCAAAAAGTTCTGACATGATTTATCTTTGTCTCATTCTTTAACACCACAAGAACCTGGCATTTTAACAGGGGTGTGTAGACTTTTTATATCCACTGTAAATGATAGCTCAGGGTTGTGATACCAGCTGGGACAGTAAGTTCATTATTAAACAATCTGACAGCAAAATAAATGTACCACCCCTGCTCTGCTTCTTCTTGTCACTCCCCAAATGAAAACGTGTCATCTGTATATGATTAAATGTGGAAGCACGCCTTGATTGGCATGTGTGTCCCATCTGGCTTAAATCCCAACTGGGTCTGGTCCCAGTACCATTCAACAAGCTCTTCGGGAGACATGTTACTGTCCTGACTCCTGCCTCAGAAAGTGAGCCAAGTTCTGATTGGAAGGCTGCAGCTTCCTTCCCTGTATAAGGGACCTGGCAATTACTACAGTCAACCAATTAGAACCCATCAGAGGATTGTACTGGTACAGTGCATTAGAATGGTATTTGGCCACAAAGTGGGTGTGATTAAATCAGGGGGCATGGTTAGGGGTGGGGCCAAGGCAGGGCTAAGGGCACCAGAGGGTACTGTGCCTAGGGGTGCTTGAGATACAAATCCGGCCCTGGTTAAAAGTTGAGTCAGTTAAGCTGAACTTCCGATTAGCTGGGGGTAGGGCAAAAGAGTATAAAAACAGCTTTCGTAAGCCGTCTCTTTACCGTTTGAAAAAGCTGACAGAGAGAAAGGATCATCAGGGTCTCTGAGCACAGACTGTGTGTCTCAGATCGGATGCGGTTCCAAATGATACTATGAATCACTGTTAAACAAAAAAACCTCTTAAGTTGTGTCTCTTATCTGATTTTTTGGCCTTTATGAATCACTCACCCAGCGGGTCCTTTACACAATTATTTTTGTGGCTAGGGTTTGTGCGTAGCGAGCGCAATGCTTCTTTTTGGGTGATTACCTTTTGCAGCCACTCTTTTCTCTATCCTACTAAGACTATAATACAAGCAGGCAGGTAGAGCTTTACATAGATGCATGCTTTTGCTGGAATAGGGTTGCAATATTTCTCTGTTTACCAGTTCACTTTATGTAGATGGATATAAATACTTATTAATAGCGTTTGACTTGCTGTACATCTACTCAAGTTTAAAGGCTTCTTTTGTGTCTTGCAGGAATCTAATTTAAAGGGATAGTAATACTTAAAATGTAAAAAAAAATATGATGTAGGGTTTATGCTCCTGAGTAAAACAAGAGTACTCCCACTGCTGAAAGGTGTTTCATTCAAAAGTTATTAATTTTCAAAGTTGAATTTTTTAGGTGCAATATCACAGTAGCCTGAAATTGTACAGTGGCGCTGTTGCTACACGATCCTATGGACAGCTCTGGTCCCGGGACCATAAATCTCCATAGGATGGTGTGGCAACAGCGCCACTGTACAATTTCAGGCCACTGTGATATTGCACCCTGCAGAGCCGCCATCTGGTCCTGGAAGTAGGATCTCATAATGTCTGCTATACAGCGGACGTATGAGAAGGGGGAGGTAGCGGAGGTCTTTCTTGTCTTAACCATAAAGGTTTGAGAGATGCGAATAAGGGAGTTCAGTATGTTTGCACAATTGCTCTCTTTTGGCGTCACGTTGTTCGGGAGGGTTACTATCCCTTTAAAGAACAGAGAGGTGTCAAATGTATTGCTTTACATCCCCTTCGGGTCCTTAAAAGGTTGAAGCTGACATTGTATTAAATGATTTTGGCTACCAGCTTTTTTTTATTTTTATTTTTAAAGGGACAGTAATATTTCACAATAAAAGCAGCTCCAATTAATCTTCCTAGTATTTGGGCCATGGAGAGTATTATTTCAATACTGTCGAGTTGTAGTTCAAGAGTAATTGAGTGATAAAGTATCCATCTCCCGCCCTTTTTACTGATGTAACACTGCTCACCTCAGAGTAGCAAGACTGTCCACATGGATCTCAGATAGATCTTCAGTGAGCAGAAGCAAAAACCTGTCAAGGGGGGGGTGGGGGTGGCAGTGTTTTCCTTATGCTCACAGTAAGAAGATTGTCCCTTACTGTGATCTGTCTGGTCCCAGGACCAGATTTCACATCTGAGGGGAGGTAGCTTACATTAGGTAAAAGGAGTGGGAGGGGATACTTTATCATTCAATTACTCTTGAACTACAACTTAATCTGAGTTAGCTTTATGTGAATGAAAATGTTACTTATTTACTTAAATTAATGTTTTAGTTCAGGGGTACACAAGTAACTTGTTTGTCTAATCATATTATGTGGGACAGTTCCAATTTCATGTGCCAAACCCGCTGTCCCGCAGCATTTAGAGTTTGTCCCACTTTCCTGGCCTATTCCCAGATTTCTAAGTATGCCTGTACCACTCCAGCATCCTTACATAACCTCATCATGTGAGCCGCGTTCAGCGTGCATGTTGCGCTTTATATATGAGTATGCACGCAGTGTTCTGCTCCCTACTCCACCTTTGCCAGCCTGAGTGAAATCCTGAGTGCTGTCTCTGAGCAGCACGTGACGATGCCGGTGATACGCTCAGGACTGTGTTGTCCAAGCCTATCCTTATCATCCTCCTGTCTGACTAGGCGCCACCTGAGATGCATGGTGGTGGGGAAGGAAGGCCACAAGTCATACACATGCTGGGGTGAGATGCAGACTGCCAGCTCACTCAGTGCCTGGCCTCATATGTAGTGAAACGGAGGCCACACTGAGGATGTGATCTGTGATGCCTGACTGATAGCCAGCCTCATGCTGTAAGTAGGGTTGCCACCTTTTCTTCCAAAAAATACCGGCCATGGCATTCCGTCCATAGACTTAACATTGGACAGAAGCCAATTTTTTACCGGCCTGCCGGTAAAATACCGGCTGGGTGGTAACCCTAGCTGTAAGCTAGCACCTTGCTACTGCAGGGCATAAATCCTCAGGCGACTTTTTATGGCACTAGCACTCAGAGATAAGCAACATATGGTTAAGTAGACTCACATCTTAATCATTAATAAATGTAGTGGCAGTGTATAATTATTTTAGGTTAACTACGTTGCATTGGAATCAATCCCTGTTTAACCCCTTGGATGCTAGAGATGAATGTACACATTCAAGGGGTTAAAGGGGGATTGATTCCAATGCAACAAAGTTAACCTAAAATACTTATAGAGCAACTACATGCATTAATAAGAAAGATGTGAGGCTACTTAACCATTTGAGTACTTTGCTTATCTCACTGACACTTAGCCCTTTGAGTTCCAGAAATTAATCCAATGCTTTGTAATGCATTGGATTCTTCTCTGGTACCCAGAAGGTTAAAGGACAGGCAGATCTGCCATATCAATGAGTAAAAGAGTTTTGATGTAGATCAGAAGGAGATATATGTCTCTTTTTGAGCCCCAAATCCCTCTGTCCCTTCCTAGTGTCCCTAGACTGTGTGGGGTGTATATAAGTGTATCACATTGCTCCACAGCAATAAAAAAATCAGTATATACGATTTTATTTTAATCTGTGTAAAAAAATCCTTTGAGCATTCTCTAAATCATTTATTCAGTTCCACAAAGATTTGTCATAAATAAACCTAAAAATTCTTGGCAATGCACCAACCACGAGCCACGCCCCCAGCAACATTGCCTAAAACAGAAGTGTCCCTCTTTGGGCATTTTAAATGTTGGGAGGCATGTGTATGTGTAGAGCGGCCTTCTGCACAGTGTTTTCCTTGTATAGGACGAGGTGGTGCCAATTATGGGCAGGACCAGGGGCGGGCTGGCCCGGGGGGCAGGGGGGCAATTGCCCCCCGGGCCGCAGGGCCAGCGCGTGTAGCGGGCCGCCATGTTAAAAGAAAAAAAAAAAAATCAGTAGACATGCAGGGCCGCAGCGGAGGGGGAATTGTTACTTTTTTATGTTCTCTTCTCCCCACTCCGCAATGATGACAGCCGGGACAGTGTCATAAGCGGAGACGCCGCTTGGTGCAAGCTGGTGTTTTCTTTTCTCTGTTCTGAGGCCAGTGCAAGTTTAAAACTGGCGCCCAGACTGAGGAAGAAAACCCCAGCATGCACCACGCAGCGTCTAAGCGTGGCTCGGTCCTGACTGTCATCAGTGCGGGCAGTGTGGAGAAGAAGACAACGAGGCATAAGGAGGTACTGGGGGTGGGAGAGAAAGAAGTATACAAGGGGAAGAAAGAGAGGTACAGAGGAGAGAAAGAGGCACAATGGGGAAGGGGGGAAGAAAGAAGTACATGGGGGAAGAAAGAGAGGTACAAGGAGGGGGAAGAGGTACAGAGGGGGTAAAGAGGCACAATGGGGAAGAAAGAAGTACATGGGGGAAGAAAGAGGTACAAGGAGGGGGAAGAGGTACAGAGGGGGTAAAGAGGCACAAGATGGGGGAGAAAAGTACATGGGGGAAGAAAGAGAGGTACAAGGAGGGGGAAGAGGTACAGAGGGGAGAAAGAGGCACAATGGGGAAGGGGGGAAGAAAGAAGTACATGGGGGAAGAAAGAGGTACAAGGAGGGGGAAGAGGTACAGAGGGGAGAAAGAGGCACAATGGGGAAGGGGGGAAGAAAGAAGTACATGGGGGAAGAAAGAGGTACAAGGAGGGGGAAGAGGTACAGAGGGGGTAAAGAGGCACAAGATGGGGGAGAAAGAAGTACATGGGGGAAGAAAGAGAGGTACAAGGAGGGGAAAGAGGTACAGAGGGGGTAAAGAGGCACAATGGGGAAGGGGGGAAGAAAGAAGTACATGGGGGAAGAAAGAGGTACAAGGAGGGGGAAGAGGTACAGAGGGGGTAAAGAGGCACAATGGGGAAGGGGGGAAGAAAGAAGTACATGGGGGAAGAAAGAGGTACAAGGAGGGGGAAGAGGTACAGAGGGGGTAAAGAGGCACAAGATGGGGGAGAAAGAAGTACATGGGGGAAGAAAGAGAGGTACAAGGAGGGGAAAGAGGTACAAGGGGGAAAGAGGTACGGGGGGAAGGTGCAAGGGGGAGGAAGAGGTACAAGGAGAGGAGAGGTACAGAGGGGAGAAAGAGAGGTGCAAGGGGGTGAAATAAGTACATGGGGTGAAAGACGTACATGAGGGAGAAAGAGAGGTGCAAGGGGGAGAAGGCACAAGGGGTGAAATAAGTACATGGGGTGAAAGACGTACATGGGGGAGAAAGAGAGGTGCGGGGGGGAGAGGTACAGAGGTGAGAAAGAGGCACAATGGGGAACGGGGGGGAGAAAGAAGTACATGGGGGAAGAAGAAAGAGGTACAAGGAGGGGGAAGAGGTACAGAGGGGGGAAAGAGGCACAAGATGGGGGAGAAAAGTACATGTGGGAAGAAAGAGGTACAAGGAGGGGAAAGAGGTACAAGGGGGAGAGGTACAGAGTGGAGAAAGAGGTACAAGGGGAGAAAGAGGTGCAAGGGGGAGAAGGCACAAGGGGGTGAAATAAGTACATGGGGTGAAAGACGTACATAAGGG
Source organism: Rhinophrynus dorsalis (assembly GCA_037306005.1). Lineage (NCBI taxonomy): Eukaryota > Metazoa > Chordata > Amphibia > Anura > Rhinophrynidae > Rhinophrynus > Rhinophrynus dorsalis. The sequence continues at coordinate 118,066,552 of CM074722.1, forward strand.
AGAAAGAGGTGCAAGGGGGAGAAGGCACAAGGGGGTGAAATAAGTACATGGGGTGAAAGACGTACATAAGGGAGAAAGAGGTGCAAGGGGGAGAAGGCACAAGGGGGTGAAATAAGTACATGGGGTGAAAGACGTACATAAGGGAGAAAGAGGTGCAAGGGGGAGAAGGCACAAGGGGGTGAAAGAAGTACATGGGGCGAGAAAGAGAGGTGCAAGGGGTGAAAGAGGCACAAAGGGGTGAAACTGGCACAAATAGTGGAAATGGGCCACTTGATTAAATTTGCCCCCCAGGCCAAATGTTGCCAGTCCTCCCCTGGGCAGGACCTGCTAATACCTTTACATTGACAAGACAAACGTGCAAAATATTGCAGGTGTAATAATATAGAGGATTTTGTCTAGAAACACCATCACTTTTTGTTGAAATGACTTAAAAATATGTATATACTTGATATATATGTACAATTCTGTATGCAATAACTGATGTGATTATATACAATTAAGGTACATATTAACCCATTAGGCACTAGAGTGGTGTACACTGCATTGCACCTTCCTCTAGACTGTAAGCTGTCATGAGCAGGTTCCTCTGATCCTTCTGTTCTCCACATTTGATTGTACTATTTAATACCTCTGTATGTCTATTCCCAATTGTACAGAGCTATGGAATTTGTTGGCGCTATATAAATAAAGAATGATAATAATAATAATTGCTTAAAATAATTCTGTATCAGTCTATGTTTGTCAAAGGGAAGCCTTATACATAAAAGCAATGCGTTGTTGACCTAAAAGCCCAATTTAACTAACTTAAAATGGTGGAAATTGTAATTCTTCCCAAGTGTACCTCTTTAGGAGATATTAGGGGTCTATACCTCCCAAGTGTCCCTCTTTAGGAGATATTAAAGTCCATACCTCCCAAGTGTCACTTTTTATGAGATTTTAGGGGTCCATACCTCTCAAGTATCCCTCTTTAGGAGATATTAGAGGTTGTTGTTTGTTTCATATAGATTAAATTACCATGACTCTGGTAGTGCTGAGTGGCTGTACTCAGCCTGAACTCGCCTAATAACCTTACCTATATAAAACAGATCTAGGTGTTAATGAAAGAGACCATCAATTTTACGTCCCTTCGTGGTTGCCAATTATGTTACCAGTTTTAACTGGGTCAGCAATAATGTAACCCAGAGAAATATGTATGTATATGTAAATATAATAACTTTACATGTACATATACATAAATATTTCCGTTTATGAGGATTCAGGCGCAAAAGAAATGGTTAAATTAAAAACAGAATTTATAAGAACACCAATCAGAGTCTTAGATCACGCGGCAATTTTAATCTATATTTCCTTATAAGGAATTAAATTGCATGCACAACAAGGATTAAACTAACTACAACAATACACTTAAGACTACAGAACACAAAACATGAATACATTTCTATATACATAAGTGCACTGTGTGTTTTGGCATAATTACCTGGGCAGAGTCCCCTCCAGCACACGCTCTTGTTACAGCTTTCCTTCACTGCCCCTTCTTCTCTTCTTTCCTCCTCCTTCACTCCATCTTCCTCCTCCACTCCTCCTTAACTGACTAAATGGAATCTAATCCCTTGTTTTATACTCTTTACTAGCCATTGCTTTCAATGCAAATATGCCTAAACACATCACAGTGCACTTTGTGATACACAGCTAACAGCTGTGGGTGCCTAGCTTTGCTGGCTAAACCTTATTTAACCCCTTAGTGACCGGCCGTGTGTGCACGTGGCCGGCACTTAACACCCACGGTGCATTTTTTTTTCTTTTCAAAAGATTCTGGAGTCCTCGAATGGCGTGCAGCCGCGCTGGGACCTGGAATCCGAGGACGTACATGTATGTCCTCTGTCCTTAAGGTACATCCACTCAGGACATACATGAACGTCCTCGGGTGTTAAGGGGTTAAGACACTTCTAAATAAGTATAATTTAAGAAGTTAACTTGTCAGCTCAGGGAGGCAAACTGCTAGATGTGTATCAAAGGCAAAAACACATTACAGTGCTCTTTGTGATACACCGCTAACAGGTGTGGGTGCCTAGCTTGCTGGCAAAAACCTTATTTGGGACACTACTGAAAATACCTATTTCTCTGAAGGTTAAGGGAATGTCCACCCAAGGTCAGCAACCCCCTGTCAGATATATACCTACCTTGGTTCTCAGGCCATTTGTCTTATCAGCAAACAGGTGATACCCTCTTTGAGTGGACAAAGGCAACAAGGATGATACATACATCTGATTTGTGTATATATACCATCTGTATTTGCAGAATAAATATTATGTATCAGTATACTGTGTGCACTGTAAACCATACCTGTACATCCCATTATCACTGGTACATATTTATTTATTCAATGATCATTCATAGATAGCATGAGTGCCCATTCTGCAAGGACACAGAGCCCACCTGTCCACAAACAAGCTGACCCCTGTTATTATGGGAGTGAGAGAAAATAGATCTGCATCTTAGCATGCCTGTGGGCCACCTGTCCCAGAACAAGCTGTCCACTGATTTTTGTATAAAATGCAGACATATTTCTCTCTCTCTCTCTCTATCTATCTATCTATCTATCTATCTATCTATCTATCTATCTATCCTATCCTATCTATCTACTGCATTGGTATAACAACAACATCTATTTACATGAAATTGAGATATTACACAAGCAATAACCCATCTGGTAAATCATTAGGGGCTATTAGGGGTCTATACCTCCCAAATGTCCCTCTTTAGGTGATATTGGGGGTCCATACCTCCCAGGTATCAATCATTAGGAGATATTAGGGGTCCATACCTCCCAAGTGTCCCTCTTTAGGGAATTTTAGGGATCTATACTTCTAAAGTGTCCCTCTTTTAGGAAATATCAGGGGGTAGATTTAAAGGCAGGTGTTAAAATAGCTGGTATTCAAAGGCCCTACCAGCTAAAACCACAAAGGACTTCAAGCCACAGAAACTATCTTGTGACTAAACCTTCGTTTTGTGAGTTAAGTTCGCAAAACGCCGCTAAAAGCAGCGATATTGGGAACTTAACATTAAAAAACAATGAACTATCGGTGCCTGACATACTGCCAAGCACCGGTCGTTAACTGATATGTCTTACACTTACCTGTTATCCACTGTCTGTCTTCTTCTGTCTTCTCTTCTTTCTTGTCTCTTCTGTCCTTCTCTTAAAAAAGATGTAAGTACAATGTAGAAATAAGCATCACCCCAATACATACCTTAACCCTTTGCATTCCAGAGCAATACGCTGCGTACCTCTTTGGTGCTCATATGTGTTAAAGAATGTATTAACACTGCCTAGTTCAATAAATATGCTGCCAGTTAGTACTATATGATGTCCAAGTTGTTCACAAGAAATGTCACCATATATGTCATGTTAAAGTAATGCCATGTTAAATAATTGGTAGTGAGTAGTGATGATCGAGCACCCCAATGCTCGGGTGTTCGGGTGCTCTGACCGAGCGCCCCCGGAGGCTCGAGTGCTCGGCCGAGCACCCGAGCCCCATTGAAGTCAATGGGAGGACTCGAGCATTACACCAGGCACCCCCTGCTCTGATGAGGGGAGGGTGCCTGGTCCATTGGAAAAGGGCAGAAAATGATGGAAACACCACAGAAATGGTTCAGGGACAGCATAGGGAGGATGTCTGGATGCATCTTGGACTCCAACGTCGCTGCTGGGAACGATGTTTCGCCCGTAGTACGCCATTATTTACAGACTGACCGTAAAACACACAAAAAGGAAGATAAAAACGACTTTAGGCGAAAAATTGTTACCAAACAGTATTTGCTGTATATTTACTTGTATATCATCTGCAAATTCTGCAAAAAATTTCATCGATTTTTCAGAACTGGGGCCATGATTAAGAGGGAAACGTGCGCAGAGTAAAGCAGGTGTTCAACGTGGTTATGGCCCGGGTAAGGTACAGCATTCAGGAACGGAGGCCGCAGCTACCACAGGTTTTACAACATGTCCGTTTGCCCTTGTTAAGTCCAAAATTTATAGTCGGAACAGTGGGGTCTGATCCATTCAGTAAAAGTGACGAAGTGACTTAGTGGATGAAGCCAAGAACTACCTTCTGCTCTGTCGAACACCCCAGCCCTATTTAATTCAATGGGAGGACCTGAGGCACTCCGATACAACCTGTATATCACAAAATGGAGGGCCTCATTCACATTGTGGTACAATAGTTCAGGTAGTGGTCCAACACTCATAAAGCCTATGCACTAAGTGAAAGGGCTGCCAAAAATTAGACTGCAATGTCACTCCAATACACCCTTTATTACACATAAAGGAGGGCATCATACACACCCTTGAAAAATTAGGATTAATGGCCTGCTGGTGACCCTCTAAAACATTATGGGTGAGGGTCTGCTGCGGAGCTGACCATCCTAAACATTATATGCGAAGGCCCGCTAGTGAGCTGACGCTATAAAACATTATATGAGAGGGCCCGCTAGAGAGCTGACCCAATAAAACATTATATAAGAAGGCCCGCTGGTGAGCTGACCTATACAAAAATTGTCAAACAGGGCCCGCTGGTGAGCTGGCCCTATATAAAAATTATATCACAGGGCCCGCTGGTGAGCTGGCCCTATATAAAAATTATATCACAGGGCCCGCTGGTGAGCTGGCCCTATATAAAAATTATATCACCGGGTATATGGAAGAGGAGGAGGAGGATGAGAAGATTAAGAGTCAACCATATACCCGTTTTTTGGGTGGAAGGGGTGAATGGGAGTACAGAGTATTCCCATCATTGTAAATAACATATCTAAAGTGACTTTATGTTCACCCGGGGCTTTCCTCCAGTGGAGTGGAGAAGTCAGGGGAAATCCAGGCCTTGTTCATTTTTATAAGTGTCAACCTATCAGCATTTTCGGTGGAAAGGCGGATACGCTTATCTGTTATGATGCCACCAGCAGCACTAAATACCCGCTCAGACAGAACGCTGGCGGCAGGGCAGGCCAGCACCTCCAAGGCGTAGAGTGCCAGTTCATACCACGTGTCCAGCTTGGACACCCAGTAGTTGTAAGGCACAGAGGGATCATTGAGGACGCTGACACGGTCTGCTACGTACTCCTTCACCATCTTCCAAAACTTTTCCCTCCTTGTGACACTAGGCTGCGCATCAGGGTAAGGGTGCTGGCGGGGTGTCATGAAGGTGTCCCACGCCTTGGAGAGTGTTGCCCTGCCTTTGTCGGAACTGCTGTGTGCTCCCCTTTTCTCCCCTTCTCGGTTGGCCAAGGTAGCACGTACTCTGCCGCCAGAGTTGTCAGATGGAAAATTTTGGAGCAATTTTTCAACAAGAACCTTCTGGTATTGCACCATTTTGCTTGTCCTCTCCACCGGAGGAATGAGAGATGAGAAATTCTCTTTGTAGCGGGGGTCCAGAAGGGTGAACACCCAGTAATCTGTGTTGTCTAAAATGCGTATAACGCGTGGGTCACGGGAAAGGCAGCCTAACATAAAGTCAGCCATGTGTGCCAGAGTACCAACAGGCAAGATTTCGCTGTCCTCACCAGGAGGATGACTCTCAATCTCCTCATCCTCTTCCTCCTCTTCTGCCCACCCACGCTGAAGAGATGGAACTAAAGTTCCATGGCTACCCTTTGTAGCGGAGACAACCGTGTCTTCCTCCTCCTCCTCCTCCGCCTCCTCCAATTGTCGCTGAGAAGACGAAGTGAGGGTGCTCTGGCTATCACCTTGTGTAAGCTCTTCCTCCCGCATTTCCACCTCTTCCACATGCAAAGCGTCGGTTTTAATTGTGAGCAGCGAGCGTTTCAGTAGACACAGAAGTGGGATGGTTACACTGATAATAGAGTTATCGCCGCTCACCATCTGTGTCGATTCCTCAAAATTGCGTAAAACCTCACAGAGGTCTGACATCCATTCCCACTCCTCACTTCTGATTACAGGAAGTTGAACGGAGAGGCGACGACCGTGTAACAGCTGGTACTCCACTACTTCCCTCTGCTGCTCACAAAGCCGGGCCAACATGTGGAAGGTGGAGTTCCAGCGCGTGCTCACGTCACACAGCAGCCGGTGAGCTGGCAATTGTAAGCGCTGCTGCAGCTTCAACAGGCCGGCTGAAGCTGTTGATGACTTACGGAAATGTGCACACACGCGGCGCACCTTGGTCAAGAGATCATGCAAATTGGGGTAGGTTTTTAGAAATCGCTGAACCACTAAATTAAATACATGCGCTAGGCATGGTACGTGTGTGAGCTTGCCGAGCTCCAAAGCCGCCACCAAGTTATGCCCATTATCACACACAACCATGCCTGGTTGCAGGTTGAGTGGCGAGAGCCACTGCTCGGTCTGGTGACTAATCCCCTGCAACAGCTCTGAGGCCGTGTGCTGTTTGTCCCCAAGGCAGATCAGCTTCAGCACGGTCTGTTGACGCTTCCCCACTGCAGTGCTACACTGCTTCCAGCTACCGGCTGATGGGTGAGTGGCGCTGCGAGCAGAGAATTCGGAGGTGTAAACGGAGGAGGAGGAGCCAATAACGTAGGTGCTGGCGGAAACCCTGATGGAGGTAGGGCCCGCAATCCTCGGCGTGGGTAGCACCTGTGCCATCCCAGGGTCCGAGTCGCTCCCAGCCTCCACGACATTCACCCAGTGTGCCGTCAGGGAAATGTAGCGTCCCTGGCCACAAGCACTTGTCCATGTGTCAGTCGTTAAGTGGACCTTCCCAGTAACTGCGTTGGTCAGGGCACGGGTGATGTTACGGGACACATGGTGGTGTAAGGCGGGGACGGCACACCGGGAAAAGTAGTGGCGGCTGGGGACTGCGTACCGAGGGACAGCTGCTGCCATCAGGCTGCAGAAGGACTCAGTCTCCACAAGCCTAAATGGCAGCATTTCGATGGCCAGTAATTTGGAAAGGTGTGAGGTTAGTGCTATGGCCTGTGGGTGGGTGGCTGGGTATTTTCGCTTGCGCTCAAATGCCTGGGGTAATGACATTTGGACGCTGCGCTGGGACAGGGAAGTGGATGTGGTCGCTGATGGTGCTTCAGATGGTACAGGTGCAGGGCGGGAGGTATGCGGGCCTGCACCTTCGACAGGCGATTGGCCGGCACCGAAAACAGGGGAAGAGGAGGCAGTGGTGTGGCCTGCAGACACAGATTGGCGATCCGGGCGTTCCTCCCACTTATTACGGTGCTTGGATGCCATGTGTCGGATCATGCTGGTGGTGGTGAGGTTGCTAGTGTTCATGCCTCGGCTCATTCTGGTGTGGCACAGGTTGCAAACTACAATTCTTTTGTCGTCCGCACTTTCCTTAAAAAAACGCCATACCGCGGAACACCTAGCCCTTGGCAAGGGAGATTTACGCAAGGGGGTGCTCCGTGGAACATTTGCGGGCCGGTTTGGTGCGGTCCGCCTTCTTTCTTTAGCCACACCACTGCCTCTTCCAGCCTGTTGCGGTGCTGCAGATGGCTCACCCTCAGGACTGCTGTCATCGCTCGGCTCTCCACCTTCCCAGGTGGGGTCAGTGACCTCATCGTCCACCAAGTCCTCCTCCACTTCCTCACTCTGATCATCCTCCTCATTTCTTGATCCCACCACATAGTCAGTCATTGACAACTGTGTATCATCCTCCTCATCAAGGTCTTGAGACAGTAATAGTGGTTGATTTGATGGCAACTGTGTCTCATCATCATCATCATCCACTTCCTTTGACCTTAAATGCCGTTCCCCTCTGTCATCTTCTTGTGATTGGGTACCCTCTAGAGGTTGTGAATCAGGGCACAAGATCTCATGTTCCTCTGCAAGCGTGCTTGGAGAGAGGTTCAAATGAAGGACTGGTGATGAGACGAGCTCCTCACTATATCCCAGTGTGGGATCACTTCTTTGGCCAGACCCTCTATGGTGGGAGGAAGGATGATCAGGGTGAGGATTGTGTTGACCAGACTCTTGGCTACTGAGAGTGGACTTGGTGGAAGACAGGGTGGTGCTTAACCGACTGGAAGCAGTATCAGCTGAAATCCAACCGACCACCTGTTCGCAGTGGTCTGACCTCGAGAGTGATGTCCTGCGACGCCCTGTAAACTGAGACATGAAGCTAGGTATGGTGGATGTCTTTCTTTCTTGTGCTCTGGCACCAGGCACAGTTTCTACGCGTCCTGACCCGCGCCCTGAACTATCAGGATCACGTCCACTTCCCCGTCCCTTTTTACCCGCCTTCTTCATATTACACGGAATATGTGCTGCTAATCTGCGGCTAGGCACAGTGAACGGAATATGTGACGTTTATTTTTTAAACTTTGCACACTAAACAGAATGTGCTGCTAATCTGCAACTTTGCACACTAAACAGAATGTGCTGCTAATCTGCGGCTAGGCACAGTAAACGGAATATGTGACGTTTATTTTTTAAACTTTGCACACTAAATAGAATGTGCTGCTAATCTGCGGCTAGGCACAGTGAACGGAATATGTGACGTTTATTTTTTAAACTTTGCACACTAAACAGAATGTGCTGCTAATCTGCAACTTTGCACACTAAACAGAATGTGCTGCTAATCTGCGGCTAGGCACAGTGAACGGAATATGTGACGTTTATTTTTTAAACTTTGCACACTAAACAGAATGTGCTGCTAATCTGCAACTTCGCACACTAAACAGAATGTGCTGCTAATCTGCGGCTAGGCACAGTGAACGGAATATGTGACGTTTATTTTTTAAACTTTGCACACTAAACAGAGTGTGCTGCTAATCTGCAACTTCGCACACTAAACAGAATGTGCTGCTAATCTGCGGCTAGGCACAGTGAACGGAATATGTGACGTTTATTTTTTAAACTTTGCACACTAAACAGAATGTGCTGCTAATCTGCAACTTTGCACACTAAACAGAATGTGCTGCTAATCTGCGGCTAGGCACAGTGAACGGAATATGTGACGTTTATTTTTTAAACTTTGCACACTAAACAGAATGTGCTGCTAATCTGCAACTTCGCACACTAAACAGAATGTGCTGCTAATCTGCAGCTAGGCACAGTGAACGGAATATGTGACGTTTATTTTTTAAACTTTGCACACTAAACAGAATGTGCTGCTAATCTGCAACTTCGCACACTAAACAGAATGTGCTGCTAATCTGCGGCTAGGCACAGTGAACGGAATATGTGACGTTTATTTTTTAAACTTTGCACACTAAACAGAATGTGCTGCTAATCTGCGGCTAGGCACAGTGAACGGAATATGTGACGTTTATTTTTTAAACTTTGCACACTAAACAGAATGTGCTGCTAATCTGCAACTTCGCACACTAAACAGAATGTGCTGCTAATCTGCAACTTCGCACACTAAACAGAATGTGCTACTAATCTGCGGCTAGGCACAGTGAACGGAATATGTGACGTTTATTTTTTAAACTTTGCACACTAAACAGAATGTGCTGCTAATCTGCAACTTCGCACACTAAACAGAATGTGTTGCTAATCTGCGGCTAGGCACAGTGAACGGAATATGTGACGTTTATTTTTTAAACTTTGCACACTAAACAGAATGTGCTGCTAATCTGCAACTTCGCACACTAAACAGAATGTGCTGCTAATCTGCAACTTCGCACACTAAACAGAATGTGCTGCTAATCTGCGGCTAGGCACAGTGAACGGAATATGTGACGTTTATTTTTTAAACTTTGCACACTAAACAGAATGTGCTGCTAATCTGCAACTTTGCACACTAAACAGAATGTGCTGCTAATCTGCGGCTAGGCACAGTGAACGGAATATGTGACGTTTATTTTTTAAACTTTGCACACTAAACAGAATGTGCTGCTAATCTGCAACTTTGCACACTAAACAGAATGTGCTGCTAATCTGCAACTTTGCACACTAAACAGAATGTGCTGCTAATCTGCAACTTTGCACACTAAACAGAATGTGCTGCTAATCTGCGGCTAGGCACAGTGAACGGAATATGTGACGTTTTTTTTTTAAATTTGTGCCCCCCCAAACAAAATATAACTGCTGCCCCCACACACAACAGTCCTAAAAAGGACTTTTGGGTCTTTATATGGTGTTCCAACACTTTTCTTCTCCCTACACTGACTTTCCCTTCCTATCCTCATCTCTCCCTGGCTAAGACTGAGCCGAACTCGCTGGTCAGGTGCTATACAGCACCCGATCACGGGTTCTGGCCAGCCAATCAGTGTAATGCCAGCAGCCAACATGGCTGCTGGCATTACACTGATGTCAGAGCCTCCCCGCACGTTTATTGGCTGCGCAGCAGCCGCGAAACGTGCGGGGAGGAGACCCGAACATGGCGGGCGAGCACATGCGGTACTCGTATGAGTACCGCCATGTGCCGAGCAGAGCGATGCTCGAGCCGAACCGAGCTTCGGCCGAGCATGCTCGCTCATCACTAGTAGTGAGCCTACCTTTATATATGGGCAGTCTCACTTGCAATTTCCTCACAGCCATTGGCTGGGATATGCTTACTCACATCCCAGCCAATCAGCTCTGAGTAACTGTGTTTTGAAACTGATTGACTGGGATGTGAGTAAAAATATCCCAGCAAATGGCTGTGAGGGAATTGCAAGTGAGACTGCCCATATATAAAGGCAGGCTCACTACCAATCCCCTCAGTGTGTAATGGGCAACGGCCCGTGAGGAAGATGAGGGGGCTGTGTCTGTGCTGCATAATGCTGTCTACGCTGCCACCGCCTCCGCAGCCGCACACAGTTGCAAAGGCAATAAGCAATATTGTAATAATATACATAAAGCTAAGTATCTTGCAGAAATACATTTAACATGGCATTATTTAACATGACAGATATGGTGACATGTATTGGGAACAACTTGGACATCGTATAGTACTAACTGGGAGCATATTTATTGAACTGGACAGTGTTAATACAGTCTTTAACCCATTTGAACACCAGAGAGGTATGCAACGCGTTGCTTTGCAATGCGTTGTGTACACCTCTGGCACTCAAGGGGTTAAAGGATGTATTAGGTTGATGCTTATTTCTACATTGTACTTATATATTTTTGTTTTTTTACAGCAAGAAGACTGAAGAAAGAAGGGAAGGACATAAGATATAGAAGAGAAGGAAAAAAAGGACATAAGATGACCAGCATGCTGAGGACTCCTCTGGACATCAGGATTAATGGTAAGTGTTACTTGTAATGTGATGTTGCTTTACTTAGTCGGATTAACCCTATGTGTGCCGGCGGGGTAATTATACCCCACTGGCACTCATAGGGTTAATTGTACTAACGTTGGACACGTTTTAGGCACTTTGGATGTATTGATGTGAGGTTTAGGGCCCCACATCTATACATCCACTGAGGACTTTGTTTTTTTTTTTCCCATTAATAGCTGCGTTAGCTGCCTAAAGATCCAATAAGGGACTTTATGGCCAAACAAACGGGGTGTTAAATTTTATGTGATAAAGTGAGTCCCTTATTGAATTTTTACAGCTAACCCAATCCATTAAATGGCAACTTAGTTAGTGTAGCGGCCGTATCACTTGGTGAACTGCCGTTAGCTGTTCATTACATGGACCTTTAAATGGCTTACTACACGTTAACACACCCGGTAGTGCTTTTTTTTGCTAACGAAAGCCTTTAAATCTACTCCTAGGGGTCCATACCTCCCAAGTATCCCTCTTTAGGGAATATTAGGGGTTCATACCTCCCACGTGTCCCTCTTTAAGATATATTAGAGGTCCATATCCCCCAAGTGTCCCTCGTTAGCGGGACAGTCCCACTCTGAGACCCAAATCCCTCTGTCCCTCTTTCCCACCCTGGTGTCCCTGTGTTTTGGAGATCAGACTGTGTGCTGTGTACACTACCGGTCAAAAGTTTTGGGACACCCCAATCTTTGCTACTTTTAGTTATTTTCATATAACTTGACAAAAATGTTAGAAAAACATGTCAACATTGGGTATTTCTAAATTTAGCAGGGTTTTTTTAGCGTTTATAGGTGTGTAAAAGATTTTTAGTGCTAAAGTTAAAAAAAAATGTGCATTTGTCACTTTTGTTTCATCATATTTTATAAATTGTTTTACGGGAAATTTGATGAAAATAATGGCGTCTTTAGAAAGACCATCTTATGGCCAGAAAAACAGTATATATGGTCCAGGGACCATGGCTGTTTTAACAGTTCTACTGTGTTAGCTGTAATTTTCCTCTTACTCATTTAATGTACCCACATATATTATATACTGTTTTTCTGGCCATAAGATGGGTTTTCTAAAGATGCCATTATTTTCATCAAATTTCCTATAAATCAATTTATAAAATACTAGTTAAAAAGCCTGTGTACACGGGCCACAGTGCCACCCAGCAGCCTCGCCTGGTGCCCGGAGCCATTCTGCTCACTGCCCGCGCTGCAGTCATGCTTAGTACAGAGTGACCAAATGTGCCGTGTTTGGGCAATCTGTACTGCGCATGACTGCAACGTGGGCAGTCTCTACTGCACATGACTGCAGCACGCTCAGTCTCTACTGCACAGGACTGCAGCACGCTCAGTCTCTACTGCACAGGACTGCAGCACGCTCAGTCTCTACTGCACAGGACTGCAGCACGCTCAGTCTCTACTGCACAAGACTGCAGCACGCTCAGTCTCTACTGCACAGGACTGCAGCACGCTCAGTCCCTACTGCACAGGACGGCAGCACGCTCAGTCTCTACTGCGCATGATGGCTTCTGACAAACATCCTAGCAAATTGTTATATAGGATGATGAAACAAATGTAAAAAATGCACTTTTTTTATCTTTGGCACTAAAAATCTTTTACACACCTACAAACGCTAAAAAAACCCCTGCTAAATAGATTATAATATTTGTCTTGATTTTAGAAATACCCAATGTTGACATGTTTTTCTAATGTTTTTGTCAAGTTATATGGCAATAACTAAAAGCAGCAAAAATTGAGGTGTCCCAAAACTTTTGACCGGTAGTGTATATAAGTTTATCATCTTGCTCCACAGCAATAAAACTCACATTAATGTTTATGTAAACATCAGTATCTGTGTTTATAAATTAGTCTGTGTAAATAAAATATTTGGTCTTGTTGTAAATCATTCAGTTACATGAAGAGGTGTCAGTAGGTCACAAAGTAACCTAGGAATTCTCATTAATGCCTTGCTCACCAGCCACACCCCCAGCAACACCATCTAAAACAAAAGTGCCCTTCTTGGGCCATTTGAAATATCGGGATGAATGCTGCACCATAGAAGAACTAAAATTTCCCCAAATTCCCTTTGATTTACATATAACTTTTAATCCCCGAAGTGCTAAAGAGGACTCCCTAGCTCTCAAGGGATTATATTGACAATTGAAATCATTGTGGTTTTGTGGAATTTTCATCTCACCCTATGGTAAAGTTGGTTTGCTACAGAAATGAACCTCTTTAGCTTACTGAATTCCATATGTATGAAGTTCAGTAGAAAATGGGGGGCAGATGTTCACTACTTGTTTACTGAATTCCATATGTAAGTGGAGTAGGAAATAGGGAGCAGAGGATCTCTACTAGCTTACTGAGTTCCGTATGTACAAAGTGCATTAGGAAATGGGGTGCAGATAATTTCAAGTAGCTTTCAGAATTCTGCATTGATGAAGTGGAGTAGGAAATAGGGTTCAGAGAATCTACTAGCTTACTAAATTCCATATGTATGAAATGGAGTAGGAAATAGGGAGCAGAGGATCTGAAGTAGCTTACTGAATTCCATATGTATGAAGTGGAGTAGGAAATAGGGAGCAGAGAATCTACTAGCTTACTAAATTCCATATGTATGAAATGGAGTAGGAAATAGGGAGCAGAGGATCTACTAGCTTACTAAATTCCATATGTATGAAATGGAGTAGGAAATAGGGAGCAGAGGATCTCAAGTAGCTTACTGAATTCCGTATGTATGAAGTGGAGTAGGAAATAGGGAGCAGAGGATCTCTGCTAGCTTACTGAATTCCGTATGTATGAAGTGGAGTAGGAAATAGGGAGCAGAGAATCTACTAGCTTACTAAATTCCATATGTATGAAATGGAGTAGGAAATATGGAGCAGAGGATCTCAAGTAGCTTACTGAATTCCGTATGTATGAAGTGGAGTAGGAAATAGGGAGCAGAGGATCTCTGCTAGCTTACTGAATTCTGTATATATGAAGTAGAGTAGGAAATGGGGTGCTGAAGATCTCTACTGCTTAGTCACTATGACCCATATTTATAAAAGCATACTGGAGTTATTCAGTAGTAACCCAACTACAAAATGGGGACAAATGAAAATTCACATGGTCCTGAATACAGCTAATTAACCCCATTGAATGCACTGTAGACCTCTCTAGCATTCAAAGGGTTAAAAGCCCAATTTAATTTACCAGGAATTTTTATTTACTCTATTTTTGATTTACTCTAATCGCACCATTAAGAACATTTTACAGACACTTTCTTTATTACTCCAGTTTTATAAATCTCCTCCTAAGTGACTAAACAGTAAAGATCCTCCTCACCCCATTTCCTGCGCCACCATACATGGGCATACCTCCCAAGTGTCCCAAGTGTTTAGGATGGACAGTCCCTCTTTTAGACCCAAATCCCTCTGTCCCCCTTTCCCACCCTGATGTCCCCTCTTTTTAGGAGATCAGGTTGTGTGGTGTGTATATACGTGTATCACTATTCTTTGTTTAAACATCAGTATAGGTGTTTATAAATTAAGCTGTGTAAATAAAATACTTTGGTCTTGTTATAAGTCATTTATTAGGTTATACAAGGATGTGTCAATATGTCAAGAAATAGACTCAAAATTCTCAGTAATGCACCGCCCACCAGCCACGCCCCCAGCAATACCCCCTAAAACATGAGTGTTCCTCTTTGGCAATTTGATCTGTTGGGAGGTATGGACTTGATAATACATGATATTTGCCCTTTAAGTTCTTACATTGAAATATAAAAAATACTGATAGTTATCTCCCTACACTCTTGTCATACATTATTATATATGGCTTAGGTTTTTCCATGAACTTTATTCCGTGATTTAACATCAATTAAAGGGATAGTAATACTTAAAATGTAAAAAAAAATATGTTGTAGGGTTTATCCCCCTGAGTAAAACAAGAGTACTCCCACTGCTGAAAGGTGTTTCATTCAAAAGTTATTAATTTTCAAAGTTGAATTTTTTAGGTGCAATATCACAGTGGCCTGAAATTGTACAGTGGCGCTGTTGCTACATGATCCTATGGAGATTTATGGTCAACTGACCAGAGTTGTCCATAGGATCGTGTAGCAACAGCGCCACTGTGCAATTTCAGGCCATTGTGATATTGCACCTAAAAAATTCAACTTTGAAAATTAATCACTTTTGAATACAACACCTTTCAGCAGTGGGAGTACTCTTGTTTTACTCAGGGGGATAAACCCTACAACATATTTTTTTTTACATTTTAAGTATTACTATCCCTTTAAATTAAACGATTCACATATATCATCAACCATCTGTAGTGTTTCATATCCCTTCTGACATTTTTCATTCACCATGGAGAGGTATTTTAACCCTCTGAGTGCCAGAGGGATACGCAATGCATTGCAAAGCACTGAATTGTGTACCCCTCTAGCACTAAAAGGATTACAATTTTCATGCTGACATTTTTAATATGACGTCATGGTAATTGTTTCAAATGGTCGTACGCTCTTTTGCATTATTACAGAGTGCAGCATGATGTGATACAGCCGGAGCAGCAGATGACCTTTCAGTACTTGATAAATCGTAGCTGCAAGTGTGGAGCACAGTCCAACTGAAACTTTCTGGAGACATAAGCTGCCGTAATGCGCTCCTCAAAGCCAGATCAGCATTCCCTCAGCTACGTTTGTCCCCATCTCTACAACCACAAACCAATCGGAATAGGAGCCTCAGTACTCCCTCTGTCCCTTGGGGCCCATGTACATACCTTGCCCCTCATCCACTGAGTTGTCAAAGTGTTAATGGGTGCGTTGCGCACCCCTCTGGCATTCAAAGAGTTAATGTCAGTTGTATGTGTCTGTTTGCCTGTGACCTTTCACAACTCGACAAGAGAATCTCACTCTTTCCTGCAGTGCAAGATTCTCATGTCGACATTTTGATTAAGGCGACCTGGTTAATGTATCAAAAGGTCGCACACTGTTTCGCGTGCAGCTTTTTAAAAGGATACCACAAGAACTGAGCTAATGACTGCAGCACCTGTGCATAATCTTTGAAAAACCTGCACTGTCTTTGTCCTTTCGGAATGCAGTTTGACATCCCTGACACTGAGCTGATCTATACACTAGAGGCCATATCCAATAAGTTGCGCAATTTTTTAAGTTTCACAATGTGTTGGAGAACTCTAGCTTTTAAGGGGTTAAATACACCATTTAACTCAATGTGAATTTGTGAGAACCCACTCCTGGTGATCTCTTAGATTGCTTTCAGTTCAGGTACTGTGAGAATCTGCTCTCAGAGATCACTCTCTGATTGCCTGCAGTTCTGGTGGTCACCTTACCATGCCACCCTCTAACAACTCCCTTCCATGTTGAAGAACTCTTTTGTATGTTTACTGTGCTTTAAAACCTTTGAGTGCAATCTGTGTACCTTTCCTAGAATAGATCTGATGATAAACACCCTCTTTGGCTAGGACCTCTGGAGGGTGTCTGGGTGGTGGGGAGTAGTGTGAGACCCAGCTCTCAGAGATCCAAATCTTAGATTGCCTGCAGGTCTGGTGCTCACCTGACCATAGCCCCATTACCTTTTTATACCTCAGCTGTGGGCTTTAATAGATTCTTTTGCAGACTCATTAATACTAATGGCTCAAAGGGCAACACTTAGTCCTTTATCTGCTATTTCTAGATATTGCAGTGGGTATCTAGTCATGTGACAAACAAGTCAATCTACAGTCCAGTATATCTCTGCACAAAGGGTCCCTCTTTATGAATGTGTAACTCCTATCTTCCTTCTTCTTTTTTCTTTAATCTTCTTCTATCTTTTCTCTTTCCTCTTCTCTCTTTTTCTCGCCATCTTCTTTCTTCTTCTGTTCTGTCTTCTTCTGTTCTGTGTCACATTCATATTCCTGTAAAAGAAAGAAAAACAGAAATATGTGCCACAAACATAACTCAGACATATGTGCCTAGTTTAACCCCATGAGTGCCAGAGGGGTACCTTCTGGCACTTTGAGCACCTTTCTGGCACTCAGAGGGTTAAGCAATGCACAAAAGTCCGAGTTAAAATTGTTGATGTTGCAAACCAGCAAAAATAGTTTCACCATTTTTTTCAATAATATTCTATCCATGTTTGCCAAGGGAAAATCTAAACTTTTGTGCGAAAAATTGATTATTATGAAAATGCCCCCTTTGTGTTCTCTGCTGGCAGGAATAGCAGAAAACAGCAACTGAGGATGTCTGGTGAGAGGCAGACTTAGGATGACAGCAACACTGGAGATGTAGCCAGCAGCAAACTGCAGAACACTGGAGCAGGCAGGACTCTGTCAGTAGATAGATACAGCAACTGAGGATGACTGATGCAAGGCAAACTCAGGTTTACAGCAACACTGGAGATGTAGACAACAGCAAGCTGCAGAACACTGTAGCAGGCAGGACTCAGTCAGTAGATGGATACAGCAGACAGTTTTACAAGACTACAAAACTAAGGATGACTGGTGCGAGGCAGACTCAGGATGACAGCAACACTGGAGATGTAGCCAGCAGCAAACTGCAGAACAATGGAACAGGCAGGACTCAGTCAATAGATACTGCAGACTTTTTTACAAAAGCTGAAAAACAATAGAGCCAGACTGAACAACCTGTATAGTGGAACAACAATGTAGACTTTAAATTCCCCCCTGTGTCTCACCAAGTCAGGGGGGTGTCCTGTGCCCAACCAACCACGGTTCCAGAGTTTGGTAAGCTGAAGCGCTTAGAGTATTATAGTACTATGGATGATTGCAGATGAAGTCCTTTTTTGTTTTTCTAATCTGCATCGAACCTGAGAGCAGGGTAACCCAGTTTTGGCAGGTTGACTTTTAAAAAAGTAATTTGCTCCATGAGCTGGGGGGCCAATTGAGAGCGCTGGGGGCTAAGTATATTTCCTGTTACGGAAAATACCCGCTCACTCTGGACAGTGGTTGGGGGACAAGAAAGCAACTCCTGGGCTCCAGGGACAAAGTAGGCCACACAGCCCTCTTGTTATCCCAGAAAGTCAAGGGATCTGTACTTGGGGGCAAAGAAGGTTCCGTAAGGTAAGCCATAACCTCAAACTCAGCCCTTTTTCTATTGATGGGGAGCTGTTTGTTTTGTCCGAAGCATAATCTGTCCATTGCCTCAGCATAAAAAGCAGCAGCTGCTCCACCGGAGCAAGATGAAGTGCTACTGGTGCTGCTACTGATAGGTCCTGGAAGACCGCCATACTCCTCCAGCTCATCAGTGGAATCTTCTCCCGCCTCCTGTGACTGCATCCTGTTTTTTCTTTGCCTCTCACGCACCCTCGCTATCAATTGTTCCCTCCAGGCAGCGAGTGAATTGGAACTAAGTGCCATCTTGCGTTTGATTCGAGGATCACAAATTGTGGCAAGCATTTATTTGGGACAATTATCCATGCGCTCTTCCATGCGCTGAGTTAGTTCCTTCTTCAGCCTCGTTAGAAGGGCAGCAACATCGGGAAGCGTTCCCTATGGGCAAGGAAATTGTCCAATTTTAAGGAGAGGAGCGTGAAGAGGGGAATGACTTCTGCCAGGCTAGTATTCTCTTTGCTCAAAATTTCCATCAAAGGATGGAAAGGCATGAGGACTGTCACTACCTGTTCCATAAGGGCCCAGTCAGCCGTGCCAGTGTTCCGTTACTGCCAATGAAATGTTGACATGACATTGCGTGAATTGCCTTTTTCTGCTCCAGGATACGCTCTAGCATATCTAAGGTGGAGTTCCACCTGGTCCCAACATCTTGTTTTAGGTGGTGCTCTGGGACGTCTGCCTTTTTCTGTTCCTCCCTGAGGAGCTGGCTATCTTTGACTCTCTGATGGAAGTGGCCAGCAATTTGTTGGCACGACTCCAGAAGTGCTGGCAACCTTCCAGCATTACTGCCATCCCGGAGAGCCTTTATCATGTTAGCTGCACGATCAGTAACCACAAACCCCATTTGTGACTGTGCCTACCTGCTCCCCTAGCCGCTGCACAACCATGTTCTGCAGTGCTTTTGTGAATATTATTTGAGGTGTGCTGCTGCTCCATTACCTCAGCATGGAGGAGGAAAGAGCAGTGTCCCTTCTTAGCTACAGCACCTGAACTTTTTGTTGGTAAAGATGTGTATTGCAACACATTGGGTTGCCACCAATGCAGCATCAATGGCAGGAAGCCATGCTGGCCACTCGAACCACTCCATAAGTCAGTGGTAAAGTGCACTGACTGGCCACCAGCCTTTCTTAGCAGGTCCTTCAAAAGCCCAACGCACGACCGGTACAGTGAGGGAACTATAGTTCTACTAAATGTGGTGCGGGATGAAATTTTATATCTGGGTGTGACAGCCTCCATAAGTTTCTGGAAGGGCTACCCGTCCACCAAATTAAAAGTAGCACCCCCAATGGCTATGAGCTGTGCAATGTGGTGTGTAATTTTCCTGGACTGCTGTCTGCACATCCCCTTGGAATGAAACCCACCAAGATCTTCCAGTGTGGCCTGTATTGATTTTGGGATGGGCTGTGACTGTCTGCTCTTACTAGGACCAGATGTGGCATGATCCCCCTGCTCTTTCTCCTTCTGCCTACTGGTGGTGAGTGTGACATTGCTATATGCAGTTCTAGTAGTGCCACTTTCTGCACTTATTAACACTGACTTATGGTAGTTGTTAAGGTGTTGGTTCATCCCGGAGGTGGTTAAATGACACAACACCTGCCCACAGCTAACTTCATTGCGGCACAATTTACATTTTGCTAGCTGACCAACGCCAAGTGCCACAAAATGGTCCAGCTCTTCGGAGCAACGGATGACTCTGGAAGTTGGTGGAGAAGAACAAACTGAGGTGACACTTTCTTCATCTTCACATGCTGGAACAACCTCACTTTGCTTTTTCTTTCTGCGTATCGTTACAGGGGTACCAGTAGACCTAAAGATGGCAGCAGGGATGTTGGGACTGGGATTGGAGGAGGATAGCGGAGTAACAGTGGTACTGGTGGTGGAGATACAAGCAGCTACTGCCTGGCTGGGAGACTCAATTGGAACTGGAGAGGCAGGTGTTGAGTTGCTGTCGCTCCCATCCTGTTCTGCCGGGCTGTCTCTGTGGGCACTCGGGTACTTCCGGTATCGTCCACATCTTGCCAGTGACGTCATCTGCAGGCGCCTATATCTGGAGCGTCTTCCAAGTAGTCGGTGCACTCTCACAGTGTGTCCTGACTCAGTCCTAGCGTGCTCTTGTCTTGCCCTAGTCTTGTACTTTAGCAACCCACAGTGTACCGAACTGGCCTGCCTGACTACTCTTTTGCCTGATCCCTATATTCAACTTGTACTCAACCTACAGTGTACCGAACCGGCCTGCCTGACTACTCTTTTGCCTGATCCTTATACTCAACTTGTACTCAACCTACAGTGTACCGAGCCGGCCTGCCTGACTATTTCTTAGCCTGATTTCTGAGCTGCATTATGCCCCTTGAGCTCTGTTCCGGTGGGATTGCTACCCAGAGCTTCTGCCATCTATGCGCTAGCCTGACAGGATTTCCCTCCGGAATCCCATCTCCAGGTCAGTGTCTTTCACCCTAGGACTCCATTCTGGGTGTCTTGGCTTTCGAGGGGCGTTTCAGCTACCAGGTGGCCTTCGCTCTCTAGCTACGCCCGCTACTCAGCGCACTCCAGCCTTTGCTCCCCCCTGCAGGGGAGCTTGTACTGTTAGTAGTGTTGCCATCTGGGTCTGGGTTCCGGCTCAACCGGAACCGGACATCTGTCTTCACGGCCAGCAACTCTATCTGGCTTCGGCCACAGCAAGGCCTTGCTCCTGGTAGTCCCCGCTCACAAGCTCCGAACCCCAGCGACGCTCCCCAGCACTCACTTCCCGGCAGGAAGACACCTGTTCCGCCCGTGCGCGTTCAGGTTGTGACAGTAGGTTTTGACAGGAAGAAAAATCAACATCAGCAAGAGATTTTAGGGAGCCCTGCTCAATTCCCGGTTCTGCCTGGTGGCTACCGGGAAATGGTAAACTATCTCCCTCAATATAGTCAATAACATTTTCTGGAGTAAATATGCTCTCAGTGGCAGTGACAGTGGTGGCAGGACAAATGTTATTCAAATACTGCAATAATTTCCGTTTTGGCTGCTTACATGGACGTTCATTATAAAAATCTTGCTTTGATACTGCCCACAGTATCCAAGCACCAGTAGAGTTACAGACGCTAGGCGTCCCCAGGTTTATAGAACTGGCAGTAGCGGAGGTGGTGACTAAACTGGCAGTGGCACTAGTAACTGTGCAGGTCGTTCTGGGGGGATCATCACCAAACAGCTGACGAGACACAGGTGACGGCTGCTTCGTGGTCTCAGAGGAGAACCTGGACCTCTCTACCCTGCTAGTAGAGGTAGAGCGACCTGCAGTTCCCTTCTTATTTTTATTTTTTGGTTTGGAGTGCTGCTGCTGAGTCTGATTAGTACTACTGAAAATACTCTTCTTTGCCCGCCTGCTGCTGCTAGCTCTGCTTGAAAGCAACATCACTGTGGTGGTGTTGGTAGTTGCTGGGTCACTGCAGCTGGTACCAGGAGAGGAACATCAGGTTGTTCACTATCACTCAAGTCCATTACAGATAGGTAGGTAGTGTACTATAATAATTTGACAATTTTACAACCTGGCCACACGACAACTGTCAGACTGGCTGTGTCACTCTGAAAATTATTCAAATAAATTCCTATTATTATTTTTAATATTTAACACAGGAACCATGGTGACTCACCCATGCGATGGCAATAGGTACTAGGCCTGCCTGCCTGCGTAAACAACTGTGAGATTGGCTGTGTCACTCTGAAAATTATTCAGACAAACTCCTAATATTAATTTTAATATTTAACACAGGAACAATGATGACTCTCCCTTGTCATGGCAATAAGGTACTAGGCCTCCCAGTCCCTACGCAACTGTGAGATTGGCTGTGTCTCTCTGCAAATTATTCAAACAAACTCCTAATATTAATTTTCATATTTAACACAGGAACAATGATGACTCTCCCTTGCCTTGGCAATAGGTTACTAGGCCTCCGAGTCCCTACAAAACAGTGAGATTAGCTGTATCTCTCTACAAATTATTCAAACTCCTAATATTCATTTTAATATTTAACAAAGGAACAATAATGACTCTCCATTGCGATGGCAATAAGGTAATAGGCCTCCCTACACAACTGTGAGATTGGCTGTGTCACTCTTAAAATTATTCAAACAAATTCCTAATATTAATTTTAATATTTTACACTGGAACAAAGATGTCTCTCCCTTGCAGTGTCAATAACTGGCACTAATGCTGGCTGCCTGCCTATACCTATCTGCCTGCCTACACAACACTGGACACTCTCTATCTGCTTCTTCTTTCTCTGAGCTCCCCCATGCACTAACAGGAAATGCAAGAGCCGTCTGGGTGTCTATGATGTCATTAGTCCAACTCCCATCATGAAACAAAGAAGCCAATTGGATTAGAGAGGGAGGGAAAGTAGCGCGCGTGCGCTGGGAGAATGTCATCCGAATATCGGAATCTTGGCACAAATTTCTGCCCAGCTTCAAAAAAACAAATGGCTCTAGGCTTTCGACAGTTCTGAATGACCTTTATTTGTCCGAATTCTGAATGTGGACGAACCAATTCGCACAAGTCTATTAGCAATTCTCCTGATTGTGTGTTCAGCATTGGCAACCTCTAGCATTTAAGAGATTAATGGTGCGATGCAGGAAACGTGTGCAATCGCTATTTCCCGTTTGAAAACCACTAGGGAATAGGTTTGCGCATGATTTTGTTGAATTGCGCATGAAAAAAATCAAGATTAGCAAACGGCTGCGAATATTTATTTTTTTGTGGGCGTGGCTAAGATTAATGAATCTGTGTGAGTGGAATAGTGAATGCGCCTAATGCAGGAACTGCTATTGCGAATTAATTTATATGTCTGTGTATTGTTGTCATAAAATGGAATTTTGTATGCACAATTCAAGAAGCGTTCGGTATTTAGCTTCCTGGATTAGAACATGCGCAAAATCTATCTGCGCTCAAAAATGCCTTAATCCAATGCGAGCATTTCTTGCATCGCGCCATAAATGTCAAATTTAAAATCAATAGGAATGTTTTGTGTGTTCCCTACAGAGCAGTTGATTAGTCCCAGAATAGCTTCACATTTGTCTTTATACACGTTCCTGTATGCCTTTTCAATAAATCATGTCTGTATGCATGTATGCATCTATCTATGTATAGCACCATACATGTATATGGCATTTTACAGAAATAGTAATAGTTAAATAAAAAAGTCATCAAGTGATGACTGTAAAGTAAATAACAGATTTGTATAAAGGCTAGAATGGAACTGTAGCCAACTGGAGGAAGGTACTGAGGGGTTCATTTAATGTGAATGCTGCTCAGAGAGGGTATAAATAGGAAGAGCACAAGAAGAAACTGAGGGGGATTTGTGAATGTTTAAATGATCATTCCAAACATTGAGCAATAGAGAAGTTGCAGTAACAGAGCTGCATTTCCATTTTTAACATTGGAGGAAAATTTATTAAAAAAGCAACAGTTAAAACTGATTTACCCATGGGAGTTTTGACAGTCCTCTGGTCTCTGTTTTCTCTATGGGATGCCACTCTTTTGGGCTTCTCTCTCATTGTCTTTGTGCTGCTATGGGACTATGTTGCTTACAGAAGAAGAGGAGCTGCCTACCCACCTGGACCTTATGCACTGCCGTTTGTGGGAAACATGTTTCTTTTGGATTTCAACAAACTACCTGACAGTTTGTCAAAGGTAAGTCCATGTGCATGATTTAATGTAGTCTCATTTTATACTGGGACCTACCAGGTCTGAAAATATGAATTATTTGAAACCTCAGATGCGTTGTTTGTACTAAAAAGGTGCAATTCGGGAGCAAACCAAGTGCATCATAGGAGAAAATGAAAATCCCCATTAATGTAAATGGGGCTTTTCAACATTTAATGATAGAGAGGTGTCCGACACATTGATTAGAAATGAGTTGCAGACATCTTTAGTACTCAAGGGGAAAACATTTAAATCAATGTGAATTTGCAGAATCTTATTTGCAATCCTATGGTGCACCTAGTTTGCTTCAGAACTGCTCAATGAGTAAAGCCCCACGTGTTTACAATCACAAGGACACTTACAAATGGATATGGGCTAATGTAGTTCCCTCTAAGAAGTCTTTTAAAGAGTTAAGTTTAGATTAGTCAAGGAATTCCCAGAATGTAAAGATATTGCTGCTAAATCAATTTTTTTCTGATGACTCTAAGCTGTGTAACAAAATACATAAAGAGCTGGATGTTGTTTCTTTGCAGAAATATTTAGATGAACTGAGTGAATGGGAAGAAAAGTGGCAGATGAGGTTTAATGTACATAAATTAAGGTTATGCACTTGGGCTGTAGAAACGAGCATAAATTGAATGGGAAACAGCTTGGGGAATCCTCATTAGAGAAAGATTTAGGAGTTCTGATAGATGATAGACTTCATAGCAGTGTGCAGAGTCACTCAGCTGCTGCAAGAGCACATAGGGT
The DNA here is from genome assembly GCA_037306005.1 of Rhinophrynus dorsalis. Lineage (NCBI taxonomy): Eukaryota > Metazoa > Chordata > Amphibia > Anura > Rhinophrynidae > Rhinophrynus > Rhinophrynus dorsalis. Next base: position 118,091,254 of record CM074722.1, read on the forward strand.
ATTATCCTGCAAAAAAAGGGGTATATATGCACAGGATCCAAATATAATTCTACCTCTATATAAATTATTGCTTAGTCCACATCTAGAATATGGAGTATAGTTTTGGGCACCAATTCTTAAAAAAAAGCATTATTGAACTGGAAAAAGTGCAGAGACGCAACAAAACTGACAAAGGGACTGGAGGATCTGAATTATAAAGAGAGTCTAGCCAAACCGGGATTGTTTACATCAGAGAAGAGATGTCTAAGGGGTGATACGATTACCATTTACAAATATAGTCAAGGTCAATACAAAGAGCTCTCCAATTAACTATTTACTCTAAGAGCTGAGAGAAGAACAAGAGGTAATTCATTAGCCCCTTTAACGACCAGCCGTGGCAGTGCGTGATTGGCAGTTAAGGACCACAGGGAGCATTGTGCAGCCACACAGGGACCCCAGAATTCCATGATGTGCCAGATCTGTCACTGGTCATTAAGTGATGGGACCAGTGACAGTCCAGGCACATCAAGGGTCATTAAGGGGTTAAGACTAGAGGAAAGGCTCTTTTGACCTAAACAAAGACAGGGGATTTTTTACATAAAGGGCAGTAAAGTCATGGCATTTTTTTGCCTCAGGATGCTGTGCTTGCAGATACTGTAACTGCTTTCAGAAAGTAAAGGAAACCTATCTAGCACAGAACAATATTAAGAATTATGAGAGTTGGCTTCAAAGCATATACTATGTTAATCCATGAAAATATCTGAGTGTCATTTGGAGTCAGGAAGGAATTTTTCCCCACTTGCAGTGTGATTGTTTTAGATTTTTGCCTTCCTCTGGATTAATGGGGTCATTTGGCATGGGTGAACTTGATGCATGTATGTTTTTTTCAGCCTAATCAACTATGTTACAGTTAAAGTTGAGAGTGAAGTACCTCATGGTTTAGTACTTGGTCTATTGCTTTTTAACATGTTTATAAATGACCTGGAAATAGATATGCAGGGATCAATACCAGTTCCTTCTCAGGAAGGATTCACAGGGTTCTACTCCATTCTTTTGGATGTTGTCCTATTCTAGACTTGAAACACCACAACTATTTTGTTCTGGCACCAAGTCATTGGTGCATATTCATTAAGCAGTGATAAAGAGGTGATAAAGTAGAGATGACTTCTCCAGTGATATCACTTTTCCAATTCCTATGTTATTCTATGGAGCCTATGCACTAAGATTCCTTCAGATTTGGTGATCTTAATGAATAGGCTTCATATAATAACATAGGAACTGGATAAGTGGTAATTTGGAGAAGTCATCTCCACTTTATTACCACTTTATCACCACTTAGTGATTCTCCCCCATTGTGTTCAGTCATTGCTGTCATGTGTCCAGGTGAGTTTCTGGCTACCCTACACATCTGCACATTACTACTCATGCAGACCATCAGCTTGTCCTAAGGTTTCCAAGTCCATTATTTCAGTTCACTGCGCTTTAAACCATGTTAAAGGAAATAATGGTTAATGTCTTGCAAGATCCTAAACATCACAGGTTTACAGCAGGGAGATATTGTCAAACTAACCTCATAGATTTTTTCACTGGGTATCTAAAATAATAGACCAAGGAGGAGCATTATATAAAGCTTATCTAGATTTCAGTAAAATATTTAACACTATGCCTCATAGAAAACTCATTAATAAATTGCAGTGTTTGGATCTGGATGTAAAAATAATTGAATGGATAAGGCAATGGCTGAGTGACAGGAGACAGAGGTTTATAATCTATGGAGAATATTCAGGCGAAGATTGTGTTACTAGTGAGGTACCTCTTGGATCTGTACTGGTTCCCAGGGCTGGATTTACATCTCAAGCTCCCCTAGGCACAAGACCCTTCAGTGCCCCTAGCCCTGCCTTTTTCCCACCCCCTAGCGACACCCCTCACTTAGCCGCACCCTCTTTTGTGGCCAAACCATTTTTCTATTTATTCTTAACAGTAATGTGGCAATTTTCCATAGGTCAATGATTCAAAATCAAGCACTGGATAAGTGGTAATTTGGAGAAGTCATCTCCACTTTATTACCACTTTATCATCGCTTATTGAATCTCCCCCATTGTGTTCAGTCATTGCTGTCATGTGTCCAGGTGAGTTTCTGGCTACTAGACTTGTGCACGGGCAAAATTTTCGATTAAATTCGAATTCGTACAAATTTTTTTTTTTCTAATTCGGATGATCCTAATTTCGGACCGGGCCTATTCGATTCGAATGAAATTCTGATCCATTCCGAATTATTCGGCCGAATTTAACATGGGTTAAATTATAGCAGTGCGCCTCCGTGCACGCTGCTATCATTCTTTGCAGACAGGGTGTGCATTTAGATAAAGATCCATCCCAAAAACGGACATTGTCGTACATTGCCAGTCTGTGCATGTCACCTCTACTCCAGCATGGGATGCCAGTCACAATGTAAACGTCGAACATCGAGAACCCATGTCTGTCATTCAATTTAGCATATGCTCGAACATCGAAACCCCATGCCTGTCATTCAATATAGCATATGCTCGAACATCGAAAACCCATGCCTGTCATTCAATTTAGCATATGCTCGAACATCGAAAACCCATGCCTGTCACATCCTACTCAACATAAGTGGTCGACTCGAACATGGACAAACTACATGTCACATTCTATGTTAGTACATGGGTAAAGGTTAAGGTTTCATTTTCTGGTACCAGCCTCCTACCCTACTGTCCCTCTTTAGTACCCAAATTCCTCTCTCTCGTTTTCCTATCCTGATTTCCCCTCATATCAGATAAGTCTATGTGTATATACATTGTAGTGTTTCATACTACATCAAGAATAAACATCAATGATTGTTTAAACTGCAGTATGTGTGTCTAAACTAATTTGTGTATTGAAAATACATTAACCCCATCTTGACAAGTGACTTACCAGGTACGTCCCGCAAAAACTGTCACTTATTGACAGAGGACGTACCTGGTAAGTCCTGGAAGTCATTCGCTAGAATGAAGAAGAAGAAAATTCCGTCGTTAAGTGTCGGGCGCGTTTGCGCGCAGCCGGTCATTAAGGGGTTAATCTTGTGCTAAATCATCACCTCACTTAACCCTTCTCAGAGACTGACAGAATTGGAACGAAGTGCCAACTTGCCTTTGATTCGAGGATCGCAAATTGTGGCAAGCATTAACTCGGGACAATTGTCCATGCGCTCTTCCATGCACCGAGTAAGTTCCTTCTTCAACCTCGTTAGAAGGGCAGCAACATCTGAAAGTATATTACCCTCAGCACCAGGCAAGCGTTCCCTATGGGAAAGGAAATCATCCAATTTTAAGGAGAGGTGCGTGAAGAGGGGAATGACTTCTGCCAGACTAGCGTTCTCTTTGCTCAAAAGTTCCGTCAAAGCACGGAAAGGTGTAAGGACTGTCACTACCTGTTCCATCAGGGCCCAGTCAGCCCTGCCCAGTGTTCTGTTACTGCCAATGAAATGGTGACATGACATTGAATTGCCTTTTTCTGCGGTAGGATACACTCTAGCATATCTAAGGTGGAGTTCTACCTGGTCCCAACATCTTGTTTTAGGCGGTGCTCTGGGAGGTCTGCCTTTTTCTGTTCCTCCCTGAGTAGCTGGCTATCTTTGACGCTCAGATGGAAGTGGCCAGAAATTTGTCGGCATGACTCCAGAAGTGCTGACAACTTTCCAGTGTTATTGCCATCCTCAAGAGCAGCCTTCACTATTAGATGCAGAACATGCGCTGAGCAGCGCACACCTACAAATCTGCCATCCCGGAGAGCCTTGATCATGTTAGCTGCACCATCAGTAACCACAAACCCCATTTGTGCCTGTGTGCCTGCCTGCTCCCCTAGCCATTGCGCCACCATGTTCTGCAGTGCTTTGCGAATGTTATCTGAGGTGTGCTGCTGATCCATTACCTCAGCATGGAGGAGGAAAGAGCGGTGCCCTGCCTGCTTGGCTACTGCATCTGAACTTGTTGTTGCTATCAGTGTGTCTTGCAACACAATGGGCTGCCACCAATGTGCCGTCAATGACAGGAAGCCATGCTGGCCACTCGGAGCACTCCATAAGTCAGTGGTAAAGTGCACTGACTGGCCACCAGCCTTTCCTAGCAGTTCCTTCAAAAGACCAACGCACGACTGGCACAGTGAGGGCACTATAGTTCTACTAAATGTGGTGCGGGATGGAATTTTATATCGGGGTGCAACAACCTCCATAAGTTGATGGAAGGGCTCCCCGTCCACCAAATTGAAAGTTGCACCCCCAAGGGCTATGAGCTGTGCAATGAGGCGTGTAATTTTCCTGGACTGCTGTCTGCACATCCCCTTGGAATTAAACCCACCAAAATCTTCCAGTGTGGCCTGTATTGACTTTGGGGTGGGCTGTGACTGTCTACTGCTTTTACTAGGACCAGATGTGGCATTATCTCCCTGCCCTTTTTCCTGCCTATTGGTGGTGAGTGTTACACTGGTAAATGTAGTAGTGCCACCACGTTCTGCACTCATCAACACTGACTTGTGGTAGTGGTTCAGGTGTTGGTTCATCCCAGAGGTGGAAAGATGACCCAACACCCTCCCACGGCTGACTTCCCTGCCACACAATTTACATTTTGCTAGCCGGCCATCGCCAAGTGTCACAAAATGATCCCACGCTTTGGAGCGACGGATGACTTTGGAAGGTGGTGAAGAAGAAACTGAGGTGACACTTTCTTCATCTTCACATGCTGAAGCAACCTCACTATGCTTGTTTTTTCTACATACCTTTACAGGGTTACTAGTAGACCCAAAGATGGCAGCAGGGATGTCGGGACTGGGATTGGAGGAGGGTGGAGTAACACTGGTGGCAGAGACACTAGCAGCTACTACCTGCCTGGGAGACTCATTTGGAACTGGAGAGTCAGGTGGTGAGTTTTCATCAATAGAAGACAGAATTGTAGCTGGAGAAACAGGAGGAGTTCTATGGGCAGCAGTGGAAAAATGGAGCTCAGGAGAATAGTCAAGGTCAGTGGAAAAATCATGCTCAGTGGAAAAATCAAGCTTAGCAGGCCTTGGTCCCTCATATTCTTCTTCCACTTCTTGTAGGTTTGGACAGGAAGAAAAATCATCAGCAGCAGATTTTGGGGAGAGCTGATGAATTCCCTCTTCTGCCTGGTGGCTACCGGGAAATGGTAAATTATCTCCCTAAATAACCTTTTTTAGAGACGATATGATCTCAGTGTCAGTGACAGTGGCGGCAGGAGAAATTTTCTCAAAATACTCTAATAATTCAAGTTTGGGTTGCTTACTCTGACGTAAAACTCCCGCGTTGATACTGCCCGTAGTTTCCCACCAGTAGTGTTCATGTTCATGTTCAACAAGCTAGGTGTCCCCAGGTTTATAGAACTGGTTGTAGCAGAAGTGGTGACGGAACTGGCAGTGACAATAGTCATTGTGCAGGTGGTTCTGGGGGGATCATCACGAAACAGCTGGCGAGAGATGGGTGACGGCCGCTTCGTGGAGGAACTGGATCTCTCTAACCTGCTAGTAGAGGTAGAACAACCAGCAGTTCCCTTCTTCTTTCGCTTGTTACACCAGTGTGTGGTCACTGGTTTGCTCCAAAGCCTATCAGCTATACAATTCTGTGTTGGTCCCAGCGTGCGGACGCTGGTTTGCTCCTAAGCCTTACGGCTATACTAACTCGCTTGTTACACCAGTGTGCGGTCACTGGTTTGCTCCTAAGCCTATCGGCTATACAATTCAGTGTTGGTCCCAGCGTGCGGACGCTGGTTTGCTCCAAAGCCTTGCGGCTTTACGATTCCCCTGTTAGTCTCAGTGTGTGTACACTGGGTTGCTTACGATCCTGTCAATTTGCCATTACCATCTGACTGCTGCTACTATCTCTGGGCTGCCCTGCCCGGTATTGGTAAGGCCGGTAGAACCTTTTGCCACATTCCATCTGAGGTTGCCTTACCCGGTATTTGCAGGGCCGGTAGAGCCTACATTATGAATCTATTGAGGCTGCCTTGCCCGGTAATTTGGTAAGGCCGGTAGAACCGTTATGCGATTCCATCTGCAGGTTGCCTTACCCGGTATTGGCAAGGCCGGTAGAGCCTAACATTCTATTACTTCAGACTGTCCTGTCCGGTATATTGACAGGACCGGTAGAGTCTGCCTTCTGTCTTGTTATATTCTGAATATATCTGTATGTATGTGATTGCCATCCTACTAGTGTTGAGCGAGCATGCTCGGCCGATGCTCGGATCGGCTCGAGCATCGCTCTGCTCGGCACATGGCGGTACTCGTACGAGTACCGCATGTGCTCGCCCGCCATGTTCGGGTCTCCTCCCCGCACGTTTTGCGGCTGCTGCGCAGCCAATAAACGTGCAGGGAGGCTCTGACATCGGTGTAATGCCAGCAGCCATGTTGGCTGCTGGCATTACACTGATTGGCTGGCCAGAACCCGTGGTCAGGTGCTGTATAGCACCTGACCATCGAGTTCGGCTCAGTCTGAGCCAGGGAGAGCTGAGGATAGGAAGGGAAAGGCAGTGTAGGGAGGAAAAAAACAAAAATTGTGAAAAAAAAAGAACCAAAAGTCCTTTTTAGGACTACTGTGTGTGGGGGCAGCAGGTTATTTGGTGTGGGGGGAAAAAAAAAAAAAAAAAAAAAAAAAAATATATATATTCTGTTTAGTGTGCAAAGTTGCAGATTAGAGCACATTCTGTTTAGTGTGCACAGTTGCAGATTAGAGCACATTCTGTTTAGTGTGCAAAGTTGCAGATTAGAGCACATTCTGTTTAGTGTGCAAAGTTGCAGATTAGAGCACATTCTGTTTAGTGTGCAAAGTTGCAGATTAGAGCACATTCTGTTAAGTCTTCAAACTAAAATATCAAAGTCACGTATTCCATTCAGTGTGCGTCGCCGCAGTTTAGCAGCACATTCTGAGTACTGTGCAGAGTTGCAGAATAGGAAGAAATACTGTTAAGTCTTCAAACTCAAATATCAAAGTCACATATTCCATTCAGTGTGCTTCGCCGCAGTTTAGCAGCACATTCTGTGTACTGTGCAGAGTTGCAGAATAGGAAGAAATACTGTTAAGTCTTCAAACTAAAATATCAAAGTCACATATTCCATTCAGTGTGCTTCGCCGCAGTTTAGCAGCACATTCTGTGTACTGTGCAGAGTTGCAGAATAGGAAGAAATACTGTTAAGTCTTCAAACTAAAATATCAAAGTCACATATTCCATTCAGTGTCTTTCACCGCCGTTTAACAGCCTATTCTGTGTACTCTGCAGAGTTGCAGAATTATAAGAAATACTGTTAAGTTTTCAAACTCAAATATTAAAGTCACATATTCCATTCAGTGTCTTTCACCGCCGTTTAACAGCCTATTCTGTGTACTCTGTACAGTTGCAGAATTATAAGAAATACTGTTAAGTTTTCAAACTCAAATATTAAAGTCACATATTCCATTCAGTGTCTTTCACCGTCGTTTAACAGCCTATTCTGTGTACTCTGTACAGTTCCAGAATTATAAGAAATACTGTTAAGTTTTCAAACTCAAATATTAAAGTCACATATTCCATTCGGTGTCTTTCACCGCCGTTTAACAGCCTATTCTGTGTACTCTGTACAGTTCCAGAATTATAAGAAATACTGTTAATTTTTCAAACTCAAATATTAAAGTCACATATTCCATTCAGTGTCTTTCACCGCCGTTTAACAGCCTATTCTGTGTACTCTGTACAGTTCCAGAATTATAAGAAATACTGTTAAGTTTTCAAACTCAAATATTAAAGTCACATATTCCATTCAGTGTGTTTCAACGCCGTTTAACAGCCTATTCTGTGTACTCTGCAGAGTTGCAGAATTATAAGAAATACTGTTAAGTTTTCAAACTCAAATATTAAAGTCACATATTCCATTCAGTGTCTTTCACCGCCGTTTAACAGCCTATTCTGTGTACTCTGTACAGTTCCAGAATTATAAGAAATACTGTTAAGTTTTCAAACTCAGATATTAAAGTCACATATTCCATTCAGTGTGTTTCAACGCCGTTTAACAGCCTATTCTGTGTACTCTGCAGAGTTGCAGAATAGTAAGAAATACTGTTAAGTTTTCAAACTCAAATATTAAAGTCACATATTCCATTCAGTGTCTTTCACCGCCGTTTAACAGCCTATTCTGTGTACTCTGTACAGTTGCAGAATTATAAGAAATACTGTTAAGTTTTCAAACTCAAATATTAAAGTCACATATTCCATTCAGTGTCTTTCACCGCCGTTTAACAGCCTATTCTGTGTACTCTGTACAGTTCCAGAATTATAAGAAATAATGTTAAGTTTTCAAACTCAAATATTAAAGTCACATATTCCATTCAGTGTGTTTCAACGCCGTTTAACAGCCTATTCTGTGTACTCTGCAGAGTTGCAGAATTATAAGAAATACTGTTAAGTTTTCAAACTCAAATATTAAAGTCACATATTCCATTCAGTGTCTTTCACCGCCGTTTAACAGCCTATTCTGTGTACTCTGTACAGTTGCAGAATTATAAGAAATACTGTTAAGTTTTCAAACTCAAATATTAAAGTCACATATTCCATTCAGTGTCTTTCACCGCCGTTTAACAGCCTATTCTGTGTACTCTGTACAGTTGCAGAATTATAAGAAATACTGTTAAGGTTTCAAACTCAAATATTAAAGTCACATATTCCATTCAGTGTGTTTCAACGCCGTTTAACAGCCTATTCTGTGTACTCTGCACAGTTGCAGAATAGGAAGAAATACTGTTAAGTTTTCAAACTCAAATATTAAAGTCACATATTCCATTCAGTGTGTGTCACCGCAGTTTAGCAGCCTATTCTGTGTACTCTGCACAGTTGCAGAATAGGAAGAAATACTGTTAAGTTTTCAAACTCAAATATTAAAGTCACATATTCCATTCAGTGTGTGTCACCGCAGTTTAGCAGCCTATTCTGTGTACTCTGCAGAGTTGCAGAATAGTAAGAAATACTGTTAAGTTTTCAAACTCATATATATTAAAGTCATATATATCGTGTAAGATGAAGAAGGCGGGTAAAAAGGGACGGGGAAGTGGACGTGATCCTGAAAGTTCAGGGCGCGGGTCAGGACGCGGAGAAACTGTGCCTGGTGCCAGAGCACAAGAAAGAAAGACATCCACCATACCTAGCTTCATGTCTGATTTCACAGGGCGTCGCAGGACATCACTCTCGAGGTCCGACCAGTGCGAACAGGTGGTCGGTTGGATGACAGCTGATACTGCTTCCAGTCGGTTAAGCACCACCCTGTCTTCCACCAAGTCCACTCTCAGTAGCCAAGAGTCTGGTCAACATAATCCTCACTCTGATCATCCTTCCTCCCACCATACACGGTCTGGTCAAAGAAGTGATCCCACACTGGGATATAGTGATGAGCTCGTCTCATCACCAATCCTTCATTTGACCCTCTCTCCAAGCACGCTTGCAGAGGAACATGACATCTTGTGCCCTGATTCACAACCTCTAGAGGCTACCCAATCACAAGAAGATGACAGATGTGAACGGCATTTAAGGTCAAAGGAAGTAGTGGATGATGATGATGATGATGATGAGACACAGTTGCCATTAAATCAACCACTATTTCCGTCTCAAGACCTTGTTGAGGAGAATGTTATACAGTTGTCAATGACTGAGTATGTGGTGGGATCAAGACTTGAGGAGGATGATCAGAGTGAGGAAGTGGAGGAGGACTTGGTGGACGATGAGGTGACTGACCCCACCTGGGAAGGTGTAGAGCCGAGCGATGACAGCAGTCCTGAGGGTGAGCCATCTGCAGCACCGCAACAGGCTGGAAGAGGCAGTGGTGTGGCTACAGAAAGAAGGCGGACCGCACCAAACCGGCCCGCAAATGTTCCACGGAGCACCCCCTTGCGTAAATCTACCTTGCCAAGGGGTAGGTGTTCCGCGGTATGGCGTTTTTTTAAGGAAAGTGCGGACGACAAAAGAATTGTAGTTTGCAACCTGTGCCACACCAGAATGAGCCGAGGCATGAACACTAGAAACCTCACCACCACCAGCATGATCCGACACATGGCATCCAAGCACCGTAGTAAGTGGGAGGAACGCCTGGATCGCCCATCTGTGTCTGCAGGCCACACCACTGCCTCCTCTTCCCCTGTTTTCGGTGCCGGCCAATCGCCTGTCGAAGGCGCAGGCCCGCATACCTCCCGCCCTGCACCTGTACCATCTGAAGCACCATCAGCGACCACATCCACTTCCCTGTCCCAGCACAGCGTCCAAATGTCGTTACCCCAGGCATTTGAGCGCAAGAGAAAGTACCCAGCCACCCACCCACAGGCCATAGCACTAACCTCACACCTTTCAAAATTACTGGCCATCGAAATGCTGCCATTTAGGCTTGTGGACACTGAGTCCTTCCGCAGCCTGATGGCAGCAGCTGTCCCTCGGTACGCGGTCCCCAGCCGCCACTACTTTTCCCGGTGTGCCATCCCCGCATTACACCACCATGTGTCCCGTAACATCACCCGTGCCCTGACCAACGCAGTTACTGGGAAGGTCCACTTAACGACTGACACATGGACAAGTGCTTGTGGCCAGGGACGCTACATTTCCCTGACGGCACACTGGGTGAATGTCGTGGAGGCTGGGAGCGACTCGGACCCTGGGATGGCACGGGTGCTACCCACGCCGAGGATTGCGGGCCCTACCTCCATCAGGGTTTCCACCAGCACCTACGTTATTGGCTCCTCCTCCTCCGTTTCCACCTCCGAATTCTCTACACACACCGCCACTCCCCCATCAGCCAGTAGCTGGAAGCAGTGTAGCACTGCAGTGGGGAAGCGTCAACAGGCCGTGCTGAAGCTGATCTGCCTTGGGGACAAACAGCACACGGCCTCAGAGCTGTTGCAGGGGATTAGTCACCAGACCGAGCAGTGGCTCTCGCCACTCAACCTGCAACCAGGCATGGTTGTGTGTGATAATGGGCGTAACTTGGTGGCGGCTTTGGAGCTCGGCAAGCTCACACACGTACCATGCCTAGCGCATGTATTTAATTTAGTGGTGCAGCGATTTCTAAAAACCTACCCCAATGTGCATGATCTCTTGACCAAGGTGCGCCGCGTGTGTGCACATTTCCGTAAGTCATCTACAGCTTCGGCCGGCCTGTTGAAGCTGCAGCAGCGCTTACAATTGCCAGCTCACCGGCTGCTGTGTGACGTGAGCACGCGCTGGAACTCCACCTTCCACATGTTGGCCCGGCTTTGTGAGCAGCAGAGGGCAGTAGTGGAGTACCAGCTGTTACACGGTCGTCGCCTCTCCGTTCAACTTCCTGTAATCAGAAGTGAGGAGTGGGAATGGATGTCAGACCTCTGCGAGGTTTTACGCAATTTTGAGGAATCGACACAGATGGTGAGCGGCGATAACGCTATTATCAGTGTAACCATCCCACTTCTGTGTCTACTGAAACGCTCGCTGCTCACAATTAAAACCGACGCTTTGCATGTGGAAGAGGTGGAAATGGGGGAGGAAGAGCTTACACAAGGTGATAGCCAGAGCACCCTCACTTCGTCTTCTCAGCGACAATTGGAGGAGGCGGAGGAGGAGGAGGAGGAGGAGGAGGAGGAGGAAGACACGGTTGCCTCCGCTACAGAGGGTAGCCATGGAACTTTAGTTCCATCTCTTCAGCGTGGGTGGGCAGAAGAGGAGGAAGAGGATGAGGATATTGAGAGTCATCCTCCTGGTGAGGACAGCGAAATCTTGACTGTTGGTACTCTGGCACACATGGCTGACTTTATGTTAGGCTGCCTTTCCCGTGACCCACGCGTTGTACGCATTTTAGACAACACGGATTACTGGGTGTTCACCCTTCTGGACCCCCGCTACAAAGAGAATTTCTCATCTCTCATTCCTCCGGTGGAGAGGACAAGCAAAATGGTGCAATACCAGAAGGTTCTTGTTGAAAAATTGCTCCAAAATTTTCCATCTGACAACGCTGGCGGCAGAGTACGTGCTACCTTGGCCAACCGAGAAGGGGAGAAAAGGGGAGCACACAGCAGTTCCGACAAAGGCAGGGCAACACTCTCCAAGGCGTGGGACACCTTCATGACACCCCGCCAGCACCCTCACCCTGATGCGCAGCCTAGTGTCACAAGGAGGGAAAAGTTTTGGAAGATGGTGAAGGAGTACGTAGCAGACCGTGTCAGCGTCCTCAATGATCCCTCTGTGCCTTACAACTACTGGGTGTCCAAGCTGGACACGTGGTATGAACTGGCACTCTACGCCTTGGAGGTGCTGGCCTGCCCTGCCGCCAGCGTTCTGTCTGAGCGGGTATTTAGTGCTGCTGGTGGCATCATAACAGATAAGCGTATCCGCCTTTCCACCGACAATGCTGATAGGTTGACACTTATAAAAATGAACAAGGCCTGGATTTCCCCTGACTTCTCCACTCCACTGGAGGAAAGCCCCGGGGGAACATAAACTCACTTTATATATGTTATTTACAATGATGGGAATACTCTGTATTCCCATTCACCCCTTCCACCCCAAAAACGGGTATATGGTTGACTCTTAATGTTCTCATCCTCCTCCTCCTCTTCCATATGCCCTGGGATATAATTTTTATATAGGGCCAGCTCACCAGCGTGCCCTGGGATATAATTTTTATATAGGGCCAGCTCACCAGCGGGCCCTGTGATATAATTTTTATATAGGGCCAGCTCACCAGCGGGCCCTGTTTGCCAATTTTTATATAGGTCAGCTCACCAGCGGGCCTTCTCATATAATGTTTTATTGGGTCAGCTCTCTAGCGGGCCCTCTCATATAATGTTTTATAGCGTCAGCTCACTAGCGGGCCTTCGCATATAATGTTTAGGATGGTCAGCTCTGCAGCAGACCCTCACCCATAATGTTTTAGATGGTCAGCTCAGCGCACGTTTCCCTCTTAATCATGGCCTCAGTTCTGAAAATCAAGGAAATTTTTGGGATAATTTGCCTCTGCGCACGTTTCCCTCTTAATCATGGCCTCAGTTCTGAAAATCAAGGAAATTTTTGGGAGAATTTGCCTCTGCGCACGTTTCCCTCTTAATCATGGCCTCAGTTCTGAAAATCAAGGAAATTTTTGGGATAATTTGCCTCTGCGCACGTTTCCCTCTTAATCATGGCCTCAGTTCTGAAAATCAAGGAAATTTTTGGGAGAATTTGCCTCTGCGCACGTTTCCCTCTTAATCATGGCCTCAGTTCTGAAAATCAAGGAAATTTTTGGGATAATTTGCCTCTGCGCACGTTTCCCTCTTAATCATGGCCTCAGTTCTGAAAATCAAGGAAATTTTTGGGAGAATTTGCCTCTGCGCACGTTTCCCTCTTAATCATGGCCTCAGTTCTGAAAATCAAGGAAATTTTTGGGATAATTTGCCTCTGCGCACGTTTCCCTCTTAATCATGGCCTCACTTCAGAAAATCGATGAAATTTTTGGGAGAATTTGCAGATGATATACAAGTAAATATACAGCAAATACTGTTTGGTAACAATTTTTCGCCTAAAGTCGTTTTTATTTTCCTTTTTGTGTGTTTTACGGTCAGTCTGTAAAAATGGCGTACTACGGGCGAAAGATCGTTCCCAGCAGCGATGTTGGAGTCCAAGGTGCATCCAGACATCCTCCCTATGCTGTCCCTGAACCATTTCTGTAGTGTTTCCATCTTTTTCTGCCCTTTTCCTATGGACCAGGCACCCTCCCCTCATCAGAGCAGGGGGTGCCTGGTGTAATGCTCGAGTCCTCCCATTGACTTCAATGGGGCTCGGGTGCTCGGCCGAGCACTCGAGCCTCAGGGGGTGCTCGGTCAGAGCACCCGAACATCCGAGCATTGGGGTGCTCGCTCATCACTACATCCTACGTTATCAATTTATTATTTCAATAAAATTTATTTTTACCTAAAACTTGTGTCTGAGAGTCATAATAAACCGTGACAGTACGAAAGGGCCATGACCTCAGACAGCAAAGGCGAAGGTAATGCACAGAATATCCATTGGAGGATGAATGTGCACGAGCAACGTTTGGATCAGTTGGCAGTTGCAATTCAAACGATCCTTGAACGCACGGTACTTGCTGACAAATCTAGCTCTAGCCCGGTGGTCTCGCCAAGTCAGACACCGGAGAGTGATACCAGAACCCTAGGGGGCACTGTTAAAGGGTTAACGGCTTCTGCACCCTTGCCGCTAAGATACGATGGTGACCCTAGTCTCTGCAGAGGGTTCATCAACCAACTCGAGATTTTTATGGAATTGACGGCACACGCATTTCCCAATGATCGTAGTAAGGTGGGGTTTACAATATCTTTGCTCACTGGCAGAGCTTTGGCTTGGGCTAACCCCTTGTGGGAGAATGCTAAACCTTGTACTAAAAACTTTAGAGAATTTGTGCAATCCTTTCGAAGAGTGTTTGAGCCTCCTGGTAGAACCACCTCTGCTGCCAAACGCCTTATGGAGATACATCAGGGCAGGCGTACAGTAGGCGACTACGCCATCGAATTCCGCACATTGGCAGCAGAGGTAGGTTGGAATAACGAGGCATTATTGTCAGCTTTTTCTCAAGGCCTGAATGACCACATTAAGGACGAAATCGCTGCTAAAGATCTACCTATTGATTTAGATGACTACATTGAATATGTTATGATAATTGACTCCAGAATACGTGAGAGATCAATTGCCAGAGATCGTAAGTTACGGTCAAAGAATAATGAGCCTAGTGGCATGTTTTGCACACCCATCCCTCCCTTGGCATTGAAGTCTAGTGAACCTGTACGGGAGACAAGTGAACCTATGCAAATAGGCTTCACTAGACTAACCAAGGCTGAGAGACTTTATCGCAGAAGACAAGGGTTGTGTTTATACTGCGGTAAAAAAGGGCATTTGCTAAATTCCTGTCCGGTACGTCCGGGAAACGCACACACCTAGGGTACCTTGGGGGACAGGCCGTAGGTGGTTATCACGGTGCCCGTGATTTGCTGCAGTTACTTGTCTGTCACCAGTAGGGGGCTTCTATTGGCTGTCTGCAGATAGCCCGCCTCTTATTGACTATTTAAACCTGGATTGGGCACCCTTTGAGTGCCCTTTCGTGTTGTTTCTGACCTTCTTGCTATCACTATGCTAGTGATAGCTGGGCCTCTGTTCCAGTGTTCCTGAGTTCCTGATCTCATGTGTTCCTGAGTTCCTGATCTCTACTGTTCCAGTGTTTCCTGCATGCTGAAGTACTTCCAGTCCTGGTTCCGGCCTAGTCTCTGGTGTTGCAGTTCCTGCTGAACTTCTCTGCTGTTTTCGGACCTGACTGATCGTTGCTGGTTCCTGTCATCTCATCACCTGTCTTCAGTATCCTGGCGACCTTCTGCCTGGTCGCGTTGGTGACATTGCTACTATTCCGTGTTGGTCCCAGCGTGCGGACGCTGGTTTGCTCCCAAGCCTTGCGGCTATACAAACTCGCTTGTTACACCAGTGTGCGGTCACTGGTTTGCTCCTAAGCCTATCAGCTATACAATTCGGTGTTGGTCCCAGCGTGCGGACGCTGGTTTGCTCCTAAGCCTTGCGGCTATACAAACTCACTTGTTACACCAGTGTGCGGTCACTGGTTTGCTCCAAAGCCTTTCAGCTATACAAATCTGTGTTGGTCCCAGCGTGCGGACGCTGGTTTGCTCCTAAGCCTTGCGGCTATACAAACTCGCTTGTTACACCAGTGTGCGGTCACTGGTTTGCTCCAAAGCCTATCAGCTATACTAATCTGTGTTGGTCCCAGCGTGCGGACGCTGGTTTGCTCCTAAGCCTTGCGGCTATACTACTCGCTTGTTACTCCAGTGTGCGGTCACTGGTTTGCTCGCTAAGCCCTACGGCTATACTATTCAGTGTTGTTTCCAGCGTGCGGACGCTGGTTTGCTCCAAAGCCTTGCTGCTTAACGATTCTGCTAATTTGCCAGTTCCATCTGACTGCTGCTATTATCTCTGGGCTGCCCTGCCCGGTATTGGTAAGGCCGGTAGAACCTTTTTCCACATTCCATCTGAGGTTGCCTTACCCGGTATTGGCAGGGCCGGTAGAGCCTACATTGTGTATCTATTGAGGCTGCCTTGCCCGGTAATTTGGTAAGGCCGGTAAAACCGTTATGCTATTCCATCTGCAGGTTGCCTTACCCGGTATTGGCAAGGCCGGTAGAGCCTAAAGACTGTCCTGTCCGGTATGTTGACAGGACCGGTAGAGTCTGCCTTCTGTCTGTGCTATATTCTGTATATATATATATGTATGTTATTGCCATCCTAAGTTATCATTTATTATTTCAATATAATTGATTTTTTTTACCTAAAACTTGTGTCTGAGAGTCATAATAAACCGTGACAGTGGTGTACAATCGTCCCCAGTGTCGGGCACAATGAAACCCACCATACAGGTGGTATTATCTTGGGCACAACGCTCTGTGGAGGTTTTGGCCTTGGTTGACTCTGGTGCAGCAGGGTATTTTATGGATAATACCTTTGCTGAATTGCACGGAGTTCCACGCATTGAAAGAGAAAATCCCTTGACTATTGAAGCGATTGATGGCAGACCCTTAGAACCGCCTCAGGTTATGTTTGAAACTATGCCACTGTCTATGACTATTGGGGCACTTCACAGAGAAGAGCAGCAGTTTCAACTGATTAATTCTCCGCACCATGCGGTAATATTGGGCTTTCCGTGGTTACAGTTACATAACCCACAATTTGATTGGAAAAAGTGTGAAATTGCTGCTTGGTCCCAGTTTTGTATGGACAAGTGCGTCATCCAGCCTGTTAAGGTCCTGTGCACCTCCTCGGCTATACCGGATGTGTACCAACAGTTTGGTGATGTTTTTAGCAAAGGAGAGGCCAGTTTGCTACCTCAGCATAGACCTTATGATTGTTGCATCGAATTGCAGCCTGGGGTAGTACCTCCGTAAGGACGCACTTATCCATTATCTTGTGAGGAAAATAAGGCTATGGAGGATTACATTTCTGATGCCCTTGCTAGAGGGATCATACGAAAATCTACCTCTCCAGCTGGGGCTGGGTTCTTTTTTGTAAAAAAGAAAAATGGCGAATTAAGACCATGCATTGACTACCGGGGCTTGAATAAACTAATGGCAAAAAACGCATACCCAATACCACTCATCACCGAGCTTTTTGACAGGCTTAAGGGCGCTTCGATTTTTACCAGATTGGACCTACGGGCCGCTTACAATCTGGTGCGCATTCGAGCAGGTGATGAGTGGAAAACTGCTTTTAATACTCGAGCTGGGCACTACGAGTATCTTGTAATGCCATTTGGGCTATGTAATGCCCCCGCAGTTTTCCAGGAACTGATAAACGATGTTCTTAGAGATATGTTACAGACATGTGTTGTGGTTTATCTGGACGATATATTGATTTACTCTCAAGACATGGCACAGCACATCAAAGATGTATCCGCAGTATTGCTACGACTCCGTGAGAACAAATTATTTTGTAAACTGGAAAAATGTGACTTTCATAGAACCAGTGTGCCATTCTTGGGGTTCATTATTGGCAATGATGGCATTGCCATGGACAAAGAAAAGTTGTCAGCTGTCCTACAATGGCCAAAACCCAAGGGTCTTAAAGCCATACAACGTTTCCTGGGTTTCGCTAATTATTATAGGAGGTTTATTAAGAACTTTTCTTCCATTGTCAAACCTCTGTCCGATCTTACGCACAAGGGTGCTAATCCTTCTTGTTGGCTGCTATCTGCTGAGAATGTCTTTGAGAATTTGAAGCTGGCATTTGCTGCGGCTCCTGTGTTATCCCACCCCAATCCTCTACTTTCATTTACTTTAGAGGTGGATGCCTCAGATATTGGGGTTGGGGCAGTACTTTCGCAACGACACGAGAAAGGTGGTGCTCTCAGACCTTGTGGGTTTTTCTCTAAGAAGTTGACTGTCACTCAAGGCCACTATGAGATAGGTGACAAAGAATTATTGGCCATTATCCTCGCTCTTAAGGAGTGGCGTCATTTGCTTGAAGGTACCAAGACTCCCGTATTAATCCTAACAGATCATAAAAATCTGACTTATCTCTCGGAGGCCAAGAGATTGTCCTCCCGTCAGGCCAGGTGGGCACTGTTCCTGTCTCGATTTAATTTCATTGTATCATACTTACCGGGGTCAAAGAATATCAGGGCGGATGCACTGTCAAGACAATTTGAGGCCGACAGTGACAGAGTGGAAGCACCAGCACCCATCATCCAACCTGATAGAATACTGGCTACTATACGCACGAGTATCACTTCTCCTTTAGGGGAGGAGATCCTGGCCTCCCAGGGGTCCGCTCCCCATGAAACTCCAGTGGGCAAATGTTTTGTCGATGAACCATTTCGTACTAGGCTGCTTGAAACCTACCATTCCTCTAAGGCTGCGGGACATATTGGTAGAGACCAATTGTTATGGTCCCTTTCTCAGTTATTTTGGTGGCCCTCCATGAGAAACGATTGTGCCGAATTTACGAATGCCTGTGCCACCTGTGCCCGCGCTAAGACCCCGAGACATCTCCCTGTGGGCTTGCTTCAACCGGTGCCTAATGGCGAACGCCCCTGGTCTCATGTTTCCATTGATTTTATGGGAGAGTTGCCTATGTCCAAGGGGTACTCCTTTATATTCATGGTGGTGGACAGGTTTTCTAAAATGGCTCATTTCGTGCCCCTCCGTGGTCTTCCTTCAGCGAAGGAATTGGCAATGGTGTTCGCCAGAGAAGTATTCCGGTTGCATGGAGTGCCTAGGGTACTGGTGTCTGACAGGGGGAGCCAGTTTGTGTCTAGATTTTGGAGGGCATTTTGCCAACAGATGGGCATACAGCTGTCCTTCTCCTCTGCCTACCATCCCCAGACCAATGGAGCCGCTGAACGAGCTAATCAGGGCTTGGAACAATTTCTCCATTGTTTCGTTACTGACCATCATGATAATTGGTCCGACTTGTTGCCTTGGGCAGAGTTCGCCAGGAACTGTGCGGTCAATTCTTCATCTGGGAGCTCTCCATTTCTGATTAATTATGGGTTCCAGCCCTGTTTGCTTCCAGACTCATTTCAGACGCAACAGATTCCAGCTCTGGATGAGCATATCGAGCAACTCCGTTCCACATGGGCACAAGTTCAGAGGGCACTTGGTCAGTCATTTCAGCGTCATCAGCGCCATGCTAATCGCAGAAGGCTTCCAGCGGTTTCCTTTCAGGTTGGGGATAGAGTATGGCTTTCCTCCAGAAATCTCAAGCTGCAGGTTCCGTCTAATAAGTTGGCTCCTCGGTTTATTGGTCCATACAGAGTTATTCGCAAAATTAACCCTGTCTCCTATGCACTAGACCTACCTGCATCCATGCGTATCCATAATGTGTTCCATGTGTCCCTTCTTAAGCCTCTGGTTTGCAATCGCTATACTACCACACCTGTGGTGCCTGGACCTGTTGAGGTCGAGGGCCAGGAGGAGTACGAGGTTCAGAGCATTATTGATTCCCGTAGGCTTAGAGGAAGGGTACAGTACCTGGTACATTGGAAAGGGTATGGTCCTGAGGAACGATCATGGGTGGATACTACGGACCTTCATGCACCTAGGTTAACTAGGGCCTTTCATGCCAATTACCCACAGAAACCTAGACCCTATTCTAGGAGAGGGGGTCTTTGAAGGGGGGGTACTATCACGGTGCCCGTGATTGCTGCAGTTCCTTGTCTGTCACCAGTAGGGGGCTGCTATTGGCTGTCTGCAGATAGCCCGCCTTTCATTGTCTATTTAAACCTGGATTGGGCACCCTTTGGTTGCCCTTTCGTGTTGTTTCTGACCTTCTTGCTATCACTATGCCAGTGATAGCTGGGCCTCTGTTCCAGTGTTCCTGAGTTCCTGATCTCTACTGTTCCAGTGTTTCCTGCATGCTGAAGTACTTCCAGTCCTGGTTCCGGCCTAGTCTCTGGTGTTGCAGTTCCTGCTGAACTTCTTCTCTGCTGTTTCCTGACCTGACTGATCGTTGCTGGTTCCTGTCATCGCATCGCCTGTCTCCTGTATCCCGGCGACCTCCTGCCTGGTCACGTCGGCGACGCTGCTTGTTACTCCAGTGTGCGGTCACTGGTTTGCTCCACAGCCTATCAGCTGTACTATCCTGTGTTGGTCCCAGCGTGCGGACGCTGGTTTGCTCCAAAGCCTTGCGGCTATACAAACTTGCTTGTTACACCAGTGTGCGGTCACTGGTTTGCTCCAAAGCCTATCGGCTATACAATCCTGTGTTGGTCCCAGCGTGCGGACGCTGGTTTGCTCCAAAGCCTTGCGGCTAGACAAACTCGCTTGTTACACCAGTGTGCGGTCACTGGTTTGCTCCAAAGCCTATCGGCTATACAATCCTGTGTTGGTCCCAGCGTGCGGACGCTGGTTTGCGCCAAAGCCTTGCGGCTAGACAAACTCGCTTGTTACACCAGTGTGCGGTCACTGGTTTGCTCCAAAGCCTATCGGCTATACAATCCTGTGTTAGTCCCAGCGTGCGGACGCTGGTTTGCTCCAAAGCCTTGCGGCTAGACAAACTCGCTTATTACACCAGTGTGCGGTCACTGGTTTGCTCCAAAGCCTATCGGCTGTACTATCCTGTGTTTTTCCCAGCGTGCAGACGCTGGTTTGCTCCAAAGCCTTGCGGCTATACAAACTCGCTTGTTACACCAGTGTGTGGTCACTGGTTTGCTCCAAAGCCTATCAGCTATACAATTCTGTGTTGGTCCCAGCGTGCGGACGCTGGTTTGCTCCTAAGCCTTACGGCTATACTAACTCGCTTTTTACACCAGTGTGCGGTCACTGGTTTGCTCCTAAGCCTATCGGCTATACAATTCAGTGTTGGTCCCAGCGTGCGGGCGCTGGTTTGCTCCAAAGCCTTGCGGCTTTACGATTCCCCTGTTAGTCTCAGTGTGTGTACACTGGGTTGCTTACGATCCTGTCAATTTGCCATTACCATCTGACTGCTGCTACTATCTCTGGGCTGCCCTGCCCGATATTGGTAAGGCCGGTAGAACCTTTTGCCACATTCCATCTGAGGTTGCCTTACCCGGTATTGGCAGGGCCGGTAGAGCCTACATTATGAATCTATTGAAGCTGCCTTGCCCGGTAATTTGGTAAGGCCGGTAGAACCGTTATGCGATTCCATCTGCAGGTTGCCTTACCCGGTATTGGCAAGGCCGGTACAGCCTAACATTCTATTACTTCAGACTGTCCTGTCCGGTATATTGACAGGACCGGTAGAGTCTGCCTTCTGTCTTGTTATATTCTGAATATATCTGTATGTATGTGATTGCCATCCTACGTTATCAATTTATTATTTCAATAAAATAGATTTTTACCTAAAACTTGTGTCTGAGAGTCATAATAAACCGTGACAGCCACGTCTTGGGTGGCACCCTGTCATACCTCAGCCCCTGGCTATCCTATGGTTTTGGCTTCCTCCACATGTGGAAGGACTTTCCCATTCTTGCATCATCATGCAGTGTTGTTTTGGCGATGTGAACACACAGCATAATTTCTGCATCATGGGCTCGTATCATTGTTTTGACAATGTCTGCTGCAGCGTCATCACAGTGACTCCGTTACTGTGCTCCTATTTATCTCCAATGAACTCCGTACTCAGTTATACTTTGTGTTTTGATATCAAAGTTACTCATCTTGTGCTTGAACTTGGACCTCCTCACTGTTTATTCACAGCTGCCACCTTCCTTGAACTTTTGCCTGACTATTGACTGTCCATCGTTTATTAACTTTATCTGCCTGCCTAGTTGCTTCACCGGTTATCAGGTTCTGCATCTGGGCTTCATTCCTGTTCACACCTTTAAGCTGGAGATTTGTGATAGAACATAGTAACATAGTAACATAGTAGATAAGGCTGAAAAAAGACATGCGTCCATCAAGTCCAGCCCATGCAAATAACACCCCGTTGATCCAGAGGAAGGCAAAGAAATACAACACTCTTAAGGGGAAGGTCTTTCTACTGCACAATAAGATTCAGTTATCTTTCTTGGGGTCTCGAGAAGTATCCCTCCTATCTGAAAGGTGCTGGAGTACATGAGGGTACTAGTCTACCTAGTCATTTTCCTGAAAGCTGTTCCATTAGCTATATTTCATACACAAGAGCTGCAGGTGAAACGTCTCAGGAATTGGTCCATACAATAGTGTCACCTTTCCCATGTCGTGTCTCTCCTACAAGACAAATGTGGACCATTGCTGTTGGCTTCAGAGGACTCATCTGACATTGGCATGGCCCCTGGTTATCCCCAATTGAGTCATAGTCAAGTTGTGGTGCCACTCTGGACTCAGACAGCATAGGGGCTCTGGACCAGAGCTGAGATAGCTCTCTGTCCATAAATGTTCTGAAGCCACGGTCATTTCACCTAGCTCTGCATCATTGATTTCAGTCCCTCCAGAGATCCCTGGTGTGGATCCCATCCAAAAATGGGACAGCTGTCACTTACATCAACTTCCAGGGAGGGACCAGGAGTGTGGCCTTGTGGGCCAAAGTTTTGCTGATTCTCACATGGGTGGAGACTCACATGCAGGATCTCTTCACCGTTCACATTCCTGGGGTAGACAACATCATGGTCGACTTTCTCAGTCACCAGAATCAGTATCCTGGTAATTGGGAGCCAGCAGGCAGAATGGAAGCTGCGTAAATGTAAAGGGTAGGTAGGATTTAAAACTGTCTGTCCCATAGATTGTGGGTATAGGCAACACCGCAGTTCCTAATGTATATTTTGATTGTATTTGTTCCCATTCGCATTGTCTCTTTCAGTGCCAGAGGGCTGACCAACACTTTGCTGTGCAATGCATTGCTTATCCCTCTTGCACTGAAAGTGTTAAACTAGCAGGAACAGATGACTGGCATGTGAGACCCAGCGGTTGTGAGTAGAACATACTGGGATATCAGATTCAAACTAGCTTGTTTGTCTTCAGAGGGTGTTTGAAACTGGCGCATAGATAAGCACAAACAATATTCTAGCATGCACCATGCACAAGTACCTGCTCTCGCATGCCTGTCCTGCTACTGTTACATGCTCAAAGTAGTGGGCAAAGGTCAAGGTTTAAAGCTGCAGGGTAAGTATTTGTGTGTATAGGCATGTCTGTGAATGCTTATGTGTATATTTGTGTGTTGTAACCTTGGTTGTAGATCAGTACAATCTTTGCGCTCTATTTTGTGCAGAGGTGGCTCCTAATGTCTGGATCTCCTGCTCTGGCCTGTAGAGGGAGAGGCTGTTATAGTAAGACTAATTAGAAATTCCAACTGCACTGCAAATAAAATATCTCTATGATTGCAGTGGGGCTCCTTTGATTATCTGGAATACTAGGGATGAAAATCCTGATTTTTTTTTTTATGTTATTTAAATAGGCTGATATAACATTAAATGTAATTTTCTTATAGCTAGTATATATATAAAACATTAATTATTCATGTCATCTTCCTAAAATATATCATGTCGACATTGTCCCCTGCATGCACGAAGTCGTTCAGTGTGCAACTCCATGTCGACGAGTGAGGAGGGGAGAGAGGTATCAGAGGAAGCGGGCAGCAAATACAAGCTTGCCACCCACTTCCTCTGATGTCTCTCTCCCCTCCACCCACTTCCTCCAATGCCTCTCTTGTCCCCAGCCTTCTTTATGCTGCAGGCTTTACAGCCACCTGCAGCACCAGCACATCAATGAATGAAGATGAGGGAAGGTCTGCAGTCAGAGTGCAGGGCTGCTTTCTCAATTGTATTTTTCTTAGATCACATTCATTTATAATGTCCTACCTCCTGTGTCCCATTGCTATTACTACTTTTGCTCCACTCTCCGTTTGAAGGAGAGTGGAGCAAAAAGTACTAATAGCAATGGGACACAGGAGGTAGGGCATTAAAAATGAATGAGATCTAACTAAAGATATGTTTAATAATAGTCTTTTAATAAAAAAATGTTTAAAACACACACACACATATACAGGCAAGGTATGTAGTCCATACCTTGCCTATTAATCCTTTGGGTACCAGAGGGGTAGGAAACATGCTAAGCCATGCTTTCTTTACCGCTCTGGTACTTCAAGGGTTAATCGTCGAATAAAAGACAGGTTCCACTACTATATGTTAGTCAATAAGGTGAATGTCAGATGGAGTTAGTATGTCGAATATATGCAATATATGTCAACATAATAAGGGGGGGTGTTGAATGGGGGGGCATTGTGTAGTGCTTGGTGTACTATTTCTGTTTAAACCTTCGAATGCCACGGGGGTGAGCAGTGCACATCCCTCTGGCATTCAGTGCTGTCCGTGATGCTCAAAGCCTTCTCTGTATTCCCCTATTGGCTGGGTAGGGAAGCACAGAGAATGCTGTTCAGACTGTCGTCAGAGATTTTGGGTTTTCTGACCGAACTTGATGCTTTGGAGTGCTGTGATTGGCTGTGGAGCTAGGTAACATTTTTATCATGTGTGTTTAGGTAAGATTTTCTATGCAACACAGTTTTCAGGAGAACGTGTATTTTGTTGGTGATCGCTCGTTAGCCTTTCTGGGTAAGGAAGATTTGAATCTCACGTTACTCAGTCTTGGTTAACTCGCGAAGGCAGTTTTTTTCTTCACGTTGGTTTTAACTCCAACATTTGAATCGAGCCCTTAATTCCTTGTGATTAGTACTTACCGTGTATTTAGAGATGCTGTCATCTTATCTGTTTATAGACAATCCTGGACAATCGCTTCAGATTGATGAGGTACTTGGAGCCTTGAAAATGACAGGAATGGCTGCTTCTTCAAAAGCATATGTAGATAAAATGTAAAAAAGGTGTTGGTGGGTATATGCTACAACCACCTGAATATTTCAAATGAGAAAAGCTTTCATCTTACACATACTAAGATTATCGGACAAGTTCCAGTAAAGACTTATTTGGCAGCAGGAAAGCTTATATAATTCTAATTTTTCTCATTTATGAGGCAAAGGTTGAACTTGATGCAATTGTGTCTTTTTCATCCTAATTTACTATATTACTATGTTACATTTTAAGCCTCAGAAAACAAATAGAGAAACTTCAGATAGACAAGTATGGGGAATTAAGTTGTATATATATCCAGTTCATTTTTTAGGGGGTTGTGTTTTTCTACAATGTAGATTCTATTTGAGGGGTAGCCAACCCTGGTCCTCAAGAACTACCAACAATACATGTTTTCATGATTTCCATGAATGAACACATGTAGGCCAATTAAAGTGACTGAGCCAGTAATTAGTCCACTTGTTCTCTCCAACAGGGATATCCTAAAATCATGCACTATTGATAGCTCTACCCATATTGTATTTGAAATGTTCCTGCTTTCTCTTACCCAGGGGTGCTCAAATCAGTCCTCAATTAAATTATAAAATACTACATGCCAGAGATACCACTATACCCTATACCTCCCCAGAACATTGGGAAGGTCAATGCCGATGACTTGTACGTGCTTTGAGCCAAATGCATAATATAGAAGTAGAGCACTTCTTGTTCAAACCAAGTGTT
The DNA here is from genome assembly GCA_037306005.1 of Rhinophrynus dorsalis. Lineage (NCBI taxonomy): Eukaryota > Metazoa > Chordata > Amphibia > Anura > Rhinophrynidae > Rhinophrynus > Rhinophrynus dorsalis. The sequence goes on from CM074722.1 coordinate 118,116,760, forward strand.
ACAGAGCAATGCACTGGAGACCTCTCTAACGTATAAGGGGGTTACAATCCCAATTTAAATGAAAAGCAATTGAATGTGTCCCATTTGGTTCTGTTTGTTTACCTGAGACTTAGATTATCACAGTGCAAACTTGCATGTAGTTATTTTATGGTTCACAAGTTATTGCTGTTGCAATCACAGTCAATGCAGAGTTATTAGTGGTCCCCAAACTGGTACCCTGCCTAAGGCCATACAGTGTCTTAATTTGGCTCTGCTGATGTCATTCTGATTTCCCCATTCTGGCACTGTTGGGCCTGATTTTTGGATCTCCTCAATCTATCTATGGCAGAGTCTTCTCTGCTTTCTCTGTGGCTGGATCTGTTATCTCAGGGGCTGCCATTCCATTTGGATAAGTTGCCTTTGATGACTTGGCTTGTGTGCCCAGCATCTTGAAAAAGAAGGGTGTTTCTGATTTCATCATTGCAATTATGCTTCAGGCTCTAAAGCCTCTTTCAAGGCATGTCACGCGCCAAGCGCCGTACACTGTGGCTAAAGATCTGGTTGGCTGACTAATCTTCCAAAAAGTCCTCTGGATCCCTTCCTTTTGTGAGCAAGACTTTGTTTGTCCCAAAACTGGATAAGCCGTGCCACTGGGGGGAGGGGGTAAGAGTGCCTTAGTACCTCAGGTTACTTCCAGAAGTTCCTTCTGGATTTGAAGCGTCCCAATCATTTTGTTCAAGATGGAATCTTTGCAATCCTTCAATTCCATTATGTGACCAAGGGGAGTTTTTAGCTTATCTGCACATTCCCATCTATGCAGATCATCAGCACTTCATGTGGTTTGTCTTTCAAGACCATGACTTCAGCTCACCACACTTCTTTTTGGGCTGACGTCCACTCTGTGAGTTTTAATACCTATCTGGATGACCTTTTGTTAAATGCTGTGAGCTACAGGAAAATTAATCTGGCAGAAGAAGGGCAATACTGGTTTCCAAGAAACAACCACCCAGAACCCTCTTTACTGAGGGGAGCAAAAAAAGATATTCTGATAAGCTTGAGTAAGGAACTTGCTATAGAATGCGTAGTGTGGGTGACAAGCCAAGGTTAGGGGCAGGTTGCTAAAGTGCGTAATCAGGGTCACTGTATCACGGTGCCCGTAATTGCTCTCTTTTCTTGTCTATCAGCAGTAGGGGGCTCTCCACTGGCTGGCTGCCTTCAGCCCGCCCTGTATTGCCTATTTAAACCTAGCCTGGGCACCCTTTGGGTGCCCTTTCGTGTTGTCTCTATGCTGCTGAATATGACCCTGTTCCTGAGTATCCTGGGCCTCTGCTGTGTTCCTGAGACTTGCATTCCACCTGTTCCAGTGCTTCCAGTTGAAGAGTTCCTGTCTCCGTTTAATCCGGTCGAACCTCCGCTTCCTGCTGCCAGTCTCCGCCAGTGTTCCTACTTCCGGTTGACCGTCTACCTGCTGGTTCCTGCTTCCATTTGCTGGTTCCTGTCCAGTCGTTTTCTGTCTTCCGACGTTCCTGAGTCACCTTGGTGACATTGTTAACTTGCCGGTTATTCATACAGGATACTGGTCCGCTCCCCCAGCCATCCGGCTGCCTCAGTGTTATAGCGTTCCATGTACAGGGTACTGGTTCGCTCCTCAAGCCATCCGGTTGTCTCAGTGTCATAGCGTTCCACGTACAAGGTACTGGTTCGCTCCTCAAGCCATCCGGCTGCCTCAGTGCTATAGCGTTCCACGTACTGGGTACTGGTTCGCTCCTCAAGCCATCCGGCTGCCTCAGTGTTATAGTGTTCCTCATACAGGGCACTGGTTCGCTCCTATAGCCACCCGGCTGTCTTAGATTGATAGTGTTCCACATACAGGGTATAGGTTCGCTCCTCAAGCCATCCAGCTGTCCCAGACCAATAGCGTTCCACGTACAGGGTACTGGTTCGCTCCTCAAGCCATCCGGATGTATCAGTGTTATAGTGTTCCACGTACAGGGTACTGGTTCGCTCCTCAAGCCAACCAGGTGTCTCAGACCGATAGTGTCCCACGTACAGGGTACTGGTTCGCTCCTCAAGCCATAAGGCTGTATCAGTGTTCTAGCGTTCCATGTACAGGGTACTGGTTCACTCCTCAAGCCATCCGGCTGTCTCAGACCAATAGCGTTCCACGTACAGGGTACTGGTTCGCTCCTCAAGCCATCCGGCTGTATCTATGTTATAGCGTTCCACGTACTGGGTACTGGTTCGCTCCACAAGCCTCCCGGCTGTCTCTGTGTTGTCGCGTTCCACGTACAGGGTACTGGTTCGTTCCTTAAGCCACCCGTCTGCCTCAGTGTTATAGCGTTCCACGTCCAAGGTACTGGTTCGCTCCTCAAGCCACCTGGCTGCCTCAGTATCATTTGCGTTCCACGTACTGGGTACTGGTTCGCTCCATGTACACCCGATTGCTACTATAGTGGTATGGCGTTCCATCTATGAGAGCATTGCTGAGCTCCACACCCTTCACTATCTCTGCTGCTGGCGGCTTACGTACTGACACAGCCTATTTACCATTATAAGTGACTGTTTTTCCACCTGTCAGTCGCTTTAGTGTGTGGTTGCTATTTCCTCCTTCCTACTGGCTGCCTTGCCCGGTATATGGTAAGGCCGGTAGAACCTGTCCTGTTTCCTTGGGTTGCCTTACCCGGTATTGGCAAGGCCGGTAGAGCCTGGGTTATCTCCTGTCAATTGGCTGCCTTGCCCGATATATGGTAAGGCCGGTAGAACCTGTCCTGTTTCCGTGGGTTGCCTTACCCGTATTGGCAAGGCCGGTAGAGCCTGTGTTATCTCCTGTCTACGGGCTGCCTTGCCCGGTATATGGTAAGGCCTGTAGAACCTGTCCTGTTTCCTTGGGTTGCCTTACCCGGTATTGGCAAGGCCGGTAGAGCCTCACCTCACAAGTTCCAATCCCCTGGCTGCCTTGCCCGGTATATGGTAAGGCCGGTAGAACCTGTCCTGTTTCCTTGGGTTGCCTTACCCGGTATTGGCAAGGCCGGTAGAGCCTCACCTCACAAGTTCCAATTCCCTGGCTGCCTCGCCCGGTATATTGGCTAGGCCGGTAGAGCTAATATTGCTCTTATTTGCATTGTATTCCTGTCTAATAAAGATATATGTGTGTACGTGTATATTACCCTACGGGGTTGCATTAACTTTTCAATAAAGTTAAGTTTTTACCTAACTCTGCGTCTGAGAGTCTTAACAAACCGTGACACACTGGCTAAGGTCAGGGACAGACTCCTAGGGTGCGTAGTTGGGGTCACAAACCAGATATCAGAAACCGAAAAAAGCCAAAGATAATGCTAGCAAGTAAACACTGGAAAGATCTACAACCAAGTGTAAGAAAAGGGGAAGTAGATAAAATATATAGACCTGGGAAAATGACGTCTCAGCAATTGTGTCAGCATTGAAGATGTAAGAGTGACTCCTGGCCAACCCAATGCTATAAAAGATGGAAAGTGGGCCTAGCTCTGACCCGGCATCTATAACCCTCTGCAGCCCGATAGTGTCCTGTTTTGCGATGCCCCCCCTCACCCCACGGTGATGAAGCTGCCGATGCCCAACAAGGTATCTTGCCATCTCACCATCCTGACAAATATTCCGGAGGAGGTTCTGAGCCTTCAGATCCAAACATATGTGTCCATCATGGAACAACATGGTTGGATTCTCAAGAAATCTTCTCTGGTTCCATTACAGATTGGGGGTAAATTGTTATAAGCTTGTGTAAACTATGTTGTCAACATAGAGTGGCAGAAAAAGTGCAATTTGGGAAGTGCACTTAGAATAACAATATGACTTAAACCACAAACAAATTGGCTTGGCACAGTGCAATTTTCATTCCACCTTGAAACCCTTCAAGAGACTGAGAGGTAAGTTTAGGGTAACTAACAAAAAGCAAAAAGTGCTGAAATGTTTTTATTAAAACAAAAAATGAAAAGTCTTTCACTGGAAAAACTTGGGAGCATGAGAAACCACTCCTTGTCTAACCAGTCTGAAATTAGGAATTAACTAGGTTATTAAGAAAGAAAGAGCATGTGAGTAAACACAGCATGAGGACCTGTTATGGAGGCAATTTAGTTAGACTTAACAGTAGATCAAGAACTTGGGTTATCAAATGTAGATAAAATTAATTAATGATAAGGCCACACCAGGAGCAGTGTAGATGCAAAAAAGCAACTCAGATGGGGCCAGAGGGTTCTTGCAGTTAGTTTTCTGAAATTAAAGTAACTATACATATGCAAGCAATTCAACAACATAGCATGCTAACAGAAAGTAGTATAAGCAATCCTGTCCCAAAATTGGCACTATTAAGGAGAAAAGAATGAGAAGGAATTAAATGGGTACAAGAGAAGAAAGTCCTTGGATGTGCTCAGGATATCTCAAGTATTAGATGATTTTTTTCTTTTACTAGGGGGTGAGGCAAGGTGAACTTGTGGTAGCTTGGATGAGTTTGGGCAGACATAAATGGGACACTCCATAGGTCTCAATGGGAGCAGAGTCTGTAAGTAAGGTGGTTGTTGAGATGGTCCTCTTGAAGTGTGGCATAGTTCCTTGTTATTGGAGAAGGAAAAATTGGGCAATGAAAACAGATTGAGCCAAACAAACACCACACAGCCTGCAGTGGATGGGACATGGATGGGTTTAAATTTGAAATTGAATAATTTGTCTCACAAACAGCTCTGAAGCTGGTGCGAAATGCAACTTTGCAAGATGGTTGCCTGGGTATGTTGTAGTCACAGTTTGCAGAAGGAATGCAATTTTTGCAATAACAATAATTAAATGCATCACAAATTGATGTGGAGAATTGATCAGGCATTGATTGACCTTTTAAATACAATGATACACTTTAAATTAGTTGACTGTTGATTGTCAGCTCTGCTTGTCAGTTTGTCTGGTGAAGGTAACTTCTGTGATTTATTTTTTGATGAATACAAGATCTGTAAGCATTTGCGATGTAATTAAAAAACAAAAGCAACACAGAGTTTTTGTTAACATTAGTGTTGAGCGAGCATGCTCGGCCGATGCTCGGATCGGCACGAGCATCGCTCTGCTCGGCACATGGCGGTACTCGTACGAGTACCGCATGTGCTCGCCCGCCATGTTCGTGTCTCCTCCCCGCACGTTTTGCGCCTGCTGCGCAGCCAATAAACGTGCAGGGAGGCTCTGACATCGGTGTAATGCCAGCAGCCATGTTGGCTGCTGGCATTACACTGATTGGCTGGCCAGAACCCGTGGTCAGGTGCTGTATAGCACCTGACCATCGAGTTCGGCTCAGTCTGAGCCAGGGAGAGCTGAGGATAGGAAGGGAAAGGCAGTGTAGGGAGGAAAAAAACAAAAATTGTGAAAAAAAAAGAACCAAAAGTCCTTTTTAGGACTACTGTGTGTGGGGGCAGCAGGTTATTTGGTGTGGGGGGAAAAAAAAAAAAAAAAAAAAAAAAAATATATATATTCTGTGTAGTGTGCAAAGTTGCAGATTAGAGCACATTCTGTTTAGTGTGCACAGTTGCAGATTAGAGCACATTCTGTTTAGTGTGCAAAGTTGCAGATTAGAGCACATTCTGTTTAGTGTGCAAAGTTGCAGATTAGAGCACATTCTGTTTAGTGTGCAAAGTTGCAGATTAGAGCACATTCTGTTAAGTCTTCAAACTAAAATATCAAAGTCACGTATTCCATTCAGTGTGCGTCGCCGCAGTTTAGCAGCACATTCTGAGTACTGTGCAGAGTTGCAGAATAGGAAGAAATACTGTTAAGTCTTCAAACTAAAATATCAAAGTCACATATTCCATTCAGTGTGCTTCGCCGCAGTTTAGCAGCACATTCTGTGTACTGTGCAGAGTTGCAGAATAGGAAGAAATACTGTTAAGTCTTCAAACTAAAATATCAAAGTCACATATTCCATTCAGTGTGCTTCGCCGCAGTTTAGCAGCACATTCTGTGTACTGTGCAGAGTTGCAGAATAGGAAGAAATACTGTTAAGTCTTCAAACTAAAATATCAAAGTCACATATTCCATTCAGTGTGCTTCGCCGCAGTGTAGCAGCACATTCTGTGTACTGTGCACAGTTGCAGAATAGGAAGAAATACTGTTAAGTCTTCAAACTAAAATTTAAAAGTCACATATTCCATTCAGTGTGCTTCGCCGCAGTGTAGCAGCACATTCTGTGTACTGTGCAGAGTTGCAGAATAGGAAGAAATACTGTTAAGTTTTCAAACTCAAATATTAAAGTCACATATTCCATTCAGTGTGTTTCAACGCCGTTTAACAGCCTATTCTGTGTACTCTGCACAGTTGCAGAATAGGAAGAAATACTGTTAAGTCTTCAAACTAAAATTTAAAAGTCACATATTCCATTCAGTGTGTTTCAACGCCGTTTAACAGCCTATTCTGTGTACTCTGCACAGTTGCAGAATAGGAAGAAATACTGTTAAGTTTTCAAACTCAAATATTAAAGTCACATATTCCATTCAGTGTGTTTCAACGCCGTTTAACAGCCTATTCTGTGTACTCTGCACAGTTGCAGAATAGGAAGAAATACTGTTAAGTCTTCAAACTAAAATTTAAAAGTCACATATTCCATTCAGTGTGCTTCGCCGCAGTGTAGCAGCACATTCTGTGTACTGTGCACAGTTGCAGAATAGGAAGAAATACTGTTAAGTTTTCAAACTCAAATATTAAAGTCACATATTCCATTCAGTGTGTTTCAACGCCGTTTAACAGCCTATTCTGTGTACTCTGCACAGTTGCAGAATAGGAAGAAATACTGTTAAGTCTTCAAACTAAAATTTAAAAGTCACATATTCCATTCAGTGTGTTTCAACGCCGTTTAACAGCCTATTCTGTGTACTCTGTACAGTTCCAGAATTATAAGAAATACTGTTAAGTTTTCAAACTCAAATATTAAAGTCACTTATTCCATTCAGTGTGTTTCAACGCCGTTTAACAGCCTATTCTGTGTACTCTGCACAGTTGCAGAATAGGAAGAAATACTGTTAAGTTTTCAAACTCAAATATTAAAGTCACATATTCCATTCAGTGTGTTTCAACGCCGTTTAACAGCCTATTCTGTGTACTCTGCACAGTTGCAGAATAGGAAGAAATACTGTTAAGTCTTCAAACTAAAATTTAAAAGTCACATATTCCATTCAGTGTGTTTCAACGCCGTTTAACAGCCTATTCTGTGTACTCTGTACAGTTCCAGAATTATAAGAAATACTGTTAAGTTTTCAAACTCAAATATTAAAGTCACTTATTCCATTCAGTGTGTTTCAACGCCGTTTAACAGCCTATTCTGTGTACTCTGCACAGTTGCAGAATAGGAAGAAATACTGTTAAGTTTTCAAACTCAAATATTAAAGTCACATATTCCATTCAGTGTGTTTCAACGCCGTTTAACAGCCTATTCTGTGTACTCTGCACAGTTGCAGAATAGGAAGAAATACTGTTAAGTTTTCAAACTCATATATATTAAAGTCACATATATCGTGTAAGATGAAGAAGGCGGGTAAAAAGGGACGGGGAAGTGGACGTGATCCTGAAAGTTCAGGGCGCGGGTCAGGACGCGGAGAAACTGTGCCTGGTGCCAGAGCACAAGAAAGAAAGACATCCACCATACCTAGCTTCATGTCTGATTTCACAGGGCGTCGCAGGACATCACTCTCGAGGTCCGACCAGTGCGAACAGGTGGTCGGTTGGATGACAGCTGATACTGCTTCCAGTCGGTTAAGCACCACCCTGTCTTCCACCAAGTCCACTCTCAGTAGCCAAGAGTCTGGTCAACATAATCCTCACTCTGATCATCCTTCCTCCCACCATACACGGTCTGGTCAAAGAAGTGATCCCACACTGGGATATAGTGATGAGCTCGTCTCATCACCAATCCTTCATTTGACCCTCTCTCCAAGCACGCTTGCAGAGGAACATGACATCTTGTGCCCTGATTCACAACCTCTAGAGGCTACCCAATCACAAGAAGATGACAGATGTGAACGGCATTTAAGGTCAAAGGAAGTAGTGGATGATGATGATGATGATGATGAGACACAGTTGCCATTAAATCAACCACTATTTCCGTCTCAAGACCTTGTTGAGGAGAATGTTATACAGTTGTCAATGACTGAGTATGTGGTGGGATCAAGACTTGAGGAGGATGATCAGAGTGAGGAAGTGGAGGAGGACTTGGTGGACGATGAGGTGACTGACCCCACCTGGGAAGGTGTAGAGCCGAGCGATGACAGCAGTCCTGAGGGTGAGCCATCTGCAGCACCGCAACAGGCTGGAAGAGGCAGTGGTGTGGCAACAGAAAGAAGGCGGACCGCACCAAACCGGCCCGCAAATGTTCCACGGAGCACCCCCTTGCGTAAATCTACCTTGCCAAGGGGTAGGTGTTCCGCGGTATGGCGTTTTTTTAAGGAAAGTGCGGACGACAAAAGATTTGTAGTTTGCAACCTGTGCCACACCAGAATGAGCCGAGGCATGAACACTAGAAACCTCACCACCACCAGCATGATCCGACACATGGCATCCAAGCACCGTAGTAAGTGGGAGGAACGCCTGGATCGCCCATCTGTGTCTGCAGGCCACACCACTGCCTCCTCTTCCCCTGTTTTCGGTGCCGGCCAATCGCCTGTCGAAGGCGCAGGCCCGCATACCTCCCGCCCTGCACCTGTACCATCTGAAGCACCATCAGCGACCACATCCACTTCCCTGTCCCAGCACAGCGTCCAAATGTCGTTACCCCAGGCATTTGAGCGCAAGAGAAAGTACCCAGCCACCCACCCACAGGCCATAGCACTAACCTCACACCTTTCCAAATTACTGGCCATCGAAATGCTGCCATTTAGGCTTGTGGACACTGAGTCCTTCCGCAGCCTGATGGCAGCAGCTGTCCCTCGGTACGCGGTCCCCAGCCGCCACTACTTTTCCCGGTGTGCCATCCCCGCATTACACCACCATGTGTCCCGTAACATCACCCGTGCCCTGACCAACGCAGTTACTGGGAAGGTCCACTTAACGACTGACACATGGACAAGTGCTTGTGGCCAGGGACGCTACATTTCCCTGACGGCACACTGGGTGAATGTCGTGGAGGCTGGGAGCGACTCGGACCCTGGGATGGCACGGGTGCTACCCACGCCGAGGATTGCGGGCCCTACCTCCATCAGGGTTTCCACCAGCACCTATGTTATTGGCTCCTCCTCCTCCGTTTCCACCTCCGAATTCTCTACACACACCGCCACTCCCCCATCAGCCAGTAGCTGGAAGCAGTGTAGCACTGCAGTGGGGAAGCGTCAACAGGCCGTGCTGAAGCTGATCTGCCTTGGGGACAAACAGCACACGGCCTCAGAGCTGTTGCAGGGGATTAGTCACCAGACCGAGCAGTGGCTCTCGCCACTCAACCTGCAACCAGGCATGGTTGTGTGTGATAATGGGCGTAACTTGGTGGCGGCTTTGGAGCTCGGCAAGCTCACACACGTACCATGCCTAGCGCATGTATTTAATTTAGTGGTGCAGCGATTTCTAAAAACCTACCCCAATGTGCATGATCTCTTGACCAAGGTGCGCCGCGTGTGTGCACATTTCCGTAAGTCATCTACAGCTTCGGCCGGCCTGTTGAAGCTGCAGCAGCGCTTACAATTGCCAGCTCACCGGCTGCTGTGTGACGTGAGCACGCGCTGGAACTCCACCTTCCACATGTTGGCCCGGCTTTGTGAGCAGCAGAGGGCAGTAGTGGAGTACCAGCTGTTACACGGTCGTCGCCTCTCCATTCAACTTCCTGTAATCAGAAGTGAGGAGTGGGAATGGATGTCAGACCTCTGCGAGGTTTTACGCAATTTTGAGGAATCGACACAGATGGTGAGCGGCGATAACGCTATTATCAGTGTAACCATCCCACTTCTGTGTCTACTGAAACGCTCGCTGCTCACAATTAAAACCGACGCTTTGCATGTGGAAGAGGTGGAAATGGGGGAGGAAGAGCTTACACAAGGTGATAGCCAGAGCACGCTCACTTCGTCTTCTCAGCGACAATTGGAGGAGGCGGAGGAGGAGGAGGAGGAGGAGGAGGAGGAGGAAGACACGGTTGCCTCCGCTACAGAGGGTAGCCATGGAACTTTAGTTCCATCTCTTCAGCGTGGGTGGGCAGAAGAGGAGGAAGAGGATGAGGATATTGAGAGTCAGCCTCCTGGTGAGGACAGCGAAATCTTGACTGTTGGTACTCTGGCACACATGGCTGACTTTATGTTAGGCTGCCTTTCCCGTGACCCACGCGTTGTACGCATTTTAGACAACACGGATTACTGGGTGTTCACCCTTCTGGACCCCCGCTACAAAGAGAATTTCTCATCTCTCATTCCTCCGGTGGAGAGGACAAGCAAAATGGTGCAATACCAGAAGGTTCTTGTTGAAAAATTGCTCCAAAATTTTCCATCTGACAACGCTGGCGGCAGAGTACGTGCTACCTTGGCCAACAGAGAAGGGGAGAAAAGGGGAGCACACAGCAGTTCCGAGAAAGGCAGGGCAACACTCTCCAAGGCGTGGGACACCTTCATGACACCCCGCCAGCACCCTCACCCTGATGCGCAGCCTAGTGTCACAAGGAGGGAAAAGTTTTGGAAGATGGTGAAGGAGTACGTAGCAGACCGTGTCAGCGTCCTCAATGATCCCTCTGTGCCTTACAACTACTGGGTGTCCAAGCTGGACACGTGGTATGAACTGGCACTCTACGCCTTGGAGGTGCTGGCCTGCCCTGCCGCCAGCGTTCTGTCTGAGCGGGTATTTAGTGCTGCTGGTGGCATCATAACAGATAAGCGTATCCGCCTTTCCACCGACAATGCTGATAGGTTGACACTTATAAAAATGAACAAGGCCTGGATTTCCCCTGACTTCTCCACTCCACTGGAGGAAAGCCCCGGGGGAACATAAACTCACTTTATATATGTTATTTACAATGATGGGAATACTCTGTATTCCCATTCACCCCTTCCACCCCAAAAACGGGTATATGGTTGACTCTTAATCTTCTCATCCTCCTCCTCCTCTTCCATATGCCCTGGGATATAATTTTTATATAGGGCCAGCTCACCAGCGTGCCCTGGGATATAATTTTTATATAGGGCCAGCTCACCAGCGGGCCCTGTGATATAATTTTTATATAGGGCCAGCTCACCAGCGGGCCCTGTTTGACAATTTTTATATAGGTCAGCTCACCAGCGGGCCTTCTCATATAATGTTTTATAGCGTCAGCTCACTAGCGGGCCTTCGCATATAATGTTTAGGATGGTCAGCTCTGCAGCAGACCCTCACCCATAATGTTTTAGATGGTCAGCTCAGCGCACGTTTCCATCTTAATCATGGCCTCAGTTCTGAAAATCAAGGAAATTTTTGGGATAATTTGCCTCTGCGCACGTTTCCCTCTTAATCATGGCCTCAGTTCTGAAAATCAAGGAAATTTTTGGGAGAATTTGCAGATGATATACAAGTAAATATACAGCAAATATTGTTTGGTAACAATTTTTCGCCTAAAGTCGTTTTTATTTTCCTTTTTGTGTGTTTTATGGTCAGTCTGTAAAAATGGCGTACTACGGGCGAAAGATCGTTCCCAGCAGCGATGTTGGAGTCCAAGGTGCATCCAGACATCCTCCCTATGCTGTCCCTGAACCATTTCTGTAGTGTTTCCATCTTTTTCTGCCCTTTTCCTATGGACCAGGCACCCTCCCCTCATCAGAGCAGGGGGTGCCTGGTGTAATGCTCGAGTCCTCCCATTGACTTCAATGGGGCTCGGATGCTCGGCCGAGCACTCGAGCCTCAGGGGGTGCTCGGTCAGAGCACCCGAACATCCGAGCATTGAGGTGCTCGCTCATCACTAGTTAACATCTGTTTAATAGATTTTTGGGTAAAACAAGAGAATCACAATAATTAATGAACCTCACACTACAAAGGTATGTGTAGTACCATTGTACTTGGATATGTGACATTAATGCTGTGTACATTTTCTTGAGATGCCAGATCCTGCTTCATGGTGAAAGATGTATTTTCCAGTTTATATACCCTTTTAGTGACTATCTTTTTACCCATTGGATGCTAGAGAGTTCTTCAATGCCATAAGCAATAAGCTATGAATATTTTCCATTCTTGTATATTTAGGCTAAGGGTACTATCCATGCCTGGCAACAGTGGATGGCTATGGGAGGAGCTAGATCAGATTAGGGCATTTGGCCTGCGGGCTACTGAATTATAAATCATTCCCTACTTGTAATCCACACAGTGTATAAATGGAATGCTTGTTTTTCAGTTTGTGATGAATTAAAAGTATTTATGGTGTTTCATGAGAACTGTTTTGATTACAGCTGTCGAAGAAGTATGGCAGTGTATTTAGTCTGCAGCTGTTTTGGCACAATGTTGTGGTAGTGAATGGTTATGAAGCTGTAAAAGAGGCACTTGTCACCAAATCAGAAGACACGGCTGATAGACCTTCTATTCCACTTTATGAACATCTTGGTTTCGATAATGGTAAGTAACATATTGTGATCTATGTTTCAGCTAGAAATGGTGGCAGATTCATTGTGGGGGTATTTTTCATAAATTATAAATACAATAGAAATTGTTTTAATTTGGTTTGAGGGTTGATTTGTCAGATAATAGGAAAATTCAAGTTCACATTGAAACAACTCAGAATCAATGTAAACAAATACTCTCCCTCTCTCTCTCTCTCTCTGTCTCTCCCTCCAAATAAAATACATTGTTACACTGTAAAACAAGCTAGGAAGAAACCTTAGCTTTTTATACTGTGAGATGTAAATTCCTTGGCCTAGATGCACTAAAGCTCAAAGAGGGCTATGCATGTCGATGTTCTGTTGGAGCAGTTTCGTAGGCACATCCTCAGTATTCACAAAGTGTCTACGACATCACTTCACCAGCACTCTGACAAAAATATACCCACATCTACATTCACCCAACATGCCTTCACCATGTCTGCAAATTTTTATTCTTCAAATCAACAGCTGCTTATTTCCATATGGAAATTAAGCATAATGAGATACATTTGTATGCAAGGGGGTGTGTTGATATTATAATGTGACACTTCGACTCATTCAGTAAACTCCGATAGCAGCCTCTGCTGTCAGAGTTCACAGTCTCCACTTCACCTGCCTCAGGCTGTCGTAGCTGGGATCTACCCTGTACTTTTCTATGGAGTAACAGCAGGGAGAGCTACGACATTCTGTACAGCATTCTCTGTGCTTCCCTACCTAGCCAGTAGGGGAATACAGAGAAGGCTTTCAGCATCATGGACAGCATTGAATGCCATAGGGATGTGCATTGCTCACTTATTGTGGCATTCAAAGGGTTACAATAAACAAAGCTAGTACAACAAGCACTACACAACGTTCCCTCCTCGACATCCCCCCCCCTTAGTATGTCGACATATATTGCATATATTTAACATACTAACTCCATCCAACTTTCACCTCAGGGACTGCCATTTAGTCAACAAACCTGTCTTTTATTCAACACTTTACCCTCTGAGTACCAGAGAGGTAGGACGGCATTGCTTAGCAATGTGTTTCCTACCCCTCTGGTACTCAAAGGGTTAATAGGCAAGGTGTGGGCTGCACACCTTGCCTGTATATATATGTGTGTGTGTGTGATAAATTTATTTTTATTAAAAGATGTGTTGAAATGTGTTAATGCAAACAATAGACCTCAAGGGGGATATCATAACCCCTCATGACACTCCCCTAACATGAGGCCGACAAATGCCCTTTTATTACATGAAGCGCATATAACCTATGTCAGTGGTTCTCAACTCCTTTCCTCAGGACCCACTAACAGGCCAGGATTTGATGATTTCCTTGTTAGAGCACAGGTGAGTTAATCAATGTGAATATGCCTCTGATCACCACACCTGTGCTCTAGCAGAGAAATCCCTAAGTCCTGGACTGTTAGTGGGTCCTGAGGACAGGAGTTGAGAACCACTGACCTATGTGAAACATAGGTTGTATGTCGTTTTTATCATCAAAGTAAACAATCAGACCTCAAAGGGGGGCATGCAGCATCAAGCGCTTGAAGAATGAATGAGCCCTGTCACTGGGTTCATTTTAGGTAAGCAGAGCGTTGCACTGTAATCATTGAATTAGTCACAGGGTTCATTCATTGAAGGGAGCACTTTTAATAGATGCGGCTTTCACATATACTATAAGCGCAGCTTTCAATGAATGAACCTTGTCACCGGGTTCATTCTTTGAAAGCAGCCCTGCTCTCTGATCATTGAATCAGTCACCCAGTTTGACCCCGGGGACTAATTCAATGATTATGCTCCGCTTACCTAGAATGAACACAGTGACAGGGTTCATTCATTTTTCAAGCGCATGATGCTGCATCATCAAGAAGGAAGTAAATGCCTTTGGGGTCACCCCATGGATCATCTATCCTTTTGGAGAGATGATCCATGAAAGGGGGGCTATCAGGAGGGGTCCTGGTGCCCCCCTTTGGGGTCTAATCGTTTACTTTGATGGTAAAAGTGGCATATAACATAGGTTAAATGCAATTCATGTAATAAAAGGGCATTTGTAGGCCTCATGTTAGGGGGGTGTCATGAGGGGTCATGATACCCCCTTGAGGTCTAATGTTTGCATTAACACATTTCAACACATCTTTTTTTTTTTTTTTTGAAGTTTATTAGAAGAATAAAATGAAACATACAATAAAGGGGAAAGAAAATGAATCAGAGACAATGAACAAGTATGATAAACGGATGGTTTACACAAAGACCGGCACTAGAACAAATGAAACAATATAAACAAAACATTCAGCACATATCAGGAATGTTGTATAGAAGGGTTAAGTAAAATTCAGCTAGCAAGCAAGGTAGCAAAGGAAGAGGGCAGTAAAAGAGTTAGAAAGTACTGAAAAGTAAGTAAGGGGAAGAGAAAAAAAGGAAAAAAAAGGGGGGAGAGAGGGAAGGGATAAGGGCAGGGGTGAGACTTCACGACCATTGGAAACTGCGGAGGATCTACTCATCAGACCAGCAAACAGACAGGATGCCCGAAATATTCAAACAGCAGCAGAAGAAGACGGCGGGCAATCTTCCCCAGTGTCAGAAACCACGCCCCTCAACCAAGGTGCCCATATAGCATCAAAGGACAGCTCAGTACCAGATAACAGATGTGTAAGTTTTTCATATAGTGCTATGTCACGCACTTTATTCTTCCACATCTGTACAGACGGTGGAGATGTAGACTTCCAGCATAGCGGAATGCACATCCGAGCAGCAGCAAGCAAAAAGTTAAGAAGAATTCGTGTAGGTCTCGAACTGCAAACATCAGCCACTCCAACAGAAAAAAGAAGAAGAGAAGAGTCCAATGGAAGGACAAGGGAAAGTGCCTGAGAAATCTCTGAAACAACAGCCCTCCGGTATGGTGTGAGTAAGGGACAAGATCACCATATATGACCCAGAGTATCAGCCGCACCGCCACATCTCCAACACGAAGGGGAGAGCTGTGTCATGGTTTTATTGAACACTCAGACTATTGGGTAGGATAAAATAGAAAAACTTTATTAGGCAATATAAAGCGAAACAAGGCCCTTCACGGGTCCAAACTCTACAAACAGCAGTAAGAAAGTTTGACACAGGTCAGGGCATACAAATATCAATACAATAAAGGAGGCTTTACCAGCCTTACCAAATACCGGGTAAGGCAGCCTGGTAACTGGTGCAATAAGGAACAGAGGAGGCTCTACCGGCCTTACCGATTACCGGGTAAGGTAGCCACATAACTGGTGCAACAAGGAACAGAGGAGGCTCTACCGACCTTACAGAATACCGGGTAAGGCAGCCAGGTAACTGGTGCAACAAGGAACAGAGGAGGCTCTACCGGCCTTACCGATTACTGGTTAAGGCAGCCTGGTAACTGGTGCAACAAGGAATAGAGGAGGCTCTACCGGCCTTACCGAATACCGGGTGTACGTAATGGAGGCCACAGAGAATCACAGGCTGAGCGTAGTGTATGGGTTGGCAACGATAACCGCTAGTGACCGGATAGACAGACTGGAATCTCGTAAAGGAGGCCACACTGATACACAGGCAGAAAGTAGTGCAACCAGAGGCAACAAATATGAGAGGACTGACAATAGCAGCGAGGGCAGCACAAGGAGCGTAAGTCAGTCAATGCCTGGATCAGTATCAGAGAGTGGAAGTCAGCCAAAGCCTGGTTCGGTACACAGTGAGCGGTAGTCGGCCAAAGCCTGAATCGGTACACAGAGCGCGGTAGTCAGCCAAAGCCTGGATCGGTACACAGAGAGCGGTAGTCAGCCAAAGCCTGGATCGGTACACAGGATCGGTAGTCAGCCAAAGCCTGGATCGGTACACAGAAGCGGAACAGGAACAAGGTCAGACGAAAACCGTATCAACACGGAACAGGAGCACAGAATAACGTAAGGTCAGGAACACCACGAAAGGGCACTGGCGAAGTGACAGGAGGGCATATATAAAGGCTAGCCCTGGGAGGGACTAGCCAGCTAGCACCAATAAGAGACACCCAAACACAAACCCAGAAGTAAGAATATCGCACAGAGATCACGGGCACCATGATAAGCTGAGGATAGAACTGATGTAGGAGAGAAGGGGATCTGTACCACCTGGTTTATAATTGGTCTCCACAGCAGTAACATTCCTAGATGAAAATAAAGAGCCATGAAAGGCTTTAGACCAGGAGTCCTCAGGAATGACAGTCTGAAGATCTGACTCCCAAGCAGCCCGAAAGGTCTGGGAAAGATCAGAAACATCTACAAGCCAGCCATACAACTTCGCTATAACGCGTCGTAATAGGGGCACCTTGAGCCCCCCTCGAGGCGTCGATGGGTGGCACAGCAGTTCAAAAGGAGAGAAAGGAGCAAAGTCACCTTAGCCTTGTGTCGGGAAATGAAATGGCATACTTGCATATATTTCCAATAATCAGACGACTGAAGGCCCCATGAAGTAGAAAGACAGTCAAACGAGGCCACAGCACCATCTTCCAAAAAATCAGCTACCACTAGGCACTGACCCGGGCCCCAACCCAAAAAAGCCGAACCCTGCATTCCCGGAGGAAAGTCAGGATTGGATAGTAATGAAACTAAAGGAGATGTGGTACTAGAGAGGCAGGAAACCACAGTGGACTAACAGCGCAGAATAGGAGAAAGAAAGGGATGCTCCGTGTAAAGAACTATGAAGGACCCCAAGGTAAAAAGGTAAGGGGAATAGGGGAGCAAACAGAGTCAAAAAGTAAACCAAGCATTTGAATGGCTAGAATGACACCAATGGGGGATAGAGCTCATTAAGACAGCTTTATAGTATCGGAATAAATTCGGGGCCCCTAGACCGTCGATGCAACGGCTCCCAGAGATCACTAAGAACCGAAGACACGGAGGCCTGCCCCCACAAATAAAGGAACTGAACAAGCATTGTAAAGATTTGAGATACGATTAGGGAAGGAAAATGGGAAGGGTCTGAAACAGGTAAAGGACCTGAGGAAGAAATACCAACTTAAGTAAATTGACCCTGCCCATCCAAGAAAGCCTGAGCGAAGCACATTTTTTAAGATCAGTAGAGAGGTCTCTGACAAGGGGGAGATAATTCAAACGAAATAGGTCCGTGAGATAAGAAGGGAGTCGGATTCCCAGGTAGGGAATAGAGTCTCCTGCCCATTTAAGAGGGGCAAGAGTTTTCAGGTGGCGAACTCGAACTGAATCCAAATTCACATTCAGAACTTCCGATTTGGACAAGTTCATTTTAAAATTACTCACCTCCCCGAACCTAGACAACTCTGTGATCACGGCCGGGAGAGACACCTTAAGGGAGGACAGGGAGAAGATAATGTCATCCGCGAACAACGAGATTTTATGATCCACATCCCTCGCCTGAAGACCAGTAATCACAGCATTGGACTGAATCCTAGCAGCAAGGGACTCCATTATCAAAACAAAGATTAAGGGGGAAAGGGGGCAACCCTGCCTAGTTCCATTAGAAAGCAACCCGTTTATCCGTTCCGGATAAAGATTGTAAAGATTGGAGTAAAAATCTTTAAAGGTAGAGGCAATAGAAGGTAAGTCCCTAAATAAGGAACCAGTGGGGGTTTGAATAGCATGAATCGGCGTAACAGCTCTAGGTCCTTTATGAATCTGAGAAAGCCAACAGCCACTCTTATTTGCCTGCTGATAAAAGTAACGTTTGGACCACGTATCAGATTTGCGGACTTGGGCTAGTAAAAAGGACGCTCCCGTTCACGACAAATGCATGTTTGCAACAAAGCCACAGGATCCCCCCAGCCTGATGAGAACGCTCTGCTGACGCTAGAGCATCCATCAGAGATGAGAGCTCCTCTCGGGCCCGCTGCCTCCATTTAGCGGTGAGCTGGATACAGCTACCCCTAACAGCACACTTAAGAGCCTCCCAAGCCGTCATAGGAGAAGCAACTGAGGACAAATTGGAATTGAGGTAGTGCTGAATGTCAGTCTGTAAGCGTGAAAAAGAGTCAGAATCAGAGAGAAGAGTAGTATCGAATCTCCAACCTCTAGACATTCCCAATCGCATAGGAATACATAGAGTGAGGTATATGGGCCCATGATCAGACCAAGTGGCACGATGGATGGAAGAATCACAAGCATAATGCAAGAAAGCCTAAGAAACAAAAGAAAATCAATTCTAGAGTAGCAAGAGTGGGGATTCGAGAAGAAGGAATAAGAAATAGAAGAAGGGTTAAAAACCCTCCAAACATCCACCAAAGAAGCATCCCGCAACAGACCTTGTATGCATGAATAGTGAGATGGTGGAAGGCTAGCTTTGCCAGTAGAACAGTCCAAGGAAGGATCCAGAACAGAGTTGAGATCTCCACCAAAAACCAACAATCCTTCTCCAAAAGCACCCAAATCCGCAAGGGCATCTCTAAGAAATGAAAGCTGCCCCGTGTTTGGAGCATAGACATTGGCAAACGTCAGCTTCAAATCGCCCAGTTTACCCTTAACAAAAATATACTGCCCCAAAGTGTCCCGAAGGACATCGATACATTCACAAGCAAGGGATCTGTGAAAAAGGATCGCCACACTAGACTTCTAGACTGTTGAATTACTCAAATAGAAGGAAGAGAAAGTCTTACAGCTGAGGGATGGAACATGCACATCAGCAAAATGAGTTTCCTGCACAAAACACACCTGACAATCTAATCGAGATAGGTCCCGAAACAGCAAAGAGCGTTTGAATGGTGAGTTTAATCCTTTAGCGTTAATAGATACTATTTTGATAGAAAGTGCCATAATAACTACCAAAAATCAAGATCCTCAACAGGCCAACCAAGAAGCGTACTAAAAGGAAAGGGGGAGACAAGGCCAGGGGAACAAGAGAGAAAAAAAAAAAGGGAGGGGATGGGGGGGAGGAAGAGAAAAACAAGAAGAGAGCAGAAAAGTAAAAAGAGAAAAGATGGAACAGAACGTCTGAAAAAAACACTGCAAGACAGCAGAAGGAGTTTAGGGAAACAGATACTAAACTGCAGCTGACTAGCCCGGAAAAGGTCAAATCATGAGCGGGGTGTATAAAGATCAGGCAACGAATTAAAGAGAAGCTCCAGACCTATAAAGGGAGATAAGGAAACGCGTAACATGAGTATAGAGAGGAGGCGAAAACTAGTAGAAGAGAAACCCCAGGTAGGAAAAGGGCATTAGAACACAAAGTGTCACCCAAAGAAAGAGGATAGCAGTCAGTTGGATATAGACAGAGAAAAGAACATGAGGAGTACTCCAAGTAGGGCATATTATACTCAAACTATAGGCACTGCTAGGGGCCCTTGTCAACAACATAAAATGATCACATAATAATATCCCATCCCCCCAAGAAAACCCAAACCAGACAGGTCCCTAATAGAACAGCTCCCCAGCACGGCAAGTCATATAAAATGAACCCCCACAGTCATAGATAAATATTGTAGCAAGAGGGTAGAACCTTCCCGTGGAAAGGTCCCAGCCGCACCACACTGCAGCGTATCAGGGGTGTCCCAAAGGAGACAGCAGTGCAAGGCTCCAGGAGCCAAGGAACCCAGCGAACGACCCCTAATGCGCTACCAATGCAAGTAATTGAATGAAGTGCAACAAAAACCCCTGAATGGCAGGAAACTGCAGCTCAGCCCATCTACCCTGGACCCGGTGGAGGCAAACTGCCGGATAAAGGGAGTAAAAGGAAAACGTAAAGAAAGGAGACGGGCAAACAAAAGACAATGGGAAAGAAGGAGAGGAAAGAGGGAGTCACGTCGTCTCCAGCAGGTCCGAGGGGCAGGAGCATGAACCCCTATGAGAAAAAAAACTAACCAGGTGAAACAAAAAAAGTGGGGTTTATTAGCAATTCAGTTGGAACATATCACTCACAGAAAAGACAACCTGCTGGAAGCCATTTCCAAGAATATAAAACAGCCACTAAACATTATCCCAACCCCCAGCAACAAACCATAAGATATAGAGCACAAGTGCAAATACAAAAAGTGGACCGTTACACTAAGTTAAGGCCTCTACAAAAATGCACAGTGGCACAACAGGGGCCCCCCATGGAAGACAAAAAGGCAAGGCCACAAGGGCCAGTCCTTCGCCGGTCAGTCCCCGACGCACCACCAGAGAAAACGGTCAAACAGGAAAGTGCAAGACCGTTTACGGAAGGGGATCCGCATCCCCAACTCTGTAGCCTCGGAGTTGGTGGAGACAAGCGATAAATGGAAGGAAAAGGAGAGGAGGAGGGCAACAGAATAGGGAAGGTGAAGGGAAAATGAAAGACAAGGGGAAAAAGGAAAGGAAAGTGGTACCATACTCGTCTCCAACAAGCCTGAGGCACAAAAACATGTAGTTCCAGAATAAGTAGTCCAAGTATGGGTAAAAATGCAGTCCACCTAAACCAAAGGAAAAGAATGCACGTTAGTAAAGGACATAAATAGGAATCCTGAATTCGGAACCATGGCATATACCAGACGGCTCACAACTGAAGCCGAGACCCATAGAATCCCACATAGAGAGTCCATTCAGTCACGTAACACCGGCTCCGATGAAGGTCTCTTCAGTGGGGAACGGGAATCTCTCCACTCCGGAGCTGCTGGAGAGAGAACACCACAGACCAGAGAGGGCCCACCATCTGCAACGGGAGCTGCAACAAGGGAAGAGGGCAAACTAAGAACAGCACAAAAGTCCTGAATCTCCTCAATGCGTCGTATCATATGTTGACGGCCTTCAAAGTGGACAATCATGGAGAAGGGGAAACTCCACCGGTAAGAAATCTTGCGTTGGCGGAGTTCGTCCGCTAAAGGCTTAAACTGGCGGCGCAGTTGTAACGTGCGGGCAGAAAGATCATTAAACAGGGTAATCTTATCCTCACCCAAGGTAACATAGGGCAGATTCCTGGCCTTCTGCATAATCGCCTCTTTCTGGGTGAAACGGTGTAGACAACATATCACTTCCCTCTGATGATCCGCCTGTTGCACTCTCAGTCTCAAAGTCTAATGGAATCACATAGAGAAGAAATGAGGTTTTCCATGTCAGTTTTAGTTGGAAGCGACTGCAAATCCTGCTGAGTAACGACTGGTGAGACAGCAGGAGGACAATTTTCCTTCTCCACCCCTGCCATAGCGTCGTGCGCTTTCGCCGTCTCTGGAGCAGCTAGGCCTCTCTGCGATTTTGTTGTAGTAGGACTAAAATAAGCTCCGATAGAGGAAGATTTCTTCCTCCTATTAGTCATAACCACTTCCACTGAGATCCAGTAGTCAATCTCTCTCTCTATGATGGTAGAGAAAAGCTTAGAAGAAGCTTTTAGCCGCTAAAGGTCTGGGAGCCCAGGTATCACACGTCCACCATCAACGAGGTCTAGCCACGCCCCCCCCTTCAACACATCTTTTAATAAAAATACATTTATCACACACATATACAGGCAAGGTATGCAGCCCATACCTTGCATATTAACCATTTGTGTACCAGTGGGGTAGGAAACACATTGCCAAGCAATGCCTTCCTACCTCTCTGGTACTCAAATAAACATATTCATTCATTCATACATAGATAAGTGATTCTCAGACTTTTCCACATGACTTTCCATTTTGTATTGTAAAAGATTTAACCGTTTATATTATTACAAAATTGCATTTTTGTAAAATTCAGCACACATTTTTTTACTAAAGACATTTCTCCAAGCTTAAAATCTCCATTAAATATGCATGCATCAATTATAAACAAAGCAAACTGTGCTGTTTACAGCTGGTTATTGAACCAAACGTCTGACCATGACCGATTTTCAACAATATAAATATTTTGTATAAAAAGTGTTTTTAACTATTTTTGTAGTGCATGGGCTAAAGTCTATGGCAGGTAATAATTATTAATCATATCACCAACCTTATCTCTAAATTGCCCCTTCAGTAGGAGGCAAAACCAGCTGGCCACTTTTCTAATTTGTAATGTTATCAACTCTTAGTAAATGTGACCATTTAATAAAGTGAGCCTCTTGATTCCTTGTAAGGTGTTTTTAGGGATTGCAATATGTGAATAAAATGTGTTATATGGAATGATATGTAACTTGTTTGAGCAAACTCCTTGCAGAGATTTTCACAGAAGTGAAAATCACATCCCTATGTATGTCTAGGACAGGTAGTATAGAGGAGGTATGTGTGTCTCCTGAGGAGGCATACATTTTGAAATGAGCTCTCTCTTTTTATAAATGGATCTATACAGTGAGGGAAAAAATTAATCGATCCCCTGCTGATTTTGTACGATTGCCCACTGACAAAGAAATGATCAGTCCATAATTTTAATGGTACGTTTATTTGAACAGTGAGAGAAATCCTGAAAAACGCATTTCAAAAAAGTTATAAATTGATTTACATTTTACTGAGTGAAATTAGTATTTGACCCCCCTATCAATCAGCAAGATTTCTGTCTCCCAGGTGTCTTTTATACAGGTAACAAGCTGAGATTAAGACCACTCTCTTAAAGGGAGTGCTTCTAATCTCAACTTGTTACCTGAATAAAAGACACCTGTCCACAGAAGCAATCAATCAATCAGATTCCAAACTCTCCACCATGGCCAAGACCAAAGAGCTGTCCAAGGATGTCAGGGACAAGATTGTAGACCTACAAGTCTGGAATGGGCTACATGACCATTGCCAAGCAGCTTGGTGAGAAGGTGACAACAGCTGATGCGATTATTTTCAAATGAAAGAAACACAAAATAACTGTCAGTCTCCCTAGGTCTGGGGCTCCATGCAAGATCTCACCTCGTGGAGTTTCAATGATCATGAGAACGGTGAGGAATCAGCCCAGAACTACACGGGGGGATCTTTTCAATGATCTCAAGGTAGCTGGGACCATAGTCACCAAGAAAACAATTAGTAACACACTACGCCATGAAGGACTGAAATCCTGCAGAACCCGCAAGGTCCCCCTGCTCAAGAAAGCACATGTATAGGCCCGTCTGAAGTTTGCCAATGAACATCTGAATGATTCAGAGGAGAATTGGGTGAAAGTGTTGTGGTCAGATGAGACCAAAATCAAGCTCTTTTGCATCAACTCAACTTGCCATGTTTGAAGGAGGAGGAATGCTGCCTATGACCCCAAGAACACCATCCCCACCATCAAACATGGAGGAGGAAACATTATGCTTTGGGGGTGCTTTTCTGCTAAGAGGACAGGACAACTTCACCGCATCAAAGGGACGATGGACGGGGCCATGTACCGTCAAATCTTGGGTGAGAACCTCCTTCCCTCAGCCAGGGCATTGAAAATGGGTTGTGGATGGGTATTCCAGCATAACAATGACCAAGGCAACAAAGGAGTGGCTCAAGAAGAAACACATTAAGGTCCTGGAGTGGCCTAGCCAGTGTCCAGACCTTAATCCCATAAAACATCTGTGGAGGGAGCTGAAGGTTCGAGTTGCCAAACGTCAGCCTCGAAACCTTAATGACTTAGAGAGGATCTGCAAAGAGGAGTGGGACAAAATCCCTCCTGAGATGTGTGCAAACCTGGTGGCCAACTACAAGAAACGTCTGACCTCTGTTATTGCCAACAAGGGTTTTGCCACCAAGTACTAAGTCATGTTTTGCAAAGAGGTCAAATTCTTATGCGTTTTTCTGATCAAATAATTTTTTCCATAACTGTATGTATATGTGTATATATATATATATGTATATGTATATATATATATATTAAAAGCAGAGCCTATATTTGTGGGAGGAGCTGCAAGCCCATAAATACCTGGTCACAGCCTCTTCCACTGGGCATGTCATCACAGAGAGAAGATTTCGTTGCTAAGTGGTCTGCGAGAGCCTACATCACTTCTGGTTTCGACCTTAGTTACAGTAAGCGTCTAAGCAAAGCAAGGTAAGCAGAAACATGCTAGACCTTGCCCTTGAATTTATTACATCGAAATCTGTAAGTCTCAAACAATTTCATTACCATTAAATTGTCTACAGGAATCGAAAAATGCACATGGGGTAGGGGATAATGAGATATTGAAGGTTCCCGCTGTTGGGTTAAATCATGAAAGAACTCAGTGCGAGTAAGTAGCTGACTTATTGGGGGAATCATCTTAAAGTCTAAAGTATTTATAACAATGTATTGGGCTGCTGCGTGTCTCGCTAAGCTATATGCTATTATGCTTCCTCTATAAACTACATGATAACTGCCCTCTTGCATCAACCAATCTCTGAAGGAACTGAATGGCTTTGCACCCTATAGAATCACTGGTTAAATGCTTGGTAGTCTAAATCTTCGATACATTTGACATACTGTAGCCTCAATGTGCCCTTTGCATCAGCGCATTCAGATTAAAGCATGATGTGTTTTGATGGGCTTTACAAGAAAATAATTAACCATAGGAACAGCACCACTGAGACTATGGGTACACTTTATGCAGCGTTAATCTATCCATTAAATATAATCTGTGATGCTTTAATAGTTAGTTAAGTTTAATAGAGTTTTAACAATTACTGATAATGAACCTGGCAGGTTGAAAGATTAAAAATGTTATTAAATATATGGGTTTGGACCTTTATGGAAATGTTTAAACTATTGCAGACTACTTTTCTCAAACCTACATGTACAGGTAGTCATGATATCTGAAACTAACGTCAGTACGGCAATCAACTCCCTGACACCCGTCAGCTAAATCTGGTACTCAAGCTCCTTTGTTCTATACCCTATTTAGTATCCAACTTTATATATAGGGTTAACAACTGGTGTGAATAGCTGCTCTGCAGTATTTTTTAAAAATCACTCTAATTGAAATTCATAATTCTCCTGGTCTTGTATTGAAATAAACCGTACAGCCATTCAATAGAGCGTCGGTGTTATAATCAATACATATAATATATTATCACACATGACCATATCCAAGAAGCAAATTTGGCCACACCTGAAGCCACTTTTTGGATACTGTCTGGAGTTATTATATTTTTAAGACTAGTTATCTATGTTTATTTTGGGCCCATGATAAGTTCTAACAAGATATAGTTACACTATTTAATGTATTATATTAACCATTTATGAGGTTCTATATACTTATAGAGCATAGATATGTTGTCATCCAGATCTAATATATCATTGTAGTTTCAAATAGCCGTTTACATTTGGCATGTCCTACCTGGAATATAATATGGTAGTGTTTCTTTAAATTAACAGACCAAACAACAAAGATAGACAATGGGCGCTATATAAGTGGTATCCCCACCAACAATGTATAAACCCATGCAATATACCTGCGGCTATTATCTCAATAGGCGTAAGGAAGCCTACAGTAACTAGACCAAGAACACAAAACTAGAGAGAGTGCAAATATATGCAAAAATCATTAATGAGAATATAAAATAAATAAAAACTAATGAAATTATTTCAGCTATGAAATGGGGGGCCCCAAAGTGTCCTAACCACGACCACCAACACTCGCACCCAAAATAGCAAATGCAGAGGTCATCCTGTGCATCAAATCACTGACTCCCCTGTCCAAAATGAAATAAAATAGCAAATAAAAATAATATATTTACGTGGAAACAAAATTGCCCAAGTGAGATGGATATTGTTAATATTTAATTAAAATGTATTGATATGTAAAACAACCTATCAATTCCAATGTATACATTGATATAAAACCTATCAAATGTACGTAGAACTTGGGATCATATATATCCCATACCAATGATAACACAGGATCCCAATATGCACCTCCCCCAACAGGTATTCGACACACAGATGTAATATGGTTAAACAATGTTAGAGTTGCAATAATAAACCAGTCAGATGAACTCCGGGAACAATGTTGCTTTCCTGTCTTAAAGGCCGCTTTACTCGGTGCCAGATGGAACCTAACCAGTCAACTCAAATATTCCCCTTTGTATTAGTGTGTATACAGCTCTATGTGGAGAACCTATAGAGCTCTTCTCGGGCTTAATAGTCAGTTGATATGTCCATTAGTTCTTATAACACTTCCTGAACAATTCGAGTCAGGTTATATATGTGCCCTCAATACGTTGGTCCAGTTCTTACCCACTATCTGGGAGATGTCCAATGGTCCAAGCGCTTCACTCCCCTCACGCTGTAAACAAGTTCTCAGTAAATAAAAGTTTGTAATGGTAGGGATATAGCCGGAAAGGTGGCTTGTGGTCAGCAGGCAAAGTCTTACTCGTTTCTCCGACAATATAGACAATGTTTTCTCTGGTGATAAAGCAATATACCTTTGGGGTACTCAATGCTAAATGATCACTCTGACGCATTTGTGCCGACAGCACTTTCTCAAGGAGTATAACATTATACTCTCATGCTAATTCTTGTACCACTCTCCAGCCCTTCGGCAAACAAACTGACTTCTGCTACCCTTGCTTTGTAGGGTGTGGCACACCCATCTGGTCCTTACATGGTTAATGCACTTGGTGTATTTATACCAAATATCATTGTGTTATAAAATCTGAAAATACTATATACACATTTAGCGTATTTCATTTTACGATATACTAAGATAAATTATTCATATACTTGACATAGGTCACTGTGACCCTAGAACTGCATAAATCAAAAACAAGGGTTACTTCATTGTTTCTCAGCTACAGGACTGATATTCAGCAGGTCATTTCATTAACCATTAATCAAGGCAATGCACATTTAAATCAATAGATATTGTAATTTCCCCCTATGGAGCCATTAGTTTGCTGAGCTGTTTCTCCAGGGGCTTGCAGGAGGATGCTAAAGCACTCTCATCCAATATATATGTATATATATATATATATATTGTCACGGTTTATTATGACTCTCAGACACAAGTTTTAGGTAAAAATCAATTTTATTGAAATAATAAATTGATAACGTAGGATGGCAATCACATACATACAGATATTCAGAATATAACAAGACAGAAGGCAGACTCTACCGGTCCTGTCAATATACCGGACAGGACAGTCTGAAGTAATAGAATGTTAGGCTCTACCGGCCTTGCCAATACCGGGTAAGGCAACCTGCAGATGGAATCGCATAACGGTTCTACCGGCCTTACCAAATTACTGGGCAAGGCAGCCTCAATAGATTCATAATGTAGGCTCTACCGGCCCTGCCAATACCGGGTAAGGCAACCTCAGATGGAATGTGGCAAAAGGTTCTACCGGCCTTACCAATACCGGGCAGGGCAGCCCAGAGATAGTAGCAGCAGTCAGATGGTAATGGCAAATTAACAGGATCGTAAGCAACCCAGTGTACACTCACTGAGACTAACAGGGGAATCGTAAAGCTGCAAGGCTTTGGAGCAAACCAGCGTCCGCACGCTGGAATCAACACTGAATTGTATAGCCGATAGGCTTAGGAGCAAACCAGTGACCGCACACTGGTGTAACAAGCGAGTTAGTATAGCTGTAAGGCTTAGGAGCAAACCAGCGTCCGCACGCTGGGACCAACACAGAATTGTATAGCTGATAGGCTTTGGAGCAAACCAGTGACCGCACACTGGTGTAACAAGCGAGTTTGTATAGCCGCAAGGCTTTGGAGCAAACCAGCGTCCGCACGCTGGGACCAACACAGAATTGTATAGCTGATAGGCTTTGGAGCAAGCCAGTGACCGCACACTGGTGTAACAAGCGAGTTTGTATAGCCGCAAGGCTTTGGAGCAAACCAGCGTCCGCACGCTGGGACCAACACAGAATTGTATAGCTGATAGGCTTTGGAGCAAACCAGTGACCGCACACTGGTGTAACAAGCGAGTTTGTATAGCCGCAAGGCTTTGGAGCAAACCAGCGTCCGCATGCTGGGACCAACACAGGATAGTAAAGCCGATAGGCTTTGGAGCAAACCAGTGACCGCACACTGGTGTAATAAGCGAGTTTTTCTAGCCGCAAGGCTTTGGCGGAAACCAACGTCCGCACGCTGGGACTAACACAGGATTGTATAGCCGATAGGCTTTGGAGCAAACCAGTGACCGCACACTGGTGTAACAAGCGAGTTTGTATAGCCGCAAGGCTTTGGAGCAAACCAGCGTCCGCACGCTGGGACCAACACAGAATTGTATAGCCGATAGGCTGTGGAGCAAACAAGTGACCGCACACTGGAGTAACAAGCAATGTCGCCGACGCGACCAGGCAGGAGGTCGCCAGGATACAGGAGACAGGCGATGCGATGACAGGAACCAGCAACGATCAGTCAGGTCAGGAAACAGCAGAGAAGAAGTTCAGCAGGAACTGCAACACCAGAGACTAGGCCGGAACCAGGACTGGAAGTACTTCAGCATGCAGGAAACACTGGAACAGTAGAGATCAGGAACTCAGGAACACATGAGATCAGGAACTCAGGAACACATGAGATCAGGAACTCAGGAACACTGGAACAGAGGCCCAGCTATCACTGGCATAGTGATAGCAAGAAGGTCAGAAACAACACGAAAGAGCAACCAAAGGGTGCCCAATCCAGGTTTAAATAGGCAATGAAAGGCGGGCTATCTGCAGACAGCCAACAGCAGCCCCCTACTGGTGACAGACAAGGAACTGCAGCAATCACGGGCACCGTGATATATATATATATATATATATATATATATATATATATATATATATATATAAATATAAAATCAGGACTTCATGATATTGTGTCAAAAATAAAAGAAGTTTATTTTCACATCAACGTTTCGGTTAGCATACATTAACCTTCATCAAGATATGTGAGCAGTGAAGAAACCCCCCTCTTATACCCCAGTGAACACCAAATTGCCCCAAAATGAGCATCTGTGCATGTTAGTGAATTCAGAAACAGTAAGGTTGAGTGAGAGAGTACAGTGATTACCCAACATCCTTAGCTAGAAATATGGACTACAGCTATTTCTTACATTAAGCTAGTCAATCTTCAGATATACAAAACGAATAACGTTATAGTACTCTATATCGATATAACAGTAGACTGCAATGAAAGGGTACTATGTGTGCTGTCCTTAACGTATTCTAAAGGTTCTGGATACCTGGGTGTCGGGATACAATGCACGAGAGTGATCAGCTGCCAGTAGGCAGATAAACTGGCAACCGAGTTTGCGGTTTAGTGGCCGCATCGCTATAGCACTCTAAAGACCATAATATGCCACCTATCTTGGAGACCAAAGACTCCAGACTAAAATTACCTAGACTCATAGACATACATAGGTGAAAGTTACAGCTTAGTGCTCCCGGATTCCAACCGGGAGGGCAGCTCGTTGCAGTGCATTTGTGTAGTTCTATCACAGTGACTGTGATTCCTGTCACTCTCATCTATGGCAAACACTGATTTGCTGAGTTGGTTTGGCCCACCCCCTGGTGACCTTTTTATACCTGGCTAGCACATCTGTCAGTTGCCCTTTCGTGGTGTTTCTGAGCCAGTTATACTGCTGCTGTGTTCCTGTGTTCCGGATTCCTGTGTACCGATTCGGCTTGTCCTGACTATTCTCTAGCATTCCTGCTTGTGTATGATCCGGTCCGTCTGACTACCACCCTTGGATCCTGACCCGGTTTGGCTGACGTTCCTGCTTGTGTATGACCCGGCTTGTATGACTACCTCCTACGTGCTCCGACCCGGCCTGGCTGACTTCCTGCTCCGAAGATCGACTTCCAGCTTGTTCCAGTGACCTGCGTTCCAGTTGTCGCCGCCGCGACATTATTATCCGCTGTTCCAGTCTTTGTATGGCTGTCTTGCCTGGTGTTACCCCGATCAGTGCAGTGATTCTACCTGTGCAGAGCTGTGTGCTTGTACGCCTCACTCATACGGCAGAGCCTTGCTGTACCACTGAAAAGCCTCGAGTAAACGTGCCTTTTAACCCTAGCAGTGCTGCCTTGGTACCACTCTCGCTACTCAGTGTGAGCCTCGTTCTCGGTGATACTCCTGCTGAGTTGGCCGCTCTCCGTTGGCAACTCTGTACATCCTAGCAGAGTATTCACATCCGTTGGGCCAGTTGGGCGCTTTTGGCTCTCTCTCTCTCATTGCAAATACTGGGCGATTCCGTTATACCGAGTAGTGGCAGGCAAAGGCTTCAGCTCCAGCAAATCCGGTAACTACGCCCGTGGGGCTATTGGCTCTTGTACGTCATATCCCAGTGTCCGGTTGAGTCTGAGGAGGCTTGGGAGCTCTTGCATTGCAGGCCGGTTCCAGCTACGCCCGCGGGGCTATTTTCACTCGCACTAGCAGTAACAGTTCCAGTAGGTACGCCCGAGGGGGCTAAGTGGATTCCTGTTCTGCTTATTACTGAACACCGTGGCGAGGCAGTCCTGTATCCAGTCTATGGTGAATGTTGTCTCCAGCACAGCTTAATAACACCCAGGGCGTGCCAAACCTCCACATCTGAGACTGACTGTTATCAAGGACTTAACCCTCTGTGGTTATATGCCATTCTACTCCCTTATATTTGTACATGTAATACGTTTGTGTATTTACATTTGTATCTATCAGTCATCATTGCTGGTGTATATCAATCGCCACTAGAGGGCGGACCTTTGCCTTACCTTACTCTAAATAAATTGTGTTTTATTTCACACACTGGTCTGAGAGTCTTTAAAAACCGTTACAGTACGAAAGGGCCATGACCTCAGATGGTAAGGGTGAAAGTAATACACAGAACATCCATTGGAGAATGGATGCCCATGAGCAGCGCATAGACCAATTGGCACTGGCTCTACAGACGTTACTCGAACGTACAGTACATTTGGACAAGCCTAGTCCTATTCCGGTGGTCACCCCAGTCCTGACACCGGAAAATCCGCCTATAGTCCCCTCAGCTAACTCGAGAGGGTTAACGGCAGCAGTGCCGTTACCGTTAAGATATGATGGCGAACCCTCCCTTTGCAGGGGATTCATTAATCAATTGGAGATATTTTTGGAATTGGCACCCCAGACATTTCCTAACGACCGTAGTAAGGT
Source organism: Rhinophrynus dorsalis (assembly GCA_037306005.1). NCBI lineage: Eukaryota > Metazoa > Chordata > Amphibia > Anura > Rhinophrynidae > Rhinophrynus > Rhinophrynus dorsalis. Next base: position 118,148,161 of record CM074722.1, read on the forward strand.
CGGCTTTATGATATCTCTGTTGACGGGCAAGGCGTTGGCATGGGCAAATCCGTTGTGGGAAAATGCCAGACCCTGCACACTGAACTTTAGAGAATTCGTGTTGAAGTTCAGACGAGTGTTTGAGGTTCCTGGCAGGGCTGCCTCTGCTGCCAAAAGGCTGATGGAAATTCAGCAGGGCGATCGCACACTGGGCAATTATGCTATCGAGTTCCGGACCTTGGCAGCAGAGGTGGGCTGGAACGATGAGGCTTTACTGGCTGCCTTTACCCAGGGTCTCTCCGAGCAAATTAAGGATGAGATAGCCGCTCGTGATGTACCCAGCGATCTGGATGAGTACATCGATTATGTCATGCTAATAGACTCCCGCATCCGAGTGAGACGGTTGGCTAAGAGGGCTAAAGCAAAAAACTATGGACAGACCAGTTTCCTTAACCCACCCACACCACCCGTTCTTCCTGAACGACCAGTCGATACTTCTGAACCTATGCAGTTAGGGTTCACCAGGCTCTCTAAGGAAGAGAGATTGTATCGTAGGAGGCAAGGCCTATGCCTATAGTGTGGCAAACCACGGCACCTTTTACGCAATTGTCCAGTTAGGCCGGGAAACGAACGCACCTAGGGTACCTTGGGGGACAGGCTCTAGGTGGTGTAGAACAGTCCCTAGATCCTAGCACCACTAAACCCACCATCCAGGTGGTATTCGCTTGGGCAGACAAGGTAATCGAGGTCCTGGCATTGGTGGACTCCGGGGCAGCCGGTTACTTCATGGATCAGTCCATTGCCGACTTGCATGGCATTCCTTTATGTAAAAAGGACTCTCCTGTAGCTATTGAGGCCATTGATGGCAGACCCCTGGAGCCTGCATTTATTACGTTTGAGACAATTCCAGTGACCATGACGGTGGGGGCTTGTCACAAAGAGCAAATTCGGTTTCAGATTATTCGTTCCCCGCACCGCTCAGTTATTTTGGGGTTCCCATGGCTACAGGTACATAATCCTCAATTTGACTGGCAGAGATGTGAGGTTAACTCCTGGTCTGAATACTGTGATAAGAATTGTCTTTCTCTACCTGTCAAGATTATGTGAACCTCTCCGGCTGTGCCAACCGAATATGGGCAATTCAGTGACGTGTTTAGCAAAGGAGAGGCCAGCGCATTGCCTGAGCATAGGCCATATTATTGCGCCATTGATTTGCCTCCAGGTGCGGTGCCCCCCAGGGGACGCACTTACCCACTGTCCTGTGAGGAGAATAAAGCTATGGAGGACTATATTGCTGATGCCCTTGAGAGGGGTACCATTCGTAAATCTACATCTCCGGCAGGTGCCGGATTTTTCTTTGTGAAAAAGAAAAGTGGTGAACTCAGGCCATGCATTGACTATCGTGGGCTGAACAAGCTAATGCCTAAGAACGCCTATCCTATTCCACTTATTACAGAATTGTTTGACAGATTAAAGGGCTCTTCGATCTTTACTAATCTTGACCTGCGAGCCGCCTATAATCTGGTCAGAATTAAAGAAGGTGACGAGTGGAAAACAGCGTTTAATACCAGAACAGGGCATTATGAATATCTGGTAATGCCATTCGGCCTATGCAATGCACCTGCAGTATTTCAGGAATTTATTAATGATATTTTACGTGACCTGCTCCAGTCTTGCGTGGTCGTATATCTAGATGATATATTAATTCACTCTGCCAACCTCTCCCAACATATTAAGGATGTTTCAGAAGTCTTGCTCCGACTTCGTAAGCACAAGCTATTCTGTAAACTAGAAAAGTGCGAATTCCATACATCTCAAGTACCATTCCTGGGTTTCGTAATCTCCAAAAATGGCATTGCCATGGATCAGGAGAAGTTGGCAGCAGTCTTGCAATGGCCTCATGCTAAAGGGTTAAAGGCCATCCAACGATTCTTAGGTTTTGCTAACTATTATAGGAAGTTCATCCAGAACTTTTCCTCGATTGTAAAACCTTTGTCAGATTTGACTCATAAGGGCGCTTCTCCCTCTCAGTGGTCCGTGGCAGCTGAAAACGCATTTATTACCCTGAAATCTGCTTTTGCATCTGCTCCTGTACTGTCCCACCCTATTCCCTCCCTGCCATTTACTTTGGAGGTTGACGCTTCAGAGGTTGGGGTTGGGGCAGTACTCTCCCAACGTCCTGTGGGAGATGACGCCTTGAGGCCTTGCGGCTTTTTCTCTAAGAAATTGTCTAGTGCACAGAGCCATTATGAGATTGGTGACAGGGAAGTGTTGGCCATCATCCTAGCATTGAAGGAGTGGCGTCACCTTTTGGAAGGTACTCAGACTCTGGTACTTATCCTTACTGACCATAAGAATTTAACTTATCTCTCCGAAGCCAAAAGACTGTCCTCTCGACAAGCTAGGTGGGCACTTTTTTTGTCTCGATTTAATTTCTTAGTGTCTTACCTTCCTGGCTCTAAAAATATTAAAGCTGATGCGTTGTCTCGTCAGTTCACTTCTGATACTGAGAGGGAGGAGGAACCTGTACCTATCATTCAGCCAGATCGCATTCTGGCCACTATCCGTGCCACCATAACCTCGTCCCTGGGGGAGGAGATATTGGCATCACAATCAAGGGCACCCCCTGAGACCCCTGTGGGGAAGTGTTTCATAGATGAGCCATTCCGTGTCCGTCTGTTGGAAACTTATCAAGCTTCTAAAGCGGCTGGGCATATTGGTAGGGACCAACTAGTATGGTCTATTTCGCAATTATTTTGGTGGCCTACCCTGAGAGCCGATTGCGCCACTTTTACAGCAGCCTGTACCACCTGTGCCCGTGCCAAGACCCCTAGACATCTCCCTGTGGGCTTACTACAACCGGTGCCCAACAGAGACCGCCCTTGGTCTCAAATTTCCATTGACTTCTTGGGAGAATTACCGGCCTCTAGGGGTTATACGTTTATTCTTATGGTGGTCGATAGATTCTCCAAGATGGCACATTTTGTGCCACTGACTGGCCTTCCATCGGCCCAGGAATTGGCTGTAGTCTTTTCCAGAGAAGTGTTCCGCCTGCACGGAGTACCCAGAGTGATTGTCTCCGACCGTGGGAGTCAGTTTGTTTCTAGGTTCTGGAGGGCATTTTGTGGTCAGATGGGCATCCAATTGTCATTTTCTTCCGCCTACCATCCCCAGACTAATGGGGCCGCTGAGCGTGCCAATCAGGGACTGGAGCAGTTCCTACGCTGCTTTGTCACCGATCATCATGACAATTGGGCTGACCTGTTGCCATGGGCGGAGTTTGCCAGAAACTGTGCGGTTAATTCATCGTCCGGGAGCTCTCCGTTTCTCGTTAATTATGGGTTCCAGCCTTGTCTGCTCCCGGACTCTTTCCAGGCACAGCAGATTCCTGCTCTGGACGAGCATTTGGCGCAACTTCGTTCCACTTGGGCACAGGTTCAGAGGTCCCTCAGTCAGTCATTTAGGCGGCAGTAACGGCACGCTAATCGTAAACGTCTTCCAGCGGTCTCATTTCAAGTTGGGGACAGGGTATGGCTGTCATCCAGAAACCTCAATTTACAAGTGCCCTCCAACAAACTGGCTCCCCGGTTTATCGGTCCATTTAAGATTATCCGCAAGATTAATCCGGTTTCTTATGCACTGGAACTTCCACCCTCAATGCACATTCACAATGTGTTCCATGTGTCGCTCCTGAAACCCTTGGTGTGCAATCGTTATACTACTACGCCAGTGATTCCTGGGCCGGTGGACGTCCAGGGCCAAGAAGAGTATGAGGTACAGAGTATTATTGATTCTAGGAGATTTAGAGGAAAGCTGCAATATTTGGTCCATTGGAAGGGCTATGGCCCTGAGGAACATTCTTGGGTGGATCAAGGGGACCTCCATGTGCCTAGATTAGTACGCAGCTTTCACTCTAAATATCCTTTGAAACCCAGGCCTAAGGCAGGGAGAGGGGGTCTTTGAGAGGGGGGTACTATCACAGTGCCTGTGATTCCTGTCACTCTCATCTATGGCAGACACTGATTTGCTGAGTTGGTTTGGCCCGCCCCCTGGTGACCTTTTAATACCTGGCTATCACTTCTGTCAGATGCCCTTTCGTGGTGTTTCTGAGCCAGTTATACTGTTGCTGTGTTCCTGTGTTCCGGATTCCTGTGTACCGATTCGGCTTGTCCTGACTATTCTCCAGCGTTCCTGCTTGTGTATGATCCGGTCCGTCTGACTACCACCCTTGGATCCTGACCCGGTTTGGCTGACGTTCCTGCTTGTGTATGACCCGGCTTGTATGACTACCTCCTACGTGCTCTGACCTGGCCTGGCTGACTTCCTGCTCCAAAGATCGACTTCCAGCTTGTTCCAGTGACCTGCGTTCCAGTTGTCACCGCCGCGACATTATTATCCGCTGTTCCAGTCTCTGTATGGCTGTCTTGCCTGGTGTTACCCCGATCAGTGCAGTGATTCTACCTGTGCAGAGCTGTGTGCTTGTACACCTCACTCATACGGCAAAGCCTTGCTGTACCGCTGAAAAGCCTCGAGTAAACGTGCCTTTTAACCCTAGCAGTGCTGCCTTGGTACCACTCTCGCTACTCAGTGTGAGCCTCGTTCTCGGTGATACTCCTGCTGAGTTGGCCGCTCTCCGTCGGCAACTCTGTACATCCTAGCAGAGTATTCACATCCGTTGGGCCGGTTGGGCGCTTTTGGCTCTCTCTCTCTCATTGCAAATACTGGGCGATTCCGTTATACCGAGTAGTGGCAGGCAAAGGCTTCAGCTACAGCAAATCCGGTAACTACGCCCGTGGGGCTATTGGCTCTTGTACGTCATATCCCAGTGTCCGGTTGAGTCCGAGGAGGCTTGGGAGCTCTTGCATTGCAGGCCGGTTCCAGCTACGCCCGTGGGGCTATTTTCACTCGCACTAGCAGTAACAGTTCCAGTAGGTACGCCCGAGGGGGCTAAGTGGATTCCTGTTCTGCTTATTACAGAACACCGTGGCGAGGCAGTCCTGTATCCAGTCTATGGTGAATGTTGTCTCCAGCACAGCTTAATAACACCCAGGGCGTGCCAAACCTCCACATCTGAGACTGACTGTTATCAAGGACTTAACCCTCTGTGGTTATATGCCATTCTACTGCCTTATATTTGTACATGTAATACGTTTGTGTATTTACATTTGTATCTATCAGTCATCATTGCTGGTGTATATCAATCGCCACTAGAGGGCGGACCTTTGCCTTACCTTACTCTAAATAAATTGTGTTTTATTTCACACACTGGTCTGAGAGTCTTTAAAAACCGTTACAAGTTCATCAATGTCTTGACACAGTTAAATTGGCTTATGTGTGATTATTGCAGATAGGGAAGGGAATATAAAGACTCAAACACTAGTGAAGTGTCTACTATATGCCATCAGTAGTGGTGTCCTAGGGTTATTACAGTTCATCTGCATACTCCGACAATTGTCATTGGGAAGTGTTATATTAGAAAGTGTTACATCTTATACATCTTTCAAATTCAAATACAAAGTTGCAGTCCCCTGTTGTTAGCCAGTTAAGAGTTCATAGAGTTGTGGCTCAGTCAATGGATCCCCTTTGCTAGTAGTTCTCTGTCCTTTGGACACAGCATATGTAGTCTTAGCCTGATGATCTTGGGCTATGTTGCAGACATTGTAGCAGATCGTAGTACTGTTATACAATTGTATATTGATGGAACAGAGTTTACAGTTACGGAATCACTCTGTTAAGAGTACTCAAATGCTCTTCTACACTGACATTGGTTGCTGCACTTATGAAGCTAGAGGGCTCAAGTGTGGCAAAAGTATCCTGAGCGCGGTTGTCTTGATGGAGAGTCCGCTGCTATTATATAGTCTTATTGTCATGTGGTGGTTGCCTTGGCCTCAAAAGGTTGTGATAGGGTGAAGATGTGCACAGGCTTGTCAGAGGTGAGTGACCAGAAGCGTTATGATGACACTTATAGTGGAAGGCGGTGGCTGGATGGTTTTGGTAGTGGCCCCTTGAACTTTTAATCCGGAATAAGAGTTATGATGGCTGTAAGGGTCCAGGTATCGTATTTGATCTATTTACTGTTCCAAAAGACTGTATATCTAAATATGGTCTTGAATGTCTGAGTTCCCATTGTTGAGTGATGCTGGACGAAAGTCCTATAGCTGTAGTCCATATTTCTAGCTGAGGATGTTGGGTAATCACTGTATTCTCTCACTCAACTTTACTGTTGCTGACGTCATTAACATGCACAGATGCTCATTTTGGCGCAATTTGGTGTTCACTGGGGTATAAGAGGGGGGTTTCTTTACTGCTCACATATCTTAATGAAGGTTACTGTATGATAACCGAAACGTTAATGTGAAAATAAACTTCTCTTATTTTTGACACAATATCATGAAGTCCTGAGAGTGCTTCCTTCCGTTCTATTGACTTTCTACAAATTGTGGCTAGATGGATGGCACCCAGGCAGTCTTCTCTATATAAGCGTGAGTGCTTCCCACCACAGATATTTCATATATATAATATATATATATATATATATCCTATATAATAATTCGCTAAATAGTGTGTAACTATCACGGTGCCCGTGATTGGTGCTTTTCAGTGTCAGTCACTTGCTGAGTATCATGATTGGCTGTCTGTGATTAGCCCTCCTCACACAACCTTTTTAAACCCAGGCTGAGCACTTCCAGGTTGCCCTTTTGTGGTGTTTCTGACTCCACTCTGCCTGACCTGCTTGTCAGGCTTCTGGGCCTGTTCCTGCTGTTCCTGCTGTACTTGCTGATCCTGTGTTCCAGTGTTCCAGTGTTCCTGTGTTCCAGCACCTCGCGGGTTAATCTTACTGAGTTCCAGTGTTCCTGTGTTCAAGCACCTCGCGGGTTAATCTTACTGAGTTCCTGTATCTCTTGCTGCAGCCATCGCTCTGGTGACATTGTTCTTCTCACTGCTGATCATACTTTGCTGGTTTACTCCACTAAACTTGGTTGCGATATACATTGTTGGTCCCAGCGTGCAGACGCTGGTTTACTCCACTAAACCTGGTTGCAATATACATTGTTGGTCTCAGCTTGCGGACGCTGGTTTACTCCACTAAACCTGGTTGCAATATACATTGTTGGTCTCAGCGTGCGGACGCTGGTTTACTCCACTAAACCTGCTTGCAATACACATTGTTGGTCTCAGTGTGCGGACGCTGGGTTACTCCACTAAACCTGGTGGAGATATACATTGTTGGTCCCAGCGTGCGGACGCTGGTTTACTCCACTAAACTGGTTGCGAGATACATTATTGGCTCCAGCGTGCGGACGCTGGTTTGCTCCACTAAACCTGGTTGCGATATACGTTGTTGGTCCCAGCGTGCGGACGCTGGTTTACTCCACTAAACCTGGTTGCGATATACATTGTTGGTTCCAGCGTGTGGTCGCTGGTTTGCTCCATTAAACCTGGTGGCGCTATTACCATTAGTTGCTCCTGAACATCCAGTACTGTGGTCAGTCGCTGTCCACTTCCTTGCAGTTGTCTGAGTATCCCTGGCAATAGACTCCTGCTGAGTAAGACCTCTATACTTATGCTCTATGCTGTCTTAGTCACCTGACAGCTGGTCTACTCATTCAGGCTGCCCTGCCCGGTATTGGTGAGGCCGGTAGAACCTTGACGATACCATCCTGTAGGTTGCCTCACCCGGTATTGGCAGGGCCGGTAGAGCCTACTCCAGTACTCCTTTGGGCTGCCCTGCCCGGTATTGGTAAGGCCGGTAGAACCTTGTAATTCACCATCTTTAAGGTTGCCTTACCCAGTATTGGCAGGGCTGGTAGAGCGTACATTCAGCATTCCATGGGGGCTGCCTTGCCCGGTATTGGTAAGGCCGGTAGAACCGGTATATGCCATGTCACGGTTGCCTTACCCAGTATAGGCAAGGCCGGTAGAGCCTGTCATTAAACTGTCACTTGGGTTGCCTTGCCCAGTATTTAGGCAAGGCCGGTAGAACCTATTATATGTTATATTACTATTGTATTGTTATGTATGTTTACCCTACTGGGACTGCCTTTAACTTTTAATAAAGTTAAGTTATTTTACCAAACCTTAAGTCTGAGAGTCTTCAAATCCGTGACAGTACGAAAGGGCCACGACCTCAGACAGTAAGAGTGATGGTAACGCACAGAATATCCATTGGAGGATGGATATGCTCGAGCAACGTTTGGATCAGCTAGCGGTTGCTATCCAAACTATTCTTGAACACAGTTTGGTACTTGCTGATAAGTCCGGTTCTAGCCCGGTGGTCTCGCCAATTCAGACACCGGAGAATGAGTCTAGGTCCCCAGGGACCGCAGTCAAAGGGTTAACGGCTTCTGCACCCTTGCTGCTGAGATATGACGGTGACCCTCAACTATGCAGAGGGTTTATCAATCAACTTGAAATATTTATGGAATTGACGGCACATGCATTTCCTAGTGATCGCAGCAAAGTTGGATTCATGATATCCCTGCTGACTGGCAGAGCATTGGGAAAACGCTAAACCCTGCACAGAGAATTTCTGTGATTTTGTGCAATCCCTTCGAAGAGTATTTGAGCCTCCTGGTAGAACTACCTCTGCTGCTAAATGTCTCATGGAGATACAACAGGGCAGGCGCACTGTTGGCGATTATGCCATTGAATTCCGCACCTTGGCAGCAGAGGTAGGATGGAATAACGAGGCCCTGTTGGCAGCCTTTGCTCAAGGATTGAGTAACCAGATTAAAGATGAGATTGCAGGAAAAGATTTACCTACTGACCTAGATAATTATATCGAATACGTGATTCTAATGGACTCCAGAATACGTGAAAGATTAACCGCCAGAGAGCGACGAGTACTGTTAAAAGACAATGGATCCAGTAGCATATTTTGCCCACCCAACCCTCCCTCTGCATCCAAACCTAGTGAATCCATACAGGAACCATGTGAACCTATGCAGGTGGGTTTCACTAGGTTAACTAAGGAGCAGAGAAGGTATCGCAAGACACAAGGATTATGTCTGTATTGCGGTAAAAATGGTCACCTGTTAAGATCTTGTCCGATACGTCCGGGAAACGAACACACCTAGGGTACCTTGGGGGACAGGCCCTAGGTGGTGTCCAATCGTCCCCATTGTTGGACACACTTAAACCCACCATACAGGTGGTATTGTCATGGGCACAACGCTCGGTTGAGGTTCTGGCTTTGGTTGATTCTGGTGCAGCTGGGTATTTTATGGACAATACCTTTGCTGAATTGCATAGGGTACCACGGATTCAGAGAGAAACCCCTCTTGCTATTGAAGCAATTGATGGCAGACCTTTGGAACCCGCCCAGGTTACTTTTGAAACGATGACCTTGTCCATGACTATTGGGGCTCTTCACAAGGAAGAGCAGCAGTTCCAATTGATTCATTCTCCTCACCATGCCGTGAGTTTGGGCTTTCCTTGGTTACAGTTGCACAACCCACAATTTGGCAGAAATGTGAGATTGCTGCTTGGTCTCAGTTCTGTATGGATAAGTGCGTTACCCATCCTGTTAAGGTCTTGTGCACCTCCCCTTCACTACCTGATGCCTACCAGCAGTTTAGCGATGTTTTCAGTAAGGGAGAGGCTGGCACCCTACCTCAGCACAGACCATACGAATGTCGCATAGAACTGAGTCCTGGAGCAGTACAACCGAGGGGACGCACGTATCCATTGTCTTGTGAGGAGAACCAAGCTATGGAGGAATACATAGCAGATGCCCTCAGTAGAGGGATCATAAGGAAATGTACTTCTCCGGCCGGTGCCGGTTCTTTTTTGTTAAGAAAAAAAGTGGCGAACTGCGACCTTGCATAGACTATCGTGGGCTGAATAAGCTGATGGCAAAAAATGCCTACCCAATACCACTCATCACCGAGCTGTTTGATAGACTTAAGGGGTCCTCGATTTTCACCAAATTGGACCTAAGGGCAGCCTACAATTTGATACATATCAGAGCCGGTGATGAGTGGAAAATAATAATAATAATAATCTTTATTTATATAGCGCCAACTTATTCCGCAGCGCTTTACAATAGGAAAACTGCCTTCAATACGAGATCTGGGCATTATGAATACCTAGTCATGCCATTTGATCTATGTAATGCTCCTGCAGTATTTCAAGAACTGATCAATGACGTTCTTAGAGATATGTTACAATCTTGTGTTGTAGTCTATCTTGACGACATACTTATCCACTCCAAAGACCTGTCACAACACATCAAGGATGTGTCTGAAGTCTTGCTGCGCTTACGAAAAAAAAAATTATTCTGTAAACTAGAGAAATGCGAGTTCCACAAAACCAGTGTACCGTTTCTGGGGTTTAAAATTGGCAAAGATGGCATTGCCATGGATAAAGAGAAATTGACGGCAGTCTTACAATGGCCTAAACCCAAGAGCCTTAAAGCCATCCAACGATTTCTGGGCTTCGCCAATTATTACAGGAAGTTTATTAAAAACTTCTCCTCTATCGTGAAACCTCTGTCTGACCTCACGCATAAGGGCGCTAACCCATCCCTCTGGCCAGTGGCTGCTGAAGAGGCCTTTGAGAAGTTGAAGGTAGCCTTTGCTGAAGCGCCTGTGTTGTCTCACCTTAATCCAATACTCCCCTTTACTTTGGAAGTTGATGCCTCAGATATTGGGGTCGGGGCGGTGCTCTCTCAGCGACAGGTTAAAGGCGGTACACTCATACCCTGTGGATTCTTCTCAAAAAAACTGACTAATGCTCAAAGTCATTACGAGATTGGTGATCGAGAATTACTGGCCATTATCCTCGCTCTCAAAGAAAGGTGTCATTTACTTGAAGGCACAAAAAACCCCGTTTTGATTCTAACTGATCACAAGAATCTGACGTATCTTTCTGAGGCCAAGAGATTGTCTTCTCGCCAGGCCAGATGGGCACTGTTTCTATCCCGATTCAATTTCGTTGTATCATACCTGCCGGGATCAAAGAATGTTAGGGCTGATGCTCTGTCTAGACAATTTGAAGCAGAGGTTGACAGAGAAGAGGTACCAGCCCCTATCATTCAACCCGATCGAATATTGGCTACCATACGTACTAGTATTACTTCACCACTAGGGGAGGAGATTTTGGCATCCCAAGCCTCTGCTCCTCATGAGACTCCAGTGGGCAAATGTTTTGTCCTTGAGCCATTCCGTACTCGATTACTTAAGACCTACCACTCCTCTAAGGCTGCGGGACATATTGGTAGGGATCAATTGTTCTGGTCTCTCTCTCAGCTATTTTGGTGGCCTTCTATGAGAGCAGATTGTGCCAATTTTACGAATGCCTGTGCCACCTGTGCCCATGCCAAAACCCCTAGACATCTCCCTGTGGGCTTGCTTCAGCTGGTGCCTAATGGTGAACGCCCTTGGTCTCACGTCTCTATCGACTTTATGGGAGAATTGCCCAGGTCTAGAGGGTACTCCTTCATATTGATGGTGGTAGACAGGTTCTCTAAAATAGCACACTTCGTACCCCTCCGTGGCCTTCCTTCGGCCAAGGAACTGGCAATGGTATTCGCTCGAGAAGTATTTCGGTTACATGGAGTACCCAGGGTGCTTGTGTCTGACAGGGGGAGCCAGTTTGTGTCCAGATTCTGGAGGGTATTTTGCGAACAGATGGGCATACAGCTATCATTTTCCTCGGCATATCATCCCCAGACTAACGGGGCCGCTGAGAGGGCCAATCAAGGATTGGAACAGTTTCTGCGATGTTTTGTGACTGACCATCATGATAATTGGGCCGACTTGTTGCCTTGGGCAGAGTTCGCCAGGAACTGCGCAGTTAATTCTTCCTCCGGGAGCTCTCCGTTTTTGATCAATTATGGGTTCCAACCCTGTCTGCTCCCGGATTCCTTTCAATCACAGCAGATTCCAGCTCTGGATGAGCATATAGAGCAACTCCGTTCCACATGGGCACAAGTTCAGAGGGCATTGGGCCAGTCTTTTCAGCGACATCAGCGTCATGCCAATCGCAGAAGGCTTCCAGCGGTTTCCTTCCAAGTCGGGGATAGAGTATGGCTGTCCTCCAAGAATCTAAAGCTCAAGATCCCATCTAATAAGCTGGCACCTCGGTTCATTGGTCCGTACAAGATCATTCGCAAAATTAACCCTGTTTCCTATGCCTTGGAATTACCTGCTTCTATGCGCATTCATAATGTATTCCATGTGTCTCTCCTTAAACCTCTGGTTTGTAACCGTTATACTACCACACCTGTGAGGCCATGTCCTGTTGAAGTCGAGGGGCAGGAGGAGTATGAAGTACAAAGCATTATTGATTTCCGCAGAGGTAGAGGAGGGGTACAGTATCTGGTGCATTGGAAAGGTTATGGTCCTGAGGATCGTTCCTGGGTAGACAGTAAGGACCTTCATGCACCCAAGTTACTACGAATATTTCATGCCAAATACCCTCAGAAGCCTAGACCCTACTCTGGGAGAGGGGGTCTTTGAAAGGGGGGTACTATCACGGTGCCCATGATTGGTGCTTTTCAGTGTCAGTCACTTGCTGAGTATCATGATTGGCTGTCTGTGATTAGCCCTCCTCACACAGCCTTTTTAAACCCAGGCTGAGCACTTCCAGGTTGCCCTTTCGTGGTGTTTCTGACTCCACTCTGCCTGACCTGCTTGTCAGGCTTCTGGGCCTGTTCCTGCTGTACTTGCTGATCCTGTGTTCCAGTGTTCCAGTGTTCCTGTGTTCCAGCACCTCGCGGGTTAATCTTACTGAGTTCCAGTGTTCCTGTGTTCCAGCACCCTGCGGGTTAATCTTACTGAGTTCCTGTATCTCCTGCTGCAGCCGTCGCTCTGGCGACATTGTTCTTCTCACTGCTGATCATACTTTGCTGGTTTACTCCACTAAACCTGGTTGCAATATACATTGTTGGTCTCAGCATGCGGACGCTGGTTTACTCCACTAAACCTGGTTGCAATACACATTGTTGGTCTCAGTGTGCGGATGCTGGGTTACTCCACTAAACCTGGTGGCGATATACATTGTTGGTCCCAGCGTGCGGACGCTGGTTTACTCCACTAAGCCTGGTTGCGATATACATTGTTAGTCCCAGCGTGCGGACGCTGGTTTACTCCACTAAACCTGGTTGCTATATACATTGTTGGTCCCAGCGCGCGGACGCTGGTTTACTCCACTAAACTGGTTGCGAGATACATTATTGGCTCCAGCGTGCGGACGCTGGTTTGCTCCACTAAACCTGGTTGCGATATACGTTGTTGGTCCCAGCGTGCGGACGCTGGTTTACTCCACTAAACCTGGTTGCGATATACATTGTTGGTTCCAGCGTGCGGTCGCTGGTTTGCTCCATTAAACCTGGTGGCGCTATTACCATTAATCCCAACGTGCGGACGTTGGTTTGCTCCTGAACATCCAGTACTGTGGTCAGTCGCTGTCCACTTCCTTGCAGTTGTCTGAGTATCCCTGGCAATAGACTCCTGCTGAGTAAGACCTCTATACTTATGCTCTATGCTGTCTTAGTCACCTGACAGCTGGTCTACTCATTCAGGCTGCCCTGCCCGGTATTGGTGAGGCCGGTAGAACCTTGACGATACCATCCTGTAGGTTGCCTCACCCGGTATTGGCAGGGCCGGTAGAGCCTACTCCAGTACTCCTTTGGGCTGCCCTGCCCGGTATTGGTAAGGCCGGTAGAACCTTGTAATTCACTATCTTTGAGGTTGCCTTAACCGGTATTGGCAGGGCCGGTAGAGCCTACATTCAGCATTTCGTGGGGGCTGCCTTGCCCGGTATTGGTAAGGCCGGTAGAACCGGTATATGTCATCTCACGGTTGCCTTACCCGGTATAGGCAAGGCCGGTAGAGCCTGTCATTAAACTGTCACTTGGGTTGCCTTGCCCGGTATTTAGGCAAGGCCGGTAGAACCTATTATATGTTATATTAGTATTGTATTGTTATGTATGTTTACCCTACTGGGACTGCCTTTAACTTTTAATAAAGTTAAGTTATTTTACCAAACCTTAAGTCTGAGAGTCTTCAAATCCGTGACAGTAACGCCCGACATGCGCAGAAGACACTGCTGCGCGTGCGGCAGTCATGCGCAGTAGAGACTGCCAGCGCCCCGGCTGATACAGAGCTGGGCGCTCCGAAGGAGCGTCCAGCTCTGTATCAGCCGAGGCGTGGGCATTCTCCACTGCGTGTGTCTGCCCCGCGACCGGCTGCCAGAGGCACTGTGGCCCGTGTAACGGGCTGTTCATCTAGTTTATAAATATTTTATAAATACTATATTATTAGTATTTTTATATTTATCTATTTATTTATTATTATTTTACTGTGTAGGAAGAATATGTGGATGGGATTATGGCCAGCAATATGAGGGAAGAGGAGAGATTAGAAGCACTAAGGAGGAAGTGGAGGGACGGTGAGCTCTGGATGGCACTGTGGGAATACACTGGGGCAATGGGTGGCAAAATAGAGATTGGAAGCACTGAGGATGAAGTGGAGGAGATGGTGGGCATTGTGGAATGCATTATAGGAAGAAATGTTGGAATGAGAGGCAATATGAGGGGGAAGAGAAGAACACCCTCTGGTTTAAATGACTCTTTAGAAATAACTAAATAAATATATTCCTAATCTGTAATTTTATTATAGAAATTAATAAATAGAATCACTTGTAATTAAGTAATTATTCAAATGTATTATGTTTTAAGAGTAATAATTATTTGGTGAGAATATATCATTTTTTGGTAATTATTTTGATCACATATTTAAGCATAGTTTTATAACCAAATTCATCATATCATATAACCATAATTACAAATAAAGATTTAGTATATTAGATATTACTTTATTTAATACTAGTTGAAGAGCCTGTTACACAGGCCACAGGGCCACAGCCAGCCGGTCGTGGGGCAGTCATGCGCAGTAGGAGCTTTCAGCTCTGTATCAGCTGCGGCGCGGGCAGTCTCTTCTGAGCATGACTGCGTCGTTACACACGTTTTAGCGAATTATTATATAGGATAATTAAACGTAATTAAACCATTAATAATTTTATTTATTTTTTAGTTGTGTACAATAATTAGGTTTTTACACATAATTCTGCAAAATTCCTACTATGTATACATTTCACAAATACATTTTTTATATAGGATTTGCCATTTTATTGATTATATTAAGAATATCCCACTTAGACAAGACCGATTTAGTTTGAGTGAATAGTTAAATATATAACTAAAAAATTCTGAATTATGAATATGTATTATTCTTAAATAGAGTTTAACTGAATTAATCAAAATATTTTAATTTAAAATTAATCTAATTAGAAATTGATGATTCTCCAAATATATTCTCTTTTTTCTCTTTCTCCTTTTTTTCATGTTTATATACAAATTCTCTTGAATTTTTCTTTCTTTTTTTTTTTTTTTACTTTTCTTTGGTCATTTATATAAATTAACATATTTAACCCCTTAAGGACTGCGCTATGCAGGGGTGGGATGTGCTGGAGGACCAAAGCTTTTTTTCTGATCGCTCTCTCAGTGATCACAGCGTGCCTTGTGTGCATGTTGTGAGCATATAATGTCATGACGTGTCAGGACCGTTACCGGTCGTTAATGCTGGGTCCCTCATTAACGGGTTAATAATGGTAGTTATTTATAAATAAGCACATTAGTCACCCCATTTTCAAATGAGACGAGGGCATTATTATGACAATGAGAAAAACATATAGGGGTAGATTTAAAGGCAGGCGTTAGGAAAAAAAACGACTATCGCATGTTTTAACGTGCAGTAAGCCATTTAAAGGTCCATCTTAAGAACACCTAACGGCAGTGTGATGATCCTTACGGCCGATAGACTTACGTTCATTGAGACTCATGGAACAAGATTCCCCAGAGCCATTTAACGAAGTGCGGTACTGCTAACGGCTGAAAAAAAGATGCAGTTAACGATCCAGTTTTCTTAGCCGTTAGACACATAAAGGTAAAAAAAAAACATGCCCATGCAACACAAATCACTCTCATACACAGCACAACAACCAAGCAACACCATAGGAACAAGGCCTTCCAAAAAAAAAAAAAACAACTGAACATGGCACGGAACAATGGGGGTTAGCACACAACACTGAAACCTGCCAATACAAAACAAGCTCACCTGTGCAACATCACCCAACGATCCAGACTCAACATGCACCCCACAACTTCACACCTGCAACTGACAGAAACACAGCAATAGCAACACACCACATTTTAAAACACAGACACATCGGCAAACACTTACCTGGGCAGCAAACACCTTCCAATTGGTCATCACTCACCCCATCACCACACCTAGACAACGCCCTACCAGGTACTTAAAGGGACAGCTCATCACACTCACTTGTGGCTTGTTTTCCACTCAAGGAGAGAGAGAGAGAGAGAGAGAGAGATTGAGAGAGAGAACAGTATGTTGGCTTACATATTGATGCGAAGACTGCGGAGAAGGCGTGCAAGGGAGAGAGCTAGGGAACACCAGCAACCCCCAGGCACACCTGATCAATAGCCTTCACCTATTACAAGTGAGGAGGCTCATGTGACACACTGCGATACATTGCATGCTGGGGATTTCTTCATCAGTTGGTGCCCCACTTTCAAACTTACACTGAGAGTCTGTGTCTTCAGAATAAGTTTGGAAGTAGCACCTCAGCTGATGAATAAAGCCCCAGTATGTAATGCATTGCCATCCTTCATATGAATCACATACAGTTCCCCGGTTCCTCAGAATAGTTTAATACGAGCAGGGGACACAGAGGTTACTTGTCAGCCTCAGAAGTTGTGAGGCAGTTTCAGCACATTTGAGAAAATGGAGAATTATATCATACTTACCGAAATTCTCCTTCCCTAGACATAAACATGGCAGCATTCACTAGATGGGTTAGCTCCTCCCCTTTCAGCTGACAGAGAAAAAGTCAAACAAATTCAAATAGAATAAGAGACCCCCTCCCCCTTCACCAGATGTCTTAGTCTCAAAGCTGAAAACCAAACCAGAGATGGGAACTTAGTGAATGCTGCCATGTTAATGTCTAGGAAAGGAGAATTTCAGCAAGTATGCTATAATTCTCCATTTTCCTGGACATCCATGGCAGCATTCACTAGATGGGTGACTACGCAAGCAGAGAGAAAGGGAGGGTCCAAAATATATATTAAGAAAATTATTCCTAAAAGGATAGGAACAGAGGACCCAACAATCGTCGTCCAACCAAAGAAAGCCTTAGCCTAGTACTGAGAAAACCAGTTATTCCTAGAAAGTGATCTCTAGAAAAGTGGATTCTATTCTGCTCATAAGACTGATCAAAATATGGCTTCATTCGCAGGCAGTAGGAGGAACTATGATCAGATATCATCACATCAATCCAGTGAAGATAGTATTCTTCTGGCTGGCAAAGTTAGTCACTCTAGGAATGTATCTCTCAACTGCTCACCAAATCCGGAGATTAGAAAGTCTTCATATATCTGGAGGACTGAAGTTCTGGAAAACATTAGGCAGAGAATCCCCAATAAGGGAGAAAACTCTTATGGCTTGGCTCTAGACTGTGTCCGTATTCTGTAGGTAATCCTCTCATAGGGCTTCTCTATTTTGAGACTCATCTGAGAAGCATGGGTACTGACTAATGTCATCTTCTGTACCCCGTCACTCTTTTAAAATAAAGAATCAACTTACCTGGAGGCTTACCTACTGCTATCTGTTAGACACTTTTGTTGGAGAAGAGGGAGAAAACTCCATACTAAAATCCCTTTCTCGCTTAAAGGGAAGCGGACACCAACACACTAAGCCTAGAAGGAACATCTCTTACCATGGGGCATAAACCCAAAAACTGGGTAAAAAGGAAACATCACTACCAACCTCTAAAAGAGACTAAATGTGTGACAAAGGTGCCCACATGACGATCACCGCTCCCACGAGCACAGAAGTAACAGTACACAGCAGAGCATAAAAATACATACCTGAGGGCAGGAAAAGCGCAGGAAGTCCAGTTGTCCTGAGTACTGGTTTATGGCAACACTTGAGCATGGGGCATAGACAACGCACACTTGCATATAGCTCCAGGAACTCCAAATCAGAAAGGGCAGGATAGGCCCACATCTGCATGAACTCAATGCCAGGATCTGCAATAATGATACTGGAAGAAACAGCATTCCCAGCACTCCCTCTTTTACAACTGCTATCGCAGGGAAACTCTGGCCTCTACAGGGTCTCCAACACACCGATCCTCGAAGGGTGGGGTATAGTGGGAGCTTCAGAAGGAGAGAGGAGGAAAACTCCAACTGGAAAGAGACAAAGGTAAGCCTTGTCCCTGTAAGCCTCAAAAGAAAAATACAGCTCTCAAAAAGAGAGCCAGCCTCACAAGTCCTGCCAGCTTCAGGGGACAGAGAAAAAAGACATCTGGTGAAGGGGGAGGGGGTCTCTTATTCTGTTTGAATTTGTTTGACTTTTTGTCTGTCCTATCAGCTGAAAGGGGAGGAGCTAACCCATCTAGAGAATGCTGCCATGGATGTCCAGGAAATATATTATACAGGTTGGGCCACACGTAAGTCAAAGCTGCTGACATTAGAGCCCACTAACTTGTAAGTGGGAGTCCTTCTGCACACATATATGATCATATGGCCTCAGTGGCAGAACAGAGGTATCCTCTTACTGTACAACGAGATGATGCACCATCCTTCAGTATTAATCCCTTTCAGTGCCAGAGAGATATCCAATGCATTCTTGAGCAGACTACTTGGGAATGGCTCAATTTAGAATAACCTCTAGATGCTACCACATTGTAATAATGTCAATTAATATGGAAAGGAGTAATAAAAGAAAATGTTGTAATTGGTGCACTCCTAGAAATAACTTTTATTTCAATTATTTATAAAAAAAACCCCACTTTTAATAGCCAAGGTTAATCATTTTCAGATACATAGTAAACATGTATACAGGATAATTCTCACAATATATTTTATAGTCCAAGTATGCCATACTTAAAGCCTGAAAGTCTTGGACTATAAAATATATTGTGAGAATTATCCTTTATACATAATGCAAAAGACAAAAAGCAATGCGCACCCACCAAAAACAACACCTCAATAAAATGTACTAAATCAGATTAAAAAGTTCCAAATGCAATCCAGTTTTGGCTCTTTCAAGTCTGCAGCTCTTTTCAAAGTGCCCACAGTCACACTCGATTACGTCTGTACAGAAAAGAAGAGGTATAAAAGAGTGCAAAGGCTATCTGAGAGCAGCATCTGATATGTCAAAATGAAATACAAACAATAAATCTACTTACAAGATATATTCTTGTAAGGAATGCCCAACATCAGAACAAAAGATCCATTCCTGTGATGATAACAGAGTTCTCTTCAATCCGCTCCGTTCAAGAGGTACTTGCAGTATTCCGCATTCATGCAGATATCCACTTACTGGCCGAGCTTTATTCCTTATGGGAAAAAAGAGATACAAGACTCCACTAAGAGCAACTCTGTATCAAAAATAAAGAATAAACCCCCCAATAGGAGTCACTCACCAAAGTTCCTATAATATGCACGCACAGTAAGCCCGGCCCGGCTGGAGCAAGAGAACGTCACTTCAATATGGCACCCAGAGGGTTAAGTTGAAATAATTTATTGCATAAAATACATAAAATCCAAATAAAATATAGCTTTTCTGTCCCGAAGCGTTTCGTGAGACGCGTCTCACTTCTTCACCGTCTGCTGTGCTTTATCCTTTTTTGCTGTTTGCAAGCTGCTATCTCTGAAAATGAACTCCTGTACTTTACTGTAAAAACTATCACTGCAGTGATTGGGAGTGAAAGAGAAAGCTGATGTAGTAGTGAAGAGGCAAACAGGAAAAGTTGGGAGATGGAGTTGCTTGATTTAAGGATTATTGGGTCTAGCCATTTTTCTGGACAGCTGCAGTAAGTGTGGGTGTGATTTGTATATAGCGACACTGGAAGAGACAGATTTAAAATACTTTTGACTGATAGGTGACAGACAGGTATGAGATCCTAATGTGAGCTGAGTTAGAGAGTGATAGTGACAGTCAGTAGAAACAGAGGCATACATCATACATTATTTTAAGACAGACAACAACAGAGAAGACATCACTCCACTCTCAGATAAGAAATATACAAGCATATATTGTTGCTGTTCTGTGCAGTTAACTACGTACTCCAAACAATTTGAAGTTAACAGCTTTTCACACATCTTACAGTAAAAGTTAACACTAGTATCATTATGCCCACTAAACATGGTAGATGTAAGGTGAAAGGACTAGGAGGAGTGCATGGACATGTTGGTAGTAGTAAAGTCACACTGAAAAAAAACTTACTGTGGCCTAGTGAATGACTCTTGCCACCCTGAGGAGGCTGTTTGTTATAGTGATATTAATAGTTCCACCAGTTGTAGTACTAAGCCTTTTAACCCCTTAACTTCCCGAGCGGATGTTCCAGGTGGACAGAGGACGTACATGTACGTCCCCGAAGTCATTCAGTAGAATGAAAAAAAAAGTTCAGCGGGCGTTAAGTGCCGGCCGCGTGCGCGCGCAGCCTGTCACTAAGGGGTTAAAATGTAGCATGATGACAAGATACACTGTAGTATTGTTTCCATAATGGAGGAGGATTTAGCAGTAGTGAGACCAACTGCTGCAACAGTCAGTGACACCCCACCATAAACTAGTTGTCAGTGTTGTATAAATCATTCGAAGAGGAAAAGTAAAAATATGTTTTTTCAGAGTTTAAAAAAACCTACATGAATGGGAAAGTAGCTGGGAGGAAGAGAGTTTGGCAGTACTGAATGCTGCTGCTGATAATACTGACTTAATACTTATGTTGACTAAGAATATGTCCCTCCAGGCTTCTCCCTTTCTTCTGATACAGATCAAGTACAGAGCACTGATATGGCAAAAAATAGCTGTATCTGAAAGGAGAAGGATTGGTCTTCAATTTCTGAAAATGTATCAATATGTCTGTTTAAAAATTCTATGAGAGATCACCTGGAAATGATGGACAAGTAAACATGCCTAAAAATACACAATAATCCCAGTCATCATTATTACACCAGTGTTACAGCTTACCTTGACTTCAGCATCATCTGCAGGCGCGAGGCTTCAAGCGTGCTGCAGGCCTCTGTTTTATCTGTTTGCTTCCTGTAGACTCCTCCTACCTACTTCCTTCTATCTACTTCCTCCCTCTGAGTTGCTCCGCCCACCTACTTCCTGTGGAGGGGTTTAAAAGGCAGACTGAGTCCTGACTCAGTTGTCCTTGTGTTGTTGTTCATAGCAGTTCTATTACCTTGGGCTCTGTGTATGACCTGGCTAGTCTTCCATCCATCCATCCATCCATCCATCCATCCATCCATCCATCCATCCTAGTGCTGACCTGTGGCTCTGTCTGACTATTCTTTTGCTTATCCCTATAGTGGACACCCAACCTGGTGCAGACCTGTGGCTCTGGCTGACTACCTGAACTGTGTATGATCTGGCTTGTCTGACTACCTCCTCTGGTGCTGACTTGTGGCTCTGTCTGACTACTCTTACGTTTGTTCCTTCTACCTAGCAGACACCCAACCTTGTGCAGACCTGGGGCTCTGGTAGACTAAGCTCTGATACTGACTGCAGGCGTGAATCAGCTATCATTTTCCCATACTGACTGCAGGTGTGAGTCAGTTCTCTCCATACTGACTGCAGGCGTGAGTCAGTTCGCTCCATACTGACTGCAGGCATGAGTCAGAATTCACTCCCTACTGACTGCAGGCGTGAGTCGGCACGCC
The DNA here is from genome assembly GCA_037306005.1 of Rhinophrynus dorsalis. Classification (NCBI taxonomy): domain Eukaryota; kingdom Metazoa; phylum Chordata; class Amphibia; order Anura; family Rhinophrynidae; genus Rhinophrynus; species Rhinophrynus dorsalis. The sequence goes on from CM074722.1 coordinate 118,169,894, forward strand.
CGTTACGTCGGATCAAGATCCTGAGTTCCACTTCCTGCTCCTGGTTCTTGTTGAGATTACTAGTGGCTAAGGCCTAGTCTCCAGCAGTGTGGTCTAGCTTTGCAGCCTATTATTCCTGATAATAGTGCTTGCTGGTTGGTAACCCTCTGCGTGTTCCTGTTGTATATATTGTTCTTTCTATCATTTTGTTTATAAATTGCATTAACTATACCGTACTGACTCCTGAACTTCTCTGGGTAACCATGACAACCACTTCCAGGTCCACCCCCTACTCAGTCACAATTACTATTATTGACTAAGAAGCAACACATGTCAACATTAACAACTGTAGCTATGAGTTCTTCTGCTTCTGTTCAAGGTGCAGGATCTCTTCCACCAGCTTCTCCTCCTTCTCTTCCTACAACTTCTACTATTACTGCTTCTACTACTACTATTACTACTACCTGTAGTAGCAATGATGTAATACTCACAAATCCCTTAGGAACCCTTCAATCTATCAGGTTTACCCACAAACCAAAAGCTAAACATGTTTCTATGTGTTGTCTATGTGAAAAGTATGTGTGGGAGAAAGCAGGATCACATCTAGACACATCCCCACTGACATCCACCTGAAGCACAACCGTCGGTCTGTTTGGGTGACACACATGCAACACTTCAGAGATGCTGTAACCCACATTTGTAGCAGCACTGGTTAAAGTGCATTGGGTAGAGGGACATCTAATTGTATTGTAGATGTCTCAGGAAGTAAGACATTTTCCTTAGTAACAATAGCACCATTGTAGAGGTTAATACAGTGACAAAATTTAAACATACATGTGATAGGCATAAGGCTACCCTGAACATAAGATGAAGAACTAAATAAGTTTTGAGGTTTTTACAGTAGGAAAAGTAAGCAGACTAGATGGGCGAAATGGTTCTTCTCTGCCTTCAAATTTTATGTTTCTATGTTTCTACGTCTCCTGCTGTTATGCATCCCCATAAGTGCAACTCCCCTGCTTCCACCACCACCATTAGTCATGTAACGTAATTAAGTTACACAGTGCTACTATGTGCTGCCAATCCTCACTTAGAAAGATGCCAAAATATGCCCCAAATAATCAAAAAGTATACCTGTGGAATGGCACACTTTACATAATTTTGGCTGTTGACATACTGCCCTAGTCTTTAGTATAAAACAGAGGTTTAAAAGAAATTATGTTGTTTGTTGCACTCAGGCATATCCCAAGCCACAGTTATTTTTCAAGAATTGCCGGGCCAATTTGTACAAGCAGGTGGTTAGTGTTGTGAACAAAGGGCTGGAACCCTCATATAGCAAGAAACATCACTTGACCACATATATTTGGACAAGTAGCTAGAGTACATGCTATGTAACTGTCACTGCTCACTGGGTATCTTTTCCATCAATGGGCAGCAGCATCCAGAAGTAACAGACCACTGTCAGTGTTGGCACTACTAGTAGTAAAGGATGAATGCAGGATAATTTAAACCGTCATCATGCCCCTTTATCCATGCAGAGCTTTCACAGACAATCCCAAAAAGCATTCAGTGCAATGCGAGACAATCACACAAACTGCAACAGTTGTCAGAAAAAATTTTTTTCCACTTTGTGTCTGCTGACAATGATTCTCATATAATGTGTGACTTGAGACCACTTGCATCTGCTCAGAACCCTATCTAACATAGTAACATAGTAATTTAGGTTGAAAAAAGACTTGCGTCCATCTAGTTCAACCCTTTTTCTATTCCTATTTACCATCGTTGATCCAAAAGAAGGCAAAAAACCCCCTCAATATAGCAATTTCAAATTCTACCCTGAATGGGGGAAAAAATTCCTTCTTGATTCCAAATGGCAATCTCCTTGGATCAACAAGCCCTAACTAAATATTAATCCCAATACTAACGTACATAGCCCTCTATGTTATGCTCTTTTAAATAAGTATCCAGGCACTTTTTAAAGGCATCTAATGTATTCGATAGCATCACCTCCTCAGGCAGTGAATTCCATACCTTTATTGTCCTTACTGTAAAGAAACCCTTCCGCTGTTGTAGATTAAATCTCCTTTCCTCAAGTCTAAGCGGGTGGCCCCTTGTCCTTTGTACTGTTCTGTTAATGAACAGGTCTTTGGAGAGCCCTTTGTATGGGCCCTGAACATATTTATATAGTGTTATCATATCCCCTCTAAGACGCCGTTTTCCTAGTGTGTACAAGTTTAACTTTTCTAGCCTTTCTTCATAACTAAAACTTTCTATTCCCCTTACTAGTTTTGTAGCCCTCCTCTGCACTCTCTCTTTTCATAAAATGCGATCAAGTTAGTTTGACAAGACCTGTCTTTCACAAAGCCATGTTGGCTCCTGCTAATGATATTCCTGTTCAAGCTGAATTCTTGAATATATTCCCTTAGCAACCCTTCAAACAGCTTCCCTACCACAGATGTCAAGCTTACAGGTCTGTAGTTTCCTGGCTGTGACTTTGATCCTTTTTAAATATGGGCACCACATCTGCTTTACGCCAATCCATGGGCACCATACCTGAAATAAAAGAATCCCTGAAAATAAAATATAATGGTCTGGCCAGGGCCTGGCTTAGATCTTTAACTACCCGTGGGTGTATACCATCTGGCCCCGGGGCTTTGTCTACCTTATCACCATTCAATTGTTTTAACACTTTTTCTTGTGTTAGCCATTCCCATGCTTGCTGTGACTGTTCTGTAAAAGTAGTTTGCAGATTATTGTCCATTGGGTCTTCCTTGGTAAAAACAGAAGAAAAGAAATTATTTAAAATATCTGCCTTCTCTCTATCCCCCTTGACCATCTCACCCGTTTCAGATAACAAGGACCCAACATTATCAGACTTTAATTTTTTGCCATTAATGTATTTAAATAATGTATTTGGGTTGCTCTTGCTCTCCTTAGCAATATTTTTTTCATTCTCCAGTCTAGCTAATTTATTAGCCTTTTTATAGGTTTTGTTGGCATTTTTGTATTCTGCAAATGCATCAGCTGATCCCTCAGCTTTATAATGTTTAAATGATGCTTTCTTGTTATTTATTTCATGAATTACTTTACTGGTTAGCCACATTGGTGTTAATTTGCTTCTTTTGTATTTGTTTCCAACAGGGATAAATGTATATGTATATTTTTGCAATGTTATTTTGAAGGCATTCCACTTACCTTCTGTGTTTTTTCCTGAAAATTTTCTTTCCCAGTCAATGAGACCAAGGGATGAATTAAACCTGCTAAAGTTGTCCTTTTTAAAATTCAGTGTTTTGGTGGTACCCATACAAAATTGCTTTTTTGAATTAATCTCAAACAATACCATGTTATGGTCACTGTTCCCCAAGTGCTCCCTTACTTGGGTGTTAGAGATAAGTTCTTCATTGTTAGTTATTACCAGATCCAGACACGCATTCCCTCTGGTTGAGGTCTGCACTAGTTGAGACAAAAATTGTCATTCAACAAGTTCAGAAACTGACAGCATTTAGCAGAGTTAGCTGTACCATTTTTCCAGTCTATTTCTGAATAATTAAAATCCCCCATAATTATAGTTCTCCCTATTTGAGAAGCCTTTTGTATTTGAATTAATAGTGTGATTCTTCAAGGTCACCAATGTTTGGTGGTTTATAACAAATTCCCACTAATATTTTCTGGGCAGTTTTACCCCCAGTGACTATTTCAACCCACAGGGATTCCACATGTTATCACATATATCTTCCCGCAAATGAGGCAATAATGCTGGTTTGACATACAGACAGACCCCACCACCTCTTTTGTTTGACCTATCTTTTCTAAATAACATGTAGCCCTTCAGATTGATTGACCAATCATGTGTGTCATCCCACCATGTTTCTGTTGTGCCTATCAAGTCATAGTTTTCAATTTCAGCTACCAGCTCCAGTTCCCCTATTTTACCAGTTAAACTTCTGGCATTTGCAAGCATACAATTTATGCCACTGCTATGTTCCATTTGTGATTTAATTTTGATGTGGTTTGTAGGCTTCTCCCTATCATCTGTACTAACCCTGCCCCCAGATCCATCCACCTGGTTATTAACTACATCACCTTCCCTTTCTATACTATCTAGCCCAGTATTTATTGGCCCCTACCCCCCTTCCTAGTTTAAAATCTCCTCCAACCGTCTAGTCATCCTCTCCCCAAGCACTTGAGACCCTCTTGCATTCAGGTGCAATCCATGCCTACTGTAGAGATTTTACCCCAAAGCAAAATCGGCCCAGTGCTCTAAAAACCCAAAGCCCTCCTTCTTACACCAATACTTCAGCCAGGAATTGAGCTCCCTAATCTCCTGCTGTCTCTCTGGCGTAGTGCATGGCACAGGTAGTATCTCTGAGAATACTACTGTAATGGTTTGTTTGACACACAGACAAAGTAGGTTTGGATAAAACACAGGTTTATTGAACAGCTGTAATAACAATAGCCCTCATGGGTCCAGTAATATATCAGCAGACACAGGACAGGTTAGTACAGACACAGGACAGGTTACAATGAAGTATGCCACACGGGTCCAGTATATACAAGTATTACAGCATATAATATACTGACACAGGTCAGGCAGTTTTCGTGTGATAAGTTAGACAGCACTGAATGGGTTACTATTAGGCCAGGAGGACTGACAGGCCCTAATAGTGCAAGGCCCTTTAAGTAGCTCAGTCTTGAAGAAAGAGCACAATCTCGAGTAATGCCCAAGCAGTAACGGAGACTAGAGCAACTTGTGGACTGCCGTAGCAGTAACGAAGACCAGGCAACTTGTGGACTGCCGTAGCAGTAACGGAGGCCAGACAACTTGTAGACTGCCGTAGCAGTAACAGAGAACAGGCAACTTGTGGACTGCCGTAGCAGTAACGGAGACCAGGCAACTTGTGGACTATCGTAGCAGTAACGGAGACTAGAGCGACTTGCCCGGAGAGGCACCCAACCGGGGACTGCATGGATGGAAGGCACACACAGCAATGTCGCCTGGGCGACCTGATGCAACGGAGACTAGACTGCAGAGGGTGACTGTCTGGAGACAGCGAGGATTCTGTCACAACCCCAACCGGAGGCTGGATAAGGCGTAACAGGAGGGATACGCAACCACAGTGGCCCAGCCAGGCCGGGTCGGTACACAGAGCAGGAACGTCAGCCGGGCCGGGTCAGTACACAGAGCAGGAACGTCAGCCAATCCGAGTCAGTACACAGAGCAGGAACGTCAGCCAGGCCGGGTCGGTACACAGAGCAGGAACCTGAGCCAATCCGAGTCGGTACACAGCACAGGAACGAGATGCAGAATAGTCAGGCAGTCCGGGTCGGTACACAGACAGGAACAAGATGCAGAGTCGTCTGGCAGGTCGGGTCTGTACACGGAGATCACACAAAATACAGGAACAAGCGCTGGTATGGAAACACCACGAAAGGGCACCGGATAAGTGGCAAGGCCCAGTATTTAAGGACAAATACTGGGTGGGGACAAGTCACCTCGACCAATGAGCGAGATCAATAGAGGAAACTGACAGAATGTTGCCAGTATAGCACGGGCACCGTGATAACTACCTTGGAGGTCCAGTTCCTAATCTTACTCCCTAAATACCTAAAATTACCTTTTAGGACTCTCCACCTTCCTCTTACTTTGTCATTGGTACCAATATGCACCAAGACAGCTGGATCCTTTCCAGCCCCACCCAATAATCTGTCCACCCTGTCTGCAACATGCCGAACCCGGGCACCCGGATGACAGCAAACCATTTGGTTGCTGCGATCAGAGCCACAGATTACCCTATCTGTTCTCCTAATAATAGAATCCCCTACCACCATGACCTGCCTAGGCTTCACTTTTCTCTGGATCCCCTCTGTGCTAGAGGAGCTATTCTCCCGGCTGTTAGGGAGAACAGTCTTCTCCAGCAATTCCACTTCTGGGTTTGCCTCCCCAACATCTTCACTTAAATGAGCAAATTTGTTGGGATGGAAAAACTCAGGACTGGCTGCCCTCTTCCTCTTCCCTCCCCCACTGCAACCACTTCTAACTGTCGCCCAACTATGTGCCTGGGTCCCTTCTACCTGATTTCCTCCCTTTTTGCTAGGTGACCCAGCTAGACTCTGCTCAGTTAGCAAGAGACTCCTCTCAAGGTTGTCAATATCTCTCAGTGTTGCAATATGACTCTCCAGAGCTCCAATCTGAGCTTCTAGAAAGTCCACTTGCTCACACTTGCCACAGCGGTATGGACCCTGGAACTGCTGTTCCAAGCATGCATACATATGGCAAGATGTGCACTGAGTGAGATCTCCAAGCTTGTTCATCATGTATGGTGCAAATGTGAGTTCTTAAAAATGTAAACAATTAACTTACCTTTGTTCCTCTACCTCCTGTGTTGTACTAACTGTTGTGTTTCACAAATTGTACACTTATTACTTATTAAAGAGCACACTGTATTTGTGATCAAGCTCTGTGAGTCCTGTACCTAGATTTATACAGGCCTACACAGGTGATTGTTCACAAACCCCCACCCTTAATTAATTACTCACACTCCCAGAACAAACAACCTTTTGAACTTTAACCCTTTAACCTTCTTACTGCAGGTTAGGATGTAAACCCAAAATCAATATATTATAACACTTTTCCAATGCTGTGATGTCCAATCTGAATCCTCTCAGAATCCCAAACCATGAAAGATATGCTAAACTTCATCCACAAAACTTGGTACACATTTTAGCCTGCCCTATAATGTGCAATGCAATACAGTATTTGCCAAAACATAAACACCTGAAGCTGAAGTCCTCTACCAGGTGGAATTCCATACTGTACATGCTGAGACATTTGTACGAACAGAACAAGGCCGTTAATGAGTATACAGTGCTTAACTGGGAGACTTTGAAGTGGGGCTTCTTTGTCATATGCTTAATGCAACTAATATGTGACATATGTGAGCTCCTGAAATTTTTTATGAGGGTATCTTGCTTGTTAGTTGTGCCAGTTCTGTTACTAATATATTTTCTGTAGAAAAAAATTAAGAGTATAGCTGACGATTCTTAAATTAATGATAACATAGTCATGAACCAGCTGGTGAATCACTGGAGCATGCTTTGAGCAGGATACTTAATAATTTCTTGTTACAATGCTGGACCCCTGCTTTAAGCATAGTGTTTCTGAATATGCGCCAACACTAAGCAGTAGCACTAAGTTTGAGAGAGAAATGTAAACAAAATGCAAAACTACAGGAAGGCCTTGTGAAAAGAAAGAAAGGAGAAGGACTGTAATTTCAACATCAGCAACGACATCATGTTTTGCAGAAAACGTCATCAGCATAGAAGGCAATTAATATGTCTAAGAGGTGACAGTCTAACATTTATGATGGTGGTGGCACTAGCACATTTCTATAGTACTTTCTCTCAGAATATGGATTGGTAACTGAGGTGTCATGATGTTGAGTGATTAATTCTGTAGACGCTCAAGAGCGGCGGCAGCGGTAAACAATATTAGAAGTCATAGGAAGAGACTGGAGACCCTTTCTGGACCGATGGAGTCAATATTCTGCTGATAGGAGTACGACTGACTATCAGAAGATGAGTTCAGTCAAGGTTTCAGCTAGTAGTCGGAGTGTGGCTCAGGTTGAAGGACTGGAGTCTCACCGTTGGTTCAACTGGAAGTCGAAGAAGACTTTTTCGAGGGTTGGACAAACCGCTACAGCAGCTGAGAGCTGGGAGCTATCCGAAGGGCCATCAGCATGGGTGGGAACTCCGGTTTGTGCAGCTAATTACCGGGTCTCCGGGGCAGATGCTGATTCTCAGGATGATGGGAGATCTGTGCATTTGTGGTCTGTTCCTCCCACTCCCCAGCCGCTTTGCCTTCTTCCCCAGCCTTTTACAATTTTTTTTTTCTTTTTTTAGGCCCACCTCCCACTCACGATTAAGCCATGCCCCTTTTTGACGCAATTTACGTCTTTCATCTCCTTCACTGGCACCATAGGACTTCCCTCTCTGGTCAGTCCGGAACCAGAAGTTCCCAGGTATTGCCATCAGGATACAGTTTGGCCCAGTCAGAGATCAACCTGCAGAGTACGTTGACTGGGTTGGCCGTCGGTGGAAACTAGGAGCAGCCGTAGATCAACCTGCCACAGGTGGGTAGCTGGGATTGAACCAGCAGGCCGATGGATGAACTGCAAGGTCCAGAAGGTGATCAACCGGGCTAGAGAGAGACTCGCAGGTTTGCAAATAGACTCCAGTAGCTGACATCAGAGACTCAGGCCTAGCCGGTGAACCATGCGGTGGAAGCAACAAACAAGATCGATGTCAAAGAATCTGGCCGAGATACAACAGGGAGGCTAAAGATACCTGGGAGTAGCAGAAGTGGCATACAAGGCCGCAATTAGTAACCAAGTATGCATGTGCTACTGTACATTTATGTTTATTATTTACAAAATGCATGTGTGTACAATTCACTGAAAATATGTGTACTTCTCAATGCGTGAGACACTTCAGTCCATATGTTCAACACAAAAGTGGAGGAATTCTAGGGCAAACTATCAGCATTAAATGGAGATTTTAGCCCACTGAATCTTAGTAATGTATCTGATGCATTGCATTATGTCTGAGAATCTTGGAATGTTTATATTTTTCCTATTGTGCAATTTGTTTGCAATTCCTTCACTGTTGAATTTGTCTGTGTAAAACTTGGCATGTTTTTCTAATTATGAGTATCTGTGCTTCCCTACTTGTGTAACCATCACTGGTTGTGCCTTTGTGTGTAGCTCTCTCTTGTGTATACATCTCCATGTGTAAAACTGTTTATGTAGGTATCTGTGAAGCTGATGCACTAAATATAAGTGGTGCACTTAATGTAAAAAACAAGTTTATTACTGTCACTATTAAACTCAGTTTTTGAGAAAGCTGCTTTTGGTTGGGGTGGTTTTAGAATCTGAGATTTCTTGGAATCTATGTTCCATTTTTTCAAACCGTTAATTCTTATAACGAAGCATAGCTGGCCCTATGCAAAATGTTGTAATTGCAAGACTTGTGTTTGCCCTAAATAAAGTCCATTTAATGTTTTATCCCACTGGACTTCATCCTGAACCCACAGGACCCACTAATAGGCCAGCAATTGATTATTTCCCTGCTTGATCACAGGTGAATTAATCAGAGGCTCAATAATTGTGATTCAGTCACTTGTGCTCAAGCAGGGAAACAGTCAAATCCTGGCTTGTTAGTGGACTAGAAAGGCACATGTTGAGAACCACTGTTTAACCATTGATATCCAGGTATTCTTAAGGATTACATGATTTATTTTATTAGAAAATTGGCAAAATGTTACTGCAGAAGTCATACCCATTTAAGAGAGCATGCTGTACTCAGGTCAAAAAGTCAGACCACTGGGAACATTGAGCCATGTACTCCTGCCATCTCCTATATACCCTCTCCTCACTATTTCAGTCTGGATGAGGCAGTATATCTGCAGTAGACAGAAGCCTGCTATAGCAGATAAGAGTGTTTTGCCCTCGAAGGTCAGGTCAGTGGCCAACCTTCTTAAAACTTCACCATTAATAAAGGCACAGGTTGCCTATCCCAAATGACTGGCCTGAAACATGATTTGTTCAGTCTTATTTTAAATTATTTATTCTTGTATTTATGTTACAGACTTCATTTTAATTTCAGACACATAGCCATCATGCCTCTCTGTATAATATCTAACAACTACCTTTATTTTGGTACTGATTATAAATGGCTAATAAACCTACCAACCTTTTCCCCCTTTTTTTAGGAAGGGCTCCATAAAATGGCCTTCGGAGCAGATTCTAATTAAATTAATCTTCAGAAGCCACCTGATCCTGATCATGAGATGAATTCTGATCAAGAAACTTGTTTTACATCCCAGACATTGGGGGAGGGGGTTCAGGATGAGATAGGAATGACCATCCAGTGAAAATCTGGAGAAATAAGATTGTCTATCTATAGGCCTACAGGTGATAAATTACTTTTAGCTTGAGATATCAGCATGTGTATATTAGTTATAGGCATGCATAGTCACACCATTGCAGAGGAGTGAAATCACACCCAGTACATAATTATTTAAAGCTGTGAGATATTTATGAATTTGTCTCTAAAATGTATTTTTACCAATACTTCATGTTTATCCCAGGTAGACTGATTCCTTTGTTAAGACCAGTTATATGTTTTATTCCCATCCAGGCATTGCAATGTCAAAATATAGTCAACATTGGAAAGAGAAGAGAAGATTTACCCTACACACCTTAAAAAACTTTGGAATGGGGAAGAAATCTATTGAAGAACGAGTGAAGGAGGAAGCTAGGTATCTGTGCTCAGCTTTCCAAGCTGAAGAAGGTAAAAGATCAAAAGGAAAAATTTTTTACTTCTTTACCATTTCAGCTGTATACTACTTATTCATATATATTTTGAAAATAAAGTGTTTGGAGTTGTTGAACATTCTCCAAGTTTGCCAAACCAATTTATAAAAGCATCCGATAATGCTGTTTATATTTCCCTTTCTCTTACAACAGGAACTAGGTAAAGGAGAGAGATACTTAATAAGTGGCTCAATTTGTTTAACAGATGGGCTTAACAATGTTGGTGTCCTTCAAAGAGCAGACATGTATTATTATTCTTTATTTATATAGCGTTAATGTTTTCCACAGCACATATATAAATGTTAAAAACTGATAACTTGTGAACCTTACAATATATAATCCGTTCAGGTCTATTGTAGCCTACTATTTGCTGTGAGGAGGTGTGACATAGATGCAGACTTGAATGGAGATCACTATATATGCAGTAAACTGATGATATAATATAAAATATACGTAGATGAATATGCCTTTCTGCTGTATGAAGGGCAGGCACCTTCCTATGTAATTTAAAACGGAACTACCATGTCACAAAATGTTTAGCTTAACTAAGTCCCCTTCTGGTGACTAGCTGCTTAGTAGCGCTAGTCGCCAGAATTATTATCTGATTTAATAGATATATGCTTTATTCCTCAGCTGCCAGTAGCACGGAGCGCTGACATCTTGCCAGAATGACGTCCGCGCGCCTGCGCTGTCAGTCCCAGCCGGGTCTAGGAGGCGTTGCTAGGAGCCATTCGGCTCCAGAAGGGACTGACCGCACAGGCGCGTGGATGTCATTCTGGCAAGATGTGCTTGCTCCGTGCTACTGACAGCTGGGGAATAAAGCATATATCTATTAAATCAGGTAATAATTCTGGTGACTAGCGCTACTAAGCAGCTAGTCGCCAGAAGGGGACTTAGTTAAGCTAAACATTTTGTGACATGGTAGTTCCGCTTTAAAAATAATAAGACCAAGTTATTCCTACTTTGTAGTTGACATAATGTTTTTAGTGAAAATTATTAGTAACTGCCAGACAACGAAGATGATGATGGCATCAATGATTTGGAGATGGTTCCAGTATATGAATATGTATACTTATTCTTTCAGCTACAATAATTATTACAATATTTCCACTGGAGCATGAACCACTAAACACCACTGCTGTTAATTTAATTTTCATGGACTTCATTGAACTGATTTTGATCAATTCAGCCATTTCCTAGTTTGAAAGTCACAGATTAGCTGCTACACTCTAAAATTTCCATAACCATTGTTATTAATTCACTTAAGAAGTATACAGTGTTTATACAAGGTTTTGGGTTAACAATGTCATCAATCTTCTTATTGATATACTGTAGGTGCACTGAAGTTATGCAGCTCTAAGTGACTCCCACAACTCAACTCCCAGTCCTCCAATCCCAGTTCCAGTATCCAAAATAGCTATAGCTAAAATAATGTTCTTGTAACGATGCAGAAACAGGAACCTGGTAGCAGAAATGGAAAAAGCCTTATAGGGCTGGATTGGTAGAAAATAACTTGAGTGTGATACTGGGGAATGCGGCTGGAGAAAGATGTCAACTGCAAGTGTACCCTTGAGGTGGGAAGCACTAGTAGTTAAAGGTGTCGATGTCAACATTGAATGTGTGAGCTGGTTGACTACAAAAAGAACAAAGAACAAAATTAAGTGTTTTGTTCAAGGCATAGTAGTCTCTCAGGTGCTGCTCAAGTCACGTTTTTCACTCCCATGTGCCACTGCAGAGAGTAAATTTCCATGTTTATACTAGACTGGTCCTGCCCTCAAGCAGTCCAGCTCCAAAATGTCAGACATGGACATAAAAATTTCCTCTCTGCAACTGTACATGGGAATGAACAATGTGACTTGTAGCACCTCTGAGACACCACCATGCCTTAGAACAAAACACTTTATTTTGTTTGTTCTCAGTGAGTGTTCGTCACAATCTTTCATTGTAAGTCTCCCTAAGTTGGAAGGGTATTCCAGGCATGGGCGCTTGGTCTTCATGTGCCTAGGCCAAAACGTACCTCTGTGATTGTGCTGATTCTCTCGTGCAGAGAGGATTTCAGAGCTGAACTACCTGTGGATAGGACCAGTCTGATGTGTACATGGAGATTTCCTCTCTGCGATGGCACATGGGAACAAAAAACATGACTTGTAGTACCTCTGAGAGGCCACCATGCCTCAGAACAAAACACTTTATTTTGTGAGTTCTCAGTGAGTGCTTGTCACAATTTTTCTTTGTCATCTTGGTTGAGCAGAGGCCAGACCTGGATTAGCACAAAAATAGTGAAAGTCATTCTGTCTCCTTCCTACCAATAATAATCCCCCAGCTCTCATGATAGAAAGTCCATGTACTGTTAGATCTCAGATCCGTAAAGCTGAAAAGTAACACCTTTAATTTGCATATCTGAAAACTTCTTTCAAGTGCTATTTTAGCCAAAAGAGTAGTAGATGGTGCAATGTGGGCTCATATGGCTGCTGGCAGGGAAACAGGCTGGCTAAGTACAGTAAACAAAAGTTCTTAGTTACTGGCCATGGAACTGATGACTGAGTGAATATAGACAATAGATAGATATAAGGATTTTGACTAACAAGAATATCCACTTTGCTCAGCATAGGAACCTCTTCTCAATATGCAGAAGCTCTGGCATAGGGAGGAGAGTGTCTCTGAAGTTGCAGGGAGGTAAACAATGAGTACCGTTAATTGCTCCTCTGCTTTAGGAACGCGTGACTAGTAGTTGTTAGGCAGCAAGAAACACTCTCTATTGTTGCATAGAGCTATGGATTGAGGTTGCCAGGCAGCAAGACACTGCCTAGTAGATGACATCTTACAGAGAACAGGGAAATAACAGGGAAGCTGCCCAGAGGCTGGGAGTCACACTAGATGAGACTGCAGCTAAATGAGGCAGAGGACAGTCAAATGAAAGTGGATCTCTCTCAGGAGACTCCTGTCATCAAGTTAAATATAGCTAATTATGCACTAGAGATGGAAGGGTAGTTTTAACAACTATTGAGATTCCTGGCAGAACTGTGAATAGAGACCCCCCCAGATGTTGAACCCCGGAAAAAGCAACCCTTTTGTACACCCCTCTAGTCCTCAAGGAGTTCTGATGTTCCTAAGTTTAACTGTAGCCTTCACATTTATATGTCGTGTACCCAAAACAACCTTCCACCTTCCTGACCATCTGTCTACATTAATAAATTGGTTCCTTCCTGTAAACTAGGGGCTGTCAGGAACCTAAGATTAGGTGCTAGAAACAGGAGGCCCTCAGCAAATGTACATGCATTAGAATTCTCGAGAGAATCTCTAGATTGGATGCACAGGCTTGATCGCACACAGAACAAATAGATCAGGAAAGGCCATAGGACAACCTGAATACAAAAACTGGGTAAATGGTGGAAAAACTAGAGACAAGTTTGGAACTTTGAAACATAGGCAGCAAAAGTTTGATAAGGAATCATGACACAAAGTGTTGTGTTAAAATGCTCTTTTGAGGTAAATGTGATTACATTATCAAACAGAATAATAAAAGTACCACAGAAACAGAAAAAATGTGCGTAGGACACTGTGTAGATCAAGATAAGTAAATAGGTCTACAGGTATCAATGAAAGCAATCCATTGATCTGCACTGCAAACATTTGCTGACCATAACAGGTTTTATATAAAGTTTTCCAGCAGTAAAACTAGTCTGACATATCAAATAGATGGTTTGGCATAGTGATGATCAATACTGATGTTTATGAAGCAGGATAACTTTACCACCATTCAGGACTAGAGAGATAAATAGGGCATTATCTAGCATTATAAGCAATTACAATTCTCACATTAATGTTACTGACTATTAATTCTGGTTAAATTATGTTTAACTGGAACATGATATATAGTATGTGTGATTTTGAATAACATTACATGTACTGGGCATACGTATTCTGAAAGTTATGAGTTTGTTTTTATTTTGTCTCCTTAGGCCATCCTTTTGATCCATATCTCCTAATTAATAATGCAGTAAGTAATGTTATATGCTCCATTGTCTTTGGAGATCGCTTTGATTACAGTGATCAGAAGTTCCAGCGGATGCTTAAGCTATCAAGAAAGTTGTTAGAGCTGGAAACAGGATTCCTACCACAGGTAATTGCAAATTATCCCCTCAAACACTTTTTGGATATCTTACAACCTCTGCTTGAAAATGTCATTCTCTTAAAGGGGAACTATCCTTAGAAATAACTGACTTAATTATCTTTAATGGTTTTACCTAGGCTGGTACAGCAATCAAGTGTATCTATCTATTTTTTGTGATTGCAGGTTCCTGTATATTATGTTTTGAAATTGCCACTAGGTCTCACCTCAATAGACTTGAACAGCTCACAAGGATAAAACTGATTTATTATATTGTAACCAAACTAGTAAAATCAAACAAACTTATCCCCATAGAAGGATAGAAAAATACATTACACTAAAAATGCACTCCTGAAAAGACAAACCCTGTGCAAATATTCAAAGGTCATATCTCAAAGGAAAACTAAAAAATAAAACAAAGCTTTATTCAAGTATACTAAAAGCAATCAAAAAGCATATATTAATTTAAAGTAATACACTCATTCTGGATAATGTCATAGATATTGTAGGCAATATCTAGTGATGAACGATACTGGAAAATACCCTCTAAAGTGGTAGTAGATACTAGAGATAGCGAGAATAGGAACTATTTTGTAGTTAACAGTGGGAGCTTCCCTGAATAAATAGCACGCTCTGGGCTCCATATTCTCAGATAAAGAGAAAATAATTATCGGTTGTCTTGACAAGTGGAACAGAAAAGTAAACAAATGCATTATGAAAAATATATGTTCATATCACGCATGAATAATGAGTGACATAGGAAATATTATCTAGAGAGGTATAACTAAGTTAAGAGAAAAGAAGAAATGTGCTTTCTTGATATTATAATATGGTTGTATCTCCCTGTATAAATCATATAACACTGAAGTCCATTTAATATGTCCTCTACCTAAAATTACAATCTCATAAGGGAAACCCAATTCAAATACACAGAGTCCCTCATTACGTACGAGGTCTCCTAATGAACCGAATGGAAGCCAAAATATGTAATGAGAAATCCATCTATGTCAGGTTCTTAATCTGGATATATTAGTGAAATACACTGAATTAAAATCCAAGACATCTGTCACGGTTTGTTATGACTCTCAGACACAAGTTTTAGGTAAAAAACTCAATTTTATTGAAATAATAAAATGATCACTTAGAATGGCAATCACATATATATATATCAAGAGTAAATAGCAAAGACAGTATGCAGACTCTACCGGTCCTGTCAATATACCAGACAGGACAGTCTGAGATGATGGAATAATAGGCTCTACCGGCCTTGCCAATACCGGGCAAGGCAACCTGCAGATGGAAAAGCGAAAAGGTTCTACCGGCCTTACCTAAATACCGGGCAAGGCAGCCCCAATAAGTACACGGTGTAGGCTCTACCGGTCTTGCCAATACCGGGTAAGGCAACCTCAGATGGAATGTGGCAAAAGGTTCTACCGGCCTTACCAATACCAGGCAAGGCAGCCCAACAAGAAAATGCAGCAATCACAGGCACTGTGATAGTACCCCCCTTTCAAAGACCCCCTCTCCTAGAATAGGGTCTAGGTTTCTGTGGGTATTTGGCATGAAAGACCCTAGCTAGCCTAGGTGCATGAAGGTCCTTACTATCCACCCATGATCGATCTTCAGGACCATATCCTTTCCAATGTACCAGGTACTGTACCGTTCCTCTAAGCCTTCGGGAATCAATAATGCTCTGAACCTCGTACTCCTCCTGACCCTCAACCTCAACAGGTCCTGGCACCACAGGTGTGGTAGTATAGCGATTGCAAACCAGAGGCTTGAGAAGGGACACATGGAACACATTATGGATACGCATGGATGCAGGTATGTCTAGTGCGTAGGAGACAGGGTTAATTTTGCGGATGACTCTGTATGGACCAATGAACCGAGGAGCCAACTTATGAGACGGAACCTGCAGCTTGAGATTTCTGGAGGAAAGCCATACTCTGTCCCCAACCTGAAAAGAAACCGCTGGAAGCCTTCTGCGATTGGCATGGCGCTGATGACGCTGAAATGAATGACCAAGTGCCCTCTGAACTTGTGCCCATGTGGAACGGAGTTGCTCGATATGCTCATCCAGAGCTGGAATCTGTTGCGTCTGAAATGAATCTGGAAGCAAACAGGGCTGAAACCCGTAATTAATCAGAAACGGGGAGCTCCCCGATGAAGAATTGACCGCACAGTTCCTGGCGAACTCTGCCCAAGGCAACAAGTCGGACCAATTATCATGATGGTCAGTAACGAAACAACGAAGAAATTGTTCCAAGCCCTGATTAGCTCGTTCAGCAGCTCCATTGGTCTGGGGATGGTAGGCAGAGGAAAAGGACAGCTGTATGCCCATCTGTTGGCAAAATGCCCTCCAAAACCTAGACACAAACTGGCTCCCCCTGTCGGACACCAGTACCCTGGGCACTCCATGTAACCGGAATACTTCTCTGGCGAACACAATTGCCAATTCCTTAGCTGAAGGAAGGCCACGGAGGGGCACGAAATGAGCCATTTTAGAAAACCTGTCCACCACCATGAATATAAAGGAATACCCTTTAGACATAGGCAATTCTCCCATAAAATCAATGGAAACATGAGACCAGGGGCGTTCGCCATTAGGCACCGGTTGAAGCAAGCCCACTGGGAGATGTCTCGGGGTCTTAGCGCGGGCACAGGTGGCACAGGCATTAGTAAACTCAGCACAATCGTTTCTCATGGAAAGCCACCAAAATAACTGAGAAAGGGACCATAACAGTTGGTCTCTACCAATATGTCCCGCAGCCTTAGAGGAATGGTACGTTTCGAGCAACCTAGTACGAAATGGTTCAGCGACAAAACATTGCCCACTGGGGATTCATGGGGAGCGGACCCCCCCCTTTCGTACTGTCACGGTTTGTTATGACTCTCAGACACAAGTTTTAGGTAAAAAACTCAATTTTATTGAAATAATAAAATGATCACTTAGAATGGCAATCACATATATATATATATATCAAGAGTAAATAGCAAAGACAGTATGCAGACTCTACCGGTCCTGTCAATATACCAGACAGGACAGTCTGAGATGATGGAATAATAGGCTCTACCGGCCTTGCCAATACCGGGCAAGGCAACCTACAGATGGAATAGCGAAAAGGTTCTACCGGCCTTAGCTAAATACTGGGTAAGGCAGCCCCAATAAGTACACGGTGTAGGCTCTACTGGTCTTGCCAATACCGGGTAAGGCAACCTCAGATGGAATGTGGCAAAAGGTTCTACCGGCCTTACCAATACCGGGCAAGGCAGCCCAACAACCCTCGATATAGGCTCTACCGGCCTTGCCAATACCGGGTAAGGCAACCTCAAAAGGAATGTGAAGCAAGGTTCTACCGGCCTTACCAATACCGGGCAAGGCAGCCCAGAGGTATCAATAGCTGTCTGATGATAATGACAGAGTGACAGGATCGTAAGCAACCCAGTGTCCGCACACTGAAACCAACAGAGGAATCGTATAGCTGCAAGGCTTAGGAGCAAACCAGTGTCCTCACACTGGACTAATAATTGAATCGGATAGCCGCAAGGCTTTGGAGCAAACCAGCGTCCGCACGCTGGGACCAGTTACTGAATCGTATAGCCGATAGGCTTTGGAGCAAACCAGTGTCCGCACACTGGAGTAACAAGTGAATCGTATAGCCGCAAGGCTTTGGAGCAAACCAGCGTCCGCACGCTGGGACCAACCACTGAGTAGTGTAGCCGATAGGCTTTGGAGCAAACCAGTGTCCGCACACTGGACCAACAGGAATCGTACAGCCGCAAGGCTTTGGAGCAAACCAGTGCCCGCACACTGGACCAACAGGGAATCATATAGCCGCAAGGCTTTGGAGCAAACCAGCGTCCGCACGCTGGGACAAACCACTGAATAGTGTAGCCAATAGGCTTAGGAGCAAACCAGTGTCCACACACTGGACTAACAACTGAATCGTGTAGCCGCAAGGCTTTGGAGCAAACCAGCGTCCGCACGCTGGGACCAACCACTGAATAGTGTAGCAGATAGGCTTAGGAGCAAACCAGTGTCCGCACACTGGACTAACAACTGAATCGTGTAGCCGCAAGGCTTTGGAGCAAACCAGCGTCCGCACGCTGGGACTAACAAGCAATGTCGCCGACGCGACCAAGCAGGTCGCCAGGATCACAGGAGGCAGGCGAGGAGATGACAGGAACCAGCAGCGATCAGTCAGGTCAGGAAACAGCAGAGAAGAAGGTCAGCAGGAGCTGCAACCCCAGAGTACTAGGCCGGAACCAGGACTGGAACAACTCAGCATGCAGGAAACACTGGAACAGTTGTAATCAAGAACTCAGGAACACAGGAACAGAGGCCCAAACATCACTGGACATAGTGATAGCAAAAAGGTCAGAAACAACACGAAAGGGCACTCAAAGGGTGCCCAATCCAGGTTTAAATAGGCAATATGAGGCGGGCTAAATGCAGACAGCTAATAGAAGCCCCCTACTGGTGACAGACAAGAAAATGCAGCAATCACAGGCACTGTGATAACATCCTAGTAGTTTTAGATACAGATTCAGGATGAACTTTATGGAAGTATTTTGGTGGGACTGTAATACATATGGAGAAAATGATATCCCTTTTGGCTGTAAATCGCCTGGTCATAAATCATGGGAGGTATCTTTGGTATCTTTTCACGCTTAACAAGACGTATTTCCCTAACTGATTCTTGTATGTCTACTCAGAAAACATCCACAGACCAGTGAGAATGTATTGGGTGATTGGTGTACTGATTCTATTAATTGTTTCACGTAAGTCAGTCGTGCTGATCTAGCATTATACTTGACGGGTAATGTGGTGATGGATAACTGAAAATTACCTTAGCAAGCAGAAAATAGGTGTCCAAGAAACTGACACATAGACTATCAAGTACTGGTGACTCTGAGGCATTTATACCAGTCTAACTATAGCAAGGAATTATCATCAAGGGATGGAAAAATACACTTGCTGAGAACAAAACGTGATAACAGTAGGTAATTGCAAACTTAGAAACTGGGCATGGATGAATCAATCTGTCATTCATTTAGTATGCTGAGGCATAACCGGCTTGCAGATTAGTAAGCAAAAACAGGGTGTTAATACCCTCACATCACGGATATAACACGTATATCTACTCACATAAAAACATCACCAGGGAAAAAGAATTACATAATTAGTGTACCTATTCTTAAAGGGATAGTAATGTTTCAAAATAAAAGAAGCTCAAATTAATCTTCATATTACTTGGGCCATGGAGAGTATTATTTCAGTACTGTCAGAGTTGTAGTTTAAGAGTAATTGAATGATAAAGTATCTCCCTAAGATGTGGAATCTGATCTTTAGACCAGACCACTCACAGCAAGGCACAATCTTCTTACTGTGAACATAAGGAAAACCCTGCCCCCTTTACAGGTTTTTCAGGTTTTCCCTTATGCTAATTGAAGATCGTCCCGCTCTGCAAACCATCTGAACACTATCTTGCTGCTCTGAGGTGAGCAGTGTTACTTCAGTAAAAGGGACGGGAAGGGGATACTTTATCATTCAATTACTCTTGAACTACAACTCTGACAGTATTGAAATAACACTCTCCATGGGCAAATACTATGAAGACTAATTGGAGCTGCTTGTATTTTGAAACATTACTATAGTTTAATGTGAGTCAATCAATATTGCTGCTCTGCCTCTTATACTCAGTACTGGGGCCAGACGGCCTGATCATGATACTTAATAGTGCACGTTATGGTACATAAATGAAAAATTATCTTTGCATGCCAGGAATAAACGTCTAGAAATCACCACATTCATTCCAGAGTAAATATCATATAGAACAGGGCTTAAAAGTTGAAGTCCTTTGCTACTAGCCAGACCTGAAAAGTTACTCGCCACTGCAAGCCATAACATACCAACCATGGCTGAATTTCTACTCGCCAGGGCTAAATTTTCACTCGCCATTGGCTAGTGACGAGTGGAAATTTTGAGCCCGGATAAAGAAGTGATTCTGATACTGGTGGCAACTATGCTGGTCAATTGATGGCGGAAAGAGAGTGATAACAATTAATGATCTACTCTGAAAGACTGAGCATGGATAGATCCCAGCCACCTGACTGCCATTTACTCTGTATGCCAGGTCACATCGGCTTGCCAATTAGCATGCAGAGGTG
Source organism: Rhinophrynus dorsalis (assembly GCA_037306005.1). NCBI lineage: Eukaryota > Metazoa > Chordata > Amphibia > Anura > Rhinophrynidae > Rhinophrynus > Rhinophrynus dorsalis. The sequence goes on from CM074722.1 coordinate 118,190,522, forward strand.
GATGACACATACCCTTAAATCTCAAAAATAAAAGGTATCACTTAACAACAAGTCAGCATGAGCAAATAACGCTGAAATCGATTGTAAGTCGAAAATGCTGGAATCAACTGATGCATGTTTCAACGTTAGCTTTGTCAGAGTTGAGTGCTGCATCCTTGGAACAAGCTGTCACGATGAAATATTCTCTCAAAAAGTGATTCTATTGGTTAAAGAAGTATTTTGCAATATATTGTAATATATTGTATTTCTGTAATATTGTAACCAAAGACTACAAACTAATGGGAATGAAGAAATCAACATGGAGATAGATCGACGTCCATATCTACAAGTGGGCTGTCAAACACATTTCTTTGTTTATTCCATTAGGTGTCATAGTGTTTAAAAGGAATATCCATTTATTTTCAAATTGTAGGAGTATTTTGTCTAATTCACCACCTCTACTGCCCAAACTAATTTTTGAATGCCCCCACCTTACACCCATGTGGGGAGGCACTATGATGTTGGCAAAGTGTTTAACCACACTAGTTAAATGTCTTCCTTCCTCAAATGTGGTCCTAGCATGAGCAATAGTCCCAATATGCTCTAGTACCCATTATTTTAGCATCTGGGTTGTCATGTCAATGTATCTGAGATTGCAGGGGCATTCAACACAGTGTATAATTCCTTTTTTTTCACACTTTATAAAATCAAAGATTGTATGAATGCTCCCAAGCTTATCCCTCATACTCAGTGCTTTCAGACATGTAGGGACACAATTTGCATCTTCCACATGCAAATGACCCCTTGGTGAAAAGAGGCTTCTTCATTGTGGATTGAAAGTGACTCCGTTCAAAATAATCCTTAAGTTTGGGCTTATCTGTAAGAGGTAAAAATTATATCTCCCAGTACTTCCTTGTAACAATACAGAGAAATATTTATTCAAAATTTCTTCTGTGTTTTTGTTTTTTTTTTGCATTGATTATTAAATTTAGTGATAAACCTCATGTCACTTTGCAATTTTTGGCGAGAGTTTTAGAAGATCGGCTCTTGGTTGACTGAGTGTTTTGTTGTTTGTTAATTTAAGCATACTTTTCGAGTATCCTCCCTTGAGAAGTCTATCTGTGAGCTCGCATCATAAAATTCTTCTGATCCTCAGGAATTCACCAAAAGCAATGTTGTTTTTGATGCTTGGAAGATGGTGACTGGAAAAGTGAGGAATGGATGAGGTTTCCTTATAGATTGCTCCACAAGCAGCCATTTTTCCTATAAATAGTCAGGTCCAAACAGCTGATTCTCATTTTATCAAATTCAAGTGTCAGTTTTTAAATTTGCAAGGGATAGTAATACTTCATTTTATCTTTATTTTATTTTTTATGCATTGAAGAACGATAAAAGTCTTATCTCTCAAACCTTTATGTTTGAGAGATATTCACAAGCAAAGTTTCCCCTCCCGCCCCTTTTACCTAGTGTAAGCCATCTCTTCTCAGATGTGGAATGCAATCCATAGACAAGACAGATAACAGAAGGGGACAGTCTTCTTCCTATGAGAACAATGAAAGCCCTGCCCCCCTTGACAAGTTTTTCAGGTTTTTCCCTTATCTTATTTGAAGATTGTCCCTCTCTGCAGTCTACCTGGGCACCTCCCTTATGATCTGGCTGAACAGTGTTACATCAGTAAAAGGGGCGGGAGGGGGATACTTTGTCATTGAATTACTCTTGAACTACAACTCTGACAGAATTGAAATAACACTCTCCAAATTCCAAATACTATGATGATTAATTAGAGTGGCTTTTATTAGGAAACATCACTATCCCTTTAAGAGGTGCCAGGCTGGACTGTGATCAAGTAGATGGCTTGCTCTGAGTCCCCAATAGTATGTAAGGGAAACAAAACACACAATACTAAGTGTAGTATGTATAGAGTTTTTGTTGGCCCTTGAGGAAGCCGGCAGTAGCCCGGGGAAAATCCTTGTTTTTTTTGCTTAACCTTACAGTGCTGGTCCCTGGTCCGTGAGTTTTCTCCCCCCGGCCTGGTTATCCCAAAATATGTATTGGAGACCCATTTTGGCCTGGTCCTGATCTCCCCTTCCAGTCTATATCAGAGCAGTGTCTACAGTCGCAGATCTCAAGCAGGCGAATGGTCCACGGGTCAGCTGAAAGATCACCTAAGGATCAGGGTACTACTATACAGAAGAGCTGCTGCAGCTCTCATCAAGGACTAAGGTACCAGAGAGACTGATCAAGGAGAACACGGTTTTGTGACTATATGGAGGCTTAAGGACACCAAGATGCTGTATACCCTTTGGGATTCTAGCGAGTGCAATTTTAGTTACTTATGAGGTACTGATGTATTAAACATACTACCATTAGTATTGTATTTTTGTTTCGCTCACATACTATTGGGAACTCAGAGCAAGCCATCTACTTGCACGTAGTCATCCTTGCACTTCTAGAATTTATTTAGGTGGTCAAGTACAAGATCACTGGTTGTGACTAGCAGCACAGGTGTTGAGCTGAAGAGAGAGGTTTTTGTGAGATCTACTTCTCTACCCACTCTGAGACACCATATCTGTTGTTGAATTTACAAGACGGACTTCATCCTTTCCATATTCAATAACGTGTAAGCTATACAATTTCTATTTCACTATACATGAGACTTTTGGACTGTTTTATTTTATTGGTCTAGACACTGGGACTAGTGTTATTGTGGCAGTGTTTATACACATGTTTTTTAGATTTATTTATTTATCCTTATTTTAAGGTTTCATTTTTTTTGTTAGTTCCCAATCAGGTTCTTTTATCAACATTATTATTGTTTTATTAATACCTATTTTTACATTTATATCTTTATATACATATTTATTTTTCTTATTTTGGTAATGTGACAGGGATTGGTACATTGCGCTCACCTTTTTTCTGAAGTTTCAGTTTTAAATGTAACTGGTTTTGGTTTAAGGTGGAAATAATATTTTTTAACATATCGACAGACCCTTTCCATAGAATGAATATGTTGTCTATGTAGCGATATCACATACCACAAGATGTTACTAGTATAATTTTCCATATTTTCAGAGAAGACTTCCTGTTCCCACTATCCGAGGTACAGGTTAGGTATGTGGGAACACATGCGGTTCCCAGGGTTATACCCCGGCTTTGTAGGTACAATGAGCTATTTAACAGGTAGTTGTGTTGTAAAACAAAATAAATCATACATATTAGTTATTGGAGGTTTATAGTATCCTTCTAGTCATTTAGAATAAATTGATATTCTATTGCTTTACACTTAGTGGTATGATTAGTTGATGTATAAAGTGATTATATGTCATGTTAACAGCTATGTGTCTCTCTCTCTCACTATATATATATATATATATATATATATATATATATTATAGATAGATAGATATATATTGTGGTATCGCTATAGAGATGAAATATTGAAATATTCCTTCTATGGAAAGGATTGAATGTGTGGTACCCCTGAACATGTATTTTTTATAATTCATGCATTTACTTTACTGTTCCACACTTAAAGATGACTGATACTTTTTTCTACCTGAGAACAGTCCCTATTATGGAGCCTAGAGTGTACTATTGATTCAGGGATGCTCCACTATTAACTACAATATAGTTCCTATTCTCTCTATCCCTAGAATCTACTACCACTTTAGTGGGTATTATCCAGTATCATTCATCACTAGATATTGCCTGCAATATCTATGACATTATCCAGCATGAGTGTATTATTTTAAATTAAAACATGCTTTTTGATTGCTTTTACTATACTTAAATAAAGCTTGGTTTTATATTTTATTTTTCCTTTGACCTTTGAATGATTGTACAGGGGGTTTCTTTCAGGAATGCATTTTCAGTGTAATGTCTTTTTCTCTCCATCTGTGGGGAGAATTTTTTTTTCTCTTTATACTCTACTCTATTTACTACCAGTTGTGTACAGTGGTATAACACCTGTTCCAGTAGATAGTGCAATCTAGATTTTTCTCTATGAAAAGTTAGTAGCAATAATCAACAACAAACATCAAATGCAAAATAACCAAGTGTAAAAATATAATTGAAATCCAGATGAAGGATACCTACCTAGGAAAGTCCTTTTGTTATACATATTGAGTTCTTTTATTTCACAGATATTTCCTCCATTTAAAGGTGTTGAATGACATTTCTGTCCTCCAGATATTTTCACTTCCATATTTATTCTTTCAGATTTTTAACATCTTCCCCTGGCTCATGAAGATCCCTGGGCCCCATCAGAAAGTGTTTGAAGTCCAGACTGATTGTCTGAATTTCATAAGAGAGATCATAAAAGATCATAAAGACACGTGGGATCCAGCAGTACAGAGGGACTTTATTGACGCGTTTCATGAGGAAATTGAAAATGTAAGGATTATCATGTTTCTCTCTATTTTAACAGTATAATTTTAATATTTAATTTAATTTATAAAACATAACTTATTATGCCACACAATGATGTAACAGAGGCAAATACATAAAACATATATTGATACAAAATGTGCAATATTGATGAAATCTCATGTAATCTCTTAACATTAACCCTAATATTCACTCACACTTAAAGTAAAAATGTAATTTTGTAACAAATATTTGATTTGCAAAGAGATTTAAAAAATCACCTATATTTATGTTAGGCATTTTGTTTAAAAAAATTGTATACAATAATTAGCCAGTTAATGCAAATCTGCCAGACATGCCTTCCACATTCAAACATTCCACTCTGCTCTGTAACTTCCTCCTGGCCAGCACTAGCTGATTTGCTTAACCCCTTAAGGACCGGGAAAATCTGAGGTCATTTTCTCTTAAGGACCAGAGCAATTCTGACCTTTTTGACTATGTCTTTGCTCAGCAGTGTTTTCCCTCTTAGGCTTTTATTCCACCCCCATACATTATATGCTGTTTTTTAAGCACAAATAGGGCTTTCATTTGATACCCTACTTATATGGTTGACCCACCATTTACTTTATTAAAATTAAAAAAAAGGTAAAAAAAAATGTAAAAAAAAAATTTTTTTTGTTTTTTCTCTACGGATCAATTGGGCACAAAGGGTTACATTTTTATGGCGACTGCATGAAAGGTATGACCGGTCAGTCATACCTACAAAATGTGCAGTTTAAAGTGGCCACTGTCCCCCCCTTGGGTGAAAATCCCCATGTCCCTTTTTCCCACCCTATTTTGTCACTTTTTTATCCCTGACATTTGGCGGTGTGTATAAGTGTATTACATAGCTCCACAACAATCACACTTCTAAAATTGTTTAATAAGATTATTTAAAAAAAAAAAAATATATATATATATATATCTTTTTGTAAAAAAAAAGTGTGTTGTGTTTTTTTTTTTTTGAGAAAAAAAAAAAACATCATTGCAGGTCAGAAATTGACCTGCGTTTAGCAAGCCTCTGGCACCAGCAGTGAAGGGGTTAATACCCCCAGCTGCTGTATTCTCATTTGCCACTAGGTGTCTCCTCTCTACTTCTGTCTCCCTTACTTTGATAGCTTTGCGTGCTGCCTCTGTCTCTCACTATGCCGGTACATGTGATCGCTGCTACGGCGGTCGCATGAACCAGCACAAGCAAGAAGGGCTGAGACTGAACGCCCCGGTCTCGGAGCGCTCTGTCTCAGCCTGGAATTAATGATATCAGCATGCACGGAGGCACGCTGCTATCAATTAAGCCATGACGGTCCTGGTCCGTCATGGGTCCTTAAGGGGATAAACTGAAAAATAAATAAAGATAAATATCTCAAACGATTGTTTGAAATAAAAAGACATGTCTGACATTAATATAAGTAATTCACCAAAGAAGACAATAAACTGGCTACATGGAAACCAAAACTTACATAACCCATGCAGAATAGCAGCACATCAATATAACATGGGTTAGGGTATTATTTATTTTGAATATTTCACATGCAAATAGCATTGTCTTAAAGGTAGGTCTTCCCTGCTGCACAGTACAGCTACCCTTTGCACAAGCCATGCAAAGCAGAACAGAGCCCATGATACAATATCATACAATATCAAAAGAAGAAAATGCGAAAAAAGCCATCAGTCACCTTCAAAAGTTGATTTATTCAACATTCATGCTGCTATTACACAGAGCAGGTAGGGTATAGTTGGCAGTCTTCTTTTACACAGACAAGCCGATAGCTGTTTCGTGCCACATTGCCACTTTGTCAAGGCACTGAAAAAAAATCATAAATATAAATAATTTTGAAACCCCTTTCAACATCACTTTTTTGGTCACATTGCAAACAACACAAAACACGGTGGTCTCCCAGATCTCAGAAATTACATCTAGAGAGTGAATAAAATAGGAAAAACAATATCCCAGTGACTTGTGTGTGAATCACTGGCCAGTCACAGACATGTGAAAAAGTATTTTATGCAATATTTAATTATCCTTAAAGGAAAACTTTACTACCATACATCTTTTTCTGGTAGGACAACAAGCCCTAATTATGAAAGTATACATACTGTAGAGCTTTTCCTGATAAATTGTACAATGGAACACAGACTGCTGGAAGATGCTTCGATCAAACGTATAGCTAAAATGTGTGGGTTTTTTTTCTATCGAAATGCAATTTTATGAAAAGTTTTTGTCACTGGCTAGCTACTGGTGTTGCTTTCTGTAGCATTTGATCTGTGGAGAAAGACCATAAGGTCAGGTATCAAGTCTATGGAGTGCTGAAGATTCCGAGGCTTAGAATAGATGTAATTCCTTTTCTTGCCTACTCTCATTCACTATCAGTGTGATTCAATGGCAATGCTTTACCTAAGACAACTTCAAAGTCACATCCCCAGAGATGTGTATCTACGTTAGTGGCCTCTGGACACAGTTGCTTCATCTTGTTAAGTTCTTTGTAAAGTGTTGACTGTGTGAGTTAAACATATGGCACCTCTCATATTGTTAGGTAAATACTACAGGTGCTTGCAAGCAAGAATGGGAAATTAATTAATGTTAATAGACATTGCAGGACTTATAGTCTAGAAGAGAGAAAATGATCTTCAAACTTCCTAGAACTGTTTGTTAGAAATAATAAAAAACAACAATATGGATAAAAGAATAATATATACAAGGATATATTCCTCTTTAAATGTTCATTGAAAAGGATACACCTCAAACTGACAAATAATGGTATACACAGGTGCTTTCAAATCCAGACTTTTTCACACTTCAGTATGGCTCTGCAGCTAATTCTTTAATGCAGTTGGAAGGGCTCCCAGTATCATATAGGTAGAAAATACAAAAATAGAACAGTGCAAGCTTCCTTAAGTGCAGCTTTTTTAACAATAAACACTGTTTTGCATCCTCCAAAGTAATGAGTTCTCACGTGGAGCAGAGGCTTCTCCTGCCTCTTGGATTCCGGCCTTGACTGGATCTGACTTCCAGTCCTGGTCACTGTCCATTATATCCTTGGTCAGCTTCTTACCTCTTAAGATCTTGACTCCTCAGCGTTTGCCTGCTCCAATATTTGGAGCACGAAGCACCATAAGGAAAATAACTGTGACAGTGGTAGTATATAAAGAAATTTATAACAAAGAAGGATATATCAAATAGGTGTATTAGCTTCTTTATTAAAAAATATATATGTATACACATAAAAGAACCATATATTATTAGCCTATACACCCAACACATTTTGTAATATTAACATTACTTATTCAGGGCATCACTTGTTTTCATACACCTTCCAGTCTTTTACAGTTACCAACTTAATTAATCATGCTGTACGATCATAAATCTTAAGCGGTTAGAAGCTGGCCAAGGAGATAACAGAGAGTGACCAGGACTGGAGGTCAGATCCAGTCAATCCCTGACTCCGAGAGGCAGGAGAAACCTCTGTTCCACGTGAGTATCCATTACTTTGGAGGATGGGGAATAATGTTTCTTTTTGCAAAATTTGCACTTAAGGAGAATTGTGCTGCTATATACTGTAAATGCAAGCCTGAATCTTCAAACCAATGATCTCAATGGACACATACTCTAACTAGAGGAGTGGTTTCTAGATCAACAAATAACCATATGGTGGGAGATGTTGGACATAGGTCTCATGGCCACCAAAAAGAATGACAAGCTACCATTATTTGTCTGCCTTAACACATCAGAAGCTCTGCCTGAGTTTAATTAAGCCAATTCCTCCCCCCATAGTTCTAAAAACATTGAAGCAAAACAGGATGCACTTTATTTGAACTGCGCCCCTCCAAAAGCCCTCTTTAAGGGTTTACATAAGGCTCCAGTAAGATGAGAATCTTCTTCCCCAGCACTTCACAGCAGTCCCTAACACCTAGCCCTGATGGCCTGGATATTGCAAGGCTACTTCTAGAACAACAACACCTATCAACAGAGGTCATTAAGTCAATGTGTCTGTGTAGGAAACCAGTTACCTGGTTTCCTCTAACAGATATCAGACAACTGTAGATGTCCACTGAGAGAGTACTGTCCTCTTTGACCTCTAGTTTTGAAGGTCATGGGCTTCCTTCTGTTTTTTTGTCAAATACATTATGACTGTAAACCTCTTTATCCAAACAGCTACCACTGGTTCTCTGAAGTGTTCCTGTCTGTCCCTCCAATAAATTATCAAGAAATGTATGACAGTGATCTCCATGATCAGGCCAAGACCAATGAAGTCCTTGGAATCAGAATTTAGTAATCAGTTCAACAGTCTACCTTCATCTCTGTTTGAGCTTTTGGAGTTAATCTCCCCCAGGCTACTGACAATGAGAATAAAGTGGTATTTTCTCCCAGAGGTCTCTCCCAGGCTAGTCTCTGACATTTATTGGTCACAGGAAATCAGCTAACATACTCTTGGTGCTAACACCAGCAATAAAGACATGAGAAAACCCCACATGTTGAATAATGAAATACTTATGCCAGTGCTTGAACCCATGCAAATATGCTTTGAATGAGTTCTTACTTAGGTCGTCAAATATTTAGCATTAGAGGGGCCAACTTTAAAAGTCCACCTTAAAATCAATATGAACCACTCGGTGAAACCAAACATGATATATCAAAGCAATATAAGCAACCAAAGAACACAAATAAACAAAGAATACGTTTACAGTCTTCTCTGCAAGCACCTATGGATATTTGAGGTGTCAACCAATCAATTAATTAAGATACTCTCACAACCACCCCTGTCCTTCCCTCCCTAATATTACTGGCACTCTGCACCTTAGCTTGGATTTCTTCATCAGTAAATAGGCTCAGCATTTTAGGCTGACTGCAGGAGCTCCATCAAAGAAGTCTCTAAAATTATTAATAAAATATCCACATCCTTTTGGCAGGCATCCACGTGTCTCTACTGTGCTCATCTCTTTCGCTTCTCTCCCTCTCTCTTTCCACCACTTTTTCCTCATTCTTTTCCCTCTCCCACTCCTAGCCCAATTCTATTGGTTAAATCAGGATCACAGTACCAATTGGCCAATTTAGGTCTAAAAAAGCCGTTTTAAACGAAGGTCTACGTTTAACCCCAATCAATCCAGATGACAATTTAATGAGTCATATATGGAATGCGTCTTAAAGGACATCTAATAGATGTTTTAAAAATTGGGTTTTGCAGGAAAAATCTTATCAATGGGAAAGCTTGCCAGTTTGTAGAACTTTATGAAGAAAGGTGATAAAGGAGGTGGACTGGCAATTTAACAATTCAATATCACAGAATGCTTCAAAGGGAAATGGAATGTGTGTATTAAAGTGAATATTAAATGTAACACTTTGATCAGAAATAGTCAACTGTATTGTATTGTATTGTATATTTTTATTTATATAGCGCCAACCAGTGTACTTGGCACTTTACAGATTACATTTAATATAGAAGGGGTACAATAAGTGCTGTGATTAAGTGCTTATATAGGCAGTCATAAAGGGAACAACAGGTGAGTATACATTAGGATAAGCGGTCCCTGCCCTGTAGAACTTACAATCTAAGTATTATATGGGTGACATACAGATACAAGCTGGTAAATGAGGAAGTGCAGTGTATGGCTTATGATGATAATGTTTGATAATGATAATGTTTCCATATTACGTTGTTACTAGAGATAAAAGGTGCTCTTTTAGCTTTGATTTAAAGTTGTTGAGGCTTGGCAAATACTGGCTGGTAGGGAGTTCCAGAGGTAGGGGGGCAGCAAGTGAGATAGCGTTCAATCGTGAAACAGCGATAATGGTTAAAGGAGCAGAGAGTCGTCCACCATGTGTGCTGCGTAGTGAACGTTCAGGAATATGGCAGGATATCAAAGATGAAATGTAAGGCAGGGACAAGTGATGGAGAGCCTTGAAGGTAATGAGGAGGATTTTGAATGTGATACGCTGCTTTATGGGAAGCCATGACAGTGATTTTAAGAGTGGTGGGGTGAGTACTGTTCTGGAGGAGAGGAAGAGTATTCTGGTGGCTGAATTAAGAACTGATTGAAGAGGAGTGAAATGGTTAGTAGGAAGACCAATAAGTAAAGAGTTGCAGTAGTCCAGGCGAGAAAGGATAAGAGCATGCATGAGGGTTTCTGTTGTAGAATGAGAGAAGAATGGTGGATTTTTGCTGTATTCCGAAGAAAGAAGCGACAGGTTTTGGTAACGTCGTTAATGTGGGTGGAGAAGGAAAGAGAAGAATCCAAAGTTACCCCGAGGCAGCGGGTCTTGTCTACAGGGTAAATTGTGGAGCCTTCGATAGTTATAGAAAATGGAGGTGGTGTGCAGGATTTAGGAGGGAAGATAACTATTAGGCGTAACCTAAACTGTAATAAGCTACTTTCATTGTATTAGATTTCTACCCCACCTTTGGGATATCATTACTATATTAACCGTTTTTCATATATAAATATCATCATGAAAAAACATGCTTAAAGATAAAAATGGGACAAAAAAAAAAAACAAAAAACATACAGGTAGCAAAATAGAACCAACTAACTATGATCCTCAAAATTGCTTGACATGCTCATTAATAAATAGACCAAAAGAGATTATAATACAGGGGTGACCGCTACACCTGCTGAAGATGGAATACACTTGAAACATATTGAAGTAAGACAGATACAGGACTGGAGTAGTTCAGCAGCAGAACAGACTGATGAGAAGTACGTCCACAAGAAGGTGTGAAACCTTTAAAGGACTGTCACTGTTATTGCAACAAAATCTACTTATTTGGATGCAGGAAAAAAGATTCAAGGCAAGGATTACATAAATATACATTTTTTACATAGAAGGGGAATGCATAAAACTAGATTTGTCAATGGGTTAGTATAATGCTTAATCTCTCTCTTTCACCATTTGAGAACGTTAAATGTGTATTGAGTGGCTGAGTGCCTGATGATTTATTTTTCTGCGTTAGGTTTTCTTTTGCAACAGTGTCTGCAATCCATTATAAACCCTTTGGCTAAAAGACTGTGTCAATTTTTATAGTGTTGGTTCAGACATGGTAGAAATTAATTAATTCATTCATTAATTAATAATGTAGTTAGACACTCTGCTGCCTCAGACTTTAGAGCATTGCATTACTGTTTCTCTGCGTACCATGCATAGGGACCAAGACTTTTTCTCCAAAGCATCATCGATTTCCTGTGTGAGCGGCATCCTGGTGCAGTAAAAACAAAAATCTAAGTCTGGAGAGCTGTGTGACAAACGGATCACTAGCACAGTACGTGTGGTAGTCCTCAAAACCACTTATTTTGCTCTATATAATTTTATTTGCACATAATAGATAGAGCAACTGTCATTCATATAGTATCCTGCTGTCAGGTTTACTTCCCTGTGAGCACCAACGTACCAAGAGGGGAGCAAACCATGGGTCTCTCATTGGTTCTGCGAGAAGAGACAACTGCAAGACTGAATTCTCACAGTTCACTCATATCCTGCACTCTTCTGTCCCCATAGACCCTCTATTTTGGGCTTGAAAGCTTAACACAGAGGGTCTATTCCAGCTGAGGGGGGAGGGGTCAGTTTTCTGTATGCTTCCCCCAAACTGCTGATAGGATCTGTTTTGGATCTGCACAGTGCAGCCCCGAAGCTTTTTACTAAGCCTGTTTACACAGGAGAAGGCTTATAAAACATGACAAATTCTGTTTAAAATTGTGTTTTTTATCATATAATATGGCCAAAATATGCTAAACCTACCACCCTGTCAAAGCATTCCTGATACAGGATCTCTAATTATCATTTTATAGCTTTATCAAACAGTGTATATATGTAATGAGGTGTGTTGAATTATATACAGTCTATGTTAAATGAATATGGATGTGCTCTAGTATTTTTTCAGCTCTTTTTGTAAAAATTGGTTATACTTCAGATATTAATGTACTTTTAATGTAAGTTTTTGTGGATTCTCTAAAACCAGTATCTTGATTTGTATATCTGAGTGTTTGTCCAGCTTCTACTGGCTTAAAGGGATAGTAATACTTCGTTGTATGTTTATTTTATTTTGTAGGCATTAAAAAAACACAAAGAACGATATAAGTCTTATCTCTCAAACCTTTATGGTTTGAGAGATATTCAGAAGCAAAGTTTTCCCTCCCGCACCTTTTACTTAGTGTAAGCCATCTCTTCTCAGATGTGGAATCTGGTTGTAAGACCAGTCAGATATCAGAAGGGGACAATCTTCTTCCTATGAGAACAATGAAATCCCTGCCCTCCTTGACAAGCTTTTCAGGTTTTTCCCTTATCTTAATTGAAGATTGTCCCTCTCTGCAGTCTACCTGGGCGCCTCCCTTCTGATCTGGCTGAACTGTGTTACATCAGTAAAAGGGGCGGGAGGGGGACACTTTGTCATTGAATTACTCTTGAACTACAACTCTGACAGAATTGAAATAACACTCTCCAAAGTCAAATACTATGATGATTAATTAGGGCTGCTTTTATTATGAAACATTACTATCCCTTTAAGCAAGCTGTCTCTAGTACACTATAAATTAATACTCGGAGATTCTCCATCCATTATAAAGTTTAAAGCAGTAGACAATTAGCACACAATGCAAAGTGAATTTTATTTTGTACTTCCACGTGCACTGGACTTCTTGCTGCACAAAAAGTCATTAACTGGATGGAAACAGGGGTGATGGATGTCCAGACATGCCACCCATGTTGACATCAGACCCACCTTTCAGCAAAAAATAAATAAAACAACAACTGGTGACATCTCTTTTCGGTAGTGCCGGGCTTGGGCAGCTGTAAACTACTGAAAGAAGCTATTATACATCTTATACTAAATGTACCATGGCTCTTCACAGTCAGTGGCTATCATCAAGCTGATCTGATCCAGCACCTATAGGGATCTAAGCAAGTGGGAGCTTCAGAGAGGTTGAAAAATTCAGCTGCCTGACAGACATAGTATTAAAGACTGTATACTGTACATGCTGTAATACAGGGGAGTGCTGGCCCATGGGCATACCTGGGAACTCTCCGGATTTGCCCCGGAGACTCCGGTTCTGACAGAACTTTACCGGGTCTCCGGGGCAGAGGCTGATTCCTCCGGATGTGGAGAGTTTCTATTGAAACTCTGCCACATCCGCTTTTTCTCCTGCTGATACTCAGTCCCTAGCCCTCTGAGTGCCAGAGTAGTAAGGAATGCATTGCTTTGCAATGCATTCCGTACCACTCTGGCACTCAAAGGGTTAAGCCCCCCCCACTCTCGGCAAGCCCCGCCCCTTTTTGACGCGATTAGCGTCATTTTTGTCACCCCCTGGTGAACAGAGGACTACCCTCCGGGTAGCACTCGACTGGAAGTTCCCAGGTATGCCCATGGGCAGGGGGGCAATTGCCCCCATTCCGGTCATAGCCTGGATTGGAGGGCTGCTGCCTCTAGGGTCAGCCTACTTTGAATACTAGAGTAGTTACATCATATTATTTTGCAAAATTTTGGAAAGTACCCTAGTATGCAAAAGGTTAATGTATGGCGTGTACCCTCCCCCGAACAATTGAATCCCTATGATTTTCTCTCTCTCCAAATGCTGCTCTCCTTAGACTCTACTGGAAAGCCTGTTACATGTATCTCAATGATAAATGTGTCACTCCAGTGAGAAGAGAAGAAGTGCATGAAACAGAGACTCTACAATAGGAGTTAATGACAGAGGTCCTCTGTGCATGAGAGAAAGACACTGCAGAGTCCAAATGTGCTTGACAAGAGCATCATTAAGTAATTCTGTCCTTCAACCCCCTTTTTACCCCATCAAATCAAAATGCCCAAAGAGGCTGTCCAGATGGGTTGAAAAGGCCACAGCATTTTATTAAACGTAACCATAATTAACCAGGAAGGATACATTGAGATTATTATTATGTCTTGGGATATTATTACCCAATTTAATGGTACTCATTTTATCTTACTCGCAAGGATGAAAGGCTGATTTGACCCTGAGTTTTGAACTGGTTCTACAGGTGGTGCATTAGCCAACTGAGCCATCTCACCACCTAAAAAGTTTAAGTTTATTAACAAATACAACTCCAATAAATAATCAGCACATATAAATATAACATCCTAGTGCTTGCTACTAGTAGACCACCATTACCTGACTCACACTGTGTTTAGTAATTATACACCATTCTTTACACAATTTGACTGGGGGTCATTCCACCATCCAGCCCTAAACTATTTGAATGTGGCAAGTGATAGCCCACCAGCTATATTTTCCTGACATTTAGACCCATGCCCAAGAGTCCTGGTCCCGTACCATCAACGCAAAGCACATGCTTTGCCCAGCAAGCACCCTGCCATGCTGTAATGTCACCTAAACCACCATAACCAAAGCCACAAATGGGCCAAAACACACCCCATCCACCCTTAATCCCTTACTCTGTCAGCAACACCACCAAGGTGGGCCTAAGGCACGCAATGGGAGAGCGGGTGGGGAACACCTCACATGGCGCTTTTCACTCAAAATGGCTGCGGGACCACAATCCCTTGCAGCCGATACATCCTGCAACAGCATCTGCCCAGGTGACATCAGCATGTTCTCTACCCGATGGGTCTTGTCATGGTTCCTTCACATAAGCTCCTCTTCTGCTCTGGGGGCTTCATGACAAGAACACCCTAAAGTTATTCCATTCTACAACCCAATGTTTTACCCCCCAATCAAAAATACACAGAGGCTATCCAGATAGGTTGAAAACATGGGCCTGATGTTACAAACATAACCATAATTAACTTTAACTTGATTAACAAATACAACTTCAATAAATAACCAGGACATATAAATATAAACATAAATACATTAAATATAACATCCTAGTGCTTGCTAATACACCACCATTACCTGACTCACACTGTATAGTAATTATACATCCTTCTTCACAGTACTTGACTGGGAGCCATGCCACCATCCAACCCTAACTATATGAATGGGCAAGTGATAGCTCACCAGCTATAATTTCACAACACTTAGTCACATGCCCAAAGACTCCTGATCCCGTATCACCACTGCAAAACACATACTTCGCCTAGCAAGCTCCCTGCCACGGCCCAGCCACTGTACACCTCAAGCTGGCTGAGCCCTGCCACCAACCAGGAAAAGGGCCCTTTCAACACTATCCTTCAGCCCCTCCAGGTATGTGTCCTGCCCTATTTCTTATTTTCCAGGAACAGCCCCGACGCACCTTCCAATTTGTTGTGCCTGATCACCTCACCACCTGATTTCCAAACAAATACTTCCCTCAATGGCCTCTTGTGATTTAGTGCCCCTCCAACACAAATGAAGTGTGATCATGGAGCATACTAAAACCATATCTAGAAACAAAAAACCTAACCTATTCCAATTCCTCTTGAATAAACGCACCAACTCCCTTTGAGAAACAAAACCCAAATTATTCCCACCTGTGTGCACCACCAGCATGTCCGGCGGTGAACTAACCTGTGCTGTCCTTACAACCAACAATAGGACCTTTTCCCAAACCAAATCCCCATTCCCCTATCATCTAATGACCACCTGACCCTCTGGAAAACCCAGCTGTGTTAGGGCTCTCCGTACTGCAGCTCTCTTGTGGGCCTGGCAGATGAAAGAGTGCCCCGTTAACCACCACCTTCACGCTGCCACCTGTAATGAGAAAACAACTATACATGAGCCCCAATCAAAGCACGAGGTGTGGCCTATCATACGAGTTAAAACATTTAGACTCCCACCTCTCAATCTGGCAAACCATATCATCGCCCAAGCCCCATCACACCTCCTCCATAGCTGCTCCGATTTTAAATGAATGAGAGACAAACTCAGTAGAATCCTTACCCATGTGCAGTAGCCCCTTCTTAAAAACACTAAAAAGCTGAAACCGTAAAAGCAATGACCCATCCTCATGGATCAAAAAAAGCATGATTACCTTCCAGGTGGACGTCCAGATATGCCCAGACACAGACCACTTGGCACTCCGGCAAACCCATGGCAAAGAGAAATATCCTGCAATCCTTCCTAAGTTGATCCATCTTCGAAACTATGTATCACGGTGCCCGTGATTCTCTATGCGCCATTCCTACTTCCGGGTTTGTCTTGGCTGTCTCTTATTGGTGCTAGCTGGCTAGCCCCTCCCACTGCTAGCCTTTATATACGCCCTCCTGTAACTAGGCTGGTGCCCTTTCGTGGTGTTCCTGACCTTACGTTATTCTGTGCTCCTGTTCCGTGTTGATCCGGTTTTCGTCTGACCTTGTTCCTGTTCCACTCTCTGTGTACCAATCCAGGCTTTGGCTGACTACCGCTCTCTGTGTACCGACCCAGGCTTTGGCTGACTACCGCTCTCTGGTACTGATCCAGGCATTGGCTGACTAACGCTCTCTGTGCTGCCCTCGATATTGTTGTCAGTCCTTTCATTATTGTTGCCTCCGGTTGTGCTACTCTCTGCCTGTGATTCAGTGTGGTCTCCGTTACATGCTACCCAGCCTGTGTTCTCCGGTCAATAGCGGTTTCACTTGTCAGCTCATTACACTACGCTCAGTCTGTGATTCAGTGTGGCCTCCGTTACATGATACCCAGTCTGTGCTCTCCGGTCACTAGTGGTTACAGTTGTCAGCTCATTACACTACGCTGTCTGTGATTCAGTGGGGCCTCCGTTCGTGTTACTTCCTGAGCGCACCGGTCACTAGAGGTGTTATACTTGTCAGTGCTCTCTCTCTGCCGCACCGGTTTCTAGGCTGCCTTACCCGGTAATCGGTAAGGCTGGTAGAGCCTCCTCTGTTCCTTGTTGCCCAGTAACCAGGCTGCCTTACCCGGTATTTGGTAAGGCCGGTAGAGCTTCCTCTATTCCTTGTTGCCCAGTCACCAGGCTGCCTTACCCGGTATTTGATAAGGCCGGTAGAGCCTCTTCTATTCCTCGTTGCACCAGTTACCAGGCTGCCTTAACCGGTATTTGGTAAGGCCGGTAGAGCCTTATTATTATTATTTATTGCTATCTGTATAGCCCTGACCTGTGTCAAACTATCTTACTGTCGCTTGTAGAGTTTGGACCCGTGTAGGGCCTTGTTGCGCTTTATCTTGTCTAATAAAGCTTTTCTATTTTATCCTACCAAATTGTCTGAGTGTTCAATAAAACCGTGACAGTATGAAAGGGCCATGACCTCAGACAAGGCTGGTGAGGGTAGTTCCCAGAATCTCCTTTGGAGATTGGACGCTCAAGAACAACGGTTAGACCAACTGTCTATGGCTATTCAGACCATATTAGAACGCACTGCTTGTCTCGAGAGACCTGTACAACTTTTGGTGGCCACTCCAGTTCCGGCACCATTGGCACAGGCTAGTGTACCCAGTTCCTCCTCTAGAGGGCTCTCCGCTACTGCTCCACTTCCTCTGAGATATTATGGGAAGCCAGCACTCTGCCGTGGGTTCTTGAACCAACTGGAGATATATCTTGAACTGGTGCCACAGGCGTTTCCCAGTGACAGAAGCAAGGTGGGATTCATGATCTCACTACTCACAAGCAAGGCCCTAGCCTGGGCAAATCCGATTTGGGAGACTGGTAAACCAATCACTACCAATTGTGCCGAATTTGTAAGGGCCTTCCGCAGTGTGTTTGAGGTTCCAGGGCGTGCCACCTCTGCTGCCAAGCGCCTTATGAGAATCCTGCAAAGCACCCGTACTGTTTCAGATTATGCCATTGAATTTCGTACACTCGCAGCAGAGGTAGGCTGGAACGACGAGGCGCTTGTTGCTGCGTTTGCCCAAGGCCTCGATGATAAAATTAAAGATGAAATTGTGGCCAAAGACTTACCGGTGGGTCCAGACGATTTCATTGAGTACACTATTCTGATTGACTCCCGTCTAAGGGAGAGGAGTATTTACAAGGATCATAAAGCAGGTTCCGTGGTCAGGTCCAGTACTTGGTGCATTGGAAGGGTTATGGTCCGGAGGAACGCTAATGGGTTAACCACTCGGACATTCATGCTCCAGTTCTGTTGCTCAGATTCCATGCCAAGTTTCCTAACAAACCTAGACCCCCTCAAGGCAGGAGGGGGGGTCTTTGAGAGGGGGGTACTATCACGGTGCCCGTGATTCTATATGCGACATTCCTATTTCCGGGTTTGTCTTGGCTGTCTCTTATTGGTGCTAGCTGGCTAGCCCCTCCCACTGCTAGCCTTTATATACGCCCTCTTGTCACTAGGCTGGTGCCCTTTCGTGGTGTTCCTGACCTTACGTTATTCTGTGCTCCTGTTCCGTGTTGATCTGGTTTTCGTCTGACCTTGTTCCTGTTCCGCTCTCTGTGTACCAATCCAGTCTTTGGCTGACTACCGCTCTCTGTGTACCGATCCAGGCTTTGGCTGACTACCGCTCTCTGGTACTGATCCAGGCATTGGCTGACTAACGCTCTCTGTGCTGCCCTCGATATTGTTGTCAGTCATTTTATTATTGTTGCCTCCAGTTGCGCTACTCTCTGCCTGTGATTCAATGTGGCTGCCATTACGTGATTCCCAGTCTGTGCTCTCTGGTCCCTAGTGGTTACAGTTGTCAGTCATTCACTACTGTTGCCTTCCGTTACGCTACTCTCAGCCTGTGAGTCAGTGGGGCCTCCGTTACATGCTACCCAGCCTGTGTTCTCCGGTCACTAGCGGTTTCACTTGTCAGCTCATTACACTACGCTCAGCCTGTGATTCAGTGTGGCCTCCGTTACATGCTACCCAGCCTGTGTTCTCCGGTCACTAGCGGTTTCACTTGTCAGCTCATTACACTACGCTCAGCCTGTGATTCAGTGTGGCCTCCATTACACGCTACCCAGCCTGTGTTCTTCGGTCACTAGTGGTTACAGTTGTCAGCTCATTACACTATGCTGCCTGTGATTCAGTGGGGCCTCCGTTCGTGCTACTTCCTGAGCACACCGGTCACTAGCGGTGTTATACTTGTCAGTTCTCTCTCTCTGCTGCACCAGTTTCTAGGCTGCCTTACCCAGTAATGGGTAAGACCGGTAGAGCCTCCTCTGTTCCTTGTTGCCCAGTCACCAGGCTGCCTTACCCGGTATTTGGTAAGGCCGGTAGAGCCTCCTCCATTCCTTGTTGCACCAGTTACCAGGCTGCCTTACCCGGTATTGGGTAAGGCTGGTAGAGCCTCCTCTGTTCCTTGTTGCCCAGTCACCAGGCTGCCTTACCCGGTATTTGTTAAGGCCGGTAGAGCCTCTTCTATTCCTCGTTGCACCAGTTACCAGGCTGCCTTACCCGGTATTTGGTAAGGCCGGTAGAGCCTTATTATTATTATTTATTGCTATCTGTATAGCCCTGACCTGTGTCAAACTTTCGTACTGTTGCTTGTAGAGTTTGGACCCGTGTAGGGCCTTGTTGCGCTTTATCTTGTCTAATAAAGCTTTTCTATTTTATCCTACCAAATTGTCTGAGTGTTCAATAAAACTGTGACAGTATGCAGCATGATGGACACTCAGGATCTCATTCAACATCGCTACCTGCCAACTCCGTTGCAGCTCGCTAATTGTTTCTGATGGGTTACAGTTAGACATAGCAAGGGGGGTGGACAGAGAAATAGGGAGGACACTCCTGTGTTTACTAATCCTAACAGATTTGCTACATTAAGTAATGATGTTGGGGATGCTGACACAGGAATGTCTTTGCTGGAGAGGACTCTTCTCTCTAACAGCCGAGTGAACAGCCCCTCTAGCACGGATGGGATCCAGGACTCAGGCAGACCTAGACAGATGGTGGTGGTAGGGGATTCTATTATTAGGAAGACAGACAGGGTAATCTGTCGCCAAGATCACCACAATCGTACAGTTTGCGGTCTCCCGGGAGCTCGGGTTCGACATGTGGCTGATCGGGTTGATAGATTGTTGGGAGGGGCTGGGCATGACCCGGCTGTCATGGTACATGTTGGTACTAATGACAAAGTCAGTGGAAAATGGAGGTCTGTTAAGAAGGATTTCAGGGACCTAGGATATAAGCTTAAGCAGAGGACCTCTAAGGTAGTATTTTCTGAAATTCTACCTGTGCCACGCGCTACATTAGAAAGGCAACGGGAGATTAGGGAGTTAAATGCGTGGATAAAGACTTGGTGTAAGCAGGAGGTGTTTGGGTTCCTAGAGCACTGGTAAGTCTTTTCCCTTGGGAACAATCTTTATAGTAGTGATGGATTGCACCTTAGTGGAAGGGGGGCCACGGTGCTGGGTGATAGGATGGTTAGAAGGCTGGAGGAGACTTTAAACTAGAAAGGGGGGGGGGAGCTGCAACACAGGCTGGGGAAGATAGTATAATTGAGGGAATGGGATTAGAGAAGGGTCATGGGGGTGAAGAGGGGGAATGGGCTAGTTCATCTAATAGGGAGTTGCCATTGTTACAGCCTGATAAAAGACAAATACATCTGAAAAAGAACGAAATCTTAAAGAATGGCAAAAAGATAAAATGTATGCATGCAAATGCTCGCAGTCTGGCTGGTAAGATGGGGGAACTAGAAATGATTGCAGTACATGAGCAGTATGATCTGATTGGAGTGTCTGAAACCTGGTTAGATGATACGTATGACTTGGCAGTCAATCTAGAGGGTTATTCACTTTTTAGGAGGGACAGGGTTAATAAAAGGGGAGGAGGGGTATGCCTATATGTAAAGCAGGCCTTAAAACCTAGTTTAAGGGAAGATATAAATGAAGGGTCCAATGAAAAGGTAGAGGCCTTGTGGGTTGAAATACACACTGGGGGCACACATAATAAAAAGATATTGGTGGGGGTTTGCTACAAGCCACCTAATGTTGGGGAGTTGGAGGAAGCCCAACTTTTACTGCAAATGGAAAAGGCTGCTAGGTCAGCAAAGGTAATTATAATGGGAGATTTCAACTACCCTGAAATTGACTGGAGCAATATGTCTTCAGGCACAACAAAGGGAAATATTTTTCTAAGTATGATAAATGATAAATTTATGTCCCAACTAGTAGAGGAGCCAACTAGAAAAGAGGCCTTGCTTGACCTAGTGCTCTCAAACGATTCTGACATTGTAAACAATGTGCAGGTAAGGGAACATTTGGGCAGCAGTGACCACAATATTGTATCCTTTGAAGTTTGTTATGAGAAACCCAATAGCAAGAGTTTAACCAAAACATTCAATTTAAAAAAGGCTAATTTTACAAAGTTAAAAGAAGCTTTAAAGGATATCCAGTGGGATGTAATTTTCAAAGATAAAAATGCACAAGAGTCATGGAATGTATTTAAAATGCTCTTGGGCAAATATACACGTCAATATATACCATTGGGGAATAAGCACAAGAGAAGTAAAGCAAAACCAATGTGGATTAATAATGTGGTTAGCAGGGAAATGAGAAATAAAAAGCAGGCTTTTAAGGTGTTTAAGTCAAATGGGTCAGATGCATCATTTAAAAAATATAAAGAATGAAATAAAATCTGCAAACAAGCAATTAAGCTAGCTAAAATAGAAAATGAGCGAAACATTGCAAATGAGAGCAAGAAAAACCCTAAACAATTCTACAAGTATATTAACAACAAAAAAGTTAAGGTTGATATTGGTCCTCTTAGGACTGAAACAGGTGAATTGATTAGTGAGGATAAAGCTATGGCTGACACCCTAAATACGTTCTTTGCTTCAGTATATACAAAGGAAGCAGAAATGACAAGCTGTGGGCAAACAGACAAAACCATGGAATTTCCTCCAACATCTACATGGCTTACTGAGGACAAGGTCCAAAAGAGACTGGAAAGGGTTATAGTGAATAAAGCGTCTGGACCGGACGGTATACACCCAAGGGTACTTAAGGAACTTAGTTCAGTAATAGCAAAACCATTATACTTAATATTTATTGATTTGCTTTCATCAGGCATAGTGCCCTGTGATTGGAGGAAATCTGATGTAGTTCCATTGTTTAAAAAGGGAGCAAGATCCAAACCAGGAAATTATAGACCTGTGAGCTTCACTTCCATAGAGGGTAAGATACTAGAAGGGTTATTAACTGACAGTATTCAGAACTATGTGAAGACAAACAATATCATTAGTAGGAATCAGCATGGTTTCATGAAGAACAGATCATGTCAGACTAATTTACTTGCATTTTATGAAAGAGTGAGTAGTAATTTGGACAGGGGAATTGCTGTTGATGTAGTATACTTGGATTTTGCAAAAGCCTTTCACACAGTGCCTCACAACAGGTTACTGCATAAATTAAAAGGCTTCGGTTTGGGTGGTATTATCTGTACATGGATTGAGAACTGGTTAAATGATAGATGGCAGAGAGTTGTTGTAAATGGAACTTTTTCAAATTGGTCTAGGGTTATAAGTGGGGTGCCGCAGGGTTCAGTCCTGGGCCCAATGCTTATTAATTTGTTTATTAATGATCTAGAAGTGGGAATTGAAAGTAGCATCTCAATCTTTGCTGATGACACTAAGCTATGTAAGGAAATACATACAGAGCTGGATGTTTTTTCCCTACAGAAGGATTTAGATAAACTAAGTGAATGGGCAGAAAAGTGGCAGATGTCATTTAATGTAGATAAATGTAAGGTTATGCATTTGGGTTGTAGAAACAAACTTGCTACATACACTCTAAATGGGAAACAACTTGGGAAATCCTCATTAGAGAAAGATTTAGGCGTACTGATAGACAGTAGACTTCACAGCAGTGTGCAGAGTCACTCAGCTGCTGCAAGAGCAAATAGAGTACTAGCCTGCATAAAAAGAGGTGTAGAAGCAAGGGATGCTAATATTATCCTATCTCTGTATAAATCCTTGGTTAGGCCTCATCTAGAATATGGAGTACAATTTTGGGCGCCTTTTCTAAAAAAAGACATTACTGAACTGGAAAAGGTGCAGAGACGTGCAACAAAACTGATAAAGGGATTGGAGGATCTGAGTTACAAAGAGAGACTAGCCAAACTGGGTTTGTTTACATTAGAAAAGAGATGTCTAAGGGGTGATATGATTACCATTTACAAATACATTCAAGGTCAATACAAAGAACTATCCAATGAATTATTTATGCAAAGAGCTGAGCTAAGAACAAGAGGTCATCCATTAAGACTTGAGGAAAGGTGCTTTCGACTAAAACACAGGCAGGGATTCTTTACAGTAAGGGCGGTAAGGCTATGGAATTCTTTGCCTCGGGATGTTGTGCTTGCAGATAATGTAACTGCATTCAAAAAAGCAATGGATGCCTATCTAGCACAGAACAATATTGACAGTTATGACAGATGGCTTCAAAGCAAATAGGATATTGAGCCGGGGAACTATTTGACACACACACACCTACACTGGAAATTGCTCCAGAGGGCTTTCTTGTTGCCTTCCTCTGGATCAACAGGTGTGTTATTGGCATGGGCTGGACTTGATGGACGCATGTCTTTTTTCAGCCTTATCTACTATGTTACTATGTTACTATGTAAAAGGCTAGCGAAAAGGCCACCCGAAACAATAGCATCTCAAAAAGCAATGAAGAGACCTTCATCAAAGCAACCAACAAACCCCCAAGAATGACCAATGTCACTGTCCGCCCCGAATCCCTTGTGATACAGGCCGAAGCAGCCCTTTCAATGCTTATCTGACATAGAAGTTCTTAGTGACATACCAACAACTCTATGCTTTAAGCAAGAAAGCCAACAGCGACATCTGCTGAGCTGCCACAGACCCAGATTGGCCCTCATTGGCGAGCTTCATGAAAAACAAAAGCAACACCTGAAAGCGCCCATCATCTGAGGGCGATCCTCCCACCACCTTTGCCAGTGAAAATCTATACTGCCAGCAACGCTGATACATTGTCCAGGTTCTCTGATCCATGGACCGTTTCAACAGGTCACCCATTGCTCTTCTGGGCATACTTCCCCTATCTTGACAGCTTCCGGTGCCTCTCCCTGAAGTGATCGAATTGGAAACGAGACAGGGAACCAGCGATTACATTCAAATAACCATGAATATGCCTTTTTTTGCACCACAAACTCAGTTCCAAACACCTAAGCACTAGCAACCTAAGCAAGGCCAACACCAAGGGGGTGAGTCCAACACCACGTTAATAGACTGGACCATTGTCCAAATGATGACAGCCCAGTTGAACCTGAAGAAGTTGGAATGTTGATTTTGATATCTGCCCCCTGCATGGTCCAACGCACTAATGCAATCACCAGGTCAAAGGATGTGTATTGAACCGAACACAAGTCAAGATCATGGCCATCATTCACTGACTGCCCAGCTGGATAAGACAAGTGGTGTCCAGTTTCCCCAAAGCCATTTCCTTGGCCAACTTCTCGTGCACCAACTCCAGAATTTCTGATGCCAATTTCAAATTCCTCCCCAAAACCCCTCACTGACCTCTTGAAACGGAATTGTCAAT
This sequence comes from Rhinophrynus dorsalis, assembly GCA_037306005.1. Lineage (NCBI taxonomy): Eukaryota > Metazoa > Chordata > Amphibia > Anura > Rhinophrynidae > Rhinophrynus > Rhinophrynus dorsalis. Next base: position 118,215,243 of record CM074722.1, read on the forward strand.
TGTCAAGTTGTCAGAGCATAAGCAAACTTTCATTTTTCCAGATCATCCCCCACAGGAAAATTACCACCACTTTCGGAAACAACTCCAAAAACGGAAAGATTCTGGACCAATCCGTTTCTGACCACACGGGTGGCCATGCCCCTGCACACCACCGTCCCTGAAAATAGGCACCATAACAGGAACTCTACATAAAGAGTTCCAGGTCATCCACCCCCATCTGCTCCAACTGAAAAAACAACTGATTGAAACCACAAAGAAAGGCATCCCTCATCCCCAAGTCATCATGCATCCCTTTCGTAATCCGAGCAAAATGGTGCAGCTGAAAAATCCCTGAGGACCCCCTGGCAATTGCCATCCAAAGACCTGAACTCATGTGTATAATGCGAAAGGTGAAATTCAACTTGCCTAGCAGTGACTGAAGCTGACACAATGCCACATTCCTAGCCACCAAAAACCTTGCGATCATCTCTCACAGGTCAGCCAGATTCTCCTCTGGCAACTGACACTCCAAGGCTGCCAAGTCGATTTCTATGCCAAGAAATTGTAGACAGGCGACAGGCCCTAGCGTCTTATCCGACTCCAGGGGAACCCCAAAACAATCCTCTGCCCATTGCAGCATATGAAGGAAGTACAGGCAATCCTGGGAGCCCACAGCCCCACTCACAAGAAGTTATCCAAGTAGTGGACCAGAGCGGAGGATCCGGCCTCTACCCAAACCACCCACTCCAGAACACTGCTGAACATGCGCATGAAAGGAAACACCCCATCAGCAAGCAAAGGTCCACATAGACACCCCCTCAAAACAACAGCCTAACAAATGATGACAATCTGGGTGAACCAGGAGAAGGCTGAATGCAGATTCAATATCTGACACCTTCCCAGCCCGATGCAACTGCTATATTATATTGAACCAAACACAGGTCGCAATCAATGCCATTATTCACTGACCACCCAGCTGGGTAAGACAGGTGGTGTATGAGCTGATACTTCCTGTCTCCCTTCTTGGGAACCATCCCCAAGGAGCAAACCCGCAGATTGGCCAGAGTTGGAAAGGGATCTTCCATCCTCCCTAAAGGCATTTCCTTGGTCACATTCTTGTGCACCACCTCTGGAAATTTTTACGCCGATTTCAAATTCCTCCCATAAAACCCCCCACTGACCTCCTGAAATGGGATTAAAAAAAACCCCTTTGAAAACCCCTCCTCTTGCCTACTGTAGCAGTCTAGCCACAGGAGCATCAGATCTAGCCTCAGTGGAGTTGTTCCACACGGAGTGATGTCCGCCTGTTTTGCTCAAGGCTTGCCCTATAGAAAGCAATTTGTTGATGATTGGGCTCCCCTGCAACTGAAACACTCATGTTTGAGCCAGGAGGGCACATCCCATTTACAGTGTCTGTCATTAAACAGCCATCAGTAGCCGCTCTTCTGCTGAGCCAGTACACTGTTGGGACCCAACCCACCGGCATCCCCTTAAGAAAACTATACTTTCTGGGGGCCCACCATCTTCATCCATAGGAGGATGTCCTTGTGATCCCAACCCATGGCAGGATGCGTGGCCTTTCATTGACAAAAATGCTTGTTATAGCACCACCAGCCCAAGCCTCCCATAATCCTTGCATATACTCCAAAGCTCTTACACATGGTAGAAGAGAGCTGAGCAGTACTCTGGCACTTTTCACCCCATGACACTAGCACAGATGCAGAAGTACTGCATAAAAGCAATCCCCCGAAGTTTTGGGAATCTGTCAATACTGCTTCTCCTCCTCTTCCTGCTTCTTCGCATTATCCTTGCACACGTTTACAAAATCTTCCTGAGGGAGCAGAGAAAAAGCTCCACTCCGTTCCTACAACTCACTTAGAACATGATCCTCCAACAGCCTTGCAAAACAAATCAGTTGTGGCCATGTCAGCCAACTGAACCCCAAACCCCCCCATTCCGCAACAGCTTCAACCCCACGGGATGGTCGGCTACTGTCTGAGCCAAGGTCAAACACCCCCCCTGTATGAACCATCCCACACCCTGGTGCCTAGCGAACCCATGCAAAGCCACTCCCGCTGCAGCCCCCCATGTGAGGTAAAAGTAATAATTTAAAGACTGATTACCCATGAGTAAACCGAAAAGTTAATAGATACACAGCTGGAACGCCAGCTATTGCTAACAAATATTAGACAAATGTTAGCTAGGCAAAGTGAATAAGCATATTTAGGAAGTAAATTGAAGTGTTAGAGAAGATAAGAAAGGAAGCTTGTTTAAAACTGTAAAATAAACGACTGGCACTCCAGCCCAGAGTGCTTGAGTCAAACAAGGTCAGGACGTGCTGCCTGAAACTTTTGCACACTTTTCTGGGAACAGCACCCAGAGTGCTCGTGTCAAACAAGGTCAGGACGTACTGCCTGAACCTTTTGCACCAGAAGAAGAGGTGTCAAGGCGTACTGCCTAAAACTTTTACACCGGAACAAAAGCTATCAGATGTGACCTGTGGTCTTAAGGTAACTTAGGAGTCTGGCCAACTCACTAGATATGCTCAACGCCCATGTAATGGCCTGATGGTGCTGCACTGATAAGACTATCAGGGGGAGACAGTGCTAGACTGCCCACCCACTTGTTAGGTATCAAAAAGGGGGACTGATGAGCAGCAAACAGCGCTCTCACTGAGTTCCAGAAGTACGGATGCGTAGCCCCGTGATGACTCAGAAGCCTCCTGTCTGCTGTCCAGAGACCCCATTGCAGTGCAGCAAGGAACAATGAGGCAAGCATTCCGGGTAATGTAAATCCAATCTATCTATTTCTGCTGTAGCTTAGAACGCTAGATAGGTGTGACCCAAATATTACAAATTGTGGGGAAGTTGATGATGTTGAAATAGTACTGATTGTTATTGTATCCCCGTAATGTTATCTATCTACTACTGCTGTAGCCTAAGACACTAGAAGGATAATATTACACAGTATTGATTGATATTGTATTTTAGTAATTCTATATACTACAGCCTGCTATGTAGGATATGTTATGGTGTTTATTATTGCTGTATTGTTAAAGTGACCATAAGTAATCTTGGTAATGCTATATACAAGAGCCTGCTATGTGTGGATATGTTATGGTGTGTATTATTGCTGTGTTGTTGATGTGACTACTAATAATAAACTTGTATTACTTGGTGTGTGTGTTTGGCTTATTCCTCTAACAAAAGATCCCAAGGGCACTTTAAGTGCCAGGTACATTAGGTAATACACCATGTCCCTACCGGACCCTGCGGGGAACCCGCCATGGCCTTATCCCATCCCAGTGACTGCTTTAACCCCTCCAGGAAACCCCTCAAGCCATCCTTCCTCCAAGGACCCCACAGAAAAGAAAGGAAGAATGGACTCACCAGAGACTACAGAATGCAGATGCTGAGATACAGATCCTGCACCTGAACAGAAAAAGGAGGTGCTCATAGGCTTTATATGTTTTCGAGGACATGGAATTCAATAGGATATGATGTTTCACTCACATTTACAAACAGCCACTTCCAGATTCTTAGTGGCTATAAAGGCAAGTGGGGATATTATGCTGACCACCACACAGATACATTTCTGACCAGCTGCTTCCCAAAGGATATCCTCCAAAAGAGAATGCACATATCTCACTCTTATCTATCAAGAGTAAACAGTACAATGCATAATAAAAGAGAGTACTCACAATGAGTGCTCCACTGGTTGTTTGAAGAACAACTGGTTTGTTGCCACGGGGGTGAAGCCTTCCCCTGTACAGGTACTCTGGTATAAGTGACCAGTGCTTTATTAATAAATAAATAAATATATATATATATATATATATATATATATATATATATATAAAACAAAAACAAGTGTTGAACCAGCTCATTTCATCAGGATGTTTGGACTTTCTGCTGATCACCCCTTTTTCCATTAAGAGAATACTTAGCTGTTGCACAGAGGATCATTGCTGCTGATCTGGAGTACCTGTACAGGGGCAGGCTTAACTCCTGTGGCTACATACCAGTTGTGTTTCAACCAACCGGTGGAGAAGTCAGTGTGAGTACAGTTTTTTATTATACATTGTACTGTTTACTGTTAATAGATGGGAGTGAGTGTACACATACACACATGTATTTGTTTAAAAAAGCACCTCCTTTGTTGCTTCTTGTTTCTCACATTCCCCCATCTGTCCTTTCTCTTCGCTTCACCCGACCTGTCCTCAACCACTCTCAGCTAATTCCATCCATCCTTCCTCCCTCTCTCTCTCTCTCTCTCTCTCTCTCTCTGTGTCCTCTGTCCATTCCATCTCCCCATCTTTTTCACCACTGTCCTACATTCTTTCCCATTTTCTTATCCATCCTTGATTTTTGCCATCCCTCCAACACACACACAAACACCCTGGGTATATGCATACCAAGGCTTTAAAAATGAATGTTGGAAGACGATCACCAGTAGCCAATGTTGTGGCTTTGCATACAGGGAAATGTTGGCTATCTGACCTTCAATGTTATTTGAGTCTATACTGAGACACACATAACTGATTGCTAGCTCTGTTGTGTTCTGAATTATTAAATATGTTTCATCATATGTAATATAGAATTGTAAGCTCTATGGTCTCACTAGTGTAGTTCAATTTCAAATGTAAGCTATTTGGTAGAATGAATGTAGCTCCATGTCAATTGTAAGCCCCTTGGTATCGTTAATGTAGCTCTATTTCAACTGTAACTTCTGTGGTATCACTACTGTAGCTCAGTTTCAATTTTTAGCTTTGTGGTGTCACTAGTATAGTTCAAATTCAATTGTAGCCTCTGTGTTATCTTCAAGAGCATAGCACCATTTCCATTATATGCTCTGTGGTATCCCTAGCCTTATGTCATATTCTTAATGCCATTTATAAAATTAACAAATTAAGGTGGGCTGGCACAAAGGGCTGGAGCAATAGCATAAATGGGCCACTTGATTGTACTTCCCCCCAGGCCAAAAGTTACCAGCCCTCCACTGTAATAATATTTAGAGTACTTAAACATACTAGAAGGCACTGACGTTGTACAATGAATGGTCTTATAAATTATTTTCTTTATTTATGTCCCCTATCCTAACCAGAACTCTGGCACTGTATTCAGCACTTGACCCCTATGTACCCCTTACGTCTCCATTACCACTTCAGATTGTAAGCTTTTGGGCAGGGACCTCACTTCCATTGTTCACTTTGCAAAGCACTTTTAAACTTGTATTGTCTAAACCCTTAAATTGTAATGTGCTGCGTACACTTGTGGCGCTATATAAATAAACATATTAATTCATTCTTGAGTGGTGTATAACTTTAACCACCAGGATACTAGAGGTCTCCAACACATTACAAATTAATACACTGGTGATGTCTCAGGAATCAAATGAATTAGCTTATAATAGGTTTCCTATAGAAATAGCAAAAATAAGTAATCGTTTTTGGTTTATAGAAACAAATGAACATATTAGTTTGCATGTAGGCTTTGGTTATCTTGTAGATCCTATGCCCTTGACCATTCTTACACTGATGCTATCCAACTTGTATACCAGTCTAAAGGTGATGACCACAGCAGTTTCAATGAGACCTCCCTTCTATTCACAAGTAATGATCTCTTTGGTGCTGGGACTGAAACAACATCTATGACCTTACGATGGTCCATCTTGATGATGCTTCTCCATCCTGACATCCAACGTAAGTAGTGACCAGGTGACCTCTTGACTTATTTTTTTTTTACCAATCATGCCCTTATTTCTTATCAAGAACTTTATTGAGAGTATAGTTTAATTATTTAAACAGCAAAGTCAAAAATATGGTTTATAAGGATAATAATCATGTCAGATTTAAGGACATCCCTTCTTCAGCACAGGTCGGTTAGTCAAAATTACCGTAATGTGTAATTTCAGTTTGTTTCTTGCCCTTATGGAGAATGTTGGATACCCATTAATTTAAAGTCCATCTTGGGAGACAGTCACCTTAGGTTGCCCTAAGTTTAAACAAAGCAAAGAAACAGTGCTGTCATGCCCAGTAACTCTTACACCATGCTAATATGCTGGACTCACCGACCATACTTCAGGTGACAAAACCGCCACGGATGTTTTTATTTCAAGATTCCAATAAATATGAGATGTTTTTATACCATGTATCATCTGCAGATCTTCTATTGAAGTCTTCTGAGTGCAACTGCAAACGTTGTTTCTATTGCCCTGAGTTTAAGACTTTAAGACGTAAGACTTTCTATTGCCCTGAGTTTAAGACTTTAAGACGTAAGCTCATCTGGGTATTTAGAATTCACCCTTAATAGAAACATAGCTCTTGTAGGAATAATATGAACTAGTGCTTGTTTTACAACTTCAAATCTTATTGAAATCTAAACTGTTTAAAACAATTTGTAAATTCCTTTAGTGTATAAACTTTCATGAACTTTGCTATTAACTAGTAATTACCCACATTTCCTGGAGTCTCATAAATTTGTAACTTCAGGACAAAATCTTTTCTGTGTTCTCTCTTCCTAAAATATGCCATCATCCTTTGATTAGTCATATATGTAAATTATGTAAAACTTACTATTATGCAACTCTGTCTTATTTAAAGAGAACACATAACCCCATATAATAAAAAAGGACATTTATTTGAAAATAAATAAAAAATAATAAATAAATATATATATATATATATATATATATATATATATATATATATAGAGAGAGAGAGAGAGAGAGAGAGAGAGAGAGATATATAGAGATATATATATATATAGAGATATATATATAATAACAATAGGAACCCAACCCTCTTTTTGTATGAAATGGCTGAGGATGTACTTAAATGTGGACAAAATCTTTCGCATTGCACAGGCTTGGTGTTATAACCATCTTAATCCCAACTAATGCTGAGATATTTTAGGTCTGGTTCATGAAGAAATAGACAGAGAGATTGGCTGTGACAGGGTGCCTACAATGGAGGATCAATTGAAAATGTCTTTTACCAATGCTGTTATCCATGAAACCCAGCGGTATGGGAATATTTTGCCAATATCTATTGCCCACATGACTTACAAAGACACCAAACTCCAAGGCTTTACTATACCAAAGGTAAGTAGGGTCTTGTGCAAGGAAATAACAATTGTCTGTGGCATTAAGCTGGAAAACTAGTAAGACATTTCTTGATAGACTGATGGCTGGGTGAAGTTTTTACTAAAGGGATTGTACCAGAGGCGTAACTAGAAGCCACAGGGCCCTGGTGCAAGAATTGCCATGGCCCCCCCGACCACATTGGCCCCCCTCAACTACATTGGCCACCTCCATATTGCCCCTTTCACAATGCCCCCATCTCCACATTGCCCCTTCCACAATGCCCCTTATTCTCCACAGTGCCCCTTCATCTCCACAATGCCCCTCATTCTCCATATTGCCCCTTCCACAATACCTCCATCACAATGCCCCCCATCACAATGCCCCTCATTCTCCACAATGTCCCTTCCACAATGCCCCCATCACAATGCACCTCATTCTCCACAATGCCCCTCTTTCTCCACATTACCCCTTAATCTCCATAATGTTCCTTCCACAATGCCCCTACTGACTGCTCCCCTCCTCCTACCTCGAGTCCCTGGTGGTCTAGCGGTGTGCGATGACAGATCTGTGCCTCATTCGGCCCAGACCTCTGTCTGAATCGCAAGCTCCTGCGCGGTTCTTAGCAATGCAGAGAGCTGGGAGATGATGTCATCTCCCAGCGCTCTGCATTACTAGAGCCCCAGCTGCAGGGAGATCGGCTATGCTGCTGGCGCGTGGCGTGGGTGTTGCAGGGGGCGGCCGGGCCCGGTCGCAGGTGCGATCCCTGCGACCCCTATTGTTACGCCACTGGATTGTACACGTGATACTGAAGTCTGTACTGAGATGTCATTAGATTTTACGCAAGAAATTATTTCAATTGTTAACATGCTACTTTTGTAGATTTACATGCAATAAATCTGACAAAGAATTTAGAACATTTTAGTTATAAAGAGAATGTAGCCACATTTAAATTGTTTACATTAGGGAAGGGGCATCTATGGCATATGATTATGATTACAATTTAAAAATCTATTCAGGACCCATACAGAGAGCTCGAATTCTTTACTCAAAATGCTGAGCAAAAAACAAGGGGAATCCTTTAAGTCTATAGGAAGTGCACTTTCAACTACAACACAAGCAGGGATTGTTTACAGTAAGGGCAGCATGTAAAATTCCTTGCCGTGGGTGTGATTTAAGATACTGTACATATTTTAAAAATTTAGATACCCTTTTAGCTAACAACAATATAGTTTTCAACACAATTAGGATGTTGATACCTTTTGGCATTGGCAAGGGAATTCATTACTCATTTGGTGGGGAAATAGAAATTACTTCAATAAGGTTTTGTTTGCCTTCTTTTAATCAAAGAGAAGGTCTGGAAAAATTATAAAATACACAGCAAAATATATGATTATATATTCTAATAAACTATTATCAAAGATCAGAGTATATGAATGTCCCACATCTGCATATAAAATACTCACTTTGAGAAATCTTGCCTTTGGTTTCCTCCAAACTTCAGTGCCACGCAAAGTTCAGTGTTATCCCAACAGATACTGCATGTTTGTGGGCTGTCTGCTAGTGTCAGAGTGTGATTACTACTGTGCTCATATTGCACATCCTGTACCTTTATAACTAATTTATGCAGTAACCTTTTGTGAAGCACATTAACAATGGCTTTTGCAAAATTCAAGTGTTCTACATGAACAGCAATACCCTTGTCTAAATTGTTACTTACCCTTTTGTAAAATGCAAGTAAGTTAGTATTGCATGATATATTCTTCATAAAACCATACTGCCTTCTACTAATAATGTCGTTGTCATCACTCTGTGTCACGGGCGGCTTAGGTATATGAAACAAACAAAACACAGGTACAGATGAATTTAACCAGTTTATTTAAAATAAATATGCAACAGCAAAGCACCTCAACCTTGATAGGAACAGGCGTGAGGACAGTGCACAGTCCACTACCCAGGAACTGACACTGAACTGTACCCGGACCACTGATAGCCAAGGTAATGCAGAATATAGAACCAGACTTGATTCTAACAAGCAGAGTGAGCGGAAACCTGGAGAGCGAGCAGTCCAGGCCCAATAGTGTAACCTCAGACTGGTACAAGCCTGGGAGGCCAAGCTAGGGTCAAACGAGAGCAACACAAGAGTAATGCACTGATACACCGTGATAGGGCAACTAAGCCCAGTTCACAGGCAGACTATAAGGCCTCAACTGGAGGCAGGGCTCAGTCGGCCAATTAGGGCCAAATGCTACAAAATAGCGAGCGCGATATCAAAGACACGCACACGCAGCATAGAGACAAGCGGAAGGTGTCAACAGCAATGCCTGCAACATCAGCCATGGGAACCAGGACTGGAACCAACAGGCAGGCAAAAATCACGGGCACCATGATAGTACCCACCCCTCAATGAACTCCTCCCTGCAGAAGAGGACCAGGCTTAGAGGGGAATCGAGCATGGAACCTGAGAAGCAAGGCTGGAACATGAATATTGCCACTGGATACCCAGGAACGTTCTTCGGGACCATAACCTTCCAGTGCACAAAATATTGCAGGTGGCCTCTGACTCTGCAAGAGTCTAAAATGTTTTGCACCTCATACTCCTCATGGCCATAGACTTGTACAGGACCAGGCTGGACTGGCACAGAAGTGTGGCGGTTACAGATCAATGATTTGAGCAAGGATACATGGAATACATTGTGAATGCGCCTACCAGCAGAAAGTTCAAGGGCGTACGAGACAGGGTTAATTTTGCAAAGAACCCAGTAATGACCTATGAAACTAGGGGCCAGTTTCTTGCAAGGTGCCTGGAGGCTCAGATTACGGGAGGATAGCCATACCCTCTCCCCCACCTGAAAAACTGGGGTCGACCGTCGTCTACAGTCTGCGTGTCTCTTATAGCGATGTGTGGACCTCTGTAGGTGTAACGGATACCGCTGCCACCCAGCCTTGGGTGACTCCGTTAGTCGCCGCTTCCCTCGCTCTGGAACAGGAAAACTCCACCAGCTTCTCCCAAGGTATCCCAATCGCCAGGCAGGACTAGTGTCAGGATGACAAGAACTCTCCCAGCATACCAGCAGCTTAACCTCACCAGACAACACTTGTGTAGGTTAAAACAAGAACTACTTTATTTGGACACAAGCAAGGTTTATATACAGGTTTGTGATCACAGTCAACCAATAGCAAATAGGATTCACAACACCACCAGTCTTGCTGAGACTTAAATACATTAACACACAATAGAATACAAAACACACAGCCCTCTATCAGGTCTGCTCAGGTAATTACATCAGTGACTGACATAATACAATCAGTTTCACAGACCAACAAATGGAACCACATAACCCCAGGAAACCTACTTTGCATTTAAACAATAACACAGCACACAATGGGTGAGGCAATAGGACATTTGAATCCCAGTCTCCAGATACTGTCCCAGGTAGTCACTGCCCCACCCCCAATACATAATAGGGTCTCAGGCCTAGTGCCACCCTGGAGTCTGGCTGACACTCTTCTCCATTTTGTAGTTTGGCCCATGATTCTGTATGGCCAAATGGCCGCTTCCAGTCCAGGACCAGTGGTTCCTGTGACAGTAGGGATCTCTGAACTCATACCCAAGTGGAGCAGAGTTGCCTAAGGTCCTTATCCAGAGCCGGAATATCCTGTGCCTCAAATGACTCAGGAAGCAGAGATAGTTGGAAACCATAATTGATCAGAAACGGAGAGTTCTGAGAGGAAGAGTTTATGGCACAATTCCTGCTAAACTCTGCCCACAGTAACGATTTTGCCCAGTTATCGTGATGGTCCGAAATGAAACAGCGTAGATTGGATCTCTCAGCAGCACTGTTCGACTGGGGATGGTAGGCAGAGGAGAATGATAGTTGGATACCCATCTAGCCACAGAAGGACCTCCAGAAACGTGACACAAACTGACTCCCTCGATCCGAGACCAGTACCTTGGGCACCCCATGGAGCCGAAACACCTGCCTGGTGAAGATCTTGGCCAACTCCCTGGAGTAAGGAAGGTCCTTGAGAGGCACAAAGTGAGCCATCTTGGAAAATCGATCAACGATCATAAGGATGACCTTGTGTCCCTTAGATGCCGGTAACTCAACCATAAATTCGATGGACAGGTGTGACCAAGGACGCTCACCATTTGGAACAGGTTGGAGCAGACTCACCGGAAGATGTCTAGGAGTCTTGTTACAAGCACATATGGCACATGCTGCTACGAATGCTGAGCAGTCTGCTCTTAGACTAGGTCACCAGAAAAGTCGAGAGATGGACCATATCAATTGGTCGAGACCGATATGCCCAACGGCCTTCGAGGAGTGATACATCTCCAGCAATCTCGTACGGAGAGGCTCGGGGACAAAGCATCTACTGCTGGGATTATCTACTGGAGCAGGAGCCTGAAAAGACAAAATCTCCTCATCCAAGGGAGTGGTAATACTAGTATGGATGGTAGCTAGAATATGGTCGGAAGGAATGATAGGCACCGGGGGACTATTCACCTCTGGATCTGACCCGAATTGCTGAGAGAGAGCGTCCGCTCTGACATTATTCGTTCCAGGAAGATACGAGACCGCATAATTGAATTAAAGGAACAGCGCCCATCTGCCCTGTCGGGGGGACAACCTTTTGGCCTCTGACAGATACATCAGGTTCTTGTGGTCTGTGAGAATCAGGATTGGGGGAACTAGTCCCTTCCAGGAGGTAACTCCATTCTCGAAGTGCGAGAATAATAGCCAGGAGTTCCCGATCTCCAATATCATACACGCTCTGTGCCCTAGAAAATTTCTTAGAAAAATATCCACACGGGAGTAAGGGTTTGCCAGGTTCTGTAAGCATTCTGCTTACTTGGGTTAGAGATGGCTGCCAGATACCGTTGGGCGGCCGGTCTCTTGTGGATGCCTTGCGGGGTTGCCCCTTTCTGTCTTGCCGAGAGAACAGGTGTGCACCCTGGTGCTCATCTGGGCGACAGGTCTCCTTGCTGCTCCCCCTTGCAGCTCCTGCCGCATCTGTTGGCTGGCTTGCAGGCAGAGAGTCGGGCACGCTTCACATGGGATTCCCTTAGTGACGTTGCAACCCGGTTGTAACGGTTTGTTTGACACACAGACACAGGTTTAGGATAAAACACAGTTTTATTAAAAGGAATAACCTTCACAGGCCCTGTAGTAAGCAAACTTGTACAGACACACGGCAGGTTATATAAATATCAGCCCACACAGGTCCAGCATAAACAGTAAGTCCACAATAGTCTATACTGACACAGGTCAGGCAGAGTAATGGTTTCCCAGAAACAATGTGTAGAATGGGTTAATGGACTACAGAGTGTAAACAGTCCCATGGGCAAAGAGATCAGTGATGGGTCTCTCTGCATATAACCAGCTGAGGAGTGGATGAAGTCAATAGCCAGATCAGCAGTCCTGGCATGAGCTGTAGGCAATACTGGAACAGAGAAAAGTAAGGTACTGCGGGAGCAGTAACGGAGGCAACACTTGTTCTGAGCAAAGGCAACAACGGAGACTAGGCCCAGGATAACCTGCCGTAGCAGAACTGAGTCAATACTGCACTCTGCAAAGCTTAACCGGAGGCAACCAGTAGCTCAACAGCCAGAGTGGTAACGGAGTCAGACACTTTGCTAGAGCAGAGGCAGTAACAGAGACTAGGCTCAATAGAACCTGCCGTAGCAGTAACAGAGACAACTTGCACTCTGCAAAGCTTAACCGGAGGCAACCAGTGGCTCAACAGCTGGAGTGGTAACGGAGGCAGACACTTTGCTTGAGCAGAGGCAGTAACGGAGACTAGGCCCAATGGAAACTGCCGTAGCAGTAACGGAGACAACTTGCACTCTGCAAAGCTTAACCGAAGGCAACCAGTGGCTCAACAGCCGGAGTGGTAATGGAGGCAGACACTTTGCTTGAGCAGAGGCAGTAACGGAGACTACGCCCAATGGAAACTGCCGTAGCAGTAACGGAGACAACTTGCACTCTGCAAAGCTTAACCGGAGGCAACCAGTGGCTCAATAGCCGGAGTGGTAACTGGACTGGCCGCTGATACTCTGCAAGGAGATGACCCACTGCCAGACAGTCAGAATGTCGCCGAGGCGACACAGAACAGGAACGCCAACAAGCCGGGTCGGATCACGGAGCAGGAACGTCAGCCAAAGCCGGGTCAGAACACGGAGCAGGAATGCCAGCCGAGCTGGGTCGAATCACGGAGCAGGAACCTCAAAGAATAGTCAGGCAATCCGGGTCAGAACACAAGGGCAGCGGACAATATGCAGAGTAGTCAGGCAGGCCAACTCGGTACACTGGGAAACATAGAGCAAATAACGCACTGGCATAGGAACACCACGAAAGGGCACCGGAGGGGTGCCCCTAGCCCAGTATATAAAGGTCACACTGGGCGGGACTACCACACAGTAGCCAATGGGAACAAGGCACAGACTAGACTGACAGAAAAATAAAAACAAAAAGCACGGGCACCGTGATACTATCACGGTACCCGTGATTGCTCTCCTTTTGTGTCTATCACCAGTAGGGGGCTCTCCATTGGCTGGCTGCCTTCAGCCCGCCCTGTATTGCCTATTTAAACCTAGCCTGGGCACCCTTTGGTTGTCCTTTCGTGTTGTCTCTATGCTGCTTGAGTCTACACACTGTTCCTGAGCATCTTGGGCCTCTGCTGTGTTCCTGCGACCTGTATTCGTCCTGTTCCAGTCTTACCAGTCTAGTAGTTCCTGCTTCCGTCTGATCCGGTTGAGCCGCCGCTTCCTGCTGTCAGTCGCCGCTGCCATTCCTGATTCCGGTTGATCGTCTGCCTGCTTCCATCTGCTGGTTCCTGTCCAATTCGCCTACAGTCATCTGACGTTCCTGAGTCGCCTTGGCGACATTTCTATCTTGCCAGTTATTCAGTACGCGGGTACTAGTTGCTTGACAGCTGCCCGGCTGTCTCTTTCCGTCCATTAGCATTCCACGTACTGGGTACTGGTTCGCTCCACTAGCCACCCGGCTGTACTGCAGGTTGTTAGTGTTCCACGTACAGGGTACTGGTTCGCTCCTCTAGCCCCCCGGCTGTATTGCATGATTGTTAGCATTCCATGTATGGGTACTGGTTCGCTCCTCTAGCCACCCGGCTGTACTGCAGGTTGTTAGCGTTCCACATACAGGGTACTGGTTCGCTCCTCTAGCCACCCGGCTGTATTGCAGAACTGTTAGCGTTCCACGTACAGGGTACTGGTTCGCTCCTCTAGCCCCCCGGCTGTATTGCAGGATTGTTAGCGTTCCACGTATGGGTACTGATTCGCTCCACTAGCCTCTCGGTTGTACTGCAGGTTGTTAGCGTTCCACATACAGGGTACTGGTTCGCTCCTTTAGCCACCCGGCTGTATTGCAGGATTGTTAGCGTTCCACGTACAAGGTACTGGTTTGCTCCTCTAGCCACCCGGCTGTATTGCAAGATTGTTAAGCGTTCCACTTACAGGGTACTGGTTCGCTCCACTAGCCACCCGGCTGTATTGCAGGATCGTTAGCGTTCCACGTACTGGGTACTGGTTCGCTCCATGCTCACCTGATTGCTACTACAGAGTTATGGGGTTACATGTGTGAGGGCACTGGTTAGCTCCACATCCTTCCGCTGTCTCTATTGCTGGGCTTACTGCCTTCCCGTATGCTGGTCTGAGGCTTTTGCCTGTCATTTGCTTGCGGCCCACTTACTGACTTAGCCTCTTTGTCATCGTTGTGATTGTTGATCCACCTTCCAGTCACTGAGGCTGGTGGTTGCCATTATCTCCTGTCAATTGGCTGCCTTGCCTGGTATTGGTAAGGCCGGTAGAACCTGTCCTATCCCTTGGGTTGCATTACCTGGTATTGGCAAGGACGGTAGAGCCGGTGTTTATCTCCTGTCAATTGGCTGCCTTGCCCGGTATATGGTAAGGCCGGTAGAACCTGTCCTGTTTCCTTGGGTTGCCTTACCCGGTATTGGCAAGGCTGGTAAAGCCTGTATTTGCCTCCTGTCTCTTGGCTGCCTTGCCCGGTATCTTGGCAAGGCCGGTAGAGCCTCACCTCACGAGTTTCAATTCCCTGGCTGCCTTGCCCGGTATATTGGCAGGGCCGGTAGAGCCTATATTGCTATTGTTAGTATTGTATTCCTGTCTCATAAAGATATATGTGTGTACGTGTATGATACCCTATGGGGTTGCCTTAACTTTTCAATAAAGTTGTGTTTTTACCTAACTCTGTGTCTGAGAGTCTTAACAAACCTTGACAGATACCGGTGCTTTTAAAGACACACTACCATTTTTGCTTCACCTCCGGGAGGTGGAGCAATCAGTATTTAAACTGCCTGGACACCACTTCAGTTGCCTTTTCGTGGTGTTCCAGTGCAGTTGTGTTGCTTTATCTCTGTGTATATTCCTGGTTTGTCTGACTACCCGACCTGGTGCTGACCTGTGGCTCTGTCTGACTAACCGCTCCATGTATGACCTGGCTTGTCTGACTACCCGATCTGGTGCTGACCTGTGGCTCTGTCTGAGTATCTGTCACGGTTTTGTAAGAGCAATCAGACAAGTTAGTATGGTAAAATCAGGTTTATTAAATAAATAAAGACATAGGTCACCCTTCACAGGCCCAGACTGACCCTTAGCTTGTCCAGCAACCATTCTGGTGCAGATCTGTGGCTCTGGCTGACTAACCGCTCCATGTATGACCTGGCTTGTCTGACTACCCGATCTGGTGCTGACCTGTGGCTCTGTCTGACTATCTGTCACGGTTTTGTAAGAGCAATCAGACAAGTTAGTAAGGTAAAATCAGCTTTATTAAATAAATAAAGACATAGGTCACCCTTCACAGGCCCAGATTCAGACAGTATCGTGATACTTCCAAATCTGGCACAGGTCAGGATGCAAAGCAAAACAATAATACAGTAGACTGGAACAGGAGTCAGGAACCAGGAACAAACCTCAACAGTACCAAGCCTCAGATGATATGACCGGCAAGGCTGAAGGTAACTGCAGGGCAGAATCCCTAGCACGCTAGGGTAGCAGGCGGCAACGCAGCTGAGCTAGTGCAAGGTGCTAGTCTCAGATAGGAGAGTACCGGAGGCAACAGAGAACAGGCGCAGGTAGAGCACTAGTCACAGATGGAACGCAACTGGAGGCAACAGTGTATAGGCCCAGGTAGAGCACTAGTCTCAAGAGGAGCGAAACCATTGGCAACAGAATACAGGCATCGGTAGAGCACTAGTGTCTGGAGGTGAGCACAAGCGGAGACTACAGATACAGGTGCTAGTAGAACACTAGTCTCAAGGGAAGCGTAACCGGAGGCAACAGAATACAGGCACCGGTAGAGCACTAGTGTCTGGAGGTGAGCACAAGCAGAGGCCACAGGTACAGGCGTTAGTAGAACACTAGTCTCAAGGGTAGAGTAACCGGAGTCAACAGAATACAGGCACTGGTAGAGCACTAGTTTCTGGAGGTGAGCGCAAGCGGAGTGTCACGGTTTGTTATGACTCTCAGACACAGAGATAGGTAAAAACATAACTTTATTGAAAAGTTAAAGAAAACCCATTAGGGTAATATGCACATACAAGATATACATATATATAGCAAGTTACATAGGAGCATAGACTAGATACATGAAATGGGATACAGGCTCTACCGGCCCTTCCAATACCGGGTAAGGCAACCTAGATGGCACAGATGGTAACAGGTTCTACTGGCCTTACCAATATACCGGGCAGGATAGCCTGGAGACTCATGCGAGGAATACTGAAGGCTCTACCAGCCTTGCCAATATACTGGGCAAGGCAGCCAAGACACGGGAACAGAGGTAATGAGGCTCTACCGGCCTTGCCAATATACTAGGCAAGGCAGCCAAGATACTGGGACTGTAGGTAATGAGGCTCTACTGGCCTTGCCAATACCGGGTAAGGCAACCCCTTAAAGGAATAGACACAACCAGGTTCTACCGGCCTTACCAATACCGGGCAAGGCAGCCCACTGCTGATAATGAGGGCAGTATAGGTGGCAGAGGTAACTGGCGAGATGGAGGCAACCAGTCACCGATGATGACAAGCGAGGCCACAGGATATATAGATATAACTGGACTGCCACTCATAAAAGGTAGAAACAATTAATGAGCAGTGTACCTCAGTCACACTGATGGAGTCTGGAAGAGCAACAAGCCACCGGATAGGCAAGGAGCAAACCAGTACTTGTATACTGTAAGAACCTTACAATCTGTCTGGCTGTCTAGGACTGAACAGCCTCGAATACTGGAGTGAACCAGTACACGCATACTGGAGTAACCAATGGCTCGATACGTGCAAAAGCAGCTAGTCTCAGTGGAGCGAACCAGTACCCACGTACTGGAGTAACCTACGACTCAGCCGGTGCGACAGCAGCCGGTATAGTGGAGCAAACCAGTACCCGCGTACTGGAGTAACCAATGGCTCATAAGTGCAATAGCAGCCAGTCTCAGTGGAGCGAACCAGTACCCGCGTACTGGAGTAACCTATGACTTCAACTGGTGCTACAGCAGCCAGTATAGTGGAGCGAACCAGTACCCGCGTACTGGAGTAACCAATGGTTCATGAGTGCAATAGCAGCCAGTCTCAGTGGAGAGAACCAGTACCCGCATACTGGAGTAACCTATGACTCAACTGGTGCGACAGCAGCCGGTATAGTGGAGCGAACCAGTACCCGCCCACTGGGGTAACCAATGGCTCATAAGTGCAATAGCAGCCAGTCTTGGTGGAGCGAACCAGTACCCGCGTACTGGGGTAACCTATGACTCAACCGGTGCGACAGCAGCCAGTATAATGGAGCGAACCAGTACCAGTGTACTGGAGTAAACAATGACTCAATAATAATGACGCTCAGACCACCGGGACGACAAGCACCCGGTAGATGATGAAACAGGAACCCAGCAGACTATGAAGAGGATCAGCACGGCAGACGGTCAACCGGATCTGGAACGGCAGCAGGAAACAACGACAGGAACAGCAACTCCAACCGGATCAGGAATAAATGCAGGAACCAGGCGACATGGAGGCAGGAACCACTGGCAATCAGGAACAGAGATAAGGCTCAGGAAGCACTGGAACATGACGCATGAAGCACAGCATAGAAACAACACAAAAGGGCAACCAAAGGGTGCCCAAGCTCAGTTTTAATAGGCAGTGCAAGGCGGGCTAAAGGCAAGCAGCCAATGGAGAGCCCCCTATAGGTTACTGATATGTAAAGGCAGCAATCACGGGCACCGTGATACGGAGACCACAAGTATAGGCGCTAGGAGAGCACTAGTCTGAAGGAGAGAGTAACTGGAGGCAACAGAATACAGGTACCAGTAGAGCACTAGTATCTGGGGAAGAGCACAACCATAGGCAACAAATGCACACACTGATGATGCACAGTGTCAGGAGGTAGCGTAACCGGAGGCAACACGACAGGCACTGGCAAGATATAGTCTCAGAGGACTAGAGTATCGGAGGCAGCACAATCAGGCTCAAGGGAAGCAGCGCAAGCAGGGACTGAGCGGCAATACTGACAGGTATGTAGGCAACTCTGACAGACTCCCGCAACGCAACAGTGGCAGATACCTGCAGGGCACAGGCAACAACTGATCGAGGATAGCCCCTGCCGGAGATGGTGCAAGGAGTGGTAATAACCGGACCAATAAGTAATAGGTCAGGTAGTCTGCCACAGATAATAAGATAAGAGCAGAGTCAGCCAAACCTTAGTCAGTACCGGAGCAGGTAGTCGGCCACAGCCGAGTCGGAGTCGGTACACAGATCGGTTAGTCAGCCAGTCCTAGTCAGCAACAAGCTGGTAGTCAGTTGGTACACAGATGTCACGGAGTGACTAGTAAATTAAAACACTGACAAGTACAGATGAACTTAATATAAAACTTTATTGAATACAATGAATGACAGGAGATAAGGCAACAGGCTGATGGCAACAAATGACACAAAAGTAGTATGGTAATGACACAAAGTGGCAGTAGATAGTGGCACACCTTCACGAGACCAGGAAGGAACAGTGGATTCACTTTCCTTACCCTTCACCAGGCAGGTGGACAGAAACGTAATGGCCCTGGGACTACACGGTAGATGTGAGGACAGTGCAGAGCACTCCCATACACACAGTCGGCAAAGATAAGGAGCAGACCAATACCCCGACGGGATACACTAGGCGGGTAGCCAGATGGAGGATAGGCTAGGCCACGGGAGGTCAGACACACAGAGTGACCAACAAGCGCCGCTAACGGAAGCGAGCGCAGAGCAGAAGACACAGGCAGCACGGGAACCAAACCGAGGCACGGAATGGTCACGGAGCGCAACACGGAGAGTAAACCAGGAGGCAGCAAATGGTCAAAACCAGATCGGGTAGTCAGACGTCGCCAGTGGTTGTAGCCAGAATGGGTAGTCAGTCGTAGCCAGAAGTCAGAACCGGAACGGGTAGTCAGACGTAGCCAGGAGTCCAAACCAGAACGGGTAGTCAGACGAGCCAGGAGTCAGGACTGGAATGAGTAGTCAGATGTAGCCAGGTAATACACAGGAAAGGTAATAGACCAACACAGCAATAATCTCAGGTACACCACGAAAGAGCACTGGAAATGACACAGGCTGAGGTTAAAAACCCTGACAGGTAGGTGGAGCAATGACCTCATCAGCATGGTGCCCTATAAGAATAGCGACTCAGCGAGAACGACAGCTAGGAAGTAAACAATGTCGCTCCAGGGCAACATCCAGCCACAGGCAATTATGGGGCACCGTGATAACAGAGCGGTAGTCAGCCACAGCCAGAGTCGGTACACACAGCGGTAGTCAGCCAATCCTAGTCAGCAACGAAGCGGGTAGTCAGCCAGTCCTAGTCAGCAACGGTCACGGAGTCAGAGACAGAGGTGAGGTCAGGCAAAACCAGGTCATACACGGAGCAGGAAACCAACAACAGAACAAATGCCAGGTACAGGAACACCATGAAAGGGCTCCCACGGAATGACAGGACTGAGGTTAAAAAGGCTAGTACTGGGCAGCAGCCAATAAGAACCCAGCAAGGTTAACACATGAAGTAGTAATGTCGCCAGCATATAGATCACGGGCACTGTGATACAATCCTCTCCGTGTATGACCCTTGGCTTGTCTGACAACCATTCTGGTGCAGACCTGCGGCTCTGGCTGACTAACCGCTCCATGTATGACCAGGCTTGTCTGACCATCCTATCTGGCTCTGTCCGGCTTGCCTTCTGTGTTGCCTTTCTCCCGCAGACATCCATCTGGAGCTGACCTGGGGCTCTGGTAGACTACCATCTGTACTGACTGCAGGCATGAGTCAGCTATACTTTCCTCTAGACTGACTGCAGGAGTGTGTCTGTATCTGCTCGTTTGGTCCTGGTCGAAGTTATACTGTTCCAGTTCCAGTTTGTGTTTCAGCAGAAGATCATCAGTAACTGATCCTGTTCCTGTTCCAGTCCAAGTTCTAGCAGAGACTACCAGTGGCTTCAGCCTAGTCTTAGCAGTGAGGTCCATCCTAGACAGCCTATTATTCCTGATAGTAGTGCTAGCTTATCTGTTCACCTACTGCCTGTTCCTATTGTCTGCTGTTTATACCTTGTTCTGTGCCTTGAATAAAGGTTGATCTATTTTATACGTTCTGACTCCTGAGTGCTCTGAGTAACCATGACAGTACGCAAGGGCCATGTCTACAGACGGTACTGGTAATCCTTCTGTCCAGCACATTCTAAGCAGGGTTGCGGCTCAGGAGCAACATATTGACCAGATAACGATGGCATGGCAAACACTGTTGAACCGAACTGCACACCTTGATTGTCCTGTCGGACAGCAAGTGGCATCCGCTGTTAACACGGCACCGGTAGTTCAAGCATCCCCTGATGCAGGCGTGATCAGGGGCTTTTCCAGTCGAGCTCTGCTTCCTGATCAGTATGGGGGGGACCCAGTGCTGTGTCGTGGGTTCCTAAACCAATTGGGCATTTATATGGAGATGGTAACGCAAGCTTTCCCCAATGAGCGCAGTAAAGTCGGATTGTTGATATCACTTTTGTCTGGCAAGGTGTTGCCATGGGCCAATCCACTTTGGAAGAATGATAACCTATCATTCACGATTTTTCTGAGTTTGTGTCTGCATTTAAATGGGTGTTTGATGTACCCGCCCCCGCTCTGTCTCTGCTGCCAAACATCTAATGTCTATCCACCAGGGCAATCGCACGGTAGCCGAGTATGCGATTGAGTTTCGGCCATTGGCAGCAAAGGTGGGCTGGAATAATGAGGCACTGGTAGCCGCCTTCTCGCAGGGGCTAAGTGATGTCATTAAAGATGAGATTGCATCCAGAGAATTGCCTTCTGACTTAGACAAACTGATATAATTTATTATATTGATCAACACCAGCATCAGGGAGAGACCCTCATTTAAGAAGCACCTGCAGAGCCTCTGGCACATCTGGCTCCAAATTTCAGTTGCCCACCCATTCCTCCCTCTCCTCCCATGCCTCCTGGGTCCGATCTAGGAGGGAGGGAGCCCATGCTGTTGGGATTTACCCAGTTTTCGGCTCAAGAAAGAGCATTCCGCAGACGGGATGTTCTTTGCTTATATTGCGGTAAATCTGGATACTGGTTGCGTGGTTGTCCCATACGTCCGGGAAACGGGCACACCTAAAGTCACGTAGGGGACAAACTGTAGGTGGTGTGTCTCAGTCCCCAGGAGATTTTCAAGAGACGCCTACTCTGGAAGTTATCCTATTTTGGGCCAACTCCTTAGTAATTACCCCGGTATTCATCGATTCAGGGGCAGTGGGGTATTTCATTGATGCCAGTTTTGCAGAAAAACATGCTATTCCTTTACTGCCATGGGCATCTCCACTGACGATTGAGGCTATTGACGGTAGATCACAACAACCGCCTCAGGTTACACATGAGACCATTTCTGTATCCCTGTTGGTTGGAGCCCTCCATCATGAGAAACTCCAGTTCCATGTCATAAACTCTCCTCTTTATGAGATCATTCTGGGGTTTCTGTGGCTCCAAAAACATAACCCCAGGATGTACTGGCATAGTTGCGAAATTTTGTCTTGGTCTCCGTATTGTACAGAGTCATGCTTGACTCGTCCTATCAGAATTTTGGGTATGGATTCCTCCTCCTCCACCTTAACTGAGGAGTATCACGACTTCCGTGATGTATTCAACAAGGTACAGGGCACGACCTTACCTCCTCATAGGTCATACAATTGTTTGATTGACTTGGTACCCAGGGCTGTTCCTCCTAAGGGTCATGTATACCTTCTTTCCATGGCAGAGAATCAGGCTATGGAGGATTATGTGTCTGACGCTCTCTCCAGAGGGATTATTTTGAAATCCACCTCCCCGCTGGGGCATGGATCTTCTTTGTAAAGAAGAAGGATGGCGAACTGAGGCCGTGTATAGATTTTCAAAGGCTTAACAAACTCATGGTCAAGAATGCTTACCCAATACCCCTGATCACTGAGTTATTTGACTGGCTGCAAGGTTCAACGGTCTTTACCAAGCTTGACCTTTGCACAGCTTATAATCTGGTGCGAATCCATAAAGGCGATGAATGGAAGACAGCGTTTAACACCAGGAGTGGGCATAACAAATACCTGGTAATGCACTTTGGTCTTTGCAACGCTCCCGCTGTCTTCCAGGAGTTCATTAACAATGTTTTAAGTGACCTTTTGATGAGTTGTGTAGTTGTCTACCTGACATCCTTATCCACTCCCCGAATCTGGAACAACACCGTACTGATGTTGCGAAGGTGTTGTCACTCTTAAAGGCCAACACTCTTTTCTGCAAGGTCGAGAAATGTGAGTTTCATCAGTCACAACTGACTTTTCTGGGCTATGTGATCTCCTCCTCCTCTGGGCTGTCTATGGACCCTGGAAAGCTTTCGGCAGTACTCCAATGGCCCCTTCCCATGGGACTCAAAGCGATTCAACATTTTCTGGGATTCGCTAATTACTATCGAAAGTTTAGAAACCAGTTTTCTACCATTGTCAAACCTCTTACGGACATGACGCACAAGGGTGCTAATGCTTCCTAGTGGTCCCCGAAGGCTCTACAGTCTTTTGAACTCTTGAAAGCAGCTTTTCCCGTTGCACCAGTACTAAGGCATCCGAATCCTAAATTGCCTTTTACGTTGAAGGTTGACACGTCTGAGTGAGGAGTAGGCGCCCTCCTGTCTCAGCGGTCTTTTCCAGATGCTCATTACTGCTGTGTGGCTTCTTCTCCCGCAAACTTTCGAAGCCTAGGAGGCTGTATGACATTGGTGACCATGAACTGTTAGCCATTATTCTGGCTTTACATGAATGGCGGCATTTACTTGAATGTACTTGTGTGGCTATTTTGATTCTCACAGAACATAAGAACTTGACCTACCTTTCCGAGGCCAAACGCTTGTCCCATAGGCAGACTAGGTGGGCTATGTTCTTATACCGTTTTAATTTCGTAGTGTCATATCCGCCGGATCCTAAGAATGTGAGGGCTGATGCCCTGTCCCACCAGTTCGGGGCATTGTCTAAAGAGGATTGCGATCCCACGCCTGTGATTCCTCTGGATTGTATCCTAGCGACGATTCGCACCAGTATTACCTCTCCCTTGGGGACAGAGATTTTGGCTTCCCAAAGGACGGCTCCGGCTGAGAAACCGCAGGGGAGATGCTTTGTGCCTGAGGGCTTAAGTGCTAAGTTATTGGAGACCTATCACTCTTCCAAGGTTGCAAGTCACATTGGAAGAGACGAATTACTCTGGTCAGTATCCCGACTATTTTGGTGGCCTAGTATTCGAACAGATGTTTCTGCTTTCGTAGCAGCTTGTAAGACTTGTGCGACAACCAAGACGCCTAGGCACCTTCCTGTGGGTCTTCTTCTTCCAGTGCCTAATGAGGAGCATCCATGGTCGCACATTTCCATTGATTTTATGGTAGAACTACCAGTTTCTGAGGGCTGCACAGTCATTGTTATGATTGTAGATCGTTTCTCGAAACTGGCTCATTTTGTACCCCTTAAAGAATTGCCTACTGCTCAGCAATTGGCTAAGATCTTCGCTAAGGAGGTCTTTCGGCTCCATGGGGTGCCCAAAGTAATTGTGTCAGACTGGGGAATCCAGTTTGTATCTCGATTTTGGAAGGCCTTTTGTGCGCAATTGGGTATCCAACTCTCTTTCTCCTCCACCTATCACCCACAGTCCAATGGTGTGGCAGAGAGATTGAACCAAGCCTTGGAACAGTTCTTGAGCTGTTATATCTCGGACCATCATGATGACTGGGCGAGCCTGTTACCATGGGCGGAGTTTGCCTGGAATTGTGCCATGAACTCTTCTACTCAGAATTTCCTTGTTCATGATAAACTATGGCTTCCAGCCTTCGGTTCTTCCTGAGTCATTTGAGGTACAAAATATTCCAGCTCTGGAGGAGCATTTAAGGGAACTCCACTCCACATGGGTACGAGTTCAGAGAACCCTGCAACGGTCCACTCAGCAGCAAAAAAGGCAGGCCGAACGTAAACGGTTACCAGCACCGGTATTTCAGGTGGGGGAGAGAGTCTGGCTATCCACATGAAACTTGAACCTACAAGTACCTTGTAGGAAACTGGCTCCCCGGTTTGTGGGTCCTTTTCAGGTCCTGTGTAGGATCAATCCCATCGCTTATGGCCTGGAACTGCCAGCCAATATGTGCGTTCATAATGTATTCCATGTTTCCTTACTGAAACTCTTGTTCTGCAACCGGTATACTTCAGTCCTTGTACGCTCGGCTCCCGTGAGAGTTGCAGATCACGAGGATTATGAAGTACAAAGCATTCTCGATTCGCAGCAGGGTATGAGGTCGTTTACAATATTTTGTACACTGGAAAGGTTATGGACCTGAGGAGCATTCCTGGGTTTCGTTCACTGATATGCATGCTCCCGCTCTCATACAAAGGTTTCATTCTCGTTTTCCTTCAAAGCCTCGACCAGTCCCGCAGGGGAGGGAGCTTTGAGGGGCAGGTACTGTAAGCGTTCCACTTACCTGGGTTAGAGACGGCCACCAGATACCGCCGGGTGGCCGGTCCTTTGTGGATGCCTCGCGGGGTTGCCGTGTTATGTCTTGTCGGGAGAACTGGTGCGCCCTGGTGCTTGTCTGGGCAACCGGTCTCTTTCCTGCTCCCCTTGCGGCTCCTGACACATCTGTTGGCTGCCTTGCAGACAAAGAGTTGGGGGTGCGTCACAAGGGATTCCCTTAGTGATGTCGTGACCCGGTCCTTTTAAAGACACAGTACCATTTTTGCTCCACCTCTCAGAGGTGGATCAATCAGTATTTAAACTGCCTGGACACCAGTTCAGTTGCCCTTTCGTGGTGTTCCAGTGCAATTGTGTTGCTTTAGCTCTGTGTATGTTCCTGGTTTGTCTGACTACCCGATCTGGTCCTGACCTGTGGCTCTGTCTGACTACCCGCTCCATGTATGACCCTTGGCTTGTCCGACAACCAGTCTGATGCAGACCTGTGGCTCTGGCTGACTAACCGCTCCATGTATGACCTGGCTTGTCTGACTACCCGATCTGGTGCTGACCTGTTGCTCTATCTGACTATCCACTCTGTGTATGACCCTTGGCTTGCCCGACAACTATTCTGGTGCAGACCTGCAGCTCTGGCTGACTAACGGCTCTGTGTATGACCTGGCTTGTCTGACTACCTGATCTGGGGCTGACCTGTGGCTCTGGCTGACTAGCTGTTCTGTGTATGACCCTTGGCTTGTCCGACAACCATTCTGGTGCAGACCTGTGGGTCTGGCTGACTAACCGCTCCGTGTATGACCAGGCTTGTCTGACCATCCTATCTGGTGCTGTCCTGTGGCTCTGTCCGGCTTGCCTTCTGTGTTGCCTCTCTCCCACAGACATCCATCTGGGGCAGACCTGGGGCTCTGGTAGACTACCATCTGTACTGACTGCAGGCGTGAGTCAGCTATCCTTTCCACTAGACTAACTGCAGGTGTGAGTCATTATCTGCTTGTTTGGTCCTGGTTGAAGTTATACCGTTCCAGTTCCAGTTTGTGTTCCAGCAGAAGATCATCAGTAGCTGATCCTATTCGAGTCGAGGTTCTAGCAGAGACTACCAGTGGCTTCAGCCTAGTCTCAGCAGTGAGGTCCATCCTAGGCGGCCTACTATTCCTGATAGTAGTGCTAGCTTATCTGTTGACCTACTGCCTGTTCCTATTCTCCGCTGTTTATACCTTGTTCTGTTCCTTGAATAAAGGTTGTTCTATTTTATCTGTTCTGACTCCTGAGTGCTCTGATTAACCATGACAGGTGCTGAGCGCTGGGACAGGAGGGTGCCTACTCCTGACTCAGATGCATCAACCTCCAGAGTAAAGGGCAGGGCTAGGTTGGGATGAGACAGGATAGGAGCCTTGGCAAAGGCAACCTTCAGATCATCAAATGCTTGGATAGCACTGGGGGACCAGTTGGACGGATCTGCTCCCTTATGTGTAATGTCAGTAAGTGGCTTCACCACTGAAGAAAAGTTCCTTATGAATTTCTATAATAATTGGTCAAGCACAGAAATCTATGTATGGCCTTCAATCCCACCGGACAGGGCCACTGCAGGACTGCTGATAACTTTAGTGGGTCCATGGCCAGTCCAGAAGAGGAAATCACATAACCCAAGAATGTCCCCTGGGACTTCTGGAGTTCACACTTTTCCACTTTAAAGAATAACTTATCTCTCAATCGTTGCAAGACCAATGCGACATCTGCTTGATGTTCCTCTAAGGTCGGTGAGTGGATAAGAATGTCATCGAAATAGACCACTACACACCTCTGTAGTAGGTCTCAAAACATCATTAATGAATTCTTGGAAGACTGCCGGAGCATTACGTAAACCGAATGGCATTACTAAATATTCATTATGTCCGCTACGAGTGTTAAATGCCGATTTCCACTAGTGCCCTTCCTTAATTCTTACAAGGTTTAAGCAACCCTTAGATCAAGTTTGGTGAACACTGTTGAGGCCTTAATATGATCGAACAATTCTGTAATTCAGTGGTTCTCAACTCCTGTCCTCAGGACCCACTAACAGGCCAGGATTTGATGATTTCCTTGTTAGAGCACAGGTGAGTTAATCAATGTGAATGAGCCTCTGATCACCACACCTGTGCTCTAGCAGAGAAATCTCTAAGTCCTGGACTGTTAGTGGGTCCTGAGGACAGGTGTTGAGAACCACTGCTGTAATCAAAAGCATGGGGTATGCATTCTTGACCATCAATTTATTCAGGCTTCTGTAGTCAATGCATGGTCTTAACTCCCCATCCTTCTTTTTTACGAAAAAGAACCCTGCACTTGCAGGCGAGGAGGACTTGCGAATAATCCCTCTGGCTAGGGCGCCCTGTCGTATGGTCATGAGCCATTTTGTTGTGGATACTGCTCAGACTGGAACGTCAATGACCCTGCAGAATTCGCCTACAAACTCTGTGTAGTTGGCTACAATGGGCTTCCCCGTCTCCCACAAGGGATTGGCCCATGCCAATGTCTTACCAGACAATAGTGAAATCAAGAAACCAACCTTACGTTGTTCACTTGGAAAGGCATGTGGTACCAGTTCAAAGAATATGCCCACCCGGTTCAAAAACCCTCTACAGAGAGTAGGCTTCCCTTCATAGCACTGAGGGAGGGGAGCAGTACCAGACAATCCACAATTAGTACAGGTCTCAGGATTAGGAGGTACCACCGGTTCTGAATCTGGGGGAGCCACCGGTTGACGAGTAGCCTGACCATGGTGTGCGGTACGGTTTAGGAGCGTCTGCATGCCAAATGACAGCAGATCAATCCTCTGATCTTGTGTGTCCATTCTGGCTAGAATACTCTGAACTGGTTCACCTGTAACTTCAGTTCTCATGGCCCTTTCGTACTGTCATGGGAGGCTTAGGTAAATGAAACACATAGCACAGGTACAGATGAATTTAACCAGTTTATTTAAAATAAATATGCAAGAGCAAAGCACTTCCTCAACCTTGATAGGAACAGGTGTGAGGACAGAGCGCAGTCCACTACCCAGGAACTGACAGTGAACTGTACCCGGACCACTGATAGCCAAGGTAATGCGGAATATAGAACCAGACTTGATTCTAAGAAGCAGAGTGAGCGGAAACCTGGAGCAAAACCTTAGACTGGTACAAGCTTGGAAGGGCTTGGAGCCAGAGTACCAGGCAGTCCCTGAAGAGGGACAACTACAATGATGCTTAGCCTCAGGCAGCTTGGCAACAATACCAGGGAGGTAAATGTTGCGTTAGGCTGTATGGAGCGAGAGGCCTCGGAGGCAGATATGACAGAATCAGATAATACCGGGTTAAGCAGGGAGCGGAGGCAGCAGAACAGAAGGCAACGTGCAACAATACCAGGAAGGTAAATGTCACACTAGGCTGATGGAGCGAGGCCTCAGAGGCCAATAGTGACAAGTGGTAGTCAGACCGGAACGGGAGTAAGCACGGAGCATAAGTCAGACAAGCCACAGTCAGATACTGGATTGGGTAGTCAGCCACAGCCAAAGTCAGATCTGAGCAGGTAGTTGGACAAGACAGGGTCATACACAAATCAGATAGTCAGACAGAGCCACTGGTCAAATACCGGAGCGGATTGTCAGACGAAGCCAGTGGTCGAGCCAGAGAATACACGGAAGCCAAGCTAGGGTCAAACGAGAGCAACACAAGAGTAAAGCATTGATACACCATGAAAGGGCAACTAAGCCCAGTTCACAGACAGACTATAAGGCCGCAACTGGAGGCGGAGCTCAATTGGCCAATTAGTGCCGAATGCTACAAAATAGCAAGAGCGACGTCAAAGACGAGCTCCCGCAGCATAGAGACAAGCGGAAGGTGTCAACGGCAATGCCTGCAACATCATCCATGGGAAACAGGACTAGAACCAACAGGCAGGCAAAAATCACGGGCACTGTGATACACTGTCCTGAATAATCTAGCTTAACAACTGTTCTAATATCTTACTCACTATGAAAGTCAAGCTCACAGGTCTATAATTTACTGCTTTGCCCGCCTTTTTAATTTAATGATGATTGAATAATGGTACTACATCTGCTTTCCTCCAAGCATAGGGCACTATGCCTGATGATAGTGAATGAATAAATATTAACTATAAGGATCTTGTTATACTTGAACTAAGTTCCTTAAATTCCCTTGGATATATGCCATCAGGTCTAGGTGCTTTTGGACTTTGTCCTCAGTAAGCCACAATGAAGTGAATTATCTGATTCTTTCTGTTTGCCCAGAGATTATACTTTCTCTCTGCCTTACAAACACAGAATGACAAGTTGCAGTAACCTGACAATGCTTTGCAGTGCACTCAAAGGGCACTCAAAGGGTTAAGACAGACCTTTAAATGGCTTTCAACACGTCAACGCACCCGTTTTTTTTTGCTAACGGCTGCCTTTAAATCTACCCCTTACTCCTTCCTTAACCCTTTGAGTTCCAGATGGGTACGGAACGCATTCCAAAGCAATGCGTTCCGTACCCCTCTGGCACTCAAAGGGTTAAGCCCTTCTGTTGGCTGGTATATGAAAAATTGGTACCTAAATAAGTTCTGCATTGTACTGCAGATAATAACTTTAGCAATGGTTTTATATACAAATTTGCCCATTGACATAGGAATCTGTAAAATAAAACAGGTAATTTATCACCTTCAATTGAATCCAGCCTTTAAAAGAACAGTACATATTTTTTAATGAAAAACATGTTTTAGGGCTTTTCCTTCTTAGTTAAAACTATAGTACTTCCATCGCTGGATGCCACATCTTCCAGATTTATTATAATTTAACTAGTTGAACAGCCCATTACACGGGCCACAGTGCCTCTGGCAGCCGGTCGCGGGGCAGTCACGCGCAGTGGAGACTGCCCGCGCCGTGGCTGATACAGAGCCGGGCGCTCCGAAGGAGCGTCCGGCTCTGTATCAGCCACGGCGCGGGCAGTCTCTAATGCGCATGACTGCCGCACGCGCAGCAGTGTCTACTGCGCATGTTGGGCGTTACACACGATTTAGCGAATTATTATATAGGAGATGATGTTTTTTAAATTAACAGTACCCTCTAGTTACCAGATTTCACATACTTGCTCTGTTGTATTTTGGGGCAGTGGTAAGTCTCTGACAACAGTTCTTCACAATGTATGATTGTAATGCTGTATCACTTTCTGTCAGTTTGCGTTAAACAACTGTCAGCAATAGGAGTATGCTTGTTTTACTCAACAAGAAAAGCCCTATTTACTCCTTCTTTAAATCTTTCTGTTGCAAAATGTATCTCTTTAAGGACCAGAGGGGTATACAATACATTGCAAACCAACATGTTGTACACCCTTCCGGTCCTTAAAGGGTTAAGGGTCACTTATTCCAATAGACAGTTTCCCTTTAACAACATAACTACTGTTAAACTTTACACTCAGGAAGACATTTCAACTTTTGCTGCTGGTAACAAGAGGCACCTTCTTACAACTATGTTTCCTGATTAGAAATCTCAAAATTACGTGTAATATATTTTATCCCATCACATGCTAAACTTATGTATTAGTATAAAAACAGAACTGAAGTAATATGTTTGTTTCTTTTAACCTGTGTTTTAGGGTACACAGATCATCCCAAACATGACATCTGTTTTAAAGGATGAGACAATTTGGGAGAAGCCATATCAGTTTTACCCAGGGCACTTCCTGGACCCAAAAGGCAATTTTGTGAAAAGAGAAGCTTTTATTCCTTTTTCTGCTGGTAAATATTTTGGGAAACTGTGGTGGTGTTACATGAATATTAACAAATCTCTTAGTTTCTAGAGAATCTTCTGTGTGTTGGACAATGCAGATGTCTCTATTATCAAAGGAGGAATTAACAATGGCAATTTCCCATTTTCCAATCAATTGCAATGGAAAAAGTGTGGAACAGCTTCGTCTGATCTCCTGCCAAATGGTGTTTTATCTCTTTATTTCTTTTAAGGTCCTGTGGAAGCTAGAGTAATTGTATGACAAACCAACGGCTCCAGATGTGAAAAATTATAATTCTCACAATTTCCATCAATGTACATAGGGATTTTAACTCATTGTATGCTCCCACACATTACTCTGCAATGAGTTAGATAGCTCTCTAGCATTCAAGTGGCTAAATGCCCCATTGACATCAATGATTATTTTTATTTGTCCACTGTGGTACAGTTGGTTTTCTTCAGAATTGGACCAGTTTCCTATTGCCCAGAGGGCTCTAGAGTTTTTGATTTTGTTCCCACTGGGAAACTCTAATATTCTTATCAGGGCTGTTATTATAATAGGCAAAGTGGGTAGCTGTCCAAGGCCACTGAAGGGAGATGGCACACCTCAATCAAATTCTGATTCTCATACATCATGGTTTGGAAGCCCCTGTTCCTCTCTCCTGTTATCTGGGCTGATCACACATTATAGTTTGCTCTATTTTGAAGCCAGGTGTGAGCATTATAATCACTATTTGCAGATATGCAGGAATGAAAACTCATTATCTTCACAAGCTACAGTAGGTGTGAGTACTTTGCATTGTTTGAACCCAAGTACAATCTCAACATGAAGCTGATTTAATGTTGCTATCAACATGATCACTCACTTTTAGCAGAAGGTGGACTCAGGTGTAGTTATTACTTAACTCCCTGGATGCTAGATAGTTGATCGCCACATTACATCACAATGCATTAGAAACTTCTCTAGCATGCATGGGTTTAAGGGAGCCCTCTCCTTTATGCTTTGCCCAGAGCCTACCAGGTTCTTATGAGGTCCAGCTGGGATTAATCTACTATATGAAAAGTATAGTTTTGTAAATTTAAGTTCTCAGCTGCCCCTCTCCAAGGAGGCCCACTAAAGGTCTCGGGTTTTGCTGTTTCTCTTGTGTAGAGAAGATTTGCATGACATTTTCGGCACTGGATCATCTATCAGACTGATATGAATTTGGACATTTGTTTTCTGTAATGGTAAATGCAAAATAAAAAATGACTGAGCAGCACATGAGAGGTCACCATCCCCAAGAATAAACTTTTTTATCTGTTTTATCTGTTCAGTGTGGGCTTGGCACACCTCTTGTTTTGTAGTTTTGCAAATACCTAGAATGCCAATTTATGAGGTCTACCTCAACTATGCTGACCACTCCCACATTCTCTGTAGTGGGAATCAGTACAATCCCAGTGGGCCTTCACACTCATTCCTTGTTTTGGTAAATATGTGTTTATCAGTATACACACCCATTTACTGGTCACTTTTAACCCTTTGAATGCTGAAGAGGTCTCCAGTCTTTGTGATTTGTGAAACAATAGTACGAAATGTGTAGGGGGCTTCTCCAGCAGCTACAGGTTTACAGGGCTTTTGTTCTGCTTATATGTTGCAGGCTAAGCATTATTTCTCTTACATCCAATATGGAACACCGGTACAGTGGGGATGAGTCCCTCCTCCTGGAGGGCAGGGCACATCACAAAAGACTGGGTCTTTGGGGTGGAGACTCCCTCCTCTTGCTCCAGCTCAACCTCCCTCCTTCCCAGAATTCATGTGTCCTGCAAAGCAGCTGGAAGTGCAGTGACCATCCTGTTAGTTTTCTTAGGTTTCTATTATTTTTTCTTTACATGTGGGGCTGCATACTTGCCCATTAGATGGGCTTCCATTAGTGATGAGCGAGCACCCCAATGCTCGGGTGTTCGGGTGCTCTGACCGAGCGCCCCCGGAGGCTCGAGTGCTCGGCCGAGCACCCGAGCCCCATTGAAGTCAATGGGAGGACTCGAGCATTACACCAGGCACCCCCTGCTCTGATGAGGGGAGGGTGCCTGGTCCATAGGAAAAGAGCAGAAAAGGATGGAAACACCACAGAAATGGTTCAGGGACAGCATAGGGAGGATGTCTGGATGCATCTTGGACTCCAACATCGCTGCTGGGAACGATCTTTCGCCCGTAGTACGCCATTTTTACAGACTGACCATAAAACACACAAAAAGGAAAATAAAAACGACTTTAGGCGAAAAATTGTTACCAAACAATATTTGCTGTATATTTACTTGTATATCATCTGCAAATTATCCCAAAAATTTCCTTGATTTTCTGAAGTGAGGCCATGATTAAGAGGGAAACGTGCGCAGAGGCAAATTCTCCCAAAAATTTCCTTGATTTTCTGAAGTGAGGCCATGATTAAGAGGGAAACGTGCGCAGAGGCAAATTATCCCAAAAATGTCCTTGATTTTCTGAAGTGAGGCCATGATTAAGAGGGAAACGTGCGCAGAGGCAAATTCTCCCAAAAATTTCCTTGATTTTCTGAAGTGAGGCCATGATTAAGAGGGAAACGTGCGCAGAGGCAAATTCTCCCAAAAATGTCCTTGATTTTATTGAACTGAGGCCATGATTAAGAGGGAAACGTGCGCTGAGCTGACCATCTAAAACATTATGGGTGAGGGTCTGCTGCAGAGCTGACCATCCTAAACATTATATGCGAAGGCCCGCTAGTGAGCTGACGCTATAAAACATTATATGAGAGGGCCCGTTAGAGAGCTGACCCAATAAAACATTATATGAGAAGGCCCGCTGGTGAGCTGACCTATATAAAAATTGTCAAACAGGGCCCGCTGGTGAGCTGGCCCTATATAAAAATTATAGCACAGGGCCCGCTGGTGAGCTGGCCCTATATAAAAATTATAGCACAGGGCATATGGAAGAGGAGGAGGAGGATGAGAAGATTAAGAGTCAACCATATACCCGTTTTTTGGGTGGAAGGGGTGAATGGGAATACAGAGTATTCCCATCATTGTAAATAACATATATAAAGTGAGTTTATGTTCCCCCGGGGCTTTCCTCCAGTGGAGTGGAGAAGTCAGGGGAAATCCAGGCCTTGTTCATTTTTATAAGTGTCAACCTATCAGCATTGTCGGTGGAAAGGCGGATACGCTTATCTGTTATGATGCCACCAGCAGCACTAAATACCCGCTCAGACAGAACGCTGGCGGCAGGGCAGGCCAGCACCTCCAAGGCGTAGAGTGCCAGTTCATACCACGTGTCCAGCTTGGACACCCAGTAGTTGTAAGGCACAGAGGGATCATTGAGGACGCTGACACGGTCTGCTACGTACTCCTTCACCATCTTCCAAAACTTTTCCCTCCTTGTGACACTAGGCTGCGCATCAGGGTGAGGGTGCTGGCGGGGTGTCATGAAGGTGTCCCACGCCTTGGAGAGTGTTGCCCTGCCTTTGTCGGAACTGCTGTGTGCTCCCCTTTTCTCCCCTTCTCGGTTGGCCAAGGTAGCACGTACTCTGCCGCCAGCGTTGTCAGATGGAAAATTTTGGAGCAATTTTTCAACAAGAACCTTCTGGTATTGCACCATTTTGCTTGTCCTCTCCACCGGAGGAATGAGAGATGAGAAATTCTCTTTGTAGCGGGGGTCCAGAAGGGTGAACACCCAGTAATCCATGTTGTCTAAAATGCGTACAACGCGTGGGTCACGGGAAAGGCAGCCTAACATAAAGTCAGCCATGTGTGCCAGAGTACCAACAGGCAAGATTTCGCTGTCCTCACCAGGAGGATGACTCTCAATATCCTCATCCTCTTCCTCCTCTTCTGCCCACCCACGCTGAAGAGATGGAACTAAAGTTCCATGGCTACCCTCTGTAGCGGAGGCAACCGTGTCTTCCTCCTCCTCCTCCGCCTCCTCCAATTGTCGCTGAGAAGACGAAGTGAGGGTGCTCTGGCTATCACCTTGTGTAAGCTCTTCCTCCCCCATTTCCACCTCTTCCACATGCAAAGCGTCGGTTTTAATTGTGAGCAGCGAGCGTTTCAGTAGACACAGAAGTGGGATGGTTACCATCTGTGTCGATTCCTCAAAATTGCGTAAAACCTCGCAGAGGTCTGACATCCATTCCCACTCCTCACTTCTGATTACAGGAAGTTGAACGGAGAGGCGACGACCGTGTAACAGCTGGTACTCCACTACTGCCCTCTGCTGCTCACAAAGCCGGGCCAACATGTGGAAGGTGGAGTTCCAGCGCGTGCTCACGTCACACAGCAGTCGGTGAGCTGGCAATTGTAAGCGCTGCTGCAGCTTCAACAGGCCGGCCGAAGCTGTAGATGACTTACGGAAATGTGCACACACGCGGCGCACCTTGGTCAAGAGATCATGCACATTGGGGTAGGTTTTTAGAAATCGCTGAACCACTAAATTAAATACATGCGCTAGGCATGGTACGTGTGTGAGCTTGCCGAGCTCCAAAGCCGCCACCAAGTTACGCCCATTATCACACACAACCATGCCTGGTTGCAGGTTGAGTGGCGAGAGCCACTGCTCGGTCTGGTGACTAATCCCCTGCAACAGCTCTGAGGCCGTGTGCTGTTTGTCCCCAAGGCAGATCAGCTTCAGCACGGCCTGTTGACGCTTCCCCACTGCAGTGCTACACTGCTTCCAGCTACTGGCTGATGGGGGAGTGGCGCTGCGTGTAGAGAATTCGGAGGTGGAAACGGAGGAGGAGGAGCCAATAACGTAGGTGCTGGCGGAAACCCTGATGGAGGTAGGGCCCGCAATCCTCGGCGTGGGTAGCACCCGTGCCATCCCAGGGTCCGAGTCGCTCCCAGCCTCCACGACATTCAACCAGTGTGCCGTCAGGGAAATGTAGCGTCCCTGGCCACAAGCACTTGTCCATGTGTCAGTCGTTAAGTGGACCTTCCCAGTAACTGCGTTGGTCAGGGCACGGGTGATGTTACGGGACACATGGTGGTGTAATGCGGGGATGGCACACCGGGAAAAGTAGTGGCGGCTGGGGACCGCGTACCGAGGGACAGCTGCTGCCATCAGGCTGCGTAAGGACTCAGTGTCCACAAGCCTAAATGGCAGCATTTCGATGGCCAGTAATTTGGAAAGGTGTGAGGTTAGTGCTATGGCCTGTGGGTGGGTGGCTGGGTATTTTCTCTTGCGCTCAAATGCCTGGGGTAACGACATTTGGACGCTGTGCTGGGACAGGGAAGTGGATGTGGTCGCTGATGGTGCTTCAGATGGTACAGGTGCAGGGCGGGAGGTATGCGGGCCTGCGCCTTCGACAGGCGATTGGCCGGCACCGAAAACAGGGGAAGAGGAGGCAGTGGTGTGGCCTGCAGACACAGATGGGCGATCCAGGCGTTCCTCCCACTTATTACGGTGCTTGGATGCCATGTGTCGGATCATGCTGGTGGTGGTGAGGTTTCTAGTGTTCATGCCTCGGCTCATTCTGGTGTGGCACAGGTTGCAAACTACAATTCTTTTGTCGTCTTCACTTTCCTTAAAAAAACGCCATACCGCGGAACACCTACCCTTTGGCAAGGTAGATTTACGCAAGGGGGTGCTCCGTGGAACATTTGCGGGCCGGTTTGGTGCGGTCCGCCTTCTTTCTGTAGCCACACCACTGCCTCTTCCAGCCTGTTGCGGTGCTGCAGATGGCTCACCCTCAGGACTGCTGTCATCGCTCGGCTCTACACCTTCCCAGGTGGGGTCAGTCACCTCATCGTCCACCAAGTCCTCCTCCACTTCCTCACTCTGATCATCCTCCTCATGTCTTGATCCCACCACATACTCAGTCATTGACAACTGTATAACATTCTCCTCAACAAGGTCTTGAGACGGTAATAGTGGTTGATTTAATGGCAACTGTGTCTCATCATCATCATCATCATCCACTACTTCCTTTGACCTTAAATGCCGTTCACATCTGTCATCTTCTTGTGATTGGGTACCCTCTAGAGGTTGTGAATCAGGGCACAAGATGTCATGTTCCTCTGCAAGCGTGCTTGGAGAGAGGGTCAAATGAAGGATTGGTGATGAGACGAGCTCCTCACTATATCCCAGTGTGGGATCACTTCTTTGACCAGACCGTGTATGGTGGGAGGAAGGATGATCAGAGTGAGGATTATGTTGACCAGACTCTTGGCTACTGAGAGTGGACTTGGTGGAAGACAGGGTGGTGCTTAACCGACTGGAAGCAGTATCAGCTGACATCCAACCGACCACCTGTTCGCAGTGGTCGGACCTCGAGAGTGATGTCCTGCGACGCCCTGTGAAATGAGACATGAAGCTAGGTATGGTGGATGTCTTTCTTTCTTGTGCTCTGGCACCAGGCACAGTTTCTCCGCGTCCTGACCCGCGCCCTGAACTATCAGGATCACGTCCACTTCCCCGTCCCTTTTTACCCGCCTTCTTCATCTTACACGGAATATGTGACTTTAATATTTGAGTTTGAAAACTTAACAGTATTTCTTCCTATTCTGCAACTGTGCAGAGTGCACAGAATAGGCTGCTAAACTGCGGTGACACACACTGAATGGAATATGTGACTTTAATATTTTAGTTTGAAAACTTAACAGTATTTCTTCCTATTCTGCAACTGTGCAGAGTACACAGAATAGGCTGCTAAACTGCGGTGACACACACTGAATGGAATATGTGACTTTAATATTTGAGTTTGAAAACTTAACAGTATTTCTTCCTATTCTGCAACTGTGCAGAGTACACAGAATAGGCTGCTAAACTGCGGTGACACACACTGAATGGAATATGTGACTTTAATATTTTAGTTTGAAAACTTAACAGTATTTCTTCCTATTCTGCAACTGTGCAGAGTACACAGAATAGGCTGCTAAACTGCGGTGACGAACACAGAATGGAATATGTGACTTTAATATTTGAGTTTGAAAACTTAACAGTATTTCTTCCTATTCTGCAACTGTGCAGAGTACACAGAATAGGCTGCTAAACTGCGGTGACACACACTGAATGGAATATGTGACTTTAATATTTGAGTTTGAAAACTTAACAGTATTTCTTCCTATTCTGCAACTGTGCAGAGTACACAGAATAGGCTGCTAAACTGCGGTGACACACACTGAATGGAATATGTGACTTTAATATTTGAGTTTGAAAACTTAACAGTATTTCTTCCTATTCTGCAACTGTGCAGAGTACACAGAATAGGCTGCTAAACTGCGGTGACACACACTGAATGGAATATGTGACTTTAATATTTTAGTTTGAAAACTTAACAGTATTTCTTCCTATTCTGCAACTGTGCAGAGTACACAGAATAGGCTGCTAAACTGCGGTGACGAACACAGAATGGAATATGTGACTTTAATATTTGAGTTTGAAAACTTAACAGTATTTCTTCCTATTCTGCAACTGTGCAGAGTACACAGAATAGGCTGCTAAACTGCAGTGACACACACTGAATGGAATATGTGACTTTAATATTTTAGTTTGAAAACTTAACAGTATTTCTTCCTATTCTGCAACTGTGCAGAGTACACAGAATAGGCTGCTAAACTGCGGTGACGAACACAGAATGGAATATGTGACTTTAATATTTGAGTTTGAAAACTTAACAGTATTTCTTCCTATTCTGCAACTGTGCAGAGTACACAGAATAGGCTGCTAAACTGCGGTGACACACACTGAATGGAATATGTGACTTTAATATTTGAGTTTGAAAACTTAACAGTATTTCTTCCTATTCTGCAACTGTGCAGAGTACACAGAATAGGCTGCTAAACTGCGGTGACACACACTGAATGGAATATGTGACTTTAATATTTGAGTTTGAAAACTTAACAGTATTTCTTCCTATTCTGCAACTGTGCAGAGTACACAGAATAGGCTGCTAAACTGCGGTGACGAACACAGAATGGAATATGTGACTTTAATATTTGAGTTTGAAAACTTAACAGTATTTCTTCCTATTCTGCAACTGTGCAGAGTACACAGAATAGGCTGCTAAACTGCAGTGACACACACTGAATGGAATATGTGACTTTAATATTTTAGTTTGAAAACTTAACAGTATTTCTTCCTATTCTGCAACTGTGCAGAGTACACAGAATAGGCTGCTAAACTGCGGTGACACACACTGAATGGAATATGTGACTTTAATATTTGAGTTTGAAAACTTAACAGTATTTCTTCCTATTCTGCAACTGTGCAGAGTACACAGAATAGGCTGCTAAACTGCGGTGACACACACTGAATGGAATATGTGACTTTAATATTTTAGTTTGAAAACTTAACAGTATTTCTTCCTATTCTGCAACTGTGCAGAGTACACAGAATAGGCTGCTAAACTGCGGTGACGAACACAGAATGGAATATGTGACTTTAATATTTGAGTTTGAAAACTTAACAGTATTTCTTCCTATTCTGCAACTGTGCAGAGTACACAGAATAGGCTGCTAAACTGCAGTGACACACACTGAATGGAATATGTGACTTTAATATTTGAGTTTGAAAACTTAACAGTATTTCTTCCTATTCTGCAACTGTGCAGAGTACACAGAATAGGCTGCTAAACTGCGGTGACGAACACAGAATGGAATATGTGACTTTAATATTTGAGTTTGAAAACTTAACAGTATTTCTTCCTATTCTGCAACTGTGCAGAGTACACAGAATAGGCTGCTAAACTGCGGTGACACACACTGAATGGAATATGTGACTTTAATATTTTAGTTTGAAAACTTAACAGTATTTCTTCCTATTCTGCAACTGTGCAGAGTACACAGAATAGGCTGCTAAACTGCGGTGACACACACTGAATGGAATATGTGACTTTAATATTTTAGTTTGAAAACTTAACAGTATTTCTTCCTATTCTGCAACTGTGCAGAGTACACAGAATAGGCTGCTAAACTGCGGTGACGAACACAGAATGGAATATGTGACTTTAATATTTGAGTTTGAAAACTTAACAGTATTTCTTCCTATTCTGCAACTGTGCAGAGTACACAGAATAGGCTGCTAAACTGCGGTGACACACACTGAATGGAATATGTGACTTTAATATTTTAGTTTGAAAACTTAACAGTATTTCTTCCTATTCTGCAACTGTGCAGAGTACACAGAATAGGCTGCTAAACTGCGGTGACGCACACTGAATGGAATATGTGACTTTGATATTTTAGTTTGAAGACTTAACAGTATTTCTTCCTATTCTGCAACTCTGCACAGTACACAGAATGTGCTGCTAAACTGCGGCGAAGCACACTGAATGGAATATGTGACTTTGATATTTTAGTTTGAAGACTTAACAGTATTTCTTCCTATTCTGCAACTCTGCACAGTACACAGAATGTGCTGCTAAACTGCGGCGAAGCACACTGAATGGAATATGTGACTTTGATATTTTAGTTTGAAGACTTAACAGTATTTCTTCCTATTCTGCAACTCTGCACAGTACACAGAATGTGCTGCTAAACTGCGGCGACGCACACTGAATGGAATATGTGACTTTGATATTTTAGTTTGAAGACTTAACAGAATGTGCTCTAATCTGCAACTTTGCACACTAAACAGAATGTGCTCTAATCTGCAACTTTGCACACTAAACAGAATGTGCTCTAATCTGCAACTTTGCACACTAAACAGAATGTGCTCTAATCTGCAACTTTGCACACTAAACAGAATGTGCTCTAATCTGCAACTTTGCACACTAAACAGAATATATGTTTTTTTTTTTTTTTTTTTTTTTTCTTTCCCCCCACACAAAATAACCTGCTGCCCCCACACACAGTAGTCCTAAAAAGGACTTTTGGTTCTTTTTTTTTCACAATCGCTTTTTTTCTCCCTACACTGACTTTCCCTTCCTATCCTCATCTCTCCCTGGCTAAGACTGAGCCGAACTCGCTGGTCAGGTGCTATACAGCACCCGACCACGGGTTCTGGCCAGCCAATCAGTGTAATGCCAGCAGCCAACATGGCTGCTGGCATTACACTGATGTCAGAGCCTCCCTGCACGTTTATTGGCTGCGCAGCAGCCGCAAAACGTGCGGGGAGGAGACCCGAACATGGCGGGCGAGCACATGCGGTACTCGTACGAGTACCGCCATGTGCCGAGCAGAGCGATGCTCGAGCCGATCCGAGCATCGGCCGAGCATGCTCGCTCAACACTAGCTTCCATCTCTGGGCTTCCCTGGAGTTTGATTGCCTAGTTCACAGGAGCTTTGTGGACCTTTCTTGCCCTGTGACTGAGTCTCTGAGATTCTGTCCTTATCCTATGATGGGAACCTGAAGACTAAAGATTGGTGAGTAACCCTTTGAGTGCCTTGGTCCACTATATGTCCCACGTTGAGCTGCTTTACAAATGCTGTGTGTCTGCCATAGATTGTGCACTCATTCTTGACTCTTATCTCTTCATTGGGCCTTGGAGTACAGATGACTGCTATATCTTTTTGTTAGTTTAACCATTTCCTTGCTATCTCTGCAATGCTGACTATTTGTGAGATTATAATGGGCTAGGCAGCTTTGGGGGGCTTACTTCTACTCTGTTTATTTTGCACTTGACAAAGAACACTGCCCTTCCCCTGGTGGAAGCTGTGGGGCTCAAGGACCAGGCAGATAAGAAGCTTGATTCCTTACTCAGGGCCAAATTTGTGTGCTGATGTGTCTAGGTAGGACATTCAGGTTTTGGTGGCCAATATCATGGAAGCCAACACTTATATTACTGAAGCTTTATTTGATGCGGCCAGGTTTCCTGGAAAATCCTCTGCATTTTCTGTTTCTGAGCGCTGCACCCTTGGCTCAAGATTTTGTCTGCAGAGAAGTCACTAGTGTACTTGCCTTTTCAGGACAGGGCCCTCTTTGAAGCGAAAGGGATGTTATGTGTGTGCTTAGTCCGTGAGTGTAATAATTGATAGAACTACAGCATTTGTTTGTACTGCTATTTGCTTGTGAGTATCACGAACTGAACCCAGCGTCACTGGAGAACTGTTGGAAGAAATAGAAAAACAGCGCAACATAACAAAACTGTCTCTAAGCGTAGTAGTCCATAGAAATATTCAATTGGTAAAATCCTCTGTGCCCTTTTAGAAATCTACTCACATTATATGGAGGCTTCTCCTGCCTCTCAGTTTCTATAGACTACTATGCTTAGAGGCAGTTTTGTTCTGTTGCTCTGTTTTTCTATTTCTTCCTACAGGACCCTTTTTGAGCCTGACATGAAACAAATCACTAGCAAACATTACTGATGGAAAGAGCACTAAGCGGCCTTTTCTTGGATTTAATTCCCCCCACCATTCCAAGGTGCAGAGGGTTCAAAACCCTCAAGTTTCCCAACAGCACCCCACCGCAAAGCCTAGACAGGCTTGGCAGCGCAAGCCAACAGCAAATTCAGCATGACTATTGGAATAATGGTCCATCGTTCTCTGTGGGGGTCTGTCCAAGCTTTTTCCGAGACACCTGGGCATCTTCCGTAAAGTACCAGTCGGTGGTATCAGAAAGGTACAGCATTGATGTCTGATCCATTCCTCCATATCGCTTCTTTTCCTCAAAGGTTCCACTGAACCCAGAAAAGGAGAGGCTCTTTCATGAAGCCGTTTCCACATTGGTGCTGGACCCAGCCTAAGATCACTTTTCAGGTTTCTATTCCAACCTTTTTGTGGCACCCAAGATGGACAGTGGCTGCCGTCCTATCCTGGACCTGAAATGTCTCAACAGGTGCATGGTTGCTACGCACTTCAAGATTAAATCTGTCATCTCTACAATGTGCCCGGGGAGCATCTAGCCTTCCTGGATCTTCAGGATAAATATCTGCATGTCCCTGTCCACCAGGACTGCCAACGCTATCTGTGTTTTGCTTTTGGCTGCAATCACTGCCAGTTCATGGCTCTGCTATTTGGCCTGGCCCAGAATCCGCAAAGACCATGGTAGTATTGGCTGCATTCATCCATGCCCAAGGCATTTCTCAGACTCAATATTTGGATGATCTCTTGATCAAGGCTCCTTCA
The DNA here is from genome assembly GCA_037306005.1 of Rhinophrynus dorsalis. NCBI lineage: Eukaryota > Metazoa > Chordata > Amphibia > Anura > Rhinophrynidae > Rhinophrynus > Rhinophrynus dorsalis. Next base: position 118,258,063 of record CM074722.1, read on the forward strand.
GAAGACCACTTGGCTCACCATATCCAAGAGTGCTGGGGCTGGGGAGTGACACTGGGTCACTTGGATGCCAAGGTGAATCTGGGGAGGAGAGTATTTTGTCCATTAACATTCTGGAACTCAGAGTGGTTCGTCTAGCCCTCTTACAGTGTTCACAGGCTCTCACAGGGATTATGGTGAGAGTTCATTAGGACAATTCCATAAATTGCCAAAGGGGAAACCTGCAGCAAGATGTCATGGAGAGAGGTGGAAGCTCATATTCCAGCCATCTCAGCTCTACACATTCCAAGAGTGGAAAACATACTGGCAGACTTTCTCCGTCATCAAGAATTAAATGCAAGAAACTGGGAGCTCCATCTCTAGGAAATCTATCAGATAGTTCAACACTGGGGGAGGGGTCTCAGCAATAGACCTAATAACAACAAGGGAGAACAGGAAGATTCTGATATTCTGTGCTCAAACAAGGGATCCTCGCCATGGATGCCATGACCATTAAATGGAGTTTCCATCTGTCCTATGTGTCCCCAATTCTTTTCATCCCCTGGGTGATCCAGAGGATCAGGATGGACAAGGTAATGGTTTGAAGACATCATTAGTTTGTCCATTCAGGATCTGATCTTCCTACCATCCAGACCAATCTGTTACTTCAGGTTCCCTTGCGGTACGAGGACATAGAGAGACTGGCTTTGACAGCACGGCTCTTGAAACCACCATTCTTAATTGAAAATGATTTTCTGATTATGTCATCTACGCCATTATCCAGGCTCAGAAGCCGGGTTCTCCTATGGCGTACCATAGGGTCTCATCCTTTTTTCACCTGTGGTGTGTGGTCAGTGGACAAGAATGGGTTTCCACAGGTCTTTGATATGTCCATGGTGTTATCCTTCCATCAGGATGGAGCCAACAAGGGGCTCAGCTTGAATTCCCTCTCAGCCCTCTCTGTTGTTTTTCAGAACAAATCCCGGATGTGAAGAGTTTTATACAGGGTGTGGCTCAAAACTTTCCTTCCTTTCGGGATCCCATACCTCCATGGTATCTCAATCTGGCCTGGACTTCCTCCAGAGACCTCCTTTTGAGCCTTTGGCCTCCATCTCCCTGTGCCAACTGACGCTGAAGATGGATGTTTTCCTAACAGTTGTCTCTGTCAGGAGGGTGGCTGAGTTGCAAGCTCTGTCTTGCAAACCTCCATTCCTGGTCATTCACATTGTACCTGTCAGGATTTTCTTCCTAAGGTTGTCTCAGATATGTAAATCAGAGCCTATCTGAGATGAATTCATGAAATAAATACTACACTATAATTGTGCTACCTTTTTTTGTTCTCTTTAAATACTAGTAAATCCAGAACACTGGGCACGTCTCCTGGTGGGGTTCAACTCTCTCAAATTTCTGATGTCTTAAGTGCAATCACTTTATTCACTATTTTAGGATTCACTAAGAGGTAGTCAATTATTGGACCTCCAGCTGTTGGTTACTGTAACTCCCATCATTGCCAAACAGCCATGGCCATTTGGGAATTGTAGTCCCCAACTCCTGTACAAGGAGGTATCAACTTCAGGATGAGTAGTAGCATTTGCATGGATATGAGAGATACAGGTCTGAATTTTGAGTGTTATGTATCGGTACACATTAGTGTTGAGCGAGCATGCTCGGCCGATGCTCGGATCGGCTCGAGCATCGCTCTGCTCGGCACATGGCGGTACTCGTACGAGTACCGCATGTGCTCGCCCGCCATGTTCGGGTCTCCTCCCCGCACGTTTTGCGGCTGCTGCGCAGCCAATAAACGTGCAGGGAGGCTCTGACATCGGTGTAATGCCAGCAGCCATGTTGGCTGCTGGCATTACACTGATTGGCTGGCCAGAACCCGTGGTCAGGTGCTGTATAGCACCTGACCATCGAGTTCGGCTCAGTCTGAGCCAGGGAGAGCTGAGGATAGGAAGGGAAAGGCAGTGTAGGGAGGAAAAAAACAAAAATTGTGAAAAAAAAAGAACCAAAAGTCCTTTTTAGGACTACTGTGTGTGGGGGCAGCAGGTTATTTGGTGTGGGGGGAAAAAAACAAAAACAAAAAAAAAAAAATATATATATTCTGTTTAGTGTGCAAAGTTGCAGATTAGAGCACATTCTGTTTAGTGTGCACAGTTGCAGATTAGAGCACATTCTGTTTAGTGTGCAAAGTTGCAGATTAGAGCACATTCTGTTTAGTGTGCAAAGTTGCAGATTAGAGCACATTCTGTTTAGTGTGCAAAGTTGCAGATTAGAGCACATTCTGTTAAGTCTTCAAACTAAAATATCAAAGTCACGTATTCCATTCAGTGTGCGTCGCCGCAGTTTAGCAGCACATTCTGAGTACTGTGCAGAGTTGCAGAATAGGAAGAAATACTGTTAAGTCTTCAAACTAAAATATCAAAGTCACGTATTCCATTCAGTGTGCGTCGCCGCAGTTTAGCAGCACATTCTGAGTACTGTGCAGAGTTGCAGAATAGGAAGAAATACTGTTAAGTCTTCAAACTAAAATATCAAAGTCACATATTCCATTCAGTGTGCTTCGCCGCAGTTTAGCAGCACATTCTGTGTACTGTGCAGAGTTGCAGAATAGGAAGAAATACTGTTAAGTCTTCAAACTAAAATATCAAAGTCACATATTCCATTCAGTGTGCTTCGCCGCAGTTTAGCAGCACATTCTGTGTACTGTGCAGAGTTGCAGAATAGGAAGAAATACTGTTAAGTCTTCAAACTAAAATATCAAAGTCACATATTCCATTCAGTGTCTTTCACCGCCGTTTAACAGCCTATTCTGTGTACTCTGTACAGTTCCAGAATTATAAGAAATACTGTTAAGTTTTCAAACTCAAATATCAAAGTCACATATTCCATTCAGTGTGCTTCGCCGCAGTGTAGCAGCACATTCTGTGTACTGTGCAGAGTTGCAGAATAGGAAGAAATACTGTTAAGTCTTCAAACTAAAATATCAAAGTCACATATTCCATTCAGTGTATTTCACCGCCGTTTAACAGCCTATTCTGTGTACTCTGTACAGTTGCAGAATTATAAGAAATACTGTTAAGTTTTCAAACTCAAATATTAAAGTCACATATTCCATTCAGTGTCTTTCACCGCCGTTTAACAGCCTATTCTGTGTACTCTGTACAGTTCCAGAATTATAAGAAATACTGTTAAGTTTTCAAACTCAAATATTAAAGTCACATATTCCATTCAGTGTCTTTCACCGCCGTTTAACAGCCTATTCTGTGTACTCTGTACAGTTGCAGAATTATAAGAAATACTGTTAAGTTTTCAAACTCAAATATTAAAGTCACATATTCCATTCAGTGTGTTTCACCGCCGTTTAACAGCCTATTCTGTGTACTCTGTACAGTTGCAGAATAATAAGAAATACTGTTAAGTTTTCAAACTCAAATATTAAAGTCACATATTCTGTGTAAGATGAAGAAGGCGGGTAAAAAGGGATGGGGAAGTGGACGTGATCCTGAAAGTTCAGGGCGCGGGTCAGGACGCGGAGAAACTGTGCCTGGTGCCAGAGCACAAGAAAGAAAGACATCCACCATACCTAGCTTCATGTGTAATTTTACAGGGCGTCGCAGGAAATTTTTGGGAGAATTTGCCTCTGCGCACGTTTCCCTCTTAATCATGGCCTCAGTTCTGAAAATCAAGGAAATTTTTGGGATAATTTGCCTCTGCGCACGTTTCCCTCTTAATCATGGCCTCAGTTCTGAAAATCAAGGAAATTTTTGGGAGAATTTGCCTCTGCGCACGTTTCCCTCTTAATCATGGCCTCAGTTCTGAAAATCAAGGAAATTTTTGGGATAATTTGCCTCTGCGCACGTTTCCCTCTTAATCATGGCCTCACTTCAGAAAATCGATGAAATTTTTGGGAGAATTTGCAGATGATATACAAGTAAATATACAGCAAATACTGTTTGGTAACAATTTTTCGCCTAAAGTCGTTTTTATTTTCCTTTTTGTGTGTTTTACGGTCAGTCTGTAAAAATGGCGTACTACGGGCGAAAGATCGTTCCCAGCAGCGATGTTGGAGTCCAAGGTGCATCCAGACATCCTCCCTATGCTGTCCCTGAACCATTTCTGTAGTGTTTCCATCTTTTTCTGCCCTTTTCCTATGGACCAGGCACCCTCCCCTCATCAGAGCAGGGGGTGCCTGGTGTAATGCTCGAGTCCTCCCATTGACTTCAATGGGGCTCGGGTGCTCGGCCGAGCACTCGAGCCTCAGGGGGTGCTCGGTCAGAGCACCCGAACATCCGAGCATTGGGGTGCTCGCTCATCACTAGTACACATATCTATTTCTTTTCAATTGCACAGTCTTAGGGTTGCTATTTATTGCTTCTCTTTCCCATTTACTAACAGGTCGGCGTGCATGTTTGGGGGAACCCTTAGCCAGAATGGAGTTGTTTATCTTATTCACGAGTCTACTGCAGCACTTTGTCTTCAAGATCCCATGTAAGCAACCAAGACCTCGGGATGAACCCATATACATGTTTGGCTTCCTCCCCCCACCCTTTCAGATGTGTGCTGAGCTACGCTAATCAAGAAGAAAGATATACTCTAAATAGTAACAGGAATCAATTATTCATATTAATCAAGAAAGTGGTAACAACAGAAATCGCTCTTCTTGAGACATCATTAAAGTTCTGCAAACTGCAAAGCACTAAATTACATCAGAAAAACTGCAATTTTTCCTGAAAAAAATAATACCAAATCAGAATTTTTAAAGACAATGTCACATCAGAACAGATGTTAACATGTGGTGATTGGAGGGCATGCAAATAATATTCATATTCATGCAAATCTTGTTTACTCAACTTTTCTGTCTTCTAAATTTGAATCGGAGCTTTTAAATCTTGTGAGCTTTGTAGGATGAATAGGTGGTATAAACAATATTGCACAGAGCTTGATATTCATATGTATTTCTCTATGTATAAATAGGTTTTACAAATGTTGAAATTATAATTAATTAATGAATTTGTATTAATAACAGTATTCATCAGTTCTGTGAATAAAGACACAACTGACCTAAAAAGGAGTTTTTTTAAACAATTATATCTCGACAGCATTGAAAGATGCACAACAATTAGCAAAGCATCTGTCACAATACCCGCGGATAGGAAGGCCAGTAGAAGGAAGGAGTACCAAGTTGGAGGAACAGGGAACTTCTCCAACAAGGAATTACTGAGCAAGAGGCTGGGGTGAGAGGCTTGGGAACGGTGCTGTGGAGCGTGGGTTGCCTAGACCAGGGTTGTGCTGTGGCTAAGCCGCCTATAGGTGCTGGCCACGAAGCCAGATGTTGTGGTCCCCAGCAGAGGAGCCACTGGGTGACCCCGGATAACCCCAACCTAGACAAACTATACTAAGCAATCCCCAGGGAGAATAGACAAACACTCCATACAGGAACAGAGGTACTCACTCAGGAATCTGGAGCAGGTAGGTCCCCCGCAGAAGGAACAACAGGTTACATACACTGAGGCCGACAGAGGCAGAGACTGTAGTGGACAGGGTCACACGCAGGAAGACAGGAGACACAGGAGTTGGCAGAGGCAAGGTCAAGACGGTCCGGGTCATACACAGGCTGGCAGGCAACACAGTAGCAGGCAGAGGCAGGGTCGAACGGTTTGGGTCATACACAGGCAAGCAGGCAGCATAGGAGCAGGCAGAGGCTGGGTCAAATGGTCCAGGTCATACACAGGGAGAATGGCAGTACAGGAGGAGGCAGAGGCAAGGTCTAACAAGGTCCAGATCATACACTGGAAAACAGGCAACATAGGGACAGGCAGCGGCAAGGTCAGCAATCCGGGTCATACACAGGAGAACAGAGCTCAAGAACAGCAATGCAGACAGACGAGAAGCTATAACAACGCGTCTAAGCAGTGCAAGGCATCAGGTAAAAAAGGCCCTCAACCGGAAGGGCACCCGACATTGAGGTGTGGATGCCGGCCGGACCATAGAGAAAGTACAGTGAGCGGTCCGCTGGCATGCGCATAAGCACAGGAAGCAGGAGCAGGAGCGGAGGAACACAGCCAAGGCCAGGAGAAGCGGAAGAAAAGCCGTAGGAAGAAGCAGGCAAAAAGGGCAAGGGGGCAAGAGAGGCACAAGAGCAATTAATAGGAACTCAGAATGTAAGAATTACAGATCTCAACATTCTGTGCAGACGTTACGGTCCTTTTAGAGCACCTTGTCCAAGGTAATTCTAAATTACATTTAAGATAAATTTTAAACCAGGAATTGTAGGTTCATTGGGCCGTACATATAAAAGAGAAGTTGTGCAATTCTTGGGCAAACAAACTGCACTATAGGGGACTAATAAATATTGCAGTTGATTTAAATGGGCCTTCTAACCCCTCGAATGCTGGAGATGTATTCAACACATTATGACGCAATGCACTGGAGACCTCTGTAGCATTCAAAGGGTTAAAAGCCCCATTTTAACCAGTGGGACTTTGGGACTTTTTTTTGTTTAGTCTCCTGTGATGCAATTGATTTGCTTCTGAGTTTCTCTACTTTAGACACACAAAGTTCCACTGTGCTTAGCTAGTCCAACATTAGGCTATAGTGTATTCACACTTGCACTTGTTTTGTAGAACTGAAATAGCACAAAATCATGCCTTTGTTTCTTGTTTTTTGTACCACCAATGCTTGAAAACTGGGTACAGATTGCTTTATAATGCATGGTTGGTGTGATGCCATAAAAAAGCACTGGTAAATTTTCTCAGGGCAAAAAAGGAATGAAGCATTCCTGTATGAGATGCACTAGGCAAATAGCCAGTGTGAACAGCACCATACAGTGCAAAGATATCTCGGGTGATTTTTGTGTTTGTGTTTTTTTATACCCTGGAAACTCGAGTGTGAACAAACCCATATAAGTAAAACTGTCCAAAAAGACATTCTGAACAATTGCAAAGTATGAAAAAATGTTCATAATACTAAACAATGACAGTAGAAAGAATATAAATCAGGATAAGATCATAAAATAAAGTAAAACAAAGCATTTAAATGGATAGTAATGTTTCATAATAAAAGCAGCTCTAATTAATCATCATAGTATTTGGACTTTGGAGAGTGTTATTTCAATACTGTCAGAGTTGTAATTCAAGAGTAATTCAATGATAAAGTATCCCCCTCCCGCACCTTTTACTGATGTAACACTGTTCAGCCAGAGCAGAAGGGAGGTACCCAGGTAGACTGCAGTGAGGGACAATCTTCAATTAAGGGAAAAAGCTGAAAAGCTTGTCAAGGGGGGCAGGGCTTTCATTGTTCTTATAGAAAGAAGATTGTTATCTGTCTGGTCTATGGACTGCATTCCACATCTGAGAAGAGATGGCTTACACTAGGTAAAAAAGGCGGAAGGGGGAAACCTTGCTTGTGAATATCTCTAAAACCATAAAGGTTTGAGAGACAAGACTTATATCGTTCGTCATGTTTTTTTAATGCCTACAAAATAAAATAAAGATAAAACAAATTATTACTATCCCTTTAAAACACATAAATAAAATGTAACGGAATTTCAGTGCTCTAAACTCTTCTTATTTTTAATGCTTTGAAGATGTCTCAGATAAATAAAGAAGAAGGTTTTAATGCTGCTTTCACATGGGCAACATTAAAGCAGAACTAGGCAGCATTGGTGGTGGTGCTGGCTGTCAAAGGTACAGTGGTGGCTTATGGTGCGTTTTTACATTGGTGACTATCACTTCATGCAAATGCATTAAAGTCCAGCATCCCACATTTTTATTGTGTTCCCATAAGAAAGCATCAAATATGCAGTAAGGAAGGCCTGCACGTGTCCTGCGAGGTCACCTGCAGACCATTCACCATTGTGATACTCTGCAACTTCCAGTGAATAGTAAACTCACATAGGTGCCAGCCAATAATATCTAGCGGTACTCACATAGGCTGTCTGGCAGACACATTTCTTCTGCGTCTGGATCGGCAGTGGAAAGCAGGATATGTTGCACTGAAAGAACAGTTAGTTGGGATGATGGGAGATGTAGTACTCAACAGCTGAAGGTCAAACAATTGAACTACCTCTGTTTAACCCTTTGAGTGCCATAGGGGTGTCCAATGCGACAACTCAAAGGATTAAGGATTGTGACGCAATGCTTTACACTCCCCTCTTGTCATTAAAGCTTTAAACAATTATTTGTATGCAAAATAAAAATATTGCTTCATGATGTGAATAGGTTGGTGTTGAAGGGAAGTCAATCCATATTTATTCCAAGGGCAAACAGAGGAACCATATTTCAGGTGATCAGTTTACCTGGATGTGGCCAGAGCCACTGTGAGTGTAGGTGTATTCACAATGGTCAGTGCAGGTTCTATAGTGACTCTTCTACTGAACACAATAATAATTCAATACAGTACTTCTCATACGTTTTCAGTTTGTGGAACACTTTTGTCTACCATTAAATCCCTGTGGAACCATAAGAAATATATCCTATAACCACTCGTTGGAGATCTTTCTAACATGTAGAGGTTTTACATAGTTTGATATCAATTGTATTTGATGCAAGTTGATACCAGTAACTTAAAGTAACACTACCATCTCCAAGTAATTGTTACGGTTGGCAAGCAAAACCAGGAGTCATACGGTATAGTTAATAGAACCTTTATTATGAGAAGAATGACAGTAATGCAATATATAAATAAACACACAGTGGGTGATTGAAACAGCAAGCATTGTATCAGGAATAGCAGTCTCCCAATCTATGCACCACACTGTCCGAGACTAGGCCTCAGCCCACTGGAGTCTCGTGGTAAGGTAACGCCCAAGAGATACTGACTCAGCCTGCAGTCAGTAGCTAGAAGTCTGCTAGAGCCCCAGGTCAGTACTAGGAAGGATGTCTGAAAAAACGGAACCAACAAACTAATCGAACAGACAGAGCCTTCTAATAAGCACCAGATAGGATAGTCAGATGAGCCAAAGTCATACACGGAGCGGGTAGTCAGCCAGAGCCACATGTTTGCACCAGAAAGGATATCCACTGAAGCGATGGAATGCTGGATGCGCAGTGGATAGAGCCCCAGGTCAACACCAGAGTGGGTAGTCAGACAAGCCTAGGTCATACACGGAGCGGGTAGTCAGCCAGAGCCACGGGTTTGCACCAGATAGGGTATCCACTGGAGTGTATGTATGCTGGATGAGCAGTGGATAGAGCCCCAGGTCAACACCAGAGTGGGTAGTCAGACAAGCCTAGGTCATACACAGAAAGGGTAGTCAGCCAGAGCCACAGGTTTGAACCAGAAAGGATATCTGAGCCAATTCAGAACACCAAGGAGAATAGTCAGACAGAGCCACAGGTCAGCACCAGAATGGATGGACAGACAAGCCGGATCATACACAGGAATACTAGAAAATGAACTGCTCAGAACAACAAAGTAAGGGTGACTGAATCAGGACTCAGTCTGCCCTTTAACCCCATCTACAGGAAGTAGGTAGGAGGAGCAGCTAGAGGGAGGAAGTAGGTAGGAGGAGACTACAGGAAACAAACACACATAAAACAGAGGCCTGCAGCATGCTGAAGCCTCTTGCCTGCAGATGACGCGCGGAAAGATGCCGAGCGTCGCTGAAGCTGCGGTGCTGGAAACAAGGTATTGTGACAGTAATACAGAAAATCCTATTAACCACTACGCATCAACTCTTGTGAACTGTCCAGTCTAATCTTTAATTCATTCAGGATATTGTGTTCAAACAAGCAGATATTTAATTTTTAAGACCCAAGCTCCTCCCACTGAAGGCTTCAGAATAATATTTCAGTGAGAGGAGCTTAAAATCCTAGAATCCTACAAAAAGGATCATGTCTGTCTCCATGAACATAATATCCAATACTAATTAAATGTTATAACGGGAACCCAAGATGCCTAGGGTTGGCTGGGAGATGTCGAGATGGCCGGTCGAGCAGGAAGGTAAACTTGTCGAACCACTCTGATGTTGTTGCCTCGAAGGTTTGACACCATGTCGAGCAGTTTGAGAAGTAAGTTGGCAAATCCCTGGGTCGGAGTCAAGCGGAGCTGATCGCAAGTCGAGGAGTCGAGTCGGTCGTAGTCAGGAACTGATGAAAGCAAGTAGCGAATTGCTCTTAAGCACCCTCCAAGGATGGGAGTCAGAGAGGACTCTTTAAACCACCAGGGCATGCATGACACGGGAGACTGCTTACTCCAAACGAGAACAACTTTATTCAACAACGGCAGGGTTTTTATACCCTGCTAACTACATCAGGTTTAAGCATACACAATGGATACAAAAGGGACAGGGACAGATGGCATCATACAATACACAAGGGCCAGACATGATTAGTTTAACGTACAAAAGGGGTCTCAGTGGAGGGTGTAGTCTTAAATGGGCCGCAATACACATTGTGGATACAAAGGCAGTGGCAAAAAGCCATTGGACTACTAGTTCAAACATCCCGCCTTTGATTTCACCAATCCGTGGTCATATTCCCAATCTTGTTGACGCCTTCTTTGAATACTGCGACAACGTGTTGAACATTCCCACCTCCTCGGGACTCTTCGACCAAGAGTCGGGAAAACATGTGAGCTAATTCTATTTTACAACAAAAAGTAATATTCGATCAGGGGTCGGGAAAACATGTCGAAAAGTCCTAGTTTATGCCAAAAGTCATATATCACTTCCACGGTGTCGGAGTAACGGCCTACGGCCCGTTATATATATTAATTTTAGAAAATCATCCACAGATGTTCATTTGTTGTAGTTTTCTGCCCAAATTACTCTAAGTGTAAGTTTGTGTTCAGACCTGAAGTCCCTAATTGAGAAAACATTGGCATAATATGAACCATCAGCAGAATATTGCTTCCTACCGCCGTCAAATAGGCCTAAAGAGAGGGTCTATATGAAATAGGAACTGATAAGTTAAAGGGGGGCAAGAAAGGTGGGTAACAGATAGGCCCATGGAAACACCGCTACCTAGAACTGAACTGCCCCAGGTATAAGAGGCTAAATTCGGTCCTCCCACAAAGCCAGGCTAAGCAATAGCCTTTCATTTGTGGTCGGACCTGAAGTCCCTAATCAAAACAACATCGGCATAATATGAACCATCGCAGAATATTGCTCCCTGCCTAGGCCTAAAGAGAGGGCAAAAACTACAAACATGATAAGCACTGCTTAACCTCATCTTTATTGCATAATACACAGCCAAGTGGACTTATTACAAAGCCAACTGGAGAAAAGCTCGCCTAACTTCTATTGTGGGTTGCGGTACATATGACATGTAGCTAGATGACCTCCAGCATCCCAGATTCTTAATGATATGTACCGGAATATTGTGGCGTGAAGCGGATGTAGATGCCCCTATCCTAAAAGAATGGCCCGAAAACCCTTGGGGTCTAATCCTAATCTAGTAAGGATGATTCTAATATAATTTATGAAAACAAAAGTGGTAAGTGGTTTATCGTAAAGAGGAAGGAGGGGGCTATGAGATGGATGACCTTGTAGAGTTTCCATATACACATCTAAGTATGTTACCGGGCACAATGCGTTGAAGGAGGGATAATAATGTACTAATGTAGGTGGGCCTACTTGGTTAGTTTTAGAGGTACGTAGTGAAAGGGAAAAATGATCATCAAACCATTTAAGGTCCTCTATGCGTAAGTAATTACTTGTGGTACGGGTAGCAGTAACTTCCCCTAGTCTCATGAAACCATAAAAAGCAAAGTAAATGGTAGCCAGCAAGGTATTGTTGGTTCCAATGGTGAAAGGTCTAGATTGCAAAACCTGACAAATGTTCTGAAATAACCTACCATCTATAGGTAAACGGGTAACAGCCTTATGTTGAGAAGATTTCTGAATGCCCTTAATGATAACTTCACGGGATGACAAGACAACAATGATATTTGATTACAATCTGAGATGAGGCAATAATGTTGTATCCCTACGATGTAGATCTTAATAGTACCATAAGGCCAGTGTAATGAGAAATTACAAAAATAAATAAATGCTAACAAGGTACTAAAAGCGAAAGGTTGACAAGGTCTGTAAGTATCAATAAAACTCCAAAATAATTGCCAGGCCCTGCCATAACACTTTCTGGTATTATCTGCTAAGGCCTGATTCATGAGAACTTCAGCGCCCCAGAGATGATGACCGAATCCATCATCAAGGACTGGAATTCTGGCGCTTGAGTAGGTAGAGGATCTGCCGTGGGGTGTAGTAGATGAAAAGCCTGAAAATTTAAACGGCTAGTACATCAGCTTGGTTGTTGACCCTACCTGTCAGGTGTACACATTCATAAAAGAACTTGTGATACAATGAAACCCATGTAAACTTCCTAATAAAAGGCATTATTAGGGGTGAAGAAGATCTTCCTTTGTTGATAATACGTGAAGTGGCCTAATTATCCATCCTGAACCTTACTGTCTTACCTGTCCATATATGACCCCATATAACAGCTGCTGCCACAATGAGATACAGGGGTGATGTAAGCTTGAACTTGGAGAGCTTAAGCACCTCTGGGGGCCATACCTCTGCCATCCAATGATTGCCATATATGGCTGCAAAATCTCTGGTAGCTGCTGCATCCGTGGTGACCATGGGCGAAGAAGGAGAAGCCCTAGGGATAAATATGGAACGACCGTTCCATGACCTGAAAAAACAAGCCCACATATCCAAGTCTGCCTTAGTAGCAGTGTCAAAGTGCACCATGCTACTCGCATCAAGATTCCCAGAGAGCAGACCCAGCAGATGCAAGATAAACGAAAGACCCTGAGGTATGATCCTTGTGGCAAAGTTCAGAGTACCCAAAAGCGACTGCAGTTCTACTCCCTGACAAGAATCCCTTGCAGTAAACTCAGTGACCATACTCTGGATATGAGACAGCTTCTCCGGAGGTACACTAGCTTCCATTTTTACTGAGTCTAGCTGAATACCTAAAAAACAAATCTTAGTCACTGGCCCTATAGACTTATCTAGTGCTACGGGAATATTGAGTGTAGAGAATAGCTGTGTTAACTTACCTAAACCAACCGGTGTAAGGTGCGGGGGTTCAGTAATCAGAAAGTCATCCAACTAATGGATGAGATGATGACAGTGGTGTAAATTCAAAAGCATCCAACACAATGTGTCAGCAAAAAATGTCAAACAGCTTGGGACTGCTTTTAGCCCCAAACGTCAACTGTGTGGAAAAATAATAAAGTTCCCTCCATTTGATACCATGCAGATTCCATAGGGATGGGTGAAATGGTAAAAGCTTGAATGCATCCACTATATCAGCTTTGCTCAGCCAGCAACCTACCCCTGTCTGCATAATTAATTGGATAGCATCATCCACGGAATTATATTTTAATGAAAATTTTTCTGATGGAATTAAAGAGTTTAAACTTGGGGTGGAAATGGAATGAGGCACTGACAAATCATATATTAATCGAGTTTTATTAGAGTACTTGCTATGGGCCAATGCAATCTGATTAATTCTTCAGTGAGAAAAAAGGGGGGAAATGAAAGGCCCTATCACATACCCCTTATCTACCTCTAGCTTGAACAACCTATCCACCTCCCCAGGTTCCTGGCTAGCTGATAATAAGTTGGGACATTCAGTGGTGCCTGTCGGTAAGGTTAATAAACCTGAATGAAAAACTTCAGTGAAACCTAAGAAAAAAAAATGAACCAAACCTGGAGAGGGGTGTGATCTTAGGCAAGTTTTGAAGTTGGAAATGTGCACCCCATCTAGTCAGGACTTATGGTACAGTCTTTGTGGGCAAATAGACCTGGAATGAACCCTCTTGCATACAGAGCATAAATGTACCAATGGACAGGCATTAAAAGTGCAACCACTGTAGTTATAGTTATTGCAGATTTGTGATTTGCCAAAGTACACAATCGGTCTGCCCATTCGATCAAACTTAAGGGGGGGCAGAGAAACTGACTGAGGTCCTGACTGGGACTCCGTCTGACTAAGATTGGAATTAACGCAAGTCAAACTTTGGCACAAGCTGGTAGAATGTTCGGCCGACATGCACAAGGACCATACAGGCGAACGTAAACCAGCAAAATGCCTGCAAAATAACTCCGTGTCCAGCTGACTCCAATCTAAGGAAATGTGAAATTGCGCCAAAGTGGCCGCCGCTTTGGCTGAAAAAGACTGATGGTAATCATAAAATGTATGACCGCCATACTTATACCCAAGTTCGACTACCCTATAATGATAAAGATCAAGTTCCTCTCTATGCTGAGGGTGCACTGAACATAACACATCTCGGTAAAGGCTAAATGCTAATACAAATTCAATAACAGATAGCTTCTTGCTTAGTCTGAGATCCTTGGTCTTTAGTACTACCAACACCTGATCGCAACTAAAGGATTTATTCTCCACATAATCCTGAGAGGATATGAGCAAAGCTACTAAATTAACATCCTTCCCTTCTATGATATCTTTTTTAAGATGCCCTGGAATGTAGTGTGCTGGAGTAATAGTTGGAGCTAATCTTCCTGTAGTAAGAGAATTCGACTGACTGTGATCTATGACTGGACAAACCATTTGACTAATATGCTGACCTGCTGGTGATGTACCCATGCCATCCAGTCGAGTGTGTATAGCTGCCACGGACTCGGCCAATGTAGCAAATGACACCTGTAAGTCCGCCAATTCTGAGTGAGATTGAGACAAGGATGGGGCTGGACTCAAGCTAGTGCTAGACGTGGGAATATTAGTGGGGGTGAACAATAGTTTGTATAGTTCAGCTTTACGTGCTGAAGCTGAATAAGGAATTCCTCTTGATTGAAGCTCTCAGATTATTTTTGCTACAGTCCATGACCGGTACAATGAGGGAGATGATTGCTCTGATACAGGCCCTGGATGTCAGTCACTTCATCTTGATCGGATCTAACCGACATGCTTCTTAAGATTCTTATCCTATGAAACAGATAATGCATATAAGAATGACAACCAATCTATTTGCTATCGGTCACCTGAACCTACTTACTAATGAAGAAAAATAGCAAAGATAATCCCTAACTGTTCTAAATTGCAAGGTGAAGATGAGGCTCTTGCTATGGAACAACGATGCCAGGTACTATCTATGAAGGGGCCCGAGGGACGTAATGCCTATGCGGCGGATCCATTTGCGAACCTGGCGGTTACTTCTCAACTACAGAAACAGCGAACTAACTAATGATTGACCGGGTATGGTGAC
This sequence comes from Rhinophrynus dorsalis, assembly GCA_037306005.1. Lineage (NCBI taxonomy): Eukaryota > Metazoa > Chordata > Amphibia > Anura > Rhinophrynidae > Rhinophrynus > Rhinophrynus dorsalis. The sequence continues at coordinate 118,273,225 of CM074722.1, forward strand.
GGCCTAAAGAGTAGAAACAAATGGATGGAATATTCTAACTATGATTTGGCCAGAGGGAGTACGAATTGTAAATAGAGAATTCCTACCCCGCCATACCTCAACTGAAAAGCAGGGACCGACAGACTTCAGAAAAATAATGAACTATTAACTCCTAATATGCTGCATAGTGCTGGGGGGGGGTGCATGGCTAAAGTCTTCCTGATCTCAGACCATAAAAACAAAAGTCCAGAGAGAGTGGCAGGGTCATGGCTGTTATGAAGCCAGGCCAGCTTAACGAACAATATCTGTTCTTCAACTCTAGTCACCCAACATCCAATAGAAGGAGGTGATGTGTCCTTCCAGTGCAGGGGAATCAGAGCTTTTGCGGTGTTCAATATGGCCAGGAGAAAAATATTTTGGTGAAGAGGGACGGAGGGCAAGTCCTTAAAAAGTAAATCCGTCCAAGTGTCTCTTGGGACATAAATTCCTAGAAGTATGTCCATATGCAAAAGACAGACCCTCCAAAAGGCGGTTATTAGAGGGCAAGACCACCACAAATGTAAAAAAGTGCCCCTGTGTTGGCCACATCTCCAACACAAAGGATTCGCTGAATGCGAAATCGCATGCAATTTCGCCAGAGTGTAGTACCATCGAAACAACAGTTTATAGTTCATCTCAACAAAGCAAGTTGAGATGGAGAATCGTAATGTCATCTTCCAGACTTTTTTTCCAGTTTTCCACAGCAAGTGAGGCTCCAAGTTCCCTTTCCCATGCTTGCACATACGACGGTTTGGATTCGCTATCATGTTTCCCGAAAATAGAATAGATTCAACTCATGAAACGGGCTTGACACCTCTCTGTGGAAGAAGCAGACATTCAAATTCAGATAAACAACGAGAAAAACATTTTGTGAGGGCAAGTGAAGACAAAAAGTGTTTGACTTTTAAGTAGCACCATATCTCTCCCTGTGGAGAGATGTCAATCTGAGGTAGAGTAGCGGTGTCTAGATACGTTTTGATGTTAGCGGATTGGGTAGGGTCCTCTGTGACCTTTGGCCTAAGATTATAGAGTGTGGCATAGTAGATTCGGAATACTTCTGCTATATCGTTGGGTTTATGTAAAAGAGATCAGGATGCATTCTTAACAGAAGGGATAAAAGTTTTGAAATCTGGAGCGGAGTTGCTAAAATAGCTTTTAATCACACAGCGGATGGGAACACCTTTTTATAAGGTGATACGTCCGCTTTAACCGTTTGAGTGCCAGTGGAGTGTGCAACGCATTGTGAAGCAATGCCTTGCACAGCCTCCTGGAGCTCAAAAGGTTAGGTTCCACTAAACTTAGCTTGAGGTCCACTGATTGTAAACCAGGGGTGGGCAACAGTTATTCCATATAACAACAATGCAAAGTTACATTCTTTCATATACAGAATCCTTTGTGTTGTCTCATGTTTTCTTTAGTCAACAGCAAAGAAACTCTTCAGAAGTTGCCTTGAACAAAAATATAAAAACAAAACAAGGTTTAACAGAATCTAGATACAGAACTGATAAACTTTAATTTTATGGCACTATATGCAAAATAAAAAAGCAAATGTTGAGAAATTGTGGGGCAACCTAACTAGCCTATAGCAAATAAATACAAATTCCCAAAATATCCATTGATTATAATTGGGTTTTTAACCCTTTGAATTCTAGAGATGTCACTAAGACATTGCTCCTGAATTGCTTCTTTTAGTTTCCTGAATCCTAGGGGTAGATTTAAAGGCAGCCGTTATTAAAAAAAAAAGCACTACAGGGTGCGTTAAGGTGTATTTAGCAATTTAAAGATCCGTCTAAAGAACAGCTAATGTCAGTTTGATAATCCTTATGGCCGATACACTTACGTGCATTGAGATGCATGGAACAAGATTCCTCAGAGCCATTTAAAGGAGTGCGGTAATGCTAACAGCTGAAAAAAAGATACAGTTAACAGCAGAAAGTTAAGACCCAGTTTTCTTAGCCGTTAGACACTTAATGCTCAAAAAAATAACCCGTTACATAGGAAAACAGACATATCGCTTACCGCACAAGCATGTAAATGGCAAAATTAACCTGTGCAATGCCAAAATAACACAAAAAACACAGGCAGCACCGCAAATCACTGTCACACACAACACCAAGCAACACCACAGGGACAAGGACTTCCAAAAAACACCAACACAAGATGGCACGGAACAATGGGGGGTTATCACACAACACGGACACCTGCCCATACAAAACAAGCTCATCTGTGCAACATCACCACACGATCCAGACACAACCTTCACCCCACAACTTGACATCTACAACTGACAGAGACACACCAAATCTTAAAACACAGACACACCTGCAAACACTTACCTGGATAACAAACACTTTCCCATTGGTCATCACTCACCTCATCACCATGCCTAGACAATGCCCTTCCATGTACTTAAAGGGACAGCTCACCACGCTCACTTGTGGCTTGTTTTTCACTCAGGGAGGGAGTGAGAGAGAGAGATAGAGAGAGAACAATAAGTATGTTGGGTTACTTATTGATGCTAAGGCTGTGGAGAAGGCATGCAAGAGCAAGAGCTACGGAACCCCAGCAACCTCCAGGCACAGCTGATCAACAGCCTTCATCTGTTACAAGTGAGGAGGCTCTGGCTCAAGAGCCACACAGGAGCCCATTCCCACCTGGAGGACAACACCTGCCTGCAGATGCACAGCTGCAGCAACAGGATGCTCCCCAGCTGCCACAGGGACCCCTGGAGCAGCGTAGGATGTATAGACAGCCACCAAAGCCCAGGGTATACCGCCCAAGGGTCACTATCTTTGGAATGAGCCATGACGAGGTGATTGATCGCTACAGGTTGAGGCCGACGAGCATCATTGCCCTGTATGAGGTCATCAAGGATCAGGTGGATCCGATTTACATCCACAACCATGCCCTATCTGGCCTGCAAAAACTCCTGTGTGCCATACACTTCATGGCAAGTGACGCCTTCAACTAGACAGAAGGTTATGCATTTGGCATGTCACAGACCACATTCTCCAGGGTGCTGGCCCATGTCTTGCCAGCCCTCAAAAGCAAGGTCAGTACCTATATACATTTCCCCACCGCTGACATGGAGTGGATACATATGAAGCAGGGCTTTTACTCAAGGGGAGGCATACCCATGTCCGTATCAAAGCTCCAGCATGTGACGCACATATCTTCATTAACCACAAAAACTTCCACTCCATGAACGTGCAGATGGTGTGTGACAGCAACCTGTGGATCACAAATGTCTGTGCAAAATATCCCGGGAGCTGTCATGGTTCATATATACTCAGAAACTCATCTGTACACAGAGACTTCGAAAATGGAACCTATACAGGGGGATGGCTTCTGGGAGAGTTAACAATACCAAATCACACCACATCCACACGTGCACACACAACACTGCTCAGCATGCTCTTCACTCACAGCTAATATGTCCACCTCATAAGACATCATTCACACAACATGTGCTTCCTGTCTAACCATGTCACTCACTGTCCACAGGTGATTCTGGCTATGGCTGCAGATCATGGCTAATGACCCTGGTGGCGAATCCCCGAACCAATGGCCAGGAGCAATACAACCAGGCTCATAGCAGAACAAATATTGCCATTGAGCGAACTTTCGGGCTCCTAAAATCACGCTTCAGGTGTATGGATCACTCAGGAGGAGCATTGCAGTATGCACCAGGCAAAGTCTGCAACATCGTTATGGCATGTGCCATATTACACAACATCGCGGTGGACACCAGACTTGTTGACGATGTCCAGCCCCCTCCCATACCTGATGACCCTCTGGACATTGCTGAGGATGAAGAAGGCCTAAGAGGGATGCGGATAAGAGACACATTGATCAGAGAACACTTTAGCTGTGAGTATAATACATGTATGCACACAATCCATGCATACACACTCACCACAACACACATGTTCTGTTTTACTCCACAGGATCAGTGACACAGCACTGACACTGGCTGCAGTATGGACTACCAACATCAACCATTCCATGGACGAGTCATATTGGTGCTAGGTATTCCATTGACATCTGACACCCTGTTGTCCATGTTGATACTGCTACCTCAAGGATATCATGCATGTCCTCCTGGAAACCAAGGAACAACACTGTAACCATGTTCCGCATATCCCAGGGCTCCATAGGCACCAACTAAAGTGTTTTGCTATGATCAGAACCATAGCAACCATGGTACCCCTGAAGAGAGAGAGTCTCATCCAGTGCAATGCATTGGATAACACTCTGTCACATCAGGGGTTAAGGGGATATTCGAGAGAACATGGGACCTGTAGTTTGCTAGAGCTGAAAAAAGCAGCAGAGGGATGGGTCTACAATGCTAGTGTGTTATACAACATAGAGGTCATGAAACATGGATCAGATCTCCAGGATACTATGCTAACCTGTGTGTGTGCAGTGATATGTGCCCCTGACATGAATACACACATCTACAAATATGTCCCAAGTAGCTCCAAGAAACAAATATAGTTGGGATGCCACTGTCTCTTTGTCACAGTGGCAGCCCAAATATAATTGTTTCATGGAGCTATTAGGACATATTTGTAGATGTGTGTGTTCATGTCACGGGCACATATCCCTAGGGCTGGTTGACATCCCTTTAGTTCTACCCATAATTGGTTACAGATGAGTATACAACACATTACAAAGCAATGGCTTGTGTACTCCCCTGTAACGGAAAATATTAAGTGGATAATTATGTTCAAGCTGTTGCATGACGATCAGTTGGAGGTTGCTGTTTCAAATCCTGTCCTCTTGTCCCACAGGCATCCATAGCATGATCCATCCTTGTGACTGGACTGAAGTCTTGACAACAATTCCATGAAGCTCACCCCTTGGTATTTCAAGTGATTGTGTTGAGATGCAATGTTTGACCTGATGTTCACAGAAACCTCTACTGGAACATTCCCATATCCCTGATGGTATACATCCAAGGGTTCTTCAGGAACTTAGTGCAGTGTTAGCAAAACCCCTATATTTACTCTTTAAAGATTCTATTACCACAGGCTCAGTGCCACAGGACTGGCGAGGAGCTAACATAGTGCCTCTATTTAAGAAGGGAACTAAAACAGAACCTGGGAATTATAGACCAGTGAGTTTGACCTCTGTAGTGGGAAAACTGTTAGAAGGGGTAATAAGGGACTATATTCAGGATGACAACACAAAAAATTAAATCATTAGCATGAATCAACATGGTTTTATGAAGAATAGATCATGCCAAACTAATCTTTTGAGCTTCTATGAGGAGGTAAGCAGCAACCTTGACAATGGCAAGGCAGTAGATGTAGTATATCTAGACTTTGCAAAGGCATTTGATACAGTGCCACACAGAAGGCTGGTGTATAAAATAAGGAAATTGGGGCTAGGAGATAACCTTTGCAATTGGATACAAAACTGGCTGAAGGATAGGGAACAGTGTGTGGTTGTAAATGGAAAATTCTCCAGTACAGTTAAAGTGGAGAGTGGAGTACCTCAGGGTTCAGTATTAGGTCAGCTGCTTTTTAACATGTTTATAAATGTCCTGGAAACAGATATAGAAAGCAAAATATCAACATTTGCAGATGACACTAAATTATGCAAAGTCATTAATTCAGAACAGGATATTTTCTCTCTACAGAGGGACTTACATACAATGTCAGATTGGGCAAACATATGGAATATGAAGTTTAATGTGGGGAAGTGTAAAGTCATGCATTTGGGAGGAAACAATCCCAAGGCTACTTATAAACTTAATGGGATAATTTTAGGTGACTCATTGCTAGAGAACGACCTGGGTATCCTTGTCAACTACAAACTTGGAAACCGTGACCAGTGTCAAACAGCAGTAGCAAAGGCAAACAAAATCCTGTCTTGCATAAAAAGAGGTATCGAAGCAAGAGTGGATAACATTATTTTGCCATTATACAAATCATTGGTAAGACATCACCTTGAGTATGCAGTGCAATTTTGGGCACCAGTTCTGAAAAAGGATATACTAGAACTAGAGAGGGTATAGCGGAGAGCAACAAAATTAATTAAGGGAATGGAGGACTTGACATATGAGGAACAACTAAACAAACTTGGTTTATTTACTCTAGAGAAAAGATGACTAAGAGGAGACCTTATCACATTGTACAAGTATATGACAGGTCAATACAAGGATCTCTGCAGTGAGCTATTTATTCCAAGGCCTGATCAGGTGACCAGGGGACACCCCTTGAGATTAGAGGAAAAGAGGTTTAAACTTCAGCAGAGGAAGGGTTTTTTTACGATAAGGTCTGTTAAATTGTGGAATTCATTGCCCAGGGAGGTAGTTATGGCAGATACAATGGATACATTTAAGAGAAGATTAGATACATTTCTTTCAAAAGGGAACATACAGAGTTATACTGTTTATCAGTAGGCTGATCAGGAAGGTCTGATAAAGACTAATTTAATTGGTAGCAGGAAAGCTATAAAATTCTCAGTTACTGGGGTATGAAGCGAAGGTTGAACTTGATGGACTTGTGTCTTTTTTCAACCTAATTTACTATGTTACTATAATCTGAAGCTGTAGTCGAAGAGGAAACCAATTAGTAAGGAACCAGGGAAGCAGATCAAACCAGATTTGGAACCAAATGCCAAGTCCAATTGGCATATCATCTGAAAAAGCAGTCAAACAGTGTTATAATACTCTTTTTAGATTGCTGTCAGCTTAGAGGGAAAAGCCATCCTTCACCCATGTCATGACCCAAGGAAAGATTTCCCGTTAGGCAGCTTACTTACCAGTTCTTATAACCTTATAACCCTGTAATAGGCAGTTTATGTAAGCCAGAATTGTATAGACTAGGTGGCAGTCATATAAGGAATGGGAGTATACTCATGTATGGTTTGCTTAGAGGTACCTGAGATGCAAGTATTGCCCTTCCAGAAGCATCTAAAATGAAAGAGCAGAGAATATGGGGAGAAAGATGAAAGAGGGAGAGAAGAAAGGTGTGAGAGAGAGGGAAGTATGAGAAGAGAGGGAGAGTGAAGAAAGAGGCTGAGAGAGAGGGAAAAGGGGTAGAGAGAGGAAGGAGGGGTAAAGTGGGAAGATGGAGAAAGAGATGACGGGTAGACAAAAAGATGGGAGAGACAAATTTCTTTCCCACCACCCATAATCATGTCTCGACAATCCATGGCATTCCAGCTACTGTTGGACTAAAACTACCATCATTTACAATTAGCTGGTAATGGTATGATGGGATTTAACCATTTGAGTGTCAGAGCGGTATGCAATACATTGCTTTCAAATGTGTTGTGTACCCCTCTGACACTCAAAGGGTTAAATGCAGTTGCAGCTGGAAGGATAAAAAGAATAGGGAGAGAGGAAGGGCTAGAGAGAGGATAGAGAGAGGAATGAGGAAGAGTGGAATCTGGTGATGCGTGGCTGAGGGGAATGGGGGGATAGGGTAGAAGTAGGAAAGAGGAGGGAGAATAGAGGAAAAAATGGGCAACAGAGGAATGGAATGAGGATAGAAAGGAAGGAGAAAGAGAAGAGGAGTAGACAATATAGAGGGATGAGAGACCACCCCCTTCCAGAACCCATAGCCATACATGGGCAATCCATGGCCTTCAAACTGCTATTGAACTATAACTGCTATCAGTCACAGCCAACTAACAATGGGTGACTATGATGAAAATTGATATATAATTGCAATTGGAGAGACACAAAGAAGGGTGGTGGAGGAAAGAGTGGAAGAGTGAGAGAGGAAGGGGTAGAGGAAGGTGGCAGAGAGCTATAGACAAAAAAGGGGGTATAGGAAAGAGGGGGCAAGAGAAGAAAGAGGGGGACGAGAGTTAAGGAGAGATAGATGAAAGGTGGAGACATTGGAAATGAGGCAGAAAGAGAGAAGGGGTAGACAAAAGAGTGGGGATTCTTTTCATCTAGCAAGGGGGGATGAGAGGAGAGAGGAAGAGTGGAATGGGAAAGAAATGAGAGGCAGAGGGGTATGGGGAAGAGAAAAGAGTGGGAGAAGGGGGCAAGAGAGCAAAGAGGTGGGGAGAGAGCTGAAACGGAGGAGGTGAAAGAGGGGGCAAGGGGGTAATGAGATGGAGAGAGAAAGAAGGGGTGGTAGATAAGTAGAATAGACTAACAGCAGAAGTGGTAGAGATAAGCATAAGTTTAACCTGAACATAAGACTAGAACAAGGACCAAATAAGGTTTGATGTTTTTATAGCATGAAAAATGGACATACTAGATGGGCCGAACAGTTCTTATCTGCCTTCAAGTTCTGTGTTTCCAAGAGAGAGAAGTGGTAGGGCGGGAGGAAAGAGGGAGAGAGAGGGAAGGAGAGAGATGGTAGATAGGAGAGCTGATAGAGGGAAGATAGACAAAGAGGGGTGAGAGAGAAAAGGGAAATAGAGGAAAGGTGGAGAGAGAGTGTAAAAAGGGCAGAAAGAAGGGTGAAAAAGAGGAGGTGTAGACAAAATAGTGGGGGAGAGACCAACCCCCACAACCACCAATAGTCATGTATCGGCAGTCCATGGCCTTCCATTTGCTGTTGGACTAAAACTACAATCATCCACTGCCAGCTAACTATGGCTGGGTATAGTGGAAATGGAAGTCCACAGATTGCCCATCTAAGCTCTATGTCCCATAATTTGTGTTCCAAGGTAGAGTATGTGGCATCATGGAGGGTCTGGTTCTGGTTAAGGGAAGGATTGCTTTCAACAACTGGAAGCTCCAGAGTGGAGTATGGCCTAAGGCACCTCTGAGACAAACAGGAGCTGGGATGCAGTCAGCTGGAGACACACTGCTGCAGATACAGTAACAAAGCTGGAATGCAAACAGCTGAGAGCACTGCAGAATATAAGGAGCACAGACTGGAATGCAAGACTGTAAGGAGCTAGGAACAAAACTCTGTATCTGTAAGTAAGGTGTTGCCAGGTGAGCCAGGAGTAAAGAAGGAAAGACAAGGTATAAGCCAACACAATGCGTGTGTTAAAATTAGTCTGTGGGTAAAAATGTTATATATAACTAAAATACAGACTTTTTGCCCATTTGCCATCATGGTACATTTTGGGCATGGGAGAAAACATGCACCTGTTTTATGTATCTAAAAGGTCACTTTAAGGGGTTTATTTAACAAGCAGTGAAAAGCCAATGTACCAGATATGCTGCGGTTAACTGCTCAAAGATTTTTCATTGCTAACAATCTTTGTATATCTATCAGTGATTGTTTATATTTCACCAAGTACAGTATATTATATTTCTCTATATAGGCAATGGAAAGTGGTGGGCCACTGGGGTCATGACCCAACCAATGTTCATTCTAATCTGGAGTCAGCAACCTGTGATTTCCAGCTGTTGTTGGACTATAGGTCTCATACTTCTTAGCTGGCCATCAACTGTTTTAACCAAGGATGGACATACTGCACTTTATCAACACTGATATGTTAAAGTCAGAGCCTGCATTTGTGGGAGGGGCTGCAAGCCTTTAAATAGCGGGCCATGACCTGTCCCATGGGACTCATTGTCAATTGTGCGTCCATACGTTCGTCTTCTGAAGCAGCATCTTTTCGTCAGTAAGTTTGTCACATCCGGTTTCAAGTCAGCGTGAGGTAAGATCTCACAGTTATTCCACACTATCGGACGCTGTAACTACGCTCACAATGAGCTCCCCTACCCTGACGCATTAATCGGAGCAACCAAGCTCAAAGCCTGGGATCTATACCAGGTACAATGTAGCAATTAGATACATCTGATTCTAGGGTATATACTACTAGTTAAACATAATTAACACAATACTTCAAACAGTATAGCATGATGTCCTAGTACCTTCATGGTGACTGCTCGAGCCGTCCACATCCTGCCACCAGGACTGATCAGGGCATCAGCCCCATATGCTGATAAGCGATATTCCGTCTCTCTCTCTGCATGCATACTGACAAAGAGGAGCACGCAGAGAGAGAGAGAGAGAGATCCAATCCGGAGCAGTTTTTGATTCATATCAGGAGCAGTTCTTTATGTCTGTGCCTATTTCACACTGAGCTCCTGTGATAAAGAGCCCGGAGCAGCGGTGGATGTCATGCTTATTTTGCCTTTCCTTTGTACAGCGCTGGATGTCATGTTTACTTTGCCTTTCCTTTGTACATCGCTGGATGTCATGCTTATCTTGCCTTTCCTTTGCAGTTAGGAGCAGACCTGCAACCTTTCATAGTGCAACCTGAGAATCTTGCGCTTTCATGCAGTGTGAGATTCTCAGGTTGCCATTTTTATCCTGGCGACATGATGAACGCTACATGCGTGCAACCTTTTAAAATGAAACCCCTCTTCTCAGAGGCCGAAGGACCCTCAGTCAGACACCTTACCTCTTCACAGAGGCCTAAGTTTTCCTAGACAGAGCCTTACCCCCAGGATAGGGCAAAGGTCATATAAGTCAATTCAGCAGATTCATACCAAACACACACCTGACATCAATCAATAACAAATTGGTTCCCCCCTCTCTTTTCTGTTCATTCTGTAGTTCATCATAGAGATCCCCAACAATCAAGCCTTATCCGACTCAGAATCACCCCAAATGGGAACCCCAGCCCCACCCCACAGAAGCCCTTCACTCCGTGGATGGACAGTGGGAAAACTAATGGCTGAACTTACAAGACTCCACATACCATATCTAGCCTCCGCCAGAAAAGCTGAATTATATCCGTTTCACCCACCCTAGCTCAACTGCCATCCCCCCTCCATCACTATCCCCACCACCACCATCCCCTTCAGTCAATGAACAGTTTGCTCACATCACCCATCTCCTGACAGAGATGGGGTCGGCACTCACTGACATTCAAAAAAGGGTGTCAATCAGATGAATTCACCCAGCTAGGTACTTCTCAAGCCTCTTGCCCAAAAGTTTCCCCAGTGCACATGGTGCCGTACCAGATTAGAAGAGATATCATCGAGAGGAAGGAGATCAATTTAATCACACTATTGATTGCTTCCCAAGACCTATCAGACAACAGAGTCATAAATTGCGGTGATATCTCACACTTAGGTCCAAGGATCCCAGCCTGTCCAAGAAACTAACGGTCACGGAGTTCGTCCTAGCTTTTGGCGTCTATAGGGACATATTATGTTCTGCCTTCCCTCACAGACGACAGGAGCTGGATCACTATCTACACCTTGTGGTTGACTTGGAGCATAAGTACGGTGGTAGCACCTTCTACGACTACCACCGGCCCTTCGCGGCCAAGTCGGCCACAGCTCTAGCCCAATTCAACTTCATGACTGTTAGCGTCATCTGAGGTAGACGTGCGGAGGTTCTTGGTATTTCTAGGTCAAGAGGCTAGGGAACGAAGTATAGAGAGTGAGGCTGGTGGCCAATGGAGCCCTATTGGAATGTCCTTGTGGCAGCCTTGGCTGAAGTAAAGGTGCTGGCCATGAAGCCAGATGTCTGACCCTAGTTGAGCCGGGGGCCGGAACCAAGATGGACACTCCTCAGACTTGTAAGCAGGGAAAGAACAAGAACCACAGAGAAGACCTCACAAATAACGGATGCAGCAACAAGGAGGACACAACGATTGGGTAGGCAGTGTCTCCGGGAGGACTGTGAACAGCCACAAAGGAAGGCTACAAAAAATGAAGGGCTCCCTAGTGACCAGGCCAAAATGGAGCTGATAGGCCCTGAAGATGGGTAGGTACCAACAACCAGAAAAAAGGAGTAAAAGATGCGAGGGCTCTGACAAGGATGAGTAGGACCCCTGACTGGGGCACAATAGACACGGTGCCAAGAAGAAGGATCCAATGGCAGCAGAATCTCACAAGCTACCTGGCTGTCTAACTATGGCAGAAACCAGAAAGAGGCACACAAAATACTTTGCCGTCTATCTACGGCTGAAGAGAGGGTAAGCACAAGACTCAATGCCACCTATCCACAGCTATGAAGACAGAAGGAGCACTATACAAACCTGCTGTTTATCTACAGCAATTAGGATGAATGCAACAATGTAGCGGTCCACGGGGACCGAGGATGCAGCCACATGGGCTGGGATAGAAATGAGAGGCAGCCTGTGGGTAGGAGGAAGTAGAACCAGTAAGCCGACTCCAAAGGCTTACTCTGCAGCTGCAACGCTGCGTGAACAGAGATCCAGAGCAGTCACTGGGACTGGAGAGGCCGCTTGTGGCTAAAAGATAAGCTGAGGTCCCAAAACACCAGGCCGTTAATCCATGGCTAGCTCTGGGCCAGAATAGGAGCAAGACAGAGGGAAGAGTAGAGCACTCTGCCGACAGCTCAGCGAGAACGAGCACAAGAAGCGGGACTGGGCCAGAGGAAGGACACGGAGCGCATCACTGATGCAGAGCAGGCAAAATAAGACAGGAACCTGCAGCCACAACTCTGGTATAAAGCTCTCCAAAAAGGGAGTGCCTCTTCACGGGTAGTGATCCCGTGGGAAAAGAGCCCTAGCGTACCTGGAAATCCACTAAGGGACAGAACCACCAGCTGCCGAAGCAGAGAAGCCGGAGAAGGGGAACTTCAGTGATCTGAGCACCCTTGCGGGAAAACAAAGGCAGAGACGTAGTCCTGGGCCAGACCAGGTTGGCAGCGGGAAAACCAAGAGCGAGGTACCTGAGGGAAAGACAAAGAATGGTCAGAAGGGTAGCCTTAATTGTAGCCAGTAAACACAATACGCAGTACAGAGGGAAGATCCAGAAGAGTAGTCAGGAAGCAAGCTATGGTCAGACAGCAAGCGGGTATAGCTTGATAAACAGGCCCTCAGGTAAGGGACAGACACACTTAGAAGGGCAGCCCATCCAATCTCTGAAGGGGAGTACTCGGGTGAACAGGTCAGAGGTGAAACAAGGTGTAACAGTGACAGATTGGAACAGTCTGGACACCAGACTATTTTGTAGGCACTTCACTGGGCTAAAAGTCCCGTTGTGTCTATATTGTCAGTCATCATATATATATCCAACCCCCCCAACCTATAGTAAGCCAAGTCAGTTAGCTTCCCAGCCCCTCATCAGCAAAACCAGCCGGTAGGTGATCCTTGGCCGGACAGTTTACTACATAGGAATCACCTCGATATACAACAACTTCAATTCAAAAGGGGTGCTTCTTTAGTGGATGCCGGCTCTCACACATATGCTCAAATTGTAAGAAAGCCCAATCCAGGATCATATGCCCACAATTCAATTCCATAAATAAAAGTCTGGGTGGAAATCTCTACTGCTGTCTCCTCATTGCTCACCCTGATTCCTCACTGACAAAATACATAATCACAGGATTTAAAGAGGGAATCCATACAGGCATAATAGCTTGCCTATCCACCTCAGTCGAATGCTCCAACCTAGTATCCGCCCTAGCCAAGTCAGCAGAAGTTTCAGACCTCCTAGCAATAGACGCAGAGAATGATTTTCTAATAGGCCCGTTCCCATCCCCCCTTTTCCCATCTGGCGAATCAATCCGCTAGGACTTGCAACACACAAATTTTTATCTAAAATGCAACTGATCATAGACCTTTCAGTCCCCCACTACACATTGGTCCCCAGTATTAACTCACATCCCTATCACAGTCTACCTTAGAGGCCTAGTTATCCTGTGCTTCCTTCCTCTGCGGTGTGTCGGCTGGCATAATTGCGGCCACCTCCGCATTGCTGAAATCATGAAACAGGCACTGGCTAGGGTGCCTGTTTATGGGCCTGTTCTTTGTGGCCTAATTGGGTCCTGCCTTCTCCTGCTCATTTATAAACCTCCCTGGGCCTGGGAGTCATTGCCCATGTTTCTGATATTGTCTTTTGTGTTCTGTTGTGACCGGTGCTCTCCTGAGAATCCACTCCGTGTATGACTCTGGCTTGTCTGATCACCCACATCGGTTCTGACCTGTGGCTCTGGCTGACTAACTTGCTCCGTGTAGTCCCCGGTTTGTCTGACCTCTGGCTCTTGCTGCTTATTGCTCTGTATATATCACGGTTCCCGTGATCTCTCTGTCACTCTCACTTGTGCTGCTCCCTTATTGGTTGAGCTTGTTTGGCCCGCCCCTGGTGACCTTTTGATTCTGGCCATTGGCACCTGTCAGGTGCCCTTTCGTGGTGTTCCAGAGCCAGTGTTGCTGTTGCTGTGTTCCAGTGTTCCTGATCTCCTGTGTACCGATTTGGCCTGTCTGACTATGCTCCTGTGTTCCTGTCCCGTGATCTGACCCGGCCTGGCTGACGTTCCTGTCCATTGCTGATCTGGCTTGTCTGTGAATCTCCTCCGTGATCTGACCCGGCCTGGCTGACTTCCTGCTCTGTGACCTGTTCCGGCTTACTACTCTTCCAGTCTACAGCTTCTGTTGTCTCCTCAGCGACATTCTAATCGCTGCAGAGTGTGTGTCTGAGCCATTTGAAATTGCTGCATTAACTCCTGCTGAGCCGTGTCTCCTGAGCTGAGCCTTCCGTTTCTCTGGTGCATTGTACTAAGTATAGCTGAGTCTCCTTGGCACTTGCTGTGCTATTTCGCTACTCATTGAGCCTTCGATCACTTGTAACGCTTACTCCTACCTCGCTGCTACTATTAACTCTTGCTGAGCCATTACCTTCCACACTGCTTCTGCTGAGTCAGCTGCGTTGTGGGCCTCGGTTGTCGGCGGCTCAATTGTCATCTACAGAGCAGTAGTTCTCCGTTAACGCGCCCGTGGGGGCTATTGGCTCAAGCAATCCCGATACTGTTGGTCTCCGGTATACACCCGTGGGAGCTGTTGACTCAAGCTATCACGATACTGTTGGTCTCCGTTACAAGCCCAAGGGGATATTTGGCTCACGCTCTTGCAGTACAGCATCCTCCGTTATACGCCTGTGGGGGCTATTGGCTCAAGCAATCCCGATACTGTTGGTCTCCGTTACGCCCGTGGGGGCTATTGGCTCAAGCAATCCCGATACTATTGGTCTCCGTTACGCCCGTGGGGGCCATTGGCTCAAGCGATCCCAATACTGTTGGTCTCTGTTATACGCCCGTGGGGGCTATCTACCAACTACCCTGCAGCTTCAGTCTCTGATTCAGCTCTATCCAGCAGCTCTCTACATATATGGACTTAAGGTGCTGTGTGATCTAGCACCTATAGCTGCCTCTTATCACCTGGGGCGTGCCTAACACCACATTTGAGACTAATGATTCTTTGTACTTAACTATTCATTGCCAGTTGCTGTTTTTTTGCCTGTTCTGTGACAGCAGATGTATTATCCTGGTCCTGAGAAGGCCTATGTAACCTATATTCTGCTATTCACAGTACTGCATGTAGAGGGAAATCTTGTTATTGTTTTTTTTCTAATAGAACTGTGTTTTATTTTAATCCTCTGTCTGAGTGTCTGAAAAACCGTTACAGTATAGTCCCCAGCTTGTCTGACTTGTGGCTCTGGCTGACTACTTGCTCTGTTCTCTCAGAACTTGCCTGACCATCAGTCTCAGTGTTTCATGGTTCAGGCCTGCTCTCGCTCCCTGTTGCCTCTGGTCGCGTGACCCAGGGTGGAAACTCGTGCCTCAATTACCGTTCCCTCTGGTGTTCCACCCGCACCTTGGTCCTAGTCTCCGGTATCTTTCAGTAGTGCAGTGCGCAGCACAATGTGCAGCTCCGAGAAGGAGCCTTGGTCCTATCATCCAGTGTTCTGGGGTTGTGTGGGCTATCCACTAAATAAAGGTGGATTTATATTTTATATTCATGTCTGCCCTTCTTTGCATGAAAATCGTGACAGTATGTAAGGGCGATGTCTACTGAAGGTTCAGGCAGTACACCTAATCTAAGCATCCTATCCAGGATGGATTCTCAAGATCAGAGAATAGATCAGTTGTCTTTCGCTATACAGACACTGTTAAATTGCACGGCTCACTTCGATAGCTCTACTCAACAACTGGTGGCGCCTTCAGTACCTGCGCCGGTTGTGGCCACAACCTCTGAAGCTGGCGTGACTAGAGGTTTGTCTGGCTCCGCTCCATTACCCCAAAGATTTGATGGGGAACCTACTCTGTGTTGGGAGTTCCTGAATCAGCTGGGAATTTTTTTGGATAAGTATGGTAGGATTCCTGATCTCCCTCCTGTCTGGCAAGGCATTAGCCTAGGCCAACCCACTATGCGAGACTGAAAAACCCATAATTCATAACTTTACTGAATTTTTGGCCTAGTTTCAGAGAGTCTTTGATGTTCCTGGGAGTGCAACCTCCGCGGCCAAATGACTCATGACAATATGGCAGGGCTCACATACAGTGGCGTAGTAAGCTATAGAGTTTTGTAGTCTGGCGGCGGAGGTTGGATGGAACAATGAAGCCCTTGTAGCTGCATTCTCCCAGGGCTTGTGTGACATCATTAAAGACAAGACGGCAGCCCGTGACCTGCCTGGTGATCTGGAGGAGCTAATCTCAGTCACCATCTTGTTAAATATGAGAATTTGTGAGAGGCATTCATTCAAGGAACATGTACAGAAACCGTTGCCTTGGTTGGCACCTTGCTTCGTACACCCACCCTGTCCTCCCTCACCTCCCCTACCTCCTAGTTCTGACCCCGCCGGGGGGTAACAGATGCAGCTAGGCTTCACACACCTGTCAGTGGAGGAGATGCCTTTTGCTTGTACTGCAGAGAGCCGGGTCATGTGTTGTGTGCTTGTCCCGTTTGGCCGGGAGAACATTCGAACCTAGGGTCATGTAGGGGACAGACTCTTGGTGGAATTTCACAGTCCCCAGATAGAATTCAGGACAAACCTATCCTTGAAGTAGTATTGTCTTGGGTAGAGCCATCAGTAGTGGCTCCGGCACTACTGGACTCCGGGGGAAGTGGTCTTTTTCATGGATGCAGACTTTGCGGCCAAGCACTCTATCCCATTGCTGCAGCGCTCCACTCCATTGGCAATTGAGGCAACTGACGGCTGACCCCTACAGCCGGCACATGTTACGCATGAGACTCATCCTTTGTCTCTAAGGGTAGGGGAACTCCATTTGAAGACACAACAGTTCCAAGTCATAGATTCTCCCCATCATGCCATCATTCTGGGTTTTCCCTGGTTGCAGACTCACAACCCAAGAATTGATTGGCAGACTTGCAATATCGTGTCATGGTCCTCTCAATACACAAAGTCTTGCCTCCAGCAGCCTTCCAGGATATTATGTACCTCTTCCTTTTTACCTGCTGAGTACCAGTCCTACAAAGAGGTATTTAATAAGGTAGAAGACAGTAAATTACCACCACACAGGCCTTACGATTGTACTGTTGATCTGGTACCAGGGACCAGACCTCCTAGGGGCAGAGTATACCCCTTGTCGGTGGAGGACAACAAGGCCATGGAGGATTATGTGACTGACACTCTAGCCAGGGGCATTATCTTGAAGTCTTCCTCACCTGTGGGCGCAGGTTTATTTTTTGTTAAGAAAAAAGATGGGGAACTCAGACTATGCATTGATTTCAGGGGTCTGAATAAACCGATGGTAAAAAACGCTTATCCGATCCCGTTGAACATGGAGCTATTTGATCGTATCAAAGCCTCTACTGTTTTCACAAAACTTGACTTGAGGGCCGCGTATAATTTGGTACGAATAAAAGAAGGCCATAAGTGGAAGACAGCGTTTAACACCCAGAGCGGGCACTATGTATACATGGTGATGCCATTCGGACTGTGCAATGCTCTCCCTGTCTTCCAGGAATTTATTAATGATGTATTAAGAGACCTACTGCAGAGTTGTGTGGTGGTCTATTTGGACGATACACTCATTCATTCTCCTATTTTGGAAACACACAGAGCAGACGTAGCCCAGGGTCCTACAACTGCTAAGAGAGAACAAGCTGTTCTGCAAGCTAGAGAAGTGTGAGTTCCATAAAACCCAGGTGACTTTCCTAGGGTACATTATCTCATCCTCTGGCCTGGCCATGGATCCGCAAAAACTGTCTGCTGTCTTACAGTGGCCTCTTCCAGTGGGATTAAGAGCCATACAGAGGTTCCTGGGCTTCACTAATTATTACAGGAAGTTCATATGAAACATTTCTATGGTAATCAAACCTCTCACAGACATGACTCAGAAGGGAGCTAACCCTTCAGACTGTGCACCTGAAGCCCTTCAGGTTTTCGAAAACCACGATATTGTCCCACCCTGCCATTCACTCTGGAGGTGGATGCCTCGGATTCGGGAGTAGTTGCTTGCTGTCCCAGAGTGAGAGCCCTGGGAAACCACTGCTCCCGTGCAGGTGTTTTTCTAAGAAATTGTCTTAGACTGAGAGTTTATATGATGTGGCCAATCGTGAACTATTCGCTATCAACCTTGCCTTGAAAGAATGGCGATATCTGTTGGAGGGGACCACTGTTCCAATCCTGATACTGACTGATCACAAGAACCTCATATACTTGTCTGAGGTGAAGAGGATGTCTCATCATCAGGCCAGATGGGCTCTATTCCTCTCGAGGTTTAATTTTGTGGTCTCCTACCTCGCTGGTACAAAAATATTAGAGCAGATGCCCTTTCTCGACAATTTGGGGCCGAGTCCCAGGAGGAGTCTCCTCCAGAACCTATTATTCCTCCTAACCTCATCTTGGCTATGATACGTACCGGTATTACATCTCAGTTGGGTGAGGAGAGTACAGTAATAATAGTATAGCCCACACAATCCCAGAACACAGGATGATAGGTTCAAGGCTCTTACCCGGAGCTGCACAATGTGTTGCGTACTGCACTACTGCTAGATACTGGAGACTAGGACGGAGGTGCTGGTGGAACACCAGAGGGAACGGTAACTGAGGCACAAGTCTTCACCCTGGGTCACGCGACCAGAGGCAACAGAGAGCGAGAGCAGGCCTGAACCATGAAACACTGAGACTGATGGTCAGGCAAGTTCGGAGAGTACAGAGCAAGTAGTCAGCCAGAGCCACAGGTCAGACAAGCCGGGGACTATACAGAGCGATAGGCAGCAAGAGCCAGAGGTCAGACAAACCGGGGACTACACGGAGTAAGTCAGCCAGAGCCATAGGTCAGAACCGATGTGGGTAGTCAGACAAGTCGGGGTCATAGTGGTTTCTCAGGAGAGCACGGGTCACAACGGAGAGCAAGAGACAATATCAGAAACACCACTTAAGGGCAATGACTCCCAGGCCCAGGGAGGCATATAAAGGAGCAGGAGAAGGCGTAACCCAATTAGGCCACACAGAATAGGCCCCTAAACAGGCATCCTAGCCAGTGCCTATTTCATGATGTCAGCAATGCGGAAGTGGCCGCAACTATGTCGGTCGACACACCACAGAGGAAGGAAGCACAGGATAGCCCAAGGGAGACTTAACAACCTCTCCTCCATGGAAGGGGACCAGCACCAGAGGAATTATGGGAGAGGAATTCCCGGAGAAGAGCAGACTCATGAATATCTCTCTTAGCGACCCAGGAACGCTCCTCAGGTCCATACTCCTTCCAATTAACTAGATATTGTACCTGGCATCTGACCCTGCAAGTGTCCAAAATACCTTGTACCTCATACTCCTCATGGTCCCCCACTTGGACAGGTCTGGGATGGACAGAGCAGTTACAAACCACTGGTTTCAGTTGTGATACATGGAATGCATTATAAATGCACATGTTAGTGGGGAGGTCGAGGGCATAAATTACAGGGTTAATCTTGTGGAGAACCCGAAAGGGGCCCACAAATCGGGGAGCCAGTTTTTTACAAGGCATCTGGTGATGGAGATTGCATGAGGACAATCATGCTCTCTGTCCCACCTGGAACACTGGAGCCGGTAGACGTCTATGGTCTGCTTGTCTCTTATATCGCATTGTGGAACTCTGCAGGGATCTCTGAACCCATACTCATGTGGAGCAGAGCGCCCTCAAGTGCTCCTCCAGAGCAGGAATATTTTGCGCCTTGAAGGACTCAGGCAGGAGATAAGGTTGGAACCCATAATTAATCAGGAAGGGAAAGTTCTGAGAGGAGGAATTAACTGCACTATTTCTGGCAAGCTCTGCCTATGGTAACAGGTTCGGCCAATTGTCATGATGGTCGGAGATAAAACAATGGAGAAACTGTTCCAGCTCTTGATTAGACCTCTCTGCAGCACTGTTAGACTGTGGATGGTAAGCCGTGGAGAACGAGAGCTGGATCCCCATCTGACCACAAAACGCTCTCCAAAAACTTGACACAAACTTGCTCCCACAATCCGAGTCCACTACTTTGCGTATACCATGGAGACGAACCACCTCCTAACCTTAGATTTCAGCCAAAACCTTGGAGGAAGGGAGTCCCTTCACTGCACAAAAGGGGCCATCTTGGAAAATCTATCCACAAACATGAGGATGACCATGTAACCCTCTGAGACAGGCAACTCAACCATAAAATCAATAGATAAGTGAGATCAGGGACGCTCCCCATTAGGGATGGGTTGCAGGAGACCAACCGGAAGATGTCTAGGAGTCCTGGTCTGCGCACAAGTGGAACATGCGGCAACAAATGCAGAACAATCCGCCCTCAGGCTGGGCCACCGACAGAATCTGGTCATAGACCATATCAGTTGGTCTCTACCAACGTGCCCTACAGCCTTCGAGGAATGGTACGTCTCTAGCGGTCTGGTACAGAGGGATTCAGGCACAAAATGCCTCCCATGATGCTTCTCCGCCAGGGTGGAAGCTTGAGCAGTCAAAATCTCCTCATCCAATGGAGATGTAATACTGGTACTTATCGTAGCCAAGATGCGGTTAGGAGGAATAATAGGTACCGGAGGAGACTCTTCTTGGGACTCAGCCCCAAATTGTCGAGAGAGCATCTGCTCTAATATTTTTTGTACCAGGGAGGTAGGAAACCACAAAATTAAACCTCAAGAGGAAAAGGGCCCATCTGGCCTGACGTAGAGACAACCTCTTCATCTCTGACAGATACGTTAGGTTCTTGTGGTCTGTTAGTATCAGGATTGGGACCGTAGTACCCTACAACAGATATCTCCATTCTTTCAGGGCAAGGATGATGGTGAGTAACTCCCGGTCGCCAAGATTGTATAAACTCTCTGTCTTAGAGTGACCACTGTAATACGGCAGACAGTTTTTGCGGATCCATGGCCAGGCCAGAGGATAAAATAACGTATCCTAGGAATGTCATCTGGGATTTCTGAAATTCACACTTTTCTAGCTTGCAGAATAACTTGTTCTCTCTGAGCAGATGTAGGTCTACGTCTGCTCTATATGCCTCCAAGGTAGGAGAATGGATAAGTATATCGTACAAATATACCACAAAACAACTCTGTAGTAGGTCTCTCAACACATCATTAATGAATTCCTGGAAGACAGCGGGAGCGTTGCACAATCCTAAGGGCATCATCAAATATTTATAGTACCCTCTCTGGGTGTTAAACGCTGTCTTCCACTCATGGCCTTCTTTTATTCGTACCAAATTGTACGCTGCCCTCAGGTCAAGTTTAGTGAAAATAGTAGAGCCTTTGATACGATCAGATAGCTCTGTGATCAAAGGAATCGGATATTCGTTCTTTACCATCAATTTATTCATATCCCTGAAATCGATGCATGGTCTGAGTTCCCCATCTTTTTTCTTAACTGAGCGAAGAGTTCAAGGTGAGCCGTGCGATTCAATAATATCTGCATAGCAAAAGAAAATTGATCGATTCTCTGGTCTTGAGAATCCATCCTGGATAGGATGCTTAGATTAGGTGGACTGCCCGAACCTTCAGTAGACATGGCCCTTACGTACTGCGGCCACCTCCGCATTGCTGACATCATGAAACAGGCACTGGCTAGGATGCCTGTTTATGGGCCTATTCTGTGTGGCCTAATTGGGTCCCGCCTTCTCCTGCTCCTTTATAAACCTCCCTGGGCCTGGGAGTCATTGGCCTTATGTGGTGTTTCTGATATTGTCTCTTGTGCTCCGTTGTTACCGTGCTCTCCTGAGAATCCGTCCGTGTATGACCCTGGCTTGTCTGACTACCCACATCGGTTCTAACGTGTGGCTCTGGATGACTAACTCGCTCAGTGTATGACCCCGGCTTGTCTGACTACCCACATCGGTTCTAACCTGTGGCTCTGGCTGACTAACTCATTCCGTGTAGTCCCCAGTTTGTCTGACCTCTGGCTCTTGCTGCCTATCGCTCCGTATAGTCCCTGACTTGTCTGACCTGTGGCTCTGGCTGACTACTTGCTCTGTACTCTCCGAACTTGCCTCACCATCAGTCTCAGTGTTTCATGGTTCAGGCCTGTTCTCGCTCCCTGTTGCCTCTGGTCGTGTGACCCAGGGTGGAGACTTGTGCCTCAATTACCATTCCCTCTGGTGTTCCACCCGCACCTTGGTCCTAGTCTTCAGTATGTCTCAGTAGTGCAGTGCGCAGCACAGTGTGCAGCTCCGGGTAGGAGCCTTGGTCCTACCATCCTGTGTTCTGGGGTTGTGTGGGCTATACTATTATTACTGTACTTATTAAATAAAGATGAATTTATATTTTATATTCGTCTGTCCTTCTTTGCCTGAAAATCGTGACAATCCCCTTAGACTCCTTTTCACTTCAGTAAGCCTCCATAGATAATGCCATTAGTCTCATTCAACAAGCCCTCCCCGACTGCTGGCTCGCCAAAACAGATATAGAAAATGTGTTCAAACTCCTTCCAGTTCACCCCTCACTCTGACACTTACAGGGAATTAAATGGCTAGGTCAATACTATTTCACAACCAGGCTCACCTTTGGCTGCCTCAGCAGTCCCAACATTTTCTATGATTTCGCAGACATTCTCTGCTGGCAGATGTCCATCAGTTTTACATTACTTAGACGACTTTCTCCTTATTGATAATACTCTATCCCCTCCTACCAGTCTCCAAAA
Organism: Rhinophrynus dorsalis; assembly: GCA_037306005.1. NCBI lineage: Eukaryota > Metazoa > Chordata > Amphibia > Anura > Rhinophrynidae > Rhinophrynus > Rhinophrynus dorsalis. The sequence continues at coordinate 118,296,006 of CM074722.1, forward strand.
ACTTACAGAATTATTCAGGTCACTAAGCGTTCCATTATCCATTCAAAGAACAAGTGGCCCCACCAAAGTTATAGAGTTCCTAGGCATTATACTAGACACAACATCATTAGAAACACACATTCCCCTAGATAAATTAGAGTTAATTCAATACTATAAGACAAGCTATCCAAACCTTCCCTGTCAAAATTCGATCTCCAGTCCCTCATAGGTTACCTCAGTTTCATCATGAAAGTTATACCCCAAGGGCGTTCATTCATTTCCCATCTCCTCTCCTCGCTTCCTTCTGCACCTCAGTCAAGCTACATCATTACCCTAGATCAATCAGCTCTCTTGGACCTTCACATGTGGTCAAACTTCCTTAAACACTGGAATTGCCAGTCCATGTTCCCCCCTTCACCTACCCCAGGCAGCCTAGCAGTATATATGGACACAACAGAGGGTTTGGGCTTTTCAGCTATCTGTAGCAACCAATGGTTCACAAAACCATGGCCTCAAGAAATACTAAATGCTTCAACAACACAATCCTATCACACCTTACTATAAATCTACCCCACGGTGGCAGCAGCTGCTCTCTAGGGACACCTGTGGTCTGGTCAAACTGTTACATTTCACTCCACAAACCAAGCCACCTGAACGCTTATTAAAAAAGGTAGATCCTCTGCATCCCAGATAATGTTATTTCTCAGAAAGCTAATATGGCTATTCCTGCTTAATAAATTCACAATACATTGTGCCCTCATTGCAAGCCAAGATAACCTGAGAGCTAAAGCTCTTTCACAATTTCAAATACAGCAGTTCTTCAGCAAGCACCCAGCAGCAGCTGCACAACTAGCCAAACCTCCAGCCTTCACGGACCTAACCATGCAATAAACTCTCTACTTATAGAAGCTTCATCAATCATAAAACAAGCCCTGGCCCCAACACCAGAAAGACCTAAGAGCGGGCATGGGATTCAGACGTTTCATTTAACTCACAAAAGCAGCTAACTCATACTCTCAATCCAGCATATTAGCATTCGCCACCCACTGCCACTCTGGTCTCAAACTGTTAGCCGCCTCCATTAAAGTATACTTAGCAGGTATACAACACCACTACGCTCTGCATCATCCATTCATACTTTCAATGTATAGTATTAAACTGTTCCTCAGAGGCATTTCAAACATTCACTGCCATTCACCTTGCACTCGCCTTCCCATCACCAGGCATATATTCAGGCTCATCTATGATTTCCTTAACACTAATCCATTTTCAGCAACAAATATAGTACTCCAGGCAGCAGTATGCCTGGCTTTCTTTGGCTTTCTCCGTCCGGGCGAGTTCTCCTATTGCACAAGATCCGATGGTTTTGTGCGAAAGGACCAACTCGCTCGCCACTCAGATCTCTCTCCTCACTCAGTCCAAAACTGATCAGTCTCACGACGTTCACTTTATCCCATATTTTGCCACTCACGACCAATGGTGCCCCTATAAATCCCTAACTCACCTCACTGCCGTTATCCAACAGCACCCAGATGATAGTCCACTCCTTCCACTCCTATCAGGCCCACTCACTACATCCACATTCACTTATTATATATACGCACCATCTCCTGTCACATCTAGGCTACAAACCGAATCAATACTCAGGTCATTAATTTAGGACAGAACAGCATCATTAGCCTCTAGGAATCAAGTGCCCGCTCATATCATACAAAAACTCGGTAGATGGCAATCTGCATGTTTTACTAGGTATATACCTAACCCTTCAACCAAAATCTGAAGAGCCCTTACTAACTTAGCTAAATAACATGTAATCTTTATGCTAGCCACTTTTTTTGAAGTTGCACCAGTACATTCTCTCTTGACTCTTTTCAGGTCACCTTTGTCGCTCATCCCCTGGCTCCTACAAAGGCTCAGGGGGACAGCACTTCTCCTAAACCATCAACATACGCTGGAAGCCCTGACCACAAATCTTGTTGTATTTACTGATGGGTTCATCTCACAAATTACTATAATCTTTTACATAGAATCCAAGTGGTCTCTTTGTTCAATATATTTTAGAGCTCTTTAGGTACCAACAGCCAGGTTCAGTAGGTGTTTTAGCTACTATTATATATTATTATTTAGTGAATATAGCAGAAATACTATATTTAATTTGTGGGAGTAATTAAAATATAAAACAGGTCTCCTGTTCTGTAAATATTCCTGCAGGAACCATTTGAAGGCAAATAAGAGCCATTCTGCCCATCTAATCTACACATTTTTTCCTGCTGTAAAAACCTCAAACCTTAATTGGTCCTTTGTCTTGTCTTATGTTCAGAATAGCCTTATGCCTATCCCATACATGCTTAAATTGCAACTTCTGATGGTAGTCTATTCCAGTTATTTACCATCTTCTCAATGAAGTAAAAGTTTTACATTACATCTGAGTCTCTGACTCTTTAGTTTTAGACTATGACCTCTTGTTCTAACATTTCTAGGATATTGAAATGTACTACTGTCACGGTTGGCAAGAATAGACAAGAGTCAGACGGTAAAATTGAAATCACTTTTATTAGAATAAGTATGACCTTAAATAGCATGAGCAGAGGATTACTCGAGAGGCTAGAAACTGTATCAGAAATAGGAGATAGCCCATGGTCAACCACAACTACAGGAGACTAGGCCAAAGCCACCGGTAGTCTCACGTCTCCTGAGAAATACAGAACAGACCCTGAAGGTCTCCCACAATGAAGGCAACAACTGAGGACACTGACTCACGTCTGCAGTCAGTAAGAATAGGCCTGTCTACCATAAAAGGTGGAAACAAGGGAGACTACTGACTCATGCCTGCAGTCAGGACGCTGGAGTCTGCCAGAGCCACAGATCTGCACCAGATAGGATGTCCACTAGTCAAGAGGACACACAGAGAGGATAGTTGGACAGAGCCCCAGGTCAGCACCAGATTGGATGGTCAGGCAAGCAAGGGTCATACATGGAGCGGGTAGTCAGCCAGAGCCACAGGTCTGCACCAGATAGGATGCCCACTAGTCTGTAGGCAACACCGAGAGGATAGATGGACAGAGCCCCAGGTCAGCACCAGGTTGGATAGTCAAACAAGCAAGGGTCATACACAGGAGATCAGGAAAACAAACTACTAGAACTGCACTGGACAACAGCATAAAGGTAACTGGATAAGGATCCAGTACCCTTATATACTCAGCCAGGAAGTAGAAAGGAGGAGACTAGCCAGATCAACCTGTATAAGACTGAGGCCTGCATCAATACGCAGCCTCCCACCTACAAATGAAGTAACGAGCTGAGATGTGTCAAATACCAGCATTACTCCCGCGTCATTCCGAGCCAGCCCGCCTAGCCAGAGGACATGGGCAGCCACTGAAGATGCCAAGCATGCCCAGGCCCAATGCCAGAAGTGACACTTGGGATGACGCTGAAGCAGACCATCGAATCTCGGTGGCGCTGGGTATGAGGTACGCTGTGACAACTTCCGTCCTGTTCTTTGTGGAACACCTTCATGTATTTGAATGTTTCTATCATATCCCTTTTCATTTTACTCTCCTCAAAGTTACATAGTAACATAGTAAATTAGGTTGAATAAAGACATAAGTCCATCAAGTTCAACCATGTTCAAATCCTTTAGTGTGTCTTGATCGTTTGAAGAATTTACTTTTCTTAGTTCTTCAAAAGGTATAAAGATGTATTTGCTAGTCAGAATGATTGACTTTTCAGTTCAAAACAGAGAGAGATTAAGGCTTAGTTCAAATAGGCAACTTCGTTGAAGCAAGAAATCTCACAGAAGTTCACATGGGAGGCTATTACAGCTACAATCATTTTCAGTGGCAGCCTTGTGTTTCTTGTAATAAAATTGTTGCAAGAGAACCACCCAGGGGAATTTAAACTGAAATGCTGATCATTTTAAATTTCCCTGCACATCAAGAAAAAGGGATCTTTCTTTCTTCTGTGAGCACCATACAGTAGTATCACAAGTCATTCTGGTAAGGGACATTAACACCTAAAATTATCTGGGGTTATACATAAATACTTTGGATTACAGACTAGCATATTTAAAAATCTTGTAGTTATTTTCTGACATTAAATCTAGTCATATAAATGCTCTCTGGGTCTCCCATAGCTGATTTTTTTTACTAGGTTTGGGGGCTCCTGTTACCATAGATTCCATAATAGATTATTAGAAGTGATGGTATTTATTATCTGTAAATAGGTTACGTTAATGCACAAGCCTTTCTAAACAGAAGAACAGTGGTACTAATCTTAATAAAGTAATAGCATTAGCTTTGCACACATTCAATTACCCAAACTGTGTCTATTTGAAAAATGCAGGTTTAGGATTCAGTTGTAGGGATCACACAACTACATTTAAATTTGCTAGCTAGAAGTATAGGTATTTAAAATTATATATCCCAACTTCATTGTAGTTGTTAGTGTTCCTTTAATAAACCTTTGTTAGTCTTTCAGCAAAGTAAACTTCAACAGAAAATCACATGATGTTGAGAGCAAGACAGATTGTTCAGATAAGAAGAAATTGATGTTGCAAAGGCTCAGAGTCCATTTCATATATTCAGTTATCCAACAATTACAAAAGGGGTAAACATGTTTTGTTTGATCAGGTCCTCAGAAAACCTTTAACCATTGGGTTAATGTATTTCTTTTTTATATTTTTGCATTAATGTATAATTTTAATGTGTTTATTTGTAGCATAAAGGTGATTAATACTTGTAGTCCTACAGAAAGAGCAACTAAAGAAGAAAATTACAGTTCTATAAAAGTGACACAGGCTTGAATTAAATTGCATATGAAAAAAGGTATCAGTAATTTATTTCTCCTCTATAAACTACGTTAGGAAATTTGAGATAAAACCCAGTAATAATTGTGTCACCTTCAGTTTAACTCAGGCCATAGAGCCTTATTCAGGAAGATATAGAGTAACAATTCTGGGACAAACCAATCTCACTATAGGGGACAGGTGAAAATTCCCAGTGAGATAAATGGAGCTTTTCATTCCTTGAATTACGGTGAGATCTCCAATCCAATGTAAAGGAGTAAAAAGTATCAATTATATCAAGGCGGAATTTAAAAGTCTCTTTAAAGGAGCAGTAAACTTTTTTTAATGAAAAAATATATATTGTAGAGATTTTCCTATTGAGTAAAATAAGGGTACTCCCACTGCCGAGAGATTTATATTTCCAGAGTTATTACAGTTTAAACCCATGTTTTTTTACATTAGCAGTGCCCTCTAGCGGTCAAATTCTAATTAGATTTCCTGTTAGATTCTAATGGAGAGGAAAGTCAGAAAAGTCAGAGACATACAGTTCTTCATAGAATGTGATAGAGACTGTCTGTCACTTCCTGTCAGTTAGAACTATCAGGAAGTAAACACAGTAAATTCACTTCCTGATTATTTGAACTGTTATAAATTTTGAATAAAACATCTGACATCGAAGGGAGTGGCCTTGTTTTATTCAGCAGGAAAAGATCTATAAAATATGTGTTTTCATAACAAAAAGTTTACTGCTCCTTTAACTTCCTGAAATGGGTTTATGCAGGAAGCTGGATCAGTTCTGGAGTAAACCAACTGCCCCATGGAGGAGGAATAAAAATCCCCATTGATTTTAGGAAGGCTTCTAATTCTTAGCATGCTAGAGAGGTATCTAGTTCATTGCTTTGCACTCTGATGGCAACCTTACCTCCCTAGCATTTAGTGGGTTAAAATCCCCATTTAAATCAATGGAAATATTGCAGATTTGTATTGTCACCTTGGTGAAGCTTGTATGTTCCAGAAGTGCCCATCTTTTGTTTCTACATATGGACCAAAAGGTCATATATATGAAAGCAAATAGACACAATTCTAGAGTAAAACCAAATTAATCATAGGGGAGAATTAAATAATCATTTAAATGGGGCTTTTAACCTCTTGATTGCTGGAGATGCCTCCAACTCATTGCAAAACAGTGCACTCGAGACCTCGCTAGTGTTCAAGGGGAGCGAAATACTATTTAACCCTTTAAGTGACAGAGGGGGTGTCCAACGCATTGTAGTTGTTAGTGTTCCTTTAATAAACCTTTGTTAGTCTTTCAGCAAAGTAAACTTCAACAGAAAATCACATGATGTTGAGAGCAAGACAGATTGTTCAGATAAGAAGAAATTGATGTTGCAAAGGCTCAGAGTCCATTTCATATATTCAGTTATCCAACAATTACAAAAGGGGTAAACATGTTTTGTTTGATCAGGTCCTCAGAAAACCTTTAACCATTGGGTTAATGTATTTCTTTTTTATATTTTTGCATTAATGTATAATTTTAATGTGTTTATTTGTAGCATAAAGGTGATTAATACTTGTAGTCCTACAGAAAGAGCAACTAAAGAAGAAAATTACAGTTCTATAAAAGTGACACAGGCTTGAATTAAATTGCATATGAAAAAAGGTATCAGTAATTTATTTCTCCTCTATAAACTACGTTAGGAAATTTGAGATAAAACCCAGTAATAATTGTGTCACCTTCAGTTTAACTCAGGCCATAGAGCCTTATTCAGGAAGATATAGAGTAACAATTCTGGGACAAACCAATCTCACTATAGGGGACAGGTGAAAATTCCCAGTGAGATAAATGGAGCTTTTCATTCCTTGAATTACGGTGAGATCTCCAATCCAATGTAAAGGAGTAAAAAGTATCAATTATATCAAGGCGGAATTTAAAAGTCTCTTTAAAGGAGCAGTAAACTTTTTTTAATGAAAAAATATATATTGTAGAGATTTTCCTATTGAGTAAAATAAGGGTACTCCCACTGCCGAGAGATTTATATTTCCAGAGTTATTACAGTTTAAACCCATGTTTTTTTACATTAGCAGTGCCCTCTAGCGGTCAAATTCTAATTAGATTTCCTGTTAGATTCTAATGGAGAGGAAAGTCAGAAAAGTCAGAGACATACAGTTCTTCATAGAATGTGATAGAGACTGTCTGTCACTTCCTGTCAGTTAGAACTATCAGGAAGTAAACACAGTAAATTCACTTCCTGATTATTTGAACTGTTATAAATTTTGAATAAAACATCTGACATCGAAGGGAGTGGCCTTGTTTTATTCAGCAGGAAAAGATCTATAAAATATGTGTTTTCATAACAAAAAGTTTACTGCTCCTTTAACTTCCTGAAATGGGTTTATGCAGGAAGCTGGATCAGTTCTGGAGTAAACCAACTGCCCCATGGAGGAGGAATAAAAATCCCCATTGATTTTAGGAAGGCTTCTAATTCTTAGCATGCTAGAGAGGTATCTAGTTCATTGCTTTGCACTCTGATGGCAACCTTACCTCCCTAGCATTTAGTGGGTTAAAATCCCCATTTAAATCAATGGAAATATTGCAGATTTGTATTGTCACCTTGGTGAAGCTTGTATGTTCCAGAAGTGCCCATCTTTTGTTTCTACATATGGACCAAAAGGTCATATATATGAAAGCAAATAGACACAATTCTAGAGTAAAACCAAATTAATCATAGGGGAGAATTAAATAATCATTTAAATGGGGCTTTTAACCTCTTGATTGCTGGAGATGCCTCCAACTCATTGCAAAACAGTGCACTCGAGACCTCGCTAGTGTTCAAGGGGAGCGAAATACTATTTAACCCTTTAAGTGACAGAGGGGGTGTCCAACGCATTGTAGTTGTTAGTGTTCCTTTAATAAACCTTTGTTAGTCTTTCAGCAAAGTAAACTTCAACAGAAAATCACATGATGTTGAGAGCAAGACAGATTGTTCAGATAAGAAGAAATTGATGTTGCAAAGGCTCAGAGTCCATTTCATATATTCAGTTATCCAACAATTACAAAAGGGGTAAACATGTTTTGTTTGATCAGGTCCTCAGAAAACCTTTAACCATTGGGTTAATGTATTTCTTTTTTATATTTTTGCATTAATGTATAATTTTAATGTGTTTATTTGTAGCATAAAGGTGATTAATACTTGTAGTCCTACAGAAAGAGCAACTAAAGAAGAAAATTACAGTTCTATAAAAGTGACACAGGCTTGAATTAAATTGCATATGAAAAAAGGTATCAGTAATTTATTTCTCCTCTATAAACTACGTTAGGAAATTTGAGATAAAACCCAGTAATAATTGTGTCACCTTCAGTTTAACTCAGGCCATAGAGCCTTATTCAGGAAGATATAGAGTAACAATTCTGGGACAAACCAATCTCACTATAGGGGACAGGTGAAAATTCCCAGTGAGATAAATGGAGCTTTTCATTCCTTGAATTACGGTGAGATCTCCAATCCAATGTAAAGGAGTAAAAAGTATCAATTATATCAAGGCGGAATTTAAAAGTCTCTTTAAAGGAGCAGTAAACTTTTTTTAATGAAAAAATATATATTGTAGAGATTTTCCTATTGAGTAAAATAAGGGTACTCCCACTGCCGAGAGATTTATATTTCCAGAGTTATTACAGTTTAAACCCATGTTTTTTTACATTAGCAGTGCCCTCTAGCGGTCAAATTCTAATTAGATTTCCTGTTAGATTCTAATGGAGAGGAAAGTCAGAAAAGTCAGAGACATACAGTTCTTCATAGAATGTGATAGAGACTGTCTGTCACTTCCTGTCAGTTAGAACTATCAGGAAGTAAACACAGTAAATTCACTTCCTGATTATTTGAACTGTTATAAATTTTGAATAAAACATCTGACATCGAAGGGAGTGGCCTTGTTTTATTCAGCAGGAAAAGATCTATAAAATATGTGTTTTCATAACAAAAAGTTTACTGCTCCTTTAACTTCCTGAAATGGGTTTATGCAGGAAGCTGGATCAGTTCTGGAGTAAACCAACTGCCCCATGGAGGAGGAATAAAAATCCCCATTGATTTTAGGAAGGCTTCTAATTCTTAGCATGCTAGAGAGGTATCTAGTTCATTGCTTTGCACTCTGATGGCAACCTTACCTCCCTAGCATTTAGTGGGTTAAAATCCCCATTTAAATCAATGGAAATATTGCAGATTTGTATTGTCACCTTGGTGAAGCTTGTATGTTCCAGAAGTGCCCATCTTTTGTTTCTACATATGGACCAAAAGGTCATATATATGAAAGCAAATAGACACAATTCTAGAGTAAAACCAAATTAATCATAGGGGAGAATTAAATAATCATTTAAATGGGGCTTTTAACCTCTTGATTGCTGGAGATGCCTCCAACTCATTGCAAAACAGTGCACTCGAGACCTCGCTAGTGTTCAAGGGGAGCGAAATACTATTTAACCCTTTAAGTGACAGAGGGGGTGTCCAACGCATTGTAGTTGTTAGTGTTCCTTTAATAAACCTTTGTTAGTCTTTCAGCAAAGTAAACTTCAACAGAAAATCACATGATGTTGAGAGCAAGACAGATTGTTCAGATAAGAAGAAATTGATGTTGCAAAGGCTCAGAGTCCATTTCATATATTCAGTTATCCAACAATTACAAAAGGGGTAAACATGTTTTGTTTGATCAGGTCCTCAGAAAACCTTTAACCATTGGGTTAATGTATTTCTTTTTTATATTTTTGCATTAATGTATAATTTTAATGTGTTTATTTGTAGCATAAAGGTGATTAATACTTGTAGTCCTACAGAAAGAGCAACTAAAGAAGAAAATTACAGTTCTATAAAAGTGACACAGGCTTGAATTAAATTGCATATGAAAAAAGGTATCAGTAATTTATTTCTCCTCTATAAACTACGTTAGGAAATTTGAGATAAAACCCAGTAATAATTGTGTCACCTTCAGTTTAACTCAGGCCATAGAGCCTTATTCAGGAAGATATAGAGTAACAATTCTGGGACAAACCAATCTCACTATAGGGGACAGGTGAAAATTCCCAGTGAGATAAATGGAGCTTTTCATTCCTTGAATTACGGTGAGATCTCCAATCCAATGTAAAGGAGTAAAAAGTATCAATTATATCAAGGCGGAATTTAAAAGTCTCTTTAAAGGAGCAGTAAACTTTTTTTAATGAAAAAATATATATTGTAGAGATTTTCCTATTGAGTAAAATAAGGGTACTCCCACTGCCGAGAGATTTATATTTCCAGAGTTATTACAGTTTAAACCCATGTTTTTTTACATTAGCAGTGCCCTCTAGCGGTCAAATTCTAATTAGATTTCCTGTTAGATTCTAATGGAGAGGAAAGTCAGAAAAGTCAGAGACATACAGTTCTTCATAGAATGTGATAGAGACTGTCTGTCACTTCCTGTCAGTTAGAACTATCAGGAAGTAAACACAGTAAATTCACTTCCTGATTATTTGAACTGTTATAAATTTTGAATAAAACATCTGACATCGAAGGGAGTGGCCTTGTTTTATTCAGCAGGAAAAGATCTATAAAATATGTGTTTTCATAACAAAAAGTTTACTGCTCCTTTAACTTCCTGAAATGGGTTTATGCAGGAAGCTGGATCAGTTCTGGAGTAAACCAACTGCCCCATGGAGGAGGAATAAAAATCCCCATTGATTTTAGGAAGGCTTCTAATTCTTAGCATGCTAGAGAGGTATCTAGTTCATTGCTTTGCACTCTGATGGCAACCTTACCTCCCTAGCATTTAGTGGGTTAAAATCCCCATTTAAATCAATGGAAATATTGCAGATTTGTATTGTCACCTTGGTGAAGCTTGTATGTTCCAGAAGTGCCCATCTTTTGTTTCTACATATGGACCAAAAGGTCATATATATGAAAGCAAATAGACACAATTCTAGAGTAAAACCAAATTAATCATAGGGGAGAATTAAATAATCATTTAAATGGGGCTTTTAACCTCTTGATTGCTGGAGATGCCTCCAACTCATTGCAAAACAGTGCACTCGAGACCTCGCTAGTGTTCAAGGGGAGCGAAATACTATTTAACCCTTTAAGTGACAGAGGGGGTGTCCAACGCATTGTAGTTGTTAGTGTTCCTTTAATAAACCTTTGTTAGTCTTTCAGCAAAGTAAACTTCAACAGAAAATCACATGATGTTGAGAGCAAGACAGATTGTTCAGATAAGAAGAAATTGATGTTGCAAAGGCTCAGAGTCCATTTCATATATTCAGTTATCCAACAATTACAAAAGGGGTAAACATGTTTTGTTTGATCAGGTCCTCAGAAAACCTTTAACCATTGGGTTAATGTATTTCTTTTTTATATTTTTGCATTAATGTATAATTTTAATGTGTTTATTTGTAGCATAAAGGTGATTAATACTTGTAGTCCTACAGAAAGAGCAACTAAAGAAGAAAATTACAGTTCTATAAAAGTGACACAGGCTTGAATTAAATTGCATATGAAAAAAGGTATCAGTAATTTATTTCTCCTCTATAAACTACGTTAGGAAATTTGAGATAAAACCCAGTAATAATTGTGTCACCTTCAGTTTAACTCAGGCCATAGAGCCTTATTCAGGAAGATATAGAGTAACAATTCTGGGACAAACCAATCTCACTATAGGGGACAGGTGAAAATTCCCAGTGAGATAAATGGAGCTTTTCATTCCTTGAATTACGGTGAGATCTCCAATCCAATGTAAAGGAGTAAAAAGTATCAATTATATCAAGGCGGAATTTAAAAGTCTCTTTAAAGGAGCAGTAAACTTTTTTTAATGAAAAAATATATATTGTAGAGATTTTCCTATTGAGTAAAATAAGGGTACTCCCACTGCCGAGAGATTTATATTTCCAGAGTTATTACAGTTTAAACCCATGTTTTTTTACATTAGCAGTGCCCTCTAGCGGTCAAATTCTAATTAGATTTCCTGTTAGATTCTAATGGAGAGGAAAGTCAGAAAAGTCAGAGACATACAGTTCTTCATAGAATGTGATAGAGACTGTCTGTCACTTCCTGTCAGTTAGAACTATCAGGAAGTAAACACAGTAAATTCACTTCCTGATTATTTGAACTGTTATAAATTTTGAATAAAACATCTGACATCGAAGGGAGTGGCCTTGTTTTATTCAGCAGGAAAAGATCTATAAAATATGTGTTTTCATAACAAAAAGTTTACTGCTCCTTTAACTTCCTGAAATGGGTTTATGCAGGAAGCTGGATCAGTTCTGGAGTAAACCAACTGCCCCATGGAGGAGGAATAAAAATCCCCATTGATTTTAGGAAGGCTTCTAATTCTTAGCATGCTAGAGAGGTATCTAGTTCATTGCTTTGCACTCTGATGGCAACCTTACCTCCCTAGCATTTAGTGGGTTAAAATCCCCATTTAAATCAATGGAAATATTGCAGATTTGTATTGTCACCTTGGTGAAGCTTGTATGTTCCAGAAGTGCCCATCTTTTGTTTCTACATATGGACCAAAAGGTCATATATATGAAAGCAAATAGACACAATTCTAGAGTAAAACCAAATTAATCATAGGGGAGAATTAAATAATCATTTAAATGGGGCTTTTAACCTCTTGATTGCTGGAGATGCCTCCAACTCATTGCAAAACAGTGCACTCGAGACCTCGCTAGTGTTCAAGGGGAGCGAAATACTATTTAACCCTTTAAGTGACAGAGGGGGTGTCCAACGCATTGTAGTTGTTAGTGTTCCTTTAATAAACCTTTGTTAGTCTTTCAGCAAAGTAAACTTCAACAGAAAATCACATGATGTTGAGAGCAAGACAGATTGTTCAGATAAGAAGAAATTGATGTTGCAAAGGCTCAGAGTCCATTTCATATATTCAGTTATCCAACAATTACAAAAGGGGTAAACATGTTTTGTTTGATCAGGTCCTCAGAAAACCTTTAACCATTGGGTTAATGTATTTCTTTTTTATATTTTTGCATTAATGTATAATTTTAATGTGTTTATTTGTAGCATAAAGGTGATTAATACTTGTAGTCCTACAGAAAGAGCAACTAAAGAAGAAAATTACAGTTCTATAAAAGTGACACAGGCTTGAATTAAATTGCATATGAAAAAAGGTATCAGTAATTTATTTCTCCTCTATAAACTACGTTAGGAAATTTGAGATAAAACCCAGTAATAATTGTGTCACCTTCAGTTTAACTCAGGCCATAGAGCCTTATTCAGGAAGATATAGAGTAACAATTCTGGGACAAACCAATCTCACTATAGGGGACAGGTGAAAATTCCCAGTGAGATAAATGGAGCTTTTCATTCCTTGAATTACGGTGAGATCTCCAATCCAATGTAAAGGAGTAAAAAGTATCAATTATATCAAGGCGGAATTTAAAAGTCTCTTTAAAGGAGCAGTAAACTTTTTTTAATGAAAAAATATATATTGTAGAGATTTTCCTATTGAGTAAAATAAGGGTACTCCCACTGCCGAGAGATTTATATTTCCAGAGTTATTACAGTTTAAACCCATGTTTTTTTACATTAGCAGTGCCCTCTAGCGGTCAAATTCTAATTAGATTTCCTGTTAGATTCTAATGGAGAGGAAAGTCAGAAAAGTCAGAGACATACAGTTCTTCATAGAATGTGATAGAGACTGTCTGTCACTTCCTGTCAGTTAGAACTATCAGGAAGTAAACACAGTAAATTCACTTCCTGATTATTTGAACTGTTATAAATTTTGAATAAAACATCTGACATCGAAGGGAGTGGCCTTGTTTTATTCAGCAGGAAAAGATCTATAAAATATGTGTTTTCATAACAAAAAGTTTACTGCTCCTTTAACTTCCTGAAATGGGTTTATGCAGGAAGCTGGATCAGTTCTGGAGTAAACCAACTGCCCCATGGAGGAGGAATAAAAATCCCCATTGATTTTAGGAAGGCTTCTAATTCTTAGCATGCTAGAGAGGTATCTAGTTCATTGCTTTGCACTCTGATGGCAACCTTACCTCCCTAGCATTTAGTGGGTTAAAATCCCCATTTAAATCAATGGAAATATTGCAGATTTGTATTGTCACCTTGGTGAAGCTTGTATGTTCCAGAAGTGCCCATCTTTTGTTTCTACATATGGACCAAAAGGTCATATATATGAAAGCAAATAGACACAATTCTAGAGTAAAACCAAATTAATCATAGGGGAGAATTAAATAATCATTTAAATGGGGCTTTTAACCTCTTGATTGCTGGAGATGCCTCCAACTCATTGCAAAACAGTGCACTCGAGACCTCGCTAGTGTTCAAGGGGATCGAAATACTATTTAACCCTTTAAGTGACAGAGGGGGTGTCCAACGCATTGCAGAGCCTCTGCAATGCGTTGAATACCCCTCTTGTACCCAAAGTGTTCATTATAGCTTTTTAACCCCTTGAATGTCAGTTGACATATTTTACATTTATTAGAGCAACTAGGCTAGCTCTGCTGGCCTTCCTCAAGACAGCCAGTACAGTGAAATCAAGTATCCTTTAAACCCTCACCCTGCTGGGCGCCAAATATGGTGTCATTTGTGCCAGTGTTGTGACATTGGTCAGCGAGACGTGATTGGCTAATATCTACCAGAAGCATGTTAACATGAATCAACCAATTGTAATAAGTGAAATCATATAAAGTTAAAACAAAAGCAGTGAATGTGTGAAACAAAGTAATCAATATTCAAGCATTATGTGAAATATCAAGGTAGCACTTAAGGGAGTAAGATTAAGGGCTAGATGCAAATGTTGGCGTCAGCAGAAAAAACTGGCGACGGTGGTTTTGTACGCCAAGTAAACAATGCAAATGTTCCCACTAGTAAGAAATAACAGCAGTTCTGAAACACACAATGCCGGTTGCCAAAACATCAAAATCTCGCCCATTGAGGACGATGTAGAAGCGAAGCCCAGAGCTATTCAAATGTTAGAGTTAGGTCTAATGCTAGTTAAATTGCAACATTTTCCTCCAGAAATCTAACACCCATTTTTTTTGGAGAACATCACACAAGTCAGAGTAGAAAACACCCGTTGAGGAAAATAAAACAGAAAGTTAGGGATAACATGAGTTAAATAACAACAAAACAGGGCCTAGATGCACTAAAGGTTGATGTGGTGTCAGTATGATCCAGTCAATCTGTTTGAATCACTCCGACAATTTGGCCCCTATTCGCATACAGGATTTTCGAAGTGCTGTTGGTTTGGAAGGGATCTCTCAGCCTGTAGGGGAACACAGAGAAGGCTTTCAGCACCATGGACAACACTGAATGCCATAGGGATGTGCATTGCTCACCCCTGTGGCATTCAAAGGTTTACAATAAACAGAAATAGTACACCAAGCACTACACAATGTCCCCCCCCTTCAACATCCCCCCCTTTAGTGTGTCAACATATATTGCATATATTCGACATACTAACTCCATCTGACATTCACCTCAGGGACTGCCATGTAGTCGACAAATCTGTCTTTTATTCAACACTTAACTCTTTGAGTACCAGAGAGGTAGGAAAGCATTGCTTAGCATGTGTTTCCTACCCCTCTGGTACCCAAAAGGTTAATAAGCAAGGTATGCCTGTATATGTGTGTGTGTTTTAACAATTTATGTTTTATTAAAGAAATGTGTTTAACTTTAATAATATATACATTACACCTTAAGGGGGGTATCATGACCCCTCATGACACCCCCCCTAACATGAGTCTGACAAATGCCTGTTAATTACATTAAGCGCATATAAGCTATGTGAAATATAGCTTATATGCGCTTTTATGGTTACAGTAAAAGATCAGACCTCAAAGGGGGGCACCAAGACTCCTCCTTATAGCCCCCCTACCATGGATCATCTATCCATAATGATAGATGATCCATGGGAAGACCCCAAAGACATTTACTGCATTCTTGATGCTGCGGTCTTTACAGCCGCTCGCAGCACCAAGAAATGAATTAATGAATGAAGGTGAAAGGAGCACTGTGGTCTCATCATTCAATCAGTCACCCGGGTCTAAGCCGGGAGACTGATTAAGTGATCAGAGCGCAGGGCTGCTTCCTAAATTGAATCTTTAGTTAGATCTCATTCATTTCTAAAGCCCTACCTCCTGTGTCCCGTTGCAATTAGAACATTTGCTCCACTCTCCTTCAAACGAAGAGTGGAGCAAAAGTAGTAATCGCAAGTAATCTAACTAAAGATTAAATTGAGGAAGCAGCCCTGCGCTCTGATCACTTAATCAGTCACCCTGTTCGGGCGTCTGTAAAGCCCGCAGCATCAAGAAGGCTGGGGACATAATCTTGGAGGGGAGAGAGGCATTGGAGGAAGCGGGTGGAGGGGAGAGAGGCATCAGAGGAAGTGGGTGGCGAGCTTGTATTTGCCACCCGCTTTCTCCGTTACCTCTCTCCCCTCCTCACTCATAGACATTGTCCCCTGCATGGAGTCGCACACTGAACAACTTCATCCATTTCCGTCTGAAGGAGAGTGGAGCAAAAGTACTAATTGCAATGGGACACAGGAGGTAGGGCATTATAAATGAATGAGATCTAACTAAAGATTCAATTGTAATGGTTTTGTAAGACACTCAGACCAGAGGTTAGAATAAAACACAGTTTTATTGAGAGAAACAAGGAAAATTGCCCCCTATGGGCTAAAATAGGTAATGACATGTAAATGGATATAGATAATGGATGCCTTTGCAGGCACAGTATGGATTAGGAGCAATACTGTCATATACAAAGAAACAGTAGTGGCACAAGGGTAAAAGTCCAATGCAAGTAATCAGTCTTTGTTGTGGTGAGTTTAGACAACGCCCAGTAGATGGTAAGAGCAGCAAGAGACTGTGGTGCGAGGTGTGAAGCACATTAGCAGTGAGGCAGAGCTGAAACACTCCAAGGACAGGCGATAAGCGAGATACCCAACACTTCTGCAAGAGCTGAATGGAACTAGAGCCAAAAGCACCCTACCGGTGCGGTAATTGAGTCACAAACACTGCGAGAGCTGAATGGGACCAGAGCCAATAGCACCCTTTCCGGTGTGGTAACGGAGTCACAAACACTGCAAGAGCTGAATGGGACCAGAGCCAAAAGCACCCTTCCGGTGCGGTAACGGAGTCACAAACACTGCAAGAGTTGAATGGGACCAGAGCCAATAGCACCCTTCTGGTGCGGTAACGGAGTCACAAACACTGCAAGAGCTGAATGGTATCGCCCAAAAGCACCACACGGTGCGACAACTGCTACCCTGTGCTCGTAAGGTGTAAGATGGAAGCACAGTTAACGGAGGCCACAAATGCTCTGCAAGTGTTAATGGACAGGCTTGGTAACGGAGGCAACAAGATCAGCAAGTGTTAACGGACAGGCTCGGTAACGGAGGCAACAAGATCAGCAAGTGTTAACGGACAGGCTCAGTATCGGAGGCAACAAGCTGAGCAAGTGTTAACGGACAGGCTCAGTATCGGAGGCAACAAGCACTGCAAGTGTTAACGGACAGGCTCAGTAACGGAGGCAACAAGCTCTGCAAGGGTTAAGTGGATGATCAGTCTGCACAGCACTGTACTCTACAGTTCAAAATGTCGCCAGGCGACATAGAAACAGGATCTCTCAGGAAACTCTCAGGACGACAGGAACACCGGAATCAGGTCACGGAGCAGGAACGTTAGCCAAGCCGGGTCAATCACGGAGCAGGGACGTCAGCCAAGCCGGGTCAATCACGGAGCAGGAACATCAGCCAAGCCGGGTATCACAGTGCCTGTGATTCCTGTCAGTCTTTTCTGTGGCAGACACTGATTTGCTGTGTTGGTTTGGCCCGCCCCCTGGTGACCTTTTTATACCTGGCTATCACATCTGTCAGATGCCCTTTCGTGGTGTTTCTGAGCCAGTTATACTGTTGCTGTGTTCCTGTGTTCCGGATTCCTGTGTACCGAATCTGCTTGTCCTGACTATTCTCCAGTGTTCCTGCTTGTGTATGATCCGGCCCGTCTGACTGCCACCATAGCTCTTGCCAAACTCCAGTGGTGATCCATCATTGCCAATCTTGGCTCCATATAGTCATCTTCCATATCAAAGTCCAATGAAAGATCAGACGATGACTTGGTGGCCACTGCATATTCTGGTCTTAAAAAAAGAAAAAAAAAAAACCACTGATCGGAGTACACCAGGCAAGGCAGTCACACCAAAGGCTGGAACAGCAGATGAAAATGTTGCGGCGGCGACAACTGGAGCTCAGGTCACTGGAACAAGCAGGAGTCGATCTTCAGATCAGGAAGTCAGCCAGGCCGGGTCGGAGGACGTAGGAGGCAGTCAGATGGGCCGGATCATACACAAGCAGGAACACTGGAGAATAGTCAGGACAAGCCGATTCGGTACACAGGAATCCGGAACACAGGAACACAGCAACAGTATAACTGGCTCAGAAACACCACGAAAGGGCATCTGACAGATGTGATAGCCAGGTATAAAAAGGTCACCAGGGGGCAGGCCAAACCAACACAGCAAATCAGTGTCTGTCACAGAAAAGACTGACAGGAATCACAGGCACTGTGATACCGGGTCAATCACGGAGCAGGAACGAACAAGAATAGTCAGATGGGCCAAGTCGGTACATGGGAATGCAGGAACACAGCAACGGAAGCACTGGTACAGGAACACCACGAAAGGGCACCTGACAGGTGCCAGAGACCCGGTATATGAAGGCCACACTGGGCGGGCTAAACAAGCTCCGCCAATGGGAGCGCACCACAGCAGAGAGTGACAGCGAGATCACGGGAACCGTGATATCAATTGAGGAAGCAGCCCTGCGCTCTGATCACTTAATCAGTCACATGGTTTGACCCAGGTGACTGATTGAATGATTGGACCACAGTGCTCCCTTCACCTCCATTCATTCATTCATTTCTTGGTTATGCGGGCGGCTGTAAAGCCTGCAGCATCAAGAATGCAGTAAATGCCTTTGGGATCGCCCCATGGATCATCTATCATTATGGATAGATGGTCCATGGTAGGGGGGCTATCAGGAGGGGTCCTGGTGCCCCCCTTTGAGGTCTAATCTTTTACTGTAACCATAAAAGCGCATATAAGCTATGTTTCACATAGCTTATATGTGCTTAATGTAATTAACAGGCATTTGTCGGCCTCATGTTAAGGGGGTGTCATGAGGGGTCATGATACCCCCCTTGAGGTATAATGTATATATTATTAAACACATTTCTTTAATAAAACATAACCACACAAACACACATATATACAGGCATACCCTGCCTATTAACCCTCTGGGTACCAGAGGGGTAGGAAACACATGCTAAGTAATGCTTCCCTACCTCTCTGGTACTCAAAGAGTTAAGTGTTGAATAAAAGACAGATTTGTCGACTACATGGCAGTCCCTGAGGTGAATGTCGGATGGAGTTAGTATGTCGAACATATGCAATATATGTTGACATACTAAAGGGGGGGATATCGAAGGGGGGGGACATTGTGTAATGCTTGGTGTACTATTTCTGTTTATTGTAAACCTTTGAATGCCACAGGGGTGAGCAGTGCACATCCCTATGGCATTCAGTGCTGTCCATGGTGCTGAAAGCCTTCTCTGTGTTCCCCTACTGGCTGGGTAGGGACGCACAGAAAATGCTGTTCAGAATTGTCCCCAGTGCCATCCTCCAAATGCTCAGTAAGAATGTATTTATATTCTTTGACAGAATCTAATTACTTAGAAGGATACTGCTCACACCTAGGCATAAATTCAGAAAGTAGGAAGAATGTATTCCTCATTGCTTTTAATGGACACTATGCACGGATCCTACTCAGAGCATGTTGACATATCATTCACTAGCTGTTTCAAGTCTTTTTTTGGCATTACTGTAAGATTCTTCAGCCATGCTCCTCAGTTTTTCTGCAGTAAATATATCAGTTAAAGAATCTCATTGCTGCTCCTACAAAACTAACCAGCAAGGTGGCTACTCAGAAGGTTTCAACATCTCACATAGGCCACACATTCATTGCCATTGACCAAGTCATAAACATGCTCCCTACAAAACCTTCCAATTTTGCATTGTATACTAGCTAATTACCTTATTCTGCTTGTGCAAATGCTTTAGCATGTATAATGTGGTATCCCCCCTGGTAGGGAGTTACATACCTCCACTTAAAACTGGTGATGAGGCAGGTTGTTACATTCTTGTATGGAATATAATGCATTGCGAGCATTGTAGGATCGTCTAAAATGGGCACAGATTTTGGTGGAGATACTTAGCATCTCTCTGAGGGTTTTGGATTCTGCAAAGAATGTAGTCACAATATATAACATGGGAAAAACACCTATTCTGAAGGCAGCTGTTATGTTGAAGCCATTATCAGCAGACACAAAACCAACCTTCAAGGAGTGGGGTGCAAGCCATTCCTCTATCACCTGCTCTAGTTTATTTAACACATATATGGCTTTGTAGGATTGTTTCTGAAAACTCTGCATGCCCAAAGTGGCTGTCAATGGTATGGACTACCCTGCTGCTGTAATTTAATAACATTGCCAGAACCAGAAGCAAGATTATTGGTTGTGATCTGATGTTGCATGCTGTTGCCACCCACTAGTGGGTGGGAAGCCCACTGAGCAGTGATAGTCAAATAGTATGTACTCTGGCCACTTGTCCACATGTCTGTTGTCAGGTGAATGTTCTTGAATGTTCCTGCTGTATGATGTTTCTAAGCCTTTGCCCACCACAATAACCACCAGCTTGTGCAATTCTGACACGACCATCCTTGGAAAATACTGCTTGAGATATGCCAGCAAAGTGTAACACAAGACATCAGTTCCTTAAAAACTCTGTTTTGTACAAAAGAATAAAGTAGTTTATCAACTGTCAACATTTTGGCAACTTTGCCATTCCAGAGGCATACTTTGGGCTTATTTCTAAAGTCTTTGACTCCTTCCCAAGAACTCAATATGTGTGGTTTGGCAGCATATTTCAGAAGAACTGTATAACTTTATTGCTTTAACAACATGACTTTTGGTGGTGGACTTAATAGTGGTTGAGACAGTATGTGAGGCCGCTCTATGACCCTTGTCACTCTCTCCAACAGACTCAGAAAGAGTCATACTCCCTTGTGTTTGGCATTTGAAAGACAGCAACAGGAGTCATTGTTACTTCAAAGAAAGAAATCTTGGTACACTCTCTGACACAACAACACATCTTTTATGTGCCCCAGAGTCCTCAGAACTTTGAGGAGTGCTTCTGCTGTTGCTAGTTGTGAGACCACTAACATGTCAGACCTGTGGTTGTGCTTCAGGTGGGATCTCAATGAAGATATGCCTAGGTGTGATCCTGCTTAACCTTTGCTCACTTTTATTTGCAGAGCCAGATAGCAGAAGGTTTAGCTTTTGGATTGTGAGTGAAGTATCTCCATACTGTAGACTTCATAAACTGAGGTGTAACTGAGGGGCAAGATGTAGCAATTGAGCTAGTAGGTTTCAAAGGTGGTGCACTTCCAACGGCAACAGAAAAACTCATCAAAGCTAGGGTTGTGGATGACCTGTATTGCTGATTGTTACTCAACAATAGTGTGAGTGACTGGGTGTCGGTTGAACTCAGAAGCGGTGATGATGATGATGACTGACAGGATGATTATGGAATAATTACTTGTACAGTCATATTTTCCAACCTCAAACAGTTTATAAACAGGTGTAGTGCTCCTTGTCAGTGGTGGAAGATTGAGCCTTTTCCTTTCAGATAATCTTCTGGCCATGTCATAATCTCTCTCATTCTAAATGTAATCTATATCAGTAGAAGAGGAGGAAGCTAGAGGGATATATTCCAATGAACATCATAAACAATAATTAGGTCATCCTCAGCGTTGCCCAAAGCTTCTTCCCCACAACTTTCATATTCCTATAGACTTTTTAAAGTCTGATACAGTTTTATTTCTCTTGGAGGGATACAGAATACATTTGCTATTACTTTAAGGACAGGTGTTGTACTTGTTTGTCTCATTGTCAGATGAAGCAGTTGGTTAAATTGCTTCCCCTCCCTCTGTTATACAATCAACAGTAGAATGTGACTCATTGCCATTTTCAGTGTTTTTAAAGGATTTCGTAATACTGTTGGTGGCAGTGGAGGAACTTTTAATGTCACTTTAACAGCCTTATCAGGAGAAGAAGGATCATCATTGTTTATTGCACATGATTCAGCAACCATTGCTTCAGTCAGTTTTTGGATTACCTCTTTATCAACATGTCCCTGCAGTACTCCTACTCCTTTCCCCCTATCCCTGTCCATATTACTTTGCTGGATATTATCAAAGTATTGAAGATTTTAATAGTAAAGTACACAACAAAATTGATTGCATGTGATGTCTTCTTACTTTTTCAAAATACTGTATCATACACAGTAAGTATCTGTCTCTTATAGTATCTGCTAACCTCAGTCAAGTTGGGGCCTGTCACCTATCAGTCAAACTATTCTTAAATGTATTTTTTATATTTTTAATTTTATTTTTTATATCAACTATGCCTATTAGCTTAAAAAAATGATTATAATAATAACGTACTCCCTGTGCAACTGTTTCTTCCCCCTTTTCCTTAATACATCCAAAGTACTGAAAACATGTATACAATGTTAGTATTATTAACCGTAACCGTAACCGCACTGGCACTCATAGAGTTAATCCAACTAAGGTACAAAGCAACAGCCACACTTACCATTAATCCTGATGTCCAACGGGGTCCTCATCACCATGGTCAGCTACTGTCATATTCTTTTTCTATCTTCTTTTTTCTAATCTTCCTTCTCCCCCTTCTTTGTCACTATTGCGTCATGTCTGTGAAAAAAGAAAAGTATATTTAATGTTGTGTGTCCAAACATAACCCTGTCATCTGTGCATAGTATAACCCCTTGAGTGCCAGTGTGTTGTGTATCTCTCTTGTACTCACAGGGTTAAACAATGCACAGATGACAGGGATAGGTAGATAGAGAATTTATAAAAAGCCCCATAAAACCTGTGTACTGGCAAATGTGCCCCGGAAAGATAATGTTAACTGAAGTGTCAAAATAAATATTAGAAAATTCCTATGGCCCCAGTATCTTCTCTGCTACTGTCAGTGGTGGCAGCAGAGAAAGGGAAAGTCATCAGAATCCCTTTGTACCATACAGGCCAATGCCCTTTCTTTTGTGAGGTTATTTTGAACAGAGGTTAACATAGTAACATAGTAACATAGTAATTTAGGTTGAAAAAAGACTTGCGTCCATCTAGTTCAACCTTTTCCTATTCCTGTTTACCATCGTTGATCCAAAAGAAGGCAAAACCCCCCCCCTCAATTAGCAATTTAAAATTCTGCCTTGAATGGGGGGAAAAAATTCCTTCTTGATTCCAAATGGCAATCAGATTCCTCCCTGGATCAACAAGCCCCAACTAAATATTCATCCCAATACTAACGTACATAGCCCTCTATGTTATGCTCTTTTAAATAAGTATCCAGGCCCCTTTTAAAGGCATCTAATGTTTTCGATAGGTTGCCTTTATATATGGGCAGTTTCTGTTCAAAATGTATCACAGCATATGGTTGGGATGTGTGCTTACACACCTCTCAGCCATTCAGCTTTGAGATGGGGATAGATGGAACCCTAATCTGGTGCACGTTGAACCCGAATACAAAAAACTCTTAGTTTATAGTGATACTGAACGCATTTCCCTGTCTGTCTTTCTAATTATGGAATACCCTATCACCACAATCTGTCTAGTTCTGCCTGAGTCCCATATCACTAGATAGGCTTTTCTGTTGGCTGTTAGAAAAGTCCTCTCCAGCAGATGCATTCTTGTGCAAACCCCCCGAACATCCTCACTCAATGTAGCAAATCTGTTTGGGTGAGCAAAATACATGAGTGCTCTCCTTATTTCTCTATCCCTCCTTGCTAAGTGTAACCATAACCCATCTAGCTACCTGGAGTCTCCAACCCCAGTACTTCCTATGCCATCTTCTTTCTGGCCAGTGAGCAAAACACCACTCTCAACAATGGCTGTCTCTGCAGATCACTAATTTGAGCTACTAAAGAGGCTTCTTGCTCACATATGCCACAGAGGTGTGTGCCCTGGAACAGTTGTTCCAGGTGTGCAAACATAAGGCTGCTTGTATTTTGTCACATTCCTACTCTACTTTTGCTCTCTTTTCTTTCCCTTTCTGCATTGTCTGTACCTCCCATTGCCTCTTTTTTGGTTTCCTAGGCATTATAGGGACTCCTTCCCCACTATTCCTCATCCAAGTATTGAGTTGTTTTGTTTGCTTCTTGTGTAATTTTGACCTCGGCTCTGCTACTGACCTAACTACACGGCTGTTATATTCTATCCACCCCTGTTGACCTTGGGCTTTTTCTTTTACTCCGATTCGGTGTGTCCTCCTATTCTCTCATTATTATGCAAATGAACATCATGCGTCTGTTATTGGCATTATATCAGCTCCTTTTCTTGTACAAGGGTATTTATAGGTGGTTTATTAAGCTTTGCTTTTATTTTGAAGAAGATTGTGTAATGCAACTGAAACAATGAACAATCAATACATTTCATCTCACATTTTTTTGCTTACTGAATTTCTGAGAGTGCCTTTATATCATTTTTTGCTGCAGATTTATATAATGCATGTTTAAGCCTTGCCTCAGGCCTTTGTCAAGATGTCAGGACCCTGACAAAGACCCAAGGTAGAGCTGAACTGTTTATTAAATAAATCTTTACATTTTCCATCTTGGAAAAGACCTGTGAGTGTGTTCTATTTACATGGATTTGGATTTACAAATAGACTTCTAGATTGTGTGATTTCTACATAGAGTGTTGCACACACACATACACACACACACATATATATATATATATATATAAATATATTAATATATTAATATATATTTATACACCCATACATATAAAATCCTAAGTGTTTCTGGTTTGCGCTCTGCCCCACCCTTGCAGGGGGGACAGAGATCGGCGGGCTGCAGTGAATCAGAAGCAACGTTCCTGAAGTGCACGATTCACTAATATATATGTGTTTGTGTGAGTGTGAGTGTGTGTAAATAGATATTTCATACTTAAATATAAAGGTATGAAGGAACCCCCCCCCCGAGGACAACTGAGGTATAAAATGCAATGTGTTTATTACCTCTCTAGTATTCAAGAGGCTAACCTTAGTAAGCCACACTGATTCCTGTAGTTATACTTCATCTTTAATTGTATTGAAGCTACTGCTACTTTAAAGGGATAGTAATGTTTCATAATAAAAGCAGCTCTAATTAATCATCATAGTATTTGGACTTTGGAGAGTGTTATTTCAATTTTGTCAGAGTTGTAGTTCAAGAGTAATTCAATGACAAAGTATCCCCCTCCCTCCCCTTTTACTGATGTAACACTGCTCAGCCAGATCAGAAGGGATGTGCCCAGGTAGACTGCAGCAAAGACCAATTTTCAATTAAGATAAGGGAAAAACCTGAAAAACTTGTCAAGGGGGGCAGGGCTTTCATTGTTCTCATAGGAAGAAGATTGTCCCCTGCTGTTATCTGTCTGGTCTTACAATCAGATTCCACATCTGAGAAGAGATGGCTTACACTAGGTAAAAGGGGAGGGAGGGGAAACTTTGGTTGTGAATATCTCTCAAACTATAAAGGTTTGAGAGATAAGATTTATATCATTCTTCATGTTTTTTTAATGCCTACAAAATAAAATAAAGATAAAACAAAGTATTACTATCCCTTTGAGATCTCCATTGCAAACTGGCAAAGAGACAGAGAACATTATTAGTTTGACTGAGTTGGTATCAAAGTCTAAAGTCATTCTGACCATGACAAAAACGCAGATATGCAAGAACTGTTATAAACAACCTGCAACAGGAAATTATTATCAGGGGGACAGGGTGAGCAATAGGACCAGAAAGATTTGCAGAATAATAGACATTCTAAGCACAACATGCATGAAGCGTATAGTTAATTTAGGAAGTGTGCAATAAGTGAATGAAGAGAACTGTAATTTGAATAGATGTAAATAAGTGAGTAGTGAGGTTTAAAATTAGCGAAACAAGTGTAAAATTAGAGAAATAGATGCAATCGGAGTTGAGATATACACACCATGAGAAGTACCTTAAGCTAAGGTGAAGAAATGAAGTTAAGAAATTGAGTAAAGTATGAGCTGAAGAGGTATAAAGCAATAATGTAAAGGACGCATAAACTGAGTTAAGTAGTTCATGAAAAAGAAGGGATATAGCGTGAGTATGTACAGTGAGTAGAGAAGAAATAGGAAGTGAGTGGAGTAGAGGGAGCTGTGTAGTAACGTGAGTAAAGACATAAAGTATGTGGTGAGGGTTTGTAAAGTAAATGGAGAAATAACATAAGTAGAGAGGAAGTGTAAAGTAGAAGTAGAGTGGATAAAGTGCAAAATAATGAAAACGTAGACAGAAGTGAGTGGCTTACTGTGAATTGAGGAGGTGAATGAGAATTAAAAGCTATAATAAGAAGAGGAGGTATTCAAAGAGTGGACTGTGGAAGATCAATTGATAAAAGAGATTAAATCAACTGGTTAGATAAGAGACATACAAAGAAAAGTAGCTTGGGACACTATGAATCTAGATTCGGAGACATGGTCTGTGCCTGTTATCCCGCTATTGATCATCACCTTCATTGTCTGTCTGCTGCTACTTGACTTCATGAGGCGCAGAAAAAAATTGAGAAATTTCCCTCCAGGACCCCCCTCTATGCCTTTTGTGGGAAATATGCTGCAGTTGGATTTTTCTAATCTACACATCAACTTTAAACAGGTAATAATAAAGGATAAATGTTGGCATATTCATTCATTACCAAATTCTGCAAAGGTTAACATACTGTTGAATAACACAGACACAATAGATATCTTTGCTACATACATGCACACCCTCCTCAATAATGTACAATTGTGGTCGTGCCTATATATAATGAATTAAATAGTCAGAAGTATTGTGCCCTTTCTGACCGAGTAGTATTATAGGCCTATGAGAGGCCAAAAGAAAACATTGAGTGATACAAATGACAACATTTATTAAATCCAGCATGAACACTTATTTACCTGACAATTCTACTTCAGGTTGTGGAATGTACTTGTCATAACAAGCAGACTTGCATCTGCCCATTTTCTTTATGATGTGTACCGATATGTTTTGTCTGGACACAGCCGTAGCTGCTCCTATTCGAAAAGAATGTCCAAAAAAACATGCTGGGTTAAACCCTAGCCTCGTGATCATGGCTTTTAGTGCATGAAAGTGCGTGTGGTCAGTGGCACTTCATTGTGCATAAGTAATGGGTAGGTTTTAGGCCTATTTTTGATGGCTACTAAGTATCCGTCCAATACTTTAACTGGACAATAATCATTGAATGTTGGGTAGTAATGAATTATGATGGCTGGTCCTACTTGATTAGTCTTTGTTCTAATCAATGATAGCGTGTAGTGATCAGTATTTTTAGTAAGATCTGACACTCTTATCATTGTTTGTATATTTGAGGAAACCGTGATTTCTCCAGGTTTGAGGAAACCGTAAAACGCCATATACATGGCTGCTGTGATGGTGATATTTACTAGAGAATCAAAGGGTTTGGAATGGAGGATCTGTGCAAGTTATCTGAATAATCGATCATCTATGGAAAGTCTCATGGGATGTTTTACTGGTGTAGTTTTCTCAATACCTCTAGTAATTACTTGATTGGGTGATAAGAGAACAGGGACTGATACTCGGGATCTATCATCTGACAATAGTGTTGTATACCTGCTGTATATAACTTTATAGTGGAATATGCCAGATGGAGGGATGTATACCAATAAGTGATGAAAGCTATTATATTATTAATGGTCAAAGGTTCATATAGCTTGTATGTACTGACATATCGTGCGTATAAGGCCCATGCTCTTATATAGCTTTTCTTCATATTAGTAGATAATGCGTTGTCCATTAGTATACTTGCTGCCGTTAAGTGTAGTTTTACTGCATCATGAGTTCTGCCAAGGGAGGTGATGGAGTAGGGAAAGGATCTGCTGTTGGCTGTAGAAAGTGAAATCCCTGAAATTTATGTTGGGAAAGAGAATCAGCTTTTGTGTTGATCTGTCCTGGAATGAATCTGCATTCTATGTGAAAATTGTTTATTAGAGCGGTCCAAGTCAATCTCCTAATGAAATGCATGATAGTGTAAGAGGATGATCTCACCTTTTGTACTATGTGTGTTTTGTCCCTCCACTGACTCCCCCATGTGATGGCTGCTGCCACCATGGGCTAAATTTCTATGAAAGATGAATTTATGAAGAAATCCTCAATGTCTCCGACCTCTGGAGGTCACTCCGCTGCCAACCAATGATCCTGGTAGATGGCAGCGAAGCCCCCCAAAGCCGCGGCATCGGTGATAACAAAAGGTGAATTGTGTATGACCCTAGGGATAAACATAGAGTGTCCGTTCCATAATGATAAAAATCTGATACACATGACTGACTGGATTGATTTCCCCAACTGAATCTTATTACTGACTGTATATCCTGCCACTAACATGTACAGTAAATGTGACATGAAGGAACGTCCTTGTGGTATGATTTTCATAGCATGTTCCAACATACCTAGTAGAGATTGTAGCTCTTTGTGACATTCTTGTAAACCTAAAAAACAGTTAATCACTGTTTGTACGGGCTTGAGTTTATCCTGTGGGAGACGTGCTTCCATTTTGTTAGTGTCTAACTGTATGCCTAGGAAACTCAAGTTCTCTACTGGTCCTGTCGTTTTGTCTTGGGCTATGGGTATATTAAGTTCTTTGAAAAGTGGCTCGATGATGCCTAGACCTATTGGTGTCCCTGTGGGTGGTTCAATGGACAAAAAAATCATAGTGGATGACTATAGGGGATCTGCATACGTTCATTAATATCCAGCATAATGACTCTGCGAACATATCAAACAACTTGGGGCTACTTTTAGCCCCGAACGTCTAGTAGCGAAAAAATAATTCTATCTCCATCTGATCCCGTGGAGGTGCATAGTGAATGATACAGTGGAAGCAACTTAAACGCATCCGATATGTCTACTTTGGATAGCCATGAGCCCCTACCTGATAGTACTATCAATTGAATTACGTCATCCACTGTTCCATATGTCACAGAAAATTCCTTGGACGCAATAAGTGAATTTAAACTAGGAATGAAAGCTGAGTGAGGGGCGGACAAATTGTAAATTAATCTTCTTTTATTAGAGAATATACCTGTTGCCACTCCTATGGGGTTAATCTTCCATTTTGCGAAAGGTGGATTTACAAATGGGCCCATTATGAATTCCTTGTCCAGTTCTCTTGCTAATAGTGAATCCACTACCTGAAGTTCAAGGATGGCTGACTGAAGGTTCTTACATTCTACTGAATCTGAGGGAAGTGCTATGATACCACTATGGAACCCTTCCTGAAAACCTGTAGCTAGGAAATCCACAAATTCTATTGATGGGTGTGTATGTAAATATCCTAGTAGAGTATGGATATTAACCACACCTAGTCATGGTCTAGGAAGCAAGCGCTTGGGGCATATGGTTTTTGGGTGGGCGTCAAAACAATTAATGCAGATATGCAAGAGACGACACCCATTGAAAGTGCATCCAGAATAATTGTAGTTGTTACATAGTTGTGATTTACCTAGGTTTATGACGGGCCTGCCCAGTCTGTCTAGTTTTTTGGATCCCTGATTAGTGGAGTTAGGGTAATCTGATGTCACTAATGTCTGTGCTAAGGAGCAGGATGGAGTAGCTGCTGCAGGGCAGAGGTTGGAGTGATGCTCTGCCGATTGACACACCATGCAGGCTGGGGTGCGCAACCCTGCAAAATGGTGGCAGAAAAGCTCTGTGTCTAATTTTCCCCAGTCTGTGTTATAATTTAATTGAGCCTGCGCTGCTGCTGCCTTAGCAGAAAATGATCAGTGGTAATCATAGAAACCACTCCTGCCGTATTTGTGCCCCAGTTCTACTAACCTGAATATGTATAAGTCTAGCTCCTTCCTTCTATAAGGGTGTACTGAACATATCACATCTCTATATAGGCTGAATGCTATGACGAACTCTGAAATATTTAACTTTCTTCCCAATCTGGGGTGCCTGGTTTTAAGTACTACCGACACTTGCTCACTACGAAATGCTCTGGATTCTATACCGTCCTGGGAAGATATTAGTAAGGAAACAAGATTAATATCCTTAGCCTCCAGAATGACTTTTTTGAGATGAGCTGGTACATAATGCTCCGGAGAAATGATTGGTTGTATGTTCTCTGTATTGGGTGTGTGTGGCAAGCCTAGAGCTAGCTCCGAACTTAACTCCTGCCGTACAGGTTGTCTGGCTTGGAATGTTTCTATGGCATCTAGTCTAGAATGAACTAGTGCTAATGATGAAGCTAATTCTGCCAGTGAGGTTTGAATGTCTATACCTCCGGAGTGCCTAAAGGGTGTACTGGGGCTAAGACTCATTCTTAAACAACTCTTCTTTTCAAGCAGAAGCTGAAAAGGGGATTCCCCTTCTAAGGAGCTCTGCTGTGATTTTTGCAATAGTCCAAGATTTGTATGTTGGGGGGTTATTTGGCATAGTTAAATTGCTTGGTAATCCTTGGGCTCCCGTTGTTTCTTCCTGGTTGGATCTGGTGGACATCCTGAATGATGTTTCTCCTTCATTACTAGAAACAAGATTACATGGTGAATACTAAACTCTATTACTGACAATGCTGCTGGCCCGTAAAACCTCTCTATCTTAAAGAAAAGAGGAGAAAAATAAATACGTATTCTATGTTGTGACTAATGAAGCCCTATCTACTACCAAGTGGCTATGCAAGGCTCTTTCTATGATTTGGACCGTGGGCCATGAAAGCCTGGTTGATTAGGCTTTGGATTGTTGGCCTTTTGGTGTTGCTGATACTGAAAGAGAGAAGGTACTAATCTAATGACTGGGTATGACATGTGACGCCCTCTCTATGATGGACATGCTTGATGACGAAGGAGGCTCTAACTATGATTTGGCCCGAGGGATCAACGTATGGTCTAGGAGAAGTACTACAGCCTTCTTCTTCCCTTGACCAGCAGACTTGTTCCAAAATAATTCTACAACCTATGCCTGTGGGATATGAATAAATGTATGACCAACCTGTGTATAGACATCCCTTCTGGGTATTTTTATTGCAAACTGATTTCATTTGCAAACATTTCTCTGGAAATCGTGCATTCTCCCAGGAAAAAAAACCCACCCACCTTCAAGAGATGGACAGGACATCTTCCTATGCTATTGCTTTCCTTTTTATCTCGCTTTATCCCTCCCTCCTTCTCCCACTCCTTTCCTATCACTTTCCATCTTTCTTACCATTCACCTTTTCCTCTTCGTCCACTATTTCATCCTCTTCTCTATATCTCCTACCTCTCGACCCATAATACGCTGGTTCACTATTCAATCAGGGGCTCAAATCAATTAGGGCTGTTAGGAAAATAAAAATGGTGGAAGAAGTTTCAAGTTACAGTTTGGTATTCTATCACTTGTGCTGTGACAAACATCTGCCAATTAATACAAAATGACCATTAGATTAGAGCCTACAGAAATCAATGTAACAGCACATCCATTTCCAGCTCCATTGTATGGAAATGCTTTTAAACACACACTAAGGGATCCATTTTATGCTAGTAATTCTGCACCTACCAAACATAGGTACTGAGGGTTCGATCTAATTGACACCGATAAAAAAAAGGCACAGTCAAGTATGCAGTTACCTTTGCTGTGACACACCACTGAACGGAAAAAATGCACTTCGGACACTATATTTGAGCCCATAGGAAGGGTATGCAACACATTGCACAGCATTGCATAGCCCAAACATAACACCATAAAAATCAAAAGCAACACTTAACTGTAATTCTGATTTCCAGCGGGGTCTTCTGTACCCTGGTCTTCTTTGTCAAATTTTCTTCTGTAAGGTTCTACCCTCTTCTCTCTTCTATTTCACCTGTCACCCTCTTCTTTATCTTTCATCTCCATCTTCATCTGTCATCTCTGTCTACATCTGTCATCTTCATCTTCTTTCTTCATCTGTGCTCCTCTTCATTCTTCTTCTTTAACCCTTTAATAACCAGTTACATGCCAGGACCGTCACAGTTTTTTTTTTCCTGAAGGACCAGTGATGGTCCTGGCACTTCATGTGCTTTTTGCTTACAGGAGTGCTGTAAGTAAAAACAGGGTCTGAAATTGACCGCTCCAAGACCGGAGTGGTCTCTCTCAGGCCTCAGTTCATAATCAGTCACCTGTGTCGGCGCCTACAATGATCAAAGTGGTCCTTAAGGGAAGGTAGCTTCCCTGGAACGCTGGTCGTTAAAGGGTTAAACAAGTGTTGGACCTGTAAAACAAAAATATAGTTATTAAAATAATGCTGTCATTAAACAGAGGCAGTGGCAGGAAACAATATAAAAAATCCCCCTTCCTCTTACCTTTTGGGCTGTTTCCTGATGTGCACTGAGGGAAATTTGAAGAGAGGCTGCCTTTTGTATGGCCAGTCCCTGTTCCAACTAATATCCATGCTTCCATTGGCTTGGATGTGGGGTTACGCAGGACATGGAACGTGCCCTGCAGTAACCACACCTCTGAGCCAAACAGCTTCTAGTGTGTTGTATAGTCCCTTCAGCTTGAAGCTGATTGGCTTGGAGGTGTGGATACTTCAGGGCATGTTCTGTGCCCTGCATAACCCCACATCCCAGCCAGTAGGACCATCGGAGGCAATATGAACAGGGACAGACTATATAAAAGTTCCCTGCTCAAATTTCACTCCACTGGCAATGGCTCAAAAGGTTCGCAGAGGGGTTTTTTTGCTGGTGCTTCCTGCCGCCGCCTGAAGCCACAGCGGCAGCATTGTAACATTAATGATGGATTTATTTTCATAAATATATTTTGTTTTTACTGGTTCTACACCAAGTTCAAGAAGAAGAATGAAGAGGAGAACAGATGAAGAAAGAAGATGAAAATTAAAGATGAAGACGGAGATGACAGATGAAGGTAACAGATGAAGAAGAAGAAAAAAGAGGGTGACAGATGAAGAAGGAGATGAAGAGAATAACTGAAGAAGACCAGGGTGCAAAAGACCCCGTTGAACATCAGTATTACAGGTAAGTGTTCCAGTTATGGGTGATACGATAGTGTTAGGACTAGCATGGGTACACTTTATTGCTTGTGTTAGAGGTAGTGTAGATCCAAGGGGAGGATTACTGCTTTTACCTCACACTCGATGTTTGACAGTATGTCAAACACAGAGCATTAGCTGGATTCCTTTGGTCTACCCTCACATTATTTAGACCGGTGCGCAAACGGCACTTAAGGACCGCAGAGCTTTTTTTTGTTTTTTTGTGCTTTTCTATTCAGGGCTCCCCGAATGGTGTGCAGCCACGTGGGGAGTCCTGAAATCCATGATATGCCAGGACAGTCATGGGTCCTTATGGCAAGTTCCCCCATGACGGTCCTGGCACATCATGGGTCTTTAAGGGGTTAAAAAACACAACGAATGTGGGACACAAGTTAGATTCTGTGTCCCAATGCTTGTTGTGGTTCCTGTTGAGAGGGCAATTAAATTTCAACGGTAACACTGTTTTTGTACTGTTCGGTGTTAATTTTTTGCCCTAACGACAGTTTATAGGTTGGAACTGGATAAAGTCCAGAGCCCCTAACGCATGTTAAAAACCACCATTGAACAAAAGAACAGCAGTGAAAACATACACAAATGTATGTGCAACTAGACATCCCTACCTATTAAGCCACAGAGGAATCGATATGGGGACCAAAGTGTCCATAACAGTTCATCAAAATCTCCAAAAAACAAAAATGACTCCTAACATACCACCCTCCACTCTCTACCAGCATTAAAAAAATAAATCTCAAAGGGTTAAATTTCCACTAGACCTAACACTAGTCTATGCACCATGCCCCCTTCGCGTGTTTAAAAAGTAGATCACTTACTTTGATGTCGGAGGTCCAGCAGTAACCTCGATGCCCTGGTCCTCAAGCAGTTAAAAATGCATGGCGGCCACTACATTAGTGCTCATAAAAATCAATCGAACAACACTTCTATTGTATGTCATGGCTCTTAACACTCATTAAGGGGATGCATTTGCTGCCTTTAATTCTGTGTTTACCAAACATAGATGTTGAGTCCCAAATGGATGCTAAAAATCACAGCCAAACAATGGAAGGGCAGTGAAAACACACACAAATGCTGCACAACTAGCCATGCCTACACCATTATCCCCCAGATTAACTGATATGGGGGACTAGTTATGTGAAAAAATTTTTTGCCTCAAACTGAACCTGGCGAAAAATGGCACTTTCCGCTTGGTGAAGAATTTTCCACGAAAAGTGCAGATTTTCCACTTTTTTCTGTTTTTTCGCCTAGCTCATTCCATTAAAATCAATGGGAACACTGAATTTACACAAAACACATAGCAAATATTATTTTATTCCCCAAAGGCATAGTATAAAAGGGGTGTGAGGGTGCCTGTGTTGGTGGGGTGTATGGAAAGAATCAGTTGAACAGGGGATGATTTTTGTGGGGTTGCTTACTGGGATTGGGGGCAGTTAATAAAAAATCCTAAATAAAATTAAAAAAACCCCCATAAGACATGGTATAAAAGGGGTCTGAGGAGGGGGCCTATGTTGGTGGGTGGAGTCTGGGGAATGAATCAGTTGAACAAGGAATTTGTTTTTGGGGGGAGTTTCTTTACTACTGTTGGGGGCACAGTTAATAAAAAAATCAGTAATATAAAATAAGAAATTTGTATGTAAAGTGATCGAGACAGGAACCCCCTGACATAAGCTGGCACTGGGGTGGACTGATACTTGACTTGATAGACTATTTTATTAGAGGATGATTTGTTAGATTTGTTGTTGAGGTATAAGCCCTGAGGAAACATTGATTTGTAGGACTTAGACTTGCTTGGCACAAACCCTAAGGAAGCATTGATTTGTAGGACTTAGGCTTGTTAGAAACAAAAAATTGTTTATTTTTTTGTAGGACTATGTTTATTTTCTTTTTTCAAAGCACAAGCTCTGAGAAAAAATAAAAATGCCCTACTGGCAGCAGGTCTTGATGAAGGTTCCACTTGCCATGACTATCTCCAGTGGTGCGCCTGAGGCAGTAGGAGCACAATAAGAAGCCCACAGTCTATGTGGAGAAAAGAAAAAGTTGGCCAATAACTCTTCTCCACCTGCCCCTCCTTCAAAATCATAGGTGTGTTATTCGAATAGAAAATTTTCCCTTGAGAGAAGGAGCTGTGCCTCTCATCAGCAACTGCAATGTGTACAGTGTGTGTGTGGTAAATAACATCTGGGGGCACAACTTTATCCAAACACCATGACACCCGAACCCAAGTACTGCCGCTGTCACTATACCCCTTGTCCAGAACACACTAAGGACACATGACAACTTGCTGACAGTTTCATAGTAATGATGAACCCTCCCCGCCAGCCTCCTGACATATTCTGCAGGATGGAATCTCCTCAGATGCCGCTTGATGACCTGGTATTGATTATCCTCCACCACACTGGCATGTGTGGTCAGTGCACCACACAGTGTGCAATATAGAGACGAGCTGCCTGTCATGGAACCCATTGAGGAGTCAGGAGAAGGAACAGTAGTTAGAAACAACACCTTTATTTTACAATAATAAAGTATGACAAGTAATATACACTCCAGCAAAGAAAGAAAGCTAAGCAGGGATCAATAGCTACTACCAGAAATAGTAGACTGCATCTGCAAGTCTAAGGCTAGGATACGTGCAATAGCACCGATGCTGGGATACAGTAGTAGTAGTAAGGCTGGGGCTAGGACCCAGAAATAGATAGTGTCCTGGTACAGTAATGCTGGGGCTAGGACCCAGAAATAGATAGTATACTGATATGGTAATGCTGGGGCTAGGGCCCAGAGATAGATAGTATGCGATATCGAAATGCTGGGGCTAGGACCCAGAAATAGATTGTATACTGATATAGTAATGCTGGGGCTAGGACCCAGAGACAGATAGTATGCAGATATTGAAATGCTGGGGCTAAGACCCAGAAATATATACTGAAGAAGAGCGAAGCAAAAAAGGCATGCAATGAATAAATGGACTGACTAGGCCTACAGTCAGTATCAGAAGGTCTAGGCAACCAAGTTGGAGAACCAAAGCAAGTCAGCTGGAGCAAATGGTCAAAACCAAGCGGGTAGTAAGACAAGTCAGAGGTCAGCAACAGAGCGGGTAGTCAGCCAGAGCCGATGGTCAAAACCAAGCAGGTAGTCAGACAAGCCAGGGGTCAGTACCAGAGCGGGTAGTCAGCCAGAGCCGAAGGTCCAATACCAAGTGGGTACAAAACTAGGAAGACAATGCCAAGGATCATACACGGAGCTTAAACAAACTGCAGCTGCACTGGAACACCACTACCAGGCAGTTTATAAATGGATTCCCCCACCCCCAGGAGGAGGAGCACTAAATGGATCTGTCCCTTTAAGAGTCGAGACGTGATGTCACTGAAGGATTCCCCAGTGACTCGGGCTCAACTTTCTGAGTGCAAGGGACCTCTACAGATCTGGCAGGAGCCGCAAGGGGCAGCAGCGAGGAAGCCGGTCGCCCAGAGGAACACCAGGGCGCATCGGTTCCTAAACCAGACAGAACGCAGCAAAACCCAGCGAGGCAGCGGGTAGAGGGGCCGGCCTTCCTAAATCGGAGCCGGTACCCCTCCGAAGAAGGTAAGCGTAGTGCGTACACTGCCACATCCTAACATCAACATAGTAGCTATCATTTGTTGGGGGGAGGTAACGATGAACGAGGTAGACTGGCAGAAGATGTAGTTCTTACCCTAGAGGAAGATGGTGATGGTAATGGCGAGCTAGTTGTTTCGCTCATCATGGAACTTCCAGTCTCTGTCTGGGTTTCTCAACTCTTCCTCCTCTTTGATCTCCGCCTCACCTCTTGTTGCCTTTCTGGATAGTCAGGGGGTACAATAATAGTGGTGCTTGATTTCTGTGATGGGTGTTTGGCTTTAACATGTTTGACATAAATGTCATGGTGTCTGTGCTACATGTGTGATATCAGGGAGGTTGTGCCAAGGTATGTTCCCT
The DNA here is from genome assembly GCA_037306005.1 of Rhinophrynus dorsalis. Taxonomy (NCBI): domain Eukaryota; kingdom Metazoa; phylum Chordata; class Amphibia; order Anura; family Rhinophrynidae; genus Rhinophrynus; species Rhinophrynus dorsalis. The sequence goes on from CM074722.1 coordinate 118,332,888, forward strand.
CCTTTCCCCTTCTCACTGACTTGTCAAATTGTGCACAGTGCCGTTGGTGATGATTGCACTGTGCCTGGCCCAAGAAAAAATAGTCCCACATCCATGACTTCGGGGGGGGGGGAACAGGTGGAGAAGAATGGCCTCTTTCTTCTTGTCCTCCACATTCTTCTTCACTGTCTGTGCTGGCAGTGGATGATGTTGCTGTTGTTGCTGCCTCAAAATCAGCACTGCAACTAGGACCAGGAGTATTGCTGGCGCCGGCAAGTGGAACCTGTCCTAGTCCCACATCACATGTTGACCCCATTCCCACTGTCCACGGTGGTCTGTGGCACACTAGCCTACTCCTCAGCATCCTTCTGCCCTTACAACTCAGCAGCAGCAGTGTAACGGTTCGTACAAATGAATACAGGACATGTACTTGTAGGTAACAATCACTTTATTAAGCACAAATAATAAAACAGTAAGGCACGTCTCAGCAGTAAACGGCAACCAGAGGAAAACGTATTCAATGGAACTAGCGCCACCTCTTGGGATTAGGAGATTACCTCCGTAAGAAACTAGATCAGTATTACCCAGTAGTTGAAATGAATGAGTAGTCTGCAGAGCCACAGGTCCACACCTGGAGGATACAAGATTATACGGAAAGACAATCCGGAAGGATAACTGTCTGAACCACTGGAACACCACGAAAGGGCAACTGATGTGGTGTCCAGGCAGTTTAAGCACCAATTGCTCCACCTCCAGAAGGTGGAGCAATTGGGGTACTATGACTTTAAGAGCCGGGATGCAATGTCACAGGGGATTACCTTGATGTGCGCCAGCACTCTGCAGCACAGACGGAAGCAAGAAGCTATCAGGGAATCAGATGCGGCAAAGAGCAGCGAGGCAGCACACACGAGACCACATATGCCCAGCGGTCGTCTTGGCAGGTAAGCAAAACACTTACAGTACATCCCTCTCAATGCCCCCTCCCCTGTGGGAAAGGACAAGACTTAGAAAGAAAACAAGCATGAAATCTTTGTATGAGAGCAGGAGCATGCATATCAGTAGATGGTACCCAGGAACGCTCCTCAGGTCCATACCCTTTCCAGTGTACAAAAAACTGTAAATGACCTCTTACCCTACGAGAATTGAGAATGCTCTGTACTTCAAATTCCTCGTGATTTGCATCTCTCACTGGAGCCAGGCGTACAGAAGCTGAGGTATACCCGTTGCAGACCAAGGGTTTTAGTAATGATACGTGGAATACCTTATGAATATGCTTATTGGCTGGCAGTTCTAGGGCGTAGGTGACAGGATTGATCCTATGCAGGACACGGAAAGGACCCACGAACTGGGGAGCCAGTTGCAGGGTTCTTTGTACTCATACCCATGTGGAGCAGAGTTCCCTTAAATGCTCCTCCAGAGCTGGAATATTTTGTGCCTCAAATGACTCAGGAAGTACCAGAGGCTGGAAGCCATAGTTAATCATGAATGGAGAATTCTAAGTAGAAGAGTTCCTGGCTCAATTCCGGGCAAACTCTGTCCATGGTAACAGGCTCGTCCAGTCATCGTGATGGTCCGAGATATAACAGTGTAGGAACTGTTCCAAGGCCTGGTTCGATCTCTCTGCCGCACCATTAGACTGCGGGTGATAGGCGGAGGAGAAAGAGAGCTGGATGCCCAATTATGCACAGAAGGCCCTCCAAAACCGAGACACAAACTGGCTTCCCCGGTCAGACACAATCACCTTGGGCACCCCATGCAGCCGAAAGACCTCTTTGGTGAAGATCTTAGCCAATTGCTGGGCAGTAGATAATTCTTTAAGGGGTACAAAATGAGCCAATTTCGAAAACCGGTCATCAGAATGACAGTGAATCTGTTGGATGGTGGTAACTCTACCATGAAATCAATAGAGATGTGAAACCAAGGGCGTTCCCCATTAGATACTGGCAGCAGGAGACCCACAGGAAGGTGCCAAGGAGTCTTTGTTCTAGCACAAGTCTGACATGCTGCTATGAACGCAGATACATCTGTACGGATACTGGGCCACTAGAACAGTCATGATAGGGACCAAAACAATTGAACTCTACCAATGTGCCCAGCTGCTTTAGACGAGTGGTAGGTCTCCAAGAGTTTGACCCATAAGGCCTCGGGCACAAAACTTCTTCCATGAGGTTTTTCGGCCGGGGCCCTCCCCTGAGCCGCCAATATCTCAGACCCCAGAGGGGAAGTAATGCTGGTACGAATGGTTGCCAGAATATGATCTGGCGAAATCACAGGCGTAGGCTCACAGTCCTCCTTAGATAAGGAGACAAGAACAATGGCCATTGAGCCTGTCGTGGAGACAAGCATTTCGCCTCAGAAAGGTATGCAAGGTTTTTGTGATCAGTGAGGATCAAGATTGGAAAGGAAGTACCCTCCAGTAAGTGTCGCCACTCACGTAAAGCCAGAATAATGGCCAACAACTCTCGATCTCCAGTGTCATACATGGTCTCAGGCTTAGAGGGTTTACGTGAGAAGAACTCACACGGAAGTAACGGCTCGTCTGGAGATGACCGCTGAGACAGGAGGGCGCCTACTCCTGACTCTGATGCGTCAACTTCCAAAGTAAATGGTAGCTTCGGATTAGGATGTCTCAGAAGCGGAGCTGCTGCAAAAGCTGCCTTGAGGGTTTGAAAGGTTTGAAGAGCACCAGGAAACCATTCGGAAGTATTAGCACCCATGTGCGTCATATCCGTAATTGGTTTAACAATAGTCGAGAAGTGGCTTATAAATTTCCGATAATAATTTTCAAAGCCCAGGAATCGTTGGATTGCCTTGAAACCCATAGGAAGAGGCCTTTGGAGCACTGCTGACAGTTTCCCAGGGTCCATAGCCAGCCCAGAAGAGGAAATCACATACCTGTCACGGTTTTCAAGACACTCAGACCAGTGGGTAAAAATAAAATGCAATTTTATTAAGAATAAAATAATGACAGAGAACTCCCCCTATGGGTAGCGCTGCGAAATAGCAGATAGGCAATAGTATGCACAGTATACAATAATTTAGAACAGAGTACTGGCAATTGACAGGCACTGAGTACTGATATACAAAGGGTTAATGGAATAATCAGTCCATCTCAGTTGTGTTGTTTGGCACGCCCAAGGTGTTAAAGGTGGAGAATGGTGGAGAAGACTCAACACAGTCATGTAATACTGAAGAAACTGTCCAGCAAAGAGAAACCTGCCACCCAGCCTGCTGTACTTGAATGGTAGCCCCACTGGCGTATGAGCAGAGTGATTAGACTGCCAGAGCTAGAGCGAATAGCCCCCACGGGCGTACCGGAGACAACTGAGTTACCGGAGCTGGAACCACTAGCCCCCACGGGCGTTGTGGTTGGAACTGGATTGCAAGAGCTTGGACCAATAGCCCCACGGGCGTTACGGAGACAACTTTGTTACCAGAGCTTGAGCCTATAACCCAAACGTGCGTAAATGGAAGGAGCTGGATTGCAAGAGCTTGAGCCGATAGCCCCCATGGGCTGGTTAACTCCATTAAACCTGGTGACATATTATACTGTTGGTCCCAGCGTGCGGACGCTGGTTATCTCCATTTAACCTGGTGGGGTATTATACTGTTGGTGCCAGCGTGCGGACGCTGGTTTACTCCATTAACCTGGGAGATTACTAACTGTTAGTTCCAGCGTGTGGAGGCTGGTTGCTCCATACTATAGTCTAGTGCTGTTGGTTCGTGTCCCTGTCATTGTCTCTTGACAACCATTGTCACCTGTTGGTCTCCTCCTTTGGGGCTATCCTGCCCGGTATTGGTGAGGCCGGTAGAACCGGTACATTCCATCTCACGGTTGCCTTACCCAGTATTGGCAGGACCGGTAGAGCCTCTTCACAGTATTCCTTGAGGCTGCCTTGCCCGGTATTGGTAAGGCCGGTAGAACCGGTAAATTCCATCTCACGGTTGCCTTACCAGGTATTGGCAAGGCCGGTAGAGCCTATCCACAGCATTTCCCGAGGCTGCCTTGCCCGGTATTGGTAAGGCCGGTAGAACCGGTATATTCCATCTCACGGTTGCCTTACCCGGTATTGGCAAGGCCGGTAGAGCCTGTTATTGCTATCCCTTATAGCCGCCTGGGTTGCCTTGCTCGGTATTACTGGTAAGGCCGGCAGAACCTGTTCTATTTCTCTATTGCTATTATATTGTATGTATATGTATGTGAACCCTATGGGGATTTCTTTAACTTTTCAATAAAGTTATGCTTTTACCTAAACCTTTGTCTGAGCGTCTTAACAAACCGTGACTACCGGACTGCAAGGAGAGGAATGGCTCAGCACAAAGCAACTCTATGTATAGACTGAAAGCCCAGCACCGGCACACAGCTCTGCACGGGTTAACGGCTCGATAGTTGGAACACAGCCCAGCACTTGTTAACAGCGCGATAGTTGGAACACAGCCCTGCACGGGTTAACAGCTCGGTAGTGGAACGCAACTCTGCACGGACAGACAGCTCGGTAGTTGGGACACAGCTCTGCACGGGTTAACAGCTCGATTAAAGAAACACAGCTCAGCAGTAAGCAGCTCAGCGGCAGGAACCAGCACAGCACGGAGCCGCACTGAACAGCAAGTGGCACAGTCACAATGTCGCCTTGGTGACAAGGCAAACAGGAACGGAGACCGGCCGCAGAAACTGAAACAGGTCACGGAGCAGGAACGTCAGCAAGCCGGGTCGAATCACGGAGCAGGTTCTCAGACAAGCCGAATCAGGAAACGAGCAGGAACGTCAGCCAGGCCGGGTCAAATCACGGAGCAGGTTCTCAGACAAGTCGAATCAGGAAACGAGCAGGAACGTCAGCCAGGCTGGGTCAAATCACGGAGCAGGTTCTCAGACAAGCCGGATCAGGAAACGAGCAGGAACGTCAGCCAGGCCGGGTCAAATCACGGAGCAGGTACACAGGATCGTAGTCAGAGATAGCCAAGTTGGTACACCGGAGATCAGGAGCGCAGGAACACAGCACAGCAAAACTGGCTCAGGAACACCACGAAAGGGCAAATGACAGATGCCACTAGCCCAGAATAAAAAGGTCACCAGGGGCGGGCCAAACAGGCTCAACCAATCGGAGCGCAGCACAAGTGAGAGTGATAGCACGAGAAGCTGCACCGTGATAATACCCCAGGAAGGTCACCTGGGACTGGTGAAACACGCATTTTTCCAACTTTCAGAAAAGATGATTGGCCCTTAATAGTGATAACACCTTTGCAACATCTGTATGGTGTTGTTCAATATTCGGGGAGTGGATGAAAATGTCATCCAGGTAGACGACCACACAACTCATCAAAAGATCCCACAATACATCACTAATGAACTCCTGGAAGACAGCGGGAGCATTGCAAGGACCAAAGGGCATTACCAAATATTCGCAATGCCCTCTCCTGGTGTTGAACGCTGTCTTCCATTCATCGCCCTCTCTAATACGCACCAGATTATATGTGGATCGTAGGTCGAGCTTTGTAAAGACCTTTGATCCTCGCAACCGGTCAAACAGCTCCATGATCAGAGGAATGGAGTATGCGTTTTTGATTATAAGTTTATTGAGCCCACGGATGTCAATACATGGCCTTAATTCGCCATCCTTCTTCTTTACAAAGAAAAACCCCGCCTCTGCTGGGGAGTTGGATTTCCTAATAATCCCTCTAGAGATAACGTCCGTCACATAGTCCTCCATAGCCTTATTCTCTGTACAAAGTGGAGATCAAGATAAAATGTCGTAGCTACTCCAGTCCACCATGGTGTTATGTTTTTGGAGCCACGGAAATCCCAGAATGACCGCATGATGAGGAGAGTTTAAGACCTGAAATTGGAGTGTGTCATGATGTAGGGCTCCAACCAACAGGGCTACCGGAATGGTCTCATGGGTCACCTGAGGCGGTTGCAGACTAGCAGAGCACGTCTACCTTGCTCTGTAGCTGCTTCTATTTGTTTGATTTCCTCAAATATGTTAATTTTTTATAGTGAAAAGGTGAAAACAATGTAAATCAATGGCCGGAAACTTTCTTGCCATTGAAAAAATGGCAAAAAATTTTGGCCATTGGGTGAAAAATGTGAAAATTTTAATCTCTAGTTTGAAATCAGATTTTCCCACGAAAAGCGGACAACAATGTGGTTTTTGGGGAATTTCTCATGGGAACACGGCAAGCGATTTCACCCACCCGTAATGGGGGCCAAAGCCGCGATATAAATTCATCCATATCTCAAAAAATCATAACACTACACCCTCAGAAACACTACCAGCACTAAAAAAAAATTAAAAAATAACCCTTTGTCACTGTTGCTGCTATTCATCCTCCTATCCACTGATTGCCTGGCTTCCTCTCTGTTGTTGCTTCTGGGCTCTCTCGCACCTGACAGTGTTCACCTTAATTGGCTTTCTCTGCTGTTTTATGCCCATTTATTAAGGATAGTTGTGCGTATTCATTCAGTGACTAGTGTTGATCCTGCCTGATCCAGATCTCATGTTTCTCTGTCTCCGACCTTGGCTTGCTATAACTATTGAACCTGTTCCACCTTCATTGACCTCAGCCTGTCTTCTCAATTTTTAACCTGTTTCACTTGTCATGACCTAGGTTAGTATGACCTTGCTTTTGTATTTTCCTTTGATACTTTCCTGGTTTCCTGCTATCACTACATCCATGACAGTGTTTCTCCACCAGAACTCAGTATCTGCCAGAGTGTGTCTCCGCCAGAGCTCAGTATCTGCCAGAGTGTGTGTCCATCAAAGCTCAGCATCCATCAGAGTGTGTCTTAGCCAGAGCTCAGCATCCATCAGAGTGTCTACAACAGTGTTCGGCATCTGCCACCGTGTGTTGCCCTACCTCTACACTATCTTTCGTTCAGCCTGAAGTGTGCTAAGCAAACTGACCCCTTGCTTACAGGTACTAGTAAACCAATCCTGATCTGCTTCCTGACTCAACAGGAGGTGGATAAAAGACATTGAGCAGGGCAACTTTACACAGCTTCAACCGTAGAAGGGTACACTGGTGACTATCACTGCTCTCAAGCATCGCTCCACAACTTCTCATAGAGTTAGTGAATTAGAGTGACACCCTTTGAGTGCCAGAGGGGTATGCAATGCATTGCACACCGCTCTGACACTCAAAGCGTTAAGAAACCCCTAGAGCTAACATTAATCTATGCCACATGCCTACTCTGTAAGTAGATCACTTACCTTCATGTCAGAGGTCCAGTGGTGTCCTTGATGCCCTGGTCCACCAGCATCTTCTTTAACACCAGCATCAGAAATGAAAAAATCCCTAATACCCAACTATTACCATTGCTGCTATTGCCTCTAATAAATTAACTCCTCCCCTAAGACTTAGACTATTGCCTGAGCCGCAGTAAGCAAAAAATGAACAGGTATTGGCTTTTATATCAATCCCTATTCAAACTGTTTCCCACACTCCTATTGGCTGGGAGGTGGGGTTATGCAGGAAACGGAATGTGCCCTAGAGTAACATCACCTCCCAGCCAACCAGCATCTAGATAGAAGGGTCACGAATGTGAGTCACATCACCCCTCCATCTAGCCATGGAGGGGTGATGTGACACCCATTCATAACTCTTTCATCTAGACACTGATTGGTAATGATCTGAGCAGGAGCAAGGGGATTTTATTTATTATTTATTAGAGGAGGCTGTAGTAACAGTGTCAACTGGGTGTTAGGTTTTTTATTTTATTTTAAAGGTTAGTATTACAGAAGTTGCTGGAGGACCAGGGTGTCAAGGATTTACTTATTTAATGTGTGGAGAGGGCATAGGACATAGATTTGTGTTAAGTGGTATAGTATTGGTAGTGTTATGTGTAGCTGGGATGGAGGAGGTGACTATTAAACTAGTTCACAGTTGACATTTGAATGCGGGAACGGAATGCTGCAATGAGCATTAGAACACAAGTCAGATGTGTACAGTCTATGCTTGTGACTGAGGATGTTGGCCAGTTAATAGAATACTTATGGTAAAACTATGTGACACTGGCTACCTGTCAGAACTCATTTTTACAATAACGGTCGTGAGCCCCAGCTTGGCAAAGCTGCCACCATTGATGAGATACTGATGAGGGTGAAGTTCAACCATGATGAGTAAACCAGCTTCTAATTAAGATTTCTAAGCTTCAGGCCAAAAGATGGCAAATGTTAATAGACTCATTAGAAATGCATATATCAGCAGCGTATGGTTAATTAAGATATTTGTGGGAGAATTAATCAGCAATGTATGGTAAATTAAGCTATCTGAGGGTACACTCAAGTTGTCTCTCTGCAGCTTGAGCATTCATGTTGCCCAAGGATGGTTCTATTTGTTGACACGTTATCAATAAATATATATTGTTTTATATTTATGTTCTCAGCTCGCTAAACAATATGGAGATATATTTAGCCTGCAGTTCTTTTGGCAAAATGTGGTTGTGCTGAATGGGTTTGAAGTCATGAAGGAAGCTCTGCTCCAAAAGTCTGAGGATATAGCAGATCGACCAAGATTTCCCCTTTACGAATGTCTTGGGTACTCTGGAAATTCCAAAGGTAATCTGAAAAGGAATCACTACATAAATCAATCAGCATTTTAAATCCTATCAAGGGGGCTGACCACCCGGTTTCCAGTATAGACAATTTCTTTTTTAAGACCTGGGTTGAAATTCAAGTATGATAAATAATTTCCTTAAGTGATAAATATTATTATTCTTTATTTATAAAGCGCCAACTTATTCCACAGTACAGTAGGGAGTAGACATACAGAGATATTAAATTGTACAAATGGAACATGTAAAACAAAAGGATCAGAGGGCCCTGTTCATGAGAGCTTACAGTCTAGAGTAAGGTAGGTGGGACACAGAAGCAGTAAGTGCGGTGTAAGTGCTTCCTGCCACATGAACTGCCGGTCAGAGGGTGGGAGAAAGAATTGCTCTTGAGTGCAGTGGTCCAGGCAAGTAGTGGTTCTGTTAGTTGAAGCCTAGAACATGGCAAAGTTAAAGGGATCATTAACCAATGTTTTTATGTGAACCAAAAATACAGTAAGTAGTGAGTCTAGGATGTAAATGTGTCTCTTCACTGCAGGGAAATGCCATCCTAGGTTAACGTGTGGTGGGGAATCAAATTGGCCAGCAGGAGGGAATAATGGGAAGGTAAAGTGTGGAAATTGGATGTGTGCGTTGATATGGAAAGGAGATGCCAGGGATTTGATGACTCCTGTCAGAATTAATGCCTCCTGCCAATTGTCTGCAGTGATTTTGACAAGAGTTGCCAAGGGGTGAACCATCTCTGTCAAAGTTTCTGACCCCTGGTAACTCCTTACAGTGATTTTGTCAGGATGACCAGGGGGCTTTGCCTGTCATAATCCCCAGCCCCTGCCAATTCACTGCAGTGTGGGATAACTCTGCCCTCCTGCCTCCTGGGGTGTGGCTGACAGATAATCAGAAACTCTTAGATATATATACAGTACTGTGCAAACATTTTAGGGATGTATGAAAAAATGTTGTAATGCAAGAATGCTTTCAAAAGTAGACATTAATACTTTTTGATCAATTACCAAAATGCATAGTGTGTGAACAGAAGAAAAATCTAAATCAAATCAATATTTGCTGTACCCATCCTTTGCTTTCAAAACTGCATCAGTTCTTCTAGGTACACTTGCACAAAGTCAGGGATTTTGTAGGCATAAAATCAGGTGTATGATTAAACAAACAGGTGCTAATGACCATCAATTTAAAGGGATAGAAATGTCTATTTAAAAGTCATTCACTGAGTCTTCTTTATAATAAAATTAACAGATTGTGCTATGTGTAATCCTTACTTTTGTGTAGTTCAAAAGTTATGAAGCGATAAAGATCCCCTGCCTGCCCCTTCTGGTCACCTCCCTCAGAATCTCAAATCAGGTTGTGTGACTTGATGGCTGTGGCAAGGGACTATCACGGTGCCTGTGATTGCTGCATTTCTATGTCTATTACCGGTAGGGGGCTCCCATTGGCTGTCTGCCTTTAGCCCGCCTCATATTGCCTATTTAAACTGTGTCTGGGCACCCTTTGGTTGATCTTTCATGGTGTCTCTGATAGCAGCCACTTCCACCATGCTCAGAAGCTTATTGGGCCTTTTGCTGTGTTCCTGAGTTCCTGATTTCATCCTGTTCCTGAGTCTCCTGTCTGCAGTGCTGGTTCCAGTGCCGGTTCCGGTTGAGTCTTCAGAGGTTGCTGTTTCCTGCTACCTGTCTTCGTTGCCGCTCCTGATCCGGTTGATCATCCTTGCTGGTTCCTGTTCGTCTCCTGGCTCGGTTCCTGCGTCTGTGGCGACTATCTGCTTCGGTCGCTTTGGCAACATTCTCTGTTGGTTTCCAACGTGCGGACGCTGGTTCGCTCCACAAGCCTTGCGGCTATACTATATTGGTTGTTGGTTACAGCGTGTGGGCGCTGATTCGCTTCCATAAGCCTTGCGGCTATACTATACTGTCTGTTAGTCCCAGCGTGCGGACGCTGGGTTACTCCACAAGCCTTGCGGCTATACTATTCTGTCTGTTAATCCCAGCGTGCGGATGCTGGTTCGCTCCATAAGCCTAGCGGCAATACAATTCTGGTTGTTGGTTACAGCGTGCGGACGCTGATTCGCTCCATAAGCCTTGCGGCTATACTATACTGTCTGTCAGTCCCAGCGTGCAGACGCTGGGTTGCTCCACAAGCCTTGCGGCTATACTATACTGTCTGTTAGTCCCAGCATGTGGACGCTGGTTTGTTCCATAAGCCTTGCGGCTATACAATTCTGGTTGTTGGTTACAGCGTGCGGACGCTGATTCGCTCCATAAGCCTTGCGGCTATACTATACTGTCTGTCAGTCCCAGCGTGCGGACGCTGGGTTGCTCCACAAGCCTTGCGGCTATACTATACTGTCTGTTGGTCCCAGCGTGCGGATGCTGGTTCTCTCCTTAAACCTTGTGGCTATACAATTCTGGTTGTTGGTTACAGCGTGCAGAAGCTGATTCGCACCATAAGCCTTGCGGCTATACTATACTGTTTGTTGGTCACAGCGTGCGGATGCTGGTTCGCTCCTTAAGCCTTGCGGCTATACTATGCAGTCTGTTGGTACCCAGCGTGCAGACACTGGTTTGCTCCACCGCTAAGCTACACTATATCTTGTATGATACCAACGCGTGGGTGTTGGTTCGCTCCATGACCTGTGTTAATCTATGTCTTGCTAGAAGGTTCCCAACGTGAGGGCGCTGGTTTACTTCCTTGTCTCGTTTCACGGGTAGTCTTATGATTCACTGTGCACTGTCCAGTCCTAGACAGCTAGTAGTCCTACAGTATATGAGTGATACAGTGTACAGACTACCAGGGTAAACCACTGATCTTGCAGTCTATCGATTACTATTAGACTGTCATTGCCATCTGACAGCTATTAAGATCACTGTGATTGATTACTGCTTCTTTGGGCTGCCTTGCCCGGTATATTGGTAAGGCCGGTAGAACCTTACGTATTCCATCCTGAGGTTGCCTTACCCGGTATTGGCAAGGCCGGTAGAGCCTATATTGATATTCCTCTGGGCTGCCTTGCCCGGTATATTGGTAAGGCCGGTAGAACCTTTTACATTATTCCATCCTGAGGTTGCCTTACCCGGTATTGGCAAGGCCGGTAGAGCCTAAGTCTTTAAGCGTCTAGTTAGGTTACCTTGCCCGGTATATTGGCAAGGCCGGTAGAGCCTACTACTTGGTTGTCCGTTAGGCTGCCTTGCTCGGTATTTTGGCAAGGCCGGTAGAGCCTTTTATTCCTTACTGCTCAGGCTGTCTTGCCCGGTATATTGGCAAGACCGGTAGAGTCTGTATTGTTATAGTCCTTCCATTGGTCATTCTATGTATTCTATGTATGTGTTTAAAATCCTATGGGATTATCTTAATCGTTTCAATAAAGTTGTGTTTTTACCTAACCTTGCGCCTGAGAGTCTTAACAAACCGTGACAGGGACAAACTTCAGTAAATAAGTATAAGGGAAATCCTGCTCCCCTTGAAGAAAGAGGGCTGGATTTCCCTTTGCTTATGAAAGTTTGCCCCACACTGCAGCTGCCCTGACCAGATTGCAGATTCAGAGTGACGTAGCCAGAAGAGGCAGGCAGGGGATCTTTATATCTTCATAACTTTTGAACTACACAAAAGTAAGGAATTACATATAGCGCAATCTGTTAAATTTAATATAAAGAAGACTCGTCGAACAACATTTAAATAGACCCTTTAATATGCAGGTTGAAACACAATCATTAACTGAAAAAGAAACAGCTGTGTAGGAGGAATAAAACTGGGTGAGGAACAGCCAGACTCAGCTAACAAGGTGAGGTTGCTGAAGACAGTTTAATGTCAGAAGTCACGTACCATGGCAAGACTGAGCACAACAACAAGACAAAAAGTAGCTATACTGCATTAGCAAGGTCTCTCCCAGGCAGACATTTCAAGGAAGACAGGAGTTTCCAGAAATGCTGTCCAAGCTTCTTTGAAGAAGCACAAAGAAATAGGCAACGTTGAGGACCGTAGACGGTGTGGTCGGCCAAGGAAACTTAGTGCAGATGATGAAAGACACATTATGTGTACTTCCCTTCACATTCAGAAGATGTCCAGCAGTGCAATCAGCTCAGAATTGTCAGAAAACATTGGGACCCTGGTACACCCATCTATTGTCTGGCAAAGTCTGCAGGTGCTCTTGACTGATGAGTCAAAATATTTGCCTGTAGCAGAAGACAGTTTGTTCACAGAAGTGCTGGAAAGCGGTACAAGAATGAGAGTCTGAAGGCAACAGTGAAGCATGGTGAAAGTTCTTTGCGCATTTTGAGCTGCAGTTCTGCAAATGAAGCTGGGGATTTGGTCAGAAATAATGGTCTCCTCATTGTTGAGAAGTACAGGCAAATAATTATCCATCATGCAATACCATCAGGGAGGAATCTCATTGGCTCTACATTTATTCTGCAGCATGACAATGACCCCAAACATACAGCCAAAGTCATTAACTATACTCAGCCTAAAGAAGAACATGGAGTCCTGGAAGTGATGGTATGCCCCCCACAGAGCCCTGATCTCAACATCATCGAGTCTGTCTGGGATTACATGAGAGGAGCAACTGAGGCTGCCTAAATCCACAGAAAAAACTGTGGTTAGTTCTCCAAGATGTTTGAAACAACCTACCTGCCGAGTTCCTTAAACAATTGTGTGAAAGTATACCTAGAAGAATTGATGCTGTTTTGAAGGCAAAAAGGGTGGTCACACCAAATAATGGTTTGATTTAGATTTTTGTTCTGTTCACTCACTATGCATTTTGTTAATCGATAAGAATAAACTATTAAGATATCTATTTTTGAAACCATTCTTACTTTACATTTTTTCACACCAGACTAAACTCTTGCACAGTACTATCTTCTATATATATAAAAGAGAAAGCCTCATTACATAATTTATGTCTCCTCAGGAGACACGCACATAGAAGAGAATGTGTCATTACATAATTTATGTCTCCTCAGGAGACCCACACACGCAGGGGTGGCAGTAAGGAGGAGTTACTGCTCCTATTTGGTGATTCAATGGGGGTGTGATTTTCACAGGACTTTCCAGCCTGACCACCACTATCCAACTGATGAAAAAAACAAAATGGCTGCCACTTGCTCCTATACCACACACGCACACATACCCCACACTCACACAGCACCAAACACACACACCAAATAAGCACACAAAGCACCACACATACACACAGAGCACCAAACACACACACACACAAAACCAGAAAGAAATATGGCTCACACACACACACCACACACACACCACACAGTCACTCACTCTGACTTCAAGTGGCCTCAGCAGGACCTGCAGTACAACCACTGAAGGGAAGCTGCAGCCCCAGGGGAACAAAATGGCACTCAAAGGGTTAAGGTAGACCCTTATTGCTAAATTTGTTCTTGACTGTCATCATTTGCCATGCAAGACACAGGACAGGGAGCCATCAGGTAAACACTTAACCCACTGACTGCCACAGGGTTGTGTATCAAGTTGTACCCCTCAGGGAGTGTGTTCAAACCCCTCACACTGTAAATTTGCATTTCCCTCCCACTTCTCCTCCTTCCCCAACCTATTACTAACACTTTTCCACATTTATGTCAAGCCCCACCCTCTACTTGCAATTAAGCCCCGCCCACTTTTAACCCAAATTTCCCCATTGGCCTCTCCACATCAGCACCACATGAGTCCCCTCCAGGCACTCCACAAGTCAAAGTTCCCAGGTATAAATACAATTTGAGTGCAAGAGGGGTGCACAAAGCATAGCAATACCAACCAGCAAGAGCCAGAGCCTCCACACACGGGGACATCTATCACTGTGTCAGTGTCCCCTCTGTGTGTGTATGTATGTTGCATGTCTGTGTATATCTGTTGCGTGTCTGTGTATCTGTTGCGTGTCTATGTATCTGTTGTGTGTCTGTTCCATGTCGGTTCTGTGTGTGTGTATGCCTGTTGCGTATCTGTGTGTGTGTGCGTGCGTGTGTATGTCGGTTGTGTGTGTGTGTCTGTAGCATGTGTATCTGTAGTGTGTACGAGTGTGTTTGTTGCATGTTTGTGTGCGCGTATGTCTGTTGCATGTGTGCATGTGCATATTTCTTCTGCATGTGTTTGCATATCTGTTACCTGTTTGTGAGCATGTCTGTTGCATGCATGTGTGTCTGCTCATGTATGTTGCGCGTGTGTGTACATCTGTTACATATGTGTGTCCATGTGTGCATCTCCGGTGTGTCTGTGCATGTCTTTTGCATGTTTCTGCCGCTCACTGTGTGTATGTGTCTGCCTGTGTGTTGCATATGTCTGTGTTTATCAGTGTGTGTGTATTTCACACACGTGCACCCAACGGTCATAACATATATATATATGTATATATGTATTTAACATATTTAGTGTTGCTATCCCTTTAAAATGTGTTTTTTAATATACAAGTATCTTTTACATATCTCTTGTATTCAGTGAATGCACATATGTGTGTGTGTGTTGGAGAAGCCTCAAATGTAGCTCCAAGGCCTAGCAGGTCCTTAGGCTGCAACTATAGGGGATGCACAGGATACAGTTGTACAAGGGGTCAGGGTCCAATAGGTTCTAGTTATGCCTCTGTGAAAAATATGTGATTGTGCGCTAAAGAAAATGTTTGCAATGGGCACTCCAATAACTAGTTACACCACTGCCATGAGGAATCTCTTGTGTGAGAATTTTTCAGAAATAACCAGGTGAAGCCATTCAGATAGCACATTTTGGGCTTATGTTCAGTGTAATAATATAAAACAAATATAAACATCAAAACGACATATGCTAATAAGCTATTGTTGTGTTTTGTAAAGTAAAATATGAATATTTGTCTAA
Source organism: Rhinophrynus dorsalis (assembly GCA_037306005.1). Lineage (NCBI taxonomy): Eukaryota > Metazoa > Chordata > Amphibia > Anura > Rhinophrynidae > Rhinophrynus > Rhinophrynus dorsalis. Next base: position 118,348,258 of record CM074722.1, read on the forward strand.
TGTAAGTTAACATTTAATATGACTAGAATGTTACAGAATAAGATGGAATGGAAGAATGGAATATGGATTAGTTGCCACTTGCCAGTAGGTAACTGTACAAAGTAGAGAAGGTATGTGAGACACGACATGTTAAGTGGATCAGTTCTGAAAAAAGTACAGCAGGGGTCATATAAATCTTCCCATTATTTAAATAGGCCTTTTAAGACTCGATCCAAATGTTGGAGATGGCTGTTTTTTCTGCCGACAGCATTTTTGCAAGCACAGTAAGCTAGTCAAATTCCTGTGCTGTGAAAAAATACAGGCAAAAAAAAAGCCGTTGTGTGATGACGTTAAGATGTATTTTCACCAATAGAAAATGATGAAAACACTGTAATGATCAGTTCAAATGTCTGCATTAACCATGAAGATCAGATAAGAGACTCAAGTTATCACAGGAAAGTAAAGACCCAGTTTTATTTTACTTGAGTCCCTTATTGGCTCTTCGAACAGCCAACATAGGTACTTGAATGAAAAAAAAGTTAAAAAAAACCTAAGTCCCCAGTGAACGTATTGATATGGGGCCCTAAGCCCCATACCAATACATCCAAAGTATGAAAAATGTGTCAAAAGTTAGTAGAATTAACCCTATGAGTGCCAGTGGGGTATAACTACCCCTCCAGAATTCATAGGGTTAAGCTGACTAAGTTAAAAACAACATCCCATTAAAAGTAACACACCATTAATCCTGATGTCCAGCAGAGTCCTCAGCTTCCTGGTCCTCTTCTGTCCTTCTTCATTCTTCTCTTCTTTATTCTATCTTCTGCCTTCTCTTCAGTCTTCTTTCTTCTTGCTGTAAATATATATATATATATATATATATATATATATATATATATATATATATATATATATAAAAGTATTAATAGAATGAATAAACTATTACATCATTTAACCCCTTGAGTGACAGAGGGACTTTGCAATGTGTTGCGGACCTCTCTGGGCTCAAAGGGTTAAACAATGTATTCAGTGCCCAGGAATATATAAATATGCTTCCATTTCGTCTTAAAATAAGCCATCATACTAATAAAATGTGCGCCAATAAGATATGTAAAAGTATATATATCCTATATAAGAATTCACTAAAACGTGTGTAACAACTCAGTCATGCACAGTAGAGACTGCACGCGGCAGTCATGTAATGGTGGCATATTTATATATTCCTGGGCTCTGAATACATTGTTTAACACTTTGAGCCCAGAGAGTTCTGCAACACATTGCACTGACACTCAAGGGGTTAAACGATGTAATAGTTTATTAGTTCTATTAATACTTTTTTTTATATTTACAGCAAGAAGAAAGAAGACTGAATAGAAGACATAAGATAGAAGAAAGAATGAAGAGAAGGCTGAATTGAAGATAGAAGGAGAAGGACAGTGGATGACAGACAAGTGTAACACAGATTAGTTAATGATCTATGCTTGATAGTATGTCAGGCACCAATCGTTAGCTTTTTTTCTTTTCCCAATACCGCCGCTATTAAGTGGAGTTTTGGGAACTTAGCGCACAAAACGAACGTTTGGCCACGAGATCTATTTTGTGGCCTAACGTCCATTGTGCTTTAAGCCGGTGGGATGTTTGCATACTGACCACAACATTTTCTACTGTCGGTCGGTATCCATTTTGCCATACCGGCTTTTTTATCTTCAACATTTGGATTGAGCCCTTAATATCTTGAAAGCTAGACAACGTTCCAACGCATTGCTTTGTAAGTGGTTAAATTCCCTTTTTAAATAATATATGTTTTGGGATTTTTGATTTGTCCCCAAAGGATCAGTTGATTTGCTCCAGAATTGCTCTTCCTTTCTTTTGTGCATAAGGCCCACTGTATAACATTTCCGGTAGGTCACAGACAGCAGTCAGAGCAATAATCTCTGACCTGAAAGATGATGAGCTTTTTCCTTTGAGATTGTGTTCTTTCTGGCAGATGACCTGACCAAGGTCTCAAATACAGCAGCACCCTGGAGTAAGAACTATTTCCCTGGAGCAGTTAGTGAGCTGTCAAGAGACCATATTGTAATGAATAGAGACCTCTGTATTTCCTATCCTCTGGGATTGTCAGTGTGTATGTGAGTGTGTGTTGGGGCATCAGAAATAGGGGAAGATATTAGGACACCAAATAAAACTGGTCAGAGATGTTCATGCATCTTTTACCTTACATCACTTCCCTAGCTGTGGTGATGGCACATTATGGCAGAGCCTGGAAGGAGCAGAGAAGATTCTGTTTGTCTACACTGAGGAATTTTGGGATGGGGAAGAAGTCCATAGAGGAGAGAGTTACAGAGGAAGCTGGGTACTTGTGCTCTGCATTTGAATCCAAACAAGGTCAGTCAGCACCTTCATGAAACTGTTGTAAAAATGATATATTTTCAAATGTAAATATGACCATATGTTTACTTGCATTTACTATTCATCAAGGAGGATTTATCTACATGAATAAATATATCCAACTTCTGTGGCTCTAAAAGAAGTAGGTGACCTTTGGCTCTACAGATGTTGGCCAAGACTGGTGTGTTAAAGGTTGCCGATCACCAACTGATCACTGTCACCCAGTTGCAGGAATCCTGCAAGAGAGGGAGTGCTGGGGAGCGTCGCTAGGGTGCGTAGCTGGTTGAGCGTGGGCTGCCTATTGACAGGCTTTGCTGCGGCTACGGCCGGATACAGATGCCAGCCGCAAGGCTGGATGACTCGTCCCAGAGGAGCTGGAGGCAAGCCCAGGATAGCCTGGCAATAAACAGCACAATCTATCCTGCAGGGGAGAGTGCTGGCTAGAGAGCGCTGAGTGGGGTTCGTCGCTGGGGAGCGTAGGCCAACGAAGTGGCTGAAACTCTCCAGAGACAGGAAAAGGAGTCAGACTAGGTGGGTGGTCTGCGACAGGCAAGGACTAGTGCCGCCAGACCAGAAGTAACAGCAGAAAAGACGACGGCAAGCAGGGTCATACACCGTCTGGCTAGGAGAACACACAATCGGCAGGAAATGAATGGTCAAGACTAGCAGGGTCATACACGGCTGGAACAACAGATGGGCAAACTCGGCAGGCAAAGGATGGTCAAGACTAGCAGGGTCATACACGGCTGGAACAACAGATGGGCAAACTCGGCAGGCAAAGGATGGTCAAGACTAGCAGGGTTATACTCTGTTTGAACAAGATGGGCAAACTCGGCAGGCAAAGGATGGTCAAGACTAGCAGGGTCATACACTGTAAAACAAGGAATCTGGACTAGGGCTAGACAAGAACGCTATAGAAAGCTCAAGAACTGGACAGATCTCAGAGCACTAGGAGAAGTCTCACAGGCTTCAGGAACACTATAACAGTGCACCGAAGCCAGGGATCGGCACACTGATATAGGCGTCGCGTGCAACGTCATCCGCACGCGACGCATGGTGCAGAGGAGAAAACGCCCGAGACCAGGAAGCCGCCCGCGCATGCGCACAAGGCGGCAGCCGCCGCGGGAGAGACCGACCGGACGAAACCTGAGCAGGGACTCAGCGGGTAGGTGACAATCACCTTTTCTATTAATTTATAGGGACTTAGGCTCAGTTTGCAAAGGAAATTGCAATAAAAGGAACCATTGTCTTGCACTTAGCTACTGATAGTTCATTTGTTCTACTGTAATCCAGGACAAGTGGTGCACTGATTGTCAGATGTTGCCTTCAAAGAAATCATATGCTCACCTGAATATATAACTCTCTACATATTATCTTGAAGGACATTCATTATAATCTCCATCTTTTCCTAAGATTTTTAGTTTGTACATTTACAGACACAAAAGTGTGTTAACCCTTTGAGTGCCAGAGAGGTATGCAACGCATTGCTTTGCATACCTTTGCTTACCATTGCTTTGCAATGCGTTGCGTACCCCTCTGGCACTCAAAGGGTTAAATGTGAAAATGGACATCAAACTGCTCAAGTGAGAATACAGTGAAGCTGCTGTTATAAGTAAATGTGGTGCAATTATTGAGCTCATCAAATGCACCATACAGAAAAACTAAACATTCCCACATTCTTATTGATATAACTGGGGCTTTTAAGCTCTTGAATGCTAGAAGAATCACAACAACATTGCAAAGCAGTACATTGGAGACCTCTCAAGCACTCAAGGGTTTAAAAGCCTCACTTAATTCAAATGGAATTATTATTTGTTATGGTACAGTTGGTTTTCCCCAGAAAACATCAAGCAAAGTCTTCCTTCTCCTTGGTCATTTAAATGCACTTCACTTTGAGTTAGTCTAAGATGGGGCTTCTTACCCATGTGCTCATCGAGATTTTATTGGCTGGTTTGTTTAAAACCTGTGACTTACTGGAATTCTAGGTGAGACCTCTGAAATAAGAGCCTCCACTTGACTGGACACACCCCAGCACTGAATTTGCACTACACACCTATATGGTTGTGGGCAATTTCATTTGTTACTCACTGAGATGTGTTTAGCACATCATAATATATTTGCATCTGTGAATAGACCAATACATCAGTCATTGATGGGCCAAGATACAACTGGCACATGGCTGCTTATTTTTACTTTTGTAGTGTCATCTGAGCATCGATATATGTAGAGTTTATGTATTCTATTCAAATAAAACTTACTTAAGGCAACTTTTGGTCCTTAAGGGAAATTGCAATTATCAAGAGCTATGTTAAAGATTCTTTGGTGTATGATATAATATATATATGTTTATCACAGGGCATCCCTTCAACCCACATTTAATTGTGAATACATCAGTCAGCAACATTGTCTGCTCCATCATATTTGGTGACCGATTTGAATACAACGATCACAAGTTTCAGAAACTGCTGAACCTCTTTGAAGCTGGCATGAAAGCTCAGACTGGAATAGTGGCACAGGTGAGGAATGAATAACTTAAATAACTTAACCCTTTGAGTGCCAGAGGGTTATGCAATGCATTGTTTTGCAATGCATTGCGTACCCCTCTGGCACCCAAAGGGTTCAGGTTAAATTGATTATATTTATTTCTACCCTCTGAGCATCAGAGTAGTATCTAAAAGTATCCAATAAAGAGTATCCGAAAAGTAGACTAGAGGAAAGGCGCTTTCGACTAAAACAAAGGCAGGGATTCTTTACAGTAAGGGAGGTAAGGCTATGGAATTCTTTGCCTTGGGATGTTGTGCTTGCAGATAATGCAACTGCATTCAAAAAAGCAATGTATGCCTATCTAGCACAGAACAATATTGACAATTATGACAGATGGCTTCAAAGCAAATAGGATATTGATCCGGGAAACTATTTGACTACCAATTGGAGTAAGGAAGGAATAATTCCCCCCCCCACACACACACACACACTTGGGACTAGACTGGAAATGGCTCCAGAGGGCTTTTTTGTTGCCTTCCTCTGGATCAACAGGGGTGTTTTTGGCATGGGCTGGACTTGATGGATGCATGTCTTTTTTCAGCCTTATCTACTATGTTACTATATATCCAATAAAGTATCCAAAAAGGCAGTATTTTAACCCTTTCAGTGCCAGTTATGAGTTCCCATATGCAGGGTACATATCTGGCACTGAAAGGGTTAAAATACAGCCTTTGTGTTATGAAAATTGTCCTTTATTAACATACCTGGCAAAAATGTTTACTGTACAAATGTGCCCAGTCACAACATTAATCACTTTCAGTACGCTTGTCTTTGTGGCTATTTTTAGTTATGCAAGTGGACTGGCACTGATTATAAAGGACAGAGAGCATGAACGCACTCCTATGCATGAACAGTGACCTGAACGTGCTTATGCCCGAGAGCGTGGCAGGTCATATGCAGTCCTCCTCCATCGTCAGAGGAGGAGAGAAGGCACTACGTGGGGAGGGGAATTGAGAGAGATTGACAGGCTGTAGGCCGGAGCTGTACCCTCAGCCTGAGAGAAACTAATGTCACCTGCACAATTTAAACAAGTAATGTCTCTACAACTACAGCAGTAAAAAGAGAACAGAAAACATTGAACAATGCTTCATTCACATTGAGCTACAACAGGAAGTCAAGGTTCTGTAAGGCGAGAGCTCCTCTTTAATATTTATTGATTCACTTTCATCCGACAGAGTTTCTTGTGATTGAAGGAAAGCTGATATAGTACCAGTATTAAAAAAGGGGGCAAGTTCTAAACCAGGAAATTATAGACTTGTGAGCTTGACTTCAGTAGTGGGTAAGATATTAGAAGCGTTACTACTGACTATATTCAGGACTATGTGATATCCAACAATATTATTAGTATGAGCCAGCATGGTTTTATGAAGAATAGATCATGCCAAACTAATTTTACGAAAGGATAAGTAGTTGGACAAGGGAATTGCTGTTGATGCAGTATACTTTGATTTTGCAAAAGCCTTTCACATTGTGCCTCACAGCAGGTTACTGTATAAATTAAAAGGCTTCAGTTTGGTAGGTGATATCTGTGCATGGATGGATATATGATAGATGACAGAGAATTGTTATAAATGTAAACTTTTGAAGTTGGTCTAAAGTCATAAGAGGTGTGCCACAGAGTTCAGTCTTGGGCCTAATGCTTTTTAATTAGTTTATTAATGATCTAGAAGTGGGTATTGAAAGTAATTTCTCCATCTCCATGCTGATGACACTAAGCTGTGTAAGGAAACACATACCGAGCAGAATGTTTTTTCTCTGCAGAAAGATTTGGATAAACTGAGTGAATGGGTGGAAAAGTGGCAGTTGAGGTTTATTGTAGATATATGTAAGGTTATGTATTTGGGCTGTAGAAACAAACATGCTACATATGCACTAAATGCAAAGCTAATTGGGGAATCCTAGTTAGAGAAATATTTAGGAGTACTGATAGATTATAGATGTCGGAGAATTGTTATAAATGGAATTCTTCAAATTGGTCTAATTTTTTTAAATTTGTTTATTAATGATGTAGAAGTGGGCATTGAAATTAGTATCTCAATCTTTGCTGATGACATTAAATTCTGTAAGGAAATTTACAAACCAGGAAGCTTTTTCTCTGCATAAAGATTTGGAGAAACTGAGTGAATAGACAGAAAATTGGCAGATGAGTTTTAATATTGATATATGTAAGATGCATTTGGCCTTCAGAAACAAACATGCTACATATACACATATTGGGAAACTACTTGGAGAATACTTGCCATGGAAAGATTTAGGAATACTGATAGACAATAGACATCACATCAGTGTTCAGTATCAATAAGTCGATGCAAGAGGAAATAGGGTTCTACCCTGCATAAGAAGTGTTACAGATGCACAGTATGGGAATATAGTTTTACCTCTATATAAATCCTTGGTAAGGCCTCATCTAGAATATGGAGTACAGTGTTGAGCACCAGTTCTTCAAAAGTACATTACTGAAGTAGAAAAAGTGCAGAGATGCGCAACAAAACTGATGAAGGGACTGGAGGGTCTGAGTTATAAAGAGACACTAGCCAAACTGCGTTTGTTTACATTAGAGAGATGTCTAAGGGGTGATATGATTACCATTTATACAAATACAGATACAAATATATTCAAGGTCAATATAAAGAACTCCTCAAGGAAATATTTACTCCATTAATAGTAGAGAAAAGGCGCTTTCAACTAAAACAAAGTCAGGAATTTTTTAAATTAAGGGCAGCAATTTTATGGAATACTTTGACTCAGGAAGCTTTGCTTGCAGATATTGTAATTGCTTCCAAAAAAGTAATGGGTACCTATCTAGCACAGAACAATATTGGGAATTATGACAGCTGGCTTCAGATCAGATAGGATGATGATCAAAGGAAATATCCAACTGCTATTTCGAGTCAGGAAATAATTTTTTACCCTTGGGGCTTAATTGCCTACAATATTTGTTTGTTAATTTTTTTTGCGTTCCTCTGAATCAATGGGAGTTATATGCCATGGACGGAACTTGATGGACTCAATGTCTTTTTTTTTCAGCCTCATCTGCTATGTTATTATGTTAGTCTATGTTAATTTTAAAAAGGCTAACTTTGAAAAGTTAACAGTATCAATGCAACACATAGACTGGGATTAATTATTAAAAGGAAAAAAATACTGAGGTCATTAGGCATTTAAAAAATGAGATGGATTAGTTAATTGGTGAGAATAAGGAAAAGGCTGATGTCCTGAACACATATACCAGGTAACGAGCAATGATAGAAATGCTTCAACAAATATCAATTACAAACATACCATTATCACCATTATCAGATACAGGATTAACAGAAGAAGAGGTCAATGGAAGAGCATACAGAAGTAAGACTGACAAAGCATCTGGTCCTTAAGGTATAAATCCAAGGGTTCTTCTGGAACTCAGTGCAGTGTTAGCAAGATTGTTCTTTTTAATCTTTAAAAACTCTACCTCCACAGGGTCACTAACACAAGAGTGGCATAAATCTAAGGTGGTGCATTTATTTAAGAAGGGAACTAAAACAGAACTTGGGAATTATAGATCTGTGAGTTTGACCTCAGTAGTGGAAAAACTGCTTGAAAGCATAATTAGGGATCATATTCAGGATACACTGCAATATATATATATATATATATATATATATATATATATATATTAGCAGGAATAAATATGAATTAGTTTTATGAGGCATATATCTTACTAAACAAATCTTTTGTTCTTCTATGAAGAAGTAAATAGCAACCTAGATGTAGATCTAGATTTTGCAAAGACATTTGATATAGTGCCACACAGGATGCTCAAACCAGGCACACTTTTCAGACCATTCTTGTGAACATTCTCTTTTTATGCTATATTATTTTGACTCTGAAGACGAGCCAATCCGGTCCCAGCACCAGAATCTAAGTTTGTCAGCTAGAGTGCTGACGTGGGTAAAAGGGGGGGGGGGGACTTTAGAATAATTTTATACACAGACTATACAAGTTATGGAAAGAAGACTAAGCTCATTTGCTTTATTTAAGAAGAACTATATTAAAGTTTGTTAAAATAAAATAATACTATGCCTTTAAGTTGGGAGATGTAAAAAACCAGGTGAACATGGACATGAGAAGGAAGCTCCAGTTTTACCATCAAGGGATTGATACATTGCATGATTGATGCAGAGGGCACAGACGAGATCAGATGCTCAGTGGAGAACCACAGGCTGAGAGTGTCGTTGCCTTGTACTTTGCTTGTGCAGATAGAAGGTTGGTCTTCAATGACTAGAGGAGAGAAGGGAGGGTACAAAGCCTAGCAGTAATCTCAGGGACCTGTGACATGGGTATAGATCTGGGAAAATAAGCCGGATGTATTTAATTATTGGCACAAAACAGAGACATACCTTTAGAAGAATGGATGTGGTTGCTGTATGTGAATTCAGCGAGGAAAGGAAAATTAATCAAATCATCCTGTTGGCTGAAGGATAGGGAACAGTGTGTGCTTGTAAAAGGAAAATTCTCCAGTACAGTTAAAGTGGAGAGTGGAGTACCTCAGGGTTCAGTATTGGGTCCGCTGCTTTTTAACATGTTTATAAATGACCTGGAAATAGGTATAGAAAGCAAAATATCAATATTTGCAGATGATACTAAATTATGCAAAGTCATTAATTCAGAACAGGATATTTTCTCTCTACAGAGGGACTTACATACAATGTCAGATTGGGCAAACATGTGGAATATGAAGTTTAATGTGGGGAAGTGTAAAGTCATGCATTTGGGAGGAAACAATCCCAAGGCTACTTATAAACTTAATGGAATAATTTTAGGTGACTCGTTGCTAGAAAAAGACCTGGGTATCCTTGTCAACTACAAACTTGGAAACAGTGACCAGTGTCAAACAGCAGTAGCAAAGGCAAACAAAGTCCTGTCTTGCATAAAAAGAGGTATTGAAGCAAGAGTGGATAACATTATTTTGCCATTATACAAATCATTGGAAGACCTCACCTTGAGTATGCAGTGCAATTTTGGGCACCGATTCTGAAAAAGGATATACTAGAATTAGAGAAGGAACAGCAGAGAGCAACAAAATTAATTAAGGGAATGGAGGACTTGACATATGAGGAACGACTAAACAAACTTGGTTTATTTACTCTAGAGAAAAGACGACTAAGAGGAGACCTTATCACATTGTACAAGTATAGGATCTCTGTGGTGAGCTATTTATTCCAAGGCCTGATCAGGTGACCAGGGGACACCCCTTGAGATTAGAGGAAAGGAGGTTTAAACTTCAGCAGAGGAAGGGTTTTTTTACGGTAAGGTCTGTCAAATTGTGGAATTCATTGCCCAGGGAGGTAGTTATGGCAGATACAATGGATACATTTAAGAGAAGATTAGATACATTTCTTTCAAAAGGGAACATACAGAGTTATTCATGTTTATCAGTAGGCTGATCAGGAAGGTCTGATAAAGACTAATTTAATTGGTAGCAGGAAAGCCATAAAATTCTCAGTTACTGAGGTATGAGGCGAAGGTTGAACTTGATGGACTTGTATCTTTTTTCAACCTAATTTACTATGTTACTATGTTACTATGTTGAGAAGCTCAAAAGTTGCCTGGGCAGTATCAGACCAAAGAAAGCAAGATTTGGAACTGGTTAAATGGGTGAGTGAACCAACTACTGTTGCGTAGTTTTGGATAAACTTCCAGTATAAGTTAGCAAAGCCCAAGAATCATTGCAGAGCCTTATGATCTTTGGGAATTGTCCAGTCAAGTATGGTAGACATGTTTGAGGAATCCACTGCAATTCCAACAGGGGAGAAGATGAAGCCTAGAAATTGTGGATCTTTCTAAGATACATTTCTCCAGTTTAGCAAACAAACAAATTAGGCAAATTTGGGATAGGACTTTCTGAACATGAGAACGGTGTTCCTCCAGTGACAAGGAGAAAATGAGCACATCTAAATATGTACAATCTGGTACAGTAAAGCATAAAAAAATGTGCAAGAAAGTCACTGGTGCAAAACACAGGCGAGAAGACATCACCATATTTTCTAAATGCCCATAGTGAGTTAAAAATGTTGTCTTCCATTCATCTCCTTCCTGGATTCTTGCCAGATTATAAGCCCCACGTCGATCCAATTTATTGAAAATGGTGGCAGATCTAAGGCATCAAATAACACTGGAATTAAAGGAAGAGTATACTAGTTCTTAACGGTGATCTTGTTGAGCTCACTGTAGTTAAGACAGGATCTGAATGAGCCATCTTTTTTCTTCACAAATATAATTCCTGCCCCAGGTTGAACAAACGCTTATCCAAATTTTCTTGTAGATAGCATTTAAGACAATGCAACTCAGGTTTACACAAAGGAAAAATGCACCTGGAAGTAACTTGACTGGCCAATCATAAATACAATGTAGGGGAAGTTTGTCTGTTTCCTTTTTATTGAAGATTTCAGCAAAGTCCCTGAAAGTCTCTGAAATGGAGGTGGATTCAACAGTTACTGATGTAATAAAGTGTTCAGATCTGGAGATCCTTGGAGATGAGACACACCTCTGACAGTAAAGAGCCCAGAAAGTGACTTGACTAATAGGCCAGTCAATACTGGGGTTGTAAAGGCATAGCCACAGCAGACCCAACACTACAAGGAATAAGGAAGACTTAACCACTCACAGTCTTCATTGATAGCGAGCTGTAGGGTAGTAGATTCATGAGTAACCAAGCCCAAATGCATAGGAGTCCCATTCATCTATAGAGGATGAATTTTAGGCACCAACTGTTTTTGGAGAGAGGATGCCAGATGCAATTCAAGTAAACTTTTAGTAGCTCTGGAGTTGATAAGGACTGTACGTGTGATGAGCTTGACCATAACTGCAAGGGCAAAGGAAGGAAGCAGTGAGAAGTCAGAATACTAGGACTGCCAGTCAAAAGAGGAATGGTCTGCTGAGGAACCTTGAGCATACCATTCTGAGGAAAAACAAGACAGTAAGTTACCGTGTTTGCTACAGTATAAGCAGAGGTTCAAAGTGCTTCTCCTGGGCCTCTATTCTGCATTTAGAGTGGCATGAGCCATACCGATTCATATCAGTTTACCTGCAGTATGTGACAAAGAAGTTGTCTCCATAGATGTTGGAGTCTGTCACACACAGCAGCCAGGAAACAAGTGCTCTCTTGATTTTGTTCTCAGAGTTGTCTACCAATCTGACTGGATAGGGTGATCAAACTCTCTAGAGATTCAGGTACCTCTACATGGGCCAGTTCATCATTCAAGGAATCAGATAACCCCAGTAGTAACTGATCCTTTAGTACAGGTTCATTTCATTGAGTATCATTAGCACAGTGGTAGAATTTGCCAGCATGTTCCTCTGCTGGTCTCCTGCCCTGCTTAAGGGAGCAAATTGATTCTTCTATCCATTCTATATGAATCATCACAAATAGCAGCTATAGACAAAAAAAGAGGACAGATCAGTAAGCAGAGGGCTGAGTTTGCCCACAAATTGAGCTCACGGACAGAATGAAGATCACAGTATGAACCTTGATCTCCTCAGAAAAGGGGATGGGGCTTCAGCTATAAAAATAGCTCACATGCATTCTGAAAACCACAGAATTGAGCTCTGCCCCCAGAAAACATTTCTTGAATAGGTACTTGTGTGTTATGGTTCAGTACACTCAGAAACAGAAGGTTTTGGTAAAACACACTTTTATTTGCACACAATGAATAACAGTAACCCTTGCGGGTCCAGCATACAGATAAACGGTAGACTGACACAGGACAGGTTACAATGAATGATTAACCCACACGGGTCCAGTATGTAGATACAATATACAATACTGACACAGGTCAGGTGAATCGCATATGATGCAGTATAAATATGACAGAGATACTATAGGCCAAGGACAGCAGTTGGCCCTAATAGTGGAAGGCCCAATGTAGCTCTCTACGCAGAGAGTAACAACAGCGACTGGAATTATATGGAACGGGTGATGCCAGAGTAGAACTGGCTAAGGCACCATAGGAGGAAGGCTGCCAAAGCAAATGCCCACCGGAGACTGCAAATATATCGTGAGCCAGTGCTTAGTGCCGTAAGGAATAACGTACACCCAGCTGAGACTACAAACACTGATACGAATGCCCAGCACTGCCCCTGAAGGGGTTAACGAACGCTCCGGTGTGCAGATGGGAAATAGCCTGAGGTGCCCAACTGAACCCAACCTCAGGAACGGCAGTAACAGACCAAGCAAACGTGGTGCAACTGGGATCAACCGGAAAGTAGCACAAGCACTATGAGTGAACGGATCACGGACTGGACTACTGTGCAGAACCGAGGCGACCGGATTTCTGGGAAGACCACTGAAGCATGAGCAACAGCGGAAGCAGGGTGACTAGCAAGCAGAAACAGTGGAGGAACAGGAAATTCAGCCCAGCCGGGTCGGTAACCAGAGAAGGAACATCAGCCAAGCCGGGTCGGTACACGGAGCAGGATTGCCAGTCAAGCCGGGTCGGTACACGGAGCAGGATTGCCAGTCAAGCTGGGACGGTACACGGAGCAGGAACGTCAGCCAGGCCGGGTCAATACACGAAGCAGGAATGTCAGCCAATCCGGGTCGGTAGACAGAGCAGGAACGGTAAACAGAGTAGTCAGACAGTCCGGGTCATACACTGGTATCATATGAGAGTATCGAACAAGCGCTAGGCAACGGATACACCACAAAAGGTAAGCACATAAGTGACAGCCCAAGGTATTTAAAGGCTGCCACTGGGAGGAGCAAAGACAGTGTAGCCAATAAAGAGATATCAGGAAGTAAACATGTCAAAATGTCGCCCGTATATCACGGGCACCGTGATAGTGTGGTTCTGGAAAGGATGGTCATGAGACTGGATCAAGGGCAACAGAGCCCATTGGAGCTGGAACAGAAGGACCAAGGGAATGGAGATCCTGGATTTGAGCATGAAATTGGACCATGCTACTCTGCAGATCAACCACAGCCTGGAATAAGGCTTCTAGCTTCTGGCTCAAGCAACTTAGAGCCTGAGTTAGCCCCATGGAATCCATACTGGCTCAGTTGTTCTGTCAGGAATACAAGATTCTGAATCCTGATGGTGGGACAAAGGCCCAATAAGAAGCCTAAGGCTCACAGTCTCTGCAGAGGAAACCATGGAGCAAAGCCTGAGTGTGAGACTGGTGAGTGGAGGCAGAAAATAGTGCACCCTGGCTGTGGTTGAAACTGTATTAAAGGTGCTGAATGTGATGCCAGATATCCCACCAACGGGTGAACCAGGGGTCAGACCAGGATAGGTACACTGGTAGTCTGGGGAAAGCAGAGATACTAGACCCTGGAGACTGAGAATAAGTCAAGGCAAATCAATAAGTCGAGGCTGGCGGAGGTGAAGCAGAATCAGGGTGCAGAGCAAGGTTGAGACAGGTGGAGTTCAAGCGAAGTCAAAGTACAAGTCTTGGTCATTAGAGGCAGAGGTAAAGCAAAATCAAGGTACAAGCCAAGGTCTACTGGAGATCAAATACAGCAACCAGCAAACAGGAAGCAGGAAACTGAGTATTGACCACCAGGGCTAACAACTGAGAACTGGGAGCTCAGGCAGGCTGGTTTAAATAGTCTCTAAATAAGGTACCACTGGAGTCATTAACCAACAGGTGCCAGGGAAGAAGGAAGAGCAAGAGGACCAGCCGTGATAACCCCATTGGTATGATTAGACATACCATAAGGAATGGCAGAATCACAAAACTGCATGTGCCACAATCTGTCATTTTTTGCTTTTTTATGCAATATAAATGCATATAAAATTTGCAATAGCTACAGAAAAGAAGAAAAGCAGGCAAAGAATACAATTTTGAAAAAGAGGGCGTGACTACATGACGCATTAACCATGCTGTGATTAAAATGGTGACATGAAAATCTTGCATGAAAGTGCAAGATTCTCATGTCACAGACTGAAACGTTGCCCTGCATGAATGTGCAAAGCAGCCTTACTTGGGGACTGAGAGCAAGTCCTGATAGCCAAAAACTGCCTGCCCTGTCTCGTCCAGTACTGCTTGCTGGTAGTATAGACTTCTTTGACTCTGGGCTCTGTCTCCCCTTCTCTGCGTGCTCCACAGAACAGTACCAGATGAGGGAGAGGGCAGTCAGGCACAAATACAACCACGGGAACCTGGAAACAGAAACAAATGTACGCACAACTCAGAGAAGATTTGATGTAAAAGATATGATGCAACATTTTTAATGTAAACCATCTAATGGCACAGTTTATCCAGAAATATAAGTGACTGCTCACTACTCGTAGCAGACAGCCACACGGCAAATCATGCAAAGTCTGCTTTAAGTTACTGCATGCAGGGAAATTTAGCATAATCCGTGATCTTGTGAAAAAACAATCCAGGTTTGCACGCAGAGAAGCGGAGAGAACAGCAGGCAGCTTATGCCCTCTGTTCCTAGTGGGCAAGTAGTAGAACTGCTCTGTTGTCTTTATTAGACCATACCAGACCAATACTTGCAAGAAACCATTTTGGCCTTCAGACTTCAGGTAAGAACCACCGAGTTTCTGATTTGGGTGGTTGTAGTGGTGAGAGATGTGTTCCACATATAACTAATTTCCCCATTGAGTTAATTCCTTTGTGATCAGAGCTTTGTGACGCAGCTGATTATCATGGTACCTTTTACACTGGGTGGTGTGGCACGCAATCTTGCTCTCTGGATTTGGTGGTGTGATGATGGGCAATTCTACATGTTTCATTTTTTAGGTTTTGTTGGCTATCTGGGTGGGAGAATGTGTTTGCTTTTCTCATAGCAAGGTCTTATGTTTCTGCAAATAACTATCCACTGGGTCCGTGTTTTTTATCTTTTACATCTAATCTTCTCTGACGTGTCCGTACATTTGTTTTTGTTTCCAGGTTCCTGTAGCTGTATTTGTGCCTGCCTGCCTGCCATCCCTCATTCAGGACTGTTTTTCAGAGCACGCAGAGAAGGGGAGACAGTGCCCGGAGTCAAAGAAGTCTATACTACCAGTGAACAGTACCGGATGAGAGAGAGCAGGTGGTTTGTTGCTATCAGGACTTGCTGTCAGTCTCTAAGTAAGGCTGCTTTGCACATTCATGCGGGCCGACGTTTCATGCCACGACTTGAGAATCTTATACTTTCATGCAGTGCGAGATTCTCATGTTGCCATTTTAATCACGGAGACATGGTTAATGTGCCACGTAGTCACACAGGCAGGTGACCTCAGAATCAGACAGAGAAACTGCATCCGATGTGTAACCCCCACTGGCTCAAACAGTTAACTATATTATATTCTTTACTAATTTTAAATACATTGTTCCTTCCTCCCCACCATTCTGAACATCTTCTTTAGGACCTACTGCCATAGGAGCCCTGTCATGGGGGCTGCAGGGACCTTTGCTACTTCACTGGTGCACACTCCTCCTTCCAGCTGGTGCATTGCTGCAGTGGGTAGGACAGGACAGAAAAGAGGACAGTCTAAGGGATGCTTTTTGGTGATCTCCTCACAGTTAGTTGGGGATTAATGCTCTTCAGTCATGTAGCAAGCTAAACAACAGAGAGTGGTGGCATCTTCAGTTACATAGTGTTTATGAGAGGCAGGTAGTGCCGTCTCCAGTTGCACAATATTCAGTGTTATATAACCATGTAAATACGCATGTGTAGTGTTAGACATACCCTGCATACCTTTAAGGGTGTAGTCTGTATTTTACCCCATCATCAACACGATTCTAGTTTACAGCCATTGGAGACCAGGGAGAGTGTACCTGTTCTCAAGTCTGAGAGATAGAGCGTGTAACTCATCTCAAGCCTGTGTGTTGAAAAGATTGTTGCTGCGGGGTCGTATGGAGGGCTTTCCCATACTGCTGAAAACTCCGGCAGTAGCTAAGTATCTTTTATATCCTCTTTTTGTAATGTATCTTTAATAAACTGTAGTTATAGTTTTTTTTTCACTACCATTGTGTGTATTTCTTTATCTTTTTCTGGAATTCCAGACCTCTAATGTAACAGACAGAGAGAAAAGTTAATCTTCGCTCTCTTTCTTCATAGTGAGCAGATTGTGATACTGACAGGAAAGAAAGGGAGATGTTTGAAGAACATAATGTATATGTTATAAGCAGGCTGGCTGGGCTCCATTAGCATTTGAGGGAGTTAAATGTTTTAATTACTTAAAGCCATACCTGGGAACTCTCCGGATCTGTCCAGGAGAATCAGCTGCAAAAACCGGGACCTAGTTAAAATATCTAATGACCGAACCACATCCAAACACAATGACACCCAAATAACCAATAAAAATGTACGTTCAAATGCATAAGAAGGTCATGCAGCATCTTTTTTTGCCTCCTCTTCTTCTGTATTTGTTAGCGAAATTGGGATAAAAAGAAAGAACGGCTTTCTGATAGTAGATAGTGTCCAACTGCCAGTATTGTATCTCTGTCATGATAGCTAATTAGGCGCTATTAGGGATGGGTGAAACTTTCCTCCTCAAACTGAAATGGGCAAAAAATGGCACTTTCCGGTTGGTGAAAAATTTCCCGCGAAAAGTGCCGCTTTTTCACCCATTGCAATCAATGGGAACATAGAAGTTACACACAACACATTACAAATAATATTTTATTTCCCAAAGGCACAGTATAAAAGGGGGCATGAGGGTGCCTGTGTTGGTGGGGTGTGGGGAAGAATCAGTTGAACAGGGGATGATTTTTGGGGGTTGTTTACTGGGATTGGGGGCACTTAATAAAAAAGAAATCCTAAATAAAATATTGGGGGGACAGTTAATAAAAAATAAATAAAATAACAAATTTGTATTTAAAGTGACAGAGACAGGAACCCCCTGACATAAGCTGCCACTGGGGTGGACTGATACTTGACTTGATAGAGTATTTTGTAGAGGATGATTTGTTTGATTTGTTGTTAGAGGCCTTTGTAGGACTTAGACTTATTAGAGGCCCAAGCCCTGAAGAAACATTGATTTGTAGGACTTAAGCTTGTTTTGCACAAGCCCTAAGGAAACATTGATTTGTAGGACTTAGAAACAAACCCCCCAAAAATTGTTTATTTTTTTTGTAAGGCTGGTTTTTATTTATTTATTTATTTTATTTTATTTTTAAAACACAAGCCCTGAGAAAAAAATAAAAATGCTCTACTGGCCTAATGCCAGCAGGTCATGTTGTCCAGTGGCCACTATCAATGTCCTCCTGAGTTGCAAATGCTGTTGGTACTGCTGCTGCTGAATTGTTTAAGCAGTAGGATGATTAGGCAGCTGAAAGGGAATGGGATCAACAATAGCAGTAACATGGATGATGGATGATGAAGGTTCCATTTGCCACAACTATCTCCAGTGAGGCTCCTGAGGCAGTAGTAGCACAACAAGTAGCCCCCAGTCTATGTGGAGAAAAGAACAAGTTATCCATTAAGTCGTCTCCACATGCCCCTCCTCCAAAATCATGGATGTGTTGTTATTAGAATATAATTATTTCCCTTGAGAACAGGAACAGTGGCTCTCATCAGCAACTGCAATGTGAACAATGTATGTGTGTGGTAAATAACATCTGGTGGCACAACTGTATCCAAGCACCATGAATCCTGAAAACAAGTACTGCCACTGTCACAATACCCCTTTTCCAGACCCACTAAAGACACATGACAACTTGCTGACAGTTTAATAGTAATGATGAACCCTCCCTGCCACCATCTTAGCATATTCTGCAGGATGGAATCTCCTCAGATGCCGCGTGATGCACTGATTGCGATTCACCTCCACCACACTGGCATGTGTGGTCAGTGCACCACACAGTGTGCAATGGGTAGAGACGAACTGTCACATCCTAACATCAACAGAGTGGCTATCATTTGGCGGGGATGGTAATGAACGAGGAGGATTGGCAGAAGATGTAGTTACCCTAGAAGGTGATGGCGAGCTAGTTGTTTCACTCGTCCTGGAACTTCGGGTTTCTGTCTGTCTTGTTCTATTCCTCCTCCTCTTTGATCTCCACCTCGCCTCTTGTTGCCTTTCTGGAGAGTCAGGGACAACAAAAGCAGTGCTTGATTTCTGTGGTGGGTGTTTGTCTTTAACATGTTTGGAGTAAATGTCATGGTGTCTGTGTTTCATGTGTGATATCAGGGTGCTTGTGCCAAAGTGTGTTCCCTCCTTTCCCCTTCTCAATGACTTGTCACAAATTGTGCACAGTGCCATTGCTGATGACTGCACCGTGCCTGCCCCAACAGAAAAATAGTCCCACACCCATGATGACTACAGGGGGAAGGGAACAGCTGGAGAAGAATGGCCTCTTTCTTCTTGTCCTCCACATTGCCCTTCATTGTCTGTGGCAGCAGATAATGTTGCTGCTGTTGCTGCTACTGCTACTGCTCATTAAATTCCCCAAGATCCATTGGGGTGATTTAGTGGGACTGGACAGCATTGTTCCAGTACTGCTCATTTCCTCCTCCTTCTGCTCCTCAGACTCAGTGGACACGTGATAAGGGTCGTTCCAGTTCCTATTTTTGCTGCTCATAGTGATAGGAGTCACTATGAGCCTCTCCTGCCTCAAAATTTGCAAAATATCACAAGAGAACAGTACAGCACATCTGTCTCATTCTGTAGCTGCTTCTATTGTGTCTGCCTTCAGTGAAAACGTCACTTTTTATAGCGGAAGTGCGAAATCAATGTAAATCAATGGGCAAAAACTTTTTAGCCATTGAAAAAATGGTGAAAGATTTTGGCCAATGGGCAAAAGATGCTAAAAATTTTAACCGCTAGTTTTAAAGCAGATTTTCTCGCGAGAAAGTGGATAACAACGTGTTTTTCGCAAAATTTCCTGCGAGAACACAGAGACAAGTTTCGCCCACCCCTAAGCGCTATATATAAAGTTCTTCAGGGGAGCTCCCAGTGGTCGTGGTGCTTTGTTGAGCCATAATGCATCTGCTAAACTACAATGGAAGAGGAAAGGTGTATCAGAGCCAACACTTCTTTAAATAAATGCACAATAAAGGTTCTTGTACTGGTTCTGTCTGTTGATTTTCAAAGTTCTTGGCTCTATCTTGGAGCTGCTTGTCTTTGTAGTAATAGCTGTGGTATGGGCATGAGAAGAGTCCTCAAAAGAGTTTATGGGTAAAGTGTGGTACCTTGTTAGCCATAGAAAATGCAGATGACAAGTAGAGTAAAAATTATACCTTTACTGGCTTACTGAGTGGCTTTGGAAGCAAGCTTTTAAGACAACTAGGTCTCTTATTATTATTATGCATGAAGAAGACACCTAGGTTTCTTGAAAGCTTGCATCCAAATAAATGTATCATTTTACACTACTAGTCTCCTCCAAAGAGCTTAATCACTGCTTTACTTCCATTATCCAGTCTCTCTGTTAGTCTAGGTCTTGCAGAAGACAATTCAGCTCAAGATGAATTCAATCAATCTTTTTTAAGAACAGTGTAAAAGGTTGTAATAGCAGCCATAACCAGCTGGGGCTGGCTTGGTAGATGACAGAGGTAAAGGTGAATCTTGTTCTGGATGCTCAGCAGGGATTGTGACTTGCACTACCATGTCATGATTTTTTTGTTGAGCATGCATTGTCTTTTCTTCGAAAGACAGATGAGCTCCTTTGGATTGACCTATATTGTGTCCAGGTAGTGAGTACTCAGTTACTGTAAATAAAATGAATTTGAAATTGCAGGGTTTGACTGGGAAATGTTATATTTTCTGTTTGGAGCATGGGAATTACCAAAAGACACATAAGTTCCCTGTATCACCTCTTCACTTGTTTAATATCTTTAAATGCTATTAATGTATTATGAAACTCTATAATATTAATTTCTACTTCTACCAATTTCTACTTCTACCAGCTTCATCCTATGGTTTCTGTAATCAACAGCATTGGATCGCTTCACATTTGGCCATAAAATCTTAATTCTCTAACGCAAAGATTTTTTGTATATACACAAAATCATTGTGAAATGTAGCTTGTTTTCAAAACTTGGATAAGGATTGGATTTGGTTAATAGTTATGGCCTCTTCAGTTCTTATTGTTTACAATTTATTGGTTAGTTTATTGGTAGTATGGCAGACTCAGGGTTCTTCAACCACCAGTACTTATCCCAATAGTGAAGTAACCTCTTAATATAAAGTATTATAATGACTCTCGGAACATGACAATTTATATAATTGCATACAATATTGAGTCTAGTTTACCCAATATGAATTCCACAGTTCACAAGCACACACACGTAAATCATATATATTATGTCCCAGTATTATCTACATCAGTTCTGATGATCAATTTTGACTATAGTAATAGTATGACTTTTATGGTATGGCATGCTAAAATCTCACTAATATATTCCATAGCAGTTTATCGATGTTGTCTCTAGCATAGCCTCCAAGGAGTAAATGAATAAAATTATCAAAAATAGACAGGCAGTATGAGTACGTAAGATATACGATTCTGCTCTAAAGCATGTGCTGGAATTTATTTTCTAGACCTACTACTGCCTAACACCAACTTCTCCCCTTAATGCTAGGGATGAGTGAAAAGTTTCACAGGTATTTTGTAGAAAAAATGAGAAATTCACAGCTTTTTTCTTAAAAAATTCACACATAGAAAAATGCAAAATGGGTACCTTTTCAAAAACCCCAGCAAATTTCCCCCTGGGACCTTTTCCAGTTCACGGGGGTGTGTGGTTCTGGTTATAGTGTAATGGGACAAGGCTGGGAGGTCCAGTTGTGTGGTTCTGTAGGATGCACTCCAACTGTTCAAAAACTACAGTTTTCAACATCATCAGCCAGCCTTTGGGAAATATAGTTCTGAACAGCTGGAGGGTTTCAGGTTGCCACCAGTGAGTTAGAAGCTAATGCCAAATGAGATGCACTGGTGAATTCAAACATCCCACCTTTTCCTATTTGTGTTTTTACATATTAAGCTGACCCCGATTTTATGTGGATAAATATTGGTTCTGTAATGAATAATCCATGTTTTTTGGGTATTTAGGTCATCAATGCTATTCCTTGGTTGTCCCACATTCCGGGGGTGGCCAAGATGATTTTTCAGCCTCAGATACGTATGCTTGAGTTTCAACAAGAAATTATCTCTGAGCATCAGAGAACTTGGGATCCTGAATACACAAGGGACTTTATAGATGCTTTCATGCTGGAGATGAAAAAGGTAAGACTCTTATATATATAGTACCAATATTGTTTATAACTTTGTAGGAGGCTCAACTTGCATATTTACAGAGGCTGAGGTGTTACTAATTTTATCAAAACTGACAGATAAATCAGTTGGTTCAGATGAGATTTATCCAAGAATATTACGAGAGCTTAGGTCTGTGCTTGCAACACCTCTAGCTGAGCTTTTTGATCTATCTCTGTTGATAGGAGTGGTTCCAGATGACTGGAAGTTTGCTGATGTAGTACCAACACAAACAAAAGCAGTATGGAGGACTGTGGGAATTACAAGTCCGTGAGAATTACAGCAGTAGTTTGTTAATTAATGGAAATGCTATTTGAAGGAAGGATTGTTTCAAAATTGAAGTCTAATGACATGCAAGATCCATGGCAGCATGACTTTTCAACAAACAGATCTTGCTAAACAAATCTGGTTGAATTTTTCAATTACGTTACTCAAGAAATTGACAAGAATGGAGAAGTACCAACATATTAGTAGTAGTAGTAGTAACATATTTGGATATTAGTAAAGCTTTTGATACTGTTCCACATATGATTCATAAGCTGTATAATTTGGCGTTGGACTCAAATATTATCAATTGGATCAATAATTGGCTGAAGGACAGGAAACAGCGTGTCATAATCAATGTTATTTATTGAGAGGAAGGATGAGTGCCACAGGGTCAATGCTAGGTACTTTTCTCTTTAATATCTTCATTAGTGACATTACTAGTAGGATTCAAGGTAAGATGAACATTTTTCAGATAGTTAAAAATTCTGCAACAGGGATGACTCTCCAGAAGGGATCAATCAAATGCAAGAGGATTTAGGAAAACCTCAAGGAATGGACAAAGGGATCTAAAATTAAAAAAAAGATGATGCACTTAGGACACAGAAACCCTGAGGTTGAAAACAGGCTTATCGGCACTGTGCTGACAAAAATATCAGAGAAAATCGACTTGGGTGTTATTATTATTATATTGCACTGTGGCACTGCTGCTATACCATCCTATTGAAGCTCTGGTCAGTTGATATGCATAGGTTGGTATAGCAACATCACCACTCTTCAATTTCAGGCCACTGTGATACTGCACCAAAAAAATTAATGTTTGAGTGGTAATACCTTTTGAATAAAGCATCTTTCAGCAGTGGACGTTCCCTGGTTTTACTCAGGGGATAAACATTAGAACATATTTTTTTACATTTTAAGTATTACTATCCCTTTAAAAATGAGACAGGTGAATTAATTAGTGAGGATTAGACAATGGCTGATGCCTTAAAGGGGAACAGTCACCTTATAATTTTTTTTACCATAGGTTTAGTTAATACGGTAGTATTAGGAAAGCTGTTTTTTCCCCTAAATGTACGTACTTTAAAAGATATTGCATCTTCAAGCTGTGCATTTCCGAATAAAGCGGCATCCTGAATCTTCTGGACAGCTGTTCTTCTCCTCCCACCTCCATCCCAGCTGCCCCAGGGAGTGCGTTCACGCTTCCCTTCGGTGTGGTCTGAATGTCTTCTATTGTTACATCAAGCTCCGGTTAGCATTATACTGAGGTTGGAGAATTAGGAAGTGAAGAAGAGCTGTCCCCAAGATCCAGCATGCTGCATTATGCTGACCGGCACAGCTTGAAGATGCAATATCTTTAAAAGTACATACATTTAGAAAAAAAATCAGCTTTCCTAATACTTCTTTATTAACTAAACATACAGTAAAAAAATTTGGTGTGGTGATTGTTCCCCTTTAAGCACATTATTTTCTTCTGTAAATACAAACATAGCAGCAATTGCAGTTTCAAGAAACAGGAAGAATCACAGAATTTCCCCCATCATGTACATGACTTACTGAGGATAAAGTCCAAAAGAGTCTGGAAAAGCTTATAGTGAATAAAGCATTTGGACTTGATAGCATACATAAAAGGGTACTTAAGGAACATAATTCAGTAATAACAAGACCCTTATAATCCTATCCTATAATATAAAAGATCAGATGTATGTTTGTTCAATGCAGTCATGCACAGTAGAGACTGCCTGAACACAGGCTGATGCAGTCATGCTCAGTAGGCACTGCCCAATGCACAGAATGCTGGGAGATGCAGTTCTGTGGTTTTACACACTTTGGCCCGTGTTCTCTAGTTAATATTATATATCATCAGGCATAGTGCCCTGTGATTGAAGAAAAGCCGACGTAGTGCCATTTTTCAAAAAGGGGGCAAGAGGTAAACCAGAAAATTATACACCTGTGAGCTTGATTCCATAGGGGGTACAAATCAATAGTAACAACATTGTTATTACGAGCCAGCACAGTTTAATGAAAAACAGATAATGTCAAACAAATTTATTTTCATTCTGTGAAAGGGTATGTAGTAAATTGGACAAGGGTATTGTTGTTGATGTAATATACTTGGACTTTGCAAAAGCCTTTGATATTGTGCCTTTAAATAGGTTAGTGCATAAAGACTTCAGTTTAGGAGGGTATATGTGTGCATGGATAAATAACTGGTTAAATTATAGACATCAGAGACATCAGTGGAACCCTTTAAGTTAGTCTCAATTTGATTTAATTTGATTATTAATGATCTGGAAGTGGTCATTGAAAATAGTATCTCAATCTTTTCTGATTACATTAAACTCTGTAAGGAAATATTTACAAAGAAGAAAGATTTGGAGAAACTGAGTGAGTAGCCAGAAAAGTGGCAGATGAGGTTTAATATTGATAAATGTAAGATGCATTTGGTCTGCAAAACATGCTACACATACACAAAATGGGTAACTACTTGGAAAATCCTTGTTAGAGAAAGATTTAGGAGAAATGATAGACAATAGACATCACATTGGTTTCAGTGTCAGTCATCTGATGCAAAAGCTAATAGGGTGCTCTCCAGTATAAAAAGGGTTATGGATGCACAGGATGTAAATATAATTATTCTTCTATATAAATCCTTGGAAAGGGCTCATCTAGAATATGGAGTACAGTTTGGGGCACCAGTTCTTAAAATATACATTACTCAACTAGAAAAAGTACAACAAAACTGATAAAGGGATTGGAGATAGAAAATTGACAAGCCACAATGGGTTTGTTTGGATTATAGTAGAGACATTCAATGGGTGATATAAATCTCAGAGGAACTATTTACTGAAAGACCTGATCAAAAACCAAGAGATCATCCATTAAGACTACAGGAAAGGTACTTTAAACTAAAGTAAACGCAGGGAATTTTAAACTGACAGTAATGTCCCATAAAAACTAGTTCTAGTTTTGTAGAGCAGGAAAAAATAAGGTGAATGGCACAAACCCTATCTCTCAAACTGCTATGGTTTGAGAGATATTAGCATTGAAAATTCCCCCCTAAGTCAGTGCTGTGGCACTGCTGAAGAGCCTTCTCTTGTCGGCCAACATGGATCTCCTGCTGTCAGCTTTACAGCTGACATCAGGAGAAGGGGAGGGAGGGGGGAGCTTTCAATGCTTATATCTCTCAAACCATAGCGGTTTTAGAGATAATGTTTGTGCCATTCAGCTTATTTTTTCCTGCTCTACAAAACTAGAACAAAATGTTATGGGACAATAAGGTCCCTTTAAGTAAGGACAGTAAAATTGTGGAATTCTTTGCCTTAGGATGCTGTGTTTGTAGATGCTGTAGTTGCTTTCAAAAATATAACTGATACTTTTCAAGCTCAGAACAATATTGAGAATAATGACAACTGGTTTCAAAGCAGATAATAGATCCAGGGAAATATCCAACTGCTTTTTGGAGTCAGGAAGGATTTTTTTTTACCCACAGTGGCTTAATCTTCTGTATCAACCGGTGTGATATTGCATGGGCTGAACTTGATGCATGCATGTCTTTTTTCAACTATGTCACTATGTAACCATCATAATTACACTACTACTGGGAAAATTATATATGTTAAACAACTGATTATTGTGTCACCATTAGGAATGTGTGAAAGATTTTGCCTCAAAAGCGAAACAGGAGAAAAATGGTACTTTTCACACAGTGGTACATTTTTAGAAAAATAGTTACATTTTTCTATTTTTTTCTCCTAACTCATTACATTGAAATCAATGGAAAGACTGAATTTCTCCCCACCACATGGCAAGTTTCCCTTATTTTCCTGCGTGTGTAGTATAAAAGGGGTGTCACGTTCCCTCATCATGCCATTCTGTGTTTTTCAAAGGAAGAGAAAGTAGCACATTTTTGAGCTAGAGAAGATAAGTTAATAAAGTGGAGTAGAAGCTTAGTTTAGGGAGTCTTTTAGGTAGGACATTTGTTCTCTGTATTGGGGGAGTCTTGGGACACTGTGGGGGAGAGGAAGGAGAAAGGAGATTGACCCCAGATACTTAAAAATGTGGTGTGACTGACTCACAAGAGACAGGTAGCCAGGGGAGGGCTGGCCTGGGGGGCAGGGGGGCAATTGCCCCCTGGGCCGGTCACATGTCTGGGCCAGTGGGCCACTGTCTCACTTAATCTCCATCTTGATGCTATAAATGGAGAAACACTAGTGATACCACAGAGCTTACAGTTGAAATGGTGCTACACAAATGATACAAGAAGGCTACAATCCAAATGAGGCTACACTAGTTACATAACCCATTTCCACTGTAAGCTCTATAGTATCACTAGTGTAGCTTTACTGAAATTGTAAGCTCGGTAATATCAGTAGTTTAGCCCACTTTAATGTGAGCTATGTGGTATCGCTTTACTTCACGATACTAATGCCACATTTAAAATTAACAAAAGGAGGTGGGCTTTGATAGTGAGTTCAAACGATAGTAGAAATGGGCCGCTTGATTGTATTTGCCCCCCGGGCCACCAGTTGCCAGCCCTCCCCTGCAGGTAGCTGTTATCCAAGCTCCTTCCTGATTTGGCTTTTATTATCTCTGTGCTGGGTCTGGGACTGTGAGAAAGGAGCAAAGGAGGTTTGCCCCAAATGCCCCACATTCTGTCTGATTGATTAAAAAGACACAGACAGCTGTCTTTTGCTCTGTGTTAGATGTGTGTGGGGTGTGAGTGAAAAGTGAGCAAAGGAGGTTGACCTCAAATCCCCCAACATTCTGTGTAATTGTTTTGAAAGACACAGGCAGCTGTGGTACAAGTTCCTTCCTGATCTGGCTGTATTACCTCTGTGCTGGGGTAGTCTGAGGAAAGAAGTAGGTGAACAGTGTGTGTGGGGAGGGTATTTGTTGTTTTGTGATAGGGGAGAAATAAAACAAAAAGATAAAAATTGATAGGTGACAGGGATCCTGGCATGAGCAGTGAGACGGAGGCAGACTAAATGACATTGAGAATTTTGTAGAGGACCAAGGCAAGACATCCCACTCCATCAGTTCTATTGTGTACTTTACATTAAAAACACACACAGTAGTAGAGTAATGTCTAGCAAACACACAAGGGGCAGAGGGAGGGGTGAAAGGTGTAGGAGGGACGTGTGATTAAAGTAATAGTCCAAAAACTGACTGCAGCCATGGTTACTGCAGCTTCTGCAATAAGTGATGGCAATCTCCCTCCTCCTGAGGAGGTTGAAGTTTGTCAAGGTCCCACCACTACCAACAACAGTGCTATCACTATTAAAATACCACCTAAAAACATTGAAGATGACAACGCGTTCCAGTGTTGATGGCATAATTGAAGACAGTGTACCAGGTCAACCAACTGTTGCATCTAACAGTGAGACAAGCAAGCACAAAAACACCTGTCCTCAAAATAGTAGTGAACATTGTGAAAGTAAAAGTAAAAATAAATTGTTTGCATTTTCTAGAAGCTTAGAGGAATATAAAGGTTGTGGGCAAGAAGCGGTGTGCTATGCTGAGAATGACATAATGATGACTGATGATGTTGTCGATCTAGATGATGTTGTCGATCCCTCCAGCATCCTTCTCTTCTTCAGATACAAATGAATTTGAGAGTGAGATGATGGCATGGCCAGAAAGTTAACTGAAAGGCAAAGGTTCCAACTTCCACCACTGAAAAGGAGCATTTTGCCTGCCTATAAGGTGTTTGAGAAAGCAACTGGAAAGTCTGATCTTGGATAAGCAAATGTGCCAAAAAATACACAGTCATCCTGTCAGCATCATCACTGCTTCCAAGTCCCAATCAGTCACACACAATAATATTGATGAGTAACTATCAACAACACAGGGTATCAGTATCCACAACCTTAGCTATGATGAGTGCCTCTGCTGCTATTGAAAGTGCAGCAACTGTGACACCTAGCAGTAGTACAATTTCAGCTCCAGTAGTAGTAGCAGACTCTCAGGAACCCCACAGTCTATGAAGTCCACAATGTGGAGCTACTTTACTACTATCTAAAAGCAAAGCATGTTACTCTCTGTTGTATGTGTAAGAAGCATGTAAGCAGGGGGAAAGCAGGCTCACACCTAGGCACCTCAATGAGATCCCACCCGAAGCACAACCACAGGTGTGACTGGGAGACACACTATCAACAGTTCAGAGGTGCCACAACTATCAACAGGAGAAGTACTCCTAAACATTCCAGGGCTCTGCAGTACATAATAGAAATGCTGTTGATATGACAGGGTGTGCCAAGATTTTCTGTTCCTGCTGCAGAAGAGTATAACTCTGAGTTTGTTTTTGGAGATGACAAGAGTCAGAGTGCCCACACATACTGCCATCACCTCCACAAGTCATGTTGTTAAAGAAATAAAGTTACACAGTTCTTCAACTACGTACTGCCATCTCACACTTACTAAGTTCTTAGAAAGAAGTCAAAACTAATGCAAAAATACGCATGTGGAACAGTAAATTTGCCAAAATGTTAAGGGTTGACATGCTGCTCTTTTTTGTTGAAAACAGAGGCTTTAAAGAAATGATGTCATGTGTTTTGCCTTGCTGTAATATCCCAAGCTGCAGTTATTTTTCAACTATGGTTGTGTAATTTTACTTAAGCAGGAAGTTTGTGCTGTAGGTAAAGGACAAAGATATATGTTGCTGTAGGACATTGACAACTCTTACTTTCAGCTATTTATTTCCTCAGAAGAAGTAATAATGTGTCAAGAAATCTTGCATTTATAAAAAACAAGATAAAAATGGGAAACTTCTGGTGGGAAATTTATTGGTAGTGGTGAAAATGAGAATATTTTTTGTATTTTCTATGGGTGGGATTTTTCAAGAAAAAGTGGGAAATTTGTTGTTTTTTGTCACTTTTTGCCCATCCCTAGTCACCATCACCTATTGTGACAGTCCGAGTACATGGTTTATATGATAAGATGCTAATGGTTGAATATGTCATTATGTAGAATAAGGAGTTTTCGGAACTGTAATAGGTGGTGTATAATATACCCACTGGAATTCCTGTGTAGCCTCCAGTATATGAACATAACTGGCAGACATTTCAAAAGGTGATTATATTAGCATATGAGGAATATAACAAAATAGTATATGTGTATAAAAAAGGCACTCAGCTATAACTATATAAACACAAGTGACCAAAATATAAGTATACCCTGGCCTCGAATTGGAGCAGGCTACTATTCTAACAGATGAGGGGTATAGGAGTTTAAAACAAAAATACTATAAAAACAAATAAAATAAAAGGACAGCGCTATCATAATAAAACAAAATATAATGCACGCATATGTGTGTGTGTGCAATACCGTGCCTGACACCCACATGCACCCACGTATATTATAATCCCACAAGGCAATCAGGCAAGAAGTGGAATGAAACAGATAAATATGAACAGATTTACTTTCAATACAAAAACATTTTCTTAAAGCACCTATGACATGGATGTAACAACACAGTGTATATGAAAAATGAAAATAAAAAACTAATATGATAGTGTACTGCAATATTTAGGAAAGAAAGCTGAAAGATGTAAGGATATTGAGTATGTAAAGATAAAATGTTCATTAATCAATTTGTCCTCAAAGTTCCGTATATATATTATCAAAGTATGAATGAAAGTGATCCTGTCTTGTAAAGGGCTATTTCACAAAGTTGCTTTTATTACCTCTCCTGTCTCTTGTCCTCGGCCGTCTCCTGATGGATGATTACAGGAAGTGCCCCATGTTACTTTCAAAAGCTGCTTGTTATTTTTAAGAGCAATCTGTTAGATTGATTCCTTTTATACAAGGCCAAGTGGCAAACAGTGATCACACAGAGGGTTTTTTGAACTGCGGCCAAAGGTATAGATGTAAGTCCTTTCCTTATGAAGTATTAACTCTATGCAGGTGGAAGTCTCCTAAGACGGTGATACTGCACTGATCCTCTTCAGTCTTCCGCTACAGTCACTATCAATTCACCACCAAAGATTAGTGTTTACCAAGTGTATGTACTGGATTTACAGCTTATGCTTCCAAAATTGACAACAATGTCATTCAGCAGTTCACTTTCATTCATATTTTGATAATATACAGGGAACTTGGAGGACAAATTGATTAGTGGACATTACGTGTTGACATACTCAATATCCTTTCCTCTTTCAGCTTTCTTCCCTTATATATTGCATATCCGTTTTTATTTTCATTTTTATTTTTCATATGCATTGCGTAGTTACATCCTATGTCAAAGGTGTTTTAAGAAAATGTTTTTATAATGAAAGTAAATATGTTTATAGCTATCTGCCTCATTCCACTTCTTGCCTCTTTGTGGGATTTTAATGTAAGTGGGTGCATGAGGGAGTCAGGCAGGTAGTGCACACATGTACGCTCTTGTAAAATCATGTTAGATTGGTTTTTTATTATAATACTCTCCTTTTATTTTTTTTTTTTATAAGGAATATCTGACTGGGTTTACAGACTAGCCCATTAGCCACATATGTTAAAGGGATAGTAATACTTAAAATGTAAAAAAAAAATATGTTGTAGGGTTTATCCCCCTCAGTAAAACAAGAGTACTCCCACTGCTGAAAGGTGTTTCATTCAAAAGTCATTAATTTTCAACGTTGAATTCTTTAAGTGCAGTATCACAGTGGCCTGAAATTGTACAGTGGCGCTGTTGCTACACCATCCTATGGAGATTTATGGTCCTGGGACGAGAGCTGTCCATAGGACCGTGTAGCAACAGCGCCACTGTACAATTTCTGACCACTGTGATATTGCACCTAAAAAATTCAACTTTGAAAATTAATAATTTTTGAATGAAACACCTTTCAGCAGTGGGAGTACTCTTGTTTTACTCAGGGGGATAAACCCTACAACATATTTTTTTTTACATTTTAAGTATTACTATCCCTTTAAGACAAACCACAATAGTGAGGCTTATGGGCTGGAGGCTTATGCATTTGACTTGGTATCACTAGATAACAGAAGAGTAATTTATTAGCAAAGAGAAAGACATGCCGGACTTTCACCCAAAGGGAATTTGAGCACTAAAGGTTTGATTGAAGTGAGGTATCTGGCGTGTTTCCTCTAAATGATTGGTGTTGGATATCTTTCAGATTTTAGGGATAAGTACTTTATATTTTCTTTGGGTGATTATTAGAACACTAGTTTTACATTTTTTAAATAACAACCTGTGGATATTTGTTTGAACTTAAATGACAGTGGATAGTGAGCACTCTGTTTACATCCCTGTCTACGCAGGAGGATGTGGTGGGGTTCTTAAGCTTGGCCAGGACAATAGTATGAATGAGTTTCTCTGTATTTATTTCAAAGTTTTAAGTATATTTGATGGTATTTGTCATATATTAGTATACATTTTGCTGAGGATTATGAGATTTGAAGTCCTAAACAGATGGAGGAACTGTAGGTTACCATCCCCCAAATAAAATAGTGTACAACAACAGCAGCAACAAATATTTTTCATTGTAGGGCTGTTAGAGTGCAAGGGGAGGTTTTAGGCAACTGTAAACCAGTCTTAAGTTGCCCTTGCTTGGAGTACTATCTGTAAGTGTTCCCTTACCAACCCAGAAATTGTGTAACCTTTTGTTTGCTAGTAGTAAATTGTGTGAATATAGCCCACTAAGGACAGAAGGGGCACAAAGCACACTGTAAAGTAATCTCTGATCACCTCTCTGGCCCTTAAAGTGATAAAGTCCTCCAGCACTCTGTCTTTTGGTTCTAAAGATGTAACTTAAAAAAAAATTATTTGATTTGTAGCACTATAATACAAGCTTTGAAATGATGTATTATCATTTAGGAATCACAATCAAGACTGTTAAATATTATCTTATGATTTTGCATATCGCCCTTTAGGAAAAAGAAGACAAAGGCAGCAGTTTTAATGAGCAGAATCTTCTTTTTACTACAACTGACCTATTTACAGCAGGTGCAGAAACAACAACCACTACCCTGAGATGGGCTCTACTTTTTATGCTTTTGTACCCAGATATCCAGAGTAAGTGTCCATTTACATACCCTATAAAGAAAATAGAGCAAACCCCGCTAAAGCTCTTAGTTGTGGGTGCTGAGTACAGAGAGAGTGAGACCCATTATTATAATTATCTTGTATAAAGCTCAGCATTGTGCTTGGAACTGCATATAAGGAAGTAATAAATACACTGTGACATACATGTACAGAGCGCTGTATCCTTCTGAAATGGCAATGCATAAATGGTGAGCATCATAACGGTGCATTAAAAACATCTTATGCAAAAAAATGGTACATTTAAAATGTCGCCTTTGTAAAAGGATGCCCATCTGGTTCACTATTTGTTTGGTTATGGTAGTTATTACTTTGAGGGTACAGTAGTTAGGGTTTGAGGGGGTTTTAGATTGGCTTTATTATTTTTTTTGGAACTTTAGAATTGGTTAGATTAGGTTAGGGAAAGGCAACACTTTATACAGCAATATTTTTAGCATTCTGTTTTGAGATATTAAATGCACTATTTTGATGAAACCACAAAGAGCAATTGACAAATTATTGCTTAGAGCAGGCATGTCAACCTCAAACACAGTAGAAGACATCATACTCAACATTGGCTGTTAGTGTCTGCATCTATGTGTGTATAGATACATAAATCAGGTCTCTCACCTCATCCTCTCCTGTAGCAAGGATTTCCCTTCCTCTGCCCTAACAAACCAAAAATAAAAAACTCAGCAGGTTTCCCATCTCCGCTAACATGGGTGATAGCCTCAACAGATGGGACCCACCACATACAGGTACCCATCTCCCTCAATACACCAATAGATTCACATTACAAAGAGACAAAATAAAAAAAGAACGAGGAGGCGCCACACAGTGTACTAAGAAAAATTATACAATTGTGGGGCAAACCAACTTCACTACAGATAAAAATATTCCCATCAATATAAATGGATGTTTGAAACCCAAAGCTTTGAAATGCCTAAGAGACAGCTGTAACATTCATGGGGTCTAAACCAAAGGAATCAGTAGAATTTTCACCCCCCCCCCCCCCCCGTGGTGCAGTTGGTCTGCTCCAGAATTGCTCCTCTTTAGCTTGCTTTGGGGATGTTGAAAGCTGATGTACTAACCAAAAGTGGTACAATTCAAAGGCAAACAAAGTGCACTATGGGTAAAATCGGCACTATTGAAAGCTTAAGAAGATACTTCCAATAAAACAAAGTTAACAAAGACACAAAGGAAAAGTGTATTATGTTATCTTTACCATAAATTCACAAGAGCTTGTTTGTATGTGCAAAACCATGCAATAAAATATGTAACATTGCATAATTTGGTGTAATGTGCAACCCATTTAAAAAAGTGAACTCTTTACAAACTCTTTTATACTCATTTCTTATACATGTGTATCTGGCTATTTGTGCAAAATCCATAAAAACAATAATTTTTGCACACTGAGAAAGAAATACATACATAAACTATTAAGAATTGGTATAACTTACCATAAAAAGTGGTTGGTGTGTTCAAAATGCTCTGCAAATTCATTCTTCCTATCTATATTAGATGTAATATTTACTCAAAAGAAATTACACACGTTTGTAGGGTGATGATAAAGGGGTCAGAGAGGTTGACAGCTATGCACTAATTATGGATGATGCCAGTTCTCTTGATATAGGGATGCTGACTGAGGATCTTAAAGGGATAGTAATACTTTGTTTTATCTTTATTTTATTTTGTAGGCATTAAAAAAACATGAAGAACGATATAAGTCTTATCTCTCAAACCTTTATGGTTTATGAGATATTCACAAGCAAAGTTCCCCCTCCCGCCCCTTTTTCCTAGTGTAAGCCATCTCTTCTCAGATGTGAATCTGGTTGTAAGACCAGACAGTTAACAGCAGGGGACAATCTTCTTTGTATGAAAACAATGAAAACCCTTCCCCCCTGACAAGTTTTTCAGCTTTTTCCCTTATCTTAATTGAAGATTGTCCCTCTCTGCAGTCTTCCTGGGCACCTCCCTTCTGATCTGGTTGAACGGGGGAATACTTTGCTTGTGAATATCTCTTAAACCATAAAGGTTTGAGCGATAACACTTATATCGTTCTTCATGTTTTTTTAATGCCTACAAAATAAAATAAAGACAAAACAAAGTATTACTATCCCTTTAAGATGAGCATTTTTCACATAACTTCTTGTGAATTATCCGTACACCTATTGATGGGTATGAAGAATGAATATGCAGAGGATTTTGAGCACACCAGTCACTTTTTATGGGAAGTTATACTTGTTCTTAATATTCTATGTGTGTACTTTTCTCAGTGTGTAAACAACGGATGTTTTTGATGGGATATTGCACACATCCTATATAATAATTTGCTAAAATGCATGTAACAACAAAGTCTGGCGCAGTAGAGACTGCGGCGCGTGCTGCAGTCATGCACAGTAGAGACTGCCTGCACTGTGACTGATACAGAGCTGGGCGCTCTCTGTTTCAGCCACGGCGCGGGCAGTCTCTACTGCGCATGACTGCCCCGCGACCGGCTGCCAGTGGCACTGTGGCCCGTGTAACGGCCTCTTCAACTAGTATTAATAAGAAGTTATAAGAAGATAAAGATTACATGTGTATAGGAGAGTTTGCAGAGAGATTGTGTTTATGATGTGATGTACGTGAGACTGTTTTAGGCAACACTACATGTTTTATTGCATGGTTTTGTACATACAGTAAACACAAGCACTTGACTATAAAGATAATATGCTACACAAAATATTTCTCTCTTTTTCTATTTTGTTTCTTTTTTTCATTTTTTTCTTCAGCTTTTAGTACTTCTAAGGCCCATTCAACAGTCCTAGTTTTGTTAACCTTTTCATGGGTGGGTTCGAACTTATGTTTATTTGAAAAGTCATAAAATATCTTAGAAACATATTAGAAAGAGGAGAAAGGGAGAGTAATAAGAATCGTTTCATATGAATACAGCTTTTGGTAATATCAAAACTTTGATAGGGGCCACCATTCCTGTCAAGGTAACTTCACAAAAAGATTATTTTTTAAGTAGTAATTGTTTAACTTGAGGAATAAATATATATTGTTATCAATATACTGAAAAGTTTAGCATCTGCTCCTTTATTCAAATAAAAATGATTTTGAATATATTATCATTTACTCGTCTGCATTTTTAATACAGGGAAGGTCCATGAGGAAATTGACCAAGTGATTGGAAGAAATAGGAAACCAACAATGGGGGATGTGTTAGAAATGCCTTATACCAATGCTGTGATCCATGAGATTCAACGTTTTGGAGACATTGTTCCACTGGCTTTGCCACATATGACGTACAGAGACATGGATATTCAGGGATATTTCATCCCAAAGGTATTTAAAGTGATACAGTTGAATTAATTAAACAAATGGGAGATCACCAATATAGGAAATTTAATTCATTCTGAGGTAATAGCATAAAGTTGCAATACAAGCTAATGGAATATATTTAAACTTAGAATTTAGCATAACTAGTGTTTGACTTTTCCACTATAGGAGACCTGCAAGTACAATTCATCCATGGTGAAACAGATACTAACAAGGCTCATCCAGGTTCTTTTCTTGTTTACACTAGTGAAGATCTAGCATATTAACAGGCTACAAACTACAATAT
Source organism: Rhinophrynus dorsalis (assembly GCA_037306005.1). NCBI lineage: Eukaryota > Metazoa > Chordata > Amphibia > Anura > Rhinophrynidae > Rhinophrynus > Rhinophrynus dorsalis. Next base: position 118,384,218 of record CM074722.1, read on the forward strand.
ATTTTTTTCCTATATATAAGAGCCTCTGTCTGCCCTCCTGTTGTGATCATAACTGAGGCACTAGGAAAATGTATGAATATGTAGCTTAGGTGCAATGCATTATGGGTTTTGGAGCACATTCTGACATCGGTGCTCAAGATTTAAACTTGCTCTTTAGGATATGGGTCGGGCGCAAGATTTTCTAATAAACTGCATGCTTCTCATATGAATATTGAACTTAAAGAATAGTTTTGCTCATGCTCATACCAACAAAAAAAATACAAATTATTAAAGTAAAGCAATTAGGTAAAATAAATTAATGTAAACCAAGAACACATAGTTCACAAAGGAAACTTGTTTTAATGATATCACAATTATCTCCAGACTTAAACTTAACCTTTTAAAAAAATTTTAAATCATGAAGAACTGCTCAACATCTTGATTATGAATGTAGGTCGATATTAGAGTTTGTTTATTTAAAGGGTCAATACATACCTGATGGCATCAATTTCCTTGTATACCACAAATCGTGTTCCTTTATGTACAGGAACCATACAATAATAGGAGATAGTATTTCCTATTGTAAAGACATATGTTATATTACAATCAAGTTCTTGAGGAAGAGTAGTCATTTTTTAGTAATTTATTTATTCATCATATTGAAACACAACAGCTACCTCTGATCACATGCATATATTATATCATACTAAGGTTTCGAGGTTTCTTGAAGCTATATATATGACTTAAGGGAACTTTCCCTGATTACTGAAGCCTCTTTAATGTTATATTAATTATACAAACCATGTATGAACAACAATATGGGAAAATACCCCTGAATAAAAGGATTATCAAATACTCTTATTCATTTTTTTAGGGATCAAAATAATTAGTTGTTTAAGTAAATATTGCTCTATTAACCCGAGAAAACTGTCCCCAATTATGAGAACACACTGATTAATATATTCAGTTTTCAGGGATCGTCTTTAGTAATGAATGCATGTTCAAAGTTCAGTGTGAATAAAGGAAAAGTATATACTAAAACCTGGTTTTTACTACAATTCAATTACCTTACTTGAGAGCAGCATTAATGCAAGCTATACATTAAGTTGCTAATTGGAACAGATCACACAGCTGATTTATGGGGCATGAGAGCAGTGTTAATACAGGCTATGCGCAAGTTAATCTGTTTCTATAGTGAGTTGCTAAGTAGAACATAGCACACTCAAATAATTAGCCAAATTCTATAAATATTAGCACTCTAAGTCTTCATTAGCCCTCATATTTTTGTTACATATAATATTACTTAGTGCTATTAGAACACACTTATTATAGTATACTAATAACCTCAGTACTGGTCACGGACTACTACCTTAAAGAGATCACATAAAGCAAGATGTAGCTATCTCAAGTGACTATATATTAGTGTGCTTCAATCCATCTGGTATTGTACACTAAATAGTAACCCGGAGCTAATAGCTTTTCCAATTGAATATCATGCCAAACAGAACATCTATCTCCTTATCCACCCCCAAAAGGTATACTATATATATTTATTTATTTTCAGAGCAGATTAGAAGTCTCTGCACCTTATACATACAGACCAATTTTGCCTGTCAACTTTTTGAGGGTAAGAACCAGAAGTCTGCAATGACAGGATTTAAATAAAACATAGGGAAAAGAAGGCTGCTAACAGTGCCCAAAATATTAGCAAAGATAATCTCTTGTCTCTCACACCTATACTGGTCCTCACTCTTTCAAAGAGGTGGATCACATGGTCGAAGAGAATTATAACCTGTAAATTCTTGATTATCTCATCTGTCTCTTCCTTTTTCTCAGAGAGGTTTACAAAAAATATAAAGAAAAATAATATTATGTTCTCAAATATACCACAAGACAGCCAGAATTGGCAGCCCCACTGAAGATAAAGATTGTTGTAAAAATGGGCACAGTCACCTCACAAGTCCATCAGCAACATACAATCAGTCCTAAACATATGATGGAAAAATGAAATGAAAATAAAAATTATTAATGGTAAATGGTATATTTCTATAATGGAAATGCCACAAAATAAAGAAAAACATTGCTTACAACCTTAATATCCAAAATAAGGGAGCTTCTCAAGCTAGAAAATATCTTACAGGAGCAGGCAACCTTACTTATGAATGAAACAATGTAGGATGAATAGATGATGACTGGTGATTATAGGAAGTCATCCACTTAATCTAATAAGATAAATGTTAAGAAGTTCTATTCAAAGGGTGTTTAATGCTGTTCGGCTATCTTGGACCTCCTTCACCATCACCATCCATCCAACACATATAATCTAAAAAAAAAAATCTCTCTAGTCACATCTGCTAAAAGCAGTGTTTATTACACCAGTTTCACTCACAAAATAAAATTACACTTAAAGGATCTGTCACGGTTTATTATGACTCTCAGACACAAGTTTTAGGTAAAAAAAATCAATTTTATTGAAATAATAAATTGATAACTTAGGATGGCAATAACATACATATATATATATATACAGAATATAGCACAGACAGAAGGCAGACTCTACCGGTCCTGTCAATATACCGGACAGGACAGTCTTTAGGCTCTACCGGCCTTGCCAATACCGGGTAAGGCAGCCTGCAGATGGAATAGCATAACGGTTCTACCGGCCTTACCAAATTACCGGGCAAGGCAGCCTCAATAGATACACAATGTAGGCTCTACCGGCCCTGCCAATACCGGGTAAGGCAACCTCAGATGGAATGTGGCAAAAGGTTCTACCGGCCTTACCAATACCGGGCAGGGCAGCCCAGAGATAGTAGCAGTAGTCAGATGAAACTGGCAAATTAGCAGAATCGTTAAGCAGCAAGGCTTTGGAGCAAACCAGCGTCCGCACGCTGGGAACAACACTGAATAGTATAGCCGTTAGGCTTTGCGAGCAAACCAGTGACCGCACACTGGAGTAACAAGTGAGTAGTATAGCCGCAAGGCTTAGGAGCAAACCAGCGTCCGCACGCTGGGACCAACACAGAATTGTATAGCCGATAGGCTGTGGAGCAAACCAGTGACCGCACACTGGTGTAACAAGCGAGCTTGTATAGCCACAAGGCTAGGAGCAAACCAGCGTCCGCACGCTGGGACAAACACAGATTTGTATAGATGATAGGCTTTGGAGCAAACCAGTGACCGCACCCTGGTGTAACAAGCGAGCTTGTATAGCTGCAAGGCTTAGGAGCAAACCAGCGTCCGCACGCTGGGACCAACACAGATAGTATAGCTGATAGGCTTTGGAGCAAACCAGTGACCGCACACTGGTGTAACAAGCGAGCTTGTATAGCCGCAAGGCTAGGAGCAAACCAGCGTCCGCACGCTGGGACAAACACAGATTAGTATAGATGATAGGCTTTGGAGCAAACCAGTGACCGCACACTGGTGTAACAAGCGAGCTTGTATAGCCGCAAGGCTTAGGAACAAACCAGCGTCCGCACGCTGGGACCAACACAGATTTGTATAGCTGATAGGCTTTGGAGCAAACCAGTGACCGCACACTGGTGTAACAAGTGAGTTTGTATGGCCGCAAGGCTTAGGAGCAAACCAGCGTCCGCACGCTGGGACCAACACAGATTTGTATAGCTGATAGGCTTTGGAGCAAACCAGTGACCGCACACTGGTGTAACAAGCGAGTTTGTATAGCCGCAAGGCTTAGGAGCAAACCAGCGTCCGCACGCTGGGACCAACACGGAATTGTAGCAATGTCACCAACGCGACCAGGCAGAAGGTCGCCAGGATACTGAAGACAGGTGATGAGATGACAGGAACCAGCAACCATCAGTCAGGTCAGGAAACAGCAGAGAAGAAGTTCAGCAGTAACTGCAACACCAGAGACTAGGCCGGAACCAGGACTGGAGTAACTCAGCATCCAGGAAACACTGGAACAGTAGAGATCAGGAACTCAGGAACACAGGAGATCAGGAACTCAGGAACACTGGAACAGAGGCCCAGCTATCACTAGCATAGTGATAGCAAGAAGGTCAGAAACAACACGAAAGGGCACTCAAAGGGTGCCCAATCCAGGTTTAAATAGGCAATAAGAGGCGGGCTATCTGCAGACAGCCAATAGCAGCCCCCTAGTGGTGACAGACAAGGAACTGCAGCAAATCACGGGCACCGTGATAGTACCCCCCTTTCAAAGACCCCCTCTCCTAGAATAGGGTTTAGGTTTCTGTGGGTAATTGGCATGAAAGACCCTAGTTAGCCTAGGTGCATGAAGGTCCATACTATCCACCCATGATCGATCCTCAGGACCGTACCCTTTCCAATGTACCAGGTACTGTACCTTTCCTCTAAGCCTACGGGAATCAATAATGCTCTGAACCTCGTACTCCTCCTGGCCCTCGACCTCAACAGGTCCTGGCACCACAGGTGTGGTAGTATAGCGATTGCAAACCAGAGGCTTAAGAAGGGACACATGGAACACATTATGGATACGCATGGATGCAGGTAGGTCTAGTGCATAGGAGACAGGGTTAATTTTACGAATAACTCTGTACGGACCAATAAACCGGGGAGCAAACTTATTAGACGGAACCTGCAGCTTGAGATTTCTGGAGGAAAGCCATACTCTATCCCCAACCTGAAAGGAAACCGCTGGAAGCCTTCTGCGATTAGCATGGCGCTGATGACGCTGAAATGACTGACCAAGTGCCCTCTGAACTTGTGCCCATGTGGAACGGAGTTGCTCGATATGCTCATCCAGAGCTGGAATCTGTTGCGTCTGAAATGAATCTGGAAGCAAACAGGGCTGAAACCCATAATTAATCAGAAACGGGGAGCTCCCAGATGAAGAATTGACCGCACAGTTCCTGGCGAACTCTGCCCAAGGCAACAAGTCGGACCAATTATCATGATGGTCAGTAACGAAACAATGGAGAAATTGTTCCAAGCCCTGATTAGCTCGTTCAGCGGCTCCATTGGTCTGGGGATGGTAGGCAGAGGAGATGGACAGCTGTATGCCCATCTGTTGGCAAAATGCCCTCCAAAATCTAGACACAAACTGGCTCCCCCTGTCAGACACCAGTACCCTAGGCACTCCATGCAACCGGAATACTTCTCTGGCGAACACCATTGCCAATTCCTTAGCCGAAGGAAGGCCACGGAGGGGCACGAAATGAGCCATTTTAGAAAACCTGTCCACCACCATGAATATAAAGGAACACCCCTTAGACATAGGCAATTCTCCGATAAAATCAATGGAAACATGAGACCAGGGGCGTTCGCCATTAGGCACCGGCTGAAGCAAGCCCACTGGGAGATGTCTCGGGGTCTTAGCGCGGGCGCAGGTGGCACAGGCATTCGTAAATTCGGCACAATCGTTTCTCATGGAAGGCCACCAAAATAACTGAGAAAGGGACCATAACAATTGGTCTCTACCAATATGTCCCGCAGCCTTAGAGGAATGGTAGGTTTCGAGCAGCCTAGTACGAAATGATTCAGCGACAAAACATTTGCCCACTGGGGTTTCATGGGGAGCGGACCCCTGAGAGGCCAGGATCTCCTCCCCTAGAGGAGAAGTGATACTCGTGCGTATAGTAGCCAGTATTCTATCAGGTTGGATGATAGGTGCTGGTGCTTCCACTCTGTCACTGTCGGCCTCAAATTGTCTTGACAGTGCATCAGCCCTGATATTTTTTGACCCTGGTAAATATGATACAATGAAATTAAATCGAGACAGGAACAGTGCCCACCTGACCTGACGAGAGGACAATCTCTTGGCCTCCGAGAGATAGGTCAGATTCTTATGATCTGTTAGGATTAAGACAGGATTCTTAGTACCTTCAAGCAAATGACGCCATTCCTTTAGAGCGAGGATAATGGCCAATAATTCTCTGTCACCTATCTCATAGTGGCTTTGAGTGACAGTCAACTTTCTAGAGAAAAACCCACAAGGTCTGAGAGTTCCACCTTTCTCGTGTCGCTGCGAAAGTACTGCCCCGACCCCAATATCTGAGGCATCAACCTCTAACGTAAATGGAAGTAAAGGATTGGGGTGGGATAACACAGGAGCCGCAGCAAATGCCAGCTTCAAATTCTCAAAGGCTTTCTCAGCAGATACCGGCCAACAAGAAGGATTAGCACCCTTGTGCGTAAGATCGGACAGAGGTTTGACAATGGAAGAAAAGTTCTTAATAAACCTCCTATAATAATTAGCGAAACCCAGGAAACGCTGTATGGCTTTAAGACCCTTGGGTTTTGGCCATTGTAGGACAGCTGACAACTTTTTTTTGTCCATGGCAATGCCATCATTGCCAATTATGAACCCCAAGAATGGCACACTGGTTCTATGAAACTCACATTTTTCCATTTTACAAAATAATTTGTTCTCACGGAGTCGTAGCAATACTGCGGATACATCTTTGATGTGCTGTGCCATGTTTTGGGAGTAAATCAGTATATCGTCGAGGTACACCACAACACATGTCTGTAACATATCTCTCAGAACATCGTTTATCAGTTCCTGGAAAACTGCGGGGGCATTACACAGCCCAAAAGGCATTACTAGATACTCGTAGTGCCCAGCTCGAGTATTAAAGGCAGTTTTCCACTCATCACCTGCTCGAATGCGAACCAGATTGTAAGCGGCCCGTAGGTCCAATTTGGTAAATATCGAAGCGCCCTTAAGCCTGTCAAAAAGCTCGGTGATGAGTGGTATTGGGTATGCGTTTTTTGCCATTAGTTTATTCAAGCCCCGGTAGTCAATGCATGGTCTTAATTCGCCATTTTTCTTTTTTACGAAAAAGAACCCAGCCCCAGCTGGAGAGGTAGATTTTCGTATGATCCCTCTAGCAAGGGCATCAGAAATGTAATCCTCCATAGCCTTATTTTCATCACAAGATAATGGATAAGTGCGTCCTTTTGGAGGTACTGCACCAGGCTGCAATTCAATGCAACAATCATAAGGTCTATGCTGGGGTAGCATACTAGCCTCTCCTTTGCAAAAAACATCGCCAAACTGTTGGTACACATCCGGTATAGCAGAGGAGGTGCACATGACCTTAATAGGCTGGATGACGCACTTGTCCATACAAAACTGGGACCAAGCAGCAATTTCACACTTTTTCCAATCGAATTGTGGGTTATGTAACTGTAACCACGGAAATCCCAATATTACCGCATGGTGCGGAGAATTAATCAGTTGAAACTGCTGCTCTTCTCTGTGAAGTGCCCCAATAGTCATAGACAATGGCATAGTTTCAAATATAACCTGAGGCGGTTCTAAGGGTCTACCATCAATCGCTTCAATAGTCAAGGGGTTTTCTCTTTCAATGCGTGGAACTCCGTGCAATTCAGCAAAGGTATTATCCATAAAATACCCTGCTGCACCAGAGTCAACCAAGGCCAAAACCTCCACAGAGCGTTGTGCCCAAGACACTACCACCTGTATGGTGGGTTTCATTATGCCCGACACTGGGGACGATTGTACACCACCTAGGGCCTGTCCCCCAAGGTACCCTAGGTGTGTGCGTTTCCCGGACGTACCGGACAGGAATTTAGCAAGTGCCCTTTTTTACCGCAGTATAAACATAACCCTTGTTTTTTGCGATATAGTCTCTCTTCCTTGGTTAGTCTAGTGAAGCCTATTTGCATAGGTTCACTTGTTTCCCGTACTGGTTCACTAGACTTCAATGCCAAGGGAGGGATGGGTGGGCAAAACATGCTACTAGGCTCATTATTTTTTGACCGTAACTTACGATCTCTGGCAATTGATCTCTCACGTATTCTGGAGTCAATTATCATAACATACTCAATGTAATCATCTAGATCAATAGGTAGATCTTTAGCAGCGATTTCGTCTTTAATGTGGTCATTCAGGCCTTGAGAAAAGGCTGCCAATAATGCCTCATTATTCCAACCTACCTCTGCTGCCAATGTGCGGAATTCGATGGCATAGTCGCCCACTGTACGCCTGCCCTGTTGTATCTCCATAAGGCGTTTGGCAGCAGAGGTGGTTCTACCAGGAGGCTCAAACACTCTTCGAAAGGAACGCACAAATTCACTAAAGTTCTTAGTACAAGGTTTAGCATTCTCCCACAAGGGGTTAGCCCAAGCCAATGCTCTGCCAGTGAGCAGTGATATTGTGAACCCCACTTTACTACGATCATTGGGAAATGTGTGTGCCGTCAATTCCATAAAGATTTCGAGTTGGTTGATGAACCCTCTGCAGAGACTAGGGTCACCATCATATCTTAGCGGCAAGGGTGCAGAAGCCGTTAACCCTTTAACAGTACCCTCTAGGGGCCTGGTATCACTTTCCGGTGTCTGACTTGGTGAGACCACCGGACTAGAGCTCGATTTGTCAGCGGGTACCGTGCGTTCAAGGATCGTTTGAATTGCAACTGCCAACTGATCCAAACGTTGCTCGAGCACATCCATCCTCCAATGGATATTCTGTGCGTTACCTTCACCCTTGCTGTCTGAGGTCATGGCCCTTTCGTACTGTCACGGTTTATTATGACTCTCAGACACAAGTTTTAGGTAAAAAAAATCAATTTTATTGAAATAATAAATTGATAACTTAGGATGGCAATAACATACATATATATATATACAGAATATAGCACAGACAGAAGGCAGACTCTACCGGTCCTGTCAATATACCGGACAGGACAGTCTTTAGGCTCTACCGGCCTTGCCAATACCGGGTAAGGCAACCTGCAGATGGAATAGCATAACGGTTCTACCGGCCTTACCAAATTACTGGGCAAGGCAGCCTCAATAGATACACAATGTAGGCTCTACCGGCCCTGCCAATACCGGGTAAGGCAACCTCAGATGGAATGTGGCAAAAGGTTCTACCGGCCTTACCAATACCGGGCAGGGCAGCCCTGAGATAGTAGCAGTAGTCAGATGAAACTGGCAAATTAGCAGAATCGTTAAGCAGCAAGGCTTTGGAGCAAACCAGCGTCCGCACGCTGGGAACAACACTGAATAGTATAGCCGTTAGGCTTTGCGAGCAAACCAGTGACCGCACACTGGAGTAACAAGTGAGTAGTATAGCCGCAAGGCTTAGGAGCAAACCAGCGTCCGCACGCTGGGACCAACACAGAATTGTATAGCCGATAGGCTGTGGAGCAAACCAGTGACCGCACACTGGTGTAACAAGCGAGCTTGTATAGCCGCAAGGCTAGGAGCAAACCAGCGTCCGCACGCTGGGACAAACACAGATTTGTATAGATGATAGGCTTTGGAGCAAACCAGTGACCGCACCCTGGTGTAACAAGCGAGCTTGTATAGCTGCAAGGCTTAGGAGCAAACCAGCATCCGCACGCTGGGACCAACACAGATTTGTATAGCTGATAGACTTTGGAGCAAACCAGTGACCGCACACTGGTGTAACAAGCGAGCTTGTATAGCCGCAAGGCTTAGGAGCAAACCAGCGTCCGCACGCTGGGACCAACACAGATAGTATAGTTGATAGGCTTTGGAGCAAACCAGTGACCGCACACTGGTGTAACAAGCGAGCTTGTATAGTCGCAAGGCTAGGAGCAAACCAGCGTCCGCACGCTGGGACAAACACAGTTTAGTATAGATGATAGGCTTTGGAGCAAACCAGTGACCGCACACTGGTGTAACAAGCGAGTTTGTATAGCCGCAAGGCTTAGGAACAAACCAGCGTCCGCACGCTGGGACCAACACAGATTTGTATAGCTGATAGGCTTTGGAGCAAACCAGTGACCGCACACTGGTGTAACAAGTGAGTTTGTATGGCCGCAAGGCTTAGGAGCAAACCAGCGTCCGCACGCTGGGACCAACACAGATTTGTATAGCTGATAGGCTTTGGAGCAAACCAGTGACCGCACACTGGTGTAACAAGCGAGTTTGTATAGCCGCAAGGCTTAGGAGCAAACCAGCGTCCGCACGCTGGGACCAACACGGAATTGTAGCAATGTCACCAACGCGACCAGGCAGAAGGTCGCCAGGATACTGAAGACAGGTGATGAGATGACAGGAACCAGCAACCATCAGTCAGGTCAGGAAACAGCAGAGAAGAAGTTCAGCAGTAACTGCAACACCAGAGACTAGGCCGGAACCAGGACTGGAGTAACTCAGCATCCAGGAAACACTGGAACAGTAGAGATCAGGAACTCAGGAACACAGGAGATCAGGAACTCAGGAACACTGGAACAGAGGCCCAGCTATCACTAGCATAGTGATAGCAAGAAGGTCAGAAACAACACGAAAGGGCACTCAAAGGGTGCCCAATCCAGGTTTAAATAGGCAATAAGAGGCGGGCTATCTGCAGACAGCCAATAGCAGCCCCCTAGTGGTGACAGACAAGGAACTGCAGCAAATCACGGGCACCGTGATAGGATCCCTTCTTGAGGGATTGTGTATCTGACTCCCCACACAAACTAAAGAGAACCAAGTCCAGTCTTACCCATGTCTTCTCTGCTTCTTAGTCACCTCCTCTCTCCATCTTTAAACTCCCAAGTGAATCATAAGTACTTACAGCAAAGCACTACCATAATATGTAAATCATATTGCAAATGCAGAACTGTCAAAAATTTCACTTTCACCTCTACTTGCTTGTATCTGTATGTCACCCATCCTACTTAGATTGTAAGGTCTATGGGACAGGGACCTCCTATCCTAATGTACGATCACCTAATGTTCCCACTATGATAATTGTCTGTATAACCATTTTATTGCGCATTTATTGTATTCCCGCTATACTAAATGTAAACTGTAAAGTGCTAAGTATACTTGTTGGCACTATATAAAAAAAAATATGCATACATACATAATCAAAATCTGGGACTGAATAGGTCCAAACATGGGTCTGGAAACGTATAACCTGCTTTAGGGCTCCTATGCTTTCATTCAGTAGGGATCTAATTTTCCCAATGCATTTTATGAACAATGTGGTTCACATCCTCAAGTGATATTGCAGAGCAAATTTACATGTTCTACTCTTTTCCATACCACCAATCACAAAAAAAAATCACAAAAGCCCCCCATTAATCAATTAAACAATTTCTTAATCTACCTTATTCACATTCAAAACATTTTCACTTCATAAGGAAACATTAATCGTATCATGACTATGTAAAAAGATTCAATAATGAATGAAAAATTCACTGATATCTTCCTCATTGGCCATCAAAAAAGCTCTAATAATAAACAAAATATAAATAATAAAATGTAAATGTCATCATAAGAAATATATAAATACAAAATATATTTACAGTACTGTGCGAAAGTCTTAGGCAGGTGTGAAAAAATGCTGTAAAGTAAGAATGCTTTCAAAAATAGTAATGTTAATACTTTCTTTTTATCAATTAACAAAATGCATAGTGAGTGAACATAAGAAAAATCTAAATCAATGCAATATTTGGTGTGACCACCCTTTACCTTCAAAAACATATTAATTCTTCTAGGTGCACTTGGACAAAGTCACGGATGTTGTAGGCATTCAGGTGTATGATTAAACAGTTATACCAAACAATTGCTAATGATCATCAGTTTAATATGTGGGTTAAAGCACAATCATTGACTGAAACAGAAACAGTTGTGTAGGAGGAATAAAACTGGGTGAGGAACAGCCAAACTCAGCTAACAAGGAGAGGTTGCTGAAGAAAGTTTAATGTCAAAAGTCCTACACCATGGCAAGACTGAGCACAACAACAAGACACAAGGTTGCTATATCAGCAAGGTCTCTCCCAAGAAGAAATTTCAAGGAAGACAGGGGTTTTCAGATGTGCTGCCCAAACTCATTTGAAGAAGCACAAAGAAACAGGCAACGCCGAGCGCCATAGATGCAGCGGTCGGCCAAGGAGTGTCTGCAGGCAACAGTGAAGCATGGTGGAGGTTCTTTGCAAATTTGGGGCTATATTTATGCAAATGGAGTTGGAGATTTGATCAGAATTAATGGTCTCCTCAATTCTGAGAAGTACAGGCAGCTACTTATAGTAACATAGTTGATGACTCTGAAAAAAGACATGCGCCCATCAAGTCCAGCCCATGCCAAAAACACCCCTGTTGATCCAGAGGAAGGCAAAAATACACCTCTGAAGCCATTTGCAATTTAGCCCCAAGGGGTTAAAAAATTCCTTCCTGACTCTAAATGGCAATCTATCTGCATTGAAGCCATCTGTCATAATTTTCAATATTGTTCTGTACTAGATAGGCATCCATTGCTTTTTTGAAAGCAGCTGTATTATCTGCAAGTAGAGCATCCTGAGGCAAAGAATTCCGTAGCTTTTTCCCCCTTACTGTAAAGAATCCTTGCCTTTGTTTTAGCCGAAAGCACCCTTCCTCTAGTCTTAATAGATGACCTCTTGTTCTTAGCTCAGCTCTTTGCTTAAATAATTGGATAGTTCTTTCTATTGACCTTGAATGTATTTGTATATGGTAATCATATCACCCCTTAGACATCTCTTTTCTAATGTAAACAAGCCCAGTTTGGCTAGTCTCTCTTTATAACTCACATCCTCCAATCCCTTTATCAGTTTTGTTGCACGTCTCTGCATACCAAATTGTACTCCATATTCTAGATAAGGCCTAACCAATGATTTATAGAGGTAGGATAATACCTCTTTTTATGCAGGCTAGTATCCTATTTGCCATACCTGGGAACTCTCCGGATTTGCCCCGGAGACTCCGGTTTTGACAGAGCTTTACCGGGTCTCCGGGGCAGAAGCTGACTCCTCCAGATATGGGGAGTTTCTATTGAAACTCTGCCCACATCTGCTGTTTCTCTCGGTGTTCCTCCTTCCCCAGCCTTCTGTGTGACACCTTTAAGCCCTGCCCCTTAAATTCACATCAAGCCACGCCCCTTTTTGACACGATTTGCGTCATTATTGTCACCCCCTGCTGCACCAGAGGACTCTCCTCCGGGTAGACCTCAGTTGGAAGTTCCCAGGTATGCTATTTGCTCTTGCAACTTAGTCACTCTACACACTGCTGTGAAGTCTATCGTCTATCAGTACTCCTAAATCTTTCTCTAATGAGGATTCCCCAAGTTGTTTCCCATTTACACTATATGTAGCATGTTTCTACAGCCCAAATGAATTACATTTATCTACATTAAATGTCATCTGCCACTTGTCTGCCCATTCACTCGGTTTATCTAAATCCTTCTGCAGAGAACAACATCCAGCTCTGTATGTATATCCTTAGAGTCATCAGCAAAGATTGACACTCTACTTTCAATTCCCATTTCTAGATCATTAATAAACAAATTAAAAAACATTGGGCCTAGGACTGAACCCTGTGCCACCCCACTTATAACTTTAGACCAACTTGAAAAGGTTCCATTTACAACAACTCTCTGCCATCTATCATTTAACCAGTTTTCAATCCATGTACAGATAATACCACCCAAATCAAAGCCTTTTAATTTATGCAGTAACCTGTAGTGAGGCACTTTATCAAAGGCTTTTGCAAAATCTAAGTATACTATATCAACAGCAATTCCCTTGTCCAAATTACTACTTACTCTTTCATAAAATGCAAGTAAATTAATCTGACATGATCTATTCTTCATAAAACCATGCTGACTCCTACTAATAATATTGTTTGTCTTCACATTGTTCTGAATACTGTCAGTTAGTAACCCTTCTAGTATCTTACCCACTATGGAAGTCAAGCTCACATGTCTATAATTTCTTGGTTTGGATCTTGCCCCCTTTTTAAACAATGGAACTACATCAGCTTTCCTCCAATCAAAGGGCACTATGCCTGAATAGAGTGAATCAATAAATATTAAGTATAATGGTCTTGCTATTAATGAACTTCCTTAAGTACCATTGGGTATATACTGTCAGGTCCAGGTGCTTTATTCACCAAAACCTTTTCCAGTCTCTTTTGGACATTGTACTCAGTAAGCCATGTACATGATGGAGGAAATTCAGTGGTTTTGTCTGTTTGCCCATAGCCTGTCATTGTTGCTTCCTTTGTATATACTAAAGCAGAGAATATATCTAGGGTGTGAGCCATACCCTTATCTTCACTAATCAATTCACCTGTCTCAGTCCTGAGAGGACCAATATCAACCTTAACTTGCTTTGCAATGCGTTGCGTACCCCTCTGCTACTGAAAGGGTTAATATACTTGTAGAATTGTTTAGGGGTTTTTCTTGCTCTTATTTTCAATATTCTCTCATTTTCAATTTTAGCTCGCTCAGTTGCTTGCTTGCAGATTTTATTACATTCTTTGTATTTTTTCAATGATGCATCGGACCCGTATGACTTTAAAAGTCTTTTTCTTATTTCTCATTTCCCTGCAAACCTCATTATTAAGCCACATTGGTTTCACTTTATTCCTCTTGTGCTTATTCCCCAATGGAATATATTGACACATATATTTGTCTAAGAGCATTTAAGACGCATTCCATGATTCTTGTATTGGGTTTCTAATAACAAATTTCAGAGGATACCATATTGTGTCACTGCTGCCCAGATGTTCCCTTACTTGTGTATTGCTTATCATGTCAGAATTGTAGGAGAGCACTAGGTCAAGCAAGGCCTCTTTTCTTGTTGGCTTCTCTACTAGTTGGGACATCAAATGATTATTTATCATACTTAAAAAATAATTTCCCTTTGTTGTGCTGAAAGTCATATTGCTCCAGTCAATTTCAGGATAGTTGAAATCGCCCATTACCTTTCCCGACCTAGAACACTTTTCCATTTGCAGTAAAAGTTGGGCTTCCTCCAACTCCCCATCATGTAATATCATCAGGAGGCATCTGATTGGCCCCAAATGTATTCTGCAGCATGACAATGACCCCAAACTTACAGCCAAAGTCATTAAGAATTTATCGTTAAAAGCATTCATCTCGCCTTGCTAACTGGCTAGATGCTGAATAAAGCTGTAATTTTATAGCAAAGGAGCCGCAAAATACTTTATTTCCACCAGCGTGCCAGCCGGATTGTTTGTTGGGCTGATCAAAATGGCGACGGACACTTATGAACAGAAAGAAAATGCTGCACAACTGGTGACCAGGGCAGATCTCAATGCCTTTGTTCTGGCTATCAGGGCTGTACTTCGAGAGGAGGTGGCAAATATACGGCACGATTCTGGTCCGTTGTACCAGAGCCCTGTTGCCCTGGAGAGGGAGGTTTCAGTAGCGGCCTGGGACGCTACTCATTTAGAAGCCACTTTGAGTTCAATGGAGATGATCATAGTGAATTCCTCTGACTACGAGTCGGTCATGGATTGTCAGAGTTGAAACCATGTTCTAGGTTTTTGTATCTTACCTGCTGCTGAACGGCAGAAGATTTTGGTTCCTACTTCGGATGCTGCCTTCTACAGGTTATTGCGGGATCTGGAGAGTAGCTTCTGGCAGTTTATGTTCTGGTTACCTACATTGGTACAGCAATCCCTTCTACCTGTCAAGCTGATATTGATGGAGCTGAAGCAGATTACTTACCCCTGGGATTTGTGACATTTCACCTGGTTGCTTTGCTCCGGAGCCTTAGCAGTACATTCCCTCCACCCTAAGGTGAAGTTAGACACTCTCCTGCGTGGACTGCCTGAGTTTTGGCCACCGGGGTGGGTCTCCCTAGGGCCCGGGAGTTGACCCTGAGTGTCTATTGCAAAGAATGGTCCCTGAAGGTTTATGTATCAAGGGAGGGAGGTTTATTTGCTAATATATTTTATAGATGGCTATGTAATTTTGCATGTTTCTGGCCACAGATTTTTTGTCTATTTCAATGCTGTAGATAAAACTGATGTCTCATACACTGTATATCGATTATGCAACGGTGGTTCAATTGCTTATGTCCACTCTGCTTATATTTCGGAGAACAGTTTTAATATCTATGGGCTGCTCGAGTCTTAGTGGCTTGGCTGATTACACTCTCAGTTTTATTATGTATGATTTCCAGTTATTTGGCCATTATATCACACCCGGTTCTGATCTGTCTTATACACTTTTGCTGAGGATGTTTTTCACCCCATTTCTGTATAGGCCAGACTATTGTCTTGGCTCCTTGACATTCCAATTCTTAAGATGGCATCCTTCACCTTCCATATTTTATGCTGATATATCTACCGCCCCCCAGGACCTTCTGGACTTTCCAGAGGGCACTGCGTGATTATCTAGCAGGGTGTCTGGCTTATGCCTCGACTCCCTGTCCACGCTATACTTTATTACTAGTATCCTTCTGTATCCTATCTTTCTTGCTTTCTCTTTCCTAGCTTTCTGGACTCTCTCTTGCATTTTTATTTAGCAGCTAGTTCTTGGACTGCTGCATCACTAATGTAGGCTATTCATCAGATATGGCTTACAGTCCCTTTTCTATAGTACCTACCTTTCTCAGCATTTGTCTCATTTGCTCTGGTTCAACTTGCATATTCATTATATTCACATGTTGGCTAGCATTGGGACAGATTTATCTTCCATTTTGATTAACATTGCTGTACAGAATATTGTCTCTTTTCATCTGTATTTATCTTTGATAATGCAATACCGCTCTATATTATTGCATCAATGCTTCATTTCTAATTGTGCACATTTAGCGAATAGTTTTCAAATGCTTTTAAGTAAGGCATCTCGTGATGCTTCCTATTATGCACAATATTTTGTAAAGCATACTTTATATTAAGGCTGTTATGTTTGTCTCTGATAAATAATGCTCTTTAATTCAGCAACTAGGACCTTGGCGAGGTTACTACCTTGAGTTTGTACTATGTCTACTTTAAATGCTGTGCTATATCTGTACCCATGATCATGTAATTTACACATACCCTACTTCTATATTGTATGTGTTTTTTTTTTAATTCAATAAAGCTTTTAAAACTCAAAAAAAAAAAAAAAAAAAAAAAAAAAAAAGAAGAACAAGGGGTCCTGGAAGTGATGGTGTGGCCTTCACAGAGCCCTGATCTCAACATCATCGAGTCTGTCTGGGATTACATGAGAGAGGGAAGCAACTGAGGCTGCCTAAATCCACAGAACAACCTATTTGCCGAGTTCCTTAACAAACCGTGAGCAAGTATACCTAGAAGATTTCATGCTGTTTTGAAGGCAAAAGGTGGTCACACTAAATATTGATTTGATTCAGGGCCTATTGCTTGCTGTTTGTTCCTGTTGAACCAGTCCTATTCCTGACCACACTTCCAGAGGCCCTGCAAGGATTTACTATGAAAAAACCGCTTCCAAGAAGTCTGAATTAGACTTCCTCCATCCCTAACTGATGGTCAAGACTTGCCATTTTAGTCCCAGCTCCTAGTGATCAACTGTTGTAGGATTCTCATATGAAGGTGGGCCCATGGTACTGCCTCTATAGCTGTCATCAATCCTAGTATGGATATAATTTTGCTCAGGGACATAATTGAAGCCTGTTTGAGTATGTGAAAGAGGGAAGCAGATTTTCATATTGTCGGAACAAAGAACATATAAACAAGTATTTTCACTCTCTTGGTGTTTTTGTATTGGTTTATAGAAGTGACTGCTTGATGGAAAAAGAAAATAATGAACTGATTTCTTAGAAATATATCACAAGATATATTGTATATTATAAAGTAATAATAGTTGTGCATGGAAAGGGATAAACTGATCCATCCAGATTTTGTGTAAAAATAAAGGAGTGGGGTCATGCCAAAAAGTTTGGATTCTCAGTTCTAAATGAAGTCCACTCACACTGTAGTACTACATGGAAATATATTAGCTCAGTTAATTGATAATTATGTTGCAGTTCTATATATTTTAATGCAGTGACACTTACTAAAAAGCAAATGATCATTTCTAGGGTGTCATCGTTATTACCAACTTGTCCTCTATGCTGAAAGATGAGCATATTTGGGAAAAACCTTTCCAGTTTTATCCGGAACATTTCTTGGATTCAGAGGGAAACTTTGTGAAAAGAGAAGCATTCATGCCATTTTCTGCAGGTAATGGACAAACAAGCTGATCATGTATGAGGAAAAAACTGGAACAAATTTGGGGCAAACCATATGGACCAAATAAAACTGCTCATTGATTTGAAAGGGACATTTAGTCCCTTGAACTCTAGAAAGTTCTCAAAAACATTGAGATGCAATGCCTTGGAGACATCTGGCATTCCAGGGGTTAAAAATCACATTTAACTTTTGGGAAATGTGATTTATTCCATGTGGTGCGGTTGGTTTGCTCCAGAACAGCTCCGATTTCTTAAAACCTTTTAATATGGATTCATGCAGGCCCCTCTTAATGAAGATGATAATCTCCATTAGAAAGAGGGCAGGAAGGGCCTGCACATAGACTAAGCTAGGATAGGAGACTTTGGGCTCTGCAGCTGTTAAAAGACAACATTTCCCATAATTTCCAACCACTCATTTGCTGGCTGAGGATTATGGGAGATGTAATCCCCAACAGCTGGAGAGCCAAGCTTTGCCTACCTCTACTTTAATGTGTTGTATTTATAAAGAAGGCAGGTCATAACATAAACGTATTACATACACTTGTGGTGCTACATGAATAAACATATTAATTATCATACCTGGGAACTCTCAGAGTTTGACCCTGAGACTCAGGGGTTTGAGCCAGATATCAGGGTCCCAGGGTGAATGTTCCAATTCCCAGGGTGAGGGAGTTCATTGTTGCATAATATATGATCTGAAACAATTAACAGCTTGTTTATTTTCTTTGTTAGTGTCTTTTGTAGCAGGGAGGAAGAAGTCCTGCTTGTCTTGTGTGTGTCCAGGCAGTGATATATCTATGTTGTAGTTGCTATGACTTCCTGATGGGCAGACAGACCACCACTTGGTTAGTGCAAACAGAGTAATAATGCTTAGAATCTATGTTCCCAGGAATCCTAACAGTTTCTATTAAAAAAATCTTAGGATCAACACATTTTGAAAGTTCCCAGGTATGTTCATGAGCAATATCTTGTCTGTGGATGCAGGGAGCCCATTCCAGGGTCACCTTGCTTTTCATGTGGTGATATAAACTCTGCAGTGATATACATGTGCACTCTCAAATTACTGTTATTCACAGTGTACAATATATAGTATACACTAAGATCTCTCCAGTTTTAGAGATGTTAGTGCATATAATAACAGGAATTGAAGAGTTTATATCACTTGAATTTAGGGTTGCCACCTTTTCTTAAAAAAAATACCGGCCACGGCATTCTCTCCATAGACTTAACATTGGACAGAAGCCAATTTTTTACCGGCCTGCCGGTAAAATACCGGCTGGGTGGCAACCCTACTTGAATTTTTAAAATGGATATACTTAGAAGAATTGAGGAATTGCCCCAAGAGCTGAACAACTTATCACACTGGATAACCCCCTCCCCCACCCCACACCACACCTTTGTGTGTAACCTCCCAGGAGTAATTCTGAAACAAATCATATACCATAGGGGACAAATACAAATTCTGATTTCAAACTTGCATGAGCGGAGCCCTCTTCACCTCTTCCTTCTGTGAAATGTAATTGTATGCTTTAGTAATCATTGTTCCCGTTATTATATAGCACTGCGAAATATGCTGCTGCTTAAGAAATAAATGAGGATGAAAATAATAATAATAGTAATAATTATAAAAATTTTAATTAGACTATTAACCCCTTGACTGTGAAGCTATGCATTGGAGACCACCTTTCTAGCATTCAGGGGCTTAAGACTCCCTCTTAAATGAGAGGAGATTTAGGGAATGTTTATTTGTTCGTTAAGGTGCAGTTAGTTTGTTCCAGAATGACTTCATGCTTAGCACATTAGCCTCTTTATTTTGCCTTTATCTCATACTAGTGTATTCAGGTTATCCTTGACATCTGCTGGTCATGCAATCAAATACATATGTCTTTTTTATTTTTTATCTACCACTGGCAATATGATCTCTTTTGCACAAACAGAGTTATTAACCCTTTGAGTTTTTAGTGATTCACAATGCGTTGGGCACCCCTCTGGCACCCAAAGGGTTAAAACATGTTTATGCATGACTTAAATCTATAATTTCTGCAAATAATAGATTCAATTAAACCACAAACCCACCTTCCAGTAGTCCTTCATTATCACAATTAGTTATACATTGACTGCATGGATGCTATAGACATAAGGCACTCACACCCACTCACACCCACTCACACACGCAACACTCACAATCTAATAACCGTACCCCGTCACCTAACCTCCTCCCCCCCCTTTTGTTTTGGTCTCTGGAATGCCCGCTCTGTGTGTAACAAACTAACAGCTGTTCATGATCTGTTCATTTCTCATTCCCTAAACCTCCTTGCCATCACTGAAACTTGGCTCACATCATCAGACACTGCCTCCACTGCCGCACTCTCATATGGAGGCCTTCAATTCACACACACACCGAGGCCTGGCAACAGGCAGGGAGGGGGAGTAGGCATCCTGCTGCCCCCTAACCATATATTTCAGGTACTCCCCACTGTTCCCTCTCTTTCCTTCCCTACATTTGAAGCTCACACACTTCGCCTCTTCTCTCCCCTCCCCCTGCGTGTCGCTGTCATATACAGGCCACCTGGTCCCACTGCACAATTCCTTGATCACTTCACCTCCTGGCTCCCTCACTTCATGTCCTCTGATGTCCCTACTCTCATCATGGGTGACTTCAACATCCCTATAGATAATCACAACACCCCCCCTGCCCTCAAACTCCTCTCCTTAACAACCTCCTTAGGCTTATCGCAGTGGACCAGCTTTCCCACACACAGTGATGGTCACACCCTCGACTTGATCTTCACTAACCTCTGCTCGGTCTCCAACTTCTCTAATGTCCCCTTTCCCCTCTCTGACCACCACCTCCTCACCGGTAACCTCATCATACCACGCAAACCCATCACCCCCGCCACAATCAAGCGCATGCGGAGAAATCTACATTCTCTTGATAAGCAACAATTTTCCACCTCCCTGCAGCCTATCCTCAACCCCATCCTCACACTTACTTGCCCAGACAAAACTACTGCTCTCTACAACAGCACTCTCACTTCAGCCCTTGACATCGCTGCACCTGCAACTCCACGCCACCCACGCACAACCCCACTACAACCCTGGCACACAAGACTAACGCGATACCTCCAAAGGTGCTCACGCACTGCTGAAAGGCACTGGAGGAAATCGCGCTCCACAGCCGACTTCACACACTGCAAATTCATTCTCCGTTCGTATAGCTCTGCCCTCTCCCTGGCTAAACAGTCATTCTTCTCCTCTCTAATTTCTAATCTTTCCTCCAACCCCAAACGCCTTTTCTCAACCTTCACATCTCTTCTAAACCCACCAACACAAACACCTTCCACTAACTTCTCTGCCCAAGATCTCGCCAACCACTTCAAGAACAAGATTGAATCTATCAGACATGACATTTCATCACTACCACCCTCACCCAGCCAGCCCAGCCCTGTCGCCTCTCCCACACACACACTAAGCTCCTTCCCACCTGTCACTGAGGATGAAGTCTCCCTTCTCCTCACTCGCTCAAACCTAACCACATGCCCTCTCGACCCAATCCCATCTCAGCTCACCCAAGAACTCTCCCCTCTACTAACTCCAATCCTTACTCACTTATTCAACCTCTCTTTGTCAACCGGCACCTTCCCATCCTCTTTCAAACATGCACTAATCACTCCCATCCTAAAAAAACCCTCCCTAGACCCAAACTCATTGTCAAATTACCGGCCAATTTCCCTACTCCCGTTTGCCTCCAAGCTTCTCGAGCGCCTTGCATATAACCGGCTCACTAAATTCCTCTGCTCCCATTCCCTGCTAGATCCCTTGCAATCCGGATTCCGCCCTCATCACTCCACTGAGACTGCCCTCACTAAAGTGGCCAATGACTTGCTCTCAGCCAAGTCTAAAGGCCACTACTCCCTACTCATTCTTTTGGACCTGTCAGCCGCATTTGACACAGTCGATCACCCACTCCTCCTCCAAGCCCTCCACTCCCTAGGCCTCTGCGACACTGCACTCTCCTGGTTCTCATCTTATCTCTGCAACCGCTCCTTCAGTGTTTCATACTCCGGCTCCACTTCCCCACCCCTCCCACTGTCTGTTGGTGTGCCCCAAGGATCAGTACTGGGACCCTTGCTCTTCTCAATCTACACTGCTTCCCTTGGAAAACTAATAAACTCCTTTGGGTTTCACCATCATCTCTATGCTGATGACACCCAAATATATCTTTCCTCCCCAGACCTCTCTCCTTCCCTCCTGTCCCGAGTGTCTGACTGTCTGTCTGCTGTGTCTTCCTGGATGTCCTCCCATCAACTCAAACTTAACCTTAGCAAAACTGAACTAATTCTCTTCCCTCCATCTGCAACCAGCCTTATCCCAAACATTACCCTCACCGTTAACAACACTTCCATCACACCAACCCCTACAGCACGCTGCCTGGGGGTCACATTTGACTCTGCCCTATCCTTCATTCCTCACATCCAGTCAATCTCCAACTCATGCCGCCTCCACCTCCGCAACATCTCTAGAATCCGACCCTTTCTCACAGAAGACAGTACCAAAATTCTAATCCAAACACTCATCATGTCCCGTCTTGACTACTGTAACTCTTTACTAATTGGCCTGCCTCTCACCCGAATAACCCCGCTACAGTCCATAATGAACTCTGCTGCAAGACTAATCTACCTCACTCATCGCTTCTCTAACACCACACCCCTCTGTCAGTCCCTACACTGGCTCCCGTTAGCATACAGAGTCAAATTCAAAACTCTGGTGCTAACTTATAGAGCCCTCACTAACACTGCACCCCCCTATATTTCATCTCTCATTTCCAAATATACTCCCGCCCGCCATCTTCGCTCTGCACATGACCTTCTGCTCTCCACAGCTCTTATTACATCCTCCCACTCCCGCCTACAGGACTTCTCCCGTGCTGCACCTGAGCTGTGGAATTCCCTCCCCCGCCCCATTAGACTCTCCCCCAGCCTTCAAATCTTCAGACGCTCCCTGAAGACTCACCTCTTCAGGGAGGCCTATCAACTGCCTCCATAAACATCATCACCAAGATTCACCCCTTGCACGGACTACTGCACTCAATGGCACTTCTCACTCCCACCCACTGACTGGCAGTTCATGTGGCAGGAGGCACTTAAACACAATAGCACTTACTCCTTCTGTATCAAACCTACCTTCCTCTAGACTGTAAGCTCTCACGAGCAGGGCCCTCTGATCCTCCTGTTCTACACATCTGATTGTACTATTTAATACCACTGTATGTCTATTCCCCAATTGTACAGCGCTGCGGAATTAGTTGGCGCTATATAAATAAAGAATAATAATAATAATAATAAGGCATTGCTTCTCTTGCATCCAAGGAGTTAACCTCTCCACAAGAATTTGCAACTTCCCTTGCCAAAGGTGAAAGGGCTTATGTGCTGTATTTAATTACATTACCAGATGTCCATTTTAATGCAGGGCACCTAAGAAAATGTCATTCTGCAGGAGTGCACAATAACAAGTGGAACCCTGCAGTGTGTGGTTTTCATAATGTCCTGATTTAAAATGGAGATCTGGAGGCGATGCACTAAAGTGTGATAGGAAGGTGATAAATTAAGTGATATCACTTCTCCAATGTGCATATTTTTCTAAGGAACCAGTACACTAAGATGTCTCCAGCTTTGGAGATCTTAGTGCATAAGCTCTATAGAATAACATAGGACTGGGAGAATTTATTTGACTGGAGTAGTTCACTCCACATTATCACCTCTTTATCACTCCTTAGTTCATAACCCCCAATGTCTCATTATGCATATATCAGAAACTTAAAATATAACAAATCAACAAGTGAAATTAAATAGTGTCAATTTAAATGCTGGGTAAGAGCCAGATTCAGTAGTTGTCTGGCTGGTGTGGTAGGAAGAACTGGTGCAGTTCTGGAGCAAACCAACTGCACCATAGAGTATAAATAGAAAGACCCAAAAAGGGGATTTTTGTGTACTTACTGATACATTATTTTCTTATTAGGAAGCAAGGAAGGTAGAGATCCCACCCCAGCTCCATTTTACCTGCAACAGTCATTCTCCATTTTAACAAATAGCAAAGACAGAAGAAAAAAGTAGGGCAGAAAGGCGGTCACCCATATCAGAGAACCCAAAGGACACCCCTGCCTGGAACGCACACAGCTTTTTTTCTCCGGGGGTAATGTCCTGTGTTACATGATGACTAAGAGAAAAGGAATTGTGCTCAGAGCTTTCAGAGTAAATCATGAACTACTTGATTAATATTTGGGGTTCCCTGGGATGTATTATCATTATGGGACGTCGGATTGAAAAGAGCCTGATTAGAGGGCTGCTTGTAAAGGACAGATAAGAAATAGGGATTCATGGGATTTGGGGGGCTTACTGCCGGGCAAGACCCGGTGGTAGGGGCTGCTGCCTGTTTATAACGGCTTGCAGCCCCTCCCACAAATTCAGGCAATCATTTCCATTTGTGCTCAGGGCTTTCAGAGTAAAGAATGAACTACATGATTAATATTGGGGTTCCCCGGCATCTATTATGCCTATAGGACGTCAGACTGAAGCAAGCCTGATTAGAGGCCAAAAAGAAGACAAATTAGTGCTTAAATACTTTATTAAATCATATCATTTTGACAAACCACATAAAGATATGTTTCATTTCACAGTCTGGTTCAGGTATATATCTGGTATAACAGTTAGGACTCCATCTCCCCAGCCTCTGAATGATATGGGCTGGAACTTGATTCTTAGAAGCGGAGGAGGCAGCTCCTTAATGAGTAGCCTGAAAATTTGGATTCATTGTAACCAAGCCTGGTTAACATTGCCCGGAGATATTTAATGAAAACTGAGGTAGTGAGAGGACCATGCGGCATTGGAAGCAATGGAATGTGATCTGGTATGTCTATGATTGAGTGTTGTAATTTCTGCAGTGTTGTGACCAGGCACCATTTGCGTGAGAAAATAAGGGATGTGGTAACCTTGATGAGACTGGTCTGTTTTAGAATGGGATAGAAACAGTGAGCAGTGATCTGACTTAACCGTGAGCTGAGATTTAATGAGAAAAGGTACTGCACTGAAATGAGCGGTGAATTCGCCTGGCCTAAGAAAGCCAAAAAAGGCCAGACAAATGGTCATCTGAATAATCAAAGATGTGCGATTACCTAAAGGGCGTGACTCTAAAAGATTAAATATTTTCCTGAAGATTTTACCTGTTATAGGAGAACATGATTGTGGGGGTGAGCAAGGAAGTTTGAATAGTCCTTTGATGAACAGTTTAACTTGAAAGTTAGAAAATAAAGAAGGTTGGTGAGGTTGAAGTGAAGCTAAATGGTGTTGGAGACCTGCAACATACAATTTAATAGTGATAGGAAGAGTTTGAGTGAAGAGTGACAATAACCTGCGAATGCCAGGATGACCTTTATGCTGAACGGTTGCCGAGACTTAGTGGATGTAATAAATGAGTTAAAGCATGCCCAAGCCTTGGCATATACTTTAATAGTATTGTCAGCAAATGGTATCTAATAATGTTTTGGCCTATATTTTGGTAGAATTTTAAATCATAATTAGTAAAGATGAGCGAGCACCCCGATGCTCGGGTGCTCGGGTGCTCTGACCGAGCACCCCCTGATGCTCGAGTGCTCGGCCGAGCACCCGAGCCCCATTCAAATGAATGGGAGCACTCGAGCATTAAACCAGGCACCCCCTGCTCTGATGAGCGGAGGGTGCCTGGTCAATGTCCCCCTTCATCTCCGCTATGCCCCTCTTCCACAATGTCCCCCTTCATCTCCTATGCCATAGCGGAGATGAAGGGGGACATTGTGGAAGAGGGGCATAGCGGAGATGAAGGGGGACATTGTGGAAGAGGGGCATAGACTCTATGCCCCTCTTCCACAATGTCCCCCTTCATCTCCGCTATGCCCCTCTTCCACAATGTCCCCCTTCATCTCCTCTATGGCATAGGAGATGAAGGGGGACATTGTGGAAGAGGGGCATAGCGGAGATGAAGGGGCACATTGTGGAAGACGGGCATAGCGGAGATGAAGGGGGACATTGTGGAAGAGGGGCATAGAGTCTATGCCCCTCTTCCATAATGTCCCCCTTCATCTCCGCAATGCCCCCTTCATCTCCGCAATGCCCCCGTACCTCCATTCCCTGGTGGTCCAGCGGAGCGTCTTCGGATCTGTGCCTCTTCCGGCACAGATCCTCTTCACCCGAGCATGTCGGGCGAGCACATGGCGGTACTCGTACGAGTACCGCCATGTGCAGAGCAGAGCGATGCTCGAGCCGATCCGAGCATCGGCCGAGCACGCTCGCTCAACACTAATAATTAGGTCTTGCATTGGTGGTGGCTGGAAAGGATGCATGTCTGCCGTAGGATAGATTTTGAAGATCTCCTGAAACTTAAAGTGAGACAACGCGTAAGCTGCAAAGTTGGGATCATCAGAATATTGAACATAAATAAAAAACTTGTGGTACAACGAAAACCATGTCAATCTTCTGAGGAACATCATGGCTGGAGGGGAGGGAGAATGACCTTTAGATATCATGTCAGCTGCCAGAGCGTTGTTTGTATTGAAAGTTACTGCTTGACCTGACCAGTATTTGCCCCATATAGCTGCTGCTGCTATGACTGGGTATAGATCAGCTATCACTGGAGTGATGGGTATATTTATTACTGTTGTAGGCTATGATTCTGCTAACCAGTAGTTTTTAAAAATGGCTGAAAAACCTTGCCTAACTGATGCATTGGAGAAAACTACTGGAGAATTTTATTGCTGTGATGGTGGAAACATAATGCGCCCATTTCAATATCTGAGGATCTTATCCCACATGGTAAGATCTGACTTAGCTTCTGCATTGAGCCTGATTGTGCTGTAGCTATCTGGAACTGAGGACATAGTTGCAGTAAGTGGGAGATAAAAGCTCTTCCTTGTTGGATGATTTTAAGAGCAAAGTTCAAGTTTCCTAACAAGGACTGAAGATCTTTCTTATTTAAATATGTTGAGTCTACTATACTTTGAATACATATTAGCTTGTCCGTGGGTAATCTGGCTTCCTTATGTAAAGAATCTAATTTAATGCCTAGAAATATGACTGAGGTGGCCAGACCTACTGTTTTCTCTAAAGCAACAGGGATAGCTAGTTGAATGAACAAATTTGTTAACTTACTTAGGTCTGTAGGGAATTCAGTAAAAAAAACTCTTACCTTTGAGATGATCAAGAAAGATCCAGCATAAGGCATCAGCAAAAACATAAAACAGTTGAGGACTGCTTCTAGAACCAAATGTAATCCGATTGTGTAAGCACTCACGCTTACCTTTTGCTCAGGAGGGGATCCGGCCGCTCCGGTGCTCAGGTACTTGTATGGGCGCCGGTCTCCTCTCTTCTGCCCCATGTGGCTCCTGCCGCGAATACAGGCTTCCTCCCCAGGCCAGAAGAGTTGGGCACTCGTCACTGGGTTTCCCTCAGGCTCATTATGTGCTCCACCTCCTGGAGATGGAGGAATTAGTACTTACACTGCCTGGACACCACACCAGTTGCCCTTTCGTGGTGTTCCAGTGCAGTTCTATTTAGCTTGTGTTTGTGTATGACCCTTGGCTTGGTTATCTGTCTCTCCGGTGTCCAGTGTTGTGGCTTGTCTGACTACCTGCTTGGTGTTGGATCTTCGTCTCTGGCTGACTACCCGCTCTGGTATTGACCCCTGGCTTGTCTGACTATCTGCTTGGTATTGACCATCGGCTCTGGCTGACTACCTGCTCTGGTATTGACCCTTGGCTTGTCTGACTATCTGCTTGGTATTGACCATCGGCTCTGGCTGACTACCTGCTCTGGTATTGACCCTTGGCTTGTCCGTACTACCTCCTATTCTGACTGCAGGCCTGAGTCAGTTATCTCCTTGTGGCAACCTGTACATTTCTTTCCCGGGTCCTAACCTCAGTCATTACTCTATATCTTTCCTGGGTCCTAGCCCCAGTCTCGCTATACCTTCATGGGTCCTAGCCACAGTTGGAGCTATTTCATGGTTGCCGTTATAGTATCCTCGAGAAGCAGCCTCCTATTTCTGGTAGGAACTGCTTGCTTCGTGCCTATTCACTTCACTATCAGTATCTGTGTGATTTACAATTGTCTATTTACACTGTTCAATAAAGGTGGTGTTTCAAATCTGTACTGACTCTTGTCCGTTCCTTGATATCCGTGACAGTACGAAAGGGCCACGATGAGTACTGAAGGTACAGAAAACCCACCGGTCCAGAGCATCTTGGCTAGAATGGACGGTTAGGATCAATGTATTGATCAAGTATCCTTTGTCATGCAGACACTGTTAAAATATACGGCTCACCTAGACCGTCCCAGTAGACAACCAGTGGCCCATACTGGTACTGTTCCATCACCGGTTGTTATTGCTGCTCAGGAGCCCACTGTTCCCAGGGGAATATCCGCATCTGCTCCACTCCCTCAAAGGTACGAGGATAACCTGGTACTTTGCCGCCATTTTCTTAATCAGGTGGGCATATACCTGGAGATGGTACCTCATACATCCCCTACACAGCATAGTAAAGTAGGGTTCATGATTTTGCTCCTTTCGGATAAGGCTTTGGCATGGGCCAATCCACTGTGGGAGAATAATAAACCCATCATCTATAATTTTGCGGAGTTCATGGCTGAAGGAGGAGTAGTGGGGAATAGGAGACGGAAAAGCTCCTCCTTCCTAGCTGATGCAGAATTTGAGCTGTTTCTCCTAGTTAACTCTTCCATTATTTGGGGTGACTGTCCAGTCCCTAAGAGTTGATCCTCTTTTTGAGGGAGTTGCTGGAGTTTCTGCCACTGGGGCTTCAACTTCAGCCAGGACTTCATCTCCTTATCCTTCCATGATGTATCTAAACAGATAATAGCATAATATTTAAGGTAAATGAGCAAAATTTAGTGCAGAATATAACTTAATCTTCATAAAGTGTTGCATTCAATGGATATTTGTCTATTCTGATGAGAACTTTGAACTACTTGGTAAGAGCCTTCGGCCTCTTACGAAGAGGTAAGTGCTCGTGACTTGAATTAATTTCCTTGATGAGGTAACGTCTTAAATGTAAATGAACCCTTCTATCCTTCGGCCTCTATAACGAGGTAAGGGTAGAAGAAATCAGGGTTAACGTTACCCGAGTTTTATGCTCATTACTTATGTAATTTCCTTCAGCCTCTACAAAGAGGTAATCTTTAGATGTAAATGAACCTTTATAGCCTTCGGCCTCTGTGAAGAGGTAAGGTCTTGAAATGTAAGTGAGGCTTTCTAACCTTCATCCTCTACGAAGAGGTAAGGATAGAAGAAAGAAGATAAATGTACTTAATTATAAATGGAAATCATATTATAGCCTTTCTAACCTTCAGCCTCTATGAAGAGGTAAGGATAGAAAAAATTAGGCTTAATATATTGAATTATAAATGGGAATCTATATATATATATTTTTTTGTTTTGTTTTGTTTGTTTGGTTTTTTTTTTTGTTTTTGTTTTTTTTTGCTTACATCCCTACTAGGGAAGAAAAGGATCCCAGGCGTGACCTGGACCTTGCCACTGTGACCAGACAACAATACCATAGGACCCTTGATGAACCATTGGTATCCCTTTGATATGCCCTCCATCTCCGTGAGAAGCTCATGCCAGCCAAGATCATTATTAATCACCCAAATAAGGATGAGGCGTAGAAATTGTACTGATATAATCATCCTCTCCTATTGCTACAGCAAGGGGGATGATTAGAACCTGCAATGACAGGTGCGTGATCAGTGATTTCAACTTAAAATTATAGAAATATGATTATATGCAAGTGCTTATAGATGTGATTGAAACAAGCTCCGCTTGCCTTAATAAGATAAATTACCTGGAAATTTAGAACTGCGTGCAAATAAAATGGTTTACGTTCAGCATCTGTGGGTATAGTGACAAAGAGGGTAATGGTAATTATTTTAAAATAAGAATATTATGTAATAAATTAAAAACTAGGACTTCTATATTGTCAGACCACAGATGACCTTGTACAACATAAACAAGATATCATAGCTAAATTTAAAAGGTTTGTCCGAAAGGAGATACCTGAAAAATATTCAGATTATACTGTGACCAAGGGCAGTTCTGAACATCAGTTGAACCTCAGATGAAGTTGGATCTTGGGGTGAAATCTGAGCTGTCTTATAAACGGTTATAAGGCTGAATCCTGCGGGACTGAACATAATTAAACCTTGCAATTGTGAGCATCATAGTGCTGTTGAAAAGACTATAAAAGAAATATAAAAAAGGATTTAAAGACATGTTAACCATCTGATTAGACTTTAAAGAGTAGTTTGAATATTGTGTATTTCGTGAATAATTGATAGTAGCTATATGACAAGAAAGAGCCTTTATGTGTACTAGAAGATTTACCTAAAACGTAACTGCTATAATGTGCAGACGAGCAACCTGCTGATAGATCATTAGGATATAGCGTAATAGTTCAAATGAAGAACCTTCTCTGCGTGAGACCATGCCTGAGGTACGCTAAAACATTAACACAATAGAGAACGTTGCTAAATAGGAGTGAGTTGAAAACAAACTGATATAATCTATATTTATAAGATCAGTTTAAAACATGACTGCTTATGCAATTGGAAAAATGATGCATGATGTAAAATGCTGAGTAGAGCTTTATCACGATTCAAATTATTAAAAAACTTACCTACAGAGTGGTACCTGATCCTTGAGGTACAGCATGCCGGGTAGGACTGGATTCAAATCAAGTGTGCATGTGCTGAGACGGTGCTTGTTGATGATGTAAACTGAAGCCTCAAGATCTTACTGCCTAGCAAGACCTGGTGGTAGAGGCTACTGCCTGCTTATAATGTCTTTCAGCCCCTCCCACAAATTCAGGCAATGTCTTCCATTTATCTTTAAGTACACAAAAATCCCCTTTTCTCTTTTGTCTATTGTGGAACATAGGAATCATGGGGGATACACCAAAAGCTAATCCACCAAGAGACCAGGGTTGGAGAGAAAACCCCTCAGGAATACAAATTAGCCTTAAAAGAGACAAGCTAGAAACAATCACGAACCTCAGGTTTCAACGAATAATGAAACATCAAATGAAGTAACAGCAAAAGGTTACTGGGAGTGAAGGCAAAAAAGGCTCCTAGACAGGTAATAGGGCTTGTAGGACCTTCCATTCAAAACTGGCTTCAGCTGGAGGCTAGAATATTGACTCATTAATGTTTGGAAAATGTGTGAAGAGATAACCACATCACCACCTTGCAAAACTGCTCCTTTCAGGCCTAGTTCTTGAAGGCCCAGGATGCACCCACCACTCTGATGTAGTGGGCTGTGACTGTAAAGGCATAGGTCTGGTGAATGTTGGCCAAAAAGGCACCATCACCTTAGATGCCACTGGACCTGTACATGGACCATCAGGAATAACAAAAAGTCAGTCCAATCTGTGGAAAGGTTTTGGGGAATGAATGTAGAACTTCAAAAATCACACTGCATTCAAGCAGTAAAGCTCCTGCTCTCATCAGTAAGACAGTGTCGGCCAAAAAGAAGGAAGAAGAATTTCCTGACTGTTAGAAAATTCAGAAACCACCTTGGGAAGAAACCCAAATGGAGCTTGCAAAACCACCCTATTTTTATGAAAGATCAGACAAAGCCTGTAGTTGGCAACAGACCAGATACTTCTGCTATCAAAAACATAGTCTTGAAAGTAAAGGAATAAAGGGATACAGATGCCAGAGGCTCAAAAGTATCCTTCTGGAGCACACCCAGGACTAGGTGTGCACTAGGACAGGAAAGTGGTATCCTGGAAGACAGGGTAGGCATGATCCACTCCTTACACAAAGCGTTGCACACCAGTCAGCAATGCAATATGCCTTTGAAGAAGAACAGAGCTGAAATATGTACCTTGAAATGACTAAGACTAAGTCTGGTAGACAAAAGGGATGTGGTTGCAACCTGTGCCTTCATACCACTGGAAAAAGAAAGCTAGACCCTCTGATACAATTTAGATAAACTGGCTTGCAGGTCTTTATCATAGTAGCAATGATGAAACACTTCTTCCTCAGGAAAATGGCTTCAAGAGCCAACCTGTCAAGGCTAACCTTTCCACCTCTGTGTGATACAGAGAACCCAGAATCAAGAGGTCCAGCAGGAGTGGAAAAAGAATCAGCTCTGCAATGGACAGACTGAGAAGATGCGAGAACCACGCCTGAAGAGGCCCATAAGAAGCAATCAGGATTGCATGCTCCCACTCCATCCTGACCTTCCTCAATACTCTGGAGATCAGAGGAAAAGGAGGAAACACATACACCAGGAGAAACTGCCACAGAATACTCATCCCATTCACTAACAGAGCAAGAGGGTCCTGGATTCTGAAACAAAACAGGGGACCCTTGAAGCTAGCCCAAGATGCCATCAGACATACAACCAGAAGATTCCATGCCTAAAGTATGGAATTGAACACTGTCTAGTTGAGTTCCCAGGTTCCAATTGCTATCAGCTGAGAAAGTCTGCTCCTTTGTTGTCTACTCCCACAATGTGCACAGTCAAGAGAGCTGGAAGTTGAGCCCAAGCAAGAATCAGAGAAACTTCTAACCACTCAGCTGCACTTCTGGTCTTTCCTTGGCAGTTGACATAAGCCACCACAGTTGCAATGTTAGACTGAATCCACCCTGGCAAACCCTGGAGTAACTGGGACCCATAAAGAAGAGTAAGGTGAATTGCCTGAATTTCAAATATTTTGCTGTGCAGAAGGCTCTCACTGTCGGACCATGGCCCTAGGTCATCTGTGAGCTAAATGAGGCTCCCCAGCTATTCAAACTGACATCTGTTGTGGCTATGGACCAGTTCAGTATGACCAACAGATGACTCAGACCCAAGTGAATGAATGTGGGCAGACACAGCTACCATAATCTTTTTCGAAAACCTGTGTAACATGCCCCAGCCCAAAAGGGAGGACTGTGAGGTGAAAATGATGGTCTTAAAAGGCAAATCGAAGGAAACGCTGATCTGTATAAATGGGGATATGAAAATAAGTGTCTTCTGTATCCAGGGAAATGAAAATCTCTTCTGGACACAGAGCACCGATGATAGAGCATAAAGACTCCATCTTGAAACAAGGAGTAAGAACTAAATGATTACGACGCTTCAAGCCAGGGGAAGGACAACAGCTACTTGAACTGTTAAAAGGTTGGAATAGAATTCCATGAACCTCTGCTGTGGGGGAACAGGTACCAAGACCAACATATCAAAGAATCTGTTTCTAGAAATAAAATGCCATGCATTGAAATCTCTGTACTAACCTTCCAAAATCACCCTGTGACAGAGACACAGATGTCCTCCAATCACCGAAATCATGCAGAAGTAAACTCGTCAACAGGGAGCTTTTGGGTACTTTTTTTGTCTGCCCAAGATTGCTTGGATTTCAGGGGTGAGCATACCTCGCTCTCAGAGGCAGTAGAAGCCCTGGGAGTATACTAATACTGGCAGGGGTATTGAAAGCCAGGTATTTTCTGCAAAAAGGACTAATGCTTGGTGGTAAACAAAGGCAACAGAGCACTCTTGCCCCCAGTAGCATGGCTATTGACTTTCTCCAATTCTGGTTATTGTGCTTACCCACAAATGGGAGAGGGATTTCTTAGAAGGCTAGTCCAAATCTTCAACCAAAGGGTATTCCACATTGATCAGAGTGCTAATTACTTATCAATTAAATTTGTCATATCAAAGGCAGCCTCAGCAAGATATGCATTGGCCTGAAGGATCTAAGAAATAGAAAGAACAATATCCCTTGAATAAACTATCCCTAACAGGAGCTCCCCCAAACGGCCATGGCCCTAGTCACTCATGCCGTATAAAAGGCTGGGTGCTTAAGATGGACCCTGAGGCCATGAAATTCACCTTAAGATGATAATCTAGCCATTTATTTGCTTGATCCTTCAATACAGCTATGTCTACAACTTGCGATGCTGTGTTCTACAAAGCCAAGAAGTAGGAGGGTCAGCTGCTGGGTTGGTAGCCCACTATAGAAGAAGGGAAGTAAAAGAAAATGTAATTTCTTATCTGGTGATTTCTGCTCCTTAAGAATCACATGGTCAAGGGAATGAGAGAGAGGGAAATTCACTGCATTCCATTTGTGTATCTTAAAAGTCTGGAGATGAGAAAGTCTAAGCTAAGGCCCGAAAAATGCCCTCTGCAGAAAAACCACAGATTCCTCAAATGACTCCCCATGAGTAGGAGAGGAAGCAATGTCTACCTCTTATGTTTCCCTCTCCTTCATAGAAAAAACCCTTCTACAATCCCACTCCAAAGGGTTAAACAATCTTTTAGGGAGATCAGGGTCATAGAAACATAGAATTTGACGGCAGATAAGAACCATTTGGCCCATCTAGTCTGGTTCCAGGGCTAAAGAATCCCATTAATAGATGTAAGAATAGCAGCCATAATGGAAATAAGGATTTTAACCCATACAGGCTCCTAATCAGAGGAAGAAGGGCCAGAAGCTGGCTGCATAGGGGTCTGCGAACAAGAGGATCATAAAGTACCAGCAACATCACTGCAGAGACTAGATTGACAGAAGGATCAAAGTGGGTATTGAAGAGAAACTAAAGCTCTAGTGGTCTTAGACTTCCCCATATCTAATGTTAAGCATTGTCGAGCAGACCCCAAAAAGAGAACACGGAACAGAAAATAAGATTAACGCCTTAAGGACCCATGATGGTCCTGATACATCATGGGTGAGAGAGACATAAGGACCCATGATGTACTAGGACCATCATGGATTTCAGGGCTCCCCGCGCTGGAGCCGTGGTCCTTAAGTACCACCCGTGTGCGTGCACGGACAGTCCTTAATGGGTTAAAACACCAAATAATGGTTCCTTTTTCCCCACAATGAACAAAAGAGAATATAACCTTGATTTAAATGGCACCTTTTATCCACTGAATACTACAGAGGTCTCTAACATATTGCTTTGCAATGTATTGGAGACTTTTCTAGTATTCAGTGTCTACCAGGCCACAGAGAATCAATTCGTATTGATCACTAGGATTTTCTGGCCGGAATAAAATAAGTAAGTGTTTATTATTATTTGGTGTCAGTTGGGGAATTTTATTTGTACTCTACTGTTCAGATGGTTTGTCAATTTGCTCTTAAAACATGAACTTAGTGTGTGCATGCACAACGATACACTGACACATATACAAGAAAACAGAAGACATGCATTAACACACACAGATACATATACACTCTCTACTGGGCATTATGTTCAAATGAAAAGTGGAGGAACTCTAGCATACCAACTGCACCATAGCAAACAAATAAACAATTACCAAAAATTCCAATTGATTCACAATGCATTGTAGGCCTCTCAAGCATTTGAGGAGTTAAAAGTCCAATTTAAATAAACTCAAATTTTTTTATATTTCTTCTATGGTGCAGTTGGTTTTCCCCATAAAGACTCCACTTTTCTTTTGAACATAAGGCACGGTGTGCTCACCTCACCCACACTTTATAAGTCTTGGAAATTCTAATTTGTATGGGTTTCCTCTTCTCAGGTCGCCGGGCTTGTCTGGGGGAGCAGTTGGCTAGGATGGAACTCTTCCTCTTCTTCACCTCCCTGCTACAATCCTTCACCTTCGAGATCCCCAGTAAACAGCCACGTCCAGTGGAAGATTCAGTGCTTACAATAACTCTGTGTCCCAAACCTTATGAAATCTGTGCCAACAAGAGATAGGTTCCCTTTAATACTGTAATAAGTAAACATTCAATTGCAAATTACTGTAGTCCTGTATCTTTAAATAATTTACTACCAGCCAGTATCCATAACATTACTGTTATTAGGTCAGAAGCCCTGAAATTTGGTCTTAACCCTGTAAGTAAGGTGAACCTGTTTCCTTTCTAACATTCAGATATAATGCTGAGACAGGGAGGCAGAGTGCCATTCCTTGGCTTTAGTATGTCTTTTCAAGAGGGGTCAACTGAACTCAGTGGATATGAGTGCACATCCTGCACTTTCTCTATAAACATTTTGTATGAAAAACAAATATGCTATTGGAATTTTCCCTTGTAAGAAGTGTTTTCTCACTGCTTTAAGCTCTCCCATATACATAGCTTTTTGTCAGCAGATGGCACTATTTCTAAAAGTTTGATTTAGAAAAGAACATGTTTGACGAGTAAAAATGTTTGAATTAAAAATCTCACAACAGTGTAATATAATTGTTTTACTCAAATTGAAAAACAAAAGAAAACAAAAGGAAACCCTGCAGTACTATCACACTCAAACGGCTCAAACTATTTCATAATTTAGTCTGAAAGGAACACCCTAAGACTTAAAATTAAAAGTTATTTTAAAAATACACATAAAAGGAAAAGGATATTGCTATATGTTTATAAGTCACTAAAGGGCACTGCTAATGTAAAAAGAAGATGGATTTAAACTATAATAACTCTGGAAATATGCACCTCTCAGCATTGGCAATACCCTTATTTTACTCAACAGGAAACATGCTACAATATACATTTTTTCATAAAAAAAGTTTACTGCTCCTTTAACCCCAAAAAGACCACACCAAGTAATGCATTGCACACCATTATGCTGCACAAACCACTGAAAGGTTTTAAAGGGGAGATGATTAGCATGGTTCCACTTGCCACTAGCTCCAGTGATGCACCATAGGCAGTAGCAGCACCACAACTAGCCACCACCACTTCAGGTATATGTGGAGAAAAGAAGTTGGCCAATAATGCTTCTTCTACTGCACCTCCACAAAAATCATGGGTGTGTTGTTGGAATTTAACATTTTCTGTGCCTTTCATCAGCAACTTCAATGTGCACAGTGTGTGTGAAATAGGGGAAGGACTGGGTACAAAGGACACATTTGCACTCAACATCAAACTGGCACAATTGAAAACAAACACCTTGATGCTTAGGTCCGCAATGTCAAATCAGTTTTCCTCAGAAACCAAGTACTACTGCTGTCACTATGCACCTTGTCAGCTCTGCCAACCACAGATGACAACTTGCTGTCTTAATAATAATAATGAATCATCCCTAACATCAGCTTAACGTATTCTGCAGGATGGAATCTCCTTAGATGTTGCTTGATTCCATGACTACGATTATACTCCACTATATTGCCATGTGTGGTCAATGCATCACACAGTGTGCAATGGGTGGACATGAACTACCACATCCTCGCATCTACAGAATCGCTATCAGCTGGTGGGGGGAGGCAATGATGACAGATGTGGATCACCAGAAGTTGCAATGTGATGGAATGATGGCGTCACTTCTTTATATCAATCACCCATTCAATTACTGGAGTTACTTCCTTGCTGTCCTAATCACTTCCACTTATTCAGTACGCTTCATTTGCTCAAG
This sequence comes from Rhinophrynus dorsalis, assembly GCA_037306005.1. NCBI lineage: Eukaryota > Metazoa > Chordata > Amphibia > Anura > Rhinophrynidae > Rhinophrynus > Rhinophrynus dorsalis. The sequence goes on from CM074722.1 coordinate 118,421,482, forward strand.
AAAGAAAAATGCTACACATTGCTTATTATCCTGTTGTAAACCAAAAATTTGCACAAAACAGATGGAGACTCACCAACAGCTTCAGGGTGCTCAATCCTCTTAGGTCCTCTGATCCAGCTGTCACATATGATATATAACGTTGTGTGGGAGAGCACCCGACTCTCAGGTGAAGATTGAAAAATTGGCTAACACACATTTATTGTAACAAATCTAAGATTCAAAGACATGGACAGGATGGGACAAAAACATGAGATCAGTTAACACAGAACCATCTGACGCGTTTTGAACTTATGCGGCTCTTATTCATAGACTTAACTAACACCGGAAACATAAAAGTTTAAAAGGTATCCACCAACATTTTACTGGTCGTAAAAAAACAATGTAACCTTCTTAATTTTTTTCATGCATGCATGCAGGGAATATGTCAGCATTTACCTTCCAGAGGATAGAAAAAGTGAGGCTTCCCTGACGAGGTGGTGATATTTCATCATTAATTAATATAAGAGAAGCATATTGGATAGTTCGGCTCAAAACTAGAATGCCAGGGGCCCTTAATTGTGAGTGGGACATTGGCCACAATTTCTGATGCGCCGAATGTCCACATAACCTGGGGGGTTTTTTTGGATAACATTTGAAGCTGGGGCTTGATTTATTATGAAACTTTTAAAGTTAGATAGTCACATATATGCAAGTATGAATTTTGCATCTAATATGAGTATTTAGATATTACCAAACCTGTGAATATCTTAATATATGGGGGATTAATGTGGCCTTATTTTTGGCTTAGTTAGTAAATAGTTTTGAATAAGGTGCCTCCTTTATGGTGTTTGACAATGTTGTTGTTTTGGCCCTCTCTGCGACAAAGTATTTCCTCCCCTCTGTAAGCCTTTGGTTTGCTTCAAGTCAATAATAGTCACTTGCGGACTACCGGCTGATCCAGAGTGTATATGGACGAAAAAGGAAGGAGGTTTCATTGTTTTTACCAACCATTCAAATGTTGGTGGATACTTTTTAAACTTTTATGTTTCCAGTGTAAGCTAAATCTATCAATAAAAGCTGCATAAGCTCAAAACGCGTCAGGCAGTTCCGTGGTAACCGATCTCATGTTTTTGTCCCATTCTGTCCATGTCTTTGAATTTTAGATTTGTTAAATAAACGCCAAGTTTTTTAGCAGCTTCCTTGTGTGTTAGCCGATGTTTCAATCTTCACCTGAGAACCAGGTGTGCTCCCGCTCAACGTTATGGATCACGCTTCATTTGCTGTAGCACTCTGTACATGTGGCAATTTTCATTCACAAACCATGTTCTATTCTATTCAGTTTAATGTGGTTTTGTTGATGATTTTTCAATCTAGATATAGGAGGAGGGAGGCTATTTACATTTACTGACATCCTTTACCCACACTATTAGCAGCCATCACATGATATATTTCCTGGAAAATTCATTACTACAGTTAGGCCTGGATAAGGCCAGTGCAATATATATTATTGATCACCCAGCTCTGCAATGTATTGCTTACCCCTCCTCTGGCACTCAAAGGGTTAAATAGTACAACAGAAAGCACTGCTTAATCTTGAAAACATAGAGTACAAAATGGGTTAAGTCAAAACAGCTTCCACTAGTTAATTATACTGTCTACCAAATACACATACCCACTAGTGATGTGTGTTTGTGGACTATATATGGCAACACATAAAACACCAGAGCAAATGCTAAAAAAATAATAGGAAGGGAAGGGAGAAAGAATATAGGAAGAAAAAGAGCAAAGGTTCAGGAAGGAAAGATGCCAAGATCGTCATGCTACCAGGTAAAATATTACTTTCATTAATAAGAGAAATTCAGCCAAGTTCCCCAGTTACACTGAAAGCTAACAAAATCTCAAGTCATACGAGCATGAAGCTTTCCTTAATACATACAATCTAGCAAGAAGGCAAATTTCAGAGAACCCTTCTCAAATTTAATTGAGCCCAGATGGGAATGAAAAGGAGTAGGCGGGGATTGTCAGGTAGATATATTTAGCACACCAGTAGGGCTTAATTTTAGGACAATCTCACTACAGGTTTCACTAGAGGCTAAATTGCTGGGGATGGAGAAACACAATGATAAAATAGAGAGAATTAGTTGATCAGAAGGTATGATTCAATTTTCTATGCCAAGCCTCAATAAAGGACATAGGTAATCTGGGTCCAGTGTTATTGTAAGTGCCGCTTACCTTCCCACGCTCATGTAGCCGCCGGGGTGTGCGGCTCGCGGGGAAAGAGGACCGGTGCACTCTGGCATCCATCCACGAGACCGTCCTCCTCGTTGAGCCCTCTGGCGGCTCCTGCACATCTGAACCAGGCGCGCGTCTCAGGGAATCCCTGATGACGTCGCGACCTGGTTCTTAAGGGGGCAGCACACATTATGCTCCACCTCTAGGGGTGGCGCAATATGATTAAAAACTGCCTGGACACCACTTCAGTTGCCCATTCGTGGTGTTCCAGTGCAGTTGCTTCTTGGGCTATGTGTCTGTGTCTGTGTCTGTGTCTGTGTCTGTGTCTGTGGCTCTGTCTGTGTCTGTGTCTGTGGCTCTGTCTGACTATCTGTTCTGGTGTTGATCTGTGGCTCTGTCTGACTATCTGTTCTGGTGTTGATCTGTGGCTCTGTCTGACTACCTGCTCTGTGTATGACCCATTGGCCTGTCTGACATCCAATCTGGTGCAAACCTGTGGCTCTAGTTGGTGAACCTTACTTTGTTTGACCCCTGGCTTGGCTGACTATCTGTTCTGGTGTTGACCTGTGGCTCTGTCTGACTGCCCGCTCTCTGTATGACCCCTTGGCCTGTCTGACATCCAGTCTGGTGTGAACCTGTGGCTCTAGTTGACCAAGCCTTCCGTATTTGCTCCTTGTGTCTGACCACCTTGACATAGCCTGGGATTGTCAACTGCGCAACCAGCATACAAACGCTCCAGGGGATAACCTAGGATTGTCTTTGGTGGCTTGATGTACTTCCTCTAGCCGTTGAACCTCTGCGGCCTCCAGGTGCGGACCTGTGGCGCAGCTGGTCCTTCAGGTACATGGTCTGTCCAGGTGTGAACCTGCTTATCCTCCGAGTGCATTGGGTCGCTGGATCCGTTGTGTGTACCTGTAGTGTGGCCTCAGGTGCGGACCTGAGTCGCCCTTCCTCTGCTGCTGAATTCCATCAGTACCATAGTACCTGTTTGATCCAACCTGAAGTCCTCTCTTGACCTGTATGCTGTGCTGATTTCTTTGTCCTATCTTATTGCTAAATAAAGATTGTGTTACCTAAGTACTGGTCCATTCTCATTATTGAATCCGTGACAGTTATAAGCATTTTAGAGTATTTAAAAATGTATCTACTACCAGATTTACTGGCTAAAACAGATGTAATATAAGTGTGTACTTAGATTGTAAGCTCTATGGGGCAGGTACCTTTTTTTCTGATGTATACTCACCTGGTGTTCCCATTATGATTGTCTATATAAGCACTTAGTCACTGCATGTATTGTACCCCTTCTACACTAAATGTAAACTGTAAAGTGCCAAGTACACAGGTTGGTGCTATATAAATAAAAATGTACATATCACACCTTCCAGAGATTCAGTGTTTAAGATGCCAGTAAGGTTATGGTACAGTTTCCAGTATCAGGAACAATCTTAGAGAGCAAGCACAAGCCCAAGATTTCTAGAGAGATATTCAGAAGAAAGTGTACCATTATGGTTAACAATTAGTGTTGAGCGAGCATGCTCGGCCGATGCTCGGATCGGCTCGAGCATCGCTCTGCTCGGCACATGGCGGTACTCGTACGAGTACCGCATGTGCTCGCCCGCCATGTTCGGGTCTCCTCCCCGCACGTTTTGCGCCTGCTGCGCAGCCAATAAACGTGCAGGGAGGCTCTGACATCGGTGTAATGCCAGCAGCCATGTTGGCTGCTGGCATTACACTGATTGGCTGGCCAGAACCCGTGGTCAGGTGCTGTATAGCACCTGACCATCGAGTTCGGCTCAGTCTGAGCCAGGGAGAGCTGAGGATAGGAAGGGAAAGGCAGTGTAGGGAGGAAAAAAACAAAAATTGTGAAAAAAAAAGAACCAAAAGTCCTTTTTAGGACTACTGTGTGTGGGGGCAGCAGGTTATTTGGTGTGGGGGGAAAAAAAAAAAAAAAAAAAAAAAAAAATATATATATATTCTGTTTAGTGTGCAAAGTTGCAGATTAGAGCACATTCTGTTTAGTGTGCACAGTTGCAGATTAGAGCACATTCTGTTTAGTGTGCAAAGTTGCAGATTAGAGCACATTCTGTTTAGTGTGCAAAGTTGCAGATTAGAGCACATTCTGTTTAGTGTGCAAAGTTGCAGATTAGAGCACATTCTGTTAAGTCTTCAAACTAAAATATCAAAGTCACGTATTCCATTCAGTGTGCGTCGCCGCAGTTTAGCAGCACATTCTGAGTACTGTGCAGAGTTGCAGAATAGGAAGAAATACTGTTAAGTCTTCAAACTAAAATATCAAAGTCACATATTCCATTCAGTGTGCTTCGCCGCAGTGTAGCAGCACATTCTGTGTACTGTGCAGAGTTGCAGAATAGGAAGAAATACTGTTAAGTCTTCAAACTAAAATATCAAAGTCACATATTCCATTCAGTGTGCTTCGCCGCAGTTTAGCAGCAAATTCTGTGTACTGTGCAGAGTTGCAGAATAGGAAGAAATACTGTTAAGTCTTCAAACTAAAATATCAAAGTCACATATTCCATTCAGTGTGCTTCGCCGCAGTTTAGCAGCACATTCTGTGTACTGTGCAGAGTTGCAGAATAGGAAGAAATACTGTTAAGTCTTCAAACTAAAATATCAAAGTCACATATTCCATTCAGTGTGCTTCGCCGCAGTGTAGCAGCACATTCTGTGTACTGTGCAGAGTTGCAGAATAGGAAGAAATACTGTTAAGTCTTCAAACTAAAATATCAAAGTCACATATTCCATTCAGTGTGCTTCGCCGCAGTGTAGCAGCACATTCTGTGTACTGTGCAGAGTTGCAGAATAGGAAGAAATACTGTTAAGTCTTCAAACTAAAATATCAAAGTCACATATTCCATTCAGTGTGTTTCACCGCAGTTTAGCAGCCTTTTCTGTGTACTCTGCAGAGTTGCAGAATAATAAGAAATACTGTTAAGTTTTCAAACTCAAATATTAAAGTCACATATTCCATTCAGTGTCTTTCACCGCCGTTTAACAGCCTATTCTGTGTACTCTGTACAGTTGCAGAATTATAAGAAATACTGTTAAGTTTTCAAACTCAAATATTAAAGTCACATATTCTATTCAGTGTGTTTCAACGCCGTTTAACAGCCTATTCTGTGTACTCTGTACAGTTGCAGAATAATAAGAAATACTGTTAAGTTTTCAAACTCAAATATTAAAGTCACATATTCCATTCAGTGTCTTTCACCGCCGTTTAACAGCCTATTCTGTGTACTCTGTACAGTTGCAGAATTATAAGAAATACTGTTAAGTTTTCAAACTCAAATATTAAAGTCACATATTCCATTCAGTGTGTTTCACCGCAGTTTAGCAGCCTTTTCTGTGTACTCTGCAGAGTTGCAGAATAATAAGAAATACTGTTAAGTTTTCAAACTCAAATATTAAAGTCACATATTCCATTCAGTGTGTTTCAACGCCGTTTAACAGCCTATTCTGTGTACTCTGCAGAGTTGCAGAATAATAAGAAATACTGTTAAGTTTTCAAACTCAAATATTAAAGTCACATATTCCATTCAGTGTCTTTCACCGCCGTTTAACAGCCTATTCTGTGTACTCTGCAGAGTTGCAGAATTATAAGAAATACTGTTAAGTTTTCAAACTCAAATATTAAAGTCACATATTCCATTCAGTGTCTTTCACCGCCGTTTAACAGCCTATTCTGTGTACTCTGCAGAGTTGCAGAATTATAAGAAATACTGTTAAGTTTTCAAACTCAAATATTAAAGTCACATATTCCATTCAGTGTCTTTCACCGCCGTTTAACAGCCTATTCTGTGTACTCTGTACAGTTGCAGAATTATAAGAAATACTGTTAAGTTTTCAAACTCAAATATTAAAGTCACATATTCCATTCAGTGTGTTTCAACGCCGTTTAACAGCCTATTCTGTGTACTCTGCAGAGTTGCAGAATAATAAGAAATACTGTTAAGTTTTCAAACTCAAATATTAAAGTCACATATTCTGTGTAAGATGAAGAAGGCGGGTAAAAAGGGACGGGGAAGTGGACGTGATCCTGAAAGTTCAGGGCGCGGGTCAGGACGCGGAGAAACTGTGCCTGGTGCCAGAGCACAAGAAAGAAAGACATCCACCATACCTAGCTTCATGTCTGATTTCACAGGGCGTCGCAGGACATCACTCTCGAGGTCCGACCAGTGCGAACAGGTGGTCGGTTGGATGACAGCTGATACTGCTTCCAGTCGGTTAAGCACCACCCTGTCTTCCACCAAGTCCACTCTCAGTAGCCAAGAGTCTGGTCAACATAATCCTCACTCTGATCATCCTTCCTCCCACCATACACGGTCTGGTCAAAGAAGTGATCCCACACTGGGATATAGTGATGAGCTCGTCTCATCACCAATCCTTCATTTGACCCTCTCTCCAAGCACGCTTGCAGAGGAACATGACATCTTGTGCCCTGATTCACAACCTCTAGAGGCTACCCAATCACAAGAAGATGACAGATGTGAACGGCATTTAAGGTCAAAGGAAGTAGTGGATGATGATGATGATGATGATGAGACACAGTTGCCATTAAATCAACCACTATTTCCGTCTCAAGACCTTGTTGAGGAGAATGTTATACAGTTGTCAATGACTGAGTATGTGGTGGGATCAAGACTTGAGGAGGATGATCAGAGTGAGGAAGTGGAGGAGGACTTGGTGGACGATGAGGTGACTGACCCCACCTGGGAAGGTGTAGAGCCGAGCGATGACAGCAGTCCTGAGGGTGAGCCATCTGCAGCACCGCAACAGGCTGGAAGAGGCAGTGGTGTGGCTACAGAAAGAAGGCGGACCGCACCAAACCGGCCCGCAAATGTTCCACGGAGCACCCCCTTGCGTAAATCTACCTTGCCAAAGGGTAGGTGTTCCGCGGTATGGCGTTTTTTTAAGGAAAGTGCGGACGACAAAAGAATTGTAGTTTGCAACCTGTGCCACACCAGAATGAGCCGAGGCATGAACACTAGAAACCTCACCACCACCAGCATGATCCGACACATGGCATCCAAGCACCGTAGTAAGTGGGAGGAACGCCTGGATCGCCCACCTGTGTCTGCAGGCCACACCACTGCCTCCTCTTCCCCTGTTTTCGGTGCCGGCCAATCGCCTGTCGAAGGCGCAGGCCCGCATACCTCCCGCCCTGCACCTGTAGCATCTGAAGCACCATCAGCGACCACATCCACTTCCCTGTCCCAGCACAGCGTCCAAATGTCGTTACCCCAGGCATTTGAGCGCAAGAGAAAGTACCCAGCCACCCACCCACAGGCCATAGCACTAACCTCACACCTTTCAAAATTACTGGCCATCGAAATGCTGCCATTTAGGCTTGTGGACACTGAGTCCTTCCGCAGCCTGATGGCAGCAGCTGTCCCTCGGTACGCGGTCCCCAGCCGCCACTACTTTTCCTGGTGTGCCATCCCCGCATTACACCACCATGTGTCCCGTAACATCACCCGTGCCCTGACCAACGCAGTTACTGGGAAGGTCCACTTAACGACTGACACATGGACAAGTGCTTGTGGCCAGGGACGCTACATTTCCCTGACGGCACACTGGGTGAATGTCGTGGAGGCTGGGAGCGACTCGGACCCTGGGATGGCACGGGTGCTACCCACGCCGAGGATTGCGGGCCCTACCTCCATCAGGGTTTCCACCAGCACCTACGTTATTGGCTCCTCCTCCTCCGTTTCCACCTCCGAATTCTCTACACACACCGCCACTCCCCCATCAGCCAGTAGCTGGAAGCAGTGTAGCACTGCAGTGGGGAAGCGTCAACAGGCCGTGCTGAAGCTGATCTGCCTTGGGGACAAACAGCACACGGCCTCAGAGCTGTTGCAGGGGATTAGTCACCAGACCGAGCAGTGGCTCTCGCCACTCAACCTGCAAGCAGGCATGGTTGTGTGTGATAATGGGCGTAACTTGGTGGCGGCTTTGGAGCTCGGCAAGCTCACACACGTACCATGCCTAGCGCATGTATTTAATTTAGTGGTGCAGCGATTTCTAAAAACCTACCCCAATGTGCATGATCTCTTGACCAAGGTGCGCCGCGTGTGTGCACATTTCCGTAAGTCATCAACAGCTTCAGCCGGCCTGTTGAAGCTGCAGCAGCGCTTACAATTGCCAGCTCACCGGCTGCTGTGTGACGTGAGCACGCGCTGGAACTCCACCTTCCACATGTTGGCCCGGCTTTGTGAGCAGCAGAGGGCAGTAGTGGAGTACCAGCTGTTACACGGTCGTCGCCTCTCCGTTCAACTTCCTGTAATCAGAAGTGAGGAGTGGGAATGGATGTCAGACCTCTGCGAGGTTTTACGCAATTTTGAGGAATCGACACAGATGGTGAGCGGCGATAACGCTATTATCAGTGTAACCATCCCACTTCTGTGTCTACTGAAACGCTCGCTGCTCACAATTAAAACCGACGCTTTGCATGTGGAAGAGGTGGAAATGGGGGAGGAAGAGCTTACACAAGGTGATAGCCAGAGCACCCTCACTTCGTCTTCTCAGCGACAATTGGAGGAGGCGGAGGAGGAGGAGGAGGAGGAGGAGGAAGACACGGTTGCCTCCGCTACAGAGGGTAGCCATGGAACTTTAGTTCCATCTCTTCAGCGTGGGTGGGCAGAAGAGGAGGAAGAGGATGAGGATATTGAGAGTCAGCCTCCTGGTGAGGACAGCGAAATCTTGACTGTTGGTGCTCTGGCACACATGGCTGACTTTATGTTAGGCTGCCTTTCCCGTGACCCACGCGTTGTACGCATTTTAGACAACACGGATTACTGGGTGTTCACCCTTCTGGACCCCCGCTACAAAGAGAATTTCTCATCTCTCATTCCTCCGGTGGAGAGGACAAGCAAAATGTTGCAATACCAGAAGGTTCTTGTTGAAAAATTGCTCCAAAATTTTCCATCTGACAACGCTGGCGGCAGAGTACGTGCTACCTTGGCCAACCGAGAAGGGGAGAAAAGGGGAGCACACAGCAGTTCCGACAAAGGCAGGGCAACACTCTCCAAGGCGTGGGACACCTTCATGACACCCCGCCAGCACCCTCACCCTGATGCGCAGCCTAGTGTCACAAGGAGGGAAAAGTTTTGGAAGATGGTGAAGGAGTACGTAGCAGACCGTGTCAGCGTCCTCAATGATCCCTCTGTGCCTTACAACTACTGGGTGTCCAAGCTGGACACGTGGTATGAACTGGCACTCTACGCCTTGGAGGTGCTGGCCTGCCCTGCCGCCAGCGTTCTGTCTGAGCGGGTATTTAGTGCTGCTGGTGGCATCATAACAGATAAGCGTATCCGCCTTTCCACCGACAATGCTGATAGGTTGACACTTATAAAAATGAACAAGGCCTGGATTTCCCCTGACTTCTCCACTCCACTGGAGGAAAGCCCCGGGGGAACATAAACTCACTTTATATATGTCATTTACAATGATGGGAATACTCTGTATTCCCATTCACCCCTTCCACCCAAAAAACGGGTATATGGTTGACTCTTAATCTTCTCATCCTCCTCCTCCTCTTCCATATGCCCTGTACTATAATTTTTATATAGGGCCAGCTCACCAGCGTGCCCTGGGATATAATTTTTATATAGGGCCAGCTCACCAGCGGGCCCTGTGATATAATTTTTATATAGGGCCAGCTCACCAGCGGGCCCTGTTTGACAATTTTTATATAGGTCAGCTCACCAGCGGGCCTTCTCATATAATGTTTTATTGGGTCAGCTCTCTAGCGGGCCCTCTCATATAATTTTTTATAGCGTCAGCTCACTAGCGGGCCTTCGCATATAATGTTTAGGATGGTCAGCTCTGCAGCAGACCCTCACCCATAATGTTTTAGATGGTCAGCTCAGCGCACGTTTCCCTCTTAATCATGGCCTCAGTTCTGAAAATCAAGGAAATTTTTGGGAGAATTTGCCTCTGCGCACGTTTCCCTCTTAATCATGGCCTCAGTTCTGAAAATCAAGGAAATTTTTGGGAGAATTTGCCTCTGCGCACGTTTCCCTCTTAATCATGGCCTCACTTCCGAAAATCAAGGAAATTTTTGGGATAATTTGCAGATGATATACAAGTAAATATACAGCAAATATTGTTTGGTAACAATTTTTCGCCTAAAGTCGTTTTTATTTTCCTTTTTGTGTGTTTTATGGTCAGTCTGTAAAAATGGCGTACTACGGGCGAAAGATCGTTCCCAGCAGCGATGTTGGAGTCCAAGGTGCATCCAGACATCCTCCCTATGCTGTCCCTGAACCATTTCTGTAGTGTTTCCATCTTTTTCTGCCCTTTTCCTATGGACCAGGCACCCTCCCCTCATCAGAGCAGGGGGTGCCTGGTGTAATGCTCGAGTCCTCCCATTGACTTCAATGGGGCTCGGATGCTCGGCCGAGCACTCGAGCCTCAGGGGGTGCTCGGTCAGAGCACCCGAACATCCGAGCATTGGGGTGCTCGCTCATCACTATTAACAATGTATCTAAAAGTAGTAACCCCATCTGCTATCCAGTTTTTAAAAGAGGAGGTACACAGGCCAGGGGGGAGAGATTAGGGATTGCCATATTGCTGGTCTGCCAAACCCACAGAATGGATACCTAAACAACATTATGTTTATAAGAGAAGGGTCAACACCAAGGGTATGTTTTGTAATAGTGTAAGTCCAATCTTTCTGGAACAGTGGCTCTGTAGTAGGCTTTAACATCAGGAGCCCCCATGCCCCCACTAGTCTTCTACTATTCCATAAAAAATAAAAACATAAGTCACAGTATATCTGGTACATACATAAAGGGATTCAATATACTTTGGATTTTCATCAGGAACCAGACAGGGATAGGAATTGAAAGATTTCAAAGATATACAACAATTTTGGTAAAAATTGTTCATTAAGTTGATTGTGCCTAGCCAGGATACCATAAGCATCTTCCAAGCATCAAATTCTTGAGAAGAAAATAACAAGGGTTTAGAAAAATCAGCAGCAAATGGACCTGCAGTACTAGAGGTTAGGTCCTCCTCATGGGGAGTCAGAAGTGGAGGATCTAAATTATTGTAAAGGACTTCAGATTTAGCAAAGTTTATCTTGAATTGAGACAGGACACTAAAATGATCTAGCAGCAAAGTAGGCCAGTTTGAAAGTCTTTGAGTTTACGGTAATTCTTTCAATTCCCTGTGAGTTTCTTATTGTTTTTAAAAGAGGTTCTATTGTCAAAACAATTATCAAAGAAGAGGGGGGGACCACTGATGTGTTCCATTATAAATCGTGAAAGGGACTGAACGGAGGCCATTCACCTTTACTCTCACTCCAGGGGGCATATAGAGAGCCATTATAGTGATTAGGATATGAGACATTAAATTCCAATTTTGGTAGCCTCCATGTATTCCCACCATACCTTATCAAAAGCTACTTTATTGTCTTTTGAGAGGAGAATACTGAGAATTTTGTTTACACTAACATATTGTATAAGGGAGATCACCTTAGCTGTCTTGTGGTTGGCCTCACAAGTGGGGACAAAACTAGATTTATTCTCATTGACCAAGGCCCCCACCAGAGCTGTAATAAGGATGATCATTAATTTCACAAACAGGTTTACATCCACATTTGACAAGGAAATCGACCAGTAGCAAACACAGAAAGAGGCAACTTTGCCCTCTTTGGGAAGAACGATAATGCTTCTAGGGCCTGAGGGGCAAAACACCCCCCAGAGGCTATGGAAAATGTGTTAAGAAGGTGTCAAATATACTTATAACATGCAATTGTGAGGCCATCAGGGTTGTGATTCCAACTTGATGAAGAGGATTTAAGAGCTACACTCACTTCCATTTTCTTAAAGATCCTTTCTAAATCTGTCGGATTCACAGAAGAAATTGTTTTCAAGTTAGCTGCTTCAAGAAAAGCCTCTATCTGTTGTTTAAGGAAAAGGGGGTCAGGTTGTGGTTCAGAGTTCTTGAGATAGTAGAGTCTTTCATAAAAGGAGCAGAAAGTGGTAGCTATCTCTTTATAATCCAAAATAGAGTTACCAGACTTATTTTTAATGATAGAAATGGGGAATGCTCTCTGTTTAATCTAGCCATCAGTTTACTGTGTCTGTGCTGGTATGCTGTGTGTTGTATTTATACTAATGATTATACTTGGTAGCTTGCACAGTGAGGATGTCGTTCAAATCCTTTCTAGCCATGTCAAGAGCTAATAGAATGGACAAAATGCATTGTTCATTTATGATATTTTCCAAAATTTGAATCTCAAGTATTAGGTGATTTATTCACTTTTGGGACTGTTTTTTCTTAAAAGATCCTATCTAATCAGTTCATCCTTGATTACACATTTGTGTGCTTCCTACAAAAAAGGGGTAAGGACCACCACTGAAAGGAGACAGATTAAATTGAAAATATTCTTTCAATTTGTCTGATACATATTCAAGGTACTCCCTAGCTGTTAAAAGACACTCATTCAAACACCAGAAATTACAGATGTCTCAGCCCACAGATAGAAAAGTCTCTAATATGATGGAGGCATGGTCTGTCCATGATACAATACCAGTCTTCACTGATCTAAGACAGGAGAGAGGAAATTGATCTGTGTAGAAACTATCACTGGAATAAGAAGAGTGTGTAGATGAGTAATAAGTATTATCCTTACCCAGTGGGTTAAGTACCCTTCAATAATCTGTGAAGTGCCCATCAGCTAAATATATTTGGACTTTCTTAAGGTATGGACTTTTGTTGTGAGATTTGTCCGAGGAACAATCCATATTAGGGGAGAAGCACATATCAAAGTCACTACCAATTAACAAAGCTCCCTCTAGAAAATAATCTAGTCTTAGAAAAATCTTATGGAGGAAATCTGTTTGCTTAGAATTTGGGGCAAAAACTCACACATGAGTTATTTATCTTACTCCTAACAAAATATCTTTCCAGATCACTCAGTTCTGCTTCAAATCCCCAGGAGGAGGGAAACCAAGAGTGTATCTTTTATTTCTGCATTTGAGATGTTTTCCTCTAACAAAGTGTGTGTAAATATATAACATGGGTCTTTTCTCTCTTTCTCTCTCTCTCTCCCTCTCTCCATCTCCCTCAGGGCCATAGATCTCTTTCCAGGGATATTAAGTTTCTTAAAATTAATGGATAAGGTTTATCAATGTCTGGATAGGCATGAAGTACAGTGTCAAAAATCCGCAATCCAGGCCAGGTCTGGGGTGAGTGGCATAAATCTAGACAGGGAGCATAGGTGGCAACCAGAGGAAAAAGGTGTTTAGTGGGGGAGGGAGGATAAACATGGGAAGAAAGACAGACAAACCAAACCATGTCCTGGACAGGAGCAGCTTACCACTTAATGAAACCTCAAAATTCTGCACTAGGGATATCTTTCAGTTGTGGCTGGCCATTTTAGGGCTAAACACTACCTTGTTCTTATAACCAGCAGCTTCTGATGGCCCATGATCAAGTCAAGTGTCACAGCTGATGATTGAGCTGCCTCCCTGGTTGATCTGTGACAAGGTGTTTATGCCACCCTGTTTAAGCTCACAAAAAAATCTTCTGATAAGCACAGCACCTCCATACCTCCGTATGCTCTGGGAGATATGTTCTGGCTGTCTACAAAAATCAAATTATATCAGCCATTGGATAAACTTGGCCCTTGCTATACTGGGCCTTACAAGGCTTTTCAGCATGTCAACCATATAAGTGGACAGTTCTTAAAAATAGCAGAATCTCCTGTATCCTTCATGTATCCTTGCTGAAGTCCTATGCGTACAATTACTTTGTCCATTTTTTTTTGCCAATAGAAGATCAGGAAGAATATGTCACTGACAAAATTCTGAACTTTAAGTGAAATCTTCAATATCTGGTGAACTGGAAGGGCTATGACCCTAAGGAATGCTCTTGGATATCAGTTTTGGATGTTCTTAGAAATGCCTTGAAGAGAGCATTTCACCAAGCGTTCCCTTCTATGCCACATCTTGGGCCCATGGACGTTGTCAGTGGGGGGGAGTGGAGTGAGAATCCAGGCTCAGAGATCATGTTCTGCTATTCCATGACATTTTATTTTCTTCTCTGAACACACCAGCCCCCCCTCATTCCTGCTCTGAAATTACCTCTGCTTCTGATCATCTTGCGGGACACACCTCTCCTGACTATATCAAGCTGTCTCACTAGCTTTGCAGTGTGCATGCAAAGTGTTTACACTGGCTAACATCCCAGAACCTTGTTTCCAGTTTACAATATTTGACATTGGCCTGTTCCTAACTTTGCATGTTTGCTACCTGTCCTAATCTCTGCTATGTTCCTGACTAAGCATGTGCCTGCTGATTTGGATCCTGGATACTTTCGGCTCCTTGTAATCTTTCCTTAGAAGTTGCAATTTTGCAGTCTCTGTACCTTTACACTACTGCATGCTTACTTGCTGTGTGTCTCTGGGTATCTTGTTGTTTCCATCGATGAACAAGTGTGGTCATCTTGGTCCAGATCCAGCTCAGTTGGTTCTGGCTATTCAACCTTGATGTCAACAAATTTACCAACTTGCTTTCGCAGTTAGCATTGTTCCCAAGATACCCACCCCAGCTTTTGCTCTCTAGCAGCTCTCTGCAACAGCTTTTGGAGTTTACTTGATCTGCCAAACCATGTTTCCTCAGCAATCCTATACCATCACTGTCAAATAAATGCCTAGTTTACTCATGTCCCCACAGATCTACCCTCTGTCCAGTCAGTCAGAGTCACACTATCTCCTTTGTATCAGAAGAAGAGGATTACAGAGGATGGACACATTCTGAATCAACTAAGGTCATCAGGACCATCAGCAGCAGCACCATCCAATTGTATCATACTACTTTCATATTTTTCTAGGCATTTTGAAGTCTACAAAAAGGTTTAATTTTACTTTTCCCCTTAGGGGGATTTATAGATCATTAACCACTAGTTTTTGGATGTGGATGGAACTGTCACTGTCTGATGTAGCAGTTGGTCTATAACCTCCTTTATGGTTCTTCTATTTGGTTATTATTTTATTTTTAAGTAGAACTGAGATGACTCTGTTGCTTATTGATTTTTTCTCAGAAATCCTCAATATAGGAATGCAACCCACCCTTTAGCTCCCTTCCCTTCCAATTTCAGTTAAATTGGCCTTATTATTATTGTTTAAAAACGTTTTCATGGATTTCTATAATATTGCTATTATTTTTTATTAGCTGCAGCAAGCTAGCCCAGTATTGACCACCCACACGTTTCACCTTCTCAAGAGGCTATCTCAGGGGCAATAAACTGGAGATATTTGTAGTACTCAGTAGGATAAATGCGTCATTTAAATCAATGTGAATATTTAGTTGCCCCCTATAGTGCAGTTGATTTCCCCCAAATTGCTCTTCTTTTTTTGTGCATAAGGATGCAGTTTTCTGGAGACACAATGGAAGAGTGACTTTTTTGCTTCTGGTTCCCTGCACTATTCCAATCTATGTATTTTGCTGTTCACACTGTTTTATATAGACCAGTGGTTCTCAGACATGTCCACAGGGATCTAACAGGCCCTTTCCTTAGACTTTGTCTGCTTTGGCTCAATTGATTTAATCAAAATGATTAAGCCTTTGATTGCCTCACCTGTGCTCAAGAAAAAAAAATCATATTATTCTGTCTATAGCACAGATTTTCCAATGTGGGCAAGGGAGCAACAGCTGTTTTCGTTAAACCCATACCCTACTCTATCATCTAAACAAAAATAAAAAATCTGAAAAAGAAAGAAAATAAAAATGTGAAATAAATAAATAAATAAATGATATATCTTCCAAGATAGTGAAAAAAATTAAATTTAATTTTGAAGATACAAAAATGAAATCTAAAAGCAATTAAAAAAAATCCTTAAAATATGCTATACGTATTTTACGGATTTTTTAATTGCTTTTCGATTTCATTTGTGTATCTTCAACATTAAATTGAAATGTTTTCACTATCTTGGAGGAGATATTTATTTATTTCACATTTTTATTTTCTTTCTTTTTCTTTTTTTTGGGATTTTTTATTTTTGTTCAGATGATAGAGTAGGGTATACGTTTACAGACATATATTATCAATCTAAAAGGCTCTTTGGAAAATATCAAGACATCCAGAAGTTTGGACATCAGAGACTGAGTGGAGATGGTGAAATCTCTCCACCAGCACGAGAGTCAGCTTTAATATACATTAATAGCTGACAGCTAGGGTTGCAACCTTTTCTTACAAAAAATACCGGCCATAGCATTCTCTCCATAGACTTAACATTGGACAGAAGCCAATTTTTTACCGGCCTGCCGGTAAAATACCGGCTGGGTGGTAACCCTACTGACAACCGGAACACGTGAGTGAACATTTTATAAGTTATCTGTTTGAATATAGCATTTTACTGTATTTACACTATTGGGAGCTTCATCTTCTTTCTCCTTTGGTTTCTTTGGAGTTGTGTTTTATGGTCTATCAGTTATGAGAGGACGTGGAGAAGAGGAGCTGCCGCATACCTGGATCTGGGGCAGGTGTAATATACCCAGTGAAGTTCTGTAGCTGTTTGTCATATAAGTGACTGACAGCCATTCATTTTGTGAGTGCCCATGAGTGGGGTGTTCGTTGGCGGAGGATATAACATCTAGAGGTTTCACCGCACTAGGGTGCCCCTCTGTGCTCTCTTGTTTTTGTCATTCCAGTGTTTTCATTTATGAAAGGTTGGAGGGCATAATATATGGGGCAGCAGCTGTGAGTATACTTTTTTTTTGGGAAGGGGAAATGTTGGTATGGAATTGATGTTTGTAGATTTCCGTTATTAAGAAATCGCACACTGTAGGGCTGCACTGGTTACTGTGCAGCCTTGCAACATGAAACTTTGATAAGTGATCTGGTCATGTTACTCTTAGGTAAGGTGATCCAGTGTCCCCCATTAACCTTCTGAGCTCCAGAGGTGTGTGCAAGGTCTTGTAAAGCACCGCATTGAATAGATCCCTGGCACTGAAAGGGTTGACACAGCATGCTTATGAAAAATGTACTGTACAGGACTACACATATTCCTACACAAACAAGCTAGGGCTGGATTCAAATGGAGGTGCTAATTTTATCTTGGCTTTTATCTCCAGGTATCCCCATAGACTACAATAGGACATTTTTTTTTATAAAATGGGAAGTAACATTTATCTCCTGCATTTGAATCCAGCCCCTACTGTCTTGTGCACTCCCTGAGTCTGAAGTGGATCATTATTTGGGTAATGTACTCAAAAAATCAATAAATTACAATTCTAGAATATATAGTAAATTTGTTAATATTTTTCTACCTAAATACAAATCCAGTTACTGCAAAAAACATAAGCATCTTCCCTCAAATCGGTGTGAATGCTCTGCATTCCCAACTGGTCTTTAAAAGGTTAAACTAGTTCAGCCTTTTACAGAGAAGCTGCTACAACAAGTGAATCATTATCAGCAGTGACTGAAGTGCGTTTCTGTCTGTGGGCTGGGCTTGTTATATAAACAGGCGTGTGCAAAACATTAAGAATAAAATGCAATGAAAATTATATTGCCACTTTAAGATTGCTATGATTAACTGGCCTAGAGAAGGGGGATGGGAGTTGTTTGTCAAAGGTGTCTGTCAGTATCTAAACTGAATTATGATTAGAATGAGCAGTTGCTGACAAAACAAAAGCAGACATTGAGAAAAACAGTAATAATGTACTGTGATGAAAATCTATTGGCAGGAAGTTAGTTTAGGAGATTAGAGCAGAAAGTTTCTTGAGGACAACCCACATTCTACACAGGCATAGAGGAGACATTCTGTAAACTGAGTGGTACACTTAATGAAGGTGTATTGATTTGTAGATCGGTGCATTCAGCAGAGGAAGCTTAAAGTGAATGAAGAAGTACAGTCAGTTGAAGAGGATAGATAACAGAGAGCAGCAGAGTCGAACAATATGAGCTTTCAGTCAGGGCTATGGTCATTTCTCTCTGGATGCTTGTCTGACACTTGGCTTCTGGGTATCATCTCCATCACATTTTTTCTGCTACTGGACTTCATGAAGCGCAGGAAAAAGTGGAAGAATTTTCCTCCTGGTCCCTCATCAATGCCTTTTGTGGGGAACTTGCTTCAGGTGGACTTTTCAAACCTTCACATGAGCTATAAGAAGGTAATCCTGACTATCTTGTTATTCTAACAGTCTACAATGCTTTGGACACTAAGGGCTGAATGCAAGAAAGAGGAGCATTCGCTATTCTTGAAAGCCATAATTTTATGCTCAGTTTGCAATTGCTCACATTTTGATGCAAGAAACATACTAGCACCTTGATACTGAAAAGCACATGCTCCTAAATTAATAGCAAAGTGAGCATATTTTCTTAAATTAATGGAAAAGTTAGACAGATGTATGCAATTGCTAATCCTCTCGCAAAATGGCAGATATTTTAGTCACACTCAGTTTTTGAAATGCATTTGCACCAAGTCAGAAAAAACATGCATAATTTTGCAACATTTTGGACCTAATAATTTTTCCATCAAAAGTACACTGTAAATAGCGATTGTGCCCCAAAGGTCTAATTTGATGTATTTGTGGGAATATTCTGAGTTACAATATAACTTACTGATGCTTGCTCCTATCCGTGCTCACCCTGTGAAGCTCCCTCCTCATACAATACAGGAGGGTCTCTTTATTGCTTTGGACTTCTTATTGCATCTTAAGCTCTACAGCCATCCTAATATCAGGATTGCACAGTGTTTTCTTGTTCTATTTTTCTGTGTATCTCTCATGTGCATTATAGCACTCCATATTGGGTAGCCTTAAAGCGGAACTTTCAGCCGCTATAAAGTCGCCCTGCAATAATTAAGCATGTAACAACTAGCTTTATAATATACTAGTTGAAGAGCCTGTTACATGGGCCACAGTGCCACTGCCAGCCGGTCGCGGGGCAGTCATATACAGTAGAGATTGCCCACGCCATGGCTGATTCAGTGCCAGCCGGTAGCGGTACAGTCATGCTCAGTAGAGACTGCCCGCGCTGTGGCTGATACAGAGCGGGACGCTCCTTCAGAGCACCCTGCTCCATATCAGCCTCGTCACGGACAGTCTCTACTGCGCATGACTGCAGCACACGCCTCAATCTCTACTGCGCATGACTGCGTTGTTTCAAACTTTCTAGCAAACTATAATAAAGGATATGTTACCTCTGAAATGTAGCCTATTAAGAAAGAAATCCTTTATTGTAGGAGACCGGAAGCCAGACATCAGTGCAGACATCTTGTCTGACCGTTTGTGCTGTCAGTTCTGGTCTCCAATGAGAAGCACTGCAGTGTGCCACATGGTAAACGGAAGGGACTGGCGGTGCAGGCGTGAAGACTGCACTAACCTACCCATCAGTCTCCTACAATAAAGGATTTCTTTATAATGGGCTACATTTCAGAAGTAACATATATATTATAAAGCTAGTCGCTACCTGCTTAATTATTGCAGGGCAACTTTATAGCGGGTGAAATTTCTGTCCTAAGATATCTTAAAACTTCAAGAGCCAAATAGGTATCCAGTACATTTCACTGCAATGAGTTTCCACTCAGAGCGTCAAGTATCATTGTGCTATAGATAAATGGCATGTTATGTGCCTTAATGTGTCATGTCATTTACCAAACCTTATTTAACAAACATATAGCAAGAGATATGAAATTTGATGAGGTCCTTAAGGTGCAAAAATGTATCCTTTAAAGTATAATTCCTAGAATAAATGGCAGGTATACAAGTTGAAGGTGGTATGAACATGCCTACTGGATAATTATCAAGACCTAAGTTATGAATAAAATATTATATTGACTGAATAAAGTTTGAACCTGATTCACGCAACCAAAAATAAAATCAGCAAACAAATGTTTCAGTCCTACATAGGACCTTTATCAAGACAATATATTCAAGATGGAGGAACATTTAATCGGCTAATGTGGGATCTCCACGTGGCCTCAGGGTGAATGGTGATGTCACCAGTCCGCAACCAACGTGGTGACTGGAGAATATGACATCATCAGTGGCGTAACTATAGGGGTCGCACCCGCGACTGGGCCTGTCACTCCAGGTGCCTGGCTGCCCCCTGCAACCCCTCCACCTGGCGGCCGCAATCTCCCAGTGCTCTGAAATACAGAAGAGGACCGCACGGGAGCACAATGCTCCAGCCCGTCTCTCCTGCCACTCCACTGGACCACCAGGGATTGGGAGGTAGGAGATGGGGGCATTGTGGAAGGCCCGGGGGCCAATGTGGTCGGTGGGTGGGGGGCCCATGGCACTTCTTGCACCAAGGCCTGGAGGGTTCTAGTTACGTCTCTGCATCCAGTTGTGTAGAAAAACAATAAATATAAATGTTAAACGCACGCAGAGAAATTGTTCATATAGTGAAGTAGGTAAATAAATATATAAGATGAAAAATCAAAGTGTGAGCATAAGTACTAAATGACAGGCAGGTGGTATTGGTCCCAGAGCCCACAGCAATAGCTGTTCTAACTGTACGGGAGTGCAGGTCTCCAGCACATTGCACAGCATCCTG
The DNA here is from genome assembly GCA_037306005.1 of Rhinophrynus dorsalis. Taxonomy (NCBI): domain Eukaryota; kingdom Metazoa; phylum Chordata; class Amphibia; order Anura; family Rhinophrynidae; genus Rhinophrynus; species Rhinophrynus dorsalis. The sequence goes on from CM074722.1 coordinate 118,442,221, forward strand.
AATGGGCAAAATAAAGCCACCAAGCCGCATGTCAGGAAATTATTATGTACTAAATATGTAAATATTTGTAAGAACCAAAATGACTAACCTCACATAAGTGTTGAAATATACGGTGAACAAGATGATCACAATGCATAAAACCCATCGGGTTCCGCAGAAAGGAATCGGGAAGCGTGAGTGTGCAAATCACCTGCACTTATCACAATGTTTTTGAAGCACCCGACTTGGATTATAAGGCTGTTAAGAAAGTACAACTATAAATGGACAATAAGGATAAATAAAATCTACTGGCATCACAGTAGAAACTCGGTGTAATGAATGCAAAAGAAAAATATCTTCACACATGTAAGTCATTAGAACTGGCTGAATCTGAAGTAGTGATAACTTAGCCCATTATTATGATAAAACAAGTGCAAATTTCTGGATAATCCATTGTGGGAGAGAATTTAAGAATAGGGCTATAATATAAACCAAAGACATTGTTCAATACATCATTGGTAAAATAAAGAAAGAAAATGTTACAATATGAGCTGGGCCACCAGAGGGAGCCTAGTGGTGTTAACTGAGCACACAGAGGCCAGAGAAGCGCTATGCCAGTGGTTCTCAATCTTTTTTGTTTGGGGCATCCCTAACACATAATTTAGAACATTCGGGGCACCCCTAACATATTTAACGTACTTTATCAAGGGCATAATGAAGGGTACAATACATAAATATACAGTTATTATTAGGTTTTATAATCATAATAACAAAACTAAATATATTGTGCATAACAATTTCTATAAATCTTTATTTACAAGCCCATTTTTTTTAGTCTTTATAGAAAACATGGGGCACCCTACATTGATGTCCATGGCACACCAAAGTGCCAGGGAACCCACGTTTAGAATCACTGCACTATACAAATGTAAGTACTAGGAGGAGAAGAGAGAATAAGTAAGAGATACCTTGCAGATAAAACTGTCAAATGGGCCAAGGCGATAAATATTATATCAGGCAATTGCATTCAGTCCTCAGATGGTGTTTGGAACAGAAACAGCCACAAATATGTGGGATCTATGCCCACCCTACCCTAGAGGGATGTCAATTGTCTGAAAGGTGGGAAAGATCAGTCCAGTGGGTCATAATGCAAATCCAAAAATTACACCTACACATCCAGTCCTATTATGGGAGGGTGTTTGGAATGGTAGCACCCACTGAACAGTGGGATCTATACCCACCCTACCTTGGAGGGATGTGATGGCAGAAGAGTCAAAATGCAGAATGAGACAAAAGATTTGACACAACCCTACAAGGGGAGGTCTACTATCCCATACTGTATAAGATATGTATGTTTTAGTGGTACATATTGTAGTAACGATAGGTCCACAGTTTAGTAAAAACAAGAGTAGTTGGCTTTGTCATTCAAGCCCCACTGGGCAAGAGTATTAAGTCTTTAGATCCACCATTCTTCCAGTTGCATAAGATTTTTCTTTCTGTCACCTCCTCTGAGAAGTTTGGGTTGGTGGTCAATAAGCATATATTTAAGATCCACCAAGGTGTCATTAGCTTGAATAAACTGCCAGCCCACAGGTTAATCACTTTTTCTAGTTTGTATTGCTGATAGAAGTCCTGTGGTTAGCTATACGTTCTCTGAAAGATGTGATTGTTTTCCCAATATAGAACAAACTGCAAGGACAAATAATGTAATTAACTACATATTTGCTGATACATGTTAGGTAATATTGGATGAGGATCCTTTCGCCTGAATGGGGGTATCTGAAATATTCTTCTGCAATCAGGTTTCTGCAGGTGACGCACCCCGTGCATTTATAGCAACCTTTTTTCTCAGCCATTAACCATGATGAATATGAACTGCTGTAGCAGTGTATAGGGTCAGTTAGTACTAGTTTGTAACGAAGGTTGCTGCTCCTCTGTAGCTGCACATAGGCTGTTGGGTGAAAATTTTTGATAAAGTGGAGTCACAGTACACTATGTCCTAGCGATTTGTTATAGCGTGTTTTATTAACATGTTATGTGGGATGTATCTGGAGGTGAATACTACTCTATCACTTTGTGATAGGTGTTGTTTCAGCTGTAGTAAGTCAGCTTGAGTGGATAGAAATGCACGATCATATGCATGTTGTAAAGTGGAATCCATGTATCCTCTCTGAAGAAAATGTAAGAAGTCAATTCAAATAAATGTTTATATACCTCTCACGGTGCCCGTGCTATTGCTGGCGACATTCTGTCAATTTTACTTCCTGCTGCCTTTAATTGGTTGATGTGGCTTTGCCCTGCCCAGTATTTGTCCTTAAATACTGGGCCTTGTTACTTCTCCGGTGCCCTTTCGTGGTGTTTCTGTTGCCAGCGCTTGTTCCAGTTATTTGTGTGATCTCAATGTATGACCCGGACTGCCTGACTACTCTGCTGTATCCATTCCTGCTCTGTGTACCGACCCGGACTGCCTGACTACTCTGCTATCTACGTTCCTGCTCTGTGTACCGACCCGGACTGGCTGACGTTCCTGCTCTGTGTACCGACCCGGCACGGCTGACGTTCCTGCTCTATGTACCGACTCGGATTGGCTGACGTTCCTACTCTGTGTACCGACCTGGCATGGCTGTAGTTCCTGTTGTGTGTATCAAACCGGTTTGGGCGAACATTGTCCATGTATCAGGGCCTGCCTGCGGTCCAATCCGGTATCCAGTTTGGGGCTGTCCTCGGACAGAGCCTCTGTTGCCTCGTTGCTGCTCAGGCAGTCTAGTCACGGTAAACCTGTCACTTACTGTGTCGCGCGGGTGACACTCCGGTGTGATAGATCTATCTGGTTGCACCACGGTACGCTTGACCTTTTACTGCTGCAAGATGAGGTTGGTCTTACTCTGGGCGCCTCAGGCTACTCTCACTATCTGGCAGTCGACATTAGGTCCCCTTCGGGGAAGGTGCTATTTTCCACCGGTTTTCGGTCATTGCAGTCTCCGTTGGGTGTTCCTCCGTGCATACAGTTGCAGTCCTCCGTTACTGCTATGGCAGACCACAGCTTTCCTGGGCCTCCGTTTACTCCTGTGGCATTACTCGCTATTCCATCATTCTCTGCAGAGTGAGAGTCTTGAGGGCCTCGCGCTATTAGGGCCTGTCAGCCTTCCTGGCCTAATAGTAACCATTTCACTGCTGTCTCATTTGAGTATCACACAAACTTTACCTGACCTGTGTCAGTATATTGTTGTTGCTGATTTTTACATATACTGGACCCGTGTGGGTATTGATTACTGTAACCTGTCCTGTGTCAGTACTGTATTGTGTACATATATTACTGTACCCGCGAGGGTTATTATTATTCTGTGTTTATTCAATAAAACTGTGTTTTATCTAACCTACTGTGTCTGAGTGTCAAATAAAACCATTACAGTACGAAAGGGCCATGACCTCAGACGGTACAGGTGAAGGTAATGCACAAAGCATCCATTGGAGGGTGGATTTACATGAGCAGCGTTTGGACTAGTTAGCACTGGCCATACAAACTATATTAGAGTGCACTGCTCATATAGATAAACCGGTACAAGCCTCGGTGGTTACGACACCGGGAGCTCAATCCCTGACGCAAGTGGCCTCAAGCAAAGGGTTAACCACCACAGCTCCATTACCTCTAAGATATGATGGCGAACCCACCCTGTGTAGAGGATTTATTAACCAATTGGAGATTTTCCTGGAGCTAACTCCTCAAGCCTTTCCGAGTGACCGAAGTAAGGTGTGCTTTATGATCTCGTTACTAATGGGCAGAGCCTTGGAATGGGCTAACCCCTTGTGGGAATCTGCCAAACCATGCACAAAGAACTTCAGGGAGTTCTTGCGTGCACTTCGCAGAGTGTTTGAAGTCCCAGGTAGAGCTGCCTCTGCTGCCAAAAGAATAATAGAAATCCAACAATGTTCTCTTACGGTGGCGGACTATGCTATTGAATTTCGTACATTGGCAGCAGAGGTAGGCTGGAACAATGAGGTGCTGGTGGCAGCATTTGCTCAGGGACTCGCTGATCATATTAAAGATGAGATGGCAGCCAGAGATTTGCCAAACAATCTGGATGCGTTCATTGATTTTGCTATACTAATTGATTCCCGCATCCAAGAATGAATTGAGGCCAAGGGCCGCACGCAGAGGGCCAAAAATTTTGGACAGGCAAGTCAAAATTTCCCACCTATGCTTCCCTTGCCTCCCATGCCTCCTGAGCGTAACCAGGAGAATAGTGAACTAATGCAGCTAGGGTTCACCAAGCTGACCAAGGAGGAATGGGCTCATCGCAGCAGACAGGGTCTCTGTCTATATTGTGGCCAAGCCAGACATCTGCTGCGTACCTGTCCTATACGGCCGGGAAACGGACGCACCTAAGTTTTCTTGGGGGACAGGCCCTAGGTGGCGTTCACCAGTCCCTAGACCCAGTTAATCAGAAACCCACTATCCAGGCTGTAATCTCTTGGGCAGAACACTCAGTGGAGGTTCTGGCCCTGGTTGATTCCGGTGCAGCCGGATATTTTATGGACAATTCGTTTGCTGCGCTACACAAGATTCTGCTGGTCGAAAGGGAATCTCCCTTAGCTATTGAGGCCATTGGTGGCAGACCATTGATACCAGCTCAGATCACCATGGAAACTATACCGCTATCTATGAGTATTGGGGTGCTCCACACAGAGAAACAGCGTTTCCAGATTATCCAGTCTCCTCACCATGCAGTCATCCTTGGGTTTCCATGGCTACATCTACACAACCCTAGGTTTGACTGGCAGACTTGTGAGATAACGTCTTGGTCTGAATATTGTATGGGACATTGTGTTTCACATCCTACTAAGATCATGTGTACCTCTCCTTCCGTGCCAGCTGAATATCGTCAATTCAGCTACGTTTTCAGTAAAGGAGAGGCTAGTGCTTTGCCTCAGCATCGTATTTATGATTGTGCTATTGATTTGCCTCCTGGTGCCGTTCCCCCCCGGGGTCGCACGTACCCGTTGTCGTGCAAGGAGAATTGGCCCTTGGAGGAATATATCTCAGATGCCCTCGAAAGGGATATTATCAGGAAATCAACATCGCCAGCGGGGGCTGGTTTCTTTTTTGTAAAAAGGAAAAATGGCAAGTTACGAGTCTGCATCGATTATCGTGGCCTGAATAAGCTCATGTCCAAAAACGCCTACCTGATACCACTCATCACTGAACTGTTTGACAGGTTGAAAGGCTCCTCTATTTACACTAAGTTAGACCTACGGGCTGCATATAACCTGATCAGAATAAGAGCCGGGGACGAGTGGAAAATGGCGTTCAGTACCAGATCTGGACACTATGCATACCTAGTGATGCCTTTTGGGCTATGTAACGCTCCTGCAGTGTTCCAAGAGTTTATTAACCACATCCTCCATGACATGCTACAGTCTTGAGTAGTGGCTTATCTTGATGATATACTCATACATTCGTCTAGCTTGTCGCAACACATCAAGGATGTGTCTGAAGTTCTGCTCAGATTACGTGAGAACAAATTATTCTGCAAAATTGAGAAATGCGAGTTCTACAAGTCTATGGTGCCTTTTCTGGGCTTTGTGATTTCTAAGGATGGCATTGCTATACGTAAGGATAAGCTCACAGCAGTTTTGCAATGGCCACGACCCAAGGGACTCAAGGCTATTCAGCACTTTCTTGGTTTTGCCAATTACTATAGGAAATTTATTTGAGACTTCTCCACGGTTGTTAAGCCACTGTCCGACCTTACACACAAAGGTGCTAATCCCTCCCAATGGTCTGAGGCTGCTGAACAAGCCTTTGTGACAATTAAGTCTGCCTTTGCATCCGCTCCTGTACTGTCCCACCCTAACCCCTCCCTTCCATTTACCTTGGAAGTTGATGCCTCTGAGACTGGGGTAGGGGCAGTATTGTCACAGCGTCCAGACTCAGGGAGTGTCCTAAGACCATGTGGGTTCTTCTCCAAAAAGCTGTCTAGTCCCCAGAGTCACTACAAGATTGGGGACGGGGAACTCCTGGCAATTATTCTTTCTCTTAAAGAATGGCACCACCTGCTGGAAGGTACTAGGACTCTGGTGTTGATCCTGACAGATCATAAAAACTTGATGTATCTTTCTGAGGCTAAGAGGTTGTCCTCTCTTCAGGCCAGATGGGCCTTGTTTCTGTCCCGCTTTAATTTTATTATATCCTACCTGCCCAGTATCCAAGAATGTTAGGGCAGATGCCCTGTCCAGGCCTCAATGCTGCCAACACTGCAGAGGGGACCAAGCATCTCCACCTCCTCCTCTAGGTCTACTCTCCTCATTCGCCCTCCAATAACATGGGAGCCTGATGAAGTTCTTCTCAGTTGGAGACGACTCTGAGGATTTATTTTATTATTTTGTTCTTTCTTTCTCTCTTGGTGTTTGTTTGAGTGTGCTCTGTCATTGCAGAAGAAGAGCAGATGCGGTGTCCAATGGAAGTGGGAGGCTGGAGGCAATCCTGGGAAGCCGACAGCAGAAAGCGGTTGCCTAGGAGAGATCAGGTCCATACACACAATGGTGCCAGATGACTAAGCTGCCAGAAGTCTCCCCTGTCCCGTTGTTTAAGAAAGGGGGGTTAGCCAGTTGCTACCCCACTCCCTGACACTCATGCCTGTCCCATTTCACCTTCTTCAAAGATGAAATTAAGGTGACAGATCAGAACACCACAGCAATGTACGCCAACCTATGCTGGGGTATGCGGTGAAAGCCATGGGTTGGCTATGTTCGCCAGCCTATGCATTTTTCCCATAATTTAAAATTACCAACAGGTAGATTTTGTTTTAAATGGTGTTGCTGGGGATGTGAGTGGTTGTGGATGACATATTTTGGAGACTTTTTAGTTGACTTCATGACCTTTTGACACCTCTTTGTGTAGCTGAATAAATGATTTAGAGCAAGTTTAAAGTTACTGAAGTTTAAACAAACATTAATGTGAGTTTTCTACAATTATATACACACCACAGTCTGAATGTAATCTTGCTCCTCATACTAAGAAAAGGTGAGTTTTATTTTATTGTCAGAGTTAGAGAGGTTAATGTACAAAGAACCGGAGCAAACTAATTGCACTATAGGGGACCATGAACATTCCCAAAATACACATTGATTCAATTGGGTCTTTTAACCGTTTGAATACTCAAGTCTCCAACACATTGAGAAGCAATATGTTGGAGACCTCTCTAGCATTCAAGAGGCTAAAAGCAACTTTACATCAATAGAAATTGTTATTTGTCTGCTATGGCACAGTTAGTTTGCCTCAGAAAAGCTCTACTTCTACGTTAGCCTCAGTCATTTTAGTTCAATCTGAAAGCAGGTGGAGCCCAGCACTGTTATCATTAGTGCTACTTGTACATCAATACAGTAATGTTATGAACTTCTTTTACCAGCTGGCTAAACAGTATGGTGATACATTCAGCCTGCAGTTCTGTTGGCAACACTTGGTGGTGGTCAATGGGTTTGAGGTGACAAAAGAAGCTCTAATAAAGAAGTCTGAAGATACAGCTGATCGTCCCAGTTTTCCATTGTTTGAATCTATTGGATTTAGCGGAAACTAAAAAGGTAAGGGAAGTTTTAATTTTTTTGTGATATAATAGTAATTATATAACTCAAAACATTTTCGTCATCCAGCATGCAGGCTGGGTCCTCTGGTCGGTTCTAATCTGTCCTTGCAGCCAGCATTTCTAACTTGACCTAGGCCACAGCAAGGCAACCCAGAGAGTAGCCACTGTCAGCTATATATGTAATCTAGTCTTCGTTCCCAAGCATCTGGTCCACTGGGGCCTGCCTTGCAGTATGCCTGTATTGTCTGTCGTTGTGGTCTTCTCATATTATTTACATCAAATAGCAGTCTATCACCTCTTTGTGGGGCATCTACTTCACAGAGTCTAACCAGACAGCTTATATGGGGTGCTTAGTCTGTCAGATCATTACAGTCTGTTTTTTTGGTTACAGTTCATATTTTGATGGAAAAGTGTCTTTTATATAAACATTAACGAGTTGGTAATTTGTGGAAACTACATTATACTACTTTGTTTAGCAGTGGGAAGAGTTTTTTTTAGTTTTTAATATTAGAGGAGAGTTCCAGATATGTATTAAAAAAAAAGAAAGGGTAGGATTGATACAACACATAAATTAGGATGAATTATTAAAAGGGAAAAGTACTGAAAAATGGTTACAGTTTAAATATAGGTTGCAAAAATATATTAAACAGTATGTACCCCTGAGGAACAAATGCAAAATAAGTAGATCGTAACCAATGTGGTTCAATGTAAATGTAAAGAATGAAAGGAAAAAAGCCATTTACACTATTTAAGTATGAGTTAACAGATAATTATTTCCAGAAATACAGGGAGTGCAGCAAAGACTGCAAAAAGGCAATTATCCTAGCAAAAATAGATAATGAAACAATAATTCCACGGGGGAGCAAGACTAATGCAAAAAGTGTTTCGTATACATAAATGGCAAAAAATGTGAGAGAAAGTGCATTGGACCTTTCAAAAATGATTTGGGCAAGCTGATAAAGGTAGTGAATGTAGATCCTGAACCTCGTAGAGATCTCCAAGGCTGGATGAAAGAGTAGACCACCTCAATCTTTTTTTACTCGAGGTACCACTAACACGAAATCTGGAGTTTTCGGTGCACCCCTAAAATATTTAATGTAATTTATCAAAGGTATAATGAAGGGTACAATACATAAATATACAGTTATTATTAGATATCACAATCATAATAACAAAAATAAACATTGTGCATAACAATTTCCATAATTCTACAATTAAAAGTAAATATTCACATTTTTGTCAACTTCTTCATAGAGAACATAGGGCACCCTATGTTCATGTCCATGGTACACCAAAGTACCACAGCACCCTGGTTGAGAATCACTAGATTAGGGGGATAAGGAAAATGCTAATGTTCTGAACACATTATTTTCATTGGTATACACCAGGGAATGAGAAATGGCAGAAAAGCCTCAACAAATAACTATTACAGCCTTACCATTATCAGATACAGGTTTGACACAAGAAGAGGTCAAGGGAAGACTGGACAAAATTAAGACTAACAAAGCACCTTGGCCTGATGGCATACATCCAAGGGTTCAATGCCACAAGATGGTCATAAAGCCAATGTAATGCCGTTATTTAACTAAAACAGAACCTGGGAATTATAGACCTGTGAGTCTGAACTCAGTTGTGGAAAAACTGCTTGAAGGGATAATAACGGATTATATTTAGAATTACACTGAAAAAAAAATATTAACAGGAATCAATATGGATTTGTTTTATGAGGAACAGATTTTGCTGAACAAATCTTTTGAGCTTCTATGAATAAGTAAGTAGATAATGGCAAACAAGTACATGTATATCTAGATTTTGCAAAGGCATTTTATACAATGCCACACAGTAGGATGGCTTATAAAATAAGGAAATTGGTTCTATGTTATAACCTTTGTAACTGGATAGAAAATCTGTTTAACCCCTTAATAACTGGTGTTGTGTCAGGACAGTCACCATTTTTTTCCCCTGAAGGACAGGTGATGGTCCTGGCACTGGAGTGGTCTCTCTCAGACCCCCGTTCAGCTCGCCAGTACATGTCATCAGTCACGTGTGCCTCTAGTTATTAAGGTGTTAAGGATAGGGAACACTGTGTTATTGTAAACTGGAAATTATTCAATACAGTTAATATTGTGAGTGGAGTACCTCAGAGTTCAGTAGTAGTACTTGGCCACTGCTCTTTTATGTTTATAACCTGGAAATTGGTGTGTAAAGCAAAATGTAAATATTTGCAGATGACCCTTTATGGTGCAGGGTAAAGAATTCAGAGCAGAATGTTTGTTCTCCCGTCACACTCAGAGTTGTGGAGTGGATCTCTCCCTGTGACAGACTAAGTGAGGTGAGCACCAAGTTGCTGGAGACGATGACTGGAGATCCTGAACCTCATAGAGATCTCCAAGGCTGGATGAAAGCGTAGACCACCTCTAGCTGATTCCTATTTTCTTGTCGCCATGAGGCCTATTTCTGGAGTACCCCAGGAATGTGACATCTGGAGGAAGACTTCCTGGTTGAGAGACCACTCCCTCTGCAGTAACTGGTACCAGCTTAGGAAATACACTGTTTGGTGCAGGCTGCCCCTGAGGTGGATGGATGAGAGATGTGTTAAGGCAGTCTTGCCCAAAGACAAATGGTCATGTCCAGCTTCAGCAGGGATGGACCTCTGAAGGTGAACCCCTCAACCTGAGCTGCTGGCATTTAAGGTAATGACATATTGGATCAGGATATGCCATGGCAACCTACAAAATAAATGACCAGAATCCTCCAAAATCTCTACTTAATGATGTTCTGGAGATCAATCGTGAGAAACATCTTGGCTTTGAAGGAATAAAAGATGAGTTCTAAAAAATACTTTCTCTGGGCAGGGACCAAGTCTGACTTTCACTTCACCCCAGTTCAGACTGGAGAAGGACCACCAACTGATCCTGGAGAATGGAGGGAGAAGAAGCCTTTCCCAGCCAATCATCCAGGTGCAGAATGGCTGAAATACCATGTTGCCTGAAGTAGGCAATCACTATGGCTAGAATTGTCTTGAACACTTGAGGAGATCCAGAGAGACCAAATGGAAGAGCTTGGAATTGAAAGTGTCTGCTTCTCCCCCTGGATGGTATAGCCACCTTGAGGAATCGCTGGTAGGATGGATTGGGTTGTGAAGATAAGCATCCGTCAAATCCACCTTGGCCATAAAATCCAATGGAGCAAGAACCTCCATGACAGATTTTGGAATCTCATAGTAACACAGTAACATAATTGATGAGTCTGACTTTCACTTCACCCCAGTTCAGACTGGAGAAGGACCACCAACTGATCCTGGAGAATGGAGGGAGAAGAAGCCTTTCCCAGCCAATCATCCAGGTGCAGAATGGCTGAAATACCATGTTGCCTGAAGTAGGCAATCACTATGGCTAGAATTGTCTTGAACACTTGAGGAGATCCAGAGAGACCAAATGGAAGAGCTTGGAATTGAAAGTGTCTGCTTCTCCCCCTGGATGGTATAGCCACCTTGAGGAATCGCTGGTAGGATGGATTGGGTTGTGAAGATAAGCATCCGTCAAATCCACCTTGGCCATAAAATCCAATGGAGCAAGAACCTCCATGACAGATTTTGGAATCTCATAGTAACACAGTAACATAATTGATGAGGCTGAAAAAAGACATGCGTCCATCAAGTACAGCCCATGCCAAAAACAACCCTCTTGATCCAGAGGAAGGCAAAAAAGCTCTCTGAAGTTATTTCCAGTTTAGTCCCAAGTGGGTAAAAAAAATCCTTCCTGACTCCAAATGGCAGTCAGATAGTTCCCTGGATCAACATCCTATCTGCATTGAAGCCACCTGTCATACTTTTCAATATTGTTCAGTGCTAGATAGGCATCCATTACTTTTTTGAAAGCAGTTGCATTATCTGCAAGTACAGCATTCTGAGGTTAAGCATTCCATAGCTTTACCGCCCTTACTGCCTTTGTTTTAGTCGAAAGCACCTTTAAGAATCTTTATGAATGACCTCTTGTTCTTAGCTCAGCTCTTTGTGTAAATAATTAATTGGATAGTTCTTTGTATTAACCTTGAATGTATTTGTGTACCCATACAAGCCCTAACACTATTCTATCACACATAGTTGGAACACTTACCTGTCATCCAGACGTCCAGCGGGGTCAGCTGCACCATACTACTTTCTTCTTCTTCATCTGTTATCTCCATCTGTCATCTCCGTCTTCATCTGTCACCTTCTTTCTTTATATGTGATCCTCTTCATTCTTATTCTTGAAATCTAGTGCTGAACCTGTAGAATAAAAAGTAGTTAACAAAATAAATCTATAATTAAATATATGCTGCCGCCAGTGGCAGGATAAACCAGTAAAAAAACTCCTATTTGTACCTTTAGGGCCATTGCCCATTGCCAACTGAGGGAAATTTGAACAGAGACTACCTTTTATGTGGTCAGTCCGTGTTCAAAGTACCCTGCAGTAACCACATCTCCCAGCCTATCAGCTTCTAGCTGGAGGGATGACACAACTCACTAGAAGCTGACTGGGACAGGGACTGGCCTTATCAAAGGCAGTCCCTATTCAATTTTCCCTCAGTACGTATTGGGCAATGGCCCGAAAGGGACGAGGAGTGTGGTTTTTGCTATTGTTGACGCCACCGCCATTTAATGATAGATTTATTTTCTTAAAAAATTTTGTTTTACAGGTGACACACTAAGTTTAACCACTTAAGGACCCATGATGTATATTACGTCATGGAATTCAGGGGTCCCCACATGGCTGAATGCCGCTTGGGGACCCCGATTCCATTTCCAGAAATGCCCATGGTCCTTAAGTGCCAGTCTCGTGGCTGGCCCTTAAGGGGTTAAAGAAAAAGAATAAAGAGGCTCACAGATGAAGAAAGTTGATGAAGATAACAGATGATGAAGAAGAAAGAAGACCAGGGTGCAGAAGACCCCGCTGGAAATCAGGATGACGGGTAAGTGTTGTTTGTTTGGTTTTTGGTGTTATTGTTTGTCTGATTAACCCTTTGACTGCCAGTGGGGTATGCAGCACTGTGTGAATTCTTTTTTTTTTAATTCACACATTTTCAGAACCCTTTCAGTGCTAGAGGGCTACATAACACATTGTTTTACCCCCTCTAGTATTGAAAGAGTTACTTATTTATGCTTTACACACATTTTGACAGCCCTTTCAGTGTCAGAGGGGTATGCAATGCATTATATAACCCTCTTGAACTGAAAGGGGTAATTGTTACATTACACAGATGTTTAAGTACTTTGGATATATTGATATGGGGCATGCCATTTTTTCGTATCTTTTTTTACACTGCACTTTCATGTCGGTGGTGAGGCGCACTCTTTAGAGGACTCAGCTCCAACTTTTTTTTACAGAAATGTGTGGCATTAAAGTTGAGTTACTAGCCACCACATGTAATTGCATCCCAAATTCAACTAATTTTCTATTAATTCCAAATTCTGCGCCCAACCTGCACTTTTTACGTTCGGTAGAGTGTCACAGCTCAGGTAATTGCATACCTGACTGTGACTTAAAACTACCAAAGGTACTTTTTTTATCGTTGTCAATTGGTTCAATACAGTTTAATAGTATGTTACTATGTTGAATTATTTAAAATGGAGTGGAAAGGAGCAGGGTTTAAGCAGTTACTAGAGGTAGATAGCACAATAATAAGATCAGTCTATGACCACCTCTACATTAACATGATTTGAAAGTTAAGTAAGAAATTCTTGTTTCAGGTTTGCTAACAGAATATAAACATTTTATTCACAAACATTCTACTCCCCATGTTTAGTGATGTTTAGAAGAAAATACATACAGTATGAAAGATTCAGTCCTTTACAAAATAAATTACTTACCTCAGGGTAGAGTTAAATGTGAGCAAACATAGCCTTGCAAAATGAGCACTCTAAGAATCACATAAAACAAAACAAGATGAGAAAAAGAGAATTTCCCTTTAGAAGACATTGTGTTACAGTGAACTACATTTTTACTCATTTGAATACCTTGCCAAAAGGAAATGTTGCTGTTATAACATTTATGTGTCCGTTCCTTAGCTGTGGTGATGGCACATTATGGAAGAGCATGGAAGGAGCAGAGAAGATTCTCTTTGTCCACATTAAGAGATTTTGGGATGGGGAAGAAATCCTTGGAGCAGAGAGTGACAGAGGAAGCTGGATACTTGTGCTCTGCATTTCAATCTGAGGAAGGTCAGTCAGCACTGGGACCAAGAAAGTTTAGTTCATAGGATCTAATGTTTCATAACAAGCTATTGACTTCCTGAAGATATCCAGGGCAGGTTGAGATTGGTGGAGCATACTTCCTGGTCAGGCCTGGGACTACAGTCCTGTCTCTACAAGCTACTGTTGGCTCCTCTGTTAGGAGAATGACATACATTATACCTGTTTATTAATATTAGAAATGATTATTGAAGGAAGCCCCCAAACAAATATATCTGCACCAATACCACCATCCAACATAAACCATAAGTGCTTCAAACTGTGGGATGGATTTTATTGCCAGTGATAACATTACCTTAGTTTACATTTCAGATTTCCCAATTGACCTAAATATAAATCTGTGACCTAAAACCATTGATGACATTTATCATATGCAATGGAATCCAGTCATGGTTGTGGTAAAATATAACATTGTTTTATCATTTTGGTGCAAATAAAGTAGACTGAAGTGATTAGGTCATGGGAGCTGAATTTGTATATTTGAAAGAAGCAGATAGACAATATTTTAACATTAGTGTACACCTATTTTTTTACTCAGTTGTACAAAAAATGAAGTTAAATATTTATTTCATTTAGAGGAATCCTCAAGCTCTCACCTGTGATCTTCTGATTTTAAACACACTGGCACACATTGGGAACACTGGCCCACATTGATTAAAGCAAACTGGAGTGATTTTTGAATAAACCAACGTCACCATAGGGGACAAAAAAAGAAATTCCTGTTAAATTAAATTGGGCTTGAATCCTATTGAGGTCTCCAAAGTATTGAAAAGCCATGCACCGGAGACCCCACTAGCATTCAAGGGGTTAAAAACCTCTATTTAAGAGCATGGAAATTTAGGAATGTTTATTTGTTCCCTATGGTGCAGTTGGTTTAAACCAGAATAACTCCAGTTTACTTTTATAAATATGGGCCAATGGGCCTTATGTATAATGCAAAATAAGGTGATTCTGGGGTAAACTAACTGAACCATAAGGGGCAAATAAAATGTCACAAGCTTTCAATTGATTTTTTTAAGCATAAGTAGGGTTTTATTTTGATACCACATTTGTATGGATAACCCACCATTTCATTTGATAAAATTAAGAAAAGGAGAAAAAATAAAAAACACAACTCATTATAGGTTTTCCTGACATCATTTGTTCACGATTGGTTCATTTTTAATAGATACTGGATAAAAGGAATGAACTAATGTCCTTTTTAGAGGGCACAGTCCCTATGAGGTGAAAATCCCAATGCCCCTCATTCCCTACCTTCTTTAGGCGATCAGACTAAGTGATGTGTGTATGTGTTTCACATTGCTTCACAGTAATAACATTCACATTTCTGTTTGTTTAAACTTCAGTATATGTGTTTGTAAATTAGGCTGTGTAAATAAATGACTTTGGCCTTAGTCTAAATCATTTATTCAGTGACCCAAAGAGGTGACAGTAGGTTATCCAGTGACAAAAACGCTCTACCTCTAGTTCTTCCCCCATCATCTTCAACTTAATTAATAATTTCCCCCTCTTCCAATTGTTTCCCTTTCCTCCTGTGAGGATTTGTATTCTCTGCTTCTCTCTTCCTCACTATCACTATGAGGAAGAGAAAGGCAGAGAACACTGACAAAGGCAATGTATAGTATACACTGCCTTTATCATTGGCTCAGCTGGCACATGTGATCGCTCTAGCAGCAATCACATGTACTGGCTCTCAGGGGAAGGCTGAAACTGTCTGCTCCAGTACAGGAGCAGTCAGTTACAGCCTCTCTGCAATGATCACAGTGCACCCTGAGGCACTTTGTGATCATGAACTCTTTGACGTGCCAGGACCATCATTCGTTCTTAAAACGGAAACGTGTGACTCACTGGGAAGAAGTTAAACTAAATTGGGCTTTTTATCCCTTGAAAATAATGTTAAATGGTCATTTATGTCAATTAGAGGAACGCCAAGCTCTCACCTGTGATCTTCTGAAATCAAACACATTGGCACATATTGGGAACACTGGCCCATGTTAATAAAAGCAAACTGGAGTTATTCTTGAATAAACCAACTGCACCATTGGGGACAAATAGAAATTCCTCTTAAATTAAGTTGAGCTTTTATCCCTTGAATGCTAGAGTGGTCTCTAAAGCATTTCAAACCAATGCATTGGAGACCTCTTTATCATTCAAGAGGTTAAAAAGCTATATTCAAATGCATGGGAATTTATCAATTTGATATGATCCCTAAGATGCAGTTGGTTTAGTCCATAATAACTAAAGTTTGCTTTTAGAAATATTGGCCATTGTTCTTCAGAGGACTGAGGAGTTGTCTGTAAAACATTGAGGGAGATTTATTAAAGTGGAGTTAATGGAAATGAAGCTTTAAAATGGCTGTAAGATTGTTGCTGGTAGCTATAAAAGTATTAAGGACAGTTTAGGAGGAAATAATACTGTGTAGTATGTTTTTTATAAAATGGAGTAAGGAAGTTTTAAAATGTGGTGCAGCAAATTTATAAAGAAATGTCTCTATTTGCAACAGAATTTTCACCAAATATTTAAGGCTGTGTCTGACGTGTTTTTATTCTTTATGGTTGCCTCATTTATGCAACTAGAATACTTTATAAATACCAAGAATCATAATAAGGAATAAGAACATTTTAAGGATCCATTCACAAAAACTAATAAGAACACTTTATATAAATCTACCCAATGTACTTATGAAAGAACAGAATGAATGAAAAGAGATAGAGCATAACAGTTAGAAAAAATACTATGAGTAGCAAAATAGGGGAGAATTAAATGATTAGATGAGAATGGGGAGAATTAAACCTAGGAGTGAATATGAGATAGGACTTGAGAACAAAAAATCAAAAAGTTTCACAAAGATGTCAAATAAACGAGTCCTTTGTGTGTTTGGATAACTACACTTTTCTTGCGGGTGCCTGCTATCATGGGTTAGATCTCCCATCCTTGTCAGGAGGCCATTGGCAAGTTGAATACAATGAGAGTCATAGTAAAATAACTACAGGTTGCCAACACCACTTTATGATCTGCAAAGACTTCATAGGATACAAAACTCAGTGGGTCATTAATGTAATGCTTTCTGATGTGACTTTTGAAATGGACCACTGATTACGACTCTGATGATGATGATCTCTTTATTTTAATTCCTGGGTCCTGATAATAAATGACACTGTAATATTCACTTGTATACAAACATAAATAGCATTGTGGAACATGACATTCAATAATAGACATGAGTGGAACTGATTAATAAATATACAGATGATGTTTCTTAATAGTATGTCTTGGTTTATCATAGGGCATGCCTTCAACCCACATGTCACCATGAATATAGCAGTTAGCAATATCATCTGCTCCATCATTTTTGGTGATCGGTTTGAATATGATGATCACAGGTTCCAGAAACTTCTAAAGCTCTTTGAAGAAAGTTTGAAAGTGGAATCTGGATTTCTAGCCCAGGTGAGGAGTGAACAGCATATCTTTAGAGATACCATCTTAACTACCTTGAGAAGGCCAGCTCAAGGTTTTTCACGTTTTCTGTAACTTTGTTTAACATTAAGCAGTAAATGCATACACATGTAGATCTGGATGTCTGGATGTATTAAGTAGTGGGAAACATTTTCCAATTATTATTTTATTATTTAGATTTTAGACATCAAAGGAGAGGTTATTAAAGGGATAGTAACACTTAATAAGTAAAAATATATATAGTAAGTTATATCCTCCAGAATAAAATGAATATACTACCACTGCTGAGAGGTGTTGGATTCAAAAGTTATTGCAACTCAAAGATTAATCTTTTTTGGTGCAGTATCTCATTGACCTGAGATTTTGTAGTGGAGCCGTTGTTACATAATCCTATGGAAGTTTATGGTCAACTGACCACAGCTGTCCATAGGATGGTGTAGCAACAACACTACTGTAAAATTTCAGGCCATTGAGATACTTCCCCTAAAAAAATTCAGGTCTGAGCTGCAATAACTTTTGAATAAAATATTTCTCTGCAGTGGGAGTACCTTTGTTTTGCTCATGAATATTAACCCTACGATATACATCTATTACATATTAAGTCATACTATACCTTTTAAACATTTGGACCTTATGTTCACAAGTAAAGTGGAGTAAATCTGAGCGAAAACATCTACACCCTAAGGGCTCAATGCTATTACCACCGTTAGGGAAAACAAAGGGAAGACAACCTCCCTTTGGTAGTTTTAAGTCACAGTCAGGTATTCCATTATCTGCTCTGTGACAACCTACTGACAGGTAAAAATACACAACGGGCACTAAATTAGCTTCCATTGAAAACTGTGAAAAAGCAGATTAATTTGGTATTCAATTACATGTGGTGATTGTAACACTCGTTAAGGGGCTCTCTATTGTTTTGCTAAATAAGCACCAAACAAACTGAAGCACTGAGTACATAATGTGTGTTAAAAACAACCGATGTACTTGAAGTAGTGATCTCTACACTAGTGACCCATGGATGTATTGATATTAGGCCCTAAGCCCCATATCAATACATCCAATGAACCAAAAACACAAATGAAAAGAAAAAAAAAAAGAACCCTATGAGTATCTGTGGGGTATGCAATGTGTTGCAGTGCATTGCATACCCCACTGGTACTCACAGGGTTAGTCCCCCTAAAGCATACACCATCCCATTACAAAGAACACCTACCTGTATATCTGATGTCCAGTGCAGTCTTCAGCACCCTGGTCATCTACTGTAATTCTTCTTGTGTAAGCTTGTATCGTCTGTCTTCATCTGTCATCTTCTTTCTTCTTATCTGCCTTGGTTGTCCTCTTCAAAAATATTCCCCCTCAATAAAGAAATATATATAAATTAAAATTAATGCTGCCAGTTAAGGTATGATGCCGGCACCAGCAGAGACAGAAAAGCAGAGTAAAAATTCCCCTCCATATACATCTCAGGCCGTTGCTCCATCCATACTGAGGTAAATTTGAACAGAGACTGGCTTTTATATGGTCAGTCCCTGTTCAAAATGGTTCCCACATTTCCATTGGCTGTGATCTGGAGTTATGCACCTCTCATTCAATCAGATTCTAGCAGGTTTCATCATCTCTCTGGCTACAAGCAGATTGGCGGGGAGGTGCTTAAACCTACATCCCAGCAAATGGAAGCATGGGAACCATTGTGAACAGGGAATGGCCATATAAAAGCCAGTTTCTGTTCAAATTTACCTTGATATGGATTGGGAGGTGGCCTGACAGGCATATGGAGGGAGATTTTTGTTTTGCTTTTCTGACACCGCAAGCAGGAACTTCTTTGGTCCCTAACAATGGTTTTGGAGCAGTTAATAGCATCTAGCCCTAGAAGATAAATAAAAAAAAATTCCTAAATTTCTAGTGTTTTAAATGGAGAATTTAAAAGACCCATTTAAATCAATAGCAGTTTTTATTTGTCCCCTTTGGTACAGCTGGTTTGCCCCAGAAAAATGCTACATTTCCTTTGAATATAAGGTCCAATTTGAAAACTAAACTCCAAACATGTCCCAAAAGGGATTTGAGAGCTTTTTCATCTCCTGATGTTTTTAACACTTGGTATAGGTATAGCCTCTTTTAACGCAATTTCATATAAAATATTATGATGTACAGTATGGTGAAACAACTACGTAGCTACCTGAATACTCCATGGAGGTTCAGTTGTGTTGCAAGCCAAATGTACCATAGATTTGAAAAGAACAATCTGTAAATTCCCTTTGATTTAAATGGGACTTTAAACAAATGAATGTTAGAGATGTCTCCAAAGCATTGTTTTGAAATTCATAGCAGATTTCATTAGCATTCAAGGGCTTTTTAGATCAGTAGATTTGTGTCCAGAATTGCTTCATTTGTAGATATATAGATAGCAATTCCAAACCAATGGCAACATAGAGATTAAGGCCAGTGGAACTGTATTGGAGACTTTGTACATTCACCGAATGTGTTTTAACTAACATTTATTTAAAACGTGTTTAGTTCAGTAACTAATCTTTAGATGTATGTATTTAGGTTGTCAGTGCAGTTCCTTGGTTAACTTACGTCCCGGGGCTGACTCAGAAGCTTTTTGAACCTCAGCTGCAAACCATTGAGTATCTGAAAGAATTTGTCGTTGAGCATCAGCGAACTTGGGATGCTGGATACACAAGGGATTTGATTGATGCTTTTCTCCTTGAGATGGAAAAGGTACAATATTTAGATATACCCAATAATGTTCAATTTGTGTCTACACAGGAGGTATCCCCCTCCAAATAACCTGTCTATTTTAAAGTCATATGTGTCAGTGTCCATTTAACACTGATTTCCCTCACAAGTTGTAACTAAAACAAACCCTTTATGTAATTTATGCTACTCTCCACCTTGCCCCCTTCTTCTGCCCCCTTCTATGAAGCCCTGCGTATCTAATTGATTAAATATGAAACTGGAAAATGATGTATACATCAATGACTCACTGACAAGAGGGAGTTAGGAAGATGTATTGTCATGTCTCTTCTTATTGTATGGAATAATAGAGAAGGATATCACACCTCAAATGCAATAGTATGTCTTAATTTATCCAAAGCAAGGCTAGGGTAATAGAGAGATTAACCATCTTTCTGAAGAATATGCAAACAAACATTTATAATCTACTTTTACATACAAGCAAGAAAAATGTTTCTCCTACAAATGCTTAGTTTATTATATTATACTGCTTGTATGAAATACATTTGAAAGGGTGGCACAAAGCAGATGTTAGCAAGGCAGTTCTCTAAATAGATTTCACTTGCATCAAGGTGGCATAATGTTTTCTGTGTCAATGTTACAGTCTAACTGTGAGTCTCTATTATTCTTGGGTTTGAAAGGCAGAAAGGTTTTCCCTATTGTTGTACACCCGGTTTATTTTGTCCAGAACTACTGGAGTGCTGGTTTCTCTCAGGCCCTTTTTAATAACAGAATACAAAAGTACGTTCAATAACTTTTCTAATTGCTCACTAGATTATAGGGGAATCCTTTAACCCTTTGAGTGCCAGAGGGGTGTGCAATGCATTGCTTCTCAAAGTGTGGCATACCCCTTAGCCATGTGTATGTATGCATGTATATATATCTTTATTTATATGGTGCCACACAGTGTACTCATAGACATACAATAGAGCATTCAAATGATAATGTTTTAGAGGAGTCTGCAACTCATTGCTTTCCAGTGTCAGAGGGGTGTGTAATGCATTACAATTCATTAAACCCATTTGTGAAAGCAGTGAGTGGCAGTAATAGGAAAGAACAAAGCCAGAAGGAGCTCAGACCACCAATAAATGTATCAACTGTGGATGTAGAATAGCAACCAAGTACTCACAGATAATCTTGCTGGTGGACGGTTGTGAGAACAACCGGCAAATTCAAACAGAGTATCAGAGCCGCCCTACCATGGCTATCACCTCCCACAAGATATAAAAATCCAGATCCACTTGTAAATTAAATATTTAATGTATAAATATATATGTGCCAATATTAGAAAACGCCAACACTATGTCTATAGTGACGCGTTTCGAAGCTACAGCTTCTTCTTCAAAAGACCAAATAGGCACTGGCAGCAATATACAAATAAATAAAAGCTAAGAAGGAATCAAATATATGCTCTTTATACATATATATATTGTGAGTCTGTGATGTACTGGCGAAGGTCTCTATATAAGAGATTATTGCACCTCTTTTCTCCTTTTTTGTAGTAACAAGAAAGAAGAGTAACTTTAATCCTCCCATTCACAAGCTATATGTCACCTAGGAATTACCTACAGCACTGTCTAATTAATTAACCCTTTGAGTGCCAGAGAGGTAGCCAACACATTGCGTTGCAATTTGTTGAATACCCCTCCGGCTCTCAAAGGGTTAAAGACACATTGAAAGTAGCTATTCTTATTAGGCATATAATCATGAATATTCTCTCCTGTCTCTACTTGGCAATATCACTTTGGGAAGCAACATAAAATATAAATAAAATCCCTAAACTCTACTGGCTTCTCATATGTAGTTGAACAGTGGATTTACTAGAAGTATGAGGACTCACAACTAGAAATGTAATTTTTCCTGAAATTTGGAGTTCGTGCAAAAACACACAATTTAGAAACAATGGGTATGGTTGTTAAATAATATTTATTGTTCCTTTAAATTTTCTTCTAGGCAAAAGGAGATAAAGAAAGCAGTTTTAATGAAAAGAATCTTCTGTTTACACCAGCTGATCTATTTACAGGAGGCACAGAAACGACAACCACTACACTGAGATGGGCTCTGCTGTTCATGCTCTTGTACCCAGATGTCCAAAGTAAGAGGCCCCATCATCTCCTCTGGGCTTTGTTCAAGAGAACTTGTTGTGTAAAGAAAATGATAATGTGGAATAATGTCAGAAGACCTCATTTTAGATTAACTCATGTTATTGAGCCCCTTGAGAGGGCTTTATTGCAGAAACATCAAATTGGTATGCTTCTGAAATACATCTAGTTCTAAGTAGACTAAACGTAAACACCAAAGGTTGTTAGAGTGATTTTCTAGTACAGCAGTGGTTCTCAACTTTATTTTGCTCAAGGAACCCCTAACGGTTGGTCTAGAATTGTTGGGCACCCTTTATATATTATAAATCAATCATCAAGGAGTAACGAAGGGTTCGATTGCATAAATATATCATTATTTTAAGGCTTCTCAATCAGAATAACAAAAATTTCAATAAATACACAACTGAAACTCAGCATTTCTATTTTTGTCAAAGTCATTATAAAAAAGAAGGGGCAGCCTAAATGGATGCCCACAGCAAACCAAAGTGCCACGGCACCCTGATTGAGAACCATTGTATTACTCTGTATTGCTCTGAATCTTCATAGAAGAGTTTTGTAAGGAAATATGGATTTACACCAAACCAGTTTTGGTGTTTTGGGACTTGGGAGTAGCACCTTTTACCTTGTGAGTGCACTCAAAGCGTTAAAACTCTATGGCCAAACTCTCTATGAGAATAACAAATTTGACGGTTTTCCCAGGCCCATATTTATAACAACAAACTGGAGTTATTCTTGAATAAACTAACTGTACCATACGGGACAAATAAAATGTCTTTTTTTATATTAAATTGGACTTTTAACTCCTTGAATGTTAGAGAGGTCTCCAACGCATTGTACCACAAAAGGTACACAGTGATTTACAATTTAAAGGGACAGTGATTTACAATTTAAAGGGATAGTAATGTTTCACATAAAAAACTGCTCTGATTAATCTTCATAGTATTTGGACCATGGAGAGAGTTATTTCAATACCCTCCCCTTTTAATGATGAAACACTGCTCACCTCAGAGCAGCAAGACTGTCTGGAAGGATCACAGAGTGGGACAATCTTCAGTTAGCATAAGAAAAAACCTGAAAAACCTGTCAAGAGGCAGGGTTTTCCTTATGCTCACAGTAAGATGATTGTCCCTTGCTGTGACCTGTCTGGTCAAGAGACCAGATTCCACATCTGAGGGGAGGCGGCTTACACCAGGTAAAAGGCGTTTCAGGGGGATACTTTATCATTCAATTACTCTTGAACTACAACTCTGACAGTACTGAAATAACACTCTCCATGGCCCAAATACTATGAAGATTAAATGGAGCTTCTTTTTTTGTGAAACATTACTATCACTTTAAGGGCTTGGGCAATACAGGGTTACGAGTGTTTTGCAAAGTAGAACACAGGAAGTGGGGTCCCTGCTTGAAAGCTGAGAACCAAAACTAGGTTTTAACTCTTTGAATGCTGGAAAGGTCTTCGAAGAGACCTCTCTAGCTTTCAGTGACTTAAAATCAATGGGAATTACCATTTTTCCTTTTCAGTCCAGCTGGTTTTCCCAGAAGTGTTCCTTTATAACCAGAACCCAATGATATTTAACTCATAAAAACTGAGATATTTGCTTCTCTCTTCATTTAGTAACTGGCAAGGTATAAACTATAAACTATTATGATCAGTAAAATATACAAACTATAAATGCTCATGGAAAAAAAGAGAAATATACAAAGAAATGATGTTATGTACATTCTACATTAGTGCCACATCTAAATTGTATATATTGATTCAGGGAAGGTCCATGAGGAAATTGACCAAGTGATTGGAAGAGTCAGGAAGCCTACAATGGGGGATGTGTCACAAATGCCTTATACTAATGCTGTTATCCACGAAATCCAACGTTGTGGGGACATTTTCCCTTTGGCTCCTCCACATATGACATACAGAGATACGGAAATCCATGGGTATTTCATCCCAAAGGTATTCAATGTATCATGAATATTATGTCCAAAGGAATGAATTCATTGAGATAGAAATCAAATGGAAAATGTTTTCAGGTCCCCAGCCTTGTCTACTCTTCTACTATACACTTTGTTAAGAGGATGGATAACCAGGAAGCTGGTGACAGTGGGGGCAGGAGAATACAAGTCTGTCCTCAACCAGGTGTTGGAATCAGTTTTTTTATACATCTACCTAACCCCTGTTTATTAACCTGCTTATACCTAAAATGATCCTCTTAACTCCTCTGTGACAAGGGGATAGCAGTGGGGACGTTTATGAATTTTCAGGACATTTCTTTTTTTCTGTGACTCGTTATACTTAGTGTACTAGCAGAGTGCAGAGGTAACGTGTAACTTTATGACAATACTTAAATATATATTATTTAGTGCACGTATTGGATGCAGGACAAGTGTGAGGTTACTTGGCACAAAAGACAAATCTACAGGCTAGCAACAAAAAAACACCTCTTACAGCTTCACCTTCTTAACCATTTGAATGCCACAAATGTGTTCAACATATCTGTAAAGTGTCTGACACCGTTCTGGCTTACCAAAAGGTTTAACCCTTTGAGTGGCAGACAGGTATCTAGTGCATTGCAGCGCAATGTATTGGACGCCTTTCCAGCACTCAAAGCGTTACTGAGCTTTCTGAATTAAAGCCTAAATCTTGCAATGGCCCTGGATGGAGGCTTCACCCCTCACAGTCTAGTTCTTTAACCCTTTGAGTGCCAGAGGGGTATCCAATGCATTGCTTTGCAATGCATTGGATACCCATCTGGCATTCAAATGGTTAAATGAGAGGTATTTACCCAGCTGATAGGGAATTATGTTATTCTAACACTGTATGAAGTTCATACACTGGAGAATTTCTGGGGTAAACCAACTGTGTCATAGGGCATAAGTGAAAATGACCATTGATTTAAATAAGGTGTTTAACACCTTGAATGCTAGAAAGGTCTCCAGTACATTGCTTCACAGTGTGTTGGAGACCTCCTTAGCAATTATAGGGTTGAAACACCATTTAGGGCAATGGAAACTTTGGGCTTTTTCATTTCTGCCCTATAGTGCAGTTGGTTTGCCCCTGAAGTTCTCCAGTTCATTCTAGTACATCAGCCTCTATGGGTTTCCACTTTATAAAACCAAATAACAAATGATCATTTCTAGGGTATCAAAAACACAAAAAAGAGAGGGGAGAGTATCATAGTGTAGATGTTTAACTCAATATCAGATGGATAAATAGTATAAAATGTACTCACAATATAACCATGTCATGGATATAAAATCACAATAACACGTAAAGCCTGTGGAGGATATTATATTTTGGATTCAGTGTATTATTTCAGTACAAACAGGACAGCTCTCCTTGTGTTTTGTATTTCTAGGGTATGCTCGTCATGTTCAACCTGTCATCCGTGCTGAAAGATGAGAGAGTCTGGGAAAAACCATTCCAGTTTTATCCGGAGCACTTCCTGGACGCAGATGGGAAGTTTGTGAAACGAGAAGCATTCCTGGCATTTTCTGCAGGTAAAAAAAGGACTCATAGTGAGATTTAGGGCCCTATGTCCCCAGATAAGTGGAGTAACTCTGGAGCAAACCAAATAAAATGGATCAGTCATTGAAACGGGACCTTTAACAACAAATTGCAAAACAAGGATGTGGAGACTTCTAGAATTAAAGGGGTTAAAACCCCCATATAAATGAATTGGATTTTTTATTTCTCTCACATTTTATTTCATCTGAATTTATTGGTTCTCTTTGTACTCATTGGTAGCTGATTCATTAAATCCTTGTTCATTTTAATGGGGCTTTAATCCATTGAATGCTAAATAGGTCTCCAACTCATTGCAAAGCAATCTTTTGAAGACCTTTCTAGTATTCAAATGGCTAAAAAGGATTCTGGAAGGGATTCCTAGTTAGTATAAATTTAGACACAGTTAGAGGACCTTTAGCTGGGGTTTGCTTTAGCTGGGAGTGTGTTTAGCTGGCAGCTCTTTTTCAAAGTTTACCTTTTTCTAAGTATTTGAGAGCTGGACAAGAAAGTTGGACAGGAGAGGTGGACAGCTGCAGCACAATCACCTAAAGACAACGGGCAAGTAAAAGAGGGCAGAAGTGAAAATATGAGGGAAGAGATAAAAGAAATGTTACAAATAGATGAATTTGTCTTTCAGAACAATCTCAACTATATGTGACGTTTCAGCTGTTTTCTGAATTCCTGTTTCATCCCCTCCAGTCTTTGGGGCATGCATACCACAATGAACATATTAATACTGTCTGTTTTAACCCTTCCAGTTTTAATACAATTTTTCCTTTATCACCACAATAATGTTCCTCACTTGCACCATATCATACTAATCCACCATGTAACTCCGCATACATGTGCACTACCCCTTGAGTGCTGGTGGATAGTGCTAAAAACAAGCTCACCAAGCCCCATTAATCAAAGCAACCAAGACAGGCTTTCCTTATATACTCACTACAAATAGTGATGATCGAGCACCCCAATGCTCGGGTGTTTGGGTGCTCTTGCCGAGCACCCCCGGAGGCTCGAGTGCTCGGCCGAGCACCCGAGCCCCATTGAAGTCAATGGGAGGACTCGAGCATTACACCAGGCACCCCCTGCTCTGATGAGGGGAGGGTGCCTGGTCCATAGGAAAAGGGCAGAAAATGATGGAAACACCACAGAAATGGTTCAGGGACAGCATAGGGAGGATGTCTGGATGCATCTTGGACTCCAACGTCGCTGCTGGGAACGATGTTTCGCCCGTAGTACGCCATTTTTACAGACTGACCGTAAAACACACAAAAAGGAAGATAAAAACGATTTTAGGCGAAAAATTGTTACCAAACAGTATTTGCTGTATGTTTACTTGTATATCATCTGCAAATTCGGCAAAAAATTTCAACGATTTTTCGGAACTGGGGCCATGATTAAGAGGGAAACGTGCGCAGAGGCAAATTCTGCCAAAAATTTCATAGATTTTTCGGAACTGGGGCCATGATTAAGAGGGAAATGTGCGCAGAGGCAAATTCTGCCAAAAATTTCATCGATTTTTCGGAACTGGGGCCATGATTAAGAGGGAAACGTGCGCAGAGGCAAATTCTGCCAAAAATTTCATAGATTTTTCGGAACTGGGGCCATGATTAAGAGGGAAACGTGTGCAGAGGCAAATTCTGCCAAAAATTTCATAGATTTTTCGGACCTGGGGCCATGATTAAGAGGGAAACGTGCGCAGAGGCAAATTCTTCAAAAAATTTCATTGATTTTTCGGAACTGGGGCCATGATTAAGAGGGAAACGTGCGCAGAGGCAAATTCTGCAAAAAATTTCATAGATTTTTCGGAACTGGGGCCATGATTAAGAGGGAAACGTGCGCAGAGGCAAATTATGCAAAAAATTTCATAGATTTTTCGGAACTGGGGCCATGATTAAGAGGGAAACGTGCGCAGAGTAAAGCAGGTGTTCAACGTGGTTATGGCCCGGGTAAGGTACAGCATTCAGGAATGGAGGCCGCAGCTACCACAGGTTTTACATGTCCGTTTGCCCTTGTTAAGTCCAAAATTTATAGTCGGAACAGTGGGGTCTGATCCATTCAGTAAAAGTGACGAAGTGACTTAGTGGATGAAGCCAAGAACTACCTTCTGCTCTGTCGAACACCCCAGCCCTATTTAATTCAATGGGAGGACCTGAGGCACTCCGATACAACCTGTATTTCACAAAATGGAGGGCCTCATTCACATTGTGGTACAATAGTTCAGGTAGTGGTCCAACACTCATAAAGCCGATGCACTAAGTGAAAGGGCTGCCAAAAATTAGACTGAAATGTCACTCCAATACACCCTTTATTACACATAAAGGAGGGCATCATACACACCCTTGAAAAATTAGGATTAATAGCCTGCTGGTGACCCTCTAAAACATTAGGGGCGAGGGCATGCCGCTAAGCTGACCATCTAAAACATTAGGAATGAGGGTCTGCAGCTGAGCCGACCATCTAAAACATTATGGGTGAGGGTCTGCTGCGGAGCTGACCATCCTAAACATTATATGCGAAGGCCCGCTAGTGAGCTGACGCTATAAAACATTATATGAGAGAGCCCGCTAGAGAGCTGACCCAATAAAACATTATATAAGAAGGCCCGCTGGTGAGCTGACCTATACAAAAAGTTGTCAAACAGGGCCCGCTGGTGAGCTGGCCCTATATAAAAATTATATCACAGGGCCCGCTGGTGAGCTGGCCCTATATAAAAATTATATCACAGGGTATATGGAAGAGAGTCAACCATATACCCGTTTTTTGGGTGGAAGGGGTGAATGGGAATACAGAGTATTCCCATCATTGTAAATAACATATATAAAGTCACTTTATGTTCACCCGGGGCTTTCCTCCAGTGGAGTGGAGAAGTCAGGGGAAATCCAGGCCTTGTTCATTTTTATAAGTGTCAACCTATCAGCATTTTCGGTGGAAAGGCGGATACGCTTATCTGTTATGATGCCACCAGCAGCACTAAATACCCGCTCAGACAGAACGCTGGCGGCAGGGCAGGCCAGCACCTCCAAGGCATAGAGTGCCAGTTCATACCACGTGTCCAGCTTGGACACCCAGTAGTTGTAAGGCACAGAGGGATCAGTGAGGACGCTGACACGGTCTGCTACGTACTCCTTCACCATCTTCCAAAACTTTTCCCTCCTTGTGACACTAGGCTGCGCATCAGGGTGAGGGTGCTGGCGGGGTGTCATGAAGGTGTCCCACGCCTTGGAGAGTGTTGCCCTGCCTTTGTCGGAACTGCTGTGTGCTCCCCTTTTCTCCCCTTCTCGGTTGGCCAAGGTAGCACGTACTCTGCCGCCAGCGTTGTCAGATGGAAAATTTTGGAGCAATTTTTCGACAAGAACCTTCTGGTATTGCACCATTTTGCTTGTCCTCTCCACCGGAGGAATGAGAGATGAGAAATTCTCTTTGTAGCGGGGGTCCAGAAGGGTGAACACCCAGTAATCCGTGTTGTCTAAAATGCGTATAACGCGTGGGTCACGGGAAAGGCAGCCTAACATAAAGTCAGCCATGTGTGCCAGAGTACCAACAGGCAAGATTTCGCTGTCCTCACCAGGAGGATGACTCTCAATCTCCTCATCCTCTTCCTCCTCTTCTGCCCACCCACGCTGAAGAGATGGAACTAAAGTTCCATGGCTACCCTCTGTAGCGGAGGCAACCGTGTCTTCCTCCTCCTCCTCCGCCTCCTCCAATTGTCGCTGAGAAGACGAAGTGAGGGTGCTCTGGCTATCACCTTGTGTAAGCTCTTCCTCCCCCATTTCCACCTCTTCCACATGCAAAGCGTCGGTTTTAATTGTGAGCAGCGAGCGTTTCAGTAGACACAGAAGTGGGATGGTTACACTGATAATAGCGTTATCGCCGCTCACCATCTGTGTCGATTCCTCAAAATTGCGTAAAACCTCACAGAGGTCTGACATCCATTCCCACTCCTCACTTCTGATTAGAGGAAGTTGAACGGAGAGGCGACGACCGTGTAACAGCTGGTACTCCACTACTGCCCTCTGCTGCTCACAAAGCCGGGCCAACATGTGGAAGGTGGAGTTCCAGCGCGTGCTCACGTCACACAGCAGCCGGTGAGCTGGCAATTGTAAGTGCTGCTGCAGCTTCAACAGGCCGGCTGAAGCTGTTGATGACTTACGGAAATGTGCACACACGCGGCGCACCTTGGTCAAGAGATCATGCAAATTGGGGTAGGTTTTTAGAAATCGCTGAACCACTAAATTAAATACATGCGCTAGGCATGGTACGTGTGTGAGCTTGCCAAGCTCCAAAGCCGCCACCAAGTTACGCCCATTATCACACACAACCATGCCTGGTTGCAGGTTGAGTGGCGAGAGCCACTGCTCGGTCTGGTGACTAATCCCCTGCAACAGCTCTGAGGCCGTGTGCTGTTTGTCCCCAAGGCAGATCAGCTTCAGCACGGCCTGTTGACGCTTCCCCAGTGCTAAACTGCTTCCAGCTACCGGCTAATGGGCGAGTGGCGCTGCGCGCAGAGAATTCGGAGGTGGAAACGGAGGAGGAGGAGGAGGAGCCAATAACGTAGGTGCTGGCGGAAACCCTGATGGAGGTAGGGCCCGCAATCCTCGGCGTGGGTAGCACCTGTGCCATCCCAGGGTCCGAGTCGCTCCCAGCCTCCACGACATTCACCCAGTGTGCCGTCAGGGAAATGTAGCGTCCCTGGCCACAAGCACTTGTCCATGTGTCAGTCGTTAAGTGGACCTTCCCAGTAACTGCATTGGTCAGGGCACGGGTGATGTTACGGGACACATGGTGGTGTAATGCGGGGACGGCACACCGGGAAAAGTAGTGGCGGCTGGGGACTGCGTACTGAGGGACAGCTGCTGCCATTAGGCTGCGGAAGGACTCAGTCTCCACAAGCCTAAATGGCAGCATTTCGATGGCCAGTTATTTGGAAAGGTGTGAGGTTAGTGCTATGGCCTGTGGGTGGGTGGCTGGGTATTTCCGCTTGCGCTCAAATGCCTGGGGTAACGACATTTGGACGCTGCGCTGGGACAGGGAAGTGGATGTGGTCGCTGATGGTGCTTCAGATGGTACAGGTGCAGGGCGGGAGGTATGCGGGCCTGCGCCTTCGACAGGCGATTGGCCGGCACCGAAAACAGGGGAAGAGGAGGCAGTGGTGTGGCCTGCAGACACAGATTGGTGATCCGGGTGTTCCTCCCACTTATTACGGTGCTTGGATGCCATGTGTCGGATCATGCTGGTGGTGGTGAGGTTTCTAGTGTTCATGCCTCGGCTCATTCTGGTGTGGCACAGGTTGCAAACTACAATTTTTTTGTCGTCCGCACTTTCCTTAAAAAAACGCCATACCGCGGAACACCTAGCCCTTGGCAAGGGAGATTTACGCAAGGGGGTGCTCCGTGGAACATTTGCGGGCCGGTTTGGTGCGGTCCGCCTTCTTTCTTTAGCCACACCACTGCCTCTTCCAGCCTGTTGCGGTGCTGCAGATGGCTCACCCTCAGGACTGCTGTCATCGCTCGGCTCTCCACCTTCCCAGGTGGGGTCAGTCACCTCATCGTCCACCAAGTCCTCCTCCACTTCCTCACTCTGATCATCCTCCTCATTTCTTGATCCCACCACATACTCAGTCATTGACAACTGTATATCATCCTCCTCATCAAGGTCTTGAGACAGTAATAGTGGTTGATTTGATGGCAACTGTGTCTCATCATCATCATCATCCACTTCCTTTGACCTTAAATGCCGTTCCCCTCTGTCATCTTCTTGTGATTGGGTATCCTCTAGAGGTTGTGAATCAGGGCACAAGATCTCATGTTCCTCTGCAAGCGTGCTTGGAGAGAGGTTCAAATGAAGGATTGGTGATGAGACGAGCTCCTCACTATATCCCAGTGTGGGATCACTTCTTTGGCCAGACCCTCTATGGTGGGAGGAAGGATGATCAGGGTGAGGATTATGTTGACCAGACTCTTGGCTAGTGAGAGTGGACTTGGTGGAAGACAGGGTGGTGCTTAACCGACTGGAAGCAGTATCAGCTGAAATCCAACCGACCACCTGTTCGCAGTGGTCTGACCTCGAGAGTGATGTCCTGCGACGCCCTGTAAACTGAGACATGAAGCTAGGTATGGTGGATGTCTTTCTTTCTTGTGCTCTGGCACCAGGCACAGTTTCTACGCGTCCTGACCCGCGCCCTGAACTATCAGGATCACGTCCACTTCCCCGTCCCTTTTTACCCGCCTTCTTCATATTACACGGAATATGTGCTGCTAATCTGCAACTTTGCACACTAAAAAGAATGTGCTGCTAATCTGCAACTTTGCACACTAAACAGAATGTGCTGCTAATCTGCGGCTAGGCACAGTGAACGGAATATGTGACGTTTATTTTTTACACTTTGCACATTAAACA
Source organism: Rhinophrynus dorsalis (assembly GCA_037306005.1). Classification (NCBI taxonomy): domain Eukaryota; kingdom Metazoa; phylum Chordata; class Amphibia; order Anura; family Rhinophrynidae; genus Rhinophrynus; species Rhinophrynus dorsalis. Next base: position 118,474,210 of record CM074722.1, read on the forward strand.
GAATGTGCTGCTAATCTGCGGCTAGGCACAGTGAACGGAATATGTGACGTTTATTTTTTAAACTTTGCACACTAAACAGAATGTGCTGCTAATCTGCAACTTTGCACACTAAACAGAATGTGCTGCTAATCTGCGGCTAGGCACAGTGAACGGAATATGTGACGTTTATTTTTTACACTTTGCACACTAAACAGAATGTGCTGCTAATCTGCGGCTAGGCACAGTGAACGGAATATGTGACGTTTATTTTTTAAACTTTGCACACTAAACAGAATGTGCTGCTAATCTGCAACTTTGCACACTAAACAGAATGTGCTGCTAATCTGCAGCTAGGCACAGTGAACGGAATATGTGACGTTTATTTTTTACACTTTGCACACTAAACAGAATGTGCTGCTAATCTGCAACTTTGCACACTAAACAGAATGTGCTGCTAATCTGCGGCTAGGCACAGTGAACGGAATATGTGACGTTTATTTTTTACACTTTGCACACTAAACAGAATGTGCTGCTAATCTGCAACTTTGCACACTAAACAGAATGTGCTGCTAATCTGCGGCTAGGCACAGTGAAAGGAATATGTGACGTTTATTTTTTATACTTTGCACACTAAACAGAATGTGCTGCTAATCTGCAACTTTGCACACTAAACAGAATGTGCTGCTAATCTGCAACGTTGCACACTAAACAGAATGTGCTGCTAATCTGCGGCTAGGCACAGTGAAAGGAATATGTGACGTTTATTTTTTACACTTTGCACACTAAACAGAATGTGCCGCTAATCTGCGGCTAGGCACAGTGAATGGAATATGTGACGTTTATTTTTTACACTTTCCACACTAAACAGAATGTGCTGCTAATTTGCAACTTTGCACACTAAACAGAATGTGCTGCTAATCTGCGGCTAGGCACAGTGAACGGAATATATGACGTTTATTTTTTACACTTTGCACACTAAACAGAATGTGCTGCTAATCTGCGGCTAGGCACAGTGAAAGGAATATGTGACGTTTATTTTTTACACTTTCCACACTAAACAGAATGTGCTGCTAATCTGCAACTTTGCACACTAAACAGAATGTGCTGCTAATCTGCGGCTAGGCACAGTGAACGGAATATGTGACGTTTATTTTTTACACTTTGCACACTAAACAGAATGTGCTGCTAATCTGCAACTTTGCACACTAAACAGAATGTGCTGCTAATCTGCGGCTAGGCACAGTGAACGGAATATGTGACGTTTATTTTTTACACTTTGCACACTAAACAGAATGTGCTGCTAATCTGCAACTTTGCACACTAAACAGAATGTGCTGCTAATCTGCAACTTTGCACACTAAACAGAATGTGCTGCTAATCTGCGGCTAGGCACAGTGAAAGGAATATGTGACGTTTATTTTTTACACTTTGCACACTAAACAGAATGTGCTGCTAATCTGCGGCTAGGCACAGTGAACGGAATATGTGACGTTTATTTTTTACACTTTCCACACTAAACAGAATGTGCTGCTAATCTGCAACTTTGCACACTAAACAGAATGTGCTGCTAATCTGCGGCTAGGCACAGTGAACGGAATATGTGACGTTTATTTTTTACACTTTGCACACTAAACAGAATGTGCTGCTAATCTGCAACTTTGCACACTAAACAGAATGTGCTGCTAATCTGCGGCTAGGCACAGTGAAAGGAATATGTGACGTTTATTTTTTACACTTTCCACACTAAACAGAATGTGCTGCTAATCTGCAACTTTGCACACTAAACAGAATGTGCTGCTAATCTGCGGCTAGGCACAGTGAACGGAATATGTGACGTTTATTTTTTACACTTTGCACACTAAACAGAATGTGCTGCTAATCTGCAACTTTGCACACTAAACAGAATGTGCTGCTAATCTGCAACTTTGCACACTAAACAGAATGTGCTGCTAATCTGCGGCTAGGCACAGTGAACGGAATATGTGACGTTTATTTTTTACACTTTCCACACTAAACAGAATGTGCTGCTAATCTGCAACTTTGCACACTAAACAGAATGTGCTGCTAATCTGCGGCTAGGCACAGTGAACGGAATATGTGACGTTTATTTTTTACACTTTGCACACTAAACAGAATGTGCTGCTAATCTGCGGCTAGGCACAGTGAACGGAATATGTGAGGTTTATTTTTTACACTTTCCACACTAAACAGAATGTGCTGCTAATCTGCAACTTTGCACACTAAACAGAATGTGCTGCTAATCTGCGGCTAGGCACAGTGAACGGAATATGTGACGTTTATTTTTTACACTTTGCACACTAAACAGAATGTGCTGCTAATCTGCAACTTTGCACACTAAACAGAATGTGCTGCTAATCTGCAACTTTGCACACTAAACAGAATGTGCTGCTAATCTGCGGCTAGGCACAGTGAAAGGAATATGTGACGTTTATTTTTTACACTTTCCACACTAAACAGAATGTGCTGCTAATCTGCAACTTTGCACACTAAACAGAATGTGCTGCTAATCTGCGGCTAGGCACAGTGAACGGAATATGTGACGTTTATTTTTTACACTTTCCACACTAAACAGAATGTGCTGCTAATCTGCAACTTTGCACACTAAACAGAATGTGCTGCTAATCTGCAACTTTGCACACTAAACAGAATGTGCTGCTAATCTGCAACTTTGCACACTAAACAGAATGTGCTGCTAATCTGCAACTTTGCACACTAAACAGAATGTGCTGCTAATCTGCGGCTAGGCACAGTGAACGGAATATGTGACTTTTTTTTTTAAAAAATATATATATAACTGCTGCCCCCACACACAACAGTCCTAAAAAGGACTTTTGGGTCTTTATATGTTGTTCCAACACTTTTCTTCTCCCTACACTGACTTTCCCTTCCTATCCTCATCTCTCCCTGGCTAAGACTGAGCCGAACTCGCTGGTCAGGTGCTATACAGCACCCGATCACGGGTTCTGTCCAGCCAATCAGTGTAATGCCAGCAGCCAACATGGCTGCTGGCATTACACCGATGTTAGAGCCTCCCTGCACGTTTATTGGCTGCGAGCTTCGGCCGAGCATGCTCCCTCATCACTAACTACAAACAAACATTTTATTGCTTTTTCCTGGCAAATGATACAGAAACCAAACATGGCACTCAAACAGCATTTAAAAGCATCTTCACCAGTGAAAAAAGGAATTTCTTTTGTCCATTTAAACATATGCAGCATATTGCCCAAATTGGATGAATTAAAAGCATGGCGTTATGCATACAAACCAAAAATCCTTATTCTTTCTGAATCCTAGCTAAGCCCTAAAATACCTGATACTGCCATTGTCATTCAATGATATTCATGCTTTAGGAAAGACAGAACAAAGTGAGGAAGAGGTATAATCATATACACATAAAAATCTATAAACTCTTTTAAATTCGGGTACTATTGTACCTCAACCATATGTGAATACATTGCTGGCAAAATTGTTCTTCCCTCCTCATAATTACTAAAATCTACCGACCACCTAATAGCCTGGCACTGTTCCTTTCAGACATAGCCCACCTCCTCAATGAGACTGAAACTCAAAACCAGAAAAGTGAGTTGTTGGTTCTTGGAGACTTTAATGTTAATTGGCTGAACCCAAGTAATGACAAATTCAGTTTATTGTTCAAGACATTGAACTTATCACAACTAAACTCCTCTCCAACTCATATAACAAAAAACATCCAATCATACTCTGCTGGACTGGATCCTTTCATCCTGCCACGCTGAATATAAGATTCAGGCGTACTAGCAGATGTGTTTAGTAATCACTCCAAATTCTACTGTGTTCTCAAAATTAAGGCAATCAAATCTTGTCCCAAAATAACAGTAAATCTTTCAGGAAGTGTAATCACCCATGGCATAAACTAAACATAGTAAATTACCTAGACTCAGCAATTGACTTTTTTTACCTGGGTTCTTGCAGGTCTGTAATATCCATGCCCCACTAATGAAAGTCAGGGTAAAAGGGCCGATATACCCTTGGTCTCTGTTGACCTATTGAGTTACACAGTTTTAGCTTTCTGGACAAAATTTAAACAAACTGGCTCCACTTATCACACTACTTACAGACAATTGCAGAATGCCTGCACAAAGCAAACAAACTAGCAGAAACTCAATATTTTATGGAGAATTTGAATAGTAACTTATGAAAAACTACCAACCTTTGGAAGGTTATTAAAATATCTACAACCCTCTTAACTAGTGATGAGCGAGCATGCTCGGCCGAAGCTCGGTTCGGCTTGAGCATCGCTCTGCTCGGCACATGGCGGTACTCGTACGAGTACCGCATGTGCTCGCCCGCCATGTTCGGGTCTCCTCCCCGCACGTTTCGCAGCTGCTGCGCAGCCAATAAACGTGCGGGGAGGCTCTGACATCAGTGTAATGCCAGCAGCCATGTTGGCTGCTGGCATTACACTGATTGGCTGGCCAGAACCCGTGATCGGGTGCTGTATAGCACCCGACGCGCGAGTTTGGCTCATTCTTAGCCAGGGAGAGATGACCTTAGGCAGGGAAAGTCAGTGTAGGGAGAATAAAATTGTTGAAACTCTTTCAAGACCCAAAAGTCCTTTTTAGGACTGTTGTGTGTGGGGGCAGCATTTATATTTTGTTTGGGGGGGCACAATTTCCTTTTTTTTGTGGGGGGGATATTTGTAAGGTGACATATAATACTAGATGCACAGGAAGTCAGTGTAGGGAGAATAAAATTGTTGAAACTCTTTCAAGACCCAAAAGTCCTTTTTAGGACTGTTGTGTGTGGGGGCAGAATTTAATTTTTTTTGGGGGTGGCAGAATTTCATTTTTTTGTGGGGGGGGGGACATGTTCTAAGGTGACATTGTACTAGGTGCACAGGGACAAATATTTCACAGTGCAGTGACAAGCTGACATATTCTGTTAGGTGCACAGGGCCAATGATTTTACAACGCAGCGACAAAAAGGGCCATTTTAAAAGTGTGCCTAGCCATAGATTATTGTCACATTCTGTTTAGTGTGCAAATTCACAAATTAACGTCACATATTCCGTTCACTGTGCCTAGCCGCAGATTAGCGTCACATTCTGTTTCGTGTGCCTAGTGCAGATTAGCGTCACATTCTGTTTCGTGTGCCTAGCCGCAGATTAGCGTCACATATTGTTTAGTGTGCCTAGCCGCAGATTAACGTCACATATTGTTTAGTGTGCCTAGCCGCAGATTAGCGTCACATATTGTTTAGTGTGCCTAGCCGCAGATTAGCGTCACATTCTGTTTCGTGTGCCTAGCCGCAGATTACCGGCATATATTCCGTTTAATATGAAGAAGGCGGGTAAAAAGGGACGGGGAAGTGGACGTGATCCTGATAGTTCAGGGCGAGGGTCAGGACGCGTAGAAACTGTGCCTGGTGCCAGAGCACAAGAAAGAAAGACATCCACCATACCTAGCTTCATGTCTCAGTTTACAAGGCGTCGCAGGACATCACTCTCGAGGTCAGACCACTGCGAACAGGTGGTCGGTTGGATTTCAGCTGATACTGCTTCCAGTCGGTTAAGCACCACCCTGTCTTCCACCAAGTCCACTCTCACTAGCCAAGAGTCTGGTCAACATAATCCTCACCCTGATCATCCTTCCTCCCACCATAGAGGGTCTGGCCAAAGAAGTGATCCCACACTGGGATATAGTGAGGAGCTCTTCTCATCACCAATCCTTGATTTGAACCTCTCTCCAAGCACGCTTGCAGAGGAACATGAGATCTTGTGCCCTGATTCTCAACCTCTAGAGGGTACCCAATCACAAGAAGATGACAGAGGGGAACGGCATTTAAGGTCAAAGGAAGTGGATGATGATGATGAGACACAGTTGCCATGAAATCAACCACAATTACTGTCTCAAGACCTTGATGAGGAGGATGATACACAGTTGTCAATGACTGAGGATGTGGTGGGATCAAGAAATGAGGAGGATGATCAGAGTGAGGAAGTGGAGGAGGACTTGGTGGACGATGAGGTCACTGACCCCACCTGGGAAGGTGGAAAGCCGAGCTATGACAGCAGTCCTGAGGGTGAGCCATCTGCAGCACCGCAACAGGCTGGAAGAGGCAGTGGTGTGGCTAAAGAAGGAAGGCGGACCGCACCAAACCGGCCCGCAAATGTTCCACGGAGCACCCCCTTGCGTAAATCTCCCTTGCCAAGGGCTAGGTGTTCCGCGGTATGGCGTTTTTTTAAGGAAAGTGCGGACGACAAAAGAATTGTAGTTTGCAACCTGTGCCACACCAGAATGAGCCGAGGCATGAACACTAGCAACCTCACCACCACCAGCATGATCCAACACATGGCATCCAAGCACCGTAATAAGTGGGAGGAACGCCCGGATCGCCAATCTGTGTCTGCAGGCCACACCACTGCCTCCTCTTCCCCTGTTTTCGGTGTCGGCCAATCGCCTGTAGAAGGCGCAGGCCCGCATACCTCCCGCCCTGCACCTGTACCATCTGAAGCACCATCAGCGACCACATCCACTTCCCTGTCCCAGCGCAGCGTCCAAATGTCGTTACCCCAGGCATTTGAGCGCAAGCGAAAATACCCAGCCACCCACCCACAGGCCATAGCACTAACCTCACACCTTTCCAAATTACTGTCCATCGAAATGCTGCCATTTAGGCTTGTGGACACTGAGTCCTTCCGCAGCCTGATGGCAGCAGCTGTGCCTCGGTACGCAGTCCCCAGCCGCCACTACTTTTCCCGGTGTGCCGTCCCCGCCTTACACCACCATGTGTCCCGTAACATCACCCGTGCCCTGACCAACGCAGTTACTGGGAAGGTCCACTTAACGACTGACACATGGACAAGTGCTTGTGGCCAGGGACGCTACATTTCCCTGACGGCACACTGGGTGAATGTCGTGGAGGCTGGGAGCGACTCGGACCCTGGGATGGCACAGGTGCTACCCACGCCGAGGATTGCGGGCCCTACCTCCATCAGGGTTTCCGACAGCACCTACGTTATTGGCTCCTCCTCCTCCTCCTCCTCCGTTTCCACCTCCGAATTCTCTGCTCGCAGCGCCACTCACCCATCAGCCGGTAGCTGGAAGCAGTGTAGCACTGCAGTGGGGAAGCGTCAACAGGCCGTGCTGAAGCTGATCTGCCTTGGGGACAAACAGCACACGGCCTCAGAGCTGTTGCAGGGGATTAGTCACCAGACCGAGCAGTGGCTCTCGCCACTCAACCTGCAACCAGGCATGGTTGTGTGTGATAATGGGCGTAACTTGGTGGCGGCTTTGGAGCTCGGCAAGCTCACACACGTACCATGCCTAGCGCATGTATTTAATTTAGTGGTTCAGCGATTTCTAAAAACCTACCCCAATTTGCATGAACTCTTGACGAAGGTGCGCCGCGTGTGTGCACATTTCCGTAAGTCATCTACAGCTTCAGCCGGCCTGTTGACGCTGCAGCAGCGCTTACAATTGCCAGCTCACCGGCTGCTGTGTGACGTGAGCACGCGCTGGAACTCCACCTTCCACATGTTGGCCCGGCTTTGTGAGCAGCAGAGGGCAGTAGTGGAGTACCAGCTGTTACACGGTCGTCGCCTCTCCGTTCAACTTCCTCTAATCAGAAGTGAGGAGTGGGAATGGATGTCAGACCTCTGTGAGGTTTTACGCAATTTTGAGGAATCGACACAGATGGTGAGCGGCGATAACGCTATTATCAGTGTAACCATCCCACTTCTGTGTCTACTGAAACGCTCGCTGCTCACAATTAAAACCGACGCTTTGCATGTGGAAGAGGTGGAAATGGGGGAGGAAGAGCTTACACAAGGTGATAGCCAGAGCACCCTCACTTCGTCTTCTCAGCGACAATTGGAGGAGGCGGAGGAGGAGGAGGAAGACACGGTTGCCTCCGCTACAGAGGGTAGCCATGGAACTTTATTTCCATCTCTTCAGCGTGGGTGGGCAGAAGAGGAGGAAGAGGATGAGGAGATTGAGAGTCATCCTCCTGGTGAGGACAGCGAAATCTTGCCTGTTGGTACTCTGGCACACATGGCTGACTTTATGTTAGGCTGCCTTTCCCGTGACCCACGCGTTATACGCATTTTAGACAACACGGATTACTGGGTGTTCACCCTTCTGGACCCCCACTACAAAGAGAATTTCTCATCTCTCATTCCTCCGGTGGAGAGGACAAGCAAAATGGTGCAATACCAGAAGGTTCTTGTCGAAAAATTGCTCCAAAATTTTCCATCTGACAACGCTGGCGGCAGAGTACGTGCTACCTTGGCCAACTGAGAAGGGGAGAAAAGGGGAGCACACAGCAGTTCCGACAAAGGCAGGGCAACACTCTCCAAGGCGTGGGACACCTTCATGACACCCCGCCAGCACCCTCACCCTGATGCGCGGCCTAGTGTCACAAGGAGGGAAAAGTTTTGGAAGATGGTGAAGGAGTACGTAGCAGACCGTGTCAGCGTCCTCAATGATCCCTCTGTGCCTTACAACTACTGGGTGTCCAAGCTGGACACGTGGTATGAACTGGCACTCTACGCCTTGGAGGTGCTGGCCTGCCCTGCCGCCAGCGTTCTGTCTGAGCGGGTATTTAGTGCTGCTGGTGGCATCATAACAGATAAGCGTATCCGCCTTTCCACCGAAAATGCTGATAGGTTGACACTTATAAAAATGAACAAGGCCTGGATTTCCCCTGACTTCTCCACTCCACTGGAGGAAAGCCCCGGGTGAACATAAAGTCACTTTAGATATGTTATTTACAATGATGGGAATACTCTGTATTCCCATTCACCCCTTCCACCCAAAAAACGGGTATATGGTTGACTCTTAATCTTCTCATCCTCCTCCTCCTCTTCCATATACCCAGTGATATAATTTTTATATAGGGCCAGCTCACCAGCGGGCCCTGTGATATAATTTTTATATAGGGCCAGCTCACCAGCGGGCCCTGTTTGACAATTTTTGTATAGGTCAGCTCACCAGCGGGCCTTCTCATATAATGTTTTATTGGGTCAGCTCTCTAGCGGGCCCTCTCATATAATGTTTTATAGCGTCAGCTAACTAGCGGGCCTTCGCATATAATGTTTAGGATGGTCAGCTCCGCAGCAGACCCTCACCCATAATGTTTTAGATGGTCGGCTCAGCAGCAGACCCTCATTCCTAATGTTTTAGATGGTCAGCTTAGCGGCATGCCCTCGCCCCTAATGTTTTAGAGGGTCACCAGCAGGCCATTAATCCTAATTTTTCAAGGGTGTGTATGATGCCCTCCTTTATGTGTAATAAAGGGTGCATTGGAGTGACATTTCAGTCTAATTTTTGGCAGCCCTTTCACTTAGTGCATAGGCTTTATGAGTGTTGGACCACTACCTGAACTATTGTACCACAATGTGAATGAGGCCCTCCATTTTGTGATATACAGGTTGTATCGGAGTGCCTCAGGTCCTCCCATTGAATTAAATAGGGCTGGGGTGTTCGACAGAGCAGAAGGTAGTTCTTGGCTTCATCCACTAAGTCACTTCGTCACTTTTACTCAATGGATCAGACCCCACTGTTCCGACTATAAATTTTGGACTTAACAAGGGCAAACGGACATGTTGTAAAACCTGTGGTAGCTGCGGCCTCCGTTCCTGAATGCTGTACCTTACCCGGGCCATAACCACGTTGAACACCTGCTTTACGCTGCGCACGTTTCCCTCTTAATCATGGCCCCAGTTCTGAAAAATCGATGACATTTTTTGCAGAATTTGCAGATGATATACAAGTAAATATACAGCAAATACTGTTTGGTAACAATTTTTCGCCTAAAATCGTTTTTATCTTCCTTTTTGTGTGTTTTACGGTCAGTCTGTAAAAATGGCGTACTACGGGCGAAACATCGTTCCCAGCAGCGACGTTGGAGTCCAAGATGCATCCAGACATCCTCCCTATGCTGTCCCTGAACCATTTCTGTGGTGTTTCCATCATTTTCTGACCTTTTCCTATGAACCAGGCACCCTCCCCTCATCAGAGCAGGGGGTGCCTGGTGTAATGCTCGAGTCCTCCCATTGACTTCAATGGGGCTCGGGTGCTCGGCCGAGCACTCGAGCCTCCAGGGGCGCTCGGCCAGAGCACCTGAACACCCGAGCATCGGGGTGCTCGATCATCACTACTCTTAACCATTTTCACCCCTCAACTTTAAAATTTGGCAATCAAACAATGCAAAGCCTCATATCAATAGCTAATCCATTCAACAACTACTTTATACAGTGTGCCACCTCGAAGTAGAAAGTACATTAACCCCTTAAGGACCATTGACATGGCAGGACCGTCATGTTGGTCCGGCACTTAAGGAACAGTGACAGTCCTGGTAAATCACATACTTTTACTCACCTCGCTCCTACAAGAGAACGGTGAGTAATACCGGGGACTGAAGTTGATCGCTCCAAGACCGGAGCAATCTCTTTCAGTCCCTCTGTTCAGTGTGCTGCCCCACGTGATCAGTCATGTGGGACGTCACGTCAAAGTTTTCTATGTGGTCCTTAAGGGTCAGCACACCCTGGGACCGCTGGTCCTTAAGGGGTTAAACAGTCTCTATCACCTCTTCCCTTGTCCAACAGTATCATAAGTGGTATGCCCACAGTTTGCAAAGCATCGTCTGTGCACATATATACAGATGTCACAATAATCTACACTAAAAATACAAACGTATCACAGCTTGGGGCAATATTACAGGATGATTCTCCAAAGATGTATAGCTAAAAAACTCTTCTTAAATACTCACAAAATAGTCACAATGGTATTTGGTACAAATAACAAACTATTAGTTTATCTCAGTATGTAGATACACAAATATATTCTTTGGAGAAGGCTCTAATCAGAACTGAGTTCACACTTTTACTTCTATCAGTAGATCAGGACCCAGAGAACCACCAGGTACTTCGTGATACACAAGCGCCTTTGTTTTTTCAGATGTTGCAACCACAAGGCTTCCACCTCAGCAGAATAATCAGCAATATCTCTTTAAATCCCAAACCTGGCGCTGGTAGACTCCTTAGAGCCCTATAACACAAGAGTAAAGATATACACAGTATCTCAGGGGTAGATTTAAAGGCAGCCGTTAGCAAAAAAAAAAAAAAAAAAAAACACTACTGGGTGCGTTATGATGTATTTAGCAGTTTAAATATCCATCTAAAGAATAGCTAACAGCAGTCTGATAATCCTTACGGCTGATACACTGATGTGCATTGCGCATGGAACAAGAATCCCCAGAGCCATTCATAGGATTGCGGAGCTGAAGAAAAGATATACTTAACGGACAAAAGTTAAGACCCAGTTTTCTTAGCCGTTAGACACTTAACGGTAAAAAAAAAAACACCTGTTACATAGGAAAACAGACAAAATGCTTACAGCACAAGCATGTAAATGGCAAAATTGACCCGTGCAATGCCAAAATAAAACATGGCCAGACACTACAAATCACTGTCACACACAACAACAAGCAACACCACAGGGACAAGGACTTCCAAAAAAATACCAACACAACATGGCATGGAACAATGGGGGTTATTACACAACATGGACACCTGCCAATACAAAACAAGCTCACCTGTGCAACATCACCACACGATCCAGACGCAACCTGCACCCCACAACTTCACACCCGCAACCGACAGAGACACAGTAATCAGAACACACCACATTTTAAAACACAGACACACCTGCCAACACTTACCTGGACAACAAACACCTTCCCATTGGTCATCACTCACCTCATCACCACACCTAGACAAGATCCTACCAGGTACTTAAAGGGACAGCTCACCACACTCGCTTGCAGCTTGTTTTCCACTCAGGGAGAGATAGACAGAAAGAGATAGAGAGCGATAGAGAGAGAACAATAAGTATGTTGGGATACTTATTGATGAGAAGACTGCAGAGAAAGAGTGAAACAGCGAGAGCTAGGGAACACCAGCAAGCTCCAGGCACACCTGATCAACAGCCTTCAGCTCTGTGAGTGAGGAGGCCCTGGCTCAAGAGCCACACAGGAGCCCATCCCCACCTGGAGAATAGCACCTGCCTGAACATGCACAGCTGCAGCAACAGGATGCTCCACAGCAACAGGATGCTCCCCCGCTGCCACAGGGACCCCTGCAGCAGCAGAGGATGTATAGACGACCACCAAGGCACAGAGTATACTGGCCAAGGGTTACGCATCTGGCATGTCACAGGCCACATTCTCCAGAGTGCTGGCCCAGATCTTGCCAGCCCTCAAAAGCAAGGCCAGTACCTACATACATTTCCCTAACATCGACATGGAGTGGATACATCTCAAGCAGGGCTTTTACGCAAGGGGAGGCATGCCCAGGGTCATGGGTGCTATAGATTGCAACCATGTCCGTATCAAAGCCCCAGCACATGACGCACATATCTTCATCAACAGGAAGAACTTCCACTCCATGAACGTGCAGATGGTGTGTGACAGCAACATGAGGATTATGAATGTCTGCGAAAAATATCCTGGCAGCTCTTATGATTTATACATTCTACAAAACTCCTCAGTACACAGAGATTTCGAGAATGGAACTTATACAGGGGGATGGCTTCTGGGTGAGTTGAATTGGTATACCAATTGCTTGATAAAGCACCAACTATCGGTGTGAAAAGCAATCCATCTGAACAGTCTTGCTGCTCTGAGCTGAGTAGTATTACATCAGTAAAAGGGGTGGGCGGGGGATACTTTATCATTCAATTACTCTTGAACTACAACTCTGACAGTACTGAAATAAGACTCTCCTTGGCCCAAATACTATGAAGATTAATTGGAGCTGCTTTTATTATGAAACATTACTATCCCTTTAAAGAACTAAAGTGGCTAACACTCAAATCTAGACCTACAGTTCAACTTTCCTGCCTAGTTTATAACCACTTATCTAGAAAGCTACCAGACCTGAGCAGTATGGTCATTTCAGCTTTTCATACTAACCATAACCTCCGCTCCAGTGCTAACCACACACTGAGTATCTCACACTACATGAAAGAAGCAGGTCAATCTTCAGATCTCCAAAAACATGGAAAACTGGAATAACCTACCCCCCCCCCAAAAAAAAAAGATCTTCTCCCTGTCTCAAATCCCTACAGATAACTGCTTCTGTGTTTCTAAAAACAATATGTAACTGTATATCATTTTCTTCATGTTTTCATGTATATGTGTATTTATATTGTTTTTATATTTTATGTAAATATGTAACTTCTTACTGTGAAAGCTCTCTAGAATAAGCTAGAAAATGAGAGATATCTCAATGCATTCTGGTAAAACATTTCTAAATAAAACTTAAATTAAATAAGTAAATGTGTCCCATATTGTGTAATTGGCTTGCCCCAGGGTTACTTTAGTTCTCAGTACATCAGCCTCACTCTTATATACAGTATATAGAGCAGGAGTGGTTAGGAGACCTGGGATTTGGCCCAAGCTAATGCATTGTTAGTCTACAGGGCAGTCAAACTGCACCATCACTAGCAGAGCGATTAGCGCTATTTCATGAGCCAGGTTGGCAGCAAGACCAGAGGCTTTAAGCATGAGACCTGGGACTTTAGCCCCCTCAGCCAGTACCTAATAAATCCCTTGATGAAAAGGTTTGCTATTAAGATTACTGTAAAGTTTAGATGTTTCTCCTCTTCTTTACAGGTCGCCGGGCTTGTCTGGGGGAGCAGTTGGCTAGGATGGAACTCTTCCTCTTCTTCACCTCCCTGCTACAATCCTTCACCTTGGAGATCCCCAGTGACCAGCCAAGTCCAAGTGATGATGCTGTGCTTGCAGTAACATTGACCCCTAAACCTTATGAAATCTGTGCCAAAATGAGATAGGAATCTATTTTTATTACATTGCTTCCTAGAGATAGAAAATACAGTACTTTTGTTGATTTTAACATGGGGAATATTTCCTCACCTACCCTCAGTATGAAAAGACCACAAGGTTTATGTATTAAGAAGACCAGAGGTTCATACAAAATGGTGTGATAAAGAAGAGCTAACTTTTCCAGTTTGATAAAATCTCCAATTCCAATAAAGCCTATGTACTAAGATCTGGTGCAGAAACTACAGGGGGGTACAGAGGGTGCAGTTGTATGGGGCCCCAGCATCCAAGGAGGCCTCATCTGCTCTAGGGTGCAATAGGTTCTAGTTACGCCTCTCTGAAATATTTTTGTGTTAGAGGACCCAAAATATATGCACTGAGCCCTCCAAAGACTAGTTATGCTAATGTGAATAGCTTTCTACTTGAAGAGATGTTAGTGTGTATGCTCCATAGAATAGCATCAGAACTGGAGAATGTATTGAAAGGATTGTATAACATATAGAAGGGTTAAATATTCTTAGGGTTAAATTGTTTGTGTAACAAGTCTTTCCATATTTGTCAAACAGGCCATGTTAACATTATAAAGGGAGTCTGGTTATCAAACTGCTGCTCTGTTGCTGTGCATATCACGCCCGTAACTCCCCTGCCAATCCGTATGCCCCTTACTTGAAAATGTTATCCCGCCGCCCTACCCCTCCCACCCCTTGCTATGATGATATCCATGGCCCAGTGTAACCCCCAGAGTTTAGTTTGGTGAATCAGTTTAGTACTGATTCAAAGAAGGGATTGAAGGGTACAGGGACCTATAGGGTTAATAGTTACATTTACATTTGACCGATTCTGCAGGAATCCATCTGCTAGGGAGGAAACCACCAGACTGGCTTTTTCTAGTTTTTTATCTGTGTATTGCAAAAGCTGTTAGAGTATGCTCAAGGTTGTTATGCTAGAATGTGCCGAGTCTCAAAACCCCCCCCACGGGGGAGGAGATGGGTGCCGGAGTAACTGGTATCTGCAATCTCTCCCCTTCCCCCCCCTTCCTGTGAACAAGTTTTGCTTTTCTGTTTTTATATAATTTTCTGTTCTATGTTGAAACTGTGAAGCTGTGCACCGCCCCCCTCCCTTTAGGAGAAGGGGGGCTGTATAGGGCTATAAAGGCTATGTGTGATAAGAATAAAGAGAGAGCTTGTATTGTATACGCTGTTGTGTGTGTTTCTTTGCGAACTTTACAGCTTCCCAGTATACTGGTAAATTGACATAGAGTCCATAGACAGACTGATAATAAGAGGGTGAAAGGTATCTCTTCAGGCAGCGATCCAGGTAATTGCCCCAACAGATGGTGGAGAATGCGGGCAGTGTACACCCATGGGTAAGTGACTACATGTTGTCGCCGTCCCAGGGATTACACTGCCGTGCTGAAGGGTTGAGAGGAATAGGGAGTGAGTTACTGTTAGTCTAATATAAGCGCGCTATAAAAATAAGTTCGAGGCACAGGTATATTGTCTCCGGGAACTAGAATAGATACAGTTCGAGTCCAGGTGCTCCGGAACTGCTGTCCGAGTCCCCCGAATGGTGGACTCAGGGACGGGAGTTTGAGCAAGATAGATAAGGATTCAGGAACTACTGTAGTCCGGAATGACCACTTGATTCGGCCCTTGGTGGTCTCCTTCAGGAGATTGCCCGATAAATTAGTGGTTTCGGCTCTTGGTGGTCTCGAAGGTCACCGTGGATGACTTTCCGGGAGACTGCCCGAAAAATTAGTGGCATTTGACTACCGGATATTAGGCAACAGAGCACTCATTACCTATAGAGTTTATAGAGTCCCTCTGTAGGTCTATGTCAATAACTTCTTGTTCTGTCTCTCTATCCGTTGTCTCGTGTTGTTCATATGGTGAATGTGACTTGTGTTTATGAAAATGCAAATTATGTATTGTATCAAAGAATATTAGAGACTAAGAATAAGAATTGTATTATTGTTGCTGTCCCCGGTTCAGGTGAAGGTAAGCACTGGGACCGGGTGTTATTCCAGGTGAAGGTGAGCACCTGAATTTTTACTCCTTTTCTTTTCCTCGTTTATTTGACATTGTGATTGCATTGTATTGTACAACTTGTTGTAAGATGGGTGGTCAAGAGAGTAAGACCCCAGAAATAGGTGAGGATTGTATACATTATGTAGAGAGACTGACAGGGGGTTCCTATTACACTATTCCATTCGTGTCTAATTTGGCGGGGAGTCTGGTCCTGCAAGATACCACCCACTGACTTTCTCCCCGATCACTGGGAAAATTTACAACTGTCTCGTATTTGTTGCGCATGGCTAACCTGTTTACATACATGTTATGTGTCGTTTGTCTGGGGTAGATACGTGCCCTGTTCCGGAGGGATATAGTAAGTGAGCACAGAAAGAGGGAGAGTGTGTGGATTATTGATATCAAAATCAGGTACTAACACATTATGCATTCATTTAGTGACAGCTAGGCAGGGGTTAAGCCGCCATGCTTGTAAAATGTTGATGCTATGAGAAAGTTAGCGCAGCTCTGATTCCCCCTCCCTTCTCTTTCATTCTGCCTCTCCCCCTTGTTCTCTCTGTTCTTAGATAAGACACAAGTAACGGAATTTCAAGGTCACCAACGCTGCTGTTTTCTTAAAGGTCCTATTGTTAAGATGTTGTCTAGTAGCTGGGAACTAACAGCTGACAGGGGCAGGTTTTTGTACATTTATGTGGAAATGTATTGCCAGGATCAGGTACTGGTAGGCCACCAGTAATTAGCCTGGACAGGCACACGGTATTGGTTCTGAGATAAAATGTTGCAACATTTAGGTAAATTTAGGTAAATTCAATCCTAATTTTGTGTAATCAATTGTATGGATCCAAGCAAGTAAAATATGGATTTGTTACAGAAATCACCAATGTGTTATAGATAATAGAACTGAAATTATGTTCTTGAGTGAGAAGAGGCAGGAATGTGGGGGCTGTCTTGCTGGAAGTGTCTGAGGGGGTTATGGCATTGGTCTTACCGGTTCAGTGTGATCTAAGACCGAGTAGTCCAGCCAGTTCACCCGGCACGGTCACGGGCACCCCTTCCTCTCCTGTTTTGACTTCTTGGGAAACATATGTTTCAACTGAAGTGGTGCACCCAATGTGTATGTGTATATATGTGTATATATGTATATGTGTTCAACTGAAGATTTGTTGAATTGTGATTTAGCCTCCATAAGAACAAATTGTAGTTATGTATATGTGCCCTTTGCAACCTGTTGTCTGTTAATTAGAGAAACAACAGTCCTGCTTTCTCTGAAGATGACAGGAAGGGGTTAAATGCATGTGTGCTGATTCTCTCCCACTATGAGACAATTGCTCAGCATCAGACCCCTCCCTCTCCTGTGTAATTCCTTCCCAGTTGTAATAATGTTATGGGGGAATGAAAGAGAAAAGATTGTTGATACATATAGGAAATTAACTTCTAATGAAATTAGAGACAGATAAGTAGGGACTGCAGATGCATTCCCTCTTAATGACGTGACTGATAATGTATTATTGTTTTACTGTTTTCTGATCCTGGGGTCCGTGCGGACATGTGGGGAACCTCCTTTGAATCTTCCTGGGGTGCAGTAGGTTGTGCAGCAGAGGGATAAGTCCCTTGCCGCATCTTTGCATGGATTTAGGGAAACACTGAGAGTGTGTTGAGTGAGCCAGTAAGTGAAGTAATGGAGAAAGAAAGGACAGAAGTTATGTACAGAGATACAGAGGGAGACACAAAGACTGCAGATATTGAAGGACCATGTAAAGTTTAATGCTTTAGCAATTGCAAGGAAAGTTGGCACTGTTGAAGCAGGTAGAAAGAATAATGTAAGTGGTACAGCGAGATCTAAGCAGGTAGGAAAGAATACATGTTTTTACTGTAAACAGGAAGGACATTGGAAGTGAAATTGCCCCAAGCTGAGAAATAAGTATAGATATACAGTCAGAAATCCCCAGGAAGAAGGTGTATCTGTTAGTGGTGATGCAGACAGAAATGACTCACCTCATAAGACAGAATAGGAAGGGATCAGGATCAGATTTTTTTTAGCATTATCCTATAGTGCAGGAGGGTGGAATTCATAGTGAAGGAAACTATCAGTATAGTAGGGGTGGATTGAATTCCCTCCTCTATGCTATATATACAACCTATGGAAGTTACCATAGAAGGGACTATGGTCCAAGATGGTTTTCTCCTATCAGAGTCATGCCCCATTGCACTGTTGGAAGGGATCTGTTGACCAGATGGAGGACAGAGATAACTTTTGACGCTGACAAGATAGAGGTATATGTACCCGACTATTATGACTTGACTTTCCAGATGGCACTGAGACACACTTCCCAGGATAGTCATGATTCAGACATCCCGGAGGAGGTTCTGCGCTCAGTGCCCTCTGCTGTTTGAGCAGCTGGAAAGCCAGGGGTTGGTAGAGATGCCCGACCCGTTATTGACTTGCAGCCTAATGCAGGACCGGTCTAGGTCAGATAGTACCCCATTAGCAAAGAGGCTAGGCAAGGGTTAAGCTAATAGTGGCCAATATTTTGACTGAAGGATTGTGTGACAAACTGACTATGATTCTCCTGATACGATAGTATGGGATGAACTGAAGCGGGTGCTGATGTTCGCCCCTGCTTTAGCTCTGCCAAAACCAGTTACCCTATTGCCCGTGGACATAAATGATCCTCCAGAGCATGACTGTGTAGAAGCCCTGGAGGAAGTGACTTTACCCAGACCAGATCTGTACAAAGTAAGTTAGAAATTGTTGGGATTTGTGTGATATATACTTGTAAATAAATCCTAAAATGTGACATATTCTAATCACTGGGGCCAGGCAATGGGCTTGGGTGTCATTTGAACGGCTCCAGATAGATTATATTGGGTTGCTTTGCAGCCTGTACTGGGATTTTAGTATGCTGTTGTAATAGTTGATTAATTGTCTAAGTGGCTAGAGACATTTCTTTTGAAAGGAGCTACTGCGGGATCAGTAGCTAAGGTGTTAATAAGAAAAGTAATTCCAAGGTTTGGTTTGCCTTGAGTTATTGAGTCAGACCATGGAACACATGTTACAGCTGAAATTGTTAAAAGTAATTGTGTCACTCTAGGGGTGGACTGGAGATATCATACCCCCTGGAGGCCTCAATCCTCTGGACAAGTTGAGAGGATGAACCAGACTCTTAAGCGCTCTCTGACCAAACTATGTACTGAACTAAGACTCAAATGGCCAGAGGCGCTTCCCCGTGCCTTGACTCACTTCAGGGTGACCCCTTCCAAATCCTTAAAAGTTTAGTCCTTAAGAGATCCTCTTCGGTAGGCCCTGGAATAGGATTGTGATGTATCACGGATCTACCTTAGAGATTGGTAATCAGCAGATTATGGATTATGTCACTGCTTTGCAGCATACCCTTTCTTTTCTTCCCAGATTTTCTGTTCAACAGCCTTTGCTTTCGGCTGGCCCAGTGCAAGTTTCCGGATTGGAGAATGGGTATATGTACAGACATGGAGAACTGAGTGTTTGGAGCCCCAGTGGAAGGGTGCATCCCAGATTCTGTTGACAAGTTACAGCGCAGTCAAGCTGCATAAAGGAAAGACCTGGATATACCACGCCAGAGTGACAGCTGCACCAGAGCCTGAGCAGGATAAAGGCCCTGTGCCCTCCCAGTGCCCAGCAGATGCCCAGAGGGAGGCAGAACAGGGTGAAGGTCTGAGGCTTTTGTTCCGGAAATACCAGCAAGTAGACTTATTGCATCGTCTACCTCCGTGGGACCAGTAAGCAGGCTTATTGCATCGCCTGCCACCGTGAGATCATCAAGTAGGTGTCTTGACGGGCATAATAATCCCTGATAGTGATGAGCGAGCATGCTCGGCCGAAGCTCGGTTCGGCTCGAGCATCGCTCTGCTCGGCACATGGCGGTACTCATACGAGTACCGCATGTGCTCGCCCGCCATGTTCGGGTCTCCTCTCCGCACGTTTCGCGGCTGCTGCGCAGCCAATAAACGTGCGGGGAGGCTCTGACATCAGTGTAATGCCAGCAGCCATGTTGGCTGCTGGCATTACACTGATTGGCTGGCCAGAACCCGTGATCGGGTGCTGTATAGCACCTGACCAGCGAGTTCGGCTCAGTCTTAGCCAGGGAGAGATGAGGATAGGAAGGGAAAGTCAGTGTAGGGAGAAGAAAAGCGAGTTTGAAAAAAAAAAGACCCAAAAGTCCTTTTTAGGACTACTGTGTGTGGGGGCAGCAGATATATTTTGTTTTGGGGGGCAGAGTTTTAAAAAAAAACATCACATATTCCGTTTACTGTGCCTAGCCGCAGATTAGCAGCACATTCTGTTTAGTGTGCAAAGTTTCAGATTAGGAGAACATTCTGTTTAGTGTGCAAAGTTGGAGATTAGCAGCACATTCTGTTTAGTGTGCAAAGCTGCAGATTAGCAGCACATTCTGTTTAGTGTGCAAAGTTTCAGATTAGCAGCAAATTCTGTTTAGTGTGCAAAGTGTAAAATATCAAAGTCACTTATTCCGTTCACTGTGCCGAGCCGCAGATAAGCAGCACATTCTGTTTAGTGTGCAAAGTTGCAGATTAGGAGAACATTCTGTTTAGTGTGCAAAGTGTAAAATATCAAAGTCACATATTCCATTCACTGTGCCGAGCCGCAGATAAGCAGCACATTCTGTTTAGTGTGCAAAGCTGCAGATTAGGAGAGCATTCTGTTTAGTGTGCAAAGTGTAAAATATCAAAGTCACTTATTCCGTTCACTGTGCCGAGCCGCAGATAAGCAGCACATTCTGTTTAGTGTGCAAAGTTGCAGATTAGGAGAACATTCTGTTTAGTGTGCAAAGTGTAAAATATCAAAGTCACATATTCCATTCACTGTGCCTAGCCGCAGATAAGCAGCACATTCTGTTTAGTGTGCAAAGTTTCAGATTAGCAGCAAATTCTGTTTAGTGTGCAAAGTGTAAAATATCAAAGTCACTTCTTCCGTTCACTGTGCCGAGCCGCAGATAAGCAGCACATTCTGTTTAGTGTGCAAAGTTTCAGATTAGCAGCAAATTCTGTTTAGTGTGCAAAGTGTAAAATATCAAAGTCACTTATTCCGTTCACTGTGCCGAGCCGCAGATAAGCAGCACATTCTGTTTAGTGTGCAAAGTTTCAGATTAGCAGAACATTCTGTTTAGTGTGCAAAGTGTAAAATATCAAAGTCACATATTCCATTCACTGTGCCGAGCCGCAGATAAGCAGCACATTCTGTTTAGTGTGCAAAGTTGCAGATTAGGAGAACATTCTGTTTAGTGTGCAAAGTGTAAAATATCAAAGTCACATATTCCATTCACTGTGCCGAGCCGCAGATAAGCAGCACATTCTGTTTAGTGTGCAAAGTTGCAGATTAGCAGCAAATTCTGTTTAGTGTGCAAAGTGTAAAATATCACAGTCACTTATTCCGTTCACTGTGCCGAGCCGCAGATAAGCAGCACATTCTGTTTAGTGTGCAAAGTTGCAGATTAGGAGAACATTCTGTTTAGTGTGCAAAGTGTAAAATATCAAAGTCACATATTCCATTCACTGTGCCGAGCCGCAGATAAGCAGCACATTCTGTTTAGTGTGCAAAGTTTCAGATTAGCAGCAAATTCTGTTTAGTGTGCAAAGTGTAAAATATCAAAGTCACATATTCCATTCACTGTGCCGAGCCGCAGATAAGCAGCGCATTCTGTTTAGTGTGCAAAGTTGCAGATTAGGAGAACATTCTGTTTAGTGTGCAAAGTGTAAAATATCAAAGTCACATATTCCATTCACTGTGCCGAGCCGCAGATAAGCAGCACATTCTGTTTAGTGTGCAAAGTTGCAGATTAGGAGAACATTCTGTTTAGTGTGCAAAGTGTAAAATATCAAAGTCACATATTCCATTCACTGTGCCTAGCCGCAGATAAGCAGCACATTCTGTTTAGTGTGCAAAGTGTAAAATATCAAAGTCACTTATTCCGTTCACTGTGCCGAGCCGCAGATAAGCAGCACATTCTGTTTAGTGTGCAAAGTTTCAGATTAGCAGAACATTCTGTTTAGTGTGCAAAGTGTAAAATATCAAAGTCACATATTCCATTCACTGTGCCGAGCCGCAGATAAGGAGCACATTCTGTTTAGTGTGCAAAGTTGCAGATTTGCAGCACATATTCCGTGTAATATGAAGAAGGCGGGTAAAAAGGGACGGGGAAGTGGACGTGATCCTGATAGTTCAGGGCGCGGGTCAGGACGCGTAGAAACTGTGCCTGGTGCCAGAACACAAGAAAGAAAGACATCCACCATACCTAGCTTCATGTCTCAGTTTACAGGGCGTCGCAGGACATCACTCTCGAGGTCAGACCACTGCGAACAGGTGGTCGGTTGGATTTCAGGTGATACTGCTTCCAGTCGGTTAAGCACCACCCTGTCTTCCACCAAGTCCACTCTCAGTAGCCAAGAGTCTGGTCAACATAATCCTCACCCTGATCATCCTTCCTCCCACCATAGAGGGTCTGGTCAAAGAAGTGATCCCACACTGGGATATAGTGAGGAGCTCGTCTCATCACCAATCCTTAATTTGAACCTCTCTCCAAGTACGCTTGCAGAGGAACATGAAATCTTGTGCCCTGATTCACAACCTCTAGAGGGTACCCAATCACAAGAAGATGACAGAGGGGAACGGCATTTAAGGTCAAAGGAAGTGGATGATGATGATGATGAGACACAGTTGCCATCAAATCAACCACTTTTACTGTCTCAAGACCTTGATGAGGAGGATGATATACAGTTGTCAATGACTGAGTATGTGGTGGGATCAAGACATGAGGAGGATGATCAGAGTGAGGAAGTGGAGGAGGACTTGGTGGACGATGAGGTGACTGACCCCACCTGGGAAGGTGGAGAGCCGAGCGATGACAGCAGTCCTGAGGGTGAGCCATCTGCAGCACCGCAACAGGCTGGAAGAGGCAGTGGTGTGGCTACAGAAAGAAGGCGGACCGCACCAAACCGGCCCGCAAATGTTCCACGGAGCACCCCCTTGCGTAAATCTCCCTTGCCAAGGGGTAGGTGTTCCGCGGTATGGCGTTTTTTTAAGGAAAGTGCGGACGACAAAAGAATTGTAGTTTGCAACCTGTGCCACACCAGAATGAGCCGAGGCATGAACACTAGAAACCTCACCACCACCAGCATGATCCGACACATGGCATCCAAGCACCGTAATAAGTGGGAGGAACGCCCGGATCGCCAATCTGTGTCTGCAGGCCACACCACTGCCTCCTCTTCCCCTGTTTTCGGTGCCGGCCAATCGCCTGTCGAAGGCGCAGGCCCTCATACCTCCCGCCCTGCACCTGTACCATCTGAAGCACCATCAGCGACCACATCCACTTCCCTGTCCCAGCGCAGCGTCCAAATGTCGTTACCCCAGGCATTTGAGCGTAAGCGAAAATACCCAGCCAGCCACCCACAGGCCATAGCACTAACCTCACACCTTTCCAAATTACTGGCCATCGAAATGCTGCCATTTAGGCTTGTGGAGACTGAGTCCTTCCGCAGCCTGATGGCAGCAGCTGTCCCTCGGTACGCAGTCCCCAGCCGCCACTACTTTTCCCGGTGTGCCGTCCCCGCCTTACACCACCATGTGTCCCGTAACATCACCCGTGCCCTGACCAACGCAGTTACTGGGAAGGTCCACTTAACGACTGACACATGGACAAGTGCTTGTGGCCAGGGACGCTACATTTCCCTGACGGCACACTGGGTGAATGTCGTGGAGGCTGGGAGCGACTCGGACCCTGGGATGGCACAGGTGCTACCCACGCCGAGGATTGCGGGCCCTACCTCCATCAGGGTTTCCGCCAGCACCTACGTTATTGGCTCCTCCTCCTCCGTTTCCACCTCCGAATTCTCTGCGCGCAGCGCCACTCACCCATCAGCCGGTAGCTGGAAGCAGTGTAGCACTGCAGTGGGGAAGCGTCAACAGGCCGTGCTGAAGCTGATCTGCCTTGGGGACAAACAGCACACGGCCTCAGAGCTGTTGCAGGGGATTAGTCACCAGACCGAGCAGTGGCTCTCGCCACTCAACCTGCAACCAGGCATGGTTGTGTGTGATAATGGGCGTAACTTGGTGGCGGCTTTGGAGCTCGGCAAGCTCACACACGTACCATGCCTAGCGCATGTATTTAATTTAGTTGTTCAGCGATTTCTAAAAACCTACCCCAATTTGCATGATCTCTTGACCAAGGTGCGCCGCGTGTGTGCACATTTCCGTAAGTCATCAACAGCTTCAGCCGGCCTGTTGAAGCTGCAGCAGCGCTTACAATTGCCAGCTCACCGGCTGCTGTGTGACGTGAGCACGCGCTGGAACTCCACCTTCCACATGTTGGCCCGGCTTTGTGAGCAGCAGAGGGCAGTAGTGGAGTACCAGCTGTTACACGGTCGTCGCCTCTCCGTTCAACTTCCTGTAATCAGAAGTGAGGAGTGGGAATGGATGTCAGACCTCTGTGAGGTTTTACGCAATTTTGAGGAATCGACACAGATGGTGAGCGGCGATAACGCTATTATCAGTGTAACCATCCCACTTCTGTGTCTACTGAAACGCTCGCTGCTCACAATTAAAACCGACGCTTTGCATGTGGAAGAGGTGGAAATGCGGGAGGAAGAGCTTACACAAGGTGATAGCCAGAGCACCCTCACTTCGTCTTCTCAGCGACAATTGGAGGAGGCGGAGGAGGAGGAGGAGGAGGAGGAGGAAGACACTGTTGCCTCCGCTACAGAGGGTAGCCATGGAACTTTAGTTCCATCTCTTCAGCGTGGGTGGGCAGAAGAGGAGGAAGAGGATGAGGAGATTGAGAGTCATACTCCTGTTGAGGACAGCGAAATCTTGCCTGTTGGTACTCTGGCACACATGGCTGACTTTATGTTAGGCTGCCTTTCCCGTGACCCACGCGTTATACGCATTTTAGACAACACGGATTACTGGGTGTTCACCCTTCTGGACCCCCGCTACAAAGAGAATTTCTCATCTCTCATTCCTCCGGTGGAGAGGACAAGCAAAATGCTGCAATACCAGAAGGTTCTTGTCGAAAAATTGCTCCAAAATTTTCCATCTGACAACGCTGGCGGCAGAGTACGTGCTACCTTGGCCAACTGAGAAGGGGAGAAAAAGGGAGCACACAGCAGTTCCGACAAAGGCAGGGCAACACTCTCCAAGGCGTGGGACACCTTCATGACACCCCGCCAGCACCCTCACCCTGATGCGCAGCCTAGTGTCACAAGGAGGGAAAAGTTTTGGAAGATGGTGAAGGAGTACGTAGCAGACCGTGTCAGCGTCCTCAATGATCCCTCTGTGCCTTACAACTACTGGGTGTCCAAGCTGGACACATGGTATGAACTGGCACTCTACGCCTTGGAGGTGCTGGCCTGCCCTGCCGCCAGCGTTCTGTCTGAGCGGGTATTTAGTGCTGCTGGTGGCATCATAACAGATAAGCGTATCCGCCTTTCCACCGAAAATGCTGATAGGTTGACACTTATAAAAATGAACAAGGCCTGGATTTCCCCTGACTTCTCCACTCCACTGGAGGAAAGCCCCGGGGGAACATAAAGTCACTTTATATATGTTATTTACAATGATGGGAATACTCTGTATTCCCATTCACCCCTTCCACCCAAAAAATGGGTATATGGTTGACTCTCTTCCATATACCCTGGGATATAATTTTTATATAGGGCCAGCTCACCAGCGGGCCCTGTGATATAATTTTTATATAGGGCCAGCTCACCAGCGGGCGCTGTTTGACAATTTTTGTATAGGTCAGCTCACCAGCGGGCCTTCTCATATAATGTTTTATTGGGTCAGCTCTCTAGCGGGCCCTCTCATATAATGTTTTATAGCGTCAGCTCACTAGCGGGCCTTCGCATATAATGTTTAGGATGGTCAGCTCCGCAGCAGACCCTCACCCATAATGTTTTAGATGGTCGGCTCAGCGCACGTTTCCCTCTTAATCATGGCCCCAGTTCAGAAAAATCGAGGAAATTTTTGGGAGAATTTGCCTCTGCGCACGTTTCCCTCTTAATCATGGCCCCAGTTCAGAAAAATCGAGGAAATTTTTGGGAGAATTTGCCTCTGCGCACGTTTCCCTCTTAATCATGGCCCCAGTTCAGAAAAATCGAGGAAATTTTTGGGAGAATTTGCCTCTGCGCACGTTTCCCTCTTAATCATGGCCCCAGTTCCGAAAAATCGATGAAATTTTTTGCAGAATTTGCAGATGATATACAAGTAAATATACAGCAAATACTGTTTGGTAACAATTTTTCGCCTAAAGTCGTTTTTATCTTCCGTTTTGTGTGTTTTACGGTCAGTCTGTAAAAATGGCGTACTACGGGCGAAAGATCGTTCCCAGCAGCGACGTTGGAGTCCAAGATGCATCCAGACATCCTCCCTATGCTGTCCCTGAACCATTTCTGTGGTGTTTCCATCATTTTCTGCCCTTTTCCTATGGACCAGGCACCCTCCCCTCATCAGAGCAGGGGGTGCCTGGTGTAATGCTCGAGTCCTCCCATTGACTTCAATGGGGCTCGGGTGCTCGGCCGAGCACTCGAGCCTCCGGGGGCGCTCGGTCAGAGCACCCGAACACCCGAGCATTGGGGTGCTCGATCATCACTAATCCCTGACCACCTGCCTACGTGGGACAAGACCATCATGAAGATCCATCCCTTTGGAAAGCTAGCACCCTCTGGCAGTGAACGTGGCCTGCTTGGGGAGGTGCCCCTAAAGATAGAAAATGATGGTCTAATGTGTATTAACATTATAAGTGTGGGGGGTGGAAGGCTGGCTTATATATGCAACTTATGTCTCACCCTCACTCACGTAAGGATTTCTAAATGGCCACCTCTGCACTGGGGTCAGATGGACTGCAGAGACACCCCAGAGACCTGGAAGAACTCCAATGTCTGGATCTACTTAGCACCAGCATGTTATGAACATTACGAACTTTTGCTTGTGCAACATGGTCAGCCCTACTGACGTTATGACCACTTGCCTCATCAGCGTGCCTGTTTCGCTAGCTGTAATCCAAAAGTATTATTGTTCTTTATGTCCTATTTAAGTTTTTTGCTTTGCCTCATTGCCAAAAGGTGTAGTTCCCCTGGGTCAGGTCCTTACACCCAGTATTTAAGGCACCTCCACAGTCCTGCACCACTATATGATGATGCCTTATCCAGGTTGTAAGATTTGTGTGAGTCCGGGTACGCCCGGACTCAAAGAAGGGATTGAAAGGATTGTATAACATATAGAAGGGTTAAATATTCTTAGGGTTAAATTGTTTGTGTAACAAGTCATTCCATATTTGTCAAACAGGCCATGTTAACATTATAAAGGGAGTCTGGTTATCAAACTGCTGCTCTGTTGCTGTGCATATCACGCCCGTAACTCCCCTGCCAATCCGTATGCCCCTTACTTGAAAATGTTATCCCGCCGCCCTACCCCTCCCACCCCTTGCTATGATGATATCCATGGCCCAGTGTAACCCCCAGAGTTTAGTTTGGTGAATCAGTTTAGTACTGATTCAAAGAAGGGATTGAAGGGTACAGGGATAATGTGTGTAATACTTATGCTCGGCACCTATAGGGTTAATAGTTACATTTACATTTGACCGATTCTGCAGGAATCCATCTGCTAGGGAGGAAACCACCAGACTGGCTTTTTCTAGTTTTTTATCTGTGTATTGCAAAAGCTGTTAGAGTATGCTCAAGGTTGTTATGCTAGAATGTGCCGAGTCTCAAAACCCCCCCCACGGGGGAGGAGATGGGTGCCGGAGTAACTGGTATCTGCAATCTCTCCCCTTCCCCCCCCCTTCCTGTGAACAAGTTTTGCTTTTCTGTTTTTATATAATTTTCTGTTCTATGTTGAAACTGTGAAGCTGTGCACCGCCCCCCTCCCTTTAGGGGAAGGGGGGCTGTATAGGGCTATAAAGGCTATGTGTGATAAGAATAAAGAGAGAGCTTGTATTGTATACGCTGTTGTGTGTGTTTCTTTGCGAACTTTACAGCTTCCCAGTATACTGGTAAATTGACATAGATTCCATAGACAGACTGATAATAAGAGGATGAAAGGTATCTCTTCAGGCAGCGATCCAGGTAATTGCCCCAACATGTATCTCAATGGAGAGTCTCACCTTAGTACATCTCCCCCTGGAGTAATTCTGTATCCAACCAGTAGCATCAAAAGGGGAAACATTTTCAGTCTTACCCCTTTAATTTAAATGGGGCTTTTAACCCACTGAATATTAGGGACATGTACCACTAATTTCTTGAAAGGCTTCTGAAACATATGTAGCATTCAATAGATTAAAATGACAATTTATATCAGCCAGCTGTTTGCATGTCCCGAATGATGCAGTTGGGTTGCTCCATAATCATTAAAATTCATCTTTACATATCTGCTTCACATAGCAATCACAGAATACTGCTGCATTTTTTTCAGTGATGGCGTTAAAGGAACACTAACACATAAAGACAAAATTGGGTTATATCATTTTATTTTTCCAAAAAAGTAAAGAACGGTACAGTGTTTGCCTAACAAACAATATGTAGAGAATGTCGTATCATAGCAAGGAACAGATATTGTAAGTCTGAAATTTAGTCAGGAGGGCAAATGAAAGAATTAACTTATATGAGAGCTAACATAATACAGTGAAAAATATATATGGTAAACCAGGAGGATAACTAGGAGAGTGTAGAGAGAAGAGAATGTAAACTGGGGGAATGGGATAGTTGGAAGGAAGAGGGAGAATTTTAAATATTTTGTATTTCCAGCAAGCAACCGTAAAAATGAGTTATTTATTGTTAGATCCCTAAAATATTCAACTTTTTTAATGCATGTATGGACTAACCTATATAGACATCATTTGATTGTGTTTGTGCTCTTTATAAAAAGAGATAAAAGCTATTCAGTTAACTTATTGAGATTAATGTCCACTGCACTTCTATTCATAAAGATTGTGTTACAGAATCTCAGTCCATTTACAGATGATAAAGCACTAACACTTAAATACAACTATAAATATTGCTATGTTAATCAGAGACCTAGGGACCTGGAAAAAGCAGAAATGGGTGCCTCCAGACAAAACACACATGACTAGATTTTAGGCATCAGAAAATAAATACAGAATTTCAAAAGATGCTGCCATGGAGTGCAGGACATTTAAAGGTGAATAACCTCAGATCATATTTAGGTGTTTATTTTTATGCAAGAATTGTCAGCTCATATTACGTCCTTGGTACAGCCACAGTACAAATATACTAAAGTAAACACGCAAGCTATAGGTATAAAGGCTTAGATCTGTCTGCAAAAAGCAAAAGAGCAGCAATTCTGCTACTACAGCAAAGAGGATTCTTTAAAAAGTCCCCATTGATTTAAATGTGGCATTTAACCCATTGAATGCTATAGAGGATTCCAGCATATTGCTTCGCAATGCTTTGGAGACATCTCAAGCACTCAAGCAGTTAAAGTCTCATTTAAATCAGTGGTGTTTATTTGCCTCATATGGTGCAGTTGGTTTGTCCCAGAATAGAACACTCTTTTACTTTCTACATATGGCCATAGCTGGGAACTCTATGCATTTGACTCTTTATTACCGGTACATCCGGGCATAATCTGATCCTCTGGATGTTGAGAGTTTATGGTGAAACTCTGCCTACTTGCGCTCCTTCCCACCCTGTTCCTCCCACTCCCTGCCCTCTTTTCCTCCTTACCCAATCTATTCTGCCTATTTTTTTTTATGTTTTACTAGTCCCGCTCCCAGTTGCAATTAAGCCTCGCCCCTTTTATGATGCAATTCATGTCATTTGTGTCCCCTCAGCGGCACCACAGGACTCCCCTCCAGGGAGCCCAGGCCAAAAAGTTCCCAGGTATGCATAAGGCCCTTATAATGATAACCAGGGAGAAAGCACAAATGGCCTTATGTACAAAGAAAACTGAAGCAATTGTGGAGCAAACCAACTGTACTGTAGTTAATAAATAAAATTCTGTTTGATGTAAATTGGGCATTTATGAATGCTAGAGAGGTCTTTAAAGGGATACTAGTATATGAAAATGAAAGGAGCTCCGATTGTCTTACATATTTTTTTCAGCTTGTAGAGCAGTATATCAATAGTATGCCATTTGACGTTCAAGAGTAATTTAATTATAAAGGATCCCCGTCCCCTTTTACCTATCCGTAGTCGCCTCCATCAGTTGTGGAATATGGTCATCAGACCAGACAACTCGCAGCTGTGACAATGTTCATGCATCGAGCATAAGGAAAACCCTGCCCCCTTTCAGGAAGCAGGGCAGGTTTATCCTTATGCTCATTGAAGATTGTCCCTTGCTGTGACTCATCAGGACTGGCTTGGAGAGCAGCTTGACGTGGCTAAAAGGGCCGGGAGGTGGATCCTTTATAATTAAATTACTCTTGAACTACAAATCGCATGCTATTGACATATCGCTCTACATGCTGAAAAAACTATGTAGAGCACTCGGAGCTCCATTTTGTTTCATATTTCACTAACCATTTAATATATTGCTTCTCTATGTGTTGAAGACATATTTTTATTTACTCTAGGAAGTAGTGGGCACTTCCAATAGACTTGGGGAAGCATTCTTTTGCAGAACACCAAAGCTCCTGATTAACCATTTGAGTGCCCCTCTGGCACACAAAGAGTTAGCTTCCAAAGATGTATTGTTTATAAATAATGGGTCTTATTTCTGTGGAGTGGTAAACCTTGCAGTATCATGTAATGTTTCTTATTGAATTAAATCATAGACAAAGAGCAGGGGAATTGCTAGGTTCCTGCAAGGCCGACCTAATGCATTATTAGTGCACAATGCAGCCCAGTTTCACCATCCTGTATAATAATTTGCTAGGATGTTTGTCAGAAGCCGTCATGAGCAGTAGAGACTGCGCGCATTCAGCAGTCTCTACTGCGCATGACTGCATAGCGTGAGTGAGGCGTGTGAGTGAAGCGACGCAAAACTGCATCGCGTGGAGCAGTGAGGTAACGCCCGTTTAACCCTTTGAATGCCACATGGGTACACAACGCACTGCAAAGCAATGCGTTACGTACCCCTCTGGTACTCAGAGGGCTCCGGACCTTGGCCAGTGTACATGGGCTTTTACACTAGTTATTAATAATGAGATTACCACCAGTACATGCACCAAGCTGGCAACCAGACCCAGGATTTAAACAGGGGACGTAGGGCTTTAGATTCCTCAGCCTGTACCTATCAATTCCCCTGGCAAGGGCTAATAACCAGAGATAGCAAAGTGTTAAATAATTATTATTATTATTATAATTTATATACAAATGTATACAATTTATTTAGTTGGATCTTGAAATTACATTTAGTTGACAACCTCTGTCAGTTACTACAAATATGGAATGCCTGGGTGTTATGAACTATGGTGTGGTGAAGATGAGAGGAAATCTCCAGTGACATAAACTCTCAAACACTAATGTTATTATATGGAGCCTGTGTACTGAGATCTCACCCATGTGAGAAGTCTTATTGCACAGACCTCAAAGAATATCATCAGAATTATATCTGATGGAGAGTTTATCTTCCCCTCTGAATCTCAAGGAAATATTCAATCAAACTGACCTGTGCTGATCCACACTTACACATGGCTACCATGTAGGAACCCATCCCCTCACCTTCTTTTTTATGTATATTTTTTTAGTTCTGCTTATATTTTTTATTCTTATTTCATTTCAATGTCTTACTGATGGGCAGGTTTATCATGATTTTTATAAATTATGTGCCAAAGTTCAATAAAATGTTATTTCAGAATAATTTAAGGCTACACTATACTTCTTTCTGTTGCACTTCAGTTATATACTTATCACTTCCCAGACATCAGGTTCTGGTTGTAACCAGACATCTACCTGCACACTGCAGTTTTCTTTTTATTTTATTATTTATCCTGTTATTGCAAATTTATTTACTGTGCATTCTCTTGTAAAAAAAAAAAAAGACCCATAATGAATCATTTAAGTAAAGATATAACTCTATATTGCTTTAGATGAGACTGGCCAGCCATTTGACAATATTAAACAATACAATTGCTCAGCTTTTTATGTCTGAATATGTTTAGATTCAAATCAAAGAACTGAAAATCTGATCAAATGAGCAATCTAATAAAGAGTTACTTTCCTAGACTTAAAGGGATAGTAATACTTCATTTTAACTTTATTTTATTTTGTAGGCATTAAAAAAACATGAAGAATGATACAAGTCTTATCTCTGAAACCTTTATGGTTTAAGAGATATTCACAAACAAAGTATCCCCCCCTGTTCAACCAGATCAGAAGGGAGATGCCCAGGTAGACTGCAGAGAGGGACAATCTTCAATTAAGATAATGGAAAAAGCTGAAAAACTTGTCAAGGGGGGAAGGGCTTTCATTGTTTTCATACAAAGAAAATTGTCCCCTTCTGTTATCTGTACTGTCATACAACCAGACTCACATCTGAGAAGAGATGGCTTACACTAGGTAAAAGGGGCCGGGAGGGGAACTTTGCTTGTGAATATCTCATAAACCATAAAGGTTTGAGAGATAAGACTTATATCATTCTTCATGGTTTTTTAATGCCTACAAAATAAAATAAAGTTAAAACAAAGTGTTACTATCCCTTTAAGAATATTATTTTTAAATACTTTGTGTCCTTGACTACAGTTATGATCTTGTGATTACAACCTTTAACATGTGAACCAAAATGTCCACCTTAGCTAACTGTCCTGAGCTCTGATTTGTGAATCCAGTTAAGAACCTGCTCTAACAGTCCTGGCAGTAGCTGTTCTTCCTATCTCAGTGTCACAAGGGAATTTCAGTGATTATGTATAGAAAGAAAAAGCTTGTAAGTGAGACATGAGTGGAATATTAGAGTAAGAAGGTTGTAACCAAACCAGAAATTACATATATGTTAAGTAATAGAAGACTCTCCAGTGAGAGTAATCACTCCAATTCCTGTATTGTTTTAGATGAGGTCTGGGCATACTTAGACTGTCCATCTAGCCAGGGCTCCAATTCCCACTGTAGTTCTGAACAGCTGGAGGTTCTCAGTGTTTTCACTAATGGTTTAGACAGTTTAGTGAATAGGATCCATAGAATAACACTGGAAATTAAAATGAAAAGGAGAAATATATAGAAGGTTTAATTAGGATACAAGGGAAGATGCAAAAAAAAAGAGGAAGAAGGATAACCTTTAAATGGAAAAATAATGTATTTTTGAGAGGGGGCAAAATAAATCTGCTATCTGCTACTAACAGTTTCATTGTTTAACCCTTTAAGGACCAAAAAGGGGAGCAACGCCTTACTTCACAATGCATTGTACTCCGCTGTGGTCCTTATCATTTTATCATCCAAGTGGTTAATATGTATAGATTGGAGAGTTTGGAGCATCTTGCTCAGCATTTTAGAGTTTCACATGCAAAAAATCCACTTAAGCAGAAATGTTTGAATTGTTTATTGGAAATACTTGCGCTCATAATTCCTAAGGACATACAATAACTGTAAATATATGTATATGGCTATAGGAACATGTCTTTGCATCTGTCTATAAGCATTCTTGACTCCAGTATGTATGTATATCTGATCTGTCAGGCCTGTTTGGTGGAGCAAGACACAACATGTACAGACATATTCTAATGATCACGTTCAGATAGGGTTGCCACCTTTTCCTCAAAAAAATACCGGCCTTGGCATTCCCTCCATAGACTTAACATTGGACAGAAGTCAATTTTTTACCGGCCTGCCGGTAAAATACCGGCTGGGTGGCAACCCTACGTTCAGGTGGTTATTGTATATTTTGTGTTGTTTATAATGATGCTTAGCACTGTGTCTGCTGAGATAAATGTGAAACTTTGATCAGAAACACCTACATTAAGCAATGCTATTATGAACTATATAACTAACTATATTACTAAACAATTATCTAATCAACTCTTTAAAAACCAGAAGATTGTGTAATGCTATGTAAAACAATGCATTGCACACCCCTGTGGTCCTTAAAGGACTAGATAACCTTTTAAATAACTAGAAAAAAAATCTAAAATTTTATAAGACATTGGCATCTCTAAATATATTCAGTCATGCTTAATCACATGTATTTTGCTCTTTTTTCTCTTGATTGATTTTCTACTGTGATAGTCATACTGTTCTATTTATATATTATGATTGGGGAAATGGTAAATTGGACAAGAGTATAGCTGTGAATGTAGTATACTTGGATTTTGCAGAAGCTTATGATATTGCAACTCTATGAGGTTATTGCTTAAAAGAAAAATCTTGGAATATTAGCGCATGAATAGAAAACTGGTTAAGTAACGGAACAGTAACAGAGAGTTCAGTACCTCAGATGATGACACATAGCTATGTCAGCAAATATCAGCAGTGCAAGTATATCTATACACTTTTAGCACTGTACATGTTAAATTACATTTTGATGTTCTTACTTCATACCTCCTCACAACTTCAGTAGTGAATAGCTTGTAAGGGTCACTAGTCTTTATAGGACAGTAAACTGAAAACAACTAGCAGTGGTGCCCAAAAGGGATCAGAAGCACAACATTAAACTACACAGATGTATCTTAATACTGATCAAAGGACCCCTTCCTAGTTAAATCATGTTGTTGAGATAAGAAACACTTTTTCTATGGTATATTTCCTCTTTAATGGCATCTTCAACTCATTGCAAAGCAATGCAGTGGAAGGGTCTTCTTTATACTTTAAGGGGTTAAGAGCACTCAGAAATAATGAAACTTAATTTTTAGGCTCTTATTCAGTGTAGCTATTTATTGTACAGCATTTTCCTTATAAATTGTAAGCTGTGTTTTAATTTGTATTACATTTGAAATAAAGTAATGATGGATTAGTATAACATGCTGCATATATTAGAACATCATTTTAAGTCTGTGGAGAGAGAAGGGGGGAGGGCCTGTGTTGGGCAGCAAAAAAAGTTTATGAAAATGAGCGGGGAAATGGCCAGGGTATTAGGGGTACATTTGTCCTGGGCCTCATAACTTCTGATAGTGGCCTTGTAGCTAGGGATGGGCAAAAAGTCCCACTTTGTTCCTGTGGATAATTTTGGGAAAAAGCATTAACTTCCATTTTCCAACAGAAATTCCCACCCATAAAGAAACACATAGATTTTCTGTTGTTTTGCTGAATTTAGAAATGTAAGCCCACCGACACTGTTGCTTTATAGTCCTAAGGTAATTAACTATATAACCAGCTACACTAAAAACACACTTATACTGCATGCTTGCTGGTGGGCAACTAAGGGTTTCCATGGAAGTACGAGGCAGTGCTGACCGCACACACACACACACACACACACAAAAACACACACACACTGCTTTGTTTGCCAATAGTTTCAGCCTAGAACTTAGCTAACCTGTAAGTATGCTGTAACCATCTCAAATGCAGTGGGACCACTCCTAGGAGCTACACTGTGTTTGTGTGTGGACATAGTGGTAGTACACAACGGAACTGATTACATGTGATGTTTTGCCCTTTACAAAATACTGTATCATATACAGTAAGTCTCTGTCTCTTCTAATATGTGTGAGTCTCAGTCACAGCTCATAATAATACTCCAATTGTAACTGCTTCTTTCCCTCTTTGCCTGTAGCTAGTGTCAAGAGGATATCAGCTGCAGCTTTCTCTCTCTCCCAGCATCACTGCAGTCTTAAATATTTACTAGAGATGCACCGATACCAATTTTTTAAGACCGAGTATGAGAACCAATACTTTTTTCAAGTACTCACCGATACCAATTACAGATACTTTTTTTTGTGGTCATTTGCCAGTTTTCCAAGTACCTAAAGAATATATATATATATATATATATATATATATATATATATATATATATATACTAGCAATGTGGGACGGCGTTGCCCGTCAGGATATGTAGGGAATTAATGCACACACACGGATGCGAGACAAACACAGAGACACACACGCAAATGCACACGCATGCACTGAGATGCTTAAAGAGCGACAGTCATACACACATACATGCAGACACATAGAGTGTGATACAGACATGAAACACACAGGCACACACAGAGACACACACACACACACACACAGAAGTGAGTCATAAGGGGTTGACTTATGTGTCATTGTAATGAGTTTGTGTTTGTACTTATGCCTCCACTGTGGCATTCATTCATATAGTTGAAACGCATGTGGTAATTGCACATACTATGGTGGAAGGTGGATCGTGCTGGCTCCCAGGATGTGATTGACTGGCATTCATTCATGTAATTGAAATGCGTGTGGTAACTGCACATACTATGGTGGAAGGTGGATCGTGCTGGCTCCCGGGGTGTGAGTGACAGTGAGACTATGGTGGAAGGTGGATCGTGCTGGCTCCCGGGGTGTGATTACGTGTGAGTGATTGCGTTTCAGTGCGAAATTGAGTGATTGCGTGTGAGTGATTGAGTGAGTGTGTTAGTGAGTGTGTGTGATTGAGTGAGAGTGTGTGAGTGAGAGTGTGTATGATAGTGAGAGGGTGTGAGTGAGAGGGTGTGAGTGAGAGGGTGTGAGTGAGGGTGAGAGTGTGATTGAGTGTG
Organism: Rhinophrynus dorsalis; assembly: GCA_037306005.1. Lineage (NCBI taxonomy): Eukaryota > Metazoa > Chordata > Amphibia > Anura > Rhinophrynidae > Rhinophrynus > Rhinophrynus dorsalis. Next base: position 118,510,652 of record CM074722.1, read on the forward strand.
AGTGTGACTGAGTGTGACTGCAAGACTGTAAGTGTGAGAATGTGATTGAGTGTGAGACTGTGAGAGCGTGAGACTGTGAGAGTGTGATTGAGTGATTGAGTGTGAGAGTGAGACTGTGTGAGTGTGTGAGTATGACTGAGTGAGAGTGAGAGAGACTGTGTGAGACTGAGAGTGTGAGAATGTGAGTGTGAGAGAGTGTGTGAGACTGTGAGAGTGTGAGAGAGACTGTGAGAGAGACTGTGAGAGTGTGAGAGAGACTGAGAGTGAGAGAGAGACTGAGAGTGTGAGAGACTGTGAGACTGAGAGTGTGAGAGACTGTGAGACTGAGAGTGTGAGAGAGACTGAGAGTGTGAGAGAGACTGTGAGAGAGTGTGAGACAGAGATTGTTAGAGAGTGTGAGACTGTGAGAGTGTGAGAGAGACTGTGAGAGTGAGAGAGAGACTGAGAGTGTGAGAGAGACTGTGAGAGAGACTGTGAGAGTGTGTGTGTGTGTGAGAGTGTGTGTGTGTGTGTGTGAGAGTGTGTGTGAGAGTGTGTGTGAGAGTGTGTGTGAGAGTGTGTGAGACTGAAAGTTTTTGAGAGTGAGAGAGACTGTGAGAGACTGAGACTGTGTGAGACTGAGAGTGTGAGAGAGACTGTGTGTGAGAGTGAGAGAGAGAGACTGTGAGAGTGAGACTGTGTGAGAGTGTGAGACTGTGTGAGAGAGAGTGTGAGAGTGTGAGACTGTGTGTGTGAGTGTGTGAGAGTGTGAGACTGTGTGAGAGTGTGAGACTGTGTGAGACTGTGTGTGAGAGTGTGAGACTGTGTGTGAGAGTGTGAGACTGTGTGTGTGAGAGTGTGAGACTGTGTGTGTGAGAGTGTGAGACAGTGTGAGACAGTATGAGACTGTGTGAGACAGTGTGAGACTGTGTGAGACTGTGTGAGACAGTGAGAGACTGTGTGAGACAGTGTGAGACAGTGTGAGACAGTGAGAGACAGTGAGAGACAGTGAGAGACTGTGAGAGACAGTGTGAGACAGTGTGAGACAGTGTGAGACTGTGTGTGAGACTGTGTGTGAGAGTGAGAGACTGTGAGAGAGAGAGACTGTGAGAGAGAGAGACTGAGAGAGAGAGAGACTGTAAGAGAGAGAGACTGTGAGAGTGAGAGAGCGTGAGACTGTGTGAGAGAGTGAGACTGTGTGAGAGCGTGAGACTGTGTGAGAGTGAGACTGTGAGTGCGAGACTGTGAGTGCGAGACTGTGAGTGCGAGACTGTGAGTGCGAGACTGTGTGTGCGAGACTGAGTGAGACAGTGTGAGAGTGAGAGAGAGAGACTGTGAGAGGCTGAGAGTGTGTGAGAGACTGAGAGTGTGAGACTGAGAGTGTGAGAGACTGAGAGTGTGAGAGACTGAGAGTGTGAGAGACAGAGTGAGACTGTGAGTGAGACTGTGAGTGAGAGACTGTGTGAGAGAGTGTGAGACTGTGAGAGTGAGAGAGTGTGAGAGTGAGAGAGTGTGAGACTGTGTGTGAGAGAGTGTGAGACTGAGTGTGAGACTGTGAGAGTGTGAGAGTGTGAGACTGAGAGTGTGAGACTGAGAGTGTGAGACTGAGAGAGTGTGAGATTGTGAGAGTGTGAGAGTGTGAGACTGAGACTGTGAGACTGAGAGTGTGAGTGAGAGTGTGAGTGAGACTGTGAGTGAGACTGTGAGTGAGAGACTGTGTGAGAGAGTGTGAGACTGTGTGTGAGAGAGTGGGAGACGTGGGAGACTGTGTGTGAGAGAGTGGGAGACTGTGTGTGAGAGTGTGAGACTGAGAGTGTGTGAGAGACTGAGAGTGTGTGAGAGACTGAGAGTGTGTGAGACAGAGTGTGTGAGACTGAGAGTGTGTGAGACTGAGAGTATGTGAGTGTGTGAGACTGAGAGTGTGAGACTGAGAGTGTAAGAGAGTGCGTGAGAGAGTGCATGAGAGTGTGAGACTGAGAGTGTGAGAGAGACTGTGAGTGAGAGTGAGAGAGAGAGAGACTGTGTGTGAGAGTGTGAGACTGTGTGTGAGAGTGTGAGACTGTGTGTGAGAGAGTGCGAGACTGTGTGTGAGAGAGTGTGAGACTGTGTGTGAGAGAGTGTGAGACTGTGTGTGAGAGAGTGAGACTCAGAGAGTGTGAGACTGTGAGAGTGTGAGACTGTGAGAGTGAGAGACTGTGAGAGACTGTGTGAGACTGTGTGAGACTGTGTGAGACTGAGACTGTGTGTGAGACTGAGAGAGTGTGAGACTGAGAGAGTGTGAGGCTGAGAGAGTGTGAGGCTGAGAGAGTGTGAGACTGTGTGTGAGACTGTGTGTGAGACTGTGTGAGACAGACTGTGTGAGACAGACTGTGTGAGACAGACTGTGAGACTGTGTGTGAGACTGTGTGAGAGTGTGAGACAGACTGTGAGACTGTGTGTGAGAGTGTGAGACTGTGTGAGAGTGTGAGACTGTGTGTGAGACTGTGAGAGAGTGAAAGACTGTGAGAGACTGTGAGAGTGAGAGACTGTGAGAGTGTGAGACTGTGAGAGACTCTGTCAGTGTGACGGACAGTGCGAGACTGTGAGAGTGTGAGACTGAGAGTGTGAGACAGAGTGTGAGACTGAGAGTGTGAGACAGAGTGTGAGACAGAGAGTGTGAGACCGAGAGTGTGAGACCGAGAGTGTGAGACCGAGAGTGTGAGACCGAGAGTGTGAGAGACTGTGTGAGAGACTGTGTGAGGGAGTGTGAGAGGGAGTGTGAGAGACTGTGGGAGTGTGAGAGACTGAGAGTGTGAGGGACTGTGTGAGACTGCGAGAGAGACTGCGAGAGTGTGAGACTGTGTGAGACTGTGAGAGTGTGAGAGACTGTGAGAGTGTGAGACTGTGTGAGAGTGTGAGAGACTGTGAGAGTGTGAGAGACTGTGAGAGTGGGAGAGACTGAGAGTGGGAGAGACTGAGAGTGGGAGAGACTGAGAGTGTGAGAGACTGTGAGACTGTGTGAGACTGTGAGACTGAGAGTGTGAGAGACTGTGAGAGTGTGAGGGACTGTGTGAGACTGCGAGAGAGACTGTGTGAGACTGCGAGAGAGACTGTGAAAGACTGTGAGAGTGTGAGACTGAGAGTGTGAGACTGTGTGAGAGTGTGAGAGACTGTGAGACTGCGAGAGACTGTGAGAGTGTGAGAGACTGTGAGAGACTGTGAGAGTGTGAGAGACTGTGAGAGTGTGAGAGACTGTGAGACTGTGTGAGAGACTGTGAGACTGTGTGAGACTGTGTGAGACTGCGAGAGAGACTGTGAGAGAGACTGTGAGAGACTGCGAGAGAGACTGTGAGAGACTGTGAGAGTGTGAGACTGTGTGAGAGACTGTGAGACTGCGAGAGACTGTGAGAGTGTGAGAGACTGTGAGACTGTGTGAGAGACTGTGTGAGACTGTGTGAGACTGAGAGTGTAAGAGACTGTGTGAGACTACGAGAGAGACTGTGAGAGACTGCAAGAGAGACTGTGAGAGACTGCGAGAGAGACTGTGAGAGACTGTGAGAGTGTGAGACTGAGAGTGTGAGACTGTGTGAGAGTGTGAGAGACTGTGAGAGTGTGAGAGACTGTGAGAGACTGTGAGAGTATGAGAGACTGTGTGAGACTGCGAGAGAGACTGTGAGATACTGTGAGAGTGTCAGACTGTGTGAAAGTGTGAGACTGTGTGAAAGTGTGAGACTGTGTGAGAGTGTGAGAGACTGTGAGACTGTGTGAAAGTGTGAGAGTGTGTGAGACTGCGACTGTGAGACTGCGACTGTGAGACTGCGACTGCGAGACTGTGTGAGAGACTGTGTGAGAGACTGTGAGCATGTGAGACAGAATGTGTGCTTTGCAATGCATTGCTTACCCCTCTGGCACTCAAAGGGTTAAGTTGAGCTAACATAGCAATATAACACACGGTGGCTCTTCAGTTGAGGCAACGTAGTAATATGCTGAGGGATCAAATAGAAAGTGGTGTTTGAGGCTTGCCCTCTGTAACATACAGCAAAGCATCTCTCTCCCTTTAAGGAGAAAGGGTGGGAAGCAGGAAGTGGAGGAGTGACAGCTGAGACAGTGAGGTGACTGAAGAGATGATGAGTTAAATAAGAGTTGCTATTAAGTTTATCCCTGAGTTTGTATTTTATGGGAACATTACACCCTCGTACTGAAACAGAGTATATGGAGGGTTACAGTTATCTGTGGGAGGTGAAACAGTGTGTTTGTGGGGTCATGATCCTGAGTGAGAGTGTGAGTGGACCGGGAGAAGTTACTGATATCCTTACCTCAGGAGCGAGTGGCAGTTATATATTTTTTTTTTTGTCAGTTGGATACTGGTGGGCGGGCTGGAGGGGGAGGGCCAACTCCCTGTATGATAAACACGCCCCCATTGAATCACCCAATGAGAGCAGTAAAGTCCCCATTCAATCACCCAATAGGAGTTGTGTCTCCTAATGAGACATAAATTATGTAATTAGACATTCTGTTCAATGCGAGTTTCTTTTCTGAGGAGACATAAATTATGTTCTGTGTGTGGGGTACCATAAATTATGCAACGAGGCTTATTCTTTTATATATATAGATATATATATGCTTTAGGTACTTGGAAAACTGGCAAATGACCGCAAAAAAAAAATATTGGTAATTGGTATCGGTGAGTACTTGAAATATATACATACACACACACACACACACATACACACCACCTCTTGACTCTTGATTCTCCCCTTTTGCCTCTTTCTCCCCCTCTTGATTCCCACCTTTTGCTTCATTCTCCCCCTCTTGAGCTCCCTCCTTTTGCCTTGGCTTTTTCTCTCCCTTTTGATTCCCTTTTCTCCCCCTCCTTGACTCTTGATCCCACCCTTTTGCCTCTCTCTCTCTCTCCCTCCTGATCCCCCCTTCTTTTGCCTCTTCTTGGCCCCCCTCCTTTTGTCTCCTGATCCTTCCTTCTTTTTCCTCTTTTTTTTCTCACTTAGTCCCTTTTGCCTCTTTTTCTCCCTCTTGACCCCCTTCTTCCTCTTTCACTACCCGCTCTTCATGCCCCATCTTGCCTCTGTTGATCCCCCTTTGCCTGCCTTACCCTCCTCTGCCAGGTGCTTGCTGTTCTCTTGCAAGCCCCAGAAGAGGCCATGGTAACCCGCAGCAATGCTCCGACGCTGCAGGGGGAGAGAGGCAACCGGGGAACATTGTGAGCAGCTCACCGGGCTCCCTCTCTGCAGCACTGACCCTGACACAGGGTATCGGTGCTGACATCGGCCGCATTTGCGCAAGTACGAGAACGCATGCAAATGCCGGTATCGGCACCGATACCAGTATCGGTATTGGTGCAACCCTAATATGTACAGTACAGATGATGGTAGATCTTACCAAATATGCTGGCCTCTCTTCTTCTTCTGACTGTTGTAGGAATCAGTGTCAGTTGAACATGTGTGTCTATTGAGTGTCAGTTTGCTAAATATTCTGCAAGTCAGTCAGTCACAGAGTCTCAGCCAGCTCAGGAAGGATCTTCGATCAACTGCCTGTCTCTTCTCAGTGATTTTCAGTGTAACAAGATTTTGGGTGAATCTCATTTCTCTCTTCACACTCCAGTCAGAGTTCCCAGACTCCCCTAATAGAGAAAACAATTTGCCTGGCCAAATTACTCCCTGAACTAAACTCCAACTCTACTTTATTTGCCTGTCCTCACTAGTTCCGGAAATATGCTGCTTTCTCTCGCTAACAAACCTGACACCCCTTTTATACTATCCCGGCAGGAAAAGAAAGGCAACTTTCTACGTGTGAGTGTGTGTGTGTGTGTGTGAGTGTGTGTGTGTGTGTGGAGGGAGGGGGGATTTCAGTCTTACCATTTATTTCAATGCAGAGAGCAAGGTGTGTGGAAAAAGCATAAAACCTGCATTTTTAGGCAAAACGTTCCCCTTTGTTGGGAAGTGCTATTTTTCACTTGTTTCATTTTTAGGTGAGAAAATTTACCTATCTCTACCAATAGCCCATACACACTTATCATACCTGCAGTTGTCTAAGAGAGTGGTGAGTTCCTGCAAGATTCTTGCCATCTTCCAGTGGCCTGTCACATCCACAAGCTGTTTTTTGTCCACAGGCCAGCTGTTGACTGGAAGTTTGATGGTTGTTGGACCATCCTTGTTACAATCCAGCAAGGTGGGGGTGTTCATGATACCTGCACTGGCACACCTGGTGCTGACTATACACACACTATCACTAAGTATATGACTTCCTGATTATATAGCCTGGAACAAACACATGACACTGTTAATATTAAAAGGTTGTTTATTTGGATGAGATGTATTATTTAAGGGCTTTGTAGCCACCATGGACCACAAATGGAAGCACCTGTACCCAATACAAATTAAGTGTTTTGATCCATGCCATGATTTCTCACTCTGGGCCAATACATTTGTGCAATACAGGAGGTGCAAGAAGTATAAAAAAACAACCAGAGACTGTTCAAGAACTGACCACGAGTGGGAGGCAGAGCTCTTCCATTTGAAGAAAAGACTGTTCACAAGGAGCAGGGCTTTGTTCGCATAGCTTTTGGATTGATTCCCCTATAAAAAAATGCTGGAAGATTCCATTTCCCTCCAAGTGTGAGTGACTGGAGGGTCACATTTTTACTATCTATCTATCTATCTATCTATCTATCTATCTATCTATCTATCTATCTATCTATCTATCTATATACACATTATATCATATGCAATCATGCCTGTTTTATGAATTACTTTCTATATAAAGTTCCATAAGTACCTACATACAGTATATGGTGCTTTGCCACTTTAAGCTGACAGAGAAGGCGTGGTTCTGAGTTCAAGGAGAGACATTTTCAGACAGTTGATATGTTGAGCTCAGTAAATGATCTGCAGTTTCACACATGGATTATCGGTAGTGTTCTGACTTGAAACAGCATTGTACCAGTGAGACTTAAAGCTGAGCAAAATCCGAGCATATTTGGAATGCAGAAAAAACATAGAGACAGAATATAAATACAGAAAAAGAAGAAAGTCTGAAACCACGAATTTGCAGGACAGACAGTGAATGGCGGGGTAAATTTAGTGGATATTTATAGCAAGTAGTGAAAGAATACAGGAAGTGGAGAGTGTAATTATTATGTAAGATTACACTGAGTTCTGAAACAGTAAAGGGAGTGAAATAGGACCACAGTGAGTTCTGAAAGAGTAAAGGGAGTGAAATAGGACCACAGTGAGTTCTGAAAGAAAAAGCAGATCAGTTTAAGACAGATACTTTGTAGACAAATCAGATATGCGGTCAGAGCTCTGGTCATTTCTCCCTTGGAACTCACCTAACGTTCTTCTACTGGGCACTGCCTTCATCCTGTGTCTTCTGCTGTTGGACTTCGTGATGCGCAGAAAGAAGTGGCCCCGCTTCCCTCCGGGTCCCCAGTCAATCCCCTTCTTGGGGAATATGTTGCAGGTGGACTTTATCAACCCCCACACTACAATGACCAAGGTATGTCATAACACATTGAGTGGATAAAAGCTGTAATCAGCATGGGTAGGTGACCATTCCAGATCTCATTTGACACACTGTTTAAGTATAGGCTATCACATAAGGTAACACTAATTCTTTTTTCTTTCATGCTTAGTTCTTGCATGTGCATTTGGCAAGGTATGATAGCATTTTCCGCAGTTTAACCCTTTGAGTGCCAGAGAGATATTGAAAGCATTGCAACACAATTTGTTGAAAGTCTCTCTGAAACTCAAAGGGTTTAAAAGTAGGGTGACCACATTTCCATTCTGCCATTCCGGGACATGTGGTCACCCTAGTCCTGCGGCTGAGACTCCTGCCAGTGCTGACCATCTTTCTAAGGCTGACACAGAGTAAGAGTTCCCAGTGGGAACTCTTACTCTGTGTCAGCCTCAGTAAGAAGGTCAGCGCCGGCGGGAGCCTCAGCCGCGGTATTCACTCACATCGCCAGCATACCTGAGCCATCCCAGCTGTCTCGCATGCACCAGTCCAGCCAGCCAATGAGGACCATATAGCAAATACATTTCATTGGCTGGCTGGACTGGCGAGTGTTGCTCCATTCCTGGACTCTTTGTTGTCCCGGTGGGGGGTGACCCGGGATGCGGGACACAGACCCCCAATAAGGGACAGTTCCGGGCATTCCGGGACATGTGGTCACCCTATTAAAAAGACAACGTCATAGCAGTAAACAAACCACTGAGGGTTACCCAACTTCCCTAAAGACATGCAGAACATCAGTCAAGTCCAGAATCCTTTCATCATTAGATAAACAAAATGCAAGGTAAAATCAGATAGTTTGGACGTACTAAGAAGTCCATTATTGAATATCTATATGTAATCCTTTGAGTGACAGAGGAGTATGCAATGCATTGCACAGCAATGGGTTAATACATGCACTTAAATATATATTGCTCTGCAATGCATATGCTAGATAAATATGTCAATAGTTTTCTTAAATTATATAAAATATTGCTTGTATTTATCATGAATTTTTATACAAGGTAATTGAGATTACTGTTCATCATGACTAAATTGATATCATTACCTGGACTAAAACAGGGGAATCACGCCATCTACCTGCTATGGAAGTAACATCAGGCACAGCTGAATATTTGACTGAAAGATGTGGTATATTTGAGTGGTGGATTATCTATCTGTGCCAGGTCATTCCCCCGGGCATGTAATAATAATAATTAAAACACTGTATAATGATACTGAGTATGCATTATTAATGAACTCCCTATGTCTTATAATAGTTGCAGAGCTCTTTCATAGAAATGTCAATTTACTTTTTGCACAGGTTGCCAGTTTGCTTAAAGCCAGCACAATGTGTAGACTGGGAGGGGAGAATCGGACAATGGATTGTCTGTGTGTGAAATGTGATAAAATGATTATTAAATAGAAATTGTATCCTGGGAATAAATATCTTTTAGTTTGTTTAACAGAGGGAATTACCTAGATAGTTATCCTACAAACATTAATCACTTATAACGACATAATATTTTTATTTGCTTTGAGCTTTCTTGTAGCCCCTGTAGTCCCTAATTGTTTCAGTTTACAATCTGATGAAGACAACTGACCTTTACATTTTACAATCCATTCAGGTCTATTGAAGCCAGTTGTTTTTGTGAAGATGCATGATCTAGAGCAGAGGTTCTCAACCCATGCCCTCAGTGGCCACTATCAGGCCAGGACTTTGGAATTTCCCTGCTAGAACACAGGTGTGTTGATCAGAGGCTCATTCATATTGATTAACTCACCTGTGCTCTAACAAGGGAATCCTCAAATCCTGGCCTGTTAATGGCCACTAAGGGCACGGGCTGAGAAACACTGATCCAGAGGCAGACTGTAAGAGAGATCCCTATTTATTAGAAACTGTCGCTATAATGCAAGTATATATGAACAGTTATTTTGCTAATTGTTGTATAAAGGGCACCTACCTAGGAAGCAATCTATAAAATAACAGAGATGGGTTTAGATGAGGATCACTTACCCACTGGTGACCTATGCCCCATATGGCAAAGGAGTATATAGGCATCATTTTAATCACTTAGATTTTTATCCAACAAAGTGTAGGCTAGGTCAGATGATCCTCTGCCTTAAAATCAGGTAATTCACCTTGTATATCTATTCAATGATGAAACACATTTGGTTACAGTAAGCCATATTGACCTGCCAGAGTTTTAATTCTTTAATATTAGGATTATTTATGTTAAAGGAGCAGTAAACTTTTTTAGGAAAACCTATTTGTTATAGAGCTTTTCCTGCTGAGGAAAACAAGGGAACTCACAGTGCTGTTAGTTGTTTTATTCATATGGTATACCAGTTCAAATAACCAGGAAGTGAATTTACTGTGTTTACTTCCTGAAAGTAAGTGTCCTGGTAGTTTGTATCACATTCTATGGAGAACTGTATGTCACTGACTTTCCTCTCCATTAGAATGTAACAGAATACTAATTGGAATTTGATCACTAGAGGGCACTGCTAATGTAAAAAACCCCCCAGGTTTAAACAGTAATAACTATGGAAATATGCATCTTTCTGCAGTGAGAGTACCATTATTTACACAACAGGAAATGCCCTACAATATATATTATTTCAGAAAAAGTTTACTGCTCCTTTAAGTATTCATTACCTTACATATACTGTGGTGAGCGCATATTAAGAGGGAAGTAATAATCATGATTAGTGATGAGCGAGCACCCCAATGCTCGGGTGTTCGGGTGCTCTGACCGAGCGCCCCCGGAGGCTCGAGTGCTCGGCCGAGCACCCGAGCCCCATTGAAGTTAATGGGAGGACTCGAGCATTACACCAGGCACCCCCTGCTCTGATGAGGGGAGGGTGCCTGGTCCATAGGAAAAGGGCAGAAAAGGATGGAAACACAACAGAAATGGTTCAGGGACAGCATAGGGAGGATGTCTGGATGCATCTTGGACTCCAACATCGCTGCTGGGAACGATCTTTCGCCCGTAGTACGCCATTTTTACAGACTGACCGTAAAACACACAAAAAGGAAAATAAAAACGACTTTAGGCGAAAAATTGTTACCAAACAGTATTTCCTGTATATTTACTTGTATATCATCTGCAAATTCTTCCAAAAATTTCCTTGATTTTTCTGAAGTGAGGCCATGATTAAGAGGGAAACGTGCGCAGAGGCAAATTCTCCCAAAAATTTCCTAGATTTTTCTGAACTGAGGCCATGATTAAGAGGGAAACGTGCGCAAAGGCAAATTCTCCCAAAAATTTCCTCGATTTTTCTGAACTGGGGCCATGATTAAGAGGGAAACGTGCGCTGAGCCGACCATCTAAAACATTATGGGTGAGGGTCTGCTGCGGAGCTGACCATCCTAAACATTATATGCGAAGGCCCGCTAGTGAGCTGACGCTATAAAACATTATATGAGAGGGCCCGCTAGAGAGCTGACCCAATAAAACATTATATGAGAAGGCCCGCTGGTGAGCTGACCTATATAAAAATTGTCAAACAGGGCCCGCTGGTGAGCTGGCCCTATATAAAAATTATATCACAGGGCCCGCTGGTGAGCTGGCCCTATATAAAAATTATATCCCAGGGCATATGGAAGAGGAGGAGGAGGATGAGAAGATTAAGAGTCAACCATATACCCGTTTTTTGGGTGGAAGGGGTGAATGGGAATACAGAGTATTCCCATCATTGTAAATGACATATATAAAGTGAGTTTATGTTCCCCCGGGGCTTTCCTCCAGTGGAGTGGAGAAGTCAGGGGAAATCCAGGCCTTGTTCATTTTTATAAGTGTCAACCTATCAGCATTGTCGGTGGAAAGGCGGATACGCTTATCTGTTATGATGCCACCAGCAGCACTAAATACCCGCTCAGACAGAACGCTGGCGGCAGGGCAGGCCAGCACCTCCAAGGCGTAGAGTGCCAGTTCATACCACGTGTCCAGCTTGGACACCCAGTAGTTGTAAGGCACAGAGGGATCATTGAGGACGCTGACACGGTCTGCTACGTACTCCTTCACCATCTTCCAAAACTTTTCCCTCCTTGTGACACTAGGCTGCGCATCAGGGTGAGGGTGCTGGCGGGGTGTCATGAAGGTGTCCCACGCCTTGGAGAGTGTTGCCCTGCCTTTGTCGGAACTGCTGTGTGCTCCCCTTTTCTCCCCTTCTCGGTTGGCCAAGGTAGCACGTACTCTGCCGCCAGCGTTGTCAGATGGAAAATTTTGGAGCAATTTTTCAACAAGAACCTTCTGGTATTGCACCATTTTGCTTGTCCTCTCCACCGGAGGAATGAGAGATGAGAAATTCTCTTTGTAGCGGGGGTCCAGAAGGGTGAACACCCAGTAATCCGTGTTGTCTAAAATGCGTATAACGCGTGGGTCACGGGAAAGGCAGCCTAACATAAAGTCAGCCATGTGTGCCAGAGTACCAACAGGCAAGATTTCGCTGTCCTCACCAGGAGGATGACTCTCAATCTCCTCATCCTCTTCCTCCTCTTCTGCCCACCCACGCTGAAGAGATGGAACTAAAGTTCCATGGCTACCCTCTGTAGCGGAGGCAACCGTGTCTTCCTCCTCCTCCTCCTCCGCCTCCTCCAATTGTCGCTGAGAAGACGAAGTGAGGGTGCTCTGGCTATCACCTTGTGTAAGCTCTTCCTCCCGCATTTCCACCTCTTCCACATGCAAAGCGTCAGTTTTAATTGTGAGCAGCGAGCGTTTCAGTAGACACAGAAGTGGGATGGTTACACTGATAATAGCGTTATTGCCGCTCACCATCTGTGTCGATTCCTCAAAATTGCGTAAAACCTCACAGAGGTCTGACATCCATTCCCACTCCTCACTTCTGATTACAGGAAGTTGAACGGAGAGGCGACGACCGTGTAACAGCTGGTACTCCACTACTGCCCTCTGCTGCTCACAAAGCCGGGCCAACATGTGGAAGGTGGAGTTCCAGCGCGTGCTCACGTCACACAGCAGCCGGTGAGCTGGCAATTGTAAGCGCTGCTGCAGATTCAACAGGCCGGCCGAAGCTGTAGATGACTTACGGAAATGTGCACACACGCGGCGCACCTTGGTCAAGAGATCATGCACATTGGGGTAGGTTTTTAGAAATCGCTGAACCACTAAATTAAATACATGCGCTAGGCATGGTACGTGTGTGAGCTTGCCGAGCTCCAAAGCCGCCACCAAGTTACGCCCATTATCACACACAACCATGCCTGGTTGCAGGTTGAGTGGAGAGAGCCACTGCTCGGTCTGGTGACTAATCCCCTGCAACAGCTCTGAGGCCGTGTGCTGTTTGTCCCCAAGGCAGATCAGCTTCAGCACGGCCTGTTGACGCTTCCCCACTGCAGTGCTACACTGCTTCCAGCTACTGGCTGATGGGGGAGTGGCGCTGCGTGTAGAGAATTCGGAGGTGGAAACGGAGGAGGAGGAGCCAATAACGTAGGTGCTGGCGGAAACCCTGATGGAGGTAGGGCCCGCAATCCTCGGCGTGGGTAGCACCCGTGCCATCCCAGGGTCCGAGTCGCTCCCAGCCTCCACGACATTCACCCAGTGTGCCGTCAGGGAAATGTAGCGTCCCTGGCCACAAGCACTTGTCCATGTGTCAGTCGTTAAGTGGACCTTCCCAGTAACTGCGTTGGTCACGGCACGGGTGATGTTACGGGACACATGGTGGTGTAATGCGGGGATGGCACACCGGGAAAAGTAGTGGCGGCTGGGGACCGCGTACCGAGGGACAGCTGCTGCCATCAGGCTGCGGAAGGACTCAGTGTCCACAAGCCTAAATGGCAGCATTTCGATGGCCAGTAATTTGGAAAGGTGTGAGGTTAGTGCTATGGCCTGTGGGTGGGTGGCTGGGTATTTTCGCTTGCGCTCAAATGCCTGGGGTAACGACATTTGGACGCTGTGCTGGGACAGGGAAGTGGATGTGGTCGCTGATGGTGCTTCAGATGGTACAGGTGCAGGGCGGGAGGTATGCGGGCCTGCGCCTTCGACAGGCAATTGGCCGGCACCGAAAACAGGGGAAGAGGAGGCAGTGGTGTGGCCTGCAGACACAGATGGGCGATCCAGGCGTTCCTCCCACTTATTACGGTGCTTGGATGCCATGTGTCGGATCATGCTGGTGGTGGTGAGGTTTCTAGTGTTCATGCCTCGGCTCATTCTGGTGTGGCACAGGTTGCAAACTACAATTCTTTTGTCGTCCGCACTTTCCTTAAAAAAACGCCATACCGCGGAACACCTACCCCTTGGCAAGGGAGATTTACGCAAGGGGGTGCTCCGTGGAACATTTGCGGGCCGGTTTGGTGCGGTCCGCCTTCTTTCTGTAGCCACACCACTGCCTCTTCCAGCCTGTTGCGGTGCTGCAGATGGCTCACCCTCAGGACTGCTGTCATCGGTCGGCTCTACACCTTCCCAGGTGGGGTCAGTCACCTCATCGTCCACCAAGTCCTCCTCCACTTCCTCACTCTGATCATCCTCCTCATGTCTTGATCCCACCACATACTCAGTCATTGACAACTGTATACATCCTCCTCAACAAGGTCTTGAGACAGTAATAGTGGTTGATTTAATGGCAACTGTGTCTCATCATCATCATCATCATCCACTACTTCCTTTGACCTTAAATGCCGTTCACATCTGTCATCTTCTTGTGATTGGGTACCCTCTAGAGGTTGTGAATCAGGGCATAAGATGTCATGTTCCTCTGCAAGCGTGCTTGGAGAGAGGGTCAAATGAAGGATTGGTGATGAGACGAGCTCCTCACTATATCCCAGTGTGGGATCACTTCTTTGACCAGACCGTCTATGGTGGGAGGAAGGATGATCAGAGTGAGGATTATGTTGACCAGACTCTTGGCTACTGAGAGTGGACTTGGTGGAAGACAGGGTGGTGCTTAAACGACTGGAAGCAGTATCAGCTGACATCCAACCGACCACCTGTTCGCAGTGGTCGGACCTCGAGAGTGATGTCCTGCGACGCCCTGTAAAATGAGACATGAAGCTAGGTATGGTGGATGTCTTTCTTTCTTGTGCTCTGGCACCAGGCACAGTTTCTCCGCGTCCTGACCCGCGCCCTGAACTATCAGGATCACGTCCACTTCCCCGTCCCTTTTTACCCGCCTTCTTCATCTTACACGGAATATGTGACTTTGATATTTTAGTTTGAAGACTTAACAGTATTTCTTCCTATTCTGCAACTGTGCAGAGTACACAGAATAGGCTGCTAAACTGCGGCGAAGCACACTGAATGGAATATGTGACTTTGATATTTTAGTTTGAAGACTTAACAGTATTTCTTCCTATTCTGCAACTGTGCAGAGTACACAGAATAGGCTGCTAAACTGCGGCGAAGCACACTGAATGGAATATGTGACTTTGATATTTTAGTTTGAAAACTTAACAGTATTTCTTCCTATTCTGCAACTGTGCAGAGTACACAGAATAGGCTGCTAAACTGCGGTGAAGCACACTGAATGGAATATGTGACTTTGATATTTGAGTTTGAAGACTTAACACTATTTCTTCCTATTCTGCAACTGTGCAGAGTACACAGAATAGGCTGCTAAACTGCGGCGAAGCACACTGAATGGAATATGTGACTTTGATATTTGAGTTTGAAGACTTAACAGTATTTCTTCCTATTCTGCAACTGTGCAGAGTACACAGAATAGGCTGCTAAACTGCGGCGAAGCACACTGAATGGAATATGTGACTTTGATATTTGAGTTTGAAGACTTAACAGTATTTCTTCCTATTCTGCAACTGTGCAGAGTACACAGAATAGGCTGCTAAACTGCGGCGAAGCACACTGAATGGAATATGTGACTTTGATATTTGAGTTTGAAGACTTAACAGTATTTCTTCCTATTCTGCAACTGTGCAGAGTACACAGAATAGGCTGCTAAACTGCGGCGAAGCACACTGAATGGAATATGTGACTTTGATATTTGAGTTTGAAGACTTAACAGTATTTCTTCCTATTCTGCAACTGTGCAGAGTACACAGAATAGGCTGCTAAACTGCGGCGAAGCACACTGAATGGAATATGTGACTTTGATATTTGAGTTTGAAGACTTAACAGTATTTCTTCCTATTCTGCAACTGTGCAGAGTACACAGAATAGGCTGCTAAACTGCGGCGAAGCACACTGAATGGAATATGTGACTTTGATATTTGAGTTTCAAGACTTAACAGTATTTCTTCCTATTCTGCAACTGTGCAGAGTACACAGAATAGGCTGCTAAACTGCGGCGAAGCACACTGAATGGAATATGTGACTTTGATATTTTAGTTTGAAGACTTAACAGTATTTCTTCCTATTCTGCAACTGTGCAGAGTACACAGAATAGGCTGCTAAACTGCGGCGAAGCACACTGAATGGAATATGTGATTTTGATATTTTAGTTTGAAGACTTAACAGTATTTCTTCCTATTCTGCAACTGTGCAGAGTACACAGAATATGCTGCTAAACTGCGGCGACGCACACTGAATGGAATATGTGACTTTGATATTTGAGTTTGAAGACTTAACAGTATTTCTTCCTATTCTGCAACTGTGCAGAGTACACAGAATAGGCTGCTAAACTGCGGCGAAGCACACTGAATGGAATATGTGACTTTGATATTTGAGTTTGAAGACTTAACAGTATTTCTTCCTATTCTGCAACTGTGCAGAGTACACAGAATAGGCTGCTAAACTGCGGCGAAGCACACTGAATGGAATATGTGACTTTGATATTTTAGTTTGAAGACTTAACAGTATTTCTTCCTATTCTGCAACTGTGCAGAGTACACAGAATAGGCTGCTAAACTGCGGCGAAGCACACTGAATGGAATATGTGACTTTGATATTTTAGTTTGAAGACTTAACAGTATTTCTTCCTATTCTGCAACTGTGCAGAGTACACAGAATATGCTGCTAAACTGCGGTGACGCACACTGAATGGAATATGTGACTTTGATATTTTAGTTTGAAGACTTAACAGTATTTCTTCCTATTCTGCAACTGTGCAGAGTACACAGAATAGGCTGCTAAACTGCGGCGAAGCACACTGAATGGAATATGTGACTTTGATATTTGAGTTTGAAGACTTAACAGTATTTCTTCCTATTCTGCAACTGTGCAGAGTACACAGAATAGGCTGCTAAACTGCGGCGAAGCACACTGAATGGAATATGTGACTTTGATATTTGAGTTTGAAGACTTAACAGTATTTCTTCCTATTCTGCAACTGTGCAGAGTACACAGAATAGGCTGCTAAACTGCGGTGACGCACACTGAATGGAATATGTGACTTTGATATTTTAGTTTGAAGACTTAACAGTATTTCTTCCTATTCTGCAACTGTGCAGAGTACACAGAATAGGCTGCTAAACTGCGGCGAAGCACACTGAATGGAATATGTGACTTTGATATTTTAGTTTGAAGACTTAACAGTATTTCTTCCTATTCTGCAACTGTGCAGAGTACACAGAATATGCTGCTAAACTGCGGTGACGCACACTGAATGGAATATGTGACTTTGATATTTTAGTTTGAAGACTTAACAGAATGTGCTCTAATCTGCAACTTTGCACACTAAACAGAATGTGCTCTAATCTGCAACTTTGCACACTAAACAGAATGTGCTCTAATCTGCAACTTTGCACACTAAACAGAATGTGCTCTAATCTGCAACTTTGCACACTAAACAGAATATATGAAATTTTTTTTTGTTGTTTTTTTCCCCCCACACAAAATAAACTGCTGCCCCCACACACAGTAGTCCTAAAAAGGACTTTTGGTTCTTTTTTTTTCACAAATTTGCTTTTTTTCTCCCTACACTGACTTTCCCTTCCTATCCTCATCTCTCCCTGGCTAAGACTGAGCCGAACTCGCTGGTCAGGTGCTATACAGCACCCGACCACGGGTTCTGGCCAGCCAATCAGTGTAATGCCAGCAGCCAACATGGCTGCTGGCATTACACTGATGTCAGAGCCTCCCTGCACGTTTTTTGGCTGCGCAGCAGCCGCAAAACGTGCGGGGAGGAGACCCGAACATGGCGGGCGAGCACATGCGGTACTTGTACGAGTACCGCCATGTGCCAAGCAGAGCGATGCTCGAGCCGATCCGAGCATCGGCCGAGCATGCTCGCTCAACACTAATCATGATATCTTATTCCTAGCAATGTCCATCTTCGGCTCCAACTGGCCTGTTAAAGTGTATCCTTTGCACCACTATTGTCTTTCTCAACAAGTTTCACATATGACAGGGACAAAATTTTAAAAAGTTTGTAATAATAGTATTTATGTTTTACTTTGTTTATTTCTACAAACGACATTGGAGATCATGGAGCAAAGACCAGAAGTGAGGAACCTGCAGTGTTACAGGCATTATTGGACTACAATACCCATAATTCTCAGTCAGGCAATGGCTGTCAGAGGATGATGTTTTTTGTAGTTCAACAACAGTTGGAGCAGAGCCTATATGCACAGCAAAAGAAAATCAGTTCTTGTTATTCTGGTGCTGCAGCTTAATCTTTCAGTTTGCCTTTGTAAAACGTTGATATCTTTCTGTTTATTGGCAGCTTAGCAAAACATTTGGTGATGTCTATAGTTTACAGTACTTCTGGAAGAATATAGTAGTACTCAATGGTTTTGAGGTAATGAAAGAAGCTCTGCTCAACAAGTCAGAAGATATAGCAGATCGACCTAGATTTCCCATCTATGAGAGACTTGGACACATAGGCGATTCTAAAGGTAATGTCTTCGAAAATATAGTCTACCAACACAAGAAATAAAATTTAATTGGCTTTCCTGACCTCATCTAAATAGGAAAAACTAAAAGTTGTTTGATTTTGATTATTTGAAAAGTGGGAATTATTTTGAATTTATATTTATGAAAAGAGAATTACACTTCTAGGAATAAGAGGGTTTAAATTTGATTACCAAAAGTAGTTAAGTCCTTTATACGGTAGTCTTGTGTGTCTATATACTTTTTATTTCATTCTAAAACAGTTGTACTATATTGTTGGGTAGTTGGGTTTACAATCTGAAAATGGCTACATGGTTTTAAAAGACCATGTGTGTGACTTTCTTGGTTGCTTTCATTCAGACTGATAAAGTATATTGTGAGTTGTCTTAAATGAGAAGTAGGTCTAAAATGAAAACTTCCAAATACAGGTATCTTCAGATACTATTGACAAAAAAAAAAAAGAACAGCTGAACCTCACAAACAAGGCCCACGAAGGCAGAAGAATACTTCTAAGGATTCCTATATTTTTTATCAGAATTGCCAGGCACTTTGCGGCCGGACGGTAATTTTTGTTCAGAATCAGTATGATATGCTACAGAATGTTCCCATTTTGAGCATAACACCTGTGGGAAAAAGGATACCGTACCTTGGGTATGAAACATAAATAAGAGCACTCTACAGCTGAGCCTTTCTGAATCTACAATGTGTATGCATATAACCCTTGGGTTTTGCCATCATAAGGGGTATAAAGGAATCCAGATGTGAACTGCTTGATCTCTAGTGCCTAGAGAGAACAGCTGCACCTCAATGATGAGGGCCATGAAAGCTAAAAGATATGGTTAGTAGTGATGATCGAGCACCCCAATGCTCGGGTGTTCGGGTGCTCTGGCCGAGCGCCCCCGGAGGCTCGAGTGCTCGGCCGAGCACCCGAGCCCCATTGAAGTCAATGGGAGGACTCGAGCATTACACCAGGCACCCCCTGCTCTGATGAGGGGAGGGTGCCTGGTTCATAGGAAAAGGTCAGAAAATGATGGAAACACCACAGAAATGGTTCAGGGACAGCATAGGGAGGATGTCTGGATGCATCTTGGACTCCAACGTCGCTGCTGGGAACGATGTTTTGCCCATAGTACGCCATTTTTACAGACTGACAGTAAAACACACAAAAAGGAAGATAAAAACTAATCTGCGGCTAGGCACACTAAACAATATGTGACGCTAATCTGCGGCTAGGCACACTAAACAATATGTGACGTTAATCTGCGGCTAGGCACACTAAACAATATGTGATGCTAATCTGCGGCTAGGCACACGAAACAGAATGTGACGCTAATCTGCGGCTAGGCACACGAAACAGAATGTGACGCTAATCTGCGGCTAGGCACAGTGAACGGAATATGTGACGTTAATTTATGAATTTGCACACTAAACAGAATGTGACGCTAATCTGCGGCTAGGCACACTAAACAGAATGTGACGCTAATCTGCGGCTAGGCACAGTGAACGGAATATGTGACGTTAATTTATGATTTTGCACACTAAACAGAATGTGCCGCTAATCTGCGGCTAGGCACACTAAACAGAATGTGACGCTAATCTGCGGCTATTTTCAGTGAACGGAATATGTGACGTTAATTTTAAAATTTGCACACTAAACAGAATGTGAAAATAATCTGTGGCTAGGCACACTAAACAGAATGTGCCGCTAATCTGCGGCTAGGCACAGTGAACGGAATATGTGACGTTAATTTTAAAATTTGCACACTAAACAGAATGTGAAAATAATCTGCGGCTAGGCACACTAAACAGAATGTGACGCTAATCTGCGGCTAGGCACAGTGAATGGAATATGTGACGTTAATTTTAAAATTTGCACACTAAACAGAATGTGAAAATAATCTGCGGCTAGGCACACTAAACAGAATGTGCCGCTAATCTGCGGCTAGGCACAGTGAACGGAATATGTGACGTTAATTTTAAAATTTGCACACTAAACAGAATGTGAAAATAATCTGCGGCTAGGCACACTAAACAGAATGTGCCGCTAATCTGCGGCTAGGCACAGTGAACGGAATATGTGACGTTAATTTTAATATTTGCACACTAAACAGAATGTGAAAATAATCTGCGGCTAGGCACACTAAACAGAATGTGCCGCTAATCTGCGGCTAGGCACAGTGAACGGAATATGTGACGTTAATTTTAATATTTGCACACTAAACAGAATGTGAAAATAATCTGCGGCTAGGCACACTAAACAGAATGTGACGCTAATCTGCGGCTAGGCACAGTGAACGGAATATGTGACGTTAATTTTAATATTTGCACACTAAACAGAATGTTAAAATAATCTGCGGCTAGGCACACTAAACAGAATGTGAAGCTAATCTGCGGCTAGGCACAGTGAACGGAATATGTGACGTTAATTTTAATATTTGCACACTAAACAGAATGTGAAAATAATCTGCGGCTAGACACACTAAACAGAATGTGACGCTAATCTGCGGCTAGGCACAGTGAACGGAATATGTGACGTTAATTTTAAAATTTGCACACTAAACAGAATGTGAAAATAATCTGCGGCTAGGCACACTAAACAGAATGTGACGCTAATCTGCGGCTATTTTCAGTGAACGGAATATGTGACGTTAATTTTAAAATTTGCACACTAAACAGAATGTGAAAATAATCTGCGGCTAGGCACACTAAACAGAATGTGACGCTAATCTGCGGCTATTTTCAGTGAACGGAATATGTGACGTTAATTTTAAAATTTGCACACTAAACAGAATGTGAAAATAATCTGCGGCTAGGCACACTATTAAAATGGCCCTTTTTGTCGCTGCGTTGTACACTATTTGTCCCTGTGCACCTAGTACAATGTCACCTAAATATCCCCCCCCCACAAAAAAAAATGAAATTGTGCCCCCCCAAACAAAATATAAATGCTGCCCCCACACACAACAGTCCTATAAAGGACTTTTGGGTCTTGATATAGTGTTCCAACACTTTTATTCTCCCTACACTGACTTTCCCTTCCTATCCTCATCTCTCCCTGGCTAAGACTGAGCCGAACTCGCTGGTCGGGTGCTATACAGCACCCGATCACGGGTTCTGGCCAGCCAATCAGTGTAATGCCAGCAGCCAACATGGCTGCTGGCATTACACTGATGTCAGAGCCTCCCCGCACGTTTATTGGCTGCGCAGCAGCCGCGAAACGTGCGGGGAGGAGACCCGAACATGGCGGGCGAGCACATGCGGTACTCGTACGAGTACCGCCATGTGCCGAGCAGAGCGATGCTCGAGCCGAACCGAGCTTCGGCCGAGCATGCTCGCTCATCACTAATGGTTAGCCATTTTTCTTGTTCAGATGAAAATTGCCTGGTACTTCAAAGATGATTTTTTCTTTTTTTAACAGGATCAGTATGTTGTACTGCAGATGATTTATTTTCTGTAAATTGCACCTGTAGACTGCTGTATGAATGATGAATACCTAAAAAAGGATTATGTTAAATAAAAAATCACTTATTCCTATAGATATAATTGCCCCTTAAAGGGATAGTAATACTTAAAATGTAAAAAATATATGCTGTAGGATGTATCCCCCTGAGTAAAACAGGGGTACTCCCACTGCTAAAAGGTGTTTTATTCAAAAGTTACAGCTCAAACATGACATTTTTGGTGAAATATAAGAGCCGCCTGAAATTATATAGTGGTGCTGTCGCTACACCATCGTATGGAGATTTATGGTCAACTGACCAGAGCTTTCCATATGATGGTATATCAACAGCGCCACTGTACAATTTCAGGCACCTGTGATATTGTACTTAAACAAAATCACATTTGCGCTTTATTAACTTTTGAATATAACACCTTTCAGCAGTGGGAGTACCCTTGTTTTACTCAGGGGGATAAACCCTACAACATATTTTTTATTCATTTCAAGTATTACTATCTCTTTAAGGTTATTTAATGGGAAATTAATTTATTGAGGAATTTGAAGGTTTTCACTGTCAGAAGTTTAGCAGAGATAATTAAGTTGACTCCATATCATTAAAACAAACTGACTGGTTTTCAAGGTAATATATGATTTGTTATGTATTATCTTCAGGTTTGCTGATAGTAAGATACGGCAAAGCCTGGAAGGAACAGAGGAGGTTTTCCCTGTCTACACTGAGAAACTTTGGGATGGGGAAGAAATCTCTAGAGGAGCGAGTTACAGAGGAAGCTCAGCATCTGTGCTCTACATTCCAGTCAGAGAAAGGTTTGTATCATACATGTCATTCATTCAACCCACTAGCATAATGCAGTAAAAGGAGGAATGTCTTACCCAACAAAAGATGCTGCATAGTACCGATGCAGAGCACTGACACAGTGTGTCTCAGCACAGATACAAGCCATTGAACTAGGGCCATATGTCAAATGACAAAAAGAGGAGCAACTCTAGGACAAACCAGCTACACCATAGGGGTTACATGTAAATTCCTACTAATTAAATAAGGCTTTTAACCCCCTGGAAATAACTGGTAAACTGGAGTAATTCTGGAGCAAACCAATTGAATCATATCAAACTTGCACGATTCTCATTGATTTAAATTAGGCTTTTTGCCCCTTAATTGCAAAAGAGGTTGCAAAAATATTGCGAAGCAAGCATTATGGATCACTCTAGAATTGCAAAGGGTTTAAATCAATGGTGATTTTTATTTGCCATCTGTAGTGCAGTTACATAGAAAATTAGGTTGAAAGACACAAGTCCATCTGTCACAACTGGAGGTTGTGCACGGAATAGCGCAGGTGTCGTCCTGCAGGGAAGGGAGTGCTCAGGGGTGTTGCTTGCGTTCGGCGCTCGTGGTCGGGGACTGCTAGCAGCGACACCTTGCTGCGGCCGAGGCCAGATAGAGTTGCTGGCTGCGAAGCCAGATGTCCGATCCCGGTTGAGCCGGAACCCAGACCCGTATGGGGACACTGCTAACAGTACAGACTCCCCTGCAGGGGGGAGCGAAGGCTGGGGTGCGAAGAGTAGCAGTCATGGCTAGAGAGCGTGGGGCACTGTTTTAAGTTCGTGGCTTTGGGTGAATTAATTTGGCGCAAAAGGTTGCACAATAGCAGCTGTGTTAAAATCAATGTAGTTGTGAAGAAACTGCAAACTCACACCATGTGCTTTTTACAAAATGGCGTCCTCAACCATGTGGAGACAGGCTGGGGCCTAGGAAGATGGAGTCAGACCATGTGTTTGCTCTGAGATAAAATCTATGAGCAAGGCCAGGGCCTACAACTTGCTCACACCACACAAACCCCAACACAGCTATTAGAAGCAATATGAATTTGCCCACACCCAAAAAGCCAACCTTTTAATTAAAGGATATATCCAGAGAAATTTGTCCTAATGACCAATACCACAATTAACACAATAACACCCCAGTACTAGCAGTAAGCAATAATATTTAATAACAAACAATAATATTAACAATACACTGTATATTATCAAATATATTCTAGCTAAAACATCTAATAATATTAACTAGACAATTACTTACTGCAGTGCAAATAAAACACATAATACAACAATTATAGTAGAAAACACTATACGTTGGTTACTAAGGTATTTTTCCTAGAAATATTATAGATAGTATGAAAATAATAGAGAGATACTTAGTTTCTATACTCATCTATCTGAAACAATGAGGATGGTGCTGCAGGGGAAAAACAGGCCAGGATCCTGGAACAGTTCTTGGGGCCTAGGCAAGGCATGGCCCCCTTGCTGCTGGTCACATCTCCCTTTCCATAGCTCTCCTGCTCCAAGACCCTTCTTTTCACAAGACTCCTTCAAGACTGCCCCCTTTGACTCTCTGCATACCTCTCTTATTGTTGGCAAGCCCCGCCCATCACCAGCCTACTTTACCTGATTGACACACCCCTCCTCCCCTCTCCTAGAACAAAGGAAACAAACAGTATCTGGTTATTGTCATTTTCCCGCCCAAACAGACCAGGGAAAACAAAGGAAAATGGGGGTGAGCCAAATGTGGGATGACATGAGAACATAACCATGCAATGGATACAGTTTTGCTGCAAATTGCTGCAATTTATCTGTGTCCATAACAGACACCTAGTAGTAGAAACGCCCCAAAAGAGCAGACACCAGGAAAACAAGCAGGAGTGTAGAGACTGACCTGAGACAGTGGCACAGAAGAGTAGTAATATTTGGCGGACCTGAAGACAGGTAATCGAACAGCTGGACACAGGACAAGAGCAAGCGTGGTCTGGACAGCCGGGTCAATACACAGGAGATCAGGACACTGGACAGCCAGGTCAGTACCCAGGAGATCAGGACACTGGGCAAGATCAGGAGCGTGGTCTGGATAGCCAGGTCAGTAGACAGGAGATCTGGACACTGGGCAAGAACAGGCCAGTACACAGGAGATCAAAGAACAGGAGCATGGTCTGGATAGCCAGGTCAGTAGACAGGAGATCTGGACACTGGGCAAGGACAGGTCATTACACAGGAGATCAAAGAACAGGAGTGTGATCTGGATAGCCAGGTCAGTAGGCAGGCGATCAGGGCAAAAGCAACGCAAGGAACATAATCTGGCAGAGGTCCAGAGCCAAACTGAACACTGTGAGAGTGCTCCGAACACCGGGGAAGCATGCCTGATATAGGCGCTAGAAGATGAGGTCATCCTCAAGATGGAGCCGAAACCGGAAATGCACAGGCAGCTCGGAGCAACAGGACGGGAGAGGCAAACAAACGGCTAAAGAGCAATCTGTGACATTGTGGGGATGGAGGTAGGGGGTAGAACCGTGACATCATCAAATTCAACATTTGCCTCATTATAACCCAGAAAATCTAATCTTCTCTTAAATGTATCCGTTGTATCTGCCATTACCCCATCCTTCAGAATGGACTTCTACAATTTATCAGACATTACAGTAAAAAACTCCTTCCTCTGCTGAAGCTGAAACCTCCTTTCCTACAATCATACAGGGTGGCTCCTTATTTGATCAGGCCTTGGAATGAAAAGCTCACTAGAGAAATCCTTGTATTGGCCTCGCAAATACTTGAGTGGAACAAGATCCCCATTATGAGTCTTTTCTATAGAGTAAATAAACCAAGTTTGGCCAAACGTTCTTCATACTTCAAATTCTCTATTCCTTTAATTAAATTTGTTGTCCTTCTCTGTGGTCTCTCCAGTTCTAGAATATTCTTTTTCAGAACTGGTGTTCAAAACTCCACTGTATATTCAAGGTGAGGTGTTACCAATGATTTGCACAGTAGTAATTACTCAGTCTCTCTTTTGAACATAAGGGTCATTGAATGCTAGGGAAGTCTCTAACACATTGTTTGCAGTGTGCTTTAGACCTCTGTAACATTCAAAGGGTTAAAAGACCCATTTAATTAAATGGGCATTTCTCCTATGGTGCAGTTGGCTTGCCCCCAGAATTTGTCTTTCTTTTACCCTCTTACTTGGTAACCTTATTCACCTCTTGGCTTTAATTGCAATCTATAGGCATATGATACACAAATCTACATCTCTTCCCTTGACCTCACTCCAGCTGTACAGTCTCAAGTCACTCAGTGTTTCATTGCAATCTTAACATAGAAGGTCCACTGCCATCTTAATCTCAGTATGGCTAAGACAGAACATGTTGTATTTCATCCCCACCTCTCAACCGTTTCTCTATCACAGTTGGTAAGTCTACCATTGGGAAGGGCTGGCAACTTTTGGCCGGGGGGGGGGGTGCAAGTACAGTCAAGTGGCCAATTTCTACCATCACTCCAGCACACCCTCTACTGACCATTTTTTAACTGCCATTAAGTTTGTGTAATAAGGCAAGTGATGCAATAGATCTTAGAACTGAAATATAGCTACATTAATTAACCAAAGAGCCTACAATTGAAATTAAGCTACACTACTGAAACCTCATAGCTCACAATAAAAATTAAGTTACATCAAATATATGACAAGCTTACGTTTCTGTGACTACCAATGGGTAGTCATAGAATTGTAACTTCTGTGGTATCAGTAGTGTAATTATATTTCTACTGGAGAAAGAGAGAAGATAAAATGAGAAGAAGAGGTCAATGGGGAAAATTGGAAAGGGAGTAGAGAAAGGGCAAAGGAGGAATAGAATGAAAAAGGGAAGGGCAACATGGGGAAAAATGTAAGCTGAGTAATAAAGGCAAGGGGGAAGAAGTGTGAGAGAGGGCCAATGGGGGAAAGACATAAGATAGAAATGGGCAATATGGTGGAGAGACTAAAAGAGGTAAAATATTGGAGTGAGCGTGCAATGGGGGAAAGAGAGAGGACATCACACATTATGCCAGAGTAAGGGCCAATGGCTGAACACCCTTCTAGCACAGAAATGGTTCAATTACAGGATAAGCGAGGCTACAGCTCACTTATCTAACTCCCAGATTAAGACTTTGAACACCAGGGGGTTTTGCAATGCATTACACCTCCTACCTCCCAAGCCAACCCACTCCTGGCCTTTTCCCATTGTCCATTGCCTCACAAGACCAGCTACACTAGATGACATCCCAGCTTTGTTTTACTGTCCACTGGTAGTCATAGAAGCACACATACACTGTCTGATACACGAGTCTTCTTCCACTAACCCGCTGGTAGTCACAGAACCATACACAAATACTCTGACACCCCCAGCCTTGCTCCACTATACAGTGGTAGTCAGTCAAGGAACCACTGACCCCCCCAGTTTTGTTTGACTATCCAATGGTAGTCAGAGAACCACACACAAACACTCTGACACCCGCAGCCTTGTTACACTATCTCCTGGTAGATAAAAAACCACACACAAACACTCTGACACCCCCAGTCTTGTTACACAATGCACTTGTAGTCAGTCAAGGAACCACACAAACTTTGACGCCACGGCCCACTGATAGTCAGTAAAAGAACTACACACAAACACTCTGGCACCCCAAGCCTTGTTCCACTCTTAAACACCAACTGCCAGGGATCTGGAACTCCAGATGCTTGTCTTTATGTGGACTCCTCATTCTGGCTTCTCATTTCATTTCAACCTACTAGCTTACAATATCCCCTGCTGCTCGCTGGGCATGGGAAAACATGACATTGCATTCCATTGGATGCGAGGAGTCATGTGGATGCACTGACCCAGTGATATCACCACAAAATGGCAGGGCACATCAAAGGAGGCTCCAGGAAGCCAAGGTGGACTCTCCCTCCAATCTTAGGCTTTACTCAGCAAATGGGGCCCCCCACTACATTTAAGAACTTGCCTACCAAAGGGATGTTACAATGGATGTGTTATGAGATGGCTCACTGGTCTTGACTTATGACTGGCCTGGGGGAGGGCCCGGCTTGCCCTGGTTTACCATCCATTCAGTAACCATAGCATACTGTCTTGGTGTTATAGACCAAAAACTGCCTTGTCATTATCCCCCATATCCAAGCTGTCAACAAAACCAGCCACTTTTTTCTGGAAACTTTTCTCAAAATATGGCCCTTCCTCTGTATATCAACCGCAAAAACTCTCACTCAGGTCCTCACTTTCTCTGGACTTGATTATTGCAACATTCTACTATCTGGTCTTCCTGTCAATCAATGTTCTCTGCTTCAGTCTGTTTTCAATTCAGCTGCAAGAATAACTACCCTTGCTCCCAGATACCTTTCCTCTCGTCTGCTCCTAAAATACATCTCTTCACTACCCATAAAGTAATGTGTTTCTTACAGAATTCTTCTTCTCTTCTTTAAGTTGCTTTCTTCTTCTGCACCATCTTACATTTCTGAATTTATCTCTTGCTACACTCCTTCCTGTCACCTGCTTTCTTCTCAAGGGTTCTTTCTGTTCTCTCTTTGCACAATTCGAGGCATTTCTCAGCTGCTAACATTATCACTGGCTGCATCTCGACTTTGGAATGCCCCCCTATCACCATTCACCAATCATCCACACTCATCACTTTCAAGCATCTCCTAAAAACCCACCTGTTCAAGGAGTCATCTCAGTAACAATATTCTCCTTGTGCACACTGATAGTCACTTTAGATTAGAATCATTCTGCACTTTCCTTACTGAAGTCTTGTACTTGCACTTATGATACTCTGTCTACTGTCTCTGTGTGTTGTCACAATATTCTTTGTGTCAGGGTACCCTTCCCAATGTATGATTCCCTGCTGCACTTCTTCCCCTGCTAATAATGCAATGATGTCTGTCCTGTATTTCTGTATTGTACTATTACCATTTTTGTAAAGCACTGTGTACATGTATGGCACAATATAAATAAAGATTTATAGATACATACATACATACTTTGTACATATGGCCCATAGAAGGACATCTCTGCTGAAAGGGTCAAAGTTGAATCTTGAGGCAGAAGCACTGTATGTACAAAGCATGAAGCAAAATTTTAGAGCTGCTCTGTCTTGGTTGACATCCTAGTGTGCCACAGAAAAGCACATGTATACATGCAGAACAGTAAACCTTCTGATGGTTCATTTGTGGCAGTTACATTAGGATAGTGGTACTGAGATGAATTCCATTTTACTCTAGAAATAGAAACACAGGAACTGGAGAGTTTATGACACTGGAGAAGTAATTTCCACTTTATCACCTCTTTATCACAGCTTAGTGCATTCCCCCAGTTCGGGCTGGTTTTGGGTGGGTGCTGTCACGGTGGCTCAGATAAATAATGACTCAGAAAGGTACAGTAAGTTCAACACCACTTTATTAATGAAAATATACAGATAAGCACTTCCCCAGCCCTTCCTGGGGTCAGGCATGAGGACAGCACTACAGTCCACTACCCAGGAGCAGAACACTGAACCTGGTCTGCACTTCTCGAACCAGGTAATGCATAATGGGAGAGAACCTAGCCTAAGGTACTTGCAGCCTACCCGAGATGGAGAGAGGGTGGCTGGGAGGCAGCAACGCTACCTTGAGATGCTAGGGTCCACAGCAGATAAAGGATACCCTAGAACACTAGGGTCCCAAGCAGATAAGTGTTCCCCTAGAATGCTAGGGTCCAAGGTCAATACCCACAGCAAAAACCTAGAGCGCTGGCAAGGCCTAAAAGGCAGTAGACTAATCCGAGGCCACACGGAGAGGTAGAGACCAGGCCCAAGTACCTGCACGGAGAGTGAGTAGTCAGACAAAGCCAACGGAGATGGTGGATCCTTAATCGGCAAATTAGTGCTGAAGGTACAAAATAGCGAGTGCAATGTCAGTGATGCGCTCCTGCAGCAGAGAGGCCGGCAGTCAGACAGAGACCAGCCATGTCGCTGCTCATCCATCAGTGGGGACAAAACAGGTAACACAACAGGCAGGCAAAATCACGGGCACCGTGATAGGTGCCCAGGCAGGGTGCAGTGCTTGTGACCCAGTGAATTCAAAAAGGCAAAATTGAGAGCCTCCCAAACTAAGTGTACAATGACGGCATGCCAATCCTGTCTGCTACTGGCTGTCACAGCTGCCAAGATGTGGTCTGGAGGAGACAATACATTGGATTTAATGAGGCAGACTGAAGCACCTCACTAAAGCAGCTGAGGCGGGCTTTATCTCAGCTGCATCTGGATTGGCTGATGGTAGCAGCGAGATGTTTCTTTGCCAGCCAATCCAGAGGCAGTATGATGGTAAGTCCTATGGAGAAAAAGATAAAAAAAACAAAAAAAAAACAGATCAACAATAGATATAAGCAAATCCGGTTGGTAGGATTAAAATGTATTTTTATTAGAGGGCAACATAAAAAATAAGAGTACAAGGAAAAAATAAAAGTATACAGAAATGCTATAAAAAAAATATGAAACAAATAAAACAGATTAAATAAAATAATGTGACTGAAGCTCACTGATGGGGCTTAGGTGCTAAACATCAAAAACCCACTTGGCTGATTAGCCTTTATCTGACCTGGTGAACACTGTATCTCTCTCTATATATATTTTTTCTCTGATGTTAAGCCCTTTCCAGCTGATTTAGAGTGTGCAGGTCTCGTCATTTGAATTGTGAGGTGGCTGGTGGCTTAAGAATTGTTCCCCTAGTAGGTACCTTTCTTTAGCTGGAACAATGCCGGGCAAAGGTGGGATGGGAGAACAGTAATCAGTGACCTTCAGAGTGTATTTCACCATCAAGAATGTCAGCAGAGTCCATAAAATTAGCATTGCTATGATTATTGATATTGATATATTTTCCTGGCAGTGTGGTGTATGTAACTTGAAGGAGAGACTTTACCCTATTAAATGTTGATCTGCATTAGACTTAGCTGACCGAATGCCATCTTCAACAGAAGATGCATAGGGAATATGCATATTTCAGGGCTGTACTGAAATCAAAGCAGGTTTACAGTAGATATTTTTCATATGTGCTCCTGGCTAGAGGTGAGATCTGGTCATCTTTTATTAGACAGCTCTAGCGACCAAGGGGTGCCAAGGTGCCAAGAAAGTTTCAACAGAATTGCAACAATTTGATGTTGGAGGTGGAGGGAGTAATGTAATGCCAGTTTTAAATGCCAGGGAGGATATTTTATGGGGAAAGGACTGCTTTTGATTTTGCAGACATTTTGTGTGAAGGGAGGATTTTGAAGTAGAAGGGTAGTTTGACGTTGCAGGGAGTTGCTTTAGGTTGATGGGTGCTTTTGATGATGCAGGAGAGACTTTTGATTATGGTAGGGTTGCTGCACCATTATATTTGATGTAAGAGGCATCAAAAGATGTCCCTTCCAACATCAAACATAATATGTCACAGCAAAATCCCTCATCACCAAAAGTCCCCACTACAACATCAAAATCCCCATCAACATAAAACATTTCCCAAGTAGCAGTAAAATAACTCCTTGTAACATCACAAATCCCACCAAATAAAAGCCCAGTGTGCTGGGAATCATTTCTACTATGAGCTATTTTTGACACATGCTATAGCAACAGGCAGCAATGGATCAAAAGATGCTAACTCTGCTGTGCCCTACTGCCCTTCTCCTGTTCCTTTGTCTACTCACTTTGCATTTCTCTCCCCCTTTCCACCTTTTCTTCCCCTTTTGCCTTTTCTCTTACAACAATTCAAATATATCTACACTAATAATACAACAGAGCTTACAATAATCTGACCACCCATTGGTAGTCAGAGAATTGTAAAATCTGTGATATCACTAGTGTAGCACCATGTCAGTTGTATTTCTATGATATCACTAGTGCATCAGTTGAAAGCTCTGTGTTTTCACTAGTGTAGCTCAATTTCTATTGCGAGCTCTTTCTATCCTTAGTGTAGCTATAGTTCAACTGTAAGCTTTGTGACATCACTAGCGTAGCTTCATTTTAAATGTAAGTTCTGTGGTATCACTAATGCATCTATATTTCAGCTCAATGATATGATGACTGTAGCTCAGTTTCCATTGTAAGTTATGTGGCATCACTAGTGTAACTCTATTTCAGCTGAAAACTCTGTGGTTTCACTAGTGTAGCTCAATTTCAAATATAAGCTCTGTCGTATCACTAATGTAGCTATATTTTAGCTCTATGGTATGACTAGTGTGACACCATTTCAATTGGAAGCTCTATGGTATCACAGGTGTAGCACTATTTAAGTTGTAAGCTCTGTGGTATGACAAGTTTAACACCATTTCAACTGTAAACTCTGTGATATAATTAGTGTTCCTCAATTTCAATTGTAATATGAGTTGTATCAATTGCCTTGCTCACAATACTAATGGCTATTATAAAATTAAGAAAGGGGGTGGGCAGGGACACTGGACTTTAATGACAGAAGACATAGACCACTTGATTGTACTTAACCTCCAAGCCAAAACCCACCAGGTCTCTCCTGGCTGGGGACAATATAAGTGATTCCATGGCTTCCCGTTCAATGGGTGAAGGCTATGGTTCAGTATGTGTGTGTGGTTCTAAGGCTAATATGGGGCTTCGCTGGGGGGTCAGTATGTGTGGATCGATGGCAACCAGTTTAGTGTGACAAGGTTGGGAATTGGTCAGTATGTGTGGTTCTATGGCTACTGTGGGCCGAGGATGGGGGTTAGGCAGTTTGTATGGCTTTCTGGCTACTAGTGCAGGGCTGGGGTTCAATATGCTTGGTTTGATGGCTTCCAGTGCAGTGGGACAAGGCTGGGGGTCAGTCTGTGTGGTCCTATGGTTACTGTGGGACATAAATGGAGATCAGTATGTGTGGTTCTATAGCTACCAATGCAGTGGAGACAAGGCTAGTGAGTCAGTATGTGTGGTTTACTTCCAGTGCAATAGGCTAAAACTGGGAGTCCATATGTGTGGGTTTTATGACTAATATGGGACAAGGATGTGGTCAGTATGTGTGGTTCTCTGCCTACCAATGCAGTTGGGACAATGCTGGGGGTCAGTATTGTGGTCCATTTAAATTGTAAGCTCAGTGGTATCATTTGTATGGCTGCATTTCAATTGTAAGTTATGCGGCATCACTAGTGCAGCTAAATTTCTGTTGTAAGCTGTGCATCACTAGTGTACCTCCATTTCAGTTGTAAGTACCATGGTATCACTAACGTAGTACCACTTAAGATGTAGTATCTCTTGTGTGGTTCTATTTCAATTATAAGCTCTGTGAAATCACTAGTGTAGCTCCATTTCAATTGAAATCTTAATCGTTTTTGGTTTTATTTTATGCTGCCCCCACCCCCAAAGGAAAAAACTAAACAAAAACAGTCCTGCAAATTATTTTGTACATGGCTTCACAAACCTTAGAACCATCCCTGCCCCCAGTTCTTCTTTATACATCAACCTTACTGTGGCATGAATGGGTGTGGCACAGAGCAGATGATTTAGAAAATTATTTACTGTGAAAATAGCATCTAAAGGCACTACTCCTCTGTGGAGAGGTTGGTTAGCTCCAGAACTGCTTCCTGCTTAGAGATCATTGACTTTTATATAATGTGGTACTCACAGCAATACTTTTACATTTTCTGAATTGATAAATGTATGGATGTGAGGAGAAATAATTGTTACTCTCAACATTTTTTTGATATGCTATGTGATATATGATAGTATAAGATAGATAGATAGATAGATAGATAGATAGATAGATAGATAGATAGATAGATAGATAGAATGTCTGATATACATGTTAAGTATAAAATGTAAATAGATGGATTGAGACTGATAAAATATACAGCTGAGATTTTCTTATTCTATAGAGCCAATGCTCTAAGATCCCCAAACCTAAGAGATCTTAATACACTGGCTGCTTAGAATAATATAGGAATGTATCGCCTCTTTATCACACGTTTAGTGCATCTTCCCCCTGGAGTAATTCTGGAGTAAAGCAATACAACATAATGAACATACTGTATAAGTATATGCTAGGTCAATATAAGGATCACATATATAGATCCAATAACTAGGGGATACCCCTTACAATTAGAGGAAAGGAGGTTTCAACTTCAGCAGAGAAACATGTTGTTTTAACGGTAAGGTCTGTTGAGATAGCTCAATTGGTTAATGCAACAGCTGTAGAATCTGTTCAAACCTCATTCTACAGTGAGAAACATTATTCAACAGTGGAAAACATTCAAGACAATTGGCAATCTTCCCAGGAGTGGACGTCCCAGAAAATTCACCCCAAGGTCAGACCGTGCAATGCTCAGAGAAATTGCAAAAAGCCCAAGAGTTACATCTCAGACTCTACAGGCCTCAGTTAGCATGTTAAATGTTAAAGTTCATGACAGTACAATTAGAAAAAAGACTGAACAAGTATTGTTTGTTTGGAAGGGTTGCCGGGAGAAAGCTTATTCTCTCTAAAAAGAACATGGCAACACGGCTTAGGTTTGCAAAGTTGCATCTGAACAAGCCACAAGACTTCTGGAACAATGTCCTTTGGACAGACAAGTGGAGATGTTTGGCCATAATGCATAGTGCCACGTATGGAAAAACCAAACACAGCATATCAGCACAAGCACCTCATACCAACTGTCAAGCACGGTGGTGGAGGGGGGAAGATTTGGGCTTGTTTTGCAGCCACAGGACCTGGGAACCTTGCAGTCATTGAATCGACCTTGAACTCCTCTGTATACCAAAGTATTCTAGAGTCAAGTGTGAGACCATCTGTCTGACAGCTAAAGCTTGGCCGAAATTGGGTCATGCAGCAGGACAATGATCCCAAGCACACCAGCAAATCGACAGCAGAATGGCTGAAAAAGAAAAGAATCAAGGTGTTGCAATGGCCCAGTCAAAGTCCAGACCTCAACCCATTTGAAATGCTGTGGCGGGACCTTAAGAGAGCTGTGCATAAACAAATGCATGCAAACCTCAACGAACTGAAGAAACGTTGTAAAGAAGAGTGGGCCAAAATTCCTCCACAAAGATGTGAGAGACTGACAAAGTCATACAGAAAATGATTACTTCAAGTTATTGCTGCTAAAGGTGGT
Source organism: Rhinophrynus dorsalis (assembly GCA_037306005.1). Classification (NCBI taxonomy): domain Eukaryota; kingdom Metazoa; phylum Chordata; class Amphibia; order Anura; family Rhinophrynidae; genus Rhinophrynus; species Rhinophrynus dorsalis. Next base: position 118,545,226 of record CM074722.1, read on the forward strand.
TCTACAGGCTATTGAATCATAAGGTATACTTAGTAATTCACACATGGCTTCTCCATTTTGGCTTTATTTTTGTTAAATAAACCATGACACGGTGTAATATGTCATGTGTTGTTGTTCATCTAAGGTTGTATTTACCTAATTTTTAGACCTGCTAAGGAACAGATGATTGCTATTATGCCCTGATATATAAAACCATAGAATTCAAAGAGGGTGTACTTTCTTTTTAACATGACTGTATAACTAAACAAAAAGTAGCAACCCTCATATAATTCAGAAATAGGAAAGAGAAGAAGACATGGAAGTACAAGATGTAGAAAGAATGGAGTGGGAATAGCTAGAGAATAAGATTAGAAAAAAGCTAGAAAAGGTGGAGAAATGGGATGGTGGGGGGGCAGCACAGACCTGGGATTCACTGGAGTATATCAAGTAGGTATCTAAGAAACAGAGAGATGGTTCTAATTATGACGAAAGACTCCCTTCAGTCTGGAGATTATGCCATCTGGCTAGTATAGTATCTACAAGAGAGGGATATTTACCCTTCTGTTACCATAATAGTCTGATAAATAAAAACTGGTCTTCAACTTTCTTGTGCCAGGATTATATAGAAGGAGGGGTGGACATTTTCCAGTGTAATGGAACAAAGGCCTTCTCCGCATTCAGCATTGCAAATAAGAATCTTTTTTTGGCCAAAAAGGTGGAAGGTAAGTCCCTGAATAAAAGGATCTTCTAAGGGTCTCTAAGGAGAGAGAAATTTCAAGTAGCTCTTTGACACGAGATAGGCATTTCAACCCAGTAGGAATTTTTATTTGTGAAGATGGTCTGCCCCAGAGGGAGAGGCACTAGACTTCAGTAAGCATCCAGTTTGGTGATATTGCAAGCTTGAACTGATCCATCTTATGGAACGCATTAAGCTGTCTTCTCCTTCTTATCCCTGTGATTACACTCCTACATCACCATGCTCTCTCCATGCCTTTGCCAGTGGCTTGTTCATATATTGCCATCTCTTTCTATGTAGCCTCAGATTACAAAACTAACAAGCGTATTAACCCTTGCTGGCATTTTAACCCATTGATTGCTAGAGGGGTGTCTTCAGGCACTCAAAGGGTAAAGACACAAAAGGGAGAGAAGAGTTGCAATCCCTAGTGCACCATTTAATTGATTAATTAATTAATTAATTGTTCTCATTAATTATTTTATTTATTTATTTTATTATTAAGGAATGTTAATAAATGGAGAGTGATTGGCAACTTCTATGTGCTCCTGTATTCCAGTGCTCTGGAGCACATAGCACTCGTAGGGTTACATTGAAGCACTAGAGAATTTAGAAATCCCCAAACCACATTGTTTGTTTAAATCAATCAGAGGAATGTCCAGAATTAACTTGTGGATGTCTGACACTTCCATGAAGGGGGAATTGATTTAAGCTCCAACAGTTTATGCACATATGATTAGCAAAAAGCCTTATCTGCCCTGATAGATGGGGAGCCAGTGAGAACTAGCAATGGCAGTAAAGGGCTGAAAGCATGATAATTGAAGTACAGCCAATCTTCATGTCACCTCAGAGTGTATTTGTAAATGGGTAAAGCTTGGTACTGTGTTAGAAAAATGCAGGAAACTAGTACAATACTCAATTCTACATTAACATTTCCCCCCATAGCCAAGCTATCACCAGAACATGTCGCTTCTTCCTGAAAAATATTGCCAACATACATCTGGTTCCTCTGGATGTCAACCGCAAAATCTCTCACTCTGGCCCTCATTCTCTCTAGACTCGACTACTGTAACATTCTATACTTCCTGCCTCTCATATTTCACCACTTTGGTGTGTTCTCAATTCAGCTGCAAGAATTACTACATTTGCTCCCAGATAATTACCCTCTCATCTCCTCCTGAAATCCTTCTATTGGCTACCTGTCAAAGGGTCTGCCCTTTGCCCAGAAGGAAATGGTTAAGATGCTCTCCAGAAACCATTTTGTCTTTATATATGAGGCCTGTGTTTTTAAGATGGATTAGTTTTGGATCTGTAGAAATGGATTTCGAAACTTACATACAGTAAATATCCTTGAAAGGGGCCCTCTTTCCTGCCTTGAACAGGATTTTTTTCTAGTGTAGGAGAGATGCCCCTGTTTTTCTGTGTAGGGAGACACTAGTTTCACAATCTTGAGAAAGGACACTTATCAAATTATTTTCTTATCTGTATGCTCATTATTTTTTATTTATGGCTGGTGTCATCTCTGAAGATTTCTGGTAGTAGACTGACACCTAGTGGCATGATAGATTATTTCCTTCAAGTTTATGTGCATGTTTTGATATATGTTATTTACCAATCAGAAAGCTTGATGGAAATCTAGAGATTACCTAATATTCTAATTCTCTAAGGAGTGACCCACGAGAAAAGAATGGGTGTACCTTTCTGTTAAGGGGGGTTTAGGTAATATAAGCATTGTGCAGGGGGAAATAAGGCCTTTTTGTTTAGCCGAATTTCGTGGTTGCTGTACATGGTCCAAGCTGAATCTCGTTAAGCCTGAGAGACCACTTCCTGATCTAGGATTGGTAAAGTATATTATTCTTTGTGATATATGCACTGTAATACTTCTAAACTTATTATAACCAAGTATATTCTGGTATAGTCTTATGTGCATACTCCCCAGTAGACTTGGCCTCCCTACTGAGAACTATTACACAGTAGCCATTTGGCTGTAAAGTTAAAATAATTTTTGGAAGTCATACAGTCCAATCATAATAGGGTAAAATCAGATTGATAGTAATTTAAATCATTGAGAGTTATAGTTAGCTAGCATTGCTGATACCTGCAAGGCCACTTGTTTATTATGTGTGTGTAGGTCTGCATATGAATGATGTGGGATGTGCTTGAGACCCACCAAAAGCATATGCAGACAATTGACTGAGTGCTGTTCTGAGACGGGCATTGTGCTCCATTGATATGTGTTCTTTATTAACCCTTTTATTGCTGTCTGGAAATATTTCCTTCTGCTTCTCTTTTGTATGTGGTTCTGGTAGAGATTCCTTTGTTCTGTTGATAATTGCATTGTGTGAGTGGTGGTATCAGGGTGCGATCTTGATCTGTTGAGGTAGCCACATGTGAAAATCTTGACAGAATAAGGCAGCATATGCCATTTTGTACATGTAATGGCTGGTCCTTGCTGTCCATAGTTTTGATTAACCCCTGCAGTGCTGAGTTGTGTAACAGACATCATTTTGCTATTATAATCTTTATGGTATATGTTGCATTGATATATTCATATTACCCTTTATTTGCTATAACCAAACATTATTATTGCTTAGGATTATAATGTGGTAATGCAACTTTTTACTGGGAAATGTATTTCATTGTTTTGTGTTATATTCAGCAGATATGCATATTGAAAACAGCAGATAAATAGTTAAATTATATTTAGTAGATCTGGGACCTTATGTCTTCCAGATAGGTTATTAATTCTTGTTATTTTGAGCATGTGGTTTTAAAGGGTTTTAATGTGGCCCTATTGAGCACACCTCACGTGACAAATCTCCTGCCACTTAGTTGCCCTAGTAAATACTTGGTGGGTAGGTATTTTGACGCTGCCACCAACTGTATTGTTTTATTAATCGTAAGGAACAATTAACCCTTGCTATACTGCTGTCTTCAAACATTGCTAGCTTATACCTCTGGATACCTATATGTAATATTTAACCCTATATGTGCTGGTGTGTCATCTGTATAATCATCTGATATATTTTATTGTATTTTAATTTAATTTATATAAATATATATCTTAGTACAGAATGTGGTTACATTAAGAGATATTACTGAGTCAATTTTGTATACTCTTATTTACCAATTCACTGATTATTATTATTATTATTTTATATGTCACTTTTTATTTATACTTAATTAAAATTACATATATTGTTTCACGAATATGAGTAACTGATTAATTTTAATCAGTTCTGTTAATTGTGGAAAAGTGTGTCATACCTAGATTGTGTAAAAGATCTCAGATTTATTTAGCCATATATTTTTGTTTATTTTATAAGAGATATACAGTACGTGGTCTCCTGTTCCCTTTTGTACACCCTCTACATACCTATAAAGTATTGTATTTCTTACAAGATTCTCCTCCTCTCCTTTAAATTTCTTTGTTCTTCAGCACACTCTTACTTTTCTGCTCTTATCTCCCGCTACACCTTCTCCTTACAACTCACCTGCTCAAGGAGGCATCTCAGTAACAATATCCTCCTTGTGCACACTGATAGTGCCATCAGAATCATTCTGCACTTCCTTCACTAAACCATGTTCTTGCACTTATGATCCTCCTCCTATTGTCTCTGTATATCGTCATAACTTCTAATTAGATTGTAAGCTCCTTGGGGCAGGGTCCCTTTCCTAATGCATGATTCCCTTTGCTGCACTTTACCACACAAATAATGATCGTACTTAAGCCTAATGCTCTTAACCCAGTTTTGTATTTTTGTATTGTACTATTACAACTTCTGTAAAGTGCTGTGTACATGCATGCTGCTATATAAATAAAGATACATACAAAAATACAATAAAAATGTTACCTTTACTGACTAACTGCATGGTATCACAATCTCCCTTAGAGGCTAAGTTTTTCTGTGCTTCCTACTTCTGTATGGCCTCCGGCCACTTCCTCATTGTTGACATCAGGTAGCAGGCACTAGCACGGACACCTGTTTATGGGCCTATTCTGGGTGGCCTAATTGGGTCCCTCCTCCTTCTGCTTCTTTATAAACCTCCTTGGGCCTGGGAGTCATTGCCCTTACAAGGTGTTCCTGCTCGTTACTCTTGCTCTCTGTTGTGACCCGTGATTGTCTGAGAATCTCTCTCTGTGTATGACCCCGGCTTGTCTGACTACCCACATTGGTTCTGACCTGTGGTTCTGGCTGACTACTGGCTCTGTGTATGACCCCGGCTTGACTGAATACCCACATTGGTTCTGACCTGTGGCTCTGGCTGACTACTGGCTCTGTGTATGACCCCGGCTTGCCTGACCAGTGGCCCTGGCTACTACCCACTCAGTGTAGCCTCCGGTTGCCTTTCCTGTGGGCCTGGTTACTTTGGCTCCTTGTAGTCCTCGGCTTGCCTGACCAGTGGCTCTGGCTCCTTCTCGCTCAGCATAGTCTCCAGTTGCCTGACCAGTGGACTGGTTACTCTCACTCTGTGTAGTCCCTGGCTTGTCTGACCTGTGACTTTGATGCCTACACTGCCTGCTTGCCTGACCTGTAGTCTTGGTGTCTCCTGGCTCTGGTCTGCTCTCGCTCTCTGTTGCCTCCGTTCGCAGACCAAGTGGTGACTTACACATATTCTACCATTCTTCTGTTGTCCCACTTGAGACGACGCCCTAGACTCGAGATCTTGAGTAGTGCAGTGCACAGCACAGTGTGCAGCTCCGGAGGGCCCTTGGGTTCTATTTGTATATGTCTGGGGTTGTGTATTGGCTCTACCATTATTGCTGTTATAATAAATAAAGGTGGATTTGTACTTTATATTCGTGTCTGTCCTTGTTTTCCTGAAGACTATGACACATGGCTTTGGATGCTGTTTTACTCTGCTAGTCTCTTCTATTTACATAGTCTCTTCCTCTCTGTGCAGTCCTGCACTCATTGCTTCTATGTTTGCATAGGGCTGAGAGTCTCTACAAATGTAGTTGACTACAAACTATCCTACATCATTCCTCTCTGCTGGATGTAGGTTAGTTTGCAGTCAGATATTTTTACAGCCTCCCAATCACAGAAACACAGAGAAGAGAGCTGCACAGTGGGGAGGAGGCCTTATACATGCACCCTGAAGAAATGTGACTGCTTGTACCCTGGGAGATAATCCTTTAACTTAATAACTCAGAGCAATGACACACAAAAAGGTAAACCTGTGCATGGTCCCTAACCTCTCCCCTTCATTTGTCACTCACCACTTTCCATGACAGTGGTGTAAGTAGTCATTGGATAGCCCTGGTGTAAAAAATTTTGGGGCCCACTATCACAAAACTATTTTCACAGAGGCATTACTAGAACCTGTTGGATTCTGGGGCACGTGTGAGACTCTTGGATGCTAATCTCTAGTACAACTGCACCCTCTGTACCCCCTGTAATTACCACACTGTTGGACACCCCCATTATTCCCCCACCCTCTATGGCAGTGTTTCTCAACTCCTGTCCTCAGGACCCACTTACAGGTCAGGACTTAGGGATTTCTCTGCTAGAGCGCAAGTGTGGTGATCAGAGGCTCATTCACATTGATTAACTCACCTGTGCTCTAACAAGGAAATCATCAAATCCTGGCCTATTAGTGGGTCCTGAGGACAGGAGTTGAGAAACGCTGCTCTATGGCACCCTCATGACTTTTCACTCCCTCTGGGATCCTCCGATTACTCTCTGCTGCCTCTTACAAAACGTTGGCAGCTTTATGTCAGCATTGTATGCCAATAATCAATGTCTCTCCCCTTCTCCTTGCAAACCTAATTCTTAGTACATATGGTGAAGAGTGTCTTCAGGTGAATGTTCTCATTACATCACAAAAACAAACCTGTTCTTCTTAGTACATCATCCTCATTGACTGTACTCCATCTACAAGAATTCTCCAAATATTTATTTACAGATGTGGAATGTTTGGAAAATAAATGGTTCGTCCTTCATAATGGTACATGAAGAAATGTTATAGTACAAGTACAGTACATCAGTGTTGCACAATTCAAGTTCATTGTATATTGGAGTGAATGTGTTATGTATGTTATATCTCACATTTAGGAAACTACTTCTTGTATTTTTTAGGAAAGTAAGGGTACCAAAATGTTTACAAGGAAAGAAATAGAAAAATATTTTTGTGCAAATGTATTTCATTCTGACAAATTCTCTTTAGATTTCATAATAAAGCACCTGTTTGTTTTGTTTCCCAGGTCGATCCTTTGATCCTCGTTTTATCATCAACAACGCGGTCAGCAATGTGATCTGCTCTATTGTATTCGGAGATCGATTTGATTATGATGATGTAAAATTCCAAAAACTACTCCATCTCTTTGAGAAAACATTAAAAGCTGAGTCTGGAGTCCTGGCTCAGGTAATATTATTGGTTTGGCCTCAAGGCAAGAATTTTACATTAGGCACCATTGCTCAGGCACATTGACACCATTAGCTCCACCCATGGCAACACCCTCACACATCCTATGATTGCATCCCCTGCTGTCACTCGTCAGTCACAAAAACTTCCATTAGTCCATAAATTACAAACAGAAAAATATTTTAAACAATTGCTTGTTAGAAAGGTTGTGACAATATCTCCAGCATTTAAGGGGTTAAATCAGGGGTAGGCAGCCACGGGAGGGCTGGCAACTTGTGGCCTGGAGGGCAACTACAATCAAGTGACCCAATTTTACTATTGTTCCAGCCCACTGCTCCAGTCCACCTCCTTTTGTTAATGTTAAAACTGCCATTAACCCTTTGAGTGCCAGAGAGGTATGCCACTCATTCCTTCGCAATGTGTGGCATACCCCTCTGTCACTCAAAGGGTTAGTGTTGTGAAGTAAGGCAAGAAATACCACGAAGCTTACAATTGAAATGGGGTTACACTGGTGCAACTACAGAGCTTACAATTTAAGTAAAGCTGCTGTAGTGATACCATAGAACTTAGAAGAGAATTTGTTATACTACTAGTGTGGCTCCATTTGCAATGTATCTATCTCCATTTCAGTTGTAAACTCTGTGGTATCACTAGTGTAGCTACATTTGCAGCAATAAGCAGGAGTGGCCCACCAGCCCAGACATATGAGTGGCCCAGGGGGCAATTGCCCCCTGCACCCCCAGGCCAGCCCTCCCCTGTAGGCAGCCACTGGCATTCTTGTTGTTAGAGACTACAAATCCCATCATCCCCAATCAGCCAATGGCTGGGAGTTGGAATCTCTAACAACTGCAGTACCAAATGGGTTAAATAATGGTTAGTACACAGTTATAACTATGGGTAACTAAACCAGTCACCATAAACCAGAAAAGTGTATATATGGGTGTAGCCAGTTCTGCTATAGAGCCCCTCAATATGTATACCTCTAGGTTCTTGCGAACTCTGTCAAATGTAAAATCCAGCCTAGTCAGACTTGTGCAATAATTCATCTTATTAAATGTCTAAACTGATGGACTAACCATTTGCAATACAAAAATGTTACTGCCACAGTTATGTGCCTATGCTTGGACCTTTGAGCACAAGAAATATATTTCTGGTACCCAACAGGTTAAAATTAATGTGACCAAATCACTCTCGCTCTATCACTCACACTCTTTCTCTCTTTCACAGAATGTACAGAATGTATTCTTGTTGTAATCTTTCAGGTTTATTAGACTATGCTGGGACATTGATTTGTAATTTATGACTTATCTTTAAGAGTAAGATGCAGCAATCATCAATATTATCTCATGAGATTGGGCCTTATATACACTTCAAAGTAGAACGTTCACTACACTAACATTGCGCCACTAATGATTATTACACTAGCGCTTTGGACACACTTATTCTTATTTTCAAGTATAATTGCTGCTTTAACAAAAAATATAACCTTTTATGCAGGCAGGCACCGTCTGGGATCTTGCAGTAGGCGCTTTCTGCTCCTGCACTGTCAGTCCTTTCTGGTGCCTTTTGGCACAAAGGAATTCAACCCACCATTCATGGAGTTGAAGGTAACAGACAGCACAGACGCAGAGATGCCGGTTCTGCAAGGTGTCTGTGCTGTTCCCTGGTGCCTGGTCGCATAGAAGGTTAAAATTTTCATTAAAGCAGCAATTATACTTGAAAATAACAAGGGGTCAAGTCCTGGGACAAAAATGTGGGAACTCACCCAAGATTCCCTTCCCCTACCCAAAATAAATATGTATGGCTCACGTCAAGTGTTTGTGTGTGTGTGTGTGTGTGTGTGTGTGTGGTGTGTGTGTGTGTGTGTGTGTGTGTATCTCACAATATGTATGTCAGTGCATGTGTGTGGGAGTTTCTGTGTCTATGTCTGTGTATGTCTGTTGCATGTGTCTTTGTCTCTATCACTGTTGCATGCATACACACACATTGCCCCCCATCATCTCCACATTGCCCTCACATTTCCCCCATCTGCTCCTACTTGCCCCCCATCATTTCCACATTGCCCTCACATGTTCCCCCATCAGCTCCAACTTGCCCCCCATCATTTCCACATTGCCCTCACATTTCCTCTATCAGCTCCACTTTGCCCCCACCAGCAACACTTTGCCCCCTCAGCTCCAACTTGCCCCCATCAGTTCCATCTTGCCCCCCATCAGCTCCACTTTGACCCCAACAGCTCCACTTTGCCCCATCAGCTCCAACTTGCCCCCATCAGCTCCACTTTGCCGCCCATCAGCTCCAACTTGCCCCCCACCAGCTCCAACTTGCCCCCATCAGATCCACTTTGCCTCCACCTGCTCCAGCTTGCCCCCATCAGCTCCTCTTTGCCCCCACCAGCTCCAATTTGCCCCCATCAGCTGCAACTTGCCCCCACCAGCCCCACTTTGCCCCCCATCAGCTCCAACTTGCCCCATTGCTCCAAATTGCCCCCATCAGCTCCAAATTTCCCCCCTGTTTTCCTATCTTCCTGGTGGTCCAGCGGCCTGGCAGGAGAGGTCTGTGCCTCCTTTGACACAGACCTGTAGCTGCTGGAGCTCCCGCGCAGTCTTCTCTTCAGTAATGCAGAGCGCGCTGGGAGATGATGTCATCTCCCAGCGCGCTCTGCATTACTAAAGAGCCGATAGCGACTAGGGAGCTCGCTGTGTTGCGGTGCAGGCGGGGGAGTCCTGCTAGCGGGAACGGCATTCCTGCTCTGGGAAATGTACAGGAACACCATTCCCACTTGTTCCTGCAGTACTCGAGCCCTGGTGTATGCATAGCACTAATGTAATAATCACTTGCATCACTATGTTAGTTTAGTGAAAGTTCCGCTTTAAAGGAAAGGGAGAGTGATTTTAGAGCACACAGCTGCGCTACAGAGAACCAACAAAAATTCACGTTGAGTTAAAGGAACACTAATGCCTAAAAATTATCTGGAGTTGTATATAAATATCATGGGCTTCACACTAAACGCTATAAAATGTCTTTATGTATTTTCTGAGGCTTAAAGACAATGAAGGTTATGCACTAAGGTGTGATAAAGAGGTGATAAAGTAGAGATATCTTCTCCAGTGATATCACTTCTCCAGGTCCTATATTATTCTATGGAGCCTATGTAATAAGATCTCCAAAGTTAGAGAAATCTTAGTGCATTGGCTCCATAGAATAACATAGGACCTGTGAAGTGATATCATTGGAAAATCATGTCCACTTTATCACATCTTTATCACACCTTAGTGCAGTGTTTCTCAACCAGGGTGCCGTGGCACTTTAGTGTGCCACAGACATCCATTTAGGGTGCCCTATTTTATCCATAAGGCTTTGACAAAAATGTGAATGTAAACTTACAACTGTATATTTAAGGATAATATTATGCACAATATATTTATTTTAGCTGTGAGGTCTAACAATATCTCTGTATTGATGTATTTGTAACTTTCAATACACCCTTGACAAATGACATACCATTATAGGGGTGCCTCGAAAGTGCCAGACTGTGTGTTAGGGGTGCCTTGAGCAAAAAAAGCTTGAGAACCACTGCCTTCGTGCATAAGCCCCAGTGTATTATGTATTAAGTCCCATTTAAATCAGTGGGAATTTCAGAATTTTCATTTGCCTCCTACAGTGCAGTTTGTTTACCCCAGAATTGCTACCCTGACTTTATAACCCCATAAGAACCAAAGGGAGTGTGAAACACACTTATTTCCAATGTGTTGCACACCCCTCTGGTCTGTAAGGAGTTAAGGTACATTGTATTAGACAATGAATGAGAATGCTCCTGATTTTGTCTTCTAGATAATAAATGAGGTTCCTTGGTTGATGAAAATGCCTTACCTGGTTGACCGGGTTCTTGCATCAGAATGGGAAATAATTCAGTTTTTGAAGGAGAAAGTTTCAGAGCATCAAAAAACTTGGGATCCAGATTACATCAGAGATTTCATAGATGCCTTTCTACTGGAGATGGAGAAGGTAAGGACTGCACTTCTTTTATTTACCACAATAAAGGAGGTTTAGTAAATATAGGACAGTGTCTCTCAAACTGAGTTCAGAGGAACCTTACGGTTCCCTGAAGTTATTCAAGAGACTCCAAACAACAAATTTATGTAATGGTGCATAGGGTAACATAAGATATTTACCAGTAAGAAGCAGTGATGGTTTGCACAACCTCTGGTCTTCACCTGCCCCAGCATATGTGGTGGATATAATGATAGTAGTGTCCATTTTGACAGTAAATTGTTTGACAGATTTGTTAGCATGTGGATTGATGTTTTGTACTGAATGTCTTTAGTACCTGTCACTGTCCGTAGTCACAGTTCAGGTCAAGGATATCCTGCCTGTCTCTGTCACCTATAATTCAATTTTGTGTTTGTTTTTTTCTTTTAGTTGTCCTTTTCTGTCACTGTCAACAAAACAATCAAACAACACCACCTTGCAACATCAAGCAACTCTACCTTTCCCTCTTTGACTGTTGATTCTGTGCATAGCTTCAGCATTTCATCAGAAGCTGTCTCTTCTCTCCTGCATGTTAATTTTACAGTACAGTACAGGATGAGGATAGACCTGTTACTTTCAGAATCAGCAACTTGCAATAAAGTATAAGGCATTCAGCATAGTAGCTGCTGCAGCATTGCAGTACCTTCACACCTCAGTGTAGGCTTGCCCCTCTTGTTCTCACAGAAGTGAGTGTGTGTGTACAGTATTTCAAACTGTACCTGTTAGTCTTGTACGTATGATGTATTTTTAGCTCTCTGCAAAGTTATCTAATATTCATTCAGTAGAGTCTCAGGCTCATCCAGCTCAGGTAGGAAATGGATCACCTGTCTCTGCTTCACCTATCACTCAAAAAGTTTGGTATTCATGAAAGTATTTTACTAGGAAGGATACATTGAGCTTGTCCCTCATTTTGAAGCATGTCATGGGTACACATTTTATCTAGCTCAGAAAGGCTGAGTTGACCTTGCTGCCACTAGAACAAGTAACCCAGAGGTCTGAACACATTCTACAGCTGGTACATTAACTAAATGTGCTGTACTTAGACAACAGTTGGGTTAACCACAGGTAGTGGGGATGTGAGAGAGAGGGGTGCTCTGGGACATGGGAAATCAAGTAAGAGACTATGCAGACTATTGGTCCCCTGGTTCACCCTGCCTATTCCAGCACAAATAGAGTGAATGATGGTCCAGCCAATTCCCTTGTGCTTCTTGAGCCTCTCTTTGGGGGTATTTAACTCCAAAAGGATTCCTAAGGGGACTTATGAAAAAAAACATGTGATTGTAGAACTGAGCAGCTGGAAATATCTGCCGGTTGTAATGGAATTCAGCCCTCTGTTTCCATATCTGTCTGTATGCAAATACTTTATGAGTTCTTACACAACAAACCAGCAATACATCTCTCTTGTCACACTGTTTCCCTCACCCACAAAATGCTGTTTTCACTGTCATTGACTAAAATATGCTGTTTATTGAATCATCTGGTCATTATGTTCTAGGTAAAAGGGGATAATGACAGCAGCTTTAATGAGACAAATCTTCTCTTGACGACATATGACTTATTTTCAGCTGGTACGGAAACCACCTCTACCACCCTGCGATGGGCCTTTCTGTTTATGATACTGTATCCAGACATCCAGTGTGGGTATTTTCTTGCCTATTTCAGTTGTTCTGTTCAGATTATAATTTTACAATAATTGTGCAGTACAGTCTCTTACACAGAGTCAGAATTTCCCATTAGGTACAGTAGGCAACTTCCTCCAGTGCTATGTTTTGAGGGACTCCTCTTCTCTCCATGTTTACACTCTGAGTTGTAGGTGTGGCCAGGGCAGTTCTAGTACCTCTGCACAAGCTTCTACTTTTTTGGAGGCCATTTTACATAACCCCTTACCGACCATTGTTTAACCCTTGAATGCTACAGAGTTTTCCAATGCATTGCTATGGGACCTCTCTAGCAACCAGGAGGTTAAAAGCTTTTTTGTCTAGGTATGTTATAGGATAAGAGTATTTTTGAGCAAAGCATGGGTCTGGGATGGAGTTGAATGAGACATGGTAGTGTGGTCATTGGTAGGGCAAAAGGTGCCATGGCTACCTTGCCTAGTGGTTCATGAACTGTAAATCTGGCCCTGCTCTTCCAAGAATTACTTATCAGACTAAACAGATGCAATGTGGGAGCTAACTAACTGCACTGGGGGGGGGGGGGTGAAAATTACCATTAATTTAGACAAGGTTTTAATCTCTTGAATGCTAGACAGAATATTGCTTTGTATTGTGAGTGAGTGGGCACCTTCTTGTTCCCAGCTTTTGGATTAAGATGATGGACTAGGTATAGGAGAATCCAAATGATGTGATTTGTGGTGCAATGTGGGTGAGGTAGAAAGGCAGTTTCTCCTAAAATGAGCAGAAAGTGAGCAGAATGGGGCAGGAAAGTGGGTGGAACAGGCAGCCAAGTGAGCGGGTCACCTTGGAAACTCTCCAGACAAGAGAATCAGCCCCACCCCTGGACCCGCTAAGCAACGCTAAGTCTCCAAAGCAGATCCAGAGAGTTCTAAATTGTAGAAATACAATGGATACCTCTCTCACATTCAAAGGATTAAAAGCCCCTTTTAAATTGGTGGTCATTTTGGGACTTTATTTGTCCCCAACAGTGCAGTTGGTTAGCCCCAGAATATAAAGTCTTTAAAAGTGTAGATTTTTTTTAAACAACATTCAACAAGCTTCTGTCTAGAATTACTATCATAACTGCTAATATAAATGTCCCCTATAACATCTCATTAGCTCCTCCTATAAGAAATCATATAATTTCTCATAATCATGCAGCTTTAAAAGTAACTGTCCATATAACTACTCCACTATGTCCACTTCCTCATTTCTGTCTGCATTTAAACCTTTGATCTCCAGACGAGAATATCCAAGCCATTATGAAGCAATACATTGGACACCCTTCGAGCACTTAAAAGATTTAAATGATCACTGACAGAGCTGAATGATAAACTCTTTTGTACTTGAATCTGGGCAGAAAATCAACATGAGCAATAAGAAGCAAGTATGTAGGGAAGGATTCTCCACATGTAATATTTCATTTAGATTGTATATGATGTCCATGAGGGTACACATGAATCTTGGTGTTGGATTTTAGCATTACTAAACTGCTAATCTGATTCATCTCAATAACTTATTCTCAAACTGCTTATAACCATGTGCCTCTCTATTCCTACAACTACCCTCTAACTGTTCCCTGTAACGCCAAATCTGAAACAATGTACACATTAAAGGGACACTAATGTCAGCCGACTCGAGGAGGCTCTTCAGCAGACCCGAAGTTGCGTTACTTAAAAAGAATTACTTCATTGGAATGGTCTACAACGTGTGCTTGCAAACCAGGCACACTTTGTAGCCCTTTCCAGTGAAGTAATTATTTTCCAATGTCGTGATTTCGGCTCTGCTGAAGAACCGCCAGCTGGTCCCAGAACCGTGATCTCCTGCTGTCAGCTACATACTGACGTCAGAAGAAGGAGAGGTGGGGGGGGGACTTTAGCACCGAATATCTCTCAAACCATAAAGGTTTGAGAGATAGGATTTGCGCCATATAATTTATTTTTTTTAAACGCTACAAAACAAGAAACATTTTTTATCAGACATTAGTGTCCCTTTAAGGAGAGTTGGTAAATGCTTATAGCACCAAGTTTTGAGGGGCACATCAGCTGTGCTGCTCACATTCTGATTTTTGGTGGAGCCAGAACAAATCCCAATGTTCCGGCACCAGACACCTGCTACTGGGTTTTACTGCAGCTGGCTTACTTATCAGATTACACAGTGGATGTTATTTAACCATTGGAAGCTATTTTAAAGAACAATTTAGGCTTTCTTGCCTAGGATGGGTCTGTGGTGGAAATCCCACCTTGAATAGAGCCCATATTAACTATCTAACTCATATAAATATGGGTTCTTGCTGAGTTGATATAATCAGTAATTGCATTTTGTCTTGGCAACATCCACACACAGCACAATGCAGTGCATATAAGACTTTGATTACATGCAATAAAATACGCTGGAATTGTCGTTCAGTCCCTTTATCTGCCTAATTTATTAAGGCAGGTACTATTAACCTATATATACCCCAAATCTTCACCTTAGTGTTGCTTGTGCCAAGATAAGTAAATGGAGCAGTATGTGGGCATGTTGTGTCAGTCCTTGCCACTACTCCTTGGATAGTCAATGTACTAAGCAAGGCACAGAGGAAATGGTGTGTCTGCCACTTGATTGTGCAGGTTGTGAGGAAGGTGTATAAGGCTTGCCAACATTAAAGTATAACACTAGTGGAGTACATTTGTACTTTTGTCCAAATGTGAATTTGACATTCTAATTCAGCCAAGGTACATGAGGAAATTGACAGAGTCATTGGAAGAGAGAGAAAACCTACAATGGGTGATATTCTGGAAATGCCATATACCAATGCAGTGATCCATGAAGTCCAACGGTGTGGGGACATTGTGCCTTTGGCTTTGCCACATATGTCATACAGAGACACTGAAATTCAAGGATATTTCATCCCAAAGGTAAGGAATAACAAAAAATATGACAAATTCAGTTTGTTTTACAGAGAATTATATTCTGTCTATATGTTGTAATAGCCATTTTTCTATACAATAAATCATTTTTTTGAGAAATTATCCTTTGTTTTGGTGACACAGTGTGGCATTTTATGCTGATTCTGTCCACAGTATGTTAATTTTTAGCACTCAAGGCCAAACGTACTACATATTGCAAAAATGGCTCATGCCCTACAGTAACCTACACAAGTGAGGCTGAGTGGGATGGAGAGAATCACAACACAATAGGTTCCACTAAAATAATAAAGGTACATGCAGTAATGCTTCAAAACAAATTGTTCTCCACTTAAAGGGACACTAATGTCCCATAAAATTATTTTCTTGTTTTGTAGCGTTTAAAAAAATAAATTATATGGCACAAATCATATCTCTCAAACCTTTATGGTTTGAGAGATATTTAAATGTAAAGTCTTCCTTCTCCTGATGTCAGCTATAAAGCTGACAGCAGGAGATTCGAGTCGGCCGAATCGAGAAGGCTCTTCAGCAGAGCCAAAATCGCATTATTTAAAAAACACAACTTCATTGGAACGGTCTACAAAGTGTGCTTGCAAACCAAGAACACTTTGTAGACCTTTCCAATGAAGTAATTATTTTACAATGTTGCTAGACGCTGATGTCAGGAGAAGGGGGGGGGACTTTAGCACCAAGTATCTCTCAGACCATAAAGGTCTGAGAGATAGGATTTGTGCCATATAATTTATTTTTTTAAATGCTACAAATCATTTTCTTTATGGCACATTAGTGTCCCTTTAACCCCTTAACGACCGGTGGTCCTGGGACATTTCCGTCCCATAAGGACTGCATAGGACCACTTAGACGCGCCGGTACACGTGACCTGTCGTGTGTATCGGCGCGTCATTATGGGGCCTGATAGAGATCGCTCCGATCTTGGAGCGGCCAATTTCAGGCCCTATTTATACTTACAGTGCTCCCGGTAGAGCGATGTAAGTAAAAAGTATGTGACGTATTTCAAGGACCGTGACGGTCATAGTACGTCACATGTCGTTAAGGGGTTAAAGAGTAGCATTTAACACTGCCAGACAAGTGTAAACCTTCCCCCTAACTTCACAAAACACAAGAAATACCATTTTACGGTATTTCCTTCCTAGTTAGATGTTATAATATTATGAACTGATCTGTAATATGCTGTGTATATTTTGCCATTTCAAGGGCACTACTATTATCACCAACCTGTCCTCTGTGCTGAAAGACGAGAGAGTCTGGGAAAAACCTCTACAGTTTTACCCAGAGCATTTCCTGGATGAAGGTGGCAAATTTGTGAAGCGAGAAGCTTTCATGGCTTTCTCTGCAGGTAATGCTTCATTCGAATATTAGACAAATTGGAGATAATTAAGAACGTAAAATTAGGCAGATGAAGTTTACATCTTGATTGCAACTAAATAAATATTCATGTAAATTATATTTTGGGTATTATTGTAACATCATAAAAAAAGCGTGAGTGTTTCCAGTGCTGATAATTATGTAAAGAAGATATAATTGTCATGTTGTATTTGATCTGTCCTAATCTGCTGGTAGGAGTTACCCCATGAGTGTCCGGTGTCATATAATTTGCATGATGCAATCCGAATAGAGAGCAGGGACACAGAGGGAAACTAATGCTGCTGGATATGGCAGGATTGTGAAACACCTTGAAACACTATGGGGCTTATGCACTAAGGCATGATAAAGAGGTGATAAAGTAGAGCTGACTTTGCCAGTAATATCACTTATCCAGTTCAAATGTTATTCTATAGAGTCTATGCAATAAGATATCGAGAGTTGGAGAAATCGTAGTGCATTGGCTCAATAGAATAAAAAAGGGACTGGAGAAGCGATATCACTGGAGAACTCATCTCCACTTTATCACCTCTTTATCATGCCTTAGTGCAGCGCCCACAATGGCTCTTATGGAGAAAAGGAAACTGGAGTAATTCTGGGACAAACCAACTTCAACAGAGGGGTGAAATAAATATACCCTAAATGCCCATTAATTTAAATAGGGCTTTAAACTCCTTGAATGGTAGAGCAATGCTCAGCAATGCATTGGAGATCCTTCTAACATTGAAGGGGTTAAAAGCCCCATTCAGGTCAATGGAAATTTTACTTTGCCACTCTGTGCTACAAATGGTGTGTCCCATAAATGTTCCAGTTTCCTTTCATACATAAGACCCAATGGGGAGATTTATAAAACTAGAGTATAGTGAAAAATTTATTTAAAATGTTCTAAAAATTAACGTTGGTATTTGTAAAGAATGTTGTGAAAGTTTTAGATGTGTTAACGTGACCTGTTTCAGTTTCTGCGTAAATGCCATTGCCTCATCGTGAATTCTGGTGCATCAAATTTATTAAAAAAAAGTTGTAAATTGCAATAATATTGCCCCCACATTACCCCCAATTTCCACCTCCACATTTCCTCTATTGACCCCCCCAGTGTCCATCTTCTACCTACCTGGTAGTCCAGCGGAGTGGCAGGAGAGGTCGGTGCCTCCTTCTGCACGGACCTGTATACAGCTTGAGCTCCTGCATGGTCCTCTCTTAATGCAGAGCGCTGGGCGATGATGTCATCTCCCAGCCCTCTGTGTTACTAGAGTGTTCAGCTTGTTACTTGTTGCGGGCACCAGGAGGGGGGGTTGCAGGGGGCGGCCGGGCCCCTGGAGTTATAGGCCCAGTCGCAGGTGCAACCCCTGCGACCCCTATTGTTACGCCACTGAATAGCACCACACTTAACAATTAACAATCATAAACCCCAATTTATTTTAACTGGAATGTTTGTGTTTCCCCTATGATGAAGTTGGTTTTCTCCAGGATAACTCCAGTTTGCTTTTATAAATAAGGGCCATTGAGTCCTATGCATCAAGATAAATAGATGCAAACCAACTGCACCATGGGGTAGGGGAGAAAATTGAAAATATTCCCAGAGATTTAAATGCGGTTAAAGAGGTCTTGAATGCTAGAGAGGTCTTCAATGTATTGTAAAGGAGACCTGTAGCATCCAAATGGTTAAAAACCTCTTTTAAAGCCATGGAAATTTTAATTTCCCTCTTACAGTGCTGTGTTTTTGTCCTGTAATTGCTCATGTTTTGCTTTGTACACAAGGCCCTAAATTGCTCTGAACACTCCTGTCTTTTATGTGTCAGGTCGACGAGCCTGTCTGGGAGAAAAACTGGCCAGGATGGAACTTTTCCTGTTCTTTACAGCCCTCATGCAGAGATTTATGTTTGAGATACCCAGTGATCAGCCTCGTCCACGCGAGGATCCCCTGTATGCGTTCACCCTCAGTCCGTACCCCTATGAAATGTGTGCTGTAGTGAGAGGGGATCTTGGTAAAAAATAAAGCGTGACACTAGGTGCACTTAGCACCTTAGAAAGTAACCTCCTTAGTGAAAGAGATTCATTAATTATTAACCCAATGGCCAATATATGTTCATAATAAATCTAACCTCTGATCATAAACCCAAATTACAAGGACAACCACAGCTGCCTTCATGATGTGCACTGCCTGCCAATAAACAAGGTGGAAGGAAGGAAGCAGTAACATGTTATGGCAATGTAATATCAAAAGTAATCACAGGCCAGATGGCCTTCATACAAGTAATTCTGACTGGCCTCTTTACCTACACAGGGACAGGGACCTGTGGTCTATGAGAGGTGTTTAGCTGCAGTGAGAGTCCTGGCCCTTTGTAGCCCATTTCTGATTACAGATGGGTCCAGGGCCAGATTTCCCAATAGGCAGAGTAGGCAGATGCCTAGAGCTCTAAATTTTAAGGGGCACCTCAGCTGTGCTGGCTATACCCATATTCTGAATTGTGGGTGTGGCCAGTATAATCTCATTGTCTCTGCACAATATTATATGCCCCTTTAAAGGATATTATTTAACCCCCTCTGATGCTAAAGATGCATTGAAGATTTCTGTAGCAACAAAGGGGTTATTTTTTTTTTTTTGTGCCAGAAAACAGTTTATGGGACTGGGGGTGGGGTAATGTGAGTACTAGGGGTGTGGCCATAGACAGCGCTAAGGGCTTCTAGTGTACTTTTCCTAGGGGTGCCTAGAATGTAAATCCAGCCCTGGATGGGCCTAGTTTTCTCAAGAGATTTGATGCTTCAGCTCCATCCATCCCAGTGGTAATCTGGTCCTGAAACAAATGAAGTTAAAATGGAGAGATGTGCTGCATAGTTTTAACCCCTTGGAGGCTAGGTACATCTGTGATAGAGAGGTCTCCCACATCCAAGGAGTTAATTTGTGGGTTAATAAGCGTAAAAAGGGTTACTTAACTTAGATGTATCATTTATTGTGTTTATATTTACTGTGTAAGCTGTTTGGCATAGTACAAGTTTGCAGGCGATAGATCAGATATACGGTACAGTACAGTTTGATAATAAATAATTTGCATATGGTATGATACAATAACATGATGTTTGTCTGGATCACTGCGTCATTGTTTTGTAAGAAAAAAATTACCACAGCTGGATCAAGACAAGAGTCAGCTGAATACCAAGGAGAAGTGTCATGCCACCATGACAGGGCCTTTTTCATCAAGATAAAGAGGAGCAATTCAGGAGGAAACCAACTGCACCATGTTTGGGGGTGAAGGTTCATATTGATTTTAATGGGTCTTTTACCCAATGAATACTAGAGCTATTTTAATGCTTAGACTTACCCAGCATGCACTGCATGCCTCATTTCAGTGCAACTCACCTTGGGCTCCCATCAGTCCCAATTTTCCAGCGTGGCACTTTGATATAATTAGAGTGTAAGTAATCAGGGCAAAATCAAGAGAGGTGCTTGAGAAAATATTAGAATTAGTTATGTGCAAGCATGCATCCAAAATCCAGCTACTTAAGCATATACCCTAGTGACCTTCTCCCTATAGTTATTGGACTACAGCCAGCCAGCCTCAGTCAGCCAACTGTTACATGATGATAATGAGATGTAGTCCAACACCTGTAGGTCAAATGAGATTTATCAGAGTTGCATAAAAAGTAGCAGGGCTGCAGATTGCTAGCACAACAGACATGCAAAATATCAGCAAGCGTTTCTCATTATTTTAATGCTAATGCTTTGTCTGTCTCGGATCTATGTGTAAGGGGGTGGGGGCAGTTATGGGAAACTGGGGACACCTATATGATTTACACTTGAATAACACCAGTAAAAAGATTATACTGCTGTGGGTTCAAATACTTGTATATCACTGGCCTTCTGCTGTGTTATGGAAGTTGATACATAATAATTAGTTATGATTACATTTGAGGCAGTTTACAATAAAAACGATAGACACTATGGAGCAGTCTAGTGGTTCGTCTGTTGGATTTCTCCAGATGCTGTGTGTCAGTTAGCTATTATAGTAAAGCTATATTACTACTTTTGAGCTGGATTTCATTGAAGATAATAAATGTTATCACTGGTTTTACCTCACACATTTATGTGGAGATCTATGGCAAATGTTTATAAACAACCAGCGATAAAGTTAGCACCTGTAATGAACCACAGTCCCATATCTTTTAAATGGAAGAGGAGTTACCTGCTCCAATAACATTCTGGCATAATGAGAGAGCAGTCGCTCAAGCTCAGATGTCTGTAGTAAGCATGAGCGGAGGTGGGCAAGCCAATGCTCTCCAGCTGCTGTGGACTACAACGCCCTTCATCTCCAGTCAGAAGTTGGCTGGGGATGATGGGGATCAGCTTGCCCACTTCTACTGGACAAGCTTGATTAAAACAAAGGCCTAGTTCACGCATCTGTTGCAGCAATAAGATTCATAGAATAGACATTGTTTTTTTGTGGTGTAGTTTATATGGTGACTTTTGCAGCTACAATAATTTTTAAAGGCAGCTTAGTGTTGCTAACAGCGTTGCACATGTGATGTGGTGGCTTTCTGCTTTATTAGGCAGAGGAAGAGAGTGATCTGTAAATTTTGATCAGTGATCTGTGAACTGAAAGCTAAACTTGGGATATTTGCTGCAGAAATTATTTTTGTGTGTGGAGTAGTGTGGTAAGGGAGAGGTTAAAAAACAAAACTCTTTTTTTCCCCTCCCCCTGCATTTGCACAACGGGTTGATTGCAGTCTGGCATGGAAGGAGTAAGGTAAGTGGTGGCTTTCTGCTTTATAAGGCGGATAGACAGTGAATACTTGAACGTGTGACTCTTGGGAATTTAAACAGCAAGGGATTGCCCAGGGGAACACAGTGTGTTTCTTTTGAAAATGCTTTATTTTTCATAAGTGACCAGTAAGTGCAACAGAGGAGTTAGAGAAACAAAGGTAAATTAATTGTTTGTCTTGTTAAGGACACATATTTGCACCATAGATAATGAGCAAGCTTGGAGATCTCACGCAGTGCACATCTTGTCATATGTATGCATGCTTGGAGCAGCAGTTCCAGGGTTCATATCGCTGTGGCAATTTTAAGCAAGTGGCCTCTTTCGAAGCTTAGATTGGAGATCTGGAGAGGCATATTACAACACTGAAAGATATTGACAACCTTGCTCACTGAGCAGAGTTCAGCTGGGTCACCTAGCAAAGAGGGAGGAGACCAGCCAGAAGGGAACCAGGCACATAGTTGAGTGACAGTTAGATGTGGTTGCAGTGGGGGAAGGAAGAGGGCAGCCAGTCCTGAGTTTTTCCACCCCCAAAATATTGCAAATTTAAGTGAAGATGTTGGGGAGGCAGACTCAGAAGTGGAATTGCTGGAGAAAACTGTTATCTCTAACAGCCGGGAAAACAGCTCCTCCAGCATAGAGAGGATACAGAAGAAAGAGAAGCCGAGACAGGTTGTGGTTGTAGGGGACTATATTATTATGAGAACAGATTGAGTAATCTGTGGCTCTGATTGAAAAAACTGAATGATTTGCTGTCTGTTTATTAATTATCTCCCAGTGGGCATAGGGAGCCCTGTGTCGGTGTTTGCCAATGACACAAAATTAAGTAGGGTAATAAAGTCTGAACTGGATGTGTCTTCATTATAAGAGCATTTGGACAAATTGGGGAACTGGGCAGGTAAATGAGATTCAATATAGACAGGTGTAAATTTATGCATTTTGGATATAATAAAAAAATGCACCTTTAGTTTAAATGGTGTTTCTTGGAGGAAATCTACTAATAAAAAGGATTTGGGAGTAATGGTAGACAATAGACTTAGCAGTAGTGCTCAGTACCAGCTGACGACTGCAAAGGCCCATAAGATATGGGCATGTATTAAAAGGGGTATTGACTCATGGAAGGAAGATATTATTCTGAATCTTTACAGGTCCATGGTAAGACCCCACCTTGAATATGCAATTTTGGGTGCCTTTTCTGAAAAAGGACATTATGGAACTAGAGAAAGTGCAGAGGAGGGCTACAAAACTAATAAGGGGAATGGAAAGTTTTAGTTATGAAGAAAGGCTGGAAAAGTTAAATATGTACACACCAGAGAAACGGCATCTTAGACGGTGATATGATAACATTATATACATATATTCAGGGCCCATACAAAGAGCTCTCCAAAGACCTGTTCATTAACAGAATGATACAAAAGACAAGGGGTCACCCACTAAGACTTGTGGAAAGGAGATTTTGTCTCTTTACAATAAGGACAATAAAGGTATGGAATTCACTGCCTGAAGAGGTGGTGCTATCGAATACATTAAATGCCTTTAAAAAAGGCCTGGATACTTTTTTAAAAGAGCATAATATAGAGGGCTATGTATGTTACTATTGGGATTAATATTTATTTAGTGCTTGTTGATCCAAGGAGCAATCTGATTACCATTTGGAGTCAAGAAGGAATTTTTCCCCCATTCAAGGCAGAATGTGAAATTGCTGAAATAAGATATTCTTTTGCCTTCTTTTTGATCAACAGCGGTAAATAAGAATAGGAAAGGGGTTAAACTTGATGGACGCAAGTCTTTTTTCAACCTGAACTACTACGTAACCATGTAACTAGACCTAAAGTTTGAAGGTGTTAATGAGACAACTATCAGATTCTTACACAAAGCAGGTCTCCTAAAAAAATATGTGTTGCGCCATGATCTATGCTTCCAATACAAACACGGTACATTACAAAATGTTATGGCTTCAAATATGTATTTGTGCTGTATGTTTTCACACACAAACAATAAACGATCCTTATTCCATTACTTTTATAATAATGGGATAGCAGAAAATTTTATAATAGGGAGAAAGGGGTAAAGAACATGTTGGAGAGGTCTCACAAACATGAGTTAACCCTTTGAGTGTCAGAGGGGCATGCAACACATTGTAAAGCAATACGTGTCATACCCCTCTGGCACTCGAAGGATTAAAGAGCAATTATCAGATATTTTTAAGGCTGCTCCTACGGATGTAGACAATAAAATGTCTGTGGCTGTTTGTGCAGCCCCCAAACGGCTCCTATAACCTGTTCTGTGGGTCAGAAAACGGACTCCCTCAACTAGAATGCAACTAAAAAGTATTTGACCTGCAGGTTTTCTGCGCAGTCTCCATAGAACCTCTGTATCTAGCCTTGAAGCCCAAAGCAGAAGGTCTAAGGCTTGGGCGTCCAACAGATGGCCCACCTGATATTTTTAACAAAAACTGTTTTTTTACATAATTAGCTATCGCACATGAACTAGTAGGCAAATAAGCTACAGAACAGTTTGATAATTATTATGTATCAGTATATTCATTAACTAGATAAATCACCAGCATTAGGCTTATAACTGACTTTTACATGAATAAAATGTATGAACGTTTATTTGGTACTGCAATTGTTACTGCTGATAAAAATACAAATCAATTGTCAGCATATAAAAACCTGTCAAGGTTTGGCTGAGCTGCTCTAAATCTGCTGCTTGAGCTAATCTCTGCTATCCATTACTGCTGCCTTCCCTTTCTTGGATCAGGCTGTAACAGCTGACCTTTCTGTGTTTGCTCACCTGACTGCTTGTCTTTTTCTTTAGGCTTCTGGATCACGATTTTGCTTTTGTCATTTGCATTTTTGTGTCAGTAGGGTTCCTGGTCCCTAACAGTACACAAGGGCCATGAATTCATAAGGCACAGGCAATCCACCAAATGTTTCTTTTCAGGCTGGACCAAGTAGACCAGCGCATGGACCACTTTGTGTTAGCCTTCCAGACTTTGTTGCTTCGTACTGTGCATCTGGCTCCACCCCCTCAGCAACCCCCAGCATAGGATGCCCCTATAGCTGCCGCTCTTGCTCCGGCTGTCAATGATTATTCCAATGTTGCTAGAGGCATGACTGGGTCCTCCGTTATGGGGGTGAACCTAACCAGTGCAGCGGTTTCCTGAACCAGGTTGGTATCTATCAGGAGATGGTACCACAGTTCTTTCCATCTAATGGGTGTAAGGTGGGCCTTGTTATTTCCTTACTCTCTGACAGGGCCTTGGCATGGGCTAATCCCCTTTGGGAGACGCAGAAACCTATAGTGTACAATTACCCTGAGTTTGTGGCATCCTTTAAAAGGGTATTTGATGTACCGGCTGCTCCACATCGGCTGCCAAGCAACTAATGTCCATCCAGCAGGGTACAAGAACAGTTTCGGATTATGCCATCGAGTTTCATACCCTGGCAGCCAAGGTTGTTGGAATAATGAGGCTCTCGTGGCTGCTTTCTCTAATGGGCTTTCGGGTACAGTTAAAGATGAGATTGCAGCCTGGGATCTCCCCAGAGATTTAGAGGACCTGGTCTCATATTGCATCTTGATTGACTCCCGTATCCGTGAGAGACCTTCCTTCAGGGAGTGCCTGCAGAGGCATCCCCTCCTTTTAGCCCAAAGCTTTTCATCCCCATCCGCGCCTCCTAGTCTCGAGAACTCAGGCGGTGTGGAGCCCATGCGGCTTGGGTTCACTCGCCTTTCAGTTGATGAAAGGGCCTTTAGGAGAAAGGAGGGCCTGTGCCTTTACTGCGGTAAGGCAGGGCATATCCTGCAAACTTGCCCCACACGTCCAGGAAAACGCCCGCACCTAAGGTTCTATAGGGGACAGACGCGTCTCAGTGTCACCGGCTATCCAGAAGGATAAACCTCTAGTCTCCATTGGGCTCTCTTGGGGCAAATGTTCCATTATTACAGAGGCAGTTACTGACTCCAGGGCAGCGGGCCTCTTTATCAACAGTGCCATCACCCAGAAGCACTCCATTCCATTGCAGCTCCGTAATAGTCCACTTGCCATTGAGGCGATTGATGGCAGACCCCTACAGCCGCCGCAGGTCACCAACGAAAACGATCCTTTGCCTATGGCTGTAGGGGCTCTCCACCATGAAACTTTACAATTCCAGGTGATCCACTTACCTCACTATCCTGTGGTCCTGGGCTATCCATGGTTGCAGAGACACAATCCCACGTTCGCTTGGGTAAGGGCTGAAGTCATGACATGGTCACCTAACTGTTCCAAGACATGCCTAGCAAAAGTGGAGAAAGTGCTAACCACATCCCACATACCAAGTGTTCTGGGATGTATTTGATAAGGGCCGGGCTGTGAGCTCCCGCCTCACCGCACATACGATTGTACCATTGAGTTGCAAACGGGTGCCATACCTCCTCGAGGTCGAGTCTACCCTCTTTCTGTCACTGAGAATAAGGCCATGGTATGTTGCGGATGTGCTGTCCTGGGGGTCCTCCGCAAGTCCTCCTCTCTAGCTGGGGCCATTATTTCTTTGTGAATAAAAGCGTGGAGAACCGAGACCCTGTATCAATTACAGGTGGCTCAACCGTATCATGGTCAAAAACGCCTACCAAATTCCACTTACTACTGAACTATTCGATTAATTAAAAGGGTCCAAGGCGTACACGAAGCTCGACCTGTGAGGGGCGTACAATTTGGTAAGGATGAAGGAGGGCCATGAATGGAAAACTGCGTTTAACACCAGGAGCGGGCATTACGAATACCTAGTAATGCCCTTTGGTCTCTGCAATACTCCCGCGGTTTTCCAGGAATTCTTAAATGACGTCCTCCAGGACATGCTCCAGCAATGCGTAGTGGTATATTTAGATGACATTCTGATCCATTCCACCTCCGTGGAAAGCCACCACACAGGTGTAGCGCGAGTTCTGCAAAAATTAAGAGAATATAATCTGTTTTGCAAGTTAGAAAAATGTGAGTTTCACTGCAAACAGGTCACCTTCTTGGGGTATGTAATTTCAGAGGTCGGTTTCATTATGGACCCTGAGAAACTCTCGGCTGTTCTCGAGTGGCCTCAACCCGTAGGTCTCCGCTCCCTTCAACGTTTCCTCGGGTTTGTTGGAAATCTATCCTTAATTTTTCCTAAGACCCTTTCACTATGTTATGTGTCCTTGTTGACTATTGGTATGCTCCAAAAATACCCGTTTATGGTTGCTTGGGGGAGGGAATTGGAATGTAATTTAACTGGATCAAAATTGGCTGAGGCGATCTCCAGCCCTTCCAGGTTTTCGCACTGCACTAATCATATAGATCTAGGAAACTTCTATATAGATGGTACCTGGTACCCTCACGCCTAGCTAAGATATATCCTAGTGTTTCCAATCTCTGCTGGTGGCGATGTTCAGAAATAGGTACAATGGACTATGGTCCATTAATCTCAGCGGCGACCTCTTTTCGGCTACCCGTAGACCCTAAAATTGCCCTGTTCCATGTCTTTCCAATCCATCTCCCCTGCCTACATGAGAATATTGATAGGTCAGAAATTACTGGGAGTGAAGACTCTCCAGGCTCGCAACTGGAAATCTGCACTTATCCCAACAGTTATAGCCTTGTGCCAACTAGTAACTCATAATCTGCAAATGGAGAGGTTACACTTTTCTGCCACCTCACAGCTGAATATACATCGTTTGATGTGGTCGGTATGGAGTCTATACTGCGAGTCTCATTGGACCTACCTATTATTTTAAAAAATGAATGACTAATATAACATGGGTGATTTTTGAAAGCTGTCATATGGTTTTATTTCAACTTTAAGAAAAGAAAATCTATTTTTGTTGTTGTCTTCAAGTCTGTTAGTCACATAAAATGTATATAAAATATGAAAAGCAAACTTCTTATTTCTTTGACAACGTAAAGAAAGGCCTTGACCTTTATCTCCCCTTAGCTGCTGAAATCCCTTTCATACCCAGTTTATGCTGTTCCTTTAAATCTTGCTGTCCTTTGATGTCATTAGTTGAAGGTTTAACCTTTGAGTGCCACAAGAGTGCCCAGCACATTGCTTTGCAATGCATTGGACACCCTTCTGACACTCAAAGGGCTAAAGGAAGAATGGGGAGAAGGAGACAAGCTGAATTACTGGACCTGTAGAAATTCAAGAATTTCCCAAACTGATTCTCCATGCAAATGTATAGGAAACAGAGATGAGCAAAATGGTTACAATTTGGTTTGAGATCAATATGATATAATAGTGGAGTCACTTACTGACTCAACTATGTTCCTAGTATCAGCAATATCTGGCTTGTCAGTGACACTTTATAACATAACTAGTTTTAAAGCCCGTGTACACGGGCCAACACTGGCAGTGCTGCAGTCACGTGCAGGACTGCCTGAATGAGCTGCGGCTGATACGGAGAGGGGCGCCCCGAATTCAGACTGTGGTCCTCTCTGTGCACTTCCTGGGTCCCAGTCTGTACTGCTCATGACTGCAGCGCGCGCAGCCGTCTCTACTGCGCATGACGGCTTCTGGCAAACATCCTAGCGAATTATAACACAGGATTGTCCGTGTGAAGAAATATAAAACAATATAAATGACCACATATTACACAGATAAAGGATTTCAAACATTGTTTTATTAGAGAGTGGAACAGTCCCAAGGAATCTCCAGTCTTTTAGGAAAAGAAAAAAACAAAAAAGCATCAAAATAATTAACTCTTTCACTGCCTGGCACTGAAAGGGTTAATAAGTTGGGTACCAGCGATAGCTACATTTGGCACCCAAGTGGTTAAAGTGCACATCTGTATTTTAATTGATAAAATTGGAATTTTAAAAACTGATTAACCAAAATATAGATTTTTTTTTTTCTATGAATATGTAACAGGCAGTTAGTGACCACTGAGTAGGATAAGGTTGATTCAGTAAGTGTACATTGGACTGGAAATATATACAATAATACTTTTATCACCTACGTACAGCTGTAGTGGGGGATATGCACTAAGGGGTGGAAAACCTCTCCCAATTACTGTGTTATTCTATGGAAATATTTCACACTTTGGAGGAAAAAAAAGCTCCATAAAACAGAATAGGAATTGCTATACAGAGGATGATGGAGCCAACACCTGGAGAGCCAATTATTCCTCCATCTGGCTTCTTGTATACCCCACACCACACGTTATAATGGAACTGGGGTAGTCACTTGTTGGACCTCCAGCATCTGGGTCTACAAGTCCCAGCTGGCTGGGGATTATGGGAGCAGTAGTCCCCCAACAACTGTGTGGTCTTGTGTTCAAAAGAAATGTGGAATAATTCTGGGGCAAACCAACTTCACCATAGGGGACAAATACAAATCTCTAAAATTCTGATTTAAATTTTGTTTTTATCTCAACACAACACATTTTGGTACTTTCTCTAGCATTCAAGGGGTTACAAATTTAAAATTAATGGGGATGTTCTTCTGTCTCCCCTGTGATGCAGTTGGTTTGTCCCAGAATTGTTCCACTTTTCTTTTGAACGTAAGATCCAGTGTCACGGTTTTAACCCCGTTGAGTCTGAGACATCTCTAGTATCAAAATGATTAAATTCAGCCCTTGGAAAACAGGTTTCCAAATAAAATGTATCTGAAACATTCATAAATTGGGAAGGGGTACTACTCCCACACTATGAAACTATACAGGTAAATACAGCAGTCTGCCTATATACAAAGCAGTGCAGTGGTATAAAGTATCTATCGTTGTACAAGACAAAAAAAACAGAAAATTGCAATTACTAATTACTCCTGACTTTTTATCATTAGAAGTATTGTTATATTTTGTGCAGTTAAAGTCAAGATAAACTACTTGGAATTAAAATAGTAATTTCTATAAATAAGCAACATGCAGATTTCTTTCCTCTACTCCTATATCTGCATACAGTTGTTTATCTTTAATGACTTTCCTGCACCTCTACTCAAATCATTGTGTGTGTGCATTTTTCCCCTCTAACAGCGCTATATGTCCGTGCAGGAATGAGCAGGACATTTGAGTCCTCACTTTTCTGCCCCAAAACAGTAATGATACAAGACAGGGGTTGCCAATTCTTGCACCTCCAGTTGTTGGGGACTACAGGTCCATTCAAGGATGATGGTAGTTCCTGTCTCCAACAGCTGGGGGTCCAATAACTGACTATCCCTGGTATAAGGACTTCTCAGTTGTCTCCCCACACCTCTTCCTGGATGATGATGATCACATTGGTAGTGTGCAATCTGCCCCCCAATCCTCTTGCCTAGAAATGTTTCTATGGTAAGCAGCAGAACCCTAGTTCACATGTTCCAATTGTTCCTACATTGTAAGTGAGAAATCTCTGCAAACCACACACACACCAAAGTGTGTGACAAGTAGTGAGTGCTTCCAGCAGAAAAGAGATGTGAAAATCCCCAAATTAAGCCAGTACTCTCAATAAATATTTCTCAATAAATATTTTCACTCTGATGAAGTTGAATTAGCACTAAAACTAGTTACCAAAGTCAGCATCAGGGGACAGAAGAGTTGGTAGGGACAACAGTATCTCAACAGAAGTGATTCTCAGCTCCGGTCCTCAGGACACACCAACAGGTAAGGTCTTAAGGATCTCTCTAATACAGCACAGGTAGTATTATCACAAAATGACTGAGTTACAGATTACCCACCTGTAAGCAAGCAGGGATGTATTGGAACATGACTTGTTGGTGTGTCTGAAAGTCTAACACTGAGAATCACTGCTTTGAAGAATGGGGGAAGGCAGGGTGGGGGGACAGAGAAAGATGGACAGGCTAAGTTATTCAGCATAGCTTTCAGTTGGTCTTCTTATCATCAGTAGGAGCATATGGTGGAGGGCGGTCCTGAAAATATAACAAAGAAAAAAGTAATTTTATATAAAATGACAATGTTAAATAGATTCTCCAATGTAAGTGAATATGCCAAAATCATATTCTGGCAAAATCATTTGGTATCACGTGTCAAAGTTTATTGGGTCAGTCTTTCTTTCTTCTTGAAAAACTTGGAAAAGTAACATTAGCAGAACAATGACGAGACAAACCTTCACCCATTTCACCAGATGAAGACCGATGAGTGAAATGCTTTACCAAGTTCACAGACTGGCATGTGTGCACCCACCTTCCACTTCCAACATTATATAAATAACATTTTGTAGAGGTACATATGTGCTTGTATATAGAAAGGTGCAGGTGCACACACACAAAATGGATACTCACCATGGGCATGTAGACATTGTGAGGATTTGCTGGATTGTAATATGCACTGGATGCAGCTTCTGCCGCTTTGCCTCCTCCTTAAAAAGACAAGACTGGTATCAGAAACAACTGTGCTATTCTTGTGCCGTTTCACAAAGAAAATCTGTCCTCAATCAAGCAATGTGTGCCATCTCACCAGTAGAAATATTCAGCACCCGATCCAATACAATAAATTGTTCCAGAAAGAAAAAATAAGTGTCCAATTCCCCTACACTATGCTATTTCAAAAACCACAAAATATTCAGAATTAAATATCCATATGCTGTGCCACCACACAGGCAAATATATCCCTTTGTATGCATGGCTGAGTGAAGAGGTTATAATCTTCCAATAAACCCTCTACGGCATCATTCTCAGACAGAACAATGTACAGCTCTCCCAAAGAACTCATTCTAAACAAAGGATAAATAACCAAACTGTCAACATTTGGTCTATCCACAAATACAGAGCATACGTGCAAACTACCCCACTCACTGTAATAAATTACAGACTGTGCAGCAGTACCCACAATTGTTCTACTGATACCATTAATACAAGTGCATATTTTCTTGTGCAACTCACAAGAGAGGGAGCCATCAGTTCAAGCACCTCACATCACTGTTATTTGGAGACGAGGTATGAGTATCCACTGGTCCCTTTATGGTGGCAATCTAAACTCAGCAATCACTAGTATATACAGATAACTTTTGTGTCATTCGTGAATATAGTTTAACATTTCACTCTCTTAGTGCCATCGAATAATTTAGCCACATTATGGTGCCATGTTATAGATGAGCATTAAAGTCAGTTAAGCCTCCTCACCTGGCATGCCAGCTTCCATCCATCCAGAAGGAGCAGTAGGTGCTGGAGCTCCATTGTAAGGGGGTCCTGGGTATGGAGGTGGAGGTACCATGTACATAGGGTTCATCTCTGGTGGTGGTGGGTACATGCCAGGACCTGTTACAGAGAGAAGGATAAAAAGTTTGAGTGGAGTGTTAATCTTAAATTAATCTTTGCACCCTAAATGCCTCCTAGGGTAGATCATTATTCACACATAATAACTGAGAAATACCAGTGAATAATGAGTGATGCACCTTGCAAGAGTAATTAGGGAAAACACATTCCTGAACATAATGACATATCTGTACTAAACTGCATTAGTCATTGACATGTATCATGGGACAATCTGTACCAGAACCAATATGCACTGCCTTCAGTATTATAGAGGTAAAAGTCCATATCATAATCAAAATGTACTGCAGTCAGTGACATGTATTAGAACCAGAGAGCTCTAGTAAGTGATATTTATGTCAATCCACAGCCAAACCAATGTGCCCTAGTAAGTGACAAGTATAAGGTGACTGATCACACCAGAACATTGATAACCCATACTAGAACAGTCAGTGATGTGTATGAGGTGACAGTCCATACTAGAATCAAACGGCACTATAGCTGATGTAAAGTATAAGATACCAGTGGATACCAAAATCAAAGTGCACTGGTCTGTGAGATGTAGAAGGTTAAAGCCAATGACATAACATAAGTAAATTAACGTTGGTGCTATGAATAAAGTGACAGTCAATATTAGAAGTAGAACCAAAATGCAAAAGAGTCAAAGACCCTGTCCTAACGAATATTGTCCTGAACAATATTACATATTTCCTGTTTCCAATTACTTCAGTAATCTCCCACATAGGTCCGCCAGAGACTTATGCATCTACTCTACTCACTACCACCTTTCACTTACAAGGCTGTCATCGGGCTGGGTTCAGATTCAGCCTCACCCTTCAAATGGTTCCTGAAAACATTCCTGTTTAATGTAACATACTAATTTTCCGAGTCCAGTCCTCAAATCCCTTGAAAACTAGCTCCTTATTGGTGCAGAGGTGTTCATAGCAACCTGGACCTTAATCACCAAGTTAGAGATGCAATTCTGGAGTAAGCCAACTGCACCACAGGTTTGAAATTAAAAAAAAAAGCAAAAAAATGCCCACTGACTCAAATTGTGCTTTTATCTCCTTGCGGGCAAAAGCTAGCATTCAATGGGGTAAAAACACTCTGTAAAATTAACAGGAATGTTAATCTTTCAATGAAAATTAATGTTTAGTGATGATCAACTAGGACCAAGCCAGCCAGGGTATATAGCAGCCTCTGTAGGAAAGTATGGTAAGAAGGGTGCCCAGATGACAGTCCAGCCGTAAACTGCCAGGCTTTGCATATGAAAAAATATTTCGGTTTGGTCTCCCTAAGGATTATGGTGGAATCCAGATGTGGACCCTTGCTCTCAGCAGCCTAGAATGCAGCTGCCTCTCACTGAAAGTGCAAGAAGGCCAAAACATATCTCTGGGGTAAGATACTTTTCTTGGGCATTGATTATGTGGTTGGCCTGCCATCTGGGAAGGATCAGTATGATATGCTTTAGGATATTTCTTCTCTGTGTATGGCACATGTGAGCTTTAAAGAAAAGAAAAAAAAAATACAAAAATTATAACCTGGCAAGCTCATTCCTAGCTACTGATGGTTACTTCTACATTTTCGACATGTTAATTTCCCCCTATGGTGCTGTTTGTTTGCTCCAGAATTGCAGATCCTCGAAGAGATAGTAATGTCAGAAAAAAGTATTAACTATGGTAGATACAATTAAGATAGATTACTTGCCCTTATTCGTATCTCTCAAACTGTTATGGCTTGAGAGATATATGAAAAGAAAGTTTCCGCTCCCTCCACTTTCTCATACGTCAGCTGTATAGCCGACTGCATGAGATCCTGGTTCCTGGACCAGATGACAGCTCTTAAGCAGCGCCAACATAGCTATAACTAAAAATAAATACTTAATTGGAACGGTCTATAACATGTGCCTGGTTTGCAAGCACATGTTGTAGACCATTCCAATGAAGTATTTATCTTTAGATATCGTTATGCAGACGCTGCTGAAGAGCCGCATCTGGTCAATCGACCAGAATTTGCTTCTGACAGCTATACAGCTCGTCAATCAGAAAGTGGAGGGAGCGGAGAACTTTATTTTTGTATATCTCTCAAACCATAACGGTTTCAGAGACACAAATAAGTGCAAGTAATATCTTTTAATTGTATCTACCATATAGTTAATACTTTTTTTCTGACATTACTATCCCTTTAAATTGATAAATAAGGTCCTCAGTGTCCTACAGAAAGTACCAACTATCCCCCCTATAATCCTCTTTGATTGGTATTAGCCCTCATTATGCAGTGGTGTGTATACCTGCAGGTGGAGCATAAGGGTATCCCATCGGCTGGGGGGCTGGTCCATATCCATTCATAGCTGGTGGTGCATATGGGTAAGGTCCAGGTGGTGGGACTGGAGTATATCCTCCTGCGGCAGGGGGAAAGCCCCCAGGCTGATAAACCCCTGGTACTGTAGCAGGTGTGTATCCATACCCAGCATTAGGAGTGTGGGGTGCTCTGGAAGCTAAATCACAAAATTCTTATTCAGTCACAATATATTACCCTCTCACAGTCGTAATCAGGCTACTTGGTGTGGTGGATCCATTTAACTTCAAATGAAATCCAAACACTTGAAATCAAACTTATCCAACCACTTGGAAGGTAGAGAGGTGAAACAATACACTGGAGACCTTGAAGTCCAAGAGATCAAAATATCATCCTTATCAGATGATCTGAATAAGACCTGGTTCCTGAAACTTAAAGAAACACCAACACCTAAACCTGAACTGGAGTTATATTAGAAAGATATGGAGAACTCAGGGGTCCTCATAAAACCTAAGGTTTTACCAAGTCCAGTAAGTGTTCCATTTCTGTTAAAATATATTAACAATGGATAGAACTGCACTCCCTGCTAGCATCTGTAAAATTGGTCTGATTACTGAGGTCTAAAATACAATCGTACATATTCTCCATAGGGGCAGACTGTTGGTAGGTCTTGCAGTTGGCTACCCCTGACCTACAATATCTATTCTAAAACTTCCCCAAACCAGCAGTTCTACTTTTATGATGACACAGTGACAATGACAATTACATCTTTCCTCCCTTATTTTTCTGATGCATGTGCTCTCTTCTTGCCAATTCAGCAGAAAGGTGTTTTGTCAAGTAATTCTATAAGGTTACTTGTACCCTAAACTAAAAAGACCAATCATATCCTTGCTGTGAGTGAAGCAATAGAATGATGTTGCACTAATGTAAAGGTAGGTACACTATGGCTTATCAGCTATTGATCCATGTTATCAACAATGGCTGTCTGTTTAACTCAGGCTATGAAACATATACAGTTTTGCAGGAGAAAAGCAGTACACGGATAAGCAATCACAGACCACGGTGAAAAAGTGCCTTCTTCACCAAGACCTCAAAGTGGCCTTCTCCTTCCTGGTATCTCTGTTGCAAAACTGAGTAAATATTACAATCCCATTCAGAGAGAGAGAGAGAGACTATATAATAATAGTAAACATAATAATACTACACATAACAGAAGATAACATAACACTAATATTATAAAACTTTTTTCTAATACATACCATTAGTTGCCATCTTAAACATGAGTTGACCAAATTCAATGGCTCCTCCACTATTAAATGTCAGTTTGAATGAAGCTTGCCCCTCCCATCCACCTGGGAATAACATAAAAAGGGTCAAATCTGCCTGGAATTATAAATCCATATATATATATATATATATATATATATATATATATATATATATATATATATATATATATATATATATATATATATATATATATATATACTGCACCATATAGAGAGCAAATAAAAACTGCCCAAACTCCCACTAATTTAAATGGGGCTTTTAAACATTTGAATGCTAGAGGTCTTCTACGCACTGCTCTGAAAAGCGTTAGAGACCTCTTTAGGATTCAAGTTGTTAACCCATTAATGACCAGGCATCCCGGGGGGAGGTGGGTTTTTGAGTCCCATCAAGGACCAGATAGAGGGCATTCGGTCAGGGTCTGATGGTGACTGCATCGGCCTTGGAGCAGTCAATTTCAGACCCCGCTACTACTCACAGTGGTATGAGTAAAAAATACATGAAGTGCCAGGACCATCAATGGACCTTTAGGCAAGGACAGCAATGACAGCAGTCACTGGTCATTAAGGGGGTTAAATGCCCCATTGGAAATGTTATTTTATCCCTACAGTGCAGCCGGTTTGCTCTAGAATTGCTTCTTGTTCCTAAGGTCCATATAGACAGCTGGCAAGGCCTAATTTACATTATGGAGCATAGTTTTGGACACCAGTTCTTAAAAAGAGACATTACTGAATTAGAAAAAGTGCAGAGACATGCAACAAAACTGATAAAGGGATTGGAGGATCGGCGTTATAAAAGAGAGACTAACCAAACTGGATTTGCTGGCATTAGAAAAGAGACGTTTAAGGGGTGATATGATTACCACTTACAAATATATTCATGGTCAATACAAAGAACTATCCAAGGAAATAAGCGAAGAACACGAGGCCAACTATTTACACTAGAGGAAAGGCTCTTTTAACTAAAACAAAACACAGGAATTTTTTTTACAGTAAGGGCAGTAAAGTTATGAAATCCCTTGCCTCGGGATGCTGTGCTTGCAGATACTGCAACAGATACCTATCTAGAAAATAACAATATTGAGAATTATGACAGCAGGCGTCAAAAGCAGATAGGATGTTGATCCAGGGAAATATCGGACTGCCATTTGGAGCCAGGTTGGAATTTTTTTTTTTTTTACCCACTTAGGGCTTAATTGGAAATGGCTTCAATTTATTTTTTTTTTTTTTGCCTTCCTCTGGATCAACAAGGGTAATTTGGCATGGATGCGTTTTTTTTTTTTTTTCCAGCCTCATCAGCTATGTTACATTCTAGAACCCTCCCCAGCTGTCTATTCCAGCAATAGGGCAGTATATTAAAAAGAAAAGTAGAGGAGCTCTGGAACAAATCAACTGAACTAAAGGAGAGAACTAGAAACTATGGTGCAGTTGGTTTGCTCTGGAATTGCATCTATTTAGCTTGATGAATAAGGCCCTGTGGCCCATATTCATAAAAGCAAACTGAAGTACTTCTGGGGTAAACCATATACACCATAGGTGGCAAATAAAAATTCCTATTGAATTAAATTGGGCTTTTAACCCCATGAATGCTAGAGTTCTCCAATGCATTGCAAAGCAATGCCGTGGCATTCAAGGGGTTAAAAAGCTCTACTCAAGTATAAATATAGGCACACATATCATATTAGAGACCTGCCAGGAGAAAGACAAGCCCAATCCTACCCTAATATGATCTGATTAGTAATCATGTGATGTGTCACTAATCTCACGCACCTCCAGCTTCAGCGCTGATGGTCCCTTTGATGTAGTTAGCAGAGAACACTGGCTGTTCTATGGAGCACCCCTTCACCAGGTAGAACGGCATCATAAAGGACATCATGGGGTCTTTGCCCTTACTCAGAAAGATCACCTGCACAATGGATGATACAACAGAAAAGCTCTTGAGTAAAACGTCATTCCAATAAATAATCGCAGGTAGTGAATCCCTCTTACAACATTGTGCAAAGAATTACTGACTGCTAACCTGAGATGTACACATGCATGAATCTTTGGATCACCAATTACTGGGGACTACAGTGTCACAGTACCTTGTAGCGCCGTCGCTTCTGGCGATGCTCACTATGATGCTCCAGAGTCATTTCCATGAGCGGTTGGACACATCAATGCCAGATGCGCCATCTGCAGGCGCGAGGCTTCAAGCATGCTGCAGGCCTCTGTTTTATGTGTGTTTGTTTCCTGTAGTCTCCTCCTACACACTTCCTCCCTCATTAAGTTGCTCCTCCTACCTACTTCCTGTGGAGGGGTTTAAAGGGCAGACTGAGTCCTGACTCAGTGACCCTTACGTTGTTGTTCTGAGCAGTTCATTTTCTAGTATTCCTGATTCCTGTGTATGATCCGGCTTATCTGTCCATCCATTCTGGTGCTGACCTGGGGCTCTGTCTGACTATTCTCCTTGTGCGTTCCGATTTGGTTCAGATTTCCTTTCTGGTGCAAACCTGTGGCTCTGGCTGACTACCCGCTCTGTGTACTGTCCAACTACCCACTCTGGTGTTGACCTGGGGCTCTATCCACTGTGCATCCAGCATTCCATCGCTTCAGTGGATATCCTATTTGGTGCAAACCTGTGGCTCTGGCTGACTACCCGCTCCGTGTATGGCTTTGGCTCGTCTAACTATCCTATCTGGTGCTTATTAGTAGGCTCTGTCTGTTCACTCAGTTTGTTGGTTCCGTTATTCAGACATCCTTCCTAGTACTGACCTGGGACTCTAGCAGACTCCTAGCTACTGACTGCAGGCTTGGGTCAGCAGCTTCCTTCGTTATGTACGATTGAGACTCCGCTCCTAGACTGAGTCAGTATATCTTGGCCGTTACCTTACCACGAGACTCCAGTGGGCTGAGGCCTAGTCTCGGACAGTGTGGTGCAGCGATTGGGAGACTGCTATTCCTGATAGAGTATTCGCCGTTTCTATCACCCACTGTGTGTGTGTGTATATATAGAAATAATATATATTATATATTGCCATTATTCTCATAATAAAGGTTCTATTAACTATACCGTCTGACTCCTGGTTTTGCTTGCCAACCATAACATACAGCTCCTATCATCCCCAACCAGACAGCAGCAATCCTGGAGCATACCAAGTGCACCCACTGATTTACATAGCACTTTTAAGCACTTTATTGCTACGCATGTCTCCAACACATTGTGATACAATACGATGGAGACCTTTCTAGCACTGAGATGGTTAAGAGACTCATTTAAGGACAAGTAAACTCCTTTTTGACTTTAGATATTTTGTAACTTCATAATATGTTAAGTCAAACTGCCTATATATTACTATTAAGATTTTTTTTTAGGTCCCTATTACCAGGGAGCTTTCAGTCAAGGAATGTGAAAGCAGAGATAGTTATAGAATTTGGCAAAATTCCAGTACCACTGAGTCATCTGCATGCTGTGGGGCAGTTGCAGGCAACTAGCAGCCCCAGGGGCCCCAGATGCTTCTCTTGCGGCCACGAGTCTTTTCTTTGCTTCAGTGAGAAGAGGGAATAATTCCCCTCTGCATCAACACAAACACTATATCACCCAAAAAGCACACATGCCCCCTTTCTCTCACTTCATGATATTTTTCTCTTTACACTCAAATTCTTCCATTTAATAACTTGGATAATGCAGAGGACATCAATGCATGGTGAAACAATGTGCAGATCTCTCTAGAATGCAAGGGGTTAATAAGCAGGTTTTTTTGGGTGGGGGGGGCTCAACTGCTATTTAGAATTTTAAACTGTGTGTAGTCATTTAGGGGACTTGAAAGCCACATTTGCTGCCCCTGGAGAAAATCTGGTTGCCTATCATTGCTGTAGAGGCTTTTCTACATTGTATCACTGTCTTTTTACATTGTTTCACAGAACGCTCCCTAGGTACAAATACCAATTCAGAGAGGGACATAAAAGTGAAAAGCAGGAATAAAAAAGCATAAGCAGTATGACTTTACACATTATTCACTTGCAGAAAACAAAACAAAACAAAAAAAAAACAAGAGGTTGACTGTCACTTTAAATCAGTGGGATTTTTATTTGTCCCCAATGTGCATTTAGTTTGCCCTATAAAATTGCTCCAGTTCCTCTAAGTACATCTACCTTGGGTGTTTGTTCAAGTGCCATAACAGGTGTGGGCAACCAGAGGCCCACCAGCTGCTGAGGACTACAACTCCCATCATCCCGATGATGGGGCTTGTAGTCCACAACAGCTGGAGGGCCTCAAGTTGCCCACACTTTCTATATCATATTCTCACGTACGCGATTTCCTATTCACTGAGACATGCACTCACCACAGGAAAGTACTAACAAGGAGCACAAAGTCTTGGCTAAGTGAGGTGGGGGTGATTATCATTGTCTCTCATAATTCTGCACATGCTTCTCTCATTCATATATAAATGCCTTAGTGGGAGATGAATGCTTGCACATTTATTGCACAATACAGTCAATCATCTTTGAACCTACTATCGGAGTGTGCTGGACTTTGTATACTCGACGATTACAGGCTTTTAATAGCATCTGGGTAGTAAAGCTGTATTCTGTGACATTGTGGGCCTTATGTATAGACAGGTAGCATTTTGGAAGCAAACCAACTACACCGTAGGTGACACAAAATTCCCATTGATTTAAAAGGGTATTTTAACCCCTACAGTGCTAGAGCAATCTCCAATGCATAGCTTCACAATGCATTGTAGACCTCCCTTTCACTCCTGGGGTTAAAAAGTATATTTAAAAGAATGGTAATTTTATCTGTACCCTACAGTGCAGTTGGTTTGACCTAGAATTACTCCACTTTGACTTCATACATAAGGCTCTGTGTATTGTTCTGTTTATACCAAGAATAGCAATAATCAAAGTAATTATCAATTACATAAAATCTAACCAAAGTAAATGAAACCAGCTAATGGCATTTAACCCTTTCAGTGTCAGAAGGGTTATGGAATGTATTATACACCCCTGTGGCTCTCATAGTTTAAATCAGACTGACGTCATTAAAAAAAATACAAAAACCTTCTAGAAAGTGGAAAGTATAAAGATATAGGGGAAACATTTTGTTTTTCTTTTGAGGGGAAGGAGTGATACAACTTTAATTGCTGCTCCCTTTCAGATCTAAAAGTTCAGTTGTATATCTCCATATCACAGGCCATAAGAAGTCAGGCACCTTCCAACTCCAAACACCTTTTATCTACTCTCTTTCCTCTGCTGAATCTTTTCATTAAGCAGGGCAGAGAGCACCTAGCTTCTAATCAATCCAGGACAGGAGCAGAATGGCTGAAACACTGAAAAGTTCAGAACCTACCCAGTCATGCCATAAGACTAAATGTCAGAGCATGGGAAAACACCCTAGAGGAGATTTGTTCCAAATGGCCAGTGGGTCCACCTCCAAGGGGTACTAGTATCTATGACCAGAACTCGAGGCTGAGGCCTACAAGTAGACACATTTTAAATATAAAGGTGTACAGTCTCGGGGGTCCAAAGAAATGACCTCTTTCTCTGTCTTTCACCACATCATATAAGGCCCCATGTTAGTTTGCTACTGGCCAGTCCATGTGCAAGTAGAGAGATTGGCAGACATGAATAAACACTGTATATGCACAAAGTACCATCTGATATATATAAGCACACCATGCAACTCATCCCGGAATAGAAGGGACATCATATAAGGGAGGAGGTACTAAGAACCCTCTGCACCTAACATAAGTCCAGATCCCTCCATGGAGATCCTCAAGTAAGATGGTTCAGATGGAAAAAAAGTACCCCCCAGGTTGTTTGGTATATTGTGTCCCGTTATGGCAAATCCTTCCTGGTAGGATGTATGCATAATAAGCTAAGATTGCTGAAATCCTTTGCACAAGAAAACTAGCCAAGAGAGTTGTAGTCTTTCAGGTAAGGTTTCTCTGCAGGCCTTCCATATGAGTAGCAAAAATGCTGACCAATGCCACAGAGCCCTCCCCAACTGAGGGAGAAAAATGCTCTAATAAATACCTATTCTTAAATGAAAACAAATAGCAGTGAAATCAGAGCAGGCCATAATAGCAAAATCAGAGAAATAAAGAAAATTTACTCACTCTCTAGGAAAAGGTGGAGACAGAAGAAATTAAAATTAAAGTTTCCCTACAGGCTCTCTGCCTCCTTGTTGCTAAAACAGGGCCAAGCAGGGTGAGGTGCAGAGTTCTCAGTTTGTTACCTCTAAATCCCTGCCTCCTGGTGGAGTGAAGTTCACCCACAGTCGCTGTGTTCCCCAATGGACATAAGAGAAAAAAAAAAGATTAAATGCTGAGTGATGGAAAATGATATTTTAAAGCAATTTTGCTTTAAATGTGGTTCATAGGTGAGAAAAGGTTGCTGAATCTGTGATCAAGGATGAAAACAGATCTGCTCATAACCTCATAGGTTAACATCTCTTATGAAACCAACTACAGCAGGGGAGTGCCATCTACCAGTACATCACTAAGTGGTTACTGGTAGACCGTAAGAAGATTAATGCAGAGTAGTGTTTGTCAATTTCTATCAACATTGAAGGGGTTGATATGGTCACTGTCTACTGCTGCACTATAATGTGACAACAAAAACAAGTCTGATTTAATTAAATGGGGCTGTAATCTATTGAACGCTAGAGAGGTTTCTAACCTGTAGCGTCTCAGTGCCCTGGATACCTCTCTGGCATTCAAGGGCTTAAAAGTCACATTTAAATCAATGTGATGTTTGGAAACAAATATATATATATATATATATATATATATATATATATATATATATATATATATATATATATATAAATATATATATATATGTTCCCTGTGGCCCAGAATTCCATGTTTTAACAGATTTTTTTTATACAATACTGAACATGTTGTTTTAGTCCAGTTGTATTCTATATAGACAGGCAAAACATTTGTTGTGCAATCTGCTTGAATGTGATGTGTGCTGGTAAGGTAACAACAGTTCGTTAGTAGGACTATGATAAAAGCAGATCCTATACGTCATTGTGGGAAGCACTGCCTTTTAGGTAAAGAAAAAATAATTGCATTTGAGAGATTGCAATGTATGACTTAAGGTAACCATAACACACAGTGATTTGAATTGAAGCAGCGATCTAATCCGAGTGATCAATCTGTCTCACAGCCGCATACAAGATCTCTGTGGTTTCATCTGTTGAGGCCACATATACAGCGATCTGATTGGCAAGAGATCAAAATTTAAGCCAGACCGACCAAATATGCCGATTTGGTTCTTTTAATTACATCAGTTGTAGCCACACACAAAGATATATATCCAGTCTGGTGGCGTTGACCAATGAAATTGCACTGTGTATGAGAACCTTTTTCCTAAAAGCACAACATGGGTAATCAACTGTTGCCTTCAGGAGCTCCCGGAACTGCAGTTTTCGAGATTTCCTTGTTCGAACACAGGTGGCTTAATAGTGACCGAGCCACTGATTCACCTAGTGCAGTCAGGAGGTATATCCTGAAAACATGCATTATTGGTAGGTCTTGGAGAATAGCGTTGGCTATACCCAGTGTACAGGGTATTGTATATATCTGATATTGTAAATAGCTTGAGAGTAATAAAAGGCATGTAAAATATAAACAAACTAGAAACCATGTACTCATCATTCTATAATTCGTAATAACAAATGTTTAAATTCCACCCCCCCAAAATAGTGAAGACATTTCTGACCTCTTTTGCAGAACTTCCATCACTAGACTGCACACACATCAGTATATGACTTACCCTGTAAGGGGTGAGAAATAGTGATCCTTTTTTGGTGCCTTTGAATGTTTCTGTTTTTTGAGTCATGTCACTGAATGTGAGTTCCACATCTTTACACTGTTTGAGAATGCTTTAAAAAAAAAAAAAAAAAAAAAAAAAAAAAAAAAAAAAAAAAGAGTTAAAGTGATAGTAATACTTTGTTTTATCTTTATTTTATTTTGTAGTCATTAAAAAAACATGAAGAACGATATAAGTCTTATCTCTCAAACCTTTATGGTTTAAGAGATATTCACAAGCAAAATTTCCCCCTCCCGCCCCTTTTACCTAGTGTAAACAATCTCTTCTCAGATGTGAATCTGGTTGTAAGACCAGACAGATAACAGAAGGGGACAATCTTCTTTGTATGAAAACAATGAAAGCCCTGCCCCCCTTGACAAGTTTTTCAGGTTTTTCCCTTATCTTAATTGAAGATTGTCCCTCTCTGCAGTCTACCTGGGCACCTCCCTTCTGATCTGGCTGAGCAGTGTTACATCAGTAAAAGGGGAGGGAGAGGGATACTTTGTCATTGAATTACTCTAGAACTACAACTCTGACAGAATTGAAATATCACTCTCCAAAGTCCAAATACTATGATGATTAATTAGAGCTGCTTTTATTATGAAACATTACTATCCCTTTAAAGACTGATCATGTAATTTGTCTTGAAAGTAAGGGATTATCTGTAACAATAAACCTGGGCCTTTCCTGTGATTTCATAACAATAGACCTCTTTATTTACACACTTTGACCTCACCCCTTGTGACTCACTATATCAGGTCTCACTGGGAATTTTTTTTTTTTTTTTTTTCTTTTTTTTGGCTGGTGGGTGACTGATCCTCACTAAATCTCCCAATTGCTGCAGAAATGGAGCTACACTAGTGATAACAAAGAGCCTACAATTGAAATGGAGCTACACAAACGAGACCACAGAGGAACAATCCAAATGGAGCTACACTAGTAGCATAACCCATTCCCTTGTAAGTTCTATAGTATAACCAGTGCAGCATTACTTAAATTGTAAGCTTTGTAGTAGCGCACTAGTGTAGCCTCTTTTCAGCTGTAAGCTATGTGGTATCAGTTGCCTTACACACATATATTACATCACAACATTAATGCCAATTTTAAAATTAACAAAAGGGGGTGGGCTTGGACAGTGGGCTTGAGTGATATAGAAATGGGCCACTTGACTGAATTTGACCCCTGGGCCACAAGTTGCCAGCCCTCCCCTGAGCGTAAACCATCTTCACCATAGGGGACACATATAAATGCCTAAATTCCCATGCACTTAAACAGAACTTTTTTTTTATAATTAAATCTTTATTGGAATAAGAATAATGACCAATGAAGAAAGCATAGTAATGGCAAAGGAAAAGAACATCCATGCAAGGAAGATAAACATAGCACATGAAAACAATGAGTAAACCCATCGAACAAAGAAGCAACCATAAATGTGATAGCCTGGCAGTCTTATTCCAGAATTTTGACTGGAGAAAGAAATAGAAAAAGAAGAGAAGAAACAGAGGGGGAGAAAAGGAGAAAAAGGGGATAAAGGCCCAAGAGGAGGAAAAGAGTAGAACTAGATACAGAAGTAGAAG
This sequence comes from Rhinophrynus dorsalis, assembly GCA_037306005.1. NCBI lineage: Eukaryota > Metazoa > Chordata > Amphibia > Anura > Rhinophrynidae > Rhinophrynus > Rhinophrynus dorsalis. Next base: position 118,590,194 of record CM074722.1, read on the forward strand.
AAGAATGGAAAATCGAGCAAGTCGAGCACCCTCACTGGGAATTTCATCCATACCCCACCCTCTTCCGGAGTGACAGCCCAACTGACCAACAGCAGATCCCAGAGATTTGTGCAATGCCTCTCACAATAAAAATGCGAAGGCGACATCAGCTTCATAGTACTGGAAGCTAGAGGAGCAATTCTGGATCACGGCAACTGGGAATTAAAAGTTAATATTTATTCAAATGGTGCTTTTAACCCCTTGAATGCTAGAGAGGCCTTCAAGGCAATGTTGTAAAATAAGTAACGAGACCTGCCTAGCATTCAAGGGGCTAGGAGCCCAATTTAAAGGAATATGAACACCTAAAAGCAAAATTTGATCTATATAATTTTAAATATCAAGTATTTCCAACTACAAATCAATAAAAATGTGCTATTGTGTTAGATCCCTAAAATGTAATACTTGTAACTGTCCTAATTGGACATATTTGGTTATTTTGTATGCAATTTATAACGAGCGACAAGTGCTAAGCCAGTTAATTAATTGAGATTAGTACCCACCTGACACTCTAGTATTCAGACAGGCTGTTAAAGGAATAGTAATGTATCATGATAAAATATGGTTCCTTCATTCCTTATAGTTGGACAACAGTGCAGAGGGTTAGGACAATGTTCTAATTGGTCTAGTTCATGTGCAATTATATTATACAGTTTTTCCCCTCCCACCCCATTTACATATGTCACTCCTCTTCATTTCACAGGAGAAAGCCGATCCGGATGAACTGCAATGAGGGACAATCTTGTATCAGTATAAGGAAAAAACCTGCCCTGCTTCATCAAGGGTTTGCCTTATATTGATATAAGGAAGACTGTACCTCGTTGCAAGCTGTACGTTCCTATGACCGGATTTTAGATGTGAGGGGAGGCTGCTTGACGTATGTAAAAGGGGCAGGAGAGGGAAACTTTATAATGCCACATGAACTAGACCAATTAGAACATTGTCATAACCCTCTGCACTGTTGTCAAAGTATAAGTAATGAAATAAGTTTATTTTATCATGATACATTAACATCCCTTAACTCATATCAGCCCAGTTACACAAGGTCTTATGGGGGGGGGGGGGGCGAACACAAAGTATTAAAAAAATAAATAAATAATAATAATAATAATACCCAGCGATCAATAAAGTTTCGTTCATAGTAACCCACAACAACAAGAAGTAAAGGCTGACACTCACCCGATAAAGAGTTGATTTATTCAACAAACATGCTGCAATGCACAGTACAGGTGGTGGTGGGTAGACATTTTTCTTCCACAAGCCATGGGGGAGTGCCAACCTTTGCTTCTTGTTGTTGTGAGTTAAAATATTCCATCCCCTCAGCCTAGCCCCATGGCACCCATACCAACCTGGTTCCACTGGTATCAAACAGTCGCACATATACTGACTGACTCCTCTCCCCAGCCTTGTTCCCTTTCCCACAGCTAGCCACAGATCCCCATGGATGCTGTCTGACCCTCCCAGCCCAGACTTGTTCCCTTGCCCACTGGTAGGCACAGATCCCCATGGACACTGTCTGTTAGCATTCCTTTAAAACTGAACTAGGATGTAGATATAAGTGCCTCTCAATTACTTGTTTGTCTAGCTGCAATCATTGAAATACTATTATAATATTTATTATGTGCTGGCATTATTTGGAATCATAAGTTGTTATGAGACTCACCTCAAGATGACAGAACAAACATCTTGCCAAAGAGGAAGATGAGCACCTGTGCTTTCCTCCCTGTTTGTACCGTACGGTACAATTCAACTTCCCCTTTGGCAAATAACCTGTATGTGAGGAGACAGGGACAGACAGCACATAAGCACAGTTCCCTCTTCGGCAAGATGTCTGCGAGGTCGTCTTGAGGTGAGCCTCATACGAATTTATGTTTCCAAGTAATGCCGGCACTTAATAAGCATTATAACAATATTTCAATGATTACTGCTATACTAACAATTAATTTGGGGGCACTTATATCTATGTGATAGTTCCACTTTAAATCAAATGGAATTTGGAGAAAGGTTTTTGCCCCCTATGGTGCAGTTGGTATGCCCCAGAATTGCTCATCTTTTGCCTTCAGAACAAAGCTCAGTTTATGAACAGGATTACCTGGTCAGTGTGACACTCCTAAATAGGACATGTCATAAATACAAGTTTTTGTATATGATCATTTTACTTTCCACTTTGAATATTTACATTGTACAGATAATATAATGAGCTATGTGTGTGCATTAATAAAAGTTCAACACAAAATGCAAACACCAAGCTAATGATTATATATTACAAAAAGAACACCTACTAACATGCCCATTTGATGTTAACCTCTTGATTTAGAGAGGTCTCCAATGCATTACTTTGCAATGCACTTGAAACCTCTCTAGCATTCAAACATTACTGTAATGTCATAACAGATTTACTTTAAACAACATGTGAAACTGACCTCTCTCCATTGTTGACAATAATCCCAGAGTTCTGAGAGTGGTTCCTGTTTAGTGCCATGTCGCTGTGAGCCCCAGGACGGATCCTTGAGTCTGTATTTAGCACTCTGGTAGGACAGAATTCAAGAAGTTACAAGAGAGGGCGGAACAAAAGTACACAGCAGACGTCACTAAATACTGTGTCACATGTCACGTGACCTGGAGGTGGATATTTCCTTTATCTGCTCTCTGCTGTTTATTAGAATGAGCTAACACAAAACAAGGAAGTTAAAGTGGACCTCACACAATAGCATAGGTATAACAAATTAAAGACAACATTTAAAGTGTATATTACTTGTACATAGGTTCATACCATTCTAACTGTTTTATGTAATTAGCTATTTTGCAATGACCAGTTTACAAGAGTTAATTAACCAGCTTGGTAGACAGTTGGCTTCCCAAGCAACTCTTGAGCCACCCCGTTCTCCTTACACTGAGATCTCCCATTCAGTGCAGCGAGGGGGAAAAAGTGCACATGAGTTTTAGGGCTCCTTTTAAATGGAACTGTCACTTTGTAATACTTTGAGTGCCAGAGGGATGTGCAATGTATTGCTAATGCTCTGCCACTCAAAAGGTGTAGTTATGTGATCACACAAATTCTAGTAATGTACTCCTCTCCCATAGAGTGTCCTGAAAATGTTTGATGGACCAAGTACCCAAAGGTGCATGCTCATGTGATACGCTGGCTTCTGGTGCCCCCCACTCACCCCCACGCTGCCAACCATCAAGAGCAATATTATAAGTATGACCAAGTTATGCTGCTGTGCTGTAGAGACCACCCCGGTGCAAACTGTCAATGATCTGCCAATCAGATGCTCTCCAGAGGTACAGATCAGAAAGCTGTCCAAGTTCAGTTCTCAAGGGCCACCAACAGTCCAGGATGTAAGGATTTCCCTGATTAAGTACAGGTGGTCAACCAAAATGAATATTAACTCACCTGTGCTTAATCAGGGAAATCCTTACATCATGGTCTGTTGGTGGCCCTCTAGGACTAAATTCAGTCCTGGAGATATGATCAGCTGACTGAGGGTGATGGGAAGGTATTGATAGGGATAGCAAGGGGTACCATTAGCTGCAAGGCCCCCTTGAGTGACAGGGGGAGATGGCATCTCCGAGTGTCATACAGATGTGAGGAAGAGAGAACCCTTACAAGGCTAGAGTAATATCTGATGCATTGTTTACTCCTCAGACACTCAAAGGTTTGAAATTAAAATACTGTTTTGCCTTCTCCCTTTCCAGACACTCACATACAAAAAGACCCAAACATATTTCCAGACATGCAAATATGTCTATTCACATGTAGAGCTTAATATTGCCCCTTTATACCTCGTTCCAATCCCCTCCATATCAGAGTAATATAATTAATAGCAGATGGAGGGCCACATATTTGCCATCACTTGTATAGGGGTTGTCGGTTTACAACAGCTGTGGACAACCTGTTAAACTCCAGCTGTTAGACTATAATTCCCATTATCCTCAGCCTCGTGTTGACTGATTTGAGGATACTGGGAGTTGTATTCAACAGGAGCTGTACAGTCACCAATCTCTCATCACTTGTGTAGGGGGTAAATGGCTAGGACAAACAAAAAATGTTCCAGTTGCAGAGAAACCTCCATTGCACCTCGATAATGAGATATCATTGCTGCTGCTTTTGTTGTTTCTATACCTAGGCCAAGTTGGTAAAGCTGTAACTCAAACTACAATTCCCATCATCCCCAGATGGCACTGGACAGGAGAAGGTAAGGGAGGGGTTATAGTGGAATATTACTACTGCAGTCAAGTGAGGAGTTATCAGAAGGGGTTACTGTAAAATATTTTAGCTTCAATTACAGAAAGACTTAAAACCAGAGGCTATAAAAGCATTAATGTAGGAGTGTGACGAGTCCATGGAGGGTGGGGTAGAGATTACATGAATAGGTTATGACAGCTGTCATGGAATGGGTTTAAGTGATGCCAGGTCATCCCTTTAACCCTTTCAGTGCCAGAGGGGTACACAACGCATTGCTTTGCAATGCGTTGTGTACCCCTCTGGCACTCAAAGGGTTAAAACTGAATAAATGAAAATGCATAAAACATGCATACGTGATTACCACTGCATGCAACATTTTTATATATGTGTTTAGTTTTTAAAGTAATTAACTGGCAACCCTAGAGGAGTCATACTGTAAAATAGTTGAGCTGCAGTCATGGCAAGAGTTATTAGAAGTTCTCTCTGGCACATCAAAACAGGCTTGTTCTGGGGGAGCAGTCAGGGGACAAGCTTATCACGAGGAATGAAATGCGTTAGGGAAGACTGACCGCTCATGTGCAAGACTACAACTGCCATCATGCCCATTCAGTCAGTGGCTGGCTGTGGATGATGTAATTGTAATCTTCACATCAGGATGGTCTCACATCGCCCATCCCTGACATAGATAGTAACGAGTTACATGGAAAGTTTTCATTTATCCCCATACCTACCAACATTTCAAATGGCCAAAGAGGGACACTTGTGTTTTGTGGGAATTTCTGGGGTGTGTCTGGTGGGTGGGGCATTGCCAAGAATTTTTAGGTAATTTCACGACCTATTGAGTAATGGAATAAATAACGTAGAGCAAAATCAAAGTATTTTATGTACAGAGACTAATGTATAAACTCAGATACTTAAGTTTAAACAAACATTAATGTGAGTTTTATTGCTTTAGAGCAGTGTGATACACTTATATACACACCACAAAGTCTGATCTCCTAAAAAGAGAGACACCAGGGTGGGAAAGAGTGATTTGGATCTAAAAGAGGGACACTTGGGAGGTATGCATCCCACCACGGGTTATCAGGCAATGTACTAACACTACCTAGTAGAGTTTCGCAACGTTAGGCCTCGGACAAACCAACCTGTCAACTTTTCATGATATCCCAGTTTAAAGACGTGAGTAATCAGTGGCCAAATTACCGAGATTAACCCTTTGAGTGCCGGGGAGGTACGTAACTCTGGCACTCAAAGGGTTAAGCTGTAGGTCATTGAAACCTGGCATGTTCGTATCACCAAGGACTGGAGCTGCGAATCGACGGCCTAGTATAAATGTGGGTGTTGTTACTTTATATAGGATACATATAACGCCAGCATCTATCGCACAGAAAAATGCGGAAAACTATCCCACTGACGTGGAACGGTTAATTTAAACCCCGTACACAACTACTCCGCAATGCAGACGTCTGAAGATCAGAGCAGATTACTTTAAATATCTAAGACACTAACAACACAGACATTACTATTTGATGACACTGTAACTACTAATTTGTGCTAATTTAGCTCTAGGTTATCGCTAAAAGCTGCACACACGTACCACTGTCCGGAAGAGCCTACAATGTACTGTACGTTGGAAACCACATCACTTACCTCTCTCGTTGCAGCTGTATTCACCCGAAATATGCAATTTCCTCGCAGCCAGCAGCCATACTCATTATATTACACAACAACACAGATAAACTACAACTCCCAGCAGTCCTACTAGAGTGAATTGCAAAGTATATTGATGCGCGCCATCTAGCGGTTATTGAATTATGAGGCTCATCCTCGTTTGACTCTTGCGAATGTTATTTATTTATTTAGAAAATGTTTTACCAGGAAGAGTACATTGAGATAGCTCTTGTTTTCAAATATGTCCTGGATAGTTTTCAGTAAAGGGTTACGTATTTGCACAAATATACATATAAACATACATACTAAAAATTATATACAGCAATGTAGTTCAAACCGCCTCTGTAAAAGCCAATTTGGCATCCTTGAGGTGTGTTTTTAGATTGGCGTTCCATTTACTTGTACTGTAAAGTAACCAGCTGTTGGTGACAAGATCGCTCATTGTCCTCAGACAGCTGTGTGTGGAGATGAGTGAAATTGTAGTCCCCAACAGCTGGAGGACCAACAGTTGTTTCAGGGTTGTTGGATTTTTTAAGTAATCCCTACAGTGCCATCTACTTGGACTGGGGAATTTATACCTGGACTTGGGGGCCCCCAAAAAGGTTTTGGCCATTAGCTATATTGGAGGAATACAAAGTCAAGTATTGCGTACCAGCCGCTCTTCTGAGAGTATATCACTTTAAATGCAAAAAATAAATTGTAGGGGTAGTCTATGTAATAATAAGATAAATGTACCGTGAACTGAAAGAAAAAGAAGTTTAATTGTGTGTGTGTGTATATATATATATATATATATATATATATATAAAAGAGGTTTAATTTTGTGTGTGTGTGTGTATATATATATATATATATATATATATATATATATATACACACACACACACATAAACGTGGTAAGTGAATAGGATAACGACTTAGCCACCAAGAGTATCAGTGGCTCAGGCACTAAAAACAAACCTGTGGAATGGTGCTCAGAATACTCCAGAATAAATGAATAATGATCACAATCTACTAATATACTAAATGAAATTGCAGAAGTAAATAAAAAGTGAGTGACAATTGAAGAATGATGAGACAATTACGAGAACAAATAATGAAAATGAAATGAAAGAGATGATAACTCAAATGTTAATAATGTAAATAATACATAAAAATAAATCAGTCACTGGATATTAAGGGTAATAGTCCTCTTGAAAATTAAGTCCAATATAAAAATATATATTTACAATAATCAAATAATGTTCCTATTGGACTAATGAACCTTTAGTCAATGTTGTGTAAAACGACAGATATTATCTTGTAATCCAATGAAATGAATAACAAACACATGATGTGATGAATGGACAATGGGATGAAATGAAGACAGATGATGAAGATGAAATGAGATATAGACAGTCACAGTCACTCAATCTCCAAATGGTACGATTTTATTATCTCTTGTGCAGCTCACAAATCATGGTCTTGTAAAGGCCATCAAATCAGTGGAAATCAACATTGCAGTCAGCGCACAAAAGGGAACAAAGAGAAGATGAGAGTATCTAAGCATAGTATATTTTTTAAGATAAATACATATAGAAGACAAATGCGCACTCACTATATGTATGCTTGATAGAAAGGCATCTCGGGGTCCCAGCCCCCAAATAGTCATGAACCTTGTCCTCCTCACTGTCTCTCTGTTCCTCCGATCCATGAGGAGAAAAGTTTGTTAGCGTCCTCCAGGGTGGACTGACCATTCGGGCATTCGGTCACGGACCGAGGGCCCGCGACCGAGGGGGGCCCTCCAGTGCCACCATCAGTTATACAATTTTAAAATAATTATGCGATTGTGACATTTTGGACTTCAGTCCCTGAAGGGACCCGCCCACGCCTATTTAAAGCAGCTGCCAGCTGCACTGTGCTCCATGAGGCACTGAGGCCTCAGTACTGCTGCCTGGCCTGCCATGCTTAATTCAAGGCAGCCGTGCAGCATAATAAGTATAAGTGCAGACCTGCTGTGCTGCACAGCACACCACAACATTGGCCAGGGCAGAATCTAATAGGATTCATTAAATAAAATGTAACATTGTTTCCAGTAGTGTCCCATACTTTATGGTGCAGTTCCCATGATGTTACAAGGGTGAATGCTTAAGGAATGCACTGACTATCTCTGATCATTTACGTGCTAAAAAGGCTGTTAATAAACAAACTAATCTAAACACCAATATACTGAGCCTCTCTGTTCAGTAGCATCACACCAATATCAGTGAGATCTAAATATACTCTTCAGACTCTCCGCGAACCACAACAAGAGAGTTTTATTCATGTGCCAGTATGAGAATTATGAACAGTATATTATTCATTATATATCACTGTAGTGGACATAAGTCCATTTTTAATTTCACTTGGATGTTCTCCACTTGTTTACCATTTTAATTATAAAAGGTAATTATTAAAACTGACTCTTTATAAAACAGGGCTCTTTGTAGTGCAGAACTAGTCTGTTTTACAGCACTCACATATGGTCTCCCTCACAAGGTCGGCCCCAGACCCAGTCAGATCGGAAGATCTTATCCACCTCTTGCTGCCAGTCTGCCAGAGTCCAGACGCAGTCACTGCTGGAGTTGTTAGTCTGTTTGCAAGCGCTTCAGCTTCTCTCTCTCACTCTCTGTGCCTCTTCCTCTTCTTTGCGCATGCTACACAACCATTTGGTCTGCATAGCATGCACATTAATGTCATCACAGCCCGCAGGGGCGCATGATGATGTGGGGGGAGGGACTGTGGGACTCAGTCAGCAGTAGAGCCTGCCATAGGACAGGACGTAAAGTGAGACAACCGCCTCCAAGGAGGGCACACAGCACTGCAGGATCAGGACAGGTCACAGGAGGACTACTGGGGACCCAGACTCACCAGGAGGACCAGTGCAGCAGTGACAGTACAGCAGCAGCAACACAGGTAAGCCAGTAGTATTGCAAATGTTATTTAGATAGATGATTATTGTTGGAACTCTCTGGATTTAACAGCTCTTCATTTGAATATATACCATGAGTGGGGCTTTGAGGTAGCTAGATTTTTTCTTTCACAGAACTTTTTGATGCCAATAGATGAGACGGAATTTATTTTACATGCTATTGAATTTACATTGACCTATAATTTTTTTAAATTTAATAGTCAAATTTATCTTCATATCAAGGGAATGGTGATGGACACCATATTCACGCCAAATTATCCCAACCTTTGTATGGGCTACCTTGAGGGAAGTAAAATCTTTGAGGGGGGCCCTTTAGGCCTGAACTTGGTGCTCTATCTCTGTTTGATTGATGATATTATTGTTTGGAAAGGAGATAGATGTGGATAGGGGCTTTTTTTGACATATATGAAATTTAAGTGGGTGTCACGGTTTTTAGATGAACACTCAGACAGGCTGGTAAGGTTAAAATGACTTTATTGAAAGAGAGCAACAAAGAATAAGGCCCTGGGGCCCACAAGGCAAATCACACAGTGATATACAAATACACAATAGCAATAAGTCTGCAGTACTAGAATAGGTGGACTGGAACAACAGGTTAACAGCTACTAGAGAGACTCTTGACAGGATTAGTGAGGTCGAGGGAAACCCGTTGGAAAGCTGACCAGGTGAACGTACACCGAGGTGCACGTGAAGCGGAACTGGCACTGCCCAGATGCCTGGGCACCAAACCCTGGGAAGCAAAACCATACTGGCCCAAACTGATGGGAATGGCAACAAGGCAACTTAGACCCAGACTGTATGGCAACGAGGCAACTTTGACTCAGACTCAGTCCCCAACTACCGGGCAATCATGGAGTGGCAATGCTACCCTCAGGAAGGGTAGCTGAGACCAAGGTAGCTGCTAGAGACAGACCCTAGAACGCTAGGGGTGGATCGAGGCGACAATAGGCAACTGTAATACAACCAGTGACCACACAACCTGCAGTATGGAATGTGTAATGCTGGCTCTAGCTCGAGGTACTGCAGAGAGCAGTGTAAGCCCTTCCCGGGACTATCCAGGTATCCACAGGGTTAATGGTCAACTCCCAGCGATTGAAAAACTCCCAGAGGGAGTGAGCACAGCGTAACAGGTAGGAAGGCCACAGAGAGAGAGAGATCAGAGTAACACAGTCAGTGTAAGAACACCTGTACTGGTACTTCGAATGTGCACACCGCTAGCAGTGGTTATAGGACCAGCTTAAGCCCAAGCTTAGCATTTGGTAGACAAGAAACAGCTCCACACAGCGCATCACCACAGACAATGCAAAGCCCAGTATCACGATGGCCACCAGGGGTCTCCCAGGGCACAAACGGACACGGATGGTACCGGAGTCGGTTAACCAAACCGGAGACAGTAACGGAACGGAATACCGCCACCAGTGGTCAGCCCTGGAACGAGTCCAATGGCCAGATACAGTCGACAACGGAGTGGGTCTCAGTCTGAAGTGGTCAGACAAGGAGCAGCACACAGCCAGATGTAGTCAGCAATGGAGCGGGTTCTCCAGCCAGCAACAGTCAGCAACGGAGCGGGTTCTCAGCAGGATACGGACAGCTACGGAGCGGGTTCTTCATCCAGATCCAGCCAACAACGGAGCGGGTTCTTCAGCCAGATACAGTCATCACGGAACGGGTTCTCAGCCAGGACACAGTCAGCAACGGAGTGGGTTCTCAGCCAGATACGGTCAGCAACGGAGCAGGTTCTCAGCCAGAATACGGTCAGCAACGGAGCGGGTTCTCAGCCAGGTATGGTCAGCAACAGAGCGGATTCTCAGCCAGATACGGTCAGCAACGGAGCGTAGCAACAGGAACTGCAGGAACAAACTTGTAGTCAGGCAGGCCAGGTCATACACAAATCAGCAAAGCATAGAATAGACTCAGGAACTCGTACACCACGAAAGGGCGCCTAAGGGAGGACATCCCAGGGTATATAAAGGCAAGCCCAGTGTTAGCAATTAATACCAGCCAATCAGAAGGCAGCAGAGAATAACAATGTCGCTGCTCAGCAACAGAAGCACAGGCACTGTGATAGTGGGGTATGAAATTTACAAGTACTGGTAATCCAAGGGTTATCCAGTTTTTGTATTTAGAATTAATGAGTGACCTTGTGAACCACATGAATCTATTTTAAATCAGTAGATTGAAATAGTTATTTAGATTATAACAGTTGCCATTACAGTCGTTATAAAATGTCCCCTGTGGGCAGTTTCAACATATAAAGCAGAACTGTTCTAAGACTAACAGTTTTGATGAACAGTCCTTGAGCCTCAAAAATATTTTTTTAGCAAAATCAGTAAAGTTTAATTGTAGACTCCTACCTATCTTAGAGCTAGGAATTTTACAGATGATGAATTGCCCCAAACAATTTAAAACACAAGAAAAAAACTACATGAAAATACTTTTCCAATGTTTGTCATCAATTATAATTCAGGTATGAGATCTATTCGCAATATTCTTAACAAACATTGGAGTATTGTCAGCGATATGCGCTCACCTTAAGAGTGGAACCAGGCGATTTAGTGCTCGTCTGGGCGGCCAGTCCCCTCTGCTTTCAGTCCCTCTTGGCTTCATGCCGCGTCTCTGTTCTGCCTTCCACATCCAGTCGGCAGAGTGCAGGTGCTAGTCACTGGGAATCCCTCTGGTGACGTTGCAATCCGTTATTAAAGTTACAGGGTCATTTAGTGCTCCACCTCCCAAGTTGTGGGAGGGTATATTACCTGCCTGGACACTACCCCAGTTGCCCTTTCATGGTGTTCCAGTGCAATTGAGTTAGTTTGCTTCTGTGTATGATCCTTGGCCTGTCTATCATTTCTCCTGGTGTCCAGTGTTGTGGCTTGTCTGACTACCCTCTTGGTATTGACCATCGGCTCTGGCTGACTATCCTCTCTGATACTGACATCTGGCTTGTCTGACTTCCCGCTTGGTTTTGACCACCGGCTCTGGCTGACTACCCGCTCTGATACTGACCTCTGGCTTGTCTGACTACCCAACTGGTATTGATCAAAGGCTCTGGCTGACTACTTGCTCTGGTACTGACCCCTGGCTTCCCTATCTATATTGGGCTACTGGCGGCATAGGCCATTACCCGCTCTGGGACTGACTGTAGGCCTGAGTCAGTCTGCTTCTCTATGGTTGCGAGCTATTCCAGTTCTGGAACCTGGCTGGGTCTTACCCCTGGCATCTGGGCGATATCCACTAGTTGCAACCGGTTTACAGTTTGATGCTATTGCACCGTCTCCAGCCATTGAGAATTTACAGGAGCAGCCTCCTATTCCTGGTAGGAATTGCTTGCTTCCAGTTAGGTTCTCTACTCTGTTTGAAAGTCTTGCTTGTGATTACGCATTTATTATCTACCTCGCATTCAATAAAGGTGGTGTTTAAATTACTGTGCTGACTCCTTGTCTATTCATTAGTATCCGTGACAGTACGAAAGGGCCACAATGAGTACTGAAGGTACAGGATTACCACCAGTCCAGAGCATCTTGGCTAGGATGGACAGTCAGGATCAATGTATTGATCAACTGTCCTTTGTCATGCAGACATTGCTCAACCATATGGCTCATTTAGACCGTCCTATTAGTCAACCGGTTTCCTCTGCCGATCCTGTTCCAGCACTGGTTGTTATTCCTGCTCCGGAGCTCACTGTAGCCAGGGGAGCGTCTGCATCCGCCCCGCTTCATCAGTGGAATGAGGGTAACCCAGTACTTTGCCGCGGTTTCCTCAATCACGTAGGCACAGGGCCGGATTTACATCTCAGGAGCCTGTAGGCACAGAACTGTGAAGCGCCCCCCCCCCATTTGCCAACTCCACTGGACACCTCCACAATGCTCATCAGCTCCATATTGCCCCCCATCATCTCCATATTGCCCCTCACTTTGCCCCATCATCTCCATATCCCCTCAAATTGCCCCAACCCCATCAGCTCCAACTTGCCCCCCATCATCTCCATATTGCCCCTCACTTTGCCCCATCATCTCCATATTGCCCCTCAAATTGCCCCAGCCCCATCAGCTCCATATTGCCCCTCATTTTGCCCCATCATCTCCATATCCCCTCAAATTGCCCCAACCCCATCAGCTCCATATTGCCCCTCACTTTGCCCCATCATCTCCATATCCCCTCAAAATGCCCCAACCCCATCATCTCCATATTGCCCCTCACTTTGCCCCATCATCTCCATATCCCCTCAAATTGCCCCAACCCCATCAGCTCCAACTTGCCCCAACCCCATCGGCTCCATATTGACCTCTGCTCCATTAGCTCCGTTTCCTACCTCCCCGGCGGCAGGACATGTCTGTGCCTCCTTGGCACAGTCCTGTAGCTGACTGAGCTCCCGCGCGTCTCCTATTCAGGAATGCAGAGCTCTGCTTTCCTAAAGATGCGACGAGGGAGCTCACCACCTACAGGACTGTGCCAAGGAGGCACAGACATGTCCTGCCGCCGGGGAGGTAGGAAATAGGGAGCGGGGGGCAGGCAGCGCCAGCGAGGTGGCTATTTTTTTATTTATTTATTTATTTATTTAAATCCCAATGGCAGGCGCCCCTCGGTGGTGTGCGCCTGTAGGCAGGTGCCTACTTCGCCTAATGGCAAATCCGGCCCTGCGTAGGCATATACCTTGAGATAGTTTCTCATGTGTTCCCTACTGAGCGGAGTAAAGTAGGGTTCATGATTTTGCTCCTATCTGATAAAGCATTGGCATGGGCCAGTCCATTATGGGAGAATGATAAACCCATCATTTATAATTTTGCTGAATTTGTGGCCTCATTTAAGCGGGCTTTTGATGTTCCAGCTCACTCTGCCTCTGCTGCCAAACACCTTGTGACCATCCGCCAGGGTACCCGTACGGTGGCCGAGTATGCTATCGCGTTCGGTACGTTGGCAGCAGAGGTAGGCTGGAATAATGAAGCATTGGTAGCCACCTTCTCACAGGGGCTATGTGATGATATCAAGGACAAGATTGAGGCCAGGGAGCTACCGGTTGAGTTGGATGATCTGGTATCATTTACCATCCTGATTGACACTCGCATCAGGGAGAGACCTTCCTTTAAGGAGCGCCTGCGGAGGCCTCCAGCTCATTTGGCTCTTACATTCAGTCACCCATCCAGTCCTCCCTCGCCTCCCATGCCTCCTAGTTCGGACATGGCTAGCGGGGAGCCTATGCAGTTAGGTTTTACTCGTCTCTCGGTGGAAGAGAGGGCATTCTGCTGGCGGGAGGGACTTTGCCTATACTGAGGTAAATTTGGACATTTGTTGTGCTCCTGTCCCGTCCGCCCAGGAAACGGGCGCACCTAGAGTTACGTCAGGAACAAACTCTAGTGTGGTGTGTCTCAGTCCCCAGAGAATTTTCAGGATAAACCTTCCCTTGAGATCATCCTGTCATGGGCCAATTCCTCGGTGGTAACTCCGGCTTTGAATGATTCAGGGGAGGAGGGGTATTTCATTGATGCCGACTTTGCAGCTAAACACTCTATTCCGCTGCTTCCGCTGCTGGGCCCCTCCGCTGACTATTGAGGCTATTGATGGTAGACCTCTACAACCTCCTCAGGTCACACATGAAACAATTTCAGTTTCACTGTTGGTGGGGGAGCTTCATTGCAAGGTACTCCAATTTCAGGTCATTCACTCTCCATACTATGCAGTCATTCTGGGGTTTCCTTGGCTCCAGAAGCATAACCCTAGAGAATTTTCAGGATAAACCTTCCCTTGAGATAATCCTGTCATGGGCCAATTCCTCGGTGGTAACTCCAGCTGTGATTGATTCAGGGGAGGAGGGGTATTTCATTGATGCCGACTTTGCAGCTAAACACTCTATTCCGCTGCAGCCCTGGGCCTCTCTGTTGACTATTGAGGCTATTGATGGTAGACCTCTACAACCTCCCCAGGTCACACATGAGACAATTTCAGTTTCACTGTTGGTGGGGGTGCTTCATTGCAAAGTACTCCAATTTCAGGTCATTCACTCTGCATACTATGCAGTCATTCTGGGGTTTCCTTGGCTCCAGAAGCATAACCCTAGGTTTGATTCGCGAACTTGCGACATTTTGTCCTGGTCTCTTCAATGTGAGTAGTCATGTCTCCACCGCCCTACAAGAATGTTGTGAATGGCTGCCTCCTCCTCCTCCGCCTTACCCGAGGAGTATAGTGCCTACAGTGACGTTTTTAACAAAGTGCAGGCCACTTCCTTACCTCCTCACAGGCCGTATGATTGTATGACTGACTTGGTGCAGGGGGCCATTCCTCCTAAGGGTCCTGTGTACCCTCTGTCGATGGCCGAGAATATGGCCATGGAGGATTATGTAGTGGATGCACTCTCCAGAGGTATCATTCATAAATCCACCTCCCCAGCCGGGGCAGGATTCTTTTTTGTTAAAAAGAAGGATGGAGAACTGAGGCAATGCATTGCCTCAAGAATGCCTGTCTGATTCCTTTGATCACAGAACTGTTTGAGTGGCTGAGGGGTTAATCGTTCTTCACTAAGCTTGATCTTCTGACTGCTTATAATTTGGTGCGAATTAGAGAGGGTGATGAATGGAAGAAGGTGTTTAACTCCGGGAGCGGGCATTACGAGTATCTGGTAATGCCCTTCGGACTTTGCAACGCTCCCGCTGTCTTCCAGGAATTCATTAACAATGTATTAAGAAACCTTCTACAGAGTTGTGTGGTTGTCTATTTGGATGACATTCTCATCTACTCCCCGAATCTGGAGCAACACCGCGCACATGTTGTTAGGGTGTTAAAACTCCTTCGTTACAATAACCTGTTTTGCAAAGTGGAAGGTGACCTTCCTGGGTTACATGATCTCTTCCTCCGGGTTGGCTATGGATCCTCTCAAACTTTCTCCGGTACTCTAATGGCCCCTTCCAGTGGGTCTTAAGGCGATTCAGCGATTCTTGGGCTTTTCTAATTATTATCAGAAGTTTATAAATCAATTTTCCACTATTGTCCAACCTCTTACGGACATGACACACAAGGGTGCTAATACTTCCGAGTGGTCTCCAGATGCTCTTCGGGCATTTGAAACCCTTAAATCAGTGTTTGCAGCTGCTCCTCTTTTGAAACATCCGAATCTGAGTTGCCATTCACGTTGAAGGTTGATGCGTCTGAGTTGGGAGTAGGCGGCCTCCTGTCTCATTGGTCTTCTCCAGGTGCACCATTACTTCTTTGTGGATTATTTTCCTGGAAACTTTCCAAATCAGAGACATTGTATGAGATTTGGGACCGCAAATTATTTGCCATTGTCCTGGCTCTTCGTGAGTGGCAGCACTTACTAGAGAGTACTTGCGTTCCCATCCTCATCCTTTCTGAGGCTAAAGCCTGTCCCCACGGCAGATGGGTTCTGTTCTTATCTTGCTTCAATTATGTTGTGTGTTTCTGCCTAGTACCAAAAACATTAGGGCTGACGCCCTCTCTTGCCAGTTCGGTTCTCTGTCTAAGAAGGATTGTACTCCCATGCCTGTCATTCCGCCTGATCATATTTTGGCAACCATCTGCACTAGCATTACCTCTTCTTTGGGGAAAGAGATCTTGGCTTCTCAGGGGACGGCTCCAGCCAACAAGCCTCATGGAAAATGCTTTGTGCCTGAAACCTTAAGGGCTAAATTACTCAAGACCTATCATTCTTCCAAAGCAGCAGGACACATTGAAAGAAATAAACTTTTTTGGTGGCCTAGTATCACGATGTCTCTGCTTTCGTAGCAGCTTGTCATATGTGCGCTAAAACTAAGACTCCACGAAACCTCCAGGTGGGTCTTCTTCACCCTGTTCCGAATGGGAAGCGTCCATGTCTCACATCTTTATTGACTTTAGGGTGGAACTGCCATTATCAGATGGATTCACAGTTATTCTTATGATTGTGGATTAATTTTCCAAGTTGGTGTATTTTGTACCTCTTAAAGAACTGCCTACTGCTCAGCAGTTGGCTGTTATTTTCACTAAAGAGGTCTTTTGCCTCCATGGGGTTCTCAAAGTGATCGTGATGGATCTAGGAAGCCAGTTTGAGTCATGCTTTTGGAGAGCTTTCTGTACACAGTTGGGTATCCAGCTTTCTTTCTCCTCCACCTACCACCCCCAGTCGAATGGTGCGGCAGACAGATCGAATCAGGCCTTGGAACAGTTCCTGCGTTGTTATGTCTCGGACTATCACAGCAATTGGGCGTGCCTGTCACGTGGGTGGAGTTTGCCCGGAATTGTGCCATTAACTTGTCGACCCAGAGTTCTCCGTTTTTGATTAACTATGGTTTCCAGCCATTGGTACTTCCTGAGTCATTTGAGGCACAAAATATTCCAGCTCTGGAAGAACATTTAAGGGAACTCCGACCACATGGGTATGGGTTCAGAGAACCCTACAATGGTCCACACAATGGCAAAAAAGGCAGGCCGATTGTAGACGGTTGCCGGCACAGGTATTTCAGGTGGGGGAGAGAGTCTGGCTGTCTGGTGCATTGGAAGGGATATGGGCCTGAGGAACGTTCCTGGGTCACTTCTACGGATGCTCCCGCTCTCATTAGGAGATTTCATCTCCATTTTCCTTCTAAACCTCAGCCACTCCTGAGGGGAGAGATAGTTGAGAGGGAGGTACTGGCAGCGCTATGCGCTTACCTTTAGAGGGGAACCAGGAGCTTTGTTTTCCCGTCTGGGTGGCCGGTCCCCTCTGCTTTCAGTCCTCTCAGCTGCATGCCACGTCTTTGTTCTGCCTTTCCGCATCCGGTTGGCAGAGTGCGGGCGCGCGTCACTGGGAATCCCTCTGGTGACATTGCATTCCATTCTTAAAGTGACAGGGTCATTTAGTGCTCCACCTCCCAAGTTTTGGGAGGGCATATTACCTTCTGGACACTACCTCAGTTGCCCTTTCGTGGTGTTCCAGTGCTTCTGTGTATGATCCTTGGCCTGTCTATCATTTCTCCTGGTGTCCAGTGTTGTGGTTTGTCTGACTACCCGCTTGGTATTGACCATCGGCTCTGGCTGACTACCTGGTCTGATACTGACCTCTGGCTTGTCTGACTACCCTCTTGGTATTGACCATCGGCTCTGGCTGACTACCCGCTCTGATACTGACCTCTGGCTTGTCTGACTACCAGCTTGGTTTTGACCACCAGCTCTGACTGACTACCCTCTCTGATACTGACCTCTGGCTTGTCTGACTACCCACTTGGTATTGACCATCGACTCAGGCTGACTACTCGCTCTGGTACTGACCCCTGGCTTCCCTATCTATATTGGGCTACTGGCGTGTAGGCCATTACCCGCTCTGGGACTGACTGTAGGCCTGAGTCATTATGCTTCTCTATTGTTACGAGCTATTCCAGTTGAGGAACCTGGCTGGGTCTTACCCCTGGCATCTGGGCGATATCCATTAGTTGAGACTGGTTCCCATTGGGAACGTGCCTGGGTCCCAGTTCCAGTTTGATGCTATTGCACCATCTCCAGCCATTGAGACCTTTCAGGAGCAGCCTCCTATTTCTGGTAGGAGTCGCTTGCTTCCAGTTAGGTTCTCTACTCTCTTTGAAAGTCTCGCTTGTGATTACGCATTTATTATCTACCTCACATTCAATAAAGATGGTGTTTAAATTACTGTACTGACTCCATGTCTATTCATTGGTGTCTGTGTCAGTTATATTACGTAATGACACTCTCTTGAAAAGCTCAATACCAAGAAGACAGAAAGCAGTTTTTCAGAGAACAAAAAGTCTGAAAATAGTTTTGCTTCTAGTAAATTTAATTCTACTATTAATCAGAACAAAAGTCTGAAAATAGTTTTGCTCATAGTAAGTTTAATTCCACTATTAATAAGAAACATAATCAAAAACACTTGTATTTAAGAAATAGTGGTGAGAGTAATGCCATCTGTTCTAAGTTCCCAGTTAGAGGAGCTTTTAGATGCTCTTCAAGGAAATGTTTGATTTGTCCTTTATAGAAAATTGAATAATTATGTTCAGATCAACAGTTACTTCAGAAACATTTGAATCTGGAACCTTTATGAATTGTTGTTCAAGATATGTTGTGTATCTGCTTTTGTACTCTTGTGGCCTGCAATATGCGGGAGTACTACTCAATATTTGAGGACAAGAATTGGTTAATATAAATGCAATATCATTAATGGTTTTCAGTTTCATAGTGTTACTCAAAACTTTTTGACAGGTTCTCTTACAGTAATCCCTAAAATTTGTATCACCATCACCCTCATATGATCGCTTATGCAAACTTATGATGAGAGAATCATATTGGATTTTTAGATTAGACACATTATGTTCACAAGGACTAAATTATACAGTCAATACAGTTTGGCGATCCTTTTTTTTCCCTTCACAGGTTTATCTAAATACTGATTTCAATAATAACAACCTACCTCCTATCTCTCAAACATGTATCCCCCCTCACAGTTCTTTCATAGATGTCAGTGCTCTAGCTGACAGAAGGAGATTCTTGTCATTTGACCACCTGGCGGCTCTTCAGCAGAGCCGAAATAGCGCTATTTAGAAAGAAATACTTCACTGGAACGGCCTAAAAAGTGTGCTTGCAAACCAGCACATTTTGTAGACTGTTCCAATGAAGTATTTCTTTCTAGATAGTGTTATTTCGGCTCTGCTGAAGAGTCACCAGCCGGTCCTGGGACCAGGATCTCTTTCTGTCAGCTACAGCGCTGACGTCTATGAAAGGAGTGTGAGGGGGAACTTTAGCAGCTTATATCTCTCAAACAATACATGTTTGAGAGACGGGAGGTAGGTCATTGCATTTATATTTTTACTATGTACACTATTAACCCTTTGAGTGCCAGAGGGGTACGCAACGCATTGCAAAGCAATGCGTTGCGTACCCCTCTGGCACTCAAAGGGTTAAGCTTTTCTATTAGTAACCATTACTATCCCTTTAATAATATTTATAAAAGCATAACTGGAGTTATTCTGGAGCAAACCAACTACACTATAGGGGACAAATACAAATTCCTGTTAAATTAAATTGGGGTTTTAACCACTTGATTGAAGCTAAGCAATGCATTGGACACCTCTCTAGCATTCAAGTGGTTAAAAGGCTTTATTCAAGTGCATGGGAATTTAGGAATGTTTATTTGTCCCCTATGTTGCAGTTGGTTTACACCAGAATAACTCCAGTTTACTTTTATAAATATGAGCCAGTGAGTCTGTGAGGTGGTATTTGGCTTGGTTGTTTGCTGTACTTTTTCAGTAAATGTGTAACACTAAGTGCTTTGCTATTTTGCTTTTGTTTCTATGACAATATATTTCAGACAAAGGAAAGGGCCGGAACACAAAGTCACACTCTGGCGCTGCAAAAAGAAAAAAAAGAAAAAGCAAGTGATTCCAACTCCAGTTTTCAACAGTTTTTTTTTAACCCTTTGAGTGTCCCATTTAGACCAATGGGGATTTTGAGAATTTATGTTCGTCTAATGTGGTTAGTTAGTGCAGAATTGCACCTCTTTAGCTTTCTGAATATGGCATTTAGGCTCTCTCTTGATCTCTAATATTCCTGCCTATCTAGCTAGTGTAGCGGTTTTCAAATTCATAATGTGGTGGAACTTTTTCATGTCAGATTTAATCCCTATGGAATCCTTAACCCTTAGAGTGCCAGAGAGGTACGCAACACATTGCAAAGCAATGTGTTGCATACCCCTCTGGCACTCAAAGGGTTAAACTCCAGTTAAAGACACATAGTAGTGAGAGCAACTGGATTTGAAAATTGTTTGGTATTAGAAACTTAAAGGGTTAGTAATGCCTGCTGTTAATAAACTTTAATATTGTAGATATTAAAAATATAAATTCAATGATCTATGTGTTGTCTCTCAACAGCTGACAGCAGGAGATTCAGGTCGTGTGACATGACGCGGCTCTTCAGCAGAGCCAAAATAGCACTAAAGGGAAATTATTCTTTGGAATGGTCTACAAAGTGTGCATGGTTTGCAAGCGCACTTTGTAGACCTTTCGAATTAAGTATTTCTTTTTAGATAGCTCTATTCAGCTCTGCTGAAGAGCCGCTGTCGGGTTGCACGACTTTAATCTCCTGCTGTCAGCTAGAGGCTGACGTCAGTGAAAGGGGCAGGAGGGGGAACTTTAAAACCTTATATCTCTAAAATATACAAGTTTCAGAGACAACACATACATCATTGAATTTATATTTTTAATGTCTAAAATATTAAAGTTTATATTAACAGCAGTCATTACTATCACTTTAAGCTTAATGTATTAGGCTTATTACAACAGAAATCTTAAAGAAAAATATGATAGTCTTCAACATATTCACTGGTAGTTACAGAATCAAACAGACTAAAACCCAACCTTAATTCCCTAACTGCCATTATTTGAAGTGTAACTATACCCTAGAAATGTGTCTCTTAATCTTCTTAACCCTTTGAGTGCCACAGAGATATCCATCACATTGCAACATAGTGAAATCGAAAGACTTACAGTACTTCAGTAGGTGCAAATTTAGGTATAACCATATATTTTGCATCATGACTTCTGGGTATGTACGATAATGTGCATACGTTTTAGGCAGGTGTGAAAAAATGCTGTAAATTTACAATTCTTTCAAAAATAGACTTGTTAATAGTTTATATTCATCAATTAACAAAATGGATAGTGAGTGAACAGAAGAAAACTCTAAATCAAATCAATATTTGGCATGACCACCCTTTGCCTTCAAAACAGCATCAATTCTTCTAGGCACACTTGCACAAATTCAGGGATTTTGTAGGCATATAGTCAGGTGTATAATCAAACAGTTATACCAAACAGGTGCTAATGATCATAAATTTAATATGTAGGTTGAAACACAATTATTAACTGAAACAGAAACAGCTGTGTAGGAAGAATAAAACTGGGCGAGGAACAGCCAAACTCAGCTAACAAGGTGAGGTTGCTGAAGACAGTATATGACTTTTGACATTAAACTAAGGTAAGACTGAGCACAGCAACAACACACAAGGTAGTTATACTGCATCAGCAAGGTATCTCCCAGGAAGAAATGTCAAAGCAGACAGGGGGTTTCCAGATGTACCGTCCAAGCTCTTTTGAAGAAGCACAAAGGAACAGGCAATGTTGAGGACCCTAGACACAGTGGTTGGCCAAGGAAACTTAGTGCAGCAGATGAAAGACACATGCTTACTTCCCTTCACAGTCAGAAGATGCCCAGCAGTGCAATCAGCTCAGAATTGGCATAAAACAGTGGGACCCTGGTACACCCATATACTGTCCGGAGAACTCTGGTCAGCAGTGGTCTTCATGGAAGACTTGCGACCAAAAAGCCATACTCTATTGTGGAAACAAGGCCAAGCTACTCAACTATGCATGAAAACACAGGAACTGGGGTGAAGAAAAATGGCAGCAGGTATACTGGACTGATGATTCAAAATGTAAAATATTTGACTGTAGCAGATAGCAGTTTGTTCACCAAAGGCTGGAGAGCGGAAAGAAAGTGTGTCTGCAGGCAACAGTGAAGCATGGTGGGGGTTCCTGGCAAGTTTGGGGCTGCATATCTGCAAATGGAGTTGGGGATTTGGTTGGAATTAATGGTATCCTCAATGTTGAAAAGTACAAGCTGATACGTATCCATCATGCAGTACTATCAGGGAGGCATCTGATTGGCCCCAAATTTATTCTGCAGCATCATGACAACGAGCCCAAACATACAGCCAAAATCATTAGGAACTATCTTCAGCATAAAGAACAAGGAGTCCTGGAAGTGATGTTATGGCCCCCACAGAGCCCTGATCTCAACATCATCGAGTCTGTCCTGGATTACATGAGAGAGAAACAACGAGGCTGCCTTAATCCACAGAAGAACTGTGGTTAGTTTTCCAAGACGTTTGGAACAACCTACCTGCTGGGTTCCTTAAAAAACTGTGCACATGTACCTAGAAAAATTGATGCTGTTTTGATTTAGATTTTTCTTCTGTTCACTCACTGTGCATTTTTTTAATTCATAAATATAAACTATTAACATGTCTATTTCTGAAAAAAATTCTTACTTTACAGCATTTTTTCACACCTGCCTAAAACATTTGCACATTACTCTATGAATATCACACACAACAGGGTCCAAATGTCTGAGTCCACCATCACCAACTAGTTTTATTTGGTCATTTATTAAAAAGTAGTAAAATATTATAATCAGTCGATACTTATTGTTCAGGAATAAATGATTTAATACTGAGACAAATCAATTTTGTATCTGTTAAATCTTTATGTGACATTGCCATTTATATGAGTATCTTCTTCACACACAATTTGCTTATACATTTTCAAAACTTTCATGTGAGGAGATGAACACATGAGAGGCTAACACCACAGTGTGTACAACCTACAATTAAATATGGTACAAGAAATATTAAGGTGTGGGGATGCTTTGCCTATTCTGGGCTTGGTGACTTGCACAAGATCAACTACACTTTGACCAAAGAGAAGTACCACTCTATTCTGCAGAGGCATGCAATCCCTTCTGTCTTAACCCCTTGAATGCCAGAGGGGTACACAAACACATTGCCAAGCAATGCATTGTGTACACCTCTGGCACTCAGATGGTTAAAGTTGTGCAGCAGAGGATTAATTTTCCAGCAGGAGGACAATCCTAAACACACAGCCGTAGCTGTGGCATGCATATTTGAAGTTGAAGGAAGAGCAAGAGTAATTTGAATGGCTTTCCCGCCTCCGTCACCGGACATGCACCCCATTGTTCAATGGGAACATTTGAAAAGGAAAAGTGAGAATCACACAGTCATAACTCTAGACAGTCTCTGGGATGCTCTAAAGAAGTGCCGGAATAACATGGATTGTAACATTCTGAACAAACTTGTAGAATCAATGTCAAACAGAATTAAAGCAGTCATTAAGGCAAATGGTAGTAATACCTAATACTGAGAATTTTTGATTTTCAGTATGTACTAATGAACATATTTTTCACTTTTATAAATGAAAATGATGTATTTTTGTTTGAGAAATACTGTATATTTTATTCGTTTTTCAGAAATGCTGAGATATGGTGGTAGTGTACTCAGACTTTTGGACCTTATTGTGTATAAGAGGAACGTACACCTAGGATAAAGGTCCCCTTTAATGTGATACATGGTACACCTTGTACTTTTTTAGGAAAGAGAACCAAGCCAGAGAACCACTGCCCTAGAGTGCCCGATACCAAGAGTGAGAGTGGGTTTCTTTATTTAACCCCTTAAGGACCATTGACGTGGCAGGACTGTCACGCTGGTCCGGCACTTAAGGACCAGCGACGGTCCTGGCATGTCACGTACTTTTACTTACCGTGCTCCTTTAGGAGCGCGGTGAGTAATACCGGGGACTGAAGTTGATCGCTCCAAGACCGGTGCAATCTCATTCAGTGCCCCGTTTGGCGTGCCGCCCCACGTGATCACTCACGTGGGAAGGCACGTCAAAGTTTCCTATGTGGTCCTTAAGGGACAGAACCCCCCCACCCGGACCACTGGTCCTTAAGGGGTTAATGTTGGGTTTGGTGAATTGTGAGGGCTGGAGAATGAAGAGTCACACACAGGCTCACTTAAGGGGAACAATCCATTTATTTTAGCAGTGGCTAAGATACAACATTTCAGGCAGCTATCAACCACCCTTCATCATGTGTAACATAAATGAGTAAAAAACTGGCCTATATACATATTAAGGGATCACAGAGATCCAAATAAGGGATCATAATGATCCATATACTTACAAAATGAGTGCTAAAGTGAATAAACAAGATATTGCCAACATCTAGTGACTAAAATGTGAACATGATATAAAAATACATTGTATCAACATGTTAAAATCAATATAACATCAATATATATATCAAAATATGTTTGACCCATATCATGGGAATATATCTGCAACAATTTATATATATGTATGTATGTATATCTTTATTTATATGGCGCCACACAATTTACGCAGAGCCTTACAATAGACATATGTTACAATAAATAAGAGGGGATAAAATAAGTGCCACAGTCATAGAAACAAAAGGAGAGGTCCCTGCCCAAAGAGCTTACAGTCTAAACTGGTAATAGGAGCAAGACAACAGCGTATATATATCAAAAACACATCGCTCTTACAGAGGAAAGTATATTGCATGTGGTTACATGAATTAATTTGGCTTATTCAGAATCTTCAGCTATATTTTCAAGTTGCAATTAACCATATTTATAAAGACAAATTGAGGTTATTCTGGAGTAAACCAACTCCACCACAGGGTACGTATAATTCCTAAATTCCCATGCACTGAAATAGAACTTTTTAACCCCTTGAATGCTTAGAGAGGTCTCCAATGCATTGCTTTGTAATGCATCGGAGACCTTTCTCACATTCAAGGGGTTAAAAGCTCTATTTAATTTAAGAAGAAGTTTTATTTGTCATGGCGGAGTTGGTTTACTCCAGAATAACTCCAGTTCGCTTTTATAAATATGGATCATTGTAACTGAAAATGTAGCCGAAGATTCCAAACAAGTCAAATTCACCTGTAACACGTAACCGATGCATTATGCTTCTTTGTAAAATCCTTACTACCCTGAATTTCCTCCAAAATCCTCCATCTCAGTTGAGACACTTTGAACTTGATTCTAGTTTGTCCAGTAAAATAGCATGAATATTGGGAACATCAAAGCACAAAAGCTAACGATCAGTGCCTGACACACTGTCAAGCACTGATCGTTAGCGCAAACGCACAGTCACCCTCCCAAACACTAACCCTACACTACCCCTAACAGTAAAGTACAACAATACTACCCCTAACACTAGCCTAATTTCCAGATCTGTGTAACACTTACCTGTCATCCACTGTCCATCTTCTTTAATCTTCCTTCTTCTGTTCTCTTTAATCTTCTTATCTTCTTTTTCTTCTTTTCTATAAAATAAAATGTCAATGCAAGTTTAATAAAAAAAAAATAAATAAAAGATATGCCATAGTTAACCTTTTGAGTGCCAGAGGGGTACCCCTCTGGTACTCAAAGGGTTAAATGCAGTGTTGCTTATCCTTTAAAAAATAAAATTCAATCAGTCCTTTTAAAATAAATAAGTAATATCGCCACTGGCTCCATTGGCAGTAATATCTACCCACTCCATACGTAAAGAGCCGTTGCCCAAGTCCCAGTGAGGAAATTTTGAACAGAGACAGGCTTTTCAAAATGGATGCCAACCTCCAATTGGCTGGGATGTGTGCTTACGCACCTCCCAACTAATCAGCTTCTTGTGGGGGGAGTGACGAAAACAATTGGAGGCTGGTATCCATTTTGAACAGAGACTGGTCATACAAAAAGCCAGTTTCTGATCAAAATCCCCTCATTGGGACTTATGGGGGGGGGGGTCTGTGCCAGTAAACATTGCTGCTGCCGCCAGCGGGGCCAGCAGAGGAGGCAGCAGCGGAATTTTCTTTAAGCATGAAGATGGCTTTTTGAATCGTGGGACAACAGATATTATTTATTTTAAAAGGACTGATAGAATTTTATTTTTAATGGATATCCAACACTGCATTTAACCCTATGAGTGCAGGAGGAATTCCCCTCTGGCACTGAAAGAGTTAACAATGGCATATCTTGGGGGCAATTTTTAATTTAACTAAACTTGCATTGACATTTTATTTTATAAGAAAGAAGATAAAGAAGATAAGAAAAAGAACTTTAGAGAACAGAAGAAGGAAGATTGAAGAAGAAGATGGACAGTAGCTGACCAGGGTGCTGGAGACTCCGCTGGACATCAGGATTACTGGTAAGTGTCAATGGCTGTATTTGTAACTTAGTTGGATTAACCCTGGTAGTGCCAGTGGGGTATGCATACGCCACTGGCACTCATAGTGTTAATTCTACTAAAATTTGACACATTTTTTCAGTACATTGGATGTACTGATATGGGGCTTGGGGCCATTGGGGACTTTTTTTAATATATATATATATATATATATATATATATATATATATATATATATATTTTTTTTTTTTTTTTTTTTTTTTTTTTTTTTATACTTGTGCATTGGCACTTTGGAGATGTTAAGGGACTCTGACCCCAGAAAAACTGGGTGCAGATTTTCACACAATAAAGTGGGTCCCTTAATCCTTTGAGTGCCAAAGGGCTACGCAACACATTGGTTAATGGATTTTAGTGCCTAATGCATAGAACTGAATTGCATATGTCGGCATTGTAGTTTTTTCAATGGGCGAAAATGCCCGCACATTTATAGAACAACGTGTTTTTGTTTTTTTTTAATCTGGTATTTTTTCACAGCACAAGTAATTGAGCAGCTTACTGTGCTTGAAAAAATACTGTCGGCTGCTTTTTTTGTTTGTTTGTTTTTTTTGCCATTGGGGGGAATTGAATCAAGCCCTCTATGTTTATATTGAAAAAAGAAATCTTCCACTTTAAGCTACATATCTTTTGCTTTCTCCTTATGGCCCTCAAAGGATTCTTTACATCAATGCTGAGAGCTCATTAACAATGGTCAAAGTAAGAGTACAGTTCCTGCACATTTTCATGATATGGGGGGGGGGGAAGAAAAGAGGCTTTGAGTGATATATCACTTTCTCTCCATTACATTTTATAAAGCTGTGGGATATCTGAGGTGCTGACTTGAGTGATCAACGAGTACACAAGATGTAGAAACTCTCTTACCTGTGTACTCGATAATCACTCCGGCCAGCACATCAGACATCACACAACTTTACAAGCCTCTCACATTTAATACACAGGTATACTGAGAGGAGATTGCCCTTGGCACGCCTGGCCCTAGATACACCCCCTTATTTAAAATTACTTTAGTTTATAACCCTTTGACTGCCATGGGTACCCCTCTGCCACTCAAATGGTTAGAGTTTCTGTAGGCAGTGGTTGTGAGGGGGGCCCTGGACAATCTGTTTCATACAGTATTGATGCATCAGCCTCAGTTGCCTTAGTGAACTCAGAAGTGGCAGAGAAGGCCATTTGGAACAGATGGCTCTGAACTGTATGAAACTGAGGACAGTGCATGGCCCCATCACCATTACCTACAGAAATATAAACTAAGAGTGTAGCCCATGGGGGGGGTGCTTTTGACACAGGGTCCCCTACACTGCTGGAGCTGCTGGAGCCTTCCATTACACCACTGCTGCAACTGACTTGGGAATGATGGACACTGTAGTCCCCAACAGCTGGAGAGCCAAAGAATACCTACCTCTGAATACTTTTTCAGGTGACTTCTACCCCTGGGATTTCTAGCATATGAACGATTAGAATGGTAAATTCTGGGCTCAGTCACATGACCTGGATATACCCAATATGGATTACAGATACATGTTAAATTGTGATCATTGTCTAGTTCTGGTTTCCATCTCATCTTTTGGAGTCATTTTTCTAGTCATTTGGAGACATGTATAATATATAACATTTTACAGATTATTTTTATTGCTATTAAAATATTCAATAGCCTTGACAATGTAATTCAGCTTCATAATACAGGTGAGGACTGGAAGCTGAATATGTTTTCTTAGGAAACCTACAGACTGGATACTTATATCAACAGCTTCACATAGAGAACAATTAGGAAAAATGTGGCCAATTGAAGTTAATTATCTATGGAGTATCTCTACAGGTTATAAAACCATTATTAGTTTTGTCAGACAGCATCATTGGAGGCAGTGAAAAACCATAATAAATTGGAAGCACTGAAATACTCAATAATAAATATCAAGATTCATAGTTAGTGTTTCCATAGAATATGTTCCTTTGTCAGGATGTAGAAAATGGCCCATTAAAATATAATAAGTAGCACTGTGTTTTGGGCGAAATCTTATAGGATCAATATTTAGAAAATGTGGACCTAAACAGCACCTCAGGGATGCTTCTTCCTTAATGTTTACCACAAGAAAGCCTTGAGGCAGATTCTAGACATTTGGTGCAAGCCTAGTTTTTTGCCTTTCGTCTTCTAATATACACCCTTCTCTTCACAGAGTAGGGCCGGTGAGGGGGCTCGGTGAGTTTCTCTTTCCTCTGCAGGAAAGTGGAGGTGATCCGCGGAAGAGAACCGGGGTTCCTGGGAGCCATTCGCAGTCTGTTCCTAAGGAAAGCCTTGTTGATGCCATCCAAACGGTCATTTAGTTCTCCTATGCGTTTTTTCAAAGCATTTATATCCCTTAGAAAGTTATCAAGAGCTTCAGAGAGAGGCCGTATTCTATAGAAACATATGATTCAATACAAGAGGATAAGAAATTATATATAAAATAAATTTTGCTTTCTGTTAACTGTTAAGTTTATGAACCTTTTAATGACCAGAAGGGTGTGCAATGTATTGTGAAGTAATTCATTGGCCTCCCTTCTAGTCCTTAAAGGGTTAAATTAAAAACAAGACGTTAAGGCCTAGTTCACACTGGTGACTTTGTTACAACTTTGTTGTAACATTATGTTGCATTTACACATGATTTTTGAAAATAATTGTAGCTAAAAAAGTCACCCATGTGAAAACAACGACAATTTTTCTATGAAGCTTGTTCTTACAACAAAGATGCTGCAACAAAGTCACCAGTGTGGACTAGGCCTTAGGGAAAAGTACAAAAAAAAGTGGAACGATTTTGGCGAAAACCAACTGCACCATAGTGAACAAATAACAATGTTGGTTTTAACTCACTGAATGTTAGAGAAGGTAACTGAACATTACATTAGACTTGTTAGAAAGGGTAAAAGAAAATGAAAACCACTGTGGTGCTCCACAGAAGTGGCAAATATAGTAAAGGAGAAAAAAAGTAGCATTTAGGATAAGCAGATGCAGAAGGAGAAAGACATGTGTATGTACAAAACAAGGCTGAAGGAGAGGCTAAATACATTATTACATGTACCAAATCTCATACAGAAAAGAACACTGACCAGTCAATAAAAATGGAGACAAAACATATTTTTGATATATAAGTGAAAGAGACAAAATGAAACAAAGAATAGACAGACTGAAGACAAAGGATGAGAGATATATAAATGATAGTAAAGGTCTAGCTGACTGCCTCAATGAAGAATATTTCTGTTCAGTTTTGACAGAGAAAGGTGAAGGGAAGGGGCCTCTGTTAGAAAAAAGAAATAGTGAGACGTATGAAACATGCATGTTTACAGAGGAAGAAGCTCTACTTCAGCTCTCTAATGTACAAACAGATAAGTCTAT
The DNA here is from genome assembly GCA_037306005.1 of Rhinophrynus dorsalis. Classification (NCBI taxonomy): domain Eukaryota; kingdom Metazoa; phylum Chordata; class Amphibia; order Anura; family Rhinophrynidae; genus Rhinophrynus; species Rhinophrynus dorsalis. The sequence goes on from CM074722.1 coordinate 118,620,196, forward strand.
GGGACCAGATGGAATACACAGAAAGTTATTAAAGTTATTAGGAGTGTGCTGGCAAAACCTATAATAAAATTATCAGCCACTATTGATAGAAGTAGTTCCAGAATATTTGAAGTCAGCAAATGTGGAACTACTTCAAAAAAAAGGTAGTAGGTAAGTGTCTGGCAACTACAGACCAGTAAGTATTACGTCAGTAGGAGAAGATTAATGGAAACCATGTTAAAGTAAAGATTTGTTAAATATCTGAACTTTCTGCCAGGAGACTTATCAAACTGACATAGCTTTTTTTGACTGGGTAACTAAAATAACAGATTTAGTGTAGCCCCCCCGCAAATTCTGTTAAGTGACCCATATGCCCCTCCCATGTAATTATGCCCTTCTCCCACTTTTACACCCCTCTCTCATAATAACAACAGCATCAATAATGAAACATATGATTCCACAGCACCCCTCAATCACCTGTTCTAAACATATTCAATGGTGCATAACAACATTTCATAGTCTTATAATACAATAGATCATGCATTAGCCCTCATAGTCCCCTGTATTACAATAACCACCTGTAGGGAAAGTTGGAGGGAGAAAGTAATTTGAAGGGTTGAGGGAGAGAGGAAGGAAGAAGCAAGAGGGAGAGATGGAGGAAGAAACAAGAGGGGTGAGGGAGCAAGAAGCAAGAGAGAGGAAGAAGTGAGAGGGAGGAAGAAGAGAGAGGGAGGCAGAAGCAAGGGGAAAGTGGGAGAAAGAAGATGGAAAAATATAGTTAGAGAATGTACAGAGTAAAAGAAAAGATTGGTGGAATGAACAAGATGTAAAAATGGAGGAAGGAAAATTAAAATGAAGATAGGAAAATATGGGGGGATGATGGAGTAGAATTAGATATGGCCGGAGGGACTACGGAAAGAAGGAGGGAGAAAGAAAATGGATGAAAGTGGGGAAGCTGGGGTAAGGATACAGTGGGAACACTGAGAGAGGCCATGGCCAGGGCAGAAAGAGAGAGAGGCCCTTGGGAGAGCTGAAGGAGAGAAAGCCCCAGAGGATGGCTGAAATAGAGGTGGGTACTAGGCTGGGACGGAAGGGAGATGCCTTGGAGAGGAGTGAAAAAGAGAGGCACTGGGAACTAGTGAAGGAGACGGGCACTGGGGACTGGTAAAAGAGAGGGGCACTGGGGGGGTGAAGGAGAGAAGAATGGGTGGTTGAAGTAGAGAAGAGCGGGGGAGACAGGAGGCATGGAGGGGAAGACAGGAAGCATATAGGAGCAGACGAAGGAGGAAAAATATGGAGGGCTTTTCCTGATGAGTAAAATAAAGGTACTCCCACAGCTGAGATACATGTTTTCAGAGTTACTACAGTGTAAGCGCTTGTTTTTTCTTTTTACATTAACAGTGCCCTCTAGTGCTTAGATTCCAATTAGTTTTTCTGTTGTATTTTCTTGGAGAGGTGAGACGCTGACAAACAGTTCTCCAGAGAATGTCATTGAAGTGGCTGACCCATGATGTCAGTTACACCCTTCAGGAAGTAATCACACTGTAACTCGCTTCCAGATCATTTGAACTGTTATATATGAATAAAACAGGAGTAACATTGTTTTATTCAGCTGGAAAAGCCAGAGAACAGTGACTTGTTTGGTTCTTCTTTACTTAAACAGTCTAAAGCATTAAATGATAGAGAAAGAGATCCATACCCACTGTAATCAGGGAGAAGCAGTCCTGGCTGGTACATAAGAATGTCCTTTCCTTCATTGAAGATGTTGTTTCCCCATTTCTCTAAAGTTCCTGTTATACTGCGAATTCCCAATATATTTACTTTGTCCACTGAAATAGGAAGGCATAGTTGTTTAAATGAGAAAACGTTTTTAAGTGAAAAAAAAGCATATATTGTAGATTTTTTCCTTCTGAATAAAAGTGGAGATAGCTGGAGGATGTGTCTTTCAAGGGATAGTAATAATTAAAATGTAAAAAAATATATGTTGTAGGGTTTGTCCCCCTGAGTACAACAAGGATACTCCCACTGCTAAGAGATATTTTATCAAAAAAATTGTAACAGCTCAAACTTGAATTTTTTAGGTGCAATATCACAGTGGTCTGAAAATTTACAGTGGCACTGTTGCTACACCATCCTATGAACTGCTCTGGTCTGTAGACTATATATCTCCATAGGATGGTGTAGCAACAGCGCCACTGTATATTTTCAGGCCACTGCGATATAGTAACATAGTAACATAGTAATTTAGGTTGAAAAAAGACTTGCGTCCATCTAGTTCAACCCTTTTCCTATTCCTGTTTACCATCGTTGATCCAAAAGAAGGCAAAAAAAACCCCTCAATATAGCAATTTAAAATTCTGCCTTGAATGGGGAGGGGGGAATTCCTTCTTGATTCCAAATGGCAATCAGATTTCTCCCTGGATCAACAAGCCCTAACTAAATATTGCACTTAAAAAATTCAAGTTTGAGCTGAGGACCAGCATGTGCACATGTGGCTGGCACTTGAGGACCACAGGGCTTTTTTTTTTTTTTTTTTTTTAGCAATTTCGGTTCAGGGCTTCCGGTGCGGTGTGCAGTCGCGCCGGGAGCCCTGAACTCCATGAAGTACCAGGACCGTCAGTGGTCCTTAAGTGCCGGACCACCGTGACAGTCCTGGTACAGCAATGGTCCTTAAGGAGTTAATAAAATAACTCTCAGCAGTGGGAGTACCCTTGTTTTACTCAGGGGGATAAACCCTACAACATATATTTTTTTACATTTTAACTATTACTATCCCTTTCAAGAGATATTACAGTTTAAACTGTTTTAATTACATTAACATATTTCAGACAGTTATTCTGTCCCATTCTATAGGAGATGTAAGTCACTAGCAACAGTCTCCCATAGAATAGTGTAGCAAAGGCATTATGTTACTTCCTTACAACTTTTGAAAAAAATAACTGACAGCAGTGGGAGTAACCATATTTTACTCAGTGGGAACATCCCTATAAAATACAGGTTTTCTTTAAAAAAAATGTAATGATCCTTTACTTTTAAATAATGACACATTGTTGCTTGTATTGGGTTTGTCTGTATGTCTGTTGGGAAGCTTGGAGCAGTGTTTCTGTGGTAATTTAACCCTTTGTATGCTATTTTAACATGTTTTGGGTACTTTTCAACACTTTCCTGGTTGGGGGCAGTGTTTATTTCACTTATTATGTTTTCTGGTGTATTTGCTAATTTTTTTACCTCAGTGTAAATTTTGTAAAATTTGTGTTACCGCATGGATGCCATGCTCCATTCACCTCTATGAGACTTTACTGTTTGGGACATATCTCTGCAACTGCTCACCATAGCGACCTCAGAGATGGCTCATTTTGTTTGTCTACCCTTGTTCTATCATCCGGTTCATGCTCTGAGTATTTTGGGGGGCTCGGGGGGGCTTCGGGCACTGTTTGGGGTACTTTTACAGGGAAACTATATTTCCCATGAGCATATGCTTTGTGCGCTTGTTACTGACTGGCTCCTTTTGCGGTCGACATATTCTTTCATCCCTTGACGAGTATCCTACACAGGGCTGGAGCTTTCCTTCACTCCTCAGCTGATTAATCCTTCACCTGCCAGATAAGTGCATTTTAGCAATTTCTGGAGGTGAAATTTTAATCTTAAATGCTGTTTAGTGTATACCAGATATATTGAGATGTTTGTGACACTGTGAGAATGTCTAATCCGTCTGCACTTGGGGCTAGGCCTAAGACTAAGGACCCTGGGATGTCTGTGACCCCCATTGCGCATTTTTCCTTATGTCAATCAGGGTTACCTAGAGAATATTCAGGTAATTTATGCCCTACATGCACTGCTGCCCCGAGTCACCTCCAGGGACCCCCAGCCATGTATTAGAGCCAACTTGGTTACAGAAGTTTAAGGCTACCAAAGATTTAAAGACTACCTTACAACTGTTACCATCTCAGTTGAGTGGGGTCTTCCAGGCTTGTCAACCCCCTGTATCCATCAGATTATCCCTGCATAAACCGCAGGGGATACCTGATGTGTCTGATTCATCTGAAGAGGAACTCTTAATGGATTCAGATGACGAGGGTAATTCTGTGGCGGTGTCTTCCCAGTTTTTTGAGGCTGACCCTGACGTCTCTGCTGAGGGCCTGATCAGGGCCGTCCTCACAACTCTGAATATTCTCTTGGCATCTGAAGATCCCAAGGACCCTCCTGATGTGTTTCAGGAGCCTAAGACACAGTCTACCTGCTTTCCTCCCAATCCCACTCTTGACTGTCTGGTTTTGAATGAGTGGAAGCTTCCTGACAAGAAGCTTGTTTTGTCTAGAAAATTTTCTAAATTGTATCCCTTCCCTGAAGCGGCTTTGGTACAGTGGGCTTACCCTCCTAAGGTGGATGCCCCGGTTTCTAGACTCTCTAAGTCCACTGCTCTGCCAGTGGTGGATGCATCTGTTCTCAAGGATTGGACAGATATGAAGACTGAGGCCTTGTTGAAGTCAATCTTTTCTGCTGCTGGTACTTCCTTGCGTTCTGCCTTTGCGGCCGCTTGGGTGAATAGAGCCATTGCAGTTTGGACTGAGCAGCTAACAGTGGCTGTCCGTCAAGGTGTCCAACTTCTGACTTGTTGCGGCTCTTAGCTAATATTTCTGAAGCCCAGATTTATGTGTCTGCAGGGATTATTGATTACATACGTTGGGTAGGAATAGTTTCCACCATGTCTATGGTGGCTCTTTGGCTTAAGATCTGGTCTGCTGACACTACCTCCAAGAAGACACTTCTTTCCTTACCTTTCTTGGGAACCTCTCTGGGCCTGAGCTGAAAGACATCATCAATGAGGCTACCAGGGTGAAGAGCACCCTGATGCCTTTCCTCCCAAGAAGAAGCCACAGTCCAGACGGAATCAGCTTTTTTGTCCCTTTCAGACTAAGGCACGTGCAGTGACCCAGGTGGTTCTCCAGGCACCTCGTGCCTCCTCCAAGTCTAAACAGCAGTGGAGACCCAAGCAGTCCTCGACTAAGCCCAAGACTGCCAAACCTTCTTCAGCATGACTTGTTGAACCCCGGTTCCCACGAATCAGTGGGTGGCCGCCTGCGCTTTTACCTCTCTGAACAGACTCCATGGCGGATCCGGGGGTTCTTCAAGTCATGACAGAGGAGCACAGGATCCCCTTTACCTCTTTTCCTCCACCCAGGTTTCGTCTTTCACACACTCCTCAGGCGGCAGACAAGCTTCGGCTTTTCACCGGGGCGGTTCAGACCCTTTTGGCCAAAGAGGTTTTGGAGCCGGTTCCGGAACCAGAACAGGGTTTCAGCTTCTATTCCAACCTGTTTGTGGTCAACAAGAAGAACGGCAGATGTCGTCCTATCCTGGACCTCAAGAATCTCAATCCGTCGTGGTTAAGTCTCATTATCAGGAGTCTCTGCGGATGGAGATTGCTGCCATGTCTCCTGGAGAGTTTCTCACCTCCCTGGATCTTCAGGATGCATACATGCACATTGCCATTCATCCAGAGAGCTGGCAATACCTCCAGTTTGCCTACGACCACGGGCACTTTGTTTTCTGCTCTTACCTTTGGTCTGTCTACTGCTCTACAGGTCTTCAATCAGGTCCTAGGTGCCTTGATATTGCTCTTGCACAGCACCGGGGTCAGAGTTACTCCTTACATGGACAATCTCCTGCTGAAGGCCTCATCTCCAGAGCTTCTGCATCACCAGGTCCAGGAATGCATTCATGTTCTCTCCCATCATGGATGGATCTTGATCATGGACAAGTCGGATCTGGTTCCATCTCAGCATCTCATTTACCTGGGACTTCTCTATGACACAGTGAAGGGGATGGTGTTCTTCAAGGACAAGATTGCTCACAAGATAACACAAAAAAGTATCCCCTGTCCTAGAGTTGGATCCGGTGCCAGGCAAGAAGTTGACGTCTCTGGTGGTGAAGTTCATTTCAATCATGGAAGCAGTCCCGTTCGCCATGGCTCATGCGAGGGAATTTCAACGGTTTGTGATCCAGGCCTGCAAGGTTCAGATAGATCTCTTGAAGATATCAGTCTCTCTCCCCCTACATGTGGAACTGAGTATATCATGGTGGCTTGACCTCTCGCATCTCCTGAAAGGCAGGGCCTTCCTAATTCCCTTTTGGACAAATGTAACCACAGATGCCAGTCTGTCGGGATGGGGCGCGGTCTTGGGTCACCTGAATGTCCAGGGCTGGTGGTCTCCGGAGGAGAGTCTCCTTCACATCAATGTATTGGAGCTTTGAGCAATTTTTCATTCTCTCAGGTATTGGACGGTCCATTTGGAGAGTTGTCCTGTTCGAGTCCAAACAGACAACACCACGGCCATGGCTTACATCAACAAGTAAGGCGGCACAAGAAGTTTTGCAGCTTGGTTGGAGGTCAAGGCTATTTTGGCCTGGGCAGAAGATCATGTTCCTGCTATGTCTGCAGTTCACATTCCAGGCGTGGACAACTTCCTGGCAGACTTCTTAACTTGACACACCATCAACAGCAGAGAATAGGAACTGAATCAGGAGGTGTTACATCTCATTGTCCAGAAGTGGGGTCTTCCTCAGATCGACCTGATAGCGACGAGACACAACAGTAAGGTTCCACTGTTCTGCTCCTGTAGGAAAGACCCCCAGGCTCTAGCAGTGGATGCCATGTCCAGTCCATGGAGTTTTCTTCTGGCATACATATTTCCCACAGGGTATTGAGGAAGCTTCGTCTGGAGCGCTCTCCAGTCATTCCGATTGCTCCATATTGGCCTCACCAGTCTTGGTTTCCGGAGCTTCTAGATCTGTCAGTGGCGGAACCTTTTCGACTTCCCCACTGTCTGGATCTTAACATCTATTATTTCAGCTGCCGATTTGGTTAATTCCGAGAGTGTGCGCTGAAAACGCTTTGAGTCCCACTGGGAGAAAGGCGCTATATAAATACTAGTTATTATTTAGTGATTAGTTAAATCTTCTTCTACAGGGATACCTGTGGAAGGAAGATGTTGAACGTTTGGGTTTGACAGCTTGGAGGTTGAATCTTCTGAGGTCGTTGCTACTATGCTTTGTGCTCGGAAGCCTGTTTCTTCTAAGGCTTACCATCGGGTTTGGTCTACCTGTCACGGTTTATTATGACTCTCAGACACAAGTTTTAGGTAAAAATCAATTTTATTGAAATAATAAAATGATAACGTAGGATGGCATCACATACATACAGATATATTCAGAATATAACAAGACAGAAGGCAGACTCTACCGGTCCTGTCAATATACCGGACAGGACAGTCTGAAGTAATAGAATGTTAGGCTCTACCGGCCTTGCCAATACCGGGTAAGGCAACCTGCAGATGGAATCGCATAACGGTTCTACCGGCCTTACCAAATTACCGGGCAAGGCAGCCTCAATAGATTCATAATGTAGGCTCTACCGGCCCTGCCAATACCGGGTAAGGCAACCTCAGATGGAATGTGGCAAAAGGTTCTACCGGCCTTACCAATACCGGGCAGGGCAGCCCAGGGATAGTAGCAGCAGTCAGATGGTAATGGCAAATTGACAGGATCGTAAACAACCCAGTGTACACACACTGAGACTAACAGGGGAATCGTAAAGCCGCAAGGCTTTGGAGCAAACCAGCGTCCGCACGCTGGGACCAACACTGAATTGTATAGCCGATAGGCTTAGGAGCAAACCAGTGACCGCACACTGGTGTAACAAGCGAGTTTGTATAGCCGCAAGGCTTTGGAGCAAACCAGCGTCCGCACGCTGGGACCAACACAGGATAGTACAGCCGATAGGCTTTGGAGCAAACCAACGTCCGCACGCTGGGACTAACACAGGATTGTATAGCCGATAGGCTTTGGAGCAAACCAGTGACCGCACACTGGTGTAACAAGCGAGTTTGTCTAGCCGCAAGGCTTTGGAGCAAACCAGCGTCCGCACGCTGGGACCAACACAGGATTGTATAGCCGATAGGCTTTGGAGCAAACCAGTGACCGCACACTAGTGTAACAAGCGAGTTTGTATAGCCGCAAGGCTTTGGAGCAAACCAGCGTCCGCACGCTGGGACCAACACAGGATAGTACAGCCGATAGGCTTTGGAGCAAACCAGTGACCGCACACTGGTGTAACAAGCGAGTTTGTCTAGCCGCAAGGCTTTGGAGCAAACCAGCGTCCGCACGCTGGGACCAACACAGGATTGTATAGCCGATAGGCTTTGGAGCAAACCAGTGACCGCACACTGGTGTAACAAGTGAGTTTGTATAGCCGCAAGGCTTTGGAGCAAACCAGCGTCCGCATGCTGGGACCAACACAGAATTGTATAGCTGATAGGCTTTGGAGCAAACCAGTGACCGCACACTGGAGTAACGAGCAATGTCGCCGACGCGACCAGGCAGGAGGTCGCCAGGATACAGGAGACAGGCGATGCGATGACAGGAACCAGCAACGATCAGTCAGGTCAGGAAACAGCAGAGAAGAAGTTCAGCAGGAACTGCAACACCAGAGACTAGGCCGGAACCAGGACTGGAAGTACTTCAGCATGCAGGAAACACTGGAACAGTAGAGATCAGGAACTCAGGAACATATGAGATCAGGAACTCAGGAACACTGGAACAGAGGCCCAGCTATCACTAGCATAGTGATAGCAAGAAGGTCAGAAACAACACGAAAGGGCCACCAAAGGGTGCCCAATCCAGGTTTAAATAGGCAATGAAAGGCGGGCTATCTGCAGACAGCCAATAGCAGCCCCCTACTGGTGACAGACAAGGAACTGCAGCAATCACGGGCACCGTGATAGTACCCCCCCTTCAAAGACCCCCTCTCCTAGAATAGGGTCTAGGTTTCTGTGGGTGATTGGCATGAAAGGCCCTAGTTAGCCTAGGTGCATGAAGGTCCGTACTATCCACCCATGATCGATCCTCAGGACCATACCCTTTCCAATGTACCAGGTACTGTACCCTTCCTCTAAGCCTACGGGAATCAATAATGCTCTGAACCTCGTACTCCTCCTGGCCCTCGACCTCAACAGGTCCTGGCACCACAGGTGTGGTAGTATAGCGATTGCAAACCAGAGGCTTAAGAAGGGACACATGGAACACATTATGGATACGCATGGATGCAGGTAGGTCTAGTGCATAGGAGACAGGGTTAATTTTGCGAATAACTCTGTATGGACCAATAAACCGAGGAGCCAACTTATTAGACGGAACCTGCAGCTTGAGATTTCTGGAGGAAAGCCATACTCTATCCCCAACCTGAAAGGAAACTGCTGGAAGCCTTCTGCGATTAGCATGGCGCTGATGACGCTGAAATGACTGACCAAGTGCCCTCTGAACTTGTGCCCATGTGGAACGGAGTTGCTCGATATGCTCATCCAGAGCTGGAATCTGTTGCGTCTGAAATGAGTCTGGAAGCAAACAGGGCTGGAACCCATAATTAATCAGAAATGGAGAGCTCCCAGATGAAGAATTGACCGCACAGTTCCTGGCGAACTCTGCCCAAGGCAACAAGTCGGACCAATTATCATGATGGTCAGTAACGAAACAACGGAGAAATTGTTCCAAGCCCTGATTAGCTCATTCAGCGGCTCCATTGGTCTGGGGATGGTAGGCAGAGGAGAAGGACAGCTGTATGCCCATCTGTTGGCAAAATGCCCTCCAAAATCTAGACACAAACTGGCTCCCCCTGTCAGACACCAGTACCCTAGGCACTCCATGCAACCGGAATACTTCTCTGGCGAACACCATTGCCAATTCCTTCGCTGAAGGAAGACCACGGAGGGGCACGAAATGAGCCATTTTAGAAAACCTGTCCACCACCATGAATATAAAGGAGTACCCCTTGGACATAGGCAACTCTCCCATAAAATCAATGGAAACATGAGACCAGGGGCGTTCGCCATTAGGCACCGGTTGAAGCAAGCCCACAGGGAGATGTCTCGGGGTCTTAGCGCGGGCACAGGTGGCACAGGCATTCGTAAATTCGGCACAATCGTTTCTCAAGGAGGGCCACCTAAATAACTGAGAAAGGGACCATAACAATTGGTCTCTACCAATATGTCCCGCAGCCTTAGAGGAATGGTAGGTTTCAAGCAGCCTAGTACGAAATGGTTCATCGACAAAACATTTGCCCACTGGAGTTTCATGGGGAGCGGACCCCTGAGAGGCCAGGATCTCCTCCCTTAAAGGAGAAGTGATACTCGTGCGTATAGTAGCCAGTATTCTATCAGGTTGGATGATGGGTGCTGGTGCTTCCACTCTGTCACTGTCGGCCTCAAATTGTCTTGACAGTGCATCCGCCCTGATATTCTTTGACCCCGGTAAGTAAGATACAATGAAATTAAATCGGGACAGGAACAGTGCCCACCTGGCCTGACGGGAGGACAATCTCTTGGCCTCCGAGAGATAAGTCAGATTTTTATGATCTGTTAGGATTAATACGGGAGTCTTGGTACCTTCAAGCAAATGACACCACTCCTTAAGAGCGAGGATAATGGCCAATAATTCTTTGTCACCTATCTCATAGTGGCCTTGAGTGACAGTCAACTTCTTAGAGAAAAACCCACAAGGTCTGAGAGTACCACCTTTCTCGTGTCGTTGCGAAAGTACTGCCCCAACCCCAATATCTGAGGCATCCACCTCTAAAGTAAATGGAAGTAGAGGATTGGGGTGGGATAACACAGGAGCCGCAGCAAATGCCAGCTTCAAATTCTCAAAGGCATTCTCAGCAGATACCGGCCAACAAGAAGGATTAGCGCCCTTGTGCATAAGATCGGACAAAGGTTTAACAATGGAAGAAAAGTTCTTAATAAACCGCCTATAATAATTAGCGAAACCCAGGAAACGCTGTATGGCTTTAAGCCCCTTGGGTTTTGGCCATTGTAAGACAGCTGACAACTTATCCTTGTCCATGGCAATGCCATCATTGCCAATTATGAACCCCAAGAATGGCACACTGGTTCTATGAAAGTCACATTTTTCCAGTTTACAAAATAATTTGTTCTCACGGAGTCGTAGCAATACTGCGGATACATCTTTGATGTGCTGTGCCATGTCTTGAGAGTAAATCAATATATCGTCCAGATAAACCACAACACATGTCTGTAACATATCTCTCAGAACATCGTTTATCAGTTCCTGGAAAACTGCGGGGGCATTACATAGCCCAAATGACATTACAAGATACTCGTAGTGCCCAGCTCGAGTATTAAAGGCAGTTTTCCACTCATCACCTGCTCGAATGCGCACCAGATTGTAAGCGGCCCGTAGGTCCAATTTGGTAAAAATCGAAGCGCCCTTAAGCCTGTCAAAAAGCTCGGTGATGAGTGGTATGGGGTATTCGTTTTTTGCCATTAGTTTATTCAAGCCCCGGTAGTCAATGCATGGTCTTAATTCGCCATTTTTCTTTTTTACAAAAAAGAACCCAGCCCCAGCTGGAGAGGTAGATTTTCGTATGATCCCTCTAGCAAGGGCATCAGAAATGTAATCCTCCATAGCCTTATTTTCCTCACTAGATAATGGATAAGTGCGTCCTTTCGGAGGTACTGCCCCAGGCTGCAATTCGATGCAACAATCATAAGGTCTATGCTGAGGTAGCAAACTGGCCTCTCCTTTGCTAAAAACATCGCCAAACTGTTGGTACACATCCGGTATAGCCGAGGAGGTGCACAGGACCTTAACAGGCTGGATGACGCACTTGTCCATACAAAACTGGGACCAAGCAGCAATTTCACAGTTTTTCCAATCAAATTGTGGGTTATGTAACTGTAACCACGGAAAGCCCAATATTACCGCATGGTGCGGAGAATTAATCAGTTGAAACTGCTGCTCTTCTCTGTGAAGTGCCCCAATAGTCATAGACAGTGGCATAGTTTCAAACATAACCTGAGGCGGTTCTAAGGGTCTGCCATCAATCGCTTCAATAGTCAAGGGATTTTCTCTTTCAATGCGTGGAACTCCGTGTAATTCAACAAAGGTATTATCCATAAAATACTCTGCTGCACCAGAGTCAACCAAGGCCAAAACCTCCACAGAGCGTTGTGCCCAAGATAATACCACCTGTATGGTGGGTTTCATTGTGCCCGACACTGGGGACGATTGTACACCACCTAGGGCCTGTCCCCCAAGGTACCCTAGGTGTGTGCGTTTCCCGGACGTACCGGACAGGAATTTAGCAAATGCCCTTTTTTACCGCAGTATAAACACAACCCTTGTCTTCTGCGATAAAGTCTCTCAGCCTTGGTTAGTCTAGTGAAGCCTATTTGCATAGGTTCACTTGTCTCCCGTACAGGTTCACTAGACTTCAATGCCAGGGGAGGGATGGGTGGGCAAAACATGCCACTAGGCTCATTATTCTTTGACCGTAACTTACGATCTCTGGCAATTGATCTCTCACGTATTCTGGAGTCAATTATCATAACATATTCAATGTAGTCATCTAGATCAATAGGTAGATCTTTAGCAGCGATTTCGTCCTTAATGTGGTCATTCAGGCCTTGAGAAAAAGCTGCCAATAATGCCTCGTTATTCCAACCTACCTCTGCTGCCAATGTGCGGAATTCGATGGCGTAGTCGCCTACTGTACGCCTGCCCTGATGTATCTCCATAAGGCGTTTGGCAGCAGAGGTGGTTCTACCAGGAGGCTCAAACACTCTTCGAAAGGATTGCACAAATTCTCTAAAGTTCTTAGTACAAGGTTTAGCATTCTCCCACAAGGGGTTAGCCCAAGCCAAAGCTCTGCCAGTGAGCAAGGATATTGTAAACTCCACCATACTATGATCATTGGGAAATGCGTGTGCCGTCAATTCCATAAAAATCTCGAGTTGGTTGATGAACCCTCTGCAGAGACTAGGGTCACCATCGTATCTTAGCGGCAAGGGTGCAGAAGCCGTTAACCCTTTAACAGTGCCCCCTAGGGGACTGGTATCACTCTCCGGAGTCTGACTTGGCGAGACCACCGGGCTAGAGCTAGATTTGTCAGCAAGTACCGTGCGTTCAAGGATCGTTTGAATTGCAACTGCCAACTGATCCAAACGTTGCTCGTGCACATCCATCCTCCAATGGATATTCTGTGCATTACCTTCACCTTTGCTGTCGGAGGTCATGGCCCTTTCGTACTGTCACGGTTTATTATGACTCTCAGACACAAGTTTTAGGTAAAAATCAATTTTATTGAAATAATAAAATGATAACGTAGGATGGCATCACATACATACAGATATATTCAGAATATAACAAGACAGAAGGCAGACTCTACCGGTCCTGTCAATATACCGGACAGGACAGTCTGAAGTAATAGAATGTTAGGCTCTACCGGCCTTGCCAATACCGGGTAAGGCAACCTGCAGATGGAATCGCATAACGGTTCTACCGGCCTTACCAAATTACCAGGCAAGGCAGCCTCAATAGATTCATAATGTAGGCTCTACCGGCCCTGCCAATACCGGGTAAGGCAACCTCAGATGGAATGTGGCAAAAGGTTCTACCGGCCTTACCAATACCGGGCAGGGCAGCCCAGGGATAGTAGCAGCAGTCAGATGGTAATGGCAAATTGACAGGATCGTAAACAACCCAGTGTACACACACTGAGACTAACAGGGGAATCGTAAAGCCGCAAGGCTTTGGAGCAAACCAGCGTCCGCACGCTGGGACCAACACTGAATTGTATAGCCGATAGGCTTAGGAGCAAACCAGTGACCGCACACTGGTGTAACAAGCGAGTTAGTATAGCCGTAAGGCTTAGGAGCAAACCAGCGTCCGCACACTGGGACCAACACAGAATTGTATAGCTGATAGGTTTTGGAGCAAACCAGTGACCGCACACTGGTGTAACAAGCGAGTTTGTCTAGCCGCAAGGCTTTGGAGCAAACCAGCGTCCGCACGCTGGGACCAACACAGGATAGTACAGCCGATAGGCTTTGGAGCAAACCAGTGACCGCACACTGGTGTAATAAGCGAGTTTGTCTAGCCACAAGGCTTTGGAGCAAACCAGCGTCCGCACGCTGGGACTAACACAGGATTGTATAGCCGATAGGCTTTGGAGCAAACCAGTGACCGCACACTGGTGTAACAAGCGAGTTTGTCTAGCCGCAAGGCTTTGGAGCAAACCAGCGTCCGCACGCTGGGACCAACACAGGATTGTATAGCCGATAGGCTTTGGAGCAAACCAGTGACCGTACACTGGTGTAACAAGCGAGTTTGTATAGCCGCAAGGCTTTGGAGCAAACCAGCGTCCGCACGCTGGGACCAACACAGGATAGTACAGCCGATAGGCTTTGGAGCAAACCAGTGACCGCACACTGGAGTAACGAGCAATGTCGCCGACGCGACCAGGCAGGAGGTCGCCAGGATACAGGAGACAGGCGATGCGATGACAGGAACCAGCAACGATCAGTCAGGTCAGGAAACAGCAGAGAAGAAGTTCAGCAGGAACTGCAACACCAGAGACTAGGCCGGAACCAGGACTGGAAGTACTTCAGCATGCAGGAAACACTGGAACAGTAGAGATCAGGAACTCAGGAACACATGAGATCAGGAACTCAGGAACACTGGAACAGAGGCCCAGCTATCACTGGCATAGTGATAGCAAGAAGGTCAGAAACAACACGAAAGGGCCACCAAAGGGTGCCCAATCCAGGTTTAAATAGGCAATGAAAGGCGGGTTATCTGCAGACAGCCAATAGCAGCCCCCTACTGGTGACAGACAAGGAACTGCAGCAATCACGGGCACCGTGATGCTACCTTTCTCTCTTGGTGTGCTGATAGGGATCTTTCCCGTGATTTTGATCTCCCTACGGTCCTGTCTTTTTTGCAGAATGGGGTTGATAACAGTTCCTTGAAGGTTCAGACTTCTGCAATCTCTGTTTTCTTTCAGAGACGTCTTGCCATTATCCCTGATGTCAAGGTTTTCTTCCAGGGTGTTGCTCATGCTCGCCCTGCTTTTAAGAGTCCCGCTCCTCAATGGGATCTCAATTTGATCTTAGGTGTTCTCCAGCGCCCACCTTTTGAGTCCTTGGCTACCATTCCTATACGTCTCCTGACTTGGAATATGGCTTTTCTCCTGGTGATTGTGTCTGTTCTCCGTGTTGCTTTGTCCTGTAAACCCCCCTTTTTATTTTTTCCTAAGGACAAGGCGGTTCTTCGCACTTCTCAGGAATTTCTCCCAAAGGTGGTTTCTGAGTTCCACATTAACTAGGAAATAGTGGGGCCTTCTTTTTGCCCTGACCCTACATCTGACAAGTAAAGGGATCTTCTCTTGTTGGATGTTGTGCGCTGCCTTAAGTTTTATGTGCATCGTACTGAGTCCATCCACAAGTCTGACGCATTGTTAATCATTCCAGAGGGTCTTAGGGCTGGTAAGCCAGCTTCTAAGGTTACCATTGCTTCCTGGATTAAGTCCACCATTCGTACGGCTTACGAATTGAGAAGAAGCCTGTGCCCTTTCAGGTTATGGCTCTTTCTACCAAATCTATTGGAGCCTCTTGGGCTTACAAGAATCAGGCCTCTGATGTTCAGTTGTGCAAGGTGGCTGCTTGGTCGTCAGTGCACACCTTTTCCAAACACTACCGTGTTGATGTGCTGGCATCGGCTGATGCCAGTTTTGGCAGAAAGATCCTAGAGGCTGTATTATCTTTCTAAGGTCTTTCTGGGTACCTTTAGTACTCCTTAACTGTTGAGCCCTGTTGGCTGTAGTTCAGTGTGCTGTGTTACAGTTTCTGGTGTGTTTACACTGGTTTTTGTGTCCATTGACACTTTATTTTTAGAGGGCTGTGTATGATTTGTTTAGCTCATGTATGCTTTGGTGACTTTGGGGGCACTGCACCTGCTCCTTGCCTTACTTTCCACCTCAGGGAACTCAATGGTTGGACATCTCAAAGTTACCAGTAACCTATATTGGAAGACAGAGAAAATTGGATTTTAGTCTTACCTGTTAAATCCTTTTCTGTTAGTCCATATAGATTACTGGTCTCCCATCCTGTCAAAGGACCATGATTGGCTCTCCTGTGGCAGAACGTGGGAGTCCTTTCGGGTTCACACTCACATTAGTCTTCTTTTCCCTTTGGCTATCTAGTCAATAGTTAACGTCATCGATCTAACTGGAGAGTATTGGCTACTGCAGGCTGAGAGGGAAGGTAGGCTCCTCCCAGCACTCCTTATTCAAGAAAGTTTCCTGTCTTACTTAAAGGGCCAGGTCGCCTACCCAAGGTTACCAGTAACCTATATGGACTAAGAGAAAAGGAGTTAACAGGTAAGATTAAAATCCTATTTTTCAGCAGGACTTTTCGTGAAAAACGATTTTCCGCTTTTTTTTGCAAACCTACCCGCCCATAGACAGTACATAAAATGTTCCCCACTTCCAATAAATTTGCCACCAGAAATTTGCCATATTTCATCTACGTTTTCTATGACTGCAAGATTTCCCGCCACAATATTACTTCATCTGTGGGCTGAAGTGGAGAAATAGATAGCTGAAAGTCGTGAGTCCTACAACAACATATAAATTGAAAAGGTCATTAGTAGGCTGAGTGCCTTTGTCCTTTGCCCACAACAATACACAACCATCCTTGGATAATATCCAAATCAGGAAGACACTTGGATCTCTGTTGCCTGTGTCTTCCCAGTTACACAGAATTTGGGGGTATTTGGGGTAATTCTCCTTTGCTCCCCTCTCACACTCCTAGGATCCACAAGCACAAAAATAACAGCCAAATCAGGAAGGAACTTGGATCACAGCTGTCTGTGTTTATTTGGTCACCCAAACTTTTAGAGTATTTGAGGTAAACCTCCTTTGCTCCCTTCTCACATCCACAGATGCCCATAGGATAGATATAACAGCCAGATCAGGAAGAAACTTGGATCACCTCTGCTTGTGTGTTCCCAGTCAGACACACAGAATGTTGGGTATTTGGAGTAAATCTCCTTTGCTTTCTTCTCACAACCCCAGACTCCCCTGACACAGAGATAACAGCCAGATCAGGAGGGAACTTGGATCATAGCTACCTATGTCTCCTCGGTCACACAACATTTGAGGGTATGTGGGGTAAAGTTCCTTTTCTCCCTTCTCATACCCCCAGACTCCTGTAGGACAGAGGGAAAAATTGGAATACAACTGCCTGTGTCTTCCTAGTCAGTCACACCAAATTTTAGGGTATTTGAGGTCAAACTGCTTTCTCCTTTCCAGTCCCTCAGAGTCCCCCAGAATCCCCTAATACAAGGAGCAGATTTCCTGCCTACAAGACTCCCTAAACTAAGCTTCAGCTCTACTTCATTAGACTTTCTTCTCTAGCTCAAAAATGTGCTGCTTTCTCTTCCTCACACGAACACAGAATGGCATGCATGAGAACCTGAAACCCTTTTATATGCCTGCGGCAAATAAGAGAAACTTGCCATTTGGTGGGAAGTAAAATGGCACTTTTCCCGCTTAGAGAAAAAGTGCCATTTTTCTCCTGTTTCGCTTTTGAGGCAAAAATTTACACCCATTCCTATTCTGGGGGTCTCTTTTCAAACACTAATTCTGCTCCACTGTTGGGTTGTCTGGGGTGCACAATGCCAGGGGTCATAGTTCTGGCTTAATTTCCAGGTCTGATGATGAATAAGGCCTCCTGGCAGGCCTGCTTCCGGAGAAGGAGAGCTGCCAAATGGACAATATCTAATCATAGTTGTAATTTAAAACACACTAAATATCAGTGTATTTTGGCAAATGTAGATTTGGAAGAAAAGTGACTGTATGGGGCATACCATTAAATAATCTGACACAAGTATCAAAATCCAGGGAAAAAAACACCTTCTGGTGCCCCCAGTGTCAATCCTTTGTTATTTTGATGTATCAAGCTGCTTGCACATAATAAACCAATTGGTTAGTTCACACAGATGCTTCTCACACAAACATGAGTCTGTCAACTCTGGGTACATTGAGGAAAGACACTTTTCTAGAAAGCAAAATATGAATAAGGTAAAATACACATCCCCAAAATTCCCATTGATTTAAATGTGTTTTAACCCCTTGAATGATAGAGGTCTCTCTTTCATTCAATGGGTTAAAAGCATTATGAAGTCTTGTGTAGGATACCACTTTAGCAATCAAGGGGTCCAGATGCCATTTTAAACCTTTGAGTGCCAGAGGGGTATGCAATACATTGCTTCTCTATGCATTACATACCCCTCTGGCACTCAAAGGGTTACATCAATCAAACCATGTGCAGTTGGTTTACTCTAGAATTGCTTATCTTTTGCTTTCTACATAAGTTCCTTACTAGGGCAATAATCATCAAAATAGAGAGGTCCAATTCTATGGAAAACTAACTGCAAATTTAAATGTGGCACATTCCATTGATTTAAATTGGGCTTTTAACCCCTTGAATGCTAGAGAGGTGTCCAATGCATTGCTGTACAATGTGTGGGTAATGACTAGCATTCAGTGGGTTAAAAGCCCTATTTAACCACGCATTGCTTTGACAAATATATTTGTTTGATTTGGAAATAAAATCTGCTTATATGTTCTACTAGCCATTTTTTTGTAAAATGTTTTTTGAGAAATTAACCTTTATGTTTTAGTGGAAAATTAGGCACTTTATGCTAATTCCCTGAACAGTATGCTAATTAGTTCTGTTTGAGGCCAAACTTACTGCTCGCTGTGCTATGTAAAATGCGTCCTGTGTGTGGGCTGTGCCTAGAATGAAAAGTCCAAAAATTTTGTTTTGGCGCAGTATTGATCCTATGGATTATGAGGAATTGATTACTTGACTTAGAAATACTATATAAAAATAATGTTCTTAAAAGTTCTTAAAAAATATATATTAAGAAATATATATATGCAAAGTCAAATTAATATTGTTCCATAGAGTGCTGTAACTCCCGATATGGACTCAACTTTCCCAACAGTCTCCTTATATCTCAGGGGTAGAAATAATTAATTTTCTTATTCTTTGTTCCTTTGGAACTCTCTTATGGGTTGCTGCTCCTCCAAAATACCCCGGTGATCAATGGGTAGAAATCTATAGAATTAAAGCACAAAGAAGAAGGGCGCAAACCCTCTAAGAGCAAATCTGTATGAATATATAGTAAATAACCCCCTTTAAGATATATATGCTCACCAGATCCACCAAATTATAACAGCATCTCTGGGGTCATGATTTAGAGTCTTGGGAGTTTTTCCAATTGTATTCAGCACTCACAGCAGGAATAAATCAAGAATTTTTTAATTGTTCCAAATGATTCCAGTACATAAGTTAAAACAACCCGACGCGTTTCGTATCATAAATAATACTTTTTCAAGGGTAAAATTATAAATATATTGTAAACCATTACCTTTATATATAGTTTTTGTCTATCCAGATACCTTCCATGTAACCGGTTTGTGCGGGGCTTCTCGTGTGATCTACTTCCGGTTTTGCGCATCACTTCCGATTTCGCATCGGAACATATCAGCTGATCCTGAGTCTGCGCTTCAATCGTGGAACGCAAGCTACAGCGAGAGAGAAACACATATATCTGCATTTCTCTCAAGCTGTATATTTCAATGCCACATGATCAGACGCCATGCTCCGATATCTATTAAGGGCGCAATACTAAAGTATCAAGTCAATCTATAATGTTAATCTGTATATCATATAAGAAAACAGAATCAAATAGATCACATATGTAATTTACCTTATTTTGATTGTTTCACACCCCATATTAAAAACATGCTTGTATCTGGAAAAATAAAATTAAAAATAAAGAAATAAAAATAGGAATATATGACAAATTGTTAACTTGAATCACAAAGAGTTCACTCCCAATCTTAATATTTCATAAATGTTCTTCCAGATCACTTCACATCCTTTCTCATTCTATCTGTTCAAATATATTTACTAAATTTTATTAAATAGTTTCTCTTAACTCATCTTACATGTTGTTAACCCTTTCTTTCAAAAATACCTATTCATATATGTATATATATCTTTAAGAAAGGCACCATAGATCCAACTCTTCATTTAAACCTCCAGGGGTCAAACTATTTAAAGTATGGATCCAAAAAGTTTCTTTCTTACATAATGTTGTAAATCTATCCACTGCAGATCGAGGGACAAAATCTATGCCTTTTATTGTAAAATTCTTTAACCCCCCACTAGGGCACCTGTTGAAGTGCCTAGGGACATTATGTTCCTGTGAGTTTTTTTGGATGTTCCTTCTATGTTCTCCAAGCCTTTCCCTAAGTGTCCTAGTGGTTCGCCCTACATAGTTAGCCCCACATCCACAAGTGATAAGATATACAACAAAAGATGTGCCACAATTAATAAAATGATCAATGGTAAATATTCTGGTGGAATTTAAAGTTGAAAATGTTTTGGCTTTATCCTCCATATATTTGCAATTGAGACATGTTTTAATGTTGCACCTAAAGTTTCCTATGGCTATATTTTGGACTTTGGTGGCTCTCAAATCCTGTGCTTTTAACTGTTTTGGTTTACTTGGTGCTATAAATGATCTAATATCTCTTGCTTTTCTAAATATTATCGAACTCCTAGCTGGTATTACATCACACAACAAAGGGTCTCCTCTTAAAATACTCCAATTTTTTTCAAAGATCCCTTGTATTTGTTTGGCATGTGAGTTATATTGCGTAATGAAGGATAATTGATGGTTCATATTTTCAACATTCTTTTGTTTTGGCACCAAAAGCTTAGTACGATCTAAATTTCTAGCTTTAAGAATGGCTTGATCCAAAAGTTTCTGATTATACCCTCTTTCAAGAAATTTCTTCTTTAGAAGATCACTTTGTATATCAAAATTCTCCAATGTACTACAGTTTCGTCTAATTCTATTAAATTGCCCAAAGGGGATATTCTTTTTCCATTTGTCTAAATGGCAACTTTGAGCATGTAGATAATTATTCTTAGACACAGGTTTAACATGAACCGTACTCTGGATCATTTCCCCTTTTGTGTACAGCTGTAGATCCAAGAAAGTAATTTGGTCTTCTTTAATCTCCGATGTAAATAGTATACCCTTGGTGTTATTATTGAATCCTGAGATCATTTTATAGAGTTCATCCTGTTCACCATTCCAAATTATTAATATGTCATCAATAAACCTTCCATAGAAAACCAGGTTCGCTCTCCATGGGTTGTTGGACCACACCATATCATCTTCCCAACAACCCATGAATAAGTTGGCATAACTCGGGGCGAACCTGGTCCCCATGGCTGTCCCTCTTGTTTGTAAATAAAATTTCTCTTGATACAAAAAATAATTGTGGTGCAGTATAAATTGTACTCCCTTTAAAATAAATTCCTTTTGTAATAAGGGCATACTCATATCTTGTTCTAAAAAATATGCTACTGCTTCTAGGCCTCTTTCATGGTTAATTGATGTATATAATGATGTTACATCCAATGTCACCCATAAATATTTGCCAGGAAGCCAGTTGATATTTGATAGCTGATATAATACATGCTGTGTATCTCGTATATATGACCGAAGATTGGTTGCATATTTTTGAAGGAAATAATCCAAATACGAGGATAAATTGGAAGTTAAACCATTAATACCAGAAATAATTGGTCTTCCTGGAGGATTATATATCTCTTTATGGATCTTCGGTATATGGTAAAAGAATGGAACACTTGGGTTTTGTATATATATGTAATTGTATTCATCCTTACTTATTATGTTCCTTGATAATGCTTCTTGTAAAAGAGTTTTGATCTCTCTCAGGAATAACTCTGTAGGATCGAACTCCAATTTACAATATGAGTTTATATCTCCCAACAATCTATTTCCTTCCTTAAGATATGTCTCTGTATTTTGGATTACTAACGCCCCTCCTTTATCAGCCTCTCTTATTGTTATTGTGTTGTTACTCTTAAGTTGTTGTAAGGCTTTACATTCTCTACCTGTGAGATTCCTAATCTTTTTTCGTTTTGATTTTTCAATCATTTCTTTGTAGTCATTTGTTACTACCTTGTAAAAAGTATCAATACAAGGTCCTTTAAAATTTGTTGGATTAAATTTAGATTTACCTTTAAAATTGGTCCTCACAAATTGATTTGTAACTTTTTCATCCTTTTCTATCTCTATCTCTGTTGTATTTAACTTTGCAGAGATAGGATTAGTTTTATCTGTGGGACTATTATTTTCTTTTTTTATTTGTTGATGTTTAAAAAATCTTTTTAAAGTCAATTTACGTTGGAATTGATTCAAATCTACAAAGAAGTTAAAATCATTTGGTTCTTGATCTGGAGCAAAAGCTAATCCTTTTTGTAATAATGAAACTTGTTCAGTGGTAATTGTATAAGAAGAGAGGTTGATGATTCCGTTATTTATTTCTCCTGGAGGGATTGGTCTGTTTTTTGATTTTTCTTTTTTCTTTTTTCCTCCTCTACATCCTCTTGTTCTTCTTCTTCCTCTCTTTTCCTCCTGTTTTGATTTTGTAAATTGACATTTTCCCATAGTGTTAAAATGGGATTTTTTTGTTTGCTCGTAGATTGTGGGACTAAATCCAAAAAAGATGCAGTTGATGTAGAGGGTTGAGGAGATACATTATTCATATTGAACTCTACTCTCTGTTGTAAAGATTCTTTACTATTTACTGTTTGTAAAGTGATGTTCTTCTTTTTACCTTTAGATGTTGTTCCTGAAATGTTGAGTTCATTCTCAATTTCTTTATCTTTATTTTCTATCTCCTTAACTAGAACCTCTAAAGGATCTTCTTTATTTAACACTTCATATCTATTTGTTGTCTCTATTCTATCACCTAAATCTGTATTTTTGGGAGTTGTACTACTTTGTCCCAACTCTATTTTATTAGAATTGGATAGATTCCTCATATCTTTATTCTTACTAGACTGGTGTCTAGCATTATAGTAATATTTATTATCTTTATTCTGGTTTTTATTTCTTCTAAAAAAACGATTTTGATTACTATAAGTAAAATCTTGGCTACTGTAATCACTTTCATCTCTTTTTAATTTATTTAGTTTTCTGGTTTTTAATTCATTTTCTAATTTATTAACATTTTCATTGGTAGTTTTGTCCAACATTTTAAATTCCTTATTTGTGGAAAAATGTTCAATGCTTTGATATACCATTTTTATCTTCTCTTCTGTTTTATTAAGTTCCTGTTCTCTAAACCCAATAATATGTTTAATCAAGTCAAAAGAACATTTCTCCAAAATTTGGTTCCACTTAGTATTAAATTCCTTATCCTGAAAGGATGAGGTTTTATTAATCCTCAATCCTCTAGGGATAATTTGTTTATCCAAATAATTTTGTAGAAGGACAATGTCCCACCAATGTTTTAATTCCTCTTTGAGGGCATGTTCTAACGATAGAAAATGTTTTTTTAAAACCATACTTTCTTGGTTATCCTCTGCATTAAACTTTGCTTGATCTTTTGTTAAAAATATTTTTATATTTTCTTTTCTAGTATTCCTCTGGTCTAATGATATGCAAGACATTGCTTATTTATAATTCAACTTATAATCACACAGTACACAAACGCTGCCACTACAATAACACCACCAAAGATACACAAAAAGTCCAAAAATTTTGTTTTGGCGCAGTATTGATCCTATGGATTATGAGGAATTGATTACTTGACTTAGAAATACTATATAAAAATAATGTTCTTAAAAGTTCTTAAAAAATATATATTAAGAAATATATATATGCAAAGTCAAATTAATATTGTTCCATAGAGTGCTGTAACTCCCGATATGGACTCAACTTTCCCAACAGTCTCCTTATATCTCAGGGGTAGAAATAATTAATTTTCTTATTCTTTGTTCCTTTGGAACTCTCTTATGGGTTGCTGCTCCTCCAAAATACCCCGGTGATCAATGGGTAGAAATCTATAGAATTAAAGCACAAAGAAGAAGGGCGCAAACCCTCTAAGAGCAAATCTGTATGAATATATAGTAAATAACCCCCTTTAAGATATATATGCTCACCAGATCCACCAAATTATAACAGCATCTCTGGGGTCATGATTTAGAGTCTTGGGAGTTTTTCCAATTGTATTCAGCACTCACAGCAGGAATAAATCAAGAATTTTTTAATTGTTCCAAATGATTCCAGTACATAAGTTAAAACAACCCGACGCGTTTCGTATCATAAATAATACTTTTTCAAGGGTAAAATTATAAATATATTGTAAACCATTACCTTTATATATAGTTTTTGTCTATCCAGATACCTTCCATGTAACCGGTTTGTGCGGGGCTTCTCGTGTGATCTACTTCCGGTTTTGCGCATCACTTCCGATTTCGCATCGGAACATATCAGCTGATCCTGAGTCTGCGCTTCAATCGTGGAACGCAAGCTACAGCGAGAGAGAAACACATATATCTGCATTTCTCTCAAGCTGTATATTTCAATGCCACATGATCAGACGCCATGCTCCGATATCTATTAAGGGCGCAATACTAAAGTATCAAGTCAATCTATAATGTTAATCTGTATATCATATAAGAAAACAGAATCAAATAGATCACATATGTAATTTACCTTATTTTGATTGTTTCACACCCCATATTAAAAACATGCTTGTATCTGGAAAAATAAAATTAAAAATAAAGAAATAAAAATAGGAATATATGACAAATTGTTAACTTGAATCACAAAGAGTTCACTCCCAATCTTAATATTTCATAAATGTTCTTCCAGATCACTTCACATCCTTTCTCATTCTATCTGTTCAAATATATTTACTAAATTTTATTAAATAGTTTCTCTTAACTCATCTTACATGTTGTTAACCCTTTCTTTCAAAAATACCTATTCATATATGTATATATATCTTTAAGAAAGGCACCATAGATCCAACTCTTCATTTAAACCTCCAGGGGTCAAACTATTTAAAGTATGGATCCAAAAAGTTTCTTTCTTACATAATGTTGTAAATCTATCCACTGCAGATCGAGATTTGTGCCTAGAATGATTCATAGCACAGTGTGTGGTAATATTGGCCCAGCACACAAACAAATTAGCATAACATGTCAGAAAATATTTAGCTGCCATCAAAAAGGAAAAATGGCTAGTACAAAATGCAAGTTAATTATCTGTACTGAACGTATATTAGGTAACAGGTGCCCTTTAACCGTTTGATTGCCAGAGGGGTATGCAACGCATTGCAGAGCAATACATTGCATACCCTTCTGTTACTCAAAGGGTTAGCAATGTAATTACAAATTGTGATTTATTGGCTGTATTACCTCCTTCTCTGTAGTCCCATTTTTCATATTGGTCAATTAAGTTTTTCTTCCCCTGGGGAACACTGACTAATGTGAGTAAAGTCAAGGTTGAGAGGAGTGCGGGCGATTTAGCCTTCATGTTTGATCACCCTGTGGAGATAAAATAATGTGTCAAAAATGAGTCCAGGATTATTCAGCTGGGTGCCTGGATTTCTCAATAGGCAGAGTTGGCAACTGTCTAGGGCTCCATATGTTGAGGCAGGCATGTGCACACATAGACACCAAGGGGGGCTTGAGCACCTGCCCTTTTTGTCCAAAGTGCCCTCGTGCCCTTTTAACAAAAACAATAAAAAAAATAAAAAGTTGCCTCGCCGCCCACACTAACCTCCCAACTGCCCAGTCAGGTCTGTGCCTCCTTCAAGACAGACCTGTAGATGCTGCAGGTGCTCGTCGGCTCTTTAGTATTACAGAGCGATGGGAGATGACATCATCTCCCAGTGCTGTGCATGAAGAGAAGACCGCGCCGGAGCTCCAGCAGCTACAGGTCTGTGCCAAAGGAGGCACATACAGACCTCTCCTGCCGCTGGACCACCAGGGAAGAGGTAGGAAACGGACACTGGGGGACAATGTGGAAATGATGGGGCAATATGGATCTGATGGGGGGAAAGATGGAGATGATGGCAATGTAAAGATGATGGGGCAATGTATGTGAGGGTAAGCTGGAGCTGATGGCAATATGGAGATGAAGGGGGCAATGTGAGGGTAAGTTGGAGCTGATGGGGCAATATGGAGCTGATGGGGGCAATGTGAGGGTAAGTTGGAGCTGATGTGGGCAATATGGAGATGATGAGGGCAATATGGAGATGATGAGGGCAATAATGATGGGGGCAATATGGAGCTGACAGGGGACAATGTAAGGGCAATACGGAGATGATAGGGGGCAATGTGGAGATTAGGAGCATTGTGCAGGTGTCCAGTGGAGATGGCCAATTGGGGGGGGGGGTGCTTCAGATTTCTGTGTCTACAGGCTCCTGAGATGTAAATTCTTTTCTTTTTTTAAATATATATTTTGAATAAATAATTATGAGAAGTGCCCTTTTTTCATTTGAGCCCCTGCCCACAAAATGTCTGTGCACGTACCTGTGTTGAGGGGTGCCTGAGCTGTGCTGACCACACCCACCTTCTGAATTGCAGGTGTGGCCAGAACAATCTCAATTTCCTGCACCGTTTTATACCCCTTTGCTGTAACTTAACCCCTTGGATGCTAGTTGATGTGGAACAATGCACTGGAAATCGCTCTAGCAACCAAGAGGTTAAAGTTTTTTCATTCTTGCTTGTTATAGGCAAAGGGTATTTTCTGTGCCAGGAAACAGTGGATGGGACTGGGGGTGTGTTCATGTGAGGAGTGGGGTGTGTGTCGGTGGGTGGAGCTTAAGGAGCCTAGAGTGAGTTCCCTACGGGCTCCTGGGATGTAAATCCAGCCCTACTAGTTGGCATTGGTAGGACAGGTTATTATAGAAATATAACAGAATATTGATATTTACTGGAGTGTTTTCATCACAGGAGAAGTTAACCCCTTAAGGACCAGCGGTCCCGGGGTGTGTGGTCCTTTAAGGACCAGATAGGAAACTTTGACGTGCTGTCCCATGTGACTGATCACGTGGGGCGGCACGCCGAACGGGGGACTGAAAGAGATCACTCCGGTCTTGGAAAGATCAACTTCAGTTCCCGGTATTACTCACCGCAATCCGAGTAAAAATACGTGGCGTACCAGGACCTTAAGTTCTGGACCAGCGTGACGGTCCTGCCACGTCAATGGTACTTAAGGGGTTAAAGTTAGTTGAAGTTTACTGTGGTATGATGAACATTTCTGTGAGGAAATGGGGCAAACCAACTACATAAAAAATGTCCCAAATTCCCATTAATTTAAACACAAGATTTAACATTTTGAATGCCACAGAGGTCTCACACAGGGTGAAGCAATATATTGTAGATGTTTCTAGCATGAAAGATGTTAAAATTGCCATTTAACTCAATGATAATTTTTATTTGCACTCTCTGGTGCAGATGGTTTTCACCAGATTTATACATAGTAAATTAGGATTTTCAGGATTATGGAGGCAGGAGAGTTACATTAAAGGGAAACAGTTACTCAAAATTAATCTGAGCTGATTAACTTCTTAAATGGACTTTCGCTAAAAATAACTTAGTCTTATTACTTAAAGAGGAACTTTACCCTTAGAATAAGTGACTTTTACAGCCTATTGCTTCACAGTGTATTGCTCACACACACCTCCCAAGTGTCCCTCTTTAGAAGGGATAGTCCATCTTTTGGACCTCAATCCCGCCTTCCCATCCTGTTGTCCCTCTTTTTAGGAGAGCAGACTATGTGGTGTGTATATAAGTGTATCGCATTGCTCCACATCAATAAAATCACATTAATGCTTGTTTAACCCCTTAACGACCCTCGACGGTCATAGCACGTCATGGGTTGTTTTGCATTAACGACCCATGACGTGCCAGGACCGTCATGAAATTCCGGGCTCCCCAAGCGGCTGCACACTGTTCAGGGAGCCTGGAACCGGATACAAAAAAAAAAAAAAAATGGTCCGTGGTCCTTAAGTTTCGGTCCTTAAGGGGTTAAACTTCAGTATAGGTGTTTATAAATTAGTCGGTGTAAATAAAATACTGTGGTCTTCCTCTAAATCATTTATTCAGTTACACAAAGAGTTGTCCATAGGTCATGAAATAAAGTGAAAATTCTTGGTAATGCGCCACCCAGAAGCCTCGCCCCCACCAATATCACCTACAACAAAAGTGTCCCTCTTTGGTCATTTGAAATGTTGGAAGGTGCACACCCCTCTGGCACTCTAAGGGATAAAGCATTAATAACCTTTTGTTATTACTTTACATATTCTACAAGTACATAAAATATAAGGACAAATTACATAGTAACATAGTTGATGCGGCTGAAAAAAAAACCTGTCCATTAAGTCCAGCCCATGCCAAAAACACCCCTGTTGAGCCAGAGGAAGGCAAAAAATAAAACCCTCTGGAGCAATTTCTCATTTAGCCCCAACTGGGTAAAACAAATACCTTCCTGACTCCAAAGACATTTCCCTTGATCAACATCCTATCTGCTTTGAAGCATAATTTTCAATATTGTTCTGTGCTAGATAGGCATCCATTGCTTTTTTGAAAGCAGTTGCATTATCTACAAGTACAACATGCCGAGGCAAAGAATTCCATAGCTTTATACCTTTTTTTTTTTATCAAGGGCATAATACAGGGGCTGCACAGGATATAGGGTCTCCCGGGCCCGGCATTACAGGCAGCCTGCACCACCCTGCACCTTAATATGGACCTCTACATTAAATAATTATCTTCGTGCTGAGGAAAACCGCATGTAAGGGAGGGAACACTGGCCTGTATTTATAAGCAAACTGGAATTATTCTGGAGCAAACGAACTGCACCATAGGATTCAAATATAAATTCCTGTTAAATTAAATAGGGCTTTAAACCCTCTGAATACACGAGAGGTCTCTGAGACAGAACCATTCCAATCTATTGCTGTGTTATAGGTTGCAACAAAACATAGAACGGGATTGGAATATTTTGGTTATAAAGAGAGAGTCAAGCTAATATGGGTTTTTTATGTTGGAGAAGAGACATATATTGACAAATACATTCAAGGCCAAGACAAAGAATTCTATGGGGAACTCTTTACTAGTGATGAGCGAGCACCCCAATGCTCGGGTGTTCGGGTGCTCTGACCGAGCACCCCCTGAGGCTCGAGTGCTCGGCCGAGCACCCGAGCCCCATTGAAGTCAATGGGAGGACTCGAGCATTACACCAGGCACCCCCTGCTCTGATGAGGGGAGGGTGCCTGGTCCATAGGAAAAGGGAAGAAAAGGATGGAAACACCACAGAAATGGTTCAGGGACAGCATAGGGAGGATGTCTGGATGCATCTTGGACTCCAACATCGCTGCTGGGAACGATCTTTCGCCCGTA
Organism: Rhinophrynus dorsalis; assembly: GCA_037306005.1. Taxonomy (NCBI): domain Eukaryota; kingdom Metazoa; phylum Chordata; class Amphibia; order Anura; family Rhinophrynidae; genus Rhinophrynus; species Rhinophrynus dorsalis. The sequence continues at coordinate 118,649,346 of CM074722.1, forward strand.
GTACGCCATTTTTACAGACTGACCATAAAACACACAAAAAGGAAAATAAAAACGACTTTAGGCGAAAAATTGTTACCAAACAATATTTGCTGTATATTTACTTGTATATCATCTGCAAATTATCCCAAAAATTTCCTTGATTTTCGGAAGTGAGGCCATGATTAAGAGGGAAACGTGCGCAGAGGCAAATTCTCCCAAAAATTTCCTTGATTTTCAGAACTGAGGCCATGATTAAGAGGGAAACGTGCGCAGAGGCAAATTCTCCCAAAAATTTCCTTGATTTTCAGAACTGAGGCCATGATTAAGAGGGAAACGTGCGCAGAGGCAAATTCTCCCAAAAATGTCCTTGATTTTCAGAACTGAGGCCATGATTAAGAGGGAAACGTGCGCTGAGCTGACCATCTAAAACATTATGGGTGAGGGTCTGCTGCAGAGCTGACCATCCTAAACATTATATGCGAAGGCCCGCTAGTGAGCTGACGCTATAAAACATTATATGAGAGGGCCCGCTAGAGAGCTGACCCAATAAAACATTATATGAGAAGGCCCGCTGGTGAGCTGACCTATATAAAAATTGTCAAACAGGGCCCGCTGGTGAGCTGGCCCTATATAAAAATTATATCACAGGGCCCGCTGGTGAGCTGGCCCTATATAAAAATTATAGCACAGGGCATATGGAAGAGGAGGAGGAGGATGAGAAGATTAAGAGTCAACCATATACCCGTTTTTTGGGTGGAAGGGGTGAATGGGAATACAGAGTATTCACATCATTGTAAATAACATATATAAAGTGAGTTTATGTTCCCCCGCGGCTTTCCTCCAGTGGAGTGGAGAAGTCAGGGGAAATCCAGGCCTTGTTCATTTTTATAAGTGTCAACCTATCAGCATTGTCGGTGGAAAGGCGGATACGCTTATCTGTTATGATGCCACCAGCAGCACTAAATACCCGCTCAGACAGAATGCTGGCGGCAGGGCAGGCCAGCACCTCCAAGGCGTAGAGTGCCAGTTCATACCACGTGTCCAGCTTGGACACCCAGTAGTTGTAAGGCACAGAGGGATCATTGAGGACGCTGACACGGTCTGCTACGTACTCCTTCACCATCTTCCAAAACTTTTCCCTCCTTGTGACACTAGGCTGCGCATCAGGGTGAGGGTGCTGGCGGGGTGTCATGAAGGTGTCCCACGCCTTGGAGAGTGTTGCCCTGCCTTTGTCGGAACTGCTGTGTGCTCCCCTTTTCTCCCCTTCTCGGTTGGCCAAGGTAGCACGTACTCTGCCACCAGCGTTGTCAGATGGAAAATTTTGGAGCAATTTTTCAACAAGAACCTTCTGGTATTGCACCATTTTGCTTGTCCTCTCCACCGGAGGAATGAGAGATGAGAAATTCTCTTTGTAGCGGGGGTCCAGAAGGGCGAACACCCAGTAATCCGTGTTGTTTAAAATGCGTATAACGCGTGGGTCACGGGAAAGGCAGCCTAACATAAAATCAGCCATGTGTGCCAGAGTACCAACAGTCAAGATTTCGCTGTCCTCACCAGGAGGATGACTCTCAATATCCTCATCCTCTTCCTCCTCTTCTGCCCACCCACGCTGAAGAGATGGAACTAAAGTTCCATGGCTACCCTCTGTAGCGGAGGCAACCGTGTCTTCCTCCTCCTCCTCCTCCTCCTCCTCCGCCTCCTCCAATTGTCGCTGAGAAGACGAAGTGAGGGTGCTCTGGCTATCACCTTGTGTAAGCTCTTCCTCCCCCATTTCCACCTCTTCCACATGCAAAGCGTCGGTTTTAATTGTGAGCAGCGAGCGTTTCAGTAGACACAGAAGTGGGATGGTTACACTGATAATAGCGTTATCGCCGCTCACCATCTGTGTCGATTCCTCAAAATTGCGTAAAACCTCGCAGAGGTCTGACATCCATTCCCACTCCTCACTTCTGATTACAGGAAGTTGAACGGAGAGGCGACGACCGTGTAACAGCTGGTACTCCACTACTGCCCTCTGCTGCTCACAAAGCCGGGCCAACATGTGGAAGGTGGAGTTCCAGCGCGTGCTCACGTCACACAGCAGCCGGTGAGCTGGCAATTGTAAGCGCTGCTGCAGCTTCAACAGGCCGGCCGAAGCTGTAGATGACTTACGGAAATGTGCACACACGCGGCGCACCTTGGTCAAGAGATCATGCACATTGGGGTAGGTTTTTAGAAATCGCTGAACCACTAAATTAAATACATGCGCTAGGCATGGTACGTGTGTGAGCTTGCCGAGCTCCAAAGCCGCCACCAAGTTACGCCCATTATCACACACAACCATGCCTGGTTGCAGGTTGAGTGGCGAGAGCCACTGCTCGGTCTGGTGACTAATCCCCTGCAACAGCTCTGAGGCCGTGTGCTGTTTGTCCCCAAGGCAGATCAGCTTCAGCACGGCCTGTTGACGCTTCCCCACTGCAGTGCTACACTGCTTCCAGCTACTGGCTGATGGGGGAGTGGCGCTGCGTGTAGAGAATTCGGAGGTGGAAACGGAGGAGGAGGAGCCAATAACGTAGGTGCTGGCGGAAACCCTGATGGAGGTAGGGCCCGCAATCCTCGGCGTGGGTAGCACCCGTGCCATCCCAGGGTCCGAGTCGCTCCCAGCCTCCACGACATTCACCCAGTGTGCCGTCAGGGAAATGTAGCGTCCCTGGCCACAAGCACTTGTCCATGTGTCAGTCGTTAAGTGGACCTTCCCAGTAACTGCGTTGGTCAGGGCACGGGTGATGTTACGGGACACATGGTGGTGTAATGCGGGGATGGCACACCGGGAAAAGTAGTGGCGGCTGGGGACCGCGTACCGAGGGACAGCTGCTGCCATCAGGCTGCGGAAGGACTCAGTGTCCACAAGCCTAAATGGCAGCATTTCGATGGCCAGTAATTTTGAAAGGTGTGAGGTTAGTGCTATGGCCTGTGGGTGGGTGGCTGGGTACTTTCTCTTGCGCTCAAATGCCTGGGGTAACGACATTTGGACGCTGCGCTGGGACAGGGAAGTGGATGTGGTCGCTGATGGTGCTTCAGATGGTACAGGTGCAGGGCGGGAAGTATGCGGGCCTGCGCCTTCGACAGGCGATTGGCCGGCACCGAAAACAGGGGAAGAGGAGGCAGTGGTGTGGCCTGCAGACACAGATGGGCGATCCAGGCGTTCCTCCCACTTACTACGGTGCTTGGATGCCATGTGTCGGATCATGCTGGTGGTGGTGAGGTTTCTAGTGTTCATTCCTCGGCTCATTCTGGTGTGGCACAGGTTGCAAACTACAATTCTTTTGTCGTCCGCACTTTCCTTAAAAAAACGCCATACCGCGGAACACCTACCCTTTGGCAAGGTAGATTTACGCAAGGGGGTGCTCCGTGGAACATTTGCGGGCCGGTTTGGTGCGGTCCGCCTTCTTTCTGTAGCCACACCACTGCCTCTTCCAGCCTGTTGCGGTGCTGCAGATGGCTCACCCTCAGGACTGCTGTCATCGCTCGGCTCTACACCTTCCCAGGTGGGGTCAGTCACCTCATCGTCCACCAAGTCCTCCTCCACTTCCTCACTCTGATCATCCTCCTCAAGTCTTGATCCCACCACATACTCAGTCATTGACAACTGTATAACATTCTCCTCAACAAGGTCTTGAGACGGAAATAGTGGTTGATTTAATGGCAACTGTGTCTCATCATCATCATCATCATCCACTACTTCCTTTGACCTTAAATGCCGTTCACATCTGTCATCTTCTTGTGATTGGGTAGCCTCTAGAGGTTGTGAATCAGGGCACAAGATGTCATGTTCCTCTGCAAGCGTGCTTGGAGAGAGGGTCAAATGAAGGATTGGTGATGAGACGAGCTCCTCACTATATCCCAGTGTGGGATCACTTCTTTGACCAGACCGTGTATGGTGGGAGGAAGGATGATCAGAGTGAGGATTATGTTGACCAGACTCTTGGCTACTGAGAGTGGACTTGGTGGAAGACAGGGTGGTGCTTAACCGACTGGAAGCAGTATCAGCTGTCATCCAACCGACCACCTGTTCGCAGTGGTCGGACCTCGAGAGTGATGTTCTGCGACGCCCTGTAAAATTACACATGAAGCTAGGTATGGTGGATGTCTTTCTTTCTTGTGCTCTGGCACCAGGCACAGTTTCTCCGCATCCTGACCCGCGCCCTGAACTATCAGGATCACGTCCAATTCCCCGTCCCTTTTTACCCGCCTTCTTCATCTTACACGATATATATGACTTTAATATATATGAGTTTGAAAACTTAACAGTATTTCTTACTATTCTGCAACTCTGCAGAGTACACAGAATAGGCTGCTAAACGGCGGTGACACACACTGAATGGAATATGTGACTTTAATATTTGAGTTTGAAAACTTAACAGTATTTCTTCCTATTCTGCAACTGTGCAGAGTTCACAGAATAGGCTGCTAAACTGCGGTGACACACACTGAATGGAATAAGTGACTTTAATATTTGAGTTTGAAAACTTAACAGTATTTCTTACTATTCTGCAACTCTGCAGAGTACACAGAATAGGCTGCTAAACTGCGGTGACACACACTGAATGGAATAAGTGACTTTAATATTTGAGTTTGAAAACTTAACAGTATTTCTTACTATTCTGCAACTGTGCAGAGTACACAGAATAGGCTGCTAAACGGCGGTGACACACACTGAATGGAATAAGTGACTTTAATATTTGAGTTTGAAAACTTAACAGTATTTCTTACTATTCTGCAACTCTGCAGAGTACACAGAATAGGCTGCTAAACTGCGGTGACACACACTGAATGGAATAAGTGACTTTAATATTTGAGTTTGAAAACTTAACAGTATTTCTTACTATTCTGCAACTGTGCAGAGTACACAGAATAGGCTGCTAAACGGCGGTGACACACACTGAATGGAATATGTGACTTTAATATTTGAGTTTGAAAACTTAACAGTATTTCTTACTATTCTGCAACTCTGCAGAGTACACAGAATAGGCTGCTAAACTGCGGTGACACACACTGAATGGAATATGTGACTTTAATATTTGAGTTTGAAAACTTAACAGTATTTCTTACTATTCTGCAACTCTGCAGAGTACACAGAATAGGCTGCTAAACTGCGGTGACACACACTGAATGGAATAAGTGACTTTAATATTTGAGTTTGAAAACTTAACAGTATTTCTTACTATTCTGCAACTGTGCAGAGTACACAGAATAGGCTGCTAAACGGCGGTGACACACACTGAATGGAATATGTGACTTTAATATTTGAGTTTGAAAACTTAACAGTATTTCTTCCTATTCTGCAACTGTGCAGAGTACACAGAATAGGCTGCTAAACGGCGGTGACACACACTGAATGGAATATGTGACTTTAATATTTGAGTTTGAAAACTTAACAGTATTTCTTCCTATTCTGCAACTGTGCAGAGTACACAGAATAGGCTGCTAAACGGCGGTGACACACACTGAATGGAATATGTGACTTTAATATTTGAGTTTGAAAACTTAACAGTATTTCTTCCTATTCTGCAACTGTGCAGAGTACACAGAATAGGCTGCTAAACGGCGGTGACACACACTGAATGGAATATGTGACTTTAATATTTGAGTTTGAAAACTTAACAGTATTTCTTACTATTCTGCAACTGTGCAGAGTACACAGAATAGGCTGCTAAACGGCGGTGACACACACTGAATGGAATATGTGACTTTAATATTTGAGTTTGAAAACTTAACAGTATTTCTTACTATTCTGCAACTCTGCAGAGTACACAGAATAGGCTGCTAAACGGCGGTGACACACACTGAATGGAATATGTGACTTTAATATTTGAGTTTGAAAACTTAACAGTATTTCTTACTATTCTGCAACTCTGCACACTACACAGAATGTGCTGCTAAACTGCGGCGAAGCACACTGAATGGAATATGTGACTTTGATATTTTAGTTTGAAGACTTAACAGTATTTCTTCCTATTCTGCAACTCTGCACAGTACACAGAATGTGCTGCTAAACTGCGGCGAAGCACACTGAATGGAATATGTGACTTTGATATTTTAGTTTGAAGACTTAACAGTATTTCTTCCTATTCTGCAACTCTGCACAGTACACAGAATGTGCTGCTAAACTGCGGCGAAGCACACTGAATGGAATATGTGACTTTGATATTTTAGTTTGAAGACTTAACAGTATTTCTTCCTATTCTGCAACTCTGCACAGTACACAGAATGTGCTGCTAAACTGCGGCGAAGCACACTGAATGGAATATGTGACTTTGATATTTTAGTTTGAAGACTTAACAGTATTTCTTCCTATTCTGCAACTCTGCACAGTACACAGAATGTGCTGCTAAACTGCGGCGAAGCACACTGAATGGAATATGTGACTTTGATATTTTAGTTTGAAGACTTAACAGTATTTCTTCCTATTCTGCAACTCTGCACAGTACACAGAATGTGCTGCTAAACTGCGGCGACGCACACTGAATGGAATATGTGACTTTGATATTTTAGTTTGAAGACTTAACAGAATGTGCTCTAATCTGCAACTTTGCACACTAAACAGAATGTGCTCTAATCTGCAACTTTGCACACTAAACAGAATGTGCTCTAATCTGCAACTTTGCACACTAAACAGAATGTGCTCTAATCTGCAACTGTGCACACTAAACAGAATGTGCTCTAATCTGCAACTTTTCACACTAAACAGAATATTTCCCCCCCCCCCCCCCCACACACACACAAAATAACCTGCTGCCCCCACACACAGTAGTCCTAAAAAGGACTTTTGGTTCTTTTTTTTAACAATTTTGGTTTTTTTCCTCCCTACACTGACTTTCCCTTCCTATCCTCAGCTCTCCCTGGCTAAGACTGAGCCGAACTCGATGGTCAGGTGCTATACAGCACCCGACCACGGGTTCTGGCCAGCCAATCAGTGTAATGCCAGCAGCCAACATGGCTGCTGGCATTACACCGATGTCAGAGCCTCCCTGCACGTTTATTGGCTGCGCAGCAGCCGCAAAACGTGCGGGGAGGAGACCCGAACATGGCGGGCGAGCACATGCGGTACTCGTACGAGTACCGCCATGTGCCGAGCAGAGCGATGCTCGAGCCGATCCGAGCATCGGCCGAGCATGCTCGCTCAACACTACTCTTTACACAAAGATCTGAGCAAACAGCAAGAGAATATCATTCATAAAGGGCAGTAAGGATGTAGAACACCATTACAAACAGCCATTTAAGAGATTACATTACTGCCAATCAGGGTTTCCAATATCAGTTACAACTCCAAATCAGATAATTTCTAATTCTACAACTTCAGTTTGTTGAAGCAGTTAAAATTCACCAAGCAGAAGCGTAGTCTTTTCCAGCTGAAAAAAAGCACATGTTCAATTAGCTAGCCAACATGGAAGTGTCAAGTAAAATGTAAAACAATACCCTGAATTGAACCAGTCCTGCTTTAAAATATCTTACTACCCCTTGTGAGTACTATTTAAAACATAAAACATGATTGTGTGCCTTACACATGAAACATGTAAGACCAAGGGTCTATTTTCTTCAAAATATTCAAAGTTCCATTTGCTTTTAATTGATAAATAAAGTATTTTGATTTAAAAGAATAGTACTGAGTTCTTTCCAGGTGAAGAGTGCTGCAGTGTGAAATATGTAGTCGGCCCCAGGGGGCAAATCCTGTCAACTATTGGCTCCCTGCAACCCATCCACCTGACTGGATCCTAGGGCTCTTTTCACCAGACACATCTAAGGAAATCCATTGGAGTGGGACTGTTCTCCTCACCGTGGCTTCAGTGTACACAGTAGTGAATATCCTGCACTCTATACTGGACTTGTTTACACTCTGTTAATGGATATTTGCATAGGTCCATGTGTCAGGAAGATACATTCTAATAAATCTGTTGATAATACTGCCAAATGACTGTTTATTTCAAAGGCACTCAGTCAGACAAGTAAAGTGCATTTTTGGGAGTTAAAATATAATTTGCAATTTAGTCTATCATTATTTTGAAACATTTACTTTCTTTATTGAAAACAAATGTTTAGCGTTGAGTTGTCAAACAGCCTCTCCAACCACACCTAACAAGCCAGAAATAACTAGAAAATGTGTCAAGATAAAAGTTCAGTACAACAATGCACCATGTGTCTGGAGTACTAAGAAGGAATGGAGGGTTAAGGCTTTTTCACACAGACAACGGCATTGAAGTAACCTTTCTTTCACTCACATTCTCCTGAATACCACTGCTAGTCCAGAAGGAGAGGTGTGCCTGATGGCCAGCCTAAATGAGAGGCAGCCAGTATTACTGGCTTGGTGCCATGGGTCAGTGAATAAACTTTCATATGAAAAGCCTTCCACTGACCCCATAGACTGCCAAGCAGACCTTCCTTGTTGCATCTTTACTGCATTCATGTGTGAACACAGTAAATATGAAATTTGTTGGGCTTTTGTGCATTTACAAGGCAATAGTCACCAGTGTGAAAGGCATCAGAGCCAGCACAGGACCTTTCACAGCAGACAACATCACCTGTGCAGCATTGCTTCATTGGTGTTACCTGTGTGAAAGGGGGCTATGCATAAATGTGTGATAAATGTGTGATAAAGAGGTAACACACTCTCCAATTGCTATGCTAGTCTAAGACATTCATGCATTAACATATATCCAACTTGAGATACCTTAGTGCATAGAATATCATATGAAATGATGAATAACATATGAAATGAGATGACAGGAGGTTTAAACTTCAGCAGAGGAACGGGTTTTTTACGGTAAGGTATGTTAAATTGTGGAATTCATTGCCCAAGGAGGTGGTTATGGAAGATACAATGGATACATTTAAGAGAAGATTAGATACATTTCTTTCAAAAGGGACCATACAGAGTTATACTGTTTATCAGTAGGCAGATCAGGAAGGTCTGATAAAGACTAACTTAATTGGTAGCAGGAAAGCTATAAAATTCTTAGTTATTGGGGTATGAGGAGAAGGTTGAACTTGATGGATTTGTGTCTTTAGTCAACTTAATTTACTATTAGTGTTGAGCGAGCATGCTCGGCCGATGCTCGGATCGGCTCGAGCATCGCTCTGCTCGGCACATGGCGGTACTCGTACGAGTACCGCATGTGCTCGCCCGCCATGTTCGGGTCTCCTCCCCGCACGTTTCGCGGCTGCTGCGCAGCCAATCAACGTGCAGGGAGGCTCTGACATCAGTGTAATGCCAGCAGCCATGTTGGCTGCTGGCATTACACTGATTGGCTGGCCAGAACCCGTGGTCGGGTGCTGTATAGCACCTGACCAGCGAGTTCGGCTCAGTCTTAGCCAGGGAGAGATGAGGATATGAAGGGAAAGTCAGTGTAGGGAGAAGACAAGCAAATTTGTTAAAAAAAAGACCCAAAAGTCCGTTTTAGGACTAATGTGTGTGGGGGCAGCAGTTTATTTTGTGTGGGGGGAAAAAAAACAAAAAAAAAAAAAAATTCATATATTCTGTTTAGTGTGCAAAGTTGCAGATTAGAGCACATTCTGTTTAGTGTGCAAAGTTGCAGATTAGAGCACATTCTGTTTAGTGTGCAAAGTTGCAGATTAGAGCACATTCTGTTAAGTCTTCAAACTAAAATATCAAAGTCACATATTTCATTCAGTGTGCGTCGCCGCAGTTTAGCAGCACATTCTGTGTACTGTGCACAGTTGCAGAATAGGAAGAAATACTGTTAAGTCTTCAAACTGTAAAATATCAAAGTCACATATTCCATTCAGTGTGCGTCGCCGCAGTTTAGCAGCACATTCTGTGTACTGTGCACAGTTGCAGAATAGGAAGAAATACTGTTAAGTCTTCAAACTGTAAAATATCAAAGTCACATATTCCATTCAGTGTGCGTCGCCGCAGTTTAGCAGCACATTCTGTGTACTGTGCACAGTTGCAGAATAGGAAGAAATACTGTTAAGTCTTCAAACTGTAAAATATCAAAGTCACATATTCCATTCAGTGTGCGTCGCCGCAGTTTAGCAGCACATTCTGTGTACTGTGCACAGTTGCAGAATAGGAAGAAATACTGTTAAGTCTTCAAACTGTAAATATCAAAGTCACATATTCCATTCAGTGTGCGTCACCGCAGTTTAGCAGCACATTCTGTGTACTGTGCACAGTTGCAGAATAGGAAGAAATACTGTTAAGTCTTCAAACTGTAAAATATCAAAGTCACATATTCCATTCAGTGTGCGTCGCCGCAGTTTAGCAGCACATTCTGTGTACTGTGCACAGTTGCAGAATAGGAAGAAATACTGTTAAGTCTTCAAACTGTAAAATATCAAAGTCACATATTCCATTCAGTGTGCGTCACCGCAGTTTAGCAGCACATTATGTGTACTGTGCACAGTTGCAGAATAGGAAGAAATACTGTTAAGTCTTCAAACTGTAAAATATCAAAGTCACATATTCCATTCAGTGTGCGTCACCGCAGTTTAGCAGCACATTCTGTGTACTGTGCACAGTTGCAGAATAGGAAGAAATACTGTTAAGTCTTCAAACTGTAAAATATCAAAGTCACATATTCCATTCAGTGTGCGTCACCGCAGTTTAGCAGCAAATTCTGTTTACTGTGCACAGTTGCAGAATAGGAAGAAATACTGTTAAGTCTTCAAACTGTAAAATATCAAAGTCACATATTCCATTCAGTGTACGTCACCGCAGTTTAGCAGCACATTCTGTGTACTGTGCACAGTTGCAGAATAGGAAGAAATACTGTTAAGTCTTCAAACTGTAAAATATCAAAGTCACATATTCCATTCAGTGTGCGTCACCGCAGTTTAGCAGCACATTCTGTGTACTGTGCACAGTTGCAGAATAGGAAGAAATACTGTTAAGTCTTCAAACTGTAAAATATCAAAGTCACATATTCCATTCAGTGTGCGTCACCGCAGTTTAGCAGCAAATTCTGTTTACTGTGCACAGTTGCAGAATAGGAAGAAATACTGTTAAGTCTTCAAACTGTAAAATATCAAAGTCACATATTCCATTCAGTGTGCGTCACCGCAGTTTAGTAGCACATTCTGTGTACTGTGCACAGTTGCAGAATAGGAAGAAATACTGTTAAGTCTTCAAACTGTAAAATATCAAAGTCACATATTCCATTCAGTGTGCTTTGCCGCAGTTTAGCAGCACATTCTGTGTACTGTGCACAGTTGCAGAATAGGAAGAAATACTGTTAAGTCTTCAAACTGTAAAATATCAAAGTCACATATTCCATTCAGTGTGCGTCACCGCAGTTTAGCAGCAAATTCTGTTTACTGTGCACAGTTGCAGAATAGGAAGAAATACTGTTAAGTTTTCAAACTGTAAAATATCAAAGTCACATATTCCATTCAGTGTGCGTCACCGCAGTTTAGCAGCAAATTCTGTTTACTGTGCACAGTTGCAGAATAGGAAGAAATACTGTTAAGTCTTCAAACTGTAAAATATCAAAGTCACATATTCCATTCAGTGTGCGTCACCGCAGTTTAGCAGCACATTCTGTGTACTGTGCACAGTTGCAGATTTGCAGCACATATTCCGTGTAATATGAAGAAGGCGGGTAAAAAGGGACGGGGAAGTGGACGTGATCCTGATAGTTCAGGGCGCGGGTCAGGACGCGTAGAAACTGTGCCTGGTGCCAGAGCACAAGAAAGAAAGACATCCACCATACCTAGCTTCATGTCTCATTTTACAGGGCGTCGCAGGACATCACTCTCGAGGTCCGACCACTGCGAACAGGTGGTCGGTTGGATGTCAGCTGATACTGCTTCCAGTCGGTTAAGCACCACCCTGTCTTCCACCAAGTCCACTCTCAGTAGCCAAGAGTCTGGTCAACATAATCCTCACTCTGATCATCCTTCCTCCCACCATACACGGTCTGGTCAAAGAAGTGATCCCACACTGGGATATAGTGAGGAGCTCGTCTCATCACCAATCCTTCATTTGACCCTCTCTCCAAGCACGCTTGCAGAGGAACATGACATCTTGTGCCCTGATTCACAACCTCTAGAGGGTACCCAATCACAAGAAGATGACAGATGTGAACGGCATTTAAGGTCAAAGGAAGTAGTGGATGATGATGATGATGAGACACAGTTGCCATTAAATCAACCACTATTACTGTCTCAAGACCTTGTTGAGGAGGATGATATACAGTTGTCAATGACTGAGTATGTGGTGGGATCAAGACATGAGGAGGATGATCAGAGTGAGGAAGTGGAGGAGGACTTGGTGGACGATGAGGTGACTGACCCCACCTGGGAAGGTGTAGAGCCGAGCGATGACAGCAGTCCTGAGGGTGAGCCATCTGCAGCACCGCAACAGGCTGGAAGAGGCAGTGGTGTGGCTACAGAAAGAAGGCGGACCGCACCAAACCGGCCCGCAAATGTTCCACGGAGCACCCCCTTGCGTAAATCTACCTTGCCAAGGGGTAGGTGTTCCGCGGTATGGCGTTTTTTTAAGGAAAGTGCGGACGACAAAAGAATTGTAGTTTGCAACCTGTGCCACACCAGAATGAGCCGAGGCATGAACACTAGAAACCTCACCACCACCAGCATGATCCGACACATGGCATCCAAGCACCGTAATAAGTGGGAGGAACGCCTGGATCGCCCATCTGTGTCTGCAGGCCACACCACTGCCTCCTCTTCCCCTGTTTTCGGTGCCGGCCAATCGCCTGTCGAAGGCGCAGGCCCGCATACCTCCTGCCCTGCACCTGTACCATCTGAAGCACCATCAGCGACCACATCCACTTCCCTGTCCCAGCGCAGCGTCCAAATGTCGTTACCCCAGGCATTTGAGCGCAAGCGAAAATACCCAGCCACCCACCCACAGGCCATAGCACTAACCTCACACCTTTCCAAATTACTGGCCATCGAAATGCTGCCATTTAGGCTTGTGGAGACTGAGTCCTTCCGCAGCCTGATGGCAGCAGCTGTCCCTCGGTACGCGGTCCCCAGCCGCCACTACTTTTCCCGGTGTGCCATCCCCGCATTACACCACCATGTGTCCCGTAACATCACCCGTGCCCTGACCAACGCAGTTACTGGGAAGGTCCACTTAACGACTGACACATGGACAAGTGCTTGTGGCCAGGGACGCTACATTTCCCTGACGGCACAATGGGTGAATGTCGTGGAGGCTGGGAGTGACTCGGACCCTGGGATGGCACGGGTGCTACCCACGCCGAGGATTGCGGGCCCTACCTCCATCAGGGTTTCCGCCAGCACCTACGTTATTGGCTCCTCCTCCTCCGTTTCCACCTCCGAATTCTCTGCACGCAGCGCCACTCACCCATCAGCCGGTAGCTGGAAGCAGTGTAGCACTGCAGTGGGGAAGCGTCAACAGGCCGTGCTGAAGCTGATCTGCCTTGGGGACAAACAGCACACGGCCTCAGAGCTGTTGCAGGGGATTAGTCACCAGACCGAGCAGTGGCTCTCGCCACTCAACCTGCAACCAGGCATGGTTGTGTGTGATAATGGGCGTAACTTGGTGGCGGCTTTGGAGCTCGGCAAGCTCACACACGTACCATGCCTAGCGCATGTATTTAATTTAGTGGTTCAGCGATTTCTAAAAACCTACCCCAATGTGCATGATCTCTTGACCAAGGTGCCCGGCTTTGTGAGCAGCAGAGGGCAGTAGTGGAGTACCAGCTGTTACACGGTCGTCGCCTCTCCGTTCAACTTCCTGTAATCAGAAGTGAGTGGGAATGGATGTCAGACCTCTGTGAGGTTTTACGCAATTTTGAGGAATCGACACAGATGGTGAGCGGCGATAACGCTATTATCAGTGTAACCATCCCACTTCTGTGTCTACTGAAACGCTCGCTGCTCACAATTAAAACTGACGCTTTGCATGTGGAAGAGGTGGAAATGCGGGAGGAAGAGCTTACACAAGGTGATAGCCAGAGCACCCTCACTTCGTCTTCTCAGCGACAATTGGAGGAGGCGGAGGAGGAGGAAGACACGGTTGCCTCCGCTACAGAGGGTAGCCATGGAACTTTAGTTCCATCTCTTCAGCGTGGGTGGGCAGAAGAGGAGGAAGAGGATGAGGAGATTGAGAGTCATCCTCCTGGTGAGGACAGCGAAATCTTGCCTGTTGGTACTCTGGCACACATGGCTGACTTTATGTTAGGCTGCCTTTCCCGTGACCCACGCGTTATACGCATTTTAGACAACACGGATTACTGGGTGTTCACCCTTCTGGACCCCCGCTACAAAGAGAATTTCTCATCTCTCATTCCTCCGGTGGAGAGGACAAGCAAAATGGTGCAATACCAGAAGGTTCTTGTTGAAAAATTGCTCCAAAATTTTCCATCTGACAACGCTGGCGGCAGAGTACGTGCTACCTTGGCCAACAGAGAAGGGGAGAAAAGGGGAGCACACAGCAGTTCCGACAAAGGCAGGGCAACACTCTCCAAGGCGTGGGACACCTTCATGACACCCCGCCAGCACCCTCACCCTGATGCGCAGCCTAGTGTCACAAGGAGGGAAAAGTTTTGGAAGATGGTGAAGGAGTACGTAGCAGACCGTGTCAGCGTCCTCAATGATCCCTCTGTGCCTTACAACTACTGGGTGTCCAAGCTGGACATGTGGTATGAACTGGCACTCTACGCCTTGGAGGTGCTGGCCTGCCCTGCCGCCAGCGTTCTGTCTGAGCGGGTATTTAGTGCTGCTGGTGGCATCATAACAGATAAGCGTATCCGCCTTTCCACCGACAATGCTGATAGGTTGACACTTATAAAAATGAACAAGGCCTGGATTTCCCCTGACTTCTCCACTCCACTGGAGGAAAGCCCTGGGGGAACATAAACTCACTTTATATATGTTATTTACAATGATGGGAATACTCTGTATTCCCATTCACCCCTTCCACCCAAAAAACGGGTATATGGTTGACTCTTAATCTTCTCATCCTCCTCCTCCTCTTCCATATGCCCTGTGATATAATTTTTATATAGGGCCAGCTCACCAGCGGGCCCTGTGATATAATTTTTATATAGGGCCAGCTCACCAGCGGGCCCTGTGATATAATTTTTATATAGGGCCAGCTCACCAGCGGGCCCTGTTTGACAATTTTTGTATAGGTCAGCTCACCAGCGGGCCTTCTCATATAATATTTTATTGGGTCAGCTCTCTAGCGGGCCCTCTCATATAATGTTTTATAGCGTCAGCTCACTAGCGGGCCTTCGCATATAATGTTTAGGATGGTCAGCTCCGCAGCAGACCCTCATCCATAATGTTTTAGATGGTCGGCTCAGCGCACGTTTCCCTCTTAATCATGGCCCCAGTTCAGAAAAATCGAGGAAATTTTTGGGAGAATTTGCCTCTGCGCACGTTTCCCTCTTAATCATGGCCTCAGTTCAGAAAAATCAAGGAAATTTTTGGGAGAATTTGCCTCTGCGCACGTTTCCCTCTTAATCATGGCCTCACTTCAGAAAAATCGAGGAAATTTTTGGGAGAATTTGCAGATGATATACAAGTAAATATACAGCAAATACTGTTTGGTAACAATTTTTCGCCTAAAGTCGTTTTTATTTTCCTTTTTGTGTGTTTTACGGTCAGTCTGTAAAAATGGCGTACTACGGGCGAAAGATCGTTCCCAGCAGCGATGTTGGAGTCCAAGATGCATCCAGACATCCTCCCTATGCTGTCCCTGAACCATTTCTGTGGTGTTTCCATCATTTCCTTCCCTTTTCCTATGGACCAGGCACCCTCCCCTCATCAGAGCAGGGGGTGCCTGGTGTAATGCTCGAGTCCTCCCATTGACTTCAATGGGGCTCGGGTGCTCGGCCGAGCACTCGAGCCTCCGGGGGTGCTCGGTCAGAGCACCCGAACACCCGAGCATTGGGGTGCTCGCTCATCACTATTTACTATGTTACTAAATATAGAGTTGGAAAACCTTCTGGGTTTTTCACTAAGGAGTGATAAAGGGGATATCACTTTTCAAGTTCCTATGTTATTCTATGGAGTCTATACATTAACATCTTTACCACTTTGGAGATCTTAGTGCATAGACTTCATAGAATAACATAGAAACTGGAGGAATTATATCACTCAAAGTTATCTCCTGTTTTTCATACCTTAGTGCATCGCCCTCTTTATCTCCTATTTTTCACTTTATGTTGCATCTCTCCATTCGGATTTATGTACTAATTTGAGATAAACCCTCCAAGTTCTATGTTATTCTATGGAAACTGTGCACCAAGATATCTCCAGTTTGCATGGGCCCCATATAGGATAACAGAAATTGGAGAGTTTATCAAAGTGGGAAGTTTGGGAAGTTGTGAAGTTTGTTTCACTTTTATCGCACCTTAATGCATCCCCCACCACAGAGAAATCCTGGATCATTGACTGCTATGAAACATGTTGGAAACTTCTATAGAACTGAAGGTGTTAAAAGACCCATTTAAATCAGACCCATCTCCCAGTTTAAATCAAGGGGGATTTTTGCAATTTGTTTTTATTCCCTGTGGTTTGCACCAGAATTGCACCAGTTATCTTAGTACATCAGCATCCATGTTTTTTATGCTTATGGTGCAGTGCACTTACTTTTCACCTCATTGACAGCATTTTTTTTATAATAGCATAAATAATAATTAACATTGTAATATTCAAACTGACAATATTAATTACTCATATATAGATCGGAGTGGGCAATTTGTGACACTCGTTAGTGGACTACACCTCCCATCACCCAGCTTGGCTGAGGATGATGGGAATTGTAGTGCACCAATAGTTGGAGGACACAGGTTGCCTAAAACTTGTCCAAATACCATAAACTATAAAAATGAATAATTCAATAGAAGGTATTTTGGTTATTTCAAACCTATAAATAATACTGCATTTTTTAGCAATAAACAACATCTGCGCTCAATGTGTTTGAGGCAACTCTAATATCTATGGTATGTGTCATGTGCTCAACAGGAACATGGAGTCACTCTGGGCCAAACCAACTGCGCTTTAGCTAACAGATACAAATTCCCATTTATTAAAATTGTGCTTTTGACCCTTTCAAGACTAGGGGACCTCTCCAGAATTCCTACCGGTTTAACCCTTTGAGTGCCAGAGAGGTATCCAACGCTTTGCAACGCAATGTGTTGGATACCTCTCTGGCACTCAAAGGGTTAAATCAGTGGGAATTCTGGGACTTTTTATTTGTCCCTTGTGATGCAGCTGTTTGCCCCAGAATAAATCTGCATCACTTTATACATATGACCCAGAGTGGCTAAGCTGTGAGTGTGTCAGGGGCTTTCTGTACAAGATGTGTACATTAGACATAAAGAGCTAGATTCTATTACCAGCGCTAAAAATAAAACAGGCGCTATGTTTTTTTAAGTCGGTTTTTGCTATCCTATTACACATACAAACAACCAAATCTGCGCTCCTCTATATGCTGTGAATAATGTGTGCCCTGTAATGGGCATATATAATAATCCTTAGTAAATCTAAGTAAAATTAGTGAGAATTTCGTCCCACGAATTGGCCAATCCATGTGTAAGCTTACCACCAACGTCAAGGTATCTCACTTTATGGTAAGTCCTACTCTAATACACTTACAAATACTATCTAAATTAAAAATCCCTGAAGAAAGATGTTATTTTGAAACGCGCCGGAGGGGACCTCTTAAATATTATTTTGATGTTTTTATTCTTATTTGTAGGTCCCAGTGTAGTGCAATTAAAAACAGACATACAATAAAATAAAAAAGGTGTAGAGGAAGGACTTACCTGGTGCTGCTTGGCCTGTTCCATTGTGTATATCCCCTGTCAGTTTGGTATCAACCATCCCTCACATGACTTTTGGGGAAGGTTACAAATGGAACATAGTTCTCTATGTAATCACTTTATTAGTGCAGGCCCATAAGGTTCCTGCACCAGGTAAGTCCTTCCTCTACACCTTTTTTATTTTATTGTATGTCTGTTTTTAATTGCACTACACTGGGACCTACAAATAAGAATAAAAACATCAAAATAATATTTAAGAGGTCCCCTCCGGCGCGTTTCAAAATAACATCTTTCTTCAGGGATTTTTAATTTAGATAGTATTTGTAAGTGTATTAGAGTAGGACTTACCATAAAGTGAGATACCTTGACGTTGGTGGTAAGCTTACACATGGATTGGCCAATTCGTGGGACGAAATTCTCACTAATTTTACTTAGATTTACTAAGGATTATTATATATGCCCATTACAGGGCACACATTATTCACAGCATATAGAGGAGCGCAGATTTGGTTGTTTGTATGTGTTTTCACTTTTGGGTTTAGGCCCAATGTTAGGGGGACTGGAGAACCCTCTCATTTCTTGCTGCTATCTATAGCTTTCATCTTTATATTAATAATTTATTTATATTTATTATATGGATATTTCATGATGAGTTAGCGCTGAGAGCTTTTTTCTCTTTTTCTGTTATTGCACATATTTTGCTATCCTATTACCCGACTTGTGAAAGCAAAATCAGCGGTAATTATACTTACCGCCAGTCTAAAAAAACCCCATAGGAAACAACTAAAAACAACGTGCAGTTAGTATCCTATTACCCACACTCAGTATTACCACCTGTTTTGTGGTTACATTTAAGTCAGAAATTTTGCGCCTCATATGTTGAGGCATAGAAGCCATAACGACAGTTTCAAAACCATTGTTGTTCGAACAAAAGCAGTGTATAATACAGTATACAGCATAGAAATCCGACATAAAGTGTCCCCCGACATATTAACCCCCCCTTCTAAAAGTCGACTTACAGTGCTTTCTTCCACCACATTAATCTGACAAATATTGTTCATAGTCAACAATTAACCCTTCCCCTTCCAAATCCAACTTACAGTGCTTTCTTTCACCATATTAATTAAACGAATATTGTACATTTGGAAGGGGAAGGGTTAATTGTCGACTATGAACAATATTTGTCGGATTCATGTGGTGGAAGAAAGCACTGTAAGTCGACTTTTAGAAGGGGGGTTAATATGTCAAGGGGGCACTCTGTCGGATTTTATGTGGAGAACATATCTAACACTGAACTTGATCTTTCTGTCGTCAAATGTACGCCTATTTCCTGACATTTTGCGCGTTTTTTTGTAGGCGGTAATCAGAAAAAAGCAGACAGTGCCAGATTTGTTACTACTCTGAAAAGTGCTGTCTATGCCAGTTTTGTTTTACTGTGGTTCTGTAATAGAATACCGATGTAATGCATGTTTGCAAAATTTGCACTACTTGTTTTTCTTGTACTGCCGGTTTGAGCACTGGTAATAGAATCAAGCCCAAAACGCATGACTGAGGGCACCTGCCACAGATGGTCTGGCACGTGCTGTGGCCTAGTACAGAGATTCCATCTGTCTTCCCTAGCTAGGATAGTCTCAGTTACAATAAGGGGAGAGGATGGGGTGTTTCATTAGTTAATATCCCTAAGTATACAGTTTGCAAGAAATTTTAATTCTCATTTAACTTGTACTGTAATTGGAAGAGATATTATTCATAAATACTTTAGATATAATTCCATGAGGTTACTGTACTATGAACTTGAGCAATAATAGGGCAATCCAACTACACCTTAGGGGACAGAAATGGTCATTGATTTAATGCCGATTTGAACCCCTTGAATGTTAGAGAGTACCGCATCACTCTGGTTTAGAACCACTGTGTTAGTCCATCAGCCTACTAACTCATGTTTATGTTATTTTTTACATGAGGGCAGCACATAACATTTATTGAACTACTTGACTGTTAAACGGATGTGCAACTTACTGCTGAGTGTGCCATTCCTGTACTTCAAATTACATTTATGTAGCTGTTTAAAGAATATATACTATTGGGTTTATGCACTACAGAGTGATAAAGAGGTGATAACGCAGAGATAACTTCCTATTCCTATGTTATTCTATGGAACCTATGCACTAAGATTTCCCAAACTATGGAGATCATAGTGGATAAGCTCCACTGAATAACATAGGAACTGGAGAAGTGATATCACTGGATATTCTTATACAGGGTATGGAGGAGAATACAGAGACTGTTTGGATAATTTTAGAATATGGGAAAAAGATGGTCACTCGTATAGGTTTGATCTACAGACCCCCAGGACAAGCAGAGGCATTGGATCATCTGCTGGTCAAGGAAGTAACTAAGATGACTGTGAAAGGTGAGGTTATTATTATGGAGGACTTTAATCTTTCTGATGTGGACTGGAAAAACCAAGCAGCAGGTTCAACCAGGAGTAGAGAGATCCTAAATTCTTTATTAGGATCAGCTCAATTAGTAGAAGAGCTGACTAGGAAGGAAGCCACACTAGATGTATTATTTACTAATGGAGACTTGCTATCAGATGTAGCTGTAGGAGAGTGTTTGGGCTCCAGTGATCATCAATCTGTGTGTTTTAATATAAAGAGAGAGGCTGAGTTGCGCTACACAAAAAAAAAGGTTCTAGATTTCAGAAATTCTAAAATGGAAACATTTTTATGTCAGTCTTTAACAACTTGGAGATCTTTAGATGGAGTCCAGGAGAAATGGGATTATCTGAAATGTGTTTTACTAAACACAACAGAGCATTGCATTAGGCTTGTCAGCAAGAGTAAAAGAAAAAGAAAACCACTGTGGTATTCCGCAGAAGTGGCAAATATAGTAAAGGAGAAAAAAGAAGCATTTAAGAAATATAAGCAGATGCAGAAGGAAGAAGATAGGTATCGGTACAAGACTAGGCCAAATGCATTATTAAATGGGCCAAAGCACACACAGAAGAAAAAAATGCCCAGTCAATAAAAAAGGGGGATAAAACATTTTTTAGATATATAAGTGAAAGGAGAAAAATGAAAGAAAAATGTACTGTTAGGGGTACTGTGCTGTCAGAGACAACAGAGGAAAGGGATTTGGGAGTAATTATTTCTAATGACCTAAAGGTAGGCAGGCAATGTAATAAAACAGAGGGGAATGCAAGCAGGGTGCTGGGTTTATAGCTTGGGGCATTAGTAGCAGAAAAAGGGAAGTGGTCGTGCCACTCTACAGATCTCTAGTTCACCTAGAGTATTGTGTACAGTACTGGAGACCCCATCTCCAGAAGGAAATGGTGACTGGTTTACAGGAAAAGAAATATCAGGACAGACTAAAGGATCTGAACATGTATAGCTTGGAGGAGAGAAGAGAGAGAGAGGGGATATGATAGAAACATTCAAATACATGAATGGATTCAAAAAAGTGCAGGAGGGAAGTATATTTCAAAGGAGTAAAAATGTTAAGACAAGAGGCCAGAGTCTAAAACTAGAGGGACACAGGTTTAGATGTAATGTAAGAAAGTTTTACTTCACTGAGAGGGTCGTAGCTAAGTGGAATAGCCTACCAGCAGAAGTGGGAGAAGTTAATACAGTGACAGAATTTAAGCATGCATTGGATAGGCATAAGGCTGTCCTTAACATAAGAAAAGACCAAGGACCAAAAAAGGTTTGAGGTTTTTACAGTAGGAAAATGGGCAGACTAGATGGGCCAAATGGTTCTTATATGCCATCAAATTCTATGTTTCTATGTTTCTCCACGTTATCACCTCTTTATCATACCTTAGTGTATAACCCCCAGTGTTTCAGCAAATGCAATAGTCCTTATCATTTTCTCATGGGTTCTTATGAGCAAAGGGATTATATAATGTAATGTACTTCCGTATCCATATAATAACAAAGGGTTAACATGTTTTACAGAAGATACAATAGTTCAAGAGACAGAGGTAATAACAGTGCAAATAAATAGTGTAAGGCCCTTCCAAATGACCTTACAATTTATAACCATCACATGAGACTATGGGGATAATTGTATTTAAAGGGATAGTAATACTTAATATGTAAAAAATATATATTGTAGTGTTTATACCCCTGAGAAAAACAAGTGTACTCCAACTGCTGAAAGGTGTTTTATTTAAAATTTATTACAGCTCAAAGTTTAATTTTTAGGTTCAGTATCACAGTGGCCTGAAATTATACAATGGCATTATTGCTACACCATCCTATGGACAGCTCTGGTCAGTTGACCATAAATCTTCATAGGATGGTGTAGCAACAGCACCACTCTACAATTTCAGGCCAATGTGATAAGTTTTAGTTGTAATAACTTTTTAATTTTTTTTTTACATTTCAAGTATTACTATCCCTTTAAGCTGTTAAATATAATGTTAGAGGTGGGCAACCTGTGGTATTACATGGAAAGATGTACTTAGGTTTGATAAGGGTCCTGTTTGGCAATACAGAGGTGATTTTGACTCGAGTCCCTCTCATGGCATGTACTAAGCCATCTTCACCATTTTATCCCTGTGGTTACACCCATATCACCATGACACCATGTGTGTCTTTGCAGTGCCTTCCCCCCACTTAGGATGTTTCAGTGACCTTCTTTGCTAATGGCTCATTTGCATATGGAAATTTGACATCATGAGCCATATTTCTGTTCCTCATGGAGTGTTTTTATGTTAACATGACTATTTTACATTTACACTAAAGGCCGAGAGCTGTCAGAGTTCACAGAAACATACTTGCCTCTGACTCTTTCAGGCTGGTGTAATGTTAATTTTGCCATAGATTTCTATACATTCCTCAGAATAAAGTGGACTTGTTTTATATAGGACTTGTTTTAGATAGATAGATAGATAGATAGATAGATAGATAGATAGATAGATAGGAAGCACTCACGCTAAACAGGGATGATTGCCTGGGTGCTATAGTTCTTGCCAGATAATTGGAGACGTTCAAAGGTTGAAAGAAGCACTCTCAGGACTTTAGGTTGTGTGAAGAAATAGCAAAAGTTTATTCACAAGTCAACGTTTCGGTTATCACATTGTAACCTTCCTCTTGATAACCGAAACTTGTGATTAAACTTTTGCTATTTCTTCACTCATCCTAAAGTCCTGAGAGTGCTTCTTTCAACCTACGATCTTCTCATATATATATATATATATATATATATATATATATATATATATATACAAGAAAAAAGCTCCAAACGCTAGCTGACCTTAATATATCCAAGTGATTAATAAAGTGCAAATAATTAATAACTAGTGTGTAGAAGGCTGCAAGGACTAGCGGAGTTCTCCAGCACCCCTGTAATGGGCATATATAATAATTCTTAGTAAATAAGTAAAATTTGTGTCACAGATTGGCCAGGATGTGGGTAAGTTTGCCACCAACGCCAAAGTATTTCACTTTCGGCAAGTCCTACTCTAATAAACCCGAAAACCCTATTTAGAAAATTAAAATCAAAAAGCCCTGAGGAAGTATCTTAATATACGCGTAGGCGAGCGAGGGACACTTTAAATATGCTCTTTATTATTTTTGTGGGTCCCAGTGTGGTGCAATTAAAAACAACAGACATACAAATAATAAAAAGGTTTATATGAGGGACTTACCTGGTGCACCAGACCCCAATGGGGCCTGCATTGTGTAGAAGTAAGAGGACTGTGGATCCAATCCTCATTTTAGAGGTATAGTAGTTGGGGAAACCTAATCTCAGCAGAGCATTGATCTCTGACTTGGTCAGATAAAGTAAAGATAATTAATTCCTCTCATGTCCAAAAAATCTCCTGTCTTCACCTTCTTTGGGTGGAATAAATTAATAAGGTCAAATAATAATGCAAATCCTTTCAAGATGGAAGCTCTCACTGAGGGGAGGATTTGAAAAGGTGGTAAATCCACTTTAAAAACTAAACAAATCCGTTCATTTTAGGGAAAAAAAGAGCATAATCCAAAGTATTCATTCTTAATTCATAAGCAAAACTATTTTTTAAAGTGATAGATCTGTTTTAAACTTATTCAGGTACACAACCTCCCATGAGACTCCATAAACTGTAATTCAAAGTTCTTACGCATTTCAAAATTCTCCATAACAGAGTATTCCAAGGTTTTCCATATTTCAAACTTTTCCATATATAATAAGGAATCTACAGTAGAAGATGGACATTTATGGAACTTACAGAAAGTGTTTAATATCAAAGAAAAGTCAACTTTTCTTTGTTTTTGTCATTAAAAACTTTTTAAAAGTCCCACGAATGCCCGGCTCCAGAATGAGTGGAAAGTCTGCTATAGGAGAGAAAACATTTGTCGAAATAAAGATTTGACAGAATAAATTATGTATTTACGTTTTGTCTTCTCTTGGGTTCTGTATTGTTTTGGAGGTCCAAGCTGAGTATGTTTATCAGTACTGTAGGGAATGTGCACGGGGATTTAATAACCTATGTACCAGTTATTGTCACTGCCACTGCCAAATCCTCTTATTATACATACACACACATCTAAATAACATAGAGTGCTAGAATGCGAAGCTCCCTGTGTGCGTAACCTCACATGCACAGTAGAGACTGCCCGAACGATGCAGTCATGCTCAGTGCGCAGTAGAGACAGCATGAACGTGTCGGCTTCCAGTCAGAGGCACTGCTGATCCAGAGTGGTGTGCTCCAAACAGCCCACTGCCCCTGGCTCTGGGGAAGCAGCCAAGACCGCTGGCTGGTACTTTGGCCCATGTACACAGGCCTTCAATACTAGTATATATATATATATATTAGTACTTTTCCTGACAGCTGTTCTTCAATAACATTGGAAAGGCCATACCCTTTATACGTACATCTTGTTACTGACTCTGTAAATAGAAATCTTATTTCTAACTAACAAGGAATAAAGGTATCTCCTAACAGAGACAGCAAAAATCTAAATATTGAATAATTATGGGCATTTATATTTCAAATCAGGTGTTTAGTTTAATTTAAAGACGTAACACCTCCTAATAATAACCCCCTACTTACTTTACTATGACCATAGTATTCTAATGGCCCCTCTGAATTTCTTCATTGTGCCTTGATTCAAGAGATATATTTATTTAGTTCTGGATGTCATGTCCATAGAGGCAGACATGACAGCTGCTGGCAGGTTTTCAAACCTAAGCAGGCACAGTGCATTGCACACCCCTCTGGTGTTTAAAGAGTCAAGATTATTATGAGCAGTGGGCAGATTTTGTACCGAGGTCCTGTTAGCAACTGCCTTATTCACCTACATGGACTTGACATCCTGGACTGATTGACTAGAAGCAAAGACATATTATAGGGTCATTGGGATTTTTTTGGCTATAGTAAGGTAAATGAGGGTAATTATCAGGTGTTACTTCCTCTTTAAAACTGGTACTTGATGTACTAAGAAGAACTGGATCAATGCTGGGGAACAGCATCTGCACGTTTTGGAAGATAAACCTTTTCATTGATTTAAATGGGACTTTTAAATTCTTCATTTAGTGAGTAAGGATAATATTAAAGAGAACAGCACAAGTGTTTGCTTTCAATGGATTAAAACACTCATGTAAATCACTGGCAATTTGGAAAATATGTGTTCATCTTCTGTGGTGCCATTACATTGCTCCAGCCACTCCCCAGATGCAGAATAATAAATCCTTTAACATTTTGCCACCCATGACAATTTATGGCAGTCTAATGCATGAATGCTTACATACAAAACTTATATTTACCTCAGTGATTTGCAGCTCAATTTTCTTCTCTCAGATGTTGAGCACAAAAAATTGGCTAATACAATAGTAGGTACATGATAGTGATCGGAATTTTGATGTTACTTGATTTTCTGGAAACACCTGTAAATGCTACAGCAGTCTAATGCACAATAACATGTAAGGTAGTCTTTTTGATTTGGGGTCTTACTTCCCCTTAAAATTCATAGAGCTACCCTATAATAGCTTATTTGTATTTCATTACACATAATCCCTGGCTCCAGTGGAAGTAATATATGCTGTATTACACTAGGACATACCTTTGGTCCTATGTAAGATGTTTTCATGGTCATAACATTTCCTTCCCTGTACTGTATTTTGTTTGTTATTAATTATTTTGGTACTTATCATGAGGTACTTGTGAGTCAGAATGGGATAAAGAAACCTCAGAAATGTGGATCCCATGAAAGGATTTATTCTGGTGTCAGTGTTGTCAGTGCCCAATCCCCTGATGATTTTAAGTTATTTTCTCAGGTCTGTATATATATATATATATATATATATATATATATATATATATTTATTTATTTATTTTTTCCTGTTTCTCCAGCAAAGATTTTACAAGAATGAAGTATGCATTCCTCAGTAATCAGACTTACCCGGTCAGTGTTGTTGCAACAGCCAAAGGAAAAAAACAACATCTGCTTTCTGTGAGTTGGGCAACAGGTCAATCTCCAACTTTTACAGATAAACAGAAGAAATGCTGTCCATTGCAATAATGATTCTAATGTTGGAAATCTGTCTCACTACTGAATCTGACATTGGAAATCTGTCTCACTACTGAATCTGACAATGGAAAGGAAATCTGTCTCATTATAGAATCTAACTTTCGAAATCTGTCTCAATACTGAATCGAATGTTGAGTGTAAATCATGGAATCTGTCTCACTATGGAGTGTAATGTTGGCAACCTGTCTCAATACCGTACTTATCATTGGTTAGATGTAACGTGTGTATCTGTCTCATTATTTAGTATGATGTTGGGAATATTTTTCCACTATTGAATAAAATGTAGGGAATGTAATCTCCCTATTGAGAGTAATGTTGGGAATCTGTCTCACTACTGGATCTAATGTTGGGAATCTGTCTTAGTATTTAGTGTAATGACGTTAAAAGGATAGTAATGTCTCATAATAAAAACAGCTCTAATTAATCATCATAGTATTTGGACTTTGGAGAGTGGTATTTCAAATCTGTCAGAGTTGTAGTTCAAAAGTAATTCAATGACAAAGTATTCCCCTCCCGCCCCTTTTACTGATGTAACACTGCTCAGCCAGATCAGAAGGGAGGTGCCCAGGTAGATTGCAGAGAGGGACAATCATCAATTAAGATAAGGGAAAAAGCTGAAAAACTTATCAAGGGGGGCAGGGCTTTCATTGTTCTCATAGGAGGAAGATTGTCCCCTTCTGTTATCTGTCTGGTCTGTGGACTGGATTCCACATCTGAGAAGAGATGGCTTACACTAGGTAAAAGGGGAGGGAGGGGAAACTTTGCTTGTGAATATCTCTCAAACCATAAAGGTTAGAGAGATAAGACATATATCGCTCTTCATGTTTTTTTAATGCCTACAAAACAGAATAAAGATAAAACAAAGTATTACTATCCCTTTAATGTAGGGAATCTCAGTAATTAACATAATGTAAGGAATCTCATCTGTATCATTATTAAATGTACCGTTGGAAATTAGTCTCACTGTTGAATGCAGTGTTAGCAATTTGTCATACTTCTGAGTCTAATTTGGAGTATGTCTTACTACTGAATGTAACACTGAATGCACTACTGAATGCAACACTGTTTAGTGTACCATAAGGAATCTATTTCACCACTGATGAGTCTATTCATTAGGTGGCAACTTGCTGAATGTGCAAGGAAATCCTATGATTTGCTTGTACCTTAATCATTCCTAGATTTGACCATTCATAGCAAATATCAAGAAGTCCTGCCAGTCCCATCTGCCAGTTTTACCTGGCATATTCCAAAGAAAGCTATAGAGGAGGGCAGATTGATACACATTCGCTGAAGCATAGGTGTGTAACGTGCTAAGTGCTGTATTTTCACTCTTGACAAATAAACCATGAATCTAATATTTCTGATCTGTCTCACTATTAAGTGTAATCTGTCCCTGTCAGTTGTGCCATTCTTATTTACCCCTTGTGTACTAGAAAGATCTGGAACACATTGGTAAGGGATTTAATTTCCATTACTAAATATCACTATTTTTATTTTTTTGTATATGTATATCCAATGTGTTATACCTAGTTTATGCATTATTTTAAGCACTGCTAGATATATTTATATAAAATATAGGATACAGCTCTGGTACTCAATGGGTTAAATAATCAAGATTACATTGACTGAAAACTCCCAGTAAAGTATCAGCTTCCATTTTGTCTTTACATATTAATAATATGTAAATTCAAACTGCTCATCTTCCCCAAATGTTTTATACTTTTATATCCCTGCAAAGTCAAAATGGAAGTTGACTGTTACTTTACTGGGAGTTTTCCAGCAATGTAATCTTGATTATTTAACCCTATGAGTGCCAGAGGGGTACGCAGCACCTTGCAAAGCAATGGGTTGCACACCCCTCTGGCACTCAAAGGGTTAACCCTTTGAGTACCAGTGCTTTCTGCATTTGTTTCCAGGCAGCTCTCTGTCAGAGACTATAAAATCAAAGAGAGTTCAACAATGTAAAAACGATACAAAAAAGAGACAGTGAAACAATGTAGAAAACCCTGCCTCTGCAGAGTGAAGATTAATCATAGGTTCAGAGACAGTGCAACATGAAATAAATATCTCTACTTTCAGAAAACTCTGGAAACACAGACCCCAGGAGCTCAATCCTAGGGAAATAAAGGTGAAAAAATAGGTGACGATTAAAAAATAATAATAAAAAGTATAGACAATATGACTTTACATATTAGGCACTTGCAGAATATGTTTAAAGTCAAAAAAGGAGGTTGTCACTTTAACATGCATGTCTGATCTCACGTGCATTTTATAATACAGTTGCCTCATGCACATTTTTATGTATTCTTCTCATATGATCATTTCTAAAATACATCTGTGCATACCTTGAACAAGGGAGTTGCTAGGTACTTTATATAAATCTGACAAAAACACGTTTACCAAATGCTTTGTAATGCTTAAGTCAAAAGGTATCAGAACTCAAATGTCACTTTCTGACAGCATCCTATCTTCCTTCTTGCTTTTCTCTAATCTTCTTCTTCTGTCTTCTCTCTTCTTCCTCTCCATTTTCTTTTTCTTCTGTTCCATCTTCTCTTCATATACCTGTAAAACAAAGAAAGATAGTAATACATATGCCATTAAAAGACCCACATATCTGTGGATAGTTGAACCCCTTAAGAGCCAGAGGGGTACACAATACATTGCAGAGCAATCCGTTACCTACCTCTCTGGCACTCACAACAATGCACAGATTTGCAAGTTAAAATTGTCCAGGGTGCCAAAAATTTAAAACATATGTATCCAATGTCCCACTTCTTTAATATCTATACGAAAAGTTTTCTGTGGGCAAAAATGTATAATTAAAAGTATGTCCCCTGTTTCCTTCTCCACCACTGTTTGCGGCAGTGGTGGCAGTGAAAGTTAAATTGAGCAGAGCCCCCCACCC
Organism: Rhinophrynus dorsalis; assembly: GCA_037306005.1. Classification (NCBI taxonomy): domain Eukaryota; kingdom Metazoa; phylum Chordata; class Amphibia; order Anura; family Rhinophrynidae; genus Rhinophrynus; species Rhinophrynus dorsalis. The sequence goes on from CM074722.1 coordinate 118,678,511, forward strand.
CCACCTTAGTACCCGACGGGCAGATGCTTGTTCCACTGTGAGGGAATTTTGAACAGAGGCTGCCTTTATATGTGGGCAGTCCCTGTTCAAAAGGACTCCCAGTTATTGCCTACAATGTGTGCTTATGCATCTCCCAGCCAATCAGCCTCCAGCAGGTTCCTCCAATCCCCCGCTCGAAGCCGAGTGGCTGGGAGGTGAGGAAGCACACATCCCATTGATTTTGAACAGAGACTCACCACATGTAAAGACAATTTCAGTTCAAAACTCCATCACAGTGGACCAGGCATCGGCCCATTAGGTACCATCGCTACCATCACCGCAAACAGCAGTGGAGAAGAAAAAAAGAGACATACTTTTAGTTATACATTTTCGCCCCCACAGAAAGCATTTCATATAGAAAACTTTTTGTGTAGAAGAAGCAGAACATTTCAGACATATGTTGTAAACTCTTGGCATCTTGGGCAATTTTAACTCATCTATCTGTGCACTGTTAATCCTATGAGTGCAAGAGAGGTATACAACACATTGCTCTGGCACTCAGGGGGTTAAAAGATCCACAGATATGTGGGTTCTTTTTATGGCATATCTATTAATATCTCTATTTCTTTTACCGGTATATGACGAGAAGATGGAACAGAAGAAAAAAGAAGATGGAAAGGAAGAAGATAGAAGAAGGAAGATTGGAGAAGAACATGGGTAGTCGCTGACTAGGGTGCTGAGGACCCCACTGGAGATCAGGATTACTGGTAAGTGTTACTTTTCAGGGGCTGTTGCTTCATAACTTAGTGGGATTAACCCTGCGAGTGTCAGTGGGGAAAGAATACTTATAGGGTTAATTCTGCTAACATGAGACACATTTTTCATACTTTGGCCCCCTATCAATACATCCACTGGGGACTTTGTTTTTTTGTTGTGTTTTTTTTACATATTCAATTGATGCATTGGCAGTTAAAAGTTGCGTTAAGGGACTCTGTGCCTAAAAAAACTGGGTGCAGATTTTCCCATCTTACTGCCTAACGTAGTCAATTGAATAGGAAATTCTGCATTTGTAGTAAGTTTCTATGGGCTCAAATGGCTTATTTTTCTGCCAGCAGTTCTTCATAGTATGGGTAATTGAATTGCTTACCATGCTTAAAAACTGCCGACTGTTTTGTTGTTGTTTTTTTTTGCCTATGTCCTTTAAATCTAGGCCCACATGTGCCAATTTTTTCTATCCATGAACATTTCTCTTCAGCCCTTTTAATGCCACAGTATGCAATGCATTGCTAAGAAATGTGTTGTGGATACCTCAGACACGCAAAAGGTTAACTTTTTTCTATATATTGAGTCTAAACATCAAATATTTCTATCCACATGAAATACTGCATGTTCAGAACTGAAGGGATGTTTGCAATGAAACAAAACTAAAAAACATGTAATGTATGAGTCTGTTTTTTGATTGCTTGTGACATCCATTCTTAAGCAATGTATTATGATAACTTAAGAATCTGTATAAACATAGCGTTATGGTAATTATGATGACATATTCCTCTTCATTGAAATGTTAGCCTGTGATTTATCTTTTTAAATGGAGATGATCATAACAGGGGTGGTTGTTTAGAAATACTCCAGTAACATATAGAACGCCAGCTGGTATTTATACCACAAGGAATTCTTGCAATGCATTGTATTAGTCATCCAGTATTTCACATTCACGTTTATAAAGCTAAATCTGTATGCCTATACCTAAACCTGGAATTTTAACCCCTTGGTTGCAAGAGAGGTCTCCAATGCATTGCAATGCATTGGAGACCTCTCTAGGCCAAGGAGTTAATTGGTAAATATGCACCATTTGTTAAGAATGTGAGGATGTCTCAAGGGTCCATCCCTATCATCCCAATGAAGAATTTAGCACCAGAGATAAGTAACCCAGCTGGAATGATTGTAGACAGCCAGTGAAAGATAAATTTTTCATTCTAATTGTACTGGAAGAACAGCAATTCGTATCATCCTTCATTTCTTGCACATTTGTAAATTGTTATTAAATGAATAATGCCACAAAATGAGAGCGATTAAACAAACAGGGCATTTTGTTCTAGTGTTATGGCAGATAATATTGGAGAACAAGGGCCACATCCTCTCACACTGTGGAAAACGGTAGAGAAGATCACGGCTCCTGGTAGGAGGGAACTATTGAGACACAAGGCAATCCTGGGAAGAATACCTTGTAAAAGGGGATGGCTTTAAACTGTTCACTTAGGGCCATATGCTCAAAAGAAAAGTGGAGGCATTCTGGGGCAAACCATCTGCAATATAGGGGAGAACCTAACTAGAATTCAATGGGTTAAAATCCTCATTTAAATCAATGGGAATTTTTAGATCTCCCCTACAGTGTAAATGGTTTGCCCAGAACCCCTCCACTTTTCTTTTGAACATACAGCCCTAAGGACTAGTGATGTGTTAGGACTGTCACCACTGTCCTTGATTAAAGGACCAGTGACGGTCCTGGCACGTTACTTATTTTTTACTCACGGTACTCCTGCTCGAGCACTGTGAGTAGTAGTGGGGTTTAAAATTGACCTCTCCAAGACAGGATATGTGATCAGTCCAGTGTGCCGAACTTCCCTATCTGCTCCTTAAAGGAGCCTTAATAGTTAGATTATATAGCGAATACGTGTAAAGGTTTATTAATTTCTTTTTTAAAGCTCTATTTGGCTGAAATTGAATGAGTAAACCCTGCCCTGCACCTACTTCTGGATAAACTGCTGGTAAAGCTCTGTACCCGCACTCTGTAACTCTGCCTCTGCTCCACTCCTCTATCCAGCCTCCTCAGATGACGGGGGCTTTCTGCCTCTAAACTGGAGCTCTCTCATTGGCAGAGATCTATATCTAGCCAATGAGACCGCATCAGCTTACAGGCAGAGGCAGAGTTACAGCGTGTGGGTACAGAACTTCTGTCCAGAAGTAGGTGCAGGGCAGCGTTTATTGCTTTAGTTTCGGCCACATAGAGCTTTAAAAAAGAAATTAATAAACTTTTACACATATTCGCTTTATAATCTAACTATTAAGGCTAACTTGTATAGGGGTGATAGATCCCCTTTATAGGGAAACCAACCCCAGGACCACTAATCCCTAAGGGGTTAATTTATAATGGAACTCATTTCTACCCTGTACAATGCTTCCAGGAAGGCGCTTATTACAGGGGGTGCAGGGGGTGCCCACAGCCTCCAAGGGGGGCCCATCTACCATAGGGTCCAATAGGTTATAGTGAAAATATTCTAGTGATTGGGGACCCACAAAATGTTTGCACTGGGGCCTTCCGATGACTAGTTATTCCTTTGCTTCCAAGATTGTAAATTAGCCTTTTCCTTCATGGATTTGTGCTGGGACGGGGAGCGGAGCTCATGGGGCCTCTCTTGTGAGGGATTCATTTGATTCAACTGGACATAAAGGCCCTTATAAAAGCAAGTGATACCATTCTAGAACAAACCAACTGTACCAAATATAATCTCTTAAATTTAAATGGGGATTTTCATCCTCTGAATACTACAGAGATCTTTGCATTGCTTCACAATGTACTGGAGACCTCTCTGGCATTCCAGGGGATTAAAGGTCTCATTTCAATCAATCAATGGGGATTTTGTGATAGTTTATTTCTCCCCTCTAGTGCATTTGGTTTGCCTCAGAATTGCTCCAGTTTACTTTTATAAATAAGGACTAAAGACATTGAATATTATTTTTTCTTTTTGTAAATATTTAAAGTACATTTTAAAGTTAACACTTTGAATGTCAGAGGGGTATGCAACGCATTGTGGATGGCATTGCTTCTCCATGCGTTGCGTACCCCTCTGGCACTCAAAGGGTTAGACAATTTTCTTCTTTTTCCAACGTAACCACTGTTGTATAACAAAACTATTCTTACTGTAAACTTCTGATGACCTGTCACTTAACCCTTTGAGCACCAGAGAGGTATTCAATGCATTGCAACGCAGTGCATTAGATACCTATCTGGCACTCATAGGGTTAATGTTTGGCCTCTGTAATGCAAAGACATAATTTTTCAGTGCTTGGTGATAGTCTTCTCTCACCTTTAGGAGTAAATGCATAATAAACTTACAGCTCTCAGTGTACAGGTCCCTCCCTGGGCTTCTCTTCCCCAGACCTGGTACTGTGACATAGTTGATGTTTCTGATTGATTGATTGATTGATTGATTAATGTCACACCTACTTATGCAGCCAATAGAAAGTATGCTGTCAAACACACACACACACAAAATTACCAATGAAAAGACAGCTTTAATTAGCCGGTACATGCAAACGGGCAGAGTTGTTGAGGTAAAACTTGTCCTCTATAAACGTTAACGGTCATTTCTACTTTTTCTTGATGGTATGAATACGATCTACAATGTTGCCATTAACATTTATTTTGTTTTTTCCCTTTTAAGTTCTACTGTTTTTCTTTCTTTTTTTTTTTTTTTGAGGGGGGTTAATCAAGCTCCCTAAGCACATACAATCACAATTTTTATGTCAGATTTTATTTGATCAAGTGAATTTCACAAGCACAATCAATCATTGTTGATTTTTATATGTTGTTTGATCAAGTAAGCCTCACATGCACAATCAACAAATGCTTAATTCTAGTTTTATGGCTTTTAAAATGTTTACCCTTTTTACTTTTATTGATACTTTTGATCAATTAAAGATATACTGTAAACAATTCAGAGTTGAAATATCAGGTCTCAGCTGCGCAAACACAGATCCACACTAAATTTTTGTGTGCAAAATGTGTTATGCACAAGCAAAATATTTTTTGGAGGTCAAAACCTTGGGAACAAAACCACAGATAAATAAAAGCTAAATGAAAGTACTGTATCCTCCCTAAGATATGCAGTATCTCTGTTCCAGAAGAAATATGTTAAAAATATTTTGCTGTAGCCCTGACAAATTTTTTCTGGAGACAAAAAAAGAATTCACCACAAGAAACTAAGAAGGGGAATCATGTCTGGGCTGAGGGGTCTAAGTAAGGCCCCTTGTTATTGGTTGGGGAAAAGAAGTTGAGGGGAGGGAATGGGAGGGACAGCTATAAATATGTTTGTCTTACCAATCACTTCCTCTTCTGGATCCAGTGGAAATCTGCCCGTCCTCCCTCCCTTTTTTCTAGGGGTTTTTGGGTGGGGGTTCCTCACTGTTCAGGTGGGAGTTTGATTTTGTCACAGCTGTTGGCACTTTGGGTCCTTGCCAAGGGGTACAATGGTAAACAATTGTGTGGTATATATATGGAAACAGGAAGATGTTAGGCCAGCGGCCTAGGTAAACACCCGGACCATGGTTGCGGGTTCTGGTCATCGCCCCCCATTGAGCTGCACAGACCAGCTAATGGGGTGTGGTGGGGTCGAGTTTAAAAAGGGGCTGAACTTTATGCTCAGTAGGGGTGGGACATAGAATTATGTCCCAGATTCTTGGCAAGGGTTCATAAGATGGTTGTTGTATGGAAGTTGTTAATTCAATAAAGCTGTGGCCTGGTTTACATCCATATTATGGTCTGTGTGTCTTACTTGGATCATTACTGCATGCCCAAGACATGTATAATGGGCATGACCCCACTTGTTCCCAACCAATCCTGCAGCTATTTTTTGTTACCAAATCAAGTTGTATCACACTTGTACGGTTTGTTGGACACCGTACATTCCAAATTTTGCTTTTATTTGTCATTCTATTCAAAAGTTAGAATTATTGCAAAATCAGCATTTTACATTGAAGGGTGATTTGAACTATAGTGTTGCTAGATTGCTGCTATAAAATATATATATTTTTACTTTAGTTTAATAAATCATTGTGGATAAACAACCCCAAATTAATTCCACTGTATTTGTAAGTTGTTTTGGCATTAAAGAAATAGCAAGATTATTATTATTATCATCCTTTATTTTTTGATTGCCAAGGTATACCATAGCAATGTACAAAATGAGGAGAAGGTGTACAATGACATATAAAAGCAGACTGAAACAAATGGTTGTGAGGATCCTGCTCACAAGAATTAACAATCTAGAGGATGTGTTTGAATCTCAAAAGTAAATCTCACCTCAATGTATAACACACACACAAATTTGATCATACACATCTATACATAAATCAATATATTTACTACATTGACCTAATTGTTGGAAAATACATACAATGTATCTATTTTGCAAGAAAGTTAACAGTTTTAGAGATATTCTAATTAGTAGTTGGGTAATCTAATATCAGCAGTAGTTTGTTCTTTAAAGGGATAGTAATGTTTCATAATAAAAGCAGCTCTAATTAATCATCATGGTATTTGGACCTTGGAGAGTGTTATTTCAATTCTTGTCAGAGTTGTAGTTCAAGAGTAATTCAATGACAAAGTATCCCCCTCCCGCCCCTTTTACTGATGTAACACTGCTCCACCAGAGCAGAAGGGAGGTGCCAGGTAGATTGCAGAGGGACAATCTTCAATTAAGATAAGGGAAGAAGCTGAAAAACTTGTCAAGGGGGGCAGGGATTTCATTGTTCTCATAGGAATAAGAGTGTCCCCTGCTGTTATCTGTCTGGTCTAGCAACCAGATTCCACATCTGAGAAGAGATGGCTTACACCACACTAGGTAAAAGGGGCGGTAGGGGAAACTTTATCCTTCAATTACTCTTGAACCACAACTCTGACAGTATTGAAATAACACTCTCTATGGCTCAAATACTATGAAGATTAGTTGGAGCTGCTGTTTTTGTGAAGCATTACTATCCCTTTAACTGTCAGAGAAAGCTGCAGAAGTAATTATTCACACTCCAGAAAGTCACCTCACCCCACCTTCTTAGGCTGCTAGAATCAGTTTCCATAAAAGGGGTTTAATAAATTGGGGGGAGGGGGTAATAATCATACAAATCCAAAAAAGCAATGTGTTGCACTCCCCTCTGTCTTTAAAGGGTTAAAGGACAAGTACATATTTTAAATGGAAAACTATGTGTCATTAGGCTTTTGCTGTTGAGTAAAACAAAGCTGCTAACCCTACTACTTGTAATGACCGTTCCAAATTATGAAGCTGTTGTCACATTCTGTGGAGAATTGTATTTAATGATTTACCTCTCTTATAGAATGCAAAACAATAACTGTCTGAACACAATGGGAGCTGCATTTGAACTGGACACCAGATGGCACTAACAGTGTACAAAACCAACTGTTTAAACTGTAATACCTTTGGAACAATGCATCTCCTAGCTGTGGAAGTATCCTTGATTTACTAGCAGGAAAAGCCCTGTATCATATATTTTTTTATTAAAACATTTCTTCCTTTAAATTTCACATTATGCTTCATTTACTTGAATTCCAGACTGATAGGGACCACACGATTATTACATTGAAAAAAAAAATTAACATATTAACCATTTGGGTGCCAGAAAGGTATATAACACATTGCAATGCGTTGGATACCTTTCGGGCACTCAGAGGGTTAACTTATTCCATGCCAGAAGGGTATACAATGCCTTAAAGGGATAGTAATACTTCGTTTTAACTTTATTTTATTTTGTAGGCATTAAAAAAACATGAAGAATGATATAAGTCTTATCTCTCAAACCTTTATGGTTTATGAGATTTTCACAAGCAAAGTTCCCCTCCCGCCCCTTTTACCTAGTGTAAACAATCTCTTCTCAGATGTGGAATGCAGTCCATAGACCAGACAGATAACAGAAGGGGACAGTCTTCTTCCTATGAGAACAATGAAAGCCCTGCCCCCCTTGACAAGTTTTTCAGGTTTTTCTCTTATAGTAATTGAAGATTTCCCTCTCTGCAGTCTACCTGGGCACCTCCCTTCTGCTCTAGCTGAACAGTGCGACATCAGTAAAAGGGGCGGGAGGGGGACACTTTGTCATTGAATTACTCTTGTACTACAACTCTGACAGAATTGAAATAACACTCTCCAAAGTCCAAATACTATGATGATTAATTAGAGCTGCTATTATTATGAAACATTACTATCCCTTTAATGCCCTCAGGCAGCTAAAAGCAAGCATAACATATTTATATGCTGTAATTCTTTAAAAACCAGAGAGTTGTGCATTACATTGCACAGCCCCTCTGGTCTTTAAAGGGTTAAGTTATATCTTGGTACTATGTATCAAAGAAACTAATACAGGCAGGAATGTTATGATGTTCAACTTTCTGTTTCGTGTTTGTGTTATATCATGCATTCATGTGACTGTAACCTTGTACAGCTCTGTATACAGACGTGGCAGTTTATACAAATGCAAATAATTCTGTTTCAGACCAAATGAATGAAATTATGCCAAATGAAAGGAGGAAAAGTGATGCAGAGCTTATTGCCCCAGGGAAGAGTACTAGACAAGAACTGTTTGTTTAAAGGATTTACTGATACAAAAAGCAGGCCTGGCAGAGGACAAGATAACTGATTTGCTGCTATGAAAGCTACCCACACAACAAATGTGCACACACAAATACAATTGTGCACACACAAATACACTGATGTTCGCGGAAAAAAATCCCATTGTTTTCCATAAGGTTCTTACTTTGGTATGTTTAGGGTCATCTTCACAAATCAAATGTAGACCAGTTCTGGGGCAAACCAACTGAACCATATTAAAGCAATGTTAGAAAACAGTGGAGGATGTTTATCAAGTAAAAGCGGAAGCATTTCTGGGTCTATTGCACTATGGATCAAAGTGGTGTAATTCTGTGGCAAACTAACAACACATAGAGAACTAAAAAATATTGAAGCAAATGTCATTGATTTTAAAGGGTCATTTAACTCCTTGACTTCTGGGGATGTCTCCAACATTACTTTCACCAAAACTAGCTTCATCTGAAGTCAGCACATTAACACGTTAGTGTTTGACAAATGTGTGAAGGGAAGACCATGTCGCCTCCTTACATAGCTGCTCAGCAGGGGCCTGGTTTTTATAGGCCCAAGAGGCACCCACTGATCTGATGGAATGTGCAGTAACCCAATCACAAGCTTCAACATATGCCTGGCGAATAGTTGCCTTCATTGTTACTTAGACGCAGCCTGGTCCGCACAAGGCCCCTGAGTATTAAGAAAAAGCTAATCAGATTTATGAAAAGGTTGCATGCAATGAATATAGTACTACTATAGCTGCCACAGTGTTGTCTACCCCTGGGATATGACAGCTGAGAGAACCAGCACTTGAGCATCTGCCACATGAGGATCAACCAAACCTCAGACCATGCGACTGCACTTCTGGTCCCTCTCTGGACTTGATGTAGGCCACTGCCAGCACATTGTCAGACTGGATCCACACTGTAGATAACTTAAAGGATTCGGACAATGCTGCAGAGCCAGGCAAGTCATTGGAAGCTCCAGAACACTGATGGACAGAAGACTCTCTGCCCTGATCCAATGATCCTGAGCTGACTGATGGCTCAACATGGCATCTCAGCCTGACAGGCTGGAATCCAATTTGGGATAACCAATGGATGCCCCAGCAACAGATGGGACCTCTGCAGTCACCAACGAAATTCCTCCTTTGTCCAATTGGACAGGGACATGACATGGAAGAGATGACACTGATGTCTGGAGTAAATCATGGGAATTTCCAGCTGCAGCTCCCAGAGCCTCCAGAGCAGCACATTCATGTACTCCGGGCATTGCAAACTGGAGAAGCCCAGTCTGAGACACGTGGGGAGACAACATCAAAATCTTGTCTTCTGATAGGTGCTCCTTCCCCAGAAGAGTTTTGAATTTCATACAGAGAAAGTAAAGGACATGGGATGGAACTAGAGAAGATTTGTGGAAATTGAGGATCCAACTGTGCTGCTCCTGAACAGACACTCAAGTCTGCATCTGTAGGCGCAAGGTCTCCTTTGAAGCAAACCGCAGGAAACAGAGATGAACTGCATGGATGGGATTATGCAGACTGGTGTCCTTGTTGAGTGAAGCCAGAAATTCCCTGGACACATTGCAGCAATGATGGAGTGCAAGGAGTCCAGCTTCAACTGAGGAGCTAGAATTGTTGAGAAGTCCAGAACATGACCGCATCAGCCATTTTTTTTGTTGGCTATGAAAAGGTTAAAATAGAATCCTATGAACTTTCCCTGAGAAGGAACAGCTTTCAAAACCTGCATATCTAGTATGGAAGGGACCACATCTAAGAATAGACAACTCTGCTCTGGATTTTAAGGAACTCTGGGCATGAAAAAAATAACAGGTAGGAAGGGACTTCACTGGCCCCCCATGGTAGTAGCCCATACACTATGGTAAAGCCATAGACATCCTCCCATTGCCTGAGGCAGACCAGGTAGGTTTTTCATCTTTGGGCTTCTGAGCAGACCTTTTTATATGTCCAGGCTTCATTAAGTTTTGGGATAGAGTGCACCTGGGGTGTTGATGGAATTGATGCCCTGGCCACATACCCATGCTAGCAAGGGTAATGAAAACTATGCATCTTTCTTGGATAAAAGCAACATTTAGGAGTAACCTGAGGCAGCATGTTACTCTGGCCTCCAGTTGTGTGGCTGATAACATTCTCCAATTCTGGGTCAAATAACTGTTTGCCCACAATAAGAAGGGGCACCAAAGACTTCCTGAAAGACTGGTCAGCTAAACAAACTTTGAACCTGAGGGGTGACGTGCAGCCGCAAAGAGGTTTGATGTCACGGTCTACGGGATTTGCCTCCCCCTGCTCTTAAGCAGGTGACCTGTGGGTTATGGGTCCTGCAACTTACATCCCCACCAGAGGACCTTTCAGCTACAGACTGTTCTGTAGCAGTATTGGTTAATGGCTTCCAGTTGTACCTTGTTTATAGATTATTTAAACCAACCTGCCTGAGCTCCCAGTGCTCAGTTGTTAGCCTTGTGGTGAAGACTCAGTTTCCTGCTTCCTGTTTGTTTGATTCTTTGGTTGAGCTCAGCCTGTACTCTGACTTCTCATCAACTCCTCCTGTCTCAATCTCAGCTTGTACCTTTACATCGCTTAAACTCTGCCCATCTCAACTATACCTCAGTCTCCTGCTCCAGTATCTCTGCTTTCCCCCCTAACTACCAGTTCACCTATCCTGGTCTGGCCCCTGGCTTAAATGGGTGTGGGATATCTGGATTCATAGGCAGCACATTTAATATGATTTTGTCCACAGCAAGGGTACACTGGTTTCCAGCTGCGCTCTACCAGCCTCGAAATTAAGCTGCACTCCCTAGGCTTCCTCTGCAGAAACAGTGAGCCTTAGACTTCTTATTAGCCTTTTCTCACACCTTCAGGATTCAGTCTCCTGTATTCCTGACAGCTGAGGCCTTTCCAGTAAACCTAGAGATGTGAAAGGCTGTTTCAGTAAGATACGCCTTAGCCTCAATTAACTTAGATATAATCACAACAAGATTATCCTTAGGTGTATCTGCTTGGATTGCATTGAAGAGCTGATCATCCCCCCAAATAGCATAGCTCTGGTCAACCAAGCAACAGCAATGGTGTGGCACAAAACAGCACCAGAAGAAGCAACATTTACATTCAAAAGAGAAACCAGATATGTATCCACATGATCCATAAGTGCCGCTGCATCCGCCAGTAGCAAGGCTGTATTCTTAGCTAGGGAATGGGGAGGAGGGAAAACTAGTAACCTCCTTTATGCATCTCTTTAATGTATTAACGGAAGATAAACTAGAATCTAAGGCCTCAGAGAATCTCCAGGACAACCCCAATAAAATGCCCAGCAAAGGAACCAGGGAACAGAGAAGGACAAATCTATCATTCACTTCAGAATCCCCTTCATCATGGAGGAATCACCAGCCATGCGAGCATAACCCTCTGTAAAGTCGCTACAGCATCTTTTTTCAGCACAGGGTGGCCCTGAGACAAAAAGCCTAGGATCTTTTGAATAGAGGAAGGGATAGTCTCATTGAAGAAATTAATTCCTTAATACATAGAGGCTCCTGTTCAGGAGATGAAGGCTCCAGATGTTGTGCAGGGGCACAGAATACCAGAACACTCCCTTAGGAAGACCAATCTGGCATGAGAATCAATGGGTAAACGAACCCCTGAAGTCTTAGTCTTCCTCATCTCTTCCTTAGGCTCAGACATACGGTACCCAACAGGAAGTGTTCCATCTCATTGTCCAGAAGTGGGGTCTTCCTCAGATCGAACTGATGGCGACGAGACACAACAGGAAGGTTCCACTATTCTGCTCCCGTTGGAACAACCCTCAGGCTCTAGCAGTGGATGCCATGTCCAGTCCATGGAGTTTTCTTCTGGCATACATATTTCCCCTTCTTCCCATATTGGCCTCGCCAGTCTTGGTTTATGGAGCTTCTGGATCTCTCAGTGGTGGAACCGTTTGGACTTTCCCACCGTCCGGATCTTCTTCTACAGGGATACCTGTGGAAGGAAGATGTTGAACGTTTGGGTTTGACGGCTTGGAGGTTGAATCATCAATTTTGAAGAAGGGCTTTTCTTCTGAGGTTGTTGCTACTATGCTTCATGCTCAGAAGCCTGTTTCTTCTAAGGAATACCATCGGGTTTGGTCTACCTTTCCCTCTTGGTGTGCTGATAGGGATCTTTCCCATGACTTTGATCTCCCTATGGTCTTGTCTTTTTTGTAGGATGATAAGGGTCTCAGTTTGAGTTCCTTGAAGGTTCAGACTTCTGCGCTCTGTTTTCTTTCAGAGACGTGTTGCCATTATCCCTGACATCCAGGTTTTCTTGCAGGGTTTTGCTCATGCTCGCCCTGCTTTTAAGAGTCCCACTCCTCAGTGGGATCTCAATTTGGTCTTAGGTGTTCTCCAGCGTCCACCTTTTGAGTCCTTGGCTACCATTCCTTTACGTCTCTTGACTTGGAAGATGGCTGTTCTCCTGGTGATTATGTCTGTTCGCCGTGTCGTGGAGTTACATGCTTTGGCCTGTAAACTCCCCTTTTTGGTTTTTCATAAGGACAAGACAGTTCTTCGCACTTCTCAGGAATTTCTCCCGAAGGTGGTTTCTGAGTTCCTCATTAACCACGAAATAATGGTGCCTTCTTTTTGTTCTGACCCTACATCTAACAAGGAAAGGGATCTTCACTTGTTGGATGTTGTGCGCTGCCTTAAGTTTTATGTGCATCGTACTGAGTCCATCTGCCAGTTTAATGCATTGTTCGTCATCCCTGAGTGTCCTAGGGCTGGTAAGATGGCTTCTAAGGTTACCATTGCTTCCTGGATTAAGTCCACCATTCGTAAAGCTTACAGATTGAGGAAGAAGCCTGTGCCCTTTCGGGTTACAGCTCATTTTACCAGGTCAATTGGAGCCTCTTGGGCTTACAAGAATCAGGCCTCAGCTGTTCAGCTGTACAAAGCAGCTGCTTGGTCCTCAGTGCACACTTTTTCCAAACACTACCATGTTGATGTGCTGTCATCGGCTGATGCCAGTTTGGGCAGGAAGATCATAGAGGCTGTATTGCCTGTCTAGGGTCTTTCTAGGTACCTTTAGTACTCCTTAACTGTTGAGCCCTGTTGGCTCTAGTTCAGTGTGCTGTGTTACAGTTTCTGGTGTGTTTACACTGGTTTTCGTGTCCCTTGACACTTTATTTTTAGAGGGCTGTGTATAATCTGTTTTGCTCATGTATGCTCTGGTGACTTTGGGGGCACTGCGCCTGGTCCTTGACTTACTTCCCACCTCCGGGAACTCAATGGTTGGACATCCCAAAGTTACCAGTAACCTATATTGGACGACAGAGAAAATAGGATTTTAGTCTTACCTGTTAAATCCTTTTCTGATAGTCCATATAGGTTACTGGTCTCCCACCCTGTCAAGGGACCATGCTTGGCTCTCCTGTGGCAGAACGTGGGAGTCCTTTCAGGTTCACACTCACAGGAATCTTCTTTTCCCTTCTGGTATCTAGTCAATAGTTAGCTTCATCAATCTAACTGGAGAGTATTGGCTACTGCAGGCCGAGAGGGAAGGTAGGCTCCACCCAGCACTTCTTATGCAAGAAAGTTTCCTGCCTTACTTAAAGGGGCAGGTCTCCTGCCCAAAGTTACCAGTAACCTATATGGACTAAGAGAAAAGGATTTAACAGGTAAGACTAAAATCCTATTTTATGTAACATTACTTATCTGATTTCAAAGGGTTAATGTAGTAAACAAGGAGGGAGAGAACAGCCTCTGCATAGCAAATTGAGTCCCCAAATTAAGAGGGTCTGCATAAGACCACCCATTCCTCTGTACTAAGGCCTAGGAAAAACAGGTTTATGGGAATTGCAGTTTAATAAAAAAAAAACAATATAGCAATGGCTCTCCAGCCATCACTCAAGTGCACCCCCGATATTGGGGGCAAGTCCCTTGGGGCTCCACTAAACAGTGGGTAATGTTAGAAGCACCATTATAGCCACCATAATGCAATCAGTGGCAAGAGAAGTCCCTTATATGCGTTCTATGCCAATATGGCCACAGCTTGCGCATGTTCTTATAGGCACCATAACCCAAAATAAGGCTGGAAAAGTAACTGAAATAAAACAAAGGATTATGAGTGAAAGTGAAGATTTAAATAAACTATAAATGCAGTAGAAGTAAAAGATAACAAGTACCTTCCAGAAACACAGAGAAAAGGTTAATGTAGAGGAAAGATCCCTCTGACAGTGGAGAATTCCTTAAAAGAGAGAAATATATAAAAAGGAACATAGGCCCATACTTAGAAAAACAACCAAAGTTATTCCGGAGTAAACCAACTGCATCATAGGGGACAAATAAAACAATCCTAATATCCCATACTCTTGAATAGAGCTTTCATTAGCATTCAAGGGGTTAAGAGCCCAATTTAATTTAACAGGGATTTGTATTTGTCCCCTATGGAATAGATGGTTTACTCCAGAATAACTGCTTTTATAGATATGGGCCATAGAGTTATACTGAATGGTACAGAGAGTCAGCCCAGCTCAAACACCACAGATCACAGAAAAAATGAGTGCCAAGCAAGCAGACAGAGACATACTCACATGACTTTAGCACTTTGAATTAAAGAATCTAACCTCTTCAGACGTCAGGCTCCTATGTACCAAGTAAGTGACTGCTCAGACCAGCAAAGTGGAGAAACTGTGAGGAGAGGGTTAATAATGAAAGCCATCCTCAGACAGACCCAGGTGCCTGGAGTCTGTCGTCTAGGTGAAACCAAGAATGCAGGTCAGAGAGGAGGCCAAATAGTGGGGCATTAGGATTACACAGTCCCATCCTAGAGGAGTAAACCTAAAAGTCTAAGAGAAAATATTTGTCGTGCTTCATTCCCATGAAGGTCACCTTTAAAACTGAGTATGCCTGGTGGTGGTAAAGTAGAGAGAGTCTCCTACTCTGAGAGACTTTTTTAGTCAAGTGCCCTCCTGGCCAAAGGATACGTTGCCTCATGGTTCCTGTGTTCCACATAGGACGTAAGAGAAAATCTATTGAATTTTGTATTATTCTACCTCTTGGATGCTAGCGTCTTCCCAAACACCTTGTGCAACCAATGAGTTAACCCCTTGAGGACCAGAGGGGTGTGCAATGCATTGATTTTTCAATGTATTGCATACATCTTTGGTCCACTAGGGGTTAATATAAATGGTGCATTTGTTTGTTTCATAATTAACCCATTTTTTGCCTTGGTAGATATACCCATGGACCATGGATTATCTTATCTCTTAGATGAAGGTTAACTTAGATGTTTATGGCTGAGATTAATGAATGGGAGAGCTGCCCCTTATCCTGTGATACTGAAAGAGATCTCTCACTAACTTGATTTACTAACATGACGTTCACCATAGGACAGAGAGATTGATGCACTAATAAAACTTGAGAAATTCTTAGGCAAACCAACTGCATCATAGAGCGCAATGAAAAATGTCCATTGAGTAAATTGGACTTTTAAACCTTTGTGTGCAAGATAGGTATCCAACACATTGCAACACAATGCATTGGATACCTCTCTGTCACTCAAAGCGTTAACCCCTTGAATGCTAGGAAAGTCTTCACCACATTGTCTGGCAGTTTGTAGCAGACATCCATAGTATCTGTTGTGTTTAAAACTCCATTTAAAGGGATAGTAATACTTATAATAAAGTGCAGCTTCGAGTCTTTGTAGCACGTAGCAATATATTTCAATACAAACAGGCTTATAGTTCAACCGCAAGTTAAATTGCCTCCCATCAGTTGTTGAATCTGATCTTGGGACCAGACAGCATGCAGCAAGGGACAATCTTCACTCAGTAAGTATAAGGAAAACCCTGCTACCCTTGACGAAAGAATGCAAGATTTTCCTTAGGATTGCCCCTCGCCTCGCTCCATCCGGCCTGCATGAGAGGCAGAGTGACGCAGGGAAAGGGGCATGATAGGGATCTTTTGGATTCAATTGTGGTTGAACTACAAGCTTGTTAGTATTTAAATGTATTGCTACGTGCTACAAACACAATAAAGAATACTCAGAGCTGTACTTTATTATAAGTATTACTATTCCCTTAAATAAATGAGAATTTGGGGAATTTATATTTGTTCCTTATAGAGCAGTTGTTTTCTCCAGAACAACTCCAAATCTTAGTATGTCAGCCTCAGAGATGCTTTATATCTTTATCACTCACATCTCTATCCCCTGATGCTCCAGTTATACCTTGGTAAATATGCTTCTTTGTGTTTCAGCATTAGTTTAGCATGAAGACCTCTCTGTAGAGTCCCTACCCATTGTATAATGTGCACTGGACCTGCGTTTCCAGCACTGGAAAAATGCACAAGAGATTCAAATGGAAAATTGCCTTCATAGCAAATCTAATCAGGTAAACAAACAATGGGACATTTGAATCAAGACAAACATTTTAAGCCATATCTACAAAGAGAGTAATTCTGGGGCAACCCAACTGAACAATAGGAGACAACTACACAATCCCATCGAGTTGAATGGCGTTTTAACTCCTTGAATGTTTGCGTGATCTTCAACACAATTCAATCGGCTGGCCCAAAGTAGTATAACATATGAACCAGTTTTATCAATGAAATAACTGGAGCTTTTTATTTAATTGACATGGTGCAATTATCTCACTCCTCCAGTTCTGGTATGGTGTAATTGGTTCACTCCCGTCTTACTAAAGTTTTTCCTTGATAAAATGGCCTCAATGGCTTTACCCTACACTATCCTCCTGTTATCCGTCATCAGCTCAGATTTGGTTGATACATCTCAAAAAATAAATGTAGGTTGGGGTGCAGAGGGTAATATCTCATATTTAGATGACTGTCATACCACTTACCTTTGATTCCTAAACACATGGTCATATCACAACATATGTAACAGCTTTATGTATCCTGCTTACAAAAACAAGGAGAATATGGGAGGGGGGGCAAAGGGGGAGACTAGATCCCCAAAGTGAATTAACACCTCCAAGAAGAATATTTATTAATTCAGATATTTAGTGTATCTGAGACAAAAAAAAACTTTATATTTGATACATTTGGTTCGGTTGTTTGGAGCCATATAAACCATACTTTTTAATTTCTAAAATATGCCCCAAAGCTTTAGTAACCTGACTACTTGTGTGGATATAGCATCATAGTTACAATGAACGGGGAGCAATTCTGGGATACACCAATTGCACTGTAATGGACAAATAAAATCCCTATTAATTTAATGGAGGCTTTTAACCCCTTGAATGCTAAGTAAGTCTCCAGTGCATTACTTCACAATGTATTGGAGACTGCTCCAGCATTTAATATGTTAACCCTTTGCGTGCCAGAAGGGTACACAACGCATTGCTTTGCAGTGTGTTGCGTACCCCTCTGGCACTCAAAGGGTTAAAAGCCTAATTTAAATCAACAAGAATTTAGGGAATTTATATTTATTCCCTATGGTGCAGTTAATATTTCCCAGAATTGGCCCATTTTAGTCTTTGGAGATGCGGCGCATAAGAGTCTAAACTGAATAATATTTGAATGTAAGAATCCATGAGGGGTGAGCAATTCTGGAGGAAAACAACTGCACTTTAGAGGACAAGTGAAATTCCCAATTATGTAAATGGGGCTTTTAACATCTATGTTCTAGACCTCTCTAGCATTTAAGAGGTTAAAATCCCATTATGAATAGATCAGAATTTTAGGGAGTTTTATTTGTCCCCTATGGTGTAGCTGTGTGCTCCAAAATTGCACTTGTTTAAGTTATTCACTATGGCCCAGACCATATTTATAAAAGCAAACTGGACTACCATAAGGAAAAAATAAAACCTCCTGTTAAATGTAGCTTTTACCATTTGAAAATGAGATTTCCATTGCATTGTGAAGCAACACATTTGAGACCTGTTTAGCATTTATGGGGTTACAACGCTCTATTGAAGTGCATGGGAAAGTAGGAATTGTCCCCTGTGGTGCATTTGGTTTACACCAGAAAAGTGTAAGTTATTTGGTTCCCTTGCTACAATTGTGCTGAAAGTAGCAAACCGCCAAAAGTGCTGATGTGCAATTAACTACTGCTGGGTAAACTGCTATTTAGGAAAGTGATAATACTTTGATCCCTTGAACACAGACCTGGCACTGAACTGCTATTTAGGAAAGTGATAATGCTTTAAGCTCTTGCACAGAGAACTGGCAGTGAATCGGTTATAGAATATGGATGCCAGTGTTAGATTGTTAGGGTTAATTACCTTGGTTCAGTTGCTTCAGGAGGAGATGTGCCCCTGCAGGTTAGCAGTTGTAACTCTTGTCTGTGTCTCTTCTCATGCTTCTGATCTCTCTGGACTACACATCTGAACTAACTCTCATGTGAACTCCTTCTAACTCCTCCTCTTCTCTCCCCCTTCTACTGCCAGTCTCACTCCAAACCTTACATCACTTCTCATACAGACACATGGACACAGTATGGACAGGGCCTCTGAAACTAATCAGACCCAAATATTTGGTAATTAATATCTAGAATGGGTGTTTTCTTTTCAAGTGATGTTATGTGCACAGCATGTGTATGTACATACCACTTGCACAATAAACACTTACTGGTACTTAATAGGTGTTATTAATTAAACCCTGGAAGTTCTTGCCCTTCTTAACTCAACCTAATATGTCACAATATTAAAAAAAATGGACAGTGGTATTTTAAAGAAATCTATTTACAGTACACATAGGGTCATACGCAGGAGTAAATTAGGGTTCATTCTGGGTCAAATCACTTGTACAATGGGCAAAAAAGGGGATTTTGTGTACTTACTGATAAATCTTTTTCTCTTAGTCCATGTGGTACACAGGAACCATGGAGAAAAAAATATCCTATGGCCAGGAGGGCAGGGCACTTGCCTAAAAAGGCTCTCTGAATTCAAATACTCCCTCTCTACTTTACTTTACAGTCACCAGACATGCTCAGTTGTAACAAATATTAAAAGATTAAAAATAGAAGCAAGACAGGAAAGGGGTCACCTGAATCAGAGAAACCAAAAGACCCCCTGCCCCAAACTCAAATAGCACATTTTTCTCCAGGAGAGAAGTCCTGTATGCCACTTGGACTAAGATTAAAGGATTTATCTGTAAGTACACAACTATCCTATTTTCGCTTTCATCCTCAGTGGAACACAGAAACCATGGGGATATACCAAAGCTATCAACCAAGATTCCAGGGAGGAACACACAGATTAGTTCAGACTGACAAACTGGAACAAATATTAACCTCAGTTGTCAATGGACACCTACACACCAAACCACATAACAGATAATAAAAAACAGGTTACTGGAAGTAAGTAAAAGGACACATATTCAGAAACTATTGCCTGAAGGACCTTCTGTCCAAAACCATCTTCAGCCGAAGCCAGAACATTGGCAGGGTAGTGTTTAACAAATGCGCATTTCACCACTGTACACAACTGCAACACAGAGACCTGATTCTTATAGTCCCAGGAATTACCCACTGCTCTGAAGGAATGAGCAGTGACAATAAACGCATCGAGGCGGGATGCATCATTAATGGACGCAAAGCGGCAGAATGAAGCAGACCCCTGTTTTATGTTGCTTGGCTGATATCTCCTCCCATCCACTTCCTGGGCTGAGCCAATTCTCAGTTGCCCTTGCATTGTTGTTCATCACAGTTGGTTTTCCTTGGGCTCTGTGTTGACCTGGCTTGTCTGTCTATCCATTCTGGTGCTGAACTGTGGCTCTGTCTGACTATTCTTCTGCCTTTTCCTTGTCTATAGCGGACACCCAATCTGGTGCAGACCTGTGGCTCTGGCTGACTACCCGTGCTGTGTATGACCCGGCTTCTCTGACCATCCATTCTGGTGCTGACCTGTGGCTCTGTCTGACTGTTCTTCTGCCTACCCCTTGTGTATAGCGCACACCAAATCTGGTGCAGACCTGTGGCTCTGGCTGACTACCTGTACTGTGTATGACCTGGCTTTTCTGACCACCCAACCTGGTGCTGACCTGTGGCTCTGTCTGACTATTTCCCCTTAACTTCTTTCATAGTAGACACCCAGTCTGGTGCAGACCTGCGGCTCTGGTTAAGACGTTCATTTCTATTCCATGGATTGAGACTGGAGTATCTTCCCCGTAGCGTTCCCTGGGGGAGGTGTCCTTCTTGGAACTTACGGCAGGCTTGTGTCAGTTAGTTCTCCCTAGTACTACCACCTTTGTGGAGATCGCTGGGCCTACCCACTGACTGCAAGCGTGAGTCAGGTGGTTTCTTGCTGCGTATCCTCGTTCATTCCCATACACAGACACTACAGGGGCATGTGCCAGTCTCTGTTAAAGGTTCCCTCTTTCAGGCAGACTCCTATTACTGATAAAGTTGCTGTCCTCTAGTGGGATATCTTCTGCCTTTCCGTGGTTATTGCCTGATTGTTATTTCTATTTATTGTATACGCTGTTTATATTGTTCTTAATCAAGATTGTTATTTTTACTATACCGGTTTGACACCTGAGTTATTTTTGGGAAATCGTGACAAATGGTAAGAGTTAGAGGGTCCTGAGTAGTGATGAGCGAGCATGCTCGGCCGAAGCTCGGTTCGGCTCGAGCATCGCTCTGCTCGGCACATGGCGGTACTCGTACGAGTACCGCATGTGCTCGCCCGCCATGTTCGGGTCTCCTCCCCGCACGTTTCGTGGCTGCTGCGCAGCCAATAAACGTGCGGGTAGGCTCTGACATCAGTGTAATGCCAGCAGCCATGTTGGCTGCTGGCATTACACTGATTGGCTGGCCAGAACCCGTGATCGGGTGCTGTATAGCACCTGACCAGCGAGTTCGGCTCAGTCTTAGCCAGGGAGAGATGAGGATAGGAAGGGAAAGTCAGTGTAGGGAGAAGAAAAGTGTTTTTGAACTCTTTAAAGACCCAAAAGTCCTTTTTAGGACTGTTGTGTGTGGGGGCAGCAGTTTTATTTTGTTTGGGGGGGCACAAATTTAAAAAATAAACGTCACATATTCCGTTCACTGTGCCTAGCCGCAGATTAGCAGCACATTCTGTTTAGTGTGCAAAGTTGCAGATTAGCAGCACATTCTGTTTAGTGTGCAAAGTTTAAAAAATAAACGTCACATATTCCGTTCACTGTGCCTAGCCGCAGATTAGCAGCACATTCTGTTTAGTGTGCAAAGTTGCAGATTAGCAGCACATTCTGTTTAGTGTGCAAAGTTTAAAAAATAAACGTCACATATTCCGTTCACTGTGCCTAGCCGCAGATTAGCAGCACATTCTGTTTAGTGTGCAAAGTTGCAGATTAGCAGCACATTCTGTTTAGTGTGCAAAGTTTAAAAAATAAACGTCACATATTCTGTTCACTGTGCCTAGCCGCAGATTAGCAGCACATTCTGTTTAGTGTGCAAAGTTGCAGATTAGCAGCACATTCTGTTTAGTTTGCAAAGTTTAAAAAATAAACGTCACATATTCCGTTCACTGTGCCTAGCCGCAGATTAGCAGCACATTCTGTTTAGTGTGCAAAGTTTAAAAAATAAATGTCACATATTCCGTTCACTGTGCCTAGCCGCAGATTAGCAGCACATTCTGTTTAGTGTGCAAAGTTGCAGATTAGCAGCACATTCTGTTTAGTGTGCAAAGTTTAAAAAATAAACGTCACATATTCCGTTCACTGTGCCTAGCCGCAGATTAGCAGCACATTCTGTTTAGTGTGCAAAGTTGCAGATTAGCAGCACATTCTGTTTAGTGTTCAAAGTTTAAAAAATAAACGTCACATATTCCGTTCACTGTGCCTAGCCGCAGATTAGCAGCACATTCTGTTTAGTGTGCAAAGTTGCAGATTAGCAGCACATTCTGTTTAGTGTGCAAAGTTTAAAAAATAAACGTCACATATTCCGTTCACTGTGCCTAGCCGCAGATTAGCAGCACATTCTGTTTAGTGTGCAAAGTTGCAGATTAGCAGCACATTCTGTTTAGTGTGCAAAGTTTAAAAAATAAACGTCACATATTCCGTTCACTGTGCCTAGCCGCAGATTAGCAGCACATTCTGTTTAGTGTGCAAAGTTGCAGATTAGCAGCACATTCTGTTTAGTGTGCAAAGTTTAAAAAATAAACGTCACATATTCCGTTCACTGTGCCTAGCCGCAGATTAGCAGCACATTCTGTTTAGTGTGCAAAGTTTAAAAAATAAACGTCACATATTCCGTTCACTGTGCCTAGCCGCAGATTAGCAGCACATTCTGTTTAGTGTGCAAAGTTGCAGATTAGCAGCACATTCTGTTTAGTGTGCAAAGTTTAAAAAATAAACGTCACATATTCCGTTCACTGTGCCTAGCCGCAGATTAGCAGCACATTCTGTTTAGTGTGCAAAGTTGCAGATTAGCAGCACATTCTGTTTAGTGTGCAAAGTTTAAAAAATAAACGTCACATATTCCGTTCACTGTGCCTAGCCGGAGATTAGCAGCACATTCTGTTTAGTGTGCAAAGTTGCAGATTAGCAGCACATTCTGTTTAGTGTGCAAAGTTTAAAAAATAAACGTCACATATTCCGTTCACTGTGCCTAGCCGCAGATTAGCAGCACATTCTGTTTAGTGTGCAAAGTTGCAGATTAGCAGCACATTCTGTTTAGTGTGCAAAGTTTAAAAAATAAACGTCACATATTCCGTTCACTGTGCCTAGCCGCAGATTAGCAGCACATATTCCGTGTAATATGAAGAAGGCGGGTAAAAAGGGACGGGGAAGTGGACGTGATCCTGATAGTTCAGGGCGCGGGTCAGGACGCGTAGAAACTGTGCCTGGTGCCAGAGCACAAGAAAGAAAGACATCCACCATACCTAGCTTCATGTCTCAGTTTACAGGGCGTCGCAGGACATCACTCTCGAGGTCAGACCACTGCGAACAGGTGGTCGGTTGGATTTCAGCTGATACTGCTTCCAGTCGGTTAAGCACCACCCTGTCTTCCACCAAGTCCACTCTCAGTAGCCAAGAGTCTGGTCAACACAATCCTCACCCTGATCATCCTTCCTCCCACCATAGAGGGTCTGGCCAAAGAAGTGATCCCACACTGGGATATAGTGAGGAGCTCGTCTCATCACCAATCCTTCATTTGAACCTCTCTCCAAGCACGCTTGCAGAGGAACATGAGATCTTGTGCCCTGATTCACAACCTCTAGAGGGTACCCAATCACAAGAAGATGACATAGGGGAACGGCATTTAAGGTCAAAGGAAGTGGATGATGATGATGATGAGACACAGTTGCCATCAAATCAACCACTATTACTGTCTCAAGACCTTGATGAGGAGGATGATACACAGTTGTCAATGACTGAGTATGTGGTGGGATCAAGAAATGAGGAGGATGATCAGAGTGAGGAAGTGGAGGAGGACTTGGTGGACGATGAGGTGACTGACCCCACCTGGGAAGGTGGAGAGCCGAGCGATGACAGCAGTCCTGAGGGTGAGCCATCTGCAGAACCGCAACAGGCTGGGAGAGGCAGTGGTGTGGCTAAAGAAAGAAGGCGGACCGCACCAAACCGGCCTGCAAATGTTCCACGGAGCACCCCCTTGCGTAAATCTCCCTTGCCAAGGGCTAGGTGTTCCGCGGTATGGCGTTTTTTAAGGAAAGTGCGGACGACAAAAGAATTGTAGTTTGCAACCTGTGCCACACCAGAATGAGCCGAGGCATGAACACTAGCAACCTCACCACCACCAGCATGATCCGACACATGGCATCCAAGCACCGTAATAAGTGGGAGGAACGCCCGGATCGCCAATCTGTGTCTGCAGGCCACACCACTGCCTCCTCTTCCCCTGTTTTCGGTGCCGGCCAATCGCCTGTCGAAGGCGCAGGCCCGCATACCTCCCGCCCTGCACCTGTACCATCTGAAGCACCATCAGCGACCACATCCACTTCCCTGTCCCAGCGCAGCGTCCAAATGTCGTTACCCCAGGCATTTGAGCGCAAGCGAAAATACCCAGCCACCCACCCACAGGCCATAGCACTAACCTCACACCTTTCCAAATTACTGGCCATCGAAATGCTGCCATTTAGGCTTGTGGAGACTGAGTCCTTCCGCAGCCTGATGGCAGCAGCTGTCCCTCGGTACGCAGTCCCCAGCCGCCACTACTTTTCCCGGTGTGCCGTCCCCGCCTTACACCACCATGTGTCCCGTAACATCACCCGTGCCCTGACCAACGCAGTTACTGGGAAGGTCCACTTAACGACTGACACATGGACAAGTGCTTGTGGCCAGGGACGCTACATTTCCCTGACGGCACACTGGGTGAATGTCGTGGAGGCTGGGAGCGACTCGGACCCTGGGATGGCACAGGTGCTACCCACGCCGAGGATTGCGGGCCCTACCTCCATCAGGGTTTCCGCCAGCACCTACGTTATTGGCTCCTCCTCCTCCTCCGTTTCCACCTCCGAATTCTCTGCGCGCAGCGCCACTCACCCATCAGCCGGTAGCTGGAAGCAGTGTAGCACTGCAGTGGGGAAGCGTCAACAGGCCGTGCTGAAGCTGATCTGCCTTGGGGACAAACAGCACACGGCCTCAGAGCTGTTGCAGGGGATTAGTCACCAGACCAAGCAGTGGCTTTCGCCACTCAACCTGCAACCAGGCATGGTTGTGTGTGATAATGGGCGTAACTTGGTGGCGGCTTTGGAGCTCGGCAAGCTCACACACGTACCATGCCTAGCGCATGTATTTAATTTAGTGGTTCAGCGATTTCTAAAAAACTACCCCAATTTGCATGATCTCTTGACCAAGGTGCGCCGCGTGTGTGCACATTTCCGTAAGTCATCAACAGCTTCAGCCGGCCTGTTGAAGCTGCAGCAGCGCTTACAATTGCCAGCTCACCGGCTGCTGTGTGACGTGAGCACGCGCTGGAACTCCACCTTCCACATGTTGGCCCGGTTTTGTGAGCAGCAGAGGGCAGTAGTGGAGTACCAGCTGTTACACGGTCGTCGCCTCTCCGTTCAACTTCCTCTAATCAGAGTGAGGAGTGGGAATGGATGTCAGACCTCTGTGAGGTTTTACGCAATTTTGAGGAATCGACACAGATGGTGAGCGGCGATAACGCTATTATCAGTGTAACCATCCCACTTCTGTGTCTACTGAAACGCTCGCTGCTCACAATTAAAACCGACGCTTTGCATGTGGAAGAGGTGGAAATGGGGGAGGAAGAGCTTACACAAGGTGATAGCCAGAGCACCCTCACTTCGTCTTCTCAGCGACAATTGGAGGAGGCGGAGGAGGAGGAGGAGGAGGAGGAAGACACGGTTGCCTCCGCTACAGAGGGTAGCCATGGAACTTTAGTTCCATCTCTTCAGCGTGGGTGGGCAGAAGAGGAGGAAGAGGATGAGGAGATTGAGAGTCATCCTCCTGGTGAGGACAGCGAAATCTTGCCTGTTGGTACTCTGGCACACATGGCTGACTTTATGTTAGGCTGCCTTTCCCGTGACCCACGCGTTATACGCATTTTAGACAACACGGATTACTGGGTGTTCACCCTTCTGGACCCCCGCTACAAAGAGAATTTCTCATCTCTCATTCCTCCGGTGGAGAGGACAAGCAAAATGGTGCAATACCAGAAGGTTCTTGTTGAAAAATTGCTCCAAAATTTTCCATCTGACAACGCTGGCGGCAGAGTACGTGCTATCTTGGCCAACCGAGAAGGGGAGAAAAGGGGAGCACACAGCAGTTCCGACAAAGGCAGGGCAACACTCTCCAAGGCGTGGGACACCTTCATGACACCCCGCCAGCACCCTCACCCTGATGCGCAGCCTAGTGTCACAAGGAGGGAAAAGTTTTGGAAGATGGTGAAGGAGTACGTAGCAGACCGTGTCAGCGTCCTCAATGATCCCTCTGTGCCTTACAACTACTGGGTGTCCAAGCTGGACACGTGGTATGAACTGGCACTCTACGCCTTGGAGGTGCTGGCCTGCCCTGCCGCCAGCGTTCTGTCTGAGCGGGTATTTAGTGCTGCTGGTGGCATCATAACAGATAAGCGTATCCGCCTTTCCACCGAAAATGCTGATAGGTTGACACTTATAAAAATGAACAAGGCCTGGATTTCCCCTGACTTCTCCACTCCACTGGAGGAAAGCCCCGGGGGAACATAAAGTCACTTTAGATATGTTATTTACAATGATGGGAATACTCTGTATTCCCATTCACCCCTTCCACCCAAAAAACGGGTATATGGTTGACTCTTAATCTTCTCATCGTCCTCCTCCTCTTCCATATGCCCTCTGATACAATTTTTATATAGGGCCAGCTCACCAGCGGGCCCTGTGATACAATTTTTATATAGGGCCAGCTCACCAGCGGGCCCTGTGATATAATTTTTATATAGGGCCAGCTCACCAGCGGGCCCTGTTTGACAATTTTTGTATAGGTCAGCTCACCAGCGGGCCTTCTCATATAATGTTTTATTGGGTCAGCTCTCTAGCGGGCCCTCTCATATAATGTTTTATTGGGTCAGCTCTCTAGCGGGCCCTCTCATATAATGTTTTATAGCGTCAGCTCACTATCGGGCCTTCGCATATAATGTTTAGGATGGTCAGCTCCGCAGCAGACCCTCACCCATAATGTTTTAGATGGTCGGCTCAGCAGCAGACCCTCATTCCTAATGTTTTAGATGGTCAGCTTAGCGGCATGCCCTCGCCCCTAATGTTTTAGAGGGTCACCAGCAGGCCATTAATCCTAATTTTTCAAGGGTGTGTATGATGCCCTCCTTTATGTGTAATAAAGGGTGTATTGGAGTGACATTGCAGTCTAATTTTTGGCAGCCCTTTCACTTAGTGCATAGGCTTTATGAGTGTTGGACCACTACCTGAACTATTGTACCACAATGTGAATAAGGCCCTCCATTTTGTGATATACAGGTTGTATCGGAGTGCCTCAGGTCCTCCCATTGAATTAAATAGGGCTGGGGTGTTCGACAGAGCAGAAGGTAGTTCTTGGCTTCATCCACTAAGTCACTTCGTCACTTTTACTGAATGGATCAGACCCCACTGTTACGACTATAAATTTTGGACTTAACAAGGGCAAACGGACATGTTGTAAAACCTGTGGTAGCTGCGGCCTCCGTTCCTGAATGCTGTACCTTACCCGGGCCATAACCACGTTGAACACCTGCTTTACGCTGCGCACGTTTCCCTCTTAATCATGGCCCCAGTTCCGAAAAATCGATGAAATTTTTTGCAGAATTTGCAGATGATATACAAGTAAATATACAGCAAATACTGTTTGGTAACAATTTTTCGCCTAAAATCGTTTTTATCTTCCTTTTTGTGTGTTTTACGGTCAGTCTGTAAAAATGGCGTACTACGGGCGAAACATCGTTCCCAGCAGCGACGTTGGAGTCCAAGATGCATCCAGACATCCTCCCTATGCTGTCCCTGAACCATTTCTGTGGTGTTTCCATCATTTTCTGCCCTTTTCCTATGGACCAGGCACCCTCCCCTCATCAGAGCAGGGGGTGCCTGGTGTAATGCTCGAGTCCTCCCATTGACTTCAATGGGGCTCGGGTGCTCGGCCGAGGACTCGAGCCTCCGGGGGCGCTCGGTCAGAGCACCCGAACACCCGAGCATTGGGGTGCTCGGTCATCACTAGTCCTGAGATCTGAAGCAAAACAGGGGAACCTTGTGGTTCATCTGATATGCCATTAGGTCCACAGTTGGAAGACACCACAGATGGACTATGGTATCAAATACCATCTGGATAAGTTAACATTTCCTGTGATCCAGACATTGATGGCTGAGAGAGGTCATCACAGTGATGTATATTCTTGAAATCTGAGAAGAGAGCCAGCGTGTGAGCATCCTCCTAAACGAGTATCAACTGGATCTCTGTCTGCCAAGTACCTTGCTCTTCCATGGTCATTGATGTATGCCACCGCTGCTGAATCCACACTAGCATAACCTGGAAGAACTGAGACCAATGCAGGAACTGAGACCAATGCAGCAGAGAAAAGTGAATAGTTCAGAGCTCTAACATGTTGATGGACAGAAGACTCTCTCATTGTCCAAAGGCCCTGAGCTGTTGAAGGGCCCAAGGTGGTTCCTGTCAGGCTGTCATCCATTCTGACTATCATCCAATTTAGAATAAATAATAGCATCCCAGAGAGAGATGGGACATCTGAAGACACCAGCGAAGATCTAACTTTGCCAGTTAGATAGAAACATGACACCAGAGAGATGGCACTGCAGTTTGGACCAGTTCTGGAGACTCTCCTGCTGCAGTTCCAGAGTATGGAATTTGGCTAAAGGAACTGCCTCCAACGCAGCAACCTGATACCCCAGCTCCTTTGTGTGTTTCCACACCATTGCTGAGGGGAGAAGTAAGGCCTGAGACACCTGCCAAGATAAAGATAGAATCTTGTCCTCCAGCAGGTGACCTGAAAATGAGGGTCTTGAAAGGCAAATTCAAGAAAGCGCTGATGATTTGCATGGATGGTAATATGCATGAGAGTCCTTTATGTCCAGGGATGCTAAAAACTCCCCTGGACACATAGCAGCAATGACAGACTGCAAAGACGCCATCTTTAACCAGGGAGCATGAACAAAACAGTTGAGACGCTTCAAGTCCAGAATAGGATGAGAGCTATCATCTTTTTTTTTGGAAATTATGAAAGATTGGAAAAGAATACTGTGAATCTATCCTAAGGAAGAACAGGTACCAGAACCTGCATGTCTGCCAGGGACGAAACATCTAAAATTTGATTGCCCACACTAGATACTGAGGAACTCTGGTCTTAAAAAAATTATATGGACCAAGGGATTAGAAAACTATGTGATGCCCTTCCAGAATCACCACTGATTTGCCACTGAGAGAGTCCATGTATTCTGAAAGAAGCACAGTGACAACTATTCACCAGATACAGACCAGATCCCTGTGAGTAATGCAGAGGCAGATTTCTCAGATGGGGGATTCTGGGTAGGTTTCTTACCTGCCCAAGCCTGTGTGTGTTTTACTTTCAGGAATGCACCCCTGGAGGAGCTAACAAGAACCACTTCTTAACCCCAGTAGCATAGCTAATAACCTGTCACAGTTTCCCAGGAATAAACCAGGAGTCAGTACGGTATAGCAAGACAGTCTTTATTGAATAAATATAAATACAGTAAATCACAGAACAATTGGTAAGTGTCATGGGGTGACTAGGAAATTAACACACTGACAAGTACAGATGAACTTAATATAAAACTTTATTAAGTACAATAATGACAGGAAATAACAAAACAGGCTGGTGGCAGCAAATGACACAACAGTAGTAATGGTAATGACACGAAGTGGCAGCAGATGGTGACACACCTTCACGAGACCAGGGAGGAACAGTGGACCCACTTTCCTCACCCTTCACCAGGCAGGTGAGCAGTAATGGAATGGCCTTTGGACTCACAGGTAGATGTGAGGATAGTGCGGGTGTACCGCTTACACTGTATGAATGGCACACCTTCACGAGACCAGGGAGCAACAATGAACTCACTTTCCTCACCCTTCACTAGGCAGATGAGCGATAATGTAAAGGCCGTGGGACTCACAATGGTAGATGGAATAACAGTGTGAGTACTTCACGTGTACGGCTGAATGGCACACCTGGACTCAATTTCCTCACCCTCCACTAGGCAGGTGAACAGTAACGGAACAGTCCTTGGACTCACACAGGTTAGATGTGAGGGCAGTGCAGAGCACTCCCACACACACAATCGTCAGGAAAAGGAGAGCACCAATAACCAGATAGGGTATACAATAGACTGGTAGCCAGAACTGAGGCTAGGTAAGGCAACACACAAACCGGGATGGTCACGGGAGGACAGACACACGAAATGACCGACAAGCGCCACAAACAGAAGCGAGCACAGAGCTGAAGGCACAGGCAACACGGAAACCAAACCGAGGCACGGCAAGGGAGAGCAACAACAGAGAGTGCACCAAGAGGCAGCCAAAGAAAAGAACCGGATCGGGTAGTCAGATGTCACCAGTGGTCATAGCCGGAACGGGTAGTCAGACGTAGCCAGGAGTCAGAACCGTAACGGGTAGTCAGACGTAGCCAGGAGTCAGAACCAGAACGGGTAATCAGACGCAGCCAGGTAATACACAGGAACAGTAATGTACCAACATAGCAATAAGCTCAGGTACACCACGAAAGGAAAAAGGCCATGACACAGGCTGAGGTTTAAAAACCCTGACAGGTGGGTGGAGCGATGACCTCACCAACATGGTGGCCTATAAGAATAGTAACTCAGTGAGAACGACAGCTAGGAAGTGAATAATGTCGCTCTATGGCAAAATCTGCTAGAGGCAATCACGGGGCACCATGATAGTAAGTAAATCACAGAACAGTGAGTAGAGGTCCTTCTAGTGGCCAATGACTCTATCAGAAATAGGAGTCTGCTAAAAGTTGGAACGCTCTTAAACAGAATGAAGGCCCAGCAGGAATCCCAGTAAGAGACTAACTGACTCACGCCTACAGTCAGCAGGTAGATCTAGGGATCGCCCTAAAGATGATACGGTAAGGGAGAAGTACTGACTCAACCCTGCAGTCAGTAAGGAGATGCCGTCTCCTTTCTCAGAGGAACCAGAGTGATCCTGACTCATGCCTACAGTCAGGGAGTAAAGTCTTAACCAGAGCTGCAGGTCTGCAACAGCTTGGGTGTCTACTACACAATGGGAGCAAGCAGGAGAATAGTCAGACAGAGCCACAGGTCAGCACCAGATTGGATAGTCAGACAAGCCGAGTCATACACAGTTCAGGTAGTCAGCCAGAGCCACAGGTCTGCACCAGACTGGGTGTCCACTACACAATGGGGGCAGGCAAAAGAGTAGTCAGACAGAGCCACAGGTCAGCACCAGATTGGATGGTCATACAAGCCAGGTCATAAACAGAGCCCAAGGAAACCCAACTGTGTAGCACAACAACTCAAGGGCAACTGACTCAGGACTCAGACTGCCTTTTAAACCCCTGCTCAGGAAGTAGGTAGGAGGAGCAGGCTCAGAGGAAGGAAGTAGGTAGGAGGAGACTACAGAAAGCATGGCATAAAACAGAGGCCTGCTTCACTCTGAAGCCTTGCGCCTGCAGATGACACGTGGAATGACACCGAGTGTCGCAGAAGCGGCGGCACTGGAACCAAGGTAAGCTGTGACATAACCTTCTCCAATTCTGAGTCACACAACTGTTTGCACACAAAAGGGAGAGAAACCAAGGAATTGGAAGACTGATCTGACAACCATATTTTGAGTTAAAGGATAGAAATCAATAACCACTTCAGTAAGCTACACATAAACCTCAAGGATCTTAGAAGCAGCAAGAACAAAAGCCTCTTTAGGGGCATTTGCATGGACAGTCTCTAAGAGTTGCTTTCCCCAAAGAGCAATGACCCTTCTCACACAAGCATCCATGAAGGTGGCACATAAAGCGACAAAGGTCATCTTTAGAAGAGATTAAGGTGCTTATCGTCCTGGTCCTTAATTGGCACTGCATCCACAAGTGAAGAGAGACAAGAATTGGAGGGTCTACTGTTGGGGAGGGGTTAACCCCAACTCTTTATTAGTTTCCCTCTACTCATTAGATTAATTTACTCCATAAGTAGTGTTGAGCGAGCGTGCTCGGCCGATGCTCGGATCGGCTCGAGCATCGCTCTGCTCTGCACATGGCGGTACTCGTACGAGTACCGCCATGTGCTCGCCCGACATGCTCGGGTGAAGAGGATCTGTGCCGGAAGAGGCACAGATCCGAAGACGCTCCGCTGGACCACCAGGGAATGGAGGTACGGGGGCATTGCGGAGATGAAGGGGGCATTGCGGAGATGAAGGGGGACATTATGGAAGAGGGGCATAGAGTCTATGCCCCTCTTCCACAATGTCCCCCTTCATCTCCGCTATGCCCGTCTTCCACAATGTGCCCCTTCATCTCCGCTATGCCCCTCTTCCACAATGTCCCCCTTCATCTCCTATGCCATAGCGGAGATGAAGGGGGACATTGTGGAAGAGGGGCATAGCGGAGATGAAGGGGGACATTGTGGAAGAGGGGCATAGACTCTATGCCCCTCTTCCACAATGTCCCCCTTCATCTCCGCTATGCCCCTCTTCCACAATGTCCCCCTTCATCTCCGCTATGGCATAGGAGATGAAGGGGGACATTGTGGAAGAGGGGCATAGCGGAGATGAAGGGGGACATTGACCAGGCACCCTCCGCTCATCAGAGCAGGGGGTGCCTGGTTTAATGCTCGAGTGCTCCCATTCATTTGAATGGGGCTCGGGTGCTCGGCCGAGCACTCGAGCATCAGGGGGTGCTCGGTCAGAGCACCCGAGCACCCGAGCATCGGGGTGCTCGCTCAACATTATCCATAA
Source organism: Rhinophrynus dorsalis (assembly GCA_037306005.1). NCBI lineage: Eukaryota > Metazoa > Chordata > Amphibia > Anura > Rhinophrynidae > Rhinophrynus > Rhinophrynus dorsalis. Next base: position 118,711,186 of record CM074722.1, read on the forward strand.
GTAAAGCATCTCTTCGGGGAAACAGGACTGTCCTGTCCAGGACTCAAGGATCCCCTGAATAGGGGCTTTAATACTTTCAGGCTCCTGCTCAGTAGAAGATGGCCCTGGAAGCTGTTGTGCAGGGACCACAGAAAATGAGGGACACAGATTACCATTATATACCTTGTGCTCAGAAATAGCCATGGGACGCCCGATAAGAAATACAGTACAGAAATGTAATAGTAAATACTCATCTGCCTGAAAGGGTTAAATACAGAGTGCAAGCTTCATGTACCACATATTGCAAGAGAAAATGAAGAGGAAAGACATAAGGATTCCCTTTACTAGGTCCTAAGTCCCAGGCAAAAACTGGGCCTCATAGAAAACAGTCTTTTTCCCTCCAAAGCCTTAAACGGCACTGCAGCTCTCCAACTGTCACTCTTCATAGACCTGGAAAAAGATAGACTTTACAGCCCCCTCTAGTCCACCGGCATCCAGCCGGTGAAATAGAAAATGTTGCTACCATTGCCCCATCAAATATGGCCAATTTGAGCACCTGTTTCTTAAAGGTGCCACTGCCCCATAACGGAGTATGTTTAAAATAATTTACATTTTAATAAAGAAATTAACGAATGCCACCTCTGAAAAGGAGGGGAAGGGCTAGTATACAAGCTAAACCCTTGTATACTAGAAGGCTCCAATCCATTGTGGAGCAATTGATTTGAGACATATCTAACAGCCATGGCTTACATATCATGTTCTTCAAACTAGCATCTTCTAGTGTCTTTACTTAGTTGTGGTATCCCAGTGCAGGTGTATCTGTACTCACTGTATACAATTCTCCACGCAATCTGCATATTTTATTTGTTAAGTAAGCAAAGATCCCCATGCAAGTCAAAGGAAGTTGCTTTTCAGATCAAGATGGCTTAACCTGTTAAGGACCCATGACAGTCCTGGACCGTCATGGAATTCCAGGCTCCCTGCGCAGCTGCACGCCGTTCGGGGAGTCTGGAATCGGATCATGGAAAAAAAAAATGCTCCGTGGTCCTTAAGTGACCACCACGTGTGTGTGTGGCCGGTCCTTAAGGGGTTAAAGGATAGTAATACTTAATATGTAAAAAAATATATATTGTACTGTTTATCCCCCTGAGTAAAAAAAAGGGGTACTCTCACTGCTGAAAGGTGTTTTATTCAAAAGTTATTACAGCTCAAAGTTTAATTTTTTAGGTGCAATATCGCAGTGGCCTGAAATTGCACAGTGGCACTGTTGCTACACCATCCAATGGAGATTTATGGTCCTGGGACCAGAGCTATCCACAGGATGGTGCAGCAACAGCGTCACTTTACAATTTCAGGCCACTGTGATATTGCACCTAAAAAATTCAGCTCTGTGCTGTAATAACTTTTGAATAAAACACATTTCAGCAGTGAGAGTTCCCTTGTTTTACTCACGGGATAAACCCTACAACATATTCTTTTTTACATTTTAAGTATTACTATCCCTTTAACTCAGAAAATATGCTAGAGGTAGCTATTGCTCCTAAATTTACTTTGTAATAAATTTAAGATAGTTCTATACAGTAACTGTTTAATTACTTAAATTGCTTTTGTTTCTACAGTTTTAAGTTCAGGGGTAATTAATTTATTTCATTAGTAGCAGTTTGCAGACAATATTGGATTCTCACTTCAGGGAAAATTATATTTCAAATTTTAGACTTCAAATATGTAACACAGATGTTTTGCTTATAAAACCTTGTGGTACAGGCTAATTAAGTGTGAAGGACTCCATTTCATATTAGGTGTTGGTATTCTCAGGAATCACAGTTTTCTTTTCAAAATCAGAAAGTTGGGGGTTGGGCACGTGAACACAAATCCTATATAATAATTCCCTAAAACGCGCGTAACACTGCGTCATGAGCAGTAGACACTGCTGCGTATGCTGCAGTCATGCTCAGTGGAGACTGCCTGCGCTGCGGCTGTATCAGCCGTGGCGCGGGCAGTCTCTACTGCACATGACTGCCCCGCGACCGGGTGGCAGTGGCACTGTGGCCCGTGTAACGGCCTCTTCAACTAGTACATAAATAACAGAATAGTGAGAGGAGGATTAGGGGGTCTCAATACTTTGGAGATGTCTCTAGTTTCCAGTGGATTAATGGTTATCAAGAAAGATGCAATAATAAAAATTTGGCTGAACTGAATCAGCAAGACGCACTGTAAATAGTGTGATTTAATCTTTAAACACAGAACGAAGATAAATGAATTTATGGGTTTAGCATTTAATGAACTAGATATCTTTACAGTCTGCATCCAACAAATATGACTTAGCAGCAAATAAAATCTGCTTTGAAATAGTTCTGTAATTTATTTTGTAACTGACATTTTTATGACAGGGGCTGGAAATAAGCGTTAAATAGAGGGAAAGAGTAAGTTTAAATTTCCTGCATACCAGAAGATTATGTCACGTATTTGTTTGTTATGTCTAGGTGATTTAGTATATTTTTTTGTATGTTCTTTGGAGGATTGTATAATCTTACAAAATACTGTAACTCAGATTGATTAAGCAGAGGAAGAAATAAATAATTCCTTTGTTGTTCCACAAAACTTAGATTTTAGGAGACATCATGCAATATTTAGGGTCATATTCATAGTAACATAGCTGATGAGGTTGAAAAAAAAGATATGCATTCATCAACTTCATCCTTTGTTATATCACTAATATAAGTCTAGAGGAGGATGAAAAAACACTTTGAAGATAATTCCAATTGAGCCCCATGTGGGTAAAAAAATATTTCCTGATTCCAAATGGCAGTCAGATTTTCCTGTATCAACTCCCCTGTTGGAATTAACACTGTCTATCATAATTCTCAATATTGTTCTGGTCTACAAAGGTATCCACTACTTTTTTGAAAGCATCGGCAGTATTTTCAAACAGAGCTTCCCAAGGCATAGAATGCCACAAAATTACTGCACTTACTGCAAAAAAAAAACCTGCCTTTGTTTTATTATAAAACTAGTTGAAGAGCCCCTTACATGGGCCACAGTGCCACTGGCAGCCGGTCGCTGGGCAGTCATGCACAGTGGAGGCTGCCTGCGCCACGGCTGATACAGAGCTGGATGCTCCATCAGAGCATCCCGCTCTGTATCAGCCTCGCCACGGCAGTCTCTACTGCGCATGACTGTGCCGTTACACGCGTTTTAGCAAATTATTATATACTAGTTGAAGAGCCCGTTACACGGGCCACAGTGCCACTGCCAGCCGGTTGCTGAGCAGTCATGCGCAATACAGACTGCCCGCACTGCGGCTGATACAGAGCTGGACACTCCGAACATGGGCAGCCTCTACTGCGCATGACTGCAGCACGCACAGCAGCCTCTACTGCGCATGACTGTGTCGTTACACACGTTTTAGCGAATTATTATATAGGATAGAATAGGAGGATGCCTTTCCTCCATTCTAAATGAATGTTCAGCTCTTTGAGTAAATAATACCTGTAGAAAAAGCAGAAACAGAAAGAAGGCACGCAGTGGTGGAATATAATCACATTGTACAATGTATCTTTGAAGTAGCCAGTTTCTTTGATCAAGAGGAGTTGTTGCCATGTCCTTGATATTTCTTTTTACAGTTCATTTTATTACAATGTTTTTTTAATAACTATAATGCGCATCCACTCTGAGAGTAATGCCATGTTTCTCCTCTCCTGGTTCCTTTTTTACTCCTGTGCTTAAAGGGATAGTAATACTTCATTTTATCTTTATTTTATTTTGTAGGCATTAAAAAAACATGAAGAACGATATAAGTCTTATCTCTCAAACCTTTATGGTTTAAGAGATATTCGCAAGCAAAGTATCCCCCACCTGTTCAGTCAGATCAGAAGGGAGGTGCCCAGGTAGACTGCAGAGAGGGACAATCTTCAATTAAGATAAGGGAAAAACCTGAAAAATGTGTCAAGGGGGGAAGGGCTTTCATTGATTTTATACAAAGAAGATTGTCCCCTGCTGTTATCTGTCTGGTCTTACAACCAGATTCACATCTGAGAAGAGATGGCTTACACTAGGTAAAAGGGGCGGGAGGGGAAACTTTACTTGTGAATATCTCTTAAACCATAAAGGTTTGAGAGATAAGACTTATATCATTCTTCATGTTTTTTTTAATGCCTACAAAATAAAATAAAGTTAAAATGAAGTATTACTATCCCTTTAAGAACGGAGACAGTGGGTATCGCCGTGAGTGCATTTGTCAGTGGTTTGAGAGTATTCCACCCCAACCTACCGAACATGTGAGTGCATTACATTTACTCCTATTTTTTATTTATTGTGTATTGTACCATTAGGTGCATTCTTTCTGTTTTTTTCTGCATTTTATATGTTTTGTGCTGTCGTGGAAGACAAGTTTAAAAGAGAAGCCTGTTAATTACCTTTGGGAGAACCCGTTACAACCTGGTGCAACTGGGGCATCATTTCAATATCCCAAAAGCTCTGTCTGCTGAGGTTTATTTATATAATTCCTCAGCAATTTATTTTGTGAGTATTCAGCACATTTGTGTTCTTGGGGATGATATTCTGGAGCTCCCTGTGATTGTATGCTAGGGGTGTCCACGTGTTTCTCTGTATTGGCGTCAAATACATCTGTAAATGATAATTATTTCTCCTCTTAGATGTCTCAGTCATGTTAACAAGGCCAGGTTGGCTAGTCTCTCTTTAAAACTAAAATCTTCCAATTCCCTTATCAGATTTCGTTGCATGTCTGTATACTTTTTCCAGTTCAGTAATATCATGTTTAAGAGATGGTGCCCAAAACTGGACTCCTTATTCTAGATGAGGCCTTGCCACGTATTTATAAAGACATAGAATTATATTCACATCCTGTGCATCTATAACTCTCTTTTTTATACACACTTCTCTATTGACTCTCTCAGAAGCTGTAACCATTGAAAGTCCTATGCATTTTGATACTCAGAGTGTGGCTTCATACAAGTCAGTTGGTGACTGACCAACCTTGGTTGAATATCAATATACAATACACAGGGGAGAGCTACAGTTAATGTACAGCAATAATTTGCATATAGCCAAATGGTCATTTGTAATATAGAGTTATATAGTGACCCTTTCACGCGGCCTATTGTGGAATGAATGATATTATGGGTGGTGGAACTGGTTTTTCTCTCTCTCTGCGACTGCATAGTGTCAATTTGCTGGATTACAGTATGTATGCCAGATTCCACCCCCTCACACACAATGCTTTGCTAAGAGGAGGACAAGAAGGCAGTCATTGGGCATTTAGAGGAGGTCCTTTCCTTTACTGTTTACGTAGATCTATGTAACAAATAACAAATGTATGCCATTTCCCAGTGAGTGCTATGGAGCTGGTGTGGAGGACTTGCTGGCATTAAAGTCCTACTCTGGAGGTGTATTTCCACCAGTATTCACTAAAGTGGTCATTTGCTGCAGTGCATGCCCTTCAGTGCACCCACTTACATCAGAGGTTAATGCCTGTGATACTGTATGGGTGGATTTATACATTTAAAGAGATATACATAAACTCTTTATGAGCTCAAGCTAGCTTATCAATATTATTCAAATACATATGTGTAGTCAGTAAAGCAGCAAGAAGTCTATCTTGGCTACATATGTGAAAGGTAAACAAAAGAAATCAGTGCATCAAATGCTGATATTTACTAATAATTAACCTGTGACTTACTGCGGACAATAAACAGGGAAGTTTAGTTACATGACTGAGGCCCAAACCATGTTGAGATTGCCAGCCCTGCCAAGGCAACTCAAATTATGCCAGTCATTATCTTCCTCAAATCTAAAGAGAACATGTATTTAGTATAACGCAATTAAAAAGCAGTGATACCATCTTATCGTTGTTGTGAGCCAAAAAAAATGTACATTTACCTGAGTTTGATCGCTTTAATCATATAAAAACTCCTAACATTTTATTTTGTTGATGGATCAAAGGGATGTTGATTCTCTTTATTACTCACACAATGTTTTGTTACCTGAAGGCTAATAATAGTCTGACAGGCATTTAGATATTGTGTTGGGATATTATAAAGGCTGCCTTCATTTGGGCTAACACTGCAAATATATGATGAACAACACTCAAATTCAGCCTGAATCCTACACGATGAATAGGGCTTATAGAGGTGATTAGCACCACCTCACCTTGTTGAAGAGTCCAGTACTGAAGCCAACCTACAAATCAGTAGTGAAGGGATACTCGTGGATGATGTAGAAGTCCTTGGTATTGCTCATGAAGAATTTTGTAAGAGGCCCATGTTGTTCACATACACAGGCTGACAGCTTGTGAAGAATGTTTGTGGCCCTACGTCACTCAGGCCCTCTGTAATGCTATAAATGTTTCACCAGTCTTTAAGTCCCTATTAGGGCCTTGCAACAAAAATATTAAAAGAAAACTTCAAAGGCAACAACGAAATTATATACATAAAAGTGTTTAATTAGACAATAAAACAAACCATTAACATATGTTACATGGGTTCAGCATGTTTCATAACATCCATAGAAATTAGGAGGGGAATGCCAGCTCCTTAGCACAATATTTAAATCTCTCTACCGATTATATCACAATTTGAATGTACATACTGTTAATATGGTATATCTTTGACGTATTTACACACACAAATGTAATAACATTCAAAGTTTTACATGATAGAGGCATATTATAACAACTCTGAACTAACATACGTAACCCTGAATTACTTGTATAATAACATTATTAATACTGGTTCCATGCACAAAAATTATTGGTATTGGCTCCGTAAACATATATACCATCAACTGATATATCAGAATAGTGCTACTAATGCAACAGTGTGTATAAAATATAGGGAGGGCATATGTCACAGAAATGGACCTGCACAGATGCTGGAAAAAGAGATATGTTACATCTGGGTGGCATCTATCCCATACATATCCCAATATATTTACATCAATCCTATGGCGATGAGTGTCTGGCAATGTGTGTCAAACACATACCTCTGGCGATGAAGACACACACATCGCCATATACATTAAAAATTAGGGATGTAAGGGGAGGGAGTGGAGTATTCACTCATTAGCATGCAGAGTTGTTGAAAACTTGGTAATGTATAAAGGATGCCCTCTCTTACTCATCACCAGCAGTTCGACAACCCTGAAACCTGAGCAGATTCTCCCTTCTTCTTCACTTGTCCGCTGCGGGGGAATGGAGAGGATCCGCTCTGACTTCAGTTCAACAAACATTTCTCCCTAAAACTTTCAGTGCCATAGGGATGTGCATTACTCACTTAAGTTTCAGTGAAAGGGGCAGGAACAGACCTATAACAGAAAGCCCAACCAAACCCAAACTCATTTTTACTGGTATCTTTCTACTTTTTGTAGTGCTTTCAAAGGGTTATTAATATCAGTGAAAGTTTTATTAATTGTATTCACCTCCCTAGCACTAATTTTAAGTAAAATGCTTGCATGAAAAATAAGTGGCTACATTTATATACTTCAATTTTAAACACAAATAATATGTAGTACACATCCCTCCCTCTACCCCCAAAAGATTCAGTATCCCCCCAAAATCACTCTTCCCCTTCCCACCCCCCTCATACCGCAATACCACCAGAGCTTGCAAACAAGCTATTTGTTGGAGACTCCTGTTCTAAGTAAGGCATGGTCTCCCTATAGAGTTTATTGGGGATCAAGAGGTTCACTATTTGATACTGCTGATAAAATCCTATTTTATTCTCATTCTTTCTTAGGGTTTTCTGTGCAAAATATACTTTAATGACAATTTTCTAATAGTTTTTAATATTGGATAAAAGGAATGGCCCTTATTTAAAATATGCACTTCAGTATTGCTTAATATGTGCTCGGATTGACTAAAATACTCCTAGATTTAATTCTAATTAACTGCAGAATCATCCTCTTTTTACTGTTTCATTTCTTTCTTCAACATCCTTGGCTTCCATAGTTGCAGAGATTAAACCTTGGGGAGATTCACTAAAGACTGAAGCTGTGGTGATATGATTTTGTTGAGGTATTCAAAGCACTTAGACATTTTGATGTACACACACATTGCCATATTTACTAAAATTTAGGGATGCAAGGGGATGGGAGGAGAAGGTCACCATTAGCATACAGGATTATCAAACTGTTTTCCATGTGGAAGGGATGCTCTCCCTCACACATCACCAGCAGTAGACAATCTGAAGTCTGACAGCATTCTGTCCGCTGACTTGGGGAAATGAAGAGAATATTTTCAGCACCATGGACAGCATCACTCACTTATCCCTTTGAGTGCCAATGGATGTGCATTGCTCACCCCCGTGGCATTCAATGGGTTAAAAAGTACACCAAGCACTACAGAATTATCTCCTTAGCCCTGTATCATATATTATTCATGTTGTAGAATACCAATGGAACAAGGCTGGGATCAGGCAGCGTCCATGGGGATTTTGTGGCTACCACTTGCCGCCCAGCCTTGTTCACTTGCTCACTGGTAGCCATAAAACCCCATGTACACTGCGTGGCCCCCAGGCTTGTTCCCTGGTCACTAGTAGTCACAGATCCCCATTTATATCGTCTTCAGCCTTTTACATTGCCTACTGCTAGCCACAAATCCCAATGGGCACTGCCTCGGAAAGGTAAGAAGGCTGAGGGGTGTCAGTCAGTATGTGGGCTAACACACAATGATGATGTTCCCCCCACAATACTTTTATTCAACATGCTTCCCCCCAGTAAAATCTGACAAATTATGCCCCTTATGTTTGACATATGCTGCCTTCTCCATTAAAATCTGACAAATGATGTTTGACATATGCTACCTCACACTGTTAACCTTTTGAGTGCCACAGGGGTACACAACGCTTTGCTTTGCAATGCACTGCATACCCCTCTGGCACTCAAATGGTTAATTTCCATGTTAAATAAATTTGTACATTTGAAAAAAAAAAAAAAAGTAGTGCAGTTTTTATAATTGTAACATATAATCAGACCAATAGGACAGGAGATCAATGCAGCGACCAGGAAGGCTATTACTACTGTCCTTTCCTGGAGAGTTCAGCTCCAGCTTGTTGTGAATGACCGGGTTGAGTAGGGAGAGTCCTACTCGAGTAGGTCATTAATTTATTAAAAAAAAAAAAAAAAAGAAAAAAAAAGAAAAAAAGCAGAAACACGGAAATTAACCATTTGTGTGCCAGAGGGGTACACAACACATTGCTTTGCAATGCGTTGTTTTCTGTTCTGGCACTCAAAGGGTTAACAACGTGAGGCAGCATATGTCGAAAATAAGGGGCATCATTTGTCGGATTTTAATGGGGAAGGCAGCATATGTCGAAATAAGGGGCGTCATTTGTCAGATTTTACTGGGGGGAGGCACAAATGTTAACTGTGGGGCAGCGTATTGAATGAAAGTGTTGTGGGGAAACATCACCATTTTGTGTTAGCCCACATACACTGACTGACTCCCCCAGGCTTCTTCCCTTGCCCAAGCAGTACCCATGGGGATTTGTGGCTAGCAGTAGGCAAGAGAAAAAGGCTGGAGAGGGTCAAACAGTGTACATGGGGATATGTGTCTACCAGTGGGCAAGGGAACAAGGTGGGGGGGGGGCAAGTGGTAGCCACAAATCCCCATGGACATTGCCTGACCCCCAGCCTTGTTCCCTTGGGAGTGCACAACATGTATACTACATTATACAGCATTAAGAAGATAATTGCCTAGTGCTTGGTGTACTTTTTAACCTTTTGAGTGCCACAGGGGTGAGCAATGCACATCTCTATGACACTCAAAAGGATAAAGGAGTGATGCTGTTCATGGTGCTGAAAGTATTATCTTCATTCCCCTACTTCCCAAGTGGGGCAGCATAGAGAATGCTGTCAGACTTCAGGATTGTCTACTGCTGGTGATGTGTGAGGGAGAGCATCCCTTCCACATCAACAGCAGTTCACAACCCTCGCTGCTTGTGACTAGTTGAGGGTTGTTACTGCATAGGAAAGTACAGGGAGATCCCAGCTTCGCCAACCTGAGGTAGGAGGAGTTGAGAATGTGAACTCCAACAGCAGAAGCTGCTATTGGAGTTTAGTGAATGTGATGAAGTGCCACATTAACATATCAACAACCCCTTGCATACGATAATGGCTCATTATCCTGCATTTCTATAGGGAAATAAGCCAATCAACTTCTAGTGCATTTAGACTTTCCATGCCCTGCGTAACCCCACATCCTAGCCAGTGTGAGCATGGGAGCCATTTTCAACAAGAGGGGGGATTTTTGGTCTTTTTGTCTGCCCCCACTGCTGCTGGCAACGTAACACTTATGGCAATATTCATTTTAATAACTAATTTTATTTTTTCTGGGTAATACTTAGCGTAACGCAGAAGAGCACAGATTAAGATACAAAGAAGATGAGAGAAGAAGAACAAGGAAGAAGAGGATGAGATATGAAGAAGATTAAAGAAGAAGATGAGAGCTGAAGAAGATAGAATCTTGCAGAAGAAGAATTAAAGAGGAAGACCAGGGTACAGAAGACCCCACTAGACATCAGACTTACAGGTAATTGTTACAGCTATGGGTGATAGAATAGTGTTAGTGCTAGCATTGGTATACTTTATTGTCAATGTTAGGTGTAGTGTAGGGCCAAGGAGAGGGTTAATGTTTTGGAGGTGGGGGTAGGGTGACTGTTTTTTAACATGCTTGGTGTTTGACACTGTGTCAGACTCAGAGCGTAAGCTGGTTTTCGTTGATGTTCCAATTTTTCATGATCTTTAGAGTCAGTTTTAGGAATAAAAACCACAACGAATGGTGGGCCACAAGTCAGGTTCTGTGTCCCAATGCTCGTTGTGGTACATGTTGGTAGGGCAAATGAATTCTGATGGTACTGTATGTGTACCATTTGGTATTAATTTTTACCCTCCCATGGGTTTTACCAGTGGTTATTGAATGGAGCCCTGAGAGCCTCTGTTGCATCCACTTGTTATGTGACATAGCTTGGTAGCAACTTACAATTACATCTCTCCTGGATGAAGGTAATTATATTGTCATGAAATTGCAAGCGGTATCAGAGAGGTTCAGAACTGAGCACAGTAAAATGAGAAAACACTGATCACAATTTCACTTCATCACATGGAATCAGAGTTCACAATAAACCATACTATATGAGGGGATATCACTCGGAATTGAGTGCATTAAGACTAGAGAAAACCAACTAAAACAAAGGAGGACAGACAGCCATGCTCTGGGGAGACTGGAACTGGAAATAAAAATTAAATAATTAATGTGAGCACATTAAAAATAATAAATGTGTTGTTATTATTAAAGTGGGATGAGTAATATACATGCATTCATCTCTTCTTAGTCCATTCAGACACTTCCATAGAGCTCCCAGGTCTTTTTCAACAGAGGATCCTGGCACTGTCTCATCATGAGGAACACCTTAAAGTCCTGAGGGGTGAGCAACATCTATCAAAGTGTTTTGTTGCACACCCCTCTGGTCTTCAAGGATTTCACCCTTTGAGTGTCAAAGAGGTATGAAACACATTGCAAAACAATGTGTTGCTTATCCCTCTAGCACTCAAAGGGTTAAAAACTGTTAACAATAATAATGATGCCAGGGAGATTGGTCAGTTGGTTAAGGAACCAGCTGTAGAATCTGTTCAAACCGCAAGATAGCAGGCTCTAGTCCCAGCAAGGTCAACTCAGTGTTTTACTCTTCTGAGGTAAATAAAATGAGTCCAGGACATACTTGAAATGAGAGATAATCTCAGTGCACAAAAAGGAAAATAAATGGGGGACCTCTTAGAGTATTATGTTGAAATATCACACAGTATAATAATTGCATCACACAGAGTGTTTTCACAGATGAACCAAATAATAAAAGACAAAGTGCAAGTAGGAATTCTAAAAACAGAGCTGTAGAACAGTATATCTCTCAAACACACAGTCTTTGGTATTCACACTTTGGTTCTCAGCTGGTCACACCAGTGTTATGAATACACCTACATAAAGTAACGCTTGCAGGGAATTCACATCAGCTTGTGCCTTCTCAAGCAACAAGGGGACACTTCGCCAGTCCTTAAATACGTATCAACAGTAAACCAATGGGTAATAATATTGAAATAGTTTAGAAAAGTCGTGAGACGTGCTGGAAAATATATACTACATTTATTTTAAAAAAATCTATATATCAAAATAATATAAACATTAAATTGTTACCAGTATGTCCATTAAGTGTAACGTGTTTTGTGGCATTCAGACCCTCCACTTTATCAAACTAAGATGAACAGACATACAAATCAACAGCAGGCTAGTTTCCACTTCCCTTTATACTCTTGTTTTCTGTCCTCTACACCACCCACCAGGCTCCTAGACAGATTGCATCACAATAACCCTTTCATTCATTGTCAATTAAGAGACATTTGTATCTACCTTTTTTGCATACATTATTAACATTGGTACACATGACATCTCATAGTTCAGCTAGTTCCGATCTTCCAACTTTTTGCAAATAATTATAGACCGGTTATAATGTAGATATCAACACACATTTGCGAAGGGGTGTATTCGCACTAAAAGGAATCATGTACTTTTGTTTCAATCCCTTTAAGAAAGTTTATACACTCAACCTGTCATGATAGTAAATGACCAGATTTCCAAACCCCGCATATAAATACTGACATACCCTAAAACACAAATTAATTCAAGCACCCTAAGAGCATAAAGTAAGTCTCCCATGGGATTTGTAACTGAACGGCAGACTTCACTATAAGTTGACGTATGTATGCATCATACATACTATATCTATTAAACTGAATAAAGCTGTGTATCACGGTAATCCAACAGGGCTCCATAAATAATGTAAAAACAGTAAATCACTTATATCATGAGGTCTTGTAATTATATACTACATCTCATTATATTCTACTATATATAGATTAAAATATTATGACCATTCAACTCTTCAAGTCCCAACAATGTACTCTTAAGATTATTGTAATACCCATAGCAATAGAAAGTGAATCACTCCATAATATACTAAATATCTTTAAATGTGCAGTCACATTTTAACTAGTGTATCAAATATTAAAATTATACTTTAATAAATGTGATCCTAATATAAATACATATTTTCTCACATTTTAATCACTTAACCTAAATGATTAATGAAAATGTGAAAATGAAATAAAACTAACCCCAGTAATTAATTTAATATGAAAGTGTAGACTCATTATTAATTAATATAAACACAAAATAACAATTAAAAATAGAAATAAGAATGGGAAATAAAATATGTATATGGAATTGAAACAAAATGATTGATGGAAATAAAAAAAATGATTGATGAAACATAAAAATAAATTAAAACTAAACTGATGAAGGCTAAATTTAAATGTGAAAGTGTTACACCATGTATTGATAATGAAAATAAAATTAAAAATAAAAATGAAAAAATAAGTAATAATAAATGAAAATAAAGATAAAGAATGGTATGTATAAATCATCTTGTGTTCTCCAAGGATTCATTTAAACCTAAAGGGTGTAGATTATACATTTTAAATATCCAATAGGTCTCATAGTTTATTAATTTTTATATCCTATTGTAATTAAATGAATGTACTATATGTTCAATTGGATCTTTATTATGCATGGCTGTGGAATGTCGTGAGACGCTGTGCAATTGGTAGCCCTTTTCTACATTTCTCCTATGTTGTCCGAATCTTGTTTGTAATTTTAAAGTAGTCCTACCAATATATTGTAGACCACAAACACTGCTTATGCAGAGCTGTGGAATGTTGTGAGACGCTGTGCAATTGGTAGCCCTTTTCTACATTTCTCCTATGTTGTCCGAATCTTGTTTGTAATTTTAAAGTAGTCCTACCAATATATTGTAGACCACAAACACCTCTTATTAAATAAATGACCTGTGTACTATTATACTTCATGTGTTGTTTAATCTCAAATACTTCCCCTGTAACATGAGAAATTAATTAATTGATTTTGTGGCTGATGTTCTTACAGGTTGTACACCTATTATGTTCGCACCCAAAGGTACCTAAGATGCTTTTATTCTTGGTTTTATCTTTATTAGTATTAATAGCATTAATCTACTTGGGGCTATGCTATTCTTCAGTGTCCTAGCTCTCTTGAATATAATCCTCATTTGTATCAGAAGTAATGGTTTTAAAACTGTATCTGTTTGTAACATAGGCCAATGCATTTCCAAAATGGCCTGTATAAGACTATGTGCTATATTATACTGTGTAATAAAATTACATTTATTGTTATTCTTGTTATTTCTCTTATTTTTCATTCTCCAACCTAAACCTTAATTTGTATTTTGTTTAATTAAACTCTCTCCTTGACGGTTCTTTAGCTTTCTGGAATTACTCCCTTATCAACTTTTGTGATAACCCCTGAGGGATACATGTATTATTGGCTGTGGCATTGCCTAGATCAGCAGTAGACAACACTCAGTCCTGGGTCCAGTTGGCCCACTGAACCGACAATGAGATTCTCTAGGGTGATAAGGGCCAGGATGGCAATATGGTGGCAAATTTGTGCCAATGGCATATCCACAGTATGCACTGAGATGCCTTCACACAGTCCTATCCATGTGAATTCATTACAACCCACCTACATTGCCATGAATCCGCAATGCCTTAGACAGGTTTATGATTTTGCACTAATTTGACAGTTGCTCATTTGCATATGGTAATACAGATTAATGAGTCATTATTGTTTTCATGTGGGTGTGTTTATATGTTAATGTGCCTATTTGCCACATGTACTAAGTTCCAATAGCAGCCTTTGCTGTTGGAGTTCACAGTCCCAACATCACCAACCTGAGGTTCCTACTAGAAAGCCAACTTAACCTTCAATGAATTAACTAATTAATTATGAGTAGTTCCTCCATTTTGCCAATGTATCCTGCCACTTGGCGCATACTGTCCTGCAAATTCTGCCAGATAAATTAATTCCTGTTGTACTGCATCCACCTTATTTGCCTGACTTGGCACTGTTCAGCCTCTGGCTGTTCCCCAAGTAAAAACAGAGATGAAAAAGACATATCACCAATTACAACATAGCAGACCTTCTGAAAAAATTACCAACAAGAAAACTTCTATCAATGTTCTTGACAGTGGCAGAAACACAGAAGCATAAAAACTGAAAGCTAGACCCCGGCCCTTAAAGTGATTAGGCGCACTATCCTTCATGACAGCTCTCCCTGTCAAGTATCAGGAGACTTAAAGGGATAGTAATACTTAAAATGTAAAAAAAATATGTTGTAGGGTTTATCCCCCTGAGTAAAACAAGAGTACTCCCACTGCTGAAAGGTGTTTCATTCAAAAGTTATTAATTTTCAAAGTTAAATTTTTTAGGTGCAATATCACAGTGGCCTGAAATTGTACAGTGGCGCTGTTGCTACACCATCCTATGGACAGCTCTGGTCCCAGGACCATAAATCTCCATAGGATGGTATAGCAACAGCGCCACTGTACAATTTCAGGCCACTGTGATATTGCACCTAAAAAATTCAACTTTGAAAATTAATAACTTTTGAATGAAACACCTTTCAGCAGTGGGAGTACTCTTGTTTTACTCAGGGGGATAAGCCCTACAACATATTTTTTTTACATTTTAAGTATTACTATCCCTTTAATCATGCTTTCAACCAGTGTATTCTGACAGCACAGGAAGATGATCCAATTGGCTCTCTGCTATGTATTTTAAAAAGTAATACATTGAAATTCATTCACTCTGCCAGTAAATTCAAAGGTATAACGGCAAAAAATGTTGTATGAAAGACAAAAATAAGTCATTGTATGCATGAAAGACATTTTCTATAGCGTGTACGACAAAAAACTAGTAATGTCCATTGTGTACGATACAACTCCAGAATTGATGGGCAAAGGGGCGTGACATGGGCGTGGCTAAGCTATTATCCAGTGTCGTATAGAGGAAAAGAAAATTTGTTGCATCTAACGACAAAAAATGTCTTGCAAAAGACAAAATTTGTACGTTAAGAAAAAAGTGGAAGGAATGTGAAGTTCTGAATGTGAGAGTTTTTATCTTTAGTTAAGACATTTTTGTTGTTAGTAAAGACATTTTTTAAATGCATTTTTGTCTTTAGTTAAGACATTTTTTGTTGTATGTATGTTACATACGACAATTTCAGTCAGGACAAACTACATATATCTGATCAGAACCGACACCCTCTGAAAATATTAATGATCCCAACGACACTGTACTTTGAAAAGTTGTTACAAACGACAAAAGCTATTTCGCTACTTCTTTGAACATATGGCCCTAAGTGTGCAAATTTGCACGTACATTTGTTAGTGAGTGAGTTAAGTAACCTGTCATAGAAAGCCTGAATTCTCTTATTACTGCTGAGGTCCCAGCAGTAAAATATACTTTAAAGACATTCTTGTAAACCCTACATCTAGCACAAACTGTGTTCAGATTTAAAGGGGCAGGGTGGTGATATTGCAAGGTACTAGCTGAGGTGGCTGAACCCCCAGGTCTCATACTTAAAGCTCTGGCCAGCTTGAAACATGTATGGTTCTAATATTGCTAATAGTTGAAATAAACTGCATGGTGCAATAAGAATGCATACATTGTCCAAAGCCCCTGGTCTTGTGGGAAACTAGCAACTACGTTACTTTTGTACAGGCCCCAGACTAAGAGGGATGGCTGTTCCTAACAGCCTCTATCCCTCATAAAAACAATGTGAGAAATAGTTAAAAAATCTAAAAATTATTGTAGATTTATAAAATGTATTTTTAACCAAAAAACCTGCTCAAATATGGTATTTTTAAAATGGGGAGAACTGGTGAAATATATTTAGGGTATTTAAAGACAGCTACACTAATTGCGTGTAAATATTTGGGGTCAGAATCAAGAAAAAGGTTTAAATTCTAATTTCTTTGCATCATTATATATATTTTTATATATAACACAGGGCATATATCTATATATACATATAATACCAAAATAAAGCTAGACTTTCACTTACTCAGCAGATAACACCATATGAAATAAGCCCATACATATTCAGAAGACTAAAATAAGCATTTTGAGTCTGTGAAATGACATTGTCATTGTCTACCTAACACCTACAAGTAAATCCCACAACAAAGTATATAGAGATACCTGACTGAAGTATGAAGGACTCTTACCCATTGTATGTACTTCCTTCTATTAAATAAATATAGTTTCACCTTAACACAGATGGTATGAAAATTTGGTACAATGCTTTCTTTCCACTATCGGGTATCAATGGTGAAAAGAGCTATCGTATACAGGAAATTGGCTGCAGATGCCCCTACCCTTTAAATACCTTCAGTTTTGCTTTATGTAATCTCTCCAAAACCGACCTCTGCTTGTTAATCATTGTCACCCTTAATTGCTGATTGTATGGATGAAACAGAGAGAATATTGGGAGACACTGGGGGATATGTGAATGCAATTCTTCTCAAAACACACACTAGAATTAATTTTGTAGCTCTACTCCTGCAAAATATTGAATTACTAAACCACTTAATCTGAAAATCCTCCCCTTAATTCCAAAAGCATCCAAGGGGAAGGTACTGGGGCATTTAAAGGCACTACTTTCTTCTATGCCCTGTTTATTGCCATATAAATCAAGACTCAGAAGAAATAGCCATGTTTCTGTGCAGGCTATGGGGCATTAAAGTCTTAACAATGGTTGACTGCGTGTGCTGGTATTTACCACAGCAACCATACACGCTAATGGAAATCCCAAATAGTAACCCTTGACATTGGAGGTTAACGTCAGTGGAACTGTGCTGGAGGATACATGAAGTCACCCCACTAACTTGTATATACTTTTACCAAAAAAAAAAAATGGAAAAATACAAAAGAAAATCTTAAAGTTTCTTAAGGAAGGCATTTAAGCAAGTATCCTAAATAAACAGGAACTGATGGTTCAGGATATTGAATATCTTAGTACAGAATTATTAATGTTATTTAGTTTTAAATTATAAAGCACAAAACATATTCCTTTGCAAGTACCTACATTTCTCAAGGATACTCAAGTAACACCAGGAAAGCCTGTTGTTTAAGGAATACATTGACTGACTGATAATTTATATGACTTCATAGATTACCTATCAAAACCCATCTGTAGCTATTATATTCTCACATAATTGACTGCACACATGTTATGCAGAAGCTGTCTCAAGACTACATATGGGTAGCATGTGATGTTCAGTCCCTGTGTATTTGTATTTCACATGAGGAGGGACTGAAGACACTGGCATTAAATCAAGATATTAATATTCCAGAAATAGTTCATTACTGATGATATCCAATTCAACCAATGCCAAAACCATTTTGTTCAATGTACATGCAAAAAAATGTGAGAGGCTTTGAGGATGAAAGGAAAGCACAATGGCTTGTTCTATGGCTAGTCACAACTCAGACTCATTCACATTTTACCTCTATAGTGCCATTACAGAGGAGGAATGTCCACATGCACATTAGACTAATCCCTCCCAAAAGTGCAGTCCAGTTCCAAAATGATGGGCAGAGGGGACAATAACTGCTCAGCAGTAACTTGGTCTTCCTGTAAAAACAAGATCCAGACTTTGTCCATGCATATATCTAAGGCCCTTGCCTGTCTATTGTTGCCAGTGCTGGACTTCATGAAGATTTTGGGAACTATGTTCTTGGCACCAGAGGCAATTCTTATGCTCATTTTCACATACAAGTCCTTCAGCTGGACATTTTGATTAAATTATCAGGCAACAGTGTAATTTGTCCGAGTAATGTATCTGTCTCTCCAGACAAGGGTGGATCTGTGCTGGTGGCTTCAGGAAACCCACCTGACAAAAGGTCAGCATTTCATGGTCATGGAGTGATCTACATGACGAAAGACAGTATTCTGTCAGGATGGGGGGGGCAACTTTTGATCAACTGGTGGCTCTGAGTCTCTGCTCCAGCAGAGGATGAAACTCTTAATTACTCCTTTGTGTATTTTAACCAGTTTAAAATATTGTTATTGTTTTGAAAAAATAAGGCAGGAGAGGCTCATAGTGACCGCTACCACTATGAGCAGGTTTAAAAGTAGTAAAAGGAGGAACTGGAAGGACCATTATGTGTCCAGCAAGTCTGAGGAAGAGGAGGAAACAATGCTGTCCAGTCCCCCTAAATCACCCCTAGGGATCTTTGGCAAACTAATGGCAAGGGAAGAATAGAAGGGTAGTACTAATGAGAGCAGGACAGGTCAGCTGCCTGTGCCTGCTGCAAGACATGCTGCCCCTGCTGCTACTATTGCTGTACCTACTGCCAGACGTGTTGCCCCTGCTGCCAGACGTGCTGCCCCTGCTGCCACTAGTGCTGTGCCTGCTGTCAGATGTGCTGCCCCTGCCGCCACTAGTGCTGTGCCTGCTGTCAGACGTGCTACTCCTGCTACTGCTACCACCATTGCTGTGCCTGCTGTCAGATGTGCTGCTCCTGCTGCCAGCACTGCCCCTGCTGTCACTAGTGCTGTTCCTGCTGCCAGTGCTGAACCCGCTAGTACTGTGCCTGCTGTCAGATGTGCTGCCCCTGCTGCCACTAGTGCTGTGCCTGCTGTCAGACGTGCTGCTTATGCTACTGCTACCACCATTGCTGTGCCTGCTGTCAGATGTGCTGCCCCTGCTGCCAGAACTGCCCCTGCTGTCACTAGTGCTGTTCCTGCTGCCAGTGCTGAACATGCTGCCACTAGTACTGTGCCTGCTGTCAGACGTGCTGCCCCTGCTGCCAGTAGTGCTGTGCCTGCTGTCAGACATGCTGCCACCAGTGCCAACGCTGCTGCTAGTGCGTCTTGTAATACTCAGGAGGGGGGAAGGAGAAGATGATGCCAAGTGTGACAGCAGGGGACCCTAAGTCACACTTGCCATCCTCAAGCAGTCCAGCCAGTGCTACTCCTACTACTACTAAGGTCCAGCAGCTTGTTAGCATTAGGAGTGAAGCAGGTGGTAATCAACAATATCCTCATATTACTAGTGACTGTGAGGAGGAAGACTATGTGGCTGAACTTAATGTGGTTGGTGTTAGAAGTAGTAGCAGTAAAGGTGAAGCAGCAGGAGTGATAGGGGAAACATTTGAGAGAGTCCAGATTAGCAGTCAAGGGAGCCCAGGCCCCACACCATTCCTCTGACCCTGGTAGTCCTCCCCTTCCCTTCACTAAAGTGTCCAAGTGGAACATGATCCTGAAGACTAAAAGGCCAGAACTGTTGTTGGGGGAGAGCAGGTGCACAATTAAAACCACCACCACCAGCAGGAGCACAAATCGGCTGCCTGTGCCTGCTGCTGCTGCTGCCAGCCTGCTTTCTTCAGGTCAAAAAGAAATATGAAGTGTGTCAATAGGGGACCCTCTGTCACATTACTCGTCACCTCCTCCAACCAGTAGTGAGATGTCTGTAATAGAGCATCAGCAGCACGTTGGGACCACTGGTGGTAGTGTTGATGATGGTAGTGGAGAAGCTGGGGTGGAAGAGACATTGATGGCCTTTTTAGCAGAGAAGGAATGGGAGACAGGGATGAGGATGTGCATCACCACCACCACTAGCAGTGAGATTTTGGAATTTGAGGAATTTGAAAGAGCCAGCAATACTCCTGGTCCTAGTTGCAGTGCTGAATCTGAGGCAGTAGCAGCAACAGCAGCAACATTATCCTCTGCCACAGACAGTGAAGGGGAATGTGGAGGACAAGAAGAAAGATACCATTTTTCTCCACCTGTTCCCTACCCCCTGAGGTCATGGGTGTGGGACTATTTTTGGTGCAGGCACAGTGCAGTCATCACCAATGGCACTGTGCACAATTTGTGACAAGTCAGTGAGAAGCGGAAAAGAGGGAACACACCTTTGCACAAGAGCCCTGATATCAGACATGAAACACAGACACCATGACATTTATGTCAAACATGTTAAAGCCAAACACCCACCACAGAAATCAAGCACCGCTGTTGCTGTACCCCCTGACTCTTCAGAAAGGCAACAAGAGATGAGGCAAAGATCAAAGAGGAGGAGAGTAGAGAGCCCCAGACAGAGACATGAAGTTCCATAACAAGTGAAACAACTAGCTTGCCATCACCTTCTAGGGTAACTATATCTTCTGCCAATCCACCTCGTTCATTTTTACTTCCCCCATCAAATGATAGCCACTCTGTTGGCAGTTTGTCTCACAGTTTTTGATGCAGTTGGCAGTTTGTCTCACACTGTGTGATGCACTGACCACACATGGCAGTGTGGTGGAGGAGAATCGCAAACAGGGCATCAAGGGGCATCTGAGGAGATTCCATCCCACAGAATATGCTAAGATGCTGGCAGGGAGGGTTCATCATTCCTATTAAACTGTCAGCAAGTTATCATGTGTCTAGCGGGGTCTGGACAAGGGGTATAGTGACAGCGGCAGTACTTGATTTCTGGTGTCATGGTGTTTGGATACGGTTGTGCCCCCAGATGTTATTTACCGCACGCACACTGTGCACATTGCAATTGCTGATGAGAGTCACAGTTCCTGCTCTCAAGGGAAAAATGTTTATGCTAATAACAACACAACCATGATTTTGGAGGAGGGGCAGGTGGAGAAAAATGTACTGGCCAACTTCTTCTTTTCTCCATATAGACTGGGGGCTACTTATTGTGCTGTCCTACAAAAAAATAAGCAATTTTGGGGGGTTTATTTCTAACAAGCCTGGGCCCTACAAATCAATGTTTCCTCAGGGCTTGTGCCAAACAAGCTTAAGTCCTACAAATCTACCAAGTCATCCTCTACAAAATACTCTATATCAAGTCAAGTATCAGTCCCCACAGTGGCAGCTAATGTCAGGGGGTTCCTGTCTCAAACACTTTATATACAAATTTCTTATTTTATTGATTTACTAGTGTAAAAGCCCATGTACACGGGCCAAGGTCCGGGTGATGTTAAGAGGCCAGCCCTGCTCTGTGTCCTGCCGCCAACAGTCATGCACTGTAGAGACTGCCCGAAAGCACAGAATGCTCCCAGCACAGAACTCCCAGCATTCTGTGCATTTGGGCAGTCTGTACTGCACATGACGGCTTCTGACAAACATCCTAGCGAATTATTATATTGGATTTTTGTATTAACTGTCCTCCCAATACCAGTCAAGAAACCCTCCCAAAACAAATCCTCTGTTCAACTGATTCACTACCCAGACTCCACCCACCAACACAGGTACCCCCCTCAGACCCCTTTTATATCATGTCTTATAGGACTTTTTTAATTGTATTTAGGATTCATTTTTTTATTAACTGCACCCGATCCCAGTAAACAACCCCCCCAAAAAGACATTCCCTGTTTAACTGATTCTTTCCCCACACCCCACCAACACAGGCACCCTCGTGCCTTTTTTATACTGTGCCTTTTGGAAATAAGATAATAGTTATTATGTGTTGTGTGTAAATCCAATGTTCCCATTGATTCTGATGGAATGAGCTAGGAGAAAAAAGTGGAAAAATGGCACTTTTCATGGAAAATTATTCGGAAAGCGGGAAATGCCATTATGCAACGACTTCAATTTGAAGAAAAATTTTTCACCCATCCCTAGTTTGCAAATAAATTAAAGCTTTGACTTTCCTTTCTGGTTGTTGTGGGCCGATCAGGGACATAAGAAACTTTGCTGGATTCAACTAGATATATTAATTATGTGTAAAGTAATATACTCGGTTTTATTTTTATTGTTTTAATAATGTCATAGGTTTGAAGTTATTTAGCTCTAATGGTTTCTTATCATGGGGTTAAATTGGATATCCTTTGGTATTTTAATTTGAACCACTGAAAAGTATTGATGGTATATATATGTAGAGGTCTTACAATGTGGACTTTTGAGGAAGAGGCTATTTTTCTTGAAATGTGTAGACAAATTAATTTCTACTAGAGCAAGTCTAAAATGTCTTTCAGGACAGAAATTCCCTAGGAAAACAGTTCCTTGGTTATTGCAATAAGGTAAGCCCACAGTTCATATATTTGTAGTGAGTGATCTTCTTTTTTACACTTTTTAATTTGATACGTGTACTGTGCTAGGATGGTTTGAGCAGTTTTCTCTGTAGAAATATGTGTTGCAGTCTCAAATGTCTCATCACTCTCACATTATAAACTTGTGAAAGGTAATCTCAGGTGGTTCACCATCTTATTACCAATGTTAGTTATTTGACTCCATCTTTCTGAGAACCTCAGGAGTTTTTATTAGTAGAATAGAAAACTATGCAATTGAGTAGAACCAGATTTACCATAAAGTAGTAACAAATGGGGAATAATCTTTTCCCCTGCCTATATTATTACCACAAAGGTCCTAAGCTGTTTTAATAAGCCAAGGAACTACAGTGCTTATTAAATGCTGGGGATTATTTTCTCTGTTTATCTGCAATTATCTCACATCTGCTGTGCACCAGATGCTACTTCCTTCTTGTGATAATTTCTATGGAAAAGGAGCTTTGTACCTTCTTTCTTTGAATATTACCACAAGGAGGAAATGCAAATGCCATTTACCTCTGGAAGGTGTGACAGCTTGTCAACATGTTCACATGCTTAGTTCTCCTTCCCTGCACTGAGTCCCAAAGTTCTCACTCTGTGTTTCCAACATTTTTTCCATGACATCACAATGCACGCACCACCCATACACACACACAAACACATATTCACTCCTTTCAACCAAGAGGAAGAGGTCTGCAAAAATGGGCCTTCCTATGGGAGGTACAAAATACCTTCATGGCCTCCAGAGAAGCTGAGCATTTAATGACCAATACTTATCAGAGGACTGAAAATGATATGGAACACGATATTGAAGTAAAAGATGTTCCAACAGAACGAATAAATCTATCCAAGGAATGAGACCAAAACACAATAGATGAAAGCCTTCCATCTAGAAAAGATAAGAGTACTTTGGTATTTGGGTATACCTTTTTTATTTGGATGAAAAGTTATATATTTAAGACAAGCTTTTCAAGATATCACCAAATTAATTCAGTCTAGAAAAGGAGAATGTATTCAGCATCTGGGCTCTGACAAGAAGAATTTTTATCTAAAGGGAGTTTTATGGACAAACAAAAACAAAGCAATAATGCCTTAAATGTGTATAACACAGTAAAAGTGTACCAGAATAATAAACTATTCATATTTATAGACTGAGATTTATTATCATACTCTAACTCATTGACCAGACAGGTATGCAGGATAACTTTCACCCCTCACCGCTTGGGTCTCCAGCTTCCCGTTGTCTGGTTTCTCTCACCTACTGCTTGCTGACAAAATGTTGCTGATGCAAATGCGCTCATCAAAATAGCATATTCACAAAGTCACAGGTGCACAAAAATTTAACCATTTAAAATGTTGCCCTGGCATACCCTTAAGTAGCCTAACCTAAACCCTCATCCAAATCTAGCATACTGACCCTAACCTAACAGATACTAGTATAACAACTAGTTTAAATCACCCCATAAACCTCAAAGACTGAACCTAACCAAATCAACAGAAAGTAAACTAATGGACAATATTAACTTGTGAATAGGAGACATTCTGAACAGGTATATATTGCGGGTGCCATTTTGACACCTATGGTGATGTGAATGATCCATAATGATGCTCGTCATGTAGGCTGCATCATTTCAAAGGGATACTAGCAACTTGGAACCCATAAATATTGTTCACATCAGCCAACAACACTTAAACAGTTAAAATAAAAATAGATTATGTCAGATATATACATTTTTGTCTATTTACTGATAAATTATTTTCTTTTAGTCTTTGTGGAACACAGAAACTATGGGGTTAAGTATCTACCATTAGGAGGCAGGATATTTGCAGACAAAAGGTCTCTGGAGAGGAAGACTCCCTCCTAGTACCCTTTAATTCCATCTAGCAGCAGCTTTGGTTAGAAAGGACAAAGAGGAAAAAAACAGGGCAGAAAGGCAGTCACCATGCCAGAGAACACAAAGGACACCCCTGCTTGGAAAGCAATCCACATATTTTTCTCTGGGAGGTATGTCCTGTGTTCCACAAGGACTAAGGAAAAGGATTTATCAATAAGTACACAAAAATCCATTTTTGTCTTTCATCCATTGTGGAAACAGTAACTTTTGGGAAATGCCAAGCTGTCCTACAATTCCAGGGAGGCATATGAAAAATCCCCAAAACACATCCAGTTTCAACATAGCCAAAACACATCCAGTTTCAACAGAGCCAAAACACATCCAGTTTCAAAAGAGTCAAAACATAACCATGAATCTCAGGTGTCAATGTATATTGCCACACAAAACCATGTAACAGAAGAAAGTTTACTGGAAAGGGGAAAAAAAAGCAAATATACAAGCATTACTACCCGGAGGACTTTTCTCCGGAAACTGCCATCAGCTGAGGCCAAAACATTGGGGGTTATGCACTAAGGCATGGTAGAATGCACTAAAGAATGATAAAGAGGTGACAGAGTGGAGATGACTTCTCCAGTGATATCACTTCTCTAGTTTCTATGTTATTCTATGGAGCCTATTCACTAATACCTCCAAAACTGGAGAAATGTTGGTGCATTCCCCTGATGAAGTGGACCTGTGAGTCCACGACACGCGTTGGGTCAATTGGTCTTTTCCCCCCTCCCACATTGCTAACCTAGTGCCAGGTCCCTCCCTGCTCCCTGTGAGAATCTTCAGTTCCAGTGCATCGCTTCAGACTGTCTCATAGCGCTGACTCTGGCGGTGTTCCCCAACACGAGGTCTGCCACACTGAGACTGTACACTTTAACGGGCTTATTAGCCAAGCACCATGAGGTACTTTACATGCAGTGGTGATTACATCGTGCTAAGGACTTTCCTTGTTACTATTTTGCAACATCGAACATCTGTAAGTCTTGGACGTTTACCACAGCAAAGCAGCCGGTGGATTTCCATTCAATAGTGGATCACGCACCTGGAGACCGAACACAGTTACGAGGCGTACAAGGGGAAGGGACCCCTGAGATGCATTAAGCCCAAGATGGGCCCTGTGTAAGTGCAATGGGAGAAGGGGGGTTTTATGGCATTGTGACTTTTATATTGTTTTATTAAATTACTACACTTAGAGGATTTTCCCATTGTTTTCTCCTCTCTTTCTTGTGTTTGCGCTCTTTACTCCTAGATACTAGTAAACAGAAAAGGTTTGATTCTATAATAAATATTTACATTTCATTCGACCTGTTATACCAGACAAAATCGGAGTCTAAATGTAATCGTATGGCACCCTCCCCACTCTCTGCTTAGCGTCTGTCATAGTCACCAACACACCAAGTCACTCTACCAACAACAATACTAGAGTAAATGTCCAGGATATTGTGACTCCTCCAACAAGGGCTGGTGGAGTGAAGGCCAGAGTACATCGCTAGTGTAAGTAGCTGGTGTTCGCAGGCCCCATGTAGTATATTGTGCTGCGGCCAAGGCCGTGTAAAGATGCTGTCCACAAAGCCAGATGACCCCTACAGCTGAGCTGAAGAAGGCCCAGTATAACACACTACATCGAGGACTTCCACCACCAGCCCCAGGGAGAGTCTATTCCAATAAACAAGTAATTAAACTAAAAAGGGGACTCACCAGGAGGTCCAGAGGAAGGGATCTGGTAGAGTGTTGGCTGGATACTGGCAGAAAGCTGGATATGTGGAAAGGAGAACTGGACACCCTGCAAACAGAAAACAGGTAATATAAGTAAAAGCCTAGGAGTCTAGCAGGAAATCAGATGCAAGAGCTAGAGCAAGCAGAGAGGAGTTCAGGGACAGGCCAAGGTCTGCAACAGGGATAGCAAGGTATCAAACAGCAGACAGAGAGAAGTCCAGACACAGGCCAAGGTCAGCAACAAGGATCCAACACGGTACTAATTGGAAAACACGAAGAGAAGTCAGTCAAAGGCAGGGTCAGGACACCAGAGGTCAGATAAGGCCAAAGGCAGGCCAAGGTCAGCAGCATGAGTCTAACAAGGTACAAATCGGCATGCTAGTAGGAAAGCAGGTCACAGGCAGTGTCCGTAATCAAGACAACAAGATAACATCCCCTTTTCTCTTTCATCCAGTGTAGAACACAGGAACCATGGGGATATACCAAAGCTATCCGCAAAGATTTCAGGGAGGGAGAGTAAAAACCTCAAAACATAGACCAATTACAACAGAGACTAATGGGAATGGGGTGTCAACCACAGATGAGTTGTCCCACAACTCCAATGCTTCCACAGGCAAAGAAGGGCAAAACGTCTTGACAAGTAGTCCTTCCTATCAGGAAACTTCCACTTCTCCAAGTTAACTTAATCTAGAGAATTATAAGGAGGAATTTGTGAAATTAAAAGAAAGATAAACCCAATACAGCATCAAACCCACCCTCAATGTCAGAGAGATGGTATCGTGAGTGGGATGATGGGTAATACGGGATGGAATAGGAAAGTAAAAAGTTTAAAATCTAACTTTTATTAATATAAAAAAGAAAACTGTCCAAAACCAAATGGCACTTCAAACGACCGTTTTATTTTTTATATTAATAAAAGTTAGGTTTTAAACATTTTATTTTCCTATTCCATCTCGTATTAACTATAATCTCACTTGCTATACCATCTCACTAACATTTAGGGTGGGTTTGGTGCTGTATTGGTTCTCTTTCTTCTTAGTTTCAAAATAGCAATATTTGCCCTAGCGCGCTCTCTTTGGATGGGATAATACCTTTATACAGGCCTCGATTCAATTGTCCCTGTTTTGCCAAAAAACCTCCGACAGCATTTTCAAGCACTGTAAGCCTTTCAATTCACAGTGTTATGAAAAAATGCCGGCCAAAAAATCCCTTGCCAGGAGATAAAGTCGGAGGTGTTCTGGCACATAGACAAGTGAAAAAAATGCCTTAACCCCTTGCCGTCCACGGTCCTGGGAAGTAACCTTCCCTTAAGGACCGCTTTGAAGATTCCGACATGACCTGTGACTCATACCGGCACGCCGCACTGGGGACTGAGAGAGACCGCTCCAGTCTTGGAGCGGTCAATCTCACTCCCCGTTATGTATGTGACGTGCTATGACCATCACCGGTCCTTAATGCAAAAACCGCGTGACGGTCATAGCACGGCACGCGGTCATTAAGGGGTTAAGTTGCCATTCAATAGACTGCATTAGCTGGTAAGATCCGATAAGGGACTTAATTTAGTGCTTAAATGTAACACCTGT
The DNA here is from genome assembly GCA_037306005.1 of Rhinophrynus dorsalis. Classification (NCBI taxonomy): domain Eukaryota; kingdom Metazoa; phylum Chordata; class Amphibia; order Anura; family Rhinophrynidae; genus Rhinophrynus; species Rhinophrynus dorsalis. The sequence goes on from CM074722.1 coordinate 118,739,337, forward strand.
TTTTTTCTGAGTAAAGTCTTATCAGATCTTTAGTCAGCCAACACAGCTATTGAAAGAAAAAACAAACCTACGTCCACAGTGGATGTATTGATATGAGGCCCTAAGCCACATATCAATACATCCAAAGTACAGAAAATGTGTTCAGTGTTAGTAGAATTAATCCTATGAGTGCCAGTGGGGTATAATCACCCCACCGGCACTCATAAGTAACATTCCATTAAAAGTAACACTTACCATTAATCCTGATGTCCAGCAGAGTCCTCAGCATCCTGGTCATCTTCTGTCCTTCTTTCTTCTTCATTGTTCTTGCTGCAAAGAAAAATAAGCGCATTAATTTAAGTGTTGGTGAAATATCCCGCACGATAATACATAGTTTAACCCCCTTAAGTGCCACAGGGTACACAATACATTGCAAAGCAATGTTTTGCATACCTCCCTAGGGCTTCAAATGGTTAAACTATGTATTAGTGTGCGGTTCAAAATAAATATGCCTCTAGTTATTACAAGATGTCCAACTTGGACAAAATAAATATTCCAAAATGCCATAAATATGCCATAATAATGCCATAAATAAATATTCCAAAATGCAAAATACATTAAATCTGTCTCTGCTGATGTGTGAGGCTGCATAGGCGGCTGCAACAAAGACAGTAATGTGTGCCACAGCCCCCCCACTCCGTCCTGTCCCTCACTGGCCTAGGCCTGTTCCACACTACAAACCAAGCACACTTTGTAGACCGTTCCAATGAAGTAGTTCTTTTTAAATATCACTATTTTGGCTCTGCTGAAGAGCCACCTGCCAGTCCCAGGACCAGGATCTCCTGCTGTCAGCTTTACAGCTTACATCAGGGAAGGGAGAACTTTAAAACGTTCTATCTCTCAAACCATAAGGGTTTGAGAGATAGGAATGGCATTGATGGATTTCTTTTTTTATTCTCTACAATATTACTTTTATATAGCTAAGACATTACAATCCCTTTAACACATAAAAGTTAACGATCGGAGCTTGGCAGTATGTCAGGCAGCGATAGTTAGCTTTTTTACTGTGAAGTTCCCAATATTGCTGTTATTTAGCTGGGTTTTGGGAACTTAATGCACAAAACAGATATTTAGCCACAAGATCATTACTGTGGCCCAATGTGCATTGTGCTTTTAGCTCATAGTGCAATTGAATACCCCATTAGCACTTTTTGCTAACGGGCCGGTATCCAGTTTGGCCCTACCTGATGTTTTACATGCCACTACTGAACCAAGCCCATACTATTTATTGGCGGTGCACCATGCATCTCATATTCAATTATAAGGAGGAAAGTGGGGTTTGGGTTTACTAACTGAGGTAATTGAATTGAGCCCTAGGAGGGAGCAGTTCGAGCAATCACAGATTTAACCCACTAGCTGCCAAATAGTCTGCAACAGGCATATACTGCAAAAGAACGATCATCTTTCAGTATGGGAGTTAGTGAAAAGGTTAACCCTTTGATTGACAGAGGGGGATGCAATGCACTGCTTCTCAATGTGTTGCATACTCTTCTGGCCCTCAAAGGGTTAATAAAAGAGAGTAGAGAAAATCAGTAAAATGTTTTATCTTAGTGACACAATATTGTTTGTCCTATATATGTTTTATAATTACAAGTCAGATACGTCACAGGTTAAATCCTTTGAGTGATAGGTGTGTGCAGTCTTCCTGGTACACAAAACCTTTGAGTCAAATAGTTAGTGCAAGTTTAACACTTTAAGAGTCAGATAAGTGTGCAAAGAAAGTTGCACACCTCTTTAGCAATTAAGGTGTTAACACTGCAGAGACAATCTGAAAATAAGTGGAAGGGAGGCGGGGTGCTTTTCTAACAATGAGGGGGTATAGCCTATGCTAAATTGCAGTATGGATATGTCCATGCTCATATATAAACAGGTAGTTTTTTTTTAACGTTGTATAACGTTTTTAACCCTTTGAGTACTTTGCAATGTGTTGAATACTCCTATGGCACTCAAAGGGTTAAAGTAGGCATCTGGGTTTTTTTCTTTGCAAGATGTTTTAAAGTTGCTCAAGTTTTTTTTTCAGGTTGCAGTTCTGCCCTGTCTCCTAGTGGAGAAATTTTAACCCACTGTGGTCCCTGTATTCCTCCAGTGGGCAAAAGAAAAAAGGATTGCTATATCTCTTTAAAAAGAGGAGAGTTCAGCAGTATGGATTATGGAGAAATATGTGTTAATGAGATCTGTTATCCCCATGACATAAGTGCATGTACACAGTCCATTTAAAGCAACAGTAACCATTATTTTGACTTTATATATTCTGCAAGTCCATGATACATATACTGGGATTTTTTTTGTATTTGCCTAAAAATGCCTTTTCTATTAGTTCATGTGGAGCACAGTAACCATGGGGTAAAGTATGCTCCAGTCAGGAAGGCAGGGCACTTTCCTAAAAAGGTTCTCTGGTGGAGAGACTCCCTCCCTCCCTACTCCTCGTTACCCCGCCAGACATCTCCGTTTTAATGAACAGTAAAGAGAGAAAACAGAAGTGAGGCAGGAAAGGGGTCACTTGAACCAGAGGACTGCCTCCCCAGGACACACACAATTTGTTTTTCTCTGGGAGGGAGATCCTGTGTTCCATATGGACGATGAGACAAGGATTTATTGACAAGTACACAAAAATCCCCTTTTCTCTTTCATCCAGTGTAGAACACAGGAACCACGGGGATATACCAAAGCTATCCACAAAGGTTTAAGGGAGGGAGACTAAAAACCTCAAAACACAGACCAATTACAACTGAGACTAATTGGAATAAATATGCACTTTGGATGACAACAGACACCTACACACCAAACCAACTAACAGGAAATAAACCAGTTACTGGTAATAAACATAAGAAGGATACCTACACCAGCATGATGGCCTGTAGGACATTTCATCCAAAACTGGCTTCAGTAGAAGCCAGAACATTAATACGGTAGTAAAATGGAAATTACAGTCTTGTATGGCAAACCACAGGAAGTGCTGATGATCTGCATAAATGGGAATATGAAAATAAGCATACTTCTTCTTCAATCTTCCTTCTTCCTCTTCTGTCTTCGATCTTCATCTGTTGTTAATATGGACATGTAAAAATAAAGAAAGTCCACATCAAAAATAAGTATTACAGTAATGTATTTGTTAACCCTTTGAGTGCTGGAGGGGTACGCAATGCATTGCAGAGCACTCAAAGGGTTACAATGTGCCACCTTTACAATTCCAATAAATAATAAAAGGGCCGATGCCGAATAAGAAATAGCAGTTATATGTGTATTAATAACAAATCACACCCAATGAATATTGCAGTGATCCGTCCAAGTATTAGATATGATTACCAAATATTAATTATTAAAGATGCTGCCACCACCGCCGGTGGCGGCAGGATTGCATGGGAAAAATTATTCCTTCCCCCAGGACCTGTTGAGATTTACTTTTATATGTCCAGTCAATCAGCATCTAGCAGGTTTTGTCACCTCCTCCAAGAAGCTGATTGGCTGGGAGTGGAGTAAGCACACATCCCAGCCAGTGGTAGGCTGGAATTCATTTTGAACAGAGACTGGCCATATAAAAGCCAGTGTCTGTTCAAATTTCCTACACAATGGCTCTAGCATCAGCCAGACAGGTACTAAGGGGGAGTGGGGATTTCTGCCAAGCAATCCTGCCGCCACTACCAGTGACAGCAGCGGTGGCAGGAGCATCTTAACATTTAATATTTGGCAATCCCATTTAATAATTATTATTTAATAATAATATTTGTAATGGTGGCACAATACATTACTGTATGACATATGTTTAATGTGGACTTATTTCTTTTTACAGGTACCTTGTTAACAAAAGAAGAAGACAGAAGAGAAGAAGAAGGAAGGTGGAGAGAAAGAAGAAGAAGGAAGATAGAAGATGACAGATGAATAGGACAGTGGATGACAGGTATGTGTTATACAGCTATGGGTGTTAGATTAGTGTTAGGGGTAGTATTGTTACACTTCATTGTTAGGGGTAGTGTATAGTTCGTGTTTGGGAGGGTGACTGAGTTTGAGATCATGCTCGGTACTTGACAGTGCTTGATCGTCAGCCCTTTTCCTTTGGAGTTCCCATCACTCACGCTATTTGACTTTACATACAATGTACTTGTAGACTATGTAAAGTCTAAATAAGTGTTTACTATCTCTTTAATGTCAGGCTGTTGCAGCTTGGCATATGTCATTTGAAACCCTTACGTTGCCTGTTGGCTGTTGTCTATTCTCCTCCAGCCAAGATATTAAAGATCATAGATCATGCCAATTCTGCTTCTAAAGCGAAAAACAAGGCTGAAAATAGAGAATTACATGCAGTGACTCACATCATACAGGTCCAACAATTTCCCTTGGAACAATGTACCAGATTTTTTCAGTGGAAAGAATTAATATTCCCTGCAACACAAAATATCACAATCACACTTAGCAATAGTTTGTAATGTAATAAGAACACTCAGCTATGATACAATTGTATAGAACGTAATGTGACTTTGGCATTTAGCCTAAAATATTGAAGTAGAACAGTTTAACTCTTTGAGTGACATTGAAGTATCCGACGCATTGCAACGTGTATTTAAATTGTTACTTTTAACCTTACCTGTTTCAGACATTTTAACTCATATAGGTAATCTAATCAGATTTAGCCAATTTTAATTGATTAAAAAATTGCTGAGAACAGCATGGAATACTGCTGTCTATAAGATCAATTTATATTTATTTACTACTCCTACATGAAATGTTATTGTTTACTATCCTATATAGGTATTATTAATTGATTTGACTAGAGAAATGCATTTAGTAATCAGCTAAATCTATTTTTATTCATGTAGTAATGTTTGATTCTATTTATGTTTTGAATTGTCTAATAAATAAATTATTGTTTTTGTTAGTTTTAAAACTAGATGGGTAGGTGACAGAAAGCATGAGTGTGCATTTTGTACCATTCTATTCTGTTGTTCCCCTGCTACAATCTGTGCTAGAGATGGGTTTAGATTATTGATCCAGTAAATATTACTGGCCATAGAGGACTGGATCATAATAGTCCAGAGCTGACAAAATGAGCACATGGACAAGTGGGACTGAGTGACAGACGTCTGTAACACCTAAAAAAAGTGGACTGTTAAATCCATGATACAGAGCTGTTTGGTTCCATACATACCCTCTATACGTTCTGATCTTTTTCCACGTCCCTCCTCTGTAGTAAACCTTCACTTCCAGTGCTATTGTTATTGAACATGGCTGTTAATTTGCCACAGCTCTTTATGAAAATAGGACTATAGATCTGTGGATGCCAAGTTAACTCTTTGAATATCATCAGTAGTCAGACTTGGAAAGGACCAGAAGAGACAATAGAAGGATCAATGTCACAAATTTCTGGAACACTACACCACATAAGGACTACATCAACACGCAGTTGGGAGGACACAGCACAAAGCAGATAGGGGAAGGGACATCTAAGGCACCTCAGTCAACAAAGACTTCTCGGAAGCTGTAATTAAATGATAATAATAACAATAATAATAAAATGTACTTTCCTGGTGGTATGCTGACAGACCAGCACTGAATAAATTACAAATGACTTCAGAAATTCAAAAACTAAAGTGGCTTTGCCCAAGCTGAAAAACATTGCGTCAGTGATACAGAAGGTCAGCTACTTTGAAACTGATCTCACATTAATATCCCGCAATGCTTTCAGTGTGATTAAAACATAAAGACATACCTGTGAAAAGGCTTAATACTGTTGTAATAATAATAAGAGCTATATGCTAAAGTGAAAGATGAGGAGAGAGAGATTGCAGGACTTTGGGACAACTGACCAGGAAAGAGAAAAAGAAAGGACTGGAAACTTTTTCACATGTTTTGCTTCTTACTGGAATCTTTTAGACAAAATAATTTACACATCCCAGGTCCATGAAATTGTTTGCAGCTGTAGTCACTGCTACGGCAGCTTTCAATCATGTTTAGCCTCTCTAAAACGTAGTGTACTTTTAAGTTCCAGTGGGGTATGCAATATATCACACAACCCTGACAATCAAAGGGCCATAGGTTCAAAGTGGAGTAATCGCACCATAGAAAACCAATAAAAATTTTCAGTTGAAAGTGGACCTGGTATGCTAAGCCAAGTTTTTACAGAAAACTATAATTTGCCAATATGTTGTACTAGCTTTTAACAAAAAAAGTGGAGCAATTCTGAGGCAAAAAACCAACAGCACTCAGTAATGAGTGCTGGACCCTCCTGCAAACTCTGTTAAGGGAACCCCATGCCTCTGAGCCAGTGTAGCACTGGGCCAAAAAGGGTATTCATAGGATTACAGATATACTGTCTGACACGGTTTACTATTGAAGTGTTGCATGTAAAGTTTTGCGTCATAAAATGACGCATGTGTTTTGCCGTGTCATTTGAAGTGTCGCAGATTCTACATTTCGCGTCGCTCTGAATGGCGCATTCACCATTTCGTGCGTTAACGTGTCACAATATGGGTGCAATAATGACGCAATATTGACGCTTTATGGGTGCAATAGGGTGCATTAAGGGCACAATATGGGTGCATTAAGGATGCAATATGGGTGCAATAATGACGCAACATGGGTGCAATATTGACGCATTATGGGTGCAATAGGAGTGCATTAAGTACGCAATATGGGTGCATTAAGGACACAGTATGGGTGAAATATGGGTGCGTTAAGGACGCAATATGGGTGCAACCCAAATCCAACAAAAAAACCACCAAATCCAACCCAAAACCCACTAAAAACAACCTAAATCCAAACAAAACCCCACCAAAACCAACCCAAAACCCAACCAAAAACCAACCCAAATCCAACCAAAAACCCACCATACTGCACCAATATTGAACCCATATTGCACCCAATTTGCATCAATATTGCACCCATATTGCACCCAATTTGTATCATTATTGCACCCATATTACATCCATATTGCACCCAATTTGCGTCATTATTGCACCCATATTGCACCAATATTGAACTCATATTGCACCAATATTGCACCCAATTTCCGTCATTATTGCACCCATATTGCGTCAACATTGCACCCAATTTGCATCATTATTGCACCCAATTTGTGTCATTATTGCACCCATATTGTGTCAACATTGCACCCAATTTGCGTCATTATTGCACCCATATTGCACCAACATTGAACCCAATTTGCGTCATTATTGCACCAATTTTGCACCCATATTGCACCAATATTGAACCAATATTGAATCCATACTGCACCCATATTGCACGCAATTTGCGTCATTATTACACCCATATTGCACCATATTGCATCAGTATTGCACCAATATTGCAACGAATTTGCTTCATTATTGCACCATTATGGCACCAATATTGAACCCATATTGCACCAATATTGCACCCAATTTGCGTCATTATTGCACCCATATTGCATTAACATTGCACCCAATTTGCGTCATTATTGCACCCATATTGCACCCAATTTGCGTCATTATTGCACCCATATTGCACCAATATTGAACCCATATTGAATCCATATTGCACCCATATTGCCTCAACATCGCACCCAATTGGCGTCATTATTACACCCATATTGCACCCATATTGAATCCATATTGCACCCAATTTGCATCATTATTGCACCCATATTGCATCTATATTGCACCAATATTACACCCAATTTGCGTCATTATTGCACCCATATTACATCAATATTGCACCAATATTGCACCAATATTGCGCCTAATTTGCTTAATTATTGCACCAATATTGAACTCACATTGCACCCAATTTGCGTAATTATTGTACCCATATTGCACCAATATTGCACCCAATTTGCACCAATATTGCACCCATATTGCGTCCTTAATGCATCCATAATGCGCCAATATTGCATCCATATTGCGTCATTATTGCACCCATATTGTGTACTTAGTGCACCAATATTGCATCCATATTGCACCCATATTGCGTACTTAGTGCACCAATATTGCACCCATATAGCATCCTTATTGCACCTATATTGCGTACTTAGTGCACCAATACTGCATCCATATTGCGTCATTATTGCACCCATATTGCATACTTAGTGCACCAATATTGCACCCATATAGCATCCTTATTGCACCCCTACTGCACCCATAATGTGTCAATATTACATCCATATTGCATCATTATTGCACCCATATTGCAACACGTTAACGCACAAAATGGTGAATGTGCCATTCAGAGCTACGCGAAATGTAGAATGTGCATCACTTTATGACGCAAAACTTTACATGCAACACTTCAAATGGATACCGTCTGGCACCACAGCCTTTCTTCCACTGTCCACTTGTGGTCCATAATCACACATTCACTGTCTGTCACCCAGCCTTATTCCACTGATAGCTATACAACCACACACACACACACACACACATACTGTCTCCTTTCCCTGCCTTGTCCCACTGTTCATTTGAAGTCACAGATTCCCACATACACTGTCCAACCCATCATCCTGGTTTCACCCCACTGATAGTCACAGATATCCACATATATTATCTGACCCCTCAGCCTGGCTCCACTGCCCACTGGTAGACACAGATCCTCACATACACTGCCTAACCTCTCAGCCTGATTCCATTGCCCATTACTCCACTTTTCCTTGTGCTTATGATCCAAAGACTTTTAAATGATTGAAAATGATGGACTGAACTGAGCACCTGGACTTATTTCTTTCCATGTACAACATCACTTCTGCAAGAAATTATGAAATCTGAAAATTATTACTATTAGCTGATTTACAATTCTGGAATGCAATTGCTGAAAGATTAAGTTATGTCACAAACATATGTGAAAACTTCCAGGATTAGAGAAACTTGAAAAGAAAGTGTAATTCCACAATATTTTTGGTAAAGATTCAAAGTGATGGCTGTTAAATCACTTGCGTGGCAATGTAACAATTAACTCCTTGAACCCTAGAGAGGCCATGAACGTGTTGTGAAGCGATTCATTATACACCTCTCTAGAATCCATGGATTAACAGTAGTTGCCAGACAGGTCCTCCTTGTATTTTACAAGGTAAAGATTACCAGTTAGTAAATGTACAGAACTCTATTAACCCATTACTGACGGGTGAAGTGCAAAGACGGCCACAGGAATCCAACCTTTGAGGATGGATGACAGTCCTAGCACTTCACATGTTAATGATCACAGAGTACCTCAGGGTGTAACTCACTACTCCAGGACTGGAACAGTAAATTCAATGGTGTCAATACAATATAAGCAGAATAAGCTGCTGCTTATGGACCCCACTTGGTCACATGGCCCCCAAGAGCTTTTACAGTAGAGCCACCACTTGTAAAAACAAATCAGATGGCAATGGCTTATGAATTTTTTTGTTTTGTTTAGGGCACCCAAAAAACTAGAGCCGCCCCTGAGTCAATTCCAGCAGTTACCTGATGGCTCTGCACATGTGATCGCTGCTACAGTGATCACATGTGCAAATGGAGACACATGACAAAGGTAATGTATGTAAACATTGCCTTTGTCACCTCTATGCCTTTCCTCCTTACTGTGATCATGAGGCAGAGAGAGGCAGAGAACATACTTTCCAGGGCTTCAAATTACAGGGATGTGGTACATTTGTTTTAGGTGGTGGTACTGGAGGAGGGCTTGTTGGGAGAGTATCTGACATACATTTTAGGTTACTTCATGACCTATTGGCACCTGTTTATGTAGCTGAATAAATGATTTAGAGCAAGACCAAATATTTTCTTTATACAGATTAATATACTGAAGTTTAAACAACCATTAATGTGAGTTTTATTGTTGTGGAGCATTGTGATAGAAACATAGAATTTGACGGCAGATAAGAACCATTCGGCCCATCTAGTCTGTCCATTTTCCTACAGTAAAAACCTCAAACCTTTTTTGGTCCTTGATCTTTTCCAGCCTTGTTCGTATCCCATGCATGCTTAAATTCTGTCACTGTATTAACTTCTCCCACTTCTGCTGGTAGGTTATTCCACTTATCTACTACCCTCTCAGTGAAGTAAAACTTTCTTACATACATCTAAACCTGTGTTCCTCTACTTTTAGACTATGGCCTCTTGTCCTAACATTTTTACTCCTTTGAAATATACTTCCATCCTGCACTTTGTTGAATCCCTTCATGTATTTGAATGTTTCAATCATATCCCCTTTCTCTCTTTTCTCTTCTATCCTCCAAGCTATACATGTTCAGATCCTTTAGTCTATCCTGATATTTCTTTTCCTGTAAACAAGTCACCATTTTAGTAGCTCTTCTTTGAATTTTCTCTAGAGTATCTATATCCTTCTGGAGATGGGGTCTCCAGTACTGCACACAATACTCTAGGTGAGGTCTAACTAGAGATCTGTAGAGTGGCATGACCACTTCCCTTTTTCTGCTGCTAATGTCCCTAGCTATACAACCCAGTACCCTGCTTGCAAGTGATGCCGGACTAGGACAGGTTCCTCTTGCCAGCAGAAATAATACTCCTGGTCCTAGTTGCAGTGCTGATTCTGAGGCAGTTGCAGCAACAGCAGCAACATCATCCTGTGCCTCAGTCAGTGAAGGGGAATGTGGAGGAGAAGAAGAAAAAGACATTCCTGTCCACCTGTTCCCTACCCCGTGAAGTCATGGTTGTGAGACTATTTTTCTCTTGTGGCAGGCACAGTGCTGTCATCACCAATGGCACTGTTCACAATTTGTGACACGTCAGTGAGAAGGCGAAAGGAAGGAACAGACCTTGCACAACTGCCCTGAAAACACACATGAAAAACAGACACCATGACATTTATGTCAAACATGTTAAAGGCAAACCACACACCAAAGAAATCAAGCAACATTGTTGCTGCACCCCCTGAGTCTCCAGAAAGGTGAGGCAGAGATCAAAGAGGAGGAAGAATAGAGAAACCCAGGCAGAGGCTGGAAGGTCAATGACAAGTGAAACAACTAGCTCACCATCACCTTCTTCCACTAGGGTAACTACATCTGCCAATCCACCTCGTTCATTGTTACCTCACCTGCCAAATGATAGCCACTCTGTATATGTTAGGATGTGGCAATTCGTGTCCACTCACTGCACACTGTGTGGTGCACTGTGGTGGAGGAGACTCACAAGCAGGGCATCAAGTGGCATCTGAGGAGATTCCATCCAACAGAATATGCTAAGCAGGTGGCAGGGAGCATTCTTCATTACTATTAACCTGTCAGCAAGTTGACACGTTATCACGGTGCAGTGATTTCTCTCCTGTCACTCTCACTTGTGCTGCGCTCCGATTGGTCGAGCCTGTTTGGCCCGCCCCTGGGGACCTTTTTATACTTGGCCATTGGCACCTGTCAGGTGCCCTTTCATGGTGTTCCTGAGCCAGTATTGCTGTGCTGTGTTCCTGCGCTCCTGATTTCCGGTGTACCGACTTGGCTTGCTCTGACTACATTCCTGTGTTCCTGGCCCATGATTTGACCCGGCCTGGCTGATGTTCCTGCTCCTGTCCTGATCTGGCTTGTCTGAGAACCTGCTTCGTGATTTGACCCGGCCTGGCTGACGTTTCTGCTCGTGACGTGATCTGGCTTGTCTGAGAACCTGCTCCGTGATTCGACCTGGCTTGTATGGCGTTCCTGCTCCGTGACCTGCACCGGTTACATCTGCCCAGACTACGCTTCAGCTTCCCGCTGTCGCCGAGGTGACATTCTGACTTCCTCCAACTACTGTACTTCTCAGCTGCAGTTGTTAACCCGTGCTGAGCTGACATCCTGCTACCGAGCTGTTTCCATTGCAGAGCTGTACTCCACTTACGAGCAGTTAACCCGTGCAGAGCTGTGTTCCAATTATCGAGCCGTTAACCCATGCAGAGCTGTGTTACAATTACTGAGCCGTTAACCCGTGCAGAGCTGTGTTCCTATTATTAAGCCCTTTACCCTTGCAGAGCTGTGTTCCCGGTTCTGAGCCTCCAGTCTGGTACAGAGCGTTGCTATTTGCTGAGCCGTTTCTCTCCAACCACTATTACTGCTGAGCCGGTGCAGTAGGCCTTGTAAGGCGACGGTTCATTTCACTCCTTGCAGTGAAGTTACGTTACCTCTCCCGGTAGGCGCTACGGCTTTAGCTGCATCTGTGCAAACCTCTGTTATTACGCCCGTGGGGGCTATAGGCTCAAGCTCTTGCAATCCAGTTGCTTCCGTTATTACGCCCGTGGGGGCTATTGGCTCAAGTTCTTGCAATCCAGTTGCTTCCGTTATCACGCCCGTGGGGGCTATTGGCTCAAGCTCTTGCAATCCAGTTGCTTCCGTTATCACGCCCGTGGGGGCTATTGGTTCAAGCTCTTGCAATCTATTTGCTCTGTTATTATGTCCGAGGGGGCTACTGTTCAAGTTCAGCCGGCTCTTGGTTGCAGGCTCATCTTTGCTGGACAGTTATCTCAGTATTATGAACGTTTGGTGTTGAGTTCTCTTCACCATTTACTGCCTGTTATCACCTTGGGCATGCCAAACACCACAACTGAGATGGACTGATTACTGTGTTAACCCTTGTATCTCTGTACTCAGTATCTGCTATCTGCCTGTACTGTTTACGTCAATATCTGTATATTGGTCCTACTGTTGCCTCCTTGCTGCTACTCAGTGCTGCCTATAGAGGGCGATTCTGTCATTCATTTTGTTCTTAATAAAACTGTGTTTTATTTCACCTACTGGTCTGAGTGTCTTGAAAACCGTGACCCATGTGTCCTTAGGGGATAGAGTAACAGCAGCAGTACTTGGTATCTGGTGTAATGGTGTTTGGATACAGTTGTGCCAAGTATTATTTACCACACACTGTGCACATTGCAGTTGCTGATGAGAGGCACAGTTCCTGCTCTCAAGAGAAAAAATTCTATTCTAGTAACAACATACCCATGATTTTGGAGGCGGGGCAGGTGGAGAAGAATTTTTGGCCAACTTCTTTTCTCCAGATATACTGGAGGCTAGTTATTGTGCTGCTACTGCCTCAGGTGCATCACTGGAGCTAGCCTTGGCAAGTGGAACCTTCATCATCCATCACCCATGTTACTGCTGTTGTTGATCCCATTCCCTTTGAGTTACCTAATCACCCTGCTGCTTAACCCCTTAAGGACCGGCGTGCTCACGCTCAGCCGGCACTTGAGTGACTCTGGGAATTTTTTTTAGAAAAAAAAACTCCATGACGTGCCAGGACTGTCACTGGTCCTTAATTGCCGGCCAGCCGTGACGGTTCTGGCACGGCAGTGGACGTTAAGGGGTTAAACATCTCAGCAGCAGCAAGAACAGCAGTTGCAAATTCCACATCTACATCAGGGCATTTGACAATGGCCAGTGGCCACTGGCCAGCACGACATGATCTGCTGGTACTAGGCCAGTAGGGCATTTTGTTTTCTCAGGGCTTGTGCTTAAAAAAAAACAAAAAAACCCATAGGCCTACAAAAAAAAAACATTTTTGGGGGTTGCTTTCTAACAAGCTCAAATCATACAAATCAATGTTTCCTTAGGGCTTGTGCCAAACAAGTCTAAGTTCTAAAAATCAATTTTTCTTCAGGGCTTGGGCCTCTATTAAGTCTACGTCTTACAAATCAATCTTTCCTCAGGGCTTGGGCCTCTAAAAACAAATTTTACAAATCATCCTCTACAAAATACTCTGTCATGTCAAGTATCAGTCTACCCCAGTGGCAGCTTACATCAGAGTGTCCCTGGCTCTTTCAAGTTACATACAAATTTCTTATTTTATTTTATTTCTTTTTTTATTAACTGTTCCCAATACCAGTCAAGAACCACCCCCCAAAAAAAATTCCCTGTTCAACTGATTCTTTCTCCAGACTCCACCCACCAACACAGGCACCCTCCTCATTTCCCTTTTATACCATGTCTTCTGGGGGTTTTCTAATTGTATTTAGGATTTATTTGTTATTAACTGCCCCCAATCCCAGTAAACAACCCCCCCAAAAAAATAACTCCCTGTTAAACTGTTTGTATAACAGAATCAAAGAATCCCTTTAGTTTTAGGATATTGACTTCAAGTTCCACACATGTAAGGTCAGTCTGTCCAAAATCAAGGGCTCTTGTGTAAACATATCGGAAACTATTGAAAGGCACCACAGTACTAAAATAAAAAGATCTTTCAATGCACAGAACCATGCTCATGAGTCTTTTCCCTGTTTGATCTTGGAGAGTAACCTGGTTATCATAGTCCCTGGAAGAAACAGATAAGCTAAACTTTTATTCCAAGGAATTACCATTGTCTACAGCCACATTTTTGGATTTTTTGCCACTTTTGCAGAGCACTGGTAATTTTGCACAGTATCTGGATGCCCTGAATATATTCTGCTTGAGTTCCCATTTGCCAGGATTGATTGTCATCCTGCTGAGATAATCTGCTTTGTTCTCAGTGTGACCCATTTTTTCTATGAAGTCTTTAACAAAAATGTCAGAATTTGGTTTATAATGTATATGGCATATAGAGATAAGAGGATTTTAGTGTACTTACTGTTAAACCTTTTTTCTCTTAGCCCATGTGGATACAGGAACCATGGGGTAACAACTAGTAACATAGTGTAACAATCTGAACAGACAGAGATTCAGGATAACTGAAAAATCCACCTGAGTGGTCTAGAACACAAAGATGGATGAGATAGGAAGCCAACTGAATATATATGACAGAGAGATAAGACAAGCTAAAGGGAGGTCAAGACAGGTTGAGGTGAAACACCAGTAGTTGGATGAGATCACAGGGCAAGCACCAAGGTCAAACACCAGAAGTTAACTGAGACCAGCAGGCAAGCAGAAGGTTGGAAAAAGGCCGAGGTCGAACACTAGAAGTCAGATGAGATCAGCAGGCAAGAGGGAGGTCAGAGACAGGCCGAGGTCAAACACCAGAAGTTGGATGAGATCAGCAAGGAAGCAGTAGGACGGAGACAGGCCAAGGTCGAACCCCAGAAATCAGATGAGATCAGCAGGCAAGCGGGAGGTCTGGGACAGGCAGAAAGACATGGGAAACAATTGCTACACAATAGAGGCTCGAAGAACGATCATCCACCAATCAGGAAGCCAGTATCACGGTGCCCGTGATTGCTGCCTTTTCCTGTCAGTTATCTGTGAAGGCTCTCCATTGGCTGCCTGTCTTGTATCCACCCAGTATTGCCTATATAGACTGGGTCCTGGCACCCTTTGGTTGCCCTTTCGTGGTGTCTCTATGTCTATAGCCACCTGCATCCTGTTCCTGAGTTTCCTGGGCCTTTGCTGCATACACCACCTTCCAGATTCCATCTGCTTACCTGCCTGACTGCCTCCTCTGCTGAAGTGGTTCCTGCCTCCGTTCCTGATCCGGTTTGGGCTGACGTTCCTGCTTCCGTTGCTGATCCGGTCGACTGCCATTGCTGTTCCAGCTTCCTGACCCGACCTAAGTGTTGTTCCAGCTTCTGGATAGTGTGCAGCGTTTTCCGTCCTCATGTCGCCTGGGCGACATTTTCATCCTGAGTGTCATTGTGTACTCCAGTACGCGAGTACTGGTTCGCTCCATCTATCACCGGTTGCTTGCTGCTTCCCATACAGCACCGGTAGTGTCATTGTGTACTCCAGTACACGGGTACTGGTTTGCTCCATCTATCATGGTTGCTTGCTGCTTTCCATACAGCACCGGTAGTGTCATTGTGTACTCCAGTATGCGGGTACTGGTTCGCTCCATCTATCACCGGTTGCTTGCTGCTTCCTATACAGCACCGGTAGTGTCATTGTGTACACCAGTACGCGGGTACTGGTTCGCTCCATCTATCACTGGTTGCTTGCTGCTTCTCCTTCAGCACCGGTAGCGTCAATGTGTACTCCAGTACGCGGGTACTGGTTCGCTCCATATATCACATCACCGGTTACTTACCGCTTCTCCTACAGTACCGGTAGTGTCTATGTGTACTCCAGTATGCGGGTACTGGTTCCCTCCATATATCACCGGCTGCTTGTCTCCTCCCATACAGCACCGGTAGTATCTATGTGTATTCCAGTACGCTGGTACTGTTTCGCTCCATATATCACCGGTTGCTTGCTGCTCCTCCTACAGCAACGGTAGTGTCTGTGTGTACTCCAGTACGCGGGTACTGGTTTGCTCCATGTATCACCGGTTGTGTGCTGCTTCCTATACAGCACTGATAGTGTCATTGTGTAGTCCAGTACGCGGGTACTGGTTTGCTCCTAATTCACCGGCTGCTCACTACATCTGTATGCACTGGTAGGCCTCTGTGTATCCATTTGTGCGACTGGTTTGCTCCATCTTTTCTCAGTCGCTGAGGCCACTTTGCTCTTGCATCAGTACTTGTCACCTCTGGGCCCAAGGCTACCTCGAATGGATTTTTTTCTCCAGGTAGAAGGTTTGTGTTCCACATGGACAAAGTGAAAAGGATTTAACACTAAAATCTTCTATTCTCTGTCATTCAATGTGGAACACAGGACCAATGTGGCTATACGAAGACTCCATGGAGGAAAAATAAAAACCCATATGCCATAAAGGAGTGGGATCCTGAAAAAACATGAGCCATCCCTTAGATAAAAGTTGGCATATCAGTGACTAAGGCAATGCACCACTGCAAAAGAATGGAAAGAGCAAAAATCTGAACCTTGATTGACAGCCCTTTCCGAACACCATCCTGAAGAGATGCAAAAAGTACCAGAAGCCAAAAAGGGCATAGGCAAGAGCCTTGGTTGGCACACCACTTGTAGAAGAGGGACCAAACCTTATGATGAACCTTGGAAAAAAATGTCTTTCACACCTGAAACATATTAGGAATAACTGAGAATGAAACCTCTTTTTCTTCAGGATGCTGGTCCAAATAGGACTGCCTCCAAAGCACAGACCAGGTAATCCAGCACCTTCATTTATGTACCATCATCATGGTCAGAATATTGACTGGGACACCTGACGCAACAGAAACGGAATCTTACCATCTGGAAGAAATACCCTTCCTTGGAGTGGTACTGAAACTCATGCTGAGAAAATGAATGACCTGGGATGGAACCAGAGAAGATTTGTTGAAACCGAGTACCCAACCGTGCTGCTCCAGAATGGAGATTCTGAATCTGAATGTGCAAGATTACTTCTGAAAGAGCCTTGAGTAAAAGGGAATCTAGATAGGGAGCCAAAGAGATCCTTTGAGCACAGATACTGACATGAGCTTTGTGAAGACCCTCAGATCTAACGCTAGACCAAATGGAAGGATAGCAAACTGGAAGAGATTACCCTGGAATGCAAAGTGCAGAATTATTGATGATCCGGATGGATCGCTAGGTGCAGATAAACATCTTCCAAGTCTAGGGAGGCCTAAAACTCATCTGGACACAGAGCAAAAGATGGGGCCAGCACAAAACAGTTGAGGCACTTTAAGTCCAGAATGGGATGACATCTACTGTCCATTTTTGGGAAACACAAAGTGATTTTAATAAAATATTTTTTCTTTTTCTTGTTGTATAATAATTCTGTATTGAAATTTTCAAAAACAGCATACAGTAGACATTCCCTCATACTCATAAGTTACAGCATAAACCTGATGTACAGGAAAGTACAGAAACAGTGACACGGAGCCCCGTACACTGATCAATACTAGCATATCAATAGAGGGAACACATACTCAATCACACAAACAACAGTAAATACAAAATAATAAAAAGAGAGAACGAAGAAGAAGAGAAACCATGAAGGACATGTCCCAGTCTAGGATAAGGTACCCTGTCTACAAAGAAAGCATTAAAGTAACCCCAATCCTTGTCCATTGGGAAACTGTCATTATGGGAAAGAGACTGTAATAATGAGGAGAGTGAACGAAACCACTCAGTGAAGAAACGTTCCTCCAAATCGCAAGTGTGAGTGTTACCGGGGGTTTGAATCCTGTGTGCGCACCTGTTGCCTGGTATGTACCCAAGTCGCAATAGGAATAGGAATGTGCTCCAAAGATATCCACAATATAGAGGAGGGGCGAGACCAATCAACAATTCTCTCGAGACGCACCGATCTATAGTAATGCTGTATATCAGGGAGACCCAATCCGCCTAGCATCTTTGGTCTTGTGAGATGTTGATTACCAAGGTGAGGGTGGCGTTTTTGCAATATGAATTTCGAAATCACAGAACATAGATCCACAAAAAAGGATTTAGGCAAAGTCTGAATAATGTATAGAATATGAGGCAGTATGTTCATTTTAATAATGGAGATTCTCCCGAACCATGAAACATGTAGCTTTGACCATATAGCCAAGTCTACCTTTCATGTGTGCAAAATGCCCTGGAAATTTAAATCAAAAAGGGAACGCAAATCTCTAGATATGTACACATCAAGGTATCTGAGTTTCGTTGCGTTCCATCTAAAGGGAAATAAAGCCCTCAAATCAGAGACGAGGGATATTAAGGGCCTCAGACTTAGTGAAGTTAATCTTGAAGTTAGAAAAGGATCCATATACCTGAAACTCCTTCATAACATTTGGTAGGGAAATCAATGGCTTAGTAAGGAATAAAAGAAGTTCATCCACATAAGCAGTTACTTTGTGAGTGTGAGGACCCACCTCCAATCGGAAAATATCCGGATTGGAATGAAGGGAATTAGCCAAAGGCTCTAAGGTAAGTAGAAAAAGCAGGGGTGAGAGGGGACAACCCTGCCTAGTGCCGTTCGACAGGGTGAGGGGCTCGGAGAGCATGCCATTTACCCTAATTCTTGCCGTGGGTGCCTAATGGAGAGAAGCAATCCAAGCAAGCATGGAAGGACCAAGACCGATATGCTCAAGCACTGCCCGTAAGAATGGCCAACTCACCCTGTCGAAGGCCTTCTCAGAATCTTTAAACAGAAGCATCGCTGGCGTGTCCCAATGGGGTGCTTAATGGATAAGGTTCAGAATGTTAGTAGTTTTGTCCCTGGCCTCTTGACCAAGGACAAAACCCGCTTGATCCTGGTGAATAAGTTGTGGGAGGGCAGATGTAAGATGCGAGCTAAGGATCTTTGTGAATAATTTCACAATAACATTATGTAATGATATGGTGTCACAGTTACCTTATATCCAGCAATGCCACTTCGATTGATGCGTATAGTGTATGGCCTAAAATGTCGCCGCGGCGTCATCCCATGCGTCACTCCGGGTATTGGGCCTAAGCACACTTGGCATCTTCAGCAGCTGTCCATGTCCTCATGCAAATTGGGCCTGCTCCTCAGATTGATGTGGAGGAAAGTCGGAGTGTTGACGCATCTCGTTGCTATGTGTCACTTATGGGCGCGAGGTTGTATTATGTCACAGGCCTCTGTTTTGTACTAGTTGGGACTGATAGTTCCACCCATCTACTTCCTGGCTACCTTTAAAAGGGTGACTGGATCTTGATTCAGTTACCCTTACATTGTTGTCTAGTGCAGTCCTAGTTCCTGTGGTTCCTGTATTCTGTGTATGACCTGGTTTGTCTGACTACCCATTCTGGTGCTGATCTGTGGCTCTGTCTGACCATTTTCTCTGTGCACTCCTGCTATCTTAGACATCCAATCTGGTGCTGACCTGGGGCTCTGGTTGACTACCCGCTCTGTGTATGACCCTGGCTTGTCTGACTATCCATTCTGGTGCTGACCTGGGGGTCTGTCCAACCATCCTCCCATTGTTGCCTATTAACTGTGGACAACAAACAAAAAGAATGTGACGAGCGCACACTGAGAAAGAGCAAAATAAAGTAGATTGCTCAAGGCATGTGTGACCCCTCAGGTGCTGCACAAGTCACGTTTTTCGCTCCCATGTGCCATTGCAGAGAGGAAATTTCCATATTCATATCAGTCTGGTCCCACCCACAGGCAGTCCAGCCCCGAAATGTCAGGCAAATCCTCTCCGCACGAGAGAAACAGCACAACCCCAGACGTACGTTTCGGTCTATGTGGACCTCGTCAGTGGGATGCAGCTGTTCCCCTCTAGGCACACAGAAGCAAGGGCCCATGCCTGGGATACCCTTCCACTTAGGGAGACAACAAACAAAAAGAATGTGACGAGCGCACACTGAGAAAGAGCAAAATAAAGTAGATTGCTCAAGGCATGTGTGACCCCTCAGGTGCTGCTCAAGTCACGTTTTTCACTCCCATGTGCCATTGCAGAGAGGAAATTTCCATATTCATATCAGTTTGGTCCCACCCTCAGGCAGTCCAGCCCCGAAATGTCAGGCAAATCCTCTCCGCACGAGAGAAACAGCACAACCCCAGACGTACGTTTCGGTCTATGTGGACCTCGTCAGTGGGATGCAGCTGTTCCCCTCTAGGCACACAGACGCAAGGGCCCATGCCTGGGATACCCTTCCACTTAGGGAGAAAACAAACAAAAAGAATGTGACGAGCGCACACTGAGAAAGAGCAAAATAAAGTAGATTGCTCAAGGCATGTGTGACCCCTCAGGTGCTGCTCAAGTCACGTTTTTCGCTCCCATGTGCCATTGCAGAGAGGAAATTTCCATATTCATATCAGTCTGGTCCCACCCACAGGCAGTCCAGCCCCAAAATGTGGGCAGCCTATCTGGTACAGACCTGTGGCTCTGGCTGGCTACACACTCTGTGTATGAACCTGGCTTGTCTGACTATCCTAGCTGATGCTGACCTGTGGCTCTGTTCCCTCAGCTGTGTGGCTCCGCTTCCTACAGACATCCATCCTGGTGCAGACCTGGGACTCTGGCAGACTCCAGCCTTACTGACTGCAGGTGTGAGTCAGTAGTCTCTGGCTTTACTTACTGCAGAAGTGAGTCAGTAGTTTCCCTTGTTGCTTCGTGGCAGGAGGCTGTAGGTTCTGTTCGGCTTTCCTGCTATTCCTTGAGACGCCAATTGGCCTTGGCCTAGTCTCCAGCAGTGGTGGTTGACCTATTGGCCGACTCCTATTTCTGATAGAGTCTTCACCTCTCCAGCCATCCTCTGCTTGTATATTATTATTTTGGCATTACTATTTATTATTCTAATAAAGGTGATTTTACTATACCGTCTGACTCCTTGTCTTGTTTGCCAACTGTAACATATGGGCCTATAACTAGAACAAATTTCAGGGTCCTTGCCAGGTTTAGGCAGAACTGTTGTGTAGGCCTCATGAGCCTGTGTGGGTAAAGATTTTATAGTACATTACAGTAAGCCCATCAGGTCCGGGGCTCTTCCCGGTGGGCGAACCTTTCAAAGCCATCGTCATCTCCTCAACAGTATCACAGTGCCCGTGATTGATGCATTTCCTTGCCTGTCACCATTAGGGGGCTCCTATTGGCTGTCTGCCTTTAACCCGCCTCATAATGCCTATTTAAACCTGGTTTGGGCACCCTTTGGTTGCCCTTTCGTGGTGTCTCTGACCACGTTTGCTTTCACCTTGTTCCAGTAGTCGTTTGGGCCTGTTGCTGTGTTCCTGAGTTCCAGATTGCATCTTGTTCCTGATCCTCCTGTCTGCAGAGCTGTTCCAGTGTTAGTTCCGGCCTAGTCCTTTGTGCTTGCTGTTTCCTGCTGATTGTTTTCGCTGCTGCTTCCTGACCGGTTGATCGCCCTGCTGGTTCCTGTCATCTCCTCTCCTGCCTGCTGTGTTCCTGACGACCCGTTTGCTTGGTCGCCTTGGCGACATTTTGCAGTTCCAACGTGCGGACCTTGGGTTATTCCTCCAGCCTAGCGGCTATCCTGTCTGTTGTTGGTTCCAGCGTGCGGACGCTGGTTTGCTCCAGAAGCCTTGCGGCTATACAAATCAGTTGTTGGTCCCAGCGGGCGGACGCTGGTTAGCTCCTTAATCCTAGTGGCTATCGATACAATTTGTAGTCCCAGCGTGCGGACGTTGGGTTGCTCCCCAAGCCTTGTGGCTATACAAATTAGTTGTTGGTCCCAGCGTGCGGACGCTGGTTTGCTCCAGAAGCCTTGTGGCTATATGGTACATTTGTAGTCCCAGCGTGCGGACGTTGGGTTATCCTCAAAGCCTTGCGGCTATCCTAATCAGTTATTGGTCCCAGCGTGCGGACGCTGGTTTGCTCCAGAAGCCTTGCGGCTATATGGTACATTTGCAGTCCCAGCGTGCGGACGTTGGGTTGCTTCCCAAGCCTTGTGGCTATACAAATTAGTTGTTGGACCAGCGTGCGGATGCTGGTTAGCTCCAAAGCCTGGTGGCTAAACTATTCTCTGTTGGTCCCAGCGTACGGACACTGGTTTGCTCCCATGTCTTGTGATCAAGCTAGTCTTTTGTTGGTTCCAGCGTGCGGACAATGGTTTGCTCCAAGAGCCTCGTGGCTATTAGATACATTCTGTTGGTCCCAGCGTGCGGACGCTGGTTTGCTCCAAGCACTTTAGGTCATACTCCTGTCGGTGGTGCCTATATTGAAGTTCCTTTGGGCTGCCTTGCCCGGTATATTGGTAAGGCCGGTAGAACCTGGTACATTATTCCATCAGAAGGTTGCCTTACCCGGTATTGGCAAGGCCGGTAGAGCCTATGTATAGTTCCTTGGGCTGCCTTGCCTGGTATATTGGTAAGGCCGGTAGAACCTGGTATATTATTCCATCTGAAGGTTGCCTTACCCGGTATTGGCAAGGCCGGTAGAGCCTATGTATAGTTCCTTGGGCTGCCTTGCCCGGTATAGTGGTAAGGCCGGTAGAACCTGGTACATTATTCCATCTGAAGGTTGCCTTACCCGGTATTGGCAAGGCCGGTAGAGCCTATTGTTCCTGTATTCCCAGGCTGTCTTGCCCGGTATATTGGCAAGACCGGTAGAGCCTATATCATCTGTGCTTTCTATTATTAAATGTTGTATGTACGTGTTGGAATACTAAGGGATCATCTTAATAATTTTTTCAATAAAGTTGTGTTTTTACCTAACTTTGTGTCTGAGAGTCGTAACAAACCATGACAAACAGTAATGGGGGAGTCAATAAGCGTAGCAAAATCCTCACAAAGCTTCACAGGCATATGAGAGGTCAGATAAGCATCAATCTTAGTCGAAAGCACCGTGTCCGGGACATGGTCCGCTTGGGGAGAGATATTATACAGAGACTGGTAATAGTCCTTAAACACAGCTGCGATCCTATCTGTAAGAAAGTGGAGCGAGCCACGGGAATCCTGAATTTTGGGGATGAACGTGGAGGAAAATTTTCCTCTGAGAGACTTAGCCAAGGTTTTGCCTATTTTATCCCTATGAACATAAAAATAGCCCTTAGTACGCAAATATGATCTCTGAGCCTGTTTAGTACACAAATCTGCCAATTGAGCCCTCAGGTTCAGAAGAGTGTGACAGACCGAGGGCAACAGCCAAAGTTCATGTGTATTTTATATTTTAGCAATTTCACCTAAGAGGCGGGTCATGGCCGCAGATTGTTTCCGCTTTTGGTCCCCACAAGCGATAACAATGCCCTCAGCAAAGTCCTGTAAACGATCAAGAGCCACACACAAAAATGAGTGCTGATTAGTGTTTGGTGCATATACATTTGCAACAGTGATCTTCTCACCACCAATGGTCCCCTTAAGAAAAAGCAACCGAACCTCATTATCGGACCATTGATTGAGAACAGAAAAAGGTACATGTTTAGAGACATAAATTGCTACCCCTTGTATTTTTGGAAAGGGGAATGAGAATAAAATGTTTGATATAAGTAGCATTGTGGAAGATAGGAACTCTCTGTCTGTGAAAATGGGTTTCCAAAACTAAAGCAATGTCATTGCGTTAAGTTTTCAGCTCCTTAAATAATCTATAATGCTTCCTAGGAAAATTCAGTCCTTTAGCATTAACAGAGACAACAGTTATACTTGCATGATTAGTCATCATCACAGAGGGAAGGAGGGCCGGAGAGGCTGGGCCGTGTAACAGTTGAGCATGGGCAAGTGAAAGCCAATAAAAAGAAGGAGCCAAGACACACGAGGCATTGGGATAGGAGGAAAGGTAAGGGAAAGAGAGGTGGGAGGAAAAGAAAAAGAAGGAAAAGAAAAAGAAATAGAAACAAGTCAAATGAAAACCAGAAAGGTACAAGAATACCAAAAAGGCAGAGGAGCCAAGAGTGCAATCCCATGCACGAAAAATTTGCGCAAAGGTGGCACTCAGAGATACAGTGGCCAAGTTCTGCTGCAGGCAGAACAGAGGCCAACATGCATTTAACAACCATCCGCAAAGAAAACATCCTGTATGCCAAACGAAAACATTAAACAGAGATCCGAATTAAACCGGACTATGTATGAACAGTAGCATGAATAATGAGGGAAGCACCCGGTCCCCCACTGAGCCGGACCCAACCGTCACTCCAAAGATCATAAACATAAAGCGACTGTGTCCAGACCAGGGTAGGAGCGCATGCAAGGAAGGCCCTATCAATTCTTTACTGTGGAGTAGCGTGTCAATACCTAATAAAGTATAAAGTTCTCAAATTATTTTATATTGCCATTCACCTATTTAAGTGAAGATATCCAACCTGACTGGTTCTCTTGTTTTAACCCTTTGGATACCTTCATAATAAATAGTCCGACAACTACAAGAATAGCTAACGAGCATGGGCACAACAAAAACACGTAACACAAAAACCTGCATTGCTATCACGGTGCCCGTGATTGGTGCTGTTCAGTGTCAGTCACTTGCTGAGTATCATGATTGGCTGTCTGTGATTAGCCCTCCTCACACAACCTTTTAAACCCAGGCTGAGCACTTCCAGGTTGCCCTTTCGTGGTGTTTCTGACTCCACTCTGCCTGACCTGCTTGTCAGGCTTCTGGGCCTGTTCCTGCTGTACTTGCTAATCCTGTGTTCCAGTGTTCCAGTGTTCCTGTATGCTAGTGTTCCTGTGTTCCAGAGTTCCAGTGTTCCTGTGATCCAGCACCTCGCGGGTTAATCTTACTGAGTTCCTGAATCTCCTGCTCTGGCGACATTGTTCTTCTCGCTGCTGATCATACTTTGTAGGTTTACTCCACTAAACCTGGTTGCAATATACATTGTTGGTCTCAGCGTGCGGACGCTGGTTTACTCCACTAAATCTGGTTGCAATATACATTGTTGGTCCCAGCATGCGGACGCTGGTTTACTCCACTAAGCCTGGTTGTGATATACATTGTTGGTCCCAGCGTGCGGACGCTGGTTTACTCCACTAAACCTGGTTGCTATATACATTGTTGGTCCCAGCGTGCGGACGCTGGTTTACTCCACTAAACTGGTTGTGCGATACATTATTGGCTCCAGCGTGCGGACGCTGGTTTGCTCCACTAAACCTGGTTGCGATATACGTTGTTGGTTCCAGCGTGCGGACGCTGGTTTACTCCACTAAACCTGGTTGCGACATACATTGTTGGTTCCAGCGTGCGGTCGCTGGTTTGCTCCATTAGACCTGGTGGCGCTATTACCATTAGTCCCAACGTGCGGACGTTGGTTTGCTCCTGAACATCCAGTACTGTGGTCAGTCGCTGTCCACTTCCTTGCAGTTGTCTGAGTATCCCTGGCAATAGACTCCTGCTGAGTAAGACCTCTATAATTATGCTCTATGCTGTCTTAGTCACCTGACAGCTGGTCTACTCGCTCAGGCTGCCCTGCCCGGTATTGGTGAGGCCTGTAGAACCTTGACGATCCCATCCTGTAGGTTGCCTCACCCGGTATTGGCAGGGCCGGTAGAGCCTACTCCAGTACTCCCTTGGGCTGCCCTGCCCGGTATTGGTAAGGCAGGTAGAACCTTGTAATTCACCATCTTTAAGGTTGCCTTACCCGGTATTGGCAGGGCCGGTAGAGCCTACATTCAGCATTCCGTGGGGGCTGCCTTGCCCGGTATTGGTAAGGCCGGTAGAACTGGTATATGTCATTTCACGGTTGCCTTACCCGGTATAGGCAAGGCCGGTAGAGCCTGTCATTAAAACTGTCACTTGGGTTGCCTGGCCCGGTATTTAGGCAAGGCCGGTAGAACCTATTATATGTTATTTTACTGTTGTATTGTTATGTATGTTTACCCTACGGGGACTGCCTTTAACTTTTAATAAAGTTAAGTTATTTTACCAAACCTTAAGTCTGAGAGTCCCGTGACAATTGCACCTTTTTTTGCATCACCATGCGTCCCAAACACCCGTTAAAACACAACTTAAGTCGAGTTGGAACATAACAGCCGACGCTGGCTATCAACCCTGATTGATGCACAAACATATTCAAACCCACAGCCAATCCCAAGGCCCCAAAGTATCAAATATGTTAAAATACACCTATATATACCCAAAAATAACGGACACACCTTGTCTGTGTTTTGAGTTTTGGCGAGCTAGATCACAGGACCCAGGAGCGGAGGATAGTGTTTCGATCGAGGGAGAGAGGAGCTGACATTGGAGGTAGAAGTTGTTTTTATTTTTGAGTTTGGAGAGGAGAGATCTACACTTAAATAAACACATAGCACACTTTGCACAAATTACACACATCCATAGATAAGGAGATAATGACAACAATGTAAGGTAAAGGAGCACCACTTTATTGAATAGATATGCAGGGAAGATAGAAAACTCCAAGTAAACGAAAGCAAGTACCAAACCCGAGCAATGAGATCCCACCAGGAATGGGAGAGTGCTGCAGGACGGCACCTAAGCGAAACACCCACTGCTGGGTAGTGAGCAGAGCCCTGAATAGAATAGACAGACCAGACCTATGTCAGTCTTAATGGGCTGGGTGGTCAGAGGCACATGTCAGGGACTAGAAGTGAGGAGGCGGCCAGACGAGGGGTAGTACCAGAACGGGCAGTCTACTAATACTGGGGTCAGGCAATGCCAAAGGTTACACCAGAGCGGGCAGTCAGCCATAGCCAGAGGCCAGAACCAGAGTGGACAGTCAGCCAATGCCAAAGGTCAATACCAGAGCGGGCAGTCAGCCAAGCCAGAGGTCAGAACCGGAGTGGACAGTCAGCCAATGCCAAGGGTCAATACCAGAGAGGGTAGTGAGCCAATATCAGAACGTCGGACACAGGAAGAATCACAGCCAGGCCAAGGGTCATACGCAGGAGCAAGGAGTAAAAGTACTGCACTGGAACACCATGTAAGGGTAAAGACTGTGGTGTTCCAGGCATTAAATATAGGGCAACTAGGAGGTGGAGCACACAACTAGCTTCACGGACAAATTCATAAGAAGCGGTGTGTGATGTCACTGGCACGCCGCCAGATGACGAGCGCCCATGGAGACGCAGCTGGCAGCCGCAAGGAGGACCAGGAAGCGGCCGGCTCTCCCTTGCCAGCTACTTAAGGCAAGTCACGAGTGGTGACACAAACACATACACAAACATAGTCTTTTTTTTATAACACATTACACATATTTATCCTTTATTTTTTCAGTCTGAATCAATGCGTGACAGTGAGTCAGAGAGCGAGTGGGACCGAGTGTGTCTGTGAAGGCCTGTATGAGTGCCTGGGTGTGAGTGGATGAGTGATGGTGAGGAGGACAGGAGAGAGTGATGGGGAGAGTAGTGGAAGAGGAGGAAGGTCAGGAGGGCATCCCTGGTGATAGTACGAGTGGGAGATCTGCAGGGAGGAGGGGGACACGGCCTAGAACAGGCACTCAAAGGGCAGGGACAGAACTGTCAGTGGGAGGAGGGGTAGCTGTTGGGGAGCACCACACAGACAGGGGCAGTGCAGGCAGGACATTCCAGCCACAACTCTGACATCTCGCAGACTGGAACTGAGGAAGAGAGGCTCAGGGATCCTTGCTACACTGATGAGGAGAACAGGGCCATCGTGGAAGCGATCCTGGAGAGGGAGAGCATCCTCTATCCAAGGGAGAAGGTCATTGGACTGGCTACGAGGAAAAGGTCTGCCTGGAGTCAGGTCTGCAGTAGGGTGAATGCGGTGGCCACCTGTAGACACACCTTGGAGGCTGGTGAAGAAGAAGATGAGGGAGGTTGCCCTATATGCCCGAGGCACCGGAGGTGGATCCCCTGCCCATATCATCTTCAGCAGATGGGAGGAGATGCTGAGACAGAACATTTTGGCCATGGCTGTTGAGGGGAACCCTGGAGGATCAGACACTGGGGAAGAGAGGATCCTCCACACTACCGGTAAATGCATCAACACATAACCACACTCCACATCAACTGACACAACCTTCACACAAATACAGTCACACCCCTACACATGCCCATCACTGATCCACACAACTGCACCAACACAGCACCCTGATGGTTAGAAACAGGACACAATACAAGCACTAATGGCAAAGTTCGACCAGGCCCAAACCTGTCAAAGTCCCAGTTCAACCCATTTGTTGCTGTGCTGATCAAACACAATCCACACAAACCACTCTTCACAAAATGTTGTCTGTTAAAGATCATCACTGTTTCACCACAGTGTCACCCATGTACCCACAGGGAAGTCAGCACATAACCCCTTGAGTGCTAGAGGGATTATCAAAGCATCACTCAACAATGCTTTGGAAACCCCTCTGGTACTCAAAAGGTTAACCGACAACAAACACAAGTCGACAGGGTAAAGATAACATGATACACAGGGGACATTCACTAAGCGGTGAAAAAGACATGATGGAGTAAAGTTAACCCTTCCATGTCATCAATTCCCCAATTTCCATGTTAGTCTATGGAGACTAATCAATAACATTATTCAAGTTTTTGAGGTCTTATTGCATAGACTCCATAGAAAAACATTGTAAATGGAGAAATTACAGTGGGCAAAAAAGTATTTAGTCAGCCACCAATTGTGCAAGTTCTCCCACTAAAAAGATGAGAGAGGCCTGTAATTTTCATCATAGGTACACTTCAACTATGAGAGACAGAATGAGACAAAAAAATCCATAAAATCACACTGTCTGATTTTTAAAGAATTTATTTGCAAATTATGGTGGAAAATAAGTATTTGGTCAATAACAAAAGTTCATATCAATACTTTGTTATATACCCTTTGTTGGCAATGACAGAGGTCAAACGTTTTCTGTAAGTCTTCACAAGGTTTTCACACACTGTTGCTGGTATTTTGGACCATTCCCCCATGCAGATCTCCTCTAGAGCAGTGATGTTTTGGGGCTGTCGCTGGGCAACACGGACTTTCAACTCCCGTCAAAGGTTTTCTATGGGGTTCAGATCTGGAGACTGGCTAGGCCACTCCAGGACCTTGAAATGCTTCTTACGAAGCCACTCCTTCATTGCCCGGGCGGTGTGTTTGGGATTATTGTCATGCTGAAAGACCCAGCCACGTTTCATCTTCAATGCCCTTGCTGATGGAATGAGGTTTTCACTCAAAATCTCACGATACATGGCCCCATTCATTCTTTCCTTTACACGGATCAGTCGTCCTGGTCCCTTTGCAGAAAAACAGCCCCAAAGTATGATGTTTCCACCCCCATGCTTCTCCGTAGGTATGGTGTTCTTTGGATGCAACTCAGCATTCTTTCTCCTCCAAACACGACGAGTTGAGTTTTTACCAAAAAGTTCTACTTTGGTTTCATCTGACCATATGACATTCGCCCAGTCCTCTTCTGGATCATCCAAATGCTCTCTAGCAAACTTCAGATGGGCCCGGACATGTACTGGCTTAAGCAGGGGGACACGTCTGGCACTGCATGATTTGAGTCCCTGGCGGTGTAGTGTGTTACTGATGGTAGCCTCTGTTACTTTGGTCCAGGCTCTCTGCAGGTCATTCACTAGGTCCCCCCGTGTGGTTCTGGGATTTTTGCTCACCGTTCTTGTGATAATTTTGACACCAAGGGGTGAGATCTTGCGTGGAGCCCCAGATCGAGGGAGATTGTC
The DNA here is from genome assembly GCA_037306005.1 of Rhinophrynus dorsalis. Lineage (NCBI taxonomy): Eukaryota > Metazoa > Chordata > Amphibia > Anura > Rhinophrynidae > Rhinophrynus > Rhinophrynus dorsalis. The sequence goes on from CM074722.1 coordinate 118,769,030, forward strand.
AGTGGTCTTGTATGTCTTCCATTTTCGAATAATTGCTCCCACAGTTGATTTCTTCACACCAAGCTGCTTGCCTATTGCAGATTCAGTCTTCCCAGCCTGGTGCAGGTCTACAATTTTGTTTCTGGTGTCCTTCGACAGCTCTTTGGTCTTGGCCATAGTGGAGTTTGGAGTGTGACTGTTTGAGGTTGTGGACAAGTTCAAACAGGTGCCATTAAGACAGGTAATGAGTGGAGGACAGAGGAGACTCTTAAAGAAGAAGTTACAGGTCTCTGAGAGCCTGAAATCTTGCATGTTTGTAGGTGACCAAATACTTATTTTACCGAGGAATTTACCAATGAATTCATTAGAAATCATACAATGTGATTTCCTGTATTCTTTCCCCCCATTCTGTCTCTCATAGTTGAAGTGTACCTATGATGAAAATTACAGGCCTCTCTCATCTTTTTAAGTGGGAGAACTTGCACAATTGGTGGCTGACTAAATACTTTTTTGCCCTACTGTATATCACTGGAGAAGTCATCATAATTTCCACTTCACCTCCACTTCATCAGGTCTTCATCACCGCTCACTGAATCACAAAAAAGATGGAACAGATCACACGTCACAGTGCCACTGAGACTAACTGGGTGTATGTGCAACACGCAGACCTCAAAATAAACAACACTCTTGAATTAAAGGAGAACCAAGTAGACTTTATGTTGTGCATGCAATCATTTGCTCTCAGCTGAACTTTCAAATCATAAATTTGGTTTTCACAAGGATCCTCAGGAGTGGGGATGCCATCCATCCACTATTTGCAGGATACACATGAGAAGCAAATTTCAACCACTGTAGGTGGCACACCAACAGGCCAAGATTGATGGATATCCCTGATTAAGCAAGGCTGGGTCACTCAGAAAGATGGAGTGACTGATAAAAACAACAACAGGGCTTAATCAGAGAAATCCCTCACTACTTGCCTGATTGGTGGCCTTGAGGACTGAATTTGGACAGAACTCATGTACAGGATCCTGTCAAGTTCATCAATCTGTGATGCCAGGGCGGTATTCGATGCATCACAACACAATGCATAGGATACCATCATGGCCCTCAGAGATTCACATGTCAGTTACATAATCTTGCATTAATTCTGTCATTGCTTACTTTACTAATCACATCATCTCATTTCCCCACACAGCATACAGGCCTCCAGCACACCAGGAGCCCATGGAGGAGGTGGCAGAGTCATCCCCATTGAGGACTATAAGGAGGGGACCAACCGATGATCACCGTACCCACCATCTACACCTTCTGCACCACCTGCTCCAACCTCCTGTAGTGAGGAGGAGATGTGGATGCAGCCATTCCACCTCATCAAGGTATTACTCTGCAGCACCACCACCACCAGGAAGGTACTGGATGCCCGGGACAGCAGCCACCCCTCAATATGTGCATCAGATGGACTTACCCTCCTTGATGGCTCCCCAGCATGGTCCCAGGTACGATCCTAGGTGGGGGCCAAGCAGCTACAGTGGCCAAGATATGGCCACTGGATTACAAACACCTGGGCCTGATTGCCGAGCCCCAGCTCCCTCAACCAAGGGACGAGTTCACCCCACCACCACCACCACCACTAGAGAGATCAATGTGCTGCTCAGAGTCCCTGGATGTGGTGGGGACACAGCCATCATCCGCAGCAGCCTCTCCACCAGCAGTAGCTACCTCAATCACACTAGCAGCAGCCACCTCACCAGCACCAGCCTCTCCACCAGCAACTGCCTCTCCACCAGCACCAGTCACACCCCCAGCAGCAGCCTCTCCACCAACAACAACCTCTCCACCAGAACAGTAGGACGTAGGTGAGGCGGCGTCACCAGGCACATCCTCCGCCAGCAGTGCACGCAGCAGGGGGATAGAGGCGGAGTGCCTGGTGCTACAGAGGAGGTAGCAGGGAATCCCAGAGGACAAAGAGGTACCTCAGAAGGCTACAAAGGGATTCCCTGAGGAACGCAGCCACCCTCCATGCCCTGGAAGTACAGCACACAGTCCTGACCAGCGAGCTGTGCCAGTACAGAACTGGAATGATCAACATGGTGGGGCAGATACTGGTGGAAATCAGAGACCACAAATGCAGGGAGAACCTGCATTTGGAGAGGGAGCAGCAGTCAACGGAGGGGTCCACTGCACCCACCTATCCCTCCAGTGTGACCTCTTCACCAACTTGAAGGGTGATCAGGCAGTCAACCAGGCCATCCACTTCTGCAAGCAAGTGCAAAGACCCCCCCAAAAAAACTAAAATAAGCCCAAATTGTGAATTTTCCCGCATATATATATAAAAAAAATCTGCTTTTCAGTCCTGTCTGAAAAGGTTTGTACTTACTTTTGATAGATTAAGTGGCAAGGCTGTCTCCAAAGCATTGCAAATCAATGCAGTGAACACAACCTCTCTGCCCAGGTTAAATGGTTGTAGAATGTTTGAACATGGGTTAGCACACACACACACACAACATTGTCCAAATCCAACTTGCAATTCACCACTGGAGCCAAACAACATGATAGTGTTGTATGGCCATGATGTAGGTTGGATGCGAACAACAGATACCTATTCCTTAGCATAACAACAGGTGCAACACTGTGAACATTTACTTGCATCGATTGTTGTGGTTTACAGGGGTTAACCAAACAGCTATTTGACTTAGCTAAGAAGTGACAGGCAGGATAGATGGAACATGCAGCCAAATAGGCTGTGATTCATTGTGAAACTAACTTACTGGATAACCCAACGATCACTCTATGATTTCAATATGGGTCTACACATTGAAATCTTAGGTTGATCATTGGGTTATCCAGTAAGTTGAGTTAATGTTTAACTAAGGTTGAAACAGACCTCTCCAGTGATAGCACTACTCAAGTTAGTCAGTTTGTTAATGTAGCCTATGTACTGAGATATGTCAAACCACAGCCATCACAGAACATTGGTTACATTGAGGAACATTGGAACTGTGGACACAAGATCACTGGGGAAGTAATGTCCCCGTATCACCTCTTTATCACTCACAATACACATTAATGTATCACTGCCATCATCTCCTTGCATGAATAAATCCCAAAGTCTACACATGATCAAACACTAGTTGAATCCTGTGATGTAGATCATGCCTTCCTATGTATGAGGAATACCCTAGCCATGAATATGGTTTAACATTGAGCTACATCTATGAAGACAGGATGGCAGATGGTGCTGGAATCCCCAGCCACATTATATGACACGTCCATGGAATGGTAGATGTTTTTGGTCCATACTGCAGCCAGTGTCAGGGCTGTGACATTGATCCTGTGGGGGGAAACAGAACATCACGTATTGTGTGGTTAGTGTGTTTGCACAAATGTACAGGACTGATCATTGACATGCATGGATTGTGTGAATGCCTGTGTTATACTCACAGCTGAATGTTCCTTGATCAGCATGTCTCTTATCTGCTCCCCTCTTAGGCTCTCGTCATCATGGACAATGTCCACATGGTTATTACGTATGGGTGGGGGCTGGATATCGTCCAATAAACTTGTGTCCACTGCATTGTTGTGGAGGATTGCACATGCCAGGATTATGTCGCAAGACTTGCCTGTTGCATACTGTAGTTCTCTCCTCAGTGATCCAGAAATCTGAATCTTGATTTTAGGAGTCCAAACGTACACTCTATGGCATTTCTCTTTCTGGCATAGGCCTGATCGTATCACTCCTTTTGGAGAATGTATGCATCGTGACAGCTCCCGGGATATTTTGCACAGACTTGAGTGATCCTCATGTTGGAGTCACACACCAGCTGCACGTTCATGGAGTGGAAGTTCTTCCTGTTGATAAACAGGTGTCCCTCACATGTTGGAGCTTTGATACGGACATGGGTGATTGCACCCATGACCCTGGATATGCCTCCCCTTGCATAAAAGTCCTGCTTTAGACGTGTCTACTCCATGTCGGTGGTGGGAAAGTGTATGTATTTGCTGGCCTTTATTTTGAGAGCTGGCAACATGTCTGATGCATAACCTTCTGTTGACTGAAAGGCTTCACTTGCCATAAAATAAACTGCTCAAAAAAATAAAGGGAACACTTAAACAACACAATGTAACTCGAAGTCAATCACACTTCTGTGAAATCACACTGTCCACTCAGGAAGCAACACTGATTGACAATCAATTTCACATGCTGTTGTGCAAATGGAACAGACAACAGGTGGAAATTATAGGCAATTAGCAAGACACCCCCAATAAAGGAGTGGTTCTGCAGGTGGTGACCACAGACCACTTCTCAGTTCCTATGCTTCCTGGCTGATGTTTTGGTCACTTTTGAATGCTGGCAGTGCTTTCACTCTAGTGGTAGCATGAGACGGAGTCTACAACACACACAAGTGGCTCAGGTAGTGCAGCTCATCCAGGATGGCACATCAATGCGAGCTGTGGCAAGAAGGTTTGCTGTGTCTGTCAGCGTAGTGTCCAGAGCATGGAGGTGCTACCAGGAGACAGGCCAGTACATCAGGAGACGTGGAGGAGGCCGTAGGAGGGCAACAACCCAGCAGCAGGAACGCTATCTCCGCCTTTGTGCAAGGAGGAGCAGGAGGAGCACTGCCAGAGCCCTGCAAAATGACCTCCAGCAGGCCACAAATGTGCATGTGTCCACTCAAACGGTCAGAAACAGACTCCATGAGGGTGGTATGAGGGCCTGACGTCCACAGGTGGGGGTTGTGCTTACAGCCCAACACCGTGCAGGACGTTTGACATTTGCCAGAGAACACCAAGATTGGCAAATACACCACTGGCGCCCTGTGCTCTTCACAGATGAAAGCAGGTTCACACTGAGCACATGTGACAGACGTGACAGAGTCTGGAGACGCCTTGGAGAACGTTCTGCTGCCTGCAACATCCTCCGGTTTGGCGGTGGGTCAGTAATGGTGTGGGGTGGCATTTCTTTGGGGGGCCGCACAGCCCTCCATGTGTTTGCCAGAGGTAGCCTGACTGCCATTAGGTACCGAGATGAGATCCTCAGACCCCTTGTGAGACCATATGCTGGTGCGGTTGGCCCTGGGTTCCTCCTAATGCAAGACAATGCTAGACCTCATGTGGCTGGAGTGTGTCAGCAGTTCCTGCAAGAGGAAGGCATTGATGCTATGGACTGGCCTGCCCGGTCCCCAGACCTGAATCCGATTGAGCACATCTGGGACATCATGTCTCGCTCCATCCACCAACGCCACGTTGCACCACAGACTGTCCAGGAGTTGGCGGATGCTTTAGTCCAGGTCTGGGAGAACATCCCTCAGGAGACCATCCGCAACCTCATCAGGAGCATGCCCAGGCGTTGTAGGGAGGTAATACAGACACGTGGAGGCCACACACACTACTGAGCCTCATTTTGACTTGTTTTAAGGACATTACATCAAAGTTGGATCAGCCTGTAGTGTGGTTTTCCATTTTGATTTTGAGTGTGACTCCATATCCAGACCTCCATGGGTTGATAAGTTTGATTTCCATTGATAATTTTTTGTGTGATTTTGTTGTCAGTTCATTCATTCAGTTCTAGGATGTGTAATCTTAGTGTTCCCTTTATTTTTTGGAGCAGTGGGATGTGTAATCTTAGTGTTCCCTTTATTTTTTTGAGCAGTGTATATAACACATATCAGTTTCTGTAAGCCAGTTAGGGCATGATTGTGGATGTATATGGGATTGACCTCATCCATGATGACCTCATATAGAGCAATGATGCTGTGCGGCGTCAACCTGTAGCGATCTATCACCTCATCATCGGTCAGTCCCTGGAGTGTGACCCTTAGGAGGTATACCCTGGGCCTTGGTGGTCGTCTCTACATCCTACGCTGCTCCAGGGGTCCCTGTGGTAGCTGGGGAGCATCCTGTTGCTGTATCTGGGGAGCATCCTGTTGCAGCCACTGTGGTTCTGCAGACAGGTGGGGATAGGCTCCTATGTGGCTCTTCAGCCAGAGCCTCCTCACTTGCAACAGGTAAAGGCTGTTGAACGGAAGTTGCTGGTGCTCCCTAGCCATCACCCTCGCATGCCTTCTCCACAGTCTTTGCATCAACAGGTAGGAGATCATACTTGTTCTATCTATCTCGCTCTGTCTCCCTCTCTCTCTCCCCTAGTGGAGTATGAGTATGGTGGGCTGTCCCTTTCAGACTGTGTCGGGGCATTGTCCAGTTGTGGTTATGAAGTGAGCGATTACCAATGGGCAGGTGTTTGTTGCTCAGGTAAGTGTTCGCCGGTGTGTTTGTTTTTTAAAATCTGCTGTGTTCTGATTGGTGTGTTGCTGTCAGTTGTGAGTGTGACATTGTGGGGTGCAGGTTGTGTCTCTATCATCTGGTGATGTTGCACAGGTGAGCTTGTTTTGTATTGACAGGTGTCCGTGTTGTGTGTTAACCCCCATTGTTCTATGCTATGCTGTGATGTGTTGGTGTGCTTTTTGAAGACCTTGACCCTGTGGTGTTGCTAGGTTGTTGTGTTGGTGTGACAGTTATTTGTGGTGCATGGGCATGGTTTGTGTATTATTTTGGCATTGCACTGGTTAATGTTTCCATTTGCATGCTTGTGCTATATGTGGTTTCATTTTATTTTGTGTGACGGTGGTTTCTTTTTGCTGTTATGTGTATTACAGCTAACAAAACTGGGTCTTAACTTTTTCCCATTAAATGTATTGTTTTTTTTCTGCCGTTAGCAGTACTGCTCTCTTTTAAATGGCTTCGGAAAGTTTTGCTCCATAGGTCTCAATGCATGTAAGATTATCGTCCTTAATGATTTTAGAACTTCCATTAGCTGTTCATAAGACAGACCATTAAATGGCTTACTGCACATACAAAACATCCGATGGTGTGTTTTTGGACTATCGTCTGCCTTTAAATCTGGCCCTAAATGTGCAGTAATTTCAGCTTATTATCATCTATAAACTCCTATTAACTAATTCTATGCATTGCTAGAGAGGCATAAATAATGTATTAATTAACCCTTATACCTGCTGCAGAGGTATAAGCAACAGTTATTAACCCCTTTTATGCCAGAGAGGTGTACAGCAATGTGTTATTCTATGGTTAACCCCTTGAATGGCCAATAGGTGCACAACACATTGCTCAGGAGTGTGTACCTCAATAACTGACCCCTTGTATGCTAGAGAAACATAATTCATCAGTGATTAACCCCTTATATGCCAGAAAGATGTACAGCCCTCCATTACTGTGTGATTAACCCCTTCAATGCCTCAAACATGAAAATATTAACAGATTAACCCCTTGTATTCTAGAGAGCCTTAATTTATCAGGTATTAATCCCTTGTATGCCAGAATGGTGCACAGCAATGTGTTAATCCGTGATTAACCAACTGAATGCCTCATTGTTGCATTACTCACTGATTAACCCCTTGTATGCTAGAGAGGCATAATTCATCTGTGGTTTACACCTTTTTTATGTCAGAAAGGTGCACAGCAATCTGTTACTTTGTGATTAACCCTTTGAATTCCTCCTAGGTGAACACGCTCTTGCTCAGATAAACCCCTCGTATGCTACAGATGCATATGTGATCAGTTATTAACCCCTTGCATTCCAGAAAGGTTCATAGCAATATGTTAATCTGTGACTAACCCCTTGAATGCCTCATAGGTCCACATTGCATAGCAATATGTTTCTCCATGAAAACCACCTTGTATGCTCGAGGTATAATTCATCAGTGATTAACCCCTTGAATGATAGAGAGAGGTATATTTATTTACTGATGTAACCTCTTGAATGCCAGAGAAGTATAATTATCTGACTAGATGTATATCCTCTCCCTCTTAGTCCAATGCAGTACTGAGAGTGGCCCACACTTACTAATTATGGACATTCTCCCCCTTCTATACAACTACTCCAAACACACCTCATGCATGCACAAAAACACCTTCACTGGCCCACACACATCCCCTGACAGAATTCACATGCCATGTCTTAATGCCTATCCACTCCCTCCTAGTTCAACCAAGTACTATATGCCTACACTAATTATGGAAACCATTTTCCTACTAGCAAACCTGCTCAAAACACACCTGACCCATATGCACACATGAGACACCTTTACTGGCCCACACACATCCCCTGACAGAATTGGTATGTCCTGACTAGAATCATATCTGTTTTCTCATGGTCCATCCAGGTACTGTGTCAGGTCTACACTCATTATGGACACTATTACCCTACTAGACAACCCACCCAAACACACCTGACCATATACACATACCAACTACCCTCACTGTTCCACAGACATACCCTGACAGAATCAGAATCCCCTGACCAAATGCATATCCAACCAGGTACAATCCCCAACAGAATGACTAGATTCATATCCTCTCCATCCTGATCAAATCTAGTATGGTGTTGGGTTTACACTTATTATGGGCACCATTTTCCTGCCTGCAAACCTACTTAAAGCACACTTGTCCCAAACGGATATAAACACCAACCACCTTCACTGGCCCACACACACACATCCCCTGACAGAATTGGTATTCTCTAACTAGATGCATATCTTCTCCCTCCTGATCCAGTTAGGTACTCATTATGGATATCAATCCCTTGATGGCAAACCAATTCAAATCAAACCTGATCCATATATATATATATATATATATATATATATATATATAAATATATATATATATATACACACACACACACACACACACCAACCCCCTTCACTGTCCCACACACATTCCCTGACAGAATCGTCATCCCCTGAATAGATGCCTATCCACTCCCATCTAGTCCAACTAAGAACTATATGCCTATACTCATTATGGACACCATTCTCATACTATCAAACCTGCTCAAGACAAACCTGAGCCACATACAAACATGAGACACCTTTTCTGGTCCACACACATCCTCTGACCACATACACTCCAACCAACACAGATAATTGATAGAATCAGTATCCCCTAACTAAAGGTGTATCCTCTCCCTCCTGAGCCAACCAAGTACTGTGTCAGGTCTATACTCATTATGGACACCATTGCCCCACTAGGCAACCCTCTCAAAACACACCTGACCCATATACACACACCAACTACCCTCACTGTTCCACAGACATACCCTGACAGAATCAGAATCCCCTGACCAGATGCATATCCCCTCCCTCCCTGTCCAACCATGTACAATCCCCAACAGAATAAGTAGATTTATATCCTCCCCATCCTGATCAGATCCAGCACTGTGTTGGGTTTACACTTATTATGGGCACCATTTCCCTGCCTGCAAACCTACTTAAAGCACACCCGTCCCAAATTGATACAAACACCAACCACCTTCACTGGCCCACACACACACAGAATTGGTATCCTCTAACTAGATCCATATCGTCTCCCTCCTGATCCAATTAGGTACTGACTTGGATTTACATTTATGGATATCATTCCCTTGATGGCAAAACCATTCAAAACAAACCTGACCCATACACACACACACACCAACCACCTTCACTGGTCCACAGGTATCACCTGAGAGAATGGGTATCCCCTGACTATAGGTGTATCCACTCCCTCCTGCTCCAGTCAGATATTGTGTTGGGTACACTTGCTATGGACACCATTCCCCTCCTAAGAAACCCACTCAAAACACAAATGACCCATACACATACCGATCATCTCTCCTAGCCCACCCACATGCCATGAAAGAATATGTATCCCCTGACTAGGTGCATATCTGCTCCTTCCTGGACCAACCAAGTACTGTGTGGGTCCTACACTCATTATGAACACGATTCCCCTGCTAGAAAAACCCACTAAAAACTCACCTGACCCATTTACACACGTCTTCCACCTTCAGTGGCCCACATCCCCTGACAGTATTGGTATCTCCTGACCAGATGTGTATCTGTTCTCTCCTTGTCTAACCAAGTACTCTGTTAGGTCTACATATATTATGGACATTATTTTGAGTGGGGCAACCAACCAACCAACCAACACCAACTACCTCTCTTTGTCCACATACATATCCTGACAGAATTAATATCCACTGATTAGTTGTGTATCCTGCTCCAATCAAATACTATGTTAGGTTTATATTTGATATGGACACCATTCCCCTGCTACGATCACAATCAAAACACACCTGAGCCACATACACACATTTAAGTAGACTTAATAAAATGTAATACTTATTTTCAGAAGATCTTACAAAGTTATGTGTCCTTCAAACTGAACTTGATTATTTTTACTGAGTTTGTTTGAACTTGATCTCATTGTTAGGCTATAACCACTTCTTTGAATATACAATTTAGTCATATTTAGTCATATTTACTAGTGGTCTAGAGGCAGACTTGAATGAAAATCAGTATATGCGTGAAACTGTTTATATGATGTGAAAATACATAGTTATACCTGCCTGCCATATGAAGGACACCTACCTAGGCAAATTAATCTGTCAAATTAAGAGCTGCTTACTTAGGGCTTTAGTGCATAGGATCTATACCTTTATCAAACTGGAATGCATTTTACCCATGTATGATACATATTTGAAAATAAGATTCTATAAAATAAAATGAATCAAAAAAGGTGTTAATTAGCATCAAATTAATGTGAGTAAGTAACTGTGATGAAATATCCTTCCATCAGAATAGTACTACAACTTGGGTTTTTGTATAAGTTGTGAGTCCTCATTCAGGAACCTGGGATGACAGTGAGACCTGACAAATATCAGTTGGGGATAGCACAAATTCAGTACCTAGGACACAGAGTGGGGAGCAGGATGCTCTGAATGGAGCCAGCCAAGGTTGATGCAGTCCACAACTGGCCCAAAGAAGTTTGAGACCGGAGCCAGCTAAGATTGAGGCAGTCCACAACTGTCCCACTCCCCAAATGAAGGTGCAGGTGCTGGACTATCTGGAAAAGGCAGGCTGTTATAGGAAGGTGCTAAATTTCACTCCTCTTGCCAAACCCATGACATATCTGACCCACAAAATTCTGTCCTGGATGCAGGAGTGTGAAGCTGCCTTCTAGAGCCCTAAGACTGCTTTGTGTAGTTCACCTGTTCTTCACTCATTAGGTGTCTGTATCACCCCCCTTTCTTGGGTCTTATCCTACCTATCCAACTGTGTTTCCTACTCTGGCTCCACTTCTTCACCCCTGCCAATTTCTGTTTGAGGACTACAAGGGTCTGTCCTTGATCTTTTTAATCTTCCTTGAGAAACTAATAAATTACTTTGAGTTCACCATCATCTCTATGCTGTATACACCCACATCTAGCTTTCCTCCCTAGACATCTCCCATTGTCTCCTTTTCCATGTGTTTGTCTCTGTGTTGCGACTTCCTGGATATCCTCCCATCATCTAAAACTTAACCTAATTAAAACTGAACTTATAATATTCCATCCTGCTCCTACTAACCTTTCCTTGGCTATTTCCCTCACTGTTAAAGACACCACCATTGCAGCAGCCTCCAAAGGACACTGCCTGGGGATCACCTTTGACTCTGCCCTTTCATTTATTCACCACATCCAAGATTTCTCATCCAAGATATTACCAAAATTCTAACCCAAACACTCATCATGGCCTGTCACGACTATTGAAACGCACCTGACTAACCCTACTACAATCCATAATTAACTCTGCTACCAGACTAATCTACCTCACACACAGATCCTCTAATACTGCTCCTCTCTTTCAGTCCTACACTGACTTCCATTATCCTTTAGAATTAAGTGCTAACTTATAGAGCCCTTACTAACACTGCACCCCTGCATTTTATCTCTTGTTTCCAAATAAACTCCCACTGTCCATCTCCAATCTGTATAGGATCATCTTCTATCTGCAGCTTTTATTGCATCCTCCCATTTCCACCTACAAGAGTTCTCCTGTGCCACACCTAAGCTCTGGAACTCCCTCCCCCATACCATCAGACTCTCCCTCAGCCTTCAAATGCTCCCTGAAAACTCACCTCTTTATGAGTAGCCTGTCAACTACTCCGATTACCATTATGAGCAAGGCCAGATCAACAGCCTCTCCAAGCTCTACTCCCTGTCATTTCCTCTTCTCATCATTCCCACCTACTACTCCATCACCACCCCATTGTTCACACAGAGCGTTTTTTTCACCCAAATAGACCTGACATTTGACTGGACCATTGGGCTGAAAAGTACTTCTATGCCCTATCCACTTACCGGCAGTTCATGTGGCATAAAACACTTACACCCCATAGCATTTACACCTTCTGTGTCCCCACCTATCTTCTTCTAGACAGTAATGTCTCACAGATAGGACAGACTGATTAAATTATTTTCTATGTTTCTTGTCTCTATATCTATTCCCTAATATACAGCTCTGCTGAATGCGTTTGTTCTATATAAAGGATAATAATAATAATCATTAAAAATGGGATGGTTCTCTTAGTCCATCAGGTACACAGGAACCATGGTCATAAAGTATCCTCTGGCCAGGTGGGCAGGGTATTTACTAAAAAGGTTCTGTCTATGTGTAGTCTCACTCTCTACTCAACTTTACCCCCACCCGACATGTTCATTTTTTAACAAATAGCAAAGATTTACAACAGAAGTGAGTCAGGAAAGGGGAGCACCTGAAACAGAAACTCAAACAACCTCCCTGCCTTGAACTCAAACTACTCGATCTTCTCTTGAAAGGAAGTCCTGTGTTTCAAATGGAATAAGAGAAAAGTACACAAACATCTTGATTTCTATTTCTTCTAGTGAGGAGAACAGGAACCATGGGGATATTCCAAAGCTATCCCACTAAGATTCCAGGGAGGGAGAGGACATAACCCTCAAAATGCAGTTCTCACAGAGATAGACAGTAACAAATATGAACCAGGTGCCAACGGTCACCTACACACCAAACAAAGTAACAGGAAAGAAACAGGTTCCTTACTTAAACCTAAAAGAAAACCTACAAGGCCACAGATTGTCCATTAGATGCAGGGTTGGAAGGCCCCCACAGGCAGACTATGGATTTGAACACTATCTCGGTGGGTTCCCAATTCCCAGGCTCTAGACGTTGACAGCTGAAAATGTCCACCACAAAACTGTCTACCCTTGCAATGTGAATGGAGGAGAGATCTGCAACTTGAGCCTATGCCCAAAAGAGGATCCACCAAACTTCTAACCACACAGCTGCACTCCTGGTCCCGGACTGAATACATGCTGGCAAATACTGCAGGGATGGAGACTAATGCTTCAGAGCTAGATGAATTGCCCAGAGCTCAAGCAAGTCGATGTGCAGAAGACACTCTCTGTCAGTCCAAAGGTCCTGAGCCATCTGCGGACACAAGGAGTCTCCCCAACCTGTCAGTCTGCCATGACTATCACCCAATTCAAAATGAGATCAGTAGCCAACCCAAACAACAGATGGGACATTTGAAGCCACCAATGAAGATTTTACTTTGTTTGGTCAGGTAGAGACATGAAATGGGAGCGATGACACTGCTACCTGGAACAATTCTTGAAATCTCGAGCTGCACTTCCTGTGTATGGAATTGGGAGGTAGACCGTCTCCAAGGCAGAGACTAGATACTCTAACATCTTCATATACTCCCACACCATTGCAGATTGGAAAAGTAAGGCCTGTTTGAACTAGAAGGGAGCAGATTCTCATCTAGTTAGGATATACTAATTCTGTATGGGGATGTCTCTTGGCTAGTGAAGGTGGCTGGTGTGTGCTTGTTGGTCAAGTGTGTTCTGTGCAGGTTTTTGAGCAGGGAAATGTTTTCCATAATGAGTTAAGACCAGACACTACATAGCTGTACCAGGAGGGAGCTGATACGTATCTAGCCAAGGGATGCTGATTCTGTCAAGTAGAGGTAGTTGGTGTATACATGTATTAGGTATTTTAAGTGGGTATTCTAGCAGGGGAATGGTGTCTATAACGAGTGTAGAATAGACACAGTACAATGGGCATCTGGAGGGGGGACAAAGGGGGCCTTCCATATAAACACAAGGGCTGGGTGGGCTGGTCTGGGGGTCATATTATGGCTTTGCTCCTCCCTCTCATGGAAAGATTTCTGTGGATGCCCCTGAGCATACCTGGGAACTTTTGAAACAGGGTTACCCGGAGGGTAACCCTGTCAGTGCCGACCTGGGAGAAAGATGACGCGATTCACGTTATAAAAGGGGTGGGGGTTAGTCGCGGAGGGGGGCGGGACAAATAAAACCCCCCAAAAAACCCTGCAAAATGTATCTAAGAGGGCGGGGAGTGGGAGGAACCGGGCAGGAAGGAGCACAAGTGGGCAGAGTTTCTATTTAAACTCTGCCCATCCGGCGATCCACACATTGCCCCGGAGACCCGGTAATTCAGTCTGAAATCCGTAGTCTCCGGGGCAAAACCGGAGAGTTCCCAGGTATGCCCCTGAGCAGTACCTGCTTGGACCAGGAGGGGGTGCATACACATCTAGCAGTGGATACTGATTCTGTCAGGGGATGTCTGTGGACCAAGGAATGTGGTTGGTGTGTGTGTGTATAAGTCAGTTGTTTTAGGTTTACGTAGGTTTTTAGCAGGGGAATGGTGTCCATAATGAATGTAGGCACATAGTACTTGGTTGGACCAGGAGGGAATGGATAGGCATCTAGTCAGGGGATACCAATTCTGTCAGGGGATCTGTGTGAGCAAATGAAGGCTGCTGATGTGTATTTGGGTTAGATGTGTTTTGAGTAGGTTTGTTAGCTGGGGAATAGTGTCCTTGACCCTTTGAGTGGCAGAGGGGTACGCAACACATTGCAGAGCAATGTGTTGCATACCCCTCTAGCACACAAAGGGTTAATGAACGCAGGCACATAATTCTTGGTTGGATCAGGGGATACCAATTCTGTCAGGGATGTCTGTGAGCCAGTGAAGATGTGTGGTATATGTGTATGGGTCAGGTGTGTTTTGAGTGGTTTTTCTAGCAGGGGGAAAAAGTCCATTATGAGTACAAGTCTGCTGAAGTACCTGGTTACACCAGGAGGGAGTGGATAGGCATTCAGTCAGGTCATACCGATTCTGTCAGGTGACGTGTGTGGGCCAGTGAAGGTGGTTTGTGTACATGGGGCAGGTGTGTTTGGAGTAGGTTATATAGAATGGGGGATACTGTCCATATTAATAAGTGTGGGCCCCTCTCAGTACAGCATTAGACAAAGAGGGAGTGGATACCACTAACCAGCTAAATAATTATACCTCTCTAACATTTAAGGGCTTAAAGCAATACAGAAATATACATATCTGGCATTCCATGGGTTAATTACGGATGAATTATACCTCTATAGCATTCAAGGGGGTTTTCAGTAAGGAATACATTGCTATGCAGTGTGTTGTATATACCTATACGGCATTCAATGGGTTAATCACAGATTAACACATTGCTGTGCAGCTTTCTGACATACAAGGGGCTAATCATGATGAATTATGCCTCTCTAGCATGCAAGGGGTTAATCAGTGTGTTCTTTACTGTGTGAAAAAAGGCATTCAGTGCTAGATTCTATTATAGGTGCTAATTTTATCTCTGCTTTTATCTCCAGTTTTCCCCATAGACTCCAATAGGAAACTATTTGATAAAACTGGTGTTAACATTTAGCACCTGCAATAGAATCTAGGCTTCACAGGCTTAATAGCCAATTAACATATTACTGTGCACTGTTCTGGAATGAAAGGCGGTTACTAGCTGATGAATTATGCCTGTCTAGCATACAAGGGGTTATCAATGTGTTATGAGGGATTGGAGGGGTTAATCAACAATTAACAGATTGATGTGCACCTGTTTGGCATACAAGGGGTTACTCACTGATGAACATGCATCTCTAGCACGTAAGGGGTTAATCAGCGAGGTTCAAATTCCTGCGCAATGTTTGCACCCATGAAACAATTAAAGGGTTAATCACAGAATAAAACTTTGCTGTACACCTCTCTGGCATATAAGGAGGTCACTTGCTAAATTATGCCTCTCTATAGCACACAGTAGGTAAAAGAATTATAAAATGCTGATGTATGCCTCTTTAGCAATACGGACACTTGGCTCACCGGAGTTTACAGATTGCAGTATTCTGACTTTAAAGCATGTATAGACCTTCGGGTATTTAGGAGCCATAATATTTTTAAATTCGTGCACTATAGAAGGAGACATATTAGGTAGAGCACAGCCGACTAGTCGGCACTATGTGTGCGTGCGATTTTTTCTATGCTTTCCGCTCGAACTACATCTCCCACAAGCGCTTACGTGCGGCGCATGATCAGTATATTCGCTTATGATGGCTACGGTGCTGTCCAGAGCGCTGAAGCTGCCAGGTGAGATGTATGGGGATATTAAAGTGGCTTTTTGATGGGGTGTGGTGGTAGGGTAGCTAGGTAATGTAATACGTTACTAGTGAATTGATGAGCTGCACTCGCGCTATATGGGACATATATTGGGGGGATATACTGAGCTTTCTGGCCCTGCTGTGACTGTCGGCATACAATATTATTGGGTCATTGTTGGTTATATGATGCATTTTAAAGGGAGACAAATGTATGCATATTTTCGATTGTAAAGGTAATGCGGTTTTCTAGATTGTATTTGTTTTGTTTTTAATTATCACTTTATTTTCTCTAGGGCTGCAAACCTGCAATTCTTATGCTTTATATGCAGCCATGCAGTTTTCATAAAAGGCTAGTGTTTAAGGGAAGAGTTGCATCCTAATTTAACCCTTTGACTGCAAGAAAGGTGTCCAATGCATTGCGCTGCAATGCATTAGATACATCTCTGGCACTCAAAGGGTTAAAGAGATATGTAGCTACCTTAGGCAACTGTCTTACATATGTCAGCCCCATTGAAAACCATTTGAGTGCCAGAAAGGTATCCAAAACCTCTGTCACTCAAAGGGTTAAGAGACTGTTCAGCGATGCTTTATGGGCAAACCTTATTGATGGCAGATAGGTGAGTAGTAAATAAATGATATGTAGTAAAGCAGGAACATTGGGCATAATGAGAGTTTGAGGGACAGCAGTTGATTACTAATGCAGTAGAGTTGCAGACTGGTGATATATATATAAAACATGACTTGTTATGTGTATGTGATGGATGCAAGGGGGTGGGGGAAGGAGTACAGTATAGTGATTAGTCCTAGGTCAGTAGACATTGCTCTCTGCTACCTAGTAAATGTCCTGCACTTAAAACGAAGTATTACTATCCCTTTATCTTTATTTTATTTTGTAGGCATTAAAAAAACATGAAGAACGATATAAGTCTCATCTCTCAAACCTTTATGGTTTAAGAGATATTCACAAGCAAAGTATCCCCCCCTTCAGCCAGTTCAGAAGGGAGGTGCCCAGGAAGACTGCAGAGAGGGACAATCTTCAATTAAGATAAGGGAAAAAGCTGAAAAACTTGTCAAGGGGGGAAGGGCTTTCATTCTTTTCATACAAAGAAGATTGTCCCTGCTGTTACCTGTCTGGTCTTACAACCAGATTCACATCTGAGAAGAGATGGCTTACACTAGGAAAAAGGGACGGGAGGGGAAACTTTGCTTGTGAATATCTCTTAAACCATAAATGTTTGAGATATAAGACTTCTATCATTCTTCATGTTTTTTAATGCCTACAAAATAAAATAAAGTTAAAACAAAGTTTTACTATCCCTTTAATTTTTTGCCACTTTGCAGTGTGCAGTGTATGTATAGAAGATGTGCATGTCCGAATGCAGTTGTTTATATTGAAGTATTTTACCACTTCTGTTATATTTATGAATATGAAATTTTGCTCTCTCCACTCCATTCTTGTATCAATTTATATGTCCTGCCAGAAACAGGTCCAGTGATTGGTTGCAACCAATTGGGGGGCATATTGCAATCTAGGCCAGTGATTCTCAACCAGGGTGCCGTGGCACTTTGGTGTGCCACGGACATCAACTTAGGGTGCCCTGTGTTTTCTATAAAGACTAACAAAAATAGACTTTTAAATAAAGATTTATAGAAATTGTTATGCACAATATGTTTAGTTATGATATTATGATTATAAGACCTAATAATATTGTATATTTATGTATTGTACCCTTCATTATGCCCTTGATAAAGTACACTAAATATGTTAGGTGTGCCCTGAATGTTCAAGATTACATGTTAGGGGTGCCCCGAGCAAAATAAGGTTGAGAACCACTAATCTAGGCTCTGGTTTCATCTTTGGTACCAAGCAGTGGTCAATCAAAGAGCTAACAGTAATGCCAATGAGTGCCCCAAAGTATTTTCATAGTTTTCCTGCCAACCTGTCATAATACTTACTAGAAGATTATTCTGCAAGCTTTGTAAAGACAATTTATATTGTAAGTGTTCTGGGAAATATGTGGTGTCAGACTTGGTTAGAGCCACAGGGTGACTCCATTTTAACTTGCCATTATAAGAAAAGTTGCGAGCTTTATGTTCATTAAATGCTTTAATAAACCATGTAATGACTTCAAGCATGTCTAGCAATATTGGATAGTGATGTTAATGATGGGAAGGCACTATCCATCAGAAAATCTGTCACTCCCTGGAGAGCCATATGTTTTGATTCCTGTAGTGAAAAAGTTCAATATCAAGTAACATAATTTTATCACCTTGAGTGGTTAAGGTCACTTGTTTTTGATGCACCACTTTGTTATTAGAGTATGTGGGAAGGAATGAAGAGTTGGTAAGAGCAGCTTTCAGTGCCAGAGGTCTGGGGAATTTTTTTTGCACCCTACTGACCAGGCACATTTGCAGCATTTTTGCTATCCATCTGTTTAGGCTTGATTTCTGCTGGTAACTTTCTAGTTATATATGGTAAAACTATATATCCATTTTTTTGTCTCACCAAATTCAGATTTTTTTTATTGCGCCTCACAAAAACTGAATTACACATGTGGCAAGATACAAAAAAGAATTAAAAAATCATATATTTTGCCACTATCATAAAGTATATAGCAAAATATTTATGTTGATATTGAACATTTCAATTATTTTGAAAAGCCCTGAACCACCTATCTACAAAAATACCAAATATGTATAGTTTCACGTACATGCATGGTCTGCGGAAAATGGAATTTTCAACTGTCTAAACTAAAATGCTCATTCCAATGCTTACATGATATAATTACCCAAAGGCAGCTCAATAACTATATAAAAGCACAAACATTTCCTGAAAGTAGATATCCCACTGAATGAAATGAGTGGTCACTTGCCTTTCTACCCATTAAATGATGTGCACAAATGTTTCCAGAATGTGGCAGTAAAGTAAAAAACTCTGGCCGCCTTTTTTTTTTTTTCCTTTCCACATTTGCACCAATGCAAACTTACTGGAATCTTTGAAAACAATTGAATTCTCTACTGTAATCATTATTTACTGCTCTTACAAGAAAAATGGCACCTTAGTGATCTGAGATGACGTACAGCAGGGAGTACTAGAAGCACAAAACTACACGCTCTCATTTTTCTTATATTTTTTCAAACATGATGTGCCTGTACTAAAATGGTTGTACCAACTACATCAATGAAGAAAAGGTAGACAATAAGCACACCATTTTGGAAAGAAGAAAACCCACTTCATCAAATGAGGGGTCAACTGCCTTCCTACCTTGACCTGGTGTGCACAAAAGTTTCCAGAAGTTGGCACTAAAGGAGAGAATACCTAGGGCCATCCTGAGAAAAATGTGTGCCCCTTTGTCATTGGTAGCATGGCTACTGGGGGGGGGGGAGCAGGCAGTATGTGTCCAATTCTGTGATTATCAGTGGAACAAGGCTGGGGGTGGGTGTCAAAGTGTGTATGCAGGGGTCTGTGACTAATAGTGGGCAGTGGAACCATGCTGGTGGGGGTCAGAAAGTGTATGGGGGGGATCTGTGACATATAGTTTGCAATAGAACCAGGATTTGGATGGTGTTTGACAGTAGCTCCCCTGCTTCCATCGTACTCGGTGTACCATATAGGAATAGGCAATATTGGGGAAAGCCTTCTTTGTCACCATTGACATGACGTGAAAGGCATTCCAAGTTGCTTCCCACTACAACCTGGAGTTTGTGTAATATGGAACCAGGGGAGCCATGTTGCTACCCTGCGTCACATTTATTGATCTCGCAGGTGAATCGGCTGGGAGATCAATAACTGATGGGGGAACATCCCGATGAGTCCTGATTCCCTCCACAAGGTTTTGGTTCTAATAAATATATATTATATTTTTTATTCAACCACTGCATGTCAAACTTGCTCATACATTGTATGGGCCTGGCACTCTACAAGTTAACGCATTCAGTTCTGAATTCATTTATTTTCTATATATGTTTTTAGAGTAGCACAGTACGTTTCATCTATTTAAAAGTATGTCCTGTTAAAGAAGCGATTGTTATAACATTCCAGGTTGATAACGCTTATCTTCATGCACAGCCCAGGTGAATATGTACCTTGATCAGTCTGGTTTCATTAGATCATAAACATGACTGCCAAGTTGTGTGTGTTATTAACTCTTTCAATGGCAGAAGGATGTGTCTGGACGGTCTTTTGCCCCAAAGGGCTAAAATCAGTATACGTAAATGTAGTTTTGTATGAGCCTTGGAATAATGCAGTTGAGTAGACAGTGAGCCATGCGTAGAAAACACATTTTTTTTTCATGGTGCAGTATGTTTACTCCAGAACAAATGAAAATTCCTACCAACATTTTTTTTTACCTGCTAGAGAGATTTCACTACCATTCAAGGGGGTTAAAAGCTCTATTTAATTAAAAGAAAAGCCCTATTTAATTATAAAAGAAAATTTTGGGAAATTGTATCTCTTCTCCCCCCACCCCCCGGTGCTGTTGGTTTACTCCAAAGCTGCACAAGTTTTGTTTTTTGCATTAGTCCCAGAACATGACAATATGTAGGCGCATCATTTTACATTTAATTGCACCAATTTAAAATACTGTTTTTGGTTGGTCCCAACCATCTGTGTCATGACATAGATGAAAAATTATTTTTTGTGTCTGGAGGAAAAACTGGATAACTTCTGTGGGTTTTTTTTTTCTCTCCCTGAAACAGTGTGACACATTAAAATTGGTGCTGTGGCATATAAATGTGTCATGACTCACCTGTTCCCTACCATTTATATCCCTACTTTTTACCATTGAACCTGTACAATTACATTTATTTTTTTATATCCCTTTGTCCTGAGGTGGTTTCACCTTTACGGTACTCATTTAAAATATTGCAGAGAAAACATTCTGTCAACAACACATTAAGTATGTCGCCGTGATGAAAAGGGTGACTTGAGAATCTCGCCCTGCATGAAAAGTGAAAGATTCTCATGTCGCCTCCTTCAAGTCTTTTCAACCCGTATCCATTAATGCCACCTGCATATGATGGGAGTTTAAGTCCAACATGCTGGCCATCCGAAGATATAATGCTGAGCCTTCCTAATCACATGTAAGCAACTTAGATGCCCTGGGACACCTTACCTTAATTGCCCAGATGAGTGTATGTGCACTTTGCAATGCGTTGCACACCCGTACTGGTTCTTAAAGGGCCAGCTCCTCTTAGGATGAAACTAAGAAAAGAACAGTAGAATACTAACGGAAGAACAAAAAATATATAATTTTTTTTTTGTCATTGCATCTCTTTCACACCTCCTATTCACATGAAACTCGTTATTTCTTTTATCAAGCTTCTTATGTTTTTCTGACAATAGAGAGAGAGTCCTTGCTTTCAGTCACACCTGTAGCAGTGGTAGCTGCTGAAATCCCACGCTGTCCTCACAGTTCTTTCTGCTCCTTTAATTCTGTGAGCTTGTCTTTAATCCTTAATGGAAGAAAGGGTCAAGGAGAGGATGAAACCAGCTGAATTTACCTGAGCCAGTGAAATTCAGATAAGGGAAAACATAAAACCAAACTGAACATATTTAACCCCTTAAGGACCGGCGGTCCTGGGACATTTCCGTCCCATAATGACCGCATAGGAGGACTTGGACGCGCCGGTACACGTGACCTGTCGCGTGTATCGGTGCATCATTATGGGGCCTGATAGAGATCGCTCCGATCTTGGATCGGTCAATTTCAGGCCCTGTTTTTACTTACAGCGCTCCCGGTAGAGCGCTGTAAGTAAAAAGTACGTGACGTACTATGACCGTCATCGGTCCTTGAGTATTTCAAGGACCGTGACGGTCCTGGTACGTCAAGGGTCCTTAAGGGGTTAAGGTTTATTTGACTGTATGGGTGGGCCATGGTTATTGTCCCCGATGCTGTATTTATTGAAGGAGCAGTAAACATATTTTAATGAATATATCTTTGGGGTACTTTCACGTCTTTTATTAGGAACTAGAAATTCCACATGACAGCGGAGCCTGAAGGGAAGAAGCTTGAATGTATTTACACAGACACTCACATTAACATTTAACTCTGAATGCCGTGCCTCTTGTTACAGAGTATCTGTTGTCACAAAATAGTAGCAAAATGAAAATAAATGTGTCACAGGTGGCAATCTGATTAGAGATCTTGTAGTAAATACGTTTATAGCTTTACTGGCATTAACTTAAAAGCACTGTAATACTTAAAATGTAAAAAAATATACATATTGTAGGGATTATCCCCCTGAGTAAAATAAAATGTACTCCCACTGCTGAAAGGTGTTTTATTCAAGTTATTGCAGCTCAAACATTTATTTTTTAGGCACAGTATCACAGTGGCCTGAAATTGTACAGTGGCGCTGTTGCTACACCATCATATAGACAGGTCTGTTGAATTGACCATAAACCTCCATAGGATGTTGTAACAACAGTGCCACTGTACAATTTCAGGCCACTGTGATACTGCACCTAAAAAAAAAAAAAAAAAAAAAAAATCAAGTTGTATATATTTCTAACACAGTAAAGCGGAACTACTACCTGACAAAATCTTTAACTTAACTAAGTCCCCATCTTTCAATTAGCTGCTTAGTAGCACTAGTCGCCAGAATTATTACCTTATTTAATAGATTTATTCTCTCTTCTATGACTGACAGTAGCACGGAGCACAGACATCTTGCCATTGTGACGCCTGCGCTGTCAGTCCCTTTTGGAGCTGGTAGGCTCCTACCAACGCCTTTTAGACACGGCTGAGACTGACAGCGCAGGTGAGAGGACGTCACAATGGCAAGATGTCTGTGCTCCGTGCTACTGTCAGCCATAGAAGACAGCATAAATCTATTAAATAAGGTAATAATTCTGGTGACTAGCGCTACTAAGCAGCTAGTCGCCAGATGGGGACTTAGTTAAGCTAAACATTTTGTAGGGTGGTAGTTTCGCTTTAACTATTACTACTCCTTTAAATATTTGGCCTCTCTTCTCTAGTTGTGTGTTTATAAAGAAATGGGCTATATATTGCTGGACTCAGGGTCAATGATTAAGCACAGAGAACAGAAATATGTTTCCACTGTGCAACATTTTCTGGTAATTGACCAAACAGAATGAAAGCAGTAAATGTAAATTGTTCTCTTCACCTGCTGAAAAACATAATTTCATATGTCATGTTACTTAAATGTAACGTAACATAACATATATATGTACAAGAAACGCTGATTAAATATTTCTTAATATAGGGTAGCCCCACTGTTAGGAAATGCATAATTTCAGAGTTATTTAAGGCACTATTCAATAAGGCATGATAAAGAGGTGAAAATGTAGAGGGGACTTCTCCATTTCCTTTGTTATTCCATGAAGCCTATACATTAAGATTTCTCCAACTTTTTAGATCTTAGTGCATAGGCTCTATAGAATAACATAGGATAGTGGTTCTCAACCTTTTTTCATTCAAGGCACCCGTACACAGTCTGGAATTCCCGGGACACCCCAAACTTCTCAACAGTCCTTTAACAGTGTGTAATGAATAGCACATACATAAGAGTAGTTACTTTTACCTCCTAAAATCAGAATGACATAATTGAGCAGAGCAAAAATTAATTATACAGACAAGTACTGATAACAAATGGACAGCACACAGAGTAATAGTGAATTTTAGGGACTTTAATAGCAGTCCAGCATAAGGCAAATTAACAGTAAATAAAGAAATATGTTATCCTTCAAGCAGCACTTTTTCAAAACTATGTCAAATGTGTGCTGTGATAGGAAAAGGGTAAACCAAGTACAAACAAAATTCCTACAAATTTTAATCAGAAACTGAACACTGACAGAATAAAAATAACATATTTTATATGAAATAAAATTTATGAGAGTTACTCTGTGCTGTTTAGTGTGAAACTTGAGCTTGTTTAAGCTTGCAGAGTTTGTCAATCCTTGGACGAACTGATGATAGGCACACTCTCTTAATTCATCCTCCAATGATGGCATCCTCTCTCTTTTTTGGGTTTTAATGTTTGTCATGGATGAGAAAGCCAATTCACAGAGGTAAGTGGTTGAAAACTGTAAAAGAATAGCAATTGCTTTTCTTCCAGTGTTAAGATGTTCTCCAGAGACAAGTATCCAAAACGTGTCCAATTACAGTTCATGGTATTTAATTTCCAGGCTGCGATCGTGTCCTATATATATATTAATTCTTCTTCCTCTTGGAGGCTGAATTGTCCATCACTGCTACTAGCAGGCTCTGAGAATGGATTACGAATCCAGTCATAGAGAACCACGTTCAGATTTGGGAAGTAGTGTTCTATTTTCTGTTCTAGTGTTGCTAAGTGATCTGATATTTTCGTTATGATTTCTTTGTGTTTTTTTTTTTTTTTAGCAAATGTGAGAGGAAACATCTCCAGATCACCCTCATTTACACGCTTTTTCCACAGACACAGTTTTTCTTTGAAGCTATGTAGCTTGTCAGAAGAACTCGGGATGTTTTCTTTCTTACCTTGCATACTCAGGTTCAGCTTGTTTAATACCTGAAATATGTCAGCCAAGTAGGCCAGCTTGCAAATCCAGAACTCACAGCTGAGAAGTTCACAGAATTCATGTTTTTCAAGAGTTAGGAAAGTATGAATTTCTTCCCTAAGCTCATAAACTCGAGACAATACATTGCCTCTTGAGAGCCACCTCACTTCAGTGTGTAAAGTTAGCCTCGCGTGATCAGAATCACAAGACTCACATAGCTTTGCAAAAAGTCGTGATTTTAAAGGGATAGTAATACTTCATTTTAACTTTATTTTATTTTGTAGGCATTAAAAAAACATGAAGAATGATATAAGTCTTGATATAAATGATATCTTTTAAACCTTTATGGTTTAAAAGATATTCACAAGCAAAGTTTCCCCTCCCCGCCCCTTTTACCTAGTGTAAGCCATCTCTTCTCAGATGTGGAATGCAGTCCATAGACCAGACAGATAACAGCAGGGGACAATCTTCTTTATATGAAAGCCCTGCCCCACTTGACAAGCTTTTCAGGTTTTTCCCTTATCTTAATTGAAGATTGTCCCTCTGTGCAGTCTACCTGGGCACCTTCCTTCTGCTCTGGCTGAGCATTGTTACATTAGTAAAATGGGCTGGAGGGGGACACTTTGTCATTGAATTACTCCTGAACTACAACTCTAACAGAACTGAAATAACACTCTCCAAAGTCCAAATACTATGATGATTAATTAGAGCTGCTTTTATTATGAAACATTACTATCCCTTTAATGGTCTGTGTTTAATATAATTCACAGTCTGTACAGCTTGGCTAAGAACATCTTTAAATTCAGGAGCTAATGTTTTAGCTACAAGAGCCTCTCTGTGCAGAAAACAATGAGTACTAATGATACCTGGGTGTTGCTGCTTGATAAGAGATACAAAGCCTTTCATTGATCGGTCATTGAGGGTGCACCATAAGTGCAGACACCTACACAAGCATTCCATGAAAGGCTAACAGATTCTAAATATGCTGTTAATACATCAAAAATGTCTTGGCCATGGGTTGTCTCCGTGAGCTCCTTACAGCACAAAAAAATTTCTTCTATATTTTGTTCATTAATAAACCGGACAAATGCTAAAAGCTGGGCTTTCCACTTATGTCTGTTGACTCATCAACTTGTATAGAAACATATTTGTGATTTTTAACTTTTGTTACTAATATTTCAATGTCTTTTGACATGTCACCAATTCGCCTGCTAGTTGTGCTGTCTGACAAAGGGATTTTCAAAACTTCTTTTTCTGCCTCTGGACCAAATAGCTTATTAACTATTTTACAAGTGGCAGGTAATATTACATTTTCTGCTATTGTATGTGGCTTCATTTGCTTTGCCACAAGTTCAGCTACCAAATAGCTGGCTTCCTGAGCTTTCTCAGAAACTTTGAAAGTTTTTGAACTTTTTGTTGCCTGGGGTTTTTGAAAGTCCAGCAGTGTTTTGAGTATTCAGTTTTTTTACCTACCAAGTTTTGAGTGGTTTGTTGTAAAATGACGTTTCAGTTTACTAGGAACCAACGCTTCATTTGCCAGTTTTCTGCCACAAATGATACATTCAGGCTGAGGAAAAGACTCTTCGCGGCACTAAGTAAATCCCATCTCTAAGTAACTGTCACTGTACTGACGATATTTGGGAGCAGCTGCTGTCTTTGACTTGGTGCCAAGGTTTCCACTTGTACTGGCTAACTGCCTGTCCCTTTCGTCACTGTTTTCCCTGCTGGTGTTTCCTTCTGGTGTTATTTTTGGTTTCTTTATAACAAATGCATCCATTGTGAAAGAATTAAAAAAAAAAAAAAAACTGCTGAACTCCAATGCTAAAAAAAAAATATTATATATATATAAACATATTTCTGACATCTGTCTTCTGTCAATATTCTGTCGTGCAGCAAATGCCATCACCAGTGTTAACAGACCATCTCCTTTCCATTTCCCCATCTTATTAACCCCCAAAATCCATATATGCTACTCCGTTCCCCAGTCTATTAACCCAACATTCATATCTCCTTCCTCAGCTGATTGCCCTATGTAACAGCCCAGTCCAGAAAGCCTTGTTTTGCTAATATTTCCAGGCATGTCAGTTTCCCTTGACACACCTGCTCTTCTAACTCCAGATCTGCTATTACTTGTCATCTTGCCTGCATTCTTGAACACCCCCCTCTGAGGCCTATATCGAGCAGTCTCAAATGCACTAAGATGCACATGTATTGTCTTTCTGACTAGTGTTTCAGAGCTACTCTATTCTGTGTTTGACCATGGTTTGTGATTCCTGCCCATGTTTGTTTGTTGCCTCCCTGATCTTAGCACATCTTGGTTTGTTTGTGAGCTTTTAGTTCTGTTTCTTACCTAATTGTTCCACTTTCTGCTGCTGCTTCCATCAACGATCAAGTGAGACCATCCTGGTCCAGGTCCAGCTCAACTGGTCCTTGCTGTTCCACCTTGTGGTTGCAACATTTCCCATGGGTCTGCATGCATCAAGGGCATGCTAGCACTTGACTAGTGACGCACTCCAGCTTCGCTCACAAGCTGCACTTCAGAGGCAGCCTTGGGTTTGTTTTCTTTGCCAGTCCATGGCTCCCCAGTTCTTTTCCACTCTTTCCTTTGTCTATTCCCAACTGGTACTTCAGTGTCTGTTCTGCCTGGAAGCCCTCCCCTGCCCTACAGGTCCACCTTCTGTCCAGTTTACTAGTTCTTTATCCCCAGATGTCCATATTACCCACTCCCTCAGCAATTATTACTAAGTGATACAGTAACCTATTTAATAAAAAATATTTTATTTATTAAAATTAAATCTGTCATGAAATTCATTTTGAATATATTTAAACATGAGAGAGAGATGAATGAAGAGTGAGAGAGAGAGATGGACAGAGAGGAGAGTTAGAGAAAGACACACAGTCTGACAGAGAAGGACAAATAGACACAGAGGGAGACCTACAGAGGCACCCAGAGAGAGAGAGAGAGAGAGACAGGATGATAAGTAAAACCGGAGAAATCCTGGGACAAATCAACTGTACCACTGGGGACAAATAAAACCTAAAACTCCCATTGATTTAACTGGGCTTTTTACCAATTTGGAGAATTTCTCCACAATGGTGCAATTGGTTTGCCCCAGATTTTCTCCAGTTTAACTCATCAGAGAACAAGTGAGACGGAGAAAGTAGTGAGCACTGACAGTAATGAAGTTTATGATTTTATTTTTTTATTTTTTTGTTTTACTAAATTTCATAAGTCCAACTCCATATGGTACATTAAGGACACAATATGGCACCGTCTGTGCCCTCTCAGATGTACTTGAGTAGCACATTGGTAATCCACTAATTCTAATGTGACACTGAAGCCCCAGAGGTGTACACAGAGGCATCAGATGAACCACTATGATGCCCAAATGTACCCCTCAGACTCAGAATGAACATCTAGAAAAGGGTAAGATGGGTAAGTAAATTTGGGCACTGGATGAGCTCATCTGATGCCGCAATGTACACCCCTGGGGCATTATAGAGGCACTGGGCTACTATTGCCCTACATATGGGCATCAGTGGTGCACAGTTAGTATTGTTCATTGGCCATTTGAGTGAGGGGGGCAGAAGGGGCAACTAAATGCCCTTATATAGCACATTAGTACTACAGTGCCCCTATAATGCCCCAGGGGTGTACAATGGGACATCAGATGAGCCCATCCAGTGTTCAAATTTACTCACCTATCTTACCCCTTTCTGGAAGGTCTGAGGGGTACATTTGGGCATCAGAGTGGCTCATTTGATGCCCCTTTGTACACTTCTGGGGCATTAGTGGCACATCAGAATCAGTGGGTTACCAGTGTGCTATTCAAGGAAAGTAGAAGGGGCACAGACAGTCCCATATGGTGCCCTCATTATAATTAAATGAGAGAAAATGTGGTCACATCTGATGTCCCAATGTACATCAATGGGGCACAGTTCCTATTGTACATTGGCCATTTCAGTGAGGGGGACAAAATGAGGGGGGCACAAGGATCACCTAAGATATGGGGATTATTTATAAATAAATGTATTCACCCTACCAGTAAGCCTTGACACTGGTTGGCTGTTTTAGTACAATTCTGTCTTCTCTGCAGCTGAGCGTAAACTCGCATACACACACTCCCCCTCGCGCACACTGTCCCTGTGTCTGTGTATATGACAACCCATGACTTGCCACCAGTTGAGAGGCGGGATTGTGATATCCTATCACAGTTGTCCCGCCTCCATCCAACAGGCCAATCAGGAGGATCCTCCAGCGCACGCACTACATGCACTTTGTCTTCCTTGAGTGTCTTGAAGGACGCATCGGCCGTGGAAAAGAAAACATCAGCGGTGCGCTCCATCGTAAGTAAGTTATAATGCGGCACCCTGTTGCACAACTGCTAAAAATTTGCAGTGCCCCAGAAGGGTGTCCACGGCACCCTGGTTGAGAAACAGTGACATAGGAATTGGAGGAGTGATATCACTGGGGATGTTATCACCTCTTTATCATGCCTTAGTGCAGTGGTTCTCAACCTGTGGGTCGGGACCCCTTCGGGGGTCGAAATACGATTTGCCAGGGGTCACCTAAAACCAGCAGGTATTTATATTTCGATTCATAACAGTAGCAAAATTACAGCGATGAAGGAGCAACGAAAATAATTTTACTGTTAGGGGTCCCCACAACTTGGGAAATTTTATCAAAGGGTCGCGGCATTGGAAAGGTTGAGAACCACTGCCTTAGTGCATCACCCCACAGAGTTACAGAAAGCATTCTGTGAGTGAACCTTTATGTGATGACTACGTTTATACACAAGTTTAGGGATAGACCCTCAGTCACGTAACTAGTGACCGTTTAACAACCATTTCATAAACAATATCAGTGGTTGACATTGTTTTAATTTCGCTAAGGTTTATTATATATGAAGGTAATATTTTTTCATTTGGGTATGTAGTTAGATATTATTCCGTGTCACAATTATATTCTAGACTCCAGTATATACTATCAAACTGGTCTTTCTGGACGTCCTGTCCTCAACTTTTCTACCTTCTTTTCTACCTTCTTCTCTTCTCATGACTTGTTCCTGTCACATTAAAAACAAATTGATTTTAATATTACTGTTCTTTTGACACAGTAAACATGGCTCTTCTTCACCAATGAAAGCAATACTAGTGCAGTTTGGAATGATTTGGACATTTTATTTCATGTGAAATACATCTCCTTGTCCTCTGAAAGGGGTAGAAGATTGATGGCAGTCCTAGCTTCTAAAATGTGTCTGGGTCCTAACATTTAAGGGGATTTTCTGTTTATCTGTGTACCTTCAATGTATTTGATGTCTCTCTAGTAATCTCTACTCTCAGGGGAGGAGAAATCAAATGTGTTTTGTCCCCACATAGTTTATGAACATCAATATGTATATGTGTGTATGTAATATATATATACTAGTAGGAAAGCCTGTATACATGGGTTCCGCTGCTGCCCTGGAGCTGGGAGCACAGACAGGCGGTGAGCCGTCCGGAGCTGTCCTCTCCGGATCACCGTGTGCGGCCAGTCCTGAATCTTTCCTGCAGTCTCTACTGTGAATGTGCGGTTTTGCACCCAGGGAACTTCGCAGGCTAGCACTTTGTTATTTAGATCTATATATTAAGATGTGTTTTCTGTTTTGTTTTGCTGTGGTAGCAGGCAGGGTCTTTATTCTCAGTTCTACTTTACCGATAACGGCCAGCTGAAATCCTACTCAGCCCTCTGGGCCCATGCTGCATCTCTTCTATGGGCTTGCATTTAGTCGTAAGTGGGAGGTTTAAAGGAGGAAATGGACAAAAGTAAGAGGGTAGCAGTTTAATTTAGAAGCCCTGGAGGAATTCAGCTAATTGTGAAACGATACAAACAAAAAAGTGTTAGGACTAGTCTACCAAGTGATGTTTTGTAGTAGGAAAAGGTGGGTTTTTTTTTTTTTTTTTTTTTTTTTTTCCCGTTCGACCAGGTGTCACTGCCTCTTTAAAGAGTATAAAATGTTTCCTCAGCTCTCATTTTGGCTTGTTACCGCTGAACAGAAGCGAACTCTCCTCCATGTAATATCACCTGAGTAAACAACAAAGACTGCATTGTGAATGGGTCAGAGAGGCACATTTCAGATAAAGAACCTTTTCAAGTATGTTACAGTAAACTGGATTGGTGTAATCCATTGCCCTGTCTTCAGTTCTCTACGTGTAAAATGCTGTGTGTTCTCTAGGGCTACAATCCTAATCAGTAACGCCTTCTGTAACTTGTTATGGTCTCTCTTGTGACTAAAATGTGTGATTTTTCAGTGTTTAACCCCTTGAGGATCAATGCACAACATATTGAAAGCAGTGTGTTGCATATCCGTCTGTCCCTTAACCCTTTGAGTGCTGGAGAGGTACGCAATTCATTGCTCCTCCAGAACTCAAAGGGTTAAGAGGCTAAAGATTCCCTAGTGCCGTACTTCTCAAATATATCCTCAAGCTCCCCCAGCAGTGTTAGACGTCTGGGTTTCCTCAACTGAGCACAGGTGGTTCTGCCATCTACACAGAAGTATGTTGTCACAGTGAGGTGAGCCAATGACTGATCCACCTGTGATCATAAGAAGAGATCCTAAACCTCACTGTTGTGAGGCTTGATGTCAACCACTGCACTAGTGAACAGGCTGTGCATATAGACTGCTCACTAGAGGCTTTTTGTTCAGATGGTTTCATGGGATGCTAATCCTAAATAATAAGTCTCTAGAATGTTTGTCAGAAGCAGTCATGTGCAGTAGAGACTGCGCGTGCTTCACTCATGCGCAGTACAGACTGCCCGAATGCTCTGTGGTTCATATAGAGCGGGGCGCTTCGATTTCGGACCAGAGTCCTCTCCCAGGAAGGTGCGCAGAGAGGACTACGGTCTGTATCGGCCGCGGAGCGTTCGGGCAGTCTGTACTGCACATGACTGCACTGCGGGCAGTGATCAGAGAGGCTCTGGGCACCAGCCGAGGCTGCTGGGTGGCACTGTGGCCCATGTATACAGACTTTTAAACTAGTAAATAATAACAGTGGTAATCAATGGTAAATTCTAAATGCATAGATTTTTTTTTTTCTCCTTGTACTGTAAACCAGCTTCCCCCTCTAGCACTCAAAGGGTTAACTGAAGCTTTTAACCTGCTGAGCACTAGTCAGGTCTCCAGTGCATTGTGATGGAGCTCTCTCAATCATATAAATTGTTAAAAACTCCACTTAAATCATTGTGAATTCTCATTTTTCCCCTCTGGTGCTTTAGAGTTGCTTCTGTATAGATCATAGAACACTGCCCAAAATCACTTGACCTTTGAATGGCCGTCTTATTAAAAGTTCGAGAAATGGTAATAAATTCTTTAACGTCTCATTTGGCGTCCCGGCACCTGTGTTGTGTATTCTGAATTTCGAGACGGGTCATTCTATGTTTGCTTTACTGTCAGGTTATTGGGAGTACCCTCGCCAGGCCACAATTGCATGTGAGTACCCAATTTTATATCTCTGGATCTTATAACATTACTGCACTATTGGGAGCTCTTAGCCTTTATCTGCAAAATGATGTGAGTCTGCTTCCTCTTAGTCAAGCAATGGGAGACTGGTGTTTTGTCAGAATTTTCCTTTTCTGGCAGTGGGTCTCTACTGGTACCCCAGCATTCAATTATTTGTATCTCCATACCTTGGAATCTTCTTGTTCCAAGCCTCTGAAGGCTCCTTATGGTCTAGAGGATGAAGTGTCCAAATGATTCAGTTTGCATCATATAAAATGGATGGGGCTTGTTTGGACTGGGCAGGATTGGGATGAGGGATGGGGTTTTGACCTTAACCCCTTAAGGACCAGTGGTCCTGGGTGGTGTGGTCCTTTAAGGACCACATAGGAAAGTTTGACGTGCCGTCCCACGTGACTGATCACGTGTGCCGGCACGCTGAACGGGGACTGAAAGAGATCTCTTCGGTCTTGGAGCAATCAATTTCAGTCCCTGCTATTACTCGCATCGCTCCTGCAGGAGTGCTGTGAGTAAAAAGTATGTGAAGTGCCAGGACCGTCACTGGTCATTAAGTGCCGACAGCCGTGACGGTCCTGGCACGTCACTGGACGTGAAGGGGTTAAAATGTACAGGGTGGAGAGTGACCAGGACTGACAATGTGGGTGATATTACAAGGGAATGCGCTGAGAATCAGTCTCTTTCCCAGAAGACCCAGTAATAAAGTATAAATTCTCAGGGTCAGATCCGGAGGGTTCCCAGGTATGTCTATGACTGCAGTAAGATAAAGCCTTAAGTTGTTTATTTTGCTTAACAAGATAAATAAGTAAAGAAAAGTAAATAAAGCATGACTTTGACATTCAAAAATATAGATTATTCGACAAATCATCACAGTTAAAGGGATAGTAATGTTTCACAATAAAAGCAGCTCCAATTAATCTTCATATTATTTGGACCATGGAGAGTGTTATTTCAGTACTGTCAGAGTTTAAGATTAATTGAATGATAGTTTCCCCCTCCTGCCCCTTTTACTGATGTAACACTGCTCACCTCAGAGCAGCAAGACCTGTCTGGATGGATCTCATAGAGGGACAATCTTCAGTGAGCATAAGGAAAAACCTGTCAAGGGGGGCAGGGTTTTCCTTATACCTCACAGTAAGAAGATTGTCCCTTACTGTGAGCTGTCCGGTGAAGGGACCAGATTCCATGTCTGAGGGGAGGTGGCTT
This sequence comes from Rhinophrynus dorsalis, assembly GCA_037306005.1. NCBI lineage: Eukaryota > Metazoa > Chordata > Amphibia > Anura > Rhinophrynidae > Rhinophrynus > Rhinophrynus dorsalis. The sequence continues at coordinate 118,802,499 of CM074722.1, forward strand.
ACACTAGGTAAAAGGGGCAGGAGGGGCATACTTTATCATTCAATTACTCTTGAACTACAGCTCTGACTGTATTGAAGTAACACTCTCCATGGCCCAAGTACTATGAAGATTAAATGGAGCTACTGTTTTTGTGAAACATTACTATCCCTTAACCCCTTAACGACCCTTGACGGTCATAGTACGTCAAGGGTCGATTTGACTTAACGACCGATGACGTACTATGACCGTCATCGAGTTCCGGGCTCCCCCCGCAGCTGCACGCCGTTCGGGGAGTCCGGAACCCAACGGAGCAATAAAAAAAAAATTGCTCCGTGGTCGTCAAGTCACTTCCGCTTCCGGATTCCCCGGTCGTTAAGGGGTTAAAGACAAACACATATGTTTACTGTCTGTTTAAAGACAAAGAAATAGAGTATGGTTTTTAGACCCACATAACCCTGTTCCTTTCCCATACCTATTTTTCACCCTCTGGTGGTTAACGGGTTAAAACTCTTCTTTCTCACTTTGTATTCTGTTTGATATACTGTATTCTTTGTTTGCAGAATCAAATGTCACACATTTAACCCTTTGAGTGCCAGGGTGCTATCCAACACATTGATTCATTAGAACTAAACATTAAGGGAGGTGAGTTCCCCTTTAAGGATTTCTCAACTCCCATCAGCCACCTCCCAGTGGGAGTATGGGGTCTGAAAGATGTCTGCCTACATGGACATACAATCCTAGTGGGAGTGATTCCTAGTGGCTATCAGGATTTTCTGCTTGATAACCCTTTGAGTGCCAGAGAGATCTGAGTTGATTATTGGGAGTTGTTAGTATAAACTCTGCAAATGGGGGAAAAAAAAACTGCAGTAATCAGAAAATAATGTAGTATCTTAACATGTCCTGATGGGAGGAGAGATAAAATCCTCATGCTCTGACTTCATATTTGACATTGTTTATGCCAGATCATCAACAGTATACATCTATAAATTTTGTCCTTTCACCTTTATTAAAGAAATAGCATTTTGTATCCGTTTTGGATGTCAAATCCATGGAGGCGGACATGACAGTTGCTCACATTTTGCTCAAACTGAAGCAGAGTTTACAAGCCTACTTAAGTGCCCACTAAGGGGTTAACGCCCGCCAAACATTTTTTTTTATTTTTTAAAAAGAATCCGAAGTCCGCGAACGGCGTGCAGCCGCGAGGGGACCCGGATTTCCGGGACATACATGTTTGTCCTCTGTCCACAAGGGACATCCGCTCGGGACGTACATGTATGTCCTCGGACGGTAAGAGGTTAGTGCATTAAGAACCAGAAGGAAATGTAGGAGAACAATATGGAGTGAGAGGAGTTTGCGTCCTGTGGTCCTGCTATCAACTGTTATGTCTGCCTCTATGGACATGACATTGTGGACTGATGGAAGATGATACCTCTTGAACTAAAGAACAAAGGGAAAAATCCATAAGGGGCAATACAATTTTGTGGCCATAGTAAGTAAGCGCGGTGTTATTATTAGGAGGTATTCATTCTCCATTAATAGTGATTGGGATAATACCTGTGGGTATGATAGTGTTCAAAGCTTTGTCTCTGTCCACATTTGCCATTGATACTCCTTGAATAAAAACCAATATGCATGCCATTTGCTGGAATATTGAAACTGCATACTATGTAACTGATAAATTGTCTCAATAGATTTTTCAGTGGATACATTGACATACAGGTGATTTTTCAGTGAATACATTGACATACAGGTGATTTTTCAGTGGATACATTGACATACAGGTGATTTGCTCAGTGGATATATTGACATACAGGTGATTTGCTCAGTGTGACATAAATTGACATACAGGTGATTTGCTCAGTGTGACATACAGGTGATTTGCTCAGTGGATACATTGACATACAGGTGATTTCTCAGTGGATACATTGACATACAGGTGATTTGCTCAGTGTGACATACAGGTGATTTGCTCAGTGGATACATTGACATACAGGTGATTTGCTCAGTGGATACATTGACATACAGGTGATTTGCTCAGTGTGACATACAGGTGATTTGCTCAGTGGATACATTGACATACAGGTGATTTGCTCAGTGTGACATACAGGTGATTTGCTCAGTGGATACATTGACATACAGGTGATTTCTCAGTGGATACATTGATATACAGGTGATTTGCTCAGTGTGACATACTGGTGATTTGCTCAGTGGATACATTGACATACAGGTGATTTGCTCAGTGTGACATACAGGTGATTTGCTCAGTGGATACATTGACATACAGGTGATTTGCTCAGTGGATACATTGACATACAGGTGATTTGCTCAGTGTGACATACAGGTGATTTGCTCAGTGGATACATTGACATACAGGTGATTTGCTCAGTGTGACATACAGGTGATTTGCTCAGTGGATACATTGACATACAGGTGATTTCTCAGTGGATACATTGATATACAGGTGATTTGCTCAGTGTGACATACTGGTGATTTGCTCAGTGGATACATTGACATACAGGTGATTTGCTCAGTGTGACATACAGGTGATTTGCTCAGTGGATACATTGACATACAGGTGATTTGCTCAGTGTGACATACAGGTGATTTGCTCAGTGGATACATTGACATACAGGTGATTTGCTCAGTGTGACATACAGGTGATTTGCTCAGTGGATACATTGACATACAGGTGATTTCTCAGTGGATACATTGATATACAGGTGATTTCTCAGTGGATACATTGATATACAGGTGATTTGCTCAGTGGATACATTGACATACAGGTGATTTGCTCAGTGTGACATACAGGTGATTTGCTCAGTGGATACATTGACATACAAGTGATTTGCTAATTGGATATAATTTCTTAGCGTATACGTTGACATACAAGTGATTTATGTAGATTAAAACTAGTCAGGTTTAGACACAAAGGGTCATATTCTGTTAGCTAAAGACAAGCAATTCTGGAGAAATCCAACTGCACCATAGGGGAGACCTCTTGTATTAAGGAGGGGGGCGTAAAAGCCCAATTTAAAACCATGGCAATTTGGGGATATTTTATTTACTTTATTTTTGTGCTGAGACAAGAATAACTCTATATATTTATTTGCATTATACCCATGGCAAATCACCTATAAAATGTTGGGGTGCCCTGAAATGCCCAGATTGTGTGTGTTAGAGGTGCCTTAAAAAACATTTTGAGAATCGCTGCCCTAGAGACAGTACTTGAAACATGATACTTGTACACTTGATATGGAACTGTACAATCTAGCATAGTGGTTAGGTAGAACCAGTTAGGTTGTCCTGCAGTGAAAAACAAGTTGGGCTGGTCCTAGAGAGAGAGTGAGGTGAATCTGGCATTGACTGGCTTATTGGTTCACATCTCTGCTCACATTACACTGACTAGGAAATCTGCTTCATTCTGCACTTATAAGAGATGTTCAGACTGAAGGGAATTGAAAAGTTGAAGACCAGCTTGGGTCGTGGCTACCACTTCTATGGTGAGTTGACATTAACTGCTCTAAAAGGAAGGTGGAAGCTGGATTTGCTGCACTGGATAATGGATATTTTCTTTTCTCAGCTGGTTGTTACTGGGGCATCGTCTTTGTTTTTCAGTTATTCTCACCTAATTCTAAGAGAACAACTAGACATATAACTGGATTATTCTCATGGTAAAAACACTTACTAGAAACCCAATTGCACACTAATTTGTTCCTTTAAATGTTCTTATTAGAGAAAGTGAACCATCCATATGTTCCTGTTTGTGAAGACTTGTAAGAACTAATGGCCCATTAGGTGAAAGTTGAACTAATGTTCTTAAATCTATACATTTCTGACAGTCTCTGTCCCTCTTTCCCACCCTGATGCCCCTCTTTTTAGGAGATCAGACTGTGTGGTGTGTATAAAAGTGTATCACCCTGGTGTCCCTGTGTTTAGGAGATCAGACTGTGTGGTGTGTATAGACGTGTATCACCCTGGTGTCCCTGTGTTTAGGAGATCAGACTGTGTGGTGTGTATAGAAGTGTATCACATTGCTCCACAGCAATAAAACTCATATTAATCTTCATTACATGGATTTATAAATTAGTCTGTGTAAACAGAAAACCTTTGGTCTTGTTAGAAGTCCTTTATTAAGTTACACAAAGAGGTATCAATAGGTCATGAAATAGCCTAAAAGTTATTGGCAATGCCACGCCCACAGCAGCACCCCTTAAAACACACGTGTCCCTCTTTGGCAATTTGAAATGTTGGGAGGTATGTAACTGCATTTTCCCTAAAATTACAAATAATTTTCAAAGGGTATCTGATCCCATATCTCCCAACATTTTAAGCGGCTAAAGAGGGGTACTTTTGTTATAGGAGGGATTACTGTGTGAGTGGCTGGTGGATGGGCCCGAGAATTTTTAGGTTATTTCATGACCTATTGACATCTTCTGAATAAATGATCTAGAGCAAGACCATAGTATTTTATTTACACATACTTATTTATAAACCCATATACTGACGATTACACAAACATTAATGTGAGTTTTATTGCTGTGGAGCAGTGTAATATACTTATATACACACCACACAGTCTGATCTCCTGTACTGAGGGACACCAGGGTAAAGGGGAACAGAGGCATTTGGGTTTCAAAGAGGGACTGCGCCACCAAAAAAGGGACACTTGAGAGGTGTCACAATTTGTTGCACCATTCATGATTTCCTACCTTTCAGTGCTATTACCTTTAATACAGAAGCAGAAATGTTCACACAGACAATAATTACAGCTTTCTGACACATTCATGCATATGCCCCCGATGTACTAGGAAAAAGTGGTTCAATTCTGAAGCAAACCAGTTGCACCATAGGGTGCGAATAAAAATGTCCATTGATTTACATGGGGGCTTTAACACTTTGAATGCTAGGAAATTATCCAATTCATTGTGTTGGATACCTCCCTGATAGCAAAGGATTAAAGGGATAGTAATACTTGTACACATGCTTTAATATAGTTATTAAAACAATAAATCAAATGATCTAAGTATTTTTTTATAACTTGTTTAGTTTTAGTATAATAGCATTGTAAAGTTCCCCCCGCCCACTGCTTTTATCCACGTCAGCGGTCTAGCTGACCAACTTGTATTCTGGTCCCGGGACCGGATGGCTCATCTTCAGAGCCGAAATAACATTGTAGACCATTCTCATGAAGATTGTCTTTGTATGCAAAGTGTGCCTGCCTCAAACCAGACCGTTCTCAAGAACATTCTCTTTGTATGCAATGTTCTTTCGACTCTGCAGACGAGCCGTCCGGTCCCGGGACCAGAATACAAGTTGGTCAGCTAGACCGCTGGCGTGGATAAAAGGAATGGGGAGCGGGGCTTTAGAATGCTATTATACTAAAACTAAACTAGTTATGGAAAAAAAGACCTTTGATCATTTGATTTATTTTTTTAAAGAAAAACTATATTCAAGCATGTGTAAAGAAAGTATTACTATTCCTTTGAATGTTAGTTACCCAGTGGACTGGAGACCTCTCTAACATTCAAGGGGTTAAACCACCATTTAACTCTTTGAGCTCCAGTGAGGTATCTAATGCATTTGCAGCACAATGCAGTGTAGCTTTCTGGCACTCAAAGGGTTAAATCAATGTTGCTAATCTCTACATATATCCATATATAGCAGCATACATTCTAATCCCAAGAGTACATTTAGAGAAGGTGTCCATTTACCCAGAAAACCCATATCACTCTGTTGGATCTATGAGATCAGAGAGGCACAACTCTATAGCACACTGTAATCATAAACACTGCTGTTGTGGACACATCTATGCCAGGGATGGGCATTCTAAACTCTCCAGCTGTTGTTGGACTACAACTCTGTGCGCTGGCCATCTTATGATGGGTATTGGAGTTCCAAAAATTGCCTACTGCTTGTCTGTGTACAGGAAGTTGCAATGGATTGTGGGTGTGGAAATGCACTAATTAGATTCTAGGTATTGCTTTTGTATATTTTTTTTATTTTTCGGAAACCCTCTCTGCACATCCTGAGGTTGCCTCTGAAACTATAAATCATTCCTTGTTATTAGGAGCCTTTTAAGCAGGGGTCTTGATATAGCATGCACAGACACTGGAGATGTGTACATCTCTGACTGCTATACTTAATAAGTTTCATGATGCACTAAGTCTCCTGTTTTTATTTTCTTCCCTTTATTTATAATACACTGAAATAATGTTCTAAACAAGATGGGCCATGGGAGAGTATGATGTTTATTGGGTTAGTTGTGTGGACAATCTCATCTATTTTGTATAAAAACTCATAATGATCATGCTGGGTATGAGATTTTTTGTCCCCAACAGCTGTAGGGCTAAAGGCGTCATGTCCTGTTCTAGGAGCATAAACTTCTTAGTGAAAATTTGGAATTGGTGACATATTGCCCTCTGTTTTGCACATAAAAAGCCAATTCATCCCTTTTGTATGTTCTGATCCATGTTTCTAGACTAAGGAAAATATTATAAAAATTAATGTAATACTTTTTTTTTTTTTTTTTTTTTTTTTTAGTGGTTTGCAACGGGCAGATATGCAAATAAAACCTGTTGCTGATAGTGATGTGTTATAAACCAATCACAGGGCAGCTTTCTGAGGCTGCAGTCACAGATAAAGGGGGATGTTATTAGTCATTCAGAGAGGAAAGTTAAAATATATGAATACATGTTGTAACTTTTTATTTAAAGGAATAGTACATCCAAAAAGTCTAAACTAACTGAAAGATTGTCCCTGACTATCGATAACATGCTCCGACATACCTCCCGAATGTTCCTTTTTAAGAGGGACTGTCACTCTTTGAGACCCAAATCCCTGTGTCCCATCTTTCCCACCCTGGTGTGTGTCTCTTTTAGAAGATCAGACTGTGTGGTGTGTGTGTATACAAGTATCTCTCATTACTCCACAGCAATAAAACTCAAACTTATTTATAAATGATCCTTTTGGTTTTGTTCTAAATCATTTATTGAAGTGCCTTTAGCTGGTCATGAAGTAACCTAAAAAATCTTTGAAATGCCTCCAAATCCACCACCAGAAACTCTACCTAATTCAAAAGTGCTCCTCCTTTCTCCATTTGAAATGTTGAGAGGAATGCTGCAGTAGCTTAGGGGTGAATACTTACAGGTCAGGTGGCCTATCCTACAGTGTCAAACAAGGAGCAGAGACAACCAGCCTCCGCTTTTTTTTTGACAAATGACTCGTCTCAAGCTTCCATCAGGCAGTGTTTTTACCCAAATCCGAAATAACATCAATAGACACCGGCTGTGTGTATGGGGAAGCGTTGGCTCTTGGTAACCCTTTGAGTACCAGAGAGGTATCCAATGCATTGCAACTCTGGCACTTAAAGAGTTAATGTCAGTCACACACACACACACACATTATTTTAGTAAGGTTAGGCTTCTTGGGTATGTACTATTCCTTTTAAGAAACCCCAAAATGTTTGAGTGCCAGAGGGGTATGCAACGCATTGCTTTGAAATGCATTGCATAGCCCTCTGGCTGGGGTCGGATTGTAAAGCTATAAAGCTGGCAGAAGCTGATTCTGGTTCCGGGATCAGACGGAGGCTCTTCAGCAGCGCTGACATAGTGATACCTAAAAATAAATACTTCACTGGAATGGTCTACAACGTGTAGACCATTCCGATGAAGTATTTATCTGTAGATATCGTTATATCGGAGCTGCTGAAGAGCCGCGCCTGGTCAAGTGACCAGAATCTGCTTCTGACAGCTTTACAGCTTGTTAAGCAGAAAGGGGAGGTAGAAGAGAACTTTTCCTATATCTCTCAAACCATAACGGTTTGAGAGATACGAATAAGTGCAAGTACTCTTTTAATTGTATCTACCATCTAGTTAATATTTTTTTCTGACATTATTATCCCTTTAATGTATCAATTCAATTGCCAACCTCCAGCTGAAGTCTTCATCAGTGTCTGTGTCACAGCCGCAATGCCCGTGCTGGGTTCTCATCTACTCCACTCTTCGCCATGAAGACAGCAACAAAGTGTCCACACTTGAGCCACGTATTAGTGATTAAAAGCAAGATTTTATTCTGATTAATTAGAGATAGTAACACTTAATATGCAAAAAAATATTATATTTCAAGGTTGATCCTCCGAGTTTAACAAAGGTATTCGAAGTGCTGCGAGGTGATTTATTCAGAAGTTATTCTGGCTCAAACATACATTTTTTTTTTTTTTTTTTTTTTTTTTTTTTTTAGGTGCAATATCTCAATGGCCTGAAATTGTACAGTGGCGCTGTTGTTACACCATTCTATTGAGGTTTATAGTCGATTGACCAGAGCTGTCCATAGGATGATGTAGCAACAGCGTCACTGTACAATTTCAGGCCATTGGCATATTGCACCAAAAAAAAAATTCAAGTCCGAGCTACAATAACTTCTGAATAAATCACCACTCCACACTGCGAGTCCTCTTGTTTTACTCAGGAAGATAAACCATATGTATTTATTTGCATATTAAGTGTTACTATCCGTTTAAAAGCTCAAAAACACATATGAAGACAAAGGGTACGTCACCCCTCAGTAACTCCTGATGTGTTTTAGACTGCTATGGTCTTTACTCATAGGCAAATCAAGCTGGAATAATAGGAGTTTAAATAGACAACCCCCCCCCCCCCAAGACACACACACACACGCACGCACGCACGTATAATATCCAGACTGGATGAAAGTACTCCGTATGGAAGGATAAAGTCCATGCATACTGAAAAAGGGGTGAACACTTTCACACACACACACATATATATATATATATATATATATATATATATATATATATATAATTACAAAAATACTCAAATAAGGAGAGCGCTAAACCATACCTCCCATAATAATAAAATACACTTAAATATCAAAATATCAAATATTGTTTATTATACTAGACACCTATCTAGACCCCCATACAGTATGTAAAACAATATGTGTAAATGATATACTGGATCCGAGCTCAAGAGCCAGTATATAAAAATACCACATATAATAAAATGAATAATGTTAAAAAATATATGTATTAAAATAACATAAATCCAATAAGAATATGCGCAAACAAAAAAGAAAAAGAAAACAATCTCCCAATCAAGAGACCCAATGTAACAGCAACAGATGATATATAATAGTGTCCAATGTATCGGGATGTAAAAGTCCAGCTAGATACAAAATAACCGTTGAGAGCCAGTAAATGTAGCAACAACACAGTCTACAGTCTCCCGCCAACAACGGGGAAAAGAGCTGAGGTACCTCTATTACAGTTCCGCAAACATACTCACTCCCGACCACCGTAAGGGCAACTCGGCAGCCTGAAGAACACCAGTGAACAATACAGGAGGGTCAGCTGTAATTCTTCCAATAATGAATCAACCCTCAATATGTCACTTCCAACTGGATCCTAGATAGAGCTGCGTGTTCTGAGCCTCTTCTGCGGGCAGTGTGATGCGGTCAGCCATAGGCTTCACAGCTGTAAGCAATACAATCACTATACTGGCTCCGATCTAGCAGTATAAGCCGGAATCAGCATGCAGACGCTGTTGTAAAATGTACAATAGTACTTCTGTCGAAATAGGCGCTGTCACTAGGTCTCAATGAGTAAAGTTCATATGATATGGGGGCCCCTTTTTCTCTCCAACGCGTTTCGTGTTGTATAACACTTCCTCAGGGATGTGATAGATGTTATTTTAATACATATATTTTTTAACATTATTCATTTTATTATATGTGGTATTTTTTATATACTGGCTCTTGAGCTCGGATCCAGTATATCATTTACACATATTGTTTTACATACTGTATGGGGGTCTAGATAGGTGTCTAGTATAATAAACAATATTTGATATTTTGATGTTTGATATTTAAGTGTATTTTATTATTATGGGAGGTATGGTTTAGCGCTCTCCTTATTTGAGTATTTTTGTAGTTTTTGTTTTTGCCCTTAGCACTAGAGGGCTATAGGATTGTAGCGATAAACATACCTTATTATTATTATTATTATTTTAGTGTTTATTACGTAGTAGGATCATAGTGGGCGCCATTTCCCAGTATTGGGACCGATTTATTGGTTGTTTGTCTATATATATATATATATATATAAATATACACACATATATCTGTGCTAGTGTATGTTTCCATAGTATATGATCCATCAAAATAAAGAGGGACCAACCATATCAACAGTATTAACCCTTTCAGTGCCAGAGGGGTACGCAACACATAGCTTTGCAATACGTTGTATACCCCCTCTGGCACTGAGAAGGTTAATATTGTAGATTTTCATATCAAAGATACAAGACTCCTAGTGGAAGAAGCCTCACAATACAAAAAAAAAATACAGAAAGATCCAGAAACACTAATAAAACAGACTTCGATCCCATTCCACATTTAGTACGTTAGGTATTTGGTTATCTAATTTGTGTTTCCAGAACATTTCCTGTCTATCTGAACAAGCTATACTGCTGCCACCTCTGGGAAGTCTGGATCTTTTCTCAATATCTGAAATCTAAAGTGATCCAAATTGGAACCATGAGAAAGAAAGTATGGTTCACTATCAGAATGTCAGCCACATTGGGCACAAATAAAACAGCGCATTAAACATGTTGCCGCAATTAAAAGGGTGAGTTTCTCATATCTCTGGCTTAAAGCGTTGCACATTTTAATAGTTAACATTGAAAATTATAACCTGCACGCTCTACTGTGCATTTCATCTTGCAGCTCTTACATACAGCGCATGTAGGAATTGCACATCCAACCACTGCTAGTGCTTACATCCATATATGATAACCCTTTGAGCATGAGAGGTGTACACTTGCTTTGGAACCACTCTTCCACTGAAAGGGTTAACATACATGGGTGTAAGCACTAGCAGTGATTGGATGTGTGATTCCTACACATGCTGTGTGTAAGATGCAAGATGAAATGCATGGAGTATAGCAGTGTGTGTGCAGCCTGTACGTTATAATTTTTAACGTTAAGTATTAAATTGTGCTACGCTTTAAAGTGGAAGTACCACCCCGCCTAAACTTGCCCCTAAAGAATTACCCATTTGGCGACTAGCTGCTCAGTAGTGCTAGTCGCCAGAATTTTGAGCTCCTTTTAGAGAATTAATACTGCTCCTGGGACTGACAGGCAGGAAACAGAGCAGACATCTCTGCATAGTGACAACGCCTCCAAGAGCAGAATGGGACTGACAGCGCAGGTGCTCAGACGTCATTATGCAAAGATGTCTGCACTGTTTCCTGGCTGTCCTGGGAGCAGTAGGAATTATCTAAAACGAGGTAATAATTCTGGTGACTAGCAGTACTGAGCAGCTAGCCACCAGATGGGTAATTCATTAGGGGCAAGTTTAGGCAGGGTGGTAGTTCCTCTTCAATCTTGCAATATCAGAATCTCGCCCTTTTGATGTTGGCAAGATTCTGATTTTGTCCTTTTTATTGCAGCAACATGTTTAATGCTTCATTTTCTTTGTTGTCCAATAGTGTGCAACGTTTCAAAAGTAAACCAGACCGGATCTGGCAATCTGTGGTCTGGAATCCTCATTCTCTATTGCATTTAGATGTTCACTAATTCTGTCTTTTAATGAACGTATTGTAGGTCAAACATGGTAGACAATTAGTGACAAAGAACAGTTGATACAACAAAATCCTATAATATCAATAGTTTTAACTGAACTGCAAAACTTCTTGGAAACTTGGCAGCGCGTGCACCTGCCTCCACATTTATAAAAACCAGTTACCCGCATTTTTTTTTTTTTTTTTTTTTTTTTTTTTGACCAAGGGTACATGCTGGGAGCTAAACTTCTCCTAATGTAGGAGCTTTTGAACAAGTAAACCTATAATTCAAAATCTCTAACTCCTTGATCCCCATATAAAATGGGTAAAGGACCCTTAATGATATATACACATTTGTAGCCCTAATTGTACTGTGTTACAAATGTAATGGGCTGTTTATATGTGTTATGTTATAAGATACATTTATATTTTTTCTGAATGATTTGGCAATCGGATCACTCCAATCCATTTTGTCTACCATATTACTGGCTTTTCCAGTCTGTGAGGATGAATAGCCACGAGCCTGAAGTCACCCAGAAAGTAATTCTGCATGTGCCTGTACATATACTTTTCAAACAAATAAATCTGCGTTTAGGAATATTGTCGACCAGATATATTTGGATGGCATGTAATAAGGTGTTCCCTGAACAAGGTTTCCGGAACACATCAACAATAACAAGGCCTATTGATACATTACTACTAAGGGTCAAATCCAAAAAGTCCATAGAAGATTTTTGCTATTACATGTGAAACTCAAATCACAATTGTTAGACTTCAAATACTCAACAAACTGCTCAACTTGATCCTCATTACCACACCATATAAATATCAAATCATGAACGTATCTAAAAAGATACAATATATGGTTTGAAAGGGTTACCAACAACAAAGACATGGGGCCATTCCTACCAGCCTACAGACAAGTTGGCAAATGATGGCTCAACCTTGGCATCCATGGCAGCTCCATGTCTCTGGAGACAGAACACTCCATCAAAAAAAAAAAATGTTGTGCTGTAGCAGATATCTACCATGTAGTCTCATAATACATAGATGTAGAATATACTCAAGATTTTTGTGGGTAACATGAGTGCCTATGTATAATCCGCACCCTTGTTTTCCCCCTGGACTCACAAAAAAATAATAGCTTTTGGGCTTTGATTCCCATCTTCCACCCGCTGCATTCCGCTCCCAGCTTGCCTTCCTGCTACTCACCCCCTCTGCAGTCATCTGTGATAGCTTCATAGCGGGCGACATGCTTCCATTTGCCACCATCCAGCAATGACCTGTGAGGACCTTTTAATTTAAGCCAATGGTTATGCCCTTAGGCACTCATGTTACCCCCAAAAATACCGTACATCCAGTGCATGGAGATGTATGCATTGGATCTAGGTATTTTCCTGCAAGGACCTTGAGTTCCTCAAAGGGCACTACCATTTGCTTAAATTAAAAGGTCCTCATAGGGCATTGCTGGAAAAGGGCAGTAAATGCAAACATGCCTCCCACTGTGAAGTTATCACAGATGACTCCTGGAGGGATCTTACAGGAAGTGCTCTCTGTGCCTGCGCTGTCAGTCCCTTCTCGTACCATATGGTACAGTGACAGTTGACCGCCAATCCTGGAGTTGAAGGGAACGGAAGGGAAGGGAACAGCGCAGACATCTTGCAGAGCCAGCATCTCTGAGTCTGTGCTGTTCCCTGGTGCCTGCCTAGTTAAAAGGTGATTTTTTTTTCGTTATTGCAGCAATTCGTTTTATTTTGAAACATAAATCTGTCTATATCGATAATGTAACTATGCTTTGCGGAGCTATCTTAATCATGTGACAGTTCCTCTTTAAAAGCACAATTTATTTTTACAGGAATTTTTATGTCTGTAATGGTGCAGTTGGTTTTCACCACAATAATGTTTGCTTTTGTAAATATGAGTTGTTGTTATTTATGTTTGTGTTTATCTGATCAAAGCATAAGTCAGCCCCATTAGATCAGTTGCCCCTTATCACAGCAGTTTCTGGCACTCACTCCGGCACTGTGTTACACTTTTCTAAGCTGGTGGCAGCATTATTATTATTGTTTATTTATATAGCGCCAACTAATTCCGCAGCGCTGTACAATTGGTAATAGACATACAGAGGTATTGAGTAGTACAATCAGATGTGGAGAACAGGAGGATCAGAGGGCCCTGCTCGTGAGAGCTGCATGTTTATGGGCATCCTGTAGCTCACTTGTGCCCACTGTTTATTTTATATGCAATATTATATTTATGTTTATTTTGTATTCTATATTAATGTTGATCTCTTTACAGGGAAAAAGTCCCATGATCCTCGGGAGTATGACCCCCTCACACAGGCAGACAGTGATGAGAGTGAAGATGACCTTGTCATTAACATCCAACAGAATGGGGTACAGAATGGAAAGGGCACTCGAGGCACTTTTCATGACCCAGACTCCGATATTGAAGAGGTCTCCAAAAGAGTCCAGCAGAGGCCAGTGGACATGAAACAAGAAGGTCTGTCCCCATCAGGAGGACTGGATCCTGAACTGAAGGCCACATCATCACTGGTATCAAATATAAGGACCTCAGTGTTTATTCTTACAGTGGTCATCTCCATGATCATGGTACTTGTCTGCGCTTTTCTCATTCCCTGTCCTCACAGCGATCAGAATAACTTCTGGACACTCCCTGTTGGCCAAGAGACAGGTAAAAGGCATCTAAAATGGGTGATATAGTCAGATATTAGGGTAGAATACAGGAAAGTGGTGTTTCAGCTGTTTTTTTTTTTAAAGTCATAAATCTGTGTTATTTGTGATTGCTGACATTTTGATGCAGGAAACAGAAACCTTCTGATGCTGAAAAGCACATTCTCCTAAAGTCATGCGTGAGCGCATTGAATGTATGGTAGGTCCTGACAGGGCTGCTCAGAGGAGTTCGGAGAAAGGAAGAAGCGGGCAGCTAGTGCAAGAATGCCGCCCGCTGTCCCTGTCTGACGGCTGCCTATAATTACAGAGGGGGAATCCTGGTTATCAAGGTGGCTATTTAATGGGTTTTTTATGCACTATTGCTGCACAGAGGAAGCAGGCGGTGAGCGCAGGGATACCGCCCGCTACCTCCAGATGGGGGTTGCTGGACTTAATATTTTAGTTTAATTTTTTACTTGTGTATAATACGGACCCCCCACTTCACATAAGGTGAAATGGGGTAAAAATGTGCGTATTATACCCGAGATTTTACGGTAATTAGCATTTCAGACTAGCCTTGCAAATAAGGAAAGATGTCACATAGATGTTTATCAAACCATGAGCTGAAAAACCTGTAACATCATTATTATTCGGAACTATCTGTTCACACTAGACCAGTTTTAGACATGCAAGTATCGAGTGTTTGTGTACTGTAAATATGCAGACTTGTTTAGTGTAAACTGTCAGTCTCATACTGTTTGTGTCTGGACAGAATTGTAGTAATTTAATAAAATCCAGTTTTCTCTTTCGTCTAAGGGCTAAAATAGCTTCCTCTAGGGGGTAGGGCACTTGCAAAGCAGAATCTGTGGTAGTCCTGGCTTCTTTGCTGCACTCTGTCCATTTTTCATTTTATTTCTTCATTCAGTTACACTTTTTTTTTTTTTTTTCCCTTTTTAATTTATGGGACTTGGACATAATGTTTTTTGCACCATAACATCTTTAAGATGGTCTACGGCTACCATCTTGGTTGAGGAGTCTCAGTTCCTCATGTCTCATCTGATGTGGGACTGCAGGAGTAAGACTACACTTTTTTGGGCTTCCTTTTTCTGCTTTGAGGGGTCCTTAACTGTCCTGTTGGCATTCTGCACAGGTGGCTGGAAAGCAGCTGTGCCATTTTTTGTGTTGAGGTGCATGTTTCCTCTAAGGCCTCATTTTCCAGGGCTTCTGAGAAAAGTAGGGGAGGGGCAACGGCTCCTACTCTTCCTTTCCAATGGAACATCTCTTCCAGGAGGCACTCTGCTCATCGGCCCTTCCCTGTGGACAGGCACTTTCCTAAAGCCTGCCAGTGGGCAGTTAAATATGTTCTGTGTTACTGTCTGTGTGAATTGTTGGTTGTTTATATCGTGTCAGATCACAAAGGGGACAGGGGTAAGTCAAAGGCCACCAGGATCCGGTGCTTGCAGCAGTGGTCCGCTCTATAGTTTGTCATGGTAGACTCCCTAATGGTTAAACTAGACCATTATATCCCTATTTTTATGTGACCTCTCTGACTAGCTCTGGGGACCTCCTTCCTCTGAAGAAGACTATTTAATGGGTTAATACCATAATTTTATACTATAGTGGTCATCCCTTGAGACCAGGGTCATTACCCCCCCAAAGCGAGAGGGCTATTCCTTGTTGAGGTCGACTTTAATTCAGTAGAGGAATATTCCTCGATTGAGGATGAGGAAACAGGGGGATTTCTTTGAGGAAGACAAGGGCAGCTTGGTAGAGGGTCTGATTCAGGCAGTGTTAGAGATACTTAAGGTCCCTGAGACCTCATACTCTGGTTCTTCATCCCTGTGCTTTTTTCACAGGCATAAAAGGCATACTGTTCACTTCCATCCCTATAAATCCCCTGATTGGGTGAGAGTTGAAAAGTGGAATTTGCCTGATAAGTAGCTATTCATCCCCAGACATTTTTCTCTCTGTCTTTTTTTTATCTACTACATCATTACAGCAATGGGCCACTCCACTGGCAGTGGGTCCCCCTCTTTATTACCTATCTAAACACACAGCATTACCAGTTCTGGATCAATCTGCTTTCAAGGATCAGGCAGATAAATGCCTGGATTCTCTTCTCAAAATGGACTTTTCAGCCTCTTGGGCTGCCTTGTGCCCTGGATTTGCTAGTGCATGGGTATTAAGTGTAGTGGCTCTTTGGTGCAAACAATTGTTGGAAGCGTTCCACTTGAATGCTTCCAAGGGGGGTATTGTTTTTTCCATCTGTAAAATTTTGAAGCACTGCATATATTTGCAAGACAACCTTAGATACCATTAAGTTCATTGGTAAATCATCAGTGCTGTTAGTCGCAGCATGTTGCACTCTGTGGTTGAAGATCCAGGCAACTGATCAGTCTTCTGAAAAGTGCCTTATTTGGACAAGCAGCTCTTTGCCCCAGAACTTGATAATGTCATTAGCCATCCTACTGGGGATAAGAGTTCTCTGTTGCTCCAGATTGTTTATAAGCATCCATTTTTTCTGTGGAACTTGTGCTTGTTTTCCACCTCATCCCCTTCTGTGAACCATGCCCATCCACACCCTAAACACAAACGACCTGGTCAGACAACTGTGTCGTCTCTCCTGTGTGATGTCTCTCTCGGCCCAAACAAGGGTGGATCTTTGTTGGTGGCTTCAGGACTCACTTGACGGTGGGTTGTCATTTTGTTATAATGCATTCGCCCATAATGACACCTTGGACACTTGTCTGAAGGGTTGGGATGCCTCTTTCAGCTCATAGACCACTAGAATATTCTTTCAGTCAGTGTGCTAGAGCTGCAATTTTTCTGACCATTCAGCATTGGTCCCAGTTGCTTTGCAGGCTGCCAGTTTGGTTTCTGTCTGACAATGTCATGGCTGTGGTGTATGTAAAAGGCCAAGGAAGGACGAAGTGTGGCCCTATGGTCAGTCCATCTGATTGACTGGGAAGAAGCTAACTCAGCCTGACACACTGAAGGGAAGGCAGCAGCAATCAACAGCCGAGTGTCAGACCAGATCAGTCAAACCATGACAATGGCTTTTGAAGCCAGTATTCTTAGGAAGAGAGATTTTTTTCCTGACCATGCTGAAGGTCTGTAAACTGGTTTCAGTTATGGTGTATCATAATATCATTGTTTTTCAAAATGTATGGCAACCAGGGATCATGACCATGTCCTTCAGGCTGTTTTGGCTTTTCTCCTGGATGGTCACCATAAGGGACTTAATCATCATCAAGGTCCAGATTTCTGCCTTCTCTGTCCTTTTTCAGAAACTCATTGCCTTGCTGCCAGATATCCACACTTTAGTTCAAGTGGTGACACATATCTACCCTGTCTTTCAGGATCCCGCTCCTCCATGGAACTTAAATCTGACCCTTTGGGTGCTTCCAAAGGATCATTCTGGGCTTTAGGCTTGTGTGTGTCTTGGTTTCTTTTCTCTGTAGAGGGTTTTCCTTCTTTTGATTGTGTCTGTCCATGTGGAGAACTTAAGACTTGTGTCTTTTTGACCACTTTCAGACTTTTCAAGTGGACTAAAGCGCAAATGGGATTTTTGTGTACTCGCCAATAAATCCTTTTCTCTTATTCCTTGTGGAAGATGGGACATCCCTCCATGAGAAAAATATGTTTAGTTCTGGGCAGGGGTATCCTTTGGATTTCTTGTATAATGAGCTCCTTCCTGCCCTACTTCTTCTTCTTCTTCCTCCATCTGTGCTATATGTTGAAACTAAGGCTGCTACTGCTGACCAGGAGTAATGTGGAGCTCTGTTTTGCTGGTTCCCTGCCTTGTAGAGCAAGCCAGTTTACCCCATCGTTCCACAAGGACTAAGAGCAAAAGGACTTATCTGTAAGTGCACAAAAGGAACATTCTATTTGTGGTAAGTGACCCATTTTATTTCCTAAAGTATAACAGGTTGTAGTTAGAATTGCAGTCAAGAAAGCAATGCATGTCTGGGGTAGGAAATTTGAATGTATGGAACTCTGTCCCACTTCTGTCTTCTGTTTATCCTCAGGTGTCCCTTCTCCTCTTGAACTTTTTGATGTGAATAAGGATGGTGCTCCTGATGTCTTGCTGTTTTTGTCTTCTCCAAGCAATGTGTCCCATGGTAAAAAATAGAGGACTATCATATAGGTTGAAATTATTGGTCCTATTTGACTTTCACCTTGCCTTCCTTCCTTCATTATGTCCTCCCTATCTTCACTTGTCTACCATTTGCATTAATTCCTGACTGTATTCTTTCATGTCTGCCTTTATTCCCTTGTATATTCCTTTCTATCTTTCTGTATGCTTCCTTCCCTATCATACTGCCTGTCTTCCTGTCCTAGCTGACTGTCTGCCTTCCTTTACTTGCCTTAAAGCATTCTTTCCTTTACTACTTTCATTTCCTTATCTTGTTGCCTGATTTAATTTTCTTGCCTTGTTGCGTGCCTCCCTTGGCTTGCCTATATCTTTCTTTCTTTTTTTTTATTGCCCACACCAACATACATCTTGAATTTTCTCCATCTGCTTTATGCAGGTAACTCAAAACATCAGCTGTCCATATTGGCAGTCTCTGGAATTAATAGCAGTGTCCTGTGGAGCAGTCGTGTGCAGGAGGATGTCAGAAGTATACATTGTGGGCAGCTCACCCTGGAGTCTCAGGAGAATGAGACTTGTCTTTTAACTGGAACTTCCAAACTTCTTCAGCTGGTCAGCGCTTCTTCAGGTACCAGAGATCTCACTCCATACACCAAAATACTTTTCAATGTTTTTATTTTTAAGCAATTTTAGTTCCATGATCAAATATCTGCATCTTTCTCTTATCTTTTGGAAGGAGTACCACTCTGGACCATGAGTCCACGATATGTGGCCAGCGGAACAATGGCTGCTCCTGCTGTGTTCCTACCAGATCTGGATGGAGACAATAGTAATGACCTACTGGTACTCACCATTGGAGAGACCCAGGTAACAATTTCTGCAAGACTACCTCCAGTGTAACTTTTTTTCATCACAATTTTCCAATTGTTTTCTGATACATTTAAAATGTTGTTTATCTTGTTTGTTACTATGCACATTATGGGATCCCATTGAGAAAGGAGCTTATTAAAGATGTTTTTTAAAGGGATAGTAATACTTAAGATGTAAAAAAATATATATGTTGTAGGGTTTATGGCCCTGAAGAAAACAAGGATACTCCCACTGCTGAGATATTTTATTAAAAAATTATAACAGCTCAAACTTGAATTTTTTTTTTAGGTGCAATATCACAGTGGCGCTGTTGCTACACCATCCTATGGACTGCTATGGTCTGCAGACCATAGAAGTCCATAGGATGGTGTAGCAACAGCGCCACTGTGATATTGCACCTAAAAAAATCAAATTTGAGCTGTTATAATTTTCTAATAAAATATCTCAGCAGTGGGAATACCCTTGTTTTACTCAGGGGGATAAAACCTACAACATATATATTTTTTTACATTTTAAGTATTACTATCCTTTTAAACTAGCCACTGAAAGGGGTTCATAGAAATGTCCAACCGTGTATATAGTAATATATGGCTGCAAACCCACTCGTGTCACTGTGCTGTCCAGATCACCAACCAATCGTGAATTAGAAAGCTGAGTAAAGTGAACTACTGATTAGGTGTATGGTGTACTTAAATGAGAGTGCAGTTGACACATGAATTTGGTCACAGATTAAAATTTGCTACCAATTAGTTGTACAACTCACACATGTAGGCACACAGTCGTGCAGTTATTTGTTATTTAGACCATGTACCAATTTAGTAGCCATGTTTTGAGTAGTCACTAATTTATGATATGCTTTTGGAGATATGGTCTTCAAAGCTGCAAATCAGACTCTATAGATCATAATTTAGACTTCATTAAAAGTAGCTTTACAAGAAGCCCCCTGGGCACTCCTGGCAAAATCTCTGCAGTGACTTTGGTAGGACTGGGCAGATGCATGGAACACAATGGTTCACATGAACAAAAACACTACAACACAGCCACATACACACACATGCGCATGTACACTGTGCAGTATCCTCTGACCCCTGCCTGCATGGAACACAATGGTTCAAATACTACAGCACGCGCACACACACATTTTACATTATTCTCCCCCACCAGCTTCATCCATATTTCATCGAGAAGCCTTCTTACCTATCAATAATGCTGTTCCCCTTCCCATTCACCACCTCATTATGTCTTCCTTAGATTCCATTTGTTGCCTTATCATGTCTTCCCTTATTTCCTTGCAATGCCTCCTCATGTCTTCTCTCCCATTAAGTCTCATCAGGCCTTCCCTCTCTCCTGTATGCCTCCTCACTAGGTATTTCATCCAATCCCTCACATTTGCCTTATCAGATCAGTGATTTTGACAGGTGAATAGTAGAAGTTTCCAGCCCTAGTATTCTACATACACACATACAAGTATTTCACTTATATTTATTTTTTCAGTATTTTACACAGTGACAGTCATGCATTCCCTGATATTTTCATACACCGATAACCACGCTCATTCTCATATTTGCAAACCTAGAGCCATGGGCACACCCACAGCTCAAGTCATTCACATACTCCTACTTCCTCACAGCAACAGCCATTTGACAGCATTGCCCCCCAAGGGCTGAAGCAACTCAAGCTCCGTTTCTTCTAGATAGAACTTCCTACAGCTGTCACTGGATGCATAGGTAGAAGTGTCCACACTGTAGACCATTATGCAGCGATTATGTATTGCAATTTATTCATACAGTATACAATCACAACAGACCTGTTTGTATATTGAACAATTAAAACTGCAGAGCACTATACACTACAGGGAAAGCTGCTTATTGTCAGCTGTAACAAAAAGTGTCATCTGTGGTGGGACTTGGTGGGCAAAACGTACATGTATATACAAAGATAGGTAATATAGGTCTACCATTTCATATTATAAGACTTAGTTTCTCTCCCTCCACCAACACACACCCACTGATTTAATCACTTTGTCACATAATGAAATGACCTCTTACACATGAAATTAATGTTACACCCATGACCACTTATTATATAATGAACCTATTTGGGCAAATGTATATTATTAGTTCTGTAGGTATAGACATAGTTAATGAGCACGCAATGGCTTTGGTCTACAACATAATTGAGCTGAAGATCCTGTTTGGTGACAGGAATTAGGGCTCAATAAAACTCTTCAGTAAAAAAAACTGACTGCCATTACATATGTAATTTGTTTTCCTTTCCCTGACTCTTGGTTGCTGCACATAGAAGCTGTTTAGTTTGCATTCCTTATGAAGTTGTGATTGATTGATTGCAGCTGCAAACCTTCCATGTGGCTTAGCCATAAAACTGCAGTATAGTAAATGAGAAGTCAAATTTTAGAAAAGATGAAAATAACTGTTATATATTTTATTCTGTTTGTAAAAGTGAAAACCATTAAAACATTTCTCATCTCATTTGTAGCCAGATCTGGGATTCCTGCTGGTTTCTGGTCGAACCGGAAAACCATTGGGAGAAATGGTGAAATATGGTATCATGGGAGAAGGCAAATTAATAGGGCCCCAGGTCCACTACACCAGCCAGGGAGCCATTTACATCCTGTACGGGTTTGGTAAGCATTCACTTTTCTAATTTAAAGCCAGTATTTAAACCAGTGATGGGCAACAGTAGTTCATGGGCCTTCAATGAGTGGACCAAATGCAGCCCATCTGACTCCAGGGTGTGTTCCGGCTGAGATTCTAGCAAAAAAAATAATTAAGTAGCACAAATTAAGTAGACTGGTAAGGCCTAACAGACTGACTTTACTGTACAGTTCCAGAATAGCTGTCTGTTTTATATCAGTATTGTCATTGACTTGTTTAGTAAATAAATCTATATTTTTTACTAGCGGACATGTTATTTGCACCATTGTTATCACTACAAAAAATTAATGAAGCCCTTACACGCGTGGCTTTTTTAAAGTGGATGTGTCACCTATGGACAACATCACTTAAATAGTTATGTTATATATCAAATAATACAAAAACATTATTAATTTTTTATTTACAGTTTTGGTTTTATCTAAATTTAACTTACAAAGTCTGTCCCCCAGCTATTTCCGCAAGCACTGCGGTTACCTGCTGTGTAACCATAGCTCGATATTCTGCCTCTTCTCTCTTACCTCCTCCAATGATGGAGGCTTCTGTCTGGAAATTTGGAGCAATCTCATTGGCTAGCTATTGATCAGTGCCAATGAGACCACTCCTGCTTACAGACAGAAGCCTCCGTCATCGGAGGAGGGAGGAGAACAGAGGCAGGGTGTCGGGCTGCAGTCTGTGTGGAAGTAGCTACAGCCCAGACTTTGTAAGTTAAATTTAGACAAAACCAAAACTGTAAATAAAAAATGAATAACATTTTCATATTTGATATATAGCATAACTATTTAACTGATGTTATCCATAGGTCACGCATCCACTTTAAACATCCCTGCAATAGTTGGTTACATTGTAGCCCTTTGCAGGAGTGTAATTGTATTATGCAATTGTTTAACCCACTTAATGCAAGGGATTGAGCAGCCCTTTGCTTCCCAGTGCATGTTACACCTATCTGAGACACAAAGGGATAATTGCTAATACCTACAGCTTATTTAGACCCTTGGATGCTACATAAATCTCCAATGCATTGTAGCAGGCTTACCCATGACCCTGGTGACTGTCAGGTCATACCAGAGTTTTGTATTTGATTAGTGGTTAGTTTGTAGAAGCCTGACCATTATGTCTAGCTCCAATAGTCTGCTAAGAACTATGTCAGTTCCACTGGGTGTCATTTACAGTCATTTTTTTCTATGTAAATGTAAAAAGTAATGTAAACAGGATGCGGCCCCTTCAGCTTTCTCTTACAATACTGTTTCACGTGACTTCCACCTACTAATCCTTTAATGTTTTAACCCCTTGGATTCTAGAAACCACCTCAAAGTACTGTAAAGCAATGCATTAAAGTTTTCTCTAACATTCAACCACTTAATGACCTTACGTTGTCACATTATCATTCGTGCTGTTGGACAGTCTTACAATAGCTATTAAACGCTGATCTTATTATCCTTTATTTAGAAATGGACAAGACATCAGCTTAAAGGGATAGTAATGTTTTATAATAAAAGCAGCTCTAATTAATCATCATAGTATTTGGACTTTGGAGAGTGTTATTTCAGTTCTGTCAGAGTTGTAGTTCAAGAGTAATTCAATGACAAAGTCTCCCCCTCCTGCCCATTTTACTGATGTCACACTGCTCAGCCAGATCAGAAGGGAGGTGCCCAGGCAGACTGCAGAGACGGACAATCTTCAATTAAGATAAGGGAAAAACCTGAAAAACTTTTCAAGGGGGGCAGGGTTTTCATTGTTTTCTAGAAAGAAGATTGTCCCCTTCTGTTATCTGTCTGGTCTTACAACCAGATTCCACATCTTTGAAGAGATGGCTTACACTAGGTAAAAAGGGCGGGAGGGGAAACTTTGCTTGTGAATATCTCTCAAACCATAAAGCTTTGAGAAATAAGACTTATATCGTTCTTCATGTTTTTTTTTAATGCCTACAAAATAAAATAAAGATGAAACGAAGTATTACTATCCCTTTAAATGAAAAAAAATATATATTTACTGTACAAACCAAAATATGTACAAGTGTTTTTAAAAAAACAAAACAAAAAACTAAGAGCTCAATATAATACAGGCACAGGAACTGGTTAATAACATATCACGACACTTTGTAATACGGTATTAACCCTTTGAGTGCCAGAGGTGCATTGCTTTGCAAACCGTTGCGTGCCACTGTGGCACTCAAAGGGTTAAGAAACGATCCCCCCCCCCCATACATATAATGAAAGCATTCTTGTGGTAAATCTGTGGTATCAATACAATGTCCAGTAATTACAGATGTTAAATGTCACTGTCTGTGATCATAGGATATAGATTTGATGTCACGAAGACATGTAATGGCAGTTGAAATGTTAATATGTGATGTGTTAATTTGTCCATTAATATGATATTAACATGTCCCAAATATTTCAATATTAATGTCCGATATTAATAACTGGACAGTACACAGTTGTAAGGAAAAACAGAGATGTTATGGAGAATGGTTTCTTTGTCCGAATCATGGATTACACAGGCCTGTCAAGATGTTAATTTTGAGGTGCACCTAACGGTCTATAACAATACTGTTTAGGCAAGCAGAACAAGGTCTTGTATTCAGTTCTGCAGGGTACTAAGACTTACTGTAAAATCTCACTTATCATACTCACAATTTTGCCCCTTCTTCCCTTATGTGAAGTTGGGGGTGCACATTATACATGAGAGAAAAATTCATAGACCTCCTCAAGTCTGCTCCCCTCCACCTCTTTCCCCTCCCTCTACTCACCCCCTTCGGAGGCATCTGGGACATTTGTGCAGAGGGCTTAAAGGTCACTAGCAGTATCTTGAACGAACACCGGTCCTCACATGGATATCCAAGATGCCCCCTGGAGGAAGTGAGTAGAGGGAGGGGAAGGTGGGATAATATTGAAGTGGGTGGAGGGAGAGAAGCAGACAAGAAACTACATTTTTTGGTGGGTAGAAGGAGGGAAAACAAGGCTGCGTATTATACATAGGCTCTTTTGTTTTCCCCCAAAATTTTGGGTTTAATTTACACCTACGTATTACACCGGAGATTTTACAGTAAACTGTCTTTGTGGCTTAACAATAGTTTGTTACCGACTTCACTCAGGCCTTCTGATACCACTAGTTATCTAGCACATCTCTCTGCAAATGCACACTCTCTTCCTGTCTGTTGGCGACAGAGATGGTTCTTTGCAGCATCTTCTCCTTGTCCAATTTGGGCTTGATCTTAGACAGACAGTTTCCCTTGGGTCCCACAAAGCTGTATTGTATGTAATATTGAATTTATAAGAGCAGCTTGCTTTTGTTTCTTCTTAGACTTGCCCAACACATTTTGAAAGTGCTCTACTTCCTTAATCTGGGGCAAAACCAGGCATCATTTAATATGGGAGCATAGCTCAATAAAGTGGTTGCACATTAATTAACCGTATGATATATATGTGAAAGTGCCAAACAGGCTAACAAATTTAAACCGACCAGTGGTTGTACATATTCAGACATTCCCAGTTCATAGTTAATTTCATTTACCTGCATTCTTTCCCGGGTAAATATCCACTTGGATTCCAACGTGGACAGAGCAGCAATGTGATTACCCACCCTCTAATTTCTGATGACTTTTTTTCTATTTAAAAAAAAATAAATAAATAAGGATCAGAGTTGTGAAATTGCTTGAAATGGGTAGAAATGCTGTATTTTTCTGTATGTTCATGTACTCAATTTTTACTTTTTTTCTTGTAATGTATGGTTTGACACGTAGACTGGAGAACTTAGATTATATATGTAGTATCACACATTATGAAGGACTTTATCATACATTATTTTTTCCAGGGTGCGACAATTTATCGATTTTATTATCAGTTTCCAACTTTTCTGTTGCATGCAGCAGATCTGGACTACACTAATTCACCTTTTTTGTTTCCATTGTATCTGCCATTAACACATCCTTGGGCAAGGAATTCCACAATTTAACAGACTTTACTGTAAAACAACCCTTCCTCTTCTAAATTGAAACCTACTTTCCTCTTATCTCAAGGGGTGGCCCCTGGTTATTTGATCCGGATTTAGATATTATACCAGAAGGTTTAAGAATGGACAAGACTCCTTGTTTTAATATTGCTAATGAGTGATTGAAGTCAGATTGTCAATATATAACACGTAAATGTTTCTGTGAGGTTATGAGATTATAATTGGAAAAATTAAGCATACAGAGAATGACCTTAAATAATGAGTAAAATGGAAAGGGTTAAAAATAAGTGGGACATTTTAAAAATTTGTAAAGGGAAAATATAAAAGTTCAGCAATATCAAGAAGCTTTTGAAACCACAGGCAGAAGAGAAAAAGATATAGGATAGCAGTGTTAAATCTGATAACTAAGATTTTCATTCTAATAGATTTGCACTACTAAATCAAGAGTTTACAGTAGCTAAACAAGTTAAAAGTAAACAAAATCAGATTATTTTTGGAAGAAGGTATCCATTAATAATGATTAATTAATAATGAGAGCAATATAAAAAAGGTGATCAGTATTTAAATTGGTGAAAAAGATAATTGACAGAAGGGGACAAGAGTTATTGGAAAATTAAGTCAAAATAGCCAGGAGATGCACTTAATCCAGCAGAAAGGCAAGTTCTGTCCAAGGGGCAAAAATTTTCACTTGCAGTATATTTTTGTAAATTTCAAGTGGGTGCACCCTTTTTCCCTCTTAAGTCTTATGTGGAACACCGGAACTACGAATATAGTATCCTCCTGCAGGAGGGCAGGACACTTGCCTTAGAAGGCACTCAGAGGCAGAGACTTCCTCCCTGCTTCACTTTACACCCCACCATTCTATCTCCATTTTGAAAGCGACTTTCAAAGGAGTTGGTTCAGGGAAAATATTCTAGTGTTTTTTTTTGTTTTTTTTTAACTCTGCTAGAATGGGGCTGTGTAATTCCCCCCCCCCCCCCAGGTGGATTCCTATCCCAGGCCTCCATTGCCTGTTTGAACCAGTGCCTAGACTTAAAGGGATAGCAATGGTTCAGTATAACCTAAGCAATCGTTCCTTATAGTGTATACTATTGCTCTCCGATGTTGGCAGTGTTTTCTATGAAATTACATTAGAAAGTGTCCATCGCACCCCTTTTCTCTATTATAAGCCACCTCCACTCAGATCAGAAATCCAGTCATTGTACTGGACAGATCACAGCGTGGGACAATCTTCCTTCTGTCAGAATAAGGAAAACCCTACCCCCTCCCTTGACGAAGGGGAGCAGGATTTTCCTGATACAGACAGAAGATTGTCCCTCGTCATGACCCACTTTCAGCTCTGAAGACAGAAGACCGATGTATAAATAATAGAGGCGGGAGTGGACACTTTGTAATATCATTTAATTGAAAATGGAAATCAACATTGCCAACGTCTGAGAGCCATAGTATAAACTATAAGGAACAATGGTAACTTAGGTTACACTGAAGCATTACTAACCCCTTAAAGGGACTTGGGTCTGTTAGAGAATGGGATTTTGATGTTACGTTTAACACTTTAAAGGGATAGTAATGTTTCATAAAAAAAAGCAGCTCCTATTAATCTTCATAGTATTTGGGCTGTGGATTGCGTTATTTAAATACTGTTTGAGTTGTAGTTCAGTAGTAATTGAAAGATAAAGTATCCCCCTCCCACCGCTTTTACTGATGTAACACTGCTCACCTCAGAGCAGCAAGACTGTCCGGATAGATCGCAGGAAGGGACAATCTTCAGTGAGCATAAGGAAAAACCTGTTTGGGGGGGGGCAGGGTTTTCCTTATTCTCACAATAAGAAGATTGTCCCTTGCTTCGACCTGTCTGTTCAAGAGACCAAATTCCACATCTGAGGGGAGGTGGCATACACTAGGTAAAAGGGGCGGGAGGGGGATACTTTATCATTCAATTACTCTTGAACTACAACTCTGACATTATTGAAATAACTCTATATGGTCCAAATACTATGAAGATTAATTGGAGCTGGGGTTTTTTTGTGAAACATGACTATCCCTTTAATGGCTATTAATAGTTTTTACTTTAGTTACTTTTTTTTTTTTTTGCTTAATGCACTTTTGTATTTTCTAGGGAACGTACATGCATTGGCATTAAGAGAGATTTATGCACAGGCTAAAAATTGGGACAGTTTCCCAAATGTCCTGCAGAAAAAGGATCCGGACTGGGAGAAAAAGAAGACACTTAACCTGTCTCAGCTAATCAGTGTCTACAGGTACAGAATCTAGTTTAGTCTAGGCTCTGAAATGTGTTTGAGAATAACTCGTGTTTTGCAGGAGTAAAATACTACAACTAATATACATGTTTGTGCAGGTAGTAGGGTTGCAGTATTTTGTACCAGAGGCAGATATTAAGGTAATTGCTGATTGATGTACATGGCTGAAAACTAGCGAGTAACAGGTAAAGATGGAAGTAAGCACGAATGTTGAGATCCTTCATAAAGGGATAGTAAGGTTTCACAATAAAAGCACTTCCAATTAATCTGACAGTATTGAAATAATGCTCTCTATGGCTCAAATACTATGAAGATTAATTGGAGCTGCTGTTTTTGTGAAACATTCCTATCCCTTTAAAAGGAGAGTTTTGTATAATATGAAAAAATATTTTCAGGCTTTATCCTGCTGAGTAAAACAAGGATACTGCCAAATCTGAGAGATGTTTAGTCAAGTTATTGCAGCTCAGCCTTTTTTGGGTGCAATTTCTATATTCTGGAATTTTACAGTGGCCCTTTTGTCACAGCAGTCTATGGTTGTCAGTAACTGTAACCCTCCATAGGCAGTACTGTAAAATTTGATGCCATGGAGGTATTGAACCACATATTTACAAGTTTGAGATGCAATACATTTTGGGGTACACTCTGCAATATATGTTTATCCATATTATGTGATTCTATCCCTTTAAAGTAGGCGTAAACTTTTATTATGAGACAACCTAGCCTAAGTTTGGCAATATTTTCAGGGGTAGCAATTAGGTCAATAACCAGAGAACCCAGACACCAAAGAGTCAGTAGGAGATAAGGTCCAGCACTAGGACTTCAGGATATGTATAATCTGGCAAGGTAGGATGAAATACCAGATTAAAAAAAAATTGAGCCAATTGATTGTACAGAACACACAATTCTCAACCAGATCATTGTTAATCCTTGGAAGAGAACTTTATAGACGTGACAAATGCTCTAAAATATTAGGTTTGAATTTTTACTGATACGTTCCAGATATTTGATTTGGTTACTGAATGTTCTATAGACCATCCAATGTGGAACACGGAAACCATGGGGTAAAGTTCCCTCCTCCAGAAGGCAGGATGCTTCCAGCTTTAACAACATGAGGACAATATTCAGAGCACTTAAAGGGGAACTATCACCCCCAAATAAAGTCTCCCCCAAACAATTAGGCATATAGTGATACGCTTAACAATAGTAGTATTAGCCAGCATAATTACGGCATTAGTGAGAAATACTAATACTTTGCTTACAGAAGTCTGTGTGCCTGCACTGATGCATTTAAATCGCTGTTGCCTGGCTGTTAGTCTCTGCAAAAGTAGGATTTCTCACTACCGCAGTAATTATGCTGGCTAATACTACTATTGTTAAGCGTATCGCTAGATGTCTAATTGTTGGGGGTGATAGTTCCCCTTTAATTTTGCCATTTCCTTTGCATATGCCCAGCAAATGGTGGTTCCTCAAATGTTTAAAAATGGCATTACCTAGAATCCCCTTTTATTCCATTTTCCTATGATGCTGCTAACCTTCGGGTGTCTTTCCTTTTTTTTTTTTTTTTTTTTTTGCGTCAACCATTTTTTTTGGACCTAACCTAGATAAGGTTATTTGTGACACTACTGGAGGTAAAAGCACGCTTTTACCTCGTATTGCACCTAAATGTGCCTTTAGCCTAAGAAGATGCATGGTTTTCATTACCCCTGCTAGTTCTCGAAGGTCTTTCAGGCCTCCCCTACCTCAAAGCCCAAACAGGCTTGGCAAAACAAGAAGTCTGCTAGAATCCTAAGGCTGACAAGCCCACCTCCTTTTGAGTTTTGGAGTCCTGCTCTGTCTTTACCAGTAGAGGGCCGCCTCAGTCATTTTTCAAGATGAATGGGAGTCCAGTCCAGTGGGTTTTGTGGGTTATTTTGGAATGGTAACTCATAGATCTCAAATCTTTTCAGCCTCATCTTTTTCTTTTTTGTCTAGAGTTCATCAAGATCTTGTTCAGGCAAGTCTGTTTATGGACACTTTATCGTCCCTGGATAAAACAGATTTTTGTTCCTGTTACAGCTCAGGAACTGTTCACTGGATTTTACTCCAATCTTTTTATGGTTCCCAAAAAGTATGGCACCTGCCATCCTATTCTGGCCTACAGCTCATTGGATATCCTTGACTCCTTACTTAGATGGCCTTCTACTCAAGGCTCCTTTGCAAGCTGTGTTCAGTTCAGATTCATTCTCATCCTGGAGCAACACAGTTGTGTACATAGTCTCAGATTCTTTCTGGTATCTTTTCAGGTTCTCTACTTATTGAGCATGTGATTCGATACCCTCCAAGGGAGTGTACTTCTACAGGAATACAAAATCCAGACTTTCTTCATGTTACTCAAGCAGTATCCTAGTCCTCAGCTACAGGACTACATGAGAGTTCTAGGTTGCCTGGTCTCCTCTCTGGAAGCAGTCCCTTATCTGAATTCCACATGAGGGGGTTACACCTGGACAGTCTCCAGGAGCTGGTCAACTTGGGTCATGCCATGGCCCTATGAGCAAATTAGGACCTTCTCTGGTGAATGCACATTCTTCACTTAACATTGAGATGTGTCTGTCATACCAGAATGGGTGGTAGTCACCAGAGACGCCAGCCTGGCAGGAAGGGGAGCCACCCTGAGTCACCTAAAGGCACTGGGCCATTGTACTGGGGAGGAATGTCTTCTTCCAGTCAACGTTCTGGAGATACGAGCCATTCGGTTGGTGCTTCACAGCTGGTCCCATGTGCAGTCCGGGGAAACCAATGAAGGTCCATGTGAATAGTGTGAAAGCACTTACCTATATAACCTGAAGAAAGTCAACTTGGGCAGAGATGCAGGAACTTTTTCAGTGGGCAGAAACACACATCCCAGTCATCTCAGCAGTTCACATTCCAGGAGTGGAAAACTTGGTTGCACACTTTCTAAGTCAACAACATCTGGATCTCGGAAATTGGGATCTCAGAGTATGTTTAACCAGATTGTCCGAAGCTGGGGTCTTCCATCCGTGGTTCTCATTGAATCTCTTGACAACTGGAAGGTTCTGCACTTCTGTACCAAGACAAAGGACCCTCTGGCATTTTGCAATGTGTGTTCCATCAAAGCTACATCTGGTTCCCATCCTGGTTTCACCTGGTTCAGATCTCGGTCCTCTGTTATTTTTCAGAAGCAGACTGCCTTTCTTTTTGATGCCAAGACCTTTGTCCAGGGTGTGGCTCACAACTACCATACCTTCAGGGATCCCACTCATCGATGGGAGGTGTTAGGAGATCTCCAGATGCCTCCTTTTGAGCCTTTTTCATCTGTTTCTTTGCGCCTTCTGATGCTTAAGATGGCCTTCCTTCGCCATTTTTTCTGTTCTCAGAGTGGCCATTTACAGTCATCCCTCCCAGAAATCGTGATGGATGTTTTGTTATATCCCCATGATTCCTGTGTTCCACATAGGACATAAGCTAAATGAGACTTGTAGTGGACTTATAGTTAAATATTTTTCAGTTGGTCTATGTGGAACACAGGACTCCCACCCACAGAAAAAAACATGTTGTTTAAGTCCCTGGGCAAAGGGTCCTCTTGGGGTCTTTGTTCAGGGGATTTCCTTGTTTCCTCTTACTTTTGTTTCTTTCTGCCACTTTGCTACATGTTGAGACTGACCTGCAGTGGTCAAGCTGGAAGGGAATAATAGTCTTTCCTCCTCAAATGCCCTGTTTTTTTTATTTGTTTTTTTAAGTACCCTGCCTTCTGGAGAAGGGAATCTTTTCCCATGGTTCATGTGTTCCTCAAGGGCTCAGAGAAAAGGATTTAACCGTAAGTTCACTAAAATCCAGTTATGAAATTAACTGGAAAATTTGGTGAGGCCAAATGAATTACTGGAAGCAGTTTTAATTGAATTGTTGAAGAAGGATTTTTAGAGAACAATTCTATGGGCATTTTAGGATAGGATATTTTATGAACAATTAGAGGAGCAATTAGGGAGAATTTTATATGAACACAGGAGGAGTCTTAGTAATAATTATGAAGAGGTTTTTGGATTACTTAAACAGTTATATTTTGTGCAGCTATAGGAATAATTTGGGTAGGAATGTTATATAATCAAGTTAGGAGAGGTTAAAGGGAGCAATACGAGGAAGCTGAGAGAGCAATGTTATAATTAATTGTGAAAATAGTTTTGATTGGTTGGCCAGTATTGACCTTAAGTGCAAACTTCATGAAGTGTTACACTTGTCCTCCAAGGTATATTATGTGTAAATCACATGCAGAGTAGCACCCAAGTATGTGACGGAACCTGTTTGATCTTCCAGTTCAGAGGTGGAATTCTTGCAAACCATCCCAGTTGTTGGTAGTAACTGCAGTGACCTGCTTATCACTACAAAAGGTGGTCTGACATTGGTGCGGGGAAAAGATCTGGAGAAGAAATGGAGTGCCAGCTTCAAGAACATCACCAGGTTCAAATTATCTCCACATGTTCTAATTCTATCATATATTTTGAGAGATGTTATTACTTCATACCTGACAGATATATACTATGATATTAACATATTCATTCTTTATATGTTTATATGACTCTTCAGTTACACAGTAAGCAAACTACAGTGCAACTCTCCTCACTCCCTGGGTAAAGGTACACTTCCTATTTCAGTGTCATACTAGATTCTAGTTTCTCAGCATGTGGTACAAGTAACCTTGGCCACAGGGAGAACCTGCTTAAAATATTGATGTATCAGGCTGACCAGCCCAGAACTTTTATATTATAGACAGCTCCTCCTGCTCAAGGACAATGCCGGTTGTTCAGTTTATTAAACTTGTAGATGGAAGAAGGTACCATTGTCTGCTGCCCTTTTAGTCAGCTGCATTTGTGAGGCAGAGTGAATAGGTAGGGAGCTCCTAAATCAGTTCAGTGGAAAGCAGCCAGAGCAGTACAATGGAAATCAGCTAGCCCACACCCGATTCTACAGAGTATCCCTGCTTGCTCAATCACTAATCATGCATGTTCCAATGTTGTGTGACATACTTTCTCCAGCCTTGTTGAGTGTTAACCCACCTTCACCTGTGTATTGATCTGTTCTAACCCATGAAACTTAATTGAGCGTGTCTGTGTGTTTGTATGTGTATGACTGGGAATGCAAATATGTTCTAGTAAATTAATCTGTGTGTAAGCTGCTGGTGAGGGTGTACCTAAGTGTGTGTGTGTTTGTCAATAGATACCTTTTTATGAAAGTACTAGTTTAAAAGCCCTGTGTACACGGGCCACAGTGCCATCCAGCAGCCTTGGCTGGTGCCTGGAGCCTCTCTGCTCACTGGCCGTGCTGCAGCCATGCGCAGTACAGACTGCCCAAGCTCACCACAGCTGATACGGAGCGAATCGCTTTGAATTCGGACCGTAGTACTCTGTGCACCTTCCTGGGACCCAGAAAGGTACGTAGGGAGGACTACGGTCTGAATTCGGGGATCCCCTCTCCGTATCATCAGCGGCACGTTCGGGCAGTCTGTACTGCGCATGACTGCAGCGTGGGCAGTCTGTACTGCGCATGACTTAAGCACTCGTAGTCTCTACTACTCATGATTGCTTCTGACAAACATCCTAGTGAATTATTATATAGGATGTGTGTGTGTCTCTCTGTACAAGAGCAAGTGTGACTGTACAAGAGTGAATGTTTGTGTGCTTTCGGGAGGCAGGGGTGTTGTACTGTTTTAGGGTTAGAGACCAAGGACTTGATGATTGTTTGGGGCATTTGACCCTTTGATGGCCAGAGGGGTAATTAGCGCCAATCTCCCTTTAAGGTGATAGTGAAACTGGGCTGTGAAGTGTACAAATACATTGGGTTGGCCTAAGCCCCATGTCGTTTTGGAAAAGTCCCTGCTGTTTTGGCAACCTAGCAACACTGCTGCTGTAGTTATTGTGTGGGCCTGTTCTGTGTGTTTGTGAAATAATATAATTCTTCATGATACTGAAGCAAATTTCCCACTAAAATAGTTAAAACACTTGCAACTTATTTAAACATTTATAGCAGTGAAGAACTACTGTTTGGAATCTGGTCTGTGAAAAATAGTGTGTGTGTGTCTGTGTGAGAATGTGTTTGTAAGTGTGTGTTGGGGATGTGTGAGTGTGTACAAGAATGTGTGTGTTTTCTAATATCAATGGTGTCCCCTTTTCCATTGGTTTTTACCTGTTTCTTCATATATGGGTGTTAAGGTACTTATGAAAATGTTTACAACTGTAGGGGTAATTGTCAATGAGAAGGTTGAGAAACACTCCTATAGATCCTATGGAGTGATACTCAGACATTTGTTGGGCTAGTACTAATGTAAAAACAAAGGAGACAATTAGGGGATGGATATTTAGACTAACTGGGAAAGTAGACCAACTTTATATTATGTGATAGGGCTCTTTGTGGGGCACTAGACAGGGAATAGAGGTCTGCATTTGGGAGAATGCACTGGGAAATACAAAACTGTGCTATTTGTGTTGGCTGTAGAATGGGAGATTGGGGCTAAGTGATGGCATTAGGTATAGGCTGGATAATATGGATATCGAAGTCGATTTGTACTTGGTTGCGGTGTGCAAATGTACATGTTACATTTTACTTAACTGCTTCTTCCTGCTGGAGTCGTCTTCTGTCCTGTGCTAACTCTGAGCCCATCCTCATTGTCCTTGTGACAGTGCACCAGCATTTCCCACATCTCCATGTATTCTTGCTGAATACTTTTACATAATCTAGTGTAGGGTGGTCAACATGAGTTCCTCTAGCTCTTGCCGGATTATGTTTATGTAAGATTTATTAAGTGCCAACTTTTCTAAAATAACCTGCACTTTTAAATGGTGACCTTGACTTCCTTCTCTTCCTATAGTCAACCTCAGCCTGGGTACTTTAATGTTGATGGAAATCTGGATTTCCTTGTACAGATTCAGAGCAGTAATCATGGGAAAAGGGTATGTATTCAAATTCTGATTGTATTGTATTTTACAATTCCAATGTATGTATATAATTAAAATCCCTTTTGTTGTAAAATGGGCAAAATGCATGAGCTTTGTACTGGTAGAAATGGGTTTCTGCACTATTTCACAGGACTAATGCAGCTGAGTAAAACAAGGGTACTCTCACTGCTGATATGTTTTATTCAAAAGGTATTGAAAATCAAATTTGTATTTATGGAGTGCAGTGCCACTTTGGACTGAAATTTACAGTGGAGCTGTTGCTACACCATCCTATGAAGATTTGTAGTCAACCAACCATAGTTCTCCATAGACTGCTGTGGAAGCTGCTCCACCATAACATTTCAGTTCCTGGAGTTACTGCACTCATAAAATGAAAGTGTGAGCTGCAATAACGTGAACAAAACCTCTCTCAGCAGTAGGAGTACCCATGTTCTACTGGGTATGTATTTATTATATACAGATTCCTGGCGAGCTCAAAATAGCCTTCATTAGTAGTGTTCAGATAGTTACATACTAATGTAAAAGCCTGTGTACGCGGGCCAAGGTCCAGGTAATGTTAACCCTTTGAGTGCCAGAGGGGTATGCAACGCCCCTCTGGCAGTCAAAAGGTTAAGAGGCCCCTACCTCCCTGCTCCACGAGATGAAGACTTGTGTCGCTTCACTCACACGATGCAATCATGCGCAGTAGAGACTACCCGAACGCGAGCACTCGCTACTGCGTATGACTGCATCGTGACAAACATCCTAGCAAATTATTATATAGGATGTGTATGATCAGGAGAGCAGCATGACATTTCTTAGCTACATATACAAAATAAACAAAAGGAGAGTCTGTGCATCAAATCCTGACTTTTACAAATAAATAACCTATGACTTATCCTATATAATAATTCGCTAATGTATGTTTGTCGGAAGATGTCATGCGCAGTACAGACGGCTGCGTGCGCTGCAGTCATGCGCAGTAGAGACCGAAGGTACTCAGAGAGGACTACGGTCTGAATTTGGAGTGCCCCGCTCCGTTATCAGCCGCAGCATGGGCAGTCTCTACTGTGCATGACTGCACCACGGCCGTTGCTGCCTGGCACTGTGGCACGTGTACACGGGCTGTTCAACTACTTATAAATAAAACAGTGGGGATTTAGTTGCATGTTTTTGGCCAAAGGCATGGGAAGCCAGCCTGCCCATCAAGGCATCCCAGATTCAGGCAAATCCCTATCTGCCTATAATCTATGAACATGTATTTAATATAATTCAATTAAAAAGAAACTTTACCTCTACTGTGAACAAAACCCTTGTCGGGGAAATGGAGGAAGTATTTATACCATCCCTAATCAGCTAGCTATACCCTGCTAGGGAGCTACCATCCAAGAGAGGAGGAGCCAAAGCCTCCCAAAATACATAGAAAACTTATAAAATACACAGATTCCTGGCAGGCTCAAAATAGCTTTATTAATAGTGTTCAAATAGTTACATCTGTGGATGGTCAGGAGAGCAGCATGACATTTCTTGGCTACATATACAAAGTAAACAAAATACTGGCTTTTACAAATAAATAACCTATGACTTACTATAAATAAAACAGTGGGGTTTTAGTTGCATTTAATCCAATATTAAGCATTACCATCCCTTTTTATTTATATCAGATTTTTTTTTTATAAAATGAATATTAAGGGAAAAACTACCTTTTTAAAGAGTTTTATTTAATCATATCTTAAATGTATGTAATCATTTAATAGGGATTATACATTCTAAAGGTATAGTATAAGCAGGGCTCAAAATTTCCACTCGCCACCAGCCAATGGCGAGTAGAAATTCAGCCCTGGTGGTTATGTTATGGCTTGCAGTGGCGAGTAACTTTTCAGGTCTGGCTAGTAGCAAAGGACTTCAAATTTTAAGCCCTGGTATAAGAATATATTCATGTAATTTTTAATCAATTAAATCCAGTGTTTCATGGATTAGGGACCAAGTCCTGCTGAGTTTCAGAGGTTTTTGTGTAGATGATTTTAGATTAATCTGTTAATCTAGCCAGTGGGAATTAGTGCTTAGTCTAAAAGATTCCATCATATATGCTTAATGGTTTTGTGTCTTCAGATATTAACCCTTTAAGTACCAGAGGGGTACACAACGCATTGCAAAGCCCTCTGGTACTCAAACGGTTAAAAATAAGATCCAGAGCAAAAAAAAACAAAAAACTGTGTTTTGGTCAGCTGAAACATGTTAAATGTCTAATGATCTAATACAGCGCGGAAAGAAAATCACACAAAATATACAGTACTGTGCAAAAGTCTTAGGCAGGTGTGGAAAAAAAGCTGTAAAGTAAGAATGCTTTCAAAAATATACATGATGATAGTTCATTTTTATCAATTAACACAATTATAGTGAGTGAGTGGACAGAAAGAATCTAACTCAAATCAATATTTGGTGTGACCACCCTTTGCCTTCAAAACAGCATGAAATCTTCTAGGTACACTTGCACACAGTGTGTTAAGGACCTCAGGACATAGGGAACATCTGGGAAAGGAACACAGTTCATCTGTGGATTTAGGCAGCCTCGGTTGCCTAAACCTTTTGCACAGTACTATATGTTGGATTTTACATCCCACAGAGAAGGAATTTAATTAGTACCCTCTTGTTCACAATAGTTATAGCATGATTGATTAGCTTTTTCTTGAATAAAATACATCCTTAATGATAACTTTCTAGATTTGCCCACAGTAATTATTAGATACGGGAAGTGAGATAAGATTACTTAAAAATTCACAAGGATGCAGATTTTAAAGTTGCTTTCATAGTTTAAAAAAACAGAACTAGCCGAAACATATGCTTTAATCAAAAGACTGGGGTAAATGAAACACAATCATAAGTGCAATCCTAAATACAAAGATACTTACGCACAGGTGAGGATGACCAGACAAGCATTTTAACCCTGTGGAACAGGAATATTGATAACTCACATATTCAAAGGGCAGTACGTGTGCCACGATGCTGCCTAACCTCCCCAAAGAGCCAAAAGCTTAAAACACACATTCACGCTCTGTGATGAGTACTTACCAGTAGTAGTGACCAAATTGCTTAAAGGGATAGTAATACTTCGTTTTAACTTTATTTTATTTTGTAGGCATTAAAAAAACATGAAGAATGATATAAGTCTCATCTCTCAAACCTTTATGGTTTAAGAGATATTCACAAACAAAGTATCCCCCCCCTGTTCAACCAGATCAGAAGGGAGGTGCCCAGGTAGACTGCAGAGAGGGACAATCTTCAATTAAGATAATGGAAAAAGCTGAAAAACTTGTCAAGGGGGGAAGGGCTTTCATTGTTTTCATACAAAGAAAATTGTCCCCTTCTGTTATCTGTCCTGTCATACAACCTGATCCACATCTGAAAAGAGATGTCTTACACTAGGTAAAAGGGGCGGGGAGGGGAACTTTGCTTGTGAATATCTCCTAAACCATAAAGGATTGAGAGATAAGACTTATATCATTCTTAATGTTTTTTTAATGCCTACAAAATAAAATAAAGTTAAAACGAAGTATTACTATCCCTTTAAGTTATTTTTCTTATTCCAGAAAAACAAATATAAAATGAAGACAACTGGACAATTAAAATGACCGGAATAGATCAGAGAATAAAAAACACTTGGTGAAGTGTCCAACATAAGACGTGAATTGCTTGTTAGGTGCTGTATTCCTGTATAAACACATGACCTTTACATGAAACTCCTGACAGCACTAATCCTAAATTGGAGAACTTGATAACTATTCGAAGAGAGGAGACTTTGCTTAGTCACAATGCCTTGCACTTCTTTTTCTCCCAT
Organism: Rhinophrynus dorsalis; assembly: GCA_037306005.1. Taxonomy (NCBI): domain Eukaryota; kingdom Metazoa; phylum Chordata; class Amphibia; order Anura; family Rhinophrynidae; genus Rhinophrynus; species Rhinophrynus dorsalis. The sequence goes on from CM074722.1 coordinate 118,841,337, forward strand.
GCTGCTGTTTATTGGGTGATTTCTTATTATGTGGTTTATTTTAAACATATTGACCTGTGAATAGTGACATTTATATTAATTAGTGTATTTTAGGTTTTAGGGACCTTGGTCTCCCCCAGTGAATAACAAAGAAACATTGATTTTAATGGCTGATAAGAACCATCTGGCCACTCCAGTCTACCCATTTTCCTATTCAGATAAATGCAGTCTCCCATAGTTATGTCTGTCCAGGCATTTACTGGAGATGCTGTTCTATGAAGCTGACCTTTTTGTAAAGTGATAACTTACACACACATTACATCTGAATCTTCCACCCTCTAACTTTAGGTCATGTCCTCTTGTTCTAGTATTCCTCTTCTGAAAAGGGCTTCTCTATAACTTTATTACATTATGTAATACTAGTTGAAGAGGCCCTTACAAGGGCCACAGTGCCACTGCCAGCCGGTCGCGGGGCAGTCGAGCGCAGCGCGGGCAGTCTCCACTGCGCATGATTGCAGCACTCGCAGCAGTCTCTTCTGCTCATGACTGCATCGTTACACGCGTTTTAGCGAATTATTATATAGGATATTTAAAAGTTTCTATCATATCCCCTGTTTTCCCTACTTTCCCTCAAGCTATACACAGTGATGCTCCCCTGATGTTCCTATTTATATTATACTATGGTCTATGCAGGGCCAATTGTCATTATGTGTTTTTTTAATTTGTTTTTTTGCCACAACAACAAAATGATGCAGTTTTCTATGTTAGCATTATATTTCTATTTACCAGTTTCCCCAGTATTGTAGCTTTTTGCTTTGTAAATCCTCTTTTCCCTTTGTTTCTTGTTAAGATATATTGGTATTATTGAACACCCCTCTCAAATATTTATACTATATTTATTTACTGGAGCTTGCTTTCTCAACATCCTTGGTTGAGCCAATCTCTTTTTTTGCAGTGTTAAATCAAAAGTACCCTGATTCATATATTTTTTCATATTGTGACTCTGGCGTGTTTATAGGAGCAAGAATAAAGCACATTTTATAGGAAACAATGGGGCATATGTATAGATTCATAAGTGGAGCAATTTTGGGACAAAGCAACTGCAATATATGTAAACAGCTAAAACCCCTCATTGATTTAAATGGGGCTGTAAACCCACTGGATGCTCGAAAGATCAACAATGCATTATACTTACACCTCTAGCAGGGCTCAAAATTTCCACTCGCCACTAGCCAATGGTGAGTGAAAATTTAGCCCTGGTGGTGGGTATGTTATGGTTTGCAGTGGCGAGTAACTTTTCAGGTCTTGCTAGTAGCAAAGGACTTAATATTATAAGCCCTGCCTCTAGGATTCAAGGGATTCATTTTATACTGGTCTTACAGTTGTTTTCCTACAGAACTGCTCCAATTTTGCCTTGGAGATTCCTATAGTGCTCTAGGCATTAACCCCTTAATGACCACCCAATCCAGCAAAGGGAAATCCGTTAACCCTTTCAGTGCCCGAGAGGTACACAATACATTGCAGAGCGACCTCTCTGGCACTGAAATGGTTAAGGACCACGGAGCTTTTTTTTTCTTGTGCAGTGAATTCTGTACTGTGCATGACTGTACTTCGGCCTGTGTACACAGACTTTTCAACTAGTAGTAAATATTCCCACTGATTTAAATGTGGCTTCTTACATCTTGAATGCATGAGCGGACTCCAATGCATTACAAAGCAGTGACCCATTTTAAATCTGTGTGAATTATGAACATTTTAATTGTCCCCTTTAGTGCAGTGGCTATACTCCAGAATTGTTCATTGTTTTTTTTTTCTGCATAAGGCCCTTGAGTTCAACCCAGTAAGAAGAGATGCACTCATCCCTGGCATACAAAGGGTTACGTTATGCTTCTTGTTTCAGATCCTCATTATTGATGGCACGTCTGGAGGGTCCCTTTGGGACTGGGAGGTGTCCTGGCATCTAAAGGAAGCAGAAGCTGCCTCAGTCCCAACTGCTACTGGGAAGTCTGCATTCCTGTTTTGGGGAGAGGGGAGTCCTCCATCCAGCAGTTCTGTAAGTAAGACTTCAGAGGACAGAGTTGGTGGAGTACTTGCTTTTCCATGCTCAGTAGTGGCAGTAATCATTTGTGCCATGAGTTGTATTTGGGAAGCTTAAAGGAGCAGTAAAATTTGTATGAAAACCATATTTTGTACAGAATTTTCTGCTGAGTAAAACCAGGGTACCCCCACCGCTGAGAGATCCATATTGGCAGTTATTACAGTTTAAAATCTTGGTTAGGAACATTGACAGTGCCCTGTACTGGTTAGATCAGTTAGTTTTTCTTTTGCATTCTATGGGAGAGGTGAATCACTGACAATCCGTTCTCCATAGAATGTGATAGAAACTAGCGAGTCATGCCATCAGTTTGACCTTGAAAATCCCCATTTAACCCTTTGAGTGCCAGAGGGATACGGAACGCATTGCAAAGCAATGCTTTCCGTACCCCTCTGGCACTCAAAGGGTAAAATCAGTGAAAGTTTTGGGAATGTTTATTACTCCATTATTTGCTCCAGAATTACTCTTCTTTTCTTTTGTACATGAGGGCCAGTGGCCTATATTGATAAAAGCAAACTGGAGTTATACGGGAGTAAAGCAACTGCACCATAGGGGACAATTAAAAAACTCCTACATTCCCTTGCACTGAATAGAGCCTTTTAACACCTTGAATGCTAGAGGTCTCCAATGCACTTAGGGTTAAACCTTTGAGTGCCAGAGGGTTGTATAACACATTGCAGATCAATGTACTGCACACCCCTCTGGCACTCAAGGTATTAACCCCTTTGCGTTCGATGAGGTACCTGGACCGTCACGCGGGTCCGGTACTTAAGGACCAGTGACGGTCCTGGCACATCACGTACTTTTACTCACCGCGCTCCTGCAGGAGCACAGTGAGTAATACCGGGGACTGAAGTTGATCGCCCCAAGACCGGAGCAATCTTTCAGTCCCTCGTTCTGCGTGAGGCGGCACATTGAACTTCCCTATCTGGTCCTTAAAGGACCACACACCCTGGGACCGCTGGTCCTTAAGGGAGTTAAAAAGCTCTGTTTAACTGCATGGAAACTTAGGATTTTTTATTTGTGGTGGGGCGTTTCTGCTTATTTCAGAAGGTCCAACAACATAGAACTATTAATGATGATGAACCTAAATGGAAGTGCATTTTAAAGGGATAGTAATACTTAAAATGTAAAAAAAAAAATATGTTGTAGGGTTTATCCCCCTGAGTAAAACAAGAGTACTCCCACTGCTGAAAAGTGTTTCATTCAAAAGTTATTAATTTTCAAAGTTGAATTTTTTAGATGCAATATCACAGTGGCCTGAAATTGTACAGTGGCGCTGTTGCTACACCGTCCTATGGACAGCTCTGGTGCCGGGACCATAAATCTCCATAGGATGGTGTAGCAACAGCGCCACTGTACAATTTCAGGCCACTGTGATATTGCACCTAAAAAATTCAGCTTTGAAAATTAATAACTTTTGAATCAAAGACCTTTCAGCAGTGGGAGTACTCTTGTTTTACTCAAGGGGATAAACCCTACAACATATTTTTTTTTTTTACATTTTAAGTATTACTATCCCTTTAAGACTCATCTTCTTAAATAGATAAGGAATAGTTTCATGTAATTAATTAGGTTTTTGTGTGCGGTGTTTTTATAGTTTTAAGAAATGTCCTTTTAGACAAATTCATTCTGAGGTGCATATTAATTCCAAAAGTAACTTGTGTTAATAATTATCCACATTTGAATGTTATTGCATTTAATATATCTAAATGTGGACCCATATTCTATCCCCTTGGAGATAAGTCTTCTGCATTTGTTAATGAAGCCTCATGTATTAACCATCATTCAGTCATTGTAACTGTAGAATCCTGATGGTAATCATCTTAAAGTGGCAGTGCCTCTTAGGATGAAATTGAGATAAAAAATCTAGCTTTTGTCCTATTCTTATTCACACAAAATATTGAAACACAGACATATTGTATTGCTGTGGCAGTTGGGAGAGTTTTATCTCCCAGTTACTTCTACTGGGGTGATATCAGCTGCTCCGTTCTCACCCAGACCTCTCTGCTCATGCTGTTCCTTTTAGACGTCCCTTAGTGGGGTTGGCTTTTGTTCCCCAAAGGGAGATGTAACCCTTTGACTACCGGAGAGGTATAAAAAGCATTGTAATGCAGTGTGTTGGCTACCACTCTGGCTCTAAAAGGGTTAAAAGGAGGAAGAGGAAACCAGCTGAATTTGGAGGCACCAGAGAAATTCACATAATGGTGAAAACGTAAAAAAAACTGTTCATTTCTAAGTTTTGAAGATTAACATGGAAATGTCAAGAATAAGCTCCAGAATGCTGTGTTTTTAAAGAAAATTATTTTATTTTTTTCCCAACTAAGAGTCACTGCCACGTGAAGACATGATAGAAATAGTTTATTATTTTCAATATCTGTGCATGGCAGAAGAGGTGGAAAGGACAGAAGTTACCTTTTCTATCAGGACAAGCCAATGTTGTATCGGGCATGGTATGAAAAGTAATACAACAGTACTTAGTGGAAGTTTGTACTTCTTTGATTCCTTACAGGAACTGAAAGCAAGAGTTGATCCTCGGTGGAAAAGACACCTCTACTTGCTTTACCCAACCTATCCAGGGGTTCTTCTGGATCTTTTCAATGTTAGCACAGACATCATTGCCACTGCTGGTAAGTCAGATTCTGGGCTGTGAAGAAATATATTATTAGCATAATGCAAGATTTGTGTCGTCTGGTGTTACCTTCACTAGTCCTGTGATATAACCACATTTTCCTCAAGATGAAAAGTAGTACTGAAATAACCGTGAAAAGGAGAAGTGGTTGTTGAACTGTGCTTTTTCAGGTGTCCATGTCCCTAACTGTAATTATCTGGAGAAGGAGATGTATGTAAAACTTTACTCCTTTTATGATTGTTCATGGACACACTTCCATGTGAGAGAAATGATGTACTAAGAAACGTGGTGCAATTCTAAGGAAAACATACTACATAATAATAAACAAGTTACTATTTTACCTCTAACCCCTTGCGTGCTTTGTAAGACTGTGGGAATGTTTTTGTTCTTGGTGACTCAGTTGGCTTACCAAAACTGCCAAAAAAATTTGTATATCTACAGAGTCAGATGTGATACAGAACCAACTGTGAGGTTTCAATGCATTGGGTAACTCTCTGGTGCTCAAAGGGTTAATAAGTGGGGGTTGATTGACCAACTATACTGAACTGTGTATCCTTTTATCTTCTTGCTGGCAATCAGTTGGGATTAAGGAGCTGGAGAAAGATGCCTTTCTCGCCTTGCTGACAACAGATCAAGAGGAGGGCATCGAAGATAAGTTCCCCCAGGGTTTATCGGTCAGCAAGCTGGGCTTGAGGTGGGCTCTGTCTCACAGCCGAGCACTGACACTGGGGAATGCAAAGATGAGACCCAAAGTGGAAGATGTGAAGAAGATACTTACCAGGCTGAAGTTCAGCAGTATCCCCCAGAAGGTAAGAATGCATTGTACCCAAGGGGTAGGCTACCTGCTTTCTTTTAGCTGTGATTGGACTACAACCCCCATGATCCTTCGCCGACCAAAAGTCAGCTGATGATGATGGGAGTTGTAGTCCAACAAGAGCTGAAGGAAAGCAGGTTGCTCATCCTTACCATATGCCTTTTGTGGACCTACTTGGACCTTTGTCAAAATAGACACACACACACCTCTCAAACTCATGGACTAGGACAGTACATGTTTTAGGGATGTCCCTGAATTCCTTTGCTCAGTGAATCTGCACTGTCTTGGCCCTTTGGGAATGCAATTTGTGATGTTTAGTCTACACTATTCCTTGTCTGCTGGCTGGGGAAATCGATACAATAATATAATTTAATTGGGTTCATTTCACTCGTTACAGCCCCAAAACTTAATTAAAGAATCCATAATGGAACAGAAAGATTAAGCTGAGACTAAAGAAAAGGAAAAGAAAAAAATCAAATTGTCTATCATTTTTATTTGATTTTCATCGTTACCTATTTTTATTTTCCTTTACACTTTTATGACGCTGAAAGTAAATTTCTATTTCCAGAGAAACGACTGTGAAAGTATGGCTTGTGAACCAGTGTTGCACCATGCATTGTGCAGAAACATCTGCCTCCTCTGCGGTATACAGAATTTAGTGCCGCAGCATTGTATCACTATCCTACTTCCACAGTATGGAAACAAGTATGTAGAGCGTATTGTCAGGGACAAAAAAGGACAAATAGGTAAAGATGGGAAAAAATATATGTAAAGGCAGTTTGACTGTACATATTATGCAGTTGCAAATTATGTAACTTATAAAAAAGAGTTTCATAATCACTTCAAAAGCAATCAAAACTACTCCACACACACGTGCATTTTGTTCAGGCAAGACACTTCATATACACCATATCCTTAGACTTGATTTTTTTAGCAATCTGAGACATTTAAGGCTCAGTCCAAATGTTGGAAACGGCTGTTTTTTCTGCTGATGACATTTTTTTCAAGCACAGTAAGCTATTCAAATGTCTGTGCTGTAAAAAAAAATACCGGCAAAACAAAGAGCTATCGTGTGAAGATGTTTTCATCCATACAAAATTATGAAAACGCTGTAATTATCAATTCAAATGTCTGCGTTAGCCATGAAAATCTGATAAGGGACTCAAGTTATCGCAGGAAAGATAAGACAGGTTTTTTTTTTTTTTTAAACTTGAGTCTCTTATCGGCTCGTCAAACAGCTGACACAGAAACTTGAAGGGGAAAAAAAAAGTTAAAAAAACCTGAGTCCTCAGTGGATGTATTGTTTTGGGGCCCTAAGCCCCATATCAATACATCCAAAGTGTGAAAAATGTGTCCAAAGTTAGTAGAATTAACCCTATGAGTGCCAGTGGGGTAAAATTACCCCACCAGCATTCATGGGGTTAACCCAACTAAGTTAAATAACAACATCCCATTAAAAGTAAAACTTGCCATTAATCGTTATGTCCAGCGGAGTCCTTAGCTTCCTGGTCCTCTTCTGTCCTTCTCTTCCTTCTTCTGCCTTCTCCTTTCTTCTTGCTGTAAAATAAAACACATGTATTAGTACAAAGCATAAACTATGACATCGTTTAACCCTTTGAATGCCAGGGGGGTACTCAACGCATTGCAAAGCAAAACTTTGCGTACCTCACTGGCACTCAAAAAGGGTTAAAACATATTATTGTGCCGTGAATATGCCGCCATGAATATGCCTCCATTTAATGCCCAAGTAAAAACACCATGAATAAATGTCATAAATATATGCCTTAAACAAGTACATAGCTTTGATCTTCACGTCTCCACCGCTGTGTGCGGCTGCAGAGGCAGCGGAGACACTGATGAGCTGCACGGATCTGCCTTTATATATGGGCAGTCTCACTTCCAATTCCCTCACAGCCATTGGCTGGGATGTCCTTACACACATCCCAGCCATGCAGTTTAAAGAACAGTGGCTCAAATCTGATTGACTGGGATGTGTGTAAGAACATCCCAGCCAATGGCTGTGAGGGAATTGGTAGTGAGACTGCCCATATATAAAGGCAATCTCAGTACCAATTTCTTCAGTGTGCAACGAGCATCGGCCCGTGCAAGACAGGAGATGGAACTGTGCAGCTCATCAATGCCTCCGCGGCCACACACGGCGGCGGAGACATGAAGATCAAAGCTATGTATTTGTTTAAGGCATATATTTATGATATTTATTCATGGCATTTATACTTACTTGGGCATCATGGCATATTTATGACATTTATCCATGGTATTTTTACTTGAGCATTAAATGGCAGCATATTCATGGCGCAATAATGTTTTAACCCTTTTGAGTGCCCGTGAGGTACGCAACACATTGCTTTGCAATGCATTGTGTACCCCTCTGCCACTCAAAAGGTTAAACGATGTCATAGTTTATGCTTTGTATTAATACATATGTTTTATTTTACAGCAAGAAGAAAGAGGAGAAGACTGAAGGAGGAGGACAGTGGATAACAGGTAAGTGTATGACATATGAGTGGCAATATGTCAGGCTCCGATCGTTAGCTTTTTTACTGTTAAGTTCCCAATACTGCCGTTATGTAGCAGCGTTTTGGGAACTTAACGCACAAAATGGACATTTGGCCACAAGACCATTTTTGTGGCTTAACGTCCATTATGCTTTTAGCTGGTAGGACATTTGATACTGACTTAGACATTCTCCTTTGCCAGTCGTATCCATTTTGCCCTACCGGCTTTTTTATCGCCGACATATGGATCGAGCCCTTATTCTGATTTCAAAGTTAAAGAATTGATCTAATTCTTGGATAAATTAGAATGGAACCATATGTTCTCAGGCAATCCACAATCCTCAGCAATGATGTAGGATTTTTTGTTTATTTGTATGTTTTTAAGGACATCCTCATTTGACCACCTGTGAATCATTGTAGCTCACCATTCTGATAGATCCTTGTGCTTTAAAGATAGATTACCCTGTCTTCATGTCAGGATGTTCTTAAAACCTGCAGTTTAAGAACCTACACTCAAGATCAGTGGTTCTCAAACATGTTCCCAGGGACCATTAACAGACCGGAAATGTAGAAATTTCCTGCTCAAGCACAGGTGAGTTAATCAAAATAAGTGTACCTCAGCTTAACTCGCCAGTGTACAAACAAATCCTCAAATCCTGGTCTGTTACTGGTCCCTGAAGAAATGTTTGAGAGCCACTGTTTCTCCACAATGACCTTCAAGTGCAACCAGCAGTACAGTGAAGGTTCTGAGGATCTCCCGTTGTTGGAATAGGTAAACTTATCAGAGTAAAAGGTGTACTGATTCCTTACCTGTGCTTGGGCAGAGCAGCTACCACCTCCTAATAATACATTCCTACTTACCTAACTATGTGTAGAATCCTAATTCTCCTATTGCTTTAACCCCGTAATGACCCATGACGTGCCAGGACAGTCATGGGTAGTCTTCCCATAAAGACCCATGATGGTTTAAACCAGGAACATCCACATTATTGGCTGCATACAGAAGTATAGATGGGGTTAATAAAATGTGTTTTTTGTAATATTTTATTAACCCTTTCAGAAATGTGTATAATATGTAGCTTTAGTTTTAATGAATGACGCACACAGAGGCACACTTCTGTACTTATGTATGCGGCCAGTAGCGCTCCTGCGGGGTTGGGTTGAACGCCTGCAGGGTTGTCAGATGTATTAGAGCTGTCTTGGGGCACTGTGTGCTAGAGCCAAATTTCGAGCACAGTTTACAAAGTGGAGGGCTTCAGCATAAACATAATGAAGAATGAACAGAGGTTTTTGATTTTATTTGCCTGTACAATCTGATTGTAACAGAGTGTACTGTATGTTCTTGCCATTTATTGGAAGGGCTGTTTAAAGAAGCGACATGAGAATCTTGCGCTTATATGCAGGCCGAGATTATCATACCGCCCTTTTCAACATGGCGACATACTTAATGCAGGTGTAGCTCCTCAATGTTATTCATGCGATATTTTAAACGGATACCATTTCAAACAAGAGCCAGACTCAAGGTATTTTTTTTGCTTTTGAATGTGCTCATGTCAATGCGATAATGTTGCCTTTGTGAACATGCCTGTATAGTTGTTTGTTCTTTTTGAATAACCGTTTTCTTTCTTGGGTTATTGCAGCTGTAGTCCTTTCATGAAGATGAATTTCAGCAGACAAATTGAAAGAAGACTGCATATTCCAAGCACAATATGTGCTACAACAAGGGTTACTTTGTCCTGCAATCTATAGTATCCTACTGAACCCACAGCCATGCCCACCCTCCCCTGGAAGAGGAGGCATTAGTAACCTGCAGACCAGGAAAATGATGTGACCTCTATGTATATTGTAGTAAAACACTGGTATGGGAATTTTGTAAATGTCTGGGCCAGAAGCTCTGCTATAACTTTACCTTTATACTGATGTACAGCTGTTCCTTAAATAATATATATTTTCCAACATTTTAAGTCCCATTTGATGAGATGGGAAACAGATTTTTTTAACCCTTTGAGTGCCAGAGAGATATCCAATGCAATGCAAACCAACACGATGGGTACTTCTCTGGCACTCTAAGCAGTTTAGGAGAAAAGATTCCTGTCTATTTCAGTTCAGCGGGGAGTAGACTGGCATCTAAGGGCAAAGCGGAGTAGTTCTGGAACAAACCAACAGCACTGTATGGGACAAAGAAAACTTCCCATTGACTTAATTGGGAATTTGAACCCCGTGAACACTAGAGGTATACAGCATATTGCTTTGCATTAAAGGGATAGTAATGTTTCACAAAAACAGCTCCAATTAATCTTTATAGTATTTGAGCCATAGAGAGTTTTATTTCAATACTGCCATAGCTGTAGTTCGAGTAATTAAATGATAAAATTTCCCTCTCCTGCCCCTTATACCTAGTGTAAGCCACCTCCCCTCAGATGTGGAATCTGGTCCACAGATCAGACATGTCACAGCAAGGGGCAATCTTCTTACTGTGAGAACAATGAAAGCCCTGCCCCCATTGACAGGTTTTTCAGGATTTTCCCTTATGTTAATTGAAGATTCTACCTCTCTGCAATCCACTTAGACATCACCCTGCTTCTCTGAGCTGAGCAGTGTTACATCAATAAAAGGGGTGGGAGGGGGATACTTTATCATTTGATTTCTCTTGAACTACAACATTGACAGTACTGAAATAACTCTCCTTGGCCCAAATACTATGAAGATTAATTGGAGCTGCTTTTATTATGAAACATTAGTATCCCTTTAAAGGGATAGTAATACTTAACATGTTAAAAAATGTTGTAGGGTTTATTCCATGAGTAATACAAGGAAACTACCACTGCTAAAAGGTGTTTTATTTAAAACTTAGTACAGCTTAAACGTGCATTTTTTAAGTGTAGTATCACAGTGGCCTGAAATTCTTTGGTGGCGCTGTTACTACACTATCCTATGGACAGCTCTAGTCAGTTGACCATAAATCTACATGGGATGGTGAAGCAACAGAGCCACCGTACAATTTCAGGCCAATGTGAAATGGGGGGGTGGGGGGAGATTATATATATTTTAATTTTTTTTTATTTTTACATATTAAGACTTACTGTCCCTTTAAAAAAGGTTTAAATTATTTTGTTTCTGGAATGTATGTGTCCCCGATTATGCAGATGGTTTGTCCCAGAGTTTTTTCACTTCTGCTCAAGGCCCAAATGCATCTAAACAGATGACCACTTTTTATTGTGATCGGTCATTCATTGTACAATTCTGTTTTAGCTGTACTAGAAATGCTATATGTTCATATTTACTTGTCTAAATTATGTCTGGGCAACCGGTCCCTATAAAACTGTTATTGGTGCATCTCCCATCCTCTTCTGGCCAGTGGCCAGCAGAGGATGATGGGAGATGCTGTCCAAAACAGCTATAAATTAGCAGATTTCTCATCCCTTGTTAAAGACACAATGAACCTGCCTACGTGCTGCTCTAATAAGTGTCACAAAGCAGAACATTTTTTGTTCCTATGCTTGACACAAACATATAAGGTATGAAAGAATGCTAAGTATGCATGTGTTTCCATGGTAATTTCCTCTGTTGCTGCTAGTAATAACATTGCTATTTGTCAGACTGAACTAGTTGTGTTTAAACCCCTTGGGAGGATGGCTCATCCTATTATGAGAGGAGCCCCCAATACCTCACAGTATTCGTCCATTCAAAGGGCTTATATTATAGCCTTATGTAATATGGTGTTCAAATGATTTACATAACTGCTTAAGCCTACTACAGAAAGAGAGATAAGTTGCATATATGTATCTTAAATATGATTTTATCATGATGTCCCTGCTAGCACTTGTGAACAACGAGGCTGGATTAGGCTTGCAAATGGTTTAAAGGAGCAGTAAACTTTTTTTTTTTTTTTTAGAAAACCTGTATGTTATAGACTAGAGCTTTTACTGCTGAGTAAAACAATGACACTCCCACTGCTGTCCATTGTTTTATTCAAATGTTATAATGGTTCATATAATCACAAAGTGAACTTTTTCACTGACTTTCCTATCTATTTTTATATATATATATATATATATATATATATATATAAAGAATAAGCCTCATTGCATAAATTATGGTGACTCACACACAGAACATAATTTATGTCTCCTCAGAAAACAAGCACGCATTGAACAGAATGCCTCATTACATAATTTATGTCTCATTAGGAGACACAACTTCCATTGGTTGATTCAGTGGGGACATTACTGCTCCCATTGGGTGATTCAATGGGGGCATGTTTATCATACAGTGAGTTGGCCCGTCCCCTCCAGCCCTCCCACCACTATCCAACTGACAAAAAAAAAATATAGCTTCCACTCGCTCCTGAAGTAGGGGATATCAATAACTTCTCCTGGTCCGCACACATTCTCACTCTGGATCATTACCCCACAAACACACTGTGTCACCTCCCACAGATAACTGTAACCTTCCATGCACTCTGTTTCACCTCCCACAGATAACTGTAACCCTCCATACACACTGTTTCACCCCCCACAGATAATTGTAACCCTCCATACACTCTGTTTCAGTATGAGGGTGTAATGTTTCCATAAAATACAAACTCAGGGATAAACTTAATAGCAACTCTTTTATTTAACCCTGACACTCAAAGGGTTAACTCTTTTCATCTCTTCAGTCACCTCACTGTCTGTTTTCAACTGTCACTCCTCCACTTCCTGCTTCCTGATTCCCGCCCTTTCTCCTTAAAGGGAGAGAGATGCTTTGCTGTATGTTACAGAGGGCAAGCCTCAAACACCACTTTCTATTTGATCCCTCAGCATATTGCTAGATTGCCTCAACTGAAGAGCCACTGTGTGTTATATTGCTATGTTACCTCAGCTTAAGTAAGGAGTTACTGTTCCCATTGGGTGAGTCAATGGAGGAGTGATTTAAATCATTCAGGGAGTTGGCCTGCCCCCACTATCCAGCCCGCCCACCACTATCCAAGTGACTGAAAAAACAAAATGGCTGTCACTCGCTCCTACACCACAGACTCAAACACAAGCCACACACACACACAAAAGCCACACACACACACACTGTCCCCAGGGGTCCTTCCACCAACCTGAGGCACACAATGAGCTGATCCAACAAAGAGAGGGCGGGATCGGCTCCAGTGTACCTTCATTTCTGGTATCCACAACACAACAATGCTCTCGGCTCCTGGTGCACAATGTGCTTCTGCTGCAGGAAGCCCAGCTGCTTCATGTAGCTCGGTGGCAGGCAGGCCCAGTACCAAATCCTTCATTTCCCCCTTCATGAAGCACAACACTCCATCCCGCAACAGCCTGGTCATGCGGCCCTTTAAGGAGCTCTCTACAAGCAGCAGCTGGATGCAGCTATTACCCCTGGCTGAGAGGCTGGAGACAGACCGTGCTGGGGCCACTCTGTAGTACACACTCTTACACACAAGCTTCTTCACCGACGCTCTCTGCCCGCTGTCACACACCTGCATTGTGTAAGTACCCTGGCACAAAAAATATACATGCCGCACTATAGCTGCTCCAACAACACACACCATCCCTGCTCCAACCACACACACCATCCCTCCTCAGTTCCCGCTCTCGGTGCCTGGGCTGCGTCCCTATTAACGCTCTTGGCCGAGGCCTGGGGCAGGAGGTGTCTTCCTGGCCAGGGAGCCGGGCCGGCGGTTGTCTGGCAGCCTCTGAGTGTGCATGTACAGAGTCCACTTCAGGGACTGTGGACTCCATGACTCTCACTACATACTGGGACAGCTGGTTAACCCTTTCAGTGCCAGAGGATTAAGCAACACAATGAGCAATGCCTTGCCTACCCCTCTGGCACTTACAGGACCATAATAAAATCTGTGTGTGTGTACGCATGTATGTACGTGTGTATGTATGATCAATGTCTGTATATGTCACTGTATCTGTGCTGAATACACTGTATTCTTTGTGCTTCACACAGTACACAAAAAAAACATCATCAGTCAATACAGCTAAATGAAATGTACAATACAAATACAAAAAATTCTTACAAAATACCTTCAACATGCCACCTACAACATTTCAAACAAAAAATGCTACATAACACATACCCTACTACAATGACGGGCAACGCCGTCACAGATTTGGTAGTATATATATATACATAATTACTAATTGGAATTTGACCACTAGAGGACACTGTAAATGTAAAAAAAAATGGATTTAAACTCTTTTAACTCTGGAATTAAAGCATCTTTCAACAGTGGGAGTACCTTTATTTTTACTCCACAGGAAAAGCCATGCAGCATATATTTTTTTGTTAAAGTTCACTGCTCCTTTAAGCTTAAATGTTTTATCATATATTTCTGTGTCGTTCAATACAGGTTACTGGTAACGTTGGGCAGGCGATCAGCCCCTTTAAGCAGGCAGGAACAATTCTGAGAAGTGACTGCTGGTTGGAGCCTACCTCCTCTCCTTGGCTTGCAGTTAGCCAATCCCCAACCAGTAAGATTTGTTCCTTGGTCAAGACACAAGGCAAGAGAACAGTTCTGCTATATTTTTAGCTTTTTTTATTATTTTTCTGTTAGATATGGAATACCACCATTAGGTGGATTACCATCACTGACAATTTCCATCACCCAAATGTGGATAGCTCTGTTTACCAGGTGCTTTTGTGGACCGTAAGCCCTGGGGGGGAAATCTTGGCTGCAAGTTCTTATCTCAGGAGTTGCCCACTGAGGCTTCTTCTTGATATATGATAATCAGAAGACCTGCTGAAAAAGGTGAGCACCCTTTCATTGCTAAGGTCCACATGTCCCATGCTTCCCCTCCGCACAGGGGTCTCATTTGGAGTTCCTATTACATACTCATGCACTCATTGGGTTTGTCTGTATGTCTGTGAGGTGTTTGGAGCAAGTTTCTGTGATAACTTAACCCTTTTGTTGCTGGTTACCACCTTGTGGGGGGTCTTTGGGCACTTTCCCTACTGGGACCAGTGTTTATTGGGTCTACTGTTTAGTTCTAGTGGGCTTTTGAGTGGTTTTACATTTTGGTATTCACCGCGTTACCTTTTATGTTCCGCGAGCGTTTCCGCATAGACTCCATTACTCCATTCACTTCTATGGGACTTTACAGTTTGGGACATATCTCTGCAACCGCTCCACGTAGTGAGGTCAGAGATGGCTCATTTTGTGGGTTTGCCCTTGCTCTGCCATCCGGTCAACATTCTGGGCATGTTGGGGGCTTTAGGGGGCTTCGGGCACTGTTGGGGTACTCCGTTAGCGAAACTACGTTTCCCATGAACGCTCGCTTTGCTCGCTCTTTTCGATTGGCTACCTTCGTGGAAGCCATTTTGTGTATTCGCAGATCGAGTATCCTACGCAGGGCTTGGACTCTCCTTTTCTGCTCTGCAATTTAACCCTTCGGTTGCCAGATAAGTCATATGTAGTGTTTCTGGGGTGCATTTATTTATCATACACAGTTTGGTGGGTGTTTTGATACTTTTACCATTTGACTCTGTGAGAATGTCTACTCCGTTAGACCTTGGGGCTAAACCTAAGACTAAGTATACTGGGGTGTCTGTGTCCCTCATTGCTCCTCATGTCACTCAGGGTTACCTAGAGAATACTCAGGTCATGTTTGCCCAGCATGCGCTGCTGCCCCTGAATCTCCTGCAGGGGCCTTCAGCCATGCACTAGAGCCAGTATGGATGCAAGAGTTTAAGACTACAACCAGGGACCTCTGGTCCACCTTACAACTCCTTCCATCCACTTTACAGGGGGTCTTCCACTCGTGGCAGGCCCCCACCTGTATCAGATCTTCCATCCTAAACCGCCAGGTGTACCTGATGTTTCTGTTTCTGGTGCAGGAGGCGTCTTCTGACCCCTCTGATGTTTTCCAGGAGCCTGTTAGGCCCCATGCTTGTTTCCCACCTAACCCCACCCCTGACCGATTGGTGTCAGAGGAGTGGAAATTTCCAGACAGGAAACCATCTGTGTCTAGGAAGTTCACTAACCTTTACCAGTTCTCTGAAATGGCCCTCACACAGTGGGTCCACCCCCTCAAAGTGGATGCCGCAGTTTCCAGGCTTTCTAAGTCCACTGCTTTACGGGTGGCTGACACCTCTGCTCTCAAAGACTGGACTGATAAGAAGCTTGAGACCTCTCTCAAGGCTATTTTTGCAACAGCTGGCTCTGCCCGCCGCCCTGCCTTTGCTGCAGCATGGGTAAATAGGGCTGTGGCTGTTTGGACTGAACAGCTCAATTCTGCTGTCCATCAGGGGGCCCCTACTTCTGACATGTTGTGACTTCTCGCTAATATTGCTGAGGCTCAGCATTATGTCTCTGCTGCCCTGTTTGACGCTGTGCGTATGGTAGCCAGGGCATCTACCATGTCTGTGGTAGCCAGACATGCTCTTTGGCTCAAGTTCTGGTCTGCTGACCCGGCCTAGAAGGCTCTCCTGTCTTTACATTTTCAGGGCTCCTCCCTGTTTGGGCCTGAGCTCAAGGATCTCATTAACGTGGACACTGGTGGGAAGAGTACTCACCTGCCAGTGGTCTCGAGGAAGAAGGCGCCTGTCAAAAGGAATCACCTTTTTCGTCCCTTTCAAGCAGACTCGCGCCAAGCGACCCCGACGGTCCTTCAGGCTCCACGCTCCTCATCCAAGCCTAAGCAGCAATGGAGATCCAAGTCCTCCGCAAAGCACAAGGCTTCCAAACCTCCTTCTGTATGACTAGCCGAACACGGGGTCCCCACCCGCAGGTAGGTGGCCATTTATGCCACTAACTCTCGGCTTGGCAGGCCTCTGTGGAGGACCCATGGGTTTTACAGGTGGTGGCTACGGAGTGCAGGATTTCCTTCACCTCCCTTCCTCTTCCCAGGACCTTCTTGTTCTCCTTTGGGAGCAGAAAAGTGCCGCCTTTTCGAGGAAGCTATACAGGCCCTTCTGGACAAGGTGGTCCTGGAACCAGTTCCTCCTCAGGAGAGGGGCTTGGGATTCTACTCCAGTCTCTTTGTGGTCTCCAAGAAGGACGGCGACTGTCATCCCATTTTGGATCTGAAAGATCTCAATTTGGACAAGTCAGAACTTGTTCGTTCCCAGAGGATGGTCTTTCTGGGCCTCCTCTTCGACACTCAGAGAGGGATGGTATTTCTCACGGATGAAGTGGCTCATCAGATAGCACTGAAGGTCCAGGCTATCCTGTCTCAGGATCCGGTTCCAGCCAAGAAGTTATCATCCTTGGTGGGGAAGTTAATTTCCACCATAGAAGCAGTCCCGTTTGCCATGGCTCACACCAGAGAACTTCAGAGGTTTCTAATCCTGGCATGCAGGGGCCGACCAGATCTCCTAGAAAGATCCATATCTCTCCCTCTTCATGTGGAGCAGAGCCTCTCGTGGTGGCTCAATCTGAACAATCTCTTGAAAGGCAGACCCTTCATAGTGCCCTTCTGGACCACAGTGATGACGGATGCCAGCCTCTCCAGATGGGGAGCGGTGCTAGGGCACTTGAGGGTTTTCAGGGTCGGTGGTCTCAGGAAGAATCTCTCCTTCCCGTCAATGTTTTGGAGCTTCGGGCGATATTTCATCCCCTAAATCACTGGACACGGCAACTGGAGGATTGCCCGGTCAGGGTACAGTCGGACAACGCCACCGCGGTAGCCTACATCAAGAAGCAACGAGGCACAGGAAGTCTCACAGCTTGGCTAGAGGTCAAGGCTATTTTATCATGGGCAGAGGAGCATGTCCCTGCCATTTCCACAGTTCATATTCCTGGAGCAGACAACGTTCTGGCAGGCTTCCTCAGTCAGTACACGGTGGACAGCGGAGAGTGGGAGCTGCATCCAGAGGTGTTCAACCTCATCATCCAGCAGTGGGGTCTTCCTTGGATCGACCCGATGGCAACCAGGCACAACAGGAAGGTTCCAATGTTCTTCTCTTGCTGGTCGGATCACCTGGCTCTGGTAGTGGATGCCTTGTTGATCCCGTGGACATTTCCTCTGGCTTACATCTTTACTGCCCAGTCGTTCTGATTGCTCCGTACTGGCCTCGACAGGCTTGGGTTCTGGAGCTTCTGGACCTCTCAGTTGCGGAACCTCTTTGACTCCCCCCTTCTACAGGGTTACCTCTGGAAGGAAGACGTTCATCGACTGGCTTTGAAGGCATGGAGATTGAATCCTCAATTTTGAAGAAGGGATTTTTTTTCCGGTGGTGGCTATTATGCTTTGTGCCCGTAAGCCTGTTTCCACTAAGGCCTGCCATCGTGTTTGGTGCACCTTTCTATCTTGGTGTGCTGACAAAGACCTGTCTCAGGATTTTGACCTTCCTTCAGTTCTTTCCTTCCTCCAGGATGGTGTGCATAATGGTCTGAGTTCTCTTAAGGTTCAGACTTCTGCGCTCTCTGTTTTCTTTCAGAGGCGTCTTGCTATCATTCCTGATGTCAAGGTTTTCTTCCAGGGTGTTGCTCATACCCGCCCGGTGTTTAAGTCACCTGCTCCTCAGTGGGACCTTAACTTTTTTTCTGGAGTACTTCAGCGTTGTCCTTTTGAGTGTTTCTCTACCATTCCTCTACGTATGCTGATGTGGAAGATGGCCTTTCTCCTGTTTCTGTTCACTAAGTTGCGGAGTTGCATGCCCTGTCTTGTACACCACCCTTTTTGGTCTTTCACAAGGACAAGGCGGTGCTTCTCACCTCACAAGAGTTTCTCCCGAAGGTTTTGCCAGCTTTGGGAGGAAGATCCTGGAGGCAGCCTTGCCTGTCTAGGATCTCTAATTCCTCAGTACTCTTTCACTTTTGAGCCCTGATGGCTCTAGTTCAGTGTGCTGTGTAACCGTTCCTGGGGTTTGTTTTACCCCTGTTCAGTGTCTGGTGACACTTTGCAGTTATTGCTGAGCTCTTCATCATCTGTAGGTTCATTGGTGCTCTGGTGACTTTGGGGGCCTGTACCTTGTCCTTGCCTTTCTTCCCGCCCTGGGGAGCTTAATGGTTGGACAGCCCAAAGTTACCAGTAACCTGTATTGGACGACAGATAAAAGAGGATTTTAGTCTTAAATGTTAAATCCTTTTCTCTTAGTCCATACAGTTTACTGGTCTCCCACCCTGTCAAGGGACCATGCTTGGCTCTCCTGTGGCAGAACGTGGGGGTCCTTTCGGGTTCATGCTCACAGGAGTCTTCCTTTTCCCTTGTTACTACCTAGTCAATAGTCTGCAAATCTAAGGAGAGGAGGTAGGCTCCATCCAAAGTTACCAGTAACCTGTATGGACTAAGAGGTAAGACTAAAATCTTATTTTCCAGTATGGTAAAAGCCAGAAGTGGAATACATTCAATGAGACACATGTATCAGTATCTCGATAATGCTAATCACGGTGCCTGTATTGCATCTGTATTCATGTCACTAGTGTAAACATAGCCCTATGGCCTTTTGTAGGAGGAGAGAAACCAGAGTGCATCAAAGAAGATTAAAAAGTGGGGGAAAAAACCCCCCATTGATTTAACCCTTTGAGTGCCAGAGAGGTGTGCGAACACAACCCCTCTGGCAATTAAAGGGTTAAATCAGCATTTATTGCCAGTGGACGCTTTGTGTTGGGTCCTGCTAGCATTCAGTGGGTTAAAAGCCAAGTTTTTAAATCTTTAGGAATATTTTTGGAATTTTGTATTTTACCCCATGGTCAGTTTCAGGATTGCTTATATTTTTGATGCCATTTGTGGAATATTAATGTACTGCACAGTGCTGTACAACCAGGATAGACACCATTGATAAATGCTGACTGAAGCTGCAGAGAATCCTGCTCTTAGAAATGAATAATGCAGGGGTAGGCTTCCTTTTGGTTCTCCAGCTGTTGGAGGCAGAAACTCCCATCAGTCCCAGTTAGTCACTAACTCATTGGGGATGATGGGGGGTTGTAGTCCCCAAGAGCTGGGGTGCTGAAGTTTGCCTATACCTGAAATAGTGCAATCTCTCTGGTTTTTACTATATTCCTAATGTGTACTGTAGAGTCTCCTGTACAGTTCAACTAGATGGAATCACTGGGAATAATTAGTGTTTTATACCTTTTGTAAATAGATTTATACACATAGGAATGGCAGCAAATGTGATTATGCATATTGCATAAAATAGATGACAGAGCTCTGTAAAGATGCATAACACACTAATGTGTACTTCTTTTAAAGTATTTATGTAAATTGTTTTCCTTTTAACTCCTTAATTGTAAAGTGTGGAGAAGTATATTCAAGGAATTGTGGCATTAACCATTTCAGTGCCAGAGGGGTGTGAAACACATTGTTCACGTGGTGCTGAAAGGGTTAAACTCCTTTTAAAGAAAAGGGAAAAAAGTTTTTGAAGGTTGTCTTCTGCTGAATAACACAATGATCCTTAAAGTAGAATGAATTCCTAATAATACCACCCCCTACTTACATTACTATGGCCAAAATATCCTAATTGGCCCCTGTGCATTTTGTATTTTTACATTTAAGCAAGAAAGAGAAAATCTTCAATTAGTCCTGGATGTCATGTCCTTGGAGGAGGACATGACTGTTGCTGGTAGATGTTTTTTTGCAAACTGAAACAGGCAAAGGGGAATGAGCCTACTTAACCCTTGGAGTGCCAGAAGGGTATCCAACTTGATAGCGCTCCGGCAGTCAAAGAGTTAAGGACCTGTGGGGTGCACAGCACATTGTGAAGCAATTTGATACACATCCTTAAATGGTTAACATTACTGTATGCAGTGGGCAGAGATTGTGGTCTTGTGGTTCTGCTAGCAACTGTCATGTCTGCCTCCAATAATATGTTTCAGGACTAATTGAAGAGGTTCTTACTTGAACAAAGGCACAAGGATAACATTCATAGAGGCCCCTAGAATGGTAAATGTGAATTATTGTTTTTTGTTTGTTTTTTATTATGAACTCTTCTCCTTTAACTCTGAATGAGGGCCCTCACAGATAATAATGTCAGATGTGTGTTAAACTTTTGAATGTCAAAGGGGCACTCACATCTGTTCCATGGCTGAGGTGGGCAACCATTTGCATTTGAGTTGTTGCTGAACTACAGTGCATACCTTGGGCCTGCCTTTGCTGCACCATTTCCCCATTACAGTAATAAAATGAATATCTTAGCTCTCCTAGCTATACTACAGCACACTTAAAATGTCAGAACTATGGGAACTTTGTTTCTTCAGTTTTTCCAGGTAGATCACAGAGATCTGTAAGGCTGGTGACATCTGTGCCTCACTCAAGGAGGTTAACCTCCTCTCTGATGAAGCCTTGTGTCTGTGAACATCATTGAGCTTCTATGCAGCAGTCTCCCATGAGCGCAGTGAAGCTCTGATGTCACCCAGCCCTGCAGGTCTCCGTCATCTACAAGGCAAACAAGAAGAAAAGGATGACTTTTCAAAGTTGTAGGGACTGTGATGAGGACTCCGTTCCCATAGCTCCTGGGGCACAGCCAAGCATTGAAAATGGTCATTTATGGTCTCTATTCTGCCCCTTGAACCCTTGGGTAGTTAGAGACATCTACAGTGTGAGACGTCTTATGGCTATAAGATTATTCTTATATTGGCAGCCAATTAGTTGGAGAGACTTTACCCCTTTAATGCTAGAGACTCAAAACTGTGAATTTTCAAAATAAGCTAGCCCTGTGATATTTGAATTATTCCCAGAACAGACATTATAGTCCATGTTCCAGCATACAATAACCCAGAGGTGCCACATCCAGTGCTCATGAAACCCTTAAAATGGTACAGCTTAGAGAGACCATTGCTTGAACACACACAAGACAAGCAGGAAGTCTCCTTTTG
Source organism: Rhinophrynus dorsalis (assembly GCA_037306005.1). Taxonomy (NCBI): domain Eukaryota; kingdom Metazoa; phylum Chordata; class Amphibia; order Anura; family Rhinophrynidae; genus Rhinophrynus; species Rhinophrynus dorsalis. The sequence continues at coordinate 118,863,135 of CM074722.1, forward strand.
ATATCTTGGTAGAAATAGCACTAAGTTAGAGACTACATAAGCTGTCAGTTGGTTCAGATCATATAGCAGATAACAGTGGACTCTCTCACCCTGAGAATATTGCCTTTCACCTTGGGATCCTAACAGAGTATGGTCAACACTTTGAGTGTCAGGGTCAACCCCTGAGAGTTCCCAGGTGTGTATAGATGTCACAATGCACTGGAGACATCTCTAGCATCCAAGGGGTTTAACGTGATATACAGGACTGTAGTGTATCATTACTAAAGATAATCAGGGGATGATGTTTAAGCTTTAGTTTTGGCAAGAGCAGAATACTTTTTGCAACCTCCCTAGAAATTAAAGCTTTAAAGGAATAATAACCCTTTATTTTGATTTTACATACTCAAAGTGCATAATAAGTCAAATTTCCTATGCTATTTATTTATTTTTTTCCTATCTTCGCCTTTTTTTTTTTTTTACTCTGTTTTATGTCCCTATCGGAGAGCTACCTGGATCTGTTTCCAAGGAGTTTTCTGGTTGCTAGACCATCAAAGTAGGAAGTAATACAGTGCTAGTCTCTGTAGAACTAAATGCTCTGTGTGCTTTCTTTTTTTCATTGTTTCTTTCTTACATTGTATCACTAGATCTGCTTTCATGTTCCCTGACAGAGCACTCTCTACAAATGGATCCAGATGGCTTATTATCAAGGACATAGAAGTGTAAAATGAAAGAAAAAAAAAAAAAGAGATGATTTAACATATTATGTACTTTCAGAATATCTAAAATTAAGGATTACTTTTCCTTTAAAATGACAAGCCAAAATGCATAATGATATGGCGAAGTTTGTCTGGCGATGGAGACGCACATTGCCACTCGAACTGCAGGCGATGTGTCCTCCCTTACTAATCATCAGCAGTTCGATAGCCTTCAAGTCTGAATGCATCCTCTCTGCTTCCACACTTGCTCATGGAGGGAGCGGAGAGGATCGCCTTCAACTTCAGCACCACAAATAGCATCTCTATATATGTTCAAAAACCCCAATATGTAAATAAAATCAAAAATAGAGATTAACCCTGTCAATGCCTTTAGGATATTTGTTGTGCACCCCGCTGTCATTCAAAGGGTTAACCCTTTCAGTGTCAGAATGGTATGCAACACATTGCAGATCAATGTGTTGCATGCCCTTCTGGCACTGAAAGGGTTAATCTTTTTATTTTCATTTTGAGGTATTTGATTTATATATTTTCTGTATTCAGTCATATATAAACTCTAAGAGACACATGCTCTCCTCTTATTATTTAACCCCTAAACTACTGCCCGATCCGGCTCAGAAGAGGATGTTAAGGACCACAGAGCTTTTTTTGCTCAGAGGATTCTGGGATGGCAGAGCGGAGTGCAGCCACGCTACCATCCCAGAATTCCATGATGTGCTGGGACTGGAGTGACAGTCCTAGCATGTCAAGGGTCATTAAGGGGTTATGTGTAGTGTTTCTTTCTTGGCTTACATCCCAACATCACCAATCTGACAGGGTAGCAATGTTGGGACTGTAAACTCCGACAGCAAAGGCCGCAATCGGAGTTTAGAGCATGTGGTGAACAGCCACATTAACATATAAACGCACCCATATATACAACAGTGGCCTATTAACCTGCATTTCCTTAAGGGAAAGAACAAATGTCAATATGTTAGTTGAAAATTTTTTAACTTGTCGAAGGCATGGCAGATTCATGGCAATAGTGGTGGATTGAAGAGGATATGAAGGTGAAGACATGTTGGTGCATATTGGCAATGTGCCTTTGACACAATCCGACATAACATCTCCATCATGAGCCCTTATCGACCTTTAGTGCATCTCAGCCAAGGATTCAAGGAGTAGTGGAATGTATATTTTGTGGCGTTAATGTGACAAAACTTTTTGTCTGTAAATTTTTGAGTTGTCATTATTTTGTATGTCATTGTTTGCAAAGCTATTGTTGGCTATTAAACTGCAAATTAGAAAAATGCAAAACTCCACACACACACACACACACACACACACACACACACACACACACACACACACACACATATCCACCCCTTCACTCATTAGACTTTTTAGCACAATTGAACTTGCACACAGGCATTCAAATTGCTTTTAAATGTAGGATGCATAACACATACATACAAACACATGTATCATGGTTTGGCAACCTGAGACCCTCTATTTGTTGAGGACAACAATTCCCTTCATCCCCAGCCAACTAGTGCCCATCACTGACCTATATACTGGAAGAACACTCCAGTGTTCAAGAAAGTAGAGTAATTGTGGGGTATACCAACTGCACCATAGAAAGAAAATGCACATCCCCAAAAATCCCATTGATTGAATTTGGACTTTTAAACTATTGAATGCTAAAGGTCACCAATGCACTGCTTTGCAACTGACTTCTGTAGCATTAAAGGGGTTTAAATCCTCCCTTTAATCAATGGGCATTTTTAATTGTCTCCCATAATGCGGTTTGTTTGCCCCAGAATTACTACAATTTTCTTTTGCACAGAGGGCGTTTGCTTTCTTGGGGAGTAGAACACAACCATGGTTTATCTGTTTAAAAAAAAAATGTGAATTTCTGTTGTAAATATAGTGTTGCCATCATAGTGCTTTGTAATTTATGAAATAAAAATGTTGAGCGTTGTTTTGTTTTGGTTTCATTAAAATTTCTTTCCATGCCAGAGAGGTCTGAGGTCTTTATGAAAAGAGGACCAGCTCTTTCAAAGAAACAGATCTTGGTTGCAGATTTATTATAGTGAAAATTATGATAAAATTATCACTGGTAATTCTGAAATGGTATCCAATATGCAAGTAGCATTTGCGTAGTACTGACAATAATATGGTATCCTTGGAATTTTTTTATGAGGAAATGTGTTTAATAAGGGCACAACTAAAACATTCAACTTTAAAAAGGCTAATTTTACAGTGCTCAAAGCAGTGGTAGAGGGCATTCAATGGGATATTTTTGTAACAAAAGTCCAGAAGAAATAATTTGTTCAAAAGGCTTTTGGACTACCATACTCATTAATATCTACCTCTGGACAATAATATCCTGGTATCCTTTGCAATTGTTTATGAGAAACCCATTAATAAGGGCACAACTACAACATTAAACTTTAAAAAGGCTTATTTTACATAGGTGAAAGCAGTGTTCGACTGCATTCAATGGAATTATACTTTCAGTAACAAAGATGGAATTTGTGCAGCAGGCTTTTGGATAACTATTTATTAATATGTATTGCTGGATAATAAATACAGAAAGAACAAATTAAGACCAATGTGGATTAACAATGAGTTTTGCAGGAAATGGGAAGGAAGAAGCAGGTGTTTAAATTGGTTGTCAGAAAAGCCAAACAAGCAGTTAGGCTAGTCGAAACTAAAATGAGAAAAGTGTTGCAAAAGACATCAAGACAAATCATAAAAGATGTTAAAAGTATATAAATACCAAATAAATAAAATTCAGAGACCTGAATTAGTCAGGATAAATCAATGGTTAACAATTTAAACAAATCTATAGCATCAATCAAGGCATGCAAGGATCATGGTATATAGAGTCCTCCCCAGGATTCAGGGGAACCCAAAGCTAGAACTCCTCCCGCATTTTGCCCCACATACCCTTCCCCATAGCCAGGAAGTTCAGTTGTTTAATTTTCTCGAGTGCTAGGCTATTTTTCCTATGGGAAAATTATATGTTTTCTTCTTCCGTTCATTTTTATTTTATTTACTTTGGGACCAAGGGCATGGTCTCTGGTCTCCTTTATGCGCACATTAAGCCCTGGCATGGCTGGAGGATTGTCCTAGACTTTTGCTCACTCGTTTACATGTTGACCGAGGGGCAAGACATTATTCTTTGATGGCAGGCTACAGCCCAGTTAGTACCTGGATGGCAGAGTGTTGATTCTGTATCTCCACGGGGCAGGGACGTGCACAGACATTTTGGGGGGGGAAGGGGCTCAAATGAAACAAAGGGCACTTTTCATAATTATTTATTTATTTATTTTTAAAAGGGCACTTTGGACAAAAAGGGCAGGTGCTCAAGCCCCCCTTGGTGTCTGTGTGTGCACGTGCCTGCCATAGGGGCAGGAGGATGCAATATTGGACCACCAAGCTGCATTGAGTACTACATTTCTTTATGTACTGTCCATTTTATGCCACAGCTTAGCATGGGCAAGCACTGCTTTGTTTTCCACGCTTGGTGTCTTTTATGGCCATGGATTCAGTAATGTCGTCACAATGCTTTCATGCAATCACATTTCTTTATGCACTGTGCATTTTTATGCTACAACTTTTTATGGGAAAGGGCTGTTTTATGTTCACTAAGTTTACCAATCTACTCAGAATATGGTTACTGGTCAGATCTAACAATCCACTTGTGCTTCTTTTGTTTCACCCTGCTTTTGGAGTTGAGCAGCATGGAGGGATTGATGTCAGATGCTTGTGTCTATTTCCACCATGGGTGGCTGAGGAAGCATTGACCATGATGTGAATGGAACCTCACATAGCTCAGAACAATATGGATCATGATGACAGCTGGTTTCAATGAAGATAGGATGTTGATACAGGAAGATATAAGAATTAATTTTGAGACAGAAAGGAGTTTTTTTTTTTATCCACTTAGGTTAAAATTGGAAAATGTATTACATTTGTTTTTAATGCATTTTTTTTTTGCCTTCCTCTGGATCAGCAAAACCAAAAGTGATACAGCAAAAGTTAATTAATCTTTATGGACGCATGTCTATTTTAAAAACAGAAATGTGAAACTGACTATCAATAGTAGGGTAATTTCAAATCACTGAATTGTGGTTTATTTTATAAAATGTCTATTATCTATAGATATAAAATAAAATTGTAATGCAACCCGGTAGGTTTCCTTTCTGGTTGGAAGCTGCACCCAAATGCTCTCCAGAAAGTGGCAACTTAAGTCTGATTTTTAAGGAGCTGTGATAATTTCAACAGGACAGTGACAGCTGGGGAGCAAATCGCTCTCAAATGTGTAATGTGAGATAGCAACTGTAGTAGAAGGGCAGTAGCTTATCAAATGCTGCTTCCTCCCATCACTATAGAGGTCAGGATCCTCTGACCACTTCCTCTCCTAACTCCCCCCTGCCCCCCATAGAGGGCCAGGGACATTCACCATTTCCTCACTCCCACCCAACACCAGTGGACACGATCCCTTTAGCAAACGCCCTTCTCACCACTGTAGAAGGCAAGAGCCCCTCATCACTTGCTCCCTCAGCTTCCCCTACCATAGGGGGCAGAGCCATTCACCATTTTCTCACTCCCACCCACTACATTATGACAGCAGCCCTTCAGACTCCCCGAACACTTTAAAGGGAAGAAGCTCCTCTCCACACTATCTCCACCATAATGGGTAGGAGACGCTCACTGCTCCCTCCTTTTTCACCCACCACTCTAGAGGGTGTGAGCCCTTCACGTTGTTTATCCCACCACAGTAGCTCCCTTCCTCCCACCACAAAAGAAGAATAGATCTCCTCATCTTTACTCATGCCAACCATCATAGAAGGCAGAAGCCCCTCACCTAGTTTCCTACCACTGAGGGCAGGAGATCCTCACTACTCTCATACAGTGCAGGAGCCCCTCAACACTTGCTCCTCTCACTAACACAGAGTACATGAGCCCCTAACTCCTCCTCCCTCTTGTTACCATAGAGGGCGGGAGGCCTTTATTACTTGGTTCCTCACATTCCAACACTATCGATGGAAACAGCACCTCAGCATCTGACCCTCTCACAACCACAGAGCAGGAGCCCCTCACACCTTTCACCACAATATAAGACAACTCGCCATCACAAAGTCCCTTAGCATTCACCACCACTGTGGGCTACAGCCCGTGACATCTTGCTCCCTCCCACCACATCAGACAGAAGGTCCTCTCCAGGAGCTATCTATGGCCCCTTGTGCCCCACAAGCAGTCCTGATGCCTCACCACCAGCTAAATATTTAGTCATGTAGGCGAGATATGGAGAAACATGAGAGGGATGTCATGTTAACATATTATTTGTCAAATCTCACAAAGCCAAACTGAAAACTATCACATTACATTAGAATAGAATATGACTGAAAAGCATTACCAATTCAATTTTTGGTGAATAGAAAAGAAAGAAGTGTGTATTTACTTCAGGCCTGGACTGGGACAAAAAATAGGCACGGGCATTTAAGGCTGAGCAGCCCATGGGGGTGTTCGTTCGGTATATATTTTTTTTAAATGCCCGGACCCAGGGCCAGTGCAAGATTCTTGGTATATACAGGCGAAGGTGCATTTTGATGCCCCACCCCCCTCCGACCTGGACACAATCCTATGCCCCCCCATTGCCACAATCCCCTGCCCCCGCCCACATAATCACCTCCACACTCTGCCCACCTCCACACTGCCCACCCCATCCTCCTCCACAATGCCCCCTTCATCTCCACATTGCCATACCTGGGAACTCTCCGGATTTGCCCCGGAGACTCCGGTTCTGACAGAACTTTACCGGGTCTCCGGGGCAGAGGCAGATTCCTCCGGATGTGGAGAGTTTCTATTGAAACTCTGCCACATCTGCTTTTTCTCATGTTGTGCCTCCATCCCCAGCCTTCTGTGTGATACATTTAACCCTCTGAGTGCCAGAGTGTTACGGAATGCATTGCTTTGCAATGCATTCCGTACCACTCTGGCACTCAAAGGGTTAACACGCAAGCTAAGCCCCGCCCCTTTTTGACGCGATTAGCGTAATTTTTGTTACCCCCTGCTGAACAGAGGACTACCCTCCGGGTAGCCCTCAGCTGGAAGTTCCCAGGTATGCACATTGCCCCTTCCACAATGCCCCCTTCATCTCCACATTGCTCCTTCCACAATGCCCCCTTCATCTCCACAATGCCCCTTCCACCATGCCCCCTTCATCTCCACATTGCCCCTTCCACAATGCCCCCTTCATCTCCACAATGCCACCTTCATCTCCACAATGCCCCCTTCATCTCCACATTGCCTCCTCCACAATGCCCCCTTCATCTCCACATTGCCTCCTTCACAATGCCCCTTCATCTCCACATTGCCCCTTCTACAATGCCCCCTTCATCTCCACATTGCCCCTTCATCTCCACATTGCCCCTTCTACAATGCCCCCTTCATCTCCACATTTCCCCTTCCACAATGCCCCCTTCATCTCCACATTGCCCCGTCCACAATGCCCCTTCATCTCCACATTTCCCCTTCCACAATGCCCCCTTCATCTCCACATTGCCCCTTCCACATTGCCCCCTTCATCTCCATATTGCCCCTACCACAATGCCCCCTTCATCTCCACATTGCCCCTTCATCAATGCCTCATAAAGCCCCTTCATCTCCACATTGCCCCTTCTACAATGCCCCCTTCATCTCCACATTGCCCCTTCATCTCCACATTGCCCCTTCTACAATGCCCCCTTCATCTCCACATTGCCCCTTCATCTCCACATTTCCCCTTCCACAATGCCCCCTTCATCTCCACATTGCCCCTTCCACAATGCCCCTTCATCTCCACATTGCCCCTTCATCTCCACATTTCCCCTTCCACAATGCCCCCTTCATCTCCACATTTCCCCTTCCACAATGCCCCCTTCATCTCCACATTGCCCCTTCCACATTGCCCCCTTCATCTCCATATTGCCCCTACCACAATGCCCCCTTCATCTCCACATTGCCCCTTCATCAATGCCTCATAAAGCCCCTTCATCTCCACATTGCCCCTTGATCCCCTACCTTGAGTCCCTGGTAGTCTAGCGGTGTGCTATAGAAGAGATCTGTGCCTCCTTCGGCACAGAGGTGAAGCTCCCGCGCACGGTTCTCAGTAATACAGAGCGCTGGGAGATTGTCATCTCCCAGCGCTCTGTATTGCTTCAGAGCCTGGGTCGCCGGACCGGCCCACCGGGCAAATGCCCGGTATGCCCGATGACCAGTCCGAGCCTGATTTATTTCTGTATTTTCTTTGTCTAGTATACATCCTTTATTTAAAGGGAATCTAAACCCTAGAGGTAAGGCTTTTAACACTGACTTCCCTAAGATTGTGTATTTTATACAACATCATGGTATGTGGTCTTGTGTCTGCAGAGCATAGGCTTCCAACATGGCTGACCACAGGGAGTGGCTCTGAGATTTATAACAATGTTTTACATAATTAGCCAGCACACATGAACTGGTAACCACCTGCTTCCAGTGCTGCTACCAATGTGTAAATTACACCCTATAGTTCTTGGGAACAGTCCAGTCTGTTAAATACCAGTATTCTTATTGATTTGATCAAAATTGATAAGTGAATAGCACTAGGCCATGACCGTGCACTTCTGTGTTAGGTTCATTAATATTTTTTTCTTTAACTGCTAACAGGTTATAATTCACCATGTTTATCAATAAAAACACACTGGGGGTTATGTGCTAAAATGTGATAAAATGGAGGTAACTTCTCCAGTTATATCACTTCTACAGCTCCTATGTTTTTCTAAAGAGTCTGTGCACTAAGATATCCAAAGTTGGAGAAATCTTAGTGGATTGGCGCCATAAAATAATCTAAGAACTGGATAAGTGATATCACTGGAGAAGTCATCTCCACTTTATCACGCCTTAGTAGAGCTCCCCCATGAGGTCCTCATACAAAAAGGTTTCTAATAATTTGACCCGCAACTGAAAAAATAGAATAGCCTCTGTTCTAGATCACACCTCCTCACGACAAAAAATATTCTAAAATACATCAGAATGGCCTGTAAGGGAAATTTTCCTTTACCAGATTGTAAACTGAAAAAAGTAGAAATTTTCCATAAGAAAGATCAAATAAAAAATGTAAATATATAATCATAACTGAGAACTCTCAGGATCTGACACAAATCTTAGGGTGCAGGGCTAAATTATCAGAGTGGGAGAGTCCAGTGTTACCTACTGCATAATCTCCATAAGTGTATTGTTTCTTTATCCTCTAAATTGGTGCTATTTCTCTATGGAAGTCAAAGGAAGAAGTAATTTTTGCCTTGAGTATGTTTATGCAGTCAAATTGCCTAATTTTAGCATTTCATATGTTAAATCAAGATTGAGTGGAATACCTCTGGATTACAAGCAGGAACATAACACCTATAATGTATGTTATAAGGAGAGCTATGGGTTAATATTTCAAAAACCTCAGGGTTAGCTCATTTTGAAAGTTCCCAGGTATAGATATAATTGACTGCAGTTGGAATGATGTGGACGCAGCAAAGTCTTTCCAAGACCTTTTGACACCATTTTCTGTAACTGGATATATGATTTTGAGCAAGATCAAAAAATTTTATTTACACAGGATAACGGATAAACACATATACTTAAGTTTAAATAAACATGATTATAACTTTTATTGTGGTGTGTGGAGCAATGTGATACATTGGTAGACACACCACAAAGTCTATACCTCCCAACATTTCAAATTGCCAAAGAGGGACACTTGTGTTTTAGGGGGTGTTGCTGGGGGCACTGCTGGTGGGTGGGGCATTACCAATAATTTTTATCCTATTTCATGACCTATTGACACCTTGTGTAACCAAATAAATGACTTATATGAAGATCAAAGTATTTTATTTAAACAGACTAATTTATAAACACACATATGGACGTTTAAACAAACAATAATGCGAGTTTTATTGCTGTAGAGCAATGTGATACACTTATATACCCCCCCCCCCCACACACACACACACACACAGTTTGATCTCCTAAAAAGAGGGACATCAGGGTGGGAAAGAGGGATTTGTGTCTAGAAGAGGGACACTCAGGAGGTATGATGGGCTGATCTCTCAAAAAAAAAAAAAAAACACCGGCGTGCGAAATAAGGATTTGTGTCTGAAAGAGGGATTGTTCCTCATAAAGAGGTACACTTTGGAGTTATGCAGTAAGGACCAGATGGATGAATGAGCATGCATCTTGCTGGTCCTTGAGGATTTATCACTTTGAAATTATGCCAGAGGGGTAAGCGAAGCAATATGGTACGCACCACTCGGGTACTCAATGGGTCGTCTGTTTTAGCGTATATCCAAATTTTAGCAGCCTTAATACACCGATGGACGTTACGAGGCTCAAACCAAAACATACTAGTCACAGATCATTACAATGTATCAAGAGTATCTGCAGTTGGCAACCACAAGATGGTGCACGAATCGCATCAATAAACGCATTGGGCCCGGAAGAGCAGCCTCTCCTCATAACGCCATCCAAATCATGGCGTCTGTGCTCCGGAAGTAGTTTAGCTGTCATCAGCTTGAGGATGGCGACCGATGGGGACTTTCTTCTGCGTTACAGAGCTGTGTCCAACAAGTTGAAGAAGTGAGAGTGAACATGTACATTATACAATGAATGTGTGGTCAGCCTGCGTCACTCCAGTTGTTGTTGAGCTACTGCTTTCGTCGCGCTTAGGCGACTGTTTTTTAAGCGATAGCTGGAGAGTCACAGGTTGCCGTTCATGATGATGTTCTGCCTTCATGATCTTTCTTACATTTCACATCTTGTTCTCACTCTGCATTCCTTGTTTATTAATCTAATGTCTCTAATTGACATCTGATATATATAGTATACGGGTGTTTTTTCTGTTACTTCACATCATATTAATGTTTGCCCTTTCACAATGCCCTATTTATTTCTGCCAATTAACATTTGCTGTGAGCTAATTACCTACGCTCTCTGGATCGTTTCCATTGTCTTTTAACATGTTGAATGCTAAAGAGGTCTTCATCGAATTGCAAATTGGTGTGTTTGATATCTTTCTATCATCCATCTTGTTAATTCATCAACCTCTACAAATACCCATCAATCTGCAGAAGTTCATTCCGCACATTACATACTGAAATGTAACTGATTACTTACTGTAAAGTAAATTTGAATTCTAAATGACATTAGTCTCTTGAGCAAGTCCCTAGTCTCTGCAAAATAATTTGTTTTGCGTGCGCACACATTTTGTTATTTTTAAGCAGTGCTGTTGTTTTCTCTGATCTCCAATACAGGTTACTGGTTACTTTGGGTAGGCGATCAACCTATTTAATAGGCAGGAACAATTCTTAGAAGTGACTGCTGGGTGGAGTCTACCTCCTCTCCTTAGCTTGCTAGCCAATCCCCAACCAGTAAGATTTGTTCCTTGGCCAAGATACAAGCAAGAGAACAGTTCTGCTATAGTTTTAGCTTTTTATTATTTTTCTGTTAGAAGTGGAATACCACCATTAGGTGGATTACCATCACTGAAAATTCCCATCACCCAAATGTGGATAGCTCCGTTTACAAGGTGCTTTTGTGGACCGTAAGTCCTGGGGGGGAAATCTTGGCTGCAAGTTCTTTCCCCAGGAGTTTCCCACCGAGGCTTCTTCTTGATATATGGTAATCAGAAGACCTGCTGAAAAAGGTGAGCACCCTTTGAGTGCTGAGGTCCACATGTCCCATGCTTCAACTCTGCACAGGGGTCTCTACTGGAGTTCCTATTACATACTCATGCACTCATTGGGTTTATTTTGTATGTCTGTGAGGTGTTTGGAGCAAGTTTCTGTGGTAACTTAACCCTTTTGCTGCTGGTTAGCACCCTTTGGGGGGTTGTTTGGGCACTTTCCCTGTTGGGTTCAGTGTTTATTGAGTGGTTTTACGTTTGGTATTCACCTTGCTAACTTTATGTTCACACGTTTACTGCATAGACGCCATTGCTCCATTCACTTCTATGGGACTTTACTGTTTGGGACGTGTCTCTGCAATTGCTCCACGTAGAGTGGTCAGAGATGGCTCATGTTGTTGGTTTTCCCTTTCTCTGTCATCCGGTCAACATTCTGGGGATGTTGGGGGCTTTAGGGGGCTTTGGGCACTGTTGGGGTACTCTCTCAGCGAAACTACGTTTCCCATTAGCGCCCGCTTAGTGCGCTCGTTTTCGATTGGCTCCCGTCGCTGCAGCCATTTTGTGTATTCGCAGATCGAGTATCCTACTCAGGGCTTGGACTCCCCTTCTCTCCTCCGCAGCTTAACCCTTTGCCTACCAGATAAGTCTTAATTTAGTGTTTCTGGGGTGCATTAATTATCATACATGCTTTATTGTGGGTGTTTTGATACTTTGACTGTTTTTACTCTGTGAGAATGTCTACTAGGTTTAGCCCCAAGGTCTAACTGAAGACTAAGGATACTGGGGTGTCTGTGTCCCTCATTGCTCCTCATGTCAATCAGGGTTACATAGAGAATACTCAGGTCATATTTGCCCAGCATGAGCTGCTGCCCCTGAGTCCCCTGCTGGGGCCTCCAACCGTGCTCTAGAGCCAATATGGATGCAAGAGTTTAAGGGTACTACAAGGAACCTCCAGTTCAACTTACAGCTCCTTCCATCCACCTTACAGGGGGTCTTCAATTTGTTGCAGACCCCCGCCCCTGTCAGATCTTCCTTGCCTAAACTGCCGGGTGTACGTGATGTGTCTGATTCCTCTGAGGAGGAATTATTGGTGGTCTCTGATGATGATGACTGTTCAGCTGTTCCTTCATCTCAGTTTTTTGGGGACCCCTTCGAAGCGGACCCCATTCCCTCAGCTGAGGGCCTGATCAGGGCTGTGTTGTCCACCCTGAATATTCCCTTGGTGCAGGAGGCGTCTTCTGACCACTGTGATGTTTTCCAGGAGTCTGTTAGGCCCCATGCCTGTTTTCCACCTAATCCCACCCTTGACCGCTTGGTGTCAGAGGAGTGGAAATTTCCAGACAAGAAACCATCTTTGTCTAAAAAGTTTGCTAAATTTTATCCGTTTTCTGAAAAGGCCCTTACTCAGTGGGTTCATCCCCCTAAAGTGGATGACCCAGTTTCCAGGCTTTCTAAGTCAACTGCCTTGCCAGTGGCTGATGCCTCTGCTCTTAAAGATTGGACTGACAAGCTTGAGACTTCTCCCAAGGCTATTTTTGTGACAGTGGGCTCTGCTTTTCACTCTATCTTTGCTGCTGCATGGGTTAATAAGGCTGTGGCTGTTTGGACTGAACAGCTCAATTCTGCTGTCCGTCAAGGAGCCCCGACTTCTGACATGTTGCTTCTTCTTGCTAACATTGCTGAGACTCAGCATTATGTCTCTGCCGCCCTGTTTGACTCTGTGAGTATGGTAGCCAGGGCATCTACCATGTCTGTGGTAGCCAGAAGGGCCCTTTGGCTTAAGATCTGGTCGGCTGACACGGCCTCTAAGAAGGCTCTGCTGTCTTTGCCTTTTCAGGATTCTTCCCTGTTCAGGCCTGAACTCAAGGATCTCATCAACAAGGCCACTGGAGGGAAAAGTTCTCACCTTCCAGTAGTCCTGAGGAAGAAGGCACCTGTTAAAAGGAATCAGCTTTTTCGTTCCTTTCAGGCAGACTTGTGCCAAACGACCCAGACGATCCCTCAGGCTCCGCGCTCCTCATCCAAGCCTAAGCAGCAGTGGAGATCCAAGTCCTCCACGAAGCCCAAAGCTTCCAAACCTTCTTCTGCATAACTCACCGAACCCAGGTCCCCACCTGCAGGTAGATGGCTGCTTACACCACTACCTTTCAGCTTGGCAGGCCTCTGTGGTGGACCCATGGGTTTTACAAGTGGTGGCCTTGGGATTCAGGATTCCCTTCACCTCTCTTCCTCCTCCAAGGACCTTTGTTTCTCGTTCTCCCTTGGGAGCAGAAAAGAGATGCCTTTTCGAGGAAGCTATCCAGGCCCTTCTGGACAGGGCGGTCCTGGAACCAGTTTCCCCTCAGGAGAGGGGATTTGGATTCTATTCTAACCTCTTTTTGGTTTCCAAGAAGGATGGAGGATGTCGCCACATTTTGGATCTGAAGGATCTCAACTCCTTTGTGGTCAGGTCCCAATACTGCCAGGAGTCTCTGCGCACAGTGATAGCGGCTATGTCTCATGGGGAGTTTCTGGCCTCTCTGGATCTTCAGGATGCCTATCTGCACATCACCATTCATCCAGAGAGTCGGCAGTATCTCCTCTTTGCCTGCGACCGAGGGCACTTCCAGTTCTCTGCCCTCCCCTTTTGACCTGACCACGGCTCCTCGAGTCTTCAACAGAGTCCTAGGAGCTTTGATATCCATCCTACATCAGAACGGCATCAGGGTGACTCCATATTTGGACGACCTCTTTCTGAAGGCCTTGTCTCCAGAACTCCTTCACCAACAGGTGCAGGACTGCATTCATGCTCTCTCCCATCACGGGTGGATCATCAACTTGGACATGTCAGACCTTGTTCCTTCTCAGAAAATGGTCTTTCTGGGTTTCCGCTTCGACACTCAGAGGGGGATGGTGTTTCTGACAGACGAAATGGCTCATCAGATAGCACTAAAGGTCCAAGCTGTCCTGTCTCAGGATCTTGTTCCAGCCAAGATGCTGTCATCCTTGGTGGGGAAGTTCATTTCCACCATAGAAGCAGTTCCTTTTGCCATGGCTCACACCAGGGAACTTCAGAGGTTTCTGATCCTGGCCTGCAAGGGCCATCCAGATCTCCTGGAAAGATCCCTGTCTCTCCCTCTTCAAGTGTAGCAGAGTCTTTTGTGGTGGCTCAACCTGAACAATCTCCTGAAAGGTCGACCCTTCTTGGTACCCTTCTGGATAACAGTGAGGATGGATTCCAGTCTCTCCGGGTGGGGAGCAGTGTTGGGGCACTTGAGTGTTCAGGGCAAGTGGTCTCAGGAGGAATTTCTCCTTCCCATCAATGTTTTGGAGCTTCGGGCGATTATTTCATGCCCTACATCACTGGACACGTCAACTGACGGATTGCTCAGTAAGGGTGTAGTCGGACAACACCACAGCGGTAGCCTACATCAAGAAGCAAGGCGGCACAAGAAGCCTCGCAGCTTGGCTAGAAGTCAAGGCTTTTTTGTCTTGGGCAGTGGAGCATGTCCCTGCCATTTCCGCAGTTCATATTCCTGATGTAGACAACGTTCTGGCAGACTTCCTCAGTCGACACACTGTGGACAGCGGGGAGTGGAAGCTACATCCAGACGTGTTCAACCTCATCATCCAGCGGCGGGGGCATCCATGCATAGACCTGATGGCAACCAGATACAACAGGAAGGTTCCAACATTCTGCTCTCGCTGGGCGTATCCCATTGCTCTGGCAGTGGATGCCTTGTCGATCCCCTGAACATTTCCTCTGGCTTACATCTTCCCTCCTGTTCCCTTGTTGAACAGAGATCTTCGGAAGCTGAGAGTGGAGCGCTGCCCATTCATTCTGATTGCTCCGTACTGGCCTTGACAGGCTTGGTTTCCGGAGCTTCTGGACCTCTCAGTGGCGGAACCGCTTCGACTTCTCTCCCATCGAGACCTCCTTCTACAGGGTTACTTCTGGAAAGAAGATGTTCATCTTCTGGCTTTGACAGCATGGAGATTGAATCCTCAATTTTGAGATAGAAAGGATTTTCTTCTGGTGTTGTGGCTACTATGCTTAGTGCCCGCAAACCTGTTTCCTCTAAGGCCTACTATCAAGTTTGGTCTACCTTCCTGTCTTGGTGTGCTGACAAAGACCTATCTCAGGATTTTGACCTTCCTACAGTTCTTTCTTTCCTCCAGGATGGTGTGCATAAGGGTCTCAGTCTGAGTTCTGTCAAGGTTCAGACTTTTGCACTCTCTGTCTTGCTATCATTCCTGATATCAAGGTTTTTTTTCCAGGGTGTTGCTCATACACGCCCAGTGTTTAAATCCCCTGCTCCTCAGTGGGATCTTAACCTGGTCTTGGGAGTACTTCAGCGTTCTCCTTTTGAGTCTTTGGCTACCATTCCTCTACATATGCTGACGTGGAAGATGGCCTTTCTCCTGGCAATTGTTTCTGTTCGCCGAGTTGCGGGGCTGCATGTTCTGTCCCGTAAACCGCCCTTTATGGTTTTTCACAAGGACAAGGCGGTGCTTCGCACCTCACAAGAGTTTCTTCCGAAGGTGGTGTCTGAGTTCCACATTAATCAGGAGACTGTGGTTCCTTCCTTCTGTCCTAACCCTACTTATGACCAAAGAGAGGGATCTTCATCTGTTGGATGTTGTGCATTGTCTCAAGTTCTGTGTGCAGTTCTTGAGGCAGTCTGACACTCTTTTTGTCATTCCTGAGGGTCCTTGGGCAGGGAAGCCTACTTTCAAGGTTACTATTGCTTCTTGGTCAAGTCTATGATTCGTAAGGCTTACGAACTTCGCAAGAAGCCTGTTCCCTTCAGGGTCACGGCTCATTCTGCAAGGTGTATTGGGGCTTCTTGGGCCTACAATAACCAGGCCTCAGCTGATCAGTTGTGCAAGGTGACCACTTGATCATCTGTGCACACCTTTTCTAAGCACTACCGTGTGTATTTACTGGCATTGACTGATGCCAGTTTTGGGGGGAGAGATCCTTGAGGCAGCCTTGCCTGTCTAGGATCTCTTTAGTCTCTCAGTACTCTTTCACTTTTGAGCCCTGTTGGCTCAAGTTCAGTGTGCTGTGTAACAGTTCATGGGGTTTGTTTTACCCCTGTTCAGTGTCCGTTGACACTTGGTGGTTAGTGATGATCTGTAGGTTCATTGATGCTCTGGTGACTTTGGGGGCCTGCGCCTGGTCCTTGCCTTTCTTCCTGACCTGGGGACCTTAATGGTTGGACATCCCAAAGTTACCAGTAACCTGTATTGGACGACAGAGAAAAGATGATTTTTGTCTTACCTGTTAAATCCTTTTCTCTTAGTCCATGCAGGTTACTGGTCTCCCATCTTGTCAAGGGACCAAGCTTGGTGCTCCTGCGGCAGAACCTGGGGGTCCTTTTGGGTTCATGCTCACAGGAGTCTTCCTTTCCTTTCTTACCACCTAGTCAATAGGTAGTCTGCAAATCTTACTGGCTGGAGATTGGCTAGCTGCAAGCTAAGGAGAGGAGGTAGGCTCCACCCAGCAGTCACTTATCAGAATTGTTCCTGCCTATTAAAGGGGTTGACTGCCTACCCAAAGTTATGGACTAAGAAAAGGATTTAACAGGTAAGACTAAAATCCTATTTTCTTTTAACAAAATAAATAAGTGATATGGTTCTGAATTATTAAGAGACTTTCTTGCCACATAATACACTTTTTTTTTTTTTTCTCTATATTTAGGAGATTTTTACGGAAGCCAAATGTGGCTGAAGCCAGTGAGCAGTTTGGTAAGAGACCCCACTTAATTCTTCACTTGTGAAACATAATAAGCACTGTGTGTGTAATGAAGCAGAAAAATTATTTGAGTGCTAAATTCCTTTAACAAATCAACTTTACTTAAAGGGATAGTAATGTCGATACTTTCTTGTTATTCGGAACCATTTTCAAAACTAATTCCTGTCAGAATCTGTTGTTATTTCCTGTCAGAATAAAGTCCATGTAAAACAGTGGAACCATGGGGTAAAATATTAGAATAAAGATTTTGTTTAAAAATGTTTGAAAAATTTTTGAAAACGGTTGTTTTGAAAATGGTTCAGGATAACAGGAAAGTACCTTAATGTCTCTATTAAATTGCAGCTCCGATTCTTCTTTGATTTTTATAACAGCTAGTGCTATGTTTAATTACTTACAGTTCTGTAGTTCAAAAGATATTCAAGCTGAAAGGATTCCCCTCCCGCCCCTTTCCATGTGTTGCACTGTCTGTAGGAGTGGTCCAGATGGAGCGTGGCAAGGGACAATCTTCAGTAAGCAAAATGAAAATCCTACCCTCCTTCATCAAGGGGGACAGGGTTTTTCTTGTACTTACTTTGTGAAGATTGTCCCTCACTGCATCTGTCCTGTCCCATGACCAGATTGCAGCTCTAAGGGGAGGCGGCCAGAAGGGGGGAAGGGGGTCCTTTTAGCTTGAATATCTTTTGAACTACAGAACTGTAAGTAATTAAACATAGCGCTAGGTGTTATAAAAAGCTTAAAGAAGAATTGGAGCTGCAATTTAATAAAGTCATTACAATCACTTTAAAGGGATAGTAATACTTCATTTTAACTTTGTTTTATTTTGTAGGCATTAACAAAACATGAAGAATGATACAAGTCTTCTCTATCAAAAATTCCATTTTACGACAACAGTACACAGACATATAAATTCATTCGCAATAGCAGTTCCTGCATTAGGCGCATTTGCTGTTCCACTCACACAGATTCGTTAATCTTAGCCACGCTAATCTTGAATTTTCATGCGCAATTCAACAAAATCATGCGCGAACCTATTCCCTAGTGGTTTTCACACTGAACTAGTGATTGCGCACATTTCCTGCTTCACGCCAAAAGATCTTAAAGCACATTTTTTAATCCATTCTGAATCTGTCTCCTCCAAGCATTTTGTTGTGTATTTATTGTGTATTTATCTCCGTCTCTTAGGTCAGTTGGCTAAAGAGCTTAAGCAGCAGGACTGTCTTCAATATGCTGGCTTCTGTAACTTGGCCATGGCTCGGTGAGTTAATCCTGTTTCATTTCTAATATCTATAGAAAATAAAAAGCTCAGATCCTGACAGTGCTACACTGGCTGAAACCTGCTGCACCATACCATTTAATTTGTAGGTTGCTGGCCATCCTGTATGACATTACTAGATGATGGTCCTGATTCACTATGCAGCAACATTTCAAGCCTTTAATGCCTAATCAATGCAATATAAATCTAGTATTGCCTAAAAATACGCCAGTGGATTGACACATACAAAAATGAATCCCACTTGGTTTCAATGGGGCAGTGCAGGAAATAAATAGAGTATCACTGCATTCAAGGTCCGTAATGCTTTATTATGAAAAAAACATATTTTGAAGCTATTCCAGCTGATTAAAACAAAGATACTTACTTTGAGTTTTATTCAAAAGTTACTGCACTCAAATCATGTAAAAATGGTGAAGCTGTTAGCATGAAATTCTATGTCATAGAGTGTGTAAGAAAAACTGGATGCCAGATGGCACTGTTGCTAACAGAGTGATATGCAGATAAATATACTGTATGTATGCACTCAGTGGCCACTTTATTAGATACACCTGCTGGTTAACACAAATAACAAATCATGAGGCTGCAACTCAATAGATTAACCTTGTTAATGAGAGACAGGCCACAATTTCTGAAATAACCACTTTTTACAACAGTGTTGTGTAGAAGGGCATCTATGAATGCACAGCAAGTTGAACCTTGCAGAGGATGGGCGACAGTACCAGAAGACCATGACTGGTCGCAATTCTGTTGGCTAAAAACAGGATGAGGCTAAAGTGGGCACACAATCATCAAAACTGGATGATTGAAAACTGGAAAAATGTTACCTGGACTGATGATTCTTGATTTCAGCTGCAACATCGAGATGACAGTGTCAGAATTTGGTGTAAACCGCATGAATTCATAAATCCATCCTGCCTTGTGTTAATGGTACAGGCTGCTAGTTATGGTATAATGGTTTTCAAAATGGTTTCTTGACATACATAAGGCCCCTTAATACCAAACTGACCATCATTTGAATGCATACCTAAGCATTGTTGCATCCCTTTATGGCCACAGTCTACCCATTTCCACTAGCCATTACAAATCTTGCATAAATCTCACTCTGGTTCTATAAACACGATAGTGACTGCAGTTTAATTCAGTGACATTGACAGTCCCCAGATCTCAGTCTATTACAGCGGTTTTGGAATAAGGTGGAACTGGAGGTTCACAACATGAATGTTCAGCTGACAAATCTGAAGGAACTGTGTGCATTGTCCACATGGACCAAAATCCCTAAGGAATGTTTCCAGGCACTTGTTGATTATGTGTATATGTGTGTGTGTCTGTGTGTATATATAATATGTATAATGTGTGTGTGTAATCTACACACCTTTTTTCTTCATAGCGTGTAAAGCTACAGTATCGTTTTCGTAATAAAGGTTTATGGTGAAATTTTTTTATTGACTTGAGCATTATGACATTGTAGCTGTATCTTTCAAGGAGTTAGCTGTGGGGTTACTCAGGTAGCTCAAGACAAACAAAATGCATGTGAGCTTCTCAGGCCTCTAGTATATAGTAAATTCCTCATGGTAGGAAATGAGAGAATTTGTTTTGCTCAGGACATATTTTGTGTCTAAGAGGGCTTTACGCCTTTTAGATAATACCCCCCCCTTTACAGTTGTTGCTTTGCACATTAATATAGAGCACTGGCCTACTGTTTCCTTAGGTAGTACTAGTACAGGGTTAAAATGTCCACAGAAAATATTGGTTAAAATGAATAGGCCAATGAGCTCTAAGTGCAGATTAAGTAATGGTACTATGTTTGTGTCTTTTGTGGTGGTAGGTGTGAGCAGACACTGTTTAATGCCCCTGGAGAGGCAATGGCACTGACAGAAGCAGCCCGTCTGTTCTTGCAAGAGGAGAAGGAGACACAGAGACTTAAGTGTCCAGGCTTCGAGGAACATCTGCAGGCTGCCATCAATTGCTACAGCTTCGCCATCAAGGTGAGGAGCCTATCTAACTTGGTTGCCCAGAGCAGTCACAAACTTGTAATTGTAATTATAGATCAAAAGTGGGCAACATTTTGCCCTCCAGCTGTTGTTGAACTATAATTCCTATCATCCTCTGGCTGAGGATGATGGGATTTGTAGCCCAACAGCAATCAAGAGGCTTCATCAAGCTCATCTCTATTGTAAATGGACAGTGCAAATAATGATGACATATCAGAAAGCTCAATTCCCTTAAATGTCACAATATTCTAGTAGCAGAGACCTGTATAATGGACAATTGTCATCCAAAGCCGAAATAGCCTGATTCAGTTACATAACTTCAAAGACAACTAATTACTTAGTTAAAGTGGTAATTATTGCTTTCTTTTTATTTTGAGTTCCTGCATCTTCTCTCTTTCCCCAAGTGACATCAGTGATTCATGCAGTTCACTGTTTCATTACAAGCTTCTACCTGGTGTTTTTGAAAGCTAATTTAAGTGATTAGCTTGTTGTTATCTTTTTATAAAGCACCAACTTATCCCACCGCGATGTACAATGAGGTATAGACTTACTAAGACTAATGGTAATACCGGTAGAACATACAATGCATAGGGATCAGAAGGCTTTGTTTGTGAGAGCTTTCGGGTTGGTTACAGTTCTAACACTGAATAAGGTTCTGTGCTGAGTTAAACTAGGGTACTCCTACTTCTGGAGATGCCTCATTTAAAAGTTATTAAAAAAAATAAAACTGCAATTTTCAGTCATGGCATTTAGGTTTTATGTTTACATTGTTGCTATTGCAGTCTGATCAAATCTACTTTATTTATCCCCCGTTTGCCTTGCAGATCATGATGATGTGCAAGGCTGGATGAAGTCCGCTTTGATTTCAGTGCTTATTGGAGATTCCTTTCCTCTGTATTGAAGTCTATAGAAGCCCTGTGTTGATGACTGTGTCTTCAGTTGGCTTCTATAGCAAGGAAAATAATCTCCTATGAGCACCTCCTCACTGATGTTACCCAGCCTAGCAGATCACCATGATCTGCAAGGCAAACGGGGCAGGTGTGTACGGAGCAATTTTGAGCTAAGGAATGCAGCCAACAATTTTAAAATGGTCTTACATGGACCCTATACTGCCTCTTTAACTCTTTGCGTGCCAGAGGAGTATGAAACGCATTGGTTTGCAATGTATTGCTTATCTTTCTGGCACGCAAAGGGTTAAAGTTTTTCAGTTGGGCACCTCCCAGCAGTGCTGTCATTTAACCGTTTGAGTACCAGAGGGCAATGTTTTGTGTACCCCACTGGCACTCAAATTGTTAACTCGTAAGGAAATTCCCTTGTACATGTATATTTTTCATACGTTTTTACTATTTCTATCCCTTTTTATTTTCATTAAAGGCTTTGGAGAGGGATGGGTAGCCTGAGGCCTTCCAGCTTTTGTGGACTGCGGGCTGCCTGCGTATAATAGGATATGTAGTCCACAACAGCTGGGGGCCTCAGGTTGCCCGTCCCTGGCTTAGATCCTCCTATTGCTGAATTGTACAAAACATTTACAGTTTTTATGTCACCAAACAACACTAATTTCAAATGGTTACATTTCTTTGAAGTACATATTGTAACATCAGTTTTTATTATTTTTCAGGTTTACATTGAACTGAACCAGCCAGTGATGGCAGCCAGCCTTTGTCTTGAGCTTGGGAATGCATTGAAGGTTTGGATTTGTATATTACAAACAGATACAATGTGTAAGGCCTTTATACATCAAGCTGAACAGGTGCAATTCTGATGCAAAGTGCACCATAGCTTTGAAATGACAATTTCCCAAATTACCACTGATTTTAAATAAGGCTTCTAACCCCTTGAATGCTTGCCTCGCAGTGCACTGGAGAACTTTCTAGAATTAAAATGATTAATTATCTTGTAAAATTTCTTACCCCCAAAACAATGCAGTTGTGTTTCTCCATAATTGCCCTTCCTTTAGCATGGTGCAGAAGGCTCTAAGTGTTCTAAAGAACTCAGAAGATAATTTATTAATCAAGCAATAGCTTCTTAAGTTAATATCCCACATACAGATTTGCAGTCAGTTTGACTCCTTTCACACCAGTGATATGCAATAATTCTGCATTGGTGATGTCTCCAATTGTGAATGGTCCTAAGATGGGTTATGGAGTTTTTCAGACTGTCAGCTGTTGCTGCAAAGAACAGCATACAGCATCTCTACTGCATTCAGAGGGATGCGTTTAGGAAGATGTCATGCCTATGGTGCCTCAACTTTTTAATCCCTACAAAATTAAAAACATGTTCTGGGACATTACTATCATTTTAAAGGGATTGTAATGTTTCACAGAAACAGAAGCTTCAATTAATCTTTGTAGTATTTGAGCCATGGAGAGTGTTATTTCAATGCTGTCAGAGTTGTACTTCAGGATAATTGAATTGATGATAAAGTATGCCCCTCCCGCCCCTTTTATCTAGTGTAAGCCACCTCCCCTTAGATGTGGAATCTAGTCTTAAGACCAGACAGCTCACAGCAAGGGACAATCTTCTTACTGTGAGAACAATGAAAACCCTGCCCCACTTCTCCAGTGTTTCCTTTATGCTAATTGAAGATTGTCCCTCTCTGGACACCAGCTTTCTGTTCTGAGCTGAGCAGTGTTACACTAGGTAAAAGGGGCGGGAGGGGGATACTTTATCATTCAATTACTCTTGAACTACAACTCTAACAGTACTGAAATAACACTCTCCATGGCCCAAATACTATGAAGATTATTTGGAGCTGCTTTTATTGTGAAACATTACTATTCCTTTAAATTGTAAAGCGTTGATTACTCCTGTGGTGCTATATAAATAAACATATTCATTCAAATTAAATGTGAGTTATAAGTAGAACATATATTACACCAATGTATGTATTAATTATTTTCAAAAGAGTGTTTTGTCATTTACCTTGCCAGGAGAGTCCTATCTAATATGTATTGGCATCTTTATGGCATACAAAAAATGGTTTGTATCCAAAGCTAAATCTGTCTAATGCCCTTATGGCTGATGTGACCTGCTTTCGCGCAGGTATCATTTGTGGTGAGAGGGTAGGGACCTCAAGAACTGGAACATTCCCACCCCTCCATTTATATAGCAGTCTGTCCCATCAACTACTATACACTGCATTAAATTATTTTTTTATCAAGACACAGTGAAAACCTACAACAGAAAAAGGCAGCAAAAATAGTGTTTAAACATAACGACTGGTTTGTCATCACAATACGGTAAAGATACATGAAATAAGTAATCCAAAATCAACTGATTTGGAGAGAGAACTTTCACTGGTTGTCATAGCAACCATTAGTGTATCCACAGCAATAAACCCCCAGAAAACATATTGTCAGGTTACTGACAGGAACCAAAAGGTAATTATGACTGGTTTATTCTTTATTTATACACTGGTGTCTATCCATTGTATGAAGATAACTGATTTTATTTTATGTAATTTTTCCATATTGACTGTATATTTGTATGTGATGTGTTCTTCAACAATGATGTGCTTCGTATGTTCAAACACTGTATTTGGTGCATTTATCTGGGGTATAGGGCTTATCTATGGGTATTGTTGCACCGTGTCTGTTTTGATAAAGGATGACATCATCACTGAGTCGTTGACCTCAAAATAAATTACTTTATTCTTTTTGACCACACAAGAACAACACTCTGTCTGGACTTTTTAATCGGATTAACCCTTTGAGTGCCAGAGGGGTATGCAACGCATTGCAAAGCAATGTGTTGCGTACCTCTCTGGCACTCAGAGGGTTAAACCGTGGTATTTTTATTAACCTGCCCCCTGACATTTTCAATTCCTTTATACCAATCTTTTGCTCGCCACTCTGGCTCTCAACAAACTATGGTATCATTTGCCTTCCTTAATCCATTATCTGTTGGAAAAAATCAGTTTAACACTAAGGGCGCTATAATCCTATGAATCTTCAAGAGGGCAATATTTGTTGAGCCATTTTGTTGTTGTCCCTTTTCCATGCATAAAATCACTACTTAACCCCTCTGAAGTTAGACTTCTTCAATGCGCTGTTTTGTAATGCTTTGAAGACCCTGGTTAAAGTGTTAGAAATGTCCCATTATAAATAGCTAGCATTTTGTAGAGCTTCAAAAGTTGAATTGAATGCAAAAAAGTATCTCTCAAACCGCTATGGTTTGAGAGATACATGATGTGTCCCTCTTTCAGCTATAAAGCTGTCAGCAGGAGATCCGTGTTGACTGACACTGAGGCTCTGCAGCAGAGCCACAATCGTGTTATTTAAAATGAATGACTTCCTTGGAATGGTCTAAAAAGTGTGCTTGCAAACCAGGCACAGTTTTTAGACCATTCCAAGGAAGTCATTCATTTTAAATAGCTAGATTGCGGCTCTGCTGCAGAGCCTCCATGTCAGCCGACACGGATCTCCTGCTGACAGCTTTACAGCTGAAAGCCAGACACACCAAAGTTTGAATGCATGTATCTCTCAAACCATAGCGGTTTGCATTCAATTCAACTTTTGAAGCTCTACAAAATGCTAGCTATTTATAATGGGACATTTCTAACACTGTAACGAATTCTGTCAGAAGAAACACACCACCCATCTAGTCTTAAAGGAGAACTAACACCACATAATAATAAATTCCCGCTTACCTTACTATGGCTAGAAAATCCTAATGGCCATTGTGAATGGCTCCCTTGCTCCTTGGTTTGAGAAGACATTATCAGTCTGTTCTGGATGTCCTGTTCCCAAAGGCAGACATGACAGTTGCTAGCAAGACCAGAGTTCCGCAGATTCTTCTCACTGCACACGATAATCTAAACCCTTTAAGGGCAAGAGTGGTGTGAAATGTATTGCTTTCTCAATGTTTACATGCATCTCTGGTCCATAAAGGGTTAAGTAGGCTCCTTCACTCTGCCTGTTTAAAGAGAGGGAAAAAAACCCACCTAGGACTGATTGAAAATGTTCTCACAAGGGCCACAATCATAGGGACCCACTAGTAAGGTAAATGGAGGGTTATTATTAGGAGGAGATGAAAGATTCACATTACTTGAAGTGTATATCTAAACTGAATGTTTCTAACTCCTCCCCATCTTCATCCAGTGTGTATATATCAAGGTCTGTAGTCCCTGTAATCAGCATGTTCTTTCTTTCTGTAGGACATGAGCAAGCTGGGGGAAGCACTGGTGTATTTCCAGCGGGCGGCGGAGTTACAGACACAGGTTCCCATTGAGTGTCTTTTATCTCTTGGATATGTGGCGTCTTGTAAGATCATGACACGTGAGTAGCTGGCGTTGGTGTCAGACAATGATGTATATGTCTTGTATGCACACATTGAGGAAATTCAAGCATAAAATGCTCTTTATTATTCATAAACCCCCACAGTATAACCACTTAGTGTGCATTAAAGCAGAACTATCACCTGAACTAAAGTCGCCCTGCCATACTTAGGCAGGTGGCGACTAGCTTAATAATCCTTATTTTACCTGTCAAAAGTGCCCAGGAGTAACGTTGTTGCTGATCTTCCGAGACCACCTTGTCTACGCGCCTGCGCTTTCAGTCCCCGTCATCCCTCACAATCCTTGCACTGGCACGAACGGCTCTGGAAGAGACTAACGGCACAGGCACGCAGGCTGCACTAACCTGGTCGTCAGTTTCGGAAGATCAGTAAAAACTTTACTCCTGGGCACTTTTGACAGGTAAAATAAGGATTATGAAGCAAGTTGCCACCTGCCTAAGTATGGCAGGGCGACTTTAGTTCAGGTGGTAGTTCAGCTTTAACAACAAACACATTCTCGGTACTAGGGGGTTTCATTGAGTTTGTCACCCCCCATTCCAGTTTCTGTGCGTATACATACTGGAGGGTTGTATGCAACAAATATATTGTTGCAGAAATCCCAGTCTCCTACATTTTTAATCAGATTACCTTGACTCCGGAGGATAGAGTAAACTTTGATAAATTTCCAGTTTGGGCAGTATTGTCATGAACTGGACCCAATTCCATTTCATGGTTGTCTTCCTCCTCTCATCCCTGCAATTACATTTAAAATATGCCTACATCAACATGCTTTCTCCATGCCCTCGCCATTATTATGATGCTTGCAGTTTTTCCTTCTCCAGTGGCTCATTTACATAGTTTATTTTCGGCTTAATTAACCATTTTCATATTTCTGAGTTTTTTTTTTTGTTTTTTTTTTTTATGTTAAGGTGGCTATTCACCATATATGTTAAGCATAGATACATCATGCAATGATATTCCGTATCTGATGGGCCCAGTCAGCTTATAGTATATGCTGTTGTGTATTTTTGTGTTTGGGTCACTGGGTGCTACCCCTATCTGTGTCAGTCTTGTTACCTGATCATTCTTTGTTTGACAATCTCATCCTTTTGTGCAGGTGACTATGATGGAGCTCTGGCAGTCTTCACAGAGATGCAGCTTTTGGCCCAGGAAAAGGGTCTACATACCTCAGGCAACAGTCTCCCAGTTGGTAAGGAGAGAGGGTAAAGCTTGTGGCATGTCATACCTAGGCTACGCTGGTAAAGGAAGCCATAGGGAATGGCCTATCACCATCTACATTTATATTAAACATACCGAATGCTCAGGAGGGTCAAATATGTTAGATCACACACACACACACACAAAACCACCACCCTCCCAAGTTCACACCTATAGAAAGCATGAAGTTGCATTTTAATTGCTTACCAGAGGGGTGTGTAAAAACATGGATCTGGTCCATAAAGGGTTGATATGGTTCATTTCATCCTCCTCCCATGCAGGTTACCATTATTGATGTGATGTTACAACACAAGAGGGGAAATCCACTTAGGATGGTTGGGGATATTGGGAGGTATAGTCTGCAAACGCTGTCATCCTACACTAAGATGACAAATCATTGTAGTGTGAGAAATCTCTCCATTGCTATGTTAGTCTATGGAGTATTTATTTCAGGTAGGAAAGATCTTCTAACACAGAGGCTGAAGATATTTCTCTTACTGGAATGATGTTGCTCACATTTTTAAATTGAACCCTTTGTGTGCCAACGCAATGCTTTGGATACCTCTGGCACTTAAAGTGATAGTAATCCCTACTATTGCATCCAGTCTTCTTTATAGAAAAACTAAGCAATTGCGCTATATTTAAGTCTTTAGTTTTGTGTAGTTCAAAAGTTCTGCAAAGATAAAGATCCCCAGCCTGCTCCTTTCTGGCCGCCTCCCTCTGGATCTGAGATCAGGTCATGTGACTCAGTGGCTGCAGCGAGGGACAAACTTCAGTAAGTATAAGAGAAATTCTGCCCAACTTGACAAAGGGGGGCAGGATTTTCCTTTGCTTACTGAAGTTTGTCCATCGCTGCAGCCCTCCGGACCAGACTGCAGATTCAGCGGTGACGTGGAAGAAAGGGGCGGGTGGGGGATCCTTATCTTTGCATAACTTTTAAACTACACAAAACTAAAGACTTAAATATAGAGCAATCTCTTTTAATATAAAGAAGACTCAACGCAATACTTTTAAAGCGTAACTACCACCGCTACACTACTTAATCTCCAATCATTCCCCATCTGGCGACTAGCTGCTCAGTAGCAGTAGTCTCCAGAATTATTACCTTGTTAAACAGAATTCTCCATTCTTTCCAGGCTGACAGGCAGGACGGAGCGCAGACATCTTTCCCTAGTGAAGTCTGCACGCCTGCGCTGTCAGTCCCAGCCTGCTCTAGGAGGCGTTGCTAGGAACAGTTCGGCTCCAAAAGGGACTTTATTTATGACTTAAACAAACAACAAACCTGTGCTCCTCCATTGTAATTGTGAAAACTGTGCCCTGTATTGGACATGTATAATAAAACTGTTGATAAATACGAGGATTTAGTTACCCAAATTTTGGCCAAAAGAGGTTTAAGCTTGCCAGCCCCATCAAGGTACCCCAATATATGGCAAGCACCTACTCTAAACACCTGGAAATACCCTATCAAAATCAAGCCCTTATGAGATGTTATAATAAACGTTTAGGAGGGGGCCCTTTAATATAGTATTTCTGATGCTTTGGGGTCCCATTGTATGCAATTAAAAACAAATGACAAACAATAATATAAAAAGGTGTAAAGACTGACTTGCCTTTGTGTACCTGCATTGGGTGGGTACCCATCTAAGAGGACTGTGGATCCACCAGCCCTTCATATAGGTAAAATTTTCCTACCCCCACAGGCCACATGAGGAATAATTAATTACCAACATACAGGGTGTGTCTGCCTGTAGATAAAGTAAAGAAAGGAAACGGTGCAATGAAACATTTATATGTAATATTAGTGAAAAATGCAAGAAGCTGCTAGAACGAGATATGGGGAAACAAGGACAAAGAAAAATAGCTCACAGAGCTAACTCACCTTAGTGTATACATGTAGTTGATAAAGTTGGAAAGAAATAGTGACTGACGTATGCAGCAAGGAATGAAAGAGTCTGAATTTAGATAGGGTTTTCCGGGTGTTTAGCGCGGGTTTCTTGTTTGTTTGGTGTTTGCAATTTGGGTTTCGGCCCAGTGTTTGGGGGACTGGAGAACCCTCTCATTCCTTGCTGCATACTTCAGTCACTTTATTTGTAACTTAAAGTTTGCCTATTTACTATATTATATTTTCACCTTTTGAGTGCTAGAAGGGTTGGGGGGTTCTAACTCATTACTTTGTAATGGGTGACACCCCTGGCACTTAAAGGGTTAAAGGCATAATTACAATTCTTATTCGCAATTAAGTGATCAGTTTATTAATGAAATATCCACAGCAACTACCTGTTCTCTTCATTTTATGTTATATAAAACTAAACCTTTGTGAGCTGGAAGGGTTTAGTGCAGCTTATCCAATTACATCATAGATATCTCCTATTTCACAGGGGCATTTTTGGACATCACAGTAAAGTGTGAAGTCTCAAGGGTCCTTCTGCTGCTGCTGCTACAGGTAAAAACCCATCTGGGGCTATTAGTTTATAGAAGAGATAAATTATTTTTATTTATTTA
Organism: Rhinophrynus dorsalis; assembly: GCA_037306005.1. NCBI lineage: Eukaryota > Metazoa > Chordata > Amphibia > Anura > Rhinophrynidae > Rhinophrynus > Rhinophrynus dorsalis. Next base: position 118,892,500 of record CM074722.1, read on the forward strand.
TTTCTAATGGACTGCAAAGTAATACTCACAATTTATTCATAGTGTAATGTCCCCCCCCCCTCAAACCTTACATGCCTGACATCACCTCTTCTCCAAGTGAGGAAACTGACTCACAGGATGGAGCAGTTGCAGTGGCAACCCTCCCTTCACTCACTGACACAGACATTTTTCTTTGTGTGAGCAGTTTTAGTATGTTCTGTGCACCAAATGAGCTTTACTCTGTATTACTGATGTCAGTAATATTTTAATACTATGTCTTGCAATGTATTATAAATAAATAAAACCAAGCATTACTATTTTTTTTAACCCCTTAAGGACCCATGATGGTCCTGGCATGTCATGGGTCCAACACGAGATAAGGACTCATGACTTGCCAGGACCGTCATGGATTTCAGAGCTCCCTGTGTGGCTACACACCAATCGGGGAGCTCTGATTCGGGTCACTTTAAAAAAATAAATAAATAAAAAGGTCCGTGGTCCTTAGGTGCATGCGACCGGTTCTTAAGGGGTTAATGCATTGCCTAACAATGTGTCTTTTATGCAGCTGTCAGGTAGTATTATATTTACAGTTTTCTGTATGTAGAGATCTCTGTTGTCTACCTTCAGATAACATCTCCTCACAACAAACAGTGGGCTTCGAGAGACTTGTAAGGGCCACTTGATGTTATCAGACTGTAAACTGAAACAAGTAACTGTAAACTACAACAGAGAACAAATGCAAATAAAAGTATGTAGATATAAATGACAGCTGGTTTAAAGGTCCCAATCTAGATATGCCCTTCAGTTAAATTAAGACCTATTTATTGCTAGTATATAAATAAGTGTGTGCTTTCGTATATCAAGCACTGCTGGTTCATTAGATTAGAGTTCTCAATCTGCATTCATAGCAACATAGAACAACCTGTAGTCAAAATTTATCTTGTCTGCAGATCGTTTGTTAAAAAGTTCCCTTACATGATCTTCAGAATACATTTCTGTGTTTCTTAACCCCTTAAGGATGACCAATCACCGAAGGACGGTGTGCAGCCATGCGGGGAGCTCTGAATTGCACAATGGTCCTGTCACATCATGGGTCCTTAATGCAAATCTACCCATGACATGCCAGGACCGTTAAGGGGTTAAGGCTTATTTAAAGATAAGATCTTAATAACCTGAGCAGTAAAAAAGGCTGTTGTATAGATTTACTAGGAGTATTAGTGTGTCTGGATTCCAGTAAGGAATTAAATATATTCTCCCAGAATCCTCTGGTGCACTCCAATTTTGTTTTCATGGTATTGGGCTTTTGGTAAAACCATACATTAACGTGACTATTCTTGGGTTGTAATGTAAGAAGTCATCTTTTTTCAGCCTCCCCCACAGAAGCTGCTGCCAGAACATGCACAGACACTAGAAAAATATGACTGGGAAGCATTTGATAGCCACAGCCATGGTAGGTAAACTCTGCACTACCTCTGGCCTTGTCCGTTCTGTTATAGTCACAGAAAGTAAAACATTTGGGTAAGTCTGAAGAAAGGGAGGACAAACTGAGTCCCTCCAATTATTAAAGACTACAACTCCTGTCATCCCCAGACAGCTAGTGCTTGGCCAGGAATTATGAGAATTGTAGTCTGGAACAGCTGCATGGTCTCAGATTGCCCTCCTCGGATCTAGAGCTAAACCTGAACTAATTGTAGCCTCTCTCCCCAACACCAACCAACCAATATGGTTCTCATTTTGTACACCCACCGAGATCAATAATTGCCTTGTTAGCTGTGAAGATGCAGACACTAATGAATGTTACTACAAGCAGCCTTTCTCATTCAGAAAGCAACATGCTGCAACTTTTTGGCATCAAGCAAGTGAATCATATAGTGTCTACATGGTGGCTTTTAGGGCCCCCATGTGGAATTTCGCACTAGCAATTTGAATGTTATGGTAAGCACTGCAAGATTCAGTCGCTGTGGGATGCATGTAGGTGTCAGTCCCATACTTCTGCCCACTCTCTGTTATCTGCTCCCACCCAACAGTGTTTCAGCTGACTGCTTTCAGGAAAATGTAGTTGAAACTTTTAAATGGTTGCATGACCCAACTTTTCTGCCACTGCTTAATAGCACTGATGATTACAATCTCATTGGAAGTATAAAACAAGTCAGAATGCCACAGGTTATTTGTCTTGTGTGGGGAGGCCCTGAGAAATGGAAGATGCGCAATGTGTAGCTGTGCTGGGAGCATGAATAGTGACGCACTATTTTCGTATTGTTTTAAAGAAACCGTAAAGATTTTTTTAATTTAAAAAAAAATAACAAACTGTATCTTTGCTTTACACTTCAAGAAAAGCAATATAATTAAATTACTATTATTATTTACTACTATTCCGTTAACCCTTTGAGTGCCAGAGGGGTATGCAATGCATTTCAAAGCAATGTTTTGCGTACCTCTCTGGCACTCAGAGTTAACATCTAAATATTGCATCCAACATATAGCATATATTTCGAGTCTGCACTGACATAACCCTTATTTGTTCCATTTATTCAGTGAATTATTTAACTGAAGAAGTTTTCCTGCTGCTGCAATCTGTTGTGGTAAGTACAACCTCTCTCTGATATTATTACATTGGAAAGCTGTTTTCTGTAATGAATCACCTGTTACATATTCATCATCGTTCTGACCAGTATTTATGTAACCAAATCACTACGTTCAACAATTACTGGTGTCATTGAGTTTCTACAAGATGAAATTTAATTATTATTCCAGTCCTCTGTGGGTTAACAAGGTGTGCAGTTTAAGTCTCTTACTGAGAAATCATTCAAGCCTCTTATTAAAACACTTGACATTCTTTACATGTGATCCAACATCGTGGCTGTGCTTGGTGGTGTTACATAAAAAGGATGGGTCATAATTCTAGACTGAATCATTTTCAGGAAGATAGAGAAGAAATTATGAAGCAAACCTACTGCCCATGAAAGACATAGATTTCTCCAGACTCCCATTGATAAAGATGAGATTTTAATCATTTGATTGCTACAGAGGTGTTTAAAAGCATTGCTTTGCAATATGTTGAAACCTTCTCTAGCATTCTAAGGGTTCAAAGCCCCATTTAAATTAACAGGAATTTCTCTGTTGTCTAATACAGGTTACTGGTAACCCTGGGTAGGCGATCCACCCCTTTAAGTAGGCAGAAACAATTCTAGATTGGTATGCAGGGGTGGAGCCTACCTTCCCTCCTTGGCTGCAGCTAGCCAACCAGCTCCAGAAAGATTTGTTCCTTGGTGAAGATAACACAGGCAAGAGAACAGTTCTGCTATAGCTTTAGAATTTTGTTTATTTTTCTGTTAGATATGGAATACCACCATTAGACGGATTACCATAACTGATAATGCCCTTAGATGTGGCTAGCTCAGTGACCAGGTGCTTTTTGTGGACCTTAAGCCCTGGGGGGAAAATCATGGCTACAAGTTCTTTCCTCAGGAGTTGCCCACCGAGGCTTTTTCTTTAAACATGGTAATCAGAAGACAGAAGATCTGCAGGAAAGGTGAGCAACCCTTTAACCCCATCCCGACAAAGGACGTACATGTACGTCCCGCAGAAACTGTCACTTAGTGACAGAGGACATACATGTACGTCCAGGAAGTCGTTCAATGCAATGGGTAAAAAAGTTCAGCGGGTGTTAAGTGCCGGCCGCATGCGCCCGGTCACTAAGGGGTAAAGTGCTGCAGGTCCACATGTCCCACAGTGCTCCTCCGCACAGAGATTTTTCATTTAAAGTTCCCATTGCACACTCCTGCACTCATTGGGTCTATCTCTATGTCTGTTGGGTGTTTGGAGCAGGTTTATGTGGTATTTAACCCTGCTGGTTTAGCATTAATTTGAGGGGGGTTTCTGACACTTTTCCTACTGGTTCAGTGTTTTTGGGTATCCTAACATGTTTTAGTGATGTTTCATGTCTTTTAACATTAAACCTTCAATTTTGTTAAATTTGAGTTCCTTTACCGCATAGACGCCATTGCTCCATTCACTCCTATGGGAATATACAGTTTGGGACATATCTCTGCAACCATTTAACCTAGCGACTTCAGAGATGGCTCATTTTACTTGTCTGTCCTTGCTCTATCATCCGGTTTCTAGTGTGTTGGGGGGCTCAGGGGGCTTCGGGCACTGTTTGGGGTACTTTTCTGGGAAAGCTACATTTCCCATGAGCTCTTGCTTCGCGTGCTCATTTCTGATTGGCTCCCTCCGCAGCAGCCATTTTGTGCTCTTTCCAGAACGAGTATCCTACGCAGGGCTTGGACTCTCCTTCTATCCTCTGCTGATTAACCCTTCGCCTGCCAGATAAGTCTATTTTAGCGATTTCTGGGGTGAAACTTTAATCATACACACTGTAATTAGGTGATTTCTTATACAGTAAGGTTATTGACACTGTGGGAATGTCTATACCACTGGAGCTTGGGGCCAGACCTAAGACTAAGGATGCTGGGGTCTCTGTATCCCCTATTGCACATTGCTCTTCCTGTCATTTAGAGTTACCTAGAGAATTCTGAGGTCATTTATGCCCAGCATGTTCTGATGTCCCTGAGAGTCTCCCAGGGACCTCCAGCCATGCATTAGAGCCAGTTTGGGTGCAAGAGTTCAAGGCTGGTACTAAGGACCTTAGGTCCACTTTGCAACTCTTTCCATCCCAGTTACAGGGGGTCTTTCATTCTTGGCAGACCCCCTCCTTCGTCAAGTCTTCCCTGCCAAAGCCTCAGGGTGTACCTGATGTGTCAGATTCCACTGAGGAGGAACTGTTGGTGGATTCAGATGTTGAGGAATGTTCTGCCGTGGGCTCCTCTCAGTTTTTTGGGGACCCTTTTGAGGCTGATCCTGAGCCCTCGGTTGAGGGCCTGATCAGGGCTGTTTTAAATACCCTAAAGATTCCCTTAGTGTAGGAGGTTCCTTCTGACCCTTCTGATGTCTTTCAGGAGCCTAAAAAGCCTCTTATTTGCTTTCCACCTAACCCCATTCTTGACCGCCTTGTGTCTGAAGAGTGGAAGTCTCTGGACAGGAAACCTTCTGTCTCCAAGAAATCTGCTAAGCTTTATCCCTTTTTTGAGGCAGCACTTGCTCAGTGGGTTCATCCTCTGAATATGGATGCTCCTATCTCCAGGCTATCCAAGTCTACTGCTTTGCCAGCGTCTGATGCGTCTGCTCTAAAGGACTGGACTGACAAGAAACTTGAGGTTTCCCTCAAGTCCATCTTTGCCACTGCTGGTTCTGCCATGCGTCCAGCATTTGCAGCAGAATGAATGAACCGGGCCATTGCGGTCTTGACTGAACAGCTCACTCTTGCTGTCCGTCAAGATGCTCCTACTTCTGATAAGTGTCGCCTCCTTGCCAACATTTCTGAGACACAGCACTGTGTTTCTGCTGCCCTATTTGATGCCATCCGTTTGGTGGCTAGGGTTTCCACCATGTCTGTGGTTGCCAGACGGGCTCTTTGGCTCGAGCTCTGGTCTGCTGATACTGCTTCTTAGAAAACATTGTTCTCTTTGCCTTTTCAAGGCACTTCTTTGTTTGGGCCAGATCTCAAGGATCTAATCAGTGAGGCCACAGGGGGTAAAGGTACACTTCTACCCTTAGTTCCTATGACGAAAACACAGCTTAAGCATTTTCGTTCCTTTCAGAATGAGACACGTCTGGCGAACCAGACAGTTCTCTCAGCTCTGCCTACCTCCTCCAAGCCCAAACAGCAATGGAAGCCCAAGGTCTCTTCCAAGCCTTCTTCGGCATGACTCACCAAGCCCGTGTCCACACTGTGCTGTGGATGGTCGTCTGCGTCACTATCACAGCATTTAGGAGGATTCAGTGACGGACCCATGGGTTTTGCAAGTAGTGACAAAAGGGTACAGGATCCCTTTCGTCTGTCTTCCTCCCTTTCTTCCTTCTCATACACCTCAGGACACAGAGAAACGCTGTCTGTTCGACGGCACTGTTCAGGCTCTTCTGGACAAGGACATTCTGGAGCCGGTTCCAGTTCAGGACAGAGGTATGGGTTTTTACTCAAACCTCTTTGTAGTCTCCAAGAAGGACGGCGGTTGTCGTCCCATTTTGGACTTGAAGGATCTCAATTCCTTTGTGACCCGGACTCATTATCACCAGGAGTCCTTACGGACGGTGACTGCTGCCATGTCCCTGGGGGAATTCCTTGCATCTCTGGATCTTCAGGACGCGTACTTATACATTGCCATTCATCCAGAGAGCCAGCAGTAACTCAGGTTTGCCTGCGACCAGGGACATTTTCAGTTTTCAGCTCTTCCATTTGGTCTGGCGACAGCTCCTCAGGTCTTCAACCATGTCCTGGGAGCCTTAGTGTCCGTCCTCCACCAAGATGGCATCAGAGTTACTCCATACATGGACGACCTGCTTCTGAAAGCCTCTTCTGCAGAACTTCTTCATCAGCAGGTTCAGCAATGCATTCATGCTCTCACCCATCACGGGTGGATCATCAACTTGGACAAATCCGATCTTGTCCCATCCCAGCATCTCATAGGCCTCCTCTTCGATACCCAGAAGAACATAGGGTTTCTCATGGACGAGGTGGCTCCCCACAGGGTTTCTGCGATACTGGCTCAAGATCCAGTTCTGCGATTCTGGCTCAAGATCCAGTTCCAGCCAAGAAGCTGTCATCTCTCGTGGGGAAATTCATTTCCACCATAGAGGCAGTACCGTTTGCCATGGCACACACCAAGGAACTCCAGTGGTTTGTGATCCAGGTGTGCAGGGGTCAGCTGGACCTTCTGAAGACGTCTGTGTCACTTCCTTTTCATGTGGAACTGAGTTTTTCCAGGTGGCTCGACCTCTCCAATCTGCTGAAGGGCAAGTCTTTCCTATTTTCCTTCAGGACCATGGTGACGACGGATGCCAGCCTCTCCGGATGGGGAGCGGTCCTGGGTCGCCTGAGTGCACAGGGTCGGTGGTCTCTGGAAGAATCTCTCCTGCCCATCAACATGTTGGGGCTTCGGCCGATATTTCATGCCCTTCGTTATTGGACATCTCAGCTGTAAGACTGTCCAGTCCGGGTAGAGTCCAACAACGCCACGGCAGTGGCTTACATCAACAATCAGGGAGGAACAAGAAGTCTCGCCGCTTAGTCAGAGGTCAAGGCTATTTTGTCCTGGGCAGTAGAACACATTCCTGCCATATCCGCAGTTCACATTCCTGGCGTAGACAACGTCATGGCGGACTTCCTCAGTCGACACACAGTGGACAGCAGAGAGTGGGAGCTGCACCCAGAGGTGTTCACCCTCATTGATCAGAAATAGGGTTTCCCTTACATCGACCTGATGGTGACAAGACACAACAGGAATGTTCCGAGGTGTTCTGCTCTCGATGGAGGGACCCTCTAGCTCTGGAGGTGGATGCAGTGTCCATTCCTTGGTTATTCCCTCTGACCTACATCTTTCCTCTCCTTCCCATGTTGCACAAGGAAATTACGACTGGAGCTTTGTCCAGTCTATCACAGTGCCTGTGATTATTCTGTCACTCTCATCTGTGGCAGACTGTGATTTGTTCAGTTGGTTTGGCCCGCCCCTTGGTGACCTTTTTATACCTGATGCTTACATCTGTCAGAGGCCCTTTCGTGGTGTTTCTGAGCCAGACTTTCTGTTGCTGTGTTCCTGTATCCGGATTCCTGTGTACCGACTTTGGCCTGTTCTGACTACTCTCCAGTGTTCCTGATCGTGTATGACCCGGCTTGTCTGAGAATCCTCTACGTGCTACGACCCGGCTTGTCTGAGAATCTTCTATGTGCTACGACCCGGCTTGTCTGAGAATCCTCTACATGCTACGACCCGGCTTGTCTGAGAATCCTCTACATGCTACGACCCGGCTTGTCTGAGAACCCTCTACGTGCTACGACCCGGCTGGCTGACTTCCTGCTTCAAGATCATCGCGGCCTGCCTGGCTTGTCGCCGCTGCGACATTCTGAATCCTGCATTGCTGTGCCGAGCGAGTGTGACCATTACCCTCCTGGGTAACCCATCCATCTGTGCAGAGTTCCTTGCTGACTTGCATAAGCTGTGTCTCTTGTACCGAGCCTCTATACGCTGCAGAGCTAAGCTACCATACCGAGCCTTGGAGATTCAAACGTACTTATTAACCCTTGCACTGCCGCTTCTCTCTGACCGGACCTCCTTGCTAAGTACAGAACCGTTACCTTGTAAGTCTACTGCTGCTGAGTTGGCCGCTACTTGGACGGCGACTCCCTGTTACGTTTGCAGAGTAGTCTATCCTGTTAGGCCGGTTGGGCGTCTTTGGCTCTTGGTCTCACGGTTAAATACGGAGGTGTCCGGTGCGGCTATTGGTGGCAAGGTTAGGCTCCAAGCTCTTGCTAGATCCGTAGGTAAACGCCCGTGGGGGCTATTGGCTCGTGTTGTGCTCACATTGGTCTCCGGTTATACGCCCGTGGGGGCTAAAACGCCAGTTTCACATCTCAGGCTAGTCTCGATCACGCCCGTGGGGGCTACATACTCTTGCACTTGCAGGCTCAGTGGTCTATTGACGAACGCCCGTGGGGGCTATTTTGGGTTACTGTGCTGCTATAACTCACATTGGTCACTGAACATCTACTACTGATCTTTATATGAACTCTGTGCTGTGCACATTTGCTCAGTTTATCACTACACCACACGGGCGTGCCAAACCCCACAGCTGAGACTGACTAATTGTTCTCATCCACCCTTTAGGGGCCAGTACCCTATTCTCTGTTCCTATGTTGGGTGCCTTCTATATATTGTATTAAAGCTATGTGTACTGTGTAATAGCTTGCAATTGTTGCTGTCAACTGTAAAGGGCGATCCTTTGTATTTATTTTCTTTCAATAAAAGATTGTTTTATTTTACCTACTGGTCTGAGTGTCAAAACAAACCGTTACACAGTCATTCTGATTTGCTCCTTACTGGCCTCGCCAGATTTGGTTTCCGGAGCTTCTGGATCTGTCAGCGGCAGAGCCATTCCGGCTCCCTCGCCATCCGGATCTTCTTCTGCAGGGTTACCTGTGGAAGGAGAATGTTCATCATCTAGCCTTGACAGCTTGGAAATTGAATCCTCAATATTGAGGAAGAAAAGGTTTTCTTCTGGTGTGGTGGCTGCTATGCTCGGTGCCCGCAAACCTGTTTCTTCCAGGATCTACCATCGTGTCTGGCCGACCTTCCTATCTTGGTGTGCTGACAAGGACCTGTCTCAGGAATTTGATCTACCTATGGTCCTGGCCTTCTTGCAGGACGGTGTGGCTAAGGGCCTCAGTTTGAGTTCCCTTAAAGTTCAGACTTCTGCTCTCTCTGTTTTCTTTCAGAGGCACATTGCCATCTTTCCTGATGTCAAGGTTTCCTTCCAGGGTGTTGCTCATACTCGTCCTGCCTTCAAGATTCCTGCTCCTCCGTGGGATCTTAACTTGGTTTTGGGCGTTCTTCAGCTCCCTCCATTTGAGTCTTTTGGCTACTATTCCTCTACGCCTGTTGACGTGGAAAATGGCTTTTCTCTTGGCGATTGTGTCTGTCGGTCATGTCGCTGAGTTACATGCTCTGTTCTGTAAACCAGCCTATTTGGTGTTTCACAAGGACAAGGCGGTGCTTCACATTTCTCAGGAGTTTCTCCAGTTCCACATCAATCAGGAGATTGTGGTGCCCTCTTTCTGCCCTGACCCCACCTCTGACAAGGAGAGGGATCTGCACTTGTTAGACGTGGTGCATTGTCTCAAGTTTTATGTACATTGCACTGAGTCTATCAGGCAATCAGACTCGTTGTTCGTCATTCCTGAGGGTCCTAGGGCAGGAAGACCTGCATCCAAGGTAACTATTACTTAATGGATCAAGTTCATTATTCGTAAGGCTTATGAGCTGTGGAGGAAGCCTGTCCCTTTCAGGGTCACAGCTCATTCTACTCGATCTATTGGGGCCTCTTGGGCTTACAAGAATCAGGCCTCTGCTGATCATTTGTGCAAGGCTGCCACCTGGTTGTCTGTGCACACCTTTTTTAATCATTACTGTGTTGATGTCCTGGCATCGGCTGACGCCAGCTTTGGGAGGAAAATCCTGGAGGCAGTCTTGCCCGTCTAGGATTTTCTTCGGTTCTTGGTGCTTCCTTCACTTTTAAGCCCGTTGACTCTAGTTCAGTGTGCTTTGTAACAGTTTGGGGTGTTGTTATCCCTGTTCAGTGTCCGTTGACACTTCATTAGTTGTTGGGCTGTCTTTGATCTGATGGTTCATCTCTAATCTGGTGACTTTGGAGGCCTTGCGCCTGGTCCTTGCCTTACTTCCCGCCTCTGGGAAACTCAATGGTTAGACATCCCAGAGTTACCAGTAACCAGTATTGGACGACAGAGAAAAGAGGATTTTAGTCTTGCCTGTTAAATCCTTTTCTCTTAGTCCATACAGGTTACTGGTCTACCACCCTGTCAAGGGACCATGCTTGGCTCTCCTGTGGCAGACTATGGGGGCCTTTCGGGGTCATGCTCACAGGAGTCTTCTTCTCTTCTACTATCTAGTAAATAGTGTCTCACGTCTTTCTGGAGCTGGTTGGCTAGCTGCAGCCAAGGAGGGAAGGTTCGGCTCCACCCCCTGCATACAATTCTAGAATTGTTCCTGCCTACTTAAAGGGGTGGATCGCCTACCCAGAGTTACCAGTAACCTGTATGGACTAAGAGAAAAGGATTTAACAGGTAAGACTAAAATCCTCTTTTTCATTTGCCCCTGTGGTACAGTTGGTTTGTTTCAGAATTGTGCCTCTTTAGCTCCCTGAATACGTCCCTAGGTGCTGTGGTTCTGATGCACTTACAATCTAGGGTGAGCATGGTACAACAGATATTGTAAAGCACTGTCGGGCGGTCTTTGGCTCTTCAGCTGTTATTGGACTAAAACTGCCATCTTCCTCAGCCAGCTGTTGGCTGGCTGTGAATGCTGAGAGTTGTACTCCAGCAGTAGTTGGAGAAGCGCAGGTTGGTCTCCATTGATACAAAATGTGTACAGCAAGTCCAGATTGATCTGGTGGGTGTAGAATTCTGGGAGGCAGAGGCATTGTTTATATACTGGTTGAAGGGGTTCAAGCCCCATACTTTTTAATCGAGCCTGTAATTACATAGTATTCAGCTGAAAACCCTTGGATTGCAAAACTACTGATAATTTATTTGGTTTACCCAAAAAATTAGGGGGTTATGCAAGAAGGTGTGATAAAGAGGAGATAAACTCTCCAGTAGTGTCATAAAGTCCCTAATTACTATGTTGTTCTATGGAGCCTATGCACTAACATCTTTAAAGTTGGGGAGATCTTGGTGCATAAACTTCATAGAATATATAGGTATTGGAGAGCTTATCATCACATAATCACACCTCACTACATCTCCCCCCTCCCCCCAGGTATTTTGGAAACCAAGCAACTCCTTTCAGAAAAGTGTCAAATTAAGGCCTGGATTCCATTGCAGTTGATAACTATATAACTAGGTTTATCTACAGGTTTCCTCACAGACTACAATAGTAATTTAATGGAGACGCCAGTGATTATATGTATCACATATAATATAATCTAGACCCATGTTCCAAAAAGAGCTGACATTTTGGAGAGCGTATTACATTTTGAAGTGCAGGGTGTGATAGAACATTGGATAGGACATGCAGTACAGAAATGAACTTGTACTCGACTGCTCAACACATAAATAGATTTTCCATGGTATGATAACAATTTCAGAATTGATTAATCTCATTATTTCCTTTTAAATAGCGTAAAAAAATAATAATATTGAGCAGCTTCTGAATGGATTACTGAGCTGCTCTTTTGGAGCCTGCCTTCCCTTGCACTGGCCCGGGCTCGCAGGCCTAATGCAGCTCCTCCCTAGTTTTGGATGTGTTCCCCACTGTAAGGTTTCGATATTGATCGGAATCCCTTCATTTTGTTACAGATGGCCTGCCAGGAAAACGATGTGGAGTCTCTCAAAGTCTTGCAGGTGGAACTCTGGTGAGTGAGAGGCAAAGGATCTGTACAATTTCAGATCACATATTCCAATGTGTTTAACCATTTAAGTGCCAAATGTTTCCCTAATGCCTAAAATAAATAATTCATGATAATATCAGTCTTTGGCTAAAAAAAACAAGAGAATGTTTCTTTTATTGCTGAGCCTTTTTTTTATTTCACATGAACATGCAGGCAGACAGGGAAACATACTTTTCTTGTTCAGTAAAATAGCAATTTAGACCAAGTTATATTTTTAAGTTTTATGGCAAATTTGCCCCTGAAGTATGATTGTGCAGTGAAAAGATCTTAAATTTGTGCTGCTGTCGGCCTCATTCAACAGGCAGGCGATGAAAAAACACCTGTACTATGTGTCTGTGGGGAGGGGAGGAGAATAAAAATTCTTGCCGATTTTAAATGGGGCTTTTAAGTGCTTGAATGCTAGCGAGGTCTGAGTGATTTCTCAATGTGGTGGTGCCTATTCCTATTATTCAAGGTGTTAGTCCCATTTAAATCAGTGGGACTTTTCCCCTATGGTGCAGTTGGTTTGCTCCACAATTTATACTCTTTTTCTTTCTGCACAAGCCAGAAGAATGGGAGATGATTTAACCTTCTGTGTTCCAAAGCTCTGCCCAGTTCATTGCTTTACAATTCAATGGACACTTTCTGATACTTGAAGTTAATAGTCTTTCTGGGTTGGGCATAGAAGCCTCTGACTTATGATAGTGAAGCCAATAGGCTAGAGAGGGAGGATGCATACCAGGCCCTTGGATATGTTTGACTAGGCACATACAGCAGCGCAGCTATACAGAGAAATGTAACTTCTGACTTTCACTGCATACATTATATCACAGATCACAGCATTGATACAATGGTTCATTCTAACAGTGCAAAGAGATCCAGAATTGATACACAAAGGAACAGTGACACCTAAAAATCAAATGGGTTTATATATACACTTACATACACCATACTTCATGCTAGTCTGTGTAAAATGTTCTTTGGTTCCTGAGGCATAAACTCTAGTCTTATATACGTTTTTTGCGTGGCATACCCCCTCTGGCATTCAAATGAATATGTTCTGTCAGGATGCAGCCATTCCTGCATTTTCTCTAGGTCCTTGTCAGTACATGGACTGAGATAAAGGTTAAGTCTGTCTGAGAGCAATGAGCTCTAACAGTAGATTTACTGGATTTAGCTCTTATTACAAACACCACTTAAGCAAATGCTCTCTGGATAGAACAGTTTACACTTGTTAAAAATCAATTTTAGGATTATATTTTGGGGATCAAACATGATTATTTTTTAGTATGCAAGTTATAAGTACATTATGGCTCAGGTTATATCAAGCAGTTTCTTTTTAAGGTGTTAGTGTTTAACAGCTATGCTGCTGCACAGAGTAATATGTATCCTCCTTATTATAATATAATTTGCTAGGATGCGAAAGTCGCACATGCGCAGTAGAGACTGCCCGAACGATGCAGTCGCACGCAGTAGTCATTCACAGCAGAGACTGCCCAAACGTGCCAGCCCAAGCCATGGCTGATCCAGAGCAGTGCACCTCGAACAGCCAACTGCCTGGCTCCGCCCCTGGGGCAGCAGCCAAGGCCACCGGACGGCACCCTGGCCCGTGCACACAGCCCTTCAATACTAATATATAAAATATATATATATATATATATATATATATATATATAATTTATATATATATATATTTATAAAATATGCACACACTCTCAGGCTCAAATCATAGCTTCCCCCTATAGTAGGCCAACCCGGAAACAATAACCGTTTAATTGCCACCCCACTGATATTCTGCAGTTATTTTGTGATTTGTTAATGAGAATAAACTGCTGACTTTCAAAACTGTGTGAAAAGAGTGGTTAAGGTGAATAAAAGGGCAGATTTCTTTCAATAAAACTACACACACATACAGTAGAATTTAATTTGTAACAACATATTGTGTGCATGCTTGTTTCACCCTGTCTGCACTATATCTCCCTACTGTATTATCTCAGACCCCATTTAATTACTTTTATATTCAGCTGAGCTGTACATCTGCCTCATATATCAGAGTTCAGGTCCTGTGTAACTTCTACTACCAGTCATTCTATAATGTAGTACTTACACAGACCTCCTCCCCTGCTGTTCATATACCAGGAGACTTATGCACGAAAGAAAAGAGGAGCAGTCATGGCACAAACAAACTGCACTGAGGGCTGATAATGCAAACCATCCTCTAACAGGCTCGGGTCAGTGCTTTGGTTCAAACCAACAATGGAGGACAGATACAGCCCACTTAATGGGGGAAAGGATTACACAGCCCCATCCTAGCAGGAAAAAAACTAAGAGATAATCTCTTGCTCTGCATTCACTCTTATGGAAGTCACTTTTAAAACTGAGTATGTTTCGTGGGGGTAATGTGAAGTAAGGAGGGAGTCACCACCCCAGAGAGCCTTTTAAGCATGTGCCTTGCCCTCCTGACTGGAGGATGCTTTACCCCATGGTTCCTGTGTTCAACATGGGACGTAAGACAAATATACTGTGAATTGTTAATTTACAACTGAGTGCTACTTATTCCTGTAGACCTCATAAACTTTTGACCCTTTCAATGCCAGATATGTATCAAAGGCATTGTGTTGTGATGTCTTGAATATTTCTGTGGCACTGAAAAGGTTAATATTGGGCCTTCATTAGGATGCTACAGACTTGCAATTCTGTAGCAAACCAGTTGAACTATAGCCAGGCAATGCCAATTCTCATTTAAACTGATTTTTTTATAACTCCTTTAATACTGCACAATGCTTCACACATTTCTTCACAGTGCAGCGGTGACCTTGCTAAAGCAGAAGTAGTGGGTTAACTACACCTTAACTGTCAGTAAGTTCCTCTGTAGATCTAAGTGTAGTTCACTCGTCCGTTATAAATTTGTCTCAGGGCAAAACTATGATAGATACCCAAATGGCTAGAGATAGATACCCTTGGGAACAATATAGAAAATTCCCAAACTTTCATTGATGAGTTTTTTGGGTTTTGTATAACCGCTTGATTGCTTGAGAGATTGAGTCCTCGTCTAGCAGTCAAAGGGTTAAAAGCTCCATTTAGACCAATGGGAATTTTGGGAAGTCTGTTTCTCTCCTCTATGGTGCAAGTGTTTTGCTTCAGAATTACTCTTCTTTTTGCACAAAAGGTGCTTACACTTCTGGGAGGGGCTTCATTGAAAAGCAACACTTGTTTGGTTGTGTGTGTGCACTTTGGTACAAGTGCTTCCCCATGGATTACTCTCTGAGGTAATTCTTACTGCATGGTAACCTGAAGACAGAAGATCTGCAGGAGAGGTGAGCTACCCTTTGAGTGCTGCAGGTCCACTTGTCCCACAGTGCCCCTTTGTTGGGCTTGTATTTGGGAGTTCTCATTGCGCACTCCTGCACTCATTGGGTATATATGTGTATGTCTGTTGGGTATTTGGAGCAGGTTTATGTGGTAACTTAACCCTTTGTCTGCTGGTTTGACACATTTAGTTTGGTTTTCTGACACTTTCCTTATTGGGTTAGTGTTTTCTTAATACGCACACATGTTCCCTGTATGTTTTTCATGTTTTTACCTCATATTTTAACTTTTATTAAATTTATGTACCGTGCCTTTAAGGCTCACTTTACCGCATTGACGCCATTGCTCCATTTACTTTCTATGGGTCTACATTGTTTGGGACGTATCTCTGCAACCGCTTCACACAGCAACTTCAGAGTGGGCTCATTTTAATTGTCTACCCTTGCTCTATCATCCAGTTTATAGTTCGTGTGTTTGGGGGGCTTCGGGCACTGCTTTGGGGTACTTTTTGGGAAAAACTACATTTCCCATGAGCACTCGTTTCGGGCCTTTTTTCTGATTGGCTCAGCGAGTATCCTACGCAGGGATTGGACTCTCCTCTCCTCTGCAGATTAACCCTTCGCCTGCCAGATAAATCGATATTTAGTGTTTCTGGGGTGAGATATTAATCTAACACACTACAATTGGGTGATTTATTGTACAGTTGGTTGTTTTGACACTGCGAGTATGTCTATACCTCTGGAGCTAGGGGCTAGACCTAAGACTAAGGAGGCTGGGGTATCAGTATCCCCCATTGCACATTTCTCTTCCTGTCACACAGGGCTACCTAGAGAGTTCTCTGTTCACTTATGCCCAGCATGTTCTGAAAGTCCTGACAGCAACCCAGGGCCTTCCAGCCATGCTATTGAGCCAGCTTGAGTACAAGAGTTTAAGGCTGCAACTAGGGACCTTAGGTCCACTCTACAAATCTTTCCATCCCAGGTACAGGGGGCTCTTCAATTATGGCAGACCCCCTCTACTATCAGATCTTCCCTGCCTAAACCGCAGGGGGCACCTGATGTGTCAGATTGGACTGACAAGAAACTTGAAGTTTCCCTCAAGTCCATTTTCGCTTCTATTGGCACTGCTATGTGTCCAGCTTTTGCTGTTGCATGGGTTAACCGGACTATTGCAGTCTGGACTGAACAACTCACTACGGCGGTCCATCAGGATGCACCTACTTCGGAGACATTGCGTCTTCTTGCTAATATCTCTGAAGTGCAACACTATGTTTCTGCTGCTGCCTTTGATGCCATCCGCATTATGGCAAGGGTCTCCACTACCTCTGTGTTGGCCAGGTGTGCTCTTTGGCTTAAGGTTTGGTCTGCTGACACTGCTTCCAAGAAAGTTTTGCTTTCTTTGCCTTTTCAGGGTACTTCCTTGTTTGGATCTGAACTTAAGGAACTAATTATTGAGGCCACAGGGGGTAAGAGTACTCTTCTGCCCTTGGTCTTTAAGAGAAAGTTGCCGTTTAAGCGTAACCGGTCCTTTCGTTCTTTTCAAACTGAGACACGTGCGATGAAGCAGGCGGTTCCATCAACTCCTCGTCCCTCCTCCAAGCCCAAGCAGCATTAGAAGCCCAAGGCCGCATCCAAACCCAAGGCTCCCAAGACTGCTTCGGCATGACTCACCGAACCCGGGTCCGCATCCCGCTGTGGGTGGTCGTCTCCGCCTCTTCCGCGGGATTTGGGAGGATTCAGTGTCGGACCCATGGGTTTTACAGGTGGTGTCAGAGGGATACAAGATCCCTTTCTTTTGTCTTCCCCCCTTTCGCTTTCATCTTTCTCATTCTCCTCAGGAAGTAAAGAGAAGCTGTCTGTTCGAAGGCGCTATTCAGCCTCTTCTGGACAAGGATGTCCTGGAGCCGGTGCCTCCTTCAGACAGGGGTTCGGGGTTCTACTCAAACCTCTTTGTGGTGACCAAAAAGGAAGGAGGATGCTGCCCTATTTTGGATTTGAAAGATCTCAATTCTTTTGTGGTGAAGACTCACTATCGTCAGGAGTGTCTGCGCACAGTGATCGCTGCCATGTCTCCGGGGGAGTTCCTTGCTTCTCTGGAGCTTCAGGATGCATATCTGCACATCCCAATCCATCTCGAGAGCAGGCGTTACCTGAGGTTTGCCTGCGACAGGGGTCATTTTCAGTTCTCAGCTCTTCCATTTGGTCTGACAACGGCCCCTCAGGTTTTCCAATGGGTTCTGGGGGCCTTGATATCCGTCCTCCATCGGGATGGCATCAGAGTGACTCCCTACATGGACAACTTGCTTTTGAAAGCATCCTCTGCGGACCTTCTTCATCAGCAGGTCCAGACCTGCATTGAAATCCTTACACATCACGGTTGGATTGTGAACTTGGACAAGTCAGACCTTGTCCCATCCCAGCAACTGGTCTTCCTGGGTCTTCTCTTCTATACTCAGAAGTGCATGGTGTTTCTACCGGACGAGGTAGCCCATGAAATTGCCCAAAGAGTCTCAATGATTCTATCCTGCGATCGGATCCCGGTTCCGAAGTTGTCTTCTCCGGTGGGGAAGTTCATTTCCACGATAGAGGCGGTTCCATTTGCCATGGCACACACCAGGGAACTTCAGAGATTTGTGATACAGACATGCAGGGACCGACCAGATCATCAGAAGCTATCAGTCTCACTTCCTCCTCATGTCGAGTTGAGCTTGGAGTGGTGGCTGGACCTTTCCAATCCCCTAAAGGGGAGATCCCTCCTGATTCCCTACTGGACCAAGGTCATGACGGATGCCAGCCTTTTGGGCTGGGGAGCTGTTCTGGGTCGCTTCAGCGCTCAGGGGAAGTGGTCCATGGAGGAGTCCCTTCTCCCCATCAACATTCTGGAACTTCGAGCAATATTTCATGCTCTCTGTCATTGGGAGTCTCAACTGGAGGACTGTCCAGTCCGAGTGGAGTCTGATAACGCCACGGCAGTGGCTTACATCAACATACAAGGCGGGACAAGAAGTCTCGCCGGGTGGTTAGAGGTCAAGGCCATTCTGTCCTGGGCGGAGGTTCATATTCCTGTCATTTCCGCAGTGCACATTCCAGGCGTAGACAACATCATGGCAGACGTCTCACAGTCGACAGCGGAGAGTGGGAGCTACATCCTGAAGTGTTTCAACTCTTAACTCAGAGATGGGGGGTGCCCCTAGTGGATCTGATGGCAACGAGATACAACAGGAAGGTTCCGGCGTTTTGCTCTCGGTGGAGAGACTCTCTAGCTCTGGCTGACAACGCAATGTCCATTCCCTGGACATTCTCCCTGGCCTACATTTTCCCTCCTCTTCCAATGTTGATAAGGGTGTTACAGAAATTGAAAGTGCAACGTTGTCCAGTAATTCTGATCGCTCCGAATTGGCCTCGTCAGTCCTGGTATCCGGAGCTATTGGCCCTATCAGTGACGAAGCCCTTTCTGCTCCCCTCTCGTCCAGATCTTCTTCTGCAGGGTTACCTGTGGAAGGAAGATGTTCATCGGCTCAATTTGGCAGCCTGGAGGTTTAATCCTCGATTTTAAGGAAAAAAGGGTTTTCTTCCGCTGTGGTATCTACTATGCTTAGTGCCCTGTAAGCCTGTTTCTTCCAAGTTCTATCACCGTGTCTGGTCGACATTTGTGTCTTGGTGTGCTGACAGAGATCTCTCTCATGACCAGGGCCGGATTTACATCTCCGGAGCCTGTAGGCACAGAAATCTGAAGTACCCTCCCCCATTGGCCATCTCCACAATGCTCCAAATGTCCATATTGCTCCCATCAACACCATATTGCCCTCACATTGCCCCCATCAGCTCCACATTGCCCTCATATTGCCCCATCATCTCAACATTGCCCTCATCCAGTCTACATTGCCCCCCATCAGCTTCACATTGCCCCCATCAGCTCCACATTAAGCTTCATATTCTCTCCCCCCCTCCCCCATCCGTTTCCTACCTCCCTGGTGGTCCAGCGGCAGGAGAGATCTGTGCTTCTGCACAGACCTGTAGCTGCTGAGCTCCCACGCGGTCTTCTCTTTAGAAATGCAGAGCACTAGGAGATTATGTCATTTCCCAGTGCTCTGCATTACTAAAGAGCTGGGGGGAGCTCAGCAGATATAGGTCTGTGAGGCACAGACCTTACCACGTTGCGGGCGGTGCAGCGCGGCCCGCCACTTAAAAAAGAAAAAAAAAAATCAAAATAAAATGTCGATTGCAATGGCAGGCGCCCCTCTGTAGGGTGCGCCTGTAGGCAGATGCCTACTCTGCCTTATGTAAAATCTGGCCCTGCTCATGACTTTGATCTTCCCATTGTCCTGGCCTTTTTGCAGGACTGTGTGGATAAAGGACTCAATCTGAGTTCTCATAAGGTTCAGACTTTGGCAATTTCTGTCTTTTTCCAGGAGCGTATTGCTATCATTCCTGATGTCAAGGTTTTCTTCCAGGGTGTTGCTCATGTGCGTCCTGCCTTTCGGAGTCCGGCTCCTCAGTGGGACCTTAATTTGGTTTTGGGAGTTCTCCAACGTCGTCCCATTGAGTCTTTGGCTACTATTCCTTTATGTCTCTTGACGTGGAAGATGGCCTTCCTTCTGGCGATTGTGTCAGTTCGCCAAGTAGCGGAGTTGCAAGCTCTATCCTGTAAACCAACTTATCTGGTGTTTCATAAGGATAAAGCGGTGCTTTGAACCTCTAAGGAGTTCTTACCTAAAGTAGTCTCCGAGTTTCACATCAATCAGGAGATTGCGGTGCCTTCTTTCTGCCCTAACCCCTTCTCTGACAAGGAAAGAGATCTCCACTTGTTGGATGTGGTGCGTTGTCTCAACTTTTATGTCCATCGCACTGAATCTATCAGGAAGTCTGACACTCTGTTCGTCATTCCTGAGGGTCCTAGGGCAGGAAGACCTGCATCCAAGGTGATTATTGCGTCATGGATCAAGTCCACTATTCGTAGGGCCTACGAGTTGAGGAATAAACATGTCCCCTTTCGGATCACTGCTCATTCCACAAGGACTATTGGGGCCTCTTGGGCCTATAAGAATCAAGCGTCTGCTGATCAGCTGTGCAGGGCGGCCACTAGGTCCTCTGTGCACACCTTTTCGAAGCACTACCGTGTGGATGTGCTGGCTTCGGCTGATGCCAGCTTTGGGAGGAAGGTCCTAGAGGCAGTCTTGCCTGTCTAGGATCTTCATCTCAGGTTCTTGGTGCTTCCTTACTGTTCAGCCCTGTTGGGTCTAGTTTGGTGTGCTGTGTTAACGTTCCTAGGGTCTTTTTTCCCCTGTTTGGTGTCCGTTGACACTTCAGTTTTGTTGGGACCTCTGACCGGTTGGTTCATAGAGGTTCTGGTGACTTTGGGGGCCTTGCACCTGGTCCTTGCCTTCTTCGCGCCTCTGGGAAACTCAATGGTTGGACATCCCAGAGATACCAGTAACGTGTATTGGACGACAGAGAAAAGAGGATTTTAGTCTTACCTGTTAAATCCTTTTCTCTTATTCCATACAGGTTACTGGTCTCCCACCCTGTCAAGAGACCATGCTTGGCTCTCCTGTGGCAATATGTGGGAGTCCTTCGGGGCATGCTCGCAGGAGTCTTCTTCTCTCCTATTTCTGGTCAGTTATTAGTGTCTCAAATCATTCTGGAGCTGGCTGGCTAGGATGCAGCTGAGGAGGGAGGTGAGGCTCCACCCCCTGCATACATTTAGAGAAATGTTCCTGCTTACTTAAAGGGGCGGATCGCCTCCCAGAGTTACCAGTAATCTGTATGGACTAAGAGAAAAGGATTTAACAGGTAAGACTAAAATCCTCTTATCAATAAAATTACAAAATATCAAATGGTACCATAATCACAAACTTAAAACATCTTAAAATTTAAAATATCACATAGAGAAATAGCTGTTGTCTATTTAATGGGTAACGGGCTTGCAGTAAGAATACCACTACAATTCTGGTATTGAAATAATCAGACTCCAATATTTAGGATATATATTCTCTTTAGAAAAGTCCTCCAATTATTCGACCTTTCAGGTTATTTCAAGTTGTTATATTGTATCAAGTCAATTACTACACAGTTTCAGTGTACAAGTATTCAGCACAATACTGATGTTCTTGGGTACAATGAACACTTGAATGTTTTTCAGTGACACACACAGCACTTATAATATATGTTGAAATGTAGCAGTATGTTTAAATACAATAGTTTACACCTCTTTCGTCTCCTGTTTGTGCCTGTGGGCAGAGTGTGTTACTTGGGGTTCTAGTACCGCCTCCAGATGAAGCTCCGTTCTTTCTCTCAATGGCTTACTACCATTGCAGCGTTCTATTTTTAAATAAAGGTACTAAACATTCCTTCAATGAGACACAGATCTACATTAACCCTTAAGAAGTCCATCACTATCCATTGGACAGGGATAGACTACTATTTTATTTTTCACTTTTACACCAACACTACACATTCACACTTTCTTTATTGTACTAATTTGGTTTTATTTTGGGGCATTATATGGGGTTTCCATTGTGTCTCTATATTGGATATTAAAGCAGAGTCTGTATACTGACGTTAGTAAGAAATGAAGTCAAGCTTATGATTAGTAAGAAATTAGTGGCTAGGACTGTCACAGACCTACATATTTATTCTATTAAACCGGTTTCATGTGATGTATGAGTATTTAGATGATGTACTTGTCTCAAAATTTGTTACGTTTAGTATTAGTATGTAGAATAGAAGTTTAGTAGTCTATCCCTGTCCAGTGTATAGTGATTAATGTAGATCTGTGTTTCATTGAAGGAATGTTTAGTGCTTTTATTTAAAAATTGAACGCTGGAATGGTAGTAAGCCATCCCTGAGGAAATACTGCAGTTAGTACAAAACGCGTTGGAAGGAAGAGTTTATGCATGTCAATCAGTATCTCTTACCTTTAAAGATCTTTTTGGGTACTGGAGATTTCAGCTGCACATGAGTAAAGGACCCAGTGACCTTTGCCCGCAATCAAAGGCAAATAGACGGGAGAGGACGGAAGGTACACACAGTAATTATTGGCAGCACAGACGGCACATAAGCAACTGTTTAGAAAACAAAATAAAGAGAGAAAGAATGGAGCTTCACCTGGAGCCGGGACTATTACCCCAAGTAACACACTTTGCCCGCAGCCGCAAATAGGAGACAGGAGAGGTGGAAACTATTATATTCAAACATACTGCTACATTTCAACATATCTTTCAAGTGCTGTGTGTGTTATTGAACAACAGTGTTTTGAGTGTATAATTATGGTACCATTATATATTTTGTAATTTTATTGATATAGGATTTTATATATTAACTAGTTGAACAGCCCTTGTACACAGGCCACAGTGCCAAGCAGCAACAGCCGAGGTACAGTCATGCACAGTAGATATTGCCCTTGCCGCGGTTGATAACTAAGCAGGGCACTCCGAATTCAGACCATAGTCCTCCTTGCTCACGACGACGGTCTGAATTCGGAGCACCCCCCTCCGTTGTCAGGCGCGGGCAGTCTATACTGTGAATGACAGCAGAGCGCAGCCGTCTGTACTTCTCATGACAGCTTCTGACAAACATTAGCAAATTATTATATAGGATATTGTCTATTTGATACTGTCCACTCCATAATAAAATGTATTTTTCTATTGGATCAAGCAGACGCTCTCCTTTTTATGGGAAAAAAAAGGGGGCAAAAGCCAGAGAGTATTGTGGAGCTATCCTAAAATATGTCTTTAAAAAGAAAATGATATATATTACAATATGAGGAGCCAGCTGCTATCCTGGGACCTCAAGTGTAGTGGTGAAATATTACAAAAATACCGAAATGTTTAGAACAGCGCTCCTTCTATAACTGTGAAGTAATTCAACTTATTACCAAAACATATATAAAATAGTAATATATCATATACATAATATTATACACTCATAAAAAAGATACCTCATATATATATATATATATATATATATATATATATATATATATATATATATATATAATATGTATATTATGGGATTCAAGTTAGGGCACTCCTACTTTGAAAAAATCGTTATTACTGCCTGGGTGCTACTAGGTTAAAGCAACTTATATAAACTGAAATGGTATAAACCATAAAACCAGTGCACACTCAGGACTTGTGCCAAAAAAATTGTTGTTTTATTCTGTCAGCGTTTCGGCCCCCTGGAGGGCCTTTATCAAGACAAATCTTAATACACCTATGTGACCTTATATACAGTGACAATGTGCAAAAAACCCGCCAAAGATGCTACTCTGCGGTCCCAGATGACGTCACGATCGAGATAGTGACATCTGTTAACCCAGCTGAGCATCCTGGGAGTTGTGACCCACAGCTGGACAATGTATTTACACCAAGTGAAAAAACATTATACAAGTGAACAAGAAATCCAAACTACACACATGTACACACATATATACACATTGATCATCGGGTTCCCATGAGGATGGAGAATCCGAGGACATGGGTAAACACATCTGCCCGGACTTCGTTACCTCCAGCTGTGGGTCACAACTCCCAGGATGCTCAGCTGGATTAACAGATGTCAGTCTCTCGATCGTGTCGTCATCTGGGACCGCAGAGTAGCATCTTTGGCGGGTTTTTTGCACATTGTCACTGTATATAAGGTCACATAGGTGTATTAGGATTTGTCTTGATAAAGGCCCTCCAGGGGGCCGAAACGTTGACAGAATAAAATAACAATTTTTTTGGCACAAGTCCTGAGTGTGCACTGGTTTTATGGTTTATACCATTTCAGTTTATTTTTTTATATTTATATATAATAAATTGTTTCTCTGCATCAACCTCATCATTACATTTTCTGTTTTACAGGCCACTGTTAACATCGGAACAGAATCACTTATTGCACCTGGTTCTGCAGGAAATGATTTGTCCCTCTGGTCAAGGCATCTAAACAATGTATATACTTCAAGAACAGGATAGGCCTGCATTCAAATGCCCTTCATGAGGCTGCAAGATCATTGGTTAATTTTTGGATGCTAAAGTGTTCTCCAAGATATTTTCCAATAACATTCAAAGAGATAATGGTGTAAAGTATACACAAAATAAGTTAGGCCTAATTAACTTAAAAAGGCATAACGTAATAGTAATTCCACAGTTTGCAATTTAAAAGTGTGATTGAATTTAGTTACTCTTAAAAACCTCTGACAGATGGAGCCAATTGCAGTCCTTCACAGGAATCTGGTAACTGATACACTTTCCTGTCTCTGAGTATTTTTAATTCGTCCTGAGTACCAGCTGTATTGTAGCTCGTCTTCTTCGAAAAATATAATTTTTTAAATTTGCAGATTGTCATGCAGTGCTGTCATTGACAATCCCAGCTCCAGCCATCGTTCTTCTGGTTCAGATCTTTCCGAGGAGAAAGGGCAGATGTCGCATAAAGGGAGGGGATGGAGAGGGAATTATTAAAAAATGTTTTTAAGAGTATTACAGAGTTTAGACACACATCTAAATTGCAAACTACTAAATTAAACAGTTTATATTAAGCATTGCTCTCTTTAATTTACTTAAAAAGTCTAACTTCTGCTGTTCCTATTTATTTTAAATGTTCTAGCTGGAATCTTCTTACTTTATATAACCAAATTCATTAACCCTTTAAGTGCCAGAAAGGTGTCCAATGCGTTGCGCTGCAATGCATTAGATACCTCTCTGGCACTCAAGGGTTAATCTGAAGCATTGGGAATTAATTTACAAGATGCCATAACTGTGTTTTGGCTGGACCAGATTTGCTTATGTTTGGAACTAGATTGTGCAGCCATCCTTAAGCAAACGCAGCTTCAAATAAAGTATGTTAAAGTATAGATGTAGCAAACATTATTGAATCTCTTGTAATTTCTCTCAACTTGCAATGGGCAGATATGAAAGTAATTGGGAAAGAGGACAGTGGTGTTTTATGTTCCTTTTCAGGCACACGCCTCTCACAGATTCAGTGAACTCTTTGCACCAGGCATGCTGTATGGTAATGAATGCCTGGTTAGCTGCACAGTGGAGTGAATGTAGGGATATGAGTCTATGTACAAGGTTGTGAGCAGGCTGTATGGTAATGGATGACTGGCTAGCTGCACAGTGGGGTGAATGAATGGCTATGATTCAGTTCTAAAACATTCACTGGTAATGTTTTTTTTTCTTTTTTTTTTTTTTCTTTTTTTTTTTGTTTGCTTGCTTTCTCCCCAGCCCTTTGCCTGCATAATACTAAAGCTGTGTATGCCTAAATGTCTCCCCTTAATGCCTCTTGTGCAAAGGGAAAGCTAGCGGGGCAGAGTATTTGTGTTTTGGGGGATGGGGGTTAATTCATTTATGTCTTGTGTAACACTATGCATTAAACAAAGCACAGAGGAAGTGATGGAAATTTCCTGCACCTACTACTTTGCTCATGGTAGTTTTACATTGTAAGGCTGTTCAGATACACAGTGAGGCTGATATGCTTTTGGGAAAATGGAGTAAACCAACTGCATAATGTATGTATGTACCTTTATTTTTATAGTGGGATGTTTATTTTTTCCCCAGAATTACTTCCCTTTCTTTGCACAAGTCCCTGTGCATGCCAGATAAGGTGCATGAGCCCCTGTGTATGCCCCATAAGGTGCATGAGCGCTTGTGTATGCCCCATGAGATGTATGAGCCCCTGTGTATGCCCCATGAGATCCATGAGCCCCTGTGTATGTCCCATAAGGTGCATGAGCCCGTGTGAACGCCCCACACGGTGATGAACCCCTATGTATGCCCCACATGGTGCATGAGTCCCTGTGTGTATGCCCCAGAAGGTGCATAGATTGTTGTTGACACCTTTATAGCCGCATCTCAAAACAGAACCTATCTAGCACAGTATTGGGAATTTCTTCACATTTTAAACCTTTGCGTGCCAGAGGGGTATGTAACTCATTGCAAAGCAATACATTGCATACACTTCTGGGACTCGAAGGATTCATATGAAAAAAACGTGTGATAGTGCTTGTTTCATCTATACAGAGCAATCTTACTTCTATACATAACAACCTAAGCAGTTAGAGTAACAACTGCTTATAATTGTTAATTAAGCCTCCTGTATACTATTTATGACTGTATTGTCTGTTTAGCAGTGTGTGTGTGTGTGTGTGTGTGTGTGTGTGTGTGTGTGTGTGTGTGTGTGTGTGTGTGTGTGTGTGTGTGTGTGTGTGTGTGTGTGTGTGTGTGTGTGTAAGTGGCTGCCCTCAAGCTAACTAATTCAGCACTTCTGACTTTTAACCCTTTGAGTGCCAGGTGGGCATTGCATTGCAAAGCAATGCGTTGCGTACCCCTCTGGCACTCAAAGAGTTAAGATGTTACATCTGTTTGAATGGAGGTTTTTTGCACTTACTTTTTTCTGTACATTTGGCTTGTTTCAATTTCATCTTGCAAAAAAGGGGTTCAGTATTGTAGAATGCATTTTGTCTTTTGAACTTTTTTTTTTTTATTACAACATTCCACTGAAAACATTTTAGCACTGTCTGTGGTGTATGATACTTAGTGTTCCAGTGGTAAAATACTAAACAGGTGCAAGTCTATGTAGCTTGCAAAGAATTAAACAGTCCTGTATCCAACCTTGTAAACTGTTTGAATAAATTACCTCAATGTTCAGAATGCTTGCACTTATTCTTAGATTTGTCCTGTTGTGTCTGCCCTAGCTAACTTACTAAATACTAGTTGAAGAGCCCATTACACGGGCCACAGTGCCACTGCCAGCCGGTCGCGGGGCAGTCATGCCCAGTAGAGACTGCCCGTGCAGCAGCTGATACAGAGCTGGACTCTCCTTCGAAGTGTCCAGCTCTGTATCAGCTGCGGCGCAGGCGGTCTGTACTGCGCATGACTGCAGCACGCGCAGCAGTCTCTACTGCGCATGACTACGTCATTACACATGTTTTAGTGAATTATTATATAGGATGATTTTACAATTATACATGATGCTTTTCCACATGCCCTCTCTGCCCAGACTGGATATTCCTTGTAAACATCCATTCTTTATGAATGGAGCCTCAGAGCATTTTTTTAATGGACACTATGAACTAAAAACAAGTTTAGTGATTTTAAACAAGCTTTTGTTGTATTGGCCTTTTTTTATTTATAAAACTAGTTTTTGAGATTTAGATGTGTATATATTATGCTAATTAAGGGAAGCCGTGCAGGCACTTCCTATCTTAGTTCTACATTACCACCCTGCTCACTGACACTGCTCAGCAGAACATTGTCTACCTTTCCTAGCACTGAAAGGTTAATTAGTATAATCAATATATCTAAATTACTCAAAAACTAAATGTGTAAATAAATAATTCACAGTAAAGAATTGATTGAAATAAACAATCCCGTATATTTGTGCAAAAATATATATAATTTATTTAAGTGAAATATACTATTTGTAAAGTGTAAACAACAATGATATAAAGGAGTGATCAGCAATTACAATAGATATATAGTAACTCAAACCACAATTATCACCATGAGGATTACCATTAAAGGATTAACCACACATAGGTATATTCAGAGGTATTAGATAACAATAATTGCTCTCAGCAGCATAGAGAAGGATAATTGATCCTTACAATTAATAAAATACAGTTGGCAGCAGTGTATATGAATACCCCTGTCCCAGAAACTGTATAAACTATACTAATCGAGGTTTAAGGTATATTGTCAGAGGAATCAACTTTAATATGAAGCCAGGTCCTCTGACAATTTTTCTGGTACCATATGCAATAGTCAAATTTAAAGACTAACTGGAATAGAATCCCAGATTTAAACCACTATAATTTAATTATCTACCGATTACAAATATTGCATACCTTCTGAATAAAACATATAAATTGCATTAAATATAGTCAATAACAGATTATACCAGAAAATACTTAGAATCAGTTACAACAATATATGGCTAGACAGTATATTAAACTTCATGCAACATATATCCCAATTATGACTATAGCAATATTATGTAAAACCTATAGGGTACTTAAAGGATGCCCCACCCAAGATGGCAGCTTCTTTTATCTAGTGAAAGCTTAAAAGAAACCTTCACTTTACAAAAGTTAGGCCTAGCAAACACACACAGACAGAAATCCAAAGAAACACCACAAATAAATAGACAAATAGAAGTGAAAGAGTTAATAAGTTCAAATAATTCCCCAGATCAATATTAGCTATTATAACCTTTCCAGAAACACACTATTCTAGAAATAACATAATTTATATTAACCAATATATAAACCAAGGTATTTAACTATATTACACATATCTGGCAAAATATAACAATTTACCAATAACTGAATGAATTCTGCTTAATTTCAGAATTTCTAGAGCTAATATAGCTTATTATAATTCATCCCAAATGGTTAATCAGTCCAATTGAGATAAATTATGAGAAAATTAGATTTCTTCAAATATAGAAGAAATGTGTATATGATTCTGAACTTTTGCAGAATTTAAATAAGGAAAATATATAATTACCAGTCCACTAAGTGTTTCTTTGTATCTCTCAGCTAGGTACACTTCTAGGAACCACCAGGAAAGAAAAGCAGCCCAGATCAAAAGGAAAAAGGCTTTTACTATCTAAACTTGCATATTTATAATATGAAATTCCCCTTATCAAAATCTACTCTGATTGGTCAGAGATCCATCTCATTATACAGTGACATCACCAGTATTACCTGATTGGGTGCTTCTAATCCTTAATTTCCATATGACATCATGCATAAATTAGGATAACATTCCAAAGCATTAGTAATAACACCATGCAATCTATAGATGGCGCCATTACTCTACATAAAAATTCACCTCTAAAATGATACCTGTCTGGGTTCTATCACAAATTTGGAATTTGAACCTTGACCCTACTCCACATAAATATGTACCCTTACTAGACTTTCCTATAGGGGAGCATGTCTCTGTTTTAGACTTTTGAGATTTTCTCATAAGATACTAATACTGCTTAAGAATGTGGTTGTCTGCAATTCGATATCAATCGTCATAAAAGTCACCAAATATTTTCACTCCCTTATTGATGCAAAATGGCCCATTGTCTCTATTACATGAGGTAATTTAAACACATTTAAACACAGATTTTTAGAAAATTTGGTTTAAAAGAAAAATGAACCATTTCCTCCCCATCATGGCAATGTCTCTGACAGTATAATCGGCCTATGCATCCTGTCAACAGAAGCAAAGTGCATCTTTTGTTATACCCGCTGGTGTGATATCAGGCGCCAGGAAGTTGGCTTCCTTTCTTATAACCTTCTATATAAAAACAAGGCAGTGTGCCTTCCACTGCTGGAATGCATGAAAACTGCAATGCACGCCATGCCAGAGGATTCAAGAAGCTGGAGATGGAGGCTGCAGTAAGTAGGTATCTACATGTGCAAAAGATTTAGGCAGGTGTGAAAAAATGCTGGAAAGTAAGAATTCACTAACAAAATGCATAGTTAGTGAAAAAAAAGAAATCTAAATCAAATCAATATTTGGTGTGATCACCCTTTGCCTTCAAAACAACATAGGTTCTTCTAGGTACACTTGCACAAAGTCAAGTCAGGGATTTTGTAGGCATATAGTCAGGTGTATGATTAACCCCTTAAGGACCGGCACACGCGGCCGGCACTTCAGGACCACAGGCTTTTTTTTTTCTTTTTTCATTTACGGCGTGCAGCCGAGCCAAGAGCCCTGAACTCCATGACACCAGGACCGTCACTGGTCCTTAAGTGCCAGACCACCGTGACGGTCCTGGCACATCAGTGGTCGTTAAGGGGTTAAACATTTATACCGAAAAGGTGCTAATGATCATCAATTTAATATGTAGGCTGAAACACAGTCATTAACAGAAACAGCTGTGTAGGAGGAATAAAACTGGGTGAGGAAAAGTCAAACTCTGCTAAAAGGGTAAGGATGCTGAAGACCAATTAATGTCAAAAGTCATACACCATAGCAAGACCAAGCACAGCATGGTAGTTATACTGCATCAGCAAGGTCTCTACCAGGCAGAAATTTCAAGACAGACAGGTTTCCAGATGTGAGGTCTAAGCTCTTTTGAAGAAGCATAAAGAAACAGGCACCATTGAGGACCGTGGTCGGCTAAGGAAATTTAGTGCAGCAGATGAAAGGACACATCATGCTGACTTCCCTTAGCAATCAGAAGCTGCCCAGTAGTGCCATTAGCTCAAGATTGGTCAAAAATAGTGGGATCCTGGTACACCCACCTACTGTCTGGAGATATCTGGTCCAAAGTGGTCTTCATGGAAGGCTTGTATTCAAAAAGCTGTATCTGTAACGTGGAAACAAGGCCAATCGACTGAACTATGCACAAAAACACAAGAACCGTGGTGCAAAAAATGGCAGCAGGGGCTCTGAACTGATGAGTCAAATTTTTAAATAATTGGTTGTAGAAGAAGACAGTTTTTTCACTGAAGGGCCGGAGAGCGGTACAAGAATGAGTGTATGCAGGCAACAGTGAAGCATGGTGGAGGTTGCATGCAAATGGAGTTGTGGATTTGGTCAGAATTAATGGTCTCATCATTGCTGAGAAGTAGGGGCAGATACTTATACATCATGCAATACCTTCAGGGAGGCAACTGATTGGCCCCAAATTTATTCTGTAGCATGGCATACAGCCAAAGTCATTAAGAACTACCTTCAATTTAAAGAGGAACAGTGAGTCCTGGAAGTGATGGTATGGCCTCCACAGAGCCCTGATCTTAACATCATCAAGTCTGTCTGGGCTTACATGAAGAGAGAGAAGCAACTGCAGTTGCATAAATCCACAGAAGAACTTTGGTTCAATCTCCAAGATGTTTGGAACAACCTACCTGCTGAGTTCCTTAAAAACTGTGTGCCTAGTGTATCTAGAAGAATTTATGCTGTTTTGAAGGAAAAGGGTGCTCATACTAAATATTGATTTGATTTAGATTTTTCTTCTGTTCTCTCACTATTTTGTTAATTGATAAAAATAATCTATTAAAGTATTTTTTAAAGCATTTACTTTACAGCATTTTTTCACACATGCCTAAAACTTTTGCACATTACTGTGTGTTTGTGTGCATATGTATGTATGTGTGTGTGTATATATAATATATATTAATGTGTGTTGTGTAGACCATGTCTTCTACTGCTAAGGCAGGGCAATCGGACAAACCTAGGCCATCTGAACCCATTACTCCTAAAGAGGATAAAGCTGCTCAAAAGCCCAGGATATGTGCTGGCTGGGATACTAAGTTATCCCCAGCAGATTCAGCTAAGCTTTGTGGAGAATGCATGAAAAAAGTGGCTGGTAATGAAAAATGAAATTCAAGCACACAGGACTCTGCCAGAAACCAACAAAGTGGCATATCCTGAATAAAGTACTTCTAATATTCAGGAGGATTATAAAGAAGGCAGTGTAATGGAGTCTGAATCTGCAATTTTGTCTGCTGAAGAAGGAGAGCTAATTGAGGATCTGGGAGCATAAGCCTAGAAAAGCTAGAAGGCTTAATTATGGAAAAAAAAACATAAGGTTTCACTGAAACACAAAGATACGGACGTCATGGATATGGCATTCTTTGGTCACAAGAAGACTACCTTAGTGTTTCCTGTCACACCTCTCTAGACTGCAATAATCTTCTGGCCAGAGCTTCAGCTCTATCTGTCACAGCTCAAAGAGCTTTATAGATTAAAGCATGGGAAGCCAATGCTTCTTCCAAAAATAGACTAGTAGCTCTTCCTTTCTTGGGAACCATGCTATTCGGAGACCAGCAAGAAGAAATCATATGGTCATCAGAAGGAAAGTGCTCTTTCCTTCCCCAAGAATGAAGAGGTAGAGGATCACCCCAGAGATGATCAAACTATAAGAGACAGTCCTTTCATGAGGTCAGAAGGTACAGTCCAGGGTGAGGCTTTGAGCAGAAAAGAAGAGGTCAGGCCCAACATGTCAGTTCTGGAAATAGAAAAGATTTCCAGAGGAAGACATTATTTTCCTGAAATTCTCAATGAAACAAGGAGAACCCCATCTCCAGCTGGGGGCAGCCTGTAGTTATTCCACGACGTTTGGCAGACAGTTCAGTCAGACAGACGGGTATAACAGGTGGTAGATATGGGGTATTCCCTAGAATTCTAGTCTGTTCCTAAAATAAAGAGATTCAGAACATCAAATACCTGCACCTTCCCATCCTCTTTTAAACATGCACTAATCACACCCATTCTAAAGAAACCCTCCCTGGACCCAAACTCACTGTCAAACTACCGGCCCATTTCTCTACTCCTGTTTGCCTCCAAGCTCCTTGAGCGTCTCGCATACAACCAGCTCACTAAATTCCTCTGCTCCCATTCCCTGCTAGATCCCTTGCAATCTGGATTCCGTCCTCATCACTCCACCGAGACTGCCCTCACTAAAGTGGCTAACGACTTGCTCTCCGCAAAGTCAAAAGGCCACTACTCCCTTCTCATTCTCCTGAACCTGTCAGCTGCCTTTGACACAGTAGATCACCCACTCCTCCTCCAAGCCCTCCACTTTGTAGGTCTCTGTGACACTGCTCTCACTTGGTTTTCACCCTATCTCTGCAACTGCTCCTTCAATGTGTCCTACTCTGGCTCCACTTCCCCACCCCTCCCATTGTCTGTCGGAGTGCTTCAGGGCTCAGTCCTTGGCCCCTTGCTCTTCTCAATTTACACTGCATCCCTTGGCAAACTAATAAACTCCTTTGGGTTTCACCATCATCTCTATGCTGATGACACCCAAATCTGTCTTTCCTCCCCAGGCCTCTCACCTTCCCTCCTGTCCCAGGTGTCTGACTGTCTATCTGCTGTGTCTTCCTTGATGTCCTCCCATCAACTCAAACTTAACCTTGGCAAAACCGAACTAATTATTTTCCCTCCCTCTCCTACCAGCCCTACCCCAGATATTACCCTCACTGTCAACAACACCACCATCACACCAACCCCTACAGCAAGCTGCCTGGGGGTCCGTGGAAGAATCAACCCAAAACTCCCTACAATTACCAAAGACATACATGGATTTCTTATCCAAACTAGGCCAAACCTGGCTGGATAGAATTTGACACTGTACAAGAAATAGTCTTCCTGTCAGAAGACAGTAGAAACAGGCTGACTCAAAGAGTTAGTTTTCTTTCATAAAAGAAGTAATAACTACTGTGAGATAGCTTCTGAATCAAGGAGGTACAAGGATTATGTTTCGGGTTAGCTGGTGTTCCCATTCTACATCACAAGCCAGGCTTCTTGAAGGTGAAGGCCTCAAGGCTGAGTGGCAATTTTAAAGCTAAAAGGCATCTGATTCTGTAGCACACCATTATTCAAGGATGAAAAGCATCCTCCTCTAGGATATACTATCAAACCTGTTCTACATTATACAAGTGGTGTCAGATAAGATGCATGTCTAGAAGAGATATTTCTGTGGGCACAAGTTTAAAATCAGCATCTATAAAAGGTCAACTATCTGCATTATCGGCTGTACTGGCAACACATAAAGTTAAAGTTGTAAAACCTCATTCGAAAGGTGGATTAGAGATTGTATTTCTCTAGCCTACAAAACAGCTAGCAAAAGTCGACCAGTAGGTAGGACGGGTTGTGTATTCTATCTGTGTGTCGCTAAACCTTACTGGATTATATACATATACAGTTTATCCATTCTGGGCTTACATTTGATACAATATATCTTAAAGTTTAAAAACCGTGATGAACTTGTGTAATGTGCTACAAAACAAGCACACAGCCTCTTTTCAGCTGATTCACTAACTGGAGAAATTCTGGAGTAAATCAACTGCTCTGTAGGAAACAAATAAAAATGTTCTAATCTCCTTTTGCTTAACCCTTTGAGTGCCAGAGTGCTTTGCTTAACCCTCTGGCACTCAAAGGGTTAAATTGGGCTTGAACCCCTTGAATACTATAGAGCAGTGTTTCTCAAGGGATTTCTTCTGGTGGCTGCCAGTGTGGCCACCACAATGTCCTGGTGGCCATCACTGTGGCCACAGCCATGTCTTTCTGGCCAAACAATGACATTACATGCACAAATGGTATAAGGGAATTAAGACACAAAAATTGCATATAAATAAGTGCAACAACAATAAGTTAACATCATATTACAATTTAAACATTCCAGAAATCACATAGTATTAAAAATTACCCCATCAAATTAAGTATTCTGCAATTATTTTGCCCCAAAAATTGCTTCACTTTTCTCCTTACACATACGCTCACATATTTTCTGCCATGCACTATCCAGCAAGGTGCAGCTCCTGACATATACAATAAAAAAGTATGTGCTGGATTAACTCTGTGTGTGTATGTGTGTGTCTCACTCAGGTTAAGCACTCACTCTCACTCAGCCCAGGGCCATCTGAGGTTGAGTGACTGTGACAGTGACTCACATTGTCCCCCACAATGTCCAACTCCCAATGTCCCCCATAATCTCCAACTCCCAATGTTCTTCCACATTGTTCAACTCCCAATGTCCTCCCACATTGTCGGCCTCCCAATGTTCAACTCCATTGTCCCCCTGTAGTGACCTGGACTAATCCAGTCAGCATCTGGAAGTCTGTCACTATATGTTTGGTCACTTACATACCTTAAACCCATGATCTTTCATATATGTATTCTCTTACCTAGTCTTTTTGTGTATTCCCTGAGCACATGTGAAGGTATAGGCCCTAAGCCTAATGTGGTAGTATCACATTCTCCATTTTATTTCCATGTGTATGTGTATTGTCTAGCATAGCACCATCTTTTGGTCAGAAAGCTAATTACTTGTTTCATTCACACTAATGTTAACATTTTCCCTGTGTATTACTGTACATCTCATCATCATCCACATGGTTAAGCTGTGGGAGTGAGTCTAATGAATCATGTGACCTCCTAGAGCCACTCAAGCCCCCTTGATTGCTCTGGAGGAGGAATCCCAGGAGCAGCCCTCTGGATAGAGGGTCTGTAACCCTGTAGTTTTGAGGAGACACACTTCGGTGTGTGAAGAGAGCAGACACACTTCAGTGTCAGTCCAGTCAGTCAGTCACAGGCCTTATCCTTTACTAAGAAAGCCTAAAGCAAGTATTCAGCATATCTTCCAGCCTGTTTATCACCTGTTCACCCAAGTTAGCAGGGATTATATACGTGCCTTCTCTCTACAGTCTGTGGGACAATACTATTATATAAAATAGCCCATAGCAAGCTGTCTTGGAAATTGAGGGTCATCCCGCCAGCAGCGCCAAAGTTTTCTACGCATTCTCTACAAGCACGTACCCTGTCTAATAGGGACTCCAGTCATGGGACGCAGGTATTCAAGTCAAGCAAGTGCATTTATTACTACTCAGTTATTCAAGGCCTCTGTAAAACTCCATTCACCTGCTTCAGAAGACCACTCACCACCAGCTTCATCATTTACCACTACTGTGATCTGGATTTCCTGTGTCCTGCCAATAAAGAGCAACGGTTACCCCCGAGACTGGGCGTCTGGAGTACTCATTGCTACAGGTACCTACGTGGGGGCGGGTAATCGGGACACACACATATGTGGATGCCACCTGGGATTGGGCCCATTACCTCCCTCGGCCATAGTGAACTGCCAACCACGTGACACCTTAAAGGGCCAGCAACACCTAACAACCCCAGGCCACCACATAAGTTTTGGCGTCACGAACAGGATGAATCTATGTGCCGTATAAAGAGACTTTCCTTGTATTGCTGTGGAACTACAAGTCCCATAAAGTCATTAATAGTACTTCTGATAAAGTGAGGGTGCTGTCCCCTTGAATGAGAGACTATCGCTTTGAATCTGTGTGGTGTGAATTGCAAGCATCTTCTATTGTGGACTGCAAGAGTTACCTACACTTGTGTGGAGCAAAGGATTGTGCTGCTGTGTTAGTGTGTGATCATCTACTGCCATTGTACATTATGCTGCTACCAGAAGAGCATACAAGAGGTTAACTGTGTCCCTCCAACTTCTGGGCACTGTAGCTCCGCCCACCTGCAGTGTGTTCAGTTCCTCCTCTCTTCATCTCTGCAAAGTGGAACGATTCTGTATTGTCCTTGTGCTAGAGGGGAAGGATTTCTTAGCTGCACCTGATAGAGTTGCTAGGCACTGCCATCTTGCACAGAGTACCAGACCCTCAGCACTATCACCACTGCTGCATTGCTCATCTCTCCTGTTCTCCTATCATTCAGTGTGCTGCCCTAGTTATTTTCTTCAGCCTGTTTGTGTCTGCATTTCCTACTCATTGCTGCAGTGAGCACAGCATCTGTCATCCCAGCTATACAGATAAGTGCAGCTCTTCCTTTTCACCAGTGTTACATAAAGGAAAGAAAGTTGTATATTCAGAGACTGTGTTTTTGCATAAATAATTTTTCTTAAAGCAACAGCAGCCATATTTTTCTTAAAGAGACAGTACACTCATTTTTGTGAAAAATGTCTACCTCTTCTCAAAGTGGCCAGGCTGGCACTAGCAGTTCTGCATCATCATCTGCCAGTGTCCCTGCACCTCCAGTTACAGCTGCTGCACCAGTTCCAGCCCCTGTTATAGCAACAGGAATGCCTTTCTTCATAGGAACCTCTAATCTCCCAAGTTACCGAGGGGATCCTCATACCCTTGGTGCATTTAAAGAAAAGATATTGCGTACCCTTGAACTTGTGTCACTTTCTCCCAATCAGCAGGTTCAGCTTCTCCTAGGTCAACTTGATGGTCCGGCTGCAGAGGAAGTCCGTTCCTGGCCATCTACAGAAAAGACCAGCGTTGACCAGATTCTCACTCGTCTCAGGAAAGAATTTGAAGTCCAATCACCAACTGAGGTTCGTCTTAAATTTTATGACAGACGTCAGAGACCTGGGGAAAACCTGAGAGAATATGCCTTAGCTCTGCAGTCTGCATACAGATCTTTGTGCCAAGTAGACACCCTCGACCCTGTTGCTGCTGAGAGCATGATCACTGATAGATTTATAGAAGGTGTTGATTCCAGACTAATACAGAGCCAACTCCGCATGCTAGCAGCTCAGAACCCAAACATGTCCTTTCTAGACTTTAAAACTTTGGCCCTGCGTGTAGTGGGAACTGACTCACCTTGTTATACTTCTGCCACTTATTCTCCAGACCTGGCTGGTGGAATTTCTACTGCATCCCCACTGCCTCCTGTTCTGCCTATGCAGGCTACTCAGACTGTCCAATCTACCCCTGTTACTACCCCTACTACTACTGATGTACTTGCCCAGGTTGTTGACTCTCTGTGTCAAGCTTTAAAAGAGTTAAAGGGTCAGCCCTCATCCCGTGAGTCATCTTTATCCAGGACATTGTCTCCAGAACCCCGTTCTAACCGGCCAAGACCTGATAGGCCCCCTCCTGAAAGGTCTCCACGACATGAACCTCCTTATTGTACTTACTGTGAACGTCCTGGGCATTACAAATACCAATGCTACCAGTTAAACGGGCCACTCCCGAGGCCAAGGGCCGCCCCTCGGGTAGTGAATCCAAGGGCCCAGAGGGACAATCGCAATGGATTTCCAAGTTCATCTCGAAGTGCCCGTACATAACTATTTGTATTGATGGTGTACCATTAGAAGCGTTAGTGGACACTGGTTCACAAGTCACCACCATTGAGCGACAAGCCTTTGAAAAGTATTGGGACTCTGACATACTTAATCCTGTGGGTAAAGCCAAGTTACGTTTAATAGCAAGTAATGGTCAACCTATTTCCCAGCTAGGCTACTGGGAACCCACCATCCGTATTGGTGATCGTCAGTTACCAGGTCAAGGTGTAATTGTTACTGAGGCTCAGGGAGAGACAACAGCAGTAGTGCTAGGCATGAATGTTATCCGCCATGTATTTACTGAATTGCTAGCTGCCTTGCATGCCTCTCTCCCTTCTGCTTCTTCCCATTACAGACAAGCTGTTCAGCGGACCATTAAAGTGCTCTGTGCCCAGCAGAAGTTCTCAAACCATAAAGGTGAAATTTGCCGAGTCCGTATCCAGGATGTAAGACCAGTTACCTTAAGTCCGAACAGCGAAACACTAGTCTGGTGTCGAGCTCGTCCAGGTATAGATAATTCAGATTATGAAGCTTTTCTTGATCCCATCCAGATTGAAGGACAGCCACTGGTAAAAGCTGCCAGAAGTATTGTCACCGTCTCAAACGGTAGAGTACCAGTACGACTAGTCAACCTGAGTGATGCACCTGTAGACTTGTACAAATTCAATTCAGTTGCTCAACTGTACCACCTGGATCCAGAAGACATCCTGGATGAAGAGACGCTTGCTCACCAAAAGTCAGTTAAAGCCACTCCCAAAGGTAACCACAAACCAACTACCTTCTGGTACAATGAACTCAATGTTGGAGATGCCAACACACCTATTGAAGACATAAATGGTGTCGTTAAAGTTGCTAAGCGACACAGTGAAGCTTTCAGCAAGCACGCTCTAGACTTTGGGAAGACTAATTTGATCCAACACAAGATCAACACAGGTGATCATCCTCCTATCAAGGAAAGACACCGTCCCATACCTCCTGCAAACTACCAGCAAGTAAAGAAGCTGATTAAGGAGATGAAAGACACCAAAGTCATTCAAGAAAGCCAAAGTCCTTGGGCTGCACCCATCGTCTTAGTGAAGAAGAAGGATGGTAACATCAGATTCTGCGTTGACTACAGAAAACTGAACAATGTCACCCACAAAGATGCCTATCCTTTTCCAAGGATTGAAGAATCCATCACTGCTCTTGGCTCAGCTGCATACTTCTCAACTCTCGACCTAACCAGCGGTTACTGGCAAGTACCCATGGCTCCTGAAGATAGTGAGAAGACAGCTTTCACTACTACAATGGGACTCTACGAGTTCAATGGCATGCCGTTCGGGTTGTGCAACGCCCCCGCAACATTCCAGAGACTAATGGAAAGATGTCTTGGCCACATTAATTTCCAGAGCGTCCTGTTGTATCTTGACGATGTCATTGTGTACTCTCGTACATATGAAGATCACTTAAACCATCTTGCAGAAGTGTTCCAAGTGCTCATTGAGCATGGTCTGAAGATCAAGCCATCAAAATGTTACCTTCTGAAGCCAAGGGTCAGTTACTTGGGTCATGTCGTCAGTGCTGAAGGAATCCAGCCTGATCCAGAAAAGATTTCTGCCGTGAAAAATTGGGACACCCCAAGAACTGTGAAGGAAGTCAGAAGTTTCCTAGGATTTGCAGGCTACTACCGCCGTTTTATACCTAACTTTGCCAAGGTAGCAGAACCACTGACAGAACTTCTACGTGGTTGTCCTAGAGAAAACTATAACAGAAGATTTCCAATTGATTGGTCTGAGAGACAAGAGACGGCATTCCAGAAATTGAAAGACCTGTTGACTTCTCCTCCAATTCTAGCGTATCCTGACTACAGCCATCCTTTCCGTCTCTACACGGATGCCAGCTATCAAGGCTTAGGAGCTGTATTGTCACAAGTCCAAGACAACAAAGAGAGAGTCATCGCTTATGCCAGCCGAAGTTTGAGAGGTGCCGAGAAGAACGATAACAATTACAGTTCGTTCAAGTTAGAG
This sequence comes from Rhinophrynus dorsalis, assembly GCA_037306005.1. NCBI lineage: Eukaryota > Metazoa > Chordata > Amphibia > Anura > Rhinophrynidae > Rhinophrynus > Rhinophrynus dorsalis. The sequence continues at coordinate 118,932,314 of CM074722.1, forward strand.
CTGCTAGCTCTTGTGTGGGCCGTTACCGAGAAGTTCAAAGATTACCTCGCAGCCACACCATTCACCGTTTACACGGACAACAATCCTCTTGCTCACCTTAATACTGCACGGCTAGGTGCACTTGAACAGAGATGGGCTTCCAGATTGGCAAATTACTGCTTTGACATCAAGTACCGCAGCGGTAAAACCAACATCAATGCAGATGTATTATCCCGTTTGCCCATAGGAGAAGAACCTCCTGATGAAGAAGACATGTGGGAAGATGTTGAGATGCCTCCCTTCTATCAAAGGTTTGCTACGCAGAATGTCATCGCTGCTACACAGACTGATAAAGGTCCTCAACAGAAACCTGACCCAATTCAAGATCCACCTAGATGGCAAACTCTCCAGAACGAATCTCGAGTTTTAGGTGAGATCTATGATTTCTTAACTTCTAGAAGAACACCTGTCAGACTCAGAAGACAGTATCCAGATACTGAACTCAAACGCCTATGGAGACAGCGGAAAAGGCTCTTCATTCAAAAAGGCCTCATCATACGTAATACCTTGGATCCTGTTTCAGGAGAGAGAATACACCAAATTCTCATCCCCAGAAGAGATGCAAAAATTGTGCTTGACGCTTACCATGACCAATCAGGACATTTTGGCGTACATAAAACTGAAGCTACCATACGCCAGCGCTTCTACTGGATCGGAATGCGAGCAGATATTGAAAATTGGTGTAGCGAATGCCCAGCTTGCAACCTGACTAAAGCCGGAAAGAAAAAGGCTAGAGCGCCATTGCATCCAATCAACTCTCACAGACCAAATGAGCTAGTTGCTCTGGATCATGTGAAATTGGCACCTACTCGTTCAGGATATACCTATGCTCTCACAATGGTGGACCACTACTCTAAGTGGGTCGTAGTCGTTCCAGTGAAGGATATTACTGCTCGTACTACAGCTGCTGTATTTTATCGTGAGTACGTGAGACATTATGGTTGCCCTGAAGCAGTCCTAACAGATCGTGGACCTGCCTTTGAGTCACAACTCTTCCAAGAGCTCTGCCAATTCCATGAGTGTAAGAAGCTACGTACAACAGCTTACCATCCACAAGGGAATGGACTTTGTGAGAAGATAAATCAAGTGTTTATTAACATGCTGAGAACGGCATCAGTAACCAAACAGGCAGAATGGCCACAACTACTGGATGAACTAGTGGAGATTTACAACAACACCACTCATTGTTCGACAGGCTACTCGCCATACTATCTTATGTTTGGTCGCCAAGGTCAGCTGCCTAAGGATCGAGCTTTAGGAATTCAAGTTCCTGATGTGATTAATCCCTTGCCAAAGACCGACTGGGTTTCTGAACATCAACGTCGCATCCATGAAGCTAGAGAGGTAGTTGATCACAGAATGAACGAAGCTCATCGTAGGCAAGAAGAGTGTTATAACCAGAGAGCCAATGCTACGCCACTGCATGTGGGAGATAAAGTATGGTTACGTAAATACCACCGCTCTGACAAACTCGATTCACTCTGGGAACAAGAACCCTACACTGTTACAGGTATCCCATACCCCGATTCAGATGTCTATGAGGTCAAGAAGCCCGGAATGGCTCCTCAAACAGTTCACAGGAATCGCATGAAACTCTGTACTAAGGAAGACCTTATGGTTATGTCTTCTCCTTCACAACCAGTCATGCCAGTCTACACACCAGCTCCTGTAACTGAGACACCACCAAGACAGTCCTCTGTGGAAGAATCAATTCAGAACTCTCCATTCATAATTCCAGGCTGTTATCAATGGGTACCAGTTCCTGTTCAAGTTCCTGTACAAGTTCCAGCTCAAGTTCCTGCTTCAATTGCTACTCCTATACCAGCATCAGAAGAACTACCTCATTACCACGTTCCGGATTCTGAAGAAACTCAAGTGCTGAGGCGTTCAGAGCGAAGTACCAAAGGAACCCCACCTGCCCGTTACAGGGATTAAAGAACTATATCCTTTCCATGTGTATATACTGCTTTGCCTGTATACATATATGTCTGACTTTATTTAGTTAGCTAGTTAGCCAGTTTGCAACAGTTTAAGCCTCTAGTACCTGGTAACTACCATGCACATTGTTCCTGGTTTACTTGCATATTTATACAGCCTATGGACTACTAAGGACTGTTCCTTTACTCAAAAGTGCCTTTTCCCAGAGCCTTTCCATGGACAATGCCTTATTGCCGAAAGAGACTCTACCTAAATTGCACAATATCTACTGTTCTATTGTTTTGCACATTTTCATTGTTATTTTCATGTGTTATTGCATTGCTCTTTATGGTATATTTTCCATGTCATTTCACTTTTTCATTGTCATTGTATTTCAGGTGCTACCCCACATATACATGTGCATTTCTAAGTTTCCTCCTCATATAGACGCCGAGGACGGCTTATTTTTAGTGAGGGTGTTTGTAGTGACCTGGACTAATCCAGTCAGCATCTGGAAGTCTGTCACTATATGTTTGGTCACTTACATACCTTAAACCCATGATCTTTCATATATGTATTCTCTTACCTAGTCTTTTTGTGTATTCCCTGAGCACATGTGAAGGTATAGGCCCTAAGCCTAATGTGGTAGTATCACATTCTCCATTTTATTTCCATGTGTATGTGTATTGTCTAGCATAGCACCATCTTTTGGTCAGAAAGCTAATTACTTGTTTCATTCACACTAATGTTAACATTTTCCCTGTGTATTACTGTACATCTCATCATCATCCACATGGTTAAGCTGTGGGAGTGAGTCTAATGAATCATGTGACCTCCTAGAGCCACTCAAGCCCCCTTGATTGCTCTGGAGGAGGAATCCCAGGAGCAGCCCTCTGGATAGAGGGTCTGTAACCCTGTAGTTTTGAGGAGACACACTTCGGTGTGTGAAGAGAGCAGACACACTTCAGTGTCAGTCCAGTCAGTCAGTCACAGGCCTTATCCTTTACTAAGAAAGCCTAAAGCAAGTATTCAGCATATCTTCCAGCCTGTTTATCACCTGTTCACCCAAGTTAGCAGGGATTATATACGTGCCTTCTCTCTACAGTCTGTGGGACAATACTATTATATAAAATAGCCCATAGCAAGCTGTCTTGGAAATTGAGGGTCATCCCGCCAGCAGCGCCAAAGTTTTCTACGCATTCTCTACAAGCACGTACCCTGTCTAATAGGGACTCCAGTCATGGGACGCAGGTATTCAAGTCAAGCAAGTGCATTTATTACTACTCAGTTATTCAAGGCCTCTGTAAAACTCCATTCACCTGCTTCAGAAGACCACTCACCACCAGCTTCATCATTTACCACTACTGTGATCTGGATTTCCTGTGTCCTGCCAATAAAGAGCAACGGTTACCCCCGAGACTGGGCGTCTGGAGTACTCATTGCTAAGGTACCTACGTGGGGGCGGGTAATCGGGACACACACATATGTGGATGCCACCTGGGATTGGGCCCATTACCTCCCTCGGCCATAGTGAACTGCCAACCACGTGACACCTTAAAGGGCCAGCAACACCTAACAACCCCAGGCCACCACACCCCCACCTTGTCCAACTCCCAATGTCCAACTCTCGATGTCCCCCCATAATGTCCCCCCACATTGTCCAACTCCCAGTGTTCAACTCCCAATGACCCTCCACATTATCCAACTTCTAATGTCCCCCCACATTGTCCAACTCCCAGTGTTCAACTCTCAATGTCCCCCCACCTTGTCCAACTCACAATGTCCCTCCACAATGCCCAACTCCCAATGTCCCCCACATTGTCCAACTCATAATTCTCTGCCCCACAATGTCCCACACATTCTACACCTCACATTCTCCCGTTACATACCCCTTTTGCTGACTCCGTCCTCCATCCAGTCCACTGCCACAGCTCTTTCACGTGCTTGTCAGCAGAGACACGCCTCCATACTGAGCTGCGGTTGTGGTGAGTTGACTTATTATTGGCTGGCTGAGGCACTGTAAGTCAGACGTTTGATAAAAAGAAAAAAATCAGCTCGGCAGCAGTGCAAGGCTGGCTCAGGTGCATACAGGCAATTTCATGCAGCCACCATTTCAGCATTTTTCATGGTGGCACTGGCCACAGGAGATCACTCTGGTGGCCACTTTTGAGAACCCCTGCTATAGAGGTCTCTGATGCCTTACCTCTCATTGCATTGGAGACTGCTAGCATTCAAAGGTTTAAAGGGATAGTAATCTTTGAGAAAACCAAGATTGCAGAGTCTTCTTTATAATAAAAGTAACACATTGTGCTGTTTTAAACAAATTACATTTCTGTAGTTCATAAGATATTAACTGTAGAAGAATCCCCCACCTGCCCCTTCTGGCCACCTCCCATTGATTCTCTAATCCGGTCAGGGACCGGATGAATGCAGCGAGGGACAAACTTCAGTAAGTAAGTATAATGAAAACCCTGACCTCCTTGACAGAGGAGGGCAGGATTTTCCTTTGCTTACAGAAGGTTGTCCCTCGCCGCATCTGTTCGGACTGGACAGAGCTGCAGCAGTGATGTGGACAGAAGGGGCAGGAGGGGGATCCTTCTACAGTTAATATGTACAACAGAAAAGTAAGTTGATTAAAACAGCACAATGTGTTAATTTTATTATAAAGAAAACTCTGCAATCTTGTTTTTTTCAAAGATTACTATCCCTTTAAAATCTTCATTCAAAGGGATAGTAATACTTCATTTTATCTTTATTTTATTTTGTAGGCATTAAAAAAACATGAAGAACGATAGAAGTCTTATCTCTTATCTCTTCACAAGCAAAGTTCCCCCTCCCGCCCCTTTTACCTAGTGTAAGCCATCTCTTCTCAGATGTGGAATGCAGTCCATAGACCAGACAGATAACAGCAGGGGACAATCTTCTGCCTATTAGAACAATGAAAGCTCTGCCCCCCTTGACAAGTTTTTCAGGTTTTTCCCTTATCTTAACTGAAGATTGTCCCTCTGTGCAATCTACCTGGGCACCTCCCTTCTGATCTGGCTGAGCAGTGTTACATCAGTAAAAGGGGGGAGGGGATACTTTGTAATTGAATTACTCTTGAACTACAACTCTGACAGAATTGAAATAACACTGTCCAAAGTCCAAATACTATGATTATTAATTAAAGCTGCTTTTATTATGAAACATTACTATCCCTTTAAAGCAGTAGACCTTTTTATTTGTCCCCTATGGAACATTTGGTTTGCTCCAGAAATCCTCTGGCCCTTTTAGTACATCATCCTCCCTGAGGTACAGGAACTACCTCCTTGCTTTTTAATATTGAACATACAATTCATGTGGAATGGAGGGTGGTGCTTTCCACTGGTAATTTAATACACAAAAGAGGAAGGAAAACCAACCCCCAAACAGGTTTCTCAAAAATCTGCTAATAGAAGCACACACCTAACTTCCAATAATAAATACGTTTAATAAATGTCAGACACACACTTGTCTTTAAGATATTAAAAAAAAAAAACCCAGCAACCCAAGATACAATTCAAGTGAGGCAAGGTGTAGTTCACATTTTGAACACTGAACGGTAAGCTATCCCTGGGTGGTCTGATCAGACTGCTGTAGGAATAGTAAGTAGTTAATCCTTTGTTTTGTTTTTGTAAACATATCTTTATTGAAGATTTTCAAACATACAACACAACAGGGGGGGAGAGTGGGATGGAAGTACGAGAGCATGGTTAGTATAGATTAAATCAGGGTAGGTTAACAGGTCAGTAACTGCCTGAGCCAGTTCTGAGGTCTTTTCCATTTCATCTCTCTGTGCCCTTGTAGACTGGTTTTTGCTAGGTTTATTTACAAATCTGTCCATCCTAAGGGAGCACAGGAACTAGTAAAGCTCAAAAGGAGCCGTATAGGTATGTAGCAGTAATAAGTGGTGATTGAGGAGGAGACCCAGCAGTGAAGAGACGTGGAGACCATATGGGGAAGTCCCACAGCAGAAAAGTCCAGCCAAAAATGGAAGTCACATGTAAAAGGGCAACGCACTGATCAGGGTCATCAGTTCCCTAATATCGGGGCCAAACTGTGAGGAACATCAAAGGCCTGCGGGTTGCCAGCCATGTAGCAAAGAGACTGGGCCACCAGTGTGTGTGTGTGTGGGGGGGCGGGCATACACAATCCATCACCCAGAGGAAATATACAGGAGGCATCTATGGTGTCACAGCCACTTGTACCACCGCGGTGTCAGTCCCAAGAAGCCTGTTGGGGGCAAGCACTAGGTGTGGAGAAGGATGGACCAGCCAGGGAAGGACAAGACCTGAAGAAGTGTTAAAAAAATGGGGTTAAAGTAAGCCCCTACCAGTATCTTGTCACCATTGGGGAGTAGCAGTGCTGGGTAGGAATCTTATGAGCCCTGAGACAAAGGGGCAATGCGTGTAAGTGAAGTAACAGTACAATGGAAAAAAAAAAAAAAATGATGCAGATGGTTGCAGAGCAGACACTGTTGCCCAAAATTGTGGTTGGACATTGTTTTACATTTTAAGTTTAAAATTTTCAGGGGCGTGCCTTGAAGCAAGGGCTTGCGAGCAAGATTAGGTCTGTGGTTCATCTGCAGACTGGGAATCTCTCTGAGTTCATGCCCAGTGAGATCAAGCCAAGCTGAACAAGCCCCAGAGCTTGGGCGGGCTCAGCCAGCAAGTGGCGTGCCTCGAGCCGTGTGCTAGGCCTCAATGTCCTCCAAGTCCAGGGAGCAGTTCAGAATCACTGGCCTACCTTCTTGATGAATAGGCTGGTCCTTGGAACTGTTGCCACAATGTTTAATCGGGCTAGAATCCCATAAGATGCAGGAGCTCTGTTAAGACGTGTCCATCCGCTGCCAGCCTACCAGTTAATCCTTTGTAATAAAGTGCAATGTATAATTCATACAGATACTATGATAGAATAGTATGGCATATTTCAAAGCATTCAACAAACCTAAGTGAGAAAAGGAAAAATGGAATTTCTTACCTGTCTCAGTAGGTAGCAGACCAAGAGATGCAGATTAGTGATGAGCGAGCACCCCAATGCTCGGGTGTTCGGGTGCTCTGACCGAGCGCCCCCGGAGGCTCGAGTGCTCGGCCGAGCACCCGAGCCCCATTGAAGTCAATGGGAGGACTCGAGCATTACACCAGGCACCCCCTGCTCTGATGAGGGGAGGGTGCCTGGTCCATAGGAAAAGGGCAGAAAATGATGGAAACACCACAGAAATGGTTCAGGGACAGCATAGGGAGGATGTCTGGATGCATCTTGGACTCCAACATCGCTGCTGGGAACGATCTTTCGCCCGTAGTACGCCATTTTTACAGACTGACCGTAAAACACACAAAAAGGAAAATAAAAACGACTTTAGGCGAAAAATTGTTACCAAACAATATTTGCTGTATATTTACTTGTATATTATCTGCAAATTATCCCAAAAATTTCCTTGATTTTCTGAAGTGAGGCCATGATTAAGAGGGAAACGTGCGCAGAGGCAAATTCTCCCAAAAATTTCCTTGATTTTCTGAAGTGAGGCCATGATTAAGAGGGAAACGTGCGCAGAGGCAAATTCTCCCAAAAATTTCCTTGATTTTCTGAAGTGAGGCCATGATTAAGAGGGAAACGTGCGCAGAGGCAAATTCTCCCAAAAATTTCCTTGATTTTATTGAACTGAGGCCATGATTAAGAGGGAAACGTGCGCTGAGCTGACCATCTAAAACATTATGGGTGAGGGTCTGCTGCAGAGCTGACCATCCTAAACATTATATGCGAAGGCCCGCTAGTGAGCTGACGCTATAAAACATTATATGAGAGGGCCCGTTAGAGAGCTGACCCAATAAAACATTATATGAGAAGGCCCGCTGGTGAGCTGACCTATATAAAAATTGTCAAACAGGGCCCGCTGGTGAGCTGGCCCTATATAAAAATTATAGCACAGGGCATATGGAAGAGGAGGAGGAGGATGAGAAGATTAAGAGTCAACCATATACCCGTTTTTTGGGTGGAAGGGGTGAATGGGAATACAGAGTATTCCCATCATTGTAAATAACATATATAAAGTGAGTTTATGTTCCCCCGGGGCTTTCCTCCAGTGGAGTGGAGAAGTCAGGGGAAATCCAGGCCTTGTTAATTTTTATAAGTGTCAACCTATCAGCATTGTCGGTGGAAAGGCGGATACGCTTATCTGTTATGATGCCACCAGCAGCACTAAATACCCGCTCAGACAGAACGCTGGCGGCAGGGCAGGCCAGCACCTCCAAGGCGTAGAGTGCCAGTTCATACCACGTGTCCAGCTTGGACACCCAGTAGTTGTAAGGCACAGAGGGATCATTGAGGACGCTGACACGGTCTGCTACGTACTCCTTCACCATCTTCCAAAACTTTTCCCTCCTTGTGACATTAGGCTGCGCATCAGGGTGAGGGTGCTGGCGGGGTGTCATGAAGGTGTTCCACGCCTTGGAGAGTGTTGCCCTGCCTTTGTCGGAACTGCTGTGTGCTCCCCTTTTCTCCCCTTCTCGGTTGGCCAAGGTAGCACGTACTCTGCCGCCAGCGTTGTCAGATGGAAAATTTTGGAGCAATTTTTCAACAAGAACCTTCTGGTATTGCACCATTTTGCTTGTCCTCTCCACCGGAGGAATGAGAGATGAGAAATTCTCTTTGTAGCGGGGGTCCAGAAGGGTGAACACCCAGTAATCCGTGTTGTCTAAAATGCGTACAATGCGTGGGTCACGGGAAAGGCAGCCTAACATAAAGTCAGCCATGTGTGCCAGAGTACCAACAGGCAAGATTTCGCTGTCCTCACCAGGAGGATGACTCTCAATATCCTCATCCTCTTCCTCCTCTTCTGCCCACCCACGCTGAAGAGATGGAACTAAAGTTCCATGGCTACCCTCTGTAGCGGAGGCAACCGTGTCTTCCTCCTCCTCCTCCTCCTCCTCCTCCTCCTCCAATTGTCGCTGAGAAGACGAAGTGAGGGTGCTCTGGCTATCACCTTGTGTAAGCTCTTCCTCCCCCATTTCCACCTCTTCCACATGCAAAGCGTCGGTTTTAATTGTGAGCAGCGAGCGTTTCAGTAGACACAGAAGTGGGATGGTTACACTGATAATAGCGTTATCGCCGCTCACCATCTGTGTCGATTCCTCAAAATTGCGTAAAACCTCGCAGAGGTCTGACATCCATTCCCACTCCTCACTTCTGATTACAGGAAGTTGAACGGAGAGGCGACGACCGTGTAACAGCTGGTACTCCACTACTGCCCTCTGCTGCTCACAAAGCCGGGCCAACATGTGGAAGGTGGAGTTCCAGCGCGTGCTCACGTCACACAGCAGCCGGTGAGCTGGCAATTGTAAGCGCTGCTGCAGCTTCAACAGGCCGGCCGAAGCTGTAGATGACTTACGGAAATGTGCACACACGCGGCGCACCTTGGTCAAGAGATCATGCACATTGGGGTAGGTTTTTAGAAATCGCTGAACCACTAAATTAAATACATGCGCTAGGCATGGTACGTGTGTGAGCTTGCCGAGCTCCAAAGCCGCCACCAAGTTACGCCCATTATCACACACAACCATGCCTGGTTGCAGGTTGAGTGGCGAGAGCCACTGCTCGGTCTGGTGACTAATCCCCTGCAACAGCTCTGAGGCCGTGTGCTGTTTGTCCCCAAGGCAGATCAGCTTCAGCACGGCCTGTTGACGCTTCCCCACTGCAGTGCTACACTGCTTCCAGCTACCGGCTGATGGGGGAGTGGCGCTGCGTGTAGAGAATTCGGAGGTGGAAACGGAGGAGGAGGAGCCAATAACGTAGGTGCTGGCGGAAACCCTGATGGAGGTAGGGCCCGCAATCCTCGGCGTGGGTAGCACCCGTGCCATCCCAGGGTCCGAGTCGCTCCCAGCCTCCACGACATTCACCCAGTGTGCCGTCAGGGAAATGTAGCGTCCCTGGCCACAAGCACTTGTCCATGTGTCAGTCGTTAAGTGGACCTTCCCAGTAACTGCGTTGGTCAGGGCACGGGTGATGTTACGGGACACATGGTGGTGTAATGCGGGGATGGCACACCAGGAAAAGTAGTGGCGGCTGGGGACCGCGTACCGAGGGACAGCTGCTGCCATCAGGCTGCGGAAGGACTCAGTGTCCACAAGCCTAAATGGCAGCATTTCGATGGCCAGTAATTTGGAAAGGTGTGAGGTTAGTGCTGTGGCCTGTGGGTGGGTGGCTGGGTATTTTCTCTTGCGCTCAAATGCCTGGGGTAACGACATTTGGACGCTGTGCTGGGACAGGGAAGTGGATGTGGTCGCTGATGGTGCTTCAGATGGTACAGGTGCAGGGCGGGAGGTATGCGGGCCTGCGCCTTCGACAGGCGATTGGCCGGCACCGAAAACAGGGGAAGAGGAGGCAGTGGTGTGGCCTGCAGACACAGATGGGCGATCCAGGCGTTCCTTCCACTTATTACGGTGCTTGGATGCCATGTGTCGGATCATGCTGGTGGTGGTGAGGTTTCTAGTGTTCATGCCTCGGCTCATTCTGGTGTGGCACAGGTTGCAAACTACAATTCTTTTGTCGTCCGCACTTTCCTTAAAAAAACGCCATACCGCGGAACACCTACCCTTTGGCAAGGGAGATTTACGCAAGGGGGTGCTCCGTGGAACATTTGCGGGCCGGTTTGGTGCGGTCCGCCTTCTTTCTGTAGCCACACCACTGCCTCTTCCAGCCTGTTGCGGTGCTGCAGATGGCTCACCCTCAGGACTGCTGTCATCGCTCGGCTCTACACCTTCCCAGGTGGGGTCAGTCACCTCATCGTCCACCAAGTCCTCCTCCACTTCCTCACTCTGATCATCCTCCTCATGTCTTGATCCCACCACATACTCAGTCATTGACAACTGTATAACATTCTCCTCAACAAGGTCTTGAGACGGAAATAGTGGTTGATTTAATGGCAACTGTGTCTCATCATCATCATCATCATCCACTACTTCCTTTGACCTTAAATGCCGTTCACATCTGTCATCTTCTTGTGATTGGGTACCCTCTAGAGGTTGTGAATCAGGGCACAAGATGTCATGTTCCTCTGCAAGCGTGCTTGGAGAGAGGGTCAAATGAAGGATTGGTGATGAGACGAGCTCCTCACTATATCCCAGTGTGGGATCACTTCTTTGACCAGACCGTGTATGGTGGGAGGAAGGATGATCAGAGTGAGGATTATGTTGACCAGACTCTTGGCTACTGAGAGTGGACTTGGTGGAAGACAGGGTGGTGCTTAACCGACTGGAAGCAGTATCAGCTGACATCCAACCGACCACCTGTTCGCAGTGGTCGGACCTCGAGAGTGATGTCCTGCGACGCCCTGTAAAATTAGACATGAAGCTAGGTATGGTGGATGTCTTTCTTTCTTGTGCTCTGGCACCAGGCACAGTTTCTCCGCGTCCTGACCCGCGCCCTGAACTATCAGGATCACGTCCACTTCCCCGTCCCTTTTTACCCGCCTTCTTCATCTTACACGGAATATGTGACTTTAATATTTGAGTTTGAAAACTTAACAGTATTTCTTCCTATTCTGCAACTGTGCAGAGTACACAGAATAGGCTGCTAAACTGCGGTGACACACACTGAATGGAATATGTGACTTTAATATTTGAGTTTGAAAACTTAACAGTATTTCTTCCTATTCTGCAACTGTGCAGAGTACACAGAATAGGCTGCTAAACTGCGGTGACACACACTGAATGGAATATGTGACTTTAATATTTGAGTTTGAAAACTTAACAGTATTTCTTCCTATTCTGCAACTGTGCAGAGTACACAGAATAGGCTGCTAAACTGCGGTGACACACACTGAATGGAATATGTGACTTTAATATTTGAGTTTGAAAACTTAACAGTATTTCTTCCTATTCTGCAACTGTGCAGAGTACACAGAATAGGCTGCTAAACTGCGGTGACACACACTGAATGGAATATGTGACTTTAATATTTGAGTTTCAAAACTTAACAGTATTTCTTCCTATTCTGCAACTGTGCAGAGTACACAGAATAGGCTGCTAAACTGCGGTGACACACACTGAATGGAATATGTGACTTTAATATTTGAGTTTGAAAACTTAACAGTATTTCTTCCTATTCTGCAACTGTGCAGAGTACACAGAATAGGCTGCTAAACTGCGGTGACACACACTGAATGGAATATGTGACTTTAATATTTGAGTTTGAAAACTTAACTGTATTTCTTCCTATTCTGCAACTGTGCAGAGTACACAGAATAGGCTGCTAAACTGCGGTGACACACACTGAATGGAATATGTGACTTTAATATTTGAGTTTGAAAACTTAACAGTATTTCTTCCTATTCTGCAACTGTGCAGAGTACACAGAATAGGCTGCTAAACTGCGGTGACGAACACAGAATGGAATATGTGACTTTAATATTTGAGTTTGAAAACTTAACAGTATTTCTTCCTATTCTGCAACTGTGCAGAGTACACAGAATAGGCTGCTAAACTGCAGTGACACACACTGAATGGAATATGTGACTTTAATATTTGAGTTTGAAAACTTAACAGTATTTCTTCCTATTCTGCAACTGTGCAGAGTACACAGAATAGGCTGCTAAACTGCGGTGACACACACTGAATGGAATATGTGACTTTAATATTTGAGTTTGAAAACTTAACAGTATTTCTTCCTATTCTGCAACTGTGCAGAGTACACAGAATAGGCTGCTAAACTGCGGTGACACACACTGAATGGAATATGTGACTTTAATATTTGAGTTTGAAAACTTAACAGTATTTCTTCCTATTCTGCAACTGTGCAGAGTACACAGAATAGGCTGCTAAACTGCGGTGACACACACTGAATGGAATATGTGACTTTAATATTTGAGTTTGAAAACTTAACAGTATTTCTTCCTATTCTGCAACTGTGCAGAGTACACAGAATGTGCTGCTAAACTGCGGCGAAGCACACTGAATGGAATATGTGACTTTGATATTTTAGTTTGAAGACTTAACAGTATTTCTTCCTATTCTGCAACTCTGCACAGTACACAGAATGTGCTGCTAAACTGCGGCGACGCACACTGAATGGAATATGTGACTTTGATATTTTAGTTTGAAGACTTAACAGTATTTCTTCCTATTCTGCAACTCTGCACAGTACACAGAATGTGCTGCTAAACTGCGGCGACGCACACTGAATGGAATATGTGACTTTGATATTTTAGTTTGAAGACTTAACAGTATTTCTTCCTATTCTGCAACTCTGCACAGTACACAGAATGTGCTGCTAAACTGCGGCGACGCACACTGAATGGAATATGTGACTTTGATATTTTAGTTTGAAGACTTAACAGAATGTGCTCTAATCTGCAACTTTGCACACTAAACAGAATGTGCTCTAATCTGCAACTTTGCACACTAAACAGAATGTGCTCTAATCTGCAACTTTGCACACTAAACAGAATGTGCTCTAATCTGCAACTGTGCACACTAAACAGAATGTGCTCTAATCTGCAACTTTGCACACTAAAGAGAATATATGTTTTTTTTTGTTTTTTTTTTTTTTCCCCCCACACAAAATAACCTGCTGCCCCCACACACAGTAGTCCTAAAAAGGACTTTTGGTTCTTTTTTTTCACAATTTTGCTTTTTTTCCTCCCTACACTGACTTTCCCTTCCTATCCTCAGCTCTCCCTGGCTAAGACTGAGCCGAACTCGCTGGTCAGGTGCTATACAGCACCCGACCACGGGTTCTGGCCAGCCAATCAGTGTAATGCCAGCAGCCAACATGGCTGCTGGCATTACACTGATGTCAGAGCCTCTCTGCACGTTTATTGGCTGCGCAGCAGCCGCAAAACGTGCGGGGAGGAGACCCGAACATGGCGGGCGAGCACATGCGGTACTCGTACGAGTACCGCCATGTGCCGAGCAGAGCGATGCTCGAGCCGATCCGAGCATCGGCCGAGCATGCTCGCTCAACACTAATGCAGATGTTTATGTTGTGCGTTTATCCCGGAAGACCACTGTGCTGTGGTGCGTGCGGCCATCCTCACATTTTCCATAAAGGCATTGCAGAAATAATCCGCAGCCAAATGGAGCATGGATGTGGACTTCAAAACCTCTTCCCTAGGAACTTTAACTAAGTCCTCTTCCAGCTGCATAAGCCAGAGTCTCAGAGCCCTAGAGACCCAAATGGATGCAACACTTGGATGTGGCACTAGCCTCATAAGTCCTATGAAGAGCTGTTTCACTCTTACGATCCATAGGATCCCTAAATCCAGAGCCATCCTATGCAGGAATAGTGGCCTTCAGGGATAAACGTGCAACATGAACATTTACCTCTCTTGGTGTGCTACCAAGGAGACCCGGAAGGAAAAATACACTTGCACCCCTATAGATAATTAATGTATTCGTATAGTGATTGTTTTCTAGTGAGCTTGATTGATCCATTTTAGTGCCACAGAGGAATCCAACACATTACGTTGCAATTCGTTGGACACTTCTTTGGAACCCGAAGGGTTAAAGGCAAAAATGAGTTGTCCACACTGAAGCACCAAGGACCTGCCACCTTTCACATCTCCACTGGACTTTGTAATGAGGTTTTTTCTGCTTCATTAGTAATCCATTCAAGGTGTTAAAACCTCATTTGAATCAAAAGACATTTCTTTTTGTCCACTATGGTGCTGTCTGGGCCATATTCAGGAATTTAATCCTTTAAGTGCCAGAGGGGTATTCAGCACATTGTAAAGAAACACATTGGATACCAATCTGGCATTCAAAGGGTTAAAGAAGGCCATAGTCTGCTGCTGCAATGGTCTATATCCATTGGGAATGAGGTTATATTTCAAGTTTAAAAGCGGAGAGAGTGTGGGGCAGGGAGCCAACACAAGGGACTGTCCCTGGAAATGCTGGACAGTTGGCAGGTATGCATCACTCAGTGAGCACCATGATATTATCTATAGTAAATAAATAAATGGCTTTTGTGATAAAGTTGCTTAACCCCTTGGTTACTAGGGAGGTTTCCTATGCAGTTCAGTAGATAACTTACTTGGAAGAAGTGAAACATTTCACCTGTACATAGCAAAAATAATGATGAAGAGATGAAAGACACACAAACACACACATTACTCACAGACAGACACACAGAGACAGACTGACAGACACACAACCTTGTGCACAGAAGAAAACATGACAATTTTGCAGAAAAAATTCTGTACCCATTGATTAAAACATGTTTTTTTTAAAGGAATAGTAATGTTTCATAATAAAAGCAGCTCTAATTAATCATCATGGAGAGTGTTATTTCAGTACTGTCAGAGTTGTAGTTCAAGAGTAATTGAATAATAAAGTATTCCCCTCCCAATCCTTCTACTGATGTAACACTGCTGAGCATAGAGCAGCAGGGAGGTGTCCAGATAGATTGGAGAGAGGGACATTTTTCAGTTAAGGGAAAAGGCTGAAAAATCTGTCAAGGGGGTCAGGATTTTCATTGTTCTCACAGTAAGAATATTGACCCTTGATGTGAGCTGTCCGTCTATGGACTGGATTCCACATCTGAGGAGTGGGGGCTTACACTAGGTAAAAGGGGCGGGAGGGGAAACTTTATCATTCAATTACTCTTGAACTACAACGCTCACAGTAATGAAATAACACTCTCTATGGCTCAAATACTATGAAGATTAATTGGGGCTGCTGTTTTGGTGAAACATTACTATCCCTTTAACCCACTGTATGCCAGAGAGGTCCACAGCATATTGCTTCACAATGAGTTGGAGACCTCTAACATTGAAGAGTTGAACACTCTGTTGAAAGGGGAACTATCACCTCTATACAAGTCTGCCTCAGTGTGATCTTCATATAGCGATAACCTGTAATCTTGTTTTTATTTATTATACAATGCAAGCTAAGGCAAAATTTAAATTTTTAAAAATGAGCTGGGGCCTTCCTTCAAGACAGACTGCGGTTACAGCTCTGTACTGCAGCCTGAATATCTTCATCTGTTCCCTCCCGAAGTATTGTCGCATTCCAACCTTTTGTGATGACAGAGGATTTATCCATGTAAGCTGGTTGGAACGTGACAATACTTGGGGAGGGAACAGATGAAGACTGACAGGCTGCAGTTCAGAGCTGTAACTGCAATCTGCCCTGAAGTAAGGCACCGGCTCATTTTTGAAAATGTCAATTTCACCATAGAATGCATTGTATAACAAAAAAAAAAAACAATGAATACAGGTTATCATTATATAAAGATCACACTGAGGCAAACTTGTATAGGAGTGATAGTTCCCCTTTAAACCAATGAGAGATTTGGGAATTTTCATTGATCTCCTACAGTGCAGTTGGATTGCTGTAGAATGGCTCTGCTTTTCTTTTTGTGCAATAAGTCTCTCTCTCCCTCTCACATATTATCATTCATTAAAAACCCTCAGGTATTTACAAATGATCAAGCATGCATGGAAGGCTTGCTTATAGTCATGAAGACTAGAGGAAAGGGTCCTTTGACTAAAGCAAATGCAGGGATTTTTTTACAATAAGGGCAGTAATGTTATGGAATTCTTTGCCTTGGTATGCTGTGCTTGCAGATACCATAGTTGCTTTAAAAAAAAGTATTGGATACATCTTTAGCTCAGAACAATACTGGGAATTATTACAGTTGGTTTCACAGCAGATAGGAGGATTGTTTCACTCACTTGGAGCTTAATAGGATTTGGCCTCAAAAGAGATTTTGTTTTTTGTATCAGCAACTATGGTACTATGTATGTAAAATGTCATAAAAAGTCAAAAATCTTTGACTTTATGTGCACAAAAATACATTCAGTCTATGTGCCTGCACGGACCTTTCTAAGTTCACTTCTGATTGACTAAGAGAATAGCTAGGTGGGACCTGGGGTAGGGAAATGGCATATTTCTCTACTTATCTTCTGTGTACTGCAGGACAGTCCAAACTACAGAAATGACAAAAAGAAAATGAACAGAGACGCAGTTGAAACCTTATAATATAACCACATTAAAGATGACCATTCTAATGGACACGTAACAAGAGTATGTATGGACTGCTGTATGCAGTACATTCTGTAGCTAGGCTAGCAAATCATATATTGCTATATGAATTAATGTGCTGCACATTAAAGGTCTGCCCCACTGATCAGGTTTATTTGTTTTGTAGAGACCCACATTTAATTGAAATTGTATGAAGGGTGAATCCGACCATGCTCATGGGCTGAATTTGGCCCTAGTGCCTTAGTTTGGATATCCCTGGAGTACTATCTCAACAATAATTATGTGGATTTCTTGCACATGAAAGCAAATACATAAAATAATTTGCTTAGCCACTTGTTAATATTAATGTTTATTTTTTTCAAGCTGTGCTTTTTTTATGTAGAGTTCGTTAACCCACTGGGTGCTAGAGAGACAATGCATTGGAGACATTCGTAACTCCATGTGCATTAAATACCATCCCATATAGGGTGTTGCAGGAGACTAGATAGCTCATATTTTCTAGATTATTTTGGGGAAATTAAGAGGACAATTTCAAGTGTAAATCCTTAAGTGCCATGGAGGAATGCAATGCAATGAAAAGCCATGCGTTTGATACCTGTCTGGCACTCAGAGGGTAAATTCATTAATTTGCCCAGGGAGATAAGAAAAAAGCATTAATAGCCCAGTTAGCAATATGTGCAGACTTAATGCACACGATACATGAAGAGGGTTTAGCTGAGAACAGCTGGGATTTAATTGTGCTGAGGATTAGGAACCTCCATTACTGCTCAGCAGATGTTACTGGTTTCACAACAATGAATTGGGTGGGTTACTGGGCAGTGGGATTAGATGGGCACAGAGATGGTATTAACAGCAGTTTGTTGTCTTCAAGGCTTCCTGCACACAGCTCCTTGCTACACTGCTCTGCAACAAAACCCAGAAGTAGCTAGCTGTGCCTTCACCTGCTGGCATTTATCATGCGTCTAACTTCAGAAGTTACCACATCTGCCCGCTTTCTTCAGAAGACAACCTCTGTAAGTGCTTGATCACCTCTTTTGGGAATATGGGAGACAACTTAGATAAGAACTGTAGGGCCACCAAGTATTTTTGGTCAGGAGTGACATTACCACTGATAAAGCAGGGCCGAAGCACCTCAGTTTTTGATGCCTATGATGCCCTAGTAATAATTGGCTCTTAAGCCTTTGAGTGCCAGAGGGGTACAGAATGCATTGCTTTGAAATGCATTCCGTAACCCTCTGGCACTCAAAGGATTAATTTGTTTAATGACGTTCATATGTTAAGTATCTTTTATACAGATGTCCCAAGCATCTCTCACTCTGTCTTTTACATATACATTTTAGTCACTCATGCTCACAATAAGCATTAGGCTTCAATACACCTGAATGAACTGTAAGGGACACAAGTTTTTATGTCTTCCTCAGATTATTATCACTAACTACTACACTACAAGAGAGAGAGATTAGATGCTCCAAAATAAACTATATATATATATATTAGTGTAAAAGCCTGTGTACACGGGTCAAGGTCTGAGTAATGTTAACCCTTTGAGTGCCAGAGGGGTACGCAACACCCCTCTGGTACTCAAAGGGTTAAGAGGCCCCTACCTCACTGCTCCACATGATGCAGTCTTGCGTCGCCTCACTCATGCGATGCAATCATGCTCAGTAGAGACTGTCCGAACGCGTGCATTCTCTACTGCGCACGAGTGCATCGTGACAAACATCCTACTGAATTATTATATAGGATATATATATATAAATAACTATCGTGTGAAAGAAACTTACCTGGATAAATCATTGTTATATAAAATACGAGCCACTTATTACTATATTTAGTTCCTTTTCAAGAGAAAATGCCTGCCTGAATGTTGTACTATTTGTTTGTAATATAAATAGTTTCCTCTCATGTCCAGTATGGAACTCAGGAACCATGGGGTTAAGCTCCCACCTCCAGGAGGGTAGGTCTCTTCAAAAAGACAGGTTGTTTGGGGAGAAGACTTCCTCCCACTCAACCTCAACCTCCCTCCTTCAAACTCCTGGATTCCTGTGCTCTGCAATGAGGTTGTTTTTAGATTATTTTATTGGTTTTTCTTTAGATATTAGGCTGTATAATCCCTCATTAGGCAGGCTCACATCATTGGCTTCTCTGGAATTGGATTGTCCATTTCTCAGGAAGTTCTATGGACCATTTTCTTGTGGAGGTTGACTTTATAAGTCTATTCCTCACAGCTGAATCGCTCTGAGATTCTGCATCTTCCAGAATGGACCCTGAAGACAGAAGATTGGTGAGTGCTCCATGGTCCATTCTGTCCCACTATGCTCATTTACACTGTCTGTGTGATATTTATGTACTTATCCTTCTATCTCTACCACTCACATGTCTGAGTAGCAGAGATGGCTGTATTAGTCTCTTTCTTTCCGTTTAACCCTTTCAGAACCTTTCAGTTATTTATTCTTCTAGATTATCCAGACTCTCTGTGCTATTTATTATTTTCCTCCCTCTGGTGCACCCAGGGGTTTTTGGAACATTTTAGCTTACTTTCTAAAAGTTGAATATTTGGTGCATGGTCCCTTTAAGAATGGGAGCCTGTACCATGCCATCTTTGCTGCATAGACTTTAATGGCAAAACACTTATATTTACCCTTGGAGGTCCCTCCCCCCTCTAATACTCATCCCATCCAGGTCTGGCCCACTAGTGCCCTTCCAGGTGACTGTGAATGGCACTACCATAAATCCGGTATCAGAAGCACGGTGCCTAGGGGTGATAATTGATACATCTCTCTCATTCTCTCCTCATATTAAAGCCATTGCTAAATCTTACCGCTTTCACTTGCGTAACATTGCTAAAATCCGTCCCTTCCTTTGCTCCTCCACAGCCAAAATTTTGACACAAGCACTCATCATTTCCTGCATGGACTACTGTAACCTTCTTCTCTCTGGCCTTCTTGTGTCCCATCTCCATCCTCTTCAATCCATACAGAATGCTTCAGCACGAATTATCCTATTGTCACCTAGGTTTTTCCCTGCCCCACTCCTCAAATCTCTCCAGTGGCTGCCTATAAAACTTCACATCTCTTACAAAATTCTGCTTCTCTCATTCAAAACTCTTCTCACCTCTACCCCTTCCTACATTTCCCCTCTGATCTCCCACTATACCCCATCCCGCCACTTACGATCATCCAATAACAATCTTCTCTCAGCTCCTTTTGTGTCTACAGCCTTCTCACGTATCAAACCTTTTTCTCTCATTGCTCCTTATCTGTGGAATGCTCTACCTCCCACTTTGTGCCACTGCACCTCTCTGATGGTCTTCAAATCACTATTAAAACTACGCTTTCTTAACAAAACTTAAACATGTTACATGGCACTCACTTTGTATATTAATTTATGTCCCCTATCCTAATTGGAACTCTGGCACTGTATACAGCACTTGACCCTCATGTACTCTGTATGTCTCCCATTACCACTTTAGATTGTAAGCTTTTGGGCAGGGACCTCACTTCCAGTGTTTCACTTTGCACAGCGCTTATAATCCTGTATTGTCTAAACCCTTAAATTGTTAAGTGCTGAGTACACTTGTGGCGCTATATAAATAAACATATTCATTCATTCATTCATTCATGTGGGCCCCACAGACCCATTGCCAGCCCGAACCCTGCACATGGGCACCTGGCTATGGAAGCATGGGCCCACGCCCAGCACCTTGCCATCCAAGGTATGTAGGGGATTCTCAGACATCAGAGCTTACTCTGGACCTCTGTGTTGGCACCCTTCCTTCACTGACCACGAGTTTCTGTGGATGTCGGTCCACACTGCCCCGCCATCACCCCAGGCCCTCCCCGTGGGAGGGCTGGCTTGGGGTGCAAGGGGGCAGGTCATATGTCTGGGCCGGTGGGCCACTTACTCTCTCAATCTCTTGCTTGCTGTGTAAATGGAGCTACACTAGTGATACCACAGAGCTACAATCCAAATGGAGCTACACTACTAGCATAACCCATTTTCATTGTAAGCTCTATGGTATTACTATTATAGCTTTACTT
The DNA here is from genome assembly GCA_037306005.1 of Rhinophrynus dorsalis. Lineage (NCBI taxonomy): Eukaryota > Metazoa > Chordata > Amphibia > Anura > Rhinophrynidae > Rhinophrynus > Rhinophrynus dorsalis. The sequence continues at coordinate 118,953,306 of CM074722.1, forward strand.
CAATTGTAAACGCGGTACTATCAGTAGTGTGTCCTCTTTTCAACTGTATGTATCACTTGCCTTACTTCACAACATTAATGCCGTTTTTAAAATTAACAAAAGAAGAGGGCTGGGACAGTGGGCTTGAACCATAGTAGAAATGGGCCATTTGATTGTATTTGCCCCCCGGGCCACATGTTGCCAGCCCTCCCCTGGGACCTCCCCTTAACTCAGTGCCATTTTTAAGATGGCAAGGCATCACATCCATAACCCTGCACCCCCAGCACGCACAAGAAAAAATACAACAATGCATAAATCACTGCATAAAAGTGAATAAAGACACAAGACGCAAATTAAGGTGGCAAAATTAAGAGGTCACAGCTTTATTAATAGTGGGTTTTGCCTATTTACCCTTGGAGGCCCCTCCCCCTCTAATGTGGTCCTCACAGACCCATAGTCAGCCCGAACCCTGAGCATGGGCACCTGGCTATGGAATCTTTGGCCCACGCCCAGCACTGTACCATCCAAGGTATGCAGGGGATTTTCAGGCATCAGAGTCTACCCTGGACTTCCGCTATGACACCTCTCTTCTCCGACAGTGAGGGCCCGTGGATGCACTACCCTCCATCTTCCCAGGCCCTCCGCTTAACTCAGTGCCACAGGAATTAGCCCGTCCTACTGTGCAGGGCTCGCCATGCAACCAAGCAAACCACCTTGCGCTCTGATAACCATAGCATTTGTGGGTGTGACCCAGCTACCTGTCATCTGGGCCCTCCACTATACTGTAACTTACTGAGACTAAACAGCATTGAAGTGCCTGGGGGATCCACAAACCACCAACCAAAGACAGGACTCTAAGATGTACCCTCTATGCCCCACCCTTTAGCTGTGACCCCATACTACCCCTTAAGGCTGACCTAGTATGCCATTCAATAAAGATAACCCCAACTCACTTAGGTGCACACCATCTCCCCTATACCACCCCCCTGCGTTCATTGAAATCTTTTTATGCTTGATGTGCACTCCCCACAGGAAGGCAAAAACCTGCAAATTGCCAGGTTAATGGCTGAAGGTGAATTCGCCCCCCCCCCCAAAACAACATGGGCACTATCTCTGACCAGATGAGCCTAACTTTGGGGAAGGTGTGATCCGCTGGCATGTGTATCAAGCCTATTGCCTTCACCGCAGTCAAGTCACTCCCCTAGCTTGAATGTCTACTAAGTGGGGATGCCCCCACCTCGCCAACATTTCCAGCCACAGATGCCACACCTGCCTACATTTTAAGTCCCCTTTTACCTAGCCAGTAGACCCTCATGTGTTCCTATGGTTTTATGCACATAGGAGTATCCTATGATGAACGCTTTAGTCCTTGTTGCCAGTGGTGCTAAAGAAAATTAAAACAATGAATTTAGTTAGTTAACCCGTTTGCTTCCGATGATGTGCCCGGACTGTCATGCTGGTCCTGCACTTAAGGACCAGAGACGGTCCTGGCATGTCAAGAGTTAACTCTCCTATCGCCACCACTGTGCGCGATGGGAGAGAAGGGGGCTGCCTGTTACTAGGTGCTTCGATATCGGAGCATCTAGTTTCAGCCAATGACCGCATTGTTTATATATGTGATTCACTAAAATAGCGAATCACATGTATTAGAACACATATGACAGAAGCAATATTTTCAAAACACTGCTTCTGTCACATATCTCTGTCTCCCTCCTCCTCAGACACAAATCTGAGGAGAAGAGAGGCAGAGAGATTGTTAGAGTGTGTCCTGCGTTCCAGTCAGCGTTCCAGCTGCTACATAGTAAAAAAAAAAAAAAAAAAAAAAAAAAAGAAAAAGCATATTTTTTTCCATTTGATCACTGTTAATACAGTATCAAGAGTCTAGGGAATGGGTACGACCAGTGGGATTAAGTCCAGAAATAACCAAATTCACAGGCAGCCAAGGAATAAATGTAGATGTGGCCAGTTTTAATCAGAAGCAGTTTTTTAATTTATTTGGGGGGGAAGACATTTAAGAGGAGATTGCAGAGCAAACAAATATTTATGCAGCCCAGTACATTGCAGCCAATCCCACACGCAAAGCAGCAAGCAAAGCAGCAAGCATGGTACCCCACAGATGTTGCTGAATTCAGGAAATTCTGGGCCATAACTATGGCTATGGGGATAATTAAAAAACCAAGCATTAGGTCATACTGGAGCATGTTACCCTCATTTTTGGCCAAACAATGAGCAGGACACGCTATGAAATGCTTTTGCGCTTCATGCATTTCAACGATAACGCCCCCCAGTATGACAGGCTGTATAAAATTCGCCCCCTTATAACTCATTTCCAAAAAAAGTTTCAGAAAACTATACCCCCCAAAAACAAATATCTGTTGATGAATCCTTAATGAAATATAAGGGAAGGTTGGGTTTTAAACAATATATCCCCTCCAAGCACTTCAAGTTTGGCGTAAAATTGTATAAGTTGTGCGAAAGCGCCACAGGATACACCAATGCTTTTCGCATTTATGAGGGCAAGGACAGCCAACTTGATCCTCCTGATTGCCCTGAATATCTGGGAACCAATGGCAAAATTGTTTGGAATCTCATTTCCCCCCTATTAAATAAAGGATACCAGTTATATGTAGATAACTATTACACAAGCCCCCTTTTACTTAAATCTCTTTTTTATTTTGACACTGTGGCCTGTGGCACTGTTAGGAGAAATTGTAAAGAGATGCCCAAACAAAAAAAGCTACGAAAGGGAACATCCTTAGCTTTGTGGTAAGAGGAGCTGCTGGCAGTCAAGTGTAGAGACAAAAAGGACGTGTACATGCTGACAACTATGCATGACGAGGGAACTGTGCCAGTCTCTGTCTGTGGCACGGTCCTCAGGAAACCAGTTTGCATCAGAGACTCCAATAAGTACATGTGGGATGTTGATCTTTGTGATCATCTCATGCAGCCTTACCTCACCATGAGAAAATCTAGGGTCTGATATAAGAAGGTTGCCATTTTCCTGATGCAGACAGCCGTTTAGAATTCATATGTAATTTTTAAATTGGCAAACCCCATTCAAAAAATCACCTTTTTCCAAATCCAAATGCATGTAATTTCCCGTTTTTCGTTTGAAGGGGCAACAGCAGTTTTACAACAGAGACCCAGTTTAGGACACTATGCATTTAAAATCCCCCCAAACCCCCAAAAGAATAAGCCACAGAAACGCTGCAAGGTGTGCTATGCCAATGGCAAACTGACAGAAACCACTTTCTACTGTCCTGATTGCCCTACAAAACCTGGGCTCTACACTGGTGACTGCTTCAAGCAGTATCACGTACGTTCAATGCAGTAATTCTGTAATTTAATTATTTGGCCACACTTTCCCCTGAAATATCCAAACCACATCCCTCCTTAGATCTAACACTATGAAAATATAATGGGAACAACCCTGTTTTTTCCATGTATGAAAATGGAAACGTGCATGTTCTCAGCTGAACCCAGTAAATCCCCCAAATCGTGACAAACCTATGCATGTGGGGCATTTCCATACTCAGAACATGTAGTTGAATTGTGGACAATGCATTTTTACAAATCTCCAAATATCCTGTTCTTAAAATGCACAGCAACTCCGAAATATAGGTGGGAAAATGAAGGGTTTTCTTTTTCTTACTGCATGTTTGGGAGGGATTGGTGGTAAAATGACTGAGAAAAAATTGCCAAAATGCACCTAGACTAAAACTTAGGATTGTATTCCTTACTAAAAATATATTTTGGGGGTAAAATATTAATGGCAACATTGCTAAACACCCCAAATAAGACAAAGGCACCAGATAACCAAGCTGTAAAAATGCCAGGTCTGAAAATGGAACGTGCTTGTTACTAATTGGACCCAGTAGATTCCCCAACCCGTGACAAATCTATGCATATAAGGTATTGCTGTACTCAGAAAAAGCAACTGAACATTAATCAATGCATTTTTTTAAACGTTCACCTATCCTGTGCTTGAAATCCACATTGAAACCTAAGTGTGAAAAACGCTGAATTTTTAATTTAAATAAAGTTTTACAAGGGATTGGTGGCAAAGTGGCTGAGTGAAAAATGTGAAAAAATTTGAAAAATTTGATATTCTACTGAAACTCTGCTCACCCGGAGATTGAGAGACCCGGTAATTCACTGTGAAATCGGGAGTCTCCGGGGCAAAACCGGAGAGTTACCAGGTATGCAAATGAGACGGCACCAGTTAAGCAAACTGTGAAAATTCAATGTTTGTTCAAAAGTTGGCCTGTAGCTCCCCCAAAACTTGAAAACCTATGCATATGAGGTATTGCCGTACTCAGAAGAAGGAGTTGAACAATAAACAATGCATTTTTAAAAATCTTCACCTATCCTGTGCTTGAAATTCACATCAAAATTGAAACCTAAGTGTGAAAAACGCTGAATTTTCTACTTACATCAAGTTTTACGAAGGATTTGTGGTAAAATGGCTGCGTAAAAAAAATTGAAAACATAGATAAAATGAAAGCCTGGGGTGTCTACTTTCCAAAAATATGCACTGTTGGAGGGAAATTTTAAAGTGGAGCACTGGTACATAGCCCCAAATGAGACATGGCACCAGTGACGCAAGCTGTGAAAATTCAAAGTGTGAAACTGGAAACGCGCATGTTCCAATTTGGGCCCCGTAGCTCCCCAAAACCTTGTGAAACCTATGAATATGGGGTATTGCCGTACTGAGAAGAAGGAGCTAAACACTAAACAATGCAGTTTTAAAAAATCTTCACCTATCATGTGCTTGATATAAACAGTAATATTGAAATGTAAGTGTGAAAAATGCAAAAAAACTAAACATTACCACAATTTTGAAACATTTCTGGAAAGATAGCTGCAAAAAAAATTCTACTGATTATTTATCTTATGTTGTCTACTTTTCAGAAACATATACCTTTGTGGGACATTTTTGGGTTCTGGCACCGTCAACTAAGCGATGATACTCGCATGCTAATTGTTGAAAAATTACAGGTTGGAAATAATGGTGTCCATCTTGTAATATTTATCTTGTAAATGTGAGAAAGGGGTTGGAATACTAGGCATATGGGGTATTCGCATATTCAGGAGAAGCAAATGGTTATATTTAGTGGTATGTTTTTGTAATGAACTAATAGTATACAAATCCTGACAGGAAAATGTAAGCAAAATGTTGTTTTTTTTTAAATTTTTTTCCTCTTTTTTCTATTTTAATCAAATTATACGATACGGTATTCATATAATTTTGGTATCAAAAGAGAGCCTTTCTTGTGCTTAATAAAACAGTATATAATTTGTGTGGGTGTATTAAAGGAATTAAAGAGAAAATATGGTTGAACAAAGACATAGTCAAAACAGTCAAAATTGCTCCGGTTCTTAAGTGAAATCCACCTCAGATTTGCCGGTCCTTAAAAGGTTAATTAATTAGTGATGGAAGCACATAGATATTGTACACTCCTGAGTGCCACCTACCCAATGCATTATCTACCCCACAGAATGGCCCTGTGCCTATCCTAAAGGAGTGTAACCTATACATTGTCGGATCTAATCATGCCACTACCAATGCTTTGCGCATAATGGCCCTGAACTAGAACAAAGAGACCCCGCTCCCCTTGTCTGTGCAACCAAACTACTTACCCTAAAGACACGCAAACTCCATAATGGATTCACAATGAAATAGCCTGTTCACAAAGGAGGAATCTCAAACAGAGGGCAAAACCTTCAGTAGCACAGCCTGTCTTTCACAATCTATGGGCTTACATCTATCAGCGTCAACTCCGTGTAACCTACCCCAACCTTTAATAATTATCCTGAGCTGTGTTATGGAGAGGACTAATGAGCATACCTGGGAACTTTTAAAACAGTGCCGACCTGGGATGAAAATGAAAATGACGCGATTTGCGTCATAAAAGGGGCGGGGCTTAGCCACGGAGGGGGGCGGGACAAAAGAAAAACAAAAAAAACCCTGAAAAATGTATGGAAGAGGGCGGGGAGTGGGAGGAACCGGGCGGGACGGAGCACAAGTGGGCAGAGTTTCTATTTAAACTCTGCCCACCCGGCGATCCACACATTGCCCCGGAGACCCGGTAATTCAGTCTGAAATCCGGAGTCTCCGGGGCAAAACCGGAGAGTTCCCAGGTATGCTAATGAGTCATGTAACCACCTGCACCTATTTAAAATCCTGAGAGTTACCCTGGTAACCATGTGAGCCAGCAAACAAAATTAATTTAGGTAGTGACCAATAGCCTGGCTGCCTACACCCTGTCCCACTGCCCAATTTAGAAGGGAGCTAAAGAATTCAGAATATGCACAGAAAATCACATAACACTTATCAGTGTATAATTTGGCCTGGAAAATGGTGTACATATACATGCACATATAGAACATACATGCATACACATCCATACCCACCTGTACCTACATACATATGTACACATACACCTAAACATACATATATACACAATTACATATGCATAAATATACACACATATACATTCCCTTGCCATGAATCTAGAAAACTGACAGAATTCAAAGGACTTTATCCAAGTTGTTATTCACTGAGCAACCCTCCAGGTATGATAAATGTAAAATTAACATAATATTTCCCAAATCCTCCCTACGTGCTACACTTATAGGGGAGAGTTCCAGGTCATGCAATGGAGCTAACTAAAAAGGGGGCCTCATTAGCTCTTTCCCCAATGTAGTGTAATACTATGGGAAGCTACTATACAGAATGCAACAGAGGAAAGAGAACTATTGTAATAAAAGATGATAGATAAATGGAATGCCCCCAGTGGAAGTTGCAGAGACAAGAAACAGAAAATGAATGTAAAGACTTTTGGGATAGCTTTATGGTCATTGCAATGTATAGCTAATGTTTTAACACCATGGGAATTATATGCTCAATGTCTATATTTATCCTAATAAAAGAATCCCTAAATACTTATATTTGTATGAGAAATAATTGCCTATATTTGGTTTATCAGACAAAAAGGTTGCACAACACTTTGACAATGAGAAAAAAACTCAACCTACTGACAATATCAAAAGGGCTGAAACAAGGAGATTACTGATGAGAAAAGGCCTCAACATGTTGAAAATAACAAATGGTCTGAAACAATTAGATTAAATGATGAGCCAATCGCCTCAGGCCCCCATTGTTACAGATTCAAGGACAAAGCCCACACCTTGTGATCAAATTACTGTAACTCACACCAGACACCACACATTGTAAGCCTAAACAAACAATGGACTATGTACTTGCTATGTCAGCCCCTTAAGTGATAATCCAGTCTACACCCTTCACCTGGACCTAATTCTGGGATATTCTACCCATACTATTTCTCTATAATTATTTCCTTATATTTTACTAGTGTAAAAGCTTGTGTGCACGCGCCGTGGAGCAGTGAGGTAACGGCAGTACTCAGAGCAGGACTGGCCTCTTAAAGGGTTAGTAATGACTAACATTTACTAACCCTAATATTGAAGGTACTAAAAAGATAATATTAATGTGCCAAGTAGTATCTCTCAAACCTTTACAGTTTGAGAGATATAAGCGCTGAAAGTCTTCCCCCTCCCCATTTCCAGACGTCGGCATGTAGCTGACATCAGGAGATCCCGGTCCCACACCAGCCGGCGGCTCTTCAGCGGAGCTGAATGAGCGCTGTCGAAGAACAAATACTTCAGTGGAATGGTAGACCGTTCCAGTGAAGTATCTGTTTTTCGATAGCACTCATTCAGCTCTGCTGAAGAGCTGCCGAGTTGGCCGACACAAATGCCTTGCTGACAGCTTTAGAGCTCGTCAGCAGGAGGGGGGAACTTTCAGCACTTATATCTCCATACCTGGGAACTCTCCAGATTTGCCCCGGAGACTCCGGTTCTGACAGAGCTTTACCGGGTCTCCGGGGCAGAGGCAGATTCCTCCAGATGTGGAGAGTTTCTATTGAAACTCTGCCACATCTGCTTTTTCTCCTGTTGTGCCTCCGTCCCCAGCCTTCTGTGTGACACATTTAACCCTCTGAGTACCAGAGTGGTACGGAATGCATTGCTTTGCAATGCATTCCGTACCACTCTGGCACTCAAAGGGTTAAATCCCCCCCAACACTCGAGTTAAGCCCCACCCCTTTTTGACGCGATTAGCGTCATTTTTGTTACCCCCTGCTGAACAGAGGACTACCCTCCAGGTAGCCCTCAACTGAAAGTTCCCAGGTATGTATATCTCTCAAACGACTTGGCACATTAATATTATCTTTTTAATAGCTTCAGTGTTAAGGCTAGTTAATATTAGACATTGCTAACCCTTTGAGTGCCAGAGGGGTACATAACGCATTGCAAAGTAATGCGGTGCGTACCCCTCTGGTACTCAAAGGGATAACATTACCCGGACCTGCTCTGCATACTGCCGTTACCTCACTGCTCCGTCCGATTGCACCACCTCACTCACGCGACACAATCATGCGCAGTAGAGACTGGCCGAAGGCGGGCAGTCTCTACTGCGCATGACTGCATCATGACAAACTTTCTGGCCATTTATTATATAGGATGCTCAGAAAAATATTCCTGATAATTCACCTCCTCTTCCATTAGAACTGTTTCTTATAAAATGTACAGATTTTAGGTAGGATTTTGGTGCAATAATTGCAGCAGTATTTGTATATATTGAGAACATTTTATTGATTTGATGTCATATTTTCCCAACAAGTAATTAATTATAAAAGAAAATATCAAGAAACAGTAGTTACCAATTTCAATCAATGAGATATGAAATGTGGGAATAACAAAATTGCTATCATACAACAAGAGAAAATCATACTACATGAATATAGATGCAGCCTAAGATGGTTACATGTGTAACATTATGTGGCCCATTGGCCCAATATCATGACTAGTATTTAAATGTGGAGAATGCAATATCACCCCACTATAATTTATGAAAAAAACAGTAACTAGCTTGCATAACCATACACCTGAAGATATTATGCAAGTTTTGTAAACGAAACAAGGACTAGAGAATGGAAATACAAGTTATATGGACTACTGTAGCTTTTGCATTGCAAGTTATGCGTTATGAGCATACCTGGGAACTTCTTACTTGGGGCTTCCCGGATGACAGCCCTCTAGTGCCGATGAGGATAGAGAAATTACGCGATTCGAGTCATTAAAAAAGGGGTGGGGCTTAATTAAGAGGGGGTGGACAACTAAACATAAAAAAATACATAGAATACACTGGGGAAGGGGTAGAAGAGGGTGCAGAGTGGGAGGAGCAGGGTGGGATTGAGCTCAAGTGGGCAGGGCTTTCCCACATCTGGAGAGTCTGACTCTGCCCTGGAGACCCGGTAATTCATTGTCAAACCCTGAGTCTCCGGGGCAAAACCAGAATGTTCCCTGGTATGGTTATGAGAGGCACGTGACCACCTGGTAAACTAAATGCTTATACCCTTTTTCACAAAAGAAAGGAAGAATGTATTATAACTCAGTAAAGAAACCATTGATTAATGTACTCAATTGCAATATAACAAACTAAGCCCCATGAACATACCTGGGAACTTTTGAAACAGGGCTACCCGGAGGGTAACCCTGTCAGTGCCGACCTGGGGGGAAAATGACGCAATGTCATAAAAGGGGCGGGGCTTAGTCGCAGAGGGGGGGGCGGGACAAAAAAAACAACAAAAAACCTGCAAAATGTATCTAAGAGGGCGGGGAGTGGGAGGAACCAGGCGGGACAGAGCACAAGTGGGCAGAGTTTCTATTTAAACTCTGCCCACCCGGTGAGCCACACATTGCCCTGGAGACCTGGTAATTCAGTCTGAAATCCGGAGTCTCCGGGGCAAAAGCGGAGAGTTCCCAGGTATGCCCATGAACCTGGACCCTCGTATTGGACGAGTGGTATCAGCCTCCAGGCTGCAGACCCCATAACCTTCTTGAATTAAATAATATCACAAAAATTAATTATTGAGCTCATTTTTACTATGGTTTTGTAATAAAATCTGCTCACCCAAGCTATGGTAAAGTATTATCATAAGAAAAGGAAATTAACTAATTAAAATGATACAATTACCAGTCCTATGCAATGCTGAATTTCCACCCTTGTTTCACAAAACTTCCTCCAGTTTTTCCAACTCCCAGCCTGGGACCACCCTCTTTCCTTCAGGTGATTGCCCGCCCTCCCCCATCCATCACCAGGTGAGACTTGGGTAGGGAAGCCCTGCACACAAAGGGAAGAAGGCAGGGGCTGCCTGCCCTCTTAATTAGCTTCAGGGGCATATAACCATACCTGGGAACTCTCCGGATTTGCCCCGGAGACTCCGGTTCTGACAGAGATTTACCGGGTCTCCGGGGCAGAGGCTGATTCCTCCGGATGTGGAGAGTTTCTATTGAAACTCTACCACATCCGCTTTTTCTCCTGCTGTTCTTCCGTCCCCAGTCTTCTGTGTGACACCTTTAACCCTCTGAGTGCCAAAGTGGTAAGGAATGCATTGCTTTGCAATGCATTCCTACCACTCTGGCACTCAAAGGGTTAAGTCTCTCTCTCTCTCACACACACACACACACACACACACACACACACACACACACACACACACACGCGGCAAGCCCCGCCCCTTTTTGACGCGATTAGCGTCATTTTTGTCACCCACTGCTGAACAGAGGGCTACCCTCCGGGTAGCCCTCAACTAGAAGTTCCCAGGTATGCATATAACCCATTCAGCCATTTTCTCTGGTTTCACAACTATGATTCGTGTGGGTTGCTGGGCAGTGGGATTAGATGGGCACAGAAATGGTATTAGCAGCAGTTTGTTGTCTTCAAAGCTTCCTGCACACAGCTCCTTGCTACACTGCTCTGCAACAAAACCCAGAAGTAGCTAGCTGTGCCTTCACCTGCTGGCATTTATCATGCGTCTAACTTCAGAAGTTACCACATCTGCCCACTTTCTGCAGAAGACAACCTCTGTAAGTGCTTGATCACCTGTTTTGGGAATATGGGAGACAACTTAGATAAGAACTCTAGGGCCCCCAAGGGTTTTTGGTCAGAAGTGACATTACCACTGGTGAAGGGGGTGTGAAGCACGTCTGCCCAGTCAGCTGCTGTCTTATGATACCTATGATGCCCTAGATATAATTGGCTCTTAATTTGTTTAAAGGGATAGTAATACTTCGTTTTATCTTTATTTTATTTTGTAGGCATTAAAAAACCATGAAGAACGATAGAAGTCTTATCTATCAAACCTTTATGGTTTAAGAGATATTCACAAGCAAAGCTTCCCCCTCCCGCTCCTTTTACCTAGTGTAAGCCATCTCTTCTCAGATGTGGAATCCAGTCCATAGACCAGACAGATAACAGAAGGGGACAAGCTTCTTTCTATTAGAACAATGAAATCCCTGCCCCCCTTGACAAGTTTTTCAGGTTTTTCCCTTATCTTAATTGAAGATTGTCCCTCTCTGCAGTCTACCTGGGCACCTCCCTGCTGCTCGGAGCTGAAAAGTGTTACATCAGTAAAAGGGGCGGGAGGGGGATATTTTATCATTCAATTACTCCTAAACTACAACTCTGACAGAATTGAAATAACACTCTGCCTGGCCCAAATACTATGAAGATTAATTAGAGCTGCTTTTATTATGAAACATTACTATCACTTTAATGACGTACATAAGTTAAGTCTCCTTTATACAGAAGTCACGAGCATCTCTCACTCTATATTTACATATATATATAATACATTTTAGTCACACATGCTCACAGTAAGCAATAGGTTTCAACAGACCTGAATGGATTGTAAGGGACACAAGTTTTTATGTCTTTATCAGAGTATTATCATTAACTACTACACTACAAGAGAGAGAGAGAGATTAGATGCTCCAAAATAAACTATATACATATATATAAATATTGTTGAAAGAAACTTTCCTGGATAAATCATTGTTATACAAAATACGAGCCACTTATTACTATATTAAAGTTCCCTTTTACTATGTTTAGTTCCTTTTCAAGAGAAAATGCCTGCCTGAATGTTGTGCTATTTGTTTGGAATATAAATAGTTTCCTCTCATGTCCAGTATGGAACTCAGGAACCATGGGGTTAAGCTCCCACCTCGAGGAGGGTAGGTCCCTTCAAAAAGACAGGGTATTTGGGGAGAAGACTTCCTCCCACTCAACCTCAACCTCCCTCCTTCAAACTCCTGGATTCCTGTGCTCTGCAATGAGGTTGTTTTTAGATTATTTTATTGTTTTTTCTTTAGCTATTAGGCTATATAATCCCTCATTAGGCAGGCTCACATCATTGGCTTCTCTGGAATTGGATTATCCATTTCTCAGGAGGTTCTATGGACCATTTTCTTGTGGAGGTTGACTTTATAAGTCTATTCCTCATAGCTGAATCGCTCTGAGATTCTGCATCTTCCAGACTGGACCCTGAAGACAGAAGATTGTTGAGTGCCATGGTCCATTCTGTCCCACTATGCTCATTTACACTGTCTGTGTGATATTTATGTACTTATCCTTCTATCTCTACCACTCACATGTCTGAGTAGCAGAGATGGCTGTATTAGTCTCTTTCTTTCAGTTTAACCCTTTTAGTACCATTCAGTACACTTATAGCTGTTTCATCGGTTATTAGATTCTCCAGAATCTCTGCTATTTATTATGTTCCTCTCTCTGGTGCTCCCAGGGGTTTTTGGAATATTTTAGCTTACTTTCTAAAATTTCAATATTTGGTGAATGGCTCCTTTAAGAATTGGAGCTTGCTCCATAGCCATCTTTGCTGCATGGGAATGGGAAAAACTTATGTGGGACATATCTCTGTACCTGTTCATGGTTCAAGGGTCAGATTTTGCTCTTTCTTCACCTCTGTTCATTTTCTGTTGCATGATTTGGTTTTTGAATGTCTGTGTGAATTGCTGCATTCAACAGCTATACAACCACTCATTGCCTAGCTTCAGTAATGGAGAAAAACTACATTGCCCAAAATCCACTGTTTCCCTGGCTTACTTCTGATTGGTAGGGTGACTTTTGTGGCTGTCATCTTACTTGTCCTGCTCTCTCTCTCTCTCTCTCTCTATATCCAGTTTAACTCTTTGTATGCCAGATAAGTACTGGGTGCTTTGCATTATACTGGTGTTACTTTTAACTAGTTCTAAGTTATATGCCCTAAGGGGAATATGGGGTAAACCAAACACAAAGATTCAGAGGCTCCTCTTATCCCACAAACTCACTGCTCCTCATGACATGCTGGGCTTCCAAGGGAATATTCTGGGTCCCTATGTCCCTCCTATACTGTGGCCCCCTACTCCCCCCAGAGCTAGCCACCACTGATGAAGAGCCGGGTTGAGTTAAAACTGTGATCTCCTCTCTGGCATCCATTCCCTTTTCTATTCAAGGGGTACTCCATTCTTGGAGACTCATGCCCACCATCTGACAGGTTGATCCTGTCTTTAGGGGACATAGCTAGGTTTTTGGGACATCATCTGATGAGGAATTAGATTCAGAGGAAGAAGATATGGACTCTTCCTTGTCCTTTGGGAATTCCTATTAGGCCGACCCTGTCCCTGCTGTTGAGGGGACCTTCAGAGTGGTGCTGGAGACCCTTCAGGTCTCTGAGGCATCTGATGGGGCTCCACTTCTCTGGATATTTTCCAAAGACGCAAGAAAGACTCTCTAGTATTCCCTCCTTTAACATCCTTGATCAGATTATCCTAGAAGTGTGGAAAACGCCAGAAAAGAGACTTTTCCTTAACAAGATTATCTCTAAACGCTACCCCTTTACAGCTGAGGCATTAGCGCAGTTGTCCCCCCCTATATTGTGCATAGCCAAAAACACATCTGTCACATTGACAGACACTACTGGCCTTATGGATCAGGCTGACAAACACTGATTCCCTTCTAAAGGCTAACCTTGCTGCCACAGGGGCAGCTCTGCAGCCCATCTTTGCTTCTGCGTGGATTAATAGGGTTTTAGCTGTTAAGCTTTCTAACATGCTACTTTATAAGGCTTCCAGGGAAGAACTCTTAATTATGCTTGCTAACATTTTGGAAATGAACGCGTAGATTACTGAAGCCCTTTTTGATGCACAAAGATTCTCTGGCAAGACCTTGTGGTTAAAGATTTGGTCTGCAGACCAATCTTCCAAGAAATCAGTGGTTTCCTGGTTACTAAAATGACCCTCTTATCACCAGTCCTTTTTGGAGCAGAAAGTGTGTGGATTTTCTTTCTCCCCAATCCTTGGCACAAAGTCCCTCAGAAATCTCAAATGCCCAACCATAAAGCCCAGACAAATGTGGCAGTGCAAGAAATATGCTCCAAAATCTAAGTCTGACCATCCAAACTCTGCATGACTCACGGAGTCCTGGTTCATCCTTGACTGTAGGAGGTTGTCTCCACCTTTTTCAAGACACCTGAGCATCTCTTTTGATGGACCAGCATGTTTTGAGGGTGATTTTGGAAGCATCTCACATAGATTTCAAGTCCCTTCCTCCTCATTGTTTCCTTTTGTCAAAGGTTTCTCAGGACCCACAGCAAGTGAGTCTCTTTACAGACACCGTCTCCTCTCTGCTGGACAAGCAGGTTCTAGTTCTGGTCCTAGCCCAAGAGCACACTACAGGTTTTTACTCCAGTCTTTTTGTAGTTCCCAAGAAAGATGGCTGCTGCCACCCTATTCTGCACTTGAAATGTCTCAACCAATACGTGGTTACTCTGTGCTTCATGGTGAATTCTTTGTTCTCTGTTATCTCAGTGATATGTCCAGGCAAGTTTCTGTCCTCCCTGGCTGCCTACATGCAAGTCCTGATCCATCCAGACCACTAACGTTTTCCCTCGTTTTGCTTTCAAATGCATTCACTACCAATTCACTGTACTGCAATACTGTAGGGCATCTACTTCATGAATCTTTCCAAATATCATGACAGCTTTAGCCGCATACATTCAATTTCAAAGCATTTCTCTGACTCCATATTTGGCCTGTCTACTGATCAAGGCTCCTTCAGAAGACATCTTGGCACTTCATATCCAAGAGTGTGCCCACATTCTTGTACACCATAGTTGGATTCTCAACTTAAAGAAGTCTTCTCCAATCCAAGGTCCTGGTCTTTCAACACCCTCCATAGACCGAGTATTCTTAATAGAGGACAAGATTCAGATTCTGTCCCAGGACGTGTCATGGACACTGGAGTGGCCCTCTGCAACAATAAGGAGCTGCATGAGAGTTTTGGGATGCCTGGTGTCTGTCCTGGAAGCAGTTCTTTATGCTCAGTTCCACATGTGTGAGCTACAACTGGACCTCCACAGACCCATGACCCTCTCCCCTCAAGTAATGGAGGATCAATGTTGGTGGCTTCATTGTCCTTATCTATCTAAGGGATGCCCCTCTTTAACTCCTGAGTGGAACCTGGTCACAACGGATGGCAACCAGAGGAGCTGGGGTGCTACCCTAGATCACCTGGCAGCCCAGGGGAGATGGACTGGAGAGCCTCCTGTCAATCAACATCCTGGAGATCCATGCCATCCATCTAGTGCTCCTTTACTGATCTAAGTACTGACAGGGACCCCAGCACATGTAAAGTTTGACAATTCAACAGCAGTGGTATACATCAACTGCCAGGGAGGAACTTGAAGTGAGTTTAGCTTTGTCAGACCAAATTTGGACACCCCTCTCTTAAGGTGACAGATCCACTTTAAGTATTTTATTTCATGGATTTTTAAGGGAACTGCCAGACCAAGAAATATTTTTGATTCATCATCTAATTTCACCTTTAAATCTACTACATTTGTCAATGTGTGAATAGCTAAACACTCAAGGATACCATGGGGGTTATTCACTAATGTGTGATAGTGTGGTGGTAATGTGCAGGTAACTACTCCAGTGATATCACTTCTCCAAGTCCTATGTTGTTCTATGGAGCCAATGCACTAAGATATCTCAAGTTGGAGAACTCTTAATGCGCTGGCTCTATGGTATTAACTAGGATTTGGAGAAGTGATAACACCGGAGAAGTGCATCTCCCTCCATGTTATTTCCATTAGGGAAGTACATTTCAAAGGAGTAAAAATGTTAGGACAAGGGGCCACAGTTAAAAACTATAGGACCAGAGGTTGAGATGTAATGTAAGAAACTTTTACTTCAATGAGAGGATAGTAGATAAGTGGAATAGCCTACCAGCAGAAATGGTAGAAGTTAATACAGTGATGGAATTAAGCATGCATGGGATAGGCATAAGGTTGTCCTGAACTTAAAACAAGACCAAGGTTCAAATAAGGTTTGAGGTTTTTATAGTAGAAAAAATGGGCAGACTAGATAGGCTGAATGGTTCTTATCTACAGTCAAATTCTATGTTTCTATAGATTAATAAACCTTAATAAAATATTTATAACCTGCTTTTGGTCATCAGGACAGGACATCAGGAAGGTGGCTTAACAGGTGTCTTTCATTATATATATGTAGGCTGCAAGCACAGGGTAGTGGATAGTAGGAGAGTGCTCTCACTGGCTAGCTGTACCTGTTGCCTGTAGCTCATTTGTAGATGGCGAGTGAGTCTCTGAGTGTCTGTCAGTGAACATTTTAATTCACCATGAAACCGAAGCTAGCTAGTAATAGGTTTACATGTTATATATACACTATGGTATTGTACCACCATGAGCTCTTATGAATTTTATGTGTGATGGCCCTTATTCTTCATAAGTTCAATATTTGGAGCATGTGCTGGTAGTTAGAGCAGAGTGTATCTGAAGTGCAGTTCAAATGATGCTTAAATGTAAAAAGCAAACATAATGCTTAAATTACAATTATTCTCATGAGATAGCATGTTAAAAAGGTTTCCATACCGTGATAGAATTTCTAGGGGCAGTATCACCTGGAATCAAACGTTTAAAATTCTTTGCACAGTTTAAGATGACCTGAAAGAGTAGCATAGCCTGTCACAGTATAAGCCTTTCCCAGAAAACCAGGACACTCGCTGAGCATGCGGCTATAGGAGAAGGTCAGGAAGAAAGAACCATGTCACTAATGTGTCTGTGCACGAGCATTTCCTTCAAACCCAGCACCGTTTCTTCTTGGCTTTCTGAATCTGTTACTAAAGACAGAGGATAATTACCGGGCACGGAGAAATTCAGAGAATAGTGAAAAACATTTAAACTAATTGTAAATATTAAAGGTTTCTGGGGCCACTTAGTAGAATAAGGGATATGATCAATAACGCTGACTTTATTAAGAAAAGTGATTTGCTTGCTTTTTACTAATACACACTGCTCCTTGAAAAGTGCAGTACTGGTTCATTATATTCAGTTGCTATGATCCTGCCTTTTTTCTCCTGTACTTCCCACTGATGATGACGATGATATCAAAGTCCAAGGAAATGGAAAGAAACAGCATGAGCGGAGAGAGCTGTGTGGGATTTCAGCATCTCACTTAAGGAGAGGAGGAGTAATTGAGAGCAAGGACTTGTCCCTGTTGCTATAGAAATAAAATACATTTGCTAAGCTGTTTCTTTAGTTTTTATGTGACTAACAGACAAGAGGATGAAAATATAAACACAAATCCTTTCTAGTTTCTCCCATTAACATGCTACCACACCCATTTCAGTTTTTGTCCTCAGAGGCACTGCCCTTTCAATGCTACTGAAAACAGGAATTCTGTGAGTTGCTTTCTAATACTTGGATGTTGGAGTCCTTTCTAAGACAATCCATGGAGTTAAATTAATGTAGCAGGTATCTTAACCAAACATCCTGCATTGGGGGTGGGGGGTGAAGTCTGGTGACATTTCCCACGATGCACTCAAAAAGATAAATGGAAGTAACAGCCAGTCTAATAAAGCTACAGAAATATTGGAAAATAGTGCTGTATCCATCAAACTAAAATGATGCAATTCTCTGGCAAACCAATTCCATCACTGGGGCAAATAAAAATTCCCCAAATCCCTGTTTATTTGTATGGTAAGTTTTACTCCTTGAATTCTAGAGAAGTCTTGGATACATTTCTACGCACAATGTTGCAAATGGTTTGCAACTGAATTGCACCTCTTTAGCTTGTTGAATGCAGCCTGTAGTATTTGCAACTAATGAACAACATGAGTTGGCAGCCTATAGAAACAGGCCTGATTTGATATATAAGCCTATAGAAACAGACCTGTTTTGCTATATAAGAGTATAGAAACAGACCTGATTTGCTATATAAGAGTATAGAAACAGACCTGTTTTGCTATATAAGAATATAGAAACAGGCTTGATTTGCTACATGAGCCCAACAGAAACAGACCTGATTTTCTGTATAAGGCTATAGAAACAGACCTGATTTGTTATATGCTTCGCTGATTTGAAATAGTCTCTTAACCGTTATCTTAATGTTC
Organism: Rhinophrynus dorsalis; assembly: GCA_037306005.1. Lineage (NCBI taxonomy): Eukaryota > Metazoa > Chordata > Amphibia > Anura > Rhinophrynidae > Rhinophrynus > Rhinophrynus dorsalis. Next base: position 118,971,619 of record CM074722.1, read on the forward strand.
AGACATTTTAGAAATGTTTAGATCTTTGCCATTTAATCGGAATTTCCAGCAGCTGATCTCACACAGTTAATGCTCTTATGTTCTGCTCCTTGGTGACCCTACAGTCATTGGATCAATTTGCATGCAGGTCTGCTCCTTCTTTTAAGCTTTTTCATTGTGGATTAACCCTAGATATAAAATAACTTCAGATTAGTTTTTGCACATTTATAAACTCTGAATATTAAATAGCATATTTGTCATACTAACCTTTTCCTTACTTGTTGAGACTGAAAAGGGTTTCTGGCTACTTGGTGCATGCTTATTAATGTGCGTATGAGTGTGTGTGGATGACTGTCAGTGATTGTGTGTGAATTTTTGTCTGTGAGTGTATATAGGAGCATGTATATGTGTATACTATACACATGCACAAACAAACAGCAACTTAAGCACCCACACTCATACACACTTCTACACAGACCCATGCATTGCTGTATTTTGTAGTTGGAAGGAAGCACCTCAGACAACCTACCTAATACAGGGTGCCTTCCTCCTCCAAGTTCCTGTACACTGGGGACTGAAAGGGATATGGGATTTCCACCTCTGTGCTGGACAATCTGGTGGGAATGACACATATGTTGTACCCTGGTGAGCACACTGCATGTCTGGATACGGACCACCACACAGCCTGGTTCACATTCAGAGTGCCTACAGGCTCACTTCCCTTTATTATTATTCTGATGGATGGGGTAGTGGCTGGGGCGTGGCCTGGGCAGCTTGCAGCTGAATAAATCAACATTTAATCAAGTACCAGCTTGTTGGATCTCACCTTACATACTCTCAACATCACTGTTATGCTGCCACCCAGAACTTCTGGTCCAATGCGGTGGATGTAAGATGTTGCTGCAGCCTGTGAGACTTCCAGTGACCAGCACACACAGTCTCATTGCCAAGGAACTGTCCAAACCAACTATCAGCCATATCCAGCCTCTGAGATCTCTTGGCCCAACACCACAATCTGAATGTCTTCCAGTAATACCTGGAACTTATACACATAGTATAGTACTCAAGTGCATAAGCTCAAGATAACACCTTAAAGGAATAGTAATACTTCATTATTACTATCCCCCATATTTTAGCCCTTAAAATTCTGAATTCAGTTATACCAGCGGCATCTTTCAAACCTTTATAGTTTGACAGACATTCACTTTCAAAGTTCCCTCTTTTTGGCTTTCCCCTGACATCAGCTTTCTAGCTGAGAGAAGGGGAATCCGGGACCGGCGGCGGCTCTGCAGCAGTGCTGAGATCTTGTTATAGAAACAGAAATCCTTCACTAAAATGGTCTTCTACGTGTACTTGCAAACCAAGCACGTGTAGAAGGTAGAAGACCATTTTAGTGAAGGATTTCTGTTTCTATAACGCGATGTCAGGACTCCTGCAGAGCCGCCGCTTGCTCACTGACCGCATTCCTCGGCTCTCAGCTAGAACGCTGACGTCAGGGGAAGGCAAAAAGAGGGAACTTTGAAAGCGGATATCTCTCAAACCATAAAGGTTTGAGAGATGCAGCTGGTATCGTTGAATTCAGAATTTTAAGGGCTACAACATGGGGGATAGTAATAATGAAGTATTACTATCCCTTTAAGGCAGACTTAAGATACACAGATCAAGCTCTGGATGGAACTCTTTTTAAGTGTAATTCCCCCTATGCTTTGGGGTATTGTGGAAGGATGCTGGGAAAGGCTTGGAAGCCCGGATCTGGCTCCCGGCTGTAATATTTAATACCCAGTTTTAGGGGCTTATTCATCCAACTAAAGAGATGTAAATCTGGAGCAAACCCCAGAGGGGACAAATAACATTTCCCTCAAATTCCCTTTTATTTAAACACGGGTTCTACCACCTTGAACACTGGAAAGGTTTCCAACTATTTGAAAGCAATGTTTTGGAGACATCTCTAGCATTCAAGGGGTCAAAAGTCACATTCAAAGCAATTGGAATTTTCAATTACCTCTATGGTGCAAATGGTTTGCTTCAAAATGTCACCTCTTTAGCTTAATAAATAGGTCTCAAGATGTAAAAATGATTACTTAATAGTTAACCCTTTGAGTGCCAGAGTGGTATCCAACACATTGCAAGGTAATTCATTGAATACCTCTCTGGCACTCAAAGGGTTAAATGAGTTAGTAATTTGGTATGATATGTGTTACAGCTATTTCCAGGTCTTGTGGGAGGAGCCAGAAACCCTTTATAACCCCCTCTGATCCAGCATTCACCGCATTTGGAACAGTGAATCCCTCCATCTTCTCCCCTGTTTTTAACTCCTCCCTTTTAGGGTGGGAGGTGGGCCCTTTCATCTGACATGTCTATCACATTTATACCGCATCTCAGTTAATATTAGGGTAGATGTACTAATATGATTCCTCTCTAAAATAGGCTCTGGGACAGGTTTTGTGTGTGTGATACACCTGCCTACTGCTTATGTAATAAAGTATCTACACCAGAGTTTCTCCATTTTGTGCCACTTGTGTTGGTGGGCAGTGTATGTAGTATATGGGTGTTTCGTGAAAGGGAGCAATTCTGGAGTAAACCAAATGCACAATACTGACCTTTTGTATTAACTGTGTTTAGTATAGAAGGTTACCTTGTTTCGGTGATGGTAGTCTTCATACACAGTCACTTGTGTTCAACTTCTTTATTGTAGATGGAGCTGACAGAAGTGGTCCAATGGCGTCGTGCTATCTTGGCTGTGAGCCTCAATCTTATAGCCCTGGCTCTTTCCACTACAGCCCTCCTCAGTAGCTACTGGTGTGAAGGTACCCAGAAAGTTCCAAAGCCTCTTTGTGGGAATGGAAAAGCCACCAAGTGCATTGTAGTGCCCCTAGCTGTGGATAGCACCAATGTCTCTAAACAGAATGTGGTCCACTACAGCTGGGAAACCGGAGACGACAGATTTGCCTTCCGCTATTTTCACACTGGAATTTGGTATTCATGCGAGGAGAACATCCTGGGAACAGGTGAGCAGCCAGAAACAAGTAGCCTTGGACAGGGGCGTTCGGAAGAGAACAAAGTCTGATCTATAATGAAAGAATATAGTAAAGAGGAACTATGGCTATAGGAATAAGTGATTGTGTGTGTGCGTGTGTGTTTGTCATAATGAAAGATGATGATTTTATGCTTTTTAAAAATACTTTTATTGAAATATCAAGTGGATACAGTGGAGGTTACAGAAAAATGTATGGTATACAATACAGAGTCACAAAGTCGTGATTTGCAAACAATTGTGGTAAGCTTAGCTCCACGAACATCAGAACCATACAGAGATGTAGAAAGTAAAGAGGTGCATCAGCTCATGGGCATCAAGTAACTCAGGAGCGATAGAAAGCATGTAAAGGGATGAGAGAGAAAGGTTGGAGCAAGAGATGAGAGTCAACAAAAGTACAGCAAGGGAAAAAGGGGAAGGGAAGAAGGCTACATTTCATAGAAAGGGGGGTATGTGGGAGACCAGGAGCTGTCCCAGATGAGGGATATCCTATATTTGTCAGTTGTGGCAGGTCTAAAAATACATGCCAAGAGGAATATAATGTAGAGAATTCAGGATGTTTGCCCACGGAGTAAAAGTGGAGGGGCACCATATCCAAGATCAACGTCAATTGCAGCTTCCAGTCCATCAGTGTGGAGGGACCTCCATTGTTTGGGAAAACAAGTTCTGAATGCTGTAATCAGCAAAAGCCATTTGCTCAGAGAGGTGCCGGAGCTGATACTCCACTGTAAGGTGTCAGGAAAGATGCTCAAAAGCAAAACCTGTGGGAGCAAAGGGGTTGGTCAACCCGACATCTGGGAGGTATAAGTATGAACCGCTCTCCAGAAGGGCTGAACTAGTGGGCAGGACCACCATATGTGAAGCAGCATGCCATCCACACAATCAGTTTCCGGGCATAGTGGAGCAGTATTTGGCTAATAATGCTGGGGGATGGTACCATCTTGTCATGTGCTTATAGTTTGTTTCACGTAACATTCGGAATGTATAAGCAATTGAGTTTGTGAGTGGTATTCCATTGTGCATCTCTGATAGGAATGTCTAAATCCTGTTCCTAAGATCAATTGTGGGGTCCTGGGGGAGTAGGAGAAGGGCGCAGAGAAGGGAATGTAATTTAGCCAAGCTTCTACGTTTCAGGACTGTCAGCACAGTCAGTGTCTCAAACTTAGATAAGGAACGTGGTTGGTAGGTGGGAAGGGGAGTGGAACAAGTAGTGAATATGAAGACAGTGGCAGTATTCCAAGGTCTTGGCAGAGAGTCTAAAATGGGGGGGGAGTGTATCTCAGGTATTAAATGATCCAAGTCTACTAAAACCACTGCTGACCAATGAGTCAGAGATTGGTGGTAAAATCCTGGCTCGAAATCTGGGTTGCCAATGATTGAGTACAATGGAGAGGGGAAGAAGGAGAGTTGATATAATACGTTGCATTTGGACCACATTCCCAGCAAGTGCCTCAGTATGGCCTGATTTTGCATAGCTGGTGGCAAGGGTCTCGTGGAGGACCACAGGAGTTGTTGAAAGAGGTAGGAGGGGGAGATAGGTTGCTGCTTTTTTAATCCCTTAGAGGGTGTGCAATGAATTGCTTTTTAATGTATTGCACTCCCCTTTGGTCCAAAGAGGTAACGAAAAATCTTCTTGTGCACTTCATGTCCTATTGCTTGCATGGCTCACAAAAGAAGTGAGGTTCTTATGTGGCAAAATACTATGTTCCCTACAAAAAGGAATTCAAATTACTGCAAAGACTGGGTTTCATAAAGGAGTGGTAGTAAAGATGAAGTCTGAGCACCATATGGACAGACAAAGTATGGCAGTTTTGGAGAAAACCAGTTATACCCTGGTGTACATCCCTTCTGAGGAAATGGCTGCATGGCTGAGAAACACAAAGAGCAATTATATTATAGTTTTGTCTTGTATTTATTAAACAAAAAATATATATATTTGTATTTATAACACTGCTTACAGTGTTTCTATATAAAAAAAGATCAGTGCACCTTGTTTGTTCTATAGGAAACAAATCATTTTTTCCAAAATTGCCAATGTTGTAAATGGAAGTTTTAAACCCGTAAATATTAGTGTGCTTTCCAGGGCACTGCTTCTCAATAGTAGACTTGGGTACTGCAAGTAGATATATAAGAAGGTGAGATCTTTATATAGAGAAATGTTATATTCCGAAGAGTTGTTTTTTTTTTTTTTTAAAGTGTTGAAGTCAAACAGTTCAGTAATATATATACTGTTTGAATGATTGCCTTTTATTTTTGATTCCTTTGTAGATGAAAAGTGTAGGAGTTTCCTGGAATTAACACCACCAGCTGAAAGAGGTAAAGGCCAGACTTCACAATTACCATGACTGTTCAATTACTGTAGGCAATAAAGCCAGCCAGCTGCTGTATTAATATTTCTTTTAATAACACTGGATTTCTTATATTTATTATACAATAATGTCAAAGCTTTTACTGGTTGCATAGGCCAATATTATATGTATACATTCTATGTAAGGAAATTTAGCTGAAACAATTATTCTCTTCCGAATCAACCTTTTATTTAACATCAGAAAAATCCTTTTTTAAAGTACACTTGCCACCTTCAGTTCAAGTTTGTATGTATGTAAACTTCATTTAAAACTGCCTGTGTGTCAAATTAGCCAAAAGATCAGCAGATGTATAGTTTAGGAGATATAGATGTGGATGTATGAATTTGGCAGAGCAGCTACACTGATGTTAGCTTCTAGCCGCAATGGCTGTGCTTCAGTGTATTCAGTACAGTATATGATCTCTGGAGTGCACACCATTGCAGACTCTGCCATGTTTAAAACTTTAATGCCAGCAAGTCAATAACACCTGCCCCATAGCATACTTAGGAAAATATTATATTGTTATACTTCTTGTATGTTACATAGCACTAAACATGCCATAGAGAAAAGGAACATTACAAAACACCCATACAATGGCCCATTGTCCTCCCCTATGAGCAAGCAACATTAAGGGGAGAATGTTTGACATTAGGTGAGTGGAGGGCTAGATGCTGATTTAGCACAGAATTGTATTTCTAGACTTTTCCCATTGATACATTTATTTCTGTTTAGTGAGCTATCTGAATTCAGCACCATATCTTAACTGAAGCTAATTACCATACCTGGGAACTCTCCGGACTTGCCCCGGAGACTCCGGTTTTGACAGAGCTTTACCGGGTCTCCGGGGCAGAGGCAGATTCCTCCGGATGTGGGGAGTTTCTACTGAAACTCTGCCCACATCTGCTGTTCCTCCCGGTGTTCCTCCTTCCCCAGACTTCTGTGTGACACCTTTAAGCCCTGCCCCCTAAACTTGTGTAAAGCCCCACCCCTTTTTGACACAATTCACATCATTATTGTCACCCCCTGCTGCACCAGAGGACTCCCCTCCGGGCAGACCTCAATTGGAAGTTCCCAGGTATGTATATCATCCGAAATATATGCCCTGGGGAAGTTTAGGGATTAATATTTCAAAGATCTCAGGGTTGGCTTATTTTGAAAGTTCCCAGGTATGCTAATTACACTAAGAAACCTGGATCATTTCTGAGGTAAACCATCTACAGTACAGGAGACAAATATAACACCCCAATTACTCAATATCTCCTTTGCATTCAAGGGTTTGGGAGCCCCATTTAATCAGTGGGAGTTTTGGTCATTGTTTTTACAGTTGTTTGCTTCTGAATTTATCCACTTCTTCTTAGAAAATCAGCTTCCATCAATACATATTACTGGAACATTAACCTTTTGAGTGCCAGAATGCATTGTGTACCCCTCTGGCATCCAAAGGGTTAATGCAGAGTTATTAAATGTAGGAAATAAAGAGACTCTACAAATCTCTAGTTAAATATGTGAATTGAAAGCAGATACATCCGTTCTGCTTTATAGTGATTGCTTCAAAGTAAACCAGTTTATAGCATATATAAGTGCTTGAAGTAATCACATGTTAACTCTCTTCTATTTTTCAACTTGAAGTAATGCTGTAAAATGTGATCAACATATGTTATTCAGCCAGCTTTGGCACCTCACCCCTATTTAAGCCAAGTCCTAACTATTATTATTATTGCTATATACCAAGCCTCTTGTATATCTATGGTAATGGAAGTTTGACCAAATTCTGTTGGTGTAAGCACCCTTCCCACACCCAAGTGCCATTGTAGTTTGAACTTAGGACACTATAAAATGTTAGCTGGAGAGCTTCTCAATTCAAATCTCAATTCAAAGCAAATTAAGGTTAGAATTTGACTTAATAGGTAACTTCGAAACGTGACAAGCTTAGCACACTGTGGCAACATTTTGTGATTAGTACCTTAACTTTAACATAGTGATTATATGCAGATACTATGCTTCCGTATACAGAATTAATATTGAGTGAATACAGAATTGAGTGAATACTGTGATTTGATTTTAGGTATTTTGTTCAAAATTGGTTGCACCCAGCTATTTAAATGGATTGTTTCTTTGGGTGTGCGTACCAAAACTTGGACTGCAGTTGCTATGGTAATGTAGGAGACCTTACTGTATTTTTTTCTTACTCTGGTGATGTCAGCAACTTAAATCCCATCCAGTGAACACGGACCATTGCTGCTTATTAACATTTTCTTCAACTGTCTTGCTTTTGGTCTTTGGGAGGCTTAAAGGAGGAAAATGGCAGTGGAAAGAGGAGACAATCTTTAAAAGATTGTCCACTAATCCATTAATTAGCACTAGACCTTTAGACTTCCTGTGACCCGCCATTATGGCTACACCTGTGGTGAGTAGTTGGGGAACTTCAAGATGCATTTATTTAAGATGCATCATTCTAAGCAGAAGTATATCATGTACATTGGTTCACTTGGAAGAAATCACTATGAAGCGAAGGTTTGACTTTTTGTTTTCTTTTAACCCTTTCTGTTTTTTACAGCATAAAATTCCATGATTCAGTTCATTTTTTTAAAAAACAAATATGAATTTGTATTCGGTTTGATAAAATAATATTGTTAATAATTGTGGAATCTAAGTGATGCAGTCAGTTTTATGGTGCAAAACAATGAAAACACAAGGACGTATAATTAACCCTATAAGGACCAGCGGGCTGCACAACACATCGTGAAGCATTGCATTGCACATCTCTCCTATTATTAAGGATTTCAAAAGTGTTAAATAAGATCATTTGGCATAACTTCTGCAGTGGTATGAGCTGTCATAGGTGCAGAAGTGTCAGCTGAACTAGTAATGGTTGTTCTCTGCCCCCTGGCTGATAGAAACATCTCCAGATAACTGTGTAACTTCTTTAGCTTCCAACCAATTCTATCCCATTGAATACTAGGGAGGTCTCTAAGGCATTCCCTTCATTGAACTGGAGATTTATTTAGCATTCAAGGGTTAAAACCCCCTAAATTGCAGTTTGTATATCTGTGAACTTCCTTCCTTGATCACCCAAAGAGGTCTCATGTGCTGCCAAGCAGAAGGGATGTAAATGACGAGATTTGCTTTATAAAGGGGCCAGTTTAATAGGGTGGGTGGCCTTACAATGCTTGTATCATAAAGCTGACAGGAAATTGGTGGGAAGTGGTCAGAACATGGTGGGAAGGAGGAGAAATGGGCAGGAAATGGGAGGAATAGGGTGGGAGGGAGGAGAACTGCGCAACATTTCAGAAGAAACTCATCTCCACTTGAGAATCAGCCTATGTCCCCAGAGACCCAGTAATTAACTGTAAAAATTGGAGTCTCCGGGGCAGATCCAGAGAGTTCCCAGATATGGTAGTTGGGTAACCATAGAGTTGCTCCAGTTCCCTTTTGAACATAGGGCTCTTATCAACATGATATCCTCCATATCTTCATCAAGGTAATTTTAACCTTGAATAAACTTAATTCTTAAAAAAAAAAAACTGCATTGCTAGAGCTGTTATTACAAACCAGTCTAGGAATAGCATGGTCTGAGAGGAAAGTGTTGGTGTGAAGAAAGTGTTTTGGGGTACTTGGAGGTCACTGAAGGGTCAGCAAGGAGACCAGGAACACGATTGCCCCCTCAGTTAACCCTGCCTGATCCAGCGCAAGGCAACAGTCGTTTGTTCTTCTGCTTCCTTTGTGACTTTGGAGGCCTTGTTCTGGGGATGTTTTTAAATATTCCTGAATGTTCCCAAAGTTTAAAAAAAACAAAGAAAAGAAGGTATTTAGAAGTCAAATGTTTAACTTTCACATATAGCGCCAGATTCTGCTCTTAACCTAGGCCTTGGGATGGTGGGAAATTAAAATGTCTATTGATTTAAATGTGGGATTTTAACCCCTTGTATGCTCTAGAGGTCTCCAGTGCCCAAAGCATAGGATAGCTTTCAGGCATGCAAGATGTTAAAAGTCCCATTTAAATCAGTAGAAATTAGCAGAATTTCCATTTATCCCCTATGGCACAGCTGGTGTGCTGCAGAACTGCACCTCTTTAGACTGATGAAGAGGACATTGGAGTCCAAAAGATGAGTTTAAAACCAATAAAAGAGCAGGCTGTCCAGTGGCGTAACTATAGGGGTTGCAGGGGTCGCATCTGCGACCGGGTCCTTCACTCCAGGGGCCCGGCCACCCCCTGCGACCCTTCTGCCTGGCACCCGCAATCTCCCTCCGGCTCTCTAGTAATGCAGAGCGCTGGAAGATGACATCATCTCCCAGCGCTCTGCATTACTAAGAGGACCGCACAGGAGATCCAGGGAGGTAAGAGATGGGGGCGTTGTGAAAATTGAGGGGCATTGTGGAGGGGGCCAATGTGGTGGGGGGCCCGTGGCACTTCTTGCACCAGTGCCAAGAGGCTTCTAGTTGCGCCTCTGAGGCTTTCCTGGTTTTAGTTTGCAGTTTTATCTATGGCCCTTGAAGGGTTAATATACCAGTCTTAGAGAGAACCTCAATATTGGGTATATTTTCATTATAAGAACCACATGTTTCTTTGCATTGCTGACCTTTTCATCTTGTGTATTACAGGGATCCTATGGCTCTCATTAGGGTCTGAACTGGTTTATATTTCATTACTGGTAATTAGTTTTGGGCTTCTCCTTCTTGATATGTTTTACACTGGGAACCCTGTCTGTGGACTGAAGCTCAATGCATTTGCTGCAGTATCCTCAGTCCTTTCAGGTAAACATTAGCTAGTACATCTCTATGTACAATGTAACTATTTGTACAGCACGTGGTTTAGCTTTCTAATGTAGATGGTGTATGGTAACAAACAATTAATACAAACCTCTTCCTGTTGATGTATTAACCCTCTGAGTGCCACTCAAAAAGTTAAAGGATCACTAAACTTTTAGCTTAAAAAAACTCAGTCTTAAATGTATTTTTCTGCTTAATAAAATAAGGGTACTCCCACTGCTAATATATATAGATATTTGAATTAAAGTTCAATTTGTTTTTTAATAAACTCTTAGCAACTGTACCATCCAATGTCCAAAGAAACTATCACTGACTGTGGCTCTCCATAGTAAGCACAGGAACAGCACCACCTGTGGACAAGAATAGAAAATTGCAGTTTAGGTTAACCCTTTGAGTGCCAAAGGGGTACACAATGCATAGTTCTGCAATGCGTTGCGTACCCTTCTGTCACTCAAACGGTTTAAAAAATTTGAAGTTATTATATAAAATAAAATAAAAATCTAACAACAGTTGCAGGATCCTTTAAAAACATATCATGTAACATTGTTTTGCTTTAAAGTGGAAAGCCATTCTATATGCTAAGGATGGTCAACTGCTTTCTCTTCAGCTACATCTCCCATCATCTTCAGGTGGCCATAGTCTGACAAGATAGTCCTGCACCAGTTATGCACTGAAAGTTCTTTCATTTTAACACTGGAGTCATAGTTATCTATTCCTCCCATCCTAGTACTGGCATATTGTGCTATACAGAATTTTCCTGATATTGCTGTCTGCTGGAAATTAAAACCTGTTAGATAATAATCTTATGTTTTCCATTAATCTCTTAGAAATGCCCTGTTTAATCCACCCTGTTTAGCCTTTCGTCTGAGATCTAGGAAATCACATGTTCTCTGATGTAGATGGTAGTCAACATAGATAGAAACAGATGTGCAGTGAGCAATATGATAGTGTGATTTACTTGGCTGTGCAAGGAGATTGTGTTGGGATGAAGATGGTTGATCAGGATGGAACACAGCATTATTCTGATGCTTGAGTCTTGTTTCATGGATAAAACTGTTGGCTTTGGAAGCATTAGCTCAGACAGAGATAACCTGAAAACAAACACTATTTGTAGCTCACAGGGACCAGGATTACTATTAGTTATCTAGATTCATTATAGTAGCCTAGATCAGGAAATTTTAATCTAAGGCCCCAAGGCTATACATGGCCCTAAAAATATTTAACTTGGGCTTACATGTAAATTAAGTTAATAACTGTGATACAAGACAATAACATCTACCTGATGTGAGAAAATTAGGCCAACATTTAACCAGCTGGCTGCTACAGAGGTCTCCAACTCATTTGAAGGCAATCCAAGATCTTAATGCTGCACATCTAAGCCCTGACCTAGATTCCCTACAGCTTATTTTTCAAGCATGAAAACAAATTAGAACTAGTGCAAAATCTTAGTACATTATTATGTGATACAATTTGTTGTATGTATTTGATGGGAATATTATTATGTCATTCCAACAGGCCTTCTTGGGATGGTGGCTCATATGATGTACACACAGGTATTCCAAGCCACAGTTAGCCTTGGACCAGAGGACTGGAGGCCACATTCCTGGGACTATGGATGGGCTTTCTAGTAAGTTCCTAAATGGTCCGTTCAAAAAAAGACAATTTTAGTTCAATTGATACATATTAGGATATCTCCCTCCTCTAAACTACCTCCCATCTCCCACAAACCTCTCACACCCATCCTCCCTCCTCTTAAACTCCCTCTAAAGGAGTAAGAAAGAGAACATAGAAATAGTGAGATGTGAAGTATTCACCTTTACAGAGGCAGAAGTTCTACTTCAACTCTTTAAGGTAAAAACAAATCAATGAAACCAGATGTGATACATCCAAATATATGAAAAGAACTAAAGAGTGCTTTGGAAAAACCTTTAACAGAATCATTCAATCAGTCACAATTGACAGGAGCATTTCCAGAAGATTGGAAGGTAGCAAATGTAGTGTCACTTCACAAAAAAAGGTAACAGGGAAGATTCTGGCAACTATAGACCTGTAAGTCTTTAATCAGTAATGGGAAAATTAATGGAAACCATGTTAAAGTAAATATTGTTAAATGTCAGGGAGATCTTGTCAAACTAACCGCTTAGATTTTTTTTTTTTTACTAGACCAGGAGGAACAGTATGTATAGCTTATCTAGATTTCAGTAAGGCATTTGACACTGTTCATCAAGACTCACTAATAAATTACAGTATTTGGGTCTGGATGTGAAAATAAGGTAATGGCTATGAGAATATTCAATGGAAGACCCTGTTTCTAGTGGGATACCTGAGGGATCTCTACTGTGGCCCATTATTTTTAACCCCTTAAGGACCATATGGTCGGGGCATGGGTGGCTCTAGAGGACCACTGAACTTTTTTTTCTTGTTGATGCATTGAGGGATTGTATCGTGGAGTGCAGCCACTCTGAGATCCCAGAATTCCATGACGTGCCAGTACTGTCACCTGTCCCTAATGTCATACGTAACAGTCCTGGCACGTCATCATTAAGGTGTTAATATTTTATAAATGATGTTGCTAAAGGGCTTCAAGGTAAGGTATGCATTTTTGCAAAAGATACAAAGATTTGCAACAGGGTAGATATTCCTAAAGGAAAAAAGGCAAATGGTAGATGATTTAGGTAAATTAGAAGAATTAATGAGAGTATGGCAGCTGTACTTTAATGCTGATAATATAAAATGATGCACTGGGGGTGTAAAACACCAAAGGCAGATTATATTATAAAGGGAATTGTGCTGTCAGTGACAACAGAGGAAAGAGACTTGGGAGTAATTATTTCTGATGACTTAAAGACAGGCAGGCAACTTAACGAAGCAGCGGGGAATGTAAGTAGGGTGCTGGGTTGTATATCTAGAAGCATTAGGAGCAGAAAAAAAGAAGTGTTCCTGCCTTCTCCAGAAGGATATAGATATTCTGCAGAGAGTACAGAGAAGGACTACTAAAATGCTGAATGGTTTACAGGAAAAAATTATCTGGCTAGACTGAAGGATCTAAATATGTATAGCCTGGAGAAGAGGAGAGAGGTGATATGATATAAGCATTCAAATACATAATGGGATACAACAAATTACAGGAGGAAGTATATTTCAAAGGAGTAGAAATGTTAGGGTCAGAGACTTAGATGTAACATAAGAAAATTTTACTTCACTGAGATGGTGGGCTAACCTACCAGCAGATGTGGTGGAGGTAAATACTGCTAAGTATGCATTTGATAGGCATAAGGCTATCCTGTACATAAGAAAAGACCAAGGACCAGGTAGGGTTTGAGGTTTTTACAGTAGGATAAATGGGCAGACTAGATGGGCCAAATTATTCTTCCCTGCCAACAAATTAAATTTCAAATTCTATGTTTCCAAAAAAACTAAAGAGAGTAGATAGATGAGAGTAATTCATAGAAGGGGGGAATAATTAGAAAAGTTTTCAGAAGCGGCTGGAGTTTTTGAATAAAAGGCGATTTTTTAGGAGGAAAGAAGGGGTTTGCCTGAATTAATTGAGAGAATTGAAGCAGAGAAGAAGGGGTTGTGTAAGAAAAAACAATTGATTGTAGTTGTATATAACTGGGAGTTTGAAAGTAGGGTGTTGTACAGCAGTGACTATTGCTAAACAGTTGGGGGGAATTGGGGGGAATTGAGGTTTAAAGTATGGAGGAGAGAGTTTTGGATATGGGTGAGTTATGAGAAATGTTTAAACTAGAGAATGAAGTTACATAGGAGGATAGGGTAAAAGAAATTTTAAGAGTACGATGTATATAGTAAACTGTATATTTTCAGTCATGTAGGATAGTGGAGACCAATCACGAAGTAAATAAATACCGATTTTTTCCTTTGTATTTTAGCACTGCTTGGGTATCTTTCACCTGCTGCATGGCTTCTGCAGTTACCACACTCAACACATACACCAAAACCTTGCTTGAATTCCGCAGAAACCAGAAGGCTTTTGTGCACAGCCTGAAGGAGCATACCTGCTTCTTTAACAACAAAGACATGACCTTCTATAGAGACAAGCCTATACGGTCAGTGTCAGAAAGTGTGGACTTTTACTCAGAACTTCAGAAGAAGGTCCTGCTGAGAGATCATTCAATGGATCTAGATGATGTAGAGGAATCTATGGACGAGGAACACTGCTAGACAATAAGGAACTGATGTCTAACCTGGAAAAAAATATAAACCTCAGGCAATGGTCCAGCTACCTTAAAATATTATGTACAATGGAGTTATATGTACATATATACTAAGAGTGAACTAAACTTCTCCATCGGTTTATGCAAAACCTGTGCTTATAATGAACTGGACATTTTTGGATGCTAGACTTCCAGCAGCAGATTGGTTCCAGTTTTAACAATGTTCATTGAAATTTTGGGCTATGCATACAGTGCTAGAATGTGGCTGAGTCTTACCTTGGTTTTTTTTTGTGCATAAGTGTGTTTGTGTCATTGAAGTAGCTATAGGTCTACCTGAAAGGAAACACAGGTCCAGCCACCCAGTTGTCCATATCTTTAGTTTAATGAACACGCAATTTAAAATACAAAACTGTGAACATCAGACTCAACCAAGAAAATCAATCCTGGCTATACCACTGGGACTGTGTGTAAAAAATAACCCGAATGCCTATGATTGTGAGTGGACTCCCAACAGCAAATTTTGGTGTGCATGTTTCATTGTGTGTTTTAGTAGAAGATAAGGAAGCCACAAATCTTCTGCTATAGTGAAAGAGGCAACTTATGCCAACCACTGTTTGTCTTTAAATATCCACTTTAGGGAAGAACTAAAGACGCGAAGCAAAGCATCGGAGACCTCTCTGGCATTCATTTAAATCAAGCGCAGTTTTTGGATTTTTCATTTTTTCACTATGGTACAACTAGGTTTGCGCCAGAATTCCTCTGCTTCTACTTCTTTTGAACACACAACTCTAGCTCTGAGTTAAAGGAGCAGAACTTTTTTGTGAAATAATACATATTGTTGAGTAAAATAAGGGTACTCCCACTGCTGAGAGATGCATATTTCTAGCGGTATTTCAGTTTAAACCCGTATTTTTTTAATGGCCAAATTTTACTTAGTAATTCTGTTACGTTCTAATGGAGAGGAAAGTCAGTGACTTACAGTTCTCCATAGAATGTGGTAGAAACTGCTGAGTCATGCTGTCAGAACTTCCAGGAAGTAAACACGCTGTAAAGTCATTTCCTGGTTATTTGAACTGTTATAAATGTTGAATAAAACAACTGACAGCATTGAGAGTTTCCTTGTTTTGCTCAGCAAAAAAAGCTCTATGACATAAATGTTTTCATAAAAAAAGTTTACTTCTCCTTTAAGTTGTCCTTTATAACTAGTGTTTATATCTAGGTGTGTATTATATTACACCACTATTTCAAATGCACCCACAACTCAGTAAAGTACAATGCTGATGTAGTGGTGTAAATTTCCAAGAAGAAAATAAATGCCTTTTTATTGCTGTGGATTAAAATTGACTAGTTCCATGATCTTATTTCTAGTGGGTTCTACACTGTCTTTGTATGGGGAGATGTACTAAGATAACTAAGAGAGCCAAAATACTGCAATCTAAAAAGAAATACTACATTGGAACGGTCTCTCTCTCTCTCTCTCTCTCTATATATATATATATATAACATATATATATTCCATTGGGGAATGAATACAAGAGAAGCAAATTAAGACCAGTGTGGCTTACTAAAGAGCATTGCAAGGAAATGAGAAATAATAAGTAGGCTTTTAAAGTGTTAAAGTCAGAAAGATCAGATGCACCATTTAAAAATACAATAAATGTAATAAAATCTGCAAACAAGCAATCAAGATAGCTAAAATTGAAAATGAGAAAAGTATTGCAAAAAAGACAAATCCTAAACAATCCTGAATCTTAAACAACAAGTATATATATAACAACAAGATTAAGATCGCTATTGGTCCTCTTAAGACTGAGACGGATGGATTGATTAGTGAGGATAAGGCTACTGCTGACACCTTAAACACATTCTTTTCTTCTGTATATACAAAGGAAGAAACAATGGCAGGCCATGGGTAAACAGACAAAGCCACATAATTTTCCCCATCATGTACAACAGGACAAATTCCAAAAGATACTGTAAAGATTATGGCGAATAAAGCACGTAGAATTGATGGCATACACCCAAGGATACTTAACCCCTTAATGACCCTTGATGGTCCTGGCACGTCATGGGTAGATTCCCGTTAAGGACCCATGAAGTGCCAGGACTGTCATGGAATTCCGTGCTCCCCACGTGACTGCATGCCGTTCGGGGACTCTGGAAGTAGATGCTGTAAAAAAAAAAAAATTGTCCGTGGTCCTTAAGTGCCAGCCGGGTGTGCTTGCGGCTGGTCCTTAAGGGGTTAGGGAACATAGTTCAGTAATTGCAAGATGAATATACTTAATATTTATTGATTCACTTTCATCAGGCATAGTGCCCTGTGATTGGAGGAAAGCTGATGTAGTAACATTATTCAAAAAGGGGCAAGATCTAAACCAGGAAATGATAGACCTGTGAGCTTGACTTCCATAGTGGGTAAGACTTTAGAAGTATTCATGAATATGTGATGACCAACAATATTATTAGAATACGCCAGTATGGTTTTATGAAGAATAGATAATGTCAAACTAATTTACTTGCATTTTACGAAGGTAAGTAGTAATTTGCACAAGGGAATTTGCTGTTGATGTAAAATACTTGGATTTTGCAAAAACCTTCCATACTGTGCCTGAAAACAGGTTACTGCATAAATTTAAAGGCTTTGGTTAGGATCTGTGCATGGATTTGTAAGTGGTGTGCCACAGGGTTCAGTCCTGGACCCAATGACTTGTTTATTAATGATTTAGAAGAGAATATTTAAAGTAATGTCTCAGTCTTTGCTGATGATACTAAGCTGTGTAAGGAAATACAAACACAGCAGGATGATTTTTATTTGCAGAAAGATTTGGATACATTGAGTGAATGGGAGAAAAATTTGCAGTTGAGGTTTAATGTAGACAAACGAAAGGTTATGCACTTGGGCTGTAGAAACAAACATGCTACATATACACTAAATGGGAAACTACTTGGGAATTCTCATTAGAGAAAGATTTAGCAGTATTGATAGCTGATAGTGTCAGATGATAGTGTGCAGTGTCACTCAGCTGCTGCAAGAGCAAATAGGCTACTATCCTGCATGAAAAGAGGTATAGATGCACTGAATGGGAATGTAATTATACCTCTATATAAATCCTTGGTAAGGCCTCATCTGGAATATTGAATACAGTTTTGGGTACCAGTTCTTAAAAAAACACAATATTGAACTGCAAAAGTGTAGAAATGCAACAAAACTGATAAAGGGATTTGAGTTATAAAGAGAGACTAGTCAAGCTAGATTTATTTACTTTAGAGTAGATGCATCTAAGGAGTGATATGGTTACCATTTACAAACATATTCAGACATTTTCAACTAAAACAAAGCAATGGATTTTTACTGTAAGGACATGCTGATACCTTTCTAGCACAAAACAATATTATCCAGAAAACCATCTGACTGCCATTTCAAGTCAGGAAGGATTTTTTTTTAATCAGTTGGGGTTTAATTGGTAATGGCTTCATTGTTATTTTTTTCCTTCCTCTGGATCAGCAGAGGTGATATGGTATGGGCTGAACTTGATAGACGCATGTCTTTTTTAGCTTCATCAACTATATTACTATGTTATTGTGAGCTTCAGTTCCACGGTGGATAAGATATTAGAAGGATTACTAACTGATAGTATTCAGTACTCTGTGATAACCAACAATAGTATTAGTAGAATCCAGCATGGTTTTATGAAGAACAGATAATATCAAACTAATTAATTTGCATTCTATTAAAGTATTAACTTGGACACATTATGTAGTACTAGTTTTAAAGCCCCTGTACATGGGCCAACACTTCAGTCATGCTTAGTACTGACTGCCCGAATGTGCCACAGCTGATACGGAGCGGGGCGCTCCGAATTCAGACCGCGGTCCTCTCTGCTCATCTTCCTGGGATCAAGCAGTCCCAGGAAGGTGCACAGAGAGGACTCCGGTCTGAATTCGGAGCTCCCCGCTCCATATCAGCCGGAGCACAGACAGTCTGTACTGCGCATGACTGCGGCACGTGCAGCCGTCTCTACTGCACATGACAACTTCTGACAAACATCCCTAGCAAATTATAATGTAGGATACTTGGATTTTGAAACAGCCAAAAGGCTTTAGTTTGTTAGATGATATCCATACCTGGAAAATTTACAACATGGACTACTAGGAGGGTAGCCACTGGGTGAGCTCTATGATGCGATTCGTGTCAGAAAAAGGGGCGAGGCTTAATCGCGACCGGGGGTTTGACAAAAAAAACACATAAAAAGAAAAAAAATAGGCAGAATAGCCTGGGGAAGTAGGAGAATAGGATGAGGAGTGGGAGGAACGGGGCGGGATGGAGCACATGTGGGCACATCCGGCAAATTAGACTCTGGCCCGGAGACCTGGTAATACAGTGTTAAATCCGGAGTCTCCGGGGCAAAACCGGAGAGTTCCCAGCTATGATGATATCTTGCCACGGATCGAGAACTGGTTAAATGATAGATGATGTTAGGCGTATTGCATACTATGTATAGCATTTGGTGTTTTGCCTTTTGTGACTAGCGTTGTGCATATTGTGTTTGGAATATGGCATATTGCGTATTGCTTTTTGCTTATAGTGTTTATGTATTGCGTTTAAAGTTTGGTCAGATGATGTATAGTGTTTGTCGTATTGTGTACTGCGTTTGGAATATGGCATATAGCGTTTTCAAAATGCTACATGCCAAACACTACACTTCAAATGCCATACGCCACGAGCTATGCTCAGTATGCCACACACAATATGAACAATGCAATCCACCAAACGCTATACATACAACATTTTACGCACAATGTTACACCCAAAATGTGAAATGCTATACACCATAGGCAAAACGTTATTTTGCAGCCCCTTGTGTCCCATCCCTTTATGCCTCGCCTTTTATGCTCTAATTAACAGATGTTTTTTGTCGCAAATTAACTAAATAACTAGCTGAGCCTAAACGGAAAATTAACCCTATGAATGCCAGGGAAATGTACACATCTCATTGCTTTGCAATGCAATGTAAAGAAAAGCGTTGTGTACCTCTCTTTGGCTTCTAGCATTCAGTGGGTTAATTTTCAGATTAGGCATAGTTATTCATTTTACTGGAGTCTCCAGGGTCTGACTGTTTGGACCAGGGGGCATAGAGAGGACAAAAATAAATATAGTAGTAGTAACATCCATTACTGGGCTGGAACCCTCCATTTACTGTGTGTGTGTGTGTGTGTGTGTGTGTGTTTGTGTGTGTGTGTGTGTGTGTGTGTGTGTGTGTGCGTAAGAAGCAAAGGACCAATATATATGGAACAAACACAAGTACATGCTAAAAAATATGAAAGAAATATAAAAGCTGTATGCTGCATATGGATGTTGGCTGTAATGTGGAATAAGGCTGTTGGGAGGAAAGAGACCTCAAAGTTTCCATGTGAAACAAATGTAAAATCACACAACCTCTGTCCTCTGTACCTGAGAGACGTTGTGTGATTTTACATTTGTTTCACATTACAGCCAACTTCCATATGCAACATAAATCTTCTGTATTGTAGGTTTTATATTTCACATGCATATATTGAGTTTGTTCCATATTTCTAGTAAATGAATATATCATTATACATTCTGTACATTTGGCCCTTTGTCTTTTAGGATGTAGATGTGCACAGGGATTACCTAGTATTAAGGTGCATCAGGTGAACATGCTGCACACTATATACGTGTATATATACAATGTATTGTATGCATGTATAGCTCTCCTTTAGTTTCTCTTTGTTAGTAGTTTCCCTTGTAAGTCTAGTGCGTGTGTGTTGTTCTTTGCATCTTCCTTATCTTTGGGGTTTTTGATATAATGGTAATGGTTACGTTTTCCTTTCTTGTCTGTCCCTGTGGTTGGCAGCAACAATAGAGAAGAATAGGACAATGGCACATAAACGCAGCCTCTGAGAGTAACAAACACACCAGCTATGCACTGCATATGTAAGTGCATAGCTGGTGTCTGAAGATTCTGAGCACTAGCTACATGGTGATGTAGCACATGCGGCTTCTCAGCATCACATCACCCCAGTCTTCAGTCTTCAGTCATGTCTGGCGGGCGCCTCCAATACGAGTCAAAACTTTATTGAGGCTCCAGGGGGCTTCTGAGGTCAGCTCCTCTGACTGTCACGCAGCAGCTACTTAGGTACGTGCGGCTCTGCTCTGCGCCCTCTGTAGATGTGTGCCCTAGGCTTCCACCTACCTCAACTATAGGTGGCACTGACCCTGCTTGCAGCTCCCAACAGCTGTAGAGCCCATGGTTGAATTCATTCTGATTTTGACCTTTGGTACATATGGCCTTTCCTGAGTCAAGGTTTCTTCAACTTTGGGGTCCCCAGATGTTGTGGGCTACAACGGCCAACATCCCCTACTGGGTATTTAGCTAGTTATGGATGTAGCAAACCTTAGGCTACAACAGCTGGGGAAACTATGGTTGAACGCAACCTGACTATGGATTGATAGCTGTGATAAACTTATGACAGGTTTTATCTACAATTCCTCCATGGACTTCAAAAGGAATCTTTGAGATGTAACCAGTGATAATCAAATGTAACCTCCCGAGAGACCAAGGTTCAGGGGGGCCACAGTCAATAATCTAAATAGGAAACATTCACAAACAAGCCAGCTGCTGCACAGGGGAGAAATGAGAATACACAACGCTTAAAATGGTGCAATTAATCCCTTGAATTTTGCAGGGCTCTTAGAAACATTGCAATATAAGGCATATAAGAACAAAGTGACATTCTGTGGTTTTCAACTGATATTTTAGGGTATGTGCATATTGTCATTTGCATATTGCTATTCGTCCCCTAGTCTGGTGGTGGTAGAACTGTTCCTCTTCAGAGTTTCAGATATGGCCCAAAGTGCCTACCATGCATCCCATTAAAAAATACAAATACAGACAGATATATGTATGTGTGTATATGTATATATATATATATATATATATATATATATATATATATATATATATATAGATATAGATATATATAGATATATATATATATATACACATATATTACATGTACTGTATATATGCTGTTCTTCACAATGCATTGCACATCCCTCTGGTCCTCAAGAGGCTGAGTAACATGAGACAACCCTATCTGAGAATGAATACTAGAAAGATGGGGCAGGGGTACCCATTTTACCCTTAGAAGACCAGGGGTGTGTGCAGTTCATTGCTTCACACCGTGTTACATACCCTCTAGTCCTCAAGGAGTTAAACAACATGGGAGAACTTTGACAACTGAAGTGATGATTTTCTTGCCACCGGCCACCTAGTCCCAGTGTCAAACCTTTGTGCCAAATTGGTGACAATTTTGGGAGACATGAACCACCTCAGCATCTCCTCTCAGGAGTTGAAGTTCATGATAATAATAATAATTTGTGATTTTTATAGCACTTTTCTCCCTACGAGACTCAAAGCGCTTTAACAATATAAAAACAGACATAAAAATTAAGAGTTCCTTATGGTCAGATGAGTTGACTGAATGCCTGATAAAAGATATGGTTCTTTTGCTTTTTTTTTTCAAAGTCTGTAATGATGGTGCCTCTCTCTGTATAATTGCCTGGAACAGATGCTTCTAGGATAGGTCCCGCATTGTCATCTAGCCACGATTCTGTAATGCACGCTAATTCGCATGTTTCAATAAGGTCAGCGATATTAGCTGTTTTCTGCTTTATTGATCTGGCATTGCACAGGATTGATCTGATAGGACAGTTTTGGGGTTCTGAGTTCTTGCTCTGTACTTTGGAAATGGTGTGTCTTCTTATAGAGATCACACAAATCTCAGGAGCATGAGAAAAGTGTGGCAGGCAGCATGTCCTCCTGGATCTGACTCCATGCTCCTTGGTGCCAGGTTGCTATGGTGGGAAGATCCAGGTTGAAGAGGACTATAATGCTGCAAATCAGCACCTCACTGTCTCCCGGTCCTTCTGCATTTCCTGGGGTACCATGGAAAAGGACTGTTTATTTTCCGGCTGTGAGAAAGGAGGCCCTGCATCTTTCTCATCTGTTCCTTCATCTTCCTCATTACCCCTCCAGCACTGCAACACTGAGTTCAAATATGTGTCTAACTGTAGGGGCCCATCAGATGCTCCTTCCTGTCTTCCTATACTCATTGACTGTGCTCCTCTCCCACTACCATTCCCTTTCCCTGTTCTTTAACTGCTTCCTCAGGGACCACACTAGACTCTTGGCCAGCGTACTTCTCATCTTCCTCTGCATTCCTCACACTTCCCCACACCAACAAACATACTCCCACTCACATGCAAAAGTTCTCAATTTCTCTCATGCTAACTTGCACTACCCAATTACAGACTCTTCAAAGAAGAACCTCATACAGAAAATAAACCAAATATTAAATAATTGAAAATAGGTGTGAAATATTAGGTTAAATGAAAAAAAATAACAGGAAATCATAACAGATTTTGTAACAAATGAAAAAAGGAGGTCAAATAGTGGGATGTGGGAGTAAAAGGGAAAATATGAGGGAGAGGGAATTGTGGGGATATGTATTTGTCCGTGTGAATGGGAGTGTGTATGTATGCAATGCTATGTGTGGTATATTGGAGTAATGTTGTAGGCATGAATGTATATCTAGGCATAAACGCTAATTACAGCAAGTCTGTCCACAAATCTTATCTTTCCTGGCACTATCACTAACCTCAAATACATGACCACTGTGTCCTAACTTTATAAAACCTGACATAGCCAACAAAATTCTCGTGAGGTTCACTTTATACAGGATCTCCTCAGTCGTTTCACCTGATTTGAAGCGCAAACCTATTTTTATTTTTAGTATTCAGAAAGCAAGTTTTTAGCCTTTGCTTACTGATTAAATCTTAGTGGCCATAAAAGTTTGGTAGTCATGAAACATGACATGAGCTATAGGTTGGGATTCACTTTTGTGGCTTTGGCTGGGAGAGCAACCATTTTAGAGGAACTCAATAGTGTATTTGGTTTTAATGTAACCAGATGGATTTTGGACTGGGTTTTTCTACCATATGGGAAGAAAGTTATTAGTTAGGCAAACCATCAGTATGGAATCAGGACTATATTTTGTTATTTAGGTCATTCACCATTTTGGTAACCCTTTATTTGAATAATCTCAAAAGGTGCTCAAATGGTAATGTGTGGTTGAGAAGGGTACTGAGTGATATGGGAAAATAATGTATCTAATGTAGGGGGCGGTGGGATAAGAACATATAGGTGGTACAGGTACAATACGTATTGGGCTGTTTTCATGGGGTTACAACACAAAGATGTCAGGAATCACTAGCATAGTGAAATTATGCACTGAAGAATTGGAGAAATGCTGGCATTTGTCCCATTTGGCAAATATAGTACTTTGCAGTCCTTGGTACTGCAATATATTTTATTTATTGCCCCCACACCCCACAAAGGAGTACAAATAGGGGTCTAATATTCACTCCTTACTAATAAATATGCCACTACCAATTTGGGCAGTGGTGGGGACTTCTAGTGTTTCAAATCACAGAAAGCTAGAATTAGAAGGCATATAGGAACCATTCAACCAATTTAGTCTGCCCATTTTCCCTCCTGTAAAAAACCTCAAACCTTATTTGGTCCTTGGTCTTGTCATGTTCAGGGTAGCCTTATGCCTATCCCATGCATGCTTAAAATCCCTCACTATATTAACCTCTACAACTTCTGCTGATAGGCTACCACCTTCTCAATGAACTAAAATTTTCTTAAAGGGATAGTAATGTTTCACAAAAACAGCAGCTCCAATTAATCTTCATAGTATTTGAGCCATAGAGAGTGTTATTTCAATACTCTCAGAGTTGTGGTTCAAGAGCAGGGGACAATCTTCTTCCTATGAGAACAATGAAAGCCCTGCCCCCCTTGACAAGTTTTTCAGGTTTTGTCCCTTATCTTAATTGAAGATTGTCCCTTTGTGCAATCTACCTGGGCACCTCCCTTCTGCTCTAGCTGAGCAGTGTTACATCAGTAAAAGGGGCAGGAGAGGGATACTTTATCATTCAATTACTTTTGAACTACAACTCTGAGAGAATTGAAATAACACTCTCCAAGGCCCAAATACTATGATGATTAATTAGAGCTGCTTTTATTATGAAACATTACTGTCCCTTTAAGTTACATCTAAGTACTTCCCTCCTGTATGTTTGTTGAACCCATTTATATAAGAGGTCAATACAAGGATCTCTCTGGTGAGCCTTTCGTTACATGACCTGATCAAATAACCAGGGTTGAGATCAGTGGTGAGGAGATTTCAACTTCAGCAGAGCAAAGGTTATTTTTTTCTACAGCAATGTCTGTTAAATTGTGGAATCCCTTGACCAAGGATGTGATAATGGCAGATACAATGGATACATTTAAAGGGATAGTAATACTTTATTTTATTTTGTAGGCATTAAAAAATATGAAGAATGATATAAGTCTTATCTCTTAAGCCTTTATGGTTTAAGAGATATTGACAAGCAAAGTTTCCCTTTTACCTAGTGTAAGCCATCTCTTCTCAGATGGGGTATCTGGTTGTAAGACCAGACAGATAACAGAAGGGGACAATCTTCTTACAATGAAAACAATGAAAGCCCTGCCCCCCTTGACAAGCTTTTCAGGTTTTTCCCTTATCTTAATTGAAGATTGTCCCTCTCTGCAGTCTACCTGGGCACCTCCCTTGTGCCCTGGCTGAAAAGTGTTACATCAGTAAAAGGGGCGGGAGGGGGACACTTTGTCATTGAATTACTCTTGAACTACAACTCTGACAGAATTGAAATAACACTCTCCAAAGTCCAAATACTATGATGATTAATTAGAGCTGCTTTTATTATGAAACATTACTATCCCTTTAAGAGAAGATTGGATACATTTTTTTCAAGAGGGAACATACAGGGTTTACTGTGTATTAGTGGGCAAAACAGGAAGTTTAGATAAAGAGTAACTTATGTAGCTAACTTATATAAGAGTATATAATTCTCATTCTCTGGGATATGGGGCATAGGTTGAACTCGATGTACTTGTGTCTTTTATTTCATCCTAATTTACTATGTTATTATGTTACTCTTTGAATGTTTCTATCATATCCCCTCTCTCTTCTCTTGTTCAAGCTATATATTTTCAGATCCTTTAGTCAATCTTGATAATTTGTATCCTGTAAACCATTCATCATTTTAGTAGCCTTTCTCTGAATTCTCCCCAGAATATCTATATCTTTCTGGAGATGGGGACATTAGTACTATACACAATATTCTAAAGCAGAGACCTAAAGATGGCATGACCACCTCACTTTTTCTGTTACTAATGCATCTAGCTGTACAACCTGGCACCCGGCTGGCATCCCCTGCTGCTTTAGTACATTGCCTGCTTAGCTTTAAGTTATCAGAAATAAGTACAACAAAGTTCCTATCTTCTGTTGTCGCCTACAACACAATACCCTTAAAGGGATAGTAATACTTCGTTTTAACTTTATTTTATTTTGTAGGCATTAAAAAAACATGACGAATGATATAAGTCTTATCTCTCAGACCTTTATGGTTTATGAGATATTCACAAGCAAAGTTTCCCCCTCCCGCCCCTTTTACACAATCTCTTCTCAGATGTGGAATACAGTCCATAGACTGGACAGATAACAGAAGGGGACACTCTTATTCCTATGAGAACAATGAAAGCCCTGTCCCCCTTGACAAGCTTTTCAGGTTTTTCCCTTATCTTAATTGAAGATTGTCCCTCTCTGCAGTCTACCTGGGCACCTCCCTTCTGCCCTGGCTGAAAAGTGTTACATCAGTAAAAGGGGCGGGAGGGGGATACTTTGCTTGTGAATATCTCTTAAACCATAAAGGTTTGAGATATAAGACTTATATCATTCTTCATGTTTTTTTAATGCCTACAAAATAAAATAAAGCTAAAACGAAGTATTACTATCCCTTTAATACTATATTATGCTTTTAGATGTTTACATCCGTAGGGCAGTATTTTACTTTTATTAACATTAAACTGCAGCTGCCGCATGCTCATCAATTCTTCAATTTACCTGAATAATTTGCCATTTGGCTTATTTCCCCAGCAATGTCTACCATGTTGAAAATCTTTGTATCTCCTGCAAAAAGGCATACCTTACTTTGAAGACCTTTTTGAATATCAGTAATAAAAATATTAAAAAGAATGGTCACCAGTAGAATTCCATGAAGTACCCAATAGTAAATGAATTCTCCATTTAAGGGACAGTAATGTCCCAGAAAAAATCTTTATCATTTTGTAGTGCTTAAAAACTTCAACTATATAAAAAAAACCCTATCTCTCAAACCGCTATGATTTGAGAGATATCCACTGACAAATTCCCCCATCCCTACCCTTTCCCTGATGTCAGCACTGTGCTGACTGCAGGGGAATCCTGTCCGGGGACCAACTGGCGGCTCTGCAGCAGAGCCGCAATCACGTTATTTAAAATTAATTACTTCATTGGAAAGGTGCAAAGTGTGCCTGGTTTGCAAGCACACTTTGTAGACCATTCCAATGAAGTAATTCATTTTAAATAACGTAATTGCGGCTCTGCTGCAGAGCCTCCTCGTGTCGGCTTACACGGATCTTCTGCTGTCAGCTTTACAGCTGACAGCAGGAGAAGGAAAACTTTAGCGGAAGATATCTGTTAAACCATACTACGCATTGCCTTATTTATTTAACTTTTCTTTACTTTCAGACCCAAACATTGTAATTTATTAGTGAGTCTTTAGCGAGGAAAAGTGACAAGTATCTTACTGCAATCTAGATAATCTATATCTAATGCCCCACCACCTTGTCTAGTATGAGCTCAGTTTAGCAAGATCTTCCTGTGGTAAACATGTGTTTTTAAGGATCTTGCAAGTCATTTAAATTCAGATATTTAACAATTATTCCCTTTAAGATGGTTTCCATATATTTTCCCACAGCTGACGTAAGACTTATGGGACTTTTTTGTGAAGTGGTACTTCATTGGCTACCTTCCAATCATCTGGAACTACTCCTGGCAGTTTCACCAGAACACTCCTAAGTTATTTTAATAACTTTGAGTGTATCCCATCTGGATACTCTCAGTAATAGAGTTGAAATAGACCTTCTTCCTCTGTAAACATGCATACTTCTCATTTCTCACTAATTATTTTTTCTAACACAGGTGCGTAACCTTCACCTTTGTAAAAACTGAACAGAAATATTCATTGAGACTGACAGCTAAATCATTATCATTTATCCACACCTTCTACCCTATCCCATCTCTAACCTTTTTCACTTTTTCCCAGCTCCTTACCTATGGAACTCCATACTCTCTCCCTATGTCTAGAACCAGCCCCCGCTGTCTACCCTGAAATCCTACCATCTTGAGCACTAGTGTCATGCACTAACTTTTGGTAAGCTCAGCACTTGATCTCATGGCACTTGACACCCTCATACCTTCCTGCCTGTCTCCTATTACCCATTTAAAATTTAAGCTACTTGGGAAACGGACCACTCTCCATTTGTTTCTATGACTGTGACATTTAATTTAATCCCATTTATTTATTTATTGTAACATACTACTGTTGTAAGGTGCTTGCACAGTTTGTGATGCCATGTAAATAAAGCTATACGTATATACATATGTTTACATATCTTACATATTTTATATTCAGTCTAACTATTCCTTTTCATTTTTCTCCTTTCCCCTATATAGCTAAAATGCCTCTCCCCCTATTTTTATTCACAGGTCAATTTTCTCCTCTGCACATGTTGATAATGCAGTTCAATGCACATGACACTGGCCATTTCTTCTCATAAAGGTCTTCTAAGCACTGAGAAGGGGACTCTTGGAGATGAGCCATTTTATCTTTATTTATTAAAAATATACAGATGTTGTGGTTTTTCATTTTAGTTTCTAACACAGGAAGGATTCTCATAAATTTAGATTGAGATTTAATTCCATTATAAAGAAACTCTGCCAGCAAAAGTAGGAAACACCCTTTTTTTCTAGCCTTTTTGCCAGTTCTATTATTGCATTCCGGGAAGCTAGATATGCTGAATTTTCCAAGTTGACATACATACAAAAACAGCCCACAACAGCAATGCAAATGGCAGTGTTGCTGTCACATTGTTGAAGAATGGCCATTACAAGGCTCCCTTTTCCAGCTGGATAGTCCTTCCAAGACTCAAAAGCTCGGGGCTGCTGAACCTGGGAAAAAGAGCCTATTCTACCTTAGAACTTTGAGTGCCAGAAGGTTAAGCAACGTATTGCTTTGCATTGCGTTGCGTATCCCACTGGCACTCAAAGGGTTAAAAGTCTGTGACCACCACAACCCTTTTCCCCGACACACAAGTCACGCTACTTCCCTTTGATGCAGGCAACTTACAACACATTGCTGAGCAATATGGTAGAATCTGTGTGACATCTAATTGGTTTCTGAGAACAAAAGTAAACATACGCTATCTCAACACCCCCACTAGTCTGACCAGGCCCACCATTAACTCCTCCATTGCTCGATTGGTTGGGAATGCATTGCAATATATGTGTTCCAGCTGGCCCAGGAATGGAGGGGTTAAACCTGGTAAAATACAAGGCCCAAATGGCCTTACATAAATATTTTTTTGGGTGATAACATTATACCTCATCTCTGCAGCCTGAAGAGTGTTAAAAAAAATAAAGGGGGCCTGGCAACACCAAAGACCTTTTTTTTGTTACAAGGAGGGTACTTAATGAATTAAATGAAAAAGAAAAAGGGGGGTTCGTTCATCCCATATTTTTAGTTAAAAACAAAATGAAATACCTTAATATGGGATATATATATATATATATATATATATATATATATATATATATATATATATACACACATATAGAATTAAAGCAGCACTCACACGGCTTCTTAAATATGAGAAAAAATGTATTTATTGGTCAATGTTTCGGCCACATAATTTGGCCTTTTTCAAGACTTGAAAGGCCAAATTATGTGGCCGAAACGTTGACCAATAAATAAATTTTTTCTCATATTTAAGAAGCCCTGTGAGTGCTGCTTTAATTCTATATATGTATGTTATGTGGCATAAGCATTGCACCCAGGCATTAACTGTGAGTGCTTCCTATACACAAAAGTTGATATATATATATATATATATATATATATATATGTATATATATATATATATATACAAACAACCAAATCTGCGCTCCTCTATATGCTGTGAATAATGTGTGCCCTGTAATGGGCATATATAGTAATCCTTAGTAAATCTAAGTAAAATAAGTGAGAATTTCGTCCCACGAATTGGCCAATCCATGTGTAAGCTTACCAACCACGCCAACGTATCTCACTTTATGGTAAGTCCTACTCTAATACACCTACAAATACTATCTAAATTAAAAATCCCTGAAGAAAGATGTTATTTTGAAACGCGTCGGAGGGGACTCTTTAAATGTTATTTTGATGTTTTTATTCTTATTTGTGGGTCCCAGTGTAATGCAATTAAAAACAACAGACATACAATAAAATAAAAAAGGTGTAGATGAAGGACTTACCTGGTGCAGGGATCTTATGGGCCTGCATTAATAAAGTGATTACATAGAGAACTGTGTTCCATTTGTAACCTTCCCCACAAGTCATGTGAGGGATGGTTGATACCAAACAGACAGGGGGTTATACACAATGGAACAGGCCAAACAGCCTGGTTCTTAAAGGCCAAGTGGGATAGAAAAGGAAAGGAATGGTGAAATAAAGTAAAGTAATAATGTGTTTTTCTCTGTGTGATTTAAGTGGATAAAATGAGAAGCTGCTAAAGTGAGCTGAAGGAGAAATGTGTACAAAAACAGAAAAAGAGAAGAAAGCTCGCAGCGCTAACTCATCATGAAATATCCATATAATAAATATAAATAACTTATTAATATAAAGATGAAAGATATAGATAGCAGCAAGAAATGAGAGTTTTCTCCAGTCCCCCTAACATTGGGCCTAAACCCAAAAGTGAAAACACATACAAACAACCAAATCTGCGCTCCTCTATATGCTGTGAATAATGTGTGCCCTGTAATGGGCATATATAGTAATCCTTAGTAAATCTAAGTAAAATAAGTGAGAATTTCGTCCCACGAATTGGCCAATCCATGTGTAAGCTTACCAACCACGCCAACGTATCTCACTTTATGGTAAGTCCTACTCTAATACACCTACAAATACTATCTAAATTAAAAATCCCTGAAGAAAGATGTTATTTTGAAACGCGTCGGAGGGGACCCTTTAAATGTTATTTTGATGTTTTTATTCTTATTTGTGGGTCCCAGTGTAGTGCAATTAAAAACAACAGACATACAATAAAATAAAAAAGGTGTAGATGAAGGACTTACCTGGTGCAGGGACCTTATGGGCCTGCATTAATAAAGTGATTACATGTGATCCCTCACATGACTTGTGGGGAAGGTTACAAATGGAACATAGTACTCTATGTAATCACTTTATTAATGCGGGCCCATAAGGTCCCTGCACCAGGTAAGTCCTTCATCTACACCTTTTTTATTTTATTGTATGTCTGTTGTTTTTAATTGCATTACACTGGGACCCACAAATAAGAATAAAAACATCAAAATAACATTTAAAGGGTCCCCTCCGACGCGTTTCAAAATAACATCTTTCTTCAGGGATTTTTAATTTAGATAGTATTTGTAGGTGTATTAGAGTAGGACTTACCATAAAGTGAGATACGTTGGCGTGGTTGGTAAGCTTACACATGGATTGGCCAATTCGTGGGACGAAATTCTCACTTATTTTACTTAGATTTACTAAGGATTACTATATATGCCCATTACAGGGCACACATTATTCACAGCATATAGAGGAGCGCAGATTTGGTTGTTTGTATGTGTTTTCACTTTTGGGTTTAGGCCCAATGTTAGGGGGACTGGAGAAAACTCTCATTTCTTGCTGCTATCTATATCTTTTATCTTTATATTAATAAGTTATTTATATTTATTATATGGATATTTCATGATGAGTTAGCGCTGCGAGCTTTCTTCTCTTTTTCTGTTTTTATATAAAGCTCTGGGACAACACTCTCAAAATACAGTTGATTGTAGAAAGAAATGAAGTTTACTCACATCACTATTCCAACGTGTCAAATGCTTTTGGTCTGGTCACAGACCTTCATGGACTGAAAACGTTTGGCATGTTGGAATACTGATGTGATTAAACTTCATTTCTTTCTACAATCAGCTGGTTTCTGTGAGTGCTGTCCCAGAGCTTTGTCTAAGTACACTGTTATATCTCTTGTAAGGGACAAGCACCAATCTTTGTATTATAATTATTTAAAGGGATAGTAATACTTTATTATTACTATCCCCAATATTGTACATATTTGTAAAATAATGTAATAGCCCCCAGGTTCATCTCTGAAACCTTTATGGTTTGAGAGATAACCAAAGGCAAAGTTCCCCCCTTCCTGTCCCTTCCCTGAAGTCAGCATAGTACTGACTGCAGGGATATCCGGTCTGACTTTAATCATGCAGCTCTGCAGCAGAGCCACGAGCGCGTTAGTGAAAAAGAATTATTTCACTGAAACGATCTTCTACATGTGCTTGCAAACCAAGCACAAACCAAGCACAAACCAAGCACATGTAGAAGACCGTTTCAGTGAAATAATTCTTTATCACTAACGCAATCTCAGTTCAGCTGCAGAGCCGCAAGCCTGTCGTATGACAGACTTCCCCTGAAGTCAGTGCAACGCTAACTTCAGGGAAGGGAGGAGGGAACTTTGCCTTCGGTTATCTCTCAAACCATAAAGGTTTCAGAGATGAACCTGGGGGCTATTACATTATTTTACAAATATGTACAATATGGGGGATAGTAATAATAAAGTATTGCTATCCCTTTAAATCGGAACTTTCAGTTCATACTTAGTCACCTTGCATTCATTAAACACATGGCGACTAGCTTTGAAATAGATGTTTTACCTTGAAAAAATAGCCCAGTGTAAAGGAATCCTTCCCATCTGAGGACTGACGGGCAGGTTAGTGCGGTCCACGTGTCAGTCCCTTCCGATAACCATATGGTGCACTGCAGTGCTACTCAGTGGAGTCCAGGACTGGCAGCGCAGGCACGCAGACAAGATGTCTGCACAGTAGCCTGGGTTCCGGTCTCCAAATGGGAACAATTCCTTTACACTGGGCTATTATTTAAAGGTAAGACATCTATTTCAATGCTAGTCTTAATAAATAAAGCTTTAGAGTGACACTGTCATATCTTTCACCTTTATATATTCTGTCATCTATCAATCTATATTTACTGTATATATATAAGTGCATTCAAAAATAAAACATAACTGAAAAAAAGCCAATGAGTGATGTCAGTATGGGCCCTGAGAACTCATAAGCTTGTCAAGAAAAGAAAACTTGATAAGGAGTCCAGTGCACTAAATTTCCACCATCACACTAGCCACCACTAAAAAAACAAATAAACAAAGAAATGGGAAAACCCCTCTCCTCCAATCCTGTATGGACCATCTTTTATACAGCCAACCCTTATTCAGTTTTTTCCATTCTCTCATTGTTTGGGAGCCTGGATTATGCAATAAATGATACCTTCCTCTACTATGATTGAATTGAAAAAGGGCCACGTATTGCACATGTGGCCCTTTTTCCTGATCTGTGATTGGCTGGAAGGTGAGGTTATTCCAGGGCATGTTCAGTGCCCTGTATAACCTAATATCAGAGCATGGGACAAATGTAAATAGGGACTGGCTATATAAAAGCCAATCTCTGTTTTTATTTTTTCTTACAATAACCTGGTTACAACCAAAACATGATTGGGGGCCCATGCAGTTTGCCCATTTCCCTAATTTAAAATACACAGCCTAGGCATATGTCTATCCCAGGCATTTCTGAATTCCCTAACAGTATTTGTTCCTACCACCCAGGGACATCTTCCAGATTTTGCATTGTTTTACACATTTGTGTACTGGAAAATAACACAGGGTGACTAATTGTAACCTCCTTGACAACAAAGGGGGTAATCATCTTTGTGGATGGGGGATGTTAGAGGGAGGTGGGATTTATTTTTGTTCCACTACTGATCGTATCAGTCTGGCAATTGTGAGGTTAACCACTCGTGTGCATGGAGTGTAGGGGTGGAGTGGGGTGGCAGGGGGATTTATTTATTCTTTTTATTAAAGGACCAGGAAGTCCTCTTCCAATTTTGCCATAAACAGGTTGGCATATTTTGGTGCCATTCGGGCATTTTCTGAAGTAGAGGTCGTGTCTAAACTTGAAGTAATTGTGGGTGAGTATAAACTGTATGAGTTTTTTACCGGTTCCATAGGTGTGTTGTTTTGTTCCAGATATCCTTGGCATGCTGCTGTGCCATCCGTGTGTGGAATGTTGGTGTAAAGGGATTCTACATCCATAGTGGCCAGGAAGGTGCTCTCTGGAATGGGGCCCAAGTCAGCTAATTTGTTTAAGAGATCTGTGGTGTCCTGAAGGAAGCTGTTTGTTCATTTCACCAGGGTTTTCAGGGTATTTTCTACCCAGACAGAGATATTCTCTGTGAGTGTACCAATTCCTGAAATTATGGGTCTTCCTGGGTTTCCTTCTTTGTGTATTATTGGTACATGAAGACGGAGCCTATTTTTGGATCTGCTGGTATTAGGGGCCTTATCTGTTCTCCAATGTTGGAGGGCAGTTCTTTTATGATCCTATTATGTTGTTCTGTATAATTTTTTGTGGGATCATCTTGTAATTTCACATAGTATCTTTCATCAGAGAGTTACCTATTTGCTTCTTGAATGTAGTCCACAGTGTTCATAATAACAACAGCTCCCCCCCTTGTCTGTAGACCTAATAATAATGTCCTGTTTATTCTTTAGTGACTGTATGGCTTTCTGTTCCTTGAGGGTTAGGTTGGGTGTTGGTACACATTGTTTCTCCAGTATTTCTGTAGTGACTCCTGAAGTTCTCTATGTATCTGTCCAGTGTAGGGTTATTTCCTAGTTTTGGAGTCCAGATGGATCTTTTTGTGGGTGCCTTGGCATTGTGATGTTGCTGTGTGGTGTTGGTATAATCATTATCCATTTTGTCATGGAAGAATTCCTTGAGTTTGAGTTTTCTGAAAAACTGCTCCATGTCACTGCAGAGTGTTACCTTGTCCATAGGTTTAGTGGGACAGAATGACAGGCCTTTTGAAAGTACAGATATTTCCTCTCTGCTTGGCTTGTGTGTGGAAAGATTCTCAATGCAGTTCTGTTCTGGTTTATTTACAGATTCTGCTGGGAGACCCGCTTTGTCTCTCAGTCTCTTTAGTTTCTTCCTCTTGCTGTTGATGAGCATACTTGGGAACTTTTGAAACAGGGCTACCCGGAGGGTAACCCTGTCAGTTCCGACATGGGAAGAAAATGACGCGATTCGCATCATAAAAGGGGCAGGGCTTAGTCGCGGAGGGGAGGCGGGACAAAAAAAACCCAAAAAAACCCTGCAAAATGTCTCTAAGAGGGTGGGGAGTGGGAGGAACTGGGCGGGACGGAGCACAAGTGGGCAGAGTTTCTATTTAAACTCTGCCCACCTGGTAATCCACACATTGCCCCGGAGACCTGGTAATTCAGTCTGAAATCCGGAGTCTCCGAGGCAAAACCGGAGAGTTCCCAGGTATGTTGATGAGTAGTGTTTGCAGTTTCTTGTAGTATTGTTTAAGGGCCTGTTGTATGTCCTCAGTGTCTGGTTCAAACTGTTCCTTGAGAGTTGATATTTATGTTTGTATCTTTGATTTCCTGTTGTATCAGATTCCAATAAGGTTGTTGCTTAGCCTCTGGGAAGTCCTGCTACATAGTTGCTGTGCAAACCTGCTGTAGTATGTATCCAGGGTAGGATTTTTCAGCATGAGGCCTTTAGGTATTAACCCTTTGAGTGCCAGAGGGGTACGCAATGCATAGCTTTGCAATGCGTTATGTACCCCTCTGGCACTCAAACGGTTAAAAACAATACACCCATGGAACCGGTAACAAAACTCATGCAGTTTATACTCACCCACAGTTACTTCAAGTTTGGACAGGACCTCTACCTTCAGAAAATGGGGACTGTGATTGGTATCCGTATGACACTACAATATGCCAACCTGTTTATGGCAGAATTAGAAGAGGACTTACTGTCCATCTGCCAGATAAAACCCCTAGTGTGGCGGAGCTACATAGATGATATTCTTATCATCTGGACTGCCAGTGGAGAGGAAGTTCTCAAATTCCATGAGAACTACAATACATTCCACCCCAATATTAACCTAACACTCAATCACTCACGCACAAACATTAACTTCCTAGACACAAATATCAGTATTCAGAACAACTCCACCCACACATTCCTGTACCGCAAACCAATGGACAGACCAATCTACCTGAAAAAACAATAGCTTCCACCCAAAACACACAAAGATCTCCATCATATACAGCCAGGCCATCAGATACAACTGCATCTATTCTGACGTGACGGACAGTGACAAGCACCTCCAGAAACTCAGAAAAGACTTTCTAAAACAGGGTTACAGTGCAAGGATTATTGACAGTCAGATCCAGAGGGCTACCCAAATACCAAGAAAAAATCTGTTGAGCTACAAAGAACAACATATGGGAAACCGGGTGCCACTGGTGGTCACTTACGACCCCCAGGTTGAAGTTCTATGCAAAATATCAAGAGAACTTCCAACAACATTACATACAGATGAAAGACTTATGAACATATACCCTCAGACAGCCTCCCAGTTTAAAACAACTGATGGTAAGGAGTGCCCTGAATAAAAATATAAAATATGGCACAGCAAGATGCACAATGGCTCTTTATGTGGGTGAAATTGGACAGCCATTACATAAAAGGTTTAATTCCCACAGATCCAGTGTTAACAACAAAAAGACATAGACATCAGTGGGAGAACATATTTTGCCAAAATGGATACAGTGTCAGGGACATTAGATTAACTGTAATGATGGGACTGTTCCGCACTTAGAGGGACAGATAAGTATGGGCGATTAAGTTAATATTGAAGTTTAATGCTATTGTTTGAATAAAGACAGAGAATTCTTGTCATATTATCACGTTGTGGATTGACCTTTACTCAGTCCTACTGGGATCGTAAATACCTCTAAAGCCTCAGAGGAAGACTGCAGTTCACCACTGGATCTGGATCGGAACTCTTATCTGATTTCCATTCTAAACAATGTAATGTGTACTTGTATATAAAATAGATGTTTTCTTATGTATCTGTATAACATGCCTGAGGAAGAGACCTAAGGTCTTGAAAGCTTGCATCCTATATCTGCTTAGTTAGCCAATAAAGGTATCAACAACTATATTTGCCTTCTGTATTTCTACGGCTAGCACGGGACCAACTCTCATCTGTACTTTAAAGTACTCTTGCCTGCAAATAGTTTCTTTTAAATGCAAATGGTAATGAGCTGATGTATGTGTGATAAATTAGTCATTTTACATTTTTTGTTTATTTTAATATATCTAATTCTATTTTTAAAGGTACCAGTACTTTTTATTTAGAAACATAAACCGCTTGTGATTGAACAAAGCTGTAAGTGCTCTGTTTGGTGATATTTT
Organism: Rhinophrynus dorsalis; assembly: GCA_037306005.1. Classification (NCBI taxonomy): domain Eukaryota; kingdom Metazoa; phylum Chordata; class Amphibia; order Anura; family Rhinophrynidae; genus Rhinophrynus; species Rhinophrynus dorsalis. The sequence continues at coordinate 119,008,497 of CM074722.1, forward strand.
CCATCCGTTCCTCTGCACGTGTGGGGCCATGCTAACCTTCCCTTTTTAATCTTTGCTAAACAAATCAAGGATTTTCTCTGTAATCACAGGATTAGGCGTTCCCATGTAAACTGCATGCAAATTAGTTATGAAAAGAGATACAAAGAACTGAATGAAAAACACAAAGAAGCAGAAGGATTATGGAAGACATCTGAGATTCTCCTACTTGACCATTTTACAGATGATAGGAGTCTGGGACATGAAATGGACAAAAACCTTTAACAGTCAAATAACATGATAAAATGTGAAAAAACTTGTGTTAAAGTTCAATCTCTTGCTACTTAAGTACCACAACTCCAGGGAGTAAAATCCAGGGGAGGGCTGGCATATTTTGGCCTGGAGGGCAAGTACAATCAAGGGGCCAATTTCTATTATCACTCCTCCAGCCCAATGTCTCAGTGCACTACTTTTGTTATTTTTTTTAGCTGCCGTTAACATTATGAATTAAGGCAACATTATAATGTTGGTACACTAGCTGCTTTTATTTTGAAACATGACTATCCCTTTAAGGACAGATTGAAAAATGAAAATATAAATTGTTTAGGAATTTTAAGTAGTTTGCAGTGAATTGGTTACCAAAAAATTATTTTGCACCATGGCCCTCAATCATGCAATCCAATTAATTCAGCTCTTGCAAGAAAGGAAAAAAAATGATTGGGGACAGACCTGTGCAATTATAAAATGGGGATATTTTCAGAAGAAAAGTAGAGTAATTCTGGAGCACACACAGTAGAGGACACATAATTCCCAACATGTCCATTGATTCAAATAGGACATTTAATCTGTTGAATGCTAGATGTCCAACAATTTACTGGGGAACTCATTCGTAATCAAGGTGTTACAAACTCTATTTAAATCAATGGGAAGATTTAGTTCTCCCCTATGGTGCTAATGGTTTACCCCAGAACTCCTCCCCTTTATTTTGAAAATATGTCCCAATATCTAGTTTATAATGCTGTAACATTATGGGCTGTATGTTCAAAAGAAAAATGGAAGTATTCTGGGGCATTTTAACCCCTTGAGTGCAAGAGAGGTCTCCAAAGCATTGCAAACCAATATATTAGAGACCTCTAGAATTCAAGTGGTTAAAATCCCCATTTAAATCAATGGGGATTTTTGGAATGTGTAGTTTAGCAACAATTTACAAATTAAACATTGAGCTTTAACGTGGTTTTTGTGGCCCTTTGCTCATTTTAACTGGCCCCTGTGATGCTAACACAAATGTATTTTCTTTCTTCTCCAGTTAAAGTGCACACATTCTAATGTCTCCTAGTGCACTTCACTTTGACTGAAGCAGAAGCTTTTATCAAAGTAACAAAATACAGTCTTGAAACACTCTAAGGTGCTTTGTATTTTACATGGTTGACAAGAGCTTTCAGATGGTGACATGACGAGATCAAAATTCAATAAATCATGAGTAAATATAGGGAATGTATGTGTAGGTACCTCTTCATCATCAAGACTGTAAATATCCCTGATATTAAATCTCAACTAATCCCAAATGTGGAATTCAGTATAAGCATGGAGCAGAAATGGGCATGCTGTTGTTGTAGTACATCATCTTCAACAGTCAGCTGAGGATTATGGGATTTGCAGTCCAACAGTAACTAGAGAACTGCAACTTTCTGAACCCCGAGGGGAGCAAACTGAATTCCTTATAAAGTTCTCCAAGTCAGACTGTACATGTGACATTACTGCTGTTCAGATGATTATATGACATTGTGGTATGAGTGCCATAAACAAATCCTTCTTGTAGTAATTATTTCTGATGATGTAAAGGTATGCAAGCAATTTATCAAAGTAGTGGGGAATGTAAGAAGGGTTCTGGGTTGTATCTCTAGGAGCATTAGTAGCAGAAAGATGGAAGTGGTCATGTCACTCTACAGATCTCTGGTCAGAATTCACATGGAGTATTGTGTAAAGTACTGGAGACCCCATCACCAAAAGCATATATAACTTCTGGAGGGAGAAAAGGGCTACTAAAATGGTGAATGTTTACACCATAAAAAATTATCAGGAAAGACATGTGAACCTGTTACTATCACATTCCATGAAGAACTGCTGCCAGTGCCTCTCCTTACCCATATAATGCAATTAAATTACTGTTTAAAGTGTAGGAGAGAGATGAAATAAAGTCCAGTAAGGGTCCATCTTCGTGATATTGTAGTGATATGGACCAATATCCATGTCTTCACTATCTTACCTCTGTGACCACACCTCAAAAAGCCTACATTGTCATGCCTTCTTCGTGTAATTACCTAATTTATTTTGTTTCACTATTCCCTTCATCAATAGCTCATTTGCATCTTGAAATTTGCTTTCAAGATCTATTTTCTTATTCTAAGGGCCTGTTGATATGTTAATGTCACTATTCACCTCATGCACTAAGTTCAAATAGCTGGAGACACTGTTGAAGCTCACAAATTTGCCTCCTTTAGGCTGGTGATTTGGGGATCCTGTCATAGTTTACTATGCCTGCCTCCCACTCCTTCCTTACAGTTATCTCTTCTTCCTCCTGGCATATAAGAAGTGACAGGATGGAGGAGAACTGGGCTACACAATATAATGATAATCCCACCTCAGTCCTCTGTGTACAATAATCAAGCCTACCATGTGTATAGCAGGCTTACTTAATGTTCTGACATATGTCAGGAGGGAGAAGTTATCAGATTCTTTGACCCTTTGAGTTCCACTGTCATGCCCAATACCTTGTTAAGTTTTACCTCCCTTGGCCTCTCTCTTTGCTCTGCTGGTCTTTTTCTATCCTAATAACTTGACCTCCCTATTATCTATTTTTACTTCCACATTTTTTCCCCTTTCCTTACCCGTTCACTGTCTTTCCTCCCAATTCCCCTCTCTTTCCATGTGCCCCTCCCTCCTCTCCTCAACAGTATTTAATTCTCCCCAGGTATTCTTGTTCCCAATAATTCCTTTTTTACCCGGTTTCAGTTTGTGAAGTACAAGGTTAATACTGGTGCCGGGAGCAGATCAAAGTCTTTGCAGTGCAGAGATAAGATCAGACCGTGCTGGTATAGGTCAAGCTATACAAGGGTAAATCAGATTATGCTGGGACACATCAGTCTGTGCTGTGGCAGATAGACTGTGCTGGGGCAGGAAGGGCTGTAGGTTCCATTAAGTGCATTGTGTGGGCTTTCCTATCAAGAGTTCAAGAAGAATAGTACAAACAAAAGTATAGGCAAACTGACTTAATCTGCTCTGGAGGAGGTTTACCGTTACTTTAAAAGACACTGCTATGCATGCATACCATTACAAAACACCAGCAGATTTACTCCAACATTATAGGTCAAAAATCAGTGTTTCTCCCCTCCCTTTGCATACCTAATTCATAGTGCATATGGTGAACTATATCAAAACTTAGTGCATCTCTCCCAAGGAGAACTATAGGTGAACATTCTGGACACCAAATGCAACATTTAACCCTCTGAGTGCCAGAGGGGTACGCAATGCTTTGTCTCTGGCACTCAAAGGGTTAAACCGCCATAACTTTGAAATGACACATTTTACAACATTGGGAGTACCCTTGTTTACTCAGCAGGAAAAGCCCTATAATGTATGTTTTTTCATAAAAAGTTTATTGCTGCTTTAACTGCTAAAGAGTTTTCATTTCCTTTTGGTGAATTAAATACACTACAGGCAATGAAGCCCTAGATCTCTTATGTGATGCAGTGGGTTATGTCACTAATCTCCTAGTGTGGGCGCAGTTGGGCTGCACACTGCACTAACAACACATCGATATGGCCCAGGTCTTTTGGGAACTATCAAGTCCCCTGGCAGAGAGTAAAGGAATTCTCTTCTTTAGCAAGGTCACTATTCATAAAAACACACATAGCCATGTGGATGAAGCAGAATTGTATTTCAGTCTTTGGAGACATATAATATTGTATCAAAATATTTACAATTAGTGCATACAATACATGTTTATTTAATTCCACAAAAAAAGCAGTAGCCCCACGTGAAATATACAATGCCCATTAATTGCAGTATGATAATAAGTAAAAGAAGCCCTTTTCTACCCAAGTACGTACATAGAAAAGATTTAGCATGTGGTGGTTCTTGGAGGGGAGCATGGATTTCTCACTTTATCATTCTATAGGTTTTAATTTGATTTAGGTCATGAGGCCCAGTCAGTATGCACCCTAGAACAAGCCATCTGTCAGTGTGATTAGAGGCTTCCTTACATTCTAGTTAATAAAATGACTGATGAATGAGGAACTAACTAATTACAATAGGGTCGTAAAGCTCATCCATCTTAACTTTATGGATCTTCTAGAAACAAGAAGTTAAATGCTTTTAGTAGGGTGTATATATATAAAGGGCATTTATGAGTATATATATATATATATATAAATAAGTGTGGTCCCATAATTTGTCACATGAATCCAAGCAGTCCTAATGATAGATTCACTACAACACTTATAGGCAACCTGGTACCCACCAGCTGTAGTAGACTGCAACTCCCATCATTCCCAACCAGCAGTTGTCTGGCTGGGTATGATGGGTATTGTAGTCTCAGCAGCTACAGTGTCTCAGGTTGGCCATCCCTGCACCAGAATGCAATGCAAGATTTGCACGGGAATCCAGCTTCTTTCTGCAAAATTCATACAAAACATTTGATGACATTTTGTCAGATGTGAGCGTTCTATTGGTTTGATGTTTGACTTGTCTTCTGTAGTGGGCAGACTTTGTAAATGAAGCCCAGTATACCCCAATTGGAGTCAATGGAAGACAGAGCTGAATTTACATACCAGGCACTCTTAACCATTTGAGTGCAGAGGGGTAAGCAACGCTCTGGCACTCGAAGGGTTAACCCTACCCATGGTCACACACCCTGCTCCTTGCATGACTTCACCCATAGCGCAATCCATTGATGACTGGCAGAGAAAATGCTCTTACTATATAACATTCAACAACAAAAAAAAAAGCTCTTTACCACTTGGCAGATTGGAGAACCTATGGCACAATGCTTTAAAATGCTTTGGAGACATTCTTAGCATCCAGTGGGTAAATAATGGCCAGCAAAGTGTATGTAAACTGGTGAATAAACTAGCTGCCATAAACCAAGAGGAGGAGTCTGCAGGTATCTGGGATTGCTCTATAAACTCCCACAACTCGGAATGTGGGTGTGGCCAACACTGAAGAGCTTCCCTTCCCCTTTCTAGGTGGTTTTCTACGCTGCCTGAAGGCAAATCTGCCCTGATAGATGATGATGAACAATGTCCCAACAGTTACCCAGCATTCTTCACTATAGAAAAACTATCCTCCATGCACTGAACTCAGGGGTGGGCAATCTGAGACTCTCCAGCTAGGGATGATGGGAATTAAAGTTCTCAACACCTGGAAGGCCTGAGTGCCCACCTCTCAGTTAACCCCTAGAGATGTTATCAATGCTTTGGAAATTAATGTATTTGATATGTCTTTAGTATCCATGGTAAATGTTACAAGAAATTATTGTGTTCTCTTAAAGGGATAGGAATACTTAGTATATAAAACATATATACTGTAGAGTTTATCATCCTGAATAAAACAAGGGTACTACCACCGCTAAGAGGTGTTTTATTTCATAGTTCTTGCAGCTCAAACATGGATTTTTTAGGTGCAATATCTCAGTGGCCTGAAATGTTACAGTGGTGCTGTTGCTATACCATCCTGTGGAGATGTATGTTCATCTGACCAGAGCTTTCCATAGGATGGTGTAGCAGGTCACTGAGCTGCAATAATAATACAGTTGGGAGTACCATTGATTTAGTCAGGAGGATAAACCGTACAATATATATATTTTTCTGTATAAAGTGTTACTATCCCTTTAAGTGTGATAATACAGATCACTAATACTTTTTATTTACAGACATACATTTCTATTGGTTTCTACATTTTCCCAGACTTAAAACACATATTTAGCACAAACATCTTGGTCCCTCAGAAGTCTATGCATCAAAGCATTGCTCTATTACTCTTTAATCCACATGTGTTCCTATGCATGAAAATGAGTGGTCTTTCTGGCACAGCTGCAACTGTTAAAGGGATAGTAATGTTTCACAAAAACAGCAGCTCCAATTAATCTTCATAGTATTTGAGCCATAGAAAGTGTTATTTCTATACTGTCAGAGTTGTACTTCAAGAGTAATTCAGTGATAAAGTATTTCCCTCCCACCTCTTTTACCTAGTGTAAGCCACCTCCCCTCAGATGTGGAATCTGGTCCATAGACCAGGCAACTCACAGTATGGGACAATCTTCTTCCTGTGAGAACAATGAAAACTCTTCCCACCTTGACAGGTTTTTCCCTTATCTTGATTGAAGATTGTCCCTCTCTGTGATCCACCTGAACACCTCCTTGCTGCTCTCAGATGAGCATTTACATCAGTAAAAGGGGCGGGAGGGGGATACTTTCTCATTCAATTACTCTTGAACTACAACTCTGACTGTATTGAAATAACACTTTCCATGGCCCAAATACTATGAAGATTAATTGAAGCTGCTTTTATTGTGAAACATTACTATTCCTTTAAATGTTATGATTCAGTCTGTATCGTTTCTATGTAATTTGCTGCTATATTTTCATCTCACATCCAGCAGTATTACACAAAAAGGGTAATTTCTCCAATTTTGACATTTACGCTACTTTAATACATATGAACCTATGGCTATGTTTCATACAAGGTTCAAACAATATGAGATATGTATGAATAAAAAAGTGGAACAATTTCTAATTTAGGGCAAACCAATTGCAAAATATTTACAAAATGATCATCTTAGATGTTAGCGAGGTCTCTACCACAAGTCTTATCAGCGTGGTGGAGAACCCTCTTTTGCATTAAAGTGTTTAAAAGTCCCATTAAAATCAAGTGGTGATTTGGAGAATTCTGATTTGTCCCCTGAGGTGCAGTTGGTTTGAAAATTGTAAGGTGTAGCACCATTTGCTAATTAAGGTCAGTACAGCACTGAGAATTTTATTACATCGGTTTTCTTAAATATATATTGTCAATATCCCCTACACCAGGAGTGTCCAAGTTCAGTCCTCAAGGGCCACCAGCAGTACAGGATTTAAGGATTTCCCTGATTAAGCAGAGTTGAGTCAGTCAAAATGAATGAGCCACTGACTAACTCATCTATGATTAATCAGGGAAATCCTTAAATCCTGGCCTGTTTGTGGTCCTTGAGGACAGAACTTGGACAGTCCTGCCCTAAACTATGCATCTGCTGGTCTTTTGGGTAACATGATACATAGGCAGTTCTGAATTAAGTTTCCAAATGGGAAAACAAATTCAAAATGAATAGGACCACTTTAAGAATACACTCGCATAAACACAGGTGGTTCGATTCTATGAACAGGATGATCTAACTTAAATACTGACTGATTTATAAGTACTCATGTGAGGATATCCTTAAAACCTGCCCTTATACGGCTTACTAGGACCAACTAAGATCCTATTAATTAGCCCTTCATTTCCATCAGAACCAACTGATCCATTCAGCAATATGGTGGTTCTAATGCTTTAAAATAAAACTGCAGTACTTAGAAGAACCCACTAGATGTCTCCATAACATAATGGTTTACAAAGCGTATTCTGTCAGAAATACCTTCTCAGCTACTGTTTAACCCTTTGAGTGCCAGTGGTTTACTCAACATATTTCTCTGCAATGCATTGTATTCCCCTGGCAGTAAAAGGGTTAAATAAATAAAACATGTTAAAACATATTTTGCTTATTTTATTAAGAATAAACAATTTTTTGTTGATTCAAAGCAAATGCTCTATCTACAATTTTCATTAACGATTAAACTAATGAGCACAAATGCAACTGGACTAGGTCATGGTGAATTGTTCCGCAAAAATGTGAACTCGGGTTCTAGAGAGGTCTCTGATGCATTGTGAAGCAATTTGAGATATCTCTAGATTTCAAGGGGTTAATATTTAGTGATAAATATTAGTTGTTAATAAATTCTAAATATAAGCAAATTGCCTGTATTTTTTAAACCCGTTTTTGATTTGGAATTTTATTTTTTTCTGTGCTATAATATAAAAGTTTTTTGTTTGACTCATTTCATGAAGAACACAATAGAATTGGCCCACAGCACTTGACATCATTATAGAAGTGGAATAAGTGCCTGTGTGCTTGTCATCTGTGGGACGATGTCACTTTTGGGATACAAGTGGATCACATGCTATGTAGTTAAACATGAAAATGTCTACTTCTTCCGTAGGACTAGGTAGAGGATCCCAACAATAAAGCTTAAGCAGAAGCAGATCCAAGCCAAGATGAAGCAGTATCCATGATAAAAGCCTGAACCGGAACTGTTTGCAAATCTGGCCGTATAGATAGAAACGGCAATGAGAATACACAGCCCTGTAAGAGAGAGAGATGGTACAATCAAGTAGAGATCAATATGCAATATGTTGTGATATGTCGAGTGAGTGTGTGTGTGTGTAGACTGTGTATGTGTGTGGTGGAATATGTGTCAGAATGTGTATTAGAAAGTGCATGTATGTGTGTGTGTGTGCATGCTAGTTTGTATGTGTTTGTTACATGTGTGCATGGTAGATTATGTGATAGTATGTGCTTGTGAGAGGGCATGTGAGCATGTGTGTGTGTAAGAGAGTACGTGTCAGAAAGTGCTAGTGAAACAGAGGGAGTGTCTGTGCGTTAGTGTGTATCTGTGAGAATGTGTGTGATACAGTATGAGTTAGAATGTGCATGTCTACTTACCTGGGGAAGCATGAAAGACTGTGGCATGTTTGAGAGTGAGAATGTGCGTGTCCATTTGTGAATGAGAGAGAGCAAGGTGTGTGTGACAGTGTTTATTTGTTATTTGAACATTTATACTTCTCATGCTAAAGTATAAAACATAAATGCTGGAGGTCTCTAAAGCATTGCAATGCGTTGGAGGCGACTCTAGCATTCAGGGGTTAACAGTGTTATTTACATCGGTAGGAATGTTATCATTCTGTATTGGCCCCCCAATGTGTAGCTTGCACCAGAACTGCAATACATTTCCTTAAGGGGAACTATACTAGTTAGGCTAATAAGTTACTAAATAGAGTGACTAGCATGGATAGCTGTGTCATTTTTTTTTTTTTTATCGTGGTTTGGATAAAATGAAGTGTTTAAAAATGATCTGTGCCCTTACTTCCTTACAGACTGTGGGTACAGCTTTGCACCCCAGTCTGTCACTCTTCCTCTGCTCCTCTCCCATGTAGCGTCTGGATCCAGCCTCCTCCAATGACGGAGGATTTCTCCTTGTAAGCTGGAGCGCCCTCATTGGCTAGAGAGTGACTTGTCAAACTTGATTGCATTTTAAGAAAAAGTGAGTAAAAATATAGATTTGGGTGCTTCGGTTGATGTGATCTATTTAGACTTTGCCACACAAAAGGTTACTGTATAAATTAAATGAAATAGGCTTAAAGGCAAACATCTGTGAGTGGAAGGAAAATTGGCTGAAAGATAGAATGCAAAGAGTGGTGGTAAATGGGAAGTTCTCCAATTGGATAAACGTGATAAGTGGAGTACCTCAGGGATCTGTCCTGGGACCTCTTATTTTTAATTTGTTTATTAATGATCTCCCAGTGGGCACAGGGAGCCATGTATCAGTGTTTGCTGATGACACAAAATTAAGTAAGGTAATAAAGTCTGAACTGGAGGTGTCTTTATTACAAGAGCATTTGGACAAATTGGGTAACTGGGCAGGCAAATGGCAAATGAGATTCAGTATAGACAAGTATAAAGTTATGCATTTTGGGTTAAACATATAGTTTAAATGGTGATGATTCTTTGGGGAAATCTACTAATGAAAAGGATTTGGGAGTAATGGTAGACAATAGACTTAGCAATAGTGCGCAATGCCTTCTGGCAGCTCCAAAGGCCAATAAGATATTGGCATGCATTAAAAGGGGTATTGACTCACGGGAGGAGGATATTATTCTGCCTCTTTATAGGTCCATGGAAGTCCCCACCTTGAATATGCAATTCAGTTCTGCGTGCCTTTTCAGAAAAAGGACATTATGGAACTAGAGAAAGTGCAGAGGAGGGCTACAAAACTAATAAGGGGAATGGAAAGTTTTAGTTATGAAGAAAGGAGTCTCAGAGGGGATGTGATTACATTATATAAATATGTTCAGGGCTCATACAAAAGGCTCTCCAAAGACCTGTTCATTAACAGAACAGTATAAAGGACAAGGGGTCACCCGCTTAGACTTGAGGAAAGGAGATTTCTTCTGCAGCAGAGGAAGGGATTCTTTACAGTAAGGACAATAAAGGTATGGAATTAATTGGGATTACTATTTATTTAGTGCTTGTTGATCCAAGGAGAAATCTGATTGCCATTTGGAATCAAGAAGGAATTTCCCCCCCCATTTAAAGCAGAATTTGCTGTAATGAGTTTTTTTTTGCCTTCTTTTGGATCAACAGTGGTAAACAGGAATAGGGAAAGGGTTGAACTTGATGGACGCAAGTCTTTTTTCAACCTAAACTACTATGTAACTATGTCCTAGACAAGTGCATCCAGAGATCTTTGTCTGTAGCACTATGAAAGCAGAGACTGTGCAACAATATAAAGAGAATGCACTGTAAAAAAGTCAGAGACACATACTAATGTATTATATCAACTTTTTCATAGAAGACACTACCCCTTTAAAAAGCAAGAACCACATGAAGACTTACAGCACACCAGCATCAGGGCTCCAGTGATGTAGAATCGACATCCCTTTTCTAGAGTGAATAGCTGTCCAATGAAAGCAAATAGAGCAAAGCAGGAGAAGATAATAGCCAGGATCATGAAGGCTTCAACTGCTCTCATGGAAGGTGCTAGAAAAGAGAAATGAAACATTAAGGTTGATGTATACAAGGGCAGAACCCTCACTTGTGTTCTATTGCCCCTAACAAATCAGAGTGAAGTCAGACTTTAGCAAACCAATAATGATGAATGTTTGTGACTCTTGTACATATGATAATATTGGTGTGTGCGTTGGGGGGGGGCAGCTTGCTTTCCTCCTGCCACTGCTGAGCTTTAATTCCCATCATTCTCAGATGGCCTTTAGCTGAACACTGATGGGTACGTTCAAGTGACTTATCCAGAGATTATCTCCTCCAAGCTCCCCTGATGCTGTAACTTGAATCAGTTATGAAATGTATCAGAAGGGAGTGAGTGCATGTGCAGGGTGTTTGCTATTGGGGTCTCAAGTCAAGAGCTATTGCATGAACGTACTTCTTGCATTTATTTAACTTTATTGTAGTCATTTTGCAATATTTACTTTGATAACTGTATTCCAGACTTCATATAATTCTGGATATTGCTACATTTAACCCCTCACTACAATTATGACAATAGTTTAAAGTGCGCCTGTAATTTTATGACTCCTACTTAGGGGCATTTGCTCCTTTAAGGACCAGAGAGGTGAACACTTTGCAATGCAATGCTTTGCACACCCCTCTGGTTCTTAACCCTTTGAGTGCCAGAGGGGATTTATTCTTGTGTAGTCCACCCTTTGCCAAGGGTCTAACTCAGGTTCCAAACAGCCCCGGTTTTACAGAAAGGAATCTATTTAATCTTGAGGTCAGATGGACAGGGTGGTGTTAGGCTGTTCATAGTGAATAGCACACTTATGTAGCTGCTTTCCCCATAATCAGACTACAGCTAAAATGAACCCTTTGAGTACCAGAGAGGTATCCAATACATTGTGTTACCAAGCATTGGATACCTCTCTGGTGCTCAAAATGGTTAAGAGTGTTGTAAATGTTTACCATTACCTGGGACCTTAATACAGAACTGTGCTTCATCGGGTCCTAAAACTATCCTTCTCCTATTGCTCCACATAACTACTACTTCCACTTTTAAGTCCGTGTAGCCATTTTGTTCAATGTACACCTATTTCCGACATAAATGCTACGTATGAATGCTTTTTTGTTCCATATAACTACTCCCTACAATTCCCACTACAGCTCAGCATAATCTCATATATATTACTATATATCAGGGCTCAAAATTTCCACTCGCCACTAGCCAATGGCGAGTGAAAATGTAGCCCTGGCAAGTAGAAATTCAGCCCTGGTGGGTATACTATGGCTTGCAGTGGCGAGTAACTTTTCAGGTCTGGCTAGTAGCAAAGGACTTATAACTCTCCCTATTGCTTCATATAGCTCCTCCTTATTAAAAAAATGGAGGAGGGCCTGCTCTTGGCCTGAAGCCAACATAAGGTGCCATGCCATGCCTAGCCTTCCTCTTCTCCTCTGCTTTAGGAAGGGTGAGCTCATCAAGGGAAGAATAATAGGAGGTGGTCTCTCCCTCTTCCTGGCTGTGGGAAAGATAGAATGGATGACAGGCAGGTTGTATAGGGTCATGTGACAAAAATGGGAGGAGTTAGAGCTATAAAAGTGGCTGTTAAGGCAAGTTATGGTATTTTTGCTTTGCTTTTTTTGAAAACCCACCCACCCTAACCTTGTATCTTCTCTCTCTTAGATCTGCAGCAGGAGTAGCGTCTGCTACAGAAGAGGCCATGCTCAGGTCTACGTCTTCTCGGGGCAGGTAGACTCAATCTAGGGCCTTTGTGGGCGCTCCCGAGCCCAGCCAGTGTGGCTAGCCAGTTGTTGCTTCTGGTGCACGGACTCTGGCTAGACAGTCAGGTTTCTTAGGGCAGGCTATTGCCAGTATGCACTGAGGTTAAGGAGAGGCATGGGTGGGTAAGCTGTGGTGGATCTGCTTACCCTACTCATCTTCTTGGTTATGTTTTGAGGTAGCTGCCTCTAGGGGTCATGGGCATGGAGTGGCCCAGCACCCACCCTCGGTGGGTTTGGGTGGGTGTCCCTGGGGTCCCTTTAATAGGTCAAATCCCTTTAATAAAGCTGTGAAAAGGGGGGGGGGTATGTGGGAAGGGAAGTGTCACAGGCATTAGCTCATTATTTCTCCTAGTGACCCATATGTCCTCCCTTTATAACACCTTCTATTGCTCCAAATAGCTCCTCCCCTTAACTGATCCTATAGTGCCATAAATTCTTTTAACTCATTCTGTTGCTCTGTATAACGCCTCCTTATAATTGGACTTACGGATCCATAAATCTTCTCCTTGTAACTCCTTCTATTTCCCCATGAAGCTCTGCCTTTCACTGCTAGCTACATCTCTATATTGACACCATGCAATATCTTACTATTGAGGGCAACTAAGCATTTTTTTTAAATTAATAAACAGTGTTTTGTGCTATTTGTATAAACCTCAATCATAGCTTACCATTGCCGCTAGGAATAATATCAAAAATACTTGTGCATTTTCCATCCACACATGCCAGCCATATGCCTAGTGATCCAGATATTCGACTTTGTAACCAAACCTAAAATAAAATTAATATATTCAGTATATATTCAAAATACCAGTATCTAATTTTTGCAGTTCTGTGAAAAGTCAAGGATAAAAACATATTCAAGTAGATCATTAAAGGGACAGTAATGTCTCATAAAAAATATCCTCCTTTTGTAGTTAAAAAAAAATAAATTATTTGAAGCAACTCCCATCTCCCAACCTCCATGTTTTGAGGTTCCTCCCTCCTTCCCCTTTTCCTGATGTCAGCTGTAAAGCTGACAGCAAAGAGATTCGAGTCAGCCGACTCGAGGAGGCTCTTCAGCAGAGACTAAACGCATTATCATACCTGGGTAGTTTTGAAACAGGGCTACCCGGAGGGTAACCCTGTCAGTGCCCAGGGGGAGGAAAACGATGCAAATTGCGTCATAAAGGGGTGGGGCTTCGTCAGGGGGGCGGGCCAAAAACCCACAACCCCCCCTGCAAAACGCATGTAAGAGGGCGGAGAGTGGGAGGAACTGGGCGGGATGGAGCACAAGTGGGCAGAGTTTCTACTTAAACTCTGCCCACCCGGTGATTCACACATTGCGCTGGAGACCTGGTAATTCACTTTGAAATCCGGAGTCTCTGGGGCAAAACCGGAGAGTTCCCAGGTATGCGCATTATTTAAAAAGAACTACTTCATTTGAATAGTCTACAAAGTGTGCTTGCAAACCAGGCACACTTTGCAGACCTTTCCAATGAAGTAATTCCCTGGACCAGGATCTCCTGCTGACAGCAGTGGTTTGAGAGATGGGAGTTGCTTCAAATAATTTTTTTTTCAGCTACAAAATGAGAATAAATTTTTTATGCGACATTAGTGTCCCTTTAATCAATACTACATGTCTGTGGGCTTCAACCTAACTATGTATTCACTATAATATAGGATCAGGTGCTGGGAGAATTGTAAACAAGATATTATTAGGGATATTAGTATGCCTTTATTTTGTGTATTTTACATTATCCAGTAGAAGCTTACAGAAAAATTATAGTTAATACAGTTTATCATTAGTGTCAAAGGACATAATTGATCAGTGACCTGTGCCCTGAAAGACTGAGTTTGGATACTTGCTGGAAAAATAGAATAAGTATATTGTGTGTGGTATAGTGTGGTAAGGGAGAGGTTAAAAACAAATGTCTTTGGGTTTTGTTTTCCCTCTCTTTGCTGTGATACAAGAAAATAATTGAAGTCTGGTGTGGTGGGAGTGACTGCTGTGTTTGTAATTGGTGGATTCCTGGCTTATATAGCAGATACATAGTGAATACTTGAACGTGTGAATCTTGCCTCAGTGTGTAAGTGCAGAAGTGTGGTAAGTGTGGGAATTTAAACAGGGGAATTCAAGTGCAGAAGTGTGGTAAGTGTGGGAATTTAAACAGGGAAATTCAAATATAGGGGATTACACAGGGGAACACTTTTATCAATCTTATTGTGCAGCTATTTTTTGCCTACCTTTTAGCTTGTGGTAACTGACACATATGAGTGGTAGCATGATTGTCCATTTAACTCAGTGCACAAACTGTCATATGTTTGCACACCTGGGTGCATACCTCTGTGACAGATGTGAGCAAGTGGTCTCTCTGGAAGCTCGTATTAGAGATCTGGAGGGGCAGGTTGCAACACTGAGAGAGACGGCCAATCTTGAGAGGGGTCTGCTGACTGAGCAGAAGGAAGCAGTGGTAGGTAGTTCTGGGGGTGGAGACTGCACAAAGAAAGAGCAGGTAGCCAGATGGGTTACAGTTAGACATAGCAAGGGGGGGGGTTGGACAGAGGAATAGGGTGGACACTCCTGTGTTTACTAACCCTAACAGATTTGCTACATTGAGTAATGATGTTGGGGATGCTGACACACGAACGTCTTTGTTGGAGAGAACTGTTCTCTCTAACAGCCGGGTGAACAGCCCCTCTAGTACGGATGGGATCCAGGACTCTGGCAGACCTAGACAGATGGTGGTGGTAGGGGATTATTTTATTAGGAAGACAGACAGGGTAATCTGTCGCCAAGATCGCCACAATTGTACAGTTTGCTATCTCCCGGGAGCTCGGGTTCGACATGTGGCTGATCGGGTTGATAGACTGTTGGGGGGGCTGGGCATGACCCGGCTGTTATGGTACATTTTGGTACTAATGAAAAAAGTCAGTGGAAAATGGAGGTCCATTAAGAAGGATTTCAGGGACCTATGATATAAGCTTAAGCAGAGGACCTCTACGGTAGTATTTTCTGAAATACTACCTGTGCCACGCACTACATTAGAAAGGCAACAGGAGATTAGGGAGTTAAATGTGTGAATAAAGACTTGGTGTAAGCAGGAGGGGTTTGAGGAGGGAGCTGCAACACAGACTGGGGAAGGTAGTATAATTGAGGAAATGGGATTAGAGAAGGGGCATGGGGGTGGGGAAGGGGAATGGGCTAGTTCATGTAATAGGGAGTTGCCATTGTTACAGCCTGATAAAAGACAAATGCATTTGACAAAGAGCAAAATCTTTAGGAATGGCAAAAAGATAAAATGTATGCATGCAAATGCTCGCAGTCTGGCTGGTAAGATGGGGGAACTAGAAATTATTGCAGTACATGAGCAGTATGATCTGATTGGAGTGTCTGAAACCTGGTTAGATGATACGTATGACTTGGCAGTCAATCTAGAGTGTTATTCACTTTTTAGGAGGGACAGGGTTAATAAAATGGGAGGAGGGGCATGCCTATATATAAAGCGGGCTTTAAAACCTAGTTTAAGGGAAGATATAAATGAAGGGTCCAATGAAAAGGTAGAAGCCTTGTGGGTTGAAATACACACTGGGGGCACACATAATAAAAAGATATTGGTGGGGATTTGCTACAAGCCACCTAATGTTGGGGAGTTGGATGAAGGCCAACTTTTACTGCAAATGGAAAAGGCTGCTAGGTCAGCAAAGTTAATTATAATGGGAGATTTCAACTATCCTGAAATTGACTGGAGCAATATGACTTCCGGCACAACAAAGGGAAATATATTTCTAAGTATGATAAATGATAATTTTATGTCCCAACTAGTAGAGGAGCCAACTAGAAAAGAGGCCTTGCTTGACCTAGTGCTCTCAAATGATTCTGACATGATAATCAATGTACAAGTAAGGGGACATTTGGGCAGCAGTGACCACATTATGGTATCCTTTGAAGTTTGTTATAAGAAACCCAATAGCAAGGGTTTAACCAAAACATTCAATTTCAAAAAGGCTAGTTTTACAAAGTTAAAAGAAGTGTTAAAGGATATCCAGTGGGATGTAATTTTCAAAGATAAAAATGCACAAGAATCAAGGAATGTATTTAAAATGCTCTTTTGCAAATATACACGTCAATATATACCATTGGGGAATACGCACAAGAGAAGTAAAGCGAAACCAATATGGCTAAATAATGTGGTTAGCAGGGGGATGAGAAATAAAAAACAGGCTTTTAAAGTGTTTAAGTCAAACGGGTCAGATGCATCATTTAAAAAATATAAAGAATGTAATAAAATCTGCAAACAAGCAATTAAGCTAGCTAAAATAGAAAATGAGAGAAACATTGCAAATGAGAGCAAGAAAAACCCTAAACAATTCTACAAGTATATTAATAACAAAAAAGTTAAGGTTGATATTGGTCCTCTTAGGACTGAGACAGGTGAATTGATTAGTGAGGATAAAGTTATGGCTGACACCCTAAATACGTTCTTTGCTTCAGTATATACAAAGGAAGCAGCAATGACAAGCTATGGGTAAACAGACAAAACACGGAATTTCCTCCAACATCTACATGGCTTACTGAGGACAAGGTCCAAAAGAGACTGGAAAGGGTTATAGTGAATAAAGCGCCTGGACCGGACGGTATACACCCAAGGGTACTTAAGGAACTTAGTTCAGTAATAGCAAAACCATTATACTTAATATTTATTGATTCACTTTCATCAGGCATGGTGCCCTGTGATTGGAGGAAAACTGATGTAGTTCCATTGTTTAAAAAGGGAGCAAGACCCAAAGCAGGAAATTATAGACCTGTGAGCTTGACTTCCATAGTGGGTAAGATACTAGAAGGGTTATTAACTGACAGTATTCAGAACTATGTGAAGACAAACAATATCATTAGTAGGAATCAGCATGGTTTCATGAAGAACAAATCATGTCAGACTAATTTACTTGCATTTTATGAAACAGTGAGTAGTAATTTGGACAGGGGAATTGCTGTTGATGTAGTATACTTGGATTTTGCAAAAGCCTTTGATACAGTGCCTCACAACAGGTTACTGCATAAATTAAAAGGCTTCGGTTTTGGCGGTGTTATCTGTACATGGATTGAGAACTGGTTAACTGATAGATGACAGAGAGTTTTTGTAAATGGAACTTTTTCAAATTGGTCTAAGGTTATAAGTGGGGTGCCGCATGGTTCAGTCCTGGGACCAATGCTTTTTAATTTGTTTATTAATGATGTAGAAGTGGGAATTGAAAGTAGCACCTCAATCTTTGCTGATGACACTAAACTATGTAAGGAAATATATACAGAGCTGGATGTTTTTTCCCTACAGAAGGATTCAGATAAACTAAGTGAATGGGCAGAAAAGTAACAGATGTCATTTAATGTAGATAAATGTAAGGTTATGCATTTGGGCTGTAGAAACAAACTTGCTACATATACTTTAAATGGGAAACAGCTTGGGAAATCCTCATTAGAGAAAGATTTAGGAGTACTGATAAACAATAGACTTCACAGCAGTGTGCAGAGTCACTCAGCTGCTGCAAGAGCAAATAGAGTACTAGCCTGCATAAAAAGAGTTGTAGAAGCAAGGGATGCTAATATTATCCTACCTCTGTATAAATCCTTGGTTAGGCTTCATCTAGAATATGAAGTAAAATTTTGGGCACCTTTTCTAAAAAAAGACATTACTGAACTGGAAAAGGTGCACAGACGTGCAACAAAACTGATAAAGGGATTGGAGGATCTGAGTTACAAAGAGAGGCTAGCCAAACTGGGTTTGTTTACATTAAAGAAGAGACGTCTAAGGGGTGATATGATTACCATTTACAAATACATTCAAGGTCAATACAAATAACTATCCAATGAATTATTTATGCAAAGAGCTGAGCTAAGAATGAGAGGCCATCCATTAAGACTAGAGGAAAGGCGCTTTCGACTAAAACAAAGGAAGGGATTCTTTACAGTAAGGGCGGTAAGGCTATGGAATCCTTTGCCTCGGGATGTTGTGCTTGCAGATAATGCAACTGCATTCAAAAAAGCAATGGATGCCTATCTAGCACAGAAAAATATTGACAATTATGACAGATGGCTTCACAGCAAATAGGATATTGATTCTGGGAACTATTTGACTACCAATTGGAGTAAGGAAGGAATAATTCCCCCCCACACATACACACACACTTGGGACTAGATTGGAAATGGCTCCAGAGGGCTTTTTTTGCTTTTCTCTGGATCAGCAGGGGTGTTTTTGGCATGGGCTGGACTTGATGGACGCATGCCTTTTTTCAGCCTTATCTTCTATGTATGTTACTATGTATGTTACTAAAGATGCTTCTAATTATGCTTTGTAATGCACTTTCCAACCCACCCAACTTTCTTTGCATATATTTCATCCTTAAAGGAACATCAACACCTAAACATCAACTGTGGTTTTTTATACCGTAATTAAATATCTAATACTTCATGCTAGGATTTGTAAAATTTCTTTGTTTGTTTTGTTTGGCCTAAAATCTAGTCTTACGGATGCTCTATGGGACAGCCATTTTTTATCTTTGAAAAAAGGTACATGGGGCAAATCATTAGGGTACGATGGGGTTATTATTAAGAGGTTTTAATTCTCCTTTAACAAAATTTACAATTGAACATAAATACCCAACTTAATTAAAAAAAAAAAACAACAAGACACAAAGATTATTCATCATTTTTGTCCAAACTGCCTTTTAACAAGAGTGCCCCTGATATGGTTATACAGTACTAATATGTATTATTACTGTACTGTATGTAGCCACATACATACATAACACAAGGTTTATACTTTTGGGGCTGTATACAAAAAGAAAAGCAGAGCAATTCTTGAGAAAACCAAATGCACAGTAGAGGACTCATACAAAACTTTTATCCCCTTAAATTCTAGAGAGTTCTCAAACACATTATGAAACAACTAGTTGAACAGCCCGTGTACACGGGCCCAGTGCCAGACAGCAACAGCCGTGGCCGTTATCAGCCGTGGCACGGGCAGTTTGTACTGCGGATGACTGCAGCGCGTGCAGCCATCTGTACTGAGAATGACAGCTTCTGACAAACATACATTAGCAAATTATTATATAGGATGCCTTGGGAATCACGCTAGTGTTCAAGGGGTAAAAAGCCCCATTTAACACTTTGAGTGCCACAGATGTGCAATGCGTTGGGTACCCGTCTGGCAATTATAATGTTAAACCAATAAGCATTTGGGGAGTTTGTATTTGTCCCCTATGGTGCAGTTAGTATGCCCCTAAATGGTGCTAACTCTCCTTAGTATATCAGACTCAGGGAATGAGATATCGGAAAACAATCATGCCACTGACGTGAGGAAAGCTTTTAACTCTTCGAATGCTAATGATGTCTATAAAACAAGGGATACTTCATAATGTAATAGAGCATTCAGGGTGTTACATGCCACATGTCAGCGAATAAGGATTTGATCACATTTTACTTATCACCTATGTTGCAGTTGGTTTGCCCCAGCATTGGGTCTAGGTCTGGTATTGGCTATTCAGTCTATTTCTTACACTTACATTTGAGATGGTAGCAACAAATAGCATGATCACTGTGGCAATATGGATCACAAAGATACCAGCTAGGAGGACCAACATGGTGGAATCTTGTTGACGAGGTCACAGGAGACTCTAGAAGATAAGGAAGAAGCAATTAGTTAACAGAAGATGAGATTTAATGGGCAAATTTACCCTTATTTTAAATGAGGTCATACAGGCACTGAATGGATTTATAATATATCATTCAAATAATTTAAAAGGTAACTGTAAATAGTTATAGTTAAACTATCCTAAAAGGTGCACAGCAAGAGGAATACTGGACTCCATCTTATCAGTTTCAGCTTACAACTGGTTCCTTAAGAGCCAAAGCATGAAGCAGCATGCATAGGAAAGGGTATGTACAAAAGCAAAGAGGCAGCATTTCTGGGCAAACCAGCTTCATGGTAGGAGACAAATACTTCATTGTTTTAAAAGTGGATTTTAACCCTTTGTGCCAGAGAGGTATCTAATGCATTGCAGTGCAATGCATTGGATGCCTTTCTGGCACTCAAAGAGTTAAATGGACAGTAATGTCTCATAAAAAATGCTTATAGTTTTGTAGAGGATAAAAAATAAATCCTATCTCTCAAATCTATTGTTTCAGAGATATTCACATTCAAAGTTCCCCCCTCCCTCCCCTTCTCCTGATGTCAGCTGTAAAGCTGATAGCAGGAGATTCAAGTCGGCTAACTCGAGGAGGCTCTTCAGCAGAGCCGAAATCCCCTTATTTAAAAAGAATTACTTCATTGAAACAGTCTACAAAGTGTGCTTGAAAACCAGACACACTTTGTAGACCTTTCCAATAAAGTAATTTTTTTCCAATAAAGTGATTTTGGCTCTGCTGCAAAGACGCTGGCTGGTACACGGACCGGGATCTCCTGCTGTCATGACAGCGCTGACGTCAGGGAAAGGGGAGGAAGGAGGGAACTTTGAATGTGAATATCTCTCAAACCATAGGATCTGTGGCATATAGTTTATTATTTTATCCTCTACAAAACTATAAGCATTTTTAATGGGACATTATTGGCACTCAAGGGGGTTAAATGTAAATTTTTTGCATAAGACCTGTTCTAATAGCAGAGTGAGCAACATTTGACTCAAAACATAATTAATTAGCCTACAGTTCAGGTAATTAGCATAATGTGCCAGACTATTCTGTAAAGCTATTTGTTGTACCGAAAACCGCTAAGAAAACCATACAGGCAGATTTTAATTCTCTGCAAAACAAAATAAACTTGTAATAGAGTGAAAGGTCCACTTTAAATTACCTTTATATCATGTTGTGTACTCAAACCTAGGTTCCTACAATGCTTAGGGGTATACATTAGGCTGTATGATAGTTTTAGTGCATACCAACACATGTTCCATTATAGTTAAACTTTACAATGGACCTACACAGCTTTTAGTCTCATTAAAGGGGTGGAATAAACTGATAAAGAGCAATAACCATGCAAATCCTTTAAAAAATGGAAGCTTCCACTGACTTGGAAAGTTATCTTTAGAAAATTGCAAAGCAAATAGTGAAGGAATGCCCCAAATACCCATAAACGGCCCCAACACACTCCCCTTGGCACAAGCAGTCTGAAGGGGGAAGTTATTGGCAAATGTAACTTAGTAAATTTAGCACATAATTCATTTTCATACATCCACTCTGATAGTTTTCACATCCTTCTTCAACCAGTGCTGAGTTCTCTCAACTGGCTTCACACATTGCTCAGACAGTGCCCCAGATTATTAGGGAGAGGGAGATCCAGAGGGTTTTAAACTGCATAGCATTGAGAGTGACTCCTTGACTGTGGTGGTGGGGGATTTTCCACCAGTGGGACTAGGACATCTGCTCGCTTTGCTGCTTCCTCAATAATATTCAGTCATATATAACAAAGTAGAGTACAGTTGAGGCAGTAAGAGAAGAGAAGCTGTGAGATAAAACATCCACAGTGTAAACAGTAAGGTGTTTAAGGAGAACTAACCCCGCTTAATCATAGCCAACTATCACTACTATGGCCATAAAATCCCAATGGCCCTATGAATTGTACCCTTGTGCCATTTTTAAAACATAATATTGTTACTCAGTCTTGGATATCATGTCCATGGAGGAGGCTGTATGACAGTTGCTAGCAGGACCTCAAACTCTACCTACTACACACACGGTGATTTTAACTCTTTAAGGAACAGGCAGGTGTGCAACTTATTCTTTGAACTGTGTTGTACACTCCTTCTGCTTCTCAATGGGTTAAATAGGCTCATGCACTTTGCCTGCTTCAATTTGAAAAATCTGCCAGCCACTGTCATGTCTGCCTACACTGTAGAATGAAGATGCTATCTCTTTAACAAGGGCACAATTCATGGAGGTCAATAGGATTGTCTGTCAGTGGTAAGGCAAGTGAGGAGTTGTTATTTCTCCTTTAATGACAAACTCAGAAACAGCTGGAGATCTTCCTAATAGCTTGGAGACAAACCTCAGGTGTGTATTTAATACGGGTTCAGATTTAGATCTTCCAGGATAAATATGGGCATGAAGCCTCGGGGAGTGTCCCACTGAGCAGGGCGAGGTGGTATCACTTGATCACTGGTATGTGATTATGTGGCACCTGCAGCCTCAGTTCTTCCCGTGGAAATGCCATCTTTTATTAGCCTCTGTTCCTGCCATGCCTCTGAGTTCAGTCCATTTTGGTTACTCACTGTATAAATAAAAGGTTACTTAACAGTGAATAACTGGGTGGGGAACTGCACGGAATGTATTATCACTCTGTCAATCACATCCTATGAGAAATGGAGACCTTCTACTCACCAAAGTGGTTGAATTTGTTATATGTAAATGGAACAAGCTTCCATTTATATATTGTAGCTCACTAAATACTCATACCTGGGAGCTCCCTAGATCTGCCCCAGAGAGTCCAGTTTTAGAGCATTTACTGGATCTCTGGGGATGGAGGCTGATTCTCTGGTTTCTGTGAGTTCCCCAGGTAATGCCACCCACTTCCCATCCATTCCACCCATTTATGCCCATTCTAAAGTGAAACCCCACCTTTCCCCGTCTCAATCCTGTCCACCGATCATGCTCTACCCACTTTATGACACAATTCGCATCCTTTAGACATGACTATTCCCAGCACATGAGTCTTCTCCAGGGTTTCCAAAGAAGAAACTTGCCAGGTGTGCGAATACTTGTCAATTAAACACTAACAGCTCCCAATAGCAACTTACTGGGCTGAAAACCCTAGTAAGTCAATCCTTCATGGACAGCTTGCCTAAAACAAATATTTAATTAGGGCTGGATGTTATGTCTGTGGAGATGAATATGATTCTTTGTTGCTGGATCCAACACAAAAAAACACCTCATACTGAAGTTTTCTTTGTTTTCCTAAGAGTACTCCAGTGGGATGAACTTGAGGTCCTATAGTATGGAAGCAAGGAATCATATCCATCTATGTGGACATGGCATGCAGTGCTAACTAAACTATTAATTTTGGGGAACCATCTTATGCAGTAACTATTCATAGGTACCATTAGGATTTTCTGACCAGATTAAGGTGTGTGGGGGCTATTTAAAGTGGATCTGTCATGTTTAAACATCAGAGTCCCCATCACTTTTCTCCCTACTCTGGTAAGAAAAACAACCTTTTGGTGCACAGTGTTACTAACCCCATGCTTAAAGGTTGTCCTTCAGCCAGAGGGAGAGCGCGGACATCTTGATGATGTTCTTGATTGGCAGTGCTCTCCCTCTTAGGAACTGAAAAAGTCTTCCTCTCAATGACACTGGCTGTGTGTGTGTGCATGGTGGGAATGTTTGGGTGTTATTTAAGGAGAATGGGGATGGGATACAAATCAATGCAGTACAGCTCGTACCACATTGTTCCTCAAGGATATGTCCCAAGGTACATTTTTAAATACTGATTACTTTTGAAATATTCAATTTTGTTTTAAAGGTTAAAATATATTAAAGGGATGAATTGATTAAGACATATGTTTATTTAGGTGAAATAATATAGTAAAGAAGACAAACTAAACACCCTTATCTGGGATTAGATACGATCATGTCTGTTGTCTCCATTGTATTTAACAACGATAGTCCTTTTCACCACAGCAGAAAATGATTTTATTAAGTCTGGCAGCACATCATGTTCTTAAAATAAACAAAAACAGTCTGCACATATTTATAGTGTAATTATCACTTCATAATGTGTACCTAATATATCATCAAAAAATACTACTCTTATAAATAAGATTATGTACTTTTATCTTGGGCAGCTCCATTTTGTCACTGTTTGATGACATAAGGAGACATGCACAAAGAAAAGTGAAACAATTCCGTGGCAAACCAACAACACTATTAAGACTAAATAAAAATTCCTTAAATCCCCACTGATTTAAACTGAGATTTTGCTACAGAGGTCTTCAATGAGCTGATTCTTGGAAGACATCTCTAATATTTAATGTGTTAAAAGCACCAGTTAAATTAAAGCAGCTGGGTTGCCACAACTTTTTACAGGTTTTCCTGACATAATTTGTGCTCAGTAGGTTCATTTTGTATAAGGACTGGATAAAAATTATGAACATTCTTTTATACCTCCCTTTTAGGAGGTACTGTCCCCCTGGGGCTAAAATCACTATGTCCCTTATTCCTTTCCTCTTTTAGGGAATCGGACTATGTGGTGCGTATATAAGCTCCACAGCAATACAATTCCCCTTATTATTTGCTTAGACAACAGTATATATGTTATTAAATTAGGCTATGTAAATAAAATACTTTGTACTTGCTCTAGATCATTTATTTAGTGACACAAAGAGTTATGTTTTTTTCTTTTTAACTCCCCCACCCCCAGTCATATTCCCAGTACCTCAAAAGTGCCTCCTTTTTGGCCGTTTGAGGAACTGGGAGCTCTATTCTCTGATTATCTCTTCATCACAAGCACACTTAGGAAGAGAGAGGCAGAGAACACTGATAAAGGTAATATATAGTCATCTCAACCAACACGTGATCTCTGTAGCAGAGATCACTTGTATCAGCTCACCGGAGAAAAGCTGAAACTGACTACTTTGGTCCTGTAGAAGTCAGTTACAGCCTCCCAGCTCTGAGGTGCGCTGCGATCATGAAGTCCTCCGTGACAGACCAGGTCTTTCACCATTCTTTAAATGATGGAAATGTTTAATGAACCATGTCTGTCACTCTGCTTGAATGGGTTAATACCATGTAATTGTCCTTCTTCAATCTGGGAAGGTGTGAATATCCCTTTAAGCTCATGTAGATGATGTTACAATGACTGATCCACTAATTTCCTCATGTGATTAAGCAGTGATAACCTGAAAACCTGACCTGTTGGTGTGTGAGGTGTTAAAAGTATTATTTACATAAGTGTTAATTTGTATTTGTCCACTATGGTTTAGTTGGTTTGCCCCAGAATTTCCCTGTATATTATTTATGCAAATCTTAGTAATGAAGATTCCAGAAAAACAGAATGAAACCTAAATAAGTGGCTGTTTGCTCTTAACAGCAGAATAGTTACAAGTGAGGAAGGTACAACTGCCTTGGAAGCAGTGAGACCAGCACTCAGCAAGTCCTGTAACATGACATTTTATTTGCTGAGTACATAGATATAACCATTTGCACAGTAAAGCCAGTGAAGTAAAGGGGGATCATTAGAATATTATGGAAGGTGAATGGCAGCCAAACTAAACACCTGTCTTGTTTGTTCCTGTGCAAATCTGAAAGGTAACATTGTGGGATTCCCACCATTGTTTATCATAGATTTCAGTCTTATTTATTAGCCCAACTTATTATCGATGTACAGGTTTATTTAACACTTTGAGCACCACAGGTGTGAGCAACGCATTGCCCTTCCCTCTGGCACTCAGCTGGTTAATTTAGCAATTGTTGTAGGCCAGAGCAAGCCAAGTTCCACAATTGTAGTATCGCCCTTGTTCTTTTTTATCTGGAGGCATAAAAAAACTAATCCTTTTCCAATTAAAATGCTTTCTATACCTGGGTATTCAGTGCATTTCTTTGCAATGAGTTGCTACCCCTTTGGCACTCAAAGACCTGTTAAGCCCCTAGTGGATAAGAAAAGAGCAAATCTTTTCTGACCTCAAAAGTCAATCTGAATCCGTCCCAATAGTCCCTCTTTAGAAGGGAACGTCCCTCTGTCAACAGGTCACCAGTTACCTAATGACCCACCCACCAGCCGCCACCTAAAACAAAAGTGTCCCTCTTCGGCCATTTGAAATGTTGGGAGGTATGCTTTTTGAGACCCAAATACCCCTGTCCCTCTTTCCCAGACAGGTGACACTTTTTTTTAGGAGATCAGACTTTGTGGTTTGTATATAAGTTTATCAAATTGCTCAAGAGCAGTAAAACTCACATAAGGTATAAACTTTAGTATAAGAGGATTTTAGTCTTACCTGTTAAATCCTTTTCTCTTAGTCCATACAGGTTACTGGTACTTTTAGGTAGTCGATCCGCCCCTTTAATTGTAGGCAGGAACAATTCTAGAATTGTATGCAGGGGGTAGAGCCTACCTTCCCTTCTTGGCTGCAGCTAGCTAACCAGCACCAGAAAGATTTGAGACACTAACTATTGACTAGATAGTGGAAGGGAAAGAAGACTCCTGTGAGCATGACCCCGAAGGACCCCCACAGTCTGCCACAGGAGAGCCAAGCATGGTCCCTTGACAGGGTGGGAGACCAGTAACCTGTATGGACTAAGAGAATAGGATTTAACAGGTAAGACTAAAATCCTCTTTTCTCTGTCACCCAATACAGGTTACTGGTAACTTTGGGATGTCCAACCACTGAGTTTCCCTGAGTTGGGAAGTAAGGTAAGGACCAGGCGCAAGGCCCCCGAAGTCACCAGAGCAGATATGAACCATCAGATCAGAGATAGCCCAACAAAACAATGAAGTGTCAACGGACACTGAACAACACCCCAAACTGTTACACAGCACACTGAACTAGAGCCAACAGGGCTCAAAAGTGAAGGAAACACCAAGAACCGAAGAAGATCCTAGACAGGCAAGACTGCCTCCAGGATCTTCCTCCCAAAGCTGGCATCAGCCGATGCCAGCACATCAACATGGTAGTGCTTCGAAAAGGTGTGCACAGACAACCAAGTGGCAGCCTTGCACAACTGATCAGCAGAGGCCTGATTCTTGTAAGCCCAAGAATCCCCAATAGATCTTGTAGAATGAGGCTTGACCCCAAAGGGGACAGGCTTCTTCCTCAGCTCGTAAGCCTTACGAATAGTGGACTTGATCCAAGAAGCAATAGTCACTTTAGATGAAGGTCTTCCTGCCCTGGGACCCTCAGGAATGACTAACAGCACGTAAGATTGCCTGATAGACTCAGTGCGATGTACATAAAACTTGAGACAACGCACCACATCCAACAAGTGGAGATCCCTCTCCTTATCAGAGGTGGGGTCAGGGCAGAAAGAAGGCACCACAATCTCCTGATTGATGTGGAACTCTGAAACCACCTTTGGAAGAAACCCCTGAGAAGTGCGAAGCACCGCCTTGTCCTTGTGAAACACCAAAAAAGGTGGTGATACGGTGAACTGTACGGAGCAATCAGTACGGAGCAATCAGAATGACTGGACAGCGTTCCAGTCACAATTTCCATAACACCCTGTGCAACATTGGGAGGGGAGGAAAGATATAGGCCAGAGGAAACAACCAAGGAATGGACATTGCACCCACTGCCAGAGCTAGAGGGTCCCTCCACCGAGAGCAGAACCTCGGAACCTTCCTGTTGTGTCTTGTCGCCATCAGATCGATGTAAGGAAGACCCCACTTCTGCCAAGAATGGAAGACAGCCTGTAACTGGGACAGATGTAGACCTAAAGTCCCTAGTAGCAGCCTTGAACTTTTGCACCCAAACTGGCTCTAATGCATGGTAGGAGGTCCCTGGGAGACCCTCAGGGACATCAGAACATGCGGGGCATAAATGACCTGAGAATTCTCTAGGTAAGCCTAAATGACAGGAAGAGCAATGAGCAATGGGGGATACAGAGACCCCAGCATCCTTAGTCTTAGGTCTGGACCCAAGCTCCAATGGATTAGACATTCTCACGGTGTCAAAAACATTACAGTATAAGAAATCACCCAATTACAGTGTGTAGGATTAAAGTTTCACCCCAGAAATCGCTCAAACAAACTTATCTGGCAGGCGAATGGTTAATCAGCAGAGGAGAGAAGGAGATTCCAAGCCCTGTGTAGGATACTCATTCTGGCACAAAATGGTTGCTGCGGCGGGAGCCAATCAGAAACAAGAGTGCGAAGCAAGGTCTCATGGGAAAACAGTGCCTGAAGGCCCCTTAGCCCCCCAACACACTAGACACATGAACTGGATGATAGACCAAGGGCAGACAATAAAAATGAGCCATCTCTGAAGTCACTAGGTGGAGTGGTTGCAGAGATATGTCCCAAATTGTACAGACCCATAGGCGTGAATGAAGCAATGGCGCCTATGAGGTAAAGCGTGCCTTAAATCTACGGAACTCAAATTTTACAAAATTGAAACAGTAAAATAAAAATGCAGAACCAGCAGCTAAAGAGTTAAAGTACCACATAAACCTGCTCCAAAACACCCAACAGACATAAAGATAGACCCAATGAGTGCAGGAGTGTGCAATAGGAACTCCAAATGAAAAACCCCTGTGCGGAGGAACACTGTGGGACATGTGGACCTGCAGCACTCAAAGGGTTGCTGACCTTTCCTGCAGATCTTCTGTCTTCAGTCTACCATGTATTAAGACGAAGCCTTGGTGGTCAACTCCTGAGGAAAGAACTTGTAGCCAAGATTTTCCCCCAGGGCTTAAGATCCACAAAAAAGCACCTGGTTACTGAGCTAGCCACATCTAAGGGCATTGTCAGTTATGGTAATCTGCCTAATGATGGTATTCCATTTCTAAAAGAAAAATAAAAAAAATTCTAAAACTATACAGAGGCGTAACTAGAAGCCACGGGGCCCTGGTGCAAGAATTACCATGCCCCCCCGACCACATTGGCCCCCCTCAACTACATTGGCCACCTCCATATTGCCCCTTTCACAATGCCCCCATCTCCACATTGCCCCTTCCACAATGCCCCTCATTCTCCACAGTGCCCCTTCATCTCCACAATGCCCCTCATTCTTCATATTGCCCCTTCCACAATACCTCCATCACAATGCCCCTCTCTCTCCACAATGCCCCCCATCACAATGCCCCTCATTCTCCACAACGTCCCTTCCACATTGCCCCTTCCACAATGCCCCTCATTCTCCACAATGCCCCTTCCACAATGCCCCTCTTTCTCCACATTGCCCCTTAATCTCCACAATGCCCCCTCTTTCTCCACATTGCCCCTTAATCTCCATAATGCTCCTTCCACAATGCCCCTCATTCTCCACAATGCCCCTCATTGTCCATAATGCCTCTTCCACAGTCCCCCTCATTCTCCACATTGATCCTTCCATAATGCCCCCAGCAAAACTTTCATGGTTCTTAGCAATGCAGGGCGCTGGGAGATGATGTCATCTCCCAGCGCTCTGCATTACTAGAGCGCCGGCTGCCGGGAGATCAGCTGTGCTGCGGGCGCGTGGTGAGGGTGTCACAGGGGGCGGCCGGGCCCCTGAGAGTGACGGGCCTGGTCGCAGGTGCGACCCCTATTGTTACTCCACTAAAACTATAGCAGAACTGTTCTCTAGCCTGTGTCTTCACCAAGGAACAAATCTTTCTGGAGCTGGTTGGCTAGCTGCAGCCAAGGAGGGAAGGTAGGCTCCACCTCCTGCATACAATTCTAGAATTGTTCTTGCCTACAATTAAAGGGACGGATCACCTACCCAAAGTTACCAGTAACCTGTATTGGATGACAGAGAAAAATATTTATAAATTAGTATGTATAAATAAAATGCTGAGAGCTTGCTCTAAATCATTTATTCAGTTACAGAAAGAGGTGTCAATAGGTCATGAAATAACCGAAAAATACTCTGTAGTGCCCCTCCAACGCCCCCAGCAACACCACCAAAAATAAGTGTCCCTCTTTGGCCATTTGAAATGTTGGGAGGTATGTCTGACATCTCCCTGTACCAACATGCTATTTGGATTGCAGCCAGCTATTCTAATTCTCTATATTGCTCTAAGAGCAAAGGCATCCAGTGCTTTTTTGAAAGTACTGAAACAAAGTATACTAGGCAAAGAATTACACACCCTTACTGCCCTAACTGTAAACAACTCCTGGTTTTGTTTTAGTCAACAGCTCCTTTCCTGTAGTCTTAACCCTTTGGGTGCCAGAGGGGTACGCAATGCAATGCATTGCAATGCGTTGCGTAACCCTCTGGCACTCAAAGGGTTAAAGAATATATCTTATTATCATACAATACAATTATCATACAGTAGTGTTTCACCACACTATCTTAGAGACGCTAACAGGCCATGTCTTTAGGATTTCCCTGAATGTGCTCAGGGGAAATAATTAATTGAATGAACCTCTAATTAACTTACCTGTACTCACCCAGGGATATCCTAAAGACTTGCCCTTTTAGAGGTCTCAGAATTGAGGCTTGGGAACCACTATCATATATAATAAGCTGACCAAACCTTTACCTTTAACAGGGAACACATATTAAAAGGCTTACTACGATGTAGCCCTGCAATAGTCATATGTGGCCCCAGTCAGATTAATATATAAAGTAAAATAAATCCAGTTGGATGGACAGGTATTTTATCTTTGTTTTAAAGGATCAATAAAGTTTTTTTTATGAAAAAAAGTGTTATAGGGCTTTTCCTGCTGAATACCACAAGGGTTTCCCCACTGCTTTTTCAACTGTTATTATAGTTCAAAGCGTCACAAAATGGTGGAGTTGTTATTATCACATTCTGTGGGAAAACACAGCCAGTGGCTTACCTCTCCCAAAGAATGGGCAGTATAACTGCCTGGACACCAGGGGGAGATTCACTAGCGAGCGATGCTATGGTGAAGTGTGTCTGGGGATGTGTGGAGATCACTTTGCCATGGAGAATATATCACACGTCTTCATATGTAATAAGAAATTGCACATAGGATTGAGAAGTTGGGACTGTGAAATCTGACCACACAGGCAGCTATCTGAGCTTAGTGCTTGTAACATATAGCCACCTTAACATATAAACACAGCATCAGGAATATGGCAATTGCTCATTAAGCTGCATATCAATATGAAAACGAGCCATTGTCAAGATAGTCACTGCAAAAGCATAAACCTGGTGACATGGCATGGCGGATTCATCATTTTATCTCCAACCCAGGCCCTTATTGACCGTTACTGCATATCCCCTCAAGTGATCTGCCTGAACATAAGGTGGCACTCTGCACCTGGGTAAAAGCAGAGGATGAATGCCTGGGTCTTTCCTTAGAGATCCATTGACACTAATAGTCGATGAACTTTATGTATAAACAAACAATTCTGGAACAAACCAACTGCATTATAAGGGTCAAATATAAATGTCCTAAACCCTCATTGATAGGCTGACCAGACCTCACCTTTAACCGGGGACGCATAGGAAAAATGCATACTGCAGGACTGCTTTGATTTTGGTGAAGTACTGAAATATGCCTATTTCCTATGAGTCCCTGGTTAAAGGTGTGATCTGGGCAGCCTACTCATTGATATAAATGGTAATTTAACCACTTGAATGCTAGCAAGGTATCCAAAGCATTCAAGGGGTTATGCGCCCAATTTACATCAATGGGACTGTTTATTTGCCCCCCCCCCCACTGTGTAGATTGTTTACCTCAGAGCAGCTGAGTGCTAAAGGTAAAAGCTCAGTCAGACTTCTCATTTTGGCTGAAAATGAAGGAAGGAATGAAGGAAGGAGGGAAGGAAGAAAAGAATTAAAGAAGGAAATGCAGATAAAAGTGTTACTTAAATACAGTATCCCAGGCAAGCAGAAAAATAGTGAAACATATAAAAAAATCCCTAACTTTTTTTTTATCATGGTGAGGTCCATTTAAAATAACCTTGCTAAGCCTTAACTTTAATTAGGGACACAAAGGAAATATGCATATTACAGGGATGCAGTGAAATCAGACATCCCTGCGGTATGAATCTTTCATAAGCATCTCTGGTTAAAGGTGAGGTTTGATTACCCTGATTTAAATGTCAGTTTAAATACTGTGAGTACCTGAGAGGTGTTCAGTTAATTACCTGCCAAGTGTCCCTTTTTAGGAGGGACAGTCCCTCTTTGAGACACGAATCACTCTGTATCTCTTTCCCCCACTGGTGTCCCACTTTTTAGGAGATCAGACTGTGTGGTGTGTATAAGTGTATCACATTGCCCCAGAGCTATAAAACTCACATTAGTGTTTGTTTAAACTCAGTATGTGTCTTTATAAATTAGTCTGTGTAAATAAAGTACATTGGTGGTGTCCTAAATCATATTTTCAGTTACACTAAAAGGTGTCAGTAGGTAATAAAATAACCAAAAACATTCCCGATAATACCCCTCCCACCAGTCACGCCCCCCAGCAAACCACCTAAAATAAATGTGCCCCTCTCTGGCCATTTGAAATGTTGGGAAGTATGCACAATGCTTTGGACAACTCCCCAGCACACAAAGGGTTAAGTATCAAGGTAGGGAAAATGTAACATGTAGTGACTAATCCTGCCCTTTAATGCAGAACTTTAACTCTTCAGAGCTGCACAGCGCTGCCCTGCACCATGAATGTTTAATAAGTGTCCTGTTTAAAACAGATGCTATTGTCAGTATATAGCTATCTGCCAATTGTTAAACTAAGCAATTTCCTAAGGTGACAAGACTTCTGCTTTAAATGAGGATGCATGTGAATATTCCTTTCTGTAGAGCTGTATATGGACCAGTGCAACCCTTCAATATTTTTTTCACAGGCATCCAATAGTAAATGTGAGGTATGGTTATACTGCTATCATAGAATGCAGGTTTATCATCACCGTTCCCTGGGAGCATATCAGTGTGAATGGTCATCAGCATATTTATCCATGTTTAATTAGTGAGTCCATGCGTGTGTGTCAGTGTGTTTGTCTTATAGGTATATAGCAAAAACCCCCTGTCCTTTTACATTCAGCTTGTTTTTATTTGTCTGTGATAAGAGCAGGCCGTTCTGGCAATTAACAAGTTAAAAGTACCACAGATCTGCACAGGATCAGGTAGTGGAAGAAATAATGATAATCTGGTTTTGTGGACTTGTTTTCACAAGAACCAAAGTAACTCCAGGGGCCACGCCTTAGCCTGAATCTGTTCTGGGTCTAGGCCAATAGCTTTTGCAATAACTCGCCAATGCCGATCCCCAGGGCGTGAACTGGCACTGTATAAAGAAATGCCTTGATTTTAATTCTACATGTGGCTTGCAAATCTGAGAAGTGAAGGCACTTCATTTGCTTCATGCTCTGAGTCAAGGGTTGAGCATTCTGTGGCTCTCCAGCTAGATTACAATTTCCATCATCAGCCGGCCACTGATGATGGGAGTTGTAGTCCCAAAGCTGACCAAGAGACAGAGGTGGTGGAAGTTATAGTGGAAACAGCTGGGGAGCCACATGTTGCTCCATCCTTGTTCTAACCCTTTGAGTGCCAGACGGTTGCGCATCGCATTGCAAAGCAATGCGTTGCATACCTCTCTGGCACTCTATGGGTTAATCTACAAAACACTAGTTTTAGGATCAATGGCCCAGATTTATAAAAGCAAACCGGAGTTATTCTGGAGTAAACCAGTAAACTACATTGGAGGCATCACTAGTATTCAAGGGGTTAAAAAGTTCTATTCAAATGCAGGGGAATTTAGGAATTTGTATTTTGTCCCCTATGCAGTTTACCCCAGTTTGCTTTTATAAATCTTGGTCAATTTCATTTACAGAGTTTGCTCTCAAGAGATAATATCCTAAAGCAACTTAGAATATTGCACCAATAGGTGGCAGGATATTTGACACTGTTCTCCAGTAGTAACTGTTGCACCTTCAACATAGCCAATGCAAGCAGCTCTAAAATTCTTGATGCATCCAGAGCGACTTTGACAGCAAAAGGATAGTAGTGAAAAGGGGAGGAGAGAGATACAGCAGAGATTGTGGCCCTTCCCTTTTCTGCGCAAAACATGAGGTGAGCAAAAACATTTTTGTTTGTCGCCTGTGTCACAAGATTTACTAATGATTATGTTTGAAAACAGAGACAAACTCATGCATTTTTATACTCCTCAGCAAAATGCATAAACCTATATGAAACCTTATATAAAAATACTAATTGAAGGGCTCATGTACACGGGCCACAGTGTCACCCAGCAACGTTTGCAGTGCAGTCATGCACAGTAAAGACTGCCTGTGCCGTGGCTGATATGGAGAGGGGGGGCTCCGAATTTAGACTGTAGTCCTCTATGGTCTGAATTTGGAGCCCCGCTCCGTTATCAGCCACGGTGCGGGCAGAGCAGTGCAAGCTGCCGTCTCTACTGCGCATGATGGCTTCTGACAAACACACACTTAGCAAATTATTATATAAGATTTCTGTAGCAGCACTGAGGGATGCAGGGACCATGTGATATAGGAGCGTGCTTACAGGAGGCAGGGCACTCTGAATAAATCTCCTCCCACTTCCTGGTGCTTATACCCCTCCTCCAACTGTCTGTCAGTTTTTCAGTGTCCCTCAGGAGGTACAGGGAGATTCTTCCCTGAGAGGAATATTTAATTTTATTTTATGTTACCTTATATTATACATCAATTTCCTCAGCATTTCTGGGCCCTCATGTTGTGAGGAGAGTCCTTGGTCTATTGCATTAAACTGAAGACATACTCCTCCAGAAGAAAGAAAGAAACAAAAATGAGGGCTAAGATTAATCCACTTGCCGTTGGCAATAGACAGATACAACAGGACCCTTTGAATCCAGTTGGTAAGAACATATGAGGTATCATGACAAAATATTGAGTTAGTGAATAAGCACTCAATTCTACTACCAATCCTGTTTAACTCCACTATGCCTGTTAGCTCTATTGCAGAAACAAAATTCCCTCATTCTGATTCATGAAATCATAATGAGAGAAACAGAATGAGCCATTACTGCAACAAAAATATTTTCAGCCAGGTTAAAGTAAGAGAATAGAGTTGTTAACCTATACATTGCATGTCCTGACCCATTAAAGTAGGCTTTCCAATTAATCTTTATAAGAGCGGCTTGGCTCGTAGAGGACTTTCTACAGACATCTTTCGCTTGTTATAGTGAGTGTAGAAATGGTGATTTAACCCCTTAACGACTGGCTGTGCAGGCACGCGGAGGTCACCACAGAGCATTTTTTTTTTAAGAATCTGATTCCGGACTCCTAAAATGGCGTTCAGCCGTGGGGGAAGCCTGGAATTCCATGACAGTCATAGTACGTCATGGGTCGTTCTGTCAGATTTACCCATGACGTACTATGACCGTCAAGGGTCTTTAAGGGGTTAATAATGTTTATTGCTTGAAAAAGGGCACATTGAAGATGTTGCATTTAATATTAAGTGTTGCAATGTACCCTAATGTAACCTACCAATTAACCCTAACAACTAACCTAAAGCACCCCAAACCTAACAGAAACAGTCCCTAACAGACACTACACTGACTCTATCCTAAGCTAACAGATACTAACCTAACTGATTATAACCTAACCTAACAGATACTAACCTATTATAACCTAACCGATACTAACCTAATTGATTATAACTTAACCTAACCTAACAGATACTAATCTGATTAAAACCTAACCTAACAGATACTCAGGGGCGTACCTAGAGTATTTGGCATCGGGGTGGATCCATACTTGGCACCCCCCCAAGTTTAAAATGTAAAAAAACACCCCAAAAAATACACTGGATATAACCATCTAGCATTCAAATGGGTATGGCTGGGTTAAAAAGGACAAACAGGGGTCTAAGGGCTTATATATATATATACCCAGATCACGACCCTTTCTAGCCTCTGACTAGCCTAGAAAGGGTTGTGATATGATTATTAGGTATATAAATATAAGTCAAAAAAAGAAAGGCAAAGGCAGTATCCTCTAAGTGTAGTATATGATAAAGTTCTCAATCCTTCACCAACACCAGATAAAAAAATTATTTCAAAGGATCTACTCACATACTTCAGAGGCAATATCCTGCCTCCAGATGAACAGTCATTCACTGGCTCTCACCCCAGTACAGTGTCTTTCAAGCAGTGCATGGGATCTTCAGCTGGCTCTCACTCCTCCCTTGGCTTGTATGGTAGGGTCTGGCTAGTGTAAGGTTTTATACCACTACACCCACTGACCAACTTTACCATTTATTGACACCCATAGGGGTTGTTTAGATAAGATTTCTCACTAAGATCAGTGAGTTCTTAGATATTAATCTCTCATTGAGGCCACTGAACTCTTCAGTATCAATATAATAATATACGTTAAGTCACAGATGTACTGTATCA
Organism: Rhinophrynus dorsalis; assembly: GCA_037306005.1. Classification (NCBI taxonomy): domain Eukaryota; kingdom Metazoa; phylum Chordata; class Amphibia; order Anura; family Rhinophrynidae; genus Rhinophrynus; species Rhinophrynus dorsalis. Next base: position 119,045,061 of record CM074722.1, read on the forward strand.
AATATTTATTATAAAAAATCCCCACTAGTGGGTATTAAAAAGAGGATTCCAATAGACCTCTACAACAAACAGTTGTTTAAAATAAAAAATAAAGAACTACAAAAATAAGGCTAAACGTGTTTCGTGGCGATTTGCCACTTTCTCAATAGCCAAATAATCATAGATGATTATTTGGAGAGCCCTTTGCAACACATTTCCCCCATCTAGCATTAATTTCCCCCATATTGCGATGTGTCCACACCAATATGCACTCAACAGCGTGCTCCGCCTGCATTACTGCTCCTTCCCCCCGCCATGATCAGGTCCAGGCATCTCCTCCTCCAATCACCACGTGCAACAGAGCGCTACATCACAAGTACTTCTGTCTTCCAAGCTGCTGCTGCTGCTTTGGAACTTCCACTGAAGTTAAGGGCAAAATCAGTCCTGTCTGAATGCCTGGTGTAGCACAGTCTGCACCCCCCTATTGAGTGGCACCTGGGGTGGACCGCCCCCCCCTTAGTACACCACTTCAGATACTAACCTAACTGATTATAACCTACACTAACAGATACTAACGTTTCCAATGTATTGCACACTTCTCCAGTCCTTAAAAGGATTAAGAGCAAGGATGAGGAGGAGAAGAAAATTAAAAGGCAATTTTGGGGGGATTTTAAAATGTACCTTTGGTGAAAAGCAGTGATGAGCTCAGTGTGTGGTTTGATCAAGATCGTTTGTATACGTATGCTGGTATGAGGTTTATACATACACTATGCATAATAAAAGTTTTAACATTTGACTTATCTGTCACAATTCTGTGACTTTTCTTCAGCAGTGTGCCATTATCTACATATCTGTTACATAGACTGACAGTATTGAGATTGAGGCAGATAAATTAGGGGCAAAAGTGATCAATTTTCTTACATAACGACAAAATACTTAACTTAGCCATGCCTACAAATTATGCAGTAAAACTGTTTTGACAAACATATTACATAACTAAAACTTTTTTTTTAATTTTTATATGTGGAAACACCTTTATATATAAGTGCAGCAAATTGTTATGTGAAAGAAGCGACAGATATATGTTTGTACCACACTTTTACATCCCCTCTCTGTATTTTCTTCAAGCAGGGGTGTGGGGGTATTATGTACCCAGAAGGGTGTAGACACTGCTAATAAAGGCTGTGACTCATTAGAAAAAACTGTAACCAGGCTTGTTGAGCAGTCACGCCATCTTGGTACATCTGGGATTAGAATCATATTCTTCATAGCTTTCTTTGGACTTAAAATTCAGTTCCATTAGATCATATTTTGTACTAGTCTACCAAGTTGAACCTTCTTTACTTGGCAGTTATTCATATAATCCAGACTCCTGCGGGTTTAAATCAGCAGCTTAGTGGAAACTCTTTCTCTGTGTTTGAGCTGGTCATTCCATCTCCCTGCATGCCAGGGACCAAGAGTAGATTGCAAACTCTTGGTCACATGAGCCCAGCTGAGCAGAGGCGTAACTAGAAGCCACCGGGCCCTGGTGCAAGAATTGCCATGGGCCCCCCCGACCACATTGGCCCCCTCATCCACACTGCCCCTTCCACAATGCCCCCTTCATCTCCACATTGCCCCTTCCACAATGCCCCCTTCATCTCCACATTGCCCCTTCTACAATGCCCCTTCATCTCCACAATGCCCCTCTTCATCTCCACATTGCCCCTTCCACAATGCCCCCTTCATCTCCACAATGCCCCCCTTCATCTCCACATTGCCCCTTCCACAATGCCCCCTTAATCTCCACAATGCCCCTTCCACAATGCCCCCTTTATCTCCACAATGCCCCTTCCACAATGCCCCCTTCATCTCCACAATGCCCCCATCTCCACATTTCCCCTTCCACAATGCCCCCATCTTCACATTGCCCCTTCATCTCCACATTTCCCCTTTATCTCCACATTGCCCCTACCTCCAGTCCCTGGTGGTCAAGCGGAGTGTGTTGACAGATCTGTGCCTCCTTCGGCACAGATCTCGAGAACTGAAGCTCCTGTGCGCCGCTCTAGTAATGCAGAGGCTGGGAGATGATGTAATCTCCCAGCACTCTGTATTACTAGAGTGGCGCGCCGAGTGGGAGATCAGCTAAGCGACTGTTGCGGGCGAGGGGGTTGCAGGGGGCGGCCGGGCCCCTGGACTGACGGGCCCGGTCGCAGGTGCAACCGCTGCGACCCCTATTGTTACGCCACTGCAGCTGAGGTAATATTGTACATGCTTATGAAGTGGCAGGACCAAACTATATCAACCAATGGGCTAAACTATCATGTAAAGATGATGAACTACCCATGTGACCTAGATGCTGTGAATTTTAAATTCAGCATAAATATTCAATCATATTAAAAATTGATTGTACAAAGAAAGATGAATGGATGTAAATATGTTGTCATTGCTCATATAGAAACCACCTCAATGGCACTCCCTTGCACTATTTTTGCTCTGTATTGAGTAATCTCTACTGCAGTCATGAATCTCATCTTTAAATCACAACTACTCAATGTGGGAAACATACTTAAGAATTCATCTACTACAATATCCCAAGCTACAGGTAGCAGGGATGGGCTATTTTCACATCTGCTACAACATGCTGTGGCAGGCACATTCTTTGGCTCGTTTGGTAGTAAAGAGCATGTTACAACATCATATGGGCCAGCCTGAGGAGTTGTCTTTAGAAGCTATCACCCGCTGGTCCTTTACGGGCATACAGTAATTCTGGAGCCTCAAACTCTTTTTTTGTAGAGCAGGATTTAAGGTGGACCTATTACCTTGAATTAAGTATTTGTAAAGCAATTGAATTAAACTTTTAAACAGCAATTATTATGTTTATTATGGAAGCAGACAGTAAAAATCCCCCTGCAGCCCAAAATTCTTTCTCTCATCCCTACTGACTAGGGGTTTATCAGAAAACTAACCCATTTTCAGGAAAGCAACATGAAATATGTGGCTCTCAGCCACAAACATAGTGGGTTGTGTCCTTATACTCCATAGACCCTTTGTATCAGGCTTTGAGGATGAAAGCAGTGGGTCTATGGCAGGAGTAGTATAACTCCCATCATCTCCAACTAATGATGGAAGATATAGTCCTCGACAACTGAATGTCCAGCAGTTGACTACCTCTGGTCTTTGGGGACTGCATCATGCAGATAGAGAGAGGTCATTGTGAAACATAAGTCTTAAAGTTCAGTCTGTTCCCATGGGAGCAATGAGAGAGATATGAGGGTCCTTTATCAGATCACCTTCAGCTCCCACATTGGTCTACCGCACAATACAGCCCTGGCTTCACTGGCAGATCTTCTCCCAGAGCAGCAGATCTGCCAACAAGGCACAATCCTGGTGATAGATACTCAATAAATCCAGAGGGGTGTGTAAAACACTGTGAAACAACAACTTTCACACCCCTCTGGTTCTTAAAGACTAAGGGCCAGATTCTATTGCAGGAGATAAATATTAACACCCGTTTTATCAAACGTTTTCCTATTGAAATCTATGGGGAAAACTGCAGATAAAAGCAATGGTAAAATTAGCACCTGTAATAGAATGTGGCCCCAAGTCTGCATATTTGCAAACTTCATTTGGAGCTGCCTTACTTCATGCTAGCAAAAAGGCCTGTAGACATGGAGACTGATTTAATTAGAAGAACTGGAAAAAATTCTGGACATTCCAAATTCACAACAGGGGAGAAAAAAAAATCAAATTTAAATAGGGCTTTTAAAGTAACATATTATTTTGAAAAAATATATATTTTAGGGGTTATCCCCCTCTGGCACTCAAAACGTTAAAGAATGTCTATATGTTGTGCTAGTCATGTGTTTGCAATATAAATAGTCTATGAGAAATTCCTCGTAAGATGTTAATGGCATTTTATGGCACTCTGTGCTTATTAGTTTAGCCTGGACATAACTAATTAGCATACCCTGCAGTGAATTAACGTAAAACATCTCACAAAGCCACTATAACATATGTGTATATTTCTCAAAAGTGATTTATTTAATAGAAAACGGTTTGTAAAACATATAGGCATATGTTAATTTTGTGTAACATATAATGTAAACTTTCTTTAGGGTGAAGGGTATATTATGATCTGCATGTGTTTCTACACTGAGTAAGATCAACATCCAGATATCAAAGTACTAGTGATATCTCTTAAATGACGATCGATAGATAGATATAGATAGATAGACAGACAAACGGACAGACAGACAGACAGACAGACAGATAGATAGATAGATAGATAGATAGATAGATAGATAGATAGATAGATAGATAGATAGAGAGAGAGATGTAGTTGTGAGTAGGATTTTCAAATATGCAAACCGCTCATGGTAACCGGTCCACTTAAAAGTTATCTCAGATCATATGCAGGATGAACATTCAAAATAATGGACCCAGTTAGGCTGGTGTACTACGAACTGTGGCATTTGTGGGGCAAACCAACTGCATCATAGGGGATAAATACAATTTCCATTTGATGAAAATGGGGGGTTTAGCCCCTCGAATGTTAGAGAGCTGTCCAAAACCTTGCACAATAATGTTCTCAAGACCTTTCTAGCATGGTTCACAATGGAAATGTTCCTCCCACTATTGGGCGACCTACAAAACTGTGCATTAATTATTTAGCTGGCATGAAAAGAGTGATATCAGAATGTAGCCTGAATCAAAAGGCCGACATTCTAATGTCTCAGGATTAAAGGTCGCATATATTTACAGTATATGAAACTTCCTTCTGTTACATTGCATATTGGTGCCGGTCCCCCCGTACAGTCATACTTGTCTCCTGAATGAATGCTCAGATAAGCCTTCTGTGTTGTGCGCAGGATTAAAGGTTGCATCGATGGAGACATTTCAATAATAAACTACAGTCGTTGGTTTACTCCACAATACATTAGATAGCTGCGGGTGAAGCGATGCCTCCTCCTCCTCATCTTTTCTTTCTCACTTCACCTGCTTCTATACCTCTGGCAGCAGCTGAAGGGCCTCCCATTGCCCACTACTGCTTCTAAGGACTGGACAGGATATGTTCAGTCCTTAAAAACAGTAGTGGGCAATGGGATGCCCTTCAGCTGCTGCCAGAGGTAGAGAAGGAAATGTGAGGATTTGTATTTGCCCTTCATAGTGCCGTTGGTTTTCCTGAAAAATTGCTCCAATTTGCTTTTATACATAGGAACTGGTAGACATAAAGTTCCATTCATTTCTGGGAGCAAAGACCTGTAGATACCAACAGGCACTGCGCCCATTGCTGTGCATAGTAAACCTTTTGCAAAGCAATGCGTTGCGTGCCCTTTTGGAACTCAGAGGGTTAAGCGCATGAACACTTATTGCCTATTTGCACTTGGAAGTTAAAATCAGGACTCCCAGCCTCTACTAGTAAAGCTAATGGTTATGAAAATACATATGGGAAGGATGCAGTGGTTAGATGCCAGTCCTGCATTATGACCAACCTGTTGACCAGCTTCATATGGTGGAGCTCTGATATAGGTGAAAAGTGCAGAGCCAGGTAAATTAACATGGATTCATGTTCTGTTACACACAATGTTGCTGTGTTAGCTTTACAGAAAATAAACAGATAGCATGATTCATCCTTCCAGAGAGTTCTATACCTTATTATAATTGGAGGTTTTATGCTCTGAAACCAAGAAGTGTTGCTCTGTAGCTGGGGAATGGAAGTCACAGGGGTAATATTAGATAGGACAGTACATGGCAATACACGTCAGTGGAACTGGTAGGGGCTAACCAGTAAAAAAATCTAACCCTTTGAATGCAGGAGGGGTACAATATGCATTGATTTGCAATGCATTACGTACCCCTCTAGCATTCAAAAGGTAAACATTTCAATTTGTTGGAAAACCCTTTAGCTTTTAAGGGGTTAAAAGTCATATTTACAGCAATGTGAATTAGTATTCCTTCCTGTGGTGCAGTTGATTTTCTCCAGAATTACACCTCTTTACCTACAATAGGGATGGGCAATGTGAGGCCCTCCAGCTGCTGCCAGACTACAACTCCCATCATCTTTTCCCAGCAGCTGGAGGGCCTCACATTGCTCACTCTGGCCTACAGATTTTAAGGAATGATGGGCTTTATAGTCAACAGCTGCAGGATCTTAACTTGTCTCCCTCTGGCTTAGAAGGAACATTTTCCCCAAGTGGGTCATACTGTATAGAGGCCGTGGCCCTAGGGGCTCACCCTTTCCCGCTGCTATCAAATGAACAATGAGTGTTACTTTCTGCTCCAATGAATTGCTTATGCTGTTTAGTGCATTCCAAAGTGCTGGCATAAGATGCACCATCTTCATCCTAGTAAGGCTGCCAGTGAAGACTCCATTCTTTTTCCATATTTACCCACTAATCAGAGATAGACAACCTGAGGCCCTCCAGCTGTTGTAGACTACAACTTTCACTAGCTGTTGGCTGGTGGGGATGATGAGAGTTGTAGTCCATAACAGCTGGAGGGCCTCAGTTTGCCCATGCCTTCCTCAAGTGGCCAGCATATAAGCATATGAAGTGCTGCATAGTAGTTTGCCAACTTGCCAGTATTTTACAGTAGCCTCAGGACCGTTATCTTATTTCTCTTAAATGACAGAAAGAGACCTCGGGCTGCTGGAGTTTGTCTAATTTTAGCAAACACATGGCCACTATTTTTCATGCATACACCGATTTTTTTGTAAAAACCGCTTTATTTAAGCATGTAAAAAATGCCTGCGGTCACTGCACATATCTCAATAATATTCCATGTTCATTTCAACAATTACATTTGTTACAGCCACTTCTAATGTATAGTGGGGGCAGGGACTGGAAGGAACCCTGGCCTTATCTGCAAAAAGAACAGAAGTACAATTCTGGAGCAAACCAACTGCACCATAATGAATAAACAAAATGTCTCAGTGATTTAAATGGGACTTTTAACCCCTTGCATTGGTGACCTTTCTAGTAATCATTATTTTAAAAGTTCCATTTAAATCAAAATAATAATAATATTTTTTGTCCCCTATGATGCAGTTAGTTTGTCCAGAATTGCACCTCTGTTTTTTTGCTGATAAGTCCCAGTGCACACAATTTCTTAACCTCTTCATTTCCTGGGCTGTCAGCATCTCATTGCAGAACAGTTGAGGGGGAGTGTACGAATGCGCTGGAGTTATCCTCCATCTCCAGTGGCTGCACTCTGGGATATGCATTACAGCCATACCAGTGTTTCCTACTGTCTGATTTACACCAAGTTACTGCTTACTTAATGTCCATATTAGTGACATTCCTACCAGAAAGTCAGAGGGATAAGTCCTGTTTGTCTGGCGAGTGTGTAAGAAGTGATATCTTAGAACTCTAGCATGTTAAAGGTCCCTTGAGGTGTGGTTGGATCTACTCTGGGTTACAGCAAACATTGACACAGCACCTAGAATCTTTCTCTGGAGTGTTAAGGGTTAACATTTCAAAGATCACAGGGTGAGCTCATTTCAAAAGTTCCCAGGTATGACTACAGCATATTTACATACCAGTGCACACACTGTCGCTATTGACCCTGTGAGTGCCAGAGTGGTATGCAATGCATTGCAGATGCTTTGTATACCCCTTTGGCACTCAATGGGTTACTTTTAACCTCTTAAGGACCAGAGGGGTTGCAACAATTTTCAAACCAATGTATTGCAAATCTCTTTGGTCTACGAGGGGTTAATTCCAGTACGCTCCAAGCTCTTGCATTTGCAGAGAAATGCAAAGTTATTCCAGCTTCTTCCTTGTTAGTACATAACTTTAAAACAAGCCACAGAGGAAAGGAACATTCCAGAATACTAATACACATCCCCACTGTCTTCCCATCGGATTAAGCAGCATTCATTTGAGTGCCAGAGGGGTACTAAATGCATTGTTGAACAATGTGTTATATACCACTCTGGCACTCAAAGGGTTTAAGTGAGAAATCAGTTGGCATAAGTGTCTTAGCAAATTGTCCTTAGGCAAGTAGCTTAGTTAATTGTCATTAGGCAGGCGTGGCAGAAAAAATTAGTTCCAGATCCTGGGCTGACATGGAATTATATTAGTACATTCTTCTTCAAATGCTGTAGGATCCTCTGCTAGTCTGTGAGTTAAGGGAAAAGCTCTTTATTTCAGGTGCCTGCTAGGTGCACTGTGAAGCGTAGCTGGTAGGGTTGCCACCTTTTCTTCAAGAAAATACCGGCCATGGCATTCCCTCCATAGACTTAACATTGGACAGAAGCCAATTTTTTACCGGCCTGCGGTAAAATACCGGCTAGGTGGCAACCATAGTAGCTGGGTAATCGTGTCACCTTAATAAAGACTATGAAGGAGATTTAGAGACCGGGTATTATGAAAAAATATGTAGTATAAATTGCCTAAAACTGAATTCAGTATATAAAAATAAACCTGCGGCATTTTGGAAATCTTAACTCGTCGTAGTTGTGTTTCTGCAAAAGTAACGGTAAAAAAATGTCGCTAACTGCTACAATTTACTGACATCATTTTCACCAGAAACTTAAGGACAGGTATAAGGTGTTCTTAACAGTTCCAGCATTAACATCAGATTGTAACTCCATATTTATAACTGTGCACTCACTCATTTATAAATAAGAACTGGTGTTACCACCCGTTGCCCTGACTGAAAGACAATTCTTAAGCCTGTTTTTTGTTTTTTATAAATATCCCTCTATGTAACTGTGTTTTCAATGTAGAAACTGAACATTTAGGGTCATCATGTTCCCAAAGAAAAAGGAAGCAATTCTGAAAACTGCATCATATGGAACAAAAACAAAACCAACACCAACAACATTTACTTAACCCTTTTGAATGCTGAAATGTATTCAATGCATTGAAAGGGTTAAAGGAATAAGAATAATTCATATTGAAATTGCAGGATTTTTCCTGCTGAGTAAAACTGTGGACTCCTACTGCTGAACAATGTCTTATGCAAGAGTTATTGTAGCTCAGACTCACACAGTACTTCCACGGCCTGATATTTCACATGGTTACAGCATCCTGTGGAGGATTATGGTTACTGGTCAGCTGCCCATAGACTGCTGTAACATTTCAGGCCATAGCATACCTCCCAACATTTCAAACTGCCAAAGAGGGTCACTTGTGTTTTAGGGGGTGTTGCTGGGGGCGTGTCTTGTGGGCGTGGCATTACCAAGAATTTGTAGGCTATTTCATGACCTATTGACACCTCCTTGTGAAACCTAATAAATGATTTAGAACAAGACCAAAGTATTTTATTTAAACCGACTAATTTATAAACACATATATGGACATTTATGCAAACAGTAATGTGAGTGTTATTGCTGTGGAGCAATGTGATACACTTATATACACTCCACATAGTCTGATCTCCTAATAAGAGGGACATCAGGGTGGGAAAGAGGGACAGAGGGATTTGGGTCTAAAAGAGGAACTGTCCCTCCTAAAGAGGGACACTTGGGAGGTATGCCATAGAGGCACTGTACCCATATAATGTAAGTTTGACCTACAAGAAATTTTGAATAAACATTGCTCAGCACATTACTCAGTACGAAAATCCTTGCATTTTATGTTTCCCATATCATCTGTTACTATCCCTTTAAAGGGGTTAAAATCCCCATTTATACCAATGGGAATTTGGGGAAAGTTTACTTGTTCCTCATGGGGTAGTCGTGTCACTCCACTGTAGTTTTGTGCATATGGCTTGGGTGGGTGATTGTTTGAAATCCATTCAGTGCATATGGTCACTGATCATTCCATCAATCAGGGCTGGGCAACCTGATACCCTGCAGCTGTTGTGGACTACAATTCCCATCAACCCCAGCATTCTTCTGGCTGATGACAAGAGATTATGGAAATTGTAGTCCTTGAAAGCTGGAGGGTCTCAGGTTGTTCCTGCTGTAAGCCTTGGCCAGAGATCCTAAACATATGCAGCCTCAGATCACAAAGGGAATACATGAGCTAGATAATTATCTCATGTATACTAGAATGTATCATTCCTGTACAAGAGTATGTAAGAGCCCAGAACTGGCACATTCTGTAACTAAATCTTGTCTTTTTTAGATACTTAATATCTCTTTGTTTATTATTTGGCAAGAACAAATACTGCATATACAGTGTCAAATTGTCAACCTAATTGTTCATATCAAATTTTGCGGTGAGGTCAACTCCAAACCAAGAAAATGCGGTACAGTGATACTAAATGCAGAGTGATTGTTAAGCAATACAATGGAGATGGGTCTGGATTTTTTATTTATATATGTGTCCCGAGACAAGGCACTCTGGGAACACTTGGTTCCGCCCATTGCTGCACCCCCACTTGTTGCACGACCCCGCCCCCATTCCCATCCACTGTTTCCTGGTACAAAAAATACCACTGGCCTCTAATAATCAAGGACAGAACAAAATAACACCTTGGTTGCTCTGAAATGTGCTGAAGATGTCTCTAGCATCCAAGGGGTTAAATAATGGTGTATAAAGGGGTATAAATCTGGTGCAGGAATACTGAGATGTCTCTGGCAACACATAAAATTCAGAATATGGGTGTGGCCAGCACAGCTGATGTACCCCTCAACATCTGGATATTAACGCAGTTGCTTATACTGCCTATTGACAAATCTGGCCCTGATTGAAGATCTCTCTAGCATTCCAGATGTTCAAAGCCCCATTTAAAGCGGAACTAACACCGCTAACAAACCTTGTCTTTAATAATTCCCTATCTGGCGACTAGCTGCTTAGTAGCGCTAGTCGCCAGAATTATTACCTCTTCATGAAGAAATCTGAAGTGATCCTCGGCTGACAGGCAGGACGGAGCGCGGACATCTTGCCCTAGTGACGTCCGCGCGCCTGCTCTGTCAGTCCCAGACAGCTGTAGGAGGCGTTGATAGGAGCCATTCGGCTCCGGAAGGGACTGACAGAGCAGACGCGCAGACGTCACTATGGCAAGATGTCCGTGCTCCGTCCTGCCTGTCAGCCAAGGATCACTTCAAATTTCTTCATGAAGAGGTAATAATTCTGCAGCTAGTCAACAGATAGGGAATTATTAAAGACAAGGTTTATTAGTGGTGTTAGTTCCGCTTTAAATCAGTGGAAGTTAGGGAATTCATATTAGTTCCATTTGGTGCATTTGCTTTATTCTAGAATTACTTCAAGTGGAACTTTCACCTCCTGCAGAGTCTAAACTAATTAATTCTTCTGTTAGCGATTTGCCAAAATGTGTCATTTTTTTTAGTTTAAAAAGTTATGGCCTCCGAGAAATCACAAAAAATTACCTTGTATGTTGCATTGTCCCTCGGTGCAGTGCAAGCTCTACCGCACTTCTGTAATTACCCCCCCCTTGCTTCTCATTCCCTCCCTCATCCCTCTGTGATCATGTGCTAGTCAGGAGTAGGGTCACCAGATTTACCATTTAACCCGGGGACACATATGAAAAATGCATACTGCAGGGCTGCTTTAACTTCAGTGCAGTCCTGAAATATGCCTGTTTCCTATGTGTCCCCAGTTAAAGGTGAGGTCTGGTCAGCCTATTCAGGAGAGATTCACTCGTACTGGGAGGGGGAGAGCTGACAATCAAACATTGCATCATCAACATAGCAGCTCTCTCCCTATTCTTCACAGCAAACAACATCATTGGCATTTCAGTAGTGGGTGAAATTTTAGATTTATTATTTATACAACAAAGTATGTCTTGGTGGGATAAAGCGTTAGAGAGGGAATTGTTTTAGATGATAGATCCGCTTTCATTTCCTCTGAGTACATGAGCCTCACTTTCTTTTATCCCAGCAGGGGGCAACCTACAGTCATCTAGTGGCAGCTGTACTGAACAGAGCCTACCTGTCTCATTGTCTTCCCTGCCAATGCCCAGCCTCATCCAGACTACATCTGAGCCCCGATTTGCGAAAGTCTCTAAATTGGAATAGGTCATTTTGAGAAACAAATGAGTAGCAATCCTGTAACAAACCAGCTGCTCAATAGGGGACAAATACAAATTCTCCAAATTCGAATTAATTATAATGGGGCTTTAATCATTAAATGCTAGAGAGCTCTGCAATGTATTGTGATGACTTATTTAGCCTTATAGGGGTTAAAACGGTGTTTAAATTGAAGGGAATGTTCATTAGTCCCCTATGGTGTAGGTAGTTTGCTCTAAAATTGTTATATGACTCAAAATGTCTTTCATACAAAGATTCTGTTATCTTGCAGATAAATTAATGAGGCCACCTGTTTCCATGGGTGTGGAAAGGAGCTCACGGCTTATAGCACGATAATGAAAGCTGGGTCAGGGGGACCCCGATCTCCCATTGACTATTACTGATTTTGACATTGACCTGAGACAAGAGAATTAATCTGAGAAACCATTTCATGCTTTTTGAAAAACTATTAGAATTAGAATCTCTTATCTCAAGTGGTTTGAGGCATCTTGCCCTTTGAAGCAACATTAGCAACTCATAGTAATAACCCGTATATACTTTACTATGGAGAAAATCCTAATGAATTTTATCCTTGTGCCTTGGTTCACGAGATAACTTCTACAATCCATCATGGTTCTCATGTCTATGGAGGTGAACATTTAAATGCTGGCAGAGCCACTGGACACCAAACTCTACCCACTGGAACGATTGTCTTTTCAAACTAAAGAACAGAATGTGTGAGCTGTAGAAGATAGCAATTTGCAGTGGGTGGGGTTTGAGGTCCAACAGGCCTGCTAGTAACAATCATATCCACCTCCACTGGACATGATATCCAGGGGATTGAATGTTATATCTCTATATCAAAGACATAAGGGCAAAATCAATAAAGGCCATTACAATTTTCTGTCCATAGTAATGAAAGTATGTTTTCTTTTGTTTCGGGGGCAGGGGGGGTGTTAGTGCCCCTTTAATTCATTGAATGCAACAAAGGTTAAGGTTTAGGTTTTGGACACCTGCCTAGCATTCAAATGGTTAATAGATCTTTACCGGAGAGACCTGTCTAGAATCCAGTGAGTTAAAGCCTCTGGTTTTCAGCTGCACAGCCTAGAATAAAACTTTATCTTGTAAGATCTTTGTGCATATTCAGCATTCCAGCCAGTGTATGCAGAGTATAATCATAACTGCACGGCTTGGAAAAAGCTATCAAATAATACTTATCTAGGGATTGATTATAATTTACTCTTTCTATGAAGTTTTGTTGACTGTCAACACAGATGTGAAATCAGATTCACATTGTCACCTAAACAATATTTTAGGGTGTATCTTCCCTGTGAAAAGAGGACGGCAATTATCCCAAATACCTGTTATTGGATAAGCAACATTACTCAGACTGAGAGTGTTATGACATTTATAAAAGAACAAGTGCTGATTGCTCCAAAATGCAAAGCATCCCGTTATAATCCATCTGCAAGGTAACTGTTACTGATAGAAAATGAACCTGCAGCACTCTGTAATGCCACAGAGCATATCAATTCCAGCAACTGGATTAAGTATTTGCCTTCAGGGCACTGCAACATCACATCTTTTGCAAGGAGCTGGTGGTTGGGAGCAGTCTGTGACCTCTGTAGAAACAGTGCGAACTGAGAAATCAGCAACATATGATTGACAGGTATATTGTGGCAATTCCCAAGGGACTGACCTTTGCAATGGCCCCATAGGCATACATTGCTGCGATTGTCTGCTGTCAGTTGCTTGAAAGTTGCAACATTCTGTAGCTACAAACAGCACACTGAACGCTAGACCAAGTCTCCACACATTACAAACCAACGAGCAGGAGACTCATCTAGCATTTAAGGTGTTAAAAGACCCATGCAGATTAATGGAAATATGTATTTGTTCCTTATGGTGCATTTACGGAGTTCCTTATTGGTCTGTCCTCAGGGGAGGGCTGGCCTGGGGGTCAGGGGGGCAATTGCCCCCTGGGCCAGTCATATGTCTGGGCTGGTGGGCCACTGCGCCTCACTAAATCTACTGACTGCTGCTGTAACTATGATACCATAGAGCTTAAAACAGAAATGAAGCAACACAAAAGATACCACAGAGCTACAATCCAAATGGAGCTACACTAGTACATTACCCATTTCCCTTGTAAACTCTACAATATAACTAGTGTAGCTTAACTTGAATTGTACCCTTTTAGTAGCGCACTAGTGTAGACCCATTTCAACTGTAAGCTCTGTGGTATCACTTGCCTTATGTCACAACATTAATGCCAATTTTAAAATTAACAAAATGGGGTGGGCTGGGACAGTGGGCTTGCCCGATTTATAGAAAAGGGCCACTTGACTGAATTTGGCCCCCGGGCCACAAGTGGCCAGCCCTCCCCTGTCTGTCCCACAATTGCACCACTTTTCTCAGTACACCCACCACTGTGTGTGATTTGTAACATACTGAGCTGTGCTTAGGAGCCTGGCAGCAGGACTAAGATGTTTCAAGGCGTTGCCCATGTCTTAGCAATGACTGGAGCTGAAAGAATGTTCAACTGACTTGGAGGCTCTGTATGGAAAATCCACAGAAATGTCTATGGTACAAAGCAGTGGGACAGACCCTCTCTGTGTGCTCAGACTGTAAATGTACGCCTTTCGTGAGCTGTGTTTGCTTGGCTTAGAGCTCTTTACTGCACAGAATGCTTGTTAATAGTTTTAGGACTGAGCCAACACCCATCTGCAAAGGGTGCGGTCACCCATCATACTTCCATATGCCTCTGTCACTGATGCTGCAGTGAGACATTGGGGTCCTCACATGCTCCCATATGACATTTCTGACAGCCACATATTAGATCACCAGTACAGGTCATTTAATACTCTGTGTGCCAGAGGGGTATGCAGTACACTTCTATGCTCCTTCTATACTCCTCAATTAATATTCTAGGAGAAATGTATAAATCTTCCAGTGTGGCTCATTTTCTGCTTTTAGATGTTGGCAAGAAAATCAAGCGTCTGCACTTCAGGGTATGTACAAGTTTGTATGAATGCTTTAGTGTATTCCAGCAATTACACACATTCCACCATTGCTAAGATTCCAAATGAAGAATGCACAAGAGTGCATAATATGTACAGTCAAACAGTCTATATATTATTAATATTGTCTTTTCCTACGTTTCTGTACATTTATGTCCTTAATCAGGGCTGGATTTACATCTTAGGTGCCTCCAGGCCAGGTACCCTAGGCGCCCTTATCTTCACCCATGGCCTCAACCTTTCTCCTCACATGATCCCACCCACAGTCCCTTCTACTGTTCCCTGAGCAGGGACAAGCAAGAAAAAATTTTAATCCCTTGGTTGCTAGAGAGATCTCCAAAGCATTCAAGGGGTTAAATAAAAGCTGGAAATGGATATAAATCTAGTGCAAGAATATTGAGATTGGTCTGGACACACCTACAATTCATAAAGTGGGTGTGGCCAGCACATTTGAGGTGCTCCTTAAAATGTGGAGCTCTAGGCAGTTGCTTAGTCTGCTTATTGGAAACCTGGCCCTGTCAGTAAGCATCCTGATTCTGTTTCCAGGTAACTCTCCAGGACTATAAAAGGGAATCCTAGTGAAATGTCATCACTTACATGGCGACCCTCAAAAAGGCGATATCATTATATAGCCTGAGTCAAAAGAGTAACATCAGAATATCTCCTGAGTCAAAAGTCAACATCAAAATATCACCCACTTAAATGTCGAACCCCCGCTGGTCTGGAAGCAGTTTGCCTGTGGTACACAATACCTTTTGAGTACTGAAGAGTTATCAAATGCATTCAGTAACTCTTTCTCACTCAAAAGGGGTACCGTGTCTATGAAATTCTGATGTTACCCTTTTGACTCACGCGACTTTCAAATGTCACCCTTTTGACTCAGGTGATATTCTGATATCGCACTTTTGACTCAGGAAACATTCTGATGTCGCTCTTTTGACTTAGTTGATATACTGATGTCACCCTTTTGACTTAGGTGATATTCTAATGTCACACTTTTGGATCAGAGACATTCTGATGTCGCCCTATAGGCAACAACATTTCAATGGTAAACCCTATGAAATCACGGGTAGTGATACAATGTAACACTATACCTGCAGATTCAAGGAGCTCACTGTCGAAAATATGAAGGTGAAGATGGAAGTACATAAATGACATAAACCATCAGCAGTCTAACTTTAGTGTAAGTAAGCCCCGAACACTGCCCCATGTGCAGAAAAACTGAATAATTTTAATTCAGTTTGCCTTGCTCCTTGCTCCACCCAGGGCTGCATTTTGTAATAGGCAGGATAGGCAGGTTCCTAGAGCTCCAAACACTGAGGGACTCCTCGGCTGTGCTGGCCACACCCACATTCTGAATTGTAGGTGTGGTGATAACTCTCCGGGACCATCTCAATGTCCCTACAACAGTTTTATACCTGTTTACAGGCTGTTATTTAGTCCTTGGATGTAAGACAGATCTCATGTGCATTGCAAAGCAATGCTCTGAGATCTCTCAAGCAGCCAAGAGGTTAAAGGTTTTTTTTTGTCCTTGCTTGTTGTTGGCCAAGGATATTTTTTATGCCAGGAAATAGTGGATTCGGTGATATGGCATGAGCTGAACTTGATGGATGCATGTCTTTTTTCAGCCTCATTAACTATGTTACTGTGTTGCTATGGACTGTGGTGGGGCCATGGGTGGAGTCAAGGACACCTCAAGTGCCTTACTTAGAGGTGTCTGGGATGTAAATTCTTCCCTGGGAATGCCCCAGAATCACCCATACTCTTTCAAACTGCCCTACCCTTTAAACAAGCTGTTAAGAAGGATCATATTGGCATAGATAGCTTGATACATAGGTATTAGGTGAGTGCAGTACATAAAAAGTGGTTCCAGGGCCTTTTTTGTCTCAAAATCGTATTAGTACCCCCCCCCCCCATTGTGTGCAAAAATAACATAGGAGAGTATCTTTATCCGCTTTTACTCTCGCATTAAAGTACATTTTCATCTTAACCCTTAGGGTACCAGAGAGGTACGCAACACATTGCTCTGCAACATTGCCATGTACATCTCAAACACTCTGTAAAGACACTTGTAGCACCCAAGGGTTTAATTAAAAAAAAAAATCACAATTTTAAGGAAAGGTTTATAACATAGGGGTTGTTGCCCACTAAGGTATGATAAAGAGGTGATAACCCGGAAATAACTTCTCTAGCGATATCACTTCTCCAGTTCCTATGTTACTGTACAGGCCCTCTGCACTAAGATCTCGAGAGTTGAAGAAATCTTAGTGCACTGGCTCCATAGAACAACATAGGACTTGTAGAAGTCATCCCCACTTTATCACCTCTATGTCACTCAGTGCATCTGATCCATGGTGCTGCACTGCATACCCCTTCTGGTCCTCAAGAGATTAAACAAAGTATCAGACACTTATTCCTAAAGGCATCAATTCCTTTTTATTATTTTCTAATTCGCCATCATTACTGAAGTCAGAAAGAGCACCAGAGGTTAAATTTATACATAAAATCCACATATGGTGGTGTTTTTTCTGCTTGATAGAAAAAGAAAATGATCAAACATCTACATATTTAATTAAGAGTAAGCAAACATTTCACTTCCTAAACTGCAAGCCTGTAAATATCCCGAGGGTGATAAAGCGCCTCTGGGCAAACAGCAGGGACAAGATCTTGGTGCATTGTAGAGGAGCTCTGTGTCTCATCTTGTTTTCTTTCCTTTCTTTCTTTATTTTTATACATGTTCAGTTGAATTGGTTCATGATTTGTTTGCATTCACACTGAAAAGAAATATTTATAACATAGGGCTAGGAATGGGGTAGTACAATACAATGGGTCTTATCTAAAAGAAATGGTGGAAATGTACAAATCCACCAGATCAGGTCATTAGTACACTGGGATGATAGCTTCCTATTCACACACTTGCCCTTTGGGGTATGAACTAGGGCATATGAAGTGTTTAGTGCATTTTATTGAAGGTGCTCCACTATTGTTAAGATTTCAATGCAATTAATGTTTCCCCATAACCTTCCTCCCAAAAGTCCTTCTTTAGGAGGGACAGTACCTCTTTTGAGACCCAAATCTCACTGTCCCTCTTCCCCACCCTGGTGCCCCTCTTTTTAGGAGATCAGACTATGTGGTGTGTATATAAGGGTATCACATTACTCCACAGCAATACCCGCACAATAAGGCTTGTTTAAACTTCAGTATATGTATTATAAATGAATATGTGAAATAAAATACTGTGGTCTTGCTCTAAATCATTTATTCAGTTAGACAAAGAGTTATCAATAGTTCATTAAAGTGGTACTTTGACTTAGTATAAAGTCGCCCTCCAATAATTAAACACATGGCGACCAGCTTCATAATATGTGTATTACCTCTCAGAAGTGCCAGATTCTAACGTAATCCTTAATCTTCGGAGATCTGAAGGCAGGCATCAGTGCAGGCATCTTGTCTGCGTGCCTGCGTTGCCAGTCCCGGTCTCCCCTAGGAGGCATTGCATGTTACCTTCAAGGGATAGTAATACTTAAAATGTAAAAAAAAAATATATGTTGTAGGGTTTATCCCTCTTTGTAAAACAAGGGTACTCCCACTGTTGAGAGATATTTTATTAAAAAATTTTACCAGCTCAAACTTGAATTTTTTAGGTGCAATATCACAGTGGCCTGAAATTTTACAGGGGCGCTGTTGCTACACCATCCTATGGACTGCTCTGGTCTGTAGACCAAAAATCTCCATAGGATGGTGTAGCAATAGCGCCACTGTAAATTTTCAGGACACTTTGATATTGCACCTAAAAAAATCAAGTTTGAGCTGTTATAATTTTTTAATAAAATATCTCCCAGCAGTGTTAGTACCCTTGTTTTATTTGGGGACATAAACCCTACAACATATATTTTTTTTATATCTTAAGTATTACTATCCCTGTAAGGTAACTGGAAGGGTCCAACGGCACAGTCACACAGATGGCACCAACCTGGCAGTCAGTCTCCGAAGATTAAGGATTACTTTAGAATCTGGCACTTCTGAGAGGTAATAGAAGTATTATGAACCTAGTCGTCATATGATTAATTATTGGAGGGCGACTTTATATATAACTTAAAAATTGTCGAAATGCCCCAACCACCAGCCACACCCCCAGCAACACCACCTAAAACAAGTGTCCCTCTCTGGCCCTTTGAAATATTGTGAGTTATGCTACAGCATGCTTATGAAAATGAATGCCCTCCTACATTTATACTATCTTTGTCATTTACAACACAGAATGATTTTAAAATATGTTGAAAAGCTACGAAAATGAGAAGGAGAAAATGTAGTACATTAAAATGTATTTCAGATTTCAAATGTGCACAATTATTCATCATTACAGGGGTTTTTTAAAAATACAGAGCATGGCATTATGTTAAGGGGCTTTTCTTGGCCATTTTAGCCAGTAATCACTCCAAGTCACATGAGTAAATGACAATGGAAAACTCAGTACACATTGGAAAGTTGTATTATTCAGCCGCTATACAGTAAATAGGAGTTGGTTGGGTTAAATTTTACAGATATGAATTGTGCTCCATGAATATGGAGGTATCCCAGGTTTTGAAGTCCCCGCTCTCTTACTGTAGGGTCCCCCAAATGACAGGTTCTTGCGAGCCTATAAAGGCACAATGAGAACTAATATCTAGCAGTTTGTAAGCCATATCATATACTAAAGGTGTCAGTTAGGATATGACTTGTCTGATTGAACACAATATTTGCCAGTAAATTAATATGCTTCCTTAGGGCTGGAGCTACATCCCAGGTGCCTCTAGGTAAGGTGCTCTATGCATGTTTAGCTCCACCCATGGCCACACCATGAGTCCTCACATGACCCTGCTACTGTCCCATCCCTAATTCCTGGCACAGAAAGTACCCTTGGCTCATAACAACACAAACCCCTTGGTTGCTATAGAGATATCCAACATATTGCTTCACAATGCGTTGGAGATCTCTATAGCACCTAAGAGGTTAAGTAATATCCTGCAAAGGCATATAAAACGGATGAAGGAACAATAATATTGCATGAGCCACACCCATAATTCAGAATGTGGGTGTGGACAGCACAGCTGAGCTGCCCCTCAAATTTGGCTCTAGGCAGTTGCCTACTCTGCCTACTGGGAAGTGTTTCTGTAAATATAGCGCCACAAGTGTATACAGCGATTTACAATTTAAGAGTTCAGACAGTAAAGGGTTACACAAGTTCTTTAACCCTTTGTGTGCGAGAGAGGTATCCAATGCATTGCAACACAATGCATTGGATACCTCTCTGGCATTCAAAGGGTTAAAGACTGAAACAATGGGAGTGGTGTCCCTTCAATAGAAATTACAATTTAAAGCGAATAAAGCAGCCATACAGAGTACATAAGGGTTTAATGCAGAATGCAACACTGGAATTCTGGCTAGTTTATTTAAATCAGAAGTGCCTTGTATGCATGACGAGTGGAAGTGCCGTTGAGGTGGGATTATAAGCGAGGCTTCAGGACAGTGAGAGATGTGCATTGGTCCAGCTGGGAGGTAGAGTATGCCATAGATAAGGAGCAATGAGGGAAAAGGGTTTGATGCAACAGAGAGCTGGAGTCTCAGATGGAGCTGATCATAAGGGGTGAGATGGGGTATAGCGGAAATGCAAGAGAAGATGGGGAGATGAGGGCCTTAAATGAGAGAAGCAGGATTTGGCATGATATTTAGAGTCTGATGGACAACCAGTGGAGAGATTAAAGGAGGCAGGGATAGACAAAAACCTAGATAACTTGTGCTGCTGTACTGTACTGATTGAAGTGTTGAGAGGCAGTAAGACCAGGGAGAAGAAGGTTACAGTAGTCCATACAGAATAGGATGAGTGCTAGCATAATAATTTTAGTTGGAGAAACAGCAAAAGGGATAGATTTTGCTATATTTTATGAGAAAAAGCAGCATGATTTCCAAGTAGCATTAATATGACAAGAGAATGATAGTCTATTATCACGCCTAGGCATCATGCCTCAGTGACTGGATTACAAGGGTGCCATTTACTAGGACCTGGAAAGGCACTGCTAGACTTGATCTAGTTGAGATTAGACATGAGCTTGAGGTCACCCAATCTGAAATAACCAAGAGGCAATCTGTGACTCTGGATTGAACATCAGGATTCAGCTGAGATGTGGATAAATAAAGCTGGGTGTCAAATGCATAGAGGTGATAATAGAGTCTGAATGGTTTAATACGTTCACCATGCATTATTGTGTGTAAAACATAACCTTGAAGCACCCCAGCAGAGGGGTGGACTGGAGAGGAAAAAGAGGTGGCATTGGAGGCACTGAAGGATCAGTTAGGTAGATAAGAGGAGAACCAGTACAGAGCTAAGATATGAATGCCTAGACCTAGGGAATGATGCATTAGGTGGAGGAGAGTGTGATTCACAGTGTCAAAAGCAGCTGTGAGGTATAGTATGAAAAGTATTGAGTGCTGACCTTGAGATTTAGCAGTTTCCAGATTTGCTCTTTAAGTTTTACCAGGGAATGTAAGTGTTTAACATATATGGAATGAAAGTTTCATAAGGCTGCAAGTTACACCTTTGCATAAGAATCAGAGATGGGTCAATTTACTAGTCAAGTTCACCACATTTGACTATTTGTATAAGTGAACTGAGCATTGCTCAAAAGTATAAAATGTATTACCTGCTTAAAATAAACTGGCACACTCGTTAATCCTAGTCTAGAGCATATTCAGATTGCTTGTCTAGAAGTGACTTTAAAACAAACAGAAACATAATTTACTTTCCACATAAGAGCAGTTAATGCCAGCACATCACCTCTACACGACTAACCCCAGCTAACCCCAGATGCACAGTTTGGCCTTCTTGAGCCTTGTCTGTAAACCAAAGCTGGGTTCTCTAGGCCCAGGGAGCAAAGAGTCCATGTCTGGCATAGCCCCTTACACTTATGCCTAGGATTTGATAAAAATTAAATCAAAGAAGTGGGAAACTCACTGAAAAAACATATTTTGCTTATGTTATGGCTAGTCACCACTCAGGAGCTTCATGCTTTAGCTCTAGTGTGCCATTAAAGAGGAGGAATGTCCATGTAAATATAACCTTGGCCACACCCATAAGAAGTCCAGTGCTAAAATTCCAGGCAAATCTCCTCTGTTTGAGAAAGCTAGCAAATGCCAGACAAATATTTTAGCTTTTTTATGATTTACAGCTGGATTCCATAGGCACTAGGAACAAGGACCTGACATCTTAAGCCCATAACCTTAGGGGGACCACTAAAGGATGTTAAAAATGAATTGCAGACTCTTTGAAGATTACATTTGGTCCATTTAAGGTCACTGTCCCAGAGTAAATCTATATTTCTCCAAAATGTATATAACCAGAGATGTATGACATAATGACAAACTTGAAATCAACCCAGTAAACAAATTCAAAATTGGGCATTGTAGCTTTGTTGGTGTCTACATGCCACATGGCAAGTTTTAATTATAATAGTTTTGTATTCTGTATATTTTCCATGTATGTAACTAACTGACATGCCCAGAAACTGGCTTCTCATGTACAGTTGTAGGGTTAAATGTGCTGCTGCCAGCCCAGCATAGTTTTATTGGATGAAGAAGAAGAGGCTCTTGTAAGTAGAAGGACATGTATGTGACTAGAATGCCTATGAAATGTACCAAGTCTTTATCTTATGATGACAAATCTGCAACAAGAGAACATTATCCTTCTATATAAGAACAAAGTACGGCTACAGTATGTGCCCATCCAAACAATGAGACATCTGTTTAGGATAAAAAACCCCTTCTCACTCTTGTTCGTTTAGTGCAGGACTGCCCAGCAGATGATACTGGTAGACTGCAAGATCTACAACTCTGACAGTATTTAAATAACAATCTCTATGGTTCAAATACTATGAAGAATAATTGGAGCTGCTAATGGACCGTTGATGGTCCTGGCATGTCACGTATGTTTTACTCACAGTGCTCCTGTACAGTTCTGAAATTACTGCTCCAAGACCGGAGAGGTCACTATCAGACCCTCATCTGGCATGCTGGCACATGTGATCAGTCACATGTGCCAGTGCACCAAATGTCCTCTACCTGGTCCTTAAAGGTACCCCCCAGGAAAGCTGGTCCTTAAGGGTTTAATATTTGTGGAATTAAAATTAAAAGTCAAATTTAAATTAACTGACAATTTAGAATGTTTTATTTGTTCCCTATGGTGCAGTTTGTTTGCACCAGAATGGTTCAGTTGTTTGTGAATATGGTTCACCATATCAGAACACTGAAAACTGGAGCTCTGCAAGTGTCGCCTCTAAGGGGAGGTGTGGTCATCTATCTGTAGCCTGACTACAACTCCCATCATCCTCTGGCAGCCAATGGTTGAATGGAGTTGTAGACCAGCAACAGCTAGAGGGCTTCAAATTGCCCACCTATGTTCTAAGGTGAGCAGCCCAGAACTAAAAGTATATATGTGTGTATATATATATATATATATATATATATATATATATATTTATTTATATGGGGCCACACTGTACGCAACACCTTACAACAAGGAGATAAAGTAAGTGTTGCAATTATAGAAACAATAGGAAAGAGGTCCCTGCCCCAAAGAGCTTACTGTCTAAATTGTTGAAGAGGAGTGCAGGTAATACAATTGGAATGATTGAGACACTGACTACCTACCTTGGAACAAGTAGGAAAATATTGAAAACGTGACTTTTTTTTGGTGTGCCCTCTGGATTAACATTGAGAATCACTGCCCTGTGTTACTGTATAAAGTTTAAGATCTCACAGATTGAAGCAACTGAAGAGTTTATTATACCTTTATCTCACCTTGGTTTATAACTGCAAATACATACCTAGGTAGATATCCTTCATACTGTAACTAGGCATTTTGATACTGAATATGTATCTAGGTATGTATGTATGTATTTATTTATGCGTTTTATCTGTATTTCAATTTTCTAAGTAGTGGAACTTCACTATCTGAAATTGTTTTAACCCTTTGAGTGCCAAAGGGGTACGCAACACCTTGCCTAGCAATGGGTTGTGCGCCCCTCTGGCACTCAAAGAGTTAATGGTTCTAAAGAACCACATATTTTTCCCTATGTGTTATCCCACTTAAACTGTATACACTTCCTGATAGCTGACATTGGATTAAGCAGAGACTAAATATTGACAATTGCACTAAAAATATGCAAAAAAATTAAAAAAATATAATCAAATAAATACAGTTGCAAAATGTAAGACTCCTGCCAAGGTAAGTCCATCTGTTAAAAAAATAACAAGTC
Source organism: Rhinophrynus dorsalis (assembly GCA_037306005.1). Taxonomy (NCBI): domain Eukaryota; kingdom Metazoa; phylum Chordata; class Amphibia; order Anura; family Rhinophrynidae; genus Rhinophrynus; species Rhinophrynus dorsalis. Next base: position 119,069,252 of record CM074722.1, read on the forward strand.
CCTTATTCTTAGGTATAGTTCTACTTTAAAGCTCTGACTGACCAATGGACATCTTCATTATTCAAAGCATGAATATTTTAATGGCAGGATTATGGTGTTAGAAATAAAACACATAGCCCAACTGCTTTGCACTCATGTCTACATGTCATGCTATGTACTGATAGTTGCAAACTCAATATTTACAGAGAGAGTTCCGAAATATAAAATAACAACACCTTGGGGGTTATGCACTAAACGTGACAAAGAGGTGATAACACAGAGATAACTTCTCCAGTGATATCACTTCTCCAGTTCCAGTGTTATTCTATAGAGCCTATGCACTAAGATCTCCAAAGCTGGAGAAACCTCATTGCATATTTTCTGTGTTATCACCTCTTTATCACACCTTAGTGCATAACCCCTTGTCTTCTGTAATTCTGCATCCAAAAGTGATTGTGTTTAGATGAGAAGTGGGAAAGCTGCAATGCTCCATCTGTCACAGGACAAAAATTTCCCATTATCCTCAGCTGGCCAACAGCCAGCTGAGATTGTAGGGAGTTGTAGTCCAGTAACAGCTGCATGATCATATGTTGCCCGCCCATGGCAGACATATGCTTATCTGAAGCGATCATCTCATTTTGCTTATGCTTAGTCCACAGGTAGGCAACCTTTGACTTGCCAGCTATTTTGGACTACAACTCTCATCATCCCCCAACCAGTTGTTGGCTCGTTTGGGATGATGGGAGTTGTAATGATACACAGCTGGAGGGCATTAAATTGCCTAGCCCTGACATAGTCCCTTGCTGAGATGATAGGTACAATAGAGTGCAAAGGAGGATTCTGGGTAGCTGGACTCAACCTCTATGTTTGCCCCTTGTTTGGTACATCTTCAAAGTGCTGCACTACAGATCATGATGCTGGGCATGACATGGTTTATAACTATCATCTGATCATAAGTACAGTATCACTCACACACCAACAGCCTACTCCACCCAAATGGCAGTCATACAATGCTCTGACTCACTGCGTATTGCAAAACACAGTCCTAAGCAACCCATCCTTTCTGGTGGAACATTTTGCTTAAAGTTCCCAGACACCACAGAGGCAAGCCCAGCATGCGTGTTTTAGGGTTAGCTAATTGAGTTTAAAGGGCAGTGATAAATTCTTTGGAATGTAAGTCCCTTACACACCTATTTACACCTCTCACATACATCTACAATTAGATATGCACACACACACGCCTAGCTATTTAGCAATATAGAGACAATAGGACAGCTGCACACCCTATAATATACCTGCACACTGGCACATATGCAGTATCTAATACATTTTAGCGAAGGAAACTATCCTGGAGCAAACCAACTACATCACAGGGGAAAAAAATTACATTTTCCAATATGTCCTTTCATTTAAAGGGGGTTATTAACCCACTAGGTGCTAGAGAGGCCTCTGTGGTTCCCCATGTCATAAAAATGAAAAGTGTGGCCCTCCAGCTGTTGCTGGACTATAACTCCCACGATGGGAATTGTAGTCCAGCAACAGCTGGAGGGCTTAACATTGCCCACCCCTGCTCTAAGGTGAGCAATGCAACACTGTTTATATTTTTGAATCAGGACTAGGATGAAATCCCCATTTTAACCAATAGGAATTTTTGTCTCCTATGGTGTTGATGGTTTATACAGAATTGCTCTAATTTTTTTTCAGGACATTAGTCCCGTTATGGGACAACATAGGGAGACCTATTTATATTGTAATCATAAACAGGTGCTGCATATATAATGCCTCACTCTGGCCCCTTACACTAAATAGCATGACATGGAATATAAATTTCTAGTTAAAGAGCCCGTTACATGGGCCACAGTGCCACTGCCAGCCGGTCGCGGGGCAGTCATGCGCAGCTCCGAAGGAGCGTCCAGCTTTGTATCAGCTGCAGTGCGGGCAGTTTCTACTGCGCATCATTGCATCGTTACACACGTTTTAACGAATTATTATATAGGATTAGCAAAATAAAAATGTCATTATAAAAAAATATTAATTGGATATTTGGGGAGGGCCAAAGCTATTAACCCTCTGGTTGCCAGATGTTGCCCAAGGCAATCATATTGCTTTTTAAAGTGTTGAACACCACTATGGAGCCCAGAGGGATAACATAATATTGTATATTGAAATAAATTCAAAATCAGCAATCCAGCAATATTGTAATCAATCTATTATACTGATTTTTTTGCTTTTCCAATAATGTTTGTTCTTCCACTGTGATGGGTGTTGCCCCAGGTGGGCCTGAATATGCGTAGTGCCTGGCCCGCCAGTGTGAACATCAGACCCCACCCCCCACAAACTGAGTGGCTACACCAATGGCCACTGTTCTTTTGCTCCCCCTCCCCATATACTGCTATTCCCTAAATTAATGTAACCCAATTTCCATTTTAATATGGGACACGTTTAATTTTCTTTGAACAACACTAAATGCAGCCCTGCAAGGAGGGCTTTTCATTAGCTTCCAGAATTAAAATCTGGTCACATTAACCTACATTGTATTTGACAATTATATCTGAGATAGCTGCCCTTAAATACTCCTGCTGGTCTGTCTTCATACATGGAAACTCTCAGGGTTTGACCCTGAGGTTTCATCCAGATCTCAGACTTAGAGCAAAGGGTCAGGGTGAGAGCATCCTTTTTTTACCTACTGTTATCATTTGTACAGTAAACTGCTTCTTTAGTCTCCTTAGATATTTATGCCAGAAATACATACATACATGCCAGAAAGGCAGAGGGAGAAGCAATGATATTTGCAAGCTGCACAGTAAGTACTAAGGGATGCTTAACCCCTTAATGACAGGGGTTTTATTTTTTCCATTATAGAGAATGACTTCCTGGACTTACCAGGTAAGTCGTCTGTCACTAAGGGGTTAAAGGCTGATTGCAGCACTTCTGGGTTAACCTACACTCTACATTCCTGCAAACACTTAACTTTTTTAAAGATCTCTGATCAGCTCGTTTGGAAAGTTCCCAGGTATGTGTGTAGTGCGCTTGTAATTCCTGTTTACATCTTTCACACTCTGTCCAGTCTTTCAGATGACTGACCTAACATATGAGGTTTGCAGTCCCTTCATAACTTGTAAACGCTGTGAATTTGGAGGATAATCATTCAGAACAAGAATGTAGTAGCCTGGGGGGAAGAGTCATGTGGGAACCTGAAATGTCTTATGTCAGATGGCTGCAGTCACACTGGCAATTTGAATGTGATGTTACTGATATGTGATATCCCTGCATTTTACAGTAGATCCTATCAGTAAGAGGGTGTGGCATAGGTGTGACAGAGGGTTCCCCATGCAGGCACCAACTATATAACGTTGATGCCTACGTGAGACAGCCATTCACTGGACGATGAGCATCGTGACTCCCAGATCACAAGTATGTGGCCGCCATTCAGGTCAACTCTGCCGACTTTTCCTGTGGTCAAAGCATGGAAGCAGGAAAGCTGCAGAAAGCTGCATTCACTTGTGCCATGGTGTTCTTTACTCCAAAGTTAAAGTGATAGTAATGTTTCACAAAAACAGTAGCTCCAATTAACCCTTTCGCGACACAGGACGTACATGTACGTCCTGTGTGGCTGTCACTTAGTGACAGAGGACGTACATGTACGTCCCGTAAATCCGGCTCCCCGCGCGGCTGCACGCCGTTCGGGGACTCCGGATTCTTTTAACAAAAAAAAAAAAAAAAAGTTAGACGGGCGTTAAGTGACGGCCGCGTCTGCACGCGGCCGTCACTAAGGGGTTAATCTTCATAGTATTTGAGCCACAGAGAGTGTTATTTCATTACTGTGAGAGTTGTAGTTCAAGAGTAATTGAATGATAAAGTATGCCCCTCCACTGCTCTCCTCAGATGTGGATTCTGGTTGTAAGACCAGACAGATAACAGCAGGGGACAATCTTCTTACTCTGAGAACAATGAAAACCCTGCCCCCTTGACAGGTTTTTCAGCTTTTTCCCTTATCTTAATTGGAGATTGTCCCTTTCTGCAATCTACCTGGACACCTCCCTTCTGATCTGGCTGAACAGTGTTACATCAGTAAAAGGGGAGGGAGGGGGATAATTTATCATTCAGTTACTCTTGAACTACAGCTCTGACAGTACTGAAATAACACTCTCCATGGCTCAAATACTATGAAGATTAATTAGAGCTTCTGTTAGTGTGAAACATTACTATCCCTTTAAGGAACTTTTAGTTCACTGGCATTCATCATAATATTACAAAGCGCTGCACAAGAATCACCAAAATGCATCAAGTCAGTCACACTCATTTGTTAAGAAATGTGAGTAATCTGTATCATACCGACTGCAACACAGGGTGCAAATACAAATTGCCTTTGATTTACATGAAGATTATTGAATGTCAGAGAAGGAACGCACCAAATAATTATTTAGAATTCAAGCGGTTAAAAGTCCCACTTTAATTAAAGCAAATTTTGAATGTATCTCCTATGGAGTAGTTGATTTGTACTCTATCTATCTATCTATCTATCTATCTATCTATCTATCTATCTATCTATCTTGTCTTTTCACTAAGTGCTAAATCAACAGCAGGCAGTCTCTGTGACTTGCTGCCTGAGGAGGCTCACACAAGGGACACACCTTCTAGTGTTTCCAACAAAAATGACTTGTACTGTAGAACAGGCAAGCCCTTCAAATCTGCACAGCAGTGAAAAGGTTACAATCATATTTGGTGCAATGTCTCTGCCAAATTTGGTGCAATGTCTCTACAATGTAGGACAAAAAAGACTTAACCCTTTGAGTGCCAGAGGGGTGCGCAACAGATTGTGAAGCAATGCATTGCTCACAACTGTGACACTCAAAGGGTTAATCTACTGCTATAAGAATGTGTATAAAATGAAAATTGTGAAATAGATTAGCAGGATAATATATCCCAGTATGGAAAAATTATACATAGCAGAAATTATCCTGATGGATAAAACAGGAGTACTCCCATTGCTGATAGATTTATTCAAGAGTTATTGTAGATCAAACTTGCATTTTGTGGTTACCTGAAATGTTACAGTGGCACTGTTGTTACAGCAGCCTATGGAGGGTTGTTGTCACTAAGTATAGATGTCCATAGACTTCTGTTGCAGCAGCTCCACCATAAAATTTCAGGCGATAGAGGTACTGCACCCAAAACTGCAAGTTTGAGCTGCAATAACTTTTAAATAAAACATTTCTCAGCAACGGCAATACTCTTGTTTTCTTCAGCTGTATATAACTGTTTTACATATCACAGTAATTCTGGAGTGTAAAAATTTACTGTTTGGCATCATATTTCTTATTTTTATTATTATTCCATCAAATTGTCATTTCTTTTCAGGTACTCTACTAGAAACGGCCAGTTTATTACTAAGTACTAGAACAGGTAATGTCATAATGCACTGTACCTTATGAGACTGTTTGGTGCAACAACTGCATATACCATTGTGTTTATAAACACATTTTATTTTGTCCATTCCTTAACCCTTTTAATAGAGGGTTATGCCCACCCTCCTAGCACTCAAAGGGTTAACTATTTAAGTCATCACTATCCAAAGGAGTCTGCAATGTTAATGATCAAATGATAAAAAAAAACAGATTAAGCTGTAATAACTTCTGAATAAAACACTTTCAGCAGTGGGAGCTCCCTACAATTTTTTTACATTTTAAGTATTACTATGCATTTCAGTCTGATCCTGTATATTGCAGAGTGTCTTGTTGAAGACCTTTCTAGCATCCAAAGGGTTAAAAAAAAATCTAGTGCTTTCCTTTTACAACATGTTTAAGTCACTTCCATTCTACTCTTGTATAGTGAGGAACAATATACAGTACTTCTGCAGCCGGTGTAAATCCCTTCTATTCTGATCCTGTGTAAATTCTGTGCAGTTAACCCCTCGAATGCTAGGGACATCTCTTTAGCATACAACGGTTTATAAACACGTATTTAAATATATGGGAATTTCTGTTTTTCCACTATAGTGCATTTGGTTTACTCCAGAACTGATCCACATGCCTTCATAAATCAATCTCTCTACTAAATGTTAGTGTTAACTACACCATAGGGAACTCTGTAAAATTCCACAGCTGTCCACTGATTTAATTGGAGTTTTTCGCTGCTTGAACACAATGCGTTAGAGACCTTTCTAGCAATCAAGGAGTTAAAAGCCCAGTTTAAATCAGTTGGGATTTTTATTTGATCCATATGGTGCAACTGATGTGATGCAGAATTGCTCCATTTTTTTCATAGTACATCAGACTCAGTATCACTAGTAATAGAGGCTTAACCCTTTGAGTGCCAGATGGGTGAGCAATGCATTGCTCTGCAATGCATTGCACATCCCTCTGGCACTCAAATGGATAAACTGTAGTCTCCTTTGACAACAACATATATCCAGCAACACTTACCTGGTGAGAACTTTTTGCTCTGCCTGGCAGTCCTCTCTCTTGCAAAGTGTGAATGATAATAATGATATAGTGATATTCCTCAAGCAGTTATAGGTTTCTCTGATGCAATTAGGGAGGTGCCTCTGTGTGTGTTTTATTGGAACCTATAAGTAAAAAAAAGAAAGAAAATAGCAGAGAAAGAATTTGACTACACCCTGTTTTTTTGGCAGTCATACAGTAGCACTGCTTGGGAGGGAGCTGAAATCGCTAAAGTTCTCACTTGCTTGAGTTAGTTTTTTTGCTTATTTATTTATTTTGTGTGGAAATAAATGAATGACTAAACTTATGGGATGATATAAACCCAGAACTCTTAGGGAACAGAAACTTATTTGCAAGAATACACATTTTATGACTCAAGACAAAAATAAGGGTAGATGCCCATGCAGACAGTAGAATTTAGTGCATTTTTGTAGTGTGCAATCTGTGGCTGAGGTTAACCTCAAACAGGCAAGCACTGAGTGGCATAACCCCTGGTACTTAAAGGATTAAACAGGGCCACACCCAGGGTTTCCAAAAATGAGAATAAGCGTACAATATCAGTAGTTTCATGTTTTTTTACATGCAAAATGAATTGCAGATCTGTGAGTACAAACCAGAAGTGAAAAACGTGTAGTATTCCAGCTGTAGTTGGACTGCAATTCCCATTATCCTCTGATAACCAACAGCCATCTATGAATGATGGAAGTTGTAGTCCAACAATAACTGGATGGTGACCCACATGCACAACATCTAAAACTTATTGCCTTAATCGGATGGGGTAAGAGTCTAAGAGTGGTTTCTGGGCAACTACCAGCCCCTGGTTGTCCTTTTTAAAGGAACACTAACACCTCCTACCAGGGGAGACTTTCTAAACAAAGCTACCAGGTCACCTCATTTTGTTATGGTGTATAGCCCTGCTGGTGGTATGTAACGGTGTTTTGCCCTGCTGGTGGCATGAATGGTGCAGGGTCCTGCTGGTGGCATGTAATTGTGTATTACATTGCTGGTGGCATGTAATGGTGTAGGGTCCTGCTGGTGGCACATAATGGTGTATTGCCCTGCTGGTGGCAAGAAATGGTTTATTGCCCTGCTGGTAGTATGAATGGTGTAGGGTCCTGCTGGTGGCACGTAATTATGGGCCCTGCTGGTGGCATGTAATGGCGTAGGGTCCTGCGGGTGGCATGTAAAGCTGTAGGGTCGTACTGGTAGCATGTAATGCCTGATTAACTAGATGCCATCTAGTTATAAAACTTCAATTACCTTAATGTGCTCAGAAAATTGTAATGGTTAATACAAATCAATCCTGCATAGACTGTATTCCCTGAAATTAAAGAGATATGAAAAATAAATATTGCAGAAGTTTTCCTGCTGAGCTGAACCCTGCATTTGGGAGGTGTAGTAATCCCATGGTCTGAAATGTTATGGTGACTTTCTTGCTACAATAGTCTATGGACAACCATTGTAATTGACAATAACCCTCAATGGGCTAAAGTATCAATAGCCACTGTAAAGTTACAGGCCACAGAATTACTGCAACAAAACATGCATGTTTGAGGGCAATAAACTTTTAATAAAACATGTCAGCCATGAGAGTACTAGGGTTGCCACCCAGCCGGTATTTTACCGGCAGGCCGGTAATAAATTGGCTTCTGTCCAATGTTAAGTCTATGGAGGAAATGCCATAGCCGGTATTTTTTTTTAAGAAAAGGTGGCAACCCTAGAGAGTACCCTTGTATAATCATTAGACTAACCCAGCAATATACATTTTCTATGTTGTGACATACCTAGAGAGGCAGACACAAATCTTTGTTGTCGAACTGTAAGTACCCAACGCCTTCCCACCTCACTGTGAGGAGCTAGGGATCTGGGGAGACATGCACTAACTTCAAATAAGGGCCTTTGTGGTGATAAAGAAGAAGATTCAACTTGACTTTACCTTGTTATATACACTAAACTACATTCACCATTTTATCCTTTTGATTATACATGAAATATAACATGATTTCACTGTCGTCCAATACAGGTCACTGGTACTCTGGGAGGCGTAAGTCCCCTTTAATAGGCAGGAACAACTATGCAAATGATTTGCAAGGGGCGGAGCCTCCCTTCTTACTTAAGCCACCTTCTGGCCAGAGCCACTTAGATTGATTTGTTCCTGGTGTGCTTGCACACCAGGTAGAGAACATCTATGCATCTTAGTGTTTTCTTATTTTTCTTCAAATATGGAATACCACCATTAGGAGGGTGACCATGGCTGTGAATTGCCCTCTTTAAAGTGGCTGGTGCAGCTTCCAGGGATTTTCTGTGGACCTTATGCCCTGAAGAGGGGACAGCTTGTGTTAAGCAGCTTCCCTATTGGGGAATTTACCTCTGGTTCTTTCCCACTTCATCATGGTCACCTGAAGACAGAAGTCCTGCAAGAAAGGTGAGTCACCCATTGAGTGCTGAAGGTCCACTTGTCCCCACAGTGTCCCTTTGATGGGCTTGTATTTGGGAGTTTTAATACACTCCAGCACTCATAGGGTGTTTCTATTGCATTATTACTGTTTTATGCAATTTCTGTGGTATTCTCTGGGTTTTGGAGCTTTGGGTATTCATTTATTTATGTTTCTCATGTGTTTCATGCTTGTTTGGGCACTTTTTAATGTTTTCCTAACTTTATTAAAAATGGTGTTCCGCGCCTTTAAGCGCGGCTTTTTCCCGCTCAGACGCAAGGGCTCCTTTACTCTCTATGAGAATTCACAGTGTGGGACATATCTCTGGAACCGCTTGTCACAGCAACTTCAGAGAGGGCTCATTTTAATGCTAGGCTCCTGCTCTATCATCCGGAATGTGTTTTATTTATGTGGGGTGTTCAGGGGGGCTTCGGGCACTGTTTGGGGTACTTGTAAGGGAAAACTACATTTCCCATGAGCGCTTGGTTCGCGCTCGTTTCTGATTGGCTGTCATGACGGCCGCCATTTTGTGGTACTTTTCCTAAGCGAGTACACTATGCAGGGACCGAGCCTTCTCTCTCCTCAACAGATTAACCCTTCGCTGGCCAGATAAGTCCGATTTTAGACATTTCTGGGGTGAAACTTTAATCATTTACACTTTTTCTGGGTGATAGTGTTATTAGTGGGGTATATTGACGCTGTGAGCATGTCTACTTCACTGGAGCTAGGGGCTAGACCCAAGTCTAAGGAGGATGGGGGGTCTGCTACCCCCATGGCGTTTTTCTCCTCTTGCCACATTGGGCTGGCTAGCGATAATGTGGGGGATCTATGCCCTAATTGTACTGGTCAAGATAGCAACCCTGGGCTTCCCAGCCACGCTATTGAGCCATCTTGGGTGAGGGAGTTTAAAGCTGCCACTAGGGATCTCAGATCCACGCTTCAACTCTTTCCCTCTCAGATTCAGGGGGCTCTCCAGGTCTGGCAGACCCCCTCTACCATCAGGACCTCCCTGCCTAAGCCACAGGGAGCCCCTGATGTCACTGATTCTTCTGAAGAAGAACTCTTACAGGATTCTGATGCTGAGGAACGTACTGTTATTGAATCTAACAGGTCCATTGGGGACCCCTATGAGTGTGACTCTGAAGTTTCGGCTGAGGGTCTGATCAGAGCGGTTCTGAATACGCTCAACCTTCCTCTGACTCAGGAATCCACTTATGATCCTAATGATGTTTTTCAGAAAAAGCCATCTAAGCCAGTTGTTTGTTTTCCAACTAACCCTACTCTTGCCCGTCTAGTCTCTGAGGCATGGAAGAATCCTGACAGATCCTCCTCTGTCTCCAAAAAGTTTGCTAAACTTTACCCTTTTCCTGAGGCTGAGTTGGCAAAATGGGTTCATCCTCCCAAGGTGGATGCTCCTGTTTCTAGACTATCCAAATCTACCGCTTTGGCTGTCTCAGATGCCTCTGCCCTGCAGGATTGGACGGATAAAAAGCTAGAGCTTTCTCTTAAATCTATTTTTGCCTCCATTGGCACTGCCATGCGCCCAACCTTTGCTGTGGCATGGGTTAATAGAGCCATTGCGGCCTGGACTGAACAACTGACTGAAGCAGTTCGCCAGGATGCGCCAGTATCTGAACAGTTGCAGCTACTCGCTAATATCACTGAAGCTCAGAACTATGTTGCTGACGCTGCTTTTGATGCTGTGCGCATGATGGCAAGGGCCTCCACTTCTTCTGTGGTGGCTAGACGCGCTCTTTGGCTGAAAATTTGGTCTGCTGATACAGCCTCTAAGAAAGCCTTGCTTTCCTTGCCCTTTCAGGGGAATTTGCTTTTTGGGTCTGAACTCAAAGAAATGATCAGTGAGGCTACTGGCGGTAAAAGTACTCTTCTACCCTCAGTCTTTAAGAAAAAGTTTCCAGCCAAACGCAATCGGTCCTTTCGTTCCTTTCAGACTGAGACACGCTCCTCGGCCCAAACGGGTCCTCCCACTACGCGCTCCTCCTCCAAGCCCAAACAGTCCTGGAAGCCCAAAGTTGCCCCCAAGGCCAAGACCTCCAAGACTGCTTCAGCATGACTCGCCGAACCCGGGTCCGCATCCGGCTGTAGGCGGTCGTCTCCGCATCTTTCGCCGGACTTGGGAGGAGTCAGTGGCGGACCCATGGGTTCTTCAGGTGGTGTCAGAGGGATACAGGATCCCTTTCTCTTCCCTTCCTCCTTTTCGGTTCCATTTTACTCGTCCTTCTCAGGAACCCACAAAAAGGCGTCTGTTCGACGACGATATTCAGGATCTCTTGGTCAAAGAGGTCCTGGAGGCTGTTCCTCAAGGGGACACAGGTTCAGGATTTTATTCCAACCTGTTTGTGGTAGCCAAAAAGGACGGAGGAGCTCTTCCCATTTTGGATCTCAAAGATCTCAATGCCTATGTGGTGACTTCCCACTTCCGCCAGGAGTCCCTGCGCTCTGTGATTGCAGCAATGTCTCCAGGGGAGTTTCTTGCCTCCCTGGACCTTCAGGATGCTTATCTTCACATCCCTATTCATCCAGAGAGCAGGCGGTATCTCAGGATTGCCTGCCACAGGGGACACTTTCAGTTTGCAGCGCTCCCCTTTGGGCTGACTTCAGCCCCTCAGGTCTTCCAGAGGGTGTTAGGCTTCTTGATAGCGGTGCTCCATCAGGATGGGATCAGAGTGACCCCCTACATGGACGATCTCCTACTGAAGGCCTCCTCAGCGGAGCTTCTCCGTCAGCAATTACAGATGTGCATGCACACCCTGAACCGTCATGGCTGGATCCTGAATCTGGACAAGTCGGACTTGATTCCATCTCAGAGGCTTCTGTTCCTGGGTCTTCTGTTCGACACTCGCCAATGCATGGTGTTTCTTCCAGAGGATGTGGCTCACCAGATAGCCGTCAGAGTGGCTGGGATTCTGGACATGGACGAAATTCCAGTACCGAAGTTGTCGTCCTTAGTGGGGAAGTTCATTTCCACGATCGGAGCAGTACCATTTGCCATGGCCCACTCCAGGGATCTTCAGAGATTTGTGATCCAGACGTGCAAGAATCATCCAGATCATCAACATCTGTCTGTTTCTCTTCCTCCTCATGTCGAGTCGAGTCTGCACTGGTGGTTAGATCTCTCTCATCTCCTGAAAGGGAGATCCTTTCTAGTTCCTCATTGGACCACAGTCACAACGGATGCCAGTCTTCGGGGCTGGGGTGCAGTCTGGGGTCGCTTCAGTGCTCAGGGGAAATGGGGTCTGGAGGAATCCATGCTCTCCATCAATGTTCTGGAACTTCGAGCTGTCCGGCTTGCCCTGAGGCACTGGGAGTCTCAATTGACCGGTCTTCCGATCAGAGTGGAGTCCGACAACGCCACGGCGGTGGCTTACATCAACAGGCAAGGCGGCACAAGAAGCGGTTCCGCCTGGTGGGAGGTCAAGGATATTTTGTCTTGGGCAGAAGATCACGTGCCTGTCATCTCTGCAGTTCATATTCCAGGCGTGGACAACGTCATGGCAGACTTCCTCAGTCGTCACACCGTCGACATCGGAGAATGGGCCCTTCATCCAGAGGTGTTTCACATGCTCACTCAAGGGTGGGGGATGCCTGTGGTGGATCTGATGGCTACCAGACACAACAGGAAGGTTCCGGTGTTTTGCTCCCGGTTGAGGGACTCCCTTGCTCTAGCAGTGGATGCATTGTCGATCCCTTGGGACTTCCCCCTGGCTTACATCTTCCCTCCTCTTCCTCTATTGATCAGAGTTATCCAGAAGTTGAAGAGAGAGCGTTGTCCTGTCATCCTGATCGCTCCAAACTGGCCTCGCCAGTCCTGGTATCCGGAGTTGATGGCCATGTCAGTGACGGATCCGATCCCGCTTCCTGCCTGTCCGGACCTACTTCTTCAGGGGTATCTGTGGAAGGAGGATGTTCACTCTCTCCATTTGATGGCATGGCGGTTGAATCCTCGATTCTAGCTAAGAAAGGATTTTCTCCTTCTGTGGTGTCGACTATGCTCAGTGCTCGTAAGCCTGTGTCTTCCAAGATCTATCATCGCATATGGTCAACTTTTGTGACATGGTGTTCTGATAAGAAGTTATCCCTTGAATTCCATCTTCCCACTGTCCTGGCCTTCTTGCAGGACGGTGTGGATAAGGGGCTCAGTCTGAGTTCCCTCAAAGTTCAGACTTCTGCCTTGTCTGTGTTTTTCCAGGAAAGGATTGCTATCCTTCCTGATGTGAAAGTTTTCTTCCAAGGTGTGACTCATGTTCGACCTGCCTTCAAGAGTCCTGCTCCCCAGTGGGACCTCAATTTGGTGCTGGGAGTTCTCCAGCGACCACCATTTGAATCCTTGGCTTCCATTCCATTACGTCTTGTGACTTGGAAGATGGCCTTCCTTTTGGCTGTTGTGTCAGTGCGCCGGGTAGCAGAGTTACAGGCCTTGTCTTGTAAACCTCCTTACCTGGTGTTCCACAAGGATAAGGCTGTGCTTCGCACTACCAAGGAATTCTTACCCAAGGTTGTGTCCGAGTTTCACATCAATCAGGAGATTGTGGTTCCCTCTTTCTGCCCTAATCCTTCATCTGACAAGGAAAGAGATCTCCATCTGTTGGATGTGGTGCGTTGCCTCAAGTTTTATGTTCATCGCACCGAGTCTATCAGGAAGTCTGACGCTCTATTCGTCATTCCTGAGGGGCCTAGGGCAGGGAGACCGGCTTCCAAAGTTACCATTGCCTCTTGGATTAAGGCTACCATCCGTGAAGCCTATAAGTTGAGGAATAAGCATGTTCCCTTCCGGGTGACTGCCCATTCCACCAGATCTATTGGGGCCTCTTGGGCCTACAAGAATCAAGCTTCTGCTGATCAACTGTGCAGAGCGGCCACTTGGTCCTCTGTGCACACTTTTTCTAAGCACTATCGAGTTGATGTACTGGCTTCGGCTGATGCCAGTTTTGGAAGGAAGGTCCTGGAGGCAGTCTTGCCTGTGTAGGTCTTCCGCTCTGTGATCCTTAGTGCTTCCTTACTGTTGAGCCCGGTTGGCTCTGGTTCCGTGTGCTGTGTTAGTTCAGGAATTGTTCCCTTGGTTGGTGTCCGTTGACACTTACAGTTTGGGCTATGTTATTATCTGGTCATAGCAGTTCTAGTGGCTTGGGCCTTGCGCCTGGTCCTTGCCTTACTTCCCGCCTCTGGATCAGCTCAATGTTTGTACATCCCAGAGTACCAGTGACCTGTATTGGACGACAGTGAAAATAGGATTTTAGTCTTACCTGTTAAATCCTTTTCACTTAGTCCATACAGGTCACTGGTCTCCCACCCTGTCAAGGGACCAGTCTTGACTCTCCTGTGGCATCCAGTGGGAGACCGTTCGGGCATGCTCACAGGAGTCTTTCTTTTTGCTTACCTGAGGTCAGTTTTTAGGGTCTCAAATCAATCTAAGTGGCTCTGGCCAGAAGGTGGCTTAAGTAAGAAGGGAGGCTCCGCCCCTTGCAAATCATTTGCATAGTTGTTCCTGCCTATTAAAGGGGACTTACGCCTCCCAGAGTACCAGTGACCTGTATGGACTAAGTGAAAAGGATTTAACAGGTAAGACTAAAATCCTATTATCACCACACCTAAGATGTTTGAATGTATTTTTCTCCAATGAGTTATCTGACACAGTAAGGTTGAATAGCTGGTGACAGTGTCAGAGGTCACAGACACATCTTCACCTCTGAGGCTGGCTAAATGTCAGTTTTGTAATAGCTTTTTTATAGAAATCTCTGAGTACAGTTATTCAAGTACACCACTTCACGTGACTTCAGCGTACAGATGTAATTGTTGTATTTCTTTACTGAAGTGTATTCAAAGTTCTCCACAGCAGAATATTTAAAAGTCCTCAGTATATTTCAACCTTCCCTGTAGCTAATTTTAAACTTCACATAATAACGTAACAATAATTTTTTATTCCTCTAAGGACCAGAGGGGCTTGCATTACAAAGCAATGAATTGCACAACCTCCTGGTCCTTCAAAGGTTAACATTAGACTGCTATGGAGAACTTTGATATACACTGCCATTGAGTAGTTTGCCATTACCTGTTTACTACCTGACTTCACACTTATACAAATACATCATAATTTAATGACCAATGTCTATTCACCACCCCTTCAATGCATAATTCTTAGTGCACATGGCAAAATATTTTGTATTTACCAAAGCAAAGTACTTGCATCATATCATATCTTACAGCAACCCACACCCCCAGAGTTCAGCCACAAAGTCTGTGGACATTTTATCAAATGCTAGTTAACCCTTCAAGGGCTGCTCTGGTCCTTATATGGCAACCAGTCCATAGTGGTCATTATGAAAAGTTGAGGCCTACTATTAGGATTTGTTTATATTCCTTTAATCCTTTAACCCATTGCATGCCAGAAAGGTATCCTCACTGGCAATCAAAGTGGACCAAAGGGGTGTACAAAGAGTGATTAATGATGGTTCTTTTCAATCCTTCCTAACGGATACTGAAATTGGGTTATTTGTTAACCCAGCTGGGTTTGGCACAGAAGCAAAACTCAATTGTGCAAACCAATCAGGATACCCGCACCTCCCAGCACACGCCACCCAATACGAAAAAAATCTGGAATTACCCCGTGTGTATCCAGACGAGCAAGCACCCCCCAAAAATAAGCACAATAATGTATAGGCAGCAAAGCCCCTCCACAGAAAGGTGTGCCACTTAATAAACTAGAAGGCTTAAGAAAACTCTTATCAAAAGGGTTTTTTTAACCGAATTTGGGCCAATTACAATAATGTAAAACAGAAATGAAGGAGATGAGAACAAACAAAACAGCGTATAATCATATATTCATATACTCAATAAATCAGTCCTTAGCACATTGTTCACAGATGTTTATCCGCTGCTCGTACTATGTAGGCTTGGACTACCCACAAATCACCATCTGTAGCAAAAATACAAGAAAAAAATCAATGCAGGAGATTCCATTGACTGTAGTACTTAAAGGAATAGTAATACTTAAAATGTAAAGATGAGCGAGCACCCCGATGCTCGGGTGCTCGGGTGCTCTGACCGAGCACCCCCTGATGCTCGAGTGCTCGGCCGAGCACCCGAGCCCCATTCAAATGAATGGGAGCACTCGAGCATTAAACCAGGCACCCCCTGCTCTGATGAGCGGAGGGTGCCTGGTCAATGTCCCCCTTCATCTCCGCTATGCCCCTCTTCCACAATGTCCCCCTTCATCTCCTATGCCATAGCGGAGATGAAGGGGGACATTGTGGAAGAGGGGCATAGCGGAGATGAAGGGGGACATTGTGGAAGAGGGGCATAGACTCTATGCCCCTCTTCCACAATGTCCCCCTTCATCTCCGCTATGCCCCTCTTCCACAATGTCCCCCTTCATCTCCTCTATGGCATAGGAGATGAAGGGGGACATTGTGGAAGAGGGGCATAGCGGAGATGAAGGGGCACATTGTGGAAGACGGGCATAGCGGAGATGAAGGGGGACATTGTGGAAGAGGGGCATAGAGTCTATGCCCCTCTTCCATAATGTCCCCCTTCATCTCCGCAATGCCCCCTTCATCTCCGCAATGCCCCCGTACCTCCATTCCCTGGTGGTCCAGCGGAGCGTCTTCGGATCTGTGCCTCTTCCGGCACAGATCCTCTTCACCCGAGCATGTCGGGCGAGCACATGGCGGTACTCGTACGAGTACCGCCATGTGCAGAGCAGAGCGATGCTCGAGCCGATCCGAGCATCGGCCGAGCACGCTCGCTCAACACTATTAAAATGTAAAAAAATATATGTTGTAGTATTTATCCCCCTGAGTAACACAAGAGTACTCCCACTGTTGAGAGAAATTTTATTAAAAAATTATAACATCTCAAACTTGAATTTTTTAGGGGCAATATCACAGTGGCCTGAAAATTTAAAGTGGCGCTGTTGCTACACCATCCTATGGACTGCTCTGGTTGTTAGACCATAAATCTCCATAGGATGGTGTAGCAACAGCGCCACTGTAAATTTTCAGGCCACTGCGATATTGCACCTAAAAAATTCAAGTTTGAGCTGTTATAATTTTTTAATAAAATATCTCTCAGCAGTGGGAATGCCCTTGTTTTATTTGGTGACATAAACCCTACAACATATTTTTTTTACGTCTTAAGTATTGCTATCCCATTAAGTGATTTTATATGGGCCTCCACCTTCACCATGGTGCTCTCAAAAAATGTTACTTTCATATTAATGAGGCTTTTACACTGCCTCTAAAATGTATTCACGTCCCCAGTATTTAATTCTTCTTGCATCCACATCTACCCGCAATACAGGACAATCTGACATTTTTTGGGGAACCACTCAGTGGATAAAACAACCCCAGAGTGTAGGTCACCTTAACCCCTTATAACCAATATCACACTCTTAGCTATGGATATTGGGAGTATATCTTTTAAAAAATAGCAACACAAAAATGGAGCACCATAAGCTGACGTAGAAGGCACAAGGATTTATTTAAAAAGTGCCATCTGTAATACAATATATCTCATTATGAGAAAAAAAATTAAAACACACTACTTGCAAATAGTATATCAAATCAGTTATAAAAACACATGCTACATACTGTAGATCCGCTCTATACGTTTAGTGGCACAACTTGCCACTTCATCAGGAGCAAAAAAAATTGGCACATAGCCTCTATAGTACCACTCAGCTGTTATTTCAAAGGCAGGTAGTTTACCAGTAAGCCAAATTACTTAGACCAATAATATGCTAACAGAGGTTGTTTGGTATTTTATTTATTTTGCAAAGGAGGAAACTATTTTATAAGATACAGTCCAATTTCTAGTGATTTGGCCATCCTAATATATTATTAGCTCACCATGCATCCAGATGACCCATTAGTAGGAAGAAAATAAGTGTTATTAGATGCCCAAATCTGGCAAGACTTGGGGTTTTCAACATGATCTGTTACCTTAAGACACAATTAGTTCATTTTTAATTGAATTAAAAACTGCCCTATATTGTGTTAGCCAGTGTTTTGTAATACACATCACTTTTGAGAAATTAATATTAATTTGTTGGTGATACAGAGTGGCATCTTATTGTAATTATTTTATGTGCTGAGCTAATATTATCATACACTATGCTATGAATGAATCAATACAGAGCCTACAGTACATGCAGGGATCATTCTTAATAGCACTTTAATTTTAAATGGAAAAGAAAAAAAAACTATTTACTTTACAGAAAATGGCTAGTATAACATATATGCAGATTATATTTCTTTGTAAAACAAATTTATATTTGTTTATATAACTTATCTTAGGGTGACAAAGTTCACTTTAAGCCTGTCACCTGGGCCTCCAGCCCCTTCAGCCTGTAACTAGCAATGCTACAGACTGAGAGTTAGTATTTCAAAGATCTCAGTGTCTGATTACTTTGACAATTGGTTGTTATGGATGTAACTGATATATATTCAATTACTACAGTTTTACTGCTCAGTGTTCCTGGAAATGTGTGTGGATTGTTGGAAAGTGTGACTTTAGGATGATGGTGCTCTATCAGTGATCAATCAGTTGCACTTGTAGTGTTGGGTTTATCATATAATAATGCAGTCAGAGCCGTATGACGCCTAGCAGGCTTGGTGAAGGGATTATTCCCCACTCCAACCCTTATAATGAGTTAGCCTAAACAAGCCTGTCTCTCCACTAAAACTATGACTACAAGGCTCTACACAACCCAACCTGACAATGCTCCACACTGGCTCAGGATCCACAAAACCTTTAATTGAATTCTGTGGAGAGCAGCAGACACATCCACTAAGGCTATGTTCACTTGAGTAACTTACATGCGGTAACACTGCCTCCACATTTGTATTGCCCATGTTACCCTCCTGTACTGCTCTGTGAGCAGATTATGGGAACCATGTCGAGACGGGTGAGTCCAGAAGCAGTGAGTATGCACATCGGATGTTAATTATACATAGTTGGCACATGCCCACCAGGGACATTGTTCTTTTACATTCAGATGGGGTTTAAAAACAGCCATTATGCACATATTTTATGTGTACATACAGTACTGTACAAAAAGTCTTAGGCAGGTGTGAAAAATGCTGTAAAGTAAGAATGCTTTCAAAAATAGACATGTTAATAGTTTATTCTTAGCACTTAACAAAATGATAGTGAGTCAACAGAAGAACAATCTAAGTTAAACCAATACTTGGTGTGACCACCATTTGCCTTCCAAACAGCATCAGTTTTTCTAGGTACACTTGCACACAATTTGGAAAGGATATCGGATGGTAGGTTATTCCAAACATCTTGGAGAACTAATCACAGTTCTTCTGTGGATTTAGGCAGCCTCAGTTGCTTTTCTCTCTCTTCATGTAATCCCAGACAGACTAAATGATGTTGAAATCAGGGTTCTGTGGGGGCCATACCATAACTTCCACGACTCCTTGTTCTTATTTACACTGAAGATAGTTCTTAATGCTGCAAAATACATTTGTGTCCAATCAAATGCCTCCCTGATGGTATTGCATGATGGATAAGTGTCTGCCTGTACTTCTCAGCATTGAGACCATGATTTCTGATCAAATCCCCATCTCAGTTTGCAGAAATGCAGCCCCAAACTTGCAAGGAACCTCCACCATGCTTCAGTGTTGCCTGCAGACACTTATTCTTGTATCACTCTCCAACCATTCGGCAAGCAAACTGCCTTCTGCTACAGCCAAATATTTCAAATTTTGACTTATCAGTCCAGAGCACCTGCTGCCATTTTTCTGCACCCCAGTTTCTGTGTTTTTGTGCATAGTTGAGTTGCTTGGCCATATTTCCACATTGGAGGTATGGCTTTTTGGCCACAAGTCTTCCATAAAGACCACTTCTGACCTTATTTCTCCAGAGAGTAGATGGGTCTACCAGGATCCTACTGTTTTCTGCCAATTCTGAGTTGATGGCACTGCTGGACGTCTTCTGATTGTGAAGGGAAGTAAGCATGATGCATCTGTTGAACCACTTGACCGACCACTGCATCTACGGTCATCAGTGTTGCATGTTTCTTTGAGCTTCTGGAAAAGAGCTTGGACAGTACATCTGGAAACCCCTGTATGCCTTGTAATTTCTGCCTGGGAGAGATGTTGCTGATGCAGTATAACTACCATGTGTCTTGTTGCTGTGCTCAGTCTTGCCATGGTATGATTTTTTACATTAAACTGTCATCAGCAACCTCACCTTCTTAGCTTAGTTTGGCTGTTCCTCACCCAGTTTTCTTCCTCCTAGAGGGTGAAGTGTGGGTCAGTGCAACCAAAAAAAGAAGAAGAGAAAAATTGTGTGCTAAGTGTAGTATGTATTGAAGTGTAACAATAGCATACAAATAAAACACAAATCACTTGTGTAACATAGCAATAATAAGATGTGGATAGATACTGTAATCGCCAACTAATAAGGAATCCAATGGCATATATAAGTGACAAGTAAAAAGTTATTGTTACATTTCAATACATACTACACTTAGCACCCAATTTTTCTCTTCTTTTTTTGGTTGCGCTGACCCACACTTCACCCTCTACTGTTCAAATTGACTCACCAACAGATCTGAGCATTGGGGACCAACAGCAGCAATAAAAGTTAGAGCATTTCTTTTGTTTCAGACGGGGTGCTTCTTGTATATATCTTATCCACCCGATTTCTTCCCCATACATCTTTTGAGTGTTTGTTTCTTCTTTTTTACATGCTCAGATAGAGATAGAGATATCGGCTATTGACTCACACATCTGATCTTACTTATGTCCCAAACGTAGGTCCACTGGAATATAAGGGTTGTGCACAGGTATACACCTCCCACTATCTCTTTCCTCCTCCTACACAACTGTTTCTATTTCAGTTAATTATTGTGTTTCAACCCACATATTAAATTGTTGATCATTAGCACCCGTTTAGTATAATTGTTTAATCATACATCTGACTATATGCCTACAAAATCCCTGACTTTGTGCAAGTGTATCTAGAAGAACTGATGCTATTTTGAAGGCAAAGGGTGGTCACACCTAATATGTATTTGATTTAGACTTTTCTTCTGTTCACTCACTATGCATTTTGTTAAATGATAAATATAAACTATTGATATGTCTATTTTTGAAAGCATTCTTACTTTACAGAATTGTTTCACACCTGAATAAGACTTTTGCACAGTACTGTATATCCACAAAAATATTATCCATATGGCTGACACCAGACTGTGAAACTTGTGCAGTGTGATTTACCATAATATACAGTCTATAGGACTTACGGAGCTTGCAGAACAGACATAGACTGGGCCACGGAGTTTTCAGTCAACAGGCAAACAAAACCACAGAACGTGTAATTTAGAGAACTATCATGACTGTCCGAGGATCAGAGGAGTCTGCCTGTGTCTGCACACCTGCCCAGCTGCCTATCATTGGGATTGGACAACAGAGGATAGAATAGCAATCACTAAAGTTTGCTTGTCAATTACTGACATACAATACATCTTTTCTGCAAATATGTTCTGATGGAAGGAATCATTTATACTAGTCCAGTGCTGGAGCAGGCATCCCTAAGCTAGGTTGACTTTCCAGGGATATTTCTGCTGCAAATGTTCTTGTGGGACAGAGATCTTAATCAGGGGGCTGTCCCCTGAAAAAGGGGACATCTGATCACCCTATACTTTAGGTTGGACTGTGTACTTGTGTGAACAGCCCGGTTTGCCAGCAATGTAATTTAGTGTGGGATGACTAGCACTATTGCTGCTCTACAATCATCGTGTGAACCTAGCCTAGACTATGTAGATCCATGGGGATTTGGGGACTTTTCATCTGTCCTACATGATGCAGTTAGTTTGCCCCAGAGTTACATCTTTTTAACTGTCTGAATATGGTCCTTTTCCATTAAACTGGCGTGAAATATCAGCGTTCCTTAACTCAACACATCATTTTCCTACTGACCACAAAAAGACAAACAGCAACTACTAAGAAGGCCAAAACCAGGATTTCAGAAATGGGATTTTCAAAAATATAAAAAGTTAAAGGGATAGTATCTTGTAATATGGAAATATATATTTCAAGGTTTCTCCTGCTGAGTAAAACAATGGTACCCCCACTGCTGAGAGATATTTTATTTAGAGGTATTAGTGCACAGACTTGCATTTTTTGGGTGCATTTCCTGCATGGTCTGAAATTTTACACTGGCGCTTTTCAACAGTATCCTATGGATTGTTAATGTCAGTGGCAATAGCTGTCTATAGACTCTTATAACAACAGCACCTCCATAACATTTCAAGTCATGGAAGTAACATACCCAAAAATACTAGTCTGAGCTACAATTATTTTTTGCATAAACATTTCTCAGTACAAGAGTACCCTTGTTTTCGGCAACAGGATAAAACCTTCAATATATATTTTTTTCAGTATTATGCAATACTGTCCCATTAAGTATACAATAACAATTTGTAGAATGTAATTCTGCAAGTATTGCAGCTTCATGTGGATAGACCCAGGTGGGCAACACCTGGCTGAGGATGATGGGAGTTATAGTTCAACAGCAGGTGAATGAAGTTAGGCTGCCCACCCCTAGTGTAGACATAAGTGCAACAGTAGCAAACATTTCTCATCATTATGGCACTAAAGCTTGGACACAATCTTACTTTTATCTGAGGCAATATCGTGCCAGGGGAGTTTCTGAGCATCTTAGTTTGTCCTGCTCTATGATATTGCTGTTTAGGCTTGGTGGTGTGAATGTGACGACTTAGCCACACAGAGTACAATGTAAACTAACTGAAATAAACCAATTGCACAGTAGAGGACAAATAAAAACTCTGCAAATCCTATTTGATCTAAATGGGGTTTTAACCCCTTAAATGCTTAAAAGGTCTCTATTACTATGCCTCTATTACTATGCCTCACTAGACCTCTCTAGCATTCAAGGGATTCAAATCTAAATCTGAATTACTGGTAAATTGTATTTGTCCGGAGTTTACACTAGAATTACTCCATACCTGTAAAATGAAGATGTCACAGTTGAGAACAAAACCCCATTTCGATGACTGTGCTGTATACCCCCTTTCATTCCTAACCATATTTCCTGTGCAACATATATAACTTCCTTTCTGTCCATCAAAGTACTTGGTGACACCATATAGCTATAAACATTTATTGTTTAACACTGCTGCAGCTTGTGACCTGATACTCCACATTCTGAATGTTGTATATCGGCGGGGTTATTGAACCAGATTCATCATGGATCTGCAAAAGATCTTAACCCTGATTTGCAGATGCAAGACAAACATGGAAATGCACTCCCCATGGAGGACTTCGTGAATCCTAGGGCTGTAGAAGATGATACAATTTCAGAGAAGAATGGAAGGATGCCATGCCATACTTATGAATTATATAAGGCAGGTGGTGGTAAAGTGATATGATAAGGGTTATGTGTAACTTGAAGTCTTACCTATGTAGGTGTCATTAATGATTTTAGTGAATGAGGGACCTGGTGAAAAATATGTTTTTGATCCCTAATTCTCTGTAAACTAATGAAAAAATCCTAAATATTTTGAATTTCTTCATACAGCAGCAATTAGGTATCTTTATTTCTATTGTTTTCTGCAAAATGATTTCAGTTTCAATTTCAGACAATAGATGCTGAATAGAATGCTGAAGATTATTGTTTGTGAGAATGTATGAACTAAAGACAGCCTTTAAAACAGATCTTTATATACAGGCAGCGGCATATACAATACTAAATATAGAGGATGTAAATAGATATATTGGATTGCTGTATGATGGGCACCTACCTTGGTAAGTCCTTATCTTATACGGATTAAGACTCACTTATCCCTACAGAATGTCTGCTGCCAACTCTCTTTGTTTTCCAAGGACACTTCTGGATTTGACTCAGTACCTGGATCCTGCTGTCCTAGAGTTTGACTATGGTTTTAAAAATGCATTTTAATACTAAATTATGTGTGCACTAATAAGTGTATCTTTCTATTAATCAGGTGGCAAATATCTGCGCAAGACAAAAATGTGATCAATGATAAATACCCAAAGGCAGACTGTTAATGGACATGGCTAAGATTAACTTATTTAATACACTGCTCTTACACCAGCATGAGAACTAGGCCCCTAAATGGCTGATAGGCTATAAACGTCCCTACTTGTTAAACTCTCAGCCTCCTTTCTGACTATAAGTGCAAAACATGTAAAGTCAAATTTTTTTTTTCATCTTCTCTTATTTTTTACACAATTATGAGCAGTCTGAATGTGTTTCCAGAAAGATTTCTGTGTGGGATTGTGAATGCAGAGACACTGCAACAGTGTGAAAAGGACAGTCAAACAGTGCACAATTGCAGCTCAATGGGTCTTAGTTTCAAAATGTTTGGGGTAACCAAAATTACCGCTGATATTAATGGGGCTTTTAACCTCTGGAATGCTAGAAAGGTATCCAACTCATCACAGAACCTGCTGGTTCAGGCATCTGGAAAGATTTGGAATGGTACTGGGAAAGCCTGAGACTGGTGATTCTGACAGGCCACACAATGGGGCATATGCAAAAGGAAAAGTGAACCAATTCTGGGGCAAACCAAATGCACTGCAGTGAATAAAAATTCTCATTCATTTAGATGGGGGCTTTTAACCCAACAAATGATACAAATGCCTCCAACCCATTTCTTCACATTGAAGTAATTAACCCTTTCAGTGCCAAAGGAGTAGCAACACATTACAGAGAGAATAGTTTTTTGAAGAGGTGCTTAGTGGAGTGAAGCAACCCAAAAGACAATGAGTGGCCAACCTATATCCTTTCTGCCATTGGTGTACTGTCACCGTCCTCAAGGTCCATTTTTGGACTAAATATCCCTTCATCTGTAGGATGCTGAGAATGCTGGGAGATATAGCACAGTGACAGCTGGCGGGAACCAGGTTGTTGACCCCTGCCATACACAGTTCTGAAAGATGTTATGGCAAAGGTTCAAGGACACCTTCCTGTTTTTGCTTCTTCCTTTTAGTTGCCTGGCAGTCTGACTGGTAGTTCCCTTATGTGCAACATATGGATACAAAGTACAAATATCAGTATCACAGGGAAGGAATTCTTTAGAGACAACCTTAACATCTAATGTGTTAAATGTTAGGGGTGGGACATAATGCATCAGAAGCCCAGTGCTATAAGTATATGTGTGATCACCGGACCCTTGATCAGAGGTGCCCGATGCCAGTCAACAAGAATCAGTGGCATATTGACCCACTCGTGTAATAATTTCAGCAAGGCTGGTTGTGACCTCTGGCAACAAGTCCTTCCTAGGTAATGCAAATCTGGAAAGCATCCATTTTAACCTTTTGGATGCTGCAAATCAAAGCAATGCATTGGTTACAGCTATAGCATGCCAGGGGTTAAAGTTCCTGATATAAATGCATGTTAAAAAATAATATAAACACGGTGTAACTAAGGTGTGATACATGTACTTTTTCCGTTTGACAAGAAACCAAACTCTACACTTCTGGCACAGGAGTGTTTAGCATTTACTAAAATAAAGGTGTTTTTATTCTCACATTGAGGGATTCCCCTTGGAAACTCTGTTACTACAATAACAAGCAACAGATGTACTGCTGTGGCAACAGGGAAACCTCTAACTGCATGAAATGTAGATGATGAAGAGGATGTATTTGTGTCTAAGAAAACTTCTCAATGGAATCTGACTGGGTCTGTGACTCATAGGGGTGCTGGCTGCAGGAGGACGGTGTTGTGACTGTATTGTGTGTCCCATTCTAGCCAATAATAGGATAGGGTGGAGAGAGAGAAAAAATGAAGAGACAAAGTGAGAGAGTAAGAGGGAGAGGCAGATATAGAAATCCAGAGAGAGCAGTATATTACAATGTTAATCAGTTAGACAAGGATTAACCTATTAACACCTTGAGGAAAAATGTCCACTGATCAAGCTTCTGTGTATTATGTCTGCTTATTGATTATTTACTAAGCTGTGTATGCTGAAAATTCTCTTATTTATAGCACTTGTACCAAGAATAAGAGGGAAGTGTATGAGTATATGTGCATTTTGGAGTATTCTGTTAGTCTGTGCCTTGTGTAATGCCATATACTAACAAGGTGCAGAGTAATGTTGCTCCGCTGTGCATGCTACATGGGAGATGTTCAGGGCTGCTGAAATTATAGTCTTAAAGATGGCAGCACACGTGCACTGGTATGCACAAAAGCAATCCTATATGTTTATGTATAATCTTAAGTGCACCTGCAAGACTTGCATCCCTAACAAACACAGAAAATGACCTGAACTGGATGATTTGTTCACTCACCCTACAGCAGAAATAGTCCATTTTTGGGTCTCCAGCTGTTTGCGGACTACAGTTACCATCATCCCCAACCAGCCATTTCAGGGCCATTTCAAGGGAAGCGTGGAGTGTAGTTGCACTGGGTGCCAGGCAACAGGGGCACCCTTCCCTGAAAGATTAGTATTTGATAGGTGCAGGGGGTCTAGTTTTGGACCAAATATCTTGGCTGCACAAATCTACTCAAGAGTGGCACTTTTGATTACCAGAGAGTCTCCCCTTTCCAATGATAGTAAACACATGGGGGCTTGTTCAGGTGGGAGGGCAAAATATCCTCTCAAAATTCAGAGACCCCCCCCTGTACTTATCAAATGCACTTTATCAAAAAAGGCCAGGAGCACAAAACACAGCTGTTGCACAGGACATTGGGCAATTTGAGTTTCAGTCTCAGCGAATAGGAAGAGGGCTCACTGGCCACTGTAACTGCATTGAGCAACATGACAATGTTGACATGAATTGCTGCCTGTTTTTTATAACTGGCTTCAACACACTGCTGCCAGGTGAGAAAGGCTTAATAACCAAAACAGAGTAGTAGAAATAACAGCTGGGTAGGAAATAGTAATCAAACTGGGATGTGGAACCTCTCTACAGTGACATATATTTTAGTTTCCCACACTGCAGGAGTTAATATGGTTATGTTGTGTACCGTATCTATGTTAACTCATACACTTCTGGAAGATCAGACCTAACTCGCTGCCTATTAGGTGGCAGGTTTCTTAGCTTACAGCTCTATTAGTTAACTCCTACAATTCTGGACCTACCTCCTTACAGTACCTATTAGGTGGCAGATTTTTCAGCTTGCAGTTCTGCAGCAGTTAATATTGTTAGTGTACCCATATTAACTCCCATAGTTTCGAAAGGTTAGACCTATCTACTTACTGTGCCCATTCTGTGGCAAATCTCTTAGCTTAAATCACTTCATGGGTTTGGTAACCATATTAACTTCTGCATTGCTGAAAGCTAATGGATCTCACACCTGATGGCCACTGTAACTTCAGAGTTGCAAGTTTTAACATGGATCTGCCCTTCCAACTCCCCCAAAAAACTCTTAATTCCAGCACTGCAGGGGTTAATATTGTTACAACATATATGACCATATTTCCCATGGAGTGTTGTGAGCTAATAGATCTGCCATCTAATAATTACTGTAAGAAGGTAGGTCTGATTTTCCAAATTTGCAGGAGCTAACATGGATATTCAGCCTAATTATTAACTCCTGCAGTGCTAGAAGCTAAGAGATCTTCCACGCAGTAATCATTGTAAGGAGGTAGTCCCTTCCTTCCAGATCTACAGGGGGTTAATATGGTCAAATATAATTACAATGACAATAATGAGCAGTTCAACATAATTAATTATTAATACACAAGAGCAAGTCCATATACGTATGACAGTCAATACTTCTCCTGATAAAGTAATATTCTTAGTCCATGCCTATATATGTATATATGTGTTCGCTATTATATATTTTGATTTCAAATTGCTAGCCTTTCTGGTGCCTAGAAATGGGACCAGTGCTGACTGGTTCCGTCCACAATCTGCAGTTTCATTGGTCCTTCCATCTGCCTGGTAGGGTGCAACTTTAAAAGAGGAATTACCGACTATTGGAGTTGGGATATACAGTCACCCTTTCATAGTTTTTTTCTGTTGCTGATCCAATCTACCTCTCTTCTTTGTAACCCTTTTAGTGCAAGAGGCTTTGTCCATTTCTTAGACCCTGTAGGTCAGGCACATTGTCAGCATTTTAACCTATCCTATGATTACTGCCGGCAGCTTTCTTATTACATATGGAAAACTATATATCATTTAATTCAGAACGAATTGGGCTTTTGTATGGTGCCTTGCATTAAGTATATTTTGCATTGAGCAATGAGCTATGATGTCATAAATGCAAAAAGCTAAAATTACGTATCTAAAATCATGCATTATATATCAAAAACATTTACATTGATTGTGAAAATTTTAATTATTTGAAAAAACCCTGAATCTCCCAAGTAAAAAATACAAAATATGTATAGTTTTGCCAACATGCATGGACTGTTCATACCCCTAATTACCAGGAGCACAAATTGGTATTTTCAGCTTTATGAATTAAAATGCACATTCCATTGGTAAATCTACCCTAAAATATCTGAATAACTAAATACAACTGTATATATTTATGGAAAGTATATATCCCACTGTATCAAATAAGGGGCCACTTGCCTTTCTACCCCTAGACTGATGTGCACAAATATTTCCAGAAGGTGGCACTAAAGGAAACAATTGGCTTTTTTTCCATCCATTCAAATGTATTAAAAACTGTTGAATTTTCTACCGTATTCATTAGCTAGTGCTCTTAGAATAAAAATTACACCTTACTGGTATGAGCTTATATACTGTAGAGAGTGCCAAAAGTATAAAACTACACCAACTACAGCCTCTGACTTTTCTTAAATTTTTTTCAAACATGACTTGTCTGTACTAAAATGGTTATAACAGTTACAGAAGTAACTATTTTGGAATAGACAATAACCCACTGCATGATACGTGCCTTCCTGCCCCTAGCCTGTTGTGCAAAAAATGTTTCCAGAAAATCACGCTAAAGTAAAAAATTATCATTTTTTCATTTACACCCCACCAAATGTACTGAAATCTGTGAAAACTATGGAATTTCCAACAGTATTAATTAGCTTGTGTTTGTAGGAGGAAAATAGCACCCAATTGATATTAGTTGACATACTGTAGGGGCTTGCAAGAAGCACGAAACTATACCAACTGCAATCTCTTACTGTTCTTACAATTTTTTCAACATGGCTTGCTGTACTTAAATGGTTGTATGAACTACAGAAATGAAGAAAATATAGACAAAACATAACATTTTTCACAGAAGATAACACAGTGTAACAAATTAGGGATCACTTGCCTTTTTACCCATAGGCTGGTCAGCACAAATGTTTCCAGAAGGTTGCACTAAAGGGAGAATTCCCATTTTTTACATTTCCACCCATCAAGGTATACCATTTAGGAACACATGGTAGGCTGCAGTGCACAAATATTTCCACCATTTCACATACTAAAATCTTTGAAAATTATAGAATTTCCTTCTTTATCCGGTACCTGCTACAAGCCTGAGAAAAGTGGTATCCAGTTAGTGTGGGTGAAATATGGGGGTGCCGGGAACACTAAATTACACCTGCCACTTTAATTTTTTTTTAAATTACCTGCCAGCCCTAAAACAGTCATAACTATTACAGATATGCAGGAAAGGTAGGAAAGCAGACATTCTCCAGCATCAAATGAGGGGTCACTTGCCTTTCAAGCTATTTTACGTTTCTACTTCTTCATAGATACAGATAACTTTGAAAAACATGGAATTTATGACTGTAATCATTAGCTACTACTTTTCCAAGAAAAATTACACCCTGTTGATATGAGTTGACATACTGTAGTGGTTGCCAGTAGCACAAACTATTCCAACTACAATCTATCATTTTCCATACATTTTCCAATTATGATTTGCTTGTACTAAAATGGTTTTAACAGTGAGAGAAATGAAGAAAAGGAAGTAATTACTTTTGAAAAGTAGACAACTAGCTGCATCAAATTAGGTGTTATTTGTCTTTCTACCCCTAAGTTAGTTGCACAACTATCCAGAATATGGCACTATAGGAAAAAAACACATACTTATTCACACATCACTCACTTCAAAGATAAAAAATGGTTCAACCATAGGATTCCCTAGTGTATTCAGTACCTACTGCCAGCCTACATAAAATGGTACCCCAGTGACATGGGCTGACATACCATATTGGGCACCAGGAGCATGGCTTCCAGTGATACAAGGATGGGGAAACAAACAGTATATGTGTGATTCTTTTACTACCCGATGAAGAAGACTGGGGGATCGGACAGTGTATGTGGGTTTGTCTGACTACCAGTGGGCAGTGGAACAAGGTTGGGGGCCGGATAATGCATATGGGGGATCTGTGACAAACAGCGTGCACTGGAATAAGGATGAGAATCACTGTATATCCTACACATACCCTGCTAATTAGCAGTCAGATTCCAGTGCACAATGATAGTATATATCTACCAGTTGGAAGTGGAACAAGGTCTATATCTACCAGTTGGTAGTGGAACCAGGCTGGAGGAACAGACTGGGGGAATAATATAACTTCCAGTGAACTGTGACACCAGGCTGTTGGGCTTTGCGTATATGCGGAGGACTGGAAGCAGTTAGTGTGCATACCTGGGGATGGAGGGCAACTCATTGCAAAGCACACACAGGGTTAATTATTTTGCATTATATTTTTATTAAAATCCTGTTGGGGAGCATCGGGGCCCCTACCTATACTCCTCCCCAACGAGAACTGAATGAAAAGTAACAAAAAATATTTAGTCCCGTGTGTGCCACAGAGGGGTCCAACACATTGCAAACCAATGCATTAGGTCGGTCTGTGGCACACCTAGGGTTAATTTTTTTTATCATGTTTAGACTGTTTAGACTGTTCACTATGTGATGCCATGTTGGTCATATACTGTAGCTCATCACAGAACTTGCTCTTCATAGGACATGATCCATACTGGTAATTCCTTATATATATTGTAAGTTCTGTGGAATCATATGGGCCATGCATTGTAGACTGAATTATCTATGGTGTAGGTGACTCTTGTGACACCACAGAGCTTGTAATTCACAAGAACTGACCCACAGTGGGTAATTCCGCTGTAAGTCATGTGGGTCAAAAATTGCAGACTGTAGGTTCTGTGGTGTGATGTGGGACATTCAGGGCCGGATTTAAATCTCAGGAGCCTGTAGGCACATAGTATCAACTATGGCAATAACAAAGAACATCTTGAAGTTTTTTGTGGCCTCGTCACAGAAGTTTATTATCAACAACCTCCTCCAATGAGTTAGGTTACATTTTCATAAGCCTTGGACAAACACACTGAACTGCTTTGTTTCAAGAAGACAGATTTACCAAGAAAAATAGAGACTTTAGACAGGACTAGGAGTTGATCTTTAATAATTAATGTATGCTACCGTTTCCTACCTCCCTGGTGGTCCAGCAGCAGGAGAGGTCTGTGCTTCCTTCTGCACAGACCTGTATCTGCTGTTGCTCCGCGCAGCCTTCTCTTTAGTAATGCATAGCACTGGGAGATGATGTCATCTCCCAGTGCTCTGCATTACTAAAGAGCCGACGAGGGAGCTCAACAGCTACAGGTCAGGCACAGACCTCACCATGTGGCGGGCGGCGGGGATATTGTTAAAAAAAATATAAAAATATTCCAATGACAGGCTCCCCTCTGTGGGGTGCGCCTGTAGGCAGATGCCTACTCTGCCTTATGACAAATTCAGCCCTGTGGATATTCCTTGTAGACTGTAGGCTCTGGTGTTATGTAAGTCATTCATTTTATATTTTAAGCTCTGTGGAGAAATGTGGGTGGCCCACATGGCACCATAGAGCTTGCACTTAACTTAGAGCAAATGTTTATTGAATTTAAATTGAACTGGAGTAATTCCAATACAAACCAACTGGGGACAAAGAAAAATGACCATTGATATAAATGTGAATAGTAAGCCTTTCGCTGCTAAGAAAGACTACAACTGATTGTGAAGCAATACTTTTGCGCCCTCTTTAGCAATAAAGGAGTTAAACGTTCCATTTAAACCAATAATAATTTTGTGAATTATTGTTTGCTCCCTATAGTGCAATTGGTTTGCTCTAGCAATGCTATATTTCCTCATGGTATGATCCTCCAGCTTTGTTGTACTGTCTACAGGTAGTCACTGAACCACACATGCACTGTCTGACACTCCACCCTTGTTCCACTGTCATCATTTAAATGTTTACCTTTCATATCATGCAGGTTTCACACAATGGTGCAATGATCTGATTGCTTCATCTACTGATATAGAACTATTTTGGTCTGGTGCTCTCTAATTATGTGATTCTCTGCTGGTTTCATATAATGGTGCAAACATCTATTGGTTTCTTTAATGGTAATTATGCATATTATCACTGTGTCCTGTCTTATGTGGCTCTAACACTTAAAATGTTTATTTTTCTGGAGGTGTCAACTGCATGATGGAATCGCTAAAAAAAAATAAAGTACAATTTAGTATTTAGCACTGGGAGACACATTGCATAGAAACAGCCAAGCCTGTGTTGCAAGCCCATGGACAGAATGTATGAATCTGCTGGTGCAACGCATTTTCTGTTCCTGAAGGTAGAGAAAAAAATCATGTACTTGCATTTCCAAGTATGTACTAGACTAGATTGTATGATTTCATTAATGTATTGCATTCAACATCATTAACTGTGTAATGCAAGAAAGCTGTGAAGAACGTACCTTGCTGGAAAAGGACTCCATTTAGGGTTATTAAAGTGGAAATATCACACTATAAAAAGTCACCCAACAATAATTAGGCATATGGCTATTAGCTTCTTAACAGTGCTATTATTGGGCTTAAGTGCCACGTTCTGAAGCAATCCTTCTTCTTCTGAGACCGGTGGCACGGCTTGTACGCATACATCTTGGCTTAGAGAGATCTGCGCTCCTACACTGTCCATCCCAGTCTCCTCTAGGAGGCATTGCATGGTACCTTAAGGTAGAGGAAGGGACTGATGGCGCAGGAGCTCAGATGGCTCTAAATCAAAAAGCCTGGTCATCAGTCTCAGAAAAAGAAGGATTTCATTAGATTGTGGTACTTGCGCCTGATAATATCACTGTTAAGAAGCTAATCGCCGTATGCCTAATTATTGTGGGGGGGCTTTATATAGGGTGATAGTTCTATTTTATCTGCTACTGAGAGACTCTAGATTGGCCTGATGATCATGATCAAAAACTTTATTTTGAAGAAACGCAGCAGTATGGAGAGTTGGAACACAGCCAAGGCTTTTGTTCATCCAGCAAAACCAGTGAGAAAATGATGGTCAGAGTGACCAACCAGGAAATAAGCTATACCCTAGGAGATCCAAATCGGCCAATGAGGGGATAGAAGCCAAGACTCAGGGTTTGAAACCACATTATCAGAGTGCTGCTGACAATCTCCTTGAAGACAAAGACTAATTCCATCTCCTTCTTCCCTCTTTGGTTAGTGGACAATACTCTTAACCATGATAACCCCTCCTGGAGTGGCGGTTGTCATCCAGTGGGCTAGTTCATATGTTCAGTGGTAGGGATAGGCAATATGTATTGCACCAAAAGAGAAGACAGCAATAAAATGGCACCATGGAATCACACAATGCCCCCTCCCCAGCTTTGCCCCAAAATCACAAGCACTCTTCTCCCAGCCTTGTCCCACAGTGACCATAGAACCACACACTGTCCCTCCAGCCTTGCCCCACAGTAACCACAGAACCACACACTGTCCCCCAGACTTGATCCACAGTGACCAAAGAAATACACACTGTCCTCCCAGCCTTACTCCACCACAGCAACTATAGAACCACGCACTGCCCACAAGCCTTGTCACATGGTAGCCTTATAAACACACAGTGTCCCCCCAGCCTTGCTCCATGGTAACAATAGAGCTAAACATACTTAACCCATCCATAATTGTAGCCACAGAACCAGATAAGCCTCCGACTCCCAGCTGTGTTGTGCTGCACTGGTAGCCATAGAAAAACATTTCTGAGTGTAACTCACCCTGCAGGAACTAGTACATTTTCCATGGAAAAGCTCAGGGGGTAAGAGAAAAGGTAAATATTTTAGGCATTATCATGATATGGAAATTTTCAGCAGAAAAGTAGAAATTGACAGTTTTCTTTGAAAATTCCTACAAGAAAAAAAATACTTTTCACCCATCTCTACCCAGAGGCAATGTTATATTTGAATACATGCAGACTGCCTGTTTCTCCAGAAATTGTGCTTCAGGGCTGGTGCCCAGATCTGATGAGTCCCATTGCAAACCCTATCCAGGGTGCTAAAAATGGGCTTCCTGTGGCCGGTGACCTATAAAGAGAGCATTTGAGGTGTGGAGACACTGGGATACTTGTGTAACACAAGTTTGGTGAGAACCTAGAGGTGGGGGCAAAGCACTGGGTTTTACTTTTATTTAACATGCACTTTGGCCCCCTGCCGTTGATGTATTACATATAAGAACATTCATGCCAGATGCATCACACAAGCCCAAAATGCCTCCTCTATAGCAGGCTAGGGAAATTTGAGTCATTTTGACCAGCACCTATTCCAGTGCATAACCGTATTAATACATACCCATTGTGTCACAATCTGACCTGTATACTTACAAAGGCAAGGGGACAAATGTTCTGTGCAGTAAACCAATGGTCAGAAGGGCAAAGTAATGTGTGCTGTTTGTGCCAGAAAATGAGGTCAGGTTAATACTGACGAACATCAAAGAAAGCTATAATTTCAAATTTTTACACAGGGATTGTGGTAGGACATGTTGACAAATATATATAACATTAAAAATTAAAATTAAGATTTTAATACCTTGAATAACATTTGCTCCAATAAATCAGTACAAAGATAAAAACACTAATTAACAATGTGGTACTATATCAAAAGCAGTTGGAACATCACACCTTTGATACTTGAGTTGTTCCCAACACACACTGGAGAAGGAATTGATTTACATCTGGTTACAATTCTGTATTTCCCTTTAAAAATCTCTTCCTAGCTTTTTATTAAAAAAAATAACACAATAACAAAGGGACAGTAACCCCAAATATGCAATCAAATAGTCTATACTTATTATTACATTTTCCTTAATCCTTGGGGTCAAACCTTTGGACCTCCCAGCTATGATCCTCAGTTCTGTCAAGTTATGGAACAACCTGTTACATAAATATCTGTCAATGTTGCAATATATGGTTTTATATGAGATACATATATCACTGCTAGAGTATCCTGGCTTTTAAAGGGTCAACACCTGCAAAGCAATAAAATACA
This sequence comes from Rhinophrynus dorsalis, assembly GCA_037306005.1. Classification (NCBI taxonomy): domain Eukaryota; kingdom Metazoa; phylum Chordata; class Amphibia; order Anura; family Rhinophrynidae; genus Rhinophrynus; species Rhinophrynus dorsalis. The sequence continues at coordinate 119,104,346 of CM074722.1, forward strand.
TGAAAGCAATCCATGTAGGCTTGTGAAACTCTCATTCCACTAATACCTGGGAAAGCGTCACAGTCTTTCAGACCCCCAAGGAATGTGTTTGCAAGAATGATAAGTGGTAATAAAGAAAAGAGCATGTTACATTTTAACTTTGAGTTTACTGTGAAAGGCAGGACCAGGCAGTTAAAAATGAAAATCTGGAGACTTTGGGAGCTTGATTCACTGACGGCTGGATAAAAACGTCATTAAGGACTCATGGGAGAAGATTCACTAACAGGTGATAAAGTGGAGATGACTTCTCCAATTTATCACACAGTTCCTATGTTATTCTATAGAGCCTATGCACTAAGAACTCCAAAGTTGGAGAAATCTTAGTGCATAGGCTCCATAGAATAACATAGGAAATGGAGAAGTGATAAACTGGAGAGGTCATCTCCACTTTATCACGTCTTTATCACTGCTTAATGAATCTTCCCCTTGGTGTAATATTTCACATCTGAAGTTTGTAAAAGAAGCAGTAAAGTTTTCTTATGAAAAATATTGTGGGGGGTTTTCCAGCTACTTAAAACAGGGGGATTCCTGCTCCTGTGAGTTCAAAATAATTACAGCTAAAATGTTCACAGTGAGTCTGGACTGTTCATATAGCATTAAGTGGAGATAAGTTAGTTAATATAGCATGAAGTGGAGATAAGTAGCCAAAGACTCAGTTCTCCAATACTATCTGTTTGGGCTGTGTAGTTGTGTGAGCGGATGATCCCTCGAGGTGTTCTGTTTAATGCTGGCTTTTCTCACTCTACTTTATGTCGATAAGTATGATTTTAGTATGTTTGGTATGACTCACTTTAGGGTTACATTCACATCTTCTTAAGGTGATATTTATATGATATTTTGCACTTGCCCTTTATTGTTCATGATCAAGTCAACAGGTTTAGACTGATACACCCATTATTTGGGATTATATTGATAGTGTTATCATTTGTATTACACATTTTTCTTATACCCTCACTGGTCCTCCTCTTTATTTATTTTCTAAGTATGTTTTAAGATTTGTGATTTTTTTATTATTATTTTGCCGTGTTGTTATATAATAAAGATTGTATATTTTTTTTGATACTTTGATTCATGGCTGAAAGCCTCTCTTAACCCCTTAACTACCAGCACGCCCATGCGTGGCTGGCACTTCAGGACCACAGGGCATTTTTTTTTTTTGTGAACTGATTCAGGGCTCCCCAAGCGGCATGCAGCCATGCAGGGAGCCCTGAATTCCATGAAGTGCCAGGACCGTCAGTGGTCCTTAAGTGCCGTCCTGGCACGTCAGTGGACGTTAAGGGGTTAAAGGTCTATGCTTGTTTGGGGATTTCTTTATTTCCCTTTTAATTCAGTTACTCTCTGTGGGGACACCAGATGGAACTGTTATTAGCAATTTAAAGTGGAAGTTTCAGCCCTAAGGAACTTTAGGTTTTTGAATGTATCATCTAAAAATGTGTATATGTCTTGAAAGTATTTTTTTTAAAAACATAATAAGATATAGGCCTAGATTTAATAGTCACCGGTAAAACTGACGCACCTTCCAGGTGATCAGCTTCTAGCATGGGGAATGACGCTAGAAACTGATTGGCTGGGAGGTGCGTAAGCACTTTCCAGCCCATCTATTTTGAACCGAGACTGACATATAAAAGTCAGTCTCAGTTCCAAATTCCGGCAGTCTGACTCGGTCAACGGCCCAAGACATCAGAAGGGGAATCTTTGCCTGTCCACATGCCTTCCGCCGCCAGTGGAGACAACGGAGGTGGAGGCAAGTTTTTAATTGTCGGGACATGTAAAGCTGTAGAATGCATTGCATACCCCACTGGCACTCATAGGGTTAATCTTTTTGTTTGTTTCAACTACATGTATGTGTTGGAAACCAGTCTTCCAAAGCATACTGGTGATTTTGACTGCCTGTTTTGCACTCTGTGCCTGCCTTCTCATGGAGCAGGATCAGCCTCATGAAAAGTGGGTCCTAAACATGCGGTGAAGCCACCACATGGAATAGGATAGCAAAGGCGACTATTTTTAGTTAATGTTCAAAGGGTGGAATTTTCTCACCCCTTGAACATTTTTGCTTGGTTTTGGGGGTTGACAGTACACTTTCTAGAATAGTAAAATGCGCTGTCAAAACCATTACTGCCTGTTTTAAAAATAGTGGGGCTAATAGTATCGAGCCCTATGTGAGAGGTCCAGCACTGAAAGAGTTAAAGTGGCCTATTGACACAGGACTGCTGCATTGTAATAACAGATGAACCATGAGGCTCTGCCCAGTTTTAGTTACTCATCTAACTCTCTCAGTTCAGGGCTTCTCCTCTTTGCTCACCTTAGCACTGGAGGTAAGAATACATGATCCACTGTTAGATTAAGGGTTAAGTAGAAACTGACATTGTATCTGTGGAAAATAATATATTGGATGGTTGATTTTTACCTTCTCATGTTGTGCAATGTTCTATTAATGACAAAGTTTCATTGTTCCTAAATACACAAGAACAAAAATTGTGAGTGTTTGAGAGAGTTGATGAAATACCTTGAAGTGGTATAGTAAGAGGAAGATAACTGGTTCATCAAGGAAGAAAAGGAAACTTCATTGTGTTTCAAGTTGGACTAGTATAGACAGTGGGGTGAATGTAGAAAAAACAGTTTAATGCTAAATTAAATGTAGTAATCGTTTTTCCCTCCCTATGCCTATGCCTGCATAAAGGGATAGTAACACTTCGTTTTAACTTTATTTTATTTTGTAGGCATTAAAAAAACATGAAGAATGATATAAGTCTTATCTCTCAAACCTTTATGGTTTATGAGATATTCACAAGCAAAGTTCCCCTCCCCGCCCCTTTTTCCTAGTGTAAGCCATCTCTTCTCAGATGTGAGTCTGGTTGTACGACAGTACAGATAACAGAAGGGGACAATTTTCTTTGTATGAAAACAATGAAAGCCCTTCCCCCCTTGAAAAGTTTTTCAGCTTTTTCCATTATCTTAATTGAAGATTGTCCCTCTCTGCAGTCTACCTGGGCATCTCCCTTCTTATCTGGTTGAACAGGGGGGGGATACTTTGTTTGTGAATATCTCTTAAACCATAAAGGTTTCAGAGATAAGACTTATATCATTCTTCATGTTTTTTTTAATGCCTACAAAATAAAATAAAGTTAAAATGAAGTATTACTATCCCTATAACATCCGTTTACTAAGCTATATGCTCCAGATTCCCTCCATTTTGCTATAAGGGGCAGTCTTTGCTTTTGGCCTTGCTTAGAGCAATGGCCTAAGCAAGGCAGGACTGGATCTCCCAATAGGAAGAGTAGGCAACTTCCTAAAGGTCCAAATTTTGAAGGATGCCTCAGCTGGTCACACCCACATTCTGAATTATGGATGTTGCCAGCACAATCTCAGTGTCCTTGCTACTGTTTTATACCCCATTCCAAGCTATTATTTAACCCCTTGGATGCTAGAGAGATCTCCAATGCATTGCTTCCTAATGAATTTCATACCTTGACAATACAGCTGCTCTCACACCTCTTCTGGGCCACTCACCTGTGGAGGACGAAGACGCTGTGAGGCCTACATCTTGGCCTTCCTCGTACCCAATTTCCGGGCTGCCGACTCATGCCTAAAAGAGTTTAAGAGGCTAGATTCACAATCCAGCTGCCCTGTGATGGCTGGTCTATATTCATCCATCTCTATCTGCAACACCAGCGACTCATGGTGAGTAGAGTGGACTGTTTGGAAGCGGGCTGGATGATGTGCCATTTTTGCCCCCTACACTGGTGTGTACCATCATTCTGGTGAGCCTTTTCTAGTCTCCAAACTTCAGCCACCCAAGGAATTATCTAGCCCTTACCTAAAGTTGGACCCGTGCAGCTTCTTTTTGTCCCTCTCACGTAATAGGGGTTTGGGGACTCATTTTCTGGCCAAGGCAGCCCTTTCCCATTTAGTTTTTGATTTTACTTTTATTCCTTTTGCTTTTATATTTACTTTATGTAGCTTCTACTTCCTTTCACTCCCCATCTACGCTCCTGTTTTTTAATTTTTGCTCGATGTGAGCTTTTCCCCTCCCCTCACCTTAGGGTACCAAGATGAACCTCATGTTTAACCTCCTGCCATCTCTTTCTAAGGTGCTACAAACAAATAGGAATGGTGGCATGCTCTCCTAGGTGCCTCATTGCCCTGCTAGCATACATTTGCCTACAACACTGGATTGCAACTTTGAGCTATCTCTCCCTGCCTGAATAGAAAGAGGAACCCCCACAAGACTGGGAAAGACCTGGAGGATTTCTTCCCCCATATGGATGCATCTTAGACCTCTGCTTCTTTAGCTCCCATACCTTCAACTTCTTATTCTGCACCATTTGGTGTGTCCACTTTAGTCCATGGCCCAGGTTGTGATTTACCATGCACTAAAGCTGATTTTGCTGATTTAAAAACTTCTATGTCCGCTATGAAACGTGATATACAGCTGGAGATGAGGTATATGGTCACTTCCCTGCAATCTGATATACATGACATAGGGGAACAACTAGCTACCAGATTGAACTTTACGAACCCCATAACTCTGATGTTCGAAACTCAAGACATGTGGTCAGACCATTCGGCTATGGCAGATTTCCTGGAGGACCTGGACAATAGATCACAACAAAATAACATTCAGCTGAGGAGGTGCTCACTGAGCTGGATAATTTTGTTCAGGGACTTTTTGCCTCCATGCTCTCTGACACTCCTGAATCTGAGCTTCTGCCTGAATGGGTCCATTGAGCCCTTCGCCCTAAACCTGCCCCCCCAGGAAAATCCAAGAGATAAGAAATACCATTTTGACATTGCGGTCCTTCCTCACGAAGGAAACCCTGATGGCGGTAGCCCGTCTTGGCAGGGGGTCCAGCCTGAATTCTACTATGACCTTGCCCCAAGCACTGTTGCTAAACAACGAGATATGAAAAGCATTACCGGTGCCTTACTCCAAAAGGGGGTGAAATACAAATGGGGATTACCTTGCTGTCTCTCCTTCATCTACAACAACAGATCTTATTCTGTTAAAGATTCTTCCTCTGGTCGTGAGCGCCTTAAAAATCTACAGATCCCATGTGTGGGCCCGCCTCACACTCAACCAGGACCTTCTTCTGACCCTACCGCTGAATGACTTATACTTGAGATGGAACTCTAATTTCATCCTTTTACTCATGTTGTTTTGGGGGTTTTCATATACCCATACTTCTGGTGGGCTCTTGTCTTCTAGGCATGTTTATTTTCCTGTGCCCCTCTGGTGGACTGGTAGGCCATTCTCCCCTCCTCCCCTATCCCTGTACCCCCTTTACTCCACCAGGGGGCTACAGATCAGGTTACGGGGCTGTTTTCCTATTGCGTATGGTACCCGGCAGGGCTGCCCTCTTTCCCCACTTCTTTTTGTTTTAGGTATGGAACCACTGGCAGCTCACATCATCTCTAATCCAGACATTTCAGATATTTCTGTAGGAGACATTTCTTTTAAGCAATCTCTTTTTGCCGATGAAATCATGCTTACACTCTCCAAACCTCTCACCTCTCTACCCAACCTAATGGCTACTCTCTCATAATACTCCTTCTGGTTTTAAAATGAATACTGAGAAATCCCAAGCCCTCAGCCATACCCTTCCATGTGATGCTAAGAAACTGCTCGAGTTGAACTATGGCTTTAAATGGCCACTTCTCAGATCTCTTACCTTGGCATAAAACTGACTTAGACTTATGGCTCTCTTTATTCCTTCAACTATACCCCTCTCCTCCGGGCCCTAAAAGCCAATCTCATGAAATGCCATACCTACCGTAATGCTTAGACGAAATATATGCTTAGACGAAATATATGATAGACTGGGAGAGAGATCTGGGCTCAGAGCTTCTGAATGAGTTATAGGACAGGATACATGCAGCAGCAGCCCGGAGCTCCTTGTATATCGCTAATAAAGAAACAGTATACATATTACATATTACACAGAATTTTCCCCTCTTCCTCCTCCCTTTCCTTCCGGGGCTGTCAAAGCCCAGGAGACATGCTTCATATTTGGTGGTCTTGCTTGGTTGTTCAGTGCTTCTGGTCCATGGTGATGTCCCTTGTGGCTGCTGTTCATCAGGTTAGAATCGACCAGCACCCCTGGTTGCTGGCTTTAGAGCAACTCTGGAGTACACATCTAGACATCAAGCCATTCTGCTGTCACTGATAGAGATGCCCTAATTTGCAACATTTAGTCTATTTACATTATGGAAAACTTAATGGCACAACTCTCTTTGTCTTTAGATAGATTTGGCTTGGTTTGTGCCCTCTGGCTTGAATATATTGACTCTATGAATCAGCCGGCAGGTCCTCTGTGATTTACTACTTTTGCTCACTGGTACTCCTGTGGGGTGGCCCCATTCTTCCACTGTCTGCTGGGATAGTCTACCCTTCCCCTCTTTTCTTCTCCTTCTTCCCCCACTATCTTTTCTCTTCTCTTTCCCCTCCTTTTTCTTCCCTCCTGCTATTTGCCATGCCTTTCCTTTCTTTATTCTCTCACTGCCCCTGCCTCCTTTCTTTTATGTCCCTTTACCTCTCTTGATATCTTTTTGCCAACTATTGCTGATTACGGGACTCCTCCCTCTGTCTTGTATTAGCTTTTCTTGCTTCTTTTTCTCCTGCTTTCTTTCCCCTGTACATATAAGCTTTTGCAATTGAATTTCTAACTGCTCTGCCCTCTGTGGGTCATATGCAGGCAACTAGGTTGGACTGGCTCCTGGCATGGCATCCCCTTCTCCTTTATCTCTCGATTTCACTGTCTATCCCCTCTCCTGCTGCCCTATACTTTTCGCTTCTTGTTTACATTTCATGTTAACTCACAGCTACTTCATATTGCTTTTTTAAGTGATGTTGCTATGTATCAGATGTATTGCTTCTTTTTTTCCCTGCTTCGTTTCTGTACCCTAAAAAACTCTAATAACAACTGAAGTTGAAAAAAGAAAAAGAAAAAAGATATAAACCACATAAGATTAAAAGCTGTGGCGTAACTACAGTGGTCACAGGGGTCGCAACTCCAGAGGCCCAGCTGCCCCCTGCTGAGACCACATACGCACCAGCCTGCAACAAAAAGCTTGGCCGGTGGGAAGATCAGATTGATCTCTCCATTAGCAAGCTGAGGTCTGTGCCTTCTGTGGCACAGCCCTCTATTAGCAGCTCCGTAGCTGTACCCAGCACTGTAGTAATGCAGAGCGCTGGGATATTACATCATCTCTCAGGGCTCTGCATTACTGGAGAGAGGACCATGTGGGAGCTGCTAACAGAGGTCTGTAAAGAAGAAGGCACAGAGCTCTCCTTCCACGCAGCATGCTGCTGGACCACTAGGGGGGAGGCCCCCCCTCCTGAGGCACAGAGCCAGCAAAGGTAAGCAATGTGGAGGTGGTCAATGGTAGACAATGGGGGAATTGTAGTGGTGGACAATGGGGACACTGTGGAGATGGCTAATGTGGAGGCGGGCAATGGGGGCAATGTGGAGGTGGCTAATGTGGAGATGAACAATAGGGGCAATGTGGAGGTTGATATTGGGGCTAATGTGGAGTCGGCCAATTTGGAGGTGGTTAATGGGGGCAATGTGGAGGTGGCTAATGTGGAGGTGGACAATTGGGGCAATGTGGAGGTGGACAATGGGGGCAATGTGGAGATGGGCATGGGGGCAATGTGGAGGTGGACAATGGGGCCAATATGGATGTGGCTAATGTGGAGGTGGACAATGGGGGCAATGTGGAGATGGCTAATGTAAAGGTGGACAATGGGGGCAATGTGGTTGAGGGTCCCCATGGCAATTTTCGCGCCAGGGCCCAGTGGTTTCTAGTTACACCTCTGATTAAAAGACACAATATTAGAGTTTGTGACCCAAAATGTAGAATAAATACAACATATAAATCACAAACTTATATTTGATATACTCTGATAGAATCTCAAACTAAAATGTAACACACTTTGATATTCCAGATATGTAGGAAGAGGTTAGAAATATAACTACAGTGTATGTCTAAGTTAGAAATAAGCAATATTAACCATAAGAACTTACATTTAGCTAGAACCTGTATGCTCTTGGATTATATGGTCAATCTCCTGGCCAGAAACTCGAAATATCCAGCAACGCGTTTCACACCTCAGAGGTTCTTTATCAAGCTTAAGATTTCATTTGATACTTGGAGCAAACTGCTATTTAAATAAACAGTCACCTTAATTGGTCATCTAGTAATCAGATGTTCTACGGAGTATATCTTAAAAACAAATGGCTTGCACAACATATTTCACTCTCCTCTGAATTTAAATGCAGTGCTCTTTTCTCCCATTCTTAGTTCTGGAGGTTATGGATGTTATGCATTAAGTTGTAATAAAGAGTGACTTCACCGGAGATATCAGTTCTGCAATTCCTATGTTATTCTAGAGATCCTATGCATTAAGATCTCCAAAGCTGGAGAAATCTTGATGCATTGGCTCCATAGAATAACATAGGAATTGCAGACATTATATCACTGGAGAGGTCATCTCAGCTTTATCACCTCTTTATACTTCCTTAGTGCATCTCCCTGATACTCTTCCTCTGACTACAGGGTCAAATTGGTTCCTTTCTGAAAAACTGAGATGAGGTCTATGTGAAAAGATTCCCCACAGGAAGCTGGGTACACTTGCACATTAAAACGACTCAGTTTGTGACCATGAACAGTGGCAAATGAGGCAGAATGGCTAAGGTTTAGACATTAGGAAATGTTTCTGGTTTTTGGTGCTTGAGGACTGACCTTTGCCAATAATTCTGTACTGTTGAATCCTTGTTGAATCCCTTCATACAACTGAAAATTGTATTCCTTCCCCGCTAACAGATTAATTGACTTTACCATTATTATAGAGCACTATGTTACAATGGCAATGAAGAGTCACCACTGGGACCAATCTTACAACTTCAATCTGTAGATTTAACTAAAATATGTACAATTAGATCCATGTGTAGAGGGAGATCCTTATTTCAGTGTAGTTATTTTACCATTGTTTTTGCATAGTCTTGAGTCCAAGATCAAGAAAAGCCTGTTTAACCCCTTAAAGGGATAGTAATGTTTCATAATAAAAACAGCTCTAATTAATCATCATAGTTGTTGGACTTTGGAGAGTGTTATTTCAGTTCTGTCAGAGTTGTAGTTCAAGAGTAATTCAATGACAAAGTATCCCCCTCCAGCCCCTTTTACTGACGTAACACTGCTCAGCCAGAGCAGAAGGGAGGTGCCCAGGTAGTTTGCAGAGATGGACAATCTTTAGTTAAGATAAGGGGAAAAACCTGAAAAACTTGTCAAGGGGGGAAGGGCCTTCATTGTTTTAATAGGAAGAGGATTGTCCCCTTCTGTTATCTGTCTAGTCTTACAACCAGATTCCACATCTGAGAAGAGATGGCTTACACTAGGTAAAAGGGGTGGGAGGGGAAACTTTGCTTGTGAATATCTCTCACACCATAAAGGTTTGAGAGATAAGACTTATATCGTTCTTCATGTTTTTTAATGCCTACAAAATAAAATAAATATAAAATGAAGTATTACTATCCTCTTAAGGACCATTGACGTACCCGGACCGTCACGCTGGTCTGGCACTTAAGGACCAGTGACGGTCCTGGTATGTCAAGTACTTTTACTCACCGCGCTCCTGCAAGAGCGAGGTGAGTAATATCGGGGGCTGAAGTTGATCACTCCAAGACTGGAGCGATCTCTTCAGTCCCTCGTTCGGTGTGCCGGCACACATGATCAGTCACGTGGGGCGGCACGTCGCACTTCCCTATCTGCTCCTTAAAGGACCACACACCCCGGGACCACTGGTACTTAAAGGGTTAAGCACAGGTAAGTAAATTAAAATGGCTGAGCCACTGATTGACTCACCTGTGCTTAAACAGGTTAAGACTCATAGAAACAGAGAAACCTCAAATCTTATTTGCTCCTTGATTCTGTCTTATGTACAGGACAGTCTTATGTGTAGCCAGTGTATGCTTAAATTCCATCACTGTATTAACGTCTACCACTTCTGCTGGTTGGCAATTCCACTTATCTACTACCCTCTCAATGAAATAAAACTTTCTTACTTTACATCTAAACAACTGTCCCTCTAGTTTTAGACTATAACCTATTGTCCTAACATTTTTAATCCTTTAAAATGTATTTCCATCCTGTACTTTGTTGAATGTTTCTATCATATCCTCTCTATCTATTCTCTCCTCCAAGCTATACATGTTCAGATCCTTTAGTCTATCCTGAAATTTATTTTCCTGTAAACAATACACAATTTTAGTAGCCCTTTTCTGAATTCTTTCTAGAGGATTTATATCCTTCTGGAGATGGGGCCTCCACTACTGTACACAATACACTAGATGAGGTCTAACCAGAGATTGCATTATTACATTGCCTGCTTACCTGTAAGTCATCAGAAATAATTACTCCCAAATACCTCTCCTCTGTTCTGTTGTACATAACTTCCATTTTATGTTTTCAGTCTAACTATTCATTGTTTCATTTTCCTCCTTTCACTTAGAAATATCTAAAACATGTTTTATGCCCCTTTTTTATTGGCTGGGCAATTTTTTCCTCTGTATGTGCTTTGGCACATCTAATAATGCATTTAGCCTCCTTCAGCCTAGTCTTGTACCAACACCTATCTTCCTTCTTCTGTGTCTGCATATATTTTTTAAATGCTTCTTTTTTTCTCCTTTACTATATTTGCTATTTCTGTGGAGTACCACATTGGTTTTCCTTTTCTTTTATCATTACTGATACCTCCAATGCAATATTCTGTTGCCTCCCTCACATGTCCCATTGTGCCCCTAAACATCATCCTGGCATTCTCTTAAATCCCATCAATCACTCAAATGACAGTGTATGACAGGCCCGGACTGGGACGAAAAATAGGCCTGGGCATTTAAGGCCAAGCATCCCATTTTTATTTTTTGATCAGCCCATGGTGGTGGTGGTGGTGGTGGGGGGGGGGGGGGGGGGTATGGCGGCAGTGGGCGTTCATTCATTATTTTTTTTTAAACGCCCGGACCAGCTCCGGACCGGCCTACCAGGCAAATGCCCAGTATGCCTGATGGCCAGTCCGGGCCTGGTGTATGAGTTTGCATTGCATTGCTGTGGATGGGGACATGAAGGAATAGTGTCTTCTCCCCAAATTTACAGTTTATTTTGATTTCTCTTTAACCTGACTAACCCCTCTGTTGCCAGTGTAGCTAATTCTAGCCACCCCAGGAACTGAGAGACAGGGTGAGCTATTGCCCCATGTTAACCCTGCCTGATCCTGCCCAATGGAACAGGTGATTGTCCACATTTTCTAACACTCCACAATGATTCCACAGCAAAGTGGTTTTTTTTTTTTTTCTAAAATAAATATTCAGGAATCTGATTCCCAGTTTTGGACCATATGTAAAGGCTAGATTTGCAGACAAAAATATCTACCAATACGACAAATAGCCCATCAGTAAATATTTTCATCAGGGGTAGTATTTAGGCCTGGATTGCAAGGGACATGGTGCATCATGTTTGTTTATATGTAGGAGAAACAGAGAAACAGAACAGGGGAAGTGAAAGGTCCACTTCAAATTACACAACTGCACCACCACAAAATCTTATTAATACATGTGTGGGCACATAAACACACACACACACACAAACACACCTTTGACCACTATTTTGCTGTAAAGAAAAGTATGAATATATTCGTTGATCCCTTGTGCAATTATAATTTTTCTTTAAATAGCCATGTCCATATAACTATTTAATCAGGAATTTGCTCCACAGATAGTTTGTCAATTCTGTTGTATCTTTAACATGTAAGGACATGAATATTTACTACATACTCACTGATTATCTAAAGGAATTTACTCTAGGTGTGAACCTGCTCTTTTGTATGACATTTACTGTTTTATATTTCCTCTCATTGTAGAGCAGTGCTCTGCAAGTTCAGTTCTTACGTGCAACAAACAGGCAAGTTTTTCACTGCTCCAAAGAAAGGAGAGCCATGGAAGCAGGGCAGAGGTTGCAGTTGTGACAAGGCCCTGTGACCAAGAGGGTTCATTGGCTCTGCACCATTTTGCAACACTCTTCTATTCAGGCCAATTTCTTATTTTGGCTTGTGGCCATGCTATCATCACTTGCTCAGAAACTTTAAATAAGGTATGTGTCCATTATTCAAATCATGTTAGTGATCCAAGCCTCAGGTTTTGTGCCCAGTAGGTTGTAGATATGGCTCTGTGTTTAAGGTTGAATGTGTTGGATTTCCTTTGTCAGTTTAATTATCTATGGAACTGTTTGGTTTTTTATATGTTAGTGCAATTAACAATAGCTGACTTGAACCCTTGAATAAGTATGTATTTAATTAAAAGTCTTGGACATTAGTTGTCACTAAGGCCTGAACTGTTGAAGATGGACTCTATTGCTCTCTGCACATGCACAATGTAAGCTGATCATTTGTTCATCTATTGAGTAGTCCAAGTGTAGTTAATCTTTGTACCACTAACTGTTGGAAACTCCAACTCCCATTATTCCCATCCCGTTGTAGGTGAGAGAACTCTCATATACCTATATGGACCTTATTCACTAAATCACCTTTCTCTCTCCTGAAAAAGTGGCTTCCTAGGATATATATGATTGGAGAGATATACCTCACTGCTGAGACCTCTCACTTTTATATCTTTCACTTAGGTTCCAGAATAACATTGCATGATGAAACCAGCATACACTCACTTTGTACCTGTACAGAAGTATCTCAGTACATAAGATAAAAAAGTATGTGCAAGTAAATGGGAGTCATATTGACATGCCCTCTATTACCTCCCTCCCACTTTATATATATATAAAAATACATCAACACCCCTTCCCATTCCCTTAAGCCTCCCCCTCTCTAACCAACACTGTTCTTATATATAACTGGAAGCACTCATCCCTAAATTATTATTGGCAGATATCATCACCCAAGCCCAGTGGTGACAGACAGCATCATCCAAAAAAAGCAATAATAACCTTTGATAAGCTTCCCCTTAAATTCCAAGGGACAAACACTATATATGTGCCAATTAAAGTTTTAAAGTTGCACCCGAGAGACAGACAGAGGGACCAATAATCCCACAGCATTGGTCCCATATCTAGGAAACAGGGGCAAGCTTGCTGCCTAAAATGGCAGTATAGAAAGGCAAGCACATACAGTATATACATTTATTGCTGTCTGCAAACGTTTGGGCACTACTGTCCAAGTCACAGTTTGTGTTGATTTTCTAAATGAAAACAAGTTAACACAGCTTCTCCAGTGAACAAACTAAAAAATGACATATTTCTGAAAATTGTAATGCACAGTTACTATTAATATACGCATTTCACAATTATAACAGATGAGAGTTGGTACCGTGTTAGCCGTAGAAATGCAGAAGGCAAATATAGTTGTTGATACCTTTATTGGCTAACTAAACAGATTTAGAATGCAAGCTTTCAAGACACCTCAGGACTCTTCCACAGGCATGTTATCATGTGGGGAAGAGACCTGAGATGTCTTGAAAGCTTGCATTCTAAATCTGTTTAGTTAGCCAATAAAGGTATCAACAACTATATTTGCCTCCTGCATTTCTGATGCAGGGACTGAAAGGGGTAAAAAGGCCAAAACAACCTGTTAAAAGTGGATGTATTGATATGGGGCCCTAACCATGAAAAAATGTGTCAAATGTTAGTAGAATTAACCCTATGAGTGCCAGTGTGAGCTCAAGCACAGTCACCCTCCCAAATACTAACCCTTCACAACCCATAACAGTAAAATGCAACAATACTAGCCCTAACACTAGCCTAACACCCAGATCAGTGTAACTCTTAACTGTCATCCGCTGTCAGTCTTCTGTCATCTTCTATCTTCAGCCCTTTTCCTTCTCTCTTCCTTCTCTTCATTTTCTGTCTTCTTCTCTTCTGTCTTCTGATCATCATCTATTCAAATGATGTCCCTGTAAAAAGAAAGATAGTCAACATTAAAATTGTTTGTAAAACATAGGTGTTCAAGCAATCATTAACGCTTTGAATACCGGAGGAATAAGCAATGCATAATTATGAGCACAATGCAGAACAAATATTTTCAAAATCTATTCTGCAGAATAATCTATTTGTTCCCCATAGGAATATATATAATCTTCCCTGGCAGTGGAAGTGTAAAAATGCTGCCCCCACCAATGCTTTCGCCAGCGATGGCAGCAGGATTGCATGCTAAAAATCCCCTCTCCATGATATCTTTCTGGCCATTGCCCGAGCGTCACTGTGAAAATGACCAATCTCTGTTCAAAGATGGAGAGAAGGAAGAAAATGGACAGAAGAAGATGACAGAAGAAGATGGACAGTGGCTGACAGGTGTTACATAGATCTGGGTGTTAGGCTAGAATTAAGGCTAGTATTGTTGCACTTTACTTTCATGGGTATTGAAAGGTTAGTATTTGGGAGGGTGACTGTGTGTTTGAGCTCACGCTCAGTGCTTGACAGTGTGTCAAGCGTTGAGCGTTAGCTGTTTTACTTTGATGTTCCCATTACTCACACTATTTAGCATGAGTTTTGAGAACATGAAACACACAACTGACATTTGGCCACAAGTCAGTTTCTGTGGCCCAACGTTCTTTGTAATTTTAGTTGGTAGGGCAAATGAATGGCTAAAGTGACACATTTTGTCAGTGGGCCATTTTTGCCCTACCGACTGTTTTACCATACTTCTTTGAATTGAGGCCATAGTCACTTGTTTTTATTTTGTTTTTGTTAAATTATTCATTTGTGACTATTAGTACCTTATTTGTTCACTTCTGTTCATTATCATTTAATTATACTTTTATATCTATTGTTCCTCCATTTAATCAAAACTTGATTTTTTGTTGTGCTGTTCTTTTTCTTTTTGTTTTCCACTGGAAATAGTGTTAAAGGGATAGTAATACTTCGTATTATCTTTATTTTATTTTGTAGGCATTAAAAAAACATGAAGAACGATATGTTGTATCTCTCAAACATTTATGGTTTGAGAGATATTCACAAGCAAAGTTTCCCCTCCCGCCCCTTTTACCTAGTGTAAGCCATCTCTTCTCAGATATGGAATGCAGTCCTAAGCCCAGACAGATAACAGAAGGGGACAATCTTCTTCCTATGAGAACAATGAAAGCCCTGCCCCCCTTGACAAGGTTTTCAGGTTTTTCCCTTATCTTAATTGAAAATTGCCCCTCTCTGCAGTCTACCTGGGCACCTACCTTCTGATCTGGCTGAACAGTGTTACATCAGTAAAAGGGGTGGGAGGGGGATACTTTATCATTGAATTACTCTTGAACTACAACTCTGACAGAACTGAAATAACACTCTCCAAAGTCAAAAATACTATGATGCTTAATTAAAGCTGCTTTTATTATGAAACATTACTATCCCTTTAAACAAATTTCTTCTGGCAGCAAATTTTTCCAGCAAAACCTGACTAACCGAACACAAAGGTAAACAAATTTTATTTTCTCCGAACAGTTGAAAAAAATGTGTTGTGTACCCCACTGGCACTCAAAGGGTTAAATCATGGACTTGTGAAGTTAAGAGATTCTTTGGGATAAGGCAGTCAAATACATGTTAATTCTTGCAACTCTGGTAGGTTCTTAAAGTATTAGGTGGCAAAATGTATCGGTTCAAGCTATGAGAAAATGCAATGTTAACTCTTTATTGACTTCTAAAAGAAGTATCTCCCAGCATTAGGAGTACCCTTGTTTCAATTAATAGGTAAAGCCCTACACTATACAAATTTATATTAATATTACTGCCCCTTTAAGACTTTGTAAGGTCTTAACAAGACTGTGCCAGCAGTGGCCGTAAGGTTAATGGAATTTTCAACGCTGCTAAATCTATACTTTTCACTTTGGTATTCTCATTGTGAACAGTGTTGTCATTTCTGGGAGTCCAGCAATCTTATGGTACAAATCTCTGCCTGGGCCAGGTTGTTAATTAACCCCTTAAGGACCCTTGACGTACCAGGACCGTCACGGTCCTTGAAATACTCAAGGACCGATGGCGGTCATGGTACGTCATGTACTTTTTACTTACAGCGCTCTACCGGGAGCGCTGTAAGTAAAAATAGGGCCTGAAATTGACCACTCCAAGATCGGAGCGATCTCTATCAGGCCCCATAATGACACGCCGGTACATGTGACAGGTCACGTGTACCGGCGTGTCCAAGTGCGCCTATGCGGTCATTATGGGACGGAAATGTCCCATGACCGCCAGTCCTTAAAGGGTTAAGGAACAACACAAACATGTTAGCCTGAACCTGATCACTTACTTGAGTAGTCTGTTAGGGAACGCAAACCTCTCTGTTTGGATATATATATGAAAACATTTGTAAGAGATATACAGAAATTTAGAATGATCTTGTGCAAAAACCTGCTACTAACCCTGGCCTATATTACTTTCAACTGATAAGTATTATTAACTGATTTCTTCTAGTAGATTCCCATTGATGCCTATTGCAATGGAATCCAGGCACATGTGTGTGCAGACAAGGAATCTGTACTCTTCTAAAGACTTCTCACCATGTGTCAACTATGTGAGAGCAGGCTGGGTTTCCTTGGACTAGAAGATACCCAGAGGACTTTAAAGGGGAACTACCACCCCACGGCTCCAAAAGGGACTGACAGCGCAGGCGCACGGACGTCACTATGGCAAGATGTGCGTGCTTCCTGCTACTGTCAGCCTCCGAAAAAGTAGAAAATCTTTTAAACCAGGTAATATTTCTGTCGACTAACGCGCTACTAAGCAGCTAGGCGCCAGATGAAGACTTAATTAGGATGAAGTTTTTGCGGGGTGGTAGTTCCCCTTTAAACAATGTTGACGTAAGACTCTTAGTTACACATTACAAAGTACAGTTTTTTTTGCTTGCATGCTAAAGAAAGCCTGTTCCTACAGTGCTGCTGGTGCCAAACAGTAGAATCTGAATAAAGCCTTTTTTTGGTTGAAAACAGTTTCAGTGTTTGCGTCTGAAAAGAAACCCAATAACAAAGACACTTTGATAAAAAGAATAAGGCAAGATTCATACTTGTAGCTGAGATATAGCCATCATTTGGCTCCATATTATGAGCTATTTTTTGTGTGTAGATGGTAGAAGAATGGCTGATGAGCAGCTTATGTCTGCCTCAGACACATATTATTAGCTGATGCCCACATTCCTCATAACAATGTCCAGATTGCCAGTGTGAATGATCTGCACTGTGGCTTATAGGCCACCCATAGAATAAGCATAGAGGAAAGAAACACCCCATAATATCCATAGACTGAGGTGGTTTGTTGTTGTTATGGGAATTCTCTTCCCCTATGCCTTGTTTAACCCTTTGAGCGCCAGAGGGGTATGCAACGCATTGCTTTGCAATGCGTTGCGTACCCCTCTGGCACTCAAAGGGTTAAAGCCATGTATTAAACAACACATAGAGATTTTAGACCATTTCTCTGTTCATGGTATGGGGCATGAGTTGGCAGCTTGCTGGCATTAAAGTTCTAATTCTGGTGTAGACTTTCTATTGGTATGCACTACAGAGGTTATATATGTTGCAGTGCATACCCTAGAGTACAGCTATTTGTGTTAGAAGCTAATGCTAGTGGAACTGCACTGGTAAATTTGTACATTCATTCCAATGTCCCCAACCCTTGATAACACTGGAAATCATTGTGGAGTGTTTTTTTCATAACGATACTTTACAGGACCAATTGCAAGGACCAGATTTACTAAGCAGGAAGGAAGGCAACTGTCCAGTCCAAAAGAAAGAAACAAATCCATAAAAAGCTGGAGTCACACTTGTGATGGTAGTGCAGCTTTTTCCATAACACCACCGACTGCCCCATATCCTTAGCTGGGAACTCTCAGGGCTTGACCCTGAAACTCAGGGTTTTGCCCCAAATCTCAGGGTCTCAGGGTGAAAGTCCAAATTCTGAGGGTGAGAGGTCTCATTGTACCTACTATGTGATTTGCCCAATTAAATGTTTCTTTAGTGTCCAAATTGGTGCCATTGATACCAGAGAGGCAGAGGGAGAAGTCCGGGGTGTCTTTTATGTGCTCAAGCAGTGATATATCTACATTGCTGCATGTCAATGGTTCCTTTGTGACTGTTGGGGCATCTCTCGATTAGATCAAGCAAGGACATATCGCCAAAAATCTATATTATGGGTAACTTAACCCATTAAGGACCAGCGGTCCCGGGGTGTGTGGTTCTTTAAGAACCAGATAGGGAAGTTTGACGTGCCGCCCCACGTGACTGATCATATGTGCAGGCACAGTGTATGAGGGACTGAAAGAGATCGCTCCGGTCTTGGAGCAATCAGCTTCAGTCCCCGGTATTACTCACCACTCTCCTGCTCCTGCACGAGCGCGGTGAGTAAAAGTACGTGATGTACCAGGACCGTCACTGGTCCTTAAGTACCGGACCAGCGTGACGGTCCGGGTACGTCACTGGTCCTTAAGGAGTTATTATAGATTCTTGGCGATATGTCCTAATATTTACAAGATCTCACGATCAGCTCATTTTGAAAGTTCCCAGGTATGCCCATATCCCCCCCTTCGTGTAAGCGTGTTAAGGGGGAATTTAGAAGTAAGTAGCTTAGTAAATTGAAATAGACAGGCTGTAAGGACAAAAATAAAATCAGTTCCAGTGCCTGATTTAGCACATAATTGCTATTGTACATTCACCCTACTGTCTAAATGATCAAAATATCTGCAGCTTGCTTGATTAATAGGCTTCATGGAATAATGAGATGGAGATATTTATGGAGTGTTTCCTGTTGCTTGATAGCTGTTGGAACATTTAGATTTTTTCTTTATCAATCTAGGCCTATTTTTTAACACACCATGAATAAGTCACTATTCAAGTCTTAAGCCTCTGTCACAGGTAAAAGCAAAGCAGTAGTCAGACGGTCCTTTAATAACCTTTATTAGAAGTAATAATCACAACAAATATCACAGTGAGTGCGAGGAAGGAGCAGAGGGTGATCAAAGAAGCGAGCCTCTATCAGAAATAGGAGGACGCCACTAGGTTCCCAAACTGCGGGGAATAGGCCGAAGCCAATGGTAGTCTCAAATGCAAGATATGCCTCCACGTACCCAAATGATCTCCCAAAGGGCTCATGCCTGCAGTCAGATAAGAAAAGGTCATCTCATACAAAGGAAGACAATGAGGGAGACTACTGACTCACGCCTGCAGTCAGTGATGGAAAGGCCATCTCATACAAAGGAAGGCAACCAGGGCAACTAATGACTCACGCCTGCAGTCAGTGACGCTAGAGTCTACCAGAGCCCCAGGTCCACAACAGATAGGATATCTGACTATAAAGAAGGCCACACGGAGGGTAGTCAGACAGAGCCACAGGTCAGCACCAGATAGGATGGTTAGACAATCCAAAGGTCAAGGTACGCAAGGGGTAGTCAGCCAGAGCCGCAGGTCTGCACCAGATTGGTTATCGGACAAGCCAGCATCATACATGGAATGGGTAGTCAGACAGAACCACAGGTCAGCACCAGAACGGGTAGTCAGACAGACCAGGTCATACACTGAGCACTCTACAAACAAATGAACTTCACTGGACACCAAGAAAAGGGTGAATGAGTCCAGTGTCCATGAAGTTTATGAAGACCTGCCCCAAAGGAAGGAGGAGCACCAAATTGCAGGTCCCTTTAAAAAGGTGCGCATGTCCATGCCCTTAGACATGCACCCGAAGTGACGTCACCCGCTGCGGCCCAGCACACCGACGCAGCTGGAGCCACGAGGAGGACAGAACGTGGCTGAGCCATGAGGGAGAGAGGCTGAGCTGCCTGAGCCGGAGATGTGAAGGAGGTAAGGATGCGGCTGCTCGAGCAGAGATATTGCTGGTAGGGCAATACTGGCTAGTTGCGCATAGCAGAAAGTTCCAACATATCAATTTAATTGCCCTATCAACTGAAACCACAATGGATGTTGGGACAAAGAATCTGACTTATGGCCAAACATCCACCATATGTTTTAAGTTCCGAAAACTCACATTAAATAGCGTGAGTAATGGAAAAATCAAAGGAAAATGGCTAACTATTGCTAAACATACAGTCACCCTCCCAAACACTAACTCCAGGGCTCAAAATTTCCACTCGCCACTAGCCAATGGTGAGTGAAAATTTAGCCCTGGCGAGTAGAAATTCAGCCCTGATGGGTATGTTTTGGCTTGCAGTGGCGAGTAACTTTTCAGGTCTGGCTAGTAGCAAAGGACTTCAAATTATAAGCCCTGCTAACTCTATACTACCCCTAACAGTAAAGTGCAACAATACCAGCCGTAACACTAGCCTAACACGCACAATCTATAATAATTACTAGTGTTGAGCGAGCGTGCTCGGCCGATGCTCGGATCGGCTCGAGCATCGCTCTGCTCGGCACATGGCGGTACTCGTACGAGTACCGCCATGTGCTCGCCCGACATGTTCGGGTGAAGAGGATCTGTGCCGGAAGAGGCACAGATCCGAAGACGCTCCGCTGGACCACCAGGGAATGGAGGTACGGGGGCATTGCGGAGATGAAGGGGGCATTGCGGAGATGAAGGGGGACATTGTGGAAGAGGGGCATAGACTCTATGCCCCTCTTCCACAATGTCCCCCTTCATCTCCGCTATGCCCGTCTTCCACAATGTGCCCCTTCATCTCCGCTATGCCCCTCTTCCACAATGTCCCCCTTCATCTCCTATGCCATAGAGGAGATGAAGGGGGACATTGTGGAAGAGGGGCATAGCGGAGATGAAGGGGGACATTGTGGAAGAGGGGCATAGACTCTATGCCCCTCTTCTACAATGTCCCCCTTCATCTCCGCTATGCCCCTCTTCCACAATGTCCCCCTTCATCTCCGCTATGGCATAGGAGATGAAGGGGGACATTGTGGAAGAGGGGCATAGCGGA
Source organism: Rhinophrynus dorsalis (assembly GCA_037306005.1). NCBI lineage: Eukaryota > Metazoa > Chordata > Amphibia > Anura > Rhinophrynidae > Rhinophrynus > Rhinophrynus dorsalis. The sequence goes on from CM074722.1 coordinate 119,125,287, forward strand.
GATGAAGGGGGACATTGACCAGGCACCCTCCGCTCATCAGAGCAGGGGGTGCCTGGTTTAATGCTCGAGTGCTCCCATTCATTTGAATGGGGCTCGGGTGCTCGGCCGAGCACTCGAGCATCAGGGGGTGCTCGGTCAGAGCACCCGAGCATCGGGGTGCTCGCTCATCCCTAATAATTACCTGTCATCCACTGTCCGTCTGTCCACTGTCTTCTTCTCTTGTGTCTTCTTCTCTTAAATGTTTCAAATAGTTTCCTGTAAGAAAGAAACACATTAAACATTAAATATGCCCCAAAACACAACTTGGAAACATGTGCAATTTTAACCCTTTAACTGCCAGAGGGGTACACACTGCATTCCAGAGCAGTGCATTGTGTACCTCTCTGGCACTCAAAGTTTTAAAGTAATGCACATGTTTCCAAGTCGCCAACACAAAATTCCCCATGATCAAAAAATCTTTGTCCCAATCCATTTTGCAATAAAATATTATCCTCTTACAAAATACCAGGCCAATGCAAAATAATGCTGAGTCTTAATCAGTAAGTCTGGCAGACAAACCCTACCTCCTTGTTACCAATGCCCCAGCCACTGTGTGAGAAATTTGAACAGAGACTAGCTTTATATGACCATCTCTGTTCAAAATGACTCCCAGGCGTCCATTGGCTTGGATGCGTACTTACACACCTCCAAACCAATCAGCTACTAGTGGGGGGATGATGAATTCAGATAGAAGCTGATTGGCAGGGAGGTGTGTAAGAGAAAATCCCAGCCAATGGATGCCTGAGAGAGATTTTGATCAGAGACTGACCATATAACAGTCTCCGTTCAACTTTCACACACAGTGTCTCGGGCATCGACCTATAAGGTACTGGGGGGGGGGGGTATGTCCTCCAGACTAATTTCCACCACCGCAGGAGAGAGAGGTGTCACTCAGAGCTATTTATTGATTACGATTCAGCATTATTTGCACATTGGCCTGGTATTTTGTAAGGGAATAATATTTTATTGCAACGTGGATTGGGACAAAGATTTGTTGATCGTGGGGCATATTATGTTGTGATTTGGAAACGTGTTTATTACTTTAACCTTTTGAGTGTAAGAATGGTACACAATGCATTACTCTGCAATGCCTTGCATTACCCATCTGGCAGTCAAAGGATTAGACATTGAACATGTTACAAAGTTATGTTTTTGGGGCATATTTGATTTTTAATGTGTTTTTTTCTTACAGGAAAAACTATTTGAAACGGAAGAGAAGAAGTCAGAAGAGAAGACAAAAGCTAGAGAGAGATTGGTCAAGAAGATAGAAGATTGAAGAAGAAGAAGACATACAGTAGCTGACTAGGGTGCTGAAGACTCCGCTGGACATCAGGATTACTGGTACGTGTATCTTTTCATGTGATAATTTTCAACTTAGTCATATTAACCTTGTGAGTGGTAGTGAGGTATGCTTACCCCACTGGAACTCATAGAGTTAATTCTACTAACATTTCACACATTATAGGAGTGCTTTGGATGAACTGATATGGGGCTTATGGCCCCATTTCAATACATCCACTTTTGTTTGGCCTTTGTTTGCCTATTCCTGCGTCGGCAGGACTAAACATGCATTAAGGGACTCTGTGCCCAAAAAAACTGGGTGCAGATTTTCAGCCATTAGAGTGGGTGCCTTAATGCATGTTAAGGCCTAACAGGTGAATTGAATTGCAAAATGGGTGACCTTGAAATGCATTTTATTGAGTTAAAATGGATGCTAATGTCAGAGCCCAATGTGTGTTTTTTTATGCCAGTATTTCTTCATAGTACTGTTAATTGAATTGCTTACCATGCTTTAAAAAAGGGTGGTGTTTTTTTTTATGTGACGGGGGATTGAATCGAGCCCATTGTGTGATATGGCACTTATGCCGATAAGTATGCTGCTAGACTTCGGTGCCTTTACAGGGGCAACTATTTACTTGCATAAGCACATCAAAGTCCAACAAGCTTCATCTTTACTGTGTTCATTCAGGAAAAATGAATAATGGCTGATCTGCAGAGTGGTTTATGGAACTGCTGGCAGATCTTCCACACTAAGTACATTACAATAGTATTTAGATATTATTAATGTGAGCCAACTATAAGCCACTTTCTCATTTCAGTGGGATCCTCTGGGAATATTGGAGAAGCTGAGTAAAAGAACATAAGCAATGGAAATGTTGCAGGAGCTGCTCTGTTCCTGTCTACTGTATGTCAGAGCCCTTACTATTCCATTCAAGTGAATAGATCATAAAAGTAACCACAACGTAAGATTTATCTGATTACTTACGGAATATTAGCTATTATCCGCAATAAGTTCTAGGTTGTTGTTGTTACACTCGTACGTCTCTTTGTTTTTATTGCAATGTTTTATACACAAAGGCAAGCAATGTTTTGTGCTCTTGCTCACAGTATAATCTGCCCTGTACTGTCGTCATATTGGGCTTGTCATAGTATAAATCAATTTAAATATCATTCTAACAGCATCTTTGGCAAAACAAATGACTTGAACATAGTAACTGCGCTACTGCCTTTTGTGCAGAGATTGACAGTACTGCCACCTACTCAGTTCCAAGTGCCAGGCTGGGTTACCATTTGATAGTAGTTGCCAGGGAAAAACTTGTTTGTCAGGTCTGGATTTATGTATTCCATGGCAATGTAGCTATGTATCTGTGTATATCTGTTTATATAGCACCATCAAGGGAGGCATTAGTTGACAGTTCTGAATTCATTACAGTACTCTTGCAGTACAAAGACATTTCTACAGTTGGGAAAATATCTGAGAGAAAAGATTCCCTGTCCAGAAAAATTTATAACAGAATTAGTTTGTGGTGAAACATAGTTCCGGATCCACAAAGAGATTACAAACACAAAAGAGAGAATATGCTGTAACTAGTATTTGTAAATGTGTGAATTGGCATAGCTATTTGTGCAAACAGTTAGCAATACTAACAGTTAGCAAAACTAAAGAAATAATAGAATAGTGAGTTCTAACACGCCGATTTCAAAATACCTCATCAAACACGCCAGACAGGTCGTCGGAATCCTTGGTATAATCCAGGTACTTAGCTGTCTTGGTCCTCCATCGACCAGATCAATAGACATAAAAAATAAATGGGTACAGCTGCACACCGATATCTGAATTCAGATAGATGAGAACCTCCACAGGTATCATAAAAATCCACTTTATTGAAAAGTATAACAATCACAAAAAGCAATACAGCAATGCAGCTGCATCCATTTATTTTTGGTAGCAATGCTACACTATTATCATTCACCCATACCTGACAGACAAGATCAGTTGCAGTCATATGCTAACCTGCTTATTTTTAGACCATGCCCATTGCGAAGAAGTGGCCCCAATGCATGTGAGATAATTACTAAATATTTGTAGGATAACTATGTTCTAGGCTGAAATGATGACCCACTTGAGTAAAGGCAAATAAAACCATCTATGGGATCAGCATATTTTGGAAACCCTAAGGAGGAGGGGTTGCCACTTATGTGAAAAATCTTATAAAGTGTATGGAGGAGAACGCAGAAACTGTTTGGATAACTTTAGAATATGTGAATGAGATGGTCGCTCATATAGGTGTGATCTATAGACCCCCTGCACAAGCAGAGGAGTTAGATCAAGTAATGGTCAAGGAAGTAACTAAGATGCCAGTGAAAGGTGAGGTTATTATTATGGGGGTCTTACATTTTTCTGGTGTGAACTGGAAAAACCAAGCAGTAGATTCATCCAAGAGTAGAGATATCCTAAATTCTTTACTTGGATTATCTCTTAGTCAATTAGTGAATAGCCAGCTAAGATAGAAGCCATACTAGTTTTATTGTTTACAAATGGAGATTTGGTATCAGATGCAGCTGTAGATGTGTGTTTGGGCTCCAGTGATCATCAATCAGTGTGGTTTAATTTAAAAACAGATGTTGAGTTGCACCACATTAAAATACGGGTTCTAAATTTTAGCAGTTCTTAACAGCTTGGAGATCTTTAGATGGAATCCAGGAGAAATGGGATTATCTGAAATGTTTTTTTACTAAAGACAACACTGGTCTTGTCATTAAGAGTAAAAGATGAAGAAAACTGCTGTGATCCTCAGCAGAAGTCGCAAATATAGTAAAGGAGAAAAATGTAGCATTAAGGAAATATAAGCAGATGCAGAAAGAGGAAGATAAGTATCTGTACAAGGATTGGTTGAAGGAGGCTAAACGCATTATTAGATGTGCCACTGTCATAGCATTCACAGAGAATAAAATTGCCCAGTCAATAAAAAAGAGGAATATATCACTTTTTAGATATATAATTAAAAGGGAGGGAAATAAAACAGGAATAGTTTGACTAAAGACAAAAGTTGTGTAAATGAGAATAAAGGTCTAGCTGCCTCAATGAATATTTCTGTTCAGTTTTTACAGTGAAGGTGAAAGAAACATAGAAACATAGAATTTGATGGCAGATAAGAACCACTCAGCCCATCTAGTCTGCCCATTTTCCTACTGTAAAAACATCAAACCTTTTTTGGGCCTTGGTCTTTTCTTACGTTAAGGACAGCCTTATGCCTATCCCATGCATGCTTAAATTCTGTCACTGTATTAACTTCTACCACTTCTGCTGGTAGGCTATTCCACTTATCTACTACCCTCTCAGTGAAGTAAAACTTTTCTTACATTACATCTAAACCTGTATCCCTCTAGTTTCACACTATGACCTCTTGTCCTAACATTTTAACTCCTTTGAAATATACTTCCATCCTGCACTTTGTTGAATCCCTTCATGCAGGGCTGGTGCAAGGTTTTTTGCCACCCTAGGCAGAACCTCATGTTGCCTCCCCCTTTGCTCCACCCCTTATTCACCACCCCTTTATGCCCCACCCACTTACACCCCACCTCTTTTAATGAGTGTTACCTTAGCACCTTATGTGTTTGGTTATCTCATTGAATGTTCCAACATCTCTCACGTTGCCTCACTGCTGAGATTGCCATTGGGTGCAGACAGGGCCAGTGCAAGGATTTTTGCCACCCTAGGCAAAACCTAATTTTGCCGCCCCTTGTGTCCTACCCCTTTATGCCCCGCCCTGTATGTGTTTAAGTGTCAGTGTGTTTGTGTGTTCCCTATATGTGTATAAGTGTCAGTTTGTGTGGTGTTCTCTATATGTGTATGTGTGTGTGTCCATATGTGTTCCCTTTATGTATATAAGTGTGTCAGTGTGTGTTCCCTATATGTATATAAGTGTGTCAGTATGTGTGAGTCTCTGTAAGGATATCAGTGTGTAAGTATGTGTGTGTGCTTCTCTATATATGTATCAGTGCGACAGAGTGTATGTTCTCTATATGTGACGCCCCCTCTTGACTGTTGATCCCCCCCTTTGACTCTCTCTCTCCCCCGTCTGACTGTTGATCCCCCTTTGACTTTCTCTCCCCCTCTTGACTGTTGATCCCCCCTTTGATTCTCTCTCCTCCGTCTGACTGTTGATCCCCTCTTTGACTGTTGATCCCCCCTTTGACACTTTCTTCCCCCGTCTGACTCTTTATCCCCTCTTGACCACCCTCCCACTTACTCTTCCCAGTGCACATTCATTTTTTTTTCCTCTCTCTCTCTCCGTTTCGGTGCCCTCACTTGGATGGCTGTTTTTTTAATGTAGCAGAGCGATGCCCGTTTCTCTCTCCCCTCTGTTTCTTCAATCTTTGTCCAGGGGGAGAGAGAAACGGGCATCGCTGTGTTACATTAAAAAATAGCCAGCCAAGGGAGGGCACCGAAACTTACTTTTTTTTTTTTTTTTTTTTAGACAGGCAGGCTAATATTCCCCCCCTCCACTGTTCCATTGACTTGGGCAATAAGCGGGTAGCGGGGGTGGTGGGGTTGGCCCCGATGTGCCCCAGAGAATGCGCACCCTAGGCCAGTGCCTACCTTGCCTATAGGTGGCGCCGGCCCTGGGTGCAGAGGGAAACAGCATAGAGGAGCCTGGACCATGGTACAGTACATACCCAAACCAAAGGCACCCTGCCAAGCCCATCTATTTCCCAGAAAGACAAGTGTGATTGATACAAGAGAATGCCACCCAGAACAAAGGGCATTCCCTGTGTTGACCCTTCAAGGACCAAAGGGGTTAACCTGTTAATATTTTAAGTCATTGCTTTTAATACATTTATTGGAAATCTTGGCGATAAGGTACATGGCTTATAATATTAATTAACAAGTGTATTTCTATAGGGAACAACAAAGAGTTACAGATATGATTTCACCTTATAGGGTGTGCTATATCTCCATCACCACTTAAAAAAGAATTAACCTCTTGAATGCTAGAAAACAACTGCAAAATAGCAGACAAATAAAACTTCCAATTCATGTAAAATGGGCTTTTAACCCCCTTGAATGCTAAAGAGGTATCCAGCATTTGCTTGGCAGTGCAGACCTTTATCGCATTCAGTGGGTTAAAATACATATATTGACCACCCTATAGCTGATTAGTCAGACAGGGAATCTGCAATATACACTATGAACATTTCCACAGAAATCATAAAAAAATCAACCATGTAATTGAACAGACTTTTCATACTCAAATGGTTAATCATTTTGTTCATAGATACATATCAAAACACATTCCTTTCTAACAACCATGGGGTTCAGCGATTGTGTTAAGTCTTATTTTAATTTAATCTTTTCAATGCCATCAGAATGTGCTGGCAGTGCACGCCCCTGGCTGCAGAAATTAATCAAGTCTGGGTATAATTCCCTTTTCCCTGCATCGAAGATGCAGAGCCATCTCCACTGGGTAGGGATTATGGCAGTGGGGCAATCGATCATTCCCACCCGTGATGCTATACTACTCATCATGATGGAGAATATCAGTGCCACTATGTTGACTGGCCAGGACGAGCAGAAGCAAGAAAAGATGGCCAGGATGAGATAAGTGGTGAGTCTGCCCTGCTCCTGGGCTGTGGACAGAGTTTTAGCTGTGGATGAAGCTGTGGCAAGGCTGGATCTGGAGGGCGAAAGGGGAGCTGACTGTCTCCAGCATAAAAGTAGCCGCCCGGCCGACACATTACCTTGGCACTGCAACGCCCATTGGGGTTGGCGGGAGAAGGCTTTCTAGGCGCTCACTCTGTTCAGAGTGGTGCCTCACTCTGTCCTCAGTTTCTTCACACAGGCACAGTAGCCGCCGAGGTGCATGCAGCTCTATGCCCCCCGTAGATGTGCGCCCTAGGCCTTTGCCTACCTCGCCTATAGGTGGCACCGGCCCTGCCTTCATGTATTTGAATGTTTCAATCATATCCCCTCTCTCTCTTCTCTCCTCCAAGCTATACATGTTCAGATCCTTTAGTCTATCCTGATATTTCTTTTCCTGTAAACCAGTCACCATTTTAGTAGCCCTTCTTTGAATTTTCTCTAGTGTATCTATATCCTTCTGGAGATGGGGTCTCCAGTACTATACACAATACTCTAGGTGAGGAAGATAAGTCTTTTAGAAAAAGGAAATCGCAAACATGGGAAGCATGCATCTTCGCAGAGGAAGAAGTTCTTCTTCAACTCTCCAAGGTAAAAAAAGATAAATCTATGGGACCAGATGGGATACAGACCAAATGGGATACATACAAAGTTTGTAAAATAACTTAAGTGTTCTGGCAAAACCTTTAACAGAATTATTCAATCAGTCACTATCGACTGGAGTCATTAGAGAAGATTGGAATGTAGCAAATGTAGTACCACTTCACAAAAAAGGTAGCAGGGAAGAATCTGGCAATTACAGATCAGTAACTCATATATCAGTAGCGGAAAAATTAACAGAAACCATATTAAAGGAAAGGATTGTTAAATATCAGAATTTAAATGGCTTTCAAAATCCCAAACAGCCTGGGTTTACAGAAGGGAGATCTTGTCAGACTAACCTCACAGATTTTTTTGACTGGGTAAGTAAAATAATAGAGATGGGGGCAGTAGTAGATTTAGCTTATCTAGATTTCAGTAAATCATTTGACACTGTCCCTCATAGAAGGCTCATTAATAATTTGCAATCTTTGGGTCTGGATGTAAAAATTGTTGAATGGATTAGGCAATGGCTGTGTGACAGGAGACAGAGGGTTGTAGTCAATGGAGAATATTCAGACAAAGGCCATGTTATAAGTGGGGTACCTCAGGGATCTGTGCTGGGGCCCATTCTATTTAATATTTTTATTAGTGATATTGCAAAAGGTCTTCAAGTTAAGGTATGCATTTTTGCAGATGGTACAAATATCTGTAATAGGGTAGACATTCCTGGAGGAATAAGCCAAATCACAAATTATTTAGGTAAATTAGAAGAATGGACAAGAGTGTAACAGCTACAAATTAATTTTAATAAAAGTAAAATATTGCATTTGGGATGTAAAAATCCAAAGGCAAACAATAGTATTAAGGGTATTATGCTGTCAGAGACAACAGAGGAAAGAAATTTGGGAGTAATTATTTCTGATGACTTAAAGGTAGGCAGTCAGTGTATCAAAGCATGGGGAATGAAAGCAGGGTGTGGGGTTGTATAGCTAGGGGCATTAGTAGCAGAAAAGGGGAAGTGGTCATGGCATTATATAGATCTCTGGTTAGACCTCATCTAGAGAATTGTGTACAGTACTGGAGACTCTAGAAATAATTCAGAGAAGGACTACTAAAACAGTGAATGGTTTATAGGATAACAACTATCAGGATAGACTAAAGGATTTGAACATGTATAGCTTGGAGGAGAGAAGAGAGAGAAAGAAGGGATATGATAGAAACATTCAAATACATTATGGGATTCAACAAAGTTCAGTAGGGAAGTGTATTCCAAAGGAGTACAAATGTAGGGCAAGAGGCCATACTCTAAACTAGAGGGACAAAGGTTTACATGTAATGTAAGAAAGTTTTACTTCACTGAGAGGCTGGTAGATAAGTGGTATAGCCTACCAGCAGAAGTGGTAGAATTTAATACAGTGACAGAATTTAAGCATGCATGGGATAGGCATAAGGTTGTCCTGAACAGAAGACAACACCAAGGACCAAATAAGGTCTGAGGTTCTCCTGTAGGAAAAATTGGCAGACTAGATGGACCAAATGGTTAATCTCTGAAGTTAAATTCTATGTTTCTGTGTTACCATAGGACACATCAAACCAGCAGCAGTGTTAGAGGACTTATATTTTTTTAAAAAAATTAAACAGCATCTAATTCCATACTAGTATCATGTAGCAGACGTAAAAAAAAACACATAAGACACATAAGACAGAGAAGCATGTAGCTATGTAGAAACTGCAGAACTAAGGAGAAGGAGGAGGCATGTGCACAGCTGCCACCATTTACTACAGGTGGGACCAGTGGAATGAACCTTGATGAGTGAGTAAGAAATAATAAACCTGAGGTTATACTGGAATCATCGATGAAACTGCTTATAGTTTGTCTAGCATTCCTCTTCATTATCATCATATATCCATCACTACCATCTACATCCAATATGTTAAGTTCAACTTTTCATTTTTTTTAATTATCTTTATATTGTTGATTTATGTTAATTAAAATATTGTGTCCTTGCCCTTTATGTACATGTACATAGACAGCATACAGTGCACTATTCATTATTTATACACACAAAATAAATCTACAACAATATATATAAACTTTTCTTTAGAGGAGCGACTGGGAGATTCTTTCACTTGCACTTTTCTATAGTCATGGCTTACAGAGAAGCCAGAGCTTAAGGTAGGAGGTGTGCTCAGGGCATAATGAGGTCTTGTAGATCTGGATGATGGGATGGGATCATGTTTGCTGAAGGAGAAAGGGAGAAGAAATCCATAAAATTTAATCAAGATAGGGCATCAGCTGCCGAGTTTTGGTGACCTGGAATGAAATAGCTGAAGAGAAAGAATTTGTGGTACATAGAAAGCCAAATAGGTGTCCGAAGGAACATCATAATGAGAAGGGAAGGGAATCAACCTTTGGACATGAGGTGGGAGGTGGCCAAATTATTGGTAACGTAGGTCACTGCCTTGCCTGTTCACTGGTGATCCCAGAGGGCAGCTACATCTGCTATCGATAGAACTCGAACAATAAAGAATTGCAAGAAAAGTGGAGGAGATCCAGAGCTTCTTGAGGACAGGGTTGGGAGAACCATTCAGAACTGCAGATTGCCAAAAAACCTGCCTCGCTGGGGAGGAAAGGGACAGGGTAGGAGGGAACATCATGCAACCATTCAAACAATGGAGTAATTTTGACCACATATGGAGGTTGGACTTGGCTGAATTGTCTAGTTGAATAATGGGTGAGGAAGCTGGGGTTGTAGAGAGTGAGCAGGTGAGAGATGAATGATTGCCCTTGTGGGATGACCTTCACTGCCAAACTAAGGTGTTCGATGAATGATTGAAGTTCAAGTATGGATAGTGCAGTTTTATGAGAATATGAAAGGAAGAGGAACCTAACACTGTTGATTCTGGTTTCTTGTAGTATGGAGTCTGGTGTGATGCTGAGAAATTCAACTGCTGTGGAAGGGCCGCTAGTGTTGTCCATGGCAATTGGAATATTGAGGGATTGGAAGAGAGAGAGGAGTTTCTGCATACTGGAAAGAGGGGAGGAAAAGGATAAAATGAGCAAAAATGAATCTAAATAGTGGAGCACAGCCCGGAAGCAGCAATGATTATAAAGCAGCCAGCAAAGAATATCCACTAATATTCTTGGGTCACTTTTAGAACCAAACATTAATCTAGTGGCAAAATAGTATTGTCCTTACCATTTGATGTCCTGTAAATGCCATAAGGATGGATGAACGCTAAGAAATTTAAAGGCATCTGATATATTGGTTTTTGACAACCAGCACCCTGGGAGGGCTTGGGAAATTAAAGTGATAGTGTTATCTGTGCTAGAATACTAGAGATAATACATTTCTGAAGGGATTCAGGAATTTATGCTAGGGACAAATGTGGAGTGAGGGGCTGATGGGTCAGTGATGAGCCTCTTTTTCTTAGTAAGATTCTGAGTGGCAATCCTTAGGAGGTTTGGCAATTGCAGAGGCTAGGTTAGGGCATTCAAGAGTTGTAGAGGGATAGGCGATGTGTGAAAACCTTCTGAAAAACCTGAAATGCTAAACTGGATTAATGGAGGTTCGAGGTGAGAAGAAAGTAATGATTGCAATACTACAATGCTAATATCACCTAGTCATTGAAGGAGGAGCTGCAGGAACAAATTGCTTGTGAATGAGTTTTACAAGATGCAGTGCATATGTGCAGTAAATGGCAGCCGCTAAAGAAATAACTGTTAGAATTAAAGTTGTTGCATATAGGGGAATTGCAGAGGTAATGAATCTGCCTGTCAAGTTTATTGCAAATGGGAAGGGAGGACGTGCTAGGTGATGGGGCTGCGTACGAGGAATCAGCAGCTATCTAAGGCGCACTAGGAGAGCAAGTGGGTGGAGGGGAGGGGCATAAATTAGTAGAATGGTATGCTGATTGTCAAAACTGGCATGCAAGAGCCTTGAGTACTGCAAAGTGTCTGCAGAAGAGCTTGTTATCGAGCATGCTTCAATATGTTGAGAAGCTGAATTGGGCGTGAGCTGCTGATTCTATGGCAGAAAATTAACCGTGGTAGACATAGAATGTTTTTCCTCTGTGCTTATAGGCTAGATCTACTACAACATAAAGATAGTGGTCCAGCTCCTGACATCTAAGAGGGTAGGCTGAACAGAAGGTGTCCCTGAAAATTGTAAAAGCCAGAACAAATTCGGCTAATGCTAATTTTTTTGAAAGCCTACGGTCTTCTGTTCTGCCAGGTCTTGTGATGCAATTAACAAAGTAACCAGGTTAACATCCTTGCCCTCTATTATGTCTCTTTTGGATGGGCTGGATCATATGGGCTGGAGTTATATGAGGGGAAGTTGCATAGAAGGTACCTGATTGCTGGGTTGCGGGGAGACTGATGATGAGAGTGGGTTTGGAATAGAAACTTGCTCCAGTGCTGATACTCTGGCTTGTATATCGACTACTGCAGTGCCTAGGACGGTCAGTAGATGAGTAATATGAGCTAGCTGGTTAGTTGCAGGAGATGGAGGGGAAGGGGGTGGGCTAGGCTGGGGAGGGAAATAGCAAACATTAAAGTTCAGATTTCCTAGAGGAAGCTGGGAAGGGGATATGTTTCATAGTCAATTTGGTCATCAGTTTGGTTGTGGTCCAGTCATGGAGAGATGGGATTCTGGGCCTTGGGGCAGTCACTTTGGCTAATGATGCTTCCAAATCGGTTGAGATCATCCATGATGAGTCTAAAGGGAGAGAAAGTAGAACTAGACAAAGCTACTAGGATGGATTTAAAATACCAGGCGTACAGGGGTATGTAACCTCAATCGATGGAGTTTAAGGTGGTTGGAATGAGGGAAGTGGGGCCACACCCCATGCTAGAGAATGTGTGGATCGATAAGTGTTGTAATGGGCTTAAGTATACTGAAAACCCTAATTAAATACAATTTTTAAAAATATAACTAATGGGGACCCCAACCTCCACGAGGAGGCAGGCAAGTGAGGGACCTTCGGCCTCTGAAAGAGGTAAGGAGAGTTGAAGCTACCTGAGCTGCTAGGAGGTATAAGTGTTAAAAGGGTGATCGGTCTCTACAAGAGGTACAGGAACTAATAGAGGACTTTGGCTTCCTTGCAGAGGTAGGGAAAAGGGATCCTTTGACCAGTAATAGTAGGGAGGAATAGGGAGGTGGGAAGGTGTACAATATGTCTGTGAGGAGAGATAAGGATGACTAGGGAAGTCCTTGGACTCTGTGAAAAGGCAAGGGACTATGGGGGGTTTTCTCAGCAAGAGGTAGGTACTTGATAAGTGGCCAATCATTCCTACGGCAAAGGTAGGAACTAAGGGTCCTACGGCCTCTGCGAGGGGTAAGGAATTAAGATGAAGCCTATAGGCCTCTGAGATGAGGTAGTAATACTAAAACTTACTACCTCTATGGAGGTAGGGAAGCTAACGGGATCTTCGACTTCTGCCAATAGGTAAGGATCTGATGAGGACCTTTGGCCTCCGTGAAGAGGTAAGGAAACTGGTTGGGGCCTTCGGCCTCTGCAAGAGGTAAGGTGACTGATGGGGACTGTCGGCCTTTGCAAGAGGTAAGGCAACTGATGGGGACCTCCGGCCTCTGCCTAGAGTTAAGGAAACTGATGGGGACATTTGGCTTCTATGAAGAGGTCAGGCTACTGATGGGATCTTCGGACTCTATGAAGAGGGAAGGCAACTGACGGGGTCCTTCAGCATCTATGAAGAGGTAATGCAGCTAATGGGGACCTTCGGCCTTTACTAAGAGGTAAGGAACATGAAGGTGACCTTCGGCCTATCCAGACAGGTAAGGCAACTGAGGTAAGAGTTACTAAAGGAATGAAACTAGAGATCCTTCTGCCTCTGAGAAGAGGTAAGGGGTTTAGGGAGACCTAGACTGAATTGAAGAGGAAATGACCTAAGGGTTCTTGGTCTCTTTAAAGAGGAGTCACTATGAGGCTGTAAAGCTGATGGGGAAGGGAAACTAGAGAGAATGAAGATGGAGGGAGGGACTAGATCGGTAGAATTAGGAGGGACTGGAGGGGTCTTTTGGCCTCCTGCAAAAGAGGTAATGAACAGAAGGGATGTTAAATAACGATGTGAGTAATACTATCGGTCTTAAGATTCGAGGGCGGAGGTTGAACTAGTGCTCTTAGGGTGACGAATGTGAAAATGTATAATTGAGAGTTGTGTATTATGATGGATGGTAGATAATCTGAAGATGAACTTGATGAGAATAGGGATAACTACTTCGTACATACCTTGTAATGGCCTGGTGGTAGAATCACCTAATAATTCAAGGAGGTTAGATGATGACATGGAAAAAAAGGGGAAGGAGGGGTTCTGGAAGGCTGCTTTCTGGTGGGATGGGGACCTGGAGAAGGCTAAAATGGTCCTTAATTAGAATCCAGAAGACTGAATGGAAAAATAATATGTGCACTTGTATTAATGATATTTAAAGTTAAATAATGTATCTATTTTTTGTTTTGTTTTTTGTTTATACTGACATGGGAGATTTTTGGAGGTAAATATAACTGTAATTCAGGAGACTGAATCGATGAGCTAAAAAGGTAAAGGAGAAAATTAGTAGGCAGCCATGACAAGGATGATGGTAGCTTAACAGCAACTATTGGTCCATACCAGATAGATAGATAGATAGATAGATAGATAGATAGATAGATAGATAGATAGATATAGAGATATATATAAACAGATTCTGGGAGGGGGCACTCACTGTACGGATCCTCATGCCTGGGTGCACATCAGTAATGTAAAGCATACATACATGTATCGGTAGGGTATAGACAGCACTCATGGGTTCTTTTAGGAATCAAGAAGAGTAGCTTAATGAAATCGATGTTTCGGCTGTATTGCACAGCCTTTATCAAGATTACCACATAAAGGCTGTGCAATACAGCTGAAACATCGCTTTCAATAAACTACTCTTCTTGATTTCTAAAAGAACCAGTGAATGCCGCCTATACCCTACCGATACATGTATATATATATATATATAATTTATTTATTTATTTTAAAGGAACAGGGGAGGGGGAAGATGTGAACTATGGCAAGAGATGCTGGTGGAAAGGTGGAGAAAGTGGACAAAACTGGAGCAGAAGGCTTGCTAGTAAGATCTGTTTAAGTAGGAAAAAAGGCCTATTTTGCGGCTGAGTCCGACTTAGCATGGAAGCCATTTTGGCCAACAACAGACTACTCCTCTAGGAGCATGGAGGAGGGGAGAAGCAGGAATATGAAGGACGACTAATGTATTGGTAGAGAGACGTTGTAAGATGGCATAGCTGATGGCGAGGCAAAGGGGCGGGTACACTAACACTGACTCACAGCAGTCAATGATGGAGGTGATGAAGGCGTTGGATGTAAGGAGACCGAAAAGGGGAAGGGAGCAGAGGACGAGGAATGGGCAGTATACTGGTGCTTGAGTGGACAGTGAGACTGCCGTTGTAAGGAAGGTATCAGGGTAAACATAAACAAGAGGCAACGACTTAATTGATGAGGCTGAAGTGAAGTTTGGGTACAATGGTGACTATCCAGGAAGAGGAAATTACATAGATACCTAAGACGCTCTAGAATGTGTACAGCCCAGTGGGAGAGTGTGCTTCTCTGTATTTAAGGGCTTCCAGCACCTCCCACAAATACAAACAAAACCTTAAAATTGCCATATTTTTTGTTCAAGATTAAATGATCAAGAGTTATTGTTATGCATTTTAATTCAGATAGCAATACAGACCAGTCACACTCATGGACATACACAGATAGCAGGTATGCCTTTCCAAAAATTATTAACAGACCTACTCTAGCATCATGGTGGTGGTGGGAGCACAGGTGTACTGGAAGTTACTGCAGTAACTAATTAGCTAAGCCTTTATAATTATTTTATCTAAGCTATAAAAATAGTAAATTTATAAAATATTTTACAGAATGGTTAGCCATCAGGCCTTTCAAAACATTTTTCACAGCTGGTTTACAGTCTAAGTAAACCATTAAAAATTATATGTATTGATTAGCCTTTGCAAAAATAAGCATAACTTACTATGGCAAGGTAAGTCTTCAAAAAATGACAGCAAGCCTACAGCAAGGCAAGTCTGGAAAAACAATGTTAGCAGGCCCATAACAAGGCAAACATTGGAAAAAATGCTAGTTGGCTTACAGCATAGCAAACCTTGAACAATTTCTGACAGACTTAGAGCAATGCAAGCCTTTAAAAATTGTTAGCAGTAGCATGACTTGCCTTAAGGTAAGAAAAGCCACCACTTGGCTGGAATATTACTCCACCAATTGCATTATGATGTTTGATAATATAGTTCCAGCAGCTGAATCATCTATATCCACCATGCCCATGGGTAAAAGTAATTGTGGTTTGAGTGGGACTGGGATCATCAACCACACAGTCTGTGGTAGTGGCACCAGCAGCATTTGTAACATGAGATAGGTAATGGTGGTTGTTACTACTAGTGCTAGACCTGAGGCAGCAGCAGCACCACAACAAGCTGCCACCAATTCAGATGCATCTCAGTAGAAGTTGTCACCATAATCTTTCTCATCCTCCACACCTCTTGTGTCATGGGTGTTGGAATATTTTTCCCTGGGAGTAGGGAGTGACTGTGTAGCTATTAATAACTGCACAGTGAACAGTTTGTAAAATTGATGTGAAGAATAGGTAGGACTGGGATCACACAACCTGGAAGATCTGCTCTGATTAAGCATGTTGATAATGTTAAACTTTCACTAAGAATGAATGTGGTGACATTCAATGTGTTTCATGCTTCATTCCCACAAAAAAGATCAAGTGACCCGATTGGCTGTGGTGGGCGAATGAGTGACAGACACATCCCATGTGTATATTTACAAAATAAATATATCTGACCCTCCCTGAAATGAGCCTAGTATATCCTACAGGATTGACAGTCTGCAGATACTCCCTTATCCTTTGCATTCTGTTGTTCTCTACCACATTGCCTTGTGTTGGCATTGCATCATACAATGCGCAATGTGTAGACATACTGTCAGGTCCTTACATCTACAGAATGACTTTCCATCAGCTGTACTGGTGACAAACTTGAGAGTAGTAGTTATGTGGAGAAGGACCCTGAGGGTATTGGAGGGACAAATGGGATATTAGTAGCTCTTCCCTGGACCTTAGCAGTAGATGATGAGAACACAGATGACATTGACATTCTGGGCCGGTGGTGGTGGGCATGTCTTTTTTGTGTTTTGTTTATTTTTTTGCACATGTTCCACATCCACTTACAGGTGCACACTCCCTGCACCCAGTCAAACGTATTCCCACTCCAAGGATTTATGTGTAGGAGGTAGAGGAGGATAAACTCAGCTGTATGCCCTCTCTCCAGATAAATCTGAAGTTTCTTCTGATGCTTCTGCTGCCTAGCATTAGTACTAGGAGGATCCACTACCACCTGTCTCATATCATTGCTGTGCCTGGTACTTACAAATTACAAGTAAAGAAACTGACTTTAACCCTTTGAGTGTCAGAGTGTTATGGAATGCATTGCTTTGCACTCAAAAGGTTAATAGATATTGCAGAACATATACAGTGCTATATATATATGTATGACACTGTATATGTTGTGCAATATCTATTAAAGTCAAGTTCTTTACTTGTAATTAGGCATCAGTCTTAATAGTTAGTTACACTGACAGCTGGAGCTTCCCTGCTAAAACACTAATAGATCGCAGATATAGGGTTTTATTCAGATATATAGGGAGCCCACAAAGAACTGGATATTAAGAAGGAGGTGTAGAGACTGCGAAGACATGAGATCTGGCTGATACCAACACTGGGGGTTATCCAGTGAATGTTTCCATACTCTGAGGCTGGTTTTTGCCTCCAAAAATGTGAGTCAGATTATATGCCTTACTAGAAGATGAGTCTACACTATGTACTTTCTCTCCTGTTTGTGTATTTTTAACTATAGTTCTCTTCTCTCTCTCTCGGCTTTCCAGTCTCTTTCTAATAAACTACACCTCGAAGCAGAGCAGCAAGTTTCAGTGTTTTGTAGTATTGGTGCAGGAACACTTGCAGCCATAGAAAGCATTGGTGGAAAACTGCACAGTTCTCTCGAAAAACGCATTGGCAGCAATGGGAAAGAGGAAATGTTTCTCTATTTTCTGTGTGTGGATTTCTGCAGGAAAAGCAGAAAAAATATAATGTTTTGTTCATCCCTATATGTGTTATACCGGAGCACCACATTTCCTTGAAGCAATCTATGCTATCCTCCTGTAACTACACACAACTACTCCATCCAGTACACATAGTTTAGATGGACAGTTATATTTTCTTGTCTTAGCATGCACTGAAGCCAGTTCTTAGTGACTGAGAGTTGAGTGGCCATGCTCATGTAGTTAACCAGTCGGTATCCCTGATTTGTTAGCTCATGCATAGGATTACCTAGGATGATCTTGTTGATCAGTAATATTGTAACCCTGTCTTGTGAGCTTGCAGAGTCCATCCGTATTAGGATGTGTTTTCAAAGTCCCCTAGTTTCTGCATTAAAATTTTTCCCAATCTGGTGAGGATGTTGATATCACAATATTTCTGACTCTGGTAGGTGGAACTCATCCCTAGCTGACTCCCAGGGCATAAGCATCACCACTTGTGTCATGGTAATCTTAGGCCTTTATAGACCAGAGGGGTGTGGAATGCATTGCATCACAATGCTTAAGCACCCTTATGTTCCTTAAAGGCATAAATAGACTCATGCACTCTGCTACAGTTTGAAAAAGGTACAAGTAACTATCATATCTACTTTCATGTACATGACACCCAGGACTCAATAAAGATGGTATTTCTTGAACAAAAGAAAAAATTAAATAGGTCATTAAGATGATATGGCCATAGTTTAGTAAATGGGTTTAATGATTAGGAGGTGTTAGTTCTCCTTTAACACAGTCCAGGATACATTACTACTTCCTTGATCTTCACCAATGGAAACTTTGTACAAGCAAATAGTTAATCTTGCAGATTTTAGTGATAGTAGGGCTTAATAGAAAGATTAGTGATTGTTATTCACAGTATGACATCTTAAGAACAATGCATTTCTCACACAGGGTGTGCCGCCCTCATTTCCTGGGAGCTCATGGCAGATTGATAGAAACTGCACAAAACTAGCATATTAAGGAGATTTTGAAATATCTTCTCTAATAACTGTGTCAAAAGTTCATAGAACATAGGGAGGCTGAGAAGGCTGGGGTAAATCATCTGCACCATAGGGGACAAATAAAAATTCCCATAGATTTCAAAAGGACTCTTTACCCTATGAAAGTTAGAGAGGCTTCCAATGCATTGTCCCTCCAAGTGTTGTACAGTCATGTTTTCTTCTCCTTTGTGCCATACAGAGGATAAATCTCCATTTTCATATCAGTCTGGTTCCCCCCCAGACAATTCAGCACTGGAATTTCAGCCAAATGTAAATGGAAAGAATCTCAGGCTTGGACCCAATTTAGTTTTTGTGACTAGAGAGATTCAGCAGCACCTCACTGATGAGGCCAGCTATAGGCCAACATCCCTCCATGATGTTGGAGAATTGGGAAAGAAAAGATCAGTAAAACAGCCTTTATTGGTAATTTAAAAATAGCGATTAAGAATGTGGTAAGAAACTAAAAAAAGCTTATACTGTTTTTTTAGCAGACTATGAAATGTATTCCGGCTTGCTACCATAACACCACTAAACATAACATTCAGAAAGCTTGTATTGCCAGTAAATCAAATCCTGGTATGAGGTTCTAAAATCCACACCAATCAGAATAGATAATTATATCTCCATTAACAATACTTTCAACTGTTTATAATAGGTTGGAACCCTTTCCATCTTGCCAATATATATAATAAATAAGAGATGATGTAATCTCAATAAAATTACTTAGGCAGGTGTTATCCAAATGGTAAAGCTTAATACTAATAATACTGGAGCACATTACTGTTTGTCATATATAGTAATTAAAGCAAGTGTTGATCTAGTAGAAGATATATGACAAATTAGCAGATATTCTGAAAAAAATGAGGGTGAAAAATCAAACATTTCTCTTTCATTCTTTCATTTAATATTACCAAAGAGCAGAGGCGTAACTAGAAGCCTCCGGGACCTGGTGCAAGAAGTGCCACAGGCCCCCACCACCACATTGGCCCCCCTGACCACATTGACCCCCTCCACAATGCCCCCATGTCCTACCTAAAGCTCCCGCGCAGTCCTCATAGTAATGCAAAGCACTGGGAGATGATGTCATCTTCCAGCGCTCTGCAATACTAGAGTGCCGGCGGGAGATTGTGGCTGCCAGGCGGAGGAGTTGCAGGGGGAGGCTGGGCCAAACGCCACTGCCAAAGAGGTTATTACTAGGCTAAAAAAGGGCTATTAACACCACTATATGCACTGCATTGTATGATGTGCATTTAACCTTATAACTTCTTGATCACGAAGAATGAATGACACTATTGCCCAAATCAGTAGCTTTTTAAACCCACATGTCCCTCCCAGTAGGTAGAGAAATTGTATCCATGAGTGATCTCATGGACTAACTTCTTCTGACCAACCCAAGCTCCCCACTGTGCCCCGGTATTATTAGTAAGTAATTATACTGAGACTGTGTAATCTCTTAATTCCAATATAGATATACTGAAAAGTTAGAAACTGTTCTGACCTACTACAAACAGTTGAACTTTCTGGTAATGGAGACATAATTACGTCTTCTGATTGGTGTGTGTTTTAGAGCATCAAACCATGACTTGATTTAGTGACAATACAGGTTTTCTAATTGTTATCTTTAGTGTTGATATGGTGGCAAGCCAGAAGGTGCCCCAACAACACTTTAGATAGGGCACAGATGTAATACTTTGCTAAAACACAGTATAAACTATTTTTATCTTTTACCACGTTCTTTTTCTCTATTTTTAATTCACCAATAAAGGCAAGCTTTACTGCTCTTTTTCCCAATTCTACTATATTGTGGAGTTAATTAGGAGATGCTTCTGTTTTCCTGAGTGCTAATTATTGCTTTGATGTCTTTTCTGTCTCCTTTTTCAAAGTTACTAATTAACTCTGTGAGCACTGGAATCTTGCATCTAATTTCCCTCCAATTTTCTTTGGTTATCCTGTAATGACTATATTTTTTTTCTTTGGTAGAAACTCATATAGAATGCATAATGGTGCCCTTACCATCTTACACCTCTAGATTAAATAAGTGAGCAGACAGGGATAAAGTTTAGCCAGCCCTAAAAACTAGTGCATGAGGTATTACTTGAGAAAATATACTTAAAAAGTTAAAAGATGCACAATACAAACACACTAAAGCATGATGGGACAGAGCCACTTCTCATAAATACTTGGGAAATAAAATCCCCAGGGGTCAGTGTATTCCCCACATGCATGTTCAAATACTTGCCCATTTGGCTATTTGCCAATTCTCATTGATTATGAAACACAAATCATGTTGGAAGAAAAACTTTGATGCTCAAGAAAAAATTAAGAAATATATGGAAAAGTTGAACTTAGACTAAGATAAATTTGAATCTAAGTTTATTAAAACAAAGAAGAAACATCTATTTCTGGCATATGAACCAAGCTCCTAATATAAATAAGATCATTGATACAGATACTACTGTATCAGAAACAGATTGCTCTAAAGGAGCATAGAAGAAGGGGCAACTAACAATACTCATGACCAATATAATTGTTTATGGGGAATATAATAATAATAATAAGACAGAGGCATTACTGCCAAAACATAAGGGTAAAACGAAAACAAGAAGGGAAATCAAGAGAAGTCAAGCATAGAGACAAATGGCCATATCATCAAGGGGAGCAGGGTACTGGGGTGTAAACATGACAGATAGCCTGACTATTAATCTCAGCCATTTTACAGGTCCTTAATCTCTCCCAATATGTATTGGCTGATGCCTATAAGATCCTATTGAGCCATTGCTTGAGGGTTTTTCACAAATAAAATTGCTAAATTAGAGCTCTTCATTGACCTTTTTGCCTTTACTAGAAAACCATTGTTGAATTTTTTTAGTAATCTGAATAATTCTAATATGGTGAATTCTGTACAGCAACTACAAACATATTAAGAATCAGAAGATTTTGAAATTGTACAGAATTTGTTACACCTTTTACAAGAAAATCAAGATTATACTTCAAAATATGCCAAAGAAAAAATTGGCTTTCACTTCTTCCACTATTTGCCCATGTTTACAAACTTTCTGTGATGCAGTGATGCATCTCAAAGTACCAGATATTTTTATCAATAGGAATTTGATGAAGGCTGAATCTAATGCATTAAAAGAGATCAAAACTTGGGAAGATGCAGTTATAAAACCATCAGATAAAGGTTGTAATGTGGTCATTTGTCATTAATATTATACCTAGAAGAAGCAACAGTTGAATTATACCAGTTGTTATAGGAGTCTCTGAAATTTCACATGGAATTTTAGTATATAATAATATTGTCAATGCTGCATATTAATTCAGAACAATTGATACTTCTCTGTATCTCCTATATAACATTTACACAAATCTATCAAAACTGCCAGGTAGGCCAATCACCTCTGGAAATGATGTCTATGTGAACATGTCAGCCAGTTTATTGATTATCTGCTATGACCATATGTTTACCAATTCACCTCCTATATAAGAGATGCAAGAGATATAATTTCCAAAATCGTCGCACTTCCATTAGATGAAAATACATATCTTGTGACTTGTGATGTGGAATCTTTATACACATTTGTTCAACATTATTTTGGTCTCAATACTGTCAGGTATTTCTTGAAAGAGGCAAATTTATCTGTTCCAGTTAGATAATTTGTGCTAAAGCAAGAGACATTGTTTTGTATTCTATAATAGATTTTTTACTTCAGACCCAGGGTATGATGATGGGTAGTGCATTTGCACCTACCTATGCCAATCTGGACCTCGGATGGTGGTAGGAAACAATAGTCTTCTGTGATGAATTTACTGAATTCACAAATCACATTCTAGTTTGTATTGCTATACAGATGACATCTTCATTTTATGGAAGGGTCATTCAAAACATTAACATGAACATTCTAAGCAACAAAAATATAAATCTTAAATTAACATCCTATATAATAATTCGCTAAAACGTGTGTAACAACTCAGTCATGCGCTGTAGAGACTGCTGCTCGTGCTGCAGTTATGTGCAGTAGAGACTGCCTGCGCCGTGGCTGATACAGAGCTGGACGCTCCTTCGGAGTGTCCAGCTCTATATCAGCCGCGCTGCAGGCAGTCGCTGCTGCAGGCAGTCGCTACTGCGCATGACTGCCCCGCGACCGGCTGGCAGCGGCACTGTGGCCCGTGTAACGGGCTCTTCAACTAGTATGATATAAGTAAGCAAGTAGTACATTTTCTTGACCATAGCATTATATTAACTAATACTGAACAAAGTGAGTGTTATATGTATCACAAACCCCCTGCAACTAGTTCTCTTTTTGAATTTTTGTGTCTCTAATGTAATTGTACCTCTGTCCAATATATAAAATCAGAGGAGCTGAACAAACCGAAAGATTTATACAACTTATACAAAATCCTGCATTAAGAAGGAAAACAAATGATCACTAAATACCTCTCATCCTTTTTTTAATCTATCCCAAAACACAAAAAGAACCCACAAATAATCATGAACATTAACTACAAAAACTCAACTGGCTGGTTATGGATAAAGAAGATTGTAGAGCAGCAACCAAAGCTGGTTGCACATTTCTACTTTAAAAAGAGCTTTTCTGGGTAGTGACATGGGAAATGGGTCATAAAACCCACTTATCTGATCTTAAAATGGGTCTTGCGTATTACATATTTAGTTCAGCTGTTTTTTTATTTCATAATCTTCAGTACTGTGCTGAACTGGTATCCCAGGTAGAGGACAGTGTCTCAGAATGGAAAATAATATGCTTTTCTAAATAAATGCAGCATTCATTAACTTATACTTTACACTCCCAAGTCGCCTCACCACTGGATCATTGGGCCCATCTAAATGTGTTGCCTTTGTACCTGGTAAGTTACACCCTTGACAATACTCATGTTACTGAGGGGTATGTATGAAATGCAAATAAAGAGCTAAAGCAGTGCAGTTCAGGAGCAATCCAATTGCATCATAAGGCTAAAATAATAACTCAGCAAATTTCCATTGATTTAAATGAAGCTTTTAACCACTTGAATACTAGAAAGGTCTGGAGACAAGATCTGGAAAAAGGTCTGGAAATATGCTGTTTATTTCCCTTGGTGGTAGAGTTTAATACATTGATGGAATACAGTAGGAAAATTGGTAGACTAGATGGTTATTATCTGCTGTCAATTTCTGTGTTTCTATGAAATGTCCCATTAAATACAATTGATTTATATGTTCCCTATGGCACATTTGGCTTCTCTCAGGATTACTGTATTTTCTTTTACACACAGGACCCACAGTACTCGTACGCTGTTCCTTGAGGAATGATTGGAGAACTTCTGGGACAGAGCAAGCAAGGACTTATCTCCTATGGTCTTCCTTAGATTCAGCTCATTTTGAAAGTTCCCAGGTATCCTGACAGTTGTGATATCAGCATATCAGCTCCCCTGCTGGGAACAGACTTTCTGATGAAGCTGGGGCTGCATTGTGAGCCCCGGCAGAGCATCAGGAGAGCACTGTAGTTTTCTGTCCTGTGTGATGCAAATCCCCATCAATTAGC
Organism: Rhinophrynus dorsalis; assembly: GCA_037306005.1. Classification (NCBI taxonomy): domain Eukaryota; kingdom Metazoa; phylum Chordata; class Amphibia; order Anura; family Rhinophrynidae; genus Rhinophrynus; species Rhinophrynus dorsalis. The sequence goes on from CM074722.1 coordinate 119,149,536, forward strand.
CTGATACAATGTAGACTACAAACAAAAACTTAGAGTTTGTGGTTAGGAGCCACAGATGTCCAGGTTGAGAACTGGCCTAGGAGGTCAATTGTCTGACCCTCTAAATGGCTGATAGGAGTCATTTTGGAGCTGCATAGTGCAGCCCCAGGCTCACAGTGTAGCAGACTTAGTAAAATGCAGTAATTGCCCTTTAAGAAGATATATAAAAAGCATTTTCTGATTGCTAACGTTGAACCTTTAGCAAGTGGTTAAACTGATACAAGGAGTTATTCCTATTTTGTAAACCTCACAATGTGTTGGAGATGTCTCCAGCATCCATGGCTGCCACTTGCGGCCACATGCACAAACTAAATGGAGCAAATTAAAATTCCCTAATATTCCCACAGATTTAAATGGGGAATTTATCCTCTGGGCCTGTGGCAATGAGTTGGAAGAGTATCTAGAATTTGAAGTGCTAAAAGCCCTATTCAACCTTTTTAGGACCAGAAAGTTGCACAATTTTTATTTGTCCACTAAAACCCAGTTGATTTGCCTTAGGATGACTCCCCTTTTGTTTTGTGCATATGTCCCAGTGTGTCTCCAGCATAGGAGATGGTAAGTACTGGGTAACATCTGAAGCTAAGAAGAGGTTAGCACTCTGAATACAATATTCCCCCTATTCTTTTGTATTGCATCCCTGAGTGACAAAGTCTTATGGTGCGGAAATGTTCAGTGATTCATTCCAGTTCTCTGGCTGTAGAGGACATAAATATACAGCTAGTATGACAAGCAAATTACTAAGAATTACCTAATTACATACTGACATATGTTACTAATGTAATGACACATACCAAGTAACATATGAAATGTATAATACTAAACGAGGAACTAACTTCTCATTATACAATTGTCCGGTATGTACAGAGGCCTGATATAGTGTATCAGTACAACGTTATCAAGTATTTTCAACCTGCAGAAAGAAGTCATAGGGACTCTCGCTCTCTTTTCACCCTCTTTCTCTCTCCCCCTTCTTTCTTTCTCCCTCATTCTCCCTCCCCCTACCTCCCTTTACCCCTCTTTTCGCTCTCCCTATCTCTTGCTATCTCACTTCCCCCTTTCTCTTCCACTATCTTTCTCGTGCTGACTGCCCTCTCTAGTCCTCCCCCTCTTTCTTTCACACTCTTGCTATCACTCTCTGTTTTGCACCACTCTTACTTTTTCACCCTCATTCTCCCTAATTTGGGTAGATTTATCTAGTCCCAGAAAATGCAACAAATGAAGTGAAATCTGGGGTACACACAAAAAAATTGTCACATGTTAATGTACAATCTATGCTTAGCCATTCTTTAATATTGATATCCTGGATGTTGTACACTTTGTAGTTAAGGATTCCAGCCATACCACACAAGAGATTAATCCTAATCCAGGTAAAAGGTGGTACTGTGTTACCCAGTATATAGGATTCAATGTACTTTTGTAACAAAAAACTACAAGAGTGATGTAAAGGTGATACATTTTATTGGCTAACTGAGGATATAGAAAGTGCAAGCTTTCAGGACACTAAGGTCCCTTATAGCACTGCATTTATATTTACAGAGTGTGAAATACATTTGGAACAAATCATATGAATACACAATGTTGTCCCCATTGTGTATTCATATGATTTGTTCCAAATGTATGTCATACTCACTAAATAAGAATGCAGTGCAATTCCAGCTTTATTTGTTAACCCGTGCCTGAAGAAGTGATCTTAGAGTCCTGAAAACTTGCACTTTCTATGTCCTCAATTAGCATTAAAGGAATAGTAATGTTTCACAATAAAAGCAGCTCCAGTTAATCTTCATAGTATTTGGGCCATGGAGAGTGTTATTTTAATACTGTCAGAGTTGTAGTTCAAGAGTAATTGAATGATAAAGTATCCCCCTCCCACCCCTTTTACTGATGAAACACTGCTCATCAAGTTGGTGTCCAGGTGAATTGCAGAGAGGGGCAATCTTCAGTTAGCATAAGGGAAAAACCTGTCAAGGGGGCAGGGATTTCATTGTTCTCACATTGTCCCTTGCTGTGAGCTGTCCAGTCTACAGACCAGATTCCACATCTGAGGGGAGGTGGCTTACACTAGGTAAATGGGGCGGGAGAGGGATACTTTATCTTTCAATTACTCTTGAACTCCAACTCTGACAGTATTGAAATAACACTCTGTATGGCTCAAATACTATGAAGAATAATTGGAGATGCTGTTTTTTGTGAAACATTACTATCCCTTCAAAAGATGTCACCTTTATATCAATCTTGTGAGTTCTTTGTTACAAAAGTACATTGAATTTTAAACTACAGAATACAACCAGTCACCTGAAGCTTTTCATATCACTATTCCTTTACTGTTATAGGCCTTAGTGTAAACTGTACAACATCATAGAAGGATAATAAGAAGAACTGGAAATCAAACGAAATGCACTATTGATTTAAAGGGGACTTTTAAGCTCTTGACTGCTAGAGTGGTCTCTATGCTAAACAGCATAAAATTGTCTTGGTTTACTAGGTCCATTTTAAAGGAATAGGAATAGTTAATATTAGTGATGATCGAGCACCCCAATGCTCGGGTGTTCGGGTGCTCTGGCCGAGCGCCCCCGGAGGCTCGAGTGCTCGGCCGAGCACCCGAGCACCATTGAAGTCAATGGGAGGACTCGAGCATTACACCAGGCACCCCCTGCTCTGATGAGGGGAGGGTGCCTGGTTCATAGGAAAAGGTCAGAAAATGATGGAAACACCACAGAAATGGTTCAGGGACAGCATAGGGAGGATGTCTGGATGCATCTTGGACTCCAACGTCGCTGCTGGGAACGATGTTTCGCCCGTAGTACGCCATTTTTACAGACTGACCGTAAAACACACAAAAAGGAAGATAAAAACGACTTTAGACGAAAAATTGTTACCAAACAGTATTTGCTGTATATTTACTTGTATATCATCTGCAAATTCTGCAAAACATTTCATCGATTTTTCGGAACTGGGGCCATGATTAAGAGGGAAACGTGCGCAGCGTAAAGCAGGTGTTCAACGTGGTTATGGCCCGGGTAAGGTACAGCATTCAGGAACGGGGGCCGCAGCTACCACAGGTTTTACAACATGTCCGTTTGCCCTTGTTAAGTCCAAAATTTATAGTCGGAACAGTGGGGTCTGATCCATTGAGTAAAAGTGACGAAGTGACTTAGTGGATGAAGCCAAGAACTACCTTCTGCTCTGTCGAACACCCCAGCCCTATTTAATTCAATGGGAGGACCTGAGGCACTCCGATACAACCTGTATATCACAAAATGGAGGGCCTCATTCACATTGTGGTACAATTGTTCAGCTAGTGGTCCAACACTCATAAAGCCTATGCACTAAGTGAAAGGGCTGCCAAAAATTAGACTGAAATGTCACTCCAATACACCCTTTATTACACACAAAGGAGGGCATCATACACAGCCTTGAAAAATTAGGATTAATGGCCTGCTGGTGACCCTCTAAAACATTAGGGGCGAGGGCATGCCGCTAAGCTGACCATCTAAAACATTAGGAATGAGGGTCTGCTGCTGAGCCGACCATCTAAAACATTATGGGTGAGGGTCTGCTGCGGAGCTGACCATCCTAAACATTATATGCGAAGGCCCGTTAGAGAGCTGACGCTATAAAACATTATATGAGAGGGCCCGCTAGAGAGCTGACCCAATAAAACATTATATGAGAAGGACCGCTGGTGAGCTGACCTATACAAAAATTGTCAAACAGGGCCCGCTGGTGAGCTGGCCCTATATAAAAATTATATCACCGGGTATATGGAAGAGGAGGAGGAGGATGAGAAGATTAAGAGTCAACCATATACCCGTTTTTTGGGTGGAAGGGGTGAATGGGAATACAGAGTATTCCCATCATTGTAAATAACATATCTAAAGTGACTTTATGTTCACCCGGGGCTTTCCTCCAGTGGAGTGGAGAAGTCAGGGGAAATCCAGGCCTTGTTCATTTTTATAAGTGTCAACCTATCAGCATTTTCGGTGGAAAGGCGGATACGCTTATCTGTTATGATGCCACCAGCAGCACTAAATACCCGCTCAGACAGAACGCTGGCGGCAGGGCAGGCCAGCACCTCCAAGGCGTAGAGTGCCAGTTCATACCACGTGTCCAGCTTGGATACCCAGTAGTTGTAAGGCACAGAGGGATCATTGAGGACGCTGACACGGTCTGCTACGTACTCCTTCACCATCTTCCAAAACTTTTCCCTCCTTGTGACACTAGGCTGCGCATCAGGGTGAGGGTGCTGGCGTGGTGTCATGAAGGTGTCCCACGCCTTGGAGAGTGTTGCCCTGCCTTTGTCGGAACTGCTGTGTGCTCCCCTTTTCTCCCCTTCTCGGTTGGCCAAGGTAGCACGTACTCTGCCGCCAGCGTTGTCAGATGGAAAATTTTGGAGCAATTTTTCGACAAGAACCTTCTGGTATTGCACCATTTTGCTTGTCCTCTCCACCGGAGGAATGAGAGATGAGAAATTCTCTTTGTAGCGGGGGTCCAGAAGGGTGAACACCCAGTAATCCGTGTTGTCTAAAATGCGTATAACGCGTGGGTCACGGGAAAGGCAGCCTAACATAAAGTCAGCCATGTGTGCCAGAGTACCAACAGGCAAGATTTCGCTGTCCTCACCAGGAGGATGACTCTCAATCTCCTCATCCTCTTCCTCCTCTTCTGCCCACCCACGCTGAAGAGATGGAAATAAAGTTCCATGGCTACCCTCTGTAGCGGAGGCAACCGTGTCTTCCTCCTCCTTCTCCTCCTCCGCCTCCTCCAATTGTCGCTGAGAAGACGAAGTGAGGGTGCTCTGGCTATCACCTTGTGTAAGCTCTTCCTCCCCCATTTCCACCTCTTCCACATGCAAAGCGTCGGTTTTAATTGTGAGCAGCGAGCGTTTCAGTAGACACAGAAGTGGGATGGTTACACTGATAATAGCGTTATCGCCGCTCACCATCTGTGTCGATTCCTCAAAATTGCGTAAAACCTCACAGAGGTCTGACATCCATTCCCACTCCTCACTTCTGATTAGAGGAAGTTGAACGGAGAGGCGACGACCGTGTAACAGCTGGTACTCCACTACTGCCCTCTGCTGCTCACAAAGCCGGACCAACATGTGGAAGGTGGAGTTCCAGCGCGTACTCACGTCACACAGCAGCCGGTGAGCTGGCAATTGTAAGCGCTGCTGCAGCTTCAACAGGCCGGCTGAAGCTGTAGATGACTTACGGAAATGTGCACACACGCGGCGCACCTTCGTCAAGAGATCATGCAAATTGGGGTAGGTTTTTAGAAATCGCTGAACCACTAAATTAAATACATGCGCTAGACATGGTACGTGTGTGAGCTTGCCGAGCTCCAAAGCCGCCACCAAGTTACGCCCATTATCACACACAACCATGCCTGGTTGCAGGTTGAGTGGCGAGAGCCACTGCTCGGTCTGGTGACTAATCCCCTGCAACAGCTCTGAGGCCATGTGCTGTTTGTCCCCAAGGCAGATCAGCTTCAGCACGGCCTGTTGACGCTTCCCCACTGCAGTGCTACACTGCTTCCAGCTACCGGCTGATGGGTGAGTGGCGCTGCGCGCAGAGAATTCGGAGGTGGAAACGGAGGAGGAGGAGGAGGAGCCAATAACGTAGGTGCTGGCGGAAACCCTGATGGAGGTAGGGCCCGCAATCCTCGGCGTGGGTAGCACCTGTGCCATCCCAGGGTCCGAGTCGTTCCCAGCCTCCACGACATTCACCCAGTGTGCCGTCAGGGAAATGTAGCGTCCCTGGCCACAAGCACTTGTCCATGTGTCAGTCGTTAAGTGGACCTTCCCAGTAACTGCGTTGGTCAGGGCACGGGTGATGTTAAGGGACACATGGTGGTATAAGGCAGGGACGGCACACCGGGAAAAGTAGTGGCGGCTGGGGACTGCGTACCGAGGGACAGCTGCTGCCATCAGGCTGCGGAAGGACTCAGTCTCCACAAGCCTAAATGGCAGCATTTCGATGGCCAGTAATTTGGAAAGGTGTGAGGTTAGTGCTATGGCCTGTGGGTGGGTGGCTGGGTATTTTCGCTTGCGCTCAAATGCCTGGGGTAACGACATTTGGACGCTGCGCTGGGACAGGGAAGTGGATGTGGTCGCTGATGGTGCTTCAGATGGTACAGGTGCAGGGCGGGAGGTATGCGGGCCTGCGCCTTCGACAGGCGATTGGCCGGCACCGAAAACAGGGGAAGAGGAGGCAGTGGTGTGGCCTGCAGACACAGATTGGCGATCCTGGCGTTCCTCCCACTTATTACGGTGATTGGATGCCATGTGTCGGATCATGCTGGTGGTGGTGAGGTTTCTAGTGTTCATGCCTCGGCTCATTCTGGTGTGGCACAGGTTGTAAACTACAATTTTTTTGTCGTCCGCACTTTCCTTAAAAAAACGCCATACCGCGGAACACCTAGCCCTTGGCAAGGGAGATTTACGCAAGGGGGTGCTCCGTGGAACATTTGCGGGCCGGTTTGGTGCGGTCCGCCTTCTTTCTTTAGCCACACCACTGCCTCTTCCAGCCTGTTGCGGTGCTGCAGATGGCTCACCCTCAGGACTGCTGTCATCGCTCGGCTCTCCACCTTCCCAGGTGGGGTCAGTGACCTCATCGTCCACCAAGTCCTCCTCCACTTCCTCACTCTGATCATCCTCCTCATTTCTTGATCCCACCACATACTCAGTCATTGACAACTGTGTATCATCCTCCTCATCAAGGTCTTGAGATAGTAATTGTGGTTGATTTGATGGCAACTGTGTCTCATCATCATCATCATCCACTTCCTTTGACCTTAAATGCCGTTCCCCTCTGTCATCTTCTTGTGATTGGGTACCCTCTAGAGGTTGTGAATCAGGGCACAAGATCTCATGTTCCTCTGCAAGCGTGCTTGGAGAGAGGTTCAAATCAAGGATTGGTGATGAGACGAGCTCCTCACTATATCCCAGTGTGGGATCACTTCTTTGGCCAGACCCTCTATGGTGGGAGGAAGGATTATCAGGGTGAGGATTATGTTGACCAGACTCTTGGCTACTGAGAGTGGACTTGGTGGAAGACAGGGTGGTGCTTAACCGACTGGAAGCAGTATCAGCTGAAATCCAACCGACCACCTGTTCGCAGTGGTCTGACCTCGAGAGTGATGTCCTGCGACGCCCTGTAAACTGAGACATGAAGCTAGGTATGGTGGATGTCTTTCTTTCTTGTGCTCTGGCACCAGGCACAGTTTCTACGCATCCTGACCCGCACCCTGAACTATCAGGATCACGTCCACTTCCCCGTCCGTTTTTACCCGCCTTCTTCATATTACACAGAATATGTGCCGCTAATCTGCGGCTAGGCACACTAAACAGAATGTGACGCTAATCTGCGGCTAGGCACAGTGAACGGAATATGTGACGTTAATTTGTGAATTTGCACACTAAACAATATGTGCCGCTAATCTGCGGCTAGGCACACTAAACAGAATGTGACGCAAATCTGCGGCTAGGCACACTAAACAATATGTGCCGCTAATCTGCGGCTAGGCACACTAAACAGAATGTGACGCTAATCTGCGGCTAGGCACACTAAACAGAATGTGACGCTAATCTGCGGCTAGGCACAGTGAACGGAATATGTGACGTTAATTTGTGAATTTGCACACTAAACAATATGTGCCGCTAATCTGCAGCTACGCACACTAAACAGAATTTAACGCTAATCTGCGGCTAGGCACACTAAACAGAATGTGACGCTAATCTGCGGCTAGGCACAGTGAACGGAATATGTGACATTAATTTGTGAATTTGCACACTAAACAATATGTGCCGCTAATCTGCGGCTAGGCACACTAAACAGAATTTAACACTAATCTGCGGCTAGGCACACTAAAAAGAATGTGACGCTAATCTGCGGCTAGGCACAGTGAACGGAATATGTGACGTTAATTTGTGAATTTGCACACTAAACAATATGTGCCGCTAATATGCGGCTAGGCACAGTGAACGGAATATGTGACGTTAATTTGTGAATTTGCACACTAAACAGAATGTGACGCTAATCTGCGGCTAGGCACACTAAACAGAATGTGACGCTAATCTGCGGCTAGGCACAGTGAACGGAATATGTGACGTTAATTTGTGAATTTGCACACTAAACAATATGTGCCGCTAATCTGCGGCTAGGCACACTAAACAGAATTTAACGCTAATCTGCGGCTAGGCACACTAAACAGAATGTGACGCTAATCTGCGGCTAGGCACAGTGAACGGAATATGTGACGTTAATTTGTGAATTTGCACACTAAACAATATGTGCCGCTAATCTGCGGCTAGGCACACTAAACAGAATGTGACGCTAATCTGCGGCTAGGCACACTAAACAGAATGTGACGCTAATCTGCGGCTAGGCACAGTGAACGGAATATGTGACGTTAATTTGTGAATTTGCACACTAAACAATATGTGCCGCTAATCTGCGGCTAGGCACACTAAACAGAATTTAACGCTAATCTGCGGCTAGGCACACTAAACAGAATGTGACGCTAATCTGCGGCTAGGCACAGTGAACGGAATATGTGACGTTAATTTGTGAATTTGCACACTAAACAATATGTGCCGCTAATATGCGGCTAGGCACAGTGAACTGAATATGTGACGTTAATTTGTGAATTTGCACACTAAACAGAATGTGACGCTAATCTGCGGCTAGGCACACTAAACAGAATGTGACGCTAATCTGCGGCTAGGCACAGTGAACGGAATATGTGACGTTAATTTGTGAATTTGCACACTAAACAATATGTGCCGCTAATCTGCGGCTAGGCACACTAAACAGAATTTAACGCTAATCTGCGGCTAGGCACACTAAACAGAATGTGACGCTAATCTGCGGCTAGGCACAGTGAACGGAATATGTGACGTTAATTTGTGAATTTGCACACTAAACAGAATGTGACGCTAATCTGCGGCTAGGCACACTAAACAGAATGTGACGCTAATCTGCGACTAGGCACAGTGAACGGAATATGTGACGTTAATTTGTGAATTTGCACACTAAACAATATGTGCCGCTAATCTGCGGCTAGGCACACTAAACAGAATTTAACGCTAATCTGCGGCTAGGCACACTAAACAGAATGTGACGCTAATCTGCGGCTAGGCACAGTGAACGGAATATGTGACGTTAATTTGTGAATTTGCACACTAAACAATATGTGCCGCTAATCTGCGGCTAGGCACACTAAACAGAATTTAACGCTAATCTGCGGCTAGGCACACTAAACAGAATGTGACGCTAATCTGCGGCTAGGCACAGTGAACGGAATATGTGACGTTAATTTGTGAATTTGCACACTAAACAGAATGTGACGCTAATCTGCGGCTAGGCACACTAAACAGAATGTGACGCGAATCTGCGGCTAGGCACAGTGAACGGAATATGTGACGTTAATTTGTGAATTTGCACACTAAACAGAATGTGACAATAATCTATGGCTAGGCACACGTTTAAAATGGCCCTTTTTGTCGCTGCGTTGTACAATATTTGTCCCTGTGCACCTAGTACAATGTCACCTTACTAATATCCCACCTTAAAAAAAAAATGAAATTGTGCCCCCCCCAAACAAAATATAAATGCTGCCCCCACACACAACAGTCCTAAAAAGGACTTATGGGTCTTGAAATACTACCAACACTTTTATTCTCCCTACACTGACTTCCCCTGCCTGATCGCATCTCTCCCTGGCTGAGAATGAGCAGAACTCGCGAGTCGGGTGCTATACAGCACCCGATCACGAGTTCTGGCCAGCCAATCAGTGTAATGCCAGCAGCCAACATGGCTGCTGGCATTACACTGATGTCAGAGCCTCCCCGCACGTTAATTGGCTGCGCAGCAGCCGCGAAACGTGCGGGGAGGAGACCCGAACATGGCGGGCGAGCACATGCGGTACTCGTACGAGTACCGCCATGTGCCGAGCAGAGCGATGCTCGAGCCGAACCGAGCTTCGGCCGAGCATGCTCGCTCATCACTAGTTAATATGTAAAAAAATATATATTGTAGTGTTTATCCCCCTGAGTAAAACAAGGGTACTCCCTCTTCTGAAAGGTGTTTTATTCAAAAGTTCTACAGCTCAAACTTAAATTTTTTAGGTGCAGTATCACAGTGGCCTGAAATTATACAGTGGCGCTGTTCCTACACCATCCTTTGGAGATTTATGGTAAACTGACCAAAGCTGTCCATAGGATGGTGTAGCAACAGCGTCACTGTACAATTTTCAGGCCACAGTGATAATGCAATTTCAAAAATACGACATGCAATAACTTTTGAATAAAACACCTTTCAGCAGTGGTAGTACCTTTGTTTTACTCAGGGGCATACACACTACAATATATATTTTTTTACATATATTATTATTATTATACTATCCCTTTAACTACTGCATTACCATATAATGTGGAGGGAGTGCTAGGCAATTCTCAATATTACTGGGTAATCCAAAGTGATTCACAGTTAGCTGTCATGCAGTTGAGAAGCAACCAAGTGTCCAAATGCTCCTACAAGAGGAAGATAAACATTAGGCATCTCCAAAATCCATAGTATCTGACCCAAAGTTCATCATCTGCTGACAATCAACCTCAGCTGAAATTTCCAAGATAATGTTTAAGCCAGTCAAACAGATTAAGACCTTGAGCTTCTCCTCAAACTTCACCATCAGGTATAACAGCTGCCATTAGCTGATTTAGTCCACCATAGCATGCAGGCAACTCACATCACTTATCAACCATTTTATATACATAATTATAATTAATCACAATAACTGTGTAACAGCAAACAGCTTACATACCCTGTAGAAATATCGAAAGTGAATAGCAAGAGAGTGTAAGGGAAAATGGACCATAAAAAATTGTTTGGAGGCTAAATGAACCACAATGACATCAGTCAAAAGGTCTAAACCACACCCCACCTAAAGATTATTTCCCAAAGCAGCCTTAATAACCATATCTAACATATATATTCAATTAACAGAACTGAAAAAGAAGTTATGGGCTACCCAGGCTGAAGTCATGTCCCCCTCAGCTTAACCCCTTAAGGACCCGGAAAATGTGAGGTGGATTTTACTTAAGGACCAGTGCAATAATGACCTTTTTGAAGATGTCTTTGTTCAACAGTGTTTTCCCTATAAGTACTTTATTTTACCCATGCAAATTATATACTGTTTTTTACGGCACAAGTAGGGCTTTATTTTGATACCATACTGGATAACCTACCATTTATTTTTGTAAAATTAAAGAAAACTAAAAAAAAAAAGTGAAAAAAAACATTTTTTTTCTCTTGGGATAATTTGGGCACAATGGGTTACATTTTTATGGAGACTGCATGAAAGATATTACCGGTTAGTCATACCTACAAAATGGGCAGTTTTAAGTGAGCACTCTCCCCCCTGGGTGAAAAACCCCATGTCCCTCTTTACCTCAGTATTTGGCACATTTTTATTGATGATGATTGGCTGTGTATAAGTGTAATACATGGCTCCACGACAATCAAACTATCAGTTTTGTTTATTGAGATTTTTTTTTTTTTTAAATAAAATCTGTTTTTTGTAAAAAAAAAAAAAAAAAGTGTGTTGTTTAAAAAAAAAGAAAAGAAAAAGTGGATCTTAGCAGGTCACAAATGGACCTGCATTCAGCCAGCCTCCAGCCCCAGCAGTGAAGGGCTTAATACCCCAGCTGCTTCATTTTTTTCCCACTAGGTGTCTCCTCTTTGCTTCTTTCTCCCTTACTTTGATCATAAGGGACAGAGAGGCAAAGGGAAGACACAGAGGCAGTATGCTTTTGCACACTGCCTCATTCATTCAAAATGTCAGTACATGTGATCACTCCTGCAGCGATCACATGACCCGGCACAAGTGACAAGCGCTGAGACTGAATGCTCCAGTACCGGAGAGCTCATTCTCAGCTGCAATGAATGATAGCAGCATGCACGGAGGCGCGCTGCTATCATTTAACCCATGACGTGTCAGGACCATCATGGGTCCTTAAGGGAAGTTTACCCATGATGGTCCTGGTATGTCGTGGGTCATTAAAGGGTTAAAGGGGCATCTAACAATACCTACACATTTGGTAGATATGTCTTTGCATTTACATTTCATTTTCTTCAAGTTAGTATCTGTGAAAATGATTTACTAATGTTTTACAAAAAAAGCAGCTCCAATTCATCTTCGTAGTATTTGGGCCATGGAGAGTATTATTTCAATACTGTCAGAGTTGTAGCACAAGAGTTATTGAATGATAGAGTATCCCCCTCCTGCCCCTTTTACCTAGTGTAAACCATCTCCCTTTAGATGTGGTATCTGGCTGCCTGACCGAAAAGGTTGCAGAATGGGACAATCTTCTTACTGTGAGCATAAGGAAAACCCTGCACCCCTTTTTCATGTTTTTTCTTATGCTCACTGAAGATTGTCTGTCTCTGCAATCCATCCAGATAGTCTTGCTGCTCTGAGGTGAGCAGTGTTACATCAGTAAAAGGGGCGGGAGGGGGATACTCTGACAGTATTGAAATAACACTCTCCATGGTCCAAATACTATGAAGATTAATTGGAGCTGCTTTTATTGTGAAACATTACTATCCCTTTTATATTAGATCCCTAAAATCGAATACCAACTTGCTTTTAATCCATGGGTAGTCTGTCCTATTTAAAAACCTTTAGGTTAGTTTCCTTTGTGTTCTTTATTATGTGAGAAAAGAGCTAAGGCAATTAATTTATTAAGATTAACACCTACGGTTCTTTTATTTAGCATCTGTAACCTCATCTTAAATTGAGTCATAAAGTCCAGGAAAAGATATGAATGTCTACTTTTAGGTCCCAAGCAACAAAAATATAATTGTTACAGAAACTAACATATAGTACAGGGAGTTTAAACAATATAACCTCAAACCATTATTAGGTATTCCTTTACTCTACAGGGTCTTCAATTATCTGCTCAATAACTAGCAGTAATGTTGACCACTGTGAAATAGAGGTAAAAGAGTAGTGCCATGATAGCCATAGAGGTAGAGTAAAAATTATATCTTCATTTGCTAACTCAGTGGCTCTAGGATGCAAGCTTTCAAGATGCACGGTTAGCCAATAAGGATATGATGTTTACTCTACCAGTTTCAAATTATTGTGGAAGCATGCAAACCTGCTTCAGCATGAGCTCACTAAAAAACTACATCTTCAGTTGGTTTTGGTGCTCTGTCAGTATCAGTGATATCACTGAATGTGACATGATGCACATCACCTTCTGCTGGAGAAGTTGAGCCCACCAGAGTGCTGCAGCTTTATTTGGAACTTGACTAAAGCACTCCATGCTGTGGGTGCTATATTAGCACGTAAGTGCCTTATCACAACTATAAGGAAAGTAAGCATTTATTTTCATCCACTAAACATTAAACATGCATGTTTATTTCAAAGTGACAGTTTATCATTAAGAAAACACTTGGGGAGTTCACATGACATGCAGACCCATGTGAAAATGAAAAAAAAAGGCTTATTGGCCATTTTTCTAATTTCGCACTCCTCAAGTCTATACGTTGATTGACTCATTTGCTTATTAGGCTCACGGGCAAATTGGTACCATTCATTTCCTGCAAGGGTTTGGGCACGTCTCTAAGGGCTGTTTGCAAATGTTTTCCTTGGCTTGCGTGAGCATGGAAATCAATTACATGCCCACGTTTCATGTCCTGGAAGTGTATTCTGTTGTCCCAAGAACAGAAGTGATAGAAGGCAATACTGACTAGCATTGCATCCGCATATGTCAAATTCCACATCAGTTTGCACTATGCCCATTAGCACAATCCCCTTTTGTCTTTTTAACAACTACCCCTTTTGATGTTGTGTCTCATGGTACATTCCAAATAATGAACACAACTCATGATCATCACTCTGCTAGAGAGAGTTGTGCCAAATAATATGAGCTCCAAGAATCTCAAGGCTATTTAGATAACCATTAATTAATTATGATTAATGACTGTGTACACATTTAATTCATCCATGTCCATTGCTGGCATATGTATGAATATGATGACTCCAGATATACAGTATAGGTATATATTTACCTATAAAGCACACACACGGGAGCTCTATTTATCCTTCATCACCTTCTCTTTCGTTTCTTGTAACATTTACCCACTCTCTCCCATTCTCTCTTTTAGGAAAGTCCCTGTGTAGTAAAGTCTGTATTTTGTTGGCAGATGTCAGACCCTTACTGGCCAGGAATCTACTATCCTGTATGTTTTCCTAGATCCATAATAAAATGTTCCTATCAGGCTGTTATATATACTCCAAGTACTGGTAATATCTCTTGGACACGTTGGCAAGGTTCCATTTTGAAGAAATGAAGTATTATATTAAGGCAGGTAAAGGGTGGTACAATGATAGACAGTGATAAAGCAGGAGACTAGTAAACGTGATATCGTTATTAGCTAATGTAGTAGCCTTAGAGTACAACATTTCCAGAACACTTAGGTCTTTTCCCCAAGCATGTTAAAAAATGACAACTCTAAGTCTGTTACAAACCTGACGAAGAGACATGGGTAGTCTTGAAAGTCTAGACTTTAAAGCTATTCGCCAATAAAAGTATCACTGTATTACTGTATTAGTCCCCTGCATTAATTAAAGGGATAGTAATGTTTCACAATAAAAGCAGCTCTAATTAATCATCATAGTATTTGGACTTTGGAGAGTGTTATTTCAATTCTGTCAGAGTTGTAGTTCAAGAGTAATTCAATTACAAAGTATCCCCCTCCTGCCCCTTTTACTGATGTAACACTGTTCAGCCATATCAGAAGGAAGGTGCCCAGGTAGACTGTAGAGAGGGACAATCTTCAATTAAGATAAGGCAAAACTTTGCTTGTGAATATCTCTCAAACCATAAAGGTTTGAGGGATAAGACATATCGTTCTTCATGTTTTTTTAATGCCTACAAAATAAAATAAAGATAAAACAAAGTATTACTATCCCTTTAAGGCTTAATTGTCTAAGAACATTAATGACATCTGTGTAAAAGATGCAGTTTGTAACACACCCTCCCTCTCCTGCATTACCAAATGGGATCATCTAACCACAAACAATGGAACTAAGAGCTGTCAAATATAGCAGACTGTAGATTTTCATTCTTTTTTTATTTGGAGAACAGACATCATATGCATCTGAAGTGAATGTCTTCTGATTCAGACCATAACCCATATATTAACCAGAACTATGTTTATAGGCTGTGTTTTGTAAAATTTTAATTTTACAACTGTTTCATTCATATACTCTGTATAATGCAACTACAAGGTGGAATGCTAGTGTGATTTTTGAAGGTGAGAGAAGATGTATAGAACTGGGTGTTCCAGAGATTACGAAGGAAAGAAAAGAGCTCAATACCCTTATAGTGTAATATGTTTAAACAATTTATCAAAATACTGCTATATGGCTATATACTTTTGCAAGATCTCCTGAGACAGTATCATGAAGCAATGAAATGAGTATGGGATGTCAGTTTGATTTCCTCAGTACACCTCCACAACTAAACAACTAAACTCTCTGTACATCCCAAAGACAAACCATACAGTCTCAGTTTTTCAGAAAGGAACTAATATAATCCTGTGGTCAGATGATCAGAGATCAGTAGGTTATTCTGGGTCTACCACACATGCATATGGTTGCATTTTACACAAATAGTAAGAAAAAATGGAATGTTACAGAAAACTTAAAGCGGAACTAACACTGCTAAGAAACTTTGTTTGTAATAATTCCCTATCTGGAGACTAGCTGCTTAGTAGCGCTAGGAGCCAGAATTATTACCTCTTTATGGAGAAATATGCAGTCATCCTCTGTTGACAGGCAGGACGGAGTGCAGACATCTTGCCCTAGTGACGTCTGCGCGCCTGCTCTGTCAGTCCCAGACAGCTGTAGGAGGCGTTGCTAGGAGCCATTCGGCTCTGGAAAGGACTGACAGCGCAGGCGCGCGGAAGTCACTAGGGCAAGATGTCTGCGCTCCGTCCTGCCTGTCAGCCGAGGATGACTGTATATTTCTCCATAATGAGGTAATAATTCTGTCAACTAGCGCTACTAAGCAGCTAGTCGCCAGATAGGGAATTATTACAAAGTTTCTTAGCGGTGTTAGTTCCGCTTTAAGAGGATGCATTGTGTTTACCAATATTTGGGAGCCTCCATTCACAATTCTACCATGGGCTTCAGAGGTTCTTAGAACAGAGGCTAATGTTCAATAACATTGGTGGAAGACATTATTATTCTATGATTATTATTAATATAATTTATTAATAAAGCAATAGCAGATTCTAATGCACTGTAGTATATTTAAAGAAGGCAATATAACAATGTTCAATGGGGTACAATATATAAGGATATTTACGGTTATAAGCACTGGAAACAGAATGATAAGAGGGCCCTGCTTGCTAGAGCTTACAATCTATAGGACTAATACAAAATATCTTGGTGCTTGGAATTGCCTAGCGTTCCAGCCACAGACTGTGACACAATTGTGAGAGAAAAGTGACATGTGCTGTAAGGAACTGCAGGGTTAAATATACAGCTAATAGCATCATGGAGGAATTCTGATAGATGAACTGTACATGTGATTTGGTTGCAGTAGTGGCAAGTAAAATGGTGTGTCCTAGTGTCAGATAGGGTTGCCACCTTTCTTCAAAAAAATACCGTCCAAGGCATTCCCTCCATAGACTTAACATTGGAGAGAAGACAATTTTTTACCGGCCTGCCGGTAAAATACTGGCTGGGTGGCAACCCTACTGTCAGAGTAATGTAAAGGTGCAAAAACAGAGTGGAGTAAGAGGTGGTTAATATTACAGAGAAGGAAAGTATAGCTGTGTTAGCTGTTAGCTGAGGAGGAGGTTATGAAGAGGTGCATTTTGAGGGACGATTTAAATATCAGCAGGCAATAGGAGAGTCAGATGAAGGGAGGCAGAGAGTTCCACAGAGTGGAAGCAGCCCTAGAAATGCCTTTTTTGGCTGGGAGTAAAATGTGGGAAATGAGAGAGGAGAAGAGGCATGGGTCATAAGCAGAGCATAGGAAACAGTTTGGGATGTATCTTGAGGCAAAGGTATACATATTTAGAGGGGTGGTGTTGTTTACTGCTTTGTAGGTTATAACTAGCAATTTACATTTTATTTCAGGTGGACCAGGCAGTCAGTGCATGGACTGCCTGAGAGTCAGGTGTGGGGAGGTAGAGTTATGCTATAAAGGATCTCATACCAGAACCTAACTGAAGACATTGCATGTTCTAGTGAGGATGTGTAGATCAAAAACAGAGTAGGACCAAGAAGCATTGAGGGACCCCAACGGAAAGAGGGAGAAAAAAAGAAGTATTGAAGGAAAAAGAAACACTGTAGAAATGGTTAGAGCGATAGGATAAAAAACAGAATAGAGCTATTTCATTGAGTTCAATGGAGGAGAGATTTCCAACAAGAAAAGGTTGGTCTACTGTGTCAAAAGCAGCAAAAATGTCCTAAAGTATTAGTACTGAGTAGCGGTGCTTTGCTTTTGCCAAGAACAAATCATTGTCCACTTTACTGAGCGCAGTCTATGTTAATTGATATTAGCAGAATGCAGATTGTAGAGGATCCAATACAGCAGTGGGAAGTGAGAAGATTAGTCAGTCTATTGTACATGCTTCCCGAGGAGCATTGAGGCAAAGGGGAGAAGAGAAAAAGGATGGTAGTTAGTGACAGAGGAGAGGTCAAGAGAGTTTTTTTTGTGATGGGAGTAATCAAAGGGTGTTTAAAAGGCAGCTACAAAAGTCCCAGAGGGGAGCAAGAGAGAGAGATAAAGAGAGAGAGTGAGAGAGGTTGAAGATAGAGGTTACTGATGGAGTAATCATAGAGAAAAAAGAGTAAATTGTGCAGGCATAGGATTAAGATTGCAGGTGGGGTTGGTGGTGGAGAGGAAAATAGGAACCTCCTCTTTCATTACATAGGTGAATGTGCTGAGATGAATGCACTGAAGATGTTGATAGACATGGGCATGAATTGAGGTTGGGTATAAAAACATGGCAAGTCCTTGGGCAGAGAAATCTGTTAGTATCACGGTGCCAGTGCTATGCGGGCGACATTCTGTCAGTTTCCCCTACTGATCTCTCTCATTGGTTGAAGTGACTTGTCCCCGCCCAGTATTTGTCCTTAAATACTGGGCCTTGTCACTTATCTGGTGCCCTTTCGTGGTGCTTCCGTACCAGTGCTTGTTCCTATATTTTGTGTGATCTCTGTGTACCGACCCGGCCTGCCTGACGACTCTGCATCTTGTTCCTGCCTGTGTACCGACCCGGACTGCCTGACTATTCTGCATCTCATTCCTGTCCTGTGTACCGACTCGGATTGGCTGACGTTCCTGCTTTGTGTACCGACTCGGCCCGGCTGACGTTCCTGCTCTGTGTACTGTCTCGGACTGGCTGACGTTCCTGCTCTGTGTACCGACCTGGCCCGGCTGACGTTCCTGCTCTGTGTACCGACTTGGATTGGCTGACGTTCCTGCTCTGTGTACCGACCCGGTCTGGCTGGGCCACTGTGGTTACGTATCCCTCCTGTTATGCCTTATCCAGCCTCCGGATGGGGTTGTGACAAGATCCTCGCTGTCTCCGGACAATCATTCCCTGCAGTCTAATCTCCATTGCATCAGTGTCGCCCAGGCGACATTGCTGTGTGTTCCTTCCATCCGTGCGGTCCCCGGTTGGGTACCTCTCCGGGCAAGTCTCTCTAGTCTCCGTTACTGCTACGGCAGTCCACAAGTTGCCTGGTCTCCATTACTGCTATAGCAGCCCACAAGTTGCCTGGTCTCCGTTACTGTTACGGCAGTCCACAAGTTGCCTGGTCACCGTTACTGCTATGGCAGTCCACAAGTTGCCTGGTCTCCGTTACTGCTAGGGCAGTCTACAAGTTGCTCTGGTCTCCGTTACTGCTAAGACAGTCCACAAGTTGCTCTAGTCCCTGTTACTGCTACGGCAGTCCACAAGTTGCTTTGGTCCCGTTACTGCTTGGGCGTTACTGGAGATTGTGCTCTCTCTTCAAGACTGAGCTTCTTAAAGGGCCTCGTGCTATTAGGGCCTGTAAGTCCTCTCGGCCTAATAGTAACCCATTCCGTGCTGTCTAACTTGAGTATCACACAAAAACTGCCTGACCTGTGTCAGTATATTGTATGCTGTATTACTTGTATATACTGGACCCGTGTGGGCATACTTCATTGTAACCTGTCCTGTGTCTGTACCATATTGCTGATATATTACTGGACCCGTGAGGGTTATTGTTATTACAACTGTTCAATAAAACTGTGTTTTATCGAAACCTACCGTGTCTGTGTGTCAAACAAACCATTACAGTTAGGTATTGTGTTGAGTGGTGTAGAAAAGGGGATTAAAGGCACTGAAAGACACATTCCTTGAGGACACTGCAGGTTAGAGGACAGAGAGGAGATAAGAAAGGGGAAGTAAGCTTGTTTAACAAGGGACATTACAAAGCAGTATGAGTACCGCATTCATTGCTGGAAATCATCAACAGACCAAAATTTCCCCCCAAACCACTCTGCATTTTCAAAATATCAGATGATAAAAAATTGGGGAGACGTGCAGAGAATGATCAAGAAATTATTCACGAGAACCAGGCTGGTGATAAATAACAGCAGCCCTCAATGAGAAGAGGCAAAATGCGTGGACTTCAAAGTAGGGGACAGAAGGAGGGGACAGAAGGTATGTACTAAAAGGTTCAGTTTGGGAATAAGAGAAATCCAACCTTCCTCCCTGTTTACCACCAGATCTATGGGTGTGGCTGAACTGTAATCTACCAAAGGACAGTGCAGAATTAGCTGAAATATCAGAGGAAGAAATACAGGTTTCAGTCACTACCAAGAGGTTAAGAGAGTTAATGATAAAAATATTGTGGGTGGATATCATTTTAATACACACAATGAGAGTATTCTATAGGGTACATTTAAAGGAAGCAGCAAGGGTGGATAGACAGGGAATGTGTATTAGGTTACTATGCTTCCTGGTGTTAACTGTGTGGCTTGGGATGTAAGAGAAAATGAAAGGGGACCCAGGACTACAATATATCATCAGCTGCTAGAAGCAAAAATAATAGAAGGTAGATGTGATGTGGACAGCATTTAACATGGGTGAAGAGTGGTGAGGAAAGAAGTAGTTTGGAGTATGGATTGAAAAAAACATAGGAGTTCATGAGAGTAGACTTGAGGAGCAGAGAGGAGAGACGGTGAAATAAAAATACAATTGGGGTCAATGGGTAGATTGGAGGAGGAAGACACTCTATTCAAGTATTGAGGTGACAGAAAAGAACATAATAAAGCTTACCACAGTTGGAGGGAAGAGGGGCACAGTACTTAGGTATAAGAAACTACAAATTGAACTGAGTAGTGCGATCAACTAAAGTAATGGCAGAAGTCTATGATATACAGAGAGTTGTTGGGAAGGCTATTATTCCAACAATGAGTAAGGTAAAAGCATAAGTTGAACAGTTTCAGATTGGACTACACATGGTTAGGTGACAAGAATGGGTTGTACTCCTTTGGTATGCATATAAGAGTGTTTGCAGATATTAGGAAGTTGAATAGACAATTGACATAAAAATAATAAATTTACCAAAGGAAATGGTGCTGTATTTTCCTTCTGTTTCCCTCCTGTCTAACACTTTCTATCAAAATCCCAATAAATCAGTATGAAATACTCCTTTAGAAATATCCCAATAAAAAAGGTCAAATGTTACCCTAGGCACACTGCTCCCCCCTAAACACTAACTAAATAAACAGCCCAGTTTCAAAACATGCACAAAAAAATAAAAGAGGGTTGTTTAAAAGAGGCTTGTTAACACTTTACAGAAGGAAATTAGTGGGAACATGTAAGAAAGAAACACATCAATAAAAGTTAGTGGGAGAGAAGAACTGCAGAGATGTTCTAAGGAATATTATGAAGGACAGCAGAGACAATGGGAAAACAGAGAGTTGGTCATGTTTTTTCAGAGATAAGAGGATCCACCATCTTCCTTCCTGTATTGTGAGAACACAAGAGGTTTATTGGAAGCAGGTCATATAGTATGGGTGATTGAACATTTCTGTAAAGGGCAACAGTCACATATATAGTGCACCATCAGCAGGCTTATTCCTCTGGAGCTGGCAGGAATGCTGGCACTGAAGAACTCAGATGGCTGGACAGGATGACAGCTTGCCACCAAGGACTGAGTTTTGTGCGGCAATGATACAGGAACACCCTGGCTAATCTGAAAGAGTATATATAGCTGAATTAAGAAAAATAGTCAGCAGGCTGAGGTCAAAGCAGGTGGCAAATCAGCAAAATTCAAAAAATTGTCTGGAAATCAAGACTACATGCAGGAGATGAGGAAGAAGTCATATCAGAGTCGAACCCCAGAAGTCAAAGGTCAGGATCAGAAGAGTCTATCAGAAGAAAGCTGTCACGGTTTTTTGATGAACACTCAGACCAGATTGGTAAGGTTAAAATGACTTTAATAAGATAAAGAACACACACGTAGTTAGGCCCTTGGGCCCACACAAACAGAACATAAATATATACAGGTATATACAGTAATAGCAAGCCAATAATAGAAATGTATGCTTGAATGAAAACAATCACTGGCAACGGAGGTTCTAGCTTGAACCGGACAGGCAGCAGGCAATGCAGTCCGAGAACTGACCACAGGACCTTGGTGACAGATGGTCCAGGAGGAGATGACTGGCACAAACCAGACGCCTAGGAGGCACAGAACCCAGAGAGGCGAGGCAACACTATTGGCACAACCCAGACACCTGGAAGGCACAGAACCCAGAGAGGTGAGGCAACACTATTGGCACAACCCAGACACCTGGGAGGCACAGAACCCAGAGGAGCGAGGCAACACTGACCCAGGCACTGGATACCAATAGACCAAGGCAACTCTCATAAGCAAACCTTAGAATTCTAGGGGTGGATCGTAATACTAGTGTATATATATATATATATATATATATATATATATATATATATATAGAGGCAACCAGTGTCCCCTCACACTGAGGATGGTAACAACGCAAAGCAGGCTACTGCAGAGTGGAATATGCACATTGAAATTGAGAGGTAAATATAGGTGCTTTAGATTCTTAAGGACTGTGATTGAATGCACAGCGTCTTCGAGGAGCTGCCTCCATTATTCAAGTGTGGCTTTGATGACCAGGGTTCACGATCATCAGTGTGATAATTCTTCTCTTCTTGTGACAATTTTTGTGAGAAAAAGGTTATTGGATTAAGAGATTATTTGGGAATATTCATACACAAAATGAAAATTAGGATCAAGAAGGCTTGAATTAAAGCAGAAGTGAACTGATACGTCAGATGTTCAAAAGCCACTTGCACTTGTTTTCTTAGTGAGTCTTGTGATGGGGCAAATAATTTGGAAGAAGTCTCTAATGAATTTTCAAAATTAATCTGTAAATCTGATGAAGCACTGAATGAATTACAATCTGTAGGAAATGGCTGATACCTTTTGTAGATCCATACTGATACCAGAGGGGGATAAGATGAACCCAAATAATTCAATAGTTATGGTCTCAAAAATATATTTCTCAAATTTTGTGTAGAATCATGGGGATTATACACTAATGTGTGATAAAGTGGTGATAAAGTGGAGATGACTTATACAGGGATATCACTTCTCCAGTTCTTATGTCATTCTATGGAGCTAATGCACTAAGATTTCTCCAACTCTGGAGGTCTTGGTGCATAGACTCCATAGAATAACACAGGAACTGGAGAAGTGATATCACTGGAGAAGTCATTTCCACTTTATCACCTCTTTATCTCGCCTTAGTGCATAACCCCCAATGTGTTCTTAGACGTAAAAGGACTCTTCTTAAGTGGTTGCAATGCTCAGACACAGCAGAAGAAACATTCAGAATATACCACAACACAAACGTCTTCTAAGTCCCCAAAGATGCTGCTTATGAAGTGCTGGAAAGTAGCAGATGCATTATGCAACCCAAGAAGGCTACATTTTAGCACAAAGCCAGTGCCGAAGGAATGGGCTACCAAAATGTACTTACAGACTATTGTTAATAATAAGTTATATTAGATAAACCTAGGAGTGTTGGATACAAAAATAAAATGAAATAAGCTTAAATGGGTCTAAAGGAGTAATGGAAGACCCTATTGACACAAAAGACAATAAAGACCACAAAACAATGGATCTCGGATTAAAAAGGTATAGCAACCACTAATATGAATTAATGCAAAGTTTAAAGTGAATTTGTGTAATTTAACTGTGGGGAAGTATTCCATAATAAAGATAAGAAACAATATAATGTATATAATACTGGGTGAAAATATGAAAAATAATAAATATACCAGTCTATAAAAGAAGTTCATGAGCCCTTTAAAAATATGTAATTGACTTGATAAATACACCTAAATAAAAGAGTGCAAGATTCCAAAGTCATCTGTAGTATACCTGAAGTCCCACAGAAAGGACACAAGTAGTGATGATAAAGGTTATGTGAGTAAGTGATGAATATTTATTTATTTTATTTTATTATTTAGAAAATGTTTTACCAAGAAGAATACATTGAGATGTCTCTTATTTTCAAGTATATCCTGGATAGATGAAATGAAGACATTATTTTCATGAATAATTACTGCGTAGTATCATAGATTCACTACTCAGCACCTCCTCTTTCTTTCCAAAATGTTAGCGATCATCAAAATCTCCAGGATCTCTAGGATTGAAGATTACCTCCAAAACAAAGCACCACCTTTCAGGAAATCTTTCCTATCAAGCAATATTTGAACTACGACTCAGATTATGTGGTTTGTGGCCTCTTGAAATGTTCTTTGCCAGAATCAATATATAGGAAGAGCATCAAGACCTTTGAAGAAATGCTTAAGTGAACATATTGTTATTATCATCAGAGATTCCATCAAAAACATTACAAGACACTTATATCAATAGTACAATAAAGATCTGTGGCCTCAATTCAAATGGTCCCATCACCAAAAAAACACCTGATGGCATTTTTTCAAGAACACTGAGCCATTCAATTACCTGTGTTATGAAAAAATACCAGCTAAAAATAATGCATATTGTTCGCTAAATTTAGCAACCATTGGAACACATTATATCAAGTCCAATATTCCCTTTCAACTCCATTAATTAGGCAGAAATATGCATTACGGGACCCACTTTAACTGCTGAAAATCTACACCCAGTATTTTTGAGCTCAGAGTTTAAACCTGTCAATGCAGGAATTGAAGGGGAAAAAAGCCCCCCAAAACAATGGATTTATTGATATGGGGATATTTTGGATAATGTTTTTAGAATTTTATTGAATTAGTCAACCACTGACCTTTGAAGCACTTTAGTTTATTCTTATCCAGCACCACTTGCAGCATTGCCTATGATCCTGGGATCGAGATACCGAGTGGGGACGGTGTAAGTTCTCCACATGCGGTTGTAGTTAGTATTGGATACCACTCCTCCTGACCATCGGAACATGTAAGTGTATTTCAATTTTCTCTACGTATATTTTGTTTCTCAAGCTATATTACATTATTGGACAGCCCCCTTCACTTTGTGTTTTATTTTGGATGTGTTCTTCATGCCTCTTTGGGGAGAGTGGATTGAGGAGGAGTGGTTCTTCATATAGCGTCCTGAGTCTAAGTCAGGTTTATAAACCAGAAGTGCCTTACTAGCTGCTTATTACAAATGTGATCTGACACCACAGTCTTTTGTGAGTTCCCTCATGTGTGGTGTGTCATATTTGTGGGAAGATTATAAACATATTGCAGTAGTGCGCATCCTTGCCTTTTCCCTTTTTTTTGTGTGTTTCCATCTCTTAGATCATCATGCTTTACTTATATGCCCAGAGTCAGTGTCACAATCCTCCCATTGCTCCATTCTTGCCAGCACTTGAGATGAGGTGCTTGGCTTCTGGCAGCTGTGTGCATGCACAACGTGCATCGTGCAAATGATAACGTTGGGCATTGTGTCGTTGTCATCTCTGTGCAACTACCGCCTTCATAAGCCCTGTGATACTGGGACTCGATGCTCAGTTGTTAGCTTGAGTCCCTGTGTATGTATCTGGCATTTTTCCCCAGTACTTCTGGATCCTTGACCTTGGCCTGTTGTCCTCTGCCTTGACCTCTGGACCTCCTGTATTGTCCCCAGGCCTCTCTGGACATTTCTTTGCCTTACTCATAATTGGCATTATTTATCTCTGGACTGACTCTCAGGTAACTTGTCCCCTAACTTGGGCTTCAGGTTTGCTTCCCTATCACTCTGCATTTTAAGGTTCCCACCTGTTTATTCAGGCTAATACAGCTTTCTGCTAACCTCTGGGTAGCTCCATCAGCTTAGAGGGAAGTTCCAGTAAACTAACAAACTTAACAGTTAGTCCATAATGCAGCATTTTTGTATCTTGCTTTTTTACCTGAGTTATGCAAAATTGTATTTATTATATGTATGTGTTTCTTGATCAACATACGTTTAGCACTTTTTTCCTGTTTTTTTTAACACCATTTTGTGGCTCATCGCTCATCAACTGTTCTTGTCATGTTAATCAAATTGTTTTTAATACATGCATGCAGGCAGGCTTTCCACGACTTCAGAATATAGTATGGCCTAAATGTGGAACTCCCCATGTTCCCAATGTAAAAGAAAGATATTAAGTCTTCAAATTCTGTTCCCATAAACTGCAAGAAATGGGTTTTCCAGCACGAGCCTAGAAGTCCATGGTGCAGTGTGTGCAACCAGCAAAGCCTGTGGCTTGAAGGCACATACTTGTTGGCTATGTCCATGCCTCTTGCTTTTGATGGGTGAAAGTTTTCGGCTCAAACTGAAATCACCGAATAAAGGCACTTCCCGCTTGGTGAATAATTTCCTGCAAAAAGTGCAGTTTTTCCACTTTTTTCACCTAGCTTATTTACACACAACACATAACAAATATTATTTTATTTCCCAAAGGCATAGTATAAAAGGGGCATGAGGGTGCCTGTGTTGGTGAGGTGCGGAGAAAGAATCAGTTCAACGGGGGGGGGGGGTTACTGGGATTGGGGGCAGTTAATAAAAAAATAAATCCTAAATATAATTAACCCCCCCCCATAATACATGGTATAAAAGGGGTCTGAGGAGGGTGATTGTGTTGGTGGGTGGGGAATTAATCAGTTGAACAGGGAATTTAGTTTGGGGGGGTTTCTTGACTGGTATTGGGGGGACAGTTAAAGTGTTAGTAATGTCCACAAAAAAGTTTTTTTGCATTTAGAAGAGCTTAAAAAGCTGAGCTAAATGCAAAAAAACGTATATCTCAAACCGCTGTGGTTTAAGAGATACAGGTGTTTAAAGTTTGATCTCTCCTACTGACATCTGTAAAGCTGTCAGCAGGAGATCTGTGTCGGCCGACACGGAGGCGCTTGAGCAGAGCCGTGATCTCTTTATTTACCACAAATCCCTTCATTGGAATGGTCTAAAACGAGTGCTTGAAAACCAGGCACAGGTTTTAGACCATTCCAATGAAGGGATTCGTGGTAAATAATGCGATTATGGCACTTCTCAAGCGCCTCCATTTTGGCCGACACTGCTCTCCTGCTGACAGCTTTACAGCTGTCAGTAGGAGAGATCAAACTTTAAATGCCAGTATCTCTTAAACAATAACGGTCTGAGAGATACTGTTTTTTGCATTTAGCTCAGCTTTTTAAGCTCTTCTAAATGCAAAAAAACTTTTTTGTGGACATTACTAACACTTTAATAATAAAAAAAAATATATAAATAAATAAGAAATTTGCATGTGAAGTGATAGAGACTGGAAACTCCTGGCATAAGATACCACTGGGGTGGGCTGATACTTGACTTGATAGAGTATTTTGTAGAGGATGATTTGTTAGAGGCCCAAATCCTGAGGAAACATTTATTTCTAGGACTTTGATTTATTAGAGCCTATGCCCTGAATAAACATTGATTCGTAGGACTTAGGCTTGTTAGAAATACCCCCCCCCCCAATTTTTTTTTTAGGACTATGCTTTTTTATTATTATTTTGTAATTTTTTTTTTAAGGCACAAGGCCTGAAGGGAAAAAATGCCCTACTGTCCTAGTGCCAGCAGGTCATGTTGGCCAGTGGCCACTGACCATTGTCAAATGTTCTTCTGAGTCCATAATTGCAGAATTTGCAAATACTGATCTTGCTGCTGCTTAAGCAACAGGATGATTAGGCAGCTGAAAGGGAATGAGATCAATAATAGCAGTAACATGGGAGATGGATGATGAAGGTTTCACTTGCCACAACTAGCTCCAGTGATTCGCCGGAGGCAGTAACAGCACAATAAGAAACCCCAGTATATGTGGAGAAAAGAAGAAGTTGGACAGTAATTCTTCTCCACCTGCCCCTCCTCCAAAATCATGGGTGTGTTGTTATTAGAATATACATTTTTCCCTTGAGAGCAGGAACTGTGCCTCTCATCAGCAACTGCAATGTGCACAGTGTATGGTAAATAACATCTGGGGGCACAACTGTATCCAAACACCATGACACCAGAACCCATGTACTGCTGCTGTCACTATACCCCTTGTCCACACCCCACTAGGGACACATAATAACTTGCTGACAGTTCAATAATAATGATGAAACCTGCGGCCACCATCTTAGCATATTCTGCAGGATGGAATCTCCTCAGATGCCGCTTGATGCCCTGCTTGCAATTCTCATCCACCAAACTGCCATGTGTGGTCACTGCACCACACAGTGTGTAATGGTTGGACAGGAACTGCCACATCCAACATCTACAGAGTGGCGATCATTTGGTGAGGGAGGTAACAATGAATGAGGAGGACTGGCAGAACATGTAATTACCCTAGAGGAAGAAGGTGATGGCGAGCTAGTTGTTTCACTCATCATGGAACTTCCAGTCTCTACCTGGGTTTCTCTGTTTTTCCTCCTTTTTGATCTCCGCCCCGCCTCTTGTTGCCTTTCTGGAGAGTCACGGGGTACAGGAACAGTGGAGCTTGATTTCTGTGGTAGGTGTTTGGCTTTAACACGTTTGACATAAATGTCATGGTGTCTGTGTTTCATGTGTGTTACGAGGGTGGTTGTGCCAAGGTGCATTCCCTCCTTTCCCCTTCTCACTGACAAGTCACAAATTGTGCACAGTGCTGTTAGTGATGACTGCACTGTGCCTGCCCAAGAGAGAAATAGTCCCACACCAATAACTTCAGGGGGAGGGGGGAGGGGGAGAAGAATGGCCTCTTTCTTCTTGTCCTCCACATTTACTTTCATTGTCTGGGGCAAAAGATGATGTTGCTGCTGCTGCCTCAGAACAAGCACTGCAACTAGGACCAGGAGTTTTGCTGCTACTGCCAAGTGGAACCTTTCCTAGTCCCAGATCACTTGTTGACCCCATTCCCACTGTGTCCACAGTGGTCTGGGGCACACTAGCCTGCTCCTCTGCATCCTGCTGCCCTTGCAACTCAGCAACAGCAGGAATTAGAGCAGTTACAATTCCTCAAATTCCAAATGCTCACTGCTGGTTGGAGGAGGTGACGAGCAATGTGACAGAGGGTCCCCTAATGTCACACTTGACATATATTGGTGTCATGAAGAAGGCAGACTGGAAGCTGTAGCAGCAGGCACAGGCAGCTGATCTATGCTTCTGGTGTAGTGGTATTATTGTGGCGGTGACAATTCTGCCTTCTTCAGGATGATGTTCCACATGGACAATGCTGTGGGGGGAAGGGGACTTCCAGGGTCAGGGGAATGGTGTGAGCTCCCTTAACCACTAGTCTGGATGCTCTCAATTGCTTCCCCTACCACTCTTCTAACACTAGTCCCACCGGCTGCTTCACCATCACTGTTACTACTACTATTAACACCAACCGCATCAATTTCAGCCTCTGTGTCTTCCTCCTCACAGTCACTATTAATATGACGATTATCCCCTCCTTCTCTCCTAACACTAACAAGCTACTGGACCTTCTTAGTAGTAGTAGTAGCACTGGCGTGACTGCTTGGGGATGGCAAGTGTGATTTAGGGTTCCCGGCTGTCACATTTGACATCATCTTCTCCTTCTCCCTTCCTGAGAAGGAAGCAGGTTCAGCACTGGCAGCAGGCACAGCACTGGTGCAACACATCTTACAGCAGGCACAGCACTGGTGGCAGCAGGGGCAGCTCGCCTAACAGCAGGCACAGCACTGGTGCAACACATCTTACAGCAGGCACAGCACTGGTGGCAGCAGGGGCAGCTCGCCTAACAGCAGGCACAGCACTGGTGGCAGCAGGCTCGCCACTGGCAGCAGCCAAAGCATTGGTGGAAGCAGGGGCAGCATGTCTGACAGCAGACACAGCAGTGGTGGCAGAAGGGACAGTACTGGCTGCAGACACAGCACTTGTGGCACTGGCAACAGGGTCAGCACATCTGACAGCAAGCACATCACACCTTACAGCAGGCACAGCACATCTGGCAGCAGGTACAGGCTGCTGATCTGTCCTGCTCTCACTACTACCCTTTTCTTCCTCCCTTGACATTAATTTCCCCAAGATCCCTAGAGGTAATTTAGGAGGACTGGCCAGCATTGATTCTGTAGTGCTCACTTCTTCCTCAGACTCTTTGGACACATAATGGTCCTTCCAGTACCTCCTTTTATTATTTTTAAAGGGATAGTAATATTTCAAAATAAAAGCAGTTCCAATTGATCTTCATAGTATTTGGACAATGTATAGTGTTTTTTTAATACTGTCAGAGTTGTAGTTCAAGAGTAATCGAATGATAAAGTATCCCCCTCCCACCCATTTTACTGATGTAACACTGCTCACCTTAGAACAGCAAGGTGCTGTGCAGTTGGCTTGCAGAGAGGGACAATCTTCAATTAGCATAAGATAAAAACCTGAAAAACCTGTCAAGGGGGGCAGGGTTTACATTATACTCACATTCCACAGATTCCACATCTGAGGCGAGGTGACTTACACGATGTAAAAGGGAGGGAGGGGAATACTTTATCTTCAATTATTCTTGAACTACAACTCTGATATTATTGAAATAACACTTTCCATGGCCCAAATACTATGAAGATTAATTGGACCTGCTTTTATTTTGAAACATTACTATCCCTTTAACCTTTCTCATAGTGATGGCAGTCACTATGAGCCTCTCCTGCTTCAGTTTTGCTAAAAGATCACAGCATAACAGCACAGCATGTCTACCTCACACTGCAGCTGCTTCTATTTTGTTTCACTTCCTGGAAAATGTCAAGTTTTTATAATGAAAAGGTGAAAAGCACATAAATCAATGGGCAGAAACTTTCTAGCCATTGAAAAAGGGCGAAGAATTTTGGCCAATGGGAGAAAAATATGAAGATTTTAATCGCTATTTTTAAAGAGGATTTTCCTGCGTAAAATGACAACAACGTGGTTTTCGCTGATTTTTTCGCAAGAATTAGGCGGGACCTTTCACCCACCTCTTGCCAGACAAGGGGATTAGTTTTCAGTTTGAACACTGTTTTCCACAGGGTACTACAATGCAAAAACAACCTGACAACAACATCTCCCACGAGAGATGTTCTCCCTTTAACTAAAATTGCTTGTCGCAAGAGATAAAGACATGAGAGCTACAGAAAGAAACTTTGTATCTATTCCCAGTGAAAACAATTGTAATAAATCCTGAAAAAAGAAATTATTGAAATTTCTCTCACTTTTCTTTTGTCACAGTATAGGGGACTTCCTGACCCTTTACAAATTATAACCCCAATATTTATCAGTTACTTTGCACTAAATGTGTTAATCAGTAATGACTTGTTAAAGGAGTAGTAATACTTAATATGTAAAAAATAGATATTATAGTGTTTATCCCCCTGAGTAAAAAAAGGGTATTCTCACTGCTGAAAGGTGTTTTATTCAAAAGTTATTACAGCTCAAATCTGAATTTTTTAGGTGCAATATCACAGTGGCCTGAAATTGTACAGTGGCGCTGTTGTTACACCATCCTATGGACAGTTCTGGTCTGTAGACCATAAATCTCCATAGGATGGTGTAGAAACAGCGCCACTGTACAATTTCAGGCCACTGTGATATTGAACCAAACAAAGTCAATTTTGAGCTGTAATATCTTTTGAATATAACACCTTTCAGCAGTGGGGTTACACTTGTTTTACTGAGGGGGATAAACCCTACAGCATACTTATTTTACCATTTTAGGTATTACTATCCCTTTAATTAACTTCCACCATCATGAGAGCATGTATGAATTTTTTTACTTTGTTATGACAATGTTTTCATGAATAAGTTTCATGTAATGATTAATACTGACGTAGGGCACACCTGTAGTTGAAACTGAAATTTGTACTGTTATTTCTGTACTATATAAGAATCATAGGTATGCACGTGGTGATTATAGTATGTGACATTAAAGTCAAAGTAACACCTTAAGACAACTTATACTTATGAAATCTCTTTAAAATGAACTTATGTTACTCTTTTTTTTTTTTAAATAATAGTTTATAAAATATTTAGTTTATCTGTTAGTTTATGCAAGCTAAACAGTAGTGACTGACACATCCATGCTCTGCTCTCCCTTCCTCCTTCCCAATTATTTTAGCAACTGAAGAAAGGAAGCATGTCTATGTAATCAAAAGACAATAAAAATCAGTTTATTTTTTAACCCTTTCAGTAACTACAGGGACATCCAAGGAATCCCTCTAGAGTAATGTGAAACTTTATTATCTGGCACATTGCTGTGCCAGCCAGTACTGTCTAACTTGTATAAACCAACACCCAAATAAATGTAGATATCTTAGAAACCATTATTTTTAGTAACAAATGACTTATATAACATATAGGTAATTGTGAAAGCTGTTTCACATGAACTTAAGTTGTCATAAGGTGTTCCATTATAATGTTTATAAATATTTAACCCCTTAATGACCAGCAGTCCAGGGACGTTACCCTCCCTTAACGACTGCTTTGATCGCTGTTGGTGGAAAGGCATACGTGTCCTGTGATGTGTACCGAATAGTGGTCTGAGTGAGGCTGCTCCAGTCTTGGATCGGTCCCACAGGAGCACTGTAAATAAAAAGTATGTGACATGCCAGGAACAACACCGGTCCTTAAGGGGAAAAAGAGTGGCACTGGCACTTCACAGGGTCGTTAAGGTGTTAAAAAGTCCACTATTAGAAGAGTGTAGATCTTTAAAGAAGTCACTGACATCTAACCCTTTGAGTGCTAGAGGTATACACAATGCATTGCACACCCGCTGGCACTCAAAAGGTTAACCACGAGACAACCTATCTCTTAAACACTTCAATGCCTTAGACGTTTTCAAAACATAGTAATTTATAGAAGGACTAATCCCTTTAATTGGTACTGCCTTAGTCATGTCCCGGCCACTGTAGATCATTGTGTTGCTGGTTCACTGAGATCTGGATGCCATAATGGAATAAGCATTGACATGGTTTAAGTTTGACACACACTGGCTCTTGCATTTTCTACATTCCTTAGCATCTACACACCTGACTCAGACAGCTAACAGAGTTCACAGGCTTCTGTGCAGATGCGAGAGGCAATTTCGAAACTGGGATGTAATATTGTATTATATTATATACTAGCAATGTGGGACAGTGCTGCCCGTCAGGCTATGTAGGGAATTAATGCACACACATGGATGCAAGACACACACACACACAGAGACACACACGCAAATGCAGACGCATGCACTGAGATACATAAAGAGCAACACAGTCATACACACATACATGCAATGCACAACATGCAGACACATAGACTGTGATACAGACATGTAACTCACACAGTGAGGAACACACAGGCACACACAGAGACACACACACACACACACACACAGAAGTGAGTCATAAGGGTGTGACTTATGTGTCATTGTAATGAGTTTGTGTTTGTACTTATGCCTCCACTGTGGCATTCATTCATATAGTTGAAATACATGTGGTGATTGCACATACTATGGTGGAAGGTGGATCGTGCTGGCTCCTGGGGTGTGAGTGTGTGTGAGTGGCATTCATTCATATAGTTGAAATGCATATGGTGATTGCACATGCTATGGTGGAAGGTGGATCGTGCTGGCTCCCGGGGTGTGAGTGAGTGTGTGTGAGTGGCATTCATTCATGTAGTTGAAATGCATGTGGTAATTGCACATACTATGGTAGAAGGTGGATCGTGCTGGCTCCCGGGGTGTGAGTGAGTGAGTGAGTGAGTGTGTGTGAGTGGCATTCATTCATATAGTTGAAATGCATGTGGTAACTCCACATACTATGGTGGAAGGTGGATCGTGCTGGTTCCCGGGGTGTGAGTGTGAGTGTGTGTGAGTGAGTGGCATTCATTCATGTAGTTGAAATGCATGTGGTAATTGCACATACTATGGTGGAAGGTGGATTGTGCTGGCTCCCGGGGTGTGAGTGAGTGTTAGTGAGACTATGGTGGAAGGAGGATCGTGCTGGCTCCCGGGGTGTGAGTGAGAGTGAGTGTGAGTAAGCGTGAGTGCGTGTGAGTGATTGCTTGTGAGTGATTGCATGAGTGTGTGAGTGAGAGTGTGAGTGATTGAGTGTGTGTGATTGAGTGTGTGTGATTGAGTGTGTGTGATTGAGTGTGTGTGTGTGAGTGAGAGTGTGTGTGAGTGAGTGTGACTGAGAGTGTGTGTGACTGAGTGTGAGTGTGTGTGATTGAGTGTGTGTGAGTGTATGTGAGTGAGTGTGTGTGTGTGAGTGTGTGTGTGTGAGTGAGTGTGTGTGAGTGTGTGTGATTGAGTGTGATTGAGTGTGTGTGAGTGTGATTGAGTGTGTGTGATAATGTGAGTGTGTGTAATTGAGTGTGAGTGTGTGTGAGTGAGACAGAGAGAGTGTGAGTGAGAGAGTGTGAGCGAGAGAGAGTGAGTGTTAGTGTGAGTGAGTGTTAGTGAGTGTGAGTGAGCATGTGTGAGTGAGAGAGTGTGAGTGAGAGAGTGTGAATGTGAGAGAGAGAGAGTGTGTGTGATTGAGTGTGAGTGAGAGAGTGTGAATGAGAGAGTGTGAGTTAGAGAGTGTGAGTGAGAGAGTGTGAGAGAGTGTGAGTGAGAGTGTGTGTGATTAAGTGTGTGTGACTGAGTGTGTGTGTGTGTGTGTGTGATTGAGTGTGTGTGTGATTGAGTGTGTGTGAGTGAGAGTGTGAGTGAGAGAGTGTGAGTGATTGAGTGTGTGTGAGTGCGAGTGAGTGTGTGTGAGTGTATGTGTGTGTTTGTGTCTGATGTGTTTGTGTCTGTGGTGTAGGAGCGAGTGGCAGCCATTTTGTTTTTTCAGTCACTTGAATAGTGGTGGGCGGTGGGGGCAGGCCAACTCCCTGCATGATTTAAATCACTCCCCCATTGAATCACCCAATGGGAGCAGTAACTCCTCTTTACTTAAGCTGAGGTAACATAACAATATAACACATGGTGGCTCTTCAGTTGAGGCAACGTAGCAATATGCTGAGGGAGCAAATAGAAAGTGGTGTTTGAGACTTGCCCTCTGTAACATACAGCAAAGCATCTGTCTCCCTTTAAGGATAAAGGGCGGGAATCAGGAAGCAGTGACAGTTGAAAACAGACAGTTAGTGAGGTTGACTGAAGAGATTAAAAGATTTAAATAAAAGAGTTGCTATTAAGTTTATCCCTGATTTTTTTATTTTATGGAAACATTACACCCTTGTACTGAAACAGAGTGCACGGAGGGTTACAATTATCTGTGGGAGGTGAAACAGTGCGTTTGTGGGGTCATGATCCTGAGTGAGAGTGTGTGTGGACCAGGAGAAGTTACTGATATCCCCTACTTCAGCTGGCAGCTACATTTTTTTTTGTCAGTTGGATAGTGGTGGGAGGGCTGGAGGGGGTGGGCCAACTCTCTGTATGATAAACATGCCCCCATTGAATCACCCAATGGGAGCAGTAATGTCCCCACTGAATCACCCAATGGGAGTTGTGTCTCCTAATGAGACATAAATTATGTAATGAGGCATTCTGTGCAATGTGTATGTGTTTTCTGAGGAGACATAAATTATGTTCTGTGTGCGAGGAACCATAAATTATGCAATTAGGCTTATTCTTTTATATATATAGATTATATATCCAGGTGAATAATTTATGAATCCCAGAAACCTATGAATAATTTTAGTTGCTGTTTGTTTTGAGTCAAATTCAAAGGCTAAAAAACTTTTGTTGAAGCCAAAATTAAACATAGCAAATGAATGAAAGTTGGGAAATTCAGGGCTGAAATTTTAACAAACATTAACTCTACTCCTCCCTCGGTCGTTTGCAGAAAAAGTAATCTGTAACGTTTTTGGACCATTAAGGGCTGTGACCTATAGTTATAAAAGCAACTGTAGTCATTTTGCAGTAAACTAACTGCACTATAGAGACATAAAAATGCCTAATTTCCCATGCACTTGAATTTTAGAAAAACCTCTGTAGCATTCAAGGATTCTTTACAGTAAGGGTGGTTAAGCTATGGAATTCTTTGCCTCGGCATGTTGTACTTGCAGATAATGCACTGCTTTCAAAAAAGCAATGGATGCCTATCTAGCAAAGAACAATATTGAGAATTATGACAGCTGGCTTCAAAGCATATAGGATGTTGATAAAGGGAAATATCTGACTGCCATTTGGAGTCAGGAAGGATTTTTTTTACCCATTTAGGGCTAAATTGGAAATTGCTCCAGAGGGGTTTTTGCCTTCCTCTGGACCAACAGGGGTGTTTTTGGCATGGGATGGACTTGATGGACGCATGTCTTTTTTCAGCCTCATCAAATATGTTACTATGTATTTAATATGCTGCTTTCCTGCATTGTGAAAAATCCACCTGCCACAGAGGTGGAAGGGTGGGGGATTGTAATATGTAGAGTGGATTTTAAGGCCCAATATATTATCTGTCGATCGAATCAATTTATACGTGTATCTAATTAGTAATAATGAGTTAAATGAATTAATAATTAATCTAAAATGTGAATATCTTTCTTTTGGTCTTTTTAGATTTTAATCTCATGTTTGCTCATTGTCTCCTTTTAGCATACAAAGGGTTAAAAATGAAACATAATAAATACATTTTACATGTATCTGTCCAGATGTCCCTCAGTAAGAATATATATACCACTGTCTCCTGTCTTCACAACACTATAAATGGAATGTTTAACCATTTGAGTGCCAGAGGGGTACACAATACATTACATACCTCTCTGGCATTCAAAGGGTTAAAGGGAACAGTAAATTATTTTTTCATGCTCAGAAGAACAAAAGACAAAAGGTATTCCAGCTGCTGGAAGAGTTTACATTTAACAGTTATTGCAAATCAGATATGTTATTCTTACATTGATTTTCAGTTGCAGATATGCGCTGAACTGCTCTGATCTTTCTATAGAGAGCCATAATCAATGACTCAGGTTCACTCATGGACTGCATAAATGTGCCTTTTGGAGAGCAGTTGGTGCTGTTGCTGAGTGTTTCATCCTAAAGAAAAATAGAATATCTTTGAACTGCAATAGAATTTGAATTAAAATATTCCAGCACTTGTTTTTGTCATGTAAGATATTACTTTTTTCATGAATGTGTTCTACTCCTTTAAAAATAAAAAGGTCCACGATCTCATGCCTACTTAGGTACATTAAAATAACCTATAACTCACAAAATATAGTTTATACTAAGACTTTATGTAGTGCATACTGACGAACTTTGAAGTCTGAAGAGCATTGGGCAAACATATATGCGTACCTGGGAACTTTCTATTGTTGTCTCCCCAGAGGGGAGTCCTCTGCTGCCATGGGTGTTGTGAAGAATGACACGTATCGCATCAAAAAGGGGCGGGGCTTAACGCGAGTGCCGGGTGGAGGGCTTGAAAGAAAGCTGGGGGAAGAAGCAACATGGGGAGAAAGAGTAGAAGTGGGTAGAGTTTCAATAGAAACTCCCCACATCCGGAGGACTCAGCCTCTGCCCCGGAGACCCGGTAAAGCAGTGTCAAAACCGGAGTCTCCAGGGCAAATCCGGAGAGCTCCCAGGTATGCATATATGGCGTTAGAAATCCCCACATCCTATATAATCCTATATAATAATTTGCTAAAACATGTGTAACTACGAGGTCATACGCAGTAGAGACTGCTGTGTGTGCTGCAGTCATGCTCAGTAGAGACTGCCTTCGGAGTATCCAGCTCTGTATCAGCCACGGTGCAGGCAATCTCTACTGCGCATGACTGCCCCACGACCGGCTGGCAGTGGCACTGTGGCCCGTGTAACGGGCTCTTCAACTAGTTATTTATAAATCCTTCATCCTGCATCTCGCCAAGTGAGTAAAAGAGGGCATAGAGGACTTTGTCTGGCAATGGTGGGAAATTGTGGGTTCAATAAACCACATACATTTATTTTATTTATACCTCCCCATTACAAAACTGAGGTGATGTCAAGTGGGTCAGGAGACTCTTCCTGGTTGAACAATTCTTTTTTGGATATAGGATAAGAACCTGAAGGGACTTTTTAAATTTAAAAATACATATATATTTGGGGACCCCTGTGTCCACATATAATTTACAATGCTGGAGGCCTTTGTAGCCAGATGCTATGAGAGGCATGGTGGTGTCAGGTAAATGTCACCTTGTGCCCTGAGTATTTCCCCACATTCAATATGAATGATGAGGCATAGGATTTCCTTGTGCGTTAGTCATTCACCTATTCGGCAATGATCATATCGTATCTGACCATCCCTTATAGATCCACCAATTCCATCCTCCATTTTCAAGCTGGCAAGTCCCATTATAGGTAACTACTTGAAGTCACGGGGCAGTCATGCGTGGTGCTCAATACTCCTGTATCAGCCACGGCGCGGGCAGTCTCTACTGCGCATGACTGCATTGTTACACACGTTTTAGCGAATTTATATGTAGGATAGGAGCGAGCACTCACATAGGTAGGTGGGTGTGTGTGTGTGTGTGTGCAAGGCGGTGATATACAGTGTATTCTTGATGAATACATAAGGCTATTCAACAACTGAGGCAAAGTGCTGGTAAATAGAATATTTCGTATGCTGCTTTCCTGCACTGTGAAGAATCCACCTGCCACAGAGGTGGAAGGATGGGGGATTGTAGTATGTAGAGTGGATTTTAAGACCCAATATATTATCTGTCTAATCAATTTATAAGTATATATAATTGGTAATAATGAGTTAAATGAATTATAATTAATCTAAAATGTGAATTACAGCCATTTTGTAAAAATTAATATCTTTCTTTTGGTCTTCTTTAGATTTATTCTCATATTTGCTGCGCTTTTGTTTCAGCTATTTCATTTCTAGCAGACAGTGAAGGGCTTATAAATTCTTATCAGTTGATGTTCTAATGCTCGGTATGTGCGAATATGTTCTTTATCATGTGTAAATTAAACTTGCTGTAGTGAGTAATAGATACAGTACTTCCTCCTATAATCGGAGGGACATCGATATGATACCTAGAGTGTGAAGCAGCTGTCACAGTAGCTAAATGACAGATGACACACCAATACTTATTGACAGCACTTCAGCATGTACACAGTGGGAATGATGAACTATGAACTGGTGATGTTCTGGAGAAAACCAACTGCAGCATAAGGGACAAATAAAATATTCGCAAAATGTCCATTATTTAAATGGGGCTTTTAACCTCTTGAATATTAGAATGGTCTTCAATACATTGATTTCCAATCAGTTAGAGATTGCTAGCATTCAATGTTTAAAGTCTCATTTAAATCAAATGGGAATTTGATTTGTCCCCTGTGGTGCAGTTAGATTACTCCAGAACTGCGCCATGTATTTCAGTACATTGGACTCACTGGGCCTTAGTCATGAAGCTAAAGAAGTGCAATTTTGGAGAAAACCAGCTGTACCAAAGGGGCAAAATGAAAATCTCAACTGATTTATACAGAGATTTAATCCTTGAAGGCTAGACTGGTCCCCTACACATTGTGAATCAATGTGTTGGTAACATCTCCTGCATTCAAGGGGTTAAAATCTTCATTTAAATCAATGGGAAATTTCATTTCAAACCAAAGGTGCACTTGGTCTGCTCCAGGATTGCACCTGCTTACCTTGATAAATAAGAGCCAGCTCATTTTTGTCTTAAAATTTGCAAGGATATGCTTTTTTGGGGATTTTTTTTTGTGTCAGCTAAATGTGCATCACATTGCTGAAAGGATTAACCCCCTGAATGCCAGACAGGTCTTTGAGAAGTAATGTGTTGGAGAACTCTAGCATTCAAGAGGTTAAATACAAGAAGACCTAGGTCTAGGGAAACAGAATGGCAGGGGCAGCCTAACATACTCCTTTATTCATAGATTAAGTGCAGTGGTTCCATGTGAAATGCGTAAGACCTTCAGGACCATTTGAACTGTATTTGCAGGAGCTAAGAAAATATTGATTTTATCTTTAATACATCTTTGTTTGAGCGCAGGCCATACCCCCCACCACTATGCAGCTCTTCGATGAATAACAACCTCCTTTGGACTGGCATCGAAAAAAAATGTTGGAGTAATAATTATCTTAAATCATGGTATCTGTTTGCATGTGCATGTGAGGTTTGGACACAGTGCCACTCTGCTTTACTAGAAATAAAAAAGTATAAACACACATGACAACATGCGTCATCCACAGAAGTTTCAGGTTCTGACTCCAAACTCCAATAGGTAGGAAACTACCAGAGGCTAGAGAGCTCAGGATAAGAGGAATGCTGGGGATCGTAGGTGGACCTTGCTGTGGCCTAAGCCATGGTTAAAGATGCTGGCTGCAAATCCAGATAGCAGGATAGGCATCTTCAGGATCTATGAGGGCAGTTCACACTCAGAAGGAGGATCTCCCATCTGTAAGTGTAGACAGGAGATCAACTGAAGAAACCCAGGACAGGCCCAGAAAGACACTGACATCAAGGCCTCCAAGAAAGTCAGAAAATAATAGAGCCTCTGCAGACTTCAGCTACAGAAGGTATACTGGAGTCGAATATA
Source organism: Rhinophrynus dorsalis (assembly GCA_037306005.1). NCBI lineage: Eukaryota > Metazoa > Chordata > Amphibia > Anura > Rhinophrynidae > Rhinophrynus > Rhinophrynus dorsalis. The sequence goes on from CM074722.1 coordinate 119,189,560, forward strand.
GCACCTGGCTCACAAGATCGGTTGAGCCTTCCCTATATTGTAGTAAGACCCGGGATCATAAAGTCAAATGGGCCAGAAGGATAGCTTCATCAGGTAGACAATGAAGGTCGATAATCTACAACACCACCGGGATGGAGAACCAGGTGGACAGCTTTGACAAAAAGTCGGAGGATGGCAGAAGTCGAAGACTACCAACAGGAAGGTGAGCTGTGTAGCACACAGTCAACTGGTAAGGAAAATCGAAGAAGCAGCGGCAACAGGCAGTCCTATGGACAGGCACACCGAGTTTTAGCCAAGGATCAAACTGTGGAAGCAGGCAATTGAATGGTCAGGCAAGCCGGGTCGTAGCTGAAGATCAAACCAAGGAAGCAGGCAGTAGGATAGTCAGGCAAGCCAGGTCATAGCAAAGCATCAACAACAGAAGCCGAATCATCAGACCAGCGGAAAGTCGAGAACAAATCAGAGGTAATACACTGAAACACAACAATCGGGATACACAAAGCAGTTCTAGCTCGATAATTGGGTGCCCGCAATTAGGTGCCAGAATAAAAATTCTCAGCAATCAGCAGGAATGGCGGAGTGACAAGAAGAGAAATTTGTGTATTAGCATGCATTTCTTTAACCCCTTGATTGCTAGTTATATTTAACCCTTTGAGTGGTATCTAATGTATTACAACCCAATGCATTGGATATCTTTCTGGCACTTAAAGGGTTGAAAGCATTTTTTATTGCATTGGAGAGTTCAGTAAAGTCAAAGGGGGTATGTATTCCTAGCCATTTTAAAGTTTTGAGTGCCAGTGTTGCGCACTGCATTGCTTTGCATTCAAAAGTTTAAGGGAGGAATGGTGGGGTAAGCAGACAACTCTCTTGTGTTTCACATTACAATTCTCGCTACTTTATCTCATAGCTCATCAGTTTATATGATCCCAGCAATGCTGACAGCTTAAAGTAGAGCAACACCTTCTAATAATCTCCCCTTACATTTCTTTGTCTTCAATTTTTCCTGGATGTCACGTCCATGGAGACGGACATGGCACATACTTGCTGTATTTTCAAAGTAAAGGAGGAAGAGAGCATGAGTCAACATGACCCTTAAAAGGAACCTTCTGGTCCTCAAAGGGTTAAAGTCAATCACACCCCTTAAAGGGATAGTAATAATTTGTTTTATCTTTATTTTATTTTGTAGGCATTAAAAAAACATGAAGAACGACATAAGTCTTAGCTCTCAAACCTTTATGGTTTGAGAGATATTCACAAGTAAAGTTTCCCCTCCCGCTCCTTTTACCTAGTGTAAGCCATCTCTTCTCAGATGTGGACTCTAGTTGTAAGACCAGACAGATAACAGCAAGGGACAATATTCTTCCTATCAGAACAATGAAAGCCCTGCCCCCTTGACAAGCTTTTCAGCTTTTTCCATTATCTTAATTGAAGATTGTCTGTCTCTGCAGTCTACCTGGGCACCTCCCTTCTGATCTGGCTGAGCAGTGTTACATCAGTAAAAGAGGCGGGAGGGGGACACTTTGTCATTGAATTACTCTTGAACTATAGCTCTGACAGTATTGAAATAACACTCTCCAAAGTCCAAATACTATGATGATTTAGAGCTGCTTTTATTATGAAACATTACTATCCCTTTAATAATACTGCCCTACTTACCTTACTATGACCGGAAAATCTAATGGCCCCTATGAATTTCACCCTTGAACCTTTGTTCGGATTTCCCTGCTGTAATAACTGTCACCCACAATACATCTTTCTTTTTCTTATTTCAAAACAATTGGCAGAACATGGGAAAAGCAAAATAAAACGTAACTTTTAATAAATTATTTAAAAATAAGGAAAAGTAGAGGATGAATTTTAATGCAAAGTCTGTTTATAGAGCGAATCACTATAATGGGTAATCTCTAAATTCAGTGTTATTGGATTTTGTTCACAGATCCTAATGAATAGTATAATTGTGTGCATAATTGGGTAATGTTATAGTTCCCTTCATTACCCATTATAATAATTTGCTCTATATAAAGGATCATTGACTTGAATCTACTTAGGTAACATTTAATCCTTTTAGGGAATTTATAAAGAGTTTATTAGGACATGGCCAGACGGATTATACCCCGGTAACACATAGATACTGTACACATTTATAGACTTTGTATTCAAATTAATCTTCTATTTTTCTTGTTTTAAATTATCTTTTAATAAAAGTTAATTTTAATTTGGATTTTCCCACATTCTGCCAATTTTTTTTTCGAAATGATAAAATCAAAGATGTATTGTGGATGAGTGTTATTACAGGAGGGATATCTGTTTTCTCATATAATTAGAATTTATTAGTTACTAGCGAATTCTGCACAGTGTTTCCCACTTGATGTGTGCACTCCAGGGACCCACTGGGCCACTGCAGCCCTGGGCAGCTACAGCAGTGAGTCTTGCTGAGCAATCTTTACTGGAGTGTATGTGTTGGGGGTGGGGTTTTAAGTCTCCCCTCCCCCCCATTGAAAAATGCCACCACTGTGTATCTTGCAACAGCAAGTTTTGGAGGAGCAGGCAGTAGAGCTTAGCCATCCTATCCACTCTTGTAAAAATATCACTGCCCCCTTGCCACCCTGGGTGGGACAGGTAGTGAACCAGAAACATTTAGCTCTATAAATAGAATATCCAGTAAGCACCATCCAGGGTGCACTGGGAATTTTCGGGCACATCTGGGGAAGAGTGTGCGCATAGGGATTTATATATTTGGTAATGTACTAAGAACTGGTCAATACTGTGTTAACACAACTGGATTATAAGGTGAAATAACTATTCCTATTGGTTTAAATGGGAACACGTCATAGTAAAAAAATTCTAGATATAATAATTAAAAACATCTTAACAACTACAAACAAAATCCAATAAAAAAAGATAGAAAACTAATTAACAAATAATGATAACAATGTTCAATTAACCTCCTGGAAGACCAAAGGTGTGTGCAATGCATTGTAAATCCATAAATGCTAGAGAGGTCTCCAACATATTGTGATGCACTATGGGAATTTGTAATTGTCCCCTGTGGTGCAGTTGGTTTGGTTCATTTCATCTTAGTACATAAGCCTCCAGATCTTTTGTATGTTCTGGATGTCATTTCTAAGGAGGTGACCATGGCTGTTGCTTGTAGGATTCATGGATCCCAAATGCCTGGATATAAATGCTCAGTCTATTCATACACAGTCTACTGTGCACAGTGTATATCCAATCACAGCATCCTGTGGAGTTTAGATGATAATCATTAACATTTATGGGCTCATTTCCAATATATTTTTATACAAGCTGTTGACTCATAAAATTATAAAAAGCCTGAAAGGAATTTTACTTTTGTGGAACTGAACACGTCAAGCTATAGATATTAATGTTTACTAATTAGAGATCTATGATCTTTACTAAGGTTACCATGTCTGTGTTTTCAAAACAGAGAACACTTTGGATTTTCAAACAGATTGAACCCTTTGACTATGGAGGGGTGAATAATAAATCAGAATACAATGGAAAATAAGATCTCTCATCTGAAATGCTTACTGTGCTTACTGTTCTCAGTGTTTGAAGGTGTGTCTGACAAGTTACCCTGACACAGTCACAGGACTTTTCAGCAGTTGTAACAAGCTACGAGGTGCAGTAAACATGGTGAAGCTCCCTGCTCACGACAGAGCATGTAATGGAGAGAAAAGTGAAATAAAGTTCACCTGGTCTCACTTATAAGGAAAACAAGGATATTTGCAGTATTCTTTAAAACTCCAGTAGGACAAACTTTAAGAGCTCCAAAAAATAGGACGTGTCCTAGAAATTCAGGATATCTGGTAGCACTGTCTTTATGATGTCAAGGAGGAGCATCCCTTCCTACAAATAACCCTCACTTACCTTACTATGGCAAGAAAATCCTAATAACCCCTAATTATTTTGTAATTGCTGTACTAGTCACATTTTAGTAATACAAATATATATTTGTATTACTAAATTTTGTTCAAGAGAGAATATATTCAGTCAGTCCACTTTGACATGACCTCGGAGGCGGACATGATGGTTGCTAGGACCACAGACAGGACCTCAAACTCCTCTCACTGCAGATGTTAAACTTAACCTTTTAAGGACATTGTTTCAAAAGGCTTGCACAACTCTCTGGTCCTTAACCCCTTAACGACCCTTGACAGTCATAGCACGTCATGGGTCGACCCCTTAACGACCCATGACGTACTATGACTGTCATGGAATTCTGGGCTCCCCCCGCGGCTGCACGCCATTCGGGGAGTCAGGAATCGAAAAAAAAACAAAAACTCTGTGGTCCTTTAGTGACCTCCGCATGCCTGCACGGTCGGTCATTAAGGGATTAAACAGTTAAATAGGATCATGCACTCTGAAAAAATTTCCAGCATTTGTCATGTCCGCCTCCATGGACTTGACACAGAGATCTGAATGAAAATGTTATGTAGAATTTAGAAAGAAACAACAGTCTTTTTACAGCACTATTTATAGTAGCAGTAGTGATTAATTATTGTGAAGAGACACAAAAGGTGCCCTGTAGTTTGTAAACATTAGTAGATAAAAGAGAAAAAAAGGAAAAAAAGGAAAACTACTTCTTAGGCAATCTTTATCTCATCCATTACATTTAAGTATTGCCCTTTAAGTGAAAAAGTAATGTGTTTGGTGCATACTTAAAATACAACCTTTATTGAGATTATACGTTAAAATTGTTCCGGACAAAAGATTACATTGTATTTAATGTGGTTATGCCAGTGACGGGGGATTACTGAACATATATGCACATAGGAAGTACTACCAATCCCTAAATCAATTTAAGGGAAATTCAGTGTGCTAGCACAAGAGCAAATAGAGACTAATTATAATACTAAGCGGTTACAAAAAGAGTCAGGGAGTTTTTAACCTGTTAAGTATCTGATTTGGGTCAAACAGGTGATAATGGGCTGTATTCTATTACATTAGATAAATGTTAACACACGTGTTATCAAAAATGTTCCCACTGAAATCTATGGGGAAACCTGGAGATAAAGGCAGTGATAAAATTAGCATCTGTAATAGAATCTAGGCCAATATCAGCTAAAATCTGTAAGTTGTATTGAGCCTTAAAGTGTCTTGTTGAAATGGGTAAAATATTGACAGTCACTAATTGCTACTAGTGTTGAGCGAGCATGCTTGGCCGAAGCTCGGTTCGGCTCGAGCATCGCTCTGCTCGGCACATGGCGGTACTCGTACGAGTACCGCATGTGCTCGCCCGCCATGTTCGGGTCTCCTCCCCGCACGTTTCGCGGCTGCTGCGCAGCCAATAAACGTGCAGGGAGGCTCTGACATCAGTGTAATGCCAGCAGCCATGTTGGCTGCTGGCATTACACTGATTGGCTGGCCAGAACCCGTGATCGGGTGCTGTATAGCACCTGACCAGCGAGTTCGGCTCAGTCTTAGCCAGGGAGAGATGAGGATAGGAAGGGAAAGTCAGTGTAGGGAGAAGAAAAGCAATTGTGAAAAAAAAAAAGACCCAAAAGTCCTTTTTAGGACTACTGTGTGTGGGGGCAGCAGTTTATTTTGTGTGGGGGGGCAGAGAAAAAAAAAAAAAAAACTTCATATATTCTGTTTAGTGTGCAAAGTTGCAGATTAGAGCACATTCTGTTTAGTGTGCAAAGTTGCAGATTAGAGCACATTCTGTTCAGTGTGCAAAGTTGCAGATTAGCAGCACATTCTTTTTAGTGTGCAAAGTTGCAGATTAGAGCACATTCTGTTTAGTGTGCAAAGTTGCAGATTAGCAGCACATTCTGTTTACTGTGCAAAGTTTCAGAATAGGAAAACATTCTGTTAAGTCTTCAAACTGTAAAATATCAAAGTCACATATTCCATTCACTGTGCGTCGCCGCAGTTAAGAAGCAAATTCTGTTTACTGTGCAAAGTTTCAGAATAGGAAAACATTCTGTTAAGTCTTCAAACTGTAAAATATCACAGTCACATATTCCATTCACTGTGCGTCGCCGCAGTTAAGAAGCAAATTCTGTTTACTGTGCAAAGTTTCAGAATAGGAAAACATTCTGTTAAGTCTTCAAACTGTAAAATATCAAAGTCACATATTCCATTCACTGTGCGTCGCCGCAGTTAAGAAGCAAATTCTGTTTACTGTGCAAAGTTTCAGAATAGGAAAACATTCTGTTAAGTCTTCAAACTGTAAAATATCAAAGTCACATATTCCATTCACTGTGCGTCGCCGCAGTTAAGAAGCAAATTCTGTTTACTGTGCAAAGTTTCAGAATAGGAAAACATTCTGTTAAGTCTTCAAACTGTAAAATATCAAAGTCACATATTCCATTCACTGTGCGTCGCCGCAGTTAAGAAGCAAATTCTGTTTACTGTGCAAAGTTTCAGAATAGGAAAACATTCTGTTAAGTCTTCAAACTGTAAAATATCAAAGTCACATATTCCATTCACTGTGCGTCGCCGCAGTTAAGAAGCAAATTCTGTTTACTGTGCAAAGTTTCAGAATAGGAAAACATTCTGTTAAGTCTTCAAACTGTAAAATATCAAAGTCACATATTCCATTCACTGTGCGTCGCCGCAGTTAAGAAGCAAATTCTGTTTACTGTGCAAAGTTTCAGAACAGGAAAACATTCTGTTAAGTCTTCAAACTGTAAAATATCAAAGTCACATATTCCATTCACTGTGCGTCGCCGCAGTTAAGAAGCAAATTCTGTTTACTGTGCAAAGTTTCAGAATAGGAAAACATTCTGTTAAGTCTTCAAACTGTAAAATATCAAAGTCACATATTCCATTCACTGTGCGTCGCCGCAGTTAAGAAGCAAATTCTGTTTACTGTGCAAAGTTTCAGAATAGGAAAACATTCTGTTAAGTCTTCAAACTGTAAAATATCAAAGTCACATATTCCATTCACTGTGCGTCGCCGCAGTTAAGAAGCAAATTCTGTTTTCTGTGCAAAGTTTCAGAATAGGAAAACATTCTGTTAAGTCTTCAAACTGTAAAATATCACAGTCACATATTCCATTCACTGTGCGTCGCCGCAGTTAAGAAGCAAATTCTGTTTACTGTGCAAAGTTTCAGAATAGGAAAACATTCTGTTAAGTCTTCAAACTGTAAAATATCACAGTCACATATTCCATTCACTGTGCGTCGCCGCAGTTAAGAAGCAAATTCTGTTTACTGTGCAAAGTTTCAGAATAGGAAAACATTCTGTTAAGTCTTCAAACTGTAAAATATCAAAGTCACATATTCCATTCACTGTGCGTCGCCGCAGTTAAGAAGCAAATTCTGTTTACTGTGCAAAGTTGCAGATTTGCAGCACATATTCCGTGTAATATGAAGAAGGCGGGTAAAAAGGGACGGGGAAGTGGACGTGATCCTGATAGTTCAGGGCGCGGGTCAGGACGCGTAGAAACTGCGCCTGGTGCCAGAGCACAAGACAGAAAGACATCCACCATACCTAGCTTCATGTCTCATTTTACAGGGCGTCGCAGGACATCACTCTCGAGGTCCGACCACTGCGAACAGGTGGTCGGTTGGATGTCAGCTGATACTGCTTCCAGTCGGTTAAGCACCACCCTGTCTTCCACCAAGTCCACTCTCAGTAGCCAAGAGTCTGGTCAACATAATCCTCACTCTGATCATCCTTCCTCCCACCATAGAGGATCTGGTCAAAGAAGTGATCCCACACTGGGATATAGTGAGGAGCTCGTCTCATCACCAATCATTAATTTGAACCTCTCTCCAAGCACGCTTGCAGAGGAACATGACATCTTGTGCCCTGATTCACAACCTCTAGAGGGTACCCAATCACAAGAAGATGACAGAGGTGAACGGAATTTAAGGTCAAAGGAAGTGGATGATGATGATGATGAGACACAGTTGCCATTAAATCAACCACTATTACTGTCTGAAGACCTTGATGAGGAGGATGATATACAGTTGTCAATGACTGAGTATGTGGTGGGATCAAGACATGAGGAGGATGATCAGAGTGAGGAAGTGGAGGAGGACTTGGTGGACGATGAGGTGACTGACCCCACCTGGGAAGGTGTAGAGCCGAGCGATGACAGCAGTCCTGAGGGTGAGCCATCTGCAGCACCGCAACAGGCTGGAAGAGGCAGTGGTGTGGCTACAGAAAGAAGGCGGACCGCACCAAACCGGCCCGCAAATGTTCCACGGAGCACCCCCTTGCGTAAATCTCCCTTGCCAAGGGGTAGGTGTTCCGCGGTATGGCGTTTTTTTAAGGAAAGTGCGGACGACAAAAGAATTGTAGTTTGCAACCTGTGCCACACCAGAATGAGCCGAGGCATGAACACTAGAAACCTCACCACCACCAGCATGATCCGACACATGGCATCCAAGCACCGTAATAAGTGGGAGGAACGCCTGGATCGCCCATCTGTGTCTGCAGGCCACACCACTGCCTCCTCTTCCCCTGTTTTCGGTGACGGCCAATCGCCTGTCGAAGGCGCAGGCCCGCATACCTCCCGCCCTGCACCTGTACCATCTGAAGCACCATCAGCGACCACATCCACTTCCCTGTCCCAGCACAGCGTCCAAATGTCGTTACCCCAGGCATTTGAGCGCAAGCGAAAATACCCAGCCACCCACCTACAGGCCATAGCACTAACCTCACACCTTTCCAAATTACTGGCCATCGAAATGCTGCCATTTAGGCTTGTGGAGACTGAGTACTTCCGCAGCCTGATGGCAGCAGCTGTCCCTCGGTACGCGGTCCCCAGCCGCCACTACTTTTCCCGGTGTGCCGTCCCCGCATTACACCACCATGTGTCCCGTAACATCACCCGTGCCCTGACCAACGCAGTTACTGGGAAGGTCCACTTAACGACTGACACATGGACAAGTGCTTGTGGCCAGGGACGCTACATTTCCCTGACGGCACACTGGGTGAATGTCGTGGAGGCTGGGAGCGACTCGGACCCTGGGATGGCACAGGTGCTACCCACGCCGAGGATTGCGGGCCCTACCTCCATCAGGGTTTCCGTCAGCACCTACGTTATTGGCTCCTCCTCCTCCGTTTCCACCTCCGAATTCTCTGCGCGCAGCGCCACTCACCCATCAGCCGGTAGCTGGAAGCAGTGTAGCACTGCAGTGGGGAAGCGTCAACAGGCCGTGCTGAAGCTGATCTGCCTTGGGGACAAACAGCACACGGCCTCAGAGCTGTTGCAGGGGATTAGTCACCAGACCGAGCAGTGGCTCTCGCCACTCAACCTGCAACCAGGCATGGTTGTGTGTGATAATGGGCGTAACTTGGTGGCGGCTTTGGAGCTCGGCAAGCTCACACACGTACCATGCCTAGCGCATGTATTTAATTTAGTGGTTCAGCGATTTCTAAAAACCTACCCCAATTTTCATGATCTCTTGACCAAGGTGCGCCGCGTGTGTGCACATTTCCGTAAGTCATCTACAGCTTCAGCCGGCCTGTTGAAGCTGCAGCAGCGCTTACAATTGCCAGCTCACCGGCTGCTGTGTGACGTGAGCACGCGCTGGAACTCCACCTTCCACATGTTGGCCCGGCTTTGTGAGCAGCAGAGGGCAGTAGTGGAGTACCAGCTGTTACACGGTCGTCGCCTCTCCGTTCAACTTCCTCTAATCAGAAGTGAGGAGTGGGAATGGATGTCAGACCTCTGTGAGGTTTTACGCAATTTTGAGGAATCGACACAGATGGTGAGCGGCGATAACGCTATTATCAGTGTAACCATCCCACTTCTGTGTCTACTGAAACGCTCGCTGCTCACAATTAAAACCGACGCTTTGCATGTGGAAGAGGTGGAAATGGGGGAGGAAGAGCTTACACAAGGTGATAGCCAGATCACCCTCACTTCGTCTTCTCAGCGACAATTGGAGGAGGCGGAGGAGGAGGAGGAGGAAGACACGGTTGCCTCCGCTACAGAGGGTAGCCATGGAACTTTAGTTCCATCTCTTCAGCGTGGGTGGGCAGAAGAGGAGGAAGAGGATGAGGAGATTGAGAGTCATCCTCCTGGTGAGGACAGCGAAATCTTGCCTGTTGGTACTCTGGCACACATGGCTGACTTTATGTTAGGCTGCCTTTCCCGTGACCCACGCGTTATACGCATTTTAGACAACACGGATTACTGGGTGTTCACCCTTCTGGACCCCCGCTACAAAGAGAATTTCTCATCTCTCATTCCTCCGGTGGAGAGGACAAGCAAAATGGTGCAATACCAGAAGGTTCTTGTTGAAAAATTGCTCCAAAATTTTCCATCTGACAACGCTGGCGGCAGAGTACGTGCTACCTTGGCCAACAGAGAAGGGGAGAAAAGGGGAGCACACAGCAGTTCCGACAAAGGCAGGGCAACACTCTCCAAGGCGTGGGACACCTTCATGACACCCCGCCAGCACCCTCACCCTGATGCGCAGCCTAGTGTCACAAGGAGGGAAAAGTTTTGGAAGATGGTGAAGGAGTACGTAGCAGACCGTGTCAGCGTCCTCAATGATCCCTCTGTGCCTTACAACTACTGGGTGTCCAAGCTGGACACGTGGTATGAACTGGCACTCTACGCCTTGGAGGTGCTGGCCTGCCCTGCCGCCAGCATTCTGTCTGAGCGGGTATTTAGTGCTGCTGGTGGCATCATAACAGATAAGCGTATCCGCCTTTCCACCGAAAATGCTGATAGGTTGACACTTATAAAAATGAACAAGGCCTGGATTTCCCCTGACTTCTCCACTCCACTGGAGGAAAGCCCCGGAGGAACATAAAGTGACTTTATATATGTTATTTACAATGATGGGAATACTCTGTATTCCCATTCACCCCTTCCACCCAAAAAACGGGTATATGGTTGACTCTTAATCTTCTCATCCTCCTCCTCCTCTTCCATATGCCCTGTGATATAATTTTTATATAGGGCCAGCTCACCAGCGGGCCCTGTTTGACAATTTTTGTATAGGTCAGCTCACCAGCGGGCCTTCTCATATAATGTTTTATTGGGTCAGCTCTCTAGCGGGCCCTCTCATATAATGTTTTATAGCGTCAGCTCACTAGCGGGCCTTCGCATATAATGTTTAGGATGGTCAGCTCCGCAGCAGACCCTCACCCATAATGTTTTGGATGGTCGGCTCAGCGCACGTTTCCCTCTTAATCATGGCCCCAGTTCAGAAAAATCGAGGAAATTTTTGGGAGAATTTGCCTTTGCGCACGTTTCCCTCTTAATCATGGCCTCAGTTCAGAAAAATCAAGGAAATTTTTGGGAGAATCTGCCTCTGCGCACGTTTCCCTCTTAATCATGGCCTCAGTTCAGAAAAATCAAGGAAATTTGTGGGAGAATTTGCCTCTGCGCACGTTTCCCTCTTAATCATGGCCTCAGTTCAGAAAAATCAAGGAATTTTTTGGGAGAATTTGACTCTGCGCACGTTTCCCTCTTAATCATGGCCTCAGTTCAGAAAAATCGAGGAAATTTTTGGGAGAATTTGCAGATGATATACAAGTAAATATACAGCAAATACTGTTTGGTAACAATTTTTCGCCTAAAGTCGTTTTTATCTTCCTTTTTGTGTGTTTTACGGTCAGTCTGTAAAAATGGCGTACTACGGGCGAAAGATCGTTCCCAGCAGCAATGTTGGAGTCCAAGATGCATCCAGACATCCTCCCTATGCTGTCCCTGAACCATTTCTGTGGTGTTTCCATCATTTTCTGCCCTTTTCCTATGGACCAGGCACCCTCCCCTCATCAGAGCAGGGGGTGCCTGGTGTAATGCTCGAGTCCTCCCATTAACTTCAATGGGGCTCTGGTGCTCGGCCGAGCACTCGAGCCTCCGGGGGTGCTCGGTCAGAGCACCCGAACACCCGAGCATTGGGGTGCTCGCTCATCACTAATTGCTACCCCTCAGAACAAAAAAGATATTCACACCTCTGTCCTTTAGTTGAGTTTTGAATTAACTCTTTGAGTCCCGTCCAGCATCAGTACTATAACTAGGGTGTTAATAAGTACAAGTCTACACAAGTGTTATGATCACACAGAACAGCTTTCAAATAAAGTCACTAATGCTGGTCATGATTTTTAGATTAGCTAACTAGATTTCTTTAGTTGTAAATTGCTATCACTTGGATCACTGCAAATGGCAGATGAAGCTATCCGCTTCAAAGGCAGTTGTGTATTCCTGCTATGGATTTTATCAAATTATTAGCTGTCTCATTTCCGTTCTAAAAGCTAAACTGATTTTGTGCATTCCCAGATGTCCCACCCCATCAGCATCCACAGAACAATACGCCTAACGCGTTTCGTACATGAGTCGGGCTTCTGAGGCAAATAACGCTTACCGGGAAAAACAGGATTTAAATACACTATGTCTAAAGGAATTCAACTTATGGTGTATCAAATACGTCATAACTGAGGAAAGACATCACCAATCAAGCACAAAAAAGTACATATCAGTGAAGATTTACTGACTATGTAATGTCATCATTAGAAAAATAATGGATTACAAAACTGGATCGATACAAAGTCAAAATTACATTATAAGAGTCTGATAAATATAATTCTAGATTATAGCCTATATATTTATTAAAGGGATAGTAAAGGCTGCATTTAACAATGTTTAATATTGTAGTTATTAAAAAAAATAAATGAATTGATGTATCTCCAGTCTCTCAAACATGTATAGTTTGAGAGATATACGTTTCTAAAGTTAACCCCTCCCGCCCCTTTCACAGACATCAGACAATGTGGTTTATGCGTGATAAAGAGCTGATAAAGTGGAGATATCTTCTCCAGTGATATCACTTCTCCATTTCCTATGTTGTTCTATGGAGACAATGCACTAAGATCTCTAAAGTTGGAGAAATCGTAGTGCATAGGCTCCATAGAATAACATAGGAATTGCAGAAGTGATATCACTGGAGAAGTCACTTCTACTTTATCACACCTTAGATCATAACCCCCATTGTATTCCTACAATGAGAGATTCCAGATCCGTAAAAATTATATTGGCATTATGATTATTTTGACCACCGGACTGCATGACATAAGGTTGATTATAATATTAAAAAACAAACAAAACAAATCATATAAAGAAAAACACAAAAGAGGGTGCCTGATGGTGCCTGTTATCTTTTAAACAGGAGCCTTATTAGTAACCAAAGTTGTACTCACAAAAGTGGTGGTTGTGGTAGGGCATATGCCCAAACACAAAAAATCAGGCTTACAGAGAAATTGTCCTGTCTCTGTTCAGGCGACCTTGGTTTCAAATTACATGGTCCACAAAATGCTGCTTAGTCGTCTTCAAAATATATATATATATTTTTTTTTAATTCAATGTTTATTAGGTTTTCACAATAGTTGTGGGATACAGAAAAAAGAGAAAGGGAGGGGGGTACAAAGAATAAATGAACAAACAGACTAACAAACAAAGACAAAGAATAGGCCCCGAGTGATAGACAGTAGAGGAAAAGAAAGAGAAGGGAGAGAAGAGGAGCATGACAAGGCGAAATTGTTTTCCAGTGACATGCAATGTGGCACCTAGTCATAGCACAAACTCGAAATAACAACTTATTAGCAGATGGAGATAAAAAGGGATGTTGAGAAGATTGTTAAGCAAAGCGGTCCAAGGATCCAAAGTTAGTACAACCCCTATAGCTTTGCTCAAAAGACCAAAAACATATGACCACAAAGCTGCCACCGGGGGGCAGGACCAGCACATGTGGAGATAAGTGCCATCTAAGCCGCATCCCCTATAACACAGTTGGGAGGCAGCAGGAATAAATCTGTGCAATCTAGTCAGGCTATAGTACCAGGAGATAAGACTTTGCAGGCATTTTCTTTGATTTTGGTACATGGCGTTAAGCTATGGAAATTGAGCATAATGGTATTCCACTCCTCAAAGTCCAGAGATTCACTGAAATCCTCTTCCCAGAAAACCCGATAGGGCGGGGACTGGGAAAAAAGCACTGTCAAGAGATGAGAGTAGAGACTAGAAATAGCACCTCTCCTATGCAGTAGGGTAGAACACAGTAATTCAAACAAGGTACTCAAACCAGGTGGAGACGCTTTAAAATAAGTTACAGCAGAGTGTCGAATCTGAATAAAACGATAATGTTCAGAAGATGGAGCACCATATCTTACACGGAATTGATCCCAAGACATAAGAGTCATTCCCATATACAGATCCGAAACAAGTGTAATCCTAGAGTCATGCCACCATTGAAAGCTTGTCAGGATCAATACTGGATGGAAGTCCTTATTACCAAGGAGAGGGTATAGTTTTTAAGCTGCGGCACGAAGGCAATCCTTCAGTTTGCACTGCCACCATAACGAGAGAGTGTGCGATACAGACAGGCTTTTAACAAGAGAACTCAGAGGTCGGGGAGGCAACCACAAAAGATCAGAAGCAGGGGGGGCAGAACAGAGAACTATCTCCATACCCACTCAACGTGGAACGTTAAAAGTGAGGTGGAATTGAGTAGCTTTAGCCAGCTGAGCACCCTTGCAGTAAGACCACAGGTGTGGCACCAACAGATCACCCACTGATTTATGTTGGTGAAGGAGACTGGCAGCAAGCCAGGGTTTTTTAGATGCCCAAATGAAGCGAAAGATGTGCCTTTGGTGGTCACAAATATCTTTCCGAAGAGGGAGAATTGGTAAGGAGCGAAAAAGATATAGTAGTTTAGGAAGAAGGGTAATTTTGACCGCTGATATCCTACCAAACTAGGACATATGGTAGGTGTTCCAGCATTCCAGGTCTGCATGAAGTGATTTCAAGAGGGGCACATAGTTTGCCTTATATAAAGAGGATCTATAAGTAGTAAGATGAATACCCAGAGAACAGACAGAGTCAGGGCTCCACCGAAAATCAAAATGAAGTGCCAGCAACTTTTGCATAGGTTTTGGCAAAGAAACATTAAGGGCTTCACATTTAGAGTGGTTGATCCGAAAACCTGAAAAGCTAGAGAAGTCAGAAAGAATGGAGTAAAGATAAGGTAAAGAAGTGAGCGAAGAGGTGACCGTAAGAAGGGTATCATCCGCGAACAAGTTCATTTTGAAATCATAGAGCCAATCCTAACACCACCAGAAGATGAAACTTTGCGCCCAACATAGAGCGACGCATAAAAAGAGGCAAAAGACGAAACAATTTGCGACATTTTATACGTCAGGGAACTAGAAAGTTGCAAAATCGCTCGTACGGTAGGAGACTTGTTGCCTCAATTTTGCTGCGAGCATCGCATCACGTTTATCACATTTTCAGAAAAAGAGTTGAAGAGTCCACTGAAGCACAGTAAGCGTTTCCTTCGATAAGAGTAAATTGAGTTCACCTCTGAGATAGGTGAGTCTAAGAAAATTACAGGAAGTAGGATCATGTTTATGCAACACCTCAGCTTTGTGTAAAAGAGATGCAAGTCGATCCCTCTCCACTTTTCTAGCATGCTTTAGACACGAGGCTGTTGCTATAAGTTTACCATGCATGACTGCCTTATGGTCAGTCCACAGAGTCCCAGCTGAAATCTCGGGGGAGTTGTTGAGGGTAAAATATTCCTCCAAAGCTAGAGCGAGGTCTGATTTAATGGAAGGATCAAGCAATAGAAGTCATTGAATCTCCAAGCAGTAGAAGTCGGAGAGCAGAAAAGATCGACATAGGAGCATTCCACAATCGCATGGTCTGACCATGTGAGATCATGGATCTTAGATGAGCGGAGCCAGTCAATAAGCAGGTGGTTAGAAAAGATATAGTCTAATCTAGAATAATGCCCATGCGGATGAGAAATAAAGGTATAGTCACGAACACCCGGATTCAGGAGGCGCCAACAGTCGAGTAGTTTGTGAGTAGAAATCAGAGAGGTAAGGTGTTTAGACTTTGGAGGTAAAGAGCACCCTCGAGGGGGTGCAGAGCAATCTAGGATCAGATGCATCAAAGCATTAAAGTCTCCACCTACAATGACGGGAGAGGTCGGTACTAGTGATGAGCGAGCACCCCAATGCTCGGGTGTTCGGGTGCTCTAACCGAGCACCCCCTGAGGCTCGAGTGCTCGGCCGAGCACCCGAGCCCCATTGAAGTCAATGGGAGGACTCGAGCATTACACCAGGCACCCCCTGCTCTGATGAGGGGAGGGTGCCTGGTCCATAGGAAAAGGGCAGAAAAGGATGGAAACACCACAGAAATGGTTCAGGGACAGCATAGGGAGGATGTCTGGATGCATCTTGGACTCCAACATCGCTGCTGGGAACGATCTTTCGCCCGTAGTACGCCATTTTTACAGACTGACCATAAAACACACAAAAAGGAAAATAAAAACGACTTTAGGCGAAAAATTGTTACCAAACAATATTTGCTGTATATTTACTTGTATATCATCTGCAAATTCTCCCAAAAATTTCCTTGGTTTTCGGAAGTGAGGCCATGATTAAGAGGGAAACGTGCGCAGAGGCAAATTCTCCCAAAAATTTCCTTGATTTTCAGAACTGAGGCCATGATTAAGAGGGAAACGTGCACAGAAGCAAATTCTCCCAAAAATTTCCTTGATTTTATTGAACTGAGGCCATGATTAAGAGGGAAACGTGCGCTGAGCCGACCATCTAAAACATTATGGGTGAGGGTCTGCTGCAGAGCTGACCATCCTAAACATTATATGCGAAGGCCCGCTAGTGAGCTGACGCTATAAAACATTATATGAGAGGGCCCGCTAGAGAGCTGACCCAATAAAACATTATATGAGAAGGCCCGCTGGTGAGCTGACCTATATAAAAATTGTCAAAAAGGGCCCGCTGGTGAGCTGGCCCTATATAAAAATTATATCACAGGGCCCGCTGGTGAGCTGGCCCTATATAAAAATTATATCCCAGGGCATATGGAAGAGGAGGAGGAGGATGAGAAGATTAAGAGTCAACCATATACCCGTTTTTTGGGTGGAAGGGGTGAATGGGAATACAGAGTATTCCCATCATTGTAAATAACATATATAAAGTGAGTTTATGTTCCCCCGGGGCTTTCCTCCAGTGGAGTGGAGAAGTCAGGGGAAATCCAGGCCTTGTTCATTTTTATAAGTGTCAACCTATCAGCATTGTCGGTGGAAAGGCGGATACGCTTATCTGTTATGATGCCACCAGCAGCACTAAATACCCGCTCAGACAGAACGCTGGCGGCAGGGCAGGCCAGCACCTCCAAGGCATAGAGTGCCAGTTCATACCACGTGTCCAGCTTGGACACCCAGTAGTTGTAAGGCACAGAGGGATCATTGAGGACGCTGACACGGTCTGCTACGTACTCCTTCACCATCTTCCAAAACTTTTCCCTCCTTGTGACACTAGGCTGCGCATCAGGGTGAGGGTGCTGGCGGGGTGTCATGAAGGTGTCCCACGCCTTGGAGAGTGTTGCCCTGCCTTTCTCGGAACTGCTGTGTGCTCCCCTTTTCTCCCCTTCTCGGTTGGCCAAGGTAGCACGTACTCTGCCGCCAGCGTTGTCAGATGGAAAATTTTGGAGCAATTTTTCAACAAGAACCTTCTGGTATTGCACCATTTTGCTTGTCCTCTCCACCGGAGGAATGAGAGATGAGAAATTCTCTTTGTAGCGGGGGTCCAGAAGGGTGAACACCCAGTAATCCGTGTTGTCTAAAATGCGTGTAACGCGTGGGTCACGGGAAAGGCAGCCTAACATAAAGTCAGCCATGTGTGCCAGAGTACCAACAGGCAAGATTTCGCTGTCCTCACCAGGAGGATGACTCTCAATCTCCTCATCCTCTTCCTCCTCTTCTGCCCACCCACGCTGAAGAGATGGAACTAAAGTTCCATGGCTACCCTCTGTAGCGGAGACAACCGTGTCTTCCTCCTCCTCCTCCTCCTCCTCCTCCTCCTCCGCCTCCTCCAATTGTCGCTGAGAAGACGAAGTGAGGGTGCTCTGGCTATCACCTTGTGTAAGCTCTTCCTCCCCCATTTCCACCTCTTCCACATGCAAAGCGTCGGTTTTAATTGTGAGCAGCGAGCGTTTCAGTAGACACAGAAGTGGGATGGTTACACTGATAATAGCGTTATCGCCGCTCACCATCTGTGTCGATTCCTCAAAATTGCGTAAAACCTCACAGAGGTCTGACATCCATTCCCACTCCTCACTTCTGATTACAGGAAGTTGAACGGAGAGGCGACGACCGTGTAACAGCTGGTACTCCACTACTGCCCTCTGCTGCTCACAAAGCCGGGCCAACATGTGGAAGGTGGAGTTCCAGCGCGTGCTCACGTCACACAGCAGCCGGTGAGCTGGCAATTGTAAGCGCTGCTGCAGCTTCAACAGGCCGGCTGAAGCTGTTGATGACTTACGGAAATGTGCACACACGCGGCGCACCTTGGTCAAGAGATCATGCACATCGGGGTAGGTTTTTAGAAATCGCTGCACCACTAAATTAAATACATGCGCTAGGCATGGTACGTGTGTGAGCTTGCCGAGCTCCAAAGCCGCCACCAAGTTACGCCCATTATCACACACAACCATGCCTGGTTGCAGGTTGAGTGGCGAGAGCCACTGCTCGGTCTGGTGACTAATCCCCTGCAACAGCTCTGAGGCCGTGTGCTGTTTGTCCCCAAGGCAGATCAGCTTCAGCACGGCCTGTTGACGCTTCCCCACTGCAGTGCTACACTGCTTCCAGCTACTGGCTGATGGGGGAGTGGCGGTGTGTGTAGAGAATTCGGAGGTGGAAACGGAGGAGGAGGAGCCAATAACGTAGGTGCTGGTGGAAACCCTGATGGAGGTAGGGCCCGCAATCCTCGGCGTGGGTAGCACCCGTGCCATCCCAGGGTCCGAGTCGCTCCCAGCCTCCACGACATTCACCCAGTGTGCCGTCAGGGAAATGTAGCGTCCCTGGCCACAAGCACTTGTCCATGTGTCAGTCGTTAAGTGGACCTTCCCAGTAACTGCGTTGGTCAGGGCACGGGTGATGTTACGGGACACATGGTGGTGTAATGCGGGGATGGCACACCGGGAAAAGTAGTGGCGGCTGGGGACCGCGTACCGAGGGACAGCTGCTGCCATCAGGCTGCGGAAGGACTCAGTGTCCACAAGCCTAAATGGCAGCATTTCGATGGCCAGTAATTTGGAAAGGTGTGAGGTTAGTGCTATGGCCTGTGGGTGGGTGGCTGGGTACTTTCTCTTGCGCTCAAATGCCTGGGGTAACGACATTTGGACGCTGTGCTGGGACAGGGAAGTGGATGTGGTCGCTGATGGTGCTTCAGATGCTACAGGTGCAGGGCGGGAGGTATGCGGGCCTGCGCCTTCGACAGGCGATTGGCCGGCACCGAAAACAGGGGAAGAGGAGGCAGTGGTGTGGCCTGCAGACACAGATGGGCGATCCAGGCGTTCCTCCCACTTACTACGGTGCTTGGATGCCATGTGTCGGATCATGCTGGTGGTGGTGAGGTTTCTAGTGTTCATGCCTCGGCTCATTCTGGTGTGGCACAGGTTGCAAACTACAATTCTTTTGTCGTCCGCACTTTCCTTAAAAAAACGCCATACCGCGGAACACCTACCCCTTGGCAAGGTAGATTTACGCAAGGGGGTGCTCCGTGGAACATTTGCGGGCCGGTTTGGTGCGGTCCGCCTTCTTTCTGTAGCCACACCACTGCCTCTTCCAGCCTGTTGCGGTGCTGCAGATGGCTCACCCTCAGGACTGCTGTCATCGCTCGGCTCTACACCTTCCCAGGTGGGGTCAGTCACCTCATCGTCCACCAAGTCCTCCTCCACTTCCTCACTCTGATCATCCTCCTCAAGTCTTGATCCCACCACATACTCAGTCATTGACAACTGTATAACATTCTCCTCAACAAGGTCTTGAGACGGAAATAGTGGTTGATTTAATGGCAACTGTGTCTCATCATCATCATCATCATCATCCACTACTTCCTTTGACCTTAAATGCCGTTCACATCTGTCATCTTCTTGTGATTGGGTAGCCTCTAGAGGTTGTGAATCAGGGCACAAGATGTCATGTTCCTCTGCAAGCGTGCTTGGAGAGAGGGTCAAATGAAGGATTGGTGATGAGACGAGCTCCTCACTATATCCCAGTGTGGGATCACTTCTTTGACCAGACCGTGTATGGTGGGAGGAAGGATGATCAGAGTGAGGATTATGTTGACCAGACTCTTGGCTACTGAGAGTGGACTTGGTGGAAGACAGGGTGGTGCTTAACCGACTGGAAGCAGTATCAGCTGTCATCCAACCGACCACCTGTTCGCAGTGGTCGGACCTCGAGAGTGATGTCCTGCGACGCCCTGTAAAATTACACATGAAGCTAGGTATGGTGGATGTCTTTCTTTCTTGTGCTCTGGCACCAGGCACAGTTTCTCCGCGTCCTGACCCGCGCCCTGAACTTTCAGGATCACGTCCACTTCCCCGTCCCTTTTTACCCGCCTTCTTCATCTTACACAGAATATGTGACTTTAATATTTGAGTTTGAAAACTTAACAGTATTTCTTATTATTCTGCAACTCTGCAGAGTACACAGAATAGGCTGCTAAACTGCGGTGAAACACACTGAATGGAATATGTGACTTTAATATTTGAGTTTGAAAACTTAACAGTATTTCTTATTATTCTGCAACTGTACAGAGTACACAGAATAGGCTGTTAAACGGCGGTGAAACACACTGAATGGAATATGTGACTTTAATATTTGAGTTTGAAAACTTAACAGTATTTCTTATTATTCTGCAACTCTGCAGAGTACACAGAATAGGCTGCTAAACTGCGGTGAAACACACTGAATGGAATATGTGAGTTTAATATTTGAGTTTGAAAACTTAACAGTATTTCTTATTATTCTGCAACTGTACAGAGTACACAGAATAGGCTGTTAAACGGCGGTGAAACACACTGAATGGAATATGTGACTTTAATATTTGAGTTTGAAAACTTAACAGTATTTCTTATTATTCTGCAACTGTACAGAGTACACAGAATAGGCTGTTAAACGGCGGTGAAACACACTGAATGGAATATGTGACTTTAATATTTGAGTTTGAAAACTTAACAGTATTTCTTATTATTCTGCAACTGTACAGAGTACACAGAATAGGCTGTTAAACGGCGGTGAAACACACTGAATGGAATATGTGACTTTAATATTTGAGTTTGAAAACTTAACAGTATTTCTTATTATTCTGCAACTGTACAGAGTACACAGAATAGGCTGTTAAACGGCGGTGAAACACACTGAATGGAATATGTGACTTTAATATTTGAGTTTGAAAACTTAACAGTATTTCTTATTATTCTGCAACTGTACAGAGTACACAGAATAGGCTGTTAAACGGCGGTGAAACACACTGAATGGAATATGTGACTTTAATATTTGAGTTTGAAAACTTAACAGTATTTCTTATTATTCTGCAACTGTACAGAGTACACAGAATAGGCTGTTAAACGGCGGTGAAACACACTGAATGGAATATGTGACTTTAATATTTGAGTTTG
This sequence comes from Rhinophrynus dorsalis, assembly GCA_037306005.1. Taxonomy (NCBI): domain Eukaryota; kingdom Metazoa; phylum Chordata; class Amphibia; order Anura; family Rhinophrynidae; genus Rhinophrynus; species Rhinophrynus dorsalis. The sequence continues at coordinate 119,210,991 of CM074722.1, forward strand.
AAAACTTAACAGTATTTCTTATTATTCTGCAACTGTACAGAGTACACAGAATAGGCTGTTAAACGGCGGTGAAACACACTGAATGGAATATGTGACTTTAATATTTGAGTTTGAAAACTTAACAGTATTTCTTATTATTCTGCAACTGTACAGAGTACACAGAATAGGCTGTTAAACGGCGGTGAAACACACTGAATGGAATATGTGACTTTAATATTTGAGTTTGAAAACTTAACAGTATTTCTTATTATTCTGCAACTGTACAGAGTACACAGAATAGGCTGTTAAACGGCGGTGAAACACACTGAATGGAATATGTGACTTTAATATTTGAGTTTGAAAACTTAACAGTATTTCTTATTATTCTGCAACTGTACAGAGTACACAGAATAGGCTGTTAAACGGCGGTGAAACACACTGAATGGAATATGTGACTTTAATATTTCAGTTTGAAAACTTAACAGTATTTCTTATTATTCTGCAACTCTGCAGAGTACACAGAAAAGGCTGCTAAACTGCGGTGAAACACACTGAATGGAATATGTGACTTTAATATTTGAGTTTGAAAACTTAACAGTATTTCTTATTATTCTGCAACTCTGCACAGTACACAGAATAGGCTGCTAAACGGCGGTGAAACACACTGAATGGAATATGTGACTTTGATATTTTAGTTTGAAGACTTAACAGTATTTCTTCCTATTCTGCAACTCTGCACAGTACACAGAATAGGCTGCTAAACTGCGGCGAAGCACACTGAATGGAATATGTGACTTTGATATTTTAGTTTGAAGACTTAACAGTATTTCTTATTATTCTGCAACTCTGCACAGTACACAGAATAGGCTGCTAAACGGCGGTGAAACACACTGAATGGAATATGTGACTTTGATATTTTAGTTTGAAGACTTAACAGTATTTCTTCCTATTCTGCAACTCTGCACAGTACTCAGAATGTGCTGCTAAACTGCGGCGACGCACACTGAATGGAATACGTGACTTTGATATTTTAGTTTGAAGACTTAACAGAATGTGCTCTAATCTGCAACTTTGCACACTAAACAGAATGTGCTCTAATCTGCAACTTTGCACACTAAACAGAATGTGCTCTAATCTGCAACTTTGCACACTAAACAGAATGTGCTCTAATCTGCAACTGTGCACACTAAACAGAATGTGCTCTAATCTGCAACTTTTCACACTAAACAGAATATTTTTTTTTTTTTTTTTTTGTTTTTTTCCCCCCACACACAATATAACCTGCTGCCCCCACACACAGTAGTCCTAAAAAGGACTTTTGGTTCTTTTTTGTCACAATTTTTTTTTTTCCTCCCTACACTGCCTTTCCCTTCCTATCCTCAGCTCTCCCTGGCTCAGACTGAGCCGAACTCGATGGTCAGGTGCTATACAGCACCTGACCACGGGTTCTGGCCAGCCAATCAGTGTAATGCCAGCAGCCAACATGGCTGCTGGCATTACACCGATGTCAGAGCCTCCCTGCACGTTTATTGGCTGCGCAGCAGCCGCAAAACGTGCGGGGAGGAGACCCGAACATGGCGGGCGAGCACATGCGGTACTCGTACGAGTACCGCCATGTGCCGAGCAGAGCGATGCTCGAGCCGATCCAAGCATCGGCCGAGCATGCTCGCTCAACACTAATCCTCACCCCTTCTTTCTATACTCTTCCTTACTATCCTTACCCCTTCTTTCTATACTCTTCCTTACTATCCCCACCCCTTCTTTCTCTCTCCCTGGCCTCTTCTATACTCTTCCTTACTATTCCCATCTCCTTCTTTCTATCTCCCTGACCTTCCATGTGCAAATTCATCTCTCTCATGAATCTCAGTACATCCTGTGTAATGTTCAGGCATTTTGCTGTCAGCTGTAGCAGGTAACTTTGTACCTCACTGTTTAACGCTTACCGGGCTCTCTATTGCCTCACCCTAAGGCGTAGCCTTGGCATCTCCAACAATGCCATGCATTGTAATAACTGAGATCCTGACCTTCTCATCTCTGCCCCACCCTGACTCCGTAAACACACTAGGAATTTCAATGATCTGCAGCAAAACTGGGAAAGAAGGGCCAGTCCCACCTTCTGCTAAAGCAAACTACTCAGATTAACTCAATCAGTACTACTATCAATGTGCACAAATTAAAGGAGTAGTGCTAATATTATCACAATTAATGTTTATTAATAAAACACAAACATATTCCAAAGAAAATAACAAATGATAATACAGCAAAGGAAAATATTTTCCAGAGCAACAGGGAAATATTTACATAGGCAAATGCTGAGCAATTTAGGCACAATCTTAATGTACCATAAGTAACCGTTATTTAAATTAGACTTTTAACCCTTCAATGATACAGTTGTCTTTAATCCGGTGTTAAAGCGTTGTAGACCCCTCTATCATCAAAGAGGTTAAAAGCCAAATTTCAATCCATGGGAAAGTTTATTTGGTACCTATTGTTAATCTGACCAAATCTCCATGAGTATTGAATTTCATCTGCAGGGCTACACATGAACCAGTGCAACCCTGCAGCGTGTGTTTTTCATTATTTAAAATGGGGAATTGGTGACATTACCTGTGGTACGGTTGGTTTCCTCCAGAATTGCTCTGTCATTTGCAAATATCTCATGGTTATAAAACCATAGGAGAAAAATAAAAATCCCCTTTGATTTAACCCTTTGAGTGCCACTTGGGTGTCCAACGAGGAGAAATCATACTTAAGTCTTGTTTAACCCCTTAAGTACCAGCAGTCCCTGGATACGATCACTCTGGTCTTGGAGCGGTAAATTTCAGTCCCTGCTACTACTCACATCGCTCCCGCAGGATAAACCCTGCACGTGACATGCCAGGACCGTCACTGGTCCTTAACAGAAAAACAGCCGTGATGGTCCTAACACGTTTACATGGTCTATTACTTAATGTCAAATAGAATTCCATTAATATTAGGTTTGACCTGGTGTTAAGATTTAACTGTTAAAAATACCTTTGTTATTGTCAGACTTAGCAAATTTATTTATAAGAACTTCAATTTCTACTCATGTTTACAAAAAACTAACTGATTGGTGAAAATGTCACTAAACATTTAAATATACCCTTACATTGCTTTAAAGGAGCAGTAAACTTTTTTTATGAAAATATATATATTGTAGGGCATTTCCTGTTGATTAAAATAAGGGATGCATATTTCCAGAGTTATTACTGTTTAAACCTGTGTTTTTGTACATTATCAGTGTTCTCTAGTGGTCAAATTCCAATTTGTTAAATCTGTTACATTCTAATGGAGAGAAAAGTCAGTGACTTGCAGTTCTCCATAGAATGTGACAGAAACTGCCTGTCAGTCAGAACAATTAGGAAGCAAATACAGTAAATTCACTTCCTGGTTATTTGAACTGTTATACAATTTGAATAAAACCGACACTGGTGGGAGTACCCTTGTTTTACTCAGCAGGAAAAGCTGTATAAAATATAGGTTTTCATAAAAATAGGTTTACTGCTCCTTTAAGGCCAGAGGGGTACGCAACGCATTGCAAAGTAACTTTATTGAGCAGCTTTTTTGTAGAATGACTTTTGTATCAATTAAAAATGTTGGTGTGTTTTAACAGTGTAGCAAGGCTTTCCTCGCATATTATCTGCAACAGCTGTATGACTGTAATGTGAGTCTATTGAAATCAATACTACAGATTTGTTGTAGCTGCAGTATTACGCTGTCTTAGGAAAGATGCAGCATGTTGTTTCCCTTTACGATCATCCCAGTGTATGAAATGTCTTATAGGGCCAATGATTTGCAACTCATTCATATTTTTTCTGTCTCTGCGACAATGTCATTTAACATATTTAACATATTTCACCTTATTACACACTTTTATACACTCCCTCCTTTGTTACAACAAATAAAATCAAGATTATTGGCAACACTGCAAAGGTAGTTGATAATTGACAGATGTGTGATCCTTCTGTTGACCATCGAGAACATGTTTAGATTGTTCAACAAAATCATGCCTCATCTATAACATTGCTATAAACAAACTGTATTTTAATATTGCCAATTCAAGCTTAATTGGCCCCAATCATACCCGGGTTAATTGTGTTTACAATGCAATTGACACTCTTAAGCACACAGCATTATGATGTTGTAATGAGGAATCTGATTGACATTACATGACCTTTAACCACAGATTGGGCAGAGTACATTCAAGGAGTTTCCCATATAAACGTTAGCTAACCTGCAAGAGACATTGATTTACAATGTACACTACTTCCAATTTAAAGAGACTGTAATTTTTTATATGGAAAAAATATTGACTGCAGGGTTTATCCTGCTGAGTAAAACAAAGGTACGTCCACTGCTGAGACATGTCATATTCTGAAGTTATTGCAGCTCAAACTTGCATTATTTGGTTGCAGTACCTCCATAGAATGAAATTTTATGGTGGTACTATTGCAGGGCTGGCTTTTTCTACTAAGTAAAACAACTGTATTCTCACCAAATGGAAATCATTTTATTAAATTTCATTACACTTCAAACTGCCATTAAGTGACAAAGTTGTTTCTATCACATTTTATGGAGAATGGCTGTTGGCAACTCACTTCTCCTATAGAATACAATTGAATTAATTGTTGGAACACCAGGTGAGTTGTAGGGAAACTTTGTGGACACCTGAGAACACAGTGCATGTAAAAACTAGGAATGGACGAAAATTTTAGCTTCAAACCCAAATTGGCAAAAAAATGGCACTTTCCGTTAGTCTAAACATTTCCTTTGAAAAGTTCCATTTTCCAGCTTTTTTCACCTAGCTCAATACATTGACATCAATGAAAAGAAAAATTTTCCTCCACCACATGAAATATTTCTCTGCTTTTCTACAGCTGTATAAAAGGGTGTCAGGATCTCACACCATGCCATTCTGTGTTTGTGAGAGGAGAAAGCAGCATGTTTTTGAGCTAGAGAAGATAGACAAATAAAGGAGAATTGAAGCTTAGTTTAGGGAGTCTTTAGGTAGGACATTTGTTCTCTGAAATAGGCGGTACTCTGGGGGAGAAGAAGGGAGGAAGAAGATTGACCCCAAATACCCCAAAATTTGGTGTGACATACTGGCAAGACACAAGCAGCTGGGGTCCAAAATACTTGCTGATTTTGCTTTTATTGTCTCTGTGCTGGTTAAGTCTGGGAAAGAAGTTGCTGATTTTGTTTTTTTAATGGAATCCAAAAATGCTGAGTTGTCTTAGGCCGTCGTTCTGGGTTTCTCCCTCCTGAAGGCAGCTACAGATGGGTAGCAAAGACGGTGATCTCAGATTGCTGCATGGAAGACTTGAACACAGGATCCTTGAATGGGTGTCAAAGGGGACCCTTTAGACCATCTAGAAATAAAACAGGACACACTTCTAGTTACAGAACTATCTCAGCTTGATTGTGGAACATAGGTTTATTTTAAAGTAAAAACCAGTACAATGAAACAATGGGAGTGTACACAGGGAATACAATGGGACAATAGGGGAGTAAGATATACCACAATGGACACAATAGTAGGCTAAACATTGGACAAAGGGACAGTACATAGTGAGGGTAACTTTACATAATTTAATCTTGCTGCTCCAATCCCTAGCCAATAGGAATCTGAGCAACAAGAGGCAGGTGACCAATCCAGACCCGGGCCATTGTTCTCCACATGAGACTGAATTACCCAGGTCTGGCACATAATGCAGTCATGACACTCCATCTCCACAACCAATGGGAACCAGAGCAACAAACTAGAGGGAAAGGTGGTGACCAATCAGAAGAGCGCCTTCATGTCCAGTAACTTAATATACAGAAAACTTCAACACTATATACTGTGCAGGGAGACACCTACTGGTAGAACTTGGAATTACCTATCGACGTTACATAGGAATGCTTCAACATAATTCCCCATAGAGGATAGGTATCACGGCGCCCGTGATTATGCAACATTTTGACTAGGTTATGTTACTGGTGCCTTCTCATTGGCTGCACTGTACAGCTCCTCCAAGTGACAGCCTTTTTATACCCTGGGCTGTCACTTAGAGTTTGCCCTTTCGTGGTGTACCTGATGCCTAGCACTAGTTCTGTTTGTTTGATACCAGTGTATGACCCCGGACTGCCTGACTACGCTTTTGCTACTGTTCCTGCTTCTGTGTACTGATTAGGATTGGCTGACGTTCCTGCTTCCTGTTCTGACCCGGCCTGGCTGACGTTCCTGCTCAGTGTACCGACCCGGCAAGACCGATGACCCTGCTCTGTGTACCGACCCTGCGAGACCGATGACCCTGCTACGTGTACCGACCCGGCTTGGCTAATGTTACTGTGCTGTGTACCAAATCGGCTTGGCTGTACTTCCTGCTTCCTCCGTGCCCGGCTGGGCGAAGACCTGGCAGTGCCTGCTGCTATCCACTTTGCACATCTCTCACGTTACTGTGCATCCCAGTGCTACGGTACTCCGTTACCATTTGCAGTCCAGTCCGTGGGGTTTGAGTCTCAGTGTGTCAGTGCTCCTCCACACCATTCAATTGATCGCTTGGTCTTCCGCTTTGGGTTCAATTGGGCGCATCCGGTAGTCTTCCGTGTCCTGACCATAGCATTCATTTACCCCTTCGGGGGTGGTGCCTTGTGCCGCTACTTGTTTCACCAGTGTTGTTCACATCTCCGGTATCTTGTGCATTTGGTCTTCCACTCTATGCACAGTTGGGCGCTTCCGGTTGCCTTTCATCTTAAGACCTATATGCACATTAACCCCCTTTGGGGGTGGCACAGGCACACGGTGGTGGATAGACTCAGTAGGGCGTCCTTTCCTGGAATGAGCTCTGACTCACTCAATTGTAGTCTCCGGTGAACGTCCACCGTTGCAACCCTCCGTTCAGGTGAACCTTGCCTGATCTCTGCTGCCGTACTGTCACTGTCGCCTCCCCTGTCTATAGGCTACATTGGGCCTCCATTTATCTGGACTATTGAGTCAGTGGCTTCACTGGCATTGCTGGACTCTAATACACTGAATCTATCAAAGTTACCTGACCTGTGTCAGTATTGTAGTTTGTAAGTACATACTGGACCCGTGTGGGTTAACTTGCTTGTAACCTGTCCTGTGTCAGTTATTGCTGCTATATGCTGGACCCGTGAGGGTTACATTATTCCATGTGTGCTTTAATAATATTGTGTTTTTCCAACATCTACTGTGTCTGAGTGTACTGAACCGTAACAGTAGGTGACCAATCAAACCTGGACAGCGGGGAATTTAACCTGCCCTGCCGTATATCTGTGGCTACTCAGTTGCCAGGAGTTGGGTTTTCCATGCATGGCTCCAGTCTTTGTGAATCCCTTTCTTAGCTCTTACAAGAGCCCACAGTAATGGCCTATGGTTCATTACATTACCCTAAGCCAGCAACAACATGGGAGAACAGTGGCTTTCATCCTTGGGGTCCAGAGCCTATGGGGGGTCCAGATAATCCGAGACGGAGTGGGCAAGGAATGGGGCCGTGGCATGGAGCAACCTGGAGGGTTGTTCCCGCATTCTCGTCCCAGTCCAGTAAAAGTTTGTGTGGGCTCATGGGTCAAGCTACCCGGGCACAGCCTGGGTCAGTCCTCCTTGTATCTGGGGCCAGTGGCCTTAGGTCAAGACCAAGTCTTTGGGTGGGAATCCTGTGAGGAATAGGGGCCCCAGAAATAACAGGAGAGCCGAGGGGCCGCTGGTTCCAGTGGCCCCTCTCCCAGTGACAATAATCCGGGTGCTGTGGAGCACCTCAGTCCCACTCCCCAGGGCAGGGACAACAGAGCCGCTCAGGAGGACCTTGGTCCCACTCCCCAGCATATGGGTAACAGAGCCGCTGAGGAGGACCTCTTTCCCACTTTCAAGAGCAGGGGAAACAGAGCCACTGTGGAGGATCTTAGTCCCACTCCCAAGGGCAGGGGCAGCAGAGTTGCAGGGGAGGACCTCGGTCCCACTCCACAGGGCAGGGGCAAGAGACTCGATGGAAGGATGTCGGTCCCACTCCCCAAGCCAGGGGCAACAGAACCACTGGTGAGATCTCAACTTTATTGTGGAACATAGGGTTATTTTATAGTAAAAACCAGTACATTGAAACAATGGGAGTGTACCCAGGGAATACAATGGGCACAATAGTAGACTAAACATAGGTCAAAGGCACAGTACACAATGAGGATAACTTTATATAATTTAATCTTGCCATTCCAATCCCTAGCCAATAGGTATTGGAGCAACAAGAGGCAAGTGACCAATCCAGACCCTGGCCTTTGTTCTACACAGGAGATTGTGGTTTTAAAAGCAAAGTAAGCGATGAAAATGTTCTAACATGCAATCTGGATTTCCCAGGGCACCCCTTGAAGTAATAATTAAGTTCCCAAGGCATCAATGAAAGGAACAATAAATTAATATATACTTATCATAAGGTCTCACAGTGGGAATGACAATAAGGAGAAAATTGTGCTTAAAAATTTCCATGAAAATATATTATAAAATAAATGTGAAAATGAGTGTTAATAAGGTTGAGAAGATCTCCATGGGAAAAGTGAGGCACCCTGAGCTGGTACACATGGTGCACAAACATGCCATGACACTCTGGTTGCGAGCCACTGGCCTAGAACATACAAACAAGTCACAGACAAACAAGAACCCAGCAACCTCACAGGGATAAGGGTAACACAAAGCAGCACAACATAAACCATCACAACACACCCTGGAACAACAGGGGTTAACAAACAACACAACAAGCACACCTGTCACTCACAAAACAAATCAAGCTCACCTATGTAACCTCAATAGCCAATGGAGACACAACATGCACCTCACAACATCACACACACACACACACACCTGACAGGTACATACCAAGTACAAATAATTACACCACCAGCCACAGACACACCAGCAACCACTTACCTGGAGTAAATCATCCACATAATATGGGATCCTCGCATCACCATGTCAGTCACTGGAATTCTAGGGGTTAACCCTTTGAGTGCCAGAGAGGTAAGCAATACATTGCAAAGAGTTGTTTTGCGTACCCCTCTGGAACTCAAACAGTTAAATAGCTTATGGAATTAGCATGTGTGCAATAGTTGGGCAATGACTAATGGAGCAGTATAGGGATGCTTATGGTGTGTTGGTGTTTGCTACAGTTTAGAGGTAACAATCTGTGAGTCAGGCTGCAAAGCCAAACATGCTGACCTACTAGTGTGTGTTTAGCACAGTGTCAGTGCCACTCCATTGTTTGGCAATGTGTTGTCATGAAGACATGGGGTTATGAAAAAGGGGATGGCAAGCAGATATATGTATGTGTGACATGAACCCTGAGCACACACCACCTCAGTATGTGAACCAAGAACCATGAAATAGAGGATCTCACATACTGAGGAGGTGGGTGCCCAGTGTACAAGTCACACATACAGTACATATGTCTGCTTGCCATCCCATTGTTTAAAACCTCATGTCTACATGATGGCTAGACAACACATGGACAAGCAATGGATGGTGTATTACGTTTATGATACTACATGTTAACCCGTTGAGTGCTAGAGAGATCATCAACACATTGTGTACCCCTCTGGCACTCAAACCTATGAGGATGGTTCAGCAATAGCATGACTGTTGTGTTTACAGTGCTGTTTCAGTTCTTGCCTTCACTTTCCACAAGTATCCATGGCATAACCCATCATGGTCCAGAGGTATGTCCCGGTGACACACTGATTCCACGTCCATGAAGATCACCTTTTGCTCACATATGTCAATCCCAACCAATGAGCATCTGTAATTGCCAGGTTCAAATGATTACCATTCTAGCATCATTGTTGTCATTCAGAGCATGTGCTGGATTCAAATGCAGGAGCTAACTGTATCTCTGCTTCTATCTCCATGTATCCCCATGGACCTCAATAAGCATTCATTTATGTAATGGAAGGTAACATCTATCTCCTGCATTTGAAACCAGCCCCATATCTTTGATCCGATGCTCTATCTATTAGGTGTATGTTGTTCCAGTTCAAATCACATCATGGAAAACCACACCCTCATGCTGTCTGCCTTTGCTATGTGGTTTGTCAGTTGAACTTGGACAAAAGTGTCTGCTTGAGATGTGTGTGCTCACCCACTCTGTGACACCCTAATACACCATTGAATGTGTTGTTGTGTTCATTGCATTGCTTTAGATTACAAACAGAGATGGACATAAATAGAATGAACAACTGCCTATTTATTTGGGGACCAAAAAAATTATTATTTTTTGGGTGGTGCTTTGGGAGGGGCTTCAGTGGTGGACTTCCTCACGCTACGGTGTGTAACCCTAGTGGGTGTGGTGGCTGTGGGTGGTGGAGTGCTGGCAGGAGTTGTGGTGCACGATCCCTCATTTGAGGGCTGGTCCTGGTGCAGGTTCTCTTGCCGGTTAGACTCCATCATTTCAACCAGAACCTGTTCCATTATGTCCAACATGCCAGTGATATATGTCATCAGGTAGGTGGATATCACAACCTGCTGTTCCTCCATTGCCCTCAGGCTCTCCATCATGCGACCGGTGTTGCTTTCTAGCCCTTTTAGTGACCTGGCATACCTCTGGGCCTCCCGAAGTTGCTTCCTTTGGATGGCCATGCACTCAGTATCCAATACCATGGTATGCGAAGGCGTGACCGGTATGGAGGGTGTTGAAGGAGGTGTGGATGCCTGGTGCCGGCTCTGTGGCTCCTCTTCTGGCGCTGGAGGTGGAGGTGAAGGTGGTGGTGAACCCTGGTGTCCTTCAAAGAGGGGAGGGCCACCCTGGAGGGAATATGGGAACATCTCCAGCTCAGGCATTGACTCCTTACTCCCCTGGGATATCCCAAACCCTGAGTGCATTGGTGGTGTGGGTGGTGTTGGTGGTGGTGGTGGTGGGGTGGAATCCTCCCGGGTCTGTGGATGTTGTGGCTTCCCTATGAGCCCCACATGCTCATACTCCAGGGGCCATTGATATGTGGACCCCTGGGTGTCCTTCTGCAACATGTGCTGCTGTGGCTTTGGTGTTAGGCCATAGCTTGCTAACAGTGGCATGGCCACTGTCTCCGGCATCCAGTGCCTTCCCGTCAGTAGTGGTGGTGCTTGGAGGGCTGGATGCTGCTGCAGTGGAATTGGTGCCTGGGGGGGCTGGATACTGCAGTGGTGGTGGTGGTGCCTGGTGGGCTGGCTACTGCTGCAGTGGTGGTGGTGGTGGAGGTGGTAGAGCTCATGAGGTAGTGGGCTCATCAGAGAAGCTTGCCCCAGTGTCCCCCACATATGCAGGCATGTATGCTGTGTGGGAAAATGACATGATGTAATTAGTGATGTAAGCTATGACAGGAGTGCTGCAAGACTATGACAGTAACAAGTGAATCGCTGAGTGGCAGGATGTTATCCATTGCATTGCTTTGCAATGCAGTGGTTACCATCCTGACACACACTGATTGCTGATTGCTACAGTGATGTAGCTTTAGTCATCAAGTGTATCCTGAGGAGTGAGGATGGCAAGGCACCTTGAAGGATACAAGCCCATTGCATGTACAACACCTAGGCCCCAACAGCAAAATAACTAGGGCCTCTGAACCCATCAATGCACCAGTGATGACCTTTGACTACAGAGTACAATCAATGACGTCAGCAACACTATCAGAAACAGCAAGCACACCAACAAAAATGAACTGTAGAAACCAGCAACCTAATCATCTGGAGGACATATCCGACACACCACAGGACAGCTAAAAACCAAACACAAAGCAAACATATGTGGGGTTATTCAGTAGTACTGGAGGTTACTTCTCCTTTTTCCTATGTTATGCTATGGAACCTGGGCACTAAAATGTCCCAAGTTGTAGAAATCGCAGTGCATTGGCTCCACAGACTAACATAGGGATTTCAGAAGTGATAACACTGCAGTAGTCATGTGCATATTATCACCTTTTTCTTACCCCTTAGTGAATATCCCCATGGCATGGTCGAGCCTTGGGAATCACATATATCCTGCAGCGTGGTAATGGCGGTGAATGCCCCCTACCCATCCACACTCTTCAGTCTAGATATGATACAGAAAGCTGAAACTTGACTATTCCATGTGAACAAGCTACCTACATGTACAACACCTAGGCCTGATATGCAGTAACAATACTCCAAGAAGCACACCAGCATCAAGGGGGGTTAAACAGGGACTTGACCATTCCCATTTGTGCTGGGTTTGTCATGTGTTCTGTCCTTGTCTGAACTCCCTCCAAGCTGTGTTGCTGAATTTGTGGTGTGGAATGCTGGCCATGTGTTCAGGTGTCACTGTGTTGGGCCATGGTCGGTGTCAGGATTTATGTGTTGTGTATGTAGGTCTTGATGCACTTACCAGTAGTCTGGAGGCTGCTTTCCTTTCCGGTGTCACTCCATCCCAGAATCCCATGCACAGCTGTCTCAGCAACTCCTCCCAGTCTTCATAGTGCATGCGCAGGGGCGGTCCACCTCCAGTGCTTCTTGTATGGAAGGCCTCCAGACCCATTTTCTTCTTCACAACTCTTTTGTAGTCCATCCACCTTTTTTTAATTGAGTCCAGAGAGCGGATGCAGCTGGACACAGAGTTAACAGCGGCCACCACTTCCCTCCAGGCAGCCTTCTTCTTTGCCCCCATGCCAGTGACCCTCTGCCTGGGCAACAGGATCCTCTCATGTGCCAGTATGGCCTCCACCAAGACCCTGTTCTCCTCACTGGTGTACTTGGGTTGTCTTAACCTCTCCTTCTCAGCACCACCATGGTATATTTGAGAGCCTTGGCTGTGGCTCTCAGGCCCTGACCAGGGATGCCCACCTGTGCTTCTTGTTCCTCTCCTCCTATTCTCCCCATCCCTCAATCCATCTCATACCCAGGCACTCACTCAGGCCCACACACACAGTCACTCACTCCCTGTCACTCACGTGCATTCACACACTCACACTGTCAAAAGAAAATATAAAAGTGTATGTGATATATTACAAAAAAAAAAAAAAAAGCTATTTGTATTTGGATGTGTATTATGGGTATGTGCAAAGGTGTATAATGTGTCACAATGTGTACTCTCCAAAATATCCTACTAACTTGTATGTTCTGCTCCTCTCTACCTGACTCTCTTTTAGTAGCCTCCACTCCTGGGTCCTGTGATCTAGCTCACGGAACGCAAAACACAGACAAAGGTGTGTCAGTTATTTTGGATCTATATGTAGGTTTTTCGAATGAACTTGACACTTTGGGGTACTGTGTTGGCTGAGGTGCTAGGTAATGTTGGACTTTTGCTTATTCCTTTGATATGGACTTTTCACATGTTATTTATCATGTGTTTTAAGACTGCAATGAGGTCATAATTTAATGTGACTCAGGTTTTAAGGTGTACGTGTATTTTGTTGGCTGTCGCTCGTTGGCCATTTTGGGTAATGGAGATTTGAATCTCTTGTTACCCAGTCTTGGTTAAGTTGCAACGGCCTTTTTTTGTTTACCATTGCTTTTTACTCCAACATTTCGATCGAGCCCTGAATTACCCGGGTCTGGCACATAACACAATCATGTCACTCTGGCTCTCCAACCAATGGGAACCGGAGCAACAAACTAGAGGAAAAGGTGATGACCAATCAGAAGAGTGCCTACCTGTACAGTAACATAATGTTCAGAAACCTTCGACACTACATACTCTGCAAAGAGACACCTACTGGTCGAACATGGAATTACATTTTGATATCACAGGAATGCTTCGACGTAATTCCCCAAAAAGGATAGGCGACCAATCAGACAGCTGCCTACCTTCTATCATCTGGCAGGCGGCCAGTCAGGACGCCGCCTATGTTCCAACCTGGATGGCAGGGAATTTCAAATGTCCTGCCATAGTTCTGTGGCTACCTTGCTGCCAGGAGCTGGGTTTTCCATGCGTGGCCTCCAGCCTTTGTGAATCACTTCCCTGGCTCTTACAAGAGCCCACAGTAGTGGTCTATGGTCCATTACATTTATATATTTTTTTGGACTGACTGTGATCAGATAGGGTGGAAAACTCATAAAAAATAATAATAACAAAAAAAAAATGAAAAAACTTAATACATAAATAATTAAGCAAATAAATATATTAGGTAACAGACAGCTGACTCGGAGCCTTATGTGCGCTCTCTGACTGAGGCAGACATGAAAGCAGATGACTGAAAATTTTGTTGAGGGCCAAGGCAAGACATCACACTTCGTCAGCTGTGTACTGTAGAGAGTAAAAACATACAGAGTAGTTGATTAATGTCCTGCAAATGCACAAGCGGAAGGAGGAAAGGTGGAGCAGTGCAGGGACGTGGGAGTAAAGTGGTAGTTCAAAAACTGCTGCAGTGGTTGTGCAATAAATGATCATGATCCCTCTACTACGGGGTGGATGCAGTTTGTCAAGGTCCTACCACACCACACCAGTCCCCCACCACTACCATACACGTTTGCCACACTGAAGACTGCACTTTATTTTTTTTTTATCACTTGACATCATCATGAATATGTGACAGTGTCACTTAAGCAGAAAGTTAGTGTTGTGGGCAAAGGGCAAATGCACTCTGCATGCTAACACATTTTTCAAGGTATATGTTACTGTAGAACTCACAACTTTGACTTCCAGCTACTTATTTCTCCACTACATCTCTCAACACAAGTAATATTGTGCTGGGAAATATTTCACCATAGAAACCATGGGTGAAAACTGTGCTAGAATAGGAGAAAAATGTGTTGGAATAGGTGTGAAAATAGCTGGAATAGGCAAAAAGGAGGAAAATTTTGCATTGGAGAAAACTTTCACGAAAAAAGGGAAAAATCGTCCGTTTTTGGCGAAAAGTCATGCAGGAAATGTTTTCACTTTTCGCCCACCCCTAGTAAAACCACAGTTTAAACTGTAAAAACTTTGGAATGAAGCATTTAAGCAGTGCTTTGGAGACCTCTCTGAAAAAGTGACACCGCTAGAGAAGTTATCTCCACTTTATCACCTCCTTATCACTCCTTTGTGCATCTCCCCCTGACCCTCTTATGAATATCAGTGGGAGTATGGTGACCTGATGTCCTCCAGCAAAGTAACATCTTCATCCATGGACACGATATCCAGTACCAGTTAAAGATTAACCCTTTGAGTGCCAGACACAATGCGTTGGATTCCTCTCTGGCTTTCAAAGGGCTAATTTGTTGAACCAATCACACACAAGTGATTCATATTAGCCATTATAATTTTCTGCCAGATTAAGATAAGTGTGTGTGTGTGTGGGGTTATTATTTGAGGTATTAGTTTTCTTTCAATTTACTATTACATGTACCCTAAGGCAACCCAATTCCTAAGGGAATGGAAGACTAGTTATAAGGAAAAGATTTTCAGTTGTGATTGTTCACTGTGGAGGAGTGACACCTATGGTGTAATATGATTACTAAGTACACTACAAAGGGCAGGATTAAGGGCCTTAGTGCCTGGGAGTTAAGATGGGCCTATTCTACTTCATTGTGTAATTAAAACAAAACCTATAGTCATTTATACATTTTGTCAGCCCTAAAAAAACTTGCAGTTTACTCCATCCTGCTACCCTTAAATGCAGCCCTTGCCCAAGGATTTATAGACTGCAAGTTTTTGTGCCATTTGGCCTATGGCCTAACTGCCGCCTCATGTCCTTTCTGCTGTTAGTTGTGCATGTTATGTGGTTTGCTGATTTAGATTTTACTTGGCTTGGCTTTGCTACTCCTACAACACTGAGCAAAGGGGTCCAAGGTCTTGACAGCAGAGACTTTCCTAAATCCAGGGATGATAATTTGCTTCTCGGAAGTGGCACACTTTCCTCTCCTCCTTGGTGACCTTAGCATAGTCTCTTCATGACTTAGAGCAGGGTTCATGGTGTTGAAAACTGTCCTGCATGCAACTCCTCACTTTCATGATTCCAAACTCCCTGGGCCCAGTCAGCCAATGAGTAATAGTGCCACTCTGCCCACCCTGTCTCAGACCTAACATTATGGGATGTGCAACATGTGTGTTCTGTGATTGCAGGCATGTCCTGCAACTAAACTAGGACAATAAGAGTCAGATGTTAACTAAAGGTCTCTGAATGAAAAAGTAGGCCTCTCCTGCTTCTGAGGGAGTGAGTCATGGATCTCCTTGTGGGTTAAGTAGTGGACCACTGTGGCATTCTCACTGTTGATGAAAATGGGCCTATTGTTTTCATGAGGCCTCCATTTGCAGCTCCATCCACTGAAATTAGAAAGAGTTTTGCAAAGGACACAACTGTTTATTGTAAGAACAGTAAAATTTACTACTAAGTGGGATGGTGTTGATACAGTAGCAGTATTCAAAACACAAATACTACTATCCAGCAAGAATATACAGGCTGCACTTGATGGACCACCATTTTTTCAACTTCAGCAAATACGGGACATATTTAAGAAGCTAAAAAGGGACAATTCTGGAGCATTCTGGTACTTCTGCATTAATTGGGACTTTACATGCTCTCCTTTCTTGTAACTCTTTCTATCTTTCAGATTATTAATTCACCAGTTTTATATGACTCACAGATAATAGGCACCAATCCAGAGAGGTGTTTCACTCATAAATCTCTTCTGGAGCTATGGAGAGCCTAATTGCAGAGAGGCTGGGCCTCCACAGCTACATTGTCTTGAGGGAGATTTGGCTCATTAAACATGTGACTAGCTGGAAGGAAGGTGGGGCCTATAACTTTCTATTTTACAAGAAAAAGAATGAATGCAATGTTAAAGTGTTAGTAATGTCCAGAAATAATTTGTAATAGATTTGTAGAGGGTAAAAAGATAATAGCACAAACCCCATCTCTCAAACTGCTATGGTTTGAGAGATATTGGCAGTCAAAGTTCCCCCTCCCTCCCCTTCTCTTGATGTCAGCTGTAAAGCTGACAGAAGGAGATCCATGTCAGCCGACACGATGAGGCTCTTCAGTAGAGAGACGAAATCCCGTTATTGCAAAAGAATTACTTAATTGGAAAGGTCTACAAAGTGTGCTTGCTTGGCACACTTTGTAGACCTTTACAATGAAGAAATTATTTTGTAATAACGGGATTTCAGCTCTGCTGCAGAGCTGCAGGCTCATCCCCGGATTGGGATCTCCTGCTGCCAGTTAGACACTGACGTCAGGAGAAGGGGAGGGAAGGCAGAACTTTGATTGCGAATTTCTCTCAAACCATAAAGGTTTGAAAGATGGTGTTTGTGGCAATGC
Source organism: Rhinophrynus dorsalis (assembly GCA_037306005.1). Classification (NCBI taxonomy): domain Eukaryota; kingdom Metazoa; phylum Chordata; class Amphibia; order Anura; family Rhinophrynidae; genus Rhinophrynus; species Rhinophrynus dorsalis. The sequence goes on from CM074722.1 coordinate 119,228,199, forward strand.
TATTATATTTTTACACTCTACAAATCTATTACAAATTATTTCTGGACATTACTAACACTTTAAATACACTGGTAGGTAACCTATGGTTCTCCTGCTGTTACTGGACTACAGTTTCCATAATCCTCAGTCGTTTCAGTCCACAAAATATGAAGAGCCACTGTTTGGGCACCCCAAATTAGGGGCATACACACTAACATAAGGCCTAGATTCCATTGCAATTCTTAACTTCAAAAGGGTTTTGTGTACAAATTTCTCCATAGACTTCAATGGGAATCCTTTAGATTCAACCTAGGCGTTACATACGGTTATGATGTCCCACAAGTTAGTGCTTGTTGCTCAGGAGTACAGTCCTGATGCAAAAGGCTTTTCTCATAAACTGCAATCTCTGTACCAGGAATGGAAAAGTTGTGATTCTCTAGTTGTTGGACTACAAATCCTATCATATAGTTCAGATAACATCTCATTTGCCCCTATGCACAGCACCCTCTGGCACCCTTAGCCCCACCCATAATCCTACCCCCTCATTTAAACCATACCCTCTTTTGTGGCCAAACCCATTTTTAGATGTGTTTTTCACAATAATATGGTCATTTTCCAGAGATGGAAGAAAAAATAGATAGGGATGTGGTATATACAGTACACATACAAAAACCATAAGTGACCTTTACTAGATATGTAACCTGTAAAATATAACCTTTGTTAATTGTTCTCATTGTTTCTGGTGTCAAAGGAGAATGTTCTAAAAATACTGCAACAGCTGCACGCCCACTGCAGTCACTGCATTTAAACCTTTGAGTGCCAGAGGGGTATGCAACGCATTGCTTTGCAATGCATTGCATACCTCTCTGGCACTCAAAGGGTTAAAACTCGTTAGTAGTATTTTAATATGACTTAGTCATATACTAAGAGATATCTAAAGGAATAGACACACAGTAAATCCATAACCAAAATCACAAAATATTATTACCCAGCATAAAACAGGATTAAACCTTACATAGGTGTGTCCAAAGGTATTTGGTAGCAATATTTGAACACGGCAGCATAGAAAGGGTTAATTGATCCTTACAATTAATGATAATACAGTTGACTGCAGTATATATAAATACCTGTATAAACTATGCTAATTAAGGTCTAAGGGATTTTGTTATGTGAGTTGGTTTTAACTTTAAAGGGATAGTAATATTTCAAAATAAAAGCAGCTCAGATTAATCTTCATAGTATTTGGGCAATGGAGAGTGTTATTTCAATACCGTCAGAGTTGTAGTTCGAGAGTAATTGAATGATAAAGTATCCACCTCCTGCCCCTTTTAATGATGTAACACTGCTCACCTCAGAACAGAAGAGTGGTGTCCAGATTGCTTGCAGAGAGGGACAATCTTCAATTAGCATAAGGGAAAAACCTGAAAAACCTGTCAAAGGGGGCAGGGTTTTCATTGTTCTCACAGTAAGAAGATTGTCCCTTGCTGTGAGCTGTCTGGTCTGAAGACCAGATTCCACATCTGAGGGGAGGTGGCTTACACTAGGTAAAAGGCGCGGAAGGGGGATGCTTTATCATTCAATTACTCTAGAACTACAACTTTGACAGAATTGAAATAATGGCCTAAATACTATGAGGATTAATTGGAGCTGCTTTTTTTTAAACATTGCAATCCCTTTAAACACAGGTCTCATAACACTTTCCTTGTACCATATAAAAATATATCAAAATTTAGCAACTCATCCGGAATTTAAAAAATCCCAGATTTAGATAAATAGAATGAACTATTTATCTACTGTTTTCAATATTGAATACCTTCTGGATAAAATATATAAATGGCGAGGGGTGGAGCCACCGCGTCTAGAAGATGATCCAGCTCCTGAGCATCATGCCTATAATATAGCTCATATTTCCCCAAATGGCTGTTCCCGGGCATAATTTCAGTAATACTACATCACCGGACATGCAGATGACGAAACATAGGTCTCATCGACCAGGTGGGAGAAGTAAGAGGCCGAAATTATTCCCGCGCAAATGGCGGACATCGCATCATTTCTGTGTCACAGTCCCAGTGTTCCTAAGACTGCATCTGACGGCTCTGCACTTACCACGTTGCCCTCGACCAGCTCTTTTGCTACCCCTGCAGACAGGCTGTTTGACCCTCTGGTGCTGCAGATGGAAGCGGGTACACCACTGGATTTGGCTTCACCGCCCACCAAGGCTGATTTGTTGAGCCTCGCCATGGATAATAAACAGGCCTTAACCCTTTGAATGCCAGAGGGGTACGCAACACATTGCAAAGCAATGAATTGTGTACCCCTCTGGCACTCAAAGGGTTAAAGGATGATATTGAAGATTTGAGGAAAGACTTTCTAAGTTTGGGTCACAGGGTTCACCAGGTTGAGGAGTCGGTGGAGGGGCTTCACTCTCAACTCCACAGCCTTGAATAGGTTGTGGCTGATCAAAATGAATCCCTCACTGTCCTGCAATATAAAACTGATGATTTGGAGAATAGAAGGTGCACAAACAATGTCAGGATCCGGAACGTTCCTGAGTCTACCCCTACTAAAATTCTACCGTCATTTTTACAGATACTGTTTGTACATATTCTTGGATCCCCCCTGGACACCATCATCACCCTGGATAGGGCTCATAGAGCTCTCAAGCTGAGGGGCTTCCCCTCTGATCCTCCAAGGGACATCATTTGCAGATTCCACTACTATGCTGACAAAGAACGTGTAATGGCCAAAGCTAGAGAGATGGATAAAATTAAGTATGCAGGTTGTGAACTACAACTGTATCAGGATATCACTCCCTTTACTTTGCAGCAACGGAGGGCCCTGAAGTTGCTGGCTGACCACCTGAGGAACCTACTGATCTGCTATAAATGGGGGTTCCCATTCCAGCTACAGGTGCAACATGAAGGGCGCACTCTCTCCCTGACACATCCAGATGACATTGGTACCTTCTGTGCCTCTCTGGGTTTTGCGGCTCCAGCTGCTTTGTAGTATCATCTATCATCTAAACCCCCGACAGTACAGCTGGAGGCTAACCAGAGGCTGCGCTGGCATCTGGTCGGGGAACCTTTATCAAAGAGGTGTCGGAACAAGAATTCTCTGGAGGCTCAACTGCAGATGGAGGTTGTTCCGCCCTAAGGACCTGGCCCTGTTACCTTGATGGCCCTGTACACTCCTCATGGGGGCAGCTGTGTTTACTGACTATCCCTCATGTTCTGCCTCCCCCACTGTTTTATTTTCCTGAGACTTAACCTGCTCACCTGAGTTTCCTTTTGCGACATTGGTGGTGGTAATGTATGGGGTTAGTAGACTTTCTAAATGTACTGGGGGTATTTATATGTTCGGTGGCATATTATACTGCTTATCTGCTTTCCTTTAATGTTAGCGAGACTTTGTTTCACTGTTCAGGGGTGACTATACCACCTCCTACTCAGGTCATGACCCTGTCACTCACCGTGCCTTATAGTATTCCGTTGGTCTGCAATGTGTGGGGGGGACCTTTGGTGCACTTCAGGCTATTTCCATGGGGATCCGTATCTAGGTCACCTGTCTGGCCGATGTCCCATTACAATCGCTTCCCCATATATTCTTAGACGTTTTATATCACGACTTGCACCAACTGCTAACAGTGAATGCCACTTGTTGCTACTTTTTGTAGGCAATGGGTCTCCGCGCATAGGTCTGGTATCCGATCGGGGACTAGGAGGCCGCAGCCAGCTGTTTCCATCTTATGCTCTAGGTTCCTATCTTAGGACCTGATTTGTGGCTCGCCTTGGTCTCCTGCTCCTCGTTGATATACCGGGTCTTTTGCTAGGCTGGCTTTGGTGCGGCTCCACTATGCTCAGACACCTATGTGATTGCTGCTAGTATGGGATTTATGCTCTTAAAATGTGTTACATAAAGATGTTGTTTCATTTTTGGTACTTTTCATTTATGGCTAGTTTTATTATTGTTTTGATTGTTTATACTGTTCATACTTTTTTGCACTATTGTTGGCCCTTTTTGGGCAATTTGCAGCTCCCCGGGCCCTTGGGCCCTTGTCTCTTACACCTCCTGAGTTGTCCTCAAATGTTCTATGGGGCGACGCCGCAGGACGCGACCATTTCTGTTCACTGGCAATGTAATGTATGCACTGACTTCAGCTACTACAATGACACTGTCATGTACGCCTGGCCTGAATGTTCTTCTGCCTTTTTTTTCTCCTCTTGCTCTGTTTTTCTTTTCTCTGTCCGTGTCTCTTGGGAGCACCTGCACCACTTATGCCTCTCCACCACTTTCCTACCTATAGTTAATGATGGCAGACCTTAAATTCATATCCTATAATATCAAGGGCTTGAATAGCTCAACTAAATGATCTATGCTTTTTAGGGAACTCACCCACCTCCTACCTCAAATTGTTTTCTTACAGGAGACGCATCTTGCCCATGGCCGACATCCTGTCTTCTCCTCCAAACACTTCCATCCAATTTGGCTATCTTCCTCCAATCCTGGTCCACAAGTTCTTGCCATGGACCTGTATTGATACTGTAGTACACCCTGAGGGACGTTACCTTTTTTGTTAAGGGCTTGATGGGTAATAGGATTTACACGTTGGCAAATGTGTATTGTCCAAATACCAGTCAATTGCCTTTTCTCCGGCAGGTCTTGGAAGCATTGGACTCCTTTCAGGCTGGTACTACAATTTTCGGAGATGACTTTAATGTTCCTTTTACTCCTGTAATGGATTGTTCATCTAGGAAGTCTTCTCTCAGATACTCACTATTGAGGTCCATCAGCTCTATGCTCTCTTCTAAGAATTTGCTGGATTCTTGGCGGATTCTGCACCCCTTGTATAGGGACTATTTCTATTCCATAAGTCTTATTCCAGGATAGATTATCTCTTTATTGATCACTTCCATCTATTGGGCTCCAGACCTTGTCCGATAATCCCCCAATCATCAGGTCTCTTGCTTTGAACCCTCGTTTGAGGGCTAATACTTTTTGGAGGCTTAATGACTGCTTGCTTACTGACTCCTCGGTGGTAAAGTTCATAGCCGCAGATATCTCTAACTTTTTACAGGACAACTTGACCCCGGATGTACCTCTGCCCATCATATGGGAATCCCACAAATGTATCATCAAGGGTCACCTCATTAAATTATGTGTGTAAAGGAAGCGAGAACGCACTAAAATAATTGACCATCTTTTGGCCACTATTAGTTCACAGGAGAACCAGCATAAACAAAGGGTATCTCTGACAATTTTACAGGATTTATCACAAGCCCGTAGTGAACTGAACCGCATTTTGCAAGCCGAATGCATGAAGTCGCACATGTGGTTCAAGTATCAGAACTATTTAAAAGGCAATAAATCAGGAAAACTACTGGCTAAACTCGTCAAAATAAAGAGAGACCAAATGTTTATTTCTCAGGTCTGGCGTGGCTCGGGTTCCCTAGTTTCTAAAACTACGGACATCCTTGAGGAATTCAGGCTATATTATGCATCATTGTACAATTTAAATAATTCGGAACCTTCTTACATTCCCCTCCCCTCTTCTTCTGTCTCTGCTTTTCTGACCAAGGCTAACATTCCGAAGCTGTCAGAGTCTGACAACCAATATCTTGACCTACCATTCACAAAAGAGGAGCTTGAGAAAGCCCTTCATACGACCCCGTCGGGTAAAAGCCCTGGACCTGACGGCTACCCGGCTACATACTATAAAACCTTCAAAGATGCCCTGCTTCCGTTTATGCTAGATACTTTCAATGCTATTCAATTGGGTGCTTCTTGGCTTACTCAGTCTCTAGAATCTCATATCACTTTTCTACACAAGCCAGGTAAGGACCCTCTGCAGTGCAGTAGCTACAGGCCCATATCTCTTCTGAATGTGGACCTAAAACTCTTTGTGAAATTGCTGGCAGGTAGACTGCAGAGGTTCTTGCCCAATCTGATCCACACTGTCCAGGCGGGTTTGTGTCTGGCAGGTTAGTGAGAGACAAAACCATCAAGGCAATCACTCTGCTTCATCATGCTAAGGCTACTGGACGATCTACTATACTTTGGTCATTAGATGCCGAAAAGGCTTTTGACAGGGTTAAGTGGCCTTACATGACGGCGGTTTTGGAATGGATTGGTTTGGGTCCTAAATTTCTATCCTCGGTTCTCTCCCTATACGCATCACCTTCTGCAAAGGTGAAAGCTAACGGGGCGTTGTCCTCCTGCTTCTCCATCACTAATGGGACAAGGCAAGGGTGTCCCCTTTTGCTGCCCATTTGTCTTGACCTTAGAACCTTTGCTGGCACTTATCAGAACAGATCCCTTACTCCACGGAATTCCAGTACTTAATCGGGAGCTTCATCTGGCCTCCTTTGCGGATGATATCTTAGTATTTCTTACCGACCCAGTAGACTTCCTTATGAGATTAACCATTCTTCTGTCTCAATTCTCTTCCCATTCAGGGTTTAACATCAACATTTCCAAATCGGAAATAGTGGGCATCCATGTTCTGCCTGAAGATAGAGCCGTTATAGAATGTTCCCTCCCCTTCTGTTGGGCGAGTCGATCAATTAAATATCTAGGTATCTTTCTGGTCCCCTCTTTAGAAGATATACTCCACCTGAACTTCTCTTCCCTCCTTTCCTCATTGAAACAAGACTTTCTATGATGGGACTCTCTGTATGTTTCATGGATAGGACGGATTCAGCTGGTTAAGATGATTGCTCTCCCTAAACTCCTTTATTTGTTCCAGACCATTCCTTTGAAAGTGCCAAATTCACTACTCACTGAGGCCCAATCGCTGATTTTCTCATTCGTATGTCAATATAAAAGGCCTTGCCTGCCGCGCTCCTTATTATTTCATCCCTCTTCTCGCAGAGGTCTTAGTGTTACGAATGTAGCTCTGTATTATGCAGCGTGCCATATGGCAATTTTGTTTGTTTTAGCTCGTGACTCCTGCCAGCATGTTGGTTGGGTATCTTTGTTGGAAGAGTCATTTCCACGTTTCCATTTGGTTCAGCTTATTTGGTGCAGGAGACTAGATATACCTAGGAAGTGTATGGTACACCCAGTTATTGGTCACCTCCTCGCATCTTGGCATCTCCTAAATGTCCAGAGATCTTTGGCTCCCTTTCCATCACCACATCTATCTCTTACAGGTAATCCTAGCTTCCTGCCTGGGCTCTCTCAGGGGGCTTTCACTATGTGGCCCTCTGCAGGTCTCCACTTACTTAAATTGCTCCTCACTGATTCCGGTATGTTGTCCTTCCAAGATCTCCGATGTACATATTCCTTCCTGGCAATGGATGGTGGCATTATACCCAAATAAGTCACTTTCTGGGCAAATATTTCCAACAGGCACATATCAATGATTGTTTCACCCCTTTTGAAAAATCATTTGCCAAACATGGCTTTGCCCTAAGATCTATTTCTCATTTCTATAACATTCTGTTGATTCCTTCTAACAGGAGAATGTGGGCATTCCAAACCCAGGAAAAAAGTGTGTAGTTCGTAGAATTCTTTGGCTCTGGCAGATAGTAAATCAAGGAAGTCAGCAAAAAGAGCAAGAGCTATCCAAAATCAGCACCTTATATAGCAAAATGTTCCTTCTCAGAAAGACATGACCATCCTTCTCTGATAGGATGAGTTTCTAGATCATTAGAATATGATGTTATACTAAATTTTCTGGATTCTCTGATTGGTCAACCTAAGGATAAGATATTTTAGATTTTGGACCCCTTATAGCAATACTTCTATTTTGCATGAGATGGTGCCCCAATACCATATTAAAAACTGTACATATATGATGACAACATCTGTATGTGTATATATATATATATATATATATATATATATATAAATATATATATATATATATATATATATATATATATATTGGCATGTCAAGTGTAAGAAATCAAATCCCTCCCTAGATAACCAAACTTTAAGTGGTAACCAAGGCATCCCAGGAATTTGTACTCCCAGCCTTTCACACAAGATAATAGAGCTAATCCCTTATAGGTATTGCTTCTCCCTAGATACTAGACTGTGGTTGTCTGGAAATCAGACATTCATAATAAATTCACTGAAAGATTTCACTCCCTAGATTTAAGAAACGGCCTATTGTCTCTTTTAAATACATACAGATCGAAATTTTAACCATTTATTCTCTATCCATGGCAGAATCTCTGACAAAATACACAAAGAGTTGGTTTGTCTTCTCTTGGATGATTTGTCTTTGCATTCCAGGTTGATTCCTGTTTGATTTATTGTATACTGACTTGCCTTGACTTACATTTAATAACCTCCTCCACCTGCCTCGACATTTACTAGTCCTTTTGGACCAGTGCTGCCCATCAAAACCCCTGGTTTGTCTGCCTACAATTCCAGTTTGTCCTTTGGTGCTACACTTCTCTGTAGATTCTCATGCAGTGCTAGACTGGCTCAACACCTGGGGAAGAGTGGGTGCAGAGGTGAAGACATCCATCTGTTTCCTTAGCTAGACCTCCTTTGCATTTTATAGCCACACATTAACCCGTATGGCTTTGTTCCACCTCTCTGGCATTCAAGAGGTTAAAAGCTACAATGGAATCAATGAGAAGGTTTGTGTTGTATGGTACAGTTAGTTTGCTCCAGAAATACTCCATGTTTCTTTGTGCATATGGCTTAGGGCTTTCACTCTGAACCTCGGAAAATAGCTAGTATCCACCCCAAGAATAATATGAGAGCTCCACACTAAGTACTGTAAGCTTTCACACCCATATTTAACACATTAAAGTTTTTTACTAACAAACAGAGACAAATGCACTTAACTCATGTCCATAAAATACTAAAAATCCAAGGTGAAATCTGGTAATCCTCTGATCCATGGATTATTTGTAGTACATCTAGCAACCATTTTACCAGGGATGGTCCTGATGCTGAAGCCATTCCATATTGTGGCTAGAGCAGGGGCACCCAACATGTGGCCCATGGGCCAAATGGGGCCATCTGATTCCAGGGTGCAGCCTGATTGACATTTAAAAAGCAACTTTTGAAAAGATGACAGGATATAATTCACCATAGTTATCAATACAAAATAATGCAGCCCTTGCACTTGAGCTTTCTGATCATGTGGTCCATAAGTGAAAAACTTGGATTCCCATGGGCTAGAGGATTCCATTGGGTTTTTTCACCTAGAGAGGTATATCCCCATACACTGTCCCAAACTCTGACTGCTTACTCCAGGTAGGGGTCTTGCTTGGAAACCATGCACGCAGTGTGATTTAATAGAGTAACCAGAGCACCAGGGTTTTTTTTAATCATGATTTTACAACTATATATAGTAGGCCAAGCCCCTAGTAGTATATAGAGTCATTCATCCCAAAATCTCTCTCTTTCAAAGTGATTTAGATCCAGCTAGTTGGTGTCTGGTTCCAGAAAATTCTCTCTTGCCAAAGTGTTGCTTGTTTTTTTTTTTTTTCTTTACCCAGAAAAGCTCATTTGCTTCCTACAATGTCTTGTTCATTTCCTGGAAGAAGAAACAGGCCTCCTAGACTGAGGCCCATGGAGGGACCATTGGCCATCCAGTTCATTTGCCCAGCATCACGTAGAACAGTTTACTGATCCCATGGTGCCTCCTATAGGGAACTCATGCTCGTGTCTACCACTTCTCTTTATCATGTAAGCTCACTCCATAAGTACTCTACAAGTTCCAGCCCCAGAAGGCCTGTAAAAGGGACCCTGAGGCCCCCACAGCTAGTCAGCATTAAAGGAACATTCACCACCCTCACACACAACCTGCCTTAGGTTGTGTGTGTGTGTTATCTGTCACTGTCTCTCTCACTGTCAGCTCAGGTGCAGGATCTCCTACCTATCAGTCAAAATATATTTTTAAACTGGTACTGTCAATGTCACAATCTATTAATCATTCCCATACTGTCTACAAAAGTAAGCAACTCCACTCCCTCCTTTTCCTGATTGTATTTACACTAATAGCTAATGTCAGAATTTCTCCCAAGGACTGCTGTGTTATTTTTTTAGAGATGGTACAGGATAGACTGTTAGCTAGATAATCAGGAACTTGAAAGGGTTATGTACACAGCACATCTCAATATATGCTTGTTCCTCTTGGGCTTGCAGATGTAGGAGTTACCGTGTATAAGTAATATGTGTAGTTGAACTTGTACCTGTCTGTCTTGTCATGAATTATGATGTATTTATATCTATGTGTATTGCATCTAGGCAGCTCAGGTAGGAAGGATCCAATGCCTGTCTAACTCTGTTACTTATCAGTCAAAAAGTTTTGTTTTTTTTAACACTCCATTCTTTCTTCAGTCCCGCACCCAAAGAACATGTAAATAACTTAAACGATCTATTCAAGATAGTGGTGTGTGTTTGTCCACAGCCAATGACAGCAAACCTGTCGTGATTCAGTGTAAAAACCCACACATGACTACAACAGGCCAATTGGTCTGAAACGTATGAGAAGGTCAGAGAAATCTACAATACACATCTTCAACTTCACTCAACCAGACACGACAAAGGCACGTCCAGGAGCTGTCAACAAATAACAATACAAATGCAAGCATGATCCAGAACACATATGATCGCACCACCTTGGTTGTAAACATGGAGCAATATGCTAAATCCCACATGTCCAGCCAATGTGAAAATATGTCAAGAGCAGTTAGAAACTTCAGATGTATAAAACTGCCATAAAAGTACATTATATAGAGGTATGATGTACAACTCACATTTAAAACCCTCTAAATAAACACAGAAACATAGTTTGAAGAGAAGCAGGCCACAGCTTTATTTTCAGATTCTTATTTTAACATTTTCTTCATCATAATTGTATTAATTATTTAAAACTGAAAGTCCTTGACAATGAAAAAAATACTTAAACTAATCATGGCCAAGCTTCCTGGGGTCATTCTGAAATACCAATATCCTTCATCTTGTAACTGACTCAAAAGAAACTACCCAATTGGCTTCCAGGGATAACATTACCACCCACAACTGAAATCCGGGGCATAACTTCCATAGGGCTTCAGCCAAAAGAATCAGTCCACATAACTAGTGATGAGCGAGCACCCCAATGCTCGGGTGTTCGGGTGCTCTGACCGAGCGCCCCCGGAGGCTCGAGTGCTCAGCCGAGCACCCGAGCCCCATTGAAGTCAATGGGAGGACTCGAGCATTACACCAGGCACCCCCTGCTCTGATGAGGGGAGGGTGCCTGGTCCATAGGAAAAGGGCAGAAAAGGATGGAAACACCACAGAAATGGTTCAGGGACAGCATAGGGAGGATGTCTGGATGCATCTTGGACTCCAACATCGCTGCTGGGAACGATCTTTCGCCCGTAGTACGCCATTTTTACAGACTGACCGTAAAACACACAAAAAGGAAAATAAAAACGACTTTAGGCGAAAAATTGTTACCAAACAGTATTTGCTGTATATTTACTTGTATATCATCTGCAAATTCTCCCAAAAATTTCCTCGATTTTTCTGAACTGAGGCCATGATTAAGAGGGAAACGTGCGCAGAGGCAAATTCTCCCAAAAATTTCCTAGATTTTTCTGAACTGAGGCCATGATTAAGAGGGAAACGTGCGCAAAGGCAAATTCTCCCAAAAATGTCCTCGATTTTTCTGAACTGAGGCCATGATTAAGAGGGAAACGTGCGCTGAGCCGACCATGTAAAACATTATGGGTGAGGGTCTGCTGCGGAGCTGACCATCCTAAACATTATATGCGAAGGCCCGCTAGTGAGCTGACGCTATAAAACATTATATGAGAGGGCCCGCTAGAGAGCTGACCCAATAAAACATTATATGAGAAGGCCCGCTGGTGAGCTGACCTATATAAAAATTGTCAAACAGGGCCCGCTGGTGAGCTGGCCCTATATAAAAATTATATCACAGGGCATATGGAAGAGGAGGAGGAGGATGAGAAGATTAAGAGTCAACCATATACCCGTTTTTTCGGTGGAAGGGGTGAATGGGAATACAGAGTATTCCCATCATTGTAAATAACATATATAAAGTGAGTTTATGTTCCCCCGGGGCTTTCCTCCAGTGGAGTGGAGAAGTCAGGGGAAATCCAGGCCTTGTTCATTTTTATAAGTGTCAACCTATCAGCATTGTCGGTGGAAAGACGGATACGCTTATCTGTTATGATGCCGCCAGCAGCACTAAATACCCGCTCAGACAGAACGCTGGCGGCAGGGCAGGCCAGCACCTCCAAGGCGTAGAGTGCCAGTTCATACCACGTGTCCAGCTTGGACACCCAGTAGTTGTAAGGCACAGAGGGATCATTGAGGACGCTGACACGGTCTGCTACGTACTCCTTCACCATCTTCCAAAACTTTTCCCTCCTTGTGACACTAGGCTGCGCATCAGGGTGAGGGTGCTGGCGGGGTGTCATGAAGGTGTCCCACGCCTTGGAGAGTGTTGCTCTGCCTTTCTCGGAACTGCTGTGTGCTCCCCTTTTCTCCCCTTCTCGGTTGGCCAAGGTAGCACGTACTCTGCCGCCAGCGTTGTCAGATGGAAAATTTTGGAGCAATTTTTCGACAAGAACCTTCTGGTATTGCACCATTTTGCTTGTCCTCTCCACCGGAGGAATGAGAGATGAGAAATTCTCTTTGTAGCGGGGGTCCAGAAGGGTGAACACCCAGTAATCCGTGTTGTCTAAAATGCGTATAACGCGTGGGTCACGGGAAAGGCAGCCTAACATAAAGTCAGCCATGTGTGCCAGAGTACCAACAGGCAAGATTTCGCTGTCCTCACCAGGAGGATGACTCTCAATCTCCTCATCCTCTTCCTCCTCTTCTGCCCACCCACGCTGAAGAGATGGAACTAAAGTTCCATGGCTACCCTCTGTAGCGGAGGCAACCGTGTCTTCCTCCTCCTCCTCCTCCGCCTCCTCCAATTGTCGCTGAGAAGACGAAGTGAGGGTGCTCTGGCTATCACCTAGTGTAAGCTCTTCCTCCCGCATTTCCACCTCTTCCACATGCAAAGCGTCAGTTTTAATTGTGAGCAGCGAGCGTTTCAGTAGACACAGAAGTGGGATGGTTACACTGATAATAGCGTTATCGCCGCTCTCCATCTGTGTCGATTCCTCAAAATTGCGTAAAACCTCACAGAGGTCTGACATCCATTCCCACTCCTCACTTCTGATTACAGGAAGTTGAACGGAGAGGCGACGACGTGTAACAGCTGGTACTCCACTACTGCCCTCTGCTGCTCACAAAGCCGGGCCAACATGTGGAAGGTGGAGTTCCAGCGCGTGCTCACGTCACACAGCAGCCGGTGAGCTGGCAATTGTAAGCGCTGCTGCAGCTTCAACAGGCCGGCCGAAGCTGTAGATGACTTACGGAAATGTGCACACACGCGGCGCACCTTGGTCAAGAGATCATGCACATTGGGGTAGGTTTTTAGAAATCGCTGAACCACTAAATTAAATACATGCGCTAGGCATGGTACGTGTGTGAGCTTGCCGAGCTCCAAAGCCGCCACCAAGTTACGCCCATTATCACACACAACCATGCCTGGTTGCAGGTTGAGTGGCGAGAGCCACTGCTCGGTCTGGTGACTAATCCCCTGCAACAGCTCTGAGGCCGTGTGCTGTTTGTCCCCAAGGCAGATCAGCTTCAGCACGGCCTGTTGACGCTTCCCCACTGCAGTGCTACACTGCTTCCAGCTACTGGCTGATGGGGGAGTGGCGCTGCGTGTAGAGAATTCGGAGGTGGAAACGGAGGAGGAGGAGCCAATAACGTAGGTGCTGGCGGAAACCCTGATGGAGGTAGGGCCCGCAATCCTCGGTGTGGGTAGCACCCATGCCATCCCAGGGTCCGAGTCGCTCCCAGCCTCCACGACATTCACCCAGTGTGCCGTCAGGGAAATGTAGCGTCCCTGGCCACAAGCACTTGTCCATGTGTCAGTCGTTAAGTGGACCTTCCCAGTAACTGCGTTGGTCAGGGCACGGGTGATGTTACGGGACACATGGTGGTGTAATGCGGGGATGGCACACCGGGAAAAGTAGTGGCGGCTGGGGACCGCGTACCGAGGGACAGCTGCTGCCATCAGGCTGCGGAAGGACTCAGTGTCCACAAGCCTAAATGGCAGCATTTCGATGGCCAGTAATTTGGAAAGGTGTGAGGTTAGTGCTATGGCCTGTGGGTGGGTGGCTGGGTATTTTCGCTTGCGCTCAATTGCCTGGGGTAACGACATTTGGACGCTGCGCTGGGACAGGGAAGTGGATGTGGTCGCTGATGGTGCTTCAGATGGTACAGGTGCAGGGCGGGAGGTATGCGGGCCTGCGCCTTCGACAGGCGATTGGCCGGCACCGAAAACAGGGGAAGAGGAGGCAGTGGTGTGGCCTGCAGACACAGATGGGCGATCCAGGCGTTCCTCCCACTTATTACGGTGCTTGGATGCCATGTGTCGGATCATGCTGGTGGTGGTGAGGTTTCTAGTGTTCATGCCTCGGCTCATTCTGGTGTGGCACAGGTTGCAAACTACAATTCTTTTGTCGTCCGCACTTTCCTTAAAAAAACGCCATACCGCGGAACACCTACCCCTTGGCAAGGGAGATTTACGCAAGGGGGTGCTCCGTGTAACATTTGCGGGCCGGTTTGGTGCGGTCCGCCTTCTTTCTGTAGCCACACCACTGCCTCTTCCAGCCTGTTGCGGTGCTGCAGATGGCTCACCCTCAGGACTGCTGTCATCGCTCGGCTCTACACCTTCCCAGGTGGGGTCAGTCACCTCATCGTCCACCAAGTCCTCCTCCACTTCCTCACTCTGATCATCCTCCTCATGTCTTGATCCCACCACATACTCAGTCATTGACAACTGTATAACATACTCCTCAATAAGGTCTTGAGACAGTAATAGTGGTTGATTTAATGGCAACTGTGTCTCAGCATCATCATCATCCACTACTTCCTTTGACCTTAAATGCCGTTCACATCTGTCATCTTCTTGTGATTGGGTACCCTCTAGAGGTTGTGAATCAGGGCATAAGATGTCATGTTCCTCTGCAAGCGTGCTTGGAGAGAGGGTCAAATGAAGGATTGGTGATGAGACGAGCTCCTCACTATATCCCAGTGTGGGATCACTTCTTTGACCAGACCGTCTATGGTGGGAGGAAGGATGATCAGAGTGAGGATTATGTTGACCAGACTCTTGGCTACTGAGAGTGGACTTGGTGGAAGACAGGGTGGTGCTTAACCGACTGGAAGCAGTATCAGCTGACATCCAACCGACCACCTGTTCGCAGTGGTCGGACCTCGAGAGTGATGTCCTGCAACGCCCTGTAAAATGACACATGAAGCTAGGTATGGTGGATGTCTTTCTTTCTTGTGCTCTGGCACCAGGCACAGTTTCTCCGCGTCCTGACCCGCGCCCTGAACTATCAGGATCACGTCCACTTCCCCGTCCCTTTTTACCCGCCTTCTTCATCTTACACGGAATATGTGACTTTGATATTTGAGTTTGAAGACTTAACAGTATTTCTTCCTATTCTGCAACTGTGCAGAGTACACAGAATAGGCTGCTAAACTGCGGTGACGCACACTGAATGGAATATGTGACTTTGATATTTGAGTTTGAAGACTTAACAGTATTTCTTCCTATTCTGCAACTGTGCAGAGTACGCAGAATAGGCTGCTAAACTGCGGCAAAGCACACTGAATGGAATATGTGACTTTGATATTTTAGTTTGAAGACTTAACAGTATTTCTTCCTATTCTGCAACTGTGCAGAGTACACAGAATAGGCTGCTAAACTGCGGCGAAGCACACTGAATGGAATATGTGACTTTGATATTTTAGTTTGAAGACTTAACAGTATTTCTTCCTATTCTGCAACTGTGCAGAGTACACAGAATAGGCTGCTAACTGCGGCGAAGCACACTGAATGGAATATGTGACTTTGATATTTTAGTTTGAAGACTTAACAGTATTTCTTCCTATTCTGCAACTGTGCAGAGTACACAGAATAGGCTGCTAAACTGCGGTGACGCACACTGAATGGAATATGTGACTTTGATATTTGAGTTTGAAGACTTAACAGTATTTCTTCCTATTCTGCAACTGTGCAGAGTACACAGAATAGGCTGCTAAACTGCGGCGAAGCACACTGAATGGAATATGTGACTTTGATATTTGAGTTTGAAGACTTAACAGTATTTCTTCCTATTCTGCAACTGTGCAGAGTACACAGAATAGGCTGCTAAACTGCGGCGAAGCACACTGAATGGAATATGTGACTTTGATATTTTAGTTTGAAGACTTAACAGTATTTCTTCCTATTCTGCAACTGTGCAGAGTACACAGAATAGGCTGCTAAACTGCGGCGAAGCACACTGAATGGAATATGTGACTTTGATATTTTAGTTTGAAGACTTAACAGTATTTCTTCCTATTCTGCAACTGTGCAGAGTACACAGAATAGGCTGCTAAACTGCGGTGACGCACACTGAATGGAATATGTGACTTTGATATTTTAGTTTGAAGACTTAACAGTATTTCTTCCTATTCTGCAACTGTGCAGAGTACACAGAATATGCTGCTAAACTGCGGCGAAGCACACTGAATGGAATATGTGACTTTGATATTTTAGTTTGAAGACTTAACAGTATTTCTTCCTATTCTGCAACTGTGCAGAGTACACAGAATAGGCTGCTAAACTGCGGTGACGCACACTGAATGGAATATGTGACTTTGATATTTGAGTTTGAAGACTTAACAGTATTTCTTCCTATTCTGCAACTGTGCAGAGTACACAGAATAGGCTGCTAAACTGCGGCGAAGCACACTGAATGGAATATGTGACTTTGATATTTTAGTTTGAAGACTTAACAGTATTTCTTCCTATTCTGCAACTGTGCAGAGTACACAGAATAGGCTGCTAAACTGCGGCGAAGCACACTGAATGGAATATGTGACTTTGATATTTTAGTTTGAAGACTTAACAGTATTTCTTCCTATTCTGCAACTGTGCAGAGTACACAGAATAGGCTGCTAAACTGCGGTGACGCACACTGAATGAAATATGTGACTTTGATATTTTAGTTTGAAGACTTAACAGTATTTCTTCCTATTCTGCAACTGTGCAGAGTACACAGAATATGCTGCTAAACTGCGGCGAAGCACACTGAATGGAATATGTGACTTTGATATTTTAGTTTGAAGACTTAACAGTATTTCTTCCTATTCTGCAACTGTGCAGAGTACACAGAATAGGCTGCTAAACTGCGGTGACGCACACTGAATGGAATATGTGACTTTGATATTTGAGTTTGAAGACTTAACAGTATTTCTTCCTATTCTGCAACTGTGCAGAGTACACAGAATATGCTGCTAAACTGCGGCGAAGCACACTGAATGGAATATGTGACTTTGATATTTTAGTTTGAAGACTTAACAGTATTTCTTCCTATTCTGCAACTGTGCAGAGTACACAGAATAGGCTGCTAAACTGCGGCGAAGCACACTGAATGGAATATGTGACTTTGATATTTTAGTTTGAAGACTTAACAGTATTTCTTCCTATTCTGCAACTGTGCAGAGTACACAGAATAGGCTGCTAAACTGTGGCGAAGCACACTGAATGGAATATGTGACTTTGATATTTTAGTTTGAAGACTTAACAGTAATTCTTCCTATTCTGCAACTCTGCAGAGTACACAGAATAGGCTGCTAAACTGCGGTGACGCACACTGAATGGAATATGTGACTTTGATATTTTAGTTTGAAGACTTAACAGTATTTCTTCCTATTCTGCAACTGTGCAGAGTACACAGAATATGCTGCTAAACTGCGGCGAAGCACACTGAATGGAATATGTGACTTTGATATTTGAGTTTGAAGACTTAACAGAATGTGCTCTAATCTGCAACTTTGCACACTAAACAGAATGTGCTCTAATCTGCAACTTTGCACACTAAACAGAATGTGCTCTAATCTGCAACTTTGCACACTAAACAGAATGTGCTCTAATCTGCAACTTTGCACACTAAACAGAATATATGAAATTTTTTTGTTTTTGTTTTTTTCCCCCCACACAAAATAAACTGCTGCCCCCACACACAGTAGTCCTAAAAAGGACTTTTGGTTCTTTTTTTTTCACAAATTTGCTTTTTTTCTCCCTACACTGACTTTCCCTTCCTATCCTCATCTCTCCCTGGCTAAGACTGAGCCGAACTCGCTGGTCAGGTGCTATACAGCACCCGACCACGGGTTCTGGCCAGCCAATCAGTGTAATGCCAGCAGCCAACATGGCTGCTGGCATTACACTGATGTCAGAGCCTCCCTGCACGTTTATTGGCTGCGCAGCAGCCGCAAAACGTGCGGGGAGGAGACCCGAACATGGCGGGCGAGCACATGCGGTACTCGTACGAGTACCGCCATGTGCCGAGCAGAGCGATGCTCGAGCAGATCCGAGCATCGGCCGAACATGCTCGCTCAACACTACACATAACCTTTAACATATAACTGTCACACTCAGGCCTAAATGCCCAATGTAAGCAGCCCGTCTAGAGGGGAGATAACCCCAAAGAGACAAGAAGCTATTCACAGATAGTCACTTGATAGGCCCCAGTGAGCCATGACCTAGAGAGCGGAGAGTGAGGAGCATAGATAGAGGTCGGAGGATAATCCTAGGAGGTCTTGCTGTGGCTTACAGCCGGGTGGGGTAGCAGGCCACGAAGCCTGATGGCTGGACAACCACCTAGGAGACAGGACAACTACTCACCAGGTCGGAGATAATGCAGACACCTACCAATGGTATGGGGCTTCTGTCGGGTACTAGATGAGCAGCAGTTAGGGAGGAAATCTGATACGACTGATAGTTGTACTCGTTACCGAGGAACTGAGTCAGAGAAATGAAAGTCGACGAACCTGGAGGGTTGGAATAATTCATTGTGCGACTGAGAGTCGAGAGTATGAGTTGTCGAATCCAAGAGTCGTACAGATCTACCGTGTGACTGAAAGTTGTTGACTCCGAGGAGTAGTTGACAACGACAGACTGGGCACGGAAGTCTCGAATAGAGAACTGTCGACTAATCCGGTTCAGCAACAAACGGGCGACATCAGGAACTAGGAAGGAGACGAGAAGAGTAGTCGGACAAGCCTTTGTCGAAACCGGACGGACAGCACAGTACCAAATCAGCAGATGAGAGAATAGTTGAGGGCAGACCAGGTCGGAATCAGATCAACAGGAGACAAACCAAATCAGGAGGCAGAAGCAGAGTCAAGAATAGCTGGGTCGAGCACTCAGATAACAACACAGGATCAATACACTAGTAACGCTTTGATCGCACACTGACCCAAGGGAGTCAGTGCTTGATATAGGCCCGAAAGCAAGGGTGTGACAACCAGGGAAGCCAGGATAGAAAACAAAACCCACAATAGTCAGAAACAAACCCTGGAAAGGCCCAAGAAGCATGACACTACCCCCCCTGAAGGGGCTACCTCCGGGAGGCCAACGAAGGCTTGGATGGAAAGGAACGGTGGAAGTAATGGAGCAAGGACGGGGCACGCACACCCGAAGCCACCACCCAAGTGCTCTCCTAAGGGCTGTAACCTTTCCAGTTCACCAAGTACTGGAGGGCACCGTGAAAGAGACGGGAGTCAAGCACTGCGTCAATGGCGTACTCTTCGGAATCCTCCACCGATACCGGAGGGGGAGTAGCTGAAGGGGGATGTGCGGCATGGGGCTTAAGAAGAGATACATGAAACACTGGGTGTACCCATAGTGTTGCCGCAAGAGTCAGCCGGTAGGAAACCGGGGACAGACGGGCCTCGACCTTGAACAGCCCGAGATAGTGAGGGCCCAGCTTATGGGATGGTTCACTTAGTTTAATGTTTTTTGCTGACAACCACACCATGTCCCCAGGATCGGAGCAAGGGCCGAGGAGTATTGGCGGTTGTCGGCCTCTTTTTGCCGCATCTGAGAGGACAACAGAGTGCGTCGGATAGACTGCCAATGGCCGCCAACTCAGGAACGCGTGAGTCAGCTGAAGGAACAGATGATGGAGCAGGGCAAAGGGACAATGTTGAGAGATTGTACCCCAGGACAGCAAAAAAGGTGAACATTTAAGGGAGGTTTTCAGAAGGGAGTTGCAAGAAAACTCAGCCAATCGTAGCAGACGGGACTAGTCGTCCTGCTGGTAGGAACAGAAGCAAAGCAGAAAGTGCTCTAGGTTCTGTTTGAGACGTTCGGACTGACCCTTGGTCTGAGGATGGTATGCAGATGAATTCTGTAGTCGTATGCCCAGTCAGTAGCAGAATGCCCTCCAAAACTGCAACACAAATTGGGAGCCGTGGTGTGATGTGATGTGCAGAGGGACTCCATGTAATCTGTAGATAAGTTCTATGAATAGGTCTGCCAGTTCTGCAGCCGTGGACAGGGTTGCCATAGGGATAAAGTGACCCTGTTTGGAGAAAAGGTCTACCATGACCTATATCCCCGTGTTGCCAGAGGAGGAAGGTAAGTCCACCACAAAGTCCATGGTGACCTGAGTCCACGGAAGGGCCGGTACCAGCAAAGGTTGGAGAAGGCCCAAGGGACGTACCCTGGGTATCTTCATATGTGCACACATAGGGCAGGATGACACAAACGAAGAGGCATCAGCTCTTACCGTGGGCCACCAGAAGTACCAGGATATGAGATCCACAGTACCAGAGAGGCGATAGGTAACTGCAGGGCAGATTCCCTAGAAGGCTAGGGATAGAATGGCAGCAAGACAGGACACTGGCGAGTGACCTGGGCCTTAGGGTACTAGGGATAGCAGAGGTACGGTAATGGACTGTCACGGTTTTTGATGAACACTCAGACCAGACTAGTAAGGTTAAAACAACTTTATTAGGATAAAGTACATACAAGGAGTTAGGCCACAGGCCCACAATACGAAACAATAAATATATAGCAATAATAAGCCAGACACAAGAGATATAGCGGGCAGAGGAGGCAGCAACTGGCTTCAAATAGTTCTGTGCTTGAACCCTGAAGACTGGAGGCACGTAAGACCAGGCCACCTAAACCTAGTGGACTATGGTTAACAAGGCTACTCAACCCAGGGCTGACAGATGACTGGTAGTCCCGAAGGTGGTAACTGGCACAAAACCCAGACACCTGGGTGGCACTGAACCCAGTAGGAACGAGGTAACACTGACCATGGGACAGGGGTCCCAGGAAGACCAAGGCAACCACTTACAGTTGGCAAACCCTAGAACGCTAGGGGTGGACCGAGGCAGATAACAGGAAGGCCACTAGTGTCCCCTCACACAACGAGTGTGATGTAACGCAACAGCTGGCTCTTTAGCCCAAATTCTTCTGCAACGAGGAATGGAGCACAGTGTCCCCTCACACTAACGAGTGTAATGTAATGCAAACGCTGGCTCTTTAACCCAAAGGCTACTGCAACGAGGAATAGAGCACTGGCCCTGCTAGACAGTCTAGGCACTGAACGCGTCAACTGGAAATGCCCAGAGATATACTGCAACTCCTGCAAGGAGTGAGCCCAGCTATAGCACAAAGGAGGACACAAATAGATCTGAGTAACTTAGTCACACTTAGACAGCACTGTACCGGTACTTCGTGTGTGCACACCGCCAGGGGAGGTTAAAGTAAACAGCTACAGCACGAATGCCAAGCCTACGGTCGACAAGATAAGGATAGCGCCACGTGACGCACAACAGACAAGGCAACTGGAAATCCGCTGCTTGTAATGCTGGTCAGACAGGGGCAACCGAGCAGTACAGCCATGCACGGATGGCAACAGAGCGGGTGCTCAGCCAGGAATGGCCACAAGCGTAACGTGAACACAGCCAGGTCAGTTAGCAACAGAGCAGGCTCATCAGCCAGATAGGTCAGCAACAGAGTGGGTTCTCAGCCAGATCAGTCAGCAGCGGAGCGGGTTCTCAGCCAGTTCGGTCGGCAACGGAGCGGGTTCTCAGCCAGATCAGTCGGTAACGGAGCGGGTTCTCAGCCAGATCAGTCGGTAACGGAGCGGATTCTCAGCCAGATCAGTCAGCAATGGAGCGGGTTCTCAGCCAGATCAGTCAGCAACGGAGCGGGTTCTCAGCCAGATACAGTCAGCAACAGAACAGCAACTGTAACGGTTTGTACAACACTCAGACACAGTAGGATAGAATAAAACACAGTTTTATTAAAAGACACAATGAAAATACACTTAGCGGGCTATAGCATATCACAGCGGAATAGACAGGAAAATATAGGTCATAGACATATGCCCACACAGGCCCAGTATTACAATAAGTTGGATGGTACAGATACTGTCACAGGTCAGGCATAACAAGGCAAACTCAGCACAGCATGGGTTAAAGTCCAATGATATAATCAGTCTCTGATGTGGTGTGTTCAGTAACGCCCAGTATGATGGATAACAGCTATCAGGAGACTGTGGTGCGAGAATGGAGACAAGCACCTAGATCTGCAGAGCAGAGCTGAGACTTATACCCTCTGCCGTAGCAGTAACGGAGACCACACAATACTCTGCAAGAGCTGAGCGGACTGGAGCCACGGGCACCCGACCGGAGCAGTAATGGAGGCAACGGTACTCTGCTTGAGCTTAGTTAATTTGTGCCAATGGCACCCGACCAGTGCCGTCACGGAGGCAACGGTACTCCGCACAAGCTTAGTTAAGTTGAGCCAATGGTACCCTGCCGGTGCAGTAACGTTGGCAACAGTACTCTGCAAGAGCTGAACGGAACGTAACCACGGGCACACTGCCGGAGCAGTAACGGTGGCAACAATGGCTCTGCAGGAGTTAACGGAAGGCTCAGCAGTAACGGAGGCAACAATAGTACTGCAAGAGTTAACAGAAGGCTCAGCAGTAATGGAGGCAACAATAGCTCTGCAAGAGTTAACGGAAGGCTCAGCAGTAACTGAGGCAACAGTGGCCCTCTGTCTGGCAGGTCCAGACTAGGCAGAAGTCAGAATGTCGCCCAGGCGACACGATGAGCAGGAACTGGAGAGCTGGGCCAGATCTCGGAGCAGGAACGTCAGACAAGCCGGGTCAGGTCACGGAGCAGGAACGTCAGCCAGGCCGGGTTGAATCACTGAGCAGGAACCAGAAGAGGAGTAGTCAGACGGGCCAAGTCGGTACATGGGAACACAGCAACACAAGTAAGCACTGGTACAGGAACACCACGAAAGGGCACTACACAGGTGCCAGAGGCCCAGTATAAAAAGGCCATACTGGGCGGGCCAAACCAAGCTCAGTAAATGGAAGCGCAACACACAGAGACTGACAGGAAAAAGCATGGGCACCGTGATAAGCAACACAGGAAGCGCAGCAACGTCGTCAGGCAGGCCAGGTCATACACGAACAGAGAAACTAGTAACAAACGTCAGGAACAGGTACACCATGAAAGGGCACCCTAGTATAGACATGACAGAGTATATAAAGGCTAGCCCTGGACGGGGTCAAGAATACCAGACCAATAAGAGGATGGCATTGAAATGAGGAAGAATAATAATGTCGCCGTTTGATCAGGAGCATGGGCACCGTGATATGGACACAGCAAGTGACCAAGACTCAGCGAACTGGATAAACGGAGGCTACAGTACTGGACACAGCTCATGACCAGGTCCCTAGCAGGCTAGAGTAAATGGAGGCAACACAGATAGGCCCTACTGCCTAGCAAGCTAGGGTACCGGAGACAGCACTCACAGGCACTGACAAGTGACTAGACCCCAGAAGCTAGGGTGATGGAGGCAACACTGACAGGCACGGACAAGAGACTAGTCCCCAGTAGACTAGGGCAAATGGAGGCAACACTGACAGGCATGGACAAGAGACTACTCCCCAGAAGGCTAGGGAAAACGGAGGTAACATGGAACAGCACTGGCAAGCGACCGAGCTACTCACTCACGGATACCCCGATGACATGGGTGTACTGGCCAGATAGGCGCAAATAGGCAATCTCTGCAAAGTGAGAGCAAGGGGAACGGAACATTGGGTACGCACCCAGATGGGTCCAGCCAGTAAGCTGCTGAAGCGATCGAAGCGCCCTATAGACAGCAACGAAATGTAATCAAGCCCAAAGCCTGATATGTGCCCAGAGAGGTAGTAGCCAGTCCAGTCAGCAACCGATAAGATAGTCAGCCACAGCCAGATCGGTACACAGAGAGGTAGTCAGCCAGTCCTAGTCAGCAACGGAACGGATAGTCAGCCACAGCCAGGATTGGTACACAGAGCGGTAGTCAGCCAGTCCTAGTCAGCAACGGATCGGATAGTCAGCCACAACCAGGATCGGTACACAGAGCGGTAGTCAGCCAGTCCTAGTGAGCAACGGAACCACGGAACAGGTGAGACAGGAGCGAGGTCAGGCAAGCCGGGTCATATACGGAGCAGTAACAAACAGCAGTACAAAAGCTAGGTACGGGAATACCACAAAAGGGCGCCAAAGTAATGACAGGACTGGGGTTAAAAAGGCTAGCGCTGGGCAGAGGCAGAACCCAGCAGCCAATAACAGGAACAGAACAGGAAGTAGCAATGTCGCTGGCGATCAAGAGCACAGGCACCGTGATACCGTGTCTACAAAATAGCGAGTGCACTGTAGTGATGCGCGTATGCAAACAAGAAGTCAGGCAGTGACCAGACATGCTGCGGTCGGCACAAGTGGGGAAAAGCAGGTAACGCCACGGGAGAAGATCATGGGCACCATGATAAAAGAAGGCAATCTACTTGTATTCCGTCCGTCTGATGCCGGTTAGGTCTGTTAGTCTCAGTCTTTTCCCACAATAGTTCATAGGCCTGA
Source organism: Rhinophrynus dorsalis (assembly GCA_037306005.1). NCBI lineage: Eukaryota > Metazoa > Chordata > Amphibia > Anura > Rhinophrynidae > Rhinophrynus > Rhinophrynus dorsalis. The sequence goes on from CM074722.1 coordinate 119,252,937, forward strand.
AAAGGTCTTCCAGTAAGGGCCTATGGCCCGTTACATTACTCCCCCTTTTTAGTCCTCAAGCCAGTGGAGTGAAACTGATGGTGGCTTGAGAATCCACTCTGACCAGGGTTGTGAATCCTCCTGAAGGGATAGGCCATCCGCATTTCTGTTATCCCATACTGACCGATACTTAATGGAAAAGTTAAAGGGTTGGAGGGCCAGACTCCACCGTAATAAACGTCCATTGTCCCCTGACATCCGGTTCAGCCACCCCAGGGGATTGTGGTCCTTGATGACAGAGAACTCCCGGCCGTATAAGTAAGGCTGAACATTTTTAAGGGCCCGTACCAGTGCAAGACATTCCTTTTCCACGGCTGTGTAGGTAACTTCCCTGCTCAGCAATTTATGGTTGAGGAAAGAGACGGGATGCTCTTCATCTGTGTTTGACTTGGCTCAGCACGGCCCCTATTCCCAGGCATCTGTGTGAACCAGAAAAGAGCAATTAAAATCTGGACTTTCCTGTACCAGTTCCCATCCCAGTGCCTCTTTAAGAGAGCATAAAGCTTGCTCACATTCGGGGGACCACGCCACAGTCTGGGTAATTCCTTCTTGGTGAGATCAGTGAGTGGTTTGGCCAGAGAGCTAGAGTAGGGTGCAAATTTTCTATAGTACCCAGCAGTTCCCAGGAAGGGTTGGCCAGTCTAGGATGGAAGCTATTTTGGCCAGCTCGGGTCACTGTGTCCCACTGGCAACTCAGTGCCCCAGATACTTAACTTCCCCCATCCCTTTCTGGCATTTGTCAGGTCAGATGGTTAGGCCGACTCAGAGGATTCTGCCCAGATTGGTCTGCCCAGAGATGGTCCTCCCAGGTGTCATTGAATATTGCAATGTCATCCAGATAGGCACAGGCAAACTCCTGTGCCCCTGCCAGCAGATGGTCCACCAACCTCTGGAACGTAGCCAGGGCACTATTCAACCCAAATGGCATTACTTTAAACTGGTATAGGCCTTATGGGGAGATTAATGCTGATTCGGCAACTGCCTCAGGGTCCAGTGGTATCTGCCAGTACCTTCGACTGAGATCAAGGGTAGAGACTACACCAGCTCCAGCAAGCCTGTCTAGAAACTCATCCTCTCAGGGTATGGGGTAGGCGTCAGTGATAGTCCGGACATTGAGCCTCCGGTAGTCTACACACAATTGAGTAGTGCCATCTTTTTTGGGGACTAAGACCAACGGGGAGGTCCAAGGACATTTCTATGACCCCTAGTGCTAACATGCCCTGTATCTCTTGGTACATGCCCTTCCTGACTGCCTCCAGGACCCGGTAAGCGGGTTGCTGGTGGGCCACCTGCCCTGGGGTGTCTACATTGTGATGGGTAAGGGAGGTAACACAGAGTAAGGGAGAGAATAGAGTGGGACATTTCTGTATCATTTCTTTGATCTGTCCCTGCTGGGCAGCATCAAGGTGTGGGCCCAACGGGAGGGGTTCAGATTGGACCAGACTCTGTGCATCAGCCAGAAGGTCAGGTATATCTTGTTCTTCGGCTAGTCACCAGCTAGGGTGCAGATGGCCAGGGAAGCATCTTCTCTAGGGTGATAGACTTTAAGGGCATTCACATGGCAGGTCCTCTGGTCCTACTGCTTGGACCCTCGCGTTATCATGTAGGTGGTCTCTCCCTGTCTATCAATGATTCAGTAGGCCCCTTCCCAAGCTGTCTGCAGCTTGTTCTGCTTAACTGGCTGCAAGGTTGCGACCTGCTGTCCCAGGCTAAACTCCTTGTCCCTGGCCTGTCTATCATAATAGTGTATTTTCCTGGCCTGGGCAGCCTGTAGGTGCTGCCAGGCTAACTCCATTAAGGCCTCTAATTCCTTCCTTAATTCCACAACATACATCACTGCCAAGGTTTCCCTACATTTGCCCTATCAGTACTCTAAGAGGAGATTCAGGGGCCCAAATAACAACTCAAAGGGGGAGAAGCCCGTGGACTCCTGGGGCACTTCACTGTAGTTGAAGAAGAGATGGGGTAGATATTTTTCCCAATTTCGCTGAGACTCAGTGATAGCCTGGAGCATCTGCTTTAAGGTTCCATTGAACCTTTCTCAGAAGTCATTGGTCTGGGGGTGGTATGCTATGATGTGCAGGGGTTTAACCCAGCACAACCGCCAGACGTGTTGCAGTAGTTCTGAGGTGAAATGGGTACCCTGATCAGACAGTACATCTGGGGGAATCCTACCAGGGTAAACACATCAACTAGGGTTTCCGCTACTTTTTCTGCTGTGATATTGGACAAAGCCACTGCCTGTAGCTAGCAGGCAGTGAAATCCACTATGTTACGAATTAATTTCTTACTGGCGCGACTGAGTTGGGCAAGGGGACCTACAATGTCAATGGCTACCCCCTGGAAGGGTTCACCTATGATGGGAAAGGGCTAAAGGGGAAAAGGAGGTCTGTCTCCCCTTTTCCCGACCCTCTGACAGATGTCACATATGCAGCAAAAGAGGTTAACGTCCCAAGACAACCTGGGCCAGAAGAAGACCCGGGTTAATCAGTACTCCATATGGTGGATCCCCAGATGACTGGCCAAGGGGGTCTTGTCCTTGTTAACGTTCACATCTGTTTTTAGCTTTTAGAAAGCAGCCTTTTCTCTGCAAAACGCGTTAGCGTTACAGTTTATTTATTGTTGTATTATTGTTTTTAACACTTATTATTTTATTGATTATTGATCGGATTATTGATCCAGTCATCTGTCCGGAACAGTTTTTCTTTGTAGCTGACTATCAGTTCCTCCGAGTGGAGACGGGGTGAATCTCTCCATAGGCTTACATGTCAGATTGACTAATATTAGCTTTCTGACCACAGTTACATGTGAGTACAATATTTTAATTTATATTTATTGCTATTTATGTGACGTATTATACCACTGGGCGCTCTCTTTTGATGTCTTTCATGTCATGTACCATATCTACAAGATCTTAGGCGCTCAGGGGAACGTGTTTGTTGAGTGCAGCCTATTATTGCAAGACATCTGTTGGAGACACTGTATCTGGGGGCAGCTGTCTGATTGCCGGTTCCTGGTGTATACCATCATCCAGCCACTTATTTTGTGAGTATCCACCTTTGGGTGTTGGTGGTGGAACAATTTTGTGACTGATTGATCCCACACAGGGCAGCTTCTTCTCTTTTTTTTCCCCCCTTCCTTTTTCTAGTGTTGCTTCTCTGTCCTCTACCTCTCTTGTTCCCTGTTTCTGTTACTTTCTGGACAAAACTCCAGAACAGATGCATAATTGCACCATTATTTTATTTCCAGTGATCTCAGAAATTCTATTCTAAGGAAACTGCTTTTGTGTATATTCTTTTTTCCACTGAGTGCTATTTAGCAGTTTTTCTTTTCAATTTACCCCTGCACTACTCTAACGCCCCTTTCACATAGTTGACATTGTTGCAGAGACAGCAACACATGAAAAAACTTGTGAATCATTGTGTCCTTTCATGCAGACAGCATGCAATACCATTGCCCCAGAGTGACACAGCAAAACACAACTTTCCTCCAGTAGTGATATAGTAACTACAATTTGCCTTTATGTTTTAATGGAATCACATTGACATTTCACACAGGTAGCTGCATTTCACTTGAGATTTTATCAGTTCTGTTTTGAATGGCATGTTGGGAAAAACTCTTTACGCTGCAGCAATAAAAATACAAAAACATTTACAGTTACAAAAAAAAAATAAAAAAAATCGCTCAGTCATACACTTCACTGGGTGAACATGCAATCTCCACTGACACAATGCTATACTTTCAAGTCAGAGACAGAGGTCCATGGGGAATGTATCATGCAGGTCAACAAGACTGAACTGTGAGACCTCAGTCTTGTTGTTCCAATGGTCTCCTTTCACCTCACAGTCTGCTTTTATCTTGGTTTGCCAGGGCTCATAATGCACACCTGGCTGCATGGGCAGGTCTGCTCCCTATAGAGCAGATCTGCTGACAGGAGACTATTAACATAATAGATGCTCTTTAAAAGCCCCTCTTAAATTAGTGGGGATTTTTGGAACACTTATATGTCCCCTGTGGTGCAGATGATTTGCTCCAGAATTGCTCTCTTTGGCTTATGGAATACGGCCCATATGGTGACACATTTCTTTTGTCCTGAAGTTTCCACGTTTGTGCAATTAGGAGACTTTAGCACAGAAACACCCAGTGACTTTTTCCTTATGGTGGGGACTTTGTGAGCCCTGACCACGCCTATATGTTTCATAGTGCTGCATTCCTGAACTTGCTTAACAGAATGACATACTACAGTATCTGGTTCTGGGTATGTTCCTGTAATGTTGTGATATAGTAACTACAATTTGTCTTTATGTTTTAATGGAATCACATTGACATCTCACACAGGTAGCTGCATTTCACTTGAGATTTTATCAGTTCTGTTTTGAATGGCATGTTGGGAAAAACTTTTTTCCCTGCAGCAATAAAAACACAACAACATTTACAGCTACTAAAAAAAAAAAAATAAAAAAAAAAATCGATCAGTCATACACTTCACTGGGTGAACAAGCAATCTCCACTGACACAATGCTATACTTTCAAGCCAGAGACAGAGGTCCATGGGGAATGTATCATGCAGGTCAACAAGACTGAACTGTGAGACCTCAGTCTTGCTGTTCCAATGGTCTCCTTTCACCTCACAGTCTGCTTTTATCTTGGTTTGCCAGGGCTCATAATGCACACCTGGCTGCATGGGCAGGACTGCTTCCTATAGAGCAGATCTGCTGACAGGACACTATTAACATAATAGATGCCCTTTAAAAGCCCCTCTTAAATTAGTGGGGATTTTTGGAACTTTTATATGTCCCCTATGGTGCAGATGATTTGCTCCAGAATTGCTCTCTTTGGCTTATGGAATACGGCCCATATGGTGACACATTTCTTTTTCCCTGAAGTATCTACATTTGTGTAATTAGGAGACTTTAGCACAGAAACACCCAGTGACTTTTTCCTTATGGTGGGGACTTTGTGAGCCCTGACCACGCCTATATGTTTCATGGTGCTGCATTCCTGAACATGCTTAACAGAATGACCTACTACATTATCTGGTTCTGGTGTCTATGAATGGGGCAAATATGCAAATTCCCCAGTGAGGCCACCCTGGCATTAGTCTCTAACGCCAGTGGCTGCACTTAAGGGTAAGCACTACAGCATCGCTATAATGCATAGTGGCAGACTGATTCTATCAGCACTGGAGTTTAATGCTAGCAAGCCTGGGAAACAGCCCCATTGCATACACATGGAAATGGCATTTACGTGTACTTTCATGTACACCTCGCTAAGTACATTGATCTAAGCATTAGCAATGCAGAGAGGTAAGGAACTTGAGAAATGTCCACAGACTGCCACCTTGTTCTCACCTTGGAGAAGCCATACTTAAGTGAGGGTTTGGGGATGTATGTAGCTTAGTGCATTGACGTGAGGCAGGAGCAGAGACTCAAAATTGATTCCTGTGCTGAATACATTTTGTACATTTAGACCAAAGGCCCATCAAAGTGGAGCAATTCTGGGGCAAATGAACTGCAGGACAGGACAGGGGAGAAATAAAAATTCCCACTGATCTAAAGTGGACTTTTTAACCCCTTGAATGCAAAGCAATGTCCTGGTGACCTCTCTGGTATTCAAGATTTTAAAAAATCTATTTATTACAATGGGGATTTGATTGATTTTATTTGTCCCTTATGATGTTGTTGATATGCTCCAGAATTGCTCAAATTTTTTATATATGGGATAATGTTAATGTGGGGTTGCTCTGTCAGTACCTGCTGATGTCCCTGTATTGTAAAGATCCAGCCCCTGCGGTCATGTTATGTGGTGGGCTTGGTTAATCTTATGTTTCCCTGTGTATGTTATGCTTCCGCTGTGTCAGACTGTGTTTACACGTCTGATCTTTTGTGTGAAACACACCCACTAATTAAAACAGGATGAGCAGGTTTGGATATATTTATTGGTGGTTTGTAGAAACCAGACTCTATGAGAATATAATGTACTTCCCTCCCTGCAGTTCATCGCATCCCAGGACCAGGTGCTGGGTGGAACTGAACATTCAAAAAAACAAAACCTTTCAGGTTTTATTTAACTCGGGTGGAGATGGACAACCAGAAGATCTTCAGCTGTTGTTTGAATACAGTTCACTCCACACATTCACATGCACACATGCTCACGTACACACACACATGCTCACGTGCACACACACCCTCTAAATGTGTCTGTATGAACATATACAAGCTTTTAAGCTAGGCTGACCAGATCTCACCTTTAACCGGGGACACATAGGAAATAGCCATGTTGCAGTACTTCACTGAAATCAATGCAGTGCTGCAGTAAGCATTTCTCCTATGCGTCCCCGGTTAAAGGTGAGGTCTGGTCAGCCTATTTTAAGCAGGACTGGAAAAACTCTGGAGCAAACCAACTGTACTCTTGGGGACAAATATTTATTCAGATTGATTTAAATGGGGCTTTTAACCGATTGAAAGCTGAAGAGGTCACCAACTCTTTGTGTCTCAATGCTCTGGAGACCTTTAATTCAAAGGTTAAAATGCCCCTATAAAATGGGAATTTTGGGAATTGTTATTTGTCACCTATGGTGCAGTTGGTTTGGCTCCGAATCGATCTAATTCTTGTTAGTAGATCAACTTCGATGACTTTGATGATTTGATATAAATCAATGGGAATTTCTGATCATCCATTGCAGCAGGGACACTCAAACCTATGCCCCAATAGTACAGGTTTTCAGGATCTCATGAACACAGGCAAATGAATCAGTGGTTCAGTCATTCTGAGGGATCTCCTAGTGATAATGACATCCACTTGTGTTTAATGGAGGAGATGCTGAACACATGCACGGGGGGGGGGGATTGGTAGCTGAAGACAGGTTTGAGCTCTCCTGCTCTGTGTTGCAGTTGGTTTGTTCTAGTATGCTAAGTACATCAGCCTTTATCATATAGTTAAAGGAATAGTAATGTTTCACAATAAAAGCAGCTCCAATTAATCTTCATAGTATTTGGGCCATGGAGAGTGTTATTTCAATACTGTCAGAGTTGTAGTTCAAGAATAACTGAATGATAAATAATCCCCCTCCCTCCCCTTTTACTGATGTAACACTGCTCAGCTCAGAGCAGCAAGGTTGTGTCCAGGTGGCTCACAGAGAGGGACACTCTTCAGTTAGCATAAAGGAAAAACTTGAAAAACCTGTCAAGGGGGGCAGAGTTTTTATTGTTCTCACAGTAAGAAGATTGCCCCTTGCTGTGAGCTGTCTGGTCTCAAGACCAGATTCCACATCTGAGGAGAGGTGGCATACACTAAGTAAAATGGGCGGGAGGGGAACATTTTATCATTCAACTACTCTTGAACTACAATTCTGACAGTATTGAAATAACTCTCTTTATGGCTCAAGTACTATGAAGATTAATTGGAGCTGTTGTTTTTCTGAAACATTACTATAGAATTAGGAAGGAGCAAGGTAGGAGGAAGAGTCCATGGGGGAGATGCACTAAGGGATGATAAAGAGGTGAGATGACTTCTCCAGTGTGGTAAACACCCCAGTTCATTTGTTATTCTATGAAGCCAATGTGCTAAGATTTGTCCAACTTGAGAGATCGCAGAGCATAGGCTCCATAGAAGAACATAGGACTTGGAGAGCTTATAATACTGAAGATCTGGGGCTCGATACTATTACCGGTAAAACCGGCGGTAATAGCAAAAACAGTAGCGACAAACAATTCCAGTTTCGGTTCAAAATAGACTGGCAGTCTCCTATTAGCTGTGAAGTGCTTAAGCGCCTCCCATAATCAGCTTCTAGTAGGATTCGTCATGCCCCATGCTAGAAACTGATTGGCTGGGAGGTGTGTAAGCACTTCCCAACCAATAGGAGACAGAAGGGGAACTCTGTGCTGGTTCACATACCTTACACCACCAGAGGAGACATCGGAGGTAAGGGGGTAACAAATTAGAAAATTATATAACATACTGACACATTAGAAGGATGGCTTTTGCACATTAAAAATGGCGCATTAACATCTTTATTACATAAAAAATGCAACAAATAGTAATCATTTGAGCGCCGGAGGGCTATCCCTACGGCGCTCAAAAGGTTAACAGTAGCATCTTGGGGGAAATATTTTATTTATTTTAAGCTACAAAACACTATTTATTTTGTATTTTCAGAGAAGATTAGAGGAAGAAAAGAAGACTGAAGAAACGAAGAAGCCGGCCATGACCCTGCTGGACATCAGGATTGCTGGCAGTGGTAAGTGGTTAATTATTGAGACATGTGTGAAACTGATTGTGGATTAACCCTATGAGTGCCAGTGGGCTATGCAACGCTGTGTAATGCATTGCATACCCCACTGACACTCATAAGGTTAATCTTTTTTGTTTGTTTCAACCACAAGTATGTGGTTGTTTTGACCACTTGTTTTGGGCTCTGTGCTTGCCTTCTGATGACATACAATCCCAATTTAAATCAACTGGAATTTTTATTTTTTCCCTACTGTGCGTTGATTTCCTGAAGAATTGCTCCATTTTAACCTAGTGCATCAGCCACTGTGATTGAGGAAGCAGAGAGAATGACCATGCGTTTTGTCTCAGATCTCCTCCTCTCCTTACAGCAGTACTCTGGTATTAATAATGGTAACCAGGGAACAAAACAAAGACACACACAGGAAGGTGGATGTTTTAGATACAATACACAAGCATGTTCCAGTGTGTTCCCTCACACTGACAAGAATGGCTGAACCTGCCAGCAATGAGTACAAGCTGCTCTTATATACAGGTTTCCTTATAAAGGTGATCACGTATCCCTTTATAGCAGAAATGCTTATATAAAACACACAGTGCAGGGTTACACAGATTCCTGTACATTACTGCAGATTTAATTTTTCATAAGCATCCCTGATTTAAAGGAATATGTGGTTACTTTAACATACAAGTGCACAACTCTGCCACCTCACAATCTCTATGTGAACAAACCCTTCAGGCCCCAGAGCAGGTGTAACAAAAGGAATTTAACCCTTCTTTTGATTTAAATGGGTCTCGTAACCACTTGAATGCTAGAAAGGTATCTAATACAGTGATTGCAAGCAATTACGGGAAAATATATTTTGTCCCATAGGGTGCAATTCACTTGTTCCAGAATTGCACCTTTTTATTCTTCTGCACAAGGTTCATTGATCCTTCCTCCCAACATGCATCTTGTGCATCACGTCAAATTGAAGCCCATTCATTAACCCCATTCCTCCTGTATGTCAGCTTCCCAGTAACTGGTTTGATCAGTTCAAGATATTCCAGCTCTTTAGCAGGTACGAATAGGGAAATAATGACTGATACTTAAAACACATTATGTGCTATTTTACCTTATTTTTGTAGCCTGATAAATATATTTTGACAATGTAGCTTTATTGTGCGTTAACACTATACATTAACCATAAATCCTGTTCCTCCTATCAATTTTTAATCATTTAGTTTGCTTTACCTGGAATCTGTACAAGTTGTCTGAACTATATTTGCAAAAGATTGTAAGTAGAGATAAATGAAATGTCCTCGTCTGGATGATCAACCTGGAGAATCTGGAAAAAATGCATAATTGTAAATAGTCTCATCATAGGCACCTCCTTCCCAAACAGAATGTACCCAAATAGTCTTTCTTTATAAATTAGATTTCCCATTCTCCTTTAACCCTTTGAGAGCCAGAGGGGTATGCAATGTATTGCTTTGCAATGCGTTGTGTACACCTCTGGCAGTCAAAGGGTTAACCCCATGGAAACTAAAGACATCTCCAACACAGTGTAAAGCAATGTTTTAGAGACATCCCTAGCATTCAAGGAGTTAAACTTTGAATAGGCTGACCAGCTCTCACCTTTAACCAGGGACACATAGGAAATAGGAATATTTGAGGACTGCACTGAAATTAAAGCAGCCTTGCAGTATGCATTATTCATATGTGTCCTCTGTTAAAGGTGAAGTCTGGTCACCCTATCTTTGAAGTCTTTATAATGTTTGGGTTTATCCAATACGTACTCAAAACTGTTTCTTTAAGGAAGAGGGTGTGATCTGTGAAAGGGGCTGGATAAAGAGGGGGCATGGCAGTATGTATAGGGGGTACTTACACATGGCTGGGCCTAGGGCAGCAGAAAGTCCAAATAAATCACAGCCAGGTATGTAGACCTCCAGAAGTGTCAGCATTTTTGAACAGATACACAGTGAGCTGAGAGCCCAGTTCACTATGAAATAGTATACAATTGTAACCCTGTATTAAATATAAAACAGACACAGAATAAATGCAGTTTCATTCCCTAACTCCTTGAATGCAGGAGAGGTCTCCGATGCACTGTAAACACTCTGACATCTGAATGGTTAGAATATAGTGTAGGTACTGCTAGATGACACTAACTGGGCTCAGGGCTGGATTTGTAATTAGGCAGAGTAGGCATCTGCCTACAGGCACACCCCACAGAGGGGCGCCTGTCATTTGGATCCCCCACTTGGCGCCCACAACAACATGGTGAGGTCTCAGTCTGGGACTTCTTCGGCACAGACCTGTAGCTGCTGTGAGTTCCCTTTTCAGCTCTTTAGTAATGCAGAGCGCTGGGAGATGACATCATCTCCCAGCGCTCTGCATTACTGAAGAGAAGACCGCATGGGAGCTCCAGCAGTTGCAGCTCTGTACAGAAGGAGGAGGCACAGACAGACCTCTCCTCTCCAGGGTAGGAAACGGACACAGGGGGCAATATGGAGATGATCATGGGGGCAATGTGAGGGGCAATATGGAAATGATCATGGGGGCAATGTGAAGGGCAATATGGAGATGATGGGGGCAATGTGAGGGGATATGAAATGATGGGGGCACTGTGAGGTTCAATATGGAGATGATCATGGGGGCACTGTGAGGGGCAATATGGAGATGATCATGGGGGCACTGTGAGGGGCAATATGGAGATGATCATGGAGGCAATGTGATGGGCAATATGGAAATGATCATGGGGCAATGTGAGGGGCAATATGGAGATGATCATGGGGCAATGTGAAGGTCAATATGGAGATGATCATGGGGCAATGTGAAGGGCAATATGGAGATGATCATGGGGGCAATGTGAGAGGCAGTATGGAGATGATCTTGGGGGCAATGTGAGGGGATATGGAGATGATCATGGGGGCAATGTGAGGGGATATGGAGATGATCATAGGGGCAATGTGAGGGGATATGGAGATGATCATGGGGGCAATGTGAGGGGATATGGAGATGATCATGGGGGCAATGTGAGGGGATATGGAGATGATGGGGGCACTGTGAGGGGATATGGAGATGATCATGGGGCAATGTGAGAAGCAATATGGAGATGATCATGGGGGCAATGTGAGAGGCAGTATGGAGATGATCATGGAGGCAATGTGATGGGCAATATGGAAATGATCATGGGGGCAATGTGAGGGGCAATATGGAAATGATCATGGGGCAATGTGAAGGTCAATATGGAGATGATCAGGGGGCAATGTGAGAGGCAGTATGGAGATGATCATGGGGGCAATGTGAGAGGCACTATGGAGATGATCATGGGGGCAATGTGAGGGGATATGGAGATGATCATGGGGGCAATGTGAGGGGATATGGAGATGATCATAGGTTCAATGTGAGGGGATATGGAGATGATCATAGGGGCAATGTGAGGGGATATGGAGATGATCATGGGGGCAATCTGAGGGGATATGGAGATGATGGGGGCACTGTGAGGGGATATAGAGATGATCATGGGGCAATGTGAGAAGCAATATGGAGATGATCATGGGGGCAGTGTGAGGGGCAATATGGAGATGATGGGGGGCACGTTGGAGCTGATGAGGTCAATGTGAGGGCAACATGGAGCTGATGGGAGGCAATGTGGAGATTAGGAGCATTGTGGAGATGGCAAATCGGGGGGGGGGGGGCGCTTCAGATTTCTGTGCCTACAGGCTCCTGTGATATAAATCCAGCCCTGACTGGATGATAGATAAATAAATAAGCACTCCCATTTATGTCAACCTTTGGAGTGACAGCAAGGAATTCAGTTCATTTCATCTCAATATCTCTTTGGCAATAAATGTTTAAATGTGTCTACTAATGCTAGTGCCAGAGAGGCGCCCAGTGCAGGTATTGTTACATAGTAATCTAGGTTGAAAAAAGACAGGTCCATCAAGTTCAATCTTTGCCACAGTTTAATCCAGAAAATAAGAGTTATATAATCATTACTGAGTCCAACATGGGCATTAGACTGTTACCTTGTTTTACCTACTAAAACACAGTATAACTCTGCATGTTCCCTTCTACTATAAATGTATCTAATCTTCTCTTAAAGGTATCCACTGTATTTGCCATTACCACATCCTTGGGTAATGAATTCCACAGCTCAACAGATTTTACTGTAAAGAACCCGTTCCTTTTCTGAACTTATTTGACCCAATTTTGGAATGAAAAGCATAATAGAGAGATCATTGTACTGACCTTGTATAGAAATCTTTTTTCAAGAGTAAGTAAACCAAGTTGCCTAGATGCTCATAGTTCAAATACTCTATTTCCTTAATTTATTTTATTGCTCTTCTCTGTATTCTCTCCAGTTCTAAAATACTCTATTTTTTTTTTTTTTTTTTAAAGATCTGGTGCTCAAAACTGCACTGCAAATCCAAGGTGGGGTCTTAACAATGAATTGTACAGCGGCAAAATTATGCTATCCACTCTTGCTTCTATATCTCCTATTATGTAAGACAGGTATTTGCCTGCTTTTTGCTGCTGTCAAAGGAATGCTAATACCCCCCCGCCCACATCTTAATCTGGTAAGAATGTTTTAACCCTTTGACTGCCAGAGAGGTACGCAACTCATTGCTTTGCATTGCATTTCGTATCCCTCTGGCACTCAAATGGTTAATCCTTTGAGTGTCAACGCGGTATGCAACTCACCCCTGGCACTCAAAGGGTTAATGGCCACAAGGAATCTGTGCAGGGTGGCTTGGTTCTCCAAAATGAAGCTTTATTTAGCATCCATATCAACTCTTCCAACAGCTAAGTATTTTAGGAATCCCTCAGTGGGAGGAGTTTTGGGTCAAGAAGTCCTGTAATAAATGTATCATGTCTGCACTTTGAGTTGTAGTCCCATTATGATTTTTTGCCCAGAATAGGATACAAACGGGTTTATTTTTACTTCTCCATGTCTAAAAAATGAAGTGCAAAATCAATATATAATATCAATATCTGTACATATGACTAAAGATATAACAAACATTCTGCAGGTACAATATCACACAACTGTAAATGCAGTTTCTACTGTGTTGAAGCACTGCCATCTAGTGGCCATGAATACCTACTCTAGTTATTGTTCTGAAAAACTGTATGGCCACACGCTATAAGAGCAGTAATTCTCAGCATGGTCCTTGGAGCACAACATCAGGCCAGGTTTTAAGGGTATCCCTAATTAAGCACAAGTGGAGCAATCATAATAACTGAGCGACTGATTACCCACCTGTAACATAATAATTAACCACTGGAGCCCCGCTGCAGGCTTTTTCATATTTGTCCACTTTTTAAAGGGATGTTCTGGCAACCCAATAATATATACCTATATATAAACAACCAGATTCTACCAAAGGGCAGCATATCTAACCCCCTGGTCTGTGAAAGGGCCACACATTATGGTTAAAACGTCTAAATAGGAGTTTAACCCCTTGTATGCTGGAGTTCTTTGCAATGTGTTGGAGATCTAGGGGTTAAGGTGGAACAGTAAAGGGAGTTAGGCACTGATAAAAGACCGGTTGGTTGCTTTTAGATGTGAAATAAGGTGCCCGTGATGTGAAAGAGAGGAACTATCTCCTCTTCCACTGTGCCAACAACAGACTGGGGCTGAAGTCTCTACCCCTCAGGCAGCAGATATAACCATCTCAGGATGAATCAGTAAACAGCTGTGATTGCTTTCTACTGAGTTTCCTCTTTACCATATTGACACCACCTCCATTGGCTTTCTAGATTTTACAGAAAACTGCCCTGTATTCAGTCAGCACAATTATTATAAAACTGGAAAGCCCTTGTACAATTCTTAACTGGTCCCCAGTAGTTATTCTATTAAGAATACCTGGTAATTTAACTCTGCTGCGGGGGGGGGGGGGGGGGATCCAATGCATTGGCTCTCTACGGGTTTACAAAATGTGCATTATGTATTAAATTGGGATAAAGCCAGGATTAAAATAATTGTACTTTGTATGCTTAATGGAGATAGTAACTAGTGAGAAGTTCTGGAGAATACCATGTTACCCAGTGATTTAAATTGGTCTTTTAATGTACTGAATTCTAGCTTGGCCTCTTGAGACCACCCCACCATTCAAGGGGTCAGAAGCTCCATTTATACAAATGGGAATTTTTGGAGCTTTTATTTGTCCGTAATGGTGCAGTTGGAGAAATGCTAATAAGGCTCTTTATGTCTATTTAATACAATTACACCTGAAAATCACAGGGCAGATAATGTGTTTAGCTCCAGCTGAATTTTTGTTGATAAGCTCCAAAAAAAGTGTATAGAAATACATGCAGCTTTAGATGCTTTTTCTCACAAATTTATTAGCATTGCTAAATATTCATAGAAACAATGCAAATTTTTATTAGCATTGCTAATTTTTTATTCTATAAACTGTAATTTTTTTTAATGAGAAATGCAAATTTTTTAGGCACAAAATTACATATCGTAATCACTATCACTACGATCACTATCGTAATCACTTTTTTGTTTTTGTACTTTGTGTTTGGAGAGCAATTTTATTAAACTGAGCCCTTTGAATGATGACAAAACTTATGTACTTACCCCAAGAACCAAAGTTTTAGTAACACATTGTGATGCAATATGTTGCATTTCCCTCTGATCCTTAAGGGGTTAAAGAAAAAGCTCACTTGAAATCAATGGGATATTTTTTTTTGTTTGATACCTAAGGTGCAGTTATTTCATCCAGAATTGCTTCTCTTTACACCTGACATACATATAAAATGGGACAAACAACCTATACCATATGTGACAAGTAAAATATTACCATTTATCTAAATGGGGCTTTTAATTCTTTACGTGGTAGAGAGGTCCCCAGTTCTTTGCACTCCAGCATCCAATGTTTTAGCAGTAGTGTGTGTGTGTGTGTGATTGTTTTGCCCCTGAATTGATCAAGTTGTGCCTTTATACATACTGCATGTCCATTTGGTCCAGCTGCACCAATAAGCAGTCCTAGTCCTAATTATTAGTTCTGCTGGGTTTCCTTCCTCTCTAGACTCTCCTGTCCCATATAACTTGCCCTCCCTCTCCACAGGGCCACAAAATGTTGAAGTTAAAGCAACTGTTGCTTGAGAGTCGCACACAATCTTGTGCTCAACACACATCAGTGGCAGAATGGAATCCAGGCCCATAATGCTCTGCATTTACGTGACTCCCTGAAACACTCTGTTTCGGCCTCTGCTTTGATTACAGCAGGGAGACAGATGCTGGCATCTGTAAGGACAGTTTAGTACCAGGGCTCCTACCTGGCCTACCTCATCTTTGCAAGGGGCAACTATTACTTGGATAGAGCCATATCACTAGATGTGCACTCCTGCAGACATGCAATGGGGGAGCAGAAAGTAAAGAAACCATTGTTCTTTAATTGGTTATGAACCTGAATTGCCAATGTATCCAAGCCTTCCTTACACAATCTTTATGTGACACTCCACAGCCCACTACACAGCCAGACTGCTTGGTACTAAACACAACATATAGCTCACTAGGGGCTCGATACTGTTAGCCCTGCTATTTTTTAAAACAGGCAGTAATGGTTTTGACAGCACGTTTTACTATTCTATAAACTGTGCTGTCAACACCAAAAACCGCACAAAAATGAGCACATTTCACCCATTGAACATTAACTATAAATAGTTGCCTTTGTTATCCTATACCATGTGGTGGCTTCACCATATGTTTAGGACACACTTTTCATGGTGCGGATTCTACACCATGAGAAGGCAGGCTCAGAGCCGAAAACAGGTCAAAACCACCGGTATGTTCTGAAAGACTGGTTTCCAACACATACTTGTGGTTGAAACAAACAAAAATAAAAAAGGGCATGCGAAGCATTATATGGCATCACATTTCCCACTGTTTCCCACATGTCCTGCCAATTAAACACTTAGCAGTAATCCTGATGTCCAGGTGGGTTGTGGGTGGCTTCTTCTTTACTTCAGTGGTCTCTTCTACCTCTGATCCTCATTCTTCTCTCTTCTCTGAAAATATAAAGCATGGGGGATGATGAACCCTGATAGAAGCTGATTGGCTGGGTGGTGCGTAAGCACTTCCCAGCCAGTAGAAACTGCCAATCTATTTTGAACTGAGAGTGGCATATAAAAACCAGTCTTGTTTCAAAATTCTGGCAGACTGACTCGGGCAATGGTCAGAGAGGTCAGAAGGGGAATCTATACCGGTCCACATGCCTTCCGCTGCCAGCGGAGGCAAGCGGGTAACGAATTTGAAACTTTAGAAAAATATTCACATAGAAGCAGGACATTTTAAAATTAAAAACTTGCCACAATAAATATTTACTACTTACAAGATGCCACAAATAGTAACTCTTTGAGCTTCGGCGGGCTACCCCTCCATGTGCTCAAAAGGTTAACAGTAGTATCTTTGGGGGAGTTTTTTTTTTATTTTAAAAATACAAAACACTAATATATTGTGTTATATTTTCAGAGAAGAAAGAACAATGAAGATCGGAGGAAGAAGCGAAGACTGAATAAAAGACAGAAGAGAAGAAAGAAAGATTAATTAATTAAGCTGGACAGAGGACGACGGGTAAGCGTTACATTCTCTGACTCTTTCTAGTGCGCTCTTGACACTGTCAGACAACAAAAGTTTGTGGTTTTTTTCCTTTGATGTTCCCACAATTTGTGCTATTTAGAGTGAGTTGTGGGATCAAGAAACCATAAGGAGCATTATGCCAAAACGTGAGTTTTGGACAACAACACTCTTGTTGCCACGTACCTCTCCAGTAATAGAATAGCTGGGATACCTAGTTGATTTTTTTGGGCACTACTGTTTTTGCTATTACCACTGCTTTTACCGGTGGTAATAGTACCAGGCCCTAGGAATCCTACCCCTCTCCACATAGCCTCTAAATACAAACTCCCCTGCAGGCTTCGGGCTCAGAGTTATCTGGAAGCATACCTGCAGACTTAAAAATTATAGGGCTGAAATCACATATATATTACTGTGTGTTGCTGGTGTTGGCATATGATGAAAAAAGACATAACTACATGGGAAGCATGCATGAGGAAGAAGTTCTTCTCCAACTCTCTAAGATAAAAACAGATAAATCAATGGGACCAGGTAGCAAATGTACTACCGCTTCACAAAAAAGGTAACAGTGAAGAGTCTGGTAATTACACACCAAGTAGTACCTCAGTAGTGGGAACATTCATGGAAACCATGTTAAAGGGAAGAATTGTTAAATTTCTGTAAGATGCCAAACAGTTAGGGTTTACAGCAGGGAGATCTTATCAAATTAACCTCATAGATTTTTTTTGACTGGGTAACTAAAATAGTAGACATGGGGTGAACAGTAGATATAGCTTATATAGATTTCAGTAAAGCATTTGACACTGTCCCTCATAGAAAATGCATTAATAAATTGAAGCTTTTGGGTCTGGATGTAAAAATAATTAAATGGATAAGGCAATGGCTGACTTGACAGCAGACAGAGGGTGGTAGTCAATGTAGAATATTCAGACGAAGGTTGTATTACCAGTGGGTACCTCAGGGTATTTGTGAAAAAGGACCTCAGGTTAATGTATGTCTTTTTGCAGATGATATAAAGATCTGCAATTTGGTATAAATTCCTGGTTGAATAAGCCAAATAATAAATGATTTAGGTAAATTAGAGGAATAGACCAGAGTGGGTGCCTACAGTTTAATGTTGATAAATGTAAACTATACACTTGGACGTAAAAATTCAAAGGTAGAATATAGTATTAAGGGTACTCTTCTGTCAGAGACAACAGAGGAAAGGGATTTGGGAGTAATTATTCAGATGACAAAAAGTTAGGCAGGCAATGTAACAAAGCAGCGGGGAATGCAAGCAGGGTGCTGGGTTGTATAGCTAGGGGCATTACTAGTAGAAAAAAGGAAGTGATCATGCCATTATACAGATCTCTAGTTAGACCTCACCTAGAGTATTGTGTATTACTTTGATAAAAGTAGAGTTAGAGAGGGGATATGATAGAAACATTGAAATACATGAAGGGATTCAACAAAATGCAGGAGGGAAGTATGTTTAAAAGGAGTATAAATGTTAGGACAAGAGTAGTGTGTTTGCATCACTCTTTTTGTGAACCTGTTAACCCTTTGTTTTCCAGGGGGTACGGAACACATTGCTTTGGAACTGGAACTCAAAGGGTTAATAGTAAAAAAGATATGTCCAGACTGGGGCATGGTCATATATGCAAAATGGCATCAAAATGCCACACGTTTATAAAAAAAACAATAAGGAATGCTTGCATTGCGGCTTCTTTGCTATTTTTCCCAGAATTATCTTAACAATCAAATGATTACTATGTACTCACACTGCGGCTGATATACTACGGTAATGTGGTACAAATCCAGAGAAAAAAAAATGCCCCATAGGGAAAAAATCCCATTAGATAAAATGGGGCTTGTAACTATATGACTGCTAGATGGCTCTCCAGAAATCTCTCCAGCATTCAAAGGGTCAAAAGTCCCATTTAAATTAATGGGAAATTAGGGAATGCTTATTTCTTCCCTTTAGTGTAGTCTGTTTTCTCCAGAATTATGCTGCATTTGTTAGTCCATTAGTCCCAGTCTCTATCCCTCTCCTATCCACCTTTAACATAATATTAAGGTGTTAGCTGCTCACAGTCATTGTAGCTACCATCCTGGCACAGACCAACCTTCCTCTTAGTCCACAGTACTGCTGTCCATTGAGGCAAGCTATGTGCATGGGTATTGGGCTGTGGGCTCTATTGGAGTCCTGCACTGACTGTGGGTGTTGAAGCTGGCTGCTGCTGTACCCAGACATAGCAGGGACCTCTTTCCCCTCAATGATCAAGGTACTTTGTCAATGTCAGATGTCCAGGCTAGAGGCTGCACTTCATGCTAGCCATAGACTTTGAGCCTCATAGCAGCTAGAGGCATTTTATTCTTCAGTCTTCTTTGTGATGGCAGTTCCATTTTTTTATGCCAGGGATCAACTTGTTGTATTGGTGTCCCTTCCAGTTATGCCACCCATCTATAGAACTGTAGGTATGAGGGTAGGTGGGTGTTGTTTGAAAACAGGGTGGTGATGTCTGCACTTTTTATAGCATCACGAGAAGACATGAAAGTGAAAAGCAAAGCTGGTGTAGGCAGCTGTCAGCTGACCCTTTCAGAGCCAGAGCAGTAAGTCACACATTGCATTGCAATGTTTTGCTTTTCTTGCTGGTACTCAAAAGTTTAATGAGGAAAATCAATGGGCCCATCTGGCTCTCACTGGGACAGGGTTTTTTTTTTTTTTGCTCATGTATGCTTATAGAGAAGCAGGAAATAGAGCAGGATGTGTCTATTGATATTAGTGAGGTCTATGGGTTTAATGCAGGTGGGGGGGGGGGGGTAGCAAGCTGCTGAGGCCAGGATCTCAAATGTCCTCTGACTCATGGCATCATCTCGGGGTGATTTCACAGTGCGATGCATAAGTAGAAAGCCTCCAGAGCAGTCACATGATGCAAAGCATCTCCTAACATCATCTTCTTCCCTTCCTCCAACCTTCCTTGTTTTTCATCTCTCCTTCCATTTTTCTCCTTCCCTCCAGATTTTTCCTACATCTTCTTACTTCTTCCTTCCTTCTACTCCTCTCCCCCGAAGCTACTTCCTACCTTCCTTCCTCCTTCCAGCTGCTCCTTCCATCCCTTCCATTCTCAGTTCAGCTTCTTCTTCCATCTTTCAATCTTCCTTCCTCCACCCTTCAATCTTCTTCTTCATTTTTTCTTCTCCCATTTTGCCCTTTCAGTTCTTCTACCCCTGTGTTCTTTCTCCCCATTTGTCCTTTCTCTCCCCACTTTCCAATTTCTCTCCCTCTTTTTCCTCCTCTTCCCCTTTTTCCCTCTTTTCCCCCATATAAAATGTATCTACATTGGTGATACTGAAAACCAAAAGAAAATATCAGCTGACTGTACCTTGGTCTCCTTAGTATGTATAGAGGCCAGGACAGACACTGAAAAAAATCTGACCAATTCTGCATAGAAAAAAAGCCCTAACATATATAGGGCTCGATTTAAAGCCAACCGTTAAACCAGCCGCTAAGTGAAAAAGGCACATCGCTCGCAAATAATACAGGAGTTACGGCAGATTCAATAGCTACTCTACAAGAATAGCTATCGAGCGTAGGCACACAAAAAACACGTAACACAAAACCCGTTGTCGCTCATGTTAATGCACAACGGGCAGACAAATCACACGATAACTGAGCTCCAAACAACATGTAACATAACGGCTGCCGTTGTCAAGCAACCATGATTGATGCCAAAACAAATTCAAACACACATCCAATCCCAAAGCCCCAATGTATCAAATAACTTCAAATACACCTATATATACCCAAAAATAACCGCCACACACTGTCTGTTATCGAGTTCTTCAGAGCCAGATATCAGGACCCAGGAGCGGAGGATAGTCATTAGAGAGAGGGAGACAGGAGCGTTCATTGGAGGTAGAGGAGGTTTGGAGTTTGGAGAGAGGAGAGCATTGCACAGAATACGACACATAGCACACCTTTGCACATATTACATACACACATACAAACACAAACACATACACATACATACACATAGTCCTTTTATTTTATAACACCTTACACATTTTACTTTTTATTTTGACAGTGTGAATCTGGGAGTGAAAGTGTGTGACAGAGAGTGACTGGATCGAGTGTGTCTGTGAGGGCCTGTGGGAGTGCCTGGGTGTGACTGGGTGAGTGATGGCAAGGAGAGGAGGACAGGAGAGAGGGATGGGGAGAGTAGTGGAGGAGGAAGAAGCTCAGGAGGGGATCCCTCAGCAGAGCAGGGGTGGGAGAGGGAGATCCGCAGGGCGGAGGGGGACCAGGCCCACAAGAGCAGGAACACGCAGGACAGGGACAGAACCTGCAGTGGGACGAGGGGTAGTTCCTGGGGAGCACCCCACACAGGCAGGGTCAGACCAGGCAGGGCACTCCGGCTCTGAATCCTCCCATGCCGGAGCTGATGAGGGCAGGATCAGGGATCCCAGATATAGTGAGGAAGAGAACACGGCTCTTGTGGAAGCTGTCCTGGAGAGGCAGAGTGTTCTCCACCCGACGGCAAAGGTCCCTGGCCTGGCAGCGCGGAGGAAGGCAGCCTGGAATCAGATCTGCAGCCGGGTGAACGCGGTGGCAACATGCAGACGGGACGTGGAGTCTGTGAAGAAGAGATGGGGCGACTGCCAGAGGGTGGTCAAGAACAAGATGTCTGACATGGCCAAGCAAGCCCGAGGCACCGGAGGTGGCCCATCTGTGCCCATCACATTCTGCGGCTGGGAGGAGATGGTGCGGCAGAACATGTCCCCGACCATGATCGAGGGGGTCGTGGGAGGAACTGACACTGGGGATGAGAGGAGCCTCCACACTACCGGTAAGTGCAACACTACAGAACAACACACTACAGCAACCAACACCAGCTGCACACACACTCACACCTCAACACATGGCCATCACTCAGCCATACAACTGCACCAACACAGCACCATGAGGGTTAAAAAAAGGACACAACACCTGGACAAATGGCAACGTCCAACTTGGGACAAACCTGTCAAAGTCCTACTTCAACCCTCCTGTCGCTGTGCTCATTACACACAATACACAAACCTTCATTTTCAAATTGTCGACTGTCATAGATCATCACTGTTCACACACAATGTCACCCATGTCCCCACCCCCACCCTAACCCCTTGAGTGCTAGAGGGATCATCAATGCATCGATCAACAATGCATTGGCAACCCCTCTGGGACTCAAGGGGTTAACCTGACAACAAACAAGTCAATAGGACAACGATCACATGCCACACAGGGGACATTCACTAAGGGGTGACAAACAGATGGTGGACACAAAGTAACCCTCACACACCCTCACTTCACCAGTACCAGTGTTAGTCCATGGAGAATATGCCAAAACAAGAATCAAGTTCATAGGGTCCCATTGTACAGACTCCATGGAAAACACTGGAAATGGGGAAAGGAGATCACTGGAGAAGTCACCATCATGTTCATTTCATCAGTTCAACATCACCGCTTACTGAATCACAAAAGGGGGCATCAGATCACACATCACAGTGTCACACAGAATAAATGCTCGTAGGTGCAACACACAGGCCGAAAACTATTTTACAGAATTCAAGCTGGAAGAAGTAGGCATTGGTGTTGTGGCTGCAATCATTTACTCTGACTTGAAATGACATATCCCATATCTGATTCCCACATGGATCCACAGGGGTGCTGATGCCATGGATCGATGGTACACCAGCATCGCTATGCAGGATACATATGGGAAACAAATAGCAAACATTGTACCTTGGTCACCAACAGGCCATGACTGATGGATATCTAGGACTGAGTACGGTTGCCTCACACAGAAGGATGGATGGGCTCATACACAGACAAAAAAACAGGCCTCAATCAAAGATATCCCTCACTACTGGCTGGATTGTTGCCCTTAGGATTCAAATGTTACTAAATATGTTCCAACATGATGTGAACACAGAGATCACTTCACTGGATGTGATTGCCTTACTGGCCAGATATGTGCACCCATCACATATCAACCTACATTGCTACCATCCAAATACACATACATAGTATATCACACCCTACGTAGATGGGATATACGAGGTATGTTCATATCCATCATATCAATACAATGTCTTGTTGGATGGGTGCACATATATAGCCAGTAAGGCAATCACACCTAATGAAATGCTCTCTGGCATCACATCTTGGAAGGATATTACTCCATCCATATGAAGGGTACATATCCACATACATATATCACCATTTCTACTTGTGTGTCACTGTAATGGGATAGCAATGGGTAATGTCATCATGATGTCATATCATTGCCATCGTTAACAGATGTGTCTTGATCTAAGTCCCATCCCTCCAACACTCATGGTTATACAGATATTGCTCCATGTGACAGGTGAAGATATCCATCATTTGACCACACGGAGGCTCTTCAGCAGAGCCAAAGTCACAACATATAGAGAGAAATACCTCTTTGGAATGGTCCACAGAGTGTGCTTGTAAATCATGCACACCCTGTACACCATTCCAATTAAGTATTGTTCTCTAAATGGGTTGATTTTGTCTCTGCTGAAAATCCCTCGTGTAGACAAATGACTGAAATCTACATCCGTCACATAGAGCATTATCTGAACAACCATGAGGGTAGGAGGGATAGGACTAACAGAGAACAACATCTGTTCCCACAATGTCTACAATCTGACATCAAGGTGGACTTAACCTTTGCCACCCCCCTGGAGGGATAGCCATCCCTACAAGTTGTGAAGACAAATATATGTTGTTGGATCCCCCCCCCCCCGAGTTAAACAATGGTATTCGTACTGCTGAAAGGTGTGTTGATGCAAAAGGTATCACAGCTCAGACATGGATATGTCAGGGGCAATATCCCAGTGGCCTGATATTGTACAGTGGTGCTGTTACTACACAATCATATGGACAGCTCTGGTACAGGGACCAGATATCTACATGGGAGGGTGTAGCAACAGCCCCACTGTACTATTTCTGGACACTGTGATATTGCACCTCAAAATGAAACCTTCACCCATAATAACTCAAACACCTTTCAGCAGTGGGAGTACCCTTGTTTACCCAGGGGGATTAACACAAACACATATATTTTTCTTCAACACATATCAAAGTAGAATTGTCTCCACAAACATATGGCTAAGGTCACTAATCACAACATCTTCTTCCTCCACACAGCTTACGGCCGTCAAGCCCAGCAGGAGACAGTGGAGGAGGCTATGTCACCCCCCAGTGAGGAGGACACAGAGGAGGGGACCAGCCGGTGGTCACCTTACCCACCATCACCATCCCCTCCAACACAGGCTGCATCACCACCTACTGCACCACCCCAGGCTGCACCACCCCTTCCAGCTGCACCACCACAGGCTGCACCACCCCTTCCAGCTGCACCACCACAGGCTGCACCACCCCTTCCAGCTGCACCACCACAGGCTGCACCACCCTTTCCAGCTGCACCACCACAGGCTGCACCACCCCTTCCAGCTGCACCACCACAGGCTGCACCACCCTTTCCAGCTGCACCTCCCCAGTACAGTGGCTGGATGCCACAGGAGGAGAGGTGGACACATCCATCCACCTCCACCAGCTACTACCCTCCATCAGCAGCACCACCACCGCCAGGGAGGCAATGGCTGCCAGGGACAGTGGCCAACACCCAATATGGGCCATATGCCTCCCAGATCAACCCACCCTCCTGGATGGCTCCACAGCATGCCCCAAGGTATGATCCAAGGTGGGGTCCCACCACCTATCAGTGGCCACCATATGACCCTTGGCCACTGGACTACACACACCTGGGCCTGATTGGTGAGCCCCAGCGCCCCCTACCCAGGGACATATTCACACCTCCACCAGCACACACATCTCTGGGCAGCTCTGCATCACTTGATGTGGTGGGCATATGCCCATCATCTGCACCAGCCACTCCAACAGCAGCCACAGCACCCTCAGCAGCAGCAGAGGATACAGCACCCCCAGCAGCAGAGGAAACAGCACCCCCAGCAGAGGAGGAAACAGCACCCTCAGCAGCAGAGGAGGAAACAGCACCCTCAGCAGCAGAGGAAGAAACAGCACCCTCAGCAGCAGAGGAAGAAACAGCAGCACCAGGGACACCGGGCACATCCACCTCCAGCACCGCACGCCTCACAGGGATGGAGGCGGAGTGTATGGCCCTTCAGAGGAGACTACTCCGGTCGAGCAGGAGTACTGACAGCAATATCACCAGGAGCAGGAGGCAATCCAGGAGGAACATTGTCCAATTGGAGAGCAGGATCCAAGGTTTGGAGTCGGAGGTGTCCAGGGGGAATACACTACTCCAGCAGCTCAGGACTGGTGTGATGGACATGTTAACACAGGTCCTTGTGGAGCTGAGGGAGATAAACCGCAGGGAGAACCTGAGGATGGAGACGGAGAACTTGCGTTCCACTGAGGGGTCTACTGCAACCACCACCCCCTCTAGTGTTACCCCTGAAGCAACACCTAGGGGGCAGAGGGTTACCAGGAGATCCACAAGGGCATCCACCTCTGGCACCCAGGCTAAGGCCCCCCACCCAAAGAAGAAAAAATGAAAGGCCCAACCTGTTAAGTTTCCCCTCAATAAAGAAAACATTTTTTTTTTAATTCCAGTCTGATCTGTTGTGTCTTCAGTTATGGATTGGGTGGCAGGGTTGTCTCCAATGCATTGACATACAATGCAGTGAACACAACCTCTGCCTATGTGAAATGTTAGTGGGATGCTACAACATGGGTTCACACACACACCGTTGTACAAATTCAACTTGTAATACATCCCTGGAGCCATATTACACCACTGTGTTATATGGCGGTGTTGTGTGTTGAATTTGAACAACAAAACATACCCCTTAGCACAACAAATTGTACAACACTGAACATTTGTCTACATCATGTGCTGTGTTTAACCCTTTGAGTGCCAGAGTGGTAGACAACGCATTGTCAAGAAATGCGTTGGGGACCACTCTTGCACTCAGTGGGTTAATGGGATAACCAGACAAACAGCTCTGTGATTTAGCAGGGACATTATAAGCAGGATAGATAAATGGGACATGTATCCATGTTGTCTTGGATTCACACACTCATTGTGCAACTGACTTACTGAAGAAGCCAATGTTTTTAACCTAGGATTTCAACGTGTAGCACACACATTGATATCCTGGGCTGAGCATTGGGGTCTCCTGTAAGTTGAGTTGCTGTTTCCCTAAGGGTGTAACAGACTTCACCAGTGATAACACATGTCCACTTAGTCTGGTTGTTCGTTAGCCCATGTACTGAGATATGTCAAAGTGGAGCAAAATCTCCGAACATGGATTATACTGAGCAATACAGATACTGTGGACAGGTATTCACTGTGGAAGTATGTCCCCTGTATCACCTCTTCATCACTCCCACAACATATTGGTGCATCACTGCCACCATCATCTGTTTGCATGGATACATCACAGAGTCCAGTCACTGGCAAACAAGTGGTGGACTCCTGTGATGTGGGTGTTGCCTTTCCATGTATGGGGCATACTCTACCCTGGGTGTGGTAACACATTGACATATGTGTTCTCAAATATATCCTCCTACAGACACAGATAGAATGGTGATGGTTCATCTTTATTGTGTCTCAAAGTACATTAGAATGTACATGTGTTTTGTGTGTGTATTGCCTATATGCATTGAACACCTGTATGAGAACACTAAATGTACTTTGAAACTAAATTGTAATACTTCAGTAACACTGCTGCCCTGCTCATGTGTTGTCCATGAGGTTTGACAACTCTGTAGCTGAGCATCCTGACTGTACAGGTTAAAACACTCAAGAATTAGTGTTTTCTGTGTCTCTATGAGAATGTTCCAGTAGAGGTTTGTGTGAACCTCAGGTCAAACTTTGCATCACCAACAACATCACCATAAACAGCAAGGGGTGATCTTCATGAAGGTGTTGTCAAGACATCAATCCAGTCACATGGAAGATCTTCAGTTCAAGGATGGATCATGTTACGGATGCCTGCGGGACAAGAGGACAGGATTTGGAGCAGTAGACCTGAACTGATCATCAAGCAACAACAATTTAGTCTTTTTCATCCCCTCAGTTTTCACAGTTACAGGTGAGTGCACAAACCATTGCTTGACAATGTGTTGTGTACTCATCTGTAACCAATTCTGTGGGGAACTAAGGACATGTGCATCAGTCCTAGGGATATGTGCCCCTGACATGTATACACACATTAACAAGTGTTCTGAGAGCTCCATGGAAGTAATGACATTGTGCTGCCACTGTGAAAGTGACAGTGGCAGCCCAATGTCATTTGTTCCATGGAACTGTTAGGACACATTTGTTGATGTGTGTATTCATGTCAGGGGCACATACGTCTGCACACTCACAGGTCTGCATGGAGTCCGTGGTAATCTGATCTACGTCTCATGACCTCTACATTGTGTGCCCATACCACTGTACATCCACCCCTGTGCTGCTCTTCTCAGCTGTAGCACAGTACAGGTCCCATATTGAGTCTGATGTCCCTTCTCATGCAAATCATTAGATAATACTCTTTCACTACTGGGCTAGCATGGTTGTTCAGGCTCTAATCATGGCATATCCAGTTAGTTGCTGTCAATCAAGCCGTGTAAGGTGATGAACATGGGTAATATGTTGTACCTTGTTTCTCCTGGGGGTGTGCGTGATATCCTTGGGGTCTGTATGTCAACGTGGAGAGTGGAATGGAGGATGGTTGTTGAGTCCACACACACAATTTTCCACGTCCACTGCCAGTGCAGTGCTGTGTCACTGTTCCTGTGGGGTGAGACAGAACAAAATGTGCAGTGTGGTTAGTGTCACAGGACTGCTGGGGGACTTGCATGGATTGTTTGCATGCCTGTGTTATACTCACAGGTGAAGTATTCCGTGATGAGCCTGTCTCTGATCTGTGCCCCTCTCATGGTCTCCTCCACATGCCCGATGTCCATGGGCACTTCCTGTATGGGGGGGTCCGGGATGTGCTCCAGCAGCCTGGTGTCCACTGCGATATTGTGCAGTATTGCGCACGCCACAATGATGTCACACACCTTAGCCGGTGCATACTGCAGTGCTCCCCCAGAGTGGTCCAGACATCGGAATCTTGACTTGAGGAGCCCAAATGTCCGCTCAATAGCATTCCTGGTTCTGGCATGAGCCTGGTTGTAGCTTTCCTGGGCATGTGTTTGGGGATTGGCCAGAGGGGTCAGTAGCCAGGACTTGCATCCATAGCCAGCATCACCTGTGTAATGTGAGTGACATGGTGAAACAGGGAGCACATGTTGTGTGAATGATGTTTTGTGTGGTGGACGTAGTAGGTGTGGGTCAGGTGCATGCTGAGCTGAGTGGTGTGTACGCCTGTGTATGTGGTGTGATTTTGTTTTGTGAACTCACCCAGTAGCCATCCCCCTGTAAAGGTTCCATTCTCAAAATCTCTGTGGACTGAGGAGTTTTGTAGAATGTATGCATCATGTGTGCTGCCAGGATATTTTGCACAGACATTCATGATCCTCATGTTGCTGTCACACACCATCTGCACGTTGATGGAGTGGAAGTTCTTCCTGTTGATGAATATCTGTGCGTCACGTGCTGGGGCCTTAATCCGGACATGGGTGCAATCTATAGCACCGATGACCCTGGGCATGCCTCCCTTTGCGTAAAAGGCCTGCTTGACGTGTATCCAGTCCATGTCGGTGGTGGGAAAATGTATATGGGTACTGGCCTTGCTTTTGAGGGCTGGCAGGACCTGGGCCAGCACTCTGGAGAATGTGGCCTGTGACATGCCAGATGCGTAACCCTCAGTGGACTGGAAGGCCCCGCTTGCCATGAAGTGTATGGCACAGAGTAGTTTCTGCAGGCCAGTTAGGGCATGGTTGTGGATGTAGATGGGATCCACCTGCTCCTTGATGACCTCATACAAGGCAATGATGCTGTCAGGCCTCAACCTGTAGCGATCAATGACCTCGTCATCAGCCATTCCAAAGAGTGTGACCCTTGGGCGGTATACCCTGGGCCTTGGTGGTCGTCTATACATCCTGTGCCCTCCAGGTGGGGATGGACTCCTGTGTGGCTGGTGAGCCAGAGCCTCCTCACTTGCAACAGGTGAAGGCTGTTGATGAGGCGTGCTTGGGGTTTGCTGATGTTCCCTAGCTCTCTCCCTTGCACGCCTTCTACGCAGTCTTCGCAACAATATGTAACCCAACATACTGTTTGCTCTCTCTATCTGTCTCTATCTATCTGTATCTATCTATCTGTCTCTCTCTCTCTCTCTCTCTCTCTCTCTGTCTATCTCTCTCTCTCCCTCCCTGAGTGGAAAACAAGCCACAAGTGAGTGTGTTGAGTTGTCCCTTTAAGTACTTGCTAGGGCGTTGTGTAGGTGTGGTGATGAGGTGAGTGCTGACCAATGGTGAGTTGTTTGTGTCCAGGTAAGTGTTTGCAGGTGTGTGTGTGTTATAAGATGTGGTGTGTTGTGCTTGTTCTGTGTGTGCCATTTGCGGGCGTGCAGTTGTGGGGTGCAGGTCGCGTGTTGATGTTTCCCAGGTGAGCTTGTATTTGCAGGGTCCGCTTTGTGTGATGACCCCCATTGTTCCGTGCCATGTTGTGTTGTTGTTTTTTTGTGTGTCATTGTTCCTGTGGTGTTGGTTGTTGTTTTGTGTGTAGTGATTTGTGTTGTGTGTGCATGTTTTTGTGTTGTTTTGGCATTGCACGGGTTAATTTTCCCATTTACATGGTTGTGCGGTAAGCCTTTTGTGTGTTTTCCTCTGTAACGGGTGTTTAGTTTTGGCCGTTAAGTGTCTAACGTGTGTGAGAAGTGGGTCTTAACTTTTAGCCGTTAGGTGTGTCTTTTTTTCAGCCGTTATCAGTACCGCAAGCCTTTGAATAGCTCTGGGGTATGTTGTTCCATGCGTCTGAATGCACGTAAGTGTATCGGCCGTAGGAATTGTGCAACTGCCGTTAGCTGTTGTTTAGACGGATCTTTGAATTGCAACATGACACTTAACGCACCCGTTAGTGATTTTTTTGGTTAACGGCTGCCTTTAAATCTAGCCCATAGAGTCTCTAATATTTTACTTTTATTAGTCATATTTAAAAACGTAACCAACCTACTAGATCCCCTATTTTCGGAGACCCTATAGTGCAAAATTAAAAATAGGACTGTTATCCACTATTAAAAATCCTTATGGGATAGGAGGGGTGTAGATCTAAAGCTGCAATATTGTAAATCAGCTATATACACATAGAACTGATATGGTAACCAGGTCATGTATGGACACCTGATGTTGGTACTCTTGAAATTGTGATGGGAATACAGATATGTTATATCTTGCGAATTGTATCTGTGACACTTGTATCAGATTTACAAAAAATATTTAGGGACCACTTATTCTCCATGGTCACTCACCAGTGTTACTTATAATATATTCTGAATTTATAAGCCCATATAGTTTATTAAACATGGGTCCATCCGTGGAAAGTCTAAAATCACCACCAGAGTCCTATTGTACACATCTAGGTGTCTAGTAGTTCATATGTATGGTGTCCTTACTATAGTATAATCTATGCTATCCAGTTATTTCTTTTTACTTGTTAAATGTCCTGGCCATCAAAAATTGTTTGCACACTATATTTTGAGCTTCTATATAGGGAGGAAAAACTTAGAGTGTGTCGGTCCTGCAATCCAGTAAGCGTTTCTTTAACTCCTACGAGTCCTTTGTAGCATTACGGGTTGCCATTATGTTTCTATAGACTAATTACGCTCTTAATGTAAAGTAACTGTTTTGCATCTTTTATAGAGAGGTGTGGCTTAATCCTCGCTCGTATTCCATCACCTTGTCCTGATTAGGGTGTACGGTTAGCTTCATGTTCAGACTTGAACTCCCTAGCTGAGCAATTAACAATATATTCGCTCCTGATATGTAATCATAGATCTAGGTGAAGATTGGACACTCTGATTGCTGCCTTTTCACTGGGTCTTTTTCTCACTCCATTGTTTGCTTGTTTTCAGTAACCACTCCCAACTATTGCTCAGACGTGCATGATTAGAAAGACTAATTAACCCTTGAATCGTGCCAGAACTGACAGACGCTGTAACTCACGGCTCCTATTGGTTCGTACAAGTATAGAACCTTTTTAGTTTAAGTTATAAATGTTAAATCACTGGATGCATGACAGAAAGGGTTATTAGGCCCTTGTGTCATGCAGGATCTCAGTGGACGCCTTAAGGAGCTCAGCCCCACAATTACTTCCCGATCCCTTCAGGAAACAGACACAGACTCCATGACTGTGGCAAAAAGAAGTCTTTATTTCATATTTCCAAGCATCCAGCACTACCCCAATGCGGCATTCCCTTCACTCACCTGGGGACGGTGGCCAGGCCCCTCCTGCACCTGATCACCACTGTAGCCAGATCTAGCCTGCATCCGGCTGCCTTTACTGGTGAAGCCCTTGCTCTACCCCAAAAAGAAACCATCCATACCTGGGGAGGGCAGGCCGGACGTCTCCAAAACCTTACACCCTCCCCCCCACCGGTAGCAGCTGGGCCACCCCACCAACCCAGCCACTACCACGGGGGGTCCCGGGTGACATCCCCAAAACATAATTTGGTCCCCATGCCCCTCCCCGCGCACACCTGGTGCTAGCTCCCCTCTTCTGCTCCCCAGCGCACCTGACCACACAGTCAGTGCCCGCTCTTGTATCGCAACCAACCAGGTGGCTAGGCCTGCACCCTTCCTGCCTCCGCCAAGCCTGACCACAAAAATCAGTTCCCGGCTAGGCCCACTCAAAGTCAACCATCTAGGGCTTGGCGTCGCCGAGCCTGACCACAAAGTCAGTCCCCGTCTAGGCATGCCCACTGCAAACCTTCCAGGGTGTTTCCGCTACCCCATGAGTCAGGGAGTGCCGCATTGCCTCCACCCAAAAGCGGGCGGGTAGA
Organism: Rhinophrynus dorsalis; assembly: GCA_037306005.1. Lineage (NCBI taxonomy): Eukaryota > Metazoa > Chordata > Amphibia > Anura > Rhinophrynidae > Rhinophrynus > Rhinophrynus dorsalis. The sequence continues at coordinate 119,284,751 of CM074722.1, forward strand.
GGTGTTAACCTTACCGTCTTTTACCGCCACTTCTTTTGCCATTTTTCAACGCAGTCCTGCAAACTTGAGTTAAAAATATCCAGTCCTATGTCTGACAAATTTACCCCATCCTGTCTGTATAAACCCCTGCAACAAGGCTACAGCTCGGGATGCTTAATCGTGAACCCCTACGTGAACGCACAAACCTCTCCACGGCCCTATTCACCCTCCGCCTAATACGTTCAATGGCTTTGATGGGATAAGGGCCTCACCGAACCAGCCTGGGAACAATGTTAGACCATATCATCGAGACCCCAGGCCAGCTTGCCTGCATTTCTGCCATGGCCTTCTGTAGTGCTAACACCAGCTCCACTGATTTGACATTGGTCAGATCATTGCCCCCAGTATGTATAATGACGAGGTCCTGCTTACCCCATCTGTCGCTTGCCACTCCCATCATGGCTGGCAAATCCTCCAGCCTCATTCCTCTCTTCTCCAGCCAGTTGATGCTCATGTGTTCCTGTGGTATCCCGAGCTGTATCCAATAACTCCTCGCCTCGGCCTTCTTAGGCGCCCAGTGCACCATTGAATGTCCCATGATCAAAACAGCCACTCTCCATCGTTCTGCAATGATGAATAAGTGTTAGACCTTCCCCCCCTTTCTCTTCTGCTGCCGGCCTAATGTACCTCCTATACACACTTGACTTCCACCTCCCTATCCTCTGTATCTCTTCCCCACTCAAACCTTCCTTAGCTCCCTCTGTTGCTGCCCCTATCATAAAGGAATGAGAGCCAAAAACGCATGGGTCTAAACCCACATGCTCCAATGCTCTCCTTAAAACTGACCGGAATTGGAACATGGTTAATGGTGCCTCTTGCTCTTGCCTCAGAAATGGTACCCCCCCCTTGGGGCCTCACTCTCAAATACTCCTGCACTGCAGCTACCGGACATGATACACCAACCCTGGCCCTCAGTGACACCCACTTCCCTTTACCAGTTTGGTCCATTTTTGACCAGTGAATGCATCCTCTGACCATTGTACAAAACTCCTTAACAACCCACCTCCTTCTGTCTTTGCTGACCGGACTACCAGTTCCCCAATTCCAAATGCTCCTGCAATCACCATTGAGAACGCTGCCTTGAAAAGTGTTGCCACAAAACAATTGCGGCAAACTACTAGTAGTGCCCTGAGCACTGCGTCTAGTGTTTGTCTTGTAATTGGCTGCCTTTTGTCTAATTTAACCGCCTCCTGCCTCCCTATCCTTTCAGCACTCTGGATACCACAAAACTCTTGGTAGGGTCTCCTAAACCTTTGAGCCTCGAAAAGAATGCAGCGCTGTCCTTTCTGCATCCTCCGAAACTTACCCACTCTCTCCACTCCCTGTTGGATGCCTGCCACGATCTCGGAGCCAATGATCCTCTAATCAGGCAGCCTAGGATTCCGCTCCCCACTGCCAAAGTTCAGAGGTGAAATTAACACCACACTTATCTGCCCTTGGAGCTAACTTAAAGAATCTCTCCATCTGGCCCCTGGATAGCGCAACCGCAATCCCATTCTCCACCCCAGGCACATGAACTGCCTTGAACTGAATATTACGCCTCATGCAGCCCAACACCAACCTCCTCAACAGGTGTATAACAGGCAGGGATCTCGAGGGCAGGTTGTTCACTGCATGGACCACCCCCATGTTATCAGACCAGAAAATCACTGCCCTATTCTTCAGCCTCTGGCACCACAGCTCTAACGAGACCACTTTGGGGAATAATTCCAAAAACATCATATTTCCTGTCAGCCCCTTCTGCCCCCACTGTGCTGGTCACCTCTGAGCTCACCAACTTCCTTCCATGTAAATTCCAAAGCCAAAGCCTACAGCCCCTGCTGCATCTGTGAATAACTGTAACTCCTCATTCGACTGGGCGGGGTCCAGCCAAAGAGGTACCCCATTGAAATCCTGCAAGATCGTCCCTTAGCTGCCTAGTCACCCTAACCTTGTGGTGCATCTTCTTAACTCCTGCAGTTGCTTTCTCCCATCTCCTGTTAAAAACCCTTCCCACTGGGATCACTCTGCATGCAAGCTTCAAAACTTGAAGTAGTTGCTGAACCTTACACAGTTCCAGTTTACTGGCTCCCAGGGCCTGTCACACCAAATTCCTGGGCTTTTCCACTATGTCTACTGGCAACCTGCACTCCCTAGGCTTGGTATCAATCTCAATCCCAAGATATGATAACCTGTTACATGGCAAAACTATCTTATCCCCCGCTACTGGCACCCCCAAACCATGCAATATTGTCAACAAATCCCCCAGCAGCTTTTGGCACTCCCCAGAACCAGGCTGGCCGATCAACAAAAAAGTTTCCAGGTAGTGGGCGACTTTGTCAATTCCTGATGTCTTCACTAAGCTCCAATGAATCACTGAACTGAATGCTTCTAAATTTGCACATGATACTGCACAACCCATAGGTAGACACTTATCCACATAAAATTTTCCCCCCACACAACAACCAGTGTATTTAAAGCGGAACTAACACCCCTACAAGATGTAGCCTCAATTACAGTGCTATGATCTGTTATAACTCGCTGTGTATAACCTACGTCATCAGCTTTAGATTCTTGGACCAGCAGGAGAATCTAAAGCTGATGACATAGGTGTTTTTGTGTAGCCAGGGGGAGTTACAAGAGAGCCGATCGGCTCTGTGCTGACATGCGCAATGCGCTTTTCTAGGGGGAAGACGTCACCAGGTACTTTTTGGAATTACGGATTATTCTTTAATAACACGTTTAAAAAAAAAAAAAATACACAGCGAGTTATAACGGATTATAGCACTCTAATTGAGGCTACATCTTGTAGGGGTGTTAGTTCCGCTTTAAAACTCTGCGGATTCAAAGGCAGCAAACAGAAGGCGGATTCAATGTTCACTTTTGCTAACAATACCCTTGGGGCTACTCTCATCACTATCTCTAGTGCCTCATCAAAGGACTGATATTGCACACTACACGCCTCCTGCTGCAAGGCATCATTCACTGAACCCCCTTCCGGGTATGACAGATGTTGAATCAACCTGAACTTGCCTGGCTCCTTCTTGGGAACTATGCCCACCGGGACAACACCATACCTCTGATTGGCATTACCTCAAATGGCCCAGCCATTCTACCTAGCCACAATTCCTTGTCGATTTTTTCCTGTAAAATATCTGCGTGGACATATGCTGACTTCCAGTTCCTAACCTTGGATATTTGCAACAAAGTTTCATCAACAGGTAAAACAAACCTGAAAACCCTGCAACTATCACCTCACCCTGTCCTTATCTGGATATGCATACAACAATTCAGCCAACTCATTTACTTGCATTAGCAACTTCACCATTCTCAGGTTTCTGAAAGGACGGCTTGAAGTCCCTCCGCACCCCTTGTCTACAATCCAGCACTGAATGGGTGCCACCACATTGCTTACATGCATGCCTGAACTTGCAGGCAAAGCCCCTGGGGCACCGTTTCTCATTATATGCATAGCATACTGACCTCCCTGCTGCTGGCCCTAGATTCTGTCTACCTGCCCCCACCACAGGGCCTAACACTCTTTACTGCCGGCCCCATCAGGACATTGGTCCGCAGATCCATGTCCTTCTGACCCAAACTCAAACTAGCCTCCCTCTTTTTCTGAAACTCCCTATCCTATTCAATCCACACTGACCCCCTATGTTTAATGTACATATCGACAATTAAGTCTTGATATTTAAAAACATTATGCGCTTCTTCAGGCTTAGCCTCCAAGTACACACTTGAGTATACCGAATAACACCTCACCCACTGCAAAATCCCTCTGTACAATTTGCCCCCAGCTTTCACTTCCTTATCAATCTTCTCCTGTTTCTTGACTACCGCCTTTCTGGTCAGCTCAAACATACAGACATACTTGCTTGTCCGAATCCACTTCTTTACCTTTTCTGGAATATGTGCGTGGAATGCTGTAATTGCACACATATATGTATCCCCTGCCGTAGCTAGCTTCAGGCAATTCTTTAAATTAACACTCTTGACACATTTACGCATAAACTTAAATACTACTCCTTCTGTGGAATCATCGTCTGAAGAGTCAGATGAATCCGAATCCTCCCCATTAGGTGTGTTGCCAGACGTTGACTTACCATTCTTGTCTTCTTCCGCCTCCTGATTACTGCTGGACCCTTCTGGCTCCTTGTCCTCCGATTGGCTGTCTGCTCCCGACTCTTTGGCTCCAACTAACCCCTCATGTTCTGTTGCTGTTGAAGAGCTACTAGGACTGTAAGAGACAATGTTAGTAACTTGTCCCTGTCCTGAGTACTCCCCATTAAATTGTTCCTGACTATCCCCATTCAACGGTACATCCACACTGCCCGAGGGTCCCCCGCTGCCCAAGAGCCTGCCAAAACCATCTAGACCCCCACTACCCAACAAATCCCCGCTAGCCTCAAATCCCCTCCAGTCACCGCATCCCCCAGTGATACAAGGACCCCCGTTAGCAAAAAATCTCCCACTCCCAGAAAGTCTCCTACTTCCGGAGGGCCCTTCCCTAACGTGCCCAGGGCGGCCCTCTGCCTCTGGGCAGATCTGGTATGCATCCTCCCTCCTTGCACCCCAAGGTCCCCATCCCCCAAAACCTTGGCCCCCAAACCCCCATCTTCCAGCCAATGGCAGTGAGGGAAATTGAAGTGAGCCTGCCCATATATAAAGGCAGGCCCGTACACAGCTGAAGAGGAGCGTCGTGGGACATTTGTGTCTCCACCGCCGCCGGCCTCGCGGTCGCTCCAAGCGGAGGAGACACATAGTTAAAAGCTAAGTTAAATTCTGGGCATTAATGAATCGCATTGATTTATGTATATATGGAGCTCTTTTATTCATTGGCATTTATTGTTCGGGCCATTACATTGAGGCATATATGGGTATATTTATGGAGCACAAATATTGAACCCTTTGAGTGACAGTGAGGTACGCAACGCATTGCTTTGCAATGGGTTGCGTGCCCCTCTGCTACTCAAAGGGTTCTGGAATGTATTCGTTGATGCTTGATTTTAGTACATTTATTTTATTTTACAGGGAGAAGGCGGAAGATAGAAGAAAGAAGACAGAACAGAAGGACCAGCAAGCTGAGGACTCCGCTGGACATCAGGATTAATGGTAAGTGTTAATGCAATGTTGCTTTACTTAGTTGGGTTAACCCTATGAATGCCAGCGGGGTAATTATACCCTATCGGCACTCATAGAGTTAATCCTACTAACTTTGGACAGGTTTTAGGCACTTTGGATGTATTGATGTGGGGCTTAGGGCCCCATATCAAACTGTTGTTGTATTATACATTGGTGATACCACAGATATTTCAATTAAATGACAACCCATTGGTGGTCATATAATTGTAAGCTCTGTGGTATCACTATTTAATTTGTTAGTTCTGCATATCACCAGTGTAGCTCCAATTCAATTGTAAGTTCTGTGGTGTCACTAATGTAGCTCAATTTCAATTGTAAGATCTGTGGTATCAGTAGCATAGCACTATTTCAGCTGTAAGCTGTGTGGCATCACTAACATGGCTCCATTTCAACTGAAAGCTGTGGTATCACTAGTGTAGCTCATTTCAATGGTATCACAGGCCTTATAAATGAGATGGTGTTACACAAGTAACTACATTTCAGTTGTAAGCTCTGTGGTATCAATAGTGTTGCTCTATTTCAAATGTAAGCTCTGTGGTATCAAAAATATATCTCTATTTCAATTGCAATCTCTGTAGTATCAATAGTTACTTTCTTGTCTTATCTCTTGTGCAGTCACATTTCAGTTGTAACCTCTCTAGTATCATTTGTGTAGCACCATTTCAATTATAAGCAGTGAGGTACATTTTAAAGATACTTAAACCCTTGGGTGCCACAGAGGTGCTCAATGTATTACTTTGCAATGTTTTGGTGACCTGTCTGGCATCATTCACTTTGACTTTTTAAGTTGGAACAAGTAACACCAACCACAAGAACAATGAGCAAAGTGATAAAGGTTTGCAACAGGGGTGGGGGGCCCCAATTTGGGATCCTACCTAGGGCCCTATGGAGTCTTAATCCGGCTCTGGTATTGTTCCAGTTATAGATATTCTCTCAAAGCTGACAGCTCTTTCCTAGTGTTTGTTGCATTCAGTATAACTGTTAAATGTTGTGCCTGTCCCTCATGACTTAAGTGATGTAAATTCCTGAGAATTCCATTCTATTTAATTTACTTTTTTATTTTTTTTATTTAGCTGCACTGGATTTAATTTGTTTCTTACACTTTTGTTACCCAAGAGTAAATAGTGATAAATGAATTTATGTAACCAAATTTTGATTCTTAAATGTTCTTCTTTTCCGCTGATACTGTTGCTGAAAATTAACACCTTAAGGACCAGAGTGGTTTGCACTGTCTTTCCCTTGTGTGAAAAAAAAAGAAAAAGAAAAACCTTGTTATCAAATAAAGCAGCATGTTGTAACATTCACTAATATATGTAAATCTAAAATGGGATAAGTGGATCTGTCCCCTGCCCAAATTCTCACTATTTTAATTTAACCCTTTGAGTGTCAGATGGTTACGCAACACATCGTAAAGTAATACAAGTTGAATGCTGCTGGAGTCATCCATTTCCTGGTAACGTTCAGTGGTCACTAAGGCTACTCACAACCACATCACAGATTCTTGCTGGAGTTACGATTAGTGCCATTGGGGCCAAGTAACCTGGCGATCATAGTAATTTTTGGCCTTGAAACCAGATGCTTATAAAAAATACATGGTGTAAGGCTGCAGTGGAACCTGTGCAGCTCTGCAGCATGTGACTTTCATAAGCCACTGATTTAATGGGAAAGGTGATAACCCTATTCCCTGAGCAAGCTACCAGTATTCTGTTCATAATCTGTTTGGCAGCTCAAGCATATTTTATTATGTTGCTCTCTCTCTGTGTATTCTACTCTCAGTAGTTTATAAGCTTTTCATTACATTTCCTACATACTTAACATTATTTGCCTTAGTGCAGGGATCCGCTGCTTCATGCTGTGCCAGCTTGCATAACATTGATTTCACTACTGTACCCCCCCACCAACAGACACACACACATACATAAAAAAACACATAAACAAGCACATGCATAAAAACACACATACATACACACATATGTACACGCACACACAAACACACACACTCTTAACTTTATTGAATTTAAAGGGTAATAACAGATGTAGCAACAGTAAATGAAATATACAATCGAAAAGAAAAGAATTGAAAATAACTGTAAGTAATTCAACCTGTTTTAATAAAGTTAACATTTTTACCATATGCACTATTTAACCTAAGGCCCCAAACCTTACACAACTTATCGTAACAATCCAGTTCAATGGAGCAAGGGTATTCATTAAAGCAAATAGATTATATTTTACCTATTATACTTCAAGAAATAATATCTGTTTTTCCATTGAGAGGCTACACTAAATAAGTATAGTCAATTTGTCTTCAAATTTATCCAACATAGTTACTTTCTTTCCCAGCTAAGGCCTTGGTTCATTTGAGACTGGTAAAACAGCCAGTAGGGCAATATTGGCAAACGGCCTGTTAGCAGAAAATGCTAGCGGAGCAATTCAATTGCCCTACCAGCTGAAACCACAATGGATGCTAGGCCACAGAAATGGACTTGTGGCCAAGCATCTGTTTTTTGTGTTAAGTTCCCTAAAATAGTGTGAATAATGGGAACACCAGAGGAAAAAAGTTAACAATCAGTGCCTGATACTGTCAAGTACTGACCGTTAGCTAAAACACACACAGTCATCCTCCCAAACACTAACCCTACACTACTCCTAACAGTAAAGTGAGGCAAGACTACCCCTAACACTAGCATAACACCGAGATCTGTGTTTACACTTGCCTGTCATCAACTATCCGTCTTCTTCTTCAGTCTTCTGTCTTCTATCTTCTGTACAATCTCTAGTTAAAAAAAGGCAAAAAACGGTTTGAGAGATATTCGCCGCTAAAGTTCTCCCTCTCCTGATGTCAACTTTAAAGCTGACAGCAGGAGATCTGTGTCGGCCGACACGAGGAGGCTCTTCAACAGAGCCACAATAGTGCGATTTGAAAAGAAATACTACTTTGAAATGGTCTAAAAAGTGTGCTTGCAAGACTGTTCCAATTAAGTATTTCTTTTAAAATCCCACTATTGCAGCTCTGCTGAAGAGCTGCCTGTCGGTCCCCATACCAGGAACTCCTGCTGTCAGCTTACAGCTGACGTCAGGAGAAGGGGAGGGAGGGGGGAACTTTAGGACCAAATATCTCTCCAACGGTAAAGATTTGAGAGAGAGGATTTGCAGCACAGGATTTATTTATTTTAATCTACAAAACAAAAAAACATTTTTATGGGACATTAGTGTCCCTTTAAAAAAAAAAAAATATATATATATATATATATAAATTCGCCAAAGATTTGCATGATTTAACCCTTTGAGTGGCGGATGATTAAATGCAGTCTAGCAAGTATCCTTTTGAATTGTCATACACTCTTGGATGTCAAACAAAACGGCACATTAAAAAAGTTGCATTGTTCAAAAGTGTGCATTGAAAATGGTGCATTACAAATGTTGAATGGCTCAAGATGTTGCATTGTTCAAAAGGGCACATTTAAAATGTTGCATGGTTCAAAATGGCACATTGAAAATGCAGCTATGAATGAGTTATTAATGAGTTACTACTAGGTATGGGTGAAAATTTTAGCCTCAAACCGAAATTGGCAAATAATGACACTTCCCGCTTGGTGAATAATTTCCCGTGAAAAGTGCAGTTTTTCTGCGTTTTTTAGCCTAGTTCATTCCATTGAAATCAATGGGAACATTGAATTTACACAGAACACATAGCAAATATTATTTTATTTCCCAAAAACATAGTATAAAAGGGGCATGAGGGTCCCTGTTTTGGTGGAGTGTGGGGAAAAATCAGTTGAACAGAGATTTTTTTTTGGGGGGGTTGTTTACTGGGATTGGGGGGCAGTTAATAAAAAATCCCAAATACAATTAAAAACCCCCATAAGACATGTTATAAAATGGGTTGAACAGGGAATTTGTTTTTGGGGGGTTTCTTTAACAGTACTTGGGGGACAGTTGATAAAAAAATAAAATACAAAATGTGTATGTAACGTGATAGAGACAAGGACCCCCTGACATAAGCTGCCACTGGGGGTAGACTTATACATGACATGATAGAGCATTTTGTAGAGGATAATTTGTAAGATTTGTTGTTAGAGACCCAAGCCCTGAGGATACATTGATTTGTAGGACTTTGGCTTGTTAGAAACAAATCTCCAAAAAAATGTTTCTTTTTGTAGGGCTATGGGTTTTTTATTTATTTTAAACACAAGCCCTGAGAACAAAAAATGCCCTACTGGCCTAGTGCCAGCAGGTCATGTCATGTTGGCCAGTGGCCACTGGCCATTGTCAAATGCCCTGATGTAGATGCAGAATTTGCGACTGCTGTTCTCTCTCCTTCTGAGTTGTTTAAGCAGTAGGATGATTAGGCAGTTCAAAGGGAATGGGATCAACAACAGCATTAACATGGGGGATGGATGATGAAGGTTCCACTTGCCATGACTAGCTCCAGTGCTGCGCCGGAGGCAGTAGCAGCTCAATAAGTAGCCCCCAGTATATATAGAGAAAAGAAGAAGTTGGTCAATAATTCTTCTCCACCTGCCCCTCCAAAATCATGGGTGTGTTGTTACTAGAACATAATTTTTTTCCCTTGAGAGCAGGAACTGTGCCTCTCATCAGCAACTGCAATGTGCACAGTGTATGCAGTAAATACCACCTGACGCAACTGTATCCAAACACCATAACATCAGAAATCAAGTAATGCTGCTGTCACTATAACCCTTGTCCATATCCCGCTAAGGACTCGTGACAACTTGCTGACAGTTTAATAGTAATGATGAGCCCTCCCTGCCACCAGCTTAACATATTCTGCGGGATGGAATCTCCTCAGATGCCACTTCATGCCCTGCTTGCAATTCTCCTCCATCACACTGCTATATGTGGTCAGTGCACCACACAGTGTGCAATGGGTGGACAGGAACTGCCATATCCTAACATCTACAGAGTGGCAGGGGAGGTAATGATGAACAAGGTGGACTGGCAGAAGAGGAAGAAGGTGATAGTGAACTAGTTGTTTTGCTTGTCATGGAACTTCCAGCCTCTGCCTGGGTTTCTCCATTCTTCCTCGTCTTTGATCTCTGCCTTACTTCTTGTTGCCTTTCTGGATAGTCAGGGGTTATTGCAACAGCAGTAGTATGTGGGTGTTTGGCTTTAACATATCTGACATAAATGTCATGGTGTCTGTTTTTCATGTGTGTTTTCAGGGCAGTTGTGCCAAGGTGTGTTCCCTCCTTTCCCCTACTCACTGACTTGTCACAAATTGTGCACAGTGCTATTTGTGATGACTGCACTGCGCCTGCCCCAAGAGAAAAAAAGTCCCACACCAATAACTTCAGGGGGTAGGGAGCAGGTGGAGAAGAATGGCTTCTGTTTTCTTCTCCTCCACATTCCCCTTCACTGGCTGGGGGAGAAGATGATGTTGCTGATACTGCCTCAGAACAAGCACTGCAACAAGGACCAGGAGTATTGCTGCTGCTGGCAAGTGGAAGCTGTCCTAGTTCCAGATCACTTGTTGACCCCATTCCCACTGTGTCCACGGTGGTCTATGCCACACTAGCCTACTCCTCATCATTCCGCTTTCCTTGCAACTCAGCATCAGCAGGAATTAGAGCAGTAGCAAATTCCAAAAGCTCACTGATAGTGGCGGTGGTGATGCTTATACCCATCCCTGTCTCCCATTCCTTCTCAGTTTGGGCTAAAAAGGACATCAATTTCTCTTCCACCCCAGCTTCTCCACCAACCACATCAATTTCAGCCCTGAGTCTTCCTCCTCACAATCACTATTAATATGATGATTGCCCCCTCCTTCACTCCTAACACTAACAAGCTGCTGGACCTTCTTTTAGTACTAGCACTGGCAGGACTGCTAGGGGATAGCAAGTGTGAGTTAGGATCTCCTGCTGTCACACTTGACATCATCTTCTCCTTTCCCCTCCTGAATATTACAAGACACCCTGGCAGCAGCTTCACCCCTGGTGGCAGATGGAACAGCACGTCTGGCAACAGGCACAGCACTGGTGGCAGCAGGGGCAGTACTGGTAGCAGGCACAGCACTGGTGACAGCATGGGGCAGCACATCTGACACCAGGCAAAGCACTTCTGGCAGCAGGCATAGCACTGGTGGCAGCAGAGGCAGCACGTCTGGTAGCAGGTGTAGGCAGCTGACCTGTCCTGCACTCACTACTATCCTATTCTTACTCCCTTGACATTCATTTCCCCAAGACCCCTAGGGGTGATTTAGGGGGACTGGCCAGCATTGCTTCTGTAGTGCTCACTTCCTCCTCAGACTCATAAGGGTCCTTCCAGTTCCTCCTTTTATTATTTTTAAACTTTCTCATAGTGGAAGCAGTCACTATGAGTCTCTCCTGCCTCAATGTTACAAAAAGATCACAGCAGAACAGCACAGTTGTCTACCTCACTCTGTAGCTTTTCCTATTGTGTTTCACTTCCACAAATACGTCATGTTTTTATAGCGAATAGGTGAAAAACACATAAATCAATGGGTGGAAACCTGTTGAGGAGAGGGTATGATTAATAAATAAACACAAACACAATTCTTGGGGATAACAGGCCACAACTTTATTAAATATATTTCCAATCACATAGTTATTATTCAACCTTAAAGTGATTAATTCAACATTAATTAATCAATAATTAATATTCCTTGCCAATCCACACTCCTTGAAACCAAGCATGGTCAAATTTCCTGGGCTCATGCTATAATCCAACATTCTTCAGCACTTACAGCCGACCACAGCATACCTCCTCACTTACAGCTGAACCCAACATTCTTCAGCCCTCAAAGCTGAACCTAACATTCAACAGCACTTAGAGCTGACTCCCAAGAATTTACCCCATTGGCATCCACCCTAGCTTCAATGGTTAACTCCCCCCTCCCTGGCGCAAACTCCCAAAGGACATCTTCCCACGGATAAATCCACATAACTTCACCAGACAAGTTTGCTACATGAAAACTAGGCAAGGACTAACATCCGTGCTGCAACAACAACCACACCACTTACACACACTAACTTAGGGAGGGAGGGCAGGATGCTTCTGCTTGCTCTCTCCTGCTAACTGCTTCCCACTTCTTGCCACCAACCTTAATATGACTTCTCCCTACCCACTTCCTGGCTAGATCAACCCTCCCTATGACATGCTTCCCCTCCCTGTACACTGTGTTTCCCGTCCGTGGAAGTCTTTCTAGCCATTGAGAAAAATGGTGAAGAATTTTAGCAAATAGGCGAAAAATGTGAAGATATTAATTGCTGTTTTTAAAGTGGACAACAAAGTAGTTTTCTTAGATTTTTTTCGTGGGAACACGGCGAGACCTTTCACCCACCCCTAGATACTACAGCATCCAAGATGTGTGGGATAGACTGACAGTACCTAAAACTGGTTTCAAGCAAAAGGGCACATTAAAAATGTCTCATTGTTCAAAAGGAAACATTGAAAATGCTACTATGAATGAGTGATTAATGAGTTACTACAGCATCCAAGATGTGTGGGATAGACTGACAGTACCTTAAAATAGCATTAAACAAAAGGGTACGTTAAAAATGCTGCATTGTTCAAAATGTCATATGGTTGAAATTAGTACAGTGCCCATTGCTACCACTTATGCTGCTATGAAGGACTTACAACAGCATCCAAGATGTGTGGGATAGACTGACTACCTTAAACTTCCAATTAAGATGCTTGGATGTGTGGGATAGACTGACAGTGCCTTATAGCGGAACTTTCAGATCATACTAAGTCGCCATGCATTCATTAAACGCATGGCGACTAGCTTGGAAATAGATGTCTTTTCTTTAAAAATAGCAGAGTATAAACTAATCCTTCCATTTTGGAGACCGGAACCCAGGCTACAGTGCAGACATCTTGCCTGCATGCCTGCGCAGTCAGTCCCGGTCTCCATTGAGTAGCACTGCAGTGCACAATATGGTTACCGGAAGGGATTGGAAGCGCAGGTGCGCGGACCGCACTAACCTGCCCGTCAATCCCCAAACGTGAAGGCTTACTTTACACTCTGCTATTTTTTAAAGGTAAGGCATCTGTTTCCAAGCTAGTCGTCATGCATTTAATGAGTGCATGATGACTTGGTATGATCTGAAAGTTCCACTTTGAACTTCCAATTCAAATGCTTGTACATCTGGTTTCATGGTGTTAACAATCTAAGATGTTCCAAGATCCATAGGTAATCTATGCCATGTAAGTGCTATGTATTCATTAGGAGGGATATTCAAAGAAATGTACAATGTAAATGTAGAAGATGAGATAAAGGAACTTGTATAAAATTAAACAGACTTATAAAGCAGGTTATAATGCATAAAAGAGAGAGATTAAAAGGTAACATTTTTAGCTCATTTAGACAAAAGGAAAAGATTGAAGAGATCATAGACAAAAATGAAATAAAAGATATTCCAATAAAATATAATGGGATTCATGTAGACTAAAGAAAGAATAAGCAAGATTTTATGAACAATAAGGTGTGAAGATATTTCTGGTAAGACAAATGAAGACATGCAGAATGAAGCAGAAAGAGACATTAATTGACAACGCTGACAGACAAGCTTCGTTTACTACATGGAGAAATTTGTGAAGAATAAAGGGGAATGATTATACAGGACTACATGTGTACTACAGAAAGAGATTACAATGTAATATTAAGGAATTTGTGAACAGACGGAGAAGTGCATACTCTAATAAAATACAGTACATATAGATTAAATAAACTCACAAAAAAAAAGCAATCAATGCATTGTGAAGCAATGAGATAGAGACCTCTGTCAGTCATAGGAATAATCTGCCCCTTGAGTGAGGAATAAAATGCCCGCCCCCCCCCCATGCTAAAGGCCCATTGCTAACATTTATGCAGCTATGAATGAGATTCTACAGCATCCATGACTCCCCATCCTGCGCCAATGTGACAAATTCTAGGGTAAAACTGCACCATACTGTCTTACAGTTTAGCTGATGAACATGCTTGTATATCATAAAATCTAATTTGTATTTCGTGAGACTTTTGTCATTGGGGACAGATGGTGTATCCACGGATTTGCACTGGTCTTTCCCCATTGGATGCTATAGTAACTCATTAGTAACTCATTCATAGCAGCATAAGTGGTTGCGATGGGAACGGCACTCATTTCAACCATGCAACATTCATAATGCGCCACTTTCAATGCTTCCTTTTGAGCCATGCAACACTGAACAATGCAACACTTTTGATTCACCCTTTTGTTTGATTCCTAATAGAGTGCAACAATTCAAAAATTAACCAGCCTAGCATGTCTATAAAAAGAATATGCTGCCATTGTGGTTCAAGAAAAGTGTAAACCATTGTTTTTGTCAATAAATAAAAGCCCTTTCAAGGATGAAATATGTCCCCGCTGCCGCTGCCTCCTCTGGTTCTGCTGGCAACAGCAGGAATGCACAGTGACACAGGCCCCCCTTCCATACCTTTTCTGTCATTGCCCGAGTCAGAATGAGGGAATTTTGAACACACCGGCTTTTTATATATCCAGTCTCTGTTCAAAATGGATTCAAGCCTACAACTGGCTTACGCACCTCCCATCCAGTCAGCTACTAATGTGGGGATTATGAAGCCTATTGGCTGGGACGTGTGTAAGCACACATCCCAGCCAATTGTGGGCTGGAATTCATTTTATTTATTTATTTAGAAAGTGTTTTACTGATAAGAATACATTGAGATCTCTCTCGTTTTCAAATATGTCCTGGATAGTTTTCAGTAAAGGGTTACATATTTACACAAATTGAGAAACATTGTATATTACATTTATATATATATATATATATATATATATATATATATATATATATATATATATAGTTATATACATACATATTAAATTAATTATATACAGTTACATACTGTTTTTAGATATAAAGAACCATTTACTTTTAAGGATTTTAGACTGGGAGCAGATCTGATTATTTCAGGCAGATTATTCCAGGCTTTCAGAGTTCTGAAGGAGAAGGCAGATCACCCTGCGTCTTTCTCGTATTGTGGTATACGCAGTGAATTGTTAGCAGTGGTGCAGGGGTTATAGTTAGTTTACATTTCTACCCCTTCAAATGTACTAAAATCTTTCTACATTATAAAATGTCCTACTATATTCATTAGCTACTGCCCTTACAAATAAATGGCACCCCATGGTGTAGGGAGTATAAAACTACACCTGACACTTTTTCTAATGACATACCTGCACGAAAATGATCATACCCATTATAGATACAAAGAAAATTCAATAAGGCATACCATTTTAGAAAGTAGATATTCACTCACATCAAATCAAGGGTCACTTGCCCTTTTACCCCCTAGGCTAATGCTCACTACTATTTCCAGAAAGTGGTGCTGTAGGAAAAACATTATTTTTTCACTTCAGTCAAGTCAAAGATAATATAATCTTTTAACACCATGGAATTTCTTAGTATACTCATTACCAAAAGCCAGTTCTTGTAAAATTGTACCCCACTTGTATGGTTTGACATACTTTAATGGCTACAAGTGGAACAAAGCTAGGGAATAGACAGTATAGGAATGATTCCACATCTACCAGTGGAACTAGGCAGGGGAATCAAAGAGTGTATACAGGGATTTGTGACCAATAGTGGGAACTACAGCCAAGCTGGGGGGTGGGGCCAGACTGTGAATGTGGGGATCAGTGACTTCTACTGGGCAGTGAAACCAAGCTTGGGGATCTGGTAGAGTATGTGGGGATATGTGACTACAAGCATTGGGGGCAGATAATGTACGTGATGATCTGTGAGTGACAGTGAGCAGTGAGACCAGGCTGAAGGATAGACATTTGTGGGGATGTGTGAGTATCAGTGGGAAGCGGAAACAGGCTGGGGGATAGACCAATTTAGGTGTGTGTGTGTGTGTGTGTGTGTGTGTGTGGCGGGGGGGGGGGGGGGGAATATGACTACCAGTGCATGCCTTCCAGCATTTCAAATCCAAAGAGACATTTTGTTTTAGTTGGTGTTTTTGGGGCACTGCTGATGTGCAGGGCAATGTTTCTAAGAGCACTCTAGCACTCAAGGGATTAAATGAGCAGTAACGTTTTTATGAAAACTTATATGTAATAGGGCTTTTCTACTAAGTAAATCAAGGGCACTGCCTCTGATGTCAGTTGTTTTATTCATACCTTATAACAATCCAGATTATGAGGAAGTGTGTGACAGCATGAGTACTTCCTGAAAGTTAAATCCGACAGCATAACTTAACAGTTTCTGTCACATTCTATGGGGAACTGTTTTTTGGTGACTCACCGCTCCCATTAAATGCAGCAGTCTAATAATCTGAAAACTGGCCACTAGAGGGTACTGTTAATGTAATAAACAGATAATTTAACTGTAATAACTCTGTCTCTATCAGCAGTATGTGTACCACTGCACAGCAGTAATAACTCTGTCTTTATCAGCAGTATGTGTACCACTGTTTTACTCAGCAGGAACAGTTATACAATATATGCTTTTTTTCATAAGAAATTTTACTACTCCTTTAAAAACCCCATTTAAATGACTAGAAATTTGGAAAATTTTCTTTCATCCCTTATGGTGCAGTTTGTTTGCTCCAGAATTGCACCTCTTTGCTTATTGAATTACACCTAAAATATATAATCAGCAGATGTATTGTAATATCTGCTGTCTGAGTTTGAAACGAACCTGTATAACTGGATGAGTTATGCAGTATTGTGCTTTCCCAGGAGAGCTGATTCCTACTTATTAATAGACAAGATGTGATGTACAAACTCTCTCCTGTCTTCCATATGAAACCGCTGACCTTTTGTGGACCTTTTCTGGACATCAGATCCACCCCTCCTGTCTGCTGAGCTGCCAACAACTAAAGAGCAATGCTGTTACCTGACCTACCAATATCCACAAACTCATAAAGATTGAGGAACCAAGAGCATGAACAAGGATAAGGGGAGAAACAGGGAAACTTATAGCAGTTAAAGTGGGCTTGTCACCTGAAGACAAGTTTACTTTATTCAAAAAATGATGAAAATCTGTGTGTGTGTGTGTGTGTGTGTGTATATATATATATATATATATATATATATAATATAATAATCCTTTTTTATTATTATTATTATATAATATAAATTCCAGTGGCTGCACACCAGGGCATGCACTACACTATATGATTACTGTAGTGTATACCAGACACACTCTAGTCCCATAGCATGTTCAGGGAAATGGTGTGCATTTATTCCATTTCCTCTCTGCCTTATTAGTACATTGACCTAAAGTGGACATGTCACCTTGATTCGAGTTTGCATATTTAATATCTTCATTAAAACTACCCTTGTCATGTTAGCCAAAAGACCAGCAAATGTACAGTTAAATTTGGTACTGTATACTAATCTATGCTAACTGTGGTACCCTATGGTACTAGTGACATTTCATATGCAACGTAAGCTTTTCAGTGATGCTTCATATGCCACTGAAGGTTTTCAGTGACTTTCATATGGTAATGAAGCGCTGTGCTGCCCCAGGATACTTTCACTTTCGCCAGAAATAAGTGTGGCTATTTCCTAAACTGTCCATCTGATGGATTTTTGGTTAACATGACATATTTGTAGTTTTGAATGAAGTTGTCAGCAAGTAATAGAAGAAAGTAAGGATATAACAAATGTGTGTTGGTCCAGAAGCAAGGAAATGTTTCAGGGCCCTTTTTCAAAAAAATGTTCAGTTGCATTTGCAAAAGGCTTACACTGTAAACTCTGTCTCACTTGCTATTCCCGGTTCATATAAACTGCCAGTGTATGGGAACTAAGTGAGACACACAGCGGCTGATGTACCAAGAAAGGTGCAGTAAACAGGGCTGGAGTGATATCTCAGGCACCCTAGAAGAGGCACTTTAGGCAACCTTAGCTCTGCCAATGTCCACACCCCCACTATTCACAGGACCCTTCCCCTTCAGTCCCCCCATAGCACAGAAAAAACCTTGCCTATAACAAGTAAGGACAAAAAAAATTATTAATCCTTTGGTTAATAGAGATATCTCAAATGCACTACTCTGCAAAGCTTTGGGGATCTCTTTAGCATCCAAGGGGTCAAATAATTGCCTGGGGTAGAAAACTTATGCAGGGATACTGAGATTGTTCTAACCACACCCACAGCACAAAAGGGCTGAGACACAGATCAGGTGGATGGCAGTGATACCTTGATTGGTGTTGCAATGCACTGCAGACCTCTCTGGTATTCAGGAGTTTAAAATGTCCATGTAAATCAGTGGGAATTTTCATTTTTCCCCATAGTCCAGATCAGACTTCATTTTTGAACTAATGCAAAAGTTAATGAAAATTGCAGGTTTTGTGACATTCAAATGTAAATAAAAAATGAATGGCACTGCACATCCAATTCCATAAATACATCCTACACTTACCTTGATGTCAAGGTCTAGTGCTGTTATCAATGCTCTGGACCGCCTGCATCATCTTTGAAAAAATAAAAAAGGTAAAGAAAATAAAAAAAAACTCTAAAATCCTGGTGCCACACTCCCCTGTCTACAAAATAAAATAAAAAAAAAATACCCTTTATCCTGTTCACACCATTGCCTGAGCCAGAATGCAGAAATATTGAATGGGTATTGGCATTTCTTAATACTTTTATGCACGCTTATCATGTGAGCCGTGTTGTGCTGAGCAGCGAGAAGCCTCATTTACTATACATTTGTGTGACGTGTCATATATGCACACGCATGCTGTGTATGCTTTGTAATCCACACTTTGGCAGCCTTTGAGTAAGTTCTGAGCACCTGCCGCGATGCACCTGAACCAGTTCAAGTGTCTGCCAGGTTATCCAACAAGTCTCCCTCCAGTGTCTGAGTCTGAACAGGTACAACTTCATCATGAGAATCTGACTTTGAGCTATGCCACCTGCCTCCGTTGCAAGAGCGGGGGGGGGTTTGGAACTTAGGTTGGATACACGTGCATACTTCGCAGATCGGAGACTGCTTCTCAGTCAGTGTCTGCCCTGGCCTATACAGTGTGAGTGAGTTCACAGTACTGAACCAGCCGTCAGCTGCAGTACCTGTGCTGGATAGCTTGCTACTGTGCTGCAACCAGGCGTTGCAACGTTGTATAATGTATGGCATCTATACAATGCTTATTGCGTTGTTAACCCTTTGAGTACTAGAGGTGTGTGCAATGCATTCCACACCCCTCTGGCACTCAAAGGGTTGTGACTATACTTAACTTTGAATTTAGAATGTGAGCACTTTATAGTAGGGCCTTTTGCCTTTCCACAGTACTTTTCACCCTGCATACTGATAGCCTTAAAAATTCTTCTAATTACTAAAAAAAGTGTATGTAGATAGAGTGCCCCACTGTGTGTCTAGGAATACTACCTAGATTTTTGTTACAAATTAACTCTTTGACTGCCAGAGAGGTTTACAATGCATTGGATATCTTTCAGGCACTTAAAGAGCTAAGAGCCATTTAATTCCTCCATTTGCTTACCTATTTAACTCCCCATGATTTATCATATTCCCAGTGAAGGAAGGTACTGATGATTATATACTAGGCTGACCAGACCTCACCTTTAACCGGGGACGCATATTGCAGGACTGCTTTGATTTCAGTGAAGCACTGAAAAATGGCTATTTCCTATGTGTCCCCGGTTAAAGGTGAGATCTGGTCAGCCTATCATATACTGCTTTAGTATTGCAGAACACCTGGGTCAGAAGAGACTCCGGTTTAAAGGCAATACTTTCCCATCAAAATAAACTACAGTTTTATTCTATTATGAGCTATAGAAACTACAAAAAGGACTCATCAGATGTTATGCAAAGTTAAAATGCATGATTACTGATGCAATTATCTCCTGATTAACCCTCTGGCACTCAAAGGGTAATACTCCATTGTTATACCCCCATTTAACTCCCTTGATGTTAGAAATAATCCAGGAGGCCAAGCCTTACACATTATTGCCCCACAGCATTAAATCTTATATTAATGTGTGTTTAAAGTTCAGTGTCTGTGTTTATCCATTAGTCTTTCAAATAAAATACTTTGGTCTTGTCCTAAATCATTAAGTTACACAAAGAGGCGAAATATGTCATGAAATAACTTAAACATTCTCGGCAATGCCCCGCTCCTCAGCCATGCCCCTAAAATACAAGTGTCCCTCTTTGGCCATTTGAAATGTTGGGAGGTATGCAGCTTGGTGACAATGTTCAGAACACATAAAATTACTGTTTTTCCATGGATGAAAGCCACCATTTGCTGGGCAAGTGCAATCAGAAACTACAGTCCCCCAAGTCCCCCATTTTCCGAGCTTTCTGGATTCAACAGGGTGCTGCTTTTGCAGACATTGTACTCTCTCATTAAAAAGGCTACATAGAAGCTGATCTATCCTCCCTACCTTACCAGTTTCCTCCATTGCAGTCAGATAAGAACCTTTTTGGGTATTTCTGTCTATTTTGTCATACTTTACAGCTATTTTTAACTACTTTTGTCCTACTTTGGGACATTTTCTCTGAACTTGTCAGATCCCAAGGGAACATTAGGAAATCCAAACCTAAATATTCTGGGATCCCTTTTGCACATTTTTCTCATGCCAAACTAGGCTTCCATGGGAATATTCAGGTACCCTATGACCCTCTTGTACTGTGGCCCCTACCACACTTCACTGAAATTGTGACAAACCAAAAGGGGGTGGGGATAAACGAAATTGGTTTCATCCAAATAGGTAAAAATAAATTACCTAGTCATTCGGACAAAACTGAAGTCTAGTGCAGATGATTTGGTTCACAAGTACTCATATTTTCTTTTGTGAATAAGGCCCAAGAGGTGCCATTAAATAAGATGTACAGTTCTGGAGCAAACCAATTATGCCCTAGGGGAAAAAGGAAAATTTGCAGTGAATTAAATGGGGATTTTTGCCCACTGAATACAAGAGAGGAGATGCTGGGGAACTGTAGCATTTAAGGGGTTACAATCTCCATTTCAATAACTTGAAATTTGGGTATTTTTCCCTCCCCTATGGTACAGCTGGTTTTCTCCAGAATTACACCTCTACAGCTTAATGGAAACAGCCTATAGTGTGCTCACTAATTGGGCAGCCCTTGCATTTCATGCTATAGGCAAGAATACATTTAAAGAGAAACTATCAGCAACTGAGATTCCAATCCACTAGAATAAAATGTGTCTGACAGAAGTGTAGGAAAAAGGGCTTTTTCTATCATTTTGGCATGCATACCAAAATGGCAAAAAAAACAAAAGCCCTGCAAATGACTTTTCTGATATTAAATACAAGCAGTGTGACCTCTGAAAGGCTCCTTTGTCTGACCAGATAACCATACCTGGGAACTTACAGTTGAGGGCTACCCGGAGGGTAGTCCTCTTTTCAGCGGGGGGTGACAAAAATGACGCTAATCGCGTCAAAAAGGGGCGGGGCTTCACGCGAGTGTGTGTGTGTGTGGGGGGGACTTAACCATTTGAGTGCCATAGTAGTACGGAATGCATTGCAAAGCAATGCATTCCATACCACTTTGGCACTCATAGGGTTAAAGGTGTCACACAGAAGGCTGGGGAAGGAGGAACACCGGGAGAAAAATCAGATGTGGCAGAGTTTCAATAGAAACTCCCCACATCCGGAGGAATCTGCCTCTGCCCCGGAGACCCGGTAAAACTCTGTCAGAACCGGAGTCTCCGGGGCAAATCCGGAGAGTTCCCAGGTATGCAGATAACCTTTCTCAGGCTTAGTAGCTCAGGGCTGCCAAGCCAAAAAGCTACCCAACCTACAAAGGCCACGAACATCAGACACACATACATTACACCCTCCACTAGTCTAACTTGGCACACAATTAACCCCTTCATTGCCAAACTGGCTGGGAACACATTGCTGTGCAATGCGTTATAACCTGTTTAGCATTGGAGGAACTATGAAAAATCACACTACTCCGCCACCCCTAACTAGTTTAAGCAGGCTCACAAATAGCTTCTCCATTGTTGGTGTTGGAGATGTTGGGAGGTTGACTGGGCACACGGGGGGCACGAAGGTGACTGGGAGGACTGATCCAGTCCAAGCAAGTGGCCGATCTTTGCCCGCATTCCTTGAACTTCCCTTAGCCTTGCTTTCGGGTAATTTTGGAGAATTTTAGAGCTGCAAAAAAAGATTTGTAAGGGGTGTGTTTTGGGTAAAAAAAAACAAACAAAAAAAACAAACTCAATTTGACAATCCAATTCTGAGCCACAGTCAGAAGGTGATTGCAGAACTAACCAACTGGAAGCAGAATCAGAAAATACCCATTTAGCATTTGTTTCTGGCTCTCTTCCTAAGTTATTTACTCCTATAAGAGGTAGAGATCAAATTAGTAGGGGTTGTTGAGGTAGAGTAAGTTTATTTTTTGGGCAGTTAATTCCTCTGACACCAGTTTGTTTACAATGCATTGCACATCAATGTCTGTACGAGTCTGAGGATGGTGGATAGATACAGATGGAGACAATTGGATTGCTGGGGGTGGACACAGTCTTTGGTTATAGAGCCAGAAAAGGAAACTTTGCGAAGGCTATGTTGGTATAATGTACATTTGCAATGTGTTTTGGAGCAGTTTTGGTATGTATAACAAATTTAGTATACATACCGGCTGCACTGGAATGGCCAAAGTAGGAAGAAGGGAAAAAAACAACCCTTTTTCCTACACTGGACTTCAATCTCTCCTTTATTATGATTCAACTGATTTTCCCAATAATTGGTCCAGTACCTCAGCAAAAGTAAACTCCCCTTGATCAGGTCCTCCTAGTACTGAAAGCGGAACTTTCAGATCTTACTAAGTCATCAGGCATTCATTAAACACATGGCGACTAGCTTGGAAATTGATGTCTTACCTTTAAAAAATAGCAGATTATAAAGAAGATTCTTGCCGTTTTGGGACTGACGGGCAGGTAAGTGAGATCTGCGTGCCTGCGCCATCAGTCCCTTCTGGTAACCATATGGTGCACTGCAGTCTACCAAATGGAGACCGGGACTGACAGTGCAGGCGCGCAGACAACATGTCTGCACTGTAGCCTGGGTTCTGGTCTCCAAACGGCAAGGATTTCTTTACAATCTGCTATTTCTTAAAGGTAAGACATCAATTTCCAAGCTAGTAGCCATGTGTTTAATGAATGCATGGTGACTTAGTAAGATCTGAAAGTTCCGCTTGAAGTATACCATAGGCAACAGACAGCCATATGCAAAAATGAAGAGAAGTAAGTAACTGCACCATCACTTAACCCTTTGAGTGCCAGAGAGGTAGCCAAATCACTGCAAAAGAATGAATTAGTATCTGTGCGGCACTCAGAGGGTTAAATGGGGCTTTTAACCCTTTGAATATTATTAATGTCTCAAACCCATTGCACAAGAATGTACTGAAACTTCTCTTGTGTTCAAATGAATTAAAACCCTCCATTTAAATCAGTTAGAATATTTGTCTCCTGTGATGCTGTCAGTTAGTTCCAGAATTCTCCTCTTCTTTCTGTGAGTATGGCCCAAAGTGTTTTTTTAACTGACAAAAGATTATCCATTAAAGTACATATATCAGCAGGACTGACTCTTTGTACAATATTGATCTGTCCCGTAGACTATCACGACATTGAAAAATATGTTCTTTGCTTACCAGACTATAATCTTAGATGCCTGTCATCACTTCTACAACTGTGTAAACAATGAAGGCACACAGTAAAATGCCAGTCTTCCAGCACACAAAAACTACTTTCACTTTTCTTCCCTATAACAAGGAAGGAAACAGACACTAACAAAGGCCATGTGTATGTCACAAATCTGCTGTATATATAAAAGGGAAAGATA
The DNA here is from genome assembly GCA_037306005.1 of Rhinophrynus dorsalis. Lineage (NCBI taxonomy): Eukaryota > Metazoa > Chordata > Amphibia > Anura > Rhinophrynidae > Rhinophrynus > Rhinophrynus dorsalis. The sequence continues at coordinate 119,308,724 of CM074722.1, forward strand.
ACAATAGTAGCATTTCTTTAACCCTCTGCATGCCAGAGGTTGTGTAACTCAACGCTTTGCAATGGATTGCATTGCAGACTGATTAAGATAAAATTAGGGTTCTGAAGTGATAAGTTTGAGTTTGCTATTACAATATGTTGGTGTTCATTTAATCCCCTGGCACTCAAAGGGTAAAAGGAACACTTAACACCCTGTAATACCAAACCCAAACGTAATCAGTGTGGAAAATCATAATGGATACCGAGGCAAATGTTCTAAATAGAATTGGAATATGGTTGGCGTAATCCAACTACACCCTATGGCAAAAAATTGAACATATCCCCATTGAATTAAAGAGGGTTTTAACCATTTCAATGCTTCAATGTTCTCACCCTCTAACGCATCCTCTTAGAGACCTTTCTAACATTCAGTAGGTAAAAACGCCTCATTTAACTCTTTGAGTGCCCGAAGGCTATGCAACACATTGCAAAGCAATGCATTGTATACCCCTCTGGAACGCAAAAGGTTAAATCAAATAGAATTTTGGGATTTTACATTTGTCCCCTATGTAGCAGTTGGTTAAATCCAGCATTACTGCACTTCTTATGGCTATGCAATGCATTGGAGACCTCTCTGGCACTCAAAGGGTTAAAAGGCTCACTATGACTCAATTCTCAGTGGCCTGTTTTTCCAAAATGAATGTAATTAGTATTGGACACCAAGACCCCAAACTCCATCGACTCAAGTCTGCCTTCCTAAGAAGGCCACAATCCAATTGCAGCTGGCAAAACAACCAGTAGGGCAATATTGGCTAAGGGCCCATTAGCAAAAAGTGCTAGCAGAGCTATTCAATTGTCCTACCAGCTGAAACCAAAACAGACAATAGGCCACAGAAAAGGACTTGTGGCCAAATGTCCATTTTGTGTTTTAAGTTACCAAAAGTCATGCCTAGTAGCATGAATCATAAGAACATCAAAGGAAAAAAGCTAACCATTGGTGCCTGACACATAAGCACCAACTGTTAGCTCAAACACATAGCCACCTTTCCAAACACTAACCTTATAGTACCCCTAACAATAAAATGCAGAAAGACAACCCATCGCACTAGCCTAACACCCAGATCTGTGTTACACTTACCTGTCATCCACTGTCCATTTTCTTCTTCTTCTATCTTTCTTCTTCTGGTTTCACAGATCTTCTTCTTTTTTCTGTGTTTTCTTTCCTACAGAATAAAAAGAAATGTCAGTATAATATTTTAAATAAAAAGAAATGCCCCAAAGATATACTATAATTAACCCTTTGAGTGCTGGAGGGGTAGACCTACAGCACTCAAAGGTTTAAATGCTGAGTGGCATATTCATCAAAACTAATATCCGGCCTGTCCTTTGCAAATAAATAAGTCATATCAGTTTTTTTGTTTATCAAAAGGCATTTCTATGGGTGAATAAAATTCTTCTGCTGGTGGTGGCAGCAACGTCTACCAGTACAGACCCCCTTTGCATATGTACTGGGCCGTTGCCGAGTCCCAGTGAGCGAACTTTGAACAGACTGGCTTTTTATATGGCCAGTCTCTGTTCAAAAAGGATGCCAGCTTGCCATTGGCTGGGATGTGTGCTTATGCACCTCCCAGCCAATCAGCGTCTAGCAGTTTTTTTGTCATCCCCCCAGAGGCTGATTGGCTGGGATTGGCAGAGACTGGTCATATAAGAAGCCAGTCTCTGTTCAGAATCTTCCCACTGGGACTCGGGCAACGGCCCAGTATGTATACTCTGGTAGACACTGCTGCCACCGCTAGTGGAGCCATTGGAGGCGGCGGCAGCCAAATATTATTCAACCATGGAAATGCCTTTTGAAAAATAAAAAAACAGATATGATGTATTTATTTGCACAGGTAAGGCTGGATATTATTTTTGTTGAATATGCCACTCTGCATTTAACCCTTTGAGCCCTGGAGGGCTACCCCTGTGGCACTCAAAGGGTTAATTATGGCATATCTTTGGGGCATTTCTTTTTAATCTAAATATTATATTGATATTTCTTGTTATCTTGTAGGAAAGAAGACACAGAAGAAAGAAGATCTGTGAAAACAGAAGAAGGAACATAGAAGAAAAAGACAGACAGTGGATGACAGATAAGCGTAACACAGATCTGGGTGTTAGGCTAGTGCGAGGGGTAGTCTTGCTGCATTTAAAAAAAAACAAACAAACAGATATTACTTATTTATTTGCAAAGGACAGGCACTCTGGGGATCCGTTAAGAGACTCTGTGCCCCAAAAAATTGGGTGCAGATTTTGACACGATAAAGTGGGTCCCTTAACGGATCTTAGTGCCTGATGCATGGAATTGAATGGCATATTTTGGCATTTAGTTTTTTTACAATGGGTGAAAGCACCCGAGGTGGGGTTTTCTTAGAAAGTATTTTTTCATAACGCAGGTAACTTCATTTATTACCGTGCTTGAAAAATAAAAGCCAACAGGCCCAGTTGAATACTGACCTAAGTGGGAGACGTTATCATCATGGAGTCCACCAGCAAAGAATCATGTCTGCCATCCTTGGGGGAAAATAAACATTACCATTGATTTAAATGTGGATGTTAACCCCTGGAATTCTAGAAAGGGCTGTAAATGCATGCTTTGGCATTTAACAGATCAAAATTCTTATTTCAATCAGTGGCAATTTTGAGAATATGGATTTCCCCCATGTTGATATTGGTTTGTTCCTTTTTAGATTAATGAGTAAAGCCCAAAAACTGCAGTGCAGAAAAATGTCTTCTTACACATGCATACACAAAATGGGGGTGTCAGCACTTGTGAGTATAGCTGTTTTTATTTTGTGAAATAATGGAGATATAGTACAAAACATACATAGACATTCCTGACAGATGTATAAAGAACACTTACCTGTGTAAGTCAATCTGATACATACAATTCTGGTCAACATTATTGGCACCCCTGAATATTTTTTATAACATGAGCAATATCTTCAGAAATAAATGGAAATGTACCCACTTTGTATTATCAGACTATTTTAATGGGATGTCCAAAGGTATTCAATAAAAAAAGATGCATTTTGAACTGACGTGCTGATTTCACAGAAGAAACATAAAATATCACCCGGACAGCATTACAGGCACCCTTCTCTAATATTTGGTTGCACAACTCTTGGCAACAATGACAGCCTCCAAATGTTTCTTGTAGACATCAGTAAGCTTTTTGCACCTGTCTGTTGGCAATTTCTCCCACTCTTCAATTGCAATTTGTTCAAGCTCTTGAATGTTTTCAGGATTCCTTTTCCCAATGGCAGATTTCAGGTCTTTCCAAAGGTTTTCAGTTGGACTGAGATCAGGACTCATTGATGGCCAGTCTAAAATATTTTTTTCTTTTTCAACCACTCTTTTGTGCTTTTGGATGTGTGCTTTGGATCATTGTTCTGCTGGAGGACCCATGATCTACGACCCATACCTAGTTTTCTGACACTGGGTACCACATTTCACTGTAAAATGCCTTGATAGTCCTCTGATTTCATGATTCCCTTAACATGTTCAAGGCCCCCAGTACCAGAGGCAGTAAAGCAGCCCACAACATTATGGATGCTCCAACATATTTAACTATAAGTAGTGTGTTCTTCTCCTTATAAGCTTCATTTGTCGTCTATAAACATATCGCTGGTCTGCACTGCGAAAGAGCTAATTTTCCCAGAATGATTGTGGTTTCACTAGCTAGGTCGTGCCTTTTAATGTTTTGATTTTAGCAGTGAGGTTCTCCTTGGCCTTTGCCCATAAAGCCCTTCTTAGTTTAGTGTGAAGCATATGGTACAGGTTGAAACCATCACTCCAGATTGTTCCCGGTCAGCCTTAAGCTGTGTGGATTTTTTAAACAACTTGCACCAACCTTCAACCCATGTGAGCACTGACAATTTATCACAGCTGAGTCTAATTTCAATGACATTCTAGTTCTTCTTTTCAAACTAACTTCAGTTCTTCAAAGTGGTGCTAATAATCGTGTCTTGGCAATGTTTCCATTTTTTTAATTGTTATTGTTTTATCCAGTGCTGTTCTGTATCGAATTTATGAGTGCTTATGGACCAAAGCTGTTTCAATACACACTTTTTTTCAGGTGATATAGTACACGATATACAAAATATTCAAGGGTGCTAATAATGTTTACCAGACTTGTATTTAGAGGCATTTATCTCTAGAGAAAAGTTCCCCTTTAACCCTCTGAGTGACAGAGAGGTGTCCAACGCATTCACTGGCTCTCAAAGGGTTTAAAGCCATACTTAATTACATGTCCCCTATAATGCAGTTAGTTTGCTACAGACATACTCTATTTTTTATGCATATTGCCCTAGTAAATTTCCCCTTTAAAGATTTGTAACCCTATTTCATTTTTAGGTGTTTGTATTCCTTTAATAAAGCACTGTTATCCTTCAGCTACACATTTTATCAGTGCACTAGTACATGTGCTCTGTGCTCCGAAGATAAGCAAAGTGGATTCAATAGAGAGAACAATGGTGCTGGGATGGCGCATGTCACTCTATTGTTCTGATGAACAGAATCACAGGTTTTAAATGATTGTTCACAGTTTGTATTAAACTCATCAACTCAGTGCGAGGTTAATCCAGAAGTCAGAACCTTTCAAATGGAGTCTATGGAAGAAATCTATAATAGACTCAACAGCTGTAGTATGTGTTTCTGGCTTGCTTAAGGGGATAGTAATACTTAAAATGTAAAAAATTATATGTTGTAGGGTTTATCCCCCTGAGTAAAACAAGGGAACTGCCACTGCTGAAAGTTTTTTATTCAAAAGTTATTACAGATAAAATTGTTGCTAAACCATCGTATGGAGATTTATGGTCTATGGACAGAGCTGTCCATAGGATGGTGCAACAGCACCACTATACAATTTCAGGCAACTGTGATATTGCACCTAAAAATTTCAAATTTGAGCTGTAATAACGTTTGAATAAAACACCTTTCAGCAGTGAGAGTACCAGTTTTTACACTACAATATATAGTTTTGTACATATTAAGTATTACTATCCCTTTAAAGTAGACCTACCACTTTAAAAACAGTTTTAATTATTATACAGTTTTAATTAATTATAATGCAATGTTTACATTATGTATTTATTTTTTCTAAGAATCACTGTTTTCTTTATTTATTAAACCTTTGAGTGCCAGAGTGGTATGCAGCGCATTGCAAAGCAATGCATTGTATACCCCTATGGCATTCAAAGGGTTAAAGAGAATTTATCACCTTTTCAAGCCATCCCCTTAGATTCCATCTTGAAAGGATTCATATGATTATTCTTCCTTATCAACTCATTCCATCCGTCTGGTGGAAACTGATTTAGCAGCCTAAGAAGGTAAAGAGAGGTGATATGCTGGACATCTGAGTAATTAATTATACAGGCTTCATCTGGCATGATCAGAGAACAAAGCTCTTCTGAGATTAGATTCCCCAACTACTAAATCAAAGATATCTAAAACTACAGAAAGCTCAAGGTAAACACCGTTTAAATAGCTAAAAGCTGTGTAGGTAACAGGTCCATTGCGTTGGCTACCTCACTGGCACTCAAAAGATTAAAGGGACATTAACACCTAAAAATAAACGCAGTTGCATTTAAAGCAGAACTACCACCTTTAACAAAGATGGCCCCAAATAATTCCTCATCTGGTGACTAGCTGCTCAGTAGCACTAGTCGCCAGAATTATTACCTGGTTAATGCGAATTATCCACTGCTCCGGGACTGACAGGCAGGACAGAATGCAAACATCTTGCCATAGTGACGTCTGCGCACCTGCGCTGTCAGTCCCTTTTGAAGCCAAACGGCTTCTAGCAACGCCTCCTAGAGCTGACTGGGACGGACAGCACAGGAGCACAGACATCACTATGGAAAGATGTCTGCGCTCCGTCCTGCCTGTCAGTCCCAGAGCAGCGGATAATTCGCATTAACCAGGTAATAATTCTGGCCACTAGCGCTACTGAGCAGCTAGTCGCCAGATGAGGAAAATTTGGGGCCATCTTTGTTAAAGGTGGTAGTTCCGCTTTAAATATCACACATTCCTCCGCATTTGTAAAAATTATTACTTAGGTTCACAAAACCTAGAAAATATTTCTTAGGATCACAAGCCCCAAAAGCATGTTCCAGTTTATATGTAGGAAGGTAGCTGCAAATAATCATTTAACCTTATTTGTTTATACACGCTATTAAAAACTAATGCGTGCAATGCATGAATTTATTGAGGTTAACTAATATGAAACAAAAGTAGCACCACCACCACCATTATATATGCGTGACCACTTCTTCTCATTCCAGATTGGCTAGGAGGTGAGGTTACAGTCAGAGTGTTGAAAAAATTTGAAACAGGGATTGGATATATATATATATATATATATATAATATATAAATATGCCAATCCCTGCTTTTTTTTCTTACAGTGGCCCAGAGGCAGCCGAGGCAGGATGAGTTGGGGTGGGGGCGACTTTTATTTTTTATTTGTAGTTATGGTGAGTGTGGCTGTGAGATTTTAGGGCTTTTATATTTTTATTTCTTTTCAGGTTATGAGTATGGAGGACCACAGCATCACGGACAATGCTTGACTCAGACATCCATTGTTATTTAATATGGATGCTCGGAATTCCATTTGTTTTTTTAAAGGAACACTAATACCTCAAAATGAACTGGGTTTACTTTGAAATACACAACCAAACTCTTGACAGCACCATTAATATAACATCACAACTCCAAGCAATAATAAAATCAAAACAAGAGTTTGGTTGGGAAGTTACACTTTTGGGAAAGGAAAGTCCCAGACAAGCACACTTATGTAATAACGCCAGCAGTCTAGTCCAAGTGTGGGATGACTACATTTATCCTGATGCATATTAATTGATTCAACACATCCTATGTAATAAAACGCTAGGATGTTTGTCCAATGCAGTCACGCACAATAAAGACTGCACAAATACGCCGGCTGAGTAGTCCAGTTAGAGTGTGCGAGGAGAAAGAAGATGGCGGCACGGCTGATCTGGAGTGAGGAAAGAGTGGTACAGCCAGCTCCGGCCTAAGGATGAGAGGCCTCCCAAGACTCCGGTGCTGCCGGACTCCTCCTCCCCGGGGCTCACTGACTGTCTCTGCTCCCGGCTCAGGGGCAGCAGCCGAGGCAGCTGGGTGGCACTTTGGTCCGTGTACACAGACTTTTACACTAGTGTTTATATATTTGTCCACTCAACCATTGGAGCCGCTCTTTTATTTGTTGTTGGATTGCTTTGCCTTCTTTAAGCAGAGCTCAGTCTATGTGGATACACTAAGGAGACTTTGAACTCTTGTTACACGCTATATCTATTTAGGATTTAAAACCGTGGGGAAGATAAAAACACAGTTGTCTCCTAATGCAAACCCTATGCACTTAGTGCTTTGTAAGTTGTAGACTGCAATTAATAATATGGAGGAAGCAATGGAGGGGTTAAAGTGAATAGATGCCTATTCCTCCTAATCGATGGTACCGTCAAATCTGAACAAATTGTTTGTGGATACTGAAAATGTGGGGGATAAGAAAGATACTCCCAATCTATCAACTTTATTCTCTGAACTGCAAAAATCTCATTGATTAAAGAAAGTAAGACCTGGTGGGAGATCACCACTCTATAACAATATATAAGGGTGAAGAGAATACAAGAGGACTACGAATAAAAAAGAGAGCAACCTTTATCAAGGAGGAGGATATATTCATGCAAAAATGGAATTGTGTCCTAACGGAGTGTTCAAATACTCTGATGGATCTGATAATTAAGGATAAGCAGCAAATCCTGAGTCAGCTACAGACAGACATTAAGGAAAAACAGTGCAATGTGCTTATACATAAAAGTAGTCCAGATTTTGATGCTTTGGATGCTGAATTGGCAGCTCATCTGGAAAAAAGTAAATTCCAGCGGGATAAAGCGGATTATGAGACAAGGAAAATGTAAAAATTGAATAAATAATTCAACTTGATCTAATTAAAAAACAAAGCATAGATCCATCTTAAAGCCTAGATCTAAAAAATAGTAGGAAAACTACTCAGAAATATTGGTAGAGAAATAAGATCAGTTATAAATATTTCTCATTATGAGTTTTCTTCTTCAGAGATCAAGGTTCTGGAGCGAGGACTTCATTTTGTACCTACACAGCATTTTAACCTATTTGACATCTTGGTCAATGTAAGCACGTTTGTTAGAAAGCTAACTCTCTAAAAATATTTTGAAAGCACACAGTATCTCTAATCAAGGAGATGATCTGAGCCTATCAAGGGAATGATTGAAGTGACACTGTTGATCTTTCATTTGGAGACTTTTGTTGTCTGACAGATCTCATCAACTTGCAACAGGAGGGATATTTAAATGTTGGAGAATGTGATAAGATCAATAGATCTGGAGTATACCTCTCTAAGAAATCATTTTTTTTATGTTAGCAGTAGGGTTCCTGTATGTCACGGTTTGTTAAGACTCTCAGACAACAGGTTTAGGTAAAAGCATAACTTTATTAAAAAGTTAAAGCACTCCCCATAGGGTTCACATACATATACATACAATATATATAGCAACTGAGAAATAGAACAGATTCTACCGGCCTTGCCTATAACACCGAGCAAGGCAACCCAGGCGGCTATAAGGAATAGCAATAGCAGGCTCTACCGACCTTGCCAATACTGGGTAAGGCAACCGTAAGATGAAATAAGCGGTTCTACCGGCCTTACCAATACCGGGCAAGGCAGCCTTGGGAGATGTTGAGGATAGGCTCTACCGGCCTTGCCAATACCTGGTAAGGCAACCGTGAGATTGAATGTACCGGTTCTACCGGCCTTACCAATACCGGGCAAGGCAGCCTTGGAAGATGTTGAGGATAGGCTCTACCGGCCTTGCCAATACCTGGTAAGGCAACCGTGAGATGGAATGTACCGGTTCTACCGGCCTTACCAATACCGGGCAAGGCAGCCTCAGTGAATACTGGGAAGAGGCTCTACCGGTCCTGCCAATACCGGGTAAGGCAACTGTGAGATGGAATGTACCGGTTCTACCGGCCTCACCAGTACCGGGCAGGACAGCCCCAAAGGAGGAGACCACCAGGTTAAACGGAGATAACCAGCGTCCGCACGCTGGAACCAACAGTATAATATGTTACCAGGTTTACTGGAGTAAACCAGCATCCGCGCTCTGGGCCCAACAGTATAATCTGCCACCAGCTTTAATGGAGTTAATCAGCGTCCGCACGATGGGACCAACAGGATAATATACCACCAGGTTTAATGGAGTTAACCAGCGTCCGCACGCTGGGACCAACAGGATAATGTGCCACCAGGTTAAATGGAGTTAACCAGCGTCCGCACGCTGGGACCAACAGTATAATCTGCCACCAGGCTAAATGGAGTTAACCAGCGTCCACACGCTGGGACCAACCGGCTAATATGCCACCAGGTTAAAAGGAGTAAACCAGCGTCCGCATGCTGGGACCAACAGTATAATATGCCACCAGGTATAATGGAGTTAACCAGCGTCCGCACGCTGGGACCAACAGTATAATCTGCCACCAGGTTTAATGGAGTTAACCAGCGTCCGCATGCTGGGACCAACAGTATAATCTGCCACCAGGTTTAATGGAGTTAACCAGCATCCGCACGCTGGGACCAACAGTATAATCTGCCACCAGGTTTAATGGAGTTAACCAGCGTCCGCAACCTGGGACCAACAGGATAATATCCCACCAGGTTTAATGGAGTTAACCAGCGTCCGCACGCTGGGACCAACAGTAAGAATATCGCCAAGGCGAGAGAGTGAGCAATGTCGCCAAGCGACTACCGGATGGGAACTCTGAGACTAAGTGAAGATGGAGCACAGCGAACACCGCTGAATAAACAGCAACCGGAACAAGCCAGACGAAACAACCGGAGCATCAGTCGTCACGGAGAGGTCCAACCAGAGTGGCAAGCAGACTGGAACAGGAACAGATGAAATCAGGAACACTGGAACTCAAGATTCAGTAGCTGAAGACTCTGGAACACTGGAACAGGCCTCAAGCAGCAAGACAGACTGGAACACAGGACTCTGTAGCTCTGGACTCTGGAACACTGTACAGGTACTGTCAGAGACACCACGAAAGGGCAACCAAAGGGTGCCTGAGCTGAGTATAAATAGGCAGTCAGAGGCGGGCAGACAATAGGCAGCCAATAGGAGCCCCTGCCGGTGATAGACAGTGTATAGCACCAATCACGGGCACCGTGATACTGTATTAGATATCTTCCAACAATTGGTAGAACAAGATCTGACCTTACTTCTAGTTTCCAAGGAAAACAACATGTTTCTAATTTCCAAGGAAGACAACATGTTTCTAATTTGAATAAAGATGAGATTCTGGCAGTGAAATATCTGAGTGATTCAGAAAATATAGTCAGCAAACATGCAGACAAATGCAGACAAGGGAGGATCAGTAGTAGTCAAGGATGTTCAATATTATCGGTAGGAGGCTGTGAGACAGCTAGGAGACTGTGAGCCATATGAAAGGCTAAAAAGACGATCCATGCTCTGATTGATGATGGAGTTACCTTGGGGGGGGGTTAAATAAGGGGGATGCTGAAGCTATTAAAATAGTTAATCCTATTATCCTCATATTCCATTGCCTACCCAAGGTACTCAAATACATCATAGATGTTAAAGGAAGACCTATAATTTCAGGCATTTGATCATTAAATGAGTCTCTTGAGGAATGGGTAGATCTGCATTTGCAGCCTCTAGTCTCCATGCTTTTTAATTATATAAAAGATACAACTAATGTCTTACAAGCTCTTCAAAAAGTGGTCCCCCCAGTATGTCTGGATTTCTCATGACTTGAAGTTGCTCTATTCCTCTGTACTACATGAATATGGTTTAACAGCCTTGCATTATCCCCCTGATCACTAGTAACTACACTGAAGCATTGAAGGGTTTTATATTAGAGGCAACTGAATATTTGTTCACTCACAATTACTTTCTCTTTGATGGTAGGTTCAACCTCTAAAGACGTGAGACTTCTATGGGTGCAAAATTTACACCTTCCTATACCAACCTCTTTATGGGTTGGTGGGTGGAGTCCCACGTCACATATGATCAATATATTGGTGACCTTCTCTATATCTGGAAGGTTGACAAGATAGATATTGAGAAGTTTGTTTTATATGATATCTTGATGATCACTCTTTAAATTTTAGCTTTACATCTGAATACCATGATACTCAGATTACTGTTTTGGATTTGACACACATTCATTACTGCTACAGGTGAAATAGTGACAATGGTGTATTGGAAACCAATAGCTGGAAATAACTGGGCGGATAGTTGTCATCCCAGACATATCGTCAGAGGGATCCCAGTTGGGCAGTTTAAAAGGCTTAGACAAAACTGTTCAACTGTGGATTCCTTTGAGGTACGTCTGGCAAAATATATAAAAATTTTCTACAGAGTAGTTACCCAAGTTGGATGTTATATTGGGCATATAAAATGGCAAAAGTGGATAAGAGAGAGGATATACTACAATATAATCCCAGGAGAGATAAGACAGATAAAGGGGGAAACAAAAGGTGGTATTTTCAACTCAATATATTATGTAATTCCCAAAAATAAGGAATATTTTGAAAAAACACATACCAATACTCAATGGTTATGTCACCTTACAAAAAGTGATACTTGAAGGCTTTGAGTTTGTGTCAAAATGAGGTCTAACATTGGGAAACGCTATATTGCCAAGTAAGTCATTGATGACAAGAAAAGGTTGTCTAAGACCTTGTTGTCAACTGTTGGAGCGTATAGATGAAGGAGTAGTAGATGTAATTGTTGCAGGTTCGTAGGGGTCTCAAGTGTGTTCACCTCTACAACAACAAAGAGAGAATACAAAGTGAGATTGCATGTGAACTGTGCAACAAGAAGTGTGGTATATCTTTCTTGCCAGGCTTGTGAGCTCCAATATGTGGGGAAAACTTTAAGGTCTTTAAGAGAGAGATTTAATGAACATTTTAGGGATATAAGAAATCCCAATTTTAAATCCTATGTGGCTAACCACTTTAAAGGGATAGTAATACTTAAAATGTAAAAAAATATATGTTGTAGGGTTTATCCCCCTGAGTAAGACAAGAGTACTCCCACTGCTGAAAGGTGTTTTATTCAAAAGTTATCACAGCTCAAAGTTGATTTTTGTAGGTGCAATATCAGTGGCACTGTTGCTACACCATCCTATGGAGATTTATGGTCTACGGACCAGAGCTGTCCATAGGATGGTATAACAACAGCGCCACTGCACAATTTCAGGCCACTGTGATATTGCACCTAAAAAATACAACTTTGAGCTGTAATAACTTTTGAATAAAACACCTTTCACTCAGGGGATAAAACACCTTTTACTCAGGGGATAAACACTACAATATATATATATTTTTTACATATTAAGTATTACTATTCCTTTAAAGAAAGTCATCATGGAGATACTGGAATGTTATCAATTCAGGGAATAGAGAAGGTGACTCAAGGGATTCGTGGTGGGGATTTGGATGCCAAGATGTTGCGACGTGAGGCATTTTGGATCATTGCATTAGAGACAAGATACTATGGGCATTGTTGGGTATTGTCTATTGGATCTTGTTATGCCATAGTGATGCTTCATTTGTAGTCCACCTTCACATTCCAATCTAGGAGTTGGCTTTCTTTCGCTGAATTGAACTCTGTTTGGCCTAGACATATATCTTACTCTACCATAGTGGTTGATTACAAAACACATATTTCCCCCACTTTTTCTGCATAGCTATATTTTATGATTTTAACAGAACTCACACTACACACTTCACAGACCATTACTACCCTAACACTAACTCAGTTTGAATGACCCTCACTAAACTAACACTAACCATTTGAATGCTCCTCACTGCCCTAACACTATCTTGCACAATTTGAATGCCCCTCAATCTCAAACACTAAATCTCATTTGGCTGACCCTCATTAACATAACCCTAAGTCACACACACTACAGAAAATGCACATTTTATTTTTTTGAGCTCTTTCCTCTAATGGAAACACCTTTATGGCTCTCTACTAACAAAACCAACACTGAAAGCAGAACTACCGCCTGAAATACACTTTAGCTTAAATAACTCCCCATCTGGCGACAAGCTGCTTAGTAGCGATAGTCGCCAGAATTATTACATTGTTAAATAGATTTACCCTATCTTCCCGGGCTGACAGCAGGATGGAGTGCAGACATCTTGCCATAGTGTCGTCTGTGTGCCTGCGCTGTCAGTCCCAGCCAGCTCTAGGAGGCGTTGCTAGGAGACATTCGGCTCCAGAAGGGACTGACAGCGCAGGCACACAGATGTCACTATGGCAAAATGTCTGCGCTCCATCCTGCTGTCAGCCCGGGAAGAAAGGCTAGATCTATTTAACTTGCCTTTTTACCCTTAGGTTGGTGTGCACAACTGTTTCTAGAAGGTGTCGCTATAGAAAAAGAATCAAGCTAGCTTTAAATTTCTACATCTTCAAACATACAGATAGCTTTAAAAACATGAACTTTATGACTGTAATCATTAAATGAAACACAGGAGTTTCCAATGTATTGCAAAGTAATGCATACGTACCAACATTTCAAATGACCAAAGAGGGACACTTTTAGGTGGTTAATTTTTGTGTTATTTCTTGACGTAATAACATCACTTTCTGCTGCTGAATAAATTATTTAGAACAAGATCAAAGTATTTTAATTAGACAGACAAATGTATAAACACGTATACTGAACTTTACACAAACATTATTGTGAGTTTTATTGCTGTGGAGCAATGCGATACTCTTTTATATATACCACACAGTCGAATCTCCTACAAGGAGGGGCACCAGGGTGGGAAAGAGGGACAGAGGAATTTGGGTCACAAAGAGGGACTGTCCAGACTAAATATTCTAGACTTCCCTGTGACATACACATGGTATATTTTTCAATAATAATTTAATAATCAGACCCCATCGGTATTAGGACCCCTCCTGTTGCCACCCCCCGCAAGCAATTGATCTTCCAGCTGATTGCGCTGGGAGATCAATACTGGATGATGCAGGAGAGCTTTACTCCTATCACAACTGGTAGCGGTGGGCGGGATAGGGGAAAGACTTCTCATATCACTGGTGATCATATCACCAATGACATGGAGAGGCTTTCCCCAATCCCACCCACTCCTACCCGGAAGAGTGAGAAGGAGTGAAGCAGGAGAGCATGTTGTCACCCATTATTGATATCCTAACGAGATGGACTGAGTGATCAATAGCTGGGGAGACATCAAGAGGGGTTACGATGCTCCCCTAACAATGTCTGAAAAAATAATGAATAAAAAGGGTCAGGTGGGATGACCCCAGCTATGTGTGGGGCACGGGTTTGGCCATGGCTGGCACTCTGGGGGTTAAAGGATATTGCAGTACAATTCAGTGGGGGTGGATTTATGAACACAGTGCAGTGTCCAGTGCTGTAACTAGTCATTGCAGGGCCCTGGTGCAACCATTTTTGGGCCCCCTAACATATACAGCTTTTCACAGATGTGTAACTAGAACCTGCTGGTTCCTGGGTCTGATGGGTCCCCTTAGATGACTGGCCCTTTCACACCTGTCCCATTTACACCCCCTGTAGATATAGCCCTGGCATTGTCTCTTTTGGAGCAGAGAGCAGTTTCTAGGCACTGAGTGGGTCCTGTAGCCACTTAGCTTCTATTTATTAATTTCTTTTTCACATTTACATGGTTGCTTTTTGCTTTCTGTGCCAAGATGTGGGCAGAGTAGGAATATGCTGGCAGGGGAGTAACTACAGGGGTAAGAGGATAGAGTAGTGACAAGGAGTAGTGTCCACTGAGGCCCCTCAGTCTTGTAACCCATTACTAATCCACCAGTTTCCTATATAGCCTGACAGTCTCTAACATCGTTGTCTTATGTAGTGGCTGCCATTAATAAGATAACAACAATGTTGGTGAGACCCTTCCCTTTTTTTTCATTAATTCTTTGAGCACCAGAGAGATGTTCAATGAATTGCAAAAGTCTGTTTCACATGTCATTCAAACCTGCTCCAGACCATGTGTGTGTGTATATGTGTGAGTAGCGCAGTCTCATACGTTACCCCAGGGACCAGCATCCATATACACTTTTATAGCTTTTTAATGTATTTTTAAATAAATCATTTTTTGGATATACTTAATCTGAAAAGATGTTTTTTCTTTGCTGAATCCGGAGTCTACAGATCTCTGAATTGAGACAGGTGAACGTCTTAGAGTTGGGAGCATTCCCATTTTGATCACTTATTTTTTTTATTTTATATTTTATAGTGAAGGGTTATAGTGCTTTCTTTTGTTCTGCACAGTTTCTTCTAGTTACACCCCTCTGTGCAGTACTTCATGGACAGCAATTCCTCTGCTCCCAGGAGCAAGCTGTTTATCAACTGGGCACAGAGTATTTAAATGTAAGATCTTTGTCACCTGCTGGTAAGGCAAGGCATAAATGTTCTGTGCACAAGCTGGTCTGCAATTGGGGGTTTGCCCTCTGGTATACTATAACACCATACAGATCCCCAGTGTGTTACATATGCTGTAGCACCCCAATTGCAGGTGTACAACATTCTCTATGTTCCCCTTTCATGCATTTGGCTTTCACCAACTGAGTATACAGTAATAAGAGAAAGTTAGAAGCATCTCCTCTCCTTGTATAAGGAAACACGCACACTATACTTTCTTCAAACTCAGGTCACTTCCTGACTTGGATGTCTGACACAAGAAATTCCTTTCCAAGTTCAGCCTGCTATTAGCTGACCTGCTCCTTTAGGAGATAGAACAAGGCAGCAAAGGTAACCCTGGATAAATACACATTTTGCGTGTCAAGAAATAAAAGAGAAGGGAGTGGGACTGGCACAGGTGCATTCTGGTAGTCATCCACAGATATATCAGTGCTGCAAAGAACGGACAAGGAGGAACATTGGGGGGTATTTATAAAAGTGGAGTTAATGGAAAATAGGCATTAAAATGGCTGTAAGATTGCCTCTGGTAATTATAAAAATATTAAGGAAAGTTTAGGTGGACATAACACTTATAAAATAGAGTAAGGAAGATTGCAAAAAGCGGTGCACCATATTTATAAAGAAATGTAGCTATCTGCAACTATTTAGAGACAGAATTTTCACCACATATTTAAGGCCATGTCTAACCTGTTCTAATTCTTTACGGTCGCCACATTTGTAAATGTAACAAGAGTACGCTATACATACCAACACTCATATAACACAATAAGGAATAAGGACATTTTAAGGATTCATTTGCATAAAGGAACCTGAACACTTTCTACAAATCTTCCCCCTGGACCCTTATTCCTACATTCCTCCTCATTCTGTATGACCAGGGGGTACCAGGGCTATCTTAGAACACCACATATTGTGTTACGGTAAATTCGGACATGACTGTTTATAATGACACTTATGTTGATGTAAAACATCCCTTTCAAGATGACAGAAATATATTTTTACTTTGGTAATAGGCAAATTACCTCTTTAACCTCTTGAGTATCAGTGGGATGTGCAGCGCATTGCTCTGCAATGAATTTCACTCCTTTCTGGTCCTCTGGGGGTTAACAGGAAGGACATAGAATTTGTTCTTGACAAAAACACCCATCAAGAAGCATAAATATATGAGATATGAGAAATACTTAGTGGATTCCCTACAGAATGAGTCACAGCTGTTGTGTGACCTTCTGAGGTGTATGTCAGATTACGAAGTCCACAATCATTACAGTGTCCCTCTTTATCTTTCAGCTCCAGAAGAAGATACCCGAAACATAGACCTCTGAAGACACTTTCCTTTATCTTCTTGCCTTCCCTGGTTAATAATTATTTGAATTCTATTAACCTCAATGGTCCACATTGTAATTAGTGGAGACTGTCATCTCTTTACTGGTCAATCAGATTTGCATATGGTTATAATGAGGCTCTTTGAAAGACATTGAAAGTTTTGTAGCAAAGTGCCATCAAAAGAATTGAGTTAAGGTTCTGTGTAGGAGTTTAAGTTTAGCAGCAGAGAAGGCACAATGGGAAGAATGTACAAATCCAGAGAAGTACATTGTTTTGCTTTTGGATGTTTTCTCCTTTCTCATGTGCCTGCACTTTGGGTTATGTAGAGGGTATGGTCAATTTAGTGTATAATGTTGCACACACTCCGTGATTATTATAACTTTAATGTGAGCATGCCCCAGATTCGTCCTCATCAAGCCCAGGGAAATACAATAAAGTTACAACACTTTTATCTACTATGATGGGTACCCCTCTGGCACTAAAAAGGTAATACCAAGGCCTGATCAAATAACTTAGGGCACCCCTTAATATTAGAAGAAAGGAGGTTTCAACATCAGCATAGGAAGGGGCTCTTTACAGTTAGGTCTGTTCAGTTGTGGAATTATTTGTGCTAATGGCAGATACAATGGATATATTTAAAGGGATGCTAATGTTTCATAATAAAAGCAGCTCTAATTAATAATCATAGTATTTGGACTTTGGAGAGTGTTATTTCAATTCTGTCAGAGTTGTAGTTTAGGAGTAATTCAATAACAAAGTGCCCCCCTCCCGCCTCTTTTACTGATGTCACACTGTTCAGCTAGAGCAGAAGGGAGGTGCCCAGGTAGACTGCAGAGAGGGACAATCTTCAATTAAGATAAGGGAAAAACCTGAAAAGCTTGTCAAGGGGGGCAGGGATTTCATTGTTTTCATAGGAATAAGAGTGTCCCCTTCTGTTATCTGTCTGGTCTATAGACTGCATTCCACATCTGAGAAGAGATGGCTTACACTAGGTAAAAGGGGCGGGAGGGGGAAACTTTGCTTGTGAATATCTCATAAACCATAAAGGTTTGAGAGATAAGACTTATATCATTCTTCATGTTTTTTTTAATGCCTACAAAATAAAATAAAGATAAAAAAGAAGTATTACTATCCCTTTAAGAGATCTGATACATTTCTAGCTGAATGAAACATACAGGTTTATGTATTAGGAGGTTGAATTGGAAGCCCTGGTAAACAGACTAACATTGATCTTGAAGTATGGAAGGATCATGCAGTCTTCATTTTCTGAGTTATACTCGATGAACTTGTGCCTTTTTCAACCGTATTTACTGTGTAACTATATAACCTTGATCTTTGTCTTGGTAGTTCAAAATGATGAAGGAATTTCCCCAGAGAGTCCATTCACTTCACCACTGTCCTTGGCAATGGTGGTGGTAACCTTTTAAGTGCCAGAAGGGCATCCAACACATTGCATACCCCCCTGGCACTTAAAAGGTTAACATCAGCAGTGTAAACATCTTAGTAAATATGTGTTAAACAAAACAGGAGCAGCACTAACATATTTATTCTAAAGCCAAGTTCACATAAGAGTCATATTAGTACTCCCTCATAATGGGTCTTATGTATAGCCCCTTAAAGGAGCAGTACACTTCTTTATGAAAACAGTTATGTTATAGAGCTTTTTCTGTTGAGTAAAACAAGGGTACTCTGACTGCTGTCAGTTATTTTATTCAATATTTATAACAGTTCAAATAATCAGGAAGTGAATTTACTGTATGTTTACTTCCTGGAAATTCAAACTGACAGCATGACTCAGCAGTTTCTATCACATTCTATGGAGTCACTGACTTTCCTCTCCATTAGAATCTAAAAGAATAATTAATTGGAATTTGACCACTAGAGGGCATTGCCAATTAAAAAATAGCATAGGATTAAACTATAATAGTGCTGGAAATATGAATCTCTCAGCAGTGGGAGTACCCTAAATTTACTCAACAGGAAAAGCCCTACAATATGTATTTTTTTGTTTAAAAAAAAAAAAAAGTTTACTGCTCCTTTAAGGACAATGGGGGTTAACCCTTTCAGTGCCAGATAGGTGTCCAATGCATTGTAACACAACGGGGGAGATGCACTAGGGGATGAAAAAAAGGTGATAAACTAGAGATGACTTCTTCAGTGATATCACTTCTCCAATTCCTGTTTTATTCTATGGAACCAATGCACTAATCTGTCTCAAGTGGGAGGGATCTTAGTGGAAAGGTTTGACAGAATAATACAGAAACTGGTGAAGTGATGTCAATGGAGAAGTCATCTCCGCTTTATCAACTCTTTATCACACTTTAATACATAACCTCAACACGCTGAACACTTCTCTGACATTCAAAGGGTTAAAGAACAAGTTTGGCAATTCTGGTGCAAGTCAATTTTACCATAGGAGACCAATAACCCTCCCCCATACTTTGCTGTGGCCTTAAAATCCTAAAGGCCCCTATGGATTTTACCTGTATACCTTATGAGAGGTATTAAGAGATAGCATTTTCAGTCAGACTTGGCTGTAATGTGCATGACAGGCTCTGTCAGTGCTTTCAAACTGAAGCAGAGTGCATGACCTTGTTAACCCAGAGAGGTATCCAATGCATTGCAACCTGAGACACAAAGGGTTAAAGGGACATGATCACCAAAAATGAAAAGGGCTCAAATCCATTAAATATTATATACTCCTTGTAGATTTTGTAAAATGTTACTCTGGAGAGAAATTAAAAAAAAAAAAATCTCTCAAAAGGAAAAAGCGGCCAATTTGGACACTTTATTGGGCCTGTTAAAAAATGGATAAAACTATAAACAGTGATAATTGTTCTGAGATTAGATCTCACCCAGATCATTTCAGGGAAACGCTCATCTCTTATGTATCTGTTTATATCTGTCACACAATGCATTGCCATTTTCACTTGAATGAACAAAGGTGTGAAATAGTCATACACAGCTGTCTCCAGTAGAATTGGAAAAATATGGCTATATATTTTAAGAGGAGACTGGTAGAGAAAAAGTGATACCTTTTATTAGTTAATGATGGTAATGTTTCACAATAAAAACAGCTCCAATTAATCTTCATTGTATTTGGGCCATGGAGAGTGTTATTTCAATACTGTCGGAGTTGTAGTTCAAGAGTAATTCAATGATAAACTATCCCCCTTCCGCCCCTTTTACTGATGTGACTCTGCTCACCTCAGAGACTGTCTGGATGGATCACAGAGAGGGACAATCTTCAGTGAGCATAAGGAAAAACTTGTCAAAGGGGGCAGGGTTTTCATTTGTCTCACAGTAAGAAGATTGTCCCTTGCTGTGAGCTGTCTAGTCCCAGGACCAGATGCCACATCTGCGGGGAGGTGGATTACACTAGGTAAAAGGGGGATATTTTATCATTCAATTACTCTTGAACTACAACTCTGACAGTATTGAAATAATGCTCTCCATGGGCTAAATACTATGAAGATTAATTGGAGCTGCTGTTTTTTGTGAAAGATTACTATTCCTTTAACAGGGGCGGACTGACAGCACCCAAAGCCCCCGGGGAAATGGAAGTCATGGCCCCCTTTACCATGCCCCTTGTTATACCCCACCCACATTTATGTCCCACTTCCAAGGTAATGCTACAGCCCACCCCCTTTTGCTAATTTTATAACTGCCATTAATGTTCTGAGGTAAAGCAAGTGATACCTCATAACTAAAATGTAGCTACACTAGAAATACCACCAAGCATACAATTGAAACTGAACTACAATTTTAGTGTAGCTCCATTTTGACTGTAAGCTCTGTGATATCACTTGTGTAGCTCTATTTCAAATGCAATACCACATAGCATACTACTGAAATGTAGCTACACTAATGAAACAACAGAGCTTACAACTGAAATGAAGCTACACAAGTGATACCATAGAACTTACAATTGAAATAGAACTACATTTGTGATGCCACAGAGCTTACAACTGAAATGGAGCAACACAAGTGATACCACAGTGCTTACAATTGAAATGGAGCTATACTAGTGATACCACAGAGCTTACAGCTGAAATGGAACTACAATTCTATTCAAGCGGGAAATTGCACCCAACCCCTTGATTTAAATGGGGCTTTTCATCCTTTGAACGCTAGGGGGTCTCCAATGATTTGTAAAGCTAAAGGGGTTAAAATGCCTAATTAACTCAAGATGTGGGGTTACGCTTAAGAGACCCCACTAGCATTGAAGTGGTGAAACACCCCACTTAAAGTAACGGGCATTTTGGGAATATTTAATTGTCCACTATATTGCAGTTAGTTTGCTCCTGAATTGCTGCATTTTGCATTAAATACATAAGGCTTCTTGGCCTTACTGGCAGTCCTATAACTACATGCTTACACCCCTGTACTGTGCCACTGCAATGGTAGCCCGGGATACCTGTGAGGCCAGGTACATATTAACTTAATGGACTGTTTTTTGTTTGGAGGAAAAACACATTTAAAATATTTAACATCCCCCTTGAAATTTACTTACTTAAACACACACACACACACAATCATACCTGGGAACTTTTGAAGCAGGGCTATCCAGAGGGTAACCCTGTCAGTGCTGACCGGGAGGAAAATGACTCGATTTGCGTCATAAAAGGGGTGGGGCTTAGTCGCAGGGGGCGGGACAAAAAACCCCTGCAAAATGGAGGGTAAGAGGGCGGGGAGTGGGAGGAACTGGGCGGGATGGAGCACAAGTGGGCAGAGTTTCTACTTAAACTCTGCCTACCCGGTGATTCGCACATTGCCCAGGAGACCCGGTAATTCAGTTTGAAATCCGGAATCTCTGGGGCAAAAGCGGAGAGTTCCCAGGTATGCACATAATATACACACACACAAACATTCTCACACAGACACATGGGCATACCTGGGAACTTTCAAGATGAGCTGACCACACGTTTTAGACCATTCCAATGAAGGGATTCCTTGTAAGTAACAAGATCTCGGCACTTCTCAAGCACCTCCGTGTCGACCGACACAAATCTCCTGCTGACAGCTTTACAGCTGTCAGTAGGAAACGGCGAACTTTAAACGCCTGTATCTCTTAAACCATAGTGGTTTGAGAGACACGGTTTTTTTGCATTTAGCTCAGCTTTTTAAGCTCTAAAAATTTTTTTTTGGACATTACTAACACTTTAAGATTTGTGGGTAAAGTTCTACAATAAAACTCAGATGACTTGAGAAGAGAAGTATACACAAGTCACATGACTACCTCAGATAAGGACCTCCAAGTAAACAGAGAGAGCAATTAAAAGAAACTGAACCACTGCACAAAATTACATAAAACTACACAAGATTCTCTGGCTCAAATAAAAAATGTTTTCTGCACCGTTTTAATAAAAACTACAAAGACGGTGACCATCCTCACAAGGATGAAAAACTGAAAAAATATTGGTTTTAAATTAAGACCAATATATTTTTCATAAGATTATTTTTCATAATAATCACTCATTGTGTGTACTGTCCACCATTTGTATTCATATATTTCTGAAATTACTATAATGTTTTAACCCTTTGTGTTGCATTGCATATCCCCTGGCATTCAAAGGGTTAATCTAGTGTTATTGTCTCAGTGCAAGAGCCACAATAGGTGGGTTTATTCAGTTCCCCTTTACACTATTTGTGACTAAAGTAACTCTGCCCAGTCAATACCATAACTTTGTTATACTGCTGGCCCACTATCTTCCCCAGTATGAATAAATAGAAATAAGTAGCTAACTTGTATATGAAATGAAGAGGGAATGGGAATTTGCAGCTTCCCCTATAGTGAAGTGGTATTGTACCCAGCATTGCGCCTCTTTAATGTGGTCCAAAGGTTTAAAGAAAAGGTAGTCATTTTGTCAGACAATGCTCTGGAGAATTCTATAGCATTAGCTCTTTGAGTGCCAGAGAGGCATCTAGTGCAATGCACTGGATGCCTTTCTGGCACTCAAAGGGTTAAATGGGTTAAAAGCTCTATTTGAAGGTGTTTTTATTATTTTATTTGCTCCTTGTGGTGTGCTCAGTTTGCCACATATCTTTTACACATTTGGCTTGGTATGGTCCATTGGGCCATTTGTATGAAAGCAAAGTGGCTGTTTTTCCCTTTCAATGCCAGGGGGTGCACAATGCATTGCGCACCCCTCTGTCACTCAAAGGGTTAATTAACACATAAACTGGTAGATGCGCCTCCCCTCCCTCTTGCCTACTTAGAAAGACTCCAGAGGAGGGCCTCGCCATGATCTCTGGTGGTCCAACAGTGTTTCAAACAAGGGATCTGTAGCTCCTTGACATAGACCCCTATCTCCAGCTCCTTCACGCTCCTCGATGTGTCCAATAATACAGTGCACCAGGATATGATGTGATATCCTAGCGCTCTGCATTATTTGACCATGTAGAAACTGGATATAGAGGTCTATGCAGGGGAAGGCATAGACCTCTATCGGCAATCAAGGGGGAAATAATAAGAGGCCCCCCAAACGATCCAGAAAGATAATTTGGGGCTAGTGAAATAGCAGGCATTCACTATAGCCAGACCTGCTTGAGGCCCCCTCACATTCAGGCTGTTGATAAGTTAGTGGAGGCCTTGATGACTGGGTCCCCCATGACCGAATGCCTGACCGCTCAGCACACCCCTGCTATAGTAACCAATAAAGGTATCACTTTTACTCTGCCAATATCCTGCTGCTTTTTTACAGCTAACACAGTACCACCTTTTACCTATATATATATGGATATATATATATTTTTTTTATAAATGCCGGCTAAGAGTACAAGATATTTACTGTAAAAGGATATGAAATCTATTCATTTTTAGGAGATAATGTCCCTTTAAGGACCAGATGGGTGTGCAGTGTATTTAAGCAATGTGCTGCATACTTCACTGGTCCTTAAAGGGTTAACATTATCATGTGCAGTGAGTCTGAGGCCCAGTGGTTCTGCTAGCAACTGTCTTGTCCATGGATAGGACTCTTATCTATTGAACCAATGAGGGGCCATTGGAATTTTCTGGCCATAGTAAAGTAAGTGGGGGATTTTTAGGAGGTGTTCTTATAACACCATCCCTATGAGGTGATTAACGCTGGGCCTTATTAATACATGCCATGTATTAAATGAGTTTGAATTTTGAAAATTATTTATTCCCCATAGTTCAGATGGTTTGCTCCAAAACTGTTACACTTGTCCCATATGCATTATGTGTGTTCTCATTGTGTATACATGTATCGCATCTACATGTACTTATTATATAACTGCTAAAACATAATGGGGGAGATGCACTAAGGCATGATAAAGCAGAGATGACTTCTCCAGTGATATCACTTCTCTAGTCCTATGTTATTCTATGGAGCCAATGCACTAAGATTT
Organism: Rhinophrynus dorsalis; assembly: GCA_037306005.1. NCBI lineage: Eukaryota > Metazoa > Chordata > Amphibia > Anura > Rhinophrynidae > Rhinophrynus > Rhinophrynus dorsalis. The sequence continues at coordinate 119,332,932 of CM074722.1, forward strand.
CAACAACTTTGGAGATCTTAGTGCACAGGCTCTATAGAATAACATAGGACTGGATAAGTGATATCACTGGAGAAGTTATCTCTTTAGCACCTCTTTATCACCCCTTAGTACATAACCTCCAACATCTCTGTGTATCCAGATCTATCAGAAGACGCATATGTACACACACGTACACACACATACACATACGTACACACACACATATAGACACACGCACAGATACACACACATATACACACACACATATACACAAGCACACACCTACACATACACACATATACTGAAACACACACATGACCCTTTGAGGGTCAGAGGTATGCTCAACACATTGCATAGCAATGTGGCACACTCCTTTCTGGTTCTCATGGGGTTAATATGTCACAATATTTTCCTGTCCTGTAAATAATATCTCATTACACTGTATACCTGTAATCACTCTTGTGCCCTAGTTTCTCTTTGTTTCTTGCAGAATGGACACAGCAGAGCTCCCCTTTACTTATTTGTTGAAAAAGTATCCTTAGTACATTAGTCTCAATGTGAAGGGAATGATTTTCTCAGTTTTCCCATGTTCACACATAGCCATTAGATATTGTATAGAGTCACCTAAAACTACACTTGAAAGCACAGGAAACATCAGCTGACCAGGTGACGGCAACCTTTGGTTCTCCTGCTAATCCTGGATTGCAACTCTAAATACCCTCAGCAGTCCACTGGGACAGGGACTTGTTTTCCAAAGTAATTGTCTGGATTGAGCTTTCTTATCTGATTTCCATTATAAACAATGTAATGTGTACTTGTATTTAAGAGAGCTGTTTTCATATTTATCTGTATAACATGCCTGAGGAAGAGACCTAAGAGTTCTCAACTTTACTAAAGGTTTGCCTCCTGTATTTCTACAGCTAACATGGTACCAACTCTCATCTATATTCATAACAGATAAGAGCAGAGACAATCTTACCACTGGCAAGTGTGGCATTTAGTAGTGTTGAGCGAGCACCCCGATGCTCGGGTGCTCTGACCGAGCACCGCCGGAGGCTCGAGTGCTCGGCCGAGCACCCGAGCCCCATTGAATTCAATGGGGCGACACGAGCATTACACCAGGCACCCCCTGCTCTGATGAGGGGAGGGTGCCTGGTCAATGCCCCCCTTCATCTCCACAATGCCCCTCTTCCACAATGTCCCCCTTCCACAATGTCCCCCTTCATCTCCGCAATGCCCCCTTCATCTCCGCAATGTCCCCCTTCCACAATGTCCCCCTTCCACAATGTCCCCCTTCATCTCCGCAATGCCCCCTTCATCTCCGCAATGTCCCCCTTCCACAATGTCCCCCTTCATCTCCGCAATGCCCCCTTCATCTCCGCAATGCCCCCCTTCCACAATGTCCCCCTTCCACAATGTCCCCCTTCATCTCCGCAATGCCCCCTTCATCTCCGCAATGCCCCCCTTCCACAATGTCCCCCTTCCACAATGTCCCCCTTCATCTCCAAAATGTCCCCCTTCATCTCCGCAATGCCCCCTTCATCTCCGCAATGCCCCCTACCTCCAGTCCCTGGTGGTCCAGCGGAGCGTCTGTAAGATCTGTGCCTCCTTCGGCACAGATCCCTGCCACCCGAACATGGCGGGCGAGCACATGGCGGTACTCGTACGAGTACCGCCATGTGCCGAGCAGAGCGATGCTCGAGCCGATCCGAGCATCGGCCGAGCATGCTCGCTCAACACTAGCATTTAGCCATAAATGGGAACTCTGTCACTCTTCCTCAAAGACTTTGGTTTTCAGACTGAATTACTGGGTCTCCCGAGACATTGGCTTTGGTACATTCAGTGGCAACCCCACCCACTTTTCCACACATTCTGTCCACTCTAGCCACATTCTGCCCAGTTTCCTACCCATTTCAGGGTAAACTGCCCATCAATCCACCAACTCTGCCTGCCTCATTTTAGCCCCACCCTATTATGACGTGAATTACATAATTTGAACACATCCATCCCCAGCCCCTGTGTGTTTCACCGGGGGGCCAGAGACAAGAAGGTTCCTGGGTATACATGTAACCAGGGCCTGATTTCTCTTAAGACAAAGTAGGCAACTGTCTAGGGCACCAGATTGAGAGGTGTCTCTGCTTTTCTTACCACATCCATATTTGAGTTATGGGTGTGGCCAGAGCATTATCAGTGCCTCTGCAGTAGACACCTGCTCCTGGCTTATGATAAATGGTTTATTTTCCATTTCACAGAACCAGAGGACTTTACACACCATTTTTAGCAGCAACATTCCAAGAACATTTGTGGCATTGTAATATTTTCCTCAAAATATAAGTACAAAGGGATGACATATTTTGTAATGATAAAGGCCTAAGACTTTCCAAAAGCCTAGTCTAGGAATAGGGAATTTTTGGCTTTTTGGTAGCTACCACCCCTATCTCCCTTTACCAGGTAACAATTTAATAATTAAATATCTTGGGGGGGACCCAGTACTCACACTGTCAATCACCCAAGTGCTTTGACAGTAGTTTTAACACTTTTAAATAAATATATTGCTATTTCTGGCACACACTAAGTCATTTATCTCAATTATAAAATAGTATTGAAAAGTTGTACATGAATATTTAACTCTCAGCATTTGAAATGGCCAAAGAGAGACACATTTTTGCAGGAGGAGCGACTGGTGGAAGACTAATGTTTTTTTATTTACTTAGACTATTATATATACATGTATACTGACACTTAAGCAAACATTAATGTGAATTTTATTGATGTGGAGCAGTGTGATACACGTAAACATTCTGATCTCCTAAAAATAGGGAAACAAGGGTAGTATAGTTGGAAAAAGAGGTCTGGGTCTCAATGCTCTTAGCATTGGTATTTTATTGCGGGTGATAGTCAATGTCACAGGGATATAACTCAGAAGGTGCACTTCGGATGGAACCCATTATCAAAGGGGGTTCATATTCCCTGAGGCACAACAGAATTTAGTTATGCCCCTGGGATAATGTTTTTGTGTTATGAGGCCCAAGCAATCATTGCACTGGGGTCCTCCAACCACTAGTTATGCCACTACTTGTCATGTGATTTATTACGTGCATAGACAGGCGTCCAAGTTACAGTTACTTAGAGAAATATATGGCTGTTAATTTAACTGATCGATTTAACTAGAAAGAAGTACTTCACACAGCAGTCCAGTATATCTATTTAAATGTGTTTCTCAGTTTTGACTATAGCTGAATGAATTTACAGATTTCCATTTGGAGTCTGCTTTTAGTTCAAACCTCCTCACTATAGAATAATGCATCAATACTGTTTAAAACACATACATAAAATGCTCACATTTAGCTGAATAATGTAAGATCAGGATGTCAAACTGAATTCTCCAACTATACACTATTAAAATTTTCTGATGCCATCAATACATGAACAATATGAAGAACAACATTTATAAATGCGTGAAGCTTCTCAGAATTGGATGACTGTGAATTTAAACACATTTTAAAGTTAAAACAGTTATAGTGCTTAGTTTTCTAAAACAGGAAATTATAAAATGGCTGAAAAAACAAATCTCAAGTCTTTATTATGGATGTGGAAAATTAAGAGTATGTATGGTATAAAAAGGTAAATATCGACTGCATTCACATCATATGATGGAAATAAAACTTTTCATGTCAACAAGGATATAGGGTGTTGGACTAGGAATGTGGTCTATTCCTTGATCTGCTATTTTGATTTATTTTATATAAATAGAGCATTCAGACACTTAAATGTTAGATTAGGGAAAAAAAATACAATTATACAGTTATACAGTTATATAAAAGAAACCTACAATGTACCCAAACACTTTAATTTGTGTCATGGGTATTGAGAGTATTGAAAAGTCAGAATAGGATAGACCTTAAAGGGATAGTTATACTTAAAATGTAAAAAAAATGTGTTGTAGGGTTTATCCCCCTGAGTAAACAAGAGTACTCCCACTGCTGAAAGGTGTTTTTTTTTCAAAAGTTATTAATTTTCAAAGTTGAAATTTTTAGGTGCAATATCACAGTGGCCTGAAATTGTACAGTGGAGCTGTTGCTACACCATCCTATGGAGATTTATGGTCCCGGGACCAGAGCTGTCCATAGGATTGTGTAGCAACAGCGCCACTGTACAATTTCAGGCCACTGTGATATTGCACCTAAAAAATTCATTTTTGAAAATTAATAACTTTTGAATAAAACACCTTTCAGCAGTGGGAGTACTCTTGTTTTACTCAGGGGGATAAACCCTACAACACATTTTTTTTACATTTTAAGTATTACTACCCCTTTAAGTTATCCTGAAGAGAAACATATTGGAACTATGAGATTAGGGGGTAGATTTAAAGGCAGCCGGTAGAAAATAAAAAAGCACTAACGGATGCGTTAACGTGTTGTAAGCCATTTATAGATCTGTCTTAAGAACAGCTAATGGCAGTTCACAAATCCTTGCGGGCGATAGACTGACATGCATTGAGACGCATAGAACAAGATTCACCAGAGCCATTTAAAGGAGTGAGGTACTGCTAACAGCTGAAAAAGATACACTTAACGGCTAAAACTTAAGACCCAGTTTTGTTAGCAGTTAGACACATAACCGTCAAAAAGAAACCACCGTTAAAGACAATCCGCATACCGCACAAGCATGTAAATGGCAAAATTAACCCGTGCAATGCCAAAATAACAGAAAAACATGGACATTCACCACAAATCACTCTCACACAACAAGCAACACCACAGGGACATGGACCTCCAAAAAACACACCAACACAACTTGGCACGGAACAATGGGGGTTATCACACAACACGGACGCCTGCCAATACACAACAAGCTCACCTGTGCAACATCACCACACGATCCAGACGCAACCTGCACCCCACAACTTCATACCCGCAACTGACAGAGACAGAGCAATCAGAACACACCACATTTTAAAACACAGACACACCTGCAAACACTTACCTGGACAACAAACACCTTCCCATTGGTCATCACTCACCTCATCACCACATCTACACAACGCCCTACCACTTACTTAAAGGGACAGCTCACCACACTCACTTGTGGCTTGTTTTCCACTCAGGGAGAAAGAGAGAGAGAACAATAAGTATGTTGATGAGAAGACTGCGGAGAAGTCGTGCAAGGGCGAGAGCTAGGGAACACCAGCAAGCCCCAGGCACACCTGATCAGCAGCCTTCACCTGTTGCAAGTGAGGAGGCTCTGGCTCAACAGCCACACAGAAGCCCATCACCACCTAGAGGGCAGCACCTGCCTGCAGATGCACAGCTGCAGCAACAGGACGTTCCACAGCAACAGGGTGCTCCCCAGCTGCCCTGCAGCAGTGGAGGATGGATAGACGACCACCAAGGCCCAGGGTATACTGCCCAAGGGTCACCATCTTTGGAATGACCAATGACGAGGTGATTGATCGCTACAGGTTGAGGCCACACAGCATCATTGCCTTGTATGAGTTCATCAAGAATCAAGTGGATTCCATCTACATCCACAACCATACCTTATCTGGCCTGCAAAAACTCCTGTGTGACATACACTTCATGGCATGTGGTGCCTTCCAGTCCACTGAGGGTTACTCATCTGGCATGTCACAGGCCACATTCTCCAGAATGCTGGCTTAGGTCTTGCCACCCCTCAAAAGCAAGGCCAGTACCTACATACATTTCCCCACCACCGACATGGAGTGGATACATCTCAAGCAGGGCTTTTATGCAAGGGGAGGCATGCCCACGGTCATGGATGCTATAGATTGCACCCATGTCCGTATCAATGCTCCAGCACGTGACGCACATCTATTCATCAACAGGAAGAGCTTCCACTCCATGAACGTGCAGATGGTGTGTGACAGCAACATGAGGATTATGAATGTCTGTGCAAAATATCCTGGCAGCTCTCATGATTCGTACATTCTCCAAAACTCCTCAGTCCATAGAGACTTTGAGAATGGAACTTATACAGGGGGATGGCTTCTGGGTGAGTTCACAATACTTCATCACACCACATCCACAAGGGTACAAACAACACTACTCACCATGCTCCTGACCCACAGCTAGTACGTCCACCACACAAAACATCATTCACAGAATTTGTTCCAGCCTACCTCTGCTGCTAATGTACGAAATTCAATAGCATATTCTGCTACTGTAAGGGCGCCCTGGTGAATGGTCATCAGTTTTTTTGCAGCAGAGGTTGCTCAGCCTGGAACGTCAAATACTTTACGAAAGTCATCCACAAATTCTGTGAAGTTAGAAGTTATGGGTTTGGCCATCTCCCATAACGGATTGGCCCACACCAATGCTCTGCCAGTCAACAAGGAAATCATAAAGCCCACTTTGCTTCTTTTGCTCTGGAATGCATTAGATACCAGTTTCAAAAAAATTACGAGCTGATTTATGAATCCACGACACAACGTGGGTTCCCCATCATATCTTAGAGGCAGTGGAGCAGCTCCGGACAACCCTCTATAAATCGTTTTTCCATCTGAGTGGTTACTACCGATGCTGAAACAGGAGGGGCCACTGGTAGTTGCGCAGGCTTATCGAGATGCGCAGTATGGTTAAGAAGCGTCTGTATTGCCATAGACAACTGGTCAATACGTTTTTCCTGAATATGCATTCTGGAAAGGATATTAGGCAACTGTCGGCTACCAGTATCTGTACTTTCAGAGTTCATGGTCCTCCGTGACAGTACGAAAAATGACACTGACAAGTACAGATACAGTAAAATCAACATCTTTATTAAAAATAAGAACAGAAAAGAAACGGTCAGTACTTACCCAACCCTCACAGGACCAGTTGTGGAGACAGTGCACAAGCACTTCCCCAACATTCACTAGCCAGGTATGGAGACAGCACAGGATCCACTGACAGAAGAGAGGCTGATCCAGATCTGACTACAGACAGTACTGGTAGCAAGTATAGTAGTAGCTACTAGTGCATGTGAAGCGGAAATGCCCAAGCAAAGCAAGAGAAACTTCCCTAGAATGCTAGGGTAAACCTACAGGCAATGGCGACTCACGGGTACCCCAGAACGCTAGAGTAGCGATAGGCAGTGGTGACTGGAATCCCTAGAACGCTAGGATAGTGATAGACAATGGTGACAGAAATCCCTTGAACACTAGGGAGTACCCAAGGCACTACCCGGTAGTAACAAGCAGGATGGAATAACCAGAGAGAGACAAGGTCCGACAGAGCTGGAGGAGAACAGCTTGTACCTGAGGTAACAGCTAGAGCATGGTCTAGCGAGAGAAAGGAATCAGTCAGGCCAAGGGTCGAGAACACGGTGCAGTAAGTCAGCCACGCTAAGATCAGTACCGTATCAGATAGTCAGCCAAGCCGGCGTCAGCAGAGTGGGTAGTCAGACAGAGCCAAAGGGTCAAACCAGAGCGGATAGTCAGACGGAGCCAAAGGGTCAGACCTGTGCGAGCAGTCAGACAGAGCCAAAGGGTAAGACCAGAGTGGAAAGCAACAAGTCAGGGATCAAACATAACCGGAGTCAGACGTAGCCAGAGGTCATACACGGAACAGAGCAAAGGAATATCACAAGAGCAAATGCACAGGTGTACCACGAAAGGGCAAAGGAGTACTGGTAGACTGAGGCCTATAAGGCCTAGCAAGTAGGCGGAGACTCACTCTGATAATTAACCATAGGCCTATAAGAATATCAAATGCGCATAAGCGCGACACTCAGGAAGTGAGAGACAATGTCGCCCACACCTTGCAGCAGCACTCTCGGAAGGTAATTACGGGTACCATTATAGATAAGATGTTGATCCAGGGAACTATCTGACTGCCGTTTGGAGTCAGGAAGGAATTTTTTTTAACCATTTGGGGCTAAATTGGAAATGGCTTCAGAGGGCTTTTTTTGCCTTCCTCTGGATGAACAAGAGTGTTTTTGGCATCTGCTGGACTTGATGGACGCATGTCATTTTTCATTATGGACTGCACATACATATATATTCCAGCGCTACAGAGGGTAATAGTTAAGGAACACCAATTAACTAAAAAATACTGAATAAAATATAATACAACAAAACAAATTTACAAAGATGATAACAGTTATTTCTAATATCCTATAACATGTGTCCATGGACAAAGCATTTCAATAAAAATACCAATTCAGGTGATAAAATGATGGGTTTTCCAAAATAATTTTTTGGTAATACAGACAAACACCCGATCAATGATCTCGATATGAAAATATGGGGTACAAGGGTGTTGTAGGGGTGATGTCGCTTTCTCTTGGCTTTCATATATAGAGATTTGATAAGAGTGGTAGGAGCAACAATTATCATTCACTTAAAGGCAATTGGGGTTGTTATCATTTATTATTGTTGTTTTTTATTTGAGGGCAATTTCGGTTCAACACAACTTGTTTTCTTTTTTGTGCTCTTCAATTTTGGGTAGGTGGGTAGATTAGTAGAAAGGTATTATTTATCCGATATATGGATTGTATTGTTTGAATATATACAAATCGTAGTAGTGTACTGTGGAGGTCTATATTCATATTGAGATCACTGATTTGGTGTATCACCAAAAAAAATATTTTGGAAAAGGTACAGTTGTTATAGGAAAACCCATCATTTTAACACCTGAATTGATATTTAGAGTATTTTTATTGAATTGCTTTGTCCATGGACACATGTTATAGGATATTAGAAATCAATGTTATCATCTTTAGAAATTTGTTTTGTTGTATTATATTTTATTCAGCGTTTTTTAGTTAATTGGTATTCCATAACTATTACCCTTGATAACGCCGGAATATATATGTATGTATTGTTGACTTTTTTGGGGGGACAATTGGTAGCGGTGGTCCCTTTCCAGGCAGCAAACTTGTGGTGTATAGCCTGTGTTTTTCTCCATATAGCGGCACCATTTTGGTTGTTTCTCTCATTATGGACTGTAGTGGCGCTAGTTGGGTGAAAGGAAGGCCAAATAGGAGTGATTTCCAGTAGTCAACATGGGACATGGTGAGTAGTTGGATCAGATTTTTGGTCATCTTTTGGGTGAGAAAAGGTAAAATTCTAGAGTTGTTACATGGATGTAGATGGCATGAGTTGGAAATTGACCAAGTGTGGGGACTGGAGAATGAATAATAGGACAGAGACAAAGGTTACTCGCCCCCGCAGGCAGTGTGCTGTGGTAAGGCTGGCTGGAGAGGGAGGGAAAAATATAAGTTTGGTTTTGATTGGGTTAAGTTTTAGATGACAGGAGGATATCCAGGAAAACACAGCAGAGAGACAATTAGATACACAAGGTACATTTAAGATAAGATTTTCCTAGAGGAAGAAAACATTGAAGGTTATATTACATATATATATATATATTCAAAAGACTGTCTTTCACGCAACATACCTCCATCAGGCAGCCGGAATACAAAGCAGAATGCTGCCTGGTTTTTGAAAAGTAGACTGGCTTCCAATTGGTCACCTCTGATGGTAACGTGTTACTGTGGTTACGCACTGTAGTGGGTTATGCCGGCTGGACAAGTAGGCGACTCAGTGATTGGTTGCCCTTGTCCAACTAGCCTGTCGCTCTGGTTCCCATTGGTTGGGGAGCCAGAGTGACATAATTGAGTTACGTGTTGGACCTGTGTAATTCAATCTCCAATGGAGAACAATGGCCCGGGTCCAGATTGTTTTTTTGTGTCTTGTCACTCCAATTCTATCACGGTGCCCGTGATTCCCTGTCAGTCACACTGATGATACCTGTGCATTGGTGCAGATGGTTTGACCCACCCAGGATGTTCCTTTTTATACTGGGCCTGTGACAGCTGTCTGATGCCCTTTCGTGGTGTTCCTGAAGTTGAGCCTCTTGCTGAGTTACTGTGTTCCTGTGTACCGATCCGGCTCGTCTGACCATTCTCTGTTCCTGCTCTCTGATTGGATTCCTGCGCTGTCTGGCTTCCTGCTCCGTTACCGACCTGGCTGTGGCTGACGTTCCTGCTCCGTTACCGACCTGGCTGTGGCTGACGTTCCTGCTCCGTTATCGACCTGGCTGTGGCTGACGTTCCTGCACCGTTATCGACCTGGCTGTGGCTGACGTTCCTGCTCCGTTACCGACCTGGCTGTGGCTGACGTTCCTGATCGAGGGATCCCTGGTTCCGGTCATCGCTGCCAGTTGCTCATCAGTTCCCGAGTTCCTGTGTTCCAGATCGCCCGACGGCGACATTCTGAACTGTAGTAGTGGGGCTCCGTTCATTCACTCTCATTGGCTGTTAGGTGAGTAAGATATGGATACTCACTATCTGGATGCAGGAACCCCGAAGCAGGATAGTCGCTCTTACTGGAACAGCACACTGGGAGAGGGTCTGGAGAGAGAGAGAACACAGGCTCCTCCCCAGTGTGAACTGCGAGCACGAGCAACAAAGTCCAGGAATCAGGCCAAGGGTCAAGGAGCCAGAAGTCAGCGGAGTCCAGGAGTCAAGCCAAGGGTCAAAGAGCCAGAGGTCAGCGGAGTCCAGGAGTCAAGCCAAGGGTCAAGGAGCCAGAGGTCAGCGGAGTCCAGGAGTCAAGCCAAGGGTCAAGGAGCCAGAGGTCAGCGGAGTCCAGGAGTCAAGCCAAGGGTCAAGGAGCCAGAGGTCAGCGGAGTCCAGGAGTCAAGCCAAGGGTCAAGGAACCAGAGGTCAGCGGAGTCCAGGAGTCAAGCCAAGGGTCAAGGAGCCAGGAATCAATATGAAGCAGGAGCACAAGTAAGCAACTGAACACCAGGGAAGCCACAGTAACACTGAGCACCATGTGCAGGGTGCTCAGGGTTTATATAGGCTGAGGAGGAGTGGCAATTGAAGTGGGGCGGAGCCGGACGCCGCGTTGCCATGGCGACGCCCGGGAAATATCAGCCCTTTGTTTGAGACGCGCACACGAGGGAGGGTGAGTGTGTGCGCGTCTGACAGGGCTGCCTGTCGGTCTGGAGCGGACGCCGGTCCGCAAGGAAGCAGAGGGGACCCGGCGTGGCGGCCGACATGGTTTTTGGGCACTGCGGGAGGTAAGACCGGGTCGCCGACGGGCGGCCTGACAGTACCCCCCCCTGAAGTGCGACCTCCGGGCGGGAAATGGTGCGGGCCGATGAGGGTACCGTTTATGGAAGGATCGGATGCATGCAGGGGCATGGACCTGTGAAGCTGGTTCCCAAGAACGTTCCTCGGGGCCGTACCCCTTCCAGTGGATGAGGTACTCAAGTCTGCCTCTGCGGCGTCTGGAATCAAGTACTCGAAGAACCACGAACTCCTCTTCGCCATTTACCATGACTGGAGCTGGTGCGACAGGTAGGCGTCCTGGGAAGGTGTTGGCTATGTAAGGTTTTAGCAAGGACACATGGAAAACAGGATGGATGTGATAGGCGTCTGGCAACTGAAGTTGAACCGCCACCGGGTTGATGACCTTTTGGATGGAGAAAGGTCCAACATATTTGGGACCCAACTTTTTGGTGGGACAGGAAAGCCGGATGTTCCTTGTGGACAGCCACACCTTGTCGCCCACCTGATAGACCGGAGCGGCAGAGCGATGGCGGTTGGCCTGATCTCTGTAACTCTCCTGGGCTTTCAAGAGGGTTTGTTGGAGGGTTCGGAACTGTTTTACGAGACGGGAGAGGCGTTCAGAAGCCTCTGGTACAGATAAGTCAGAAGGTAGCCCAGGAAAGGAGGATGGGTGGAATCCATAATTGGCAAAGAAGGGAGACATGCGAATGGATCTTTGGGTTTGATTGTTGTATGCAAACTCAGCGGTGGGTAGAAATTGGAGCCAATCATCTTGCAGGTAAGTAGTATAACATCGGAGGTAGTGCTCAAGCACTTGATTCACTCTTTCTGTTTGTCCATTGGTCTGAGGATGGAAAGCGGTGGACAACGAGGGCTGAATTTGCAAATTTTCACAGAAGGATTTCCAGAACCGTGCCGTGAACTGGACTCCTCGATCGGTAGTAATGCTCTTGGGCAGGCCATGGAGCCGGAATACCGAGGACAGAAATAAAGAAGCGGTGGTACTGGCAGAAGGAATCCCAATAACTGGTACAAAATGAGCCATCTTGGTAAATCTGTCGATGACCACCATGATGGTATCGTGTTTGCAGGAAGGAGGAAGATCAACTATAAAGTCCATTGAGATGTCGGCCCAAGGCATAGCGGGTACTGGTAGGGGCCGCAACAGACCGGCTGGTGCAATGCGGGGTACTTTAGTTTGAGCACAGATTGTGCAAGATCGCACAAACTGAGTGGCATCTTGTTGGAGAGTTGGCCACCAGAAATGTCTTAGGAGGAGATCTAGAGTCTTTTTGATTCCTCCATGACCAGCTAAGCGGGAATCATGACACCTCTGCAATACAGATAGTCGAACAGGCTCGGGCACAAAGATCTTTCCTCTGTACAACAGGAAGTGATTAGATCGTTGAATTGGTGGTGTAGTCTCTGGGTAAAGGGAGTTGATGGAGCTGGAGCGGATGTGTTCCATAATATCAGCTGAAGTAGTTATGAATACGGTTGAAGGTAAAATAGTGTCTACTACCTTGGGTTCGTTGTCACGGGTAACTGGGAGTCGGGAAAGGGCATCAGCCTTGGTGTTTCTGGTACCCGGTCTGTATGTAATGTGCAGGTTGAAACGGGTAAAGAATAGTGCCCACCTGGCTTGTCGGGGGCACAGACGACGAGCTGCACGGAGGTATTCAAGATTACGATGGTCGGTGTAGACTGTAACCAGATGAGAAGAGCCTTCGAGGAGGTGCCGCCATTCTTCTAGGGCTTGTTTAATCGCCAGGAGCTCTTTGTCACCGATGCCGTAGTTCTCCTCGGCCGGAGACAATTTGCGGGAGTAAAAGGCTACTGGATGCAATTGCCCTGTCTCTGGGTGGCGTTGGGAGAGGATGGCTCCTAGAGCAAAGTCAGATGCGTCTACCTCGACAAAGAAAGGGAGTGAGGTGTGGGGTTGAACAAGGATTGGGGCAGAAGTGAATCTCTTCTTGAGTTGGTCAAATGCTGCTTGGGCTTCAGGTGTCCATAGAAACTGTGGTGTTTGTCGAGTCAGCGCAGTGATCGGTGAGATGATGCGGGAGAAATTGCGGATGAATTTCCGATAATAGTTAGCGAAGCCTATAAATCGTTGGACTGCCTTCTTGTCTGTGGGTACAGGCCACTCGAGCACTGCTGATACCTTCTTTGGGTCCATAACAACTTTCCCAGGTGTTAGGATGAAGCCAAGGAAAGTCACGGTAGTGGTCTCAAACAAACATTTCTCCAATTTGGCATATAGCTGGTGATCACGAAGACGCTGCAGAACCTTCTTTACATGCTCACGGTGTTCAGTGATGGATGATGAAAATATTAAGATATCGTCCAAGTATACTACTAAAAAGGAATCCAGGAAATCACGAAATACATCATTCAGAAAATGCTGAAAGGTGGCTGGGGCGTTACAGAGTCCAAATGGCATCACCAGGTACTCAAAATGGCCGTACCTACTCCGGAAGGCGGTCTTCCATTCGTCCCCCTCTCTGATGCGGACGAGGTTGTAGGCCCCACGGAGGTCTAACTTGGTGAAGACAGTTGCATCCTTAATACGGTCTAGAAGTTCGGGTATCAAGGGGAGTGGATAACGGTTCTTTATTGTGATTCGGTTTAAGTCTCTATAATCGACACATGGTCGAAGACCCCCGTCCTTTTTACCCACAAAGAAGATACCAGCCCCGGCTGGCGATGTTGACGGGCGGATGAATCCCTTTTCCAGATTTTCCTTGATGTAGGCCTTTAGATGGTGCAGTTCTGGCTCGGATAGAGGGAAGATCCTCCCGAAGGGTATAGGAGCTCCGGGTAGAAGATCGATGGGACAATCGTACTCTCTCCTGGGAGGCAATTGATCTGCTTTTCTTTTATCGAAGATATCTAAGAATTCGTGATATGGCTTAGGAACTGTATTAGGTTCTGAAGTCTGGTCTTGCGTGAGGAGTAAGGTTGAAGGAGTATCCAGGCAATGATGTTGACAGTAACTAGATGAAAATGACAGCGTGCCCTTGCCCCAGTTGATGTCAGGATTATGTAGTCGTAGCCAAGGCAGTCCAAGGATCACAGGGAATAATGGGGATGCCACCAAATTGAAACTTATCTTCTCTGAGTGACGACTGCCCAAAGTCATCTGGAGAGGCAGGGTTTCCTGCGTAATGGGTCCGGAAGGTAGAGAAGATCCGTCAACAACCTGTATATAGACTGGAGAGGGCTTGACTTGTGTGGGTACTCGGAGTTGTCTAGCAAGCTCCTGGTCCATAAAACAGCAGCTGGCGCCAGAGTCAATGATGGCGAGGACAGAGATGTCGTCACTGGTCCACTGCAACAACAGAGAAACGGAAAGGTGAGGAGAGCCACCAACAGGAGCTGAACTAAGACACACCTCTGAATCAGAAGTCTTACCCCTTGGGTCACGTGGTCTGCGGGGGCAGGAACGAATCATATGACCGGGTTGGCCACAGTAGAGGCATAAACTGTTTGCACGTCTGTGTGCTCTCTCAGCCTCAGAAAGAGGTCCTCGAGCAAGTCCGATCTGCATTGGTTCCTCGGAAGAAGAAGTGGAGGTAGGAGCACTGGAGGGTGGTAGAGGTTGGCGTCTTGGAGGAGGAGCAAGTTGGGTTGACCGCTCCAGTCTTCTCTCCCGTAATCTGCGATCAATCCTGATGACTAAATGACAGAGTTCTTCAAGAGAAGGAGGGATACCCACACGGGCCAGTTCATCCTTCAGGGCATTGGACAAGCCGAGACGAAATTGATCCACCAGGGCAGGCTCGTTCCATTCGCTCTCGATGGCCAAAGAGCGGAATTCAGTGACATACTCCTCTACTGGCCTTTGGCCCTGCCGTAGGGCCCTCATGGCGATATGGGCAGAGGAGGCCCGGAGAGGATCATCAAACAGAAGGTCCATGGCATGGAGGAACGAATGCCAGGAAGCCAATGCGGAATCATTGGTGTGTAGCAATTGATGAGCCCAGGTCTGGGGCTCTCCGGACAGCAATGAGATCACAGTTCGTATTTTAATGAAGTCAGAGGCATAGGTTCTTGGTTGAAGAGAAAACATGACCTGACAGGCTGTGATGAAGGTCTTATACTTCGCACGGTCCCCAGAGTAGCGTTCTGGGAGAGGAATTCTGGGTTCAGGAGTGTACGTCCTGTCCGAGGGGGGTACCCCTACAGGTGGCATCGCTGGAGCGGAAGCGCCTGAAGAAGCGGAGCTGGTCTGCAGGTCATGTAATTGATGCTGCAGATGAGTCTGACCGGCCTGGAGGTCCTGCATGGTTTGCGTGAGAGCGGCAATTTGCTGGGAGAGGGCGGTGATAGCGTCCGCGACTCCTGCGGGTTCCATATAGGCTCAGTGTTTCTGTTAGGTGAGTAAGATATGGATACTCACTATCTGGATGCAGGAACCCCGAAGCAGGATAGTCGCTCTTACTGGAACAGCACACTGGGAGAGGGTCTGGAGAGAGAGAGAACACAGGCTCCTCCCCAGTGTGAACTGCGAGCACGAGCAACAAAGTCCAGGAATCAGGCCAAGGGTCAAGGAGCCAGAAGTCAGCGGAGTCCAGGAGTCAAGCCAAGGGTCAAAGAGCCAGAGGTCAGCGGAGTCCAGGAGTCAAGCCAAGGGTCAAGGAGCCAGAGGTCAGCGGAGTCCAGGAGTCAAGCCAAGGGTCAAGGAGCCAGAGGTCAGCGGAGTCCAGGAGTCAAGCCAAGGGTCAAGGAGCCAGAGGTCAGCGGAGTCCAGGAGTCAAGCCAAGGGTCAAGGAACCAGAGGTCAGCGGAGTCCAGGAGTCAAGCCAAGGGTCAAGGAGCCAGGAATCAATATGAAGCAGGAGCACAAGTAAGCAACTGAACACCAGGGAAGCCACAGTAACACTGAGCACCATGTGCAGGGTGCTCAGGGTTTATATAGGCTGAGGAGGAGTGGCAATTGAAGTGGGGCGGAGCCGGACGCCGCGTTGCCATGGCGACGCCCGGGAAATATCAGCCCTTTGTTTGAGACGCGCACACGAGGGAGGGTGAGTGTGTGCGCGTCTGACAGGGCTGCCTGTCGGTCTGGAGCGGACGCCGGTCCGCAAGGAAGCAGAGGGGACCCGGCGTGGCGGCCGACATGGTTTTTGGGCACTGCGGGAGGTAAGACCGGGTCGCCGACGGGCGGCCTGACATTGGCGCTGCACCGTGGCCTTCGTTTACCGAGCTGTTGTATGCTAGCTGAGCTGCCCCTCTGTGGCCCTACAGGCCCGATCCAGTTACTGTGTGTGTTGCCTACACTGCAGAGCCGAATACACTTGCCAAGCTTTATTATACTATCAGAGCCGCTTACACTGTCCGAGCTGCGCTTTGTACCTAGTCTGTCCGTGGCTTTAGCAGAGCAGTTTAGTTCCGGTACGTGGGTTACCGTGCATGCACCTCCCGGTGCAGTGGCCTCCGTTTGCTCTCGCTGTATGGTACTGATACGGCACCGGAAGGGTGTCTGGGCGCTAGTCATTGCTCGTGTGTATCTCATTCATCGCATTCCTGTGCAAGGCTCGCGGTGGCTGGCATAGTGTTACTCCTGTTGGCACCTAGTGGGTGACCTGGCTCTGATCTCCTTTGGCTCACAACAGTACTCCTGTACGTTCAAGGGCTTCACCGGTTCCGTTTACCAGTTCTGCTAGCACTTATCCATTCACTCCTCCTGGAGTTTTACTCAGCTCTGGTTGCTTATGCAGTCTCCTTGGGCGCCTTTTGTAACAGCTATATGAGAGTGATTTGAGCAAGCCTACTACTGATCGTGTATACTTCCAGAGACTTATTGGTGCAGCTGGGCGTTGTCAGCCTACCATCATTGTGACTGATCAATGGGTTATTCCTTAACCCTTGTTTATCCTGCTATACAGTATTATTCCATATTTCCTTTATTACTGCTTTATACCAGTCTGTATATGCCTGACCTGGCCCCCAGGGGCGCTATTCCTGATTTTCAGTTCAAATAAACTGTGTTTTTACTTATACCTTGTCTGAGTGTCAGAAAACCGTAACAGTACGAAAGGGCCATGACCTCTGACGGTAAAGGTGACAGTAATACACAGAACCTCCACTGGAGGATGGATGTGCACGAGCAGCGCTTGGACCAGTTGGCACTGGCCATGCAAACATTGCTAGAACGTACGGTACACCTTGAGAAACCTAACCAAAATCCGGTGGTCCCCCCAGTTGTGACACCGGATCACTTTGCTGGTCAAATGGTTGCTGTCTCTAGAAGTTTAACGGCGCCGGCGCCGTTACCATTGAGATACAATGGCGAACCCACCCTGTGTAGAGGGTTTATTAACCAACTTGAGATATTTCTAGAACTCACGCCTCACGCTTTTCTGAACGACCGTAGTAAGGTGGGATTCATGATATCTCTATTAACGGGTAAAGCCCTGGCATGGGCTAGCCCACTATGGGAGAAGGCCAAACCATGTACATCAGATTTTGACGAGTTTGTCAAGCAGTTTCGGAGAGTATTCGAGCTGCCTGGGAGAACCTCCTCTGCTGCCAAAAGATTAATGGAGATTCAGATGGGCGAACGCACCGCAGGCGAGTACGCCATAGAATTTCGGATACTGGCAGCAGAGGTAGGGTGGAATAATGAGGCTCTAGTGGCAGCTTTCTCCCAGGGACTATCAGATGTGATTAAAGACGAAATTGCGGCCAGAGAGGTACCTACCGATTTGGATGATTACATAGATTTCGTATTGCTCATTGATACACGCATACGAGAAAGGCACTTGGCCAAAAGGGCTAGATCCAGAATCCATGGGAACGACGGCCCTTTAAACCCACCCTCGCCTCCCAATCCTCCTGATCGAATTGACGAACTGGGGGAACCTATGCAACTCGGGTTCACCAGGCTATCTAAGGAGGAGCGGGCACACCGCAGAAGGCAGGGCCTATGTTTATATTGTGGCAAGAATGGGCACATGCTACGTAATTGTCCGGTACGGCCGGGAAACGCACGCACCTAGGGTACCTTGGGGGACAGGCCCTAGGTGGTGTACAATCGTCCCCAGATCCCTGTTCCAAGAAACCCATCATTTTGGTGTGCTTCCCTGTAGGTGATCAAGCGGTTGAGGCACTAGCATTAATAGATTCTGGCGCCGCAGGCTATTTTATGGACAAGACATTTGCTGAGACGCACAGTATTCCGCTGTCCAAAAAAGATACGCCTTTAGCCATTGAAGCCATTGATGGCAGACCGCTAGAACCCGCATTCATCACCATGGAAACTACACCTATCTCTATGAATATTGGTGCTCTCCACCAGGAGAGGGTCTGTTTTCAGATTATACATTCACCCCATCATGCGGTCATATTGGGGTTCCCTTGGATATTTTGACACAACCCCCAGTTTGACTGGCAAACATGTGAGGTCAAGTCGTGGTCTGATTACTGTTCTGGACATTGTTTGTATTATCCAATTAAGGTTCTATGTACCTCTCCCTCCGTACCAGCTGAATACAGCAAATTCAGTGACGTATTCAGTAAAGGAGAGGCTAGCGCATTGCCGCAGCATAGGCCGTATGATTGCGCTATTGATTTGCCCCCGGGGGTGGTGCCACCGAGGGGCAGGACATACCCGTTGTCCTGTGAGGAGAATCTGGCCATGGAGGAATACATTGAGGATGCCCTCAAGCGAGGGATAATTCGTAAATCTTCATCTCCGGCAGGTGCAGGATTTTTTTTTGTAAAAAAGAAAAATGGCGAATTACGACCCTGTATTGATTATCAGGGACTTAACAAATTGATGCCTAAAAACGCATATCCTATCCCACTCATTACAGAACTGTTTGACAGGTTGAAGGGCTCATCTATATTTACAAAACTCGATTTACGTGCGGCTTACAACCTGATATGGATAAGGGCCGGGGATGAGTGGAAAACGGCATTCAATACTAGGTCGGGTCATTATGAATATTTGGTCATGCCATTCAGCTTATGTAATGCACCTGCCGTGTTTCAAGAACTCATCAATGATATCCTCCGTGACTTATTACAGTCCTGTGTTGTCGTGTACCTCGATGACATATTGATTCACTCTGCCAATTTAACCCAACACATTCTGGATGTGTCTGAAGTCCTGCTACGATTACGCAAGAACAAATTGTTCTGTAAATTGGAGAAATGCGAATTTCATTGTTCCAAGGTACCCTTTCTGGGATTCGTCATTTCTAATGATGGCATTGCCATGGATGAGGGTAAATTGGCAGCAGTCCTACAGTGGCCACGACCTAAAGGGTTAAAAGCAATACAAAGGTTTTTGGGTTTTTCCAATTATTACAGGAAATCCATTCAGAATTTTTCCACTATTATCAAACCCCTCTCTGACCTTACGCATAAGGGAGCCAATCCCTCTCAATGGTCTGATGCTGCTGAAAAGGCTTTTGCTACTCTCAAATCTGCATTCGCCTCCGCTCCTATCCTTTCCCACCCTAACCCCTCCCTGCCATTTACGTTGGAGGTCGATGCCTCTGAGGTTGGGGTAGGGGCAGTCGTCTCCCAACGTCCGAAAGAAGGGGGCAACCTGAGACCATGCGGGTTCTTTTCTAAAAAGCTATCCAGCGCCCAAAGCCATTACGAAATTGGAGACAGGGAGCTGTTGGCTATAATCTTGGCACTGAAAGAATGGCGACATTTATTGGAGGGCACAAGAACCCCAATTGGAGAAATGCGAATTTCATTGTTCCAAGGTACCCTTTCTGGGATTCGTCATTTCTAATGATGGCATTGCCATGGATGAGGGTAAATTGGCAGCAGTCCTACAGTGGCCACGACCTAAAGGGTTAAAAGCAATACAAAGGTTTTTGGGTTTTTCCAATTATTACAGGAAATTCATTCAGAATTTTTCCACTATTATCAAACCCCTCTCTGACCTTACGCATAAGGGAGCCAATCCCTCTCAATGGTCTGATGCTGCTGAAAAGGCTTTTGCTACTCTCAAATCTGCATTCGCCTCCGCTCCTATCCTTTCCCACCCTAACCCCTCCCTGCCATTTACGTTGGAGGTCAATGCCTCTGAGGTTGGGGTAGGGGCAGTCCTCTCCCAACGTCCGAAAGAAGGGGGCAACCTGAGAACATGCGGGTTCTTTTCTAAAAAGCTATCCAGCGCCCAAAGCCATTACGAAATTGGAGACAGGGAGCTGTTGGCTATAATCTTGGCACTGAAAGAATGGCGACATTTATTGGAGGGCACAAGAACCCCAGTACTAATACTTACTGACCACAAAAATTTGATTTACCTTTCAGAGGCTAAAAGGTTGTCATCTCGCCAGGCTAGGTGGGCACTGTTTCTGTCAAGGTTTAACTTTATAGTGTCCTACTTGCCTGGATCAAAAAACGTGAGAGCTGATGCCTTGTCCAGGCAATTTTGCACAGACATTGAGAGGGATGAAACCCTGGTTCCTATTATTCAGCCTGACAGAATTCTGGCCACGATACGTACTAGTATCACTTCGCCATTGGGGGAACAAATATTGGCATCCCAGGCCAGGGCACCTCCGGAAACCCCAGTTGGCAAGTGTTTTGTGGATGAGCCTTTACGAGTCCAATTACTTGAATACTATCACTCCTCGAAGGCAGCTGGGCACATTGGCCGAGATCAGCTAGTATGGTCTCTATCACAAATGTTTTGGTGGCCTTCTCTAAGAGCTGACTGTGCGGCATTTACGTCTGCTTGTGCCACATGTGCCCGTAATAAGTCTCCCAGACACCTCCCATTGGGGTTGCTTCAACCAGTACCTAATGGCGAACGCCCATGGTCACACATCTCCATTGACTTTCTGGGAGAATTGCCATCATCCAAGGGCTATACTTTTATTCTAATGGTGGTGGACAGGTTCTCTAAGATGGCTCATTTTGTGCCCCTCTCTGGTCTCCCTTCGGCCCAGGAATTGGCAACAGTCTTTGCCAAAGAGGTATTTCGCTTGCACGGGGTTCCCAGAGTAATAGTATCTGACCGAGGGAGTCAATTCGTCTCAAGATTCTGGAGGGCATTCTGTAGCCAAATGGGCATACAATTGTCCTTTTCCTCCGCCTACCATCCCCAGACCAACTGGGCCGCTGAGCGTGCCAATCAGGGACTGGAGCAGTTTTTGCGTTGCTTTGTGACTGATCATCATGACAATTGGGCCGACCTGTTGCCATGGGCAGAGTTCGCCAGGAACTGTGTGGTCAATTCATCGTCTGGGAGCTCCCCGTTTCTTGTCAACTACGGGTTCCAGCCTTGTCTGCTCCCAGACTCATTTCAGTCACAACAGATTCCGGCTCTGGATGAGCACATTGAGCAACTCCGCTCCACATGGGCACAGGTGCAAAGGTCCCTCAGCCAGTCCTTTCAGCGTCAACAGCGGCATGCTAATCGCAGACGGTTGCCAGCGGTCTCATTTCAGGTTGGGGATAGGGTATGGCTCTCCTCCAGGAATCTAAATTTGCAAGTACCATCCAACAAATTGGCTCCCCGGTTCATTGGTCCATTTAAGATTATCCGTAAGGTTAACCCCGTGGCATACGCACTAGAACTTCCTGCATCTATGCGCATTCATAATGTGTTCCATGTATCACTACTGAAACCCTTGGTTTGCAACCGTTATACCACCACTCCGGTGGTTCCTGGGCCGGTGGATGTTCAAGGTCAAGAGGAATACGAAGTTCAGAGTATTATTGACTCCAGGAGATTTAGAGGTAAATTGCAATATTTGGTCCACTGGAGAGGCTACGGGCCTGAGGAACGTTCATGGGTGGACCAAAAAGACCTACATGCTCCACGTTTATTACGCAATTTTCACTCTAAATATCCGCATAAACCCAAACCAGCAGGCAGGAGAGGGGGTCTTTGAGAGGGGGGTACTATCACGGTGCCCGTGATTCCCTGTCAGTCACATTGATGATACCTGTGCATTGGTGCAGATGGTTTGGCCCGCCCAGGATGTTCCTTTTTATACTGGGCCTGTGACAGCTGTCTGATGCCCTTTCGTGGTGTTCCTGAAGTTGAGCCTCTTGCTGAGTTACTGTGTTCCTGTGTACCGATCCGGCTCGTCTGACCATTCTCTGTTCCTGCTCTCTGATTGGATTCCTGCGCTGTCTGACTTCCTGCTCCGTTACCGACCTGGCTGTGGCTGACGTTCCTGCTCCGTTATCGACCTGGCTGTGGCTGACGTTCCTGCTCCGTTATCGACCTGGCTGTGGCTGACGTTCCTGCTCCGTTACCGACCTGGCTGTGGCTGACGTTCCTGATCGAGGGATCCCTGGTTCCGGTCATCGCTGCCGGCTGCTCATCAGTTCCCGAGTTCCTGTGTTCCAGATCGCCCGACGGCGACATTCTGAACTGTAGTAGTGGGGCTCCGTTCATTCACTCTCATTGGCGCTGCACTGTGGCCTTCGTTTACCGAGCTGTTGTATGCTAGCTGAGCTGCCCCTCTGTGGCCCTACAGGCCCGATCCAGTTACTGTGTGTGTTGCCTACATTGCAGAGCCGAATACACTTGCCAAGCTTTATTATACTATCAGAGCCGCTTACACTGTCCGAGCTGCGCTTTGTACCTAGTCTGTCCGTGGCTTTAGCAGAGCAGTTTAGTTCCGGTACGTGGGTTACCGTGCATGCACCTCCCGGTGCAGTGGCCTCCGTTTGCTCTTGCTGTATGGTACTGATACGGCACCGGAAGGGTGTCTGGGCGCTAGTCATTGCTCGTGTGTATCTCATTCATCGCATTCCTGTGCAAGGCTCGCGGTGGCTGGCATAGTGTAACTCCTGTTGGCACCTAGTGGGTGACCTGGCTCTGATCTCCTTTGGCTCACAACAGTACTCCTGTACGTTCAAGGGCTTCACCGGTTCCGTTTACCAGTTCTGCTAGCACTTATCCATTCACTCCTCCTGGAGTTTTACTCAGCTCTGGTTGCTTATGCAGTCTCCTTGGGCGCCTTTTGTAACAGCTATATGAGAGTGATTTGAGCAAGCCTACTACTGATCGTGTATACTTCCAGAGACTTATTGGTGCAGCTGGGCGTTGTCAGCCTACCATCATTGTGACTGATCAGTGGGTTATTCCTTAACCCTTGTTTATCCTGCTATACAGTATTATTCCATATTTCGTTTATTACTGCTTTATACCAGTCTGTATATGCCTGACCTGGCCCCCAGGGGCGCTATTCCTGATTTTCAGTTCAAATAAACTGTGTTTTTACTTATACCTTGTCTGAGTGTCAGAAAACCGTAACAAATTCTTATTGGTTGGGGATTCAGACAGGCAAGATTAAATTATGTAAAGTCCCTTTGCTATACAATGTTCCATTGTTTGATGTCCCTAGCACCATTGTTTTAAGTACACACATCATTGTTCCCCTGTATTGTCCCATTCTATCTCCTGTCCATACCCCATTGTGTATTGTAATAAAGTGCAATAAAGTGTTAGTTGTTTAGGACTAGAACTATGTCATGTATCTTCATTCCTAAATGGCCTAAAGGGTCCCTTTTGACCCCATTCAAGAACCCTGCGTTCCAGACTCCCTTGCAGTAATTCAAGACCACCGGCCTGGCTACCCATCTGTAGCCATTATCTGGAGAGAGAGAAACCCGACATGACGACCCAAGACAGCCAGGCGTCTTGGGTTTCAGTTACAACCACTATAAAAGAATAAGCCTAATTGCATAATTTATGGTACCTCACAAACAGAACATAATTTATGTCTCCTCAGAAAACACATATTGAACAGAATGCCTCATTACATAATGTATGTGTCATTAGGAGACACAACTCCTATTGGGTGATTCAATGGGGACTTTACTGCTCCCATTGGGTGATTCAATGGGGGCATGTTTATCATACAGGGAGTTGGCCCACCCCCTCCAGCCCGCCCACCACTATCCAACTGACAAAAAAAAATATAGCTGCCACTTGCTCCTGAAGTAGGGGATATCAGTAACTTCTGCTGGTTCACACACACCCTCACTCAGGGTCATGACCCCACAAACACACTGTTTCACCTCCCACAGATAATTGTAACCCTCCATACACTCAGTTTCAGTACGAGGGTGTAATGTTTCCATAAAATGCAAACACTCAGGGATAAACTTAATAGCAACTCTTTTATTTAATGCTTTTCATCTCTTCAGTCAACCTTACTAACTGTCTGTTTTCAACTGTCACTCCTCCACTTCCTGATTCCCGCCCTTTCTCCTTAAAGGGAGAGAGATACTTTGCTGTATGTTACAGAGGGCAAGCCTCAAACACCACTTTCTATTTGTTCCCTCAGCATATTGCTATGTTGCCTCAACTGAAGAGCCACCGTGTTATATTGCTATGTTACCTCAACTTAACCCTTTGAATGCCAGAGGGGCACGCAACGCATTCACACTCACACCCCGGGAGCCAGCACAATCCAACTTCTACCATAGTATGTGTAATTACAACATGCATTTTAACTACATGAATGAATGCCACTCACTCACAAACGCTCACACTCACTCACACCCCGGGAGCCAGCACGATCCACCTTCCACCATAGTATGTGCAATTACCACATGCATTTCAACTATATGAATGAATGTCACAGTGGAGGCATAAGTACAAACACAAACTCATTACAATGGCACATAAGTCACCCCCTTTTGACTCACTTCTGTGTGTGTATGTCTCTGTGTGTGCCTGTGTGTTCCTCACTGTGTGTGTTACATGTCTGTATCACACTCTATGTGTCTGCATGTTGTGCATTGCATGTATGTGTGTTTGACTGTGTTGCTCTTTATGAATCTCAGTGCATGTGTGTGCATTTGCATGTGTGTCTCTCTGTGTATTCGTCTTGTATCCATGTGTGTGCATTAATTCCCTATATAGCCTGACAGGCAGTGCTGTCCCACATTGGTAGTATATATATATATATATATACACGAGGGGGTGCTGATAAGTATTGAGCCTTACCCAGAAAAAATTGAGCTAGGAAGCTGTAAATTGCAGGGTATACTGGCCAATGTGTCTATATTTAATGGTCAACTACCTATGATTTTAACTTATCTTTATTTTTAAGGTCCAAAGTGAACATGGCAGCACCTCCAGAAAAGTTCAATGTGGAAGAGCATAGGACCATTATCAAGTTCCTGTTTCTCCAAGGGAAAGGTGCGAAGCAGATCCATAAAAGAAATGTCACAAACTTTGGGTGACAGTGGCTCTTCATATGCAACAGTTAAACGTTGGGTTGTCAATTTCAAAACTGGCCATTTCTGTGTTGAGAAACCCAGTGGAAGGCCTGTTTCTGTCTCTGTGCCTGCAAATGTGATAGCCATCCATGACATGATCATGGAGGACCGCTGAATATCAGCCAAACATATTGCTATATATCTGGGAATATCACGTGAGAGAGTTGGTGCCATTATCCACAACAACTTGGAAATGAGAAAGCTTGCAGCAAAGTGGATCCTAAATCTTTTGACAACCAAACAAAAGAAGAGACGTGTGGAGACATCGGTGACTGTTTTGGAACATTTTGGAAGAAATGAGTCAGATTTCCCGGACAAACTGGTAACTGGTGATGAGACATGGATCTACTGTTATGATCCTGAGACAAAGGAACAGTCTAAGGAATGGAGGCACAGTGGTTCCCCCAGGCCAAAGAAGTTCTGTGTGCAAAGGTCAGTGCAGAAGCAAATGGCAACAGTTTTTTGGGATAAGAAGGGAGTTCTGCTGGTGGACTACCTCCAAAAGGGTTCAACCATCAACGCAACATATTACTGTGCTTTATTGACGAAGTTGAGTCAAAACATCAAGGAAAAACGTAGCGGAAAGCTCTCCAAAGGTTTCATCCTGTTGCATGACAACACCTCATCACACACTGCAAGTGACACAATGACAAAACTGACCTCCTTAGGCTTTCAAGTGATGCCCCATCCACCCTATTCTCCCGACCTGGCTCCTTCTGACTATCATCTGTTCGCCAGTCTCAAAAAACATCTAAAGGGACAACGATTTGGGAGTGTTCCGGAGGCAAATAATGCTGCAAATGAGTGGTTACACCAGCAGTCGGGACTTAAGAAGCTACAGGACAGATGTTGCAAGTACATTGACTTCCTGGGGGAATATGTAGAATAGTGTGGCAGTTACAGCTTCCTAGCTCAATTTTTTCTGGGCAAGGCTCAATACTTATCAGCACCCCCTCGTGTGTGTGTGTGTGTGTGTGTGTATATATATATGTGTATATATATATATATATATATATATATATAAATATATACACACACACAACATAACATTGATTGTACATTACTGAGAGTCGTAAAAGTTCTTGATTCCTTTGGATTTCACTGAAGGTGAGAATCTTAGCACTTTTTTCTGTCTAAATTAATGTTTTATAATTTCAGTAGAGGCATGTCTTTGTAGTCTGTAATAAAAGCCACATCCCAGTATGAAGTATGGCTGGTGTGTACATGCATTCTCTCATTTTTCAAGTGTTAAATGCTCCAGTAATTTTAGTGAAGTTTTTACATTTTGTATGTTGCATAAAAAGATGGCTATATATATATATATATATATATATATATATATATATTGAATTTGAGAGCCAAAATATGCTTATTATGTGGAATAATGTGCAATAAATGCCTTAATGTTTCACTTGTTTTGCACACAATTTCTCTTCATTCTAGCTGCTATCCACCATGTCACTTCACGTAATTTCACAGTCATAAACAAGACTTATGATAAAATGCACTTTTGTCTCAACATACACAATCATGGCACAAAAAGGGTTAATTTAAAGGCATAGTATATGGCCTTACTGTTTGATTGGCTTGCCTGGCCTTGGTATTGCCTTTAATTATGGTTTGCTGAAAAGAATCTATGTACCTCACTGTGGGTAGTTGGTTTGGGCCTGTAAAGGGGATTGGTCGTATACTGGTCCTTTTGGGTCCTGACTCACTTGCCCACTGTTTGGTTCCTGCTGGAAAGCAGGGGAGTATAATCTAGGGGATATTAAATATTTTATTTTAAGTTTAGGTGTCTTTATAACTAGGTCTGCTTATGCATTTCTTCAAACACAATTTTATTAGAAGAATATTTTAAATGCAAATGTTTTTAAAGGTAGCATTTACAGGTTAGGAGAAAGACTCTCTCTAAATTGGGTAGCTTGGGAGGTGAGCGAGCTTAAACATATTTTGGCCAAACTATGCAACCAAACCCCTAATTATTTTCTATTATTAATATGTAGCACATTGGTATAATATATCCTATTACTGGGTTTTTTTCCTAAGTTTGGTGAACTCAGAGAATCCCCTTTATTCTTTGCTGAGCTCCATACCCTATTCACATAGATTCTTATTTATGTATTAAAAAAAATATGTATAAATCATGGTGTTCTAGCACTGTGAGGTTTTTATTTTGTTCGTTTTGCTATTAGTAAAATGATGTGAGATCTTTGCTACTGTGCCCCTTTTTTGTTTTTGCTTTTAAATGTTCTCCCAAAAGTTGTATGTTTTTTCTTCGTATCCACACTGAACTTACTTGAACTATCCATTTCTTAGAGATTTTCCTGTGTTGAGACATTTTAAACATATGATGAGGTAGCTAGCATTGGGTGATCCGCAGGAGAATTTGCCCTTTATGTTGTAGCTTTGGTGGGAATGTGATATGGGCATGTTATCTGTGTAGATATGTGCACAGGTTCCGCATCTGTTTTGTAGGAGGTGTACCATGTTTAGGTTGGGGGGCTGTTTATAGAAGAGTGGAGGTTTTGGGAATATTTTTTTAATTTGTCATCCGTATGTATTATTGTTTGAATATGTTTTGAGATTTTGTGCAGTACGTCAAGTTACGGGTTGCAGGTGACTATTAATGGCACTGTGTTCTATTCCTGTGGGTTCTATTCCAGGAGATCCGTACTGGATATTCTGAATGGCTTTCTGAATTTGCATGTCTGTAACTCTGGAATTATATCTGTGACAACATTTCTTCTGAGGTTTTTTAATATGTTTATGCTGGGCAAAGATTTATGTGGTTATACCTTAGGGCCTGGCTGTAAACAGTTGAGTTTTTTGTGTGCCTGGGTCTAATTTCTGAGATAATTAGACCTGTCTTGGTTTTATGTACAGAGATGAATGGATTGGGTTGTTTTAACATTAATTTGTGGTTTCCAGAAAGCTAATTTGCATGGGTGAATGTCTGAGTTTGAGGCTAATGGTTGGGTGGAAAACACTGTAATTTTTGTGAAATGTCAAAAGGTCATCTTCACTAGCAGTCCAAAGGTAGACCAGAAAGGTAGACCAGAGGTTTTATGTAGCATGTGATCAAAATCTACTCTTACGATTTCATCATGAATAGGTTGGTATGTTCTGGTGCAATTCATATTCCAGTCTTTTGTTCTTGTCCAAATGTGAAATAATGATGTGTTAATATAAAATGTAGTAGCAGAGTTACAGGTTCTGTGGATAAGCCCTCTAGCTCTAGGACTACTTTGCAGGCTGCAGTGCCATCTTCATGTGGAATGTTGGTGAAAAGGAAGGATCACATAGTTCTCATTTTCTGTGTTATACTGTGATTGAACCTGATGGGCTTATGTGGTTTTTTTTTTCAATCTAATTTACTAATAATTATGTAAAGTTACCTGTTATCAGGAGTTCTTCTGACAAATTAAGGTTTTGCTATGAGATATTCTGCTTGCTTTATCAATTTCCCATATTATAAGCGTCTATTTTTACAGAGTTATTTTTATATAAGCCAATGGTGGGAAACACATTACCCTAGGGCCACATCCAGTCCTCTCCTAAGATAATAGGGTGTGTATGTGCTTGTGTGTGCATGTGTAATGTTTGTGCATGTGTAATGCATATGCCTAGTGTGTGTATATAATGTGTGTGAGTAATGTATGTGTCATGTGTGTGAGTAATGTATGTGTAATGTATATGTGAGTAATGTGTGTGCGTACTGTGTGTGTGTGCGTACTGTGTGTGAGTAGTGCGTGTGTGCATAGTGCGTGTGTTTGCACGTGTGTGCATGTAGTGAGTGTTTGTGTGAGTGCATAATGTGTGTATGTTTTTGCATAGGGTGTTTATGTAGTGTGTGTGTTTATGCATAGTGTGTGCATATTGTGTGTGTGTGTAGTGTGTGTGTTTATGCATAGTGTGTGCATATTGTGTGTGTAGTGTGTGTGTATGTGTGCATAGTGTATGTGTGTGTGCTCGTAGTGTGTGTGTGCGCGTAGTGTGTGTGTGCGCGTGATGTGTGCGTAGTGTGCTTGTAGTATGTGCATAGATTGTGAGTAATGTGTGTGGGTGTTAGGATACGATAATGTGCCTGCTCCCCATGGAATGTAAAAGCATGTACAATCACTTTAGTGCATGCAAAACAATGCGCCGGAGACCTCTCTACCATCCAAGGGGTCAATATCTTTTTTAAACCCTATTAAGAATTTATTACTGCAGCGTGCTGCCCTTTGGTGGACTTGAAGGCCACAGATGGGTCCCTGGCAGCGAATCTGATTGCCTGTCATTGATTTAAAGGTGCAGTGCCTCCAAGGAAAAAATTGAGAAAGGACAGTAGCATGTTAATGGGAGTGTTTTTATTTCTTTTTCTGCTACCACTTAGTCACACACAGATAATAAAGAACTATGGCCCATATTTATAAAAAAAAAAAAAAAAAGCAAATTGGATTTATTCTGGTGTAAATAAAAATTCCAGTTAAATTAAATTGGGCTTTTAACCCCTTGAATGCTAGAGAGGTCTCGAGACCTTGCAAGCTTTCAAGGGGTTAAAAATCTCTATTAAATTCATAGGAATTTATGGATTTGTATTTGCCACATATAACGCAGTTGGTTTACTCCAGAATAACTCCATTTTTTTATAAATATGGACCAATGTAACAATCTTCTGGCCCAGTGTAACAAGCTTCTATTGTTGCTATGACAACAGTTTTTGCTCTCAGTTTGACAGATGTAATGTATGTTGCCTGTGTGAAATTCTCCATATGACACAATGATTTGCAACTGATAGAGTCACAATTTTCTGTTGCTGTGACAATGTTGTCAGTGTAAAAGAGACTTTATTCTGGGGAAATCAACTACTCAGATCCCACCCAGCCCTCTCAGTTCACACTCTCCCTTCACATTTCCTTCCATGGGGTTTGCTTTTTGAACATCAGTAGATGTTTTAACTCTTTAGTCACTGCATGGTCCAGGGGTGAGGTGCTCTGGAGGACCAGGGCCCATAATTTTTTTTTCAGAAACGTAATTTGTGATCATGCCATGCTGTTATCACAAACATCCGTGACATCACCAGACCTTAACCCTTTGAGTGCAAAAGTAGTACGCAACGCTTTGCAATGCATTGCGTACCACTCTGACACTCAAAGGGTTAATGTCCAGACAAGCGCATCCTTAAAAAAAAAAAAAAAAAAGAGCTGAATTTACAAGCCATGGGGAAATTCAGAAATTGAAAGAATCAATAGCATTTTTTTAAGCTTGGAAGCCCACTTAGAAGTGTTAGGGATAGGCTCTCCTATGTTGTATTTAGGAGGCAAATATAGTTTTTGATACCTTTTATTGGCTAACTAAGCAGATCTAAATGCAAGCTTTCAAGAGAACTTAGGTCTCTTCCTCAGGCATGTTGTATTTAGAAAGAGACACTGGCTATTTAAACCATCCCTCCCAACATTTCAAAAAGCCAAAGAGGGACACTTTTGTTTTATGTGGTGCTGCTGGGGGTGTGGCTGGTGGGTGGGGCATTACAGAGAATTTTTATGTCATTTCATGACCTATTGAGACCTCTTTAGTCTTGATCTAAATAATTTATTCAGTTACACAAATGATTTTGTTTACACAGATTCCTTTATAAACTTATGTACTGAAGTTTAAATACATAATAATGTGAGTTTTATTGCTGTGGAGCAATGTGATACAGTTATATACACACCACACAATCTGATCTCCTAATAAGAGGGACATCAGGGTGATACACTTCTATATACTCCACACAGTCTGATCTCCTAAACACAGGGACATCAGAGTGATACACTTATATACACACCACACAGTCTGATCTCCTAAACACAGGGACACCGGGGTGATACACTTCTATATACTCCACACAATCTGATCTCCTAAACACAGGGACATCAGGGTGATACACTTATATACACACCACACAGTCTGATCTCCTAAACACAGGGACACCAGGGTGATACACTTCTATATACTCCACACAGTCTGATCTCCTAAACGCAGGGACATCAGAGTGATACACTTATATACACACCACACAGTCTGATCTCCTAAACACAGGGACACCAGGGTGATACACTTATATACACACCACACAGTCTGATCTCCTAAACACAGGGACACCGGGGTGATACACTTCTATATACTCCACACAGTCTGATCTCCTAAACACAGGGACACCAGGGTGATGCACTTCTATATACTCCACACAGTCTGATCTCCTAAACACAGGGACATCAGGGTGATACACTTCTATATACTCCACACAGTCTGATCTCCTAAACACAGGGACATCAGGGTGATACACTTATATACACACCATACAGTCTGATCTCCTAAACACAGGGACACCAGGGTGATGCACTTATATACACACACCACACAGTCTGATCTCCTAAACACAGGGACACCGGGGTAATGCACTTATATACACACCACACAGTCTGATCTCCTAAACACAGGGACATCGGGGTGATGCACTTATATACACACCACACAGTCTGATCTCCTAAACACAGGGACACCAGGGTGATACACTTATACACACACACCACACAGTCTGATCTCCTAAAAAGAGGGATGCCAGGATGAGAAAGAGGGACGGAGGGCTTTGGGTCTCAAAGAGGGACTGTCCCTCCTAAAGAAGCACACTTGAGAGGTATGATTTAAACCCATACGTATTGCAATGCCTTGGACTTCCGACTTGTTCCCAGGTGGCTGGGTTAAACACCAGTCAGAAAGGATAGAAATATCAGGACATACAGCTTGTAGATGAAAAACACAAGAGCTGTGATTAACAAGTCATATTTGTGTAATGTTGCTCTTCAAACACAGCCCATCCAGACTGAGCCCTGCAGATCTTCACAAGTTCTTAGCTTCCTCTCCAGAACATTTTCTGCTGATGCCTGGAAAGCATATGTATCTTCCTTATAACAACCATCTATTTATAGGGCTTAAATTATATGCCGGGAGCAGCATAAATACCCAGGCCTGTTATTAAGCTGTCACTGCTCCAGTTCTCCTAAGAAAAAAAAATAATAATCTTCACAGTACAGATATCTCATTATTAAAACCAGTAAAATGATTCTCTGGCTGCGGAATCACCAGTGTTTAACCACTTAGATGCCAGAGTGGTCTCCAACACATTGGTCTTCTAGTAAAAGAAGAAGTTAACATTCATTTTCTTTGGCATGTGATACTTTAATAAACGGTTCCTTCTCCTTTATTTTCTAAGCTCCTCCCATACATTCTGAAACTAGATATAGCACTGCCATTCAAAACAAGATATTAAACATCAGAGGGCTGGGGTCAAAGGAAAATTGCTATGCAATATGTGGGTGCAAGCAGAAATATAAACGTAAGAGCTGAGCCACAATATTACAGTACAGTTGATAATATCCATCACAATTATAATGACATTTGGTGAATTATGGTGCCTATGGAGATAGGCTATTGTTTGCCTTCCATGTTCTTTACACACTTCTCAATATTCCCATGAGAGAAGCAGATCTGTGTAGTGTTTATTGTCTAGTGCTAACACACAGGTAGCAACATTGGTCTTGAAAGACAGTTAAAGGGAAACTAACACCTCCTAATAATGACACCCACTTAAAGTATTATGACTAGAAAATCCTAATGGCCTCTAAGAATTCGGCCTTGTGCCTTAGTTCAAAAGATAACTTGTGTGTGTGTTCGAGTGTTTTATCCATGGAGGCAGACATGACAGTTGTTTATAGGACCATAGGATATACACTAAGTCACTGTACATGGAACTCTTAACCATTTAACCCTTCGAGTGCTAGAGGGGAATGCAATGCATTGCTTTGCATGCCCCTCTGGCACTCAAAGGGTTAAGGACTAAAGAGGTGTGCAATGCATTGTGTACCCGTTTGGTCGTTAAAGGGTTAAGTAGACTTATGCCTGCTTCAGATTGAAAAAGCTGCCAGCAACCATCATGTCCACCTCAATGGGTATGACATCCAGGACTGATTAAAGATGTGTCTCTTGAACAAATATCAATAGCATCATTCATGAGGGCTATTAGGATTTTCTGATGGTAGAAAGGTAAGTGAGGGGTTATTTGGTGGTGTTCTCTTATAAGTTAGGGCTCCAAAACAGACATCACGTTTAACCCTTTGTGCAGCAATGCACTGCATACCCTCTGTCAGTCAAAGAGTTAGCCTTTGCTATATCTCCTTTGTTGATGCAAATGGTAGCATGCAAGATTGAACGCTACTTGTTTGTGCTTAGCACCTGAGTGCAGGTTTTAGAGTGTGGTGGAGATGCTGCCTACATTCTCTCTCATCCATACAAAGAGAACTGCATCTATGCTTTCCTACTTTTTTTTTTATTAACAATTTATATTAGAATCTTTTTCACAAAATTCAGAAATAAATACACTGTTGGTACATAATTAACATACAGAAATGACGGTGTAGGGTTACCATTTCGTAATAATAGGTTGATAAGGACGAGGACAAATTTCATGGTAATGTAATACCCTCAGTGCATTAAAGAGAAGGAAAGAAGAAAAAGCAAACAAAGAACAGAGAGGAGAGTAGAGAGAGAGAAGAAAATGGACGAGGGGAAAAAAGGGAGAGGGGGGGACGAAAAAAAGGAAGGGAAGAGGCAAAAGGGCCAGAGGGGGTTGAACCAGACTTGTATTGGGAGACATGAAAAAGACTCTAACAACCAAATCAGTGGCCCTCGCAATAGCAGCACCAAAGGGACCACAATTTGTGGTATATGGGCATTCTGAAGGACATACAATAGTGCAATTTCTCCATCTGCAGATTACTAGTCACCAGTTGGTGTAGTGTCATACTGGTGGGAACTATAGCAGATTTCCTACTGCGCGCCAGGAGATTCTTTGCCGCTAACAAGATCTGCCCCACCAGATCTCCCAGCACCAGTGGAAGGGAAGACGGGAAAGCGTGAAACACAGCTATCGTTGGCTCCGCCGGGAGCCTTGCCTTAATGGATTCTGTGATCATATCAAAAACCATGTCCCAAAAGGGTTGTAGCTTGGAGCAGGAACACCATATATGTTCCATTGTCCTTCTCCCAGAGCATCCTCTCTAACAAAGTTTAGAGGCAGCAGGGAACACCCTGGCCGGGCTTGAAGGTACTAAATACCACCTGTACAAAAGTTTCCGCGATAGTTCGATATGATTTGTGCAGTGTGAAAACCTTGCCTGGGAATAGGTTGCTGCTGTCCATTGCGAGTCAGTCAGAACAGTACCTAATTCTTTCTCCCATGCTAACATAAATGAGAATTTTTTCGGTGTGGTACTCTTCAACAGTGTCACATAACAAAGCGAGATGGTCTTTACGGCTAGCAATGGATGTAGACACGATTTAACCAATTTGTGAAGGCTGGACAGCGATCTTGACATAGATTTCATATATGGCGACAAAGCATGGTGCAATTGCAAATATATGTAGGATTTGCAAGTGCAAAACTGGATCTCAAATCTTCGAAAGTTCTAAAATTGCCATCGACAAAAAGTGTCCCAAAGAGGTGACACCTAATTGATACCACAAAGAAAAGTTAGAATCGGGTATCAAAAGCGTTAAGGAGCGCAAGGGAGTGGCCACAGTAAAACCAGCAAGGTCAGGTATCTGGGCTGAATAAGCTCTCCACCCGGAGAGAGAGAGAGTGGTGCCCATATATAGTCCTGGCAACAACTGCCTCTGACTCTGTGGGGCGCATAGGTGATCACAAACCCTACTCGGTACTACTTGAGAATCTTCCATGTCCACCCAAGCAACCTCCCCAGGATTAGCATGAAAAAGTAAGGTCTGCTCCATCCTGGCTGCTTTATAATAATGGACTAAGGAGGGGGATACCCAGCCCACCCTGCTGAGTCAGTAGAACAAGCCATTTATTAGACACTCTAGAAGCGAGGGAGCCATGGATGAAGTGTAGGAGACCAGTCTGCATTTCCAACAATAAAGATAATGGAATTTGAATCGGTAAGGCCCTAAACTGATAAAGTAGTTTGGGGAGTATAGACATCTCAACTGCTGCTATTTGACCCAGCCAAGACAACATAAGCCTAGACCATACCTGAAGGTCCTGCTTAATAGCATGCCAAAGTCCCCGTACGTTAACCCGAGCGGTCTCGCTGCAGGATTTAGCCAACTGCACACCTAAGTAAGCGATCTTGTCCCGGCACCAGTCAAATGGGTACGTCGCTTGCAAGACAGTAGTTAGTCCAGTGTCCAAGTTCAGAGGCATGGCCTGGGTCTTAGCCTGGTTCACTTTATGGTAAGAAACCAAGCTGTAATCAGAGAGTACTTGTCAAAGGGGGATAGGCAACCCATTGGATCCGTTAGAGCTAACAGAATATCATCCGCGAACAAACCCAACTTCACCTCTTGCTTCCCAATACGAAATCCCTGAATGGTGGCTGTGGACTGAATGAGTTTTGCCAGACGTTCAAGTGCCAATACGTATAGAATGGGTGAAAGCGGGCAAACTTGCCTGTATCCATTGGTTATAACAAAGGGGTTACACACGAATCCAGCATAGGACACCTTCGCCGCAGGGGCAGAGTAAAGTGAGAACACCACCTGAATGAACTCTGACGGGAAGCCAAATTTTTCCAACAACTCCCTCAGAAAGCCCCAGTGCAACCGATCAAAGGCCTTCTCCGCATCTATCGCTAAGAGAAGACTCTCAATCACCGACTTCTCCGCCTCCTCAATAATGTGCACAGTTTTCCTTGTATTATCCTTTGCTTGCCTGCCTTTTGTAAAGCCAACTTGATCATAATGTAGTAGCGAGGGGAGGATCGAGACACTAGAAGTTTAGCATATATTTTCAAATCCATATTCAGCAACGAGATCGGCCAGAAATTCTGACAGTGTGTAGGAGGTTTTCCTGGTTTAGGAAGCGCAGAAATGTGCACTAGAAGCATCGAGCTGGGGAAGGTCCCTTTCTCACTGCAAGAGTTAAACACTTGTAACATACGAGGAGACAGGATCTCAGCAAACCTCTTGTAATAGGTGAAGCCATCTGGGCCTGGGGCCATGTGAGCAGGGAGTTCTTTAATCTGAGATCGAATCTCCTCAACAAAGAGCAGAGCTGCAAGAGTCTTCACCTGTGCAGGAGTCAGACATGTCAAGATCATTCTGTCTAAAAAACCAGAAATGTCGACTCTGGAAGGTTGAGAGACCCATCAACAGAAAAGTTATATAAAGCAGCATAGTATTTGGCAAAGGCGTCAGGGATATCGGCCGGATTCATTACTTTCTCACCTGAGGGTGAAAAATATAAGGAAGGCTCTTCTTTGCCTCCTGCTTCTTTACTCTACTAGCTAAACAGGCACCCACCTTATTGCTCAGGGTGTAGTAGCATTGCTTCACTTTATCTAACATTAATTGGATGTGATATAATTGGATCGTGGACATCTTCTGTTTAAGCGCTGCCATTTGATCAAGTTGGGGTGCTGTGGGTTTCCTCTTGATGCCAGGGCTATAAAATGCCCTCTGATAACCGCTTTATGAGCTTCCCAGAGAGTCTCCGGGGAGCTGTCCTCGGTCTGATTGAGAGCGAAATACTCAAACAAGCACTTCTGTATATTTACAGAATTGTTCGGATTAGCCAACAATTGGTCATTCAGCTGCCAGTGACCAGAACCAGCATGAAAAAAACGCTCCACAATGTCAAGCAGTAAAGGCGCATGGTCAGACCACTGGATTGACCCAATCTTACAGCTCTGGACCCTCTGAAGTACTGATTTGTCTGCCCAAAAGTAATCAAGACGGGAGAAGGAGGAGTGCACCTGGGAGTAAAATGTATAATCCCTACCTGTTACGTTCAATACTCGCCACACATCTAAAGAATTCTCTTCCCTAAAAGCCTGCGACATTATTCCACACTGCACAAGTAAAGATCTCAAGTACTTCCCTACCGGTTTAGAAGAAGTGTCCAGAGATGGATCTGAAACCACATTACGATCCCCACAAATAATAAAGGAACCTCTAATCCAGGGAGAAACTTTAGACAAAGTGGATTGTACAAATTGAGCAGAATTAGTTAGGGGCATAGATGTTAAGGAGGCTATACAGAACATTGTTAATAGTAAGGACCAATACAAGATATCTACCTCTGGGGTCTTTCTTAACCTGATGTAATTGTATAGCCAGGGAACTGTGAAACCAAACTGACACCCCCCACTCGTTTCGTGGGTGCAGTGGAGTGGTACGCCACAGGATAGTGGCGCATGAGTGCTAACGGGATCTTGCCAGCAGCGAAATGTGTCTCCTGAATACAGAGAATGTGTGCCTTTTGTCTAGACGCCTCCTGTAAAAGTAGGCAACGTTTGTGAGGGGTATTAAGACCCTTCACGTTCATCGATAAAATCTTAAGGCTCATTGTCTACAAATGGAGAGATCCATGCATGAAGGGCGTTATAATCACTACCACACAGGAAGAAAGGTCCCATTGGCAAAAGCCTCGGGTGGGAAACTTCATACCTTGAATAAGTGAAATACATAGACTCCAGGAGTGCAAGCCATGTCGGTGCCCAATTAGATGACCAAAACTGCCCACATCTACCATACCCAGGCAATAGACATACAATAAGAAAGGGAAAAAAAGGGTAGGGAAGGATCTAAGGGCAGGGGGGAAAGGATAAAACCAAAGAAGGCCCAGACAAAGAAAAGAGAGGGAGAAGAAAAGAAGAGAAAAAGAGAAGCACAAGTAATAGAAAGCTGCCCACTAAGGCAGAATAGGAAATGTGCAACCTGCCACAATGATAACAACATAACAATTCTTAGAAGCAGAAACCTGATACCCAGATGAGTAGGGGGTGCAAAAGGGAGCTCTCAATACCGGCAATACCGTCCAAAGAGAAAGTTCCCGAGCGCCGGGGTCAAAGACTGGAAAACCCACAATTTGAATTATAAGACTAGACATTGGGTGGAAAGTATGCACCCAAAAAATCTAGTTAAGTATTTTGAGTATATCCACTGGGGTAGGGAGTGGATCACACATTCCATAGGGTCTGGCTCACTTATACATGATCGCAAATATGGCAACAGGAGGTAACACTCATCTCCAGAATCAAGTGGGTATGAACTCTGTGCTGCCAGCAATGAAAGCTGAGTATAGTGTTCGCATAATAACATACATAATGTCACGGTTCCCAGAGAAGTTCAGGAGTCAGTACAGTATAGTTAAATGTAATTTATTAATAGTAGTGGTAGGCAAATATATACAAAGAAACAAGCAGAGGGTTACAAGCCAGCGAGCACAGTTATCAGAAATAATAGGCTGCCAAGCTTGACCACAATGCTAGAGACTAGGCCTCAGCCACTGGTAGTCTCTACCGGATTCAGGAACAGAACAGGACCAGGAACTGGGTCAGGAACACTAACAAAGGATCTTGATCTGAAGTAGGAGATGTACCGACACACGCCTGCCGTCAGTAAGGAGAGAACTCTGACTCAGCCTGCAGTCAGAGAGGAAGTAGATAACTGACTCAAGCCTAGAGTCAGCATCAGAGCTGATCTACTAGAGCCCCTGGTCCACACTAGGTTGGGTGTCTGCTAGGTAAAGGGAGCAATTGTAAGAGTAGTCAGACAGAGCCACAAGTCAGCAACAGAGGGGGTAGTCAGACAAGCCAGGTCATGCACAGTTCAGGTAGTCAGCCAGAACCAAAGGTCTGCACTAGGTTGGATGTCCACTAATAGGGATACGCAAAGGAATAGTCAGAAAGAGCCACAGGTCAGCACCGGGTTGGATGGAAGACTAGCCAGGTCATACACAGAGCCCAAGGTAAGAGAACTGCTAAGCACAACAACGCAAGGGCAACTGAGTCAGGACTCAGTCTGCCTTTTAAACCCCTACACAGGAAATAGGTAGGAGGAGCAGCTCAGAGGGAGGAAGTAGGAGGAAGAAGGTAGGAGGAGACTACAGGAAGCAAACACATAAAACAGAGGCCTGCTGCATGCTTGAAGCCTGGTGCCTATAGATGACGCTGAAACTAAGGTAAGCTGTAACACATAATAATCAACCT
Source organism: Rhinophrynus dorsalis (assembly GCA_037306005.1). Taxonomy (NCBI): domain Eukaryota; kingdom Metazoa; phylum Chordata; class Amphibia; order Anura; family Rhinophrynidae; genus Rhinophrynus; species Rhinophrynus dorsalis. Next base: position 119,372,180 of record CM074722.1, read on the forward strand.
TGCATATTTTAATTGTATCTTATTCTGCCTAACGTTGCAGTGTAAAAGCAGAGAGATCAGCAAATAAATGGATATGCGAGAATTGGGCCGGCAGTGGATCTTGCTGTCTGCCTATACGTAGTATTTCCTCCTTCAGGTGGTAGATGTGCAGACGCAGGATAACATTTCTAACCGTCTCAATGGGTAGGTTCCTCGGCCGAGGTAAGCGATGTATCCTGTCCACAGGCAGGTCATGTTCTGAAAGATCAGGTAAGAGACTCAAAAAGAACTCCTGGGCCCACGCTGTCAGGTTATCTGGGCCTACGTCCTCAGAAATTCCTCGAATCCTTATGTTATTTCTGCGTAACCGGTCCTCTAGGTCACAGAGCTTCTCTCTCAAGGATTGAACCTCTTGCTTCAATGCCGTGTGGCTGTCTGCTAGGCCACTATAGGAATCTATCACTTCATCCACCTTTGTTTCCAGTCATGCAGTACGTTCCCCCACTTCCTTAATATCCTTTCTCAGATCGTTGGCCACACTCTTCAACTCCCCTTTAATTTGCGATCTTAGAGTAGACAAAAGGGCCTTTATCTCCCGTACTGAAGTATTACCCCCTGTCCATATCCGACGCTACCTCTGCATCTGAATCCACACGGGCGCCATTTTGAGAATGTGGCCCTGATGCTTTCTGAGATCTCTTCCGCTCCTTAGGAGTGAGATATTTATGCATCTGCTCCTAATGTCGCTTGTTCTTTTGGCTCGACATCTCTCCTTCACAGAAATGAAATATTCTGGGTTTTTTGAGGCGTATTGTAGCCTGAAATACCCCGACGCGAACGGGAGATCCCCCTCTATGCTGCCATTCACTTTGTGCTCTCGGACACACACCCCTGCTTTCCTACTTTTTGAAAGTATTGTGGATGGCTGTCATGTAGCCAATAATTTCAGGTAAACATATGGGACATACGATACAGTAAACATTTTTTAGGAAACCCCATATGTTATATAGTCGTTCTTGCAGAGTAAAAACAAGGGTACTGCCACTGCTGTCACCTGTTTTATTGAAACATTATAACCATTCAAATTGTCAGGCAGTGAGTGACAGTGTGATTACTTCCTGAAAATTCAAATTCAGGAATGACAGTTTCTGTTACATTCTGAGCCTGTGACTCACCTTCCCTATAGAACGCAACAGAATAGCTATTTGAAATCTGTAAAAACTTTGGAAATATGTATCTTTCAGCAGTGTGGTGCCTTTGTGTTTTTCTCAGCAGAAAAAGCCCTACAGTATTTTTTTTTCATGAAAAAGTTTTCGGATCCTATAATAGACAGCTTTAGTTGAGATTCCCGGGACAGGCTTCCAAACATAGAAACTGTGCCAGAAAAACTGGGACAATACATATTTTCAGGGTGACACTTTTTTATTAAATTGACTGAGTCGTTGACTGATCCACCTGTGCTCACAAGGAGAAATGAAAACATGTACAGTTAACGGCACTTGACATAGACTTCCAGTGTGCTAACTCAGAATTCTATTCACAGGAAAGTGTGTGTGGTGGTTGAGAAGAGATGCAAAAATACAGAGTTTTGTCAATGGCTCATATTTCATAATCCGTTCACTGCCCACTTAATCACCTTAGGACATTTATGAATGACTGAGCGTTTCATTAAAGAGATAGTAATACTTAATATGTAAACAAATATAAATATTGTAGTAGTAAAATAATAAAATAAGGGTACTCCCACTGTGAAGAGCTAGTTTATTCAAAAGTCATTGCAGCTCAAACTTGATATTTTTGGTGCAGTATGTCAATGGCCTGAAATTGTAAAATGGTGCTGTTGCTACACCATACTATGGACAGCTTTAGTCAGTTCAACATAAACCTCCATAGGATGGTGTAGCAACAGCGCCACTGTAACATTTTAGGCCACTGACATACTACACCTAAAAATTTCAAGTTTGAACTGCAATAACTTGAATAAAACAACACTCAGCAGTGAGAGTACCATTGTTTTCTCAGGAGGCTAAACCCAATAATGTGTAGAATTTTCCTTATTAAATGTTACTATCCCTTTAACTTGTGTATGCTATTAAATGAAATTCTGGGGAGATAAGCAAAAGAGATACATTTTGTTATTGATTATTCGTTATTGATGCATGGTCAAGCATATGTCCCTGGCTGGCAAATGCCAGTGAAAGAAATTCAGGGAAAATATGAGAAAAGAGGACTTTTGGGTAATTGCGAGTTTCCCTTGAGTTCACTAGCAAGGGAATTACTGGGGAAATAAATAAAGAAGTTGGACCTTCTGTTCTCATAAACAGACACAGCACAAGATCTACCCATTGGTAAACATAGGACATGTTAGATAGATCCCAGAGGATGGAAACAGACTATTTCTGTGATGCATTCTTATGCTTGCTGAATGATAAACAAGACAATACAGAACTTGATAAATATTCATGCGTATACATTAGCCCTTTGATACCTGGACCCCTATAGTTTGAGAATGAAACCTCTCCAGGGACTAAAAGCTCAAACATTCCTGTGTTATCCAATGGGGCCAACTTTTCAAAATATCTGTAAAAGAGGCTGTACAGAATAACAAGAATTGAGGATGTTTTACTAGCTTTAAAATATGGGGCCATATGCAATAAACAATAGAGGAGAAAAAAATCCCCAATGATTTGATTTGAGCTGTTAACCCCTTGAATTGCATATATAGAGAGATATTGCTGTGCAATGTGTTGGAGACCACTAGAACATTCCTGGGGTGTAAAACCCAATTTAAAGGGAATTTATACACCTTGAAATGAATGGCACTTAAAGGGGAACTTTCACCTCCGGAAAATTTTTTACCAGATGATTCAACAGTTAAAGTGATAGTAATACTTAACATTCAATAGATTTAGTTCTGTAGATACTTAAAAGATAAATTAATTGCGCCATTTCTTATCTCCCAGACCTTTATGGTTTGGGAGATATCAGTCTGCAAAGTTACCCCTTCCCTCCCCTTGTGCTGGTGTCAGCTTTCAAAGTTATAGATGGAGATTGTACTCCATAGACTGTCCTGCGGCTCTTCAGCAGAGCTGTGATCACGGTAGTCACAAAGAAATACTTCATTTGAACAGTCTACAACGTGTGCCTGGTTTGCAAGCACACATTTTAGACCGTTCTTTGTAACCACCGCAATCACGGCTCTGCTGAAGAGCCACAAGACAGTCTATGGAGTACAATCTCCATCTGTAACTTTGAAAGCCGACACCAGCACAAGGGGAGGGAAGGGGGAACTTTGCAGACTAATATCTCCCATACCATAAAGGTTTGGGAGATCAGAAACGGAGCAATTAATTTATTTTTTAAGTACCTATAGAACTAAATCTATTGAATGTTAAGTATTACTATCACTTTAAGCAGTGTTAGGAAAGGTGCTTCTTATTTTTTATTTTTACATCCTTTGTAAGATATTTGATGTCCAAGCCGTATTCTATGACACTGTGTATCTTCAGCACAGCTCTCAGGACTTCCCAGCGCTAGTTCATTCTCCTCCCACCTCCCTCCCAGCTGCCCCAGGGAGCGAGTTCACGCTTCACTCCTAACATTACAGCAACAAGAGATTAGCATTATACAGAGGTTGCAACCTCAGTATAATGCTAATCGCATACTAGAAGGACATTTGAACCCTTTGAGTGCTAAGGGGTCCTCAACACATTGCTCTGCAATGCATTGCGTACCCCTCTGGCAATCAAAGGGTTAAAGGGCCATAAAAAAAATGGGGCAAACCATTTGCACAAAAGGAGAGAACTAAAAATTCCCATTGATTTAAATGGGAATTTAAACCCCTTGAATGCCTCCAAAGCATGTGATGGAGACCTCTCTAGCACTCAAGGGGTTACAGTCCCCATTTCAATCAATGGGATATTTTGCAATGTTTAGTTCTCCCCTATAGTGAAAATGGTTTACCCCAGAACACCTCCACTTTTCTTTTGAACATTCATCCATTAGAATACGCCTTTCCTACATCAGTCAGATGTTTAATGTTTCTGTATGTGAACTCTGCTGTAGTCTGTTACTGAATGGGGACCAATTACCAGCTTGAAAAGGTGTCAGTGTCACATTAGACTCATTGGCAGGGCTCACTATGGCTATCTTCATATTAATATTATTTATTTGTGGAGTTGTAAACTAAGAACTTATGGGGTGGTCAGCAAATGTAGACAATTGCGACAATAAATAAATATGCCTTACTGCTGTATGAAGCACTTCTACCTTCTTTATGTGAATGCTTCTGGTAAAAGGGAAGTTACACTTACAATAATCACATATCCCTTTAAAGAATAGTAATAGATGGATAAAAGTGCAGCTCTGACTGATCCTCCTATTACGCTGGTCATGTAGCTCTGTATTTCAATATTTTACAAGAGTAATTCAATTCTAAAGGATCCCCCTCCAGACCCTTTTGGCTACTCTAAGCTGCCTTCCCTCAGATGTGGAATTCAGTCCTGGGACCGGACAGCACATAGCGAGGGACAATCTTCATCCACTGAGTATAAGGAAAACCCTTCCCCCTTGACGAAGGAGGGCAAGATTTTCCTCATGCTGAATGAAGACTGTCCCTTGCTGTGCTCCATCCGGCCAGCACTGAGAGGCAGTGTGACGTAGGTGAAAGAGGAGGGAGGGGGATCCTTTAGAAATTAATTAATCTTGAACTACAAAATGTAAAATATTGAAACACAGCACTACATGACCAACGTTATAGGAGTATCAATAGGAACTGCATTTTTATTCATCTATTACTATCCCTAAATTAGGAATCCTTATGAAAACTTCATTATGCAGGACTGCAGAGTAATCAGTGATGTAAAGGGATATATGGTCACCATAGTAACTCCTCCTAATAATAACCCACATTTACCTAATATTGGCCATAAAATCCTAATGGTCTCTATGAATTTTGCCATTGTGCCTTTCTTCAAGAGGTAACATCTTCAGATAGTCCTGTATGTCCTGTCCATGGAGGCAGACATTTCAGGTGCTGGCAGTTTTCTCAAAGTGAAGAAGGCAGAGCGCGTGAGCCTATATAGCTGTAACCCTTTAAGTACCAGAGGGTTGTGCAACTCATTGTGAAGCGATGCATATCCCACTTCTCTGGTTCTTATGATTACCATGCGCAGTGGGCGGAGATTTTGTCCTGTGTTCCTGCTAGCAATTATCATGTCCACCTCCATGGACCTGACATCCTGGACTACGTGCAGATATTACCTCTTGAACAATGGCACAAGGACAAAGGGGTATGCAATGCATTGCTTTGCTTACCCCTCTGGCACTCAAACGGTTAACCACATTACGAGCTACTTAAGCTACTTATTTCCATAGGTAGAGTTTCCCTTTAAGTTAATGCTATTTTGTGCCTTTTTATTTGTCCTCTGTGGTGCCACTGGTTTGCCCCAGAATTGCTCTTCTTTAACTTACTGAATATGGCCCTTAGAACTCTGAATACCTTCCAACGTTTTATATGGGCACAGAGGGACACTAGTTTTAGGTGGTGTTACTGGGGTCGTGGCTGGTGGGCGGGGCCTTACCACAAATTTTAGGCTATTTAATGACCTATTTACACCTCTTTCTGTAAATGAATACATTATTTAGAGCAAGACCTGAGTATTTTATTTACACAGACTAATTTATAAACACATTTATTGAAGTTTTAACAAACATTAATTAGAATTTTATAGCTGTGGAGCAATGTGACACACTTATATATACACACCACATAGTCTGGTCTAATAAAGAGGGACACCAGCAAGCGGAAGAGGAACAGAGGGATTTGGGTCTCAAAGAGAGACTGTCCCAAATAAAGAGGGACAATTGGGAGGTATGAATGTGTTTTCATACAAGTTACTGGTTGGAAGGTACACTAGGGTACACTGGGGTAACTGGCCATTGGAGAACCCCACAAAAACATTTTTGGGACCCCTAAACACAAAAATATTTTCACAAATGCATAAATAGGAACTATTATAGGACCTGGGTGGGCTGATGAGGGCCCCATGGGTGCTGGGCTTTTTGCACCCCTGTAGTAACGTTTCTGCTAGTGTATGATAGTTTGCACACTATAAATGTGTATGATTTGTCTTAGGGAAATACAAGATGTGTGCAATGTATGACAATGCATGGAAACAAGTTTAAGGAGAAAATATAATTCAAAGTATACAGAGAACGAATATGCCAGTTGAAAAATAAAAGTTACCTTAATCATAGGATAAGCAGTTATCTTGTACTGAGATGATAATCAGTTATGAAATGATAATATTAGACTATTACTCCTTACCACTCAAACTCTTTCCAGTGTTGGAACCAGAGTTGTGCAGTAACCAAAAACTCTCATATTTAAATCTGACGCACGCACGCATTCACGCACATATATGGGGCCCCCATTCACCACTCCTAATCAAATGGCAACTCCCTGGCATCACAAAGCTGAGGGGATATTTGGTAGGGAATTAAAGACTCCTCCACCTCAATAGGACTCCCCTCACCCTATATGCACAAATAATATGTTTATTTGATAGTGATACCTCCTCCTCCACTGGACAAGAGTTGCCACAATGCAGCAGATGGAAAAGTGGTATCATCCTGGGGTCAAACCAACTGCTCCATAGAGAACAAATGAAAAAATCTAATTCCTGTTGATTTGAATGAGAGTTTGACCCCTTTGCAATATGCTTAAGACCTACCTAGAACTCAATGAGTTAAAAGCCACAGTGCAGTTGGTTTGATCCAAATGCATTCCATTTTTTGGTATATCAGTCATGAACTCATTATTTTTAGTTAACCTCTCATTTGTTAGAGGGACAGTACACCTTTCTGCGTCATGTATGAGATCATTGAAAAATGTACCAAGTGCAATGTAATCCAGGCCTTAATACAGCCCTTAGTCCCTAAAGTGTGCAATGTAATCCAGGCCTTAATACAGCCCTTAGTCCCTAAAGTGTGCAATGTAATCCAGGCCTTAATACAGCCCTTAGTCCCTAAAGTGCACAATGTAATCAAAGTTTGTTACTTCACTTCTATGGGTAGGAAATTAGGCACAAAGGACGAGTAGGAGACCTAACGAAAGGACATGTTTTATATGAATTCAGATTCATGAAGGGGCTGATGCACTTAATGATGTTAGTTCTGCAATAAAACAAAGCTCTCCAGTTGCTATTATATGGACTCTCTTTATCAGTGTGAAAACTCACTTGAGAAAATGTTCCACCGAATAACAAAAATTGGAGCGATTCATCACACTGGACAGTTTATCACTGATTACTGCTCCTCCAATATCATTTTAACTGGCTGTAGTGGAGAATGAGCTAAAATTCCAGAAATTAAAATTACATGTAGGAGAGGCAGGAGGGGGTTTGGATTGCTCTTAACCCATTGAGTGCCAGAGGGGGTGTGCAGTGTTGAGCTCCACTCTGCCACTCAAAGGGTTAATTCCCCAAGACCCTGATAAATACCAGGCAAGAAACACAGAGCAGTGTTTCTCCATATTAATCCTCAGGGGCCAGGGTACACTGACACTGCAGGTATTCAGGATACCCCCTGCTGAGTAATCAGTGGTTCAGCCATGACTAATCTGTGCTTAATTAGAGATATCCTAAAAACATGCCCTGTTGGTGTGCCCTGAGCACTGCAACTGATCTACATTGAAATTCGTTTTCATGTTGATAAATATATCCTTGGTGTATGTGTGTTTAACCATTTAAGGACCAGAGGAGAGAGAGAAACACATTGCCAGGCAATGGGTTACATACCCCTTTGGCCCTTAAGGAGTTAAAGGATCAGCAAAATGTTATTATGAAAAATATATTTTACATGGTAGGGTCAAACCAATTCTTGGAATAACTTTATTCAAAAGTTATAACAGTCTGAACTGTTAAAAAGTGGTAGAGCTTTTATCTATCACATTCTGTGAAGAACTGTAGCCAGTGGCTCCCCTCTCACACAGAATACAACCGGATAACTGTCTAGACACCAGGTGTACTGTATGGGAACTGTCTGGACCCCAGGTGGCACTGTTAATGTAAAAACAGTTTAAACTGTAATGACTTTGAAACAAAGCATCTCCTAGTAATGGGCGTACCCCTTGTTTACTCAGGTGGGAAAGTTCTACAATTTGTTTGTTTTATATTCATAATACAATTTTTATAGTCCTTTAATCAGGAATTTCCACCACTTTGGTCCATTAGGGATCTTTTATAGCATGGGAGAAGGGCGGGTATCACCTAAGGTAAGGGAAGTCTCTCTAGTGAAATAAATGTTTGTGTTAAAGTTCAGACATCAAAAGCTACCAATGGGCCAGGATTTAAGGATTTCGTTGTCTGAGCACAGGTGGAACAAAATGAATGAGTCACTGATTAACTCCCCTGTGCTTAATCAGGGACATCCTTAAATCCTGGCCTGTTGGTGGCCCTTGTGAATAGAACTTGGACACCCCTGCTATAAGACATGGGTAGTCAATCTTTGGACATGCAGCTGATGGAGATCACAACTCCCATTATCCTCAATCAGCCAATGGATATCTGGGAATGATGGGATTTGTAGTCCCCAACAGCTAGAGGTACAAAGATTGACTACTCCTGTTTTAGAGCATAGCCTCTAAATAATATGAAAGGAATGAATAGTCATCTCTCACTGGGCAGACTTCTCAACATCTCCCATGACATCAGCAGCAGTAAAAGGCATGAGGGGGGCTGGGGGAACATTTTTGAACTTACCAGGTCTACTGGTGGGGGAGCTTTTTCAACTCCACTGGAGGATCTGGCAATGCCTACCAGCATCACTGTATGCATATGGGATGATGTCAGCAGAGGTCCTTTGGTTCAGTACACTCTACAGGGAAATTCAGGTTTGTGAAAGGATACAAGGATTAGTTCATATCTTAACCCCCCTCCTTCCTACAGACTTGAGGCTAACTTTGTTGTAAATAAGAGTCTCCCCAAACATGAAGGGTTTAATATCAGGTGATCATGCAATCACCTGACATTATATAAAATCTACTTCCCTATCCTTGATCTACTGTCCACTGGTAATCACAGATCCACATACTTCTTCCATAACCTTGATCCACTGGTAATAACAGAGCCACATATGCTGCTTCTCCAAATCAGAAAACCAAATACACTGCTTCCCCAAATCACAGAACCACATACACTGTTTCCCCAGACTTTATCCACTGTCCACTTGTAATCACCAGACCACATACACTGCTTCTCCATCCTTGTTCCACTGTCCACTGGTAATCACAGAGTCAAATCTACTGCTTCCCCATCCTTGATGCACTGCCCACAGTCCACATACACTGCCTCCACAGCCTTGATCTACTGTCCACTGGTAATCATAGGACCATGTACACTGCTGTCTTAACCCATTGAGTGCTAGAGGGGTGTGGAACGCATTGCAACGCAATGCGTTCCATACCCCTCTTGCACTCAAAGGGTTAACCTTGATCTGCTGTCCACTGATAATTAAAGCACCACTTACATTGTTTCCCTAGATTTAATCCTCTGTCCACTGATAATCACAGAACCACCTACACTGCTTCCCCAGCTTTGTCCTACTACCTAATAGTAATCACAGAATCACATACACTGCTTCTCTAGACTTGATCCATTGTGCTCTATCCACTGTTCACATATAATGCATCCCAGACTTGATTCATTGTCTGCTGGTAATAACTGAGCGACCTATGCTTGGGGCTTAGCTGGAAATGGCTTCAAAGGGATTTTGGTTATTTGCCTTCCTCTGGATCAAAAGGGGTGATATGGTATGGGCTAAACTCAGGGCCGGATTTGTCAATAGGCAGACAAGGCACTTGCCTAGGGCGCCCAATTTTCAGGGGTGCCTGGCAATGGCTCTGTCACACCCACCATTCTGCGCACTTTATGGCCTTAGGGTGCATAATATTATTAATGATAATGTTGTGCCACGCTGTCACATTTTAAATTGAAAATAATTATGCTGAATGCTGTGCTCGCTCGCCCTCACCATGTGCCTGTGAGGGCGCTTATAAGTACAGACAGTATGTTCTGGTTCGGTGCCTTGTACCTGGGCTGCTCCACCTGAGCCATCCCACGTGACACAGTGCTGCGCCCGTGGCTGCGTGCCACTGCCTCCATGCTCATTCATCCCCTAGCCGGCATCTACTGTGATGTCACAACGCTGCAACGCACGTAGTCAAAGGCAGCGGCATGGGTGCATGAAAGAAACAGGAACCAGCCTATGCCATAGATTTGTTGGCTAAGCATTGCTGGTGGAAGCATGGTGGTTGGTGGGACCACAAGTGCTTGGAACCACAAGAGGGTGTGGTTCATGGAGGGTGTTGTGTCTAGGGGCACCTGAGATGGAAATCCAGCCATGGCTAAACTTGATGGAAACATATTTTTTTCAGCCTCATAAACTATGTTTCTATGTTTGTTATGTTACTATGTGACTTTGTCACTGTTTCCCAATACTTTATCCACTGTCCGCTGGTAATCACAGGACCATGTACACTGGATCCCTAACCTTGATCCACTTATCACTGGTAATCACAGAATCACATATGCTGCTTACCCAGGCTTGATCCACTGCCCCCTGGTAATCACAGAACAACATACACTGCTTTCCCAGACTTGTTCTACTGTCCACTGGTAATCACAGGACCAAATATACTGTTTCCCCAGTCTTTATTGGAGGGGGGAACCAGCAAGAAAGACTTCAATGTCCTCCCTGCTAAATGAAAAATATGCATCCATAGCTTAGCATAGAAGCCAGTGACGTCCCCAGCATACTGTTCTGGCTTTTACCATTACCATACCCCCTTCTGATCTCATTGGGGTCAGCATAACATGATGAGGTGACTGATTTCTTAGAAAAATTAAATGCTTCTATATCTACATATACTATGTGTTGTTTTTTTTGCTCCTGGTACTGTATCTAAAACTATACCAATGGGGTTCCATTTGCTCAGGCTGAGAGTAGGTGCTAACTAAAGTAGGAAAGTTAATGGTTTTGAAATATTTTGGTGTCCCTGAAGTAGTGAAAACTGATAATATGCATTTCTACCCCTATGCTAGTGTACACAAACATTTCAAGATGATGTAGCTATTGGAAAAAAGACAAGTGACCCACCATTTAATGGATCTGGTTCTTGTTCCAAAATTATATGCCTTGTCTACCTTTTCTGTATATCTGAATTTGCTTTGGCCATTTTCTTCAAAAGAGAAGAGTTACTGTCACAGTGCAGTGCACCTGTCTGGCTCCCCCTACAGTATGGCACCCCATGCCAATGTTAGGCCATTTTTCTTGGCCTTGCAATAGGTGTTGTAAACATTTGAAAATTCTGTTGTTTTTAAATGCCTTAAAGGGGAACAGTCACCTCATCCAATTTTTTACCATAAGTTTATTTAATAAAGCAGTATTAGGAAAGCTGTTTTTTTTTGTTTGTTTGTTTTTTTCAATGTACATACTTTTAAAGATATTGCATCTTCAAGCTGGTGGTCAGCATAATACAGCACAGCTCTTCTTCACTTCCTAATTCTCCGCCCACCTCCCTCCCAGCTGCCCCAGGGAACACGTTCATGCTTCCCTTCGGTGTGGTGTGAATGGCTTCTATCGTTACATCAAGCTCCGGGTAGCATTATACTGAAATTGCAACTTGCATGCTTGCATGGCAGGATGCTGAAATTGGACTACGGAGGGGGAGAGGCAGCCATGGGTAAGGAGGGAGGGAAGAAGTTAACAAAATGACATTTTTTTAAATAAGATTTTTCTCTCATGTATAATACACCCCCCACTTCACATAAGGAGAAGAGGGGCAAAACTGTGCATTTTATATGCAAGATTTTACGGTATAAATAAAGTATATAGCTATATCTGTAGGTATCCTCTTGAAATGTGGCCCGCTATTGAGCAAGCAACAAAACGGTGCATTAAAAATGTCATCTGGTTGAAAAGGGTGACTTCTGATGTCGCAGGCTTAAGTGTCAAAAAACAAGGATGTCGTTTGCATAAGTGTTGAGTAGTTAAATAAAGATCCGACACTTGAAAAGGATACCTTCCTCTATGTTACTTGTTGTGCTAGATCATAACTTTCATCAAAAGATCTTTGAGCATCTTTCATCACAGTACCAGATATTCTGCAGTGTGAAATCGCTTCATACAATTTGGGAGTGTAGGGGCTAAGATGTTTCATTCAAGAATTGTAGAGTCTGCTAGGAGAAATGGAAAAAAAAGAGCGTGGCCTGCTGTACCCAGCAATGCCTCCCTGGAAGCTTGCACAAGTTCAATGCTGTGCTGGCGGCGCCTTAAAAATGTTGCAGCAGTTCAGGGAGCCGGTGTCTGACATGCGTAGAAGGAGAAAAGGGACTCCCTCGCATTGCACAGCACCAGTACAGTTAGATAGACGTGGATAGACAAAGACAGGCAGAGCCACAGTACCTGAGACATAGAGGTGTCAGTGGTCCGGCAGCTATAGCAGTGCACACAGAGCCAGCAACTCTCCCATTAACAGCATGTGATAATGGATCTCAGTGGGCTGGCAGCTACAACAGTGCACACAGAGCCAGCAACTCCCCCCATTAGCAGCATATGACGATGGATCTCAATGGTCCGACAGCTATATCAGTGCACACAGAGCCAGCAACTCCCCCCATTAGCAGCATATGACGATGGATCTCAGTGGTCCGACAGCATAGCAGTGCACACAGAGCCAGCAACTCTCTCTTTAGCAGCATGTGATGATGCAACCACACAGCACAGCAGAATGGGGGCTTGATACCATTACCAGGCGTTGTGTTTTTTTTAAGTCAGGTTTTGTTTTCCTATTACCCAGGTTGTTAAAACAAAACCAGCGGTAATTCTACGCACCTCCAGTAAAAAAAAAAAATAGCCCATAAAAAACAACTAAAAGCAACACGCAAATAGCATACTATTATGTACGGTCAGCATTACTGCATGTTTTGTGGTCACATTTTCTGCCTTTAATCCTGCACCTCAAAGTTGAGGCATAGACTCCACAATGGTTTTAAACCATCATCGTTTCAATGAAAGCAGCGCAGATTACATACACATATGCCCTCCAGTGGCATAACAATCTGCATGTTGCCTTCAATCTCCTACCTCCCTGGTGGTCCAGTGGCATGGCAGGAGAGGTCTGTGCCACCTTTGGCACAGACCTTTCTACAGCTTGAGCTCCCGTGCATCGTCAGGTCCCTCTTCCGGGTCTTGGTCCCCTGCTGCCAGCTCCTTTTGCTGGTCCCCGGCTCTCTGACACAGACACTGCCATTGGAAGATGAAAAAAGGGAATTAGTTCAGTGGCGTAACTAGAAGCCACCGGGCCCTGGTGCAGAAATTGCCGCCCCACCATCTTCACATTGCCCCATGTCCATCTCCTACCTCCATCACCCGCTCCCGTGCGGTTCTCAGTTATGCAGAGCACTGGGAGATGATGTCATCTCACCCAAGCCACTCACACTAGCTTCCAAACAAGAGTCGATACCACACGGGTCCCTATCCTCCGTTTGAGTGACACTTCCTCAGCAAGTTTTCAACAACTTCAGTCTTGTGCTTTTTATTACCACTGTGTACCAATAAATTTGGCAATTTCATCTATCTATCTTGTTTTTGGTCTTCTTCTTGGACGTTTAGTATCCTGTGGAATCCATTCCACAATTTGATTGGTCCATATACTTGCTGTGTGGCCTGCCCTCTTTCAGTTTAGATGCTTCATTCTTTGACCTTTGTTTACTGACAAAGCCATGAACACATTTTTCGGCCTCTTTTTTTCTTATGTTAAGAATTCTATGCTCCATACTTCTTTGTGTAACCTTACATTTTTGTATGGCTTTGTCATTCAGTGTCCATATTTCTCAGCCATAGATAAAAATTGGGAGAACACACTGGTCATAAACATTTCACTTGGGGCAGAGTGGTAAATTGCGTTAAAGGGATAGTAATGTTTCACAATAAAAGCAGCTCCTATTAATCTTCATAGTATTTGGGCCATGGAGAGTGTTATTTCAATAGTGTACGAGTTGTAGTTTAATAGTAATTGAATGATAAAGTGTCCCCCTCCCTCCCCTTTTACCTATTGTAAGCCACCTACCCTCATATGGGGAATCTGGTACTGGGACCAGACAGCTCACAGCAAGGGACACTCTTCTTACTGAGAGCATAAGGAAAACCCTGCCCCCCTTGACAGGTTTTTCAGGTTTTTCCTTATGCTCACTGAAGATTGTCTCTCTCTGCGATCCATCTGGACAGTCTTGCTGCTCTGTTGTTATATCAATAAAAGGGGTGGGAGGGGGGTACTTTATCATTAAATTACTTTTGAACTACGACTCTGACAGTATTGAAATAACACTCTCCATGGCCCAAATACTATGAAGATTAATTGGAGCTGCTTTTATTGTGAAACATTACTATCCATTTAAAGGCAGTACTACTAAGTTTTCCAAATGTTTGTTATCCCAATTTTATTTGTAGCTCAATTTCTGTTATGGTGTTTCCATCTGTTGACAAATCCAGCCCAAGTAAACATACGTGTCCACTTCTTTTAGTTCCTGTCCTACTGTGATTTTCCTTGGTATGGTAAATTTGTTAAACATGACTTGCGTTTTGTTGATATTCATCTTCAGATCAACATTTTTGCTTTCCTGTTGTAGCTCTTCAATGCATTCATGCAGTTATTCAGGGCTATTGGCAAAGAGTATGATATTGTCTGCAAAATGTAAGTGATGTAGGTAATCTCCACTAGTCTTAAATCCTCTTTTGTCCCAATTTAGTTTGTGGAAATTTTCTTCTAAACATCAAGCAGAAAATATTTTTCATGAGTTTGTGTCTCCTTGTTCGATGCCTTTTTCTATGTTGATCTGGACTTTATCATTGTTGACATGTATTGATGCAGCTGCATTTCCATATATTGATTGTAGGATATTGATGTAAGCTCTATCTATTCCTTGGTTGATCAGTTTATCTATTATTGCTTGCTTTTTCATTGAGTCAAAGGCCTTTTTGTAGTTATTGCTGGTCTATTACTTGTTGCACTGTGCATATCTATTGTACTGAAACCACTCCTGAAGCCTTTAGGTTGTACTGCATTAATTATGTGTCCATTCTTCTTGAAAGTACAGCATTATTACCTTTTTAGTGCAGTAGGATGACTTCTGCATTTTTCCATGTTTCAGGCACTTTGCCAAGTAGTAGCCATGTTGAAAATAGTTTAGCTAGGACTTTGAATAAGGGTTGACCTCAGGCGTTCAATATTTCAATAGTGACTTTATCAGGTCCACCTGCTTTGTCATTTTTCATTAATTTTATTGCAGCTTCTTATTCTTCTACCAAACCTTCTGGCATAGCTTGAGCCTCTGGCACTCCATTTAGTTGTTGTCCTTAACCCCTTAAGGACCAGCGGTCCCGGTGTGTGTGGTCCTTTAAGGACCAGATAGGAAAGTTTGACGTGCCGTCTCACGTGACTGATCACGTGTGCCATCACACCGAACGGGGGACTGAAAGAGATCGCTCTGGTCTTGGAGCGATAAACTTCAGTCCCCGGTATTACTCACCGCGCTCCTGCAGGAGTGCAGTGAGTAAAAGTACGTGACGTACCAGGACCATCACTGGTCCTTAAGTGCCGGACCAGTGTGACAGTCCTGCCACGTCAATGGTCCTTAAGGGTCCTTATAAAGATTTGAATAAAGTTCTTTCACTCGATTTAGTATTTGTTGTTGAGTATTTACTGTTGAACCATCTTCAAGCTTTAATGCAAACATTTGTTTCCTATGTGTAGCCACTTTTAATTTTGCTTTCTTTAGCCCTTGATTTTCTTCCAGTGTTTTTGATAATCTCAACATTGAACTTGTTTGTTTCTTCTTTTATTTACTTCCTTATGGTGTTGCACATTTCTACATATTCTACCCTGTTTCTAATATTACTGTTTTTGCTCTCACCAGACGATGGTTACTTCTAATGTTACAACTGAGCATTCAGTGAATATTGTTTTATTATTTGCAAGTATGAAGTTGATTTCACTTACCATTAGGGCTTTTCCTTGTTGTTTTCCTCTGGGACTTTTTCCTGATGTACAAATTTTGTCCTTCTACAAATTCAGTCAGCAGATTTCTTCTGCTGTCTCTTTTTCCAGTTTCATGATGATTTTTCACCATTTTGGATCTTGCCATTCTTGCGTCTAAGTCTCCCATTATAAATTTGCAGTGGTAATTGTCCTGTTTGTAGAAGTATGACAAATCACCATAAAACTTCATCATCACTATGGCTACTTGTAGTGGCATAAACGTGAATGATTTGAAGAACATAGCAACTGTTTAGATTGATAGCACACG
The DNA here is from genome assembly GCA_037306005.1 of Rhinophrynus dorsalis. Classification (NCBI taxonomy): domain Eukaryota; kingdom Metazoa; phylum Chordata; class Amphibia; order Anura; family Rhinophrynidae; genus Rhinophrynus; species Rhinophrynus dorsalis. Next base: position 119,388,526 of record CM074722.1, read on the forward strand.
ATGAAATTCTTTTAGAAATATTTTCTACTTTTACAATGGAGTTTACCAATCATGTCTTAATCAATATTCTGATTCTTCCACATATTCATTGGTTTCTTTATAATATAGCCAGTGTCGATCTTCTAATTTGACTAATTCTTCATCTTTTTTTTATAGTCTTCCATAAGCTGATGATCTCCCATTTGATGTTATTCAGTTCATGTACTAGTTCCATCAGTTGTGAACCCATACTCATAGATTGAATGCAAAGTGTTTCAATGTCTAAAGACCAAAGGCAGCCTGACAGAACCCAGTGCTTCTTAGCTCCCAGTGCCATTGAGCTGGTCTTCCCGCTGTCATATGAAGTACTCTCAAGAATCCATGGATGGGGGGGCATTTCTTTCGTTGTGAAGCCATGTTGAGGGACTGGATGTCAAGGAGTGAATATGGAATAACGACACTGACAAGTACAGATACAGTAAAATCACATCTTTATTAAAAATAAGAACAGATAAGATATGGTCAGTACTTCCCCAACCCTCACAAGACCAATTGTGGAGACAGTGCACAAGCACTTCCCCAACCGTCACAGGACCAGGTGTGGAGACAAAACACAATCCACTGACGGAACAGGAACTGATCCCAATCTGACTAAGGAATGGGAAGGCAGCAAGGATAGCAGTAGCTACTAGTGCATGTAAAGTGGAATTGCCCCATCAAAAATAAGAAATGCTCCCCTAGAATGATAGGGTACACCAAGGTAATAGACTCGGATACCCTAGAACACTATGGTAAACCGACAGGAAATGGCGACTAGAATTCCCCAGAATGCTAGGGTAGCTACAGGCAACGGTGACTCAAATCCCTCGTACACTAGGATGCACCCAAAGGCACAAACCGTCGGTATCATAGGTAGGATAGGCAGAGACAAAGTCCGGAGCAGCGGGAGGATACTGAGCACAGCTTGTACCAGAGAGGTCAGCTAGAGCACGGTCTAGCATAGGAGCAGAGTCAGTCAGACCAAGGGTCAGAAACGTATCGGATATTCAGCCGGAGCCGGAGTCAGCACAGAGCAGTTAGTCAGCCAAGCCAAGGTCAGTACCGTGTCGGATAGTCGGCCGGAGCCAGGGTCAGCACAGAACAGTAGTCAGCCAAGCTAAGGTCGGTACTGTATTGGATAGTCAGGGTTGTCAGATGGAGCCAAGGGTCAGACCGGAGCGGAAGGCAACAAGTCAGGGATCGAATGTAGCCGGAGTCAAACGTAGCCAGAGGTCATACATGGATCAAAGCATAGGAAATAATCACAAGAGCTAGTGCACAGGTACACCATGAAAAGGGCAAAGGAGTACTGGCAGAATGAGGCCTATAAGGCCTAGCAAGTAGACAGAGACTAACTCTGGCAACTACCACAGGTCTATAAGAATAGTGTACGCACATAAGCGCAATGTCTCCTGTAAACCGCAACAGCGCTCCCGGAGGGCAATCACAGGCTCTGTGATCCTGGACTGTAATCTGCCATGCTGGTCCAGTGCGGGTTGGGAGATTTTGGATCAATTTAGTCTGGTGTCTTAGCTTTGAACTGTCCACTTTGGTTGATCCTGTCAGGACTAAATGCTTCAGATGGCTTCATTGACACATGCATACAATAAGGTATTGACTAGTGTTGAGCGAGCATGCTCGGCCGATGCTCGGATCGGCTCGAGCATCGCTCTGCTCGGCACATGGCGGTACTCGTACGACTACCGCATGTGCTCGCCCGCCATGTTCGGGTCTCCTCCCCGCACGTTTTGCGGCTGCTGCGCAGCCAATAAACGTGCAGGGAGGCTCTGACATCGGTGTAATGCCAGCAGCCATGTTGGCTGCTGGCATTATACTGATTGGCTGGCCAGAACCCGTGGTCGGGTGCTGTATAGCACCTGACCAGCGAGTTCGGCTCAGTCTTAGCCAGGGAGAGATGAGGATAGGAAGGGAAAGTCAGTGTAGGGAGAAAAAAAGCAAAATTGTGAAAAAAAAAGAACCAAAAGTCCTTTTTAGGAGTACTGTGTGTGGGGGCAGCAGGTTATTTTGTGTGGGGGGAAAAAAACATATATTCTGTTTAGTGTGCAAAGTTGCAGATTAGAGCACATTCTGTTTAGTGTGCAAAGTTGCAGATTAGAGCACATTCTGTTTAGTGTGCAAAGTTGCAGATTAGAGCACATTCTGTTTAGTGTGCAAAGTTGCAGATTAGAGCACATTCTGTTAAGTCTTCAAACTAAAATATCAAAGTCACATATTCCATTCAGTGTGCGTCGCCGCAGTTTAGCAGCACATTCTGTGTACTGGGCAGAGTTGCAGAATAGGAAGAAATACTGTTAAGTCTTCAAACTAAAATATCAAAGTCACATATTCCATTCAGTGTGCTTCGCCGCAGTTTAGCAGCACATTCTGTGTACTCTGCACAGTTGCAGAATAGGAAGAAATACTGTTAAGTCTTCAAACTAAAATTTCAAAGTCACATATTCCATTCAGTGTGCTTCGCCGCAGTTTAGCAGCACATTCTGTGTACTCTGCACAGTTGCAGAATAGGAAGAAATACTGTTAAGTCTTCAAACTAAAATTTCAAAGTCACATATTCCATTCAGTGTGCGTCGCCACAGTTTAGCAGCACATTCTGTGTACTGTGCAGAGTTGCAGAATAGGAAGAAATACTGTTAAGTCTTCAAACTAAAATATCAAAGTCACATATTCCATTCAGTGTGCTTCGCCGCAGTTTAGCAGCACATTCTGTGTACTGTGCAGAGTTGCAGAATAGGAAGAAATACTGTTAAGTCTTCAAACTAAAATATCAAAGTCACATATTCCATTCAGTGTGCTTCGCCGCAGTTTAGCAGCACATTCTGTGTACTCTGCACAGTTGCAGAATAGGAAGAAATACTGTTAAGTCTTCAAACTAAAATTTCAAAGTCACATATTCCATTCAGTGTGCGTCGCCGCAGTTTAGCAGCACATTCTGTGTACTGTGCAGAGTTGCAGAATAGGAAGAAATACTGTTAAGTTTTCAAACTCAAATATTAAAGTCACATATTCCATTCAGTGTGCGTCACCGCAGTTTAGCAGCCTATTCTGTGTACTCTGCACAGTTGCAGAATAGGAAGAAATACTGTTAAGTCTTCAAACTCAAATATTAAAGTCACATATTCCATTCAGTGTGCGTCACCGCAGTTTAGCAGCCTATTCTGTGTACTCTGCACAGTTGCAGAATAGGAAGAAATACTATTAAGTTTTCAAACTCAAATATTAAAGTCACATATTCCATTCAGTGTGCGTCACAGCAGTTTAGCAGCCTATTCTGTGTACTGTGCACAGTTGCAGAATAGGAAGAAATACTGTTAAGTCTTCAAACTCAAATAGTAAAGTCACATATTCCATTCAGTGTGCGTCACCGCAGTTTAGCAGCCTATTCTGTGTACTGTGCACAGTTGCAGAATAGGAAGAAATACTGTTAAGTCTTCAAACTCAAATATTAAAGTCACATATTCCATTCAGTGTGCGTCACCGCAGTTTAGCAGCCTATTCTGTGTACTGTGCACAGTTGCAGAATAGGAAGAAATACTGTTAAGTCTTCAAACTCAAATATTAAAGTCACATATTCCATTCAGTGTGCGTCACCGCAGTTTAGCAGCCTATTCTGTGTACTGTGCACAGTTGCAGAATAGGAAGAAATACTGTTAAGTTTTCAAACTCAAATATCAAAGTCACATATTCCGTGTAAGATGAAGAAGGCGGGTAAAAAGGGACGGGGAAGTGGACATGATCCTGATAGTTCAGGGCGCGGGCCAGGACGCGGAGAAACTGTGCCTGGTGCCAGAGCACAAGAAAGAAAGACATCCACCATACCTAGCTTCATGTCTAATTTTACAGGGCGTCGCAGGACATCACTCTCGAGGTCCGACCACTGCGAACAGGTGGTCGGTTGGATGTCAGCTGATACTGCTTCCAGTCGGTTAAGCACCACCCTGTCTTCCACCAAGTCCACTCTCAGTAGCCAAGAGTCTGGTCAACATAATCCTCACTCTGATCATCCTTCCTCCCACCACAGACGGTCTGGTCAAAGAAGTGATCCCACACTGGGATATAGTGATGAGCTCGTCTCATCACCAATCCTTCATTTGACCCTCTCTCCAAGCACGCTTGCAGAGGAACATGACATCTTGTGCCCTGATTCACAACCTCTAGAGGGTACCCAATCACAAGAAGATGACAGATGTGAACGGCATTTAAGGTCAAAGGAAGTAGTGGATGATGATGATGATGATGAGACACAGTTGCCTTTAAATCAACCACTATTACTGTCTCAAGACCTTGTTGAGGAGAATGTTATACAGTTGTCAATGACTGAGTATGTGGTGGGATCAAGACATGAGGAGGATGATCAGAGTGAGGAAGTGGAGGAGGACTTGGTGGACGATGAGGTGACTGACCCCACCTGGGAAGGTGTAGAGCCGAGCGATGACAGCAGTCCTGAGGGTGAGCCATCTGCAGCACCACAACAGGCTGGAAGAGGCAGTGGTGTGGCTACAGAAAGAAGGCGGACCGCACCAAACTGGCCCGCAAATGTTCCACGGAGCACCCCCTTGCGTAAATCTCCCTTGCCAAAGGGTAGGTGTTCCGCGGTATGGCGTTTTTTTAAGGAAAGTGCGGACGACAAAAGAATTGTAGTTTGCAACCTGTGCCACACCAGAATGAGCCGAGGCATGAACACTAGAAACCTCACCACCACCAGCATGATCCGACACATGGCATCCAAGCACCGTAGTAAGTGGGAGGAACGCCTGGATCGCCCATCTGTGTCTGCAGGCCACACCACTGCCTCCTCTTCCCCTGTTTTCGGTGCCGGCCAATCGCCTGTCGAAGGCGCAGGCCCGCATACCTCCCGCCCTGCACCTGTACCATCTGAAGCACCATCAGCGACCACATCCACTTCCCTGTCCCAGCACAGCGTCCAAATGTCGTTACCCCAGGCATTTGAGCGCAAGCGAAAATACCCAGCCACCCACCCACAGGCCATAGCACTAACCTCACACCTTTCCAAATTACTGGCCATCGAAATGCTGCCATTTAGGCTTGTGGACACTGAGTCCTTCCGCAGCCTGATGGCAGCAGCTGTCCCTCGGTACGCGGTCCCCAGCCGCCACTACTTTTCCCGGTGTGCCATCCCCGCATTACACCACCATGTGTCCCGTAACATCACCCGTGCCCTGACCAACGCAGTTACTGGGAAGGTCCACTTAACGACTGACACATGGACAAGTGCTTGTGGCCAGGGACGCTACATTTCCCTGACGGCACACTGGGTGAATGTCGTGGAGGCTGGGAGCGACTCGGACCCTGGGATGGCACGGGTGCTACCCACGCCGAGGATTGCGGGCCCTACCTCCATCAGGGTTTCCGCCAGCACCTACGTTATTGGCTCCTCCTCCTCCGTTTCCACCTCCGAATTCTCTACACGCAGCGCCACTCCCCCATCAGCCAGTAGCTGGAAGCAGTGTAGCACTGCAGTGGGGAAGCGTCAACAGGCCGTGCTGAAGCTGATCTGCCTTGGGGACAAACAGCACACGGCCTCAGAGCTGTTGCAGGGGATTAGTCACCAGACCGAGCAGTGGCTCTCGCCACTCAACCTGCAACCAGGCATGGTTGTGTGTGATAATGGGCGTAACTTGGTGGCGGCTTTGGAGCTCGGCAAGCTCACACACGTACCATGCCTAGCGTATGTATTTAATTTAGTGGTTCAGCGATTTCTAAAAACCTACCCCAATGTGCATGATCTCTTGACCAAGGTGCGCCGCGTGTGTGCACATTTCCGTAAGTCATCTACAGCTTCGGCCGGCCTGTTGAAGCTGCAGCAGCGCTTACAATTGCCAGCTCACCGGCTGCTGTGTGACGTGAGCACGCGCTGGAACTCCACCTTCCACATGTTGGCCCGGCTTTGTGAGCAGCAGAGGGCAGTAGTGGAGTACCAGCTGTTACACGGTCGTCGCCTCTCCGTTCAACTTCCTGTAATCAGAAGTGAGGAGTGGGAATGGATGTCAGACCTCTGTGAGGTTTTACGCAATTTTGAGGAATCGACACAGATGGTGAGCGGCGATAACGCTATTATCAGTGTAACCATCCCACTTCTGTGTCTACTGAAACGCTCGCTGCTCACAATTAAAACCGACGCTTTGCATGTGGAAGAGGTGGAAATGCGGGAGGAAGAGCTTACACAAGGTGATAGCCAGAGCACCCTCACTTCGTCTTCTCAGCGACAATTGGAGGAGGCGGAGGAGGAGGAGGAGGAGGAAGACACGGTTGCCTCCGCTACAGAGGGTAGCCATGGAACTTTAGTTCCATCTCTTCAGCGTGGGTGGGCAGAAGAGGAGGAAGAGGATGAGGAGATTGAGAGTCATCCTCCTGGTGAGGACAGCGAAATCTTGACTGTTGGTACTCTGGCACACATGGCTGACTTTATGTTAGGCTGCCTTTCCCGTGACCCACGCGTTATACGCATTTTAAACAACACGGATTACTGGGTGTTCACCCTTCTGGACCCCCGCTACAAAGAGAATTTCTCATCTCTCATTCCTCCGGTGGAGAGGACAAGCAAAATGGTGCAATACCAGAAGGTTCTTGTTGAAAAATTGCTCCAAAATTTTCCATCTGACAACGCTGGCGGCAGAGTACGTGCTACCTTGGCCAACCGAGAAGGGGAGAAAAGGGGAGCACACAGCAGTTCCGACAAAGGCAGGGCAACACTCTCCAAGGCGTGGGACACCTTCATGACACCCCGCCAGCACCCTCACCCTGATGCGCAGCCTAGTGTCACAAGGAGGGAAAAGTTTTGGAAGATGGTGAAGGAGTACATAGCAGACCGTGTCAGCGTCCTCAATGATCCCTCTGTGCCTTACAACTACTGGGTGTCCAAGCTGGACACGTGGTATGAACTGGCACTCTACGCCTTGGAGGTGCTGGCCTGCCCTGCCGCCAGCGTTCTGTCTGAGCGGGTATTTAGTGCTGCTGGTGGCATCATAACAGATAACCGTATCCGCCTTTCCACCGAAAATGCTGATAGGTTGACACTTATAAAAATGAACAAGGCCTGGATTTCCCCTGACTTCTCCACTCCACTGGAGGAAAGCCCCAGGGGAACATAAACTCACTTTATATATGTTATTTACAATGATGGGAATACTCTGTATTCCCATTCACCCCTTCCACCCCAAAAACGGGTATATGGTTGACTCTTAATCTTCTCATCCTCCTCCTCCTCTTCCATATGCCCTGTGATATAATTTTTATATAGGGCCAGCTCACCAGCGGGCCCTGTTTGACAATTTTTATATAGGTCAGCTCACCAGCGGGCCTTCTCATATAATGTTTTATTGGGTCAGCTCTCTAGCGGGCCCTCTCATATAATGTTTTATAGCGTCAGCTCACTAGCGGGCCTTCGCATATAATGTTTAGGATGGTCAGCTCCGCAGCAGACCCTCACCCATAATGTTTTAGATGGTCGGCTCAGCGCACGTTTCCCTCTTAATCATGGCCCCAGTTCAGAAAAATCGAGGACATTTTTGGGAGAATTTGCCTTTGCGCACGTTTCCCTCTTAATCATGGCCCCAGTTCAGAAAAATCGAGGAAATTTTTGGGAGAATTTGCCTTTGCGCACGTTTCCCTCTTAATCATGGCCTCAGTTCAATAAAATCAAGGAAATTTTTGGGAGAATTTGCCTCTGCGCACGTTTCCCTCTTAATCATGGCCTCACTTCAGAAAATCGAGGAAATTTTTGGGAGAATTTGCAGATGATATACAAGTAAATATACAGCAAATACTGTTTGTAACAATTTTTCGCCTAAAGTCGTTTTTATCTGCCTTTTTGTGTGTTTTACGGTCAGTCTGTAAAAATGGCGTACTACGGGCGAAAGATCGTTCCCAGCAGCGATGTTGGAGTCCAAGATGCATCCAGACATCCTCCCTATGCTGTCCCTGAACCATTTCTGTGGTGTTTCCATCCTTTTCTGCCCTTTTCCTATGGACCAGGCACCCTCCCCTCATCAGAGCAGGGGGTGCCTGGTGTAATGCTCGAGTCCTCCCATTGACTTCAATGGGGCTCGGGTGCTCGGCCGAGCACTCGAGCCTCCGGGGGCGCTCGGTCAGAGCACCCGAACACCCGAGCATTGGGGTGCTCGCTCATCACTAGTATTGACCCATGGGGCTGATATTTATTTTATAAATGGGTTTATACTGTGTATTGTGGCCCAATTAGTACATAGACTAGATGTTCAGCAATACGTACATTGGAAAATAAACCAGAAAGCAGAAAATAGGACTGGATTTCGGGTGTAATGAAAGTCCGTCCCTGGAGTTTTTGTTTTCTCTAGAACTGCACGTATTGTGCTTATTGAACATGACATTATTTTTAATCACTGTGATTACATGCTCACTGCCCAAGTACAAATGTTAAGCCCTACATGACTGGATGCGCAGCTCGCTGCCGGCAGTTAAGGACCATGGAGCATTTTTTTTGTGCATCGCATTCAGGGGTACCCGAGCAGCATGCAGCTGTCCAGTGACCCCTGAATTCATTGACGTGCCAGGACCGTCACTGGTCCGTAAGGGAAGCTTACCCATGATGGTCCTGGCACTTCATGGGTCCTTAATGGGTTAAATGACAGATTGATTCCTAGGGCCCCATTGGGGCAAATAGAAATTTCCATTGATTAAAATAGTGATTTTAACCCCTTGAATGCTAGAGATCTCTAGCACTCAAGGATGTAACCCTACGTCAATTCATGGACATTTTCGGAAATCTATTTTTCTCCCCTATGACATGGTTGGTTTGCTCCTAATTTGTTCTACTTTGCCTTTATAAATGAGGGGAGATGCATGAAGAATCCTTTAGAGTCCAGTTTGTCGATATGGTGATGAACTGGACCTGAATCCATCCAGTGTTATGCACTATGGTGTCTTCTCCATTACATCCTTGTGATTACACCACAAATACGCTTACATCTCCATGCTCTTGCCATGTCCTTTCCAGGTTTAGGATGCTGCAGTGTTTCCTCCTCCAGAAGCTCATTTTAATACTGAAATTTGTCATAATTAGTGTTGAGCGAGCATGCTCGGCCGATGCTCGGATCGGCTCGAGCATCGCTCTGCTCGTCACATGGCGGTACTCGTACGAGTACCGCATGTGCTCGCCCGCCATGTTCGGGTCTCCTCCCCGCACGTTTTGCGGCTGCTGCGCAGCCAATAAACGTGCAGGGAGGCTCTGACATCGGTGTAATGCCAGCAGCCATGTTGGCTGCTGGCATTACACTGATTGGCTGGCCAGAACCCGTGGTCGGGTGCTGTATAGCACCTGACCAGCGAGTTCGGCTCAGTCTTAGCCAGGGAGAGATGAGGATAGGAAGGGAAAGTCAGTGTAGGGAGAAAAAAAGCAAAATTGTGAAAAAAAAAAGAACCAAAAGTCCTTTTTAGGACTACTGTGTGTGGGGGCAGCAGGTTATTTTGTGTGGGGGGAAAAAAACAAAACAAAAAAAATTTTATATATTCTGTTTAGTGTGCAAAGTTGCAGATTAGAGCACATTCTGTTTAGTGTGCAAAGTTGCAGATTAGAGCACATTCTGTTTAGTGTGCAAAGTTGCAGATTAGAGCACATTCTGTTTAGTGTGCAAAGTTGCAGATTAGAGCACATTCTGTTAAGTCTTCAAACTAAAATATCAAAGTCACATATTCCATTCAGTGTGCTTCGCCGCAGTTTAGCAGCACATTCTGTGGACTGTGCAGAGTTGCAGAATAGGAAGAAATACTGTTAAGTCTTCAAACTGTAAAATATCAAAGTCACATATTCCATTCAGTGTGCGTCACCGCAGTTTAGCAGCCTATTCTGTGTACTCTGCACAGTTGCAGAATAGGAAGAAATACTGTTAAGTTTTCAAACTCAAATATTAAAGTCACATATTCCATTCAGTGTGCGTCACCGCAGTTTAGCAGCCTATTCTGTGTACTGTGCACAGTTGCAGAATAGGAAGAAATACTGTTAAGTCTTCAAACTCAAATATTAAAGTCACATATTCCATTCAGTGTGCGTCACCGCAGTTTAGCAGCCTATTCTGTGTACTGTGCACAGTTGCAGAATAGGAAGAAATACTGTTAAGTCTTCAAACTCAAATATTAAAGTCACATATTCCATTCAGTGTGCGTCACCGCAGTTTAGCAGCCTATTCTGTGTACTGTGCACAGTTGCAGAATAGGAAGAAATACTGTTAAGTCTTCAAACTCAAATATTAAAGTCACATATTCCATTCAGTGTGCGTCACCGCAGTTTAGCAGCCTATTCTGTGTACTGTGCACAGTTGCAGAATAGGAAGAAATACTGTTAAGTTTTCAAACTCAAATATCAAAGTCACATATTCCGTGTAAGATGAAGAAGGCGGGTAAAAAGGGACGGGGAAGTGGACGTGATCCTGATAGTTCAGGGCGCGGGCCAGGACGCGGAGAAACTGTGCCTGGTGCCAGAGCACAAGAAAGAAAGACATCCACCATACCTAGCTTCATGTCTAATTTTACAGGGCGTCGCAGGACATCACTCTCGAGGTCCGACCACTGCGAACAGGTGGTCGGTTGGATGTCAGCTGATACTGCTTCCAGTCGGTTAAGCACCACCCTGTCTTCCACCAAGTCCACTCTCAGTAGCCAAGAGTCTGGTCAACATAATCCTCACTCTGATCATCCTTCCTCCCACCACAGACGGTCTGGTCAAAGAAGTGATCCCACACTGGGATATAGTGATGAGCTCGTCTCATCACCAATCCTTCATTTGACCCTCTCTCCAAGCACGCTTGCAGAGGAACATGACATCTTGTGCCCTGATTCACAACCTCTAGAGGGTACCCAATCACAAGAAGATGACAGATGTGAACGGCATTTAAGGTCAAAGGAAGTAGTGGATGATGATGATGATGATGAGACACAGTTGCCTTTAAATCAACCACTATTACTGTCTCAAGACCTTGTTGAGGAGAATGTTATACAGTTGTCAATGACTGAGTATGTGGTGGGATCAAGACATGAGGAGGATGATCAGAGTGAGGAAGTGGAGGAGGACTTGGTGGACGATGAGGTGACTGACCCCACCTGGGAAGGTGTAGAGCCGAGCGATGACAGCAGTCCTGAGGGTGAGCCATCTGCAGCACCACAACAGGCTGGAAGAGGCAGTGGTGTGGCTACAGAAAGAAGGCGGACCGCACCAAACTGGCCCGCAAATGTTCCACGGAGCACCCCCTTGCGTAAATCTCCCTTGCCAAAGGGTAGGTGTTCCGCGGTATGGCGTTTTTTTAAGGAAAGTGCGGACGACAAAAGAATTGTAGTTTGCAACCTGTGCCACACCAGAATGAGCCGAGGCATGAACACTAGAAACCTCACCACCACCAGCATGATCCGACACATGGCATCCAAGCACCGTAGTAAGTGGGAGGAACGCCTGGATCGCCCATCTGTGTCTGCAGGCCACACCACTGCCTCCTCTTCCCCTGTTTTCGGTGCCGGCCAATCGCCTGTCGAAGGCGCAGGCCCGCATACCTCCCGCCCTGCACCTGTACCATCTGAAGCACCATCAGCGACCACATCCACTTCCCTGTCCCAGCACAGCGTCCAAATGTCGTTACCCCAGGCATTTGAGCGCAAGCGAAAATACCCAGCCACCCACCCACAGGCCATAGCACTAACCTCACACCTTTCCAAATTACTGGCCATCGAAATGCTGCCATTTAGGCTTGTGGACACTGAGTCCTTCCGCAGCCTGATGGCAGCAGCTGTCCCTCGGTACGCGGTCCCCAGCCGCCACTACTTTTCCCGGTGTGCCATCCCCGCATTACACCACCATGTGTCCCGTAACATCACCCGTGCCCTGACCAACGCAGTTACTGGGAAGGTCCACTTAACGACTGACACATGGACAAGTGCTTGTGGCCAGGGACGCTACATTTCCCTGACGGCACACTGGGTGAATGTCGTGGAGGCTGGGAGCGACTCGGACCCTGGGATGGCACGGGTGCTACCCACGCCGAGGATTGCGGGCCCTACCTCCATCAGGGTTTCCGCCAGCACCTACGTTATTGGCTCCTCCTCCTCCGTTTCCACCTCCGAATTCTCTACACGCAGCGCCACTCCCCCATCAGCCAGTAGCTGGAAGCAGTGTAGCACTGCAGTGGGGAAGCGTCAACAGGCCGTGCTGAAGCTGATCTGCCTTGGGGACAAACAGCACACGGCCTCAGAGCTGTTGCAGGGGATTAGTCACCAGACCGAGCAGTGGCTCTCGCCACTCAACCTGCAACCAGGCATGGTTGTGTGTGATAATGGGCGTAACTTGGTGGCGGCTTTGGAGCTCGGCAAGCTCACACACGTACCATGCCTAGCGTATGTATTTAATTTAGTGGTTCAGCGATTTCTAAAAACCTACCCCAATGTGCATGATCTCTTGACCAAGGTGCGCCGCGTGTGTGCACATTTCCGTAAGTCATCTACAGCTTCGGCCGGCCTGTTGAAGCTGCAGCAGCGCTTACAATTGCCAGCTCACCGGCTGCTGTGTGACGTGAGCACACGCTGGAACTCCACCTTCCACATGTTGGCCCGGCTTTGTGAGCAGCAGAGGGCAGTAGTGGAGTACCAGCTGTTACACGGTCGTCGCCTCTCCGTTCAACTTCCTGTAATCAGAAGTGAGGAGTGGGAATGGATGTCAGACCTCTGTGAGGTTTTACGCAATTTTGAGGAATCGACACAGATGGTGAGCGGCGATAACGCTATTATCAGTGTAACCATCCCACTTCTGTGTCTACTGAAACGCTCGCTGCTCACAATTAAAACCGACGCTTTGCATGTGGAAGAGGTGGAAATGCGGGAGGAAGAGCTTACACAAGGTGATAGCCAGAGCACCCTCACTTCGTCTTCTCAGCGACAATTGGAGGAGGCGGAGGAGGAGGAGGAGGAGGAAGACACGGTTGCCTCCGCTACAGAGGGTAGCCATGGAACTTTAGTTCCATCTCTTCAGCGTGGGTGGGCAGAAGAGGAGGAAGAGGATGAGGAGATTGAGAGTCATCCTCCTGGTGAGGACAGCGAAATCTTGACTGTTGGTACTCTGGCACACATGGCTGACTTTATGTTAGGCTGCCTTTCCCGTGACCCACGCGTTATACGCATTTTAAACAACACGGATTACTGGGTGTTCACCCTTCTGGACCCCCGCTACAAAGAGAATTTCTCATCTCTCATTCCTCCGGTGGAGAGGACAAGCAAAATGGTGCAATACCAGAAGGTTCTTGTTGAAAAATTGCTCCAAAATTTTCCATCTGACAACGCTGGCGGCAGAGTACGTGCTACCTTGGCCAACCGAGAAGGGGAGAAAAGGGGAGCACACAGCAGTTCCGACAAAGGCAGGGCAACACTCTCCAAGGCGTGGGACACCTTCATGACACCCCGCCAGCACCCTCACCCTGATGCGCAGCCTAGTGTCACAAGGAGGGAAAAGTTTTGGAAGATGGTGAAGGAGTACATAGCAGACCGTGTCAGCGTCCTCAATGATCCCTCTGTGCCTTACAACTACTGGGTGTCCAAGCTGGACACGTGGTATGAACTGGCACTCTACGCCTTGGAGGTGCTGGCCTGCCCTGCCGCCAGCGTTCTGTCTGAGCGGGTATTTAGTGCTGCTGGTGGCATCATAACAGATAACCGTATCCGCCTTTCCACCGAAAATGCTGATAGGTTGACACTTATAAAAATGAACAAGGCCTGGATTTCCCCTGACTTCTCCACTCCACTGGAGGAAAGCCCCAGGGGAACATAAACTCACTTTATATATGTTATTTACAATGATGGGAATACTCTGTATTCCCATTCACCCCTTCCACCCCAAAAACGGGTATATGGTTGACTCTTAATCTTCTCATCCTCCTCCTCCTCTGCCATATGCCCTGTGATATAATTTTTATATAGGGCCAGCTCACCAGCGGGCCCTGTTTGACAATTTTTATATAGGTCAGCTCACCAGCGGGCCTTCTCATATAATGTTTTATTGGGTCAGCTCTCTAGCGGGCCCTCTCATATAATGTTTTATAGCGTCAGCTCACTAGCGGGCCTTCGCATATAATGTTTAGGATGGTCAGCTCCGCAGCAGACCCTCACCCATAGTGTTTTAGATGGTCGGCTCAGCGCACGTTTCCCTCTTAATCATGGCCCCAGTTCAGAAAAATCGAGGACATTTTTGGGAGAATTTGCCTTTGCGCACGTTTCCCTCTTAATCATGGCCCCAGTTCAGAAAAATCGAGGAAATTTTTGGGAGAATTTGCCTTTGCGCACGTTTCCCTCTTAATCATGGCCTCAGTTCAATAAAATCAAGGAAATTTTTGGGAGAATTTGCCTCTGCGCACGTTTCCCTCTTAATCATGGCCTCACTTCAGAAAATCGAGGAAATTTTTGGGAGAATTTGCAGATGATATACAAGTAAATATACAGCAAATACTGTTTGTAACAATTTTTCGCCTAAAGTCGTTTTTATCTGCCTTTTTGTGTGTTTTACGGTCAGTCTGTAAAAATGGCGTACTACGGGCGAAAGATCGTTCCCAGCAGCGATGTTGGAGTCCAAGATGCATCCAGACATCCTCCCTATGCTGTCCCTGAACCATTTCTGTGGTGTTTCCATCCTTTTCTGCCCTTTTCCTATGGACCAGGCACCCTCCCCTCATCAGAGCAGGGGGTGCCTGGTGTAATGCTCGAGTCCTCCCATTGACTTCAATGGGGCTCGGGTGCTCGGCTGAGCACTCGAGCCTCCGGGGGCGCTCGGTCAGAGCACCCGAACACCCGAGCATTGGGGTGCTCGCTCATCACTAGTATTGACCCATGGGGCTGATATTTATTTTATAAATGGGTTTATACTGTGTATTGTGGCCCAATTAGTACATAGACTAGATGTTCAGCAATACGTACATTGGAAAATAAACCAGAAAGCAGAAAATAGGACTGGATTTCGGGTGTAATGAAAGTCCGTCCCTGGAGTTTTTGTTTTCTCTAGAACTGCACGTATTGTGCTTATTGAACATGACATTATTTTTAATCACTGTGATTACATGCTCACTGCCCAAGTACAAATGTTAAGCCCTACATGACTGGATGCGCAGCTCGCTGCCGGCAGTTAAGGACCATGGAGCATTTTTTTTTGTGCATCGCATTCAGGGGTACCCGAGCAGCATGCAGCTGTCCAGTGACCCCTGAATTCATTGACGTGCCAGGACCGTCACTGGTCCGTAAGGGAAGCTTACCCATGATGGTCCTGGCACTTCATGGGTCCTTAATGGGTTAAATGACAGATTGATTCCTAGGGCCCCATTGGGGCAAATAGAAATTTCCATTGATTAAAATAGTGATTTTAACCCCTTGAATGCTAGAGATCTCTAGCACTCAAGGATGTAACCCTACGTCAATTCATGGACATTTTCGGAAATCTATTTTTCTCCCCTATGACATGGTTGGTTTGCTCCTAATTTGTTCTACTTTGCCTTTATAAATGAGGGGAGATGCATGAAGAATCCTTTAGAGTCCAGTTTGTCGATATGGTGATGAACTGGACCTGAATCCATCCAGTGTTATGCACTATGGTGTCTTCTCCATTACATCCTTGTGATTACACCACAAATACGCTTACATCTCCATGCTCTTGCCATGTCCTTTCCAGGTTTAGGATGCTGCAGTGTTTCCTCCTCCAGAAGCTCATTTTAATACTGAAATTTGTCATAATTAGTGTTGAGCGAGCATGCTCGGCCGATGCTCGGATCGGCTCGAGCATCGCTCTGCTCGTCACATGGCGGTACTCGTACGAGTACCGCATGTGCTCGCCCGCCATGTTCGGGTCTCCTCCCCGCACGTTTTGCGGCTGCTGCGCAGCCAATAAACGTGCAGGGAGGCTCTGACATCGGTGTAATGCCAGCAGCCATGTTGGCTGCTGGCATTACACTGATTGGCTGGCCAGAACCCGTGGTCGGGTGCTGTATAGCACCTGACCAGCGAGTTCGGCTCAGTCTTAGCCAGGGAGAGATGAGGATAGGAAGGGAAAGTCAGTGTAGGGAGAAAAAAAGCAAAATTGTGAAAAAAAAAAGAACCAAAAGTCCTTTTTAGGACTACTGTGTGTGGGGGCAGCAGGTTATTTTGTGTGGGGGGAAAAAAACAAAACAAAAAAAAATTTTATATATTCTGTTTAGTGTGCAAAGTTGCAGATTAGAGCACATTCTGTTTAGTGTGCAAAGTTGCAGATTAGAGCACATTCTGTTTAGTGTGCAAAGTTGCAGATTAGAGCACATTCTGTTTAGTGTGCAAAGTTGCAGATTAGAGCACATTCTGTTAAGTCTTCAAACTAAAATATCAAAGTCACATATTCCATTCAGTGTGCGTCGCCGCAGTTTAGCAGCACATTCTGTGTACTGTGCAGAGTTGCAGAATAGGAAGAAATACTGTTAAGTCTTCAAACTAAAATATCAAAGTCACATATTCCATTCAGTGTGCTTCGCCGCAGTTTAGCAGCACATTCTGTGGACTGTGCAGAGTTGCAGAATAGGAAGAAATACTGTTAAGTCTTCAAACTGTAAAATATCAAAGTCACATATTCCATTCAGTGTGCGTCACCGCAGTTTAGCAGCCTATTCTGTGTACTCTGCACAGTTGCAGAATAGGAAGAAATACTGTTAAGTTTTCAAACTCAAATATTAAAGTCACATATTCCATTCAGTGTGTGTCACCGCAGTTTAGCAGCCTATTCTGTGTACTCTGCACAGTTGCAGAATAGGAAGAAATACTGTTAAGTTTTCAAACTCAAATATTAAAGTCACATATTCCATTCAGTGTGTGTCACCGCAGTTTAGCAGCCTATTCTGTGTACTCTGCACAGTTGCAGAATAGGAAGAAATACTGTTAAGTTTTCAAACTCAAATATTAAAGTCACATATTCCATTCAGTGTGCGTCACCGCAGTTTAGCAGCCTATTCTGTGTACTCTGCACAGTTGCAGAATAGGAAGAAATACTGTTAAGTTTTCAAACTCAAATATTAAAGTCACATATTCCATTCAGTGTGTGTCACCGCAGTTTAGCAGCCTATTCTGTGTACTCTGCACAGTTGCAGAATAGGAAGAAATACTGTTAAGTTTTCAAACTCAAATATTAAAGTCACATATTCCATTTAGTGTGCGTCACCGCAGTTTAGCAGCCTATTCTGTGTACTCTGCACAGTTGCAGAATAGGAAGAAATACTGTTAAGTTTTCAAACTCAAATATTAAAGTCACATATTCCATTCAGTGTGTGTCACCGCAGTTTAGCAGCCTATTCTGTGTACTCTGCACAGTTGCAGAATAGGAAGAAATACTGTTAAGTTTTCAAACTCAAATATTAAAGTCACATATTCCATTCAGTGTGTGTCACCGCAGTTTAGCAGCCTATTCTGTGTACTCTGCACAGTTGCAGAATAGGAAGAAATACTGTTAAGTTTTCAAACTCAAATATTAAAGTCACATATTCCATTCAGTGTGTGTCACCGCAGTTTAGCAGCCTATTCTGTGTACTCTGCACAGTTGCAGAATAGGAAGAAATACTGTTAAGTTTTCAAACTCAAATATTAAAGTCACATATTCCATTCAGTGTGTGTCACCGCAGTTTAGCAGCCTATTCTGTGTACTCTGCACAGTTGCAGAATAGGAAGAAATACTGTTAAGTTTTCAAACTCAAATATTAAAGTCACATATTCCATTCAGTGTGCGTCACCGCAGTTTAGCAGCCTATTCTGTGTACTCTGCACAGTTGCAGAATAGGAAGAAATACTGTTAAGTTTTCAAACTCAAATATTAAAGTCACATATTCCATTCAGTGTGTGTCACCGCAGTTTAGCAGCCTATTCTGTGTACTCTGCACAGTTGCAGAATAGGAAGAAATACTGTTAAGTTTTCAAACTCAAATATTAAAGTCACATATTCCATTCAGTGTGTGTCACCGCAGTTTAGCAGCCTATTCTGTGTACTCTGCACAGTTGCAGAATAGGAAGAAATACTGTTAAGTTTTCAAACTCAAATATTAAAGTCACATATTCCATTCAGTGTGTGTCACCGCAGTTTAGCAGCCTATTCTGTGTACTCTGACAGTTGCAGAATAGGAAGAAATACTGTTAAGTTTTCAAACTCAAATATTAAAGTCACATATTCCATTCAGTGTGTGTCACCGCAGTTTAGCAGCCTATTCTGTGTACTCTGCACAGTTGCAGAATAGTAAGAAATACTGTTAAGTTTTCAAACTCAAATATTAAAGTCACATATTCCATTCAGTGTGTGTCACCGCAGTTTAGCAGCCTATTCTGTGTACTCTGCACAGTTGCAGAATAGGAAGAAATACTGTTACGTTTTCAAACTCAAATATTAAAGTCACATATTCCATTCAGTGTGTGTCACCGCAGTTTAGCAGCCTATTCTGTGTACTCTGCACAGTTGCAGAATAGGAAGAAATACTGTTAAGTTTTCAAACTCAAATATTAAAGTCACATATTCCATTCAGTGTGTGTCACCGCAGTTTAGCAGCCTATTCTGTGTACTCTGCACAGTTGCAGAATAGGAAGAAATACTGTTAAGTTTTCAAACTCAAATATTAAAGTCACATATTCCATTCAGTGTGCGTCACCGCAGTTTAGCAGCCTATTCTGTGTACTCTGCACAGTTGCAGAATAGGAAGAAATACTGTTACGTTTTCAAACTCAAATATTAAAGTCACATATTCCGTGTAAGATGAAGAAGGCGGGTAAAAAGGGACGGGGAAGTGGACGTGATCCTGATAGTTCAGGGCGCGGGTCAGGACGCGGAGAAACTGTGCCTGGTGCCAGAGCACAAGAAAGAAAGACATCCACCATACCTAGCTTCATGTCTAATTTTACAGGGCGTCGCAGGACATCACTCTCGAGGTCCGACCACTGCGAACAGGTGGTCGGTTGGATGACAGCTGATACTGCTTCCAGTCGGTTAAGCACCACCCTGTCTTCCACCAAGTCCACTCTCAGTAGCCAAGAGTCTGGTCAACATAATCCTCACTCTGATCATCCTTCCTCCCACCATACACGGTCTGGTCAAAGAAGTGATCCCACACTGGGATATAGTGAGGAGCTCGTCTCATCACCAATCCTTCATTTGACCCTCTCTCCAAGCACGCTTGCAGAGGAACATGACATCTTGTGCCCTGATTCACAACCTCTAGAGGGTACCCAATCACAAGAAGATGACAGATGTGAACGGCATTTAAGGTCAAAGGAAGTAGTGGATGATGATGATGATGATGAGACACAGTTGCCATTAAATCAACCACTATTACTGTCTCAAGACCTTGTTGAGGAGAATGTTATACAGTTGTCAATGACTGAGTATGTGGTGGGATCAAGACATGGGGAGGATGATCAGAGTGAGGAAGTGGAGGAGGACTTGGTGGACGATGAGGTGACTGACCCCACCTGGGAAGGTGTAGAGCCGAGCGATGACAGCAGTCCTGAGGGTGAGCCATCTGCAGCACCGCAACAGGCTGGAAGAGGCAGTGGTGTGGCTACAGAAAGAAGGCGGACCGCACCAAACCGGCCCACAAATGTTCCACGGAGCACCCCCTTGCGTAAATCTCCCTTGCCAAAGGGTAGGTGTTCCGCGGTATGGCGTTTTTTTAAGGAAAGTGCGGACGACAAAAGAATTGTAGTTTGCAACCTGTGCCACACCAGAATGAGCCGAGGCATGAACACTAGAAACCTCACCACCACCAGCATGATCCGACACATGGCATCCAAGCACCGTAGTAAGTGGGAGGAACGCCTGGATCGCCCATCTGTGTCTGCAGGCCACACCACTGCCTCCTCTTCCCCTGTTTTCGGTGCCGGCCAATCGCCTGTCGAAGGCGCAGGCCCGCATACCTCCCGCCCTGCACCTGTACCATCTGAAGCACCATCAGCGACCACATCCACTTCCCTGTCCCAGCACAGCGTCCAAATGTCGTTACCCCAGGCATTTGAGCGCAAGCGAAAATACCCAGCCACCCACCCACAGGCCATAGCACTAACCTCACACCTTTCCAAATTACTGGCCATCGAAATGCTGCCATTTAGGCTTGTGGACACTGAGTCCTTCCGCAGCCTGATGGCAGCAGCTGTCCCTCGGTACGCGGTCCCCAGCCGCCACTACTTTTCCCGGTGTGCCATCCCCGCATTACACCACCATGTGTCCCGTAACATCACCCGTGCCCTGACCAACGCAGTTACTGGGAAGGTCCACTTAACGACTGACACATGGACAAGTGCTTGTGGCCAGGGACGCTACATTTCCCTGACGGCACACTGGGTGAATGTCGTGGAGGCTGGGAGCGACTCGGACCCTGGGATGGCACGGGTGCTACCCACGCCGAGGATTGCGGGCCCTACCTCCATCAGGGTTTCCGCCAGCACCTACGTTATTGGCTCCTCCTCCTCCGTTTCCACCTCCGAATTCTCTACACGCAGCGCCACTCCCCCATCAGCCAGTAGCTGGAAGCAGTGTAGCACTGCAGTGGGGAAGCGTCAACAGGCCGTGCTGAAGCTGATCTGCCTTGGGGACAAACAGCACACGGCCTCAGAGCTGTTGCAGGGGATTAGTCACCAGACCGAGCAGTGGCTCTCGCCACTCAACCTGCAACCAGGCATGGTTGTGTGTGATAATGGGCGTAACTTGGTGGCGGCTTTGGAGCTCGGCAAGCTCACACACGTACCATGCCTAGCGCATGTATTTAATTTAGTGGTTCAGCGATTTCTAAAAACCTACCCCAATGTGCATGATCTCTTGACCAAGGTGCGCCGCGTGTGTGCACATTTCCGTAAGTCATCTACAGCTTCGGCCGGCCTGTTGAAGCTGCAGCAGCGCTTACAATTGCCAGCTCACCGGCTGCTGTGTGACGTGAGCACGCGCTGGAACTCCACCTTCCACATGTTGGCCCGGCTTTGTGAGCAGCAGAGGGCAGTAGTGGAGTACCAGCTGTTACACGGTCGTCGCCTCTCCGTTCAACTTCCTGTAATCAGAAGTGAGGAGTGGGAATGGATGTCAGACCTCTGCGAGGTTTTACGCAATTTTGAGGAATCGACACAGATGGTGAGCGGCGATAACGCTATTATCAGTGTAACCATCCCACTTCTGTGTCTACTGAAACGCTCGCTGCTCACAATTAAAACCGACGCTTTGCATGTGGAAGAGGTGGAAATGGGGGAGGAAGAGCTTACACAAGGTGATAGCCAGAGCACCCTCACTTTGTCTTCTCAGCGACAATTGGAGGAGGCGGAGGAGGAGGAGGAGGAGGAGGAGGAAGACACGGTTGCCTCCGCTACAGAGGGTAGCCATGGAACTTTAGTTCCATCTCTTCAGCGTGGGTGGGCAGAAGAGGAGGAAGAGGATGAGGAGATTGAGAGTCATCCTCCTGGTGAGGACAGCGAAATCTTGACTGTTGGTACTCTGGCACACATGGCTGACTTTATGTTAGGCTGCCTTTCCCGTGACCCACGCGTTACACGCATTTTAGACAACACGGATTACTGGGTGTTCACCCTTCTGGACCCCCGCTACAAAGAGAATTTCTCATCTCTCATTCCTCCGGTGGAGAGGACAAGCAAAATGGTGCAATACCAGAAGGTTCTTGTTGAAAAATTGCTCCAAAATTTTCCATCTGACAACGCTGGCGGCAGAGTACGTGCTACCTTGGCCAACCGAGAAGGGGAGAAAAGGGGAGCACACAGCAGTTCCGACAAAGGCAGGGCAACACTCTCCAAGGCGTGGGACACCTTCATGACACTCCGCCAGCACCCTCACCCTGATGCGCAGCCTAGTGTCACAAGGAGGGAAAAGTTTTGGAAGATGGTGAAGGAGTACGTAGCAGACCGTGTCAGCGTCCTCAATGATCCCTCTGTGCCTTACAACTACTGGGTGTCCAAGCTGGACACGTGGTATGAACTGGCACTCTACGCCTTGGAGGTGCTGGCCTGCCCTGCCGCCAGCGTTCTGTCTGAGCGGGTATTTAGTGCTGCTGGTGGCATCATAACAGATAAGCGTATCCGCCTTTCCACCGACAATGCTGATAGGTTGACACTTATAAAAATGAACAAGGCCTGGATTTCCCCTGACTTCTCCACTCCACTGGAGGAAAGCCCCGGGGGAACATAAACTCACTTTACATATATTATTTACAATGATGGGAATACTCTGTATTCCCATTCACCCCTTCCACCCAAAAAACGGGTATATGGTTGACTCTTAATCTTCTCATCCTCCTCCTCCTCTTCCATATGCCCTGTGCTATAATTTTTATATAGGGCCAGCTCACCAGCGGGCCCTGTGATATAATTTTTATATAGGGCCAGCTCACCAGCGGGCCCTGTTTGACAATTTTTATATAGGTCAGCTCACCAGCGGGCCTTCTCATATAATGTTTTATTGGGTCAGCTCTCTAGCGGGCCCTCTCATATAATGTTTTATAGCGTCAGCTCACTAGCGGGCCTTCGCATATAATGTTTTATAGCGTCAGCTCACTAGCGGGCCTTCGCATATAATGTTTAGGATGGTCAGCTCTGCAGCAGACCCTCACCCATAATGTTTTAGATGGTCAGCTCAGCGCACGTTTCCCTCTTAATCATGGCCTCAGTTCAATAAAATCAAGGAAATTTTTGGGAGAATTTGCCTCTGCGCACGTTTCCCTCTTAATCATGGCCTCACTTCAGAAAATCAAGGAAATTTTTGGGATAATTTGCCTCTGCGCACGTTTCCCTCTTAATCATGGCCTCACTTCAGAAAATCAAGGAAATTTTTGGGAGAATTTGCAGATGATATACAAGTAAATATACAGCAAATATTGTTTGGTAACAATTTTTCGCCTAAAGTCGTTTTTATTTTCCTTTTTGTGTGTTTTATGGTCAGTCTGTAAAAATGGCATACTACGGGCGAAAGATCGTTCCCAGCAGCGATGTTGGAGTCCAAGATGCATCCAGACATCCTCCCTATGCTGTCCCTGAACCATTTCTGTGGTGTTTCCATCATTTTCTGCCCTTTTCCTATGGACCAGGCACCCTCCCCTCATCAGAGCAGGGGGTGCCTGGTGTAGTGCTCGAGTTCTCCCATTGACTTCAATGGGGCTCGGGTGCTCGGCCGAGCACTCGAGCCTCCGGGGGTGCTCGGTCAGAGCACCCGAACACCCGAGCATTGGGGTGCTCGCTCATCACTAGTCATAATGAGACACTGTCATATTCCTGCCAGTGTGGCTATTCACCATATAAACTAAGCTTTGATAGATGGCTATATTGCCTTCTGAGGTTGGCGAATTAGGGATTTTCCCATAGCTGTATATGCAGCCATAGAGGCAGAAACAGAGCCCTCCCTTAACTCTTTGTGTTCCAGAGTAGTGTCCTCTGCAAGACTTCTAAGTCATTTGTTTATATGAATCAGCTGATCGGTGGGCAGTCCATTGTTCATATGTAACAACTGATCTGCCCATTTTGTGTGTTCCTGAATCAGCTGTTAAGTGACTATGGCAGGGGGCTATGTATGCCATAATCCTTTGAGTGTAACAGGGGTGTGCAGTGCATCCCCAAGGCACTCAAATGTAACCCTTTGAGTGCTAGAAAGTTATGCAACACATTACTCTGCAATGTGCTGTATAGACCTCTGGCATGCAAAAGGTTATGGGAGAACGAATGCTGTTCTTGATGGCGAAGTCTGAGAATCATCCTCTCTGCTCCACCACTTTCCTTCCCCAACACATTGCCACCTTAAAGCAAACATCATCCTTTAATATAAAAGGTCGATGTATATTTGTCCGATGCAGTTATGCGCAGTAGAGACTGCCCCAACGCACAGTCATGTGCAGTAGAGACTGCCAGGACAATGACTGGAGCGTTTGTTCCCAGTGGATGTCTGACAATGTCCTGTTTTCTTATTACAAGCAGCAGGTTTCATGCTCCTGAGCTGGTGATTATGGACTCCTGGAGGCAGTGAGGCCAGGGATCAGGTCAGGGTGGAGGGAACCCGGTGTACCTGGATGATTTCTGCCAGTACCATGACAGTGACAAGCAGTGGGAGACCCGCAAGCAATTCCTGGCCCACCACCTTCATCTTTACCTGAGCCGAACGCACAGAATGCTGGACCCACGTACACGGGCTTTTAACTAGTAAGCCAATACATTCATGGAGTATTCTCGATGGAGAAGAGATCGCCACACATTAGCAGACACATTTCTCCACTGCATTGACCCTTGGTGCATCTCATTTTGGTGTTTGAAATGTGTATGTGTTGTTCTGGCAGCCTCTAATTGCTTCACCTTCACTGGACTCTGCTATGTACTCAGTTACTACAGAGCAGTTGGAAGCAACAGTTGTGAACTGTGCTCAGTCAGACAAACATGTATTGATGCTGAGCATTTGATGTGCCAGAGAATATCTCCACTTTGTCTTTATATATCAGACACTATAAACTCTATGGCCCATATTTATGAAAGCAAACTTATTCTGGAGTAAACCAACTGCACCATAGGGGACAAATAAAAATTCCTATATTGTCATGCACTTGATTAGAGTTTTTAACCCCTTAAAGACCCATGATGGCCCTGGCACGTCATGGGTCCAACATGTGATAAGGACCCATGACGTTCCAGGACCATCATGGATTTCAGGGCTCCCTGTGCAGCTGCTCTCCTTTCAGGAGAGTCCTGAATCAGATAGGAAAAAAAAGCTCTGTGGTCCTTTTAATTTGTATCTGTCCCCTATGGTGCAGTTGGTTTATTTCAGAATTACTCTGGTTTGCTTTTATAAATATGGGCCTGTTTTCCTTATTACAAGTGACAAAATGATTTCTAGATACTTGATGATGTTCACAAAGAACTGAGGAAGTCCCAGTAGGAACTGAATCCCATATAATCATCAGCAGGTACGATTTGTAATCATAATGGATAGTAACGTGATTTATATTTATATCACAATCAGTAAAGGGAAGCTGTCACTTACAAGATTTTGTTGTGTGATAAATCTGTGGCACTTAACCCTTTGAGTGCCAGGGGTTCAGTGTATTTCCTAATACATTACCCTAGGTATCTGTCAACTAGTCCTAGCACATATATTATACCGTCTATCCATTGGACTTTTCCTTACCCACCCACACCCTTGGTTTCTTTTCAAGAAACTGTGTCACTCAATAACTATCTAGGTATTCCTCAGTGATCTCTGTCACCTGCTCAGTAACTATGTATCTTTGTGGACCTGTACATACCATCCACTTCCTTAGGTATCCATCAAGTAACACTACCTGTCACTTAGAGATCTGTCAGGTAGTTTTACAAATCATACACTAGTCTAGATAGCTGTCAGTGATCTCTGTTACTCCTCCCCTAGCAGAGATAACAGGTATTTCTGTTACACTAGTCAGTGCAGACAGTCTATCTCTCATATACTAACAAGAATTCATCAGTTAGTTCTGTCAGCCTTTCACTAGACCAGGAATTCGTCAAGGGTTTCTTCCAGCAATAATTCCCCCTTTGTATCCACCATATAGATTTGTCCCTCAGCTATTCTCTGCATGTGTTCCATTTTGCTTTAGCATTCTTCAAATTTCCTAGGTATCCCCAAGGAAGATCTGTCATTTATCCATTATCTTAGATATCTGCCAGGGAGATCTGTCATACATACACTTATATAGGTATCGATCAGGGGACATTGTCAATTATCCACATCCCTAGGGGTATATATCATGTAGGTCTGTCACTCATCCACTAATCTAAATATCTGCCACAGTGTTGCCTCTCACATCCACTGGTCTATGAATCCCCAGGTATCTGCCAGCTAGCTCAGTTACATTTGTTTACCTCTATATCCTTGACGGAGTCCTGTCAGAAATGTTCTTGCTTTGGAGGCCTCATGTCATGCTCTGCTGGTCTTGTGTCATATTCTGCTGATTTATGGAAAGGTGCATTGCTCTTCTGGTGTGCCTATACTGGTGAAACCCCCTTTTGCAACCTCCCTATTGGAGCAAACTTTTAGTGAAACTTTAACCCTTTGAGTGCGTGCAATGCATTGGACACCACTCTGGCACTCAAACGGTTAGATATAAGGAAAATTAAGATAATGTACTAAGAAACAGTTGCACCATAGGGGATAAATAAAAATCACCAAAAATCCCATTGATTTAAAAGGGAGTTTTTAACCCCTTAGGTCCCCAACACACTGTGACATGTCTCTAACATTCAAGGAGTTAAAATCCCAGTTTAAGTCAATGGGAATCTTTGTTTGTCCCCCAATGGTGCAGTTGGTATGCTCTAAAGTTATACCAGCCCCTTAGTTAATCAGGGTCAATTAACCCTTTGAGTGCCAGAGGGGTATGCAACGCAATGTGTTGCTTACCCCTCTGGCACTCAGAGTTAAACTGGACTTCTTTAGTTTGTTATACAGAGTTTCCAAATCTGCCTTTATGATTTACTGTCCAATAAGATGTAAAATAAAACGTTTATAAAAAAAAAAAAAAAAGCAACCTTTGTGTTTTGATGGCACAGTGTGGCACTTCATGGTAATTCCCTAAACATGTTATCCATGTTATCACTGTGATTAGGTCTTAAAGGGATAGTAATACTTCGTTTTATCTTTATTTTATTTTGTAGGCATTAAGAAAACATGAAGAACAATATAAGTCTTATCTCTCAAACCTTTATGGTTTAAGAGATATTCACAAGCAAAGTATCCCCCCCCCCCGTTCAGCCAGATCAGAAGGGAGGTGCCCAAATAGACTGCAGAGAGGGACAATCTTCAATTAAGATAAGGGAAAAAGCTGAAAAACTTGTCAAGGGGGGAAGGGCTTTCATTGTTTTCATACAAAGAAGATTGTCCCTGCTGTTATCTGTCTGGTCTTACAACCAGTTTCACATCTGAGAAGAGATGGCTTACACTAGGAAAAAGGGGCGGGGAGGGGAACTTTGCTTGTGAATATCTCTTAAACCATAAAGGTTTGAGAGATAAGACTTATATCGTTCTTCATGTTTTTTTAATGCCTACAAAATAAAATAAAACTAAGTATTACTATCCCTTTAAAGGGATAGTAATATATCATATTTAAAAATCTGCATCTTGTAGCCATTAAAAAAATAAACTAAATACCCCAAGTGCATTGGGGTCTTCTAAGTATGCTTGCAAACCAAGCACACTTAGACAGTTTCAGTGAAGGATTTATTTTCCAATAACGCAATCTTGGCTCTGCTGAAGAGCCTCCACCGGTCCTGGGACCAGATTCCCCTGCAGTCAGCTAGAGTGCTGTTTTACAAGAATACAAAACTAAAGATGACTGGTGCGAGGCGGACTCCGGATGTCAGCAATACTGGAGATGTAGCCAGCAGCAAACTGCAGAACACAAGAGCAAACAGAACTCTTTTGATGGATACAGCAGACTGTTTTACAAGACTACAAAACTGAGGATGACTGGTGCGCGGCGGACTCAGGATGACAGCAACACTGGAGATGTAGCCAGCAGCAAACTGCAGAACACTGGAGCAGGCAGGACTCAGTCAGTAGATGGATACAGCAGACTGTTTTACAGGACTATAAAACTAAGGATGACTGGTATGAGGTAAACTCAGGATGACAGCAACATTGGAGATGTAACCAGCAGCAAACTGCAAAACACTGGAGCAGGCAGGACTCAGTAGATGGATACAGCACGGTTCTAGAGCTGCATAAGCTGGAGTGCTCAGCGTATTATGGTACTATGCATGACTGTAGATGAATTTCTATTTTTTCCTAATCTGCATCGAACCTGAGAGCAGGGTAACCCAGCTTTGGCAGGTTGACTTTTAAAAAAGTCATTTGCTCCATGAGCTGGGGGGCCAATTGAGAGCGCTGGGGGCTAAGTATATTTCCTGTTAAGGAAAATACCTGCTCACTCTGGACAGTGGTTGGGCGGCAAAAAAAAGCAACTCCTGGGCTACCAGAGACAAAGTAGGCCACACAGCCCTCTTGTTATCCCAGAAAGTCAAGGGATCTGTACTTGGGGGCAAAGAAGGTTCCACAAGGTAATCCTTAACCTCAAACTCGGCACTTTTTCTGTTTATGGGGACCTCTTTCTTTGGTCCAAAGCATAATGTGTCCATTGTCTCAGCATAAATAGAAGCAGCTGATCCACTGGAACAAGATGAAGTGCTACTGGCCCTGCTACTGTGTGGTGGTCCCAGAAGACTACCACACTCCTCCAGCTCATCTGCGGAATCTTCTCTTGCCTCCTGTGACTGCATCCTGTTTTTTTCTTTGTTTCTCACGCACCCTTGCTATCAATTGTTCAGTCCAGGCAGTGAGGGAATTGGAACTAAGTGCAATCTTGCCTTTGATTCGAGGATCACAAATTGTGGCAAGCATTAACTGAGAACAATTGTCCATGCGCTCTTCCATGCACCAAATGAGTTCCTTTTTGAGCCTCGTTAGAAGGGCAGCAACATCAGGAAGTATATTACCCTCAGCACTAGGCAAAGATATTGTCCATTTTTAAGAAGAGGTGTGTGAAGAGGGGAATGACTTCGGCCAAGCTAGCATTCTCTTTGCTTAAAATTTCCTTCAAAGCACAGAAAGGCATGAGGACTGTCACTACCCGTTCCATCAGGGCCCAGTCAGCCCTGCCCAGTATTCTGTTACTGCCAATGAAATGGTGACATGACATTGTGTGAATTGCCTTTTTCTGTTCCAGGATACACTCTAGCATATCTAAGGTGGAGTTCCACCTGGTCCTAACATCTTGTTTTAGGCGGTGCTCTGGGAGGTCTGCCTTTTTCTGTTCCTCCCTGAGGAGCTGGCTATCTTTGACGATCCGATGGAAGTGGCCAGCAATTTGTCGGCACAAATCCAGAAGTGCTGGCAACCTTCCAGTGTTACTGCCATCCTTGAAAGCAGCCTTAACTACCAGATACAGGACATGCGCTGAGCACCGTACACCCCGGAGAGCCTTTATCATGTTAGCTGCACCATCAGTAACCAGAAACCCATTTGTGCCTGTGTGCCTGTGTGCTCCCCTAGCCACTGCACCACCATGTTCTGCAGTGCTTTGCGAATGTTATCTGAGGTGTGCTGCTGATTCATTACCTCAGAATGGAGGAGGAAAGAGAGGTGCCCCTGGTTGGCTACTGCACCTGAACTTGTTGTCGGTAATAATGTGTCTTGCAACCAATGTGCCGTCAATGACAGGAAGCAATGCTGGCCACTCAGAGCACTCCATAAGTCAGTGGTAAAGTGAACTTACTGGCCCCCAGCTATTCCTAGCAGGTCCTTCAAAAGCCCAACACATAACCGGTACAGTGAGGGCACTATAGTTCTACTAAATGTGGTGTAGGATGGAATTTTATATTGGGGTGCGACAACTTCCATAAGTTGCTGGAAGGGCTCCCCATCCACCAAATTAAAAGCAGTACCCCAAAGGCTATGAGCTGTGCAATGAAGAGTGTTATTTTTCTGGACTGCTTTCTGCACATGCCCTTGAAATGAAACCCACAAAAATCTTAGGACCAGATGTGGCATGATCCCCTTGCCCTTTCTCCTGCCTACTGGTGGTGAGTGTGACAATGCTATATGCAGTAGTGTCACTTTCTGCACTTATCAACACTGAATTGTGATAGTTGTTCAGGTGTTGGTTCATCCCGGAGGTGGTTAGATGACCCAACACCCTCCCACGGTTGACTTCCCTGCCACACAATTTGCATTTAGCTAACCGGCCATCGCCAAGTGCCACAAAATGCTCCCACGCTTTGGAGCGACGGATGACTCTGCCAACTGAATTGGAAGGTGGTGGAGAAGAAGAAACTGAGGTGACACTTTCTTGATCTTTACATGCTGGAGCAACCTCACTATGATTTTTCTTCCTACGTACCATTTCAGGGGTACTAGTAGACCTAAAGATGGCAGCAGGAATGTTGGGACTGGGTTTGAAGGAGGACAGTAGAGTAACAGTGGTACTGGTGGCGGAGACACTAGCAGCTACTCCTTGGCTGGGAAACTCAATTGGAACTGGAGAGGCAGGTGCTGAGTTTTCAATAAGAGACACAATTGTAGCTGGAGAAACAGGAAGAGAACTGTGGGATGCAGGGGAAAAATCAAGCTCAGGGGAATAATCAAGGTCAGTGGAAAAATCAAGCTCAGGGGACAAATCAAGCTTAGGAGGCCTTGATCCTTCATTTTCTTCTTCTACCTCTTGTAGGTTTGGACAGGAAGAAAAATCATCTTCATCAGCAGATTCTGAGGAGACCAGCTGAATTCCCTCTTCTGTCTGGTGGCTATCGTGAAATGGTAAACTATCTCCCTCAATAACCATTTCTGGAAAAGATATGCTCTCAGTGGCAGTGACAGTGGTGGCAGTAAAAATTTTATCCAAATACTGCAATCATTTCCGTTTGGGCTGCTTCCACTGACGATCACTGTAAAAATCCTGTGTTGATACTGCCCGCAGTGTCCGACCAGTAGTGTTAAACATGCTAGGTGTCCCCTGGTTTATAGAAGTGGCTGTAGTGGAGGTGGTGACTAAACTGGCAGTGGCACTAGTCATTGTACAGGTGGTTCCAGGAGATCATTATGAAACAACTGACAAGACACAGGTGACGGCTGCATTGTGGTCTCAGAGGAGGACCTGGACCTCTCTACCCTGCTAGTAGAGGTAGAAGGACATGCAGTTCCCTTCTTATTTTTATTTTTTGGTTTGGAGTGCTGCTGCTTTGTCTGACTAAGACACTGACTACTAGCACTACTGACAGTCCTCTTCTTTAGCCACCTGCTGCTGCTAGCTCTACTTGAAAGCAACGTCACTGTGGTAGTGTTGGTGGTTGCTGGGTCACTGGAGCTGGTAGCAGGATGAGGAACATCAGGTTGTAAAGGACTAAAATCCATTACAGATAGGTAGGTAGTGTACTATAATATTTGAAAATTTTAAAACCTGGCCACACGACAACTGTCAGACTGGCTTTGTCACTCTGAAAATTATTCAGATTCCTAATATTTTTAATATTTTACACAGGAACAAAGGTGACTCTCCCTTGTGGTGGCAATAAGGTACTAGGCCTGCTTGCCTACAGAACTGTGAGACTGGCTGTGTCACTCTGAAAATTATTCAAACGAATTCCTAATATTTTTAATGTTTTACACAGGAACAAAGGTGACTCTTCCTTGCGGTGGAAATAAGGTACTACTAGGCCTGCCTACACAACTGTGAGATTGCCTGTGTCACTCTGAAAACAATTAAAACGAATTCCTAATATTTGTAATATTTTACACAGGAGCAAAGGTGACTCTCCCTTGCTGTGGCAATAAGATACTAGGCCAGCCTGCCTGCCTACAGAACTGTGAGACTGGCTGTGTCACTCTGAAAACTATTCAAATGAATTCCTAATATTTTTAATATTTTACACAGAAACAAAGGTGACTCTCCCTTGTGGTGGCAATAAGGTACTACTAGGCCTGCCTACACACACATGTGAGACTGGCTGTGTCACTCCAAAAAATATTCGAACAAATTCCTAATATTTTTAATACTTTACACAGGAACAAACGTGACTCTCTCTTGCCTGCCTGCCTGCCTACAGAACTGTAAGACTGGCTGTGTCATTCTGAAAACTATTCAAACAAATTCCTAATATTTTTAATAACTGACACAGGAACAAAGGTGACTCTCCCTTGTGGTGTAAATAAGGTACTAGGCCTGCCTACACAACTGTGAAACTGGCTGTGCCACTCTGAAAACTATTCAAACAAATTCCGAATATTTTTAATATTACACAGTTACAAAGGGGACTCTCCCTTGCAGTGGCACACAAATGCAGGATGCCTGCCTACACAACAACTGTCAGATTGGCTGCGTCACTTTAAATAAAAAAACAGCTCCTGATAAGGGCAATAAGACACTAGACTGGCACTAAACTGGCTATAAGGCACTAGACTGGCTAGTAAAATCACTTTAGTGGGACACTCTCTCCTTCTTCTCTCTCTGAGCTCCAACAATGCACTAACAGGAAATGCAGGTTGCAGGCTGTCTGGGTGTCTGTGATGTCATTAGTCCGACCCCGATCGTGAAACAAAGAAGCTAATTGGACTAGAAAGGGTGGGAAAGTAGCGCACACACGGGAAGAACGCCATCCGAATGTCTGAATTTTGCCTCAAATTTTGGATCAGTTCTGTTCAGACTCGGGTCTCTAAAACAAACGTCGCCGAATGAGCCATATTTGTCCAAATTCTTAATTTGGATGAACCAATTCGCACAAGCCTAAATTGACAGGACTTAGAATTATTAGAGGCCCAAGCCCTGAAGAAACATTGATTTGTAGGACTTAACTTGCTTGGCACAAGCCCTAAGGAAACATTGATTTGTAGGGCTTAGACTTGTTAGAAACAAACCCACAAAATGTGTTTATTTTTTTTTATAGGACTATGTTTTTTATATATATTTATTTATTTTCAAAGCACAAGCCCTGAGAAAAAAATAAAAATTCCCTACTGGCCTAGTGCCAGCAGGTGATGTTGGCCAGTGGCCACTGTCAAATGTCCATAATTGCGGAGTTTCAGGTGTTGTTCTTATTGCTGCTGCTGATTTGTTTAACCCTTTGAGTGCCAGAGGGGTACGAAACGCATTGCTTTGCACTCAGAGGGTTAAGCAGCAGGATGATTAGGCAGCTGAAAGGGAATGGGATCAACAATAGCAGCAACATGGTTGATGGATAAAGAAGGTTCCACTTGCCATGACTATCTCCAGTGATGCACCCGAGGCAGTAGCAGCACAATAAGTAGCCCCCAGTCAGTGGCATAGCTATAGGGGTCACAGGGGCCCGTGCACTCCAGGGGCCCAGTCTACCCCTGTGACCCCTCTGCCTGGCACCCGCAATCTCCCGCCGGCGCTCTAGTAATGCAGAGCTCTGGGAGAGGACATCATCTCCCAGCGCTCTGCATTACTAAGAGGACCGTGCAGGAGCTCCAGGTAGGAGATGGTGGCATTGTGGAGGGGGTCAATCTGATCAGGGGGGCTTGTGGCACTCCTTGTACCAGGGCCCGGAGGTTTCGAGTTACGCCTCTGCCCCCAGTCTATGTGGAGAAAAGAAGAAGTGGTCCAATAATTCTTCTTCACCTGCCCCACCTCCAAAATCATGGGTATGTTATTAGAAAAGAAATGTTTCCCTTGAGAGCAGGTACTGTGGCTCTCATCAGCAACTGCAATGTGCACAGTGTGTGTGGTAAATAACATCTGGGGGCACAATTGTATCCAAACAGCATGACACTGTTGCTGTCACTATACGACAGCACGTCTAGCAGCAGGCACAGGCAGCTGCTCTCACTAGTACTACCCTTTTCTCCCTTGCTTCGCATTCCATTTTCTCCCTCACTTCCCATTAAATTCCCTAAAATCCCTTGTGGAGATTTAGGGGGACTGGCCAGCATTGGTTCAGTAGTGCTCACTTCCTCCTCAGACTCAGTGGACACATAAGGGTCCTTTAAGCTCCTCCATTTATTATTTTTAAACCTGTTCACAGTGATAGCAGTCACTATGAGCCTCGCCTGCCTCAAATTTCGAAAAAGATGACAGCAGAATAGCACAGCACATCTACATCTCTCTGTAGCTACTTCTATTGTGTTTGATTTCCGCAAATATGTCACGTTTTTATAGCGAAAAGGTGAAAACAACGTTAATCAATAGGCGGAAACTTTCTAGCCATTGAAAAAGTGTAACGGGTTTATAGGACACTCAGACCAGCAGGTTAGAATAAAACACAGTTTTATTAAAACAAAACAAGAAAGACCGCCCTCTATAGGCAATACAGAATAATAGAGAGATTAGTGGCTTACAGATGCCTACTCAGGCCCAGTATGCAGATGTAATCAATATACATATACTGTCACAGGACAGGCATAGAAACATAAGGGTACTCAATGGTTAAAGTAAATGTAAATCAATCAGTCTCTGTTGTGATGTTTGACACGCCCAAGGTGGTAATGGAGCAGCAAGTGGTGCTAGATGAAACAACACTGTCAGTTTATAGAACAGAGATAGCTGCTAAGGCTGAGCAGGAACTGAGACCAAAACACTGCAGAGTTGAGCTAGAGCCAATAGCCCCCACGGGCGTAGTAACGGAGATAACCTCACTGCAAGAGCTTGAGCCAATAGCCCCCACGGGCGTAGTAACGGAGACAAACTACCTGCAAGAGCTTGAGCCAATAGCCCCCACGGGCGTAGTAGCGGAGACAAACTACCTGCAAGAGCTTAAGCCAATAGCCCCCACGGGAGTAGTAACGGAGACAAACACTGCAAGAGCTGGAGCCAATAGCCCTACTGGGCGTTTAACGGAGAGCAAACACTTTACGAGCTAGAGCCAATAGCGCTTCCCGCAGGCGCGGTAACGGAGACCGACTAAACTGCTAGATAGACAGGATGAGCCACTGCCTATACAAGGCTCTGAAATGTAACCAGCTTAGCAAGTGTAGTGGAAGATCTGGCAACGGCTCTGCAAGTGTTAATGGAGGCTCATTGAATGGAAACAGCAGCTCTGCAAGTGTACTGGAGGCTCAGTGAACGGAGACAACGGCTCTGCAAGTGTTAACGGAGGCTATGACACGATCAGCCCTGCCACAAGCACAGCGGAAGTCAGAATGTCGCCTCGGTGACACCAAGCAGCAGCAGCAGGAATGGAGGCAGGATCAGTACCAAGCCGGTTTAGGTCACAGAGCAGGAAGCTAGGCTGGGTCAGATCACGGAGCAGGGTTCTCAGACAAGCCAGTTCAGGTCACAAGCAGGAACGTCAGCCAGGCCGGGTCGGATCACGGAGCAGGGTTCTCAGACAAGCCATATCAGGTCACAAGCAGAAACGTCAGCCAGGCCGGGTCAGATCAAGGAGCAGGAAACCAGGAGCGTCGTCAAAACAGGCCAAATCGGTACACAGGAAGCAGGAACACTGGAACACAGCAACACTGGCTCAGGAACACCACGAAAGGGCACCTGACAAGTGCCAAAGGCCAGGTATAAAAAGGCCACAATGGGCGGGTCAAACAAGCTCAGCCAACGGGAGCGCCCACAACCGAGAGTGACAGTAAAGGATCACAGGCACCGTGATAAAAAGTGGCAAAAAATTTAGACTAATGGGCAAAAAATGCAAAAATTTTAATCGCTAGTTTTAAAGTGGATTTTCCCTCGAAAAAGAGGACAACAACGTGATTTTCGCAGAATTGCCCGCGGGAACAGGGCGAGAGATTTCACCCATCCCTACTCAACACATTCAAATATACCATCTCACACATTCATTTATCATACTGTGGTAATGAGCTGTTTCACAGTTCTCCATAGATCTGTATTTCAAAGCTCTGAAATGAAGTTTACATCAAAGTTTATCATAGAGTATTTCAAGGTTAGCCATATTTCAAAGGTGTCCATATGTAACCCTATGAGTGCCAGAGGGGTATGCAACACTTTGCTTTGCAATGCTTTGAGTATCCCTCTGGCACTCAAAGGGTTAAGAGTATTCCAAACATAATGTGGTGGATACCTGACTACGGGCATACTATTATAACACATTGGCAAGCTCACATCAATAACAAAAAAATCTGCCATTATAACGGACCTTAGTGTATTTCCTCCTGGAGTTTTTTTATGTATAGCTTGGAGGAAAAAATTGAAAATTTTAAGGAGTTTAATAAAGTGCAGGGTGAGACCATTTTTTCAGAAACAGAAGAAGGAATAATCTGAAACAAGAGGAAAGAATTCAGAATTAATATGTAAAATTCTTATTTTACTGAACAGGTAGCTATTACATGGATCAGAGTCCCAGGAGCAGTAAACTTTCTTATGAAAAAAAATCTTATAGAGCTATTTCTTTATTAAAGGGATATAATACTTCGTTTTATCTTTATTTTATTTTGTCGGCATTAAAAAAACATGAAGAACGATACAAGTCTTATCACAAGCAAAGTTTCCCCTCCTGCCCCTTTTACCTAGTATAAGCCATCTCTTCTCAGATGTGGAATGCAGTCCATAGACCAGACAGATAACAGAAGGGCACAATCTTCTTCCTATGAGAACAATGAAAGCCCTGCCCCGCTTGAAAAGTTTTTCAGGTTTTTCCCTTATCTTAATTGAAGATTGTCCCTCTCTGCAGTCTGCCTGGGCACCTCCCTTCTGATCTGGCTGACCAGTGTTACATCAGTAAAAGGGGCGGCAGGGGGATACTTTATCATTCAATTACTCTTGAACTACAACTCTGACAATTGAAATAACACTCTCCAAAGTCCAAATACTATGATGATTAATTAGAGCTGCTCTTATTACGAAATATTACTATCCCTTTAAGACAAGGATACAATGTCTGCTGGGAGATTTCTTTTTTCATCAAAGTTATTACAACTGAAACCTGCTTTTTTTTTTTTTTTTTTTTTAAATCTAAAGATTAGAAAAAATACTTTAATTACATTGTACTCTGTGAAAGATGGGGAGATTCACCAAGGCATGATAAAGAGGTGATTAAGTGGATATAACTTCTCCAGTGATATCACTTCTCCAGTTCCTATGTTATTCTATGTAACCTATGCACTAAGATTTCTGCACATTTAGACATGGAGGGGCTGCACATTTACGGGAGGATGGCTCAGTTTCTGGGTTTTATTTTTTGTATAAATAGTTCTGCTTTGAAAATATGTGCTCTGTACTGGGGGAAACTGAGACTGATATGCTAAGAAGCGCAAGACTGGGGAAAAGCAGCTGCACCACAGGGAACAGTTCCCCCAGGTTTGCTTAGATATGTCTCCACTGCATTATGAAGAGACCTGCAGCATTCACTTCAATCTAGGGGACTCTTCATTGTCCCTTAAACAAGGCACATGCCCTTCCTTCATCATCTAAGTGCCAAAGAGATATACCGCACATTGCTCTGCAAAAAAATGCAACTCCTGTGGCACTCAAGGGGTTATAACATACACAATCTTCTTTCCTGCATGTAACAGCTGCTCTGCCGGTTCTGTGTGTACCTGAAACAACAGATCTGCTATTTAATGTACACACAAGCTATCCTCTGATCAGCTGATTCATATAAAAAAATAAGACTGTCACATGCTGATTAGCTAATATTATGCAGGTAAACACATAATTGGCAGATCAGCTATTATAGCTATGATCTCCCAGTTTTGTGTGTATTTGAATCACCTATTATGTTATAATCATCTGAGTGCCACAAGGGTGTGCAAAATAACCCCTATTGCACTGAAAGGGTTAAGGAAGGGCTCCTGCTCTTCTTGATGCTGAAGTGAGGATAAAAGAATCCTCTCTGCTCCCCCATTTACCCTCTCCAACAGTTCCAGCATTTAACCAACATCATATGCAAATGAGCAAAGATTCTCCTCCTCCACTTGCATAATTAATTCTTAGTGTATATGGCGGTATGTATTATTCTCCATCATGAAGTGGTCTCCACAGTGATCGTCAGTACATCAAACCTCCATTGCATATCCTCTAGTTCTTCTTAGCACATCAGCCTCCCTGAATACAGTTTGTGTCAAATATTTAAAAGCAAGGTAATACTTAATATGGGAAAAAAATATATATTGCACTGTTTATTCTGCTGCATAAAACATGGGTACTTTCATTGCTGATATATGTTTTAGTCAAACATTACAGCTCAGATTTGCATTTCTTGTGTGAAACTTTATGGAGGTGCTGTTGTTACATAAGTCCATGGACTGCTACTGGCAGTTACAATAACTCTTCATAGGTTGCTGTAGGAACAGCGCCACTGAAAAATCAATGTGGTACTACACACAAATAAATAAAAGAATGGGCTGCAATAAACATTTCTCAGCATCTGAAGTACCCTTGTTTTAATCAAAAAGATAAACCCTGCAATATATGTATATGATTTCACATATTATGCAAAATTATCCCTTATAAAAACAGCTTTTACCATGACTGGGTAACCACTGGCCAGCTAAGGATGACGCAAATTGTATTCTAACAGGAGCAGGAGAAACAAAGATTCCCCAGTCTTGGTATAATCTGATTAACAGAAACATCAGATCTGTAATGCATTAGCCATCATTGCTATATCATGTTGATTTATTACCCAATAAGTGCCATTGAGGTATACATGGAGTCTGTGAATCACAAGGGGCTAATAAAGATGGTTTTGTAAATATACATTTCTAACCCCTTGGATGCAACATGCTATAGATGTCTCACATGACCTCAATATGTTCCACATAACAAGTTATGATAATAGAGGACGGGAACAAGGTTCTAGAAACAGACACTGTGTTTGATATATGAAGAACAGGAAACATTCAGTGGAAAATCAACTGTACCATAAAAGTCAACACTGATTTAAACTGGGATTTAACCCAACCCCTTGAATGCTAGAAAGGTCACCAATGGATTGCTTATCATCTGTTAGAAAAACTCGCTAGCATTCTTTGGTTAAAAATATAAATCAATGGAAATATTGGAGGTTATTTGTTCCAGTTTTTTGTTTGCAGTTTTTTTTTCTCCAGAAGTGCTCCAGGGATTATGCAGTAAGGTGTGATAAAAAGGTGATAATGTAGAGAGAATTTCTCCAGCATACCTCCCAAGTGTCCCTCTTTAGGAGGGACAGATCCTCTTTTAGACCCTAATCCCTCTGTCCCTCTTTTCCACCCTGATGTCCCTGTTTTTAGGAGATCAGATTGTGTGGTGTGTATCACATTGCTCCACAGCAATAAAACCCACATTAACGTTTGTTTAACCCCTTAACGACATGTGCCGTACTACGACCGTCACGGTCCTTGAAATACTCAAGGACTGATGACGGTCATAGTACGTCATGTACTTTTTACTTACAGCGCTCTACCGGGAACACTGTAAGTAAAAATAGGGCCTGAAATTGACCGCTCCAAGATCGGAGCGATCTCTATCAGGCCCCATAGTGACGCGCCGATACACGCAACAGGTCACGTGTACCGGCGCGTCCACTTGGTTCAATGCGGTCCTTATTGGACAGAAACGTCCCAGGACCGCCGGTCATTAAGGGGTTAAACATCAGTATATGTGTTTATAAATTAGTTTGTGTAAATAAAATACTTTGGTTTTGTTATAAGTCATTTATTAGGTTACACAAGGAGACGTCAATAGGTAATGAAATAGCCTAAAAATTGATCTGTAATGCCCCACACACTAGCCACACCCCCAACAACACCCCCTAAAACACAAGTGTCCCTTTGGCAATTTGAAAAGTTGGGAGGTATGCTCCAGTGATATCACTTCTCCAATGTCCGTGTTATTCTATGGAGCCTATGCACTGAAATCTCTCCCACTTGAGAATTCTTAGTGCACTGGCTCCATAGAATAACAGGAATTGGGTAAGTGGTCACTCCAATTCATAACCTCTTTTTCATACCTTAGTGCATCTCCCCCCCCCCCTCCAATTCTTATTAGTACGCCAGTCTCAGTGTATGTGAAGATGCTTCCATTTGCTGCCTGCTTCCTTCAATGCGCTGTCAGGACCTTCCGCCTATGGTATTGCCCTGTGAGGACATTGAGATCCTCACAGGGAATTACCATTGGCAGGAGGCAGAAGGTCCTGAAAGCCCATTGAAGGAAGAGGGCGGCAAATGGAAGCATGCCGTCCGAAGGAAACCTTTACATCGCTTGTATTTTGCCTTCTCTTGGATGGAGACTTCAGTAGGGACTTAAATTGAACCAAGTAAGTCTTATGTTAAGAGTGGTTTAGGCCGGGGAGGGAGAGAACGTATCTGCAAACACTAATTTTTTTATTTAAAAAAAACTCTGGTGTATAATACGCACCCCGCACTTCAAATAAGATGAAGTGGGGTAAAATTGTGCTTATTATAACCAAAATTTTATGGTAGTTAGGTAGTTAAAGGTAGGTAGTTAAATAGGCCAATGGTTAGAGCAAATGAGCTCAAGTTCCAGACATTAGAAGGATGCACTCAGATAGCAAATAGAAGTTATAACCTGTTTATTGTACAGAGTGAACATATACAACATTTTGGGGGAGGAGCTGCCTGATTAAGGGCAGCTCCTCCCCTGAAACATTGCATTTTTTCACTCTGCACAGTAAAATTGATTATGACACCCTGTTTAATATCTGATTTCATCCTTCTTTTATCTGGAAAGTGCATATTTCAAAATGTTACCTAACGTGGTTCCAAGTGCAGAGCAGCTATTCATATACCGGTTTCAAATGCTTTGGAGGCTGAAAGGATAGTAATACTTCATTTTTCCAAAGCTGCATCTTGTAGACCTTAAAAAACGAAAATGAAAGGCCCAACCTTTATGGTTTGAGAGATAATTGCTGTCAAAGTTCTCTCCTTCCTGACATCAGCACTTAGCTGACTGCAGGGGAATCCGGTCCCAGGACTGTTGGAGGCTCTCCAGCAGAGCTGAGATCACGTTAATGGAAAAGAAATCCTTCACTGAAACGGACTTCTATGTGTGCTTGGTTTGCAAGCACACGTAGAAGACCATTTCAGTGAAGGATTTCTTTTTCATTTAGGCGATCTCGGCTTTGCTGCAGAGCCGCTGGCTGGTCCCAGGACCGGATTCCCCCGCAGTCAGCTAGAGTGCTGACGTCAGGCAGGGGGGAACTTTGACAGAGATTATCTCTCAAACCATAAAGATTTGAGAGATGGCACTGGGGGCATTTCATTTCTTTTTTTAAGGTCTACAAGATGCAGCTTGAAAGCCATGAAGAGAAATAAGATTATTTGGGCCTTATATATAAAGACAATGGGAGAGACTCACTAAGTGGTGATAAAGTGGAGATGAAGTCTCCAGTTTATCACTTATCCAATTCCTATGTTATGCTATGGAGTCTATGCACTCCAAAGCTAAAGAAATCTTAGTGTATAGGCTCCATAGAATAACATAGGAATTGGATAAGTGATAAATTGGAGAAGTCATCTCCACTTTATCACCTCTTTATCACCACTTAGTGGTCTCCCCATCATGTAGCAAATTATGGGACAAACCAGCTTAATCCCAGTGGACAAAGAAAATTCATATTAACTTAAAGGGGGCTTTTTAACCACTTGAATGCAAGAATGGAGTTTGAAGCATTGCAAAGCAACATTAGAGACATCTCTAGCATTAAAGTTGTTCAAATGCCATTTAAAATTAATCACTAATGGTGCAGTTGGTTCATAATAGAGCAGTGATTTTAACAGGAGGGGACAGGGAGGCTACATCCCTTGGGCCCCTCCTGTCAAAATCACTGCAACAACATTTAACACCATTGAGTTATAGCAGTTCCTTCATGTGCACCTCACATGGAGATGGAGTGCAGAATCCCATGGGCAACTCTGTACACCATTCATTAGTGTGTATGCGTGTATATGTATCATCATCATCTTCAGCTATTGTCGATACACAGCAGGATGAATTCCTCCTCAGCAAGCCTCCAACAACTTCGGTCCTGTGCTTTTTGTTGCCACTGCGTACCAACAAATTTGGTCATTTAATCTTCTCATCTTGTCTTCTCCTTGGTTGATTAGTATTGAGTGGCATCTATTCCAAAATCAATTTAGTCCATCAACTGTCAGATCTTATTGCTATGTGGCCTATTTTCATTTCAGGCACACTGTCTCTCTCTCTCTCTCTCTCTCTCTCTCTCTCTCTCTCTCTCTCTCTCTCTCTCTCTCTCTCTCTCTCTCTCTCTCTCTCTCTCTCTCTCTCTCTATATATATATATGAAACGGGGAAGATATATTGGAAATGGCACTCAAAATTCCTATATAAAGGATGAAAATAATGGAATATAGAGGATATGTGAATATTAAAAAGAGCTGGCTGCTATCCTGATAAATCCCTTTCAATAATTTGTTCATTGTCTTTTTGGCGAGTTATTTAATTTTATGCCAAAATCATTCACCTCTTCTAGTCTTCCCTGCATGATAAGAAAAAGTATTGGAAAAGACTGTTACTTTTCAGAGCTCCACAAGTTTCATTAGTATCGGACGTTAATGTATCAGCCACTCAGTTCCTCTTTGCCCATATGAGCTCCAACTGACGGATGTGCTCCAAATAGATAATAGGATCATCTTATTTCTTGAAGGTAAATGGAGGAAACATCGAGGAGACTTACACTCTAATCATGAGCACATTGATATATATTTTACCTAGTGATATCACCATTTTTTATAGTTGGTACCAACGATATCCACAGACTTTTAACCCCTTAGTGACGGCCGCGTGCAGACGCGGCCGTCACTTAACGTCCGTCTAACTTTTTTTTTCTAAAAGAATCCGGCGTCCCCGAACGGCGTGCAGCCGCGCGGGGAGCCAGATTTCCGGGACGTACATGTACGTCCTCTGTCACTAAGTGACAGCCACACAGGACGTACATGTACGTCCTGTGTCGCGAAGGGGTTAATATTGCGTTACATGGGACTCTAGTATTATTTTATATTTGTATATTATTTTTGTGATTTATGTGTCATTTATAATAAATTTTCTTTGCATTTCACCACACACACATATATAGAGAGCTATATTCATATACATTTGGGTCCACTGGATGAATCAAAGGGTATGCTCTCTTTTCACTTGTTGCTATTAGGGTTCAGGAGGGATTTCATGCGATTCAAATTATTTTACCACAGCAAAACATTTAAAAACCACTAACCTAGGAGATCCAGAACACCAAATATTTATCATTTTTTGGCGACCTCATGATATCTGAGGTTTACTATTCTGGTGATGCAGTGGCATATCTATAATACATGCTGTCTATATCTCACATTGAGTTGGATTATTTTGCAGGTGCTAACTTTATCACTGGTTTTACCTACAAACTCCAGTAGGAATTTGTGAGTTAACGCAGTGAAAACATGTATTATCTGCAATAAAATCCAGGCCTTTATTAGGAAGCTGAAATGTGCAACAGTCTTTCTTGATAGATTGAATGTTTGTTTTTTTTAAACCTATAAAAATTAAATGGGTACAGCTGGGGAACCAAGATTACAATAAAATAAAACTGTGGAAATTTTAATTAAAATATAACAAAAAAAATCTGTAACAATGTCATAATGTCGGGCTGTGTGTGTGGGTATGTCAAGGGTATATTGATAAAAGATGAGAGTTGGTACCGTGTTAGCCATAAAAATACAGGAGGCAAATATAGTCAAATTGATAACCTTTATTAGCTAACTAAGCAGATTTAGAATACAAGCTTTCAAGACCTCTCAGGAAGAGACCTGAAAGGTCTTGAAAGCTTGCATTCTAAATCTGCTTAGTTAGCTAATAAAGGTATCAACTTGACTATATTTGCCAGTGGTATATTGAAACATTGGTAAACAAAAGGGGACAAAAGTACAGTGAGGTCATTGAACAAATGCACTTCCATGCTAATATATGGACAAGGAACCAAACTTATGTACAAAGCTTTTTAAGCCAAATAATGGCTGTTCTGCACTGCTTGCATGGCACTCCATTCTCTGTACCTCGCTTGACGGCATGTACTAAGAAGCTTCAGAGAAAATAATCACTAAATGCTTTCATTTTGGTGAATGCTACAGGGATAGAGTTAGGGCTTCCTTTAGAGGTGT
Source organism: Rhinophrynus dorsalis (assembly GCA_037306005.1). NCBI lineage: Eukaryota > Metazoa > Chordata > Amphibia > Anura > Rhinophrynidae > Rhinophrynus > Rhinophrynus dorsalis. Next base: position 119,432,134 of record CM074722.1, read on the forward strand.
GCCCTGATGATGTTGTTTGTGTCACTATGCAATAAAGCATCAATACATATATGCGTAGGTACAGGCACTGGATTGTCAAGCTTGTGTGTAAGTGCAGCAAACTGACTGCTTTGATGGATTCATACCTTCCCCTCACTGAGGCTGATTCATTAAGCAGAGCTGGCTCCATTCGGGGGTTAAATCAACAGCATCATAGGGGAAAAATAGAAATGTCCATTGTATATGATAATCCAAGTCATTTAAGATGGCCTGCCAGCTGGCTGTAGGTGAGGGCCCAATCCTTGGGGCTCATTTTATATTTCCCTGTCTTCTTGGTTAACAGAGAAGAAATACAGGAGGTAGCTGTAGAAATACAGGAAGTAAATATAGTTGTTGATACCTTTATTGGCTAACTAAGCAGATTTAGAATGCAAGCTTTCAAGACCTTAGGTCTCTTCCTCAGGCATGCCTGAGGAAGAAAGTAAGGTCTTGAAAGCTTGCATTCTAAATCTGCTTATTTAGCCAATAAAGGTATCAACAACTATATTTACTTCTTGGTTAACCAATTTGAAATGAACACCATCATATTGCAGCAGATTTCTCTTCCCTCTAATAACGTTAATATTATTTGTTGAATAGAACCCATTCAAATAAATTCAGTATATTCCTAAATATAATTTATTAAGTAACATGTATTTGAAAATGGCAGAAATAAAGCTAACATTTATTTTCCATGTTGGCGATATATATATAGTTTTGTATATGTTTGAATGCCATTGTATAAATTAAATTTGAGCGTGTTTAAATGTTACCCAGAAAAATTGGAATATATATATAATATCTTTAGTAAAGGAATAAAAATCAATAAGTTCCTGGCCTAATTTTGTACCCATAAGTCGCAAACTCTCTGGCAAAATTCAATTGAGTCCTTTATTTTATTTGTTTTATTATACCAGTTAAGAGGCGTGAAAAATTGCCTTCAAAATTTGTTTGTTTGATTTTACACACATATAAACAACATGAAAGTCAGAGATAATTTTGATCTTTGTTTTTTTCTTTAGACATTTGACTTAAAAAAAACACCCTGTTTCATAATGTAAAACGCCTGTGAATTACTTTCAATTAATATATATATCTACATATATATATACGTTATTTTCATTTAAAGTTTCTTGTCCCTTTAAAACTTTTATTTGTAAACAGCAGAGGAGGAATCATAGTAAACATTTTTTTTTCTTTTTTTTTTTGTTCGTGAACACATTTGAAAGAAAAAAAATAAATAAAAAATTAACAAGTCAGGAAAAAAAAAGTTAATCACAGTTCTGGCTTTCTGTACACTGAAATTAGCTGCTCCCAATTCTCTCCTGGACAATGATATCAATTCCTGTATGAATGGTTACCATTTCGTGTTTTCCAAATACCTGCTTGGAAATGTAATGAGTCTATGTTGCCCTTAAATATTTGTTCCAATTGGCTTATTATATTAATTAAAATTACTCGAAGTAGGCTCCAAGTTAAAAGTCCAGTTTCCTCAAATGATTTGAAAGATTGCATTAACACATTACAATGAGGTGTGTGTAACAGTGATACCGCGTTTTATATGTTTTCCTTCTTTAAACAGTGCTCCATAATGTAATACACAAGTCCTTTAATTTGAAGAAACTGCACCTTTTACCTGTTAAATCCTTTTCTCTTAATCCATACAGGTTACTGGTGACTTTGGGTAGGCGATCCGCCAAAGTTACCAGTAACCTGTATTGGACGACAGAGAAAAATCAACTGTCTGGTTTCATGAAATCTTAAAAAGACTGAAGAACCAATGAAGAGCCTTCTTACAAATACATTAATGTTAGTTGTTCATTATCTGTATTAGATTATTATGAAAATTCCTAGCATTTAACTCTGTAAAACCACCCATACCACATTTACACTCCTTCAACACTAATAAATATTGATATATAGTTACTAGCAAATTCCAAAGGACACATTCTTTCTCCAAATACACTTTACCTCTATTCCACTTCATTTATTTAGAAAGTGGACTGTTTTCCAGTAGCTGGAGGTGTCAAGTGGTGTAAATACCTTGATAATCTGGCCTTGGTGTTGGTGCTTTATTTTCATGTTAGAACCTCCCCACCAGGGGGAGCTCTACAAAAATGAGCTCTGGAGGCAACTTAACACTTGTCAATCTCTTTGATAATTATACCAATCCATTCACTGATGGGCAATGTCTTGACTGACCACCAAGTGAAATATTAAATGGAAATGATCACCAAATAAGGCTTTTTAATTTCTCAGTTTTAGTGCCTACATTGATTGGCATTCAATTTGCTTGTTATTAGATTTTCAAGCTTTTCATTCTGTCTTTCCAGTAGGTGATTTCACTTACCATGTCTTGATTATCACTCGTACAGAACATCAATCCGTTAGTGACCATGTGAGTAATTACATGTTATGCAACAATGACTGGTCTATATAAGGGCTGACAATGTAAAGTTACCCAGCTGCTATTATACCAACATTATCCACAACAACCGCTGGCTGAGGATGGCATATACCATGGGTGTTGCTCACCCATGGTATATACTATGAAGCTTAGTCCACTATGGCAAAGCCTAGGGCACATTAATGTTAAAGTGTATTAACAGAAAAAATATCCTTTACTTTTAAATGCATTTGTAGGCTGTAAATGTTTAATAATCTTTTTCGTTGGTGTTCACTTCCCTTTAAACCATGCACAATATTGGATTGTTCCATAATCACAAGAGTTATCAAATTAAGGATTGCAACTTCCCTTCCATATTGTTTGGCACTGGATTACCTCCTGTAAAATCAGGTGGTTTTACTTTGTCTACATTGTTTTGCTTGCAAATCAGAGCTCCACCTGGTGGTGAGACTAGAAAGCACATAATTATAGCTAATGGGTTCATACATGGCAGCAGCATCTAAAGAGAGTGCAGCTATTAAAGCAGCTGACTGCAGAGAAGAAAAAAAAAGGAAATGAACAGATATAACAACCAACCACACAAGAAAAAAGCTACTCAAGAAATGGTGTCCTATACATCAACGGCACAAATTTCTACAGCAGAAAAGTGGAAAACCACCAAGAATAGAAATTACACTCTTGAAATTACAAAGGAGGCTGACTGTATCTTTATCTGCATCCCTGAAAGATCTAATCTCCTCCAATCTAGTCTGGCCTACAGACTGCTGGGGCAACAATGGCCGTGAAACTGACATTTCAGTGCATGGTTCATCCAAACTGGTTCTGTTTTCTTAACGTGTCTTTCACTTAGAGGCATATGTATCAAGGGTGTTAACTAGAAGTCAAAGGAAAGTAGGTTGAAAGAATTGGACTGGTTTCAGCACTATTAATGATTGCCTACTAGACAATAAAATGAACTTCAACAGCTCTTGAACATCCGAATGAGTGTCCGAAGAGAACACTGGGATGAATGTACTAATAAATTATGCAATTCTAAGGCTAAATAACTGCACAGATGGAGCAAAGAATTACCACCGATTTAAATGTTCAAGGGGTTAAATGTGCCATTTAAATCTATGAGAATTTGAATCTGTTCCTTATAATGCATTTGTTTGCACCAGTACATCAGCTTTTCTGAAACGGATGACTTCTCCAATGATATCACTTCTTCACTTCCTGTGTTATTAAATGGAGCCAATTCACTAAGATCTAGGACACGTAATGATAATCCTTCTTGATCACCTCAGTCGTATTTTTTTCCATCCCTCTGCATTACTATAGTGACTAGATTGAACTACTGCTCTAGAAAAACTATTTTTGTTTAAAAGCTCTGTTCTTCCAGATAGACAGATCTACGTATTTATTTTTAGAATAGTCTAGGTATGAATATAAAATACAGTATTCTGGATATTGATATGATTCATATGAATGGGACAAACCAACTACATCATGTGGAACAAATAAGATGTCTCGTTTATTTAAATGGGGGCATTTAACTCTCTGAATGCTAGAGAGGTCTCCACTGAAATAGTGGACAATTTGGGCATTTCTATTTGTCCCCCATGATGCAGATGTGTTTGCCACAGGATTGCTCTTCTTGACCTATACACATAAGGCCCATTGTCTGCATGATGTGATGGGCCTTTATTGGGAATGTTGAAGTTGTCATGTACAGATAGATATACATACCTGGGAACTTCCAAGTAGAAACCTCCAAGAGAATCATGTTTGGATGGGGGTGGTCCTGTCCACATCACTCAGTGGACAGGCTTAACAGGGTGGGTAGGACTGGGATCAGTAAACTAGGCAGGACAAGTAGGTAGAGATGGGCAGAGCCAGGTAGGAAGTAGGCAAAACAGGGCAGGACTGGGCAGAACCAAGTGGTGAGGTGGCGGTGATACCAGGGAACACCAGAAGCTGGAGAATCAGTCTCTGTTGCAGGAGACCTGGTAATTAAATCTTAAAGAGACTGCGATGTTTCAAAATAAATGCAGCTCTGATTATTCTTTATAGTTTTTGGGTCATGTCTAGTTCCAGAGCAATTGAATCATAAAGTGTCCCCCTCCCGCCCCATTCACCTATGTAAAGCTTCACAGCAAGGCCTCCCGGATGGCTTGCAGCAAGGGATAATCTTCTGTTAGCATAAGGAAAAACCTGCCCTCCTCCACCAAGCGGGGCATGGTTTACCTTAGATATGTTTTGTATATATAGTCGCTCAATCCATAGAGAAACATCCGATATATAACGATCACTCACCCCTTTAAGTTCCTGTCGGCGGACCCGGCGCAGCTCCCCACAATCGCAGCCACAATTCCACAAACTTGAGGACAACAGGAGGGAAGCGCTCTCAGGACCACCAAAGCATAACCAGCCCAACATATATAAAAAAAAATTCTTTATTATAGAAATAAAAACATCCACTCAAGGCGAAAAAAAAAATCGTACAGCAGTGACAATGGGATCAAACCATACAACCCCTAACGCGTTTCGTGACCACCATGGTCACTTAATCATAGGAAAACATTTTTTTTTATTTCTATAATAAAGAATATTTTTATATATGTTGGGCTGGTTATGCTTTGGTGGTCCTGAGAGCGCTTCCCTCCTGTTGTCCTCATGGTTTACCTTATGCTCACAGCCAGAAGATTGTCCCTTGCTGTAAGCTGTCCGGTCAATTGACCAGATTGCACATCTGAGGGGAGGCGGCTTACACTAATTAAAAGGGGTGGGAGGGGGATACTTTATAATTCAATTAATTTGGAACTATGCATCGTAGAGAATGATAATACAGCTCTACATGGCCCAAAAACTATAAAGGATAATTAGAGATGCATTTATTTTGAAACTTTACTATCCTTTAAAAAAGTCTGCAGGGTAGATCTGGAGAGTTCTCAGTTATGCAAATATATAAGAACAATATAACATGAGTGATTTTCCCCTTGGCTGTTAAAGAGGGCTCCAATTCCCAGTGTACAGACATGTTACCTTTCTACAATACCCCAATGAAAATCACTGCTGCTTGGGCCTATAGCAGGAAAAGCAGCAATTCTTAGCTTTGGTCCTTGGAACACTCCAAATGGTCAGGTTTTAAGGATATCCAGCACCTGTTAGCAAACAGGATATCTTGAAATCCTGCACTGGTTAAAGGGTTAAACTGCAACTTTCTGTTTTGGCCCCAGGTGGTGCTGTTCTTATCACTTATTTACAAGACCATAGTCTATGACTTAACCTCTCATAAAGTGAATTATAAAATAATGTGCCTTTGGTCACTAACTGGCACTGTGGCAACCAGTTTAATTTTAACAATACCTTTTTAGCTGTAGTGTGTTTAAATGAAGAAGCTCCCAGAAGTGTGACTAACCTAGTTTTACTCAGCAGGAAAACCACTTTAACATATATTTTCCATAACACTGTTTACTGCCCCTTTAAATAAATAATTACCCAGAATCTGCCTGAGAGTAGCCATTTTATTTAAACTCTACTCTGTTTGGATCAATGCTTCCCTTGTCATCTGGGTCATGTTTTCTAGTTAATATGTACTGTAATATAATGCTTTAAGAAAGGAGAGTGAGATTGAACATTTAATGAACCCGTGATGAGGTATATTATATTAATATGCATTACAATGCAAAGCATACTGACATTACTGTGAGTGCCCAGACTGCACTGCAATTACAGTGTAGCTCTAGTAATTATCCCTTGGTTACATGATTGCATACATAACTACATGTAATGAATCTATAATTACTGCCACCTTATGTACAGAATCCAGACCTCAACAGTGACAAGTCATTCTAGGGCAGGGGTGACAACCTGCATTCTGAATAGGCTGGGAAAGCTGATTTAACCCTCTGCTTTTCAGATGGTTGAGCAACACATTTCAAAGCACAATACATTGCATGTGAAGTGATGTGTTAGCGAAGCCTTTTGCAACCAAATGTTTTAGGACATTATTGCTTTTTTTACACAGGAATTTTACAGCTTGCTCACCAATCCTTCTTGTGCAAAAACAGAAACATTACTTTGATGCTCTCAGTAGGGAAGGATTGTGGTAGCGTTGGGTCTGGGTGTTTTAGGAAAATGAAAAGTTGTATGGCCAGGGTTTTCCCTTAAATAGGGGAGGCTTATTAAAACACACACACTGCAGGTCTCTACTAATTCATGTGTGGTCCTATAGAACAACATTTTCATGTGTCCTTGATTAAAAGAAATATATGGTCACTTTAGTCTCCAGTGATTTGGGCTTATTGCTGCCCTAGGCCCAACCAATAGAATGCGCCCCCTCCCAGGCCTAGACTCTCTGCCACACCCTCACTTTATCCAGTCCATTCCATGGACCATAATCCCTTTATTTAAAGGCACAGTTTTTGGCAGGTGTAAAAACAAAATTAATAATGAACAGGAAAGTGCAAAGACAGGCTTCAAAGTGTATGCCTTGGGTGCTAGAGGTGTTTTACAATGCAATAAACAGGGGTCAAAAGTGGAAAATCTGATTTATGAAGAAAGATTATTTGGGTTTGTTCACTATGGGAAAGAGGTGCCTGCTGCCTATGTTGACGCTATATGGGTTACTAAATTAGCAAATGGTTTGGAGACCTCTCTAGCATGCAGTGGTATAACATGCTATTTAAATCCAGTGGGGATGTGTATTTCTCCCCCTGGTGCATGTGGTTTACCCAGGAATTATTGTATTTCTGCTTGGTAAATTGGTCTTTTTAATTGAGTGTGATAGTACTAAATAAACTGGAGATATGCATGAGCAAGCCAGCTGCATCATAGGGAGCGAATAACAGTTACCATGGAGTTCAGTTGTGCTTTTAACCCTTTCAATGCTTGAGAAGTCCTACTAGTCTTACATTCAAAGGCTTAAGCATTGCAATGTGCTGGATACCTCCCTGGATCATAACTGGTTAACCCTTTGAGATCCAGAGGGTACACAATGCATTGCATACCCCACTCCCCAGCATTCAAAGGGTTAAAAGCTTAATTTAAATCAATGGGAATTCAGGGAATGTTATTTGTGCCCGGTAGGTTTGCTTCAAACTTGCACTTCTTTTGTTTTGCACAGATGGCCCCTGGCACTCAAAACTGATCTGACAGTAACCATTAACCCTTTGAGTGCCTGATGGAAGTGCAATGTGTTGTACACACTTTTTTTCACTCAAGCGTTAAGGACATTATATGGCTGACACTTACTGACACAGCTCCCTCTCTCTCTCTCCCCCCCATGTCTCTCTACCCTAATAGTTTAGACACTGCTTACGGGACTGCAGTTCTCACACATTAAGATAGTTTTCTCTCCAACAACCAGTCCCTCCTGCACCTCCATAATTAGGTGCCCCCCCCCCCGAGTCTCCCTTTCTCCACCTCTCAGGTCCTTCTTTCTCCCTGTCTCCTTATCCAGCGCTCCCTTCCCCTGCCCAGACACACAAACCTTAGAGCATGCTCCTAGACGATGGTGGCCTGAGGTAAAGCTGGAGGCTCTGCACATTCATCCCCTGCGTGAGTGAGACAGCCACAAATGTCCCCAGCAGCAGGATATGTGAATAGCACTATGTGCAAATTGTGAGGTCATGATGTCAAAGGGTTAAGATGGGCAACGTGACAGAGCCGTCTCTAGCGTTAAATAGATTAAAAGACCCATTGAAAGGGAAGTTATATTCTTTACCTAAAAGACAGCTGGTGTGCCTAAAGATTGTACCACTTTTTCCTAGGGCGTCATCCTCACTGTGTGCATGTGTGAGTTACTAGGGGCCATACACACAAATTACAACTGGATCAATTCAGTGGCAAACCATCAGCATAACAGCAAACAAACAAAAAAGTCCCCACATTCCCATTGATTTAAATGGGGTTTTAACCTCCTGAATGTTGCAAAGCATTGTAAATCTCTCTAGTACTCAAGAGTTTAAGATACCCAGTTTAAATGCGTAGACATTTATATTTGTTTCCTGTGGTGGCATATGCTTGTGTAGGCTGGCCTGTAACCTGTGACCCTGAGGTTTGAGCAGATTCCACAGCCGGTGCATTAACCAACTGAGCTATATATAAAATAGGTGGGATATTGATAAGATGGAGGTCCCCTCCAGTTACTTTTGTCCTGAGACCCATAATTTCTGATGAAAGCCCTGAAAACCTCCAATAATAACCCCCACTTCCTTTTTAATGGCCAGAAAATACAAATTGCCCTTAGGAATTTGTACAAGAGGTAAAATCTTCACTCAAATTTGAATATCATGTCTATGGAGGACATGACTGCTAGCAGATTTTTTTTTTATTTCAAACTGCAGCATATAATGTATGAGCCTGTTTAACCATTTGATGACCGGCGGTTTTTGCAATAGATTGCAAAGCAATGCAATGGACACCCCTCTGTTCCTTAATGGCTTACAAATACCATGTGAAGGTCAAAATTCATAGAAGCCATTATAACTTTCTGGTCATAGTAAGGCAAGTGGGTGTTATTTTAGGGGATATTACTTTAACCCTTTGAGTGCCAGAGGGGTGTGCAATGCAATGTTTTGCAAAGCAGTGCACACCCCCCCTCTGCCACTCAAAGGGTTAACTGAAACAGTAAATGTGATATAGCCATGATATCAGCATAAGATTCAAGAACACTGAACTAGATTGATGCATTACAGACGTAGTCCCATGGAGCTGGACTACATTATATTAGCTACCCCTGCATTACAGCATAGGTTGCTGTTAATGAACCTAAGGGAATATTTGTGAGTCAAGAGCTAAACTGTAACTTGATACACATGCCTCAAAGTGGGAAACTGGCAACAACCCCACGCATGAGTTAAACATATTACATTTTTAAACTCTTTGTGGACATATGCAGTCTGACATAAACATGGGATTTCAATTATGTGCTGTTAACAAGTTAGCCCTTTGAAAACTAGAGGAGTGTTCAAAGAATTGCTCTGCAGTGTGTTGGACACCCCTCTGGTATACAAAAGGTTGATGTCACAGACATTAAACCTTAGCACCGCGATAATGCCAGTTTCACGTCATGGTTGGATGGCTTCATAGAAGTGTAGGTTATTACATTAGGGTGTCAGATAATTGGAGTCTCTTGTTTCTAAGGTGGCTTCAGTATTTTGGCACATGTATTCAGAGCCAGGCATTGGATGATTTGAGGAATTGGCACAAAAAAGAGCATCTCACCTCCAGGACTGAGCTCTGTCAATTGGCACATGAAGAATAAAAATAATAAATGGAGTCAAGGATCATATACATCTATGGCCCATGGCTCGGGGAAATGGCACAGGGATACAGAGCCTTGAAACCTCTAGGAATAGGTGTCTTGGGGCAGGACACACAACCTTTTCCCTCTGTGTCACTACAAATTCATTGAAAAGTCTATTTAAAAAAGTCTCAACCACGTATTTACAAAAATTAAATAAATTAACAGTGGGCGGTGTGGTCCCGTCCTGTGTTTCTGATGACTGAAAGCGGCACCCTGATTTCTCTCCCCTCACATTCAACGTGATGGAAAGACTAATTGGAGGCTAGGTTGACGCTTTTCTCCAGCTATAACCAAATGCCTTCTAGGAAAGGTGAAAATTAATGCCCTTATGGTCATACAATAGCTCTTGTGCTAGGAGACTGCCCTCAATCACCTTTTTCTCACCACACTCAACCACACCGTTTGTTGTGTCTACAATCCTTCCAATGTCCATCCAATGAATTTTTAAGATGTAATCTGCTCTTATAGACAAGAGTGCAAATACAAATGTGAACACTATATTACATGTTTTAGCTGTATAACTAAAGGTGTATACCATGTGAAAAAAAGCCCTCATCGAGTACAAGTAACATCACTGTTATTTCATCGATACTTTTGCTGGACAGTGATTTTGCGTTTCTAAACTCTATCATGTCTGACTTGATTCTTGCATATTCTACAAATATCTTACAACTGATTAAGAAATAAAAAACTGTACAGAATATGTATTTGTATGTATAGCTTATCAGCAGGTGGATGAAAAATGGTGGTTATGTATGGTATGGAGTGGGTTTCAGAGTCCTTATGATGGCTTTTTCACTTAGAAAGACCAAACTGCTTATCACCTATGGGGCCATGAATGAAACAAAACTATATGATTGATAATCAAAATAATTTATGTAAAAGATTTGATATCAAGGTTGCTAAGGATTCTACCTTCACTATGAAGGACAACTACAATTCTTTACCCCAGTTTAGTACTATCTAATTCTGAATAAATTGATAGTGCCATGCTAGGGAAACCCTTGGATCCAGAGGTGAGGATTACATCTTGTTGCACTGATACATCTATAAACCAGTGCCTCAACTCCGTTATAATAGAAAGGTTTCCAAAGCATTGCTTCACAGTGTATTGATGACCTCTCTATCATCCCACAAGTCGCAGCAGTCACAATGCATTGCACACCCCTCTGGTCCTCAGTGGGTTAACGAAAAATATCTAATAGGAACCTCGTGATCATGAACTGTAGGACAGCAGAATCAAGAACACAGACAACTAGTCTATAACAGATCAATATAAGAATGAGCATTTCCTTTAGACTGAGATATTCATATATTTAGCTGCTAGTATTGGTAGCCTGAACAATTATTACAGTGTTCCTGAGCGATCTGCTCAATAAATTTTAGTCCTCATAGTAATGTATAAAATAATGAAATATTTGGTAATAAACCAAAACATTTATAAACTGTTTTGTGTATTTGAACCTAAAATATGATTTGTTATTTACTCTGGAATCTGTGTGATGACAAGAATTTGATCTTTGGACAAAGGAACTATCTGAATCATAATGAATGAGATGTATGACTTGAAAATAGGAATGGATTAAAATTTCAATTGATTTTAAGATGGATGGACATGCAGTGTTATTTCCCTTTTCTACAGGATTGTGTAGTCACACAGTTTGAACATCTGGTGTCTTTGGAGGTTCCATATTCAGACACACCGCATCACTCACATCGGGCAGCTCCCAGTCACCTTTTCTACAGGGATGATAAAAATCATGGGCTCATCAACAAAGGCTGCCCAGTCTCCACTCCTATACTGAGTTAGAGGGTTTCATGGAAGCTTCCTATAATGTAAGCAGTACCCTCTCTCATTTTTCCATCACTGAAACTTTCTCTAAACCCCTCTTTTCTTTATACTTTGCTTAAGAGCCCTCTGGTGCTATGTCTTCTCCCATCTCTTCATATTACAGTTATGGAAGAAAACTCTTGAGAATGTCTTTACATATTCTTCCCTACCTCCCTTTCAGCACTCAACACATGTCCTTAGTAAATTAAAACAAATAACCCCACCCCCTCATCTCATGTCAGCTCCTTGCTTTTGCAGGATGGGATATGAACTCCACATGGTTAGAAATACGTGATGATCCCAGGAAGAGAAGAAAGATAATGAGAATAGAAAGGCTGCATCTCATGTATCCTGCTCTACCAGCATTCAGGAACACCCTTGTTCTGCTTAACTGTAAGAGAATGACATTTGGGTTTGGGAAGGGAAGAATTTAGGTCCCAGCCCACCTCCCCCTCTCAGACATCAGATTCAATGCTGGATAACTTCTCATACACATGGCCATTGGTAGAGTTGTTGAAAGATCTGGGGTTCTTATTGTTTGAAACGCAGGCATTGGGTTGGTTCCCTATACAAATGTCTTTTTGGAAACGGCCTGGGGGACCCGCATGTAGGGCAGAAAGTGATTTTCCAGCCCCTCTGAAGTCCGCCCTTCCCTTCAAGCCACCAATGGCAGGTTGCCTAAAATAGTAGGGCTTGCTCCCATGCAGCAGACACTGGTCATCCCCAAATGTGGGAATGAATGGGTTTTGGGTGACCCGGTCTGGATACAGGGAACGGCTGAGCATGTAGCCCCCAGGGTTGTGACTTGGACCATGGGACTTGCTGGTGAAGGAGGTCTCATTGGGCATCTCAAACATGTGAGCATAGGGGCTACCATCCAAGAAACGTTCCTTATCCTTCAGGCTGACACTGCGGGGAGCTAAGGTCACATCTTCTTTTTGAAGGTCTACAAAGGTGTCATACGAATGCTGGCGGTGAAGTTTGCTTCGGTTCCTTTTCTGGGCCTTGCCATTAGATGGGCTTTGTGGGTATTTGGAGTTGGCAGCTGGAATTGGTCGAGCATCTAGATCCTGTAGAGAGTTGTCCTCACTGATGTCATAAAGGTTTCCTGCTTTCTTGCAGACCTCACAACGGATACAAGCTGAGCGATTAGTGTTTTGCCCAGTGTAGTTGTGCATCTTTGAAGGACAATTACGGCAAAAGTTGGTAGTGGCTCTGTCCTCCCACTCCAAATTACTCATGTTTTTCTCCCAGGCATTTCCTCCAGTGCCATGTTTACGTTCATTTTGTACAAACTCTCCTGCATGCTTCTGGTGTTGTCTGTTGGTGCAAGAGCTTTCATGTTTGAAATCTTCCCCTCTTTCTTTGTAGATATCTGTTAGATCAACATGCTCCCAGTGTGGATTATTCTCCTTGGTCCTGAACTGATCCAGATAAAAATCCCGCAAACCCTCCTTGTCCCGAAAGTAACGCTTATGATCTGGGGATCTTGGCCGTCTGCGATAAGCTAGTTCAATCTCATCAAACTCTCTTCGAGATTTTGCAGATGCTGGCCGCTTCTTGAGACTATCCTTATACTGTTTCCTTCTCTTTGCATTGCCTTCAATGTTGCCATAAGTGACAGTGTGTGTGGATATGTCAGAAACATCAGACCTAATTAAGTCATCATGGGCACCATAACGATCACTCTTGAAGGAAAATTTGCCATACAGGTCACCTATTTGTGTTGATGGGTGCTTGGAGGGCAAACCTATGTCTAGAGGTTTCTTGGACAGAGATCTAGGTTGAGTTGTAAAAGGTACATTATCACAGTCATAGAGCCCATCAATAGAGCTATTGCTCCCTATACTGTGAGGTCTGTGGTGGAGGAAGTGGTCTTGGTACACATTGCTGTCTTTAAGTTGAAGGTTACCAAATGTTCTCTCTACTTCAGAGATGTAGTCACTGAAAAGATTCTCCTCTGGCTGGAAGGATTTACAGTCAGAGTGGGTAAAGCTCCTCCGATGTTCTGAGATATCATAGACAGAAGATTCCCGTCGTATAAAGTCCAAAGCACTCTGTGGAGAGCCATTTACCCCAGAAAGATTTGCCATATTTTTGGCTGTTCGGAGCAGACGGAGAATGTTGGAGTGAGTATTGTTCATTGTGGCTGATGGAGAGTTCATGGCGGATTGTCTGTCTTCTATTGGAACTCCATGAATACAACTATAGATACCCTAAAATGACAAAGATAAGAATGTCACACTCTAGTAAAAGTATAACTATTATCTCACCATGTACAGCATAGCCTACATTAGTGTAAAAGACAATTAGCAATACAATTTATGCATTAACCGCTTGAGGAAAAGATGGTTGTGAAAAGCATTGCTTTTTAATGCATTGTGCCTTCCTCTGGTCCATAAGGAGTTAAAGAAACAGTGAACCCCAAACCTAAGCTATCTAAAAGAGTATATGTGTTCCTTTACTGCTATTCAATAGATCATGGATTAATAGTTACTGAGTCACTGACATCTGATCCCCCAAAGGATTCTTTTCAGCTTGTTTGCCAACTGGGAAACATAGGGTTGAAGAAGGGACAAACGTCCTGACTTTTCAAACTCAATATCAATGCTGCAGTAGAGGTAAGCAGGGATCCTGCCTATGTCCAACAGCAGTGGTAATACTGAGTTTCCTGTCTCATACCCCATATTACCCAGTCACTGAACAAGATGGAAGAAGATGAGTCCTTCACCTGACCCTGCAGGAATCTGAGTGGTATCAGATGAGCTACTCTGTAAATATTAACCCCTGAGCTACCAGAATAGCAGTAGTCAGGAACACATGGTGGTGTTTAGATTAAGGAGATTACTGTTTCTTTAAAGAGATTTATAAAAATAACATTTTTCATTCCAAATTACTTTTGTTTATTAAAGTCTGTAATATTTAATACATCAGTTCAAATTTTAACTAAATAAAGCAAAGAATTACCTTGACAGACCGCTCTTAAAGTAGACCTATCACCTTGAATTTTCTTTACCTATTTGTAAACATTAAAAACTCCCTATATATCATGTTAATTGAAATACCAGCAGATGTATAGTTTAGGAAATATTCACACTTTTATTTCAGGGAAAGGTGAAAGTGAAAAATTCCTGGTACAGCACAGAGCTTCATTAGCATATGTAACATCCCTCAAACCTTCATTAGCATATGCCATGTCACTGAAAATGCTTCATTAGCATATGACATGAAACATTTAATTAGAATATGAATTGTCATTGGTACCAGACAGGTACCACAATTAGCATACATTAAAATATGGTACCAAGTAAGAATATTTCTTTAACTATAAATTTGCTGGGGTTTTGGCTAACATGACACATAGGTCGTTTTTAATGATATTTTCAGCTATGCAAACATGAATTAAGGTAGAAGTTCCACTTTAACCAGATTCTGAGTATTTGAAATATAATTACAAATAACAATTGACTAGCAACACTGCAAAACCTCTTAACAAAGGAAAATGTATAAAAAGCATTGCTTCCAAGAGAACTAAATGAATATGATAAAAAGATTAGCAATAATAATAACAATAATGAATTTTTTTTATAAACTATCAGTTATAAAATATAGGTTTCAGTCCCTTATGATTCTTAACACTTTAAATGCCAGAGGGGTGTCCAAAACATTTCATTGCTTTCTGGCACACAAAGGGTTAATCAGTCTTAAAACGATGTTACATTTTGTGGTTATTTCCCTCAAAGGTAACAACATCATCATCTAATAAGCAGGAATATCTTTGAAAAGTTAAGTGGATATTAATCCTTTATTCCTTTGAGGTCAGAGGAGGTGCAATGCATTGCTGAGCAATGCGTTGTGGACTTCTCTGGTCCTCAAAAACAAAATAGACACTATATATTTACCCTAAATCAGCAATTTCAGTTCTTCTCCTCTTTTCACTTTTAGTGATGTGAGTACTACTACCTAGCGTCTGTATGTGACTCATCTAGAAGTCCAAAGGATCATAAAAGCACTGACTGTCTCAGTAGGGTCAGACTAGCCCGGAGAGCAATTGTCCCTGAGCCAGTCTTAAGTCCTGGGCACCAGGCTGCTGCTTCACTCCATTTCCCACTTGTTGCTATAAAGCAATGAGAGATGTGCAATTTCGGGGTCAGCCCAGCACTTAATCTACAGATTCTTCATTTGGCATGCAGCATGGTGCAATTTTACACCCGCTTCACTACTTGTCTATCCTGGCCATTCAGGACCTGTCAGGCCCTGTCTTCCAACTGTACAACCGGACATCCAGTTGTAGTACATGAATCTTGCATGCTTGTTAAAGACAGGACCTAGTACGTCCTTAAAATACAGAAAAGACAAGCCATGAAGCAGGTGGTAAATTATAACGTGTAGCTGACCCAATCTTCTTTGTAGTTAGAGGGAGCTGGGAACATACCAAGGTC
The DNA here is from genome assembly GCA_037306005.1 of Rhinophrynus dorsalis. Classification (NCBI taxonomy): domain Eukaryota; kingdom Metazoa; phylum Chordata; class Amphibia; order Anura; family Rhinophrynidae; genus Rhinophrynus; species Rhinophrynus dorsalis. The sequence continues at coordinate 119,448,123 of CM074722.1, forward strand.
TGTGGTAAGGTCTGTAAGGTCTGTGGTATCATTAGATGAGGAGGTGGAGGACAGATGGGACCACTGCTATGACCGATAAGTAATATGTGTCAATAATTTGAGAAGGAGGATAGAGTATGACAGTGGTAAAAATACATACACAAATCACACCATGTCAGTCCCCCACCACCACCACTAAAATACATGTCAACCACATTGTAGGTTGTACTTTATTATTTTTATTACTTGATATCATCATGAATATGTGCCAGTGTCACTTAAGCAAGAAAGTGTTGTGGGCAAAGGACAAATGCATTCTGCATGTTAACACATTTTTCAAGCCATATTTTGCTGTAGGACTCACAACTTTGACTTTCAGCCACTTATTTCTAAACTTCAGCCCTTAGAAGAAGTAATATTACAGTGGGAAATGTAGTACCTATAGGAAATATAGGTCGAGAAATGTGTTAAAATAGGCGAAAAATGTGTTAACATAGGCAGAAAATTTGTTAAAATAGGCAAAAAGGAGGAAATTTTTGCATAGACAGAAAGGCGAAATCTTTCGTGGGAAAAAATGAAAAATCTGCATGTTTTCGTGAAATTTTTCGTGGAACATTTTTCACACTTTTCACCCACCCCTAATCATTAGTATATTATTATACTACAGAGTTTACAAATGAAATGGTGCTACACTAATGATAACACAGTGGTTGAAATGGAGCCCATCACATGACAAATAACTTACAATTACAAAGGGTTCCATAAGTGGTACCGGAGAATTTTAACTCTTTGAGTGCCAGAGTTTTACGGAACGCATTGCAAAGCAATGAATTCCGTACCACTCTGGCACTCAAAGGGTTAATTGAAATGGAGCTCCTAAAGGGATACCACAGAGCTTGCAATTGAAATGGAGCCACAGAAGTGATACTACAAAGCTTACAATTGAAATAGTGCTACACTAGTGATGTCACCAACCTTACAATTGAAATTATGCTACACTAGTATTGTAGCTCATTTTCAATTGTGAGCTCTGTGGTGTCATCTGTGTAGTGGTATCACCAATAAGATCCATGAAACTGTAAGCTCAGTGGTATAACTTGTTTAGTGCAATTTCAAATATAAGCTCTGTGGTATTGCTAGGGTTGTGTTATTTCAACTGAATTATTTGTGGTACCATGACTGTAGCACCATTTCATTTATAAACTCTTTGGTACCACTAATGTAGCTCCATTTCCAAACATGGAACTAAAAGTGAAAGGAAACACCAAGGCATGCTTCATTTACCTCATCCCTAGTTTCCAATGCATCATTTAGCCTTTGAGTACCAGAGAACTATAAAAAGAAAATCTTAAACCTTTTAGGTCCTGAAAGTGTGAGAGGTATTACTTTGCAATATATTACACCCCCGGTCCTTAAAGGGTTAAGTAAGCTCATGGACTCTACCTGTTCTGTTTGAAAAAATTGCCATCAGATGCCATGTCTACTTCCATCGATATAACATCCAGGGTGGGGGGGATGCTTTAAGGGGCAATGCTATGGTGATATGTGTCTGGCAATGTGTGGCAGGCATATCGTCTTGGTGATGGAGATGCGCATTGCCATATGCTCTAAGAATTGGGGATGCAAGGGGAGGTGGGGGAGAATTCAGTCATTAGCCTGCAAGGTTGTCGAAATGCTGTTGATGTGTAAGGGATGCCCTCCCATGCACATTGTCAACAGTATGACAACACCGTAATCTGTGCACATCCTCTCTACTTCCCTCAAATGCCAAGGATGCTCTCAGACTTGCACCACAAATAACATTGCTCCCTTAACCCTTTCACTGTTGTAAGAATGTGGCTTGCACACCTTTGTGGCACTGAAAAGGTTCCAAAATGAACAAACAATGCTAACACTGAAGTATCAATGCAGAGAAGCTATATATATCACAGCTTCAATGCCCTTCTGTACTGACTTAACCAGCTGAGGGGGCTATCCACTGTCAAAGCACTCTGCAACGGAGTACCTTGTGAGTCCTGTGTTTACCTGAATCAGCTGATCAATGGACAGCCCACTCAGCCGGTTCAGTCAGTACAGAAGGACATCAAAGCTGTGATGTATAACTTCTCTGCCATTCTTTCAATGATACTTCAATACTGGCAATGTTTGTTTGTTTTTTAAACCCTTTCAGTGCCTCAAGGGTGTTCAACATTGTTATGGCAATGACAGTGTTAAAGGAGGGCATCTGCTGTGTCTGCTGTTTTATGGCAATGACAGTGTTAAAGGAGGGCATCTGCTGTGTCTGCTATTTGGCCGAGACAGAAAACTGTCTTCTGGCTCCAGAGAGAGTTTAGGGTGGTGATGATGGGACTGTGAACTCCAATAGCAAAGGCTGCTACTGGACCTTAGTGCAAGTGGCAAACAGCCACATTAACGTATAGACACACCCACATGAATATAACAATGGCTTATTAACCTGCATTTCTGGATGCAAGTGCGATAGTGTTGATGTAATGAGTGCAAAATTGCAACCCTGTTGAAGGCATAGTGAATTCAGGGCAATGTCAGTGAATTTGATTTGCAGGGTTATGATCAAGAAGACAGTTTACAGCATACTGTCGATGCGCCATGCACACAAATGCATCACCATATTTCCATCTTGGCTCCTTATCAACCTTTAGTGCACCTCCCCACCCAGAACTGTTTGAAGATGTTCTCTCTTGAACAAAGGCAATGAAGCAAAATTCAGAAGGGAATGTAGGAAGTTAACCCTTTGAGTACCAGAGAGGTATCCAAGGCATTGCATGGCAATGCTTTAGATACCTCAATGGGGTCTAAAGGTTTAATTGAAGGTTGTTATTAAGGGGTGTTATTTATTGTTTAGATTGCTAGGACCAACATTCAAATACATTTATTAATGGTGCAATGTTATAACCTTGAATATTAAAATGGTCTCTAAAGCATTGTGAATTAATACAGTGAAGGCCTCACTAGCATCCAAGGAGTTAAAAAGTTTGATTGTTAGAAGTCCATGAAGAGTTTATTGGAAACTTAAGGGTTATGCTGCAGCAGAAATAAATCCTCAGTAGAGATATGAAGTAAAAAAGTCTAAACTGAAACACTCACTGACTGCTCTGTTATATGTCATTTAAGAGAATCCATCAGTCTTACAGCTGGAAACAGTGAAAAGACTGCCGATTGGTTGAGGTTTAAGAACCTGTGTAAGACATGTACTGGTCCTCCATCCTAACACTGTTACACCAAAGGACACAAGAAGAATTAACAAAGATCTCTAATTGTTTGTTCAGCTGGAACCTCCACTCCTTCACCTGCTAATAACTAGACACAGATCAGGGACGAGACTGGCAGGGATTGCCCAAGCCAATGCCAACAGATCATGCCAAGTTGTGGGATTTTTGGGCATCAGTGCCAACAACACAGCATGGCTCTGACTTAAAGCGGAACTACCACCTGAACTAAAGTCGCCCTGCCATACTTAGGCAGATGGCGACTAGCTTAACCCCTTAAGGACCCATGACTGTCCTGGACCGTCATGGCTTAAATGACAGCAGCGTGCCTCCGTGCACGCTGCTATCATTAATTCCAGGCTGAGACTGAACGCTCCGAGACCGGGGCTTTCAGACTCAGCCCTTCTTGCTTGAGCAGGGTCATGTGATCGATGTAGTACCAATCACATGTACCGGCATTCTGAAAGACAGAGGCAGTACGCGAAGTATGCTGCCTCTATGTCTCTCCTCTGCCTCTGTCTCCCTTGATATCAAAGTAAGGGAGAGAGAAGCAGAGAGGAGACACCTAGTGGAACAAGAAAATACAGCAGCTGGGGGTATTAACCCCATTCACTGTTGGTGCTGGAGGGTGGCTAAATGCAGGTCAATTTCTGACCTGCAATGATACACTTCTTTTTTTTTCTTTTTTTAAAAACACAAAAAAATATTTTATTAAAAAAAAAAAACATCTAAATAAACAAAACTGGGAATGTGATTGTTGTGGAGCCATGTAATACACTTATACACACCTCCAAATGTCATAGATAAAAAAGTGACAAAATAGGGTGGGAAAAATGGACATGGGGATTTTCACCCAGGGGAGACAGTGGCCACTTTAAACTGCAGATTTTATAGGTATGACTGACTGGTCATACCTTTCATGCAGTCTCCATAAAAATGTAACCCTTTGCGCCCAATTGATCCCAGGAGAAAAAATAAAAATGGTGGCTTTTTTACCTTTTTTTTTTAACTTTTAATAAAGTAAATGGTGGGTTATCCATATAAGTGGGGTATCAAAAGAAAGCCCTATTTGTACTTAAAAAAACAGTATATCATTTATGGGGGTGAAATAAAATACTTAGAGGGAAAACACTGTTGAATAAAGACATAGTCAAAAAGGTCAGAATTGCTCCGATCCTTAAAGCGGAACTAACACCGCTAACAAAGGTTATCTTTAATAATTCCCTATCTGGTGACTAGCTGCTTAGTAGCGCTAGTCGACAGAATTATTACCTCTTCATGAAGAAATTTGAAGTGATCCTCGGCTGACAGGCAGGACGGAGCGCAGACATCGTGCCCTAGTGACATCCGCGCACCGGCTCTGTCTGTCCCTTCCAGAGCCGAATGGCTCCTAGCAACGCCTCCTACAGCTGTCTGGGATTGACGGAGCAGGCGCGCGGATGTCACTAGGGCAAGATATCCGCGCTCCGTCCTGCCTGTCAGCCGAGGATCACTTCAAATTTCTTCATGAAGAGGTAATAATTCTGGCAACTAGCGCTACTAAGCAGCTAGTCGCCAAATAGGGAATTATTAAAGACAACCTTTGTTAGCGGTGTTAGTTCCTCTTTAAGTGAAAACAACCTCAGATTTTCCCGGTCCTTAAAGGGTTAATAATCCTTATTACCTGTCAAAAGTGCCCAGAAGTAAAGTTATCACTGATCTTCCGAGACTGACGGCCAGGTTAGTGCAGCCTGCGCTCCTGTGCCATCAGTCTCTTCCATTGCCGTTCGGGCCAGTGCAAGGCTTGTGAAGGATGACAGGGACTGAAAGTGCAGATGCGTAGACAAGATGTCTGCACTGATGCCTGGCTTCCGGTCTCGGAAGATCATCGATAACTTTACTCCTGGGCACTTTGGACAGGATTATTAAGCTAGTCGCCATCTGCCTAAGTATGGTAAGGCGACTTTAGTTCAGGTGGTAGTTCCACTTTAATTATTTTTTCTAACAGGTTGGTATCCGATTTTATTTCTTGGTGAAACCAATTATGCATCATATTACTGGTTCTTTTATTAAATAAATGTAAAATGCCCAGGTATGCAGTGAGATCACAGCACCAAGATACAAGGCCAGATTTCCCAACAGGCAGAGTAGACAATTGCCTAGAGCTGCAATCTGAATTGTGGGTGTGGCCAAAGCAATGCATTGGAGATCACTCTAATACCCAATGGGTAAAATCATATTTTGTTTTTACTTGTTATAGGCCAATGGTATTTTCTGTGCCAGGAAACAGTGGCTAGATCTGGGGGAAGGGTCATGTGAGCAGTGGGGTTGCGGCCATGGGTGGAGCTAAGGGGGCCTAGAGTGCCTTGCCTAGGTGCACCTATAATGTAAATTTGGCCCTGTCAAGTTAACAGTTTCAATGCTAAAAGATTCTAGAACACAGCTGTGCACTGATCTGTCAATGATACAACTCCCATGCTTCTCAACCAGCCAATAGTTATTTAGGGATCGTGGGATTTGTAGTCTCAGTAACTAGACAATGAAAGATTGACCTGGCGTATTATGCACAAAAGAAAGAATAATAATTATGGGGTATACCAACAGCATTACAGAGGTGAAATAAAAATCCAGACACTTCCCATTGACTCTGACTCTAAGAGCCATATGTTCAAAAGAAAAGTGGCGGAATTCTCTGGCAAACTAATTGCACTATAGGGGAGAAATAAAAATTCCAAATCATCCCATTGATTTAAATGGGGATTTTAACCCCTTGAATGTTAGAGAGGTTTTCAAATGCATTGTTTGTCAATGTGTTGGATACCTCTCTAGCATTCAAGGGGTTAAAATCCCCATTAAAATAAATGGGAATTTTTTATTTTCCCCTATAGTGCAAATGGTTTGCCCCAGAATTCCTCCGCTTTTAACACATGGCCCTAAGTGCTGGACAGGTTCCCAAACCATAGTAAAGCAAATTTTCATCAACAATAAACAAGTTTACATGGAGATTGTGTAAGAGTATGTCCTTCCAGCACTGGCATTAGTAACACTTTAAACTAGGGTGACCACATTTCCGTTCTGCTATTCCGGGACATGTGGTCACCCTACTGACAAAACAACTGCACCGTAACAGACAAAATAAACACTTCTGTTAAAAACTAGATATGAATATGTGGCCATTATGTTTGTCCCATAAGGTGCAGTGTGCCCCATACACCAATTTATATTAACTCTTTAAGGAATACGTCCCACTGGTCCATTGAAGGGTGAGGCATAGATATCCGTTCCTTCAAAAAATTAATATCATGGTAATTAGAAGCCTTAAGCAGTGAAAAGCAAATCTAACGCTGTTTACCGTTTGATACTAGGACAATAGCGTTGAGCCCTCACTTACTCAAGTTAGTCAGGGTCACGGTGCTTAGTTACCAAAAACTACACACTACACAAAAGCTGTACAGCCCTGTAGCTAGCTGGCGTGGACCTCCTCTCTCCTCTTTAAAATGGCTTCAGTCAGTTCTGGATACCATGACCATGGAGGTGGAGATGACAACAGCAGGCAGTTTGTTCAGACCAGAGCAGGCAGAGTGCATGAGAACACTCAAAACTTTAAGGATCGGAGGGGTGTGCAATACATTGCTTCACATTTGTTAACCCTTTGAATGCCAGAGGGATATGCAACACATTGCTTTGCAATTGCAATGCATTGCATACCCCTCTGGCACTCAAAGAGTTAAGATTGCTATGTACAGTGGGCAGAGTTTGTGTACTGTGGTCCTGCTAGCAACTGTCATGTCCGCCTCCATGTATGTGATATCCAGAACTGATTGAAGATGTTCTCTTGAATAAAAGGCACAAGGTCAAATCTCACAGGATCAATTAGGATTTTATTCAGTAGTTATTACATCTCAAACTTGATTTATTTTAGATGCAGTATCACTGTGTCCTAAAATCGTACAGTGGCGCTGTTGCTACACTATTCTGTGGAGATTTATGGTCAACTGACCAGAGCTGTCCACAGGATGGTGTAACAACAGCGCCAATGTACAATTTCAGGCCACTGTGATACGTCACCTAAAATAAATAAAGTTTGAGATGGAATATCTGTTGAATAAAACACCTTTCCGCAGTGGGAGTTCTCTTGTTTTACTTAGGGGAATAAAAACTACAATATATATTTTTGACATATTAAGTGTTACTACCGCTTTAAATCTTAAATGTGAGCCTATTTAGCGCATACATTTCTGCACATAACACACTTTTTTAAGGCTAAGGTTTCTGTCGTAAATGTTTGGCCAAAATATTCCATAGTTTGTCTGCCACAACAAGGATTACAACCTAGTTAGAAATGAGAATGAGGGTAAAAATGCAGTGCATTAAAATTAATTATACATAATTGTTGGTCATTGCAATAAAGGTTTTCAAAGGTGAAAAACAAGACATTATTTTAATGAGCTTTTTCCTCGCCATATTGGCCTGCAATCAATCCAAGTAATGTTTAAATGAAAATTAAAAATAATACATATTGGAAAGTTATTTTATTCAGGATTTATACAGTAAAGAGGAGTAGGTGGGTAAACTTTCTATAGGCATTGATTATGTTCCAAATAGTTGGACACATCCCATGTTTTGAAGTTACCTGAGTAATTACTGCAGGTACTCCCCTAGTAACAGGTCATTTCAAGCCTATAATGGTGTAGATAGAACTTCTAATATGGAGCACTTTGTAAGCCATATGAGATAGTAAAATGGATTAGTCAGAACTTGCCTAAATTGCAGTGTCTTGGAGTAGCAGGCAATCTTCAACATAATTTGGACATTTTATGCAACCAAAAACTCAACTGGAAAAAAAACGAGGCAATATGCGGGAATTATGGCAGTTATGTATGCTACTGACAGGTTCACTTTTAAGCAAACTCTACGAAGAAGTGCAGGTTTGTCTTCTGTTCGTTTTTTGTTTTTTTTAATTGAGCTGTTTGTGAAGGGTCGCCTCTTTCCTTGCTGCACTTCACACACTATGAAGGTCACTTCTTTGTGCATGTACATTATGGTGTCTTAGAGCTGGGAGTGTTTTTCTTTCTCTAGCAAATGTCTACATCAAGAGTGAGCAATGTCCTTCCCCTCAACTGTAGATGGACTTCAACTCATATCCTTCCCTTGTTGGCCAAAAGAATGCCATTTATTAGTGGTAATATAGATAGTAGAGAGGATATTTTTCCAGAAGATATAGAACCTCAGACCCTCTTTGATTGTTGCCCTTATGATACCAGTGATATCAATGACTGATAATCTGTACTAGAATATTGTGGGTTAAATACACTCAAAGCATGATTCCAACTTATATTTCTCAGTTAACGTTAAGTGCTTCCCTGTTTCTCTTGTATTCAGATTTGTGTCAGGAAAGGTAGAAGGATGATCTATGCTGCACTAAAAAAGAACCTATTCAATAATTTTCGTCTGATGATTCCCTTTGTCACAGTTCCACTAAAAGGCCAACTTTTCTCTAGGCTCATTGTGTGCTTCTGTCTATAAATCCTCTATTATAAGAGCTTTTCAAAGATCAACTCCAAAATGTCTTTTTTGCCTTTACTTTGTTTTGTAATTCGATTTTTGAACCTAGACGCTGTAGGGGCAAATGCAGGATTTCCATAGAAGGACTTTTGAAATAATAAAAGACTTATAGAATAACAACTAGGATTTGATTTATATAATACTGCATCTAAAACCCATTAGATCTGACTATGCATAGGCCAGAAATCTGCAACCTGCAGTTTACCAGCTGTTCTTGGACTACAGCCTGCTGAGGATGATGGGAGTTGTAGCCAAGAAGAGTTGAATGGCTGCATATTGACTGTCAATTGGCATAGACATATGCACAACAGCAGTATACATTTCCAAGTGTGGGCATGCTAAAGCTTTGCCTCTGATGGGGCAAAGGAATGCGATGGGGGAAGCGGTTATTTCTTATGTATCAACCCAAAGTGGAACAACTCCGGAGCAAACCAACTGCACTGTAGGGGACAAATAAGCATGTCCAAAACATCCATTCTTTTCAAAGGAAATTTTTATCTCCTTAAATGCTAAACCTTTGCCTCCGATGGGGCAAAGGAATGAAATGGGGAGGCGGTTATTTCTGATGTATCAAAGCAAAGTGGAACAACTCAGGAGCAAACCAATTGCACTGTATTGGACAAATAAACATTTCCAAAATGTCCACTAATTTCAATGGAAATTTCTATATTCTTAAATGCTACAGAGGTCTACGACACATTACATAGAAATGCTATAGAAGGTTGAAAGCTCCATTTATTTGTCTCCTATGGTGCAGATGGTATCTTCCAGAATTCCAATTCCTTATTTAATTCAATACGGCCCATAATGTTTTAATAAATATTGCTGTAAGACCTTCCTTTAAAAAGCTGCCAGTCTGATTTTCTAAAACCAGCTGTATGAGTCAATCTTGAGCAGTTATTTAAAATTAGAACTTTACAAAATTTGGCATTAATGGAAGAATTTACTTTGAAGTGTGTGATAAAGATGATAATGTAAAAAAAATTGCCTTAAACAGAATAAAGGGTGAAATTATATTCATTCACCAAATTTTCACTTGACAGAAACACATCAACAGTCACGTTGCAAAACTTTTATCTTTTATTCATGATCTGTTAAAAAACATACCCTGAAGTTGTTCATCTGAAACTATTTTGAACTTAATTTTCCATTTCACAGGGGACCCTTTGAGTTCCAGAAGGGTATGCAACGCATTGCTTAGCAATGTGTTGCGTACACCTCTGGCACTCAAAGGGTTAAAGACCACAGGGACTGAAACCTTTTTTGAACAGAACATCCTTCCTATATAATAATTCGCTAGGATGTTTGTCATAATGCAGTCATGAGCAGTAGAGACTGCCCGCGTTCGTGCAGGCTTTACTGCGCATGATTGCATCGCGTGAGTGAGGCGACGCAAGACTGCATCACGTGGAGTAGTGAGGTAGTGACCTCTTAACCCTTTGAGTGCCAGAGGAGTATGCAACGCATTGCAAAGCAATGTATCCCTCTGGCACTCAAAGGGTTAACATTACCCGGACCTTGGCCAGTGTTCAGGGGCTTTTACACTAGGACACGTATAACCCATGGTAACTTTATTTCATACAACAAGAATGTTGACATAATATGTTCCATGGTATCCCTATTGTACCTTTTACCAGTGTCAATAGTACTCACCTTTGGTTAGTTTTGAAGATAATCACTGAAAATGTATAGCAATTACCTTGCTATGGCCATAAAGCCCTAATTGTCCCTAAGAATGTTGTTTTTGTACCTTTTTTCAAGAGATAAGACCTTCAGTCACTATTAAATGTCACGTCCATGGAGGTGGACATAACAGTTTTCAGGATCACAGGACCTCAAAGTCTGTTTACTACACATGGGAAGATTATTATTTTAAAGACCAGAGGAATGTGCAATACTTTTTCTTTGCAATGTGCTATGAACCTCTCTGGTCCTTGAAGTTAAGTAGACTCATTCACTTTGCCTGCTTCGACTGGCAAAATCTACCAGCAACTGTTATATCCACCTCCAGGGACATGACATCCAGGAGCCATTCAAAGGCCATTACGATTTTCTGGCCATGATAAGGTAAGAGGGGGTTATTAGAGAGTGGTGATAGTTTTCTTTAACCCCTTAAGGATCGGTGCGTGCATGTGAGGCCAACACTTATGGACCACTGGGTTTTTTTTTTTTGGGGGGGGATCCACACCGCTCAGGGAGCCCTGAATTCCATGATGCGCCAGGACCGTCACTGGTCCTTAAGTGCAGGACGGCCGTGATGGTCCTGGCACGGCATTGGATGTTAAGGGGTTAATGTTGTTTCATGATTTGTTGTAAAAAATGGAAAGCAATTTAACATGACTAATAAAACGCTAGAGCCATAAATTCCCTGGCACAGAGATCTTGCGTAAAGTATGGATCAATTTTAACTCCCTCCAGACTCACCCTGCTGATGGAGAACACCACGCCTGGCTTTCCAGAGCACACGCCCATGAAGCAGTGTCGTAACTGCCAGAAGAAGAGGTGCTCCATTATGAACGTAATGAGACTCAGAGCCATAGCAGCTGCCAGCATATAGAAGACTCCTGCCATGTTATCAATGTCCAGCTGGCTACTCATCACTTCATTCTTCTCATTGTGGCAGATGCCAGTTAACCAGAGAGCCTCCAACTCTTCCATTTCACCTAAACAAAAGTTATGATGCTGGTTATCATTTTCCTATGGCTGGTAGTAAAACAACCCAAGACTAGTGGGATATCAGAGAGGTAGTTAACCTAGTTTAACCCTTTGCGTGCCAGAGAGGTATCCAACCTTGGATACCCCTCTGGAACTCAAAGGGTTAAGACTCACCTGTCATCTAATTGTGTCATTAAAACAAAGACAAGCCACTATTCAACCCCTTAATTTCCAGGGGGTGCACAATGCATTGTGAGGAAATGCACTGCACACACCCCTGGCCCTTAAGGGGTTAATTAACGTCCGGTGTGTCGCTGGATTCCAGTTCAGTTCTGCAACTAAGATATTTACGTACAAGGGTAAGAAAGCATTTATTATAAATAAAACAACATATATTGTAGGACTTTTCCTGCTTGTTCCAAGTTATTACAGCTCAAACTATTAAAGTGTTAGTAATGTCCCAGAAATAACTCCATGTCCATTAATGAGACTTGCTCATGTGCTCTTTCACATGCTTCTATTTGTTGTATTCCCCTGCAATTTAATACAACTAAAGGCTCAATGGGGTATCATTAAGAAAAAAAACATATTTTTTTTTCTTACTGAGTACAACAAAGATACAACCACTCCTGGCAGTTGCTTTATTCAAATGTTATTAAAGTTTAAACTGCCGTAAGACTTTTTGGAGCTGTCACTATCACATTCTATGAAGAACTGTATGCAGTGGCCCACCTTTACCATACAGTGCAATAGAATAACTGTCTGGATGCCAGGTGAACTGTCCAGACATCATATAACACTGATACTATCAGTTTACTATAAAGAAATTAAAGGGACAGTAATGTCTGAAAAAAATCTTTTTCATTTTGCAGTGCTTAAAAAGTTCAACTATATGCAACAAATCCTATCTCTCAAACCACTATGGTTTGAGAGATATTCACATTGAAAATCTGCCGTTTCCTGCAGGAGATCCGTGTCAGCCAACACTAGGGGGCTCTTCAGCAGAGCTGCAATTGCGTTATTTAAAACAAATTACTTAATTGGAATTGTCTACAAAGTGTGCTTGCAAACCAAGCACACTTTGTAGACCTTTCCAATGAAGTCATTCTTTTTAAGTAACGCGATTTCGGCTCTGATGCAGAGCCGCCAGTTGGTCCCCAGACAGGATTCCCCTGCAGTCAGCACAGCACTGACGTCAGGGAAAGGGAAGCGAGGTGGGAACTTTAAATATCTCTCAAACCATAGTGGTTTGAGAGATAGGATTTGTTGCATATAGTTGAACTTTTATTTTTGTGACGCTCACTTCAATAACCAGGATCCCCACTCTGGAGGCAGCTGTGAAATAGGGGCAGCGGGCCACCCGCTTCTTCCTCTCCTGGAACTTCTCTGCATATCTGGGTTGCCCTATCAGGACCCACCATAGATTCAATGCCACCCGCTACCTCCAGATGGGGGGGGTCCAGAACTTCAGGGGGTTCTGATTGCAGAAAGGGGGGGGGGGCAGGCAAGCACTGATATTGAGGTCGGAGAGACTGTTTTTTTGGGGTAGAGGGAGGGACAGGAGGTGTGTGTTATACGCAGGAACTCATTATTTTACAAAAAATCTTGGGTATAATTTATACCTGCTTATTATAGACAGGTGCGTATTATACACACATCCTATTTATAATAAACTGAATATTATTGGTACAGCACAGAAATTTAGATAAAAAAGGACGGGTACTCGATTTCATCCACTATAGCCATAAATAGATTCAAGCGGAACTACCACCCGACAAAATCTTTAGCTTAACTAAGTCCCCATCTGGCGACTAGCTGCTTAGTAGCGCTAGTCGCCAGAATACTTACCTTATTTAATAGATTACTGCTGTCTTCCATGGGTGACAAGCAGGATGGAGCACGGACATCTTGCCATTGTGACACCTGCGCTGTCAGTCCCAGCTGGAGCCAAATGGCTCCTAGCAACACGACCTAGACCCGGCTGGGACTGACAGCACAGGCGCACAGACGTCACAATGGCAAGATGCCTGTGCTCCGTCCTGCCTGTCACCCATGGAAGACAGCAGAAATCTATTAAATAAGGTAATTATTCTGGCGACTGGCGCTACTAAGCAGCTAGTCGCCAGATGGGGACTTAGTTAAGCTAAAGTTTTTGTCGGGTGGTAGTTCCGCTTTCAATTGTAGGCTAACACAATACTGATTATGTTGTCAAAAGTGACATGTAAACCTGGTTTAATTGATATACCTCTACCATTCCAGAGAGGTATTTGGTTACTCACAATGCATTGGAGTCATCTCTAACATCCAAGTCATATTAAACATTTTGTAAATCTAGCCATTTCAATTTAAAGGAGCAATAAACTTTTTTTATGAAAACGTGTATTCATCTCCTACTGAGTAAAACAAGGGCACTCCCACCGCTGTCAGTTGTTTTATTCAATAATAGTTGAAGAGCCACAGTGCCACCCAGCAACCGCCGCGGTGCAGTCATGCACAATAGGGACTGCCTGCTCCGCGGCTGATACAGAGCGGCATTATCAGGCACGGCGCGGGCAATCTGTTGTGTGCATGACTGCAGCGCACGCTGTCGTCTGTACTGCGCATGACGGCTTCTGACAAACACACAGGGCCGGATTTACATCTCAAGAGCCCCTACGCACAGTAGCCTCTGGTGCCTTTAGCCCTGCCTTGACCTCACCCCTAACCATGCCCCCTAATTTAACCCCACCCACTTTGTGGCCAAATCTATTTTTAGAGTTATTCTTCAAAGTAAAAATGTAAAATATTGACTTAATTCTGACTTTAAAATCATTCTTAAATTAAGAAGAACGGGAGCCATTTTGGAGAAAAGTGACTGCAGTACGGGGACAAATAAATGTTCCCTAAATGCTAAAACAATAATCAGTAATGTGAGGACACTGTTTGCATGTGGGTTCTGGAGATATTTACTTTGAGTAAATGACAAAGTTAAATCTCACATAATATGCCATAGTATGTTAAGCTTGTGCATAAATCATGCTCCTATTTGCCTCCCTCTTTTTGGCACACACTAACACACATGCACACATTGACACACACTAGTGCACACATTCACAGAGTAGCACACACATTCACACACTAGTACATATACACTAACACACACATTCACATAATGGTACATATATGAATACAGTAACACACATTTATACACTAATACACATTAACACAATGGCACACATAGCACACACATCCACACACTAGTACACACATTCACACACATCCATATCCTGGCACACACATGCATACACTAGAACACACATGCATGCACTAGTAAACACATTCACACCCTGACACATACACATGTATACACTAGAACACACACTCGCACATTGGCACAGATGCACACACATTCACACTCTGTCGCACACATGCATACACTAGCACACAAATTTAAATCTTGGCAGACACATGCATACACTATTACACACATTCACACACACATGCATACACTAAAATACGGACATGCATATACTATCAGACACATTAAAGGGATAGTAATGTTTCAAAATAAAACTAGCTCCAATTAATCTTCATAGTACTTGTGCCATGGAGAGTGTTATTTCAATACTGTCAGAGTTGTATTTCAAGAGTAATTGAATGATAAAATATAGCCTCCTGCCCCTTTTACCAAGTGTAAGAGACCTCCCCTCAGATATGGAATCTGGTCACTTGACAGGACTGGTCACAGCAAGGGTCAGTCATCTTACTGTGAACATAAGGAAAACTCTGCCCCCCCTTGACAGGTTTTTCCCTTATGGTCACTGAAGATTGTCTCTCTCTGCAATCCATCTGGACACGTCTTTTCTGTTCTGAGGTGAGCAGTGTTACATTAGTAAAAGGGGCAGTAGGGGGATACTTTATAATTCAATTACTCTTGAACTACAACTCTGACATTATTGAAATAACACTCTCCATGACAAAATACAATGAAGATTAATTGGAGCTGCTTCTGTTTAGAAACATTGCTATCCCTTTAACACATTGGCATACATGCATACACTGGCACTTCCATTCACACACGGGAACACCCCTTCTATTAATCTAATACAGGCTATGGCTGGGGGTGGCCTTTATATCATGACTTTGAAAATCTTATTTTGTAAAATTGAAGATATAGGAAGAAAAAGGGAATAATGTCAAATCAGGTTTTTTTCACCCTAATTACCTTTATTCACTGAAAGAATACTAGTTCAAAGTCCTTAATTAGGATAGCCTGGACTATTATCATTAATACTTCACTTTCATCATGATTTTTTTTAAAAAACACAAACAACATATGCCCTTTATCAGAAGGCTACAGTAATTAAGGCCTTTGAACTAGTCTTCTTTCAGTGAATAAAGGTAATTAGGGTGAAAAAAAGCCTGATTTGCCATTATTCCTTTTTTCCTTCCTATAAGTACACCCTTTTTATTGTCGCCATGATAATGTCAAAAGAAGGAGAGAAAGAACAGCCCTCTATGCTTATGTCATATCTGTGTCCATATTACCTCTGTGCTCACTTGGCGCCACTCACTGTCCCCCTGCTGCGTACAGAACCCACATAGCCACCTGCTGTCACTTCGATTTCCCTGCTGGTCTGCTGCACAAGAACGCATCAGTTGCTAGGCAACCGACCGCCGCTTGCCGCACCACCAAAGTCTCTTTCCACTCAACTCCACACTTCCCTGATTCTGTGATGCATTTAAGGCAGCCCATTGCCCAACAAATTCAAAAACAAATTTCTGGGCCAGCAGCCTTCCAATGGCATCAAGCGGGAGTTGGCGGGAGGCTGCAGCCCATCAGCAGAGATTTATGATAGGCCCGGGGGGGGGGGCAATTGTCCTCCTTCCCAGCCCACCCCTGACATAGCTGCCACAAGTTCCACAGCATGCAGTACGGCAGCTGGGTCAGCAGGGACTGGGAGGCTGAGAGTAGCGAGCAGAAGTAGCTAGTGAGTCACAGAGGGGGAGGCACAAACGAGGAGGAGGCACAGACAGCAGTTACTAAACCAAGAGATGCTCTCGTAGCCGCATCTTTTAAATAAAATATACTGGCTGGGCAATTGAAAATGGGCGGGCTGATGGGTGTGACTGGGCCACTGCCGGGCACCCCAGAAAATCGGGCGCCCTAAGCCAGTGCCTAGGCGGCCTATTGGTAAATCCGGCCTGCAAACACACATTTAGTGCATTATTATATAGGATTTATAACAGTTCAAATAATCAGGAAGTGAGTTTACTGTGTTTACTCCCTGATTGTTCTGATTGGAGAACAGTAAGTTACTGACTTTCCTCTCCATTAGAATGTAACGGAATAACTAACTGGAATTTGACCACTAGAGGGCACTGCTAATGTAAAAAACACAGAGTTAAACAGTAATAATTCTAGAAATATGCATCTAGCAGCAGTAAGAGTACTCAGTATTTTACTCAACAGGAAACACACTACAATATATATTTTTTCATAAAAAATATAACTACTACTTTAAATAGCTTTCAGATATTCATTATTTTGTTTATTATGCCAATTGGTTTGGGTTTATTTACACATCTCTGGCCATATCTGTATTCAGAGACATACGTACCATCACCAAATAGTTGAAGAATTGCCAGATCAACCTGCCTTTTCCACCCAGAGTCCTTCTGAATGGCAATTCCATAGCCAGTTGATGCAAAGACCTTCCCACTTCCAATGGTCACCAGTTTACATCCTTCATCCCGTCCTGCCATGTAGTTCAAAACAGCAGCATCGTAGATAAAAGCATCCAACTTACTGCAAGGTCAAAAATAATTAAATGAAAAATGTTATAAAATATCATAGGAATAATCTATTAAATAGTGTATCTGAAAATTTATTATGAAAGACTGGAAGACAAATTTATCAAGTAAAATATAGAAAAGCTGAAATATTAAACATTTTTACTTATATAATGCAGATGATGTTAAATGTATCAAAACATATTTTACATTTACAATGCTATGATAAACAAAAATGGAGAATAATCTGGTGTTCTTATTTAGAGTAGCACTTAAAGTGTAGATAACACCTTATAACATTAACCCTTTGAGAACCAGTGAGGTGCACAATGAATTGCAACCCCTATAGCATTCAAAGGGTTAGAGGTTATTTTGAAAGAACAAAATACTTACAGTGGACCTGTCATTATAAGATAAGATTGGGTAACAGTAAAGAAAAATGGTTAACTGCCAAACTAGCCTTTTGTTTGTAATACGGATATTTTTTTTGAGAAATTAAGGGGATAGTAATGTTTCAGAAGAACAGCAGCTCCAATTAATTGTCATAGCATTTGGGCCACGGACAGTGTTATTTCAATACTGTCAGAGTTGTAGTTCAAGAGTAATTGAATGATAAAGTATCCTCCTCCTACCCCTTTAACCTAGTGTAAGCTCATCCCCTCAGATGTGGAATCTGGTCCTGGGACCAGACAGCTCACAGCAAGGGACAATCTTCTTACTGTGAGCATAAGGAAAACCCTCCAACCCTGCCCCCCTTGACCAGTTTTCCCTTATGCTCACTGAAGACGGTCCCTCTTTGCAATCCACCTGGACAGTCTGAGGTGAGCAGTGTTACATAAGTAAAAGGGGCAGGATATTTTATCATTCAGTTATGCTTAAACTACAACTATGACAGTATTAAAATAACACTCTCCATGGTCCAAATACTATGAAGATTAATTGGAGCTGCTTTATTGTGACACATTACTATGCCTTTAAAGTTTATCTGTTGATGGCACAGTGTGGCAGTTTATGCCAATCAGTTGTCTGGTGGTGCAGTGTTACCACAATCTGTGCTTTGAACGCATCTTAGCAGAGCCCATACACTGTGGACATTTTTGGTAACACAAAAGAGGGATGTTGTGCTTTTAACAGAATTAATTAGTATACTGCATGTTCAGGCAATTAAAGGAGCATTAAGCTTTTTTATGAATACCTATGTGTTATATAGCTTTTCCTGCAGAGTAAAACAAGGACACTCCCACTGCTATCAGTTGTTTTATTCAAAGTTTATTTTATGATGTTTACTTCCTGAAAGTTTTGACTGACAGGAAGTGATTCAGCAGTTGGTATCACATTCTATGGAGAACTGTCTGCCATTGACTTTCCTCTCCATTAGAATGTAACAAAATAACTAATTGGAATGTGACCACTAGAGGGCACTACTAATGTAAAAAAAAAAACACAGGCTTTAACTGTAATAACTCTGGAAACATGCATCTCTTCACAGTGAGAGTATCCTTATTTTATTCCACAGGAAAAAGCTCTACATTCTATATTTTTCATTTTTCCTTTAAGATTAAGTGCCACACTGTTCTATCAAAATCTAATGCCTAATTCCTCAAGACCGATTTACTTTACAGAAAAATAGCTAGTAAAAACATATAGGCAGATTAAAACAAACTAAACCTATTGAAATAATAGTTCCTACAGCAATGAGGTATATCTATATACATTTTTGCACTGCAGCTCTGTTGTAGTCAGTAGTTTGACACTGACATTTTATTGACTGGAAACGCTTAAATGATTCTGCAGAACGTGGGTGGATTTTTTTCTGGGAATTATGAATTATCTCAGTCAAAGAGTTGATACCCATTGCCCTTTGTGAGAAGGTGGTAACAACATACAGACTTGGAATCATAGTGGCAATAGGCCTCTCTATACAGATAAAGAGATAAAGATAAGTGGGTCTTTATTATTATATAACAGTGTTTCTTTAACTTTGCTTCACTTGTGATTCTGTTATATGGGTAGTTTTATAACTTGCTCCAGGAGATGGATTAATGACATAGACCAAAATTAAAGTCAATATGACAAAGAAGAGCTGCATTTGTCACCAAAGTCTGGGTCTGTATAACATTTTTAGTCAGTTGCCCAATGGACAAAAGCATGCCGGAAGCCATGTATTGCTCTTAACATACCTTTAGGAGTTAAACTTACCCCGTTTTCAGCGAAAGGAGAGCGTCCTGCACAGATCTCTGGTTAAACTTTACCATGTATGAATGCATCTCAAAATAGTTGTTACGGATATTTCGCTCTGTGCTGCCATTAGGAACGGTGCCAAATCGGAAGGCCGGGGAGAAGTCGTTGGGTCTCTGGAACTGAAACCAGTTGAGAGAAAATGTTGAGAACATTTAGGACATTTTATCTATCAGTAACAATGACAGATTCCCTCAAAACTTTAAATCAACTGCAGCTGAAATATAAGCAAACAAGCTGAACGCCAAAATAAAAGTTATGTTATTTCAAAGGAATAGTAGAGTTTCTTTTAATGAAACATTATTGAAAAGCTAAAGAAAAGTAAATGTGCTTCTCATCTTTAAGTCATTTCATCAAGAGTATTTACTGCTTATGGAAGGATTACATGGGGGAAATAAGGAGGGCACTATGTAATAAGCAGATAAGTCTGATATAATACACACTAAAATGTCCTTTAGGAAGTGAGACACAATCAAGATATATATATATAAAGTTTAATAAAAACGGAACACATACATGTCCTTACAACCAGACAACATGATAAAGTGTAGGCACAAAGCTAAGCACTGTAATGACCTAAGAAATATATATGATGGTATCTTTTCCCGGAGAGAGACTGGTTACCGGATATTTGTACCCTCGGTTAGAGGGGATCTATTATACAGAAGCATACCTCCCAAGTGTCCCTTCCTTGAGACCCAAATCCCTCTATCCTTCTTTCCCACCCTGGGGTCCCTCTTTTTAGGAGATCAGACTGTGTTGTGTGTATTTAAATGTATCACATTGCTCCATAGCATAAATGTTTGTGTACATTTCAGTATATGTGTTTATAAATTAGTCTGTGTAAATAAAATTATTTGGTCTTGCTCTAAATAATATATTCAGTTATATGAAGAGGTCTCAATAGGTCATGAAATAACCTAAAAAGTCTCTGTAATGCCCCGCCCACTAGCCACACCTCCAGCACCACCACCTGCAACAAATGTGTCCCTCTTTGGCCATGTGACATGTTGGGAGGCATGCAGAAGGACATAGATTTCTTATGTAATTACAATGTTTACCTTGGTGCCTACACTATATTTTAGCTTGTTATTTGTTGTCTGATTTTAAGGTCATGTATATGTTCCATTTTTATTTTTATTAAACTTTATATATATATATATTTACATATACATATATATATATATATATATATATATATATATCTTGATTGTGTATAGGCCACTTTAGTGTGTATTGTATTATATACTTACCTGCTTAAGGGAGCAGTAAACTTTTTTATGAAAAAATATATATTGTAGAACTTTTCTTGTTGAGTAAAATAAGTGAACTCCCACTGCCGATAGATGCATATTTCTAGAGGTATTACTGTTTAAACCTGTGTTTTTTTATATTAGCAGTGCCCTCTAGTGGTAAAATTCCACTTACATTCTAATGGAGAAGAAAGTCAGTGACTTACAGTTCTCCATAGAATGTGATAGAAACTGCCGAGTCACATCCTGTCAGTTAGAATAATCAGGACGTAAACATTGTAAATTAACTTCCTGGTTATTTGAACTGTTATAAAGTTTGAACAAAAACATCTGACAGGGGTGGGAGTACCCTTGTTTTACTCAGTAGGAAAAGCTCTATAACATTTAGATTTTCATAAAAAAGTATTCTGCTCCTTTAATACTTAAATCCCTCCTTATTTTCCCCATTTAGTTATTCCACATTTAGGCATATGCACACCTGGGGGAGATTCACTAAAGTGTAATTAAGAGGTGATAAAGTGGAGATACCTTCTCTAGTGATATCACTTCTCCAAATTTCTATGTTATTCTATGGAGCCAATTCACTAAGATTTCTAGAATTTTGGAGATTTTAGTGCATAAGCTCCATAAAATAACATAGGAACTGGAGAAGTGATATAAGTGGAGAAGTCATCTCCATTTTATCACCTCTTTATCACGCTTTAGTGCATAACCCCCAATGTCCTTTAGGATTCTAGCTGTTGTATTGAAGTCATAGTGGTTGCTGGAATATTACTTTATTTTATTTTACTTTACGAGTTGAGAGCCTTTTCCCCACACAGGTAATGTCTATGGAAATGGTTATTCAAATTAATATGGCTTCAGCTGAATAAAAAGTACTCTTGGACATTGATGAAGCCTAAATGTGGATAGGCATATAGAACTATATCCCACTTACTTACATGAGATTACCAGCCACATAGAAATGTGAGTATACATTTAGGTTTTAATGAATCTGCCCAGCTTTTCACACACCTTCCATTTTTATTTTTTAATTTTTATTATTTTTTCGTACTGCTATGGAATGCATTGGAGACATCTCTATCTTTCAAGTGGCTTCTTATACTATTAACCCTTTGAGTGCCAGTGAGATATCAAGCGAATTGCTTAGCATATGAAATTACTATTCTTTCTTCTTAGGAAATGAATATGATAATAACCAGAAAGGCACCAGAGAGTGTTTAAATAGAAAAAGTATTGTAAGGAAAGTGTCATGTAATACAATTCTCTCCATTAACCCCTTAGATCCTAGCGTCCTCTCCAATATCTTGTAAAACAATGCATTAGAGATATCTAGCAGACAAGCGGTTAATGTTTGCCAAAATGGAGTTGGTTCAATGTGATCGCTGCACATTGGCTGTTTAACCCTTTGCATGCCAGAGGGGTATGCAACACACTGCAGAGCAATGTCTTGCGTGCCCTTCTGGCACTCAAAGGGTTAACCCCCTTGGGACCACAGAGGTGTGCAACAATTTGCAAATCAATCTGTTGCATACCTTTCTGGTCCTCCAGAGGTTAAAATCAATATAGTACTGCAATGAGTTTACAGCAGATGTCCATAAGCAGTTGAGGATTAACGACAGACTTACCAGGCTTATAGTATTTTAAGTGGACCAAAGGTTTCAGTGAATTTAATGTTGGCATTTGCTTTACTTTAAAGGGGTAATGCCTCCTTAATGAAAAACAATAAATAATAGTTTTCTTAAAAATATATAGCGTTGGACAGCCCCACAAACTTAACAAGAAATGTCGAGTTAGTGCTAGACACTTTAACCCTTTGAGTGCCAGTTGTGTGTCCAGCAGCATCACAAAGGGTTAAACATAATGAGAATGTTTCCACTGTCTCTAAATACAGTCGGTCTACCCTTCCTTCTGCACTTTCCATGAAGCATCCTACCATAGACAAGACCTCTGAAGTAGATTTAAAGGAGCAACATGCTCTGAGAGAAATGGAATGAACTTGAGCAGATGACATTATAGGAGTTAAATAAATTGAGAGCAAAATATCAACTTGTTGCCACAGAAACTTGATAAACTGATAGATAGATAGATAGATAGATAGATAGATAGATAGATAGATAGATAGATAGATAGATAGATAGAAATAAGTGCTGAGGAAAAAACTAAAAATACAGACCTGTTTTATCCTGTTCCCTTAACACTATATTGCAGTTATCGCAATGTTATCCTAGCAGGCACTGCCCCTTTAAAGATCAACTAAATTGGTTGCCGGTATATGAAATGGGTTACCAGTACGTTAAATAGAGAAACATGGGATTTGTGAGCAGAAAAGAACCTATTGTCCCATCTTGTTGCTCATTTCCCTGTTTATTTAAAATGCTCAGACTTATTTTAGTTTTTGAGTAAATACATATCTATCCACATATTCCACAGAGTTTCAAAATGAATTTGCTGTTTTAGTCGCTGCCACTTCTGCTGGTAGGCTATTCTATGCATTAATCTTCCTTTCTGTAAAGTCACTTTTTCTTACGTATTCCCCTATTTTCCACCCTCTAATGTTAGTCCATGCCTGTTTTTCCTATATTCCTTTTAGTCTGAAAAATGATTCTCACTGGATACTCTTTGGCACTCAGAGTTTATACCTCTTAATACATTGCAACCAAAATATTATTCCAGATAGAAGGAGTATTACAAAAAGGGTTGGTTTATTATATAGGTATACTACTAATACGTGGGGAGCACTGACAGTACATGTGATGTCTTACTAGCATAGCGGATGGTTTATTACTAACTAGTTGAAGAGCCCATTAAACGGGCCACAGTGTCACTGCCAGCCGTTCCCGGTGTAGTCATGCGCAGTAGAGACTGCCCACGCAGCGGCTGATACAGAGCTGGGCGCTCCGAGGCAGTCTCTACTGCGCATGACTGCGGTGTTACACACATTTTAGCGAATTATTATATAGGAGGATATATCTGAAGGACACAATGTGTTAGATTGATGTAAGTCTATCACATGACTGACCAGCACTTTGGATGTGTTCCTAGTAGCTTAATGAATAGGACATTACATTTGTCTCCAGCACTTTTGAGGGTTTACCTAAAAATTGTGACGTAAATGTACTAAGAAGATCTAAAAGAATTCTGGCACAAACTAATTGCACCATAGGAGACAAATAACAATTGCAGTCGATTTAAAAGGGCCTTTTAATTCCTATAAAACTAGGGATATCTCCAAAGCACTGCATTGCAAGGTGTTGGAGCTCATTCTGTTACTCAAGGGGTTAAAAGCCCCATTTAAATCAGCTGGGATTTTGGGAATTTGTATTTGTCCCCTATGCTGCATTTGGTTTGCACCAGAGCAGTTCCAGGTCATACTACAGCAGCAACTGTATGGGGCTACGCACTAAGAGGTTATAAAGTGCAGATTACTTCTCAATTTCTATCACTTCTCCAGTTCTTATGTTATTCTATAGAGACAATGCACTGAGATCTCCAAAACTGGATAAATCTTACTGCATTGGCTCCATAGAACAACATAAGAACTGGAGACGTGACCTCACTGGAGATGTCATCTCCTCTTTATCATGCCTTAGTGCATCTCTCTCCATGTGATGCATTATACGACTTTATGGGCCACCAGTTCACAATTTGTATCATCAGAATATTTAGGACCACTTCAGGTAAAAAGTTCAATATCCCTAAAACCTAACCTCAGGAAAACCACATGGATGCATTCCTCTTCATATATGGCACCCGGGAGCTAAGAGAGGTTGCTTTCAGAATAGGACATGATGCTATAACACAAAGGTAGTCAATTGTTGGACATCCAGCTTTATAGGATTATAAGTGCCATTGCTCCCAACTAGATCCAAGAATTAACTACCCCTGCTATAGGCCATGCTGCAGGGTTTGCCAGCTTGTCCTCAGGTGAGCATCTTTTTCTCTATGTGTATGCAAATAACCCATTGGGCTTTGTTTCTCTAAGGGTTATTGTAGAATCCAAATGTGCCTAAAGAGAATAACTGCAACTCACTGGCAAGGCCCAAGATGGTCAATACATACAGCAGGGCTCATAATTTCCACTCACCACTCACCACTAGCCAATGGCGAGTGAACATTTAGCCCTGGTGGGTGTGTTTTGGCTTGCAGTGGCGAGTAACTTTTCAGGTCTGGATAGTAGCAAAGGACTTCAAATTAAAAGCCCTGCATACAGTTTGTCTGGGGTTAGCTGATTTACTTGTTAAGAAATCATTTCCTGGACTTTAATTTCTGAACAGAATCACTATGATGTGCTGCAGGATATTTCTTCTCTATGTATGGCAGGTGTGAGTTAAAAGAGACTGCACCCTGTGTAGGGAAAGGTCCTACCTACAGCGTCTGCTACAGCATTTGGCAGGCTCTTTCACAGTCAAATATATCTGACCCTCACTTCTGAATTCTGCTATTGCCATTTCTGTAACACATTCTCCTTTGTTTTCATTCCAGCTTCCAGCAGGTTCAGTAATGGAAAGAGTAATCTGTTTTTACATTTCGTGGGTAGAGGAGGCTCATTTTTATTATTATTGTTATTATGTTACACGGTGATAATATATTCTGCAGTTAAACAAGATGGAGGTAAGTTCCTCTACCCATGTTTTTCAGATACAGAATGAACACTGGAAATGCATTGGCAGGCAGTGCTGTCCAGCCACACTGCAGAGTATATTAGGAAAGAATAGTAGTCAGTTTAGTAGGATGTACTGTGGAAAAGGAGGCAAAAGGAGTGAGATAATTCATTGTAAGAGCTTACAGTGCAGCTGCCCCATGTGTGAGAACACTTATCTCAGGACAGGCTTCACTGAAGGTGAGTTTTCAGAAAGTATTTAATAGCCAGGAGGCTGGGAAAGAGTCTGATAGTAAGAGAAATGGAATTCCATATACAACAAGATGAGATATAAGATATAGCAGCATTACTAAGTACTTTGTAGGCTGCAACAGCTTTTTCAAATGAATCCTAGAGGAGTGGGAAAACCAGAAGAAAAATTGACAAATGGGAGTAAAAGTGGAAGAGCGATATGTGAAGTAAAGTAGTCTTGTTGGAAAAGGATTAACATTAAACACGATGGGACGTGGTGAGTGTATGAATTGAAATTTAGCTTGTCTCTAGGTGAACATGATCAGATGTTACAGATAATTTGTAGCTGGAAACAGCAAAAGTCAGAGAGTGAAAAAATTAGTGAAAAAGGGGTTGTTAAAATGTTTTAGTGAGTGTTGACTAGGGATTGGAAAAAGCCTGCATTGTGGGAATTTCCACATGAAAAATGCAATTTTCTGCATTTTTTCAAGCATAGAAAACACATAAAATGTCCTCTTTTTTGCAACCATTCAACTAAATTCCAGTGAGAACTTTGCCAGGTTCCACCCACTTTCCACCTATGCTTTATATAGCGCTGCAATACTACTGGTGCTGAGTACTGAAGTAGAAAAATACAAAGTTGACAACAAAAGGTGTTAGCAATCTGTGTCCTTTAGCATCATACACCTGAAAAAAATTGTTAGCAGGCTGTGTCCAATGGCAACATGCAGCTGAACATTTTTTTAACAATTTGTTAGCCAGCTGAGGCTTATGGCAACATACATAAGCCTTGAAATAATTGCTAGAAGGTTATCTGAAAGCAACAGCCTTTAATACATTGTTAGTGGGCTGGTGGGGTACTTAATTGTAAGCTGGTGATATGGCACGTGGTTATGTTCTTGCAAAGAATGTTTAGCTTTTGGATCAGGGTGGATAAAAATTGATGATGAAAAAATGTATTTTTTATTTAAATCAGATTTTTTTTTTATTTAAAAGCTTGCTGGGGAAACAAAATCTATCTAAGTTTTAGGATAAATATAGATTAAATATATCACATCATTAAACAGTAATTGAACATTATAATTCTAGAGTCTAGACAATATATTCAGGTAATGTTTGATAAACATTTTGGGAATGATCTCCAATAGTTCATAGGTTATAGACACAATCGTATGGTCTTCTTGAGTCTACTATATAGATCAGTGGTTCTCAAATGCGGCCACCAGCGGGTTTGCTTGCGGCCACCATGACAAATGCTGTAATGGTGGCCGCACGCGGCCACGAGTCCTGCATGGAGGTAATGGTGTGCACAAACTAACAGTAGGAAAACTGATTTGAAAAAAACAGAAACAATTCTGACTGGCCGAGGCTTCCCTCCAGGGCCGGCACCACCTATAGGCTAGGGTACAGTAGCGCAACAGAGCAGAGCAGAACACAGCCGAGCCGCATGTATCTCAGCGGCTGCTGTAAAGGGAAGAGAGAGAGAGAGGCGTGCGCTGTGTTACCGGACTTTGCACGGTGTCAGTCCACTTGGAGTAAGTAACATCAAGTGTTGGGATGTAAGAGAGATTGAGCAAATGGATGCTGTTATACAGTATTTTAACCCTTTAATGGACAGAGGGGTATCTGCTCTCTGTTCTGGGCAGTCATGTGGCACTTATATGGTTAATTCATAATAAGTATTAGAAAAGCAGCATTATCTGAGTTTTCTGTGCTTTGGCTGATGTCTCCTGCTGGTTAGGCTGGTTGAGGGGACACTGCTGTTGCTGGGTCTCTGGGCAGACAGGATAAAGTAGATCTTTCCCAACCTCCTAATGAATGAGACTGAAAAAGAGACCACGTGGAATTCAGTCTGTTCATCTTCTTTCACTCACTGCTGCATAGAGTAAAGTGGCTTTCAGGACTGCATGGATCCAGCACTCACCCTTACCCTAACATCGAGTTAACTGCCCTCTTCCCTCTTTTACCTATAAAGCACCATGGTGTAAAATATGCAGATTTGATTTAACCCTTTGTTTATAAGGAGGCTGTCAAGGACAGTGCATACCTACCTGACAATCAAATGTTTAATGTATTCAGCATACTGTACTAAAACTGAAGCTTAGCTGAGTTCTCTGAGACTTGGCTGCTGCCTCCTGCTGGCTAGGATGCTGTGGCCGGGACTCAAGGACAACAGCAAATGGCTCCTACTCACTGAGTGAGAGACCACATGAAATTCACTCCGTTGTACCCTTTCACTCACTGTTTGATGCCTGCTGCTGTTTGTGATTGGTTTGAGGACTGCAAGGAGCAAGTATTCACACAGACAGTGAAACCGCTCAGATTATTCCTTTTCATGTCTCTGACTCACTTTCATTGGATGTTGGAGAGACATTGGCAATGAAGACATAAGTGTCTTCCAGCTGGAAAGTAGGCTGCCATCTCAGGCAATTAGGTTTGGTGAGACTCCGCCTCTCCGAGCCTTCTTTATATTTTTCTTCCATATCTCCACCTCTGCTCTAGGTCTCTATGCCTACACTGAGCCACTTTTCAATAACATCACTGTAGAACTGGAAGCCAGTAGTATCGTGTGATTGAACCCCCACTCAGAGACGAAACAATAGGAAAATGAGACCATCCTCATTTTCTTGATGTACATATATCATGCCACAACTATACAGCACCACCACGTCAAAGGCATGCAGAATAAAACATTGGATATCACACAAGGGTCAAAGCTCCCCATGTACATGCCAATGTCCCATTCCATATAGGTCCCAACGGCCCTCACAGACCCCCATTATTTTGCTTTATATGTTTTTGAACTGTGAACGTATTTGAATGGAAATAGTGCATGATTATATTATTTTTGATTGTACCTACTGCTATTAGACACCGGTTACCCATGGTATTTTGAATACTTTTATTGTTATATACCATTTGTGCATGTAATATCTTAGTGTGGCCACCACGACATGGCTGTGGCTGCAGTGACGGACACCAGAACACTGTGGTGGCCGCATTGGCCACCAGGAAAAATCCTTTGAGAACCACTGATATAGATGATTTAGGTTACTCTTTCTAGCTCAGTGCTCTGGCTAGACAGAAGATACCATTATCAGAGATGCTTACTTTTGCAGTTCTTAAGCTGTACATATGTCACAAGAGACAGCATGATTGTCAGAAACAAAAATAAATAAGTAAATAAATAAATAAATTATATTCAGAAGACGAGAAAGAAGACTTGAAGGGAAAAGACTGGAAATGTGTGAAGGGAGGGGCAGGCTGACAAAGAAACTAAGCTTTGTGGTGGGGAAGCCTTCATCGATTTGAGATCTACAGTACTGTTCTGCCACCAGACAGCAAAATGGTAGCAGGTTGTAAAAGAGATACAGTTTGGGGAATATTTTAACGAAGTTTCTCTACCTGCAGGTAAGACATGTATGCGTGCAAAATACAAACAGTGCAACAAAGAAATGCAAGGCTTAGTCCCCCAAATTAAACAACATAATGAGAAATGTTCCTTCATAGGAGAAAACTACATTGAAGATGATGATTTGAACATGTCTGAACACAGAGGATATTCAGGTTGGTAAACTTTTTAGCTCATGTTTCTTAAAGTGCAAATGTCACTTTGTAACAAATAGGTGAAAGAATGTCCAAATCACCCAGAATTTCAAACAGTAGTTTGAGATATTTAGTTTTATTTATATGTTATTTTATGCAACTGAGCTACTACTTCCTGGTAGGAAGTGGCAGTTGGTAATGCTAAAATATATGGAATGTTTTAGTCCTGCAGGCACACCTGGAAGACTTGCACTAACTGACATATAAATAAAGCTAAATTTCAGAAATATAGGTTGGGGGCAGGAGAATATCAAATTAATGTTTTACAATGTTCTTCAGGCATGTTTGAGGCTGTTCAACATCTTGAGCACCACATCAGATGCACAGGCCACCAGCTGGACAGCACTGTTCTATAGTGCTATCATTTGTGATGTAGCTGTAATATAAAATTACTAAAATAACTAGCTCTCCCTTTTACAGTTTCAGCTATAAACTACCACTGAGTGAATGCAATAAATAAGCAGCATGCTAGTAATAAATAGCTTTAGTTACTTTATTTTGTTTAAGAAAATCCATCCTCAACAAAGCAAATTCTGAATACTATCTACCTTCTAGATCATCATCATGATTTCCCTAGTTTCAAAGTCATCTGTCAATGATAATGCTTCAGTCACATCATATATGTCACCTAGACACAGTGTATCCCCTGTAGCAAAAAGGAAACAAATCTCCATCATCCATAAACAACTAAACATGTTTGTGGTAAGAGCCAGCAAATTGTTCATCCTTAGTGTTGACAGAGGCTCAGGTTTAGTTGTCTTTGTCAGGATAAACTCTAGTTAACTCAAGGGCATCCAGGAAGAGAAAGCAAAATACAAGTACTGACACAAGTCAACAGAGAAGTGGAGTGGTTAAGGAGTTGAGTATCATCGTAGAGCTGACAGTGAAAGATGTTTATAAATTTTACAATGAAAGAAAAGAAGAAAGAAGAGAATGGATATGAGTCCTGACTTAGAAAGTGGTGCCAGAGAACGAGATACTAAAGGAACATTAGGATGAGAACCAGGAAAGGATAGAATAATATGGACAAAGGGAGTAAAAAATAAAGGAGAACTGGGGAATCCCCTGTGTTGAAAGCAGAGGAGAGATCTACCAGTATTGTGAGAAAGAAATGGACCTTTGACTTACAAGAGAACAAACTAAGTAGAGCAATGAGAGTGGAAATCAGATTGCAGTATAGAAAGAAGAATATAGCAGTAGAGAAGATAGTTGCCTTACAAAGGTACAAAAAGGACATTCCGAAGTTTGGAGTTGAAACATAAAAGAAAGCTAGGATGGTATTTGGAAAGTGTGTTTTTAAACTGGAATAGTGCGCGTGAACAGTTACCAGTAATTGGATAGAGGGAAAACAAATATTTCAGATAATTTCTTACTATTACAAATAATGGGTATAATCCCATTACACCAGAGAATCTTTAATACCATACTGATAACACCAAAGGCTTATCCAAAATTGTGACAATGTACTAGGTCAAACAATGGTTCAAAATGGGTATGTGTAATTCAGTGGCTGTTAAGTTCCTTTTCTATGGCATGGGCACTCATTCTGAAGGATCTGAGTTAAGGACATTCACTTTTGCTCAAATGAGGATATCCTGAAAACATACACTGTTGGGGAGGCTTGAGGACAGGTTTGAGAGCCCACTATTTTATAGAATGATGATACCTCAATATGGCATAGAAATAAATTACACTCTACAATATGTATCACAGTTGTCCTTTTTCTTTCCTACAATGTTCTTTTGGGTTCTGCCTCAAGTTTGCCTCGTATTCTATCTTCAGATGCTATTGTTTAAAATTAGGCCATGGTTATTAAGCGGATAAAAATACATTATTCATTAAAAAAAGCAAACTGCAGCTTTTCACCAAAGCATGAAATTCAGCTGAAATTAAATTAGGATTTCATTAAAGATAACATCCCCACAATCCTTTGCGTGCACAGTGGAGAATAATAGGTTCAGAGAGCCAGTTACAGACAGTAAATCCACACCCTGTCACCTTTCTATATCTGGCTGTAACAATTTAACCCTTTAATTGTGAAACAATGTGTTGTTCAGCCCCTTGGTCCTTAAAAGGTTAATCCCCTTGTTTTTAACAAATGGAATTATCAATAATTTGCACTTTATGGGCAGTAGGAGATAGAGTTGACTAGAAATCTTTAAAATCCATAAAGTGCTAAAATATTAAGGGACATGTAGATGGAACCTTGTCAATCTTACAGCATTAAAGGTAAATACAATTTTACAGATTGACATGCTTCAAAAGTAAAACACCATCACTTCATCAGTTTATTGTCTTGAATTTATAGGGCCCAAACCTAAACCATGTACATTAATTGAATGTTAATAGCATTTGATTTGGAAATAAAGTCTCCAGAGTCCATTTAATCCCAGACATTCTTACTGTTTAAACAAAAAAATTGAATCAGCGCTCAGTCCCTCATCATGTATAATGTAAATTTTCTACACTGCGTACTCCCCGAGTTTTCACCTTAACAGAGTAAATGTGGTAAGTGTACATCACTTTCCTGCGCTGCTATGGGGCTGGCAGAAGGGCTTGCTGGAATCAAATTCCTATGGTGACAGAATGTATGGGGATGAATTTGTACATTTGTCCCAGTAACACATACCAGTAAAATGGTGGTATAAATGCATCTATTATCTACTTCAAACTAGCATTTTTATAAAATGATTTTGTGCAAAATGTTTACGTTTCACAGGGCCCTAGTTAGGGTCAAGTGGCAATGCATTAATGTCTGTAAGTTGTGGAAGATAACAGCCTTGCTCAGTGTAGACAAAGGCTGAGGTTTAGTTGTGTTTGTTAGGATAATCTTTAGTTAACTCAACTCTAGTCTTAATCCATTAACTTATTTATATCTGATCAGTAATTACATGATGCATAAGAAAGAAAACAAGCAGTAGCTACATAGATAAGCTTTCCGTTCATGTGTAGCAGGGTAACCTCTAGGTAACTGTCTCTTTAAAGGGATAGTAATACTTAAAATGTAAAAAAAAAATGTTGTAGGGTCTATCCCCCTGAGTAAAACAAGGGTACTCCCACTGCTGAAATGTGTTTCATTCAAAAGTTATTAATTTTCAAAGTTGAATTTTTTAGGTGCAATATCACAGTGGCCTGAAATTGTAGAGTGGCGCTGTTGCTACACCATCCTATGGAGATTTATGGTCTCGGGACCAGAGCTGTCCATAGGGTCGTGTAGCAACAGCACCACTGTACAATTTCAGGCCACTGTGATATTGCACCTAAAAAATTCAACTTTGAAAATTAATAACTTTTGAATGAAACACCTTTCAGCAGTGGGAGTACTCTTGTTTTACTCAAGGGGATAAACCCTACAACATTATTTTTTTTACATTTTAAGTATTACTATCCCTTTAAATGTGCTATTCATCACTACTTAGGAAGTGCTCAGGAAATATAAAAGGAAAGGTCCAGACAGTTACTTTCAATTCTGATTTAGTTTCACTTTTGGGAATGTAGAGGGAGATTTATAAAAACAGTCTTAAGAATTGTCTTTCTGTCAGGGCAACTGGAGATAATGTCAGTTCTTATTATAAATGTGTAAGTGCAACATTATAAATATGGAGTTACAATCTGATGTTAACACCTGGAATGGTTAAGAACACCTTATACATGTCCTTAACAATCTGGCAAAAATGATGTAGGTACATTGTGACATTTCTTTATATATTCACCGCGCAACAATTCTTCCCAGCTTTACCGTTACTTTTACAGAAACACAACTATGAACGAGAAGATTTCCCTAACTGCTGCAGACTTATTTTTAAATGCCGAATTCAGTTTTGGGCAACTTTTACTCCACATTTTTTCATAAAGCCAGGTCTATAAATCTCCCTTGTATTGTTTAGCTCTAAGAAGGTGCTCCTGCAGACTGCAGTGAAGAGAATAAACCCTTTCTTGGCCACAACCATCATGCACCAAACATGTTAGGCAGACAAAAGGGGTTCCCTCAACGGGTCTCTTTGACTGTCCAGAGTAGCAAGTGCCAGTCATTTGCTAGAATAGAATGGCTAGAAAACAGGGTGCTCCACTGGAAATGTGTGAGTCTTGGAGAGCATTCTGAGCACTGGCAATCATTTATTCTCCCCCTCAGGTGAGGGAGGGACAGAGATCTACCTAGCACTGAACGGATTAAAAGTCCCATTTAAAGCAAGGGGAATTTTTTAAATGTTTATTTATCCCCTCAGTACTGCTGGTTTGCTCCAGAATTAATCCAGTTCATTTTAGCACACCAGCCTTAATGTCTCAGCATTTTAGGAATGTAGTTTGAGAACTCTGCTGTAATACATTGCACTTAATTGATTTATTTATTTAGAAAATGTTTTACCAGGAAGAATATATTGAGACTTTCATTTTAAATTATGTCCTGATCATAACCACATTTGCTTTTTTGGTGTTAGTGTTCTTATAATTAATTTGAGTCTTTCAGCTATCTCCCAGACCAATTAGAAGAGCTTTATGTGGTAGATGATGATGCTTCCTTACTGGGTTACTTTGCAGAAGATGATGCTTCCTTATTGGATGACTTGGAAGAATATGATGCTTCCATACTGTGACGGGGGTACAGGGGTTACTTCTTGGTAGACCAAGGGTTAAGCGATTTATCCAGCCAGACAAAAAGATAATAAATTGCATTTATTTGAGAGGTCACGGCACACAAACATAGTGCAACAATTACAGGAAAACAAAGAGGGGCAAAACATAAAAACTAAACACTTCTGCAGTTCTCTTCTTGGTTGCACAGATTGCCAGGGGTTACATATAATACTCACAGTCCATTTTAGCTTAATGCTGGAGCATACACATTGTCCCACTAGAGGCAAGAGTGGGCATCCTGCCACTACACATGCTGCTGGATCACATGACTGTTCCTTGTATCTTTTAGTCCTGACAGAGGAGTTGGGAACAGCATCCTAAGAGATTATCCCCTGCCACTTTCTTTAGTCTTGGGCCATAGCCACCAAAGTTTAGCTTCCAGGCCACAATCCTTGTGGTGGGAACATCAGTGTACTTTCTGTGGCTGTAGCCGCCTGGACTTACAGCCCACAACTGAAATGGGCACCTGACCACTACAGTGCCCGCTCACTCTAACTCTTTCGGTGAGGGCACTCACCAGTCCCAATTTCCCCAGTACTCCTTTAGAATGCCCATGGACCCTAGGCCTCCCACATTATGGAGAGGCCTCCTCTCCTCTTCCTACATTTTTTCAGCTCTGTCCTCTCTCCTCTTAGGCTTTTTTCTACCCACCCCCTACAGGATCTGATATCACAGGTACCATCTACCAGGTCTATTTCTGCTTAGCCTGATGTGAGGGGGAAGATACACACATTCCACACACAGATTTGCCCTACCCCCCTCTATCTGACCAACACTGGGCTACCTCATAACACAATCTCTGTGGTCAGCTAGACTGGATGGCACCATCCCTCTGTACATCATACACACTAACCATCCCATTCAGTGCTGGTAAATGGCCAACACTCTCTGATGCATGCACACACAGAGGACATTAATGTTTTCAAGAATGGGAACACATATGAAACAATGGAGATCACTGAAAACAGACAGGGTTCAATCTCAGGGTGACAACCATTCTGTCACACTTACTAGGAGACTTGGCAGATGATGATGCTTGCTTATTCAATGACTTGGCAGATGATGGGGCTTTCTTATTGGATGACTTGGCAAATTATGATGCTTCCTTACTGGATGACTTGGCAGATTGTGATGCTTCCTTATTTGATGACTTGGCAGATGATGATGCTTTCTTCAAGATGACTGTTCAACTGACTGGAAAGCTGTTAATGCTAACTAGATATGTAGCTCTCTGATGTCAGTAGATTAAGTAAGCAGTTTGAAGTTATTCATACTTGTTGAAAAATTATGTGAGGTTACTTCAACATTACTATTATGTCAGTAAATTTAAATGGGAAACCCAGTTAAAATCAATGAATGTTTGTCAATTTTAAATTTTGCATAAATCACTTTGGATCTCATTGACAGTTCATTGAAATGATCAGAGTAAGCTTGTACTGACTCAAAATGCTGCTGTGCAAAGTATGAATATATAATATATATAGACTTGGGAAGAAACTTATACAAGGGGCAAAGATAGCTGATGAAATTGTTAGCGTTAGCATATGCACTTATTTGAAGTTCATTTTCTGACTACTCCTGTTTAAGAGGCTGATGAAATGCAAATGTAAAGCAGTACAAATTATTCATTTCAGTGAATGGAAATTCAGCATAAGTACCATGACTGGCACATCCTGCAATTTAGAGGTGAAGCTCAATATACACACAAACAATGATGATCTTGGCCTAGGATATTTATTTTATTTTTTTTTACTGTTCGCCATTGAATGGCTGAGAATGAAGGGATTTGTAGTCTTTGCAATGCTTTAGACACCTCTCTAATATCCAAGGGTTAAATCTTCAGGCCTACAGTATGACTCGTGAACTGTGAGAATTTTCCCATGCCTGGCAGCACGATTAGTAGTAGAGACGAGATTCACATGAAGGCTTTAGAGAGAACCATTGTCAAGTACTTGGAAGTTTAATTTGCATAATGAAGTGGTTAAAAGTTAGTGTTGATTGGACAGAATAAAGCTTTGATTCTGACTACAATTAAACTGATATGCTGACTCTGTGCCTTTGAAGTGCAATCTCACAGGAACAGATGAGCAAAAGCTGCTTAGGATATTCTGATACATCTTCAGGTTTAGACACAAACAGAAATCAATGTAGAATATGCCTTCGGTCAGATATTGGATTTAATCAGAAAGGGAATTCTGGAAAATCAATATTACGCTTCTCAGGATCAAAGAAAATATTGCTATCCACTGTAAAACTTCAGGTATAGTATTTTTTTGTTTTGCCCCTTTTTCTCCTCAGGTGAAGTTGGAGGTACTTATAAATGAGAAAAAAAACACATATATGCTAATATCTGCACCACCCTCAATCACTATCCCTTTCTTTCCCTCACTCAATCTCTCTCTCTCTTCCCCACTACACACCTCAGTGATGTGAAGACTCCCCCCCTTGGAGTCGGAGATCAGTGAAGCATGCTTGAATTTGCCACTCATTTCCTTGGCTACCTCTACCAACCTTTTAGGACCTGAAGGGTCCTTGAAGAACATGTGTTTCGATTCAAAAGCAGAATATGACTGCACATTCAAACACTGCAAGGACTGCAGATACCTTTCAAAGTACTGCAAGGACCTTTCATGTCCTGAAAATATGACAGATGTATCCGAGGAAGTGAGTGGCAAATATAAGCATGCTGCCCACTGGACATATCTCTTATCTGCCTCCAAGGGGATTTTCATAATTCATGTGGGCAGAAGAGGGAAGGTGGAAAAGAGGGAGATTGAGGCGGGGGGTACAAAAGAGAGAGGGAGGTGGAGGCAGAGAGAGCGATTAAGAAAGAAAGAAAGAAAGAAGGGAGGGATAGAAATAACTAAAAAAGAAAAAAGGAAACGGCGCAAAAAAGTCCTTCTAAGCGCAGTATCTTTATCACCAGAGGTTGGACCTTCACCAAAACACCGTGGAATAAATCATCAGAATATTACTCACATTTTTCAGAGGCACACAACCTGCCTCCTGGTTTCTGCGCATTCACTGGCTTCCACCCCAGTATGGTGATCTTCTCCACTCTGGGTTTTGGGATGAATATGATCTTTTCCACAATTCTTCAATAGGAATGGTAAGTATATATGTGGTAATTGCCACTTAGACAGAGGATATAATCAAAATCCAATGCTACAGTGGACTCAACCTTCTTTTATCTTATTTTATTTTTTCCACTCCTATTCTTCAATGATGGAACCAGTGTTTCAGAAACTCTGTATGTGAGTATATTGTAGTATAAATTTATTTCTTTCCAGAAAAAATATACATGAAAATGGATAAAAAGTATATATCAATACAGGATAAAATGATTGGCTAAAAAAAGCCTGAATGATAAAACAGTATACACATCAGTATAAGATAAAGAAAACAATAAAATCTATATATGATAGATAAAACAAAACATCAATACTACAGCTAACGCGTTTCGTCACTTCATGTGACTTTTTCAAAGCTGAAAAAAGAAAGAAACAGATATCCATGGAGTAGACCCTTTTATACCTGTATATGGCAGAAATCATCCAATAAGATTCTCCCTCAGTGATGGACGTTCCAAGCCACCTGCATTCCAATAGAGCAACCCCCATAGTGGAGTAGAATAATTCCCGCTTTTCCATAATAGGCTCCATGTGACCAATAGCTAATCGCCTGGATGCCCGTGCAGAACGGGGGTATAAGCATCCGGTTCGTGTGTCTAAACCGTGCGCTCAAAACTGGAGCGCATCCAGCCCACGAACCGGAAGTCTATCTTGAAGAGAGCAAGCCTCCGCTCCCCACTGCGCCCGAAAATGGCGCACTAATTTGAAATCCCCAAAAGTGTCCAATGACTAAAGGAATCACTGCACGTGCATCCACAAGCGAGGCGCACCAACCGATACGCAGTGACATCACGCGCCCCAGAGTGAGGCGCACGACATCCATGCGCATCAGACGTGCGCCCCACAATGGAACACACAAGTGAACCTAGGGAGGATCCCCAAAAAAAAGAGAGGAAAGGTCCTCCAACTGAATCGCACAAGCCGCAGTGACTACTTACTGACAATCCCCAAATATAAATCCTACACATATTGTGGATTGTCAATAAGTAGTATTTTTTGTACATTTATATAGTTAAGGGAATGAGGAGATATTTGTGATTTAGGTAATATGTGTGAAATCAATAGAATCAAATAAGGGGTTAAGGTCACATATTGATGTATTTATGTGTTAAGAAGGTATCATTTGCATATATCTATATGTTAAAATTGAAAGTTTTTATATGTTTTTATATGTTGTTATATATCCTCAACACTTGGTTTTCATATACCTTTGGTGGCTCTTTCAGGCCGTGTGTATTCCGGTAAGAGGATTACCCCCAGTAAGAATCCCTGATACACTTGGAGGTTATTATGTGTTCCACTGTGGGGCGCACATTTGATGCGCTTGTGTGTTATGTGCCTCGTTTTGAGACACGTGATGTCACTGCGGCTTGTGCGCTTCAGTTGGAGGACCTTTCCTCTCTTTTTTTTGGGGATCCTCCCTAGGTTCACTTGTGTGTTCCATTGTGGGGCGCACGTCTGATGCGCATGGATGTCGTGCGCCTCACTCTGGGGCGCGTGATGTCACTGCGTATCGGTTGGTGCGCCTCGCTTGTGGATGCACGTGCAGTGATTCCTTTAGTCATTGGACACTTTTGGGGATTTCAAATTAGTGCGCCATTTTCGGGCGCAGTGGGGAGCGGAGGCTTGCTCTCTTCTAGATAGACTTCCGGTTCGTGGGCTGGATGCGCTCCAGTTTGGAGCGCACGGTTTAGACACACGAACCGGATGCTTATACCCCCGTTCTGCACGGGCATCCAGGCGATTAGCTATTGGTCACATGGAGCCTATTATGGAAAAGCGGGAGTTATTCTACTCCACTATGGGGGTTGCTCTATTGGAATGCAGGTGGCTTGGAACGACCATCACTGAGGGAGAATCTTATTGGATGATTTCTGCCATATACAGGTATAAAAGGGTCTACTCCATGGATATCTGTTTCTTTCTTTTTTCAGCTTTGAAAAAGTCACATGAAGTGACGAAACGCGTTAGCTGTAGTATTGATGTTTTGTTTTATCTATCATATATAGATTTTATTGTTTTCTTTATCTTATACTGATGTGTATACTGTTTTATCATTCAGGCTTTTTTTAGCCAATCATTTTATCCTGTATTGATATATACTTTTTATCCATTTTCATGTATATTTTTTCTGGAAAGAAATAAATTTATACTACAATATACTCACATACAGAGTTTCTGAAACACTGGTTCCATCATTGAAGAATAGGAGTGGAAAAAATAAAATAAGATAAAAGAAGGTTGAGTCCACTGTAGAATTGGATTTTGATTATATCCTCTGTCTAAGTGGCAATTACCACATATATACTTACCATTCCTATTGAAGAATTGTGGAAAAGATCATATTCATCCCAAAACCCAGAGTGGAGAAGATCACCATACTGGGGTGGAAGCCAGTGAATGCGCAGAAACCAGGAGGCAGGTTGTGTGCCTCTTAAAAATGTGAGTAATATTCTGATGATTTATTCCACGGTGTTTTGGTGAAGGTCCAACCTCTGGTGATAAAGATACTGCGCTTAGAAGGACTTTTTTGCGCCGTTTCCTTTTTTCTTTTTTAGTTGTTCTAATTTGGAGTGGGAACCCAATCTCCTTGGAAACATGCAGCATTGGACTTACAAAACGCAGTGTATTGAAAGAGAAAAGAATCAAGATCCCATAGTAATTTTTATTATATTTTTAGTATATATTCTTTGTTATATTTTTTGTTATTTCTCTATTATTTTTATTGTTCACTCATTGCTCATATATATTGTTGTCATTCATGCAATTGTGTTCCCCTGTATAATTTTCTATCTATATTTTTGAGGGCATACTGTGGGAAGAGGCGCAGTGGTTGGGGAGTTGGTTTTAGTTTTCCATCTTGCCTCCCTATTTGTGTATATAGGGATAGAAATAAAGACAGATTTTTTACACACAAAGACACAGACGCACAACCATACACACAAAGACGATTATGGGAGGATGCAGTTGTGGATTTGGGGTATTGTGGGAGACTCATGAATTTGGGGTACTGTGGGAGGCTACTATCATGGGTGCATATTATACATAAATACTTCATTTTTCCCTACAAAATCAGGTATAATTTATACCTGTGTATTATACCCAAGATTTCCACTTAGTGAGGATTATAAAACCAGTATACATTCAAATGTGCCTACAATCCTTTGCCTAAAAACTAAAAGAGTTCATAACCTTTTATTATTTTGTATTCATCTCCAGCATTTGAAAGCTTTTATCACATTAGTCATGTTTCTCATAAACCTGCTCTTCTCATGAATAGGAAAAATAGCCAAATGTGATTATTGAAGTGTATGAAAAATACATTTGCTAAAGCTCAGTCTTAAAAATGGGCAATGGTAAACTAATAAGTCTTCCACCTATAGCAAGAGCTCAAGCTGCCAGTGGCAGCCTCCTTTCTATTGGATGTGCAGGTGGATGTGACATCACAGTCAGCTGCCTCTCTGGAGGTAGCTGGGGTCTGTAAAATGTGGGATTATCAGCAATTAATTAGTAAATGTATAAATGGGGTTTTTAACCACTGGAATGCTAGACAGATCTCAACGTCCAATGAAGTACAATGCTGGATTCCTCTGTAGCATTCATGGGGTTAAATGAATCAATTAAATAAATGTGAATCTGGGGAATTTGTATTTGTCCCCTATGGTGCAACTGGTTTGCTCCAGGATTGCTCCAATTATTCTTAGTACATTAGTCTCAGTGACTTAGATCTATATTATCTTCTGGTTCTAAAAAGTCATCCTGCAGAGAATGAATTAAAAGACACTTTACTGATGAGATGAATTAGATCTGTCAAATGAGACTCAACAGTCCTTCTCCAACATAAACATTACAGAATTTCCAGGATGTCACAAGAAAGTTGGAAAACACTGGCCTAAACAAGCGCTTGACAATATTTTCCAACGTAACTACACAATCTTTACATTTCCAGAGATGAGCTGATCAGGCTGAAGATGCTCTGATCTGTCAAGAAGGATTTGGGTCTGGCAGAGCGTTCTGTCTCTGCTGCATTGAGTCAGAAGGTCTCATCAGGTCGTGTCTGTCCACATTGCTTCTTGTGGCTGAGGCATGAGTCAGGTTTCAGAGGAGCCTTTTTAGGAAGCCCTGTATCCTGCATCGTTCACGCTTTGTCTCTTCCAGTTCCCGTGTCACAGGATTTGACTGCCATCCAAAGATTCTGTGCCTTTCCCCTTTGGGAATTTTTACCTTCTCTACAGTTACTAGATGCAGAGCAAAATCACCAAAGCATGTATCTGTGCATTAAGAAATTCTAAATCATGGCAGCATTTCAAGGAGTTATCATTACTTTATAATGAAAGAATAAAGCCGAAATCACAAAGCTCTCACCCTACTAGTGATTATTATTGTTTTTTTTACTTTTCTATTATCATGCATATTACATTTTTAACAATGGATTTAAACATTTCAAATATTCAGCCATTCATCTTTAAACATATTCATATTTTTACTATTTCATTGCAATTACTTCTTGTCTACTTCAGGCATATCCCGGTTGACATTGTAATCATTTAGGGATCAGAGGACTATGCAATGCATTGCTTCGCAATGTGCTGCAGAACTGTCTCGTCCATAAATGGTTAAAGTGGATACATCAACGTAAAATTAGTTCAAGCAGAACTTTCATCCGATATAGTTGCCCTGCAATAATTAACCCCTTAAGGACCAGCAGTCCAGGGAAGTTACCTTCCCTTAAGGACCGCTTTGATCCTTGCTGACGCGCCGGTACACGTGACCTGTTACGCGTACCGGCGCGACACTTTGAGGCCTAAGAGAGATCGCTCCAGTCTTGGAACGATCAATTTTAGGCCCCGTTTTCACTTACAGCGCTCCCGGTAGAGTGCTGTAAGTAAAAAGTATGTGACGTGCTATGACCGTCATTGGTCCTTAAGGGTATAAGGACCGTGATGGTCATAGTACGTCACATAGTCCTTAAGGGGTTAAGCAGGTAGCGACTAGCTTTATAATATATATTTTACCTCTCAAATGTAGCCGATTATAAAGAAATCCTTTGTTTTAGGAGACTGACGACCATGTTAGTGCAGTCTGCGTGCCTGCGCCGTCAGTCCCTTCCGGTTATCTTGTGGTAACTGCAATGCAGACCGGGACTGACAGAGCAGGCGCGCAGACAAAATGTCTGCTCTGATGCCTGGCTTCCGGTCTCCTAAAATAAAGGATTTATTTATAATCGGCTACATTTGAGCTAGTCGCTACCTGTTTAATTATTGCAGGGCGGCTTTATCTTGGATGAAAGTTTCGCTTTCATTTGAAATAAATGGTCTATGTGATGTACGAGGAATTTTCTTGTAATATAATTTCTGAAATTAACTTTTATTTTTTGGTAGCACTTTATGCTAATTGGTTTCTGTACTAGGCCAATATTACTACTCTAGGCAGAGCCTACACACTGGTGGACTATCTAATAGCACAGCTAAGTATAAGCACGGCTTCAAATAGAACTAATTAGCAGACTGTGCAGAGAATTAGCATAAAGTATAACACTGTGCCAGTTTTTTTGGGGGGATATCCCTGATTTAGCACAGGTGATACAATCACTGGCTTGGTCCTTTTTTACTGCAAAGCTTGTGCAAAATCAGAGTTATCCCGAATGTGTGTCCTGTCTCAGCCCTATTGGAGTGAAGTTTGATACCCCAGATTTAAATGATAGAAAGGTTTCCAGCTCAAAGATTCACAGTGCATTGGGGATATCTCAAGCATTCACAGTAGTATTGGTTTAAACCCCCTCCCAGCAAAATTGTGAATGGAGGCCACCAAATATATGTTAACATTTATGATCTTCTTGAGATAAGTTGCAGCCTTCACTAGCTTTCCTTCATAATAGTAAGGAAAGCAGCCACATTGATGTGTCCTGCACCAAGAGCAGCCTCACTCCTCCCCGACCATCTGACCATAGGACTAATCTGGTATCTTTCTGTAAAATGTCTGTATAATTGTTTAAGGTCCCCTGAAAAAGGAGTCCCCCAGTGAATGCTAGGTACACCCATGCATTTAAATGCTGCCAATTCACGGTCTTACAAGCCCCATTTAAATCAATGTGAATCTGTATAATTGTTATTTGTTCTCTATGGTGCAGCTGGTCTATCCCAATTTGCTTTTACACATACTCCCCATTGTCCCCCCCTTACATATTTGCCAATATTTAAAAAAAGATTCTATGACACTTTTACCCAGCACAGTTCTATTAGAGCAGTGGTTCTCAACCTGTGGGTCGGGACCCCTTCGGGGGTCGAATGAAGATTTGCCAGGGGTCGCCTAAAACCATCAGATATTTATATTTCGATTCATAACGGTAGCAAAATTACAGCGATGAAGGTGCAACTAAAATAATTTTACTGTTAGGGGTCTCCACAACTTGTGAAATTTAATCAAAGGGTCACGGCACTAGAAAGGTTGAGAACCACTGTATTAGAGTATACTAGTGGTCCATAGAACTGTGTAGCACAACACCCGCAGAATATATTGTACAGCAGACTTAGATCTGCCCAGTAGAACAGACATTACTCACACCTAAATATCCCATAAAATAATATAACCAAGCAAGACTTGACATGTGGAGAAGTTCATAAAGTATTAATTTTGTAATGAGAAGCATATAAAATATGGGTTTTAAACCAAGGACAAAAACAGGGACAGTTGGCAGGTATGCCCTTATCAGGCTGTTCACACTGGAAATGTAGTCACTAATGAACACAGCCTGGTGCAGTATGCAACAAATGTATTCACTGAACACAAGACATTTAGCAACAATGATTTGCAGGCTGTTCACACTTGCGATGCTGGAGGTTGCAATGTCCAATGCAAACTCCAGTAAATGGCTAGCTCAGAGGAACATCAGTATAGGCCAATCATAGATCAACATAAGTCAGCCATCCAACACACCTCTACCATTCCCCCCAGTGACAGAATTGCTGGGGATGCAGGACAGTGCATGAAAATAAACAATGAATTGGACAAAGTAAGCATCAGAATTCCCAGTAGGCAAAGGAAGCAACTGAATAGAGGTCCACATT
Organism: Rhinophrynus dorsalis; assembly: GCA_037306005.1. Lineage (NCBI taxonomy): Eukaryota > Metazoa > Chordata > Amphibia > Anura > Rhinophrynidae > Rhinophrynus > Rhinophrynus dorsalis. Next base: position 119,492,064 of record CM074722.1, read on the forward strand.
TTGAGGGACACCTTAGCTGTGCTGGTCACACCCATATTCTGAATTGAGGGCGTGGCCAAAGCAATCTCAATGTCCCTATACCAGTTTATATACCTTTTTACAAGCTGTTATTTAACCCATTGGATGTTAAAGATCTTCAACATACAGTGAAGTAATGAACTGGAGATCTCTCTAGTAACCAAGTGTTTTTTTGTCCTCTCTTCTTATGGCCAAACATATTTTATGTGCCAGAGAGCAGTGGATGGGACTGGGGTGGGGTCATGTGAGAAATGAGGGTGTGACCACAGGCGTTGCTATGGGTACCTTGCCCCGGGGCTCCTGGGATATAAATCTAGCCCTGGACAGTGATATAGTCTAGCTCTATTCAAATCTCCAGTAAGAACATAGCCTAATGCTTCATACACACAGGGGATTATGTACTAAATAAAAGTGGTACAATTTTAGGGCAAGCCAGATGCACCATAGTAAACAAATAAACATGTCTATTAATTTAAGTAGGACTTTTAACCCCTTTAATGCAAGAGAGGTCTGTAATGTAGTGTTTCATTATGCATTGGATACTTCATTAGCATTCAAGGGGTTACAATCCCCACTGAAATCACTATTAGTTTTGGAAAGTTTCAGTCCTTCACTGTAGTATAGTTGGTTTGCTCCGGAATTGCACCAGTTGACTTAGTATCAATCACAGAATAATAAATCAAGCATTTAACCCTGAGTGCCAGAGGGCTTGCAATGCATTGCATACCCCTCTGGCACTCAAAGGGTTAATAAAACTTAGAATAATACACATATATATATACTGCACAATACATATGTGAAAAGGCACAATACTATGAATAAGACATATAAATAATGCAAAAATAAGAATGGAGAAAAATGTGTGTGTTTGAAAAATAGCCCTAATCCTACATAGGATAAAAATAGTCCAAAAAATGAAGATAACTAGTAGCAGATGCAAGAGGATCTAAATACGATATAATAACTCATAACCTCTACAGAAATTCCTGTCTATATAAATCTGGAGGAGTCTGATGTCCTGGTGTCCAGAAACAAAGAATTGTGTTTATCTCTGTGAAAATGACATCCAGGACTAAATAAGTATTTGGGGAACCAGGCCATGCAGAACACATTTATTTCTGGACCATTCCTAATGAAACTATCATAATGTTATAATGGCTTGTTATATTATTCATGACATAGATATTATCATTTAGTCAGGGTTGTATTTCCCATTAGGCATTGTAGGCAGCCACCAAGAGAGCAAGATTTTGAGGGCACCTCAGCTGTGTTGGCCACACCCATATTCTGAGTTGTGAGTGAGGAGAGATTAATTCTAACTCCCCTGCATCAGATACCTGCTACATGTTTATGGCATGTGGTTTATTTATTTACCAGCTTATATATCACTACTAGCTATAATTCAACCCCTTGGCACCTTGCAATACATTGGAGGCTTCTCTCATAGCTAAGAGGTTAACAGAGTCTTTTTTTTGGAGTGTATTTTTTATACCAGGCAAAGTGTGAATGGGACTGGGGAGGAGTCATGTGAAAGCTGGGGTGTGGCCACAGGTAGAGCTAAGGGATATAAGATGTAAATCTGGCCCTGTGTATAGAATAGCCAAGCTTCATTCCCATTTCTTGTCTCATACCTTTTTGTCACTCAATCCAGACACTTGGTCAACATATTCCTCTTGGATCATGAAGGCAGCGAGGTTGGCTGTATAACTGGCCAGGAAAATGACAGCAAAAAAGGCCCAGACCGATACCATGATCTTACTGGTGGTTCCCTTTGGGTTCTGTACAGGCACAGAGTTATTGAACACCAGGCCCCAAAGCAGCCAGATAGCTTTTCCTATAGTAAACGAGGGGCCACCAGGCTCTGTAGGTGAGAAACCAAAGAAAAGCTGAATGTTAGAATTGAAATAATTTATTATGAGACTGATGTACTAAAATGATCTGGGGCAAAGGCTAGGTTCCAAAGAAACACACGACTTTGTCCAATTGATTGCATTTTTAGAGCACCACTACTAGAAATTAGATTATCACCTTTACAAACTCTAAAGTGGCAACAAGACCCAGGACTCTAAGCATGGGACCTGATGCTTTAGCCCTCTATCAGCACCTAGCTTACAAAGTACACTATAGGGACAAACAGGGTTATCCATCCACAGAAACGTTTCTGGCCCAGCCCTATGTTTATGTGGAGAGGGCAAGTCCCCCCCTGCTGAAGCCCATGAGAACAAACAGAAAATGACAAAATCCCAGTGATAGAAAAGAGACCTAACCCATTGAATGCTAGAAAGTCTCCAAAACATTTCTGTCTAGCATTCAAGAGGTTAACATTCTCATTTAAATCAATCATATTGTATTTGTCCTCTATGATTTTCCCCATAATTGCTCCAATTCTTCTTTGTCCATCAGCCTCAATGACTGTAACATGGATTAATGGTGCAAGGAAAGGTAAGAAGCTTATTTCACATAGAGAGACATGCTAAATGTTATACATGATAGACTGTATCTATCATCTATCTATCTATCTATCTATCTATCTATCTATCTATCTATCTATCTATCTATCTATCTATCTATCAATCTATCTGTATCTATCTATCTATCTGTATCTATCTCTGTTTGTATCTATCTATCTATCTATCTATCTATCTATCTATCTATCTATCTATCTATCCATCTCTGTCTGTATCTATCTTCATCTATCTCTGTCTCTATCTATCTCTGTCTCTATCTATCTATCTATCTATCTATCTATCTATCTATCTATCTCTGTATCTATCTATCTCTCTATCTATCTATCTCTCTATCTATCTATCTATGTCTGCATCTATCTTTATCTATCTATCTATCTATCTATCTATCTATCTATCTATCTATCTATCTCTGTCTGTATCTATATTTATCTATCTATCTATCTATCTATCTATCTATCTATCTATCTATCTGTCTATCTGTCTATCTGTCTCTATCTATCTCTTTCTCTATCTATCTCTTTCTCTATCTCTGTCTCTACAGTGGATATAAAAAATATACACACCCCTGTTACAATGCCAGGTTCTTGTGATGTTAAAGAATGAGACCAAGATAAATCATGTCAGAACTTTTTCCACCTTTAATGTGACCTATTACATGAACAATTCAATTGCAAAACAAACTGAAATTGTAGAGAGTGAAAAATAAAAAACTCACAATAACCTGGTTGCATAGGTGTGCTCACCCTTAAACTAATACTTTGTTGAAGCACCTTTTGATTTTATTACAGCAATCGGTCTTTTTGGGTAGGCGTTTATTAGCATGGCACATCTTGACGTGGCAATATTTGCCCATTCTTCTTTGCAGAAGCACTCCAAATCTGCCAGATTACAAGGACATCTCCTGTACACAGCCCTCTTCAGATCACCCCACAGATGTTCAATTCAGGTCTGGGCTCTGGCTGGGCCATTCCAAAATGTTAATCTTCTTCCGGTGAAGCCATGCTTTTGTGGATTTGGATGTGTGCTTTGGGTCGTTGTCATGTTGAAAGGTGAACTTCCTCTTCATCTTCAGCTTTTTAACGGACACCTGAATGTTTTGTGCCAAAATTGCCTGGTATTTGGAACTGTTCATAATTCCCTCCACCCTGACTAAGGCCCCGGTTCCAGCTGAGGAAAAACAGCCCCAAAGCATGATGCTGCCACCACCATGCTTCACTATGGGTATGGTGTTCTTTGGTTGATGTGCAGTGTTGTTTTTGCGCCAAACATACTGTAACGGATCCTACCCGTTACTGAGCCCTTGTCTGGACCACAAACTATTTACTTAAAAACTATGGACCTTGTTGCCCTGCTTGGATGTAGCTGTGGGCTCTGGCATACGAACTGGCCAGCTATTGCCAGGAACAAAGACTTATAGTTATGAACATTGGTTTGTGTATTAAGTTTGGTTTTATGTATTTTCAAATATTGTATGTGTTTAATTGTACTTGTCCAATTTGAAGGTTTGTGCAATCACCAACTACCAGGTATGCAAATATCTTCCTTAGCTTAACATGGGAAATGGTAGGCAGACCAGTGATTGATCAAAGTTGGGGCAGGGCATTCAAAATAGTCAATCAAAGGCTCCAACCTTGGGCCACTGTCCCTAAGATGTGGATTATAGCAACTCCAGCCATTCACTATGTTGACCCCCTGCCATGTGGTAATTAGTTCACGCCCTCAAGTCTTTGTTCAATCAAACCACTGTGTATCTGAAATGTAACCCTGTCTGAGTCATTGTATCTGTTAAGACCAGCTGTTGCTGGCTTTTGTCTGATGTGCTATGATTTAATCATGTTCCCTATTGTATCAGTTTCCCCATGTGATCCAATGCACTGTACTGTATATAAATATCTGTAGTTTGTGTCAATAAAATGAGTTCTGTTTTGGAGTGAACAAGGAGTCCTGGAGTCTTGTATTGCTTATGGTCTAAAGTATCCACTCTGATACCCATCTGCGCCAAGTATCCTGAATCGCTGACCGCCTGCTGCCAGTTTCCTGCGTCCTAACTTCGTGGACTGTCAGGCGGCGACGTGGACTCTTCCCTGCTTCCAGCGATCCTGCGGCTGTTTCCAGTGACTGTCCATCCTTCAACTGGTACATCTGACGGCGCTTATCTGGCGTCGAGAGGGAGAGACCCAGGAACGATGGCGGAAGGTGACGCGGTCCCTTCTCAGCTTCCGTTACATTGGTGGCATAGCGGTGGGATTTCTCCTTCTTTTATTGGGTGTACCAGCTAAGAGATGGAGGCGAAAGCGCGGCTACCGGAGGCCATAGGAGTGTATGCGGTACCACTACATCGGATGTCAATGGGAGACCTTCCTAGGTGATTTAGCCGAGGAGTTTTACCGGGAGGTCACCACCTGCATCACAGAGGAGCTCCGAGTCCAGGACGGATACTGGGAAATGATCAAGTGCCTTCACAAGGAGTATACAGGAGTTATGGTCAACTTTTTCCCGTTCAAATTGCGCCTGAAACTCCAACAACTGGTATGGATGGCCTTTCAGGAGGATGCTACTTTCGGCCAGAGGAAGTACAGCCGCTACTGGGAGATTTGGGAGAAAAGAAAGGCCATGTTTGGAAGTTACTTTCCTCCAGACCTGGAGGGGAACCTAGACCGTTTAGTCGAGCAGGAATGGAACTTGGAGCTAATGTACATGGGCTGGATAGAGGAAGCCCAGGAGATACAAAGAGAGAAAAAAGACTGGGGGGGGTTACTCATCTGAGGAGGATTTCAGTGGAGCTGAGGACTTAGATGGAGCTGCCCCTGTTCACTCCACACTGGTGAGTGGAAATGCGTTCCTCACCAGTGCCCCTGTTGCCCTGCCTGATACCTTTTTGCCCCTGGACTGTTTGTTGCCTGAGCTGAGGGGTGGGAATTCGTTCCCCCTCAGTGAAGAGAATGCCTCTGCATCAGGGGATGGGACGGACGTCTCCCCTGATAGGCATATTGCCCCTTCCCCTGTTTTCCCAGCTGCGGTGGACGAGACGCAGGTTCCCACCAGCAGCAATTGTATGCCCCAACTGATGGGTGGGAGAGAGCCCATCAGTCCCTGTGAACCCCCTGCTGTGGTGAGGGGAGAAGAGCTCACCAGCAGCCCCAGAAAGATGCCCCCTGTTCTATTGGAGAATGCCCTGGGAGAGGAGCAGTGTGTGCACCCCAGGGCCATGGATGATGCCGCCTTGAGGGATGGGACTGCGGTTTCCCTCAAGGCAGAAGAAGGGTCTGTGTGTAATGGCCTACAGGAGGAGGACCCCAGTGGGCTGGGAGAAAGCAGTGCTGCTGGCCCTCCTGAAGATATGGACTGTGAACTGATGGGTGGGAGCGCGGTCCCCATCAGCCCTTGTGAATCCCCTGCTGTAGTGGATGTGAAAGAGCCCACCAGCGGGCCTAAGATGTTGCCCCTGGTGGGGGTGGAAGATGTGCTGGGAGCAGAGCCGTGCATGCTCCCCAGGATTACAAGTAATGTCGCCTGGAGGGATGGGACTGCGGTCTCCCTCCAGGCAGAAGAAAGGCCTGTGTGTGATGGCCTACAGGAGGAGGACCCCAACGGACTGGAAGAGAATAGTGCTGCTGGACCTCCTGCGGATGTGTCGTATGACCTGATGGGTGGGGAAGAGTGCCCCATCAGTTTCCCTGAGACCCCTGGCCTAGTGAGTGGGGCCACGGTCTTCATTAAGGAGCCTGTTATTACCCCTGCTGTGGTGAAGGAGACGCAGGTCCCCACCAGCAGCCCTAGTCTGCCCCCTGTTGTTAGTGCCCTGGAGAAAGGGAAGATGGTGTTCTCCAGGTGCCTGAGTAAAATTTCTGGAAGGTTTGGGAGTGCCTCCCTGCTGAAGAAAAGAAGTGGCCCTGAGGAGGAGGCCCCGAACGCCAAGGAGATCAGCCGATTGCCCCTTTGCAGCGCTGATTCCTTGGATATCCACCTCTCTGTGACCCCTGGCTTGGTGGAGGGGAGCGAATCCACAGAGTCCTGTGAACCCTCTGTTGTGGTGTGTAGGAGTGAGCACACCACCCCTTGTTTTGCCCTGACTTTGGTGAAGGGAAGTAAGCTCACCAGCAGCCCCACTGAGGTGACCTCCATGGAGATTGCCCTGGCACAAGAGTGTTTACGACTCAGGGACACAAATGTTCTTGGCAGGGGAAGTGGGATTACAAGCTTTCCCAGTGGTCAAGGGAACCCTGAGCTAGTGAGGGAGGAGACAGTCCTCACTAGGGATGTTGCTGGGACCCCTGAATTTCCTGAGCTCTGCCTGGGGGGTGGGAATGTGTCCCAGAACGTTGCCCCAGCCCAGGAGAGTGGGACAAACATCCTCTCCTGTTCCTCTGGGGCAGTGGCCCAACTAAAAGGTGGAGATATGCCTCTCTCCCCACACTCTGATGCACAGAAGCCAGAGACACAATTGCCCCAGGAAGATCCCCCTTATAGACTGGCTTTGGACCCTGAGCCCCTAGCCCCAGACCCAGGAACATTGAACCCCAGCTCTGCATGGAGCCGGGCCAAGGGAAGGCCACCCCATTTGTTGACTGCCAGGACAAACAGGCATCAGTTCCCCTGGCCCAGCATTAAGGACAAAGGGGCTTGCATTTTCTTCCCTGGCCCAGGACAAGGGCCTTGTTCTCTACTGCCAGGCTCGGACAAGGGGCTCATGTTTTCTCCTGGCCCAGGACAAGGGGCGCAGCTATTCTTTCCTGGCCCGGACAAGGGGCTCCCATTTTCTCCTGGCCCAGGACAAGGGGCTTGCTTGTTGTTTCCCTGGCCCAGGACAAGGGGCTCCACACTTGTGACTGGACTAGGACCAAGGCCGCTGGACTAACGAACTGTCCAGACAAGCGGCACACAGAAGCAAGGCTCTGCTAGAGTCCCAAGCCAGCATTTACTACCGCAACCGCTGGCTTGGTACAAAAAAGGGGGAGAAATGTAACGGATCCTACCAGTTACTGAGCCCTTGTCTGGACCACAAACTATTTACTTAAAAACTATGGACCTTGTTGCCCTGCTTGGATGTAGCTGTGGGCTCTGGCATACGAACTGGCCAGCTATTGCCAGGAACAAAGACTTATAGTTATGAACATTGGTTTGTGTATTAAGTTTGGTTTTATGTATTTTCAAATATTGTATGTGTTTAATTGTACTTGTCCAATTTGAAGGTTTGTGCAATCACCAACTACCAGGTATGCAAATATCTTCCTTAGCTTAACATGGGAAATGGTAGGCAGACCAGTGATTGATCAAAGTTGGGGCAGGGCATTCAAAATAGTCAATCAAAGGCTCCAACCTTGGGCCACTGTCCCTAAGATGTGGATTATAGCAACTCCAGCCATTCACTATGTTGACCCCCTGCCATGTGGTAATTAGTTCACGCCCTCAAGTCTTTGTTCAATCAAACCACTGTGTATCTGAAATGTAACCCTGTCTGAGTCATTGTATCTGTTATCTGCTTTTGTCTGATGTGCTATGATTTAATCATGTTCCCTATTGTATCAGTTTCCCCATGTGATCCAATGCACTGTACTGTATATAAATATCTGTAGTTTGTGTCAATAAAATGAGTTCTGTTTTGGAGTGAACAAGGAGTCCTGGAGTTTTGTATTGCTTATGGTCTAAAGTATCCACTCTGATACCAATCTGCGCCAAGTATCCTGAATCACTGACCGCCTGCTGCCAGTGTCCTGCGTCCTAACTTCGTGGACTGTCAGGCGGCGACGTGGTCTCTTCCCTGCTTCCAGCGATCCTGCAGCTGTTTCCAGTGACTGTCCATCCTTCAACTGGTACATCTGACGGCGCTTATCTGGCGTCGAGAGGGAGAGACCCAGGAACGACGGCGGAAGGTGACGCGGTCCCTTCTCAGCTTCCGTTACACATACCTTTTGGAATTATGGCCAAAAAGTTCAACCTTGGTTTCATCAGACCATAACACATTTTCCCACGTGCTTTTGGGGGACTTGATGTTTGTTATTGCAAACTTCACCTGGTGTTGGATGTTTTTCTTTGTAAGAAAAGGCTTCCATCTTGCCACCCTACCCCATAGCCCATTCATATGAAGAATACGGGAAATTGTTGTCACATGTAGCCCACAGCCAGTACTTGCCAGTAATTCTTGCAGTTCCTTTAATGCTGCAGTAGGCCTCTTGGAAGCCTCCCTAACCAGTTTTCTTCTTGTCTTCTCATCAATTTTGGAGGTACGTCCAGTTCTTCGTAATGTCTCTGTTGTGCCATATTTTCTCCACTTGATGATGACTGTCTTCGTTGTGTTCCATGGTTTATCTAATGCTTTGGAAGTTCTTTTGTACCCTTCTCCTGACTGATATCTTTCAACAATGAGATCCTGATACTTTGGAAGCTCTCTGCAGACCATGGCTTTTGCTCTGAGATGCAACTAAGAAAATGTCAGGAAAATCCTACTAGAACGGCTGAACTTTATTTGTGATTAATCAGAGTCACTTTAAATGATGGCAGGTGTGTAATGACTTCTATTTAACATGAGATTGAATGCGATTGGTTAATTCTGAACACAGCCACATCCCCAGGTATAAGAAGGTGTGCACACCTATGCAACCAGGTTATTGTGAGTTTTTTATTTTTCCCCCTCAACGATTTCAGTTTGTTTTGCAATTGAATTGTTCACGTTATAGGTCACATTAAAGGTGGAAAAAGTACTGACATGATTTATCTTTGTCTCATTCTTTAACATCACAAGAACCTGGCATTTTAACAGGGGTCTGTAGACTTTTTATATCCACTGTATCTATCTTTATCCATCTATCTTTATCCATCTATCTATCTATCTATCTGGCTGATGTATTAAAAAGGAGGAGAGATTCTAGGGCCACATAAGTATATCATTTTTGATTTCATATTTTTCATATTGTGAGTTTTTTATTTTTCCCCCCTCACATTAAAGGAAAAAGTTCTGACATGATTTATCTTTGTCTCTTTCTTTAACATCACAAGAACCTGGCATTGTAACAGGGGTGTGTAGACTTTCTATATACACTGTATTCCCAGATAATTTCTGGAAAAAGTGAAAATGAAAGTTTCACCGTGTAACACAGGGCTTAATTAGCATATGAAACCTCCATTAGCGTACATTAGCAATGCGTTGTGTACCACTCTGGCACTCAAAGCGTTAAAGGAGGAAGTATTGTGTTCTTACCTCGGCCATCTGCAAGGCACCTGTTGTACCCCACCGGGCTAAAATACTCAAAAACGAACACAGCGACCGCAGAGACAATAAGCAGCATCACAAACATCATCACCCAGACATCAGCGCTGAATGGCTCTGGGGGAAGAGTAAGGACAGGCATGTTATTAGGAGAGGGGGAGTGAGGGAATGAAGAGAGGATAGAAATGTGATTCAGAGAAAGGATAAACACAGGAGGAAGGCAAACAAGACCTGAAGATGTAATAGAGGTGTGTAGAAAATGTGATAGAAGTGTGTAATATATTGGTAGTATAAGGAGAATGGAAGAGCCAGAAACAAAGGAGAGAGAGAGAAAGAGAAAGAGAGAGAGAGAGAGAGAGAGAGTGAGAGAGAGTGACGGTCATGACTCACCAAGAGTAAATGACAGACATGCAAGGAAATGCCCTAGTATGTTACCATTCACAAATGTATCTATGGATTACAGTTCTTCATTTATCATTGATCGCATACAATAAACTGTTTCTGTATTCTGCTCTGTATGTCATATCCAGTTGAAGTCAATGGTGCATCAACAGGGTAGACATACACTTATGCTTCCATCCCTGCCTAGCATATTCTACACATCATTGGTTCTCAGTCTGGGTTCCATGGAATGACAGAGTTTCCTTACAAAGTGCAGGGGGCTTCTCAGGAACAAAGCTGCTCTGGAACATTGTATATGTGGTTCTGTGGCTATCGGTGTATGTATGTTTTTTTCCCCTTTTGGTTTGTTAAATTTCTCTTGACTCTAGCAATAAGCAGTATAAGCTACTGTAACAGAAAAAGCCACATACAATTATCTGCCAACAGTTATTTTATATAGTTTAACCTATTTATTTATTCAATGTAACAGTACCAAGGTACTAAGATCACAAGGTGCTGATTTTGAGTCACACCAAGTCAGGGGGGTGTCCTCTGCCCAACCAACCACTGTTCTAGAGCTGGGTAAACTGGAGTGCTCAGCGTTTTATGGTACTATGGAATGGATGATTCTAGATTAAGACTTTTTTGTTTTTCTTATCTGCATCGAACCTGAGAGCAGGGTAACCCAGTGGGTGAGTGGAAAGAAAGCAAGTAGTGGGCTATCAGGGACAAAGTGGGCCACACAGTCCTCTTGTTATCCCAGAAAGTCAAGGGATCTGTACTTGGGGGCAAAGAAGGTTCCGCAAGGTAAGCCTTAACTTCAAACTCAGCACTTTTTCTACTGATTGGGAGCGGTTTGTATTGTCCGAAGCATAATCTCTCCATTTCCTCAGCATAAAACGCAGAAGCTGCTCCACTGGAACAAGATGACGTGCTACTGATGGTGCTACTGATAGGTCCCGGAAGATCGCCACACTCCTCCAGCTCATCTGCGGAATCTTCTCCCACCTCATGTGACTGCATCCTGGTTTTCCTTTGCCTCTCATGCACCCTCGCTATCAATTGTTCCCTCCAGGCAGTGAGAGAATTGGAAGTAAGTGCCATCTTGCCTTCGATTCGTGGATCGCACATTGTGGCAAGCATTAACTCGGGACAATTGTCCATGCACTCTTCCATGCGCCGGGTCAGTTCCTTCTTCAGCCTCGTTAGAAGGGCAGCAACATCAGGAAGTATATTACCATCAGCACCAGGCAAGCGATCCCTATGGGCAAGGAAATCGTCCAATTTTAAGGAGAGGTGCGTGAAGAAGGGAATAACTTCTGCCAAGCTAGCATTCTCTTTGCTCAAAATTTCCGTCAAAGCATGGAAAGACATAAGGACTGTCACTACCTGTTCCATCAGGGCCCAGTCATCCCTGCCCAGCGTTCTGTTAGTCCCAATGAAATGGTAACATGACATTGCGTGAATTGCCTTTTTCTGCTCCAGGATATGCTCTAGCATATTTAAGGTGGAGTTCCACCTGGTCCCAACATCTTGTTTTAGGTGGTGCTCTGGGAGGCCTGCCTTTTTATGTTCCTCCCTGAGGAGCTGGCTATCTTTGACACTCCGATGAAAGTGGCCAGCAATTTGTTGGCACAAATCCAGAAGTGCTGACAACCTTCCAGTGTTACTGCCATCCTGGAGAGCAGCCTTCACTACTAGATGCAGGACATGCGCTGAGCAGCGCACACCCACAAATCTGCCATCCCGGAGAGCCTTGATCATGTTAGCTGCACCATCAGTAACCACAAACCCCATTTGCGCCTGTGTGCCTGCCTGCTCCCCTAGCCACTGCGCCACCATGTTCTGCAGTGCTTTGCAAATGTTATCTGAGGTGTGCTGCTGATCCATTACCTCACCATGGAGGAGGAAAGAGCGGTGCCCTGCCTGCTTGGCTAGTGCACCCAAACTTGTTGTTGCTATTGGTGTGTCTTGCAACACATTGGGCTGCCAATATTGCGCCATCAATGACAGGAAGCCATGCTGCCCACTCAGAGCACTCCATAAGTCAGTGGTAGAGTGCACTGACTAGCTACCAGCCTTTCCCAGCATGTCTTTCAAAACACCAACGCACGACCGGTACAGTGAGGGTACTATAGTTCTACTGATGGAATTTTATATCTGGATGCAACAGCCTCCGTAAGTTGCTGGAAGGGCTCCCAGTCCACCAAATTAAAAGTAGCACCCCCAACGGCTATGAGCTGTGCAGTGAGGAGTGTGATTTTCCTGGCCTGCTGTCTGCACATCCGCTTGGAATGAAACCCACCAAAATCTTTCAGTGTGGCCTGTATTGCATTTGGGATGGGCTGCCCCCTGCCCTTTCTCCTGCTGCCTACTGGTGGTAGGTGTGGCACTGGTATATGCAGTACTAGTACTGCACTTATGAACCGACTTGTGGTAGGTGTTCAGGTATTGGTTCATCCCGGAGATGGTCAGATGACCCAACACCCGTCCACAGCTGACTTCCCTGCCACACAATTTACATTTTGCTAGCTGGCCATCACCAAGTGCCACAAGATGGTCCCAAGCTTTGGAGCGACGGATGACTCTGGAAGGTGGTGTAGAAGAAGAAACTGAGATGACACTTTCTTCATCTTCACCTTCTGGAGCAACCTCACTTTTCTTTTTCTTTCTACATACTGTTACAGGGATACCAGTAGACCTAAAGATGGCAGCAGGGATGTTGGGACTGGGATTGGAGGAGGATTGTGGAGTAACAGTGGTAATGGTGGAGGAGACAGTAGCAGCTACTACCTATTCGGGAGACTCAAATGGAACTGGAGAGGCAGGTTTTGAGTTGTCAATAAAAGACACAAGTGTAACTGGAGAAACAGGAGGATTACTAGGGGAAGCAGGTGAAAAATTAAGCTCAGGGGAATATTCAAGGTCACTGGAGAAATCAAGCTCAGAGGACAAATCAAGTTTAGGAGACTTTGATCCCTCAGATTCTTCTTCTAACTCTTGTAGATTTTGAAAGGAAGAAACATAATTGGGAGCAGATTTTGTGGAAACCTGCTCAATTCCCTCTTCTGCCTGGTGACTACCAGGAAATAGTAAACTATCTCCCTCAATAATATTTCCTGGAGTAGATATGCTCTCAGTGGCAGTGACAATGGTGGCAAATTACTCAAACAAACTCCTAAGTTGAATTTTTAGATTGAACACTGGAACACTGATGATTCTCCCTTCCGGTGGCAGTAAGGTAGTAGGCCTACCAGTTCCTAAACAACTGTGAGATGGTCACTGCAAATTACTCAAACAAACTCCTAAGTTGAATTTTTAGATTTAAGACTGGAACACTGATGATTCTCCCTTACGGAGGCAGTAAGGTAGTTGGCCTCCCAGTCCCTAAACAGCTGTGAGATTCTGTCACTCTGAAAATTATTAAAAAAAAATCCTAAATTGAATTTTAAAATTTAACACTGGAGCACTGATGATTCTCCCTTCCGGTGGCAGTAAGGTAGTTGGCCTCCCACTCCCTAAACAACTGTGAGATGGTCATTGCAAATTACTCAAACAAACTTCTAAGTCGAATTTTTAGATTTAACACGGGAACACTGAGGATTCTCCCTTGCCGTGGCAGTAAGACAGTGGGACTCCCAGACCCTAAACAACTGTGAGATTGTGTTTACCAGTCTGCAAATTATTCAGACTCCTAATTTGAATTTTCATATTTTACACAGGAACAAAGGTGACTCTCCCTTGCAGAGTCAATAACTGGCACTAATCCTGGCTGCCTGCCTACACAACAACTGGACAGTCATTCACTCTATCTGCTTCTCTCTCTCCCAGCTCCAACAACGCAATAAGCACTAACAGGAAATACAGGAGCTGTCTGGGTGTCTGTGATGTCATTAGTCCATCCCTCATCATGAATCAAAGAAGCTAATTGCTTGGACTAGAGACATCATGAAATGAAGAAGCTAATTGGACTAGAGAGGAAGGGAAAGCAGCATGCGCGCAGGGAGAACGTCATCCGAATATCTAAATATTGTAACGAAATTCTGTTCAGTTATGTTTCGGATTTGGGTTCCAAAAAAGAATGGCTCTAAGATTTTCGCCATGTCCGAATGGCTCCGAATCACCCTTATTCTTCCGAAATCCGAATGTGGCCGAATCGAATCACACAAGCCTAGAACAGACGTCTCCTGCCACTCCACTGGACCACCAGGGAGGTAGGAGATGGGCATTGTGGAAATTGGGGGCAATGTGGAGATTGAGGGGGGATTGTGGAGACTGGGGGACAATGTGGAGATTGGGGACAATGTGGTTATTGGGGGACAATGTGGGGCAAAGTGGAGATGGGGGGCAATGTGGAGGTGGCCAGTGAAGATAGCCAATGTGGTTGAGGGGGGACATTGTGGTCGGGGGGCCATGGCAATTCTTGCACCAGGGTTCGGTGGCTTCTAGTTACGGCTCTGGGGATGAATGTACAAATTCAGCAATGTAGCTCCACCGGTATTATCCTGCAATGTCAGTCTATAGCATTCAGTAAAGGTGTGCGCACTAAAATTATAACATTTCCTCTATGACTTGTTTAATACATTGCGTTACACAAGGCATTGAGAAAAAAAAAACACTCTGAAATACTGATGTATTTCCCCACATCGTTAAGGGCAGAATGTTTGGAGTGAGTATCTCAGTAAATTGGTATTAGACAGATGTAGGTATATAAAATGGATTCTAGTGCCTGTTTTTGCATGGAATCATATTCAGATATTCCCACAGGTATCTTGGCTTCAAAGTCAATCAGCACACCTGGGAACTTTGTTCTGTGCTCTCCCAGGAGGGGAGTCCTGTGGTGCCGGAGGGGGGAGAAAAATGACATGATTCGTGTAAAAATGGGGTGGGGCTGAACCGCAAGTGGGGGCAGGGCTAAATGGGCTAGAAAAAAACAGCAAAACATAGGCTGAAGAAAGTCAGCAGGGAGTAGGAGGAAAGACTGAGAAAGAGCAGAAGTGGGTAGAGTTTCAATAGAAAATCCCCACATCCGGAGACTCAGTCCCTGCTATGTTGATCAGTCAGCGACTTGAGCTACTTCTCTCCAAATGCAATGTGGCATAGGGTTGTATGTGAAGGTGTTCTGGGTCAAACCAATTGCACTACAGGAGAGAACTAAACATTTTTTAAAAAACCCATGGAGTTAGATGGGGATTTTAACCCCTTGAATTCGTTGGAGACCTCTCTAGTATTCAAGGGCTTAAAATCCCCATTTAATTAAATAGGAAGTTTTAGTTATAGTCAAATGGTTTGCCCCAGATTTCCTCAATTTTTCTTTTGAACATACGACCCATAGAATGCTAAATGTCTGTCAATGCTAGAGAGGTCCCCAATGCATTATAAAACAATGAGCTGGAGAAGATCTCTCAAGCATTGAAGGGATTAAAGGGTTTGAGTTTAGGTCTCCACAGCTAAAACATTTGAGAACCAATTATCAAGCATATGTCAGGCAGGGATATATCACTGTTTCATTCATAAACATTCTTCTACTATTTGTAGGACAGAACAATACAATCTGATAAAGCTCAGCCAAAGTAAGAAGAGTGAACCCTTTGGATGTTGTACAATGAGTTGGAGACATATCTAGAACCCAAGGAGTTAAGTACCTTTTCTGATTTTTTCATGCAAGTGTAGAAGTTCAGCAATAAAAGAGAGGAATATGGAATCACAAAGTGATAATGAAGTTTGTTCCCTCTTATTTACCAAGGAAAGCAGAGGGAGAGACTGTCCCGTTGCTTCTAGAAACCATGACACTAATGCCAGTCTCAATGAAAGGTACAGAGAAATCCACCACTTCCGAGCGCTCCTCATTGATGGTCAGAGATCCCAC
Organism: Rhinophrynus dorsalis; assembly: GCA_037306005.1. Lineage (NCBI taxonomy): Eukaryota > Metazoa > Chordata > Amphibia > Anura > Rhinophrynidae > Rhinophrynus > Rhinophrynus dorsalis. The sequence goes on from CM074722.1 coordinate 119,508,007, forward strand.
CGCCATGTAGGCACGTTTGGTCACCACCTGGAGAAATGACAAAAACCCAGACTGAACTGAGACTGTCTTTTCTAAAAAGTCACAGATGCAAAACCCATTTTGCATGCAGTTCAACACATTTTTTTTCTATTTGTTAAAGGAGCAGTACATGTTTTGATGAAAACCTTTATGTTATAGGGATTTTCCTGCTGAGTAAAACAAGAGTGCTCCCACTGCTGGAAGTTGTTTTATTTAAAGGGACAGTAATGTTTCACAAAAACGGCAGCTCCAATTAATCTTCATAGTATTTGGGCCACTGAGAGTGTTTTATCAATACTGTCAGTGTTGTGGTTCAAGAGTAATTGAAGGATAAAGTTTCCCCCTCCTGTCCCTTCTACCTAGTGTAAGCCATCTCTTCTCAGATGTGAATCTGGTTGTAAGACCAGACAGATACCAGCAGGGGACAATCTTCTTCCTGTGAGAACAATGAAAGCCCTGCCCACCTTGACATGTTTTTCAGGTTTTTCCCTTATCTTAATTGAAGATTGTCCCTCTCTGCAATCTACCTGGCAGAGCAGTGTTACATTAGGTAAAAGGAGCGGGAGGGGGATACTTTGTCATTGAATTACTCTCGAACTACAACTCTGACAGAATTGAAATAGCACTCTCCAAGGTCCAAACACAATGATGATTAATTAGAGCTGCTTTTATTATGAAACATTACTATCCCTTTAAGGTTATAACCATCCAATCTAACAGGAAGTGAAGAAGCTGTTACTTTCACATTTAATGGAGAACTATTGTGACTCTCCTCTCCCAGAGAATGCAACCGAATAACTGCAAATTCTGGGGGTGGGGGTATGCACTAAAGTCTAATAAAGTGGAAATGAGTTGTACGGTGGTAAAAACTCTCCATGTCCTATATTTAATCCTTGTAAATTACAAACTTGCATTGAAAAGCAGTAGCGGAATCAAACAAAGTCCTGTTTTGCATACAAAGTGGTACTGAAGGAAAAGTAGATAGCATAATTTGTTGTTAAGCCCACATTTTGATTATTATGCAGTTTTGAGCACCAGTTCTAAAAAAGGATATTCTAGAACTGGAGAGAGTACAGCGAAAAGCAGCAAAAATAATTTAGGGAATGGAGAACTTGGCGAGTTTTTCTCACTAGAGAGTTAGTTCTACTTTATCACCTCTTTATCTCACTGTAGTGCAGCACCGCCCAGGGGAACTATAAGTGAACCATCTGGTCATTAGAAGGCATTATTAATGTGAAAAACAACAATTTAAACTATAATAACTCTTGAATAATGCAGCATCCCCAGCAGTAAAAGTAGCCTAGTTTTACTCATAAAAAGTGTACTGAGTCTTTAAACTGAATGGCACTTCACACAAGGGTGTGGAATTACTAGAACATGGTCCACATATCGGCTCTGACATGAGCCTTTATCAAGTTCTTAGTTTTGATAACTGATCTTGTTTCAGGAAATCCACTTCTTACACAAAGTTCTCATAGTGTCATTCAATTATTCTTTGTTTACATATATTTGTATGGGTAACCATTTAAATATTGAGTGCCTGCGTAGTTGCATGTATATATATTTATTTGACCTACAGCAGTCCTTCAAAGTCAATTATATACCTCTTAACACAGAGTTGGACAACCTAAGCTGTTGAGAATTACAGTCCCCATTAACCCCGGCCAGCCAATAGCTTGCAGGGGAGGGATGATTGGAGTTGTAGTCTTCAATAGCCTGTTCTAACACATTTGATTGGATACTTTTCCCTCTCATTAAAGAATATCATCATCTCACTCTGGGAATGGTTTTTATAATCTGTCTCCCATAAATATATAAATATACGTTAGTTACAACAAATTTTCTTTTCCTCTATACGACACTGGAGAATAGTTTAGCCATGCCCTTTCCCCGCCCCTTGCCCTTCAATTCTGGAGTTGTGTCGTACACAACGGACACTACTAGTTTTTTGTTGTATACTCTATAGAAAATGTCATTCAATTACTTATTTTTGTCTTTCTTACGACAATTTTTTGTCGTTATCCCTTAGTCCTTATCAAGAAAAATATATATCATAGGATATTTGCAAATGAGTACAACAAAGTTATTAAAGTAAACATTTAAATTAAACATTTTGTGGCCATTCCATTTTGTGGTGGAACTTTTTATTGTAGTTTATGGAGAGCTGAAATCTGTGACGTTTAGCTCTCCACAGACAGCAACAGTAGTAGTTCTGCCAAGAAACATAGTGCCCACAAAAATGTTAAACTCTGGAAATCAACTTTTGATTGAAGCATCCCCCAGTTGGAAATAGGTATTTTTCAAAATATAGGTTTACTAGCCATTTAAAGAAGGTAATAGATTTAAAGGAGCAGTAGATCTTTTTCTGCTGAGTAAAACAAGGGTACTCTCACTGCTGTCAGTTGTTTTAATCAAAAATTATAAAAGTTCAAATAACCAGTAAATGAATTTACTGTGCATCTACTTCCTAGACATTCTAACTGACAGGAAATGACAGACTGTTTTATCACATTCTATGGAGAACTGTATGTCACTGACTTTCCTCTCCATTGGAATTTAACTGAAAAACTAATTGGAATTTGACCACTAGAGGACACTGCAAATGTAAAAAAACAAGGGTTTAAACTGTAATAACTCTGGAATATGCATCTTGAATCAGTGAGAGTACCCTTATTATACTCAACAGGAAATGTCCTACAATATATATGTTTTAATAAAAAAGTTTACTGCTCCTTTAAAATATAACGTGTTAAATGTACAGTGAATATGTGCACTTACTTCCATAAATCCAAGAAGAAAAAATAAGTGTACACAAAATCGAAATCATTTAGATACAAAAAGCAGAAATATCATATACATTAGACCTCCCCTTCTTGGATTCCAGTTAAAGAAGTGCCTTTAACCCTTTAAGTGCCAGAGAGGTTGCAATGTGTTGGATACCTCTCTGGCTCTCAAAAGATTAAAGTTATTAGTGTCAGAAAGGTCATCAATGCATTCTGAATCCCATTAGAGACAGTGGAAAAGGGTAGTCTATCAGGCCATTATAAGCTATTCAATGTTCTCTCTAATTCTCGAATGGGCAAACTGTTGTCTCCAACTGTTGTTAGTTTATAATTCCCATCATCTCAAAATGGATAATGGGAGTTGTAGCCAAATAACAGCTGGAGACCTGCAGGTTGCCCACCCCTTTTTAAGATTTTGCATGATCAATAATAATATAATTACCTATATGTTTTAAAGTGGTCCTGTCACCTTGAGATAAGTTTAGTTCATTTTATTGAGAATTAAAGCCTACCTTGATGTACCATCTATTTGTAATGTAAAAAGTTTTTGAGAATGAACCTATATTTGTTGGTCCCATGTGACACTATATTCTAATGAATGTGCTGGGTAATATTACAGGAGGCAAATATAGTCAAATTGATACATTTATTGGCTAACTAAGCAAATTTAGGATGCAAGCTTTCAATACCTCCTAGGTCTCTTCCTCAGGCTTGGTATAACATGCCTGAGATACAGACATAAGCAGTCTTAAAAGCTTGCATCCTAAATCTGCTTAGTTAGCCAATAAAGGTATCAATTTGACTATATTTGCATCCTGTTTTTCTACAGCTAACACGGTACCAACTCTCATCAGGTAATATTACCGCACACTGTGTTATAATTGAATCTAAATAAAGCTCACACACTGGGGTCATAATAGCACAGCGAGGGACAGGTTTAGCCTTAAACATAACTAATTAGCATAATGTGCACGTAATTAACTTAAAATGCCATACTACTGGCACCAAAACAAAGGTTATTTTGTCAATATGTAATAGTAAATAGAGACCACTATGTCTGCCAAATAATAATTTCAAAAAACTCCTTGGTTTATGTATAAACTACTCACCCAGGGACTCCCCCTTGCAGACCCGGAGCTACCTCCACAGTCCTGGCCACAGACTTCAGCAAACGAGAAGACACCGGAGGAGGTGCTACAACGGATCTGCCATTCATCAACAGCCCGGGAAATCCAACTCGTATTCGATAAAAATATTTTTATTTATCCATTTAAAAGCCTAAGGTTAAGTGATATTTTCACGAAACGCGTCAGGCGATTCGTGTCTTTGGATGTATATGTTTTGCAGTCCATTTGCTATTAGTTAACATATGGAATGATGTTTTTAAATGGATAAATAAAAGTATTTTTTATCGAATACGAGTTGGATTTCCCGGGCTGTTAATGAATGGCAGATCCGTTGTAGCACCTCTTCCGGTGTCTTCTATTTTGTCATCAAAACAAAGGTTATTTTCTCAAAAACCATTTTACAGAAAAATGATTAGTACAATATATATGCAGCATTTAATTCTTTGTACAAATACCTAAACTTATCTTTGTGTGACTGGTCCATTTTTCAGTAAGATAGCGATGCATGTAAAAAACAATAAAACCTAGGCCTACTTCACATGGATGACTACACTACACCAACTTTACTGCTATGACACAGATTTCAGAGTTTTCTATGGGACAGTTCTCATGCTTTGATGCAACAGCTTGACTCATGCAAACTAAACCTAAAAGGAAGAAATTGGATTTTTGATCTGGTACTGTATAGCAGGGTTTTTTTATTTGCTGTTCCTCTTCCACCAGACATTTAGCAGACCTCGTGTTCTTGTGGTTAATGTGGCCCTCTTCTGTAGCCTCACCTCTCCGATCATTCCATTCCATGTCCCGTTTATTTTTTTGCCATGCTTGCCGTTGGTCACCAGATACAGATCATAGGTAAATTTGACAGTCTTAGCTATTTTCTTCAGGATATCTATGCAGAAGCCCTTGCAGCATCTCTTGATGTAGTTTCCCCCCTCTTCCGTGCGGTTCCTAATGATCAGAACAAGAATAGCATGAGGCCTGGAAGACTGACATCTCTCCCGCAGTCACAGGAACTTTATGTCTTTCAGGTCCCTCTAGGGAAAGGTCTTTTCCATAGCAACCTAAGAACACAGCACTTACACTCCCAGGGATGTCGATTCTCTCTGTCTGCCTAGGACTACATTTCCTTGTTGCCTATGGCAATTAACAACTGTCTGCTTATTAGTTATAGGTATATTGTGTCTTTGTTTATTTGTGGTATATTTAATAAAGGACACACATTGTGTCCACCCAGTTTCATCCTTCACTCATTAAATTAGAAATATATTAATGTCAACAGAAATTATTATCACTTGCTTTTACGTGACATTTCTGTCTTCTTATATAACAACTGATGGATAACACAATGCATATAATTTGCCATTTTTATTATTCAACTGTTTACTGTATGAAACCATTCCCTAGGGACTTGATCAAGCAATGATTTATTAATACATTTATTTTATTGATCACCTTTACTTTGTGCAATTATTCCTGACCAGCATTTGACACCAGACCTGTGCCTGCCTCAAGCACACCCTCTCCCCACTGTCTTCCTCTCCCTCTAATCCAATGTCTAAGTGTCATAGGATCTAAGGAAAAAGAAGATTCTGGAGCACACCAACTGCACCACAAGGGACAAGAAACATTCCAATTCATTTAATGGAGTGTTTAACACGTTGAATACTGGAGAGATTGAGTATTAATTCTCACTCAATCAAGTCTGATTCTTTCTCCTACTCTCCCCCAATCTAACTTGCCCCAATCTCAAACTCTCTCTCTAGCCCATCTCACCCCTCCTACCAATGTAACTCATTTTTCATAATCAAACTCTCTCTATCCTATCTCATACCTCTCTTTCCAATGTAACTCACTCTTCATTATCAAACTCTTCCCATCCCATCTCATACCTCTCCTTCCAATATAATTTATTCTTCATAAACAAAGCCTCTATCTTCTATTACCTCTCCTTCCAATGTAACTCACTCTTCGTTATCATACTCTTCCCATCCCATCTCATACCTTTCCTTCCAATATAACTTATTCTTCATAAACAAAATCTCTCTATCCTATATTACCTCTCCTTCCAATGTAATTCACTCTTTGTTATCATACTCTTTCTATCCCATCTCAAACCTCTCACACTTTATCATCAAACTCTTTCTATCTTATATTAACTCTACTTCCAGTGTAACTCACTCTTCATTATCAAACTCTATAAAACCCATTTCATATCTCTCCTTCCAATGTAACTCACTCTTTATTATCAAACTCTTTATCTTCTATTACCTCTCCTTTCATTGCAACCTGCTCTTCATTATCAAACTCTTTGTATCCCATCTCACACCTCTCCTTCCAATGTAACTCATTCTTCATTATCATACTCTTTCTATCCTATATTACCTCTTCTTCCAATGTAACTCACTTTTCATTATCATACTCTCTCTATCCTATCTCATACCTCTCCTTCCAATGTAACTCACTCTTCATTATCATACTCTCTCTATCCCAGCTCATACCTCTCCTTCCAATGTAACTCACTCTTCATTATCAAAATCTCTCTATTCATATCACACCTCTCGTTCCAATGTAACTAATTCTTCATTATCAAACTCTCTCTATCCTATATTACCTCTCCTTCCAATGTAACTCGCTCTTCATTATCAAACTCTCGATCTTCTATTAACTCTCCTTTCATTGTAACTCTTTGTATCCTATCTCATACCTCACCTTCCAATGTAACTCACTCTTCATTATCGTACTCTCCCTATCCCAGCTCATACTTCTCCTTCCAATGTAACTAATTCTTCATTGTCAAACTCTTGCTATCCTATATTACCTCTCCTTCCAATGTAACTCACTCTTCATTATCAAACTCTCTCTGTCCTATATTATCGATATTCCAATGTAATGCACTCTTCATTATCATACTCTCTCTATCCCAGCTCATACCTCTCCTTCCAATGTAACTCACTCTTCATTATCAAACTCTTTCTATCCCATCTCATACCTCTCCTTCCAATGTAACTCACTCTTCATTATCATACTCTTTCTACCCTATATTGCCTCTCCTTCCAATGTAACTCACTCTTCATTATCAAACTCTTCCTATACCATCCAATACCTCTCCTTCCAATGTAACTCACTCTTCATTATCGTACTCTCTCTATCCTATCTCATACCTCTCCTTCCAATGTAACTCACTCTTCATTATCGTACTCTCTCTATCCTATCTCATACCTCTCCTTCCAATGTAACTCACTCTTCATTATCAAACTCCTTCTCTCTCATACCTCTCCTTCTAATATTACTCGCTCTTCATTATCAATCTCTCTCACACATCCCCCCTTTCTATTCCCTCTTTTTCTCACATGCTTTCTCTCCTATTTACTCACACACACGTTTCATTTCTCCAATCTCCATCTTCCGTTTTACTTTATTTCTGTCTCTTTCACTATAAACTCAACTCTCTCTCTAATCTTTAAAGTAGAACTGTCATTTTGTAACAAACATGGGATTTTGAAATGTAATTGAAAATCACTTATATTTATGGTAGCCATCTTTGATTTAAAAAAATAGTTTAGGGGATAACATAGCTTTATTTATTTGACAGATAATACAAATATGTCAGGCATGTCAGCTGGATACTAGAATTCCCCATTGCTCTACCTGCAGGTCAGCACTAGCCTGTTTGCACAAACAGACAAATAACCCAAATTTCTCAAACTATTGTTTGAAATAAAATGACTAACATAAATAGAGGTGATTTTGAACACTCCTTTTTACAAAGTAACAGTTTCAATTTAACTTTCTATCATCTCCTTTCTTTCAAAATATGGAATTCTTGAACTCTATCTCCAATCTCTATTTGTTACTGTCTCTGTTTCTCATTCTTTCTCCAGTCTCTAGTACATATTCTGGGCCGTATATTCGATAGAATTCTGGGGCAAATCAACTGTCCTATAGGAGAGACCTCACAATTGTCCCTCTTTGAGATCCCAATCCTTCTGCCCCTCTTTCCCACCCTGGTGTCCCTCCTTTTAGGAGATCAGACTGTGTGGTGTGTATATAAGTGGTTCATATTGCTCCACAGCAATACAACTCACATTAATGTTTGTTTAATCTTGAGTGTAGCTGTTCATATTAGTCTTGTTCTAAATCATTTATTCAGTTACAGAATGAGCTTTTCATCAGTCATGAAGTAACCTAATAATTCTCGGTATTGCCCTGTCCACCAGCTGCACCCACAGAAACACCACTTGAAATAAAAGAATTGTCCATCTTTGGTCATTTGAAATGTTTGGGAGTTATGTAAATCAATTCAAATGTTTGGAATATTTGCCACCTATGGGACAATTGGTTTGTCCCAGAAACCTTTTACATTTCTATTAAACATACAGCCCTCTTTTTCCTTCCCTTTTCTTTCAATGTTCAACTCTTTGCAACATCTCAGTTTCTCCCATTGTCTCCCTCTTTCCCTACAGTCTCTAACCAGTATATATATCTTCTTTCCCTACAGTCTATCTCCTGTATATCTATTGTCTATCTTAGCATCCTTCCCTCCAGTATATCTATCCTCTTTCCTACCCCCCAGTATATCTATCCACTTTCCTATCCCCCCTCTTCAGTATATATATCCTCTGTCCTAGCCCCTGCCCCTCTCCAGTATAGCTATCCTCATTCCTACCCCCCTCCAGTATATCTATCCTCTTTCCTACCCCCGTCCAGTATTTCTGTCCTCTTTCCTTCCTCCATTCTCCAATATATCTATCCTCATTCCTACCCCCCTCTCCAATATATCTATCCTCTTTCCAACCCCCAGTCCAGTATATTTATCCTCTTTGCTACCCCCCTCTCCAGTATATCTATCCTCTTTCCTAGCCCCCTTCTCCAGTATATCAATCCTCTTTCCTAGCCCCCTTTTCCAGTATATCTATCCTCTTTCCTAGCCCCCTCCAGTATTTCTATCCTCTTTCCTAGCCCCCCTCCAGCATATCTATCCTCTTTCCTACCCCCTCTCTAGTATATCTATCCTCTTTCCAACCCCTCTCCAGTATATCTAATCTCTTTCCTACCCCCCTCCAGTATATCTATCCACTTTCCTGTCCCTCCCTTTCCAGTATATATATCCTCTGTCCTAGCCCCTACCCCTCTCAAGTATAGCTATCCTCTTTCCTACCCCCCCTTTCCAGTATATCTATACACTTTCCTACCCCCAGTCCAGTATATCTATCCTCTTTCCTAGCCCCCTTCTCCAGTATATCTATCCTCTTTCCTAGCCCCCTCCAGCATATCTATCTTCTTTCCTAACCTCATTCTCCAGTATATCTATTCTCTTTCCTACCCCCCTACAGTATATCTATTCTTTTTCCTTACCCCCTTCTCCAGTATATCTATCCTCTTTCCTAGCCCCCCTCCAGTATATCTATCCTCTTTCCTACTCCCCTTCTCCAGTATATCTATCCTCTTTCCTACCCCCCTCCAGTATATCTATCGTCTTTCCTAACCTCATTCTCCAGTTTATCTATCCTCTTTCCTAGCCCCCTTCCAGTATATCTATCGTCTTTCCTACCCCCCTCTCCGGTATATCTATCCTCTTTCCTAGCCCCCCTCCAGTATATCTATCGTCTTTCCTACCCCCCTCTCCAGTATATCTATCCTCTTTCCTAGCCCCCCTCCAGTATATCTATCGTCTTTCCTACCCCCCTCTCCAGTATATCTATCGTCTTTCCTACCCCCCTCTCCAGTATATCTGTCCTCTTTCCTAGCCCCCCCTCCAGTATATCTATCGTCTTTCCTAGCCCCCTCTCCAGTATATCTATCCTCTTTCCTAGCCCCCCCTCCAGTATATTTATCGTCTTTCCTAGCCCACTCTCCAGTATATCTATCCTTTTTCCTAGCCCCCCTCCAATATATCTATTGTCTTTCCTACCCCCCTCTCCAGTATATCTATCCTCTTTCCTAGCCCCCACTCCAGTATATCTATCGTCTTTCCTAGCCCCACTCCAGTATATCTATCATCATTCTCCAGTATATTAATATCTCTCCTCTTTCCTAGCCCCCTTCTCCCATATATCTCTCCTCTTTCCTAGCCCCCTCCAGTATATCTATCCTTTTTTCGTAACCTCATTCTCCAGTATATCTATCCTCTTTCCTAACCTCACTCTCCAGTATATCTTTCCTCTTTCCTAATCTCATTCTCCAGTATATCTCTCCTCTTTCCTAGCTCCCACCAGTATATCTATCCTCTTTCCAAGCCCCCTCCAGTATATCTATCGTCTTTGTGCTGCAGAAGGAGCCTCTGAGGACCACATGATTCCCCAGGGCACCTGTTGCCACCACTGCCCTCACTATCTTCCTTTGTCTCAAAGGACTTTGTGCACAAAATAAAAGAGGAACAGTGCAAACCAGCTAGCCCATAGGGAAAAAATAAATGTTCCCAACCAGCTGCGCCATACAGTGTAAATAAGCATTCCCAAACATTCCTTTCTACATTTAAATCACTTTAGTCACTACAACCCTGCCCCATGCATTTGTCACAAGTCCATCTTTAAAGGAAATATCTGGTAACTCTGTTTAAATGAGGCATATAACCCTTGGAATGCAAGAGAATACATTGAAAAGCAATGCACTGTACACCTTCCTAGCTTTCAAGGGGTTAAAAGTCCCAGTTAATCAGTGGGGATTCTGGAAATGTTTATTTGACTTCTGTGGTGCTACTAGGTGCATAAGGCCAAAAATATTGCTCTTTCCCCCTTCTCCGAGGTGTCTATCAGATACAGCTGTACAAAATATCAGACAGATACGTGGATAGATAAATACAGAGAGGCTTTCTTGTAACAGAGATGACAGCTTAGAGGTGACAGCCTGAGTGAGATCTAATATCTGACATTATTCAGTGAATACCCTGGGAAATCTTTGATATTTTCAAGGTGATATACACTGTGAGCGATAGCCTTAAATTCTGTACAACATTGTATGTCACTTCCGATACTGACATATGCCTAGTGATATGATAATATCTCAGCGAATGACACGGGGCACGTCTGAGACTGTCAGTGTGATTATCCCAACATGCAGAACAAAGAGACAGATTTCTTACTCAGACAGTCACACTAAAAAGACAGTCCAAAGGTCAAGCTATTTTTCTTAAAATGACAGTACCACCTATTAATAAGAGGGATAGATAACTGTCTTACTCATAGTCATTTTGAAGAAAAAAAAACAGTTCACACGTCAGTGCCATTTTTAAAAGAATAACAACACTTATTAATAAGAGAGATCACTGTGTTTCTCAAAGAGTTAAATATTAGAATAAATGAGCATTGGAAGGGGATCATAGGGAAAGCAGCAGAGGGATGCTTCATAGACCTGTTTGGAAGAGCAGGATAGAGAGATCTGTTTGGCAAGTGGAATTTTCAGGGACAGTTGCTGCGCTGTATGAAGGACTCCTTTATAGTTACATTTTCTGTTACACACATGTAAATATATCATTTATCTGACTGCTGTATGAAGAACTTCTACCTATGTGTGTCCTTCTGTTACACAAAGCAATTATGTAGATACACATGACTGCTGTGTGATGGACTCCTACAAACCATAGACATGCCTGACTGTTGTATGATGGACTCCTACCTAGGTATGTCTTTCTGTTACACACAGTAATTATATAGATATACTGTTACACACAGCAATTATATAGATAAACCTGACTGCTGACTGTGTGATAGACTCCTACCCTGGTAAGTCCTTCTGTTACATACAGTGATTGTGTAGATACACCTGACTGCTGTGCAATGAACTCCTACCCTGGTAAATTCTTCTGTTACATACAGTGATTATGTAGATATACCTTACTGCTGTGCAGTGGACTCCTACCCTGGTAAGTCCTTCTGTTACACACAGTGATTATATAGATACACCTGACCGCTGTGCGGTCGACTCCTACCCTGGTAAGTCCTTCTGTTACATACAGTGATTATGTAGATACACCTGACTGCTGTGCAGTGGACTCCTACCCTGGTAAGTCCTCCTGTTACATACAGTGATTATATAGATACACCTGACTGCCGTGCGATGGACTCCTACCCTGGTAAGTCCTTCTGTTACATAGAGTGATTATATAGTTATACCTGACTGCTGTGCGATGGACTCCTACCCTGGTAAGTCCTCCTGTTACATACAGTGATTATGTAGATACACCTGACTGCTGTGCAATGGACTCCTACACTGGTAAGTCCTTCTGTTACATACAGTGATTATGTAGATACACCTGACTGCTGTGCAGTGGACTCCTAACCTGGTAAGTCCTCCTGTTACATACAGTGATTATATAGTTATACCTGACTGCTGTGCCATGGACTCCTACCCTGGTAAGCCCTCCTGTTACATACAGTGATTATATAGTTATACCTGACTGCTGTGAGATGGACTCCTACCCTGGTAAGTCCTTCTGTTACACACAGTGATTATATAGATACACCTGACCGCTGTGCGATGGACTCCTACCCTGGTAAGACCTCCTGTTACATACAGTGATTATGTAGATACACCTGACCGCTGTGCGATGGACTCCTACCCTGGTAAGTCCTTCTGTTACATACAGTGATTATGTAGATACACCTGACCGCTGTGCGATGGACTCCTACCCTGTTAAGTCCTTCTGTTACATACAGTGATTATGTAGATACACCTGACCGCTGTGCGATGGACTCCTACCCTGTTAAGTCCTTCTGTTACATACAGTGATTATGTAGATACACCTGACCGCTGTGCGATGGACTCCGACCCTGGTAAGTCCTTTTGTTACATACAGTGATTATGTAGATACACCTGACTGCTGTGCAATGAACTCCTACCCTGGTAAATTCTTCTGTTACACACAGTAATTATATACTACTCTGCATGACAAAAACACCTACCTAGGAAAGACCTTTTGTTACACACAGTAATTATATAAATATACCTGAATGCTGTATGAAGTACTCCTACCTAGGCAAATGCCATTCTACCTGGCACTGCTACTGGGACGATTATGAGGCCTGCTACAAGACCGTTGTTTTGGGAGTATTCGAGGTTACTGGAAAAGTGAGCCTGTCTACTCTCCTTTTTGGTATCTCTAATGGCCGGATGGGACTCATCCCCTTGGGACCCTGGAATTTCTTCACCATCTTGGGGCTCTAGCCCGTGAAATATTCCCTTAATTTGTCAGGTCTGCTGAGTCCGGGAGCTTGGGGGATTAGCTTTTGTTCGACTACAGTGACTTATGCATATTCTGTGGATGTGTCATGTTCCTCCCTTTGGTTCACCAGGACTATATATGTATGATTTTGAACTGTGTCTTCGGGTAGGCCATGGTCTAGGTCACCATTACAAAGGACGTGGTACATGCTGTAGGGTATCTTACCTCCCCTAGAGCAATACAGTTGGTCCCCCCCCACCAGGGCCCAGGGTTGGTCGACCCGAGTTAACAGCTGATTTATGTTCTACTTAGCATTTGATATCTATCAATATTAAATGCTGTGTTTCAGAGAGTGGGGATATGTTTTTATGTACCTGATGTTCTGTTCTCTCACTGTTCATGTTTTGTTAATGATACTGGTATAGCCTTATTAATGCTTATTAACCAGATGCTGGACCTGTTCTCTGGCCGGGTACTGAGCCTACTCTCTGTTTCGGGGCACCAGGGAGATATGTTGCTACTGTCATATTGATCACTGTTAATACTCCTCCCTTTCCCCTTCCTTCCCGATATTGTGAAACTATCATACTTCATGTTTACTGTTAATTTTACATATTAGCATGACGCTCCCTATCCTGTCTGGACTTTCTCTACTTGAGTTGGCAATATATTCCATCCTCTCTCACAAGAATTTTGTAATGTGTTTAGGGCTGTTTAGTTTTGATTTACCTTTAGGGTTTGCCATTACTTTGCAGCTCTCGGACTGGTATTGTTACATTCTGAGCCCTCCAGCCTATATGTATGTTTGTTCATCCCTCATACTCACACTCCCAGTGATTGAGCCCTAGGGCCGAATGTTTTATTATTGCTTTATTATCTTTCATTTGATGCTACATTGCCCCCCCCCCCGGGCCTTTTGGCCTCATGTCTTGTTACAGCAGGGGTCCAGGTCCTTGTGGCCTGTTTTCTCTGCTCACGATTTCTCTCTCCTCTTTTTCCCTTCCTTCCTTCCTTTCCTTTGTGGAATCTTTATTCCATAACCCTTTATGGCTTCTCACTGCTTCTCTGGCTAGCTTCACTTTTCTCCTCTCCTTTACTCTTCCCTGAACCTTTTTCTTTTAGGAATATAGCCTTTTGTTTCTTGCCTTTCTTTTACCTAGGGCTGGTGTCTAGATTGCCTTCGGTATGTGCTGGTCTGTCATAGTATTCCTAGATGCAATCCATGATGTAAGCTTAACATATGCGAAGTATAGCATTATATGATATGTATATCATTTGCAATTTGTATTTTGGGCTGTATACTTAAAGTGTCTCAAGCTTCTCTTGTTAAATAAAGCTTAACTAAAGCTTTGAAAAGGAAAGAAAAATAAATATATAAAATTCTGTGTACAAGGTCCGGGTAATGTTAACCCTTTGAGTGCCAGAGGGGTTGCATACTCCTCTGGCACTCAAAGGGATAAGGGGCCGCTACCTCACTGCTCCATGCGATGCAGTCTTGTGTCGCCTCATTCACGTGATGCAATCATGGGCAGTCTCTAATGCGCGTGAGTGCATCATGACAAACATCCTAGCAAATTATTATATAGGAGATATATATATATATATATATATATATACAGTGACGGAAAAAATTATTTGATCCCCTGCTGATTTTGTATGTTTATCCACTGATAAAGAAATGATCAGTCCATAATTTTAATGGTAGGTTTATTTGAACAGTGAGAGACAGAATAACAACAAAAAAATCCTGAAAAATGCATTTCAAAAAAGTTATAAATTGATTTGCATTTTACAGAGTGAAATAAATATTTGACCCCCTATCAATCAGCAAGATTTCTGACTCCCAGGTAACAAGCTGAGATTAGGAGCACTCTCTTAAAGGCAGTGCTTCTAATCTCAGCTTGTTACCTGTATAAAAGACACCTGTCCACAGAAGCAATCAATCTATGAGATTCCAAACTCTCCACCATGGCCAAGACCAAAGATCTGTCCAAGGATGTCAGGGACAAGACTGTAGACCTACACAAGGCTGGAATGGGCTACAAGACCATCGCCAAGCAGCTTGGTGAGAAGGTGACAACAGGTGGTGCAATTATTCGCAAATGGAAGAAACACAAAATAACTGTCAATCTCCCTCGGTCTAGGGCACCATGCAAGATCTCACGTCGTGGAGTTTCAATGATCATGAGAATGGTGAGGAATCAGCCCAGAACTACACGGGAGGATCTTGTCAATGATCTCAAGGCAGCTGGGACCATAGTTACCAAGAAAACAATTGGTAACACACTATGCCGTGAAGGGCTGAAATTCTGCAGCTCCCGCAAGGTCCCGCTGCTTATGAAAGCACATGTACAGGCCTGTCTGAAGTTTGCCAATGAACATCTGAATGATTCAGAGGAGAACTGAGTGAAAGTGTTGTGGTCAGTTGAGACCAAAATCGAGCTATTTTGCATCAACTCAACTCACCATGTTTGGAGGAGAAGGAATGCTGCCTATGACCACAAAAACACCATCCCCACAGTGAAACAAGGAGGTGGAAACATTATGCTTTTGGGGAGTTTTTATGCTAAGGGGACAGGACAACTTCACCACCTCAAAGGGACGATGGAAGGGGTCATGTACTGTCAAATCTTGGATGAGAACCTCTTTATACAAAACGATTGAACGGCACTTCCAACTTCAATAAAAAATCCAGCTTTATTATAGGTCTTAAAATGTATGGCTTATTACACAGGATAGAGTCATGACAAATAGTGCTTCTTATTCAGACATAAACCCCACACAGAGTCTGACGTGTTTCGCGCTGATATAGGGGGTGGAGATCCTGTGGAGAGTGTGCACCTGACAATGAATCAACATCAGTGAATCAACAGCGGTGAGTCCCATGAATAATTTGTTTGCACTGTTTTTTACAGACGTTGTAGCACCTGTTACCCCTTTCTCTATACATGAGAACCTCGTTCCCTCAGTCAGGGCATTGAAAATGAGTCATGGATGGGTATTCCAGCATGACAATGACCCAAAACACATGGCCAAGGCAGCAAAGGAGTGGCCTAGCCAGTTTCCAGACCTTAATCCCATAGAAAATCTGTAGAGGGAGCTGAAGGATTGAGTTGCCAAACATCAGCTTCAAAACCTTAATGACTTGGAGAGGATCTGCAAAGAGGAGTGAGACAAAATCCCTCCTGAGCTGTGTGCAAACGTCTGACCTCTGTGTTTGCCAGCAAGGGTTTTGCTACCAAGTACTAAGTCATGTTTTGCAAAGGGGTCAAATACTTATTTCACCCACTAAAATGCAAATCAATTTATGACTGTTTTGAAATGCATTTTTCTGGATTTATTTGTTGTTATGCTGTCTCTCGCTGTTCAAATAAACCTACCATTAAAATTATAGACTGATCATTTCTTTGTCAGTGGGCAAACGTACAAAAACAGCAGAGGATCAAATAATTTTTTCCCTCACTGTAAATGTATATATATCCTATATAATAATTCACTAGAATGTTTGTCATGAGCATTAGAGAATGCTGGGAGTTCTGTACTGGGAGCATTCTGTGCTTTCGGCCAGTCTCTACAGTGCATGACTGCGTTGGTGGCAGGATGCAGAGCAGGACCGGCCTCTTAACCCTTTGAGCAGCAGAGGGGTATGTAACGCATTGCAAAGCAATGGACTGCGTACCTCTCTGGCACTCAAAGGTTTAACATCACCCAGACCTTGGCCTGTGTACACGGGCTTTTACACTAGTATATATATAAGAGGATTTTAGTCTTATCTGTTAAATCCTTTTCTCTTAGTCCATTCAGGTTACTGGTAACTCTGGGTAGGCGATCTGCCCCTTTAAGTATGCAAGAACAATTCTAGAATTGTATGCAGGGGGTGGAGCCTACCTTCCCTCCTTGGCTGCAGCTAGCCAACCAGCTCCAGTAAGATTTGAGACACTAACTACTGACTAGATAGTAGAAGAGAAAGTAGACTCCTGGGAGCATGACCCCAAAGGACCCCCACGATCAGCCACAGGAGAGCCAAGCATGGTCCCTTGACAGAGTGGGAGACCATTAACCTGTATGGACTAAGAGAAAAGGATTTAACAGGTAAGACTAAAATCCTCTTTTCTCTGTCGTCCAATACAGGTTACTGGTAACTTTGGGATGTCCAACCATTGAGTTTCCCAGAGGTGGGAAGTAAGGCAAGAACCAGGCACAAGGCCCCCAAAGTCACCAGCTCGTAAATGAACCATCAGATCAGAGATAGCCCAACAACAAGGGAGTGTTAATAGACAATGAACAGGGGTACAACACCCCAACTGTTACAGAGCACACTGAACTAGAGCCAACAGGGCTCAAAAGTGAAGGAAGCACCAAGAACTGAAGAAGATCCTAGACAGGCAAGACTGCCTCAAGGATCTTCCTCCCAAAGCTGGCGTCAGCCGATGCCAGCACATCAACACGTTAGTGCTTCGAAAAGGTGTGCACAGACGACCAAGTTGCAGCCTTGCAAAACTGATCAGCGGAGGCCTGATTCTTGTAAGCCCAAGAAGTCCCAATAGATCTAGTAGAATGAGCCGTGACCCGAAAGGGAACAGGCTTCTTCCTGAGCTTGTAAGAGTTACGAATTTGATCCGGGACGCAGTAGTCACCTTGGATGCAGGTCTTCCTGCCCTGGGACCTTCAGGAATGACGAATAGCACATCAGATTACTTGACAGACTGAGTGCGATATACATGAAACTTGAGACAACGCACCACACCTAACAAGTGGAGATCCTTCTCCTTGTCAGAGGTGGGGTCAGGGCAGAAAGAAGGCACCACAATCTCCTGATTGATGTGGAACTCCGAAACCACCTTCGGGAGAAACTCCTGAGAAGTGAGAAGCACCGCCTTGTCCTTGTGAAACACCAAAAAAGGGTGGTTTACAGGACAGAGCATATAACTCCACGACACAGCGAACGGAGACGATCGCCAGGAGAAAGGCCATTTTCCACGTTAACATGTGTAGAGGAATGTTAGCCAAAGACTCACAGGGAGGGCACTGAAGAACGCCCAAAACCAAGTTAAGATCCCACAGAGGAGCAGGATTCTTAAAGACAGGACGAGTATGAGCAACTCCCTGAAAGAAAACCTTGACATCAGGAAGAATGGCAATGCACCTCTGAAAGAAAACAGAGAGAGAGCAGAAGTCTGAACCTTAAGAGAACTCAGACTGAGGCCCTTATCCACACCGTCCTGCAAGATGGCCAGGACTGCAGGCAGATAAAATTTCTGAGACAGGTCCCTATCAGCATACCAAGATAGAAAGGTCGACCAGACATGATGGTAGGCCTTAGATGAAACAGGTTTGCGGGCACTAAGCATCATAGCCACCACACCAGAAGAAATACCTTTCTTCTTCAGTATTGAGGATTCAATTTCCAAGCTGTCAAAGCTAGCCGATAAACATCCTCGTTCCACAGGTAACCCTGTAGAAGAAGATCCAGACGGCAAGGGAGCCAGAATGGCTCCACCACTGACAGATCCAGAAGCTCTGGAAACCAAGCCTGTCTAGGCCAGTACAGAGCAATCAGAATGACTGGACAGCATTCCAGTCTCAATTTCCGCAACACCCTGTGCAACATGGGGAGGGGAGGAAAGATGTAAGCCAAAGGAAATAACCAAGGAATGGACATGGCATCCACCGCTATAGCTAGAGGATTCCTCCAGCAAAGCAGAACCTCTGAACCTTCCGGTTGTGTCTTGTCACCATCAGGTCGAAGCAATGAAGACCCCACTACTGAACGATGAGGTTGAACACCTCTGGGTGCAGATCCCACTCGCCGCTGTCCACTGTGTGTCGACTGAGGAAGTCTGCCATGACGTTGTCTACGCCAGGAGTGTGCACTGCGGATATGGCATGAACGTGTTCTTCTGCCCAGGACAAAATAGCCTTGACCTCTAACCAAGCAGCTCGACTTCTTGTTCCTCCGTGATTGTTAGCGTATTCCTCCAGAGACCACCAACTCTGAGAACTCAGGCGACCCAGGACCGCTACCCAGCCAGAGAGGCTGGCATCCGTCGTCACCGTGGTCCAGAAGGATACCATGAAGGACTTGCCTTTCAGCAGATTAGAGAGGTCGAGCCACCAAGACAAACTCAGTTCCACATGAAGAGGAAGGGATACAGATGTCTTCAGAAGGTCCGGCTGACCCCTGCACACCTGGATCACAAACTTCTGGAGTTCCCTGGTGTGAGCCATGGCAAATGGGACCGCTTCTATGGTGGAGATGAATTTCCCCACTAGAGGACAGCTTCTTGGCTGGAACTGGATCTTGAGCCAGAACAGCAGAAACCCTGTGGGCGATCTGGTGAGCAAACTTGTCCATGAGAAACACCATGGTTTGCTGAGTTTCGAAGAGAAGGCCCAGGAAGACCAGACACTGAGATGGGAAAAGATCTGACTTGTCCATGTTGATGATCCACCCATGATGGGTGAGTGCATGAATGCAGTCCTGAACGTGCTGATGAAGAAGTTCCGAAGAAGGTGCCTTCAGAAGCAGGTCGTCCATGTATAGAGTGACTCTGATGACGTTCCGATGGAGGACGGACACTAAGGCTCCCAGGACACGATTGAAGACTTGAGGAGCTGTAGTCAGACCAAAGGGAAGTGAGGAAAGCTGAAAGTGCCCTTGGTCGCAGGCAAATCTGAGATACTGCTGGCTCTCTGAATGAATGGCGATGTGTAGATACGTGCCCTGAAGAGAGGCAATGAATTCCCCTGGGGACATAGCAGCAATCACCATCCTTAGGGACTCCTGGTGATAATGAGTCCTGATCACGAAGGAATTGAGATCCTTCAAATACAAAATGAGACAACAACCGTTATCCTTCTTGGAGATGAAAAAGAGGTTTGAGTAAAAACCCATACCTCTGTCCTGAACTGGAACCAACTCTAGAACATCCTTGTCCAGAAGGGCCTGGATAGCGCCATTGAACAGACGGCGTTTCTCTGTGCCCTGGGCGTATGAGAAGGAAAAAAGCGAAAAGGAGGAAGAGACGAAAGGGATTCTGTATCCTTCTGCCACCACCTGTAAAACCCATGGGTCCGCCACTGAATCCTCCCAAATGCTGTGGTAGTGACAGAGACGGCCATCCACAGCACAGTGAGTCATGCTGAAGAAGGCTTGGAGGAGACATTGGGCTTCCATTGCTGTTTGGGCTTGGAGGAGGCATGCGGAGCTATGGGAACCACCTGGTTCACCGGACGTGTCTCAGTCTGAAAGGAACGAAAAAACAGATTACGCTTGACCAAAGGCAGAAGTGTACTTTTACCCCCTGTGGCCTCCCTAATCAGATCCTTAATATCTGACCCAAACAAAGACGTGTCTTGAAAAGGCAAGGAGAGCAAGGCTTTCTGAGAAGCGGTGTCAGAAGACCAGATCTTGAGCCAAAGAGCTCGTCTGGCAACCACAGACATGGTGGACACCCTAGCCACCAAACGGATGGCATCAAATAAGGCAGCAGAAACAAAGTGCTGGGCCTCAGAAATGTTGGCAAGACGGCTCAACATATCTGAAGTAGGAGCACCCTGTCGGACAGCCAGGGTGAGTTATTCAGTTCAGACCGCAATGGCCCTGTTAAGCCATGACGCAGCGAACACTGGACGCATGGCAGTACCAGCAGTGGTAAAAATGGACTTGAGGGAAACCTCAAGTTTCTTGTCAGTCCAGTCTTTCAGAGCGGAGGCGTCAGAAACTGGCAAGTCAGTAGGAGCATCTACTTTGGGGGGATGAACCCACTGAGCAAGAGTCGCCTCAGAAAAGGGGTAAAGCTTGGAAATTTCTTGGAAATAGAAGGTTTCCTGTCCGGGGATTTCCACTCATCAGACACAAGGAGGTCAAGAGTGGGGTTAAGTGGAAAACAAGTAAGGGGCTTTATAGGCTCCTGAAACACATCAGTGTTACAGTTTTATCTGGAATGGTTTGAACGGCCAGTGCCAACTGGTCCAAACGCTGCTCGTGTAAATCCATCCGCCAATGGATACTTTGTGCATTACCTTCACCTGTACCATCTGAGGTCATCGACCTTTCGTACTGTTACGGTTTGATTTGACACTCAGACACAGTAGGTGAGATAAAACACAGTTTTATTGAACAGGCTCAGAAATGATAACCCTCATGGGTCCAGTAGTAAATATATACACAATATAGTACTGACACAGGACAGGTTACAGCAATATATACCCACACGGGTCCAGTATATGTACAATACAGAATTTACAATATATTGACACAGGTCAAGCAAAGTTCGTGTGAAACTCAACCGAGGCAGCAATGAACGGGTTACTATTAGGCCAGGAATGCTGACAGGCCCTAATAGTGCAAGGGCCTTTTGTGGTGTTTCCGTGCTTGTTCCAGTTCTCGTGTGATCTCTGTGTACCGACCCGGCCTGTCTGACTACTCTGCTGTATTCGTTCCTGCGTGTGTACCGACCCGGACTGCCTGACTACTCTGCTGTATCCGTTCCTGCTCTGTGTACCGACCCGGACTGCCTGACTACTCTGCTGTATCCGTTCCTGCTCTGTGTACCGACCTGGCCCGGCTGACGTTCCTGCTCTGTGTACCGACTCGGATTGGCTGACATTCCTGCTCTGTGTACCGACCCGGGCCGGATGTCATTCTTCTCTGTGTACCGACTCGGATTTGCTGACATTCCTGCTCTGTTTATCGACCCAGACCGGCTGTCATTCCTTTCTGTGTACCGACCCAGCCTGGCTGACGTTCCTGCTCTGTGTACCGACTCAGATTGGCTGATGTTTCTGCCTGTGTACCGGCCCGGTAGGGCTACATCTTCTGTGTATCAATACTGCCTGTGGTCCCATTCCAGTCCTCGGTTTGGGGTTCTCCTCCGGGCTTCTCCGGACAGTACCGTTGTTCCTCAGTGCCACTCCTGAAGTCTAGTCTCGGTTCAGTCTGTGTCGCAAGGGCGACATTCCGGTGTCTATTTCCCATCTTTGCACCATGGTATGCTTGACCCTCCTTCCTGTCAATACGCTGAGGTTGGTCTTACATTGGGCACCTCAGGCTGTGCTTACGATCAGGCAGTCAACATTGGTCTTACCGTTCGTTAACCCCTTCGGGGAAGGTGCCATTATTCACCGGCTATTCTACCATGCAGTCTCCGTTGGGTGCCCTCCCGGGCATACTGTCTCAGTCCTCCATTACTGCTACAGCAGTCCTTAAGCTTATCCTGGGCCTCCGTTGTCTATTGGGCGTTTCTCGCTATTTAAGCACTCTCTGCAGAGTGAAAGTCTTGAGGGACTCGCACTATTAGGGCCTGTCAGCATTCCTGGCCTAATAGTAACCCGTTCATTGCTGCCTCAGTTGAGTTTCACACAAACTTTGCCTGACCTGTGTCAGTATATTGTAAATTCTGTATTGTACATATACTGGACCCGTGTGGGTATATATTGCTGTAACCTGTCCTGTGTCAGTACTATATTGTGTATATATTTACTACTGGACCCGTGAGGGTTATCATTTCTGAGCCTGTTCAGTACAACTGTGTTTTATCTCACCTACTGTGTCTGAGTGTCAAATAAAACCATAACAATCAGAGGGATCTGAAGAAACCTCCTGAACCAAGGGAATGTTTAGGGTAGTCAAGACAGCCCTGATCAGGCCCTCAGCCGAGGGCTCAGGATCAGCCTCAAAGGGGTCCCCAAAAAACTGAGAGGAGCCCACAGCAGAACATTCCTCAACACCTGAATCCACTAACAGTTCCTACTCAGAGTAATATGATACGTCAGGTACTCCCTGCGGTTTAGGCAAGATCTGACTGAAGAGGGGGTGTGCCATGAATGGAAGACCCCTTGAAACTGGGATGGAAAGAGTTGCAATGTAGACCGAAGGTCCCTAGTAGCAGCCTTGAACTCTTGCACCCAAACTGGCTCTAATGCATGGCTGGAGGTCCCTGAAAGAGACTCAAGGACATCAGAACATGCTGGGCATAAATGACCTGAGAATTCTCTAGGCAACCCTGAATGACATGAGGAGCAATGCTCAATAGAGGACATGGAGACCTCAGCGTCCTTAGTCTTAGGCCTGGCCCCAAGCTCCAACGGATTAGACATTCTCAAAGTGTCAAAAACGTTATAGTGTAAATTGTCACCCAATTACAGTGTGTAAGATTAAAGTTTCACCCCAGAAATCGCTAAAATACACTTATCTGGCAGGCAAAGGGTTAATCTGCAGAGGAGAGAAGGAGAGTCCAAGCCCTGTGTAGGATACTCATTCTAGAAAAAGCACAAAATGGCTGCCGCAGCGGGAGCCAATCAGAAACGAAAACACAAAGCAAGCAATCATGGGAAATGTAGTTTCCCTAGAAAAAGTACCCCAACAGTGCCCGAAGCCCCCTGAGCCCCCCAACACACTTGAAAAGTGAACCGGATGAAAGAGCAAGGGCAGACAATTAAAATGAGCCATCTCTGAAGTTGCTACTTTGAGCGGTTGCAGAGATATGTCCCAGACTGTGCAGTCCCATAGAAGTGAATGGAGCAATGGCGTCTATGCGGTAAAGCGTGGGAACTTAAATTTTGAAAAGTTGAAAAGTAATGGTGGTATTCCATTTCTAACAGAAAAATAAAAACAATTTCTAAAACTATAGGAGAACTGTTCTTCACCAAGGAACAAATCTTTCTGGAGCTGGTTGGCTAGCTGCAGCCAAGGAGGGAAGTTAGGCTCCACCCCCTGCATACAATTCTAGAATAGTTCTTGCCTACTTAAAGGGGTGGATCGCCTACCCAGAGTTACCAGTAACCTGTATTGGACGACAGAGAAATATATGTATATAGTTGCTCTTTAAAGAAGAAGCACAAAGGAACGTGCTTTACATATTCAACTTTTTAGCAGAGCCCTTTGATGAAGAGGGGTGTACAACACATTATATCACAATACACTGCACAACCCCCTAGTCCTCAAAGGGTTAATTAAATTTAACAGTCTTTTCTTTCCAAAGAAAAGAGTAAACAGCTTCAAAGTATACAAAAATCAGAGTAGCAAGAACTTGGGAAGAATGGGAATCATACTCAATGCGTATCTGCTTTCGGCAGGGGACAGTATTCCTCATACAAGTCCCACTCAATGGATCCACATCTTCCACGATAACAAAGGGCGCTTCCTCCAAGGTGACAATGCTCAGGTGTTCATCCTTATGTTCCTCTGAATTTGGATACAGCTCAAAAACAGGCCACACATAATATTTCATCTGTAGGCTCCGGTCCCTGTACTTCCCCACCTGGCACATAAAAATAAAATGAAATGTCAGTAAAAAATAAACAGAAAAGCAACAGATAGTCCAATATTATACATTTTAGAAAATAGTGGAGGAATAGGATTCAAGGAAGTGGAAGGCGTCATATTGCCCATTTCTAAACTATTTGAATAAAAAAATGGCTGCTTTGCTCCACTAAGAGGTGGGAAGTATATGACTGTATGGACCTTCCGAGAGTGGAATGTCTCTGCTTCCTGTTGCCCTCCATGTACCTAAGAGGGTGTAGATCAAATTACCACAGAATTCTTAAAGTGGAGCTTTCACCCCAAGATAATTTTAATTTAGAAGAGGATTAAAAACTGCCTATATATAGCCACTGAAGGTAATTTAAATATTTTTTGAGGAAATAACCTTTGACTGCAGCACAGTCTGACCTTTTATGATAATTTGTTCTAGTGTGTGCCAATATTAGCACACAATCTATTCTAATAAAAGAAGAAGAGGCCATGTTACACAAATTCTGTATCCTTGGCATACACAACCCCAGTGGCGGCAGTAAGGAGGAGTTATGCTACATTCCTTTATACTGCCTTCTACATTGTTACAGCATGAGTTGTGATTATCACAGGAGTGGGCACATGACTGGGCCACAAGATGGCCTTTGTAGTCCAGTAGTTTGAGAGCCATATTTTTCCTACACCTTCCCTATTATATCCAGGGTTTGTCCAAATTGACTTTGCCTTTTTTTTTAATTTTTTTATTAAAGAGAGTGGTAGTTTGTTGAGCGTACAGGGGATGCTCCTCAACCAATCAATGTTTTCCAGCCACGCCCCCTGACAGTGAACCAGAATCACTTACATTTATATATATATATATATATATATATATATATATATATATATATACATACACTCAAACAAATATAATACAATACATACACACACATAGCCCCTTTAATGCCAGAGGTTCAGAATGTCTTGAAGACATCTCTAACATTCAAGGGGGTTAAAAGCCCAATTTAATTTTCATGTATGATGCATGTGGTTTGCTCTAAAATTGAGGCAGTTTCTGTTAATCTTCCTCAATGACTGCAAAGGGTTAACAGACCCCTCCCATGCTAATGCAGCAATTTTGTATTCTCAGAGATGCAGTATGTCAATCTTCTCAGAATTGCTTCAAAGTTTCTTTGAGTTTGTACATACGATGTTTCAAGCACAACACCTACACACACTATATATGTAATTTCAGGATACAAAAAACTGCCAAATAAAATCTATGTGTCACTCAACTTCAGGTACATTGAAAACTATGGAAAACAACCTAGTCAAAACCCAGCTGAATATTCCTTCAGAGAATAAGCCATTGTTTAACAGATGCTAGGAGGGTTTCCAAAGCATTGCAGACCTCACTGGTACCCAGCTGAAGAAGAAGGGATCCTTTATCTTCACTGGGACGTATGGATCAGTAACGTTTTATTATGAAAAATTAAAGCAAACGCATATATTTTAGGGATGCTGAGTAAAACAAGGGCACTTCCCCTGCTGTGTTGAACTGTGACAGAGTGGTAATAGAATGCATAGAATGACTGTCTGGCCACCAGGTGAAATAGTACTATCAGTAACAGCTTAAGAAACAACAGTTGGAACTGCCTGGAGAAACACCTTATCGGTGTGGGAGCACCTTTGTTTTTCTTAGCAGGGAAAGCCTTACAATATGCTTTTTATAGTAATGGTATAATTATCTTCTAGGCCACAAGCAGTCTTCAAGAAGCCGACTACCTCCTGTCCTTGTTCCCTCTGTCAGCCCTGGACTTCCATACAACCTTGGTCACTGAGCTTCCACCTCGCCCACCTATACATCAACCCCTTAGATGCTAGAAATCTCCATCACATTGCTTTAAATCAAAATTGTTAAACCATTACTACTTGTTTCCAATCCGTTCACTCTGTTAGTCTTTGTACTTTGGCAGATGGAGTTGTACACAGACTTTTCCTGGTATGGAGCTGTGAAATCAGCAGCACAATGCATTTTGTTGGTTATTGAAAACCAACTATACCATAGGGAACAAGTAACAATGTCAAAAATCTAATTTATTTACATTGGTCTTTTAGCCTGTTAAATCCTTGAGAGGTCTTGTTAAGACCTCTCTAGCATTCAGTGTATAAAAATGCTCATTTAAAGGAATGAGAATTTATATTTTTTTCCCTGTGTTGCAGTTGGTCTGAGCCAGAATAGTATCACTTTTCCTCAGTTTCTGTATGTCTGGTCCTTAGCATTTTAGTTGACAATTCCTACATGATGGATTCAAAGACAGATGCAATTTTTTCAAATAGCGAATTATAATTTTTAGTTATTTTAAGCCCCTGAGGACCAAAGAGCGTGAAATGTATTGTCAAGCAACATGTTGTGCACTTGTCTGGCCATCAAGGGGTTAACCTCATTGTGGCCCTTTGCAGGAAAAACTGAAATTGTAGAGCTCCATTGTAGTTTCCAAACTCTATGGCCAGGACAAATGAAATGAATCGTAGGGGAACACATACGATTTCCAACACTCCAATTGATTTAAAGGGATAGTAATGTTTCAAGATAAAAGCAGCTCCAATTAATCTTCATAGTATTTGGGCCATTGAGAGTTTTATTTCAGTTCTGTCAGTGTTGTAGTTCAAGAGTAATTGAATGATAAAACATCCCCCTCACGCCCCTTTTACCTAGTGTAAGCCACCTCCCCTCAGATGTGGAACCTGGTTTTAAGACCAGACAGCTCACAGCAAGGGACAATCTTCTTACTGTGAGAACAATGAAAACCCTGCCCCCTTGATGGGTTTTTCGGGTTTTTCCCTTATGTTAAATGAAGATTGTCCCTCTCTGCAAGCCATCTGGACACTACCTTTCTGTTCTGAGGTGAGCAGTGTTACCCCTCTGGAACTCAAAGGGTTAAAATGGTCTTGAATGTTAGAGAATACTCCAAAACACTACATTACCTAATGTGTTGGCGACCTCTTTAGCATTCAAAGGGTTTAACCCTTTGAGTGCCAGAGGGGTACGCAACACATTGCTTTGCTATGCAGGTTTTAAATAAATGGAAACATTTTTATTTGGTCTGTTCCAGAGTTCCTCCAAGTCTCTTTAGCTTAGTGCAAGAGCGTCATGTTGGGACACGACCCAGGAACACCATGACATCAATTTGCACTTGGACCTTTCACTCTAAGGACCGTATAATCGAAAGAAAAGTGGAGGAGTTCTGGGGCAAACCACTGGCACTATAAGGGAGAATGAAACATTTCCATTGATTTAAATGAAGATTTTTAACCCTTTCAATTTGCAATGCATTGAAGACCACTGTAGCATTTAAGGGTTTAAAATCGCCATTTAAATCAATGGGAATTTTGGGAATTTTTATTTATTCCCTACAGTATAGTTGGTTTGCCCCAGAATTCCTCCACTTTTATTTGAATATATGGACCTTTTGCAAAGTTTAGTTTTAAAGATAATTAAAATCTGTCTATAACTTGTAATAGCCATTTTTCATTGAGAAATGAACCTTGTTTTGATGGCACAATGTGGCAGTCTATTCTAATTACCTCCACCGTATGCTAATTAGTTCTGTATGAGGCCAAAACTGGCCACTTGCTGGGCTATTAGCATACCCGGGAACATTCAAGATGAGCTGACCCGGAGAGCTAAGAAGAACTTATTTCAAGTTACAAAACTGGCTGGCTAAGGTGCAATACAGGTTCTCTGCCTTCACTGCTTCTCCCGCTCCTTGTGCTCTGCGGTGTCGTCAGGTCAGCCAGACAGCCAGGTCACAAGTTGCGGATATATACTCTACATAATTTTTCATTGCTGGGATGCGAGTCCACCAGCCTTGAGCCTCCTGCTAGCACTACAGGCCAGAAAATCACACAATAATATCTATACAGGCAAGAGTAGCAAATTCACCAGTGGCATAATTATAGGGGTCGCCCCCTGCGACCCCCTCCCTGACGCCCGCAATTAAGAAACGCAGAGCGCTGTGATATCATCTCCCAACGCTCTGCATTACTGAAGAGGACCGCGCAGGAGAAAAGGTCTGTGCAGAAGGAGGCACAGACCTGTCCTTTGCCACTGGACCACCAGGGAGATAGGAGATTTTGGGTCATTATGGAGATTGGGGGACAATGTGGAGATGGGGGCAATGTGGAAGGGGAAATGTGGAGATTGTGGGGCATTGTAGAAGGGGCAATGTGGAGATTGGGGGGCAATATGAAAGGGGCAATGTTGTGTTTGGGGGCATTGTGGAAGGGGCAATGTGGAAATTGGGGGGCATTGTGGAGATTGAGGGACATTGTGGAAGGGGCAATGTGGCGATTGAGGGACATTGTGGAAGGGGCAATATGGAGATTGAGGGGCATTGTGGAAGGGGCAATGTGGAGGTGGGAGGAAATGTGGAGGTGGTTGAGGGGGCCAATGTGGTCGGGGGGCCCATGGCAATTCTTGTACCAGGGCCCCGTGGCTTCTAGTTACACCTCTGAAATTCACCCATAGAATTTAGGGTTTCGTCCGGAGAACTGGAGACAGTGCTCTAAATCTGGAGTCTGCGGGTGAAACCTGGCAAGTTCCCAGCTATGCCTATTAAAAACAGCTCCAATGTGTGGTTTCTGTCTAGATTTAATCACAGCAGTGTGTGGCAATACTGGCACAGCATACAAGCAAATTAGCATAAAGTGTCAGGTTGTGATTCCAACAAATAACGGTTCATTTCTCAAAACCCATTTATATTACAAACAAACAGCTACAGCAACATGGAGACAATTTGTAATTATCTTCAAAATGAACTGAACTTTTCTTAAGGTGACAGGTCCACTTTAAGCAGATTTGTAAGATGAACGCTGTAACATGCACACACATTATTCTGCATTTAGTGCACATATTATTCAGACTTATGCTTTCAGGACGCTGGTATGCATGGATTATTCATTTTTCAGAGGGTTTGAAATGTCTTGATAGAATTTACTTAACATAGTCACTTGGAGGTCACATAAAATGCCATTCCTAGTATTCAAAAAAAAAAAAAACAGATACTGGAGCAATTATGGGGCATACCAACTACACCACAGGGATCACGTAAACAGTGCCTTTGATTTAAATAGGACTTTTAACTCCTTAATTGCTAAAGCGGTCTTTAAAACACTGCTTTTCAATGTGTTGGAGACCATCTAGCATTCATGGGTTTAAAAGTCCTATTTAAGTCAATGGGAGAATCTGTAATTTTTATTTGTCCCCTGTGATTCATTTGGTTTGTTCCAGATTTACTCCAGTTCTGGTTAGTACTTCAGCTTCACTCCCTGGGAGCTGAGGATAGAGACAACCGGTAGCTCTCCAGTGGGATTATGCATTACGGCTTTATAAAGAGGTAATAAAGTGGTGATCCAGCATAAATGGAGCCTATGCACTAAGATCTCTCAAGTTAGATATATGTTAGTATATCTGCTTCACAGAGTAACATAAGACTTGGAGAGTTTAGAGCATTGGATAAGTCATTACCACTTTGTTACTTCTCTTATAGGCTAACAAGACCTCACCTTTATCCGGGGATGCATAGGAAAATACATACTGCAGGACTGTATTGATTTCAGTGAAGTACTGCAAAATAGCTATTGCCTGTGTCCCCGGTTAAAGGGGAACTACCACCCCGCAAAAACGTAATCTTATTTAAGTCTTCATCTGGCGACTAGCTGCTTAGTAGCGCTAGTCGCCAGAAATATTACCTGGTTCCAAAGATTTTCTACTTACTCTGAGGCGGACAGTATCAGGAAGCAAGGACATCTTGCCATAGTGACGTCCGCGCCCTGCGCTGTCAGTCCCTTTTGGAGTCAGCCGGCTCCAAAAGGGACTGACAGCGCAGGCGCACAGACATCACTATGGCAAGATGTCCTTGCTTCCTGCTACTGTCCGCCTCAGAGTAAGTAGAAAATCTTGTAAACCGGGTAATATTTCTGGCGACTAGCACTACTAAGAAGCTAGTCGCCAGATGAAGACTTAAATAAGATTACGTTTTTGCAGGGTGGTAGTTCCCCTTTAAAGGTGAGATCTGGTCAGCTTACTCTTTTATCACACCTTAGTATCTCCCCCAGCTGTTGCTGGACTACAGCTCCACTCATCCTCAGCTGGCCAACAAAGCAGACTATAATAATTTAAGCATGTCAGGGCAATCTGCAGCTACAAATTCAAGTGGTTTTGAATTACAATTAGCCATTTAGAGTTGCAATTCAAAAACAGCTGGAGGGATTCATGTTGGCCACCTTTGTTGTAAAGGGTTCTTGTACCCTACGTTTAAAACGGTCCCCTCTATGCAGCTTTTTACAGCATAAGAACCTGTTGCAGATATTGCTTCTCTCTAATGGCTTGGATAACAGTCTTGTTTGAAGAACGTCCCAAGAGGAGCAATTAAAATTAACAGGGAACAGCTTGTTAGGATTCTGTGGCAGACTGGAGAGGCGGAGAGAGAGGCAAAGTGAGGGAGTGTGGGTGTTTATGGTGGCGGCAGCGCTGGTGACAAGGTATCTAACAACACTGACTCACTGAAAAGGAACCCTTACAGGTATATGCTTAAGATCATACTTTATAGACATACAACGACAGGTATTCATTTGTATTTTTCAAGGCAAAGAAAATAGAGGAATTGTTATTATTCAGTAAAATGAATGGGATAAAATTCCTTTCATCAAGTCATGAATGTGATTTCCAGTTATTTGTGTATATTGTAGTAGGCCAATTGTATCATGGGGACAAATACAATTCTTTCAAATCTCCCATTGATTTAATCATGAGTGGTGTATGGCACTCAAAGAGTTAAAGGGTGCTTTTAACTCCTTCCGTGCTAGGGCTGTCTCTAACGCATTGCGAAGCAGTCAAGATTTGCCTAGCCCTGAAGTAGTTAAAAGCCCCATTTAAATAAATGGATTTATATTTGTCCCCATGCTGGAACTGGTTCGCACCAGATTTCCTCTGTTTTTCTGAACCCTTAGTTGGCTCCAAAAGACATTGTCAGACCCCAAAGATTTCTGTGTTTCTGTGCAGCCCTTACACTGTACATTAGGCACAAGCGATAGCTGCTGGCTGTAGATGAACCTGAGGCTCCCACTCTGCCTGTCAAGGCAACTCATAATGCCCATAATCCACTGCATGCCAGACCTCTTATGTGCTGCCGACCAGGGGGATGTAAATGATGTGATTCGCATCATAAAGGGGATGGGGCTTAATTGGTTGGGTGGGGCTTATCACCCTTGTGTCATACAGTGGGTGGGAAGTGGTTGGAACAGTGAGGGAAAGAGAAATGGGTGGAGAGTGGGGGGAACAGGGTGAGAAGGAGAAGTGGGCAGTTTCTGAAGAAACTCATCGCCACCTCAGAATCAGCCTTTGTCCCCAGTAATTGAATGATAAACTATCCCCCTACCGCCCCTTTTACGGAAGTAACACTGCTTACTTCAGAGCAGCAAGACTGTCCAGATGGATCGCAGCGATGGACAATCTTCAGTGATCATAAGGAAAAACCTGTCAAGGGGGCAGGATTTTCGTTATGCTTACAGTAAGACGGTTTTCCCTTGCTGACAGCTGTCTGGTCCCAGGACCAGATTCAACATCTGAGGGGAGGCGGCTTACTCTAAGTAAAAGGGGCAGAAGGGGAATATTTTATTATTCAATTACTCTTGAACTACAACTCTGACAGTATTGAAATTACACTCTCCATGGCCCAAATACTATGAAGATTAATTGGAGCTGCTGTTTTGTATTGTTTTATTTTCTTATACAATGCATGCTATGGAAAAATTTAAAGTTTTAAAAGTGAGCCCGGGGCCTTAGTTCCAGACAGACTGCAGTTACAGCTCTGCACCGCAGCCTGACAGCCTTCATCTGCTCCCCTCCCCACATAGCGCCTCATTTCAACCTCCTCCAATAACTGAGGATTTCTCCATATAAACTGGAGTGCTCTCATTGGCTAGAGAGTGCTCCAGCTTATATGGAAAAATCATCTGTCATCGGAGATGGTTGGTATGAGGCACTACAAAGACTGACAGGCTGCGGGGCAGAGTTGTATCCACAGTCTGTCCGGAAGTAAGCCCCGGCTCATTTTTAAAACTTTACATTTCACCATAGCACACATTGTATAAGAAAATAAAACAACTATTTTTTAGCTATTTCATGACTCTTGCCATCACATTTTGGCTGCTATGTATTTAATATTTTGCAAATATAGTGCCCTGTGTAACCCCACTTCCCAGCCAATCAGAGAGTGGGATAAACTTTAACCAGGGATTGGTTTGTATATAAGCCAATCCTTGTTTATTTCTTATTCAGTGTCCTAAGCTTCGGACCAATAAGGATTAGGTTGTTTTTTATAGAGGACACTTAAGTGGTTTTTAGGATTTGTTTTAATTTACTTTATTTATTAAGACTGATGAGAGGACCAGGGTGTTGAGACTGAACCCCGACATCTAGACGAGTATATGTTTTATTATCTATGAGAACTACAATTAGGTATGGAAGGGGTCTCTGGACCCCTTTCTTGGATTTTTAAAAATTAATATGGAGGCTCCGGAACCCATGTTAATTTTTTCATGGAGTTTAAAAATAATATTGGGTGAATGGGCCCCATATTATTATTTTTTTTCTTTTATAAAAACTTGGTAAGGCCCGTATCTAGAATATGGAGTACAGTTATGGGCACCGGTTCTTAACCGGTTCTTAACCCTTTGAGTGCCACAGGGGTATGCAAAGCATTGCTCTGCAATGCGATCCGTACCCCCTCTGGCACTCAAAGGGTTAACAAATACATAACTGACCTGGAAAAAATATAGAAACAAACAGCAAAACTGATAAAGTGGACTGGAAGATGATTTTAGTTATAAAGGGAGACTAGCCAGACTGCGTTTGTTTACATTGAAAAGAAAAAAGACAATTTAACCCCTTAAGGACTAATGACATGCCAGGACTGTCACAGAGGTTTGGCACTTCAGGACTTGGGGACCCCTGAATCCACTACGGAAAAACAAAGTGCCCAGTTGTCTTTTACTGCCAGTCTCGCTCTACATGGCTGATCATTAAGAGGTTAAGTGTAAATAACAAAATAAGGGGTCATCCATGAGCATCAGAAGAAAGGCACTTTGAATCAAAACAAGGGCAGGGATACGTTTACAGTAATGGCAGTAAGGTTATAGAATTATTTTCAATGTGAAGCTGTTTGTAGGTACTGTACATACTTTCAAACGAATATTCCTTTCTAGCTGAGAATAATAATAATGAGAATTAAAAAAGATGATTTCACTGCAGATAGGATGCTGATCCAGGGAAATGTTAGACTGTTTTTTGAAGGCAGGAAATAATGTTTTACCCACATGGGGCTTAACCCCATAACGACCCTGGCAAGTCATGGAATTCCAGGGTCGAAAAGCAACTGCACGCCGCTCGGCGACCCTGAATCCATTAAGACAAAAAAATAAACATAGCCCTTATTGGCCATCCCCATACCATGTCGGCTGATTGTTAAGGGTGTTAACTTGAAATGACTTCAATAGTGTTTTGGGTGTTTGTTTGTTTTTGCTTTCCTCTGGATTAACAAGGGTGATATTGCAAAGACTGAATTTGATGGACTCATTTTTATTCAGACTAAACAACTATGTTACCATTCTGAAAACTGCGTAAGACTATGCGTTTTATCTAGATATGAACATGGGCCAACTGGTTCTAATATGCTGTCAAAATCTACGTTTCTATATTTCCTTGGGATCGACAGTGGAAGTCTGACAAAGGCTGACCTTTATAGACACATTTTTATGGGAATAAATAAATATATAGGAATAAAGAAATAAATACATAAAAAATTGTAACTCCTTTGGGTGATGGGATAATACATGTTAATATTTCATTTGGATTAGTTATGCTTTCATAGGTCATTTGATGTTCTTTTAATTCTTTTTATATATATATATATATATATATTTTTTTTTTTTTTTTTTTGCTTTAAAAAGGACCTTTTTTCAGCCCTGCTAAAAGCTGCTATGACATTCCACTTTTCCAGTAAGTGCAGTTTTCTTTTGACCTCTTAAGTACGGGCATCAGATGATAATACATTTCCAACAGGCAAGAGCAGGACTTGCCAAATGGAGAATAAAACATGCTCTTGGGTAAGGCGGCAGTGGCTGGCAGGGATGTAAATGGTGTTTTTGTGTTTCTGGTGTTATTTCTGATTTTTGAAACAGCATCCTCCTGAATTATTTACAGGCTCTGAAAGGGCATTTAGTGCAGAAATACCAAGAGCCAGCTGGGTTGTTGGAGGACTGTTGAAACGCCAAGCACCCACCATAGATGTGCAGAGTCTGATGTACTATGAGAAAAACTGGAGCAAACCAACTGCATAGGAGTGGACCAATGGCAATTCCCCAAATAGGGCTTTTAACCCCTCGAATCCTAGAAAGATCTGCAACACTGTGTGGATGGCAGGAAATTTTAAGTCATGTTAGTGTAAATTAAATCCCCCATTGCTAACAAGTGGGTGATACCCTGCATAGCAATGCACTGCAAACTCATATAGCAAAGAAGGGGTTAATGCAGACTAGTAAAAGTGTTGGGATGGTGTTCAGGAGCTCTTGGGGACTTGTGGGGGACAGTTTGGGATGTGAGCTTTGGTTCCTTATTGCGCCTGTTCTTCAGATTCTAAACCATGACCATGCCATTTTTGACAGGCCATTCTAATGCAATTAATAGAAGAGCAGTTTCTTATGGTTTCCCCTGTCTTCAGACCTATTTGGGATGCACAGTAAACTGAATATGATCACTAGTCATAAAAGAGCTCAAAATTAGATATTTTTTTTTATCCCCTATTTTCATGGCTGATCAGCTGTTCCATTTCAATGTCTAAGAGTCTTTTATTCTCAGAGTACAGTTCCCCTTTAATAGTTTTGGGGTCATGACATTTCAAAGTCACAGAGGTATAATTAGAATAGGGTATAGTGTTGCAGATTGCCAAACCTGAAAGTACAACTTGTGTGCCCCAAAGAAATACTTTAAAGTGGCCCCTGACGTGCCCTCATTTAGCAGCATTCCAGTACTCATATACAGATGACAAATGATCACTGATGACTCCACTAATCTAATCTGGCCCAGCCTCTGCTGTAGTCTCTCTTACCCAATTTGTTAAACCCATGCAGTCTCCCAAAATCTAAAAATCTTTCTTCTCCTATTTCCTAGCCATGAAGGCTGAAGCACTATTTTACATATAGGTGAGATTCTCTATTATATATCTGCACATAAATATAAATAAGCTAGTAGCTCAAACAATAGTCAGCAGTTTGTTATACAAGAAAGTAGTGCAATTCTGGGGCAAAACAACAGCACCATAGGTAACAAGTACAACTTCCAATTTATTTGAATGGGGCTTTTAACCCCCCAAATTCTAGAGAGGTCTTCATCATATTCTAAGCAATGTGTTGGAGACATCTCTATTATTAGAGAGCCTGTAGAGAGCTTTTTAATCAATCACTCTTGGCAGGAGTAGTTCCATATGACTGCCACTGCACTGCTACTACAAATAAAGGCAGCGGGAAGGACTCTGGCACTGTCAGGCCAGTAAGTCTAACATCAGTAATTGAGAAATTAATAGAAACACTATTGAAAGGAATATTTGTTTCATAGCTGAAATATAATGACATGCAAGCTCCAAGGCAGCATGGTTTCATACAGGAAGATCTCGCCAAGCAAATTTGGTAGAATTTTCCAATTATGTTACTCAAGTGATAGACAAGGGCAGAACTGTAGCATATTTGGTCTTAGTATAGATTTTCATACTGTACTATATAGGAAAATGATTCCTAAAATGCATAGTTTGGGACTGGAGGTGGATTATTGGATAAATAATTGGCTGAAGGGCAGGTACAGAATGTTATGATCAATAGTATTTATTCAGAGGAAGGATGTGTTAGTAGTGGAGTGCCACAGGGGGAGAGCCGGATTCTGTTCTTTCAATATCTTCATAGTGGTATTACTGGTGGTATTCAAGGTAAGGTGTGAACGTTTTCCACCTCCTGCAACAGGGTTGACTCCCCAGAAGGGATAAATGCATGAGGATTTGTAAAAACTGCAGAAATGGACAAAGGTTTGGGATCTAAAGTTTAATGCAGAAAAGTGCAAGATAATGCATTTGGTACACAACAACCCAGAGGTAGAATACAGGCTTGACAGTACTGTGCGCACAAAAAAATATCAGAGGAAAGGCACTGGGTGTTATTATCTGATGACTTGAAGGTGGGTAAACAATGCAGTAACGCAATGGGAAAAGCATTAGCAGAAAGAGAAGTGTACTAATGCCGCTCTAAAAATCACCTGGAGTGCTGTGAACAGTTCTGGAAAACACTTCTACAGAAATACATTAGTAAATTTGAGACAGTTAAAAGAAGAGCTACCAAACTGGGGCAGGGATTTCAAGACACATGTTACCAAAATAGACTCAACTTAATGTGTACAGCTTAAAAGAAAGGAGAAAGATGAGTGATATTATAGAAACCTTTAACTATATTAAGGGATTTAACATAATTCAGGATGGAACCATTTTTTTAAGAGAAATACAAGAAGAAAAGGTCATTATCTAAAGTTAGAGAGTGGAAAATTCAGAAGAAATTTGCTTAAAGGGATAGTATTACTTCAAAATTACTAAAAATTCAAAATAAACTGAGTTAAATGACACCAGCGGCATCTTTCAAACCTTTATGGTTTAAGAGATAGCCGCTTTCAAAGTTTCCTCTCCCTTGCTGTCAGCGTTCTGCTGCCAGCAGGAGAATCCGGTCTCTGAATCAAGCAGAGGCTCTTCAGCAGAGCCGATATCTCGTTATGGAAGGAAAAATTATTAATTGAATCAGTCTTCTACGTGTGCTTGGTAACCAAGCACACGTAGAAGACTGTTTTAATGAATCATTTTTCCTTCCAAAACGAGATATCGGCTCTGTTTAAGAGCCTCCGCCTGTCCCGGGACCGGATTCTCCTGCTGGCAGCAGAACGCTGACAGCAAGGGAGAGGAAACTTTGAAAGCGGCTATCTCTTAAACCATAAAGGTCTGAGAGATGCCGCTGGTGTCATTTAACTCAGTTTATTAAGGGCTACAATATGAGGGATAGTAATTTTGAAGTAATACTATCCCTTTAAGTGCTATTGTACAGAAAGAAGATAGACTCAATGGACAACCTCCCAAGTAGATATACTAGGGATAAATACTGCCAGGTAAGTGAAAAATACCTGCTCCATCTATTCTCATAAGTAAGTACAATTGATTATATTATTACATAGGGAAATGGGCAGACTGGTTAAACCGGATGGTTGTTTTCTGGCATCAAAATATATCATGTCAGCGTCCTAGATGGCACCAGCAGGGATGTGAACTATTTGCTGAATTCACAAATACACAGGTGTGCACCATGGTCATAGATAGGCAACTTTGTTTCTCCAGCTGTTGCAGACTACAAGTTCCATCATCCCCAAACAGCCTTTGGCCCAGAACATTGTCTTCTGTAGCTAGTGTTGGGCTACCTGCTGTTGCTTCCACTGCCCACCCAGCTCCTATCATGATAGCATACAACGAGGAAGACCATTTGGTGAGGCAGTAATATGTTATGTTGGTGGTTCAGAATCTGGGGAATATTTATTTGTCCCCTTTGGTGCATTAATGTTTGCTCTAGAATCACTCTATTTTTTTCTATAATAACACAGAGAGCTATTATAGGTTGTTGATCAGGTAGCAGTTACAAAATAATTGTGTCTGACATGATTTTCTTATTTTAACACAAATTGCTTTAAACCCTTTGAATGCCACAGGGATATGCAATTGCAAAGGGTTAAATAGTAACAAATCTACTAGAAAATGCAATAACACTCTTTGAAGTGTTTCAAAATTTCTGATGTCCACTGGTTGTTACAGATCCATATCTACAGTGCCTGCAATTCAGCCTTGTTCCCCTGTTCACCATTACATAGAGGAGAAGCATACCCTTAGATATAACTGAGGTCATATCAACTCTTAATAGAAAATTATAATATAATACAAATGATAATGTGTCATATATAAAATCTATCCCAAAAGATCCAAAGTAAGAGGAATATTGGACTCTATCTTGTCAGATCACCCCTCCTAATCAAACCATGAACAAGCACTTTGTCTCTCTTATACATGCTGGTTCATTCTTTGATTTGGAAGGGACCAACTATGTTTGAACTGACACTGATGTTCAATATGACTCTTGCTGTGGAGCTTTTGAGATTGTATATATTTTTATATTATTCATTATCATTTGACCTATATATTCTTTTATAATTGTCTATTCAGAGTCTATAGGACCTCAATTATGTCTAAGGGTATAGTTTTCCTTTACCCTTTCAGTGTCAGAGGGAATGCAACAGAGAGTCCCCTCAGCACTCAGCGGGTTAAAGGGATAGTAATACATCATTTACAAAAAATCTTCATCTTGTAGCTATTAAAAACTTAAACTAAATGCCCAAAGTCCCATCTCTCAAACCTTTATGGTATGAGAGATATTCACTGTCAAAATTCCCCCCCCCCCTCCTTTTTCCCTGACGTCAGCACTTTAGCTGACTGCAGGGGAATCTGGTCCTGGGTCTAGCCGGCGGCTCTGCAGCAGAGCCGAGATTGTGATCTTGAAAAAGGGCTACTTCACTGGAACGGTCTTCTAAGTGTGCTTGCAAACCAATAATGCGATCACGGCTCTGCCGAAGAGCCTCCGCTGGTCCTGGGACTGGATTCCCCTGCAGTCAGCTAGAGCGCTGACGTCAGGGAAAGGGGAGGGAGGGGGGAACTTTAACAGTGAATATCTCTCAAACCATAAAGGTTTGAGAGATGGGACTTTGGGCATTTAGTTTAAGTTTTTAATAGCTACAAGATGACGATTATTTTAAATGATGTATTACTATCCCTTTAAAGTAGAGGTACAGCTATTTATCAGCAGTGAAGGTAAATGCAAGGGTAGATAAGTGTGGTCATTATTGATTGTTCGTCCTCTATATAAAAAAAGATATAGGGTCTAAGTTTATAAGAATAAATTGATCAACTCTGGAACAAACCAACTGCATTATTCTGTATAAATAAAAACTCACATTTGTTTAACCTCTTAATGAACAGCTGCGCGTCTGGCAGCTAAGGACCACGGAGCTTTTTTTTTTTTGCATCATCCGATTCAGAGGTCCCTGAGCAGCGTGCAGCAGAGGGGGGACCCCTGAATTCAATGACGTTCCAGGATCATCACTAGTCCTTAAGAGCAGGACCGCCGCGAAGGTCCTGGCACGTCACTGGCCCTTATCCCTTTCAGTGCCCGAGGCTCAGGCCATTTCCTGCACCCTGTAGTCCAGACACATTTTCAGCATTTTTGCTCTCCTTCTGTTTAGGCTTGATTTCCTCTGGGAATTTCTAGTTACATATGAAAACTATATATTGTTTTTTTCAGAACTAATTTACATGAAGAGAATTTTTCATCGTGCAAAATGCTATGATGTCATAATGACAAAAAAGTGAAAATTTACTTATTTTGCTAAAATCACAAACTATGTATCAAAAACATTTACCTTGATTGAGAAAGTTTCAATTATTTGAAAAAGCCCTGAGTCCACCGAGTAATAAAATACCAAATTTGTATAGTTTTACCTACGTCCATGGCTAGTGCAGAGCCCTAATCACCAGGAGCGCAAAATTGCATTTTCAACTTTATGAACTAATATGCAGGTTCTAGGGTTTTTGTGGTAAAGCTACCCTAAAACAGTAGAATAACTATATAAAACTATATATTTCTGGAAAGTAGACAACCTGCTGCATCTGATGAGGGGTGACTTGCCTTCTTATCCCAAGCCTGGTGTGCCCAAATGTTTCCAGAATGTGGCACTATAGGAAAAAAGGCATTTATTTACATTTCTGCCCCTTCGCATGTACTGAAATCTGTGAAAGCCATGGAATTTCCAACTGTATTAATTAGCTAGTGCTCTTAGGAGAGAAATGACACCTCATTGGTATGAGTTCACCTACCTAAGGGGGCAGTACAAGTACAAAACTACACCTATTGCAACCTCTAATTTTTCTAACATTTTCTCAAACATTACTTGTCTGTACAAAAATGGTTACAACAACTGCAAAAGTGAAGAAAGGGAACACAAATCGTACCATTTTGGAAAGCAGACAACCTGCCGCATCTAATGAGGGGTCATTTGCCTTCCTTCCCCCAAGCCTGGTGTGCCCAAATGTTTCCAGAAGGTGGCACTATAGGAAAAAAGGGCATTTTCTTACATTTCTGCCCATTCAAAGTACTGAAATCTGTGAAAACCACAGAATTTCAAGCTGTATTAATTAGTTAGTGCTCTTAGGAGAGAAAAGACCCTTCACTGGTATGAGTTCACCTACCTAAGGGGGCGCTACAAGTACAAAACTACACCTATTGCAACCTCTAATTTTTCTAACATTTTCTCAAACATTACATGTCTGTGAAGAAAGGGTACACAAACCATACCATTTTGGAAAGAAGACAACCTGTCACATCTACTGAGGGGTGACGTGGCTTCTCACCCCAAGCCTGGTGTACACAAATGCCTCCAGAAGGTGGTGCTATAGGGAAAAAAATGGCATTTTCTTTCATTTCCACCCCCTCTGATGTACTGAAACCTGTGAAAACCATGGAATTTCCAACAGTATTCATTAGCTAGTGCTCTTAGAAGAAAAATGACATCTCATTGGTATGAGTTCACCTATGTTAGGGGGTGTTAGAAGTAAAAAACGACACCTTCTACAACCTCTAATTTTTCTAACATTTTCTCAAACATTACTTGTCTGTAAAAAAAAATGGTTATAACAACTACAGAAGTGAAGAAAGAGTACAACAAACCATACCATTTTGGAAAGCATACAACCTGCCGCATCTAATGAGGGGTTATTTGCCTTCGTATTCCAAGCCTGGTGTGCCCAAATGTTTCCAGAAGGTGGCACTATAGGAAAAAAAGGCATTTCCTTACATTTCTGCCCCTTCAAATGTACTGAAATCTGGGAAAACCACTGAATTTCCAGCTGTATTAATTAGTTAGTGCTCTTAGGAGAGAAAAGATCCCTCATTGGTATGAGTTCACCTACCTAAGGGGGGGGGGCTACAGGTACAAAACTACACCTATTGCAACCTCTAATTTTTCCAACATTTTCTCAAACATTATTTGTCTGTACAAAAATGGTTATAACAACTACAGAAGTGAAGAAAGGGTACACAAACCATACCATTTTGCAAAGAAGACAACTTACTGCATCTAATTAGGGGTGAGTTGCCTTCTTACCCCAAGCCTGATGTACACAAATGTTCCCAGAAGCTGGCACTATAGGAAAAAATGGCATTTTCTTACATTTCTGTCCCTTCAAATGTAATCTATGAAAAACATGGTATTTCCAATTATATTCATTAGCTAGTACTCTTAGGAGAAAAATGACACCTCACTGGTATGGGTTCCCCTACCTTAGGGGGCGCTACAAGTACACAGCTACACCTATTGCAACATCTAATTCTTCTAACATTTTCTCAAACATTAGTTCTCTGTACAAAAATGGTTATAACTACAGAAGTGAAGAAAGTGTAGACAAACCATACCATTTTGGAAAGAAGACAACCTGCCACCTCTAATGAGGTGTGAAATGCCTTCTTACCACAAGCCTGGTGTGCCCAAATGTTTCCAGAAGTTGGCAGTATAGGGAAAAATGCATTTTCTTACATTTCTGCTCCTTCAAATGTACTGAAATCTATGAAAACCATGGAATTTATAACTGTATTCATTAGCTAGTGCTCTTAGGAGACAAATGACACCCCATTGGAATGAGTTGACCTACCTTAAGTACATAACTACACCTACCTGTTTGCTTCTTTGAAAATGTCTGCTTGTACTAAAATGTTCATAACTGTTAGAGACATGAAGGAAAGATATAAAAGGTATGCCATTTTGGAAGAAGACATTCTCCTGCATCAAATGAGTAACTTGCCTTTCTATCCCTGGGCTGTAGTGAACAAATATTTCCAAGAGGTGGCATTATACGAATAAATACATGTTTTTTTACATTTCCACCACTTCAAAGATACTAAAATCTTTGAAAACCATAACATTTCCTGCTTTATTCAGTACCTGCTACCAACATGAGAAAAATGGTAGCCCATTTGTGTGGCTTAACATATAATATGTGGGTGCTAGGAAGACTTACCTAAACCTGACATTTTTGTTTTTTAAATTATCTGCCTGCACTAAAATGGTTATAAAAATAATAGATATGCAGGAAAGGTAGAAAAACAATGTCATTGTGGAAAGGAAACAACCTGCCACTTGCCTTCTTACCCAAAGGCTGGTGTGCACAAGTGCTTCCAGAAGGTGGCGCTAATGAAAAAAAAAAGGCATTTTCTTACATTTATGCCCCTTCAAAAGTATTGAAATCTGTGAAAACCATGGAATTTTCAACTATATTCTTAGCTAGTGCTCTTAGGAGTCTAGTGCTCTTAGGAGTCAAATGACACCCCACTGGTATGACCTACTTTAGGGGGTGCTAGAAGTAGAAAACTACACCTACTACAACCTCTAATTTTTCTAACATTTTCTCAAACCTGACTTGCCTGTACGAAAATGGCTATAACGCCTTCAGAAGTAAAGAAAAGGTAGATAAACCATACCATTTGGAAAGAAAATACCCTGCCGCATTGAATGAGGGGTCACTTGCCTTTTTACCCCTAAGTTAGTGTGCACAACTATTTCCAGAATGTGGTGCTACAGGAAAAAAAAAACATTTTTTTTACACATCAGTCACATCAAAGATACTAAAATGGTTCAACAGCATGGGATTTCCTAGGAGGACCTCTTGCCAGCCTAAGAAAAATGGTACCCCACTGCTGTGGGTTGACATACCAATTTGGGTGACAGGAGCATGGCTACTAGTGAAACAGGGATGGGAAAGCAAACAGTGTATGTGTGATTTTATGGCTAACAGATGAAAGAAGCTAAGAGTGTCAGCCGGTGTACGTGCGGACCTGAGACTACCAGTGTAACAAAGTGTGTGGGAGGGTGAGGGGTTAGGCAGTGTATGAGCAGTAGAACAAGGATGGTGGTGGTGGGAGGTGTCAGATAGTGTATATGGGGGATCTGTGACTATCAGTGTGCACTGCATGTCCCCCTCATACAAAGTTTGATTCCCAGCCTGAATCTAGTGCATATTGGTACTTTTAGTCTACCAGTAGGCAGTGAAAACAGGCTGGGGTTCAGGCTGGGAAATGGGACTGCCAGTGGGCTGTGGGACCAGGCAGGGGGATAGGGTACGTGGGGGAGGATTAGAAGTATTTTGTGTGCATGCCACAAGGGAGCCCAATGCACTGCAAAGCAATGCATTGCACCCCTGTTGCACACAAAGAGTTTTTTTTTTATTATTATTATTTTTTATTCATACCTTGTTGGGGAGGCGGTATCAGGAGCACTCCTGGTCCCCCCCCATCAAGGTCTAAAAATAAAATTAATGAAAAAAAAATTGTGTGTGTGTCACAGTAGGTCCAAAGCATTGCAAAGCACTGCGTTGGACCCCCCCTGTGGCATGTGCAGTTTTTAGGGCTTTTTCCCCCAATATTTTTGCGTAGGCCCCGTTGGGTGCATCAGAATCCCCACAATGAGGTCTGAATAAAAAAATAAAAGGGGGAAAAAATAAATAATCCTTTGTGTGCCACAGGGGTGTGCAGTGCACTGCACCCCTGTGGCACATAAAGGATTCATTTTTTTTTTTTTTTTTTTACTTTGTATTCAGATGGCCACCAAACAGCAATGATTACAAGTAATGATAAAAGCCCTGTGTGTGCCACAGGATGGGGCTCTGCATTGAACTCCCCCCCTTCGTGGCACACACAGGGTTAATTTTGTTTTTCATTTTTTTTTTTTTTTTTATTATGGACCTCATTGAGGGGTATCAGGACCCTTACTGATCCCCCCTCAGTGAGGTCTTTGTAAAAAAAAATATATGTCCACAAAAGAAGTGACCCTGTGAATGCCACAGGGGTCTCCAGCTCATTGCAAAGCAATGTGCTGGAGACCCCTGTGGCACTCACTTGGTTACTTTTCCTTTCTTTTTTTTTTACTTTACCAGACATAGTGGGGGACATCAGGACCCCTCTTGGTGTCCCCCCAGTTATTGATCTCCCAGCCGATTGTGCTGGGAGATCAATATGGAGACCGCAGGAGAGCAAAAGCTCTCCTGCCCTTCTCTCCTACCTCCGGTAGGAGTGAATGGACCGGGGAAACTTTCCTAACATCATCAGTGACCTTGTCACCAATGACGTTGGGAGGCTTCCCCCGGTCCCACCTACTCCTACTTGGAAGTTTGGGTAGGAGAGGGGGAAAGAATAAGATGCACTTCTCCTTTGGAGATATTGATCTCCCAGCACAACCACCTGGGAGATCAATAAGTGAGAGGGGGGGGGGGCATGAGGAATGATCCTCACCCCCCACGAGTGCCAGGCATTTTTTTTTTAATGCGGCCACTGCATGCCAGTTATACC
This sequence comes from Rhinophrynus dorsalis, assembly GCA_037306005.1. Lineage (NCBI taxonomy): Eukaryota > Metazoa > Chordata > Amphibia > Anura > Rhinophrynidae > Rhinophrynus > Rhinophrynus dorsalis. Next base: position 119,552,908 of record CM074722.1, read on the forward strand.
AGCTTATGCAGTGACCGCATTTTACCTGTACCTTGTACGAGCTTGGCACAGCAGGTACAGCTGTCCAGACTTGTACAATGTACCCACCTGGTACTCTAGGGGTTAAATAGGTATTTTAAAGGGTTATTAATGCCTAACATTAACTAACCCTAATATTGAAGGTATTGATAATATTAATGTGCCAAGTCGTATCTCTCAAGCCTTTAAGGTTTGAGAGATATAAGTGCTGAAAGATCCCCCCTCCAGCTGACAAGCTGTAAAGCTGTCAGCAGAGAATCTGTGTCAGCCGACTTGGCGGCTCTGAATGAGCGCTATCGAAAAACAGATACTTCACTGGAATGGTATAGAAAGTATGCTTGGTTAGCAAGAATACTTTGCAGACCATTTTGTATTTGTTCTTCGATATCGCTCATTCAGCTCAGCAGAAGAGCCGCCGGCTGATGTGGGACCGGGATCTCCTGACGTCAGCTACATGACGATGTCTGGAAATGGGGAGGGAGGGGGAGACTTTCCGCACTTATATCTTTCAAACCGTAAAGGTTTAAGAGATACGACTTGGCACATTAATATTATCTTTTTAATACCTTCAATATTAGGGTTAGTAAATGTCAGACATTACTAACCCTTTAAAAAGGTGAATGCTACAGAGAACTCCCCTTTGTAATGCACTGGATACTTCTCTAGCAGTCAAGGGGTTAAAAGTTCCCTTTGAAACAATGGGAAATTAGAGAATGTCTATTTGCCCCCTCTCATATTGCAGTTGGTTTGATCCAAATCCTTTTATTATATCAGCCTCAGACAGTGAAGGGTGTGATGGGCAGGAAGTGAGGTGAGGTGTCTTCGCAGCTCCAGTTTCAGCCTCACTGAAAATGGAGTCCATTGGCTCCTCTCTCTGGGTTTGGTGGTAAATTCTGTTCTCCTAGGCTGTCTTTTCAGGAGAGCACGGATGAGTTGTGGAGTTGTGAGACATGCCAGCTTTTTCCCACCCACCAGACACATTTTTGTATCTCCCTCCTTAGCTTGGAAAAACAGCACACAATGTTCTTTCTTTCTTTCAATCACCAGACTGGGATGCCTCCTTCAGTACATCTACACAACCATCCGTGTGATTAGTGAGAGAGGACGTGGTCTCTGATGGCAAGATTCAATCTAATAATTATAATTCACTTTACATAAAATCACATCCTTCAGGTTGAACTTTTATCAAACATGTTAGCCACAAGAATGTCTTTAGAACATTTGACAGAAAATGCTATTAGGGAACAACTAGAATCATGCTTGTAGATACTATGACTATTAAAATAAAAAATAAATAAAATAAATAGCCAATTTACTATTGGATCTATGGATTTAACCCTTTGAGTGCCAGAGGTTCAAAAATATGGCTTTCAAAGGGTGAAGTCAATTTATTTGGTACTAGTGTAAAAGCCCTTGTACACGGGCCAAGGTCTGGGTGATGTTAAGAGGCCTGTCCGGCTCCGCGTCCTGCCGCTGACACAGTCATGCGCTGTAGAGACTGCCTGAAACCACAGAATGCTCCCAGCACAGAACTCCCAGCATTCCGTGCTCCCAGCATTCTGTGTGTTAAGGCAGTCTCTACTGCGCATGACGGCTTCTGACAAACATTCTAGCGAATTTTTATATAGGATGCTCTTCAAAGGGATAGTAATGTTTCTATTAAAGTGCAGGTCCGAGTCTTCTTTATATGTTTTTTAACATGTAGCACTATATTTAATTACTTACAGTTTTGTAGTTCAAGCGCTTTTCAAGCTGAAAGGATCCCCCCTCCCGCATGGGCGTCTGGAGAGGGGGCAAGAGGGGGCACTTGCCCCCCCTTCAATTACCCCCTCCATATAAACAAAGGGGCAGGATGGGCTGGCTCGGGGGTCATATTAGGCTTTGCCCCCACCAGAAAAATTTCTAAGGGCGCCCCAATTCTCCTGCCCCTTTCCCTGTATAATTCTGCCTCTTAGGGCCATATGTTCAAAGGGATAATGACAAAAAATTGTTGTATGAAAGACAAAAATAAGTAATTTTATGCATGAACTACATATTTTCTATAGAGATTACGCCAAAAAAATAGTGATGTCCATTGTGTACGACACAACTCCAGAATTGATGGGCAAATGGGCGGGGCAAGGGCGAGGCTAAACTATTCTCCAGTGTCGTATAGAGGAAAAGAAAATTTGTCGTATCTCTCAAAAGACAAAATTTGTACGTTAAGAAAAAAGTGGAGGGAATGTGTTCTGATTGTGAGAATTTTTGTCTTTAGTTAAGATATTTTTTGTCGTTAGCTAAGACATTTTTAAAGACGTTTTTGTTGTTAGTTAAGACATTTTTTAAGACATTTTTGTCATCAGTTAAGACTTTTTTTTGTCGTTCCATACGACAATTTCAGTCAGGACAAACAACATATTTCCAGTCACAACCGACACTCTCTGAAAATATTAATGATCCCAACGACAATGTACTTTGAAAAGTCGTTACAAATGACAAAAGCTATTTCGCTTCTTTTTTGAACATATGGCCCTAAGTGTGGTCCGGAAGGAAAGTGGCGAGGGACAATTGTCAGTAAGCAAAATTCTGCCCTCCTTCGTCACGGGGGCAGGGTTTTCCTTATACTTAAAGGAGCAGTAAACTTTTTTTTATGAAAATACATATTTTATAGTACTTTTCCTGCTGAATCAAACAAGGGTACTCCCATCGCTGTCACATGTTTTACTCAAAAGTTATAGCAGTTTAAATAATCAGGAAGTTAATTTACTGTGTTCACTTCCTGATAGTTATAACTGACAGGAAGTGACAGGAAATTTGTATCATTTTCTATGGAGAACTGTATATCTCTGACTTTTCTGACTTTCTTCTCCATTAGAATCTAACAGGAAATCTGATTAGAATTTGACCGCTACAGGGCACTGCTAATGTAAAAAAACATGGGTTTAAACTGTAATAACTCTGGAAATATAAATCTCTCGGCAGTGGGAGTACCCTTATTTTCCTCAATAGGAAAAACCCTACAATATATATATTTTTTCATAAAAAAAGTTTACTGCTCCTTTAATGACTGAAGACTGTTCCTCACTCCAGCTGTCCGGTCCCTCAACCGGATTACAGATCTAAGGGGAGGTGGCCAGAAGGGGAAGGAGGGTGATCCTTTTAGCTTGAATAGCTTTTAAACTACAACACTGTAAGTTATTAAATATGTGCTACATGTTAAAAAAAAGCATAAAGAAGACTTGGAGCTGCAACAAGACCAATAGGTGTTTTATGAATAGATCCCACCTCTGTGATATTTTTCATTCTAAATAGATTACAGGGGTTGCCGTTCCTATCACTTGCAGTCTATGACTCACTCTCTCCCACAGAGTGTATTATATAACACATTGATTACAAAAACACCCATACAATTTTGTGCAGTAATAACTTTTGAATAAAAAACATCCCAGGAGAGGGAATATCCTTGCGTTAATGAGCAGGAAAACCACTAGAACATATTTGTTTCACAGAAATAGTTTACTGCTCATTTACCAAAAATGCAGAATCTGCTGAGAAGTATTTAACCTTTTGATTGTCTGGCATTCTCTCCTTCAGTAATTACCAATTATACCTGCTAAATGGCTACTGTAGGTCTGCAAGCTAAGAACTTAAAATCCATGCTGTGCTTTGAAGCCATGTTTTATAGTGAATAAAATTGATTAGACTGGATATTGCTGGCCATGTTCTTATCTGAATTTCATCTCCCAGAGTATCTGGTTGTGTTAGAAAAATACTGGGGGGCATGTACAAAATAGGAATAAGGCCTATTTAAGTGAAAAAAGCCTTTTTTTTAGAGCAAAATGGGACCTGCACCTGCTTTGTAGCTCTATACCATGGATCATTCATACCTCCAAAATGTCCCTTTTGGGGGGTGGTATTGTCCCTCTGAGGTGAAAATCCCTATTCTCATTCCCTCCCGTGTGTCCCTCATATAGAGGATAAAACTTACATAATGTTTGTTGAAACTTCAATATATGAGTTTATAAATTAGGCTTGCTCAAAATCATTTGTTCAGTGCCACAAACAGGCGGCAGTAGGTCATCAAGTGACCAAATGTGCTCTACCTCTAGTTCTGCCTCTGCGTATAAAATTTAATGAAAAACTCCCCCCATTGTGGCCCTTTCCCCCGTGTGGATGTGTATTCTCTGCCCCCCATAGTGGCCCTTTCCCCCTGTGAGGATGTATATTCTCTGTCCCTTATTGTGGCCCTTTTCTCCTATGGGGAAATACATTATCTGCTTCTCTCTTCCTCACTAGGACTGTCACCCATCTTTAAAGGACAGAAATTTGTGACAACCTGGTCCATTATACATCTGTATCTCAAAAGAGATAAAGGGGTTTGTTCATCAAAGTTGTAAATGTGCACACACTCATTGTTTTTTTTATTCATTAAAGTGTATGGCAAATAAAATTAGACATGCATATGCACACTCAGTTTCCACTGATAATGACTGTGAGCTTTGGGATACAAACGGCTGTTTGGGGTCAATGGGAATTGTAGTCCACAACAGCTGAGACGCAAAAGGCTGGTTCTGGTCAATGGGAATTGTAGCCCTCAACAGATGAAGGTCCAAACACTAACTTTGAATAAGGCAATTTCCTTTGACTAAATGGGTGATTTGTGAAACCATACCCATTGTGGGTTGCATTTTCAAAAGAAAGGTGGAGGAATTTTGGGCCAGATGCATCTTATGGCTGATGTAAAACATTTCCAGTGATTTAACTAGGGTGACCACGTGTCCCGGATTGCCCCAGGACAGTTCCGGATTTTAACTGTGTGTCCCTTGTGCCGGGCAGCCCCCTTCTCGGATGAAACAAAGTCCCTGAATGAAGAATCCAGAGCACAGATTTCTAAACACTAGAAGGAGAACTTCCCATTGTCTACTGTAAAAAACAGTGATATCTCTGCTTGGCTACAAGAAAATGGCTTCCATATAGCACTCTAAATAATAGATAGAACTGAGCCTTAATTCTGACATCAATTGGGAGCTGCAGTGCAATTTAGCGTAATGCTAGTTTAAGGCTTTGGGCTTGATGTACATTTTCCTTGTATCCCACCACAAGCATCACTTTCTGTCACAGAAGTCAACTAGGCAGTTCTCCCTCCATTGTCTATAACTCTGTGGTGCGCTCCTCTCGCTTCAGCGTCCCTGAATGGCAGAACTGAAATGTGGTCACTCTAGATTTAAGCCTTTGAGTGCCTCTGGCACTCAAAGGGTTAAATGGTGTTTTTAACTTCCTAAATACTAGAGACATCTGCAGTGCATTGTGAATCAATGCTTTGGAGTTTTCTCCAGCATTCAAGGTGTAAAAATCCCCTTTTAAATCAATGTTCAGTGTTCCCCTATGGTTCATTTGGGTTACCCTAGAAGTGCTCCACTTTTCCATTGTGCATAAGTCCTGGCTCTGGGGATTCTAAACTAAGATGCAGTTCTGTAATTTCAGTTTTTCCTGCAAATAGTATGAACAACTCATTTGTAATTTGTAAAAATGACAAATCTTTGAATAAACCATGTGTAGGGGTTGACTACCAAATTGCTAAGTTCCTGGCAGACAAAAACATTCTGGGTCAGACCAACTGCACAACTGTGATAAAATACATTCCACTGATTCAAATTAGACTTTTTTACCTATTCAATGCTAGAGAGGTCTCCAACGATTCGCTTTGTAACACTGAGGTTACCGCTTTAGATATTAAAGCGGAACTTTCACCTATTAATAAATCACCATGAAATCATTAAGAATATGGTGACTAGCTGTAAAATACGTCTTACCTATCAATGGGGCAGATTCTAAAGAAATCTTTACTCTTTGGAGACTGACGGCCAGGTTCGTGGAGTCTGTGCGCCTGCGCCATCAGTGCCTTTCAGTTACCATGTGGCACGCTGCAATGCTTTACAGGAGAACGGGACTGATGGCGCAGGCGCTCAGACAAGATGCCTGCACTGTTGCCTGGCTTCCGGTTTCCAAAGGGTAAAGATTTCTTCAGCATCTGCCACCTTTGATAATTAAGACACGTATTTTCAAGCTAGTCGCCATATGCTTAATGATTGCATGGCGACTTGTTAACAGGTGAAAGTTTCACTTTAACAGGATAAAAGCCCAGTTAAATAAATTCTAATTTTGAAAAATGTTCTTGTTTTCTGTGGTGAAGATGATTTGCTCCACAATTGCAGCACTTTTACTTCAGCCTATCTTCTATTTGCTAAGCAACAAAATGCGTTGTGCAGCTGATTTAACGGCTCCGTACCAAGAAACAGCTGTGTACAACTCTCTTGTTTTTAGTAAACAGGAGCCACAGTTTGCCAATGTAAAAAGACTAACAGAATGAACTGCTTGGATACAAGTAGTAATGGTTTAACTATTTGAATCTAAAACAATGTGATAGAGATATCTCTTGCATCGAATTTAACTAGATTGGGTGCTTTCTTGAACCACACCAACATTGACACTTACTTTAACCCTTTGAGTGCCAGCTGGGTATGCAACGCATTGCTTGGCAATGTGTTGCGTACCCCTCTGGCAGTCAAAGGGTTAATTAAGAAAAGTAGAGGAATTCTGAGGAAAACCGGCTGTACTTTAGGGGAGAAATAAAACATTCCCAATGATTTAAATGGCATTTTTAACCCCCTGAATGCTAGAAAGGTTTACAAGGCATTGCAAAGTATTCAAGAGGTTTAAATCACCATTTTAATAAATAGAAATGCTGAGAATGTTTATAGCTTTATATATATTTTTTATGTTATATATTTATATTTTATATATAACAAAGACGTGGCTTCATAGCATACTCAGTTATGATAACTCATGCAACATCTGTACAATCACTTATGAAATGTTTCATAATAAAGGAAATCATTAAAGTTTAAAGTTACATTTTCCTGATGATGACTGAATAATCTAGAAGTAATCAGTAGGGAAAAAAAGCATAAATTCAGCTGACAAGCAAATTGCTTGCTTTGCTGATTGTACTTTTTAAAAATCATATTGCAGCTGATCACATTTACAGTAATGGTGTATGAGAAATAAGACATTTGTTATACCTACTCTGTCTCCACAGGTGAAGGAACGCGCACGCCTTCCAAAGGCATCTATGGCAAATTTGTGTGTGTTCCACATATCAGAAGTCACTTAATGAAGAATTTCTGTGTGTTCCACATATCAGAAGTCACTTAATGAAGTGTTTTGGAGGGTGTGTGCTCCACTCCAGATTTACAGATATGAGGACTCATATAGTGGTGTGGAAGCAGTACTCTTCCTTCTTCGTGGACAGCTACTGGACCACAGCCTGGAAAATTACTGTGGATTTTGCTCTGCTGAACTGTAAGTTCAGCTTCTAGTTGTTTTATTCTGTCTGGGCTCATGTCTGATTGGTTGTGTGTCCTGGTTCTCCTATGCTGGATGCATACTTGCATGTTCCCATTCATACTGACTATCAGAAATACCTCAGGGTAACAGTCATGAATGGCTCTGCATCTCTAGTTTATATCCCTCCCATTCAGGTTCTGCTTACCAAAATAATGGCAGTGGTGGCCAGGGCCGGATTTGTCATTAGGCAAAGTAGGCACCTGCCTACAGGCACACGCCAACGAGGGGCACCTGCCATTTGTATTTTTTTTTTTTTTTAATCCTTTAAAAAAAAAAAAAAAAACTAGCCGCCTCGCTGGCTGCGCCGGCGGCACCCACTCACATTGCCCGCCCCCCCCAGTCTTATACCTGATGGAGCTCCCTCGTCACCTCCTTAGGAATGCAGAGCGCTGGGAGATGACATCATCTCCCAGCCCTCTGCATTCCTGAACAGGAGACCATGTGGGAGCTCCGTCAGGTACAAGACTGTGTCAAAGGAGGCACAGACAGATGACAGATCTCCTACCAGGGAGGTAGGAAATGGACAATGGGAGGGGGTAGGCAATGTGGAGCTAATGGGTGGCAATGTGGAGCTAATGGGGGGGCAAGTTGGAGCCGATGGAGGGCAATGTGGAGATGGTGGGGGCAAGTTGGAACTGATGGGGTGGAGGGCAATGTGGAGCTGATGGGGGGGCATTGTGAGGGCAATGTGGAGCTGATGGGGGGCATTGTGAGGGCAATGTGGAGTTGATGGGGGCAATATGGAGCTGATGGGGGGCATTGTGAGGGCAATGTGGAGCTGATGGGGGCAATATGGAGCTGATGGGGGGCATTGTGAGGGCAATGTGGAGCTGATGGGGGGCAATGTGAGGGCAATATGGAGCTGATGGGGGCAATGTGAGGGCAATGTGGAGCTGATGGGGGGCATTGTGAGGGCAATGTGGAGATAATGGGGGGGGCAACATGGAGATTAGGAGCATTGTGGAGGTATCCAGTGCAGATGGCCCACGGGGGGGGGGGGGGGGGCGCTTCAAATTTCTGTGCCTACAGGCTCCTGAGATGTAAATCCAGCCCTGGTGGTGGCAGCCTACATTCAAGAGTAGGATATAGCAGCCATTCCTTATTTAGATGGTTGGCTTATAAAGGCCTCATCACCAACTCTGCTCTGAACTAGTGATCTCAATGCCGAGTTCCCTGGGCTGGCAAGTCAACTTGTAGAAGTCAAGTCTTAAGCCAGGAAAGAGGATCTTAGGGATGATTTTACATTCCATGGAAGGAAGCAAACAAACAGCAGACAAGAGTGCCCGGATATCTTCGACACGATGTAAGATCCATAGAAAAAAAATACCACAGCTTACTTAGTTTTACTAAATAAATCATCCAGACTCCAGTTGTTTGCAATGTTCCCCTTTAAAGAGGATGACGTTTTAGAGATCCTCTCAATTAAAAAGTGCACGTCAGTTCATCCAAATGAAAAAAGGAATAATGCAGAAAACAAAAGAATATGCAGTTCTGGAGCATACCAACTGCAAAACAGAGGACAAACCAAAATGTACCAAATTTCCATTAACCCTTTGAGTGCCAGAGGGGTATGTAATCCATTGTAAAGCAATGGGTTGTATACCCTTCTGGCACCCAAAGGGTTAAATATAAATGGTTCTTTTAACCGCTTGAATGCTAGATAGACCATTCTAGCATTCAAGGGATTAAAAGCCCCATTTAAATAAATGGAAATTTGCATTCACTTAATATGGTAAAGTTGGTTTGCTCCAGAATTGCTCCTCATTAGAATTCTGCATAAGGTCCATAATGTTTATTTCATTGACAAAGTTCAGTCTGCCATGTAGATATGTTTGCTTGTCACCGCTACAAGGACACTTCTGTCCAACATCTATAAACAACTATGCAAAGCCTTCTGGGATTGATGCACTGCTCTCTGACTTTGAATGATCTGATATAGTGTTCAGAGCCATCAATTAAAGGCTATTCAATGTGTCAATCACAATGACTGCCAATTGGCAGGACTAATCCGATAAAAAAATAGTGCTCGGAGGGACTAAGAGTGCATGTTCAGGCAGGCAGCCAAGTGTGTTAGCGAATGGAACGTGGTTGGATAAGAATAAAGAGTATTGGGTGTGGAGAGAGAGAGAAATTAAGAGATAAAAGAAGATGGGCAGAAACATGGAGGCAAGGAACTGCAGTAATTCTAAGGCAAACTGATTGCATCATAGGGGACAAATAAAAATGTTTATTGATAGAAATGAGTCTTTTAACCCCTTGAATGGTAGAGAGGTCTCCAAAGCATTGCTTCGCAATTAGTTGAGACATCTCTAGCACTCAAGGGGTTAAAAATCCCTATTTAAAGCAACACAAACACCTAATAATGAATTGGGTTATTAACATTTAAAGGGATAGTAATATTTCAAAAAACAGCAGCTCCAGTTAATCTACATAGTATTTGGGCCATGGCGAGTGTTATTTCAATACTGTCAGAGTTGTAGTAGAATAGTAATTGAATGATAAAGTTCCCCCTCCTGCCCCTTTTACCTAGTGTAAGCTCATCCCCTCACATGTGGAATCTGGTCCACAGACCAGACAGCTCACAGCAAGGGACAATCTTCTTACTGTGAGAACAATGAAAGCCCTGCCCCCATTGACAGCTTTGTCAGGTTTTTCTCTTATGTTAATTGAAGATTGTTTCATAGTATTTGGGAAATGGAGAGTGTTATTTCAGTACTGTCAGAGTTGTAGTTCAAGAGTAATTGAATGATAAAGTATCCCCCTACCGCCCCTTTTACTGATGTAACAGTGCTCAGCTCAGAGCAGCAGGGTGATGTCCAAATGTCTGAATAAGGACATTTTCCTTGTGGCTAAAAAACAAGTTTATGATTATATTTTAGGGATCTAACAAATGAATTAAAGTGGACGTATCATCTTGAATTTTATTTACATATTTGAAAACAAAACTTCCTATGTGTCATGTTAAACAAAAGTCCAGCACACGGATAGTTAAGAGATTTCCCAGTTTTAGTTCTGGAAAAAGTAAAAGTGAAAATTTCCTGGTACAGCACAGAGCTTCATTAGTATCTAAAACGTCACTGAAAGCCTTCAATAGCATTGGAAACATTGCTGGTACTTTACAGGTACCAAAATCAGCATAAATTAGCATATGGTAACAAGTGTGAATATCTCCTTTACTGGATGTTTGCTGGCCTGGGAGACATGACTCACAGACAGTGTTTAATGTACTTTTCAAATATGCAAACTTGAATTAAGGTGACATTTACAGATACTAGCTGTACGTACATAGTCATACCTGGGAACATTATCATCCATGGCCCTGGAGAAATACACAAAGCTGGAGATGGGCGTGCCCAAATGATGCTATTTGTGTCAAAATGTGGGAGGGGCTTAACTGACAGAGTTGGAGGGCTAAGAGGTGGGATTTATTTGAGTGCCAGTGAGGTGTCTAGTGCATTGCAGCACAATGCATTGCATGCCTTTCCGGCACTCAAAGGGTTAAATGGGTGTGGAGTTGAAGGAACAGGGTGAGTGGGCAAAACAGGCGGTAGGTGGTGGTTACCACTGAACTCAGAAAGTCAGAGTATCAGCCTCAGTGTATCTGTCCCCACAGACAGGTAACTCTTTCTGAAAACCAGAGTCTCCGGAGAGTTCTCAGGTATGCACATGATATTTAAAGTCATATCATATTTTACTTTGTGGGTGTTAGTTTTCTTTGAAATCATTAGGAATTTTGGGTCTGTTTACTTTTCCTTTATTGAACAGTTGATTTGCTCCAGAATAACTGCACTAACTTTTACTACATTAGCCTCAGGAAAAATTGGGGGAAAGACACTGGATTTCAGGGGGATGTGTATAGTAAGGAGAAAATACAGAAGAAAAAAAATTAGACACTGGAGACAAATAAATAGTTAGAAGTTACTTGCTGGCAGGTTCTGGAATCCATATGGGAGGGTATAAACTAAACCCAGTTTTTAATTTTAAAGGGATAGTAATGTCCCACAAAAAATATTTTTCAAATTGTAGTCCTTAAAAAATTGAGCACAACAACAAAAAAAAATGTCTCTCTCAAACCACTATGATTTGAGAGATACAGGCATTTAAACTTTGTGATTTCCTGCTGTCAGCTGTAAAGTTGTAAGCAGGAGATCCGTGTCAGCCGACGCCTCCGTTTTGGCCGGCACGGATCTCCTGCTGACAGCTTTACAGCTGACAGCAGGAAATCACAAATTTAAATGCCTGTATCTTTCAAACCATAGCAGTTTGAGAAATACGTTTTTTTGTGTTGTGCTCAACTTTTTAAGGACTACAATTTGAAAAATATTTTTTGTGGGACATTACTATCCCTTTAAAGTAGTCATTCAATACAATAGCTTTTTGGACAGCTGGGGGATGAATTTCATTCATAATTGGGTTGGCCATGTCTCACTCAGGCCCTCTTGTGGTCACCCTGGTGGTAACTATATTATTGTAGCTTTTACAGGAAGTCAATTGGATTGCACAGTTACAGAGCTAAAAAATGTAATTATGGAGCCATATGCAAGAAGTCAACTGTGGCCAATTCTGGGCCAAACCATAGGAATCAAATAAAAATGTCTGAAATTCTCACTGATTTAAAATTGGTGTTTAAACAATTGAATGCAAAGCAATGGATCCGAGACCTCTCTAGCATTCAAGGGGTTAAAAGCTCAATTTAACCCTTTGAGTGCCAGAGAGGTATCCAGTGCTTTGCATTGCAATATGTTGGATGCCTCTCCGGCACTCAGATGGTTAAAGGTGGACTGTGCCTTTGAAACAAGTGGCTCCATTTGTTTATCAGAAAGACTTATGTAATGCCTTGGCAGGTATCATCCATACAGCAGTCAGTTATATTTGTTTACTGCTTTTTGCATTTGAACCCTGCTGTAGCTTGTATATGAACAAGGACATTTTACTACTATGAATAATTTCTTGTGACCAATTAGATTGGTGGGAGGGACTCTCTCTCCACAATGTGCATACCTGGGAACTCTGACTTGTGGGCTACCTGGAGGGGAGTCCTGTGGTGCACTGGGGGGAGATAAATGATGCAATTTGCGGCAAAATGGGGGTAGGGTTTAATATACAAAGTAGGAGGAATAGGCTGGGGAAGGATGAGAAGTGGGCAGGGGAGTGGCAGGAACAGACTGGGAAGGAGCAGAAGTGGGAGGAGTTTGATTTAAAACTCCCCACATCCAGAGAATCAGCCTCTACCTCGGAGAACCAGTTATCAGCAGCCAGCTATGGCGATATGTTGGAAATCTCTCTAGCATTCAAGGGGTTAAAAGTCCCATTTAAATCAATGGGAATTTGTAGAATATATATTTTAACTCTGCGATGCCTGTCCCCTGTTTAGCTTGATGCAAAAACAGTAACTTAAACCCCCAGAAAGCTGTCTCCTCTGTGTCTCTTTCACTATCAAGTGGTGGTTTCTAAGCAAATACTGATATTGGAAGTGAGAAGCTCTTGAAGGCTCTAAACATTTGAGTTTAAATTGCAGAATACCAGAGTCCCGAGCTGAAATCACTCATCAATGTAATACAAGAAGAGCACAGATTCATTTTGATGATGCAAATGTGAAAAGCCACTTCAATTTCATACTGTTTTTTTCTTCGTACTTTCTTATCTCTTTTTCTTGCTGTCCTCTTTAATCACCCTCTCGTTCTTGTTTGTACTGCCTGCGTCTGCTGATGACAGGGGAGTCTGCTTGTGATGGACAGTTTAAAGAGATGCAATAAACAGATGCAGGAGTATTTGGGTCATGCCTGGTGAAGGAACGTGAGCCGGAATATCAAACTGTTGATTCACACTGAACCAAATCTGACTGAGGAGGACTAGGAAAAAAGAGCACAGGAACCTAACAGCATGGCAGCTATAATTTCTACACTGTCATTAGAAGTGGATTTGTGTGGGTATGTGTAGATATCAGACTCATCTTTTTTATTTGGTGGCTCTGAGCAATCCATGGGTTCCCTGAAGAAGTACGAAGGATTAGGTGGAACAAAATGAAATGGGAACCACACCCATAGCTGGGAACTCTCCAGATTTGCCCCTGAGACTCTGGTTTCTGTAGCTGATTACCGGATCTCCGGGGCAGAGGCTGATTGCCCGGATGTGGGGAGTTTCTAACTAAACTCTGCCCACTTCTGTTCCTTCCCAGTCTGTTCCTCCTGCTTCCTGCCTACATCTCCTCCTTCCCCAGGACTGTAAAGTCCTGTTCCCCCACTCATCATTAAGCTCCTCCCCTTTTTTGCTGCTCTTCACGTCATTTATCTCCTCCCCCCCAGCAGCACTACAGAACTCCCCTCCTGGGAGTCCACACACAAAGTTCCCAGGTATGACCATACCTGGAGATATAGTTGAAGTCATAAAAACATGGAAAAATGCTATAATATAATATAATCTATAGTTAAAATAATTCAAATTATAATGAGTAAAATGTATAAACTATCCCAAAAGCTTCACATCAAGAAACATACTGGACTCCATCTTGTCAGTCATAACTTACATTTGGTCACATTCCAATCAAAGCATAAACAAGGACACACGAAAGGCAAGATGTGTACAATGTGAAGGAGAGCATTTCTGTGGTAAACCAACTGCACCATAGCAGAAAAAAAAAACATTCCCATTGATGTAATGCTTTGGAGACCTCTCTAACATTCAAGGGATTCCAGAGTTATTTCAGTTAAATTATTGTTTTTGTTTACATTAACAGTCTAGAAGACAGATTTCAAATGCAATGCATTCCATTGGATTGTTCTCCATAGAATGTGATAATGCCACTGAGTAACTTCCTGTAATTATGAATTTTCTGGAAGTAAGCTCCGTGGATATTTGTTTCTAGACTATGACAGATTTGAACTGTTATAACTTTTAAATAAAATAATTGATAGCAGTGAGAGTACCCATGTTTTACTCAGGAGGAAATGCCCTATAACATAATTTTTCATTAAAAAGTTGACTGCTCCTTTAAGTTAGTGGTACCAACCAGCTTTCAGATGCATTTGATTGGATTAATTTGGTTCAATAAGATGTGAACAACAAAATTTCAGTCTTAATGCCGCTTGCACAAGGGGAGGAAATGGGGCAGTCTATGGGCACTTCTGGGTGTTACTTTCCTCTAAGCCCAATGCTTTATAATGTGTTTACTACTAATACAAAAACAAATATACTGCATATACAATAAATGTAAAACTACTTGGGGAATCCTTATTAGAGAAGATCCAGAGGTGTAACTAGAAGCTACCGGGCCCTGGTGCAAAAATTGCCATGGACCCCCCCCCCGATCATATTGCTCCCCCCATTGTCCACCTCCACTGTCCATCTCCACATTGCCCCCAATAACCATATAGCCCCCACGTTGCCCCCAATATCCACATTGCCTCTAATCTCTACATTGCCCCCACATTACCTCCACATTGCCCCTAATCTCCACATTGCCCCCAAATTGCCTTCACATTGCCGCCAATATCCACATTTTCCCCACATTTCCTCCACATTGCCCCAAATGCCTCCACGTTGCCCCCAATTTCCACATTGCCCCCAAATTGCCTCCATATTGCCTCCACATTTCCCCCCAATATCCATATTGCCCCCAGATTGCCTCAACATTGCCCCCAAAATTGCCTCCACATTGACACCCCCCCCCCAGTGTCCATCTCCTACTTCCCTGGTGGTCCAAGGGGGATGGCAGGATAGGTGTGTGCCTCCTTCTGCACAAACCTCAAAAGCTGGTGCTCCCGAGCGGTCCTCTCTTCAATAATGCAGAGCACTGGGAAATGATGTCATCTCCCAGCGCTCTGCATTAGTAGAGTGCCCACGAGGGAGCTCAGCAGCTAGAGGTCTGTGCCGAAGAAGGCACAGACCTCAGCTTGCTTCTTGCTGGCGCCAGGCGGTAGTGTTAGGAGCACTGATAGACAACATGCTACTGCAAGAGCTAATAGGGTAGTGTCCTATATAAATGGTGCATAGATGCATGGGATAGCTATATTATTCTACCTCTATATAAATCCTTGGTAAGGCCTCATCTAGAAAATGGAATACAGTTTTGGACATAGGTTCTTAAAAAAGTCATTACTGAACTGGAAAAAATGACATGCAAAACAAATTATAAAGGGATTGGAGAGACCAGACAATCTGGGACTGTTTACGTTAGGGAAGAGACGTGTAAGAGGTGATATGATTACCATTTACAGATATATTCAAGGTCAATACAAAGAACTCTGTAAGGAGCTATTTACTCATGGAGCTGAGCAAAAAACAAGATGTTGTCCATGAAGGAAAGAGGTTTTCAACTAAAAGGGTAGCACATTTTTTTTTTAAAGTAAGGGCAGTAAAGGTATGGAAGTCTTTGCCTCGGAAGTCAGAATGCTTTGTTTCCAGATGCTATAGCTGCTTTCAAAAACATAATGGATACCATTCTAGAGCAAAACAATATTGAGAATTATGACAGCTGGTTTCACAGTAGATAGGATGTGGACCCAGGGAAATATCTGACTGCCATTTTGAATCAGGAAGGATTTTTTTTTACCTACTTGGGGAGTAACTGGAAAAGACTTGAATAGGGTTTTTTTTTGTCTTCCTTTGAATCAACAAGGGTGATATGGCACAGGCTGAACTTGATGGACGCATGTCTTTTTTCAGTCTCATCAACGCTGGCTGGCATTAAAGTCCTAACAATGGTGGGAATTGGCTACTGGTATACACTAAAGAGATTATATAATGTAGTGTATTACGTGAAGTGCAGTCATTGGTGTTAGAGGCTGATGCCAGGGACCTACACTGGAAAAATGTACATTCATAAAACTGTTAGAGACCAAAAGAGTTAAAGAGATTGATTCTTAGGATTGTTAGAGATGTTCTTTGAAATTAAAGGACTCCATGAAATAAAAATATTCAGAACCACTGTTCAAGCCAAAAATGCTCTTGAGAATAAATCGTCATTTGTGTTTTACGTCTAGTTGCCACTCAGCAGTTTCATGTTTTAGCTCTCTGTTTTCAGTAGGAGAAATGTCCCTGTACATATCAGATTACCCCCTCCCAAAATGTTATTTAGTTCTGAAATGAGGCAAGTACCCCCTGTACCATGGAGATCAATGGGGGGGGGGGGGCAAGGAGGGTACTACCCCCACTTGTTCCCTCCATATAAACATAGGGGCTGGTGGGCTGGCCTGGGGGGGTCATATTGTGGCTTTGCCCACCCCCAGAAAAATGTCTGTGAACGACCATGCTCTGCATGACAATATTAGTCAACCAAAGAGGTATATTTGGCTTCTTTTTTTAATAAGCTTTGTACACGAATACATCCTATTTTTTGTTAGCTAGAAACACAGCCAATATTTCTTTAATCCGATGTTAAAGGGATAGTAATGTTTCATAATAAAAGCAGCTGTAATTAATCATCATAGTATTTGGGCCTTGGAGAGTGTTATTTCAATACTGTCAGAGTTGTAGTTCAAGAGTAACTGAATGATAAAGTATCCTCCGCCCGCCCCTTTTACTGATCTAACCCTGCTCACCTCAGAGCAGCAGGGAGTGTCCAGGTAGATTGCCGAGAAGGACAATCTTCAATTAAGATAAGGGAAAAAGCTGAAGAAACCTGTCAAGGGGGGCAGGGTTTTCATTGTTCTCACAGTAGAATATTGACCCTTGATGTGAGCTGTCTGGTCTATGGACTGGATTCCACATCTGAGGAGTGGGGGGTTTACACTAGGTAAAAGGGGTGGGAGGGGGAAACTTTATCGTTCAATTACTCTTGAAATACAACTCTCATAGTACTGAAATAACACTCTCTATGGCTCAATTGCTATGAAGATTAATTGGTGCTGCTGTTTTTGTGAAACATTACTATCACTTTAATGGATGAAAATTGATGGTAACATATGAAAAAACTGATGCCTCCCCTCCGTAATAGATTTTAACTCCAGTTCTCAAACATACCTTTCACATCTGAACAAAGGTTTTTAGAAGTGTAAAATTATATTATAGAAGCAGCAAACCTTTTAATGAAAAACTTATATTGTAGGGATTCTCCTGATGAGTAAAGCAGTGGTACAGCCACTGCTGAGAAAAGCAAATGATTACAGTGTAAACTCAGATTTCAAATAGTTATTTGCATTCTGTGGAGGTAGGTGAGTAACCAACAAATAGTTGCAATATGGAATATGACAGAATATGCTGTGTGTGTGAATTTTCAGGAAGTAATCACACTGTCACTCACTTCCTTCTCGTTATAACTTTTGAATAAAACATTTGAATGAAGAGGGAGTACCCTATTTTACTCAGCAGGAAAAGCCCTATAACATATAGATTTTCGTAAAATGTGATTGCTCCTTTAAAGGGTATTTTGCCATGATAAATAATAGATAGTTTATTATTCAGAACTGTCTTCTTGCACATCAGAGGAACTGTGTTCAGTGGAAACATAGGGCCATGTTCATCAAGACTAAATGGTGCAGTTCCAGACCAAACCAATTTTACCACAGGGCTGAAATGGAAGTTCTGTAAATTACCATTAATTTAAATGGGACTTTTAACTTCTTGAATGTTAGAGGTATACAATGAATTGCTTAGCAATGAGTTGGAGACCTCACTAGCAATGAAGAGGTTAAAATCCCATTTAAATCAATAGGAATTTTCATTTCACCTCAAGAGCATTTGGCTTCCACCAGAATTGCACCTCTTCAGCTTGGTGAATAAGGCCCTTCACACAGTACTAAACTAGTTTGATTTTATTGGTGGTAGGTCCACTAGACTTCTGTCTAAATGGATCTGAATTGCTTTATGAAACTTGCTTCCTGTCTCCCAAAGGGTAATATTATAACATAAAGGCCAAAAGCTGAACTTGTTTCCTACCCGTTCCCATTTTCTTTCTTGGTTAAGAAGGATGATAACCAATTTTGGATGCATCTGATAGCCATCCTCACTGAATGAGAGATTCCGACCTTCAAAAGTGACATTGATCAAGTACCTGAAAAGAAGATGAAAATAACATAAATACAGGGCACTTGGGTTAGTTCTGGAGATTTGTATGAAACAAGGTAAGATGAGTATTAGTTGCTTTTGTCAAAACTGGTAACTGTGAGGCCTGTATTTTGATCTCATGACTTTGTGTCTGTCCAACTTCCTATCCGTCTATTCTAACATTATGTTCTAGTAAAAAACATTTAAATGTGTTTAAAGTGGACCTGTCACTATAAAACAAGTTTTGTTAATTTTAATTGTAATTAATTTGCCTTATGTGTTGAGCTAGCTACTTTTCTGTAAAACAAAATGGCTTTGAAAAATTCACCTTTATCATGTAATGGTAGTGTGGCACTTTATGCTCATTAACAGCACAACATGCTAACTAGTTGTGCTCGAGGATGAACTTAGTTCTTACTGTGCTATTAGAAATTACCCCAATCTGAGGGCTTTGCCTAGACTCATTCATATAGCAGTGTGTGTAGTATATTTTCCCAGTACATAAACTAATTAGCATAAAGTGCCACCAACATATACATATTAATTTTATCAAAAATTATTTGTATTACAAAGAAATGGCTAGTACATATAGAATGTTTTTCATTCTCGTTAAATTAACTTACAGTATAAGTGAAAGGTCATTTTTAACTTGTATGATATTTAAAGGGATAGTAATGGTTAAAATTAAGTTTATTTAATATTGTAGCCATTAAAAAATATTAACAATGATATAAGTCTTATCTCTCAAACCTTTATGTTTTGAGAGATATACATCACTAAAGTTACCTCATGAGAGAAGTCGGCGCTCTAGCTGACAGTTGCAGAACCGCTCATTTGACCGGATGAAGGCTCTTCAGCAGAGCCAAAATCGCGTTATCTAAACATAAATTTTACACTGGAACGGTCTACAAAGTGTGCCTGGTTTGCATCATCTGTTTCGTTATAACCAATCCAGATGTGTGCTGTCTCTGTGCTGCAACCAGGGATGTCCCAGGCTGAGTACTTTCATATTATTATAAGTTATATAGCAAATGCAGCATTACTAACATAACAGATCGATTGTATGCACCATAAGAAAGAATTGCAGAGTTCTGGAATTTTAATCATTACTATCCCTTTAAGATGATTCCTGAGGTAAAAAGGAGGTAGCACTGCAAGGAAAAAACAGTAGTAAAGTGGCAAATATCACTATATAACAAAATCAATATAACAATAACAATATAACAAAAAAAAGAAAGTCACATATTTGTAGTTGTAACTGATCTGACTCCCATTCTTATGCATGCCACAAATCCATATTTACATTGTTATACTCTGATGTTCCTGTTTTCTCCAGATTGTTGAAACAGAAGGAGACGTACGCTCCGGAAAGGGAAAGGGCCACTGCTCAACCTACTGTATTCCCCACTCAGAGCCAATGACGCTGATGAACCAAGAGAAACTGGAGCAAACCAACTACATCACAAGACAAATATTCCCCAAATCCCCAGTGACTTAAATTGGACTTTTATCTCCTTCAATGCAGCGGAGACCTCTCTGGTATCCAAGGATTCACTGCCATAGTTAAATCATAAGGGATTTTTATTTGTCCTCTGTGGTGCAGATGGTGTGTCCCAGGATTGCTCCAGTTCTTCCTGATGTATTATCCTCAGCTTTACCCAGTGGCGTAACAATAGGGGTCGCAGCGGTCGCACCTGCCACTGGGCACGTCACTCCACGGGCCTGGCCGCCCCTGCGTCCCCCTCGCCCGCAGCAGTCGCTCAGCTGATCTCCCATTTGTCGCGCCGCTCTAGTAATACAGAGCGCTGGGAGATGACATCATCTCCCAGCCTCTGCATTACTAGAGCGGCACGCGGGAGCTTCAGTTCTTGAGATCTGTGCCGAAGGAGGCACAGATCTGTCAAGACACTCCACTAGACCACCAGGGACTGGAGGTAGGGGCAATGTGGAGATAAAGGGGAAATGTGGAGATGAAGGGGCAATGTGAAGATGGGGGCATTGTGGAAGGGGAAATGTGGAGATGGGGGCATTGTGGAAGGGGCATTGTGGAGATGAAGGGGGCATTGTGGTAAGGGGCATTGTGGAGATGAAGGGGGGGCATTGTGGAGATGAAGGGGGCATTGTGGAAGGGGCAATGTGGAGATGAAGAGGGGCATTGTGGAGATGAAGAGGGGCATTGTGGAAGGGGCAATGTGGAGATGAAGGGGGCATTGTGGAAGGGGCAGTGTGGAGATGAAGGGGGCATTGTGGAAGGGGCAATGTGGATGAGGGGGCCAATGTGGTCGGGGGGGCCCATGGCAATTCTTGGACCAGGGCCCAGTGGCTTCTAGTTATGCCTCTGGTGTTACCTCTATGCCAGGGAGAGGCAGCCTGCAGTCTTCCAGCTGTTGGTGGGCTTCATAATTCCTGTCATCCAGGATCGGATGCTCCAGAATGTCAACTCCTCGGCGTTTTACATAAGGCCTGTGTGTGGTTAAATTCCATGTTTGCCAATCAACCTTTTCTTTTGACCACAGTTTCTCCAGTACTAAGAAATTATCCTACTGTTACTGTGCCACTTACCTACACTATTATAAAGGGTTATGTCTGTATATTATGTAGCTGTATAGTATCAGAGTCTATTCCTCCCAGTCTAAGATTCCTACAAATCCTTCTCCTAAGAGCACTTACAGGGCAACATGCACAGGGAAAGAACAATTCTGGAGCAAATCAGCAGGACCGTAGGGGACAAATGAGAAGGCTGATTGATTTAAATGTGACTTTTAACTACTAGAATATAAGGTGTTCTCCACTGCATTGCAAAGCCCCACTTACACCAATGGGAATTTGGGGAGTTTTTATGTATCCATAATGGTGTAGTTGGTTTGCCCCAGAATTGCTCCAATTTTCTTCTATACCTATGGCCCATATTTATAAAAGGCGTTATTCTGGAGTAAACCAACTGCACCATAGGGGACAAATAAAAATCCCCGTTAGATTAAGTTGGTCTTCTAACCCCTTGAATGCTAGATATATCTCCAATGCATTGGCCTTTGCTATTGATATGCAACATGATAAATTATATAGAGAACATACAAGATTTAACACTGGTAGAGAAGGGAATGGTTAATCACACATTTCCATGCTTGCACAAAGAGCCTGGGTCCTCATAATACCCCTCTGGGTCCTCATAATACTCCTCTGAATCCTCATAATACCCCTCTGGGTCCTCACAATACCCCTCTGGGTCCTCATAATACTCCTCTGAGTCCTCATAATACTCCTCTGGGTCCTCACAATACCCCTCTGGGTCCTCATAATACTCCTCTGAGTCCTCATAATACTCCTCTGGGTCCTCACAGTACCCCTCTGGGTCCTCATAATACACCTCAGGGTCCTCATAATACCCATCTGGGTCCTCATAATACCCATCTGGGTCCTCATAATACCCATCTGGGTCCTCATAATACCCATCTGGGTCCTCATAATACCCATCTGGGTCCTCATAATACCCATCTGGGTCCTCATAATACCCATCTGGATCCTCACAATACTCCTCTGGGTCCTCATAATACCCATCTGGGTCCCCATAATACCCATCTGGATCCTCGCAATACTCCTCTGGGTGCTCACAATACCCATCTGGGTCCTCATAATACCCATCTGGGTCCTACAATACCCCTCTGAGTCCTCAAAATACCCCTCTGGGTCCTCATAATACTCCTCTGAGTCCTCATAATACTCCTCTGGGTCCTCACAATACCCCTCTGGGTCCTCATAATACTCCTCTGAGTCCTCATAATACTCCTCTGGGTCCTCACAGTACCCCTCTGGGTCCTCATAATACACCTCAGGGTCCTCATAATACCCATCTGGGTCCTCATAATACCCATCTGGGTCCTCATAATACCCATCTGGGTCCTCATAATACCCATCTGGGTCCTCATAATACCCATCTGGGTCCTCATAATACCCATCTGGGTCCTCATAATACCCATCTGGATCCTCACAATACTCCTCTGGGTCCTCATAATACCCATCTGGGTCCCCATAATACCCATCTGGATCCTCGCAATACTCCTCTGGGTGCTCACAATACCCATCTGGGTCCTCATAATACCCATCTGGGTCCTACAATACCCCTCTGAGTCCTCAAAATATCCCTCTGGGTCCTCACAATACCCCTCTGGGTCCTCATAATACCCCTCTGGGTCCTCACACTACCCCTCTGGGTCCTCACACTACCCCTCAGGGTCCTCATAATACACCTCAGGGTCCTCATAATGTTCCTCTGGGTCCTCATAATACCCCTCTGGGTCCTCATAATATTCCTTTGGGTCCTCACAATGCCCCTTTGGGTTCTCATAATACTTCTCTGGGTCTTCACAACACCCCTCTGGGTCTTCATAATAAACCTCAGGGTCCTCACAATACCCCTCTGGATCCTCATAATATTCCTCTGGGTCCTCACAATACCCTTCTGGGTCCTCATAATACACCTCAGGGTCCTCACAATACCCCTCTGGCACTCTAAGGGTTAGAACAAGCAAATGCATTGAATATGCATTGCATACCCCTATGGCACCCAAAGGTTTATCAACAAGGAAACACAGGAAGCTGCCCAGTGCCCAATGAAGGGAGGTCACCCCCCACACCCCAGTTATATTTACATTGCAGTATAAATCATTTTCCATCAGCCATTGTCTTTTAGCTGCTGTTGGACTACATCCCCCATCATCCTCGGATTCGTTGTGCCTTCCAATTGTTGTTGGACAGCAACTCCCATCATGTTCTGCCATACAATGTCATTCAGCTGATGTTGGACTACAACTCCCATCTTCCTCCTCTTTCCCACACCTCATGTATTTTGTCACTACACTATGGGCTCTATGTTAAAAAAGTGGAGTAACTCCGGAGCAAACCAACTGCATTACAGGGGATATATACAAATGCCCATTGGTTTAAATGGGACTTTTAAACCCTTGAATGGAGGAAAGGTCTCTGGCACTCAAGAGGATACAACCCCATTTAAATTAATGGACATTTGGGGATTTCTTTTGAAAGATAACCTATGGTGCACTTGTATTGATATCTTTGTGGCCATCCAAAGGTAGGCAGAGAGGCTACTTGACTCCGATAGGACCTTCCTCCTTCTCCCCCTTCATCTGGGAATTGGTGGGATTAGAAGCAGCTGCATTTCTTAGGGATAGGGATAGGGGGCCCTTGGCACATAGGGTTAACAGGTAAAGTCAGTCAGTTATTGGGTTAACATTTAAGAATAAGATTCTATTAAAATTTGTATACAGAGGGCTTCTATAAGGGCTCGGTCCCTGTAAAAGAGGAGGGACAATAACAAGCAGCATGGTTGATGGTCCTGCCCGTTGTGCTGGAAGTTGAGGCTTGGTTGAGTGCACGCAGCAGTTAGTTTTTAAGGTTACAATATGTAGCAGTCAAGGGCTCCTAGGTGGACAGGTTAGCAAGTAAAATGATTAAGTTCTGTTAATGCGTGTTAATGTTTCCCATCATATTCAATGCATGGAGGTGGTGTTGGGGAGGTTGTTAGTATCTGGTAGGATACAAAAAGGTTATTGTTACATTGATGTACGTATTTATGTCTTTAACCTGTTTCCCTTTCTGTATTAATAAATTACGTGGCCTTGCAATATCAATGTCATGCTTCTTACGTCTTTATTTGAGGAATGGGCTAGGGTGGTGTTGGGGTATGAGCTTATGGATACTACTATCGTTATGCTACATAATTGCTCCTCTGCAGCTTTTGATCGAAGGGCCCCAATACACAGACACAAATAGTTTTAGCCACTAAAAACAGGGTTTAATTGATATATTATAATAAAGCAATCAAGTGTACAAAAACAATTATTGCGGAAATATATAATGTATTGAGGTAGATTTGCATTTTACATTTACATTTGCACACAATTACCCCTTTATTGCTAGACTACAGCCATACCTAAAGTGCTGTGTTCATCCTATAAGAGGTTAACAATTTAAACAGTATAATTTCAGAAGCATAAAGGATAGTGTTACTATGGAAACATCTTCCCACGGAGGGCGAGATGCAGTATGTAGGAAGAAGAGAGGAGTGAAGATGCAGGAATGATGCCCAGAGATGTCACAGTCCAGTGATCAAACAAAAACATTTCACAGGTTCGGAGCCATTAAAAAATTATTTGTAATGGAAAAAATTTAATTCCAAAAACAGAAATTCCATTGAACTCCACAAAGCCATTAAAATAGGAGTGAGTGGGAAGGCCTTAATGTGATGCAGAGAAGAGTCCAATAGTGTCATCATCTGTTCATCATGTGACCTCTCCCTAACACTGCCCATTAACCCTCATCATATCACACATAAACAGAGTAATAGTCACTGGTAGGCAGTAATAACAGAGAACCTCACTAGAAAGATGTCTCACGATTAAATTAAATGCCATTTACTGGAATTAACCCTTTGAGTGCCAGAGAGGTATATATTTAAAATAAAGGTGGAGTTATTTGGGGGTAAGCCAGCTGTACTATAGGGGGAAAACTGAAATTACCCATGGATTTAAATTGGGCTTTTAACCCCTTGGGTGCTAGATGTGCCTCCAATGCATTGCATTGCAATGCGTTTGGAGACCTCACTAGCATTCGATAAGTAAAAAGTCCCGTTTAACCCTTTGAGAGCCAGAGAGGTATTTCTCTGGCCCTTGAAGGATTAAATGTATGAGATTTAAGAAGCCTCATTTAAATCAAAGGGAATTTTCACTTCCCTCCTATGGCTCTGTTTTCTTGCTGCAGAATTGCATCTGTTCAGCTTGATTAATAATATTTTGGGAAGCATTTATAAAGCAATCGTTACTCAATGAAAGACAGTCTCACTGGGACGAATATACGCCAGTGATTCTAAGCTAATTCAGGCATTTGAATCACTAAGTCCCTATGCCTGCCCATAAACAATTTACTAAGCTATGCATGCCAAAATCTCAAGGGAAGGGCAATGAGGCAATCTGTCAGCTCCAAGATCGATGCTTGGATGCCATCACTGTCAGTTTTCCAGAGCATTCCATGGGGCAAGAAGACAGCTATTTCTGGCATTAAATTCTAACACTGCTGGAGTGTGTGTATGTCAGTGTACCCTGTAGTACATACTCTTTATTGCTGCTGCAGCATGTGGCTGCCCTGGTATCCCCATACATACATACATACATCCCTCTGTTACTGAATATGTATCATCCATGGCAGACAAGACAAATTTAAGTATCACAGCATCAAGCGTAACCATTTAATAAACAGACAGGTGTGCAGCACATTGCTTAGCAATGGTCAGTAAAGGGTTAAAGGAATTAAAACCATGCAGTGACATATACATTATAGGGCTGTTCCTTCTATATAAAATAAGGGTACACTGACTGCTGGAAGATACTTTATTCAGAAATTATAACAGTTCAAGATTATTCCTGTCTACTTCAGTGTTTGGTGAGCTATACAGTTGATCCAGCAACATTTTCCATTGGGGCGAATTAATAAACACCACCTAGTGGTCACTTTGTATACTTTTTGTAATTAAAAAGAAACAAGAGATGGAAAAAAGGTTGAGCTGTTATAACTTTTGAAGGAATTATCTCCCAGCAGAGGGAGTATACTTGTTTTAGTTCAACAAAAAAATCTGTACACAGTACTACTGTAAACGTCTTGTCACTGGTCTGTCTCTCAACCCCATATATTTCAGTCCATACAGAATGTTGCAGCACTAGTTAGCTTCCTCTCACAGAGCTTTGCCTCTGCCCCCTCTTCCCCCAGCCTCTCTAATGGCTGCTCATCAAACTCTATATATCATACAATATCCTGATTCTTTCCTTCAGGGCCCTCCCCTTCTCTGCCCCTTCCTACATCTCCACTCTGATCTCCTTCTACACCCCATCTCTTCCCTCATGATCAGCCAAGGACACTCTCCTCACACTAAAATAACAGCTCTTCAATGAAGCTTCAACAAACTAAATGGCACTGCCACTATTCATGCATATAAGGCACTTATAATTTATGTTTAACCCTAACCGAACCAGAACTCCAGCCCTATATTCCACACTTAACCTTTATGTTCTCTGTATGTCTCCCTAATTATTTCTAATGACTTAAAGGTAGGCAGGCAATGTAATAAAGCAGTGGAGAATGCAAGCAGGGTACTGGGTTGTATATCTAGGGGCATTAGTAGCAGGAAAAGTGAAGTGTTCATGCCACTCTACAGATCTCTACTTAGACCTCACCTAGAGTATTGTGTACAGTACTGGAGACCCGATCTCTAGAAGGATATGGATACTCTAGAGAAAATTCAGAGAAGGGCTACTAAAATGGTGACTGGTTTACAGGAAAAGACATATCAGGATAGACTAAAGCATCTGAACATGTATAGCTTGGAGGAGAGAAGAGAGAGAGGGGATATGATTGAAACATTCAAATACATGAAGGGATTCAACAAAGTGCAGGATGGAAGTATATTTCAAAGGAGTAAAATGTTAGGACAAGAGGCCATAGTCTAAAACTAGAGGGACACAGGTTTAGACGTAATGTAAGAAAGTTTTACTTCATTGAGAGGGTAGTAGATAAGTGGAATAGCCTACCAGCAAAAGTGGCAGAAGTTAATACAGTGACAGAATTTAAGCATGCATGGGATGCTGTCCTTAACGTAAGAAAAGACCAAGGACCAGAAAACGCTTGAGGTTTTTACAGTAGGAAAATGGGCAGACTAGAAGGGCCGAATGGTTCTTATCTGCCATCAAATTCTATGTTTCTATATTAATTAATTATATATACTGTATATATTTGTTCATAAGAAAACCTTACTATACCTGTAATCAATCCAATGCATATGTATCACAGGAAAAAAAAAAACAACCAGCTATACGTGTAATGAGTGAACCATTTAACCACCCCTCTCTTCCTTAAGGGGTTAAAACAGATATGTAATTATGACAAAGGCCTCATTATGAGGCAGAGATTAGTCTTCTTATCAGCTGAGCATAATTCAAATCCCCTCTAGTCAAATCTAAAACTAATGAAATGCTGCACGCAAAAAAAAAACCAAGGTAATATTGATTAAAGGGCAGTGTAACTACAGCTGGGAAGATTTGAATAACTTTATTATCCACACAGGATGGGCATACTATCACTTTACCAGAGGAAGCTGGTATCTGATTTGTGGGAAATCTGGTAAGAAAGACACACCAGGTCTAAATGCAAGCCACCATTAGTCATAGAGCCTTATGTTAAACAGAAAAGTGAAGTAATTCTGGGGCAAACCAACTATACCTTAAGGGGAAAATAAACATTCCCAAATTATAATTTATTTAAATGGGGCTTTAAACCCCTTGAATGCTAGAGAGGTCACCAATGCATTATTAATAAATATACTGGAGACATCTCATGCATGCAAAGAGCTAAAATACCCATTTAAATCAATGGGATTTGATTTGCATTTCATCCCTGGGGTGCAGCTGGTTTGTCCCAGAATTACTCTTCTTTTGAACATAAGACTAATAGAGGGATGTAAAAGAGTGGAGTAACAATATATATATATAGATAGATATACACCAACATTTTCACTAAGTACTATCGCCAATCAGTTGACATTTCTGAAAATAGAGACAGAAATGGTATTCTCCAAAATGGAATTGTGTCAGAAAGTATGCATTAGGAAATTTGCCAGTTGTGCCAATAATAAAGGCAGGGGTAACCATTTCTTAATGGCATTATATAGTGATAGTGTATAAACTATCATCAGAGAATACTGTCAGATACAGACATATTTGTAAGCTTGACTTTACTTATTTATAAACATGACCCACTGTTGCAAATGTTTGCGACAATTCTTAGACATACACTAAGGGCAATGTAAAATTCCCACTGATTTAAAGGAGCAGTAAACTTTTTTTATGAAAACCTATATGTTATCAAGCTTTTCCTGCTGAGTAAAACAAGGTCACTCCCACTGCTGTCAGATGTTTTATTCAAATTTCATAACAATTAGGAAGTGAATTTATTGTGTGTTTACTTCCTGGAAATTCTGATAGGAAGCAACCTAGTAGTTTCTATCGCATTCTATGGAGAACTGTAAGTCACTGACTTTCTTTTTCATTAGAATGTAACAGAATAACTAATTAGAATTTGACCACTAGAGGGCACCGCTAATGAAAAAATAGGATTTTAGTCTTACCTGTTAAATCCTTTTCACTTAGTCCATACAGGTCACTGGTACCATGGGATGTGTAGTCCCCTTTAATAGGCAGGAACAATTATGCAAATAATTTGCAAGGGGCGGAGCCTCCCCTCTTACTTAAGCCACCTTCTGGCCAGAGCCACCCATATTGATTTGAGACCCTAAACTGACCCCAGGTAAGCAAAAAGAAAGACTCCTGTGAGCATGCCCGAACGGTCTCCCACTGAATGCCACAGGAGAGCCAAGACTGGTCCCTTGACAGGGTGGGAGACCAGTGACCTGTATGGACTAAGTGAAAAGGATTTAACAGGTAAGACTAAAATCCTATTTTCACTGTCGTCCAATACAGGTCACTGGTACCATGGGATGTACAAACATTGAGCTGATCCAGAGGCGGGAAGTAAGGCAAGGACCAGGCGCAAGGCCCAAGTCACTAGAACTGTTAACCAGTTGATAACATAGCCCAAACTGTAAGTGTCAACGGACACCAACCAAGGGAACAATCCCTGAACTTAACACAGCACACGGAACACGAGCCAACCAGGCTCAACAGTAAGGAAGCACTAAGGATCACAGAGCGGAAGACCTACACAGGCAAGACTGCCTCCAGGACCTTCCTTCCAAAGCTGGCATCAGCCGATGCCAGTACATCAACTCGGTAGTGCTTAGAAAAAGTGTGCACAGAGGACCAAGTGGCCGCTCTGCACAGTTGATCAGCAGAAGCTTGATTCTTGTAGGCCCAGGAGGCCCCAATAGATCTGGTGGAATGGGCAGTCACCCTGAAGGGAACATGCTTATTCCTCAACTTATAGGCTTCACGGATGGTAGCCTTAATCCAAGAGGCAATGGTAACTTTGGAAGCCGGTCTTCCTGCCCTAGGCCCCTCAGGAATGACGAATAGAGCGTCAGACTTCCTGATAGATTCGGTGCGGTGAACATAAAACTTGAGGCAACGCACCACATCCAACAAATGGAGATCTCTTTCCTTGTCAGATGAAGGATTAGGGCAGAAAGAGGGAACCACAATCTCCTGATTGATGTGAAACTCAGACACAACCTTGGGTAAGAATTCCTTGGTAGTGCGAAGCACAGCCTTATCCTTGTGGAACACCAGGTAAGGAGGTTTACAAGACAAAGCCTGTAACTCTGCCACCCGGCGTACTGACACAATAGCCAAAAGGAAGGCCATCTTCCAAGTCACAAGACGTAATGGAATGGAAGCCAAGGATTCAAACGGTGGTCGCTGAAGAACACCCAGCACCAAATTGAGATCCCACTGGGGAGCAGGACTCTTGAAGGCAGGTCGAACATGAGTCACACCTTGGAAGAAGACTTTCACATCAGGAAGGATGGCAATCCGTTCCTGGAAAAACACAGACAAGGCAGAGGTCTGAACTTTGAGGGAACTCAGACTGAGCCCCTTGTCCACACCGTCCTGCAAGAAGGCCAGGACAGTGGGAAGATGGAAGTCAAGAGACAACTGCTTGACAGAGCACCATGTCACGAAAGTTGACCAAATGCGATGATAGATCTTGGAAGACACAGGCTTACGAGCACTGAGCATCGTCGACACCACAGAAGGAGAAAAGCCTTTCTGAGCTAGAATCGAGGATTCAACCGCCATGCCATCAAACGGAGAGAGTGAACATCCTCTGTCCACAGATACCCCTGAAGAAGCAGGTCCGGACGGGCTGGAAGTGGGATTGGATCCTTCACTGACATGGCCATCAATTCCGGAAACCAGGACTGGCGAGGCCAGTTCGGAGCAATCAGGATGACAGGACAACGTTCTCTCTTCAACTTCTGAATAACTCTGATCAATAGAGGAAGAGGGGGGAAGATGTAAGCCAGGGAGAAGTCCCAAGGGATCGACAAGGCATCCACCGCTAGAGCAAGGGAGTCCCTCAGACGGGAGCAAAACACCGGAACCTTCCTGTTGTGTCTGGTAGCCATCAGATCCACCACTGGCATCCCCCACCGTTGAGTGAGCATGTGAAACACCTCTGGGTGAAGAGCCCATTCTCCGCTGTCGACGGTGTGACGACTGAGGAAGTCTGCCATGACGTTGTCCACGCCTGGAATGTGAACTGCAGAGATGACAGGCACGTGATCTTCTGCCCAAGACAAAATATCCTTGACTTCCCACCAGGCGGAACCGCTTCTTGTGCCGCCTTGTCTGTTGATGTAAGCCACCGCCGTGGCGTTGTCGGACTCTACTCTGACTGGAAGACCGGTCAATTGAGACTCCCAGTGCCTCAGGGCCAGCCGGACAGCTCGAAGTTCCAGAACATTGATGGAGAGCATGGATTCCTCCAGACCCCATTTCCCCTGAGCACTGAAGCGACCCCAGACTGCACCCCAGCCCCGAAGGCTGGCATCCGTTGTGACTGTGGTCCAATGAGGAACTAGAAAGGATTTCCCTTTCAAGAGATGAGAGAGATCTAACCACCAGTGCAGACTCGACTCGACATGAGGAGGAAGAGAAACAGACAGATGTTGATGATCTGGATGATTCCTGCACGTCTGGATCACAAATCTCTGAAGATCCCTGGAGTGGGCCATGGCAAATGGTACTGCTTCGATCGTGGAAATGAACTTCCCCACTAAGGACGACAACTTCGGAACTGGAATTTCGTCCATGTCCAGAATCCCAGCCACTCTGACGGCTATCTGGTGAGCCACGTCCTCTGGAAGAAACACCATGCATTGGCGAGTGTCGAACAGGAGACCCAGGAACAGAAGCCTCTGAGAAGGAATCAAGTCCGACTTGTCCAGATTCAGGATCCATCCGTGACGGTTCAGGGTGTGCATGCACCGCTGCAACTGCTGGTGGAGAAGCTCCGCTGAGGAGGCCTTCAGTAGGAGATCGTCCATGTAGGGTGTCACTCTGATCCCATCCTGATGGAGCACCGCTATCAAGGAGCCCAGCACCCGCTGGAAGACTTGAGGAGCTGTAGTCAGTCCAAAGGGGAGCGCTGTAAATTGAAAGTGTCCCCTGTGGCAGGCAATCCTGAGATACTTCCTGCTCTCTGGATGAATAGGGATGTGAAGATAAGCATCCTGAAGGTCCAGGGAGGCAAGAAACTCCCCTGGAGACATTGCTGCAATCACAGAGCGCAGGGACTCCTGGCGGAAGTGGGAAGTCACCACATAGGCATTGAGATCTTTGAGATCCAAGATGGGACGGGCTCCTCCGTCCCTTTTGGCTACCACAAACAGGTTGGAATAAAATCCTGAACCTGTGTCCCCCTGCGGAACCGCCTCCAGGACCTCTTTGTCCAAGAGATCCTGAATAGCGTCGTCGAACAGACGCCTTTTTGAGGGTTCCTGAGAAGGACGAGTAAAATGGAACCGAAAAGGAGGAAGGGAAGAGAAAGGGATCCTGTATCCCTCTGACACCACCTGAAGAACCCATGGGTCCGCCACTGACTCCTCCCAAGTCCGGCGAAAGATGCGGAGACGACCGCCTACAGCCGGATGCGGACCCGGGTTCGGCGAGTCATGCCGAAGCAGTCTTGGAGGTCTTGGCCTTGGAGGCAACTTTGGGCCTCCAGGACTGTTTGGGCTTGGAGGAGGAGCGCGTAGTGGGAGGACCCGTTTGGGCCGAGGAGCGTGTCTCAGTCTGAAAGGAACGAAAGGACCGATTGCGTTTGGCTGGAAACTTTTTCTTAAAGACTGAGGGTAGAAGAGTACTTTTACCGCCAGTAGCCTCACTGATCATTTCTTTGAGCTCAGAGCCAAAGAGCAAATTCCCCTGAAAGGGCAAGGAAAGCAAGGCTTTCTTAGAGGCTGTATCAGCAGACCAAATTTTCAGCCAAAGAGCGCGTCTAGCCACCACAGAAGAAGTGGAGGCCCTCGCCATCATGCGCACAGCATCAAAAGCAGCATCAGCAATATAGTTCTGAGCTTCAGTGATATTAGCAAGAAGCTGCAACTGTTCAGATACAGGCGCATCCTGGCGAACCGCTTCAGTCAGTCGTTCAGTCCAGGCTGCAATAGCCCTATTAACCCATGCCACAGCAAAGGTGGGGCGCATGGCAGTGCCAATAGAGGCAAAAATAGATTTAAGAGAGAGCTCTAATTTCTTATCCGTCCAGTCCTGCAAGGCAGAGGCATCTGAGACAGCCAAAGCAGTAGATTTGGATAGTCTAGACACAGGAGCATCCACCTTGGGAGGATGAACCCATTTTGCCAGCTCCGCGTCGGGAAAAGGGTAAAGTTTGGCAAACTTTTTGGAGACAGAGGAAGATCTATCAGGATACTTCCATGCCTCAGAGACCAGACGGGCAAGAGTAGGGTTAGTTGGAAAACAAACAACTGGTTTAGATGGCTTTTTCTGAAAAACATCAGTAGGATCATAAGTGGATTCCTGAGTCAGAGGAAGGTTGAGCGTATTCAGAACCGCTCTGATCAGACCCTCAGCCGAAACTTCAGGGTCACACTCATAGGGGTCCCCAATGGACCTGTTAGATTCAATAACAGTACGTTCCTCAGCATCAGAATCCTGTAAAAGTTCTTCTTCAGAAGAATCAGTGATATCAGGAGCTCCCTGTGGCTTAGGCAGGGAGGTCCTGATAGTAGAGGGGGTCTGCCAGACCTGGAGAGCCCCCTGTACCTGAGAGGGAAAGAGTTGAAGCGTGGATCTGAGATCCCTAGTGGCAGCTTTAAACTCCCTCACCCAAGATGGCTCAATAGCGTGGCTGGGAAGCCCAGGGTTGCTATCTTTATCAGTACAATTAGGGCATAGATCCCCCACATTATCGCAATCCAGCCCAATGTGGCAAGAGGAGCAAAACGCCATGGGGGTAGAAGACCCCCCAGCCTCCTTAGTCTTGGGTCTAGCCCCTAGCTCCAGTGAAGTAGACATGCTCACAGCGTCAATATACCCCACAAAAAACACTATCACCCAGAAAAGTGTTAAAGATTAAAGTTTCACCCCAGAAAAGGTCTAAAAACGGACTTATCTGGCCAGCGAAGGGTTAATCTGGTGAGGAGAGAGAAGGCTCGGTCCCTGCGTAGTGTACTCGCCTTGGAAAAGTACCACAAAATGGCGGCCGTCATGACAGCCAATCAGAAACAAGCGCGAGCTAAGCGCTCATGGGAAATGTAGTTTTCCCTATGCAAGTACCCCAAACAGTGCCCGAAGCCCCCCTGAGCCCCCTACAGTAATAAAACACCAACCGGATGATAGAGCAG
Source organism: Rhinophrynus dorsalis (assembly GCA_037306005.1). Classification (NCBI taxonomy): domain Eukaryota; kingdom Metazoa; phylum Chordata; class Amphibia; order Anura; family Rhinophrynidae; genus Rhinophrynus; species Rhinophrynus dorsalis. The sequence goes on from CM074722.1 coordinate 119,586,683, forward strand.
GAGCCTAGCATTAAAATGAGCCTACTCTGAAGTTGCTGTGACAAGCGGTTTCAGAGATATGTCCCAAACTGTGAATTCCCATAGAGAGTAAAGGAGCTCTGCTGCTGAGCGGGAAAAAGCCGCGCTTAAAGGCGCGGAACACCATTTTTAATAAAGTTTAGTAAAACATTAAAAAGTGCCCAAACAAGCATGAAATACATGAGAAACATAAATAAATGAATACCCAATGCTCCAAAACTCAGAGAATAACACAGAAATTGCATAAATAGTGATAATGCAATAAAAACACCCTATGAGTGCTGGAGTGTATTAAAACTCCCAAATACAAGCCCATCAAAGGGACACTGTGGGGACAGGTGGACCTTCAGCACTCAATGGGTGACTCACCTTTCTCGCAGACTTCTGTCTTCAGGTGACCATGATAGGGAGGGAAAGAACCAGAGGTAATTTCCCCAACAGGGGAGCTGCTTAACACAAGCTGTCCCCTCTTCAGGTATAGGTCCACAGAAATCCCTGGAAGCTGCACCAGCCACTTTGAAGAGGGCAATTCACAGCCATGGTCACCCTCCTAATGGTGGTATTCCATATTTGAATAAAAAATAATAAAACTCTAAGAAGCATAGCTGTTCTCTGCCTGGTGTGCAAGCACACCAGGAACAAATCAATATGGGTGGCTCTGGCCAGAAGGTGGCTTAAGTAAGAGGGGAGGCTCCGCCCCTTGCAAATTATTTGCATAATTGTTCCTGCCTATTAAAGGGGACTACACATCCCATGGTACCAGTGACCTGTATTGGACGACAGTGAAAAAAACAACACAGGATTAAACAGTAATAACTCTGGAAATATGCATCTATCAGCTGTGGGAGTACACTTATTTTACTAAACAGGAAACACCCTACAATATATAATTTTTCATAAAAAATGTTTACTGTTCCTTTAAGTGGGTTAATCCTTTGAGTGCCAGAGGGGGTAAGCAACACATTGCAGAGCAATGCGAAGCATACCCCTCTGTCACTCAAAGGGTTGAACATACACTAAGGGCTGTTTGTTCAAAAGAAAAATGCAGGAGTTCTAAGCCAAACCAGTTGCACTATAGGAAACAACTAAAAACCCCATTGATTTAAACAGAGATTTTAATAACTTGAATTCCAGAGATGTCTTTGCTGCTTTTCTTCTCAATGTGTTGGAGACCTCTCTGGCACTCAAGGGGTTAAAAAAAACATTTTAATCAATGGGAATTTTTTTGGAATATTTATTTCTCACCTATAGTGCAAATGGTTTGGCACAGAAAGCCTCCATTTTTATTTTGAATATAGGTCCCCAAGATTGGTTTTATACATCCCCCCATTTCCTGATTCGTGATGTTAGAGATTAAATTGTAAGCAAACCAACCACACTTTAGGGGGATCATTGATTTAAATGGGGACAATAGAGAGTTGTCTAAATAAATCTCTGTTTTTGGATACATATGTGGCATTCAGTGGGTTAACCCTTTGTGTGTCAGAGAGTTATCTGCGTTGCAATGCATTTGATACCTCCCTGGCACACAAAGGGTTAAAAGCCTCATTTAATTCAATGGGATTTTTAAAATTATCCCCTATTACGCAGCTGGTTTGCCCCAGAATGACTTTAACCCTCTTTTTTGAAGAGAACAGTGTGTACGTCATCATTGAACAGCAGTGTCACTCATACAAGATGTCTCAGTTTAATGCAGGCCAGTCTCCTCCACACAGAATAGGTGTGAAGCATTAGAAGACAGCTTCAAAAAGTAACAGTTAAAGACCCATCACTTTGAATTTCAGTTCGCATATTTGAAACCTTCTTTTAATACTGCCTATGTGTTATGTTAGCCAAAAGTCCAGCAGATGCAGATTTCAGGAGATATTCACACTTTATTTCAGAAAAAGTGAAACATCTTTCTCAGTGCTGAGCAAAGCTTAACACTTTGAGAGCCAGTGGGGTGTTCAACACATTGCAAAGTAATGCACTGAGTACGTCTCTGGCATTCAAAGTGTTAAACACCTGAGTTCTGGAGAAGCACAAGCTGAATTAGCACATGAAATGGCACTAAATAGTAATTCACATATACATTAAAAGTTTTAACATTTCCTTAACTATGCATCCATTGATCTTTTGGTTAAAGTGATATATAGGTAGTGTTGATGACATCTTCAAATATGCAAACTTCAATTCATGGTGACGGGTCCATTTTACCAACTACAACTGATAAGAATCATATAGATATTCATCATACCTCCCAATATTTCAAATTGCCAAAGAGGGACACTTTTAATGTAGGTGATGCTGCGAATTTTTAAGTTACATTATGACCTATGAAAAGCTCTTTATGCAACTGAATAAATAATTTGAAGAAAGCCAAATTATTTTAGTTAAACATAATAATTTATAAACATATATACTGCAGTTTAACTCTTTGAGTACTAGAGATAGCTAAACAGTTGCAGGTGGCGCAGTGCATTGCATACCTCTCTGACATATGAGATTTATTGCTGTAGAGCAATGTGATACACGTATATACACACCACACAGTCTGATCTCCTAAATGAGGGACACCAGGGTGTGAAAGAGGGACGGAGGGATTTGAGTCTTAAAGCCGGACTGTCCATCCTAAAGAGGGGCACTTGAGAGGTATGATTCACTGGTCTGCCCAGTTCGTCATTTCCCAAACACAAAGCCCAAATGATACCCTCTTGGCTGGCTCGCCAATGTTAAAATGCATCTGAAGGGTTAAATTCTTTGCTTGACAGAGGTGGACAGAGAAACATTTTAGATTTAACAGTATTCAAAGAGGCATTTAGTCCAATCCAATGATCCTAAACTCCACACCAACAGGTTAGGTTTAACCCTTTGAGTGCCAGAGAGGTATTTAATGCATTGGTTAAATAATACCCTACCATGCCTGCCAACTATCCCTGCTTTCCAGAGACAGTTTCTACTGTTATTCCCTGCCCCTGGCTCCTGCTCTCCCTGTTTTTATCACTACTTTTAAAATTTCATGTCAACCGATATTCTATGTGTTTATGATTACAATAGTTATAGTGTATGAACTTCCCTTCTTCATATTGCTTATATGAGGAATTGTAAGTGCTATTTAGGTGTGGGTAATGCCTATTCTGCTTTAGATGTATAGATTTTAGTCTTGTATATAAGGGTTTTCTGCTAGTGTTGCTTTACATTGTATCATGATCCACTGTTGACACTCCGATATGTAACTGCCCAGGGAAAAAGCGTCCCCAGATTTATTTATTTTCTTTAACTATGGCAAGTATGCCGTATTTAAGCACAGATGGCTCAATCACAACAACTGATCCACTGATTATCATGCATCATCAATTAGGGATAGCCTGAAACCTGACCTGTTGGTGTGGCCTGAAAACTAACATCAAGAATTACCGCTTTAAAGGGATAGTAATACTTAAAATGTAAAAAAAATATGTTGTAGGGTTTATCCCCCTGAGTAAAACAAGAGTACTCCCACTGCTGAAACGTGTTTCATTCAAAAGTTATTAATTTTCAAAATTAAATTTTTTAGGTGCAATATCACAGTGGCTTGAAATTGTACAGTGGTGCTGTTGCTACACCATCCTATGGAGATTTATGGTCCCGGGACCAGAGCTGTCCATAGGATGGTGTAGCAACAGCACCACTGTACAATTTCAAGCCACTGTGATATTGCACCTCAAAAATTCAACTTTGAAAATTAATAACTTTTGAATGAAACACCTTTCAGCAGTGGGAGTACTCTTGTTTTACTCAGGGGGATAAACCCTACAACATATTTTTTTTACATTTTAAGTATTACTATCCCTTTAATCATTGATTTACTCCAGCCATTCATCTTCCATTTTCAAAATATATGGGTAAAAGGAAAGCAACCTGTAGCTGCCTAGGAGTTGCTCAACTACAGCCCTCACTTCCTTAGTCTGTAGCCCAACACCAACTGTAGAACTACAAGTTGTTCATCTCTATCACTGTAGTTCTCTCAAAAATCTGCTCCTATACTTTAACTCTTTGAGTGCCAGAGGGGTACGCCAGGTATTGAGGAGAAATGTGGTACGTACATCTCTGGCACTAAAAGGGTTAACCTCCATTAAGCTGATGTATTAAACGAGACACATTGAGTAGCAATGCATTTGATATATGTATAACATACCAGGGGTTGAAATCCCTATTTAAAGCAATGGGCATTTTTATCTGTTCCCTATGGTGCAATTAGTTTGCCTCACAATTGCTGCCGTTAACATATGAGCCTCATTGTGAGATGGAGACCTCCACAAGGCACTGTGATGGAGACATCTTTTTCATCCAAAGGGTTAAAGAATTATTTCCTTACTAATTCAGAAGATGTATTCACGGCCGCATTTTCTTGCTTTTGCCGAAAAATACAAGAGATTTGTATAAAAGAGTATAAAAAACACAAAATCACAACCTAAAAATCCACAGGAGGTAGAACAGAACGGAATTATCCTGGATACATTCAAACAAGAACAAAAATGATTCAATGTTTTTCTCTACTGGAACAAATCATGTTAGAACAAAGCTTGTCTAATCAAAAAACATAATCTACTAAAACAAATTTGAGCATTTCTGGAGCAAACCAAGTACACCATCGTGGTTAAATAAAAATTCCCTATATGCCCATGGATTGAAGTGGTGCTTTTAAATCCTTTACAGTGACAGCTTTCTAGCATCTGAGTGGTTAAAGTCCCATCTAAATTAATAGGACTTGTCTTTTTTCCCTATAATCTGGGTGGAAATATCCCAGAAGGTTGAGAGACCAGCTTCCAAATTAGCCTTGCTGGATTCATAAAACTCCTACATAACTCCTAAACATTTTGTCTGACTCCAAAATTATTTACATTTCTGTCCACCCCTGTCTTGTAGTACAGATGATTTGTTACAGAATTTTCCCTTGGGGAGATGCACTAAGGTGTGATAAAGAGGTTGATAACATCTTTATTGTGATACACGCTCCAATTCCTATGTTATTCTGTGTAGACAATGAACTAAGATTTCTCTCCACTGCCATAGATCTTTGCGAATAGGCCCCACAGAATAACACAGAGGCTGCCATTAGAAACATTGGGACCCAGTACAAACATAAAACCAGGTATCCCCCATGCCACACATTTATACATGCCAACCCAGAAATAAATATAAATATGGAGCCAGTGGAACTGTGCCAGTATGCAGCATGATATGAAATGGAGGCCAGCACTGCAATGGTGTTCTCCAGTTCCCTGCCATACTATATTCTTAAAAGTGTGTGTGTGGGGGGGGCAATAGGAGATCTACCAGAATCCAGGCTGGTGATTTGGGTAGGGTGACCACGGGTCCCGGAACGTCCGGGACTGTCCCTTATTTCAGGGCTATGTCCCGCGTCCCGGGTCATCTTCAACCGGGACAATGAAGTGTCCCGGAATGAAGCCAAGCCGCCCTGGATGTCAGCCTGCAAGCGGTGTGTCACATCATGGACGCCGCGAGGGAGCGCTTGGTAGCGCTCCCTCGCGGCGTCCATGATATGACACACCACTTGCAGGCTGACATCCAGGGCGGCAATGCAGCTTACCTGATCTCCTGGAGGCAAGCGCTCTAGTAATACAGAGCGCTGGGAGATGACATCATCTCCCAGCGCTCTGTATTACTGAGCACAGCGCGCGGGAGCTTCAGCTCTGTGCCAGAGGAGGCACAGAGCACTTTCCACGCCGCTAGACCACCAGGGATTCAAGGTATGAAGGGGCAACTAGGGTGACCACGTCCCGGAATGGCAGAAGGGAAATGTGGTCACCCTAGATTTGGGGGTGACAGAGACTCCTCTTTCCCAACATTGTAATTGGAGAATCCTATATAATAATTTGCTAAAACGTGTGTAACGCCTCAACATGCGCAGTAGACACTGCAGCGCATGCTGCAGTCATGCTCAGTGGAGACTGCCTGCGCCGCGGCTGATACAGAGCGTCTAGCATTGTATCAGCCGAAGTGCAGGCAGTCTCTACTGCGCGTGGCTGCCCAGCGACCGGGTGGCAGTGGCACTGTGGCCCGTGTAACTGGCTGTTCAACTAGTTTATCATAATGGAGAAGTTATCTCCTCTTTACCACACAAGTGAATCACTGGAGGAAATAGGGGGAACCATCCTGTTTTGTGAGCCAAGGCAATTTTCATAAGAAGACTGATGACATCTACCTGTAAAACAAGGAGAGTAAATGTGTGTTTGTGTGTGTGTGTGAATTGTGTGTCTCTGTGTCTGTGTGTGCGCCTGGGTGTGCGCACATGTGATGACGTGTGTGTGTGAAATGTGTGTCTGTGTGTGTGTGTGTGTGTGCGTGAGTGTGTGTGCCTGTGCATGCGTGTGTGTGAGCATAGACGTTGGAAAAATGTCCATTAATGCCAGTGACAGGGGAGTAACTAGGAGTTACTGGGCCCTGGTAAGAAATCTGAGTTTTGGCCCCACACAAACAAATGGTCTAGAGCAAATTTGTATAACTTTCCCTGATACAGACATCTTTTTTATATTGTTGTACAATCCCAGTTTTTCATAGTTCATGACAGAAAACTCTCTGGAAACAGATTCATAGAGCTCCTTGTGAGAAACATAAACATAAAAAAGATAGAGAAGATGAAAGAGAAACCAGGTACAGGCATTTTTGATTTGATATATTATGTGTGTGTGCAGAACATGTAAAATGAGTAAGGAGGTTGACTGTCACTCTAACCTCATAGATACTGTAGAGGTCTCCAAGCATTGCAAAGCAACTAACCAATAAAAGGGTTTTTTCCTGCTTGTTTGTTATAGGCTACTGGTATTTTCTGTGATGGGGTTGGTGGCCGGTACAATTGTGGGGCAGAGGTCATGCTTGAACTTGAGGGCACCTAGGGTACCTTGCCTGAGAATCTGACCCTGTTTTTATGGGTAAACTGTTACCTTACAAATTATGTTACCACAATATTTTTAGACATATATTAGGATATCCTATGTATGCGTTTAAAAAGGCAAATCAAACTTATTATATTTAACCCTCTCTGTGACAGAGAGGCACCCAACGCATTGCAAAGCGACATGATTACCTAAATATTCAGTTGTATATATGCATTGTGCACAGCCCCAGTACTTAGCTGGATGTATCTCTTACTTTTATTTCTCAGGTATCAGTCAGGTTTCTTTATTTCCCGGCTATCGGCCCAGATGAATATGTCCTGAAGGGGGCAGCATTTCAATTACAGTGGTAAATTTCTGTTTTCATGAAATTGGAAGATTGAAGCCTTTCTTTCTTTCAGGATGTAGCTATCTAGTGCTCCCTACAGTGTAATCACCTGTATGTTGTACTGGCCATTTGTTTTTTATTTAAAGCGGAACTACCACCCAATAAGAACATTGCCCCACATAATTGGCCATCTACCGACTAGCTGCTCTGTAGCGCTAGTCACCAGAATTATTACCAGATTAAAGAGAAATCTCTATTCTTCCCGGACTGACAGCAGGACATCTTTCCATAGTGACGTCTGCGCTCCTGCGCTGTCAGTCCCTTTTGGAGCCGAACAGCTCCTAGTAATGCCTCCTACAGCCGGCTGGGACTGATAGCGCAGGTGTGCAGATGTCACTATGGCAAGATGTCTGCACTCCGTCCTGCTGTCAGTCCGGGAAGAAAAATTCTCTTTAATCTGGTAATAATTTCAGCGACTAGCGCTACTGAGCAGCTAGCCGCCAGATGGGCAATTATGTGGGGCAATGTTCTCATTGGGTGGTAGTTCTGCTTTAAATCTTTGTTTTAAGAAATTAACCTTTTGTGGCATGTGGTGGCACTTTACGCTAATTCATTTCTGTGCCATGCTATTATTACCACACATTGTATAGAAGCAAAGTGATGTAATTTTGATCCAAGCCAATTGTACTTTAGGGAACAAATAACATTTCTCTAATGTCATTCGGACTTGGGAGAGTCTTTGCCGGCTAAGCACATAGGTTTAATCCATCCATTCATGAAATGTATGTACTCTTACATATTATTTCCTGGCCTCTTGGTCCTAGAGCCACTAAACATGTATAATTTCTTATTTGTCCCCTATGTTGTAGCTGGTTAGAACCAGAGGTACAGTTTTCTATGAATTAACCCTTTGGGTGCCAGGGGGTACGCAAATGATTGCAGAACAATGCGTTGCATACCCTTTGACACTCAAAGGTTTAATCTAGACAGAGCTCATATGCTGGGGTCACTTAAGAGTACTGCGTGACAGATTTGGCTAGGGACAGAAGCAATTAGCATACTGTGTAAGGAATTAGCATAAAGTGCCAAATTTGCCTTCACAATATAAAGCTTAATTTCTGAAATAAGATTTATTGTACAGAAATATGGCTACTTGTACCCTGTAATACAAACTGAACTTGTCTGTGTACCCTTCTGGTCTTTATTTAAGATATGGTGATGACTTTTGTGCAAATTTCAGTACATGCGCTCAATTTGGAATTATTTGAAATATCCAGTAGATAGTCTCACACAGTCCATTATTTCATATAATATAAAGTTAATAACCTATTAAGTAATTGCTACAATCAATCACATATAATTGATTTGCTCAGTCCTAGAACCAAAGTTTAAGGGAAATTATGATCAAAAATTATAAACGGGTTATTTACCTACAAAAAGCATTTTGTCATGGAAAATGTAATTACTTTTGTTCTGATGGCTCCCAAATTATTGTTTAATGTAGAAAATAAATAGCAAGAAGAATGAACACAGTGATCTTATCTCAAATGTGAGATATTGTATGAACAAGGGAATAGTTGTGCTCACCTTCTCTCTAATAATTTGTTTCAATGACCAAGACACCACTATATATTTAAAGGGGAATACAAAATTTTAATGCAACTATTTAAGTACCTTGACATTTGGGTTGAAGGCTTGATAAATGTGTGTATAAGTGTTTGTTCTGCAGACCTTTAGGGGAGATTTATAAATGCTGAGTTAAGCAAAAAAAATAAGCATTAAAATGACTGTAACAGTGTCTTTCATAGTTATACAATTAATAATGTCAGTTTAGGATGGCTGTACTCCATGTAGTATGTTTTGTAAAAAAATTTAACAACATTTGTAAAAAGTTGTGCAGCGAATTTATAAAGAAATGTTGCTTTTTGAGGCAATTTTGCTACACAATTTCCACCAGACATCAGAGTAAAAAAGCCATATTTAGAAAAACGCATTTATAAATCAGCCTTGACATTATCTCCAGTTGCCATGACTCAAGGGCGGTTCATTAACCCCTTAAGGATCAACGGTCCAGGGACGTTTCCGTCCCATAAGGACGGTTTTGGTCCTTGCCGACGCGCCGGTACATGTTACCTGTTGCGTGTATCGGCGTGCTGCTTTGGGGCCTGAAAGAGATCGCTCCAGTCTTGGAGCGGTCAACTTTAGGCCCCATTTTTACTTACAGCGTTCCCGGTGGAGCGTTGTAAGTAAAAAGTACGTGACGTACTATGACCGTCATCGGTCCTTAAGTATTTAAGGACCATAACGATCAGGTACTACAAATGTTTTTTTTTATACATCGCCCTCTTTGTTCTGTGTGTAAGCAGAGCATTTAACCTTGAGAATTTGTCCACATGCACACAAAGATCAGCAATCTTGGCCATTCTGTCTACTGGAGTGGAATTTGTAAAAGGTGATTTACACAGATAATGGTGATAACAGGTTCCCTTCCAGTGGAATTTAAATATAAAAACAATCTGCATGGGTGTGTAACATGTCATGTATTTTGTAATCAGTCTTCATTCTAAATAGCCCTGAAGAAAAGACCTAGGTTGTCTTGAAATCTGGTACCCTATAGCTACTCTGCCAATAAAGGTATCACTTTTACTCAATCGGTCTCCTCCTATGTATTTGTTTATACCTTTATTATTTGGAATAATAAGTCCCTTTTTTGAGAAATGCACTCCTTTTTCAGGTCCAGTGGTATCTAATTAGTTCCACTGAACCAGAAGAAAAGAGAGGACCTCTAGAAAACTTGTCTTAAAATATATAGTCTTGGTCCAAATACCAACATACTAATATATATCTATTACTACAACTGGATTAATAAGATACTGCACATTAATTTACCATGTTTTCATACTGTTAATTTATCTTTAAAGTTGACCTGTCACTCTTAGAATAGTTCAGTTTGTTTTGCAGATAATTAAAATCTGACTATAAGTAGTAATAGCCATTTTTCTATTAAATACATGTTTTTTGAGAAATGAAAGTTTATATTTTAATGGCATAATATGGCACTTTATGTTAATTCCTTACACAATACAATGATTGGTTCTGTTCAAGGTCAAAAGTATAACTCGTGTGGAGTCTGTCAACATTAATTTATAACAAAGGGAGAAACATCGGCCCAGCACAAGATGAATTAGCATAATGTGCCATATGGTTACACCAACAAGTAATGGTTAATTATTCAAAAGAATCTTATATTACAAACAGTCACTAATACAACAAATAGGTAGCTTTTACTTATCTTTAAGATACTTAAAACTTATTTTAAAGTAGCATATCTACTTTATAAAAGTATACCATATTCTTTGTAATATATGCAGAATCTTGTAACATTCAACAAAATAAAGGACAGCTAGGGGGCAAGCATTTTCTTTTTCAGATATGCCATTGTGTTGACTTCCTCACAAATCAAAAATGAATAAGAAATCCATCACTTGTACTTTAAATGCACAATCACTACTGATCCTATAAAAGGAAATTCACAAAAAATCTTCTGTGTTATAAAGACAGAGGCTTCTGGTCTATGCCTGTGGTGGGCAACATGAGGTCTTTAAGTGGTACAGGACTACATCAGTTGGCTGTCTGGGGATGATGTGGAATTGTAGACCTGAACCACTACAGGGTGCCAGGTTGCCCAGCACCACTCTATGCTGTGTCAGTGATGGAAGCGGGGGAGTGTGGGGAAAGCAGAGCTAGGTTAGAGTAGCTGTTGCACAAATGTATGCAATATAAAGGAAGCAATGACATTTATTATAGCAATACAAAACACAAAAGAATGCCTGATTCAGAATGAACAAAATGTATTTTAGTCAGTGTCTCTTAACTGCTTGGATACTAAAGATTTCTCCAGCAAAATACAAAGCAAAATGTTAGAGATGTATCTAGCTATCAAGGGCAGTGGTGTAACTATTGGTGGGCCCTGGTGCAAACATTTTTGGGCCCTATAACACAATAATATTTTCACAAATACTGTTGGACCTTGTAGTTACGCTGCTCATTAAGGGGTTAAAGAGGCATACAACCTCTTTTTTGTTTTTATATATTCTGCAAGTGCATAATATGTAAAGTCAAACTGCCTACAAATTTTCATTATTTTCATTATTTTTTCAGCTTCACCTATAATTTTTTTACTTTTATGTCCCTGAAATTAAACTCTCTGTATTTCTGTTTTCAGAGAGCTTTCTGTCAGCAACTGAGAACGCAGCGATATTTACATAATGCTGCAGTCAGCTACACCTCTGAGTGCTCTCTATGCTTTAGACATAGGCTTTTCCACATTGTTTCACTGTCTTTTTTACATTGCATCTTTTTATATTTTTGTTTTTGCTTTCCTGTTCCCAGATAGAAAGCTCTATGAAAAAATAGCATAGCTGGCTTATATAAGGTCAATACAAGTTTCTCTCTGGGGAGCTCTTTACTTAAAGGGGAACATTCACATAACAAAAACGTTCGTGTAGTGGTTTCAACCACTACAACAAGATTAGAGGCATTGCTTTTTTTTATTTTACGTACCGTGCCACATTTTAATGCTTCATAACTTCAATACCTGGTAAGGAAAATTAAAAAAAAAAAATGCTGCTAATCTTGTTGTAGTGGATGAAACCACTACACAAAAGTTTTTGGTATGTGAATGTTGCCCTTTAAATAGCTGAGCAAAAAAAAAACAAAAAAACAAGGAGGCATACTTAAGGCTAGAGGAAAGGTGCATTTCACTTAAACAAAGTCAGGGCCTTTTTACACTAAGGACAGTAAGGATGTAGAATTCCTTTGTTTGGGAGGGTGTGTTGGTAGATTGTATAGATACACTTAAAAAATATTGATTACCTTTTTAGCTTAGAAAAATATTTACAGTTATGACATATGGTTACAATGAAAATAGGATGTTGATCCAGGGAAATATACAACTAACTTGTGAAGTCTGGAAGGATTTTTTTTTAAAACTCGCGGCATAATTAGAAAAGGCCTCAGCAGTTTTTTCCCCTCCTTTGGGCCAACAAAACAAGGGTAATATGACAAAATTTGAACTCGATGGACAGAGTTATTTTATCCTAATCATACTGGACTAATACGGCTACAATCGCCACTCTACTAAAATAAACACCATACTTATGGAAATACTAATATAATTAAGTGCAAATGTGAGCACTGGAACAAATTATTTTAGTGTGTAGATGTTTTTAGTGATGACTTCTCTAAATAAAGGGGTTAAATAATAATTATATCTGTTTTCCCTTCCTTCTAAAACGAAGTACTCAGGTTTATAGTGGCTTCACTCAAGCTTGTAGCTTACATTATCTTTACAGGCTGTGTGCAACTTGACAAGATATTGCATTTTCACACCCATCTTCACACAATGCTGAGGTTTCACACTAATATTTTTCTACTTCTATATAAATCCTTAGGTAGGCCTGAACATGGAGTACAGTTTTGGGCACCAGTTCTTAAAAAGATATTACTGAACTGGAAAAAGTGCAGAGACATGCAACAAAACTGATAAAGTGATTGGAGGATCTGAGTAATAAAGAGACATTAGCCAAACTGGGTTTGTTTACATCAGAAAAGAGACATCTAAGGGGTGATCTAAGGGGTGATATGATTACTATTTACAAATACATTCAAGGTCAATACAAAGAAATATCCAATCAGTTACTTACGCAAAGAGTTGAACTAAGAATGAGAGGTCATCCATTAAGACTAGAGGAAAGGCGCTTTCAACTAAAACAGAGGCAGGGATTTTTTACAGTAAAGCTACAGTAAAGCTATGGAATTCTTTTCCTCGGGATGTTGTACCTGCAGTTACTGTAACTGCTTTCAAAAAAGCAATGTATGCCTATATGGCACAGAACAATATTAAGAATTATGACAGATGGCTTCAATATAGATAGGTTGTTGAACCAGGGAACTATCTGACGGTCATCAGGAGTCAGGAAGGATTTTTTTTACTCACTTGTGGCTAAATTGAAAACGACTTCAGGGTTTTTTTTTATTTCATCTGGATCAATAGGGATATTTTGGCATAGGCTGGACTAGATGGACATATGTCTTCTTTCACCCTCAACTATGTTACTATGTAAGTGCTGCATGAGGAAAAAGTCCAATACAAGGCTACACTACTCAAAATGTAGATCTTTTCCTTGAGTGTTTGTTCTTGAATCAATGATATAGCTACCATATTATAAAAATTAAAAACTCAAATATTTGCTGGGATAGAGAGCTTTTATTAGCCTCCCCAAATAAAAAAACACCCTTAGCCCATGATGGCCTTTTAGCATTGTAGCACAATACACAGTAAGTAGAAATGGCAGCATAATTACCATTAATCAAATTACTTAGCTATCCATATTAGCTTACTCTTAGATACTTATATTTTCAACTTAAACAAAGCAATGTGTTGGAGACCTCTAGCATTCAAGAGGTAAATTATTTTAGTTAGGCATATATTATTAAAATTGGCATATGTCACTAATTACCATTCATTCTAAATTGGACTGTCCAATACGCACATGAGCATAACCCCACAGTAACCCTCTCTCTTTGTGCCACTAATAATTGTATTGATCTAAATGATCTTTTTTTCCAGGAATGGATCAATATTAGAAGAAGCTGAAGTGCTTAGGTTTGCACTGAACCTAATCACTGCATTTCTGGCTTAAACAGTAAATGTAAAATTTTATTCTTGGGTTACTGGACTGAGCAAAGGTATCTGTGCTCCTACACTGAGAGCCACAAGGAAGTGAAATCGAACTAACCTACTATTATAACTGTGTCTTTTGGACTTCAGGTGAGCGCACCACAGGACTTAAAGGAGCATTGGGGGGAGGAGGAGATATATAAAACTGTAGAAATAAAAAAAAGTGTAAAATCGTTGTAAAGAGACATAAAGTTATATATAAACATTTGGCAACATTTTCAGTAAGTATTTGCTCCTATCAGTCAACTTTTTTAGAGTGGAAATGGTCTTGTTCAAATAAGAATTTGTGTCGCAATATCTGCATAAATATATTCTCTAATTGTGCCAAAAATAAAGTTAGTTCTAGTGATTCATTCTGAATGACATGTATAACTTGTTCTTAATGAAATCATATAGTCATAGGGCAAGATGTTCAAAAAGTAGCCATAATGAGAAAATTGGCAGTCCATGAGTTGGTGGTAAAAGAAGGACAATATTTTCAGAAGTAAATTCGTCATGTTTGAAAATGTATCTAAAGAATGAAAAATGACGGTATCAAGATCTTGATGAATATTGCCTTTTAAAAATTCTGATGTTAGAAAAGTCTTTGATTTTGTGCTTCTCAGTTTAGACCATTTTTATTTTGTTGAGAAAAAATGACGTTAATCAGACAAAAAATAACGCTGAAAATACCTTACAATACGACGGTAGAATGAATCACACCCACTTTTAAGACAGCTTTTTCTCTTCAAAGAAGATGGCAAAATTGGATGCAAAAAATGACAGAAACATGTCTGAGAATTGACGTACCATGGTGTAAGAACTTTTTTATTCTCATTACAGATAATTTCAGTTACCACCACTTTCTGAATATCTTGCAAACATAAGCTATGTATGAAAAAAATGGATGAACATTTTCAGAATATTCTCCGACAGATGCAGATTTAGAAACTTGAATTTACTTCTTTAGAAACCTTAGATTGCACCTGTTGTTTCAAAACATTCACTAGGAAGTTTTTTTATTCATCTCCCCCATTGAGGTGTAAAAACAAATATACTTTTCCACACAAATTAAGTTTGTAAGCTCTATGGAGTAGGGACCTCCTATCCCAATGTATGCATACCTAGTGTACAATTTATGATAACATCTGTATAACAACCTAGCTACTGCCCTTCTATTAAAATAAGCATATCAAACTTACATATAGTTGAGGGTTGCATAGTCAACTATCCCTGAAAAGAGTAGCATATTAACGAATCCCTCTAAGGAGGGTGCCATATTTAATTAACCTCTCTAAGGAGGGTAACATATTCAAAGATCCCCTTTAATCCCTTAAGGACCGGGAAAATCTGATGTGGATTTCACTTAAGGACCAGAGCAATTCTGACCTTTTTGACTACGTTTTTATACGCACAAATAGGGCTTTCTTTTGATACCACATTTATATGGATAGCCCACCATTAATTTTAGTAAAATGGGTTAAATTTTTATGGAGACTGCATGAAAGGTAAGACCGGTCAGTCATACCTACAAAACGGGCAGTTTTAAGTGGGCACTGTCCCCCTGGGTGAAAATCCCCATGTCCCTTTTTCCCACCCTATTTTCCCACTTTTATTATTGATTAAATTTAGCGGTGTGTATAAATGTATTACATGGCTCCACAACAATCACGTTTCCACTTTTGGTAACTGACATACTGTTTTTTTTAAATACATTTTTTTTTTGCAAAAAAAAATTGTGTTGTGTCTTTTTTAACCCCTTAAGGACCGGAGGTTATGGGACATTTCCGTCCCATAACGTCCGCATAGGGGCACTTTGACGAGCCGGTACACGTGACCTGTCACGTGTATCGGCGCGTCACTATGGGGCTTGAAACAGATCGCTCCGATCTTGGAGCGGTCTATTTCATGCCCTATTTTTACTTACAGCGCTCCCGGTAGAGCGCTGTAAGTAAAAAGTACATGACGTACCAGGACCGTCAAGGGTCTTTTGAGCAAATTTACCCTTGACGGTCCTGGTATGTCAAGGGTCCCTAAGGGGTTTAAAAAAAAAAAAAAAAAAAAAAAAAAGTTGATTTTAGCAGGTCAAAAATTGAGCTGCTAACAGCCAGCCTCCAGCACAGTAGTGAAGGGGTTAATACCCCCAGCTGCTGATTTTTTTTAGACCAGTAGGTATCTCCTCTCTGCTTCTCTGTCCCTTACTTTGCTGGTAAGGGACAGACGGGTTGAAGAGAGACTCGGAGACAGTGTGTGAATCGCGCTGTCTCATTCACTGAGAATGCGGTACATGGGATTGCTGCTTCAGCGATCACATGACCCGGCACAACTGAGAAGGACTGAGACTAAACGCTCCGGTACTGAAGCATTCACTCTCAGCCTGGAATAAATTATAGCAGCATGCTATCATTTATCCCATGACGGTCCAGGACCATCATGGGTCCTTAAAGGGTTAAGGACAGTAACATTCTCAACAATTCCCTCAAAGGAGGACCGCATACTCAGAGATTTCCCAGTTGTGAGGGTGGAAACTGTATTTTGGTTTGACCCTCTACCTTCACTTTTAACTCTAGTGATTCTGAAAAAAATTAATTCAACCCTTTGAGTGCCCGAGGGGTACGCAACGTATTGCAAAGCAATTTCATTCATATTTCATTCAACCCTTTGCATGCCATGTGTTGCAATGCGTAGCATACCCTTTTGTCACTCAAAGGGTTACAGTATTACAGGGAGGCATGGGAATATTCAGGTGTTGTACAATTGCAATTTCCAATGGCTGCCTGAAAGTTATGGGAATGGTAGTCCAAAAATAGCTTCAGGATTATGGTCTAAACAGGAGTTCTCAAAGCTGTCCTGAAGTCCCACTCCTAACAGAGCATGTTTTTGGGATCTTCTCAATTAAAGTGGATGGCAATAACTCAGGCAGAACCTTCAGAATGATTTCACCACAGACTGATTCACCTGTGTACACGTGAATAAATCCTGAAGACCTGAACCACTGGGGGAGGGGGGCTGAGAGCAGATTTGAGTGTACCGGCCACAAAATGCGAGAAAAGTGAAACATTCTTGTATGAGAAAAAAACCCACCCTATTTCAAGTCAGAGACATTACTGCATAGGATCCATAGTCAGACATAGGAAAGTTTATTCTGGGGGGGGTCACTGAGAGGGTGGAAGACAAGTAGAATAGCCAACCAGCAGAAGTGATCGAGGTTAATACAGTGAGGGATTGTAAGCATGCATGGGATAGGCATAAAGCTATGCTGGACATAACACAAGACCAATGACCAAATAAGGTTTTAGGTTTTTACAGCAGAAACACTGGGCAAACTAGATGAGCCAAATGGTCCTTACTAGCCGTCTCATTCTAAGTTTCTCTGTTTATCTCACTTTTTCTCACCTTAGTACATCTCCCAGAGTGCAACACTCTGTCCTTCCAGAATCGTTATGGCTATATTCCTGAGTAACGTAGGTAAGAGTGACCTGATCAGAAAATGATTGTCAGCTCTAGATGAGGTACGAGAGAAAAATAAAAGTGGGGATTAACCCCTTGATGACCAGAGGGGCATGCAACACATTGCTTTACACACACAGGCTAAAACCTCATTGCAAAATGAAGCCTGAAGTATAAATTATACATATAAAGGCAAAAGGGGAAACTATTCTGGGGCAAATTAACTGCACTATAGGGAACAAATAAGAATTTTCATTAAAGTGACAGACATATTTTGCTAGTGCCTGCTAAATAAAGTCAAATAGCTTATTTTAAATAAATGGGAATTATTACTTTTCCCTTGACCTGGAATTGTTTCATTTATCCTTAACCCTTTGAGTGCCAGAGGGATATGGCTGGATTTACATCCTAGATGCCCCTAGGCAAGGCACTTTATGTGTCCTTAGCTATGCCCTTGGTACACCCCAAATTCTCACCTGACCCTGTCCTCTGTCGCATCTACTGTTTGCTGGCACAGATAAAAAATTAACCCCTTGGTTGCTAAAATGAGTTGGAAATCTCTGTGGTAAAATAATAGCCTTTAAAGGGGTTTATAATCTTGTTCAGAGAATTGAGATTGTTCTGGCCACACCCACAATTCAGAATATGGGTGTGGCCAGCACAACAGCTGAGGCGCCCCTTAAAATTTGGAGCTATAGGCAGTTGCCAAATATGCCTATTCAGAAATCTGGCCCTGCGTCTGCCACTAAAAGGTTTACAACATCAGCCTCACTGTAATCTTGTGATCTTGCCAACCAGTACCCAACCGGTTGTCACATTTTATCTGTACTCCAGTTAAGCCTAACCTAACACCATTATCAAAAGGCAGGACCAGTTTCAGAGATAGCAACCTTCCAGCTTGTGGACTAAATACTTGCTGAGGATGATGGGAATTGTAGTCCAGGTGCTGCACCTACTACACTTTCCTATTCAAATAAAAATATTAAAACTCCAGTTGTTCTTAATAAATCAGCCTCAATGTAGACTTGTGGTTGACCCGTCCTGTACCCAACAGGATACAGTTGTTTTGTTAAAACACTTTTTATCTGTAATATATGTAATAGAAAGTCAAGTGAAGAATACAGTTATTTGGATCCAATGTAACTGTTACCCAAAGCTAAAGGAATATATAAACCAGAACTCTGGCCTCAGACAAATAGATTTGGTTTTTGCTTGCTAGAAAATAGCTTGTGTTCCACTTCCCATAGGAACTCTGCATGAGGGAAACTGATATAATGAGAATGCATTTAATGAATCCAGGGTGTTGGAATTTCAAAGACTGCTTTAAATTGCCACATAAAACACGAGCCAGAGTCGGACCCCCCCTCACACACTTTGAACTTGTTGCCATATACATAATGTGCAGATGAGAGGGAGAATTTTCCACGCTATTGAACTGATTGTGTTTTTACAAAAGAAAAGTTAAATTTTCTTGTGAAATTTTTAGCAGAGAGTAGCATGAAAGGATATTTAAGTGAGGGTGGAAAATTGCAGTAATAGAGCAGGTTGATACAACAACGGGTGGTTTGAGGATAGCTGGCAGTGATAAGATTGGAGAGTTCAGTAAAAAGCAGATGTGTGGGAGAATGAGGGGAAACTCAGTTATGAAGGAGACTGTGTAGAAAGAGCTCACTGAGGAAAGGGGTAATGTGAGGGGAGAGATTAATGAGGAAGAAAGCAATGTGACAGGAGAACTCAGTGAGGGGACATCCCAGTGAGAAAAAAGGGTAATGTAAGAGTAAAGATCAGTGTGAAAGGCGTGGTAAGAGGGAAGAGATCAATGATAAATGTTTAGTGTATGGGACAAATTCACTGAGGAAGGGTTAGTAAGAGGACAGATCTTGGTGAGGAAGGGAGTATTGCGAGAGAAGAGTTCAGTGAGGAGGGGGATTGTTTGAGGACAGAGGTCAGTGAGGATAATGGCTGTTAGTAGGAGGAAAGCTCAGTTAGGAAGATGTTAGTGTGAAGGTCAAACTCATCAAGGACTGCAAGGTAATCCAACATCAGACATGTTTTTATCAGTGTTACATCAGAACATTGGTTGATCAGTGGTGAGCAACAGTGGTCTTTTAGATTTCTTGACTACAACTCCCACAATCAGCCATTGGCCAGCTAAGAATGATGGGACATGTAGCCTAGCAAAATCTGGAAGGCCACTTTTGTACAATCCTGAAATAGATCCATGTGCAGAAAGGTCTCTATATTATACTGTGCTCTACATCCAGGGAGTATAAACGAGATAATGAGAAACTTTATACCTACATTAATGGCTTAGTCTAGCTACTATTGTCCTATAATCGCTGCATTCTCACATCTTTCTCAGAACACAATACCAGTGCTGTCCCCATACATAATTTCATTGAGCTGTATTCCAAGACACAAGAAACTAGAAGAATAATTTGTGCTCGGTCAAAAGAAGCCCTTGAGGTTAAATTACTTTCCTACAATTTTACTGTGTTCATTTTATTTTGCAAACTGCTAAACAGCCTGGAGGATTTTCCCTGTGTCTGCAGAAACCAGGCTCTTGCAGCTGGGCCATGCTCCATAATGCTCAGTCATGTCAAGGTAAAGTCAAAAGGGGGAGCGCAACCTGAGGTCCTCCACTAGCTGCTGAGGACTTCAATTCCCATCAACCCCAGCTGTCTGGGGATGATGGGAGTTGTAGCCAACAACAACTGAAGGCTCTTTGCATGGAAATCCATGGTGTTGTGCCACTTGACAAAGAGAAATGTACACAAAGCACAGGAGACCCTGTACACCTAAGTGGTTATTCCATTAGATCAGTCATGTGAAACTCAAATATAGCTGAGTGTCACATAGTCAACAATTCCCTCTAAGGAGGGCCACGTACTCAAGCATTTCCTCTAAGGATGGTGCCAACAATGTCTGACAATGTTTGCGCTATTATTTTGTTAGGGAAGTCTGAAAAGAAGGATGTGGCTTTCTGATAATGAGCCTCCACTTTGCCTATAGAAACGAGGTATACAACCTTTGTTGGATACTACAACTCTCATCATCCCCAACTGCCGGAGAGGCAAAGGTTTCATACTCCTGACCTAGAAGGTGACAGCAAATCAAGATGACAGAAAATGGAATTTGAACCAGCAGGCCCACACTGAAATTAAAATGAGAAAACTTGTTGGGGGCCACAGTTTATTAGCTACAGAGCCACATCGTTGATATGCCTGCATTACAATGATAGCGAGCTCTATCTCTAGTAACTGTAAAGTTGTATAATTTTAGTAGTAAAAAATATTTTACTTACTATATTACCTTTTCTTTAAAGGGATAGTAATGTTTCAAAATAAAAGCAGCTCCAATTAATCTTTATTATATTTGGGCCATGGAAAGTGTTATTTCAATAGTGTTAGAGTTGTAGTTCAAGAGTAATTGAATGATAAAGTTTCCCCCTCCCGTCCCTTTTACCTAGTGTAAGCTGCCTCCCCTCAGATGTGGAATCTGGTCTTAAGACCAGACAGATCACAGCAAGGGACAGTCTTCTTACTGTGAGAACAATGAAAACCCTGCCCCCCTTGACAGGTTTTTACCTTATGTTAATTGAAGATTGTCCCTCTCTGCAAGCCATCTGGACATCAACTTTCTGTTCCGAGGTGAGCAGTGTTACATCAGTAAAAGGGGCTCTTGAACTATAACTCCGATAGCATTGAAATAACACTCTCCATGGCCCAAATACTATGAAGATTAAGTGGAGCTGCTTTTATTTTGAAGCATTACTATCTGTTTATTTCTGTGCACCTTCAGTTAGTAATTCCAGTTCTTTCTGTATTTCCACTTTCGATGATGTGAGCACCCTCTGCTTGCAGTGTATAGAAAATGTTTGCAACTCAAATTTATTTGCAAAAATCATTAGAATTCTGTGTGCCTCTCTCTTGTTGAATACCCCAGTTGTTTGGTAGAACAGAGAACTGAAAGTGAATAGAAATGAAGAAACAAACAGGCAGAGTTCTTATGATTCTATTCGGATACAGTCTTGTCACAAGCTTTTTCATAGGTTTCTATATGCAAGGGTGTCCATTTCTGGGCCCTCGGCAGCAACAAACAGTCCATGATTTAAGGATTTGCCTGTCTGAGCATAGAAAGGGAAATGCTTAAAGGGATTGTAATGTTTCATAATAAAAGCAGCTCTAATTAATCATCATAGTATTTGGGCCTCGGAGGGTGTTATTTCAATTCAGTCCCTTTTACTGATATAACACTGCTCAGCTAAAAGCTGCAGGGAAGTGCCCAGGTAGATTGCAGAGAGGGACAATCTTCAATTAACATAAGGGAAAATGATGAAAAACCTGTCAAGGGGGCAGGGTTTTCATTGTTCTCACAGTAAGAAGATTGTCCCTTGCTGTTATCTGTCTGTTCAAGCAACCAGATTCCACATCTGAGCTGAGCAGTGTTACACTAGGTAAAAGGGGCGGGAGTGGGAAACTTTATCTTTCAATTACTCTTGAGCTACATCTTTGACAGTATTGAAATAACACTCTCTATGGCCCAAATACTATGAAGATTAATTGGAGCTGCTGTTTTTGTGAAACATTACTATCCCTTTAAACACTGGACTGTTGTTAGCTGCTAATTAACGCACCAACGAACTCACCTGGGCTTAATCAGGGAAATCCTGACCTGTTGGTGGCCCTTGAGGACTGAATTTGGACAATCCTGAGGAAGAAGGTGCTCACATCACTGATCATTGGAAGAGACAAAAGTTGAAGCTGATTCAAGGAACATATAATTAAATAAAAAGAAAGTCTGTGGGCAAAATAAAATAAATACATACCACTAAGATAAGAAAAGTAAAACAAACCATTATTCAGAGGCGTAACTAGAAGCCTCCGGGCCCTGGTACAAGAAGTGCCACGGACCCACCCCCCATTGGCCCCCCTCCCAACACATTGACACCCTCCACAATGCCCCACTCTCCTACCTGGAGCTCCAAAGCGGTCCTCTTAGTAATGCAAAGCGCTGGGAGATGATGTCATCTCCCAGTTCTCTACATTACCAGAGCGCCGGCAGGAGATTGCAGGCGCCAGGCGGAGGGGTCGCAGGGGAAGGCCAGGCCCCTGGAGTGCATGGGCCCGGTCACAGGTACGACCACTATAGTTATGCCACTGCCATTATTATTTTTAGATATTTGATTTTCCTCCAAATAAAAATGATATACTACTAAAGTTTTCCTTTGTAGTGCTGTATAGAATGTGTTTCTTCTTTATAGTTATATAATACAGTTAGAGGAATAATGTGTAATTAATTAGTTCCAAATGCATCATGGCTTGAACTGGTTTTACCTGCATTAATTAAATAATATTATAGTCATGATTATTAATGAATATTACTTTAAAAACTCAGAGGAGATCATGTACATTATGCTAAAATACGTAATTAATCTCTGGCCCATTCTTTAAAAACAAAGTGGAACAATTCTGAAGTAAACAACAGTACCATACATGAGCAATAAAATTAACCCTTTGGGTGCCAGAGGGGTTCGCAGCGCATTTTGCAATGTATTGCGTACCCCTCTGACACTCAAAGGGTTACCCATATCCCCTTTAATTCTCAATCTGTTGGAGACTTCTCTAGCATTCAAGAGGTTAAAATCCCCTTTATATCAACATTACAAATATCTTGAGAGAAACACACAAGAAAGTAAAATAACAAAACTTCCAAATAATAAACTCCCACTTCAATAGGAGATATATTAACCCCTTAAGGACCAGAGGTCCTGGGGTGTGTGGTCCTTTAAGGACGAGATAAGGAAGTTTGACTTGCAGCCCCAGGTGACTGATCATGTGTGCTGGCACACCGAACGAGGGACTGAAAGAGATCGCTCTGGTCTTGGAGCGATCAACTTCAGTCCCTGGTATTACTCCCTGTGCTCCTGCAGGAGCGCGGTGAGTAAAAGTATGTGATGTACCAGGACCGTCATTGGTCCTTAAGGGACTAGCGTGACGGTCCAGGTATGTCACCAAACTCGAAGGGGTTAATTAGTATGTGTGTGTGTGTTAGTGTCTGACTGAGGCTCATATCAACCAGCTTCACAGACACTTCAATGCACATGTATAGTGTCTTACTGACCAGTGTTTCAGTGCTTTAAGTTCTGTATTCACTGTGTGACCTTGGCTATTTATTCTGACAATACTTGTTTGCCACCTGTCCTGATCTCATCTTCGTTCTTGACCTGATTTTGTATGCCAGTTTGTATCCTGCGACCTTGGTTTGTTTGTGAGATTCTAGTCCTGTTTATCACCTGTGTGAGCTGCTTGCTGCTGCTGCTTTTCATTGAAAGACAAGTGTGACCATCCTGGTCCAGGTCTCGCTTAACCTTGAGGCTGATGTTTCCTATGGCTTGTAGCTGCAGCAAGGTTTCACTTGCAGTTGACACAGCCTACTAGCTAAGCACACCAGCTACGCTCTCAAAGCAGCTGTCAGCAGCAGCAGCAGCCTTGAGAGCTCCTTTTGTCTGATAACCCAAAGCTTCCCAGCACATACCTTCCAAGTGTCCCTTTTTAGGAGGGACAATCTCTCTGTGAGTCCCAAATCCCCCTCTGTCCCTCTTTCCCACCCTAGTGTTCCTTTTTTTTTTTTTTTTTTTTTTTTTAAGAACTCATACTGTGTGCCGTGTATATAAGTGTATCATGTTGCTCCACAGCAATAAAACTCACATTAATGATTATTTAATCTTCAGAAACACCACCTAAAATGAAATGTGTCCCTCTTTGGCCATTTAGAATGTTGGGAATTACGCCAGCATCCTGTTCCACTCTGCAAGTGAGCAAGTAGTTTTGATTCACTGTTCTGTTCACTCCAGTATCTGTTCCTGGCTGGTATATCAGTGTCATTTCGGCCTAGTAACCCCCTATACTCTGTGGGTCCATCTCCTGTCCTGTTAGCCTCACACCTTGTGCCTTAGTTCTAAATGTAACATCTTCAGTTGGTCTTGGATTTCCATGGAAGCCGATGAACCATGATCCAATAGGAGCCAAGGTTTTACAGCAGTAGGAAAGGGCAGACTGCATGGGGTGAACAGCTTGTATCCGTTGTCACAATGTATGTTTCTGTTTTTCTCTTTGTTTCTTTTTATCACTTTATTCCCTTTCTTCAGCTGTGGTAATACCCTCCTGAGAAGCAGATTACAGATGTACGCAAAGAGACCTCCTAACACTGCTGAAGGGATGACTAAAGGTATCACAGTAGCATCAACTCCATTCAGCGGCTCTAAACAAATATATCAGCTCAAAGAAAACAGCCCCTGGAGATCATCTGTACAGCCAGACACAAAAGATCTTTAGTCTGCCTAACTAATTATATAAATGAGAGTAATTACAGAACCATGGGAAATTCTGCATGGAGCTGCTTGAAAATCCTGTGTGCAAAAGTGTGTACTGTCCATTCGAGTTTTCTGATAATATATGTAAATAGGAGCTATGAACACCACAGAACAACATGGGAATTAATGTGTTCCCTGCTTGAGCTTCAGTCAAGATATGCACTGGAGAAAGACGTCAGTGAGAGTCTTCAGCAATTCCCTAGTCCCCTTTATACATAGAAACTGAGGACTTTATAAGTAAGATGTGCTAAAGTAAACTGGATTAATTCTGGGTTGCATCAAGAACAATATACACTTCCTGTATTCCAAATGATTTAAAGGGATAGTAATACATCTATTAAAATTGTAGAGTCTTCTATACTTTCTTTTTAAAATGCGGTGCTAAATTTAATTACTTACAGGTTTGTAGTTTAAAGTTTATTCAAGCCGAAAGGATCCACCTCCCGCCCCTTTCCCTGCATCAAACTGCTTCTCATGCAGGTCCGGATAGAGAGCGGCAAGGGACAGTCTTCAGTAAGCAAAAGGAAAATCTTGTCCTCCTTCGTCAAAGGGGGAAGGGTTTTCCTTATACTTACTGAAGATTGTCCCTCGGTCCATCCGTGAGGTCCCATGACCGGATTCCAGATCTAATGGGAGGTGGACAGAAGGGGCGGTGGGGTCCTTTCGGCTTGAATTGCGCTTGAACTACAAACCTGTAAGTAATGAAATATAGTCTTACAGGTTAAAAAATAAAAATAAAGAAGACTTGGACATCAAATTTAATAGAAGTATTACTATCCCTTTAAACGAGATTTCTAACCCCTTGAATGCTAGAGAGGTCTCCAATGCATTGAGAAGCATAAATCTCCATAGAATGGTGTAGCAGCAGTGCCACTCTACAAATTAAGGCCACTGTGATACTGCGCCTAAAAAATTAAGTTTGAGCTGCAATACCTTTTAAACGAAACACCTTTCAGCAGTGGGAGTACCCTTGTTTTATTCAGGGGGGATAAACCCTACAATATTTTTTTTTTACATTTTAAGTATTATGATCCCTGTAATAAGGATTTAGTTACGTGTGGAACAAGTGATTGGAGATACTTAGGAAAACCTGCAATAGGCCTTTTGCAGCCAAGTAGTCCTATATTCCTGTTTCGACAGCCCTGTGCTGCCTTGGAAGGAAATACATCATTGACTGCAAAAAGAAACCGGAAACGCCATTCTGCTTGTATGTCATGCTACAATATCATTTCCAGTGCTTTTTTTTCCCCAATTTGGTTTTTGCTTGCTATGCACCCTATATTGACATTGGCAGGAAACATAATGAGTCACATTTCCTGTTTATGGTTCATTTCCCAACAAAAGATTCAGTTGTGTGGAATGCAATCTAGGCCTTTATACCATGAAATAAATATACTTCCCCTATAAAGTCTCATTCAAGTAAATACCATTTAAATCAAAAGATATTCGTATCACACCATTATCTCTTATATTGCAGGAAAGTGTACTGCACAGCTTGTCACAACTGTGCAATTACAGAATCATTAAGAAGAGGGTTGCAGAAAGGGTTAAAAGAAGTCCATTACAGCAATACAAATGAGGAGTTAATTTGGGGAGCAGTATAATGTTGTTCTTAACCCTTTGAGTGCCATGGGAATGTGCAACGGATTACTCTGCAATGTGCTGCACACCATCTGCAGAACCCAGGGGGTTAACTGCTCAAGTTTTTATTTTTACTGGTAAATAATGGAGGCTGATGTACTATGAAGAACAGAATCAGTTCTGGGGCAAATTGAATGCCCCGCAGGGGACAAATAAAAAGCAATGATTTAAATGGTGTTTTTAATCCTTGAATGCTAGAGAGGTCTCCAGTGCATTGTCTGTCACCATTAACCCCTCTGATGCCATGAGTTTGCGACACATTTCTGCTCAATGTTTTTCACCAGCAACTGAGAGGTTGACGTACACTAACAAATGAAATGCATACTCTAACAAGGCAATGCACTGGAACCCTCTCTGGCACTCAAAGGGTTATGCTAGCTATCCATCACTGAACTTGCCTACCCTGATTTGCCAATAAACCTTCTTTTGACAGTTTGGATTGGAACACATGACAATCAATGTGTTCCTGCATGGAGTGGTTGATCTTGTTAAAAAAAAGTATTTTGTTTGCATTTAACCCGTTGAGTGCCAGAGGGGTACACAACGCATTGCAATGTGTTGTGTACAGCTCTGGCACTCAAAGGGTAAATGCCTAAATGGGCGTAAATACATTTCTTGTGGAATAACATTATCCCACATCTCACGCTTTGATTAGACTGGTAAAACAGAATACGGGTCATGAGATACCATATTATTCCCTTCCAGAATAACTTAACAAAAAAAAGAACAAAAACCCCATTTCTTATGTTAAATAAAATCAAAATGTTATGTCCTCCTTAACATTCAGACTGTTAAAAGCCCCATTTAAAGGGGAACATTCACATCGGGAAAACTTTTGAGCACTTGTTTAATCAGCTAAGAAGCATTAGGCAAACGTGCGCTCTCTTTTTTTTGTAACTTACTTTTTAAGATATTCAACTTCAAAATTATCCATTTCCGCATACCGTGGCACGATGTTGCTGTGGCACGGCTCTCAGGACTTGCCAGCAGTCTGTCATTCTCCTCCCAGCTGCCCCCTCAGAATAATGCTAATCACCACTCCCTGTTACGCTAGGAGCCGTTCACACCACACCGAAGTGAAGAGTGAATGAGCTCCCGGGGGCCGCTGGGAGGGAGGTGGGAGGAGAATGATAGACTGCTGGGAAGTCCTGAGAGCCGTGCCACAGCTACATTACGCGGAAGTGGATAACTTTGAAGTTGAATATCTTAAAAAGTAAATTACAAAAAAAAGAGAGTGCACATTTGCCTAATGCTTCTTAGCTGATTGAACATGTGCTCAAAAGTTTTCCCAATGTGAATGTTCCCCTTTAACCCTTTGAGCGCCAGAATGGGCATACACCTCTGGCACTCAGAGGGTTAAGTCAGTGGGACTATGCTGATATTTTTATTTGTCTCCATGGTGTAGTCGGTTTGCTCCAGAATCGTTCCAATTCCTACATCAGGCTCAGTATCTCTATCTCCTTCCGTATCACATGTGAAAACTTCAAGCATCATTATTTCTCCATCATGTCATGAAGGAGATTACATTATCTTGATACATATCTTGATAATGTTTCCTTCACACAGACAATCTGATCCAAATAGAGAGGATCGGAGACTAACAAAACCCACTCAGAGTTTCCATTTCCCTAACCAGCCACACCAGTTATCTCAATCTTCTTCCCCCCAATTCTTACATCAGAACAGGAAGAACTAATGGTTTAGAGGTTCCATCCAAAGCTTGTGTGTAATCCCGCTGCTAAAATGACAATATTTCACAGGTTTTATATTTGCACTTTTCGGGACTGCAAGAGAAGACCTGAGAGGTGATACTATGAGAAAGCAAATTCAGTTGTAGCAGCCAAGAGTTGGATGATTCTTTGTTTAACCTCCCAGATGCTAGAGACTTTCCCAAGCATTGCTCTGCAATGCACTGGAGACAATTCTAGCCTCAAAAGGGGTAATCCCATCACTGGGCCTTATGCACAAAATAGGAGAAATTCTGGTGCAAACTAATCACATCAAAGGGACAAGAATTCCTAATTCCCATTGATTTAAATGGGGCTTTAAACTTTGAATGCTAGAGAGGTCTCCAAAGCATTGCTCCTCATTGAAGAGGTTAAAACCCCATTTAAAGTAGAGCTAACACTTCCAATCACAGCTGGGAACTCTCTGGATTTGCCCCAGAGGTTTTTGCTGCTGATTACCAGTTCTCCGGAGCAGAGGCTGGTTCTCCAGATGTGGGGAGTTTCTAATGAAATTCTGCCCACTTCTGCTCCTTCCCAGTCTGTTCCTCCCACTCCCCGGCCTCTTCTCCCCCTTCCCCAGCCTTTTGCCTTCATTCTATAGGCTCCGCCCCCACTCACGATTAAGCCCTGCCCCTTATTTTACACAAATCACATCATTTTTCTACCCCCAGCTGCACCACAGGACTCCCCTCTCTGTAGAGTACACAAAAAAGTTCCCAGGTATGTTTATAATGTCTTAGGTGATTTTGTAGGAGCTTACAAAATCATGTCTGCTAGCAATTCTTTATTTACAACTATACTTTACGAGATATGATAATTTGTCAGTTTATGCAAATTAGCCAGTGCTTCCTGGTAGGAAGTGGCAGTTGGGAGGGGTAGTGGAAAGTTAGTATCTGACACACCAGGTTGTGCCAGTTTGACTGCCCAATTTACATCAATAATGCTACATATCTCATAAACTATAGCCTAAAATCAGCAATCGCTAATATAAATATTGGTATGTTTGAAAGATTTTTCAAGTTGTTATAAGGTGTTAGTTCCACTTTAATTCAATTGGAAGTTTTGTATGTCCCCTATATTACAGGTGGGACTCCAGAATCTCCAGAAGAACATTGTCAGAGGGGCTTTACAAATATATTTTTGGAATACGCCTTGGAAAAAGGGGTTAAAATACAGCATTATTTTTATGAATGTATTAAGATTTTAAAAATAATAATCAGAAGTTCCTATTCTCTTAACCATTTTATAATCATAGAGGTGTATAACATACATTATGTATTTGGCTATACTGTGTATTAGTTCGGGTAAAAAGGTTAACATCACCATGGAGTCGGGAGGGACTATGCAATTCTTATTTTCTGGGTTATACTGTGAGAAAGGCTGAACTTGATGGACTCCTGTCTTTCAACCTAATTTACTATGTAAGCAGTTTTTTTCCATATAACCAAATTATCATTCCCATGGCTGGGAGACAAATTTTTTAAAAGCTATTACACAGCAAAAGTTCATTTTCCATGGTCTAATCAACTTATGGAGGTGCTGATGCAGTTACAAAAGTCATTCACAGACAGCAAGACCAAAAGCATCATCATGAATGGACAGGACATAAATTAAATGCATAAATGGACAAATGCAAAAACATGCCACCCTGCAGCAGGAGTACCCTTCTTTTGCTCAGCAAGAAACCCCTATATTATTAAGTGATACTTCCCCTTTAAAATTAACTATTTTTTTCTTAAGGTTATCACTTTAAGGGTCTTATACACAGGACTACAGTGACAGCCAAGAGCAGTGGCATATTAATACACCCAGCTATGTTGGGGCACTAAGTGCCAATGTGCAAAAGATAGTGAAGTCATTCTAGAGAAAATCAGATGCACCATAGGGGAGAAATAAAATCCACTTGATTTAAAGGGGGATTTGAACCACTTGAATAATAGAAGGTTCTCTGATGGATTTGTTGGAGGCTTTTCTAAAATTCAAGGGGTTAAGCGCTTCACTGAAATAAAGGAGAGTTATTCGTTATTCCCTAGAATGCAGTTGGTTTGCTCCAGAATTACTCCTAAGGCCTGATAGTTCCGCACGGACTGGTGACCCGCCATTTTTCTGGCATTGGTGCAGGTTGTTTTGTCCTCCATAAAGCAATCAGGTGTGTCTATATCCGTATTTTTCATTGAAATGTTGATGTAATCTGTAGCTGAGCAGTAGCAATTCACTATATGAAATCTCTCAAAGTGCACGAGAATAACTGCAGTTTGTTTTTATAAATACGGGCCAATGATTCTGATGTACATCTTAGTAATAAAGAAAAGTTAATTTTGGGGCAAATCAAATTCAACATAGGGGCAAATAAAAATCTCCTCTGATTTCATTAAAAGGACATGTAAAAACAGAGATGCTAAAGAGGTTTCCAGTGTATTACATAGTAACATAGTAAATTAGGTTGAATAAAGACACAAGTCCATTAAGTTCAACCTTTGCCTCATACCCTAGTGACATGAGAACTGTATAGCTCTCCTGCTACCAAATAAGTTAGTCTTTATCAGTCCTTCCTGATCTGCCTACTAATAAACATTATAACTCTGTATGTTCGGTTCCCTTTTGAAAGAAATGAATAGCTCATCACAGAGATCCTTGCATTGACTTCTCATATACTTGTACAATGTGATAAAATCTCCTCTTAGTCGTTTTTTTTCTAGAGTCGTTGTCTAGTCGTTCCTCATACGTCAATGTCACAGTTCCCAGGAATAAACCAGGAGTCAGTACGGTAAAGTAAAACAATAATTTATTAGAAAAATCACAGTAATGCACATAAACAGATAACACACTGAGGGTGGTCAAAGAGGCAAGCACTGTATCAGAAATAGCAGTCCGCCAATAGATCCACCACACTGTCCGGGATTAGGCCTCAGCCCACTGGAGCCTCAAGTAATCTGGAACTCCCAAAGGACTAGCACTGATTCAGCCTGCAGTCAGTCTAGGAGAGAAGTCTCCAATATCTACACAACCAAGGAGGCTACTGACTCACGCCTGCAGTCAGTAAGCTAGGAGTCTGATAGAGCCCCAGATCTGCACTAGGATGTGTGTCTGTGGAGCGGGGATCAAAACAAGAAGGAAACAGACAGAGCCGCTCAGAAGGAGGAAGTAGGTAGGAGGAGACTACAGGAAGCAAACATAAAACAGAGGCCTGCTGCATGCTTGAAGCCTCGCGCTTTCAGTACTGACTACGTGTGCAGTACTGACTGCAGGGGAAGTCTGTTGTACGACAGGCTTGTGGCTCTGCAGCTGAGCCGAGATCACATTAGTAAAAAATAATTATTTCACTGAAATGGTCTTCTACATGTGCTGCAGAGCCGTACGACAGACTTCCCCTGCAGTCAGTACAACGCTGACTTCAGGGAAGAGGGAGGGAGAGGGGAACTTTTGTTCGGTTATCTCTCAAACCATAAAGGTTTGAGAGATGAACCATGGCGCCAATTCAATTACTTTTCAAATAGCTACAATATGGGGAATAGTAATATTAAAGTATTACTATCCCTTTAAGTTCCCTCCCTCTAATCTTTTTCTTAGCAGGGATAGTGGTACCACTATACCACCATCCCTGCTTTTCTGTCCAGATACAGTCATAACTGGGCTCCTTCCTATACAGACATCTAAAGGGATTAGTAGGGATGGATGAAAACTTGGACCTGAAAAAAGAACATGAAAAAAACAGAAAGTTTTGCATTTTGTAGGTATTCCCACAAAAGTGCAGTTTTTCCTTTTTTTCTGTGCAGTGAAATCAGAGAGTTTCCTACATGTATTTTGCATATAAAAGTGAGTGTCTGTGTATAGTATTGTGAGTCTGTGCTGAAAAGAGAGAAAGCTGCTGAAAGCATGCACCCCTAGCCTTTTCTCACTGGTAGCCATAACACCACACATTCTGACCCCCACCCTTGTCCCGCTGTATTGGTAGACAGAGACCCTCACATATTGAACCCCGGCTTTTTCTCAAGGTAGCCATAGAATCACACATACTGATGCCTCCTGCCTTTTCCACTGCTTGCCACGGAACAGACATAGTAATCTACGAGCCTTGTCCTATTGGTATAGGTATTTGAGATGTATATCTGGCCCTGGAAAATACGTTTTTTAGAATTTTCACTACGCTCTTGGGGCTATATTCATTAAGTTAAACAGTAACAATTCTTTGATAAGCCAACTGCAAAATAGAGGAGAAATAAAAATTCCCCAAATCCTCTTTGATTTAAATGGTAATATTTAACAAATTGTATGTTAGAGATCACGAGCAGATATTTTCCATAGTGTTGGAAACCTCCCTAGCAATCAAGGTGGTTTAAAACTCAATTAAAATTAAAGGAAATTTTCTTTTGTGCAATTGGTTTGAACCAGAATTGTCCCCCTCTTTAGTCTCCTGAACACGGCTCCCAGCACTTCAGTTTAATGATTGCCATGTCTGTCACTTCTGTGGGGAAGCATTCAGGACACTCATCCTCCTTGAAAGTTCATCCAAGTTCAAGGAATTTGTGTGGACAAACAAACACCAAACCATCATTCAGGTATTCACATCAGCAAGGTCTATGCAACGATAATGCAAATAAATGGTTTAGAAAGGAGACTACAAACATTTGCTGTCTCCATTTCTTGGCAGCCATTAATGTTGTACGAATGCCAACTCCATCTCAGGGTTATGTTCCTTTACATAGATCTCATACTAATGGGGCATGTGCTGAACTGCACTCTTGTTCTAATTCATCAAGCTCATCAGGAGCAATTCTGGAGTAAAAAGTACTGTGCCATAGGCAGAAAATAACTGTTCCC
The DNA here is from genome assembly GCA_037306005.1 of Rhinophrynus dorsalis. NCBI lineage: Eukaryota > Metazoa > Chordata > Amphibia > Anura > Rhinophrynidae > Rhinophrynus > Rhinophrynus dorsalis. The sequence continues at coordinate 119,619,642 of CM074722.1, forward strand.
AGTGGTTAAAAATGGGCTATTGAGCATCTGAATGTTAAGCAGGTCTCCAGTGCATTGTATACCATACAAGGATTTCCTTTTATTGCTGCAGTGGTGATGTTATGGGCTCTTTGGAGATAGAGTAATTAGTGGTGAATTGTGTTGATGTCAGTTGTGTTGATACATGCTAACACTAGTGTATGTTGGGATGGGGTAAGATGTGAAGTTTTATTCTACGTGGAAGAGAAGTGCAACTGCAGATTGAAAGCTCCATTTCAGCAGATATTGCCCATACACATGCAACTAAAGGAAAGAGCGGACATGTTTCACCACCACCTCTAAATTATTATCTGTGAAATGGAAAAAATTGGTAGGTATACATGCAGGGTTTGGGAAGTGTCACTATGGGCCTACTGAAGCTCTTCCCTTTGGATGAAGACAAAAATATCACTGGATAACTGGAGCCTTTAGAAAATAGGACAGTTTCACTCTCGTTACATGGGTTACTGCACAATCGTGGCCTACATTACAATGAAGTGCATTATTATCACTGTTTTTATCTAATAATAGGTGCAGGAGATATGGTGTATTATATACTCCACTGTGGACACATCAGAGTGCATGGGGGTGATGACAAGTACATAAACACACTGTTTGGAATATTTTCCACAATGAGCAGGTAATGTAAGTGAAAGGAGGTGGAGTAATTGGGAATGTGATGATGTATGACATCACATATAAGTAAATGATTATCATCATTTACTTATAATGGGCCACTGATGGTCTATAAGGTGCTTTGGGGACTCCAGACAAAATAGCATTAACATGGAAGTGAATATATATATCTATATATAAATCTAAAACAATGGAAAGCAGAAAAAGAGGGGGAGCCCATAGGGTAGCAGCATTTAGACTGATACTCTTTGTGAATGATAACAACATTAATCATATACTCCTATGGTCGCTACTGACAATAAAATAGCACTATAGGCAGGTGGGGATTATAATACTTGCAGATGCCACTATGATCACAGCTGATCCCTTCTGATCCAAGGATATATCCCACCAAAATGTAGAGAAATGGAACAAACCAATATATGTTCAATGGGAGAGCAACATAGCCTGAAGAACATTCAGTTTGGACCTTATACTGAAACCAGGATTTCTTATCAGTGTGATGGCAATAGAGTAAGGGGTGAGTAAGGTCTTATAAAATTTAATAAGAACATTTAAAACAACCAAAAAAATGCATATCAACATGTTTATGAGCTACAATGCCTTTTCATCAATTAACATGGAAGACTATTTAAAAGACTCCCAGCTGCTCGCCTCACATATCTAAATGGGTGAACCAGTGAATCATGCCCTCCACACAATAAGGTGTAGATATTTAACACATAAAAAATGTGCCTTTTAGACACTAGTTGGCGCTGTTGCTAACCACTTTATTTAACCCCTTAGTGACGGCCGCGTGCAGACGCGGCCGTCACTTAACGCCCGTCTAACATTTTTTTTTTTTCTCTAAAAGAATCCGGAGTCCCCGAACGGCGTGCAGCCGCGCGGGGAGCCGGATTTCCGGGACGTACATGTACGTCCTCTGTCACTAAGTGACAGCCACACAGGACGTACATGTACGTCCTGTGTCGCGAAGGGGTTAAAATAAGTTTGAATTGCAATAACATAAAAGAAAAGGGAGGATCTTTGCTTTAGTCAACAGGAACAGCTCTATAACATTATAACACTGGTATAATATTATAATACTTTAATAATATTAGGACATGTTTATATAATTTTGAATATTTTTACAATATAAAATATTTGAATAAGGTTTTTTCATAAAAAAATTACTGCTCCTTTAAATGGGCCTTTCAATCCCATGAAGGCTATAAAGAGGTATCCAAGTGGAAACCTTTCTAGCATTCAAGCAGTGGCGTAACAATAGGGGTTGCAGGGGTCGCACCTGCGACCGGGCCCGTCACTCTCAGGGGCCCGGCCGCCCCCTGCGACCCCCTCGCCACACGCCCGCAGCACAGCTGATCTCCCGGCGTCCGGCGTTCTAGTAATGCAGAACGTTGGGAGATGACATAATCTCCCAGCGCTCTGCATTACTAAGAACCGCGCGGGAGCTTGAGTTCCAGATGGAGGTCTGTGCCGAAAGAGGCACAGATCTGTCATCTCACACACCGCTAGACCACCAGGGACTCGAGGTAGGAGGAGGGGGGCGGTCAGTAGGGGCAATGTGGAGAATGAGGGGCACTGTGGAAGGGGCATTGTGGAGAAAGAGGGGCATTGTGATGGGGGCATTGTGGAAGGGGCATTATGTAGATTGGGGCATTGTAGAAGGGGCAATGTGGAAAAAGAGGGCATTGTGATGGGGGCATTGTGGAAGGGGCAATGTGGAGATTGAAGGGCAATGTGGAAGGGGCACTGTGGAGATTGAGGGGCAATGTGGAAGGGGCACTGTGGAGATTGAGGGGCAATGTGGAAGGGGCATTGTGGAGAATGAGGGGCATTGTGATGGGGGCATTGTGGAAGGGGCAATATGGAGGTGGCCAATGTAGTTGAGTGGGGCCAATGTGGTTGGGGGGGCCCATGGCAATTCTTGCACCAGGCCCTGGTAGCTTCTAGTTACGCTTCTGCATTCAAGGGCTTAAAAGCTCAATATAAATCAATTTTTATTTGTTCCCTATGGTACAGTTAGTTTGCTTCAGAATTGCTCCAATTTGCCTTAGGCAGGACATCAGCATCACTAATGTAATTGGACTGGTGATAACAGAGCTTAGAGCCAAAGGTGGAAATAAACAGGTAAGACTTGAGAGTAGATGGCTACACTTGGGATGTGAGGGTAATGCTGAGAAGAAATCATAAGAAAAAAAAGCAATTTCTATGAAACTGTGAGTTAATCTGTGTTGACAATAAAGGAATGTCAGAAATCCCAGGGAAAGTAGCAGTTTGTATGAATGAGCAAGATGGCACAGCGACAGAGGCAATACACAGAGACAGACATCACAGCGCAAGTGTCAATTTGTGTGAAAGTACAAGTTGTGCTGCTGAAGTAATGATGGAAAGTTGGAAATCGCAGGGAAATTGGCAATTTGTTTATAGGTGAATTAAGCCTGAGTTGGAGAACTCTGTGGATTAACCCCTTAAGGACCAGAGGGGTGAACAACGCATTACGTGTTGCACACATTTTGATCCTGAAGGGGTTAAAGTAGTAGTAGTAAACTTTTATTCTGAAAAAAAATCTATAGACTTTCAGGACTTTTCTTGGTGAATAAAACAATGAGCCTTTCCAAAGATATTACAGTTTAAACTCTTTTTTTTTTTTTTTTACTTTCAGTGCTACCGTTGGAAGATGGACATTCACTAAAGCATGATACAGAGGTGATAAAACAGAGATAACTACTCCATGGATATAACTTCTCCAGTTCCTATGTTATTTTATGGAGCTTATGCACTAAGATCTCCAAAGCTGAAGAAATCTTAGTGCATAGACTCTATAGAATAATATGGGAACTGGAGAAGTGATAACTGGAGAAGTCATCACCTCTTCATCACACTTTAGTGAATCTACCCACCTTGTGTTCAGACAGTTATTGTATTGCATTCCATGGGAAAGGTGAGTCACTGACTACAATTCTCCAGCAAATGTTATTTTAAGAGTTCCACCAAATAGTGACAGTGTGAACATTTATATCTTTTGAATAAACTGTCATTAGTGAAAATACCATTGTTTTACCCAGCAAAGGAAACTATGCAATTGAAGTCTTTTTCACTAAAATATTTACTTATCCTCCAACCCCTTGAGTGCCAGAGGGGTATCCAACGCATTGCTTTGCAATGTGTTTGGATACCGCTCTGACACTCAGAGGGTTAAAGCACAGGTTCCTCAAGTGGCAATAAGTACATTGTCTCCAGTTTGTTGCTCTACACCACAGTCGCTGACAAATACAATCAATAACTGATAAATCCCTGAAGGTATTTCCCTGCCTTGTGTATGAGGTCATTCTAGTGATGCTCATATGTGTACGCCATATAAATATGCATGTGTCCCATACCTCCAGCATTTCAAATGGACTAAGAGGGACACTTGTGTTTTAGATGGTGTTGATGGGGGTGTGGCTGGTGGGTGGGGCATTACCAAGTATTTTTAGGTTATTTCATGACCTGCTGACACCTCATTGTGTATATGAATAAAAATGATTTAGAAGAAGACCAAAGTGTTTTAATCACACAGACTAATTTATAAACACATGTATATAATAAACATTAAAGTGAGTTGTATTGCTGTGGAGCAATTTAAAACACTAATCTATATGTCTATATGATACCAGGGTGGAAAAGAGGGACAGAGGGATTTTGTTCAAAAAGAGGGACTGCCCCTCCTAAAGAGGGACACTTTGGAGGTATGGTGTCCCCCATAAATCTCTATGGGATCTGCTAGCAGGGCTGTTTCTAGGGCAGTGTGGAGGGTGCCAGGCAGCTGGGAGTATCTTGTGAAGGAGTAGTATTCCATATGTGCAGAATACTCTGCTTTTGGAGCGAAAATCTCAAGTCTCCCTGCATGAGTCTGTTCCAAGCATGTGAGATATATATGTTCGGAAAAGGCCACCTCTGAACCAATCAAATATACCTGGTCACAAAAGCAAAGAACAGCAAACATAGCAGTTCCACGGAATGGGGGAATTTCAATTTCTCTTTCATAGGAAAAGGAGCAGGCCCACTGGACCCTGTAACTGAACAGGGCAACAGGACAATGTGGAGATTAACTGCTAGCTGTTTTTATGCCTGGCTTCAACACTGCTACCAGGTAAAATAGGACAGGAAATAGTCATCTAACTGGGATGCAGTGCTTCCCTGTAGTGGCATTTATCTTAGAATCCAGCACTGCAGGAGTTAACATGCTTAGACTATGTATCTATGTTAACTTCCTACAGTTCGTGACGTGATGGTCAGACCTGCCTCCTTACGGTGGATATTCACTGACAAATTCCATAGCTTACAGAACTACAGAAGTTAATATGGATAGTCTATGTATCCATGTTAACTCCTACAGTTCTGGAAGGTCAGACTTACCTCCTTACAGTACCTATTAGGCAGCAGACCTCTTTGCTTATAGCATTTCATGGGTTAACATGGTTTTTAATGGTAAGCATAATAACTCCCGCTGTGCTGAAAGCTAAGGGATATTTCACCTTATGGGCAATATAAGGACCTTTCAGAGTTGAAAGAGTTAACATGGCCCCCCCAAATGGAGTGCTGTAAACTAATAGATTAGCCATCTAATAAGTACTGTAAGGGGTAGGTCTGACTTTCCTCTTACAATTCAGGAAGCTAAGAGAACTTCCATCCTATGATCACTACACAAAGGTAGGTCTTTCCTTTCAGACCTGCAGGGGTTAATATGGTAAATATAATTACAATGGTAATGGCAGTTGAACCAAAGTAATTGTTAATATACAATGGGAATGTCTCTGACAGGAAGTACGTTTACATGTGATAGTCAGTACCACTCCTAGTATAATATTATTGGTCTCTATATGTATGTGTATATATAAACTGACGTTCTATACTGTGAATCTGGATTAACAGCCTGCCCTTGGCACCTAGAAACAGGACCATCTGCAGTCTGTGTGTCTCTTCCTTCTTCCTGCCAGCTGAGTCAATTTTAAAACTTTAAACTTTAAAAAGGTAAGGATTGTGCATTATTGGAGCTGTGAGATGCTGTTACTTTTCAAAACTTTTTTTTAATATATATTTTTATTGAGGATGGATGTAATAACGAACATGTAACATAGCAGTTATACTAATAAACATATTCAATATGAGGATTACATATCAGCAGTATACATATCCATGGTGTTGAGATATGAAATGATCACAGCTTTTAATTTATTTAAAGTTTCCAGCAAAAGGTAAATCTAAGCCAGTTTTCAAAACTTTAATTGGTGTATAAATCGAGTTTATCACTTTTGGTTTTAGGGGGCTGTCTGACTCTTTTGAATTTATTTTGGGGGGTGATGAACTACCTGTTATTAATGCCTTTTGGGGTAATGCTATCTGCCACCTCTTGGGTTGGCTATCTGCCACCAATGAGTTAAGAAGGAGTGCTTTCAGGCCTTTTTTACAGACAGTGTTGGATAGGAAGGGTGGGTGTTAACCATTTTTTTTGGGGGGGTAGGTGTGTTTATAGCTACTTCTTTATAATGTTTCTCATGTACCAATGTAATCCTGTACTGGACTACAGTGGTGTTATCTGGTCTCATGTAATGGTACACTGCACTCTAGGGGAAAATAATACAAAGGTGAGACAAGTCTCCACATCTCCACATTCTCTCGAAATCTTATATTTTTCAATCAAGCCACTTTTTCAAAAGAGACAGGCATTTTAGTTAATACCCCCATAGAATTTTGATACAGTGTCACACAGAGGCTGGGGTATAAAATAAGGAAATTTGAGTTAGGGGATAGATACCCTTTGCAATGGGACAGAAAAACTGGTTGAAGGATAGGGAACAGTGTATGGTTGTAAACAATTATTCAATACAGTTAAAGCTGAGCGTGGAGTACCTCAGGGTTTAGTAACTGGGCCACTGCTTTTTAACATGTTTATAAATGACCTGGAAATAGATATAGAAAGCAAATTCTGTGGCTTTCTTTTTTTGGTGTATCGTCTAGCTCAGTGGTTCTCAACTCCTGCCCCCAGGACCCACTAACAGGCCAGGATTTGATGATTTCCTTGTTAGAGCACAGGTGAGTTAATCAATGTGAATGAGCCTCTGATCACCACACCTGTGCTCTAGCAGAGAGATCCCTAAGTCCTGGCCTGTTAGTGGGTCCTGAGGACAGGACTTGAGAACCACTGGTCTAGCTGGTCTCATGGTGTACCATGATGGTATACTCTCCTGTTGGACAAGTTTTCTGCCATTATCATGTGTTACTCTAGTAATCACATGTATGTCATTGTATATTTCCCTCCTTTCTCATGTAATTGCAGCCCTTTTCAACCTTGGGACCAACTGTGCAGCTCTGTTGGTTTGATGAAACACTCTGCTGTTCTCTAATTGTATAATTCTCTGCTGGTCTCACACAATGGTGCAAAATGCAGAATGCTGGATCTTGGTGGAGAGTGGAGAGACCTCTACTGTATCTATTTAAACTGTCTAATGGGTGTTTGATTGTTATGCCTAAAGAAGGGTGGCATTGTACCCCTCAAAAAGTTGCATGTGTTCTTCTCATCAATAAAGATTCAGCAATAGCTGATACTTGTTTGCACTTTGCTGTGAGTGTGTTCGCCGTTCTATACGTGTTTGTGTGTGGTCAGCCAGGAGACCACATGAGATTCTGCACCTGTCTGAATTCAAGTGCACTTCATTTGTATAACTGGCTGTTTGAGAAGGCTGGAAATGAGGCTGATGTACTAAGAGGAATTGGAGCATACCAACTACACCAAAGGGCACAAATAAACATCCTCCAAATGCCCAATAATGTAAATGGGGCTTTTAACCCCTTGAATTCTAAGAAGGTCTCCAATAAATTGCAAAGGGAATAAAAGTATAATTTAAATCAAAGCAATTGTTATCAGTCCCACTATATCCCACTACTGTTTAGATAGGATTCCGTGTAATTTTGTAACAAAGAACTCATAGGAATGATATAAAGGAAATAACTTTTAATGGCTAAATGAGGACACAGAAAGAGCATGCTTTAACACTTTGAGTGTCAGAGGGCACTCCTCTGGCACTCAGAAGGGTTAAGGACACTAAGGTTCCTTCTTCAAGCATTGGTTAACAAATAAAGCTATAATCTCAATAAAATGTATCACCTGTATATCACTCTTGCGATTTCTTTGTTACAAAAGTACATTGAATCCCATCTACTCCACCAGCTAACATGGTACTTTCATCAGATTAACATAGCGCTGAAAATGATAATTAAATTAGTGATATGCACACACATAGTTTTATTTTCAAGAGTAATTGCTGCATTAAACAAAATAGAACCTTCTATGCAGGCATGCAACGGGGAACAGCACTGACATCTTGCAGAGCCAGCATTGCGTCTGCTCTCTCCATTTCCTTCAATGGTGAGCTGAATGCCTTTGTGCCTTAAGGCACAGGAAGGGACTGACAGTGCAGGTCAGAGAGCGCCTACAGCAAAATCCCAGCCGGTTCCTGTCTGCTAATAATTTATTATTAATTTAATACAGCAATTATTTTTGAAAATAGGTATGTGCATATCGCTAATGTAATTATCATTTGTGGTGCTATGTTATTCCGCTTTAAACTGGGCTTGAATGCTAGAGAGGTTGGAGATAGCATTCAAGGGTTTAAAAGAGCCATTTAAATCAATGGAGTTTTTACTTTCTCTTTCTATGGAGCAGTTGGTTCATGCCAGAATCGCTGCAGTTTTCTTTAGTGCATGAAGCCCTATTTGTTTCCAAATAAGAATTGATAATTCACAGGACACTTGAATGTTTTTTGCTGATGCATAGTCTTGGAAGATAAGATTGAGCATCCCGGGTTTCAGACATACATTCAATCTGTCCAATTTTACAGAAATCTTTACTGAGTCTTACTGATAATCTGCTCAGCAGTGCAATACTGTGAGTATGGATCCTATGCACACAACACAAACTGCTCCATATCATTAGTAGACCTATCATCTATGTAGACAGATCACTGCCTAACCTTTTACAGGCTGGAGACACATCCGTGAGGAAATGGACTATTAGCTATTGTATGTCATGGCACAGAGAGCATTGAGAATACGTTTAGGTATGACAGCCCTAACTGCAACCTGACCAGGGTTTACCATCTAGTTAAGGTGGCAACATCATGATGATGGAGTCAATTTAAATCTTATAAGATAATACTAGGGAAATCAGGTGCATATAGTAACCTGTCTGTCATCTGAACACATTTCATTGACTGTGACAAACACTCTCATCTGTTCTTTAGCCCGTTTCTTATCTAGTCAATTAAAGCTTCCTAAATCACTAGCATCAGTGGGGCAAAGAGATTGGTTGTTAGGGTTTCAAGGGTATTTTGTGTAAAACTGATGTTCCAATACAACATCAAGTTTGATAACCAACAGCTGTATTTAATGCATAAATAATGGACACTAAATTACTAAATACCCCTAAATATCTGCATTGAAGCAAACAGATTGATAAATAGTTAACATTAAACTTTTTTCTCTTTACAAAATCAATGCTTAGCAGGACTCTGTGACAGTGGAGAGAATCATTATTTAATTTTAATTAATTAAAACTCTTTTGCTGAGATAAATAAAATTAAATTGTCAGCTCCATGGGCCTTAGTTCAAAAGCAAAGTAGATTAATTCCAGTTATCTGTGTGTTTGGGTGGGTGCACGTGAGTGAAAGTGAAAATGTATGTTTGTCAGCATGAATGAAAATGTGTGTGTGCCCGGTATAGTATATGTGTGTTTGTCTGAATGAATAAGAGATGTGTTTGTACTTATGTGTAAGTAAATACAGAAACAAAACAGTGGGGTGAAGAGGTTGCACAGCAAGCTATATTCTAGTGCTGTACAACTAAACAAGGGCTATGTGAGCTCAGCATGGCAATATAACATTCCAAGAGGCCATGTAAGCAATATAATATTACATGAGACCATCAGGGCAAATGAACATTACACAGCATCATCAGGGCAATACAACACTACTTTAGACACATGACACCAGTAGTGTAGAGCACTGTTACATGAAACCAGTAAGGTAATACATTATCCAATATTGTAATGGAGTATTAACCACCCGAAGGCAGGTAATGATGTATTGCCCTGCTGAAAATCAGCCCTGGATATTTTTGTTTTGTGCAAGACAAAATGAATACCATGAACAGGAATGTAAGTCATGGACAATGTAAATACAATAAAAGATGTGCAGCATGCTTGGCTTCTCTAGTAGTGATATTGAATAAAAAATACACTAGGGGGCCCCGTTAATAGCCCAGAAATGAGTATACTCATGCAGTACATCTAGTTTGGCTATTAACTTATCCATTTGGGTTCAAACAAGACTTTTGACATTTGTTTTCGGTGTAGGAGGGTGTTTACAAAGGAAGGATTTCATTGGATTGGGGGTAAAATTCAGATAAAATTTTGACCAGATAGGGAACTAGATTTTCAGGAATTTATGTGTGTTCATAATGAAGGTGTTTGGTGATAATATATTTATACATTTGTAGAATGGAAGCCCTGGACATTCTTATTCTGATTTAATAACACCCGATAGTATTAAAGAATCAGTATGGCCAATAGTGAAAGAAACACTCACATCCACCATTTTGTCTGAGATTACAGTTAGTGAATCACTCGGATGCTAGCGACATCTTAATGTATAGGTATCAATGTATTGGGGATGTGTTCTAGGATCCTAGACAGGGTTGGGCAACCTGATGCCTTCCAGCTTTTGAGAACTACGCCTACCATTTGATGAAGAAACTGTGGTCCAACAGCTGGAGGGCCTTGGTTTGACCATCCCTGATCAAAGGGGTTAAGAGAAGGATGATGTTGTCTCTCCTGGCATTGAAGGGGTACAAGACTGCACTACCAGAGGCGTAACTAGAAGCCTCTGGGCCCTGTTACAAGAAGTGCACGGGCCCCCCTTGACCACATTGACCCCCTCCACAATGCCCCCATCTCCTACCTGGAGATCCCGCGCGGTCCTCTTAGTAATGCAGAGCGCTGGGAGGTGATGCCATCTCCCAGCGCTCTGCATTACTAGAGCGCCGGTGGGCGATTGCAGGCGCCAGACGCATGGGGAGTCCAGGACCCTGGAGTGCACGGGCCCGGTCGCAGGTGCGACGCCTATAGTTACGCCACTGTGCATTACTGTGGGTATCCAGGTGGCACAGAGATGCCAACCCAGCATTACACTGAATAGATGCTAGTTTTGGAGCTGAAATTAGCAAAGGGCTCATCAGTTAGAAACCTACTTTATGCATAAAAAGTGCTGATGTCCCTGCTGCATTTCTACAGCTGGGAGACATTAGCTGATCAATAGGTTAAAGTGTGGGCCTCATTTACCAACAGGTAATCCTCAGGATTATACTCAAACAGCGTCCTTCACCTTTAGAACTCAAGGGATTAACATAAGAACACAGTTTTGTTCTTCCAAAGCCTGGAAGGGTTGGCACACAGCCTAAATGCTATTTTATGTGTATAATTGATTTGAACTATGGATTCAACACTGAAAACCTGGAAATTCTGAATATGTTTAATCCTTTGAGTGCCAGAGCAGTGCCCAAGGCAATGAGGGCATTATCCAGGAGGCGAAACAGGTTAACGTACTAAAAAGGGAGTCATTTTGAAAAAGGCCAATTGAGCCACAGGGAAGAAATTAAACTTTAACCCTTTGTGTGCCAGATGGGTACACAGCACATTGCTCTGCATTACTCTTTGAATTCTAGATCACTCTCCAACACATTGCCATAAAATGAGTTGGAGATCTCTCTAACATTTAATGAGTTAAAAGCCTAGTTTAAACAAATTGGGATTTGGGGAATGTTTTAAAAGAGCAGTAAACATTTTTAATGAAAGCCTATATGTTATAGAGTTTTTCCTGCTGAGTACAAGGGTACTCACTCTGCTCTCAGTTGTTTTATTCAAATCATATAACAGTTCAAATAATCAGGAAGTGAATTTACTGTGTGTTTACTTCCTGAAAGTTCTAACTGACAGGAAGTGTCCTGGTAGTTTCTATCACATTCTGTGGAGAACTTTATGGCACTGAAGTTCCTCTCCATTAGAATGTAACAGAATACTAATTGGAATTTGACCAGTACAGGGCACTGTTAATGTAATAAAACACAGATTTAAACTGTAACAACTATGGAAATATGCATCTCTCAGCAATGGGAGTACCCGTATTTTACTCAACAGGAAACACCCTACAATATATTTTTTCATAAAAAAATGTACTGCTCCTTTAAGTCTTCCCTATGGTGAAGTCTGAATACTCCAGGGGAAAATTCACTAAGGTTCGATAAATGTTGGATAATGGGGAGATATATTCTCCAGTGTGAAGATAACTTCTCCATAGTGATAACTTGATAATTTGTAGAAATCTTAGTGCATAGACTATACAGAATAATATAGGAACTGGAGATGTTATCTCACTGGAGAATGTATTGCCTGTATCACACCTTAGTGCATCTGCCCCACAATTCCTGTGTTACTGTATAGAGTCTATTCACTAACCTCTCACAAGCTGGGGGAGATCTTAATGCATAGACTCCATAGTATGACATAGGAACTGGAGATGATATCTCACTGGAAACATTATCACCTCTTTATCACACAATACTACATAAACCGCTGGAGTGATCCTGGAGTAAATCAAGTGCATCATAGGGGACAAATACAAATTTCCTAAAGCTCATTGATTTAAATGAGGCTGTTAACCCCTTGAATTGAACAAAGGTCTCCAATGAATTCTTTCTATCATTCAAGGGGTTACAACAAACCCCACTTAAATCAATAAGGATCTTTTCTGTATCTCCTATGGTGCAGTGATTTAGCCCAGAATTACTCCAGGGAGAGATGTACTAAAATGCGATAAATGGGTGATAATGGGGAGAAAACATCTCCAGTAAGATAACCTCTCCAGTTCCTGTGTTATACTATAAGCCCTAAGATATATGACGATGGAAATATATTAGTGCACAGGCTCCATACAATAACAGAGGAATTGGAGAGTTTGTTGTATCTGAAATGGCATCTCCTTGTTTATCTCACCTTCATTACACCTTAGTGCATAACCCCCCACTTCTTAGTACGTTACCATCAAATAAGTTTAACGGTGGAGAAAACTAAATGCATAAAGGGAAATAAAAAATTATATTAGTTTAAACTGGGCTTTTCACCTCTTGAATGCTCTCTCATATCCTGAATTGAAATCAAAGGGAATTCTGCAACTATTTAGATGTCCCCCGTGGTGAAGTTGGTTTCTCTAGATTTGCAACTCTAACATACTGATCACTGAATCAGTTCTAATGAATAATTCCAGATCTCCCAAGTGTCCCACATTGGGAGGGACAGCCCTCTTTTAGACCCAAATCCCCCTGTCCCTCTTTCCCACCATGATGTCCATCTTTTTAGGAAATCAGATTGTGTGGTGTGTATATACTTCTCTACAGAGATAAGACTCACATTATCATTTGTGTAATGTCAGTATATGTGTTTATAAGGTTGTCTGTGCAAATAAAATACTTTGGTCTTGATATAAGTCATTTATTAGGTTACACAAGGAGGTGTCAATAGGTCATGAAATAGGCTAAAATTCTTGGTAATGCCATACCCGCCAGCCATGCCCCCAGCAATGCCCCCTAAAACACAAGTGTCCCTCTTTGGCAATTTGAAATGTTGGGAGGTATGTAATTCCAGGAACTGCACTATGGAAAAGCAATAAAATCCATATTATTTAAATTGACTTTTAACCCTTTGGATGCCAGAGATGGTGTTAAACCCAATGAATGCTAAAGTGGTCTCCAACACTTTGCTTTATAATGCACTGGAGGCCTCTTTAGCATTCCAGTGGGGTTATGCACTAAAGCGTGATAAAGGGGTGATAAAGTAGCAATGACTTCTCCAGGGATATCGCTTCTCCAGCTTCTATGTTATTCTATAGAGTCTATGCACTAAGATTTCTCACATTTGGAGAACTCATAGTGAATACACTCCATTGAATAACATAGGACTGGAGACTCAGTATCATGCTTTAGTGCATAACCCCCAGGATGTTAAATGTCCCTCTTAAATCAACTGGAATGTGCAAAAATGTTTTTGTTCCCTATTTAGCAGCTACTTTGCCCCAGAATTACTCTAGCTCCCTTTGATCATAAAGCCTATAGAGCTGACAATCTAGTTTTAGTAGCTGTGTCTCAGAAAGATCAGGGGATAAAGGCTTGATGATTTAGCAAAACTGGAGGGATGGACAAGTTTAATCCTGCAAATTACAAGATATTGTAGCTAGGACACAAAGAATCAGAGGTGGAATACAAACGTAATGATACTTTGCTGACAAAAACAACAGCAGTGGAAAGGGACATTTATTTAAGATGCTTTGAAGGTAGGCAAGCAATGCATTAAATTATTGGGAAAAGCAAACAGGATATTGGGTTGTATAGGAAAAGGCAGCAAGAAAAGAGATGTTTTTATGAGTTCTGTAAATCTCTGGTAAGGCTTTACCTCAAATACCTCCAGAAGGACATTAATAAATTGAAAGTAGTTCAAAGAAAATACACTAAATTGGTGCAGGGTCTTCATGACGAGGTTACCAGAATATGCTCAGATACCTTATGTACAGGATTTAGTAACGTTCATAAAAACCAAATACTACAGCAAGAGCTCATGTTAATGGGTGGGGGGAGGCTCAGTATGTATAATATAATATATCAAAATGGATAAGTACTACTTCATGGAAAAGGTCTTAGATTTGTGGAACAGACTGAAAGATGTATGCAGTTATGATGTGTTTGATGCACAGAATTATATGGGGTAGATGAACTGCACAGGTATAAGTAACCAAGAAAAGTTTTCATATTTATCAGAACACCCCTCTAAATTCATCTTGCAAAGCATAAACAAAATATTTTTTTTGTTTATTAAAATAATAATGATGAACCTGATTGATCCATGTTCTTTTCAATCTAGTTTACTATGTAACTATGTATAGTAAAATTTGCATTGTCCTGGAAGAGTTAAAAATGGTGAGGAGGTCCTTTTCTGGTTCAATCCTGCCAGCAATGGAATGCGGGAGAGGGTAACTTAGCAACCGCCTCTCCATCTTCGTAACCTAGGAAACAGACCACACAGTAAAGCAGCATCATGCCTATATAGCTAGATGTGGATGCATTGATTCAAAACTGAAATCAAAAGACTCAATCAAACCATTTTTAACCTGATCATACCAAATTCATCAGATCAGTCATATATACGATTATAATGGCTTATTTTAATTATCCTTACAAAATATATTTAAACTCAATCCCTGATCTATTAGTATTCTGATTTCAGTGTTGTTTTTCAGTCTTTTTTCCAATCTAACTTCCTTCCTGGGTATTATGCAATCCATTAACTCATGAGACGTTATATCAATTGTGCCTTGATTTAGTTATTGTACAAATGCATGTTAAGGGCTACATGACCTCTGGTTCTTAAAGGTTTAATATCTTGTGGAACATAGTCTAAATTTTGCCTCTGTATCTAATTTTACTGCTAAGTGCTGATGTCTATTACAATGTGTAAACCGTGTCTGTGTATTAGTAATTCTGCTTGTATATATAATTATTATGTGTTAGACAGTGTGAATCCTGCATGTGTAATGGTAATTTGATTCACAAAACCAAGAGACTGGGCTCTCGGATGCTTAAGTATGCAAGTTTAAGATATCTAACCGCATGTTAACCCACTGGATACTAGACTGGTTTGTAATACATTGCTTCACAAAGTTTTAACCCTATGAGTGCCAGAGGGGTACACAACGCATTGCAAAGCAATGTGTTACATACCCCTCTGATACTCAAAGGGTTAAATGCCTCTCTAGCTCCAAACACATACAGAATAAAGCAGACATGCTGGGCCTTATTACTCAAACTAAGGGGTAACAGAATTGAAAGGTACCAACTGCACCAAGGGGAGAGGTGAAAGTTCACCAAATTCCCATTGATCTAAACAGGGCTTTTAACACTACAGTTCTAGCAGGGTCTATGATGCACTACATTGAAAACCTCTCTGTCATTCTAGTGGTTAAAGTCCCCATTTAAATCAATGGGGATTTGGTTTGCTCCAGAATTGTACTTCCTTAGCTTGATGTGTAAGATTCTATAGGGGAAAAATTAAACTTACCACTGATTTAAATTGTGATTTTAACCCCTTGAAAGCTAGAGAGGTCTCATCAACATTCCTTTCTAATGCGATGGAAACCGTTCTAGCATGCAAGGAGATAAAAGCCTTGATTTGAGCAAAATAAGTTAGTTCTCCCCTTTGGGGCAGATGTTCTTCTCCAGAATTGTTCCTCTTGCCTTTTGTGAATAAGGCCTATAGTCCCACACAAATAATTAGATAATATATCACTTGACGATAACAGCAAACAACTAAATATAAATCCTTTAATTGGAGCCAAAGGTTTTAGCAGGAGAAGGGAGGTCTAATAAATAATACTGCACATACCACCACTTGGCAAATTATGAGGAAGTCGTTGGCTGAAAATGATGTTGGGGGGGGTTAATGACCCCCTCCCCCTAACTCCTGTTCAGGAGGCCCAGGAGGCCTTCTTAGGTTCGCTTCATCTTAGGGACTAGGATAATGTGTTAGTCTTAGCGAGAGTAAGAACCCTTTAATTGCCGGAGGGTTGGGAAAGATATTGCTCAGCAATGTCTTGTCCACCCATCTGGCACTCAAAGTTAAAAGAACTAAAATTATATATATATATATATATATATATATATATATATAAAAGGCCAGAATGTTTGTCTGATACAGTCATATGCAGTAGAGTGTTTACTGCCAGCATTCTGTGCGTTCAGGCAGTCTCTACTGCATATGACTGCAACTCGTGCGCCGCCAGTGAGGTGGCAGCAGTACGCAGAGCAGTACGAGTACACTAGTATATATCCTATTTAATAATTCGCTAGAAAGTTTGTAATGACGCAGTCATGCACAGTAGAGACTGCCCGTGACGAGGATGATACAGAGCGGGAAGCTCTGAAGGAGCATCCCGCTCTGTATCAGCCGTGGCGCGTGCAATCTCTGCTGAGCATGACTGTACCGCGACCGGCTAGCACTGAATCAGCTGCGGCGTGGGCAGTCTCTACTGTGCATAACTGCCCCGTGACCGGTTGGCAGTGGCACTGTGGCCCGTGTAACGGGCTCTTCAACTAGTATATATATATATATATATATATATTTGGCCCTTTGAGTGACAGAGGAGTATCTAACGCATTACAAAGCAATGTGTTGGCTACTCCTCTGGCACTCAGAAGGTTAAAATACAATTATTTTACTTGTCCTGAAGTTCCACAGCAATCAACTAAGCTGTCAATCCTGATTTTACCCCAATAAAAAAGGAAATAAAATATTCATCCCTATCTTTTTTCTTTGAAAACTTGGACAAAAATACGAATGTTGAGTTTGAAATGTATATTTATGGAAACTGTTATGAACAATATTTATGTCATTCTGACTATATATTGTATCCTTTGTTTTGGCCTTGACAAATGACCGATAAAATGTTAGGGGTGCCTTGAGCAAAAAACGTTTGACAACCGCCAGCCTAGTGGATAAATAGTAGAAAGGGGTGTAGATGACCCCTTCTAATGCTACATTAAAGCCATAGCACATTGGCCAGTGATGGGGGCTGGTAGGATCCTATGGAACACACTATTGATTTAGTTGAGAATTCCCCACCAAACAGGCCAAGAGATTGGGAGAAATAGGGGAATCAGTAGATGCTCTCTGGTTAAGGGTTCCTTGTCAGATAATGGATCGACTGGGGTATATCAACCCAGTTTTGGCAATGGGCATATACTAAAGGAAACATTAAAATTACAAGACATAATTATGGTGTGAGCCATTGTATTGACATCTCATGCCATCCCTACTCTCAACTAACAGAGAGATTTCTGCAGAATTTTAAAGGGCAGATATCACTTCCTTATAATCCACCATTTACCTTAACTCAGGCAAGAAAATCCCAGTGACCCCTATGAATTTTCTCCTTGTTCGATTGCCCGAGAAATAACATCTTCAATCAGCCCTGGATGTCATGTCCGTTGAGACAGACATGACAGTAGCTGGCAGTTTTGCAGAGTGCAGGAGGCACGTCACCATTTAAGGGCTAGAGGGGTGCTCAACTCATTGAAAAGCAATACTCCACCCATACCTCAGCACCTTAAAGCGGAACTACCACCTTTAAACAACTTTAGCTTCAATACCTCCCCATCTGGCAACTAGCTGCTTAGTAGCGCTAGTCACCAGAATTATTCCCTTGTTTAATAGATTTATCAATTCTTCCGGGCTGACAGGCAGGACGGATCACAGATATCTTGTCATAATGACGTCCGCGGGCCTGCTCTGTCAGTCCCTTCCGGAGCTGAACAGCTCTTAGCAACTCCTCCTAGAGCCAGCTGGGACTGACAGAGCAGGCGTGCTGACGTCACTATGGCACGATGTCTGCGATCCGTCCTGCCTGTCAGCCCCGGAAGAATTGATAAATGTATTAAACAAGGTAATAATTCTGGCAACTAACGCTACTAAGCAGCTAGTCACCAGATGGGGAGCTATTGAAGCTAAAGTGGTAGTTCCGCTTTAAAGGTTTAAGATTAACATGTGCAATGGGCAGAGTCTGAGGTCCTCTGGTCCTGCTAGTAATTGTCATGTCCGTCTCCATGGATATCACATCCAGAACTGATGAAGATGTTATCGCTTGAACAAAATCACAAGGGCAAAATTCATAGGGACTATTAGGATGTTGTGGCCATAGTAAAGCAAATGAGGTGTTATAATTAGGGGGTGTTCGTTGTATTTTAAGTTGATCAAAAGTTTTTAACCCTTTGAATGCCAGGGAGGTATGCACCGCATTGCAACACAATGTATTCGATATCTCTCTCTTGCACTCAAGGGGTTAAAGAGAAGCGGACCTAAAAGAATTTACAACGTTAAAAGTTCAGTCTTTAGTATTACTAGGTATCTGACATTATTATTGCCTCTGCAATGCTTTGCAACTCTCTCTAGCATTCAAGGGGTTAAAAGTCCCATTTAAATCAATAAGAGTTTGGGGGACTTTATTTCTCCCTTATTGTACATTTTGTTTGCTCCAGATTTGCATCTCTTTTCTTTTGTGCATTAACCCCCCCGTAGAGAGGAGTATGAAAGAAAATACCCCCATCCTACTGTCAAGCAGCACATCTGAGGATGAGAATGGTAATTGCAGTCCACATGGCCGGAGACACATTCCAGGTACATCCCTAGGTAAGGCACTGTAGGCTTCCTTAGCTCCTCCTATGGCCAAACCCAACTTCTCACATGACTCCACCCCTGGTCTCATTTACTGTTTCTTGGCACAGAAAATACACTTGGCCTGTAACAAGCATGAGCGAAAACAGCTTTAACCCCTTAACTGCTAGAGATCTCCAGTGTATTGTGAAGCAATGCGTTGGAGATCTCTCTAGCATCCAAGGATTGTTTAAGCCTGTACAGGGACACTGAGACTGCTTTGGTCACACCCACAATTCATTATATGGGCGTCACCAGCACAGCTGAGGCACCCCTCAAAATTTGGAGCTCTATGCAGTTACCTACTGTACCTATTGAGAATTCCGGCCCTGGCAGTCCATGAGCAGCTTGGGGGCCTTGCTGTTTTCCTTAGAATTCCTTTACAAGTAAGAATAGTGGGCCTTATGTATAAAGTGGATATATTGGGGAAAAATCATCTGCACTATGGGAACAAATCCAAATCCCAACTGAAATGGGTTAAGATGATCTTGCACAGTGAGTAGAGTTGTGATCCTGTGATCCTGCTAGTAACTGTCATGTCCTCCTCCATGGACCTGACATCCAGGATTGCATCATAATGGTCCAGGAACATCATGAGTGCATCATAAAACCACAAAAATGCCTATTGGACACCAGGTGGAGCTGTTCCAAAACGGTTGATTAAAAACACAAAGATCCATTTGATCTGTAATAACACATTAATATCACTATGCAGTGGGAGTACCTTTATTTTGTTCAATAGTATATTATTATTATTTTCATAAATGTTTACTGCCCATTTAACCCCTTTGTTCTCAGTAAAAAAAACTGCATTGTAGGGTACAAATACACATTTCCTTTTATTTAAATGGGGTTTAAACTCATTGAATGCTAGGGACGTTTCCAATGCATTGCAAAGAAAAGCAAAGCAATGGGGACATCCCTAGCAATCAAGGGGTTAAAAGCCCCATTTAAATCAATATGAATTTGGGGAATGTTTATGTCCCCAAAGGTGCAGTATTTGTATCCCTCAGAAGTCCTCCAGTTATCCCCAGTACATTTGCTTATGAACTCTCCCAATGAGCTAGCAAGACTGCTGTCCATGGTACTGAAGTAGATTTATGTGTGGGTCTGAGAGGGGGAGATCACACTGAAAGCTTCCAGGACCTTCCAACACTGACATGAATATACTGCTGCAGTTATATCAATTAATGTGACAGCATTAACTCTTCTGCTGTCAGAGAAACACACCAGTCAGAAAAAGCCATTTGATTAGTGTATTTCACTGGCAGTGTTCTGAGTGTCAAAACCACTGTCAAATTATTCGACTGTAAGATGAGTCCAGGATACCCAATGTAACTCGCAGTTCTCTGTTGTATAATTTAAAGGATTAATAACGTTTTGGAAAGCTTTACAATGGATAACAGAAAGTATCTATAGAGACAAATGAAATTTTACCACCTAGTGGTCACTGTATAGGAATTCTTTTGATTAAAGAAACCATTGAAGCAAAAGACGTTTGAGCAATGAGAGGGTGATTGTTTTTCTCATCAGGAAAAGATCTACAATATATATTTTTCATAATAAAACTTTTAGAAACCTTGGGTGCCTTGATTCAACACTAGTTCTGTATGCCAGAGTCTTTGTCTTTCCATCTCCCCTTAAAGCAAACATGAACCTTTTATTTCACCCAGGAGCAGGATCTGTAGGTCTGACACACCGACTCCGATGTACTAAAGAAAGCCGGGGCATTTTAATGCATGGGTATATGTAGCGTTCCCTTTCAGCAAGCCTCTTCTTGAGTTCTGACTGAGATTTTCATCAGTGAACTATTTTATTAAAGGGATAGTAATGTTTCAGAATAAAAGCAGCTCTAATTAATCATCATAGTATTTGGACTTTGGAGAGTGATAATTCAATTCTGTCAGAGTTGTAGTTCAAGAGTAATTCAATGACAAAGTATCCCCCTCCCTCCCCTTTAACTAATGTAACACTGTTCAGCCAGATCAGAAGGGAGGTGCCCAGGTAGACTGCAGAGAGGGACAATCTTCAATTAAGATAAGGGAAAAACCTGAAAAACTTGTCAAGGGGGGAAGGGCTTTCATTGTTTTCGTACAAAGAAGATTGTCCCCTGCTGTTATCTGTCTGGTCTTACAACCAGATTCACATCTGAGAAGAGATGGCTTACACTAGGTAAAAGGGGCAGGAGGGGAAACTTTGCTTGTGAATATCTCTCAAATCATAAAGGTTTGAGAGATAAGACTTATATTGTTCTTCATGTTTTTTTAATGCCTACAAAATAAAATAAAGATAAAATGAAGTATTACTATCCCTTTAATCCTATGGTCAGAAATGAAAGAGGCTGTTCTTGCTGCATAACAATGTTGTGACTGCTTTACCCACATAAATGAATAGGTCTAAGGAAGGCAACCACAAAATCTAAAGAGATGTCACATGGGTGACACCAACTCAGTGTTGCTGCTTTGGTGATGTTGCTCATTGTGAAATATACGCTTGGTTATAATGGGTATTATATAGGTCATTCTTGCATCACATGAATGCACCAAATTTCAGCCAGCTACACCTTTATTGCATTCAGCCTGCAAGGAAGGTCTGCATGACAACCTATGGGGCCATATGCAAACCTTTCACAAGAGTGATGATGGAAGTTGAGATGCTTATCACAGCTTTCAATGAATGACAGAACCACATGGACACCAGCCAGTACATTTTAGCTGGTGCTCATATGCTCCAGCCATCAAACACACCCCTCCTGTGTCTGGATCTGCTTTGGAATGCAGAGAGCTGCTATAGTTCTGTTGCTCCTGTTAAAGAGTACAGAGGAATTGTAAATGCATTCTTACATTTTGGGGGCTCCATTCAAAATTTTCCAGGGGCCACAAAGGTTCCTAAAACGCCCCTGAGGAAATGCGGTACAAATTAAAATTCCTGCAATTCCTACTGAGATAAAATGGGCTTTTATACCACTTGAATGCTACAGAGATCTCTAGAGTAAGAACAAATTATCTAAAATGTGAGGGTGAAAAACTCAGATGTTGTGTGAGTAAGCATGACTTTATAGATTCACAGAACAGTCTCCCAGCGGAGGTAGAAGGGACTAATATAAAAACACCTTCTACATACATAAGTCTGTTCAGAGATCCGTGTGCATTTGAATTAGATAGGAAAGTGGGAAGACTGGATGGTTCTTATCTTCTGTCAAAATCTACAGTTTGTTTCTATGTTTATGCAGTTTCGTCTCTCTCAGATGTGAGGTGGGGATACAGTGGAAGGTGGGGGGGTTTGGACAACTAGGAACACCATTCTGGTTTCCCCTTGTGCTGGTATTTCCACATACCACACTTATATATTTATCATTGATACTTGACTATCTTTTTCTCTCTCATGTTTCAGAAATAAACAGATTCCATACACCAGGTTCTGGCAAATGCCATATAAGGTGATGAGGCAAAAATGAATGCATAAACATACTCTGTACTGTATACACATTTTGTACAAGTAAAAAAAAACAACTTTACAATTAAGAACCCTACTTTTTGGTGGATTTCTCCAGGAGTTCGCGCAACAGCATGCGCTTGCCCAGAAAATGTCCACAATCGCTGATAAATGATGGGATGTATTTATTAAGCATCACAAGGGAGTACTGGCAGACAGTCAAATATCACATTTTCTGCTTTCTTCTTGACTTGAGAAATAGTATCTAAGGCCTAACCAATAAATCAAATTTCTCCTTCCTCAACAAAAATCTATGGAAATAAAAATCATTACCATATTTGTTTCCCCAAAAAAGGGTGTATAAGAACTTGCACTGCCTGTGTCCTGTTTCCTGATGCCCTGAGACATTGTGAGATTGATGTATGAAGAGAGAGATTCTGGAGCAAATCAGCTGTACTATGGGGAAAAATAAGAATATCGCACACTCCCTTGATATAAATGATGCTTTTTAAAAACCCATTTAAAGAATCAGGACATTTTATTTGTCCCCTATGATGCAGCTGAGTTTCTCCACAATTACTTAAATTCTCTTTAGTACATTCCTCTGTCTGCACAGCAGCCTGGGCTCCCTGGTAGGCACCAATGCAAACACACGAATAGGATCATTAAATACAATGGAGTCAGTTTAACTCCATGCGTCAGCCATTATCTTCACAGTATGAACTTACATCCATGCACACAATATAATGGTGCCATCAAATGCATACAGCATGATTCCACACAGATTCATGGTAGAGCATTATTCTTTTTCTGAGATTCTTCCTATTCTGCAGATTGTCCAATGTGGGGAATTGTGAGAAAAGGTACAATAATATTTGATATATATACATACATAATACACATATTTACTGTACCTATGCTTGTGTTACCATACTACAGCATATGTGCTTCTGGAACTATAAATTACGCATCATAACCAACAGATTATATAGAAGCACAAGCCATTGGATGGCTGCATTCAATGATGATTCAATGATGCAGTGATTCATGATAAATTACAGCCTGTTCTCCTCACAAACACATGCCAAACAAAATGAGCAGAGATCAAACATCAATATCTTTTTGCAAATTAGGTATAGAGGAACGAGGAAAGGAGGAGGGTGATGGTAGAGAGTGGGTTGGGTATACATCATTAAAAGGAAAATGACAAAAAATTGTTAAGAATACCAATAATAAAAACGTGATTTAATATCTGACAAAGTTTTGGCCTCCTCCTCCTCAAGAAGGGGCTAAAACGTTGACAGATATTAAATCATGTTTTTTCTAATCAGTCCTGGTTTGCCCTTTTATTTGGGGGTTATATTCCAAAGACGTTTGTTATATGCTGAGTATTACCACTTTAAGCTGCACCTAGGTATTAAATAAATTTGTTGTCCCAGGTTATGGAGTGCCCACCTTCTACCAAACGTGTATATACATACTCCTGTACAATCACTGTAGAAAGTTGTGTAGGGGTGGTGATTTTGACATGAGTGACCAGTGGGGCAAAAAAAGAGATGGCTGTGGGCAAGGGCAGTACAGTGCTACTACTGGGTAGTATATGTTAGTATATGTGTATGTGTGTGTCTATCTATATATATACACTAGCCAATAGTAGAACAGCGTTACTGATGCCTGTGTACACAGAATGGTGTGTGTGTATATGGGTTCTTGTTTGTGTGTGCATATGTGTACATGTAAATTCTCACTTGACTCAGGAAGAGGCACAAGGTGAAACTGTGCACAGTAACGTGAAAAGCTACCCAGTAGTTCAGGTAGGATGGAAGCATGGGAGCTTTCTTGCTACCCTGCATCACCTCTATTGATCTCCCAACCAAATCAGCGGGGAGATCAGTAGCTGAGGGGGCATCAGGAGGGGTCCTGATGTCCCACCAGATGTCTGACTTAAAAAAATATAAATAAAACAAACGGAACCATCCCACTGGTAGCGCCGTGCAACATTTGCTATTTTAATATTTGCTCCATCTATAAAACAATAATTATCCACCATTTTTAACTGTTTCCTCAAAACCCTTTGCTCCTTCCTATCACACACACACACACACACACACACACACACACACACACACACACACACATCCAACTCTTAATTATCCCTTGCTCCACATACATTTATAGTGTACTCCTAGCTCTTTTTCCTCTATCTTAGAGTCTATGTTTCTGCTACAGCTCCACTCATTTGGCTCCTCCAGTCCTATTCTTCTTCCCATTACTTGACCACATTACCCTTCAGATCCATCCATGTATAGTTCAGTTATAGCCTTACTCATTTGTCCCCCTGTTTTCTGAGTCCCTCTACTCTTCTTGTTGAACAAAATTATATAAGTGTGGGCTCTTGGCCATTAAGATTTTACCCATTGATTTTACAAGAACTCTCCTGGGACCTCTTTGACATAGCAGATGCTCTAGGCAAGGCACTCTGGGGTCATCTGTCTCTGCTGAAATAAACACCCCATTCCTCATATGAACCCCATCTCCAACCCAATCAAATGTTACCTAACACAGAAAATATCTGTGTCCTATAACATACAAACATAAAACCACAAATGGGCAGTGTTAGGCATGAAAACTGGTAAATGAACATGCCAAAAAAACATGTAAACTATTTATTGCAGCAATATTAATAATTAGGTAAATAAACCATTTATCAAAACCAGATGTGGGTGTCTAATGCACAGGGATTGGGACTGCACTGGCTACACCCCAACTAAACACAGTGGGTATTGCTACAACCAAGTGCCCTAGGTGGCTGCCTTCTTAGACCCATACAAAATCTTGCCTTGACTCCCCCCAATAAATGTATTAGCACTGGCCTGGGGAAACAGAGATCGGTCTGTGATCATTTCATTAGAAGGAGATAGGGACAGTCTGAGTTCCAAGAGCTAAGATCCCAAGCTCCCAGTTCACCCAAGGCCAGATCTTTTTTGTTGAAATGCTGTTATCCATTTCTAATGGGATGTTTGTGTGTGCCAAAAAAACACAAACCTCAAGAAACTGCTCCACACGCAGCCTTCTGACGCCCATACCTACACTCACCATGTGTCACTAACACGGTGCCCTGTGGTTGCCTGTGACTGACATTGCCCTGGAGCGACATTGTTTACTATCTAATTGTCGCTCTTGCTGAGTCGCTATTCTTATAGGGCACCACACTGATGAGGTCATTGCTCCACCTACCCATCAGGGTTTTTAAACTTCAGCCTGTGTCACTTCCAGTGCCCTTTCGTGGTGTACCTGAGTATATTTCTGTGTTGGTGCATTACCATTCCTGTGTATTATCTGGCTACGTCTGACTATCCATTCCGACTCTGACTCCTGGCTCGTCTGACTACCCGATCCGGTTTTGACTCCTGGCTCGTCTGACTACCCGTTCCGCTCTGACCCCTGGCTTGTCTGACTACCCGTTCTGGTTACGACCATTGGCGACGTCTGACTATCCAATCCGGTTTTGACCTTTAGCTGCCTCCTGGTTTGCCCTCTGTGTTGCGTTCCGTGACCATTCCGTTTTACGGTTTGGTTTCCGTGCTGCCATGTGTCTTCTGCTTAGTGCTCGCTTCCGTGAAGTGGCGCTTGTCGGTCATTTCCATGTGTCTGACCTCCCGTGGCCGTACCGGCCTGTGTTGCCTAGCCGTCTCCACCTGGTTACCACCTAGTGTATCCCTTACGGGGATACTGGTCTACTCCACTCTTTGCCGACTTTGTGTTTGGGAGTGCTCTGCATTGCCCTCTCACATTTTCATGTAGTCTAAGGGCCATTCCGTTTCTGACCACCTGTCCTGTGAAGGGTGAGGAAAGTGCCTACACTGTTCCTCTCTGGTCTTGTGAAGGTGTGCCATCCGATCCTGGTACGAGAGTGCTCTGCACTGTACCCTTATCTCCGTGTAGTCTAAGGGCCATTCCGTTTCTGACCACCTGTCCTGTGAAGGGTAAGGAAGCTCCTCCGGTGTTCCTACCTGGTCTCGTGAAGGTGTGCCACTCTCCGCTGCCACCGTTGTCACCTGAAAGACGTGCCACTATCTACTGTTACTTGTCTCATTGTTATACTACCGTGTGTCATTTATTGCCATTTGCCTGTTGCATTATCTACGGCTTTTCATACTATTCAATAAAGTTTTATATTTAGCTCAATTGTACTTGTCAGTATGTTCAATTTCTAGTCACTCCGTGACAGTCACATACTAGTGTCCTGTTTTCCATGGCATTTATACTTGGACAATAGGGTCCTCTCACTGCTCATGCAAAGAGGTAATTCTCCGTTGTACCTATCCTTGGCTATATCTAAGATTACAAACCTTTGTTACCTGTCGTAACCTTGGGCTATGTTCCACTTCTGCCTATGTTAGTTCTACTCTTCACTGTGGGTACTCCAGAAAGCAGTTATCTCTTTCTGTACCAAATGGTCCCAATTCAGTACCAGCTTAACCAATTGTGATATCTGACCTTGTGACCAATACCCGTAACCTCTGCCAGTGGCCTCAAGAAGGTCGCACCTGCTGCTGACACCACTTCCAAGTATCTATCACTAACATTACCCTGTGATACGCTAAGTAGAACCTGGACTATCCTGGTACACTCTGATCCTTCCTAAGATCACAGGTTTGTTACACCATGTTGCCTTTATAGGGCACACTGCTTCCTTAGTTATTAGTCTATTACAAATCACTAGAGACAGCACCTATAGAAAATGCCATCGGGTGCATACACTTCCAAACATGCAGTCTGTAAATAATCACCTGGACCCCTACTATTGACAGTGAAGGGCACCTCTGCATTATAAAACATGGGACAAATACAGAGCCATATATATATATATATATATATATATATATATATATATATATATATGCACTAAAAGTCTTCCTATTAGAAAGTTATATAACGGAGCTCACTTATGACACTGCATGTAGTGGCTCAAGTAAAAGGATCCTGTTTCCAGCTGATGGTTATTCAATGTTGCTGAATAAGTCAGAGAATAAATTGCTACTTCCCATGAAGTGGCTGTTGCATTGAGCTGCAGACTCACTTTAAAAGTACTTCAGGGATTGGATTAGCTGTGTCTGGTCTATAGGTATAGCTACAAGCTGAATTAGGCTGATCAGGCAATACCAGCACATACAGGCCACAGAGGGCTCTCATGGGAACAAGGCTTTTGTTTTATGGTTTAATGTTTAATACTCCTTGATAAAAACGTTATCGAGCTTTCTTGCTAAATAAAATAATGGTACTCCCACTGCTGTCAATTGTTTTATACAAAATGTATAATAGTTCAAATTATGATGAAGTGAATTTCAACATAATTATTTCCTGAAAGTGCCATCTAACAGCATGAAACAGCTGTTTCTATCGCAATCTTTGGAGAATTGTTTGTCAGTGACTCACCTCTCCCAGGGAATGCAACAGATTAAGTAATGGGTATCAGACCACTAGAGGGTACTGTTAAAACAAAAAAAAAACAAAAAATGGGTGTTTAAACTTTAATGACTCTGGAAATCTGCATCTCTCAGCAGTGAAAGTACCCTGCAATACATAATTCTTCATAACACACATTTACTGCTCCTTTAAGTCTATTGAAATATTAAACGAATACTCAGACCCAGAAAGACCAAAGTCCTGTTGTCATGGATACAGACCCAGTAACCAATCAAAATGATAGACATCTCCATGTTCATCGTGGGAGAAATGTCCTTGAACTAGTTTATAGATATTTCTAGGAATTAGTCTCTACTATGGAGACCAATTTCTGTATCAAGGTGCCCTGAAACAGCCAATCATTGTAAGTCACATTTACAGAGTGTGCCCTCAAAGCAGCTAATTGAGGCAGGAAGTCAAGTGGCACTGAAAGGGTTAATTGTGAATGGAAGCCTTATTGGGAAATCAAAACTGATTTCCAATCTCTACGTTGTTTTTTATGTTGAAAAGTATGAAACCCGAGTTACATTATTCCTTTTGTTTTTACAAAAATTACTATTTAAGTTAAGGATAATTTTAGTATATCATGGGACTTCCATAAAATCTAGCTGTATTAACCCTTAATGCACTGCAAAGCAATATGTTGTGTACCCCTCCGGCACTCAAAGGGTTAAATTTGTGTCCATGAAGTTGGTTGGGCGAGCCCAGTTAAAAGTGTAACAAATAGTTGTTAGGAAATTGGAAATTTTGGATAATAACAAAGATGTATTTTAAAGAGTGTTCAGATCTCCTATATTGATATTAGCCTTTTATTTAAAAAAATTTAAAAAATCAGAGATATTTATCTCTGTTTATACAAATTAGCCAGTACTGGCAAGTATGGAAGCCAAATACTAACTTTCCATACTTGACAGTTCCTGCTGGCTAATACTAGCTCATCTGCATAAACTGATCCACTGGAAATCATTCCAGTCCTGTCAACATACACGATCTGACTGAGGAGAGAACTTGAACAGGTTACAGTTCCAGTTAAAATTCTTGCAAAAGATTTACCTTGATTCAGTGGCGTAACAATAGGGGTCTCCCGGGGCCCGGCCATCCCCTGCAATCCCACTGCCTGGCGCCCGCAACGTTTTGATAGCTGATCTTCCTTTAGCACTCGCTGGAAGATGACTTTACCTCCCAGTGCGCTGCATTATGAGAGGACCGCGTGGGAGCTCCATCTGCATAGAGGTCTGTGCAGAAGGATGCACAGACCTCTCCTGCTATGCAACTGGACCACCAGGGAGGTAG
Source organism: Rhinophrynus dorsalis (assembly GCA_037306005.1). NCBI lineage: Eukaryota > Metazoa > Chordata > Amphibia > Anura > Rhinophrynidae > Rhinophrynus > Rhinophrynus dorsalis. Next base: position 119,648,839 of record CM074722.1, read on the forward strand.
GGGATGGGCAATGTGGAGATGGGGGGCAGTGTGGTGGCAATGTGGAGATTGGGGGCAATGTGGAGATTGTAATGTGTAGATTGGGGTCAATGTGGAAATTGGAGGCTCTCATGTCAGCTGCCCATACCTCTGGCGGGTGTCCCTCCATGCGGCCGCACTGTATCCTTAGTCAGTCACTTCCAGGTTCGGCGTTGACGTCACCACAGATGCAACGGGCCGGTGCACGGCGGCCAATGGGGACGTTTCTGGGGTTGCGCCAGCGTCCCCTGTCACAGCCCTGAAGGCACTCGACTCCCATAAAAGCCCAGGCTAGACAGACCTCTGGTGCTCTAGTATTAAGTGCCCTCTGGCTTCTCGTTTAGCTGGCATCTCTATTTTTTTTGGCGCTCGTCTGTTTTCCTGGTTTATTGACCTCAGCCCGGTTTCCTGGTTTGCTCCTTTGCAGCCTGCCCCTGACCTCAGCTCGTCCTCCCATTTTGCCCCTCCGCCGCCGGCCCTGACTTCATGCTAGTCCTGACTTTGCTTTGTCTCTCTCTCGGTACCGCGTGTCAGATTTTTTGGCCTCAGTTTTTCCAGTTCTTTTTTTTCCCTTTTCTTTTATTGGAGTTTGGTTCTGGGCTCACTGGCTTCACCTTTCTTTATTAATTTAGTGGCCTACTACCCTCTACACTCCCCCTATAGTGCAGCTATGTTTGCAGGCTGCTTACAACCCTAACAGAATACTACAGCCTATCCCTCACACAGTCCGTCCAGGACATCCAGGCCGCCCAGGGTCAACTACAGCAGCAACACCATGACCTGCAAACCGCTGGCTCTCCCCCTCCCAACACACCCAGTGCAAGTGGGCCTGTCGCCCAAGAACGGGAGACCCATCACTCGCCAGGACAGTGAGTGCCCCTCCCGGAATGCTTTGACGGAGACAGAACTGCTGTTCTCACTACATCCTCAGATGTATGCCTCAGACTATGTCAGAGTGCGTACTGTCATCACACTGTTGTGTGTGAAACCACAGGCTTGGGCCCATCACCTGCTACACACGAACAGTCCAATATTGTCCACCTGGCCAGCCTTTCTACAGGCTCTGGAAACCCTATATGATGATCCCTTTCGTGCCGCTTCAGGACAGTGCGCACCCACCTCGGTCTCCGCCACACCCAAAGAACCTATGCAGCTCGGTGCTGTCCGGGGTCCTCTATCCCACACCGAGAGGGAACACTGCCGGCAACAGGGACTGTGCCTATACTGCGGTGGTGGTGAACACCAGCTGTGGACTTGCCTGGTTTGTCCTCAGTTCCTTCCAGTTAAACCCAATGTTGCCTGTTCCACGCCTGCTGCTTGCCCCGTTCCACCTTACTTCTCCTTCCCTGTCTCCTTGCAGAGGGATGATCAGCAGAGTGAGGTCATCGCCAAGGTGAACTCCGGCGCTAGAGGATGTTTCATCAGCCAAGACTGCACCACCACCATAGGCATTCCTCTTCAGAAGAAGAGAATTCCACTTGCTGTCCGTATGGCCGACCAGAGGCCGCTCCTATCCAGTTGGAGACCATTCCGGTCCAATTATCTGCACCAGGGGACCATTTAGAAGACATCCAGTTTGATGTCCTACCATCTCTTTTTTTCCCATTGATCCTTGGCCTGCCATGGTTGCGGTCCCATGACCCTGCAATCTCCTGGTCTCGTTCCACCATCAGTTTCACCTCTGCCTATTGCCAGATGACCTGTTGCCAAACAAAGGGGCCTGCTGTCCTGTCTCTTCCTGCCATGCCTGTGTTGCCTCCATCCTATCAGTCCGATGTGTTAAACGAAGCCCGGGCTGCCTCCCTGCCTCCTCACCGACCTTACGACTGTCCCATTGATCTACTTCCTGGAGCAGCCATTCCCGGAGGCCCAGCATCTGAAGGCCTACATCGCCGACAGTCTCCAGCAAGGGTTCATCCGTCCCTCAACCTTTCCCGCTGGGGCCGTCATCTTCTTTGACCCCATGAAGTACGGGGGTCTGCGGCCCTGCATCGACTACCGTGAGTTAAACAAGATCACTATCAGGAACAGCTACCCCTTGCCTCTCATCTCCGAATTGCTAGAACAGATCTCTACTGCCTGTGTGTTCAGAAAAATCAACCTACGCAGTGCTTACATCCTGGTGCGCACCCGGGAGGGGGATGAGTGGAAGACAGCGTTCCATACCCGGTATGGACACAAAGAATACACTGTGATGCCTTTTGGGCTGTGTAACACCCCAGCCACCTTTCAGCGCTTTGTCAATGATGTATTCCACAATCTACTGGATCGATTCCTTATCATCTACTTGGATGACATCCTGGTATTCTCTGCCTCTGTCCCTGAACACCACCTTCATGTACAGACTGTTCTCTCCTGTCTCCTTGAACACAGCCTGTATGCGAAACTGGAGAAATGTATCTTCGAGGTTTCCGGAGATCACCTTCCTGGGGTTCGTGATTTCTTAAGGGTGTATCAAGATGGATTCCCAAAATTTAACCGCAGTGCTTCACTGGACTATTCCTGCGGACAAGAAAGCTGTCCAATGCTTCCTGGGATTTGCCAATTTCTACAGAAGATTTATCCAGAACTTCTCACGGCTCGTGGTACCTCTCACTGCTCTGACAAAGAAGGAGGGACAGTTCCGCTGGTCAGAGGAGGCACAAGCAGCTTTTGACACATTGAAGACCACTTTCACATAGGCCCCGATCCTTCAGCAACCAGATGTCTCTCAGCCATTCTACCTGGAGATGGACGCCTCTAACAACGTAACCGGAGCAGTGCTATCTCAAAGTACAAGGAACCAAGACCAGCTCCACCCAGTGGCCTGTTATTCCCAACAGATGACCCCAGCAGAACAGAACTAAGACATCGGTGACAAGGAACTCCTGGCCATCAATCAGGCACTAGAAGAGTGGCATCACTTACTCGAGGGCACCGAGGGTCTGGTGACTGTCTATACCAACCACCGAAATCTTGAGTACCTGCGCTCGGCCTGTAGTCTCCGTCCCAGACACGTCCGTTGGGCCCTCTTCTTCTCCAGGTTCCTCTTCCACATAACGTATTGACCTGGGGCGAAGAACGGGAAGGTGAACGCCCTCTACCGGCAGCACAACACTCTGGATCCAGCACCCATGCCACAGGACACTATCCTGTCCTCACACCACTTCTCAATCATCACCAGCAATCTAACGGCCCGACTTAGACAAGAGTCGAGACCGGAACCACTGCTGATCCAACACCATGCCTTGACCTATACAGATGGGCTTTTCCACAAACAAGGGCTGGTTTACGTACCCAAGCCCTTTCTCCCTGAAATATTCCATTGTTTCATTGACCCCCCTGCGGCTGGGCATGGTGGAGTAACAAAGACTTATGACATTATAAAGAGACATTTCTGGTGGCCCCGGTTGCATTCCAACGTGGTGTCATACATAACTACCTGTGACACGTCACCATTCCAAAAGTAGCCATTCCAAGTCACCAGGCCTTTTGCATCCGCTGCAGGTGCCATCGGGACCTTGGAGAGTAATCACTATGGCTTTCATCGTGGAGCTTCCTCAGTCGAACAAGCACGATAACATAATGGTCGTGGTAGATTGGTACACAAAGATGGCCCACTTCGTGCCTCTGGTTGGCCTACCCACTGCAGTCCGTACTGCCGAGGCCTTCCTGCATAATGTGTTCCGCCTACACAGTCTTCCCCACTCCATCACCACAGACAGAGGAACTCAGTTCACATCCAAATTCTGGAGATCCCTCTGATCCAACCTGGGCATCCAAAGTAACTTCTCCTCCAGTCACCATCCTCACACCAATGTTCAAACCGAGAGGACTAACCACACCCTAGAACAGTATCTACGGTGTTACACCTCACACCTACAGGATGACTGGTTCCAAGTGCTATCACTGGCAGAATTCGCTTACAACAACCAGTATCGCAGCTCCATCAAGATGTCCTCGTTCTATGCCACTTATGGCCTTCTCCTGGCCATTTTACCAGACCTGTCGTCAAATTCCTTTGTTCTGGATGCCAATCAACGCACTACAGAGCTACAGTAGATACACAGGCACGCCCAAGACACCTACAAGGAATGTACCGATGATCGGCATCAGCCGTGCCATCCATTCCAAGTCGGCAGCAAGGTGTGGCTTTCATCCGCGCATGTCTGCCTCTCTTGTCCATCCCGGAAATTGGGGCCTCATTTCCTCGGGCCCTTCCAGATTACCAAGGCCATCAAACCTGTTGCCTTCCGTCTGCAGCTGCCTGATACTCTCAGCATACATCCCACGTTTCATGTATCATAACTGAAGCCTTGGACGGAGAATCCATTTCCTGGGAGACATCTTTCCCGTCCCCTGCCGCTTGCGGTGGGTGGCGCCAAAGAATACGAGGTGCAACGCATCCTGAACTCCCACATCCGCAGTGGACGGCTGGAATACTTGGTGCACTGGCAAGGATATGGCCCAGAGGAACGCTCCTTATCTACAAAAATAGATCTAACTTGAAGATTCTGATCTAATAAGAAGAAAAGGAAAAATTCTGCGGCAGAAATACAATTCCCATTAATTTAAATGGACTTTTAACCCCTTAACGCGTTGCATACCCCTCTGACACTCAGAGGGTTAAAGAGGAAATATAGCCACAGCTTATAAAAGTGTTATTTTTCTGTTAATATTATACAGCCACTGTAAAAATGTACTTTTTTCCTCTAGAAATGACCTTTTTGTAATTTTTCATTCAACTAAGTTGTGAAAGCTGCAATGCAAGAGGTAGCCATTTTGATATTGCACCTACCTCCAATGCGACAGCAAAACAAATGATCTGCAGTGACTTTATATCTGCATTTCCTTTAAAATGTCATCAATAATGTTAAAGGAATATAACACCTAAAAGTGAATTGGGGTTATATACACTTCAAGGAAAGGTAATGTTTTATTTAGATTTTATATATTCTGCAAGAACAGAAATGTAAAGTCAAATTGCCTATACTTTTTTTCATCTTCACTAGTTTTCATACTTTTAGGTCTACTAGCAATACACTCCTCAATTTAAAATTGTAGGAGATATTTAGGTTGAACATGTAATAATATATGTTTCAGATATACACCTGCATATTTAATGGCATATGAGAATCAACAGTTCATAGGAAAAATGTAATATATTCGCACCAAATGACTGAATATCCATTAGGTACCTTCATATGGTACATTCATATGGTCCAAAGTTGTGGAATAGAACAGCTCCAGTTCTCTATGTTGAAGTCGTGTGTGTCAGTAATATATACACGTGTGCCGTCTGATGTACAGCAAAGATCTATAAAAATGATTACAATAGGATACACAAGGTCTGGAGTCAAAATAATATAAAAACAAATTTGTTTTTATATTATTATGACTCACGACCTTGTGTATCCTATTCTCATAATTTTTATAGATCTCTGCTGTACATCAGACGGCACACGTGTATATATTACTGACACACACGACTTCAACATAGAGAACTGGAGCTGTTCTAGTCCACAACTTTGGACCATATGATTGTACCATATGAAGGTACCTAATGGATATTCAGTTGTTTGGTGACAATACATTTAATTTTTCCTACAAACTGTTGATTCAAATGACATTAAATATGCAGGTGTATACTTGAAAAAATATATTAGTACATGCTCGACCTAAATATTCCTACAATTTTAAATTGAAGATTGCATAGCTAATGGATATCAATAAAGGTCTGGAGTCTTTATATTTTTGCTGTTCTTGATTATGGCTTTATGAGGATCACACAATAAATACAGGTTTATGTCTGACTGCGAGACCATTGAATTTTGAATCCAGGAATGTTTCTGTATTTGACAGGGGAAGTAGGAATACTTATACAATGTTACAAGTCTCCCTGCAGTACTGATTGATCAGTATACTGGAGAGGCAGGCTCTTCTGTATTGTCACTATAGTTTTTTACATTGTATCTTTCACTGTTCTAGTTCACACAGAATGCTTTCTGGAAAAAACAAAATCAGATAGCTCTCTGCCAGGGACATAAACATGCAAAAAAATGGGTGAATATGAAAAAATAATAAAAAGGGAACAGGGAATTTGGCTTTACATACTTGGAGAATATGCAAAGTCAAAATAAAGGGTTACAGTTCTTTTAGCTACCCTAATACAAAGATCGGAGTACTTTGGTGTTTGGGGATACTATTTTTATGTAGACTATTGTATATTTTAAGACAAACTTTTTAGAGCTTATCTCTTGAAAGTTGATCTCTGGAAAGTTTGTCTTAAAGTATAAGATTGTTAGTCCATATAAAATGGTATCACCAAACATGAAACAATTTTATATTTTAAAGCGGAACTTTCACCCTCTATAAAGTCGCCCTCCAATAATTAGGCATTTGGAGACTAGCTTCATAATAATGCTATTATCTCACACAAGTACCCGGTTCTGAAATAATCCTTATTCTTCAGAGACTGACGGCCAGGATTCTTGCTTTAGAGCCATTTGCACGTCTGCGCCATCAGTCCCTTCCAGTGCCTTATGGCTCCATGCAATGCCTCCTAGAGGAGACCGGGATGGGCAGCTCAGACGCACAGACATCTCTAAGCCAAGATGTCTGTGTGCAAGCCTGGCTTCCGGTCTCCGAATAATAAGGATTACTTCAGAACCAGGTGCTTATGAAAGATAATAGCACTATTATGAAGCTAGTTGCCTTACGCCTAATTATTGGAAGGCAACTTTATAGACAGTGAAAGTTCCGCTTTAAGACAAGCTTTCGAGAGATCATATCTTGAAAGCTGGTCTCTTGAAAACTTTTCTTAAAATATAAAACTGTTAACCCAAATAAAAAAGTATCACCATACACCAAAATACTCAGATCTTTGTATTACTAAAACCGGAGTAATACAGCAACTACCAATGAAGCATTTACCTACCCTGTACTATTTGCTTTTTGAGGAGTAGAATATAGTCTTAAAGGGTTAGTAATGTCCAACAAAAAGTTTTTTGCATTTAGAAGAGCTTAAAAAGCTGAGCTAAATGCAAAAAAACGTATCTCTCAAACCGCTATGGTTTAAGAGATACAGACGTTTAAAGTTTGCTGTCTCCTACTGACAGCTGTAAAGCTGTCAGCAGGAGATTTGTGTCGGTCAACACGGGGGCGCTTGAGAAGTGCCGCGATCTTGATACTTACAAGGAATCCCTTCATTGGAATGGTCTAAAACGTGTGCCTGGTGTTCAAGCACTCATTTTAGTCCATTCCAGTGAAGGGATTCCATGTAAGTAACGAGATCTCGGCACTTCTCAAGCGCCTCTGTGTCGACCGACAGATCTCCTGCTGACAGCTTTACAGATGTCAGTAGGAGACAGCGAACTTTAAACGCCTGTATCTCTTAAACCATAGCAGTTTGAGAGATACGTTTTTTTGCATTTAGATCAGCTTTTTAAGCTCTTCTAAATGCAAAAATGTTTTGTTGGACATTACTAACACTTTAAACATGATCTATGGAAATTTCCATTGTTGCCTTTTGCACAGTTCATTAAGTCCCATTAATACAGCACTTTTGCTACATATCTGAAAAGTGCTAGTGCTCTAATGTATGTTACAAAACTGAGAAAAGGTACCAACATTTTGGAATAGAACAGCAGTTGGTACTAATCTCAGTAAATTAACTATCTTAGGTATTTTCTCTCATTACAGACAGCACACATGATATTAACCAAATGATATCTGAATATGTATGGCTAACAAGTGTCCAGATTTTCTAGGACACATCTGGGATTATGCACTAAGGTGTGATAAAGAGGTGATAATCTGGTAATGACTTCTCCAGAGATATCATTTTTCCAGTTCCTATGTTATTCTATGCATCTGATGCACTAAAATATCTAAAGATTGAAAAACCTTAGTGCATTGGATCCATGGAATAATATAGAACTTGTACAGTTTAGAACACTGCAGAAGTCATTTCCACTCTATCACCTGTTTATTACACCTTAGTGCATTTCCCCCATCCTTTTTAGGGCATATAGGTCTGTCTGTCTGTCTAAGTGAAAAATAAACAAGAGGCCATTTCAGAATTAAAAAAGGACTTGTTTTCAGAGGCTCAATAATACTGCATTTAAGGGTATAGTTTCTGTTTAATTCAGTTAATTTATTTGAGAATTGGGGAAAATTTAATTTGTACTCTATGCTGCAGTTCATTTGCTACAGAATTGCTTCAGTTCATCTTAGTACATCAGCTTAATTGTATTTATTTGAAATGCATTTACTGATACATTTTAAAATCTATTATACTCAAGGGCATTCTAAATGAAACAAGGAAAAAAAACGTTGTCACCTTGTATTTTACAATTATTAAAGTCCAAACCAATCTTTTTTAAAGACTCCCATCACAGATAACGATGCAATTGTAAGATCACTGGGGGGAGAACTCCTCTAAGGTAAACACACTGTGAAAACACACAGCAAAAATATTAGAGGATTTCCCCTGTGATAGACCATTGAAATGTTGCTAAATAGGCCAGACTCATGAGATTCAGGTAAGGCTGGCTCAGCTGCTACACACAGTCTTCCTCACACTGCTCACACTTGCAAGGAAAGCTCTGCATTGTATTACATTACATTGGCAGATCCACTGGAGGCACTGCCTCTGCAGAATCACATTATTTGTTTGCTAAAACAATCACGAAGCATTTATGTATCCATTATGACATTTATCAGCCCACATCAAACAAATCTACGAATGCTCATCCCAACCGAAATTTTTATCACCTTGAATATCAGCTTTTCAATAGCTTAACGCCCTTGGATGCTGAAAATGTCTTCAACACACAGCTTTACAAAGAGCTGGATATGCCACTGAATCCAAGAGGGTACTAGGTTATGAAGGATGGCAATGTGCAAACGATGTTCTTAAGGTTTAAAGCACTAATACACTGTGTCTCCTAAGATTAATCTAGTAAAATGGTTTGTACATTGCTGTTTTTTTCTCTAAGTAAATACTTTATGAGATATTCACTCGCAAACTTAGACTTGATGTAGGCACTACCGCATTTTGTAGCACAGGGTAACGTCGGCTCCGCTCCGCTGGCTGTTACAATATACATGCTGTACATCACCATGAAGGGAAGCGTTTCCAGAGAGAGTGTCACACGCAGGTAGAAACCTGCAAGAGAGGGAGTACTCGGGTGCAATGCTGGTGAGCAGAACTCATGCAATGTAGGCTGCCCATAGAAGAACCGTGCTGCGGTGAGGGCCGAACAAAAGGTGCCAGCCGCAAGGCTGGAGGCTAACTCCAGCGGAGCTGGAGGAAGGTCCAGGATAGTATCTCTACAGACAGCACAAGCTCTCCTGCAGGGGAGAGTGAAGGCTGGGGAATGAGGTTTAGGGTACGGGGCTGGGGGTCATAGGCTAAGGAATAGCATGAACTCCCCTAGTAGGAATGGACAAAGAAGTGGTGAAACAGATAGACAAGGGTCATACACAGTTCAACAGTTTGCAGAATGGAGTAGTCAAATGGATAGCCAGGGGTCAAACACAGTTCATCAGTAGGCAGAATAGGGTAGTCAAATGGATAGCCAGGGGTCATACACAGTTCATCAATCCAGGAGGTGTGCAGCAGACAAAGATATAGTCAGAGCCAATGCCAAAAATCATACAGAGGTCGGTCAATAGCTGGAGGAGATAAGAGAATTTTCAATAGGTAAGCCAAGGATCATACATAGGTAGGATAAGCAAAACTAGACTGGAACAGGAACTAGAGTAAGGCACCAATGCCAAGGACCAGGTCTAATCGCCCTGAGGAACACTTTGAAAGTGCTCCGATGGGCCGAGGATGCTGCCTAATATAGGTGCAAGGCAATGACATCTCTGGGCAGAGACATATCTATGCTGAACTCAGAAGTGAAAGGAACAGTACAACGCACCTGGGGGAGAGCACAACGGAGGTGACAGAGATCGGTTGGAGGAGAATTTGAGGACTGTTAAGTCCTGCAGAGGCGTGTCAACTATACCCTATGACGCAGAATGCGGAAGTGCCTACATGAAGTCTAAGTTTGTGAGCGAATATCTCATAAAGTATGTAGTTAGAGAAAAACACGGCAATCCACAAACCATTTTACTAGATTAAAGGTATAGTAATACTTTATTTTAAGCTTCATTAATATTGCACATCTTAAAAAAAAAACAAAGTAAATGATGTTAGTACCGTTGCTGAAAGTATTATAGCTTTAGAGTTATATTGTTCTAAAGTTCCCCCCTCCCACCCCTATTACACACGTCAGCGTTCTAGCTGACAGCCAGGAACACTTTGTAGACCGTTCTAATGAAGAATTTCTTTGTATACAACGCAATTTTGGCTCTGCAGAAGAGCCATCCGGTCGCATGACCATAATCTCAGTCTGTCAGCTAGAACGCTTACATGTGTAAAAGGGGTGGGAGGGAGGAACTTTAGAACAATATAACTCTAAAGCTATAAAACTTACAGCAATGGGACTAACATCATTTACTTTTTTTTAATATGAGCAATATTAAAGAAGCTTAAAATAAAGTATTAATATATCTTTAATCATAGGAGACACAGTGTATTAGAGGGGAAAGTTCTGCTTTAAGAATTGTTACTAACATTTGGAATAAATGGTCTCGTAGTAGTAATAGTAGTAGCAGGGCCGGATTTATAATAAGGCAGAGTAGGCATCTGCCTACAGGCGCACCCCACAGAGGGGCGCCTGTCATTGGGATAGTTTTGGTTTTTTTTACACTTTTTTTTTTTTGGACTGTTTTTTTTTTTACATTATTACATTTACATTTTTACATTATTTTTTGTGCTTAACTTTTTTTTTATTATTTCATTTTACAATTAACCAGCCTTTTCCTTGGGGGGGGATCGGGATGCTGCACCAGCCGACTCTGTGACACGGAACTCGAAAAGACAGGATTAGTTGTGCCGCCCAGCAGCCCCACAGCCGCCGGATACTGCTGTCTTCCTGCACTGATGACATCCGGAGCGCAACCACTCCAAACGCGGAGACGCCACGTGGAGCGTGCAGGTATTTTCTTCCTCTGTTCTGAGGCCAGTTTAAAACTGGCGCCCAGACAGAGGAAGAAAACCCCTTCACGCTCCATGCGGCGTCTCCGCGTTTGGAGTGGTTGCGCTCCGGATGTCATCAGTGCAGGAAAGTGAAAAAGAGGTACGGGGGAGAGATAGAGGCACAAGGGGGAGAGAAAGAGAAGTACATGGGGGAGAGAGGCACAAGGGGGAGCGAAAGAGAGAAGTACATGGGGGAGAGAGGCACAAGGGGGAGCGAAAGAGAGAAGTACATGGGGGAGAGAGGCACAAGGGGGAGCGAAAGAGAGAAGTACATGGGGGAGAGAGGCACAAGGGGGAGCGAAAGAGAGAAGTACATGGGGGAGAGAGGCACAAGGGGGAGCGAAAGAGAGAAGTACATGGGGGAGAGAGGCACAAGGGGGAGAGAAAGAGAGAAGTATATGGGGGTGAAAGAGGCACAAGGGGGAGAGAAAGAGAGAAGTATATGGGGGTGAAAGAGGCACAAGGGGGAGAGAGAGAAGTATATGGGGTGAAAGAGGCACAAGGGGGAGAGAGAGAAGTATATGGGGGTGAAAGAGGCACAAGGGGGAGAGAGAGAAGTACATGGGGGTGAAAGAGGCACAAGGGGGAGAGAGAAGTACATGGGGTGAAAGAGGCACAAGGGGGAGAGAGAAGTACATGGGGTGAAAGAGGCACAAGGGGGAGAGAGAAGTACATGGGGGAGAAAGAGGTACATGGGGGAGGGAGAGAGGCACAAGGGGGGTAGAGAAGTACAAGGGGGGAGAAATAGAGGCACAAGGGGGGGAGAGAAGTACAAGGGGGGAGAAGTAGAGGCACAAGGGGGAGAGAGAGAAGTACAAGGGGGGAGAAAGAGGTGCATAGACCCCATAGTAAAATAATAACAATGACACATGTTAATGTGTTAAGTTTTTTATTCTGCTGTTTGTTTTTAACACTGTTCATTAAATCAGTTTAAATAATGAAAAATTAGCATTTTTTTTATCCGATTAATCGATTAATCGAAAAATATTTCAGTCAAAACTTTTTGAACTTTTTTTTTTTTTTTTGGCGGGGGGGGGGGGGGGGGGCGCTTCAGCTTTCTGTGCCTACAGGCTCCTGAGATGTAAATCCGGCCCTGAGTAGTAGTAGTAGTAGTAGTGTTAGAAGTATGTCTCTGTCTCAGAAAATTTGCAAAAGATAATTTGTTCCCACATACATAGCTTAGCTACTCTATCATTTAACGTCCTACACCTCCATTATGAATAAGTTAGACTTGGCTTTAATACTTAACCATTAAAATGCTTTTATTTTTGGCGCCACTAGGGAATTTCTTAAAAACATACTTTGCAACACAATTCTTAATTGAACCACACCAATTTCTATTCCACTTTTCAAAAAAGTGTTACTGTTTTGCGTAGTCTCGTATGTGCAAGAGCATATTCTAGAATCAATATGAAGCTTTGCAGTAAACACACAGACTGTAAGATTGGATGTTGTAATTGCATCCCTGAAATCACTGTGCAATCTCAATGACTGTTTCCTACAAAAAACATTTTTGTCAGACTCGGGGAACAATGTAAGCACTAAGATATGATATTAACCGGCCGCACACGCACACGGTGGTCACTTAAAGTGTTAGTAATGTCTAAAAAAACTTTTTTGCATTTAGAAGAGCTTAAAAAGCTGATCTGAATGCAAAAAAACGTATCTCTCAAACCACTATGGTTTAAGAGATATGGGCGTTTAAAGTTTGATTTCTCCTACGTTTTAGACCATTCCAATGAAGGGATTCTGTGTAAGTAACGAGATCCCGGCACTTCTCAAGCGCCACAGTGTCGACCAACACGGATCTCCTGCTAACAGCTTTACAGTTGTCAGTAGGAGAAATCAAACTTTAAATGCCCGTATCTCTTAAACCATAGCGGTTTGAGAGATACATTTTTTTTGCATTCAGATCAGCTTTTTAAGTTCTTCTAAATGCAATAAAGTTTTTTTTAGACATTACTATCACTTTAAGGACCACGGAGCATTTTTTTTTTTTAACCCATCCGATTCTGTACTCCACGAACGGCACGCAGCCGTGGAATTCCATGACGTACATGTACGTCCTTGGTCCTTTATAGACCGCAACCTCATGACGTACATGTACGTCATGGGTCATTAAGGTGTTAAGGACCGCTCTGTCTGTGGGGGTGGGGCTATCTGGAGGACCAAGGTGCATTTTATTTTTTTTCACAGACATGCTCTGTGATCACAGCAGCTGTGCAGGCACATTGGAATCACAAACTTCTGTGACGTACCAGGACTGGCACAGTTCTTTAACATCTGGGCAGCCATGACGGTCCTAGCACATCATGTGACATTAAGATGTTAAAGGGGAAGTAACTCCTAACAAATAAAGCACTGCCAACTACTGCAATTAAACAAGAATTAACACCTCCTAATAACATGCCACTTACCTTACTATCGCAAAAAATCCTAATGACCCCTATTAAATTTTCTCTTTTGCCTTTAAGAGACAACATATTTAATGAGTCCTAAGTGCAATGTTCATGGAAGTGAACATGACTGCTTTTTCAAACTGAAGTAGGCAGAGTGCATGAGCCGACTTAACCCTTTCAGGACCAGAAGCAATGCGTCGCACACCCCTCTGGTACATAAAGGTTTACGAGAACAGTAAAGAGGTTTTCGTTTGTGTCCTGCATTCCCACTAGCAACTGTCATGTTCGACTCCTGGACATGACATCTGGGACTGACTGATGATGTTATGTCCCGAGTCAAAGAGCAAGAAAAACATTCAGATGGTCTTTTAGGACTTTTTTGGACTATAAGGTAAGTGTGGAGTTATTACCTTTTAGGTCTTTTCCTCAGGCATGTTATACAGATAAATATGAAAACATCTCTCTTATATACAAGTACACATTATTAGGGAGAGTTACTTTAAACCAAGATTATGTATGCAAAGTGGAAGATGAACCAAGCTTCCATGCTAGGGTTGCCAATAGTCAGTAAATTCACAGACAGTAAAGATTAGTTAAAATTGGAAATGTCCATAAAAAACAGAGTTACAGGAAAAACACTGAGCACACTAACACCTCCAAAAACCAATCTCCATTTATCTTAATCTGGGCAGAATATCCTAATGGCTGCTATGAATCAAATCTATGTGGACTCGTTCTCAAAAGTTAATCTTTAGTAAAAACCAGATACCATGCCCATGGAGGAGGAAATTATTCTTTTCTGGAGGATGCCACATCCCCAAACTCCTCCCACTGAAGTGGGATCTGAGTGCAACTGAATTTGATCCAGGTTGGTGGTGGGACAGAATGATAATCCCTTAGAGGACAGAAATGTCACAATTTGACAATGTGTATTCCGAACACTTTAATACACCAAGTTTTGCTGTAATTTCTTGTTGGTTTCCAGTGTTGGTAGGTGAGTGTTTTGTTTCCAGATTGTTATGAAAATTGTTTCTGGAGAGTTCATTGACAGCAGGTCAGTTTATTGTACTTTGTTTTGTGCCCATGATTTGTAGTTTTCTGGGAAAGATACTATAGTTTCTTGTGCTATTTTCTTAATGGATTCCTTCTGTAGTTTGTTTTGTAAAATTTGTATTTCTTTTTCAATGTTATTAGTGTGTGTGAGACCCTGTGCTTCTAGAATTTGGAGTATTTCAAGCTTCTAAGACTTTACATCATGTTCCTCCTTATAGAGTAGGTGCATAGGTTTGTTTCTCACTGGTATGTTTGTGCATCTCTTCACAGTACAGTGATTTGTGTGTAGATGTGAGTGGATTTTTAATCTTAAAGCAGAACTACCACCCCTGTTAAATTTTGGCCCAAATAATTACCCATCTTGCAACTAGCTGATCAATAGTGCTAGTCGCCAGAATTATTACCTGGTTATTGAGAATTCTATACTGCTCCTGGACTGACAGCCAGGAAACAGCGCAGACATCTTTCCATAGTGACGTCTGAGCACCTGCGATGTCAGTCCCTTTTGGTGCAAATGGCTCCTAGCATAGAATTCTCAATAACCAGGTAATAATTCTGGTGACTAGCACTATTGAGCAGCTAGTCGCCAGATGGGTAATTATTTGAGCCAAAGTTTAACAGGGGTGGTAGTTCCACTTTAAATCAACATGGTATTGGATGTCTTCTCTTGCATTCAGACAGAAAGAAAATATCACTGCTGTGTTTCCTCTGTGATCAGTTTAGTCAGTTGTTTCTTCGTGTGACTAAATGCAGTATCTTTGATAACAAATTAATTTGTAGCAGCCATATTAGTCTAGTTTTAGTAATACAAAGATATGAGTACTTTGGTATTTGGACTAACAGTTTATATTTTAAGACAAGCTTTTGAGAGACACCATTTTTCTCAACCAGATCACTCAATGAGCAATCAACAATCAGGATCCTTAAACGTAATTTTAAAAGCATCCAAGAGAGAAAGACATTTAAAGTAAGGATGATAGGTCTCTTTATAATGCATGAAACAGGATTCAACAAAGATCTGGGATTCTTATCTCACTACCAGAAATTTCTATAACCAGTGCCTCCTCTGTAGTTTTCCCATCCTCTCATCTTCCTTATGCTGTGCATCCAAACCACTGCTCAGACACCCTTTATTTATTGCCCACTCCGGTTTCACAGTCTCCAAGCTTTCCATGTAATCATCCTAGAATGTTATCTAACTTGAGAACTCTGCAATGTTTTGAACAGACTGTGTGTTGAATAGACTTTGTGGTTCAGTATTGCTTGACCTGTGGAAGAGAGTGGATCTCTAGAAAGCTCGTCTTAAAGGGATAGTAATACTTCGTTTTATCTTTATTTTATTTTGTAGGCATTAAAAAAACACGAAGAACGTTATAATCCTTATCTCTCAAACCTTTATGGTTTGAAAGATATTCACAAGCAAAGTTTCCCCTCCCGCCCCCTTTACCTAGTGTAAGCCATCTCTTCTCAGATGTGGAATCCAGTCCATAGACCAGACAGATAACAGAAGGGGACAATCTTCACCCTATGAGAACAATGAAAGGCCTGCCCCCCTTGACAAGTTTTTCAGGTTTTCCCCTTATCTTATTTGAAGATTGTCCTTCTCTGCAGTCTGCCTGGGCACCTCCCTTCTGATCTGGCTGAGCAGTGTTACATCAGTAAAAAAAAAAGGTATCATCTTCACATCTTTGTATTACTAACACTGGACTAATATGGCTACTATAAATTAATTCAGATTTATAGTGGAACTATCACTTGTCTACAGTCTTACCTCAGTGGGATCGTCCATTTTGAAAGGTTTTGAATGCTTGCAACTTTATCAATTTATACAAATTAGCTAGTACCAGATGGCAGGGAGTGGCAGGTGGGTGGGAGAGCAGTGTGGAAATGTTAGTACCTGGCTGACATGCCAGCCAATACTGCCTAATTTGCATAAATCTATAAATAACTAAAGCTTTATATTCTGACGCTATTGCTTTAAATAAAAATAGCTGACAAATAAACTGATTTTGAAAATTAATTCAGAATCGCATAAATTGTTTTAATGTGTTATTTTAGCTTAAATTAAAGGTGGCAGGTTTACTTTAACATAGTTTGCATTAAATGAACCCTTTCTATTATGTGCTTTACGTTTAATTAATATGATGTGACAATCTGAGTATTTACATTGATTCTGCTGACTTTCAATTCTTCCTTTAATCACTCTGGAATTAGCTGCATTACGTCAGTAGTGAAGCAATAGCCCAGCATTGCACGAGTGGAAACACAGGGTTTGAAAACACCTGAAAATATCTTTTACTGACAACATTTAAAAAATTGCTGACAACCACATTTTTTTTAAACTGGAACAATTCTGGAGCAAATAAACTGCATCATAGGGGACAAATAAAAAAAAATCACCTTGAATGAGTTTAGCAAATAAAAAAGGGGCATCCCTCAACCCTTTGAGCGCAATGCATTGGATACCTCTCTGGCACTCAAAGGGTTAAGATGAGTGAGAAAGGTGCTTTCAACTAAAACAAAGGCAAGGATTTTTCTTAAATAGGGCAGTAAGTTTGTGAAATTCTTTGCCTCAGGGGGCTATGTCTGCAGATACTTTAGATGCTTCCAGAATGTACTGGAAAACATTCTAACTAAGAACAGCGCAATGAATTATGATAGCTGGTTTCAATGCAGATTTGATGTTGATCCAGATATATCTTCAACTGCCTTTTGGAGGAAGGAATTAATTTTGACCCTCTTGGGGCATAACTGTAAATGGCTTCTACAGGCTTTTTTTTTTTTTGCCTTCCTCTGGCAGAACCTGCTAGACTCATATTTTCAACCTGATTAACTATTGTACTATGTTACGTTACTATGAATCCTAGAGAGACTGCAATCACATTTACCCCTTAAATACTAGAGTGGTTCTTCTCTATGGTACAGCTGCTTTGTCCCAGAATTGTTCTGTCTTTTACTACATCAGCCTCAGTTCATATAAGATACTGCAGCTATTTCCAAACTCATTGAAAGTAGAACAGAAAGTCTGGTTCAATTTAAATGCCCGGACAGCATGATATAAGACCGATTTATAAATAAATAGAATCCACAAGAAAACGGTAAATAATACAAGTATGTTTACTTTGTGTTTCATCATTATTTTAACATCTCAAAATTGAACTCCTTTAACCCTCTGAGTGCCAGAGGGGGTATCTAAAGCATTTCAAAGCAATGCATTGGATACCTCCTCTGGCACTCAAAGGGTTAATTTTAGAATTCTTTTTACTTACTGCCTGTATGTTTACTGATGGCTACCAACCCGGCTGGAGCAAGATGGTGCTTAATAGAAATGTCAGTAATATCAATATAACACACTTATTCTGGGATTAACAGTCTGATAAAATGTATGTATTCTAGACAAGACTGCAATACATCTAGGGCCGCGTTTCCCAATAGGAAACTGCCTAGAGCTCCAAATTTTGAGGGCTGACTAAGCTGTGCTGGCCACACCCACATTCTGAATTACGGGTGTGGCCAAAGCAATCTCAATGTCCCTATGCCAGTTTTATGTCTGAGTGTGGGACCATGTTAGGAACAGGAGGTGTAGTCATGGGTGGAGCTAAGGACACTTAGAGTGCCTTGCTTACTGGTGCCTGGATTGTAAATCTGTCCCTGAATACATAACTGATTTTTGTATATAGATAGGAACATTTCTATAGCAGAACATTATGATCTGAGCCTCCTTTGCCCTTGTATCTCTGGGTCCCAATGGGGCTGAAGTAATTCCACAGCAAACCAACAGCCCCACAGAGCTTTTAACCCCTTGAATGCCAGATATATATACAATCAAGGGGTAAAAAGCTAATTTAAAGCAGAACTACCACCCAATCAGAACATTGCCCCACATAATTGCCCATCTGGCGACTAACTGCTCTGTAGCGCTAGTCGCCAGAATTATTACCTGATTAAAGATTATGTGGGGCAATATACTTATTGGGTGGTAGTTCCGCTTTAAATAAATGGGACATTTTGTTTGTCACCTTTGGTGCAATTGATTTGCTCCAGAATCACTCCAATTATTTTTAGTACATTAGTCTCTACGCAGTGGCGTAACTATAGGGGTCGCAGGGGTCACACACGCCCGGCCGCCCCCTGCAACCCCTCTGCCTGGCGTCCGTGATCTCCGTCTGACACTGCAATAATGCAGAGCGCTGGGAGATGACATCATCTCCCAGCGCTCTGCATTACTGAAGAGGACCGCGCGGGAGATGAATACACCTCTCCGGGCTCCTGCCACTCCAGTGAGGTAGGAGATGGGGGCATTTTGGAGAGGGCCAGTGTAGTCGAGGGGGGGCCCATGGCGCTTCTTGCACCAGGGCCCGGAGGCTTCTAGTTACGCCTCTGTCTCTACGAGTGCCAACAGGTGGGACACAAGAAATAGTGATGTATTTCTCACCCCCCAGTAGTCAAACATCTCTGAGTGTCAGATTGGTGTACAACCATCTGGCACTCAAATGAGTTAATATTCTCAACTGCACTCAGGATCCACTAGAGCAGTGATTCTCAACCAGGGTGCCGTGGCACTTTGGTGTGCCACGGACATCCACTTAGGGTGCCCCATTGTATCTATAATGCATTGACAAAAATGTTAATGTAGACTTCCAGTTGTATATTTAAGGCTATTACTATGCACCATATGTTTATTTTAGTTATGAGGTCTAACAATAACTCTCTAATTATGTACTTGTAACCTTCATTACAACCTAGACAAATTACATAAAATGATAGGGGTGCCCCGAAAATACCAGACTGAGTGTTAGGTGTGCCTTGAGCAAAAAAAGCTTGAGAACCACTGCACTAGAGCTTTGTGCATGTTCTGCAGTGGAGGAAGGAAGCTAATTTGCAGGGCTGCCATCACAAATCTCAGGGGCCCAGTACAAACAAAGCCAGAGTACCACCACCCCATGCATTTGCACTGTAACCTGGAAGTATATATAAAGACGGAGCCCTTGGAACTACTCCACTATGTGTTATGATATGAAACAGAGGGTAGGTATATTTCAGGTCTCTACTACGTTATCTACAGAATATACTTAAAAGGGGGCCAGTCTGGTCATCTGTGGGCCCCTTTTGACATAGACCCTCCTCCCACATCAGAGGGGCTGTGAAGGCCTCTGTGTCCAATCGAGGAGGTGGGCCCCTTGCTTGGCTAAGCCACGTACATGGGTACTACCTGTAACCCCAATGGCAGCCCTGTTAATTAGGCTAACACTAATGTATGCCTGTATATTAATGAGCTAAATGTTACTTAATTTGTAAAGTCCTGTTCAAGACAGACAGGACTGGATAAGAGTGTGAGAAATAACTCTTCCTATCATGCCTTTTACTACAACTATGCATTGAAAATCTCTCTAACAATTAAGTGAACACTATTGTTTATAAATGATCTGGGGCAATTCACACTGCATACCTCCCAAGTGTCCCTCTTTAGGAGGGACAGTCCCTCTTTGAGACCCAAATCCCTCTGTCCCTCTTTTCTACCCTTTTGTCCCTCTTTTTAGGACATCAGAACGAGTTGTGTGTATTACATTGCTCCACAGCAATAAAAAATACATAAATGTGTTGTTAATTGTCAGTATATATGTTTATACATTAATATGGGCTATTAAAATACTTTGGTCTTGATCTAAATTATTTATCAGTTACACAAAGAGGTGCAGATGGTTCAAGAAATAACTTAAAAATTCTTAGAAATGCCCCACCTACCAGCCACGCCCCCAGAAACGCCAACTAAAACAGAAGTGTCCCTCTTTAGCCATTTGAAATGTTGGGAGGTATGACACTGAAATACCCGAATTCCATGAAAACACCTGTAAAATTTGTCAATTTTCAAATGGCCTAAGATCTAGTCTTACATGTGCCTTTTGCAGAGCTCCATGGTTCCCAATAACATAGCATTAGTAAACATTTAATCTTGCTGTATCGCCAAATAAAACGCCCAGTGCAATGCATTTTGGGCTATACAGCACTTTCTCAAGCAGCTTCCATAGATATTGATGAACAATGCCGTGTTTGAAAGGGACTTTATTGCATTTATGTGATTGTAGTGATTATGTGCAATATTGTAATGAATGCAATATTTTGTGATTAGTATAAACAGACCAGTTCGTTTTTGGATATAGGTAGAATACAGTAAGGGTATTTATCCGTGTGATTTGGTTTTATTATAGTGGGAGCAAATTATATGGTTTATGTAATTTTGTAATGAATAAATATTTTTTGTTATAATAGTGGTTCAGAGTCATCTCTTTATATATAGTCAATATTTTTCTGGGGCTAGCAATCCTACTCAGCGCATATCCCATAAAAATTACATATTCACTGCAGACTGCTATACACCATCGATTTGTATATGAATAAGAACATTTCTATTCAGGACCGGACTGGCCTACCGGGATACCGGGAAAATTCCCGGTAGGCCGCCGACACTGGGCTTCCCTGGAGCTGCTGCCTTAAATGACCTCATGTGACATGCCAATCCGCGGCCGCGGATTGGCATGTCACATGTGAAGATAGATTTGATTTGTTTGAAAAAGCCAGGACCAATTGGCCTCCGGGGCCAGGCCGCATCCAGTAGTGAGTGAACTCAAATTGTCAGTGCTGGTGCAGTGGAGTCAGGCCGGGTGACAGGACGTCAGATGCAGGCTATGCAGCGCCGTGAAAAAGAGCACTGCATGACTGCGTCTGTGCACAGGGCCGCCCGCACCGAAGTTAAGCACCACTGTGCCAGAGACAGAGAGTCTTCAAGTTCACTCCACAGAGTAAAACTGTATGTGAGAGGCTTGGTGTTCAGGAAGAGGTAGGTTTCAGTTGCTGGTGACAGAGTAGACGGAACTGATAGCAGGATGGGCCATCATCAGGAATTACGAGGCCCAGGATGTCTGTGACTGGCAGCGCCCCCCACATATGTATAGGGGGGAAAAAGGCAGGAGAGGACTGACCAAGACAGGGCAGAGAGATAGAGGGAGAAATGAGTAAGGGGAGCAGTAAGAGACAAAACGGAGCAGTAGGACACAAAGGGGAGAAGTAAGAGACAAAGGAGGGGCAAATAGAGTAAATAGTACAAGTCAAGGAGGGAAGGCAGTATGAGGCAATGGGGGCAAAAAGATACAGGGAGAGGGAGAAAAACTGGAAAGGGAGAACAAGACAACAGTGAAAGCAGGAGAGAAATGATAGGTGCATACAGAAGGGGAGAAAACTTAACACTTTGAGCGCCAGAGGGGTATGCAATGCATTGCTTTGCAGTGTGTTGCATATCTCTCTGTAGCTCAAAGGGTTAAAAGCTGACATGTCAGCCCCTCTCCTCCTAGCTCCTACCATGTTCATTCTGCTACTTGTGTTATCTTGCTCCACAGGCAGTAAGGAGCTTGATTCAAATGTGTCAGTGTGCTGATCAGAGAGCCTCTGCTCTCTACAGAGATGCATGTGAGCAAAAGGGTATTGTCTGGCACTCATTTGGTTAAACACACTCTGAGTGCTCTCTCAAAAGATAATATTTAACCATTCAAGGAATAAAGGCTATGTAATGCATGGGTTCACAATGTGTTGCACACCCATCCGGTCCTTAGAAGATTAAATACGGCTTGCCAATGTTGGCCTGACAGAGCTCCCATAACACGTCTCTGTGATGAGATTATCTGGTCTGCTTATGAGTGCAGGGAAATTGAGAGCAAAAGTGCCCGCTGGACCAGTGTGCCCCTGCCCGGAGGAAAGAAACAGGCACACACTAGTGGCAGGCAGTATGAAAGCAGAAACCTTTGCAGAGGTTAACTAGATTGCTAGCTACATTAGCTTGAATAGAAGCAGGAGTAACAAGGCACTGCAAGGTTTAACTTGACAGCTGATAGCTGGCTTTACTAGCTGTATACAGTATGACCAACTCAGAAAATATAACTGACAAATTCTCAAAAATAATTCATAAGAGATATTTGTCTCTGTTCATTTCAATGGATTACAGAATTAAAATATGTGATTGCTCCTCTTTTACCACTTTGCAGTAGAATTTGCTCTCTATGTATAAAGTCCTATGTGCTTTCATATCTGTCTTATCTATAAATAATATATTCTTCAAATGTGTTATAAAATGCATGGTTTCCCCTTTTATGAACAAGAAAAAAATGCCATTATGCTATGGGGCTGGTATAATGACGCAGTGCTATGGGGCTGGTATAATGACGCAATGCTATGGGGCTGGTAAGCAATTTTTTCCAAGGCCGGTTTTTATTCCCAGTCCGGCCCTGTTTCTATTACAGCACATTATGATCTTATCTTGTCTGCTTCACCCCTTTACCCATGGATGACAATGCAGCGCTCTGGTTCCAGTGTATATTGAACCCTTTTAGTGCCAGCGGAATGTGACACACATGAGGGAGATTCACTAAGGCGTGATAAAGAGATGATAAAGCAGAGATAACTTCTCCAGTGGTATCACTTCTCCAATTCTTATGTTATTCTATGGAGCCAATTCACTTAGATTTTCAGAACTTTGGAGATCTTAGTGCATAGGCTCCATAGAATAATATAGGAACTGCAGAAGTGATATCACTGGATAAGTCATCTCCACATTATCACCTCTTTATTAGTGAATAACCCCACTTTGTTGCATGTGTAGAATATGCCTCTGGAACTCAAAGGGTTAAACACCCTTGGAGGCTGATTTAAAATTAAAATATCAAAATTCCACAAATTCCTATTGATTTAAAGTTTGAATGCACATAAATGCCTCCAATGCATGGACATTTTTATTTGCCCGCTATTTTGCGAGTCATTTACTCCAGTTCTTCTTCTTGGTAAACTGACTGCCTCTAAAGTCAGGACACTGGCTGTGAATCAAAGAAAAGTTGGTTTCATTCCCATGCGACCTTAGCCAAGTCACTTTATCTCCCTTTACCTCAGACTCCAGAATCTAGATTGTAACTTTCATGGGACTCACTGTGCCTGAAACATTCCATATACAGCTCTGCACACAAAATTGGTAGCATTATATAAGAATAAGTAAGGTCATATTAACTGTAATAAACTGCAGCTCTATGAACCTAAGCAAATGTATTTTGACTTATAAGTATTCACATTAGTTCCCAAGACATATTTCCTACCTGTTTAGCACTTGGGCATCATCAATTCGATTCTCCTGGATATTGTAACAGCTGCTTTTGGACTGGGGAATGGAATTGTGCTCTGCTAGCATGGTGGAAGCAGCAGTGGTGATTATAGCGATCCCGTCTCTCACTCGAGCAGGCAGGTCATAGTCCCACTCATCATAGGACACAGAGATGAGCCCTGTGGGGAACTCAGTTGGCACAGTGTCGGTATCCCCTGCCACAAGGCTGGGTACAATCCATGTGTAACCATAACCTGTCAAGCCCACCGAATGGGCCACCTCAAAAATATAGGTGGCCTCTTCTTTTGTGCAGTAGAGAAGGATGACAGGACTCTGAAGCTTCTTCAGCTGGTTTTGGATTTTGGAGTCATTGTCATCTAAGGACATGTCCAGATGGATAACTTCTTCCAGCTCCCAGCCCACAAAGCTGTTTTCAATGGTGCTTCGTACCTTGTTTTCAAAGTCCTGGTATCCTGGGAAATAGGTGGTAACAATGGAGAATATATACCAGTCATATTCCTCCATGATGTTCAACATTACAGAGGCTTGCTGCTCAATGGAAGGTCCAAACTGGAAAAACATGGATGATTCCTCCTGCAACAACAAATAAAAAAAACACTGAGATAAACAGAACTGAAATCATCTATGTTCAAAAGAAAAGATAAAGAACTCTAGCGCAAACCAACTCCCACACAAGGAACATATACAAACTGGGCTTTGAAGCACTTGAAAGCTAGTGAGGTCTCCAATGCATTGAGAACAATTCAGTGGGTTTACAGGGACACTAATACATATATACAAATATATTCTTATGGCCTGTATATAAGAAGTGAAACATCAGGCAGCATCCTAAAGTTGTCTTGGGTGGGGGTCTTGGTGTCCATCCCCCATTGGAACTCTGCTGAAGCCAAAATAATCAGCCCTTTGATTTGTCTAACAGGCTCTCAGATTCCGGATGTGCAAGATGACACATGACAGGCTTCTGCATGAACTATATGTATCTATGGCCATGTGCTCAGAAGTAGCTGTGCATCCGGGAACACAATGCTTTTTTTTCCAGAAAGGTCTTTCTAATGGCTACCTTGTCTTCCAGGAGAGTTCCATTTTTCCAGACTACATGATGATAATTGTCTTGGATTCAGGTAATACGAATACATTTGTGTATATGCGTTAGCATCCTTTTAAAGGGATAGTAATGTTTCATAATAAAAGCAGCTCTAATTAATCATCATAGTATTTGGACTTTGGAAAGTGTAAATTTAATTCTGTCAGAGTTGTAGTTCCAGAATAATTCAATAATAAAGTGTCCCCCTCCCGCCCCTTTTACTGATGTAACACTGCTCAGCCAGAGCAGAAGGGAGGTGCCCAGGTAGACTGCAGAGAGGGACAATCTTCAATTAAGATAAGGGAAAAACCTGAAAAGCTTGTCAAGGGGGGCAGGGCTTTCATTGTTCTCATAGGAAGAAGATTGTCCCCTTCTGTTATCTGTCTGGTCTATGGATTGCATTCCACATCTGAGAAGAGATGGCTTACACTAGGTAAAAGGGGCGGGGAGGGGGAAACTTTGCTTGTGAATATCTCATAAACTATAAAGGTTTGAGAGATAAGACTTCTATCGTTCTTCATGTTTTTTTAATGCCTACAAAATAAAATAAAGATAAAACGAAGTATTACTATCCCTTTAAAGCTTTATTTAAACCAATGAGGATGGTGATTACTACCCTGTGGTTCAGCTGGTTTGCTCCATAATTACTTTTTGTTACAATCCCTTTAAATAAGAAAACAGCTAACATAAAGATAGGCATTTTAGAAAGCCCTTACATTGTTATCAGTTATTAGTTCTACTTTAACCCTTTGAGTGTCAAATTGGTTTGCACTGTGTTGGTTAACTGTCTGGCACGCAGAAAGTTAAGATACAGGTGTAGCAGGTCTTATTGCAACTTTGAACACATCAAAATGTGCACAAACGCCTTTAAGAATGCAGTAACCCTTTGAGTGTCAGAGAGGTTTCCAACACATTGCGCCTCTGGCACTGAAAGGGTTAACTGTTGAATTCTGTAGCATACAAGTTGTTTGGACATCCAGCACTGCACAGGATCTGTTGACATTTTATAACTGATAAAAATAATAAAATTTTTCATTTAGAAAAAAAATTACATTTTCTTTTGCATTTGATCTATGTCATAAACAAACATAAGCTACACCAACCCCTACTGGCCAAAGAGTTTGTGGTGTAAATGAGTGATGTATTCTTCATTCCACTCAATGATTAATAAAGTTATTGAAAATAGAGACGACAATATGTCAGTAGCTGCCATATTTACAATTTACCCTTTAGTAACTGAGTCTTCATTGTATTCACATGAATATGATTATTTTACAAAGGGTTCACTCATTTGTACATATTAAGGACCTTTTATGCAAAAAAAAAAAAAAAAAGATCACAAATTCTGGAGCCTACTCAACTGCAAAAATGCTGGGGGGGGGGAGAGGAGGGTTATCCATTAACCCTTTGAGTGCCAGATAATGCAAAGCGTTTTAGGTTTCTCTAGCAAACAAGCCGTTAACTCTCAGTACCAGAAACTTTCCAACATATTTCACTGCAATGCGCTATATACCTCTCTGGCACTCAAAGGGTTAAAACTCGTACTTAAATCAGTGGAATCATTGAGAATTTTTATTTGGTCCCTATTGTGAACAAACTATACTCCAGAACTGCTCATCTTTCCTTTCTGCATAAGGCTACAGCTTATAATAGTGCATGGTCATTATATAGCTTATCACTTTGCCTGCAATGTACAATAGGTTCTTTAACCACAGATGTAGACTACACCACTGGAAATAAATAACATATTATTGGTGTTTTCCACTGGTTTGTCAGCTTTATATCCCATTGAACCAAGAGGTCATACTGTCAAGAAAGGGTAATTAGGGTCTGCTAGGGGTGGGACCTCTAGATTGACCTCTGGAGAACCCATTCCCAGAAATATAGAACATGACTGTGAATTAGAACCACTTGACCTAAATATCTGCCTGTTCTCTAACTTGGGCCCTCATTCTATAAATACATTTTATGCTGTTTACCTGTCATTCTTCCATTTTTACTCTTTAAGAAACATGAACTTTCTTGAACCCACTGATGTGTGTGGTTATTTCTATTAAATCTCTAAACTGGACATTAAATGTCCTTCAGGCCTTCCTTTTTATTTGCATTGTACTGTCTACCTCTGGTCCTTCAAGCCTTCCTGTTTAGTTACATGGTACAGCCTACCACTGGTCCTTCAGGCCTTCCTCTTTAGTTACATGGTACTGCCCACCTCAGGTCCTTCAGGCCTTCCTCTTTAGTTACATGGTACTGCCCACCTCTGGTCCTTCAGGCCTTCCTGTTTAGTTGCATGGTACTGCCCACCTCTGGTCCTTCAGGCCTTCCTGTTTAGTTGCATGGTACTGCCTACCACTGGTACTTCTGGCCTTCCTGTTTAGCTACATGGTACTGCCTACATCTGATCCTTCAGGTCTTCCTTTTTAGTTACATGGTATTGTCTACCTCTGGTCCTTCAGGCCTTGTTGCTTAGTTTCATGGTATTGTCTACCTCTGGTCCATCAGGCCTTCCTATTTAGAGCTGTTCCAGTCGGTCCGCAAGGAACCTTTAACTTGATACAACTTAAAGATCTTACTGACTAAACACAAACAAGGCAAGCAGGACACCTCCCCCTGTCTTTCTGGTACAAATGGAAGCAAATTAGATACTAAAGAAACATTTCATTGGTTCAGATCATATACTATATAACACTGGACTCTCTCACCCTGAGATGTTGACCCTTCACCCTGAGATTTGGGTCAAAAGCCTGAGACTCAGGGTCAAACACTGAGAGTTCCCATGTATGGTTATCTCTTAAACAAAGAGATAACCATACCTGAGAATGGTCCCAGGAAGGTGCACAGAAAAGACTCCGGTCTGAATTCGGATCGCCCCGCTCCGTATTAGCCATGGCGCGGGCAGTCTGTACTGCTTATGACGGCTTCTGACAAACATCATTAGCGAATTATAATATAAAGGATATATATATATATATATATATATATATATATATATGGTTTTTTGTGGTAACCTTCATAAAAAATATTCCTTCCATTTTGGTATTCATGCTTTATATATTTAATAAAAGAGTTATGGCCTATGGAAGGTGCTGGGCAATGTGAAGGTGTGGCAATATGTGTAGTGGGGGGTACATAGGCTTGGTTTGGCCTAGGGCAGCAGAAAGCCTAAATACATCATTACTGTCCAGCTGTTGGAAACTACTATTGCCATCATCCACAACCAGCTGATAATGAGACATGTAGTCTTCAAAATCTGGAAAACCAAAGGATGCCTATCCTTGCTCTATGATATTGCAAAATGGATCTCAATATCCATCTAGCGTGTCCTCCAACAGATGAGGTACAGAATACATCAATATCCCCTCCTGAGCTCTATTGAGTCCTTTGTATTGGCAGATTCACTGACTGACCCACCTGCTGTTAATTAAATACATCCATAAAGGCAGGCTAGTCAATGGTACTTGTGGACTGAAATTTAGATTCACTGCTGTTGAACATTCCCGGTTTAATAGCTGTTTATTTTTTTTGATGTTTATTTGAGTATCTGAGCTTTAAAAGAGGGACAATTACATAATTTCACCTTTATCTAACACAGACCCTTGGGTGCTGCTAATGAGCTATCCAACTCATTGGATTGCATACCAGTGTATTAAAGGCCTCAATTGCAAGAGGTGCTCAAATCTTGTGTCATGTTCCCAACAGTACAGATTTCCAGAATCTTATCACATCAGCACATGTGGATCTGTCAGCACAAAATGATTTGTAAGATGAGTTAGTCGCTGATTATCCACCATGTCCAAATGAGGAGAGACAGAAAACCTGTACTGTTGGGGGAAATAACCAGAAGACAAGTTTGCTCTATGGCATCCAAGGGCATATATTTTAAGGACTTTGCTGCTAAAGTGGTGAATGTCCACATTTTCAGCAGAAAGCTTAAAACTGCTGAGGAAATGCAGTCATGTTCTCTAGCCACAAGCAGCAAGGAGACTGTGACTTACCTATCCAGAACTCTTCAGTCCCCAGTAGGAGCCTCCCGATGGGGGAAATTGTCACACAAATTACATCATAGCTTCATTCTTATTATGCCAGAAGAAGAGACCTAAATTGTCTTGAAAGTTTGCATCCTCAGTTAGCCAGTAAAGGTATAATTTTTACTTTACAAGTCTCCTGCTTTTTCTTGTGGCTAACATGGTACCGCTCTATACCCATATCACGATTTATTTAATGCTGCTCACCACTGGACTACCAGGTATACATTTTTTATGGAGCTCAAATGGAGCAGTATCTTTAAAAGTGTACATCTCAGCCTCTCATGCACCAAATTGGTCCTAGGAACCCCTCTTTCAAATGGGGTTACACTTGTATATTATAATGTTGGGTGATGCAACAATCAGCCTACATTATAATACAGTATAGAGGGGTGAGGTTGGAGCTCTAAAAGAGCTTTGATTTCTACCCCCCTTACACCTACAGTTTTGAACCTACCCTTGTTTGATAGTGGGGACGCTCCCTTTCAGACAAAGGTAGCCCTTCAGCAAGCATGTACATGTCAGGTGATCATCACAGACATAAAGAAAATGTATTTATCATGAACATAGGGAGGTTGGGAATTATTCCCCATCCCACTTCTTCTTGCTCTAAAAATATAAGGTGCCCATTTATGAAAAAGCAGAGCCCCATCTTTTATACAAGGTAGTCTTAAACCTTTGAGTGGCAGGATGTGAGCATTGCATTGTTTCATAATGCACTGCATACCTCTCTGGCACTCAAATCTTTATTAGTGATTACCCATAACATAATTGTTTATTGAACAGTAGAGAGGGGGGACGCAGATCTCACACCTGCATGGACATACACACTCACAGATGCATGCACACACACCCATACACACATATATATATACGCCCACACATACACATATTCACATGCACAGACGCACATACATGTGAACATATACATATATACACCCATACACACATACACACCAGGGTAGTGGTTAGCAGTGTGTGGTACCAGACTGCAACTCCCATCATTACTTGCCAGTGTGTGAGTTTTTCACAGAAAAACACCAAAAAGTGTAATTTGACTGTAAACTGCAACCAAAGTGTGGAGGGTGAAAAGGCTTCACAGCCTCAAACACAAGTAAATGTCAATCATTCTTGAGCAAAGTAACTGCACCACAGCGAGCCAAGAAAAGTTCCCAGAATTCCCAAAGATTTCAGTGGGGTCTTTAACCTTCTTTAATTCTAGAGAGCTATCCAACACATTGACAAACCCCATCTAAATCAATGGAAATCCCAGAATTTGTTCAAGAATAACTCCACTATTATTTTGTGCATGTGGCCCTAAAAGACATACAGAAAGATAAAGAGGAACAAGTCTGGAGCACACCATCTGCACCATAGGGGACAAATAATAATTCCCAAACTCCCATTGGTTTAAAAGAGCTTTTTAACCCATGAAATGCCAAAAAAGTCTCAAAGCATTGCTAACATTCTTGTGGTTAAACGCCCTATCTAAATAAGTGAGATTATTCAAATTGCGCCCTAGGGTGTAGTTGGTTTGCCCCAGAATTGCTACCTATTTTATTTTTTTAAAGATTTTAATTTTGTTTGTCACAGTTTAAAGAACAGACCCCTTGTGGAGAGCCAATATATTAAAATAGAAAGATTTAATCTCAGTTTGGTTCTGCCTGTCCCCAGCTATTAGGATCAGGTGGCAGAGCTATATTATGACTGTATACAAGGCTGCATTACCAGCTCCTTCTTATAACACACAGCCAAACTGCTTACATGCACTTCATGCTCCAATGCACTTTAAGAATTGCTACTCTCTCATTAAAATTCAGGTAGTTTTGGAGCCATAAGTATTGTAAACTGGTAATTCTTAAAGGGTAAGTAATGTCTTATTTTAATAACATAATATTTTAGATATTAAAAAATAAATTAACTGGTCCAAGTCCCATCTCTCAAACATTTATAATTTGAGAGATATTAGGTTATACAGTTCCCTACTCCCTCCCCTTTCACTGACATCAGCTGTGCTGACAGAAGGAAATCCTGGTCCCGGGACCGGTAGGAGTCTTCTCAGTAGAGCTGAAATATAGCTCTGTCTAAAAAGAAATACTTCATCGGAAGTCTACAAAGTGTGCTTACAAACCAGGCACACTTTGTAGACCATTCCAATGAAGTATTTATATTTAGATAGGGTTATTTCGGTTCTGCTGAAGAGCTGCCTTGGGTTGCACCACTCGAATCTCCTTCTGTCATCTTTACAGCTGACGTCAGTGAAAGGGGAGGAAGGGGGTAACTTATTAATGTATTTTTTTTTAGTACCTAAAATATTACATGTTAATACATTACTAACCCTTTAAATCGAATCCCTTACTATGGCTGGGACTCACTGGTCCTCAATGGGTAAACATTACATGCATTATTCATAAGCATTCAGTTCTAAAGGGATGTAGTGGCTAGGAATGCCAGAAAGTGTGTTTAACCCTTTGAGTGTCAGAGGGGTATGCAAAGCAATGCTTTGCAATGCATTACATACCCCTCTGGCACTCAAAAGGTTAAATTATACATGGCAAATGCAAGCTTCCTGGCTATATGGAACCATTGCAGCCCAATAATAATAATTACAGCCCTGTAGCAAGTACTTTTCATGTACAACCGTACAAGTGGTGATACTATGTGTTATCACTATATTAACTTCTTTTGTTACAGTATATAAGCAAACATATATTTCACATATGACATTTAATAACTTCTTTCTGCGAGTTAAAGTTGACCTGTTACCTTGAATTTACGTTTGTATATTTGAAAATGTTATTCAAAACTGCATATAAGTTATGTTAGCTAAAAGACCAGCAGATTGTAGTTTTTGCGTCATTGATACTTTTATTTCTGAAAAAGTCTCTCCCAGTGAAGTACCATATGTTGGTTAATCTCAGTGCAGCACTGAGTTCCCTTAGCATAAATTAGCCAATGGTGCCGCACTCAGCTCGTAATATAGAAATAGATGTATCAATGTCTCTTAATCTACATCTGCAAGTCTTTCGGCTAGCATTATAAATAGGCAGTTTTGTATGTCTTCAAATGAGTACACATGAATTGAAGGTAACTTGTCCACTTTAACCCTGAGATTTTTGTCCACAAATGACTCGACTTTATCTTGATAATATATATATAAGGCAAATTTTTGCCCTGTCTTAAACTCAGCACTGAACCCAGTAAGGTTAAAGGGATAGTAATACTTCGTTTTAACTTTATTTTATTTTGTAGGCATTAAAAAAATATGAAGAACAATATAAGTTTTATCTCTCAGACCTTTATGGTTTAAGAGATATTCACAAGCAAAGTCTCCCCTCCCGCCCCTTTTACCTAGTGTAAGCCATCTCTTCTCAGATGTGGAATGCAGTCCATAGACCAGACAGATAACAGAAGGGGACACTGTTATTCCTATGAAAATAATGAAATCCCTGCCCCCCTTGACAAGCTTTTCAGGTTTTTCCCTTATCTTAATTGAAGATTGTCCCTCTCTGCAGTCTACCTGGGCACCTCCCTTCTGATCTGGCTGAACAGTGTTACATCAGTAAAGGGGGAGGAAGGGGGATACTTTGTTATTGAATTACTCTTGATCTACAACTCTGACAGAATTGAAATAACACTCTCCAATGTCCAAATACTATGATGATTAATTAGAGCTGCTATTATTATAAAACATTACTATCCCTTTAAGGACACAAGTCCCAGTGACTTATAGAAACAAACATATGGCAGCAAAGGCCCTGCTTGTAATCTTGATGTACAGGAATGTTTACATGTATCTACAAATATGGAACTCACTGCCACACAATATCAGACTTTCACCCAACTGTGTGCTGAATGTCATTGTTATAACATACAGAATGTGAGACATAAATTATATCACTGGATTTATCTCAATGATTCCTACCCTAGAAATATCTGGGAATTCCCTGTATCTGAACCAGAGACTCTGGTTTTCTGACTAAATTACCAGATTTCCGAGGACATGGTATGATTCTCTAACTTGGTGAGTTCAGCTGTAACACATACACTTTCCAGTCAGTTCAGTCGGCTCCCTCTCCATTCTGACCAATTCCCACTCATTTCATGGCAAACTCCTCCTTTCAACCACCTACATACATCCACCCAATTAAGCCCCATCCACAATTTGACAGAAACCATATAATTTGGACACTCCAATCTTCAGCTCTACAGAGTTTCTCCTGGTACTTAAGACAAAAAGTTCCCAGGCATGCCTCTAGATCAAGTTTGGACAACCTTGTCTTGTAATGTCTGTATCGTGTACTGCCCGTATCTTGTACTGCCCATATCTTGTACTGCCCATATCTTGTACTGCCTGTATCTTGTACTGCCTGTATCTTGTACTGCCCATATCTTGTACTGCCTATATCTTGTACTGCCTGTGTCTTGTACCGCCTATGTCTTGTACTGCCTATATCTTGTACTGCCCATATCTTGTACTGCCCATATCTTGTACTGCCTATATCTTGCACTGCCTGTATCTTATACTGCCTATATCTTGCACTGCCTGTATCTTGCACTGGCCATTTTGGTGCAAAATAAATCGTGCTTAAGAATTTAACTTTTATATGTCAGTGATATAGAGAGGTACTTTATTCTAATCCTCTGGAAAGTTATCCCATTAGTTTTGTTCAAGGCCAAAATGAGTCTTTGCTGTCAACGCAAGTAATAATTAACCCTTTGGATGTCAAAGGGGTAGCCAATGCATTGCTTTGCAATGAGTTAGGCACCCCTCTGGTACTCAAAGGGTTCATTTTTATTTATTTCTTTTTTTGTGAATCTGTCCACAGAGTTTCATACTGGCCACTAGGATTTTCTGCCCAGATTAAGATAATTAGGAAGTGTTAGTATTCCTTTAAGCAATCCCAGAGAGCATGACACTGTACTGACTAGACTCTGCTTTACTGAGAACAGTAAGTGAGGTGTGAATTACTTCTCACAGAGATCTCTTATTACTGGGGTACACTGAGCATGCAGGAAATATACCATATAGATATGATGTTACAGTATGTGACAACAGCGAGACAAGTCAACCATTCATACACCTGACAAGTGATAATTTACATTTCCAAAAAGCACTCTTTTTCCCACTTATCTATTAAGGCATCTCACGTTATTCACATACCCCTCATCCCCTTCACAAAGGGTTATCAAATGGTGTATGGGACAGAATGACATAGTGCCTGGATATGTACATTGCAATGTTATAATGATGCAATCTAAATATATTAACCCATTGCACCGGAGATCTGTCTAACATCCAAGGCCTTAAAGAGACACCAATGTTAACTCTTTAAGGACAAGAGGATGTGCAACGCATTGCTTCTCAATGTGTTTCATATACCATTGGTCCTTAACCCCTTAACGACGGCCGATCGGCGTGTCGCGGTCACTTAAGGATCACGGAGCATTTTTTTTTAAATTCCAGTTCCAGACTCCCCGAATGGCGTGCAGCCACGGGGGGAGCCCGGAATTCCATGACGGTCATAGTAGGTCATGGGTCGGTAACTCAGATCGACCCATGATGTACTATGACCGTCAAGGGTCGTTAAGGAGTTAAAAGGTTAAAATACAAGATGAAGTAAAGATAACCTTCCAAAGAGTCATTCAAGGGTTATATACACACATAAAATGATTCTAGAGCAAACTAATTGCAACATGGGGGGAAATTCTCTAAAATAAACATTGATTTTAATTTTGCCTATTAAGGTGTTAGTAATGCCCATAAGGTATTGTGGATGTTAAAAAAAGAAAGTACCTGGAGAAAGTCCCATCTCTCAAACCTTTATGGTGTGAGAGATATTCGCTGCTAAAGTTTCCCCTCACTCATATCAGCTGTAAAGCTGACCGAAGGAGATCTGTGTCGGCCGACTCGAGGAGGCTCTTCAGCAGAGCCGAAATAGCAGTATTTAAAAAGAACTACTTCATTGGAACTGTCTACAAAGTATGCTTGCAAACCAGGCACACTTTGTAGACCGTTCCAATGAAGTAATTCTTTTTAAAGATAGCTACTTCGGCTCTGCTGAAGAGCCGCTGGCTGGTCCAAGGACCGGGATCTCCTGCTGACGTCAGGAGAAGGGGAGGGAGGGGGGAACTTTAGCGGCGAATATCACTCAAACTGTAAAGGTGTGAGAGATAGGACTTTCCATATACTTTACTTTTTTAATATCTACAATACTGAATAAACTTAAATATGGGCATTACTAACCTTTTAACCCCCTGAATGCTATAGACACCTCCATGGAGTCTGCAATTGTTGCCTCAAAGGAACAGGTGGGCAATGTGAAGCCCCCCAGCTGTTGCTGGACTACAGCTCCCATCATCCTCCAACACATATTGTGTTCTGTCTTATATATAGGACTGATACTAGTCTAATGAATGATTACACAATCCTGAACTTTTGAGCTTATTTATCAGGATATTATGAGCTCTTTTTTCAAAGGTCTGCAAAACCTAGAAAATAGTCCCATAAAGTCACCATGTTCTACCCCAATCTGCTTATCATTTGATACTTTTAGGGAAACCGTGACTGTTGAGCAATTTGGAGGAAACTCAGATTGAAGCGTGTAAAAAGCAGGACAGTTGGTAATACTTGCATAGCAGCGTGTGGACCCATTTTCTGGGACTTT
This sequence comes from Rhinophrynus dorsalis, assembly GCA_037306005.1. Lineage (NCBI taxonomy): Eukaryota > Metazoa > Chordata > Amphibia > Anura > Rhinophrynidae > Rhinophrynus > Rhinophrynus dorsalis. The sequence continues at coordinate 119,684,317 of CM074722.1, forward strand.
AGGTGCTGTAGGGAGCAAGGATATGGGTCTGTAATGTGATACTGTATATATATATACACATATATATATCCTCTTTGTGGATAGGCACAGCTCTACCCACCTTCCAGACTTTGGCCCTGTAACCAGATGACATGGAAGAAATAATTAGGGATGCACTGGGATGGGCGGTGACCGAGACACTGAGCTTTAGTAACATTGCTGGCTGTTGCTCACACCTAGATTGTGATTTCATCTCTTGGTTGAGAAGGTGGTCAGATATTTGACTATTGGACACTGCAATGAAATTGATTTCAGCAGTACTGTTGGACCAGAGGAAAAATGCCAGAGACCATTGAATGCACTTTTCTACTTAAAGGGATAGTCATGTTTCACAAAAACAGCAGCTCCAATGAATCTTCATAGTATTTGAGTGTAAGCCACCTCCCCTCACATGTGTAATGCTTGTTATTGCTTTTTATTAGTATCCAATACAAGTACAATGCTGATTATTATTTTAACAGGTGTTGGTTTATTTCTATGAGCAGAGATACGATATATAACATGTTCATAAAATAACAATACTGCTCTAACTGACAAAAACCAGGAAGTGTCTACATATTAAAAAGTGCTAGCCACGCCTACTATAAAGCGATTGGCTGAAGCCAAACCTAAGACTACTACAAGATGTGGAATCTGGTCCACAGACCAGACAGCTCACAGTAAGGGACAATCTTCTTACTGTGAGAACAATGAAAGCCCTTCCCCTCTTGACAGGTTTTTCCCTTATGTTAATTGAAGATTGTCCCTCTCAGCAATCCTCTTGGACACCACCCTGCTGCTCTGAGCTAAGCAGCTACATTAGTAAAAGAGGCAGGGTGGGGATACTTTATCATTCAATTACTCTTGAACTACAACTCTGACAGTACTGAAATAACACTCTCCATGTCCCAAATACTATGAAGATTAATTGGAGCTGTTTTATTATGAAACATTACTATCCCTTTAATAATTACTTTTGTTTTGTGTAAACAGGAGGTGGCACATCCAACAAAGTAGTTGTTGAACTCATTAGTTACTGATATGGAGCACTGAATTGTTTCATTGCCCGTTTTTATAGTTGCAGGGTGAGAATGGTTGGGGGGTTGTTGGCTGAAGATATTTCTAATAACCTTCCAAAAATTGGCTAGTTTTGCTAAGTTACTGTTCAAGTTGTCAGTACAATATTGAACTTTAGATAGATTTGTTTACTTTGTGTTGGTTTTCTGCAATTGTCTGTACACAGCGTGAGCTTAAAGAGGAAATTTCACCTTTTATAAAGTTGCCCTCCAATAATTAATATGTGACTAGCTTCATAATACTTCTATTACCTCTCAAAATTACCCGATTCTGAAGTAATCCTGAATCTTCGGACACCGGAAGCCAGGCACCAGCGCAGACATCTTGTCTTAGACACGTCTGCGCGCCTGCTCCTTCAGTCCCGGTCTCCTCTAGGAGGCATTCCACTGTGCCAAAAGGCACCGGAAGGGACTGACTGAGCAGGTGCGCAGATGGCACTAACCTGGCCCGTCAGTCTCCGAAGATTAAGGATTACTTCAAAATCGGGTAATTCTGAGAGCTAATAGAACTATTATGAAGCTAGTCACATATGCTTAATTATTGGAGGGCGACTTTATAGAAGGTGAAAGTTCCGCTTGAAGCGCAGCAGGTTTGTTTAAATTGTGTCCACAAGATGTCTCTAAAATGGCATAACTCAAGGACTTCCGCTGAATTCCAGGGTAGATGGGCCCCCTTACCCTGACCTTCTTTAGTGGGGCATGGCTATTACAGACTTGCATGAACTCTGAGTTAAAATAATTAATTAAAGAGTCTAGGGGCTAGATTCTATTATAGGTGCTAATTTTATCTCTGCGTTTATCTCCAGTTTTCTCCATAGACTTCAATAGGAAAATATTTGATAAAACAGGTGTTAACATTTAGCACCTGCAATAGAATCTAGCCCTAGGTCAGGTATTGAATTTATTCTACAGGCAATTGTTTAGATAATTTAGGAAAGATTAGGGATTACATTTCTTAAAGGGATAGTAATACCTGAAAATAAGTTTATTTTATATTGTAGCCCTTAAAAAAACATGAAAAATTATATAAGTCTTATCTCCCAAACCTTTATTGTTTGGGAGATATTAAGAAGTAAAGTTTCCCCTGGAGTGACGTCATTGCTCCACCCTTCAGATTTGGAATCCGGTCCCAGGACCGTCTGTCCCTCTCCAGAAGTGCTGAGATCACCATCTTTAAAAATAATTTCTTAATTGGAATGGTCTACAAAGTGTGCTTTCAAGCCAGGCACACTTTGTAGATAGTTCCAATTAAGTAGTTCTTTTCAAAGATCGTGATCTCGGCACTGCTAAAGAGCTGCTCGTTGCTCTGTGGACCGAATTCCAAATCTGTCCACTAGATGGCAGACTTGGCTGAAACAGCCAGGAAAAGAGAAATTTACTATATTTTACATGTGAATATCTCCCAAACCATAAAGGTTTGGGAGATAAGACTTATATCATTTTAATGTGTTTTTAAGGGCTACAATATAAAATAAAATTATTTCCAAGTACTACTATCCCTTTAAACAGTCTAGTAACTGTTACTTTGGGACTTGATTTGACTAGCTTTTTTAAACACAGTATACTATGGAGTGATTACTATATACATTTGATAATAAGCCCGAATGTTAGATTCTATTTGTACAGGATGAAAGGATCCAGTCCAGCAGAGTATGGTTGGAAGTTTTTTGATTTATGTGAGTAAGGAAGGAGATTAGTTGTATTCGGTTCAATGTCTTATACAGTGAACAGAAACTGTTATTATTAGGGTTCAGCCAATTAACAGGGACCAACAGTTTGCTTTTTTTTGTTTTGAGTGGCAATCTCATTGAGCTGGAAGTTTATGTCCTATGACTGTGACAGGGTATTTGGAGGTTGGTCGATGCCAGCAATTAAGATTGGTTTTGAGGATGGAAGTCCAATTTTCCCAACTATGAATTAATTTGTGGTATAGATACAAGAGTAATTTAAAAGCATGACATTTATAGACTTCAGTGTATGTGATTATGCCTCCTCCTTACTTCCCTCTCTCCTAATGCATGAGGATCCTTGAATGGCAATGTCAGTATCTGGTATTTTAGGGCTCAGGCAAGATTGAGTAAGAATAACTATTTTTGGTTTGTATGCATAACCCCATGATTTGAATGAATTCACTTTGGGCAGTAAACTGCGCATGTTGTGATGGACAAAAGTTATTTTTTAAAGGTGAAGTTGCCTTTGGTTATGGTTTGAGGGCCAGGGTTAGATTCTACACCATTTGCCAGGGCAAGTAATAAACATATAGTAAGCTGCTTGAATTGAGTGTATAAGTCCATATTCATGAAAGCTGAAGTTGTTCTGGAGTAAACCAATTGCACCATAGGAGACAAAACAAAAAAAAAACTAAATTCCTAGGCACTTGAATAGAGCTTTTAAAACATGAACACCAGATAGGTCTCCAATGCATTGCTAAGACTAGCATTAACCCCTTAAGGACCAGTGATGTGCCAGGACCATTGCAGAATTCAGTCTTTTAAAGGCAAATGGCAGTCCTGGTACGTCATGTGTTCATGATTGCTGGACACACTGACTTGGCTGTGATCATGCCGGGGAGGTTGTAACTGACTGCTCCAGGACTGCAACAGTCAGTTCAACCTTTCCCCAGTGACTCCGCACTTGAGATCGCTAGTTCAGTGATCACATGTGCTGGTGGAACCAATGACAAAGGCAATGTATACTATACAGTGTTCTCTGACTCTTTCTTCCTCACTGTGATCGAGAGCAAGAGGGAAGTGGAGATTGCACATCCCCACAGGGGGCAATGGCCAAAATGGGGGGCATGTTTAGTTTTATTTTAGGTGCTGGAGAAGGATAAGGGTAGACCAGGTTTGGTTATTTGATGACCTACCGCAACCTCTTTGAATTATTGAATAAATGATTTTGAGCAAGACCAAATTATTTCATTTACACAGACTGCCTCATAAACACATATAGTGAAGTTTACATAGTGCCTCTATTTAAGAAGGGAACTAAAACAGAACCTGGGAATTATAGACCAGTGAGTTTGACCTCTGTAGTGGGAAAACTATTAGAAGGCATAATAAGGGACTATATTCAGGATTACAACACAAAAAATAAGATCATTAGCACGAATCAACATGGTTTTATGAAGAATAGGTCATGCCAAACTAATCTTTTCAGCTTCTATGAGGAGGTAAGCAGCAACCTTGACAATGGCAAGGCAGTAGATGTAGTATATCTAGACTTTGCAAAGGCATTTGATACAGTACCACACAGAAGGCTGGTGTATAAAATAAGGAAATTGGGGCTAGGAGATAACCTTTGCAATTGGATACAAAACTGGTTGAAGGATAGGGAACAGTGTGTGGTTGTAAATGGAAAATTCTCCAGTATAGTTAAAGTGGAGAGTGGAGTACCTCAGGGTTCAGTATTGGGTCCGCTGCTTTTTAACATGTTTATAAATGACCTGGAAATAGATATAGAAAGCAAAATATCAATATTTGCAGATGATACTAAATTATGCAAAGTCATTAATTCAGAACAGGATATTTTCTCTCTACAGAGGGACTTACATACAATGTCAGATTGGGCAAACATGTGGAATATGAAGTTTAATGTGGGGAAGTGTAAAGTCATGCATTTGGGAGGAAACAATCCCAAGGCTACTTATAAACTTAATGGAATAATTTTAGGTGACTCGTTGCTAGAAAAAGACCTGGGTATCCTTGTCAACTACAAACTTGGAAACAGTGACCAGTGTCAAACAGCAGTAGCAAAGGCAAACAAAGTCCTGTCTTGCATAAAAAGAGGTATTGAAGCAAGAGTGGATAACATTATTTTGCCATTATACAAATCATTGGTAAGACCTCACCTTGAGTATGCAGTGCAATTTTGGGCACCGGTTCTGAAAAAGGATATACTAGAACTAGAGAGGGTACAGTGGAGAGCAACAAAATTAATTAAGGGAATGGAGGACTTGACATATGAGGAACGACTAAACAAACTTGGTTTATTTACTCTAGAGAAAAGACGACTAAGAGGAGACCTTATCACATTGTACAAGTATATGAGAGGTCAATACAAGGATCTCTGCGGTGAGCTATTTATTCCAAGGCCTGCTCAGGTGACCAGGGGACACCTCTTGAGATTAGAGGAAAGGAGGTTTAAACTTCAGCAGAGGAAGGGTTTTTTTACGGTAAGGTCTGTCAAATTGTGGAATTCATTGCCCAGGGAGGTAGTTATGGCAGATACAATGGACACATTTAAGAGAAGATTAGATACATTTCTTTCAAAAGGGAACATACAGAGTTATACTGTTTATCAGTAGGCAGATCAGGAAGGTCTGATAAAGACTAATTTAATTGGTAGCAGGAAAGCTATAAAATTCTTAGTTACTGAGGTATGAAGCGAAGGTTGAACTTGATGGACTTGTGTCTTTTTTCAACCTAATTTACTATGTTACTATGTTACATAATCATTAATTGGGGTTTTATCACTGTGGAGCAATGTGATACACTTATATACACACCACACAGTCTGATCTCCTATAAGAAGGACACCAGGGTGTGAAAGAGGGACAGAGGGATTAACAGTACCCCCATAAAAAGGGACATTTGGGACGTGTGAACATTCTTACCTTTAATCCAGCTAAAAACCATTTGAATAATCACAGGAAAATAAATGTTGGGTTTTTTTTCATTTTTTTTATTATTATCAAATTAAATGTTGGGTTATACACTTAACCCCTTAATGACCGGCGGTCCTTGACGTTTCCGTCCCATGAGGACCGCATTGAACCACGTGGACGCGCCGGTACACGTGACCTGTTGCGTGTATCGGCGCGTTACTATGGGGCCTGATAGAGATTGCTCCGATCTTGGAGCGGTCAATTTCAGGCCCTATTTTTACTTACAGTGCTCCCGGTAGAGCGCTGTAAGTAAAAAGTATGTGACATACTATGACCGTCATCGGTCCTTAAGTATTTCAAGGACCATGACGGTCATAGTACGGCACATGTCGTTAAGGGGTTAAACGTGGTATCAAATGAAAGCTCAGCTTATGCTTAACCCTTTGAGTGTCAGAGGGTATATAATGTATGTTGGTGGACTAAATGACTTAGAGGACAAATATGGTTAAACAAAAGCCATAGCAAAAAGGCCATTGCTTTGGTCCTTAGTGTAAAAAAATACCTGGTCACTAAGGGGTTAAAAGCCATAGTTCTCCCCTATGGTGCAGTTGGATTGTTCCAGAATTGCTCCCGTTCATCTTAGATCACCATCATAGACTGAATCAGATACACATTTGGGAAGATTCACTAAGCGGTGATAAAGAGGTGATAAAAAGGTGATAATGTGGAGACGACTTCTCCAGTTTATCACTTCTCCTGTTTCTATATTATTCTATGGAGCCTGTGCACTAAGATCTTGGTGTATAGGCTCCATAGAATAACATAGGAACTGGAGAACTGATAAACCGGAGAAGATATCTCTGTGTTATCACCGCTTAGTGACTCTCCCATTTTGTTAATATAACATTTTGAGCAATATAAAACCGTATTTGGGGAAATTTAACCACTTGAATGTTAGCTATATCTCCAATGCTTTGCTTTGCAGTGTGTTGGGGACCTATCTTGGATCCAAGGGATTAAAAAAAAAAAATCACATTTTGAAAGCCAAGTGCCTACATGAACAGCAACAATTAATGGACATTGATGGATTGTAAGCAGGCTTGCCACCTAGGTGGCCTTTGAACAGAAGGCTGGCATAAATCAGGCAAAGAGCCAGTAATAATATTATATTGTACCTGCAATAAACTGACAATATTTTTTCCAGGAAAGGCGACAGCCCTGACTGTTCAGTGTGACTTGACAAATTCAAACCAATTAGGGTATATGGCACAATCAAATGTGTTGAGGAAAGTGTGCTTGGTTCCAGTGATACATTGACTATTATTACTTTTTCACTAAAATACCAGTGTGCAGTAGACTAGTTTTCACTAAAATGGACAAACAAATGCCACATCTACACTGCACAATGCAAGGATGAAACCTCTCACACTACACAGATACTAGCGCAAACACACGCATTAGGGGTCCTTCTCATAGGATGTCATATGGTGGCAAAACATGAAATATATTTACATTTAGAATACCGATTTGCTGATGTTTCAGATACACACATACATACATACACACACACAGACACAGATACATACACACAAACACAAACACACACACAAACTTACACACATAAACGCACACACAAACACACAGACACACACAGAAACAGACACACACAAAGACACATGCACACAAACATGCACACACACTCACATACATACATACAAACACACAGACACACACAGAAACACTAAGACACACACAAAGATACATGCACACACATACATACATACACACACACACACACACACACATACATATATACATACACACACATACATACATTAGGGTTGCCACCTAGCCGGTATGTTACCGGCAGGCAATTAGAAAATTGGCTTCTGTCCAATGTTAAATCTATGGAGGGAATGCCATGGTCAGTATTTTTTTGAAGAAAATGTGGCAACCCTAACATACATACATACATACACACAAACACACATACAAACAAACAAACAAACATTATGAAGGACAGGACACCTACTTGAGTAAATCCTTCTGTTAAACTAATAAAAAAGCCACATCTTGCTATAGGTAAAGGGACTGAAAAGCTTAATAATGAAAAACAAATATATTGCAGGGTTTATCATGCTCTGTAAAGAATGGGTACTCCCACTGCTGATAGACAGATTATTTAGATATTTCAGCAGTTCAAACTTGCATTTTTGGTTGCAGTACTTCCATAACACTGTTTCTATATCATGTTATTGAGGTTTATAGTCAACTGACCATGGGCTAGATTCTATTACAGGTGGTAACTGTATCACTGCTTTTATCTTCAGTTTTCCCCATAGACTTCAATAGGAAAATGTTTGATAAAACGGGTGTTAACATTTAGCACCTGCAATAGAATCTAGCCCCAGAGCTGTCCAATGACTAAAGTACCAATAGCACCACTATGAAATTTCGCACCATTGATGTACAGCACCCAAAAAAACACAAGTGACAGCACCCATGTTTTACTCAGCAAGATAAACGCTGCAATGTTGCATATTATAAGTTACCGTCCCTTTAAATGGATAGTAACGTTTCAAAATAAAAGCAGCTCCAATTAATCTTCATAGTATTTGAGCCATGGAGAGTGTTATTTCAATACTGTCAGAGTTGTAGTTCAAGAGTAACTGAGTGATTAAATTTCCCCTCCCGCCCCTTTTACCTTGTGTAAGCCGCCTCCCCTCAGATGTGGGATCTGGTCTTAAGACCAGACAGCTCACAGCAAGGGACAATCTTCTTACTGTGAGAACAATGAAAACCCTACCCCCTGACAGGTTTTTCTTCATACTAATTGAAGATTGTCCCTCTCTGCAATCCATCTGTACAGTCTTGCTGTTCTGAGATGAGCAGTGTTACATTAGTAAAAGGGGCGGGAGGGGGATACTTTATCATTCAATTAATCTTGATCTACAACTCTGACTGTTTTGAAATAACAGTTTTCATGGCCCAAATACTAGGAAGATTAATTGGAGCTGCTTTTCTTTTGAAAGATTACTATCCCTTTAAAGTATAATTATCACCTCCAATTAATGATCCCCTTTTTACTTTTCTATGGCAGAAAATCCTAATGGCCCCAATGAATTTAGCTTTTGCACCTTGGTTCAAGAAATAATCAGTCGTGATTGTCAAGTCCATGGAGGCAGACATGACAGTTTGCATTTTACAACCTAAAGCAGACACAATGCATGGACCTACTTAACCCTTTAAGGACCAGAGGGATGCACAACACCTTGGGGGTTATGCACTGAGGCATGATAACACATAGATCACTATGGATAAATCTTAGTAAATTTGCTCTGTAGAATAACATAGGAAATGGAGAAGTCATATCCACACTATCACCTCTTTATCACATCATGGTGCATAACCTCCAACGTGAAACAATGCTTGCACACCCCTCTATTTGCTAAAGGGTTAACACTGCCATGTGCACTGACCAAAGTCCTGTGGTACTGTTAGCATCTTTCATATCTGCTTCCACTGAGTTAACATCCAGGACTGACTGACGTTATGTCTTGAAGCAAGCCACAAGGATGTATTCATAGGGGTTAGTATTAGGAAGTCTTAGTTCTCCTGTATGACAGAGCCCACACATGCTCATATCCTCCACTGTGATCCTGGTCCAGCTGCTGACATCTGTTCGGCTTATTTTGGCTCTGTCCAGGGAAGCAGCTGCTGCTTGTGTTGTGTCCCAGCTTGTCACAATGAGATCAGGGAAATAACCATTTCAAAATAGTAGGGTTAATGAGATGAGCGTAAAGCCCCCAGAGGAGCTAGATGGGTGAGGGACTGCCGCTAGATTTGTAAGCTTATTTCCTCAGCTGCAGATGGACCAAATTGTCCTCAATTTGCTTAGTGATTGCCTGCAAAAACCGCTAAGTCAGAAATAATGTCAACAGGACAGTCAATAGCTATCAAGTCCTCTGAAAAGCACAGTGCAACACTAAATGATGACTCAATTCAACATGTGTTGCTTGTTGTCTCTGTAATGAGTGGCTATTGAAGCTATACATTTAACCCTGTTAGTGCTAGTGCCGTGTGCAATACATGGCTCTGCTATGCGTTGCCCACCCCTCTGGCACTCAAAGGGTTAAACCGGACATCTCACATGCAATTTAAGCTTGCCTATTTTGAAACATCAATCAAAGCCAGTGTGTTATTTCATCCAAAGTGCCAGCAGATGCACAGTTTAGGACAGAGATTCTCAGCTCCAGTCCTTGGGGCACACCAACAGGTCACTTTTTCAAGATATCCCTATTTAATCACAGGTGAATCAATCACAATGACTGAGCCACTGTGATTAAGAAGGTAAAACCTGAAACCCTGCACTGTTGGTGTGCCCCAAGGACTAATGTTGAGAAACACTGGTTTAGGAAATACTGATAGAGGGAAAGTCACTCTAATGCTAATTAATCTCTGTGCTGCAAGGGGGCTTCATTGGCATAAATTATCATATGGTACTACACGCAGAGAGCTTCAGTATACAATGCAAAATAACATACCTCCCAATATCTGAAATTGCCAAAGCAGGAACCCCCCCATACCCCCTCCCTGCTCATTGCAACTCACTTAGCCAGCGCCCTGTGCAGGCAACTTCTCACATAGCCATGGGTGAAGTATGGTGTACACTGAGTGCGTGCACATATATGAAGCACAATGCACATGCACAGTATCATTTTTGGCTTCTCACCGCTCAGTGCAACCGCAGCAGAGAGGAGAATAAAATGAAGGCTGCCTAAGCCAGCCGGGCATTACTGCAAAGTGGGACATAGTGCTAATGTGGCGGGACAGTGGGTTTGGGTCCCCAAATAGGGACTGTCCCATGTAAATCGGGACAGCTGCAGCTATGAAATAGTATGTTTAAAGGGATAGTAATACTTAAAATGTAAAAAAAAATATGTTGTAGGGTTTATCCCCCTGAGTAAAACAAGAGTACTCCCACTGCTGAAAGATGTTTCATTCAAAAGTTATTAATTTTCCAAGTTGAATATTTTAGGTGCAATATCACAGTGGCCTGAAATTGTACAGTGGCGCGGTTGCTAAATGATCCTATGGACAACTCTGGTCAGTTGACCATAAATCTCCATAGGATGGTGTAGCAACAGAGCCACTGTACAATTTCAGGCCACTGTGATATTGCACCTAAAAAATTCAACTTTGAAAATTAATAACTTTTGAATGAAAGACCTCTCAGCAGTGGGAGTACTCTTGTTTTACTCAGGGGGATAAACCCTAAAACATATTTTTTTTTACATTTTAAGTATTACTATCCCTTTAAGACTTTTCTAGAATCAATGGAAATTTCTATTTGTCCCTTATGGTTCAGTTAATTTGCCCCTGGACTGTTCCTCTGCTTGATGAGTGCGGCCTGTTGAAAAGCAGAAGGATGTACAATGTGGAACCTATGGCATTATAGCATCTATAACACCTTATGCTAATGTGTCCTAATTGTGGTACTCATGCGGTACCAGTGACATTTCATATGCTAATGAAGGTTTCAGGGACATCTCATAAATGAATGAAGCACTGTGCGACACCAGGAGACTTTCACTTTCCCCAGAAATAAAAGTGTGAACATTTCCTAAAATATTCATCTGCTGGATATGTGATTAACATGAGCCATGGGAAGTTTTGAATGAAGTTTCAAAAGAAAAAAAAAATGCATGCTGAATGGCTGTATAGGAACCACTGTGGCCCGATAACAATCACTACAACCCTGCAGCATGCATTTTTCATGTAGTTCAACCATTTGAGTGCCAGAAGGGTAAGCAAAGCATTGCAAAGACTTGGCAATACTGACAGAGTCTAAGCCGATGGCTAAGGTTGATGGAAGCTGTAGTCAAACAACTGCTGTGGAATCACAGGTTGCCTTCCACACGTCTATGCACTGATATTTGCATTGTCTACCCTGACGGAGCAGTACAGTTCCATCGCTAAATGAATATGTATATTGCAGTAAACCAGGGTTGCTCACACTGTTGGGAGATGCTTAATTCAAATGTTATTAAAACACTAAGAAATATTTTTGTTTTAAAGTGCAGCTTTCTATTGTGGCCACCAGGTGGAGGTGTTGCTGTCATTCTCTATGGAGAGTTTTGGTCAAAGCTTCAAGCTTCTCCATGGAGAGCACCTGGAAAAAATGGCAAATTATACCAGATTGATAAAAAAAATACTATGAGGTGTTATAACTTTTGACTGAAACATTCCCAGTAGTGGCTGTGCTCTTCTTCTACTTAGCAGGATGCCTTAGGATTCCGCTTTCTGCTTTGCAGGTGTAGAAAACCTCTGTCCTGCCTATGTGTTCTACCTCTGTCCTGCATCTATGGGATGCTGCTATTCTGGACCTGTGGAATGTCTCTGTCCTGGACCTGTGGAATGCCACTGTCCTGGACCTGTTGGATGCCTCTGTCCTGCACCTATGGGATGCTGCTGTTCTGGACCTGTGGAATGTCTCTGTCCTGGACCTGTGGGATGACACTGTCCTGGACCTGTTGGATGCCTCTGTCCTGCACCTATAGGATGCTGCTGTTCTGGACCTGTGGAAGGTCTCTGTCCTGGACCTGTGGGATGACACTGTCCTGGACCTGTTGGATGCCTCTGTCCTGCACCTATGGAATGCTGCGGTCCTGGACCCATGGAATGCCTTTATCCTGACCTGTGGGATGTCTCTGTCTTGGACCCGTGGAATGCCTTTATCCTGACCAGTGGAATTCCTCTGCCCTGGGCCTGTGTGATGCCTCTGTCCAGGACCTGTGGGACGCCTCTGTCCTGGACCTGTGGGATGCCTCTGTCCTGGACCTGTGAGACACCTCTGTCCTGGACCTGTGGGATACCTCTGTTCTGGGCCTGTGGGATTCCTCTGTTCTGGGCCTGTGGGATACCTCTGTTCTGGGCCTGTGGGATTCCTCTGTTCTGGGCCTGTGGGATACCTCTGTTCTGGGCCTGTGGAATTCCTCTGCCCTGAGCCTGTGTGATGCCTCTGTCCTAGACCTGTGTGATGCCTCTGTCCTAGACCTGTGGGATGCCTCTGTCCTAGACCTGTGGGATGCCTCTGTCCTGGACCTGTGAGATGCCTCTGTCCTGGACCTGTGGGACGCCTCTGTCCTGGACCTGTGGGATACCTCTGTTCTGGGCCTGTGGGATTCCTCTGTTTTGGACCTAAGGTATGCCACAGTCCTGTACAACTGGTGGCCTCTGCCCTGTACCTCTGTTATGCCTTTGTCCTAACCTGTGGAATATCTCTATTTTGCACCTGTTGGGTGCCTCTGTTCTGGACCTGTGGTGTGCCGCAGTACTGCATCTGTTAGTGACCTCTGATATGCATGTGCTGCCAGCCTGTGCTCCACACCTGAAGAAAACCGTTGCCCTGCAGTTGTGGAATGCCTTTGTCCTGCAGTTGTGGAATGCCTTTGTCCTGCAGTTGTGGAATGCCTTTGTCCTGCAGTTGTGGAATACCTTTGCCCTGCACCTCTGGAATGTCTCTGTCATGCAACAGTGGATGCCTCTGTCCCACACCTGTGGGATGCCTCTGTTCTGGACCTGAGAGATGTCTCTATCCAGGACTGTATGGTACGTCTATTCTGACCTGTGGGATGCCACTGTCTGGGACGTGTGTGATGCCCTGGGCCTGGGATGCCCCTACAGTGCAGGATGCCCCTGCAGTGTTGGATGCACCTACAATGTGGGATGCCTCTGCTATACTGGATGCCCCTACAGTGTGGGATGCCCCTGCAGTGTGGTATGCCCCTGAAGTGTGGGATGCCCCTGCAGTGTGGGGTGTATCTGCAGGGTGGGATGCCCCTGCAATGTGGGATGTACCTGAAATGTGGGGTGTACCTGCAGTGGGGGATGTACCTGCAGGGTGGGATGCCCCTGCAGTATGGAATTATTCTGTTGTGTGGGATGCCCCTGCAGTGTGGGATGACCCTGCAGTGTCTGATGCCCCTGCAGTATGGAATCATCTGTTGTGTGGGATGCCCCTGCAGTTTTGGACAACCCTGCCGTGTTGGATGCCTCTCCTTTGCACCCTTTAAATGTCTCTGTCCTGCACCTACATAAAGTCTTCCCAATGCATCTGCTGAGTGCCTCTATGTTGAATTATGTTTCTTCTGACAAGCTTACTTACACCTGCTGTTTGCTGTTCCACTGTTCTGCACTACTACGTCTCTCCTTCCTGGTATATCTTGTTGTGAACTCCAAGAGATAGGGGGAGGAGACATGGCAGCAAACCTTGTGCTATGCTCACGGATGACAAGATACCTTGTGCTGTGCTGTCAATGCATCAAACTCTCAGCTCCCTGCTGATGAAGCCCTTGGAGTCAGCAGCTGTGAAATTAACTTTCATGTTTGTGGTTACAGTGTATCTTGTAAATGAGGGGATAGGTCACTTTAACTCTCTCCTGCCTGCCCACTCTTAGCCACTTAAAGGTGCAATTCTTTTTATGAAGCAAATCCTGGGTACACAATTACACTATCCCTGTACGTCTATTTGCCAACACATACACAGAATGGAAGAAGTCTTGCTTCAGAGATGAGTGACACTCACTTATATACAGCAGATGCTTTCATTAGATCGGATTACACTCATTCAGTCTTGCTCATTAGGGGCTCAATTCTATTACCTGCGCTAAACCGGCGTGTATTTTGCAAACATGTGTTATGCCGGTATTCTATTCAAGAAACACTGTAAAATAAAACTGGTGTAGACAGCACATTTCTACGAACTAACAAAATCGGCGCTGTCTGCTTCAATTCAACTACCACCTAAAAATAACGTACAAAATGTCAAAGTCCAAGGAAATAGGAGTACGTCTGACAACAGAAAGGTCAAGTTTAGTGTTAGATGTGTTCCCCACGTTATCAAAATCCGACATAGAGTGCCCCCTTTGACATATTAACCCCCCCCCTTTGAAATTCAAATTATAGTGCTTACTTAATTGTATTTGTATTGTAGTTTAAAAAAAAAAAGTTCAGACCTCCATGTGGCGACAACATCAGCATTTTCTGCCTTCCTTAGTACTGGAGTGGCTGTATATGCTGCTGCAGTATAAGCGCTTGAATGAATGAACCCTGTCACCGGGTCATTCTTAGAAAGAGCAGCGCCGCACTTTCATCAATGAATCAGTCACCCAGCCTGACCCTACTGGATAGGTGATCAATGCTAGGGGGTGACAGGAGGAGCCCTGATGCCCCCCTTTATGTCTGAAGTTTATTTTTTAAACTACAATACAAATACAATTAAAAATAAACGTTTTACACATACACAAGCATGGTGTGCAGTTGCATACCTTGTCTAATAACCCTATGAGTACCAGAGGGGTAGCAAACACATTGCAATGCATTGCTACCTCTCTGGTACACATAGGGTTTATCATGCAATACAAATACAACAAGGGCATGTCGAAAAAAATTGTTGAGGAACAATGTCGAATTTAACTGGAGAAAGAAAGTCATGGGAGCACTGTAAGTCAAATTTTAAAGGGGGGGTTAAAATGTCGAATGTGAACTGTATTTGTCAAATTAAAAGTTTGAAAGTAAGCACTATAATTCGAATTTCAAAGGGGAGTTTAATATGTCGAAGGGGGGGCACTCTATGTCAGATTTCTATGATGTATAACGTATTCTGCACTGCTTTTGTTTGAATAACGAAGGCTTATTGAAGGATTACCGACAAAATGTAACCACAAAACATGCGGTAATACTGAGCATAGGTAATAGAATGCTACTTGCATGTTGTTTATAGTTGCTTCCTATGGGGGGTTTTTTGACTGAAGGTACATAAAATTACCGCTGATTTTGCTTTCACAGGTCAAGTAATAGAATACTAAAGCCTTTTTTTTTAAGCACTGATAATAAAATTGAGCCCAAGGTGAGTAGCACTAACAGATAAGCAACCTTGCTCATTAAGATGAGTGACACACATTGGGCCTAAAGGTAAAGTAGATAAATTCTCAGGAAAACCGATTGTAAGGTCGGAGACAAATATAAATTCCCATTGATCTAAATGGGGTGCTTAACCCTTTGAATATTAGATCTCCCATGTATTCACAATATATTGGAGACCCCTCTAGAAAGGGGTTTAAAGCCCCATTTAGACCAATGGACCTTTTGGAAATAGTTGCTTGTCCCCTGTGGTGCACTTGGTTTGTCCTAGAACTGCTTGTTTGCCAACTTACATAAGGACAACTGCATATTGTAAATGAAGGCATTGCTATTTAATGGGCATGTGAGGTACTTAATGGAAATCAATCTCATTAATCTGGTATACTTGCTGCTCATTTAAAGGGGAACTACCACCCCGTAAAAACTTAACCTGGATTGATTCTTCATCTGGCGACTAGCTGCTTAGTAGCACCGGCTCAAAAGGGACTGACAGCGCAGGCGCTCGGACGTCACTGTGACGAGACGTCCGTACTTCCTGTTCCAGTGACTGTCAGAAAAAGGCCGAAATCTTCAGAACCGGGTAATATTTCTGGCGACTAGCGCTACTAAGCAGCTAGTTGCCAGATGAAGAATCAATCCAGGTTAAGTTTTTGCGGGGTGATAGTTCCCCTTTAAATGTTCATCAGTGTTCTGATGGGTGGTATAATCTGGCAGACACCAACACTGATGTTTTAAGCTCAGTACCCTAAATACTATATTCTGCCTTTGGATTTTTATGTCCCAAGTGCATTATTTTAAATTTATCAACTTTAAACTACAGTTGCCACACATTTCTCCATTCTTCTAATTTACAAATCATTTTGCAATATCACTAATAAAATATTAAACAGAATGGGCCCCAGTACAGATCCCTGAGGTACCCCTCTAGTACCATGACCTTCATCTGAATATTCTCCATTGACTACAACCCTATGTCTCCTGTCACGCAGCCATTGTGTTATCCATTCAACTATTTTTACATAGAATTTCATGGCAGATAAGAACCATTTGGCCCATCCGGTCTGACCATTTTTCTACTGTGAAAACCACAAACCTTATTTTGGTTCTTGGTCTTGTCTTATGTTCAGGACAGCCATATGCCTATCCCATGCATGCTTACATTCCCTCACTGTATTAACCTCCACCACTTCTGCGCAAAGCTATTCCACTTGGCTACCACCTTCTCAGTGAAGTAAAACTTTTTTACATCATGTCTAAAACTCTGTCCCTCTAGTTTTGGACTATGGCCTCTTGTTCTAACATTTTACTCCTTTGAAATGTACTTCCCTCCTGCACTTGTTGAATTCCTTCATGTATTTTAGTGTTTCTATCATATCCCATCTCTCTCTCCTCCCCTCCAAGCTATACCTGTTCAGATCCTTTAGTCTATCCTGATATTTCTTTTCCTGGAAACCATTCATCATTTTAGTAGCCCTTCTCTGAATTCTCTCTAGAGTATCTACATCCTTCTGGAGATGGGGTCTCTAGTACTGTACACAATACCCTAGGTGAGGTCTAACCAGAGATCTGTAGAGTGCAATGACCACTGCTACTAATGCCCCTAGCTATACAACCCAGCATCCTGCTTTCATTCCCCACCACTTGGTTACATTGCCTGCCTACCTTTAAGTCATCAGAAATAATTACTCCCAAATCCCTTTCCTCTGTTGTTTATGACAGCACAGTTAATGCTATATTCTATTCTATGCCCCAATTGCATTATTTTTTATTTATCAACATTAAACTGCAGTTGCCACACTCTTGTGCATTCTAGGAATGTCTACCCTGTTATAGATCTTTGTATCAACTGCAAAAAAGTATACCTTACCTTCAAGATCTTTTGCAATATCAGTAATAAAAATATTAAAAGAATGGGCCCCAGTATAGATCCCTGAGGTACCCTACTAGTAACACATCATTTATCTGAATATTCTCCATTGACTACAACCCTCTGTCTCCTGTAAAAAAATCATTGCTTTATCCATTCAACTATTTTTACATAGAATTTGATGGCAGATAAGAACCATTGGGGCCTTCTAGTCTGACCATTTTTCTACTGTAAAAACCTCAAACCTTATTTGGTCCTTGGTCTTATCTTATGTTCAAGACAGGCTTCCTATCTCATATATCAGTGGTTCTCAAACTTTCTAGTGCCGCGACCCTTTGATAAAATTTCCCAAGTCGTGGGGACCCCTAACAGTAAAATTATTTTCGTTGCTCCTTCATCTCTGTAATTTTGCTACTGTTATGTTACAAAAAAACAATTTTCTGATGGTTTTAGGCAGGGGTCAAGTCCTGGGAAAAGAAATGGAAACCTACTCAAGATTTACCCCTCCCAAAATAAATATGTATGGCTCACGTCAAGATTGTCTCTCTCTATAAATGTGTGTGTGTGTGTCATTGCATGTATGAGTGTGTCTATCTCACTATGTATGTCAGTGCATGTGTGTGGGAGTTGTCTTATGTGTGTATGTCTGTTGCATGTGTCTTTGTCTCTATTACTGTTGCATGCATGCACACACATTGCCCCCCATCATCTCCACATTGCTCTCACATTTTCCCCCATCAGCTCCATATTGCCCCATCAGTTCCAACGTGCCCCCCATCTCCATATTGCCCTCACATTGCCCCCATCATTTCCATACTGCCCTCACATTGCCCCCCATCAGCTCCAACTTGCCCTGATCAGCACCAACTTCCCCCCATCAGCTCCACGTTGCCCCCATCATCTTCATATTGTCCCCATCAGCTCTAACTTGCCCCCATCATCTCCATATTGCCCCCATCAGCTCCTCATTGCCCACCATCAGGTCCAACTTACTCCATCATCTCCACATTGCCTGTCCAGTAAAGATAATCCTGGCTGGGATACAAAGGGCTTATAAGAGCCTTTTGGTGGCTGGGTTCCTGGCTGGGATGGTGGCAAACTCAGAGGCTGGCTGCTCATCACTTCCATTTCTCTATCCCTTGATCTCCAGACAGCCCCACTTTCTCCCCCCCAAATATTGTTGTGCGGTCATGTGGATTCCTAACCCACCCTGTCCCCATCATTTTTTAAACGGATTTGTGCACTACAGTACAGCATGCAACAACCCATCCCGATTCCCAGCATCATTATCAGACTCACTCATTCACTCGCAGCACTGTCTCTGCTCCCGCTCACGCTGCTCTCTCTGCATCTTCTGGCGGCGGTGCGCAGATAGGGTGCGTGTGTGCGTGCGCCTGACGTAGTCATGGCTAATTCAGTGTGAGTCAGTGAGTTGACTCCGTCTCCAGGTCTCCTGCGCTGCTGCCTGTGGCTCACAGTGGCTGCCTGCCGGCTGCCTGCCTCAGTCACTGTCACATCATATGAGAGTGAGACCACAAGTCACTTACTGAATAGGTCTCAAAGAGCCTGCTCAAACTAGCTGTCAATGTGCAACTTAATTTACCTTCTTAAAGGGGAATGAACACCGTAACTATGATAATGAGGTCATGCACTATTTACAGTTGTAAAAATTCTACAGCTTAGGAGATGTCGCTTAAGTGAAAAAAAAATTATCGCCGCTTCAACGCCCCTCCGCTAGTGCCGGCCCTGATTCATACTAACTCACGCTATAAATGAGACAAGTTAGACATGTTTGGGGGGGGGGGGCACTTCCTGGAAGTCAGAATTACCATCAGTGTTTTCTGTGTGTGTGTGTGTGTGTGTGGTTACCACGTGTCACAGATTGTCCAGGACAGCCCCAGATTTTAAATGTGTGTCCATTCTGTGACAAAGAATGAATACTCCAATCCAGAGCACAGGGTTCTAAACACTAGAAGGAGAACTGTCCATTGCCTACTATGACAGAAAGTAATGCCTCTGCTGGGCTACAAGAAATCCCTTCCAGACAGAATTCTAAATACAAGATAGAGAACTGAGCCTTGATGTTGTAGTGTAATGCTAGTCTAAAGCTTTCAGCATTATTTTCTTGTAACCCACTTGTATCACTTTCTGCCACAGCAGTTAATGAGCAGTTCTCCCTCTAGTGTTTAGAAGTCTGTGGTGCGCCAGAGAAATAGGTTACACACTAATGTCCAGTAATGTATAACGACCCCCCCAACACACACACATGCGCACAGATGCACGAGAGCCAAGGACAAGTACTCTGTTACTTTCGTCTCTGCAGTGTCCTTGAATGGCAGAATGGAACAGTGGTCACTCTAGTATGTGTGGGGGGGGCACTTTCTGGAAGGCATTGTTACCATGAGTGTGTGTGTGTATGTGTGTGGGGTGCACTTCCTGGAAGGTGGAATTATCATGAGTGTGTATGGCAGGTCACTTCCTGGAAGTTAGTATTACCCTGAGTGTGTGTATAATGTACATTTGATGTCTGCCTTATGTTCAAAAAGAAACTGGCACATTTCTGGGGCAAACCAACTATAATATAGGGAGGAATAAAAATTGTAATTTATATAAATGGGGTTTTAGCCCTTCAAACAAGGGAAAGGTCTACAATTGTGGGAATTTTATCTGTCCCCTGCGCTCAAATGGTTAAACAAAAGGCAGTTTGTGTATGTGATGTGAGTGTGTGTGTGTGTGTGTGTATGTCCATCCATGTGTGCGATACATGTGTGTGTGTAAGAAGAGGATTCCATTAACTGGCTATGTGTGAAAGCAGTCATGAATGAAAATATGGGGTAAAGGATCTATGTTGAAAGGTAAAGAGATTATTCTTTTATGCTGTGCTTTGTGACCCATCATTAGCACAGACAAGATACAATTTTAATTTCCAAAGACTGTAATTAACCTCTTTTCAGATAGAGTGACACACAGAGAGACGTTGTGTAGGATTATTAAATGGGTTGTGCTATCAGATGTAAACAGTGCCTGAAAGGGAGTTATTGCTGGTAATACGTAGAAAAGGCAACAGCAAGAGGTACCTTGGCTTGACAAGAAAGAGAGTATGTTGGTGAAGATATAGAGCTAGTGATAGTGTGGCAAAAGGGGTGGGAAACATCTCTCTCCCCATTTGTTGCTTGACTACAACTCCCTTAAAGGGATAGTAATACTTTGTTTTATCTTTATTTTATTTTGTAGGCATTAAAAAACATGAAGAATGATATAAGTCTTATCTCTCAAACCTTATGGTTTGAGAGATATTCACAAGCAAAGTTTCCCCTCACTAACCAAAACGGTCAAGTATGCCATTTAGCAGTCAGATTTGGAATCTGGTCCGCGGTCCGGCCGTGGCTCTACAGCAGAGCCAAGATTGAGCGATATAAGAAGAACTAGTTCATTGGAATAGTCTACAAAGTGTGCCTGGTAGGCAAGCACACTTTTTAGACCCTTCCAATGAAATAGTTATTTTTATATCTTGCGATCTCGGCTCTGCTGAAGAGCCATCTGTTTATGTATGGACCAGATCCCAAATCTGACAGCTAGATGGCAGACTTGACCGTTTTGGTCAGTGAGGGGAAACTTTGCTTGTGAATATCTCTCAAACCATAAAGGTTTGAGAAATAAGACATATATCGTTCTTCATGTTTTTTTAATGCATACAAAATAAAATAAAGATAAAACAAAGTATTACTATACCTTTAAAGGAGAAGTTACCATTATTATGAAAACCTATATGTTACAGGGAACTTCCAGATAAGTAAAACAGCTCCCACTACTGGAAGTGAATGAGTAAATGTGTCATTACTTCCTGAAAGATCAAACTGTCAGGAAGTGACTCAGCAGTGCCTTTCACATTCTGTGGAGAACTGATTATTAGTGACTCACCTCGCCCACAGAACATCATGACTAATTCAAATCTGACCACTAGAGGGCATTGCTGATGTAAAAAAGAGATAATAGTTTAAACTATAATAACTGAAAAAAAATGCATTGCCTAGCAGTGTAAACATTATTTTACTCAGGAGGAAAAGTCCTACAATATGTGATTTTTCATTACATTGCTCCTTGAATCCTAAGACAGAAATTTTAAAGCTGAGACTGTCACAAGTGTGTGATTTATTTAATCATTGCTGCTTAAATGGGAGATGTAGTCCAACAACAGCTGGAACACTATTCCTGGTGTAAAAGTCAGACCAGTGTCTAATAAAACAGAAATGTGAAGAGAGATGCCCTACTTGAAGAGAACTGAACCTTCACAGACATGCACATATATGAATTTCACACCGATCCTGTGCTTAAAGGGTTATTAGAAATGATGATAAACTATACTGTATGTGCTCTTTTTTTGCAGGCTGGGGAAGACATCTTCCTTTGCACTCATCACTTCCCGATCAGGAGTCTTGACTCTGTGTTAGACTGAGCAGGAAGAATGGGGTGCAAGAAACACTGCTTCTCACCACGACAGCTAAAAACCGAGGTATAGAAATTAAGAACATTAGGCCATCTGTATAAAATCAAATGTGGAGCAAGTCTAGGGCAAACCATTTTTGCACCATAGCCAATAATGAAACATTCCTGTTGATTGAAATGGGGTTTTAACCACCTGAATTCTAGAGAAGTCTACCCAGAGTCAGATGTCTAGAAAAACTATAAACTAAGGTGATGATCGAGAGCAAAGACACCATCTTGACATGGGGTGCATGAACAAAGTAAATTGAGATGCTGTCCTTTTTTGGGAACTTTGAGATGGTTGAAAAGAATCTCATATATCTTTCTTTTAAATTTATATGACAACCTTCTGCAATCACCCGTAACACCCACTGGTCCATCACTGAAGCAGTCCACGTATCATGAAAGAGGCACAGACAGCCACCATTATCCTGTGGTGGTCTCGACCCATGCAGGTCACAAATAGGTAAACTTGTCAGCTTGGGGCTTTGGGCCTGCTTGGGTTTCCTGGAAGGATGCACCGGGTACTCAGACGTAGAGGAAACTCTGGTGAATATCCATACTATGTGTGTGTGGGTTGGGGGTAATGAAAACCATGCATCTTCCGTGGAAAGGCAGAACACTTAGTGGTATCTTGAAGTAAAAAAGATCTCTTGCTTCCAGAAGAGGGGCTAATAACCTTCTCTAGTTCTGGTCCAGACAACTGCTTCCCCAGCGGGATACTTTATCATTCAATTACACTTGAACTACAACTCTGACAGTATTGCAATAACACTCTCCATGGCCCAAATAATATGAAGATTAATCTGAGCTGTGTTTTTGTGAAAAATTACTATCCCTTTAAGCAAATTTCTTAAAGCCTGTTTGATATAGAAGTCTGTTCCCTGGTCCATTCCCATCAAAGCGGAACAGGGCATAGGAGCTAAGTTAAGGAAATAAAAAGGAAATAGTTAAGATAATACTTGCCATGGCCATCTCCTTTGAGGTTACTTTTAAACCTGGGCATATCTGTGGTGTGGATAAAAGTGGAGTAGGGAGGGAGTCTCCACCTCGAGAGAGATCTTCGTATGCAAGTGCCCTGCCCTCCTGTGTGAGGATACTTTACCCCTGTGCTCCACAGTAGACAAAAGAGAAAGCTCTAAACTGCAAGTGATGAGAGGGATCATTATGTGCCTCATATTCAAAAGAAAAGGGAATGAATTCTGGAGCAAATTAACTGAACCATAGAGGAGTAATAAAAATGACCAACATTTTCAATATCTTGAATGATAGAGACCTAAAACTCAGTACTTTGCAAGGTGCTTGATATTACTCTTGTATTTAGTGGGGGTAACCCTTTAAGTGCCACTCAAAGGGTTAAAAGCCTCATTTAAAATCAATGGTAATTGTGGGGATTTGTATTTGTCCCATATGGTACAATTAGTCTGACACAGAATTTCTCATCATAACCTCCCTGACAATGGCTCTAAGTTCCTTTCTGTTTCTACACTCTGATAAGAAATTATTTTGCATATCTGGGTTCCCCACCTGGTTAAAAATCAGGACATTTGCTCCCCTACTTCCTACTTTTCTGGTCGTGAGAAAACCACACTACATGCACAGGACACAAAAGCCTGCGTCCCACACACACACACGGCCGGGTTTGTTAAGCACAGCGGAGACGCTAGTGTGTAATAACAGCAATCACAGCGCACGATAGGGGGACAGCAGCTGCTGCACACTGTTCCTAATCTATGTATTTGAGAGGCGTGATAGACAAAGGCAGAGATGGAGTCAAATTGAGCTCCTTTTCATTACCCTTTTATTGTATGTTAAAAACAGAACGGATTTTACTGCTTAGGCGCGCAAAAGATGGAGGCAGCTGGAGAGATTCTTCACTTAAGGCTTTTTTTCTTAACCCTTAAATGACTAGAGGGTGCATACCACATTGCAAAGCAATGTGTTGCACACCCGCCTGGCTCTTACCCCTTTGGTTGCCAGAAGGGTACGTAACGCATTGCTCCACAATGTCTTGCATACCCATCTGGCACTCAAAGGGATAAAGGATTTAATGATACAAACACAGAAAGGAAGCTGATGAGATGCGGTTCTGGAGCAAACCAACTGCACTGTTGACGTATCTACCCAGCAGACTTGGGTTCTCAGACTGAATTATTGGATTTCCATGGACTGAGGCAATTCTCTGGCTTGGTGAGTTCAGCTTTAACCCCACCCACTTTCCAGCCCACTCAGTGCACTTTCTCACCCATTTCATGGCAATCTCCTTCTTTCAAACATGCACCCAAACTCACCTCATTAAACCCCACCCACAATATGATACAAAACAAGTCATTTGGACACATTTATTTAAATGGATCTTTTAACCCACAGAAAGCTAGCAAAGTCTCCAACATATTGCTTTGCAATGCAGTGGAGACCTCTAACATGTATACTAAAGAGGTCTCCAATGCATCGTGAAACAAGGCGCTGGAGACCTCTTTGTCAAGGGGTTAAAAAAGCTCCTTTCAAGTGCACAGGAATGTGTCCCCTATGGTGCAGTTGGTTTATTCCAGAACAACTTCAGTTTGCTTTTATAAATATGGGCCATAGGGATTTATTTACAAAGCTGAAATGGAGCAATTTTGGAGCAAATCAACTGCACCCTGAATGCTAGAGAGGTGTTAAATGCAACTAGATAAACGAGGCACAATACAACACATCCATACCTCCCAGGTGCCCCGTCCATCTTTGAGAGACAAATCTCTCTGTCCCTCTTTCCCACCCTGGTGTTCCTCTTATTAGGAGGTCAGACTGTGTGGTGTGTATATAAGTGTATCGTACTGCTCTACAGCAATAAACTCACATTAAAGTTTGTTTAAACTTCAATATATGTGTCTATAAATTAGTCTGTATAAATAAAATATTCTGGTCTTGCTCTAAATTATCTAATCAGTTCCACAAAGAGGCATCAATAGGTCATGAAATAACCTACAAATTCACCAGCCACGTCCACAGAAACAGCACATAGAATGCAAGTGTCCTTTTTGAAATGTTGTAAGGTATGCACAGCTAATTAACTCCTTTTAACTGTGGGTTGTTTCTAAGTTTTACTCTGTAACAGTATAAATAAAAGTACAGCATTAAGGGTAAGCAGGGCTTTCCTTGGTCCAGAAGTAGACCATCTGTGAACTATTGTCATTAAAGTGGACTTCTTACCTATCAGTTTTTCCTCTCATTAAATGTATGTATTTAAATGCCCAATACCTTGTACTCTTTGCTTTTCAATCAATCATTTAAATAATTTTGATTTATTATTGGGGGGTCTAATCTCATAAATGCTTTGTCCTCTAACCTGTCAGATAAAGCTACATCATTTATGACTCAGCTATCCAGAAAACTGCCTCTCAGCACCTTCTTAGGGTGGTACAATCTACTAGAGGGGTGGAATAAATGAATGGGGAGACATGATCATTTAAATCCTTTCAGGAATAGGTCTCCTATTGAGGGGAAGATATGAAAAGCTGACAGGTCCTCTTTAAGTCCCCCCAGTTTATAAGTAAGATTATGTGGGAACAACTTTTCTGTGCTTATACTTTTCATGTAGCTCAGGGATATCATATGCTTTCCTAAAGGGCAGGTTTTTGGGATATTCCAGTGGGGTTATGCACTAAAGCATGATAAAGAGGCTATAATGCAGAGATAACATCTCCAGTGATATTGCTTCTCCAGTTCCTATGTTATTCTATGGAGCATATGCATTAAGCTCTCCAAAGTTGGAGACATCTTAGTGATTTGGCTCCATAGAATAACATAGGAACTGGAGAAGTGATACCACTGGAGAAGAATTCCTACATTATCACCTCTTTATCAAGCCTTAGTGCATAACCCCCATGGTGTCACAAATATTAGATCAGTCACCTGTGAAAAGAATCAAAGAACATCTGTGAAAGAATCAAGAGTATCACACAAATATGAATATACATAGAACTTTCATTTGTGGAGTCCCCAGATGCCACTGGGGAGTATAACTGCAGCAAATCATGGAAAAAAGGGGGTGAGTTCACCTGTGAGTTGGGGTGGGGCTTTCTGGGGCATCACAGAAGTGGGTGGGAAGTGGGAGGTACTGGGTGTGGAAAGAGGAAAAGTGGGAGGAACTGGGTTGGAAGGAACAGAAGTGGGAAGAGTTTTAAAGTAAACTCCCCACATCCAGAGAATCAGCCTCTGTCCATCCGGAGAGTTCCCAGGTATGAATATGAATTGCACTGACCCTTTAGAAATGCAGTTTGACACTCCTGCTGCAGAGAAAACCAAAGAAACTCCCACTATGAGATGCTTCAAAATGAGTTACTGCTCTAAAAATTAGTTACTGCTTTTTGTATATAAAGTTCAGCAGGTAGCATTGTTATGGTCAGCAGGTAGCATTGTTGCTATCACATTCAGTAGTCTAATACCCCAGATCTAACACAGAGTACCGGGAAAGCAGCTGCCCTCTGAACATCTGTTTAACTGTTTAAACTGAGTGATAGTGACTAGTGAATGGAGCAGAGCGTGTACCCCTTTTCTACTGAACAGGAAATAACCTACAATACATATTTTTCATAATACAACATTACTGCTCCTTTAATATTAAATTGTAAGGCTAAAATGTATCATATAATTACATCATATTTTTTCTAGCAAGGCATTAGGTTAAAGTGCTTATTACATAAGAAAACAGAATTCCATGTATACAGGAGAGGTATGAGAATCACACATACACTAGGTGTTCCACTGGCCTATTACTTATCTTGGTTTCATTTATAACTTCTTTAGGAACCATAAGGTCTCAAAAAGTGCAATTTTAGAGACTACATTTATGTCTGCAGGATTATGCAGATTTTTGAAAACCCAGAGCAAAAATGATTTAACCCATGGAGTTCTGGAGTGGTGCTCTGCAACTTGTTTCTTGCCCCTCTGGAACACAAAGGGCAAATTAAAGAACTGGAGCTCATATATTAGTCATTGTTCAAATGCCACTGTAATTTCCCTACTGACACAGAAAGAAATGAGTTCATCATTTATATGGAATCTATAGAGTACTAAATACCATCTAGAAATCATTTAAACAAAGTCTCAAGGTGGCTGGTGCATTAAAGGAACAGAAGTGCAATGTTATTTCATAAAATCATTCTCCACTGGAGAACATTCACGTCATTTTAGCTCATATACTGTACATCAATATTTGAAAAGATAATGAAGAAAAGTAATTAGGAACAGAGGTTAACCTCATGGGTACCAGAGAGATCTCTACTGTATTGAGTTACATTGGAGTGAATGTGCAACCCCTGAATTAGCCACCAACACCAATGGCTGCATTTCAAAGTATGTGCTACTAGAGTATCTGATCACTTTAGTGCACTCAAGACCACCTTAAAGGGATAGTAATGTTTTCAAAATAAAAGCAGTTCCAATTAATCTTCATAGTATTTGGGCCATGGCTAGTGTCAGAGTGGTAGTTCAAGAGTAATTGAATGATAAAGTATCCCCCTCCCGCCCCTTTTATCTAGTGTAAGCCACCTCTGCTCAGATGTGGAATCTGGTCTTAAGACCAGACAGCTCACAGCAAGGGACAATCTTCTTACTGTGAGAACAATTAAATCCCTGCTCCTCTTAACAGATTTTTCAGGTTTTTCCCTTATGCTAATAGAAGATTGTCCCTCTCTGCAAGTTATCTGGACACCACCTTTCTATTCTGAGGTGAGCATTGTTACATCAGTAAAAGCGGCGGGAGGGGGATACTTTATCATTCAATTACTCTTGAACTACAAATCTCTCAGTACTGAAATAACACTCTCCATGAACCAAATACTGTGAAGATTAATTGGAGCTGCTTATTTTGAAACATTACTATCCCTTTAATACCAGCAAGCCCATTAATATTACCCTAAAGCATGGGCAGGAAAGTGGGATAAAGAACATAGTTTCCCTGTAGTTGTGACCATTTCTGATTTAGAGCAACGTTATGTTTATCATATATATATATTTTTCCCCTTATGAGTGATATGGTGTGGATATTAATTGTGTAGTATGACACCAACATTGAGAACACTGCTATCTGTAAGGGAATAGAACTGGTGATATTAGAGTGAAGCAAGCATTAGCACACCTCCCAATTGTCCCTCATTAGGAGGGACAGTCCCTCTTTGAGACTCAAATCCCTCTGTCCCTCTGTCCCTCTTTCACACCCTCATGTCCCTCTTTTTAGGAGATCAGACTGTGTGGCGTATATGTAAGTGTATCACGCTGCACAGCAATAAAACTCACATTAGTTCTTCTTTAAACTTTAGTATATGAGTTAATAAGTTAGTCTGTGTAATTTTGATCTGAATAATTTATTCTGTTACACAAAGAGGTGTCACTTGGTCATGAAAAATACTAAACATTCTATGTAAACCCCCAGCCACTCCCCCAGCAACACCGCCTAAACAAAATTGTCCTCTTTGGCCATTTGACATGTTGGGAGATATACATTAGCGTACCTAGGAACTCTCTAGATCTGCCCAATGCCCAGGAGATACTCAGAGTTGGAGACCTCTCTAGTATTCAAGTATATCAACGGGATTTTATTTCAATCATATAATACAGTTGGTTTAATCTTAGAACTGTCACCTTGTTAAAAGCCCCATGTATCAATGAAAAATGTAATTGACCCCTATAGTGCAAGCTTGTTTGTTCCAGAACTGTTCCGGTTGTTGTGATGATATCAGCCTCTTTCTATGTGTTTAAAACTTTTGTTTCTAGAGACAGTCCTCAGTGCATTGCTTTCCAATGCATTGGAGAACTCTCCAGTGTCCAAAGGGTTAAGGTGCACCATTATACCCCTCCTTTTTATCTGTTTGCATTGCCTTGCCTGTTACACGTATAAGACAGCTGGCTGCTTGTGACTAGTAAACTGTATCTCTTCTCTGAGAGGTAGAACAGCCAGGATGGCAGAGCTGGTTTTCACATGGCTGCCATGGAAACAGTTCTCCATCAATCCACTGTTTCTGGTCCTCCTGCCAACACCACTCCCCAGGAGACTCTAATCTACTCCTGGACTCTTCACAGCTCTTGACCCTGTTTGTGCTGGTGTTTGGGTACCACAGACTAGATTCATCTCCCAGGAGTTTGGCAAATGGGGAGGTACTAAAAGACTGAAAGTATCAATCCCTCCAGGATGGTGGAGACAAAAGTATGAAGCAATGTAATATTCCATAATCCATCTAATTGTACATTACTTTTTATAGCTCTCAAATTAATATTTCACAGAGCATGAAACATCCAAACATATATATATAATCACACATATAAAATTACTTCAACCTCTAATAAAGCTCAAGGGAAAGCCCCACCAGCAGCCACATAGACCAATGTGCAGATCAGCTGTTCTGCAACTTTACCGGATAGCTGCTTGTATACAGTAACATTTGCAGCTGACTGGATTTCACTGTATTCATGAAAAAGTGATAATAACCCATGTTAAAGTATCCTTAGTCACCAGCATTCAATTCAACACATAATAGATAACATCTCAGCACATTTGTTCTGGAATATAAGAAAAATCGTCAATGGCCTTAAATTTTTTTCATGCAATAATATTTGAATTCATAAATATAGCCGTAAAAGCAATGTCAGTTTTTCACATAAGTATATTCCACAGCCTCATCACAAATGCATCCACAGAACCCTACCCTAAACTTATGTACAGTTCTTCTGTTCCAAATACACTCACTTACATTACCTCTAGGTCAGGATCGGTAGCTACACCCACCTTCTGATTTGTGGGTGTGGTTAGAGCAATCTCAATGTCTTTGCACTAGTTTATATACCCCTTTATAGGTTATGATTTAAGCCCTTGGATAAGGAGGGGATTTTTTGCCCACTTGAGGTTTAATTGGAGATGGCTTCAATGTTTTTTGGGGGATTTTTGCTCTCCTCTAGATCAACAGGGGTGATTTTGGCATGGGCTGAACCTGATGGGTGCATGGCTTTTTTCAACCTCATCAACTATGTTAACATGGATCAGGGGACAATTCTATATTATAATTCGCTAAGGATGTTTGTCAGAAGCCGTCATGTATAGTAGAGACGGCTGTGAGTGCAGTGTTGGCCCGTGTACACGGGCTTTAAAACTAGTAAATATATAATCCAGTAATCCAGCCCACTGTATCTAAGATTTATTAACTTCAGATCCAGCATACAGCATTATATCTTGCAGCCACAAGAGGGAGAGAGTTCTGATGGCTGGAAACCAAAACTATTAACAAAGGTTTTTTACACAGTGAGGGTGATTTACTAAGAAAGTGCTGCAATTCTGTAGCAACCCAGCTGCATCATAGGGAACAAACACAAATTCAAAGTGAATTAAACGGGGCAATGTGTTGCAGATCTCTCTGCCATTCCAGGATTTAAATGCCCCATTTAAATCAATGGGAATTTGAGGAATTTTTATGTGTCATCTCTGATACACACGGTTTGCTCTGGAATCATATCACCTACAATGACAGCTCAGGGTCACCACCACCTGTAGGTTATGTTACACACGACTCTACATAAGGCATATTGATGATAACGCACTGAGAAGAGTTAGTGCAATCACACAACAAATCAATTGTACCACAGGGGACAAATAAATAAAATCACCAAATTCCCACTGATATAAATTAGTTGTTTTTTTTTTTAAATCTGTCTTTAAAACACAGAAAATCTATTAAGGGGTTGAAAGCCCTATTTCACCCTTTCAGTGCCAGGGGGCATCCAAAGCATTGCAAAGCAATGCGTTGGATACCCCTCTTGCACTTAAAGGGTTAAAGCAATAGTATTTTTTTTTTAATTATTATTATTTGCTCAATATTTTGCAGTTGGTTTTCATCGTTGTTCTCAAGACATCATATTCTAGATCATTATGATTGCCCCTTCTAGGAAGAACAATGCTCCATGTTACCCATGTCAGTTAGCCCCCATCTAGTGTCAAATATATTCTATTCATGTCACTGAAGTAAACTGGCTTTTTTTTTTTGAAAAGTTGGTATCAGTGGTGTTGCTAGGAACTGACTGATGGGGTCTTGATGCCACCTTGGGCCATGTACCACTGATCTCCCTATTAGTAATGATACAATAGGGCTGCACGGTGCACTAAAATGCATTCAGACGGCCCATGCCCTAGTTCTCTTGAGAACCTGGCAGTTCCCCTGATTAGCACCTCTGGGTTTCAAACTGGAGATCACAGGTGTTGCTAGACACTGACTGAGAGGGTTAATGCAACCGCGTCTCAGGTCTTCTCGCCAGCCTGGGACATGTAACGGAGAAGTTCTCTTGGGAATATATCAACTATCTTGCTGGAAACTGGTCATCAACTGCAAAATCAGACACCTCAAAATAGGGGCTGGGGGGAGATTAAAGCAGCGTTCTGGAGAAAATGGAGGAAGACTAAACAGTAAGAAAATGTCCTAATTTAGAGAGACATGTTTTGTTGCTGTAGCAACGTTAGTCAAAGGCAGCAGGGTGTCGAGTTCTGTGCTTCTAAAGATTTCAAAAATGCAAGAAAAAGAACAGACGGAGGAGAAATGTTAGACAGGCGTCTAAAGTCCAGTAGGAGAACTACAGTGGTAATTTGACAAATTAAAAATATATTCCCCAACCTGTTAGAGGTTAATGAAAACCTCATTGGATGTGAATAACTGTAAGCCCCTGCACATCCAAAAACTAACGGCCATAGAGTCCATCCTGATGCCTTAAAGGGATAATCAATGCAAGAGGAGTCCATCAGGTGCAAACCATCTGCTCCGCTGGGTAAAGGTAAAAATTCTCCAAATTTAGTTGAAATATTTAACACTCTAGAGCAGTGGTTCTCAGCCCGTGCCCTCAGTGGCTACTAACAGGCCAGGATTTGAGAATTTCCTTTTAAGAGCACAGGTGAGTTAATCAATATGACTGAGCCTCTGATCACCACACTTGTGTTCTAGCAGGGAAATCCCTAAGTCCTGGCCTGTTAGTGGCCACTGAGGGCATGGGTTGAGAACCTCTGCTCTAGAGGTCTACAATGCTTTGCAATGCAATGGAGACCTCTCTGATCTTCAGGTGGTTAAAAGTCCAGTTTAAAACACTGGTGCAGTTATTTGCTCCCCAATTACTCCTCTCTTGTTTTGTGCATATTGCCTTATATCGCAGGCCAAACCTCAATGTGTGCTAGAGAAGTATCCAATGCATTGCATTTCATTGAGTTGGATACCTTTCTGGCACTCAGGGAGTTAAGAATTCCTCTGCTTGGGCACAGTTTGATTAGTCAAAATGAATCAGAGAATGATTAACCCTTTGAGTGCCAGAGAGGTACGGAACGCATTGCTTTGCAATGCGTTCCGTACTCCTCTGGCACTCAAAGGGTTAACACACTTGTACATAACTCTTGAAGGATTTGAGGGTGTGCAACACATCTCAAAGTGATGTGGTAAACACCTTCATGTTCCTTAAAAGGTTAATCAGCGATATCTTTAAATACTGGCCTACCGTTGAGGCCTGAACACTGACATTCATATGGCAGGAAGAATCATAAAGGAATGTCTGTGGTTAGCAATGAGCACTGCTCTATACAGATTCTTAGCTGGCCACACTAAACATGCAAGGTCTGGAATAGCATAATGACCAGACAAATGTGTAAATGTTTCATTATTTTAGTTTCGTATGCAGTTGTTATTTTAAGACACGCAAGGACCTGGCAAATGCTTATTAATGAGTAATGGTCTATAGGCTTTATGTATTCCATTCCATTAAAAATATCAGGGATTTGCTCCTGAATCCATTATTCACCATAGAAACTGAAATCAGCACTGTTAGCACTTCCATATTTTACTGCAGAATCGTCTTATTGTCATCAGATCAAATCATATACCCAACATCCCAGCACTTAACAATACAGATGGTCTAATAGAGGAGAAATGTTTCTTCCCTCCCTGGAGATGTCAAAGAAAAGTGAGTGTGTGCATGTGCGTGTTTACGTATATGTCTGTGTATATGTGTATGCATTTGAGTGTCTGTGTGTGCGCGCATGTACATGTATGTAAGTATGTGTGCGTGTTTGAGTGTCTGTGTGTGCATGCACGTGTGAGTGCGTTTGTGCATCTGCATGTTCATGTGCATGTGCATCTAGGTGCGTGTCGGTGTGCATGTAGCTGTGTGTACTTGTGTGTGCACTGTATGTGCATATGTGTGTATTTGTGTGTGTGTATGGGTGTGAGGGCATGTGTATATGTGTCTGAGTGCATGTGCTTGTCTTAGTGTGTATATACATTTTTTAATGACACCACAAGCTTTTTTGTTTTTCTTTTTACAGACACCTCAGTTTTAGGACATTTTAAGTGTACATTTACTGATGGTGTGCAGCCCTGTTGTGTGTATTTGTTTATGTACAAATCAATGGCAATTAATGGGTTTGTATTGTGTGTTCCACAAAGCAGAACCAGGGAATGTTTAGTTACATGATACACAAACACACACATATTACATAGTGTTGAGGAGTCTCATAAATATACCATAAAAATCTCCCCAGGGTCAGTCCTCTCTGTGAGTTATCATGGGAAACTGCTTGATATTTGGAATGGTGTCAGGTCTTGTGCTTCATTAAATGCAAGTAGAAGAATTACATAAGGAAACATGCAATTTCCTAACAAGAGGGTCATCAGAGTCTATGATGGATTTCCTGATCCAGATCAGAAGTTGTGCTGCTGATAAAAGTATAAAAGTGATTCCCTTAGCAAAGGGGGTTAACTGGAGATCTGGGCTATAGAAGGGCAAATGTGTGTGTGTGGAGGGAGCTGCAGATATGCTACAGGTGGAAATGAACCACTAGTGTTGTGATGCCAACTGATTACATGAGCAAACGTTCTATTAGTCCTAGAGGAAAAGAACACAAACATATACCGGAACTGACACACAATGTGTTGGAGACATATCTAGGATTCAAGGGCTTAAATCCCCAAGTGGTTAAATATTTATGTGTTCCCTATGGTGGGGATGGCTCGCTCAGAATTGGTCCATTACCTCTTAGTACATTGTCATCCAGGTTTGTAATATTTTATTAATACATTCCATCCAGGCAATAATGGAGTACTATTGTTAATGTATGAAAACTATGACCTGATAGTATGTTTTGATCATTTTTTATTTAGAAAATCTCTGCAGTATGGTACTTGCTGCCTTCAAGAGGGAACAGAAGAAGAGGTTTAGGCAGTGGTCTGGAAGTGATATATTGCTTGGAGAGGTGATGTAGACATAGAACAGTTTGCTGCAGGAGGAGAGAACATGTTTTATTTGTTTTGGTCAGATCTGGAAGTGGTAGATTGCTTGGATTGGAGATTTAGACATAGAGCTGTTTACTGAAGGAGGAGAGAAAGTGCATGATTGGTTTCGGGTAGATCTGGAAGTGGTAGATTGCTCTGGGGTGTTAACAGAGAGAGATAAATCACTTAGGGTGTGGGACAGAAAGTAATAGGAAAAATTCTTGGAGGGCAAAACTGATTTATTTGGGAGAAAGTGTGAGACTGTTTGGGGGGAAGAGAAATTGTTAACCCATTAAGGGCCCGAGAAATTTGCTAAAAGGGTCAGTTGCTCCAAAGGTGACAGAAGGTTGTTTGGATGGTTTTGGGGCAAATAAAGTTTTGAATAATGTTCTTAATTAATTTGTGAGTAGAGAAGCAAGTAATATGATACATGGGAATAACAAATGAAGGAACCTGAAAAGGGATCAGGGCCTTTTTAAGAAAAGGCCAAAAGTTAGCAGCTGCCCAGGCAAACTAGTGAAAGTCACATCCACCCAGTCAATGAGAATCTCTGCCTGTCACACAATATGCTTTGGAATCATCTGGAACTCCATCTCGCTTATGATCTGGGATAAATACAATCAGATCAATGTGTAAAGCCAGGCATGAAAACTCAGCACTGTGTGAATAAAGGTGTGAAAACTCAGCACTGTCTCAAGTTACTTTAGGTGTAAACACTTATACTTAACACTTAAACATTTACTAACATTTAAACAAACATTAATGTGAGATTTATTGCTGTAGAGCAATGTGATATACTTATTTACATGCCACACAGTCTGATCTCCTAAAAGAGGGACATCAGGGTGGGAAAGAGGGACAGAGGAATTTGGGTCTAAAAGAGGAACTGTCCCTCCTAAAGTGGGACATCTTGGAGTTATGCAGTGGGTCCTACTTTAACCTTTGGATGCTAAAGAGTTCCCCGGTGCATTGCTTTGCAGATACATACAAGCATACATTTGTACACACACACACACACACACACACACACACACACACACATATATATATATATATATATATATATATATATATATATATATATATATATATATATATATATATATATATATATATATCACACATAGTAGCATAGTTCATGAGATTGAACGAAGACCTTAAATGTGTCACCCTTGCTTTTGCTGACCTATAGAAGGGCAAAAACACAATTTCCCACAAGAGTATAAACAAGCCTTCCAAAATACAGTTGAAGATCTCCTTGGATCAACATTTTGATATGCATTGAAAATAACTAAATATCGATATTGTTCTGAGTTAAAAGTATCTAATACTTTTTTAAAGTAGCTATCCATCTTCCAATACAATCTCCTGAGACAAGTAATCCCACATAAGTACAGCCCTTAGTGTAAAAAAAAAATCCTGCTGTTGATTAACCCTTTGAGTGCCAGAGAGGTATCAAACACATTTCAATTAAATGTATTGGATATCTCTCTGACACTCAAAGGGTTAAGTTGAAACTTAAAGGATCTCCCCTTGTTTTTTGGTCGGCTCTATACGTAAAAATTTCCCCAGAGAGTGACTTGATCTTGCATATACAGTGTATATAAAAAGTCTACACACCCCTGTTAAAATGCCAGGTTCTTGTGATGTTAAAGAATGAGACAAAGATAAATCATGTCAGAACTTTTTCCACCTTTAATGTGACCTATAACGTGAACAATTCAATTGCAAAACAAACTGAAATCATTGAGGGGGAAAAATAAAAAGCTCACAATAACCTGGTTGCATAGGTGTGCATACCTTCTTATACCTGGGGATGTGGCTGTGTTCAGAATTAACCAGTCACATTCACGCTCATGTTAAAGGGATAGTAATACCTAAAATGTAAAAAAAAATATGTTGTAGGGTTTATCCCCCTGAGTAAAACAAGAGTACTCCCACTGCTGAAAGATCTTTCATTCAAAAGTTATTAATTTTCAAAGTTGAATTTTTCAGGTGCAATATCACAGTGGCCTGAAATTGTACAGTGGCGCTGTTGCTACACGATCCTATGGACAGCTCTGGTCTCAGGACCATAAATCTCCATAGGATGGTGTAGCAACAGCGCCACTGTAAAATTTCAGGCCACTGTGATATTGCACCTAAAAAATTCAACTTTGAAAATTAATAACTTTTGAATGAAAGATCTTTCAGCAGTGGGAGTACTCTTGTTTTACTCAGGGGGGTAAACCCTACAACATATTTTTTTTTACATTTTAGGTATTACTATCCCTTTAAACAGAAGTCATTACACACCTGCCACCATTTAAAGTGACTCTGATTAATCACAAATAAAGTTCAGCCGTTCTAGTAGGATTTTCCTGACATTTGCTTAGTTGCATCTCAGAGCAAAAGCCAAGGTCCGCAGAGAGCTTCCAAAGCATCAGAGGGATCTCATTGTTGAAAGATATTAGTCAGGAGAAGGGTACAAAAGAATTTCCAAAGCGTTAGATATACCATGGAACACAGTGAAGACAGTCATCATCAAGTGGAGAAAATATGGCACAACAGAGACATTACCAAGAACTGGACGTCCCTCCAAAATTGATGAGAAGACGAAAAAAAAAACTGGTCAGGGAGGCTTCCAGGAGGCCTACTGCAACATTAAAGGAACTGCAAGACTTACTGGCAAGTACTGGCTGTGTGCTAGATGTGACAAAAATCTCCCGTACTCTTCATATGAATGGGCTGTGGGGGAGGGTGGCAAGACGGAAGCCTTTTTATTACAAAGAAAAACATCCAAGTCCAGCTGAAGTTTGCAATAACAAACATCAAGTCCCCCAAAAGCATGTGGGAAAATGTGTTATGGTCTGATGAAACCAAGGTTGAACTTTTTGGCCATAATTCCAAAAGGTATGTTTGGCACAAAAACAACACTGCACATCACCCAAAGAACACCATATCCACAGTGAAGCATGGTGGTGGCAGAATCAGGCTTTGGGGCTGTTTTTCCTCAGCTGGAACCGGGGCCTTAGTCAGGTTGGAGGGAATTAGGAACAGTTCAAAATACCAGGCAATTTTGGCACAAAACCTTCAGGCGTCCGTTAGAAAGCAGAAGATGAAGAGGAAGTTCACCTTTCAGCACGACAACGACCCAAAGCACACATCCAAATCCACTAAAGCATGGCTTCACCAGAAGAAGATTAACGTTTTGGAATGGCCCAGCCACAGCCCAAACCTGAATCCAATTGAACATCTGTGGGGTGATCTGAAGAGGGCTGTGCACAGGAGATGTCCTTGCAATCTGACGGATTTGGTTCGCTTTTGCAAAGAAGAGTGGGCAAATATTGCCACGTCAAGATGTGCCATTCTAATAAACTCCTACCCAAAAAGACTGATTGCTGTAAGAAAATCAAAAGGTGCTTCAACAAAGTATTAGTTTAAGGGTGTGCACACCTATGCAACCAGGCTATTGTGAGTTTTTTATGTTTTATTTTTCCCCCTCAACGATTTCAGTTTGTTTTGCAATTGAATTGTTCACGTTATAGGTCACATTAAAGGTGGAAAAAGTTCTGACATGATTTATCTTTGTCTCATTCTTTAACATCACAAGAACCTGGCATTTTAACAGGGGTGTGTAGACTTTTTATATCCACTGTATCTGTAAATGGCAATCATATAATTCCTCCTCTAATGTAAACAAACCTAGTTTGGCTAGTCTTTCTTTATTATAACAATCTTCTAACTCATTTATCAGTTTGTTGCATATCTCTAAGATTGATAGTTCAATAATGTATTATAAAAGAACAGGTAGCCAAAACTGGACTCTATATTCCAGAGAAGGTCTTACCAAGGATTTATAAAGAGCTAGAATTATATTCTTGACCTGTGCTTCTGCATCACTTCTTTATACATGTTAGTACCCTACTGACACTGCATATTGTTGTTAAGTTTACTGTCTGCCAGTATTCCCATATGTTTCCCACATGTTTCCCATTTAGTGTACATGTAGCTTGTATATTTCTGCAGCCCATATGGATAACCATGTATTTATCTATATGAAACCTCCTCTACCACTTTTCTACCCATCCGTTTAGTTTATCTAAATCTTTCTGCAGATAACCCCTCCCACACACGCACTCTGTATGC
The DNA here is from genome assembly GCA_037306005.1 of Rhinophrynus dorsalis. Lineage (NCBI taxonomy): Eukaryota > Metazoa > Chordata > Amphibia > Anura > Rhinophrynidae > Rhinophrynus > Rhinophrynus dorsalis. The sequence continues at coordinate 119,722,693 of CM074722.1, forward strand.
ATTTCCTTACACAGCTTATTGTCATCAGCAAAGCTTGAGATACTAATGTCAATCTCCACTTCAAGATCATTAATAAGCAAATTAAAATGCACTGAAACCAGGTCCAAACCCTAAGGCATCCTATTCACAACTTTAGACCAGCTTGAAAATGTCCCATTTACTACAACTCTCTAGTCTACCATTTAACTAGTTTTCTATCCATGCAAATATATTATCTCCCAAACTGATTCCATTTAGCTTATGCTTTAATTGCTGATGTAGCATATTATGAATGGCTTTATCAGAATCTAAGTATACTACAATTTTTGATTGTGAAATTGAGTTGGGAGACATTTCTCAAAGTGAAAAAGAATATCTGCTTCCAAACTGTCCAACATTGCTACCTTTTATAGTATCCCAAAGGTTCATAAAAATCCCTTGAATCCGCCCAGTAGGCCAATTGTATCAGGTAATGGAAGCCTAGGTGAGAAGGCATCAATTTATGTTGCTAAAATAGTAAGGGATTTAGTTTCATCATCATTACACATCAGTATAGAACATGAAATCAGCTTTCAAGCTTCTGAATACTTCCAGCAAACTAGAGGTAACCAATTTAGTGACCATAATAAATGTATGTTGCTGAAGTACATGTTATCCCATAATTATTTCACCTTTGATGGTAAATTCTACCATCATATTAGAGGTACGGCCATGGGGTGTTGCTGTTTCCCCTGATATGCCAACTTATATTTAGGTTGGTGGGAGGACAAGGTGGCATTAACAGATAAGATGGTGAGGTACATGTAAAAAAATAGGGATATGACTCTACCAAGGAATTTAAACAATTTGTGATTTAACTTAATAATAATAACAAACTCAGAGTAAAAGTGAGATAAACAGCAAGGAACTGCCATTTTTAGACATTGTATTAGTTTGGAATACAAATAATGTGATTAATATCAGAGTTTACCATAACAAAACAGCAACAAATAGCCTACTGGCAGTGGATAGTCATCATTCTGCTCCACTGATTAAGGCAAACCGGTAGGTCAGTACTTACAGATCAGACATTTATGTACCGCAGTTAAAGATTTAAAACTGGAAGCCAAAAGAAATTCTTATCCAGAGGGTACATTAAAAACTGTTACATAAACCAAGACGGGATAACAACAAAGAAGTCAGGTTTATTGTAACATATAATCAACAACATGCAGTAATTCATTCCATCTTAGACAAATATTGGTCAACACTGTTACTGAATGATGATTTGGTTGAACTTTAATGAAATAGGCCAAGGATCACTTATCACAGGACAAAAACCATCAAAGACTATGTAGTACATAGCCATTTTCAAAGAACTGTATCTCCTAGTTGGTTACATATAAAACGTAAAGGAATCATCAGGTTAGTAACTGCAAGGCTTGCCCCTTTGTACTTAAAAACTCAAGAGGAACATATTGGAGATGTAGGAAATAAAAGAGACACCCCTAGTAGGGAGATACATTGCTGAATTTCATTAAAATAATACTGATGTGATATGTTTCATAGGTTTAGAAAAAGCATTGTCCTCACCAAGAAGGGGTGATTTTAAGAGGAAACTGTTAACAAGGTTGCCATTCTGGATCTATAAACTAATTCTGAATCACTGAAGGATTTACTTTTAGAGCATTTATAGATTAAAAATTCATAGAAAAAATTCACCGACAATAATGTTTTTTGGCCCCTTTTAATAATTTATGTATGCGCTGAGGGCCTATGTTTTATGTGCCTGTGACCATATTAGTCATTTCTCCTCTCTCCTTTTTCTGTTGGAATATAATACTGTTATGCCATTAAAAAAAAAGAACTGACTTGTTAGTATTGAATGTAGTGTCTACTCACAATAACATTTGGTATTTAAATGGCTTAGTTATTCAGTGAAATAAATCACACTTGTTCTCTATATCAAGGGAAGTAGCTATAGCAGGATTATGATTGATTAATGAATTAAACATTTAATTATATACAAACCAGGGACAAAAAGCAATAAATATTATTATAACATGTATATATATTCTTTATTTGTCCCTAAGACATATTGGCATAACTAGTTATTATATCATGGGTGTGTTGCACTGTAGCTTTCTACGGTCAAGTAAGTATTTATCTGTGTTTATATTTTGCATCTTTTGCTAAGAAAAAGTTGGTGGCAACCATATACGATTGAGGCTGTGGAGATCATTTAAGCCTCAATTCAACCAAATAGGAGTATACAAGAACGCTCACATGGCCTCTCACTTTTCTATGAGCCCCTGACTAAGGCACCTTACTAGCAAATAATGTTAGGCAATATTATTTAAAATCTGTCTCCAAGCATAACAAATTGAGTACAATGGGGGGAAATAATATACTGTACAAGAGCAATTCGGTTAAATGTATTATAATATCCCTATGAGGATCAACTACTTGATAATGTGCTGTGTGACCAATTATCTTGTACTAACTTAATTTGGAGCTTACTGGTGAATAAGTTACAGTTTTTAATGATTGAGACCATAAATGAATTATAATGAAAACTCATATAAAAGATGAGTGAGCAAGTGGTAGTCTCTGTTTGATGGCTGAAATTATCAACAATTGTGATACAATGTCACTGCAGGCTATGAGGGTAAGAGAAGACACCTTAGTATTAATAAATTATAACTATGCTTTATTTGTAGAAAAAGCTCAATGAATGAGCAGTGTTTGTTTTAGAACTGAAAGTATAAGCAACTGAATTACAGTGTCTCCTCATTCATTAGTAGATGCTGGTATTCGTTTTAACCTTACAGGACTTTTTACTTACACATATTACTGTGCCAAAAAGGGGGAACGATTATCTATGCAGCTATCAGGATAATTTATCCCAGTGATCTAGAATGAAATAAATAAATGACTACAGTATCCTCATAGGCTGCCTACGTATCCATCTTACAATGTTTAAAGGGGAAAGATTAACTATGCAACTGTTGATATAATTTATCCCTGTGACCTAAACTGAGATGGTTATGTAAATGATGACTACATGAACTACAGCGCTTCCCTCATTATGCTGTTTGCTTACTGTATTTCCCATGTCTAAAGCGGAACGATTACTAAACAGCTATTGTGATAATTTCATCCTGTGATCTAGATTGAGAAAGATAAATAAACGACAAGTACCTGAACTACAGTGTCTCCGTAGGTATGCGGTAATGAGGAGACACCAGCATTTGATTAATTTAAGGCATACTTTTATACAAAATAATCAAGAGAGGGCTACAACTTTGTTTTTTTTTTACCACTTTTTATTTTTATTTGGAGACATCCATTCGCCAGTGGATTGACACTGGCGGCAGCCTTATATTTCTATATATTATGTATGGCTGTAAAACATGGACACCAAATGCCAAAGCCATACCAAAACTTAAGATTATACATAGAAGTATGGAGTGGCAAATTCTGGACATAATAAAAAAACATGTGTATGGATTTGTCAGCAAAGATCTATGACATCATTGAAAGAGTAAAGAGCCTGAAATGGTATATGGGCAGGCAACATGTCAAGAAGACCTGAAGGGAGATGGACCAAATGAATTTTGGAATGGATTCCACTCAATACTAAATACCCAAGAAGAAGACCAAAGACAAAATGGGTAGATGAAATTACCAAATTTGTTGGTACACAGTGGCAACAAAAGGCATAGGGCCCAAAGTTGTTGGATGCTTGCCGAGGAGGCCTTCATCCTGCAGTGGATCGATAAACACATATAATGTCAAACAAACACATTGTTACGGTTTTCTGACACTCAGACACTGGTTGAGTAAAAACACCGTTTTATTGAAAATAAAAATGAATAAACAGTGCCCCTAGGGGCCAGAAATGGTAATGGGAGATTCAAGCCCAATAGTATAGCAGTGATATATAGCACAGGTAAGCCCAACAGATACAGGGTTAATAGAGAAATAGACTGGTTAGTAAACTGATTGACCAACGCCCAGAAGTAGATATCAGTCTCTAGATGGTGCAGAGAAGGGTGTAATGTGAGCCTGAACTAATCACTCTCAGATACTTTTGCACATGAACGCCCAGATAGACCAGCGAATGCCCAGAGCTGAGCCTATACCACCTTAGTGGGATAGTCAGGAGTAAAGCCACTGCAGGAGCAAACGGACCAGAACCTGAATCACCCTTAATAGTATTACTGATGTAACCCTGCGCGTGCCAACAGGAGGAGAGCCGCACACACCCCTTGGGTGCCAGAACGGAGCAATCACTGCACAAGCGATAATGAGCCAAGTAATGGAGATACGGTAGATGGATAGAACACTTAGAGCACTTGGTGACCAGAGCCGGGACACCCTTCCGGTGTCATACAGCGCACACACTGCAAGAGCCAATGGAGGTACCAACGCCAACCGGCGCAGTCGCAGCGCACATGGGCACCGGGGGAGGACAACAGCTCTGCTAGTGCGAAAGGTAGGCTCGGTCGATACTGCCCAGGCTCAGAACGTGTTAACTGGCTCAAACGGTACTCTCAGGATTGGCAAGTGAAAGGGAACAGGCTCTGATAACCGAGGCAACCGGCACAGCTAGGGTTAAGGCAGGTTCGATAAGGAAGACTACAGCTCAGCAGTGCTTTTGGGTCAGGCTCAGGCAACAGCTCAGAGGACAGAGAGAGGATTAGCCAGAGCAACACAACACAGTTCAGAATGTCGCCAGCCGGCGACCAGGATACACAGGAACTCAGGAACAATCACGGAGCAGGAATCCAACCGGAACCGGGTCGGTACTCGGAGCAGGAACGTCAGTCACAGCCGGGTCAATCACGGAGCAGGAACGTCAGCCACAGCCGGGTCAATCACGGAGCAGGAACGTCAGCCAGAGCTGGGTCAATCACGGAGCAGGAACAATGGAATGGCCAGACTAGCCGGGTCGGTACACAGGAATGCGGAAACACAGCAACAAGGAGCAGACTCAGGAACACCACGAAAGGGCAACCAACAAGTTCCCATAACGCAGTATATAAAGGAACATTCTGGGCGGGCCAATCAGCTTCCTCCAATGCACAGGTAATACAGCAAAGATTGACAGGGAATCACGGGGACCGTGATATACATATAATGTCATAATCTAGATTATTACGATGTTATGTGTGCTTGTTACTTTATCTTCTCATGTGAACAACACTGTCCTCATGATTTTGTATATATGCCGATACTATTTTATACCTGTCTTATGCAGTATGTATGTAGCATTTCACATTTGTGATATATGGCTGTCTATTCCATATTTATGTACACCTCTTCAATGAATGTGTCATATACTCTATATATACATCATGCATTTTTTGTTATACACCTGTGTTTTGCACTATCACATTTTGTGTTTTCATTGGGGGTAATATGGATCTATGCATATTCAGAGGAACTGAGCTCTTATTGGTGCCATTAGGTTTGCATCCAGCACGCTCCCTTGGCGCCAATTTTTAACGTGGTTTTGTTGATAGGGTATATAAAGTATATAAAGTCTGTGTTCACACTGTGGTGACATCTTGATAAAGGCCACGAGTGCTGGCCGAAACGTCGATTGAATAAACCACGTTTGTTTTCACCTTAAAAACGTTCCTGTGAGTGCTTTCTACCTATGAGTACTGCTTCTGCTGATAAGCACCCAAGTCAACTACATACCAACTAATCACTGAGTGCATCCCAACCTGTATGTATGTGTGTGTGTATATATATATATATATATATATATAAGTATGGTCAGTGGTGGAAGCACTCTCACTTAATGGGAAAAAATGCCTGGGTGCTTAGAAAAGACTGAGTTCATGCATAACCATATAAATCAAGCACTCACAGGACTTAAATATATGAATAAATATGTTTTAATGTGTCAACGTTAGGAAGGCCAGCAGTGCCTGGCCGAAACGTTGACACATTAAAACATATTTATTCATATATTTAAGTCCTGTGAGTGCTTGATATATATATATATATATATATATATATATATATATATATATATATATATATATATATATAAAAATTATGAAGAATATGCACTCATGACATACGGCCACAAGATTTCAAAACTTGATAAACAGCTTCACGAAGGTCACGAAGAGAGGACCAAAACATTGCTGCTTTTGTTTGCTGCATGTTCTTCTTGAATGGTGTTATTTTAATACAGTTTTCATATCATGTAACCATATATCGTGAGTGTGTATTCTTTATATGTTAAGCTTCATACATCATACTGCACCCAATGTCACTAATAGAGCTGAATCAGTGGAAGTAACGTGAGTGCCAATCTTTTTACTTACACCCCTTTTGGCTTTATTTTTGTTAAATAAATCATGACACTGTGTAATATGTCATGTATTGTTGTTCATCTAAGGTTGTATTTGCCTAATGTTTAGACCTGCTAAGGAACAGATGATTGTTCTTATGTCCTTATGTGTAAAACCATAGAATTCAAAGAGGGTGTACTTTCTTTTGGCTCAGTCTACTGCCTGTATCAAGACTTTGGTCAAGACCATGTTAAAGGTACTACATTATGCAAAAATGTCGATATTCACAATACATTCTGTTTGAATTTTGTCACATAAGAAAAGACCTGTGTGTGGATTTCCTTCAGCTAGAGCTGCACGGAATCACTTGATTGTTCTCGTTATGAAGAGTTATGATGGATGTAGAGTATATCAGCCTCTATAAGTGACATTAATATAACAATATATGTTTTAATGATATAGGTAAAAAATATATGAAAACATTTTATATAGAGTACCTACTATATATAATATAGTTATTAGTAGTTTTTAACTGGCAGCAGAGTGTTCTAAGATGTCACAGTCTTATTTCTAAATATTTTACACTTCAAGACCTCAACATTTTATTTTTGTCATATTTCATTTTTAATGTCGTTTTCTTAATTATTTACTACACAGAAAGCTTTTAGGTTATTAAAAAGATACTTATGAGAATCTAATATAAAAAATTTAAAATAACTAATTTACTTGTATACACAGAAATATGTTATGCGACACTACAAAATTTGAAGGCACTAGAATTCCACTAACAATGCTGAAAGACATTAAAACTCTGCAGCAAAACTGAAGTGGTAATTTACAGTTATCAGGTGACCCTTAAAGCATGTCCTGACTTTATGAATGTCAAATATGTTGAGCTGCTACAGAGTTAAAGGAGAACCCCTACTAATATTAACCTTACCTCATTATGGCCAGGAAATCAAGAGAAATTCTCAGTCCATCCTGAACAGAGGTTAAAAGCAGCTGTAGGAAAAGTGCATGCACCTGTGGCCTTGCTAGCATTGTCACGTCTGCCTCCATGGATATGACATCCAGGGCTGATCAGAGATGTTATCTCTTAAACATAGGTATCAGGATAAAATTCTTAGGGGCCATTAGAGTTTTCTGACCATAGAAAGGTTATTGGGAGTCGTTATTAGGTGGTAGAGTTAGTTCTCCTTTAAGTCCCCAGTTTATATACCGATTTCCTTAAAGTAACACTAATACTTAAAATGACATTGGGTTTTATCATTTTAAATATTTCCAAATGACATCTTTAAAGGGATAGTAATACTTCATTTTATCTTCATTTTGTTTTGTAGGCATTAAAAAAACACAAAGAATGATATAAGTCTTATCTCTCAAACCTTTATAGTTTAAGAGATATTCACAAGCAAAGTATCCCCCTCCCTGTTCAGCCAGATCAGAAGGGAGGTGCCCAGGTAGACTGCAGAGAGGGACAATCTTCAATTAAGATAAGAGAAAAAGCTGAAAAACTTGTCAAGGGGGAAAGGGCTTTCATTGTTTTCATACAAAGAAGATTGTCCCCTGCTGTTATCTGTCTGGTCATACAACCAGATTCACATCTGAGAAGAGATGGCTTACACTAGGAAAAAGGGGCGGGAGGGGGAAACTTTGCTTGTGAATATCTCTTAAACCATAAAGGTTTGAGAGATAAGACTTATATCATTCTTCATGTTTTTTTAATGCTTACAAAATAAAATAAAGATAAAACGAAGTATTACTATCCCTTTAAAATGAGTTACTTTATGTTAGATCCCTACAGTGTAATGCTATCTTGCTTTTAATGCATGTGTAGCTTGTCTTATGTAGATATAACTTGGTTAATTTTGCTTGAATGGTTTCAAATGAGAAACAAGATCTACAGCAGTTAATGTATTGAGATAGTAAACACCACACTTTATTCACAAAGGATGTTACCTTATCGCATGCAATTTGCAGGCAATACAGCACTGAATTACTTCAGATAATTTATGTGGCAGTATTCCTTTAAAGTGAACCCGTCTATCTAATGATAATTAAGAACTGCCTATCTAGTGGACTAGCCATTGTTTTCTAATTTAAATATTTTTGGAGAAACTAGCCTTTATTTGTTGGTGGCACTCTATGTTAGTCAGGGTTTGTGCTGGATAGAAATGGAACAGAGCGTTCCTACCAGTAACCTCAAGGATTAGGTGTTCAGTCAGCTAATAGATAAAAATACATAAAAGTCCAAAGTTCTCACAGAGGCAGCATCTTCTGTGGTGTCAACCGCGCCAATGTCATATTCTAATCCAGACACAACAGAGAAATAAGAAGAGCGCAGGACATGAGAAATCGCATGTAGAGTACAATGTACCCACGATATTACTGACCATGCAGGATGATAAACGGTGTATGCTTTATTCCACTACGCATTTCATGAGATGAAACTCATTTCATTAGGGGAGCTGACAAAGTGAGTTTCAACTCATGAAACACGTTGGTACATTGTATTGTACATGAGCATAGCTGGGAACTCTCCGGTTTTGCCCCGGAGACTCTGGATTTAACACTGTATTACTGGGTCTCCGGGGCAGAGTATAATTTGCCAGCTGTGGGGAGTTTCTGTTGAAACTCTGCCCACTTGTGCTCCATTCCACCCCTTTCCTCCTACTCCTTGTCCTATTCTTCTACTTTCCCAGGGCTATTCTGCCTATTTTTTTCTTTTTGTGTATTTTTCCCCCACCCCCATCACGATTAAGCCCCTCCCCTTTTATGACACGAATCGCGTCATAGAGTTCACCCGGTAGCTACCCTCGGAGTAGTACATGTTGTAAAGTTCCCAGGTATGTACATGAGATTTCTCACATTGTTTCTGGTGAGTGCACTTCTTTTGGGGGTCATTATTACGATCCCTTTGGCTTTCAGTGTTACTCTTAGAGTGCGTGTTTTTATCTTTATATTCAAGGACATGCTTTTGAAAATATGAAGAAAACCCATAATGAATGATAATTTAAGAAGGGTTTCACACCTGTACAGCGTTCATATAATATGTGGGCTTCCTAAACAATAATCTATCTTTTAAGTGCATTCAATTCAAGTGTTTGCATGTTCTTACATTTATTGATTGCTCTCAGATGTCCTGTACTCTTTTTGTTTCTCTGTTAGATTTCGTGCTGGGCCAGTATTAAGATATAGAGTGCTATGAATCTCCACCAAGCCCACTTAGGTGAACACTTCTAATATAGTGCAGAAAATTTGCATAAAGTGTCATATTGTGCCACCAAAACACAAAGGTTAATTTTTAAAAAAAATGGCTAATATAAATTGACATATTTTAACCCTTTGAGTGGCAAAGGGATATACAATGCATTGCTTTACTCTGGCACCCACAAGGTTAATTATCTGTAAAACAAACTAAGCTTTTCTTGATGTGAAAGGTCTAAGTTAAGGTGGAATAATGTAAGTTTAAAGGGATGTATGTTCTGAGACAAAAGAAAAGGGTTGCAGGGTTTTTAGGGTGAAAATAGGGTGTGTGATATGCATAGCTGTGAACTTTTACACTAGGGTCACCCAGAGGGCTTTGTGTTATTAACCGTTAAAGCTCAGAAACAATTCAATTGTTTTAACCGTTTGACTGCCAGAAGGGTACACAATGCATTGCTTTGCAATGTGTTTCCTACCCCTCTGGCACTCAAAGGGTTAAATGAAAAAACGAAGAATACACTTACCAGCCAACACTGGCTGTACTAGAAAAGTGCGCAGGTTCTCTGCTCCACTCCTCCAGATGTAATGACGCTGCTGTCATTTCTTTTCCTACTGATCTGTGCCTCTGTATATATCCTATCAGCACATTGAATTGGCTTACTGTGGCCACCTGCCTGTGGATGCATGCTAGTGCAGGAACCATCAGTGTGTGAGCCTCACACAACAGTACGGGAGTCACTGACAATAACTTAAAAGCTGCGCAGGAGCAGCTAATGCATGTTTTACCCAGATAACTTAATGTTTCACCCAGAGACAGTGCCCTAAATCCGGAGTCTACGGGTGAAACCCAGCAAGTTCCCACCTATGGTGATATGCTAGGGAAAAGTTTACTACTTTTCCTACTGTACCATATAACAGACTGAGGGCCACAGGAGAAGCCTCTAAGGGCCCCATTTTAGCCCCAGGCCTGCCTGTTATAAATGCAAAGGCTTTATATCACCTTAGTCTGTTACAGGGAAAAATATCTCTCTGCAGTTCTTGTCTATTTTCAATTTTCTTTTCCTTCTCTGTGGGCCGCACTTAACTGATATAATCATTTAAAATGGATTTACAAGTGTATTCATATAAACTTGTTTTATTACTATATTTTAAATGAAAATGTTTCCAGAGCAGCTAATTCAGTTATTGAGTTAATCGAGTGATTTATATTGAGCATATTGAGAATTGGCTTGGGTTGTCATTTTAGTAATATTTTAAATTCTGTCAGTGCTGCTTGAAGTAACTAAATATTTTTTAATAAACACAAGAAAATATTTCTATTAACTTAGGTAACAACATGAACAGAACGGAGAGTACACGGGTACTGGAGACCATGAGTTCCCAAATGTGCCCCCAAGTAACATTAATAAGCCACAGACTTTATGCAGAAAGAAAATAGGAGAAATAATAGAACATACCAACTTTACTATTGGGGAATATATACTTTTGGGTCTTTAACATCTTGAATGCTAGAAACATCTCCAACGCATTTAGAAGCATGCACTGAAGACCTATTTAGCGCTCAGGGGGTTAATAGCCTCATTTATATCAATGTTACATATTGGGAATTAACATTTCTCCCCTTTGGTGCAGTGGATTTGTTCCAGAATTGCTGCATCTTCTTAAGACTCCATTTTCTGCTGCATTTCCTTATTTGCACATGTGAATTAACCTAAATGACTGAGTCACTGACTGACATTTGTGTTCAAGCAGGAATGTAAGTCCTAAAGACATAGCCTGTGGTTGAGGGAGTGTTGGGAACCCCTGATTCATAATAATGTAACCAGAGGTAAAATAATGCCTTGTGTTTTGTGATTTTTTTTTTGTTCCCAGATTAAGTATTAGACAGCAAGTATTAGACAGATGTTTTATCTAGACCAGGGATAGACACCTCCGGGCCCCAAGAAGGTCCAGCAGTACAGGGGATCAGGATATTCTGCTTCAGTACAGGTGCATCAATTCAAGTGGCTTGTTCTCAGGCATGGTTATCCCAAGATGTAAATTTTGAGGACCAAATCGGTATACAGAGCCCTGTAAACCCCCTGAAGAAATGGACAGTGGGAGTCTACAATACGTGTTGAGAAGAATAGCCTGCAGCTCCCTTTGTTTAGATCCCTCATTAGCAGGCACAGTACTACTTCATGGTAAACCTAGAAAAATGTTTGTTACTGGTGGTGGTAGGCTGATAAAGTACAGTAAAGTACAAAATAGGCATGTTGGCCTCAGAATCAGTCACTTGCAAACTGCAATTAAGGATAAAGCACAGCAGCCAGGGGTTCGCACATGGAGAGAAACTTCAAGGTGGTGGTGGTGTGTGTGGGGGAGGTTTACATTATTATCACTGATTTCATTCAATGGAAACAAAAATGTGGAAACATAACACTGTGCTTTCCAGGAATTTTTCTCATGTTTCCCATTTATGGTGAAATATTTTGCCGTTCCCTAAAGCAAACTGCACCAATGGGAAAAATAAAAAAATCTCATTGATTTAAATGGGGCTTTTAATCACTTGAATGCTACAGAATAAGGTAGCTGCTGTTGCATCATGATTCATGACCCCCATGCTGAAGGTAGGGTGACCACGTGTCCCGAAATGCCTGGGATTGTCCCTTAATGGAGATCTGTGTCCTGCGTCACCCCCCACTGGGACAACAAAGAGTCCCAGAATGGAGCAACAAATAGGGTTGCCACCTTTTCTTCCAAAAAATACCGGCCATGGCATTCCGTCCATAGACTTAACATTGGACAGAAGCCGATTTTTTACCGGCCTGCCGGTAAAATACCGGCTGGGTGGTAACCCTAGCAACAAAGCCGGCACCCAGAGCACAAACAATCTCTGCCACTCACTGAGTCCTTTGCAATTTCCACTCTGCTCCACAGCAGCTCACGCAACATCAGTGACACAGCCTACCTAGAGTAGCACGCACCACCATCACCAGCCAATGAAATGTATTTGCTAATGGTCCTCATTGGCTGGCTGGTGTGTGTGAGGCAGTACGTATGCCTGCGCGTGCAATCATTTTTGTCAGTGAGAGTGTCTGGAAGCAGTGACAGATGGAAAGGAATAGAATGTTTGGAACAGCAGCAAACATAGATTTTAGTGCAGGGGTCATGTGATGTCATGTGAGTACAATGCCGCTTTAATAGTGTCCCGGAATGGAAGAAAGTAAATGTGGGCACCCTGCTGATAGGTAACCATTTTATTAGCCCCAGAGAGGTATCTAACAAATTGCTTTGAAATGTGTTGACTACCTCACTGGTGCTCAGAGACACTATTCTTGTCTTACTAGCTGGCAGTGGCTGTGTGTGATGATGTCAGTAGCTGCCAATCAACACAGGAAACTGGTCTGATTGTAAGGGGTTGCAGGATAATGCAGAGCTGGCAGGCTGCCATGGATGCCATAACAACTGCACCTCTAGTAGTCAAGCCCCTGCCTATGGAACTCAAAGGGTTAAAATCCTATGTACAGTTGGTAGAGATCATAAAAAGATGACATGTGACTCTTGCCTGGGATCTTGTTTACAGAACGTTTGGCTGTGAATTCCCCATGCAATGTATACACACATCACAATGGAGCTGAGAGTGATGAATGAGGTTGCACAGCGGAGTAATGAGCCCCAGACGTGTCTGTGAATAAAGCCCCGTAACAGTGGAATGAGACAGATAATGGGAGAGGCCTCATCTCCCTGTCAGTTTTATGAGTAAGTGAAAATTTCCAAAGAGGGTAATAAATAAAACACCTTGACAACCAGGCGGGTGTGGAAATGACAGAGAATGTAATATATGTATGATTTATTTATATACCATTTAAAGATACACAAGCACAGGCTCTCTAAGCTTTCTGCTGAAATAAGATGGGTTGTGATGCTGCAGGACACAATACTGGCCACAGAAATATGTCAGAGCACTGATTAGTATATCAGGGCCATAATACCACAGACCAGAGCAACATGAGCCCCTCCAGTGTTTGCTTTACAATATTCATGGTTGGATTTCCCAATAGGCAGAGTAGGATACTGTCTAGATCACCAAATTTTGAGAGTTGTCTCAGCTGTGCTGGCCATACCCACATTCTGAATTGTGGGTGTGGCTAGCACAATTTCATTGCCCCGGCATCAGTTTATATACCTCTTTACAGGCTTGGATGTTAGAGAGCTCTACAATGCATTGTGAAGCAACCACAGAGCTAAAGCTTTTTTCCGTTCTTGCTTGTTATAGGTCAAGAGTATTTCTTGCCAGAAACAGTAGATGGGACTGGGAGGAGGGTCATGTGAGAGGTGGGGTGTGGCTATGGGCGGAGCTAAGGATGCCTAAAGTCCCTTGCCTAGGGGCATCTGGGATGTAAATCTGGCAATGGGAAACCTCACTACCATTGAAGAAGTTACCCCGTTGAGTGCAAGAGTGCGTACCCCTCTGGCATTCAAAAGGTTAAAAGCAAAATTTGCATCAATGGGGATTTTTGTTTGTTCCCTATGGTGTAGCACTTTTGCTCTAGAATTGCTCCCCTTTCTCTTTGAGTATATGGCCTTCTGTTTTTATTTGCTTGTGTTTGTGTTTTTTATTTTTGCCTTTTGATAACATTTTTATCAGTACTTGCATGCACCAATCTGGCTCCCAGCGTTTCTTACATTGTGACACATCCTTATTGAAGCATTTAGTTAGAAAAGTTTTTGTGATGCAGGAGATCATCAAAAACAATATAATGTAATGAAAATATTTACTTAGGGGTATTTTATGACATCACTAAATGTGTGAAAATAAAAAGAGATGAATTCCTAAAATATCTATCTCAAAGAGGGACTGCCCCTCCTAAAGAGGGACACTTGGGAGGTATGAAGATAATACCTCCCAAGTGTCCCTCTTTAGGAAGGGCAGTCCCTCTTTGAGCCCTAAATGCCTCTGTCCCGCTTTCCCATCCTGTTGTCCCTCTTTTTAGGAGATCAGACTCTGTGATATGTATATAAGTGTAACACTTTTCTACACAACACTAAAACGGACATTAATCTTTGTTTAATCCCTTAACGACCAGCCGCGCACGCACCTTGCGGTCCGTTAAGGACCACGGAGCATTTTTTTTTTTCGTGGCTGGGTTCCAGACTCCCCGAACGGCGTGCAGCCGAGAGGGGAGCCCGGAATTCCATGATGGTCCAGTTCCGTCATGGGTCCTTAAGGGTATAACAACCCATGACGGAACAGGACCGTCATGGGTCCTTAAGGGGTTAAACTTCAGTAAATGTGTTTATAAATTAGTCTGTGTAAATAAAATACTTTGGTCTTGCTCTAAATAATTTATTCAGTTACACAAAGAAGTGTCAGTAGGTCATGAAATAACCTAAGAATTCTCGGTAATGCCCTGCCCACCAGCCACACTCCCCAGCAACAGCACCTAAAATACAAGTGTCCCTATTTGGCCATTTGAAATGTTGTGAGGTCTCTATCTATCTATCGATCTATCTATCTGTCTACTTATCTTTATATCAATAGACAATAGGAAATATATACAGTATCTACATATAGTACCAAATGAAAACTTATTCTGACTGTGAAACATCCTTTTACATGAAAACAGCAAAAAATGGGAAATTGTACTCTGTTCTTAAGCCATGAAATAGCTCCAGTACTTAAGGGGTTAAGGTTTGCTCTACTACACAAATATCTTGTGACAGTCCTGTTGGGAAATACTGCATCAGGATGTAACTGAACCCTGACTCATGGAGGACAATGTCAGTCAAGTCATCTTAGACTGAAAGATTTTAGCCTCTATGACCATCAGAGATTCTTGTTCCAGCAGTTTTCCTTCACCTAAACATAATTCAGTCCTACAGAAATGTTCATAAACGTAAATGTTTCTCTCCTTCAATCTCTTTATCAGTCTTTCAAGTTAAACAAATTAATGCCATTTGCATACCTCCCAAGTGTCCCTCTTTAGGAGGGACAGTCCCTCTTTTAGACCCAAATCCCACTGTCCCTCTTTCCCACCCTAATGTCCCTCTTTTAGGAGATCAGATTGTGTGGTGTGTATATAAGTGTATCACATTGCTCTGCAGCAATAAAACTCACATTATTGTTTCTTTAAACATCAGTATATGTGTTTATAAATTAGTCTGCTGAAATAAAATCCTTTGGTCTTGTTATAAGTCATTTATTAGGTAACACAACGAGGTGTCAATAGGTCATGAAACAGGCTAAAATTCTCATTAATGCCCCACCCACCAGCCACACCCCCTAAAACACAAGTGTCCCTCTTTGGAAATTTGAAATGTTGGGAGGTATGCATTTGGTTAACTAGTTGAAGGGACTTAGGTGATTTTGAGTAAAACATGCTGTGCAGGCACTTCCTGTCTTAGCTTCCCCTACTCACTGACACTGCTTAGCACTGCATTGCCCACCTTCCCTAGCACTAAAAGTGTTGCATCAATGAGCGGAGGAGGTAATCTACGGCTAAAATAAGAAGTGGCAGCAAAAGTATGCCTTAATTATCATAATCTGTAAATGTAAAAAACTTACAAATTAGCTTCCTAAATCAAAAATGGTTAATACAACATGTAGGGGATTTTGACTTTGAAAGCTCTTTCAAAATCACCAACGTTGATTTTAGGTTATTGTTTCCCTTTAACGAGAGCCAGAAAGGTACACAACACATTGCAAAGCATGATCTTAGACTGAGAGATATGATGCAGTGAAAGCACTTGACACAACCTACATTAATTAGTGTACAGCCTGAAGAATTCCTATTCTATAAAAGGAGGAATTAGGGGGCATGTTGGAACAGTTGTTTCAAACATGTTCTTGCGTAGAAGCCCTTTAGGAGAAATTCTGAAGCAAACCAACTACACCATAGGGGCCAGAAAAAATCATATTATCTTAATAGGGCTGTTATGCTTTTTAATGATAGAACAGTCCCAAAGCAATGCAGTATGTACCTCTTTAACATTCAGTGGGCTAAAAAAAAAACAAATGAGAATTTTCATCTCTCCAACAGTGCAATTGATTTGCTAGTTTCACATGAAGCTGGTGCAATAGGCAGCATAGAATCAATAAAAAAAAAACCTGTACACCCATGGCTGTGCCATCAGACCTATAGGAACAGATGTTTCTTGATTCGGAAATCGCTTATCACCTCTCTAACATTCAAGGGAATAAAACCCCTATTTAAATCAATGCCAGTTTGATTTTCATTTGTACTGTGATGTGATTTTTTTTTACCTACAATTACACACAAGGCCTGTATCCAAATCAATGGGAAATTTTAAAAATTGTATTAAAGGGACAGTAATGTCCCATAAAAAATATTTAGATTTAGGCAGATATTGAAAAAATAAACTATTTGCAACAAATCCTATCTCTCAAACCGCTATGGTTTGAGAGATATAGGGATTCAAAGTTCCTCACTCCCCTTCTCCTGATGTCAGCTGTAAAGTTGACAGCAGGAGAATGGAGTTGTACGACTCGAGGAGGCTCTGTAGAAGTGCCGAAATTGCGGTACTTAAAAATATTGAATTTATTGGAACTGTCTACAAAGTAGATAACGCAATCTCAGCTCTGCTGCAGAGCCTCCTGCTGGTCCCCGGACCGGGATCACCTGCTGTCAGCTAGATGCTGACGTCAGGAGAAGGGGAGGGTTGGGGGAACTTTGAATCCCTATATCTCTCAAACCGTAGTGGTTTGAGAGATAGGGTTTGTTGCAAATAATTTATTTTTTCAATATCTACCTAAAGCTAAATATTTGGGGGGGCATTACTGAATGCTGCACTTGATATGCACTAGACTTGTGCCACCTTTTCTTAGTAATTCAGCCTCACTGAACTTTTGATTTTTTTTTTTTTTTTAAATCTGCGGGGACATAGTAACATAGTTGATGAGGCTGAAAAAAGACATGTGTCCATCAGGTCCAGCCCAATGCCTAAATACCCCTGTTGATCCAGAGGAAAGCATAAACACCCCAAAAAAAGCCATGTCATAATTCTCAATATTGTTCTGTGCTACATAAGTATCACTTTTGCTTTTTTGAAAGCAGTTAGAGTATCTTCAAGCATAACATATCAAAGCAAAGCTTTGCTGCCCTTACTGTAAGAAAATACCTGCCTTTGTTTTAGTAGAAAGTGCCTTTCCTCTAGTCTTGATGGATGACCTTTTGTTCTTAACTCAGCTATTTGTGTAAATAATTCATTGGATAGTTTTGTTATTGATCTTGAATATATTTGTAAATGGTAATCATTTTGCCCCTTAGACGTCTCTTCTCTAATGTAAACAAACCCAGTTTGGACAATCTCTCTCTTTATAGCTCAGATCCTCCAATCTTGTTATCAGTTTTGTTGCACGTCTCTGCACTTTTTCCAGTTCAAAAATGTCCACTCTGTTGTGCTTACCAGGTGGTCTCATGTATTTATTGGAATATTATCTACTATTTCATATTCACTGTGGGATTTATCATGCATTAGATTAGAGAAGTGTTCCACAGACAAGGGAAGGAGATGTCCGATGCTGCCTATATATTGGTAAGATGCATAACAGCCCAGAGTAGGTGTTAATTGATGTTATGGTTTATGTGTACTACTTGTACACTAAACAATATACTATTAAGCAAAGGCGTCCCCTTTTGTATTTGTACTGTTGTAGTCTCTCTCCTTTTTTTCTGAGAATTTCTTTGTGTCCAGAAAAGAGCAGCTGGTGAGGTGATCACTTGACATCTGTTGGAGGCAGTCCTAATATCCTCCATTGGCCTATACTATCATTTAACCATTACAGAAGTTGTTATAAAATGTGAGTTAGGTTTTGTTTACTGTTGTAAAAATTTTACCTTATGGGCACCCCCGCTGTGTTTTTTTTGTCATTGGAAACAAACTTAATCAAGGTAGCAGATTACATAAAGCCTGAAGCAATTCTGAGGCGAGACAACTGCTTCTCAATGGACAAATAAAAATAATTCCAATTGATTTCTAGAAATGTTGTAGTCCTAGCAATCTTTTACATTTTTTTCTTTGGTGAGAAAGTTCTAAACTCTTTCAAAATAAATGGTAAAAGAGGACATTTTTTTCAGGCCTGTTAAAAACTGATAAAACAATAAACAATTCTAATTATTTTGAGTTAAGTCCCCAGTTTACTGAAACTCTTATCTCTTATTTATTTGTTTACAGAAATCATGCTAGACATTGGCCTGGTCAAACAAAGAGGAGTGAAATGATCATGAATGGATTCCTCCAGATGAACAGGAAAAGCATGTTTATAATAAATGTTGTGGTTTATGCAACGATTAAATAGATTTTTACTAATGCTGGCTAGGCGTACATGGTATTTAAAAGCATATTAACCCTAATGATTTTTATGTGATAATGTCAATTTAAAACAGTTATGGGAAACCAGAGGCTCTCCAGCTTTTGGGAACAATAATTTGCATCATGAGTGATAGAAATTTAAGATGCCCGGAAGACCTCAGGTTGCCCGACTATGATCTAAAAAAATAATAAATCCTAACACGTTACTTAAAAGACCATGTTGCTCTAACTAGTACTACATTATTGTGGTCAGTCAAAAGTGAATACTTACCAAGAACACTTACAAAGTCATGCTGATTCCTGTAGGATTTGATGAAGATGTCTTTTTCCTGCAGCTTGACTGACAAAAATTACTGATGTGATTGTACAAAGACATTTTGTCCCCACTCTGTCCCAATATGACCAGTCACCAAACTGGAAGAAGAAAAAGCCTTCATCTGACCCTGTAGTTATCACCAGCATTGGATCAGTTGAGCGACTCAGTAAATAAGAGGATTTTAGTCTTACCAGTTATATCCTTTTCTCTTACAGGTTACTGGTAACTTTGGGTAGGTAATCCGCCGCTTTAAGTAGGCAGGAACAATTCTAGAAATGACTGCAGGGGGTGGAGCCTACCTTCCCTCCTTGGCTGCAGCTAGCCAACCAGCTCGAGAAAGATTTGAGACACTAACTATGACTAGATAGTGGAAGGAAAGAAGACTCCTGTGAGCGTGACCCCAAAGGACCCCACGGTCTGCCACAGGAGAGCCAAGCATGATCTCTTGACAGGGTGGGAGACCAGTAACCTGTATGGATTAAGAGAAAAGGATTA
The DNA here is from genome assembly GCA_037306005.1 of Rhinophrynus dorsalis. Lineage (NCBI taxonomy): Eukaryota > Metazoa > Chordata > Amphibia > Anura > Rhinophrynidae > Rhinophrynus > Rhinophrynus dorsalis. Next base: position 119,742,298 of record CM074722.1, read on the forward strand.
AACAGGTAAGACTAAAATCCTCTTTTATCTGTCGTCCAATACAGGTTACTGGTAACTTTGGGATGTCCAACCAGTGAGTTTCCCAGAGGTGGGAAGTAAGGCAAGGACCAGGCTCAAGGCCCCCAGCTCGTAAATGAACCATCAGATCAGAGATAGACCAACAATAAAGTGTCAACGGACACTGAACAGGGGTAACAACACCCCAAACTGTTACACAGCACACTGAACTAGAGCCAACCAGACTCAAAAGAGAAGGAAGCACCAAGAACCAAAGAAGATCCTAGACAGGCAAAACTGCCTCCAGGATTATCCTCCCAAAGCTGGCATCAGCCGATGCCAACACATCAACACGGTAGTGCTTTGAAAAGGTGTGCACAGATGACCAGGTGGCAGCCTTGCACAAATGATAAGCGGAGGCCTGATTCTTGTAAACCCAAGAGGCCCCAATAGATTGAGTAGAATGAGCCGTGACCCTGAAAGGGACAGGCTTCTTCCTCAGCTCATAAGCCTTATGAATAGTGGACTTGATCCAAGAAGCAATAGTACTTTGGATGCAGGTCATCCTGCCCTGGGCCCCTCAGGAATGAAAAACAGTGTGTCTGATTGCCTGATAGACTCAGTGCTTGAGACAATGCACCACATCTGAGGTACTGCCAGCTCCCTGTCTGAATGACGATATGTAAATACGTGTCCTGTCACAAAGGAATTGAGATCATTCAAGTCCAAAACTGGATGACAACCGCCATCCTTCTTGGACACTACAAAGAGGTTTGAGTAAAAACCCGTACCTCTGTCCTGAACTGTAATGGGTTCCAGAACATTCTTGTCCAGAAGAGACTCTATAGCGCCATTGAAGAGACGGTGTTTTTCCACACCCTGGGGCGTATGAGAGAGGAAAAAGAGAAAAGGAGGAAGAGAGGCGAAAGGGATCCTGTACCCTTCTGCCACTACTTGTAAAACCCACGGGTCCACCACTGAATCCTCCCAAATGCTGTGATAGTGACGCAGACGACCACCCACAGCTGAATTGGGACCCGGTTTGGCGAGTCATGCCGGAGAAGTCTTGGAAGCCTTGGGCTTGGAGGAGACCTTGGGCTTCCATTGCTGTTTGGTCTTGGAGGAGGCACGTGGAGCTGAGGGAACCACCTGGTTCGCCGGACGTGTCTCAGTCTGAAAGGGACGAAAAAACCTGTTATGCTTGAGAGGAGATTTCTTCCTGGGGACCAAGGGCAGATGAGTACTCTTACCCCCAGTGGCCTCACTGATCAGATCCTTAAGATCTGGCCCAAATAAGGATGTACCCTGAAAGGGCAAGGACAGCAAGGCTTTCTTAGAAGCGGTGTCAGCAGCCCAGATCTTGAGCCAAAGAGCTCGTCTGGCAACCACAGACATGGTGCAAACCCTTGCCAGACGGATAGCATCAAATAAGGCAGCAGAAACATAGTGCTGGGCCTCAGATATGTTGGCAAGAAGCTGCAACATATCCGAAGAAGAATCACCCCAGCGTACAGCTACAGTGAGTTGTTCAGTCCAGACTGCAATGGCCCGGTTAACCCATGCCGCAGCGAATGCTGGGTGCATGACAGTACCAGCAGTTGAAAAAATGGACTTGAGGTAAACCTCAAGCTTCTTGTCAGTCCAGTCCTTCAGAGAGGACACATCAGAAACTGGTAAGGCGGTAGACTTAGCCTTGAGACAGGAGCATCCACTTTAGGGGGATGAACCCATTGAGCAAGCGCCGCCTCAGAAAAGGGGTAAAGCTTAGCAAACTTCTTGGAGACAGAAGACTTTCTGTCTGGAGATTTCCACTCATCAGCCACTAGGCGTTCCAGAGTGGGGTTAGGTGGAAAACAAGTATGGGGCTTTATAGGCTCCTGGAATACATCAGAGGGATCTGAGGAAACCTCCTGAACTGGGGGAATGATCCCCAAAATATTGAGAGGAGCCCACAGCAGAACAATCCGCAACATCTGAATCCACCAGCAGTTCCTCTTCAGAGGAATCTGAAACGTCAGGTACTCCTTGCGTTTTGGGCAGGGAAGATCTGAAGATCTGGGGCAGGGAAGATCTGCCAGGAATGGAATACCCCCTGTAACTGGGATGGAAAGAGCTGCAATGTAGACCTGAGGTCCCTGGTAGCAGCCTTAAACTCTTGCACCCAAACTGGCTCTAATGCATGGCTGGAGGTCCCTGGGATAGACTCAGGGACATCAGAACAATCTGGGCATAAATGACCTGAGAATTCTCTAGGCAACCCTGTATGACATGAGGAACAATGCGCAATGGGGGACACAGAGACCCCAGCGTCCTTAGTCTTAGGCCTGGCCCCAAGCTCCAACGGAGTAGACATTCTCACAGTGTCAACAACGTTCAGAATAATTAATCACCCAATTTACAGTGTGTAAGATTAAAATTTCACCCCAGAAATCGCTATAATACACTTATCTGGCAGGTGAAGGGTTAATCTGCAAAGGAGAGAAGGAGAGTCCAAGCCCTGTGTAGGATACTCGTTCCGTAAAGCTCACAAGATGGCTGCCGTGGCAGGAGACAATCAGAAAAAAGTGCTCGAAGCAAGAGCTCATGGGAAATGTAGTTTTCACACTTTCAATGTGAACCAGATGATAGAGCAAGGTTAGACAATTAAAATGAGCCATCTCTGAAGTCGCTAGGTTGAGCAGTTGCAGAGATATGTCCCAAACCATACAGTCCCATAGAAGTGAATGGAGCAATGGCATCTACGTGGTAAAGGCATGGAACTCAGTTTTGTCAAAGTTATAACTGAGAATTAAAAATACATGAAACATAACTAGAACATATAATCAGACCCAGAAAACACTGAACCCAGTAGGGAAAGTGCCAATAACCACCCCAAAAGATGCCAAACAGCAGTTAAAGGGTTAATTTAATACACAAAACTGCTCCAAACACTGACAGACATAACAGTAAGACCCAGTGAGTAGAGGAGTGTGCAATAATAACTAACAGGAATAACCCCTGTGCGGACGGGTACTGTAGGACAAGTGGACCTGCAGCACTCAAAGGGTTGCTTACCTTTCCTGCAGATCTTCTGTCTTCAGATTACCATGTAGTAAGAAGTAACCTCAGTGGGTAACTCCTGGGGAAGCACTTGGAATCAAGATTTTCCCCCTCAGGGCTTAAGGTCCACAAAAAGCACCTGGACACTGAGCTAGCCACATCTAAGGGCATTGTTATGGTAATCCACCTAGTGCTGGTATTCTGATCTAACAGTAAAATAAAAAAGTTTCTACAACTATAGCAGAACTGTTCTCTTGCCTGTGTTATCTTCACCAAGGAACAAATCTTTCTGGAGCTGCTTGGCTAGCTGCAGCCGAGGAGGGAAGGTAGGCTCCACCCACCGCAGTCATTTCTAGAATTGTTCCTGCCTACTTAAAGGGGCAGATCACCTAACCAAAGTTACCAGTAACCTGTATTGGATGACAGAGAAATAGACTTTTGAGTGACCTAACAACATAGCGTTAGTTAGGGCAATATGGCATTTTAATTAAGCCACATTAGCGTTTTCTGCTCCTTTGAATGGGGTTTTAATACCTTTAATGCTATAGAAAGGTCACCTACTCATTGAAAAGTGGTGTATTGGAGAACTCCCTGGTATTCAAGGGGTTAAAAGTGAGAATTAAATTAATGATAAATTGAGTAAATGTTTATTTATGCTACCTGTGCCACGTGCTACATTAGAGATGCAACGGGGGATTAGGGAGTTACATGCGTGGCTAAAGACGGTGTCAGCTGGAGTGGTTTGGGTTCCTAGAGCACTGGGCATCCTTTTCACTTGGGGGCAATCTTTATAGTCGTGATGGACTGCACCTTAGTGGAAGGGGGGGCCACGGTGCTGGGCGTTAGGATGGTTAGAGGGCTGGAGGAGACTTTAAACTAGAAAGGGGGGAGGGTGCTACAACACAAGATGAGGAAGGTAGTATAATTGAAGAAATGGGATCAGAGAAGGGGCATGGGGGTGGAGAGGGGGAATGGGCTAGTTCACATAATAGGGAGTTGCCATTGTTGCAGCCTGATAAAAGACAAATACATTTGACAAAGAATGAAATCTTTAAGAATGACAGGCTATGGGCAAACAGACAAAAACTTGGAATTTCCTCCATCATTTACATGGCTTACTGAGGACAAGGTCCAAAAGAGACTGGAGAGGGTTATGGTGAATAAAGAACCTGGACCTGACGGTATACACCCAAGGGTACTTAAAGGGATAGTAATGTTTCACAAAAACAGCAGCTCCGATTAATCTTCATAGTATTTGGTCCATGGAGAGTGTTACTTCAATACTGTCAGAGTTGTAGTTCAAGAGTAACTGAATGATAAATATCCCCCTCATGCCCCTTTTACCTAGTGTAAACCACCTCCCCTCAGATGTGGAATCTGGTCTCTTGACCGGACAGATCACAGCAAGGGACAATCTTTTTACTGTGAGATCAATGAAAACCCTGCCACCTTGACAGGTTTTTCCTTATTCTCACTGAAGATTGTCCTTCTCTATGATCCATCCAGACAGTCTTGCTGCTCTGAGGTGAGCAGTGTTACATCAGTAAAAGGGGCAGGAGGGGGGATACTTTTATCATTCAATTACTCCTGAACTACAACTCTGACAGTATTGAAATAACACTCTCCATGGCCCAAATACTATGAAGATTAATCTGAGCTGCTTTTATTGTAAAACATTACTATCCCTTTAAGGAACGTAGTTCAGTAATAGCAAGACCATTATACTTATTTTTTGATTCACTTTCTTCAGGCATGTGATTGGAGGAAAGCTGATGTAGTTCCATTGTTTAAAAAGGGAGCAGGATCCAGACCAGGAAATTATATACCCGTGAGCTTGACTTCCATAGTGGGTAAGTTACTAGAAGGGTTTCTAACGGACAGCATTCAGAACTATGTGAAGGCAAACAATGTTATTAGTAGGAGTCAGCATGGTTTCATGAATAATAGCTCATGTCAGACTAATTTACTTGCATTGTATGAAAGAGTAAGTAGTTATTTGGACAAGGCAATTGCTGTTGATGTAGTATACTTGGATTTTGCAAAAGCCTTTGATACAGTGCCTCACAACAGGTTATTGCATAAATGAAAAGGCTTTGGTTTGGGCGATGTTATCTGTACATGGATTAAGAACTGGTTAAATGACAGATGGCAGAGAGTTGTTATAAATGGAACCTTTTCAAATTGGTCTAAAGTTATAAGTGGGGTGCCACAGGGTTCAGTCCTGGGCCCAATGCTTTTTAGTTTGTTTATTAATGATCTAGAAGTGGGATTGAAAGTAGCGTGTCAATCTTTGCTGATGACACTAAGATGTGTAAGTAAATACATACAGAGCTGGATGTTTTTTCTTTGCAGAATTTAGATAAGCTAAGTGAATGGGCAGAAAAGTGGTCGATAATATTTAATGTAGTTAAATGTAAGGTTATTCATTTGGGCTGTAGAAACAAACTTGCTACATATACTCTAAATGGGAAACAATTTGGGGAATCCTCATTAGAGAAAGATTTAGGAGTACTGATAGTCGATCGACTTCACAGCAGTGTGCAGAGTCACTCAGCTGCTGCAAGAGCAAATAGAGTACTAGCCTGCATAAAAAGAAGTGTAGATGCAAGGGATGCTAATATTATCCTACCTCTGTATAAATCCTTGGTTAGGCCTCATCTAGAATATGCAGTACAATTTTGGGCACCAGTTCTTAAAAAAGACATTTTTGAACTGGAAAAGGTGCAGAGACGTGCAACAAAACTGATGATGGGATTGGACGATCTGAGTTATAAAGAGAAACTAGCCAAAGTAGGTTTGTTTACATTAGAGAAGAGATGTCTACGGGGTGAAATGATTTACAAATACATTCACGGTCAATACAAAGAACTATCCAATTAATTATTTATGCAGAGAGCTGAGCTAAGAAGAAGAAGTCACCCATTATGACTAGAAGAAAGGTGCTTTAGACTAAAACAAAGGCAGGGATTCTTTACAGTAAGGGTTGTAAAGCTATGGAATTCTTTGCCTCTGAATGTTGTACTTGCAGAAAATGTAACTCCTTTCAAAAAAGCAATGGATGCCTATCTAGCACAGAATAATATTGAAAATTATGACATATGACTTCAATGCAGATAGGATGTTGATCCAGGGATCTATCTGACTGCCATTTGGAGTCAGGAATTTTTTTACCCACTTGGGTAAATTAGAAATTGTTCAGATGGCTTTTTTTTGCCTTATTCTGGATCAATAGGGGTGTTTTTGGCATGGGTTGGACTTGATGGATCCATATCTTTTTTCAGCCTCATCAACTATGTTACTATGCTGTGGGTAGCAAAGTCTGTGCATGCTCTATCCGTGAAAGTCACTTGCTTGGGATCCAATCTTGAAATGAATTAGTGATATCCAAATCCATGTAGAAAGAACACATTCAGGTTTTATCCAAGGTGAAAAAAGTGTAGATTGATTGTATCAACGTTTCGGCCCTACCCTGGGCCTTTATCACATTTACACAAAAGCCCAGGGTAGGGCCTAAAAATACTGATTAAATAAATCTGCACTTTTTTCACCTTGGAAAAGACCTTTTGAGTCACCTTTTGTTGCCACAGTGTACCAACATATTTGGCAATATCATCTACTCATCTAGGGCTTGATTCTATTACCCGCGCTAAAACCAGCGTTACACGAAAAACAAGTAGCGCAAATTTTGCAAACATGTGTTATGTCGGTATCCTATTGCAGAACCACAGTAAAACAAAACTTTTCAAAGTAGTAACAAAACTGGCGCTGTCTGCTTTTTCCCAACTACCACCTACAAAAAATGCTCAAAATGTCAAAATCCAAGGAAATAGGCGTACATCTGACAACAGAAGGATCAAGTTCAGTGTTAGATATGTTCTCCACATAACAAAATTCAACAGAGTGCCCCCCTCGACATATTAACCCCCGCTTTTAAAAGTCGTGCAGTGCTTTCTTTCACCACATTAATCCGACAAATATTGTTCATAGTCGACAATTAACCCTTCCCCTTCCAAATGTACAATATTCGTTGAATTAATATGGTGAAAGAATGCACTGTAAGTCGGATTTGGAAGGGGAAGGGTTAATTGTCCACTATGAACAATATTTGTCAGATTAATGTGGTGGAAGAAAGCACTGTAAGTTGACTTTGGAAGGGGAAGGGTTAATTGTCCACTATGAACAATATTTGTCTAATTAATGTGGTGGAAGAAAGCACTGTAAATCGACTTTTAGAAGGTGGGTTAATATGTTGAGGGGGGTACGTTATGTCATATTTCTATGCTGTATACTGTATTATACACTGCTTTTATTCGAACAACGATGGTTTTGAAACTGTCATTATGCCTTCTATGCCTCAACATATGAGGCGCAAAATTTCTGACTTAAATGTAACCACAAAACAGGCGGTAATACTGAGCGTGGGTAATAGGATACTAACTGCACGTTGTTTTTAGTTGTTTCCTATGGGCTTTTTTTAGATTGGCGGTAAGTATAATTAACGCTGGTTTTGTTTTCACAAGTCGGGTAATAGGATAGCAAAAACTGACTGAAAACAAAACAACGCCTGTTTTATTTTTAGCTGGTAATACAATCGAGCCCCTTGTCTTTGGTCTTCTTCTTAGGTGTTTAGTATTGAGCTGAATACAAATATCGTATAAAATAATTCGCTAAAAGTATGTTTGTCAGAAGCCGTCATGCGCAGTAGAGACGGCTGAGCACATTGCAGTCATGCGCAGTAGAGACTGCCCTAACGCGCCATGGCTGATAACGAAGCAGGATGCTCCGAATTCAGACCGTTGTTGGTGCCAGGAAGGTGCACAGAGAGGACTATGGTCTGAATTCGGAGCGCCCCGCTCCATTATCAGCCACGGAGCGTTCAGGCACTCAGTACTTCGCATGACTGCAGCGCGGCCAACAGGCCGAGGTTGCTGGGTGGCATTGTGATCTGTGTACACGGGCTTTTCAACTAGTTTATTAATAAAAGGAAACATTGTCACGTGACAGGGAATTCTCCCTCCATACCAGACGTACCGAGGGTGGCAGAAAGAAGGAGATATTCAAATCTCCTCCATACTGCTTGTGGCACACTTTCTTGCAGGGTGGGATTTTTCATATGTATCCACTGATCCGTCTCACTCCACTAATGGCTCCTTTAGACATATGCACCACTCCACTAATGGTTCCTTTGATAATGTCCAAATGACAGACCGAGAAGCATGCTGTCACCTGCACAAAGCACATACTACGTAATGGCTAGGGGTAAGGCACACAGTATTCTCTGTTTCTGGGACTACCCTAGACAATGTCTCTTCCTTCTCTTTTTTTATCTCTTTTGCATGTATCTGAGTAAGACATGGCAAAAGCTATCAGCGTCTGCTGTGTCTTAATGTATGTGCACCCAATCACCATCAAAGTCCCAACTTGTTTTGTGACCTATCCTCCCACTTCCTCATAGGATGCCCTGAGGAAGTGGCAAGGTAGCTCACAAACATGTTGCTAATAACCTGTGAAACACAGGTTATATGCGCTTTAATTAATAAATGTTGAAAAGTTGAATGGAGTTAGTGGGTCGAATATATGCAATATATGTTGGGGTGGAGATATGTCGAAGGTGGGAACACTGTGTAGTGCTTGGTGTACTAGTTCTGTTTATTTTAACCCTTTGAATGCCACAGGAGTGAGCAATGCACATCCCTATGGCATTCAGTGCTGTCCTTGGTGCTGAAAGCTTCTCTTTATTCCCCTACTGGCTGGGTAGGGAAGCACAGAGAATGCTGTTCAGAATTATCGTAGTGTTGGTGATGTGTGAGGGGAGGAGATCCTTTCCACACCAACAACACTTCAAAAATCCTGTATGCTAATAGGTACCTTCTCCAACTCTCCCCTTCCATCTGACAATTTTGGCGAATACGTCAATGTGTGTGTGATTCAAACACATCGACAATATCATATCGACACCTCATCGAACTTTAGTGCGTCTAGGCCCTGCTATACTGTACTGATTAACAACTGATTGGGAAAAACAAACTAGGGTTGTATTTCTGCTTGAGCACACATGAGGCAATCAGACGCTGTAATTTTGATGGAAACACCATGATCAAGAAAGGATCATTTGAGTCTTGGGCTTTTATAGATTAAATTAAGAAGATCTGTCCTCATTACTAAACATATACCAAAGGTATTTCAAGAATTGCCCCATTTACATCAATCAATAGCTGCTAAATCTTTCTCAAACACACAGTGGATTAATTAGAGAACTGTGAATAAGTCTCATTATGGTTCTGACTTTAGAGCGGAGGTTTGTGTAGAGTTGAGACGTAATTTCTTTGTGTATGTGGGAGCAAACCTCATGAATTGCTAGGCAACAGGTTTTTAGTTCTTTGTAATGTTTGGGAACACAGCACAGCCCATGTGTTCACAGTTGGACACACATTCTGTTTTTAAGTAATGGAAATAATATCTAGATGAGCATGGATTGTGCTGTAATCAAATGTTCGGGATTTATGGTGAATACAACTGGTCATGTAGTTGAGATTTTATTGTGAGCATAAGGGGTTCCCATACTGTGTTCTGATTCTCTGATGAAGGACATGGGGTTCTACAGAGCTAATTTTTAAAACAGCTAACAATAGAACAAAACTGGGGGGGCAGCCGATGTACAAAGAAAGTAGATCAATTCTACAGCAAATCAAATGCACCAGAGAGAACAGATAATTTCAACTTCCAGTTGATCAAAGGGTTGAAAGACCTATTTAAATCAATGAGAATTTTAACTTGTTGGCGGTTTGCTTGCTCCACATTAGCTCCACTTTTTTAGTTTATCAGCCTCAGTGTACATGTAGATTATAGTAATACTGATCTAAACTTTAGCCTAATAGTAAAGGAATACATTTTTCTTGATGCAAGAAAAGCTGTGAATCAAATACACTGCTCTTCACCATGATTACTGATCAATACCCTTGGGTATTCCTCAATGACTGATATATTTTAGATGAAAATCTGGCATATATGCTGCCATTCTGGTGATACACACATATGCATGTGTGTGTCTGTCTCTTCACCCACCATTGACTACAATGGGATCTGCCAGCTTCAAGCAGGTCCAGACATTGCTGTATGGTAGGGTGACCACATGTCCCTGTTTGCCCGGGACAGTCCTGGATTTTAAGTTTGTGTCCCACGTCCCGGGCAGCCCCCTTCTGGGACAATACAAAGTCCCTGATTGAAGACTCCAGAGCACAGAATTCTACACACTAGAAGGAGAACTGTCCATTGTCAACTGTGACAGGAAGTGATGTCTCTGCTGGGCTACAACAAAATGGCTTCCAGACACAGCTCTAAACACTAGAGAGAACTGAGTCTTAACCCGGCATCAATCTGGAGCTGCAGTGTAATTTTGTTATGGTGTAATGGTAGTCTAAGGCTTTGGGCATGATGTACATTTTCTTGTAGTTCACCACAGGCATCACTTTCAATTAATGGGCAGTGTTCCCTCTAGTGTTTAGAACTCTGTGGTGCACTCTTCTCTCCACAGTGTCCCTGAATGGCAGAATTGAAATGTGGTCACCCTAGTGCATGGGCAAATGACTCCTGAGCAAGGAAATCCTCATTTGTGGCTTAATGATTTTAGCCTTACTCTTCATGCTAGTTTTAGTACAAATTAGCAATTCAGTACAAGTCATACTGACAGCAGTTTAACCCCTTGGAGAATTCTCTAATGAATTCAAAAGCAAAATGTTGGAGACCTCTCTAGCGTCCAATGGGTTAACCCTTTGAGTGCCAGAGGGGTACGCAATGCATTTTAAAGGGTTTGGTTGTTAGGGTTCCACAGAGATTTTGTGTGAAACCAAAGGATTCAATCAACACAAAAAGTTTAGGAATCACTGCTGTACATCAACCTTTGCACTGCTACTGTCATATACTGCAGCAGTTCTTTCAGAAAAGGCTCTGATACAAAATACTCTGTGGTGTTGCCATGGTAACTCATTTTAATTCAAAGTATACCCTTTACAAAAAGTATCATCAAGATCTTCAAGCACACATTCTTTTATCAAAAAATCAATATCTAATACATTTAAAAGTTGCTACATCTCAAATATATATATATAAACTCAATCCACTGCAAACTGCAAAACTGACCCCCATAAAATATATGGAATCAGCTGTATTAAGAATAACTGGAATAATTCCTGAGAAATCAGTTTCACCGAAAGAAAGAAATAAAAATTCCCATGCTGAGCAATGATTTAGATACCACTCTGGAACTCAAAGGGTCAATGGAATTCCATGGAATTACTAACTAAATCTACCAATGGAATTCCAGTGAGCCACTAACGAAATCCACCAATGGAATTCCAATAAGCCACTAACTAAATCCACCAATGGAATTCCAATAAGCCACTAACTAAATCCACCAATGGAATTCCAATGAGTCACTAACTAAATCCACCAATGGAATTCCTGCTTCGGATTCTTCCCGCTCCTCCTCCACCACGTGATGAGAAATTGCTGGAGTTCTTTCGTCTGTCAAACAGTTGCCTCCCTCCACCACCAAAATGTCTGTTTCTTCAATGAATTGGTGACCTCTCTAGAATTCATAGGGTTAATAGCCCATTTACGTCAATGGGAAATCTGGGAAATTGTACTTGTCTCCTGCGTGCAGATGGTTTGGTCCCAAATTGTTTCAGTTGCAATACACTGACATCACTGTAGCTAGCTAAGCAGTACAGAAGCTAAACTATACAGGTTGGATACCTCTTTGGAACTCAGAGGGTTAAGACTTATTCAAAATAGTACTTCTCCGGAAATGTAACTTACATACCCAATACTCCAATTTGCTACAGACTAGCAAAGCAATGCTTTACACAGCACCCTGCTGCTCAGTAATTTAATTGGGGGCTCATTCATTTTGATTATCAGCTGTGCACAGACAGGGAAATCCTCAAGCCTTGGCCTTTGTGTATTCCCTGAGGACAGGTTTGAGAGCCACTGGTCTAGAGAAATGGTTTCTAAAACTGTCCTCAAGCCTCCCAGACACAGGATATTTGCAACTGTAGATCCATGATTAGCACAGGAGGATCTGTCAGAATGAGTAAGCCACTGCCAGATCCACTTGTGATTATGAGAAGAGGATGGAGCATTTTAGTATTGATGGGCATTATTACTCATGCTGGTTAACATATGTGCACATGCATGCTATTATATATATATATATATATATATATATATATATATATATATATATATATATATATATATATTGGTTTTTGTATTTGCATGTAAATGCACAACCATTTATTACTTATTTTATATATTTTTTAGGTCTCTTCATTCTTATCTTTTATATTTAGTTGTACTTTAGTCTGTGTATTTACCGACACAATTATTTTGTTGTGATTTCACCTGAAGAGTATCATGGGAGTCACCTGTTATAGTACGGGGGGGTGTATGTAATCCCTATTGTTAGAGTTATGTTGCTATATAGAAGAATGATGTGGGCCATCTAGAGATAAAATAAATGGGTCTGTTGATATAAAAATTAATTTTATTTACGTCTGGTTGGTTGTATGCACGGTAGAGAACTCATTGCCTGTAACTGAGACATGTGTTGGCCAGTGGGGGATGGGTCCTACAGGGAGGTCCATCCAGTGCAGCCACTTTTAGTGTTTTTGGACACTATTGTATCCATTTGTTCAGTGGCTGGAAATTGCCTCTGTTATGTTTAATTGGTTGCTTATTTATGGTGGTTAGGTTAACATGTCTAAGGGGTATTAATATACATTGTACATTATTCTTCTCCTGCTAAAAGTCCAGAGAGGTGAAAAATGTGTACAGGATTTTTTATATTATTTTTAATAAACATATATTTTTACATCTTCTTCCACTGACTTTGTGGCCCATGCCAATGCCCCTTGCAAGATATGTCCCTGTGAGACTGGTAGTCCAGAAGTATTATTACAAGCCCCCTTCTTCTTGCACTGCTATCTTTAACTTTACAACACTATCTGTGCCATGTAACTTTCCTTGTCTTTGTCTAGTCTGCTACTGTAGAGGTGGTGGAGAGTTTGACAAGGAGCTGCAGCCTGAGCTGAGCTGGCACTTACACCCCGTGGTGCTTACTTCTTCTGTGTCCCAGCCTACCTTCCTCTAGACTATATACTGTCCCACGCAAGACCCACCGATCCATCTGTTTTCTGTTCTCCCTGTGTTGTTTTATGTCTCTTAATGCCTATTGCCCATTGTATAGAGCTGCGGAATAAGTTGGCACTTTATAAATAAAGGATAATAATAAAAATAATGATAACAATGAGACTGCACTGTTTGTGAGTATACATCTTTTGCTGTGATATGTTCAATGGTTGAAGCTACTTCACCATTTAGTGTAGCATTTGGATAATTTACTTTACCTTTAAAGGAGCAGTAAACTTTTTTTATGAAAACACATATTTTACAGAACATTTCCTGCTGAATAAAACAAGGTCACTCCCATCGCTGTCAGATGTTTTATTCAAAAATTATAGCAGTTTAAATAACCAGGAAGTGAATTTACTGTGTTTACTTCCTTATAGTTCTAACTGACAGGAAGTGACAGACAGTTTCTATCACATTCTATGGAGAACTGTGTGTGTCTGACTTTTCTGACTTTCCTCTCCATTAGAATCTAACAGGAAATCTAATTAGAATTTGACCACTAGAGGGCACTGCTAATGTAAAAAACATGGGTTTAAACTGTAATAACTCTGGAAATATAAATCTTTCAGCAGTGGGAGTACCCTTATTTTTCTCAGAAGGAAAATCCCTACAATATATATTTTTTTCATAAAAAAAGTTTACTGCTCCTTTAATGTGAGTAAACCCTGAATGCTTCCACTATACCACACACAGGACAATAGACTAACTGTAACTTTCATCTGCACCTTATTAGTCCACTTCTAGAAGCAAGGCTCACCGGAAGGCTTGGATACCTTAGTAAATAGAGGTTAGGCAGGTGCAACACACAAAATAGGATACAGCACATAGTTTAGCACAGAGTCCTGTTAGTGCATCTTCTGTTATAAATTAGAAGAGATGTGAAAAGCGATTATGGAACAAGTCCAGGATTAGCTCTCTTGTCACATTAGAAGCACTTACAAAGAGCCATATGCACAAAGAACATATGAGAAATTCTGGGGAAAACCAACATAAATACACACACAAAGCAACATAAATATACACACAATTTGTACTGATTTCAAAGTGATATCAACCCTTTAAGTGCCAGAGGGGTACACGATGCATTGCAGAGCAGTGCAGTGCGTACCCTTCCGGCACTCAAAGGATTAACCTCTTGCATGCTAGAAAAGTCTCCAATATATTGCTTTGCAAAGCAGTGGAGACGTCTGTAACACTCAAATGGTTAAAAGCCCCAATTTAAATCAATGAGCAATTTTATTTCATTTCTGTAGAGTAGCCGGTTCATCCCAAAATTGCTTCTCGTTTTTTTTGTGTGAATGTTGTCCAAAATGACATAAAACACCTGATCAATACCATAGGATTTTATCTCAAATGAAAATAGCAGGGCTTATTTACTGATTGATTCAATTTGCAGTGGTTCCAATAGTTTATTGGATCAAAATGCAAAACATTAGGGCTGATTGATTGATTATTGATTGGTTGAGTGATTGATTTGCAGTGGTTGTAATATTTTATTGGATCAAAATGAAAAAAGTAGGGCTTATTGATTGATTTGAAAAGGTTACAATATTTTATTGCATCAAAATAAAAAAAATAGGGCTGACTGATAATCAATAGTTACAATATTCTATTTGATCAAAATGAAAATGATTATCAACGGCTACAATATTCTTTTGATCAAAATGAAAAAAGGAGGATTTATTGACTGATTTGCAGTGTTTACAATAATATATTGAATCAAAATTAAAAACCAGTTGATTAATTGATGTGCAATGGTCACAATATTTTATTAGATTTTTATTATTACTGTATTATTATAATTTAAATATTGATTGCCAATATGTTCCACAGAGTTGTACAAAATATGGGGTGAGAGCACACAATTATATTTAGATACTGATCAAAATAAATGGTAGCTAGGGTCCTGTACACGGTAGCTTGCAATCTAGAGATATCAAACTATTAGTGAAGGAGATCCTAGGTTGAAGTTATTTCTTTAATAAACCACTGCAAATTCAGCATATGAAGACTGATTTTATGTGATCCCCTCAAGTCCTTTGGTCTATTAATATGAATAAACTTCTGAAGTGCCGCCGTACCTCTCATCTAGTGGTAGGTTCTATTATGGAACTTCCCTTAGGCCGGCAGTTCCTAGAACTACTGTAGAGAAACTCAATGACCAGAGAGAAGTAACTGTGTGTTGAGGTCCTATAAAGGACTCTTTACATTACCATTTGTCCTGCTTTCCGTTCCCCAGTGAACTGTTCTCTTTTGCCATTCGTCTCAACGACCTAAAAAAATGAAGTCTTGACAAGACTGTGCTGCAGAAAGAGAAAAATCAGCTGCGGAGTCTCCTATGAGATATAGGCTGTAATTTTAATGAAGGCTACAAAAGAAATGCCAATTTATCTGTTCTGTGGAAGAACACCTTTTTCAAGGAGGATGGAATAACATAAATCCGCTTAGATACAAAATTAGACCTGTTGGTTGTTACTTGACGGTTGTCTGATGACACAGTAATTCTTCGTTGAACTATTTGAAAACACAGGAAAACCAAAAGCATTCAAAGCACTCAAAATGCATTTGGGACACCTCTACCTTCCAAAAGCTTAAAGGAAGACTAACATCTCCTAAAAATAATTGCCACTTATCTTAATCTGTACAGAGAACCTTAATGAATACTATGAGTCAACTCAATGTGTAATTATTCTCCAACATGAATGTTTAATTAGTACCTAATATATCCATTGAGGCAGACATGACTCTTTTATGCAGGACTCAAGGACACCAAACTACTCCCACTTAACCCTTCTTAGGAAACCTTAGTGGGAAGAATCTTTGCGTATCTGCCACAACAGACATTATTTCCAGTACTAATTAGGAATTTTTGGAGAACCATTGCACATAGTACTAATTTGTAGCGGCCAGTAGGATTTTCTGCATAGGTTAAGATACGAAAGGCATTATCAGGTTGTATCAGGTTGATAATACCCTTCCTACAAGTTTGTTATTTTGGGATGTCAACTGGAGAGAAATCAGGGGTTCTGAAACTGAGCCCAGGACCCTATGCCTGATTCCTTGAGCGAGAGACTGAACTGTAAGACTTTGAAGTCTCACAGTTTTCAGTCTCGCCTAAGTCTCCAGGGCACAGCTGTGAAAAGAAAGAGTGCAATAGTGTGATACTATATTATAATATTAACAAAATAATAAAAGTGAATAAATGCACTCATGTGTTGACAATGTCAGGGAGGAATATTTCCATAGCACTGACTACGCCAGCCTGCAGAGGATATAACTCGTCTCTTCTCTGGGAATCACCGGACAGTCCTGGATCACAATGTAACCGATGAAGGTAGATGAAAAAATTCCTCTCTCCACTTGTATATTTATGTCCGGATAAAATGTATTAAAACACATTCCATACAAGAACATGAAATATAGTAAAATAAGTAAATGCACATATAAAATCAATAAGCCATAATTATCTGACGCATTGCACGATCATATACCTCTTTATCAAAGACTCTATATCAGTAATTCTCAGCCCGTGCCTTCAGTGGCTACTAACAGGCCAGGATTTGAGAATTTCCTTTTAAGAGCACAGGTGAGTTAATCAATATGAATGAGCCTCTGATCAACACACCTGTGTTCTAGAAGGGAAATCCCCAAGTCCTGGCCTGTTAGTGGCCACTGAGGGCATGGATTGAGAACCTCTGCTCTATATATAAGTCTTCATTGCTGGGTTTTGCATATTTATCCATCTATCCATTTTGTGAGTATACACTTTTTGGGTGTATATTGGCGGTGGTGATAATTATCTTTGTATGGAAGATTTCACACAGAGGGTGACCCCTTTTGTCTTGGGCACAGTTATGTATCACTGGTCTGTGAAGTGAAGTCTATAGTCACCAGTCTGGAAATCTTAGTTTCATATGATTGTATCCTATTCTACTAGGTCTCCATAGCTTGCGAGTGATGGGTTTGCAAAATCGAGCATTGCAACCTGTTGGCAATGATGTGCACAACAAGTGAAGTCAGCCACATACATCACTGATTAGTCCAGACCCCCTGCCAACTTACTGGTGAGATTACCACCCCCCAAATGGCTGACATGAGACATTTATGGCTGTATAGAGTAGCTCCTCAGTTGTTATTTCACATAGGAGCAGACTTAGAAAATATATGATTGATGTATTTTAAGAACACTAGTGAAACTCAAAGATGTCCAGACTTGTGTGACTGGATACAGACATATGAAGCAAAACAATGCCGTTTGTCTCTGAAACTCTGTATCTTACTGTAGTGGCTACAAAAACTGATTGATCTCCATTAGGTTAAGAGCTATTTCTTGGATCTATACTATATTTCTTTGTCTGGCCTCCTGTCCATTGCTTGAATAGGGCTAAAGAGAGTTGTGCTTCCTGTCTTCCTTCTGAGTGGGGGATATGGTTCAGTGGATAATCTCCATCAGTGAGCTAATATCATAAGAGGAATTGGATCAATTCTGGTGCAATAGGTGACATAAAAAATACCCAAAGTTTCCATTACTTTAAACAGGAATTTTAACCCCATGAATGCTAAAGGTCACTAACACATTGCTAGGCCCTAGGTTGCTCTTACATTTTTTCCATACCTGTTATAAGCATGCTCACATCCACTGATTTACAATACAGTAGCCAGGACAGGCAAATAATTTTCTGACTATTACAGAGAAACATCCTTTTACTCATTCACCAACATAAAAGGGTATATTCAAGCCAATGACACTGATAAACAGGCAAATATATATTTTTCAAAGCACTAAGGCAGATGTACTAAAAAGAACTGGAACAATTGTAGAGCAGTGAGGCTCAACATTAGTACGCCAAACACACCTACAAGCCATGTTTTTTTTTTAAACCTTTGAGTGCCAGAGGGGTACAGAACACATTGCAAAGCTATGCATTCCGTACCCCTCAGTCACTTAAAGGGTTAATAATTTGCTGCTTGTTCACAGGCAGGTAATCAGTTGCTCAGTCATTTGGACTGCTTAAATGGGGAGATCCTTAAAACTTGACCCGTTTGCCATTAGGCAAAGTTTCTCAAACAGTGCAGGTTTTATGGGATTCCCTGCCTGAACACAGATGAACAAGTAGTGGATGTTTCTTTATGATTAGTTCCCCTTTGCCTATATAGGAAGGGCAGTTCCAGAACCCTGCACTGCCAAACTTCACCTCAAATGTATTTAATATATTTCAAAACTTCATTCAGAACTATGTGTCATATTAACCAAAAGTCCAGCAGGTGTATACTTTAGGAAATAGTCACACTTTTATTCCTGGTAAAGTGAAAGAGAAAGTATCCTGGTGCTTAATAAGGATATGAAACATTACTGAAAATTGTCATTGGCACTTGAAATGTCACTGAAAATATTTCACTAGCACATGAAACATCACTGAAAAGCTAATTAGCATACAAAATGTTACCTCTGCCACATATACCTCATGGGAACCAC
Organism: Rhinophrynus dorsalis; assembly: GCA_037306005.1. Classification (NCBI taxonomy): domain Eukaryota; kingdom Metazoa; phylum Chordata; class Amphibia; order Anura; family Rhinophrynidae; genus Rhinophrynus; species Rhinophrynus dorsalis. The sequence continues at coordinate 119,761,001 of CM074722.1, forward strand.
AATTAGCAAATACATACATAGCATTTGGTACCAAGTTCCCGTTACAAGTGCTCATGGATCTTAGATAAGAAATATAGCCGCAGGGGACGAGCAAAAGTTCCCCAAATTTGCACTTATTTCAATAGACATTTTAACCCTTTGAATGATAGAGAGGTCCTCAAAACATTGCTTTGCAATGGGTTAAAGGAGAACTCTCACCTCATAAGGCTGTCCTTAACAGAATAAAAGGCCAAGAACCAAAAAGGTTTGAGGTTTTTAAAGTAGGAAATGGGCAGACTAGATGGACTGAATGGTTTTTATCTGCCGTCAAATTCTATATTTCTATGTTTCATTTAAATTTCTTCTTATTCTAATCTTACTTCTTTATAAATGTTAAATCAAGTATTTCTTTCTTTTTATTTTTTTAAAAACAATGTTTTCACAGAGATTTCGTCATTTTAATTCTGTTGCTTGACATCACTTCAGTACAGACTGCAGAACCGCTCTGTACCACAGCCTGTCAATCTCGGCCTCTTCCCCTCCCTGAAGATTTATATTCTAAACTCTATACACCCTGAATTTTTGGGGATCCTATACATTTGACAATTAGGATGACCTGGGATAGACATAAGGCAGTTCTGACGAATACTTAATGAAAACATTTAAAATAGTAAAGTGGACAATCTAGGCACATTAATTGGTTCTGCCGTGAAATTCTATGCAGGCACGTGCACACATAGACACCAAGGGGAGCTAGTTTGTCCAAAGTGCCCTTGTGCCCTTTTAACAAAAAAAAAATAAAAAAAATAATTATGAGAAGTGCCCTTTTTTCATTTGAGCCCCTGCCCCCCAAAATGTCTGTGCACGTCCCTGATTCTATGAGAAGTGAGAGGGAAAACGGCTTTTCTCATTTTGCTGAAAAACAGCATATGCACTAGATAGATAGATAGAGATAGATAGATAGATAGATAGATAGACAGATAGATACATTTTCTTCCTGACAAGGTACCCACATACTCTTTTGTTACCCCTCTGGCACTCAAAGGGTTAATTTCATCATGCCATCAATCAAAAGTTCGGGGCAATATATATGCTGTGTTTAAGTGCAATTTTTTTTAAGTGGTTTTAAAGGGGCCCCTATGTATCGGGAAAAAATATTTGCTATTTATGTCATATTTTTATTGATATATTCTTGTGTTTGGATATTTGGTAAATAGATTTTTGCCTGCTCCTTATTTTTTTTTTTTTTGGTCCATGTGAGAATATTTGTCATTCAGATATATACTATACTAGCAATATTGACACAGCTTTGCCCGTGTGGTTAATAAAACAAATTTAAAAACAAAATTTTGATGCAGTTATATAATATATAATAAGCATCATTTATAATAATTCGCTAAGATGTTTGTCAGAAGCCATCATGCGCAGTAGAGACTGCCTGAACGCACAGACCGCAGGGAGTTCTGTGCTGGGAGCATTCTGTGCTTTCGGGCAGTCTCTACAGTGCATAAGGACGCAGAGCAGGACCGGCCTTGCGTACCGCTCTGGCACTCAAAGGGTTAACATCACCAGGACATTGCCCCTTGTACACGGGCATTTACACTACTATTTTATAAAGGAATTGTGTTATGAAGACAGACACTATAGAAGACATTGTAAACAGGAGTAGTTATTATGTGTGTTATCCTCCACACTGCAACCCAATGTACTGGATACGTGTCTGGCACTAACAGGGTTAAGGTCCCCGCTTATGTATAGGTGAGCTAATTAGAAACTCAGCTGTGTCCAAAGCAGCAGGATGTGATGAGCGCAAGGAAAATTGCTTCCCCCATCCTGCTGAAAAACAGCACATGCACAATTCTATTTCACATGTTCCGTCGATGCATGACAACCTTAAATATATATTTCACCATACCTTTGCATGTGGTAACAAGTTGCATTTTAACATGAACATTTATTTAACCTTTTGATTACTACAGAGGTCTGAAAAGCATTGCAAAGTTATTTGTTTGGAGGGAGACATCTCTATCATTCAAGGGCTTAAAATAAATTATAAATTAGCATCCATTGCCCATGCTGTTAATTTCCTCTTTAGTTTGTTTAACCCTATTTCTTCTGTAGTACAGATACGGATGGAAAAAGGTTAAGATCAGTGAGCGTAATAAAATACATAACTCTGCAGAGCAGAAACATCCCATTGTTTCTCCCTATGGAGAGCTCCATTACAGGATTGTTTATTTTCCAGACCTGCAGACAGTGTTGGGGTCAACAGGTTAAAAGACAGAATGCTGCTGGTTTCAGCTCCCTATAGCCTCCTAGAGCTGCACTTACTGTGCTGACAGTAATAGGATGGGAGGAGAGGAGCGCGTTCTTACTGAACGTTCAGAAAATTCATATTAATCCTCCGAGTGCCAGAGGAGTATCTATTGCATTACATAGCATTTCAGTGGTCTCTCCTCTTGTATTCAGGGGGTTAAATGACTGTAACTGACATCTGCAGAACCTAATACATTTGGTACTTGCCACTGTGCCAATGCGTTGGACAGCTGGGAAGTCTCCACTGGATGTGGGCAGTTTCTATTGAAACTCTACCCAATTCTGTTCTTTTTCATTCTTTCCTCCTATTCCCCGTGGCTTCTCCTCCTTCCTTAGTTTACATTTTTTTCTAGCCCATTTAGATTTGCCCCTACTCACAGTTAAGCCCCGCCCCCTTTTTGACACGAATCGCATCATTTCCTCACCACCACCATCGGAATCACAGGACTACCCTCCAAGAGCAAAGAAGAAAGTTCCCAGGTATGGATACCTCTCTGCCACTCAAAGGGTTAACTACTTCAGTGCCAGAGGGGTAGGTAATGCATTGCAAAGTGATACCCCTTTAGCACCCAAAGGGTTAATAAATCTGACCCGAGCCATATAAGAAATGTATTTACTTGGGCCTAAAAGTTAAAAAAAAAAAAAAAAAAGTTTATTTTACATCCATTTTCAGTTTAAGTTCAAGAGAGTACACCAGAGTAGATACCACTCTGGCACTCTACAGATTACCAATGAACAAATAACATGAGACATAGAAAACGCCAGATGCGTTTCACACTGCATGAACTTGATTCACTGAACTAAAACATAATAATGACAAAATTAGCAATGCCCGTAATATATTCAGTGGCTATGGCAATGAACAGATCTATTGTGTCAAACTTTTGTGAGCAAAGATCTGAGCTTCTTTTGAGAGATAAATATGCCTGAGCTTTTCAAAAGGAAAGGAAAATGGGTACAGGATGAACCTGTTATGTGTTTTGCCCTTATACCTGGTAACTCAGGGCTCAGTGTGAGTCAGGGTTCAACAGTGTGGGTTTGGTCATATGTGGAGAATTTGTCCCCCTCCCATCTTGTCAAGACAGAATTGAATAAGTAGGAAGTGATGGTACAGGAAGGTTCAGTTGGTGCAAGAAAGCAGACTTAATTCTCAGCTGAAAGGACAACTATCATGCAAATAGCACCCTATCATCAGATCTTCTCCCCTGGAGACCTGCTGATAAAACCGGCTTACATTGCAAGCAGAAAATGGGTCTGAAAAGAGACCTCTGGGGCTCTGTCTTTGGTCTCATGATAAAAGACACCTGCAAGAGTGAAGCCTAACAGTTTGGTCCCTCTGGCCTGTATGTTACATAGTACCCATAGACAATCTATGTCTAGCATGAAAGCCCAACATGAAGGGTCTGTAGAGGCTACACATGTAACCTGCAAAGTCTGTGGCTTACAGCTGTATCTGCTGGTATTTTCGATAACACGATACATTAGTGGTTTCAAATGAAGTTTTGAAATATGCAAACTCAAATTCAAGATGGCAGGTCCACTTTAAAATAGATCTCTTATTGTATTTATTGCTCATATATCAACAACAAACAGTTAAAATCTTGAGGAAAACTCAACTGGTGTAATAAGTCTGGAATCAGTCAGCTATGCTGCATACAGAGTGACTACATTCAAGCCCTGTGTCCACTTGAGGGATCAGTTTACTAACACAACTCTCAAAAGCTGTGCTAGTATATACACAGAAACATGAAGGCATGGGGATGCTTAGCTTTTCTGTTAGAAACATCCAAAGCAGCAGATATTACCGATGACAGACACCCAATAAACAAATATGTCCTTAAGTCTTTTGATCTACCTTTATAATACAATAATATTCCTAAATACAATAAACAAAACTACGGTATGTCTATTGTCACTGCCTTATCATTGAGAAGTTATACTCTGACTCTTAAATTATTGTTGGTTACACTTTGTATAAACCCTTTCCTATAACAGCTAGAAACAACATTACAGTAGCTAAAACTGCAGAATAATTGTTAATATGGCCCTATTCACAAAAGTTAACAATGTTGCATTCAGCTATATATCAACACTTGGAATACATCTCCAAATCGTCTTTGTCCATGAACTAGGCTGTTCCTGTCATTTTCAAAGTTTTTTTCACACTGCACCAACATTATGGACCTCTTATCTTTCTATGCCAATTTTGTCACAGTTCCCCAGAGATATTCAGGAGTCAGTACTGTATAGTAAAATGCAATTTATTAAAATATAAGTAAGGTAATACACAACAGTAATATAGAAAGAACAAGCAGAGGGTCCTAAGCCAGCAAGCACTGCTATCAGAAATAGTAGGCTGCCCAGACTGGTCACACTGCTGGAGACTAGGCCTCAGCCACTGTTAGTCTCTGCTGGAACCAGGAGCAGGAACAGGAACACAGGATCAGTCAGCAATGTAGCAGAAGATACCTGACTCTCGCCTGCAGTCAATATGGAGAAAGCGGAAGCTAGACCCACGCCTGCAGTCAGTAAATAGCTAGTCTACTACAGCCCCAGGTCCGCACCAGATTGGGTGTCTGCTAGGTACAGGGGACAAACAAGAGAATAGTCAGACAGAGCCACAGGTCAGCACCAGAGAGGGTAGTCGGACAAACCAGGTCATACACAGTTCAGACAGTCAGCAAGAGCCACAGGTCTGCACCAAATTGGGTGTCCACTATAAGGATAAGGCAGAAAAATAGTCAGACAGAGTCACAGGTGAGCACCAGATTGGATGGTCAGACAAGCCAGGTCATACACAGAGCCAAAGGACACAGAACTGCTTTGTACAACAATGCAAGGGCAACTGAGTCAGGACTCAGACTGCCCTTTAAACTCCTCCTCAGGAAGTAAGTAGGAGGAGCAGGCTCAGAGGTAGGAAGAAGGTAGGAGGAGACTACAGGAAGCATGGCATAAATCAGAGGCCTGCTACACTCTGAAGCCTCCCGCCTGCAGATGATGCATCTTGCTCTGATGCGTCCAACCGCTGCCATCTTCCTGCATCATCCATGCGGCATGAACGGCTGCTGAAACCAAGGTAAGCTGTGACACAATTTATTCTATATCTCTTAATGGATGCCGTAAATAAACCTACTTGACAAATTCAACATATTTTGTATCTCTGGGGCAGCTGTATGTCTGAGCAATACTGCACTTTGCCCTTTCTAATGTGAAGAGCTATGCTGCTGACCCATACATATGTATAGGTAAACCTATCTTACATTTTAGATGGAACCTGTTGTGCAGCTGGACCATGAGGCACTTAACATTATCACCAGCCCTGATGTCCTGGAGACTGTAATCTCACTCCAGCCAAGTCTTTTGCTCCTTTTGTATAAAATTGTTTATATTACTGTCCCAATTTGTTATATGTGCTATCACAAACTGGATACTCTGGATCAGGCAGGAACCAGAAACAGATGGCCGCCACTTGCCAGTAGACCAGAGAGGAAAGTGAATTTAGCTCGTGCAATGGCTGGGATGAGGATCGTCAACCAACTCCCCTCCAGGAATCCCCTCTAGAAATATAGCCAAATCTTGTATTGTGGAGGGTAAAACAGAATAGCCTTTACTGATGAAACACACTGCTTATATACACTTCCTTACACACTTATCAAGATAAGCATCCAAATTAGGGCTTGGAACAGTGGTGTACCAGTTAACCAATCAGGGTAGGTTATTTACTGTCCACTCAGAATGCCTCTTTTCAAGCCATGCTGATGAAGGAAGCACAACAGGAATCAATCAGCATTCCAATTGTTCCTTTGTTGTTTCAGCAAAGCTGTTAGCTGAGCATACCAGGAAACAGAGAAAATACACAAGCTTTAACAAAAGGGACACAAACATGAAGTATACTGTAAGGAGAAAACTGTCAGCAAGCAGCAGTGTGCTGAACTTAACCTTTATTTTCTCTGCATTCTGGTTCCACACTGCCAAATCCATTTACACAATTTACAGTGAAATACCACACACACACTATAACAATATTCTACATAATATACAAACAATTAGCAATATTTCAAATATTCTAACCCTGGAGATGAATGTCACCACACTGCTCTGTGCTGTTTCCCCCGCACATGCCCTAAATCACTCCATCTGGTCAGATCTATGTACACAAAATGCACAGCAACATACAGTACAGAGATATATAACACAGGGAAACACTCAACATCCACCACATTATGACCCAGGGGATACTTAAAACAGAAAACAACAACTTTCAGCAGTAGGGGATACAAGGGGCTCACATCATGTTTCTCCAAATGCAGCAAGAGCAGTTGTCACACCAATAACAAAGTATAATAAATATAATATGAGAATAGATTGTAAGATATTCTATGCCTCATCTTCGTAGGTAAATCAACAGGATAAGAGCTGGATGTTCTCTTTGAACAAATGCTAATGAACATAATAGGAAATCTTTGGCACACAACAGGTGACCATTATTTTGGCTTTTAAATACACTCTGAGGAGTCAGATCCACAGGAACATTGAACTCGGATCATCTCCCCACTGTGCATGGATGCAGAATATCGGAGACGTCACTAAAAGAAACACATGAGGACAACCCCCATTATTCAATATAGAGTTAACCTCTTTTGCTCTTACGTGTGTATTTCTTCCAGAAAAAAATCAAATTGGCAGTGATTAGGAGAAACATTTTTATTTGTACATTTTTTGCATAAAAATAATGTAAAGTAAATTTAAGTGATAATGTTGGAGTAATTCTGTAGCAAACCAACTGCAGGACAAATAAATATTCCCCAAATATCAACTGATTTAAGTAGGGGTTTTAACCCACTGAATCCCAGCTCTTTAACTGTCAGAAGGTTAAAAAGCCTCATTTAAAGTGGAAGTGTCACCTACGGACAACATCCCCATAATAGTTAGATTATATATCACAAACAATGAAAAGGTATTTATTTTTTTATTTCAAGCTTTGATGTTGTACAAACTTAACTTATAAAGTCTGGGCAGCAGCTTCTTCCGCATAGACTGCAGCCCGACGCTCTGCCTCTGCTCTCCTCTCTGCTCTGATGACGGCGGCTTCTGTCTGTAAGCAGGAGTGCTCTCATTGGCTAGATATCGATCTCTGCCAATGAGATCGCTCCAGCTTACAGAAAGAAGCTGCCGTCATCGGAGCAGGGAGGAGAGCAGAGGCAGAGAGTCCGGCTGTACACGGAAGTAGCTGAAGCCCAGACTTTATAAGTTAAGTTTATACAACAGCAAGCTTGAAATAAAAAAACAAATACCTTTTCATTGTTTGTGATATATAATCTAACTATTATGGGGATGTTGTCCGTAGGTGACACTTCTACTTTAAGGAGAATTCTTTTTGTCCTTTATGGTGCAGAAGGTTTGTTCAGGAATCAATCAACTTTTTCTTAGTATATCCACCCTACTGTCTGTCTATAGGCTGCGTTCAAAGCAAAGGCAGGATCAGTCTATCTGCAGCAATAGCATATGTGCAGTGCATTATGGGTCTTGGATTCCATTCTGCAGTGGGATGCAATATTTGAACTTCCTGTGGGAGTTGTGTGTCAGGCACATGATGTCACAAGGCCTTAAGCACCTCTCTGTGTGAATAGCCTATGGTTAATGGTAACATTAATTAACTGAACTAGCAAGCAGATCTTTTGTGACCTTATGATTGGGCACAGTGGGTATACACACATAGTTATTGGTCATTGGGGAATTAGCACTACATTACTGTCTGTGGTGATTCAGTGTGGTTGTAGGCAATGCATTTGAGACCTCTATAGTTTTCAAGGGGTCAAATGCCCCATTTAAATCAATGGGCATTTATATTTGTCCCCATAGTGTCGCTCATTTGCCTCAGACTCGCTCCACTATGCTTTTATACATAAGGTCCTCTATCCTTACTTCTAAAGAAACATTAAGGAGAACAGCAGGAAATCCGTATAACTTATTCAGACAAATGGTACACTGTAGTGTCGTTCTGCATGATATTTTATTTTAATACACTTAAATGTAATTTATTGTAAGGTGATATTGGTTTTATAATGGGAAATATTTAAAAAAACAAACAAAAAAAAACAAAACTGAAATGCAGAATGTTACTTGCATATGGATTCAGCCCCACAAATTAATATTAGTAGAACCCCTTTTCATTGCAACAGCAGTTTTGAGTCTTTTGAGATATGTTAAAACTTTGCACACAGTGCCCGAGAGATTTGGTCTTTTCTTCTTGGTTGATTTGCTCCAGGTTGTTCAGGTTGGTTGTACGTCACTTGACTGAAATTTTCAAATAGTAACAGATTCTCAGTAGGATTGATATCAGGAATTTGACTAAGCCACTCTAGGGAATTTATCTTTTTGTTCTTGAGCCACTCCAATGTTGTTTTGGCCTTGTTTTTGGTATCATTGTGGACTGAAAGGTGGATTTCCTCCAAAAGTTCAGTTTTTTTAGTGGTCCAAAGAAGGTTCTCTTGCCATATTTCCCTGTATTCTGCTCCATTCATTCTTTCATCCATTTTAATAAGATTTCCAGTTCCTTATAATGAAAACAGTGCCAATATCCTGTGGGAAGCTAGAAGCCACATTAAGCATGTCGTCATGATGACAAGGGAGACATGAGAATCACGCCCTGCATAATAGTGCGAGATTCTCATGTTGCGTCTTTAAACAGTGTTTTAAGCCAAGCCGCAGCAGCCAGGTTATTACAAGCATACCTAAATATAGATGTGTGACTCTGTTTGTCTCATTAACCCTTTGAGTGCCAGAGAGGTATGCAACGCATTGCAGAGCAATGCTTTGGGTACCTCTCTGGCACTCAAAGGGTTAAGCAAAACTACAGCTGCCCAATTAAACAAATGCATATTTTGGCACAGAAAGGGTTAATATTATTTTTTTATTTATGGTATGTTAATAAAATCAAGTGCAATGTGTGAACACCACCCCATATATACACATGTATCAAAGCTGGAAGCTAAGACAGAAAACCAGACCTGTGCTTCTCCATACAAGCTTACCCAAATGTGAACCCTGTAAAAAGCATATATCATATCAATGTGGTAATGCATTTTCAAAAAATGAGGGTTTTTAAAGCTTGCTTACCTCACCAAGGTACCCCATTTCAAGCGATTCATATATAATAAACATTGCCATTCCAATATAAATGTAAAATTGCCCCTGATGAATTCTTATAAGGAAACGTGTAGGGTTTAAAAGCACCTGGTTAAAAACATAAAAAACGAGGGTCATGTCTGGACTTCCAAGATAGGGGACGTGTAGCTTCAGAGCTCCTGAACCCCTCTACCTGTAATAGCTCTTTCATAACTGTTTCGGCATATTAGTGGCTTCTGGACCTACTACCTTTGCACCTTAGGAACCCTTTATGACCGGGAAGAGGAAAAAATCAAATCCTATTGGTGCATATTTTGAGCCTAAACCCATGCTGCAGAAAATGGGCAGAAGCTCTCCACCGGACAGCTAGGATCCGTATGATATGGATGTGGCTGCTGGCTTCGAATCCCCGACACATTCTGTGGGTTCTGAATGGTGGGGCAATCTCCCCACTAAAGAAGACATGGAGAAACTTATGATTTCAGTACAAGACTCGATTAAAAGTGACATTGCGGATCTCCGCACTGATCTCGGCATTCCTTGGAATGCAGGTTGGGGACTTGAAGGAAGCACAGGAAGCTATTTGTACTACGCAGGATTGTATACAACAACACCTTAATTACCAAGAGGATACTATTAACTTTTTCGCTCCCAGCTTGATGACTTAGAGAATCGCAGCCGACGATCAAACATTAGTGTACGTGGCCTGCCAGAATCTATTCCACCCTCCACTCTGGCCAGAACTCTACAGGAGGTCTTTGGCAAGATCATAGATGTCCCTGAATCAACCATATGACTTGAGTGAGCTCATTGTACCCTCCGCCCTAGAAGTCAGGCAGACGAATGCCCTAGGGATGTGGTGTGCTGCCTTCACTCCTTCGCCCAAAAAGAACTTATAATGCAAAAGGCAAGAGAATTGGGTACTATTCCAGTTGGAGAAGCTCAGATCACCTTATTTCAAGGCCTCTCTCCACATATTCTACAACAACGTCACCAGCTTAAGCTCCTAGCTGATGAGCTGTGGAATCGCCACATTCCATACCGATGGGGCTTTCCTTTTGCGATAACAATAACACTTGAAGGCCGTACCCACACGATAAGGAAAGCAGAGGACGTACAACATTTCTGCAAACTACTGAACTTCTCTCCAATTCCTGACCTTCGGGACTTATCGAATGCTCATCTTCCCCGGTTTGCTTCCTTACCTCAGAGGGACCATTGGATTCCTGTTCAAAGGAAGAGGAAGAAGGTGTCCACCGACACCCCCGTGGCTATGGTTGATCCCTGATCTTCTAAAGGACTCTATTGCTTCTCTGCTTGGTATTGACCATTTCTTATGTGCTTTTCTTCGACACTTGCCTTGCTATACACGGACTGGTGCTCTAGCTCATATTTACAAGGTTGTATCTGTCTTCCTTACATATTACCAGTTTATTTGTTTAACATTACTACTGTTTTTTTTTTAATGTTTGATGGGTCTGGTTTGTGTAATGTCTATTGCACTTCCTACACCTACTGATTGTTGACATTATTTGCAGCCGTGGTATTGGTGGCCCGTGGCTCCCATTATTGGGGGTTCTAATGCCGTGTCCCGCACTTTCAGAGGCTACTCACTACTTATTTCTACCTGAACCATAATTTCTGTGGTGTATGTGTAAGTCTTATACTCCCTATGTTACAGATTACTTAGGCCACTGGGATGCATGGGTAATGCCTGTGGTCTTGCGGGGGTCTTGGTTGGTGCTTTGGGCTACTCCTGCTTTGGCTGCCGGCAGTGCCGCCCCGATCCCTACAGACCATCTAGGGTCTTTTTCTTTTGGACTACGTTATTACTTGATCTAGTGGTCTTTATTCCCTTCCTCTAATGCCCGTTTCTTTGCCGTCCCTTCTCAGCATGTCCCGTTGGGTAGTTACATAGCCTTACCTCGTCTCCATTCAGCCCATTTCGTCAATACTTTGGGAGGGTTCTAGGTAATTATGCCAGGCCCCTATTGTTTATTGAAGATAGTTGGGCTCAGTTCTCATACTTGTTATGATCTTGGTTTCCATCCCCCCCAGTGTACTGCCAATATATTGCACTTTACTTACTGTATGTATTGTTGTATATCTGCGCAGTTTGGAATTTTTGGTCGATGACCTCTGATCTCTCACAGGTGTGGTCTTTCAGACCTGGTACTGCTATTTCTCTTTCGCTTTTACATCTTTTCTTTCTCTTTTCTGCACTTTCCCTGTCTCCTATTTTCTCAGCTCTCCCCTCCTTCTCTGGGCAACTAGTGGATTATTATGCACTTCTCAGGGTTGACTGGTGGCCAGAGCTATTGCATTTTTTCTCCTGCCATGGCTTTTAAATTCAAGACTACAAAAAAGCACACAAGGAGGCGCTCCTAGTGGTGTAGTATGTTAGAATGTCTTTCAATTGATACAAGATGTTGATATATATACTCACAAATGGTAGAGCTTGGTGTGGAACTTATGTGTCCACCAAGTAAACAAGCTGCAGGGATCTCAAAACCGTCCCAATGGTTCTCACTGATGGTAAATAGCTCTATCACGGGCCACACCTCTCAAACATCCAGATGAGGAAGCACATAGAAGAAAAGAAAAAGAAGAGAGGGCGCCCAATAGTGCCTGTAATCTCTAAATATCACTTGTAAGTGAAAAAAAGAAATATACTCACAAAGGTGAAGGCTGATAATTGACTAATGTCAAAATCAGCTAAGGATGCATGTGGGGAATATAGGTCTGTCCCCACTCAGTCACCTCCAGTCCCAGGAGAACTGCTACTTCCAGAGGATTAGTTTAAAGGAAGGAAAAGACAGCTGCTGGATATCTCTCAAGTATATAAATTTATTACATTTAAAATAAAATAAAATTAAAGACCAATTGTACAAGCAATAATGTCATTATGACATCATTGCTTGTACAATTGGTCTTTAATTTTATTTTATTTTAAATGTAAATAATAATATCTTTATGGTAAGACTAACCTATTTATAAACAGTTTTAGCTTGCATTGAGAGGCCCAAGAGGACAGTAGCTCCATTAGTCCCCCTTATAGGTCTTTTCCACCTACCTCTAACAACTATTCACTTGGGATTCACTTGGGTTCTTATTTTGGATTTATATGTTTATGTTATGGTGTCCAAGTTCTGTGCGGATCTTGTCTTCTTTGCCAAAGCTGGAAGCACTGGGAGCTAAGAACACATGTACTGGAACAAAAGAACAATCAGGTGCTGCAAAAAATACACACTGGTCCCACAGTATCCGGCACTAGGATAAGAGACCTGGTCCACAGTGGAGCGTGCTAATCAAAAGTTCCCTCCAACCTTCATGCTACAGCAATATACGAACAAAGCTAGGAACACACGAGCAGTGTCCAGAACTGGCCGAAGAGTTCTGAATCATGGGGCAAATGTTCAGATGTGCCATCACAGCTACACCATGCTAGCTTCTAATGCCAGTGGATGCACTTATAGGTATGCATTATGTCATATATGCACTGAAGTGCATGGTCACACTCTGCCTTTGTAGGAATTTAATGCCAGGAAGCCCCATACTCCTGCCCCATAACATGCACAAGGTACTTCTGTATAGATATATGTTTTAGCATGCATTCCTACATATTGTGTGTACGTATTTAGGTATATGTATTTATGTATATGTATGTGTCCATATGTATGTGTTTATATGTATATGTGTATATGCTATATACATGTATATTTGTGTGTGTGTATATAGATATATTGCATGGGTATGTGTATGTGTGTGCATATACACGTGTGTGTATGTGTATATGCATATATGTGTATGTATATGTATGTATGTGTGTGTGCGTGTATGTGCATATATATATATATATATATATATATATATATATATATATATATATGTGTGTATGTATGTTATATCTACCTATATGGGCACGAGTTGTATATAGGCCTGCATGCCCATACTGGATTGTTGGCATTGTAGCATTCTTAATATGTGCAATCTTTTTTTTAACTCCCTCCCCTCCCATACCGTCTCCTGTATTTTTCTTCTCTTTCTCCCCCACCCCCACACTCTGCCTTGCACAGGGTATTTACGACCCTCTGCAAGAAGAGTGTGGATTTTCTCTTGGTCCCTGTCTTATCAGCAGTCCCGATGTGTTAACCCCAGCGAACAAGGCAGCTTAATTCAATGTATTAACTGTATTAACTGTGAATTCTGTGTCCTTGTGCTCAGAAATGCTTTAGACTTGAGAAAGGGCGTTTATCCCGAAAGCTTGTCAATCCATAATTCTGTTACTCCAATAAAAAAGGTATTACAAGATATTAATTTTGTTTGTTATTTTACACACACACATATATATATATATATATATATATATATATATATATATATATATATATATATATATATATATAAAGAATAAGCCTCATTGCATAATATATGGTTTGTCACACAAAGAACATAATTTATGTCTCTTCAGAAAACACACACACATTGCACAGAATGCCTCATTACATAATTTATGCCTCATTAGGAGACACAACTCCCATTGGGTGATTCAATGGGGATGTTACTGCTCCCATAGGGTGATTCAATGGGGGCATGTTTATCATACAGGGAGATGGCCCGCCCCCTCCAGCCCGCCCACCACTATCCAACTGACAAAAAAAATATAACTGCCACTCTCTCCTGAAGTAGGGGATATCAATAACTTCTCCCAGTCCACACACACTCTCACTCAGGATCATGACCCCACAAACACACTGTTTCAACTCCCACAGATAACAGTAACCCTGCATACACTCTGTTTCAGTACGAGGGTGTAATGATTCCATAAAATACAAACACTCAGGGATAAACTTAATAGCAACGCTTTTATTTAACTCTTTTCATCTCTTCAGTCAACCTCACTAACTGTCTGTTTTCAACTGTCACTCCTCCACTTCCTGCTTCCCGCCCTTTCTCCTTAAAGGGAGAGAGATGATTTGCTGTATGTTACAGAGGGCAAGCCTCAAACACCACTTTCTATTTGTTCCCTCAGCATACTGCTACGTTGCCTCAACTGAAGAGCTACCACGTGTTATATTGCTATGTTACCTCAGCTTAATTAAGGAGGAGTTACTGCTCCCATTGGGTGATTCAGTGGGGGAGTGATTTAAATCATGCAGGGAGTTGGCCTGCCCCCACTATCCAGCCCGCTCATCACTATCCAAGTCAATGAAAAATCAAAATGGCTGCCACTCGCTCTTACACCACAGACACAAACACATCAGACACAAACACACACACTCACACACACTATCTCACACACTCATTCACACTCTAACTCACACTCTCACTGAATCATACACAATCAGTCATACACACTCAATCACACACACTCACACTCTTACTCACACTCACTCACAGTCTCACACTCTCTCACTCACACACACTCAATCACACACACACTCTCACTCACACTCTCACTCACATTCATACACACTCTCACTCACACACTCTCTCACTCAATCACACACACACACTCAATCACACTCTCACTCACACACTCACTAAATCACACACTCACTCACACTCTCTCACTCACACTCATACACTCTCTCTCACACCCTCTCTCACACTCAGTCACACTCTCACTCACACATGCTCACACTCTCTCTCACACACAATCACACACACTCACACTCTCTCACTTACACTCAATCACAAACTCTCACTCTATCACACACACTCTCTCACTCAAACTCAATCACACACACTCAATCACACTCTCTCACACACTCTCTGCATCCGTGTGTGTGTGCATTAATTCCCTATACAGCCTGAGGGGCAGCGCCATCCCACATTGCTAGTAATATATATATATATATATATATATATATATATATATATATATATATATATATATATATATATATATACACACTAGTATGAAAGCCAGTACACACGGGCTAAAGTGCCACCCAGCGGACTCAGCTGCTGCAGCGGAGCCGGGAGCAGACACAGGCGGTGGGCCATTTGGAGCGCCCCACTCCAGATCAGCACGTTCGGCCAGTCTCTACTGCTAATGGTTACGCACACAGGGAGCTTCGTAGCCTAGCATTTTATATTATTGTAGCTATATATATATATATATATATATATATATATATCAGGGCTCAAAATTTCAAGTCCTGAGGTACTAGCCAGGCCTGAAAAGTTACTCGCCACCATTTTCCATGCCTAGCCCCACCCATATCCCCGCTTTTAACCCCACACATATCACCACCTTTAACCCCACCCACCTCAAGTATGGACCCCCTAATAGCTCATAAAGAGGGACACAGGAGGTATGGAACCCTAATATTTCCTAAAGAGGGACACAGGAGGTATAGCCCCCTAATATCTCCTAAAGAGGGACACTTGGGAGGTATGGACACCTAATATCTCCTAAAGAGAGGACACATGGGAGGTATGGACCCCTAATATCTTCTATAAAGAGGGACACTTGTGAGGAATGGACCCCTAATATCTCCTATAAAGAGGAACACTGGACCCCTAATATCTCCTAAAGAGGGACACGTGGGAGGTATAGCCCCCTAATATCTCCTAAAGAGGGACACTTGGGAGGTACAGACCCCTAATATATCCTAAAGAGGGACACTTCGGTGATATGGCAACATAGGGAACAAATGAAAATTCTCATTGA
Source organism: Rhinophrynus dorsalis (assembly GCA_037306005.1). Taxonomy (NCBI): domain Eukaryota; kingdom Metazoa; phylum Chordata; class Amphibia; order Anura; family Rhinophrynidae; genus Rhinophrynus; species Rhinophrynus dorsalis. Next base: position 119,777,103 of record CM074722.1, read on the forward strand.
TTTGAATCGGGCTTTTAATTCCCCGAATGCTAGAGAGGGCTACGAGACATTGCAAAGCAATGTGTTTGTGACCTCTCTAGCATTAAAGGGGTTAAAAAGTCCCCTTTAAAATAGTGGACATGCCTGTAAGAGATGCCCCCCACCAGCTCCACTTTGTCCCACCAGCTCCAACTTGCCCCCTATGAGCTCCACTATGGCCCACCAGCTCCACTTTGCCCCCCATCAACTCCAACTTGCCCCCTCAGCTACACTTTGCCCCCCATCTGCTCCAACTTGCCCCCACCAGCTCCAACTTGCCCCCATCGGCTCCACTTTGCCCCCATCTGCTCCAACTAGCCCCCACCAGCTCCACTATGCCCCCTCAGCTCCAACTTGCCTCCCATCACATACCTGTAGCTCCCGCGCAGTCTTCTCTTCAGTAATGCAGAGCGCACTGGGAGATCATGACTCCCAGCGCACTCTGCATTACAAAAGATCCGACCCAATGAGGGAGCGCAGTAGCAACACAAACCTGACTGTGTTGCAGTTCCCAGCGTGGTGCATGCGGGTGCAGCTCTTCTCCGCTGCACGCCCGTGCCCCCAGTACATGTGCACCCTAGGTCGGCGCCTACCTCGCCTATAGGTGGCGCCAGCCGTCCAGATCTTGCTGAGCGAGGGCGCTGCCCCAGCTCTCTCTCCCCTTGTCCCACCCGCTCATCAAGAGAAAAAAAAGTTAACCCTTTGAAAGACTTGTCCTATCTGCTCTTCCAGTGTGATACTTCATAAGCCTGATAAAATGATTGACAGTACCCGTTGTCTAGTTGGTACTCAGAGATCCATAAGATCCCCACATATCCCTGTAAATTAATCTCAGAGCGCTGCCCTAGCTCTATCTCTTCCCTTCTCTGCGTGGAGCGATGGGGAGGGAGAGAACCAGGGCAGCGCTCCGAGATTAAGTGATTTACAGGGATATGTGGGGATCTTATGGATCTCTGAGTACCAACTAGACAGCAGGTACTTTCAGTCGTTTTATCATGCTTATGAAGTATCACACTGGGGAAGCAGATAAGACAAGACACTCAAAGGGTTAACTTTTTTTTCTCCTATCGAGTGGAGAGGATGGGACAACCGGAAAGAGAGCTGGGGCAGCGCTCACGCTGTGAGGCAAGACCTGAACGGTGCGAATATCCAGGGCTGCACACAACTCGTAAAAAGCTATGGCAGCACAGCAGCGAAGTGATGGGTTCTTAATAAATTACAATGAGGACGAGTGGCAGATTAGATTGCTGGCTTCAATTTCCACTTTGGCGAGGAGAAATTGAGTGAGGGCAAGTGGAAATTTTGAGCCCTATGTATATATTATATTTATTAATGTTTAGTGTTACATTCATAAAAAGAGAGCGCAATTTTAGAGCAAAGATGCATCATAGAGACAAATGAGAAAATCCCATTGTAATTGAGCTTAGTCCGTTACTGGAGCCCTTGTCTGGCCATAAGACTGTTTAGCTCTAAACACCTAAGACTATGGACATTTATTCCTTATGGGGCCCAGTCGTACAACCAAAACCTGTGTTCATAGACTGTGTTTAATGTACTATCAAATAGTCTATGCTTAACGTATTGCTGTGGTCAAGGGCTTACACACTCTCCGACTACCAGTCAGAGGGTTCCGGCACGGTGTGCGATCATCGCCATCGGATCATATTTTCGGTGGCGGGGAGCAAGAGGCGAAAGCTGGGTCACTTGAATCCCTGGAGTAGGCATGCAAATATCTTCCATAGCCTAAGCTGGGGAACCGTAGGCAGCTCAGGGATTGGTGTGAGCAGGTCATTCAAAGTAGTCAAACAAAGACTCCAACCTTGGGCCACTGACTATGTTGTACTGAAGTAAGACCCCCTGCTGTGTGTTAATTAAGCCATTGTATAGTTGTGAACTGTAGTAAGACCCCCTGCAGTGTGGTAATTCATTCAAGCCCCTCAAATCTTTGTGTCCATTGTCTAAGTTCATCAACCCTTTTGTATTTGAAATGTAATCACGTCTGAGTCATTGTATTTGTTAGGCCATCTGCCGTTGGCCTTTTGTCTCCTGTGTTGTGATTGAATTATGTTCCTATTGTTTCTAGTTGGTCCATGTATTCCAATGTATGGTTTCAGTATAACTGTCAGGTGGTGATGTGGACTCCGTCTTCCCCTTCTTGAGTTCTGGAGATCATCCAATTCGAGCTTGCAGCATGCTCAAATCTGCCCGACTACAACTACCTGGGTCCTGCAATATTTTCCCTGTTTACCGTTCAACTGGGAGTCGAAGCCTCACTCTCGACTGCCCGGGGTTCCAGCCTGCGACACTTAACTGCTTGGGAGCCCTGTTGACCCTCCTCGATGTGCACCCTTTGACATAGGGTCGACTATACCGGGGTTCGACGCCTCTTCGAGTTGACCATTTATCTGCTCGACCGGTGCATCCAAAGGTGCCAGTCCGGTGTCGAGAAGGAGAGACCTGGGAATGACAGTGGAAGGTGACGCGGTCCCTTCTTAGCTTCCGTTACACCCATTGATTTAAATTGGTCTTTCAACACCTTGAATACTAGAGGGCTCGCAAATGCATTGTAATTTTGTATGGCCCAGTTGCTGTTCTCTAGAATTGCTCCAGTCTATAGTCCATAGTGCTCAACTCCTCATGGTATGTAGTGTCCTAAATTAGTAATAAGAGGACTACTTATGAACAATCCATACAGCAGGGCTGGTCTAGGCTTCCACTGCTTCAGTGCAGCTCTGGCAAATGGATTTTTCATATGGAGTAGTATTCACATATTCCCCAGGCTCTCTCTCTCCAAAACTCTGTATTCCCCAGATTCGTGTTGTCTCCTACATGCCGGGTAGCAGAAATCATCATCATTGTCTCTCCAGAGATCACAGCACCACCACTGCCCAGCAGGGATCTGTACACTGAGGGCTGTAACAGTATAGTTCTGTTACTCCCTAAGGTGGGACTAGTATTTAGTAAAATATTGGTCTTTTAACATGTTTAAAATTGTTTTAAGTTAGTTGTTCTTTAACTCTTTTAGTATCAAATGTATTTATTACCCCTCTTGAATGCAAAGTGTTAAGACTTTCAGTCTGATTTTAACCCCTTACTGTTAGAGGGGTATCTAATGCATTGCTTTGCAATCAACACACTAAACACCTCTATGGCGCTTAAAATGTTAATAAGGAAGGGAAGGGGCTCACCAACATTATTCATATCTTCCTGGTTGGCAACAGTCGTGTGTGCTGGTGTTAGCACCAGCAAGACATCGTGATAAAAGGGTAGTAGTCACAGGATAGCGCAGTCAATGAGCCCTCTTTGGATGCAAGGTCCCATCACAGCTGCATCCTGTGCACTTCCTGTAGTCATACCCAACAATAACTGGAAGGACACAATTCCAATTCTTGCTCTAGGTTTAGACAATATTCATGTTTCTGAAATTACTGAATCTGCGAGGCTTTTGCACTATTGAAAAATGGAGCAATTCTGGTCCAAACCAAGAGCACCGTAAGGAATAAAGAAAGATTCCAAAAATTCCCATTTATATAAATTAGGATTTTAAGCCCTTGAAAGCACCATTTAAACAGACATTTCTATTTGTTCCCTATGGTGCAGATGGCTTGCCCTCGAATCGCACCACATTTTTTCAAAAAACGTGCTTGTCCTCTCAGTATCACAAGCTGTCAGTGATAAGAACTTTATTTGCTCAGAGACACAGCTTCAGTCTTTCAGGGATAAGGAAAGAGATTGCCTTGTGGAAGGCTGAAGTGGGGCCCTGCATGTAGCTTGCTGTCCTACGTATACATTCTGCCAGCAAGCATCTCCCAGTGGAGGGTGAAGAGGCAGGCGTGTGCACGGTAGGAGCTCCCTAATTAAAAGAGAGCTGATGGTCCCTGCCTGTTCTGTGAGGCGAGAGTTGTGGCCTTCTGGGATCACAGTTACCATAATTAATATGCTCCAATTTGGAGAAATGAGTGTGTTTAAGCAAAGCCTCCAGCGTCTCTCTTGTCAGCCACAGCCTGCTGCAGAAGTGCTGTATGCCGGAGTAAGTAAAGGGCTAGAAAAATACTTCAGGAGGTGGTGTGACTTGTTACAACAGTAGTTGGTTACATTATTGTTGTGGCCATTTCTCCATGACAAAAAGTTCCAACAAACTGATGTGAGGCAGAGGATACTTTGGCTTTCAGCTAGTTTGACACTTTCAGTCCTCAAGCACATTCAATTCATAGTAAATAAATTCAGTGTCAGCCCTCTGGTTCTTGAATTAACCCCTTGGGTGCTAGAGATATCTTAAACATTGGGGATATATCCAGCATTCATTGGGTGTACCAGTGAACATTCAACATTGCCAGATTAAAAAAAATGTCTGACTTCCATTTTATCAACCTGAACTGGGCAATGTCAAGTGGGCAGGCCAGACCTCCATTCACAATCCCATGCTCAAAGACACATACACACCAAGTGTTTATGGTAGAAAAGTCCACAGCCTTTTTGTAATAATAAATACATACGAAACAGAAGTCTATGAATTATACAGATCATTTGCATTCAATGACTATACAAAATGTGACGCCATCTCTCTAATCCACTCTAAACTTGTCCTCATTATCCTGTAGGCATCCTCTTAGATTTATTTTAGAATGGCAAAAACAACCATTTATACACAAATAATCTGTGATTATTACATGGGCATACCGATAATAAATGTCACCTGTGCGACAACCTCAGCCTATTTCCATCAGCTCTGGTAAGTACAAAATGGAACTGCACACCAGTAACTCTGCATTGCAATTTAACAAAAGGCAAATACAATACACATGGATATATAGCAATATATCAGTGTACAGGCATTTCCAAGTACAAAAAGCTGCAGACAAATGGGCAACGGACACGGGGTCAATCCTATAACCAAGCCTAAAACATTGGAGGTCTTTTGGGTTCATTGCCCATTTGTCTGCATCTTTTTGCCTTTTGATATATATCAGTTGCTATGTTGTATGGATGTATGTCTGCATGCATGTATCTTTATTTAGATAGTTCTATACATGTACACTGCTCTATTCAGAATCATTAGTGATAATACTATACAGAAATACAAGACAGGGATCAATGCATCAGGCTACATAGTGGTCAATGCATTATTGGCAGGGAATTTGTATAACCAAGTAACCATACATTGTAAAGGGGACCCTGCTCCAAACAGCTTACAATCTAATTAGTAATAGTGCCAACATACAGAGGCAGTAGGAGGAGGATGATAAGGTACAAGGTGTTTGTATGGAAACTGCTGAGTGATTATGATGTGAATGTAGGTGCACATAAACAGAATGCTGAAACTGACATGCCTTCTTGAGCAGGTGGGTTTTTATGAGATGCTTGAAAATGTGTGAGCAATTCACAGATGGTGATAGGGAGAACATTCCAAAATCAAAGGGCAGTCATTGAAAATGCTGCAGCCGATAGATTACTCAGTATACAGAAATGATGCAAGAGGCTGCAGAGGAAGTTAAAGACTGCTTTTGTGATTTGCCTTTACACTTATCTATTTCTCTATATCCATACTATCAATATCGGCACAAAAAAAAAGACACAATGAGGTGTGCCTAAATAAATAAAGTTTTGTAAAAGAAATGTGTTATGAAGGCAGACACTACAGAAGACATCCTAAACAGGAGTAGCCATCATGTGTCTTATCCACCGCATTGCAACCCAACGTATTGGATAAGCGTCTGGAACTAAAAGAGCTAAAGAATTAAAAGAGGATTTACATTAGGACTATTTTCCTCTGACATCCAGGCAAATCCAGAAAAGAGGCAGTTCTTAATGACTGTGTCTTGGGAAGGGGGTACCAGGAATAAACACTCATAGGACAACGATTTAAAGACCCAGCAAGGCAGGTTAACCTTTCTGTCTAAACTTTAACCCCTTAACGCCATGTGACGTACTATGACCGTCATGGTCCTTGAAATACTGAAGGACCGATGACGGTCATAGTAGGTCACGTACTTTTTACTTACAGTGCTCTACCGGGAGCGCTGTAAGTAAAAATAGGGCCTGAAATTGACCGCTCCAAGACTGGAGTGATCTCTATCAGGCCCAAAAGTGACACGATGATACACGCAACAGGTTATGTGTACCGGAGCGTCGGCGTGCATCAGTGCGGTCCTTATGGGACAGAAACGTCCCAGGACCGCCGGTCGCTAAGGGGTTAAACATTTATCCTTAAAGCTCAATCTTTTTCTTTTTTATCTTTTTAGCACCTACCCCACTGATAGTTCAGATCAATGAGTACATCCAACAGTCCCTGTGATAAGAGTCTGGGGACCATATCACTGGCCATGAACCTTAGACGTAAGTATAAACAATATCCCCTTTACTCATGCCCTATGCTGGCAAAGACCCATAAAACCCACCAAGCTGTGACTAAACCACAACACTAACCTTGTGAAAAAGTGGGGGGAGGTAGCATGGCTGCCTCTTCTGCACTAGCTCCCTAAATAGCCGCCTACTGAACACCCATAATCCCCCCTAAAGACTACCCCCTTGGGAGTGACCCCCTTCCAGACATACTCCCCTCCACTTCCCTACAGCTCCGGGGACATTGATTGTTACATTTTTAATGCTTAACGATTTCAGCCCCATAAAAGGTGTACAATGTATTGCAAAGCACTTGGTTATATAACTCTCCATCAGTGTGTGAGAGTATGTGTGTGTGAGCTGGGCCTTACACACAAAATAAAATGACAAGAAATTTAGAAGCCAACCAACTGCAGTGTGTGGACTCTGGCAAGATTCATTCATAGCAAGACTGTGGTAAGATGGACCCACCACAAAAATCATTTAGCATAAATTGCCAGACTGTGCCACCAATGTATAAAGGTTAAGGTCTCAAAAATAATTTTTATTACAAACAAATGACTCCTTATTAACTAAACTTGTACCTGTCACTATAAAATAAGTTTAGCTAACTTTAAAGAAACTAACAATCTGCTTATATGTTGTGCTAGCTATTACTTTGTAATATAATCAGTTTTGGAGACATTTGCCTTTATTTACTGGTGGCACAGTGTGGCACGCTATGATAATTCGGTTCTGTGCAGGGCTGGTATTACCGCACACTGTGCTATTAATCATTCTAAGCAGAACTCACACACTGGGGACATTTCTAATAACACAGCAAGTGCTAAGTCTGGCCTTGAACATAACTAATTAGCATGCTGTGCAGATAATTAATATAACGTGCCACCAAACTATAAACGTTAATTTCTTGCAATTTTACAGAAAAATGTCTAATACAATGTATGGGCACATGTTAATTCTCTGTAGAACAGACTAAGCTTGTGACAGGCCCACTTTAAGGTGACATGTTTACTTCAACCTTTGCGTGCCAGACGTGTATCCAACTCATTGCTTTGCAATGTGTTGGATCTCTCTGACACTCAAAGGATTAAGAGCCACTTCTTCCTTTAGGTAGCACCCTTTTAGACAGGATAGGTAAACAAAAACAGGCTCTGAAATCAAAGGGTTAAACTATAAGGACTGTATTCAAGAGAAGCAATCCTGGGGAATCCAAGCACTTCAGTGTGAATAATCACCATTGATTTCAATAGGGCTTTTAACCCGTTGAATGCTAAGGAATTGCTTCTCAATGCATTGGAGACCTCTTTAGCACTCAAGGGGTTAACCCTCTGAGTGCCAGAGGGGTACACAACGCATTGCAAACCAATGCACTGCATACCCATCTGGAACGCAAAGGGTTAAAACACAATTAAATTGAATTATATTTTTGGGAATTTATTTGTCCCCTATGGTGAAATTGGTTTGTCTCAGAATTTCTGCGTTTGGCCCTTAAAGTGAACTTCAACACAAATAATACTGTTCTACTTTAGAGGCAAGATAAAGCTGACCAATGAAGCTTCAAAGTGCTACTTTATAATGTGGTATGTGGAATCCAACTCCCAGAATCCCTCACCTGTAATATAAAGAGGTACATTTCCCCACTTATTCACCAGACAAAAGCATTCCTGGATACCAGTGGTAAAAATAGATGCAATTCTCCTCCTCCCTCCAGTCTGAACGTGTCCTCATTGCTTTAATCATTGACCTGGCGACCTTCTTGTTTTGAACTGTTTCCAATTCATTAATGACATGGAACTCCATTGCAGCTATGTTCACGTAATAATGTTATTCCACACTCATTTCACACATCTCAAGCTGCCTGCTACTTTGTAACTGCTGGTACAAGAAATTCATTCAGCAAGATGATGGCTTTTCACAGCCCTAGTAGGAAGGACAACATGTCTCTGCATACAGAGAATCCACTGAGCAGTTTTACTTTATTAGAATATTTTACTTGCTAACCCCTTTGATGCTAATGTGGCCTCTGATGCATTACATTTCAAAGCACTGGAGACCTCTCTAGTATGCAAGGTTTATAAAGCATGTTCAATTACAGTGAGTGTTGTACATGAATTACTTGCTTGCAGGCTTACTCTGGTAACAAAAGCTCTTGACTTATCTAAGGTCATAAGGAGAGGGGACATGCAAATTTCAACAAGGTCTACAAATGTTGTTACATGTAGGCATCATCAAGTTCTTCCTGCACAGATGTGGCTGCTATCTGATCCGTGCCATTAAAAGGAAGTAATAATCGTCATTCTGGGAGGTGCATTCAGCCATGTAGACTGGTGTAGTGTTTGCATTACCTTTCCTATATCCCACTTGCCGAGCAGAAGTGTCTTGTTTAACTTTCTGGATGCTAGCGAGGTCTCCAAAGCCTTTCTTGTCAATGCACTGAAGACCTTGCTGGCATCCAAAGGATTCATCTGTGTAGGGAGTAGGAGCGACCGGCCCTGTCATATTCTTCCCTATATCTGGCTCATTTTCATATATATCTTGCACTGGAAGAGGAGCCATGTCAAGCAACCTCTTCAACAGAGACAAAGAGCCTACTTAAGAAGTGCTACCCTTCTGGTTCACCTTTTTTAAAGTCACCATGGTTTAAACTGATGGCATTATAGAGACCTATGCCAAAATGCCCACCCAAAGAAGCAAATTTGTTTCTGTGAATGCTGATAGTATATACTGGAGTTTAGTGCATGTGGAGAAAAGCCACATTAACATATAAACACACCTTCAGGAATACAAAAGTGGCTCATTAAAGTGATAGTAATACTTGTAATTTAAACCATTTAGTTCTGTAGATATTTACAAAATAAACTAATTTCGCCATTTCCGATCTCCCAAACCTTTATGGTTTGGGAGATATAAGTCTGCATCTGAATGGTCTATAATGTGTGCTTGCAAACCAGGCACACATTGCAGACGGTTCAAATGAAGTATTTCTTTGTAACTACCGCGATCACGGCTCTACTGAAGAGCCGCAGGACGGTCTATGGACTGTGATCTCCGTCTGTAAGTTTTAAAGTTGACGTCACCACAAGGGGAGGGAAGGGGGAACTTTGCAGACTTATATCTCCCAAACCATAAAGGTTTGGGAGATCGGAAATGGCACAATTAGTTTATTTTGTAAATATCCACAGAATTAAATGGTTTGAATTTCAAGTATTACTATCACTTTAAGTCAGATTACAATATGCATATGAGTGAGTGGAGAATAAGACACTGAAGCACCGTAATTCAGATGAAGGCATGGAGAGTAGATGGCAAGATATGCATATTTGAGGTGTGATTACAGAGATAAGATGGCAAAAACAGCGTGGTGTATACCATGAGAAGGATTTGAGTCCAACTCACTAGAATCTCACCAAACTGGACCCTTATCAATGTCTAGTGCTTCTCCCACAGCCTGCAGTGGTCCAGCTCTTGTTGAACTATAATTCTATTCATCCTCAGACGACCAACTGACATTTCAGGATGATGAGAGTTGCAGCTGGAGAAGGTCCAATACGCACAACTGCAGGAAACATTTTTTCATTATTGGGGTGCTAATACTTTGTTCTCCTTAATATGGTGGGGAAAAGAGTACAGGCCAGGTTTCTGGGCAATGGGCATTCCCTTCTCAGTCTGCCCATGCTTTAAACCCTTGGATGCTAGAGACACAGCCTATGAATTACAAAGCAATATGTCTCTAGCATCCATTAACGATATTGAGGTCAATTTATCAATTTACCAGTGCATCCTAAATGGTGTTAGCCAACCGGACCCCCCTTGTCCCCCCTGCAGATGACCATGATAGGAGCTTAAAGGGGAACTCTCACTTCTATTAAACTTGTCTTCTTCTTAATGTTCCCATGGAGTGAAACTGTAATCTGTGTTTTTTTGATGTAGCATTGCTCACCTCAGAGCGGCAAGATTGTCCGGATGGATCGCAGAGAGGGACAATCTTCAGTGAACATAAGGAAAAACCTAAAAAAAACTGTCAAGGTGGGACAGGGTTTTCCTTTTGCTCACAGTAAGAAGATTGTCCCTTGCTGCAAAGTGTCTGGTCAAATGACCATATTCCACATCTGAGGGGAGGTGGCTTAGGCTAGTTAAAAGGGGCAGAAAAGGGTTAATTTATCATTCGGTTACTCTTTAACTACAGCTCTGACAGTATTGAAATAACACTCTGCATGGCCCAAATAACATGAAGATTAATTGGAGCTGCATTTTTTGTGAAACATTACTATCCCTTTAAGCCAGTGATGTCAGTTCTGTACAGGCTGCAGTATACCTCTGTATCACAGTCTGTCAATCTTCCTTTGTTCCCCTCCCCAAGTATTGCCTCCTTCCCACCTCCTCTGATGACGGAGGATTCTAGCATATGACCTGGCTCTCTCTCTTGCAAATGAGCATCCAGGCCATTGTACAGGCACAGACTGAGCGCATTCATGCTCTCAGTCCTTTAAAAAAAGTGTCACTTTGAACTGCTTAGCCTGTACAGAACTGACATCACTGGCTTAACTTTAAAAGCCAATATCTTGGGCAATAAAACATTATTTAAATAAATAAATGTAAAAAAAAACAGATTCACTCCAAGGGAACATTTAAGAAGAAGACAAGTTTAATAGAGGTTAGAGTTCCCCTTTAACATCTGTTCTAGTGCCTGATTATGCTTAGAACTGTTGTCGCACATTCAGTATTTTGACTCTATATGGGGCTTTATAAGTAAATAAATATGAATTGTCACTGCAGTTCACTAGAGATGGAACTTTTATTGAATTGTTGATGTTTATAATCTGAGCTGGTTCTTATAATGTAATTACATGCAATAAATGTTAGATTGTTCCTGCTGCAAGCAAGGAAATTGATAACGTTGAAATGTATGTAAACAAAGCCTTTTAACTATGAATCTATGTCAGTCAATCGATTACATCTGTCACCCACGGAAAGTAAAATCTGATGAGTAAGGACAATAAAACAATTTCTGATCCGATTTGGGATGCATTAGCGAAATTATAGCCGAACTGCAGTTAACTCCACTGATGCCATTGAGGTCACAGATGCAAGGAAGGTGTAATTCATGCAGTTTTAACTCTTTGGATGCTACAGATGCCTCCAATGCATTGCTATCACCTAATGATCAAAAGGGGTTATGAAATGTAAATATCCCATAACGAAGCTCGCGCCAGTACATTATTTTATTATTAATTTTTTTTTAATTCAGAAGTGATTGCTGTTCTATTGTGGTCTACAGGTGGTGCTGTTGTTATCACTATGAAGAGTCATAGTCAATGACTCAAGCGCTCTCAAAGATTAAAAAATTGCCTGTTGTCACAGTTGCCAACTTCTTGATTAAAAAAAATGACTGAGCTGAATAAAAAACAAATCTGTCAGCAGCGGGAGTGTCCTTATTTTACAAAGCAGGAAAAACACTATACAGTGTTAAAAAGAAGTTTGATGCTCCACTAACCACTTAAGAACCATTGGTATTTTATGCATTTAGGACATTTTAAAATTTTTGCTTTTAGGCAACTATCACTTAAAGGGAGAGTAATACTTTGTTTTATCTTGATTTTATTTTGCAGGCATTAAAAAAACATGAAGAACGATATAAGTCTTATCTCTCAAACCTTTATGGTTTGAGAGATATTCACAAGCAAAGTTTCCCCTCCCGCCCCTTTTACTTAGTGTAAGCCATCTCTTCTCAGATGTGGAATGCAGTCTATAGCCCAGACAGATAACAGAAGGGGACAATCTTCTTCCTGTTAGAACAATGAAAGCCCTGCCCCCCTTGACAAGTTTTTCAGGTTTTTCCCTTATCTTAACTGAAGATTGTCTCTCTTTGCAGTCTACCTGGGCACCTCCCTTCTGATCTGGCTGAACAGTGTTACATCAGTATAAGGGGTGGGAGGGGGATACTTTGTCATTGAATTACTCTTGAACTTCAACTCTGACAGAATTGAAATAACACTCTCCAAAGTCCAAATACTATGATGATTAATTAGAGCTGCTTTTATTATGAAACATTACTACCCCTTTTAGCCACGGGTGCATTGTGAGCCCCTGCAGGTCAAAGGGGAACAGAATGGGGGTCTGAAGGTGACCCCCAATCCACTCTCAGAAGACACTAAACTTCATCACAGAGGTAGTTTCCTGTTCTACACATTGAAGGTCCTAATAGACCCTTTTGTATTGGACTTGAAATCTCGACACAACAGGTCTATGTTTTCTGTGCGCACACAACCCAGGAATTTCATACTGACCACAACATGCTTCTGGGTTACGTTCATGGGGAGACTTAGTGAAAGGTGATAACTGTACTATAAGCATCTTTCACTTTATGTTTAGTGGACTCTTGTAAAGAACATATTGGGACAAATTCACTAAGCAGCGATGTAGAGGTGATAAAGTGGAGATGACGTCTCCAGTGTATCACTTCTCCAATTCTTATGTTATTCTATGGAGCCTATGCACAAAGATTTCTTCAGCTTTGGAGATCTTAGTAAATAGACTACATACGTAGAATAACATAGGAACTCGAGAAGTGATCAACTGGAAAACTCATCTTTATCACTGCTTAGTGAATCTCTCCCCTTGTCTTTTTCCAGGATCTTTGTTAACATTTCTAAATATATATCCAATTTATTTTAATTTATTTATTTTGCTGCAAAACATCAAATCATATGGGAAAAATATAATTGTGTCCATTACGACTGCTGTTACTGAGATCTACTGCAAAATGTAATCATTTCCCAGTTATGGAAATACTATTTATGTATAGTTTTTTCAATGCATTTTTAAAGTTTTAGATCCCAATTTACATGGTGTGCATTACAGTGCACAAACTGGAGATTTTGAGAGATTGTTGTGTTGAAATGAGAACATAATGCATTATTACAGTACATGACACTCAAAAGGGTTAAATCATAATCCAAAAACACATTTGAGTTTCCATCACAAGAATGTATTGTTATGAAATCTCCAATAGATGGTACTACACACAGTTTTGGTGAGTCATGCAGAAGAAGGTTTGGAAGCCTTGGGCGTCATGGATGACTTGGATCTCCATTGCTGCATAGGCTTGGATGAGGAGCGCGGAGCCTGAGGGACCATCTGGGTCGCCTGGAGCGAGTCTGCCTGAAAGGGACGAAAAAGCTCATTCCTTTTGACAAGAGTCTTCTTCCTCAGGACCACTGGCAGGTGAGTACTCTTCCCTCCAGTGGCCTTGTTGGTGAGATCCTTGAGCTCAGGCCCAAACAGGGAGGATCCCTGAAAAGGTAAAGACAGGAGAGCCTTCTTGGAGGCCGTGTCAGCAGACCAGATCTTGAGCCAAAGAGCCCTTCTGGATACCACAGACTTGGAAGAAGCCCTGGCTACCATACGCACAGCTTCAAACAGGGCAGCAGAGACATAATGCTGAGCCTCAGCAATGTTAGTGAGAAGTTGCAGCATGTCAGAAGTAGGGGCCCCTGACGGACAACAGAATTGAGCTGTTCAGTCCAAACAGCCACAGCCCTATTTACCCATGCAGCAGCAAAGGCAGGGCGAAGGGCAGAGCCCGCCATCACAAAAATAGCCTTGAGAGAAGTCTCAAGCTTCTTATCAGTCCAGTCTTTGACAGCAGAGGCATAAGCCACTGGCAAGGCAGTAGATTTAGAAAGCCTGGAAACTGGGACATCCACTTTGGGGGGGATGAACCCACTGAGTGAGGGTCGTTTCAGAAAATGGGTAAAGTTTAGCAAACTTCCTAGACACAGATGGTTTCTTGTCTGGAAATTTCCACTCTTCTGACACCAAGCGGTCAAGGGTGGGGTTAAGTGGAAAGCAAGCATGGTGCCTAACAGGCTCCTGAAAAACATCAGAGGGGTCAGAAGACGCTTCCTGCACCAAGGGAATGTTCAGGGTGGACAACACAACCCAGATCAGGCCCTCAGCTGAGGGGATGGGGTCCGCCTCAAAGGGGTCCCCAAAAAACTGAGATGAAGGAACAGCTGAACAGTCATCATCCTCATCAGAGTCCACCAACAACTCCTCTTCAGAGGAGTCAGACACATCAGCTACACCCGGCGGTTTAGGCAGGGAAGATCTGATAGGGGCAGAGGTCTGCCACAAGTGGAAGACCCCTGTAAAGTGGATGGACAGAGTTGTAAGGTGGACTGGAGGTCCCTGGTCGTAGACTTAAACTCTTGCATCCATACTGGCTATAGTGCATGGCTGGAGGTCCCTGCAGGAGATTCAGGGGCAGCAGCTCATGCTGGGCAACTATGACCTGAGAATTCCCTAGGTAACCCTGTATGACATGAGAAGCAATGGGGGACACAGACACCCCAGATTCCGTAGTCTTAAGCCTAGCCCCAGCCTCAAGTGGAATAGACATTCTCACAGAAGTCAGCTGGTCAATAAATACACTGATCACCCAAAAACAATATTTAAAAGTTATAAAATAGCCCAGAAAACATTATAATAAACTTATCCGGTGAAGAAAGGGTTAAACAGCTGAGGAGAGAGGAAGAGTCCAGGCCCTGCGTGAGATACTCGTTCTCAGAAAGGCAATAAATGGCTGCCACGATGAGAGTCAATCAGAAACAAGCGTGCAAAGCAAGCGCTCATGGGATTTGTAGTTTATCTGACAAAAGTACCCCAACAGTGTCCGAAGCCCCCAGCATGTTCAGAACATTGACCAAATGACAGACCAAGGGCAGACAAGAAAAATGAGCGGTCTCTGACCTCTCTGTGATAAGCGGTTGCAGAGATATGTCCCAAATGTACAGTCCCATTGAAGTGAATGGAGCAATGGCGTCTGAGAGGTAAAGCGTGGTCTTAAAAGCACAGAACACAATTTCAACAAAAAAAATAATGAAAGTAAATTTAAAGCTAAAATTATACCAGAACATTTAATTAAAGCATAAAAACACTAAACCCAGTAGAGAAAGTGCTCTGAACCCCCCACAACATGCTCCAAACACCCAGACAGACATACAGGTAGACCCAATGAGTGCTAGGCAGGCACGTGCACACATAGACACCAAGGGGGGCTTGAGCACCTGCCCTTTTTGTCCAAAGTGCCCACATGCCCTTTTAACAAAAAAGATTTCTGTGCCTACAGGCTCCTGGCATGTAAATTATTTTCTTTTTTTAAATATATATTTTGAATAAATAATTATGAGAAGTGTCCTTTTTTTCATTTGAGCCCCTGCCCCCCAAAATGTCTGTGCGCGTCCCTGGTGCTAGAGTATGCAATAGGAACTCAAATGATAAAGACCCCTGTGCGGAGGGGTTCAACGGGACATGTGGACCTCAGCACTCAAAGGGTTGCTCACCTTTTTTGCAGAACTTCTTACTTCAGACTACCATATATCAAGAAGAAGCCTCAGTGGGCATCTCCTGGTGAAAGAACTTGCAGCCAAGATTTCCCCCCAGGGCTTAGGTACACAAATAAGCACCTGGTAAACTGAGCTATCCACATTTGGGTGATGGGAATTGTCAGTGATGGTAATCCGCCTAATGGTGTTATTCCATATCTAGCAGAAAATAATAAAATTCTAAAAGTAAACAGAACTGTTCTCTTGCCTTGTTTCCTGCAACGAGGAACAAAACTTACTGAAGCTAACAGGAAGCTGCAGCTATATATGGTTAGAGGATAGGCTCCACCCCTGCACTCACTTCTCAGAATTGTTCCTGCCTTCTTAAAGGGGCAGAGCGCCTACCCAAAGTTACCAGTAACCTGTATTGGATGACAGAGAAATGTATTTATAAGAGATGTATTATGGGTATTGTTAATATGTATTAAAATGTTAATAATAAGTTCCATGTTAGTTTAATAAATATGTTGTGGCCTTTTCACCATGTCATGCCTCTGTGTGGTTTATTCAACGGGAATTTGGGTTTGGTTACCTAGGAGCTTAACGCTGGCCTAGTCAAGTCTCTGCTAAGGAAAAGACTGGAGGGAGAGGGGACTTATGGAGTTCTCTTCCTGTAATCCCAGGTCATTCAAAGGGTTAATACTTATTAACCTGCAGCAGTTAATACATAAATAAACATTTACCAGTAGCAGCAGCAGCCAGGATACTTCGCAGGGATGCTCTGTGAAAGCTGTGGGTCCTCTCACAGTTAGCTCTCATGGGGGACAGCATGTCCAAGATGCAGCAGCTTGGCAGGGAAGCAAGAGCAGGAGCAGTGCTTCTTCTACCCAGACTTGTAATTCCTTATGCCCAAATATAGATACTAACCTTGCTTTCAGATTCACCAAAGACTTTCTCCCTTTGCTTCTCCTCTTGGCCCCTTGTGGCAGGTGGTGGCAATCAATGGTCTGGGTAGGAGGTGGAACTTAGATATGCTCTCCCCCACAAGAGTCAGTTGCTGCTAGTAAAAGTATATTAATGTACTAACTACTGCCAGTTAATGTATATCAAACATATGAGAGGCCTGAGATTGCATGGAACTCCCCAAGTTCCCTCCATCCACCCTTACCTTAGCAAGGAAAGTGGTACATTTTCCAACTGTTCCTTCTTTTCTGACTAGATATGGTCAGAGAAAGGCTCCTCCCTTAAGAGACTCTTTAAGATTTTATCAATCACCAGTCTTGTGCTAGGTCCTAGCGATTTCAGTGCTGATTCTTGGAATACTTCATGTTGCCCTCTGCTTCACTAAAGATAAATGGCTTATACCTTATCATTTTAGTCAGCCGGCTCTTGTATTCAAAATATCTGAGAAACAATGCTATACATGGTATGCTGTTAATGCCAGGTTCTTGTTAAAGAATGAGACAAAGATAAATCATGTCAGGACTTTTTCCACCTTTAATTTTGAGTGCCAGAGGGGTACGCAATGCATTGCAAAGCAATGCATTGCGTACCCATCTGGCACTAAAAGGGTTAATGTGACCTATAACGTGAACAATTCAATTGCAAAACAAACTGAAATCGTTGAGGGGAAAAATAAAAAATATAAAACTCACAATAACCTGGTTTATCTTTTTAACCCCTTAACGACCCTTGCCGGTCATAGTACGTCAAGGGTCGATTTGACTTAACGACCGATGACGTACTATGACCGTCATCGAGTTCCGGGCTCCCCCCGTGGCTGCACGCCGTTCTGGGAGTCCGGAACGCAAGGGAGCAATAAAAAAAATTGCTCCGTGGTCGTCCAGTCAGATCGCGGTGCGGATTCCCCGGTCCTTAAGGGGTTAACAAGATAAACTCTGCAAGATTATATCAAGTATTATAAACATTTATATTAGAAATAGGTACTATTCCTTTAAGACTGAATACAGTGTTTTATTAAATTTAGAGGACTCTATGCAAGTAAAAGAGAAACAATTCTGAGGGAAAACAAAAACATTACAGGGACAAATAACATTTCTGAAAATTTCCATAGATTTCAACCCCTCATACTACTGCTTCCTAGTTTTATTACTACCCTGTGGGGCATTTGGTATACCCCATAATATCTTTATTTTTACATATGGGCCCAGAGGTTTGATTTGATTCTCCGAATGGCCCATTACTAAAGTGGAATGTGTTGCTTGCTGAAACTAAATAGAATATTGTTTAACAAGGTTAAGAAGATGTTTTTGTGAAAGTGAAGAGTCAGCCAAAGTTCAGTCAGCAACAAGACCATCCTGGATCGTGATAATGCAGATACAGCATCCTGACAGTGTGGAAAGATCACTGCATTTATTGAACAACTAGTGTAAAAGCCCGTGTACACAGGCCAAGGTCCGGGTAATGTTAACCCTTTGAGTGCCAGACAGGTACGCAATGCACTACGTTGCAATGCGTTGTGTACCCTCTAGCACTCAAAGGGTTAAGCGACCGCTACCTCACTGCTCCACGTGATGCAGTCTTGCAGTAGAGACTGCCCGAACGCGAGTAGTCTCTACTGCGTGTGACTGCATCGTGACAAACATCCTAGCGAATTATTATATAGGATTGTTAGGGAAATCTGAAGAAGGGATCTAATTTGAGCAACCACTATCTTTCATTCATGGTACTGGAGGCAACATTTTGGTGATGGCATTGATCAAAAAGAATCACAGATCCACTGCTGTGAGCTCTCCGCTGCTTAACCACTTAAGGACCAGAGTGGTATGCAAAGCATTGCTTAAAATGAGCTTAGTATTACCCCTCATTATGTGATGTCATCCTCCTCTTACACAGAGTTTAATTTGAGAGAGGATGGTGACATCGCCATCAAGTAATAATAATTGTATACTGAATAGTATGATACATAGGGAGTTTTGAAGGTTACAAATATCTACACTTCATTTAAGGTATCAGGTCCACTTTAAGGGTTAAACAGTCATAAAGGGACGATAAATGATTAAACCTTTGAGCGCTAGAGGAGCATCCAACACATTGTGAAGCAATGCTTTGGATACCCCTCTGGCATTCAAAGGGTGAGACATGAGCATAACTAAAGGGGGTGCAGAGGCCAAGCATCTAAGGGGGTCCCAGTTTTCAACTGATTCTAGTCATGCTTTGGTAATAGTGGACCCAAAAAAACATTTGCAACAGACCCCTGAAATGACTATTAACCCTTTGAGTGGCAGAAGGGTATGTAATGCATTGCTCCGCAATACGATGCCTACCCCTCTGACACTCAAAGGGTTAAAGGGATAGTAATGTTTCACAAAAACAGCAGCTCTAATTAATCTTCATAGTATCTGAGACATAGAGAGTGTTACTTCAATACTGTCAGAGTTGTAGTTCAAGAGTAATTGAATGATAAATTATCCCCCTCCACCCCTTTTACCTAATGTAAGCCCCCACCCCCAGATGTGGAATCCAGTCCATAGACCAGACTAGACTTGTGCACGGCAAAAATTTTCGATAAAATTCGATTTCAGACTAATTTTTTTTCCCATTCAGAGGATCCGAATTTCAGACCGGACTTGTTCGACTCGGACGAAGTTAGGCAATAGTCCGAATTATTCGGCCGAATTTTTTAAAAAAAATGTGAAATATTCAATTTAAAAAAAAAAAAAAAAAAAAATACATTAAACTAAATTAATAATAATATTAAATCTCTAATGAGACAGGAAGGGGTATTTTATAAACCCCTACACACTTATCCTATAACATAAAGTGGTAGAATGCGTCGCTCACTGTGAGCCATAACTGCACATGCGCAGTAGAGTCTCTACTGTGCATGTGTAGTTTCGCACACAGGGAGCTTTGCTGTGAGCCGTTTGGAGCCCCCCACTAAGGATCAGTGTGTTCTGCGAGCTTCTGCTGTGCATGACTGCAGTCATGCGCAGTATAGACTCGCCGAACGCACTGCCCACTTTGGACGGCTCGCGTCATGTCTCTGCTCCCATGCTGGGTGCACTTTAGCCCGTGTATACGGGCTTCCATACTAGTATATGTATATGTGTATATATTTCTGCCGTTTAAAAAATGATATATGTGTTTGTGCAATAAATGAGAAAGATAGGAATTATGGTTGAACATACACATAGCAAAAATGCCAAAATTGCTTGTGTCCTTATGTGGTTAATATCTGCACTTTGCTTGAACTGTAAAGTGCCTGTTTTACCAGATATATTTTTAGCAACATGTAGCAACATTGCAATAGTTTCAGGTGGGAAAGCACCATGCCGTCTATTTTTAGTAGCATGTAGCAACACTGTAATAGTTTCAGGCGGGAAAGCGCCGTCCGAATTTCCGAAATTTACACCAAAATTTCGGACTAGGTCCGTTTCGGATTCTGATTTTTTTTTGTGGGCGGACCTTGGCTTTCAGAAGGTCCGAATGATGCCGAATACACCGTATTCGTCCAAATTCCAAAATTAGCCGAACCGAATTGCACAAGTCTAGACCAGACAGCTCACATCAAGGGTCAATATTCTTACTGTGAGAACAATGAAAACCTTGCCCCTCTTGACAGGTTTTTTTAGTTTTTTTTCCTTAATTGAAGATTGTCCCTCTCTGCAATCTACCTGGACACTAATAAATAATTTTTTATACCGGTTGTGGATTCATATATTTTTTGGGAGATTCTTCCTGACCGTATCAAGGCGGTTACTTTTCCCCCTTGGATCACTGCCGGTTGTTTTTACAACCAGCATACTTCCATTTCAGGTGTGAGTACTTTTTAAAGAATTAATTAATTATAAGTACGAGCAAGATTGAATACTCCCTGTTCTGCCCACTTTCCACCCCTTTATGACACAAATATGCATAAGCACTGCCCCTTTTGATGCAAATGATGTAAGTAATTAAACACAGCGCTGCATGTTATAAAAACCATATAGAAGACTCGGAGCTAAATTTCAATATAGACATTACTATCCTTTAACAGTTCTGCACGCACAGCAGCAAAGCCCAAAATATGTGTTTCAACATGAGATTACAATGAATGAACTGTGTGAGTGTTCCTTTATGGTCACCCTCAGTACTATCAAGATGAACTGATTCTTTAATGCATAGATACAGAGCCTTATGGCAGCCATCTAGTTATTTTCCCAGTTGGCCGAAAGAGCCCCTAGCAGAGATCAGGAGAGAGGTTACCATCCCCTAACTACATCTGATTAACCTCTTCATTCTGCTAAGACGCTTTAGATTGGAATGTGATCTGTCATTACAGCCTTAGGCCTCTGTGAGATACAGAGAGGTCCCATAGAGCTGGCAATCTCTTGTAATAAAGGTGACAGATAATCCCCTTCACAGACCAGGGCACTGCAAAATGCCTGTTCATAACTAGGAGGCACACAGACCTAAAGATGCCAGAAGTTATTAGAGCTTCACACTCATAGGCTTTAAGGAGTGTTAATGGAGACATAAAATCTGTTAATAATAACCCCTACTTAACGTAGTATGGCCAGAAATTCCTAATGGGCTATATGAGTTTGCCCATGTGCCTTTGTACAAGAGATAACATCGTCAGTCCTAGATATCAGGTCCATGGAGACAGCTGCTAGCAGGACTACAAGCTCCACCCACTGTACAGGGCAAGATTAACACTTTAAGAACCAGAGGGGTATTCATTGCTTTGCAATGCATTGCATACCCCTCTGGTACTGAAAGGGTTAAGTAGGCTCATGCTGTCTGCCTGAAGAAGCTGCTGGCAACAATCAAGTCTGTCGCCATTTACATGACATACAGGAAGGACTGAAGATGTTTTCTCTTGAACAAATGAACAAAGATAAATTCCATAGGGGCCATAGGGTCTTCTGAAAATAGTAAGGTAGGTGTAGGGTTATAATTAGGAGGTGTCACATCTGCTTGAATAAACAATGTGCTAAATGTGCAAACCACTTGGATCCTATAACATAAAAAACACACAAGGGACAATTTCCACACCTGGAAACTTTCTGCATTTGCCAGAGACTCTGTTTTTTACACTGAATTACTGGGTCTACAGGGACAGAGGCTGATTCTCCGGTGGTGGGGTGCTTGTTATGAAACTCTGCCCACTTCTGCTCCTTCCCAGCCTGTTCCTCCCACTTCCCCTCCTTCCCCAACCTGTTCCTCCCACTTCCCCTCCTTCCCCACCCTGTTCTGCTCACTCCTCACCCACTTCCTGTCCACTTTATGACTTAGTCCAGTAATCCCTGCCCCACCACAATTAGGCCCCACCTCTTTTTGACATGAATTGCACCATTTATCTCCCCCAGTGGCACCACACGGGGACTCAAATAAAAAGTTACCAAGTATGAAATTCCCATTGCATTCAATGGATCAAAAAATCCATTTAAATAAATGGGAATTTGGGTGTTATTTTTTTCACACTGGCATACCTCCCAAGAGTCCCTTTTTAGGAGAGACAGTCCCTCATTGAGGCCCAAATCCCTCTACTCCACCCATTGTGTGGTGTGTATATACGTGTATCACATTGCTCCACAGCAATAAAACTTGCAATAATATATATTTACACGTCATATGAGCTTATACATTAGTCTGTGTAAACAAATTAACTTGGTTTTGTTCTAAATCATTTATTCATTTACACAAAGAGGTGTCAATAGGATATAAAGTAACCTAAAAACTCTATGGAATGCTCTGCCCACTAGCCACACCCCCAGTTACACCCCCTAAACCAAAAGTGTCTCTCTTTGGCCGTTTGAAACGTTGGGAGGTGTGCACTGTTCTTCTTGGTTTGCTCCAGAACCACTACAGTTATCTCTTGTCATAAAGATTTCCATTGATCTAAACAGGGGTTTTTACCCTTGAATGTTAAAGAGGTCATCGCAATGTGTTGTGCACCTTCCTGGCACTTAAAGGGTTAAATTAATGGAAATTTAAGGGAAGTTTTATTTGCTCTCTATGGGACAGTTGCTTTGCCCCCGAATTTCTGCACTTTGATTTACGACTATGACTCAAAATGTATTTCCAATTTCAGTGCGGTTCCATGGAATGTAAAGTGATGTTTTCCATCTAGAACTAAAAAAAACACTTTGGATGCAAAGCTGTTTTTTTCATGAGGCCGAGCAAATCAAACTTAACAATATGTATGAAAATGTACGTGAAACAATGGTGTTTTGTTGAGATGCCTATTTCTTTATGTAACCATGGCAACATCAATGACAATTTTGTTCTACAAGATTTTCAGGGCTCGGTGTACACCATTGTATTGCAAGCGTTATGTTTTGTGGCTATTCCAAAAATGTTAATGCCCTCCAAACGTATCATCATACACCTGTCAGAGACAAAACACCCATCGTTACGTTCAAGGCCAGATTTCCCAATAGACATATTAAGGGGCACCTCAGCTGTAATGGTTAATTATTATTTTTTTTTTACCCCTGGGGGCGGGGTCATGTGAGGATTGGGGGGCCATGCGCAGGGCTAAGGGCACCTAGAGTGCCTTGCCCAATGTAAATCTGGCCTTCGTTACAATGGAAGGGCTCTATATGTAAAAGCAAACCAGATTAACTCACCATAGTGAAGAAATGAACATTCCCACTGATTTAAATGAGCTTTCAACCACTGGAATACCACTGAGCTCTCCAAAGCATTCAGAAGCATTCAATGGGTTAACCCTTTGAGCCCCAGAAAGGTATCCAATTACCTCTCTGACACTCAAAGGGTTAAAAGTCCAATTTCCATCAGTCGCTTCTGGTATATTTGGTTTACCCCACTCTTATTCCAATTTTCTTTTGAACCTATGGCCCTATTAACTACATAATACACAGCAGGAATATGTATAGCTTATTAAAGAGACACTTCATAGTTTCAAACTATTATAAACCAGTTAACCTTGGGCTTTAGTGCATCTTTAATATTGATTGTTGATACCTTTTTATGCAATGCACTGTTTTCCATTTGGTGACCTACTGAATAGCACGGCAGAACACGATAACACTAACTGATAATAAATATATAAATAAATAATGAAAGCTGTAGAATTACGGATTTACAGATGTTTTTCTTTAAATACATAGAAAAACCTGCAATATATCTAGACTAAGTTGCCGTTGCTAGAAACCAGTAATTTTCAGGATATAATAACCCAGATCAAGATTACATGTAATAGTCAGTCATGTTTTTGGCAATATATCACAAATCAAAGTCACAGATCTCCGCATCAATACTAACTATATCTGGGAACTTTCACAAAGAGCTGACCCTGACATATGTGAAATATTTACTATTAACCCTTTGAGTGGCAGAGTGGTATCCAGCACATTGCTTTGCAATGCTTTAGATACCCCCTCTGCCACACAAAGGGTTAAACCTCCCAAGAACATGGATTTTGGCCTCTAACACAGCAGTGCCCATTCAGATGACAAGGAGCCCTTAAAGGACACATAACACCTTATAATAATAATACCACACTTTCCTTGCTATGGTCAAACAGAATCTATGAATGTTGTCCTTCTGTTCTGGAGTTAACATCTTCAATCAATCCTGGAGGACATAACCATGGAGGAGGACATGACAGTTGCCAACAGGATCACGAGACATAAGCTCCGCCCACTGCATAGGGTAATCTTACCACCATTAACCCTTTAAGCACCAGAGGTGGTACACAAAGCATTGTGAAGTAATGCGTTGCGCACCCTTCTGACACTCAAAGAGTTAAGGACCAGAGAAATGTGCGATACATTGATTTGTAATGTGTTGCACACCACTCTGGCCCTTAAAGGGTTAAATAGGCTTATGTTCTCTGACTGCATCAGTTAAAAAAAAACAAAAAAAAAAAACCTGTCAGCAACCTTCCTGTTCGTTTCTACGGGCATGACATCCAGAAATGACTGAAGATGGAACACGGCAACATTCACAGATGCCATTAGGATTTTCTAGCTATTGTAAGGTAAGAGGAAGTTACTTCTCCTTTAAAGGGATAGTAATGTCTTAATTAAATAAAAAGTAATATTGTAGCGCATAAAATAAGAAATTCATTGCTGCTGTTCCAATCTCTCAAACCTTCGTGGTTTGAGAGATAGAGCGTTTTAAAATTTGCCCCTCCCTGATGTCAGCTGTAAAGCTGACACACAGAGATCCAAGTCGGCTGACTCGAGGCGGCTCTTCAGCAGAGCCAAAATAGCGAGAATGAAAAATAAATACTTCTTTAGAACGGTCTAAAAAGTGTGCTTGCAAATCAAGAACACTTTGTAGACCGTTCCAATTAAGTATTTATTTTTCATTCTTGCTATTTAGGCTCTGCTGAAGAGCCACCTGTCGGTCCCTGGACCAATGTCTCCTGCTCTCAGCTTACAGCTGACATCAGGAGAAGGGGAGGGAGAGAGGAACTGTAGGATGCTCTATCTCTCAAACCATAAAGGAATGGCACCGATGGATTTCTTATTTTCTGCACTACAATATTACTTTTTATATCATTAAAACATTACTAACCCTTTAACAAGGTGCAGCTTAGAGATGTGACTGCCTGAGCACGCACGATTGGGAGAAATTACACCAATTCAGAGAAGGAAAACTCTGTTCATTGGTGCAGATCACACAGGAGGTAACAGTATACTCCTACACCCTGAGAATATGGTCTTTCTCCGTGAGATTTGGATCAAAATCCTGAGTCGGGGTAAAATACAGAGAGATCACCTACTTTTTACTTACAGCACTCTACCGGGAGCGCTGTAAGTAAAAACAGGTCCTAAAATTGATCGCTCCACGACCGGAGCGATCTCTCTTAGGTCTCAAAGCGGTGCGCCGGTACGCGTAACAGGTCACGTGTACCGCCACGTCGGCAAGGATCAAAGCGGTCCTTAAGGGAAGGTAACTTCCCTGGACCGCTGGTACTTAAGGGGTTAAATGGGACTTTTAACCATTTGAATTCCAGAGAGGTCTCCAACACATTCACATTAAAAGCCCTAATTAAAACAATTTGCATTTGTCTTAACTCTAACGTGCAATTGGCTTCCTCTAGAATTTAACCGCTTGAGTGCCAGAAGGGTACGAGACACATTGCTTTGCAAGACATTGCGTACCCCCTCTGGCACTCAAAGGGTTAACCTATCTAGCTGTATGAATAAGGCCTAGGATGCTTCCACGAGATTTATTGTCTGCAACAGAATATAGCCCATTTTTAGAAATCAGTGGTGATTTATACTAAGAACTGACCACGCTTTAGTGAAGGTATAATTAGCAAAACAGCCATCTAATATTCTACAATGAGCTACTGTACAATTATAGAAACACAGAAGCATAGAATATGACAGCAGATAAGAACCACTCAGCCCATCTAGTCTGCCCATTTTCCTACTGTAAAAACCTCAAACCTTATTTGGTCCTTGGTCTTGTTTTATGTTCAGGACAGCCTTATGCCTATCCCATGAATGCTTACATTCCCTCACTGTATTAACCTCCACCACTTCTGCTGTCAGCGAAGTAAAACTTTCTTACATTACATCTAAGCCTCTAACCCTCTAAACTTAGACTACAATCTTTTGTCCTAATATTTCTAGTCCTTTGAAACGTACCGTAAAATCTCAGGTATAATATGCTCCTGTGTATACTACGTAGGTGCAAATTATGTATATTACACACCCTTGTTTTCCCCTCTGCTGACCAGACATGTTAGCTTTTTCATTCCCTCCCTCCCTCTACCAAGTAAGCACAATCTACTTCAATGCTTATCTCACCCACTCCGGAACGGAGCTGCTTTAATCACTGCACAGTGGGCAGCACTCTTGCATCTGTCTCCCGCTTCCAGAAAATCCCTGTAAGGACCTTATCGTTTTAGCCAATGGTAATACCTCAAGGTCCTCGAAGGGCAATACAGTACATCCAAAGCATAGATCTCTGCATATTAGATGTACTTTATTGCCCTGTGAGGACCTTGAGGTATTACCATTGGCTAAAATGAAAAGGTCCTCACAGGGATATGCTGGAAGCGGGCGGCAGATGCACGAGTGCCACCCGCTGTGCATGATTAAAGCGGCTCCGCTCCGGAGGGGTGAGTTAAGCAAGGAAGTAGGTTGTGCTTATTTTGTAGAGGAAGGGAAGGAATGAATGGGCAACAAATAAGCTAACTTTTTTACTCATGTATAATACACCCCTCCACACACACACTTCACGTAAGATGAAGCGGGATAAAATTGTGAGTATTATACGCAAATTTTTCAGTATTTCCCTCCTGTACTTTGTTGAATGTTTCTATATTTTCCTCTCTTTCTTCTCTCCTCCAAGCGATACATCTTCAAATCTATTAGTCTTTCCTGATAATTGTTATACATTCACCATTTTAGTAGCACTTCTCTGAACTCTCTCTTGTATATCAATACACTATGACTCCCACTGCAGACCATCTAAAACTACAACACTAGCTGCATGCAGGGATTCTTGCTTTTAATTTTCATGTAGCAAGTATTGGTGAGGCAATACTAGCAATCCACTCTATATTCCAGTGATTCCCAAACTGTGGCACACATGCCACCCAGAAAAAGGGGGAGTTAGGCTATGTTTCAGAACCTAAATTCTCAGTTATTAAGTAACATAACAGTATTCATACTATTGAACATGAAAGTAGAATAATGAAGGCTTGGGAGCATTCTCAAAGAAGAAATCTACATCAGTATTTTATAGTGATAGAAACCATCTTACAAATGTCAGTCTTAAATCTTTGAATGCCAGAGGGGTATGCAATGCATTGCTTTGAGTATGGGCAGCACAGTGGCTCAGTGGTTAGCACTGTTGCCTTGCAGCGCTGGGGTCCTGGGTTCAAATCCCACCAAGGACAACATCTGCAATGAGTTTGTATGTTCTTACTGTGTTTGCGTGGGTTTCCTCCGGGTACTCCGGTTTCCTCCCACACTACAAAAAAACATACTGATAGGTGAATTTAGATTGTGAGCCCCAATGGGGACAGGAACCGATATGAATGTAAAGTGCTGCGGAATCTGTGTGCGCTATATAAATAAAGGATTATTATTATTATTATTACCCCTCTGACACTCAAAGGGTTAACTTTGTGATGATTCATCCAGACTTTCTGCACCATCTGGGTAGGTAAACAACAAAAACAACCCCAAAAAACATGCAAGTCAATGGAAGTTGTTTAGCTGTGAAAAATAACTCAGAAAATGTAAATTGTCTGGAAACATGAGTGCCTAAGACCAACGAATTGCAATGCAATTATACATTGGCTACTGATCTGGTACTCAAAGGGTTAACATTATAATGACTAGAAGGGAATGCAGTACATTTATTTGCAATGTATTGCACGCCTCTCCAGTCTTAAAAGGTTAAAAGGTTAGTAATGTCAAAAAAAAAGTTTTTTTGCATTTAGAAGAGCTTAAAAAGTTGAGCTAAATGCAAAAAAAATGTGTCTATTCTGGTTTTGTCTACTGTGTGACAAGATGGCTGCTTTCTGTGCATAAGACTAGATGAAACCAACTTACAGTTACTAGGCTCTGACAGTAGTTGAACTGGGGGAAATGGATACTTTATGAAGTCCTTTATTGTCAGGTACAGGCAAAAACAGATTGGGATGTCCTGAATGATCTTGTCAGTTCAAAGAACATCTAGCTCAGTAAACTGCCAAACGATGAGCTCTCTAAAATGGAGTCTGGTCATGTGACCAGGAGGAACCAGGAAGCATTATGCAATAGCAACTAGCCTTATAAGACACTAAGAGAAATACATATAACTATGCAACAGCAACAAGAAAATAATGAGAAAGGGATGAACATGACACTCACCATCTGGTATCTGTAGATACCACTATATATTATTAAGCGAAAGTTAAGTAACATAAGTAATTCCTTGCCAAATATATAACATACAATAACAATTATAAAGTGTTGCAATGAAGACTAGGATGCGGTGTAGGTTAGCACTGTCATCTAGGTCTGCAAATTCTCTAGTGCTGGGTTACCAAAATCCTGTAATTGGTCTGATGAAAGTCTTTATAATGCCTTCCTTCGATACTTTTACCTCCACTTTACGGATTTTCTTATCATTACTTGGTGTAACATTGAAGATGGGTCCCATTGGCCATTCATTTCGATGAATGGTTTTGTCTTTTAGTAGGACAAGATCTCCTACTTGAATGTTCGGTCTGCTTGTTTGCCATTTGCTGCGAACCTGTAAGGTGATGAGGTACTCTCGTTTCCAATGACTCCAGAATGAATTGGCAAGATGCTGGACATGTTTCCATTGTTGTTTGTAAAGATCCGTTGAATAAAAGTTTCCTGGGGGTGAGATATCTGTTCCAGTCTTCTGAGTAAGCAGAGTAGCCGGGTTAACATAACGGGTGACTCTGGATCTGAAGAAACAGGTATCAGTGGTCTTGCATTAATTATTGGTGTCACTTCAGCTAAGAATGTTGTGAAAACTTCATGGGTGAGTTAAGTGTGTCTTGCTTCAAACAGCATAGAGTCCAGGATGCATCTTGCTACGGTATGTACCAGTACTGTCCATTTGGAGAAACATTCAAAACGATGTGAACCAAGTCCAGCTGATTTGGAAACATTGGTAAAAAGTGTAGTAGCTTGTGGATGAATTTCATCATCTGATTCAGGATCTAAAAGTTCAAAGGTAATGTTGCTGGGTGCTACATTTGTTATGTATATCAGAAATATTGGTCCTGTTAACCATGTGGAATCTTTGAGATGCTCTGCAGGTAGTGGTCTGGTAGCGTGATCTGCAGGATTTTGATCTGAAGGAACATAATGCCTTTGTTTTGGGTTTGTAGATTTCCTAATACGTTCTATTCTGTTGCTGACATAGACATAGAATCTTCTGGTTAGGGTGTTTATGTAACCTAATACCACCTTGCTACCTGTGTAGAAATTAACAGCATCAAGTTTGAAGTCAATTTCATTTAATATTAGGTCAACCATTTCAACAGCTAGAACAGTTCCACACAGTTCAAGTCTGGTAAATGTGTGTTTGGGTTTTGGTGCTAACTTAGCCTTGCCGAATATGAACCCAACATGTGGTTTCCCCTTGACATCTGTTACCTTCAGGTAAGCCACTGCTGCTATGGCCTCCATAGATGCATCTGAAAAGATGTAAACCTATTTCTTTTCCACTGTTGTAGAGGATAAAGAAGTGTAGCAAAGTGGAATCTGTAGTTGTTCAAGGGCTTTTAAGGAATCTTTCCATGTCTCCCACATTTGTCTTTTTTCAATGGGCAATGGAGCATCCCAGGTTTTTGACTTTGCTGAAAGTTGCCTGAGTAGAGACTTTCCTTGTATTGTCACTGGGGCTACAAACCCAAGTGGATCATAGAGGCTGTTAAAGATTTATAGGACACCACGTTTGGAGTATGGCTTGTCTTCAATAGATACTTGGAATATAAACACATCAGCTGCTATGTTGCAATGTAAACCAAGACTTCTCTGCATAGGTGGTATATCGATACTTAAATCCAAGTCCTTCACGTTTGTGGTATGGTCTTCAGAGGGAAAGGCTTTCATCACCTTGCTGCTGTTTGAGACTATTTTATGAAGTCTTAAATTTGCAACTGACAACATTTCTTGTGTTCTTTTGAGTAAGTCAATGGCTTCTTCATCTGTAGGCATAGATTTTAGCCCATCATCAACATAGAAGTCTCTTTCCACGTATTGCCGGACATCTGTTCCATATTCCTTTTCACCTTCCTGGGCTGTTCTTTTTAGCCATATATGGCTACTGCGGGTGATGGACTGTTGCCAAAGACATGAACTCTCATGCGATACTCTATAATGTCATCACTGGTATCATTGTTGCAATACCACAGAAATCTGAGGTAATTCCTGTCATTTTCTCAGACAATGAAACAATGAAACATCTGCTGTACGTCTGCCATTATTCCTACTAGTTACTTCCCGAATCGAATCAATACTCCTAATAAACTGTTAGTGAGGTTAGGTCCAGAGAGAAGAACGTTGTTCAGTGACACTCCTTCATATCGTACACTTGAGTCAAATACCACTCTTATTTGACCTGGCTTACGTGGATAATACACACCAAAGGATGGAAGGTACCAGCATTCTTCATCTTCCTTCAATGGTGGAGCTGGTTCGGCATGGTTATTTTCGAATATTTTGTGCATAAATGTCACAAAGTGTTCCTTCATTTTTGGATTTTTCTTTAGAGTACATTGTGAGGAAGCAAGTCTGGTTAGTGCTTGGGTTTTGTTGTTAGGTAGTCTTTGTCTTGGGCTGCGGAATGGTAAAGGAACTACCCAACTGTTTGAGTCATCTTTGCAAAGTTCCTTGTCCGTTAACATGAGGAATTCCTTATCTTCAATAGAAGGAGCTAGTTTATTGTCATGCTGTGTAGTCTGGAACACTGTACTTCCTAAGTGGTCATCACAAAGGAGAAAAGTGTCTAGGTAAGCTTCATTGGTATCATTGGTTTCTCTTTTACTTAGTAGTGATTTGGCCAAGATTCAAAGTAAGACGTACGTCCACTCACTAGCACATTGGTCTTGAAAGAATTTATTTTGCATGGTCTGTATTCCTTTTCTAAGCAGACATCCCCTACGACTACCCAGCCAAGGTCAAGCCTCTGAGCATAGGGGGAATTACGAGGCCCATTGCACTGCTGGTGAACCTTGTGTACCCTCAGTATGTCTTTACCAAGTAGAAGCAAGATTTTGCATTCTTGTCTAGAGCTGGTATGAGGTTAGCTATGTGTTTTATGTGGGGATTACAACGTGCAGCAGCTGGTGTGGGAATCTCATCCCTGTTGTTTGGTAATTCATTACATTCAATAAGCGTGGGCAAGGATAACTGCATGTTACCTGCAATAGATGATTCTACATAACCGTTAGCTCTTCTTCCCATTGTCTCAGTCAGACCTGCACATGTACAAAGGACATAAGGTGAAGCAATCCCCTTTATGTTGAACATGTTAAAGAATTTGGTTCTTGCTAGTGATCAATTGCTTTGTTCATCCAGTATAGCATACATTCTAATTGCTTTCTCAGGCTGGTTCTTGGGATATACGACAAGAAGACATATTTTAGAGCAGGATCTTCCACTGAGGTTTACGCCACAGACTTCTGTACATCTGGAGGGAACAAAGACTGGAAGTAGTGTCTCATCCATTTTCTCTCCACCATGCATTGCTACAGGGGAAGTTTTTTTAAGAGATGGGGAGACTGTTGATTCTGGATGAAGAGCAAACACGTCTGTCGCTTTCACACTCTGAGCACTTAATGGTGCCTTTAGAGTCCATGAAAGAGTGATCTGTAGAAGCACAGCACCTGTAGCAAATTCCATATTTCTTAAGAAGTTCTTTGCGTTCTTGTAAAGGTTTTTCCCTAAAACCATGGCACTTCTTAAGAGGGTGAGGTTTCTTATATAATGGGCACTGCCGATTAGGGTTCTCACACTTCTTCCTTTGTACTTTTGGATTGGAGGTACATGCAATAGGTGAAACTTCAGTTTTCTGGACATATACTGTTTTCCTTGAATCTCTGTACCTTGTAGCTGTCTTTTCATATTTGGAATGAGCTGTAGCAGGCACATTGGGTTCTCTGAATGAGAAGCTTGGGTCATTCCTTGTTCTTGCTATGTCTTGAACAAACTTGCTGAAAAAGGAAAAGGGGGAAATGACACCTTATTCTCCTGTTTGTATCTTGAACCCTGAATTGATCACATGTCTTGAAGAGGGTAGTGTAACTTTGCCACGATAGGGTTTACACCGTGTGCAGTATCAAAGTAGCTTAGTCCTGGTAGAGACAGATCTGCCTTAGCTGCTTCCAATTCCAACAAAAGATCACTTAACTCCTGTAGTTTGCTGTTGTCTTTGCTTGAGACCTTAGGAAAGTTCTGTACTTCCTTCAAGAGAGCATTCTCAATAGCCTCTGGGCTACCATAGGTCTGTTCCAGATGATCCCATACCATAGCGAGACCTACAGCTGGGTTGTCTATGTGGACTGCTCTGAGTCTTTTGACATGTTCTGAAGATTCAGCACCTAACTACTTCACCAGCAGATTTAGTTCTTCTCTGGCAGATATGCCTAAATCTTCTACGGCAGTCTTGAAGGTAGATTTCTAGGTTCTGTAGTTCTCTGGAAGGTCATCAAATTTCGTGAGACTTGTGTTAGTAAGCTCGCGGCATATCATATACCTTGCGAAGTCAGACATTTCAGACCTTTCAGCCTTGATATGCTCGTTGATCATTCAGCATGAAGGTGTTAACAGGATAATAAGGATTGAGGCTTGCAAGATAGTACGGGTTTGCCGATGTATCTAATCCAGGTGAAGCATATGCTTTCAACGGTCTTGCTGGAAGTGATTTTGTTGGAACTCAGCATTTAGAATGTGCTTGCTCGTTCTCAGTAAGTCACGTATTTTGTGCATCTATATCTGTGCTGTTCACCTGTGGTAGTGTATCCGTTCTTGCTGGAACAACTGGATCACTGCTAACACATATTGTGTTTGTGATAGGGTGAACATCATGCCGACTGAGTAGCAGAGGCTGTTACTTTGTTTGAGAATGTAGTCACTGGTTCTCTTAGTTGGATCTTCTGATGCCACCTCATTAATATGGCACTCTAGGCCATCTTCACTGTAGCTTGCTTCAAGTACCTTTAATTTTGCCATAGCAACAGCCGCTTCTTCCACTTTGTGGAGTGCATCCAGTTTTGCTTCTACCTCTGCCATTTTTATTCTTAGGGCCGCCTCTTTTTTGCTGAAAGAGACACGCACTAAAGCAGCTTCTGCTTTAACCCTTTGAGTTCCAGAGGGGTACGCAACGCATTGCAGAGCAATGCGTTGCGTACCCCTCTGGCACTCAAAGGGTTAAAAACAGCTGAGCTTACAGAGGAGGAGATTGTGCTCCTAGATTTGGTAGAGCGCTTTGATGATGAAGTGTATGATTTGACGACTAGCAGCTTAGTTATCCTATTTTCAGCTTTTGCTAAAGTGTTCTGCACCAACTTCTTTCTTTGCAGGTTAGTTTCATTAAACTGGGATTGGACTTGCACGGTTTCCTCCATATTAGTTTTTGACATACTTTCATATTTCCCATAACTTATATTAAGTTTTTTAATGGCTTTTTTAATCTGTTCTGCATTGTTTGGAGATTCATTGCTAAAAGATATACCTTCTTTACCTTTCTCCCACAGTTTAGTTCATGCTTCCACTAATTCATCTCTTTCAGTTTCATAACTTTCTTTTGCTTTATCTGTAGACTTAATTGTGTGCTTAGGTCTGGTACTTTCTTCTCCTCCCTATGTGTGGGTTTCTGTCTGTCTGTCCCCAGAGGAGAAAGATTTTGTTTCAGTGACAAATTCCTGATCAGACATTGTGTAGTATAAGATTGCTGTGCCTGTTCACGGGATGCAGTGCAGTGCTCTCTGGTAGTATAGGTCTTTAAGTAATTTGATACTCCAGTGTAGATATGCATAAGACAGGATAGTGAATCTGAGCAGCAGCAGCTGTATGATCTCTACACAGACAGGAGTTTTTGAAACACAGTTGAGCTGAGCTGTTAAGTCTAACAGTGGCTATTCTTTGAGCTGTATAAACCTCACAGTGGATATTCTTTGACTTTTCTGTTTTTGTCTACTATGTGACAAGATGGCTGCTTTCTGTGCATAAGAGAAGATGAAATCAACTTACAGTTAGTAGATTCTGACAGTTGTTGAGCTCAAACAACACCACATGGGGGCTTTATGAAGTCCTTTATTGTCAGGTACAGCATAAACAGATCTGGATGCCCTGAATGATCTTGTTAGTTCAAAGAACATATCCTTGCACAGCTAGCTGAAGCTCAGTAAACATCCAAACAATGAGCTCTCTAAAATGGAGTCTGGCCATGTGACCAGAACAGTGGGAGGAACCAGGAAGCATTATGCAATAGCAACTAGCCTTATAAGACACTAAGAGAAATACATATAACTATGCAACAGCGGCAAGAAAATAATGAGAAAGGAATGAACATGACAGTATCTCTCAAACCACTATGATTTGAGAGATACGGGCATTTAAAATTCGATGTCTCCTGGCTGTAAATCCGTGTCGGTCGACACGGAGGCTCTGCAGCAGAGCCGCAATCGCGTTATTGACAATGAATCCCTTCATTGGAATGGTCTAAAACGTGTGCTGTTCGTTGTCAATAAAGCAATTGTGGCTCCATGTTGACTGACACGGATCTCCTGCTGACAGCTTTACAGTTGTCAGCAGGAGATATCAAACTTCAAATGCCTGTATCTCTCAAACCACAGCTGTTTGAGAGATACAGATTTATGCATTTAGCTCAACTTTTTAAGCTCTTTCTGACATTACTAACCCTTTAAAGGAATAGTAATGTTTCACAATAAAAGCATCTCCAATTAATATTCACAGTATTTGGGCCATGGAGAGTGTTATTTCAGTACTGACAGATTTGTACTTCAAGAGTAATTGAATGATAAAGTATCCAACTCCTGCCCCTTTTACTGATGTAACACTGCTCAGCTCAGAGCAGCAAGACTGTCCAGATGGATTGCAGAGAGGGACAGTCTTCAGTGAGCATAAGGAAAAACCTGTCAAGAGGGGCAAGGTTTTTATTCTACTTACAGTAAGATTGTCACTTGCTGTGAGCTGTCTGGTCCCAGGACCAGAATCCACATCTGAGGGGAAGTGGCTTACTCTTGAACTACAACTCTCTCAGTATTGAAATAACACTCTCCATGGCCCAAATACTATGAAGATTAATAGAAGCTGCTGTTTTTATGAAACATTACTATCCCTTTAAACATGTCCCCAAGGCAACGTTCTCTTATGCTGACAAAAAAGGAATCACTGTTGGAATATTAGGAAAGCCTGGTTCCAAGGATAGCTGTGAATTTCACAATGTGCAGTATTTGTACTTGTGAAACCAGCAAGTTTTCTTTAAAATATATTAGAAAATAGGAAAAATTGCAAATAAATAATAATATAAATTCATGTGGAAATGGTAGCATTTATTTTAATAAAAAAGGGAAAACATCAAGGTTTGGTGAAAAAAGAAATGGGGCATCATATGAAAAAGTTTGGAAATGAATACTGTTTCCACTAACATCTCATCTTTATATCTTCACATCCTACTGACTTTCCTTGCTGTTTGTGCTGCTGCACTGCAGTATGGTGCTGGCTGTGATAGTAAAGCATGCTTCGCCTAGCTGTGTTTACTGTGATCAGTGGCTTGCCCATGATAAGCGTATCAGATATAAGGTAAGGGACATTTTGGAAAATAAAAAAAACTATAAAATGCAAAACTGTAAGCTCTTTAAAGGTAGAAAATAAACAGAATTTATGAAAGAGGAATAACCTGGCTATACTGTACAAGCAAAGAGAACTAGCAACTCGTCATGGCATGGCAGGACAAGCAGTGAATATTCCATACACGTGCTCCCCTGCTGCCCTGGGATTCAATGCTCTCACTCCATTGATTTGTAAATTAAAATGCACAGATCTTGAAGCTTGGTGTCTGACTGCAGTTCTGTGAACACTCTGTATGCAGACCCT
The DNA here is from genome assembly GCA_037306005.1 of Rhinophrynus dorsalis. Lineage (NCBI taxonomy): Eukaryota > Metazoa > Chordata > Amphibia > Anura > Rhinophrynidae > Rhinophrynus > Rhinophrynus dorsalis. The sequence continues at coordinate 119,813,320 of CM074722.1, forward strand.
GACCTGTAACTGCTGCACCAAGGACAGCTTCTGTTGTTCTGTGTCTGCAAAAAAAAGTGTGCTACTTAACAAGTGGCACACTCACTACACATGGGAGCGGGGTATCTAGTGCCGCATTAGGGACTGCAGTAGATTGGCACAAAGAAAAAAAAATCTATCTCCCCACACAATTTTTTTTTTTAAACTAATTAAAGCAGAGCTATTAAGAGCGACAGTCCGAATACTAATAACGTCCAATTCTGGAGCATGCCAACCATACCATATAGGGACAAATAAAAATCCCCCATTGATTCACAATAAAAAGAAGTACACTAGGTAAGAAAACGCCATAAATAGTTTAAAGCAGAACTACCACCCTATAAAAACTCACCACCCAATAATTAACCCATTAGTGACCGGCCGTTAACGCACGCAGCCGGATCTTAACGCCAGCCGTACATTTTTTTTTTCATTTTACTGAATGACTTCCGGGAAGTACATGTACGTCCTCTGTCCACCTAGGACATCCGCTCGGGATGTTCATGTACGTCCTTGGGCATTAAGTGGTTAAGCCTATGACAACTAGCTTCTTAAAGTTGCTATTATCTTCCACAAGTACCACGTTTTGAAGTAATCCTGTTTCTTCAGAGACTGACGGCCAGGCTTCTTTCTGTAGAGCCGTCTGAGCGCCTGCGATGTCAGTCCCTTCCGTTGCCTTTCATCTCCATGCAATGCCTCCTAGAGGATACTGGGAAGGACAGCGCAGGCGTTCAGACATCTCTGAGCAGGATGTCTGCATCCAAGCCTGGCTGCAGTACTTGTGGAAGATAACAGCAGTATTAAAGGGATAGTAATACTTCGTTTTAACTTTATTTTATTTTGTAGGCATTAAAAAAACATGAAGAATGATATAAGTCTTATCTCTCAAACCTTTATGGTTTATGAGATATTCACAAGCAAAGTTCCCCTCCCCGCCCCTTTTACCTAGTGTAAGCCATCTCTTCTCAGATGTGAGTCTGGTTGTATGACAGTACAGATAACAGAAGGGGACAATTTTCTTTGTATGAAAACAATGAAAGCCCTTCCCCCCTTGACAAGTTTTTCAGCTTTTTCCATTATCTTAATTGAAGATTGTCCCTCTCTGCAGTCTACCTGGGCATCTCCCTTCTGATCTGGTTGAACGGGGGGGGGGGGATACTTTTTTGTGAATATCTCTTAAACCATAAAGGTTTCAGAGATAAGACTTATATCATTCTTCATGTTTTTTTAATGCCTACAAAATAAAATAAAGTTAAAATGAAGTATTACTATCCCTTTAAGAAGCTAGTCGCCATATGCCTAATTATTGGGTGGCAGTTCCGCTTTAATATAGCATCAATCTCACAACTTCACATTACAATTAATGAAGTGTATAAACAGCCTCACAGGAATGGCTGAAGAATACTCATAAAGGTTCATGCAAAATGTGGAGCAATTCTGGTGTAGACCAACTGCTCCATGAAGAACAAAAAATAATTCCAATTGATTTATTAACCCTTTGAGTGCCAAAGGGGTACACAACGCATTGCTTTGCAATGCATTGTGTACCCCTCTGACACTCAAAGGCTTAATGGAGTTTTTAACCCCACTGAATGTAGGGAGTTCTCCATATCTCTATAGCATTCAAGAGGTTAAAAGCCCCATTTGAACCACTGAGACTTTTCATGTGTCTACTGTGGTGCAAATGGTCGGCTCCAGAATTGCTTCTTATTGAGTACACAGAGCCTGATCATCCATTATGCCAATCTAGGCCACTGCCTAAGACCCAGGGCAATATGAGGGGCCCTAGCTGCAAGTGATGGGTCACAGACAGAGGCTATCACTAACATCTGTTGCAACCTCAGTAGAATGGTAAACGTAGCTTTCTGTAACGCTACACCATAGAAAGACAGCTATGAAGGGAAGAGTGAACGCGCTCCCTAGGGCAGCTGGGAGGGAGGCGGGAAGTCCTGAGGAGGTGTGCCGCACATAGTACATGCTGCACATTGTGGAACATAATGTCTCCACTGTTAGGCAAGTTAAAAAGAAAAAGAAAATCAGAGCTAACATTACTTTTTAGTTTAAAACCCTTGCTCAAATTTTTTTTGCAGTTGAATGTTCCTCTTTAATACAGCCCTTATAGTTTTGGAACATATACCTTTGCTGTTCCTTGTGTAACAATGATTAAGGAAGAGATTAACTTTACTAGGAAACAAAAATATATTGGTAATGAGTTAACATAAACTGACACCTTTATCTTCATGCAGTGTAGTGCTGTAGTTCACAACCTTTTTTAAGTCATGATACTGCTGGTTTTAATTTGTGACATGTAGCTGGAAAATTATAATTTTGCAAACACATGTGCAGGAAAAACAGCATAATTCAATTAATATATTTGTAAAAATGTGACACTTTAAGTTTGGTGCCATATCACACAAAGATTCTGTGAAGCACCTGCTGGTAAACATTCAAGTATCATGCTGAATTTATATGTTGAATTTTGCAGTTTACCACAGTTACCTGCCAAATGTAGTAGGATGTTCAGCAACTCTGGTCCAATAAACTCTGACATTTATTTGTAGTGCAACGACTTTTCAGTGAACTTAAAGCCCCCTCCTTTGTCAGAATGCCACCGAATGCTAGGCTTGTGAAGACACTTAGGGGAGATGCACTAAAGGTCGACACTGTGGTGATATGATTTTGTCGATGTGTTCAAAGCACTTTGACATTTCGATGTAGGCACACCTACATGTGCACTAAAATTTAGGGATGTAAGGGGAGGGGAGGAGAAGGTCCCCATTAGCAGGGTTATGGAACTGCTGTCGATGGGGAAGGGATGGCCTCCCTTGCACATCACTAGCAGTATGACACTCCTGAAGTCTGAGAGCATTCTCTCTGCTGCCCCCACTTGGTCAGTAGGGAGTGGAGATGATCCTTTCAGTACCACGAGCAGCATCACTCCCATAACCCTTTGAGTGTCAAAGGGGTGTGCATTGTGCACCCCTGTGGTACTCAAATGGTTTACAAGTACACAAGCAGTACATAATTATCTCATCAGCTCTGTATCATATTTTATACATATTGTGCATTCCCAAAGGAGCAAGGATACCCTTCAGCCTTGTTCCCTTGCCCACTGGTAGCCATAGAAGCCCATGTACAATGCCTGGCCCCCAGACTTGTTCCCTTGCCCACTGGTAGCCACAAATCCCCATGTACACTGTATGACACCACCCCAGCCTTGTTCCCTTGTCCACTGATAGCCATAAATCCCCATGGGCACTGCCTGGGCACAAGTCATATTATGGCAGGCAGTGTATGTGGGGCTAACACACAATGGTAATGTTCCCAGTGCTGGCCCACAATATAGAAATCCAACATGCCCCCCCTAACAAACTCCAACATGGTTCCCCCCCAGTAAACTCTGACATGCTGCCCCCAGTAAACTCTGACATGCTGTCCCCAGTAAACTCTGACATGCTGCCCCCCCAGTAAACTCTGACATGCTGCCCCCCCAGTAAACTCTGACATGCTGCCCCCCAGTAAACTCTGACATGCTGCCCCCCCAGTAAACTCTGACATGCTGCCCCCCAGTAAACTCTGACATGCTGCCCCCCCAGTAAACTCAGACATGCTCCCCCCCAGTAAAATCTGACATGCTCCCCCCAGTAAACTCTGACATGCTGCCCCCCAGTAAACTCTGACATGTTGCCCCCCCAGTAAACTCTGACATGCTGCCCCCCAGTAAACTCTGACATGCCCCCCCCCCAGTAAACTCTGACATGCTGCCCCCCAGTAAACTCTGACATGCCCCCCCCAGTAAACTCTGACATGCTGCCACCCAGTAAACTCTGACATGCCCCCCACAGTAAACTCTGACATGCTGCCCCCCAGTAAACTCTGACATCCCCCCCCCAGTAAACTCTGACATGCTCCCCCCCAGTAAACTCTGACATGTTGCCCCCCCAGTAAACTCTGACATGCTCCCCCCCAGTAAACTCTGACATGCTGCCCCCAGTAAACTCTGACATGCTGCCCCCCAGTAAACTCTGACATGTTGCCCCCCCAGTAAACTCTGACATGTTGCCCCCAGTAAACTCTGACATGCTCCCCCCCCCAGTAAACTCTGACATGCTGCCCCCCCCAGTAAACTCTGACATGCTGCCCCCACATTAAACTTCGACATGCTCCCCCCAGTAAACTCTGACATGCTCCCCCCCAGTAAACTCTGACATGCTCCCCCAGTAAACTCTGACATGCTGTCCCCAGTAAACTCTGACATGCTGCCCCCCAGTAAACTCTGACATGCTGCCCCCCAGTAAACTCTGACATGCTCCCCCCCCAGTAAACTCTGACATGCTGCCCCCCCAGTAAACTCTGACATGCTGCCCCCACATTAAACTTCGACATGCTCCCCCCCAGTAAACTCTGACATGCTCCCCCCCAGTAAACTCTGACATGCTCCCCCAGTAAACTCTGACATGCTCCCCCCCAGTAAACTCTGACATGCTGCCCCCCAGTAAACTCTGACATGCTCCCCCCCAGTAAACTCTGACATGCTGCCCCCCAGTAAACTCTGACATGCTCCCCCCCAGTAAACTCTGACATGTTGCCCCCCCAGTAAACTCTGACATGCTGCCCCCAGTAAACTCTGACATGCTGCCCCCCCAGTAAACTCTGACATGCTCCCCCCCAATAAACTCTGACATGCTGCCCCCAGTAAACTCTGACATGCTCCCCCCCAGTAAACTCTGACATGCTGCCCCCCAGTAAACTCTGACATGTTGCCCCCCCAGTAAACTCTGACATGTTGCCCCCAGTAAACTCTGACATGCTCCCCCCCAGTAAACTCTGACATGCTGCCCCCCCAGTAAACTCTGACATGCTGCCCCCACATTAAACTTCGACATGCTCCCCCCCAGTAAACTCTGACATGCTGCCCCCAGTAAACTCTGACATGTTGCCCCCCAGTAAACTCTGACATGCTGCCCCCAGTAAACTCTGACATGCTGCCCCCAGTAAACTCTGACATGTCCCCCCCAGTAAACTCTGACATGCTCCCCCCCAGTAAACTCTGACATGCTCCCCCCCAGTAAACTCTGACATGCTGCCCCCAGTAAACTCTGACATGCTGCCCCCAGTAAACTCTGACATGTTCCCCCCAGTAAACTCTGACATGCTCCCCCCCAGTAAACTCTGACATGCTGCCCCCCCAGTAAACTCTGACATGCTGCCCCCCCAGTAAACTCTGACATGCTGCCCCCCAGTAAACTCTGACATGCTGCCCCCCCAGTAAACTCTGACATGTTGCCCCCCAGTAAACTCTGACATGCTTCCCCCCCAGTAAACACTGACATGCTGGCCCCCGATGTAAACTCTGACATGCTGCCCCCCCAGTAAACTCTGACATGTTGCCCCCCAGTAAACTCTGACATGCTCCCCCCCCAGTAAACACTGACATGCTGGCCCCCGATGTAAACTCTGACATGCTGAACCCCCAGTGAACTTCGACATGCTCCCCCCCCAGTAAACTCTGACATGCTCCCCCCCCAGTAAACTCTGACATGCTCCCCCCCAGTAAACTCTGACATGCTGGCCCCCGATGTAAACTCTGACATGTTGCCCCCCCAGTAAACACTGACATGCTCCCCCCCCAGTAAACTCTGACATGCTGGCCCCCGATGTAAACTCTGACATGCTGAACCCCCAGTGAACTTCGACATGCTGCCCCCCCAAGTAAAATCCAACATATGGTGCCCCATTTATCCAGCATATGCTTCCCCACACAGTGAACCCTTTGAGAGCCAGAGGGGAATGCAATGCACCCCTCTGACACTCAAAGGGTTAATATCCCACATATGTTACCCAAGACCTTCTGTAGATATATAAAAAATTATTTGGTTTTGTTTAAATGAAAATCAGACCTTGCGGGGAGGCATCAGGACCGCTTCTGATGTCCCCCCTGGTATTAATCACTTATCCAAAAGGATAGATGATCAATGCTGTGATCAGGAAGGTTCCTACTGACTCCTCCTCAAGCAGTCATTCTATGAATTACCGGCTTCAGTAGGAGGATCCTTAAAAAATAACTACTTTTTTTAAATATCTGCAGAAATTATGGGGCAGCATATAGCAGATATTAACCCTTTGAGTGTTAGAGGGGTGTGTTATATACCCACTGGCACTCAAAGGGTTAATTGTGTGGTGGCACCATATGTAGGATTTTACTGGGGGGGGGGTCAGCATGTTGGAGTTTACTGGAGGCAGCATGTTGGAGTTTACTGGGGGGGGGCAGCATGTTTGCGTTTATAGGGGAGCAACATATTGGCATTCTATATTGTGGGGCAGCACGTCAGATTTCTATACTGTGGGGCAGCATGGAGAACATCACTATTGTATGTTAGCCTCACATAAACTACCTGACAGCCCCCAACCTTGTTCTTTCGCCCAGGCAGTGCCCCTGGGGATTTGTGGCTACCAGCAGACAAGAGAACAAGGCAGGGGGAGTCAAGCAGTGTAAATGGGGATCTGTGGCTACCAATGGGCAAGAGAACAAGTCTAGGGGCCAGGCACTATTCATGGGGTCCTATGGCTACCAGTGGGCAAGGGAACTAGGCTGGGGGTTGTCAGGTAGTTTATGTGAGGCTAACATACATACTCCTTTGGGAGTGCACAACTTGCATAAAATATGATACAGGGCCGAGGAGATGATTATGGACTGCATGGTGTACGTTTTTAACACCTTGAGTGCCACAGGGGTGCACAATGAACATCCCTGTTGCACTCAAAGTGTTAATGGAGTGATGCTGTTCGTGGTGCTGAAAGGAGCCTCTCCACTCCTCTACTGAGCAAGTGGGGAAGCAAAGAGAATGCTCTCAGATTTCAGGGTTGTCTACTCCTGGTGATGTGTGAGGGACACCATCCCTTCCAAATCGACAGCAGTTCACAATCCACCATGCATCTGATTGAGAGTTGTCACTGCATATGAAACTACAGGAAGATCCCAGCTTCACCAACATCAGATAGGCGAATTTGAGACTGTGATCTCCGACAATAGGGGCTGCTATTAAAGTTTAGTGCCTGTGATGAAGTGTTGCATTAACATACAAACACACCCCCTTGATTACAGTAATAGTTCATTATCCTGTATTTCAATATGGAAATAGGCCATTGTTGATGTGATGAGTGAAAATGAAACCTGGTGAAGGCATGTCAGATAGATGTCGATGTGGGCAGATTTTTACAGACTGATGGAGATATGATGTAGAAGACACTTTAGTGCATACTGTCAATGTGCCTTAGACACTGCTCCGACAGGACATCAACATAGTGAGCCCTCTTCGACCTTTAGTGTATTTCCCACTTAGTTTTACTGGCAAAGCTGCTGTGGACCACTGATGCACTTTCAGGTCACAGGGACCTTATGTTATGGGTTCTCCTATTTCCATCATCCTATATGCCACATTTAGTGTGCCACAAAATTCTGAATATTCAGGTAATGGATGTCATGCAGGAAATTTGTTCTATATATTAAAAATGTATGATTTTGACAGTATGATCATTACAAAATGTATTACAGTGATGTCTATGTTTCATAAATAATTAACTCATACAGAATTATCTGCAACTCTGCATGTAAAAGTTAGATGTTATAGCACAAAAGGTCAAATTCATATGTACATACTGCATCATACGTGAATTCATAAAACCCTTTAATTCATAAAATGCTGACTTTATTTGATATTACAAATACTGTATTAAGATATAGGCTGCCATAGTGCTGTATATCAAGAGTAATATTGATTTAGATGTGTAAGATTATCGGTTTTGTTTTATGATAAAGAAAGTCCTGTAACAATAAGAGTACAGGCAGCATGACAACAGATTCGAAAAACCAAAAACCAGGTCTTATAGATTACATTTAGTGGTCTATAAATTAAAAAAAATAACTGTGCATGAATTTGGGAAGCATGTGGTTAAGTCGGAAGTATATTGGCTGAGGGGGCAGAGCTATAAGGGAAATGGTTTAGAGAAGGGAATGGGCAATGTGATGCCATTGGTTTACAGGAAGTGAAGATACTTCAGTGTTCCTGGTTATGGTAACACTCACCCTCCTCCCTATTTATAATATTTATAATATTCATATAGAGTTTTGAAATATAACATGCTACCTACAATAAATAAGCTGCTTCTTTTACAGATTATGAATTCCAGTGTTAATGTAGCCCATTAAGATTAAGCAAAGGGTGTAGTGTCCTTGGTCTGTGGGTCCTTATTCCATGGCGCCCAAGACTTCAGTTTGGTGAACTAAACTTCACGAATAGATTCATGGTGACCAATAGGGTTTTATGCCCAGATTATGTAATTAGACAGCGATTATTAGGAGGTATTAGCTTGCCATTAAATATCCTACAGGTAGAGGCGCAGCCTGCCTGGTTTTGACCAGGACAGACCAGTTTAAGGCACCCTGTCTGATTTTGACCACGACAGTCCAGTTTAGGGTCCCCCTGTCCAGTTTTATCAACAATGTCAGGAATTCAAAACACAAACAGATTCAGTTTCAAGCTCCTAAGTTCCAATTGGTTAGCACACACATCTATCACCAGAGCACTAATTCTAATTGGCTGGCCATGCAACTGCCTGCTGATTTAAATGGTCCCCAACACATTACATACTTAAAGGGATAGTAATGTTTCACAAAAACAGCAGCTCCAATTAATATTCATAGTATTTGAGCCATTAGAGAGTGTTATTTCAATACTGTCAAAGATGTAGATCAAGAGTAATTGAATGATAAAGTTTCCCCCTCCTGTCCCTTTTACCTAGTGTAAGCCACCTCCACTCAGATGTGGAATCTGGTTCACAGACCAGACAGCTCACAGCAAGGGTCAATTTTCTTACTGTGAAAACAATGCAAACCCTGCCCTCCTTGACAGTTTTTTCAGGTGTTTTCTTTATGTTAATTGAACATTGTCCCGCTCTGCAAGCCATCTGGACACCACCTTTCTGTTCTGAGATGAGCAGTGTTACATCAGTAAAAGGGGAGGGCGGTGGATACTTTATCATTCAATTACTCTTGAACTACAACTCAGACAGTATTGAAATAACACTCTCCATGGTCCAAATACTATGAAGATTAATTGGAGCTGCTTTTTTTGTGAAACATTACTGTCCCTTTAAAACAGACCTGCAGGGCATAAATTAAGCTTTCCGTTGGAAAGAATTACAGAGTTAAAAATTGACCACTAAAATGTGGCATATTGCACTGTGTTTAATAGGTGACAACCCTACCTAACAGAGGCACTGCACAGTGGAGGAACCTCACTCAATGAACTTTTATATGACATGTTAAGGTATATTTTGTCTGGGTACATTGTAAATTATCATTCCCCTTTAATTAATCTTACTTTTTTAGTGATCAAATCAAGGATACAACAGCTATATGATTAACGTGGAACTATCATGTATATGTAAATGACCCCAATTAATTAGGTAAATTAGGTTGAATAAAGACACAAGTCCATCAAGTTCAACCTTCTCCTCATATCCCAGTAATTTTATAGCTTTCCTGCTACCAAATAAGTTAGTCTTTATCAGACCTTCCTGATCTGCCTACTTATAAACAGTATAACTCTGTATGTTCCCTTTGGAAAGAAATGTATCTAATCTTCTCTAGAATGTATCCATTGTATCTGCCATAACCACCTCATTGGGCAAAGAATTCCACAATTTAACAGACCTCACTGTAAAAAAAACCCTTCCTCTGCTGAAGTCTAAACCTCCTTTCCTCTAATCTCAAGGGGTGTCCACTGGTCACCTGATCAGGCCTTGGAATAAATAGCTCACCGCAGAGATCCTTGTGTTGACCTCTCATATATTTGTACAATGTGATAAGGTCTCCTCTTAGTCATCTTTTCTCTAGAGTAAATAAACCAAGTTTGCCTAGTCGTTCCTCATATGCCAAGTCCTCCATTACCTTAATTCATTTTGTTGCTCTTCGCTGTACCCTCTCTAGTTCTAGTATATCCTTTTTCAGAACTGGTGCCCAAAACTGCACTGCATACTCAAGGTGAGGTCTTACCAATGATTTGTACAATGGCAAAATAACGTTATCCACTCTTGCTTCAATACCTCTTTTTATGCAAGACAGGATTTTGTTTACCTTTGCTACTGCTGTTTGACACTGATCACTGTTTTCAAGTTTGTAGTTGCCAAGGATACCCAGGTCTTTCTCTAGCAACTAGTCCCCTAAAATGATTCCATTAAGTTTATAAGTACCCTTGGGATTATTTCCTCCCAAGTGCATGACTTTACACTTCCCCACATTAAACTTCATATTCCATTTGTTTGTGCAATCTGCCATTTTATAGAAATCCCTCTGTAGAGAGCAATTATCCTGTTCTGAATTAATTACCCTGTATAATTTAGTGTCATCTGCAAATATTGATAATTTGCTTTCTATATCTATTTCTAGGTCATTTGTAAACATGTTAAAAAGCAGCAGACCTAATACTGAACTTTGAGGTACTCCACTCTCCAATTTAACTGTATTGGAGAATTGTCCATTTACAACCACACACTGTTCCCTAGCCTTCAACCAGTTTTGTATCCAATTGCAAAGGTCATCTCCTAGCCCCGATTTCCTAATTTTATACCCCAGCCTTCTGTGTGGCACTGTATCAAATGCCTTTGCAAAGTCTAGCTATACTACATCAACTACCTTGCCATTATCAGGGTTGCTGCTTACTTCGTCATAGAAGCTGAGAAGGTTAGTTTGGCATGATCTGTTCTTCATAAAACCATGTTGATTCCTGCTAATGATCATATTTTTTGTGTTGTAATCCTGAATACAGTCCCTTATTATCAATTCTAGCAGTTTTCCCACTTCAGAGGTCAAACTCACAGGTCTATAGTTTCCAGGTTCTGTTTTAGTTCCCATCTTAAAGTGATAGTAATGCATGTTGTGGTCAGTATGAAATTTCTGGGTTGTGTGCGCACAGAAAACATAGACCTGTTGTGTCGAGATTTCAAGTCCAATACAAAAGGGTCTATTAGGACCTTCAATGTGTAGAACAGGAAACTACCTCTGTGATGAAGTTTAGTGTCTTCTGAGAGTGGATTGGGGGTCACCTTCAGACCCCCATTCTGTTCCCCTTTGACCTGCAGGGGCTCACAATGCACCCGTGGCTAAAAGGGGTAGTAATGTTTCATAATAAAAGCAGCTCTAATTAATCATCATAGTATTTGGACTTTGGAGAGTGTTATTTCAATTCTGTCAAAGTCGTAGTTCAAGAGTAATTCAATGACAAAGTGTCCCCCTCCCGCCTCTTTTACTGATGTAACACTGCTCAGCCAGAGCAGAAGGGAGGTGCCCAGGTAGATTGCAGAGAGGGACAATCTTCAATAAAGATAAGGGAAAAACCTGACTGCATTCAACATCTGAGAAGTGATGGCTTACACTAGGTAAAAGGGGCGGGAGGGGAAACTGTGCTTGTGAATATCTCTTAAGCCATAAAGGTTTGAGAGATAAGACATATCATTCTTCATGTTTTTTTAATGCCTACAAAATAAAATAAAGTTAAAACGAAGTATTACTATCCCTTTAAATAGAGGCACTACATTGGCTCTTCGCCAATCTTGTGGCACTGAGCCTGTGATGAGAGAATCTTTAAAGAGTAAATATAGGTGTTTCGCCGACACTGCACTGAGTTCCTTAAGAACCCTTGAATGTATACCATCAGGACCCGGTGCTTTGTCAGTCTTAATTTTGTTCAGTCTACCCATGACATCTTCTTGAGTTAACCCAATATCTGATAATTGTATTGTTTTATTAGTTACTTGTTGAGGCTCTTCTACCATTCCTTGCTCCTTTGTATATACTGATGCAAAAATAGTGTTTAGAACATCAGCCTTTTCCTTATCCTCACTAACCAACTCACCCATCTCATTTTTGAATGGTCCAATGCACTCCCTCTTAAGTTTGCTATTTATATATTTGAAAAACTTTTTTGGATTAGTCTTACTTTCCCTTGCAATTCGAGTTTCATTTTCTATTTTTGCTACTCTAATTGCCTTTTTTGCAATCTTTGTTGCACTCCCTGTACTTTAAGAAAGATTGTTCAGTTCCTTCAGACTTAAATAATTTGAATGCTTTTTTTATTTGCCATTTTCTCCTTTACATGTGCAGTTAACCACATTGGCTGTGACTTACTTCTTTTGCGTTTGTTCCCCATTGGTATATACTGTTGGGTATATTTCCGCAACCTAAATTTGAATTCTGACCATTTATCCTCAGTATTTTTGTCTTTAAATAATGTATCCCAGTCTACGTGTTACATTGAAGCCCTTAATAATTTGAAGTTAGCTTTATTAAAATTAAGGGTTTTGGTTGAACCTATACAGTTTTGCTTTGCCAAACTGATCTTAAATGTAACCATGTTGTGATCACTGTTTCCCAAATGTTCTCTTACCTTAATATTGGATATCATTGCTGTGTTATTCGTTATCACTTGTTAGTATACAGGAAATCAGAAAACAGTGTCATAACATTTGTTAAATACCGCATTATTTGCAATCAAGTGGGATCTGTGCGCCTGCGCTTTCCTTCCCTGTCTCGGCACTCATAGGTTATTTGCCAAAGGTGGAGTTGCACTGTAACCTTGCGGTACAAGCAGGGAGGACAGTGCAGGCGCACAGATCCCACTTCATTAAGATGTCTGTGCTGTTATGTTGAAGTAAGTCCCATATGAAGTTATGATTTCAAATAATGACAGCACTTAACAAACATTCCATGATTACCAGTATATTAAATATTAATTGGTGTCAATTATATGTACATGATAGTTCCGCATTAAAATGGAAATAAACAAGGTAAAAAAAAAGCCTACATTACGTTATGTTGTAACAATTTCACACTGAAGAGCAGGCCCCTGCAGAGTAGGAGCAAACTTGTAACAAAAAGGTGCAATCCACACTAAGCTGAGGTACTCAGAGAAAAATGATACAATTCTGGGCGAACCAACTGCCCTACAAGGAGTAAGCAAACATTTCCATTAATTTCAGTGAGGGTTTTAACCTTGCAATCCTAGAATGTTCTCCATCAGATAGCAAAGCAGTTGGTTGGAGATTTCTCTAGCATTCCTAAGGTAGAGCTTCCATAGTACATCAGACTTGTTGACATATAAGACTATGGGTGACATTAGTCCTAACTGCACTATGATTTCTGGTTATGCTACTCTAAAACCATCTGATACAATACATTGAAAGAGTCATAAACTGTAAAATATTAGACAATTCCAGCAGATCATGTGATTACGGTAGATGCCATTCCAACTGCAAGCTGCTAGCTTGAGAATAATGACACAGGACAACAAACAATTTCTGGCCTAAATTGGTTTTAAGTGACAAAGCTTTATTCATCACATCTGAGACATCAATAGTCTAAGAAGCGCTTACACCTAAATATGTTGTAAAACCAATGCACAACCTACGTGCCAAACTATGATTTCTGATTCCACCAGCTAATAAAAAATTTCAGAAATTAAATATGCCTTATGAGATGCCAGAAATTTAAAATAAGTACGCTAGGTGACAAAACACCATACAATGTTTAATATAAGATCATATAAATGTCACAGCTTCACATTAAACTTAATATAGTATATAAACAGCCTCAGAGAAAAGTCTAAAGAATATTCATAGAGGTTCATGAAAATTGGAGCAATTTTGGTGTAAATCAATTGTATCCCTGGAATGCTAGAAAGGAAAACAATGCATTGGGGATCTTGCTGACATTCAAAGGGTTAAAATTCACATTTCAATCAATACCAGTTATCCAATAAGAAATCACTTAAGCTAATAACAATGGCAAATCATGAAAAAAAATTTTCAAAAAGTGTTTATCGATAGTCATTAGAACAGGTAGCATGTCTAGTGAATCCAGTATAAATTCACTGCTGTTCTTTTTTAAATAAATTATCTCAATTACATTTGTTATAAGCACTGAAAATATGATTTATCTATCAAATTCATAATTACTTGGAGAAGATAATTAAGAGATATATGAAAATGAGAAAAATAATATGCAAGAGTTGTTTCTTTATCTTTATTGTGATGTTTCTAATCCTTCCAAAAGCTGTCACCTTAAACATAGTTTAGGTTCCATCAGTGTAGTTTAAATGGCTGCATTTGGCAACATAAATCAAGCCAATATAATTACAATGAAACTGACCTTTGATCTGACAATACATAAAGGCAAGAGTCCCAAATGCTTTTTTTATATTTTGCATGCTTTGCAAGCAGATTAATGACCAAAGAATGTGATCGAGGTTAAGTATATTTAACTGGCATGAGTCCAATACTAGTCTTCAATTTCTTGTGCCTGTAAAAATTAAAATTGAATATTGTCTATCTGTCTGAATATCTGTCTTCCTGTCTATCTATTTACAGTGCATATCAAAAATCTACATACCCTTCATGAAATTGCTGCTTTTGTTGATCTAAAGTCTGAAATCAAGGCAATTAATGTCAGACCTTTTTTCACCTTCATTAAGATTTTGTAACTAACAATATTTAAGTGAAAACATATGATTGTGTTTTGGAAAAATAATTAAAACAAAAAAATGGTTGTCTGCATGTCTTGATTCCATACTGCTGTATGCAAAAGTTTGGGAACCTCTGGCCCAATTGCATGATTTGTTGATTTTCTAAGAAGTTAACCAACTGCTGTGGACAGACTTAAACTTGACATATTTCTTCAAATTCTAATGAACAGTTACTATTTATTTGCTGAATTGAAAAAATAAAACAGAATATTGGGCAAGTGCAAAAGTTTGATCCAGTAGTGTTATTTTTTGTAAACACTTATTTGACTTGTTAGGCCTTAATCTAAGTTAGGTGATGACAATTCCAGAGTGTAATAAAATCCGGATCTCTCAGGGTGTTGTGCTGACACTCAACATCCATGCAAGCACCTAACTAAGGATCAGAAAAAAAAAGATCATTGACTCTTACAAAGAAGGGGAAGGCTATAAAAAGATATCTAAACATCCTCTGCTTGCAATTGTCCAAAATGTAATTAACCCTTTAAGGACCGGGAAAATCTGAGGTCGTTTTCACTTAAGGACCGGAGCAATTCTGACCTTTTTGACTATGTCTTTGTTCAACAGTGTTTTCCTTCTAAGTCTTTTATTCCACCCCCATAAATTATATACTGTTTTTTAAGTACAAATAGGGCTCTCTTTTGATACCCCACTTATATAGATAACCCACCATTTACTTTATTAAAATTAAAATTAAAAAAATTAAAAAAAAAAACACCATTTTTGTTTTTTCTCTTGGGATCAATTGGGCGCAAAGGGTTACATTTTTATGGCGACTGCATGAAAGGTATGACCGGTCAGTCATACCTACAAATTGCACAGTTTAAAATGGCCACTGTCCCCCCTGGGTGAAAATCCCCATGTCCCTTTTTCCCCACCCTATTTTCACACTTTTTTATCTATGACATTTGGCGGTGTGTATAAGTGTATTACATGGCTCCACAACAATCACACTACCAGTTTTGTTTAATGAGATGTTTTTTTTTTATATAAAATATTAAAAAAAAAAAAATTATCATTGCAGGTCAGAAATTGAATTGCATTTAGCCAGCCTCCAGCACCAGCAGTGAAGTTAATACCCCTAGCTGCTGTATTTTCTTTTTCCACTAGGTGTATCCTCTCTGCTTCTCTCTCCCTTACTTTGATAGCAAATGCTTTGCGTACTGCCTCTATCACTCAGAATGCCGGTACATGTGATCGCTGCTACGGCGATCACATGACCTGGCACAAGTAAGAAGGGCTGAGACTGAACGTCCCAGTCTCGGAGCGTTCAGTCTCAGCCTGGAAGTAATGATAGCAGCATGCACGGAGGCACTCTGAAATCATTTAAGCCATGACGGTCTAGGACCGTCATGGGTCCTTAAGGGGTTAAGACTGTTAAAGTTAAGACAACATTGGGAAGAAACGCATTAAGTGTAGTGGTTGTATCCACTAATTGCTACCTTTTTAATGTATTTTACATTTTTGGTTTTGTACTTTATATCTCAAATATATATAAGTCCTGGATTGCTGAAGAGTTTGCAGATCAAGTTGCTCTAAAGTGGCTTCAATTGTTTATCTGGTGCTTTAAAGGGATGGTAATGTCCCAACTAAAGTATCTGCAAAATGGTAGCTGGAATAAAAGAATACCTTGATGGTTTGAGAGATATAAGAAGATAAAGTCCTCCATTCCCTCCCCTTTCTGCCTGACGAGCTGTAAAGCTGTCAGAGACAGAATCTGCTCGGGCGACCAGACTTGGCTCTTCAGGAGCGCTGGCATCGAGGTATCTAACTATGAATACCTCATTGGAATGGTCTACAACATGTGCTTGCAAACCAGGCACACTTTGTAGACCATTCTGATGAAGTATTCATAGTTAGATATCTCGATGACAGCACTCCTGAAGAGCCACCGTCTGGTCCCGGAAAGAGGATCTCATGCCGTCAGCTATACAGCTGACGCATGAGAAGGGGGAGGGAGCAGAGGACTTTATTTTCTTCTATCTCTCAAACCATCAAGGGTTTGGAGATAAGAGTAAGGCCATTAAGTATTCTTTTATTCCAGCTACCATTTTGCGGATACTTTTGTTGGGACATTACAATCCCTTTAATACTAGTGAGTAACCTCTTTCAGGATTGTCAACTATTTAAATAAGAGATCTATCAGCTCCCCCACTTGTGTTTTTGCATTCTGAGGGAACCCAGAGGATTCTCTATACAAGCGGAGCAGTAAAGACCTATGGAGGCAGTCTGAATCCCCCATTTGTTCTGCTTATCACTTTTAGTGATCTTATATTTTTAAGGAACCTAGTAATGGTAGAGGTGTAGACTTTTTTGTGAAGACTTATTATGGTATGAGCATCCCACTGTGTTTTGTGCTTTTTCTTTTGAGATATGGATTCCATCTTGCCACCCCACCCCACAGACCAGTCTTCTGGAGAATTTACAAAATGGTTGTAATATATAGGGAGTGTCCAGTTACTAAAAATACTGTCGCTCCATAGGCCTCTTAGTAGCCTTTCCTATGAGCTTTTTCCTTGTCCAGTTATCAATTCTGGAGGGAAGTCCTGATGCTTGTAATGTCCTGTAGGGGCCATACTTCTTAATTATGGTCTTCACAGTGTTCCATGATATGTGTGATTCCTTCAGAATTATTTTGTATCCCTCTGCTGAACTGTATCAATAAGATCCCATCAACTGTTTGTTAACTGCTTGTGGACCATGGCAACGCTGAAGAAACCTTAAAGGAACAGCTGATTTTATTTAGGGATAATCAGAATCACTTCAAATGATGTCAGATGGAGGCAAATCACCTTTGCACATTTTTGTTATATGATTGGTTATATCTAAACACAGTTAAAACCCCAGTCTATAAAAAAAAGTTAAAACCCCAGTCTATATTGCTACTAGTTCACCCAAATTCAAACATTGAGAACCACATTGTTTCCTAGGTTGTCTGATGTTTCTAGACACAGACTAGTGGAAATATCTGGCTCTGTTGTAAAAGAATAGGAATTTATTTGCTACTTAACAGATAAATTATTTTCTTTGGAGTCAATGGGAGAATAGGGACATAGGGGTTTGTGTACCCTCCACCATGGAGCCAAGACACTTTAATAAAGATCTACAGAATGATGTAGCCTCTCTGTCACTCCCCTTAACTGACAGCTATCTCTGCCTCTTAGCTTTCAACTAATAATGCCTATCTGGCTGCATGAAGGATGCCCTGTGTCCCCCATGGACTCCAGAGTAAATAATTTATCAGTAAGCAGCACATAAATGACCTCATCTCTAGTCTCACTGGGTACAATGAGGACATTCCAATGATATCCTAAAATATTAAGAGTGTACTTGAGAAAATAATAAAACCCATTACAATTTATTCTTTAAATATGAGTCACAACTAAAAAAAACAAGAATGTGGAACTGATGAACATGGAACCATCAGCAGAAATCAAAGAGAAGGAACAACAACTATCAAAGGAAAACTTCTCTATCTGTCTAATCAGCTTTATCACTGCCTGCAATACCTTCCTCCAAAAACTTGCCTCAGAGAATGATGGGAAAAAACTGCTGACATAGAATGGTGGAAATTGTAATCCTCAACAACTGGAGGGCCCCAGTTTGCCAATCCCTGGTTTAGCAGATAGACACAAGAGGTTGTGATTGGCTGACCAACATGGTCATCACCTAGTGATAAAGGAACTCAAGAGCAGGTGACTATTATGTGAGTTGTCTGCAATAGTGATTACCTCTAAAACACTGAAACATGCTGGAGGATTGTGGGTTTGGCTTCAGCCTTTTAAATGGATACAGTTCCCTATACTGTAGTCATTTTGTTATACTGTATCATTGTGCTTACATTCGATTGTTATAACATTTTATTTGATTTAAATCCCATTCTACAGTGGTGCAGGATACTGTGGCACTTCATAAATATATAATAAAAATAAAAACACTAGAGTTAAGTGGTATTGTGTTATACTGTTTATAAGCTCCATTAGCTTTGCTGTTCTCTATTTCTATTTCCTGCTGATCTCCCAGGAGTAAGCTGGGAAGTCTGTAATATCAGTCAATGGAGCTTATTGAAACCAACTGACCTTGACCTGATGAATTGTGGATTTTGGATAAAAGTGGAGAAATTCTGGTGCAACTCGATGATGGATATTTCAAACTGAGATTTAAACCCATTGTATCATACAAAATTTGTATTTACAGCTGTTGGAGACT
The DNA here is from genome assembly GCA_037306005.1 of Rhinophrynus dorsalis. Lineage (NCBI taxonomy): Eukaryota > Metazoa > Chordata > Amphibia > Anura > Rhinophrynidae > Rhinophrynus > Rhinophrynus dorsalis. Next base: position 119,832,123 of record CM074722.1, read on the forward strand.
ACAACTCTCATCATCCCCAACCAGAGAATGATGCTAGGTTGCAGTCACCAATAGCTGGAGGGCTGCCACTTTCATACCCTTGCTTTGGGTGCTAGTGAGGTCAATTATTCTCTGCTTTTAAATGCTTTGGGGGCCTTTTTAATTTTAAGGGGTTAATTTGGGAGCATTTGTTTTGTTCATAATTCTCAATTTTTCCTTCATGCATTTACCCAAATGATATTCCTTTATTAAATCTGTAGTACTTTATGTTGAAAATGAAGCCCTTTATTGCCAGTGGCTTGCCCGACATATTGTAATCCAGTGCACTGGACACTCAAAGGGTTCAGCTTTTATGTCACCAGGAATTAGCAGTGAGTACATTGAACATCCCCTAGCTGAAGTGGTGTAGGCAAACGTTTGTGATATATCTTGGACAGACATTGAATAATTACAGTGGGTAAATGAACTGGAATGATAGATAGCCTAAGAACTATTTGCAATCAGTGCTACACTCTTATCTGATCAAGGAATGAAGCAACCTCCCATATGTACTTCTCATAAATATTTTGTAGGTTCTTTGATGTTTTTTTTTCCTCTAACATAATTCTCTCATTTCCAACGCTGGATTTCCCATTAGGAAGAGCAGACAACTGTCTAACGCTCCAAGTGAGGGGAACCTCACTCACATTCTGAGTTGTGGGTGTGGCCGCAGCAATCCAAGTGCCCCTGCACCAGACACCCGCTCCCGATTTATAGCAGCCATTTCACTTACCAGTTTACTTACCACTTTCCTCTGCATGATTTCACCTCTTGGATGTTAGATAGGTCTGCAATGAGTTGCAAAACCATGTTTTAGAGACCTTTCTAACAGCCAAAGGGTTGACAGGTTTTGTTGTGATTGTCTGTTGTATGTTAAGGATATATTCTAGTCCAAGCAACTGTGGATAGGGCTGGGAGTGGAGTAATGTGGGTGTAGGTACAGGGGAGGGTAAGGAGACCCTGTATGTCATGCCAAGGGGGCACCTGAACTATACACCTGGATCTGCCTATACCTAATCTTTTCCCTGTAGTCCTCAATAACACTCTGCAGTTATGCTGGGTCCAGTACATTTTGCATACATTTACATTTGAGTGTCAGAAATGTATCCAGCGCAAAGCACCATGTTAACAAATGTTCCATTCATCAATGTCAAACCAACCTTCAGTTTATCTCTCGTGGCGTAGCTATGGGAAGAAGTGCCCTCTGGATTATGGTAGACAAACAAGGTATTGACCTGCTTTTGTGGTGCTATCAAACAGATGAGGTTTCATGTCACTGTTTCAATAAGGCATCTTTCAAAAACAAATATAAAACACATTTGATCAATGTCCTCTAAAGATAATGGTAACATGCTCCATTTACTGTTGCCAGAAAACTCATTGAAACCTGGACACATTTGAGAAATGCCTGCTGCAGGGCTGTAGTGGGTATTACTGGGCTTCACTAGTTTTCATGTGTCAGCATGCATTTCATATCTGTCCAGTGTTAAACGGATTATCTGGTAACCTTATGTGCATTATTTCAGACTGTGTTAACAGATAGAATGATTAACCCTGTGACTGCTAGAGGGGTGTGCATTGCTCTGCAGTACATTGCACACCCCCTCTAGCACTCACAGGGTTAAATATAATCTGTCAAAGAAGATGTAACCATAAAAAGTTTTATAATAAATCTGTGGTTGTTTCACAAACTAGCAAAAGAAGCATGGCATTGTCCTCTTGAGAAGAGGCAGATGGAAAGGATAGATATTCCACTGTTAGTTATTGGACCACATATACACTGTCTGCTACCCCAGTCTTGTTCTTCTAGCAGCTACAAAACCACACTATACTGTATGCTAGTCCGCGGTCCTTGTAGTCACAGACTCATACATACACTTTTTGACGACACACCTGCCTTGTTCCACTCTGCCACTGGATCCATAGAACCACACGTTTACTGTCTAACACCCCAGCTTTGGTCACTGTCCCTCACTGTCTTGCCAACAACTATAGAATCACACATATGCAGAGTGGAACCCCAACCTTTTTTCCATTGTCAGACTGGTAGCTTCTGAATCACACATACTGTATCCTGTCTGACACTCCACTGTCCACTGATAGCAACAGAATCACACATATACTGTCTGGCACCACCAACTTTGTGCCACTGTCCTCTGTTAGCCACAGAATCACATATACACTGTCTGATACCCCATCCTTGTTCCACTGTCCACTGGTAGAAAAATAAATAAATACATAAATAAATGCAAAAATACATAAATAAAATAATACACTTCTGACACCACAGCCTTGCTCCACTCTCCCATTGCCAACCGCAGAACCACACAAATATACTGTCTCACACCCCAGATTTTGTCCACGGTCCTATCAGCAACTACAGGATCTGACATATACTGGGTGCAATCCTAGGTCTTGTTCCACTGGCAGCTGCAGAATCACACATATGGGTTCACTGTCCACTCTAAAAAAACAACTTTGTGCCACTGTCCTCTGTTAGCCACAGAATCACATAAACACTGCCTGATACCCCATCCTTGTTCCACTGTCCACTGGTAGCAAAATAAATAAATGCATACATAAATGCAAACATACATAAATAAAATAATACACTTTTGGCACCACAGCCTTGCTCCACTCTCTCATTGCCAGGCATAGAATCACAGATATACTGTCTGACACTTTTGTCCATGGTCCCACCAGTAGCTACAGAATCCAACATATGCCGGCTGCAATCCAGGTCTTGTTCCACTGGTAGCCGCGGAATCACACATATGGGCTCACTGTCCACTGGAAAAAAAAACAACAAAAAAAACTCCTGATATAACACTTATGGTTCACTGCTGAGTTCTCCACTTGGTGTTGCCCTTCCCTGAATGCACTGGAGTGTGTCTAACCAAGAATAAAACATTGAGTGACCTCCAGTGCATGTAGGGAAGGGCAGAATCATGTGAACTCAATAGTGTACCAAATGCATTACAGCAGGAGCTACAGGTGAGGAGAGGGGGAGGGGGTTATGTGATGGGAACTGAGGGAAAGAAGGGAGGATGATGGGATCCATAGATGAGGACAGCGGGTGATGTGAGCTACGGATAAAGAAGGGGGATGGAGGTGTGAACAGCAGGTGAGGGGTTAAGATGGTGTGTGAGGAGAGGGGATGGAATCCGTGCTTGAGGAGTGGGTGATGGGAGCTATGGGTGAAGAAAAGACAGTGGCTTCTTCATGGAAGCTGTGAGTGGAGGGGGTTAGGTGATGGGAGCTGTGGGTGAGGAGGAGGGATGATGTGAGCTGTGGTTGAAGAAGAAAGAAATGAGGGGGGCAGGTATTTGAAGGGACTAGGGTTAGGTGCTTCCAGTGATAGGGGTGGGTGTGTTATGAGATGTAAGGAGGTATGCGTAATGGCAGACACGGAAGAGAGAACATGCAAGGAAGGAGTTGGCATGCACAGGGGAGCAGCAGGACACATTGTGGAGCCCTGGAGAGTAGCAGGCAAGACAAAGGGGACTGTTGCTGCAGTAATTTGGGCAGGGGACTTTGCCCCAAGCTGTCTCTGTACTGAGACATGGCTGGGGAAGGAGACTTGATCATGCAGGCAACAGCAGTATGGAGGAATTTATATAATTCCTCCCTATTACTGCCCTTGGGTGTGTCTGGCAGAGAGGCAAGAACAGGCAATGTGGTGAAGACTTCCCTAGTATTCAAGTGGTTAAAAGTCTTCTTAAATATTTGGGAATTTTCATGTGTCTTCTATAGTACAGTATGAGTATGGCCTAATATCTCTACATTAACACCCTAAGGAACAGACCTTTTTTACACTAGAGGACAGAACAGTTTTGGCCTTTTTAGTATTCCTTTTTCAACCATACTTTACCTCTAATTCATTTAGTTCATCCACACAAACTTTGTACCATTTTTTAAGCATAAGTAGGGCTTTATTTTCATACCGCATTTATATGTATAACCCACCATTTCCTTTGATAAAAATGAATAAATTATGAGAAAACATGAGAAAAACCCTCACATTTTTATAGGTTTTCCTGTCATAATTTCTTCTCAGTTAGTATATTTTAAATGTCCCTTTTTTGGGGGTTACTGTTCTTCTGAGGTGAAAATCCCTATGGCCCTCTTTCCCTCCCTGGTGCCCCTCTTTTAAGAAATTGGACTGTATGGGGTATATAAGTATATCACATGGCTCCACAGTAATAAACCTCACATTAATGTTTAATGTTTAAACTTCAGTACATGTGTAAATAAATACTTTGTGCGAACCTGCTCTTCCTCTAGTTCTGCCCCCATAACCTAAATGAAATGAAAAGTTCCCTCCTTTGCGGATACTTGATATGCTGTTATATGTGTTCTCTGGTTCTCTCTCCTCACGATCACAGTGAGGAAGAGAGAGACAGAGAACAGTGACATGTGACTGTGGTAGCAGCAATCACATGTACCGGCTCACAGGGAAAAGGCTGATATTGACTGCTCCAGTCCTTGAGCTGTCCGTTACAGCCTCAGCGGCATGATCATAGAGTGCCCTGAGAGGCACTGTGATAATTTTTCTTTGGATCGTCATTAGCCCTTAAAGGACCAAATTCTTTGATGGTCCTGGCACTTAACTGGTCATTAAGTAGTTAAAGATCAACTGTCATGTTTACAAATTCTCACAATGCATTGCATATTCTTCTGGCATTCAAAGGGACAATGTACTTGACCCTTTGTTCCAGTTCCAGAGAACTTGCTAATCATGCACTGTGAAAGCAGAGATATTTATCCAATGTTGCAGTCTGCCTGCAGCATGGACTGATTGTTCTGTATGCTGTAGAACAGATGTTCTCAACCTGGGCCTCCACGATGCACAAACAGGCCAGGACTTGAGTATTTTCATTCCTGAGAGCAGGTGCCCCTCCAGGGCTTTGCCAATGCGAATTTAGTCCAACAGTGTAACATAACTGGTTTATATTAACTGTCAAGGAGGTACCAGGAACACAGCTGGTCAGTCAGAAGTTTGGTTGATTTTCATTTCGGCAGAATCTCAAATACTAGCTTTCTATGCCATTTCAATTCCAAGAATAAAAGCTGTTTTGGCAGACTTTCTCAGTCATGAAAGCCTGGTTCCCAGGAATTGGGAACTAAACCAGTTGGTGTTTGACTCCATAGTATGTCTATGGTTTACTCCAAACTCGGGCTCTAGAAATCATACAGTTGAACCGCAAAGTTTCCCTGTTTTGCTTGCTGTGGATGTGATGGTCATTGTGTGGAAGCTTCCCCTGGCATATGTGTGTTTCCTCAATTTCCTCTGAAAATCAGGGGATTGGAGAAATCTGAGATGGAATGGGCTGAGGAGATTCCTACAGCCCACTCTGGCCTCATCGAGTCTAGTTCTTGGATCTTCTCAAACGGCCAGCAGAGCCATTTCAGCTTCCATTCTTCAGGACTTCTTGACTCTGGGTCTTTTGTGTCACCTTGGCGGTGGGAGGAGTTGGCTTTGACAGCTAGGTTCTTGAAGCCAGCATCCTGTGGCAGGAAGGTTTCTATGACACTATTATGACACTATGTTGAAGGCTTTGATACCGTTGTCTTCCAAGGTGTACCATAGTTTTACATGTGATGTGAAGACCAAGGTTTGTGGCCACATCCCTTTAATCTTAGGGTTATTTTAACATTTCTTATAGGTGGCCTTCTGAAAGTGCTTAGTCTTAGCTCTATTAAGATACAGATCTCAACTCTAACTGTACTGTTTCAGATGTGTGTTGCCATATTACACGATGTGCACACCTTTGTTCAAGGAGTGGCTCATGCCTAACCATTCTTTTGATAACCCACTCCTCTGTGGGACTTGATTTTGGTCTTGGGAGAGCTTCAGAGGAATCCTTTAGAGCTTCTGTCTGTTTCCCTTCAGTTCTTGACTCCTAAGACAACTTTTCAGCTGGAGATTTTGTCTGTTTGGTGGGTTGCCGAACTTCAAGCTTTAACTGCAAATTCCCCTTTGTAATCCTTTATACTGATAGAGTGGTATTGAGAACTGTAGTGTTTAGTCTAGACTGTAAGCTCTCACAAGCAGGGCCCTCTCATCCTTCTGTTCTCCACATATGATTTGTACTATTTAATATCTCTGTATGTCTATCCCCTATTGTAAAGCGCTGCGGAATAAGTTGGCGCTATATAAATAAAGATTATTATTATTATTTTTCCATAAGGTTGTTTCTGAGCTTCGCATTACGCAGGCCAGGAATTTGTTCTTCTTGTCATTTGTCTGGGTCCATCTGAAAATAGGAACAGAAGCTTTATTGCTTGGATGTAGTTAGGTGCTTTATTTACTACGTTCAACATGAAAGCCTTTCCACAAATCAGACTTGCTTCTTGTCAATCCTAAGGGGCCTCAATAATGCTAAGTTGCATCTCAAGCAACAATGGTTTCCTGGGATAAGGTGACCATTTGCCAGGCTTCTGCAATCAGGAAACAAGCTTGTCCCCTATGGGATTCAGCTCATACCACCAGATTGGTGGATGCTTCCTGAGTCTTCAAGAACCAGGCCTCTGCTCAACTGCTTAGTTGTACAGGGCAGTGATGGGGTCATCCCTTCACACATTTGCTACACATTTCCTTGTATATGTTCTGGTTTCAGCTGAAACCAATTTTCAACTGAATGTCTTACAAAATGTTAGGCCTGTGTGGGTATCCTTCTCTTTACCTCTAGCAACTTGTGTTTTTCCTGTTACTTGGTGTGGTGTATCGGTGTCCTTTGACATCTAAGGTTCACGGTGTTCCAGTTAGCCTCTGACAGAACTGGTTTCTGTATAACGGATTTTCTCTCCGTCTTTGAAATTTTGCTGGATAAATTTGGCATATCCCCATGGTTCCCGTGTCCTACATTTGATGAAAGAGAAAAGATCATTTTTGTGAATGTACAGGTAAATTATTTTCTCTTAGTCCATGTAGAACATAAGATTTCCTTCCAGAGAAAAACAAGCTGTTTGAGTTCTGGGCAGTGGGGTCCTTTGGGTTCTCTGGATCCCTGCCATTTGTTAAAGCTGAGCAGAGATCCTTTTTAGGCAAGGGTCCTGCCATACTGGCTAGAGGATACTTTACTCCATGGTTCCTGTATTCCGCATAAACTAAGAGAAAAGGATTTATTGGTAAGTACACATAAATTCCCCTTTAAGTCCATGGAAATATGGGGGTATTTATATGTCCCCTATAGTCCTGTAGGTTGGCTCCAGAATTGCACCTCTTTAGCTTATTGAATTACATCTTAATTCTTTTGGGCATAGTTCAAATGTAAAATTTCATAACTCTCTTTATTTGAGTTCCAGGGAAGTATGTAATTCATTGGTTGACTGTGGACTATGAGAGCTTTAGTTCAACAAGCACTCAAGAGCCACAGGAGACCCACCCATGCTTAATGGACTGCTTACAAATCACACACTCAATGTGCAAGTCTAGTAGGGCTTAAAGTTTTTAGGCAAGGGTCCTGCCCTACTGGCTAAAGGATACTTTACTCCATGGTTCCTGTATTCTGCATAAACTAAGAGAAAAGCATTTATTGGTAAGTACACATAAATTCCCCTTTAAGTCCATGGTAATATGGGGGTATTTATATGTCCCCTATGGTCCTGTAGGTTGGCTCCAGAATTGCACCTCTTTAGCTTATTGAATTACACCTTAATTCTTTTGGGAATAGTTCAAATGTAAAATTTCACAACTCTCTTTATTTGAGTTCCAGGGAAGTATGTAATTCATTGGTTGCCTGTGGCCTATGAAAGCTTTAGTTCAACAAGCACTCAAGAGCCACAGGAGACCCACCCATGCTTAATGGACTGCTTACAAATCACACACTCAATGTGCAAGTCTAGAAGGGCTTAAAGTTGTTTTTAACCCCATCCCCCCAAGAGGAAGAGTTTGACAACATTCTCCAATGAGATGTTTTAAGATGACAAACTTTCGAGTGAGAGAAACTCTCCAATTCCTATGCTATCCTTTGACTATTCATTGGATTTTTTCAACATGAAAAAGCAGATCCATCGATAGTCATTAGAACAGGTAGCATGTCTAGTGAATCCAGTATAAATTCACTGCTGTTCTTTTTTAAATAAATTATCTCAATTACATTTGTTATAAGCACTGAAAATATGATTTATCTATCAAATTCATAATTACTTGGAGAAGATCATTAAGAGATATATGAAAATGAGAAAAATAATATGCAAGAGTTGTTTCTTTATCTTTATTGTGATGTTTCTAATCCTTCCAAAAACTGTCACCTTAAACATAGTTTAGGTTCCATCAGTGTAGTTTAAATGGCTGCATTTGGCAACATAAATCAAGCCAATATAATTACAATGAAACTGACCTTTGATCTGACAATACATAAAGGCAAGAGTCCCAAATGCTTTTTTTATATTTTGCAAGCTTTGCAAGTAGATTAATGACCAAAGAATGTGATCGAGGTTTAGTATATTTAACTGGCATGAGTCCAATACTAGTCTTCAATTTCTTGTGCCTGTAAAAATTAAAATTGAATATTGTCTATCTGTCTGAATATCTGTCTTCCTGTCTATCTATTTACAGTGCATATCAAAAATCTACATACCCTTCATGAAATTGCTGCTTTTGTTGATCTAAAGTCTGAAATCAAGGCAATTAATGTCAGACCTTTTTTCACCTTCATTAAGATTTTGTAACTAACAATATTTAAGTGAAAACATATGATTGTGTTTTGGAAAAATAATTAAAACAAAAAAAATGGTTGTCTGCATGTCTTGATTCCATACTGCTGTATGCAAAAGTTTGGGAACCTCTGGCCCAATTGCATGATTTGTTGATTTTCTAAGAAGTTAACCAACTGCTGTGGACAGACTTAAACTTGACATATTTCTTCAAATTCTAATGAACAGTTATATTTATTTGCTGAATTGAAAAAATAAAACAGAATATTGGGCAAGTGCAAAAGTTTGATCCAGTAGTGTTATTTTTTTGTAAACACTTATTTGACTTGTTAGGCCTTAATCTAAGTTAGGTGATGACAATTCCAGAGTGTAATAAAATCCGGATCTCTCAGGGTGTTGTGCTGACACTCAACATCCATGCAAGCACCTAACTAAGGATCAGAAAAAAAAAGATCATTGACTCTTACAAAGAAGGGGAAGGCTATAAAAAGATATCTAAACATCCTATGCTTGCAATTGTCCAAAATGTAATTAACCCTTTAAGGACCGGGAAAATCTGAGGTCGTTTTCACTTAAGGACCGGAGCAATTCTGACCTTTTTGACTATGTCTTTGTTCAACAGTGTTTTCCTTCTAAGTCTTTTATTCCACCCCCATAAATTATATACTGTTTTTTAAGTACAAATAGGGCTCTCTTTTGATACCCCACTTATATAGATAACCCTCCATTTACTTTATTAAAATTAAAAAAAATTTAAAAAAACCCACCATTTTTGCTTTTTCTCTTGGGATCAATTGGGCGCAAAGGGTTACATTTTTATGGCGACTGCATGAAAGGTATGACCAGTCAGTCATACCTACAAAATGCACAGTTTAAAATGGCCACTGTCCCCCCTGGGTGAAAATCCCCATGTCCCTTTTTCCCCACCCTATTTTCACACTTTTTTATCTATGACATTTGGCGGTGTGTATAAGTGTATTACATGGCTCCACAACAATCACACTACCAGTTTTGTTTAATGAGATGTTTTTTTTTTTTTATAAAATATTTTTTTGAAAAAAAAAAAAAAAAAAAAAATTATCATTGCAGGTCAGAAATTGACCTGCATTTAGCCAGCCTCCAGCACCAGCAGTGAAGGGGTTAATACCCCCAGCTGCTGTATTTTCTTTTTCCACTAGGTGTATCCTCTCTGCTTCTCTCTCCTTACTTTGATAGCAAATGCTTTGCGTACTGCCCCTATCACTCAGAATGCCGGTACATGTGATCGCTGCTACGGCGATCACATGACCTGGCACAAGTAAGAAGGGCTGAGACTGAACGCCCCAGTCTCGGAGCGTTCAGTCTCAGCCTGGAAATAATGATAGCAGCATGCTATCTTTATATCTCAAATATATATAAGTAAATATATATATAAGTCCTGGATTGCTGAAGAGTTTGCAGATCAAGTTGCTCTAAAGTGGCTTCAATTGTTTATCTGGTGCTTTAAAGGGATGGTAATGTCCCAACTAAAGTATCTGCAAAATGGTAGCTGGAATAAAAGAATACCTTGATGGTTTGAGAGATATAAGAAGATAAAGTCCTCCATTCCCTCCCCTTTCTGCCTGACGAGCTGTAAAGCTGTCAGAGACAGAATCTGCTCGGGCGACCAGACTTGGCTCTTCAGGAGCGCTGGCATCGAGGTATCTAACTATGAATACCTCATTGGAATGGTCTACAACATGTGCTTGCAAACCAGGCACACTTTGTAGACCATTCTGATGAAGTATTCATAGTTAGATATCTCGATGACAGCACTCCTGAAGAGCCACCGTCTGGTCCCGGAAGCAGGATCTCATGCCGTCAGCTATACAGCTGATGCATGAGAAGGGGGAGGGAGCAGAGGACTTTATTTTCTTCTATCTCTCAAACCATCAAGGTTTTGGAGATAAAAGTAAGGCCATTAAGTATTCTTTTATTCCAGCTACCATTTTGCGGATACTTTTGTTGGGACATTACAATCCCTTTAATACTAGTGAGTAACCTCTTTCAGGATTGTCAACTATTTAAATAAGAGATCTATCAGCTCCGCCACTTGTGTTTTTGCATTCTGAGGGAACCCAGAGGATTCTCTATACAAGGGGAGCAGCAAAGGCCTATGGAGGCAGTCTGAATCCCCCATTTGTTCTGCTTATCACTTTTAGTGATCTTATATTTTTAAGGAACCTAGTAATGGTAGAGGTGTAGACTTTTTTGTGAAGACTTATTATGGTATGAGCATCCCACTGTGTTTTGTGCTTTTTCTTTTGAGATATGGATTCCATCTTGCCACCCCACCCCACAGATCAGTCTTCTGGAGAATTTACAAAATGGTTATAATATATAGGGAGTGTCCAGTTACTAAAAATACTGTTGCTCCATAGGCCTCTTAGTAGCCTTTCCTATGAGTTTTTTCCTTGTCCAGTCATCAATTCTGGAGGGAAGTCCTGATGCTTGTAATGTCCTGTAGGGGCCATACTTCTTAATTATGGTCTTCACAGTGTTCCATGATATGTGTGATTCCTTCAGAATTATTTTGTATCCCTCTGCTGAACTGTATCAATAAGATCCCATCAACTGTTTGTTAACTGCTTGTGGACCATGGCAACTCTGAAGAAACCTTAAAGGAACAGCTGATTTTATTTAGGGATAATCAGAATCACTTCAAATGATGTCAGATGGAGGCAAATCACCTTTGCACATTTTTGTTATATGATTGGTTATATCTAAACACAGTTAAAACCCCAGTCTATAAAAAAAAAGTTAAAACCCCAGTCTATATTGCTACTAGTTCACCCAAATTCAAACATTGAGAACCACATTGTTTCCTAGGTTGTCTGATGTTTCTAGACACAGACTAGTGGAAATATCTGGCTCTGTTGTAAAAGAATAGGAATTTATTTGCTACTTAACAGATAAATTATTTTCTTTGGAGTCAATGGGAGAATAGGGACATAGGGGTTTGTGTACCCTCCACCATGGAGCCAAGACACTTTAATAAAGATCTACAGAATGATGTAGCCTCTCTGTCACTCCCCTTAACTGACAGCTATCTCTGCCTCTTAGCTTTCAACTAATAATGCCTATCTGGCTGCATGAAGGATGCCCTGTGTCCCCCATGGACTCCAGAGTAAATAATTTATCAGTAAGCAGCACATAAATGACCTCATCTCTAGTCTCACTGGGTACAATGAGGACATTCCAATGGTATCCTAAAATATTAAGAGTGTACTTGAGAAAATAATAAAACCCATTACAATTTATTCTTTAAATATGAGTCACAACTAAAAAAAAACAAGAATGTGGAACTGATGAACATGGAACCATCAGCAGAAATCAAAGAGAAGGAACAACAACTATCAAAGGAAAACTTCTCTATCTCTCTAATCAGCTTTATCACTGCCTGCAATACCTTCCTCCAAAAACTTGCCTCAGAGAATGATGGGAAAAAACTGCTGACATAGAATGGTGGAAATTGTAATCCTCAACAACTGGAGGGCCCCAGTTTGCCAATCCCTGGTTTAGCAGATAGACACAAGAGGTTGTGATTGGCTGACCAACATGATCATCACCTAGTGATAAAGGAACTCAAGAGCAGGTGACTATTATGTGAGTTGTCTGCAATAGTGATTACCTCTAAAACACTGAAACATGCTGGAGGACTGTGGGTTTGGCTTCAGCCTTTTAAATGGATACAGTTCCCTATACTGTAGTCATTTTGTTATACTGTATCATTGTGCTTACATTCGATTGTTATAACATTTTATTTGATTTAAATCCCATTCTACAGTGGTGCAGGATACTGTGGCACTTCATAAATATATAATAAAAATAAAAACACTAGAGTTAAGTGGTATTGTGTTATACTGTTTATAAGCTCCATTAGCTTTGCTGTTCTCTATTTCTATTTCCTGCTGATCTCCCAGGAGTAAGCTGGGAAGTCTTTAATATCAGTCAATGGAGCTTATTGAAACCAACTGACCTTGACCTGATGAATTGTGGATTTTGGATAAAAGTGGAGAAATTCTGGTGCAACTCAATGATGATGGATATTTCAAACTGGGATTTAAACCCATTGTATCATACAAAATTTGTATTTACAGCTGTTGGAGACTACAACTCTCATCATCCCCAACCAGAGAATGATGCTAGGTTGCAGTCACCAATAGCTGGAGGGCTGCCACTTTCATAACCTTGCTTTGGGTGCTAGTGAGGTCAATTATTCTCTGCTTTGCAATGCTTTGGGGGCCTTTTTAATTTTAAGGGGTTAATTTGGGAGCATTTGTTTTGTTCATAATTCTCAATTTTTCCTTCATGCATATACCCAAATGATATTCCTTTATTAAATCTGTAGTACTTTATGTTGAAAATGAAGCCCTTTATTGCCAGTGGCTTGCCCGACACATTGTAATCCAGTGCACTGGACACTCAAAGGGTTCAGCTTTTATGTCACCAGGAATTAGCAGTGAGTACATTGAACATCCCCTAGCTGAAGTGGTGTAGGCAAACGTTTGTAATATATCTTGGACAGACATTGAATAATTACAGTGGGTAAATGAACTGGAATGATAGATAGCCTAAGAACTATTTGCAATCAGTGCTACACTCTTATCTGATCAAGGAATGAAGCAACCTCCCATATGTACTTCTCATAAATATTTTGTAGGTTCTTTGATGTTTTTTTTTCCTCTAACATAATTTTCCCATTTCCAACGCTGGATTTCCCATTAGGAAGAGCAGGCAACTGTCTAACGCTCCAAGTGAGGGGAACCTCACTCACATTCTGAGTTGTGGGTGTGGCCGCAGCAATCCAAGTGCCCCTGCACCAGACACCCGCTCCCGATTTATAGCAGCCATTTCACTTACCAGTTTACTTACCACTTTCCTCTGCATGATTTCACCTCTTGGATGTTAGATAGGTCTGCAATGAGTTGCAAAACCATGTTTTAGAGACCTTTCTAACAGCCAAAGGGTTGACAGGTTTTGTTGTGATTGTCTGTTGTATGTTAAGGATATATTCTAGTCCAAGCAACTGTGGATAGGGCTGGGAGTGGAGTAATGTGGGTGTAGGTGCAGGGGAGGATAAGGAGACCCTGTATGTCATGCCAAGGGGGCACCTGAACTATACACCTGGATCTGCCTATACCTAATCTTTTCCCTGTAGTCCTCAATAACACTCTGCAGTTATGCTGGGTCCAGTACATTTTGCATACATTTACATTTGAGTGTCAGAAATGTATCCAGCGCAAAGCACCATGTTAACAAATGTTCCATTTATCAATGTCAAACCAACCTTCAGTTTATCTCTCGTGGCGTAGCTATGGGAAGAAGTGCCCTCTGGATTATGGTAGACAAACAAGGTATTGACCTGCTTTTGTGGTGCTATCAAACAGATGAGGTTTCATGTCACTGTTTCAATAAGGCATCTTTCAAAAACAAATATAAAACACATTTGATCAATGTCCTCTAAAGATAATGGTAACATGCTCCATTTACTGTTGCCAGAAAACTCATTGAAACCTGGACACATTTGAGAAATGCCTGCTGCAGGGCTGTAGTGGGTTTTACTGGGCTTCACTAGTTTTCATGTGTCAGCATGCATTTCATATCTGTCCAGTGTTAAACGGATTATCTGGCAACCTTATGTGCATTATTTCAGACTGTGTTAACAGATAGAATGATTAACCCTGTGACTGCTAGAGGGGTGTGCATTGCTCTGCAGTACATTGCACACCCCCTCTAGCACTCACAGGGTTAAATATAATCTGTCAAAGAAGATGTAACCATAAAAACGTTTTATAATAAATCTGTGGTTATTTCACAAACTAGCAAAAGAAGCATGGCATTGTCCTCGTGAGAAGAGGCAGATGGAAAGGATAGATATTCCACTGTCCACTGTTAGTTATTGGACCACATATACACTGTCTGCTACCCCAGTCTTGTTCTTCTAGTAGCTACAAAACCACACTATACTGTATGCTAGTCCGCTGTCCTTGTAGTCACAGACTCATACATACACTTTTTGACGACACACCTGCCTTGTTCCACTCTGCCACTGGATCCATAGAACCACATGTTTACTGTCTAACACCCCAGCTTTGGTCACTGTCCCACACTGTCTTGCCAACAACTATAGAATCACACATATGCAGAGTGGAACCCAACCTTTTTTCCATTGTCAAACTGGTAGCTTCTGAATCACACATACTGTATACTGTCTGACACTCCACTGTCCACTGGTAGCAAAATAAATAAATACATAAATAAATGCAAACATACATAAATAAAATAATACACTTTTGACACCACAACCTTGCTCCACTCTCCCATAGCCAACCGAAGAACCACACAAATATACTGTCTGACACCCCAGATTTTGTCCACGGTCCTATCAGCAACTACAGGATCTGACATATACTGGGTGCAATCCAAGGTCTTGTTCCACTTGTAGCTGCAGAATCACACATATGGGTTCACTGTCCACTGGAAAAAAAAACAACTTTGTGCCACTGTCCTCTGTTAGCCACAGAATCACATAAACACTGCCTGATACCCCATCCTTGTTCCACTGTCCACTGGTAGCAATATAAATAAATGCATACATAAATGCAAACATACATAAATAAAATAATACACTTTTGGCACCACAGCCTTGCTCCACTCTCTCATTGCCAGGCATAGAATCACAGATATACTGTCTGACACTTTTGTCCATTTGGCATATCCCCATGGTTCCCGTGTCCCACATTTGATGAAAGAGAAAAGATCATTTTTGTGAACGTACAGGTAAATTATTTTCTCTTAGTCCATGTAGAACATAAGATTTCCTTCCAGAGAAAAACAAGCTGTTTGAGTTCTGGGCAGGGGGGGGGTCCTTTGGGTTCTCTGGATCCCTGCCATTTGTTAAAGCTGAGCAGAGATCCTTTTTAGGCAAGGGTCCTGCCATACTGGCTAGAGGATACTTTACTCCATGATTCCTGTATTCCACATAAACTAAGAGAAAAGGATTTATTGGTAAGTACACATAAATTCCCCTTTAAGTCCATGGAAATATGGGGGTATTTATATGTCCCCTATGGTCCTGTAGGTTGGCTCCAGAATTGCACCTCTTTAGCTTATTGAATTACATCTTAATTCTTTTGGGCATAGTTCAAATGTAAAATTTCATAACTCTCTTTATTTGAGTTCCAGGGAAGTATGTAATTCATTGGTTGCCTGTGGACTATGAGAGCTTTAGTTCAACAAGCACTCAAGAGCCACAGGAGACCCACCCATGCTTAATGGACTGCTTACAAATCACACACTCAATGTGCAAGTCTAGTAGGGCTTAAAGTTTTTAGGCAAGGGTCCTGCCCTACTGGCTAAAGGATACTTTACTCCATGGTTCCTGTATTCTGCATAAACTAAGAGAAAAGGATTTATTGGTAAGTACACATAAATTCCCCTTTAAGTCCATGGTAATATGGGGTATTTATATGTCCCCTATGGTCCTGTAGGTTGGCTCCAGAATTGCACCTCTTTAGCTTATTGAATTACATCTTAATTCTTTTGGGCATAGTTCAAATGTAAAATTTCATAACTCTCTTTATTTGAGTTCCAGGGAAGTATGTAATTCATTGGTTGCCTGTGGACTATGAGAGCTTTAGTTCAACAAGCACTCAAGAGCCACAGGAGACCCACCCATGCTTAATGGACTGCTTACAAATCACACACTCAATGTGCAAGTCTAGTAGGGCTTAAAGTTTTTAGGCAAGGGTCCTGCCCTACTGGCTAAAGGATACTTTACTCCATGGTTCCTGTATTCTGCATAAACTAAGAGAAAAGGATTTATTGGTAAGTACACATAAATTCCCCTTTAAGTCCATGGTAATATGGGGTATTTATATGTTCCCTATGGTCCTGTAGGTTGGCTCCAGAATTGCACCTCTTTAGCTTATTGAATTACACCTTAATTCTTTTGGGCATAGTTCAAATGTAAAATTTCACAACTCTCTTTATTTGAGTTCCAGGGAAGTATGTAATTCATTGGTTGCCTGTGGCCTATGAGAGCTTTAGTTCAACAAGCACTCAAGAGCCACAGGAGACCCCCCCCCATGCTTAATGGACTGCTTACAAATCACACACTCAATGTGCAAGTCTAGTAGGGCTTAAAGTTGTTTTTAACCCCATCCCCCCAAGAGGAAGAGTTTGACAACATTCTCCAATGAGATGCTTTAAGATGACAAACTTTCGAGTGAGAGAAACTCTCCAATTCCTATGCTATCCTTTGACTATTCATTGGATTTTTTCAACATGAAAAAGCAGATCCATAGAATAATATAGAAACTGAAGATTCACTAAATAGTGTATCCTACTTCTATCTCACCTTTGTGCATAAACCACTCCCAAAGCACGCAAGCCACAGTTTGAGTTAGACTTGCTCAGCAAGTGATTGGAATGCTTTATTGAGAAGAAATGGACCTCAGTGCTCTATATTGCCACACTGCAAAGCAATTCAGTATGCTCTTGTGCTATGCTTACATAGATAAGTTGCATTTCAAATGGTTTCACAGCTCATTAGACCTTTGGGTGAAGGGAAGGTTAATCACAGGACAAGCAAGCACGGGAAAGAAATATTGGTCATATCTGATTGATTTCTACATAGTATTAGGAAAGGTGATGTGACCTTTACGAACCCGATGAAACAAATTCTCATCCACTGAAATTCAATATTCAGATGTTGGCTCTGCATTTGCCTAGAAGTTTAGCAGGAGGCCAAGAATAAATGAATAATTGTGAACTCCGAGGCTGCCTTAAAAAAAATCAATTTTTGTACATAGGGGTCATAGGGTCATGAACCAAATGCCTCCTGCTGAAAAGGTTATAGGGGGAAAATCTGTATATGCTGTATTAACCCCTAGAAAGCTAGATTATTAATATATTGCAGAACAATGCAATCCAATCTAGCATCCAATGAAATTGGTTGAGGCAGACTGACCATGTCATTACAGACTTGCCCAATATTATCCATCACCCCTACCCCACGAGTCCATAAAAGGCTTAGCTCTTGAGGAGAGTATCAGAAAATGAAACCCATCCTAGGTATCATTGCTTCCACATAAATTAATCCCTTGAGGACCAGAGGAGCGTGCAATGCGCTGTGAACCCATATGGCCCTCAAGTGTTTAATCCAACTATAAAATAGGCCAACGTCATAGCCCATCTCAACAACATTTATAGAATGGAATGGCTGTGAGCCATCTCTCATGTTCACACTGAAAAATGCTAATATATTTGGGACATGTGATCAACTAGTCACTACTTACCTAGAGTTTTGCCTCTCACTTTTAAAAATGATTTGTGGAGTCACCTAAGGACACACCTACATCAAGGTCTACCAATCCCCTTCTCTTTTCTGTTCTGTTTTCTTCTCTATCGTCCTCTCTATTTTATGTTTACAGCATTCAGAAACAGGGAATTTCTCAATCTGCCAATCACAGTGTAGGATTGCAGTTGGTCTGGTGAGTGGTAAGTCTTTTCCACAGAGAAGAGGCAGACATTACATTAAAGGGGAGGGAGTGAAATACTAAAAGGTAAATAACTTGTCATATGAAAACCACCCAAACACAAAAGATAGATAAAAGCACTAATAATAATAATAATAATATACAGCGGGAAAGTAAATAAAGCTGCTACTATACTTATAAGTGTGAAACAAAACTTACAAATAGTATGTACTTAAAAGACCAAAGGAGAGAGCTAAAATAAAATATAGGTAAATAAAAATAAACTATAATAATAACAAAAATATCCAAGACACTACCCTAAATGATCCCCTGTGAAATGTCCCAGTATGCCAAACCAACTTGCGCACCATTAATACCACGTGTGTGCGTCTCCGCTAGCAAACCCAACCAGTAACAGAAACTAATATCCTATCAAAGAGAGTCGGTTTGTCATACTGGGGACATTTGACAGGGGATCATTTAGGGTAGTCTCTTGGATATTTTCCTTATTATTATGTTTTATTTTTATTTACCTATATTTTATTTTAGCGCTGTCCTTGGGTTTTTTAAGTATAACTTGTCATATATGGTGTTTTTAAAAATGTGACTAAAATTTGTCTTAAAGGGATAGTAATACTTTGTTTTCTCTTTATTTTATTTTGTAGGTATTAAAAAAACATGAAGAACGATATAAGTCTTATCTCTTAAACCTTCATGGTTTGAGAGATATTCACAAGCAAAGTTTCCCCCTCCCACCCCTTTTACCTAGTGTAAGCCATCTCTTCTCAGATGTGGAATCTGGTTGTAAGACCAGACAGGTAACAGCAGGGGACAATCTTCTTCCTATGAGAACAATAAAACCCCTGCCCCCCTTGACAAGTTTTTCAGGTTTTTCCCTTATCTTAATTGAAGATTGTCCCTCTATGCAGTCTACCTGGGCACCTCCTTTCTGATCTGGCTGAACAGTGTTACATCAGTAAAAGGGGCGGGAGGGGGATACGTTGTCATTGAATTACTCTTGAACTACAACTCTGACAGAATTGAAATAACACTCTCCAAAGTCCAAATACTATGATGATTAATTAGAGCTGCTTTTATTAAGAAACATTACTATCCCTTTAAATAGAAAACTAATGAAAAACAAAAGTTTCCAGGAAAAATGTCTCTCTCTTTAAATCAAAGGGAATGTTTATTTGTCTCCTTTAGTAGAGATAGTTTGCCCCAGAATTGCTCCCCTTCATGCCCAGCATTTAAAAAAAACAAAACCTGTGTGGCTATTGGAAGACATTTACTCCATATAATGATCCCAGTTTGCCTGGAAACATGGTAAACATTCCATATGTGACACATCACAAGATTATGATTTTTAAACATCCTTTACCTAACCCTTATGAATATTAATGAAATTAAAAGATTCCCTTCCATGTTCACAGGATATTCAAATGAGTCATTATCCTAATAACCCTAATCCGCACACTGTCAATTTTCAAACCAATTAATAGGCCTCTCACACGCAGTCAGACAAAAATAACTAAAATAATTACATTTGCACTGCATTTTGGGTCATAAGTGGCAAATAATCAACAAAGAGTATTTGGGAAGAGGGAACATCTAGACTAAAACATTTTAACACTTTTTGTGCCAACTGCCTCTCACTTTACAGGCCAGAGCAGGAAACATACACATAGACACACATGCGCACATACACACACACGCACACGTGTGCACACACCCCTGCAGTTTCAAACAAAGTTTGTGCTTTTCCATCTACACTGAGCAAGACCAACATATGAGACCTGGTAGTTATACAAGGTGCATGAGGAGATATTTTCTGTACGTATAAGGGTGCCAGTTTCAAACTTCCTCTAAGGACAGAAATGCAAGTTTGAAAGAGTCAATCCAATAGACACAGGAAGTGTCCCAGTATGCACAGAGCAGGCCTCACATGCCGGTTCAGTATGCACAGAGCAGGCCTCACATGCCGGTTCAGTATGCACAGAGCAGGCCTCACATGCCGGTTCAGTATGCACAGAGCAGGCCTCACATGCCGGTTCAGTATGCACAGAGCAGGCCTCACATGCCGGTTCAGTATGCACAGAGCAGGCCTCACATGCCGGTTCAGTATGCACAGAGCAGGCCTCACATGCCGGTTCAGTATGCACAGAGCAGGCCTCACATGCCGGTTCAGTATGCACAGAGCAGGCCTCACATGCCGGTTCCCTGCTCCTCTCACTAGCATAATACTTCCAGTACCAGAGGGGTAAACAACACATTGCAAAGCAATGCATTTGTCACCCCTTTGGTACTGAAAGGGTCAATGCGAACAGCAAATAACAGTTCCTACACTCAAGTAGGAGAGGAAAATTGAAAGAAGGGATAAACTGGAACTCAAAAATGGCAGGTGAGAAGATCCACAAAAAGGAGGATAAGAATAACCAAAAAATGAGAAAATGAGAGCCCAGTTGCAAGAAACAAGTCTGTATAACTGAGCACTGGTAAGGCAAAAAGCAAGACTAAATAAACTTGTCATTGCAACTTAGCAGACCACATGCACGTGCACACACCACTATGCAAATGATGTTCAGAATTCTGGAAGGAGGCATGCAGGAGGTAACTGATGAGAACCGATACTGGTAATCTTCACTACCCAGACAGATGCACACTCCAGAACTCCCAAAGAAGACATGAGGAAGGGAACTAATTTGAACCAGATGCCGGTAACGCTCGCTACCCTGACAGACACACATGCCACAATGCAAAAGATGCTCAGAACTCTGGAAGGAGGCATGCGGTAGGGAACCATTGTGAACCTGATGCTAGTAATCCTCACTAGCATGACAACACAGCACAGTGTCAGCTTTCTATTGTGCAAAAACGACTTCCTTGTCAGGTGGGGGAGCATGATGTCATGAGTGAAGATGGAAGAATTCAGGCTTTTGGAAAAGATATAGGCTCTGATGTTCCATGTGAAGAACGTTACAATCCACCCCCCAGCCCCCCCATTAATTGTCTCACATTGTACACTTTTCCTCTGGATGGGATTTTTCTCTTTCATTCCCTTAGCATTTTGGATGAAATTAGTAATTTGTTATGAGAGAGTATACTTTTCTTATCTTTTTTGGTGCACAGTAATATAAAATCCCCACATACACTGTTTGACCCCCCAGTCTGATTTCACTATTACAGGGACACAGGCTGATTCTCAGAGCTCAGTAAATTCCCTTGTAACTTTGCCCATTTCATTCCCAGTTCCCGCCACTCTCTGCCCATTGTATGGAAAAACCCTGCCTCCCCTCTTCTCAGTCACCCCTGTCAAGCCCTGATATGAATCTCAACACTACCAGCCCCAGTTCTTTGTGGACTTCCAGAGGCTTGTTACAAGAAGGTTCCCAAGTATGCTAATAATTAAGTCTTAAGTTACCTTTTCTGATACACTTGATATTAATGATTTAATGACCAGAGGGATGTTCAATGTATTGCATTACAATGTTACACATTAGAAAAAAATTACTGATCCTTTAAAGTGGATATATTACCTTATACCATACCATAGCTTTTGTTAATAAAGTAGTCATAGGAAAGCTGTTTTTTTTGGGGGGGAGGGTTTAATGTAAGTACTTTAAAAGATATACTGTGTTCAAGCTATGAAGGTCAGCATAATGCAGCACACTGAATCACCGGCACAGCTCTTCTTGACTGCCTAATTCTCCTCCCACCTCCCACCAGCTGCCACAGGGAGTGTGTTCACACTTCCCTTCTGTGTGCTGTGAATGGCTTCTATCGTTATATCAAGTTCCGGTTAGCATTATACTGAGGTTACAACCTCATTATAATGTTAACTGGAGCTTGATATAACGATAGTAGTCATTCACAGCACACCGAAGGGAAACGAGAATGCACTCCCTGTGGCAGCTGGTGGGAGGTGGGAGGAGGAGAAGAGCTGTGCTGTGCACATTATGCGGTAGTGCACAGCAAAGAACATAGTATATCTTTTAAAGTACTTACATAAAAAAAAAAAAAAAAAAAAATCAGCTTTCCTATTACTACAATGTTAACCCTTTGAGCGCCAGAAGGGTACACAACGAACTGCTTTGCAAGGGTTAACAAACGCTATGGTAAAACAGTTTTATAAGGTGATATATCCACTATGATTTGGTGCTAATTATACCAGGGAACTCTCCAGTTCCGACCTAGAGACTCCAGTTTTTTAATTAAATGCCGGATTTCTAAGGACAGATGCCTTTTAACTTCTCCCACTTCATTGCCTGTTCAGTTCACTCTCACCCAGTTTTTCCCACTCTCTGCCCATTTTAAGGGCAAACCCCACCTCCCTTCCTCCCAATCCCACCCACCACAGACAAGTCCTGTCCTCTTTATGACACAAATAACAAAATTTGTACACTTTGACCCCAGACCTTAGTACAGCTCAGAAGGCTTGGGACAAGCTGGTTCACAGGGATGATGATAATACCAATATATGAGTGATAGGGCTTTGACCAGGAAAACATTATTATTTTTTATTTAATCATGATATTTTCTCCAAAATTGTTTTATATTTGTCTTAGTGAATATGGCCCACTAAAGCATGATAATGAGGTGATAAAGTGGAGATGACTTCTCCAGTGATATCACTTCTCCAGTTCCTATGTTATTCTATAGAGGAAATGCAAGATTTCTTCAACTCTGGAGATGTTAGTGCATAGGCACTATAGAATAACATAGTGCATAAACCCTAATGTGTTGTACACCACTCTGGTCCTTAAAGGGCTTATTATTAGAATATAAATTTGTTCCTTTAAATCCTGTATGTATGTAATTTGTCTTCTTTGAAACGGAGATAGTTACATTTCTGTCTTCTCACCATTTCCTATAGCACTGTGGGCCTGTGCTATCTTGCCATTTCAATCAATTATTTTAGTAACGTTTAGCTGAGTGATTAATTTCCCCAAGCTTCATAGGAACCTGTTACTTACTGTTCACAAGATGCACATCAAGAGTACAAATTAATATATGGTAAGTCTTTCACACACTTCTTCTTCCCATGGGGTCCAAGTCTAAAATACAACTGACAGCACCAAAGCGATCCAAAAATACAACAGACAAGGATTCTTCCAAAAGGGCCTTAAGTTGACGTAAGGCATAACTGGAAATGCTCAGGGTTTTACTTTGGGTTTTGTCCAACATCTCAGGGTGAAGAGCCAATTCTCAGGAAAAAGATCAGTGTTACCTACTAACCATTTAACATACATGGGCACTCTCTGGATCTGCCCCCCTCCCCTATAGTGCAGCTGGTTTGCCCCCAGGGCTGTGTTTACAGCCTAGGTGCCCCTAGGCAAGACACTCTAGGCACGCTTAGCTCCACTCATGACCACCCCACCATTCCTCACATGGCCCCACCCCAGACCTAGCCACTGTTTCCTGACACAGAAAATACCCTTTGCCTATAACAAGCAAAGCCAAAAAAGGCTTTAACCCAAGGGGCTGCTTACAGCAAAGTTCCCAGGAATGACAATTTTCATTCTTTAGTCTTTAAAGGAGTAGTAATACTTATAATGTAAAATATAAATATTGTAGGGTAAAACAAAGGTACTCCCACTGCTGAAAGGTGTTTTATTCAAAAGTTATTGCAGCTCAAACCTGTATTTATTAAGTACAGTATCACAGTGGCCTGAAATGGTACAGTTGTGCTGTTGCTACACCATCCTATGGACAGCTCTGGTCATAAACCTCCATATGATGGTGTAGCAACAGCACCATTGTACAATTTCAGGCCACTGTGATACTGCACCTGAAACATTCACATTTAAGCTGTAATAACTTTTGAATAAAACACCTCTCAGCAGTGGGAATACCCTTGTTTTACTCAGGGAAATAAACACTACAATATATATTTTTTTACATCTTAAGTATTACTATACCTTTAACCTGGTGCCATTTGTACCAGAAAGTCAGATAGAGAAGTCATACTAGTTTTGTGTGTGTTCAAGCAGTTGTAGCATGTTAACTCCTTAAATACCAACAGTAAGTGCAATGCATGTCAAAGTAAAGTGCAGTTCAAGCCTCTGGTACTCAAGGGGTTAAGGGATCTTTCATGATCTTTGATGGTTTAAATCAAGTTGGGACATATCACATAGAATCTACATTATGGGGAACTATATTTCAAAGATCTCAGGGTAGCACATTTTAAACATTCCCAGATATGGACTTTAGGGTGAAATGGAGGGAGGAAGAATTGTGGCTTCTGGAACATTTAATAAAGAAATTGAAGAAAGCAGGGGAGGAGCTAAGGGAAGCAGTATGGGGAAGTGGTTATAAGATTATTACAGGGTTGCAGTTGTACAGGTAAATCTTTAGTAAAGCTGAAAAACAACTTTATATAATGTAAAGGGCCATGTTAATTAATGCTAAATTACGTTGTCCCCTTACTTAATTCTTACATGTTCACTTTGCAAAACAAATCTGTTTATTGTTTTCCTTCCTATATATGGGATGTCTTCTCTGCAGCAAGAGTTTCTAGGATAAATTAAAGGGCAGTTATCACATTAAGGAAATATACTTGATAAAACAGCCAGGGCTGTACTGTGCAGGCCCAAAACAGGTCCTATCAGCATACTTCCCAACATTTCAAATTGCCAAAGAGGGACACCTGTGAATTAGGGGGTGTTGCTAGAGGCGTGGCTGGTGGGCGGGGCATTACCAAGAATTTTTAGGCTCTTTCATGACCTATTGACACCTTCTTGTGTAACTGAAAAAATGACTTATAACAAGACCATAGTATTTTATATACACAGACTAATTTATAAACACATATACTGACTTTAAACAAGCATTAATGTGAGTTTTATTGCTGTAGAGCAATGTGATACACTTATATACACACCACAGAGTCTGATCTCCTAAAAAGAGGGACATCAGGGTTGAAAAGAGGGACAGAGGGATTTGGGTCTAAAAGAGGGACTGTCCCTCCTAAAGAGGGACACTTGGGAGGTATGTATCAGCAGTTTGGGGAGTGCAAAACCAGAAGACTATGACTTTCTGCCACAAACACCTTTCTTGAAAGATAATTCCCCACAGACACACAATGTTAAGCTTCAAGTCCAATACAGAGGATTTACAAGGGATCTTTACCTTGCAGGACAAGGAATTGGATGCTTAATGCAGTTCAGTGTGTTCCTAGGGAGCATTGGGGTTGAGTTTTCAAACTCTCGCTCTATTGCAGCCCTGGCTTCATTCGTAGGTCTGTTCCAAGGGGAACATGTCTGACGATGGAGCAGTACCCAAGTCATAGCTGCTCTTAAAATACTTAAGATAACAAACTGGTGTCTTGTGTTACAGAAACAAAGATTGCTGTGGAGAGACAACAATTACAAGCTTCATTATCACTCAAATCCCACTGCAGCCCATTCACACTAACAGATAAGGGAAAAGGCTTTGACTCATCTTGTCCTGCCACAGTATCCTTTGTGTCAAAGACACTGTATCCAAGAAGCTCTTGTTGCAGTGAAAAAAATCAAAGATACAGAAAGAAAAATATTACAGATGGTTTATTTTTCAAGATGAGCAATGAAATACGTATACATTTGTCTATTTCATTTGGTTGTTTTAATTTTTTACTGCCACTTTAACCCTTTAAGGTTCAAAGGATCGCACAACGCATTTCCTTGCAAGGAGTTGCATTCCCCTCTTGTCCTTAAAGATGATCTATCACCTCTCTACAAGTTTCTCTTAAATGTTAGATTATATAGCGATTAATCAAGGACTCCACGTAATTTCTTTTTTAAAACACTATTTTTGGCTGAAATCTAAATAATAAATACTGCCCTGCACCCTACTTCCAGACAGACTGCGGTTACCTGCTCTGTACTGCAGTCCTTCACTCTGTCTCTGCTCCCCTCCCTCTATCCAGCCTCTTCCAATGATGGAGGATGTCACAGGAACCACCGGGCCCCTGGCTCCTGGAGGGGCCTGAGGGCCAGCCTCCTGCCCACAGACTATGGACCTAGTCCTGGAACAGGGTATGGCCTCCCCCTGAGACTAATCTCGGCCCTGTTTGTCCCTTGCCATGGAGGATCCTTTACCAGCTCCCCAGTCCCCTCTTGGGGCTAAGTCACCCTGTGCTTGTTGGGGGTACAGGGTCACCAAGAAACCCAGTGAAAACTTTTTCCCAGCCTTGTCAATCCAAAGGATACCAGACCTCCCAAAAGACTAATATGTAAATTATGTTTCAGTACCTTAACTTGTTTTGTGTATTGTGGCCTCTATGTAACACATGTACTCAGCCCTATTCCTTTCTCCTATTGTACAGTTAATTTATTCAGGTCTGGCCCATTGTATCCTGTTATCACCTACCCATTGTCTCATCACACAATATGTTTCCAGTCCCCTTGTGTTCATTGTACTCCATGTTTCTTCTGAAACCACCCTCCACCCACTGACCCTTTGTAAAGATGTGCATTCCCATTGTGTATTTTGTCCCCAAGAACTGTCTTGAAATAAAGTCAGTTGTGATTCTAACCCCAAGACACTGGTGTTGTCTGATGCTTGGGGTAAAGCTTGCTGTATCCAGAGTGTGTTCACCCTACACTGAGTCTTGCCTAAGTGACTGGGTGAATGGCGATATGATCCTGGTTCCTGACTGGAGGAGATCCTGAGTGTCCTGGGTTAAGGAAGCACAGTTTTGTCAGAGCTTCTCAGTCTGAGTACAGGTATCCGTCACAGTGGCTTTCTGCCTGTAAGCAGGGGCAGTCTCATTGGCTAGAGAGTGCTCCTGCTTACAGGCAGAAAGCCTCTGTCATCGGAGGAGGGTGGATAGACGGAGGGGAGCAGAGGCAGAGTGATAGACTGCAGTACAGAGCAGGTAACCACAGTTTGTCCGGAAGTAGGGTGCAGGGCAGTATTTATACTTTAGATTTCAGCCACATAGTGTTTTAAAAAAGAAATTATGTGGAGTACATGATTAATCCCCATACCTGGGAACTCTCCGGATTTGCCCCGGAGACACTGGTTCTGACAGAGCTTTACCGGGTCTCCGGGGCAGAAGCTGATTCCTCTGGATATGGGGAGTTTCTATTGAAACTCTGCCACATCTGCTTTTTCTCCCGCTGTTCCTTTGTCCCCAGCCTTCTGTGTGACACCTTTAAGCCCTGCACCCCCCCACTTGCATCAAGCCCCGCCCCTTCTTGACACAATTAGCGTAATTTTTGTCACCCCCTGCTGAACAGAGGTCTCCCCTCTGGGAAGCCCTCAACTGGAATTTCCCAGGTATGTTAATCTCTATATCATCTAACATTTAAGAGAAACTTGTATAGGGGTGATAGATTCCCTTTAAAGGGTTAAGGGGAAGAGGTTTTAAAGAGTGGTTTTCAAAGCTGTCTGAGGCAGAGTAACATGGAGTTAAAGCAAAGTTTAAGTAAATAAGAAGTAAACATCTTTAGGAGAAGTAATGCATCATGGTTTAACACATTGAATTTAAACAAGGACCAAAGGCATTGCATTTACCCTCCTCTCATAGGGTTAAATCTGTCTCTGTGTCAATCATATCTTACATGTAAGAGATATTACTAAATATCCATTTAAAACATAACTCAAATGTAATCTAAATATGGCTATTCCTTCAGTCTAGTGCATGGAATTGCGCCAACTAGGATGTTCTTAGAAGGGCAGATGTATAAAGATACAACTAGACCAATTCTAGGATAAATCTACTATCTGGAACCTACACATTTGAGTTGGGGAGACCCCTGGGATTGCTGGGTGCCCACTTTTGTTATAATGTATTTAATTACTAAAGTTGTGTATTTCAGTAGTTTTACAGGTTACCAGCATTTTCTAGGATTTTCCTATGAAGGAACTGGTCTGCATGGGGGCTTGTGCTTGATGAAGCAAAATGATTGGTTGTTAGCCAATGAGCTTGTGCTCTGTTAAGCCTTATGGGCAGGTAGTGTGAAAGCTATTGAAATTGGTGTACATTTTTGGTATATATGACTATCCATTCATTTTCATGACTTAACAGAGCTCACTTGTCTTGCTGCTTGGTTCCTTCCCCCCAAAAAAATTTTCTGACCCCCCGAGTGCCAGAGGGGCGTCCAATGCCTTGCAAAGCACTATCACTCAAACGGTAAAAAGAATGCATAGTCATAGCTGGGACTCTGGTTAAAGTATCTCATGGACAAGAAAAAAAAAGGTAAGAGGTGAATTTTAGGATAGAGGCTTCTGGCTAAATGGTGGACCAGTTTTAGCACCTCCAGGTAGGATGTGGCAGTTGGGAAGGAGAGTGGAACATAAGTATCTGACATACCCGGCTGTGTCAGCCATTACAGTCTAGTTTGCATACACTGACAAATAGTTAAATCTTGATAGCACTCTTTCTGAGTCACCAAGTCATTATAAAGTGTTAGATCGACTTTAAAGGGTGCTTTTAACCTAAAAGGGGGTCAGAACCTATTTAAATGAAAGGGACTTTTTATCCCCATCATATAGTGCAGTTGGTTTGCCCCAGAATTACACCTGTTCTTCATAGTATACCATTCACATTGTGTCTAACATTCATGGGGTTAAAAGCCCAATTTAACTGAATGAGAATGTTGGTGTCAACAACAGTGTATTTGGTTTGCCCCAGCATCGATCCACTTTTACTTTATAAATCTGCTTCAGTGAGCTGCTGCCAGGATATGAACTGAGAATCTGACATGAGCAGTGATCTTACAGCGAGGACAAAAATAGAAAACATTTGAGCTTAATCTAAGTGCCTAATACTGTGTCCTGTTGCTGGGATTCCCTTGTACGTCAGAGGATGTTTCAAGAACTGTCTTAGTCTTTCCACCCCCGTACACACATTCATGCACACACATACTTTCATCTGCCCTCCCGCATCACATTCTCTTGGCTAGTGTCACAATTTCCCACCTGCTTTTTTCTCTACTTCTTTTACTTATTTATTTAAATTTTTTTGTTTTTTTTATGTTTCTCAAGGTCGCCCACTCTGTTCCCACCCCCCAGCCAGTCTTCCAAGGAACGTGGTGTTTCCATGGCAACAAAATCAGTGTTTCCTTCCAAGACGATACAATCTATTCAATTAGCAGATAGAGGATGCTCGTGTTAAAATGTAACAGGGAAAAGGCATGTTTTTTTTTAAAAAAAAAAAAAAAAAGAAAAATGAAAGAAAATCACAACACCTCAATATAATTTTTCCCTGACAGTCTCTTCTAAACTTGTAGACTTTGATGTACTGACTCTTCTCTCTTACTATCATCTCTCATTGTCATGAAAAAGTCTCTATGATACTCAGCTCATTGAAGGTAGTTTCACTCCTTAATTAATTGGGTGGCTCCGTGTATAGCTAGGATGTCCTACTGACTGCCATACCAAAACCCTATGGCTATAACATCCACGTCATGTGAGCTCAATGCACACAGTTTAGCGGAGACGATGCAGTGTAGAACTGATCTTGGCACTGACCTCTTCTGTCCCAATCACAATGGGTGGTATCACAGTCACATGTTGAGGGATGCTTGAGGGACTTTGATACTTAACTGGCTACATTTATTCTCAATTAAATCACTTATAAACAGGGGAAGGCTGACAGCTGTTTCGCTGGGAAGCAAATTAATCTTGCTGGCCCAGATTTTGGATCAGCAGTAGCGCTTATACATCCACTACATTTATACAGCAAGAATGAATCAAAAGACCACAGCTGCTGCTGAACATCTTGGAGAACAGAACTGTTTTTCTAACATCCTTGAATGCTAGAGAGGCTGCAAAATAATTAAATTGAGCATCCAAGGGGTACAGCAGAATGTTGATTGACTGTTATGTTTCACAAGTAGCTTAAAAGTTTACAAAATTTGCACTAACCTTAAAAAATATATATAATTTCAGGAACACTTTGCCACTGAAAAAAAGTTTTTGCCTCAAATGAGAAACAGGAGAAAAATGGCACTTTTCCCAAAACTGGAATTTTTTCGCAAAAAGTGCCATTTTCAAGCTTTTTTCGCCTACCTCTTTGCATTGAAATCAACGGAAAGACAGAATTTTCCCCCAACACATGACAATTTTCTTTTCTTTTCCCACAAGCATATAAAAGGGTGTCAGGCTCTCATAGCATGCCATTCTATGTGAGGGGAGAAAGCAGCATATTTTTGAGCTAGAGAAGGCAAGCTAATAAAGTGGAGTTGAAGCTTAGCTTAGGGAGTCTTGTAGACAGGAAATATGTTCTCTGTATAAGGGGAGTCTGGGGGACTCTGTGGGTCAGAAAGGAAGAAAGAGTTTGACCTCAAACTCCCCAAAATTCAGGATTACTAACTGGGAAGACACAGGGCAGCCATGTAGCATGTTTCTTCCTGATCTGGCTGAAATTTCTGTCCTATGGGAGTCTAGGGGTGTGAGAAGGAAGTAAAGAAGTTTTATCCCAAATACCCCCAAATTTTGTGTGAACGAGTAGACACAGGCAGCTCCTTTTTGATCTAGATGTTATCTCTGTAAAGGGAGTCTGGGGGTGTGAGAAGGGAACAAAGAAGAATTACCCCAAATACTCCAAAATTCTGTGTGACTGACTGGGCACAGGCAACTGTTCTTTCTAATCTGAAACAGTTGAACAGGGAGTTTTTGTTTTTTGTTGACAGTGATAGTGATAGGAGGGGACAGTTAATTTAAATAAATAAATAAAAAGAAAAAAAATCATAGGTGACAGAGACAGGAATCCTGCTGTGATATGTGACTGAGGCAGACTGATACTAGATGAGTATTTTGTAAAGATACAATCAAGATATTATACACAATCAGTTCTATTGTGTACTTCACAGTAAAAACACCCACCATAGTTGAGTAATGTCCAGCAAACACCCAAGGGGTAGGGGTAGGTTGAAAGGATTAAGAGCAGTGCAGGGAAATGTGAGTTAAATGGTAGTGCAAAAACTGACTGTAGCAATGGTTGCTGAAGTGTGTGTGCAATAAATAATGGTGATCCTTCCTCTCCTCCCAAGAAGATAGATGTAGTTTGTCAAAGTCCCACCAAAAGTTCCACCACCACCATCTAAAAGCACTGAAGGTGACATCGAATCAGATTCCAGTGTTGACTGCATAGTGCAAGAATGTGTAGCAGCTCAACCAACTGCTGAATTTGCATTTAGACAAACAAGCATTAAATACACCTGTACCGAAAGTAGTAGTGAACGTTGTGAAAATCGCTCCAAGGGGAAAAGAAAAAACAAACTGTTATAAAAGTAGTGGGGAAGAAGAGGTGGGCAATGCTGAGGATACCCTAATGACTGATGATGATGATGATGATGTAGATCTAGAATACCACACTCCGACACCCTCCTCTTCTTCAGATACAGATGAAGTTGAGAGTGAGAGATGATGACATGACTAGAAAGTTAGCAGAAAGGCAAAGGCTCAATCTTCCACCACTGAAAAGGAGCACTATGCCTCTCTGTAAACTGTTTGAAAAAAATTGGAGAGTTTGACCCTGAACAAGCAAAGATGGCAAAAAATACACAGTTATCCTGTCAGTCATCATTATCATCATCATCACTTGCAAGTCCCACTTAGCCACTCACAATAATAGTGTTCAGTATCCAGCAACAGCACATGTTATCTGCATCTACTGTCTTAGCTTTTGAGTGCCTCTGCTGTTGTTGGAAGTGCAGCACCTGTGACACCTAATAGTACAAATTCAGCAGCATCTAGACTCAGTGGTAGTAGCTTCTCAGGAACCTGGCAGTCTATGAAGTCCCCAGTATGGAGATATTTCATTCAGAATCCAAAAGCTAAGCATGTTGCTATCTGTTGTCTGTGTAAGAAGCACGTGAGCAGGAGGAAAGCAGGCTCAGACCTAGGCACCTCCTCAGTGAGTTCACACCAGAAGGACAACTCCAATTCTGACCGGGAGACACACCATCAACAGATCAGAGGTACCGCAACTAGCAGCAGCAGAAGTACGCCTAGATGTTTCCAGGGCTCTGGGTACATAACAGAAGAGCTGTGGGTGTATTAGGTGTGCTAATATTTTCTGCTTGTGCTGCAGAGGAGTATGACTGAGTTTGTTTTGAGGGATGACAAAAGTCATAGAGTGCCTACACATACCACCACCACCCCTACCACCTCTACAAGTCATGTCATGTCATTGAAGCAATAAGGTTACACAGTTCTTCTGCTATGCACTGCCATCCCACACTTTCTAAGTTCTTTAGAAAGAAGTCAAAACCTGCACAAAAACAGTGCAAAAGTACATAATAAACTTGCAAAAATGTTAGTGATCAACTTGCTGCCCTTTTATTTTGTTGAAAACAGAGGAATTAAGAATTGACGCAGTGGGTTGCCCCCTACTGGAATAACCCAAGCCGCAATAAATTTTCATGGCTGGTTGTGCCAATGTTACATAAGCAGGAAATTAGCATTGTGGGAAAAAGACAAAGGCACTCAGCCTTCTAACAACCCTTTCAAGGCATATGTTGCTGTAGGACTCACAACTTTGACTTTCAACTATTTATTTCTCCATTTCAGCACTCAGAAGAACTAATATTGTGGTGACAAATGTTGCAGTCATAGAAAACATAGGTGAAAAATGTATTGGCAGTGGTAAAAAACATAATTTTATATACTGTCTATGGGCAAAACCGTCAGCACAAAAAATGAAAACTTTTTGTTTTATTCAAGGAAAGTCATGCAGAACATATTTCTGACTCTTCACCCACCCCTATTAAACAGTTCAGTCAAAGAGGGTTAATTCTTGCCCAAAGTACCTCATACAGATGCACCAATAAATACATAAATAACTTTAGAGGAGATTTAGGACCTTATGTTCAAAAACAAGATGGAACACTTCTGGAACAAACCAATATAAATCACTATAGAGGCCAAGTAAACATATAAAAACTTCCCATTAATTTAAATTGAGCTGTATTAGCTTATTAGTCCACCGTTAGTAACGCCAATATACATTAACCTTTGTATTAGTGATAACCTATATTTATTTGGACTAAGAGTTAGATTTTCAAGCAGACTGTTGGGAGACTCTCTCCCTTTTATCAGGTGCTGAAAAGTGGTGTTATTCACAAAGTTTGTTTAAAAGAAAAAGCATGTGCCCTGATTCTTGGTCCGTTCCTCCCACTGAGTCCTGATTGACAGACTTCTCTTTTTTATCTCAGCTGACCTTACCTCACTTCCTGTTCTTTGAGCTACAAGTATTTAAGGTATACTGAGCTTCCCAGTGTGGTTCCTCATGACCCCGCCTGTTTATTGACTACGCTCCTTGTCTTATCCCTAATCTGTGCACAAATTTGTTAGATATTGACTTTGCCTCAGCCTGCTCCAACGTACTGTGCATTTGAATGATTCCCCGATAACCGACCTAGACCTGAATTTCCAACTGTCTGAGTACATCGCCAAGCTCCGTTTGTCTGTCAGAGTTTGCACGTATGCCAGACCATAAGTTTGACAGACTGTGCACACCGGCAAGGTCCATGCATCCGCCAGAGTGTGCACGTACACCACATTGAACATCCAACAGACTGTGAACATTGTCAAACTCTGCTTCCAGTGGAAGAAGTCTTCTCATCAGAGAGACCATCTTTGCCAAGCAGTTCTTAATGTTAGTACTCAGTTCTTCAGTGAGAGGCCCCTTCTCTCAGAACTCACCTTCTCCAGTTTGTCTATCCAGTCCAGCTTCAGGTGTGGGCATTAGACCCATTGATCATACTGGAGTTTCTGCCTCTTCCTTGTGGATCCCTTCTAGACCTCTCCAGTGCAATTCACACAGTACTTTTGGGTCAGACATCTGGCTTCATGGACAGTAATTTTTTTTTTCATAATTTTTTTTTTTTTTTTAATTTTAAAAGAATTAACAAAATAACATGACAAATGGTAGGAGAGTAAACACAAGTAGCATCTGTGGGCTTACAAAGAAAACATTGTATGGACCTTTCATTACAATATTGCAAGAAGACTGATAAATTTATTCTATAATATCTTCAGATTAAGTGTAATGGTATAAAAGTTGTTAGATAAATCTGACAGAGGGGAGAACCCTCCAACCATTGTGTCAGGTAGTAGAGAATAGAAAGTTGAAAGCAAGAGGAAAGAAAAGAAAGAGCAAAAGAAAGAGGGAGAAGGGGAGGACAGAAAGGGGAGAGACCAAACCCAGAGTCAACCCAACCAGTACTCGATCGACTTGGTAAAATTATATCAAGGTATATATATTTATGGCACAGAACTTCGTAAGGAATACCAGTTATCCAATAGAAGAGACAAGGAGGAGAGATCCTTTCCCATTTTAAGCCAGTACATCGTAATGTGGAGAATTTGATCCTCAAATGTACTATACCAATTATCAAGCATAGGAGTGGAGGTTGTTTTCCAAAGTATAGGAATGACTGCTTTAGCAACCATAAGCAAGGTACAAAGGAAGACTTTCTTTACTAAAAGGAGAGTGGGCAAGTATGGAGAGCAAATTTAGTGGCCAGCAAGGGACCACAAGAGGCCATCTACTCATGCCAGCATTGTACCCCACTCTTCGAACTCTAGCAACCCACAGCTGCATGGAGAGTCTGGGCAGAGATCCTGACAATGGGTGAGCACTAGTCATACACATATTGTTATTTTTGTGACCATTTAAAGAGGTGTGTGCAACATATTCTTCCTATTGCATTGTGCACCCATTTGGTTCTTAAAGGATTACAGTAAGTACTCATTAAAGAAAGAATACAAATACTTTGAGGTGCCTTCATCGAAACTGAGATGGCCATGTTCAAGCAGGGACTATCTATAACTATGACTATTGTGTATTGAGTATAATGCTCTCCTTTCTCTTTGATAATCTTTACCATATGCTATAGGGTTAAAAATCCAATTCAAAACATGGAATTAAAAAAAAGTCAGTCCAGCAGGTTTCCAAGTCAGAGAGTCACAACTAGTAACCGACCCTTGAAATCAAGCACAGTTGGCACCTATGACATTGCTCTGAGCTCTTTGATGGACAAGTGACCTCATAATTAAAATCCTAGTAGGATGGAAGGTAATGACACCCCTACCTATCAAGCCAGTCTGCCCCTAGTTCTATAGCTTATGAAGAGATCAGTAAACATAATTACACACTGCTGAGTGTTTAGCTGGTGCTGGCAAACTGTTTGCTCACTCTAGCCTCAGTCATGTTAAAATAGAAGCTCTCCACCATTATCTAGACATGAAATTGCTTTTACTGACTTTCTGAGTCATAGAGTATACGTATTTATTCCAAGCAATATAAAACAATACGCCATATCTAGGTAACAGCAGTGGTTGCAACTAGCTATTTCACAAATTTTCAATAATACAAAATAGGGCGATTGTTATATTATAAATTGTAGATTTTTTTATCTAAAACCTTTATTATTTTTTTAAAGGGATAGTAATACTTGTTTTCTCTAAGCTTTAATATTGTAGTTATGAAATAAATAAAGCAAAGCATCAAAGTATTTTAGCTATAATACTCATAGTTTTAGTGTAATATCGATCTAAATTTCCCCCTCCCTCCCCTTTTAGCTACGTCAGCGTTCTACCTGGCAAACTTGGATACTGGTCCACAGACCGCATTACTCGTCTGGAGAGCCGAAATAGCAGTGCATACAAAGCAAATCACATGCTTCATTCAATGGAGCGTGCTGGTCAGTTAAATATTTTGTATTTTATACTTCTCTAAGACAGCCTACAAAGAAAAAAGACTACAGGGCAAAAATTAGTAATTCAAGGGTAAAATACCTGCGTCAATAAATACAAATTAATTAAAACTGCCACTGATTTTGTGGGACTTTAATGCTTGAGATGTCTCCAATGGCTTAATTAAATTGTAAGCTCTTTGAGGCAGGTTACCCATCCCAATGTATGATTCCCTTTACTGCATGCCTCCCCCCCTCCATAATGCAATGAACACACTTGCTGCTCCTAACCCTGCCCTGTATTTTTGTAGTGTAATATTACTATTTCTGTAAAGAGTTATGTTCATGTATGGCGAGAAATAAATAAAGATAAAGGACATTGGCCTGTGTACACTGGCTTTAACACTACTTTTCTTGATAAAACAGGAGGTAACATTTATCTCCTGCATCTGAACCCAGCCAGAGAACCACAGCTACTTCTTAAAGTCCACTATTTACTTATAGAAGAACGGCTAAAGACTCCATTACTGTAAGAGAACCAATTGTTATACCTTCACCACCAGTAAAGAATAAAGATGATCATCTGAGATCTCAGACAAAATCTGAGAGAGCTGAAGGCTAGAGAGGAAAGGATTCTTCTAATCCTATATAATAATTCGCTAGAAAGTTTGTAACGATGCAGTCATGCACAATAGGGACTGCCCGTGACAAGGCTGATACACAGCGGGGCGCTCCGAAGGAGCATCCAGCTCTGAATCAGCCGCGGAGCAGGCAGTCTCTACTGAGCATGACTGCACCGCGACCAGCTGGCGGTGAATCAGCCGCGGCGTGGGCAGTCTCTACTGTGCATGACTGCCCCGCGACCGGCTGGCAGTGGCACTGTGGCCCGTGTAATGGGCTTTTCAACTAGTACGTAAATAAATGAAATGGTAGCCCTCAGAGATGTATTCAGGTTTTCAGGATGTATTCAGGTTTTCTGCACCTCCCCCTCCAACACTTTGCAACACTGTCACTGTATCCAGCTACTTTTGCAAAGCATGTTCCTTCCCTTAAAGACACAGTCATGCAAATAAGTAGCATCCAATGGGCAAAAGGAAAGTGACAAATTTGATTTATGAAGAAAGACCATTTAGGTATGTTCAATTTGGGAAGTGGCTGTGGGAATACCAGGAACCTTCATCCTGTGGATCCCCTGCAGAGGGCTCATGGGCTGCACCCAGGTGCATTTTAATGACGAGATTCGTGTCATAAAGGAGGCAGGGCTTAATTGGGTGGGGAAGTAGAACAGGGTGGGAAGGAGGAGAAGTGTGCGGGAGATGGAAGGAACAGGGTGAGAAGGAAGAGAAGTGGGCAGAGTTCCACAGGAAACTCACCACAACCTAGGGTTGCCACCCAGCCGGTATTTTACCGGCAGGCTGGTAAAAAATTGGCTTCTTTCCAAAGTTAAGCTTATGGAGGGAATGCCTTGGCCGGTATTTTTTTGAAGAAAAGGTGGCAACCCTACCACAACCAGACAATCTGCCTCTGTCCATGAAGCGCCAGTAATTAACACATTAAAAACCGGGGCAGACTCGGAGAGTTCCCTGGTATGGATATGAGCCCTGAGCTTCCACTCAGTCGTCCCTGACAATCTGCTACCCTGAGACCCGGCCTACTTGGCCTAGGCTTAAATATGTCACTGGAAGTACCCAGAAATTAGCTTGCATTTTAAAGCCATCTTATTATTTTAAAACCACCGTTTCTAGTTTGTAGTAGAACAACTGATGATTTACATTCAGACCCTTATTTATAGTTAAGTATATAGATAGAGTATAACGAATGCTATTACAGGTATAATTAATAGAATGGTCCTTATATATAAATGCACCATAGAGCAATTCTAAGGCAAACCATCTGTACCACGGAGGAGCAAATAAAACACAACTTGATTAAAAATGGTACTTTGTAACTCCGTGAATGCTTGAGAGGTATTCAAAGCATTGCTTTGTAATGCCTTGGAGACCTCCATGGCATTCAGGTGGTTAAAAGACCCATTTAAATAAGTGGAGGGTTTATTTGTCCCCATGGTGCAGATGGTATGCCCCAGAATTGCGGTGCTTAGCCTTTAAACAGAAGGACAAATATGTTTTTGTGTGTGTACATATCTTTTTCTGGTGACAGTATAAATTATGTTTACCAGGATATTTCCCTGCTGTCCTCAGACAAACCAAGGCTTTGCATACCCATCTGACACCCAAAGGGTTAATTAGATGCATTACTGCTATTATGTATTACCAGCCATTAGAAGATGGATTGCAGAGAATATAAGGTCACAGGTTGGACCTGAAAGGTCACAGAGATGATGCCTGGGGCCATCTTGGAAAGACAGGAAGACACATTTGCTGTGTTTTGAAACTTTAGAGATATTTATATGAATCTCAGACCCTGGGGCCACCTATTAATTATCCTGTATATTGCAATATCTAGAACTATGCTGAATTCCGTTTCAAGTGATATATACCATCCCTGGTATTCTAATACAGATTCCTATTTAAGTCAATAGTGACATTTTGCAATAAAACCAGTGATGAAATGATCACTGGTAACACAGTTAAGACCAGTGAAGCCATCCTGCATCTAGTAAGAATTTTATCTATTTTACAACAATTAGTAAGATAATTAGGACACACACACATATATGTATATGAATTATCATCAGATACTCAAGAAAATTAGTACAGACATATTAAGGTTTGTTTGACAATCCACTGGTTAAGCATGGACATGTGAAGTGAGGAAGGAATATTCAGGGAGCACAGACAAGAATAATATTTTATGTATTCTTATATAGCTCAGTTTGCTCCTTAGCACGGGAGAGGCCCAGCATACTGATGTGCATTGTTTTCTACAGTGCAATGCCAAAAAGGGAATCAGAGGCTTCTTCTGCTAGACTGCTATATGTATACTGTAGCATAGTCAGGCTGATGTACTAAGAAGAGCGCTAGTAACTCTGGGGCAAACCAACTTTACCCTAAGGAATTAATAAATATTACAACTGATTTAAATGGAACTTTTATCCACTTTAATGCTAGGCTGGTCTGCAAAGCATTGCTTTGCAATGCACTGGAGGCCTCTCTAGCATTCAAGGGGGTTAAAAGTCCCATTTAAATCACTGGGATTCTGGGGATTTTTTATTTGAACCCCCACCCCATTTTCAGTTAGTTCACTCCAGAATTGCTTGTTCCTTGAGCGTAACTATTAAAAACTGAAGAGACAAAATGGTGTATGCTATTCAGGGCCTGATTTTGCAACAGGAAGAGTAGTCAGCTGTGTGGAGTTCCAAATTTTGTAGGGTGCCTCAACTGTGCTGGCCACACCCACATTATGAATTGTGGGTGTGGCCATAGATATTTCTGTGTTTTTCACCACATTTATGCCCCTTTACAGGTTATTATTTCACCCCCTTGAATGCTATAGAGATCTCCAATGCATTGCTGAGCAATGCTTTGGAGATCTCTCTACCAACCAATGAGTTAAAACTATTTTTCTTTGTCCTCGCTTGTTATAGGCCAGGGTATTTTCTGTGCCAGGAGGGGAAGGCAAGTGTGGTCATCAATGGGTCTAAGTGTGCCTAGAATGCTTGCCTAAGGGAGCTTAGGATGTAAATTCGGCCTTGATGATATTTCAAAATATTGACTGCAGTAGAATAGCAAACTTTACAAAAATACCATAATTACATCTTATCAAACTGGAAATTCTAGCACCTTTAATAAAATGGACCCCTAAGAAGGATAAGTGATTCAAACGCTACTGTAACAGCGACACAGAAATAAAAGAATGAACAATTAGCAAGAACTCAAATAATTAAAAGTTAAACTTAGCATTGGTAATTTGAGGTAAGGAATCCCTTCCCTGAAATCAAAGCTCTTTACATGAATAAAGTAAGAGTTACTGAAACCCAATTATTACATGTTAAATGGATCTGGAGAGATGAAAGCCTGAGTTGACTTGAAATGTATCAACCTACAACAGGGATGGGTATTGTGAGGTCCTAAAGTTGTTGCACTCAACTAACTCCCATCACCCCTCACTAGTAAATATCGGCTGGGGAATGATCATGGGAGTCGTAATCTAGTCACATCCCACACATCTAGGATATTGAGGGTCAGGGATGGGGAACAAGAGCCTTCCAGGTACTGCTGGACTACAACTCATAAAGTCTTAAACTGATTTGCACATGGTATTAGTATGAGTCCTGTGGAGACTCAGATTTCCCATTAGATAGATTAGGAACTCACCTACAGCACTAATTCTTCAGTGCCACATGTCACCACACCAACATTTTGATTTGTAGGCATGGTGAGAAGAATACTAAATCCCCTAACCTAAACACCAAACTCCTGGTTATGGTGGTTAGTTTATTTAATAGTTTACATTGCACCTTTGATGCTAGATAGGAGTCCAAAACATTAGCAATGCATCTCTTGCATTTGATGGTTAAGAACCTTTTTGTGCTTTTTTGTTATAGACTAAGGGCATTGTGTCAATGGAAGGACTGGGGGCAGGTTCATGTGAGGAGAGCAATGGAGCCATACTCTGGCTAAGGGTACCAAGTATGCACTGCTTAGGTGCAGCTGAGATGTAAATCCAGACCTGCAGATAAACGCTGATGTAATGAGAACCACAGCATTTATGGAGCAGACCAATTGCACCTCGGGGGACACAAAAACATTCCCACAATTGATATTGATTTAAATGGGGCTCTTAAACCATTGAATGACTAAGAGATCTCCAACTCAGTTGTTTTGCAATGCATTACATAACTTTCTAGCATTCAAAGAGTTAACAACCCAGTTTAAGTGAATGGTAATTTTATTTGTCCTCTGTGATACATTTAATTTTCCACAGAATTGCTCCTGTTCTTAATTCCTTGGTCGCAGAGGATTCTGGGTAAAGTGAAAGCAGGTTCTATCAGCTGCAGGGGAC
Organism: Rhinophrynus dorsalis; assembly: GCA_037306005.1. Taxonomy (NCBI): domain Eukaryota; kingdom Metazoa; phylum Chordata; class Amphibia; order Anura; family Rhinophrynidae; genus Rhinophrynus; species Rhinophrynus dorsalis. The sequence continues at coordinate 119,872,897 of CM074722.1, forward strand.
TTTGCCATTAAACTTGTAATGGAATTAATTTCTTCAAATCAGTACTAATTGTTAGAGTGACTTGCATTTTACATTTTATTAGATATGTAGCTTTCACTCATTACCTTGAGATATTAATTATATTTTGCCCACATCACTCTGAAATACAAATGCAATAGAAATGTTCAACTCGGGGGTACTGTAATAATGATTGTAACATTTAGGACAATATTTCTCTTAATAAGATATAAGTAGTGAATTCATTTTTTAAATTAATTACTTCAGAAAAGGGCTTGCCATGATGAAATTAAAGTGGAACTGTCACAGTTATAAATGGGTGATTCTGAATGAGGATTCAAAATCCACTATATTTATGTCTGTCTTTTTAATTTCAAACAATAAACTGAAGGAAATTTTGGGCACAATGGCCCACATTTATAAGATTTTATAAGCATTCCTTTTAAGTTAAATTGGGCTTTTAATCTCTTGAATGCTAGAGAGGTCTCCGGTGCATTGTGAAGCATTCAAGGGCTTAACCCTTTGAGTGGCAGAGGGGCACGAAAAGGTTTAAAAAGCTCTATTCTAGTGCATGGGAATTTAGGGATTTTTTTTTATTTGCCCCTTTGGTGCAGTTAGTTTACCCTACAATAACTCCAATTTGTGTTTATAAATATGGGCCAATGTTCAAATAGTTGTGGCAATGGAAATTGTCTGTATTTAGCCAGGAAAAGTATTTACACCACAGTCAGTCAATTCTCAGTCGTATTACTGTCATTATTTGCATTCAGTTCCATCTAAGTCAAATGGAAAAAAAGGAGTCTTAAAAGTGGGTTTCCCCTCCCCACTGTCCTCCTTTCAGCGCAACCCATGATCCAGCATTTTTTTTTTTAAGATGACATTTTGAACATCGATATACCTACATAGACAAAACAATAAAAACAAAACAAAAAAACAAACCTGTACTCCTTAATACCAGTGTGTAAGTGTGTGCCCTGCCTTGTGCATATATAATAACTTGGTTGATAAATATGAGGATTTATTCCATCAATTGGCCAAGAGATGTTAAGCTCGCCAACCTCACCAAGGTACCTTAAAGGGGAACTACCACCCCGCAAAAACTTTATCTTGATTAAGTCTTCATCTGGCGACTAGCTGCTTAGTAGCACTAGTCGCCAGAAATATTACATGGTTTAAAAGATTTTCGACTTATTCGGAGGCTGACAGTAGGAAGCACGGTCTTGCCATAGTGATGTCCGTGTGCCTGCGCTGTCAGTCAGTTTTGGAGACAGATGAAGACTTAATCAAGGTAAAGTTTTTGTGGGGTGGTAATTCCCCTTTAAATCTGGCAAGTACCTACTCTTTGTAACCCTATCTAAATAAACATTTTTGTTTTAATTCAGATAGGGTTACAAAGGTGCATTAGAGTAGGTACTTGCCAGATTTGAGGTACCTTGGTGAGGTTGGAGAGCTTAACATCTCTTGGCCAACTGATGGACTAAATCATCAAAGCAGGGCACACACTTACACACTGTTATGGAATTGCGCAGGTTTGTTTTTTTGTTTTGTGTGTGCACTTTGGGTTTATGCCCAGTGTTTGGGGCTTCTGATGAATCCTCTCATCCCTTGCTGCTATCCAGATGCCAATTATTACTTATCACCTTTATTCTATTCACTAAATTTATAAATTATGGTGAGTTAGCACTGTGAGCTTTTTCCTCTTTTTTCTTTGATTTACCTACATGTCAGTTTATGCAAATTAGCTAGTACAGGTCAGCAAGGAGTAGAAGTTGGTCTAAAGCAGTGTGGAATGTCCGCCTCTGGGTGGTGTGCCTGCCAAATGTGAATTGACTGAGGAATTAATAAGCCTAAATCTCTCATAGTTTTGAAGGGAAAAAAGTCTATCGTAAATGTAGGGCTTTTGAAATTTATTTTTAAATCACTTATTTACTACATATTACCGTTTCCACTTTAAAAAGGTCAGCATACACCGGTAAACATAACATAGCAACGTAATAAATTAGTTTGAAAAAGACACAAGTCCATCAAGTTCAACCTTTGCCTGATAACCCAGTGAAATGAGAATGATATAAGCTTTCCTGCTGCCAAACAAGTTAGTCTTTATCTGAACTTCCTGTTTTCCCTAGTATTACACAGTATAACCCTGTATGTTCCCTCTTGAAAGAAAGATATCTAATCATATCTTAAATGCATCCATTGTATCTTCCATTACCACATCCTTGGCCAAAGAATTCCACAATTTAACAGGACTTACAGTAAAAAAACCCTTCCTCTGCTGAAGCCTCCTTTCCTCTAATCTCAAGGGGGTGCCCCCTGGTTATCTGATCAGGTCCTGGAATTACTAGCTCACCATAGAGATATACTTTTACATTGTAATGAGATTTCCTCTTAGTCATCTTTTCTCTAGAGCAAATAAACCAAGTTTGTCTAAACGTTCCTCATACATCAAAGTCTTCCATACCCTTAATTAAGTGTGTTGCTCTTCACTGTACTCTCTCTAGTTATAGAATATCCTTTTTTGGAACTGATGCCCAAAACTGCATTGCATATTCAAGATGAGGTCTTTCCAATGATTTGTATAGTGGTAAAATGATGTTATCCACTCTTGCTTCAATACCCCTTTTTATGCAAGAGAAGACTTTTTTGCTACTGCTATCTGACACTGGTAACTGTGTCCAGTTTTGTAGTTTACAAGGATTCCCAGGTCTTTCTCTAGCGAGTCCCCTACAATTATTCTACTAAGCTCATAAGTAGCTCATAAGTAGCCCGTCAGTCTCTTGTTCAGAGACTGACGGGCAGGCATTAGCGTAGATATCTTGCTTCTTTGGCATTTGTGCATCTGCTCTGTCCATCCTGGTCTCCTCTATGATTGGTGAGGGGAAATTGCATTGTACCTGAAGGTACAGAAAGTGACTGACAGCGCAGGTGCACAGATGCCGCTACAGCAAAAATCCTGCCCGTCAGCCTCCAATCAAGATAGATTTCTCAATAATGCTGTACTTATTCAGGATCATACAAGTATTGGTATGCATATCGCTATAGAAATAATTATTCGGGAGGCACTTTAATTTGAGTGTTAATTCCACTTTAAGTGTATTGAAGAATTGCCCATTTACAACAACACACTGTTCTCTAGCCTTCAACATGTTTTCTAACCAATTGCAAAGGTTATCCCCTAGCTCTAATCTCCTTATTTTATACCCCTTACCACTTAAAGAAGCAGTTGTTACACATAAGAACACCTGTTTTTGAAGTTTCAACATAATGATTAGCTCTCTTAGTGTCAGACAGTGGTGACAATACATGTATGCAAGACATGCAGCTGTTTGGAACCCATGTTCTTAAGGGACTCCATCTAACCCATTAATAACATTTTATATAGACTATTTGAAGAGCCAGTTACACGGTTCACAGTGCCACTGCCAGCTGGTCGCGGGGCAGTCATGCACAGTAGAGACTGCCCACGCCGCGGCTGATACAGAGCGGGACGCTCAAAACTGTATCAGCTGCGGAGCGGGCAGTCTCTACTGCTCATGACTGCAGCACATGCAGCAGTCTCTACTGCGCATTACTTTGTTGTTAAACACGTTTTAGCGAATTATTATATAGGATGTGTCAATCACATGGCCTGCAGCTGGACCAGAGCCCCCAACTGCTTTCCCTGTGGTCCAGAGTCATTCGAGGAATTAAAGTTAAAAAAACTGTACCCTCTTAGCCATTTCCAAATGTATCTACATATAGTGCCCTCAAGGGTTATCCAAACCTGATACACTTGAATATATGCACAAGCTCCAGCCATCCAGGATTGTATTAAACCTCTTTCCCCTTGTAAAAAGATGATACACTGCATGTGCTCATCTATATCTTTCTATAAGATGAAGGCATTGTTTACTTAGTGATTCTAAATCACGGCAGGTTGTGAACTGGCTTATGACATATATAACTGATAAATACTTGGCTAACTTATTTATTCTTCACAGTGAAGATGCAGAGTATTCTAAACCCCATGGACAACTTCTTTGAGTGTTCTTCTGTTTAGATGCTTCAAAAGTAAAAACAAGATTAAAACATGCTAACATTTGGTCTTACGTTGCAAAATGTCTATACATACACTGGGCTTTATATTCCTTTGAGCATTCCTCTAATTGCCATTTTAAGCAGCATGTTGTAATGTTGCCACCGTGGTAAGTATTGGTGCAGCATCCACCCTGCTCTCAGCTATTGTCTCAAACCTTTCATCTGCTGATTCTTTCCTCCCTAACAATATCAACTCTTCCCATTGCCTGCCTTTCTTGATATATTCTTTAATCACTAAATGTGTTGTATAACCTGTGAATCTGTGCCTGAAGTGTTTCAAGAGCACAGACAATAGAATGCTTTTTGTGCTTTTGTGATTCAGCACATGCTCAGTTTAGATATTAGATATTAGTACATTACACTGATAACATGAGCACAGAGGAGATAGTCTAGTCTAGTAGTTCAGGTTTATAAAATTCACTCGGAGCAGTAACAGTCAGGGAGTTGTATTAGATAAATTAGTGAAAGAGTAAAAGGTGCTGCAGTTAGTGGATAAATTAAAAAAGTAACTATGTTAGAAATTAAAGAGCAGCTAGTCACGGCATAATAAGAACAGTAATATAGTAGTAGTAGTTAAGAGGGAAGTTAGAGGTGCAGTTATGGAAGGAGTTATAGAAGCAGTTATGATAGGTGTTATAGGAGTAGTTATATGAGATAGGTGAGCAGTTATGAGATCAGTTATGAAAGGAGTGATAAAAGCAGTTATGGCAGGTGTTAAAGAAGCAGTTGTATAATCAATTTGGGGATGTTAGAGATATTAATGTTTAATTATCATTTTTTAAATGTATTTAAAACCATTAAAAAGTGTGACTGATGCCAGTCATACATTTTAGTATTCAAGTTGCTCTTAAATTCTCCAGTACAGGGGCTGATCCTATCGATCAAGAGGTTGCCATGGCAAGCTCCGGTCCTCACTCACACTGAGACTTTAGTCTTGGTGTGAGCAGTTTTAATGCATTGTGAGCACTAACTGAGCTGTAGTCAATACTCTTTAAAACTGCTCACACAGAGACAAATGTCTCCATGTGATTGAAAGCTGGGCTTGGTTGCCACAGCAACTGAGCTCTGCTGATCAACTGACTAGTTAACTAGTTCCTCCAGATGAAGGGGATGATGTTAGAGATAGGGATGGAAGGGGGTATTGAACATGTAACATATTTTAAATTATTGGGTATTATAGTGTAATTGTCACTTTGTAACAAATGAATTAATCAATTAATATTTTTACAGAGAGACAGTTCCACTTTAAGAACTGTGACTAAGAGCAGTCACACTCGTTAAAGTGGGACTAACACTTGGGTAATTTTAAAACAGTTTTCAAAATCATCTATATTTATGTTCTAGTTTTAGCTTTATTTATTCATCGGTATATGAAAATCACGCAGTATTTAATGGCACAGTCTGGCGTGTCAGATACTAATATTCCACTCTCCCACACAACTGCCACTTCCTATCAGGAAGGACTGGTTAATTTGTATAAATTGACAAATAAATAAAGCTAAATATATCAGAAACCCTAATTTTAAATAAAGAATGGCTAACAAAAATATAGGAGATTTTGAAAATTCTTAATTATACAGTATTAGTTCCAATCTGATAATTCAGAATGCATCAAAAAGAACAGTAATAATACATTACTATCCATTTAATGGAGAAGCTATGGAAGGAGCTATAGGAACAGTTATGGGTAGAATTAAACAGTCAGCTAGAGGGGAAATTATAGGAGTACTTATGGACGTAATTATAGAAGCCACTACTGAGAATATATAAGAGGATTTAGAGAAGTTGTTTTGGCCAGAGCCAGATTTCCCATTAGGTTGAGTAGCAACTGCTTAGGGCACCAAGTTTTGAGGGGTGCCTCAGTTATGCTGGCCACACCCACATTCTTAGTAGTGGGTGGGGCCAGCAAAATCTAATTGTCCCTGCACCATTTTAAATACCTTTTTTTTCTGGCTATTATTTAACTCCTTGTATGCTAGAGAGTTTTATAATGCATTGCAAAGCAACATGTTTCAGGTCTTGCTAGCAGCCATGGAGTTAAAAAATTTTTTTGTGTGTTTATTTCTTAAAGGATAAGCTTTTTTTTTGTGCCAGGGAACAATGGATGGGACTGCAAGTGGGGTTATGTGAGGAGTAGGGGTGTGGCCATAGAAGGTGCAAGGGAGTCTAGGGATTTTTGCCTAGAGGTGCCTGAAATTTACATCCAGCCAGTTATGGCTGGGAATAGCAGCTGGTGCATAATGACTACCACAGAAATATCCTGTGAGGGTCACTTACTTCCCACAACTAAGTTATAGAGGTAAATGAAAACTATACCCCAGGAATAAGCAGTTTTTAATTGTTTAAATGAAAACACATATTTTATAGAGCATTTCCTACTGAACAAAACAAGATCACTCCAACTGCTGTCAGATGTTTTATTCAAAATTTATAGCCGTTCAGATAATTAGGTAGCAAATTTACTGTGCTTTACTTCCCGATGTTCTGACAGGAAGAGACAGGCAGCTTCTATCACATTCTATGGAGAACTGTGTGTCTCTGACTTTTCTCTCCGTTAGAATCTAACAGAAAAACTAATTAGAATTTGACCACTAGAGGGCACTGCTAATGTAAAAAACATGGGTTTAAACTGTAAAAACTCTGGAAATATAAATCTCTTGGCAGTGGGAGTACCCTTATTTTACTCAATAGGAAAATCCCGACAATATATATTTTTTCATAAAAAATGTTTACTGCTCCTTTAACTGAAGGACCTAACTAGGCTGGAATCCTTATTTGCACTGTATTTGCAGTTGCCTCTATATATAATGACCTTGTGTTCTGTCTTTAGTTCCCACCTCCTCAAATCAAGCAATAGGCTTCCATGTCCTCTCTGGTTGATATGGGTTAACTGTCAAAAACATGCATAGATACACCTGATTGCTGTTTGAAGCACATCTACATAGAAAGCAGCAATTATTTTTAGCTTTTAGAAGGGTGGTCTTTCTAAAATGGAAACATATTTAAGTCAGCATGGACACCTTTAGATGAAGTCCAGGACAAATGGGAATGGCTGACATGTGTTTTATTAATGGCAACAGAGCATTGTATTAGACATGTCAGAAAATGTATGTAAAAGAAAATGGAATTCACTGTGGTACTCGGCAGAAGTGACGACAATAGCAAAAGAGAAAAAAGTAGCATTGAGGAAATAAAAGCAGACTCAGAAGGAGGATGACAGGTATCTATGCAAGGCTAGGGTGAAGGACGCTAAATGCCAAAGCACAAGCAGAGGAGAAAATTGCCCAGTCAATAAAAAGAGGGATCAAAATGTTTTTTTAGATATAAAAGTGAAAGGAGAAAAATGAAACAAGGATTAGTTAGACTGAAGACAAAAGATGGAAGATATGTAAATGAGGCTAAAGGTCTAGCTAAATGAATATTACTGATCAGTTTTTACAGAGAAAGGGTAAGGGACGTCTGTCAGAAAAACGAAATAGCGAGACATGTAAAGCATGTATGTTTACAGAGGAAGAAGCTCTACTTCAACCCTCTATGGTAAGAAAAGATGAATCAATAGGACCAGATGGGATACACCTAGGGTTATTAAAATAACTTAGGCGTGTTCTTGCAAAACCTTTAACATGATTCAATCAGTCACTATTGACAGGGGTAGTTCCAGAAGACTGGAAGGCAACAAATGTAGTAGGAAAAAACTGTTAAGTATCTGAATTGAAATGGCTTGCAAGATCCTAAACAGCACTTGTTAACTACAGAGAGCTCTTGTCAAACTAAACTCACACACTTGTGATTACTGAGTTAATTAAAATAATAGACCAGGGGGGAGTGGTTGATATACTTTATCTAAATTTCAGTAAATCATTTGACAATCTCCCTCAAGAACTTATTAATAAACTGAAGTGTTTTGGTCTGGATTTAAAAATTGTTGAATTGATAAGGCAATGGCTGAGTGAAAGGAGACAGAAGTTTGTAGTTAATGGAGAATATTCAGAGGAAGGCTAATTTACTAGTGAGGGACCCCAGATATCTGTACTGGGGCCCATTCATTTTAATATTATTATTATTGACATTGCAAAAGGTCTCCAAGGTAAAGTATGCCCTTTTACAGATGATACAAAGATTTGCAACAGGGTAGACATTCCTGGGGTAATAGGCTACATGGCAAATGAAGCCCAGTAGCCGTAGCTCAGCGTAGGTGGAGGGGGCCTGACATAGCTTGTCAGGCAGGAAGAGGAGTACCGGAAGTACTGGCTGTAGGGCATTGTGGTCCTGCAGCCATATTGGAAAGTAAAAGAAGAGCAGAGTGTGGATGGTTCCCCCCGTTCTTCCTACCTTTCCTCAGTGTGTGTCGGGTTTTCGGCCCTCCCTCTCTTCTGCCTCCACTTGCCTCTCCTCCGGCTCTTCATATGTCGGAGGCATCTGAGGTTGACCACCTCCTCTATGCAATGTGCGAGGAGGTGCATAAGCGGGGTGCCGGGTGGCTTAAGCACCGCCTGGCTGAGTTACCCGGTGGGGCTGCGGGATCTTCTGTTCGCCCATCCCGCTCCACCAGGCCGCCCCAGAGGCTTAGACCTTCTGCCTCCCTGTGGCACAGTGCAGGGGGAGAGAGGGGAAGGAGGCATGCTCCTCCTGCTTTGGAGTCTGCAGGCCCCCAGCATGGGGGGTCCTCTTGGCATGGGAGCCCGCTTCCTGTCTCTTCAAAGGGGTCTTCCTTGTCACGGCACTGCCTGATCTTGTTGCTTTCTGCTCCAGTGCCGCTGTTTCTGGATCTAGGCACGGTCAAGTTACTTTTGTGGCCCCTGTGGTTCCTGTGCATGGCGTGACGGCTGGCGATCAGCAGATGGGGGCTGTGACAGGACCGGTGGTGTCACCCAGTGGTTCTGCAGGAGAGTCGGGGGGTTCCGGTCAGGGGTCGCTGCCTGGGCAGAGTTCGCAGGAGGTGGCGGAAGGCTGCAGGTAGGACTACCTGCTGTTTGATGAGGACTTGGATCCGGTGGAGAAGGCGCTGGTGGCTGTTCCGGACGTGGCTGTTGGTGGTACGTCCGCTGGGGCTTCCCCCCGGGCCAGCGGTTCCCTGTCTTGTGGCCTGAGGAGCGTTGTTGTGGTCCCTGCGGCTTCTGGACATCACAGCACTCGGGGCACCCCTGGCTCTGGATCTTTGGATCCGCCCCCACGTGCGTAGCCTCTGGTGAGTCTTTTTCTCTTGCTTCTGGGGATGATGCCCGTGGGGGGTGGGTTCCTCCCCGTTTCAGGGCCTTAAGCAGTGGGAGGCTGTAGGGTTGGCTCCGGCGGTTAGTCTCATTAGTGCGTGGGGCCGTTCTCCAGCTTCTGCTCCAGCAGTTGTGATGGGCGGGTTTGTCCCTGGGGTTTCAGGTGGGGAGGTTCCCTCCGAGGTTGGGGTGAGCGGGGCTGCGTGCGGTGTGGGTGTTCAGCTGGTGGATACGGCGCAAGCCGGATCATACTTTTGTTTTGCTGGGCCACTGGGGGACCATGTTCTGGTTGAGCTGCAGGAGCGTATTTTGAAGGGTGAGTTTGTTGACCTGTTTGCGCTTTTGCCTAGGTTGGATTTCATAGATGTGTGGGAGGACAAGGAGAAAGATAAGAAGCGGGAGGATGAGTTGAAGAAGAGTTACTGTCAGATTCACAAGACGTTTGGGAACTGGCTGCGCACTTTTTATATTTATGCGAGCATCCTGGGAGAGAGGGTGCCTGAGCAGTGCTTGGCTCTCTTTTGCTACGTGGATGAAATTTGGTGCATGTGTAAGGATTACGGGGGGCTTGCATGGTGGCGGTACTATGAGCATTTTCGTCAATGTAAGGTGGCTCAACTGTCGATGCGGTGGGACCACAAGGGCCACCACTTGTGGATGAAGATGCTGGGCCCTCAGAAGTCCTCGTTGTTTTTACCAGGGGGCGCCGGTGAGTCGAGTCCCAGCAAAATGTCGGTGGTTCAGAGGCGGGGATGCTTCTGTGGATAGACCGTTATGGTAGAGCTGCGGATGCAGCTCTTTTGTGGGAAGGGTTTTTGTAAGGTTTTTTCATTCCCAGGTGTCTGTTTCGGGGGGTAACTTGAAGTTGGTGTGGGATTTTCCAGTGGTTCCGAGGGAAAAAATGGCCAAGGAGGTAGCATTGGGTAGGATGGCGGGTCTTTTCTTTCCTCTCTGTTGGCGGGCTTACGGGTTTCACCTTTGGGGGCGGTACCAAAGCGTGATGCGGGTAACTTTTGGCATATCCATCACTTGTCTTATACAGTGGGGGCTTCGGTGAATGATGATATTGACCAGGAGTTGTGTTCGGTGCAGTACACGTCCATCGACTGGGAAGTGGCTCTGGTGCAATGGACTGGTTCCAGGGCGCTGATGGGCAAGGTGGACAGTGAGTCCGCCTTTCGGCTCTTGCCTGTGCACTCTTGTGCGTAGTCATCACCTGTTGGGCTGTTGCTTCGAGGGGAATTTGAACTTTGATCTGTGTTTGCCAATGGGGTGTTCGCTGTTCTGCACATATTTTGAGGCATTCAGCCGTTTCCTTGAGTGGGTTGTTCATGTGGAGTCGGGGAATAATACTCTCATGCATTATTTGGACAACTTTCTTTGAATCGGCCCAGGGGCTTCTGGGAAATGTTTGTATCTCTTGCGTACGCTGCAGTGGGTGGCTTCTTGTTTTGGGGTTCCTTTGGCCAAAGACAGAAGACCCAGTCACGTGTTTGAAGTTTCTTGGCATTGTCATTGACTCGGTGGCCATGGAATGTTGGTTGCCAGGAGATAAGCTGGTGGATCTTCGAGGCCTTATTGCGGAGGTGTGGGGCTCCCAGAAGGTGACGTTGCGTCATCTTCAGTCACTCCTTGGCAGGCTGGCCCTGGGACGTGCAGGGGTGTCGCGGCCCCAGCACTTTGTGTAGATCACTCAGGGGGATGCGGAACGATTTGGCCATTTAGGATTCCTTCCTTGTGGATTTTAATGGTCGTTCTCCATTCCAGTTGGAACAAGTGGTGGCAGATAATTTGTCCCTCTTTACTGATGCAGTGGGTGGATGTGGTTTTGGTGTCTTTGGTGGCCTGCTGAAAAATGGCTGGCTTCTTGGGTGGCTGTGGGCCTCACCAGGAACCTGGCTTTTTTGGAGTTGTTTCCAATTGTGGTCGCTGTGTTCCTTTGGGGTGCGGAGTTGCGGAATAGACTGGTTTGCTTCTGTTCCGACAACCTGTCAGTGGTTCAGGCGATCAATTCGGTTTCGGCTTATTCTCCCCCTGTGCTTTGCCTTCTATGCCTGCTGGTGTTGCGTTGTTTGGAGTTGAATGTGTGGTGTAGGGTGAGGCATGTGCCTGGGTATTTGAATGTAATTGCCGACTCCCCCTCTCATTTTCAGTTCACCCGCTTCAAGGAATTGGTCCTGGATGCGGCTGAGGAGGCGGGGGCCTGTCCAGGACATCTGTGGGAAGCGCTTGCCGGATCCTTAGAGACCTGATTTGGCAGTCTGTAGCCCAGAGGACTTGGGTTGCTGGGCGTAGTGATTTTCTTTGGTGGAAGCTGTGTGTGTGTGGGGGGGCTGATTCTGACGCTGGACGATTGGAAGTCCTGCTGTGGTTGCTGTCTCGTTATTGTGAGGATGGGTTGTCTGGGGTGGTGGTGGACACACGCATGTCGGCTTTTTTGTTTAAGCTTCAGGGTTGGACGGACATCACCAAGAATTTCTTGGTGCGACAGGCCCTGAAGGGTTTGCGGCAGTAAGGGGCATTGCAGGATTCTTGTCGTCCTGTGTCTTTCGGGGTGTTGTGGGGTCTCTTGCATGGGTTGGGGAGCTCTGTTCCTCGCTATGTGAGGCAATGTTGTTTCGAGCAGCGTTTTCTTTGGCCTTCTTCAGGGCATTTCGGATTAGGGAACTGGTTAGCTCCAGTCGGCGATGTCCGGGGGTTCTTGCTATGTGGGATGTTCAGCTGGGTGCCGATTGTGTGGTGGTAAAGTTGCAGCGGTCCAAGACAGATCAGGCGGGTAGAGGGCGCTGATTTCACTCTTTGGCAGGGCGCTGCCGGAGTGCCCGGTGGCCTGCGTGCAGGAGTACGTTAGGGTGCATCCGTCTGGGGGGCTGTCTTTCCTGATTCATGTGGATGGAAAGTTGTCTCGTTTCCAGTTTGTGAGTGTCTTCAAGAAAAGGTTGCGGCATCTAGGGTTAGACGTGTCTGAGTTCGGCTATCATTCTTTTCGGATCGGGGCAGCAATGGAGGCGGCCCCATGTGGTTTGGGGGATGATATGGTTTGGAAGATTGGGTGGTGGGAGTCTAGCTGTTTTAGGTTGTATGTGCGGCCGGGGTTGTTGTTTTGATGTGGGGGGCTTATGTTCTTTTTTCTCTCGTTTCAGATGTTCGTTTGAAGGTGGTCTGGTTGGTTGGCCACTCTTATGTCTGCCGGGCCCAGAGGAGAGCTTCAGTGCGGAGAGCCGGTACACGGCTGGGTTTTCCCGAGGGCCATCAGGTAGTACGTTGGTTGGGGGAAGGGGGTATGCGTTGGGAGCAGGTTTTGCCGTTGGTGGTGAGATGGCTTGGGTCAGTTCCCCTCCGGATGTGCTGCTCGTGCATGCTGGGGGGAATGACTTGGGTTTTCTTTCCCAGCGAGAATTGGTTCGGGTGTTTAAACGGAATTGGGAATGGTTGGGGGTGCTGTTTCCAGCCACCTGGTTGGTGTGGTCAGAGATCATTCCGTGGCTGCGGTGGCAGGGAGCCAGGTCACAGTATTGTTCGTAAAGCTTGTGGGGTAGTGGTTCGGAATAGGGAGCTCGAGGGTGAGCCACGATTGTTTTTGCAGGATGGTGTCCATCTCTCTGATATTGGGTTGGACATCTTCCTGGAGGGGTTTAAGGATGACATTGAAAGGGCCTTGTTCCTGGCAGGTTGCGGAGCCCGGCCTGCTTAAGGGGGTCAAGAGGCTGGGCCTTGGCGGGGTGCTTGCTGGTAAAGCACGGGCTTAGTGGTGATGGTTCACGACTCTTAGGCATGGTCCTAGAAGTTGAGGTATATACGGCCGTTGGGCTACAACTTGCCACATCTAAACAGATAGGGTGGATGGTGGCATGGTCCGCAGTCAAGCAGTGGTATAAAATGGACAGAGTTGGGACTTGGTTAGTCAGGCTACGTGAATGTACTAGCAAGCACTAAGTTTATTGGGGATGGTTATTTACTTTGTAAAGGGGTTTAATACGATTGTTAATAAAGTTTAATGTTTGATATTTAAATAAATGCTTTAGCCTTTTCAATCCATCCAAGGTGTATGCCTCAAGTGATTGGGGGGAAAAATGGGGAAGAGAAAAATAGTGGGTTGAAGGTCTGTATGTCTTGACGATGCGAATGTCATGATTAAGGTAAATTAGAACAATGCACAAAAGTGTGTCAGCTGCAATTTAACGTAGATAAATCTAAAATAATGTACTTGTAACATAAACATCCAAAGTCAAGAAATCATATTAACCCCTTAACGACTCATGACATGCCAGGATCGCCATAGGTAAACTTCCCATAAGGACCCATGATGGTCCTGGTACATCATGGGTTGAATGATAGCAGCGCACTGCTATCATGCTGCACAGGCTAAAACTGAGTGCTCCAGGACAGGAGCTCTCAGTTTCAGTCCTGTGTTCTACCGGTACATGTGATCGCTACTATAGCGGTCACATGTACCAGCATTTTTACACATTTACACATTCTCTTTGTGACTGGCCTCTGCCTCTCTCTTCCTTTCTATGACGGGAAGTTGGGGGTATTAACCCCTTCATCACTGTTCTGGTGGCCTGGATAATTGTAGGTCCCATAATGACCTACTAGCAGCAGCATACATTTTTTACAAAACATGTAGGCAAGATCAAAACATAAATTGCACAGACATATTTATAAACACATCTTCTGAGGCTTAAAAAAAAACAATAATGGAATTGTTATGTTATTGTTGTGGAGTAATCTGAATAATTTTGAGACTGGAGAAGTCATTATAAGTTGCATTTTCAGTTGAATTTGGGTAAACCACTTGAAGCATTTGTTGTGTGAATCTATTTCAGTTGCTTTTGTTTGATTTGTTCTTACAAACAGCTGAAAGTCTGTACATTTTGACAATAAACCTGACTTGCAATCGGGGTTGAATAATTTTGATTTTTAACTGTGTATATATATATATATATATATATATATATATATATATATACACATATACAATCCCTTAAGTATTTGTGTAGATATGCTGTGAACAGAGTAGGTCAGCACTCGTGGGACTTGTAGTCAAAGCAAATATTTATTGATAACAAGGCAAATAATTGGTCAATGTTTCGGTTCCTGAATGGGACCTTTCTCAAGACAATATATAAAAGTATGTTTTATTCATCATCCTTTCAATGTATTTATTTTTCATAAAAAGTTTAGAGCACCTTTGACAAACAGTAACTTCAAAACTGCATGAAGTACACTCAAGCCTGTTCAGGGAAGGGCAGACTTGAGGGATGAAATAATTATTTTTTCTAGCAAATTACAATTTTCATTCTCATGAAAATTATCCAACAGTCTTTTGGTATCCTCTCGCTGTTGTTGCATTATAATTCCCATCGATCTCAGACAACTTTTGCCTGGCTGAGGATGATGGGAGTTGCAGACCAACATCAGCTGTAGGATGGTTGGCTGTCCACCTCTGTTCTACAAAGTATTACAAGATTAAACACAACTGTACTATGTTGCTTCTCCCTCCCTCTCTCCTTCAGGAGTCCTGATTTACATGGACTTGACTGAAGGATCTCTCCAGTGTAAGATAAGTGTGTGTCTAGCAGCACTGTTGAATTTGACTTTGCAGTAACAGCTGGTGACAAAAGCCAGCACAGTCCAGCTCTTAAAATAAAATCTCTGACAGCTGTGGAGCAGCATGGGCGATAAATGAATACGATTCCTTGTCAGCCAAGATGACCTTCGCTTCCTCTACGTATAAACACTGCATTTTGTATGCATGGAAGACACTGGATTGTTAGGACCGAGGAATGAACTGTTCCGCATAGACCATGTGAAGCAAAGCCATCTCTTGCGAGGAAAAGAAACATTCTGTTCATGAAACAAAATGTCCTCATTCCTACGCACAATGCACATGCTCTATACTTAGAGAAAAGGCCAGACTGAAACAAAGCTTGGGAAATTCCCAGCCTTTTACTGTTAATGATGTATCCAACAGTGGCACAGACAATCTCATTTTCTAGAGAAGTATTTCTTCTCAGGAATAACTGCTACTACAGTTGTAAATATTTAAAGCGGAACTTTCACTTAGTATAAAGTCGCCCTCCAATAATTAATCATATGACGACTAGCTTCATAATACTTCTATTACCTCTCAGAAGTGCCTAACGTAATCCTTAATCTTCTGAGACCCCGATGGCCAGGTTAGTGCCTCTTAGAGAAGACCGGGACTGACAGCACAGGCGTGAAGACTTCTCTAAGACAAGATGTCTACTCTGATGCCTGGCTTCCAGTCTCCGAAGATTAAGGATTACGTTAGAATCTGGCACGTCTGTGAGGTAATAGAAGTATTATGAAGCTAGTCGCATATGATTAATTATTGGAGGGCGACTTTATACTAAGTCTTTAATAAGTTTTAATAAGTACCCCAACATGTAATTGAATTAATATTTAATATGCACTTTTTTTTCCAGCATAACTGGAAAAGGGCAAAACAATGATACTACAGCATAAACATTATCACACACATACACACACACATACACACAATCATAAGCTCGCAGATACACACAAGGCCATCACATATACACACAGTCTCATAAACTCACATATACACACAGTCTCATAAACTCACAGATGCACACAAATGCCTTCACACACACACACACATACACACACACATACAAACTTACACATGCACTCACACACACACACACATACACTCACACATAAACACACTCATAAGCTCACAGATAAACACAAATACCTTCACACACTCACACATGCAAACTCACACATACACACATACATTACACTCACACACAGATACACACTCACACATACATACACACTCACACATACACACTCACACAGAGATGCTCTCTATGACCACATTCCCACACACATATTCACATCCTTCCCCCCTATTTTTAATATAATCCTTAGCTTTTTAACAATAGCAAAAATGGAAAGAGGGGATGGTATAGAAAGAAGAATGTCAGATAAGGAAGGGTGGAGATCTCAACAAACGGGTAAAGTCAGATGGCACACAGCTCTCCCTTCTATACACCAAGAAGTAATGCAATAATAGGGAATACAAAGATAAGAGGAAGCTCAACATCAATATCCATTTCATACTGACAATTATTACACCAACAATACAAATTTATTGGCAAAGTCAGGATCTGAGCTTGGATTGTTCATCTTGTTCATATTTTGCAGATGTCACCTGAATCTTAGGGGTTAATGAAGCAAAACATCAAAACCCTTATGCAGAAAGCAGAGGGGATGCAATTCTGGAACAAAGCATCTGCACCACATAGGACAAATGAAATGCCCAACATTTCCATTGATTGAAATGGAGCTTTTAACCCCTTGAATGCTACAGAGGTCTCCAAGGCAACCTCGATAGCATTCCAGGGGTTAAAAGCCCCATTTCAATCAATGGGAGTCCCCCCCCCATGGTGTAATTGATTTAATCCTGAATTGTACCTCTTTAGGTTCCTGAATATTCTCCTTCACTTACTGCTGCTTCAAACAATCAACTTATAGGAAGCCAATGCATTACCAATTAGACCTCCTTTGTACAGTGCCATATAATGAAGGATAATTAATGGCTCCTGTATGTAAATATCAGTTTGATTTACCTCTTGAGGAGGTATCATAAACCGCTAAGTGATATATGGCTGTGACCCCTCCAAGGACAAGAGTTACAATCTCATAACTAATGGCAACACAGAGCGCTCATAGGAGGTGGGAGAACGGAGCTGGTCAGCAGGTTCTACATTGATTTCCATAGGACAGATTTATGGGCACAAGTCACTCACAGTATTGGAATATGAGGCTCTGTTCCCACCTGCATAGAGCTTTTCCTGTCACCATGTCATATGATTAACAGCCAGGCAGCGAGGAGTGATCCCTTTTATAACAGGTATATGCACTTAAGCTGGAACATGGAAGACTAAGGGCCATATGTTCAACAGAAAAGCGGAGTAATTGTGGGGTAAACCAACTGAACCACAGGGGATGAAATAACATACCCTCAATTCCCACTTGAAGTAAATGTAGCTTTTATCTCATTGAATGATAGAGAAGATTCCAACTCACTGTAAAACATTCTAGCATTCAAGGGGTTAAAGCCATGTTTAAATCAATGTGAATATTTATTTCTTCCCTGTGGAGCAATTGGTGTGCCCCAGAATTGCTTTACTTTACATGTATATAAAGCACATAAGAAGGAATATGCAAAAGTACTATTTTGCAGAAGGGGTAGTAGAGACATTGAATGGCTTCCCAGTTTAAATGGTAGAGACTATTACAGTAAAGGAACTCCTGGGATAGACATAATGCTATTCTGAGAAAAAAGGTTAAACCCCTTTAACCCTTTGGGCACCAGTGGGATGAGCAACACATTGCTCCACAATGAACTATTGACCCTTTGGCAAGCAAAGCCTTAAGCAGACAGGGAAATAGGCAGATTCCATGGACCAGTTCTTATTGTAGAGGAGATAATAGTACACTCACAGATTTATTTCCCCTTGTGTTGTTCCATATCTGTAATGCACTTTAAATCACGTTCCTACCTATTATAAATAGCCTGTGTATGAGATACGAGGGCACCTATGGATTTGCTCCAGTAACTCTGGCATTTGCTTTATCAGGTCTCCAGGAACTGAGTTTATTCTCTATCTTTGAGAGAGTCCACCATGGTCCCTTCAACTTCTAGTGTCATGTCTTTCACTTCCTACCATTTTACCCACTTTTATCATGCCTTGTCCTTTCCCCTGAATGACCTGAATTGTGTCATCTGGAACAATCCATCCCACAAGTTTTGAAAAATCTATCAGGACACGGAACCATTAATGTTACCAGATATGAATAAGGGGACCCAGTCCACCTTCATGTACAGAATCCAGAAACCAGCATTACACAACTGGATGAAATAACTATGAGCATGTTATTAGAATGCTTTCCTAGGTTGTGCTTCAAAAAGCTATATTAAACAACGTACATGTGCCTAAGGCAGAGGGATTCTCCACTACAGTCTGTGTGACACACCAACAAGCAAGGTTTTATGGATAGAGCAACATAAGCACAGGTAGACCAATCAATTTGATTGAGTTACTGATAACCCACTGCCATCAAGTATGGATATCCCTGACCTGCTGGTGTGTTCTAGAGGACTAATGTGGAGAATCACTGGCATAAGAGTTCCACGTAAAGTAGATAAAAGCTAATTGATCATACAGTGCAGGTTTCATCTTTGAGCCTCAGCCCAGTTTATCTGGCTACAGTGAATGGTCTATGTGGTGCGTGACTTATGAAATCCAACAGTGAATGATCTCTGTGGTGCCTGATTCTTATGTGCATGATTCTTATGAAATCCAACAGTGAATGGACTCTGTGGTGCCTGATTCTTATGAAATCCAACAGTGAATGGACTCTGTGATGCCTGATTCTTATGAAATCCAACAGTGAATGGACTCTGTGGTGCATGATTCTTATGAAATTCAACACTGAATGGTCTCTGTGGTGCATGATTCTTATGAAATCCAACAGTGAATGGACTCTGTGGCGCATGATTCTTATGAAATCCAACAGTGAATGGACTCTGTGGTGCCTGATTCTTATGAAATCCAACAGTGAATGGACTCTGTGATGCCTGATTCTTATGAAATCCAACAGTGAATGGACTCTGTGGCGCATGATTCTTATGAAATCCAACAGTGAATGGACTCTGTGGTGCCTGATTCTTATGATATCCAACACTGAATGGACTCTGTGGTGCCTGATTCTTATGATATCCAACACTGAATGGACTCTGTGGTGCCTGATTCTTATGATATCCAACACTGAATGGTCTCTGTGGTGCATGATTCTTAGGAAATCCAACAGTGAATGGACTCTGTGGTGCCTGATTCTTATGAAATCCAACAGTGAATGGACTCTGTGGTGCCTAATTCTTATGAAATCCAACAGTAAATGGACTCTGTGGTGACTGATTCTTATGATATCCAACAGTGAATGGACTCTGTGGTGTCTGATTCTTATGAAATCCAACAGTGAATGGACTCTGTGGTGTCTGATTCTTATGATATCCAACAGTGAATGGACTCTGTGGTGCCTGATTCTTATGATATCCAACAGTGAATGGACTCTGTGGTGCCTGATTCTTATGATATCCAACAGTGAATGGACTCTGTGGTGCCTGATTCTTATGATATCCAACAGTGAATGGACTCTGTGGTGCCTGATTCTTATGATATCCAACACTGAATGGACTCTGTGGTGCCTGATTCTTATGATATCCAACACTGAATGGACTCTGTGGTGCCTGATTCTTATGATATCCAACACTGAATGGACTCTGTGGTGCCTGATTCTTACGAAATCCAAGTTCTGAGCTTTTTTTGAATACCTCCAAACACTAAACCCCCACTCTCCTGAAACTGGGATGGAAATCCTAATGACCACAATGAGGAATTCTTTGTGGAATGGTTTTCTGAAATGAATCTATCATATTGTATTATATATAATTTCCTAAATAAATAAATATCATATCCACAAAATATTTCATCCAAAGAAGACTTTGGGGTCTTGAAGTTCGGCAAAAAAGAATTATGTCAATGGAGAGCAGTATCTAATTAAAGATTTGGGGGGGTCAATCCACTCAGAATTGATTCATAATAACTGTTAGGATTTTCTGACCAGATGAATCCTTTGTGTGCCAGAGATCCAACGCAATGCGTTGGATACCTCTCTAGCACTCAAAGGATTAAAGAGATAATAAAGATAGTAACCTTTTATTTAGATCAGGGGTAGTTAACCCTGGACTTCAAGAGCTACCAACAATGCATTTTTTCCAGGATATCAGGTGAATCAATCAGTTGCTCAGCGTCTCTAACTGATCCACCTCCTCTGAAACACAAATATTCTTACAACATGCATGGAGAGATTTACTAAGCGGTGATAAAGAGGTGATAAAGCGGAGATGACTTCTCCAGTTCATCACTTCTCCAGTTCCTATGTTCTTCTATGAAGCCTATGCACTAAGATTTCTTCAGCTTTGGAGATCTTAGTGAATAGGCTCCATAGAATAACATAGGAACTGGAGAAATGATCTCCACTTTATTACCGCTTAGTGAATCTCCTCTGCACTGTTGGTATCTCCTGAGGATCAGGATTGGCTACGCCTGATTTACACTTTTGTGAATTCTGTCAAGTAAAGTAAAATTGACTATACTCATTTTTTTCCACATAATTATTTACGCTGTTATATCCCGGATAGTGAGCTCTCTGGATTTCTGCTTCCAGAGCTTTCTGTCAGGAACTGTGAAAACAGGGATAGTGATACAGAGAAGCACTGAGTTACATTGTATCACTATCCCTTAAGTACATGCTTAAGTACATCTTAGCACATCCGTCCTAGTGTGTTAACCCTTTGAGTGCCAGAGTGTTTTGCAATGTGTAGGATACCCCACCGACACTCAAAAGGTTAAGGAAGTTTTATCCCCAGACATGAATATGGTTTCACTTATTAACCCTTTGAGTGCCAGAGGGGTATGCGACGCATTGCAGAGCATTGCGTTGCATACCCCTCTGGCACTCAATGGGTTAACCAAAAGGAGGGATTTACATCAATTATTTGCTTTTTATTGCAGTTAAAGGGATACTTAACAATTACTATCCTGCATCTTGTAGCCAGTAAAAAATTGCGTTAAATGAGCCCAGCGACATCTTTCAAACCATGAATAAGCGTGTATAGCGCGAAACGCAAGGACTATGTAAGTTCGCACTGCAAGAGATATGAGACTAGATCTTTGTTTGTCCAAGAGAATATTTTATTATTTTTATATATTGGAATAAAGTGATTACGTTTTACATCTTCCTTTATCATTTCTATGGATTCGGTGCAGTCTTCCATTGTTTGAGTTAAAACAACCCGGATTTCCCTCTGGGTCTGGTTCCCACTCAGTTTAAAGGGATAGTAATACTTCAAATGTAAAAACAAATATGTTGTAGGGTTTATCCATCTGAGTAAAACAAGAGTACTCCCACTGCGGAAAGAGGTTTCATTCAGAAGTTATTAATTTTCAAAGTTGAATTTTTTAGGTGCAATATCACAGTGGCCTGAAATTGTACAGTGGCGCTGTTGCTACACCATCCTATGGAGATTTATGGTCCCGGAAGTGGAGCTGTCCATAGGATCGTGTAGCAACAACGCCACTGTAGAATTTCAGGCCACTGTGATATTGCACCTAAAAAAATCAACTTTGAAAATTAATAACTTTTGAATGAAACACCTTTCAGCAGTGGGAGTACTCTTGTTTTACTCAGATGGATAACATCATATTTGTTTTTACATTTTAAGTATTACTATCCCTTTAAACTAAGTGGGAACCAGACCCAGAGGGAAATCCGGGTTATACTGCAGAGAACACATCTTCATTATAGGTAAGGACAACCGATCTTTGTACCGATATCTACGCCAAAGTGTCAACAAGAGAGAGCGTAGGGCTGTGGGAAACTGAAACCAAGGGAAAAGAAGGTATCCACAGTAATGAAGTAGCAGGGGGAGAGCCACACAACATCATCTCCAAGACGACCCAGCACGACCCACAAAAATGCAGTTGAATGGGTTTTGCGAATTGTGAGGCCTTATAGTAGGACCATAAATGCGGAACTGACAACACCCCGCATCCCGAAGTTGATAAAGTAAACTAGACCCAAGGTGAGGAAGTCTCGAATCCCAAATTAAATGCAAGATGTGCTGTTGGAGGACCTGAAGTTCTAGAGGCGGAAAGGGGATAACTAGCGAGCAAAACAAATAAAAAAGTTTAGGCAGTACGGTCATTTTAACAGCATAGATCCTGTCAAACCAGGAGATGCGGTAACCCTGCCATCTGGGCAAGTCTGCATGAAGCGATTTAAGAAGTAAAATTCGTTTTATAAAGGGAAGAATAAGATGCCGTACAATTAACACCAAGGGAGGTCAGGAAAGCTTTACACCAACGGAAATCGAAATTTAAGCTCAATAATTTCTGCAACGGTAGAGAAACATTCAGAGCCTCACATTTGGAATGGTTCACTTTAAATCCCAAGAATGACGTGAAAGAATTGAGAATGGAATACAGGTTTGGAAGAAAGGTCATTGCGGACGTCAAAGTAAGCAAGATATCATCCGCAAAGAGACTCAGTTTATAAGTCTCCTCCCCCAACTGCATACCCTTAATATCCGGGGAATGGCAGACAGCACACGCCAGAGGTTCTATACATAATGCAAACAAGAGGGGCGAGACACCCCTGTTGAGTCCGCTATGGATAGGAAAGGTAGCAGACGTGTGACCAGCCACCGAAACCGCCGCAGTCGGGGCAGCATAGAGGAACATAATGCCCTGACAAATAGGACCTGAAAAGCCAAAAGAATCCAACACCGTCCACATGTATTCCCAGTCAATCCTATCAAAGGCCAACGAGAGAAGCATCATTGGAACCTAGCGAGTTCAAGCCTGCTGAACCAGATTAATCACTCGACGGACATTATCCAGCGCCTCCCTACTCTGAATAAAGCCCACTTGATCTGGATTTACCAGATCAGGGAGAAGTCCAGACATACGTAGAGCTATAACCTTGGAGAAGAGTTTCACATCAAAATTAATGAGCGAGATCGGGCAATAACTCGCACAAGAGTTCGGGTCCTTACCCCCTTTTGGAATGACTATGATACGTGCAGCTATTTCTTCGCTAGAAATGGGGGAGTTTAAAGAATGCATGACCTCCGGAGACAGGATAGGTAAAGAACAAGAACGTAAGAAATCCTGGAGCCGAGGCTGAGTTACCAGGGAGTGCTGTACCTTACAGCCATCATAAAGTGCACTACAGAACTCTGCAAAAGCTGACGCAATTTCTGCAGTGTTGTAAGTCATAGCTCCGTGACGGGGAGTAATAGACCGAATAGTACGGAAGTTAATTTGCTGCCGAAGTTTGGCCGCTAGCATAGCATCAGGTTTGTCGCATTTTTCAAAGTATAGCTGACAGGTCCACTGCAAGGCTCTAAGCACCTCCCGGGACAGCAGAAGATTGTATATGCCTCTTATATTGGTGAGGCGAAGCAAATTAGAAGCCGTGGGATCAGTTTTATGTGCCTTTTCAGAATCATGCAACAAAGCAGAGCGCCGTCGGCGCTCAGCCTCTCTAGCTTTCTTCAGACGAGAAGCGGTCGCAATGTGTTTGCCTCTCATGACGGCCTTATGAGCCGTCATGAGAGGGAGGCATTGATTTCAAAGTATTCATTCAGAGACTGTAGCAGGTCCGCCCGGATTTCAGGGTCAAGCAGCAAAGATTCGTTGAATCGCCACAACAACATACTGGGTGAGTCAGACAGACTAGAGAAGGAACATTCACTGATAGCATGATTCAAACAAGTCAGATCATGAATCCTGGTTGAGCATAACCCGTCCATCAAAGAATGAGTAGCAAAGATATAATCGATCCGGGAATAATGTCCATGAGGGTGAGAAAAGAACGTATAGTCCCTATTGGTAGGATATAGTAGCTTCCAACAGTCATGTAAGGAGTGAGAACGCACAAGGGTAGTAAGTAGTCTAGACTTCTGGGGCAAACCCTGACCAGGAGGAGGGGCGGAAAGATCAAGAACAGGGTCCATCAATGCATTGAAGTCACCGCCCCGATCAAGAAGAGCGGAAATCTCTGAGTAGAAACGAGCATCAGGCTCAGTGGGGGCATTCACATTCAAGAGAGCTAAGGGTGAACCTTGGACATCACCTTATACCAGTAAATAGCAACCAGCAGTGTCACGGTCTGTGTCTGTAACCTGAAATCCCACCGAGTTACGACTCAGAATAGAGACACCATTTTGTTTACAGGAACCTGAGGAATGGAAGTGCATATGATAGAGTCTATCCCAATATTTAGGGACCTCCGCAGAGCAGAAATGCGTTTCCTGGAGAAAAACTATATCCGCACGAATAGAAACATAGTTTCTCATAGCCATCCTACTTTTCTGAGGAGCATTAAGACCCTTAACATTGTACGACAATTTTCAAAGCAGAAAGGGAATCATAGTCAGCCCAAGCAGAAGCCAGGCATATAGTTCCAAGGAGATCAGCTTTTAGCCATATCTCTTGGGCATCCGGAGCTCCCCACAGCTATGATCTCCGGGTCCACCATCCTT
This sequence comes from Rhinophrynus dorsalis, assembly GCA_037306005.1. Lineage (NCBI taxonomy): Eukaryota > Metazoa > Chordata > Amphibia > Anura > Rhinophrynidae > Rhinophrynus > Rhinophrynus dorsalis. Next base: position 119,897,353 of record CM074722.1, read on the forward strand.
CATAGCTTATGGAAGACAGGGGGTTAAACCTCCCCACACAATGGGCCGTCCCACAAACGCAAAAGCTATTGGTCTAGAAAAGAAATCTCACAAGAGAGCCTGCGTCACACTACTACACCCACAGCAAGCTGCAGACCAAACATCTGTCAACGGCCTCCACAGAAAGCCATCGCCGAGCCACACAGTCCACAACTCAATAAATACAGCTGCACTGGAACGGCCGTGGGGTACCGCAGCCCCCCAAGCAAGCTGCAGACAAAACGCTCGCCAAAGGCCCCATCAGAGAGCTGTAGCAGGGCAATAGTGTGACAGAGTTAATGAAAAAACATACAAAAAACACATAAAGACACCGATCCAGGGAAATCCCTAGGGATACAAACAAATATAAATATGAGTACACCCAGAAAAAGTGCATGGTCCCTGTAAGGGATAGTGATGGCACTCGAGCCACTAAAAAGTTAGGGACTCACCAGGCATGGGTGGGGGGGAATAAAAAAATGTATAATCGCCAACCCACCTGGGAACAAGGCACCACAAAGAAACCCAGTGGCAAAGGGGAACATGAGCAAAAGTGGCAGCTAGAATAAACACAAGGGAGACAGAAATAATGACCCCCACCCCTAACCCGGCTTAGTAAACAAAGTTAACATATAGGAAGATGTGAGGCATCTGCCCAGCCCAAGCAGCTGTAACAGAGGCCCATATACGTAGGGAACAATAAACAAAGTCCAACACTGGCAATATAAGCATAAACATGACAATCACATAAATAGCAAACAATGAGGAGAAGAGTCAGGGAGTATCACAGTGCCTGTGATTCCTGTCACTCTCATCTATGGCAGACACTGATTTGCTGAGTGGTTTGGCCCGGCCCCTGGTGACCTTTTTATACCTGGCTATCACATCTGTCAGATGCCCTTTCGTGGTGTTTCTGAGCCAGTTATACTGTTGCTGTGTTCCTGTGTTCTGGATTCCTGTGTACCGAATCGGCTTGTCCTGACTATTCTCCTGTGTTCCTGCTTGTGTATGATCCGGCCCGTCTGACTACCACCCTTGGATCCTGACCCGGTTTGGCTGACGTTCCTGCTTGTGTATGACCCGGCTTGTATGACTACCTCCTACGTGCTCCAACCCGGCCTGGCTGACTTCCGGCTCCGAAGATCGACCTCCAGCTTGTTCCAGTGACCTACGTTCCAGTTGTCGCCGCCGCGACATTACTATCTGCTGTTCCAGTCTTTGTGCGGCTGCCTTGCCTGGTGTTACCCGATCAGTGCAGTGTATCTTCCCGTGCAGAGCTTGGTGTGTGTACGCCTCCCTCATACTGCAGAGCCTTGCTTACCGCTGAAAGCCTCGAGTAAACGTGCCTTTTAACCCTAGCAGTGCCGCCTTGGTTTCACACTCTCCATTCCAGTACGAGCCTCGTTCTCGGTGATACTCCTGCTGAGTTGGCCACTCACCGTCGGCAACTCTGTATTCACGTCTGTTGGGCCGGTTGGGCGCCTAAGGCTCTGTCTTATTGCATTACTGGACGATTCCGTTATACAGAGTGGTGGCAGGCAAAGGCTTCAGCGTTAGCAAATCCGGTAACAATGCCCGTGGGGCTATTGGCTCTTGCATATCTCTTTCCTGTGTCCGGTTATATCTGAGGAGGCTTATCAGCTCTTGCATTGCAGGCCGATTCCCATTTCGCCCGTGGTGGCTATTTCCACTTGCACTAGCACAAGCAGGTACGCCCGAGGGGGCTTAGTGGATTCCTATTCTGCTTTATATTAAACACCTTGGCAAGGCAGTCCTGTATCCAGTATATGGTGAACGTCGTCTCCAGCACAGCTTTACAACACCCAGGGCATGCCAAACATCCACATCTGAGACTGACTGTTATCAAGGACTTAACCCTCTGTGGTTATACTCCATTCTACTACTGTGTATTTGTACATGTAATACGTTTGTGCATTCACACTTGTACCTATCAGCCTACTCTGCTGATGTATATCAACCGCCACTAGAGGGCGGACCTTTGCTTTACCTTACTCTAAATAAATTGTGTTTTTATTTCACATACTGGTCTGATTGTCTAAAAAAACCGTTACAGGGAGCCAATGGGCGGGGGGGGGGGTGCAGGAAAAGCATAATCTCCCACCCACCCAGGAAAAAGGTAACAAACAGGAAACAAAAAGAGGGATCTCCACCCCCAGTCCAGCCTAGGATACATTGCTATCAAAATTGGAAAATGTGAGGCATCTGCCCAGCCGAAGTAGCTGGAACAGAGGTCCACATTTGCAGGGAACAAAGTCCAACACTGGCAATATAAGCATAAATATCATAGTCCCATAAATAGCAAACATTGAAGAAAAGAGTCAGGGAGCCACCAGGCAGAACGGGGAAGTGCAGAAAAAGCATAATCACCAACCCAACCAGGAATAAGGAATCACAGGGAAACCCAATGGCAAAGGGGAATATGAGCAAAAGTGGCAGCTAAAATAAACCCACGGGAGACAAACATAGGTATCCCCTCCCCCAGTCCAGCCTAAGATGCACTGCTATCGAATAGGAAAATGCGAACAAGCTGACCAGCCAAAGTAGCTGGACCAAAGGCTCACATAGGCAGGGGATCATAAACAAGGTGTCACAGGGAAACCCAAGGGCAAAGGGGAACATAAGCAAAAATGGCAGCTAGAATTAACCCAAGGGAGACAGTGCTATCAACTAGAAAGAAATTAGGCATCTGTTCAACGTAAGTAACTGTAACAGAGGCCCACACATATAGGTAATCATAAACAAAGTCTAATCCTGGTAATATAAGCAGAAACATCATAGTCTCCTAAATGGCAACCAATGAAGACGATCAAACCGTCTCTCAAGGGGCCCGAAACAGTGGCAGCGATCCAAATCCAGATAGTACTCCTGGGACTTCAGGGAACCCAAGATGACGGGAGGGTCAGGCTGGTAGAGAAGAAGGCCAGGAAAGAGTCCAATAGGCTGCAACCAGGCTTCACTAGATCCAGTCTCGGACAGGAGAATGTACAGCAAGAAGCTATTCAGCGGCATCAACTAGACATCGTCCCTCTGAGCCCCATCTCCATCAGGCCAGGACAGCAGGATCAGGAACAGAAAACTCCTCATAGAGAGCTCGGATCACCGGAGGAATGTCAAGACCCAGCTTATTCAGAAAAAAGCGACATTCAGAAGGATCCCGTAAGGTCGCCGTGCCACCATTTCTGGAAGACAGCAACTGAAATGGAAAACCCAAATGGTAGGAGATGTCTTTAGATCGGAGATAAGCCATCAAGGGACGAAGAATGTGGCGCTTCTGCAGGGTGGTGGGTGTGAAGTCGGCAAAAAAGTGCGGGGAAACACCGTCCATCTCCGGAGCATTCATCCGGACCTTTTTCATGACGGCCTCTTTAGTAGAATAATAGGTAAACTGCACTATAACATCTTGCGGTGAGGCATCCGAGGAGGGTCTTTGGCGAAGAGCTCTATGAGCTCGATCCAACGCTAACTGCGACTCCGGCATGTCTGGTAAGAGTTAAGAAAAGTATTTCTGTAAGAAGGCCTGTAAGTCAGGAATAGACTCCGGAATATCGCGGATCCTAACATTGAACCTGCGAGATCTATTTTCCAGATCTTCCACTGCATCATGCTTTGGTACTTAGTTTGAAGGTGACCCAGCTCATCCGCCAACTCCGTTTGGGTCCAAGAGACCATTGACACTCGGGGCTCCAGAGCGTTGGCGTGTCCAACAATATGTTGTATCTCCGTCTTAAGTAAAGTCACACTAGCCTGTAATTCTTCCGATAGATCCTGCTTGATGGATAACAGAAGATCTTTTAAGGAGTCCATATCCTCCTTAGTGCAGAGCGGGATAGAGTCAGGACCAGTCCGGGAGGAAGATGACGTCATAGGCCCAGAATCCCGGTGTTGGAAAAAGTCAGCCAGTTTTTGCGTGCGCTTCAACATCCTGAATGATCACAGTGATGGTGGGTCACTTCCAGCTAAGTTAGTTGTGGGTTAACGCCAATGTACGCTACAGTGGGCAGCTGGGACACAGGAGCCTCACAGAGTAGCGACCATTCTCTTCAGGCAGCAGGCCATGCCCCCAATTAACTATTTTTAAATACCGGGATTTTGGTTCTGCTGCAGAGCCTCCTCGAACCGTACGACTCGAATCTCCTGCTGTCAGCTTTACAGCTGACATCAAGAGAAGGGGAGAGAGGGGGGCACTTTGAACTCGTATATCTCTCAAACCATAGTGGTTTGAGAGATAGGGTTTGTTGCAATTAGTTTATTTTTTCAATCTCTACCTAAATCTAAATATTTTTATGGGACATTACTGTCCCTTTAAATGATGCATGTACATTCTGGGTGTGAAAGTGTATTTGTTTGTATAACAGGTTTGAGCATAGAGATAGTTTGACTGCAGAACAATGGTAAGCAACCTTTGGAGCTTCTGCTGTTGGGAATGATGGGAGTGTAGTCTCCAACAGCTGGAGTACCAAGGCTGCTTACCCATACTATAGAAATAAGAAGGCTGAAAAATAGAAGAATTTTGGTTACATCACCTAGCCCTGCATGAAAGAGAGATGGAGTGGAGAATGGCAAGAACGGTAAGTATTTATTATTTATTTCAAATGTTACTATTTAAGTAGTATATACATTTTTCATGTTGGCTTTCTTTTTCTTTAACACAATATATGCTATAGACAGCTCCAGTACATTTCTGAGATGTAGATGCCTCTAGCATCCAAAAGGCTCAATATCGGCATTTTCGGTGATCATCTTCTATACTTTCAGTGATGACAGCACCCTCTACCTTCATTCTGTAAAACACTTTGCGACCCAACTGTATCTACAAAGGAATATTTCCATGTATTTAATAGGAGCTTTTAATTTTTATCCCCTTTTCATGTTAGAGAGTTTCTTACAAATTATCATCAGAATTTTGGTGAATTTAAACTTGTCTCTTATGATGTAATTGGTTTGCCCCTGAAATAGCCCAGTTCTTCTTAGTACATCTGCCGCTGCTTTCGTATCATCCATTATATACATAGTTGAATTGCAGACTGTTTTCACAGATTGCAGACAGAAGGAGCTCACATAACTGAACGTGGGATCAAGTGACATTCTAAATTTGCTGATTCAAAGAAAAAATAAAGTCCATATGTAAACTATATTAAAATATATTACAGAAATGAAACATTACAATTGACTACTTCTTTAATAAGAGTTATAGATCAATATAGTCAAAGCAAATTGCTATTTAATATGCATAAACTTTACTATACATAAATCTAGTCAATAAATGCACTTTAAACAAAGAATCATCCTGCTACCCTACAACGTATGCCTACATGTTTAACCTTTTTAGTGTCAGAGGGGCTGGCAACTTACCTCTGGTAATTTAAAGGTCAAGAGGAGATTTTAAGCCTGCATAAAAATATCTTGACTGAGCACATGAACAACTTAATATTCTACACATACATACAGTCTTCATTTTTTTAGGTTTTTTTTTTTTTGTTTGTTTTTTATAATACACTTCAAAATATTCCTACCTTATCAGCCATGATCATTGAAGATCCGCCATGAATGCCAAGGATGGGAGTGAGTGTCTGGGCAGAGATGAAGTCCAATATTTGAGCAATAGCTTCCTGGTCGGTGTCATCGCCAAATATGACCCCTTGAACTTTCTTGTCAGACATGAGGTCACAGATTCGTGTAATGATACTTTTGGGGTCAGATTCATTCATGGTGACTAGAGCCACCCGGGGTGTCACAGAGAGGTGGTGGAAGTCATCTTTCTCGTGGACATCTTTGATGGCGACCTCGTCTGAGGTGCCCACCAAAATAACAGCAATGTCCATACTGAGATGTTTCTGGGCATAGCAACCCATATAAAGAAGGACAACCAGACTGATTTTTAAGAAGTAGCAGGCTTCTGTAGGCCTCATCTTCAACTATTACACTCCCTGCAAGACAAATAAAACAAGGGAAGTCAGGATGCAGTAACATACATATAGATTTCATGAGAAAACGCTAAAATGGAATTTTATGCCAAGGCGGATTATGGGTCAAACCAATAGCACCAAAGGGTACAAAAAAACAGTAAACTTTTTTATGAACAAAAAATATATATAATTATTTTAGTACAGAGTAAGATTTTTAATTCAAAAGTAACTATGTTCAAACTCACTTTGTTTTCTTAATCAAACTGCAATTTTCTGTTGGATTGATGACACTATTACTTTCTGTGGCGAGTCGTAATCTGTGCGTCCAGCTCTCTCTCACAGAATGCATTATGCCTTTTGGACATCAGTTAGTGCTGTTGCTAGCTGTATGATTAACACCTTGTAATAATATGTCTGTCTGTCTATCTTATCTATCTATCTATCTATCTATCTATCTATCTATCTATCTATCTATCTATCTATTTCTCTCTCTCTCTTGTGCACAGCAAGAAGACTCATTTCATCCGAATCATTCAGTAATATTTTTTTACCCATTCAGATGAAACAAAATTAGTTAACCATTACATTAGTTAACGGTTCCATGCCCTGCTGTAACTCCACTTCCCGGCCAATAGGATCAAGAGAAATAATTTGAATAATGCTTTGCAATGCGTTGGATACCCCACTGGCAATCAAAGGGTTAAAAGGTTAAAAACCACACAAGGACAGCCAAATAGGAAATTCAATACCAGGGCTTGACCTGTAGATCTGCACTGACTCGGCTTTTATTATCAGTGAGTATTTGAATGACTATAAACATAAAATCTTAAATAATAAAGCATTTTAAAACATAACTGGATTGAGACACTTATCGGTGCCAGAATTATACAGTATGAAAAAGAATAGAAGAATTCTAATTGCATTAGCAAAACTCACATTAGCACAGTGCAAGATGTGAGTGAATTGGCAACATGTGTGTTAATTAACTTTGACATTTTTTTGATGGCAATCTACTTTATTCGCTCCCACTCTCTACACGGGAATCGACAGGAGCACAGGTTTATTTTCTGGCTACAATTTTATCTGCTCCCACTCTATACCCAGGGAAATGCCGAAAGAATAGAAGTCTGTTCTGTCAAACCTCTATAGCCTCCCACGACCTAACAGGGCACTGCAGGGTGTAGGATTGAGTGTTTGACTTCTTGGGTGCATGCAATGTTTGTCACTGTTATAATCAGTATTATTGACTATGAAAAATGGCAATTCCAGTAAGCTTTTAGCATATTAAAAAGAAAAAAAAACTTGCCTTTCGTTTGAAAGTAATAGACATAGTGTTATTTATAACTGCCGTACAACAAGGTCTCTGTGTATTAAAGACCAGTTTCTCTAAACTGGCACAAAGAAATATTTCTACAAAATACTTCTAAATGCATTTTTAGACATAGGCCAGATGTAGATCCCAGGCAAGGCACCCCAGGAGCGCTTAGCCACACCCATGGCCTACCCCCATTTTTCACATGACTCCACCCCCACTTTTATCAAGCACAATAAATATCACTGGTCTATAACATACAAGGTCAAAAAGCTCTTAACACTAGATGGTAGACAGGACTCAAATGCATTACAAAGCAATGCACTGAGACATCTATTGGATGCAAGAGGTTAAATAAAGGCCAGTAAAGAGATATATGCTCTTGTATATAAATTAATAAATGGTGCACAACCAAACCCAGAATGTAATTGTGCTCAGCACAGTTCAGGTGTCCCTCAAAAACTGGCACTCTAGGCAGTTCCCTATTCTGTCTCATGGGACATGTGGCAGCATAATTTGCAGGCTACCTTTCTGGCACTCAAAGGGTTAAATACCATTCACACCAGATTACCATTGAACTGCGAAAATGTATGAATCTGCTAGAACAGCTCATCTTGTGCGCTTATACCTTAACATAAAAGTCCTGCCCCTGCACTACTAGGTGAGTACTACATTATATTAGCAAGTGTAATCTCTTTAGTGCATATTGGCACACACACTCTCCACCTCTGTTAAACCTTAATAGTAAGGAAGGCACAAAGGCTTCTCCTACAGAACATATGATAATTAAGCTGATTTCCTCTGTGTTTTGTAATTGCATGTCATTAACCCTTTGAGCACCAGAGGGGTAGTATTGGACATCCCTCTGGCACTCAAAGGGTTAAAAAAGGGGGCAGAGGAATGCAACAAAATGCCCATGAAGGTCCTCACTCCTTTACCCTTCGTGTACATTGTATTAATCAGGGAAAGATCGCTTAGTACAAAGGCGAATGGCAGACACAGCTTAAAAAATTGGATTGTTTGCAACCTCAGTAGCATTGTAAACGGCGTTTGCTGTAACGCTACATCACAGAAATCCAGCTTCGAAAGGAAGCGTGAACGCGCTCCCTAGGGCAGCTGGGAAGTCCTGAGATGTCATGGAGTCCCGCAGAATGCCAAAGTGCCCGATTTTTCAGGGCGAGTATCTCCACTATGTTGGGTTAAACATTAAAACGCATGGTAAAACTTTGGTTTTAGGTGATAGTGCAGCTTTAAAATACAATTGTCCCTCTTTGGTCACTTGAAATGTTGGGAGGTATGCAATATGAATAGACTGTTACACAGGCATATACACAGAAAACACTTTTTGGCTCCCAGATACAAACACAGTATAAAAATCATCAAGGGATCCAAAGGACAAAGCAAATAACTGCAGAGCACCAGACATCTAGGAAAAGGAAATGTACAGATTCAGCTGAGGAAACCGTTCTGTGCAGTAAGAGTTGTTAAATAGTGTAACTCACTGTCAGGAGATCTGGTAATGGCAGGAATCATGGGTACTTAACCCCTTTGAGTGCCAGAGGAGTATCCAGCGCTCTGCTCTCTGCCCTCTTGAACTCTAAGGGTTAAAAAACAGTGTTTGCATTGATAGAAGAAGAAGAATTTTGTTCGGGAGAGAAGTAATTTGTTTGATTTGCCTTCCATTTGAGCATCTAGTAAGGTTCCTCAGTAGTAATTGTTTAGCTCTTTAACCCCTTAAAACCAGTGTCACATACTTTTTACTAACAAATCTCATGCGGGAACTCTGTAAATAAAAACAGGGACTGAAACTGACCTATCCAAGACTGGAGCTGGCTCTCTCAGACCCCTGCTCTGCTCGACGGAACACTTAAGAGGTCACGTGTACCTGTGTGTTGGCAGGAAGTAAAGGGTTAGTAATGTCTTACATAAATAAAAAGTCACATTGTAGATAATCAAACAAGAAATCCATTGATGCCAGTCTGATCTCTCAAACCTTTATGGTTTGAGAGATATAACATTTTAATGTTCCCCCCTCCCTCCCCTTTCCCTATGTCAGCCTCTAGTTGACAGAAGAAGATCCCGGGACCGACAGGCAGCTCTTCAGCAGAGCCGAGATAGCACTATGCAGAAAGAAATACTTAACTGGAACGGTCTACAAAGTGTGCTTGCAAAGGGCACACTTTGTAGAACGTTCCAATTAAGTATTTCTTTCTATATAACGCTATTTCAGCTCTGCTGAAGAGCCTCCTCAAGTTGGCCAACACGAATCTCCTGCTGTTTGCTTTACAGCTGACATCAATGAAGGGAGGACTTTAAAATGTTATATCTCTCAAACCATAAAGGTTTGAGAGATTAGACTGACATTGATGGATTTCTTGCTTGATTATCTACAATATTACTTTTTATTTATGTAAAACATTACTAACCCTATAAAGCGGTCCTTATGGGAAAGTAATTTCCCTGGACCACTGGTCCTTAAGGGGTTAAGAATCAGAGGCATATGCAATGCATTGTTTCAAACTAAGAGTCTCAATAAATAAGCTAAATAGGTGCAATTCTGGAACAAACCAACTGCTGCATAGGGGATAAATAAAAATTCCCAAACTTTTTAAATCAAAATTTTATCCCATTGAATGCAAGACAGATCACTAATACATTGGCTCTCCAGCTGTTGGGACTAAAATTACCATCAGCCCCAACCATCTGTAAATGTGTTTAAGTCAACCTTTTGAGAACCACAGATATCCAACCCATTGTTTTGCAATGTGTTGGTTATCTCTTTTGTACTCAGAAGGTAAAGGTTCATGTTCCTCATTCTCCACTGCCCCAGAGAACAGATTAGGGCACCGCTGGAGAACCCTTTGAAAGCCACAAGTGCCTCCTGGCCTCCTGCTAACATCTTACAAGCTAGCCTCTGGTAAAAGCAGCAGTGGCACCCAGTGACCTGAGGCAATGCTATATGTTAACCAAAGAAACATGGCATCTAAAATTGATTATAAGTTTTGCAGACTATTGTTTACTGTGCTTAAAGTATTGCTTAATATGGGACATGGATAACATGCAAGATATAAATGTAATAACTTTTTGTTCAGTATGAAATACAATCATTTCATCTGCTCTACCATCCAAGGGTTAATTTGGAATGTGTCAGGCACCCCTCTGCACTCAAACAGTAAAAGCATCTGTAATTGCAATCTTTTTTTTACAAGCCGCTACAAATATCTGTAGCTACTGCCGATCTCTGCTGCAGATCTGAGCTGCATTTATTTACATTACTGCAATACTGTAAGTTATAGAACCTGCTGATCTAAGCAATTGCCTTTACCTTTCTGTTGCTGAAGTAATGACATTCATTTCCTATTGTTCCCTGTGACTGAACAAACTGAAACTGAACATACACAACACAATGATATAGGTGAATAATAATACTATTATTATCATCAATAAATATGTGTATATAGGAGTAGATCAGTGAGTGTGTATTTAGTTGCCAGTATTAGTGTTACATGATCGTAATGTATAATTTCATGCATACAGATATTATGCAATGTCTGTGCATGTGTGTCATAAAGAAAGGCAAGGACAAGGTACAACTGGGGTCACACTAAGTAGTCCATGGAGGTGGCACAGTACCATGCGTGGATCTCTTCAAATCGGCCTCAGATACTGTTGAGTTAATTACTGGGTCACTGTGGACAGAGATTGATTGGCTTGGTGAGTTTCCCACCAATTTGGTGAATTCCCCAGCTACTTCCCTGCCCCCCCCCCCACTTGTTCCACCCAATGCATAATAACATAATGCAGAATAACGAACAACAAAAATAAAGAACAATACCCCCCCCCCAAAAAAAAAAAAAAAAAACAACCCTTAATCCTGCTCGGGCCATTTCCCAAGCCAGAATTAGTAAAACATTGAACAGGCATTGTCTTTTATATGGCCATCCCAGTTTAAATTAGTTCCCACACTCCCTATGCCAGGGATATGGGGTTACACAATGATTGGCTAGCTGGAGGGGTCAGATATCTGGGACCCCCTCCAGCTAGATTTGTTGGCAATCAAAAGGTTAAAAATCACCATTTCAATCAATTGGAAAATTGGGATTGTTCATTTATTCCCCCTGGTGTAGCTTTTTTTCTGCACAATAGCTCTTATTTTACCTAGTACACCAGCCTTGGTGTGTGCCATCCCAGTCTTGTCTGATTGTCCACCATTACAAAAATGAGTTGCATGGAACCCCTTGTCCTGCTTCAGGGGACCCTGGGGTACTGCAAAACATACAGGACAACTGATTTATTAAATGGGCTCATTTTATACAATGGTGGCCACTCAGGAGCATTTAATGTGCATACCTGGGAATTCTCCAGAATTGCTCTGGAGATGCAGGCTTTCAGACTGAATTACCGGGGACAGAGGCTGATTCTCCAGCGGCGGTCAGTTGCGTCTCCTTCCCTCCCTGTTCCTTCAAATTCTTGCCCACTTCTCCCCCTTTGCACCCTGTTCTGCCCAATTCGCTCCCACTTTATGACAAAAAAAACCCACCCAATTAAGCTCCACCCACTTATGACACAAATTGTTTCATTTACATCCCCCCTGGTTGGAAGCACATGAACCCATTCCTGGGGCTTGAGATGAGGAAGTTCCTGGTATGTTTATGTGTCTAAGCCAACACCATTGTTCCTCAGAGGTCGGTGTATCAATAACTGTGTGTATAAAATAGTGACATGGTTGGGCACATATGCAGGCTCAGACTAACATAATTTTTTGTTTCACATTCTCATACTTCCCAACATTTCAAGTGGCCAAAGAGGGACACGTGTTTTAGATGGTGTTTCTGGGGGCCTAGCTGGTGGGAGGGGTACTACTGGGAATTTTTAGGTTATTACATTACATACTGACACCTCTTTGTATAACTGAATAAATAATTAGAGAAAGTCCAAAGTATTTTATATTTATTGTATGCTAATTTATAAACACAGTTACTGTAGTTTAAAGGGATAGTAATGTTTCACAAAAACACCAGCTCCAATTAATCTTCATAGTATTTGGGCCATGGAGAATGTTATTTCAATTCTGGCAGAGCTGTACTTCAGGAGTAATTGAATGATAAATATCCCCCTCCCGCCCCTTTTACTAATGTAACACTGCTCACCCCAGAGCAGCAAGGTTGTCTGGATGGATCGCAGAGAGGGACAATCTTCAGTGAGCATAAGGAAAAACATGAACAACCTGTCAAGGGGAGCAGGGTTTTCCTTACACTCACAGAAAGAAGATTGTCCCTTGCTGTGATCTGTCTGATCAAGCAACCATATTCCACATCTGAGGGGAGGTGGCTTACACTAGGTAAAAGGGGTGGGAGGGGGATACTTTATCATTCAATCACTCTTGAATTACAACTCTGACAGTAAATAACACTCTCCATGGCCCAAATACGATGAAGATTAATTGGAGCTGCTGTTTTTGTGAAACATTACTATCCCTTTAAACAAATGAATATGGGTTTTATTGCTGTAATCACACTGTCTGATCTCCTAAACAGATGGACACCAGGGTGGGAAAAAGGAACAGAGGGATTTGGGTCTCAAAAAGGTGTGAATTCTGCTGCATGTAGAATGCTGGAAATTTGCTAAAACTACAGTGTGCCCATTAATCTATTTAAACATTTCAGACTTCTTTAATAATTAAAATAGACTAATATCTATCCTAAAAAAATTTAATTCCTTTATTGTTTGATCCCTATCACATCCACTGGTCAGCTGTTCCATATATCTAGAACTCTTTCTGTTATGTTAGATCATGTTTTCCTGTGCTGCTGTTCCTCTCTTTCTAAAATGGGTCCCTCATGAACTTTGTTAAAGTGGAAGTAATACCCTATAGAGTTTTCAAAATGACCTATATTTTATTAGCCATTTTAATAAAAAATAATAATTTACATGATATTTTGCTTGTTTTTTTGTCAGTTTATGCAAGTTAGACAGCAGTAACTAACAAAAGACGTACAAAAGACTAACATTCCACTGCTCTCCCTCCCACTTTTTATAGTTACTGGAAAACTGCAGATCATAAGACATCGCTCTACAGTGAAAAAAACAGTATATTTACTTTAACCTCTTTTGTGCCAGTGTATGAGTGAGTGGCAGGGCTGAATTTACATCCCAGGTGACTATAGGCAAGATACTGTAAGCTCCATTAGCTCCACCCATGTCCACATCCCTCAAGTCTCACATGGCCTTCCCCCAGTCCAGTCCACTGTTTTCTTGGCCCATAAAAAGAAAGGACAAAAAGTTTTTTAACCCCTTGGTTGCTAGAGAGATATCCAGTGCATTGATTAGCAATGCGTTGGAGATCTCTCTTGCATCCAAGGTGTTACATAGTAGCCTGTAAAGAGGTATAAACTAGTTTATGAAGATTGAGATAGCTCTGGCCTCAACCACAATTCAGAATGTGGGTGTGACCAGCGCAGCTGAGACTCCTCTCAAAATTTGCTGCCTACTCTGCCTCTGGGAAATCCAGCCCTAGTGAGTGGCAACTGCACAAGAGAGCAGAATAAAATCTTAGTATTTGGCACACAGCTGTGCCTGCAAGTACTGTGATTTGCATAAATGTTTCCAATAAATAAAGTTGCATAACTCATAAACTATTATTTAATAAAAAAAAAAAAAGTGTCTAAGACTGTCATGGTAATCAGGCAAAGAAGGACAGACACAGTAATAAAATGTAACCACCTTTATTGGAATATACAGTGATAATAATATATGAGATATAGTGATGAATAATAATCCCACACAACCCCAGACCACTGGATGATAGGGCCCAAACTCCTACCCGGAGCTGCACATTGTGCTACGTACTGCACTACTGCGAGGTACTGGAGACCAAAGGCGACAGGTAGCGAGAGTCGGACAGAGCCACGGGACACAGAGGCTAACAGTCAGGCAGACTAGGAGCGTATGGAGCGAGTAGTCAGCCAGAGCCACAGGTCACACAACTCGGGGATACACTGAGCAAGATAGGAGCCAGAAGACAGACAAATCGGGGACTACACAGAGCGAGTGAGACAGCTAGAGCCACAGGTCAGAACCGATGTGGGTAGTCAGACAAGCCGGGGTTAATAAGGAGCAAGTTAGTCAGCCAGAGCCACAGGTCAGAACCGATGTGGGTAGTCAGACAAGCCGGGGTTAACAAGGACCAAGTTAGTCAGCCAGAGCCACAGGTCAGAACCGATGTGGGTAGTCAGACAAGCCGGCATCATACACAGAGCGGATTCTCAGAAAAGCACAGGTCACAATGGAGCACAAGAGTAACTAACAGGAATACCACATAAGGGCAATGACTCCCAGGCCCAGGGAGTTTATAAAGGAGCAGAAGGAGGCGGGACCGAATTAGGCCACCCAGAATAGGCCCATAAACAGGCATCTTTACTAATGCCTGTTTCCTGATGTAGCAATGAGGAAGTGGCCGGAGGCCATACAGTGGTAAGGAAGCACAGAATTGCCCAAGGGAGACTATGATAAAGACAACACATACATGATTTTGAAAGCTCTTTCAAATGAAATGAAAATTATCATAAGTTGTTGTCAGCCAGGGTGCTGTATCACTTTGGTTTGCTGTGAACAGCAACTTTGGTGACACTTTTTTCTGTTGGACAATATCTGAATGTTGAGTTTCATATGTAATATTTATAGAAAGTATTTATGTAAATATGGATGTTGTCGTCATTCTGACTGTGACCTAAGAGTGACTATTATATACCTAAGAGGTCCTCTCCACCTTCTGTATCTATTAATCAAGTGTTTATCAGATGTTTGTAATAAAGGACAGAATGCAAGAAATGTGCACAATTACTATTTACAATTTACTTATGATAGCAAAATGATTAGCACCAAAATGTTACTGAATTGCATATTTTTTTCCAAATTTATGACTGTTTGAGTTTGCTTAATGAATGCATTTCAAAAAAGCGGGAATAGCTAAAATGTCTGCCATTTTGTGAGAAGATTAATGATTGAAGCTAATTTAGCAATGCAGCATTCATTTTCACTTCTGGCTAAGTTTGAAATGAATGAATAATTAAAAAATGCATTCTGTACCCTTCTGGCACAAAAAGAGTTAATTTAGGAGCATGTGCTATTCAGTATGTTTCTTGCATCAAAACATGAGCAATTGCAAATAACTATTACTCCACTATCTGGCATTCCATCCAAAATCACTAATTGCACAGATCTGAGGAATATGCTGGTTTTATAAATTAAAAGGTTAGTAATGTCTGCATATAAATGTATGCAATATTGTAGATTTAAAAAAAATAAATTATGTTGCGCAAGTCCCATCTCTTAAACCCTTATGGTTTGAGAGATATAACGTTTTAAAGTTCCCCCTCCCTACCCTTGCACTGACGTCACACAGAAGGAGATCATGGTCACTGGTCCAGCCAGAGGCTCTTCAGCAGAAATGTCGATATCTAAAATGAAATACTTCATTGGAACGGTCTACAAAGTGTGCAGGCACACTTTATAGACCATTCCAATGAAGTATTTCTTTTTAGATATTGGTATTTCGGCTCTGCTGAAGAGCCGCCTCAACATATTTTTTTTTTTTTAAATATACAATATAGCATAAATTTATATGCGGACATTACTAACCCTTTACGTAACAATAATAATGGAATAAGTATTGCTATTGTACTTACCCCTTTCTTATGCCCTTGGACAGATGGCCAATAAAATGCTATGGGTGCTGTGTGGATTTCTATGTATAAACACCAGCAAAGCATGGAAATCAATGAATATTGTTACATTTTCCATTTAGTAAATAGGGTTAATTACATGAATTAGTTAATGTGTATACATGGAGTAATTCTCTGAGGCAAACCACTATCACTATCGGGGAGTGCTAAAGCATTCACATTGATTTAGATTAGACTTTTAACACCTTGAATGCTAGAAAGGTCTCCAATTCAAGGGGTTAAAAGCCCCATTTAAGAAAGGTTCATCAAGGTTAAACATTACCGTTAAGGTTAAAATGTCATGCTATAGCAACCGATGACCTTTCAAGTTTCTCAGCAATTTCATCCTCATGGCCAGAACCCAAATGACAACCTCTTGCTGTGCTGACCTCTCAACCAGGACCTTGAACCCCTTGCACTCATTGACTGAATACCTCACCTTACTGCCATTGAATACGTAATATCCACAGCGGTGGTGCCGTTCTGTATGCTAGAGACATCTGCAACACTTTACAAAACATGAAGATGCCTCTAGTATTAAAGGGTTAATATCAGCTATTTTACATTACCTACTTGTTGTGCTAAATGCAAACCTAATGAGGCAGGTGTACTATGAAGAACTGAAGCAAACTGAGTGCCCCATTGAGACAAATACTAAACCCCCACTGGGCTCCCCCAAATTCTTCAAAATGCATTAAGGAACGCTATGGAATTGAAGAGGTTAAAAGCATCATTTACGTTCATGAGAATTTGGAGAATGTTTGTGTGTCCCCTATGGTGCAGTTGGTTTGATCCAGTACTTCTTCTATTGAACATCAGTCCGAATGTGTTACAGAGGCGTCTGCCATTCCTTTCCTTATTTATTTAGAAAATGTTTTACCAGGAAGACTACATTGAGATTTCTCTCGTTTTCAAGTATGTCCTGGAGGATCATGTAGCAATGCGTGGACAGTATTGACAAGGCAGTGACTGCACTACCTCTTCTGTACTGTCCATGCATTATAGAAGAGGCAGCGTAGTCACTTGAAAGCTCATAGAGATATACAGGACAGGGTTGCCAACCCATGAAAAGGTTTTAGTATCATCAATGAAAATGTTAAAGCGGAACTATCATCTACTATAACCCAGCCCCCTCCAAATCATTTACAAAGATGTTCATTAATGCAAAAAGTCTAGTTTTCATTCATATAAAACTTTATTGTTGGCAAAAAACACACTTAACTTTTAAGCTCAGATGAGGGAGAGTGCAGCCATCTTGGATACGTATTACTAGATGGGCAGCCCTAATCCCTGTCAGTAAGGCTTGTAAGACTGCCCCTTATCTAGTGAAGTTCGCACACGTTTCTGAATTTTTGTGGTCATGGCAAAGTCTATCTCTTTCAGACAAGACAACACAAAAGCTCCATTAACCCTTTGAGTGCACAATGCAGACCCATCCGGCACTGAAATGGTTAATGGAACTTTTGAGCTGTCTTGGCTGAAAGCAATAGACTTGAGAAAATACTGTTTCGCATTAAAAACTATTAGCAGCACATATGCTTTGGGTGGCCCGTTACCTGACGGTGATATTGCGCGTTGGTCATGGAGCCGTTTGCCACTGTAGTATAGGTCCCCCTGTTCTTGGCCATGAGTTTTTTACCAGTGGTGTGGCCTCCTGCGGCGGGTGCATACCGCATCAATTGGAGGAGAGTGTTTCTGTGAGTCCTGCATGACGGCCCCTTGCCTTCTAGCTGAAAAGCTTCACGACAGTGTGCCCATCTGCTACACCTGCCTTGTGTCGTTGTGGTTTGAATTACGAATGGGTATCCATCTAGATCAAGGTAGAATCTGTACATTATCCCTTTGAGTGCCAGAGGGGTACGCAACGTATTGCACTCAAAGGGTTATAGTTTATCTAGATGGAAGCCCGCCCTTACCGTCATGCAGCTTTGCATCTAGAAGACAAGAGGCTGCAGGAGAAATGGTTGCACCCGATCTTGTTATCTTCGGCAATTGTGCTCTCCATACGTTACTGCCACCTCCAAAATAGAACTTGGAGATGACCTGCTGCACGCACCACCTGCCAAGGCTGGAAAGTTTTTAGGAGTCAAGGCACATCTAAGTCCGGATGACTTTGTGCCAAGCCTTGCAATTCAACCACTGTGGGAGGACACACCACCTGTAAACAGCTTCATGACCAAGAAGAGGGGACCTATACTACATTGGTACAAGGTGCAATATCACCACCAGGTAACATGACAACCATAGCTTGTACGCTGCACACTTTATGTTCCTGTTCATTGCATACTGAGTACGCACCCGTGCAAAACTGGGAAGGTGTTGGGGGGGATTCTATTGGAGAGGGGATGGCCAGTCTTACAATTACCATGCCTACGACAAGTATTGTGCCGCAGGCAACCTCAATAGGAAAAGTTTAAAACACGATTTCTTAAAAACTATAGTGAATTAAAAAAAGAAATAAAAAACTTAAAGTCAGCTTAATCTCGTAATTTATATAATTATATTTAAAGGTTTTGAAAGGATAAACAGACTCATGTACTTTGCCTGCCTCAGATTCAAAAATTGCCAGCAACTGTCATGTCTGCCTCCATAGTCAAAACATCCAGGATTGTCTGAAATTGCTATTTCAAGAACAAAAGCTGAAGGACAAAATTCATAGGGGTCATTAGGATTTTCTGGCCAAAGTAAGGTAAGTGGGGGTTATTATTAGGACATCTTCTCTTTTACGATCAAACAGAACATAATTTAATTAAGCAGACACAATGCACATGTATCCAGTTTATAATGGTTTTGACACATCTTTCCCATATAGTGGGTCTAGTTATAAAATCTCTGCATGGCCCATGTCTGGCCCATTTCCAGTATATTAGCACCAGCCCATCATACATGGTCAGGTCTCATTAGTATTAATTTTCCACTAATGTGCAACAGGCTGATTTAATTGTAGCAGACATTTCTCCTGGCCCTGTGTTAACATAGTTAAACTAATCAAGGAAACTCAGCAAGCAATTAAAGGTTTGGACACAAAATGTTACACTCAATACGGACTGTTGTTTCAATTTTTTACACCTCCCAAAAAAGTCTGAAGTGACCAGACCTCGTTTTAATGCAGGACACTTATGGAATATTCATTCTGCAGGGTTGCTAAAGAAATACTGCAACCCTGCATGTGTTTTCCACAAGCATACTGCATTAATGGAGAAGGAACACTCCTGATAATAATTACACACACACATACATACCTTATCATGGCCATAAAGTCCTAATCTCCCCTATGAAGTTTGCACTTGTGCCAGTGTTCAATAGATTACATTTACACTCAGACCTGGATGTCATTTCCATGGAGACAGAAATAATAACTGCTAGCAGGAACACAGGACCAGAAACTCACTGTACATGGTAATCTGATCCTTAAAGTGTTAACCCTTCCGTTGCATACTCCCTGGCCCTCAAAGGGTTAAAGAAATAGTTTCACCTTATTTTGACTTTACATATTCTGTGCATAATATATAAAGTCATATTTCCAATAATTATAACTTTTTTCATCTTCAACTTTAAATATATATATATATATATATATTTTTTCACTTTTATAACTCTGACAGTGAGCTTTCTGAATCTGTTTATCGAGACCTTTCTGTTTAGGACTGTGACAGCAGTTATACTGGAAGAATGTAAAAAAAAAAAGAAAAGAAAAATACAATGTAAAAAAAGACAGTGAAACAATGCAGAAAAGCCTGCTTCTATATCAGATAGATTACTCAGAGCTGTGAGGAGACTGCAACATTGTATGTCTGTCCACAACAGAAAGCTCTCTAGAAACAGAAATTCAGTGGTCTTATGTCAAGGACATTAAAGTATAAAAAATAGGCGAAGATAAATAAAAATTAATAAAACTGGCTTTACATACTATTCAATTTCAGAATACACAAAATAAGGAGTGACTAATCTTTAACTAGGCTCGTGCTCTCTGCCTGCTACACTTTGAAAAAAATTGACAGCAGATGTCATGTCTGTCACCACAGGTAGACCAGGACTTAATTGAATATGTCATTGCCTGAAAAAAAATCGTAGGGGCCTCCAGCTGTTGTGGACTACTATACCCATCATCCCCGACCAATGATGGAAGCTGTAGTTCATAGAAGCTGGAGGACCTCAGGTTGCTCAACCATGCTCTAGCTGGTTACCTTCTAGGTTTGATGGGAAATCTGAGTAAAACTCACTTAAAGGGATAGTAATACTTAAGATGTAAAAAAAATGTGTTGTAGGGTTTATGTCCCTTAATAAAACAAGAGTACTCCCACTTCTGAGAGAGATTTTATTAGAAAATTTTAACAGCTCAAACTAGAATTTTTTAGGTGCAATATCACAGTTGCCTGTAAAAATTTACAGTGGAGTCGTTGCTACACCATCCTATGGAGATTTATGGTCTAAGGACCAGAGCAGTTCATAGGATGGTGTAGCAACAGCACCACTGTAAATTTTCTGGCCCCTTTGATGTTGAACCAAAAAAATTCAAGTTTGAGCTGTTATAATTTTTTAATAAAATATCTCTCAGCAGTGGTAGTACCCTTGTTTTACTCAGCGGGATAAACCCTACAACATATATATTTTTACATTTTTAAGTATTACTATCCCTTTAAAGTAAAGTAGTTTAAGAAAAAAAAAAAAGTCTGATTTTTTTTAAAACCCTTTGAGTGCCAGAGGGGTACGCAATGCATACCTTTCTACAACATTGTGCTCTTTACTTAATACTAAACAAAACGAAAAGGTAAAACGTCTCTTTCTTGATCTTTCCCTTTAAATGAAAACATATTAATAATGAATAATGCAAGGCTGCATTTAAATGAGTTTCATGGACATGCAGTTCTCACATTCCAGGAAAAGGTACTGTTAATCGAAATTATGTAAATTGAATCTTATTTTTCCAAGGCAACCATGTTATATAATATGATGTTATGTTCCTGACCAGTGGTCTGATGCCCAACATTTTATAGAAATGACTACCAAGAATGCTGTATTTGATCAGCTGTATTTAACCAACTACTTATAAAAACATACAGTACACTGAAGAGTATTGTATAAAGCTTTATAAAGTGTACTAATGTACACACTATAGCATTATTAAACATGATAATACAGTAGGTACATTGATTACCCTGCCACCTCATAGTCTCCTTTAACTCTGCCCTTTCCTTCATTTCTCACATCCAGGACCCTTGTGTATATATATATATATATATATAAAAGAAGACTTTGTGCCTGCCAAAACACACCCAGGGGTGGTATTAAGGAGGAGTTACTGTTCCCATTGGGTGATTCAATCATGCAGGGAGTTGGCCCGCCCCCACTATGCAGCCCGCCCACCACTATCAAAGTCAGAAAAAAACAATATGGCCGCCACTTGCTCCTATACCACAGACAAACACACATGCCCCACTCACACAGCACCACACAAACACACACACATGCCCCACTCACACAGCACCACACAAACACACACACATGCCCCACTCACACACACACACACACATGCCCCACTCACACAGCACCACACAAACACACACACATGCCCCACTCACACAGCACCACACACACACACACATGCCCCACTCACACAGCACCAAGCAGACATGCCCCCACTCACACACACAGCACCACATACACCACATACACACACAAAGCCAGAAATACATATGGCTGACACACACACACAGTCACTCACCCTGACTCCCAGAGGCCTCAGCAGGACCTGTAGTGCAGCACCAGAGGAACAAAATTGCACTCAAAGGGTTAAGGTAGGTCCTCATTGCTCAATTATTTCTTCACTGTCATCATTTGCCATGCAAGACACAGGACAGACAGCCATCAGATTCACACTTAACCCACTGACTGCCACAGGGTTGTGTATCAAGTTTTACCCCTCAGGGAGTGTGTTCAAACTCCTCACACTGTAAACTTGCATTTCTCTCACACTTCTCCTCCTTCCCCAGCCTATTACTAACACTTTTCCATATTTATGTTAAGCCCCGCCCCCTACTCGTGATTAAGCCCCGCCCCCTTTTAACCCAGATTGCCCCATTGCTCTCTCCACATCAGCACCACATGAGGGACTCCACAAGTAAAAATTCCCAGGTATAACACATACATGCCTCACTCACACAGCACCAAACACCCATACACACACACAAAGCCAGAAAGAAAGATGGCTGACACACAGTCACTCACCTTGACTCCCAGTGGCCTCAGCAGGACCTGTAGTAAAGCCACTGAATGGTGCTGCATCAGCAGGGGAACAAAATGGCACTCAAAGGGTTAAGGTAGGCCCTCATTGCTGAATTACTTCTTCACTGTCACCATTTGCCATGCAAGACACAGGACAGACAGCCATCAGATTCACACTTAACCCACTGACTGCCACAGGGTTCTGTATCAAGTTTTACCCCTCATGGAGTGTGTTCAAACCCCTCACACTGTAAACTTGCATTCCCCTCCCACTTCTCCTCCTTCCCCAGCCTATTACTAACACTTTTTCACATTTATGTTAAGCCCCGCCCCCTACTCGCGATTAAGCCCCACCCACTTTTAACCCAGATTGCCCCATTTGTCTCTCCACATCAGCACCACATCAGTCCCCTCTAGGGACTTCACAAGTCAGTGTTCCCAGGTATGAACACACTTCCCACTGCTATTTAACTCTGACATGCCTCTCTATACCTTAACCCTTTGAGTGCCAGAGGGGTACACAACTCATGAGCACATGTGTTTCTGCTCATATATGTTGCGTGTCTGTGTGTGTACATCTCTGTTACATATGTGTGTCCATATGTGCATCTCCAGTGTGTCTGTGTGTACATGTCTTTTGCATGTTTCTGCCGCTCACTGTGTGTATGTGCATACCTCCCAACATTTCACAGGGCCAAAGAGGGACACGTTAGTTTTAGGTAATATTATTGGGGGTGTGGCTGGTGGGCGGGGCATTAGTAAGAATTTTTAGGTTACTTCATGACCTATTACTGGCTATTTATGTAACTGAATAAATGATTTAGTTCAAGACCAAAGTATTTTATTTGCACAGACTAATGTATACACACATATACTGAAGTTTATTGCTTTATTGCTGTAGAGCAAAGTAATACACACCACACAGTCAGGGCTGGTGCAAGGATTTTTGCCACCCTAGGCAAAACCTAATTTTGCCGCCCATTTCGCTCCGCCCCTTGTGTCCCACCCCTTTATACCCTGCCTACTTATACCCAACCTCTTTTCATGATTGTCCTCTCTCTGCCCCCTGAGCCACTCTGCCCCTGTTCTGGAGATGCCTGTAAGAGATGCCCCCCACCAGCTCCAACTTGCCCCTTATCAGCTTCACTTTGGCCCACCAGCTCCACTTTGCCCCTATCAACTCCAACTTGCCCCCATCAGCTCCAACGTGCCCCCACCAGCTCCATTTTGCCCCCTCAGCTTCACTTTACCCCCTCAGCTCCAACTTACCCCCATCAGCTCCACTTTGCCCCCCATCCTCTCCAACTTACCCCCATCAGCTCCAC
Source organism: Rhinophrynus dorsalis (assembly GCA_037306005.1). Taxonomy (NCBI): domain Eukaryota; kingdom Metazoa; phylum Chordata; class Amphibia; order Anura; family Rhinophrynidae; genus Rhinophrynus; species Rhinophrynus dorsalis. The sequence continues at coordinate 119,920,883 of CM074722.1, forward strand.
TTTGCCCCCCATCCGCTCCAACTTGCCCCCATCCGCTCCAACTTGCCCCCACCAGCTCCACTATGCCCTCTCAGCTCCAACTTTCCACTATCAGCTCCACTATGCCCCCAGCAGCTCCAACTTGCCCCCATCCGCTCCAACTTGCCCCCCCATCCGCTCCAACTTGCCCCACCAGCTACACTTTGCCCCCCCTCAGCTCCACTTGCCCCTCCTCAGCTCCAACTTGCCCCCCCTCAGCTCCACTTTGACCCTCATCAGCTCCACTTTGACCCTCATCAGCTCCAACTTGCCCCCATCATCTCCAACTTGCCACCACCAGCTCCACTATGCCCCCTCAGCTCCAGCTTTCCCCTAACAGCTCCAACTTGCCCCCATCATCTCCACTTTGCCCCACATCTGCTCCAACTTACCCCCTCAGCTCCACTATGCCCCCTCAGCTCCAACTTGCCCCCCATCACATACCTGTATCTCCCGCGCAGTCTTCTCTTCAGTAATGCAGAGCGCGGCTGGAGATCATGACTCCCAGCGCGCTCTGCATTACTAAAGATCCGACCAGATGAGGGAGCGCTGTAGCAACACAGACCTGACTGTGTTGTGGTTCCTGGCGTGGTGTGTGGGCGCAGCTCTTCTCCGCTGCATGCCCGCGCCCCCAGTACGTGTGCGCCCTAGGCCGGCGCCTACCTCACCTATAGGTGGAGCCGGCCCTGCACACAGTCTGACCTCCTAAAAAGAGGGACAACAGGGTGGGAAAGAGGGACAGAGGGATTTGGCCCTCAAAGAGGGACTGTCCCTCCTAAAGAGGGACACTTGGGATGTATGGTATGTGTCTGCCTGTATGCTGCATATGTCTGTGTTTATCAGTGTGTCTGCATTTCAAACACGTGCGCCCAATGGTCATAACATGACGGGCAACGCCGTCCCATGTTGCTAGTATATATATATATATATATATATATATCAGGGCTCAAAATTTCCACTCGCCACTAGCCAATGGTGAGTGAAAATGTAGCCCTGGCAAGTACAAATTCAGCCCTGGTGGGTATGCTATGGCTTGCAGTGGCAAGTAACTTTTCAGGTCCAGCTAGTAGCAAAGGACTTACAATTATAAGCCCTGTATATATATATATATATATATATTTGTATATATGTATGTATGTATGTATGTCTTTTTCTATATGGTGCTACACAGTGTACACAACACCTTACAACAATAGTATGTTACAATAAATAAATGGGGATAAAATAACATTCACAGAAACAATAGGGAGAGGTCCCTGCCACAAGGAGCTTATAGTCAACAGGGTGTCAAGCGCTGTGAGTTCAAGTGCTGAGCTTACCAAATGTTAGTGAATTGTCCTAGTGCTCCAGAAGATAAGATTTCAGGGTAGACTTAACTACAGAGGGGGGATTGTTTTAGACATAGGGAGAGAGGTATGGAGTTCCATAGGCAGGGAGCAGAAAGTGAAAAAGTTTTGAGATGGGAGAGGATGCAAATGGTGTAAAAAGAAGGGTGTTGTGTGCTAAGCAAAGGAGGTGGAGATGAGAGAAGAGATGTAAGAGGGGGAAGCAGTGTGAAGAGCATTAAAGGTAAGAAGAAGGACTTTGTAAGTGATACATCGCTGAACAGGGAGCCATTCCTACAGCATATGTCTCAGAAATATTTAACTCATCCATAACTTAAAGAGATAGTAATGTTTCATAATAAAAGCAGCTCTAATTAATCATCATAGTATTTGGATTTTGGAGAGTGTTATTTCAGTTCTGTCAGAGTTGTAGTTCAAGAGTAATTCAATGACAAAGTGTCCCCCTCCCGCCCCTTTTAGTGATGTAACACTGCTCAGCCAGAGCAGAAGGGAGGTGCCCAGGTAGATTGCAGAGAGGGACAATCTTCAATAAAGATAAGGGAAAAACTTGAAAAACTTGTCAAGGGGGGCAGGGATTTCATTGTTCTCACAGGAAGAAGATTGTCCCCTGCTGTTATCTGTCTGGTCTTACAACCAGATTCACATCTGAAAAGAGATGGCTTACACTAGGTAAAAGGGGCGGGAGGGGAAACTTTGCTTGTGAATATCTCTTAAACCATAAAGGTTTGAGCGATAAGACTTACATCATTCTTCATATTTTTTTAATGCATACAAAATAAAGTTAAAACGAAGTATTACTATCCCTTTAAGTTCTCCATAAAGGTTTGAGAGATAAGACTTATATCGTTCTTCATGTTTTTGTAATGCCTACAAAATAAAATAAAGATAAAATGAAGTATTACTATCCCTTTAATACAAATCCTGATTCATGACCTCATCATCTACACTCTTGAATACTGCAAACCTCTCCAAACCAGCCTTCCTCTTTCCTTGCTGTCCCCACTGCAATCCACTGTGAATGTTTGACACGTGAATCCTCCTCATGCCTTGTCCCACTAATAACACGCCCCTCTTTCAATCCCCACAATGGCTGTTTCTTTCATCTAGAATTAAAATTCAAAATCCTGTTTCTAACCTAAAAACCACTAGTCAACACTATCACTCTATACTTCTTGCCTTTCACCAGATATGAAGACAACTGGAGGGGACCGCTCAACAGATCCGCCGCGCATCAGTAACATCCAGCAAAAAATCTTGATTAAAACATCATCAATTTTATTGGAAAAATATAATAAAATAGCACACCAACAACAATGGAATTCAGAGAGCGTGCATGGCAAATGAAGTTACAAAAATTGCCTAACGCGTTTCGTGCAAAATATACACTTAATCATAAGCTCACCAGATATGCCCCCAGTCTCTCCCTCCATGCTGGCCATGATTTATGCCTCTTCCCTGATTACTGAGTCTGTAAGACTGTTCCCTAGCCTACAGTGAAACCTATCACATAAGATAACCTCCTCCTCAAAATCTCCACGACAGCTAAAACCACCAACCCTCTCCCTGCCCTGTCACTTCATTCCAGTATCACCCCATATTGCTTTATGGCTGGACCTTATTGCACCCTTACTCTACTACTCTTTCTCATGGACAAGCTGTTTTACCTGCCACTAACGAACCCAATCATACTCTTCCTTTGTCACTATTCCTGTTTCCTCTATGACTCTAGTAGCTGAATATTCTGCCCCACACTTCTCTCCTTCTATAGTGTCAGACTCTGCGGCTGGTCCACTTGGCAACTCTAAGCACTTAGAAGCATATTCAATAAGCTAATGAGGTGCAATTTCACAGCAAACCAATTTTAGAGCAAATAAAATGTCTCAAAATTCCCATTAATTCAAATTGGGCTTTTAAGCTCTGAATGCTAGAATCTGAAACTGTACTGCAGCTTTATACATAGAAGAACTTGTTAAAATAATATTAAACTAAACCACATGCTCTTAAATGAAAGTATAGCCAATAAAAATGGTGATTTATAAGAAAATTCTACCCCATACGCAATTTGTTAGAGACCTTTCTAGCACCTAAGTTAGATATTTACAAATTAGACATTGCAATGGTTTAAAGAGATAGTAATCTCATAAAACAAACATACAGAAAGTTTCAATGTACTTTTACATAATGCAGAGCATCTCTTATACTGTATGTACCTTTGTATTGTTCTTGATAATTGATTCAAAAGTTCCCCTTCATGCCCTTTTCCATCACGTCATTCACATTTCATTGAGATCCAAAAGCCGGTCTGGACAGATCACAATGAAGGACAGTATTGTGAGTGTCAGTGTAAGGAAAACCCTGCCAACTTCGGCAAGAGGAGCAGAGTTTTCCTTATACTGACACACACACAATACTGTCCCTCATTGTGATCCATCTGGTCAAGCAACCGGCTTCTGGATCTCAGTGACATGTCAAAGACGTGATAGAAAAGGGCGTGAGAGGTTAACTTTTGAATCGATTTTCAAGAACTATACAAAGGTACACTCAGTATGAAAGATACTATGCATTATATCAAATTACATTGAAAATTTCCATGTATATTTATCTTACGACATCACTATCTCTTTAACCACTTAACGACTGGTGACGTGCCAAGACCGTCACCATTTTTCATGCCTAAAGGACCAGTTATGGTCCTGGCATGTTATTGGTTAAATGATAGCATCACGCCTATAGGATGAGTTGCTATCATGCTGGGGAGGATGGAACTGAGGGCTCCAGGTCGGTAGCACTCAGTTTCAGTCATTCCCGTTTTGCCAGTGTATGTGATCGCTCCTACATCAGTTACGTGTTCCAGCTTTGTGAATGACAAAGGCAATGTGTTTTGCATATTGCATTTGTCACTGTTCTGCCTCTCTCTTCCTTACTGTGACAGTAAGGAAGAGAGAAGCAGAGAACAGACTAGGGCCTTGATTCAATCGAGGCTGGTAAAACAGCTGGTAGGGCAATATTAGCTAACGTCCCATTAGCAAAATGTGCTAGCAGAAATATTCAAAAGCCCTACCAGCTGAAACCAAAACAGTTTTGCGTGTTAAGTTCCCTAAACTCAAGCTAAGTAGGGTGAATAATGGGAACATGAAAGGAAAAAAGCTAACAATTGGTGCTTGACATACTGTCAAGTGCTTGAAAATATCGTTGGCTTATTTTTTGGCCAACGGGGCCAATTGAATCAAGGCCTAAAAATACAATTGAAAGATACAAAGATGGGGCATTAACCCCTTCACTGCTGTTGCTGGGGGCAGTATTAAGTGTAGGTCCCTTTATGACCTACTCACAACAGTCTGCTTATTTAAAAAATGATCTGGAGCAATACCAAAGTATTTTATTTAAACACAGAAATTTAAATGTAAATATTAATCTGAGGTTTTTTTGCTGTGGAGCAAAGTAATACAATTATACACACCACAGTCATCTCCGCAAAGTGAGAAACCAGAAAGGGAAAGAGGGACAATGCACCCTAAAACTTTACATTTTGTAGGTATGAATGACCGATCATACCTTCCACAAAGTCTCCATAAAAAATTAACCTATTGCTCACACATTATCACAATAGAACCTATAAAAATTGTGTTTTTTATATTCTTTATTTTTAATTAAAAAATGGTGTGTTATCCATTTAAATGTGGTATCAAAAGAAAGCCTTGTGATTAAAAAACAGTATATAATTTGTGTGGCTGGAGTAAAAGACTTAGAGGGAAAATACTGTTAAACAAAGACATACTCAAAAATTGCTCTGGTCCTTAAAGGGATAGTAATGTTTCACAACAAAAGCAGCTCCAATTAATCTTCATAATATTTTGGCCATGGAGAGTGTTATTTCAATACTGGCAGAGTTGTAGTTCAAGAATAATTGAATGATAAAGTATCTCCCTCCCGCCCCTTTTACTGATGTAACACTGTTCCCTTCAGAGCAGCAAGACTGTCCAGATGGATCACAGAGAGGGACAATCTTCAGTGAGCATAAGGAAAACCCTGACTCACAGTAAGAAGATTGTTCCCTGCTGTGATCTGTCTGGTCCAGGGACTAGATTCCACATCTGAGGGGTGGCGGCTTTCACTAGGTAAAAGGAGCGGGAGGGGGATATTTTATCATTCAACTACTCTTGAACTGCAACTCTGACAGTATTGAAATAACACTCTCTATGGCTCAAATACTATGAAGATTAATTGGAGCTGCACTTTTTGTGAAACATTACTATCCCATTAAAGTGTTAGCAATGTCTAAAAAAACCTTTTTTGCATTTAGAAGAGCTTAAAAAGCTGATCTAAATGCAAAAAAACGTATCTCTCAAACCGCTATGGTTTAAGAGATACGGGCGTTTAAAGTTTGATTTCTCCTACTGACAGCTGTAAAGCTGTCAGCAGGAGATTTGTGTCGGTCGACACGGGGGCGCTTAAGAAGTGCCGGGATCTCGTTACTTACACGGAATTCCTTCATTGGAATGGTCCAAAACGAGTGCCTTTACACCTGTCAGTAGGAGAAATCAAACTTTAAACACCCGTATCTCTTAAACCATAGCGGTTTGAGAGATATGGTTTCTTGCATTTAGATCATCTTTTTAAGCTCTTCTAAATGCAAAAAAGTTTTTTTAGACATTACTATCACTTTAAGTGCAAACCACCCCAGATTTCCCTGGTCCTTCAGGAGTTAAATACAGATTCAGGCATCTTAAAATCATGAAAGCTGTCAAAAATGTTTACTAACCCAATATTAACCCATCAAGGATTAGAGAGCTGTGCATTTAATTGTGAAACTGAGGAACTGTAAACAATAGTTAGATTGTACTAACAGATTATGCAACCACAACCTACCCTTACCTCTGACTAGATAATCATATCTGGGTAATAAAGGGGAGGCATGTGAATTTTTTGCTTAGAACCCCAAAAACCTGGAGCTGCCCCTGCACCCCTGACTTAAATTCTAATAAGCTCTTTAAAGCGTTGCTTTGCATTCAAGGGGTTAAAATATTGTGTGCCAGGGGGTATCCATTTAATTACAAAGCGATGCACTGGATAACTCTCTGGCACTCAAAGGGTTAAAATGCCCATTTAAATCAATGGGAAGTTTGTAAATGTTTACTTGCCCTTATAGTGCAGTTGGTTTGCTCCATAATTGCTACTGCAGTTCTTTATTCATTCAGTCCTAAGTGTCAAAATGTTTGCAATAATTATTTGAAAGCATGAAAAGAAAAAAAATAAAATAAAATTATGAAAGAAAATGAAATGCAATTATCAAATTTGTGTCATTGAATACACACTTACAGTGTTTAACTCCTTGAGTTCCCTGGCCTTAAACAGATAGCATTTTATTCTTTTCCCTGCTTGCTGCTCTGACAGTAAATTGTTTAACCCTTTGAGTGCCAAGGCATTGCGTACCTCCCAACATTTCAAATGCCCAAAGAGTGACACTTATGTTTTAGGCGATGTTGCTAGGGGCGTGGCTGGTAGGCGGGGCATTGCCCAGAATTTTGAGGTTATTTCATGACAAATCTTTGCGTAACTGAATAAATGATTTAGAACAAGCCCAAAGGATTTTATTTACACAATTTAATTTAAAATCACATATACTGAGGTTTATTGCTGTGGAGCAATGTAATACACTTAAAAACACCCCACACAGTCTGATTTCCTAAACACAGAGACACCAGGGTGGGAAAGAGGGATCTGGGTCTCAAAAAGGGGCTCCTGGGATATATATCTCCTTTTGACCTACACCAAAACCCTTTTACTCTGTCATTGATATGGTAGATCCGCCTATCCTTTAACACCGTGAGTGACAGAGAGGAATCCATTGCATTGCAAAGAAAAGCATTGGATTCCTTTCTGGCACCCAAAAGGGTTAAGTGTCAGAGATAAGCAACATATGTTTAAGTATCCTTGCATTTTGCTCATTAATAAATGTAGTTGCACAATAATTATTCTAAGTTAAGTATGTTGCATTAGAATATATCCCCCTTTAACTCCTTGGATGCTAGAAATGAATGCAAGGCCGCTTCCTCCTTCAGGCAGCCGGCACTGAGGCAGCAGTGGCAGAGCTCACTTGTCCGTCCGCGATGAAGCACATCGCCAGGGAGTCTGGCACCATAATACCCCCCCCCCCCGCAATGAATTTGAAGTTAGTCTGCCAGGCATGTTGGTGATATGTAAATAGTTAGTACTGTACCTGAGCCTGTTACAGGCAGTGGAGAATGACAGTAGAAACCAGGAGATGATCTGAGCAAAGAGTTTTCCCATTTTCTCAGGTGTGTCGGTTGCTGCTCAGCTGCAGTCAGCTCACAAGCACTCACACATTTCTGGTTGGCTCAGGTGGTGGGCAGAGAAAGTCGCGATTGCATGGTGTGTGCTCATATTTTGAGTCTGTGGCAAGCACTGACAGTGACTTAGGCATGATGCACCATGGCTCACATGGTGAGCGTGCTTTTGTAGTCCTCTGGAGCGGTGTATGGGCAAAACTTAAGTGGGGAAAAGGCCAGGAAATGGGACAAAGTGCAATGCGGGCAGGACAGCAGGTTTGAACCCTAAAATCGGGACAGTTGGCTGCTATGGCATTGGGCAACTCATTGCTCTACAATGAACTGTACAACCCACCGGCACTCAAGGAGTTACAAGATAAGGCTATGCAAGCTGTGCTTCATTCTTACCCAGAATTCCTTCAACCTATAAAATCAATCAGCTTCCCCTACGTCTTTCTACTAAATTCAGCCCTTGGTTATGCAACAGCCCATCTATATATAACTCAGGCCTTGTCATCTCCTATTGCCAAACTGCTGCATGAAAAGCCTTAAAATCCCAAACTCACTCTGTGGTCTGTTACAGAGAATGGAGCCCCAAAGACTGTGTAAATAATAAAATACAGGAGGTTATAAAACTATACAGAAAATTTTGCCCAAATACCTGTTCTTAACCACTTAAATGTTATGTACATCTCCAACACATTGCTTTGTAATGTGTTGGCAGTGTCTCTATCATCCAAGGGGTTAACAAGGTTATTTTTTAACCCTTTCAGTGCTAGAGGGGTACGCAAAGCATTTGCATAAAAGTTAGTCTTATTTTTTAGATTCTTTAGCGAATATGTTTAAAACTGTATTCATTTGTTTTTTTTAAACGCTATTTGGGCGAACATTAATGTTTATAGAGTTCCCTGCACCCTACTTCCTGACCTGTGGGTACAGCTCTGTAACCGCAGTCCGTCACTCTGCCTCTGCTCCCCTCCCTCTATCCAGCCTCCTCCAATGATGGAGGCTTTTGGCCTGTAAGCTGGAGCACTCTCATTGGCCAGAGATCTCTCCAGCTTACAGACAGAAGTCCTCCATCATTGGAGGAGGCTGGATAGAGGGAGGGGAGCAGAGGAAGAGAGACAGACTGCAGTACAGAGCAGGTAACCGCAGTCTATCCGTAAGTAGGGTGCAGGGAACTCTTTACACATTAATTTTCACCCAAATAGCGTTTAAAAAAAAAAACAAATGAATACAGTTTTAAACATATTTGCTAAATAATCTAAATAATAAGACTAACTTGTATAGGTTGATACAAGATAGAATGTTGTGAATTGCATTAATTTGTAAAGTGTTGAACAAGCCTATAGCATTCAAAGAATTAAAGGTATAGTATAACTGAAATACAGCTTGTAATTATATGAAATAGCATATGGTATAGTTTACAGATAAATATGTAAATGTTCCCATACCCTGATAAAATAAAAGATATACAGTGTATTTTATTGCTTTTGTTCTTCTTCATAATTAAGAGGGATGTGATTTTCATTTACACTTCCCAGGCTTGATTCAGTTACCTCTGTTATGATAACCAAACTATAATCGGTAGTTTTAGGTCACAGTTAGGTATTGCATTAGTAGAGTGGAAGCCAGAGATGCTCAAATAGGAACGAGTCTGCAATACAAATGTGCAGGCTCTCTAGGAGTGGTGTCCTACCCAGGGTGCAGTCTCCTTTAGCCCACTGGTGCCTTTTACAGGGAGGAAACATCCAAAAGCATATCATACTGGTCCTGCCATAACAGCAGTCTAACCACGAAAAGCCAGGCAATTCCTCTCTGAAAAAGAGAAGCAGCCGACCCCAGATGAACGTTTCGACCTTGTTGGGCCTCATCAGTGAGGTATAGCTGATCTCTCTAGGCACTGTGAGCAAGGAGTCCACGTCTGGATTACCCTGTTACCCTTTGGGTGTCTAATCCCAAGGATAATTTGCATATGTAGAGTGGGAGTCAGAGACGCTCAACAAAATGCACAAAGGGCCCTAAATTATTTCCCATTGAGAACAATGAAAAAAGCATATGAATTTGCTATTCAGTTACATGCAGTGGCTAACAACACACATCAAGGAGTCTCTGTTTTTGCGTTAAATTAGCGCTTAGCTAAAGGAGTTGAGTCCTTTAGGCATGTTAATAAAAAATGCGCAACTAGGGATCCCTGCACTAGTGATCCTGGATGTACTGATACGACAAAAAACAAACAAACAAAAAAAAAAACCCTTTGAGTGCCAGTGGGGTTTGCACCTCTTCTGGCACTCAAAGGATTAATCCCCCTAATGCTAGCACCACCCCATGGCCCATTCCACACAATTTTAACATTAAACACTTACCTGTAAGTCTGAGGACCAGTGTGGTCTACTTCACCCTGGTCTTCTCTTTTTAATTAGTTTTTTTAAAGCTCCTTTTTTTCTTTTTCTTCTTCTGTAATGTTTCTTGTGTCTCTATAAAATAAGAATAAGCAATTAAATCCACTGCCACGTAAAGTCTCTCCACCTCCACAGCCAGAACACAAAAACAACATTGCTGTACCTTTTGGAACCTTGCCAGAGCCAAACTGAGGGGAATTTGAACAGAGACTGGCTTTTATATGGTCAGTCTCTGTTTACGTTCCGTGCCCTGCATAACACCACATCCCAGCCAATAGAAGCATGGGAACAAATTTGAACAGAGACTGGCTGAAAGACAATGGCCTGAAAGATACAGCAATGGGATTTTTTTTTCTGGTGGCGGTGCAGAGGCTTTTCAGGGGCAGTGGATTTCATTGCTTATTTTTCTTTTATTGAGACACAAGAATATTACAGAAGAAGAAAGAAGAAGAGGAAAGACAAAGAAGAAAGAAGCTTAGAGAAGACAATTTGAAGAGGAAGATCAGGTTGCAGTAGACCCTGCTGAACCTCAGACTTAAAGGTAAGTGTTACAGCTATTGGGTATGGGTGTTGGGCTAGTATTTTTAAACTTTATTGTTAATGTTAGGTGTAGTGTAAGTCAAGGGGTAGGGTTAGTGTTTGGGAGGGTGGGGGACAGTGACTTGTGTTAGCTCACTCACTATGTTTGACACTGTGCCCACGTCTCTCCAACTTCCAAAACACAATGCTGATAAGCCCAACCCACCCAATTAAGCTCCACCCCTTTACAATGCAAATTTTGTCACTGACATATGCCTGGTTGCAGCCCATGTGCCCTCTCTGGGGAGGATGAAATTCCCAGGTATGATAATTTAAACTCACTCCAGGTTTCCCATTAGGCAGAATAGACAACTGCTTAGAGAACCACAGTCTAAGAGGTGCCTCAGCTGTGGTCATCACACCCATATTCTGAGCTATGAGCCTGAACAATACCAGTGTTCCCAGAAACAGATACTAGTTCCTGCTCTACTGTGACTGGTTATGTGCCAGTATGTTATTTTAGGTGCTATTTAGGTGCTGTTATTATGCTCTTAGTTGATGAAGAGTTGAACACCTGTCTAGAAAACAAGAGGTTAAAAACTTTTTGGGGCTTGTATGTTATAGGCTAATGGTAATGTGCCCAGATCTACATTTAAATGCAGGCCGTATTTAAGGAAAACATACACTGCACTGAGTTAAAATGAGAGATCTGTTCGTGTTAACTAAATAGAAGTTCTCTTTCATTTAAATTGGGTTATTAACCCTTTGAATGCTAGAGAGGTCTGCAGCACATTGCTTTGCAATACAGCAGAGGTTTTTAGCATTCAAGGGGTTAAATGCAGTACTGTTAATTCAGCGGGAATGTTGGTAAATTTGAATTTCTTCTGTATAGTGCTGATGGTTTGCTTCACAATTGCACCACCTTGTTTTCATGCATATGGGCCAATGCCTTAAAAATAGCAAAATGTTTGGGGTTCCCTGAAAATTCCAGATTGCATGTTGGGGTGAGTTGAACAAAGACAGATTGAGAACCACTTATTTAGAGTATTGCAATAAACAATGACCTGTATTCCTTTGTAGTTAATTCTATCAAGGTTTCATCTACAATCAACTGCAGTGCAATGCACTCTAGGCCAATGAGCCTGATATACTAGGGATTAACAGGAGGGAGATGCACAAATGTGTAATAAATAGGTGATAAAGAGGAGATTACTTCCCCATTAATATCACTTCACCTATTTTTATGTTATCCTATGGAGTCTGTGTACTGTTATTTATCAAGTGGGAGAGATCTTAGTGCGCAGACTCCTAAGAATCTCATAGGAACTGGACAAGTGATGTCACTGAAGGAGTTATCCCCTCTTTATCACACCTTACTGCATCTCCCCCAGGAGAAATCAAGGGGCAAAATCAACTGCATCATGGATGAAACATTAAAATTCCTATTATTTAAAATTGGGCTTTAACCTCTTGAATGCTAGAGATGCTTTGGAGACATCTTTAGCAGTCAGGAGATCAAAATACCCCTTAAGTGCAGTTGGATTGCTCCGCACTTAAACCAGGAGGAAGATGCACTAAGGTGTGATAAAGAGGTGATAGGTTATGTACTAAGGTGTGATATAGTGGATATAAAGTGGAGATGTATCTTCCAGCAGAATAAACTCCTATGTTATTCTATGGGGCCACTGTACGAAGATTCCTCCAACTCTACAGATCTTAGTGCATTGGCTCCATAGAATAACACAGGCCTTGGAGAGTTTATAATACTGGAGATATCATTGCCATGTCATCACCCTTTTATCACATCTTTGTGCATAACCACCAGTTCTTCTTAGTGCAAACTAAGATGTTATGGGATTTTTATGGTACGTCAGACCTTAAAGGGATAGTAATACTTTGTTTTAACTTTATTTTATTTTGTAGGCATTAAAAAAATATGAAGAATAATATAAGCCTCATCTCTCAAACCTTTATGGTTTAAGAGATATTCACAAGCAAAGTTTCCATTTTACCGAGTGTAAGCCATCTCTTCTCAGATGGGGTATCTGGTTGTAAGACCAGACAGATAACAGAAGGGGACAATCTTCTTACAATGAAAACAATGAAATCCCTGCCCCTTGACAAGCTTTTCAGGTTTTTCCCTTATCTTAATTGAAGATTGTCCCTCTCTGCAGTCTACCTGGACACCTCCCTTCTGATCTGGCTGAACAGTGTTACATCAGTAAAAGGGGCAGGAGGGGGAGACTTTGTCATTGAATTACTCTGGAACTACAACTCTGACAGAATTGATATAAGACTCTCCAAAGTCCAAATACTATGATGATTAATTAGAGCTGCTTTTATTATGAAACATTACTATCACTTTAAGTATAAATCCAATGTGTGGACACATTTTGGAGTAAACCAACTACACTGTGAGGGAAAGGAAACAAAAAAAGCCCATTGATTTAAATGAGGTTTTAACGTATTGAATGCGAGATGTCTTAAATGTACTGCAAAAGCAATATGTTTGCAATCTGACTGAAATTCAGTGGTTACAATCACCATTTAAATAAAAGAGAATTTTTCTTTGTACCATTTTTAAGGATGATGGGAGATTAGTCCCCAAAAGTTACAGAGCCAAAGTTAAGTGGAATTTTTAGACCCTTGAATGCTAAAGAGGTCTTCTATGCATTGCAAAGCAATATGTTGGATATCTACTTAGCATTCAAGGGGCTGAAATTCCCATTTAAATTAATGAGGATTTTTTTGTCCGCTGTGGTATCGTTGCGCTGTCCCAGAATTGCTCCAGATCATCTCAGAACAGCAGCCTCAGTAGGTAATATGTCAGAGCCACATTGTCTGCTATACACTAAAAGTCCCATACAATAAGTGCTACAGAAGGCACTAGAGTTTTGTCACATAGAATTACTGATTTTTATATGATTTTGTCACATAAACAGTCACTAATCCTCTTGGTACAGAGTCTCTAATGTCTACTATACAGAAGAAACAAACAGGACTAGCAATATACAGTGTAGCGAGAGCAGCATCCAGACTGTCTGCCCCAGGTCATTGTTTGAACAGACCCTGAACGGCTTTCTTCATGTGTATATGATCCATGTCAGAGTGTCACATGCAAAGCGCTTGTCCATCTGGGGAGTTGGAAGCCAACACAGAACATGACACATATTTACTCAAATTCAATGCTGCAGTTCCATTTAGCACACAAAGGGCCTTACATAGAAACAGGAGCGGATTAAGACCAGGTGGGGACCTGGGGCAAATCAGTTACAAGCCCCTCCCCCACGCACACCTCAAATGTGAGGGAAATATCAAGTCTATATTAAGGAGACACCACTTTTGCCCAGTCCTCTATAGTATCTTTAATGAAATTATGGCCGGCTTGGGAGGTCTAAGTCTCCCAGTGGTCATAACCACTAACAACATGAATCAACTCCCTGCTTCATCTGTCTTGTCTGTTTATTAATTATGCACTTTACTGGTATGTAAAATTGTATTTACCTTTTCCCCTGCATCCTGTCCTTTGACTCTGGTCTTCTTTGGTAATTTATTATTGCATATAGGTGTGAAAGAGCTTGTTAAGCAACTCTGATCAAACATTTAGTCAGGATTTGATTTGTTAATTAGCCATTCTCAAATTGGCTCACATGAGTAAGATTATTATATAAAGTACACAGTATAAGGGTGACATGCATTAAGGGGTTCACCGGACTTGAAGCAAGATGTGGGGCAGGAGTTGGTTAAGAGAAGTGAAGCAGGATCCACTGGAGAAAAATACCTCACAAATCAGTTCTGCAAGGAAGGATCAAAATCACAGATTTAAATTAGAACTCTGCAGTCCTTGTAAGGGATAGTAATACTTAAAATGTAAAATATATATTGTAGGGTTTATCCTAGAGAGTAAAACAAGGGTACTCCCCCTGCTAAGCTGCAAAAAGTTACTGCAGCTAAAACTTGAGTTTTTTAAGGTAAAATATATCAGTGACCAGAAATTTTAAATATTAGCTGTTGCTACACCTTCTTATGGAGATTTATGGTCAACTGACCAGAGCTGTCCATAGGATGGTGTAGTAATAGCGCCACTGTAAATTTCAGGCCTCTTAGGTACTGCACCTAAAAAATGTCATGTTTGAGCTGCAATAACTTTTGAATAAAACATCTCTCAGCAGTGAAAGTGCCTTTGTTTTACTCAGCAGGGCAAACCCTACAATATATATGTTCTACATCTTAAGTATTACTATACATTTAAAACGCCAGCTTCACAACTGAACACCAGCTTCCAGACTCTGATTCATAAACATATTACTATACTGAGAAGGTGTCACTGGTCAGTGTTTATATGCTGCAACCCCATCACTCTACATTAAATGCTGAAATGCCTGCTATTCTTTATCTCATCTCCTGTCTCACTCTCTTCTGCTATCTATCTATTTCACAAAACCCTGGCTCCTTTCACAAACCCTCTACCGCCAGTCAGATTCAAACCTGATCACCATTCCCTGTCTTCAACCACAGTTTCTTCCTTTTCCCTGTGCTCACTCACTGATTAACAAATATAACACTGTGCATGATCTGTTTTTTTTCTCTCTCTTTCTACAGTTACTGGCTCTAACCGAAACTTGGGTGTCTCAATCCGACACTGCTTTAGAGGCATCAGTCTCCTATGGTGGTCTCTCCTTCTCTCACATTCCATGAAAAACTGGATGCAAGGGAGGTGTGGGACCACTGCTCTCTAAATCCTGTTGTTACAGTCCAATTTCTATCCCCCACCTCACTCTGATTCTCCTCTTTTGAATTGTATGCTGTCCATCTCATCGACCCTGTCACTTTCTACAGGTTGCAGTTATCTATTTCCACATGTACACCTTCAACTTTCCTTTCTGACTTTGAATCATGGCTTTCCTTTTTCCTGTCATCAGGCACAGCCTCCCTTCATCTGAGGGGCTTCAAATGCCATGTGGATCATCCCACTGATTCCTGGACAGCTCACTTTCTCTCTCTAACATGATTGGGGCTGCTGGTACTCAAAAGGATGGTCATTTCTTAGAAGTTGTGTTCACTAGAGGCTGAGTGCAGTGTCTGTCACCTAATATATTTATTTGTTTATTTATTATTTTATTGTTGCATTTTTTTTGTTTGTTTGTTTTTAAGTTGTCCACCCTGTCTGTACAAAAAAATAAAAAAACAAATTATAAAGGAAAATCAAAATCAACAACTTCTTTCCCCAGACTTCCCAAGCACAGATACAATACTGGACCCATCTGCCTGCCTCTTGCCAGTCAGTCACACTGAATTTTGGGGTATTTGGAGTCAACCTCCTTCCTCCCTTCTTCTCCCCCACAGTGCACCCAGACTCCCCTAATACAGAGAACAAATGTCCTAACTAAAAGACTCCCTAAACTAAGCTTCAATTTTGCCTATCTTCTCTAGCACAAAAATATTCTGCTTTCTCCTCTACAAACACAGAATGGCATGCTGTGAGAGCCTGACATCCTTGTATACGGCTGTAGAAAAGTAGAGAAATATTTAATGTGATGACGAAAAACATTTTCTTCCCATTGATTTCAATACAATGATTTAGACGAAAAAAGCGGGAAAACGCAACTTTTCTTGGGAAATTATTTGCCAGGCTGCTGATTTTGGTTTGCGTTGAAGGCTTTTGCCCATTCCTATTCCAGGGCTTAAAATTGGAAGTCCTTTGCTGACCTGAAAATTTACTCGCCACTGCAAGCCATAAAATACCCACCAGGGCTGAATTTCTACTCGCCAGGGCTAGATTTTCACTTGCCATTGGCCAGTGGCGAGTAGAAATTTTGAGCCCTGCCTATTACACAGTTTAAAATTCCTGTTTAAATCAATTGGATTTTATTTTTATTTTGCACCTATGGTGCGCTTGGTTTGCCTCAGAATTGCCCCCCTTTAGTTTCCAGAGTAAGGCCCAGTGAGAAAGCCAACATTTCTAATATCGTCATTCGCACTCGCCAACATTGCCAAACAATTTCCAGGGACACTTTTCTGTTAGGCAGTCTCATTACAGAGTGTAGGGACACGCCAACAGAAAACTGCACTTGTGTAGCAGACTAGGCATTACTGTCCAATAAATAGTTATATAAATAGTGCAATATTTACATAGCCTATTAACATTCTAAACCTTCTTAGAAATGCATTTGATACCCCTCTGGAACTCAAAGGGTTAATGGCAACAAGCACCAAGAGTATGGGGTTCAAACTTACATTTTTGAAAAACAGTAGACCAGGGACAGCAGGATGCAGGGACAGGGAGCCAGAACAGGAACTGTCCCTTGAAATGAGGAACAGTTGGCAGGGGTACTTCGGGGGAGATTCACTAAGCTGTGATAAAGAGGTGAAAAAGTGAAGGTGACTTCTCCAGTTTATCACTTCTCCATTTCCTATGGTAGTCTTTGGAGCCTATGCACTAGCATTTCTTCAACTCTGGAAATCTTAGTGCATAGACTCTATAGAATAATATTGGAACTGGAAAAAAGTGATAAACCAGAGAAGTCACCTCCACTTTATCACCTCTTTATCACCACTTAGTGAATCTCCCCCTTCATCTTCTATCTGAACACTGAGCTGCACAGCAACACTACATGCTGTTCTAAAGGTGCTGATTTATTGGGCATTTAACCCTCTTTGGAGACCTCTCTAATATAAAAGGGCCTAATATTTTTAGGGGTTTTTATAAATAAATGTAAAGAACCAACATAAAGGTCCTTTGCAGATGAAATTGCAAATTATACATCTCCCAGGGGTCATTGTGGTGCACACAGGAAGAAGAGACCTTGAAGGTTAGTCTCTGTGTACTTTTTACATACATAACTTTATTTATCTAGCGCTACTGGAGTAGACAGTGTTTCACAGAAAGAATAAGCACTGCAGTGCACAAATAGCAATCTCTCACTTTCCTATGCACGCTGAGTGGCTGGGAGTAGGTTGAGCAGTTGCATTATTTCTTGGCACTGTACCTTTTTCTATACTGCAGTAAATACTGTATTTAATTAAAGTGAGAAGTAAAACCTAACCTAATGTGATTTTGTGTTTTTCCTGCTGCATAAAACAATGTTATTCGGCACACCTGGAAACTTTCTTCCTTGGAGCACTTGGATGGGTCCTATGGGCTGGGAATGGGTGTGTCTGAATGATGGAAATGACAAATAGGGATTTGACTGGTTTGGTGGGATTGAGTGGAAGAAATGGTGTTTCACTTTATAACGGACAGGAAGTAGACAGAAGGGGTAAGTGCGAGAAAAGGGCAGAATTGATGGAAAATAGGCAAAGTTACCTGAGAAACTCACAAAAGCTGGAGAATGAGCCTCTGTCCCCAGAGACTCGGTAGGTAACTGTAAAAACTGGAGTGTCTTGGGCAAATCCAAAATAATTCTGATTGCTGGGAATTTTTCATGCCGTTAAAAGTACCATTTTTTTTTTTTTTTTTTTTTTTTTAAATAGAGGAACTTTTTTTTCGTCTCCAATGGAGCAGCTCCAGAATTGCTCTGATTTGCTTTTATACATAAGGCCCATTGACTATGGCTCTCCATAGTAAGTAACAGGAACAGCCACACTTGATGACCAGATCAGACTATTACAGTTTAATTTAAAAAAAAAAAAAAAAACACGTTTGATTTGTAATAACTTATGAATTAAATATTCTGCAACAGTTTTATATATAACGCCTTTTGCACATTTAAAAGGCCAGTTTGGGGCACATGTTCCAAGTGGTGATCAGTGTGAACTTTTCAGTGCACTTTTTATTTCCGTCCTGTCAAATCCTATGTGCAATATTGACGAGGGGCAAAAAAGCACAAAATAATTCCAATTTCTTATGCCAGTTACAGAGGTGGTATTAGAGGAGCAATATCCCTTTATTTTGAGTTTACATATTTTGCAAGCCCATAACATGTAACATTTAAAACAAAATATTACTACACTTTTCATTATTTTTTTTTCTTCACCTATTTTTTACACTTTTATGCCCCTGATAAAGAGCTATCTGATTTGTTTGTTTCAGCTCTGCTATTCTGCCTGCTGCTACTTCCTTATAAAGCTTGTTTTCTGATTGGGGGGTTGGGGGATCATCTGATTTCAAAATCTTGAGTTGAGAAAGCAGACAGAGTAGGACAAGATACAATGTAAAACACACAGTGAAACAATGTAGAAAAGCTTGCCTCTACAACATCCAGTTCAGTCAGTGTACAGTGAGTCTTGTAATATTGTATAAACATCACTACATCCTGGTCAAAGACAGGCTTTAGAAATTCAATGACCTCACTGTCTAGGACATAAAAGTATAAAATAGAAGTTGTAGGTAAAATATAACATATATATATATATATATATATATATATATATATATATATATATAGTGTATAAGCAAATTAATTTTACATATTTTGCTCTTGCAGAATATGCAAATTCAAAGTAAAAGGTTACCATTAGTTTAACCCTTTTGAGTTCCAGAGGCGTACCCCTCTGGCACTCAAAGGGTTAAATGCTAGTGCATTTGTAAACAAGCAAAAGCACAGGAAGTCGATACGCTCACCCACAATTCATACTTCACCCCTTACAAAGACAGACACAGGACCTTATTCACCTAGCTAGATGCAATTCTGAAGCAAACCAACTTCACCTGGGGGGGAGGGGTTAAGAAAAATCCCCATAAACTTAAAGGGAAATTTTAACCCCTTAAAAGCTTGAGAGGTATCTAGCATTCAAGCGGGTAAAAATACACATTTATTTCAATGTGGACTTGCAGAATGATCTTTTCAACCGTCTGTTGCAGTTGGTTTCCTCCTCAACGGCATTTCTTTAGTCTGATGAATAGGACTTACTGTGGGCTGTTTGTGCATAATTGTGCATTTGTTACACCCCCAAGGCAATACTGGGCTATCACTGCTAGTATATTTATATAGAAATCAGTGGGATACGTGCATTGTATAAGAAAGCATTAGAACAAGAAATTGTAATACTGACTCCAATTTACTGTGGACATGATTTTCAGAAGCAGACTATATAGCTTTTTATTTTGTATATAGATAAAAGGATATTTACACTTAATACTGGAAAAAAAATACATTGCAAGGTTTATCCTGCAGACTAAAGCAAGTTAATCCCATTATTGAAAGATGCTTCACTCAAAAGTTATTACAGCTCAAACTTGCATCTTTGGGTGCAGTACCCGCGTGGTCTGAAATTTTATAGTGGTGCTGTTGCTAAAGAATCCTATGGACCTTTGTGGTCAGTGCCACCATAAAATGTCAGGCAGTGGGAGTACTACAAACAAAACATGCAAGTTTGATCTGCAATAACTTTGGTATAAAACCTCTCTCTTTGTACTGTGGGAGTACACTTGTATTACTCAGAAGGATATACTGTAATACATTTGTTTTTCAATATTAAGCATTACCATCCCTTTAAGGAAACTACAAATGTATATTTGTCACTCAAAAGGTTAATGAAGAGTCAGAAATAAATATTGTCTTAGAATGAATAGATGGACAATAGTAATCCCAATCCCCATTGCACCAGACACCTAGGGGTAGATTTAAAGGCAGGCGCCTTTAAAAACACTAAAAACACTAATGTTGTTAACGTGTTGTAAGCCATTTAAAGGTCTGTCTTAATAACAGCTAACGGCAGTTTGATAATCCTTATGGCCGATAGACTGACGTGCATTGAGACACATGGAGCAAGATTTCCCAGAGCCATTTAAAGGCTTGTGGTACTGTTAACGGCTGAAAAAAAGATACACTTAATGGACAAAAGTTAAGACCCAGTTTTCTTAGCCATTAGGCACATAACGGTCAAAACAAAACACCCGTTACATAGGAAAACAGACAAAATGCTTAACGCACAAGCACGTAAATGGAAAAATTAACCAGTGCAATGCCAAAAGAACACAAAAACATGGACAGACACCACAAATCACTCTCACACACAACAACAAGCAACACCACAGGGACAAGGACCCCAAAAAAACACCAACACAACATGGCATGGAACAATGGGGGTTATCACACAACACGGACACCTGCCAATACAAAACAAGCTCACCTGTGCAACATCACCACACGATCCAGACGCAACCTGCACCCCACAACTTCACACCCGCAACTGACAGAGACACAGCAATCAGAACACACCACATTTTGGAACATAGACACACCTGCAAACACTTACCTGGACAACAAACACCTTCCCATTGGTCAGCACTCACCTCATCACCACACCTACACAATGCCCTACCAGGTACTTAAAGGGACAGCTCACCACACTCACTTGTGGCTTGTTTTCCACTCATGGAGAGAGAGATATATAGAGAGAGAACAATAAGTATGTTGGGATACTTATTGATGAGAAGTCTGCGGAGAAGGCGTGTAAGGGCGAGAGCTAGGGAACACCAGCAAGCCCCAGGCACACCTGATCAACAGCCTTCACCTGTTGCAAGTGAGGAGGCTCTGGCTCAACAGCCACATAGGAGCCCATCCCCACCCAGAGGACAGCACCTGCCTGCAGATGTACAGCTGCAGTAACAGGATGCTCCACAGCAAGAGGATGCTCCGCAGCTGCAACAGGGACCCCTGCAGCAGCGGTGGATGGATAGACGACCACCAAGACCCAGGGTATACCGCCCAAGGGTCACCATCTTTGGAATGACCGATGATGAGGTGATTGATCGCTACAGGTTGAGGCCACACAGCATCATTGCCTTGTATGAGGTCATCAAGGATCAAGTGGATCCCATCTACATCCACAACCATGCCCTATCTGGCCTGCAAAAACTCCTCTGTGCCATACACTTCATTGCAAGTGGTGCCTTCCAGTCCACTGAGGGTTACGCATCTGGCATGTCACAGGCCACATTCTCTAGAGTGCTGGCCCAGGTCTTGCTAGCCCGCAAAACCAAGGCCAGTACCAACATACATTTCCCCACCACCGACATGGACAGAATACATCTCAAGCAGGGCTTTTACACAAGGGGAGGCATGCCCAGGGTCATGGGTGCTATAGATTGCATCCATGTCCATATCAAAGCCACAGCACGTGACGCACATCTGTTCATCAACAGGAAGAACTTCCACTCCATGAACGTGCAGATGGTGTGTGACAGCAACATGAGGATTATGAATGTCTGTGCAAAATATCCTGGCAGCTCTCATGATTCGTACATTCTCCAAAACTCCTCAGTACACAGAGACTTCAAGAATGGAACTTATACAGGGGGATGGCTTCTGGGTGGGTTCACAATACTACATCACACCAAATCTACAGGTGTACACAACACTGCTCAGCATGCTCCTGAACCACAGCTACTATGTCCACCACACAAAACAAAATTCACACAACATGTGTTCCCTGTCTCACCATGGCACTCACATTACACAGGTGATGCTGGCTATGGATGCAAATCCTGGCTACTGACCCCGGTCACCAATCCACAAACAGATGCCCAGGAAAGATACAACCAGATTCATGGCAGACCGAGGAATGTCACTGAGCGGACTTTTGGCCTCCTGAAGTCTCGATTCTGATGTCTGGATCACTCAGCGGGGCACTGCAGTATGCCCCAGGAAAAGTTGTGACATCATAATGGCGTGTGCAATACTGCACAATATTGCAGTGGACACCAGGCTGGTTGAGGATATCCATGCCACCCCCAAACCTGAAGTACCAATGGACATCGCCCATGGTGAGGAGACCCTGAGAGGGGAGCAAATCAGAGACAGGCTCATCACGGACCACTTTAGCTGTGAGTTTAACACAGGCATTCAAACAATCCATGCAAGTCCTCCATCAGTCCTGTGAATTGGTGCCAACACACTAACCACACCGCACATGATGTTCTGCTTCACCCCACAGGATCATTGACACAGCACTGCACTGGCTGCAGTATGGCCCCAAACATCATGCATACCATGGACGTGGCATATTGTGTGTGGGGATTCCAAAACCATCTTCCATTCCCTTCTCCACATTGACATTGATACCTCAAGGATATCACGCACACCCCCAGGAAAAACAAGGTACAACACATAACCCATGTTCAGCATCTAAAAGGGCTTGATTGACAGCAACTAACGTGATTTGCCATGATCATAGCCAGAGCAACCATGGTAGCCTTGTAGCAAAAGAGTGTTATCCAGTGCAATGAATTGGATAACACTGGATAACACTCTGACACATAAAGGGTTAAAGGGCCATTACAGTCAACATGGGACCTGTAGTTTGCTAGAGCTGAGAAGAGCAGCAGAGGGATGGATCTACAGTGGTATTGTTACATAACACATAGAGGTCATGAAACGTGGATCAGATCTCCAGGGACACCACGCTGACCTGTGAGTGTGTAGTGATATGTGGCCCTGACATGAATACACACATCAACAAATATGTCATAATAGTTCCATGAAACAAATACAATTGGGCTGCCACTGTCACTCTCACAATGGCAGCCCAAATACATTAGTTTCATGGAGCTCTCAGAACATACTTGTTGATGTGTGTCTTCATGTCAGGGGCACATATCCCTAGGGCTGCTTCACATTTCCTTAGTTCTCTACATAATGGGTTACAGACAAGTACACAACACATTACAAAGCAACGGTTTGTGTACTCGCCTGTAATGAAAAAGATTGAGGAGATTAGGAAGATGAATTTGTTGCATGATGATCAGTTCAAGGCTGCTGCTCCGAATCCTGCCCTCTTGTCCCACAGGCATCCATAGCATAATCCATTCTTGGACAGAAGATCTTCCATGTGACTGGACTGATGTCTTGACAACATTTCTATGAAGCTCACCCCTTGGTGTTTCAAGTGTTTGTGTTGGTGATGCTATGTTTGACCTGATGTTCACAGCAACCTCTACGGGAACATTCTCATATAGACACAGAAAACACGAATTCATGTGTGTACAAACATCCAGGTATCAAACCTGTACAGTTAGAAAGCTCATCTACAGAGTTGTCAAACCTTGTGGACAACACATGAGCAGGACAGTAGTGTTTCTATAGTATTAATATTAAGTTTCAAAGTACATTTAGTGTGCTCATACAAGTGTCTAATGCATATAGGCAATATACCCAGAAAACACATGTACGTTCTAATGTACTTTGAGACAGAATAAAGAAGAACCATCACTATTCAATCTGTGTCTGTATGAAGAAATGTTGGTTTACACATGTGTCAATGCGTAACCACACTCAAGGCTAGAGTATCCCCCATACATGGGAAGGCATGACCCACATCACAGGAGTCCACTACTTATTTGCCATTGAGTGGACTCTGTGATGTATTCATGCAAACAGATAATGGCAGTGATACACTAATGTGTGTTGGGAGTGATAAAGAGGTTATACAGGGGACATACTTCCACAGTGATTTCATGTCCACGGTTTCTGTGTTGCTCAGTGTAATCAATGTTCTGAGACTGCTTTAGTTTGACATATCTCAGTACATGGGCTACATCAACAAACAACCAGACTAAGTGGACAAGTGTTATCACTAGTGAAGTCTGTTACAACCTTAGGAAAACAACAGCTCAGCTTACTGGAGAACACAATGCTCACCCCAGGATTTCAATGTGTAGCACACACATTGAAATCCTAGGGTGAACATTGGGTTCTCCAGTAAGTCATTTTCACAATAACAGTGTGAATCAAAGACTATTTTGCTGCATGTTCCATCTGTCCTGCTTGATAGTTCTCTGCTAAGTCAAATAGCTGTTTGTTTGGTTAACCCCTTAAACACAACAATTGATGCAGACGAATGTTGAGTGTTGCACAAGTTGTTGTGCTAAGGGGTATTTTTTGTTGTTCAAATTCAACCCCCATCATCGCCATATAACACTGTCATGTTATATGGCTTCAGGGATGGATTGCCAGTTGAATTTGTACAATGATGTTTTTGTGTGAACCCATGTTGTAACATCTCACAAACATGTTTCCTAGGCAGAAGCTGTGTTCACTGCATTGCTTGCCACTGCATTGGAGGCAACTCTGCCACCCAATCTATCACAAAACACAAAGCAAATCAGACAGGATTCCAAAGCATAGTTATTTTATTTAGTGGGAAAAGAACAACTCGGGCTGTTTATTTCTTTTTCTTGGGGGGGGACCTTTGACTGGGTGCTAGATGTTGATGCCCTGGCTGACTGCCTGGTCACCCTTTGCCCCCTAGGTATACCTTCAGGGGTCACACTGGAGGGAGTGGTGGGTGGAGTGGATCCCTCTGTCGACCTCTGCTCCCTCTCAACCCATAGGTTCTCCCTGAGATTGTGGTCTCTCAACTCCACCAGCACCTGGCTAATCATGTCTATCATCCCCGGGTGGTACTGATGGAGTTGTGTGTTGATCCTGGTCAGTTCAACCTCCAGGGCATGTATGCAATCCTCTGTCCTTGAGGTGTTCCTTCGGGATTCCCTTCAGCTTCTTCAGATGTTGTGATCAGTACTGCAGCATGCCCGGAGTAGCCTCCTCTGAAGCACCATGCACTCCTCCTCCATCCCCGTGATGCATGTAATGGTGGAGGTGGATGTGCCTGGTGACTCTGCTGGTGGTGTTGCCTCTGCGTGTGAGTCCTCTGCTGCTGTGGCTGCTGCTGCTGAGCCCTCTGCTGCTGAGAATGCTGGTGCTGAGTCCTCTGCTGCTGTGGATGCTGCTGGGTCCTCTGCTGCTGCTGTGGCTGCAGAGTCCTCTGCTGCTGCTGTGGCTATTGTGTCTGCTGCTGGTGTGGCAACTGGTGGAGTGGCTGCTGCAGATGATGGGTATAGACCCACCACATCAAGTGACCCACAGCTGCCCACTGATGTCTGTGCTGGTGGAGGTGGTGGAGTGATGTCTTCCCTCAGTAGAGGGCGCTGGGGCACCTCAGTCAGGCCCAGGTGCTGGTAGTCCAGTGGCCAAGGATCATACCTTGACCACTGATAGGTGCTTGACCCCCACCTTGGGTCATATCTGGGGCCATACTGGGGAGCCATCCAGGAGGGTAGGTCCACCTGTGGGGAATATGGCCCATATTGGGTGATGGCCACTGTCCCTAGCAGACATTGCCTCCCTGGTGGTAGTGGTGCTGCTGCTGGAAGGTAGTAGCTGGTGGAGGTGGTTGGATACATCCACCTCTCCTCATGTTGCATCCAGCCACTGTACTGGGGTGGAACAGCCTGTGTTGGTGCAGCCTGTGGTGGAACAGACTGTAGTGGAACAGCCTGTAGTGGAACAGTCTGTGATGGAACAGCCTGTGGTGGAAAAGCCTGCAGTGGTGCAACCTGTGATGGTGCAGCCTTTGGTGGTGCAGAAGGTAGTGGTGCAGACTGTGTTGGAGGAGATTAGGGTGGTGGGTATGGTGACCACCAGCTGGTCCTCTCCTCTGTGTACTCCTCACTGGGTGGTGACGTAGCCTCCTCCACGGGCTCCCGCTGTGCTGGAGGCCTGTAAGCCTTGTGTAGAAATGAGACGGTGTGATTAGTAAATGTAGCCATGATAGGATTAAAGAGATAATAATGCTTCAAATGTAAGAAGAAAAATATTTTTGGGGGGTTTATTCCCCTGAGTAAAACTAGGGTACTCCCACTGCCAGAAGGTGTTTTATTCCAAAGTTATTACAGCTGAAATTTAAATTTTTTAGGTGCAATATCACAGTAGCCGGAAATTGTACAGTGGCGTTGTTGCTACACCATCCTATGGAGATTAATGGTCCTGGGACCAGAGGTGTCCATGGGATGGTGTAGCAACAGCCCCACTGTACAATTTCAGGCCACTGTGACATTGCACCAATGAAATTCAACTTCAGCTGTAAGAAACTTTGAATGAAAAAACTTCCAGCAGTTAGAGTACCCTTGTTTTACTCAGGGGGATGAACCCTACAAAATATGTTTCTTTTTACATTTGAAGTATTACTATCCCTTTAACTGGATAGTGATGGTTAATTTCACCTTGATGTAATATTGTGTGCATTGGAAGAAGATGTGTATCGATGTTAGTCCTATCCCTCAAACCCTCATGGTTAGACAGATATTGCTCTATGTGGCAGATGGAGATTTCACTCATTTGACCACACGGAGGCTCTTCAGCTGCATCAAAAATGTGCCATTTAAAGATTAATACTTCATTTGGATGTTCTACAGAGTGGACTTGCAAACCAGGCACACGTATTAGACCATTCCAGTAAAGTATTTATCTCTAAATGGTGCAATTTTGGCTCCGCTGAAGAGCCTCTGTGTGGTCAAATGACTGAAATCTCCATCTGTCACATAGAGCAATATCTGTCTAACATGACGGTTTGAGGGATAGGACTAACATCGATCCACATCTTTTTCCAATGCCTACAATATTACATCAAGGTGAAATTAACCATTGCTATCCCTTCCAAGGTACACAGAAAGAAAAATGGTCTGATATGTATGTGGCTATGTACCTTTCATATGGGTACAAACATATCTTTACAAAATACGAACCCATAGATCAGTTGAGTACATGTGATTGCCTTACTGGCTATATATGTGAACCCATCACAAACTAAATTTTATTGATGTCATAAATTAAAACATTACATCGTATATCCCATGTAAGTAAGGTGGGATATACTAGGTATGTGTATTTTGATGATAACAATAACAGTTAGTTTGTGATGGGTGCACATATATAGGCAGTAAGGCAAGCACACATACTGAACTGATCTCTGGGTTCACATCTTGTTGGGACATATTTGTACCCATTTGAAAGGTACATATCTGAACATTTTCCTTTATGTACATATCTTTTTTGAACAGATCTGCATTGTGGTTCAAGTGGTATTCATCCCTATGTTATCCGTTTATCCCATACAATGCAAGATTTTGTATGATTTTACATGTCACTCTCTGTTTGTCATGATGGTATCCTATGCATTAAATTGTGATGCATGGGATACCACCCTGTACTTGACAGGATCCTGTACATGAGGTCTGTTCCAGTTGAATCCTGAAGGGTAACAATCAAGCCAGTATTGCAGGGTATCTTTGATTGAGGCCTGTGTGAGCCCATCCATCCTTCTGAGAGAGGCAGCCGTACTCAATCAGACATATCCATCATTCATGGCCTGTTGTTGGCCAAATTACAATGGTTCATATTTGGTTCCCATGTGTATCCTGCAAATAGTGGCTGATGTTCTATCTATCCATGGCATCAGCACTTCTGAGGATCCATGTGGGAATCAAATGTGAGATATGTCATTTCAAGTTAGAGTAAATGATTGCATACACAATACCAAGGCCTACTTTTTCACCTTTAATTCTGTGGCACAGTTTTAGGCCTGTGTGTTGCACATACAACCAGTTATTCACAGAGGCACTGTGATGTGTGACCTGATCCATCCTTTTTGTGATTCAGTAAACGGTGAAGTAGACTTGATGAACTGAACATGATGATGACTTCTCCAGTGATCTCATTTCCCCCTTTGCAATGTTTTCTATGGAGACTATACAATGTGACCTTAGCAACTTGATTCATGTTATTGAATATTCTCCATAGACTAACATTGGGATTGGTGGAGTGAAGTTATGTAAGTGTTCATTTCTCTCCAACATCTCTTTTTTCACCGCTTAGTGAATGTAGCCTGTGTAGCATGCAATCGTTAGCCTATTGACTCGTGTTCTTTTTAGTGGTTAACCCTTTGAGTACTGGAGGGGATGCCAAAGCATTGTTGAACAATCCATTGATAATCCCTCTAGCACTCAAGGGGTTATGTGCTGGTTTCCCTGTGGGTACATGGGTGACATTGTGTTGGAGCAGTTCTGATGTTGAACATACAACATTTTTATGAGCATGGTTTGTGTGTATTGTGTGTGAACAGCACAGCAACATGAGTGTTAACCAGGGAGTTGGACAGGTTTGGGCCTTGTTGAACCTTGACATTTGTCCTTGTCTTGCATCCTGTTTTAGCCCTCAGGGTGCTGTGTTGGTGAAGTTGTGTGGATGAATGATGAGCATATGGTGGGATGTGACTGTGTTTGTGTGTAATGGTTGTGTGGTTTGGTGTGATGTGTGGTTATGTGATGATGCACTTACCGGTAGTGTGGAGGCTCCTCTCTTCCCCACTGTCCGATCCTCCAGGGACCCCCTCAATGAGTGTGGTGAACATGTTCTGCTGCACCATCTCCTCCCATCCGCGGAAGGTGATCGGGACAGGTGGGCCACCTCCGCTACCTCGGGTGTGCTTGGAGATTTCAGACAACTTATTCTTGACCACATTCTTGCAGTCGCCCCATCGTTTCTTTATGGAGTCCACGTCCCTTCTGCATGTAGCCACAGCGTTCACCTGGCTGCATATATGGTTCCATGCCACCTTCCTCCTCGCAGACAGGCCAGGAACCTTCTCCCTCGGGAAGAGGATGGTCTCCCTCTCCAGCACAGCCTCCACAAGGGCCCTGTTCTCCTCCTCAGTATAACGGTGATCCCTGATCCTCTCCTCCTCAGCTCCGGCATGCGAGGAGTCAGAACCAGACTGCCCTGCCTGCGCTGCCCCTGCCTGTGTATGGTGGTCCCCACCATGTACCCCTCGTCCCACTGCAGGTTCTGTCCCTGTCCTCTGTGTGCCTGTTCTTCTGGGCCTGGTCCCCCTCCACCCTGCAGATCTCCCTCTCCCACTCTGCTCAGGGATGACCTCCTAACCTTCCTCTTCCACTACTCTCCCCATCCCTCTCTCCTTTCCTTCTCTCCTGGCCATCATTCACACACTCACACCCAGGCATTCCCACAGGTCCTCACAGACACACTCGATCCCACTCACTCTGTCACACTCTTTCACTCACAGATTCACATTGACAAAATAAAGTTTAAAAAATGTGTTAGGTGTTATAAAAAAAAGCTATGTGTATGTGCTAGTGTTTGTATGGGTGCAGGTGATATGTTCAAAAGTGTGCTATCTGTATATTTAGGTGCAACTCTCTCTGCTCCAAAAACTCCTACCTCCAATGACAGCTCCTCTCTCCCTTGCTCTTGATACTATCCTCCGCTCCTGGACAGGGTGTGACCGTTATTTTGGGGGTATATATAGGTGTATTTGAACATTTTTGATACTTTGGGGCCTTGGGATTGGCTGTAGATTTGAATTTTGTTTGTGCATCTATCAGGTTTGCTAGACAACGGCAGCCATAATGTTACATTTTGACTTAAGTTGTGTTTTAACGGGTGTTTGGGACACACGGTGATGCGAAAACAGGGGCGATGCAGGTTTTTGTGTTATGTGTTTTTGTTGTGCCTACGCTCATTTGCTATTCTCGTATACTTACTTTTAAATACGCCGTGAATCATGTGTTATTTGCGGCCGATGTGCCTTTTTTACTTAGCAGCTGGTTTAGCATGAACCTTTAAATTTAGCCCCTAATCTTCAATGCCAACCATAAATCAACCACCATAAACCAGACACCTAGTGCTGGTTTATGGTGGTTTGATTATTTACCAGGTTCCATACTGTACCCTTTTACTGGCTACTAATTAATCCCTTGGATAATAGAGAGGTCTTGAAACACATTGTATGAAGCAATGTGGTGGAGGGTTTAAGATATTTTTTGATTGTTATAGGTTAAAGGTATTTTTTATATAACTGTACAGTGGGTGGGATTGGGGGAGTGGTCATGTGAGTAGATGTGTGGAAATGGGTGGAGCTATGGGATCCTAGGGAACCTTGTTAGGGGCTCCTGACATGTTAATCTTGCCTTTCTGACTGCTCTGACAACCTTTTATTTTACATTTTCTCTTTAAAAATTGGATAGACATACTCATCTACAGTTCCTTAACCCCTTCAATTCATCATGTGTTTGAGAGCCCTCTAGCATTAAAAGGGGTTTAGAAAATAATAAATAATTTCCAAAAGCAAAGAACCTTGAACAATCGAATCTTTTGCAAAGTTCGATTTGATTACAAAAGCCAGTTAGAATGATACATGTATTACAAAAGGATCTTTTCAGGCTGGCTGATTACAGATTAACCTCTATACATGGGACTGCTGCCATCAGTGTGGTAATACACATTTTGAATGCATTTTTTTTGATTAGGGAACTGTTCTCTGGTCTTCCTCCCCATCTTCTTTTGGAGTTAATGACCATTAAATGTCAGGGGGTCTCACTGATTTCAATCTGCTGTCACAGTACATTAGCGGTGTGCACCAGACCATGCTCTCTGAGACTCCATGACAAGCTGCTAAACTCCTGTTGGCACCCTCTACATCTGGATGGCTCTACATCGGAAACATAGGCCCAGATTTATAAAACTGGATTTATTCTGGATTAAACCAACTACATCATAGGGGACAAATAACAATTCCTACATTCCCTTGCACTTGAAATAGAGATTCTTAACTTCTTGAAGTTAAGAAGTTCTGTTAACCCTTTGAGTGCCAGAGGCGGTCTCCAGCGCTCAAAGGATTAAAAGGAATTTTGATATGGTGCAGTTGGTTTACTCCAGAATAAAGCCAGCTTGCTTTTATACATATGGACCATAGGTGCTTATCTATAAAGGCAAAGCACACCAATTCTAAAGCAATCCAACTTTACCACCGACAATGAGTACAAAAATCTAAAATGCCCATTAATTTAAATGGGAACTTTTAACCCTTTTGAGTGCCAGAGGGGTATGCAACACATTGCTTTTCAATGCGTTGCGTACCCCTCTGGCACTCAAAGGGGTAACTCCTTGAATGCTATAGAGGACTCCAATGTATTGAGTTGGAATGGAACCCCTTTTTGGATACATCAACCTCAGTGTCCAGTCCAGACTAGAACAGGCTGTGTCTTCGTGATCATGTGATCCCTGTGCTGTTGCCTGGCAACCTGAGCATCTTTGCATCCTTCAGACTTCAAACATGATCTAAGGTTATAGGTGGAAGGATCCTTATTATACACACAGATCTATGGACTGTATATAAAGAGGTGCAGTTGTGACGCAAACCAACTGCATTATGGGGATCAAATGAACATTCTGAAACGTCTTATTGATTTAAATGGGGCTTTTATCCTCTTGAATACAAATCAATGTGCTGGAGACCTCCAGCAGTTAAGGGGTTGTAAGCTCCATTTAAATAATTGGGAATCTTCATTGGTCGCCTATAGTGCAGTTGGTTTTCTTCAAAAATTGCACCTCTATTTAACTGAATCCGGTCCAATATTAAAGAGAAGCAGATACATGGAACTGTCTCCCATGAGAAACAGAGGACTGGAACAGTAATATAGAATATTTGGGACAGATGTAAGGCTATTATAGGGATTACTTAAGTGCTGTATTGTGTAGATAGTGGAATGGCTACATTAATCCAAACAATTGGTTCCTATCTGCAGTTGCAGTCTTTAGTGGCACTGCACACTTTCTGACTTACAATCAGTGACAGTGACTCACCTCTCCCACATAATAACTAATAGAACTCTGACCACTAGAGGGCACTTAATAAAAAGAAAAAAAAAACACCCCCAGCTTAACCACTTGAGGACTAGAGGGGTGTGCAATAAATCTGGAAAGATGCCTCTCCCTACAGTTTTATTCGGCAGGAAAAACACTACTATATATTTTTTATTTTTAAAGTTTATTGTTCCTTAACCCTTTAAGGACCGGCTGCGCGCACACAAAGACGTCACTTAAGGACCACGGACCATTTTTTTTTCTTGAATCCGATTTTGGACTCCTCGAACGGCATGCAGCCTCGCGGGGGGCCCGGAATTCCATGATGGACCGCTATGGGTCCTTAAGGGGTTAAAATAATCTTCCCTTCTCTCCTTCTCTTTATTGTATAGTTACTGTTAATGCTAGATTGATGGTGATTGAAAGATGGAGAGGTAACATCTCCTAATAATAACACCCACTCAACTTACTATGGCCAGAAAACACTAATGGCCCCAATGAATTGTGCCCTTTGGTCAGGAGATAACATCTTCAATCAGTTCTGGATGCCATGACAGTCGCTTAACACTTCAAGGACCTGAGGGTTGTACAACACTTGAACAGTTAATATTACCATGTACAGTGTGTAATGTTAGTCTCCTGTGGTCCTGCTTTCAACTGTCATATCCATCTCTGCAGATATGACATCCAGGACTGACTAAAGATGTCATCTCTTAAACAAAGACACACTGACAGAATTCTCAGGAGCCATTGGGATTTCCTGGCTGTAGAAAGGTAAATGGGGAGTTATCAGGAGGTGTTACTTTTCCTTTAACCCTTTGAGTGCCAGGGGGTGTCCAACACATTGCAATACAATGTGTTGGGTACCCCCTCGCAGTCAAAGGGTTAAGTGCATTGTGCATAGCTGTTTTCTAGGCTCTGCTACTTGCTTTTCTGCAGGAGAGCTCCATTTACACCCAAAGCAGGTACAGATTCTGCAGTTCCATACCGTGACCCGCAGGCGAACGCGATAAACTAGACTGCTGCAGTGAAATCCTGTGCACGCTTACTTCTCCTGCAGCCATACCGACCTAAAGACATCAGACTCCAACATTAATCCCCACACAAAGACCCAGGGACACTTACATTTAACAGCAAATGATATTTATAATTTGTGGTATTGAACAGTGAGGCTGATATACTAAGAAGTGGTGTAATTCTAAAGAAAACCAAATACACCACAGGGAACAAATAAACATTTCTAAAATTACCTTTAATTGAAATGGAATTTTGACCCCTTGAATGTTAGCGAGGTCTCCAAAGCATTGTATTGGTGACCGCTAGTAATCGAGAGGTGAAATGCTCTATTTAAGTCAATGGGAATTTGGATTTGCTCCTTAGGGAACAACTGGTTTCCTCCTGCAATGAACCTGTTTTCCTTAGTGCATCATGGATGTTCGGCGTTAACTGGATGGAGAAGATTTCTAAATGATAAGATCAAGGTGCTCGCTTCAGTCTAATCTGCAGCATGGGGTATAAAAGCAAAGGATTAACTCTTTGATTGCCAGTAGGGTAGGTGACACATTGCAACGGATTGTGTTTTTGAGAGACCCTCTGGCACTCAGAAAGTTAAAGGGATAGTAATACTTCATTTTAACTGTATTTTATTTTGTAGGCATTAAAAAAACATGAAGAATGATATAAGTCTTATCTCTGAAACCTTTATGGTTTAAGAGATATTCACAAACAAAGTATCCCCCCCTGTTCAACCAGATCAGAAGGGAGATGCCCAGGTAGACTGCAGAGAGGGACAATCTTCAATTAAGATAAGGGAAAAGGCTGAAAAACTTGTCAAGGGGGGAAGGGCTTTCATTGTTTTCATACAAAGAAAATTGTCCCCTTCTGTTATCTGTACTGTCATACAACCAGACTCACATCTGAGAAGAGATGGCTTACACTAGGTAAAAGGGGCGGGGAGGGGAACTTTGCTTGTGAATATCTCATAAACCATAAAGGTTTGAGAGATAAGACTTATATCATTCTTCATGTTTTTTAATGCCTACAAAATAAAATAAAGTTAAAACGAAGTATTACTATCCCTTTAAAGAGTGGGGATTTAAAGTATAACTAATACCTCCCAATAATTTTTATTTTACAATGGCCAGAAAATCCTAATGGCCACTTTAAATGCATCCTTCTGCATTGCATGAAGAGATAATATATTGAACTGGTGTTGGTAACTATGTCCATGGAGGCAGACATGACCAAACCTGGGAAGTTCCTCCTGTGGGGCCCCCAGAGAGTGTTCATGGGCTGTGACCAGGCTGATTTGGAGAGTTCCCAGGTATGGACATGACTGTTGCTATCAGAACCACATGACCTCAAACCCTGTTCATTTTACATGCCAATATAAGGCTCATGCACTCTACCTGCTTCAGGTTGAAAAAATTACCAGCAACTGTCATGGCCGCCTCAGTGGATATGACATCCAGGACTGTTTGAAAATGTTATCTCTTGAACAAAGACAGAAGGATTTTATGGCCATAGTAAGATAAGTGGTAAGTTATTGGGAAGTGTTACTTCTCCTTTAACCCTTTGAGTGCCAGAGGGGTATACCACTCATTGCTTTACAATGCGTTGCACACCCCTGTGGCACTCAAAAAGTTAAGAATGCTTTGGGAGAAAAAATATTAATTAAGAGAAACCATTTGAGTAGCTAAGTTTTTGGGATCTTTACAGCAAAACTATTTTTTTCAGCAAAACATTTTTTTTCGGATGGATTGATGGTGGTTAATGGAATCCATTCACACGCTACGATGGTTACCAGTGCAGTACCTCATGGAACACTGATTGGTGGGGTCTATTCTGTTTAACCCCTTATATGCTAGAGACATCTCAAGTACATTGCAAAACAAAGTGCAGGACACGTCTGATGCATTCAATCGGTTAAAGTCTTCAAGGACAGATGGGCCTTTTGTGAAAGACAGAGTACGGTTGATGTACTTCCAAAAATAGGAGAAAATTTCAAACTGAATGATTTATAGAGGAAAAGTAAACAATCATATTAATTTCAAAGGGACTTTTAACCTCTTTTAACTCTTTGAGTGCCAGAGAGGTATGCAACGCATTGCTAAGGTTCTGAGCCAAACTTCTAAATTATTACAAGACCAAACTTATTTGCAGCTTTCAATTCCAAGGTAAACTCATTCTTTTTATATATATATTTTTTAAACCTTTGAGCTTAAACAGCAAAGAAAGAGAGAAAGAGCTTATTGATGGACTTTTTGCTACTGTGAAAAAGGCTGTCCTCTCTCAATGGATTCACCTTTCTCCCTCTTGCTATCAATGGCCACAGACAGACCATTCTTCTTATTTAAAGGGATAGTAATGTTTCATAATAAAAGCAGCTCTAATTAATCTTCATAGTATTTGGGCCTTGGAGAGTGTTATTACAATGCTGTCAGAGTTGTAGTTCAAGAGTAATTGAATGATAAAGTATCCCCCTCCCGCCCCTTCTACTGATGTAACATTGCTCAACCTGAGCAGCAGGGAGGTGCCCAGGTAGACTGCAGAGAGGGAAAATCTTCAATTAAGATAAGGGAAAAAGCTGAAAAACCTGTCAGGGGGGCAGGGATTCCGTTGTTCTCACAGTAAGAATTTTGACCCTTGATGTGAGCTGTTTGGTCTATGGACTGGATTCCACATCTGTGGGGTGGGGGCTTACACTAGGAAAAAGGGGCGGGAGGGGGAAACGTTATCATTCAATTACTCTTGAACTACAACACTCACAGTAATGAAATAACACTCTCTATGGCTCAAATACTATGAAGATTAATTGGAGCTGCTGTTTTTGTGAAACATTACCATCACTTTAAAACAGACTGGGAAAAGACTTCCTTGAGAAAGGAGGAAAGATCTCAATATTTATTTGCAAGTTTATGTGGGTTAGACAGTTCTGGCTAACAAGCTTACCTGATGCTAACATTCCACAGTGCTCTCCCTCATATCTGCCACTCCCTGCATGCCAGTACTAGCTCATTTGTATAAACTGACAATCATTCAGATACTGTCAAGCTGCATTCTCCTAATGAGGGGAGAATGATACATGTTTTTTCAGGAAAAGGGCAATGCTTTAAGATACATGGAATAGTCTCAATGGGATTGGTAATGGTTAAATAGTTGATGAATTTAAGAACTACTGAGATAGATAAATATAAGACTAGCCTCTGGATTAAAAAAATTGAGCTTTTTAAATTGATCTGGAAGAAACCAGACTAGATAGGTCAATTGGTTCTTATCTGCTGTAAAATTGTGTTTTAGATAAGGCAGAACTAGAAACATTTGTAGGAGAAGATAGGAGAGATTACAGTGTATGGTTAGGGGGCGAGCTGTATGTCATTATTATAAACAGGAGTTGTAGGCAGCAATTACAGGGGTAGATAGGGAGCAGGTTATGCTAGAGCAGTGGGGAGCTGGAGGAATCAGTTATGCTGCCTGTTTAGGGAGTAGTTCCAGTTGGTTGACTAACATATCAGTCAGATGTGATTATAGATTCAGGTTTAATAGGAAATTATAACCAATTTACATTGAAGTGAAATCTGCTTTCTGACATGTCTGTTTTCCTACAGGTTGTCCCTTTACCTTGATATTGCTGTATTTTTCAAAGGTGGTGAGGTTGATGTACTAAGAAGAAATAGGGCAAATTAACAGTACCATAGGGAGCAAATAAACATTCCCATACTCCAACATTTAAAATGATCTCCAAGGACAACGGTATCCAAGGGCAGGAGCTACAAGTAGTTATGGCAGGATCGAGGGACAGGAATCAAAAACCAGGGACAGCAGGATCCAGGGACAGAAAAATCAGGGACAACGGGATTCAGGGGCCAGGAGCCAGAATTAGGGGTGGCCGGATCCAGGGACAGGACCTAAAACCAGGGACAGCAGGATCCAGGGACAGGGAGCAAAAACCAGGGACTGCAAGAACCAAGGACAGGGAGCAAAAACCAGTGACAGCAGAATCGAGGGACTGGTAGTAAAAACAAGAGACCACAGGATCCAGAGACAGGGAGCCAAAATAAGGGACAGCAGGATCCAGGAACAGGGAGCCAAAACCAGGAACAGCAGGAGCCAGGGACAGGGAGCCAAAGCCAGAGACAGCAGGATCCAGGGACAGGGAGCCAAAACCAGGGACAGCAGGAGACAGGGACAGGGAGAAAAAAACCAGGGACAGCAGGAGCCAGGGACAGGGAGCCAAAACCAGGGACAGCAGGAGACAGGGACAGGGAGCCAAAACCAGGGACAGCAGGATCCAGGGACAGGGAGCAAAAACCAGGGACAGCAGAATCCAGGGACAGGGAGAAAAAACAAGAGACCACAGGATCCAGAGACAGGGAACCAAAATAAGGGACAGCAGGATCGAGAGACAGGGAGCAAAAACCAGGGAAAGCAGGAGCCAGGGACAGGGAGCCAAAACCAGGGACAGCAGGATCCAGGGACAGGGAGCCAAAACCAGGGAAAGCAGGAACCAGGAACAGGGAGCCAAAACCAGGGACAGAAGGATCCAGGGACAGGGAGCCAAAACCAGGGACAGCAGGATCCAGGGACAGGGAGCCAAAATCAGAGACAGCAGGATCCAGGAAAAGGGAGCCAAAACCAGGGACAGCAGGAGCCATGGACAGGGAGAAAAAACAAGAGACCACAGGATCCTGGAACAGGGAGCCAAAACCAGGGACAGCAGGAGACAGGGACAGGGAGAAAAAAACAAGAGACCACAGGATCCAGAGACAGGGAGCCAAAATAAGGGACAGCAGGATCCAGGGACAGGGAGCAAAAACCAGGGACAGCAGAATCCAGGACAGGGAGCAAAAACCAGGGACAACAGGATACATGGACAGGGAGCCAAAACCAGGAACAGCAGGATCCAGGGACAGGGAGCCAAAACCAGAGACAGCAGAATCCAGGGACAGGGAGCCAAAACCAGGGACAGGGAGCCAAAGCCAGGAACAGCAGGAGCCAGACACAGAGATCCAAAACAAGGGACAGCAGGATATAGGGACAGGGAGCCAAAGCCAGGAACAGCAGGATCCAGCGACAGGGAGCCAAAGCCAGGGACAGCAGAATCCAGGGACAGGGAGCAAAAAACAGGGACAGCAGAATCCAGGGACAGGGAGCAAAAAACATGAACAGCAGGAGCCAGAGACAGGGAGCAAAAACCAGGGACAGCAGGATCCAGGGACAGGGAGCCAAAACCAGGGACAGCAGGAGACAGGGACAGGGAGCCAAAACCAGGGACAGCAGGAGCCAGGGACAGGGAGACAAAACCAGGGACTGCAGGATCCAGGATAGGGAGCAAAAAACAGGGACAGCAGAATCCAGGGACAGGGAGCAGAAAACATGAACAGCAGGATCCAGGGACAGGGAGCAAAAACCAGGGACAGCAGGAGCCAGAGACAGGGAGCCAAAACCAGGGACAGCAGGAGCCAGCGACAGGGAGCCAAAACCAGGGACAGCATGAGACAGGGAGCCAAAGCCAGGAACAGCAGGATCCAGTGACAGGGAGCCAAAACCAGGGACAGCAGAATCCAGGGACAGGGAGCAAAAAACAGGGACAGCAGAATCCAGGGACAGGGAGCAAAAAACATGAACAGCAGGATCCAGGGTCAGGGAGCAAAAACCAGGGACAGCAGGAGCCAGAGACAGGGAGCCAAAACCAGGGACAGCAGGAGACAGGGACAGGGAGCCAAAACCAGGGACAGCAGGAGACAGGGACAGGGAGCCAAAACCAGGGGCAGCAGGAGCCAGGGACAGGGAGCCAAAACCAGGGACAGCAGAATCCAGGGACAGGGAGCAAAAAACATGAACAGCAGGATCCAGGGACAGGGAGCAAAAACCAGGGACAGCAGGAGACAGGGACAGGGAGCCAAAACCAGGGACAGCAGGAGACAGGGACAGGGAGCCAAAACCAGGGACAGGGAGCCAAAACCAGGGACTGCAGGATCCAGGACAGGGAGCAAAAACCAGGGACAGCGGGATCCAGAGACAAGGAGCCAAAACAAAGGACAGCGGGATCCAGGGACAGGGAGCCAAGATCAGGGAGCCATTACAAGGGACAGCAGGATCCAGGGAATGGCACAATAACTAAGGAAGGCAGGATTTAGGGACAGGAGCTAAAACCAGGGACAGCAGGATCCAGGGAAAGAGAGCAAAAACCAGAGACCTCTGTTATTTAAAGGGTTAAAGTGCAATTTAATCAAGGAAATGTTAGAATTTGTATTTATTTACTAGCATGTGTGTGGCACGGCTTCGCCTGTGCAGTGAGCTCTGTTTTTTTGTTTTTGTTTTACCCTTTGAGTGCCATATTAGTATCCAATGCATTGTGTTGGATACCTCTGTGGCACTGAAAGAGTTAAATTGTATTAAAAGTAAGACCTCATGGTGGGGCATCAAGACCCCTCCTGATGCCCTATAGCTACTGATCTCATGGCCGATTCGGATGGGAGAACAAACAGAGGCGAAACAGGGGGAGCAACAGAGCCCTTCTGCTTCCATCCTACCCACAGCACCCAGGTAGGAGTGGTCAGAATCAGGAAACCCTCTCATGTCACTGCCTCCTCCTCAACCAATCAGCATTTTCTAGCCAGGCAACCACTTCCCCTGACAGAGAACCAGATTAACTTAGATTTATATATATAGACTATGGAACACTTGGGTTGCACTAGAATGGCACGCGTTTCCTTGGCACATCTTCTTCAGCTGCCAACAGACTTAAATACAGACAAGCAACAAAGTTTTGGTGGATGGAAAACAAACCTGACAAAGCAGAGTCACACTTCTGAGCCCCTTGTAACCTTGCTGGAGCTTTGTAGTGGAGAGAAGACTGTTGCTCCTCTTGTTCATAGCACAGATATTATGTGATCTACATAAAAATGCAAAGGGCCTCCTTAGAGTGATAGAGAGACTCCTGCACCCGACATGCTGAGTCGATATCCACTCCGGGCTCAATTTAAGCCCAAGATCAGTGGTGAATATTAATGAACTTGGGCATCCTGCCAGGCACAAAAACCTTCCTCTCCTGAACATTATGGATATCTTGCAGCGTTTATAACCAACTGTGCACAAAACATGCTGTGGAAAATTCTGCATATTTCTCAGCAAACAAAGCCTTGCTAAATATCTGATTATACTGCTGTTTGCAATGATAATGTAACACTTATAAGCCACCAAACATAGCCAGTACATTACACATCCTGATGAAAGCAGGAAGAACACAGCATTTGTAAAGGACACACTCAAGAAGTCAGCAAGCTTCAACTCCCAGATTAATCTCATTGTAACACAAGAGTTGCCTATTCCTGATTACAGTCTAGTACTGTATTTATATATATTACCTGCATATAACTTCTTCATTTTTAATTTGGGCATGCTTGTTAAAACATGCATCTGGATTTCGATTGGAATTGGCTCTTGGCTTTTAGTATCTATTGGCTTAAGATATCTCCCTTCCCCTCCTCCCATAGGAGCCTAGTTTAATTGTTTTCAGGATAAAATAAATTGCAGTGAAGTGTAAACATAGCACTTGCCTACAGCGGGGTACACGTTGGCCTGGTGACAAGCTAAGCGTACTATGGTCATAACTTAAAGCAGATACATACAGGTAAAATATATGTAAATACGGTACTAGACAGAGATTACACTCAGTGCTTTTCTGTGGATGTACACTATTGTATTGGTTACCCTGCACCTATTTAACCCATTGAATGTCAGAGAGGTATCCAACGTGTTGTATACCTCTCTGGCACTCAAAGGGTTAAAGGTATATATATATCTATATCTATCTATATATATGGATCTGCCTATGCATGCACCTATTCATGGCACCAATCCTCTAATGCCAGTGGCTGCATAAGGGGGTGTGTACTACAATGCATTAGGGCTGTAGTGCATATTTGCATACAGTCTCCACCATCATTAGGACTTTAACTCTTTAAGTGGCAGAGAGGTATCCAAAGCAATGCAATCCGTTGAGTACCTCTCTGACATGTTTAAGGTTTAATGCCAGCAAGCCCCGAATGCCAGCACCATAGGACACACAGGGAAATGACATACACTCATGCCATAACGAACAAGACGTAAAGGAAAGGCACTCTTCAAAGCACCCACAGACAGCCACATGTCCCAGACTGTCTCCAATACACTGTCTAGCAATGCACTGAAGATGTCTCTAGTATACAAGGGTTTAAAGTTAAGCTAATTCCATGAGCGTCTGCAGAAATGCGTTGGATGCCTAGCTAATAGTTATGGGGTTAAAAGTTCAATTTAACTCAATGGGAATGTTTATCTGTCCCCTATGATGCACTTGGTTTGCCCCAGAATGCTCTAGTTTGTTTTGATACATAAGAGCTATAAGTTCATACATTTGGAGTTTCATGTGCAGTATTACATTATACTGTATGTTTTCCTGTAAGAGGAATTTATATTTAGGATAAGTCTACATTACGTTCTCTGACAGACACTCATGGACACCTACTGACAGAGGCTTGCTCTTTGGCATATAGAGACAGATGTACTAAGATGAACTGGGACAACTGTAAATCAAACACACCATAAGGAACTAATCAAATTTCCAATAATTTCAAGGAACACTATCACCTAAAAAAATAAGTTTTATCGATCTGTTCCTCTAAGGTAACAAATCTAGGAGAGGGTATTAAGGTGGAACAAATATAAAGGATGTGTGCTTTTGTGATAAAGAATTGGGTTTATCGCATTGAGTGCAATGTGTTGGATACTCCTCTGGAACTCAAAGGGACCCTATCACCTATCATATCACCTTTTGTTCTTCTACACGCAATTTCCCTTTGTTCCACCTTAATTCCTTCTGAGAACAGTTAACTCAGTGGAACTGATCAATAGAACCTGTAATCTGTAGTCCTGAAACACAGAACTTGCAATCTTTGGGGGACAGACTTGCATTCTCTAGACACTGAACGCAGACCATAAAATCATTAAAGGAGTTAAAGGCTTCAAGCCATAAAGGCCATTCCATATAATTAGCAATGCAAAGAGGAACACGCAATCACAGCTTGCAATTTAAATTGAAACTAACCCAAAATGCTTCCACAGACTACAAAGCTTCAGGCCAATGAGCAATTATTCAAGATTCACAAGTTGGTTAGTCAGCGTTTCTGACCACAACCACTATTGACTTGAATGGTGCATGTATACTTCATACCTCAATGGATCACCCCCGTGGGAGTTAGAAGTATATTGACTGTTTTTAGTCCTAACGGTCCATTAATAATCATGTTAACAAACATGACTGATCCATGAGAGTTTTGGGTCAAATTGATGGGTTTTCCCATTACATCCATCAAGCTGGCATAAAGGGAGTTATAAGTGAAATGGCCTGATAACCCATTACTGACATAGTGGAATGGTCCTAGTGGAAGCAGTGACTGTATTCAGTTACAGACCTCAATATATGAGTCAAAAGTTAAAGGTTTAAGTCATCCACTGCCACTTGAATTCCAAGCTCATGTCTCACTAGCATTGTACAAAGTTCTACCAAATGGTATCCTTTTGAAATGGCCCCCACTATTGGGCAACAAAGAAAACACTGCATTAAACATGTCCCCGCAATGAAAAGGGCGATATCAGAATCTCGCCTGCATCAAAAGGGTGAGATTCTGATATTGCGGGCTTAAAGCATTGCACATTTTAATAGTTAACATTGAAAATTATAACCTACATGCTGCACACTTTGCTCTGCTCCGTGCATTTCATCTTGCAGATCTTATACACAGTGAATGTAGGAATCACACATCCAACCACTGCTTGTGCTTACACCCATGTATCCTAACCCTCTGAGCACAATAGTGGTTCCAGAGAAAGCAATGAGCAATTTTCTTTGTCATCCAATAGTGGCCGACGTTTGATATCTTCTTTCATATCACAGCATGTTGTATTTTAACTTTATTATTCTTTAGATCTTTGTTGTTGTTTTTTTTGTTAAATTACTGATATAAACTTTGTGGGATTATGTAGACAGAAAAAAAAGAAAAAAGAAAAATCTGGAGCAAACCAATTGTACCATAGGGGGAGGATAAAACCCTCCACTGATCTGAAAGAATTTTTAATCCATTGAATGCTAAAGACATTTCTATGCAATGTTATGCAGCTCAGTGGATTCCTATCTAGCATTCCCATTTCCCATTTAATTCCATGGGAATGTGGAGAATTCATATGTTATTTTGGACTCTGATGATACACTTTTCAAGATGTGAAACACATTAGTTGGGGCTATGTGCACTGCAGTGTTCTGTCATGCAATACATGGGGGTTATGCACTAAGGAGTGACAAATCAGTGATAAAGCGGAGATGATTTCTCCAGTGATATCACTTCTCCACTTCCTATGTTATTCTGTAGACTAAAAGATATCCAAAGTTGAAGAAATATTAGTGCATAGGCTCCATAGAATAACATAGGAATTGGACATGTGACATCACTGGAGAAGTCATCTCCGCTTTATCACATCTTATCACATAACCCCCATCCTATATAAGATTTATACCTAAGCGGGAGTGCAGTTCACTCTCTACATCAGTGATTCTCCGCTCCAGTCTTTCACACATACTGATACATGAGGTTTTAAGGATCTCCCTAATTAACCCTTTGAGCGCCAGAGGGGTACACAACTCATTGCAAAGCAATGCGTTGCATATCTTTCTGGCACTCAAAGGGTTAAAGTCATAGTAATGTCCCAGAAAAAATGTTCCCAGTTTTGTAGAGGATAAAATAATAAACTATGTGCTACAGATCCTATCTCTCAAACCGCTATGGTATGAGAGATATTCACATTCAAAGTTCCCCCCTCCCTCCCCTTCTGCTGATGTCAGCTGTAAAGATGACAGAAGGAGATTCAAGTCGGCCAACTCAAGGAGGCTCTTCAGCAGAACGAAATCGCTTTATTTAAAAATAATTACTTCACTGGAATGGTCTACAAAGTGTGCTTGCAAACCAGGCCCTATTTGTAGACCTTCCTATTTAAGTAATTCTTTTGAAATAACGCAATTTCGGCTCTCCT
Organism: Rhinophrynus dorsalis; assembly: GCA_037306005.1. NCBI lineage: Eukaryota > Metazoa > Chordata > Amphibia > Anura > Rhinophrynidae > Rhinophrynus > Rhinophrynus dorsalis. The sequence continues at coordinate 119,964,907 of CM074722.1, forward strand.
GCAGAGCCGCCAGCTGGTCCCTGGACTGGGATCTCCTGCTGTCAGCACAGCGTTGCATACCTCCCAACATTTCAAATTGCCAAAGAGGGACATGTGTTTTAAGGGGTGTTGCTGTGGGTGTGGCTGGTGGGCGGGGCATTGCCAATAACTTACAGGTTATTTCATGACCTATTGATACCTCCTTGTGTAACCTAATAAATGACTTTTAACAAGACCAAAGGTTTTCTATATACACAGACTAATTTATAAATCCATGTAATGAAGATTAATTGAGTGTTATTGCTGTGGAGCAATGTGATACACTTATATACACACCACACAGTCTGATCTCCTAATAAGAGGGACATCAGGGTGATACACTCCTATACACACCACACAGTCTGATCTCCTAAACACAGGGACACCAGGGTGATACACTTATATACACACCACACAGTCTGATCTCCTAAACACAGGGACACCAGGGTGATACACTTATATACACACCACACAGTCTGATCTCCTAAACACAGGGACACCAGGGTGATACACTTATATACACACCACACAGTCTGATCTCCTAAACACAGGGACATCAGGGTGATACACTTATACACACACCACACAGTCTGATCTCCTAAACACAGGGACATCAGGGTGATACACTTCTATACACACACCACACAGTCTGATCTCCTAAACACAGGGACATCAGGGTGATACACTTATATACACACCACACAGTCTGATCTCCTAAACACAGGGACACCAGGGTGATACACTTATATACACACCACACAGTCTGATCTCCTAAACACAGGGACACCAGGGTGATACACTTCTATACACACCACACAGTCTGATCTCCTAAACACAGGGACATCAGGGTGATACACTTCTATACACACCACACAGTCTGATTTCCTAAACACGGGGACACCAGGGTGATACACTTCTATACACACCACACAGTCTGATTTCCTAAAAAGAGGGACATCAGGATGGGAAAGAGGTACAGAGGGATTTGGGTCTAAAAAGGGACTGTCCCTCCTAAAGAGGGACATTTGGGAGGTATGCATTGACATCAGGAGAAGGGGAGGGAGGAGGGTACTTTCAATGCAAATATCTCTCATACCATAGCGGTTTGAGAGATAGGATTTGTGGCACATAGTTTATTATTTTAACCTCTACAAAACTAGAAGATTTTTTATGGGACATTAGTGCCCCTTTAAGCACCCTAATTAATTACAGATCAGGAAATCAAAGCACAGTGCTAGATTAACATAGGGGCTGGGCAGTTTGGTCTTGGGGGACATATCTTGGCTTTGTCCCCCACTCCTGAAAAATGTCTACTGACACACAAAAGCAAGTAGGGATATAATGAAAATGTGAATTGTTGGTGTGATGACTAACTCTGCGAATACCTGATCTAGATCATCTTGCATTCTTATTTGCCCCCTGTGATATAACCAGTTTGCCTTAGAATTGCTAACCTTTTGTGTTTTTTGTAAAGCCCTAAGGGTCTTATTCATCTAGATAGAGGCGCATTTCTAGAGAAAATCAACAGAGCCATAGGATAAAATTAGAATTAGGTCAATTAACATATTTAAAGTGGAATTTTAACCCCTTTGTAATGTGTTGGATACCTCGCTAGTATTCTATGACTTAAAAGCATTATTTAAATCAAATGGCAATTTCATTTCTCCCCTATAATGCATTGGTTTGTGCCAGTATTGCGCCTTTTTTAGCCCCTTAAGGACTACGTGACATACTGTGACTGTCACGGTCCTTAAATACTGAAGGACCAATGACGGTCATAGTACATCACATACTTTTTACTTACAGCGCTCCACCAGGAACACTGTAAGTAAAAACGGGGACTAAAATTGACCGCTCCAAGACTGGAGAGATCTCTTTCAGGTCACATGTACCAGCACGTCGACAAAGATCAAAGCGGTCCTTATGGGATGGAAAAGTACCAGGACCGCTGGTTCTTAAGGGGTTAGTCTGATGAATAAGGTCCACTTCTAAGCACATTTACCATTAACGAAGCACTGAACTGTTTAATTTGATGAAAAATATATGATATACGATTTTCTTTCTGAATAAAGCAAGGTTGCTTCCAGTGATGGGAGAAATTTCATTCAAACATTACCATAGCTCAAACGTATTATTATTTTTTTTACATTAAACTACAGTTTTTACCAAAGATTCTCGCATTTAGGTTCTTACTCATACCATTGTCTTCTCTGGTGTGTAATTTGCTGTGTATGATGCAATGTCACTTCATATGAAAAGAACCTTTATACCAAGAAATGGTCCATCAACTGTGTTTGGACTGTACTCCATTGCTATGTTTGACAGATGTTTACTTTCCTCTGATGTCATTGTTGCCTGCAAAATATTCTGTATACTTTATATTGTATTTTATACTTCAAAATTTAATAAAAAGTTTTGAAAAAAAAAAAAAAAAACTACAGTTTTTATTGGTGTCTTCAGGTAGTGATGATCCTTGCATTTACATTGGAAAGTCATAGTCTGACTTACGTTCTCCCACAGGGTGGATTATAAAAACAAAAATTAAACTTTTGCCACTAGTCAGCATTGTTACTAGAAGTTTAATTTTAAAACATGCAAGTTTGAGCTACACTAATTATTATTATTCAGAAGTAATTATAACAATAATAACATTTGAATAAGGAATTCCTCCATACCATTGTTTTAGTCATAAGGAAATTCCTTTAATGTATAATTTCTCTCTCTCTCTCTCTCTCTCTGTGTGTATATATATATATATATATATATATATATATATATAATATATATATATATATATATATATATACACACACATATATATATATATATATATATATATATATATATATATATATATATATATATATACTAGCAATGTGGGAAGGCGCTGCCTGTCAGGATTTATAGGGAATTAATGCACACACATGGATGCAAGACAAACACACACAGAGACACACACGCAAATGCACACGCATGCACTGAGATGCATAAAGAGCGACACAGTCATACACACATACATGCAATGCACAACATGCAGACACACAGAGTGTGATACAGACATGCAACACACACAGTGAGGAACACACAGGCACACACAGAGAGACACACACACACACAGAAGTGACTCATAAGGGGGTGACTTATGTGTCATTGTAATGAGTTTGTGTTTGTACATGTTTGTACTTATGCCTCCACTGTGGCATTCATTCATGTAGCTGAAATGCATGTGGTAATTGTACATACTATGGTGGAAGGTAGATCATGTTAGCTCCCGGGGTGTGAGTGAGTGTGAGTGAGTATGTGTGAGTGAGTGGCATTCATTCATGTAGTTGAAATGCATGTGGTAATTGCACATACTATGGTAGAAGGTGGATCGTCCTGGCTCCTGGGGTGTGAGTGAGTGTGAGTGATACTATGGTGGAAGGTGGATCGTGCTGGCTTCCGGGGTGTGAGTGAGTGTGTGTGAGTGAGTGGCATTCATTCATGTAGTTGAAATGCATGTGGTAATTGCACATCCTATGGTAGATGGTGGATCGTGCTGGCTACCGGGGTGCGAGTGAGTGTGACTATGGTGGAAGGTGGATCGTGCTGGCTCCCGGGGTGTGAGTGAGTGTCTGTGAGTGCGAGAGTGAGTGATTGCATGTGAGTGTGTGTGATTGAGTAAGAGTGTGTGAGTGAGTGTGAGAGTGTGTGAGTGAGAGGGTTTATGAAAGTGAGTGAGACAGAGTGAGTGAGAGAGTGTGAGTGATAGAGTGAGAGTGTGTGTGATTGAGTGAGAGTGTGTGTGAGAGTGTGAGTAAGAGTGTGTGAGAGTGTGAATGAGAGAATGTGAATGGAAGAGTGTGAGTGTTTGAGTGTGTGTTATTGAGTGTGTGTGATTGAGTGTGAGTGAATGTGTGAGAGTGTGAGTGTGAGAATTATTGTGAGTGTGTATGACTGAGTGTGTGTGAGAGTGTGAGTGTGTGTCATTGTGATTGAGTGTGAGTGTGTGCGTGTTTGTCTGATGTGTTTGTGTCTGTGCTGTAGGAGCGAGTGGCAGACATTTTGTTTTTTCAGTTACTTGGATAGTGGTGGGCGGGCTGGATAATGGTGGCAGGCCAACTCCCTGCATGATTTAAATCACTCCCCCATTGAATCACCCAACGGGAGCAGTAACTCCTCCTTACTTAACCCTTTGAGTGCCAGAGGGGTACAAAGCAAAGCAATGCGTTTATGGTAACGTAGCAATATAACACATGGTGGCTCTTCAGTTGAGGCAGCGTAGCAATATGCTGAGGGAACAAATAGATAGTGGTGTTTGAGGCTTGCCCTCTGTAACATACAGTAAGGAGAAAGGGCGGGAATCAGGAAGCAGAGGAGTGACAGTTGAAAACAGACAGTTATTGAGGTTGACTGAAGAGATGAAAGAGTTAAATAAAAGAGTTGCTATTAAGTTTATCCCTGAGTTTGTATTTTATGGAAACATTACACCCTCGTACTGAAACAGAGTGTATGGAGGGTTACAATTATTTGTGGGAGGTGAAACAGTGTGTTTGTGTCATGATCCTGAGTGAGAGTGTGAGTGGACCAGGAGAAGTTATTGATATCCCCTACTTCAGGAGGGAGTGACAGCAAATTTTTTTTTGTCAGTTGGATAGTGGTGGGTGGGCTGGAGGGGGCGGGTCAACTCCCTGTATGATAAACATGCCACCATTGAATCACCCAATGAGAGCAGTAAAGTCCCCATTGAATCACCCAATAGGAGTTGTGTCTCCTAATGAGACAAAAATTATGTAATGAGGCATTCTGTTCAATGTGTGTTTGTTTTCTGAGGAGACATAAATTATGTTTGTGTGAGGTACCCTAAATTATGCAATGAGGCTTATTCTTTTATATATATATATATATATATATATATATATATATATATATATATATATATACACTAGAGAGCCAGTTACGCGGGCCACAGCGCATGACTGCCCGTGCCGCGGCTGTTACAGAGCTAGATGCTCCTTCGGCCGCGGGGCAGGCAGTCTCTACTGCGCATGACTGCAGAACGCGCAGCAGTCTCTACTGCGCATGACTGCGGTGTTAAACATGTTTTAGCAAATTATTATATAATATATATATATATATACACACATGTATATACACACACATGTATATACACACACACAGCAGATTGGATACTGATCCAGGGAAATATCTGTCAGTTGGAATCAGGAAGGAATTTTTTTTCACCCACTGGGGGGGATCAGATGGAAATGGCTTCAATGTTTTTTTTTTTTTTTTACTTTCCTCTGGATCAACAAGAGTGATTTGGCATGGTCTGAACATGATGTACATATGCCTTGTTTCAGCTTCATCAATTATGTTACTACAAGCACATTATAACAGTCTACACCACTTTGATGTACCAGTTGGGAGGCTTGCCTATACAGCACTTCTCGGGTTGGTCAGTTATTCTGCTGATCAGTGGTTCTTCATCTGATCTTTCCAAAGCACCCTTAGCACAGAGTCTGACATTTTCAGAGTACTCATATCATTTGATTGGTTATAAATAAAGGGCATAATGAATGGTACAAATACATAAATATAGTAATTCTTAGGTTTTACAATCATATTGTCAAAAACAGGCATATTGTGCATACCAATTTCTCTAAATATACATTTGATGCTCAACATTCAAAGTCAAAGTCTTCAAAGAAAAATAGTGGAGTTCTGATGTGGTGCCCACGGCACACCAAAGCGCCACTGTGCCGTAGTTGAAAACAACTGCCCTGGACTATGGAACACCATAAATCACTTATGTCATGTCCTTCTTCCACTATAGATTGTAAGCTCTTGGGAAGAAGACTCTCATTCCTTTCTGTATCATATCTTTTCTGGATTGTTTAACCCTTTGAGTACCACAGAGGTATCCAACGTATTGTGTTGCAATGTGTTGGGTAGCTCTGTGGCATTCAAAGGGTTAAAGTGCTTGCAGATCTGTTTCCTTTTGAACAGTGCCCAGGAGCATTTTGGGGCTTTACAGAAAAAGAATAATAACAATAATAATATAAATTAAGTTCTGCTGAGATGTTGCTTCCGGTCCAATCTGGGCTTAGAATGCCGGCACTGGTATATACACAGCCCTGCTGCTTTGGGATCAATGTCTGTGTAATGTAAGAGGCAAGGATATTTTCTACAGAATTACAGTCATTTAAATTGGAAGCTATGACGATGTGCAGATTGAAGTCGCCCACGGGTAACAGCCGTTATCATGCAGCAATCTGCACAAAGCGGAGGTCTGTAAGCACTGATTCCTGACTGCTATGTTAGGCAACAACTAGTACTACCCAGCTCTCCTTTTACACTTGAATCTATTCACTATAGCTGAAAACCATACAAAATGGGAATAGATCTTAAAGGGCTAGTAATGTCAAAAAAATGTTTTTTTGCATTTAGAAGAGCTTAAAATGCTGAGCTAAATGAATAAAAACTTATCTCTCAAACCGCTATGGTTTAAGAGATACAGGCGTTTAAAGTTTGATGTCTCCTAAAGACATCTGTAAAGCTGTCGGCAGGAGATCCATGTCGGTCGATATGGAGGCACTTGAGCAGAGCCACAACCGCGTTATTGACAACTAATCCCTTAATTGGAATGGTCTAAAACGTGTGCTTGAAAACCAGGCACACATTTTAGACCATTCCAGTGAAGGGATTCGTTGTCAATAACGCAATGGTGGCTCTGTTGCAGAGCCTCCATGTCAACCGACACAGATCTCCTGCTGACAGCTTTACAGCTTTAAATGCTTGTATCTCTCAAACCATAGCTGGTGGAGAGATACGTTTTTTTGCATGTAGCTCAGCTTTTTAAGCTCTTCTAAATGCAAAAAAACAACTTTTTTTTTTACATTACTAACCCTTTAAAGGCCCTTTAAAGGCCAGTGTGTCCTACTCAATATATATATCTTGCTTCACACAGCAGTGGGAACCTTGGACCATATTTATAAAAGCAGGAGTTATTTTGGAGTAGACAAACTGTGCCGTAGGGGACATAATAACATTTGCTAAATTCCCATGTACTTGAATAGAGCTTTTTAACCCCTTGAATATCAGAGAGTACTCCAATACAATACTTAGCAAATTTATTGGATACCTTTCTAGGATTCAAGGGGTTAAAACCCAGTTTAATTTAGCAGAACTTTGTATTCTCCCTATGGTTCAGTTAGTTCATTCCAGAATAACTCCAGTTTGCCTTTATAAATTTGGGCCCTTATCCCTGACACTCTTAAAGTGATAGTAATGTATCACAAAAACAGCAGCCCCAATTAATCGTCATAGTATTTGAGCCGTAGAGAGTGTTATTTCATTACTATGAGCATTGTAGTTCAAGAGTAATTGAATGATAAAGTTTCCCCCTCACGCCCCTTTTACCTAGTGTAAGCCCCCACGCCTCAGATGTGGAACTCAGTCCATAGACCAGACAGCTCACATCAAGCGTCAATATTCTTACTGTGAGAACAATGAAAACCCTGACCCCCTTGACAGGTTTTTCAGCTTTTTCCCTTATCTTAATTGAAGACTGTACCTCTCTGCAATCTACCTGGACACTCCCTGCTACTCTGAGCTAAGCAGTGTTACATCAGTAGAAAGGGCGGGAGGGGAATACTTTATCATTAAATTACTTTTGAACTACAACTCTGACAGAATTGAAATAACACTCTCCAAGGCCCAAATATTATGAAGATTAATTAGAGCTGCTTTTATTATGAAACATTACTATCCCTTTAAGCTGCCTCACATGTATTGTCACCCTTCTCTGAACATCTCAGAGTCTAGTACATTTAGCTGACCTCCTACTCACCCTGCCCATTTCTTTCTCTAAACCTCGCACTAACGACACAAACATCCATTGAATGGAATTCATATGGTACAAGCTTAGAGGGTTGCGTGGTATTTCAGCAGGTGATGTCACCTGAGGATGGGCAATTGAGAATAAGGAGGACTCCCCCTGTTGCCATAGCAACACAGGAAGCTTACACAACTGTGGCCCATATTTATAAAATCTGGAGTTATTCTGGAGCAAACCAACTGCACCACTTGGGCATTTAATCCCTTGAATGATAAGAGTCTTACCTGTTAAATCCTTTTCTCTTAGCCCATACAGGTTACTGGTAACTTTGGGTAGGCGATCCGCCCATTTAATTGTAGGCAGGAACAATTCTAGAATTGCATGCAGGGGGTGGAGCCTACCTTCCCTCCTTGGCTACAGCTAGCCAACCAGCTCCAGAAAGATTTGAGACACTATTGACTAGATAGTGGAATGGAAAGAAGACTCCTGTGAGAATGACCCCGAAGGACCCCCACGGTCTGCCATAGGAGAGCCAAGCGTGGTCCCTTGACAGGGTGGGAGACCAGTAAGCTGTATGGACTAAGAGAAAAGGATTTAACAGGTAAGACTAAAATCCCCTTTTTTCTGTCGTCCAATACAGGTTACTGGTAACTCTGAGATGTCCAACCATTGAGTTTCCCAGAGGCGGGAAATAAGGCAAGGACCAGACGCAAGGCCCCCAAAGTCACCAGAGCAGATATGAACCATCAGATCAGAGATAGCCCAACAAAACAATGAAGTTTCAACTGACACTGAACAGGGGAAACAACACCCCAAACTGTTACATAGCATACTGAACTAGAGCCAACACGGCTCAAGAGTGAAGGAAGCACAAAGAACTGAAGAAGATCCTAGACAGGCAAGCCTCCAGGATCTTCCTCCCAAAGCTGACGTCAGCTGATGCCAGCACGTCAACACAGTAGTGCTAAGTAAAGGTGTGCAAAGATGACTGAATGGCAGCCTTGCACAACTGATCAGCAGAGGCCTGATTCTTGTAAGCCCAAGAAGCCCCAATAGATCTTGTAGAATGAGCCTTGACCCGAAAGGGGACAGGCTTCTTCCTCAGCTCGTAAGCCTTAGGAATAGTGGACTTGATCCAAGGAGCAATAGTCAATTTGGATGCAGGTCTTCCTGCCCTGGGACCCTCAGGAATGACGAACAGCACGTCCGATTGCCTGATAGACTCAGTGCAATGTACATAAAACTTGAGACAACGCACCACATCCAACAAGTGGAGATCACTCTCCTTGTCAGAGGTGGGGTCAGGGCAGAAATAAGGCACCACAATCTCCTGATTGATGTGGGACTCCGAAAACACCTTCGGAAGAAACTCCTGAGAAGTGTGAAGCACCACCCTGTCCTTGTGAAACACCAAAAAAGATGGTTTATAGGACAGAGCATGTAACTCCGCGACACAGCGAATGGACACGATCGCCAGGAGAAATACCATTTTCCACATCAACAGGCATAGAGGAATAGTAGCCAAGGACTCAAATGAAGTGTGCTGAAGAACGCCCACAACCAAGTTAAGAGCCCACAGAGGAGTGGGATTCTTGAAGGCAGGACGAGTATGAGCAACACCCTGTAAGAAAACCTTGACATCAGGAAGGATGGCAATGCGTCTCTGTAAGAAAACAGAGAGAGCAGAAGTCTGAACCTTAAGGGAACTCAAACTGAGGCCCTTATCCACACTGTCCTGCAAAAAGGCCAGGACCATAGGCAGATCAAATTCCTAACACAGGTCCTTGTCAGCACACCAAGATAGAAAGGTCGACCAGACATGATGGTAGATCTTGGAAGAAACAGGTTTGCGGGCACTGAGCATAGTAGCCACCACCCCAGAAGAAAAACCTTCAATATTGAATATATTCAATATTGAGGATTCAAAAGGTAGCCGATAAACATCCTCCTTCCACAAGTAACCCTGTAGAAGAAGATCCAGACGGCAAGGAAGCCGGATTGGCTCCGCCACTGACAGATCCAGCAACTCTGGAAACCAAGCTTGGTGAGGCCAGTATGGAGCAATCAGAAAGACTGGACAGTGTTCCAGTCGCAATTTCCGTAACACCCTGTGCAACATTGGGAGGGGAGGAAAGATATAGGCCAGAGGAAACAACCAAGGAATGGACATTGCATCCACCTCCAGAGCTAGAGAGTCCCCCCACCTAGAGCAGAACCTCGGAACCTTCCTGTTGTGTTTTGTCGCCATCAGGTCGATGTAAGGAAGACCCCACTTCTGAACAATGAGGGCGAACACCTCTGAGTGCAGTTCCCACTCTCCGCTGTCAATTGTGTGTCGACTGAGGAAATCCGCCATGAAGTTGTCTACGCCAGGAATGTGCACTGCGGATATGGCAGGAACGTGTTCTTCTGCCCAGGACAAAATAGCCTTGACCTCTAACCAAGTGGCAAGACTTCTTGTTCCACCCTGCTTGTTGATGTAAGCCACGGTCGTGGAGTTGTCGGACTGTACCCGGACTGAAGAGTCTTCCGGTTGAGATGTCCAATGACACAGGGCATGAAATATCGCCCGAAGCTTCAACACATTGATGGGAAGGAGAGATTCCACCGGAGACCACCAACCCTGAGCACTCAGGTGACCCAGGACCGCTCCCCACACATTGCTGGGAAGGAGAGATTCCACTGGAGACCACCACCCCTGAGCACTCAGGCAACCCAGGACCGCTCCCCAGCCGGAGAGGCTGGCATCCGTCATCACCATGGTCCAGAAGGATGCCAGGAAGGACTTGCCTTTCAGCAGATTGGAGAGGTCAAGCCACCACACAAACTCAGTTCCACATGAAGAGGGAGGGACAATGACATCTTCAGAAGGTCCGGCTGTCCCCTGCACACCTGGATCACAAACCTCTGGAATTCCCTGGTGTGTGCCATGGCACATGGGACCGCTTCTATGGTGGAGATAAATTTCCCCACTAGAGAGGACAACTTCTTGGCTGGAACTGGATCTTGAGACAGAACAGCAGAAACCCTGTGGGAAATCTGGTGAGCTACCTCATCCGTGAGAAACACCATGCTCTTCTGAGTGTCGAACAGAAGGCCGAGGAAGACCAGATGTTGGGATGGGACAAGATCCGACTTGTCCATATTGATGATCCACCCCTGATGTGTGAAAGCGTGAATGCATAGTTGAACCTGCTGATGAAGAAGTTCCACAGAGGGGGCTTTCACAAGCAGGTCGTCCATGTATGGAGTAATTCTGATGCCGTCCCGGTGGAGGACTGACACTAAGACTCCCAGGACATGGCTGAAAACTTGAGGAGCTGTAGTCAGACCAAAGGGAAGAGCTTAAAACTGATAGTGTCCTCGGTCGCAGGCAAATCTGAGATACTTCCGGCTCTCTGGATGAATGGCGATGTGTAAATACTCGTCCTGAAGATCCAGAGAAGCAAGGAATTCCTCCAGGGACATAGCAGCAATCATAGTCTGTAGAGACCCCTGGTGATAATGAGTCCGGATCACAAAGGAATTGAGATCTTTCAAATCCAAAATAGGGTGACAACCGCCGTCCTTTTTGGAGATCACAAAGAGGTTCGAGTAAAACCCCATACCTCTGTCCTGAACTGGAACTGGCTCTAGAACATCCTTGTCCAGAAGAGCCTGAAGAGCGCCGTTGAACAGCCAGTGTTTCCCTGCACCCTGAGGCGTATGAGAAGGAAAGAAGCGAAAGGGAGGAAGAGAGATGAAAGAGATCCTGTATCCTTCTGCCACCACCTGTAAAACCCATGGATCTGCCACTGAATCCTCCCAGATGCTGTGGTAGTGACGCAGATGGCCACCCACAGCAGAGTGGGGACCTGTGTTCTATGAGTCATGAGGCACGCGGAGCTGAGGGAACTGTCTGGTTCCCCGGACATGTCTCAGTCTGAAAGGAATGAAAATACTGATTATGCTTAAGCAGCGTTTTCTTCCTGGGGACCAAAGGTAGAAGGGTGATCTTACCCCCAATGGCCTCACTGATCAAATCTTTAAGCACTTGCCCAAACAAAGAAGTACCTTGAAAAGGTAAGGAGAGCAATGCTTTCTTGGAAGCAGTGTCAGCAGACCAGATCTTGAGCCAAAGAGCCTATCTGGCAACCACAGACATGGTGGAAACCCTGGCCACCAAACGGATGGCATCAAATAAGGCAGCAGAAACATAATGCTGTGCCTCAGAAATGTTGGCAAGAAGCCGCAACATATCCAAAATAGGAGCACCCTGACGGACAGCCAGGGTGAGCTGTTCAGTCCAGACCGCAATGGCCCGGTTCACCCATGGCTGCAACGAATGCTGGACGCATGGCAGTACCAGCAGTGGCAAAAATGGACTTGAGGGGGACCTCAAGTTCCTTGTCAGTCCAGTCTTTCAGAGCGGATGCATCAGAAACTGGCAAGGCAGTAGACTTAGATAGCCTGGAGATAGGAACATCCACCTTGGGAGGATGAACCCACTGAGCAAGCGCTGCCTCAAAGAAGGGATAAAGCTTGGCAAATTTCTTGGACACAGAAGGTTTCCTGTCAGGAGATTTCCACTCTTCAGACACAAGGTGGTCAAGAGTGGGGTTAGGTGGAAAGCAAGTAAGGGGCTTTTTAGGTTCCTGAAACACATCAGAGGGATCAGAAGGAACCTCCTGAACTAAGAGAGTGTTTAGGGTAGTCAAAACAGCCCTGATCAGGCCCTCAGCCGAGGGCTCAGGATCATCCTCAAAAGGATCCCCAAAACACTGAGAGGAGTCCACACCATTCTTCAAAGTCCGAATCCACCAACAGTTCCTCCTCAGAGGAATCTGAGACATCAGGTACTCCCTGTGGTTTTGGCAGGGAAGACTTGATGGAGGAGGGGGTCTGCCAGGAATGGAAGGAGAGTCCAAGCCCTGCGTAGGATACTTGATCTGGAAATAGCACAAAATGGCTGCTGAGGTGGGAGCCAATCAGAAACGACAGTGCGAAGCAAGCGCTTATGGGAAATGTAGATTTCCCTGAAGAAGTACCTAAACAGTGACCGAAGCCCCCTGACCCCCCCAACACACTAGAAACATGAACTGGATGAAAGAGCAAGGGCAGACAAGAAAAATTAGCCATCTCTGAAGTCGCTAGGTTAAGCGGTTGCAGAGATATGTCCCACACTGTACAGTCCCATAGAAGAGAATGGAGCAATGGTGCCTATGCGGTAAAGCGCTCCTTTCCTCAAATTTTACAAAACTGAAACAGTAAAATAAAAATGCATGAAACATCACTAGAACATGTTAGAATACCCAAAAAAATACTGAACCAGTAGGAAAAGTGTCAGAACCCCCCTCCCCCAAAGATGCAAAACCAGCACCTATGGACTACCATGTATTAAGAAGAAGCCTCATTGGGCAACTCCTGAGGAAAGAACTTGTAGCCAAGATTTTCCCCCCAGGGCTTAACGTCCACAAAAAAGCACCTGGTTACTGAGCTAGCCGCATCTAAGGGCATTGTCAGTTATGGTAATCCACCTAATGGTGGTATTCCATTTCTAACAGAAAAATAAAAAAACTCAAACTATAGCAGAACTGTTCTCTTGCCTATGTCTTCACCAAAGAAAAAATCTTTCTGGAGCTGGTTGGCTAGCTGCAGCCAAGGAGGAAAGGTAGGCTCCACCCCCTGCATACAATTCTAGAATTGTTCCTGCCTACAATTAAACGGGCGGATCGCCTACCCAAAGTTACCAGTAACCTGTATTGGACGACAGAGAAAGAGAGTTCTATTTGTCCAGATTTACTCCAGTCTGCTTTTAAAAATGTAGGCCTGTGTTTTTTAATTCCTTTAACCCTATTGTGCCAGATGGGTCCACAATGCTTTGTGGAACCCACTGGCATTCGAAAGGGTTAATATATTCCAGTCCTTATATCAATAATGTCCTTATAGGCACTACTCCTTTAATGGATTTATATATTTTATGTTTGCTCATGTTGCTGTTGAAGATCAATTAAGAGCACGTAACCCTTGGAGTCCCTGGGGGATATGCAAAAGCCCCATTTCTATTGGTTTTAATTTGGAATTTTTTTTGACCCCATGGCACAGTTGGTTTGCTCCAGAATTAGTCCAGTTCTACTTAGTATATGAGCCTCACTGTCCCTTTAAGCCCTGCACTTATCGGTGGTCTTGCTGTGCCCTGCATACATATATATTGATGTAAAAAGACATATATACGCTCATGCTCTCCTAGGTCTCACCAATGCCAATCCCAAAGGAGGCAAACAAAAACCCCAGTTACACAATTGCTAATTTTATTTCAAATTGGAAAATGAAAATCCTTCCTGACCCAGAAAAGGCAGTCTTATTCCTCCCTGGATCAACCACCTCCATGCATTTAAAATGAATAGCATAATTCTGTACACTATCCTTCACTAAAAAAGGTGTCTAAATACAGTATATTTAGAGGTATTTAGTGTATTGGTCAACACAACTCTCACCCACCAACACAGCTAATGCCACATCTTCACTGCCCTTACGGAAAAGAACCTTTTACACAATATAGGTAAAATAACTTCCTTCTAATCTCTAGGGATGATCTCATGTCATTCATACAGTCCTTGGTATAAAACGTTCCCTTATGAGATCTCCGTGCTTCCCATGAATATATTTCTGTATGGCAAATATATCAGCTCGTACTGGGAGGGAAGCTGCAAGCAAGGAGAGAAAAAGAGAGAGGGAGAGATACTGAAAACAAGGGAGAGAGGAAGACAGACAGAGAAAGAGTGAGAAGGAGAGAGCAGAGATACAAGTCGAAGGCACACAAATTGCAACCTGCCTACATCCACTTGTGTGCTATTGCTTTTCCTTCTGGCCACCCTGGTACATACAGTACGTGTACTTCATCACCCACCTCTTTTCCTCTTTCTACCGCTATGGCATATGTACTTTATCATCAACCTACTGTCCCCTCCTAACACATAGTTATATGCACTTTATCATCCACCTACTGTCCCCTCCTAACACATAGTTATGTGCATTTTATCATCCATCTACTGTCCCCTCCTAACACATAGTTATATGCACTTTATCACCTACCTACTGTCCCCTTCTAACCACAGTTATATGCACCTTATCACCCACTACCTGTCCACTTCTACCACCAAATTATATGTTCTTCTACCACTCATCTCCTGCCCCCTACTACCACCAAGTTATATGCACTTCCCCCCTCATTTCCTGCCCCCTTTTACCACCTAGTTATATGACCTTCTACCATTCATCTCCTGCCCCCCTACTACCACCTAGTTATATGTACTTTACCCTCATCTCCTGCCCCTACTACCACCTAGTTATATGCCCTTCTACCACTCATCACCTGTCCCCTACTACCACCAAGTTATATGCACTTTTCCCTCATCTCTTGCCCCTTACTACCACCAAGTTATATGCACTTACCAATCACCTCCTACTCCTTCTACCACCTCGTTATATGCACTTTTCATATATCTCTAGTTGCCTTCTACCACCTGGTTATATTCATTTACCACCCACCTCCTGTCCCATTCTACCACCTGTATGCACTTATTACTCACCTTCTGTCCCCCTCCATTACTTCATTATATGCACTTACCACTCACCTCCTACCACTTTTACCACCTCATTCTATGAACTTATCACCCATCTCCAGTTTCCTTCTACTACTTAGTTATATGTATTTACCACCCACCTCCTGTCCCCTTCTACCACGTATATGCACTTTTTACCCATCTTTTGTCCCCTTCTACCACTTACTTATATGTATTTACCACCCACCTCTAGTCCCCTTCTACCACCTAGATATATGCACTTACCACTCACTTCATTCCCCCTTCTATCACCCGATTATATTCACTTACCACTCACCTCATGTCCCCTTCTACTACCTAGTCACATGTACTTATCACCCACCTCCTGTCCCCTTCTACCACCTGGTTATACTCCCCACACACCTCACACTGAAGTAGTTTTTAATGAAAAGCATCACAGATGCAGTGAGTAGACCTCAACAGATGAGATATCATCAACTAATGTAACATATGAGTAGAATATTTGAGACTGATCAGTGAATCTTAGACCTGATCTTCATAGACCCAACCATGTGTCGTATGAGAACAGGAGACTCCCCGTGCCATCGCTGGGCAGTGAGTAACTCTGAAGTCCGGAACTGAATTACAGGTGGACAAAAAGCTTGTAAACTGTATATTTATGTGTAGCATTAACCCTTTGAAGTATCCACCACTTTGAGCTGCAATGCATTGGATTCCTCTCTGGCACTCAAAGGGTTAAAAGTTAACCATGCTTCCTGTAACCAGACCCCCGCTTTAAAAGATCAGTAATATTTTATTGTAAATATATATAATTGGTTAACTGAGCTCAATTGTTTGCACAAGTTTAACATCAACAAATGTTTGAGAATATCTAAAAAATATGGATACTCCAAACCTATGGACATAACAATAAGCTAATAATACATATATCTGTGGTTTTAAATACGCACACAGACAGACACGTCTTTCTAGCATCAAGCAAAGGGCAAGGAGTCTGAAATCTTTGAGCTGTTGACATTTGTGCTATAATTAAATACATTTATTATATTTAGCTGGCAATTTAGAGAACCATGGCCTAATAATTTACTGACATCATAATAGATTTTTAGAAGACCTGGTCATCAGAGGCATCTTGTTTGTCCCTTTGTTAGTTTTTGCTTTGAACTTGATTTAAAAATAATGTTATAGTTATAGTCATAGTGGCCTTAACCTGCTGGATACTAGTGACATCTCCAACACATTACTTCACAATTCATTGGAGGAACCTCTAGCATCCAAGGGGTTAATGATTTCCCAGTACAAAACATCTTGCTTGCTGTATGCAGATAGAGATTTATGTTGCTAAGCAACAAGCGCTATCCTGACCTACACAAACTGCACAATAACGTCATAAACACCATATTCAGGTTCCTATGGCTGAAGAAAGAACTTAGTGGTCCATGTGTGCTTTCTCTCTATCTATATTAACAGACGTTTGTAGCACTGCATGTCTCCAGGGTTTCACATGCTTAAAAAGAAGCAGAATGTATCTGCCATAAGAGGAGTGATTCATTGTCTTGTCAGTTCTTGTCATTATTTATAACTTGCCTGTTCTATCATAACACTTTATAGTTGATTAAAAGGTCAGTGGGTTTATATTTGAGCTTTATTGAGGCAATTATGGTATGACAAGTGTGTTTAACACTGATCACTCAGTTTGAGGGATATTTGGGGAGTGCACATGAAGTGGCAAGGACTGAGTGGGTCTGGGAACAGGAAATGATGCATGGCCTAGTCTAGAACTCAGATAAGGGTAATTTCTAAATTGTTTGCATGAGAAACAAATCAAGAACTATTAACCATCTTCCAAACTCAGCCCCAACTCATACCTCTCAAGTGTCTCTCTTTAGGACAGTCTGCAGGTAATAAGGGGGGAAAAAAGAAGGAAAGAAGGCACCCCTGTGTTGAACCAGATGATATGTAAGATCCTCCACTGATTACCCAAGTGAATTATACACACACGATTAATCGCTGTTCCTACACATACGTGGGAAACAGCTTTAGCGCTTATGGTGATTATTTGAACTACCCCAGATCAGTAATTCTGTAGTCCACAACAATCACACAGGCAGCACCTCCACGAATCACTCCCCCAGGGAGATCAACCATGCAGAAACAAAAAAAAGGGAGAAGGGCGCCCAATAGTGTAATAAAATCTTCCGCAGCAGCATGTATAAAATGAAAAAATGAATACAATTGGAGTAGTCAGCTTAATATCTACTGACTATTCCGTCTATGGAGAATATAAACTTGTCTCCAGTCGGGGACCACACCTACACCTCTCTTTAGGAGGGGCAGTCCCTCGTTGAGGCCCAAATCCCCTTGTTCCACTTTCCTACCCTGGTGTCCCTCTTTTTAGGAGAATGTGTGGTGTGTGTGGTGTCCACAGTAATAAAACTCACATTAATATTTGCTTAAACTTCAGTATATACATTAGTCTGTGTAGATAAAATATTTAGATTTTGCTCTAAGTTATTTATTCAGTTACACAGAGGTGTCAATATGCCATGAAATATCCTAAATTCTCGGTAATGCCTTTCCCACCAGACAACCCCCAGGAAGACCCCCTAAAACACAAGTGTCCCTCTTTGGCCATTTGAAATTCTAGGAGTTATGTCAATTAGAGGATGCTAACACCATACCACCATCACATATTGGTATGTGAGCGTGTGGCACAAAGGTGGGCAATGTATGGTTCTCCTTCTGCAGTTGTACAAAGCTGCAGATGAAGGAAGTTGAAGTTCAACAACACACCTCCTCTGTTTTTAGTTTCTGTTTCATTCTAGCTACAAGTGTTTTACTCTTTGGATGCCAACTTTTGGCTCCCCAACTGTTGTAAACTACAGCACCTATCATGCCCAACCAGCCAAGAGTTGGTTGGGGGATGACAGGAGTTTTCGTCACCAACAGCTGGAGAACCAAATGTTGCCTCCTAGGTTGGGATAGTTGTCAAATTAAATGTTTCTCTTTGTATTGATTCGCAGCCCTGTACTTAGTCCCAAGTTTAAAATGAGCTGTAACTTGTAATTTTACTTCTATGCATCTAGGAACATGATAATATCTAGACAACACTATAAGTATCTGGATATTGTCTTTTGCAAAAACCTTTGAAATTTTTGTGAGCTGAATTTGAAACCAATAATACACATTATTTGTCAAGACAAATTAAATACCTATTCCAGTCTTATGGGCAGGGCCAGTTTGATAAAGATTACCCTTATGCCAAAATTATTTGCCGCCTTGCTCAACTTTCCAATTTATATTCCCAAACACTTTTTTGTGAACTGAAATCTATCTCCTCCTCCATTATTTGGATCCACAAACAAGTTCATATCATCTTGTATATTGTTGACAATCCAAACTTCTGGCTAGCCTGTCATACTTCAACTTCCCAAAATATCTATATGCTGCTTAATTTTAGCATATCATGCAATTAAATAGATCAATCTGCTTTACTGGGCTGAATGAATATGGTTCTTTTAAAAGAGATCTGGGTCACTTTACTTAGTTTAACTGCTCCAAATAGCTTTTCTTTTCCTACAACTTGAGTCAGAATGTTTGAGTGTGATCGCTTAATACAAAACATCTCCAGTTTCACTGCTGGCCCTCTTCTACTCCTGTTTGGTTACTAATAAGCCCTAGAACTTTTGTCAGTATCAGACTCTGGATTTTGGACTCAGTTTGGTGTCACCCAGCTTACCCATGCGAGAGATAAAGCTGTAGCTTTTAAATCATGAGTTTTTCTCAGGTATTTAAAATTAGGCATGTTTTACAGACTCAAATTGGTTACTCCCCACTCCCATCACCTTGTTTCTAATGTCTACGGGCCCTTGTACAAGATAGAGGTTTTATATCTAAAGCTTACTCTTTTATATTCTACTCCTGACTCCTCTCTTTTCAAAATTAATGAAACAATCTAAAAATGGTATCCCTGTTGTTTTCAAGGACAGTATCTTTAATTGTAATTAAGGTTCTCTTTACCACCTGCAAATTATCTAGCACATTCTTGCTTGTTCACTGTATCTAAAACTAAATAGCTTGTATCTGCCTTTTATTTGTCGAATACATTTTTGTCTCCTTATTTTTTTAAAGAAAAAGTGGCACACTTCTGTATGAAATCATCTGCACAATAGAGAACAAGTAAAATAAATCACCATTGATTTTAAGGGAAAAAAAGTTTTAATGCAAGCCTGCTCTTATGGGAGCAGACACCTGGGAACACCCTGTGCAGTCCCTAAACAGCTCATGTCAGCCAATTGAGAGGCCAGGAAACGTACTCCCTTGACTGACAGCAGGCTGGCATGCAACCATGAAGACTGTGACTAACAGGCATAAATGTTTTGGGTTGCATGTGTAGCCCCAGTAAACAGCTAGTGGCAAACCTGAAACCCTACAACAGCTTCTACATGTTCTCTGCTGAACAAGACTGAGCTGTGAGTCTGGTCCACTGCACTTCTCTTCTCAAGTCTCACTTAAAATTACACCTCCTCAACAAGGCTTCCACAAGCTAAAAGGCACTGATTTCGTACATCCGAGGCTCTTATTATTTACTTATTTATGTTCCCCTATGCCGACCAGAAATCAAGTACTGTATTCCACACTTAGCACTCATGTTTTTTGTACAAAAGTATTTTACCAGGAAGGATACATTGATATTGTCCTTCATTTTCAAGTATGTCCTGGGTACACATTTTACCTATATCGAGTAAAATGTCCAGCAGCTCAAACTTCCCAAACCAGGACTATATTCTTGTGTCCCAAGGTCTAAAATCCTGTGTTTCTTCAACTGATTGCTGGATATATTATACACATCTGTAGTCCTAGTCACTTAACATTTAGTTCCCATTTAAATCAAGTGGAATTATGTCTAGGGTGCGTTCAGAGAGTTTCCGCTATCACTCTGAAGTAGAATACAAGCATGACCAGAAAAATGCACTGACCTAAGACAAAACCACTAAATTAGTAAAACATCAGACCTTTATTATGATCCACATAAAATCAGAAATATCCAAAAATTCTTCTGGCATGAATTACTCCATGTGGAGAGACTTACAGTTATGGAGCTGCAACCAGTAGATGTATCCAAAAGTGGCATTCCACTGATCAATGCATTTCACATTTACCATGCTTACTCATGATCAGAGCCTGATGTTATTACTAATTTAGTGGTTTTGTCTTAGATCAGTGCGTTTTTCTGCTCATGCTTGTACACATTTTATCTACCTCAAAAGGCTGAAAGGCTAAGTTGGCCTTACCAGGTCTAGACCCTATGACCCTGAGGTTTCTACAGATCCTACAGCTGATGCATAAACCATCTGAACTATCTCACCGGCTTATGTCTCCCTTTACCACTTTAGATCATAAGCTTTCAAGCAGGGACCCCACTTCCAGTGTTTCACTTTGTTAAGCACTTGTCACCATGTATTGTCTAAACCCTTGTTTTACTTGTACAGCTCTGTGTACACTTCTTGTGCTATGTACAAATAACCACCTTTATTAATTCATTCATTCATTTATTCATCTCACAGTCCAGTGTGTATTGTGGAACCAGACTGGATGCGCCAGGGAATTATTCCAGACACCATTCAGCACCCCCAAGTGATCTGTTGGGGCTCACAACCCAGCCCAAGATTCATCTGCCATTCTTCTCACAGGGGAGCATACCTGCTGCCTGGATACCATCTAAGTGATAATTGCCTTCTAAATGGGTCTTTTAACCCACTGAATGCTAGGGAGGACTAGAATGCATTGATTTAAATCAATGGGGATTTTTATTTGTCCCCAGTGGGGTAGCTGTTTTGTCCCAAAATTGCTTTTCTTGGTTTATCAACCTCAGGGTTTGTATTTTATTTCTGCTGCTCAAACTTTTTAAATCAGAAGCTGAAGCTCAAAAAGCAAATGGAAATAACCATCCAAGAGAGATGCACAGAAATTGACACATTCAGTTACAGTATGTGTCATATAACATATAACGTAGGTTTCAGTCATTTGTGCATGAGTGACACATACAGAAATGTGTGCGATGTAAATGGAAAGAATGTCACTTGACAGGGCCATAGACAGAACCAATCACAGAGTCGATGCAATGAAATATGGGAGCAAAGACCTTGCCCCACCTAAGCTAAGAGATGCAGGATAAAAATGACTCATTCTCTCTGTTTCAATTTAGATGTGAAATCCCTTCAGTACATACAGTAGCTACAAGGGATAGCCCTCATACCTAGACTTGCAACGGCTGAATCTCTTAAGGTGCATATATGATGTCTTTTGTTGACACAACAAGACAGTTTAGCAGCTAACAAAAGATAAATGACCCTTCTTAAGAACCTCATGACCTAATGAACAAACAGTTCATCCCCAGCCGCCAGCATATGGATATCACATCTTCAGAGCTAGGCTTCAATACAACATCCCATTAACAGCAATACGTTTGTCCTTTTAAACCCTTGGATGATAGGTCTCCAATACATTAAAAATTCCCATTTATTTGAATAGGGTTTTTAACCTCTTAAATAGCAGAGCAGTCTCCAGGACACTGTGAATTTTTAATGAATTGAGGATGGGAATTTTTATTTATGCCATACTGTGCCCTTTGTTTGCACCAACATTGTACCACTTTTCTGAGTACATGGGCCTCACTGTGTCAGTATGGTTTTGCCTGTGACCCTGATTTTGTCACTGTGTACGTATTGGGCTTAGTTCACATTCGTGTCTTGGCTGTGCTTCATTTTAGTGCAAGCCCACTAACCCATGAAAACTTACTTCTCATATCCTGCATTTCCCCTTGAGATTCACTCTCATGGGATGTGGAGAGAGGCACGGACCATTACTATGTCAGCCACATAGTAATGGTCAATGCCCATAGGGTAGACCAATCACTAGATGATGTGAATGGGGTTGCATCCTCCAGAATTTTTTGTGTGAATGATCATAGTGGTGACTCATACATAGATGACCAAGATCAGTATGCTGCGTCCTGGATCACACTATGAGATAGAAATGGCCTTGTGTGAACAGCACCATTAGGAACAAGCTGTTCTACATGAGAGTACTATATGTATTTGTGTGATTGTGTGATTTGAATAAGCAATTTCTCTTGCGCTAGGATTCTGATGCATATTTGTTAGTAAAATTTGCATTAAAAATACCAAAAGCAAATACATTTATCATACATAAACATACCTGGGAACGTTGTCTTCTTGAGCCTCCAGAGAGGGCTCATGTGGTGCCCCTGGGGAATGTAAATTAAGTGATTCATGTCACAAAGGTGAGGGCTTAATCACATGGGGAAGAGGCTTAACCACCTTATGTCATAAAGTGGGCGGGAAGTGGGAAGGACAGGGTTTTAAGGAGGAGAATTGGGGGGTAAGTGGGGCGAACAGGGTGGGAAGGAGGAGAAGTGGGAGGAACAGGGCAGGAAGAAGGAGAAGTGGGAGGGAAGTGGGAAGAACAGGTGGGAAGGAGGAGAAGTGGGCAGAGTTTCATAAGAAACTCACCACAGCCAGAGAATCAACTTCTCTCACTGGAGACCCGGTAATTATCAGCAAAAACAGAGTGTCCAGGGCAGATCCTGAGAATTCCTAGGCATGGACATGAAGATCAAGGAGAACCAGCTATCTTTACAAAGAGTCAAGATTACAATGTGCACTGGGCAGAGTTTGTGTTGTGTGGTCCTGCTACCATGGACATGGCATTCAGGGCTGATTAGATGTTACCCGAAGAGCAACATTCATAAGGACCAATAGGATTTTCTATCCATAGTAAATTAAGTGGAGGTTAATATTAGAAGATGCTATTTCACCTTTAACCAACCTTGAGACTTATTCACATAAGAAATAAGGCACAATATTGTTGCAAGCCTCATTTAAAAGGATACTAACACTCAAGATGTAAATATATATATTGTAGGGTTTATCCTCTTGAGTACAACAAGGGTACCCCAACTGTTGAAAGGTTTTTTTATTCAAAAGTTATTACAGCTCAGACTTGAAATTTTTAGGTTCAGCATGTCAATGGACTAAATGTGTACAGTGGCTCTACTGCTACACCATCCTATGGACAGCTCTGCTCTGTTGATCTTAGCCCATTGAGTGCAAAGCAATGCGTTCCGTACCCCTCTGGCACTCAAAGGGCTAAATCTCCAAAGGATGGTGTAGCAACAGCGCCACTGTACAATTTCAGGCCATTGAGACAGTGCAACTAAAAAAATCAAGTTTGAGCTGAGATAACTTTTGAATAAAACATCTCTAAGCAGTTTTATTCAGGAGGATAAACTCTACAATATATACTGTTTTACATTTTAAGTATTACTATCCCTTTAAATTGTGCATTTAACCCCTTGAATGCTAATGTCTGCAACAGATAGAGACACAATTGGTTTTCCCAGAATTGCTCATTTCTTTTTTACTTAAGGTCCATTGTGTACTGTCAATTTGTATATTTACCATCAGTGGTGGTTAGGCACTGATATAGAAAGACTTGCCAACCACACTGATTAAGTACTTCCATGTGTTTAATTTTCTATCTTAGTCAAGAACTGCCACCTACAGCTGTCACAGATAATGTGGTCAAACACTGCCATCTGCAGCATTTACCAATAATGGTGTTCAAGCAATGTCTAAAGTTGCCAAACATTTTGGCAAAACACTATTTGGTAATGGACCTAATGGAACAAGAACTTTATAAATACATTCTGAAAGAGCTTTTAAAATCACATGAATGACATGTTAGCCATTTTTTAATTCAAAACAATACTCTACAAGAAAAGTCATTTTATTTGTCAGTTTATGTAAATGAGATAGCATTGTCTGGCATGCCAGCCAGATTTTAACAATACACACTGCTTTCCCTAACACCCGCCACTCCCTACCAGCTGGTACTAGCTAATTTGCATACACTGAAAATCATGAAAAACCTGTTAAGATGGATGTTCTCGCTGTGGAGAAAATGTGGACAGATGACAGCTCCACTTAAAACAATAATTGGGTTAACCCTTTGCGTGCCATAGGGGTACGCAACGCATTGCTGCATTTAAAAACATCCAAAGCCAGGCATTGTTATCTACTTCCCATACTGATCGCCATGACATCTACTTACCCCTTAAGGACCAAGGAAGTTTATATAGTCTCTCATTGCCCAGAGAGCGCTCCAGCTTACATAAAGAAATACTCCGTCATTGGAGGAGGATGGATCAAGGGAGGGGAGCAGAGGAAGAGTGACGGATTGCGGTACAGAGCTGTAACCGCAGTCTGTCCAGAAGGAAGAACAGGATCGTTTTTACATGCTTAATTTCAGCTAAACAAAGAATTAAAAAAAATTACAATTCTATACCAGCTAGTCACTATATAAACTTCCATTTTAGACAAACTTGTATAGGGGTGATAGAGCCCCTTTAACTGTAGAAGGATCCCCCTTTCGCCACTTCTGGCCGCCTCCCATGTCTAATCCGGTCGTGGCACCGGACGGATGCAGCAAGAGACAAACTTCAGTAAGTAAGTATAAGGAAAACCCTGACCTCATTGACAAAGGAGGGCAGAACTTTCCTTTGCTTACAGAAATTTGTCCCTCGCCGCATCCATCCGGACCGGACAGAGCTGCAATGTGTTACTTTTATTATACAGAAGACTCGGCAATCTAGTATATTCAAACATTACTATCCCATTAAGTGATGGCCACGCAGCTGGTCCTTAAGGGGTTCATTTACCAAATACTATACTCAAGCACTGCTATATACTTAGTTCAATGTCTAGTACATTTCTATCCATAATGGTGAGGCACTTCTATCTACTGTACTCATCAACAATTGTAGGAAAGCACTATCATTACTACACTTACTGAACACTGGAAGGTACTGACATAATCTCCGACTTCCAAACACTGGGCTGTATTCATTAAACTACAGGGGTGTAATTTTGGAGCACATCAACTGCACCACAGGAACTACTAGGAATTCCCACTGATGTAAATGTGCTTTTAACCTCTTAAATGCTAGAGAGGTCTACAAAGCATTGCAATGCCTTGACTGGCAGTGCCAGAAATGCAACCATGTAGATTACAGCCACAAATGTTGTGGGTTGCATGTGTGGCCAGCAAACAGTACCAGGCTTGAAAGCCCTTCAGTAGCTTCTATATGAGATGTACACGCAACTGAACGAGACTGATCTGTGAGACTTTAAATCTCCCAGTTGAGTCTGTCTTGTGAGCGATGCATTCCGTACCGTACCCCTCTGGCACTCAAAGGGAATTTTTATTTGTCCCCTAAGGTGCAGTTGGTTTGCTCCAGAATTGCACCTCTTCAGCTTTTTTACTCACATCCCTAAGTGTTCTAACACTGGTGGGAAACCAGTGTAAATGGGCTCCTGTCATCCACTTTATTAAATGAATTCTTAGGTAAATTGTCTAAGCAACGAGTGGCTCTCCCGGTATACTATTTTAGAAAAAACAAATCTTAATTATGTCAACCAATGGAAGCTTGAGGATCATGAGAGTTGTAATCCAATAGCAGGCGAAGAGCCATGTGTTGCCTACAGCTGCTTTAGAATATTATTGTCACATTTCAAACAATGATGTGTATTGTGTGTAAGGTACAATTCCATCTAGTAATAAATGTCATAACTATTTGATAAGACATGATGTCTACAAGATATATGTGAGAGATTACTTGCTGAGTGCCAGGATTTTTATTTTTTTGCATTGAAATATTTTCCTGGATGGATTGCCCATTGGAAGGAGCTATTTATTGACCACTTAATAATCTGTCTCGCTGACCACTTTAGAGATAAAGCGGAAACTTATCAGGATGACTAGGTCAGGGTGTCAGAGGAGTAGAAAAAGCTGCTAATATCCGCTGACAGATAACAGGTCAACACTCAGATGTTTTCCTGCTTATAACGGGAAATCCAATCTAGATTTATCATAAACAGAGGTGGTGGGCAACATGTGGCTGTCCAGATTTTATTGGGCTACCAGCAGGGGATGGTAAAAGTTGTAGTCCAACAATAGGTGATGGGCCAAAGATTGCCCACCCTGTTTAATAGGATCAAATACAGTGCCAGATTAACATCCCAGACTCCCCTAGGCAAGGCACTCTAGGAGCCTTAACTCCGCCCATGACCACACCTCCACTTCTCACATGACCCAGCTCCCAGTCCAATCCACTGTTTAATGGCACAGAAACTACCCATGGCCTATAATGGAAAAAAAAAGCTTTAACATCTTGGATGCTAGAGAGATGTCCAAGGTTAACCCTTTGAGTGCCAGAGGGGTATGCAACGTATTGCTTTGCAATGTGTTGCGTACCCCTCTGGCACTCAAAGGGTTAAATAATAGCCTATAAAGCAATATAAAATTGGTACTGGGACACTGAGAATGATGTTGGTGAAGCCAGCACAGCTGAGGCACCCCTCAGAATGTGGTGCTCTAGACAGTTGCCTGCTCTGTCTATTGTGAAATCCGTCCCTAGTCAAATAAATTAGTCTGAAACATTGCTGCATCAAATGTATTAACTGCCCATAAATAGGAATGAAAGGGTCGGTATAAAGTCCTTTCAAACTATTGGTATTGTCCTTATCTCTATGGTAACATTGTTCAAATAGCTTAAACTCTCCAATTCCCTCTCCAGTTTTGGGCCGAGTGACGTCAGCTCTTCACTCAGTGCTTACAGGAGAAGAAGCAACATTGTAATCTTCTCCATAGAAGCCCTGTGTCAGCAGCTTCTCAGACAACTGACAAATCTGCCATGAGCTCCATGTGAAACACTGACGTCAGCCAGTTCAGCAGATCATGGAGATCTGCAGGGCAACTGTTGAGAGAGAATGGGGGAGTATTCATTTATGAGAACTCAGTTCCCACAGCTGTCATGACACTACCTATAGTTTGAAAGGCCTTTACATTGACCCTATACTGACCTTATAACCCTTTAAAGACCAGAGAGGTGTGCAACACATTGCTTTGCAATATGTTGCACCCCCAGTCCTTAAAGTGTTATAAGGCAATTATCACATTTTACTAAGTCAGCTCCTATGCCCAGTTGGTCCACTGGGACTCGCAATGCAGTCCAATCATCACGTCTGCTCCCAGTAGAGCAGTTCTGCAATAGGGAACTATCATCATGAAAGATGACCTTTAAAATAACTGACATCCAAAAAAAAACTTTGCACATTTATTTTTACATTAAAAGCTGCCTATATGGGGAGATGGAGGAAGCCCGACTTTTACTGCAAATGGAAAAGGCTTCTAGGTCAGCAAAGTTAATTATAATGGGAGATTTCAACTATCCTGAAATTGACTGGAGCAATATGACTTCCGGCACAACAAAGGGAAATATTTTTCTAAGTATGATAAATGATAATATTATGTCCCAACTAGTAGAGAAGCCAACTAGAAAAGAGGCTTTGTTTGACTTAGTGCTCTCAAACAATTCTCATATTATACACAATGTACAAGTAAGGGAACATTTGGGCAGCAGTGACCACAATATTGTATCCTTTGAAGTCTGTTATGAGAAACCCAATAGCAAGGGTTTAACCAAAACATTCAATTTTAAAAAGGCTAATTTTACAAAGTTAAAAGAAGTATTAAAGGAAATCCAGTGGGATGTAATTTTCAAAGATAAAAATGCACAAGAAACATGGAATGTATTTAAAATGGTCTTAGGCAAATATACACGTCAATATATACCATTGGGGAATAAGCACAAGAGGAGTAAAGCAAAACCAATGTGGCTTAATAATGTGGTTAGCAGGGAAATGAGAAGTAAAAAGCAGGCTTTTAAAGTGTTTAAGTCAAACGGGTCAGATGCATCATTTAAAAAAATAAAAAGAATGTAATAAAATCTCCAAACAAGCAATTAAGCTAGCTAAAATACAAAATGAGAGAAATATTGCAAATGAGAGCAAGACAAACCCTAAACAATTCTACAAGTATATTAATAACAAAAAAGATAAGGTTAATATTGGTCCTCTTAGGACTGAGACAGATGAATTGATTAGTGAGGATAAAGCTATGGATGACACCCTAAATACATTCTTCGCTTCAGTATATACAAAGGAGGCTGGAGTGACAGGCTATAGGCAGACAGACAGATCCATGGAATTTCCTCCATTATCTATATCAGTGATTCTCAACCAGGGTGCCGTGGCACTTTGGTGTGCCACAGATATCAACTTAGGGTGCCCAATGTTTTCTATGAAGACTCAGAAAAATGTACTTTTAAATAAAGATTTATAAAAATTGTTATGCACAATAGATTTAGTTTTGTTATTATGATTATAAAACCTAATAATAACTGTATATTTATGTATGGTACCCTTCTTATGCCCTTGATAAAGTACATTAAATATGTTAGGGGTGCCCCGAATGTTGTAGATTATGTGTTAGGGGTGCCCCGAACAAAAAAAGATTGAGAACCACTGATCTATATGGCTTACTGAGGACAAGGTCCACAAGAGACTGGAAAGGTTTATAGTGAATAAAGCGCCTGGACCGGATGGTATACACCCAAGAGTACTTAAGGAACTTAGTTCAGTAATAACAAAACCATTATACTTAATATTTATTGATTCACTTTCATCAGGCATAGTGCCCTGTGATTGGAGGAAAGTTGATGTAGTTACATTGTTTAAAAAGGGAGCAAGATCCAAACCAGGAAATTATACACATGTGAGCTTAAAGGGATAGTAATACTTCGTTTTAACTTTATTTTATTTTGTAGGCATTAAAAAAACCTGAAGAATGATATAAGTCTTATCTCTCAAACCTTTATGGTTTAAGAGATATTCACAAGCAAGGTTTCCCCTCCCACCCTTTTACCTAGTGTAAGCCATCTCTTCTCAGATGTTGATCTGGTTGTAAGACCAGAGAGATAACAGAAGGGGAATATTGTCTTTGTATGAAAAGAATGAAAGCCCTTACCACCTTTTTCAGTTTTTCAGCTTTTTCCCCTTATCTTAATTGAAGATTGTCCCTCTCTGCAGTCTACCTGGGCAGCTCCCTTATGATCTGGCTGAGCAGGGAGGGGGATACTTTGCTTGTGAATATCTCTTAAACCATAAAGGTTTGAGAGATAAGACTTATATCGTTCTTCATGTTTTTTTTAATTCCTACAAAATAAAATAAAGATAAAATGAAAATATTACTATCCCTTTAACTTCCATAGTGGGTAAGATACTAGAAGGGTTATTAACTGACAGTATTCAGAACTACGTGAAGACGAACAATATCATTAGTAGGAATCAGCATGGTTTCATGAAGAATAGATCATGTCAGACTAATGCAATTGCATTTTTTGAAAGAGTGAGTAGTAATTTGGACAGGGGAATTGCTGTTGATGTAGTATACTTGGATTTTGCAAAAGCCTTTGATACAGTGCCTCACAACAGGTTACTGCATAAATTAAAAGGCTTCGGTTTGGGCGGTGTTATCTGTACATGGATTGAGAACTGGTTAAATGATAGATGGCAGAGAGTTTTTGTAGATGGAACATTTTCAAATTGGTCTAAGGTTATAAGTGGGGTGCCGCAGGGTTCAGTTCTGGGACCAATGCTTTTTAATTTGTTTATTAACTATCTAGAAGTGGGATTGAAAGTAGCGTGTCAATCTTTGCTGATGACACTAAGCTGTGTAAGGAAATACATACAGAGTTGGATGTTTTTTCTCTGCAGAAGGAGTTAGATAAACTAATTGAATGGGAAACAACTTGGGGAATCCTCATTAGAAAGATTTAGGAGTCCTGATAGATTTCACAGCAGTGTGCAGGGTAACTCAGCTGCTGCAAGAGCAAATAGGGTACTAGCCTGCATAAAAAAAGAGGTGCAGAAGCAAGGATCCTACCTCTGTATAACTCCTTGGTTAGGCCTCATCTACAATTTTGGGCACCTGTTCTTAAAAAAGACATTGCTGAACTGGAAAAGGTGCAGAGACGTGCAATAAAACTGGTAAAGGGATTGGAGGAACTGAGTTATAAAGAGAGACTAGCCAAACTGTGTTTGTCTACATTAGAAAACAGACCTCTAAGGGGTGATATGATTACTATTTGCAAATACATTCAAGATCAATACAAAGAACTATCCAATGAATTATTTAAGCAAAGAGCTGAGCTAAGAAGAGAAGGTCATCCATAAAGACTAGAGAAAAGGTGCTTTCGACTAAAACAATGGTAGGGATTCTTTACAGTAAGGGCGGTAAGGCTATGGAATTCTTTGCCTTGGGATGTTGTGCTTGCAGATAATGCAACTGCATTAAAAAATGCAGTTCTAGCACAGAACAATATTGAAAATTATGACAGATGGTTTCCAAACAGATAGGATATTGATCCAGCCGATCTATTTGACTACCAATTAGAGTCAGGAAGGAATACATTATTTCCCCCACACATACTTGGGGCTAGATTGGAAATGGCTCCAGAAGGCTTTTTTGCCTTCCTCTGGATCAACAGGGGTGTTATTGGCATGGGCAGGACTTGATGGACGCATGTCTTTTTTCAGCGTCATCTACTAGGTTAGTCTATGTTATATCCTTCATGGTCAAAATGTTATAAAATGTTTAGCATTTAAGATGTTGATATTCAATATATTGTCCAAACTTTATGATGATGCCCTTGTCTGGCAAAATTTGCACTTCATGCTTTTTTATTAGCAAAAGCCCTCAAACAGTTTAGGGCAAATTACATGGAAGGCAATGGGGGATATTCACAAAACGGTGATAAAGCAGTTATAAAGATGTGATAAAGTGGAGATCTTAGTGCATAGGCTCTAGAGAATAACACAGAAATTGTCGAAGTGATATCACTGGAGAAGTCATCTCCATTTTATCACCTCTTTATCACTGCTTAGTTGATCTCCCCCATTGTCTTTTGAGCTAGATTCATGTTTGTCACATTAACCCTTGAGTACTTGAGATGTCTTGTTGCAATGTTTGAAGACTTGTCTAGCACCAAATGGGTTACAAAAACACAGCTTCCCAAATACGTGAACAATTATCACATTTCTACAATAGTTTGCAGGCAAAAATTTAGATGAAATATCTGTATAATCACCACCTCAGCTGTATCACTGATGCATTAAACAATATAGATGCCTCTATAATGTCTAATTGGATCATGTTCAAGAGAAAAGGCAGATAAGTGCAGCTTCACAGAACAAAACTGAATGGCTGAAGGAGAAACTTCACATTCATTTTAGATCATTTATCTAACCTACGTTCTGGGTATACTTTACCATAAAAATATGCCTGTAAAGGTAAAATCATATTGCTTGATTCTACAATGCCAGTCAGATTTAATTCTTCATCTACATTATGCATATCTGTCATACCATTGTCTACTCATTTTTACTTTAAAATGTGAAACCCCTCAAGAAAATATACCTGTTCAATATTTCAGTGCATCCAAACTTGGCAATAGTAAAAATACTCAAACATCTAATGAACTCTACCTTACTTATCGATGTGCATTTAGGAAAGCAACAAGGATTATATTTTGGCTATATATAAAATAAACAAAAGAAAAAGGTTGCACATCAGATCTTAATCCGAATTCATATTTTGACTTCTCTTATCTCCAAGAACATTTTTACTTTAATCTCAGAACTCAGCGGGTCTCATTATTTGTATAGTTTACAGAAACAACCATTTCAATTATTAATCTTGAAAGTGTTTGCTGAAAGCAAATATATTTTGTTGTAGGAAACCCTTTTAAATACAAACACAATTTTTTTAGCTTAATCCCTTATTCTAGAGCAATGCTATGGAGATGTCCCTAGCATCCCTTGAACAATAGAGAAGTCCTTTTTAATTTTCCTAACTTTTTTTTAAAGCCCTTTTTCTATATGACACTGTCACACTGGCCTTTATAGCTGCTGACTGACACTGAGCATCTCAAAGAAATCAATGCAATGAGCAGTATATAAAAAAGCTTGTTCATATCAAGTGATACATTTTTCACCAGATCCAAGATTATATCTTCTCACCTCCTGCACAAACTGGCAGAATTATCTACTTTTCATTTCAAACAGTGAGGGGGTGACACACAAGGGGAGGAGGAAGAACCTACTCATACATGGAATTAAACAGAATTGTGTAAATTACCAATGTAGCACTCCTTTCTAGGACAACCTGTTATTAAGGGCAGTGACAGTGGTAAGGGCTTTTTTTATTTCCTTAACCCTTTGAGTGCCTAAGAGGTATCCAGTGCATTTCAACACAATGCAATGCATTAGATCCCTCTCTGGCACTCAGAGGATTAACCTTTTGAATGCCAGAGGGGTACGCACATTCAGAGGATTAAACTAAACTAAGAGAAGTGACTTACTGAGGCTGATTCTGGAGCAAACCAAATTAGTCACAAGAGGTGCATCAAAATTCCCCACATTCTTGATGAGTTAACCCTTTTGAGTGTGTTGGATACCTCTCTGGCATTCAAAGAGTTAAAATGGACTTTTTTTAACCCCCTGAATGCTAGATAGGTCTCCACATCATTGCTACACGTTCAAGGGGTTAAAAAAGACCTATTTAAACCAAGAAGACTTTACAGGTATATTCTACAGGTATCTGTGAATGGCTGACCTTTTTTGTAAAGTCAGAATTATAATTATGCATATACTACCCAGGTATGCACACACTCTACCCTATAATCTTACATAGGATAAACAAATTCAGATCCGACATACAGAAATAGTGGGAGGAATGTATGAATCTGGCAGCCGCTCATTTCCTGTGCTTAGATATTAGCAAAAAACAAAATCATGTGCCGGCACACACTACCAGTTGTGACTTTAATATAACAAGCCCAGACTCCTATCCTATAGCATGAATGGGGAAAAGAAAGAACATTATGATAAATTTCTCTGCACTTTGTTAGTACATAGCAAGGAAAAAAAGCAGTAGAGGAGTGGACATGCCTGGGAACTCTTCTGATCTGTTCTGGAGACTCTGGATTTCTTAAATACCTGATTTCTGGGGCACAGAGGGTGATGATCCGAGTTAGTAAGTTCGCTGGAAACCACTTCTATTCCCCACTTTATTCCGCCCACTCCGACCCCATTCTGCCAGTTTTCATTACAAACCTTCCTTTTCACCTTCTAATTACGCCCACTCCTATTAAGCCCTGCCCACCTTACAGTGCAATGAACATTAGCTGCACAATCCCACCACCCAGCTCTAGTTGTTACTCTGAGGCCTGGTGACAAGAAAGTTCCCAGAAATGCCAGAAAATGCACACACACAGTTCCCTACTGCTTCCCCTTTGGTGCAAGTAGTGGTGTACATAAAAATTACCATCAATTAAAATGTGTATTGTATGCTAAATAATTCTTTGATGCATTGCTTTGCAATGAGTTAGGGACCTCTCTAAAATTCACATGGTTAAAACCCCCATTTAAATCAATGAGATTTTCTTGAATTTGTATTTATTCCTTATGACACACTTGGCTTTCCTTAGTACATCAGAGGTTGTTAACATTCAAGGAGTTAATAAATATGTGAATAGAAAACATACTGAAATACGAGTGTAATTCCTTGCATATTTGCTATTCGCCCATTGATCATTTTGATCTAAACTCTAATGAAACCTAATAACAGAGACACATTTAAGCTGTTACACTTTGTTAATTAATGTGTTTTTTTTAACCAAAATCTGATACTTTACAACTATTTTCTAAAGCTGTAAATTAGATCATTAGAACCTGGAAGGGATTTTAATATTCTCCGGCTGATCCTAGATGTCTGATATCTCTGTGCATCAAATAAGGTTTACACTGGCAGAACCCCCAATTTATTTTCATCTTTTTAACCTTTTGAGTGCCAGAGACTTATCTGGCACTCAGAAGGTTAAAGAAGAACTGATAGCTTTCCAAATCCTCTTCTCAATGGGATATTCATCTTGAGAGGGGTTTGCATGATTATTTCTTCACATTAATTATTGCCTTTGAGGGAAATAGGGCAGTCATCTTTTATTTCTGCCAAAGCCAGAGATATGATGCTTTGTGCTAAACACAATGTCATA
This sequence comes from Rhinophrynus dorsalis, assembly GCA_037306005.1. Classification (NCBI taxonomy): domain Eukaryota; kingdom Metazoa; phylum Chordata; class Amphibia; order Anura; family Rhinophrynidae; genus Rhinophrynus; species Rhinophrynus dorsalis. The sequence goes on from CM074722.1 coordinate 119,999,345, forward strand.
GGCTATATTTTGGGTGGTAGAGAACAAAAAAAACAAAACAAAATGCCGTACAGAAAGTCTTTATAATTTATGTAACTCTTGGTACCATCTTCACCAGTTCTCACTGATGCTGTCTCTTTTTGTTGCATATGCATATAAACACACTGAGGCCAGCACTCTTAAAAGGATAGTAATACTTTATTATTACTATCCCCCATATTGTGCATATTTGTAAAATAATTTAATAGCCCCAGGTTCATCTCTCAAACCTTTATGGTTTGAGAGATAACCGAAGGCAAAGTTCCCCCTCCCTCTTCCTTCCCAATTGTACTGACTGCAGGGGAAGTCTGTCGTACAACAGGTTTGCAGCTCTGCAGCTGAGCCGAGATCCCGTTAGTGAAAAATAATAATTTCACTGAAACGGTCTTCTACATGTGCTTGGTTTGTGCTTGGTTTGCAAGCACATGTAGAAGGCAGTTTCAGTGAAATAATTCTTTGTCACTAACACGATCGCGGCTCTGCTGCAGAGCCGCATGATGAATGTCAGACTAGATATCCCTGCAGTCAGAGCAACACTGACTTCAGGGAAGGGGGAGGGAGAGGGGAATTTTGCCTTTGGTTGTCTCTCAAACCATAAAGGTTTGAGAGATGAAGCTAGGGGCTACGAAATTATTTTACAAACATGTACAATATGGGGGAGAGTAATAATAAAGTATTACTATCCCTTTAATACTTAGTGTAGACCTGGGTGCCCATCAAACAATTCATGTATATACTTCACAAAGGATTGGCACTCGACAGGAACATTTACTGACACATTTATGCAACAATATATCAACGTTTCGGCTCTAACATGAGCCTTTTTCAAGATGAAGACTCATGTTAGAACCTAAACGTTGATATACTGTTGAATAAATGTGTCAGTAAATGTTCCTGTCGAGTGCCAATCCTTTTTGGAGTATATATACATATTAGACAACACATTTACACAGTGCCAACAAAAGACACAGGACCAAAGTTGTTGGAGTTTTGCTGAGGAGGCGTTCACCCTGCAGTGGATCTACAATGGCTGAAGATGATAATGAAGAAGCTGTTTATATAAAAGAGTATGTAAATAAAATAATATAAAAACATAAAGCTCTTGATATATCTGATAAGAAATATAGTATGCTGCTTTTGTTTAAACCAATGTATGTGTATATATGTTTGCATGTATATTTATGCATGATATATATTCATATAAATTCCCTGTTTTTTTTATTATAATCTTTTACTTAATCAATTATATTCACTATTAACTGTTTAGATATTACAAATATTAAAATGAATCAAGCAGAAGTAATTAATTTGTCACACATTAATATATTTATGCATTTATTTATGATAGGGAATTGTAAATAAGGTCCCGTAACAATATATTGAGACAATATTTATTTCTAATATACTTTTTATTCATGTTATAACACACAGTAGTCTGTTGGGGAATATATATTATTTTACACACATACTATTTTGTGTATATATATATATATATATATATATATATATATATATATATATATATACATACACACACTTTTTTGTATTTTTATTTTTGTGATGAAGTGCAAAAATTTGGTATTCTATGTTTTTTGCTTTCCATTGGCGGAGAGCATAATGGGAAGTGATGCAGTTCCGATTCCTCCTTTTGCTCTTTGATGAGTTCCATTCATGAAGTGCATGATGGGAAGTCTGTCAGGAAAATGTGAATGGGTGTTATATATATTTGTGTGCCATCAGTCTATGTATGTGCTTCTTCTGGATTATGTGGCACTATAATGGATCTATTTTCCTTATGGTTTTGATGTGTCCCATAGGTGTAATGTACTAAAAGTATGGTGGACCAATGAGATATAAGCTTGTTCAGAAACTTTTGTTTACTCTGTGCGTCTGGAATGTACTGCTCTTTGTAGCCCCTTTGGTACCAAAACACTGCATACACAGTGGATGTGGATAATATATTAAGGTGTGTGTTATGTGACTTGCTCTATTTTTCTCCTGAGGCAGTAGACATTTGCTACGAAATGCGTACAGCATTTTAGAATAAGATAGGAACCCATTTTTAAAATTGTTACTACACTGTTTTTTATTTTATTGGATTTTAATAAATATAGCTTTTTTGTACAGCTTTGTGGTCCCTCCTAGCTAGACCATCTTTAGTCTTTTTTGTTTGTTTTGGGAAGGCAAAGTTTTGATCCACAGAGATTTTTGTATCCCTTGTGAGATCTATCATAGCCCAGGATTCCCAAATTCAAAGGCTGCTGGTCAGGACCTGAGAAGGAGGCTTCTGTCACCATCCCGGGGTGTATACCAGACAGGCACTGTATATTCAGAGGCGGTATTGCAAGCCTCTGTGAAATGTGAGTACCATTCTTATATGAGCACAATGGCAAAGTGAAGGCCCCATGAGATTCATAAGTGACTACGCGAGACTTTCTGTGCTGCTTTTTGTTTTTGTCTATTATTACAGATTTGTGACATAGGGAGCCCAAGCCAACTTAAGCAAGTTGTGACAATCTCTAGATTGTATATATGTTACTGGACTTTTCTTTTGTATTTGTACTACTTATTGACTCATCTCTATGCTTTCTAAGTTCTGATACTGAGGCTCTTGGATTTTTTGAGAACACAGATCTATTATGTTTCCCTTTTAAATCGAGATTTTTTTATATTTTTGGTGATCAATTCTACCTTTATAAGGACAGGAGAGCCCAAAACTGGACTGTCCTGATCAAAACAGGACAGGTGGAAACCCTAGCTTGAAGCCAGTATGTGTTAGCAGTCTCGGAAGCTAGGGTGTGGAGGAGTGAGAACATTTCAGCACAGATGAGTAATTAGTTACGCAGGCTGTGCCACAGTGGGCAGAGAGCTCCCCTTTACTGAAGTTGAAGAGTCTCTAACAACTAAACCAAATATCTCTAAAACCATTACATCAGGGATAGTAAATTGTTAGCTCACCAGCTAACCACATCTCCCAAACTGAGTACCCCTCTATTACCTCAAGAGATAAAACAAAAAGCATCATGTTTAAGGAGATATGTTTGGGTCTAAAAGCCGTGTATTGACAGATCCATTTTAATACTGAAGAAAATATGGCATAAGAAAATTCAAGTGACAAACACTAACCCACTAAGCTCTCAAACAAACAAGCCAAAAATGGAATCTGTATTGTGTAATTTATTTCCACAACATGAACGAAGCCAAGTGTTTGTCATGCTCAAATTCATTATGGGAAACCAATTAAGACTCTCTCCAAAAAGTTGTTTGTTGGACAATTACATGGGATTATTCATAGTAATATAAGCATTTTAGATGATCTAGATCCTAAAAATAAACAGGATTGAACAATTTACAACCCAGTTGCTCTTGAATATCAGAAGAGGTAGAAAACCCAAAATTATTCATACTCAGTTAACATACAAAAAAAAATAGAGCAATTCTGGAGTAAATCATTGGGGAGAAATACAAATTGCCATTCATATGTGTTGGGCTTTTAACCCTTTGAGTGCCAGAGAGGTATCCAATGCATTGCAAAGCATTTAAAGGGGATCTATCACCCCTATACAAGTTAGTCTTATTAGTTAGATTATTTAGCGAATATGTTTAAAACTGTATTCATTTGTTTTCTTAAAACTCTATTTGGGCTAAAATGAATGTTTAAAGAGTTCCCTGCACCCTACTACCGGATAGACTGCGCATACTGTACGGCTGTCTATCACTCTGCCTCTACTCCCCTCCCTCTATACAGCCTCCTCGATGACTGAGGATTTCTGTCAATAAGCTGGAGCGATCTCATTGGCTAGATATCGATCTCTGCCAATGAGAGCGCTCCAGCTTACAGGCAGAAAGCCTCCGTCATTGGAGGAGGCTGGATAGATGGGAGGGGAGCAGAGGCAGAGTGACGGACTGCGGTTACAGAGCTGTACGCGCAGTCTGTCCGGAAGTAGGGTGCAGGGAACTCTTTAAACATTAATTTTCGCCCAAATAACAGAAGGGGACAATCTTCTTCCTATGAGAACAATGAAAGCCCTGTCCCCCTTGACAAGTTTTTAAGCTTTTTCCCTTATCTTAATTGAAGATTGTCCCTCTCTGCAATCTACCTGGGCACCTGATCTGGCTGAACAGTGTTACATCAGTAAAAGGGGCGGGAGGGAGATACTTTGTCATTGAATTACTCCTGAACTATAACTCTGACAGAATTGAAATAACACTCTCCAAAGTCCAAATACTATGAAGATTAATTAGAGCTGCTATTATTATGAGACATTACTATCCCTTTAAGGGTGATCATCAATGGGAGCTGAGCTAGTAAAAAAAGTCAAGGGTTCACTGTGCAGCCCCAAAATGACCCCACTCTGCAGCTCACAGGCCAGAAAACTGACCCACTTTGTTTGAACTCAACCCCACAACTAATCAGTGGGTTGCATGTGCAATCCCCCAAAACTGATGGAGAGGGTCTGGTACCTGCATCACTCAGGACTGGAAATTTTCCTGCTCGATGCAGCATCGATACACTGGGGAAGCATTGGGTGGAGTTTCTTTTTTTCCCCCATTCTGCTCCCCTATTTCTCCACTGGGCGTCACAATACAGCCTGTCTTCATCAGCAGGTCTGTTGTCTGGGTAGCAGATCTGCCGACTGGGCAACTATACATGTGATAGTTACACTTTAAAGGGCTGTCAAGAATGTCAAGAGTGTTGATTTGCTAATAACTTTCTAATTCACAGAAACTCATTATTGCTCTTGACTTCAATGGAAAATGTATGGTTTGGTGGGTTTACCCATAAAAATGGGGATGCTAGCTATGTGGTTTTTCACTTTTAGTCTTTTTTTTAACTGAATTCCCTAGGGCTCTTCCATTATGTACAAGAAAGCTTGAACAGCACAAAAAAGTCATTTTACGCTCGCTAGTCCCAGCTTATTTATAATTCTGTATACTGTGAGCGTGGCAAAACAATCAGGAGCAATTCTGGAGCACGTCACCTGTACCACAGGGGACAAATACATTTTCTTTTTGGTTGAATGTGGCTTTTAACCCTTTGAGTTTGTCAGTTATATGCAAATTAGACACTGGTGACTGGCATGCCATCCATATATTAACATTCCACAATACTCTTCCTCCAGCCAGTAACAGCTCACTGGCATAAACAGATTTGCTCATAATAATTCAAAGGATGTCAAGCTTAAGGTTCCCACTAAGCAAAGAATGTGACAGGTGATAGATCCACTTTAGCAATAAAACCCTTTATGCCGCTGAATGCAATAGAGTGGTGTCAGACACATTGCTTTGCATACCTAGGAACTGTGTCTTGTGCTGAGTGAGATAAATGATGCGATTCATGTCAAAAGGAGGTGGGGCTTAATCATGGGTGGGGCGGAGCTTAGAAAAAGTAGGAAAGGTTTGATGAATAGGCTGGGGAAGGGGAAGAAGTGGGTAGGGAGTGGGAAGAAAAGACTGGGAAGGAGCAAAAGTGGGCAGAGTTTCATTAGTAGAATTAGCATCTGTCCCAGAGACCCGGTAATTAGCAGCAAAACCAGGACTCTCCGGGGCAAATCCAGAGAGTTCCCAGATATGTTGCTGGAGGGCTCTATAGAACTCCTGGGTATAAATCAGTGAGGCTGATGGACTAAGAAGAACTTGAGCAATTTCTGGGTTAAACAACTGCACCATAGGAGACAAAAATGTGTCTAATGCATAATGCATTAGAGACCTCTTTAGCATTCAAAAAGCCCCATTTAAAGGGGAGCTATCACCCCAACTAAAGTCCACCCCATCTAATTAGGCATCTGGCAATAAGCTTAACAATCAAACTGTTATGTAGAATAAAGACAGCATTAGTCAAAAATCCTACCTAAGGCGACACTGACGGCCAGGCAACAGCACAGACATCTTTGCTTACAGACGTCTGCATGCCTGCGCCATCGGTCCCGGTCTCCTCTAGGAGGTGCTGCGTGGTACCTTAAGGAACCAGAAGGGTCTGACAGCGCAGGAGTACAAATGCCTCTAGAGCGCTGTTGCCTGGCCATCAGTGTCGGCTGAGGAAGGATTTCTGACTAACGCAGTCTTTATTCTGGATAACAGTTTGATTGTTAAGTGTATCACTAGATACCTAATAAGATGGGGTGGAGTTTAGTTGGGGTGATAGTTCCCATTTAAGTAAATTGGAATTTTTATTTTTCACTTACAGCCATATGTTCAAAAGAAAAGTAGAGGTCTTCTGGGGCAAGCCATTTGCACTATAAGGGAGTACTAAAATTTCCTGCTGATTTAAAGGGGAACTACCACCTCTTCAAGAATTTAACTTCAATAAATCCCCATCTGGCGACTAGCAGCTTAGTAGCGCTAGTCGCCAGAATTATTACCTTATTCCAAAGAAATGTGCATTGTTCTGGGGCTGACAGCAGGACGGATCACAGACATCTTGCCATAATGACGTCCACGCGCCTGCGATGTCAGTCCCAGCCGGGTGTAGGAGGAGTTGCTAGGAGCCGGCCGGCTCCAGAAGGGACTGACAGCGCAGGCGCCCGGACATCATTATGGCAAGATGTCTGTGATCCGTCCTGCTGTCAGCCCCAGAACAATACACATTTCTTTGGAATAAGGTAATAATTCTGGCGACTAGCGCTACTAAGCTGCTAATCATCAGATGGGGATTTATTGAAGTTACATTCTTAAAGAGGTGGTAGTTCCCCTTTAAATGCATTGCTTTGCAATGTGTTGGAGGAGTCTGTAGAATTTAAGGGGTTAAATCCCCATGTAAATCAATGGGGATTTTTAGTGCTCCCCATTGTGAAAATGGTGTACCCCAGAACTCTTCCACATTTCTATACAACATACGGCCCTCATGGTACAGTCTGATCCCCCCAGGATTGCTCCGTTATGAATACATCTTAATACATTTTGTCTCATGTACAAAACACAGGAGGAGAAATTCTGGAGCAGACCAACTGTACCCTAGGTTAAAAATTTTAAAAATCTCCAAATTCCCATTGATATAAATGGGACCTTTAATCCACTGAATGCTAGAGAGGTCTCCAGTGAATTGTTTCCCAACGTGTCAGAGACCTCTTTAACATTCAGTATGTTAAAAGGGATAGTAATGGCTGATTTTAACAAAATGTAATATTGTAGACTAGTTGAAGAGCCAGTTACACGGGCCACAGTGCCACTGGCAGCTCCTTCGAAACGCCCCACTCTGTATCAGCCACGGCACGGGCAGTATCTACTGCGCATGACTGCAGCACGCGCAGCAGTGTCTACTGCGAATGAGGCGGTGTTACACACGATTTAGCGAATTATTATATAGGATATTAAAAAAATAAATTAATTGATGTAAGTCCGGTCTCTCAAACATATATATTTTGAGAGATATACTCTTCTAAAGTTCTCCTGTAATGCCCCATTCACTGACGTCAGCGCTCTAGCTGACAGCAGGAGATCCTGGTCCCAGGACCGTCCGGCGGCTCTTCAGCAGAGCCGAAATAGAGCTATCTGAAAAGAAGTACTTCATTGGAACGGTCTACAAAGTGTACTTGCAAATAAAGAACACTTTGTAGAACGTTCCAATGAAGTATTTCTTTTTAGATAGTGGATATATCTGTTCCGCTAAAGAGCCACCATTCAGTCACACATCCAGAATCTCATGCTGTCAGCTAGAGCGCTGACATCAGTGAAAGGGGAAGCGTATATCTCTCAAACTATATATGTTTGAGAGACCCGATTTACATCAGTTAATCTATTTTTTAAATATCTACAATATTACATTTTGTTAAAAGCAGCCATTATTATCCCTTTAAAAACCCATTTAAAACAATCAGAACATGTATTTGTCCCCATGGGGCAGATGGTTTGAACAACAATTGCCCCTTTTTTCTTATTTGTGCATATAAACCTGAGTATCAATCTAAATCATAATTGAATGATAGTTGGTGATTCTGTCTAAATTAGGCTAAAACAGTCACCAGCAAATTGTACTGAATAATACACGGATGGAGATGCATTAAGGCATGATAAAGAGGTGATAAAGTGGAGATAACATCTCCAGTGGAAGGAGATTCACTAAATGGTGGTAAAGAGGTAAGAACGTGGAGATGACTTCTCCAGTGGGTGGGAGATTCACTAAATGGTGGTAAAGAGGTAAGAACGTGAAGATGACTTCTCCAGTGGGTGGGAGGTTCACTAAATGGTGGTAAAGAGGTAATAAAGTGGAGATGAATTCTCCAGTGGGAGGAGATTCACTAAATGGTGGTAAAGAGGTAATAAAGTGGAGATGACTTCTCCAGTGGGAGGAGATTCGCTAAATGGTGGTAAAGAGGTAATAGAGTGGAGATGACTTCTCCAGTGGGTGGGAGATTCACTAAATGGTGGTAAAGAGGTAATAGAGTGGAGATGACTTCTCCAGTGGGAGGAGATTCACTAAATGGTGGTAAAGAGGTAATAGAGTGGAGATGACTTCTCCAGTAGGTGGGAGATTCACTAAATGGTGATAAAGAGGTAAGAACGTGAAGATGACTTCTCCAGTGGGAGGAGATTCACTAAATGGTGGTAAAGAGGTAATAGAGTGGAGATGACTTCTCCAGTGGGAGGAGATTCACTAAATGGTGGTAAAGAGGTAATAGAGTGGAGATGACTTCTCCAGTAGGTGGGAGATTCACTAAATGGTGATAAAGAGGTAAGAACGTGAAGATGACTTCTCCAGTGGGAGGAGGTTCACTAAATGGTGGTAAAGAGGTAATAAAGTGGAGATGACTTCTCCAGTGGGAGGAGATTCACTAAATGGTGGAAAAGAGGTAATAAAGTGGAGATGACTTCTCCAGTGGGAGGAGATTCACTAAATGGTGGTAAAGAGGTAATAAAGTGGAGATGACTTCTCCAGTGGGAGGAGATTCGCTAAATGGTGGTAAAGAGGTAATAGAGTGGAGATGACTTCTCCAGTGGGTGGGAGATTCACTAAATGGTGGTAAAGAGGTAATAGAGTGGAGATGACTTCTCCAGTGGGAGGAGATTCGTTAAATGGTGGTAAAGAGGTAATAGAGTGGAGATGACTTCTCCAGTAGGTGGGAGATTTACTAAATGGTGATAAAGAGGTAAGAACGTGAAGATGACTTCTCCAGTGGGTGGGAGATTCACTAAATGGTGATAAAGAGATAATAAAGTGGAGATGACTTCTCCAGTGGGAGGAGATTCACTAAATGGTGATAAAGAGGTAATAAAGTGGAGATGACTTCTCCAGTGGGAGGAGATTCACTAAATGGTGGTAAAGAGGTAATAAAGTGGAGATGACTTCTCCAGTGGGTGGGAGGTTCAGTAAGCGGTGATAAAGAGGTGAGAAAGTAGAGATGACTTCTCCAGTTCCTGTGTTATTCTATGGAGCCTATGTATTAAGATTTCTCCAACTTTGGAGATCTTAGTGCTTAAGCTCCATAGAATATCATAGGAACGGGAGAAGTGATGACACGGAGAAGTTATTTCCACTTTATCACCTCTTATCACATCTTAGTGCGTAATCCCCTTTGCTTTCTTAAAAGGATGCTTATTACATAAGAAGTCTAACAAAATGAACCTGTGCGCTATGAAACGTTTCAATCTTTCGCAAAACTCTTCTGCAAATTGACCTCTCTCTCGTCTTCAGTTTAAAGTGAAAGTACAACTCATGACAGCTTAAGTTCATTTAACCCTTTGAGTGCCAAAGACGTACCCAAATATATAATAAACATAATGTTGCTCTAAATCAGAAATGGTCACAACCACAGGGAAACTATGTACTTTATCCCACTTTCCTGCCCATGCTTTAGGGTAATATTAATGGGCTTGCTGGTATTAAAGGGATAGTAATGTTTCAAAATAAAAGCAGCTTCAATTAATCTCCATAGTATTCGGGCCATGGAGAGAGTGTTTTTTATGGAAAAAACATGCTGTTGCTTTCAAATGGGCTTATTCCTTGATAAATACTCTGCAGTTATTTTACCCCATAACTGTTCAACTTTTTGCTTTGATAAATATACTTCTTTATATGCGGAGACCAACATTTACTAATGAGTGAAGAGCCCCTTTACTCATAAAACGGGGGAGAACAAGCTCATTTACTAAGAGGATTCCGCACTAAGCCTGTGAAGCTTTACTCGTTTTCGGTTTTCTTGGCTCAGCTGGTAATCCCATATTAGAGGAACACTGAGCTGGGAGGCCTAGAGTCTGCGCACCTTCCTCTTACACACCGAGGCTCATGTACCAAGTGGTGCGATTCTGGGGAAAGCCAACAGGGAACAAAAGATAAATAAAAATTATCATTCATTTAAATGGGCCTTTTTTTGTAACCCATTGAATGATAAAGAGGTCTCCAACACATTACGTCCTAATTTAAATCAATGGTACATTTAGATTTTTTTAGTTGTCCCCAGTGGAAAAACTGGTTTGCTCCAGAACTGATTCAGGAAACTCTGAAGTTTCAGTTAATCTATAGAATTTGGACACAAGGGTTTTTAGTCACAAATCTCCACCAAATAACATAGAAGTTGAACAGCTATTGATCTGAGTCAAGAGTTTTCTCAGTGCTAGGGCCATTATCTCCGAGCAGTTACTCAAGATACCTCTTCAGAAAATCCCTGTATGTCAGTAAAGACAAACCTGTAGCTCTCCGGATGTGGCTGAACTTCAGCTTGTACCACTCTCAACCAGTCTTTTGCTGAATTTCAACAGCTGGAGAGTCACATGTTGCCTACCCATGTTTTTCTGTTTCTGTTATGATATACATGAGCAAGTTATAGGTTACAGAAGATAATGGGCACCTGTGTTCCTATTAGGCCAAATAGAAAACCCCCTACAGTGTCAAATTGTGACCGGTGCCTCATCTGTGCTCATCACACCTATTTCAGGTTAGAGGAGCGGCCACCCCTCATTCAATGTGGCCAGTTTATTTACTCATTTCTTGTTGTAATATACTAATTTCGACCTTTATCTTTTGCACTGTACAGTTTATTGTAGATATAATTTTTTTGTTTGTATTTCATAGACCAAGGGCATTTATTGAGCCAAGCAACAGTACATAGCATTGGGGGGAGGGATTATGTAAGATACAGGATGTGATCATGGATGGGGCTAGTGCAGGATGCCTGGGATGAAAATTCGATCCTGTTAGAAATCCCAAAGCTGATGTTGGACTACAACTCTCATCATCTTATAGATGGCAATGGTTTGAATTGTAGTCCAATAACAGCTTGAATGCTTTGAGGCAATCTTTCAGTCTCCACTCTAGGTTATTACCAGACACTTCTTACCCTAGTTACAGTACTGTAGTAACTGACTAAAGCCAGCATTAAAAACTCAGTGGGCATCATATATTGAGGGGTGCCTCAGCTTTGCTCACTGCATCATTATGCTGAGATGTGGGCATGGTTAAAACAAACCCTGCATCAGACGCCTGTTAATTTAAGAGTTACTTTTATACTTGTATGTTATAGTGTGTTCTGTAGCAGGCAACAGTGGATGGCTCTCAGAGTGAGGTCGTGTGAACAGAGGGGGTATGATGGACAGGGCTAGGGGCACCTAAGGAACCATTGTCTAATAGAGCTTGATAAGCTATTCCAGCCCTGATTACAATACCCACTTCAACTAACTTGCTGAGCTCTGGGACTAATACTGCAATCAGCACACTGTATCCAAAGAGAAAGAACATTAAAAGAAGATGTGCGTGACTGACAAAGAACTTTTCTCAGCACGATGTTCATTCTAAAAGCGCTAATACTGGCAGATCAAAATCTCTGATCTCCAAGAGGAGGAGAATAAATCACTGCAAGATATCTCCACACTCAGAAACCTTAAGAAACAGAAAAACAATCCTTCACAGTTATCATTGCACACTTTTTTTATCTTAAGCTCCAGAAAAGTATGCAAGCTGAATTATACATATAAAAGGGCAAATAGTATTAGAAGCAAAGGTATTGTCCATGTGACACTAGTGAGAAGATAAGAAGCTTTTAAGCACAGGAACAGTATGGCAGACCTACATTATGAGTTGTGTGCTCATCAACGTTACTATATGCAAGACTGACAAAGTAAAATAAAAATATTCAAATGTCTACATCAGGGATAGGCAACCTTCGGCTCTTCAGCTGCTGGGGACTACAACTTCCATCCACGATCCACAAACAACCAGCAGCTGGTTGGAATGATGATGAGATTTGTAGTCCTCAAAAGCTGAAGACAGAGTGCAAAAGCTTTCCTACATCTGGATTATGTAATAGCCCAGGGAGATGAATTCTTTCTATCTAGAAGCGCCCAAGGCACCCATAGAGGCACCTATGGCCACATCCCTCTACTCATAAGGCTCCATCCCTAGCCACGCCCACTGGTGCCTGGTACTGAAAATACTCTTATATATGTAAAAAGAAAGCCCTTAAACCCATGGCTACTTGAAAGCTCTTCAAAGCACAGCACCTCTCTAGCATCCAAGAGGTTAAATATTGGCCAGTAAAGGGATCTGTAAACTGGTAAATATAAAGACTACCATAAGCCGGGGTCACTGGTATTGTTCTGGCCAACTGCTCAGATCTTAAAGCTCTAGGCAACTATCTACTCTGTCTAATGGGAAATCTAGCCCTGGCTGTATGCACTGATATTTGTTTGCCGCTATAAATCAATAGATCAACAGTACTCAAAAGTAAACAATTTTTAAGGTAAACATTTATTGATCGAAATTTCCTCTGAAAATTTGGGACTGTATAAACGGCTCATTTGTCAATCGAATATCAACAAGTGCATGTAAGTTCTCACCTTTACCTTCCCATGAGTGCTGTTGAGCCACTGATTTACAGATGTGGTTAGAGTAATTCCACCTTTTTATGTGTTATAACAAGTTCTTATATCACACAGAGGCTGATGACTAAGAGGGAGTGGAACAATTCTGGAGCAAACAGTGAGCAAATTAAAAATGTAATTGAATTAAACAGATTTTTTAAGCCCCATTTAATACGTTAGATTTGTCTCTTGCATTCACAGGGTTAAAATCCCCATCTAAAACATTAAGTATTTGGGGATTTTTTATTCTTCCCCTATAATGCAGTTGGTTTACTCCAAAAATACTCCAGAAGGGAGCTGAACTATGGCATGGTATAGAGATGGAGGAGTGGCACAGGTGGTTAATTCACTGACTGATACCAATACACTTGTTGTGAATCTGAAAACCTGGTTCAATACCCAATGTCAGCTCCTTGAGACCTTAAGTCATTTATCTCCCTGACTCAGACACCAAAACATTAGATCGTAATCTCTATGGATCAGGAACTCACTGTGCCTGAAAAATTCTGTGTACAGCGCTGCATACAAATTGTAACATGATATAATTTTAACATTATATTATTATTAGAGGTGATAAAAAGTAGATAACTCCCTCATTGAGATAAATTATCCAGTTACAATGTTATTCTATGGAGCCTATGACTAGTGTTGAGCGAGCGTGCTCGGCCGATGCTCGGATCGGCTCGAGCATCGCTCTGCTCGGCACATGGCGGTACTCGTACGAGTACCGCCATGTGCTCGCCCGACATGTTCGGGTGAAGAGGATCTGTGCCGGAAGAGGCACAGATCCGAAGACGCTCCGCTGGACCACCAGGGAATGGAGGTACGGGGGCATTGCGGAGATGAAGGGGGCATTGCGGAGATGAAGGGGGACATTGTGGAAGAGGGGCATAGACTCTATGCCCCTCTTCCACAATGTCCCCCTTCATCTCCGCTATGCCCGTCTTCCACAATGTGCCCCTTCATCTCCGCTATGCCCCTCTTCCACAATGTCCCCCTTCATCTCCTATGCCATAGAGGAGATGAAGGGGGACATTGTGGAAGAGGGGCATAGCGGAGATGAAGGGGGACATTGTGGAAGAGGGGCATAGACTCTATGCCCCTCTTCCACAATGTCCCCCTTCATCTCCGCTATGCCCCTCTTCCACAATGTCCCCCTTCATCTCCTCTATGCCATAGAGGAGATGCCTCTGCCATAGAGGAGATGAAGGGGGACATTGTGGAAGAGGGGCATAGCGGAGATGAAGGGGGACATTGACCAGGCACCCTCCGCTCATCAGAGCAGGGGGTGCCTGGTTTAATGCTCGAGTGCTCCCATTCATTTGAATGGGGCTCGGGTGCTCGGCCGAGCACTCGAGCATCAGGGGGTGCTCGGTCAGAGCACCCGAGCACCCGAGCATCGGGGTGCTCGCTCATCCCTACCTATGACTAAACATCTCTCAAACTGGAGAAATAACACGTAGATAGGAGTTTATCAAACTGGAGGTGTTATCTCCTCTTTATCAGTCATAAGTGCATAACCCCCCCACAATACTTTCTTCTTAGTACATCAGCTTCACTGATATATGCAACTAACTGACTTAAATATGAATTTTTTAGACCACACTTATTTGTCCATGACAAAGAATTGGATTTAATGCACAAAACAGTACAATAAATCGGGTTACAATTGTACACAATGTATTTCAAAGCAAAATCCTATGCATTTCGTAGATCTCATTACTAATGCTTAAAATTGCTATCTGCTAAGGTAATTGTATATTTTATAAAACACTACATGAAAGGGGGATGTTCATTTCTTCAATTATTTCAACACACACACACACCTAAAAATCTACCATGTAGCACCCAAAGGGTTAAGACGAAACAGTGTAAATGTAAAGGGAGATATACTGTAAAGGAAAATAAAGAAGATGAGTGCATTGGGTATGTGGTAAAGAAATTATCCTTACTTCCCTCTGCACTAGAGAATAGACTGGGGTTGCAACAAAAGGCTCTGAGGGCCACATCCAACACTAGGGTTGTTTGTCACACTCCAATTATTAAGATTACAAATTGTTTGAAGCGGGGATTCCTCCTTTAATATAATATTATTAGTTATATACTTAACCACTGGCTGGCTGGGGATGATGGGAGCTGTAGCCTCCATCAGCTGGAGAGCCACAGGCTGCATACCCTTGTTCTATACAAATAAAGATAGGAAGCAGGGCCTCCTTGTCACTCTGTGTCAATGGGGTGAATGTACAACTATGATTCTGTTCTTAAACAGGTACTGGAATTGGTTCTCTAGCTATATGCCTTCCAAATGCCAATTTACTAAGCTATTTTCTGCAGAAATGTATGCCTTAACACTGCTTGCTCCAAGGGGAAGACAGTTATCCAGTCTATGTGTATTTCTGAGAGTTAGCTTTATGCCATTTTCCTGTGAATACTATGAGAAAGAAGCTTGATGTTGGAGCAGAGTACTACACCAGCAGGCACTCCAGAGATCATACAGTGTAGTCTATACTAGGAAGTGCTGGCATTGTCGGTGAACACCAGCGGACCTGCACTGATGGATCTGTACATTCAGCCCACTATTTTATTAACTCTTTAAATGCCAGAGGAGTAGACAATGCACTGTACATCCCTCTGGCACGCAGACAGTTAATGCTGATTTTTGACAACCTTTTCTACCAACTGTACAGTGTTTCTAAGATTTGTTGACCTACTTTTCAGTATTGCAAACGATGTTGGAGCTTGATAAATAATAATACTATTTATCTGTATATTTATCTTTCAGCCCATCTATCCATGTGCCTCTCTGTAATAGACAGATAGATAGATAGATAGATAGATAGATAGATAGATAGATAGATAGAAATTACCATATAGTTTCACATTGGGTTTTTTTTTTACCATTTTGGTCAAAAGGTGCTGGTACAGAGTACAGTGTGTATATAAAGTAGGGTAATATATATATATATACAATTGCATATGAAATTAGAATAATCTAAAGATCTAATTAAACATAATAATCTAAAATGCAATTTTTAATGTAAAAAGGCTGATACTTCTGGTGTGCACCTGAT
Organism: Rhinophrynus dorsalis; assembly: GCA_037306005.1. NCBI lineage: Eukaryota > Metazoa > Chordata > Amphibia > Anura > Rhinophrynidae > Rhinophrynus > Rhinophrynus dorsalis. Next base: position 120,015,226 of record CM074722.1, read on the forward strand.
ACAATGTTCTTGATACAGTGACAGGAGAGAAGCAGATCTCTAGGAACCCCATTTGATATCTCTAGGGTAACAGAAGAAATAAGGATAAGAAAATAAGCAATTTTCATTTCTACATTCCAGAATCTCCAAATATTACTTCAGCCCACTGAGGTCAACCTCTGAGGGTTATCTGCGAGCAGACTTTAATAAATAGGAGCAAGATTCAGGATTATCTGCAGGCAGCCCTGCAGTGTTCACCATAGTCACCAAACTGGAAACTGTCATAAGCTCTAAGAGGTTTTCTAAGCCTGGGTGCACAGCCATTAACTTCACTCAGCAGTGGATGAGGCGTAGATAACTGTATTATCTGACCCACAGAAATTATACATCAGGCAGTGTTAAAACAAAACAGAAAATACACAGAAAAACTACATTAGTATGATGAAGGTGGTAATGTCTGAATTTGCTTAAACGTTTATTTTTCATTTGCATACATTAGCATAAAAATCTCACACTCCACAGTGCATACAAGGGCCTATGATGACTTTAGTGCCTATCAGAATGAACACTCTGCCATCATGAAGACTTTAACGCCAACAAGCTCCCGTCCCCCAAATGCCTCCCCTATACCATGTGCAGCAAAATGAGGAATTGCTTCCAAGTAACAAGTAGCAGAAGAATGGTATGCCCTAAAAAGCCCATAAACTATCCAACTTTCCATCTCTTTCTCTGCAATGTTTTGGATACCTCTCTCTCTGACATTCAAGGGGTAAAATTAGACAATTTAGTTCAATGACAGTTTGGGAACTTTGGATAAAAGGTGTCACAATTTCCCACATTAACATACTTGGGACTTTGTTGTCTGCTGCCTCCGAAGTAAAAGGTAGGACTGTCCAAGTGATGTGAGTTGGTATCTGACAGCAGCTGTTTAATCTCAAATTTCCCACAGCTAACATGGAAGCTCCTGTCTCATAAGTCCTTAGGCGCCAGAGATGCTTCTCAATGTATCTAGCACATATTCTGCTTTAAGAGACACTATCACTAAAAAAAAATAATTCTTTGTTGATTTTGAAAGATTTTTCAATATCACTTATATGTTGTATCACCAATTTTTATTTAGAAATCTAATCACCAAAGTTGTTTTAAGCATTGAGGGACTAGGATGACTGATGCACTAAGCAGAAATGGAACAATAACCTCTTACTATGGCTAGAAAATCCTAATGGAATATATAAGTTTTGCCCATGATCTTTTGTTCAAGACATAACTTCTTCAATCATTCCTGCATGTGATGTCCATGAAGTTGAACAAGTCAGCTGCTAGCAGGACAAGTGGACTTCAGACCCCTCCCACTGGACCTTCCATTTCCACTAAAACAACTTATGAAGGCAGATTACATAAGCTACATAAGATTTATATGTGCACTGGGTGGAGTTTGAGGTCCAGTAGTCATGGCAGTAAAGAGTCATGTTCACCTTGGACATAGGATGGCTTAACAATGTTATCTCTAAAGCAGACACATCAAACATATGGCCAGTGGGCCACATCTGGAACGCAAAGCTTTTTCATGTAGCCCACAATACTGCACCCAAAATATAGCAGGAATTACACCAAACTGCTCTCCAACTTTTTAAAGAAAGTGCCTGCTGGTGTTATCTGGAACTTATAAACTTTATTATTAGACTCAATTTAGAACAACAGAAAGAGGTGAAGAAAATGTAATTTATGCTTTGAGACCTGTTGGTGTGCTTGAAAATGAACACTGACAAACACTGATTTGCAGGTATTTTCTGCTCCAGATGACAGTCAGTGAGGGTGGAGTCATGTGAGGAGGAGGGTTGTGGTCATGGGCTGGGTCAGGTGTGGTGTGGGTGTCTTCCCAGGGCTGCCTGAGATAAAAATCCAGCCTTATCTATGGCAGGTTAAGAAAATGACAGGTATATAAGATATAGTGCCACTACGTCACCAGAGATAAAATAATCTTCACATTTAAAAATCAACAATTGCAAAATTCCCCAAGCCTAGTACATGTGTGACCTTTCAGTGCGTCTCTGAGCTGTGCTCCCATCTCTAGAGACAGGAAGGGAAGTGATTTGTTTGTGTCCCATTATTCAGACCTTACTGCTGGCAGTGTCCTCACCAACCATAAAGCATTCTTATGAATTTGCTCCATGCTACATATGGCCAAAGAGACATTTATAATCTAACTCTTCATCTATCATGGGTCTGTCATCCCACAACAGGCTTATGGGAAGAAAGACCTTGGGTTTTACCAGTGCAGCTTTACCAGAGGGTAACAGGGTATGAGCACTGCAGTACATACCAGTAGGTAACACAGTATGAGCACTGCAGTACATACCAGAGGATAACAGGATATGAGCACTGCAGTACATACCAGTGGGTAACAGGGCATGAGCACTGAAGTACATACCAGTGGGTAACAGGGTATAGGCAGTGAAGTACATATCAGCGGGCAACAGGTTATGAGCACTGCAGTACATACCAGAGGGTAACAGGATATGAGCATTGCAGTACATACCAGAGGGCAACAGAGATGAACACTGCAGTACATACCAGAGGGTAACAGGGTATGAACACTGCAGTACATACCAGAGGACACCAAGGAATGAGCACTGCAGTACATACCAGAGGACACCAGTGAATGAGCACTGCAGTACATACCAGAGGGTAACAGGGTATGAACACTGAAGTACATACTACAGGACACCAGGAAATGAGCACTGCAGTACATACCAGAGGACACCAGGGAATGAGCACTGCAGTACATACCAAAGGGTAACAGGGTATGAGTAGTAAAGTACATTACAGAGGGTAACAGGATATGAGCACTGCAGTACATACCAGAGGACAATCCTCACCAGTGTTAGTGCTTTAAGGCCAACAAGACCCTAGCATGCTCAGCAAAATGGCATAAAACCATGTCATTTCCTCTAACCCTTGCTTAATAGCCTTAAGCCTATACTGGTCCAAAATGCCCACTGATTGCCCTACTACTGTCCTCCAGTTGGTGTAAGAGATGTTAATACGTAATATGTAGCTTAGAAAATTGAGGTTATAATCATAGGGACTTAAACTTGATTCCAAGACCAATCCTTGAGCAAAATCCCGACCTCACATTCAACCCAGAAAATAGCAATTACATGCCCCATTTCCATCAATTTGAGTGCAGTTTGTTTGCTAGAGAATTATTCTTCTTAGCTTCCTGATTGTGGCCGTAAGGGCCAAATATAAAACAGGCGCAAATAAAAAAATCCAACTCTCCCACTGATTTAGCCCCTTCAAGACTAGAAATCTCCAGTGCATTGTGCAGCATCGCTACTTGATTTTGATGCCCCAATGTTAGAGAAATAATCTGTGCAGAGACTCAGAAAAGGCTTTCAAATCCAGATGCATTGACCTGCTGTATATCAGGGCTAATCAATCTTGTCGAGGACTACAAATCCCATTATGCCAAACCAGACAATTACTGGTTAGGGATGAAGGGGGTTGTAGTTCCAGACAGATGAGAGTCTTTAAACACTAGGGACCTTATTCATCAAGCTACATTTCTATTTCCTCCCTATGGTGCACTTGGTTTCCTCCTCCTCAGCTTGATTAATGAGGAACTGGAGCAGCAGCAGTGCCCAACAAGTAGATCACAATCTGCCAGCAGATCATTAAGTGGTCAACTGTAGACCCACAAGAAGAGTCATGCTGAGTAGTGTTTGCATTGAATAACTCTCTAGCCATCAAGTGGTTAAAAACCACATTTAAATCAACTGGAAATGTTGTCTCCTATGGTACAGTTGATTTGCCCCAGAATTACATGTTTCTTATACAGTTTTTTAGTATTGTGTATGTTGTTTTGGTTTATTCTATAGATGACATCAATATAATCAAATATGTTGTACAGTTGTACACCGTGTTTTAATGTGATGGAGAGGAACCATGCTGCTAAGGTAATAGATCATGTTAGGGTAACTGTGAAAAAAGTAGATCCCATGTTAATAAAGTCTGGACAAACCTTCCCTAGAGTTACAATTCTGGAGCAAAGCAACTGAACTAGAGAGTATTAGAGGCCCTCTGAGTCTATTATCAAGGGTGGAGTTGTAAAAGGGTAGGGAGGAGTTTGATTGTTTTTTGTAGTTCTTATAGTGTTGAGTGACAGCTCTAAAGGTTTAACTATATGGAGTTGGTTACCCTCCACTCACTCTAATTTTTTTTTTGTCTCATTTCAAGCATCATCCAATAAAGACCATATTATCCGAAAGATTTGGCCCAGGTGTTATATGGAATATTACAGGGTTGTTTCAGGATGGGGGATGATCACCCATGGGGAGGAAATTAGGCTCTAAATTGTATTTTTCTGAAATCCATTATGTGATGATTTTTTGTATGGGATAATTCTGTAAATAGATTATGGATTAGTGATAGATGATATTAAAGTTTCTTTATTGGCAAGACATACTTGAAAATTAGAGAAATGTATTATTCTTGTTAAATAAATAAATACATATATACTGTGACAGAGTCCAGGACCATGTATACGTCAGCCATAGGCTACAACAAGCAGTTTATCCCAGCGAGTAAAGGGTTAAGTTTTGTCTTTTGCCTCTGCTAGCACACCTGCTCTTGGTTAATTAGCTCAGACCTATATAGTAAGTCTGAAAGAGCAGGGTGTGGTCAGACTGCACTGGGATAGTGTGTTTGGAGACCTGTAAGCTGTCTGTCTGTCTGTCTGTCTGTCTGTCTGTCTGTCTGTCTGTCTGTCTGTCTGTCTGTCTGTCTGTCTGTCTGTCTGTCTGTCTGTCTGTCTGTCTGTCTGTCTGTCTGTCTGTCTGTCTGTCTGTCTGTCTGTCTGTCTGCCTGCCTGCCTGCCTGCCTGCCTGCCTGCCTGCCTGCCTGCCTGCCTGCCTGCCTCTGAAACCAAGGAATGGTGAGCAAGCTTCTGAACTGAAAAGATTGCATGTCTGCTTGTTTTACTTCTTTTGTACTGGAACCCAGAGTAGCTGGGCCAGTAACTGGTAGTGATGGAACTACTGTGAGTTAGCCTCCTGAAAAGAGTAGGCCTGTTTATTTCTGTACTTTTTATTTGGTGTCAAACACCTGTTTGATTTAAAGGGGAAGCATACCCTAAAATTGGAAAGAGACTTTTCTTTTGTTGTTGCTGTTACAATAAACTGCATTTCAGCTACACCCTCCTGGCTGTCCTGACCGTGTTTGAAGGGACCTTACCACAATCCATAAATAAATTATTATATGCTAAGAAAACAAGTTTGGTAATTGGGATACTTGTGAAATGGTAACTGAAATCAGGCACACCTGGGGAGTGAATGTAAGAAACAGCACAGTGTGTGCAATATTTGTGAATTTGGTTTATGAGGTTAAAAAACTGATTATATACACTTGTGGAGCAGTAGATAGGACTCAGCATTATGGTTGTAAACTTTTATAAATAATAAGTAGACTTTGTGCAGTTAATGGTTTAAATCTTAAACTTTTATTTAAAAATTCTGATTGTGTTTGATATTTGCCTAGAAAAACAAAGTTATATCCTATATAATAATATATAATTCGCTAATGTATGTTTGTCAGAAGCTGTCATGCGCAGTACAGATGGCTGCAAGCGCCCCAGTCATGCGTAGTACAGACTGCCCACGTCGCGGCTGATAACGGAGCGGGGCGCTCCAAATTCAGACCGTAGTCCTCTCTGCTCAGACTAAGGTCTGAATTCGGAGCGTCCCGCTCCATTATCAGCCGCAGTGTGGGCAGTTTCTACTCTGCATGACTGCAACGCAGCCGTTGCTGCCTGGCAATGTGGCCTGTGTACACAGGCTGTTCAACTAGTATGTCTATAAAAGTTTAATTACAATCAGGTACACTAGTGGAATAAGTGCAAAAAGTATATACTGGATCATATGGGTCAATGATTACTCTAACAGAAGGATAGAGTATACAAATGATAACATGGGGGTTTTGTGGTCTCATTACAAGGGTATATCATTTATCCCAGTTTCAGGTTAGAGTTTCAGTGTTTGGTCCTTTTGGGCCAAGAAATGGGAGATGAGTGTCCAGACCTGCTGTGCACTGTGATTTCCCCGGATAAGGTACCGTGTGCAGGCACTAGTAACCCCAGACAGCTAAATTTTGACAGCTGATCCCTTGCTCATAAGAATGAATAGCAGAGAACAGTTTCCATACCAGTTATGGCCTTCAGAAGCCCAAGGATAAATGACAGGGTAAAAGTTATCATAACTCAAAGTAAGTGGAACAGTTACAGTTTTCCTAAATGTTTGGAAGGTGTGGATAAATGTTTAAAGGATTAGTAATTGCATATATAAATAAAACATATTATTGCAGATATTGAAGATATAAATGCATCCATGCCAGTCCTATCTCTCAAACCTTTATGGTATAAAGTTTTAAACTTCTCCCCTCCCTCCCCTTTCCCTGATGTCAGCTGTAAAGCTGACAGGAGATTGATGTCAGCTGAATCGAGGTGGATCTTCAACAGAGCCCAGATAGCGCTATGTAGAAACAAATACTTCATTGGAACGGTCTACAAAGTGTATCTGGTTTGCAAGCACATTTTGTAGACTATCCCAATTAAGTATTTCTTTCTACATATCTCTATCTTGGCTCTGTTGAAGAGCTGCCTGCCGTTCCCAAGACCAGGATCATCTTCTGTCGGCTATACGCTGACATCAATCAGAGGGGAGGGGGGAACTTTAAAACTTTGTATCTCTCAAACCATAAAGGTTTGAGAGATCAGATTGGAATTGATGGATTTATTTTTTCAATATCTACAATAATACATTTTATTTATATAAGACATTACTAACCCTATAAAAGACAAAATCTTTATGGCTCTAGATCTGTGTTGGCTCCAGTCCGCATGGCTGTCACAATTGGTGCAGGGCTTCCCTTTACTCACTGGGGACCCCCAAACTTGGGTCACCTGCCATGAGCCACCACGCCAATATTATTTTCAGAATACAAAAGTACAGTTTCCAGGGCTTTAGGGACAGGAAGGAAAGGAGCTTCTTCTCCCTTTCTCCTTTCCCTTCATGCTGCTCTTCAGCATTGGTCACAGATTGGTTTATGGGGGGTTACAAGCCCCTTCAATGGTGCATATAGGAGGATATGTCTGTGTATCTGCACCCTCCTTTACCTCTTTCTGCTGCTGTACTGCAAATAGAAAACTGGAACTTTCAAAATGAGCTGTCCCTGACATCTTTAAAATATTAATCCCTAACATCTCTCTTAATGAAGATTCTGTGCAATATGCTCCTGCTTCTCTAACCCAGAGCTGCTCTAGTCAGTCCACACGAAGCCTTTAACCTGTGATCTTACTGACTGATCACACACAAGACAAGAAGAGCTTCTACCTCTGCCTTTCTGTTAGAAATTGCACCAATTTAGAGACTAAAGAAGCAGTTAATTAGTACAAACCATAGAGTGGAAAACACAGGACTCCATCACACTGAGAATATGGCCTTTCACCCTGAGACCTGCGTTAAAACTCTGCATTCAGATAGGCCTGAATGGCTGTATCAACAAAGAGAGTGGAGAATTTTTAGAGCAAACCAACTGCAGCGCAGGAGACTCATGGAAATTTCCAATGATTTAACCCTTTGAATGACAGAGGTACACAACGTGTTGCAAACCCCTCTGGCACTCAAGGGGTTAATTTTTTTAAAAATATATATATATATATATATATATATATATATATATATATTTTTTTTTTTTTTTTTCCCCTGGTTTTTAACTCCTTGAATAAGTTGGATACCTCTGTAATGAACGAATTCATGGATGAATTAATATTTTTTTTGTGTAGCACCACAAGTGTATGCAGCACTTTTCAATTTAAGTGTTTTGAAAATACAGGGTTACAAGGACTTTGCAAAGTGATTCGCTGGAAGGGAGGTCCCTGCCCGGGAGTTTACTATCTCAATTAAGGATTCAAAGCCCCATTTAAATCACTTAGAATTTTGGTCATTTCTGTTTGTTCCCTATAATTACTTACTTGGTTCGCACCAGAAATGCATCCTTATTCCTTAGTACATCATCCTCACTGTTTCACTCAAAGGATTTTCCCACATCTATCAACTGTCCCTGGTCTGGGATTCCTGTCCCTGGTCTGGGATTCCTGTCCCTGGTCTGGGATTCCTGTCCCTGGTCTGGGATTCCTGTCCCTGGTCTGGGATTCCTGTCCCTGGTCTGGGATTCCTGTCCCTGGTCTGGGCTTCCTGTCCCTGGTCTGGGCTTCCTTTCCCTAGTTTGGGCTTCCTGTCCCTGGTTCCTGTTGTCCCTGTTTTTTGTTCCTGGTTTTTAAAACTACATTTCAACCCCTTAATCTATATGTTTGTCATCAAGAAGCTAAAAGGTTATAAGCACTATTATCATAATCTGACTGATAAAAAAATGTTGGAATTTGTTACGAGCAAGTTTTTTTCCCCTCTGACACTACAACAAGAATATAAATTAAAATAAGCCTGAGTGGGACGTTCTAGTTCCACTAAAAACATATGCAGTTTACATGCCTGTTTGCTCTTTCCCATTGACCAACATGGGATACAACAGTGAGAACATGGTTATCAGATTTTGCACAGTTAACTTGAGTTATGTGACTAGAATTCTATATGTTATCTTCAGTCCCACTTACCTTGCAAAATGGCTGCCATAATGCCACTTTAACTTCCCTCTATTGTTCAAATGGATTAAAATTATGATACAGAACAGCAGGCAACACAACATGAAAAAGAAAATCTGACCCCAAATGACCTTTCATTATATAATCCCCCAAGTCCAGATACCATCGAATCTCGGTTATCAACATGAAAAATCAAAAAGCGAGCTCTGTCAATGTTTTTATTGGTGAATGTCCTTTGTAATAACAGTGTCCCCTTTGCCTTGCTGAAATATTCTCCTCCTGGCTACAAATTACATTTCTCCACTAGCTTGCCGTGAGAAAGCAGCACAGGGGGAAGGTTTGATTTATGGGAACGTTGAAAAAAAAAAAGGCATTGAAGGACAGAGCTGAACTGATGTGCAGGTAAGTGAGATTGAAGAGAGCTGAGAGGGTTGATGAAAGGAAGCCATTTATATCAGCTGTATAAATAAATAATGGCACAGTGCATGTATAAACTGATAATAATGTGTAGGATAAAGCGTGGAGGAACGCACATGATGAGAATGTAATGTGAACCATAGATATGAGATGCTCCCAAAATAATCCTCAAGGGCAAAGCATTAAACGAATAGTAATATTTTATTCTGACCTTTATTATTTTAGTAGTTTACGTTATTTTATTTTACTGTCTGGATTTCTTTTATTATAAGCACTTACCTTAAATCAGCTATTTACTTTTTTCTTTTTCTTTCATTTCACTTACATGAGCTCCCTCTACTTGCAGTCTGTAAAAACAGTCTATGTCTTAGAGGAGCTGTAAACTTTTTTAATGAAAACTTTTATGTTATACATATTTTCCTGCTTAGTAAAACAAGTCACTCTCACGTCTGGCAGTTGTTTTATTCAAAAGTTATTGAACAATTCAAAACAATGATGCTCTCTGGAAACAAAGATCCAGGGAGCTCACTTCCTGAAAGTGCAAACTGTCAGGAAGTGATACAGCAGTTACTATTACAGAGCGCTGTTGCCACTGACTCATCAATCCCACAGAATTCAACAGAATAGCTATCTGAAATCTGACCACTAGTGGACACTGTCCATGTAAAAAGCAACAATCTATACTGTAATAACTCTGGATAGACATATCTCCCAGCAGTACTCCTTTAACATTATATGCAGATTATTAAAGGGATATTAATACTTAAAATGTAAAAAAAATATGTTGTAATGTTGGCCTGAAATTGTACAGTGGCGCTGTTGCTACACGATCCTATGGACAGCTCTGGTCTCAGGACCATAAATCTCCATAGGATGGTGTAGCAACAGCGCCACTGTACAATTTCAGGCCACTGTGATATTGCACCTAAAAAATTCAACTTTGAAAATTAATAACTTTTGAATGAAACACCTTTCAGCAGTGGGAGTACTCTTGTTTTACTCAGGGGGATAAACCCTAAAACATATATTTTTTTTTTTTTTTTTTTTTTACATTTTTAGTATTACTATCCCTTTAAAGGAGCTCTGCCAGTCTGTTTCTACATTCAGATGAGATGCACAACCAGAGCGTAGACATAGGGAATGAAATACACAAAGGGTAATGCATTGAGGAGAACATGGGGGAGGGAGTTGCATTGAAGATCAATGTTATAGAGATATGTCTAGTGCTATGTGGTGAGTGCATCACTGTGGCGATAGAGACACACACCATAATGCACTAAGAATTAGGGAAGAAAGGGGAGGGGAAGAGACTGTAATCATTAGCATATCAAATGGGGTACAGTGTTGATGTGTTGGGAAGGAAAGCAAGGGAGCAGAGTGGATGCAGACAGACTTCAGCACCAAGAACAACAGCCCTCGCTTAACCATTTGAGTGCCAGTGGGGTAACAGCACTGATATCTACAAAACAAAGTAAACATATTTCATTAAATCAATAAATTGTGAAAATGGGAGATAAGGAAAGAGAGAACAGAAATCACAAGATGAACTTAACACTGTATTGGTTATAAAATGGAAAGAAAAAGGAGAAGCAATTGTAATCAATAGACCCCTCATTAATGTCAATAATCATCATCATCATCATAGTCTTATAAGTGAATTAGCCACTGGTTAACCACTTTATCTACGGTGGTAAGTTTGGGTTAATTCATTATCTCTCTATTTAGTAGCATATTCTAATGCCTCACCAGTTAATATCTCAGATAAACACTTTAAATCCCTTTATCAGGACAGCTTGAAGCCCAAATTACTATATTATAACATACGGTTTAATGTACACAATTTAATGTATGCTCTCTTTTTAACAAATGTAGTCCTTTGAGTGTCAGAGAGGATCCCTGGCACTTACATGGTTAATGGTTGGAGCTCCCTCAGAAAAACAAACAGAAATAAAACCCTGCATATTGACAAGATGCACTAAGGTGTCTTCACCACTATATCTCTGGTAATCCAACACCAATCCGGCACCATCACATGGAGCATCACAAAGTAAATGTTCTTAGCTACCCCATTGTGGGAGTCAAAAACATTAATAAATACTCTGGGAATTTATCACTCAATACTTCAGACTGGGGCTGTTTTATGTACCTCTTTATAATAGTGCGCTATATTCCCTATGTCAGTCTCATAAACTAGGTACTAAAATGTCTGTGTCAAGACAATCATGAACTATAAATTCCCAATTATCCCCTTGATGATTGCTTATCGCTAATAATTGTTCATCTTCCTATAATTAATTAAGTATTGCTGAATGGATCATAAGTGTATTTATTAAGCTGTAACATAAATATGATCTGTTGCTTCCCAGGTACTAGGACTAGATACGGAAGATAATAAATAACAGACAGGGTGAAACAAGGATATCATAGTCAAGGTAAACACTCCCCCTGTAAGTACAACAGGCATGTTTCATGGTGACTTGGAGAGCACCTCAGCAGAATATCTCACCAGCTGATGCTGACAACATTTAGAATAGACTCATAGGTGAAAGCCCAACAGTGCTTAGTGGATGTCAATGGTGCTACTTGGAGAAGTCAAGTCCATTTTCATCTCCTCACATCACCAGACACACTGCACAAGAGTAGTGTCACTAGCATCACTGGCCTTGTGAGGTGTGTCCAGCCATGTGAGTGGATGTGACTTCACAAGGCAGCACCACTGCCATCCACTCTCCTCACAGTTAAGGAATCTGTTTGATTAATCTAGTTGATTGTACATTTTGTAGATGCTTTTTGGACACTGTATTTTTAATTTTGACACCATATAGTATGTGTGGCATTTAGAACAAGTCTGGTAGTGCTGTTTGGCAAAGTTGCATCCACTCACATCGCCAGACACCCTGCGCAGCTTGCGTAGTATGCCTGGTGATGTGAGTGGAGGTGACTTCACCAAACAGCACTGCTGGTATCCATTCACCTTGGGGATGTCTCTCTGGGAATGAGCACCTCTCTATTCTCCGCTTCCTTCTGGGGCAGAGTCAAGTTGAAGGATAACCATGCCTGCAGGTTACCCCAGAGGGGAGAGACTGCAGAGAACTAGGTCTGAACAGGCTGGGGTTTTCTTTTTGTTTTGCACAGTACCTGGCTTCAAGTCATTATGGAAAGCAGAACAGGAGAAGGAGGAGAAGACATGTGAGAGCCAGTGTTAAGGGGAGACAGGGCCCCCCCTTTACTGTCACAGGGGTATGCAATGCACATCCCTATGGTACTGAGAGGGTTAAGGGAGGGCAGCTGCTGCAGAGAATGCAAACTCTCCCTTGGCTCCATAAAAAGCTACAGAATATCCCAACACCACCAACCTCAGGTAGGCGATGTTGGGAGTATGAACTCCGACAGCAGAAGCTGTTATTGGAGTTTAGTGCATGTGGCGATGTGCATGCATTAACATATAAACACACCCGCATGAATACAAAAATGGCTCATTAAACAGCATTTTCATATGCAAATGAGTCATTGCCAATCAAAATGGTAAACATGTCAAAGGCATGATGGATTCATGGCAAAGCAGGCAGATTGTGCCGGATTGGTGTTGGATTACCAGAGATATAGTGGTGAAGACACCTTAGTGCATCTTGTCAATATGCAGGGTTTTATTTCTGTTTGTTTTTCTGAGGGAGCTCCAACCATTAACCATGTAAGTGCCAGGGATCCTCTCTGACACGCAAAGGACTACATTTGTTAAAAAGAGAGCATACATTGAATTGTATACATTAAAGGCAGTGCATTAATACAACCATCATGTTTCATTAACAAAAAAAAAAGTTAAAATAAGTTGTTACAATTTATTTAACCTTTTAGATGCTAAAGACATCTCCAACAATGTGTTGGAGACATCTCAAGAATCCAATGGGTTAAAATGTTACACATAGGCAACAAGTCTTAAAAAGGCTTTTTTTTTAAAAAATTGGCTGTAAACCAAATGTGAGAATTCCTTTTACTGTAATTTACCTTCACTCTTGTAATGTACACAGTCTGTACTAACAATATCTATTTATTATGCATTTAGAACAGATTAACACATTTATAGAGAAGTTACATTTCACCGGGGAATGATGCAAACCCATTGAAATCTAAATAACATTATCAGATGGAAACCCCTTGATTGCCTGAGGTTGAGGAACACATTTTATTTCAAGAGACTGGTAGAGTAAAAGTGATACATTTATTGGCTAAGAAAAAAGGACCTTCGTTCCTGAAAGCTTGCACTTCCTATGTCCTCAGTTAGCCATTAAAGGGATAGTAATAGTTCATTGTATGTTTATTTTATATCGTAGCGATTAAAAAAATATGAACAACTCCTATCTCTCAAACCTTTATGGTTTGAGAGATACCTTTTTAAAGTTACGTCTTCCCGGCAGTTTCACGGAAGTCAGCGCATAGATGACGGCTTCAGAATCCAGTCATTTGACGGGATGGAGGCTCTTCAGCAGAGACAAAATCGCTCTTTAGAAATACATACTTCATTACAACTGTCTACAAAGTGTGCTTGCAAACCAGGCACAATGAAGTATGTATTTCTAAAGAGCGTGAGAGTTGTTCATATGTTTTTAATCTCTACGATATAAAATAAACATACAGTGAACTATTACTATCCCTTTAAAGGGTATCACCATTACATCGCTCTTGTGAGATTTTTGTTACAAAAGTACACTGAATCCCATCTAATTTATTGGCTAACAAATCGTAATATTTAACGGGTCCTCCTGGTGGAAGGATCTCTTTTCTGCCATGCCGAACGTTCTTATGCCAACATCGTGATTATGTCAACAAAGTCCTTTAGCCCATTAGAGTCTCACTGGAATGCAGGTTAGTGCATTCAAATCACAGCCTCCCCTGCTTCTTAGAAATCTTCCCTTTCCAACAAGTTATGACATGAACTGCATTAATGCCAGGTATTCAAGTGATCACCTAGTATATTCATACACATAAAGTAGTGCATTATATGCCCTTATGAACTTTTTGTTGAGCTGTAGGGGATTTATTTTGACGTCCCCAACTTCCTATCTTGCATGGAGTACCCTTATTGGAAAGGGGGAGGGGGATGCTCATTCCAATGAGGTTAGGCACTCTTTTTTTTTTTTTTTTTTTTTTTTCCCCCCATCTTCTTTTTATGCATTTTGACCACTCTCTATACCATCCCACTCTCTGCTATTTTTCTCTTCTCCCAGGATCAGTGCAAGAGCAATTGTCATTCTAATGGCGCCTTCTGACTTGTGATCTCCGCCAAGCTCCTCATTTTAATTTCTCTATCCTCTCATTCACTCACTCTCTCTCTTCTGTTCCTTCTATTTTCTTTCTACCAAATCCCCCTTCTTGTGTATATATCTCTATTGTAGAGGATTCCCCACAATGATGCCATCCCTTGGTGATTGGTAAGTATTGCATAACTGTTACCCTAGCACTGCTCTGCCATTCTTCACTCAATGTACCCCTCACACTTAGGGCCACATGTGCATATGGAAAGGAGTAGTCACATGAAAGTGCTTCTGACACCCTATGATAAGGTAAGTTTGCTTTATGTCTTATAATCTGACACTGTGTTTCACCAGCCATTTTCCTGTAAAATAAAAAGATTTGGAGAAATTTCCCTGTTTATTTTGATGCCACAGTGAAGCACTTTATGCCAATTCCCTTCATAGTATTCTAACTAGTTCTGTTTGTGGCCAAACGTTCCTCTCACTGTACAATTAGAAATTACCCTAGTTTGCCTGCATGAATTTCATAACACAGTGTGTGATAATATTGGCACAGCACACAATCTAATTAGCATAATGTGCCACACCGTGTTACCAACAACTCATAAACTATGTATATTCCATAATTGGCTAGCATAAAATATATGCAGTTTATAATTATCTTTAAAATTAACTAAATTTATATTCAGATGACAGGTCCATATTGAAGGAGCATGAAACACCTCTCAATAACAGAACCTAACTTTCCTTGCTATGGACAGAAAATTCTAATGGCCCTTATGAATTTTTCCCTTGTGCCTTTGCTCATCTTCAGTCACTCTTTGATGTCATGTCTATGGAAGTGGCTATGACAGCTGGTAACAGAATCATAGGACCTCAGTCTCTGCTGACTGAAGATGGAAAACTTAACCCCTTAAGAACCAAAAGAGGTGTGAAACACATTGGCCCATATTTATAAACACAAACTGGAATTATTCTGGAGTAAATCGACTGCACCATAGGGGACAAATTAAAATTCCTGTTAAATTAAATTGGGCTTCGAGCATTCAAGGGGTTTTAAAAAAGCCCCGACTGAAGACGTTGCCTGTTGATCATAGGAACAAGGGCAACATTCATATGGGACATAAGAATTTTCTGGCCATGGTTATGTAAGTGGGGAGTTAGTATTAGGAAGAGTTAGTTCTCCTTTAAAGAGGACCTGTCACCTTTCCAATCCCCCCTGTCAGTGGGAGCCTCCATCTTAAATTTATCTACATAATTATTCCTCCTTATAAGTTTATTCCACGCCTCTGGGAGAAGGAGAATAGAAGGGATTTTTCAGGATGACAGTAATTAATCATGCAGGCTTTGGAGAAAACAGCTCTGCAAAAATATATAAAATGTAGGTAACAGGTCTACTTTAAGAAGTGAGATACAATGTGCATTGGTGAGTGTGAATTTTACAAAGACCACTGGCACGGAAAGTGTTAAGGTGATACAAGATCTAGGTTTCATTGTATCCCTTCTAATATCCTAGGTCTGGATTACAGCGGCCATGAGTCAACCAGCAAATATTTGGAGAGCTCAGTGTTATTGGTGATTTTCAGCTCTTCCATTCGAATGCACCTGGTGCTCTATAAATACCGAACAAATTCACCAGATCGGTAATACACATGCATACAAATGGAAGTGCACCCAGGCACACTGATACAGACACAGAGCAGCATACCAATAAAGTCAGAAGTGGCGCTAATCTGTTACAAACCAACAACACCACAGAGAACAGCTACAAATTCTGATTGATTTAAATGGCAATTTTAACCCTTTGAGTGCAAGAGGGGTATGCAACAATAACCCTCTGGCACTCGAAGGGTTAATCTCTAACATTTTGGATTCTAGCAAAGTCTCCAATGCATTGTTTTAAAATGGCATTTTCCATACAATATTTATTAATGCCCCAGCATTTTCCATACAATATTTATTAATGTCCCTGGCTGATGCTTGGGAATGATTATAGACACTTCTGCCAAAACTAACTCACTGCTTAGTGCATGAATGGACAAACTGACTCCAGACTGGTTGGGGATGTGGGATTTAAAATCCTGAACATCTGAAGAGCCACCGGTTGGCCATTCCTGGATTAGCCTGCAAAGTAGATAGGTAGCCAGGCTCACCAGGCCCAGTGGTGGAAAGAGCCCATCACAGAAAAGAGAGTTTGTCATACAACACAGGCCTAGAATGCAGTGAAGTTGATAAGTGTTACCAACCATTTTATTAACAGATTCCCATTGAAGTCTATGGAGAAAGCTATACCAACCAACTTCAATGTAATCCAGGCCACCATTTGGAACAGGCTGACCAGATCTCACCTTTAACTGGAGACATATAGGAAACAGCCATTTTTCAGTACTTCACTGAAATCAAAGCAATCCTGCAGTATGCATTTTTCCTATGCGTCCCCTGTTAAAGGTGAGGTCTGGTCAGCCTAATTTGGAATCCTCTGGGTCTTCCTCTCCCTGCTTATCTCAGGCACAAAATGCAATATGCTCACTGTGTAAAGCCAGATGTGAAGCTGGCCCTGCATGTAGCCAAGTGTAGAAACTCGATATAGTGTAAAGTGACCAGGCCTCACCTTTCACTGGGCATGTTTATGGAAAATGCATACTGTAGGGCTGCTTTGATTTCCATTCAGTCCTGAAATATGCCTATTTCCTATGTGTCCCCAGTTAAAGGTGAGGTCAACTTAATATAATGTGTAGGCGGGTGTAATAATTCATTGAGTCTGATGTCCCAAGAGACACCACAACTATTGTGGGGCAATCCAGTTGCACCAGAGGGTTGAAATAAAATTGAATTAGATGGGGTTTTAACCCCTTGAATACATCAGCCTCAGTAGCTTGCAAAGCTACTGTAGGTTTAAATGCTTAGCATTATTCCAACACATATCAATGTATTACTTTAATATAATGTCAAACTTGTGTGAGGCTACTTTATGTTGACTAGATATCCCCCGGGACATATACAGTATGAAAAATGCACACTGCAGGGTAGTTTTGAATTCAGTGCAGCCCTGAAATATGCATACTCCATATGTGTTCCTTGTTAAAGGCAAGATCTGGTCAGCTGGAACTACTTTCAACATTAGACTACTCACTTTTAGTAGGAGGAGAACAGGTGGAGTTGTTACTTAACCCCATGGATCCAAGAGAAGTCTTTAAAGTATATCTAATAACTAAGATACCTGCAGAAGCTTCCAGTTGTGATGGCTAACACAGTTGTGATGGCTATTAAACCTTTAACCCTTTGAGTGCCAGAGGGGTACCCAATGTATTGCAAAACATTTCTGGCATGCAACACATTTTTAAAGTAACAGTAATGTCCAATAAAAATGTTTTCTTGTTTTGTAGATTAAAAAAAATAAATTATGTGGCACAAATCCCATCTCTCAAACCTTTACAGTTTGAGAGATATTCACATCTAAAGTTCCCGTCTCCTTATGTCAGCCCTAAAGCTGACAGCAGGAGATTCAAGTCGGCCAACACGAGGAGGCTCTGCAGAGCCGAAATAGCAATACTGGAAAATAATTACTTCACTGGAACAGTCTACAAAGTCTGCTTGCAAACCAAGCACACTTTGTAGACCCCTCCAGTGAAGTAATTATTTTCCAGTATCGCTGTTGCGGCTCTGCTGCAGAGCTACCAGCTGGTCCCAGAACCAGGATATCCTGCTGTCAGCAGAGAGCTGATGTCAGGAAAAGGGAAGGGAGGGGGAAATTTAGATGCAAACAGCTCTCAAAACCGTAAAGGTTTGAGAGATGGGATTTGTGCCACATAATTTATTTTTTTTAAACTCTACAAAACAAGAAAAAATATTTATTGGACATTAGTGTCCCTTAGTGACCACCCCAGGTATATAAATAAACATATATAACAGAGTAGGTCCACTGCGGTCCAAAGTAGAGAGAAAAACAGGTTGCCATTGTATAGAAAAGTGTTTTCCAATGTTCGTCCTCAAGCACACCAACTGTGCAGGATTTCTAGATATACTGGCTTATTAACAGATGGGAAATCAGTGGCTCAGTCATTGTGACTGCTTCCCCTATGATTAATTGAGGATATCCTTAAAATCTAACCTGTTAGAGTGTCCAGAGGCCCAAGCTGAGAATCACTACTGCAGAGCAAGTACAAACTTGTCTGTTTTCTTCCTTTAATTCACAGATGGGATTTCTTCAAAAGATGTAATAGTTATCAAGTGACTAATTAAAAGGTAGCAGACTTAAAGACATATTGTGACTAGGCACAAGTCAATTATAGTGTTTGTACAAAGGCTAATTTTCTTGCAAATCTCAAGTGATTAGTGGCATATCTGTATTTTGTGATTACAGATATGATGGTTGCACTGCTTCACAGTTTAAAAGCAATAAATACAATTATACAAAATGGTCTTTTACTGGAAATGTAACTTTTACATTTTGAAATATAAATTAAAGGAATATTAAATTCTGGGGTGATTTTTCTGAGGTTACCTGATTCTATAATGCAGGGTTAGTTACTTGTTTGAGCTCCAGATTTCGAGTTGTAACTCCGAACAGCTGGCGGTCTAACAATTCAGTACACCTGCTGTAATGTATTGCTTTAGTGGTGACATGTATTTCCAGGTACAAAAGGTTACAGGGTCATCAATCAAAATCAACTCTGGGTGTATATATTTATATATATATTTTTTTTTTAATGGAAAAAGTATATGTTACAGGATTTTCCTGTTAGATAAAACAAGCATACTCACACTGTTAGTAAAGTAACTACATCTCACATTTTGTCTTTAGATTACACTGTACTTCTGAATTGTGGCCATAAAGTGGCTGTGATCCTTTCTGGCGCAAACCATCTGCACTATCGGGGAGAACTAACCATTACAGTTAACACAAATGGGGCCTTTGACCCTGTGATATCTCCACTGTACTGCAAAGGATTGCTTTGGAGACCTCTCTAACATTCGGGGGGGGGGGGGCGGAGGGTAAAAGCTTAATTTAATCCAATGGGAATATGGAAAATTTTTATTTTGCTTCTTAAGTGTAGTTGGTTTTTACCAGAGTTAATCCATTGCGATGCCATGCATTGAATACCTGTTTGGCACTCAAAGGGTTAACAGTACATCAAGCTAATGGACTCAAGCTCACATATTATATATATCTGTATACATAAAAATCGAAGTGAATCTGGTTTGTTCTCAGGGGGTGTGGCTGGAAAACATTTATTGGTTGAGGAAAGCACTGGTGGGGGGGTAGCCACTCTATTTAATCTCTTAAGGTCCAAGGACGTACATTTATGTCATAGGTCAACGTGCCTAAAGGACCCATGCCTTACATGTACGTCATGGACTTCAGGGCTCCCCGCAGGACTGCAAGACATTCAGGGAACCCTGAATCGGATTTAAAATAAATAAATAAATAAATGTTCTGTGGTCCTTAGGTGCTGGCCACAAGTGTGTGCTCTGGTCCTTAAGGGGTTAAATAGAAAAAAAAAATAAGACATTACCCACTTGATTAGGTGGCTCATCAGCTAGCCAGTCACAAAAAAGTCAGACCTTGTGGTGTGGCATCAGGACTCCTCCTGATGCTCTCCAGCTACTGATCTCCCAGCCAATTTGGCTGGAAGATCAATAGTGGTGACACAGGGGAGCAAGAGAGGACTCCTCCTTCCATTCTACCCAGGTAGCAGTGGGCGGGATTGAAAAACACTCTCGTTTCAACGAGGGAAACCCTCTCTCAATGAAGTGAGAGGTTTTACCGATCCTGCCTACTTCTGACCCTGACTGAAGTCATTGCAATGTTAACCATTTAAATTCTCCCAGAAATCCACAAATAACTTTTTAACATGCTACAACTTAAAGACATCACTGCTTGATCAGACAACAGGGGGAGATCCACTAAAAGGAGAAAAGGGGGCAGGGTGGTGATATGGTGGTAAATTGGTGTCAATGGCATATTAACAGCATGGAAAATGGTGTGATCGTCATCATCTTCATCATCATATCCCTGTGAATCTGCCATAAATCCGACACAATCCGCTGACATCGCCATAAATACACTATGCCTTCAACAGGTTTGCAATTTTGTTTGACAATAGCTCATTTACATATGGAAATGCAGGCTAACAAGTCGTACTCATGTAGGTGTATTTATGTTAATGTGGCACATAACTTCATGCACTAAACTCTGATCACAACTTTTGCTGTCTGGCATTCACAGTCAGTCTCAACATCGTCTACCTGGAGAGCAGAGACAGCAGCTACTGTCCTTACACTTTCATTGACATATGGATGTTCATTGCACACCACTGTGGTACTGAAAAGGTTACAGTATCAACAGATGTTTCCAGTATAAAAATATCATTTAGAGAATGGTAGAACAGCTGTGATATTTTATAGATTCTCTGCCTTCTCCAAATGATAAATGAATGCTGGAAATATCTGTTAACTTTGTAACCACTGCAGTGCCACAGGGGAACTTCTGGTTCTGGTCTCCCTGGAGGGGGGAGTCCTGTGGTGCCACCAAGGGAGATTAAAGACTTAAATTGTGTCAAAAGGGGTGGGACTTAATCACAAGTGTGGGCTGGACTTCCAAAACTTGAAAAAAAAATTATTACAAGGCTGGGTAAAGAGGAGAAATGGGTGGGGAGCGGGAGGAACACACTGCAAACGCAAGATGTGGGGAGTTTCATTTATGAAACTCCCCATATCCGGATAATCAGCCTCTGCCCTGGAGACCAGGTAATCTGATGCAAAAACGGTAGTCTCCGAGACAAATCCGGAGAGTTCCAAGCTATGCACAGGGGTGTATAATTAACATCCCTATGACACTGAACAGGTTAAGGGAGCAATGCAGTTTGTTTTGCTTAAGTCTCAGCAAATCCTATCCTCCCCCTGTGGGCAAGTGGGGGAGCAGCGAGACGATGCACTTAGACCTCAGGGTTGTCGATCTGCTAGTGATGTTTAAGGGAAGGCATACCTTACATATCACAGGCACTTCGACAAACATGCATGCTAATAAGTAAATTCTACCCCCCTCCCCATTCATACTTAATCTTTGTGCATATGGCGATGTGTGTTTCCATCCCCAAGACCGTGTGCTCCCCACACATCGCCAGACACACATTGCCATAGCATTTTTGATTAGTGCATTTCTCCCCAGGACCTCTCTCTCTCTCTCTCCCTTTCTGGTAGAAATGTCATCAATTAAAGAAGCTGAAAAATGGTGCCTATAAAAAGGAAGCAAGATCCAAACCAGGAAATTACAGATCTGTGAGCTTGACATCCACAGGTATTTATAACTATGTGAAGACCAACAATATTATTAGTAGGGGTCAGCATGGTTTTATGAAGAGTCGATCATGTCAAAATAATTTAACTGCACTTTACAAAAGGGTGAGTAGTAATTTGGACAAGTGAATTGCTGTTGATGTAGTATACTTGGATTTTACAAAAGCCTTTCATACTGTGCCTCACAACAGGTTACTAAATAAATTAAAAGGCTTCGGTTTGGGTGATGTTATCTGTACGTGGATTGAGAACTGGTTAAATAATAGATGGCAGAGAGTTGTTGTAAATGGAACCTTTCCAAATTGTCTAAAGTTATAAGTGGGGTGCCACAGGGTTCAGTCCTGGGCCCAATGCTTCTTAATTTGTTTATGAATGATCTAGGAGTGGGAATTGAAAGTGATATCTCAATCTATGCTGATGACACTGTGTAAGGAAAATACATAGAGAGAAGTATGTTTTAATCTGCAGAAGGATTTAGATAAACTGTGTAAGGCTACAGTAAGGCAACTAAAGTTATGGAATTATTTGCCTTGGGATACAGTGATTGCAGATATTTTAACTGCTTTCAAAAAAGTAATGGATACCTATCTAGCACAGAACAATATTGATAGGATGTTGATCCAGGGAAATATCTGAGTAAGGAAGGAATTTTTTTACCCGCTTGGGTCTTAATTGTAAATGGCTTTAATGTGTGTGTGTTTGTTTGTTTTTTGCCTTCCTCTGGATCAACAGGGGTGATTTGGCAAGGGCTGTACTTGAGGTCAAGATAACTGGGACTCACCCATTTTGGTTCTTCACGCAGAGACCCAGAGATCTGGGCCCAAACCCTCAGAGTTCTTAGGTATGTTAATCACTGTTGAGAAATCAGTGGTACTGTCATTTTGATTGATTCATCTGTGCTCAACTAGGAATATCCTTAAAACCTGATCTAATGTGATCAGAGGCGTAACTAGAACGGTCCAGGCCCTGGTGCAAGAAGTGCCATGCCCCCCCCCCAACCCCCGAACACATTGGCCCCTGGGCCCTCCACAATGCCTCCATTTCCTACCTCCCAATCCCTGGTGGTTCAGTGGGGTGGCAGGAGAGGTGGGCTGGTGCGACGTGCTCCCGTGCTGTCCTCTTCTGTAATGCAGAGCGCTGGGAGATGATGTCTAGAGCGCAGGAGGGAGCTTGAGGCGCCAGGAGAAGGGGGTCGCAGGGGGCAGCCGGGCCCCTGGAGTGACGGGCCCGGTCGCGGTTGCGACCTCTATAGTTACGCCACTGAATGTGATGTCAAAGGGATTGGAGCCAAACATCACTGTGTTAGAGAGTGTTAATTACAGGATGAACTATAAAACACAATTTTAAATGTAAAGTAATTTGCATCCTGTAATTAATGAAGGAAACTTCTATACTAAAACAATGTGGTCCTACAGTGTATTGTGGTGGCACACATTGTAAAGGCAAAATGTAGCGCTAGACTTCAGGAAATGCATATTAAAAACAATGGCTAATTGGGATTCATAAGCAATAAAAGTAAGCAGAAAATATAAGCAGTTAAACACACAGGGAAATGTTTAACCCTTTAATGACTGGAGGGTTGAAGGGTTAAATAGAAAATAATATGTATAACAGGCTGGGCAAAATAAGACCTGCAGTCTCTTGGATCTAGGTATATACATATATACATACAAAAGAGCTGCTATATAGAGAAAATATAACTAGATTTCTATGCAAAAGAATACTGATATATTTACCAGCAAAACAAAAGTTTCATAAATATATGTGTTTCTCAATGTTAGTGCTCAGGGCACACCAGCAGTACAGGCCAGTTAACTGGTGCAGTGGCTCGTTCATTGTGATTACTCCCCCTTTGCCTAATCAGGGATATCATTAACACCTGACCCATTGGTATGCCCCGAGGTCAGGAAATGGGAATCACTGCAATACATCATTCGACCAGTGCAGAGAAAGAGACAAAGTTGATACATTCTCTGTCCAGCTGTCAACATTGTATGTTATCAGAAGTACAGGGAACAATGATTCTGTTAAGTTAATAAGAATCTAGACTAAGGTATAGCAGCAGATACACTGTTTTGCAAACAAATTTTATACTAATTACAAAGCCTGTATACATGGGCTGATCTGGAGCGGGGAGCTCTGGATGGCTCACAGCCTGTCTGTGCTCCCAGCTCCGGGGCAGCAGCATAGGTGCTGGGTCACAGTTTGTCACCCAGCCGCCTCCGCTGCTGCCTCAGAGCCGGGAGCACAGACAGGCTGTCAGCCTTCCACAGCTCTCTGCTCCAGATCATCCCGTTCTGCGAGTCCCTACTGCACATGTGCAGTTACGCACACAGTGAGCGACGCATTCTAGAACCTTATGTTATCGGATAGCTGTGACATGGAGGTTTGTCTGTTAAATAAGGGAACTAGGGCTAGGGGAAAAATAATGGAAAACTAGATAAAAGAGTAATGCCAAACTAGTGACTCCAAGGGCAAAAGGGGGGTTCTGATTGGCATGGGCTTGACTTGATGGACGAATGTCTTTTTTCAGCCTCATCAACTATGTTACATCTTCATATTGTTACTGAGCATCTGTGAATAATGGAAATTATAGTATAACAACTTCTGGAGAACCATGGGTTTTGAAGAATCACACAAAACAAATTCTGGGTATTGTAATTGAAAACATATTTTCCTTTTTGGAAGCCTATCGGGAAATCCTGAATTTGTCCCCAATATAAATCAAGTGTTTATTTGAGGCAATCTTA
This sequence comes from Rhinophrynus dorsalis, assembly GCA_037306005.1. NCBI lineage: Eukaryota > Metazoa > Chordata > Amphibia > Anura > Rhinophrynidae > Rhinophrynus > Rhinophrynus dorsalis. The sequence goes on from CM074722.1 coordinate 120,039,579, forward strand.
CTTATCAAATGTCCCCACAGACCTTGATATATCTGGGGAGAGAACAAAGAAGAGCGATAAGACAGAAGCTTAAACATGTCAGTGGATTCTCCAAAGTAGAGGAGTAAAGAATATTACTTCAAAGAAAGAAACATCATCACAAAAACATGAATAATAATATCTCATGGAAATTGTAGCGCATCATTAAATTAACTGGCACATTCTCAAGGATAGACTTCCCATTAGGCATTTAGGCTAAGGGTATTTTTTGTGTAAGGCTAGAGTGGATCGAAGCATCGTCATGGGAGGAGTGGGACATGTGGTCATAGTTAGGAGGAAGCACACGTAGGATTACTTGCCTAGGGGATGCTGATAAGTAAATATTGCCAAGCAGAGGCTAATAAACTGAAGTAATTAACATTACTGGAGAAGACATTATGCTATCCTTAACATAAAATAAATCAATGGAGCAAATAAATCTGATATTTTAAAGCTGATGTAAAATAGGCAGACAAGACAGACCAATAGATTATTTCCTAGTCCTGTGATATGCATGGGTGACCCATTATACCTGCTTTAATGAAGAAGCTTAATATGAGCCAAGCACATGTTCCATATTGCTCCAAACACCTCTGGCCCAATGAAACCTAATCAGTTTGGATTTGGAGCATGCATGGATCTCACTGAGTCTGCCCACTGCCTAATTATCTCTCTGGTTCCACATCAGCATTCAGGCTGACATTTTAGCTTTATACACACTGCCCAGGTAACAAACTACAGATATTTATTATACTGGGTTAATTTCAATGTTATAATTTATCCATATATAATTCTTTGTCAAAACGTTCATTGTTATTTACTGGCATTTAGAACTGTAATATAATATATATTAGGAAATATCTTTATATCTTGGCCTCTCTCACTCTTAACCCTTTAGATGCTAGAGAGGTTTATTGCTTCTCAATGTCTTGGGAAAATCTCCAGCAGTCAGGGAGCTACAAACGTTAGGATACAACCTATACATTGCTCCAGATTATGTGCTCTTGCCATCCTCACCCCTCGGACAACTGCGGCCTTAAACCCTTGAGTGCCAGAGGGGTATGCAACGCGTTGCGTACCCCTCTGGTACTCAAAGGGTTAAGGAATAGCAGTTACACAAGCCCAGGGATACAAATTCATCAACTTACTGCTGTCAAATGGGGAACTCTGGTAGACAATATTGGTATTTCTTGAACATATGAAGATAGCCAGAGATACAGTTAATTTCCATAAATAAGTGGGATGTGGAGACAGAGGTGATACGGAGGCAACTAAATATAGAAATATATTGTTAAAGGATGTATGTAAGACGAAAGCCTATGTGCCTTAGTGTCCAAAAGTCAATACATCCTTGACTGTCACAATGCTACTAGCCACCTCTAAGGACCTGCAAGACATGGTTTACCATATGAAACAACAAGAAAAAATACATTACTCCATCCCTATTTTCTAATACATTGATAAATAATAATAAAAATGCAGACGCTCTGAGTAAAGGAACCATAAAATATAAAGAATATATATAAAGATAGACCCACATAATATTTTATGGTTCTTTTACTCAGAATGTGTGCCATTTATATCATAACTTTATTTTGCCATTTGTTTTATGTGCTGTTTTATTAATTTACCCCACCCCTATTTTCTTTTTCTTGTTTCATATTGTAAACCATGTCTTGGAGGTCCTGAGACTGATGTGTATAGCAGCATTGTGACATTCAAGAATTCTTTGACTTTTGGCTGCTAAGCACATAGGCTTTCCTCATATATACATCCTTTAACAATATATTTCTGTAGTACTATTTGGTTCTATATTTAGTCACCTCCATATCATCAGTGAGTGAATGTGCGTATGATTGTGTGTATATATGTGCATAAGAGTGTGTGTGTGTCAGAGTGAGACTGTAAGATTGAGTCACTGTATGTGAAGATGCATGTATGTTTGTATACAATATTTGTGCACACACACACATTGTGCTTTTTTCTTCTTGATCTGCTTTACCACTAAAATTCAACCTCGGAAGAGTGTTATGTGTTCCAAGTATAAATGAGCAGGGTGACAAGGAATCATTTATTAGGGTGACGGTATGAAACCTGTCAGTGTGTTGGGGGATTGGAGGGGGGCCTCAACTGAGTAGGCACTGTGGAGTGTTGATCCGGCTCTGCCTGTAGTGTTTAACTGTGCCACCGGGGTCCGTGTCCCGGCCCTAGATCTGGGGACTGAACTCTGTCGGGCTAGTGATGGTAAGAAAGCGAATACAGCAGCTGCTGCCTGCAATCAATAGGAGGATGATGGAGCTGCTTATTGCACTTGCACCGATAGCCTATGTAGCTTGTGAGCGCCAGATTGCCCATTCTGTCATTCTGTGTAGTGGAGGGTGTTTTAATGTCAGTGACAGCCACCAGGCATGCCCCTCCTTGTTTTACTATTAGCACATATTTTACATACACGATGGAGGGCATATGCACCAGATGACAGGCTCCACTGCACAACCCTGACGTAGATGTGTGTATAGCATAGGTGATAAATATGTGGCTCTTCAGTTGTTGGATTATAACCACATCATTCTCCATCGGCCAATGACTGGCTGAGGGTGATGGGAGTTGTAGCCTGTCAACAGCTAGAGAATCACAAGTTGCCTACCCAGTTGTTTTGAATTCTCTTTTCCCTCCAGGAGAACATTTCATTAAACCTATGAATAGATAACATGACATGCTTATATGCGCCGCTCTTCAGGAGATTTGTCCACTTGCACTGTATACAATAATTAGGCATGTGGCTCTGACCTGCTGAGCGGGTCCTCATGTCCCTGCTATTAGGCGCCATCAAGGCATCACGCAGCCGTGTACACCCACTGTAGAAAAAATGAGCAAGGAACTGATGCTGTAGTTGAATTTACACATCTGGAGAGCGTAACCATCCTAGTACTTTGGGACCCACACACTGTGTTGCATTACACAACCAGTGAGAGCAGGGCATGACATGCTTCTGTTGTATAAAGCATCCTTTTGATTTACTTAACTTTGCTATCTAACTTGTCTCCACGAGGCTGATCTCATCAGGTTATTAGTTGCCCAGTGCTTTAAAATAATTTGAAAGCTTAACCCCTTAACGACCCATGACATACATGCAAATCATGAGGTTGAGGTCCCAAAAGGATCAAGGACATACATGTGCGTCATGGAATTCTGGGCTCCCTGCGTGGCTGCATGCCATTCAGGGAGTCAGGAATCAGCTGAGTTAAAAAAAAAAAAAATGCTGCGTGGCCCTTAAGCGACCGCCGTGTGCTTGCGCAGCTGGTCCTTAAGGGGTTAATATTGAAAAAATATAATTCAGAGTTTACTGTTGATAGATGTTATTGCAACTGGAACTTGATTTTTTGTTAGAAGTACCTCTATAGCCTGACCTTTTACAGTGGCACTATTGTTAGACCATCCTATGGCCTGTGTTGCTTACTATGGCCTTTATGTATAAAGACAAAGTGTGGCAAACCAACTGTACCATGTTTATTAAGAATTTCAGCAGTTAAGCCAAATATTATATGCCTCAACTTGTTGATGTCTTATGCACTGATTTTCCTTTTAAATTATGTGTGTACTTGTTTGTTAGTGAATATTTTTGTTAATTTTATTCTGAATGAAACATAGAACAACAGTGTCATTTCATTAAACAGAACTTGAGATGGGTGGGGTTAAAGGTGGGGATATGGGTGGAGTTAAAGGCAGGGATATGGGTGGGGTTAAAGGCAGAGATATGGGTGGGGTTAGTTATGGAAACTGGTGGCGAGTAACTTTTCAGGCCTGGCTAGTAGCTCAGGACTTGACATTTTGAGCCCTGATACAACCATTTTGAGAGTCAAACATTGTGCATTTTTTATCTCTAAGTGAGCAACCCTTATTTTCCAAAATGAAGCAGGAAACTTTTCTTATAAAGAATGAGATTAGGGATTTTCATTTTGAGTAAAACAAGGGTACTCCAACTGCTGAGAGACTTTTCATTCTAAAATTAGTAGCTAGGCAGGCACTTCTTGTCATGGCTCTACATTGCCTCCCTCACTCAATGACACTCAACTCTTTCAGTGCTAAGAGGGGTGGTAGTAGTCAGTAGATGAGTAGTCAGTGAGTAGGGAAGGTAACATAGGGATTAGATAGGAAGTGCCTGCATGATATTGCCTTAATTAGCACAATCTATCAATAGAAATAAATCAAAAACTAGGGTTCAAAATAAACAATGGCTAATACAAAATATGTGATTCTGAAAGCACCTCCAAAATGTCCAAAGTTGTTTTCAGGTGATACTGTTCCTTTAAAGGGTTTTAAATCCTATGAATTGAACCAAACACTGCACCTTTCTTATATAAATACAGTGAATGTGTGAACCTGCAGTGGGCATCCATTGTTTTTGCATCTACCCTGAGGCTGCTGTAAGTGAATGTGAAAAACTAAACCAAGCTTTTTCTGAATACTGCAAAAGCCTGGTAAGTAGTAATGGGAAGACTGAAGTCTACTCCGGGTGTTGCCCACTGTACTCAAAGCTACCACACCTGATGTGTTTGGAAGGAAACATGGATGCTCCCAGCCCTGAAACTATCACAATCTCACCAAGTTAGAAAATCTAACAGAGAAAAAAGAACCAGTTTCAGAGAGTATATAATAGCTAGTGGTCAATAACACAACACTTACTGTCTATGGGAAATGCATGTGCAGCCCCATCAGCCTGAACTACAGCAAAGGTGAAAGCGGGCAACCCTGATGAGTCCCGTTTGGCATGGAGAAAGCCTGAACTGAGACACTACATTGTCTCATATTTCTTTTCCACTGTGAAATCAACCAGACAGAAGTTGGGTCTCAGATCAGTTGTCTGGCTTGTTAGCCATGGTGCCCAATGTAGCCCCTACTAGCTCAGCAGGTCTTCTCCCACAGGAGTAAAATAATTGAGTGGCAATATGGGGCAATAGTTTATTACTATATTTGCTTGAATATAAGGTAAGGATTTTTCAGGCATTTTATTTTTACTAATCTAACTGGCAGTCTTCTTGGAGTGTGCCCACCTCCTCGCTGATGATGCAGAAAGGTCCTTCCAGACTCCATTAGCATTGATAGAAAGGTCCTGGAACTGGAAGGATCGTTCTGCATTGCACGTCATCAGCGTGGAGCTGAACCGCACTAAAAGAAGTCAGGTGTATCAAAGAAGTTTAAAGGTGAAGGGGTAAGAGGGTAAAGAGAATATTCCCCAATATAAAGGGTTGGTCTTATATTAGGGATTTTTTTACTTTTTTCACACCCAACATTTGGAAAGTTTGGGCATCACCTTACAATCGAGGTTGCCCTGTATGTGGGCAAAAACAGAATTATTATTTGTGTAAAAAGTGCCAGAATATTCTACAACACTTTACAATTAAATAATGATAATTGTAAATAACAATGCACACATGTATTTGTAAAAGGTGAGGAGGGTCCTGCTTATTAAAACTTACAATCTAGAATATAAGCCCCTTTAAATCACTTCCATGAATGCGTAATAGCAAAAGGTAAATTTACCCTTGAAATAAGCATCTCTTAATTTGCTTGGGAATTTGTTCTACATACAGCAGTCAAATGCATGTATTTACTGTTGCTTGTATTTAAACTCTACTGTAGTCTATAATTGAACAGGGACATGTTACTATCTTGAGAACATTCTTGTGTCCAATTAGAATCATGGATGGACTGTTTGTAAGGATAATCTCATTCAAGCTGATAAAATCTGTTTATTGTGTGGCGCTGTGAACTAAATATAAACTATGATTTTACACAGCAAGTACAGGCAAAGACAGATACTATATAAACCATATAGGAATATATATAACTGAAAGCTGTATGAAAGTGAGTGATTCCGTTAAACACATTAAGAGACACTTACCCCTATAGGATTCCTTTACTTTGTCTTCATATTATAAATGTCCTCATACACACGTATAATATTATATATATATATATATATATATATATATATATATATATATACCTGGGTTTGTGGTTATGTCTATGCATGCGTTATATTATCCCCACACAGAGACCAATTCTGCCCCAGTTTAGTTTGCGGCCCAATCTACTGAAAAGTGTCAATAATGTTTGGGAATTGGCGAACAAGTTCAAGGTGGGTTGTGGAAGAGAGAGACACACTAGTTCTGCAGTTCTTTCAGCTTTCTACTGACATTGATGCTACAATATTTTAGTTGTTTCTATCATCATGTGATTGCTTTAACCAATAAGACTACAGGAAAAGCAATAACTAAAACACTCCGTTTGTAAACATTTCAGATATTACATTCTGATTAAAATTGAACTTACAGAAATTGTTAGCTCATTTCTGCAAAATCGATATGCTATTAATATGTGAATTATCATGTCACAATCGTATATTTGTAAAATGTACAGATGTACCCAGAAATAAAGGGCAACTATCATCATTTTGCACTATCGGTAGATCTGGTCCCCTGGGATTTGATATAATGATTAAACTGCTACACAGGCGATGTATGTGGCCCAGATTAGGGGGTCAAATGGTCTGTCTAGACTGATTTATTGTGGATACCTTACTATCTTTTTATCATGATCTATATAATGTTCACACCTCTTTGCCCGGTCTATCGGGTGTGAATTACCAGCAAAGACTCGCCCTATATTTATATAAAACTGTATGGAAGCATCTACCAGAGGCTCCACTATTGTCTCTCGAGGCCAACTTCACGGAGGAAGAGGTACAACGGGCGATCCGTACTATGCCTAAGGACAAGAGCCCAGGTAAAGATGGATTCATGGTAGCATATTATTCGAAGCTCTTGCCTTGGCTGTTGCCACACCTGACCGCGACCTTCAACTGTGTTTGCCCCACAAACACTTGAGGCCCACATAATGGTTATTCCCAAGGAGGACAAGGGTTAAGGGTCTCCAGGCGAAGGACAACACAGCTAGACTGATCTCTCTTTTGCACAGAGTCTCTATATCTGGCATGCCCACCATCTTGCTCTCCCTGAACTCAGAGAAGGCATTTAACAGGGTGCATTGGGGTTTTCTCTTTGGGGTCCTCCAGGAAATATGATTTGAGAATGTATTCCTTAACAGGATTGCGGCACTATACTCTAACCCATGGCGAGAGTGCAGGTCAATAGTGAGTTGTCAGATGCTTTCTCCGTGCCAAACGGGACTCGTCAGGGTTGCCTGCTTTCGCCTTTGCTGTATGTCCTAACCTTGGAGTAATTACTGACTGCGATCAGAGCTCGGGACTCTGTGAAAGGTGTTCAGGTGAAAGGAGGTGATCACAAAGTGTCGGTCTTTGCTGACGATGTGTTATTAACTTTATCCTCTCCTGAGACCTCGCTCCCTGCAGCATTAAATCTGCTGAAGGAGTATGAATCCCTAGCCAGATCAAAGATCAATGTTTCGAAGTCTGAGATCCTGAATGTCAACATGAAGACCATAGACAATCTACTATCAAATCTAGGTATGACTTTACTCAGTCGACTTATGATCACTTCCATTTTTGCTACCTCCCCCCGATGCTGCTCTCGAATGAGCATGACCTTCAATCCTGGAATTTATCACATCTGTCCTGGTTTGGGAGGTTAAACTTAGTGAAAATTATTATTTTCCCCAAATTGTTGTATCTATTCCAGACCCTCCAGATTAAACTTCCCAGGTCTTTCCTGAGGACCTTGCAATCCACCATAAATTTGTTTGGAGAAACGGGACCCCAAGATGTTCTTCGTCACTGTTGACAAGACCCAGGTCCAGAGGAGGAGTGGGCCTCCTGGATTTTGAGACATGCTATCATGCTTCCCTGCTATCCTGAGCGCTACAAAAGGGCAAAAAGAAGGGGCTCTCCTACTGAAATACAATTGATACCGGAACCACCACCGCTATACCACCTTACTTACAAAATGTAAGGAATATCTGTGTATATGAGGGATACAAGACAGCCCCCACTCTGTCGCTTCTCTATTGTGTGTAGTCTGCAGCTCCTTCAAAATCGTTGAGCACACTTGTTTAATCCTGAGTGCTAGACCTAGCACAGGTACCGACCTTGGCGACTTGGGTCCTGGTGGAAATAAATGATTTTCCTGGTATTGCTCCTAGACAGCTCCTCCTGTTTCCCTGTTGTAATATCCCCAGGGTCCTCTTTCATGGCCCGTTACTGGGCTCTGCTCTGGCTTGGTAACTGAGCAGGCAAAAGGCTGGTTTTTGGCCCCGTTGCCCTCATCGTTGCTCTCGCTGAGAGGTAATCCTGCCGTTATTCCTGGGACAAATTTAGCAGCTTTTTGGGAGTGGTCTGAGGCAGGCCTTGAATCCCTAACCTAGCTGGTCCAGGGAGGTCGTCTGATCCCCTTCACTTCGTTAGTTGACTCGCATAGTTTGCCTCATGTTGAATCTTGGAGATACCTTCAGGTGACCCATTACATCTCTCAGGTTCTTAAATCAGGCCACATTCAGAAACCTCTCACAGAACTGGAAACTTTTCTTATGACTCCGGCAGTTCTAGATAAGCGATCTGACATTTGTGGGACCCAGCAAATGACTCATTACCTGCATAGACAAAGGAGTAGAACAATGATATTGGGGACACTTCCCTGAGTCGGTTAGACACCTGGCTGATAATTTTTCACAACTTGCGCTACCTGCCTAAAGATACTCCCTCTCAGGAGGGATATTATAAACTGCTCTCGAGGTGGTACTTGACTCTGCATTGCATAGCCAAATATGATGAGACTGTCCTGGACCAATGTAGGCAATGTGGTGCCTTGGAGGGAAGTTTTGGGCTTTCCTGTCCCTCTTGATTCTGGCTTGCTTCTTCTCTCCTATCACTCCCAATTCCCCCACCCCAGGACGTTCCCCCACTACACTTTTTGCTCACAGCAGCTAGGCTAAATATAAAGACACACTGGAAACAATGCTCATGCCCCCCTTGACAGCTTGGTTTTCAAGAGTGGATGCATTTAGAGTGACGGAGAGGATGCATACCTACAGTCTTTTAGATAAGTGTGGTTTAATTGGGCAAAGTTCTGCACCTTGCCGAGCAGCCCTTCAGGCTGCTCTTTGCCCCCTTCAGTGGGAGTTTTCACTTAATTTGTAACGCTCGCCCCCTACATTCTGTACTCTCTGACTGCAAACTCGTGGATGTGGTCCTTGTTGACTCCGACTGCCCCTCTTTCTGTTCCTCCCTGTTCCCAGCCTTCCTCTTCTCAGTCCTCTTTCTACTCTGTTTCTCCTTTCCTTACTCCACCACTATTAGTTTAGTAAGTGCCTTTGGTCCTTTTGTCCTCTTCTCTGTCATGAAGCAGTGACATAAGGTGGGAACAGACCCCTTATCCATTTTGCATTATACGGTATGTCCTTTGCCAAAATTTGCCTTGTCATCTGATATATATTATAACTGGTCCTGGGTTACCCTTTCAGATCTATGTCTGTTCTCCAGTGCTAACTGTTGTAGCACATTTATGTTGCTGAATTATCTGTAACTGTACATGGTCTGTTTTTGCTTACCTTTCACTCTCTAAAATGATCTGTAATGTGCATGTTCTTCTTCATTAAAAAAAAAAAAAAATAAAAAAATTAAAAAAAACTTGGGCTACATTGTAAACCCTGATGGAAAAACAAGGGAGAAAAGGATTCTGAAAAGTAACCCCCTGTGGATTTGTGCTTTATTGCACAGGACAGTTTCCCGTGCGATGCATGAACACGTTATATCAGACTTGAACACATGACATAGCAGGTATATGGCACATGAGAAACTGGAGAGCCACATATTTTAGGGAGTGTTCCATAGGGGATCAGTTTTCAAACCCACACACAATAGGATCCATTTTGTGGCTGCAAACACACAGGGCTAGATTAACACCCCAGGTTCCCCTTAGGAAGGAACTCTATGTACCCTTAGCTCCACCCATGGATGCACCCCCATTCCTCACATGACCCCTCTCCAGTCTCATCCGTTGTTTCCTAGCACAGAAAATACCCTTGTCCTATAATGAGCAGGAACAAAACAAAACAAAAAAAATTTTAATCCTTTGGTTGTTAGAGAGATCGCACATGCACTGCAAAGCATTCAGGAAGTTAAACAATAGGGTGTGAAACTGGTGCGGGAATTTGAAATAGCTGTGGCTACTCCCACAGTTCAGAATGTAGGTGTTGCCAGCATAGCTGAGGTGCCCCTCAAATTTTGGAGTGCTAGGCCATTGACTGCTCTGTCTATTGGGAAATCTGGACATGCGCACTCACTAGCACCAGACTTTGTTAAATGTGATAATTGCTCTATTGGTAGAGATATTAGCAGTTTAAATTGTGCTGGTTACGTCAGTTTCTCTCAGGCTGCTCGTACAGCTCCGGCCCACAGCCTGTCAATCCTTCTCAATTCCCCTCCCCACGTAGTGCCTCCTTTCCTCCTCCGATGACGAAGGAGGACTGCAGATGACCTGGCACGCTCTCAGGCATAAGTGTGTCCTGGTCACTGTACATGCATAGACGGATTGTGTTAATGAAAAAGAAATATTTCACTTAAAAGATCTTTTACGTGTGTTTGCAAACCAAGCACACGTACAAGACCTTTTTAGTGAAGGATTTATTTTTTATTAACGTGATCTCGGCTCTGCTGCAGAGCCGCTGGCCAGTCTGCGGACCGGATTCCAAATCTGTCAGCTAGATCCCTGACGTCAAGCATGGGAGAACTTTGTAAGAGGTTATGTCTCAAACCATAAGGGTTTGAGAAATGCCACTGGTGGCATTTTTCTTCTATATTTAAGTGCTACAGAATAGGGATAAGTAATTTTTAAGTATTACTATCCCTTTAATATTAACACAGTACATACTGGAGATGTATCCAGGTAATGTAAAAAATGCACTGGAGATATTTGTAGCATCAAAGAGGTTAATTCCTCTCCCTATTTTTGCGAAACTGAAGTCCTGTATCTATGTACGCCTCTCCATTTATTAATTTCCCTGCCGCTTTTCTCTGCGAGCTTCTACTGCACATACAGCATGTGAGAAATGCTGCCAAACATGTAAATATTCATGAAGATGACTGCGGATACACTCTACTGTCAGACAGTGCAATATATCTGGCAATTCATTGACAAGCAGTTTTCATTTTATTCTATGGATTCTGACAACTGTTTTCCAGCTTATTTTCCGTACTGATTTATATTTACAGGGCGTGTTTGTTTTATGCTCGCATTTCACTAACAATACATGCAATTTTTCCTAAGGCAAAACAGTAAATCTGTATTACACTAAAAGGAAGATAGCGCTGGTGGAGATTCGTGGGAGGCCAGGCCCCAGTATTACAATCATTCTTTATTTATGCAGTGCCAACATTTCCTCAACACTGTACATATAGAGGAGAAGAAGAATTCACATCCAGGGCCATATGCACAAATTCAGAGGAGAAACTCTGCTAGAAACCAACTGCATCAGAGGGAACAAATAAAAATCCTTAAAGGGGAACTTTCACCCCGCAATAACTTCATGTTCACTTACTGCTCACCTGGCGACTAGCTGCTTAGTAGCGCTAGTCGCCAGAAATCTTACCCGGTTCTTCAGATATCGGCGTTTTACAGGAGCAGGAAGCACGGACGTCTCTTCACAGTGACGTCCGTGCGCCTGCGCTGTCAGTCCCTTGTCAGTCCCTTGTGCACCGTACGCTTACCTGGCGACTAGCTGCTTAGTAGCGCTAGTCGCCAGAAATCTTACCCGGTTCTTCAGATATCGGCGTTTTACAGGAGCAGGAAGCACGGACGTCTCTTCACAGTGACGTCCGTGCGCCTGCGCTGTCAGTCCCTTGTCAGTCCCTTGTGCACCGTACGGTGCACAAGGGACTGACAAGGGACTGACAGCGCAGGCGCACGGACGTCACTGTGAAGAGACGTCCGTGCTTCCTGCTCCTGTAAAACGCCGATATCTGAAGAACCGGGTAAGATTTCTGGCGACTAGCGCTACTAAGCAGCTAGTCGCCAGGTGAGCAGTAAGTGAACATGAAGTTATTGCGGGGTGAAAGTTCCCCTTTAATGATTTAAATGGGGCTTTTAACCCCTTGAATATTATGAAATGTGTTGAGACCTCCCTATCATTCAAGGGATTAAAATCCTCATTTAAATCAATGGGAATTTATTGATTTTTAATAATTGCCCATGGTCAGTTTGGTTTGATTTAAAATTGTTGTACTTTTACTTTGTGCATATGAACAGCAGAATCATACAACAAAAAGTAAAGGTCTTGGTTTTGAGAGCTTACAGTCTAGAGGAGGGTTGGGAAATGTAACCCCTGAAGAACCAGAGGCATTGCACAATGCTCTGCACCCCCCCCCCCCACCCCCACACACACACACAATTGTTGGACAACTCCCATCACCTTCACTCTGCCAAAGAGATTGTAGTTCAACAACTGAAGGCGGGCTGAAAACTGCACACCCTTTTGCTAGCAATACATATGCCTTCAAGATGAAATGGTGAATAAGATTCACAACAGTTAACTGTTAAGAAAATCACTACCATTTTTCAGACAGACGTTAATGCAATCCATGTGTCTACCATCAAAATAAGTCTATACTGCCTTAATAAATAGTCAGTATATAGTAACATAATGCAAGATACCTTGTTGACCAAGAGAATGCTAATGGGTCAGTGCTTTAACCTTGTGGTACCAGAAGGGTATTCAATAAATTGCTTCACAATGCAATGGACACCCAACTGAGTTGTTTAAAAAAAATAAATAAATGATGCTCAGTCTTTCATTAGTTAAATACTGTTACTCCAACCTCTGAGAGTAGTAGCATTATAAAATCATAGCCGTAATTATACAGATCCCTCCACAGCTTTTTTTCACACCTCTTCAGGAACTGGCGGTAGATGCACTAAAGGGCAATAAGGGGCCAGGGTGGTGATATGGTGTCGATGGCATATTGGCTGCATGCACTAAGATGTCTTTGCCATGATATTCCTGTGAATCAACCACCAATCCGTCAACATCAACATGCTGAAACAGCCATACCTTAGAGAGGTTTATGATTCAACAATGGCACATGTTGAAAGGGATAATAATGTTTCTCAAGAGTAATTGAATGATAAAATATCCCCCTCTCACCCCTTTTACCTAGTGTAAACCATCTCCCCTCAGATGTGGAAAGTGGTCCTGGGACCAGACAGCTCACAGCAAGGGACAATCTTCTTACTGTGAGCAAAAGGAAAACCCTGCCCCTCTTGACAGGTTTTTCCTTATGCTCACTGAAGATTGTCCATCTCTGTGATCCATCCAGACAGGTCTTGCTGCTCTGAGGTGAGCAGTGTTACATCAGTAAAAGTCCTGTGTTTAACCCCTTAAGGACTGGCCGCGCTCACATGCTGCCAGCACTTAGGATGATCTGACCATTACTTCCTGGTGTACAGAGTTCTAACCAGTAAAGGGTGATCTGTTCATTACTTCCTGGTGTGCAGAGTTCTAACCAGTAAAGGGTGATCTGAGCATTACTTCCTGGTGTGCAGAGTTCTAACCAGTAAAGGGTGATCTGAGCATTACTTCCTGGTGTGCAGAGTTCTAACCAGTAAAGGGTGATCTGAGCATTACTTCCGGGTGTGCAGAGTTCTAACCAGTAAAGGGTGATCTGAGAATTACTTCCTGGTGTGCAGAGTTCTAACCAGTAAAGGGTGATCTGAGCATTACTTCCTGGTGTGCAGAGTTCTAACCAGTAAAGGGTGATCTGAGAATTACTTCCTGGTGTGCAGAGTTCTAACCAGTAAAGGGTGATCTGAGAATTACTTCCTGGTGTACAGAGTTCTAACCAGTAAAGGGTGATCTGAGAATTACTTCCTGGTGTGCAGAGTTCTAACCAGTAAAGGGTGATCTGAGAATTACTTCCTGGTGTACAGAGTTCTAACCAGTAAAGGGTGATCTGAGCTGCTGAGCATTACTTCCTGGTGTGCAGAGTTCTAACCAGTAAAGGGTGATCTGAGCATTACTTCCTGATGCCAAAACTGAGCTGCAGTGCCTTGTCTTCTGATCTATTGCTGTAGCATGCTCATTAATACTTACTGTAATTAATTAATTAGGACTGCTCTACCAGGGCAAAGTGTTGCAATTCTGTACCATAGTGAAAAAATGCAAATTGTCAATTTTCCAAATATTTAAATGGAGCATTTAACCACTTATGTGCTAGAAAGGTCTCTGATGCATTACTTAACAATAAGGCCTCTCTACCAGTCGAGGGGTTAAACGTCCCATTTAAATGAGTGAACAGTTTATTTGTTCCCTGTGGAGAAGTTGGTTCGCCCCCAGGACTGCACCACTTTTCTTATTAAATCAGCCTCACTGTATTGTGGATTTTATTTATCTGTAACAATATTTACAGGCAGGTGAACTGATCCTTCCTACATTAGGATTAGGATGACATTTTTGTTTGGGGAGGCTAATAATAATTTTGGATAGGATAACTGCTACCAATAGAATCCACTGCTTTGTATTTGTTTCCCTTTAGGTAGGTTAAGCCACCCTTCCATTCATTATTCTCCTCCTATGCTTCCTACCTGAGCGACTCCAATTGAGACTGAGTGACAGATACTCTTCAGGCTGACATAAATTCATAATACATTCTAAACAAACAGACAGGTACAACTTGACATACTGTGTTACTTTCACATACTCACTCCTACATCTGCAAAACAAGAGGGACAAGTATATACTGAGGTGTGGTGGTGCTTCACAAGCTTCTGTACGTTTTATTCTTTATTGCAAACTGATGATTCTGAAGCTAATAGGTCTATCGTGTACTGTATTGTAAAAATTTTCACTGCAGTCCTTGGGAAAGTAATCTGCTGAGATTTTGATACTGGCTACTAGTGTGTAGGCAGACAGGCAAAAGGGAGAGCTGCAGTTGCTTGATTTATGGAGTTTTGGTACTAGCCAGTGAGTGTGGTGTCATTTGGAGACAGTGACCATAACAGGGACAGTTAAAAAAATACTTTTGACTGATAAGTTAAAGAGACAAGCAAACGAGAATATTCCTATAAGTTAGCGGAGACCAAGAATGACAATGATAGAGATACAACTTATATTATTTTCAGACGGCCAAAACCACTACACATGCTAATAGAGCTGTCATGAAATCAAAACTGTCGTAATGTCCAACAAATCATCTCGGTCATCATAATCACTATCTCTGCTTCCAAGTCCAACTCCCACATAGTCAGACTCATTGATAATGACTAGGCAGCAACTTATGTCAACCTAAAATCTACAACCCTACCTATGAGTTTTTCTGCTGCTGTTCAAAGGTCAGAACCACTAACACCTACTGATAATTCTATTGCAACATCTAGCCCCAATGCAGTAGCTGTGGTCTCTCAGGAACCCCCTCTGTCTATGAAATCTCCAGTAGGGAGACACTTCACTAATGATCCAAAAGCTAATCATGTCGCTATCTAAAAATATGTGAGCGGGGAAAACAGGATCATGTCTAGGCACATCCTCATTGAGGACCCACCAGAAGCACAACCACAGGCCTGACTGGGTGATACACCAGCCCCAGTCAGAGGAGTGATGACTAGTAGAAGTAGAAGTGCTCCTAGAAGAGCAAGAGGCCAACAGGCAAATTACAGTAGTGTTGTAGGTGGCTCTGCGAGTGGCATATGTTCCTCAGTACTAATAACACCCATGTTTATACTGTGAAAAGAGTCAGGAGTTTATTGCCAGTTTATATATAGTATTTATTTCTTTTATATATTTTTTTTATTTATTTTTAATCATTTTGAGATTAAAATATACATTAACATACATATTTCAAAAATGGTTCTTCCTACTACAAATCCGGCCTGCACAGGACCTGAGCGGTGATGGGTAGACTTTCTCCGCATGCCTGTTTAGTCAGCATTTGGAATACTCCTCCACTGACCACCATTACATGCGAGTGCACATTTATTATTTACTTTTTGCTGTTATTTTTAAACAGTATTATATTATTGTGGTGCCCTCCATCTTGTTTCTAGGAGGAGTGACCTGCTTTAAGCTGTTGGAAGAGCTCCAGATACTGTGGTTGGTCAGTCAATAACCCACACCTGAGTGCTTGCTGCCTACCGTATCTGTAACACACAGCCATTTCCTTTGTGAGTACCCACAAATGGGGTGTTTCCTGGTGGAGGTATCAGTTCAAGTTTTATTGCACTAGGGGCACCCCACCTTTTATTTTTGGTTAAAGATCATTGAACCTGACTCCATGACATGTGCCTATCGGCTTTCTCCTTTGAATGTTTGTGTGGCCATATGCTTGTTTTTCTCCTCTGAATGTATGTATATCTGTGAATGCTCTTATGTGGGCGAACTCACTGTGAATGCATTTCTGAGCTTGCAGTTCTGTGACAAGCCGTCCGAGGGTCTGCAATCACGGAGTATAATTATACACGGGCTTAGCAGGGTGAACAATGGCAGTTTAGAAAGGCACAGCTGCCCTCCCCCTGTCCTCTGCTCAGCACACTGTAATGACAAGATGATTCAGCTTCCAAGAAGAATTCTTTTCATTAACCCCTTGGAAGTTAGAGGGGTGTCCAGTGCATTGCGAAGGAATGCGCAAGAAACCTCTCTAGCATCCAAGGGGTTAAATCACCATGGAAACAGATCACAGAAGGTAGAACATACATGCCAATGGTATAGAAAAAGATTTGCTGTCATCCACCCACTCACATTTCGCAAGCCCACCCTCACACACACATATTATATATACACATGTACATACACACACATATACACACACAAACACATATATATATATATATATATATACACACATACACATGTACAAACATATATGTATACACACACACACATTATATATACACACACACATACAGATACCTATGTGCACACACACACATATATATATATCATACACATGCACGTACACGCTGGATGTCCCCGGAAGACTTGTGTGCGCCAGAAGCTTGTGTAATGCACTGCTCTGTGTTACCCATTTAACCACCGCACATCACTTCCAGCCTCACACATCATCTGATTACACACATCATTAGACTTTAGTGAATCTGTTCTCCTACACAGATTAATTTCCCCTAAATAATTCAATGGGGTCTACTTCTCACAGACATTAGTTTACAGAACAGATGCTAATAGGATCACTCATCAATGTAAGCATCCTCAACCCTTTCACTTCCAGAGCATGGTGTAGTGCGAATGGGTCTCAACCTCCGTACCTTTTTTCCAACCAATGTTCAGCTAGGCTCTTCCACTTTACAATAGTAAAAATAAATAAATAAATAAAGGCAGTTAACAGTTTGCCCTTAATTTTCCTCTTCTTAAAGGGACCATTATCTAAAAATAAATTTGTTGATTTTGTAAGTTTGCACGTTACCAATTTGTTGCTTTAGCCATATTTATGTTGAAAACTAGATAAATAGTCTGATATACATATATATATATATATATATCAAAACAACTGACAATACAAACAACCCATCATTAAAGCTTATTATTGTTTAATTCATTTCAGTTGATTGAGCTATACCAAAAATTTAGAAATTTTGATATTCGGCACCCAGGCAATTACCTTGTTTGTGCCGGAATGTGTCCCACACAGTATAGATAGATAGATAGACAGATAGATAGATAGACAGATAGATAAAATAACAAACAAAATGAATATCTTGTAATACCTTTTTTATTGAACTAACAGAATTATGGATTGACAAGCTTTTGGGATAAACTCCCTTTCTCAAGTCTAAAGCATTTCTGAGCACAAGGACATAGAATTCACAGTTAATACATTGAATTAAGCTGTGTTGTTTGCTGGGATTAACACAGCGGGACTGCTGATAAGACAGGGACCAAGAGAAAATCCATACTCTTCTATGGTTGCCACCCAGCCGGTATTTTAATGGCATGCCGGTAAAAAAATTGGCTTCTGTCCAATGTTAAGTCTATAGAGGTAATGCCATGGCCGGTATTTTTTTAAGAAAAGGTGGCAACCCTACACTCTTCTTGCAGAGGGTCGTAAATACCCTGTGCAAGGCAGAGTGTGTGGGGGGGGGGAGAAAGAGAAGAAAAATACAGGAGACGGTATGGGAGGGGAGAGAGTTAAAAAAAGATTGCACATATTAAGAATGCTACAATGCTAACAATCCAGTATGGGCATGCAGGCCTATATACAACTTGTGCCCATATAGGTAGATATATATACATACGCATATATACACATATATTATATATATATATATATATATATATATATATATATATATATATATATATATATATATATATACACATACACACACACATACATATACATACACACATACACATATATGCATATACACGTGTACATGCACACACATACATACACATATACACACACATACATACATACATATACACACACACATATACATGCATATACACATACCCATACAATACATCTATATACATGCACACACACAAATATACATGCATATAGCATATACACATAAAAGCATACACATGGACACACATATATATATATATATATATATATATATATATATATAGTGCTAATCTCAGTGCAGACAGCTCCTGCTTCATCCCTCCCTATCTATTGATACCCAAGCCTGTCACTGCTAGCGGAGGTGGGCCCATTTAGAGGGCAAAGTGTCAGTTTGAGTGGGGATGCAATGTAGGGCTAAGCACTAAGAACTTGTGATGTTAGCACTTTTGATATTAGTATAGTGCCTTCAAAGCTGCTCTAATAGAATGTGTTTGCAGGGCATTGCTGCCCATGACATTGTTCATATTATCGATTTCTCTAAGTGTGAATGTAGCTGAAATAAGCATGTGCATGCTTTGAGTGCAGCTGAGTTGAGCAGATGTGATCTGAAAGGTGGCATATGTGGTGTGGTGCAGACTGTTGACACTGGCGACCTGGACATTGCGATGTGCATCTCAATTGGCAACCCACGTGGACATACACAAATAACATATGACTGATGCTGACGTAGTAGGCCTATTAGTCGCACCTATTTCACACACCTCCAGCAATAGGATGGTAGTGGGAACGGGGTCAAAATGGGATAAAAACAGGGTCATTTTCTGGGCTGGAATTGTTCTATATCGCATCAGCAGGTATGAAACCAGCCTTAGAGAGGAAGTACCTACACAGCATGCCTTAATCAATAACACTAACCTATAAATCTAAATAGCTCAAAAATTAGGTTTCCTAAATAATATATGGTTAGCACAAAATATAGGTGATTTTAAAAGCATTTCAAAATTACCAAAGTTTCTAAGTACATATGTACTGTAATCAAAGGAACGGTAGAAGCAGTGTGTCTGATGCATGTAAATGCAGTGCATTATGGGTCTTCAATTTCAATCTGCCATTGTGTGCAAGGTTTTAACATGCTCTATCAGAAAACCTTGTGCAGATCTCAATTTCAATAGCCGATGACTAAAGGCAGGAATAACATCTTTAACTTACAAGCAACCTTGGTAGACAGCAGTGGAGGAGCAGTTACACGGAACATGGGGAAGGTGGGTAACAACTTTTGATGCTGAAGGCATCTCCAAGCTCCGGAATGCCATGAAGATGTGTTTAGTATCCAAGGCATTAAGTGAGCCCTGGCATTGTTTTTTGTTTTTTTTTTAGAACATTGGCAATAAGACGGACACACATGGAGAAGATATAAGTCAGATTATATTTAACCCTTTGTGTGCCAGAGGGGTATGCAACGCATTGCAAAGTAAAGTGTTGCATACCCCTGTGGCACTGAAAGGGTTAAAAGAGCTGCTTTTATTAAAAATAAGTCCATAAAATAAAGACACCAGAACAGGGTACTGTCTGACGCATTTCATGTGGCTAGATCCCATGCTTCAAAAGACTATATTTTTTAGGACTACCTCACTCAATCAGAAGGCTGAACAGTGCAGAACAATTACTAGGTAGCCACATGGAAGGTGAACAGTTAACAGGATCGCTCTCCAACATCATACCTCCCAACATTTCAAATTGCCAAAAAGGGACACTTGTGTTTTAGGGAGTGTTGCTGGGGGCGTGGCTGGTGAGAGGGGCATTACTGAAAATTTGTAGGCTATTTCACGACCTACTGAAATTTCCTTGTGTAACCTAATAAATGATTTAGAACAAGACCAAAGGGAGAGATGTATAAAACTGGATTTATAAAGAAAGTGTCTGTAAAAGTGTCTCAAACCGACTTAAGTATATGTATAAAGATCTAACGACATTTTGCTAAGTGCTAACTCCAGTTAGCTGACTTTTTTGAAAAGTGGAGTAGAAATGGTCTTGGCCAAATAAGAAATGTGTCCCAGTGTATTTATAAAGAAATTCGCTAATTGCGCCAAAAATAAAGCCAGTTTTAGGGATTAATCATAACGCCATGTAAAACCTGTTCTTATTGGAAATATATAATACTGCTAGGTGTGCGAATATATATTTGCAGAATATTCTCATAATATTCTCAGATAGACATATTTAAAAATGTGACTTTATTTCTTTATAAATATGATCAGGAGTAGTGAATTTCAGCGACAATTCTTAAGAAAACACTAAGAAGGCTTTTTATACATCACCCCCAAAGTGTTTTATTTATACAGACTAATTTATAACCACATATACTTACATTTATACAAACAATAATGTGAGTTTTATTGCTGTAGAGAAATATGATACATTTATATCCACACCACACAGTCTGATCTCTTAAAAAGAGGGACATCAGGGTGGGAAAGAGGGACAGAGGGACTTGGGTCTAAAAGAGGGACTGTCCCTCCTAAAGAGGGAAACTTGGGAGGTATGCGACATGAATTCAGTAGCATCAGTGATATCTTATCCTTTTACCATAATTTAATTAATGTGGATTTAAGAACAATTTGGGGTGAATTTATATGAAGAGGTTATATAAGCAATAAAGGGAAGAACTACTGAAAACAGGGGTGGTTTCATTTCCCAATGTGTTAGAGATCACTCTAGCATTCAAATCGTTGAAAACCCCATTAAAACCCATGGAGTGCCAGAGACTGGCAATCAAAAGGTTAAATTGATGGTACATTTTTAGTCCTCCCCTATTTTACAGCTCCTTTGCCCCCAAATTGACCCACTTTTATTTTGAACTTAGGGCCCTAAGTGTTAATATCCTATTAAAAACCTTATTACTTCTTAAATTACAGGAAAAATATATAGGTTTTCACGTTAAATGTCACTTAAAAAAAAAAAAAAAAAGATTGACAAAGGACGCAGGGAACATTTATTTTGGCTGTAACCATTCCCTTGAAAAAAGGAAGACTTTATTTCCCCAAAGCTGTCAATCCATTACTTTTTCTACAGTGTTAAAAAAAATCACAGCTTAGGGAAAAGAAATAATGTTTCCTGTCTATTGGAATAAATGGAGCTGAGGTTCTACTCACTTCAATAGAGAGAGATGTAGTTAGGTGAGAAACACACCGAGATGTAGGGTGTAGGCAGCTTATATGATTAATGCCCCAAGGGACACATTTGCTGGAGGCAAAGACTGAAAATAGACTAAACTGAACTGTGTTGGAGTATGCAGAACAGATTGGTCATGTGAGCGAGGGCTGGCTCCGTGACAATGGAGGAGGACCAATCTCTAGGAAAAAACCGTCACCTGGAATTTTAGACTTACGCTTGACGTCAAGTTCATCTCATCTGCATGCTGTCTGCTATGTCGCTTGACATACTGTTTAACGCTAATGTTGCCAATTGTTCCCACAATGCAATGCAGACACCTTCAGCAGCAAAAGTATTGTTCAAGGGCACTCAGGGCCGTTCACATAATACAAAAATGAGGAAGAATTCTGGGGCAAACTAAGTATTCCACAGGGGTGAAATAAAACTTTCATTTGATTTAAAAGAGGCTTGTAACTCCTTAAATGCTAGAGAGTTCTCAGATAAGCGAAGCAATATGTTGGAGACCTCTGTAACATTCGTGAAATTAACCCTTTGAGTACCAGAGGGGTAGGCAAAGGGTTGCAAGCCCCTTTTAATCAATAGAAATTGTGTGAGTTTGTATTTGTTTCCTGTGATGTACTTGGTTTGCCCCAGGCAGAATGAATGTTTGTTTGTTTTTTTCTTTTTTGTACATGGTTCTTAACTCTTTGAGTGCCAGAGTGCACTCAAAGGGTTAATGTACCTCACATGAAGTAGATAATTATTAACCCCTTTGAGATAATAAACACATTTTCAACCAGTGCGTTGCACACCCCTCTATTGCTAAAAGGATTAACCCTTTGAGTACCAGAGGGGTATGCAACACATTGCCCTCTGGCACTCAAAGTGTTAAAAATACCTTTACTCTAACCCTTTTCACCCTTTTGTTTTCCATTTTTACATGAATATTACATAACTAGTTTGAAGGCCTGTGTACACTGGCCAAAGTGCCACCCAATGGCCTCAGCTGCTGCCGCGGAGACAGGCGGTGGGCCATTCGGAGCACCCCGCTCCGAATCAGCCATGCCTCTGACTGGAGGCCGGCGTGTTGGTCTCCACTGTGCATGACTACTGTGTTCGCCTCCACTGTGCATGACTACTGTTTTCACCTCCATTGTGCATGACTACTGTGTTCGCCTCCACTGTGCATGACGTTAACCCCTTAACGACGGGAGAATCGGCACACGGGCGCGACTGAATGACAACGGAGCTTTTTTTTTTTTTTTGCTCCGTTGCATTCCGGACTCCCTGAACGGCGTGCAGCCGCGGGGGGAGCCCGGAATTCGATGACGGTCATAGTACGTCATCGGTCGTTCAGTCAAATCGACCCTTGACGTACTATGACAGTCAAGGGTCGTTAAGGGACTAATTTTTTTGGTGAAAAAATTGCACCATAAACAATAGATGCTGAGCCCCTAACATGCATTGACACCGACGTGTATTAGAACAGTGGTTTCCAACATACACACGCATGCATGTCTAGGGATCCCTACTAGTTACACGTGGATGTACTGATATGGGGCCATAATCCAATAAACTAAAAATGTGATTAAAAACAAAAGAATATTAACCCTATGAGTGTCAGTGACACTCACAGGGTTAATCCCCCTAAAGTTACCAAAATACCCTGAAAAAAGCTCTTAATCCTGTAATCCTGATGTCCAGCAGGGTCAGCTACTCTCCATCTTCTCCTTCGATCTTCTCTCTTCCTTCTTCTTGTTTCTTTTATCCTCCTTCTTCTTCTTCTCATCTTTCTTATAATCTTCTTCTTCTTCCAAAATGTAGTTGAATATGAAAAAAAGTCCAGTGAATGATGAGTAAAAAAACTATGCCCCAATGATATGCTTGTCTTAACCCTTTGAGTGCTGGGAAGTACCCCTCCTGCACTCAAAAGGTTAAATGCATGCTAGCATATCATGTAGAAATAAGATGCAGTCATTACAAATCATAAATTGATTCGGGCATTCCTTCCACAAAAACTCATTCAATATTTCCAAAACTCCAGGCATACCTAGGGTTAATTAGAAGACTCTGCCGGTGCCTTTGCTGCCACCGGTGGTAGAGGCAGGAAGGCAGAGGTGCAATGATGATGAAACCCAATAGAAGCTGATTGGCCAGTTGTAGAATGGGAACCATTCTGAACAGAGACTGACCATATAAAAGCCTGACTCAAAATTCCCTCATTCTTGCTCGGCTATGCCCCGAGAGGTATGGGGGCGTTTACTCTGCATTCCTGCTGCCACCATCAGTGGCAGCGAAGGTGGCAGCAGAGTGTTCTAATCAAGCTCTGGGATGCCGGGATTTTTTGGAAACATGGAATGCCTGACTACATTTTTTGGGAAGGAATGTCGGCATCAAATTATGATTTGTGATGGCTGCATCTTATTTTGACATGATATTCCAGAATGTATTTAACCCTTCGAGTACCGGAGGGGTACCTCTACAGCACTCAAAGGGTTAAGACAAGCATATCTTTGGGGCATATTTTTTGACGCATCATTCATTGGACTTTTTTCATTTTCAACTACAGATTTTGGAAGAAGAAGATTAGAAGAAAGAAGAGGAGAAGAAGAAGAAGAAGGAAGATGAAAAAAACAAGAAGACAGCAGAGAGAAGATGACAGAAGAAGATGAACAGTGCATGACAGGTAAGTGTTATACAGATCTGGGTGCTGGGATAGTGTTAGGGTAGTATTGTTTAACATTCATGTTAGGTGTAGTGTAGAGTTAGTGTTTGGGAGGTGGGGGAATGACTGTGTTTTGAGCTCACGCTCAATGTTTGACATTGTCAAACAACGAGAGTTGGCTTTTTTTACTTTGATGTTCCCAGAACTTGCAATATTTAGTGTGTGTTGTGGGAACAGAAAGCTGCAATGAGCTTTGGCCACAACATGAGTTTTGGCCACCATCAAAAAACGCTTGTTGCAGTGGATGATGGTCAATAAATAGAATTCTGATTAATTCCTATTTAACTTAATGTACATTTTAGGATTTCTTAAAAGTTGTGTCCTCTACAGTGCCATTGATTAGCTCCAAAATTGCACCTCTTCAGCTTTCTGAATAAGGCTCCATGTTCAGGACCCAGGACATGAATGGTGATTAATAATGTTTAACCTTTTAGATGCTATGGGTTGGAGCATTCCTCCCAAGTGTCTCTCTTTAGGAGGAACGCCCAACTTTGAGACCCAAATCCCTCTGTCCCTCTTTTCCACCCTTTTTAGGGGATCAGACTGTGTGGTGTGTATATAAGTGTATCACAATGCTCCACAGCTTTGCAATGCATTGGATGGCTCTCAAAGGGTTAAGGCCCTCTTCATACGGGTTACACAAATGCCTAATTTCTAATGCTGCTTTTATCTAAATAAAATGTAACACACTACTGTCTATGGTCCTGTTCCCACAGATTACTAACACAAAGTTTGTGCCATGTATCTCACAAGTTGTTGCAGGATGATGCAGCTTTGGTATGTTCAATGCAAACACGTCCAAGTTGCTAGATTTGCACTGCAGTCTGTGGAAACATCATGCAGACTGTTCACATTACAACACTGAAGGTTTCAATGCCTTCTGCAACTTCCAATAACTGACATGCCTAGCAACAGCATTATAGAGGGAATGTAAATCAGAGGTGAGTGTCACCTAATGGGCTGCTTAAAGCGAAACTACCACATGTTAACAACTTTAGCTTCAATAACTTCGCATCTGGCGACTAGCTGGTTAGTAGCGCTAGTCGCCAGAATTATTACCTTGTAAAGGAGAAATAGCCATTCTTCCCCGGCTGACAGGCAGGATGCATAGTGGACATCTTGCCATAGTGACGTCCACGCACCTGCTCTGTCAGTCCCTTCTGGAGCTGAACGGCTCCTAGCAACTCCTCCTACAGCCAGCTGGAACTGACAGAGCAGGCACGCGGAAGTCACTATGGCAAAATGTCAGCGATCCTTCCTGCCTGTCAGCCGGGGGAAAATGGCTATTTCTCCTTTACAAGGTAATAATTCTGGCGATTAGCACTACTAAGCAGCTAGTCGCCAGATGTGGAGTTATTGAAGCTAAAGTTGTTAACATGTGGTAGTTCCACTTTAAACAGTGGTGCAGCTCAGCTCCTTAATAGCACTGTTACAGGAACAGACAGAACATGGAAGCAGACAGAAAAAGAATAAATGTACTATACAAAAAACATAGCCTATAAAAGGAAAAAATAAAAGATAGAAACACAATACATTTGCATACTCAGAAACATTTAGAAAATGTTTTTGAAGACTTTTTTTCCGCTGGCCAGTCATATCACAGAGCATCACCTGTACAGATGGGTAAAAAGTTCCATTCAGAAGAAAATGAACTAGAACCAATGCTTTCCACAGATGGAAAGTTAATCCCATTAATTTGTATGGGTTTAGCCATCCGGCACACGTCATCACGCAGGCAGGCAGGCAGGCATTCATCATAATACATGTGCACACACATAAACTCAAGCACACGTTCACTTGCCTCAATTCACTGCAGGGAGATGCCAGTAGAAACAGTCTTTTCCTGGGAATTCCCACAGAAGGCAAAGCAGGCCATTTTTCACCACCTTTAATGACTTAGTACCATGCAGACAACAGGAAACCTTAGACATAGGAACTGCACCTACAGCAGAACTGACAATATCGTACCAAAATACTGCATGAAGTCTTAGAATTGCTGGTTCAATTAAAATGGCAAAACATATTAGGAAGAGTATAACACAGGGAATGTGCATTATGGAAAAACTGGAGCATTTTATTTGAAAAACCAACACATTTTACAGAATCTATATATATCCCCAGGGCTTTAAGTCGGCTTTTTAATCACTTGAATGTTAAAAAGGGCTAGTTCTTCCATGTGTTGCTTCACCAGGGAATAATCTAATATCAATATCTAAAGCTTTGAAATGCTGCAGGGTACTGGCGAGTTAAGACTAAAGCTAATGATTTGTCTTAAATATATCAGGTAAATGCTCTCAGGTAATTGTGACCAATATTTTTAACCATTCAGGACCAGAGGGGTGCAGTTAATGGAGATATCTAGTTTATAGTGTTTTGTAAGAAAATCTTGTGAAAGACAAAAATGCACAGGTTGATATATATATTCAGTTTTCCACACATGAACTAGTAATCTGAGAACCCCAAAGTACACTGCCTGTCACTCCATCCTTGTTCCCCTGTCCTCCAACTTTGTTGCCCTGACACTATAGCTTCATTCCTCTTTCCTCTAGCCTTGTTTTACTGTTCTTTCTGCCTCTTCCCCAGTCTTCCAGCCTCGTTCCTCTGTCACTCCATCCTTGTTCCACTGTCCTCCAGCCTTGTTGCCCTGTCACTCCAGCCTCGTTCCTCTGTCTAGCCTTGTTCTACTGTTCCTCCAGCCTCATTCTCCAGTCCTCCAGCCTCATTCTCCAGTCCTCCAGCCTTGTTCCTCAGTCCTCCATCCTTGTTCCTCAGTCCTCCAGCCTTGTTCCACTGTTCCTCCAGCCTCGTTCCACTGTTCCTCCATCCTCGTTCCCCTGTTCCTCCAGCTTCATTCCCCTGTCCCTCCAACCTCTTTCCACTATTCTTCCAGCTTCATTCCTCTGATCCCCAGCCTTGCTGCCCAGTCCACCATTACTGGCATTTGTTCTGTGGAACCTCTTGGAAAACTTCAGGGAAACCTGGGGTTCCACAGAACACACTTCGAGAGTCACTAACACAGCGTATTAGGCTTATTAATTCACAAGGGCAATTTTGCTGTGAAACGTTGCAACCACACAAGAAAATCCCTGTAACTGTGAACATTATTTATGTGGACTACTCTATAAAAACAATGATATCCATTTTGTGAGACTTATTGAAATGAAGTTGCTACAATATACTTGCCAGAAATTTGGGATTGGAAACCAAGATTAAAGACTGTCAGTGGAAGGCTGGCACATTTGGAAGCAGTGTTCCCTCTAATGTTAACACAGGGGAAGCACCAAGACCTGAAAGAGTTAAAGACAAGTCTTTATGCATGGTTGCATTAGAATAACAAATGCACCATGTAGCCCTGACCTGTTTCAACTCTTTCAGTTCTGGATTACTGACTGGTGCTCACCTTAGAGAAGAGTTTATCAATGCTAGTCCTTGGGGCACACCAGCAGGTCAGCTTTTCAATACAACCCTGTAATCACAGATGAGTAATCAGTAGCTCAAGCATTGTGTTTGAATTGTTGGTGCTTAATTAGGGATATCCTGAAAACCTGACATGTTAGTTTGTCCTGAGGACTAGAGCTGAGAATCAATTCCTTAGGTGGAACATTACATGTCTGTATTATACAAACCAAACATGGCTTCCCATGAACACAAATGTGTTTCAGCTGGAAAACAAAACAAAATGAAGGAGCTTCTGGTGCAGCAACGTCTTTATAGAAAGATATTTCACCAAACCATCACCATCTGGAAATGTACTCACAAGGTGTTGTGTTCGACTAAACACAAATGTGTCAGCTGACAATTGAGCGTTAGGGGTGTTAGCACTGTCCCCACAACAGTTCAGATTTTTATAATCAGCTGGGCAGCTCCTCCAAACAACTCACAGAAATTCAGAACATGTAGGAAAAAACAAAAGAGGGTGCCCAATAGTGCCTGTTATACTTATAACAGTGATATTATTCAATATGAAAATGTACTCACAAGTGTGATGGTTGTGGAAGGGTACACACCCAACTACAACAAATCAGGCATACACCATTGTCATCTGAACAGAGACAGGATCATTTCTCTGTATGTTTGGTTTGTTGTAGTTGGGTGTATATTGGGTGCCATCTTTTATTTAATTTCTACAAATGTGTTTCACTAAACTATTGTTTTCTTACTAAGAAGGAATAAATGATGCCTAAACACCATGTTATCTACAAAATGTAGAAAGTGCAAGAAAACTTCAGGAGCAATTCAATAAACTAAAGAGGAATAATTCAGGAACAAAGCAACTGCACCATAGGGGGAAAATAAACTGCCCAAGTAGTTAATGGGGCTTTTAACCCTAGAATGCTAGAGAGATTATAGACCGGACAAGTTTCCACTAATATGTTTATTTATAGCCAATTTATTAGAATGTAACTTAAAAATTATACTAGGAAAACATTCAGTAAAACAAATTTAACATGATGTGTAGACATGTGGGTGTGATTCATCCCCCCATCAATTCTGTGAAAATCTCTTCAAGGAGATGCATGGTGGTTGTGATTTTCAGATGCATGAATGGCCAGAGATGCAAATGCCCCTGGTCAGTCCTGCAAAAATCTCAGCAAGGAGCTCCACACAGTCTATACTTGCATGGGGGTGCGATTCTCACAGAAGTGGCCAGGAGGGTCTGCCCATAGTGACTTCACATCTCCATCCCTTCCTCCTTTTAACCGTTTAGACCCTCAATAACTACCACTCTCCCTTTCACCTCTCCTGTACTTTTCCAACTTCCATTTCCACAACCAGTTCCTTCCTACTACTCTCCCTTTCATCATTCTGCCCCTTCATAACTACCACCCTCTCTTCCACAGCTCTGTCCCTTTCTCAATCCTACCCTCCCTTTCACCGTTACCTCTACAGCATGGCTTACTACATACCTAACGTCTTCACTACCTCCACTGTGACAATCATGCCAATTCCATGGAGGGCCATAAATCGCTCATTTTTGCTGCTGAAGTTCTTCTTTTATGCCAAATTTGATGCCCCTCCCTTTCTCCACTCACGCATGTTCCCTGGCTGCTGTTGATCATGAGAGCTTGCACCACCCCATGAGACAATTGTGATGTTATGCCCTCCAGCTGTTGCTGGACTACAAATGCCATCACCCTCTCATACCCATTGAGAATAGTAGTCCACCACCATCTACAGGGAAACACTGCCATATGTCAAAGTGTTGCACTGATCAATGCAATTTAAACTTTTAATTGTTGTCAACACAGGAAACCAGAAGTGCATCCACTAGAAATTTTATCCACCTCAAATCTACATTGATTAGACAGAGACAGCAGACTGAAGATTATTTTTCCACACTGCCCAGTCAGTCTTTGCCAATGAATTCTGCAGCATCAGAATGCAAAAATTACCCCTCACAGACATATATATATATATATATATATATATATATATATATATATATATATACACACACATATGAAAGACAACAAAATAGGAATACGCTATGAATCTTAATGAAAAAGTAATACTTAAAAATTGGGATAATATATACAATATAGACACCCTGAACACTGTATAAAAATGCACATAAAGAATATACTAGGTAACTAAATGCAATAACAATATTACAACTCTTTAAAACATAAATTACTGGTTTAGGACGGTAACCCTATGATGACCCAATATAAAATTTCCTCACAAAGTCAGCGGGCAGGTCTTAAATGATAGGAGGCAGACTCTCCTGTCTTTAGTTGATACAAGTCCACTGAATAAGCACTATAATGCATGCCAATTTGCTGTTCCTTAATGTAGCCAAACAGAGTTCTGTAGAGGGTAATGTTACATTCTACAGAACTTTGTTTGGCTACATTAAGGAAACAGCAAACTGGCATTATAGAAATTCCCCAGAAGGGACCGCAGGGTACAGGAGGGCAAGCATGTCATGGGGAGGGTTGATTTATGAAGGAAGTGTGTGTGTGTGTGTGTGTGTTAGGGAGGAGAAAAGGGAAAGGGCTTAAAAGGGTGGGTGACAGGAAGTGTAATGTGGTTGAAAAGAAGAGAGGGCAAAGGAAGCATCCCTCCCTCCCTCTTGTGGTGTGGTGGTATGGTTGTGTGTCTCTGCTGGGCAGATAGTCCTTGCATGGTTTTCAGAGATAGATAACTGATGTGGTAAAGTTAAGGAATTTTATCCTCGGGAGGAAGCACTTTGGGAGTTTGCCCCGGGCTTACGTCACGGGAGGTGACGTTACCCATTGAAGCTAAAAGGGATGGCCAATGGGGTAATTCCTTGGGAGTCAGTTGTAAGTGCTGTAAAATGGTGGTCAGCTGTAAGTGCTGAAGAATGGTGGAGTCAGCTGTAAGTGCTGATGAAAGTTGGGATCAGCTGTAGTGCTGAAGACATGCACACTGTCTCCACATATATGTATGCATGCACACATCATTGTGTGTGATTTTATGAGTCTGTGTATGTTGCACAGTGTGTATTTTGTGTATCTCTCTCTCTATGTGTTTATATATATATATATATATATATATATATATATATATACATACAAACACATATGTGTCTGTGATTAAATATCCAGTGAAATAATGCGGGCAGACTTTAGATAAAGCAATAATAATGCACAAATATATATACAATAAACAGAGACCAAAACACAGCAGTATGGAATGTCACTGTTGTTGTGGCTATCCGAGATCACTCGGCGAGAAGCTACATTAATAGGAACATAAATTGCAAGTAATGAAAGGGTGATATGTGACATGGCATGGCAAGACCCCCTCCATCATGGGTCTTGATATCAGGGTTGCATTTCATCACCACAGGTAGTGAGACTCGTGATTGCTCCACTCTACAAGTGACAAATAGCAACTAAATGAAGGGGATCTCCGGCATATTATGGCATCTATCTCTAGGATTATTATTACTAGCAATATGATGCGGGACAGTAACTCTTACTGGGTAAACACTGAAAGAATAAAGTCAGAAATAGTCCTCGGAACGTAACAGTGCTCAGTAAACATTAACCACCGTAAGCTTTGCTCCAGTAACAAGAAGAGAAACATAGTATCTGGTGTATCTCAGTGCCTCTCTAGGTGTTGTCAATATAACAGCATCCATAACTTAATTGAAAATTATGACTCCACTTCTTAGGATCATATAAATCACCAGCAATCACAGGCAGGGTTACTAACTTTTTGGATTAAATTGTGACATTTATGAAGCAATGTATGAAGTAAATCTAGCCAATGGACACACCTTGTAATTACGATATGTTTAGCATTTACAGAATAGTGTGTAATGCATTGCTATTGCAAGAGCTGGTATGTTCATCAAAATATAAAATGGAGGTATTATGGGTCAAACCAACTGTATTCTACAGATCGAACACAAACTGATTTAAATGGGATTTGAGTTTGATGTGCTGAAGCCCTCTCTACATTCATTTGGATAAAAGCTGCAATTAAATCAAAAGGAATTTTATTTCTCTCTGTGGTGCACTTAGGTGTTCCATCAATGCTCCTCTTATGCTTTCTGCATATGTTAGAACTCATGCTACCCTCAATGAAGATACTTATCTCCCAGAAGCTGAAACTAATCAGTAGCGTGTGTGAGACACAGGTATACAGTCCAAGTCCAATGGGTGTTGCGATGAGAACCACAAGGGTGGCCAACACCTGAAAGTATTTTTTACTGACATTGCTGTAAATTGCCTCAAATATAATATAGCCTCCTCAAATGTTAATAAAAGCGGAAGAAAGAGGCAATTATCAGAAGATACTGCACAACACAGTTTAGTGTCTTCCAAGGGGGAATCAGGAGTCTCCTTTCAGATGACTAGGGCTCCGATGGAGCTTGCAATGCATCCCTGACTTCATCTGCAGTTCTGCTCCCAATAGATATAACAGTTGTTCTTGAAATAGTGAAATCTATTTCTTTCTCCAAATTTATGGTAACGAAAACAATAAAATGGTAAATAATGCAGAAATACATTCATGTATTTGTATTGGTTTTTTTCAGTATTTTTACTTGCATCTAAATTCTTTGTACTGACACCTGTAATTTTATCAAGTTTTTTACTGTCATTAAATTTACGGAAGTTGGCAACCGTGAGAGCCACATGGTTCCTGATGAACATATTAAAAAGCATATAAATAACGACTGTGGTGGGATCAAAGGTGAAGCTCAACAAGAAATTATCCTCTAAGCCAGTGGTTTTCAACTCCTGTCCTCAGGACCCACTAACAGGCCAGGATTTGATGATTTCCTTGTTAGAGCACAGGTGAGTTAATCAATGTGAATGAGCCTCTGATCACCACACCTGTGCTCTAGCAGAGAAATCCCTATGTCCTGGCCTGTTAGTGGGTCCTGAGGACAGGAGTTGAGAACCACTGGTCTAAGCCCCTAGCCTTAGCACAGCTTTACAATGCAATAATATATCTTTGTAGTTCCTGTTTTAGGCTAACCATACGTACCGTTTTAAACAGGACAGTACCTTTTCTTCATATATCCAGCCCATCCCGTCTTTTTAATACAAATGTCAATTTTGTCAGTTTTTTTTTATAAAACTGAACACGACTTGATTATTTCTCATAAGATAAAGTAAATCGGAACTTCCCTTTGTCACACTAGTGGTTTTACTGTGGTTTACTGTACTCATTGTCTTATGACTTGAGTGACTCATAACTGTCTAAGACTCTCAAGTCTATGGTAAATTACCATAGAGTCTCTTAGACAGTGATATGATGATGAGTCATAGGACTCTATGGTAATCAATGCCAATGCGTACAGTAAACACAGTAAAGCCACTAGTGTGAGTGACGAAGAGAGGAAGTTCCGATTTACTTCAGGGGGAGGCTTTTTTTGGCCAGAGAGAGAGAACACCGCTAGTAAGAGAATGAGTAAATGTGTTCTTGCTGCTTGCAGCTTACTACAATCGGACTTGGAGTGACAGAGTCCCACTGTCCATCTGTCCCACACCCCGTCCCCTTTTTGTCTCAAGGAAATATGGTCAGCCTACCCTGTTTGGATCAGTTCTTCCTCCGGTGTTCTTCCCCCTGTGTTTAGAATGCTATATGGAGGGCATTTTTTCATAGCCATCATAAGTGTCACTTTCTGTCACAGTACTCATTGATCAGCTCTGCTTCTAATGTTTACAACTCAGCTACAGTGTCTTAATTCTAGCACTGTGTTTTGTCCTTAAAGAGGGCAGCCTAATATTTGGGACAAACATATAAAGGGCACATGTAAGGCAAGTAGGCACTAGTTTAAAAGGATAGTAATGTTTCACAAAAACAGCAGCTCCAATTAATCTTCATAGTATTTGAGCCATAGAGAGTGTTACTTCAATACTGTCAGAGTTGTAGTTCAAGAGTAATTGAATGATATCGCCCTCTTGCCCCTTTTACCTAGTGTAACATTGCTCACCCCAGAGGTGGAATCTGGTTGCTTGACCAGACAGGGGCAATCTTATTACTGTGAGAACAATGAAAACCCTGCCTCCTTTGACAGGTTTTTCTCCTTTTTCCCTTATCTTATTTGAAGATTGTCCCTCTCTACAATCTACCTGGGTATCTCCCTGCTGCTCGGAGCTGAGCAGTTACATCAGTAAAAGAGGCAGGAGATGGATACTTTATCATTCAATTACTTTTGAACTACAACTATGATAGAATTTAAATAACATTCTCCAAGGCCCAAATACTATGATGATTAATTAGAGCTGCTTTTTTATGAAACATTACTATCACTTTAAGGACTAAAGAATAAGCTATTTAGTGCAAATCACGCAGTAGGGAACTCTGAACTCTGTCATCTTGAGAAAATGGCCCTTTACCTTGAGACTTGGGTCAAAATCCTAAGTCTCATGGTCAAACCTTGACAGTTCTCAGGTATGATGGTCATCCTAGCTCAGTTTTCATTTACTAAGATTCAGCTTTGCAGAATAGCTACTTAATAATAGTTAGCTCAATTTAAAGAGAAAAGAACATACAGGGCTGCTTATATTCAGTTATGGGTTTTCAATGTGTTTCCTTTTAAAAGAACCATATAAGTAAGTCTGTCAATTATAAGAGCTACACTGCTGGTTTAACTGTACAGAGTGCACATTCAAGTTGTTAGTGTTGCTTAAATGCCGATGACGCATTTTGTAAAAAAAAAAAAAAAAAAAAAAAAGGTTTTCCATTAATTTACTTTTGCCTCCAAGCCAAACTGTGATTGGTCTGTTGACAAAATACTGGCTAAATGACAACCCCCTAGACTTATGGCTCCCATAATCAAGGTGTGGGGGTGATGTTTAAAGCAGAAGGGTGCCACAGAATGGATTTTCCATAATCTCCTCTTGTAAAATACATAATTATGATTGCTCAAGATCTGCAATGCATTTAATGCGTTAACTAGAGCCCAAGTGTTTCCCTTTAAACATTGTGAATAATTTGGGTTAATTTGACACTGAGGCTGATGTAGAAAGACCAGGGGTAAGTTTAGGGGAAACAATTTGCATCACAGGGTATAAATGGGGCTTTTAGCCCACCTTGAATGCTAGAGAGGCATCCAATGCATTGTGAAACAATAAGCTGTAGACCACTCTAGTATCTGTGAGATTAACCCTTTGAGCAGAGGGATATGCAACACATTGTGGTGCAGTGCGTTGTGTACTCCTTTGGCACTCAAAGGGTTAAACACACTATTTACATCAATGGGAATTTGGAGACTGGTATGGAAAATGGTGACATCACTGGAGCTATTTTCCTAGATTGTGCAAAGGCCTTTGATACAGTAGACCATATTATTCTGATAAGAAACTTCAAAGTTCAGCACTGGGTAATCATCTTCTAAATTGGTTCCGATCCTATTTATCAGACAGAATGCAATATGTGTCTATTGCTGACAATACCTCCCTTCCGCTCAAAAGTTACAAGTGGGGTTCCCCAAGGATCCATCCTTGGCCCTCTTCTATCTTCTCTGTTTATAAATGATCTGCCCATGGTTTGCAAATCATCTTCTGTACACATGTATGCAGATGACACTATAATACATGAAAAAAATTCAAACATATCACAACTGGAGGGTGTATTGCAGCATGATTTCTCTGAAGTTGAAAGATGGATAGCAAAAAACAAACTATTCCTAAACACTGACAAAACGGTCACAATGTTATTTGGTACAAAGCATAAACTGTGTAATCTCTGCAATACCAATCTATCTATTGTAACAGAGTCTAATCCTACAAATATCTTGGTATGTGGCTTGACCCCAACCTCACTTTTGGTCTTCATATTGATAAACTAACAACCAAACTTTATCTCAAAATAGGTACTCTGTTTAGAAACAAATCATGTTTAAATTCCCTGGTAAGAAAACTAATTGTACAACAGATGATAATGCCAATAACAGACTATGGGTACGTAGTATATGCTCCCATGACACAAATCCATCTTGCTAAAACTGACACTGTATAACTCATTATGCCTCTTTATCCTACAATGTAATTACACAACCCATCATTGTGATATGTATGAAAAACTAAATTGGCTAACACTCGAATCTAGATGTGCCCTTCACCTCTCCTGCATGGTTCATAACTACTTCTCTAGAAAACTACCAGACTACCTGAGCAGTATGCTCACTCCAGCACTCCATACTAACTATAACCTCAGCACCACTGCAAACAACTCACTGAGTATACCACATTTCAATAAAGAAGCCGGTCAATCTGCCTCTTCCTTCAGAGCTCTGAAAATCTGGAATAATCTACCTGAAAAAAACAGATCTTCTCCCAGTCTAAAATCCTTAAAAATAACTGCTTCTTCATAATTAAAAACAATATGCAACTGTATATAACATTTTTAGTATATGTGTGTATATATGTATATATATGTATATTTTATACACTGTTAAAAATGACTTTCTACACATATACTGCTGATGTTTCCATGGTGATAGCAGTGATTTTAAGCCACCAATTTAAAATATAAAATCTCAGAAAGCAAACATAAAAGCTAAATCCTACCATGACAGTGTTGTTAATTGTAATGGTTATGGTCCTTCATATGTAAAATGTGCAGAATTCAAAATCAACTACAAAAAAAATGTCACCCACTAAAATGCAGGCTCTGCAGGTTGCCATGGAAATATTAGTAGTGGTGGGTTTAAGGCCTTTAATTTGCATTCAAAAAGCAAAGAAGAAATAAATAAATAAAAACAACATTCTGTATGTTGCTATGGTGATGATAGTGGTTGAGGCCTTCGTTTTAAATTATAACAGAAATAGAAGAAAAAAACTGAGGGCCTTGAGGTTGCTACGGCAATGTTTGTAGTAGAGGTTTGAGGCCTTCACTTTAGATATTAAATGCTAATGTGGCTGCCATTCAAAGTGACATTTAATAAAGTAATTATCTTCTGTTAATTGGTATGTGGGTTAATCTTTTTGTTGCCACTGAGACCAACATACAGAAAGAAAATTCTGTAATGCCTGAAATACATATAAAATATGTTTTGTTAAAAAAAAGTATAATGTCAAAAATGGATGACATCTGGTAACAGGTAACAAAAGGACAGAATGATTGAAGCAGTGTTTTTTAACCCCTTTGATGTAAGAGATATGTCCAGTGCACTGCTTTGTAATGTCTTTAGCATTCCAGAGGTTAACAGTGATCATATGCTATAGGGCAGGAGTGGGCAAACCTGTCCTCAAATACATCTGTCAACATTTCAAATGGCCAAAGAGGGACACCTGTGTTTCAGGAGGGGAGGCCGGGGGTGTGGCTTGTGGGAGGGGCATTACTGAGAATTTTTAGATTATTTCATGACCTATTGACATTTCTCTGTGTCACTCTATAAATGATTTAGAGCAAGACCAAAGTATTTTTTCATAGACTCATTTATAAACACATATACTGAAGTATAAATATACATTACTGTGAATTATATTATTGTGAAGCAGTTATACACATATACACAACACACAGTCCGATCACCTAAAAAGAGGAACACTAGGGTGGGAAAGAGGGACAGAAGGAGCTGGGTCTGAAAAAGAGACTATCCCTCCTAAAGAGGGACACTTGGGAGGTATGCTCAAGGGATGTACACAGCCCAAGATTTAACCCCTTAACGACCCTTGACGGTCATAGTATGTCAAGGGTTGATCTGACTGAACGACCCATGACGTACTATGACTGTCATGGAGTTCCGGCCCCCCCCCCCCCCACCGCGGCTGCACGCCGTTCGGGGAGTCCGTAACCGGAAAAAGAAAAAAAAATGCTCCGCGGTC
The DNA here is from genome assembly GCA_037306005.1 of Rhinophrynus dorsalis. NCBI lineage: Eukaryota > Metazoa > Chordata > Amphibia > Anura > Rhinophrynidae > Rhinophrynus > Rhinophrynus dorsalis. The sequence goes on from CM074722.1 coordinate 120,076,999, forward strand.
ATTACGTTGCGTAGCCAATCGGCCGGTCGTTAAGGGGTTAAGGACATCCCTGTCCAAATTGTCATGAAGTGAATTACTGTATTGTATTAGAGTCTTTTTCTTTTATCTAAGCATCTAATCTCATTTTTAACCCTTTGTGTGTCAGAGGGGTGGAACTCAAAGGGTTAAAGTTAGGAATATATAATTAGTCTAAGGGTATTAAATCTGTCAAACTCCAGCTGCTGGAGACTACAATTCTCCAACAGCTAAAGTGGATGCAACACATTGCAGACACTTTGGCACTCAAAGGGTTAAGCCGTAAAACCAACCTAATATTACCTTGAACATTTCCGAGGTCAAGGTACTAAGTAAAAGTTGAGCAATCCTGCAAACCAGTTGCGTCCAAAAGACTAAATAAAACATTCCCATTGAGTCAAATGCATCTTCAACCCCTTGAATACTAGAGAGGCCTCAGAAGCATAGCATTCAGGGGGTTAAAAGCGCAATTTCAATCAATCGGAAAGTTTTGATTAATCACTATGGTACAGCTTACTTGCTCCAATTTTACTTAATACACTTGCCTCAAAGATAATTCACCAGAGTTTATTTTACTGCTAAAATACAGCCATGCATAGCATTCATTTCAAAAGAAGCCAATCAGTTGCCTCTATCTAACTGACTAATGAAGGTAGAATCCTACAACTCCTGGGATTTTTAACACAGGAACGCTGCCTTGTTTGGTCTGACATTTGTTTCAGATAAGATTAATCAGAACTTTTTATAGATAGAGGTACATATTCCTGTTAGAAACTGTCATTTTGTACTGGCATATCTGCTCATAACATTATCAAGAGGTGGAGGATACTGAGTGGAAACCACAGGGAAATGAATACACTGTGGCCATTGAAAGTAAAACCAGAGATCACATCCCAAACAAATACGTGTCACACAGCAAAAAGCAGACTCACAAAAGCAGTTGCATAGATACATCGTAAACCATATAGTTACATAGTTGATGAAGCTGAAAAATACATGCACATCATCCCTTGAAATATAAACTTTTTTTTGTATCCAAATCAAAAGAAAAAAACTCAGCTGAAATAATTTCCAATTAGTCCCCAAGTGGGTAAAAAAATCCTAAAGCAGTCAGTATCTCCATGAATCAACATCATCTCTGCACTGAAGTCAACTATCATAATTCTCAGTATTGTTCTGAACTAAAACGGTTTTCCATACTTTTTTGAAAGAAACAAAATGATCTGCAAACATTGCCGAGTGAAGCAAATAATTCCACAACCTTACTGCCCTTACTATGGAAAAAGCCACGCTTTTGTCAGACGTGCTCCTTTAATCTTAATGGATGACCTCTTGTTTTTGGCTAAACTCTTTGAGCAAAGAGTTTCCTCAGATACATTTTTATATTTGACTCAAATGTAATTGTAAATAGTAATCATCATATCCCCCATACTCTGTATTCTACATTATGCCTTACCAACGATTTATACAGAGGTAGAATTAAAGTCCCACTTCAAGCATCTATACCCCTTTTTATACACGATAGCATCCTACTGTCTTTTGCAGCAGCTGAGTAACAAGGATTCCCCACGTAGTTTCCCATTAACTGTATATGTAGAATACTTATTTCTGCAACCTTACAATTATCTTTATTAAACCTCATCTGCTACTCTTCTACTCATTCATTCAGTTTATTAAAATTAGGATGATAAATGACATAGGTCCATCAAGTTCAACCTCCTGAGCAAATTTTCAACAACTTCAGTCTTGTGCTTTTTGTTGCCACTGTGTACCAACAAATTTGGTAACTTCATCTACCCATCTTGACTTTGATCGTCTTCTTGGGCATTTAGGATAGAGTGGAACCCATTTCAAAATTCATTTGGTCCATCTACCATCATGTCTTATTTCTATGTGGCCTGCTCACTTCCATTATAGACACTTTACTCTTTCAATGATGTCATAAAACTTTGTTTGCTGATAAATCTATGCACACGTTTTTTGGCCTCATTTTGTTATGTTCAGAATTCTATGCTATATACTTGTCTGTGTAACCTTAATTTTTTTGTATGGTTTTGGCATTTGGTGTCCATGTTTCCCAGCCATAAGCAAGAACTGAGAGGACACATCGATCAAAAACCTTTCGCTTGAGGCAGAGTGGTACATTTATAAACAAAAGACAGTACTACTTCATTTTCCAAATGTTTGTCATCCCAATTTTACTGTAAAATCTCAGGTATAATACACACCTATGTATAATACGCATGTCTAAATTATACCCAACATATCAGGGGAAACCATGCTGCAGCTCTGATTCCCTTCCTCCCCACTTACATTCCTCCTTCTCACCCCCTTTGGAGTCCAGTCCAAAGAGGAAGAGGATAAGCGGCGGAGGGAAGGAATTAGAGTGGCAGCATAATTTTTTTTTACCCCTCGTGTATAATACGCACCCCCCACGTACTTCACATAAGGTAGAGAGGGGCAAAATTGTGCATATTATATGCAAGACTTTATGGTATTCGACGCTCAGTTTCCATCATGGTGTTTCCATCTGTTGACTTTTCCTGTACAAGGTAAAAATATTTGTCAGCTTCTAGTTCTTGTCCATCTACTGTGATTTTCCTTGGTATGGTAAACTTGTTAAACATGACTTGCCTTTTGTTGATATTCATCTTCAGGCCAAAAGTTTTGTTTTCCTATTGAAGCTCTTCAATGAGTTCTTGCAGTTATTCAGGACTACTAGCAAAAAGTATGATATTGTCTATAAAACATAAGTGATTTAGGTAGTCTCCATTATCTTCAGTACTTTTTTGTTCCATTTTTTTGTGGAAAATTTCTTCTAAACAAGCAGAAAAGAGTTTTGTGAAGACTGTGAATCCTTGTCGGGCATTTTTTCTATGTTGTTCTGGACTTTATCATTGTTCACCTGTATTGATGCAGTTGCATTAAATATATTGATTGGAGGATATTGATGTAAGCTCTATCTATTCCTTGGTTGATCAGGGCATCGATATTACATGCTTTTTCACTGAGTCAATTGACTTTTTGTAGTCATGAAAGCTATGTATAAAAGAAGAATATATTTATTATGTCACTCTATAACTTGTTGCACTGTCTGGATATGGTCCATTGTACTGAAACTGCTCCTGAAGCCTGCTTGTTCTTTAGGTTGTACCACATATAGTATTGTGGTCATTCTTCTTGATAGTACCTTTGTGAAAACCTTGCAGACAACTGGCAATAAGCTTATTGGTTGGTAGTTTATGAAATCCACCTTATCACCTTCTGCATTTTTCCATGTTTCAGGTACTTTGCCAAGGAATAGGTATTTTGAAAATAGTGTAGCTAGGGCTTTGAAAAAAGAGATGATCTCCAGCTTTCCACATTTCAATAGTGACTTTATCAGGTCCAGCTGCTTTGCCATTTTCATTGACTTTATTGGAGCTTCTACTTCTTCTATCAAAACTACTGGCACAGATTCAGCCTCTGGCTCTGCATTCAGTTGATTCCACTCATTTTAGTATTTATTATTGAGTTTTTGCTTAAAAAAAAAAAGGTTCCTATGTGTGAACATCTTTTATTTTGCTTTATTTAACTCTTGATTTTCTTCCAGTGTCCTTTTGACAAGCTCAACTTTGAATTTGCGCTTTTCTTCTTTTAAGTGCTTCCTTTTGGTCTTACACATTCCTACATATACTACTATTACCGTTTTGCTTAACTTCTCATAATGTTTTCATCATGGCAACTGTTTCTTTTGATATTCGGGTTAGCTTTCCTTGTTTCACTTAGGTGCAAGGGCAATGTTTTCTGATTTTTCAATAGATGGCTGGTGTTGATCTTCCTGATGACTTGATCATCTTTCTTTGTTTCTTTCTTTCTTACAGGCAATTTTATTTGCTCGCACTAGATGATGGTCACTTCCAACATTTGATGATTTAAGACTAAGCTGTCAGTGAATATAATTTTATTACTTGCAACTATAAAGTCAATTTCACTTGTATTACAATTAGGGATATTCCATGTTCATTTTATCTGGGCTTTTTCCTGTAGAATGAATTCATGATGTATACATTTTGCTCTTCTGCAAATTCAATCAGTTGGTTGCCTCTGTCGTACATTTTTCAAGTACCATGTGGTCCGAATGATTTTTCACCATTTTGGATCTTAACAATTCTTGCATTGAAATATCCCATTAAAATTTGTAGTGGTAATTGTTCTTCAACTTCATCATCACTGTGATTACTTGTAGGGGCATAAATGTGAATGATATGAAGAACACAGCGACTTTTTAGTTTGATAGCACAGGAAGCAGTTTCTTTCAGTAATACTTTCTACTTTTATGACTGAGTCTGTCAGTCTTTTGTTAATCAAGTATCCAATTCCTCCACATGGTCCATCATTGGTTCCTTTATAGTATAGCCAATGTCCATCTTCTAATTTGACTAAACCTTTGTCTTTGTTACAAGTCTAATATAAGCAGATATCTCATTTGATGTTCATAATTTCTTGTACTAGTTCTTCTAACCATGAAACCGTACTCACAGACTGAATATTAAGAATTCCAATGTCTAAAGACCAATTTTGTTGCATCCAACCAGTAACACACGTGCTTTCCCATCCTGAATTCTAATCTGCATTCAGCTATTTTCTGCTTTAACATAAGATGTCTCTGCACAACTCATATCCTCCAACTTTATAACCTGCCCTCTTAAACCCATTTCCTCCTTCTACACAACCTACTCCATTGTATATTAGCATATTTAAATATTTAAGATAGTGATCTGGGCACTGCTAAAAGCTGCCCGCTGATCTGTGGACCGGATTCCAAATCTGTCCACTAGATGGCAAACTTGGCTAAAACAGCCAGGAAAAGGGAACTTAACTTTACTTGCTAATATCTCCCAAACCATAAAGATAAGACTTATATCATTTTTAATGTTTACGGGCTACAATATAAAATAAAATTATTTTCAGGCAAGACTTTCCCTTTAACCTTTTAAGGACCATAAGGGTGGACAACACATTGCAACGCAGTGCTTTCATACCCTTTTGTTCTTTTAAAGGGGAACTCTCACCTCCTATAAAGTAATACTTACTTCATCATTTGTCCCCAATGCAGGATGAATCTTTTTTTTTTAATCATTAATTTTATGGAGCAATAAGCTTATAAAGTGTTACCGGATTACGTCACTGCTGGTCTCTCTGGGTACATCCCTGTACTGCACGGCTGTTAATCTTCTCCTCTTCTCTTTCCCTGTTGTGCCTCATTCCCTCCTCCTTGTCTGAGGCTGGACTCCTACATTTGACCTGGTACACTCTCTTGCCAATGAGGTAATCTCTGTGTCACAGCAAGCACTGACATAGCACCTACAATCTACTTTCTTGGGAGAGTTAAGGGTTAATATTTACACCTGGGAACTTTCAAAATGAGCTGGCTATGAGATATTTCAAACATTATTCCTTACAACTTACCATAATGTAGATTGTATGCAATATGTACCTGCTTGCTGTAACCCAGGGGTGCTACAGTCGGTCTGAAAGGAGCCTTTAAGATGCTATTCCTTCCTTACTGGTACAAAATGACACCAATTTAGAGACTAAAGAAACATTTAATTTGGGCAACTCTTTTACCACGAGAATGTGGCCTTCACCCTGAGACCTTGACATTTGGGTCAAAACCCAGAGTCTCAAGGTCAAACCCTGAGAGTTCCCAGGTATGTTAATATTTCAGAGAACTCAAGGTGAGCTTATTTCGAATGTTTCCTGGCAGGCTGATACATGAAAAGTTCAGACGTAGGCCTAATTTTGGATGTCATTTTGACTGCCTATTAAAGGGGGGACTTCATCAATTGGCCAATGGCTCATTGAGAAAGAAAACCAGGATTTCCTTGAGTATTTGCCAATCTGTAAATGGTCAGATCATACCAGGCACTATTCATCAGTGAGTGATTGCAAGATAGCTGTGACAATTCCATAAGCAAGCTTCATAGTAATCTATGGGGCAAGACTCAGCATTTACTCCATGACTTCCCTGCCCTGCATATACAAGACTGGGAGATACAAATGATCATATATAATTATCCAAATGTATTTATCAGTGATGGCAGCAAAGAGCAGTGTATCTGATAAAGTGTTCTTTCCACACCTTGATGACTCCTTAAGTTAATGTTCATATTTTATCTTACTTCAAAACCAAATAATTAATAGGAGAACAGAATGAAAATGGAAATTAGAGAAGTGTATTACTCTATATTAACTGAGATTCCTTTGTAGGGTGTCTTGGTTCATATAAATTGTAACAGCTACTGGTTTATGAACAGGACAAACGAGAAAAGAAGTGAAGAGGGGCTCCTCATAGAGTAATATCTTCTTATAATATAATAAGCCACACTGATCCCATTTTGCAGACTACTCACATGGTAAAATGGTCTATCATACATATATATGAGATATATGTAGTATGCTGGTTTAAGGCAGACACACTTTGTAGACCGTTCTCATGAAGATTCTCTTTCTATATAATGTTATCTCAGCTCTGCAGAAGAGCCGTCTGGCCTACGGACCAGAATACAAGTTTGTCAGCTAGAGAGCTGACATGAATAAAAGGGGCGGGAGGGGGAAACTTTAGGAACATATTACTCCAAAAGTATAAAACTTACAAAAAATGACTTGGATTGTTCATTTATTTAAGAAGAAAAATTGTAAAGAAAGTGTAATAAAAGTATTACTATCCCTTTAATACAGCACTTTTAAGGATAGCTTGGAGCTCTCTGAATCTGCTCAAGAGGCTTTGGTTTGCAGAGTTAACCCTTTATCATCGTATATCTATACAGGTTTGAGAGACGAGACTTGCATCAATTTGTTTATTTCTGTAATATCTACAATATTGCGTTTTATTGTACAAAGACATTACTAACCCTTTAAAGGGATAGTAATACTTTGTTTTAACTTTATTTTATTTTGTAGGCATTAAAAAAACATGAAGAATGATATAAGTCTTATCTCTCAAACCTTTATGGTTTAAGAGATATTCACAAGTAAAGTTTCCCCCTCCCGCCCCTTTTACCTAGTGTAAGCCATCTGTTCTCAGATGTGGAATGCAGTCCATAGACCAGACAGATAACAGAAGGGGACACTCTTATTCCTATGAAAACAATGAAATCCCTGCCTCCCTTGACAAGCTGTTCAGGTTTTTCCCTTATCTTAATTGAAGATTGTCCCTCTCTGCAGTCTACCTGGGCACCTCCCTTCTGCCTTGGCTGAGAAGTGTTACATCAGTAAAAGGGGCGGGAGGGGGGACACTTTGCTTGTGAATATCTCTTAAACCATAAAGGTTTGAGAGATAAGACTTATATCATTCTTCATGTTTTTTTAATGCCTACAAAATAAAGTTAAAATGAAGTATTACTATCCCTTTAAGTATCAGGTCTAAAGGAACAGAGCCTGAATCTACAGCTTGGCAATTTCTCCTGTAATCAGGGCACCCCCAGCAGAAGAGTATGTCTCCATAATATTACAGGTTAGTAATCTCCTTCAGGTAAAAAAGAAGAAAAAGAAAAAAAATGTATATGCAGATTTCAGATAAAGTGAAATAAATCCCAAACGTTCAGTCAACACTAAATTAAAGCTTCAACAGCCTCATAAAACTTAGAAACTGTTTTAAGGATGGGCCACCAACGTAGCAGCTAAAAGGCATAATAAAACACACCACAGGTTTATGGTTTAGACTAATAGGACCTTGTGGACTCATGAATTTCCAGAGCCACTTGGTAGTACTTTGTAAAAGCAATGGTTAAACTACTGATGGAAAAATCCATGTATATAGCCAGGCTTCTCGCAAAATTAAAACCAACTGCACCACACAGATCAAATAAAAATGCCAACTGATTTAATCTGAGCTTTTAACGTCTCTAATGATAAAGTTGATTTGCAATGTATCATACCTCCCAAGTGTCCCACTTAGGAAAGACAGCCCTTCTTTGAGACCAATCGTTCTGCCCGTCTTTCCCACCCTAATGTCCCTCTTTTTAGGAGATCAGACTGTGTAGTGTGTATATAAGAGTACCACATTGCTCCACAGCAATAACACTCACATTGTTTGTTTAAACTTCAGTATATGTGTTTATAAATTAGTCTGTGTAAATAACACTTTAGTCTTGCTCAAAATAATTTATTCAGTTACACAAAGTGCATCAATAGATCATGAAATAACCTAATTCTAGGTACAGCCCCTCCCACCAGCCACAAAAAGTGTCCCTTGCACTGGAGACCTCTCTAGTCGTTAGTGGGGTTAAAAGCACAATTTATATAAGATTTTCTGTATCATTTTTATCTCTAACACTCAAGTTGGAATTTTCAGAGCTCCCCTAACATGTTATAGGTCATTTTCAAGGGCATATTAAAGGGGGAAACTAAACTATTTACATATATTATTAGGTCCCATAATCAGCACTAGAATACAGTTCATTATCATTTACATAAATATACGTGAAAACTCAAGGGACATTTTTGTTGAACTCTTAATATATAATAAATGGAACTTCAAGTGGAAGCAAGGGTGCCGGGAGCTAAAGTACCACTGGGGCAGCAGCTGCAAAGCACTGGGCCCCAGAGGCGTAAGAACCCCCACAAATCTGAGGGGATAACATTTGCCCCCCCCAGCCCCTCTGTACCTTCTTTGTAGTGTGGCCGAGCGGACTGTGGTAGAAGAGCTTCTGATCCTCTACCCCAGCGGTTCTCAACCTTTTTAGTGCCGCGACGCTTTGATAAAATGTCCCAATTTGTGGCGACCCCTAACAGTAAAATTATTTTCGTTGCTCCTTCATCTCTGTAATTGCTGAATTACTCCGTTATAAAGAAATTCTTATTGCAATGCATCTTGTCTGCGCGCCTGCGCTGTCTGTCCCAGTCTCCTGGACAATTACAAGTTTTACAGATTAAAATACACAAAAAAAACAATTTTCTGATGGTTTTAGGTGACCCCTGGCAAATCTTCATTTGACCCCCGAAAGGGTCGCGACCCACAGGTTGAGAACCACTGCTCTACCCATTCTGACAGGAAGCTGCTTATTGCGCTCGGCGAGCAGCTTCCTGTCAGACCGGGGTAGAGGATACAGAAGCTCCTCTACCCGCGGTACGCTCTGCTCGGCCATGCTATAAGGAGGTGACCAGCAGGAGAGAGTGCTGTGCAGTGCACTCCCCTCCTTCTAGTGTTGCCACCCAGATGGTATTTTACGGGCAGGCCGGTAAAAAATTGGCTTCTGTCCAATGTTAAGTCTATGGTGGCAACCCTACCTCCTGCCGGTCACCTAGGGCCTGCACTTCCAGGGCCGGTGCGCATAGTGCCTGGGGGGGATTTCTACATTATCTGCCCCCTGCATGATTTCCTGGGGGGGATGCATCCCTCCAGTTCTTACACCCCTGCTGGGGCCTAGACAACTTTAGGGGCCCATTTTAACCCTTTGAGTGCAAGAGGGGTATGCAACGCATTGCAAAGCAATGCATTGCGTAACTCTCTGGCACTCAAAGGGTTAGAATCTGACAATAGAAACATTGCAGTGAATTGGGGGACCAAAAATGTTTTTGCGCCAGGGCCCTCAGTCACTAGTTCCGCCACTGTGGGGCAGAACGAAGTGCCCCACCACCCTGGTTTGAGAACCACCTATTTAAATAAATGGTCAGTTTTATTTGTTCCCTAAGGTACAACTGGCTTGCCCGGGGTTTAACCCAGTGAGTGGCAGAGGGTACACCAACGCATTGCAAGAGAAATGCGTTGGACTGCCCTCTGGCACTCAAAGGGTTAATAGTTACTTCATATTTGCCTTGATACATATTGCACTTTTTTATTTATGTATTTATTTATTCATTCATTGCTTAGCCTGTTTTTTTCCACTGGACACTTTACTGAATTGCAATTAATATTTCATGGGGATATTATGTCAGGAGGATATCAAGCTTTTAAAGGGAAAGTATCTTAAACAGAAGATGATCACCTCCAGAGCCAACTAGCTGCAATATAGAGGAGAAATAGAAATTCCCACAAACTCACATGGGAATTTTAACCCTCTGAATGCTAGGGAGGCCTCCAATGCAAACCCGCATTTGAAATATTACTGTTTCTTTGACATAAGACGGGGGAGGCATGATTGTTTCATAAATAGATGAGAGAAAAACATACAATTATGCATACAACTATATCACCTGCTATTGAATACAGCCCTTTGTTAGTTAATAGCACTATGTTCTATTTCAGTTGATATAGGTGGTGTTACCTCTCAGATTCCTATTCATTTTTTTTTTATAAAACGGTGATTAAGTATATATAATATTGTGGAGATTTTGTTGCTGACTAAAACTAGGGTACATACACTGATGGCAGATGCTTTATTCAAAAGTTATTATTCTCAAGCTTGTGTTGTTTTTTTAATCAAAATTTAACATCAACACCAAATGCTGCAGTACAGTGAAAGTAATAGCACCACAATAGAAAATTGCAGTTTAGGAAAAATGTCTCAGCTGTAATAACATTTGAATGATGATTCTCCAAGAAGATTGATTACACTTATTTTACTCAGCAAGAAAACTGATGTCATTTTTTCATAATGAAACATTACTGCTCCTTCAAACAATTTCAGACTTTTAAATGCCCAAGTATCAGCTGAGATCATAGAGGCTGCAGTGGATCAATGCATGGACTTCAGTAATATAAAGTTTATAAAACTTATAACGTTTTATAAAATAAAGTTTAAAACATATAAACACTATGTTGCCATCTATATTATTTTATTCTTTATTTATATAGAGCCAACTTATTCCACAGCACTGTCCAATAGGAAAGAGACATACAGCGGTATTAAATAGTACAAATGGGACATGAAACAAAACGATATGAGGGCCCTGCTAGTGAGATCTTACAATCTAGAGGAAGGTGCCTCCTGCCACATGAACTGCTGGTCAGTGGGTGGGAGAAACAACTGCCTTTGAGTGCAGTGGTCCAGGCAAGTTGTGGTCCTGTTTGGGAGAAAAAGGCTATGTGAACAATGAGGTTTTGATAGAGTTGCAGATGGGAGAGTGATTTTAGATAGGAATAAGACTGAACAGAAGTTGGACAGGCTGTTGGTCATAATGGTTTGGGTAGGTGATAGGCTTCCCTGATTAGGTGAGTTTTCAGGGAGCGTCTGAAGATCTGGTGTGCATCCCCCTTTCATATGCATTGAGGAAGTTAGTGAAACGCGTTAGGCAGAAATACTATTATGCTGATTTGTTCTTAGCCCTTTAAAAACAATTGTTTCACAAAGCATTCTTCTCTGGTCCTTAAAGGGTTAACCCTTTGGCTCAGAAAAACTCCATTTTACCTTAGTAACTGAAGTTCTAGCATTGATCCACAGCTGCACATCAGTTCCCTGCTGAGACTTGGCCATTTGATTTCACGCTTGTTATTTTTGTCTCCTACCAAAGCTGTGCAAGACACCGGCTGTGTGAGCCCTTTGGTTGACTGAGAGGTGTCATGGGATTCGCTTGGAGCCGCTGGTGGTAAGGGGAAAGCCGGATGACTTCTAAAACTTAATGAACCATTAACATCTTGTAATAATAAATCCCATGTCTTAATATATGCAGAAAATTCTAATGACCACTATTAATCAATTCTGTGAGGATTAGTGCCCCCAAACTATTATTTAATTGGTACTGGCTATCATGTGCATAGAGCAATTCTTTGTTGCAGGGCTTCAAGGCATCAGTTGGAGGAGTGTGGGTCCTTGAGTCCTGTAAAAAAATAATGTCTGCCTCTATGGGCAAGATAATCAGTTCAATACTCAATTCATAGTGGTCTTTAGGATTGTATGCACAAATTAATTTCTTAAAGACCAGAGGACTGTGCAACACATTGCTTTTCAAAGCCTTTTGATCCTTAAGGGGGTTAAGAATATAGTGGAAATTATTAATCAGAAGGTGTTCATTTAACACATTGCAATGCATTTAATATCTCTCTTGCACTTTAAGGGCCATTTTTGCACTTGTTAGCTTAAATGTGGCTGCTTGCAGTCCATGGTTTAGATGAATTCTAGAAAGAGTGCCAGAAAGGGTGATCAATGCATTGCTTTTCTGGGATTCAATAGGTTAAAGTAGCATAGAGCCTGTAACCCACACAGAGCCAGCTTTGGTCCTTTTATGGCTGAGAAATTGGAGTTTGGCTGCCGGTCCTCCTGCAGTGCGATGTTAGAGAGACACTAAAGTGAGCTGGCACCAAGTTTGCTAAGTCTGCTATATATTAAACAACGGGGACTCAAGCCAGGCCTGCTACATTACCTATTAACTGCATGAACGGGGGAAAGATGCCCAGGATTTATAGTGCTGTTAAAAGAAGAATCATTTTAAAAAATAGCTTTTCAGAACCAAGAATCTCTGCAGCACCGACTGGAACAAGAGCTTCCACGGTTATATTAATAAAACGTGCCATTTACAGGCATCCTAAAGGGTGGGTGAGCAGGCCAGGGCAATTGGACATGGTTCAGGGGTTATCTGATTAACTAGGCAAGTAAAACAGGAAGAAACCATTATGCCCTATGTAGCATATGACTGGACAGATTCAACGCTGTAATAAGAAAAATTTCTTTTTCGCCTAGGATGCTCAAGAGGTCTTTGCAATGCAGTGGAGACCTCTCTAATATTTAAGGTTTAAAGCCCAATTTAACCCCTTAGTGACAGATGACTTATCTGGTAAGTCCAGGAAGTCATTCGCTATAATGGAAAAAAAAAACCTGTCATTAAGGAGTTAAATCAATGGTAATTTTTATATTTGCCTTCTATGGATCAATCTGTTTGTCCCAGAATTGCACCTCTATAGCTTTCTGAATATGGCCCAAAGAGAAACAAAATCCTATAGGTAAAGTTTCCATTAACCCCCTTAAGAACCAGAAGGGTGGGCTGGTATAAACAAATCAACTGAACTTGTTTATGTTAGAGGAGAAATATCTAAGGGGTGATATGATTAACATTTATAAATACATTCAAGGCCAATACAAAGAGCTCTCTAAGAAACTATTTAGTCAAAGAGCTGAGCAAAAAACAAGAGGTCATCCATTAGGATTAGAGGAAAGATGCTTTAGACTAAAACAAAGGAAGGGTTTTTTACAGTAAGGGTAGTAAAGATTTGACATTCATTGCCTCGGAATGCTGTGTTAAAAGATACTGTAATTGCTTTTTTTTAAAATAAATTTCTAGCTCAGAACAATATTGAGCATTTTGGCAGTTGGTTTCAGTGGCGATAGAATGCTGATCTAGTGAAATATCCGACTGTCATATCAAGTCTGGAAGGAATTTTTTTACCCACTTGGAGCTTAATTGGAAATGGCTTCAGTATTTTTGTCTTGGTTTTTTTTTTGCCTTCCTCTGGATCAACAGAGGTGATATGGCATGGACTGAACTTGATGAACTCGTGTCTTTTTTCAGACTCATCAACTATGTTGCTATGTAACTTTACCACATAATAAAATGCAACTCAAGGGGATTTTTAAGAGTTCTTTATAAGATTCTCACACCTATCATTTTACATGTCACTTTTAAAATTTTAATGAGGGCTACAAATATAGAATGCCAAAAATAAGCATACTGTACTGTTCTATAATTATACATTTAAAAGTCAACATTCACATTTTTATTAATATAATCATGAAAATGGGGCACCCAAACTTGTATCCAAGACAGACCAAAGTGTTATGGACGCCTGGCTGAGAAACACTGATTGAAAGCATGTGCAATTAACCTTCTCACAATGGGTTGTATTCAGTTGAAGGTAATTAGTACAGCATCTGATTACTAAAGACTGGCAAAACAATTTCTGGAATGGAGTCCGTTTTGCATCCTGTGAGAAATCTTGTGAAAATGCCATTTCTGCTGGTCTTTCCTCAGCAATGTGAAGTGAGTGAATATGTGTGTTAGCATGCCTGTTTGAGTGTTTGTGTGTCTGCGTGTGAGACGATGCATGCATGCGTGATGATGTATGCATGGAAATGTGTATGCTGGTAGATTAAGCCCATTGAAACCATTCGGCTTTAACTTTCAGTGTAACATTTTCAGATTTTCACAGGAAAGTCAGTTGGAAGAAAATTAACCTTTTCCATGCCAATTCCTGCATCCTACAGATTCTTATTGAAGTGTAAGGAGAGATTTGGAGATAAATCCAAGTGGCAACAATATCACCTGAAATGGAATCCAGCCCTATACAACAGTATCTTTACTCTGCTACTTACAGGAGTGTACATAAAAATGAATCCCAATACAGTAACTCTAATACACTGACAGTTAATGAGAAGGGAGCATGAAAAGAGTAAGATGTTGAGAGATGCCCATTTCTGTTTTTATTTTTTTTGTTCTGTTACATATGGGTATTAACCTGTACATAATAAAGGCTTGTGCTGATCTTTTTTTCTGCCTTGCCTGGCTTGTGCTGATGTTCTTTTCTGTCTTGCCTGTGATCTACCCGAAGAAGCTTACCTGCTTATTGAGCACCCCTCCAGGAGGCTACTATTAACTTAACAATGCATGTCATGTGAGTAGACGTCTATGTACAATTTTTCAGACAACCTGTGATGAAAGTCACATCCCCAGAAGAGCTTATATATATATATATATATATATATATATATATATATATATATACACAAACATATTATATATATATATATATATATATATATATATATATAAAATCAATTCCTCTGATTCTCTGCATGCAGTTGATCAGCAAACCCCTGCCAGAAAACTAGAAAACATGGCTTGAATGCTCAACAAAACAAAAAGAGACCAAAAACGTGTGCATGGATTCCACTCGGTACTAAATGCTGAAGAAGACCAAAGACAAGATGGGTAGATCAAATGACCAAATTTGTTGGTACACAGTGACAATAAAAGGCACAGGAACGAAGTTATATATAGGAAAGAGTCAAGAAGAGGGCAGCACCCGTGGGACTTAATGTCAGGCAAAATGTATTGATTCATAGGCAAAGCAAAACGGTCAACGTTTCGTCCCATGGGTGCTGCCCTCTTCTTGACTCTTTCCTGTTGAATTTTGGAGATTGTGCACCTTGGCATTAATACTTTAGAGAAGGAGTGCTTTCAAGATATCATCCACGATTGTGTGTGTATGTATATATATATCACACACACACACACACACACACACACACACACACACACACACACACACACACACACATATATACATATACATATACTAAGGCTATATTTAGTGATATAGTGCTTTAGGGGTCTTTAACCCTTTGAATGTCATCGCGGTATGCAACTCATTGCAAAGCAATTCATTGCAAACCCCCTTTGCCATGCCAAGGATTAACAGAAGCATATACAATGTATTATTCCCACTGCAATGGGCTGAAGCAGGGATGAGAGGAGGCCATTGTTTTATCATTGATACCCAACAAACAGAGGAACATGGATAGCAAAAATTACTAATAGTTGGGTAACTTCTCTTTAAGATTATGTTCATACAGAGATGAATTTGCATGAAAGTACAAATCATAGTGTTTTCTATATGATAGTGTAGCTAGTATTTTTATATATACATGTACACCATTTTTTTTTACACTCCATATATACAGCGTCAGTAAAGTCGGTAAAATGTATGCTTATGAAAAACATATATGCTTCTCTATAAAAGTACTCATTCAAATGTACTTATTTATTTATGTTTACCGTAACCCATTGATTGCTAGAGTGGTATCCAAATGGATTCCCCTGTGGCACTCAAAGGGTTAAATTGCAGTTTCAGTTGTAATAACTTATGAAAGAAAACTCTCACAGCAGTGGAAGTATCCATTTCTTCTTCAGAGAAATGCTCTAGAACATTCTCTTCATAAAAAAGTTATATCTGCTTTTCGATATTGCTTGTCTAGAGAAAGGAATAAAAAGTATATATTTTCAGTTACCTTTTTTTTGTCTGTGCATTAGATGTTTTCATATGCGAAAGTTTAGAAATAAAATCCCTTAACAGTAATAAGCGGCTGTAATATATGTAAGAATAATTATATTTAATTATAGTGTTTACATACAGCTGCATTTATGAAAAATCATCATTTCTAGTTGTATTTTAACCTAGGCCTAGCTCACACAGGAATTTTCAATGCATCAAATAAAAAACTAATTAAACTAAATGCAATGGATTGTATGAGGCTTTTAAAGGGACACTAATGTCCCATAAACATTTTCTTGTTTTGTAGATTGTAAAAATATAAATTATACGGCACAAATCCTATCTCTCAAACCTTTATGGTTTGAGAGATAGTCAGTGCTAAAGTTCCCCTCTCCCTCCCCTTCTCCTGACGTGAGCGTCTAGCTGACAGCAGGAGATCCCGTTCGGCTCTGCAGCAGAGCTGAAATCACGTTATTTAAAAATAATTACTTCATTGGAATGGTCTACAAAGTGTTATTGGTTTGCAAACACACTTTGTAGACCATTCCAATGAAGAAGTTCTTTTTAAATAACGCTATTTCGACTCTGCTGAAGAGCCTCCTCGAGTCGGCCGACTCGAATCTCCTGCGGTCAGCTTTACCACTGACATCAGGAGGAGGGAACCTTTACATGCGAATATCTCTCAAACCATAAAGGTTTAAGAAATAGGATTTGTGGCATATCGTTTGTTTTTTTAAACGCTACAAAACAAGAACATTTTTTTATGGGACATTAGTGTCCCTTTAAGATGAGTGTTAATAGGAGAGCAGTATACAGGCCACGGCAGCTTGCCGAAGATTTTGTGAGTTGATACTTTAACGCATCATGGGAAATGTACAATTGATTTCAATGGATGCACATTATAGGGTTAGTAATGTCTAGTTCAAATTATTTCACCGAGTCTTCTGTATATTACTAGTAACATATTGCGCTATATTTAAGTCCTTACTTTTGTGTAGTTTAAAAGCTATGCAGAGATAAAGATCCACCCCTTCTGTCGACGTCACCAAAAGCTGTAGTCTGGCCCAGATGGCGGTAGCGAGGGACAAACTTCAGTAAGCAAAGGGAAATCCTGCCCACTTCCATCGAGGGAGGCAGGATTTCCATTATACTTAATGAAATTTGTCCCTCCCTGCAGCCGTCACATCTCACAACCCGATCTGAAAATCAGAGGGAGGAGGCCAAAAAGGGCGGGCTGGGGGTCTTTATCGCTGCATAATTTTTGAACTACAATAAAGTAAGGATTTAAATATAGCACAATATGTTATTATTAATATATATGTAGACTCTGCAAAATACTATCACTTTAATAATGCCTGTTTTCCTATTTTCAAGTGTAGTTGAAGCTTCAGTATGTTGTTACTGCCACGTCCTGGTCAGGAACACACATCATAAGAGTGCAGATTGCATTAGAAATGCGTTAAACACTTGTCCATTCCTCCCAAGTGTCCCTGGTGTCCCTCTTAAAGATATCATACTGTTTGCTGTGTATATAAATGTTTCACATTGGTCCAAAGCAATACAAAGCACATTAATTATTGTTTAAACTTCAATATATGTGTTTATAATATATTAGTTTATTCAGTTAAAGAAAAAAGTTTCATGAAATAACCTAATAATTCTTGGTAATGCCCCACCCACCAGCCACACCCCCAGCAACACCACCTAAAAGTGAAGTGTCCCTCTTTAGCCATTTGTTGGGAGGAACGCTTGTCTTTTTCACACAATTGTCCTGCTGCAAAAAAACAGTGTGTTGCAATTGGCTCTGTGAACCTGAAAGCTATAACCATCTAATTTGAGTTGAGAGGCTTCAATTGGAATAGCACTGTTTTGTAAATAAAGCCGGATGTGTTGATCGAGACCTTCACATGTAAAGTGTTTTTTTCCCCTTATTGTTAACAATTGAGCTTTTGGCAGGAATAGTCCTCACAGGGTCATATGTACAACACAGTAGACACCAACTGCACTATAGGGAAATAATAACACCCAAATTCAAGGTCACAGCCCCATTGCTCGCATGAACCACCCTCCTAGACCCATCTACTGCTGGCAGGCAATGCAATAGCTCCCTTAGAACCAGTGAGGTATGCAAAGTATTGCTTTGCAATATGCTGTACAACACCTATAGTCCTCAAATGCTTAACCCTTTCAATGCCGGAGGGGTAAGCAACGCATTGCAAAGAAATTTGTTGCGTACCCGTCTGGCACTCAAAGGGTGAAAGCAAAAGTAACCCTTTGAGTTTACATATTCTGCAAATGCATAGAATGTCAGTCGACCATCAATAAATATCAAAATGTGAGACGCTCAGAGGATGAACATAAGTCACAATGGCTTGTTGTACGGGTAATCACTGCTCAGAAGCATCACATTTTAGCTCTCTAGTGCCATTACAGAGGAGAAATTCCCACATACATATTAGAATAATCCCGTCCCAAAAGGGCGGTCCAGTTCCAAACTGATGGGCAAGTCCCCTCTGCACAGGAACACTAGTTAATCCCCAACGTCTGTTTCAGTCCTGTTGGATCTCGTCTGTAAGGTGCAGCTGGATTCCCTAGACACTGAGAGCAAAGGGTCCTTGTCTGGATTACCTTCACTCTTATGGTGACCCCCTAAGAGTATTCAAAATATATACAAAAATGTGAGAGGCTTCTGAGGACGAACAAACAGCACAATGGCTTGTTGTACAGCTAGTCACTGCTCAGAAGCATCACGTTTTAGCTCCCTATTGCCATTACAGAGGTGAAATTTCCACAGTTCCAAAACGAGGGACTTCACAACAGTGAAGCAATGTGGCACTATCCCTGCAGCACTGAATGATCTGTATGCTGTACTCTATCTTTTTAAATTGTGTCTTTTGTACATTTTATCAGTGTGTGTGACAGAAAGCTCTCTGAAAACAGAAATCCAAGGAATTGAATACCAGGGACATGAATGTGTGAAAAGTAGGTGAAGATGAAAAAAAAAGCACATGCAATTTTGGCTTTACACAGTATGTACTGGCAGATTATGTAAAGTCAAAATAAAGGGTTGCCATCCCTTTAACCTTTATCTACTCCTGGGCAGCAGTAAGGAGGAGTTATATAAATGTCTCCATACTGCCATCTGCAGGATCCAGTCTACTTCCCCAGCTGTCTCAGAACAGGTGTGGCTGGGGACAGCAACTTGGGAAGGAGGGGGGGCAAAGCTACCACAATCCCCTGCAGGACTCCCACCTCCTCATTGCTTTTTTACTCTCTCTGCCCTGCTCATTCCTCTCTCCCTTTACTCATGTCATGGCTTCCTCCTCCCCACATATTTAATGGTGCTCCTTCCTTACCATTCTGGCAATCACATAGTTAACACTGTGTTCCCCTTATTCTGGCAATCACATAGTTAATGGTGACCAACACCTGTTCTGGCAATCAATGTTAATGATGCATCCTCCTCCTTGTTCTGGCACACAGACAGTTAATAGTACACCACCCTGTCCTGGCACTCACCTAGTTAATAGCAACAGCTCCTAAAACAAAAATGTCCTTCTTAGGCCAATTGAAATGCTGGAAGGTAGCCTTTACACCAGCTTCCACCCCTGAGATTCCTTAGTACAATGCTCCTGGAACATGTGATCTGCCAATGAACTGTTAGAAAGCTCAGCAGTTCCTAAGCCATTGAAACCTTGTTTTTCTTTTGATATCAAATTTTGAATTCTCTGCTTTCCAGCAACACTTGTTGCGCAAACAAGACTGATCTGACCTGAGAAGCTAAGAAGGCTTTAACCAGAGAGAGCCATGCAAAGTATCTACTATTTCACCTTATCAACAGGCCCTGAAAGCAGAAACTGAGTACCTGAAAAACATTAAACTAAATGCTGAGCTTGTTTCGCTGTTTAGTGTTTATATTAAGCTCATTGAGCCATTGATAACGTAGATTTACTCTCTGCACACAAACACAAATTCCCACAATTGACACTAATTTAAATGAGGCTCATAAAGGAACAGTAAAGTTTGATTGCTCGCAACAAACACAGGATCACCAGGCAGCGAGCACAGGTGCAGGGAGATGATGGCTGCCACAGGCATAGAGGGCAGACAAAAAACACTTATACCCCTTCATATGACTTACAGAGACTCTCTACCTGGATCAGAAGCAGGGTCACTGAGAGGAGCATAAAATTACAGAGAGAGAGACTGTCGTAGACATTGAAGGCAGGTGGGAGACGCACTTAACCGTTTAATTGCCAGATTAATGACCATACCTGGGAACCCTCCGGTTTTGAGAGTGCATTACTGGGTCTCCGGGGCAGAGGCTGATTCTCCAGGGAATAGATGCACTAAAAGTTGACGTGGTGTCAGTATGATATTGTCGATGTGTTAGAATCACTCAGACAATTCGATCTACACACACATTGACATATTCAGCAAAATTGTTGGATGGAAGAGGAGGGATGGAGATAGTCCTTGTTAGCATACAGGATTTTTGAAGTGCTGTCGGTGTGGAAGGAATCTCCTCCTCTCAAACATCACCACCACTATGACAATTCTGAACAACATTCTCTGTGCTTCCCTACTTAGCCAGTAGGGGAATAAAGAGAAGGCTTTCAGCACCAAGGACAGCATTGAATGCCATAGGGATGTGCATTGCTCACCCCTGTGGCATTCAAAGGGTTAAAATAAACAGAACTAGTATACCAAGCACTACAAAATGTCTCCCCCCCTTTGACATATCCCCTCCCTTAGTATGTCAACATATATTGCATATTTTCGACATACTAACTCCATTCGAATCATTCAACTTCACCTCTTCATTGGCCAGGAACAACCTGTCCTTTATTCGACACTTAAAGGGATAGTAATACTTCGTTTTAACTTTATTTAATTTTGTAGGCATTAAAAAACATTAAGAATGATATAAGTCTTATCTCTCAATCCTTTCTGGTTTATGATATATTCACAAGCAAAGTTCCCCTCCCCGCCCCTTTTACCTAGTGTAAGACATCTCTTCTCAGATGTGGATCAGGTTGTATGACAGGACAGATAACAGAAGGGGACAATTTTCTTTGTATGAAAACAATGAAAGCCCTTCCCCCCTTGACAAGTTTTTCAGCTTTTTCCCTTATCTTAATTGAAGATTGTCCCTCTCTGCAGTCTACCTGGGCATCTTCCTTCTGATCTGGTTGAACAGGGGGGGATACTTTGTTTGTGAATATCTCTTAAACCATAAAGGTTTGAGAGATAAGACTTATATCATTCTTCATGTTTTTTTAATGCCTACAAAATAAAATAAAGTTAAAACGAAGTATTACTATCCCTTTAACCATTTGAGTGCTTAGCAATGTGTTTCCTACCCCTCTGGTATTCAAAGAGTTAATAGGCAAGGTATGTTGCTGCATACTTTGCCTGTATAGGTGTAAAACATGTAATGTTTAAAACATTTAATTATATGTGTAAAATAACAGGTTTACTGTGATTCAACAAACCATCAGACCTCAAGTGGGTATTATGACCCCTCATGACACCCCCTAGCATGGAGAAGACAGTTGCTGGTGTTTTAAATAAAGCGCATATAACCTATCTTTCACATAGGTTATATGAGCGTTTTATGGTTAAATAATACTTCAGACCTTATAAGGGGGCACCAGGACCCCTCCTGATAGCCCCCCTATCATGGATCATCTATCCAAAAGGATAGATGATCCATGGAGCGACCCCAAAGGCATTTTCTGTCTTCTTGATGCTGCCGGCAGCTGTATAAGCCGATTGGAGCATCAAGCGCTTGTGTAGAATGAAAGAACCCTGTCACCGGGTTCATTCTTGGAAAGCGCAGTGCTGCGCTCTCATCACTGTATCAGTCACCAAGGTCAGAAGAACAATATTAAAGAATGTGTCTGGAAAGTATTACTATCACTTTAACTAGCACACATGAACTAATAGGCTAGTAGGGCCAACCCCGTGGCTGCCGCTACCATTGTTTCACTCGCATCCTACATTTCTAGAGAAGAGTTCAATCTATTAAATCCCAGGATACAATTCAACATTGCTAGCTATGAAAAATGAACGTGACCCTTACTCATATGAATTTCTGGTCATGTGGACTGTGTTTGCAACACTTACAGGAAACTTTGTATGCTCTTCTGAATTTATATTTCATGTGAAACTGACACCACAAAATAAGGACAGACTCACTGTATACTCTGAATGCTTTATGCATGAAGCAAATCTGTACTTTACAGTTTTGGAACCAAAATCAGACTACTGGGAACCATAGCTGGGAACTTGCTGGGTTTCACCCGGAGACTCCGGATTTAGGGCATTGTCTCGACTAATTATATTGCTTATCCGTGTTGCATGAGGAGCCGAAGTAGTAGTGGAGCAGAGAACCTGATCTGAGCACTGCTCTAGTCCCGCCGTGTTGGCTGGTAACCGTGTTCTTTTTTTTTCATTTAACCCTTTGAGTGCTAGAGGGGTACACAGTGTACCCCTGCACTCAAAAGGTTAATACAATCTACTTTTTTTTTCTTCTCGCTGTAAGGGTTGATACCACAAAGATCTCCAGGTAAGCATATTTCAAAAGTTCCCAGGTACGGTAATAACTGGCATTAGTACTACATTATCTGCATGTTTGTGACATGTAGAGAACAGTGCAAGAGGGGAACGTATGACACTGAGATATATTCAGTCTGAAATAAGCATAACTTTAGCACCTCAGATAAGGCCAAAGTTGATACATCCCCATGCATGTGTTCTTACAATAGTTTATCTATCCTATGAAATGTTTTGACAGAGGGTTGTAGGTATTTTTCAGGTAATCTACATCTTCCCAAGTCTGATATACTTCAGATATACTGTGGTTGTTTTCATGTCCATGAGATCCTGCTTCTGAGACTGGTTGTTATGTTCAATAATCATTTTTATTATGTTTTTTAACCAAGGAAGACTCTGCTGTCATTGTGTGTTCTTTGAACTTCGCCCAAGAGAAAACGAATACAGGATATAAGGTGGAAAGCGAAGAAATGCTACACAGCTGTATATATATCTAGAAAAAGAGAGCACACAAAAAGCTTCCCTTAAGCCTAAGGCAATAAACACTTTATTAAAAAAGTAAAAACAGTTATAAATTGCTCTCGAAAACAGAGGAGAGGTTAGAACATAAAACGGAGCATCTGCTTCTCATGGGATCTCTCCTTCTACAGCTCTAGAAACGTTTCTGCCAAAAGGTGGCATGGAGACAATGTGGAGAGTGATGCCTATTCATTTAATCGTGTTTCCTGCCCTCTGTTGAAACACACTAAAAACACTGAATACTGGCAATGATTTAGACAGTTTGCAGTAGGACCATATCCATCTTATTAAGTGGGATATCTCTGGAGAACAGTGAAAAAGATTCATCACCCTTGACAGCTTCCGTTGTGGGACAACAGGAAGAAAGGGTCCAAAAGAACAAGAGGCTTGTGTACATTATTAAGAAAAACTTAAGTAAACCAACTGCACCATAGGGGACCAATTACAATTTATTTTATTTTATTATTTTATTTTTTATTTTATTGAATGTGAATCTGGGGATTTTTATATGTCCCAAAGGTGGGGATGGTTTACTCCAGAATTACACCAATTCTTCATAGTGCATCAGCCTCCAAGTCCACTAATACTTACATACTAAACTCATATGTGAGTGCACTCTACAAGAATATTTACATTTTTACAGGGTCAGTAAAAGGTTGATATAAAACCCTATTAACATACAGGTAGTTTTCTTACAGATATGGAATCTGAGTGCCTATAGTTTAAAACTCAATTACCCCTGCAGATCTCTGTGACCTGCAGGGCTGGGTAACATCAGCAATTCACTTGTCACATAAGAAAGATTGCTATCCCCTTCATAGATATGCAAGTTCTGGGCTTCTATGGGAAGGATTGCAATATTGCTTCTTCTCCCATAAGCATAGAGTGAAAAGTTAACATATCTGTGATCTGCAGGGGTAAAGAAAAAGGAACAGGTGAGATTTAAGCTATGGGAACTCCCATAGATGTGAGCACACTGTCTATAATTTAAAAGGATTTTACACTGACCAATTACTGCCCATTTAAATATATATTTTTTTTATTGACCCATATACAACCTTACTTGATTTCACAATGGCATTAACACTCCCACCAGGCTTTATCTATCTTTATTAATAAATTTGACCTTACAATGTTTAGAATACTTTTTAACCCTCTGACTGCCAGAGGGTTATCCGACGCATTGAAACGCAATGCGTTGGATACTGCTCTGGCACTCAAAGTGTTAAACTTCTACTAACAATTTAACTAGTGAGAAATGTGCATTGCTATCTATGAATGACCAATATTGCACATCTATGAAGTGTTTCCCTTTAAATGAGAATTAACACCTCTTAACTATCACTTACCATGGCCAGAAAATCCTAACAGACCCTGAGAGTTTTGCCCTCGGGCATTTGTTGGTGACATAACATTTTCAGTCTATCCTGGATGCCATATCCATGAAAGCGGACATATCAGTTGCTAGCAGGACCACAAAACCTCACATCCTGCTAACTGCACGTGGTAATCTTAAACTGCCAGTCTTTTTCCTTGCCAGTGCATAATATGTAAAAGTCAGTTCCCCATACGTTTAATTGTTTTCTTTTCATCTTCAAATATTTTATTTGTACTTTTATGTCTCTGGACTTATGTTCAGAAAACTTTCTGTGAAAGCAGTGAGTGTGCAACTATGTAAAAAAGACAGTGAAACAATGTACAGAAGCCTGCCTTTACAGCATACAGATCAATCAGAGCTGTAAAGAATGGAACATTGCAGTAATATCTCTATGTCACAGCCCTCAGCTGAACCCCCCCAGATTTCCAGGGAGCTCAATGTAAGGGGCATAAAAGCACTAAAAAAATTAGTGCAAGTGAAAAAAAAAAAAAAAGGAGGCTGACCCTCTCTTTAACCCTTTGGGTGCTAGAGGGGCACACAATGCATTGTGACCAGAAGGGTGTGCAACCTGTTAACCCTTAGAAAGCTAAAGGTGTATGCTCACACCTGCTTCAGTATGAAAAAAACTGCAACCTACTGTCATGTCTGCCTCCATGGACATGATATCCAGAACTCAGTGAAGGTGATATCTCTGGAACAGAGGCATAAGGATAAAATTCAACAGGGGCCATTAGGATTTTCTGAAAATAGCAAGGCAAGTGGAGAGTTATTATTAGGAGTTGTTAGTTTTTGTTTAAATACAATCATAGTACTTGCTGCTCTTATCAATCTTAACATTTTGAGTGCCAGAGTTGTACGCAACGCATTGCTCTGCAATGCGTTGCATATCCCTCTGGCACTCAAAGGGTTAAGGCTGGTCCTTTCCTTGACCTGCTATATAAAGCTTCCCATCTGTTGGCTGTTTCTCTGTCACATGGAAGTGTGGTTGATGCTCTCCCAGTGGGAACATCTTTGCAGTCAACAGGGGCAAAACCCTGGGGATTAAAAGATCATGTGGCACCTCACAGCCACCCATACTCATGAATCAATTCTGTCTGCAAAGCAAACTGCAGTTGCCGAAAACAAGATGCAAGCCTTCTGCAGAGCATAAAATGTCTGGTTAGAAATTATTCATGCTCATCCCCTTGTTAAAAACCCATTAATCATGGCACGTTAAGGGTCTACATGAAACCCAGTGACGGAAGGAGTATTTATAAACTACTATGATCCTAACCAATATTGTAAACCCAATGGAAATATAATGAGCTTGGTATTAAGAGCAACTGTAATAAACCAGTTGCACCATAGGGGACAATTAAACCCTTTGAGTGCTAGAAAGGTATCCAAGGCATTGCAACATAATATGTTGGATGCCTCTCTGGCACTCAGATAGTTAAATCCTCCCTCATTGACAGCATCCATCGTCAAAGCATTTAAATGATTATGGGGAAGATTCACTAAGCGGTGATAAAGAGGTGATAAAGTGGCGTTGACTCCTCCAATTTATCACTTCTCCAGTTCCTATGTTATTCTGTGGAGCCTATGCACTAAGATTTCTTCAACATTGGAGATCTTAGTGCATAGGCACCATAGAATAACATAGGAACTGGAGAAGTGATAAATTGGAGGAGTCAACGCCACTTTATCTCCACTTTATCACACCTTAGTGACTCTCCCCCTATGACTCCTTAGAATTTTTTTCTACCCTTCTGGTAGAAATTGATTGATTTTAGCAGCCTATGAAGATAGAGAGATGTGATTTTCTGGACACAGAATAATTAATTATGCAGCTTTATCTGACAGGTCAGATAACAAAGTTCTGCTGAGCTTAGATTAACCAACTACTAAATTATATATCTTAGAACTATTAACCCCTTTCAGTGCATGGAGGTACGCCATGCATTGCAAAGCAATGCGTTGCGTTCCCCTCGGGCACTGAAAGGGTTAACCTGTTTGGAGAACAAAAAACCCAAGTAATAGGTAATTTAAAGTGTCAATAATGCAATTTTTTTTTACTTCAAAAGATATGAAGAGATAAAGATCCCCTGCCCGCCCCTTTCTGGCACGTCACTCTGAATCTGAAGGCTGGTGAGGACAGCTGCAGCAAAGGACAATCTTCAGTAAGCAAAGGGAAATCCTGACCTCCTTCATCAATGGGCAGGATTTCCCTCATACTTACTTACTGAAGTCTGTCCCTCGCTGCAGCCGTCGAGTCGCACAACCCGTTCTGAAGTTCAGAGGGAGGCGGCCAGAAAGGTGAGGGCGGGGGATCTTTATATCTGCATAACTTATGAAGTACAGAAATTTAACCCCTTAAGGACCGGGAAAATCTGAGGTCGTTTTCCCTTAAGGACAGGAGCAGTTCTGACCTTTTTGCTATGTCTTTGTTCAACAGCATTTTCCCTCTAAGTCTTTTATTCCATCCCCATAAATTAAATACTGTTTTTTTAAGCACAAATAGGGCTCCCTTTTGATACCCCACTTATATGGATAACCCACCGTTTACTTTATTAAAATTTAAAAAAAAAAAGTTAAAAAAATGTAAAAAAAAAACCCCAGCATTTTTGATTTTTTTCTTGTGATCAATTGGGCACAAAGGGTTACATTTTTATGGAGACTGCATGAAAGGTATGACCGGTCAGTCATACCTACAAAAGGTGAAGTTTAAAGTGGCCACTGTTCCCACTGGGTGAAAATCCCCATGTCCCTTTTTCCCACCCTATTTTGTCACTTTTTTATCCCTGACATTCGGCGGTGTGTATAAGTGTATTACATGGCTCCACAACAATCACACTCCCAGTTTTGTTTATTAAGATATATATTTTTTTAAATAAAATATTTTTTGGGAAAAAAAAAGTGTTTGTGTTTAAAAAAAAAAAAAAAAAAAAAAGTGTATTATTGCAGGTCAGAAATTGACCCGCATTTAGCCAGCCTCCAACACCAGCAGTGAAGGGGTTAAAACCCCCAGCTGCTGGATTTTATTTGACCACTAGGTGTCTCCTCTCTACTTCTCTCTCCCCTACTTTGATAGCAAGGGAGACAAAAAAAGAGGAGACACACAGAGGTAAGCATGCGTTGTGTGCTTACCTCTGTCTCAGAATGCCGTTACATGTGATCGCTGATACAGCGATCGCATGAAGCGGCAGAAGCAAGAAGGGCTGAGACTGAATGCCCCAGTCTCGGAGCACTCAGTCTCAGCCTGGAATTAATGATAGCAGCGTGCACGGAGGCACGCTGCTATCATTTAAGCCATGATGGTCCAGCACCATCATGGGTCGTTAAGGGTATAACAACCCATGACGGTGCAGGACCGTCATGGGTCCTTAAGGGGTTAAGAACTTGCATATAGCGCATTGTTTTTATATAAAGAATACTCAGAGACATACCTGTAAGTAGACATTACTGACACTTTAAGTAGACAGATTTAATGAGATTGTATGTTGTGTAGGAAACAGGTCCACATTAATAATTTCCTAAATTTACAGTGATTTAACTGTGGGTTCTTAATCCCCTTAAAGACCCATGATGTGCCAGAACCTTCATGGGAAAAAATGTGTTAAGGACCTACGACGATCCTGGCACGTCATGAAATTCAGGGGTCCTCGTACATCAACTTTAAGGACACCTTTGTTATTTTAACTCAATACTTTCAAAAATAAAATAGAACATAAATGAAAAATAAAATGCAAATTGTAAGCAATCTAGCAACCATTAGTCACTCAACAGCTAAATATGTAAGTGTCTTCCTGCTCTTCAAACACCCAATACATGACACATCTGCTGTCATCTACACCTGTCCAGCTAGCCTCCAGAATACAACATTAAATAAGCTGGCTATCAACTCGCAATGCTCCTCCAGCCACACAGCACCCAACTCTCAACATTACAGCCTGCAGCTTCTTTGCCTTGCTCATCAAGCCATCTGTTGGCTGCTTGAAGGATCCCAAGAACACAGAGGCAGACCTTATCACTTGACAGGACTGGAAATCAGATCCTCCTCTCTGCCACATTCCAAATGTTTTATTTCTACTTCTCCCCACCAATCCACGCCTATTGATAAATGTCTGCTAATCCTTATAGAACAATATGTTCTGTAACAGAAGGAGGAAACCATCAACTGAACATTGACATGTGCATGGTAAAGGAACAGTCAACTTATCCGCCTGGATTCTATACTATGGGGGAAGCCTTTGGCTGGTGGGGAGTGATAGCAGTTATAGAATTCTATAGCAATGGTAGTCATTCTTTGGACCGTCTGCTTTTGAAGTAATTAACAAATTGAAGGTAATCTGGATGATCTAAAGTAGGTCATTGCTGTTGGCTGGTGGAGAGTGATGGGAGTTGTAGACTTCAGAAGCTGGAGGTCCAAAAAATGACTATCATTGCTATAGAAGTAATTAACAAATGGAAGGTAATCTGGATGATCTAAAGCAAGGGTTGCTGCTGGCTAGTGGGGAGTGATGGCAGTTGTAGACTTCAGAAGTTGGAGGTCCAAAGAATGATTTACCCTGCTACAGAAGTAACTAACAAATTAAGAGTAATCTATGAATCTGTTAGAGCACTAGGGAGGAGATTCACTAAGTGGAGATAAAGAGGTGTTAAAGTGGAGATGACATCTCCAGTTTATCACTTCTCCAATTCCTATGTTATAAATACGGAGCCTATGCACTAAGATTTCTTCAACTTTGTAGAGCTTAGTGAATATACTCCACAGAATAACATAGGAATTGGAGAAGTGATAAACTGGACAAGTCATCTCCACTTTATCACCTCTTTATCATCTCTTAGTGAATCTCCCCCATGGTTTGAAGCTAGCCTCCAACTCATCCTGTTGCATCTAACAGTATATACTAGGTCTATGAGATATGAATGCATTAGTGCATTCCTGCACAAACACTCTGTGGTCATTATGATTTTAATTCAAGCAAGCCCAGAGGTCTCCTCTATAGCATGTCCAGGGAAATGGGGTAAAGTTACAACAGTTTGCTCTACATTTTGTTGGTTCAAAACAGTAAACAGGACTCAGAAGGAAGGAACAGGATAGGAGTAATTTAAAGACCTGCAGGACAAGATGAAACATTAAATAAAGAATTGATGGAGAGAATAACAAATATGTCAGTGAGAGGGAATGTAATAATTATGGTCAAATTTAATATGCCAGATGTTGACAGGCAGATTCCTATTGCATTATCAGCAAGGAGTAGGGGCATTCTGGATTCCTTGCTGAGCCATTCGTTACACAGTTAGCGAAGGAGCCAAATCACAAGGAAACAATGCTAGATTTTATACCCACAAACTCTGATAGTTTCAGATATATCTGTGGGTAAAAGTCTGCAAGAACAATGGGAACAACTAAAACATTCAATTTTATTGGAAACTGAATTTTGAATCAGGCATGTAAACAAAGCTAAAAGGAAAACCTGTCTGGTTCTCTGGAAAGGTGGCACGTATTGTAAAGAACAGAAAATGCTGTTACAGGCAGACACAGCCAGAGGATGATAGAGAAGTTTACAAAGATAAACCTCTGAATGCCAGAGAATTACGCAATGCATTGCTTTGCAATGCACTGCACACCCCTCTGGCACTCATGGAGGGAAGCCAAGGGAAGCTAATCTCAGAAGAAAAAATAGCAAAGTCCCTAAAAAAAGGGTAGCAGACCACTGTGTTGGTAAATTAGTGAAAACAGATAAAGTAAAGGAGACATAATAAGATTAAAGTTAGAAAATGGTAGATATATGTAGGAAGATAAGGAAATAGCGGACTTTCTAAATAATTATTTTTTCTCAGTCTTTGTAGAATACCTTGTAGACCTTCCCCCTTAAGTAGAAGAACTGTTAAGGTGTTAGTAATGGTATCAAAATTAAAGTGAATAAATCAGTTGTTCAAGATCAGATTCATCTGAGAGTATTAAAAGAATTTAGGACTGTGCCCGCAGCACCTCTAGCTGAGCTTTTCAACCAATGTATGAAGACAGGAAGGTTGACTGACAAATTGACAATGTAGTACCACTACACAAAAAGAGAAGTAGGGACGACTGGAAATTACAGGTTTGTAAGTCTGGTGTTAGTAATTAGGAAGGTAATGGAAACACTACTGAAAAGGAAAATTGTTGCAATATCTATGACAGCATGTTTTTACATAGTAATGTCTTGCTCAACAAATGTGGTTGAATGTTTTGATTATGTTACTCAAGTGATAGACAAGGGTGGGACAGTATATGTAGAATATGGATTTTAGTAAAGCTTTTGGCACTGTACCACATAGAACAATGATTCTTAAGATGCATAGTTTGGGACTGCACTAAAAGTAGCTGACTGGATAAATAAGTGGCTGAAGGCTAGAAAACAGTATATAATAAATCCCATGGTATTTATTCAGAGGAAGGATGGCTTTCTAGTGCAGTGCAACAGGAGTCAGTGCTAGTTTCTGTTCTCTTCAATATCTTTATTAGTGATATTACTGGTGGTATAGAAGATAACGCATGCCTTTTTGCTGATGATGCAAAAATCTATAGGGTTGACTTTCCAGTAGGGATAAACCAAATGCATAATGATTTAGGAGAACTGGCGGAATGTACAAGACTATGGGATCTAAAATGCAATGGTGAAAAGTGCAATATAATGCATTTAGGACACAGAAACCTAGAGGTGGAATACAGGCTTAAAGCGGAACTATCACAGAGATATAAGTTCCCTTCTATTAATAGTTAGTATAGTGTTAATCACTTAAATACTGTTACATTGTTTCTTAATTGGAGGCATTATATGGAAACATAAGTTCTTCTGAGACTCACCTCAAGATGAGAGCGCAGACATCTTGCAGAAGAGGGATCTATGTGCCTGCACTGTCCATCCCTGTCTCCTCACTGATAGGTTATTTGCCAAAGGAAGAGTTGCATTGTACCGTACAATACAAGTAGGGAGGACAGTGCAGGAGCACCAATACCTCTTCAGTGCTGTCATCTTGAGGTGAGTAAGAACTTTTGTTTCTATGTAATGCCTGCACTTAAGACAGGTGTTAATGCCACACTATGAATTACTGTAAGACCTCACCAGGACTGTTGTGTAAAACTCTAAAGACCACATTTCTAGCTGGAACAACTTGGAAGAAAGGAGAGAGAAGGGTGATATGACAGATACCTTTAAATATATTAACCCCTTAAGGACCGGCCATGCAGCCGACACTTAGGGACCATGGAGCATTTTTTTGTTACTGGAATCAGAGGTCCCCGAATGGCATGTAGCCGTGCGGAAATCCCTGAACTCCAGGACATACATGTACATCATGGGCTCTTTACGCACCTTCTCCCAATGACGTATATGTACATCCTTTGATCTTAAGGGGTTAAGGGATTTAAATAGTTCAGGAGAAAAGTATGTTTTCAGGAAAAGAGGAATACTAAAAAAAAGAGGTAATCTAAAGTTCAAGTGTAGAAAATATATAAGTAATTTGTGTAAGTAATACTTTACGGAAAGGGTGATAGACTTATAGAATAGCCTCCCTGAAGAGGTGATATGGCCAAATACCGTGAGGGAATTAAACATTTCTGGGATAGACAGTCTTGTTTGAGAAGTGCACAAGAACATGTATTTTAATTAGTGAAATTTGCAAACTAAATAGGTCAGATGGTTCTTTTCTGCTGCCAAAATCTATGTTTCTATGAACTCCACAAAAGGCCCATATACTTCCTGGCTGCACAACAAACCAGGTAGTGAGTGCCATTTTGTGGATAGATAGATTAGTAGACTGGTGTTAGGCATGGATAGCACAAAGAACTAATCAATTCCAGTACCTAGTCTAGAGCAAAACTGTTCATTGTTTCACAGTATGTCAAGGATCTCTCTAGCGTCCAGTGAGCTCAAAATCTCTAAACACGCCAAATACCATGGGATTATATAAACCACTGGAAAGGCGCCACTAACGTTTTGGACTGATGCAACAATTACTTATTGGGTGATTCAATTTGTTATTGGAAACCAATTAATGTTGGATTATAGAACAGTAATATAAAATGGAATGTAATAAACTCTATATAGTTTTCTTGCTTTTAATTTGAGTTGTAAATTTTTACAATGTTTGAGCTGTGTTAAACCTCCCAGATAATGATTGCTCTCAACTGCTGCATCAACTTCAAATGCATCTTTAAGTACGTGTGATCCCTTTAATCCATTAAAGTCCTATAAATCAGTCATTTCCAATTCACGTGTTCATTTTGGTGCAATACCCCTACATTTTAAACATTAATTCTCTTGAATGTTGATCTAATTACAAAACTTAAATACACAACCCTTGAGGATCAGATTGGTGTCATACAGACACCCAGGTTGATCAGTTTCTAGCCATTTTTGAGCTGCTAACAGCACCCCCAGACATTTTTTTTTCCCGTAAATGACCTTTGACCACTTGTACGCTAGCAAGCTCACCAATGCATTGCATGCCAATGGAGACCTCTAACATTCAAGAGGTTAACATAGTATTGATCACATGCATTTGAATGGTGCGTGATAGCAGTGAGTAAATTATTAACACTTTGAGTGCTACAGGGGTATGCATCACATTGTAGAGATAAAGATAAAATTTATAAGGCAATTGTTAGAACTTTAGCAAGATTATTATTTTAAAATGGGGCTGGTTTACACAAAAACCAAATAGCACTATTTATTCCTTGAGTGCCAGAGGATGTGTAACACATGGCAAAGCAATATGTTGCGCACCCCTTGTGCACCCCTCTGATACTCAAAGAGTTAAAATATTTCACTCCTCTACCTGTCCACTGGTAGCTACAGAACCACATATACACTGTTATGGCCTTGTACACCACCTGCCATTACTTAAAGGGACACTAACATCAGATTACCTTATTCTGGGAAGAAGGGTATAATGCACTACAAATTAATTCTGTGCTGACTTGTACTCCAAAATAGGTCAAAATGAGTCAAACGCAGTTTACAATGCAGAACGCGGAAGTGCCCGATTTTGAAGGGCTAATATCTCCACTTGTAGGCAATTTAAAAAAAAAAAAAATACACTCAGTTCTAATGTTGGGTTAAATATTAAAACTCACTGTAAAACTTTCATTTTAGGTGATAGT
Source organism: Rhinophrynus dorsalis (assembly GCA_037306005.1). Taxonomy (NCBI): domain Eukaryota; kingdom Metazoa; phylum Chordata; class Amphibia; order Anura; family Rhinophrynidae; genus Rhinophrynus; species Rhinophrynus dorsalis. Next base: position 120,110,506 of record CM074722.1, read on the forward strand.
TCCGCTTTAATGTAAGGTATCTATGAAAGTTACATTCTGAAGGACTGCATGCAAATCAGGACAACCCTTCCACATGTGTTTTCCATAAGCATCCTCGATTAGAGGATTAGAGGGCTAGTCAGTTTACATTAAGAGGCAGTGAATCCTTATTATATTGTAGAGATGTAACTGCTGAGTAAAACAAGGGTACTTCTACTGCTGGGAGCTGCTTTGCTAAAAAGTTATTACAGAACAAACACATGGTTTTGAAAGTTTAACCCCTTAAGGACCAGCGGTTCTGGGACGTTTCTGTCCCATAAGAACCGCTTTGATCCTTGCCAACTCGCCGGTACACGTGACCTGTTGCGTGTATATGCGTGCCGCTTTGTGGCCTGAAAGAGATCGCTCCAGTCTTGGAGCGGTCAATTTAAGGCCCTGTTTTTACTTACAGCGTTCCAGGTGGAGCGCTGTAAGTAAAAAATACGTGACGTACTATGACCGTCATCGGTCCTTAAGTATTTAAGGACCATGACGGTCATAGTACGTCATGCAGTCCTTAAGGTGTTAAGATATTCTAGCAGGCAGATGGCGCTGTTGCGATCTATCTCGCTCTCTATATATATTATATAAAATCATCTTCAGCCGTTGTCGATCCACTGCAGGGTGAAGGCCTACTCAGCAAGCCTCCTATATATAAATACACATATGCACAGAAAGCAGCCGTCAGACATGCTCAGTTCCACCCAGGGTGCAATCTATTTTGGCTCACAAGTGCCATGCACAGTGCCTAGGGAGATCAGCTCCACCTCACTGACAAGGACCTAGAAGATGGAAACGTACGTCTGGTGTTGGCTGCTTCTCTTGTTCAGAGAGGAATTTCATGAACTTCATGGATGGACTGTCACCTAGCCAGGACCAGTATAATATGCTTCAGGATATTTTTTCTCTGTGTACAGCGCCTGTGAGCTCAAACAGATTGCACACTGGGTAGGATACCAGTCATACCTTGAGGAGAATCCCTTACAACCAATCTGGAAAAAAAAAACAAAAAAAAAAAAACTATATATATATATATATATATATATATATGAAAATCGCTGCAGAGAGTGGTTCTCCAACTTGCATGGACCGCTGAATCCCACAGGCAATGCAGCGCACCACAGACATCCCAGCTTCATACAAAAAGAATGGGAGTTGAAATTTCTGAAACGCTTCTAGGTGAAGGAGCATAAAATACAGTGCGTAAGGACCATACCTGGGAACTTTTCCCCAGAGAGAGCAGTCCTGTGTTGCCGTTGGGGGGAGATAAATTATGTGATTTGCATAAAAAGGGTGGGGCTTAATCACAAGTAGGGCGGAGCTTCTAAAACATAGTAAAAGTTTGAGGAATAGGGTGGGGAAGGAGAAGTGGGTGGGAATGGGAAGAGAGTGGATGGAACATACTGGGAAAGAGCAAAAGTGACAGTAACTTCCCACATCTGGAGAATCAGTCTCTGCCCCGGAGACCCGGTAATTAGCAGCAAAAGCCAAAGTCTCTGGGGTAAATCCCCGCTATGGTAAGGACAGCCATGGTCAAGGCATGTCTGTTCATGCAATAAGGGCTCAAGCCAGTTGAGCCAAATAAAATTACTCATTAACTGAAATGGGGCTTTTAACCCCCTTAAATGCTAGAGGTATTGAGAAGCAATGAGCTGAAGAACTCCCCAGCACTCAGGGGATTAAAAGCCTAGTTTAAATCAGTGGTCATTTTGGTATTTCTCCTTTATGGCATGGTTGCTTTGCCCCAGAATTCCTCCACTTTTTCTTCAAACTTAAAGGGATAGTAATACTTCATTTTAACTTTATTTTATTTTGTAGGCATTAAAAAAACATGAAGAATGATGTAAGTCTTATCTCTGAAACCTTTATGGTTTAAGAGATATTCACAAACAAAGTATCCCCCCCCTGTTCAACCAGATAAGAAGGGAGATGCCCAGGTAGACTGCAGAGAGGGACAATCTTCAATTAAGATAATGGAAAAAGCTGAAAAACTTTTCAAGGGGGGAAGGGCTTTCATTGTTTTCATACAAAGAAAATTGTCCCCTTCTGTTATCTGTACTGTCATACAACCTGATCCACATCTGAGAAGAGATGGCTTACACTAGGAAAAAGGGGCGGGGAGGGGAACTTTGCTTGTGAATATCTCATAAACCATAAAGGTTTGAGAGATAAGACTTATATCATTCTTCATGTTTTTTTAATGCCTACAAAATAAAATAAAGTTAAAACGAAGTGTTACTATCCCTTTAAGGCCTAAAATAGGAATGGGCTCCATCTGATCAATACCACAGTTCCTGTTGGCTGGCTGGGAATCATAGTCCTAAACAGCTGGATGGTCTTGAATTGCTTAGCCCTGTCCTAAAATTGAACCTTATAATAAACTCCAGTCATGGCCACCTCCATTTTTTTGCTGCCAACACTGCTCCCTAGGACATGCATAATGCTCCCACTCTTTGTATTCTTCCACCCGTTCGTATCTTTTCCTATGTCTCACTCCTCTGCTTTGGCTTTGTTTGTTCCCACGTGCTGCTGGTGCACATATAAAGAGCAGAGCGAGGACCTGCAGAGCTTCCTGTGTCTCTGCACTGCGTTTCTATGGAGATAGCGTAGAAGGGCTAACTTAGAATGCAGCAAGACTCGTGTGGGAGGCAAATACAGCTTGTTCTTTGGCTCTCACAGCTACCAGAAGCTGTACTGCCATTATTCACAGCTCCGCAGACCTGGCAGGAAAACTATTAACCCCATCAGTGTTGGTCTTTATTTTTTTAACAATTTAAGGGCCAAATAGGTGTGCGACTTATTGCTGCAAATGTGCTGCACAGCCCTTGTGTCCTTAAAGTGTTAATGACAGCACTGTGCTTCCCCCCATGACCAAGATTAACCCACTGTATGCTAGAGAGACAGGCAGAAGTCACCACTACATGGTCTCCTAGAGGAGAAAGGAACAGTATTGAGAGGACAAGAATTAGGATTAGTGAGAATGAGGGCTACGGAGGTGAAGAGAGGAGACATGAAATGTTGGGAGATATAGTCAGTCAGTGGAAGAGAAGTCAGAAGGAACTTAACCCTTAGAGTGCCAAGGGGTGCACACCCCTCTAGCACTCAATGTATAACATATAAAAATATACTTATTGCATAAGCGGGGGGGGTGGGGTTAACCCTTTGAGTGCCAGAGTGAAAGTATTTTCCTGCCCTGCCTAACAAGTATACTACAACTCTCTGGCTCTTGGAAGAGTTAATGATGATTATTTGGGGCATGTAGTCATTGGATTATTTGGGGCAGTAGTCATTGGATTGCCCCTCGTGTAAACAGTTCTTTTGGTCCCATAACACAAAAATATTTCTACACAGATATGACTGAAACCTATTAGACCCTGGGGAGATGAAGCCCCTTTAGATGCTGGGCCCCAACAGAACTGCACCCTCTCTAGGTATTCCGAAGGCAGAGAGGTGCAATGCACTTGTTATCCAAGGTAAGCAGAGTTAACTCTTTGAGTGCTAGAGAGATATAATGTACTTTTTTTAGGCAGGGAGTAGATTAACCCTTTGAGTGTCAGAGTTGTATCCAATGTGTTGCTTTGTAATGCATTGGATACCTCTCTGCTCATTGGTTTAAGGGAGAAACCGTCATGGACAACTTTTCTATTTGATTCCCAGAGCTCCTCACCCTTGTATCACTTAGAGGGTTAGGACGGTGAATAACAGGTGTAAGTGTTACAGTAGCACTGCTCATTCTGGACAATATGCACCAAGAAGTGGAGCAATGCAGGAGGCAAACCAACTGCATCATAGGGAACAACTCAAATTCCTGTTGGTCTAAATGGTGCTCTTAACCCTTTGAGTGCCAGAGGGGTGCGCACAACCCCTATGGTACTCAAAGAGTTAACCCTCTGACTACTAGACAGATTTGCAAACCACTGCAAAACAATGTGTTGTTGACATTGCTACTATCTAATGAATTAAAAGTCCCATTTAGATAAATGGGAACTTTTATTTTTACCAGCGGTGTGCACCACTGGAATGGAATGTAATATGTATTTTTATTTCCTCAGGATAGAACATCTACATCTGTAATTCATCACCCCCCCCCCCCAAAAAAAAAAAAAAAATTGTTCCACATGAGCCATTTCACATATCTGGTAACTCTACTAGCAACTGTCATGTCCGTCTCCATGAACATCAAGGAGCAAGGACACTATTCAGAGGGGACTTTAGGATTTTCTGGCCACAGTAAGGTAAGTGGGGGCTGTTGTTATTATTAGGAGGTGTTAGTTCCCCTTTAATTTTTAGAGACATTTTTAACACTGGACATCCTGAGATTACATCCCTTCACCCTGAGGTCTGGGTCATACTCCTGGTATGGTAAACCCCTGGTATGTCACGAGGCTGGGCAACATTACCCAGCTCTCTGACACTCAAAGGATTATGTTTTGCCTAGCAGACTTAAAATCTTAAAGGAATAGTAATACTTAAAATGTAAAAAAAAATATATGTTTTAGGGTTTATCCCCTTGAGTAAAACAAGGGTACTCCCACTGCTGAAATGTGTTTTATTCAAAAGTTACTACAGCTCAAAGTTGAAATTTTTAGGTACAATATCACAGTGGCCTGAAATTGTACAGTGGCGCTGTTGCTACACCATCCTATGGACAGCTTTGGTCCCGGGACCATAAATCCCCATAGGATGGTGTAGCAATAGCACCACTGTAAAATTTTAGGCCATTGTGCTATTGCACCTAAAAAATTCAACTTTGAGCTGTAATAAGTTTTGAATAAAACACTTCTCAGCAGTGGGAGTACCCTTGTTTTACTCAGGGGGATAAACACTACAACATATTTTTTTTTTACATTTTAAGTATTACTATCCCTTTAACCCTCTGAAAGCCAGAGAGGTATCCAACATCTGAAACTCAAAGGGTTAAAACTTGCATTTGTAAAGCGGTTACATTTGATTGTTTGCTTTCACTAACCCTTTAAGTGCCGGAGGGGTATGCAATGCATTGCTTGCCATGCTGGCACTCAAGGGCTTAAATGTAATCAACATTTTAAAGGGAGTTACTCGGTTTACAAATGTACTATAATTGGTCTGCAGTGAAATCTGGATGAAATGATTGTTTTACATATATAGCTCTTTTGTACTGGCCCCTCATCACTGTGCTATTCTTCCCTGTTATTAAGGAACCCCATGGTCTGACCATATGTACAGTAGCTCTTCATCAAGACTACTGACATCTCTAGTTAACTGCTACCCAATAGAAACAGCCTCTTATTTAGCCATATGTACAAACAAATGTGGATCAATTATGCACCATGAAATGTAGCTCTATTACACACCATAGGGTTAAAAGTCCAAATTAAATCAATAGGGATTCTGCTAGTGTGTATTTATTCTCTATGGTGGAGCTTGTATGGTCCATATTTAATCCACATTGTCTTGTGCATATGGCTTGTGTCCAGCTTTCCTCATTTCCTTGTTGCTAGGCCATACTATAGCTGATGTGACCTTTTGCTGAAGATATTATAAGCACTTTGGAGCAGGGGCAGGGCTGCTTTAAAAATGTTTACTGGATGCCCCTCATACATATTAATGTAGTTGGGCTTATCTTTGTTTTGGTGGTAGCCATCCTTAGGAGAGATTGGGAATGCTGATAGCCCAAGATGAGGGCCCCTGAAATAAGAGACCCCTGGAGAATTCCAAGTACACCCCTGCATTAAACTGTCCCTGGGCAGGGACTCCCTTCCCAATGATTCACTTGGCTGTACTTATTCCCACTAATAATGCAATGGCTGCACTTTAGTCTGATGCTTTCATTACTGTATTGTATTTTGTTTTGTTCTATTATGGTTCACACAGTTGCAGCATGTTACACTGGGGCTCTAATATGTGTAACAAAAGTCTCATTACACATATGAGAGCCCCAGTGTAATATGCTGCAACTTTACTGTGCTCCATGCAGAAAGCAGTAAAGTTACATAGTAGTTTAAGTTGAAAAAAGACTTTCGTCTTACAAGGGTTAAACGGTACGTTCAACCCTTTTTCTATTCTTGTTTACCTCTGTCGATCCAAAAGAAGGCAAAAAAAAAACCTTATTTAAAGCGGAACTACCATCGCTAAACAAGTTGACGTGTAATAAATTCCTATCTGGCGACTAGCTGCTCAGTAGCGCTAGTCACCAGAATTATTACCTTATTCAATAGAATTCTCCATTCTTCCAGGGCTGACAGGCAGGACGGAGTGCAGACATCTTTTAATAGTGACGTCTGCACGCCTGCGATGTCAGTCCCAGCCGGTGCTAGGAGGCATTGCTAGGAGCTGTCCGGCTCCAAAAGGGATTGACAGCGCAGGCGGGCAGACGTCACTATTAAAAGATGTCTGCACTCCGTCCTGCCTGTCAGCCCTGGAAGAATGGAGAATTCTATTGAATAAGGTAATAGTTCTGGGGACTAGCACTACTGAGCAGCTTGTCTCCAGATGGGGATTTATTACACATCAACTTGTTTAGCGGTGGTAGTTCCGCTTTCAGCAATTTCAAATTCTGCCTTGAATGGGGGAAAAATTCCTTCTTGACTCCAAGTTGCAGCAGAGCTGATCTGGATGGTGGCATACAGGGTCATCATCATACCTGGGAACTTTCAAAATGAGCCGACCCTTATATCTTTGAACTATTAACCCTTACATTTTCTGAGAATGTAGATTTCAGGTGATATGTCCCTCTCTGCTCTAACCGGGAGGTGTTCTTATCTGTCTCTTTAGGAAACCTTAACATGCTGCAACTTAGAGTTTTCACTGCCTGAACAGAATCCCTCTATCTTTTTGGTAGAAATGACAGCAATTTAGGAACTGCATAATGAGAATAATTAAGATTTAAATCCCCATTTAAATAAATGGGAAATTGGGAATTTTTGTTCCCTATGACGCAGTTGGTTTGGGCCAGAACTGCACCAGTTTACCTTAGTGAATCAGCTTCATTGTGTGGGAATGGAAGAGGTTTTGTGCTGCATTAGTATGAGCTGTACGTAGAGTTGTGTCTCGATATATAAAATATGACTCCACCTAACAGATTAGGAGAAAGTGTGTCTGTTCTTAATATGTTTAAATGACAAAGGGTGGAGATGCACTAAGCCATGATAAAGAGGTGATAAGAGGAGATGACTTCTCCAGTGACATCACGTCTCTAATTCCTATGTTATTCTATGGAGCCAATGCACTAAGATTTCTTCAACTTTGGAGATGTTATTGCATAGACTCTATACAATAAAATAGGAACTGGAGAAGTGATATCAGTGGAGAAGTCATCTCTGCTTTATCACCTCTTTATCACACCTTAGTGCATAACCTCCAAAGAGAGGAGTTGGTTTTGTTTGTATTTTTACACCAGAGCTATGTGCATTTTTATTGTCTACCACATTTTAACCCATTGTCTGCTAAAGATATCTTCAGTGAATAGTAAGGCAATGCACTTGAAGATCTCTAGTATACGATTTGCTAAAAGAATTCATCCTGTTTCCGTGCTGATTTTTTTCATTAGCTTTAGAAAATTATGAGCACAAACAGGAGAAAACTGAGATGGATGCATAGACAGATTCCATTCTGAACACAGCAGAAGTCAATACCAAACAGTATGTTTTATAAGAGGTATTAAAATTCCCCAAAGCTATGTGCATTTATATTGTCTGCACACATTTAACCCTTTGTATGCTAAACATGCCTTCACTGAATCGCTAGATAATACACTGGAGACATCTCTACAATGCTTTGTTAAGCCTTTGAGTGTCTGAAGGGTGTATAGACAGATTCCATTCTGAATAGGGCAGAAGTCAATACAAAACTATAAGTTTTATAAGAGGTACTAAAATCTCTATACTTTATAGAGTAGATTTATGAAGGATTTTTGTATTTTCTGAAGACCGTCTGCCCCAATAGAAACACATATTAATGATACTTTCCTCCACTAGAGAGATCTAGGCCAAAGTTTTCAATTATTCACTTGACAATGCAACATGGCTACCCTTGTGCCTTTTATTATGGGTTTATGTCATTCTACTAGGACTAGTTCTGTATAATTTCTTAACACCCCTTAAAGACAGTTGTTCTATTATTTCTGCTCATTTCTAGATAGGGAGGAGGCCAAATACCAGGACTTTCCGCATTACTTTTCCTACAATTCAAACACCTCAGCTGATGAAGGATCTTTAGGAAAGCAGAACTGCCAATCACTCTCCTGCTTTCTGTGACTAAAGCTAACCAGCCGCTGTGTGTGTCTCTTAATTCTTAATAAGTGGTCCTCATCCGGTGAGAGGCATTGGCTGTGTCGCGGACATCCATTTAGAATGCCCCTTTTTCTCTATAAAGACTGTTTCATGCACAACATCCTTGCTTTTGTAATGATTAATACAATTATTAAAATATTCTAACAAAATTATTGTATGGAATAATTCACTTTCATTAAGCTCATGCATGTAAAACCTCTCACTTTTCTCCATGTCCATAACTGAGCATGTGCAGTTTCTAATTATCTATTAGACATTTTTTTTTTAATTCTGTTAATTAAATCAAATGATCGATGAAAAAATCACTACGATATTTGATTAAATAGTCAAAACTTGCAACGCTACACTCAGAGACACACATCAACTGTATCTTTAAAGCTATAGATGAACCCATGCAAAGGGTTATAGACCATACTTGGAATTGTAAACACTGATGCTGATGCATTAAGTTGAACTGGAGCAATTCTGGGGCAAACCAACTGCACCATAGAGGACAACTAAAAATTCTTGTTGATTCAAATAGGCCTTTTTAAACCTGACTCTTAAAGGGTTAACCCCATGAATGCTAAAGAGACAGGATGGAGGAGCGCAGGTTTTTTTGCTTGTTTGTTTGTGCTTCGGGTTTAGGCCCAATGTTTTGGGTGGTCTGGAGAGCCCCCATATTACTTGCAGTATACCTCATTCTTTTTCTTTATAGATTAACAAGTAGCATTTCATTCACATGCATATTAATTCACATAGGAGTTAGCGCAGTGAATCACCCCCTCTTTTTTTTGTTTGAAAGATACAGGAGCTTAACGATAGGAGCGCAGACATCCTCAAGGCCCAGCAGGTTCTTGTTAACCCCTGAAATGTTATTTTTGTGTTAGGGGGGCCAAAAAAGATGTTTGCATCTATAATTACATAGTTACATACATAGTAGTTTAAGTTGAAAAAAGACTTGCGTCCATCAAGTCCAACCCTTTTCCTATTCTTGTTTACCACTCTTGATCCAAAAAAAAGGCAAAAATTCAAATTCAGCAATTTCAAATTCTGCATTGAATGGGGGAAAAAATTCCTTCTTGACTCCAAATGGCAATCAGATTTCTCTTTGGATCAACAAGCACTAAATAAATATTAATCCCAATACTAACATACATAGCCCTCTATATTCTGCTTTTTTAAAAAAGTATCCGGGCCCTTTTTAAAGGCATCTAATGTATGTGATAGCACCACCTCTTCAGGCAGTGAATTCCATACCTTTACCTAGTTATACCAAAGGAGAGACGTCTCCAACACATTGCTTAGCAATGCACTGAAATCCTCTGTGGCATATAAGGAGTAAATACCCATTTTAATCAATGGAAATCTGGAGAATTATATTTGTCCCCTGCGGAGCTGATGGCTTGATCTAGAATTGCTACAATTATTCTTTGTACGTCGGTCTTGTTGGTGGAGTGCGTGTGACATCTCTTGTTAATCTTCACTATAACCGAATCCTTTTAGAATCAAACACTAGTCTATAAGACCCATTACTGACCCATTTGCTACATTACAAAGCCTCTTACAATCAAAGGGTTAAACTAGCTTAAACTAGCTTTATACATGCATTTCCGGAGCTATATATAGGCTGCACATCATAACCCACAGATTATACAAGCACATGCCATTTGAGTCAGCGGATGGCTGCACCGATTCAACGATGCAGTGATTCACAATAAATAACAGCCAATTCTCCTCACAGGCACATGCCAGACAAAGACCCCTTCAGGTGGTGCAGACATCAATATCTCCCTGAAATTGGGAATAGGGGGAGGGGTGAGGAGATGTTATCATTAAAAGGAAAAAAGATGAATTAGTATCATTAAAGAGAAAACCATCTGAAAATAAAATGCATACAAATAATATTCCTTCACTAGAAACACAGATTTTGACGGCAGATAGAAAAAGTTGTCCCATCTAATTTTCCTATTTCCCTATTTATTAAAAACCCTCAGACTTGATTAACCCTTAGAATAGCCATATATAAAACCCATTCATTGTTCATTTATTGTTTTAGCCCCTGCCATGTCCACCGGGAGCTATTTCATCAGTCTATTACTGTTTCTGTAAATTTGTGTGTGTGTGTGGGGGGGTTATATATTTATTTTTACATACATAAATATAGTTTCCAGTGGAAAATGCTGTTCAAGATATTTTTGCTATTATTGTGCAAAAAGATGAGCACAAACGTACACAGACAACACACAACACACTCACACTTCATGTATGTCATGTTTGGGATTTCTAAAAGCGGACATACAAAGTTTGAAAAGATTATCCACGTATCATTTCTTTAGCTAAAGACGTGCAATTCTAGAATTAACCAGATGCCCCATGGGGGGGGGGGGGGTTTGAACATTCCAATTGTTTTGAACCCTTTGAGTGCCAGAGAGGTATTCAATGCGTTGCATATCTCTTTGGAACACAAAGGGTTAAACGGTACATTAAATGATACGTTTAACCCCTTGGGTTCTAGAGAAGTCTCCACTGTACTTGTTAACAATGCACTGATGATCAGTTTAGTATTCAAGGGGTTAAAGTAAGCATTTAATTGGGGAATTAACATTCAAGCCTTACAGTGTAGTTGGCTATTGCTCCAGAACTCCACTTTTTTAGCTGCAACAAAAAGGCCCTTTATTGCATATTGCAGTTGTATGTATGTATGCAAATATAACATACGCATACCATACAATAAATGCCTCCATATTGCTTATGAGATTTGTATGACATTACGAGGGTTTTAGTAGCACACAGTAAAGCAGGGTGGTGCAGCCTGTGGCTTGCCAGATGTTGTTGGACTTCAACTCCCATAGGCCAGCTGAGGATGATGTGAGCTGTAGTCCAACAACAGGGGGGGCACAGGCTGCCACCACTGCTGCACAGCATGCCAAATCCAGAGGGATGTAGTGTGGCATTTTATCCACACAATGACAGTTCGGCTGTAGTGTGAATACAGATTAGGAATAAAACCTATTCCCTATGGGCACTATGTTCCAACATTAAAGGCTACACTACGCTTTTCCATTAGGAAGACACAAGCCTTAAAATAGATAGTGTAGCCTGCAAAGCAGTGTGCTGAAATGTGCGGCAAGGACCACAGTAAGGGCAAGGGTTAAAACACAAACTGAATGAATCCATGTAGATGATAATGCTATATATTGTGGCGTATGTTAGGTGTAGGGCTGTGTGTGATGATGCGTGATCCTCTCTCTAATGTAATGTGGCTCCATCGTAGAGCTTTGCTATGCATCGCTGCACCCCACTAACCACTGTCTGCCTATAGCACACAGCTATACTATCCTTAACCCCATGCTATTACCACATGGCCGGCACAGTTCAATCCAAAGTAAAATATAGTTGTTTCTTAAAAGACACTTAACCAAAATGTTATAGCGATGCACAGATTTACATAAGATCTGATTTATTTAACTCGATGAGTGCCAGATGGGTATGCAACGCATTGTGTCGCACATCCATCTGTCGCTCATGTTAAAAGAAAGTATATATGTGTGTGTGCATGCGTGTGTGTATATATATTATATATATATACACATATACATTCTATATAATAATTTGCTAGGATGTTTGTCAGAAGCCGTCATGCTCAGTAGAGACTGCACGCATTCAGGCCATCGCTACTGCGCATGATTGCATCGCATGAGTAAGGTAGCGGCCTCTTAACCTTTGAGTGGGAGAGGTGTACACAACGCATTGCAAAGCAAGGGTTAACATGACCCGGACCATGTACACGGGCTTTTATACTAGTATATATTATATATATATATATATATATATATATATATATATATATATATATATATAAACAGATAGATAGAAAGCAGGCCTTATGTTTAAAAGGAACGTGGAGAAATTCTGGGAAAAACCAAATTACACCATAGGAGAGTAATAAAAACCAATGCAATTGATTTAAGTAGGGCTTTTAACGCCATTAAATGTTATAGAGGTCTCTGATGCATTGCTGAGATCTCTCTGTCATTCAAAGGGTTAACATTTTCATTAAAATCAATTTTTTGGTTATTTTCATTTTATTTTTCATCTATGTTGCAGTTGGTTTTTGCCCAAATGGAGAAACTTTGGAGCAAACCAGCCATACTGAAGCAAATCTAAATTCCCGTTGATTTAAGTGGGGCTTTGAACCCCCTGAATGCTAGACAAGTATCTACTACATTGCCTTGCAGGCCTCTCCACCATTCAGAGGGGATGAAAGCACAGACTCAATGGGGATTTTGACTTGTCCCTTAAGGTACAACTGATTTTACCAAAAATATTTTTCTTTGTGCATAGGGCCATCAGATACACATATTAAAAACAGAATGAATGTACTTTACAGCCATTAGATGTCAAACAGATTTACTGAATGGGACAGCAGTTAAGGTGTTTGTGCTGATAAATGAAAGGCAACATGTGGGTTTCTTGATGGTCTTGGACTACAATACCCATTACCCCCAGGATGATTGGAGTTGTATTTCAATAACATTTGGAGAGCTACAAGTCTGCCTTCTCCTGTATTAGGGCATAGGTACTTGGCTTTCTGCCTAGGTTATGATGGTTTGTTTAAAATAAATCTCCAGTATATTCCTGAATCTCTGTACAACAGCTACATGCTAAAAAAAATATTGTGGGCCTTATCTTCAAAATATTAATGCAGTAAGTTTAGGGCAAACCAAGTCCATCATAGGAGAGAAATGATTAAGTGTTCTGTAACATGAAACGCATCTGTTATTAGGATGATTATGCGCCTCATATAAACTAATTTTAATGTTATTAACCCTTTGAGTGACAGAGAGGTACAGAACGCACTGCAAAGCAATGCGTTCCCTACCACTCTGGCACTCAAAGGTTTACAATAAAGAGGTTAGGTTTACACCCTCTGAGTACCAGAGGAGCGTCCAATGCATTGCAAAGCATTGTATTGGACACCCTTTTGGAACTCAAAGGGTTAAGCTCTGAGTGCATTGGCTTTTTGTAAGCGAAATACAATTTCACAAAATGCTAATTGTTTGAAATGGGGCTTTTAAACCCTTGAATGATAGAGGTCTCCATCGCATTGCAAATCAATGTAATGGAGATCTCGCTAGCATTGAAGGGGTTAAAAACCTAATTTAAACCAATGGGAATTCTTTATTCTTCCCATATGGTGCGGCTGGCTTGCTCCAGGAATAATACACTTTTTGCTCAAATATAAGACCCTGTTACATAGAAATGCAGGACCATGGATAGCTCTTGAACAGATACACAGATGATCATGTCACTATGCACAAAAACATTGATGTACGCATTTCTATACACATTCACACCCCTGTACAGGCCTTTTAGCACTTACACACGGTTATCTGTCACTACACAAGGATTCCTCATGGGAGGTAATATGGGTTTCTCTGGCCTTCACTGGGACATGCTTACACTAATTGTCCCTGAATGCCGCACACATATACCTCAGTTAAGGCATCACACACCTGTACATAGCATTTATAATGATCATTATTCCACAGGCGAAAGGAAAGAACAACACTCACTACAAAACCATTCTACTAAAATTCTGAATAGAAGCAGAATTGTATTTCACTGAAGAAAAACATAATCCTTGGATACAAGGGCCTCTTGGGCAAAGAATGAGTTAAAATGGCTTCCGGATTCAAGGAAAAAATGTGTGGGCCTTAAACTGTCTACGTAAGTATCAGTGATCAGTGGTATTCTGTATAAATGTGTATACTCCCAACTTCATCTGCTGCAAGCATTGCTCATAACAGGTGTACTGCAAAGTAAAGCCAATGAAAATGTCAGACTCTAACCCGCACGGCTTGCCATCAAATGCTCATTCAGCTTCCAGTAACAATAAGTGTATCGATATAAAAATCTTTTTAAAATCCTTATATTTCGGCACAGCCATGCTGACTATGGAGACTGGGGGAAGCAACAGCTATAAGACTTATCAAACTGCGGCCTTCCAGCTGTTTCTGGACTACAACCCTGTGCATCTATCTATATATAGCTGTGTATACTAGCTAAGGATGATGGGAGCAACAACAGCTGGAAAGCCACAGTTTCACCACCTCTGGTGTAGATGATGTGGGTTCTAAGCAGGTCAGCTGTAATGCAGGTTGTTCTACTAATAAACAATCACAGTGCCAGGTAACAGGTATATATCCAAAGGGGTAGAAGAACATTGAACCCTTTGAGTACCAGAGAGGTACGCAATGCATTGCGTACCTCTCTGGCACTCAAAGGGTTAATAGTCAGAAAAAGCAATTTGTGTTCTGCACCTACCTTGGTTCGTAGTCACAGATCCCTTAGTCTGCTGGGTTAAAGCTCTGGACATGATGGGATTATACTGTTCTCTCTTCTACCTTGCATATCCACATAGGAAAACAGGATTCAGAAATACATAAAAATAAAAAAATGCAAGAAGATGGGAGATTTGGGGGTGGGGGAGCAATTGAAATCCTTTTGTGTGATAGATAAAATCCTTCCTGGCTCTGAGAGGCAAAGGCAGCAGCAATGCAGGAATGAGATGGATAAATCAGAGTATCTTCAGTAAAGCACGATGCAAGGCTGGGATAAAATCCTTTTTCTCCCTTTTTGTGGTGAGATCCTGGAGGTCTGGGAAGGTGTCTGGTGAATCTCGGTGTGGTTATAGGAGGCTTATTTGTTCCTTAGCTGATCAGTGCTGTTGCTATCTGCAGCATAATGTTCTCCTTCACAACACCCCCTTCCTGTAGAGGAGAGAGAGATGAAATCAATATTTTATTAGAGAGATGGTGATATATAAAAATACTGGGGGGAAAAACTGCCATCCAAATCCAGAGGAATCTTGTACCCCCCCTAAAAATAAATTGGATCATTTATAGCACTGGGAAATGCTAAAAGATGGTCATACATTAATAATAGGATGGATCCAGCTATAGCATCCTTAGCATAGACAGGTCTAAATACAGACAATAATGATCTACTGACTGCAAGAGACAGAGAGAGACTGAACAAATTCTCTGCCTCTCCTCCACACACACGTAGCAATTCCGTTTGCCACAATCATTACTAGCAACACCATCTAGCCTGCTCCTGTACAAAATAGCTATATACAGTGCTGCTTACAACACAATGCTCAGCCATTCTCTAAGGTGTGAAACAGATAGAATGATAGATAGATGGATAGACAGACATATTATTAACCACCTATATGCTAGAAAGGTTGATTGCTCTCTAGCACACAAGTGGTTAAAAGTGAATGCATACATATGTGTAGAATAGAGCAATACAATATATATCGTATTGTGAATCAATGATGAGGGGTTGTGACAAGTGACAGGGGTGGGGGTAGGGGGTGAAGGGGACTGCTCTATATTCACCATTGATCACCCTTCACCTTGCTCCTTGTCTTACTTATCCCTGCAGTCTTAAATGCACTGTGACAAACCATGTATCTCTGCAGCATTACCAAAAGTATGCTTGCCCCTAGCAACAATCCCCTACATGTGTGACTCAAACACGATCCACGGTACAATGGAATGGTTAGTATGGTGGGGTGGCAGCTGGAATGAGGATATGCATTTGAATACTTTTATACTTACAGTCATGTCAGCTAGTTCCAGCCCTGCAAGGTAAAGACCTTGTTTCTCGCCCCATGCACACTATAAACACACACTGACAGGATCTAGGAGAAGGGAGAAATTCCCTGCTAAGAATCCCTTGCACAAACTGATAGGAGCTTCAACGTCATGTTCTGTAATAGCGAAATAACAGGTTCCCCCCTTTGGTGGCAAAGAGAATTACAGCCAAGGATTTTAAAGTTGTAGTGTAACCTAGTAACAGTAGAGAATCTTATGACAGGTCGTAAAAGGGGGGAAATATTAGAAACACAGGTGCAAATTTGGAGCAAACTGACTGTACCACAGAGGACAAGAGGAAATATTGCAGATTTTCTTTGAGTTAAATGGGTCTTATAACCTTGAATAGTAAAGAGATGTATGATGTATGCAATGTATTGTAGACCTCTCTAGCATTCAAGGGGTTAAAAGGAAATTTAACCATTTGAGTGCCAGAGGGGTATCCAGTCCTCCAAATTGTGCAGTTTCGCAGGATGTCCTCACAAGAACATGTGTGAATCAATCAGTGGTACAATCATTCTGAAGGATCTGCAAGTGTTAAATACATTCACTTGTGTTTAACCCTTTGAGTGCCAGAGGGCATTCAAAGGGTTAATTCAGGAGATCCTGAATACATGCACTGCGGGGGGGGGGGGGGGGTTGAGGGCAGGTTTGAGCTTCCCTTCCATTAGATGAGGTATTCAGTCTGGAGTAGGCAAACTTTGACTCTTCATCTATTGAGAACTACAAATCTCATCACCCCCAGTAAGCTAATGTTTGGCCAGGGATGATGGGAGTTGCAATCTACAGCAGCTGAGGAGCCAGATGTTACCTACCTTTGGTATAACTATGTCGTCTCTGCTGGGCCTGATGTTTTTAGGCAAGGTACCATAAGCCAGGGATGGACAACCTAAGGCCCCCCGGCTGTTGAAAATTACAATTTCCATCATCTCTGGACAACAGGAATCATAGTCCTCAACAGCTGGAGGACCTCTGTGTACCCACCCCACCTTATGTGCACTTAGCTCGACCAAGGGCCACACTCACACACATTGTTTGACCTCATCACTAGCACCATCTCCTGTGGCAGTAGCCAACATACTGTTAGAGACTACAGGTTCTGTAATCCATCAATATGAGACTTTCTAGGGAAGTATTTTAGTTCTTGGGGTACACCAATAGCAGAGGCATTTTAACACATGGGCACACCCTGGCTTCGCCAGGGTCCTCAAGTTGCAGGGGGCCTCACCTCTCAACAGCATAGCTGAGAACTCTCCGGATTTGCCCCCAGTTTTTGCAGCTAATTACTAGGTCTCTGGGGCAGTGGCTGATTCTCTGGATGTGGAGAGTTCCAAATGAAACTCTGCCCACTTCTGCTGTTTCCCAATCAGTTCCACCCACTCCAAATCTAGTTCTCCTCCTTCCCCAGTCTATTCCGCAAACATTTTTTAAGTTTTCAAAGTCCCGCCCCATCCCATTTTTGGACGCAAATTGTGTCATTGATCACCAGCGGCACCACAGGACTCCCCTTTCCAGGGTATGACTTCTGCTTTCCTGTCCCTGAATCTGCTTACCCCTTGGTATTGCATTTGACCACCTAGTATGAACGCACCTATTCCTACCTTGAGCCTGACTTCTTCCCTCTGCTCTGTAGGTCTCTGACCTGTATCTGCACCTGTGTTCCAGTATGTCTTCCTCGTCAGCCTTCTTTCTACTTCCTCCTCACACTATTTTGCTCTGCTGTTTGGAGACAGCGTTACTTTCCACACTCACCTTCTCTTGATCAGCCACCAGACTTCTTCAGCTTCTTTGTTGTCTTCCCATTACAGCTGATCTCCAGAGTTAGCCAGCCTGATGGGATCTGTCCCTGCTGGAGGAATTCAGGTACTGCAGTCTACTTCAGCAAACGGACAATGTACCAAGTTCCTGCTCAAAGGGACATTCAGCCATTATTCCTGCATCAACTTTATTGTGCCAATAGCAGATTTCCTGAATATATCTGCATATAGGATCCCTAATATTGCTACTTTGGTGTGTGGAGTTGCTACTGACGAACTCAGGCGTGTTCATCCTGGTCCGATTCCTGGCTCAGCCAGGTTTGATATCTGCACTTGTGGCCAGCATCTTTTACTTCAGCGACAGCCACATCAAGAACAACACCTCCCTACTCCCTACTGTATTCACTCTAGATTCTCAGTAGTTCTACAGCCTTGGTAGTATTCTGCATCATGACAGTTAGAATGGGCCAAGATGTATCCTGCAGATTTGTCACTACTACTCTCTTGATAAGAACACCAGGAGCAGGTGCTAACATTTCATGCCTTGCATCTCAACAGCCTGCTAGAGATGCTTAGAACGTCCACTGTGCCTCCAACCATGTCCCAAAGTACTCAGCTCCTCCTCTTACTGGGGGTCAGCATCAGGACCTTCTAAAGGTTATAAACTTTCCAAAATACCTTTACCTGAGAGGTTCTCTGGACTTCCTTCTGATTGCAGAGGATTCCAAAACCAGTGCTTGTTGCACTTCAGATCTCAATCCTTCAGTACTCATTCTTCACAGGTGACATTTATTATATTCCTTTTGAAAAAAGAAGCACTAGCTTGGGCATCTCCACTGGAGGAGAAGACATCTCATCTTCTAGGGAATTCAGTCACCTTTAGAGAAGCATTTCACTTGGTTTTAATGCGCAAGATAGGGGCCCAGCAGCAGAAGCAGTCCTACTGGAGCTGTGTCAAGGAAACCGGAGTATGGCCCAGTATGCTATTGAGTTTTGTTCCTTGTCTTATGAAACCAATTGGAATATGGTGGCCTTTATAACAGCTTTCCATAGGGGTCTTAATGATTCAGGTTCTGCAGTCCTATTTTCTTCATGCAGCCTTAACATCAGTTCATGGTATTCCCTTGAGGGGTAAGGGTACTCCACTTTTGATGGACTGCAAACCATTAGGCCCGGGCCTTGTGTTCTATGAGACTCTCAAGATTAAGCTCCAGACAAGGCTTTTATACAAGAAAGAGACAAGCTTCAACATCATCTCTCCATTGGCACTAGTAATTCTGGGATTACCATGTACTCTGAACCCAACCATTGATTGGAGGTCTGGGAAAATTGCTGAATGGAGTCCTACCTGTTCCTCTACATATAACCCCAAGGTTTTGCCAGTCATGGCATCAGTCCAAACAGACTCCTCTCTTAAGACAAAGATCCCAGAGGTCTACTGGGGTTATCTTGATATCTTTTCAGAGAAGGAAGTGGACAAATTACTATGCCATCATCCTTATGACTGCTGCATTGCCCTGCTACCTGGAACCATGACTTGTTCTCTCAACAAGAGAATCATGCTTTGATTGACTAAATGAACTAAAACGCGGCCAAGAGGTTTATTAGTCAATACTCTTCTCCAGCTGGTGCTGGGATTTTACCTAGAATGTAGCTAAAATAGATGGTATCTTGAGACCTTTAGAGGATTACCAGGGGCTGAACGATTAAAGATAGATATCCACTTCCTTTGATTCTTGAATTATTCAGCCTGCTGAAAGGAGCAACAATTTATACTAGACTGGACTTGTGTGGAGCTTACAACATGATTCGGATTTGTCAGTGGGTAAAATAATAAACAGCCTTCAACACAAGATTTAGCTATTATGAATATCTTGCAATGCGATTCGGCCTCTGTAATGCCCCAAAGATATTCCAGAACTTTGTCAAAAACATATTCCGTGAAATGATTCTATGCCATGTGATCATGTACCTTGATGACATCCTAATAGAACCCATGTACGGGCAGTTTCGCATTACATACAGGAACATAATCTTTATGTCAAGGAGAAAAAAATCATAAATTTGAAGTGACACAGCTTGCCTTTTTGGGTTATCTAGTCTCTTGGATGGGTCTTCTGACAAGGTAGCAGCCATCATGTCTTGGCGCTTCCCTACTACTTTGTGTGTGTGGTTGAGCCTTTCTTGGGGTTCTGTAGCTGTTACCAATGTTTTATAGGTATTTTCCCCAGAGTGATGGCCACTATTACTACACTATCACAGAGCCCCCAAAGCCCTAAAAGCTTTACAAAATGAAACAAATGAGACCTCCGCACCAATTTTTTGTTATCGTAATCCTTCTAAACAATTCTGGGTAGATGTGCATGCATCTGAAATGGGGGCCAGACCTGTCCTCTCTCAAAGGGATGTGTCTTCTCACTTGAACCCTTTTTTCTCCAAGCAGCTTTCTCTGGTAGAGAAAAACTATAATGAAGGTTACAAAGAGTAATTGGCTATTAAGATGGCCCTAGATGAGTGGCAGCACCTTTATTAAGACACTTGAGTTCCATTCACCATCCTCATGGACCAAAATAATTTGCAGTACTTGGAGAAAGCCTGCCATCTGAATCACAGGCAGGTTGGGTAGGCTCTCTTTTTTACTATGAAAAGGTTGAACTAGAATCACAAGTCTTTTTTGAAGAGGTACCAAGACCAGCATGTCCACCAGGAAAAAAAAGTGTCTAAATATTGATGGTCCCTCACCAGATCACTAAAAACTCTGGACATGAAGCATTGATGTGGAGGAATGTATTTGAAATCTATAGATATCCTCCCCTGATCACCAGTGAAATTCACTGATCTGTCATGAAGAAAGTTCATGTGCTTAGAAAGAGATACAGAAGAACTCACATTGCCTAAGGCAGACCAGACCCCAGAGAGTCATGCACGAATGCACTGGAGTGGCAAAACACTTTGAGTTTGGCTTGCCGTTCTGTTTCTAATTCCATTTACTATTATATGTATTTATTATTTTGTTAGGATAGGTATACTGTTTGTCATGTTTTTCTGTTTGAATAGCTGCAATTTGACTTCTGCCTAGGAGATACACTAGCATGCTTTATAACTTTATTAGATGCACTTTATTGTTATATAGCATTTTATATTGTTTATATTGCGCCTTATTTCTTTGATAATCATGCACTTTATTGTATTGATTGTGCACTAATTAGACAGTGTAGTTAGCCTGTCTCTATTTCTTGTAGCATGATCACTTTGGGGATGCACATTGTTTATAGCCCAGTGCTGATAATTGATTTAAAGTGGGTATTGCATTATAACAGAATTGGCTTGCCAGTCATATTTTTAAAGCTATCACTATATACATATAGTTCTGGATAATAAAGTTTCTTTATATTTAGTAACCTCTTGTGTGACTTATTTTATGAGGTTATTTTTTAGGCAGCCTCTTCAGCTTCTTTTGCTGCAGTAACTTCCTAAACTCTTTACACCATGCAGAGATAGACTTGCTAGCTGGGGGCTTTTGAGTAGGCTTCTTACCTGCCTAAGCTTGTTTGGGTTTTGGGGATGAGAGCTCATGGGCCAATGTAGGACTAGACACCCTGTGAGCAATCCCATACTGGTGAAACTTGGGGGTTACCTGTGAAAATAGTGCACACTTGTCTCAACAGCACAGCTAATAACCTTCTCCAATCTGGGCCAAACAATTGCTTGCCCATGAATAGGAGAGAGACCAAGGACTTCTTGGAAGACTGGTCTGCCATCTATATTTTTAAACAGAGGGAACAATGAGCAGCAACTAAAGGCCTTCCCAGTAAGCCTAGCAGAATCAAAAGCTGTTTCAGTAAGATGCCAATTAACCTCATTAATCTTAGAAACTGCCAGAACAATATCCTCTTTAGTTGTGTTCACATAGCCAGCCTCTAACAGTTGTTCTCACCTCAGATAGCAATGGCCCGAGATACCTAAGCAAACATGAAGGTGGGAAGTGAATCTGCAGAAGCTGTGAAGCTCGCCTTAAGGAGAACTTCTATCTGACTTAAGAGAGCCTATCTACCTGATCCTTCAGCACCACAGTATACATAAGCAGCAGTTCTCCAAACTTAGAAAAAGGCAAGAAATCAGTGGGTCCACTGATGGGGAGAGGTAGCCCACTGCAGTAGGATATCAGTAGATAGGGAATATAAAAAAAAATTCATTTGGAAATAAATAATATCCTAACAGCAAATTTATCTTCCATCAAAACCAACTAGTCCAAGGAATGATGAGGAGGGAAAAGCAGCATCCTTCTATGGACATTCTGAGATATCTGTAGAAAAGGGATTCGGGCTTCAGAAACTCTATGCCGAAATTCATCAAAGTGCAGAAAAGCAGCATATCAAATACATTGCTGCTCACCAGCACTTCGCTGCAATCATTGATGGATACCTTCTGGTATTTATCAATAATCTTTCATATTTCCCTGCTTTCTGTATGCAAATCAAAAAACAATTGTGTAATTAGGAGAGATACCCACGCATATGAATACAGTGAATGTGTATGTTCGCCCCATATATTGTAACAGGATCCTCCAGCTTGAAGCTGGCAGATGAAATTGTTAGATCTATCTGTCCATCGTTTATTGATGACTAGGAGATGGCCAAATACAATACGCAATTGCTGACTGGGTGAATGGTTAATGCACAAAGAATTCCTCTGATTTCCTTGTGCATTGAGTCATTTGCCCTTTGATGAATTCCAGCCTAAAGGCCTCCGAATACTGATGAGTTAAGACCCTCAGCAGGTAACATAGGTGCATCCCCAGGAGTAAATGAGGAAACAAAATTAATCTGTATCAGTGTCCCACCTCATCAGAACAATGCCCTGTAGCCAGACTGGGGGAAATGGATGGCCCAGATTCAGAAACATGAGAACCCCTTTAACAGAGGAAGAGATTTTATTTATAGCGGAAATAAGGGCTGTAACCCAGGCAGGCTGCTGTTCAGGAGAAGAGGGGCACAGGAGGAATTGTGAAGGGGCCACCGAACAAGAGGAACATGAGGTAGCAGCAAAGCCCCTTAGAAGACCAGCATAACACAAGGAACAAAGGGGTTAAAGGGGAAAACCCTTGATGCCCTGGTGGTCTAAGACTTGCACATGTGTCCCATGAGCTCACACATAGCCAGGAGACCCCAAACAAAGAATGCAGAACAGAAATAAAAGAGAAAACACTTATTTGCCTGTAAGGAGTTAATGCCATAACATTAGGAGGGAGATCTCAGCCAGACAGGAAGACGAAAGGAAGTAGAGAGGTAAAGTACCATCCTCTTCCCTGAGCCCTGGGAAAAAAAGGGCCTCATGGAAAATATAGTGTTCCTGCCATACAATGCCAACACAGTTGCACTTCAGCCATCACATCTATTTGCTTACTTGTCTGTGTAAGGTCGCTCCTGCACACAGGAGCACGTGGTGCTGCAGGAACATTAATGTTACTGCAATTCCTCATCCAACATGGTCTTCTCAAAAGCCCATTTCTTAAGGACGATTTGGAGCCAAATCATCCCAAAATGCATACAAAAATTATAATATACAGGTTCATGTTCAGCTGAAACTAGCATATATCAATGGTATTTAAAGAGTTACATATGTGTTTAGTCAGGAGAGAGCAAGAACTATCTTGGCTGCATATACAGATAATCTTTGCCCTGATGCACACCCTTTCAGGTCACTTTTAAAACTGAGCATGTCTGGTGGGGTAAAGTGGAATAGGCACGGAGTATGTTGTTCCAGAGATCTTTTTAAGGCAACTGCCCTGCCCTCCTGGCTTGAGGATTCTTTATCCCATGGTTCCTGTGTTCCATATTGACAAAAGATGAATGCCAAAAAAAGCATGAAGCTATTCTTGCTATTTAGCATATTACATATTAACCCCCTGGGGCTAAATTGTGTTACATACCTCTCTGGCTCTTAAGGGGTTATTGGGTGCTTGTTAGCGGTGCAGGAGCTGTGGGGCGGGCTTGTTTCTTGGATAAAGGGTGTTAAATTGGTATTTCCATGTCACTTTTGCATGTGCTTCCATTTGTGATGCCTCAGAGAACATATATGAGGCGTTTTGTACTACTTTCTCATATCTATAATGGTTTTTAATGTGCGTTGTGAATTCTAGAAGAGTTCTGTGGGCTAGATTCTATTACAGGTGCTAAATGTTAACTCTTGTTATATCAAACATTTTCCTATTGGAAACTGGAGATAAAAGCAGAGATAAAATTAGCACCTGTAATAGAATCTAGCCATGTGAGTGCTAAGATACTGGAAGAAAATGTATCAGTCTAAAGTGCGATGTCACTCACCACATTCAATAAAATACTGACTGGATTATGCTGTTCCATTGATTTTTATAGGCAGAATTCAAGGGGAAGATGTATTAGTTTATTCACAGTGCAGATAATCATGATTTAGGTTACAGAACTGAGCCCCTATTCTGACTTTTTTCCTAAACCCTTTACCCATGTTTTGAACACCTCTAGTCTTTAACCCCTTAAGGACCGGAAAAATCTGAGGTCGTTTTCCCTTAAGGACCGGAGCAATTCTGACCTTTTTGACTATGTCTTTGTTCAACAGTGATTTCCCTCTTAGGCTTTTATTCCATTCCCATAAATTATATACTGTTTTTTTAAGCACAAATAGGGCTTTCATTTGATACCCTATTTATATGGCTAACCCACCATTCACTTTATTAAAATTAAAAAAAGGTAAAAAAATGTAAAAAAAAACACCATTTTTGATTTTTCTCTTGGGATCAATTGGCCACAAAGGGTTAAATTTTTATGAAGACTGCATGAAAGGTATGACCGGTCAGTCATACCTACAAAATGCGCAGTTTAAAGTGGCCACTGTTCCCCCTGGGTGAAAATCCCCATGTCCCTTTTTCCCACCCTATTTTGACACTTTTTTGTCCCTGGCAATTGGTGGTGTATATAAGTGTATTACATGGCTCCACAACAATCACACTTGCAATATTGTTTAATTATATATATTTTTTTAAAATAAAAATGTTTTTGTAAAAAAAAAAAAAAAAATGTATTTTTTTTTTAAACACAAGTGTAAAATTGCAGGTCAAAAATTGACCTGCATTTAGCCAGCCTCCTGCACCAGCAGTGAAGGGGTTAATACCCCCAACTGCTGTATTTATTTTAACCACTAGGTGTCTCCAGTCTACTTCTGTCTCCCTTACTTTGAGAGCAAGGGAGACAGAGGCAGACGAGACAGGCACAGACAGCATGCTTTGCATGCTGCCTCTGTCTGTCACTATGCCGGTACATGTGATCGCTGATACGGCGATCGCATGAACCGGAAGAAGGAAGAAGGGCTGAGACTGAATGCCCGGTTCTCGGAGCGCTCAGTCTCAGCCTGGATTTAATGATAGCAGCGTGCACGGAGGCACGTTGCTATCATTTAAGTCATGACGGTCCTGGACCGTCATGGGTCGTTAAGGGTATAACAACCCATGATGGTGCAGGACCGTCATGGGTCCTTAAGGGGTTAAAGAGATAGTAATACTTAAAATGTAAAACAAAATATATTGTAGGCTGTATCCCCTTGATTAAAACAAGGGAGCTCCCACTGCTGAAATGTGTTTTATTCAAAAGTTATTACAGCTCAAACTTTAATTTTTTAGGTGCAATATCACAGTGGACTGAAATGGTACAGTGGCGCTATTGCTACCCCATCCTATGGAGATTTATTGTCAACTCACCAGAACTGTCCATAGGCTGGTGTAGCAACAGCACCACTTACCATTTCAGTACCATTTCAGGCCACTGTGATACTGCACCTAAAAACTACAAGTTTAAGCTGTCATAACTTTTGAATAAAACACATTTCAGCAGTGGGAGTACCCTTGTTTTACTCAGGTGGATAAACCCTACAGCATATTTTATCTTAGATTTTAAGTATTACTATCCCTTAAAGTGTTAAACTAGATCTATCACCTAAGATATATTTTGTTAATGATAAAGAGAATTAAAAACTGCATATATGTTTGCCTTTAGAAAGTAACCTATATTTCTTGGTGCCACAGCGTGGCACTTTATGCCATGATTGAATCTAAGCAGAACACACATGATGGGGGCATCCTATATAATAATTTGCTAAAATCTGTGTAACGCCACAGTCATGCACAGTAGAGACTGCTGCAGTCATGCGCAGTAGAGACTGCCTGCGCCGCGGCTGATACAGAGCATCCAGCTCTGTATCAGCTGCAGTGCGGGCAGTCTCTACTGCGCATGACTGCCCCGCGACCGGCTGGCAGTGGCACTGTGGCCCTTGTAACGGACTCTTCAACTAGTTTCTAATAGTCTGCTGTGCAATATGTTTACCCTCAAACATAACTAATTAGCATGCTGTGCATGGAATTAACATAAAGTGCCACACCATGCCACAAAAACTTAAAGTTTAATTTCTCAAAAGTACTATAGATAAGCAGATTTTGATTTTCTGTGAAACAAACTTGTCTTAGGGTGACAGGTCCACTTTATCTGCTTAAAAAGCAAAAGAAATGTATTCATCAGATCAGCCTTGTATATATCTCATACATAAATTCCCTTCATTTATTATCCCTTCTGCCAGCAGGTTATTCCATGTGCCTATTAGCCTTTTCATATCTTACAATCGAGTCTTCCACTCTCCTTTTTACCGTCATGACCTCTTCTTCTCTGGAAAAATGCTTCTATCCTGAACCTTATTAACCTTTTAAGTACTAGATGTGTCTGAAATGCATTGCAAAGCAATGTGTAGCTCATCCATTAGTCCTTAAAAGATGAAACCCTTTTACCCTTTGAATACCAACAGAGGTATACAATGCATCGTGTTTCAATGAGTTAGGTACCTCTGACATTCAAATGGTCAATCCTTTGGATCCTAGATAACATATTACTTCATCATGTCATGGATGATGGGAGTTGTAGTCCAACAACAGCTGACTCGCCACAGGTTGCCCACAAATGGTATTCATACAGGAGTACTATACATTGCTCACGTATGGCAGAACTGCAGAACTGACATGTCATTCTACGGAGGCAACTTATGTAGATGAGACGTTGCAGCAAATTACAGGGTAAACTTCAAATCACCTGTTACCAAGAATTACATGTGATTTTTCTTACCACCTAATAACAAACCCCACTCTTACTTAAATATGAACAGGAAAACATAGTGGCCAGTATGAATCAATTCTGTGCTAATGGTTCCCCAGAGTGGCTTTTTATTTAGTATCAGATTAGATATCTTGCCCGTGGAGGTAGATCTGATTCTCTGGTACCAGACTTCTGATGTGGGGAGATGCTATGGCGAAGTGTATTTAGCGATGTGTGCAGATCACTTTGTCACATACTGTATCTCTCAAATTTGAAATGGCCAAAGAGGGACACTTTAGTTTTATGTGGTGTTTCTGGGTGCATGGCAGGTGGGCGGGACATTACCAAGAATTTTTAGATTATTTCTTTAGCTGTTGACAGCTCTTTGTGTAACTTAATAAATGAAGACCAAAATATTTTATTTACATAGACTCATTTATAAACACATATACTGAAATTTATATAAACATTATTGTGAAGTTTATATACACATCACACAGTCTGATCTCGTAAAAAGAGGGACAATAGGGCAGTAACACAGAAACATAGAATTTGACGGCAGATAAGAACCATTTGGCCCATCTAGTCTGCCCATTTTCCTACTGTAAAAAACCTGAAACCTTTTTTGTCCTTGGTCTTTTCTTACGTTAAGGACAGCCTTATGCCTATCCCATGCATGCTTAAATTCTGTCACTGTATTAACTTCTACCACTTCAGCTGGTTGGCTATTCCACTTATCTACTACCCTCTCAGTGAAATAAAACTTTCTTACATTACGTTTAAACCTGTCTCCCTCTAGTTATACACTCTGGCCACTTGTCCTAACATTTATACTCCTTTGAAATGTACTTCCATCCTGCACTTTGTTGAATCCCTTCATGTATTTGAATGTTTCAATCATATCCCCTCTCTCTCTTCTCTCCTCCAAGCTATACATGTTCAGATGCTTTAGTCTATCCTGATATGTCTTTTCCTGTAAACCAGTCACCATTTTAGTAGCCCTTCTCTGAATTTTCTCTAGAGTATCTATATCCTTCTGGAGATGGGGTCTCCTGTACTGTACACAATACTCTAGGTGAGGTCTAACTAGAGATCTGTAGTGGCATGACTACTTCCCTTTTTCTGCTACTAATGCCCCTAGCTATACAACCCAGCCTGCCTACCTTTAAGTCATTACAAATAATTACTCCCAAATCCCTTTCCTTTGTTGTCTCTGACAGTACCCTTAAAGCAGAACTTTCAGATAACAGCAAGTCACCATGCATTCATTAAATGCATGGCGACTAGCTTGAAAATGTATGTCTTACAAACAAAAAAAAATTGTGTCTAATGGAATCTGTCCCGTTTGGAGACCGGAACTGAGGCTAGAGCACAGACATCTTGTTTGTGCGCATGCGCAGTCAGTCCTAGTCTCCATAGAGTAGACTGCTTTGCACCATATGGTCACCGGAAGGGACTGATGGCGCAGGATCACAGACCACACTAACCTGCCCATCAGTCCCGAAATGGGACAGATTCCTCTAGACTCAAGTATTTTTTTTTTGGTAAGACATATATTATCAAGCTAGTCGCCATGCATTTAATGAATGCATGGCGATTGGCTATTATCTGAAAGTTCCGCTTTAACAGTATATTTTTCCTTTGGATATTTATGTCCCAAGTGCATTATTTTACATTTATCAACATTAAACTGCAGCTGCCACACTCTTGTCCATTTTTCTAATTTACCTAAATCATTTGCCATTTGGCTTATTTCCCCCTGGAATGTCTACCCTATTTCAGATATTTGTATCATCTGCAAAACGGCATACCATACCTTGACGACCTTTTGCAATATCACTAATAAAAATATTAAAAAGAATGGGCCCCAGTACAGATCCCTGAGGTACCACACTAGTAACACTCCCTTCATCCAAATATAAATCCCTCTGTTCAGTAAAGGGGGACAGAGGGATTTAGGTCTCAGAGAGGGACTGTATATCCTAAAGAGGGCCACCTGGGAGGAATGTTGCCATGGAAAATATGAAACACTTTGCCAAGCGCACTTAGAATTAGGCATGCAAGGGGAGGGAGGGAGACTTCAATCATTAGCTTATAGGGTTGGCGAAATGTTGGCGATGTGCACAACTAGGAACTTTCAAAATGAGCTGACCCTAAGATTTTGAAATATTAATCCCTAGCATTCAACACAGCATAAATTATAGGCAATATTTCCCTTTGTGGTCTAACCCAGAGGTTATCCTATGATTCCTCATTGAACTATTAACATGGTACAACTTGGCAATATCACTGCTGGAACCCACAGACAAGCAGAACATCTGCCTCTGCTTTTCTGCTAATAATAGCACTAATTTAGAGACTAAAGAAACACTGAATTAGTTCAGATCATGCAGCAGATTATTTGGCCCTTCACCCTGAGACCCCAAGATTTGGCTCAAAACCCAGAGTCTTTGGGTAAAACCCTGAGAGTTCTCAGGTATGGCAATTTGTTACATAGAGTTGTCCAATCATCCTTTTAACAGAGGACACATAAGAAAAATGTCTGTTGCAAGACTCCAGTGACTAATTATTAGGTTTCAATTGTTCCCATGTATCAATGCAGCAGGCATATTTCACATGTCCTCTTGTAAGGGGATCATCTGGCAACTCTAGTGTTATGGAGGGCAAACATTATTATTTTTGGGGAGCCGATGTGTGCAGGATTGATTCGTAGTCGCTTTGAGATTTTCTGCCCAGATTAAAATTAGTGTGATATATTTATTATTTGGAGGTGTGATTATTCCTTTAAATTTAAAATGACTAGACCTCCCCTTTAATACACTAGATGCTTGTGAAGTCTCCAGCACATGGCCTGCAATGCACAGCAGTCTTCTCCTACGGCAACTTACTAATTAAATGTTTCTCGGTAATAGCAAACGTTATAAACCGCAACTTTAAAAATGTCACCAGATCTGATGTATGAGCTGGGATCGAGTGTCCATCAGTCCTCCTTCCCTACTTTCACTTCCCTCCCTTAACCATGTCTCCTCCCCCCGGTCTTTCTCTCTACTCTTGCTCTTTTTCCCCCTCTATGTCTGCTTTTTGTTATTCTCTGACTGTTTCTTTCCTTCTCTGCTCTTTTGTTCTGCGCCATTACATTATCTATTGGCCTGAACAACAGGCCTATACTTTTCAGTGGTCCTATCGACTGTACCTCTTCCCTAAGCTCTTGTAATTGTCTTAATTTTCAGGGTCCTTGTATACGTTTACTATTATGTGTTGAATGGGCTTGACCTCTGCATAGGTCATTTCTTTGTCAAGCTTCTATGCACATGTTATGATTTGAAATATTGTATTTTTCCCTTTTCTCAATAAAAAACTTAAAAAAAAAGTCACCAGAATGGAAAGAGTGCATTTAAAATGTCTCCCCACACACCCTCAAGTCTGACCGTCGCCTGATCTTAACCTAAGTACCCTAACCTAACAAATAATCCTAACCTAAAAACTAACCTAAACCACCCCAAAAACCTAACAAAGACAGACCCTAACTTAATGGCCTAACCTAATAGATACAGATATACCCCCAAACCTAATAGCCACTGAACCTAACCTACCCTAACAGTAACTAATACTCACCCAGCCTATTAGATACTCACCTAACCTACCAGATACTAATACTAACCTATCAGATACTCACCTAACCTACCAGATACAGATTAGCCCCCAAATCTGACAGACATTGACCCTAACCGAACACATACTCACCTAAACTATCAGATACTAATATTAACCTATCAGATACTCACCTACCCTAACAGAAACAGATATACCCCCAAACCTAACAGTCACTGACACTAACCTACCTTAACATAAAAATACTAGAAAAAATACTAGTAAATACTAACCTAACCTAACATATACTCACCTAGCCTATCAGACACTAATACTATGTAAGCGCTCGCACTTACCTGCTTAGGGAGTCGGCCTCTCCAGTGTGCAGAGAGCTGGCCGGTCCCTTCCATGTAGTCTTCTCAGCCGTGCCGTGTGCTGCGTTTGGGGAGAGCTGGACGCCATGGTCTCTTAGGCGCCGGTCTTTCCCTTCTATCTCTTGCAGCTCCTGCCGCATCTGTTTGGCTCACTCTACTGGCCTTCAGAGACAGGCGCGCGTCACTGGAATTCCCTTGAGTGACGTGGCGTCTGGCTCCTAAAGGGACAGGTTATTTAGTGCGCCACCTACCAGGGGTGGAGGAAAAGTATGTAAACTGCCTGGACACCACATCAGTTGCCCTTTCGTGGTGTTCCAGTACAGTTCTGTTTGGAGAGTGTTCATGTATGACCTTTGGCTTGGCTATCTGTCCTTACCGGTGTCCAGTGTTGTGGCTTGTCTGACTACTCGCTTGGTACTGGACCTTCGTCTCTGGCTGACTACCCGCTCTGGTACTGACCTCTGGCTTGTCTGACTATCTGCTTGGTATTGACCATCGGCTCTGGCTGACTACCCGCTCTGGTACTGACCTCTGGCTTGTCTGACTATCCGCTTGGTATTGACCATCCGCTCTGGCTGACTATCCGCTTTGGTATTGACCCTTGGCCTGTCCACATACTGACTATTCTGACTGCAGGCCTGAGTCAGTATTCTCCTTGTGGCAACCTGTACGTATGCTCTTCTGGGTCCTAGCCCCAGTATTCACTACTTTCCAGGGTCCCAGCCCCAGTGCTGCTATTTCACGGTTGCCTTCAGTTTATCTCCCAAAGCAGCCTCCTGTTCCTGGTAGGAACCGCTTGCTTTGTTCCTATCTACTTAAGAGTATATTATCTGTGTGTCTTTACCATATATATTTACACTGTTCGATAAAGGTGGTGTTTCAAAATCAGTACTGTCTCCTGTCTGTTCATTGGTTCCATGACATACTAAAACCTACCAGATACAGATTAGCTCCCCAAATCTAACAGACACTGACCCTAACCTAACAGATACTCATCTAACCTATCACATACTGATATTAACAGTCACTGACACTAACCTACCCTAACAGATACTAATAAATACTAACCTAATCTATCATATACTCATCTAACCTATCAGATACTAATACTAACCTATCAGATACTCACCTAACCTACCAGATACAGATTAGCCCCCAAATCTAACAGACACTGACCCTAACCTAACACATACTCACCTAACCTATCAGATACTAATTTTAATCAGATACTCACTTAACCTACCGGATACAGATTAGCCCCCAAATTTAACAGACATTGACCCTAACCTAACAGATACTCACCTAACCTATCAGATACAGATCAACCCCTCCAAATCTAACAAATACTGACCATTACCTAACCTAACCAACAGATACTAATACTAACCTATTAGATACAAATACACCCCCAAATCTAACAGACACTGACCCAGACCTAACCTAATAGATGTTAACATTAACCTTACCTAACAGATGCAAATACTAACCTAAACTAAATGACGCTCACCTAGCCCAACAGATACAAATACACCCCTCACAGTAACAGGTACTCACCTAACATAACAGATACTCACAATGGGGGAGATTCACTAAGTGGTGATAAATAGGTAATAAAGTGAAGAGGACTTATCCAGTGATATCACTTCTCCAATTCCTATGTTGTTCTATTGAGCCTATGAAAGATTTCTTAAAGGGACAGTAATGTTTCATAATAAAAGCAGCTCTAATTAATCATCATAGTATTTGGGCCTTGGAGAGTGTTATTTCAATTCTGTCAGAGTTGTAGTTGAAGAGTAATTGAATGATAAAGTATCCCCTTCCCGCCCCTTTTACTGATGTAACACTGCTCAGCTCAGAGCAGCAGGGAGGTGCACAGGTAGATTGCAGAGAGGGACAATCTTCAATTAAGATAAGGGAAAAAGCTGAAAAACTTGTCAAGGGGGGTAGGGTTTTAATTGTTCTCACAGTAAGAAGATTGTCCCTTGCTGTTATCTGTCTGGTCAAGCAACCAGATTCCACATCTGAGGTGAGCAGTGTTACACTAGGTAAAAGGGGCAGGAGGGGGATACTTTATCATTCAATTACTCTTGAACAACAAGTCTGATGGTATTGGAATAACACTCTCTATGGCTCAACTACTATGAAGATTAATTGGACCTGCTGTTTTTGTGAAACATTACTATCCCTTTAAACTTTGGAAATCTTAGTACATAGGCTCTATAGAATAACATAGGTACTGGAGAAGTATTATCACTGGAGAAGTCATCTCCACTTTATCACCTCTCTATTCCCCTTGGTGACCATCTCAAAGGCAACATATTGCTGGTGCCATTTTGACACTAATAACATTATGTACGTACTGTAATGATTCTTACTGTACAGGCAGTAACTTTTCAAAAAGATACATTTACTAGAGAGGGCTTGAAAAACATAAACTGGTTCTATTACAACAAATATCACAGGACAAAAATGTCCAAAATTCTAGAAAACTCTTTTTTTTATTTATTTTGAAGCCTTCACATTTCTTGTCAGGACAGAAATATGAACAAATAATTAGCTTGAAATTGCAGGTTCTAGAGATATTACATTGCAAGAACAAAAGCCCAGAGGAGATGAAACAAAATCCTTTAATCAAAGAGAACGACTGAACATTTCAAAACACAGACCCCCTGGGACATCCCTTTGCAGATACCCATTCCTGTATAAGAGACAAGCCAGGCTGGATTCTCAGTCAACTATAGCAGGGTGATTCACTGAGCTTTATAAGGGGTTAATTATGCAGTTGTGGTCACTTTCCTATTGATTTTCATTTCAAAAAGCACAATATGTCTCATTACATATGGACAAGTGTGGGGAAAACATCTTAGGACAGTGATTATAGATATGAGAGGCCAGTTACTATGAGATGTGTTTAAACATATTATAGTAGCCATGCTGATATACTAAGAAGAACTAGGGCAACTCTGGGGCAAATCATTTGCACCATAGGGGACAAATAATTAAAATTTCCTTTTCATATAAAAGGGGCTTTTAAGCCCTAGAATGATAGGGAGGTCTCCCACATGGACTCAAACTAAGGGAGGATTTAGGGAATATTGTGTTACCTTTGGTTCAGTTGGATTGTTCCAGAACTGTTCTTCGTCTTCTTAGTCAATCAGATGTCAGTGTAGCTGAACTAAATTTTATTGTAATTTGGTCAAAAGCAATTAACAGAATTTACAGATCTTTTGTTTTCAGTGAAGGAGAAATACAGAAACCATGATAGTCAAAATCCCATAGGTACACACAAACCCCTCCCCCACCACACACACACACACACACCAGTGGCATAACAATAGGGGTCGCAGGGGTCGCACCTGCGACCAGGTCCGGCACTCCAGGGGCCCGGCTGAACCCCCGCCCGACGCCGCTGAGCAGCAAGCAGCTGAGGACGAGGTCTGTGCAGGCTCCATCGGCTCTGTGGTAGTAATGCAGAGCGCTGGGAGATGACATCATCTCCCAGCGCTCTGCATTACTGAAGGACCATGCGAGAGCTCCTGCTAAAGGGGTCTATGCAGAAGACCTCTCCTGCCATGCTAGCCGGCAGCTTTTGGACCACCAGGGAGGCAGGAGATGGGCACGGGGGGTGTCAGCAGTGGAGGCAATGTGGCAATATGGCGAATTTGGGAGCAATTGTGGAGGCAATGTGGGGGCAATTGTGGCAATGTGGGGACACTTGTGGCAATATTGAGGCAATGTGGGGACACTTGTGGCAATGTGGGGGCAATGTGGTGGCATTTGTTGCTATTGGGGGCAATTGTAACGATTGGGGGCAGTGGGGGTGCGCAATGTGGTCGGGGGGGCCCATGGCAATTTTTGCACCAGGGCCCAGTGGCTTCTAGTTACGCCTCTGACACACAGTCACATATACTACACACACATATTACATACACACTGACACACTACACACATATATTACACACAGTACACACACATATGCCATACACAATCACAGACACACTACACACATATTGCACACACACACACGACACACATATTGCACACGCACACATACTACACACACAAACACATATTACACATACAAAGCACACACAATCACACACACATTATGCACACATATATTATACACAAATGTACACATTACACACATGCACACATACATTACACCACACACACACACATTACACACCCACACACATTACTTATACACACACAAACTACTCACACATATCACACACATTACATATGCACACACATACAAAAACATACTAACACAACGGCTCTCATTGTTTGTATTTGCATTTTTATCTATTAATCATTATCCTGGCTGGTGTATCTAATTGAAGCCAGCACTGGGCCAATGTTACATATATGTATACAGCACTGATTGTCAAACTGTGTTCAGTTGAACCCCATGGTACCTTGAAGAAGTACTAGGGTTTTCACAGAAGAGATGTAAATAACGAAGGACCTGAGGTTCTGTGACTACAAGTGGATGCCTGGAAGACTCAAACAATTCTTACAGTGTAATTGTGTTTTATTTTGCATGAATATAGGAATAAGCATTATAATCGAACAAAAACTAAGAAAAATATGTTTTAGCCTAGTAATTTAGTCTTAAAGGGATAGTAATACTTCATTTTAACTTTATTTTATTTTGTAGGCATTGAAAAAACATGAAGAATGATATAAGTCTTATCTCTGAAACCTTTATGGTTTAAGAGATATTCACAAACAAAGTATCCCCCCCTGTTCAACCAGATCAGAAGGGAGATGCCCAGGTAGACTGCAGAGAGGGACAATCTTCAATTAAGATAATGGAAAAAGCTGAAAAACTTGTCAAGGGGGGAAGGGCTTTCATTGTTTTCATACAAAGAAAATTGTCCCCTTCTGTTATCTGTACTGTCATACAACCAGACTCACATCTGAGAAGAGATGGCTTACACTAGGTAAAAGGGGCGGGGAGGGGAAATTTGCTTGTGAATATCTCATAAACCATAAAGGTTTGAGAGATAAGACTTATATCATTCTTCATGTTTTTTTAATGCCTACAAAATAAAATAAAGTTAAAACGAAGTGTTACTATCTCTTTAAATGGAAGGTTTCATATAATTTGAAAATAAATATGTTGTAGTGCTTTTCCTGCTGAGTAAAACATAGTTACTCTCACTGCTAGACAATGCTTCATTCAAAAGTTAATACAGCTCAAGCTCATATTGTTTCAGTGCAGTACTTCCATGGCTTGGCTGTTTGGGGTGGTGCTGTTGTCACAGCACTCCATGGGGGCCTACTGTTTGTGAATACAGCCCTTTATAAACTGATGTAGCAACAGCATCTCTACCATAAAATAGCATGCCACAGAAGGACAGCACTACACCCAATAATGTACATGTGTGACATAATAGCAACTCTCAGAAGTGAGAACATCTGGATTTGTCCAGCAGGAAAGTCCATATAAAATATATATCTTTCAAATGATTTGATCATTTTTGCTTTAACCCCTTGAGGACCAATGGGGTGCACAAGGCATTGCAAAGCAATGGGTTACACTGCAACCAGTATTCAAATCCATATTTAGCCTTTGTATGCCAAAAATGTTTAAGAGCATTGCTTTGTACTGTGTTGGAGAATTCCTTATCATTCAGTGAGATAAAGAGTTTGTTAGGGATGTATGCAGATTTAATTGGAAGGATTTCACCACACCGTGATGTCTGCATACCTCCTAAGTGTCTCTCTCTGAGACCCAAATCTCTCTGCCCCTCTTTCCCACCCTGGTATCCCTCTTTTAGGCGATCAGACTATGTGGCTTGTATATAAGTGTATCACAGTGTTCCACAGCAATAAAACTCACATGAACCCTTTGAGTGCCTGAGGAGTACGCAACACATTGCTTTGCAATGCGTTGCATACCCCTCTGACACTCAAAGGGTTAAAGTTTGGTTATGCTTCAGTATATGTGTTTATAAATGAGTCTGTGTAAATAAAATACTTTGGTCTTACACTAAATCATTTATCCAGTTATATAAATAGGTGTCAATAGGTCATGGAATAATGTAAACATTACTGGTAATTCCCCACCTACCAGTACACCCCCAACAACACCTCCATAAACAAGTGTCCCTCTTTGGCCATAGGCAATGTTGGGAGATATGATGTCTGAGAACCACTGGGACACAACATATGTGTAGGTGAACCGTGAATGCCAAAACAGGACCTTTTGTTGTTTATACAGGCAACATTATTTCAGGCTACAAACCCCCTGTGTTGAAGCAATGTATTGGGAATGTCTTTTGCATCTATGGAATTAAAGGGATAGTAATACTTCATTTTATCTTTATTTTATTTTGTAGGCATCAAAAAAAAATATGAAGAATGATATGTCTAATCTCTCAAACCTTTATGGTTTGAGAAATATCCACAAGCAAAGTTTCCCCTCACTGACCAAAGCGGTCAAGTCTGCCATCTAGCTTTCAGATTTGAAATCTGGTCTGCGGATCCACTGGTGGCTCTTCAGTAGAGCAGAGATCGCAAGATATAAAAATAACTATTTCATTGGAAGGGTCTAAAAAGTGTGTTTGCAAACCAGGCACACTTTGTAGACTATTTGAATGAAGTAGTTCTTCTTATATCTTGTGATCTCGGCTCTGCTCTAGAGCCATGGCTGGTCCACAGACCGGATTCCAAATCTGACAGCTAGATGGCAGACTTGACCATTTTGGTCAGTGAGGGGAAACTTTGCTTGTGAATATCTCTCAAACCATAAAGGTTAGAGAGCTTAGGTTTATATCGTTCTTCATGTTTTTTTAATGCCTACAAAATAAAATAAAGATTAAACGAAGTATTACTATCCCTTTAAATATGAAACTAAAGGTTTGAGCACCTTCAGCCATTACCAAGCCATCCTCCTGCACACGATCATTCATAAATATATTTAGGTACTGGTGAATGATAGCTGGGGACAAATGTAGGCTCCCATAGATAAGAATCCCTTTGGTGTCTCTAGCTTTGCCCATGGCCAAACCTCTATTTTCCTAGTCCAATGAACTGTTGCCTAGAACAGAAAACACAATTACATCATAGTATAGAACATAAAATAAGGTCTTAAATTAGCTGGACAGTACAGAGGCATATAAACTGGCCCATTATTATATACACTGGACATTACCTCAAAGTAATAAATCAATCACCATAAACCACAAGTTTATGTACAGTGCCTGGGCAATGAGATTATTTTGGCCACACCCAAAACAATCTGCATAGTGGGTATGGCCAGCAAATAAGAGATGCCCCTCCGAATTTGGCTCTCCAGGGGGGTGTCTCTGCTAGTTAATGGAGAACATGGCCGTAATCACAGCATGGTAAAAGAGACTCCTCCTAGTACCAGTTAATCCTGCTCAAATGAAAATTCCCATTGATTTAAATAAAGTTTTAACCTCTTGAATGATGCAGAAGTGTCCCATTTTTGAGAGGTCTGTAGCATTCAAGGAGTTAATGGGGAGTTTGGGATTTTTTAACCCTTTGAGTGCCAGTGAGGTATCCAATGTATTGCGTTGCAATGCGTTGGATATCCCTCTGGAACTCAAAGGGTTAATTGCCCCATATGATGCAGTATGGCTTACTCTGCCATTTCTACTCTTTCTAGTTTTCTGCGTGTCATTTGAAACTTCCTTTTATATTCTGTTGGAATAAAGTTAAAATAAGAATTAAACAGGGAAATACATTAGGTAATCTACCAAACAATACAGGATTTGTGCCGTACATTTAAATAATTCCACCATAAATAATAACATTTCTGTAAATGGAGTGCTATAAGTGAAATTCAGGATAATGTGAAATGTTGTGGGACGAGGGCTGCATATATATCTTCCCCATATGGTACATTTACAGACATCATCCCACATACATAATCTGTCTCTGTCCCTTCCCATGGCTCTCCCTATGTGAGTTACATTATTTTAATTTATTACAAGTGAATCAAACTACATATAATCTCAAAAAAATGATAACAAAAGACAATACCCCTGTAAATTCTGTTCATTGAATTTGCCCAATAAAACTTATTTTGAACTACAATGAATATTAATTTACTAAGAAGAGGAGGAGCAATTCTGGAATAAACCAATTGCACCACAGGGGAGAAAATATTCCACCAATTTGGAGACCCCTCCAGCATTCAAGATGTTAAAATCCCAATTTAAATGAAAGGGATTTTGACATTTTTAGTTGTCCCGTGTGGTGCACTTAATTTGCCCCAAGTTGTTTTAGTTCATTTTAGGCTTTTGAATGCCAGAGGGGGTTCATGATGCATTGCAAACCCCTCTGGCATTCAAAGGGTTACTGCGTCAGCCTCAGCATGGCTAATATCATACATTTAAACACATCTCTTAGTAAATGGTCTCTCAAAGCTATAATCACTTCCTAGCCTGTCCTCAGATGTTTTCCCCAGCTTGTCCATATGTAATGAGGCATATTGTGCTTTTTGAAATGAAAATCAATAGCAATATGACCACAACTGCATAATTAACCCCTTATAAAGCTCAATGAATCACCCTTCTATAGGTCACTGAGATTTGAGCCAGGCCTGTGTCTTACACAGAAATGGAATAACAAAAAAAATATGCTGCACTTCCCAACATAATAGACAAGACCAATATACTATTAGTATTATACTAATGGTGCACCCATAAGCTAAATTATTATAGGATATGGAGTAAGGGAGGTCCCAGAGATGAAAGCACCAAAAAGATCCTCCAAACGAAATGAGCTTATTTAAATCAGACACTCAAATGCTTGTCACAAAAATATATGTAAGCTTTATTCAAAATATCAAAAATAGAAAGACAGTTAAAAACCATTTAAAACAGTACAGGCAGGTACATGGTATAATTAGAAAGACATTCCCAAAGAAGTATGATAAACAGGTATTAGATAAGATATACCAAAAACGGTGACCGAACACAAAAGACTTTTAAATAAAGAAAAAGAACCTACTAAAGTGCGTACTGAAATAATATCAGTGCTAAATAATCATAAAAAATGGCATAATGGCACCAAAATGACCCATAACAAAGCCATTTAGGTGGCGAAACGCGTTGAGTGTTTGGCATTCAGGCGGGTCTTTACTTTTCATTCCCTTTGTGTCTACATTTTGGTTCATATATCAGATAAGTATATTTATAATTGACACCATTTTGTATGATTATTTAGCACTGATATTACTTCAGTATGCACTTTATTAGGTTCTTCTTCTTTATTTAAGAGTCTTTTGTGTTCACTCACTGTTTTTGGTATATCTTATATAGTACTTGTATATCATATTTCTTTGGGAATGTGTTTCTCATCATGTCATGTACCTACCTGTACTGTTTTTAAATGTTTTAACTGCATTTCTGTTTTTGATATTTTGAATAAAGCTCACCTATATTTATGGGATAATCATTTTAGAGTCTCATTTAAATAAGCTCTCTTTGTTTACAAGGTTTTTTTGGTGCTTTCAAGCGGAACTAGCACCAGCCAAAATCTTTAGTGCTAGTTGCCAGAATTATTGCCTTATTCAATAGATTTATGCTCTCTACTATGGCTGACAGTAGCACGGAGCGCGGACATCTTGCCATTGTGACATCCGTGCGCCTGCGCTGTCAGTCCCAGCCAGAGCTGGCCGGCTCCTAGCAACATCTCCTAGACCCGGCTGGGACTGACAGAGCAGTCGAGCGGAAATCACAATGGCAAGATGTCCATGCTCCGTGCTACTGTCAGCCATAGAAGACAGCATAAATCTATTATATAAGGTAATAATTCTGGCGACTAGCGCTACTAAGCAGCTAGTCACCAGATGGGGACTTACTTAAGCTAAAGATTTTGGCGGGTGGTAGTTCCACTTGAAAGCACCAAAAAAAACCTTGTAAACAAAGAGAGCTTATTTAAATGAGACTCTCAAATGATTATCCCATAAATATAGGTGAGCTTTATTCAAAATATCAAAAACAGACTTACTTAAGCTTAAGATTTTGTAGGGTGGTAGTTCCATTTTCATGTTTTGGACCTCCCTTACTCCTTATCCCTTACACAGATATGGAGCTTCAAACTATTTTCCCATCCTCCTCCTTGTTTTAGCCAGGTACAATTGAAATTTTGCATGGCTCACAGGCAAGGAGACAGTTATATACAGTGGTGCATGATTTTTGAAAAAAAGTATCAAATCTCACAATGAGAGATCAGAAGATATTAGAGGGGCAGGTTTGGGAGTACAGTACATCCACCTCAGGGCAAACCACAGTATTTTTAGATAGGGGTGTCCAAAAATTTGCAGTAACAATACCAATGATTTATTTTGTGTAATTGTACAGTGAAAACCAATTGCAGATACCTAAATATAAACTAGGAGTTGATACCTTGCATTTATTTTCCTGTTGGACTACACAGCCCATCGCTGGCAGAGATTGATGGGGATTGTAGCCCAACTAAAGCTGGAGGTTTGCAGGTTTCTCATGCCTGGCAGTCATGAGCACAGCAGATTCAGACATTTCTTATTATTGGGATGGTAAAGCTTTTTCTAATAAGGGGAACAAAGCTTGAAATGGGGGGAGAATGTCAAGGTAGAATCAAGTATGACCACAAGACAGTATGCTTTGGTTATCGAGTGGATGGAAGAATTGTCAACTGTGATGGAGAAAGGGGTTGGTGGGTGGTGTTGGGTGGGAATACAATACAGTTCTGTCTTATCCATATTAAGTTTAAGATGGCAGTGGGCCATCCATGATAAAATGTGTAGAAAAAAAGAAAAAATGAAGTGGCGCCTATAGTATGTTATCCAATATACACTTTCTTTTCAAAATATATAATCAAAATGCACTCACAATATATTATTGTTGACTGTCAAGCATATGCTAGCAATCAACAACTGCAAAAGCTTGCAGGGTACTTTACCTGTCCCTACTTGGGTGCCATTCCTCCTCT
Source organism: Rhinophrynus dorsalis (assembly GCA_037306005.1). NCBI lineage: Eukaryota > Metazoa > Chordata > Amphibia > Anura > Rhinophrynidae > Rhinophrynus > Rhinophrynus dorsalis. Next base: position 120,152,228 of record CM074722.1, read on the forward strand.
CCTCTCCTCTCAGAGTGTTTCAGTCCGTCATTGACAAGCAGTTCACGATTTGGACAAAATATGTATTGATACCACAAAAATAAATCTAATTAAAATAAAAAATATAAAATGAAAAAATAAAAAAGTTTGCAGCCGTATTAATAAAAAATTATAAATTTATTAAAAACAAACAGACAGGCCAAATGGTAATGGAATGCGTTTCGCATAGACTGCATCATCAGCCAAAGAAATGATAAAATAGCTATGAGATTCTGAGTGACTTGAGACAGCACAGCCTGAGTGAGGTCAGGGAAAGAGAAGTAGATTAGTGTCTCATCTGCATTTCAGACAGTAATTAAACCCCATATACATTAACATTTGTAATGTGCCATTATTGTAAAGGTAGGGAATTAACAAACTTAGTTAAGATGTATCTCAGTAAGAGAGAAAGGGTTGATATTTTCCGTACTTTTTCAAAGGAGACTAAAAGACATGCCACATTGATTTAAAGGTGATTCCTTTAATGGATTGTTCAGACTGATGGCTACAGATAAAATTAGATTTACATGTCAGTCCTTCCAAAAAAAGTCATCATGAACAGTCATAAAAACATAAATAAAATTATCTGCATGAAAAGCCGAGTTCAAATTGAAGATGCAAAGTGGATTTAAAGTCTGGTATATGAAAGGTTGTTCAAATGCCGGTATGTACTAGGCTGCAGCTCCAGTGGGTGAAGAGGAGGGTAGGTAGCAGACCATGGCCAGGCTCTAGATGAATTGGAAGGTGTTATTATAAAGTATAACTGAAGAGCATGTATGTAAGGGGTGATCCGGATTGGTGAGTGAAGGAAGGAATAAATAAGAATGGAAGAAAGGGCTTAACCTTTTGAGTGCTCGAGAGATATCCAACCTGTTGGATACCTCTCTGGCACTCAAAGGGTTAACAGAAGACTAACAGTTGTAACTCCTAGTTGCTCCTATAACCCATGCATTCTTTTAAATGTGTATCCTGTGAATCCTCCTTATAACTGTATATCACTCCCTGTTACTCCAATATCAATACATTCTCTGAAGATGTTTCTGTGACTTCTCCCTTTATTGCTCCTTTCACCACTCCACGGGGAGAATATTATTCAGCAAACCTCTTCTTGTTTTTCAGAATATGTTTACAGCACTGATTGTGGAATCTTTTGGTACGTTATAAATAAATGATGCTAATCATCATCATAATAATAGCTTCCATGAAAGACAATGAGAGTTACAACAAAGGAATACACCTATTATAACAATGTTGTGCCAAGGGAATGGAACAGTAACACTTAATATGTTATAAAATATCTATACTGTAGAGTTTTCTCCTGAGTAAAACAAGGGTACTCCCACTGCTGAGAGATGTATTCAAAAGTTATTACAGAACAAACTTGCATTTTTTAGCTGCAAAATCTCCATTGCACCAGTGGTGGTGTTGTTACACTATTCAGTGGACAGGTCTGGTCAGTTGACTATAAACCTCCATAGGATGGTGTAGCAACCACGCAACTGTACACTTTCTGGCCATTGAGATACTGTAGATAAAATAATTCAAAGTTGGTCTGCAATTACTTTTGAATAAAACACCTTAGCAGTGGGAGTTCCCTTGTTTTACTCAGGAGGTGTCACGGTTTTGTAAGAACTCTCAGACAATTCAGTAAGGTAAAATCAGCTTTATTAAGAATAATAAAGTACACAAAGGTCACCCTTCACAGGTCCAGATCCGGACAGTACCGTGGCACTTCCCAAATCTGACCCAGGTCAGGGTGCTTAGGAAAACAGCAAAACAAAATAGTAAACCCTAGAAGACTATATCTGACGACTGTAACCAGGAACAGAACCTCAGCCGTTTCAAACCTAGGAATCGCACCAAACCAGAGAGGCGGTAGGTAACTGCAGGGCAGACTCCCTAGAAGGCTAGGGAAAAGAAGGCTGCAAGACAGGACACTGGCGAGTGACCTGGGCCCTAGGGATAACAGAGGTACGGCAATGGACACAGCAAGTGACCAAAACTTCAGCAAACAGGATAAATGGAGGCTACAGTACTGGACACAGCAAGTGACCAGGTCCCTAGCAAGCTAGGGCATGCGGAGGCAACACAGTTAGGCCCTGGCGAGGAACTAGGGTAAACGGAGGCAACACTGTCAGGTACGGATAAGAGACTACTCCCCAGAGGCTAGGGTAAACGGAGGCAACACTGACAGGCACGGACAAGAGACTACTCCCCAGAGGCTAGGGCACACAAAGGTAGCATGGAACAGCATTGGCAAGTGACCGAGCACTCACTTACAGATACCCCGATGACATGGGTGTACTGGCCAAATAGACGCCAATAGGCAATCGCTGCAAAGTGAGAGCAAGGGGAACGGGACACTGGGTACGCATCCAGACGGGTCACGCCAGTAAGCTGCGGAAGCGATCGAAGCGCCCTACTAGTCAGCACAAAACGAATCAAGCCCAAAGCCCGATACGTGCCCGGAGAGGTAGTCAGCCAGTCCTAGTCAGCAACAGAACCACGGAACAGGTGAGACAGAAGTGAAGTCAGGCAAGACAGGTCATACATGAAGCAGGAACAAACAGCAGTACAAACGCTAGGTACAGGAACACCACGAAAGGGCGCCAAAGTAATGACAGGACTGAGGTTAAAAAGGCTAGCGCTGGGTGGGGGCAGAACCCAGCAGCCAATAAGAGCCCAGCAGGATCAAAACAGGAAGTAGCAATGTCACTGGCAATCAAGAGCACGGGCACTGTGATAGGAGGATAATCAATACAATATATGTTTTGTACATATTAATTGTTATTCTTTTAAGGAAAGTCTACTGAAATGTTTTCTTATATATAAGCAGAAGTTGCTTTCCCAGCAATGTGTCCTCTGCTGTCTTCTCATATAACTCTCCTTGATAATGTCTCCCCTAATGTATCCTTGTAATGTTTACCCAACTGATCCTATAACCACTCCCTGTAAGTACTCTGAACTGCTCTGTTAATGTCTCCTAGTAACACTTTCCAAGATACTCCAGTTATCCTTTCATATGACTTCTCCTTGCATTGCTTGTGTAATGACTCCCTATACAAAATTATAAGAGGAAGTGACATCTCCTAAAAATACCCCCCACACACATATCTTATTGTGGCCATACAATCCTAAGCCCTATGAATATTTTCAGTGCTCCTTGATTAGAAAGAGGACATCTTCAGTCAGAAATGGATGTGTCATGTGTATGGAGGTGAAAATAACAGTTGCTAGCAAGACCTTATGACACAAAATCCACCCACTGAACATGGTAACCTTAATGCTTTAACCCCTTATGACCATGTTGTCTGGGGATTGGGCTCTCTGGAGGACCAGGGCACATTTTTATTTTTTTTCACGGAAGTGTTTAGTGTTTGCCTGGTGCTGCAAACGCAGAATGCTTAATTGTTCACAAGGGTGCAGTTGGTTTGAAACAGTTCTTCTTAGAACATGAACCTCAGGAACATAAGGTAACTGTATACATTTCATCATGTCCTTAAATAAGTAATACATTTCTGACTATTCGTCTTAAATTATGGACAACGGTCCTATATTGAAAAGCTAATGTATATTTACATTAGCTTTTCAATATAGGACTGTTGTTCATAATTTAAGAATTTGTGCAGTACAGTGTATGTCAGGGACACAGCAGTTAAATTGCTGTGAAAAGCTAGAAGGAATGGGGTAGTCAGGCTTGCAGTGCCTTATTTGGCCTGCCACTCATCTCACAAAGAATGTTCTTGAAATGGAAATAAGTGAATAACGGCTATTAAGTACAGACAGGAATCATCAGCTCCGGTTGTTTTTTTGTTTTTTCTTAATAGCAGTTTATTTTATTGACTCAGCTGTAAAACCTTCCAGGAATTTTGATTAGACTCATTGTCTTGTAGTTTGCTGGTAATTAATTTTTATGTTGTGTACTGTATGGAGTGTATAGAAATGAAACAAATCTGTTAGTGGTTACTCTGGCACTTAAATGGCAAAATCTTTTTTATCTTACTGCCATAATTAAACACATTTTTGGAAGTGGAGATTACCTCCTTCCCCCAGATTGACTGACCATCACATCCCGTCACAGCTCGCAGGAATAGTCTGAGCCTGTAACCAGTGGGGGGGCATGTCACTTTTGTATCAGAATTAATTTAAATCTCAGTCATCCCTAGGCAAAATATTGTAGTTGACCATTGTTATACCCTTTTCTGCACTCTTCCCCTTCCAAGACCACACACCCAAAATATTTCATTGTTGCATGGTATAGAAAATATCCTTAGCCTATAAGAAACAAGCACAAAAATAAGATTTTAACAATGTAAATGCTAAAGACATCACTAAGTATTGTTTCACTGTGCGTTAGAGATTTATCTAGCATCCAATGGACTAAAACATTGCCAGTAAATGTATATAGATTCTTGTAAATAAAATGGCCAAACTGTTATATTAACTGATAAATAAGCCGGCCATGATAAATCAGGAGTTGGTGACTGCTGAAGGGAGGTTTGCATTGTCATGGCCATGAACACGACTCAGAATGTGGGTTGGTCAATACTGCAGAGGCGCCAATCAAAATGCATTGCCTACGTTGCTTAATGGGAAATCCAGTCCTGCATTTGAAGCCATAAAGTGGAGCTGACATCACCAAATAAAATATGGCATTGTACATGAGCATGCCCACCTACCCACTACTCAGCTGATGAAAGAATTCAACACAAATCATAAATCACCCGCAGTAGTCTCCAGTATTCAACTTGACCCTGTGTCATGTGCAAAATAGACATCTACCTCCCTGCAAGAGCTTTTGATGGCCTCTTCTAAAGGGTTGTGTTCACTTGTGTTCCATTGAGATTTCCATCCAATTTTTTATGAACTACTACATGAATATAAATAGTTCAAGAGGTCATCTGCACTGTTATATGTGAAACATTAAATCCTGATATTGTGTCTCCTTAAGACATACATAGACAGGTTCTTCTATCAAAAAAGCAATGGGTTATATCTCCAATTGTTGATGAAGAAGCGTCATACTTTTTTGTTTACCAAAGAGGCAAATGGTTCTTAGCACTTTCCCTAGTTAGACTAGTAAAATGTTCCACTAACATGAAAGAAGAATGAATCTGCATGGGGCAAAATGCATTCATGTAGAACAATTTCTATTAATAACCACACCACTTAACTGATTATGGCCAAAAAATTATAATAGCCCATGCAGTTTGCCTTTGTTCAGGAGACATCTTCAATCGGTCCTGGATGTCATGTCCATGGACATGACAGTTGGTTGGAGGAACTCAGGACACAAGCACCACCCACTGCACATGGTAATCTTAACCCTATAAGGACCAGTGGCATGTGCAATGCATTGCTTTGCAACGCTTTGTGCACTTCTCTGGTTCTTTAAGGATAAAGTACTCTACCATTTCCAGTCTTTTGAACAAAAGCACAAGGATAACATTCATTGGAACCATTAGGAGTTTTTGTCCTAGTAATGCAAGTGAGGGGTTATTGATAGGGTATGTTACTTTGCCTTTAAGTACCAGTACTGAGGTGAGATCTGTCATAAAAGGTGTGGGAGAATCATGACGTTTGTCACTTGGCTATATGCACTAAGAATTGGATATTTGTGTGCAGGCTGTGGTATATAAATAATCTGCATAATAATCATATTGTAATAAACTGCCAGCTGGGTTAGATAAATTCAGGGTTGCCAATGGTAAGTAAAATAGCTGGCAGTCAGTAAAAATAACCAAAAATTGAGAAGTTTATGTAAAATAAAATGTGGGGTCATAAAGTATAGCAGTTCATAGAAACTACCCACCAACGCAAGACCCATCTAACACCCAACACCCACCACCTCCTACCGCTCTCCTTCCTAACAATATAGGTCATTTTTTTACCCTACGATGGGAAGAGGAGCAAGAGAGGACCCTGAAAATGAAGTCTTAAAACTCTGTAAAACTGTACATTACCTTCTCAAATATGGGTGAAAGGGACACTATTATACCCCTTATTTTTGACATGTGATAGGGACCTACAGCTAAAACCCCCTCACCCGTCTTTAAGATGTTATATGACCACTCCAAACTTGTGTATGATTAACAGGGACGTGGCTGGTACCCTTGCCCATAATGTGAGGGTGAACTCCTATTACTACTGGGAGGGGACATCCACTTGCATTCTTAGAAGATGGAAGTTGCCTGGTTCTTGCTGAGTTCTCATATTTGGGAGGCCTTAGTTAAATTCATTAGGGTTAGAGATGCACTGCTTCAAGTTATGTTTCTTCTTTGGACCAGCGTTCCTTTTCTCATTATGTTGTTCCACATTCAGTAAACTGTGGGCATTATTAATGCTGACTGAGAGTATTAAATCATACTTAAAGCCTTGGGCCTTATAATCAGCTAGAATCATGAGATGGTCAAATCACCCTACTAGTAATGGTGTATTTGGACTGCTTAGTGCGCTAATGCATTAGGTAGGTCTAAGTCCCTGTTTTTTTGAGAACTAAGCAGCTCACTTGCAATGAAATTAAATTCTTGATGGCCATATGTTTTAACGTGCACTCCTAGATGCATAGCAAGAGAATAATGAAGGCTTTGCCTGGTGAGATGGCTCAGTTGGTTAAGGCACCAGGTGTAGAATCAGTTCAAACTGCAAGGTCACAGGTTCTAGTCCCAGCAGGGTCGACTCACCCTTTTATCCTTCCAAGGTAGATAAAATGAGTACCATTAAATTGGGTAATAATATTTATGCTCCCAGGACATACTTGAAAACGAGAGAGAATCTCAATGTATCATTCCTGGTAAAATACTTTGATATTATTTTTAGGGAGGCTTAGCCTTCTCAAAATAAATGTCCACAACTGCAGGTTTTTATTGATGTCAGGAAGACTTCATTTATAGAAAAATATTGTTAGACCCCCCTCACCAAGACACAAAAGTCACCTTAGAATCCCTTAAAGGTGATGCCTGAGACATAAAGCATTAGGTGTGCTTTGAGAAGTGCTATCAAAAACTCATCAGACCAAGAGAATGCATGAGATTGGTAATCCTGACACCAAGGAAAACTTTGACATACAACATGGGATTCCAGGTGTCTCTTGACAAGTGAGAGAGGATTCAATATTAGAATAGTAGACAGAGGGAGATGAAAAAATACAACAGAAATAAAGTTAAGTAAGCACTCTTTGAAAGTGTCCAGTTTATTGGTCAATGAACATTATGGAGGAGCTAGAAGGGCAAACTTAACTTTTTCAGTTGAGACTCAAACATGCAGCCCACACATTGCTGAATATAATCTAATATTGCGTCTATGAATTGGTATTAGGAAGCCGGTGAGAAAGCTCAGTTGGCCAACTCAGCCTTTCACCCCTCTGCGGTAGATAAAATGAGTACCCTGGACATACCTGAAAATGAATGAAAATCTTAGTACATCCTTCCTGGTAAAAATATTATAATTAAAAAAATGAAACAAAAATCCACTCTCTCAGCTACCTGGTTTCCTGCCAAGACCATGAATCCTTTTATAAGTAAGTGTGTTATCAGATTTTTGACTGGAAAAAAATGAAAAGAGAGTGGCATTTATTTTCCTTTTCCCCATGACTGAGAAAATGTTTCTTTTCATGTCGGTGGTCTAAGCCCACAAAATAATAACAAAATAAAGTAATATATTTTATATATTTGGAAGTGGTAACATTCTTTGAGTGAGAACAGCCTCTTCCATGCTGGTTTTGGTTAGCTATTCAGGAAAATATGAACCCAAGACAAAGGAGACTGTGTTTATGTATCTTGAGATGTACTCAAGTCACAGCCCATAGTGGAGAAAAAAGAGAGGGAAAATAATGGGCTCACCTGCAATACCAAAGGACATGCAAGAGATTGGTGGAGTGACTATCAGTGTCAAGAGATTTGGCTGTAGTGCAATGTTTGATAAACCATGTTGATGAAAATGTGCTGGCTGACAATAAATACAGAATATGCAGGATAATGTGGAGGAACTTTCAGTCTCAGATACGATGAAGAAAGTGATACACCCCAAACCCTTATTTACTTAAAGCCTCTTTTACAGCAAACACAACTGATATTTCTCATGGCTCTACTCATCTATATACATGAGAATCAGCGCTGCTTCACTTCACTAGTTTCCCTTTCTGAGCACCCATTTAATGTTAACAGACTGCTGAGGCAAGTGAGGATTACAAAGCTGGAACAGAGATGGGGATATAAATGTGTCTCTCATGGACTATACTGAGGCAGTGTAGAGTACATGTACGACTAATTGACTAATGCTGTATTAATCTTGCTTTGAGTATATCCAGAAGAAAGGTTTTGAGGTATGAAATAACTAGGTTATATGTTGTGCCAGTACCATCCTTAGCCCTGGGGGCACTTCTCCATTGGCAAAATGGGGAAGAACATTTAGGGAATGTTACATTTACATATACGCACACTCACACACAACATACTGACTTGGATACATGCAACACATTAACTTGATTACAGTCAGCAAGCTGATTTGGATACACTCAGAACAGATTGGTTTGGTTACACCCAGAGAATGCTAATTCATTCAGGTACACACCCAAACTAGTTTAGACAAACACTGAACTGACTACAGTCACTTGAATATGTGCTTACACTGGCACACACAACCAGTTTATTCAGAAACAGCTAGAACTTTATGTCTATTCAACATTTACAGAGTCACCAGTCATGATTGAAAAGCCAGTACCAATCTTGACACTTCATGTAAAGTCCTTAATGGGTCAGTCCAAACAAACAGGACTGCTGAAGAATTATTACTACCAGAACCTGCAGAGTGAGGCCAGGGAAGAATTTCACAACATTCACCACAAGCACTCAGTGCAAACAGAAGTTTGGGCAATTAAACTGATCACAGACACCATCCTGCATTTATACCTTTTGTTGATAGCTTTTAGCTCTTTTATCTGCATCCACAAGACACTCGGCTTTTGAGGGAGGGTGAAGATCAATACAATATTGCTCTATGATTAAACATAACAGCATGTTCTGAATAACAGGACTACTGCTGCTACTCCACTATTGATAACAAGTGTAGGTTACCTGAGTTCACTGTGACAAAGAGACTCATAGTAGAAATAGTAGAAATTACTAAGAAGAACTGTAGTAATTCTGTAGCAACCCAACTGCACCAGAAGACACAATAATTTACCAAAATACTCATTAACGTAAATGGGGTTTTATTGTCTTGATGTTTGGGGGTCTTTAATGCATAATGGCGCAATGTGGTGAAGTCCTCTCTAACATTCAAGTGGCTAAAATACCCATTTTAATCAATTGGAATGTATGTGTCTCCTGTAGTGCAGTTCCAGAATTACTACAGTTCTTCTTAGTCATGGCCTCACTGGTAATGAGCCTGTGGAACCTTTGTTTAGAAGTCATCTTGGAATTAGTACTTATTTTTTATGTAAATTCTTATGGAATGTTCTCTTCTATTGCTCATTCTGAGCCACAATTTTAAGATTTCAACATGCATTTGAAGTATGAATGATTCTTATAAGGTGTTAGAGCAGAACATGTTTGGATGTAGCGAACTGTTTGGAGCCCAACAGATGGAATCAGGTGAACACACATAAAATGGAATTAAAGTCTTAACCCCTTGAGCACCAGATGTGTATGCAATGCATTGCAAAGCATGGGGATGTGCAATGTTCTGCCCTGCTCTGCAATGTGTTGCACACCCCTGTGGCATGAAGGGGTTATAACCTAAAGATTCCCCTGCCCTGCTTCACAAATCATGTACAGATACTGAGAACCTTCAAAGCTGCTTGGCCGGTTCTCAGTGTATGTACATGAATTGTAATAGTATAAGGCAGGGTATTCTATGGCTTATAACCCCTTCAATGCCACAGGGGTGAGCAACTCATTGCAGAGCAGGGTGTTGCACATCCCTTTGACACACAGAGTGTTAAGGAAGGACTGTTGGTGTTCTTGGTGTTGACATCTGAGCGCAACTTCTTCCCTAACACATTGCCATCATTACTCCAACCTTATATGCCAATGAATAAAGTGTCTTTGATTCTCCTTGCATAGAAAATTCTTAGTGCTAATGGTGAAATGTGTCATATTTTCCATGGCAAAGTGATAGACACAAACTGCCAGACACACCTCTCCATGGCATCAACCCTCAGTGTATCTCCCTTCCTGGAGCTTTATCCCTGACAGCCAATAGGTAGTAGGGTTATTGGTGCCATATTCAAGAAGAAAAAAAGAGGTGCAATTCTGGGACAAACCAACTGCACCACTGGGGAGAACCAGTGATCATTCCTGAGAACCTTCATATCTATGGACCCAAGAGAAATACATAGGGCTGAGGACTGGAGTGTCCAAATGACACTATTTGCATCATAGTGTAGGCAGGGCTTAACCAGTGTTACAGGATTGAGAGGTCAGGTTTGTATTTAAATGTACTGGGAAGTACTAGGGACCAGTGGCAACTCTAGGAATTATATTTAGGGGGGTACACATGGAGCCACAGGACAAAATGGAGGTGCACATTTAATGAGTAATGTTGACATCCTACATCGAAAATAATGACATTTACACCGGTGGGTTTGTGTGTACACACATTAGATCAATGGAAAACATTAGTAGACTGGTAATTGTTAAAGCTCTAGCACGATGCATCTCATCACTGGTCCATTTGAATCCCTTTCGTAATCAGCTTCAGATACGTCACTTTGCATGTACATATCTAATGGATGCAAATAAATTTCTTGAAATATTTTTAGTAATATAGTAATATATACCTGAACTGGCAATGACATGATAGAGCCATAGGTTACAACTAGTGATGAGCGAGCGTGCTCGGCCGATGCTCGGATCGGCTCGAGCATCGCTCTGCTCGGCACATGGCGGTACTCGTCGAGTACCGCCATGTGCTCGCCCGCCATGTTCGGGTGGCAGGGATCTGTGCCGGAAGAGGCACAGATCCGAAGACGCTCCGCTGGACCACCAGGGACTGGAGGTACGGGGGCATTGCGGAGATGAAGGGGGCATTGCGGAGATGAAGGGGGACATTGTGGAAGAGGGGCATAGACTCTATGCCCCTCTTCCACAATGTCCCCCTTCATCTCCGCTATGCCCGTCTTCCACAATGTCCCCCTTCATCTCCTCTATGCCCCTCTTCCACAATGTGCCCCTTCATCTCCGCTATGCCCCTCTTCCACAATGTCCCCCTTCATCTCCTCTATGCCATAGAGGAGATGAAGGGGGACATTGTGGAAGAGGGGCATAGCGGAGATGAAGGGGCACATTGTGGAAGAGGGGCATAGCGGAGATGAAGGGGCACATTGTGGAAGAGGGGCATAGCGGAGATGAAGGGGGACATTGCGGAGATGAAGGGGGCATTCGGAGATGAAGGGGGCATAGCGGAGATGAAGGGGGCATTGACCAGGCACCCTCCCCTCATCAGAGCAGGGGGTGCCTGGTGTCGCCCCATTGAAGTCAATGGGGCTCGGGTGCTCGGCCGAGCACTCGAGCCTCAGGGGGTGCTCGGTCAGAGCACCCGAGCACCCGAGCATCGGGGTGCTCGCTCAACACTAGTTACAACCTAGAAGCTGTGCTACGTTTGTGAGAGGTAAATGCTTTATTAATTTATCATTAGAGTTTTAGAAAATATATAAATAAACTAATCCAGCTTACTTGTATGAAAACCTATTTCCTGATGGTGTTACTCTAAAGATACCATGAGGGAATCTTAAACAGAATAAATAAGATGTGTATCTTACAACGATAAAGCTATTTCAAAAGACAAATTTGAAAAATATTGTACCAGTGGAAGTGCTTACAATTCATCTGTGGTTCATTAAGGTCAATATAGAGAATTAAAAATAGTACTACAGCGTTATATGGCACCACCAGAGGAGTACAGTTATATGCTAACGCAGCAATATATTTATATGTCACCAGCACATCAATACAGTTATATGCAAACACAGCAATACAGGTATATGTCACCAGCACATCAATACAGAGTTATGCCACCGGCAGAGCACTACAGTTATATGCCACCACCAGACCAATACAGTTATATGTCATCACCAGACCAATACAGAGTTATATGTCACAACCAGAGCAATACATGCATGCCACAAGCGCAGCAATACAGAGTTATGTGCCACCACCAGGGCAATACACCATCATATGCCTCCGGCAGAGCAATGCATCATGATATGCCACCACAGTGCCTCACTGCCTCCCACAAAAGCATTGTAATTTACAAAATATGCCAAAGTTGGACATTTTATACACATATTGGTACATTTGGCAACAACAGTGGGTCACATTGTGTGACTGATTTGCCATGCAATTGTATGTGTGCCCATTTGGTGCCCAGATTTATGCACTGTGGTGTGGATGATGATATTTAGAATAATTTTGCCCAAATTATTCTAAATATTAATATCCATACCATATTGTAGTAACCCTTTGAGTGTCAGAGTGGTATGGAATGCATTGCTTTGCAGTGCATTCTGTACCACTCTGGCACTCACAGGGTTAATATGGAATGGGGACCAAATAAGCACACAACGTGCAAATATAGTAGCACATTTTTAACCTCTTAAACACATTGTAATACATTGGAGACCACTCCGGTATTAAAAGGGTTATAAACTGCACTTAATTCAGTGGGGATTAGGTGAATGTTTGTCAGATTCCTCCAGAAATATACCTCTGTATGTGGTCTAATATGGCCCCTTGTCTCTTGCCAAATGACAGTATATCTGAAAAAGCCAATCTGTCACTGATGTAGTCATCACTTCTGAATCATTTGCTCAAAGACAATTTAACTGAGAAGAAGCTGGAAACTCCCCTGATTGAGTCTTTGTAACCGTTTAACACTCAACGGATATACATTGCTATACTACACAATGCATGACGATCTGTTTTTATTGTATGGTTTAAACATGAGGGAAGAGTTCATTAGTGGTAATGCTAATGAGTCACTGTTGGTTTTCAGTACTGTACTCAAAAATAAACTAAAATTTAACTAACATTTAAAATGAAAAATTTAATCCCATGGATGATAAAGGTGTCTCCTATACATGCACAGCCATTCATAGCCGGTGAGAATGATGGGAGTTGTAGTTCTACAAAAGATCTAAAAAGGTTGCAGCGTGCCTACCCTTGGTATAGACATATAGTAGACAAAACAATAGGGTTACCATGTTTAAACTTACACAATAGTGGACACTGTGGCATATCAACTGGATTTAACCCTTTGAATTCTGATTTGATCAATGCATTACAAAGCAATTTCTATACGTAAGGTGCTACTATATGACACTGGAAGCTTCTGCATGTTTATTCCTGTATGGATATTACAGAACTCTTAGCATGGACTGCCCATGACTGCATTATTAGCTTACCTGGGTGGGGAGTCCCGTGGTGTAGCTGGGGGTAGAAAAATGACACTATTTACATAAAAAGGGGAGGGGCTTTATTGTGAGTGGAGCAGGGCTTACATGAACAAAGCAGAAGGAATACGTTGGGGAAGGAGGAGAACTGGACAGGGAGTGGGAGGAACAGCTTGGGAAGGAGAATAAGTAGGCAAAGTTTGATTAAAAACTCCTCACATTCAGAGAATCAGCCTCTGCCCTGGAGATACCAGTAATTAACCCCTTAAGGACCGGGAAAATCTGATGTCGTTTTCCCTTAAGGACCGGAGCAATTTTGACTTTTTTGACTATGTCTTTTTTTCAACCATATTTTCTCTTTAATTCCTTTTGTGCACCCACACAAATTATATACTGTTTTTTTAAGCACAAGTAGGGCATTCTTTTGATACCACAATTATATGAATACCTCATTGTTTAATTTGATTAAAATAGAAAAAAAGAGGAAAAAATTTAAAAAAAAACAACATTTTGCTTACATTTTTCTGTCAGGATTTGCATACTATTAGTTAATGACAAAAAAATACCCCTAAATATATTCATTTGCTTATCCTGAATATAAGAATACCCCATATGCCTAGTATTTCAATCACTTCCTCACATTTACAAGGTAAATATTACAAGATGGATGCCATTATTTCCAACTTGTAATTTCTCAACAATTGACATGTGAGCATCACAGCTTAGTTGATGGTGCCAGTACCAAAAATGTCCCACAAAGGTATATCTTTCTGAAAACTAGACAACATAAGGTAAATAATCAGGAGAATTTTGAAGTTTTTTATGCAGCTATTTTTCCAGAAAAAAATTTCAAAATTGTAGAAAAATTTTGTTTTTTTGCAGCTTTCACACTTACATTTCAATATTACTGTTGATTTCAAGCACGAGATAGTTGAAAATTTAAAAATATCCATTGTATAGTGTTCAGCTCCTTCTTCTGAGTACAGCAATACCCCATATTCATAGGTTTCTCAAGATTTGGGGGAGCTACGGGGCCCAAATTGGAACATGCACGTTTCCAGTTTCACACTTTGAATTTTCACAGCTTGCATCACTGGTGCCATGTCTCATTTGGGGCTGTGTAACAGTGCTCCACTCTAAGATTTCCCCCCAAAAGTGTATATTTTTGGAAAGTAGACACCCCAGGCTCTCATTTTCTGTAAGTTTTCACATTTTTTACGCAGCCATTTTACCACCAATCGCTCGTAAATCTTGATGTAAGTTAAAAAAACAGCGTTTTTCACACTTGCACTTCAATGTTGATGTGAATTTCAAGCACATGATAGGTGAAGATTTTTAAAAATGCATTGTTTAGGGTTCAGCTCCTTCTTCTGAGTACGGCAATACCCCATATGCATAGGTTATTCAAGGTTTGGGAGAGCTACGGGGCCCAAATTGGAACATGCGCGTTTCCGGTTTCATACTTTGAATTTTCACAGCTTGCATCACTGGTGCCATGTCTCATTTGGGGTTGTATAACAGTGCTCCACTCTAAGATTTCCCCCCAAAAGTGTATATGTTTGGAAAGTAGACACCCCAGGCTTTCATTTTAAGTAAGTTTTCATATTTTTTACGCAGCCATTTTACCACCAATCCTTCGTAAATCTTGATGTAAGTAAAAAATTCAGCGTTTTTCACACTTAGGTTTCAATGTTGGTGTGAATTTCAATCACAGGATAGGTGAAGTTTTTTAAAAATGCATTGTTTAGTGTTCATCTCCTTCTTCTGAGTACGGCAATACCCCATATGCATAGGTTGCTCAAGATTTCTGGGAGCTACGGGGCCCAAATTGTAACATGCACGTTTCCAGTTTCACACTTTGAATTTTCACAGCTTGCATCACTGGTGCCATGTCTCATTTGGGGCTCTGTAACAGTGCTCCACTCTAAGATTTCCCCCCAAAAGTGTATATTTTTGGATAGTAGACACCCCAGGCTTTCATTTTATGTAAGTTTTCAAATTTTTTACGCAGCCATTTTACCACCAATCGCTCGTAAATCTTGATGTAAGTTAAAAAAACAGCGTTTTTCTCACTTGCACTTCAATGTTGATGTGAATTTCAAGCACATGATAGGTGAAAATTTTTAAAAATGCATTGTTTAGTGTTCAGCTCTTTCTTCTGAGTACGGCAATACCCCATATGCATAGGTTATTCAAGGTTTGGGAGAGCTACGGGGCCCAAATTGGAACATGCGCGTTTCCGGTTTCACACTTTGAATTTTCACAGCTTGCATCACTGGTGCCATGTCTCATTTGGGGCTGTGTAACAGTGCACCACTCTAAGATTTCCCCCCAAAAGTGTATATGTTTGGAAAGTAGACACCCCAGGCTTTCATTTTATGTAAGTTTTCACATTTTTTACGCAGCCATTTTACCACCAATCCTTCGTAAATATTGATGTAAGTAAAAAATTCAGCGTTTTTCACACTTAGGTTTCAATGTTGGTGTGAATTTCAAGCACAGGATAGGTGAAGATTTTTAAAAATGCATTGTTTAGTGTTCATGTCCTTCTTCTGAGTACGGCAATACCCCATATTCATAGGTTGCTCAAGATTTCTGGGAGCTACGGGGCCCAAATTGGAACATGCACGTTTCCAGTTTCACACTTTGAATTTTCACAGCTTGCATCACTGGTGCCATGTCTCATTTGGGGCTGTGTAACAGTGCTCCACTCTAAGATTTCCCCCCAAAAGTGTATATTTTTGGATAGTAGACACCCCAGGCTTTCATTTTATGTAAGTTTTCAAATTTTTTACGCAGCCATTTTACCACCAATCGCTCGTAAATCTTGATGTAAGTTAAAAAAACAGCGTTTTTCTCACTTGCACTTCAATGTTGATGTGAATTTCAAGCACATGATAGGTGAAAATTTTTAAAAATGCATTGTTTAGTGTTCAGCTCCTTCTTCTGAGTACGGCAATACCCCATATGCATAGGTTATTCAAGGTTTGGGAGAGCTACGGGGCCCAAATTGGAACATGCGCGTTTCCGGTTTCACACTTTGAATTTTCACAGCTTGCATCACTGGTGCCATGTCTCATTTGGGGCTGTGTAACAGTGCACCACTCTAAGATTTCCCCCCAAAAGTGTATATGTTTGGAAAGTAGACACCCCAGGCTTTCATTTTATGTAAGTTTTCACATTTTTTACGCAGCCATTTTACCACCAATCCTTCGTAAATATTGATGTAAGTAAAAAATTCAGCGTTTTTCACACTTAGGTTTCAATGTTGGTGTGAATTTCAAGCACAGGATAGGTGAAGATTTTTAAAAATGCATTGTTTAGTGTTCATGTCCTTCTTCTGAGTACGGCAATACCCCATATTCATAGGTTGCTCAAGATTTCTGGGAGCTACGGGGCCCAAATTGGAACATGAGCGTTTCCGGTTTCACACTTTGAATTTTCACAGCTTGCATCACTGGTGCCATGTCTCATTTGGGGCTGTGTAACAGTGCTCCACTCTAAGATTTCCCCCCAAAAGTATATATTTTTGGAAAGAAGACACCCCAGGCTTTCATTTTATGTATATTTTCAATTTTTTTACGCAGCCATTTTACCACCAATCGCTCGTAAATCTTGACGTAAGTTAAAAAAACAGCGTTTTTCACACTTGCACTTCAATGTTGATGTGAATTTCAAGCACATGATAGGTGAAGATTTTTAAAAATGCATTGTTTAGTGTTCAGCTCCTTCTTCTGAGTACGGCAATACCCCATATGCATAGGTTTCTCAAGGTTTGGGAGAGCTACAGGGCCCAAATTGGAACATGAGCGTTTCCAGTTTCACACTTTGAATTTTCACAGCTTGCATCACTGGTGCCATGTCTCATTTAGGGCTGTGTAACAGTGCTCCACTCTAAGATTTCCCCCACAAAAGTGTATATTTTTGGAAAGTAGACACCCCAGGCTTTCATTTTATGTAAGTTTTCAAATTTTTTACGCAGCCATTTTACCACGAATCCTTCGTAAATCTTGATGTAAGTAAAAAATTCTGCATTTTTCACACTTAGGTTTCAATGTTGGTGTGAATTTCAAGCACATGATAGGTGAAGATTTTTAAAAATGCATTGTTTAGTGTTCAGCTCCTTCTTCTGAGTACGGAAATACCCCATATGTATAGGTTTCTCAAGGTTTAGGGGAGATACGGGACCCAAATTGGAAAAAACATTGAATTTTCATATCTTTCTTATCTGGTGCCATTTCTCATTTGGGGCTATGTTCCAGTGCTCCAATTTACGATTTTCCCCCAAAAGTGTATATTTTTGGAAAGTAGACACCCCAGGCTTTCACTGTATGTATGTTTTCAAATATTTTACGCAGCCATTTTACCACCAATCCCTCGTAAATCCTGACGCAAGTTAAAAAAAATAGCGTTTTTCACACTTTGACTTCGATGTTGATGTGAATTTCAAGCACATGATAGGTGAAGATTTTTAAAACTGCATTGTTTAGTGTTCAGCTTCTTCTTCTGAGTATGGCAATACCCCATATGTATAGGTTTCTCAAGGTTTAGGGGAGATACGGGACCCAAATTGGAACAAATATTGAATTTTCATATCTTTCTTATCTGGTGTCATTTCTCATTTGGGGCTATATTCCAGTGCTCCACTTTAACCCCTTGAGTGCCAGAGGGGTACGGAATGCATTGTTTTGCAATGCATTCCGTACCCCTCTGGCACTCAAGGGGTTAAGATTTCCCCCCAAAAGTGTATATTTTTGAAAAGTAGACACCCCCAGCTTTCATTTTAGGTGTGTTTTCAATTTTTTTACACAGCCATTTTACCACCACTCTCTTGTAAATGTGACGTGAGTAAAAAAATCAGCGTTTTTCACACTTAGACTTCAATGTTGATATGAATTTCAATTGCAGAATAGGCGAAGATTTTTAAAACTGCATTGTTTAGCATTCGCCTTCTTCTTCTGAGTACGGCAATACCCCATATGCATAGGTTTCTCAAGGTTTGGGGGAGATACGGGACCCAAATTGGAACATGTGCATTTCCAGGTTCACACTTTGAATTTTCACAGCTTGTGTTACTGGTGCCATGTCTCATTTGTCCTGTGTAACAGTGCTCCACTCTAAGATTTCCCCCCCAAAGTGTATATTTTTGGAAAGTAGATACCCCAAGCTTTCGTTTCAGGTGTGATTTCAAATTTTGTACACAGCCATTTTACCACTAATCCTGTGAAAACTTGACGTAAGTAAAAAAAAAAAAATCAGCGTTTTTCACACTTAGACTTCAATGTTGATGTGAATTTAAATTACAGAATAGGTGAAGATTTTATAAACTGAATTGATTACTGTTCGGCTCCTTCTTCTGAGTACAGCAATGCCCCATATGCAACGGTTTGTCAGGGTTTGGGGGAGATACTGGGCCCAGTTAGAACATGTGAGTTTCCTTTTACAGACATGCCATTTTTACAGCTGGTGCCTTGTCTCATTTCGGACTGTTTGGCAATATTGCAATGCATTTTACCCCCAAAAGTATATGTTGTACAAGAGTAGACAACCCTGGCTTTCATTCTATTTGCATTCTTTCAATTTTTTCGCTGCCACTGTATCAGCAATCCCTCCCAAAACCTGCAGTAAGGCAGAGAAACACCATTTTTTCACACTTATATTTTAGTGTTGCTCTGGATTTCAATCAGATGATATTTGCAGATTTTTTTAAGTGCTTTACTTTAGTGGTGAGTTATCGTCTAAGTACGTCAATGCCCCATATGCATAGGTTTGTCAGGGTTTGGAGGAACTACTGGACCCAGTAGGGAACATGTGTGTTTCCATTATCAGAGATGGAAGTGCTTTGCTTCCCATTATATTTTGATAGTGTTAGATCTAAGGAGGGATGTGTTTTGAAAAATAAAAAAACAGGATATTTCAGGGGGGAAAAAGTGGCCAAATAATAAAATAAGCTTCACAGCACTACTGCATTGTGCCTTCATGGTATTGCTTGAAGCAGTCACCCATGCAGAGGCCAGGTTTAGAAGGGCAGTCAGGACAGTAAGTGGAGGTTTCTCTCCGTACTCCCTTGCTGTAGCAAACCCTGCAGCGCTTTTGTGGATTTTTCTTTTGGGGGGTTGGGGGGATTTTATAAATAAAATGTACTACTCCAGGTTTTGGGGGAATTATTTCTGTTGCCCCTTGAAGCAAAAATTGGGAGATAAGATGGAGCTGATACTGCAGAAAAGTAAGTTTTAGGGTGGGGTTTGCCAATTTAAAAATCAAAAATGAATTGTAAGCTGCAGTCTGCATCATGTAAATGGCAACCTTTTTGTACCATGCCCTACACTTTCGCATGGTGAGGTACGGCTGCATGAGTTGATCACACAGATCAACTCCCCCCATGTTCTTGTTGTAGTCTTTGATGCAGACTGGCTTTCTTAGTACCCCCCTCCTGCCACGAACAGACACTGCCACAGTTTTGTCCTCATGCATGGTGGACAGCATGTACACATCTTTTCTGTCCTTGAATTTAACTGACAGCAGCTCTTGTTGGCATAAAGCTGAGGACATCCCGGTTTTAAGTTTTTTTTCTATCAGTTCTTTGGGCATCTCCCTGCAATTGCGCCTGACAGTGCCACAGGCCACGGTGTCAAAATAAAAAAGTGACTTAAATAAAAGGGGGCTGGTGTAATAATTGTCAACATATAAATGATATCCTTTATTTAACAAGGGGTAAATCAGATCCCAAACTATCTTCCCATTTATTCCCAGAAATTCAGGGCACCCAGGAGGATCAAGTTGGCTGTCCTTGCCCTCATAAATTCTAAAAGCCTGGGTGTAGCCTGTGGCACTTTCACACAATTTATAAAATTTTACACCAAATTTGGAACGCTTTGAGGGGATGTACTGTTTGAACCCTAACCTGCCTTTGTATTTCATTAGGGATTCATCTACACCAATTTCTTTTTGGGGAATATACACTTGGGCAAATGTTTTCTGTAAATGGGTTATTAGGGGCCGAATTTTGAACAGTCTGTCATACTGGGGGTGTTCTTTTGGGAGGCACAGGGTATTATCACTATAGTGCATAAATCGCAAAATCATTTCGTATCTAGTCCTGGTCATTGTTTTGGCGAATATAGGGGTATCATATATGGGGTTTTTACTCCAGTATGATCTAATACTTGGTTTTTTAACTATTCCCATTGTCATTGTAAGGGCCCAGAATTTCTTAAATTCTAAAATGTCGGTGGGATGCCATATTTCTTGCTTGGAAATGAATGCTGATGGGTTGGCGGCAGTATATTGGTCTGCGTATAAATTTGTTTGCGACACAATTTCCCCCAAAATTTCTTCCCCCAAAAATAAATCAAAAAACTGAACATGGGTAAATCCTGCCACATCCACTTGAATTCCTGGGTTGCCTGTGAATTCAGGAATTTGTGGGCATAAATTGGCTGGTGATACCCATTCATCAGCAGGAGTGGCAGTACTTGTGGCAGGTCTTCGGGCAGTACTTGTGGCAGGTCTTGTGGCAGGTCTTGGGGCAGCTCTTGGGGCATTACTTAGGGCAGCTCTTGGGGCTTTTCTTAGGGTAGCTCTAGGTGCAGTTGCTGGGGCAGCTCTTGGTGCAGTTGTTGGGGCAGCTGTTGGGGCAGCTGTTGGGGCAGTTGTTGGGGCAGCTCTTGGGGCAGTGCGTCTTTTTTTCACAGAAGGCCCTGCGTCATCACTGCTAGAGCTCTCACTCTCAGAAAACTGAGTGACGTCAAAGTCTGATGCTGTGTCTGTGGCTTCAGAGTCAGACGCCAAATAAGAATACGCCTCTTCTAATGAATACCTCCTCTGCATCTTATACAACTACTCTAAACTAACTTCTATAACTAACTATACCTAAACTTAAATCTATTCCTAAGCCTTACCCTAACACGCGTAGTCCCTGAACCTACCCAACCCAACTACCTATCTAAACTAGCTTATAATATAGAATAAAGTTTTTTTTTTAATTTTTTTTTCCCTACACTACTCCTAAACTTAAATCTATCCCTAAGCCTTACCCTAACACACGTAGTCCCTGAACCTACCCAACCCAACTACCTATCTAAACTAACTTATAATATAGAACAATTTTTTAAATAAAATAAACTTTTTTTTTGAATTTTTTTTATTTTTTTCCCTACGCTACCCCTAAATCTAAATCTAAACCTTACCCTAACCCACGTATACCCTGAACCTACCTAACCCAAGTGCACTATCTATCTAAACTATATATATTTTTTTTTTGTTTTTTTTTTTTTTTTTTTTCCCTAAACCTAAATCTAACCCTAAACCTTTCCCTAACACACGCCTACACTAAACCTACCCACCTACCCACCTACCTACCTAAACTATAGCTCTAAATCAATTTTTATTAAAAAAAAAATAAAAAAAAATTCAAAAAAAATTCAAAAAAATTACAAAAAATACAAGGGGGATGGGGGGTGTCCCACAGATCAGCAAACGCTGATCTGCAGCAAATTAATCACTCCAAGAGTGATCAGATGGGGGGGAATGTATTGATCACTGCAAACCAGTGATCAAAGGGTTAAAATATTTTTTTTTAACACTGTTTTTTATTCAGGAACGATCTACAACGCTGCAGCACGATCTCTCTCTGTCTCTCTCCACCTCAGCAGTGTGCAAGATGGAGGGAGGCAGAGATATATGACAGGGACAGTATTTACAAATACTGTCCCTGTCATTCAGCATTTGCAACATGGGATTCGCTCATCAAGCGAATCGCATGTTGCAACAAAGTTTCCATTGGTTGTTACTAAGTGTCCCGGTACCGGGACACTTAGTAACAAGCAGCCCGCGCTCTCATGGGTCCTTAACGGGTTTGCAACCCATGACGGTCCTGCACCGTCATGGGTCCTTAAGGTGTTAACAGCAAAAAATGGAGTCTCAGGGGCAAATAAAGAGAGTTCCCAGCTATGATTGTTAGTAGTGAGTGACTTACTTACCAGTACTGGTTCACTAGAGACATTGGGAACAGAAGAATGCAGCATTAGCACCAACTTCACGTAGTCAGCTCTCTGATCTGAAGTTCTCACTGTGTGAGTGTCTGTCAGGAGGGCAAACACTTAACCCTTTGAGTACCAGAGAGGTATCCAACACAATGAGTTGGATACCTCTCTGGCACACAAAAGGTTAAGCACTTAACAAGATGGGATCCTGGACAACTGGAAAACCCCTCCCATTTTGTTTCCATGTAGGGAACCCCCAAAGTGAGCACTGCTGTGTGTCCCACAGTATAAGATATCTGTGTGATTCTTCTTACAGAGCTCATTAATAGTCCTGTCTGAATTACAATGTCCTTGGGTGGATTACCTTGAAACATGTAAAGTGAGAAGAGTGTTTCTGTTTATGACAGATGGGAACACAAGAAATGAATTGTCTGGGAAGGTTTGGGTTTCTGCAGTCTGCTATCATATTCAGTGAATTTCTGTTGGATTTGAGAATTTTTTAGCATACAGTGTATTAATTCTAACAATGACATCTTTTTCTTTGCATTAACTCTTTGACCATTTGAGTGCCAGAGGGGTATGCAACACATTTCAGAGTAATGCGTTGCGTACCCCCTCTGGCACTCAAAGGGTTAATACTATTGTTTCATCCACTGAATCTGTTCTAAGGCACAAGGCTGGGCAATGTGAGGCCTACCAGCTGCTGCCAGACTGCAACTCCCATCATTCCTGGACAGCCATTTAGGGTGACCAGGTGTTCCTGATTTTAAATGTGTGCCCCATGTCCCTGGAGGGACAATACAATGACTCCAGAACACAGAGTTCTAAACACTGGAAGGAAACTGCCCATTGCCTACTGTGACAGGATGTAATGTCTCTGCTGGGCTACAAGAAAATGTCTTCCAGACAGAGCTCTAAACACTAGAAACAAACATGTGCCTTAATAATGACATAATACAGGAGCTGCACTGCAGTATTATTGCACTGTAATGCTAGTCTAAGGCTTTGGGCATGCTATACATTTTCTTGTAGCCCATCACAGACATTCCTGTCACAGCAGACAATGGGCATTTATCCCTGTAGTGTTTAGCACTCTGTGGTGTTCCAGACAAAGAGTGGGTTGCACCCTGATCTCCAGTGATGTATAATGACCCCTTCTGCATACCCACCCTAGAGCTGAAGACAGGTATGCCGCTGTTCTCATATCCACAGTGTACCTGAATGGCAGAATGGAAATGTAGTCACACTACAGTCATTGCAATTTGCCTTAAAATCCATCAATTTTCTGAGTTTGCTATAGGGGCTTTCAATGGTCTGCTCACATTGAAGCATTGGTTCTGTAACTGGGGGATGGGGCTATACTGGGAGGAGGAGCATGAGGCTTTGTTTCAGCAGCAGTAGTCCCCATTGCTATACAACATAATAGTAACCCTATTGTTGAAAACATTTCACAGGCCTAGATTATATTCTACACAAACTGATATTTGTCCAGCAAAAGAGCCACAGCAGGCTAGATTTTTAACAATTTTGCAACTAGTCATTCCATTCCATTCATTCTGTTTATTGTTTTTCGCAATTCAGGATAGATAGTAAACCCTGCAAAAAAAGCCATTTGAGCCCTCACATTGTGGCTGAATGCCCTAGCTTGTGCTCCCTTTTGTAGCCAGGTAGACCTTCCATAGTCAGGGCTACCAAGTCAGAGAGAGATGCCCTCTCGGGTACAAAAGACCACGATGCTAAGTACCCCAGACACCTTCCCTACACTAACCCTAATCCCCATTAACCCCTTTGATGCCATACCGCTTGCAACAAATTGCTATACAATGTGTTAGACACTTACCAGCAACCGAGTAGTTAACAGAGAAAAATCAAAACAGGAAAAAACACTAACTACCCTGTCAGCCACATTGAGTTGGCTGGGAATACATTTCAATCAACGTGCTCCAGTAGCACCAACAACTGAGGGGGTTAAAGTGGAGCTCTTACTTCCCATAAAGTTATCACTATCTAAATATCTGTCTCCAATAAAGCTTTATTTTTATTTATTTTTTTTTATCTGCAGTTTCACTGAAATATTAGCATTTAAAGATTTACCCAGTGATTCACTGGTGGGATCTCCACTGTACAGTTCAGTACGGAAAGACTGTGGCGATCCCATCAATGACTTAATCGGGTAAATTGTTCAATGCTTATATCTCTGTGAAATTACAGATTTAAAATAAAAAAAAATAGATTTATTGGAGACAGATATTATTGATAACTTTATTGGAGGTTGGAATTACACTTTATATATCTTAAAACTAGTATTTGTTTTATTTAAGGTCTTAAACAAACTGTTTCTGAGAGGGACAGCTCAAGGTGGAGAGTATCAAAAAAATAATATGGGGCTGCAAAATCCCATATTATGTTTTTACATTAAAAGGAGGGAACTCCCCCCCCCAAAAAAAAAATTATCCAAATTAAAAAAAAAATATGGAGTACATTCATGCTATATTATTTAAATTAATTTCAAAATTAAATAAATTAATGTTTAGTTATATATACACCCCATATTAATTCTGAAAAAAAAAACATATCCAGAGGCCCCATATTGATTTGTTTATGCCCAAGGAAGGGGTACCAGTAACCCTTCCTCTATTCTCCCCCGGCGAGATTTAAAAATCAAGATTAATATGTGGTTTTGAGATCCCATTATTAAGAAAAAAACATGCCCAATGAATAGGCCAGTATATATCTGCAAATCCTTGTTTAAATATTTTCCCACACTCTGATTGGCTGGAAAGCAGGGTTTTATAGGGTATCATACATGCCCTTAATTAGCTTCTGTTAAATTGTGGAATTCCTTGCCCAAGTATGTGGTAATGGCAGATACAATAGATACATTTAAGTGAAGATTAGATACATCTCTTTCAGGTTGGGACATACAGGGTTATACTGTATATTATTAGGCAAAACAGAAAGTTCTGACTAACTTATTTGGCAGCAGGATGGAGATCTGGGGAGACAGTTTTATGTCTCCATTTTTTACAAGGGTAATTTTTACCTTAATTTATTTATGCTACCGATTAACTGCTTCATTGTCAGTGGGGCTAATTCTAGCAGCTCCAAAAAGAATCAGTTCATTTTATGACTGGATGAGGAGGATGAGGGTTGTAGGGGATTGTTTTATTTTAAACAGATGGATTAACGCCTATTTTGCCAAAATCAGCATGATCACTGTGATTCAGCAACAGAGGGTTTAAATGCAGGTGCTGGGGATGTGAGGAAGGTGTAGAAGGATAGGAGGGATCAGGCATGGAATTGCCCCCTGGTTTCCCTTTCCTGATCCAGCCCAAGCGAAACAGCCAGTGGGCTCTCTAAGCCTTGTTTTGGGATCATGTTGGATTATTTTTCAAACTAGCTAATATGGCAATAAGATTCTAGCCTGTGGTCAAAATGTGATTGCTGATTTGACCATAAGAAAATATGTGCTAATTTTGTTGACATAATCTAGTCTAGGCTACAGTTTGGGAAAGACTAGCGCAAAGAACAGTTGTGAATTGTGTAGTCTGCCATGGTTGTAATTGGTAGAGTAAAAGTGATACCTTTATTGGCTAACTAAGTGGCTTTAGGATGCAAGCTTTCAAGACTGCATAGGTCTCTTCTTTAGGAATATGTTACTTTCATACCTCCCAAGTGTCCCTCTTTAGGAGGGACAGTCCCTCTTTTAGACCTAAATCCCTCTGTCCCTCTTTCTCACCCTGATGTCCCTCTTTTTAGGAGATCAGACTGTGTGGTGTGTATATAAGTGTATCACATTGCTCTACAGCAATAAAACACACACTAATGTTTGTTTAAACATCAGTATATGTGTGTATAAATTAGTGTGGTAAATAAAATACTTTTGGTCATGTTATAAGTTATTTATTAGGTTACACAAGGAGCTGTCAACAGGCCATGAAATAGCTTAAAAATTCTCTGTAATGCCCCGCCCACCAACCACACCCCCAGCCACACCGCCTAAAACACAAGTGTCCCTCTTTGGCAATTTGAAATGTTGGGAGGTATGTACTTTGACTGCTTAAGACACAAACTCATACAAACACACCCAACAGCCCACATCCCACCCAAGAAATAATAACAGACAACCAGCTTGGGAAGGAAAGGGCCACAGCATTTATTAAAACATAATTAACAAAACAGTAAAATTATGCCTGCATCTCAACCTCTGCTGAATGGCACAATGAAAACCCTCCACATACCCAAGAGTATCTGCCCCCACCCACACCTTTAGCCTATGAGTGGGAGACTAACTATCCAATTGGCTAGGGCACCTGACACCTCAAATAATTCCCTGGTAAGGACCCATCCCTACATTAACTCTCATTGCTAAGACTGAAAAACCCTCACATGGAGAGGGGGAAGGGACAAAAGAAAATCTTCTGTGTGGCTGCCTCAACGCCTATTAAAAGTGCATAGGCAGCTGCTCAGGCAATATTTATAAACAAAGAGGCCACCCTGTATCAAGGGCGGACCCACCAAAGGTCATATATTGTCAAAAGATGATTCCGTGTCCTGCAGTCATGCCCTCCCTCTCCTATGCGTCCAGGGAGGGGCTTCTTTATTGGTAAACTAAGTGGCTCTAGAATGCAAGCTGTGAAAACAGCATAGGTCTTGTCTTCAGGCACATTTAATATTCCTGAGGAAGAGACCTAAGTTGTCCTGAAAGCTTACATACTAGAGCCACTTAGTTAGCCAATAACTGTATCACTTGTACTCTACCAGTCTCCTGCTATTTCTTCGGCTAACATGGTACCAACTTTTACCTAAGGTTGTAATTGTGAAACACTTAACATTCAGAGAGCAGCCTATAGCTGGTTTGCAGAAATGTCTGCAGCAAAGGAGAATATATATAATGATCTGTTCTCTACAAATATGTTACAGAATAAATTACATGCAAATGAATAACAATAAACCTGAGCAAAGTTTACATTTGTTTCAATAAACAGGTGGGGGCATCAGAATCTGTGAAAAGCAAAAGGGTGGGGGAGTCATGACAGACAGTTTGGGAACCATAGCTTTACAATGCTTTGCGCACCTTTCTGGAAAGTAAATGGTTAAACTTTTGTTGATGGCGGAGTGTGTGTGTGTTAGAATGCAATAAAATAAAGGCAGTCATTTGTTGGACTTTCAGTTGTTGGGAACTACAACTCCCATCACCCCAGCCAGCAATTCTGCTGGCTGGGGTTGATGGGAATTATAGATTCTAGCAGCTGGAGGTCCAACAATTGACTGTCCCTGCACTAAACTATTCATACACACGCTTACATACCCAAAAGTGCATTAACCCTTTGAGTGCCAGAGTGGTATGCAATGCATTGCACTCAAAGGGTTAAAAAAGAAAAAAAGAACAGGGTGCAGGACTATCTATGAGTGGATCTGTTACTATTAAATTAGTTAAGTAACCCCTGCTTCAGTTATCATTCACAAGATAGCCGACAAATATTCTGCATTTAGGAATATACTGCTTGTCAAATCTGATATAATTTCGTTGTTCCAACCTTGGTATCAGCAAAATGACCTAAAGTGCTTTCACAGGATTTATATGTATGATAAACCCAGAAAATGAACTGCACGGGCAGGTTCATGCATTCCTCTCATTAACCCTGAATGCCAGAGGTGTGTACAAAGCATTGCTCTGTGTTACACACCCCTCTGGCACTCAAGGGGTGAAATGAATATGTTTATTCTTTAATAATGTACCTTACCAATGTGCCGCTGTTGGCTGGGTAGAAAAAGAGCTTTAATGGCATATTGTGATTAGTTTAGGACAGGAATATTATAAAGCAGGTGAACATGCATCTGATTGAGCTGTTTCTTCAGCCTGAGTGCAACAGCATTGTAATAAAAACAGCACCACAAGACGTCGTTTGGAAAAGAGTCGGCCAGGCATCACAAACTGCCAATGACAGTCACGTATTGCAGTGCTACTTGAATCTCAGGCCAGGATACAAAAAAAAAAAAAGAAGCTGGAACACAATCACTATACCTGTATTTGTCAAAGTGGGTACGAATTTTAATGTACATTTTCTTAATGTAAATTCTTTTTTTTAGCTAACTAGAAGTGTTAGATGCAAACAATCAAAGACAGATGCAGATATCATGAAATGTTTTCATTCTCAAGGCCAGATTTTCTATAAGGTTAAGTAGACAAACACCAAGAAGTACCTAGGGGTGAGGCGAGCGTCAGTTGTGTTGGCCACACCCACCACACCTTGTTTTGGCTGCAGCAAGAGCAATTTAAATTGTCAGCCACCATATACCTGCTCTGCTTTTGCAAATTCGATGTACAACCTTCTGCTCATTAAAAGGTTAAAGTCTAGTTTGTATATTTTTGTAATCTCACTTGGCAAGTTTTGATCTTCCTCATAATCTCTGGTTTTACCAGGTATCCAGAGTTTCTATGTAGCATTTGCCACTCCCTGACCTATTTTGCCCACATTAGTGCCTATTCCCCTCCATTATCCCACCCACTCTATTTAAATCCTGCTCAGATTATGATGTAAATTACTACAATTGGACACTCCTACCTCAACTCTAATTACTGCTTAGTGGAAAGGGGAGGCAGGTGTTGCCAGGCTTGGTTTTAATGTTGGATTTACAGAGTAAATTGTCAAGCTAATTTACCATTTAAAGGGATAGTAATACTTTGTTTTAACTTTATTTTATTTTGTAGGCATTAAAAAAACATGAAGAATGATATATGTCTTATCTCTCAAACCTTTATGGTTTATGAGATATTCACAAGCAAAGTTTCCCCTCCCCGCCCCTTTTACCTAGTGTAAGCCATCTCTTCTCAGATGTGGAATCTGGTTGTAAGACCAGACAGATAACAGCAGGGACAATTTTCTTTGTATGACAACAATGAAAGCCCTTCCCCCTTGACAAGTTTTTCAGCTTTTTCCCTTATCTTAATTGAAGATTGTCCCTCTCTGCAGTCTACCTGGGCACCTCCCTTCTGATCTGGTTGAACGGGGGGGGGATACTTTGTTTGTGAATATCTCTTAAACCATAAAGGTTTGAGAGATAAGACTTAAATCATTCTTCATGTTTTTTAATGCCTACAAAATAAAATAAAGATAAAACGAAGTATTACTATCCCTTTAATGGCTAGTTTATTTACCACTTTATATACAATTTGTATAAAGTTATCACTTTGAGTGCTCCAGAATTCACTATACACCCATCTGACGCTCAGACGGTTAATAGCTATTATTTGTTTCTATGTTAAGTTTTCTATGTTAGGCAACAAAGGGCAGAGCTGGGGGGTGGGATCATATGAGGAGTTGGGGTGTGGCCATGGGAAGGACTACACGCTTGTTTTGGGGCACCTTAGATGTAACTCTAGCCCTATGTGTCCAATATAACATATGGGGGGAGATTCAAGTGGTGATAAAGTGGTGATACAGCGTGGTAAAGTGGAGATGACTTCTCCAGTTTATCACTTCTCCAATTCCTATATTATTCTATGGAGCTGATGCCCTAAGATTTCTTCAACTTTGGAAATCTTAGTGAATAGGCTTCATAGAATAGCATAGGAACTGGAGAAGTGATATCACTGGAGATAGTGACTCTCATAAATTACCACTGGAAGCTCCTGAAGGTATTTTGTAAAACATTTGTATTTTTTTCTTGGGGACAGTGATGGAAGAGGTCCTTTTTCCAGGCAGCAGCCATTTGGTATATTTGGCATTCTCCATCATATTGCGCCACCACTTGTGTTACATTTGTTATATTTTTTTGCTTCCCGATTTGTTGCCAGCAGCATCACAGGGACAACAAGATTCTTCACTCCCTATTCATTTATTTTTTGGCACAGAAGTCTTTCAGTTTATAGTGATTTGGTCCTTACCAGCGAATGATCAACATTTCTGCTGCCCTTAAAGGGATAGTAATGTTTCATAATAAAGGCCACTCTAATTAATCATCATAGTATTTGGGCCTTGGAGAGTGTTATTTCAGTTCTGTCAGAGTTGTAGTTCAAGAGTAATTCAATGACAAAGTCTCCCCCTCCCGCCCCTTTTACTGATGTAACACTCTTCAGCCAGATCAGAAGGGAGGTGCCCAGGTAGATTTCAGAGAGGGACAATGTTCAATTAAGATAAGGGAAAAAGCTGAAAAGCTTGTCAAGGGGGGCAGGGCTTTCATTGTTTTCATAGAAAGAAGAGTGTCCCCTGCTGTTATCTGTCTGGTCTATGGATTGGATTCCACATCTGAGAAGAGATGGCTTACACTAGGTAAAAGGGGCAGGAGGGGGAAACCATAATGTCTACAAAATAAAATAAAGATAAAACAAAGTATTACTATCCCTTTAAAGGGATAGTAATACTTCGTTTTAACTTTATTTTATTTTGTAGGCATTAAAAAAACATGAAGAATGATATAAGTCTTATCTCTCAAACCTTTATGGTTTATGAGATATTCACAAGCAAAGTTCCCCTCCCCGCCCCTTTTACCTAGTGTAAACAATCTCTTCTCAGATGTGAGTCTGGTTGTATGACAGTACAGATAACAGAAGGGGACAATTTTCTTTGTATGAAAACAATGAAAGCCCTTCCCCCCTTGACAAGTTTTTCAGCTTTTTCCATTATCTTAATTGAAGATTGCCCCTCTCTGCAGTCTACCTGGGCATCTCCCTTCTGATCTGGTTGAACGGGGGGGGATACTTTGTTTGTGAATATCTCTTAAACCATAAAGGTTTCAGAGATAAGACTTATATCATTCTTCATGTTTTTTTAATGCCTACAAAATAAAATAAAGTTAAAATGAAGTATTACTATCCCTTTAAGGTACTTTGCAGAGTTGGTCTCTAAGCTGCTGGCTCAGTTGATGGCAGGGACTTTTTTGGGGGTGTTCAGGATCGTGCCTCTGCCTTAACCCATGAATCTAGCATATTGTTTGGTTTATTGTTTATGTTTAAATGTTGTGACCTTTTCCTACCTAAGCAGTTGTCAGAGTATCTTTCTTGGGTAGAAAGGTTTGCAGATTTTTGTGTGTCTGTTATGGGGATGTGCCAGATAGCGTTCAAGTGAGTAAATCCTAACAGAGAGACAGAATGATATGACCACAGTACATGAGATGGATATCATCTTTGACCCACCATATATCGAAGACTACAGCTCCCATAATCCCCAGCAAATGAAGGATGGGAGTTGTGACCATCAACAGCTTGAAGTCCAAAGATTCATTGACCTGCAGTAGATGTACATAGAACATACGGATCTTTACACTCAGCTAGTGAAAGCCTGGATTCCATTCCAGCTGAAAACATTATCAAGGGTATTATCTGCAAATTTTTCCACAGACATCAATGTGAATCTGTTAGAAAAAAAACAGCTGATAACATGCATCTATAAAAACTATAATTAACCTCTCAAGCATTTTACTGATATTAGTCACTGTAATTTGGTCCTATATGCACTTGAACAGAAATGTGTAGGTCTCTCCTAGCATTAGAAGAGAATTTTTTTTGTGTAACTGTCACTGGTAAAAGAGAGAAATCCATTTGTTAAGGAGGCAGAAGATAATATTGTTATTATCTTTGGGTTTTGTAGTAATGCCATTTTTATATTCAATTTTCTTTCATTGATTTTTTTTTCTGTTTCCTTGAGAAATTGCTAAACTGTTCAGCGATATATTGCAAGACAATTGTGCTTAGTCCAAAAAAAAAAAAAAAAATGCTTGCAATTTATTTCTTATAGCACCAGAGATGTAGACAAAGCAATACACGGATGAAGCTGATGACTCGAAATTTCAACCAGTTACAGCCACTAAATTGACTGCTGGAACGTTATCCAGGGCATTCTGTAACAAAGCATTGGATATCTATCACAGGATCAGTAGACAGTGAGGCTGATGTACTATGCAGAACTTTGGCAATTCTGGGTCAAACCAGCTGCAAAATAATGACTAACTAAAATTTACTTTGATATAAATGGTATTTTTAATCCCTTGAATGATAGACATCTCCAACATATTGTGACGGCTTAAAAGCCCATCAATGGGTTTTTTGAGAATATTTATTTGTCCCCGATGGTGCGGTTTTATGCTTTAGAATTGAGCCAGTTCTTCTTAGTGTATAAGCCGCTAGGACTTCAAACAAAATGAATCAAGGGATGAGGAGATCAGCATATAAGATTTGCTGCACTTCTCCACCGCATTGTTAAGATCTTTGTTGGATATTTTCTGCTATTCATCGATCATATTTTCTGTCTTATATATGTGAGGCTGGAAAATGATAGAACCTTGCCAGCTATATACACACAGATATCCATACGCTGCATGTGTATGCAATTATCCATCCCCACAGGATTCAATGAGAAGATTCTATGAGATGGAAATGGCAAATCTGTCTGGCCCTTTGTCATTGGTGGATAAATGAAGGCCGGATATCATCCAACTATTGGAGATGACTGGATTATGCACATAGGAAATCAAAGGATTGATGAACTTCAGCCTAAGTAATAGATCAACAGATTATCTGCCCTTTTATTAGCTATTATTTAACCCCTTCCATGCTAGAGAGGCCTCCAACGTATTGCAAGACACACAAAGGGTTAAAAACTTTTTTTTTTTTTTTTTTGTATTTTATAGGACAAAGGTATTTTCTGTTCCAGGGAACACTTGATGGAATTGTGGATAGGATCACGCGAGTAGTGGGGTGTGCGGCCATGGGTTGCATTAAAGACAACTAGGCTGATTTTCCCTTGAGGCGCCTGGGATGGAAATCTGCCGGTGGTCAGGCTGGTCACTGTGACATCCCCAAACATAATAAGAATACACTGTTAATTTGAATGCAATATTATTAATCAGCTGCTTCTCGCTGGTGTGTAGCAGGTTCAGGGAGGAAAAGCCTGGCTAAGGGGAAAGGAACACGGAAGTTTGAATGCAGAAGTAGCAAAAATTGCCTAGTGAAAGAGTGAAAGTTAACATATTTTATTTTCATCTATATATGGTGGTTGCCTTTTAACCACAAGTAATTTCACTGAGGTTGCCCCCATCAAGTGTTAGATGTTAAATGACTGGTCTAAGAACTGCACAATAATCCTGGAGAAACATATCCATAACATATGTGTCCCTTATCCTGACCAGAACTCTGGCACTGTATTCAGCACTTGACCCTTACATACTCTGTATTAGGGGTGGGCGACAAGTCAAAAACATTTCCTGCATGACTGTTCATGAAAAACCAATGAATCTTCACTGCAAAAGTTTTCTTCTTTTCGCCACTGCCAACAATTTATTTTCCTATGTTTCCTATGTCTCAACGTTTCCCACCATAATATTTATTTTTCTGAGGGCTGCAGTAGAGAAATAAGTAGTTGAAAGTCAAAGTTGTGAGTCCTACAGCGACATTTGCCTTGAAAAAATTGTTTGCATGCAGAATGCCTTTGTCTTTTGGCAACAACACTAACTTCCTGCTTAATTAACACAGGCACATATTCCAGCAGAGAGCAGCACTTGACATTAAAGTGTCTATTTTCAACAAAACGAAAGGGCAGCATGATATCAAGAGATAAAAAAGTACCACCTACAATGTGGCAGATATGTATGGTAGTGGTGGTGGTGGACTGGCGTTGTTTGACTGATGTGTGTATGTGTATATATAAATATATATATTATATATATAGTAATGTGCAAAAGTTTTAGGCAGGTGTGAAAGAATGCTGTAAAGTAAGGATGCTTTCAAAAATAGACATGTTAATAGTTTCTTTTTATCAACTGACAAAATGCAAAGTGAGTGAACAGAAGAAAAATATGTCTTTCATCTGCTGCATTTTACTTGGCCGACCTCTGCGTCTATGGTCCTCATTGTTGACTGTTTCCTTGTGCTTCTTCAAAAGAGCTTGGAGAGCACATCCGGAATACCCTGCCTGCCTTGGAATTTCTGCTGATGCAGTATAACAACCTAATGTCTTGTTGCTGTGCTTAGTCTAGCCATGGTGCATGCCTTTTGACATTCAGCAACCTCACCTTGTTAGCCGTGTTTGGCTGTTCCTCACCCAGTTTTATTCCTCCTACATAGCTGTTTCTGTTTCAATTAATAATTGTATTTCAACCCACATACTAAATTGATGATCATTAGCACCTGTTTGGTATAATTGTTTAATCATATACTTAAAGGGATAGTAATACTTCGTTTTAACTTTATCTTATTTTGTAGGCATTAAAAAAACATGAAGAATGATATAAGTCTTATCTCTCAAACCTTTATGGTTTATGAGATATTCACAAGCAAAGTTCCCCTCCCCGCCCCTTTTACCTAGTGTAAGCCATCTCTTCTCAGATGTGAGTCTGGTTGTATGACAGTACAGATAACAGAAGGGGACAATTTTCTTTGTATGAAAACAATGAAAGCCCTTCCCCCGTTGACAAGTTTTTCAGCTTTTTCCATTATCTTAATTGAAGATTGTCCCTCTCTGCAGTCTACCTGGGCATCTCCCTTCTGATCTGGTTGAACGGGGGGGGATACTTTGTTTGTGAATATCTCTTAAACCATAAAGGTTTCAGAGATAAGACTTATATCATTCTTCATGTTTTTTTAATGCCTACAAAACAAAATAAAGTTAAAATGAAGTATTACTATCCCTTTAACTAAATGCCTACAAAATCCCTGACTGCTGCAAGTATACCTAGAAGAATAGATGCTGTTTTGAAGGCAAAGAGTGGTCACACCTACCTAAGACATTTGCACAGTACTGTATATATTGCTACAGCAATTTTTACCATTATCCTGTTTGTGTCCAATGTAAGCTATCTTTCATCTCAAATTATTGATACACATTACTTATTGGTCATAGAAGTGGTCCCAAGTATGGCAGATGGTAGCAACCCGTGTTCACATCCTTCCACCTCCTCATCTGTACTGCTGTTAATACATTTGGCCTGGTTTTCTCTGTCATGTGTAGTTTTTGTTATTTAGATAGTATGAGATGTTGGTTCAGTTTTAAGATTGTTGCCTCCAAACATTGCTGCTTGACATCCGCATCCTATGGTCATTCACAAGGTAACCAACTGCACTGAAAACCTGCTCAGACTCAATGCTTGCTGGAGGGCAAATAAGGGTTTCCACTGCCGTACATGTCAATGCTGGCCACACACACACACACTGTTTTGTTTGACAGTAGTCCATGGGGTCATTGTTTCTGCCTAGAATGTAGCTATTCTGCAAGTACGCAGAAATCATCTCACATGCAGTGTGACCACTCCTAGGAGCTACATGATGTTCCTTGTGTCAGTTACCAACCCATAAACAGGTAGGAAGTGTCAAAGAGATGTGCCGCCACCAGTGCCACCACCACTACCAGTATTGGATTGTTGCCACCCCTGCTGAGTCCCATGAATTGCACTGTGTTCAGAATGGGATGTTCTGGTTGATGATGTAGCTGTTCCTGCTTCTGCTGGTTGAAATGCTTTGTTGCCTTCTTTTTCACTATGTTGTCTAGATGTTTCTTTGTGCCCTAGAATTCTATCTCTCATCCTCCACAATGCAACCCTCCACTTGGCCAGTAAGCATATCTCTATATTCCTTGACAGAAAGATGCTGATGATTGTCGTGACTCTTTGTTGTGTCAAACTGCTGATGACATTTTGGAAGAAATTCTGAAATTTTGTGTTTAAACCAGGGGTCCAGCAAAGTGGCAAGAATGTATTCTTCATTTTCTTTTAATGGACAATATGTGAGGATCTTGATCAAAGTACACTCACATGTCTGTGACCAGCTGGTACATGTCTGTGGTTTCATTATGGTAAGATTCCTCAGCCATGCTCCTCATTATTTTCTGCAATAAATATATCAGTGGTAGAATTTCACTAATTCCTGCCCCTATGCAACTCTCAAAGGTTGTCTCCTCTAAAGGGTTTCAGTAGCTCACATACATCTCTCATTAGTTCCCATTGGCCAAGTGACAAAGAGGCTCCCTCCAAAGCCTTCCAGTTTTGCATGGTGTACTCGCTGATGGCCTTATTCTGCTCGTACAAACACTCTAGAATGTACAGTGTGGAATCCCAAATGGTAGGGGCCTCCATTGTCATCTGGTGATGGGGCAGTCTTGTATGGAATTTAGAGCATTATGTGCACTGTAGAAGTGACTAAAATGGTCACAGATTTTGCAGTTGATATTAAGCATGGGAGGCAAATATAGTTTTTGATACCTTTTATTGGCTAACTAAGCAGATTTAGAATGCAAGCTTTCAAGACCTTAGGTCTCTTCCTCAGGCATGTTATACAGATAAATATGAAAACATCTTTCTTAAATACAAGTACACATTGCATGCTAAACAATGCAATGTGTACTTGTATTTAAGAGAGATGTTTTCATATTTATCTGTATAACATGCCTGAGGAAGAGATCTAAGGTCTTGAAAGCTTGCATTCTAAATCTGCTTAGTTAGCCAGTAAAAGGTATCAAAAGCTATATTTGCCTCCTGTATTTCTACGGCTAACATGGTACCAACTCTCATCTGATGTTAAGCATTTCTCTGAAGGTTTTGGTTTCTGCCACAACTAAATTTAGCACATGGGCAAAGAAGGACACATGCACCATATCACCTATTCTCAAGGCAGTGATTATGTCGAAGCCATTATCAGCAGACACAAATCCAGCTTTTAAGGATTGGGGTACAAGCCGTTGGTCTATGACCTGCTCTAGTTTAGACATAACCGGCTTTGTGGGTCTGTCTCTCAAAACTCTGCATGCACAAGGTGGTGTGCCAATGGTATGAGTTATCCTACTGTTACCTTTTAATCATGCTGCCAGAACCAGAAGCATGATTACTAGCTGTCACCTGATACTGTAAGATAGTCATGATAATAGTATATATTATGCACTAAATCAGGCTATTATAGAAATGAGTAACCCAATTATATAGGAGACTAAAAAATATATTTATTAAAACTACAAAAGCACATCAGCATATATATTCATACTGCTCAAACATACCTTATATTCCTATGGAGGAAAATTACCAGAGTCGTTCAGTCAGAGAGAATGGAAACCGAATCTCATCACCACCCACTATCACGGTGCCCGTGATTCTGCCTGAGCGACATTCTTACTTCTGGGTTTACCTTGGCTGCATTCTTATTGGCTCTGGGTTGATATCTCCTCCCAGAGCTTGCCTTTATATACGCCCTCCTGTCACTATACCGGTGCCTTTTCGTGGTATTCCTGACCAGACGTTTGTTGCTGAGTATCCTGTTCCATGTATGATCCGGTTTTGTCTGACCTTGCTCCTGTCTTCGCTGCCCACTTTGTTTACGACCCGGTTTGCCTGACTACGATTCCTGTGACCGATTCCGTTTGACTACTGCTCGCTGTGTACCGATCCAAGCTTTGGCTGACTACCGCTCGCTGTGTACCAATCCAGGCTTTGGCTGACTACTGCTCTCTGTGTACTGATCCAGGCTTTGGCTGACTAGCGCTCTCTGTGTACCGATCCAGGCTTTGGCTGACTACCGCCCTCCGTGTACTGACCCAGGCTCTGGCTGAATCCCGCTCTCAGTGTACCTATTCTGCATTGGCTACTCTCCTAGCATTAGCTATTCCTCTGTTATCTCCGGTCTCGTGTCCTATAGCCATTGCTCTACAGTTGCCCCGGTTGCTCTCTATACAGTCTGTGTCTTTGCGGTTACCTCTGGTTGCACTACCATTCAGCCTGTGCCTTACTGTTGCCTCTGGTTGCATTACTATACAGCCTGTGCCTTTGTGGTTACTTCTGGTTGCACTACCTTTCAGCCTGTGCTTTACTGTTGCCTCCGGTTGAGCTACTATACTACCAGTACCTTACTGTTGCCTCCAGTTGCGCTGCTATACAGCCTGTGCCTTACGATTGCCTCCGGTTGCGCTACTACTCAGCCTGTACATTACTGTTGCCTCAGTTTGCGCTATTATACAGCCTGTGCCTGTTCCAGTTGCCTCCGGGCATAACCACCGAGTATGTGTATTTGTGCCCATCACGTGGGCTGCCTATTCCTTACAGTATTATCTGGGCCTGCTACGATTGCCTCTGGGCATACCTCTGTACCTGTGTCTGTGCCTGTCACTCAGGCTGCCTATACCTGGTTTTCTGGGCAAATCCGGTGGTCTCGTCTGTTTCCCCTGTTCCATTGGGGATTTTGCCCTGCAGTACTTACCTCACCTAGGGCACCTCCTTGCTGGTACTCCTGAGGTTCTGTTCCAGTTCCAGTTCTACACTCTGCATTACAGTTATTGTACTACCCTGACCTGTGTCAGATCCAGAAGAGCTTATCCTCTGTCTGGGTCTGGACCTGTTGAAGGGCATCTCTGTTCTTTATTATTTATTTAATAAAGCTGCATTTTTTACCTTAACCAAACTGTCTGAGTGTTCATTAAAACCGTGACAGTACGAAAGGGCCATGACCTCAGACAAGGCTGGTGAAGGTAGCTCCCAGAGTCTCCTATGGAGAATGGACGCTCAGGAGCAACGGTTAGACCAGTTGGCTATGGCTATCCAGACTATTTTGGAGCGCACTGCCTGTCTCGAAAGACCTGTACAGCCTTTGGTGGCCACTCCAGTCCAGGCACCATTGGCACAGGTCAATACGTCTAGTCCATCCTTTAAGGGGCTATCCGCTACCACTCCCTTTCCTCTGAGATACTCTTTGCCAAGGGTTCCTGAACCAACTTGAGATTTTTCTTGAACTTGTACCTCAGGCATTTCCTAGCGAAAGGAGCAAAGTGAGGTTCATGATCTTACCACTGACGGGTAAAGCTCTAGCTTGGTCAAATCCGATTTGGGAGAATGGCAGACCTATCACCAATAACTTTGCCGAGGTTGTAAGGGCCTTCCGCAGTGTATTCGAAATCCCAGGGCGTGCCACCTCTGCTGCCAAACGTCTTATGAGAATCCAGCAGGGCACACGTACTGTTTACGACTATGCCATTGAATTTCGTACGCTCACAGCAGAGGTAGGTTGGAATGATGAGGTGCTTGTGGCTGCCTTTGCGCAAGGTCTCAAGGACAGGATCAAAGATGAAATTGCGGCCAGAGACTTGCCAGAGGGTTTAGAGCATTTCATTGATTATAGCATCCTGATTGACTCCCATATAAGGGAGAGGAGTATATATAAGGACCGTAGATCAAGATCCACGATTGAGTCTGCTACTAGGGCTAATTTCCCACCCTTGCCTCCCTCTCCTCCCATACCTCCGGGTCCTGCTGGTGGGAGTGTAGAACTTATGCAATTGGGCTTCACACGATTGTCCAAGGAGGAACGCTCCTTCTGCCGCAAACAGGGCTTATGTATGTACTGTGGCAAGGCTGGTCACCTGATAAAGACTTGTCCCGTGCGGCTGGGAAACGCACGCACCTAGGCTCAAGCAGGGGACAGATCCTAGGTGGTGTAAACCAGTCCCCGGTGGGCACGTTTAACAAACCTGTACTCAATATTGTAGTCTATTGGGCTGCCTTTTCTGTGAATACTCCTGCTCTGATTGACTCCGGTGCTGCCGGATATTTCATAGACAGAGACTTTGCGAAACTACATAATATTCCATTACTGGACAGAGAATCTCCACTTGATATTGAGGCCATTGATGGGAGGCCTCTGGTACCACCACAGGTCACACAGGAGGCATGCCCATTATCTGTTTGCATCGGAGCACTTCACAAGGAGACCTTACAGTTTCAGATAATTCAGTCTCCCCACTTTGAGGTCGTTTTGGGATTTCGCTGGTTACATAAGCATAATCCCAGACTAGACTGGAAGACGTGTGAGATCTTGTCTTGGTCCAGGCACTGTAACACTCATTGTCTAAGGCACTCTACGAAGATTTTGTGTACCTCTCCCTCCTTACTGCATGAATACCAGTCCTTCAGAGATGTATTCAGTAAGGGAGAGGCTAGCACTCTGCCGCAGCATCGCCCATACGACTGTGCTATTGATATTGTGCCTGGCGCTATGCCTCCTAAGGGTAGAACATACCCATTGTCGCATGACGAAAACCGGGCCATGGAGGAGTACATTGGTGACGCCTTGGCTCATGGCATTATTGATAAGTCTTCCTCACCCGCGGGGGCTGGATTCTTTTTCATTAAAAAGAAGGACGGGGAGCTCCGACCCTGTATTGATTATAGGGGTCGCAACAAAATAATGATAAAAAATGCTTATCCCATTCCACTCATCTCCGAACTGTTCGATCAGTTAAAGGGCGCATCCATTTTTACTAAACTAGACCTTAGGGCGGCATATAATCTAGTCCGGATTAAGGAAGGTGATGAGTGGAAAACTGCTTTCAATATTTTTACGGGGCACTACGAGTATTTGGTTATGTCATTTGGTCTTTGCAATGCTCCGGCGGTAATCCAAGAATTCATAAATTATGTACTGATGGATTTGTTACAATCCTGTGTGGTCGTATACCTAGACGATATTTTGATATATTCTCCTGACCTGGAGACTCACCACAAACATGTCTTGGCAGTCTTGCAGAGGCTAGGAGAAAACAAGCTATATTGCAGACTCGAGAAGTGCGATTTCCATAGGTCTAGTGTGTCTTTTCTTGGCTATGTCATCTCTAAGGAAGGTTTCGCTATGGATAAAGACAAGCTTGCATCAGTGTTACAGTGGCCGCGCCCCACGGGCCTCAAACCCTTGCAGTGATTTTTAGGGTTTGCGAATTATTATAGGAAATTTATTCGCGAATATTCTAGAATTGTAAGACCACTCACTGATATGACCCATAAGGGTGCCAACACCTCAGATTGATCCCCAGTGGTGGTAAGGGCATTCAAAACGTTGAAATCCACATTCTTCACTGCCCCAGTCCTGTCGCATCCTATTCCTGGGCTACCGTTTACGTTGTAGGTGGATGCCTCTGAAACCGGAGTAGGGGCAGTGTTGGGCCAAAGACCCGGTCCTGATAAGACTTTGAGACCATGCAGATTTTTCTCGAAAAAGATGACCAAAGCTCAGAGTCTGTATGACACTGG
Organism: Rhinophrynus dorsalis; assembly: GCA_037306005.1. Taxonomy (NCBI): domain Eukaryota; kingdom Metazoa; phylum Chordata; class Amphibia; order Anura; family Rhinophrynidae; genus Rhinophrynus; species Rhinophrynus dorsalis. Next base: position 120,193,613 of record CM074722.1, read on the forward strand.
TGATCGGGAACTCTTGGCAATTATTCTGGCTTTAAGTGAATGGCGCCACCTGTTAAAGGGCACTTGGGCTCCAATATTAATTTTGACCGATCATAAGAATGTAATGTACCTCTCTGAGGCCAAGAGACTATCCCAAAGACAAGCTAGATGGGCACTGTTTTTGTCTCGTTTCAATTTCATTGTCTCTTACTTACCTGGTACAAAGAATGTGCGGGCCGACGCCTTATCTAGACAATTTGGTCCTGATCCGGAGTCTGACTCTGTACCAGTGACTATCATCCCTCCGGACCGTATACTTGCCACATTGCGGACGAGCATCACTTCACCATTGGGGGAGGAGATTTTTGCATCTCAGGCCAATGCTTCCCCAGAGAAGCCTATGGGCAAGTGTTTTGTGTCAGATCCCTTTCGGGCAAAATTAATGGAGACTTACCACGCTTCCCCGACGGCCGGTCACGTGGGAAAAATATCAATTAATATGGTCTCTGTCCCGGATGTTTTGGTGGCCAGGCATGAGAGAGACTGTGCGGCATTCACTGCAGCCTGTGCTACTTGTGCCCGTTCCAAGACTCCTAGACACCTCCCGGTGGGACTATTGCAAGCAGTTCCCAGTGGTGACCGTCCATGGTCACACGTTTCTTTTGACTTCCTGGGGGAGCTGCCGGTTTCCAAAGGCTATACAGTGATACTCATGATAGTTGACAGATTCTCCAAAATGGCCCATTTCGTGCCACTCCCTGGCTTGCCATCTGCTAAGGATCTGGCTACAGTGTTTGCCAGGGAGGTGTTCCAACTCCACGGGGTACCCAAGGTGCTGGTCTCAGACCGTGGGAGTCAATTCGTGTTGAGATTTTGGAGGGCATTTTGTAACCTAGATGGGGATTCAGTTGTCCTTTTCCTCCGCCTATCACCCCAGATTAATGGGGCTGCTGAGCGTTCCAACCAGGGCTTGCAACAGTTTTTACATTGTTTTATATCCAACCATTACGATAATTGGGCTGACCTGTTGCTGTGGGCAGAGTTCTCCAGGAACTGTGCAGTATGTAATGCATCCGGGAGCTCACCCTTTCTGATCAACTATGGGTTTCAACCATGCTTGCTCCCGGACACCTTCCAAGCACAACAGATTCCAGCTCTGGATGAGCATATTAGGCAACTCCGCTCCACGTGGGCACAGGTCCAGAATTCCCTACGTGATTCCTTCCTACGAGTCCAGCAGCATGCCAACAACAGAAGATTGCTGGCTCCTGTATTCCGGGTGGGGGACCGTGTCTGGTTGTCCTCCAAGAATCTTAGGTTGCAAGTACCTTGTTACCAGTTTGCTCCTCGGTTTGTTGGTCCGTTCTGGGTACTCCGTGGAGTCAATCCTGTCTCCTATGCATTAGAATTACCTGCCTCCATGAAGATACATAATGTGTTCCATGTATCCCTTCTCAAACCGTTGGTGTGTAACCGTTATACCACCACCCCTGCAGTCCCAGGTCCAGTGCGCATACAGGATCATGACGAGTATGAAGTGCAGAGTATTTTGGATTCACGTAGATTCCATGGACAGATCCAATACTTAATGCACTGGAAGGGATCTGGCCCAGAGGAACACTCATGGGTGAACCACTCTGACATCCATGCTCCACTATTGTTGCACAGATTCCATGCTAAGTTTCCAGCCAAGCCTAGACCCCCTCAAGATGGGGGGGGGGGTCATTGAGAGGGGGTACTATCACGGTGCCAGTGATTCTGCCTGAGCAACATTCTTACTTCTGGGTTTACCTTGGCTGTATTCTTATTTGCTCTGGGTTGATAACTCCTCCCAGGGCTTGCCTTTATATACACCCTCCTGTCACTATACCGGTGCCCTTTCGTGGTGTTCCTGACCAGACGTTTGTTGCTGAGTATCCTGTTCTGTGTATGATCTGGTTCTGTCTGACCTTGCTACTGTCTTCGCTGCCCATTTAGTTTACGACCTGGTTTGCCTGACTACGATTCCTGTGACCGATTCCGTTTGACTACTGCTCGCTGTGTACCGATCCAGGCTTTGGCTGACTACCACTCGCTATGTACTGATCCAGGCTTTGGCTGACTACCGCTCGCTGTGTACCGATCCAGGCTTTGGTTGACTACCGCTCTCTGCGTACCGATCCAGGCTTTTGCTGACTACCGCTCTCTGCGCACCGATCCAGGCTTTTGCTGACTACCGCTCTCTGTGTACTGATCCAGGCTTTGGCTGACTACCGCTCTCTGTGTACTGACCCAGGCTCTGGCTGACTCCCGCTCTCAGTGTACCGATTCTGCACTGGCTACTCTCCTAGCATTAGCTATTCCGCTAGTGCCTCTGTTGTCTCCGGTCTCGTGTCTTATAACCATTTCTCTACGGTTGCTCTCTATACAGCCTGTGTCTTTGCGGTTACCTCTGGTTGCACTATCATTCAGCCTGTGCCTTACTGTTGCCTCCGGTTGCGCTACTATACAGCCTGTGCCTTACGATTACCTCCAGTTGCGCTACTATACTACCGGTACCTTACTGTTGCCTCTGGTTGCGCTGCTATACAGCCTGTGGCTGTTCCGGTTGCCTCCAGGCATAACCTCCGAGTAAGTGTATTTGTGCCCATCATGTGGGCTGCCTATTCCTTAAAGTATTATCTGGGCCTGCTACGGTTGCCTAAGGGCATACCTCCGTGTACCTGTGTCTGTGCCTGTCACTCAGGCTGCCTATACCTGGTTTTCTGGGCAAATCCGGTGGTCTCGTCTGTTTCCCCTGTTCCATTGGGGATTTTGCCCTGCAGGACTTATCTCGCCTAGGGCACCTCCTTGCTGGTACTGCTGAGGTTCTGTTCCAGTTCTACACTCTGCATTACAGTTATTGTATAAACCTATTTCTGTTTGTACCCTGACCTGTGTCAGATCCAGAAGAGCTTATCCTCTGTCTGGGTCTGGACCTGTTGAAGGGCATCTCTGTTCTTTATTATTTTATTTAATAAAGCTGCATTTTTTACCTTAACCAAATTGTCTGAGTGTTCATTAAAACCGTGACACCCACACTTTGTATGACCTGGCCCAAAACCAGATATATACATCAGATGTTACTGATGAATTAAAACCGCAAAGGTACCCGGATCCTATGTGTAAGTGATGCAGGACACAGCACCATCTCTCTGCCTAAAAAAAACACCTCAGGTTGACCACCAAGGTAAAACAATATGATGAGTCTGATGACCCAATAAGACACAATGTAATTACTCTATCCAAACCATGGAATGTGAATTACCTGTAATGTAATAATCTGACAACATAAGAAACACCTACTACACTTCACATGAGTCTGTTACAATCTGCCCCCCCCAATCACCCGATGGGTCATTGTTAGGGGGCAGATATATTCTAGATCAACATCATCATCATCATCATCATGTAATCATTAGGACATCCTCAGCATCTCCCGACGCTTCTTGCCCATTATTCTTATATTCCTCTAAGCTTTTATAGGTGTCAGACAATTTTTTTACTTTCACAAAGTTCGCTACTACTTTGAAAACAGGTGTTTTGGTTCTTGTTTATTCACTGTCAATGCAACAGTTGGTTCAGCTGCTACACCTTCCTCCATTATGCCATTGCCATTATCAACACTAGAATGCAATTCATTGTCTTCTTCAGTGGTGTTCTTATATTGTTTTTTTATAGTATTTGCACTGGTAGTGGAACTTTTGGTAGGACCTTAACAAACTGCATCCTCTGTGGGAGTAGAGGAATCATCATCATTTATTGCACATGTTGCAGCAACCATGGCTGCAGTCAGTTTTTGGACTACCACTTTACTCCAATGTCCCTGCACTGCTCCTCCTTCCCCCATCCCCTGGCCCTTGTGCATTTTCTGGGTATTACTCAACTACTATATGTGTTTTTACTCTAAAGTACACAACAACATAACTGATGAGTGTAATGTCTTGTCTTGGCCCTCAACAAAATTCTCAGTCTCATCTGCTCTCTGTTCGGTCTGCCTCAGTCACACAGCTCACGTCAGGGTCCCAGCCAACTGTTTGCCACCTAATATATACATTATATATCTATAGCAAGATCAGCAAGGAAATTACTTGGAAAGCAGTTGCCAGTGTTTTTCAAATCAAATCAGTCAGACAGAACATTGGGGTATTTGGGTCAATCTCCTTTGCTGTCTTTTCACACCCCCACACATCCAGCAGAGAGATAACAACAGTAAGATCAGCAAGGAAATTCTATGTATTGCAGCTGCCTGTGTCTTTCAAGTCACATCAGTCAAACAGAATGTAGGGGTATTTGGGGTCAACCTCATTTGTTCCCTTCTCACACCCCTAGACTCCCCTAGCACAGATAAAATAACAGCCTATCTTCTCTAGCTCAAAATGTGCTACTCTGTCTTCCTCTCACAAATGCAGAATGGCATGCTGTGAGAGCCAGACACCCTTTTATATGCCTGCTGGACAAAAAGAGAACACTGTCATGTGGTGGGAAGAAATTAAGTCTTCCCATTTCAATGAAATGAGCTAGGTGAAAAAAGTGGGAGAATGGCATTTTTTGCTGGAAATTTTCCACTAGGTGGGAAGTGCCATTTCTTGCTCATGGGCCCTTCAACCACCTCTTCATCTGCAACTGCAATATGGTATAACTTTGTGCAGGTCAGGGCCAACCTTCATATTTGTCTTGGCAACCCAACATTAAATGCCATCCAATCATACATGATGCATGTGACTCATGACTCTCGCCAGTCAGATCAGCAGGGCTGATGAAATTACATATCAGACAAGATATCCACTTTGGCCCTAGCTCCACCCATGCCTAAAACCATAGTCTTTATATAATCCAGCACCCTCTTACTCTTTCTTGGCACAGAAAATGCCCATAGCCTGTAACATATTCACATAGGTGTTATAAAGAAGTGATAAATAAGAGATAATATCTTTAGCGAGATCAATTCTCCAGTTGCTGCGTACTAAGATGTCTCAAGTGGAAATAGCTAAGTGCATAGGCTCCATAGAATAACACAGGAATTTGATACATGACATCACTGGAGAAGTTATCGCCTCTTAATCTCTTCTTTAGCAAACCTAACACCCAGTACAGGGGTATATAGTCTGGAAAGTAAACTGGATATTACAACAATATATAGACTAGCAAATAAAACTATACAATAGTAGTATATAACCTGGATATTGCAGTTATACATAAAATAGTAAATAAAAGGGACATAGTAGTATATAATCTGGATATCACAGCTATATATAAAATAGTAAATAAACCGGCCATAGTAGTATATAAACTGGACTTCATAGCTATGTATAAAATGGTAAATAAACTGGCCATATAAGTATATAAACATAATATTACAGCTGTATATAAACTGGTAAATAATCCATCACATCCTATATAATAATTCGCTAAATCGTGTGTAACGCCGTAACATGCGCAGTAGACACTGCTGCGCGTGCTCCTTCGGAGCACCCAGCTCTGTATCAGCCGCAGCACGGGCAGTCTCTACTGCGCGTGACTGCCCCGCGACCGGGTGGCAGTGGCCCTGTGGCCCGTGTAACGGGCTGTTCAACTAGTTAGTATATAAACTGGATATTACAGCAATAGATAGCCTAGTAAATAAACTGACCATAGCAGTATATAAGCTGGATATTACAGCTATCTATAAATTGGTAAATATACTGGTGATATAAATGGGTACTACAACAATGGAAAGAATGGTAAATAAACTGTCCACAGAGGTACATAAACTGGATATTACAGCAATATATAAAATGGCAAATAAACCTGCCCAAAGTAGTATATAAACTGGATATTACAGCAATATATAAACTGGTAAATAAACTGCACAGCATAAACTAGGAGCAGGTGTCTGCAGCAGGTAAATTGGAAATGAAATGGACTTATCCACATCCCAGCGTGGAGGAAGATGCCAGCATGGCAAGCCTAGACAATTTCATACTCTGTCTAATGGGAAATTCATGTATGTATGTATATCTTTATTTATATGTAGCCACACAGTGTACGCAGTTCCTAACAATAGACATATGTTAAAATAAATAAGAGGGGATAAAAAAGTGGCACATTCATAGAAACAATAGGAGAGAGGTCCCTACTCCAAGGGGCTTACAGTCTAAATAGGTAATAGGAGACAGACAGCAGGGTATGAGGGTGTCAGGTGCTGACATTACAAATGCTGAGTTTGGCCAAAGGTAGTGCATGGTCCCAGTGCTCCAGAAGATAAGGTTTCAGGGTAGACTTAAACACAGAAGGGGGATTGTTCAAGACTTAGGGAGAGGGGTATGGAGTTCCATACGTAGGGAGTGGAAAGTGAGAAAGGTTTGAGACAGGAGAGGGCAGAGGGTGTGGATGGTACAACTAGAAGGGCGTTGTGTGTTGAGCGAAGAAGGCGGCCAGGAACATAAGGAGAGATGAGGGAAGAGATGTAAGAAGGATTGCAGTGTGGAGAGCATTAAAGGTGAGAAGAAGGACTTTGAAAGTGATAATTGATGAATAGGGAGCCATGACAGATGTCTAAGAATTATGTGAGCATCTTATTATTTATATATTTTATGTGAGCATTCTTTTATTTTTACATTCTACAAATATATATATATATATATATATTCATACATAGCGGTAGGAGGAAAGCACTCACAGGATACATTTCAATAATGTACAAACAGATGGATTTATTGAATCAACGTTTCGACCAACACCGTGGCCTTCATACGGACATATATAATTATATATACAGTAATGTGCAAAAGTTTTAGGCAGGTGTGAAATATTGATTTAATTTGGATTTTTCTTCTATTCACTCACCATGCATTTTATTAATTGATAAATATAAACTATTAACATTTTTTGAGCGCAATCTTACAGCATTTTTTCACACCTGCCTAAAACTTTTGCACATTACTGTATCACTGTCTAGTTTTCAACTGAAAGCTCTCTGCAAAGAGAGGGAGCCAGGGAGCTTACTGTTAGGGATATTAATGTGTAAAAAAATAGGTGTAGAAGAAAATAATAATAAAAAGTGTAATCAACTGGACTTGCAGAATATGTAAAGTCTATAGGACTTGTCAGTATGTAAAGTCAGAATAAAGGGTTACTGTTCCTTTAACCCTTTGATTGCCAGAATGGTATCCAAGCATTGCAATGCTCTGAACTAAACCAAATGCACCATAGGGGACAACTAAAATGACCCAAATGACCATTGATTTAATTAGGTTTAAACCCCTTTGAATTCCAAGTAATGCATTGAAGACCTCTCAAGCATTCAAGGGGTTAAAGCTCCATGTGATTCAATGGGAATGCTAATTTGTCTCCACATGTTCTGTTGGTTTGCTTTAGAATTGCTTAATTTCCAAAATGCAACATTACGTATTCAATATTCTTAAAGCTACAGACACCATGTATGCCTGTACAGTGCTTTTGTTAGCCAGATCTCCATTTACTTCTTTAAGCACATTTAAAAGGTAAATTCTCTCCCCTGAGGGCTAGCAATCTAATGAGAACAATCATATTTTTGGACCACTCAGTAACCCTTTGATCCATCCCTCCTCTTTGTTCCATCACTTATCAATTTAAGCAAATAGTTTCTCACACTTCTTGTATTTGAACAATTATCGTTGTTGAAGGAAGATGCAGCTCTATTGATAAGGATCCATAAGAGGCTGCTGCGTGCTAGCACCATTGATCCAACACTTGTACAGAAACTGCCACAGCTTCCAAGGAAAATTATGCAGTAATCTCAATTGGCTTTAAATTATGGAGCAAGCTGTTGCATTGTTAAGATGTTCTTGTAGCAGAGTGTACTTCCGATCAGATTTGCCGTGAGAAAAGAATATAAATTCAACGAAAAGAAACTTGTTTACATCCTCCAAGATCTGACAGTTCTAGCTGGAAATTATGAGCACTTTGCCACTGCCTTTAAGTGAGCATGTACTAATTAAACATCACTTCTAAGCCCATCTGGTCCCAAAAAGCAAGGATTCTAGCCAGAAATGCTGCCTTTGGTTCCAACTTGGCATCACATTGATTAATTACAGGTGCCTTTGGGTTTCAAAACAAAAAAGAAACTCAAAACTCATACAGCCAAAATAAGCAATAGTGAGTACTCTATAAACATACAGAGGCTGATGTACTAAATAGAACCGTATTAGCTATGGAGCAAACCAACCGTACCATAGGGGACAACTAAGAAGGTGTTTTAATTTAAATGGGACTTTCAACCACTTGAAAGTTAGAGCAATCTCCAAAGCATTGCTTCACGATGCATTAGAGACATCTCTAGCATTCAAGGGGTTAAACCCCATGTTAGATCTATGGTAGGGTGACCAGACCTCATCTTTAACTGGGGACACATATGAAAAATGCATACTGCAGGGCTGCTTGATTTCAGTGCAGTCCTGAAACATGCCTATTTCCTATGTGTCCCTGGTTAAAGGTGAGGTCTGGTAAGCCTAATCTATGGGAATTTGGGATTTTTTAAAAAATGCATTACCTGTGGTGCACCTGGTTTGGCCCAGAACTGCTTCACTTCTTCCTAGTACATCAGCCTCCCTGTGGGTACAGTGATTTAAATGAGACCTTTAAACCTTTGAGTGCCAGAGGGGTACGCAACGCATTGTAGAGCAATGCGTTGTGCACCCCTCTGGCACTCAAAGGGTTAATCCCTTGAAAGTTAGGGAGGTTTCCTGCATAATACATTGGATATAGTTCTAGCATCCGAGGCAGGAGCAGCCAACCCTTGTCCTCAAGAACTACCAACAGTAGGCTGACCAGACCTCACCTTTAACCGGGACGCATAGGAAAAATACATACTGCAGGACTGCTTTGATTTCAGTGAAGTACTGAAAAATGGCTATTTCCTACATGTTCCTGGTTAAAGGTGAGATCTGGTCAGCCTAACCAACAGTGCATAATTTCAGGATATCCCAAATGGAGCAGAGTTGGACTAATTAGTGGCTCTGTCACTTTAATTCTATTCCTGTGCTTATTCAGGGATATTCTGAAAACATGCACTGTTAGTTGCTCTTGAGGAACAGAGTTGGCTACATCTGATCTAAAAGGGTATGTTTATATATATTGCAGCAAACAGAGTGATATTGACCATTATCAATAATGGCCAGCTATTAGCAATACTAGCCAGCAAAACTGTAGCTAGTAATTAATGATCATACACAATGTATCTGCATTTTAATTCTACTGTACCTTGATCAGGGCAAAAATTACCTTTGGTAGAATAGTCAGGGAACCTAATTGTGAGGAATACTTCACATATACTGGCCTCCCCAACAGTGCAGGTTTGTTGGTATGCTCTACACAAGACAATCAGTTTGTATACCATTTACTAGTCAGCTTATTTAACTAATTGGTTGCTACAGAGGCAACTGGTTGGAGGCCCTTCTCATACTCCAGTAAGATTTGTTTCTTCATGTTGTAGATGGACATCTTGTGCCAGCCAACAGCGGATGGAGGAGTGTGGGTTTAGCCATAAGTGGGTCTAATGATTCCTATGGTGTAGGCTGACCAGACCTCACCTTTAACCTTGGACACATAGGAAATAGGCATATTTCAGGAGTGCACCAAAACCAAAACAGCCCTGCAGTATGCATTGGTCACCCTACCATTGTGTCTTGACTATGTGCATGTAAATGTGCTCTTAAAATGACAGTTTTTGGACTTCTGTCAATTAAACAACATTTCCATGGGTTTTCAACCTTGGAACCACCTCACATACTCACTGATGATGTACCAAAAATGGTATTTGAAATGCGTTGGAGACCACTCTTGCATTCAGGAGGTTTAACCTTTGAGTGCCAGAGGAGTATGCAACGGCATGCTTTGCAATGCACTGTATATTCCTCTGGCACGCAAAGGGTTAAACAGACCATTTAATTCTGTGGGGATGTTTATTTGTTCTCTTTGCTGCAGCTGAAATGCTCCAGAATTGGGGTACTTTTATTTCATACATCTGCCTCATTGTGTTCTTTTAAGTGGATCTGTCACCTTAAGACAACCTTTGTTTTACAGAGAAGTAACATAGACCTATATGTTGTACTACCATATTTATGTGTTAGTGGCATGGTCTGGGACTTAATGCTAATTATCCACACAATATGCCTATTAGTTATGTAAATTCAACCTAACCCTTTGCTGTGTGGTTAGAAATGGCCTCAGTATGTGAACTCTGCCTAGATTCATTCATAACACAGTGCATGGTAATACTAGCCCTGCACAGAAGCTAATTTGCATAAAGTTTTGCACTGCGCCACCATCAAATAAACGTAATTCCTCTAAAACTGTTTATATTGTAAACAAATGGGTAGTACAACATATAGGCAGTTTTTACTGCTCTTCTAAAATAACTAAACTTCTGTTAGGCTGACACGTCTAAAATTCTTTAACCCTTAATTAAATAAACCAAACAGTTAATTATTTTTTCCAAAATATTTATTTGCCATAAACCCTATAAGGGGAGAGTGACAGCAAATTTGTATATATCATTTGCTAGGATGTGTGCGTAGCACAAACGCACGGACTCAGACAGCCCCACGTGACCCGCTCCTCTGTGCCTCCCCCCAGACAGTACATCTGACAGGCACCCGGCTGCAAGCCTTCTGAGGTAATTAGGGATGCGAGTGAGAAGAAAGTGTGAGGGGAAGAGACAGCACCATGGACTCAGCCCCACTTGACCCGCTCGCGCCGTGCATCTGACAGGCACCCGGCCACCAGCCCTCTGAGGTAACTAGGGATGCGCGTGAGGGCAGAGTGTGAGAGGGAACTGGAGAGAGAATAGACATCAGCAAGGGGAGAGTGTAAGAGAGAAGAGAAACACCAGCAAGGGGAGAGTGCAAGAGAGAAGAGAAACACCAGCAAGGGGAGAGTGTAAGAGACACCAGTAAAAACGACAGCTGGAGAGGCATTACCACAGGGACAGTCTGAGAGACAACTGGAGAGATACCACCATGGGGAGAGTGTGAGAGAACCGGAGAGAGGAGAGACACCAGTAAAAGGAGAGATTACTGGAGAGACATCAGCGAGGGCAGAGTGTGAGAGGGAACTGGAGAGATAATAGACATCAGCAAGGGGAGAGTGTAAGAGAGAGATGGAGAGAGAAGACACCAGTAAAAGGAGAGTGTGAGAGACAGCTTGAGAAAGGAGAGACACCAGTAAAGGCAGACTGCCCAAAGGGTAGTCTCTGTTGCTCATAACTGCTTTGTGTGTTTGGGCACTCTGCTGCACATGACTGCAAACATACATCTGGCCTTTTATCACACACTTTGGCCCGTGTACAGAGGCTTTTACACTAGTATGAAATAAAAACTCTCACAGTTCCACTAACAACTCAGGTTCTTCTCAGACACAGGGCCGGCGCTGCCATTAAGGCAGAACAGGCAGCTGCCTTAGGGCGCCGCAATGGAGGGGCGCCGAAAAGAGAGAAGTTGTGTTTTTTTTTCTTTTCTCCTGCGGTGTGTCACATAGACGCCACGAGGGAGCGCTTGGTAGTGTAAATCAGCGATCCCTCGTAGCGTCTATGTGACACACCGCAGAGAGACCCAGGCTCTGTAGTAATACAGAGCGCTGAGAGATGACATCATCTCCCAGCGCTCTGCATTACTGAGAGCAGCGCGCGGGAGCCTCAGCTCTGTGCCGAAGGAAGCACAGAGCTCTAAGCAGTGGCACGCCGCTAGACCACCAGGGACTCAAGGTAGGGAGATGAAGGGGAATTATGGAGATGAAGGGGCATTGTGGAAGGGGAATTATGGAGATGAAGAGGCATTGTGGAAGGGGAATTATGGAGATGAAGGGGCAGTGTGGAAGGGGAATTATGGAGTTGAGGGGGCATTGTGCAAGGGGAATTATGGAGATGAAGGGGCATTGTGGAAGGGGAATTATGGAGATGAAGGGGCAGTGTGGAAGGGGAATTATGGAGATGAAGGGGCATTGTGGAAGGGGAATTATGAAGATGAAGGGGCAGTGTGGAAGGGGAATTATGGAGATGAAGGGGCATTGTGGAAGGGGAATTATGGAGTTGAGGGGGCATTGTGCAAGGGGAATTATGGAGATGAAGGGGCAGTGTGGAAGGGGAATTATAGAGATGAAGAGGCATTGTGGAAGGGGAATTATGGAGATGAAGGGGCAGTGTGGAAGGGGAATTATGGAGTTGAGGGGGCATTGTGCAAGGGGAATTATGGAGATGAAGGGGCATTGTGGAAGGGGAATTATGGAGATGAAGGGGCAGTGTGGAAGGGGAATTATGGAGATGAAGGGGCATTGTGGAAGGGGAATTATGGAGATGAAGGGACAGTGTGGAAGGGGAATTATGGAGATGAAGGGGCATTGTGGAAGGGGAATTATGGAGTTGAGGGGGCATTGTGCAAGGGGAATTATGGAGATGAAGGGGCAGTGTGGAAGGGGAATTATAGAGATGACGGGGGCATTGTGGAAGGGGAATTATGGAGATGAAGGGACATTGTGGAAGGGGAATTATGGAGTTGAGGGGGCAATGTGGAATGGGGCATTGTGGAGATGAAGGGAGCATTGTGGAGATGAAGGGAGCATTGTGGAAGGGGCAATGTGGAGGTGGGGAGAGTGTGGAGGTAAATATGTGGGCGGGGCCAGGGGATTGTCGCAAGGTCGGGGGGGGCATCAAAATGCACCTTCGCCTGTGTATACAAAAATCCTTGCACCGGCCCTGCTCAGACACACTGCTTTAGATAATACTTGCATGTGGTGTATAGGAAGAATATTATTTATTCAAACACTTCATTCCGTGACTTCTCTGCTTGCATATGTTATGTGCCTTCTGTTTAGCTCTTACTTCCCATTTCTTAACACACTGAGGGCTTGATTTAAAGGCAGCCGTTAGCCAAAAAAAAAGACTAACGGGTGTCTTTACATGCAGTAGGCCATTCAAAGGGCCATGTAATGAACTGCTAACGGCAGTTCATCCAGTGTACCGGCCGCTACACTAACGTGTGTTTTGGCCCACAGAAACCAAAAAATACGCTCCACTTTGCCATTCAATAGACTGCGTTAGCTGAAAAAGATCCGAAGAGGGACTCATTACCGCCTAAAATTTAAGACCCAGTTTGTTTGGCCGTAGAGTCCCTCATCGGATCTTTTGACAGCTAACGCAGCTGTTAACTGGCAAAAAAAAACCCAAAGTCCTCAGTGGATGTATTGATATGGGGCTCCAAGTTCCACATCAATACATCCAAAGTGCCTAAATTGTGTCAAAAGTTAGTAGAGTTAACCCTATGAGTGCCAGCAGGGTATAATTACCCCACCAGCATTCATAGGGTTAATCCGACTAAGTGAAAAACAACATCACATTACAAGTTACACTTACCATTAATCCTGATGTCCAGCGGAGTCCTCGGCTTGCTGGTCCTTCTCTTCTGTCTTCTCATCCTTCTGTCTTCTTTCTTCAGTCTTCTGCCTTCTCCCTGTGAAATAAAAGAAATATATTAACATTAAGCATGAACAAATACATTCCAGAAACCTTTGAGTGGCAGAGGGGTACACAACGCATTGCAAGTCACATTGGGCATGTGTGAATTACATTGATTGCTGTATCTATGGACCTTTTTATTCACAGGCATGTATTTTATGGGGCATTACATGGAGGTATATGTGGCTATATCTATGGGACACGCTTTGCAATGCATTGCGTACCCCTCTGCCACTCTGCAATGTATTTGTTCATACTTAATGTTAATATATTTCTTTTATTTCACAGGGAGAAGGCAGAAGACAGAAGGATGAGAAGACAGTAGAGAAGACAGAAGGAGAGTGGATGACATGTAAGTGTAACATGGATCGGTTAACTATCAGTGCTTGGCAGTATGTCAAGCACCGATAGTTGTTTTTCACTGTTCAGTTCCCAATATCGCTGCTTTTAGCAGCGTTTTGGGAGCTAAACGCACCAAACGGACATTCAGCCACAAGACTGTTTTTGTGGCTTAACGTCCTTTGGAGTTCTAGCTGGTAGGGCCTTTGAATTCCGTGTTAACAACCGGTATTCACTTTGGCCCTACCGGCTATGTTAACGGCTGGCTTTAAATCTAGCCCTGAGTGCCAGAGAGGTATCCATATATTCCCCTGCAATGCGTTAAATACTTCTCTCGCACTCAAAGGGTTAACCCCAATTTTGAACAGGTTGAAGCACCTCAACTCATGTAAAAATGAATAGGAGGCACTCCTGAATTTGAAAACACACGTTTATTAGCACATTACTTCCAGTATCGAACAGACATTACCTCAGTGATGAGCCATGTAGGATTGCTTCTTGTCCACAGCTGTTTTGCATGTTCTGGGACTCTTCATTAAGCCAAGTGCATCCTATATTGAATGTGCTAATAAACAAATATGCATGCCTTCAATTAAATGTGTGCATAATTTGTTACTATGCATATGTACTGTACTTTCTAACTCAATATACAAGGAATGAATGGGAATTGTCAGGTATTTTCTATTTTTAATGTTAAAAATGTAATATTTAATTTTTATCTTTGGACGGAGCTGCTGGCCAGGAGAGTTGTTCAAACCATCCACAATCAATTAGAATGACTCTCGGATGGACCAGGGAAGGGAAGAGAAGAAAAAGGGAAGGGGACAGAGGGACAGAAGGAAAGAGAAAGAGGGAGTGGGGAGCAGGACTGCACAAGAGTGAAGACATGGTCTCAATTCAGTTGGGACCGGTAAAACAGCCTGTTAGCAAAAAGTGCTAGCAGAGCAATTCAAGTGCCTTACCAAGAGGAGGGGTACTGGTGGTGCTTTAGGGATCTAAGTAATCAATATAGAATGTGATATATCAGAGCATATGATCACCAAAATAAAACAGATCCTATATAATAATTCGCCAAGTTGTGTGTAACGCCCGACATGCGCAGTAGATACTGCTGCGCGTGCGGCAGTCACACGCAGTGGAGACTGCTCGCGCCGCGGCTGATACAGAGCTGGGCGCTCCGAAGGAGCGTCCAGCTCTGTATCAGCCGAGGCGCGGGCAGTCTCCACCACGTGTGACTGCCCCGCGACCGGCTGCCAGAGGCTCTGTATCAGCCGAGGCGCGGGCAGTCTCCACTGTGTGACTGCCCCGCGACCGGCTGCCTGAGGCACTGTGGCCCGTGTAACGGGCTGTTCAACTAGTCTATGATAATAAACAACGTATTATACAATAAAGATGGAATATATATATAGAGAGTAGAACGTATAACTTATTATGATAACCTGAGTATGTTTTTCCACAAAATCTCACTTATTGGCTGTTTACGAGCTGGATAAAGTCCATAGATTATTGCAATCAGTAAGTCTTTAAGTTGGAATAGTCAAAAAGTACTTTTTTGAATGTCCACTTTTTGTAGTTAAGATGTAAGTCTCAAAAGGACTATGTATCACAGGAAGAGATGTTGTTATGGTTCAGTACACTCAGACACGGTAGATGTTGGTAAAAACACAATTTTATTAAGGCACACAAGGAATAATGTAACCCTCACGGGTCCAGTAACAACAGTAGAAACTGACACAGGACAGGTTACAAGCAAATTAACCCACACGGGTCCAGTATGTAATATACACACAATACTGACACAGGTCAGGTAAATGAGTTTGATACAGTGTATGAATGTCCAATGTAACTAGTGACACCACTGGCAATTATGAGTAATGAAGGCCCAATGTCGCCTATAGGCAAGGCGAGGCGACAATGACAGGACTGCAACAACAGGCACTGGACGCTTGTAAGAGGATACAATGGTGGACGCCCACCAACGATACACAGGGCTGGTCAGAGCTCATGCCTAAACGGAGACCCTACCGGAGCAGCCCACCACCGTGTGCACGTACTACCTTAAAGGGTTAATGTGCGATAGTATAAATGGATGGCAACCGGAATCGTAGAGCGGAACCAAATGGAGACTCAATCACACACTGTAACAGAGCCCAACAAAACCCAGAGTGGTAGTAATGGAACAAGGCCCTTCCCCCAAAGGGGTTAATAGCGCTATGGTCTAGATAACGGCAACCACCGGAGGCGCTCAACTGAACCACTATAGACCAAGCGAATGCAACACGGTGTGGAGGCACAATGAGACTCTTGACCACTAGCAGAGTATACTGGCAACCGGAATAATGGAATACAAGGAGGCCCAGTAAAGCTGTAACGGTGCCAGGCAGGCAGCAGCCGGAACAGTCCGGAGAAGCCCAACTGGGCACAGCAGAAGCAGGAACCACCGCCAAGTCAATTCGGTACACAGTGCAGGAACGTCAGCCAAGCCAGGTCGATACACAGAGCAGGATCCTCAGACACGCCGGGTCAGTACACAGAGCAGGATCGTCGGTCTCGCCGGGTCGGTACACGGAGCAGGAACGTCAGCCAGGCTGGGTCAGAACAGGAAGCAGGCAGTCCAGGGTCATACACTGGATCAAAACAGCAAAACTAGCGCCAGGCATCAGGTACACCACGAAAGGGCACTAGCAGAGTGACAGCCCAGGGTATAAAAAGGCTGTCACTAGGAGTACAGAACAGAGCAGCCAATAGGAGAGCAGTAACAGCGAGATGGACAGAATGTCGCCCAGATCACGGGCGCCGTGATAGATGTCCCGTGTTTGATTGTTAATGAGTCTCTACCAGATGACAGTAATTTCTTGCTCCCACATAGACAGAAATAAGAGATAACTTTGGATCCGTTATATGGCAGCAGTATATGAAGAAACAGAAAGTAGGCACTTACATGTAGGTTAGTAGGTTCCTCTGTCTCTCCTTCAGTATGCTTCCTCCGTACGTCTTCCTCATTTAGCTTTTCTTTAACTGGAGTTCTTGTACGGTCTCTCCCACGAGTTCTTTGTGATACAGGCAGTGAATCAATCGTAGCAGTTAATGAAGGGTTAACCCCTTAGTGACCAGCCGTATGCACACGCGGCCGTCACTTAACGGCCGGCTAAGATTTTTTTTTATTATTCCGGAGTCCCCGAACGGTGTGCAGCCATGCGGGGACCCGGACTTCTGGGACGTACATGTACATCCTCTGTCACTAAGTGACAGTTTTTGCAGGACGTACATGTACGTCCATTGTCAGGAAGGGGTTAATTGGGTTTAATCCAAAACGTTCTTTATTTATAAAATGCAGTACACAAGATAAGCGATATAAGGTTAAGTCACATAGTAAGTGTATGCTTCATGTCCGTGATGGACGACCAGCGTCCTAACTGATGGAAATAGCTGACACGCGTAGGTCTTAGCAAGCAGTTGAACACTAACAAAACAAATACAAAGTGTGTACCAATAATCACTGTCTCAGTACCCAATGCGTTTTGTGCATTAGGCACAAAACTCAAGTGCCCTACCAGCTGAAACCACAACGGAAGTGAAGCCACAGAAGGGTCTTGTGGCCAAACGTCTGTTTTGTGTATTAAGTTCCCAAAATGCATACTAAATAAAGTGAATAATGTGAATATCAAAGGAAAAAAGCCAATGACCGGTGCCTGATGCACTGTCAAGCACTGACTGTTAGCTCACAGTCACCGTCCCAAGCACTAACCTTACACTACCCCTAACAATAAAGTGCAACAAAACTACCCCTAACACTGTCCTAATACCCAGATCTGTATAACACATCCACTGTCCATCTTCTTCTTCAATCTTCCTTCTTCTATCTTCCTTCTTCTGTTGTCTGTAATCTTCTTTCTTATTATCTTCTTTGTCTTCTTTTTCATTGTTGCTGTAAAATAAAATAAAACGTCAATGCAAGTAATGTGAAAAAAATGCCCCCAAGATATGCCTGTGTTAAACCTTTGAGTAACGAACAGGTACCCCTCCAGCACTATAAGAGTTAAATGCATTCAGGAATATCTGTTCAAATAAATATTCTGCCATTCTGCTTAAAGGGATAGTAAAGGATAGTAATGTACCAACAAAAGTATACACAATTGTAGACACAATAAAAAAATACTTAATGCCTTTACTCGTATCTCTCATACCTTTATGGTTTGAGAGATATAAGAAAATAAAGGTCTCTGTTCCCTCCCCTTTCTGCCTGACGAGCTGTAAAGCTGTCAGAGGCAGAATCTGGTCCTGTGACCAGACGCGGCTCTTCAGGAGCGCTGACATCCAGATATCTAACTATAAATACTTCATCTGAATGGTCTACAAAGTGTGCTTACAAACCAGGCACATGTTGTAGACCATTCAGATGAAGTATTTATAGTTAGATATCACTATGTCAGCACTCCTGAAGAGCCACCGTCTGAATCCGGAACCAGTATCTCATGCAGCTGATGTATGAGAAGGGGGGGAGCGGGCACTCATATGGTTAATCCTAC
Organism: Rhinophrynus dorsalis; assembly: GCA_037306005.1. Taxonomy (NCBI): domain Eukaryota; kingdom Metazoa; phylum Chordata; class Amphibia; order Anura; family Rhinophrynidae; genus Rhinophrynus; species Rhinophrynus dorsalis. Next base: position 120,211,946 of record CM074722.1, read on the forward strand.
TAACATTTCACACATTTTGGCATTTCTCTGGATGTACTGATATGGGGCTTAGGATGCCATATCAATACAGGCACTGGTTATGCTTTCAGTTCCTGAAAGGGACTCTTCACCCCAAAATACCGGGTGCAGATTTTCACACATTAAAGTGGGTTCCTTAACGGATCTTAGTGCCTAACTCATGGAACTGAATGACATATTTCAGCTTTTTTTTGTCAATGGGCAAAAACGCATGCACATTTATCGACCAAGGTGAATTTTTTCTACAGGTATTTTTTCATAGCACAGGTAACTGAATAATTTACCATGCCTGAAAAAATACTGATTTTTTTTTGGAGTCAGGAGGAACTGAATCAAGCCCATAGAGAGAAGAAGCAAACAGATAGTGGGAAAATGGAAAAAACGTAGCAGGGTAGAGACTGACAGTGAGAGATATAGATCGATGGAGAGTCAGAGCTTTTACCTTGTTCAGTTGAGTGACCCAGAAAGGAATTTGTTTGATTGATGTTTGTAGGTAACTGACTTTTTTCCCCACAGACATCACGTAATCACGTTTCATGCTGAATGATTGGTTAAAACACCAAATGAAACCAAAACACCTCTTTCTCAAGATGTATGTTAGGTCAAATGATATGATTACTGAATTTACATGCTCATCCCCACATCCCTACTGGCTAGAATCTATAATGGACTGTCAGTACCAGTGATGTCTGCTTCCCTAGCTTTGGGATAGATAATACATGTCCAAAAGGTAAAGTAGTTTTACTAATGTATATTTTAAGAAAATTAAACTGAGTTAGCCTCTTAGATGCTATAGTTATACCACATATTGAAAATCAAAATGTTAGAGCTCTCTCTAGCATACAAGGGGTTAAAATATGCCAACAAAATAGTTATAAAGCTGTTTCAGTGTTCTTGTTGCCATTCATCAATAGACTGGGACCTTATGCACCCAGGTACACAGGTGCAATTCTGTCGTAAACCAACTGAACCATAGGGTGGAATTTAAAATTTAAATGGAGCTTTTAACCACTGAATGAGAGATAGATCTCCAACGCATTGCTTCGCAATGTGTTACAGACTTCTCTGTCATTCAAGGGTTGAAAATCCACATTTAACTCAATGAGAATTAGTGAAATCTTCATTTGATACCTATTCTGCAGTTGGTTCATTCCAGTATTACAACTTGTTATTTGGATGACTAAGGCCCTTAGAGGGATAGTAATGTTTCACAATAAAAACAACTCCAATTAATCTTCATAGTATTTGGGCCATGAAGAATGTCATTTCAATACTGACAGAGTTGTAGTTCAAGAGTAATTGAATGATAAAGTACCCTTTTACTGATGTAACACTGCTCACACCAGAGCAGCAAGACTCTCTGGATGTATCGCAGAGAGGGACAATCTTCAGTGAGTATAAGGAAAAACCTGAAAAACCTGTCAAGGGGGGCAGAGTTTTCTTATGCTCACAGTAATAAGATTGTCCCTTACTGCGACCAGTCCGGTCAAGTGAAGATTCCACGTCTAAGGGGAGGTAGCTTACACTAGGTAAAAGGGGTTGGATGTGGAAATTTATAATTCGATTACTCTTGAACTACAACTCTGACAGTATTGAAATAACACTCTCCAATTTTCCCTACAATTATTTAATTGGGGTTGTTTTTATTGTGAAACATTACTATCTCTTTAATCATGGCTATAAATTAAATAATTGTAGGGAAATTGGATTCCATGCATTTTTTTTGGCAATCTTTTGTTTTTACATTTATATTTATTTGTGGACCGTCCATGACCAGGGCAGAAACCATGATTACTAGACTTAGGAATCGCTAGCAGGGTTTTTCACAAGAGACAAAAGATCTGTCCCCAGGTTTGCAGGCACCAGTCACATCTTAATTATCCTTGAGGTTTCTTTTCCATTTCCCCTCTGGGAGCAGGAAGAGGACAAGGCCATTCCTTGAGAGCAAAGGATAAAGGATACTTAGAACATGTCTCAGGAGATGAACTTTGATTGTTCCTGTGCCTTTGAGTGGATTACTACTGCAAAAATATGATGGCAGTTTTGCACTAAAGGGACTTGCAGCAAAGTATTGTCAGTTTCTCCGGCACAAAAAGTGTTTAATACAAATTCAGTTACGTATTATGTTCTTCATAAGGGACCAAAGCATTGTACATATGACAACATTATATTAACTCTTTGAGTGCTTTGCAATGTATTAATTAAACATATCTCTGGTGCTAAAATAATTAAGCATACCAGTTGAAATCTCCAAGTCCTCTTACTAAATAGACCAAGAAAATACAGGAGGATTCTGGGAGTGTAAGGTTTCATTTGTTCTCATATTGGATGATCATTGAATTATATCATGCGATTTCCCTCATCACATTCTTTGTCATTTTCCTATTGTAAAGAATCTTATTTAAACAGTCATTTTGTATTTATGTCAAATGAATACTAGATACTCAGAGCAAAGAAGAAAACACAATGTAATTTTGTGACTAAAATAAACATATTTAATATAAATACTATTTTTAGAGGAAACTGCTTTAAATTATTATGCAGATGGCATTGAACTTCATTTTTGTCTGTTATGCATCCCATGGCTCACATACCTAGCAGGTGCATATCTGATAGCCAAAAGGGTCCATGACATTTATATGGGGGGGAGTGAAAGTTTATCTTTCCCTACTAGTAATAATTCTTTATAATTAGTTCCATAACGCAGGAGACTAGTATGATCGGTATGCTTTTATTTATTTATTTATTTATTTATAATGTGCCAAAATGTTCCAATCTAGAGGGAACAAGTAGATGATCTACAGAAGGTGTAGATGCTTTATAGTATGGTGTGGTCTAGGAAAGAAGAAAATGTCATTGCTCAACCAGGAATCAAAGCCAGACGACGGTACTTAGTGTGACAAATCCTGAGCCACCAGTGAAGGCTTTCACAAAGAACCACATGCATCTACATACTGTCGGCAGGGTTGGATTTACATACCAAGCAACCCAGGTACCCTAGGGGACCTTTACCCTGATAATATAGGCTCGGTCACATGCAGTGTTGCCTGGTACAGAAAATACCCTTTTTTGAGATATGTTGCTAGATATTGGATGATGGCTCTAAAGCTTTGGTCTCCTGCTTAAATCCCTGGGTTTTAATCGTGAGTTTGTGCCATGCTTCTACTAACTATGAATTGGACTGCATGGTACATTAGTAATGCAGTGGGTTAGTCTAAGACCCAGGTATTTTTGAAACCTAGCATTTCACTCTTCTTGGTCAATAACATGCAATCACAGTCAAGCTGCTAACTCCTTGAGAGCTATAGAAGAATCTAAGTCATAGCTTCCCAATCAGTTGGTGTCCTCTCTTGAATCCAACAAAATAAGCAATGAGCTAGAGTAGGAATAAATTAGGGGTAGAGCAGTGTATAAACTGGACATTACAGTAACATGTATGCTGAAATAATGTTTTTTTGAGTAAGAACGTTTCAGAAGATATCTCATTTGAAGGACTGTATAGATCTCTTTTGATTATGGCTTCCTTATCTGTTGGGACTATTAATATTTAGCAACAGTTTCATATTTGTTCCTTATTTTGCACTTTTGTTTACTCTGGTAACTAAACTGGTTTCTGTAAAGCAGGAGGAATATGCAATAAGTTGAGATAAAGGTGAGAGAAGTCACCCCAGTGAGCAAAGAAGTCCAGCTCCTATAACATTCCATGGAATCTCATTTTCGAGTTGCAGATGCTACGGTGCATAGGCTCTGTGAAATATAAATTGGATAAATGTACTCCTTGTAGTGTTCCTCTTACCTTAATGCATCTCAGCCTCAAGATTTGGTGTGTGGCTTCCACAAGCCTCTTAAGATATGGCTTTTAGTCTAGAGAAGTCTACAATGTATTGCTTTACAATTCCATGGTTACAAAGCTCAAAGTGAAATTCTCAGATTAACCATTTGAGTGCCAGAGAGGAGTGCAACACATTGCTTCACAATGCATTTTATACCTCTGGAACTCAAAGGGTTGAAATATATGAAATATATGTCTCACAAAGATGGCAAATCTAGTGCAAACTAACTGCACCATAGAATAGACATAGCCAGTGGTGTAACTATAGGGGTCGCAGGGGTCGCACCCACGATCGCCCCTGCAACAACTCCGCCTGGCGCCCGCAGTCTCCCTCCGGTGCTCTAGTAATGCAGAGCGCTGGAGAATGACATCTCCCAGCTCTCTGCATTCCAGAGGAGGACCGCGCGGGAGCTCAACACGCCAACCGTCTCTCCTGCCACTCCACTGGACCACCAAGGATTGGGAGGTAGGAGATGGGGGCATTGCGGAGATTTGGGGGGCATTGTGGAGGGCCCAGGGGCCAATGTGGTCAGAGGGTGGGGGGGCCCATGGCACTTCTTGCACCAGGGCCCGGAGGGTTCTCTGGACATAGCAATTCCCTAAATTACTATTCATTTTAATAAACCCCATTGAATCAATTTGGAATTTGTATTTCTTCCCAATACATTTTGTTTGCTAAAAAAATCTACATTTCTTTTGTGTGTAAGGCCCAGTGTTTGCATCAAAAGTAACATTGTGATGACAGCTGTTTTTCAAAACAAGCTCGTAGTTTGCCTGCAGGGAATTGCTTGAGTTTACAATTGAAATGGAGCAAAGTCAGTGATACCACACAGAGCTTACATTTGAAATGGTGTTGCACTAGTATACCACAGAGCTTACAATTGAAATGGTGCTACACTAGGCATACCACGAGGCCTACAATTTTAAAATATGACAGGAGGCTCCTATTTGCTTATCTTTCTTTTACTTCACCTCCAATAGCAGCAAAGTAAATAAGTAAACAACCAATCAGAACAAAGAAAACAATAAGTTGTGTAACAATGTTCCACTTCCTCTTTCTTGCTGCTCACCTCCTTTGGCAGGTCAAAGTTTTCTTGTCATCATCTACACTGCTTTTATAACATAATATTTGTTACTGTATAATAGTTTTTTCACTTTTGTCCCCTAAGTAGTATTTTCTTTGTTATCAGTTACCTGTGTTACTTATTTGTATACTTATTTATTCTAATTCTATACTTGTTATAGCCTTTCCGTTTTTTTCTATCCAACTACGTTTTTTCTTACTTTTAGTCCCTTTGCCTAGCCTCCTTATCCTCTTTCGTCTGCTTCCCCAATCTTTTAATTTTATTTCGCCCATTTTATTCCCTCAGCGCTTGCTTCTCCTCTCTCTTGGCTGCTGGAGCTTGGCCATTAGGCCCTGCTCTCTCGTCTCGCAAGATTTCGGGCGCCATCTTATATTTTTTCTTCTTCCAGATTTTTATCATTCTAGTCATTGCCGCGACATACCGCGGCCACCCCAACATCTCTTCTGGATTATCCTCTGATTATGAGGACAGTGATTATCCTCCAGAATGTAGGGAGGTGGATGTGTGGCAAGCAGGTTTATATTGACATCTCAGTGGTGGAAAAACCTTTTGAATCTACTCCTACTAATGAGCAATTTTCTGGTGATTCCCAAGTTTTTGATCTTGCTTCCACTAAGGATAGCACTGATAATCCATATAATGCTAGAATATTAGACTCCATGGGTAATCCCATATTTGACTCTTGTGGTATCCATCACCCAAGATACGAATGGGTTCCCCCTCCCCACCCTCCCCACTTGGCCAAATATTTTCACTTTTGGTTACGTCATCCTTTAGAAAAAGATGAATGTCCATGCCCCATCATTCCTGACAAGGTGGCTCTCACTCCGGAGTTTGATCCGACCATGTTAACCTTTATGGACAAATCTGGCAGGGATCCTCGTAAGGGCCTCAAAAAGGGCCTTAAACTAGCTCAAGATAAGTTGTTGGATGTTACGGCCCCATGGCTCAGATATTATATCTGGCTGATTCAGCTATTTCTTCCAATTCTGTTCTAGATGCTCACGCTGTGCGGGAATGGGCTCAGGCCTGCATCTGCCTTTTAGGCAATGCTGATGTGTCACTCTCTAATGAAAGAAGAAAGGCAGTACTCCTCCGTATTGACCCCTACATTGGCTGACCTAAGTGATAAAGAGCTGGGCCCGTCTGCTAATGGAATGTTGTTTGGTGAACCTTTCCTCAAACAATTACAAAAGCATGTTAACATCTTTTCCTCATTGAACAAGGCTCAGTTGTCCCTGCAGAAAGCTTTCACTATTCCCTCCCAAAGGCGTATTTTTGGCAGGGCTGGGAGACAGCGGGGCCGTGTCACCAGCCGTTTCTGGCCATCAGGCCACAGACCTTCTGCTTCTCAAGCCTTCTTCCAGTCTACACCCAAGCCACAATACCTACCACAGAGAGGATCAGGACCAGTTTGCGGATATCGTGCCAGAGGTTGTTCAAAATTCCACACAGGTGAGTTCAATTGCTTTAAACCCTTTTTTCCCACAATTCTCTGCAGGCAGACTTCCTCTGTTCCTTCAGAATTGGATGTTCATATCCTCCGACGCATGGATCCTTCAGACCGTCCAGGGTTACAGGATCGAGTTAGTCTCCGCCCCTCAACAAGACACATGGCCAGTTCCTACTCTCTGGGCTGCCACTCAACAAAATCTCATTCTGACAGACCTAGCTTCTCTCCGGGACAAAGGGGCAATAGAAAAAGCTCCCAACGTTTCCGGTTTCCTTGTGCCAAAAAAGTCAGGAGAATACAGGCCAGTAATCAATTTGAAGTCTCTGAATGCCTTCGTCAGGTACAGGCACTACAAGATGGATGGCATCCATCTCCTCAGGGATCTCCTTTTAAGGATCTCACCTAGACTTACAGGACGCCTTTCTTTCAGTCTCCATCCATCCGGCGAGTCTCCGTTTTCTCCATTTTCTGTGGTCCAATGAACCATGGCAATTCACCTGCCTTCCATTCTGGCTCAGCTCAGCCCCCTGGTGTTTTACAAAACTCCTCAAACCAGTACTAGCCCATCTCCGCTCATCAGGCATACGATGCATCGCCTACTTAGACAACATCTTATTGTTCGGCGCAGACAAGCACCAATTGTCTACCCAGACAAACTTCGCGATTCATCTATTACAAAACCTAGGCTTTATAATCAACAGGGTCAAGTCAGCTTTCATCCCATCACAGACAATTCTATTTCTAGGGTTCGAGATAGACTTGGTGTCTTGCAACCTTCGTTTACCTCGCTCCAAAGTTGTCTCCATCAGGAAAGAACTTTGGAGGGTACTTCGACTTCCGGAGGTTCCTTTGAGACTGCTAGCGCGAGTGGTGGGTCTTTTGTCCTCCACTATTCAAGCCATTTTTCCAGGCCCCCTTCATTACAGGGCAATGCAACGCCTCAAGACCAATTTTCTACGGATGAACCCCTCCTATGACCAGATGATCCCTCTTTCCACGGAACTATGCTCTGAATTCCATTGGTGGCTACTACACATGCAAGCATGGAATGGCAGTGCTATTTTCGGCACGTTTCTGGATCTAGTGATCAACTCCGACGCCAGTCTTTGGGGTTGGGGAGCAACCTGTTCAGGGGTCTCTATAGAAGGAACCTGGTCTCATTTGGAAGATTCTCTCCATATTAATTGTCTAGAACTGATAGCTAGCTCTTTTGCCATTCACAGTTTCTCCAAAGGCCTGTCAAATTGCTGTATTGTACTCTGCATGGACAATATCTCGGAGGTCCAATACATCAATCGTCTTGGGGGAGCTTGCTCCAAAAATCTATCTGATGTGACCAAGGACATCTACAAATTTTGCCTTTGGAGGAACGTCTCTCTACAGGCGGAATACTTACCGGGGACACCAATTTAGAGGCGGATTGGTTCTCTTGCCACTGGTAGGACACCAGCAACTGGATGTTGGATCGATCAGTTTTCCTACAGCTGAGACATCAGAGAGGCCCTCTAGTCCATGCCTCTTCGCTTCTCGGACGAATTATCAACTTCCAGACTACTTCAGCTGGCTTCCGGATCCGACCTCCAGAGCAGTGGGTGCTTTCCTACAGGATTGGCCATCGAAGGGGACATATGCCTTTTCCCCATTCGCTCTGATTGCCAGAGTGATTCGGTACTTCCGGTTAGAGAAGACAAGCATAACATTGGTAGCTGCCCTCTGGCCGAGTCAGTCCTGTTTTCTGGATCTTCTATGCCTATCGCATCAGAACCCCCTTCTGATTCCTTCTTTTCAGAGACTCCTGATGGACCCGAAAGGGAACTTTCAACTTCTAGTACTTCAGCACCGCTTGCATCTGGTAGTTTGGTCTCTTTCAGGGGATCGTGGAATGTCAGAGGCCTATCAGACTCGGCTCATCAACTCCTCTGGGATTCCTGGGCTACACATCTGCTTGGGAAATCTGGTCTCCCTGGTGTGTGGAACAGAGTCTTGATCCCTTTATTGCCCCTGTTCATGCCGTGATTAATTTTCTTTCCTATTTACATGACCAAGGCAAATCTTTCAGGACCATCAATGTTCATATCGCCGCCACTCATATTTCTCTTCATGGTCTTCCTATTGGAAAACACCCACATGTTTGCCATTTATTAAGGGGTATCATACTCTCCTCCCCTCCAGGTCCTCGATGTACATCACTTTGGGAGGTTTCCTCTGTCCTTCAATGTTTGCGATCTTGACATGAGAATAAACACCTCTCTTCTCCAATTGTCTGCCAAACTTGCTCTCCTTCTCTGTTTAGTTTCCTTTCGTCGAGTTTCGGACATCAAAAGTAAGGGAATGGCTAGTTGTCAATTACTCTCACCTAGTTGTGGCCCTGTTCCAAAGCTCAGAGAGTGGTGGGGGTTGAGTTGACTTAGGAATTGTGAGATCACAGTCCAAGAAGATCTGTTCTGCTATTATTTGTAGCTTTCTCTTCTTATCTGGACATACCAGCTGCACTCACTCCTGCTCATCAATTACCTTTGCTCCTGTTTGCTCTTTTTGCCTCTTTGGCTTCTATCAAACAGCTTCACAAGCTGTTTTTAGTAACCGCCCCCTTGCCCACTTTTATTTGTCTACTGTCTGCCTTAGCCCAGTATGTTAAATGACTGGTCATATACTTACTGCCTGCTTCACCACAAGTCTGTTAAATCACCATTCTTCTGCATTCTACCCACTTTGACCAGAAAAAAAGGCCTAGAATTCCCTTACTTACTTCATCTAACAGATTCCCATTGACAGAAATAGAGAAATTGTCAATAAAACCCTGATAAAGCCATCAAATGCTATATGAGTGCAGTGTGTGTGGCCAGCACTGACACATACTGCCATGGAAACCCAGCAGAAGGCTTGCAAAAAGAAAAACCTGAAATAGTATATATTTGAAAGCTTACAGAAGCTTAAATATTCAACATATTACCAAAAAGCTAGGCTTGAAACGACAGAGTGTGTTCAGGCTTAAATCAAGGCTAGTCTTTAAAAAAAAAAAGTATGTAGGCCTCAGGCTTGCCAAAACCAAGCCCTGAGGAAGCAGTTTATGTAGGCCTCAGGCTTGTAAATGCAAGCTCTTCAAAACTTTTTTGGAGGCTTCATGCTTACAAATAATAACCCTGACAAAAAAGTATGCCCTGCTGGCCTCGTGCCATCAGTTATTTATTGTGTTTGCTAAATGCCACTTGTGACATTCTGGCATTTGCTAGTGCTATAATTGCTTCCACTGAGTCATCTAAGCAGCAGGAGGATTAGGCTGTTGCATGGGACTGGGATCATCATCAGCACTGGTATAACACAGGGGGTGGTGGTGGTGGTACAATGATGCTTCTACTTGTCATTAGCCCTAGTGTTGGTGAGGCAACAAAAAAAGCCCTCACCCCACTTCATTTGCACCTAGAAAGAAGAAGTTGTCTAATTATGTTTCGCGCACCTCCTCTAAAATCATTGGTTGTGGTAGAATACTAATGTTTCCCTGGAGAGAAGTCTGGAAGGATCTGTGTCTTTCATCAGCAACTACAATGTGTACAAGGAAACAATGTGAAACAGGGGAAGAATTGGGTGAGAAGTATCACAACAATTAACACATCTGCGGTCACATTAAGCAACAGGAACAACTGCCACCAATCACTTTGATGCTTAGTTTAGCAATGTAAAACCATCCCCCAATAAACCAAGTTCTGCTGTCAAGAGCAAGTGATGCTAAGATACAATACTTAAAACATAATGAATCCTCCCTGCAACCAGCTCAGGATACTCATCGGGATAGAATGCCACAGATGCTCCCTGATACCCTGCACTGGATTGCTCTCCACCTCACTGCCATGTGTGGACAAGAGCACCACAGTATGCTCAATGGGTGGACACAAACTGCCAGATTCTCTCATCTATCAGCTGGTGGGGAGGGTAACAGAGGCAAAGGCAATATACCAGAGTAAGAGGAAGAGGGTGCCATCACAGGAACAGTGGGTACATCTTCCAGCACCTGGACCCTAGCACATGAAGATGATGATGACACAGGTATTATGCTCATGATTGAAATTCCAGCCTGGGTTTCTCAAGACTTCCTCTGGGCCTTTTGCCCCTGTTCTTTGTGCCTTTGGCGAGGGCTGGGGAAGGTGCTTCTGCCACTTCAACATCATTACTGGAGCTAGGACCAGGGGTATTGTTGGCAAGTGGCAGGTCCTGGTCCCATATCACTGGTTGAAGAAGTCAGTCCCATGGTGGCCACAGTGGTTTGTGGTACACTAGCCCTCTCATCATTATTCCTGAATGTCACTGCTGGTGGTGGTGTCGATGTCAATCACTATTTGAATGTCTTACACCCATTCCTTATTGCTTTCCGCCAAAAACTCTTTCATACTCTTCTCTACACAAGCTGATCCACCATCACCCTCAGTCTCATTGCCACCACCCCCAATATCTTGCTGCTCTTCGGGACAGGTTGGGGATGACAAGTGTGACAAAAAGTCTCCTACTACCATACTTGCCATCTCCTCAGAAGAAGAAGGTGCACTGGCAGCAGACGGGGCAGGCACAGTCAGCTGATGTGTGCTACTGTTCATACTGCCAATCAGTACCACCTTCTTCAGTATAGTTCCCCAGAGGGAACTGGGAATCATTGGGTCAGAGGTATGTGACTGCTACTGACTTCCTCCTCCACATCTGTGTCAGCAGCAACTGGGTCCATCCAGTTTCTCTTGCTGGTCATAGGGCTAGCCATCACTTAAAGCAGAACTTTCATGTTGCAATAAGTTATCCCCAATTAATTGTTAGTAGCTTCTTATTCACGGAAATAGCATATTAACATTGCTTAAGTGTCAGCATGAGTTGGAATCATAGCATTGTATGCAGCTTACATCAGTGGGACAGCGCAGACATCTTGCCGAAGAGTAATCTGTGTGCCTTCGCTGCCTGTCCCTACCTGTACCTTCAGATACAATACAACTCCCCCTTTGGCAAATAACCAGAGTACAGGCAGGGATGCACAGATCACTCTTTGTCAAGATGTCTGCGCTGTCCCATTGATGTAAATTGTATACAATGTTATGATTCCAACTCATGCTGACACTTAAGTAACATTATTATGCTATTTCCATGAAAAAGAAGCTACTAAATTAATTGGGGATAACTTATTGTAGAATGAAAGTTTCGCTTTAAAACAAATTTTATTTTAATTTTAGCTTTTAATTGTAATAATTTTGCTCTCTACCTTTCTCTGCCTGCCTCTATTCTGTCATCACCACACTGGATTGTGGGAAATTGTGGGTTATTTATACTGTTGAGGTGGGAAGTTTCACAGCCATTGGAAAACATAGGCAAAAAATCAAAGTTTTCTTATGAGAAATTCCATGGTGCAAGAGAAATGGAGGAAAACGTATGGGTTTCTCTACTGATGGGGATTCCCAAGGGAAAAACTATAAAAGCATGCCTTTTGCACAAGCCGTCACTGCTGTTTTTCCGTTAAGGACTAGTGATGGTCCTGGCACGTCACGTACTTTTTACACACAGCGATCCTGCAGGAGCGCTGTGAGTAGTAGCGGGGACCGAAGTTGACTGCTCCAAGACTGGAGCGATCTCTATCAGTTCCCCGTTCGGCATGCCAGCACACGAGATCAGTCATGGGGCCCGGCACGTCATAGTTTCCTATTTGGTCCTTAAAGGACCACACACCCCGGGACCCCTGATCCTTAAGGGGTTATAAAGGCTGACTTGCCTATGTTTATGGATTATCGGTGCCCATTTCAGTTAATAGATGACTATTCAGAAACCTAAAGATGTGTATTTCTGGGGCAAACCAATAGAACCATATGGGAAAAATCAATTTACCCCAAATTCCCTGTGATTTAAATGGGGATTTTAACCATCTGAGTGCCACTGGGTGTCCAACGTATTACAATGCTTTGGGTACCCCTCTGGCACTCAAAGGGTTTAAACCCTGAATGTTAGATAGCTCTCTGAAGTACTGCTTTAACATTCATTGGGTTAATGTCCCATTTACACCAATGGAAATATATATATGTCCCTAACAGTGCAGTTGGTTTGCCCTAGAACTTGTCTGTTTCCTACTCCTGAATACTCCCCTTAGAGTCAAAATGCACAGGGAGCATGAGCAGTAGTCATCCCCTGCTCAGATTGCATGTATTTCATGCTTTGGTATTGCAAGCCATTATTATAGATTTTAGCAAATTATAAAATTGATTTCAACATATAAGGTCCCTGTAGAATTCCCTAACAGGCAGAGAAAACACAAGTCAAGCCAGTAATTTGATGAATTTCAAATCTAATTGAGACTAAAGGCACCTAAGGGAACCTGAATTGTAAATCCTCGATTTTGAGGAGGGTTAAGGTGGGACCTTCCTAAGCACAGGGGTTTGGTGAGCATACGACCACTTTATATTTATGCCATCCCAAAAGCCAAGGGAATCAAGTGTAGTGTGGATCAATTACCCTTCCCAGGAGATATAATATTCATGGAAATACATAAGACAAATAATAAATTCACCACAAAGTAATATATAGACAGACACACGGTCACGAGACAAAATACAGTTACAAACAGACAGACACAAACACAAGCATAGGCAGACAGACATATTCACATATTCCCAGATACCGACATTTATAGGCAAACACAGTCACATTTCTCAGAGAGTAAGGCTGGAGTACTAAGGGAAAGTGTTGCAATCTTGGTGAAAACCAAGTGCACCAGAAGGAATTAGCAAAAATTCAAATTCCATTAATTTACATGGGACACAATGCCTGGGAATCCTTTATCATTCCAGGGGTTGAAAGTCCCATTTAAACATTGCAAATTTTTATTCGTTCCCTATGGTGAAGTTGGTTTGTCAACACTTTTTTCTTAGTAAATCATCCTCAGTGACAATCATAAGCTAGAGAGAGAGAGAGAGTCTTGAAAGAGAGAGGGACGGTAAAGAAAACAAAGAACTGCTGTAAACCCATTATGGAGCTGTTTGTCATGTACTAGTGAGAACAGAGGTAGATAAGAGCTTAATGTCCTGTAGAGAAGACCCCTGATATGTTATATAGTGAAATACATAGAAAACATATGTTCAGTAAGGTGCAGGCATGCACATAGTCACAGTTAGATGGGCATATCTATAAAGTTACATATAGAGTCATACCATAACATATAGAGGCTGATGTACTAATTTTAGAGTATACCAACAGCACAAATAAAAACCTGCACTCAATTAAACTGAGCTTCTGACTGTTTGAATGCTAGGCAGGTCTCTAATACAAGGAGAAGTTATGTGTTTCATGTACTTGAAAGTTGAATAAAGCACAGACACCAGATATGGGTTTAAAACATGGCCACAGTTTTATTACATAAACATTAAAATCCTAAAATGTCCTTTCCAGATTAAGTATGATTGTACATATAACTTAATGATAACTGTCCAATCATGAATTCAGAACTGGAACCTTGAAAATGTGTAGCCCATTGGCTAGTAACAAATGGACCCAATGGGTACGACAACATCTCCACTGCTCACCCTAGGATGTAGGCTTCTATGACCCTCCACCTAGATACATCCCCACTCTGATATCCTGCATCCCACTCCAAAGAGGTACTTTCCCTTAGCATTCAAAGGCTTAAATGCCCCATTTAAATCAATTACATTTTGGCAATTTTTATTTGTCCCTTATGATGCAGCTGGTTTGTTCCAGAATTGCTCCAGTTCTTATTAGTATATCAGCCTCACAGCCAGATGTGTTTTTATGTATTCCTTCAGCCCAATGTCACTGATGTTCTTCTTTGTGGCAGAAGGATGCTGACTGTAGATGCTTAGTGCAGTAAGGATCAAGTTGTGCTGTTAAAATTATTCTGATAAATGGATCATTAGAGAGGAATCTTCTCTGCTCAGGTAAAAGGACCCTGGGGGCATGTAAGAAGCACAGGTGTAATGCTAATTAAACATTTCATTAAATGTCTTATATTTGCTTTTTATCTTTTCATAGTCTTGGCTCTGTAACTCAGTTCTTGTATCAGTGTATCTTTGCATAGTCTTGGCTCTATAGCCCAGGGCTCAGGCTACCCAATCAGTTCCTTCTGTGATGGATTATAGTCATAGTCTCTCTTTAAAGGAGCAGAAAAAGTTTTTGTAAGAAAATATGTTTTTCTGATTAGTACAACAAGACTACTTCAACTGCTGGGACATTTTCATTAAATAGTTATTACACAATTTTCTTTAATTAATCTTCAGTTTTATTTTGTGTCCAATGGGTGGTGCTGCTCTTATCATTTATAATGAAAAGACATGGCTGATGACTCAGGTTCTCCCGTAGAGAGCATTATATAAAAATGTTTCCCTTTGGACAATACTTGGCATTGTTGCAAAAAACAAAAAAAAAAAAAAAAAAAGCTTTGAGCAACAAATCTCCCACCAGTGGGAGTACTCAGGAAAAGTTGAATATACACATATATTTTTTTTTCCAGAAAAAGTTTAACATTTATTTAAATCTAACCTTACCCAAGGTTTTTCACCAAAACAGCTCCCATACCAATGTCTTAGTAATTGTCCAGTGTTGCTGTAAATCAAATTCACTACATTTGCTTTTTATAGCTGTTTTAATTCTGAACCTATATATTCTCTGAGTAACTCTTCTCACTAATACGTGAAGTGGTCCTTATTATTCTGCTTGTGCTGCGCTTCATTTTAAGAATATTTTGGACGTTGGTGGGATTTCTGATCACATAATTTCTACACGATTTCTGGTGTGTGGATATCTTTGCCTGATTGCATGTGATTGACTAGGAGGTAGCTGAGATGTGTAGAGTAAATTTGCAGCTTGTTAGGTGTCAGTTTCACCCTCTCTGATTGCTGTTGGTATTTAAGGAGAAAATGATTGAAGATGTCTAAAAACTGAGGTGTGCTCCTTATAGTAAGTACTTCTTTAATAAGTGTAATCAAGTGTTAGTCAAGAGTTGATGAAGAGACATTTTCAGGTAAAATTGTCTGGGACTATATATATATATATATATATATATATATATATAAACTGGTTAGGAAGCACTCTAAGTTCAGGAGATGATGGCCTGGGTGCAGTCAGTATAGCCAGATAGTATATAAGTCAGAATCACAGCAGCACACACAGGACTTGTCAAATAGAAAGATTTATTGTCAATGTTTCGGGCACTTACATTGGCCTTCCTCAGGAAAACTAAAATGTTACATGAGCTAAATAACAAATCACATCACGGTAGACTCCAGGTCCATAATATTTATAGCTTGGATGATAAAGGGGAAAGGGGTGATGATATGACTAAAGCCTTCAAGTATATTAAGGGACTTAATAAAGTTCAAGAAGGATCAATTTTCAGAATAAAAGGAACACTAGTGCGGATATGACCTATAATTAGAAGGTGGAATAATAAGGCAAAAAAAAGCTACTTTATGGAAAGGACAACAGACAAATGGAATAGCTTCCCAGCAAAAAGTGACTGAGGCTAAAAAAATAATTGAATTAGAGAATTTCTGAGGTAGGCATATGGCTGTACTAACACTGAAATAAGTCTGAGCTAACTAGCTAGGGAACTGGGCAGACTGGAAGGGCCGGTTACTTCTTATCTGTTGTCATCTTGAATGTTTCTCTGTTTCTTTTCCCTTTTCCTTTGGGTGCTGGAGACAGGTCTCTAACATAGATCAAAGCATTAGAGAGGTTATCAGTATTGTCTCCATCTCTCCGTAAGACTATTACCCATAACTAGGAAATTGTGCTAAAAAGTCTAATATTGATTCTGAAAAAACACCAACATAGCTCTTTTTAAGGCCAGAAAGTGAAAAATATGAAGTTTTGGAGAAAATCAACTGTAGGGGTTGGCAAAATGCAATTTAAATTTCCATGTCGTCCCAGACAGCACATATAACAAGAAAGCCCCCCTAAGGACAGTAAACATGCTGGAACTTAAAATTTCTCACCCCGCCACCAAAGGTTCCCACCCACATATTGTATCAGTGTTTTTTTCCTGTCCAAGGCAGGAACACAAGGCATTTTTTTTCCTCTGTGTCCCTAAGATGGGACACTGTGTAGCATGGAGCTAGTGTTACTAGCCTTCCTGGGGAAGACTGCCAGGCTGACAGAGCAGGGAAGCCTTCCTGACACACGCATACATGCACCCAGGCTTACCAGGAAGTTGGATCTGATGATACACACCTATTGCCTGCAGAGGAAATAGGTAAGTTAATATCTGCCATCAGGTCTGTCATGGACCTGAGTGATGATAAAGAGGTTCTATGCAAGAAGGACCAACTTTTCAAAAGTTTCTCTCATTAATCAAAGGTCTTTCCAGTCCATGAATTCCTGGCTTCTTTAATTTTGGAAGAATGGAAGATTCCTTATAGGAAATTGGCAATAACCAGACGGGTGAGAAAACTTTTCCCTTTGATACTGCTGACATTAAAAATTGGAAATACCAAAAGTAGACCCAGCTGTCTCCAAGCTGATTCAACGTTTGGCCATTCCACTGGATGATGGTTTCAGGTTTGAGGACTCAGTGGATAGGTGAAGAGAGCTTTTGAGGCATCTACTTCAGGTTCCAGACCTGGAATCGATGATAAAGTTTCTAGAGAAGGAAGCTCTCTGCTGTCTACCTGGCAGTTGATTTTCTTTGTAATGTGGCCTTAGAGTCTATCAGGATGAACAAAAGAGCCTTGGCCTTAGTGCTTACTGCCAGAAGAGCAATCTGGCTGAAATTGTGGATGGCGAATGCAGCCTCAAGAAATCTGCTGTATTAGAGCCTTTTCAAGTGGGAGCTTTGTTTGGTGAAGAACTAGAAATAATCTTGGATAGTGTAGATTCTAAAAAATGTACTCCCTCCCGCCAAAAGTTTCCACTCTTTAGGAAACATTTTTCCAGAAAATTTCAATCTCAGCAGGTGATTTTTTTTATCCCCCCAGAGAAAGACAGCTCTCCAATCAGAGGACACCTTTTTAATCCCATGGTGGAGGGTTTTCTTCATCCTCCTCCTCTACAGGTCCATCTTCTTCCTGATGCCAGAGATTTAACGGATCCTTTTCCACTGGGTGGGAGGCTTTGTTATATGAGTCCCCATGGCCCCTTACTTTAGTGTTGAATGGATTGGGTACTCATCCCTTCGAACTGCTTGACTCTGTACCCCTGAAGTTTCTTACAATCAAAACAGTATTCCTCATTGCCATCACCTTGGCTAGACGGGTTGGTGAGATTCAAGCTATCAGTTCTGGAACCTTACCTCACCTTCCATACAGACCGAGTTGTTCTCAGGTTGCATCTGGATTTCCACCCCAAGGTGGATGCCCCTTTTCATCATTCCCAAGAAGTGGTCTTACCTTCTCTTCTTCCAGGTTTGGTCATGAGAATGAACATCTTCTCCACAAACTGGATGTGAAACGATGTTTACAAATCTATCTGGACATTTCTCATTCCTGACATTCCTCTGCTCGAAGCTGATTGGCTGTGAGGTGCATAAGCACACATCCCAGCCAATGGCTGTGAGGAGACTGGAACAGAGACTGCCCATATATAAAGGTAGTCTCTGTTCAAATTCCCTCATTGTGGAACAGGCATTGGCCCGTAAGGTGGAAGGGGGAAGGGATGCTCTGCGGCAAATCAGTTTGTCCCCGCCACCACGGCTGCACACAGTGGCAGGGAAAGGGAACAGGCCAAGGATAATTTTATTCAAAATAATTTGGATTTTTAAAAAACATGGGCATGTTACTAACAATTTACCTGCACACCTTTACTTAGTTTAACCTTTGGAGTCTCAGAGAGGGTACCTCTCTGACATGAAGGGGTTAAACTATGCATAAATGTGCATGTTATTTTCAGCAAACATTTATTTATGGATTTTTTTTTTTACAGCTACAAGAAAAGAAGACAGAGGAAGAAAGAAGAGAGAAGAAGGAAGAGAGATAAGTTAACGATCAGTGCTTGACAGTATGTCAGGCACCAATAGTTAACTTTTTTCTTTGATGTTTCCATTATTGCCACAATTTAGTGATGTTTTGGGAACACACAAAACGGACCTTTGACCACAAGGCCTTTTTTGTGACCCGACATCTGTTGTGCTTTTAGCTGGTAGGGCAATTGAATAGCTTGTTAGCAGTTTTTGCTAATGGGTTGGGATCCAATTTTGCCCTACTATTTTACTGGGCTCAACTGAATCGAGCCCTATGGGTCTTATTCATCAAGTAGGGGTGGGCGAAACTTTCTCCGTGTTCCCGCGGGAAATTTTGGAAAATCATGTTGTTATCCACTTTAAAACTAGCGGTTAATATTTTTGCATCTTTTGCCCACTGGCCAAAATTTTTTGCCATTATTTTAATGGCTATAAAGTTTCTGCCCATTGATTTACTTTGTTTTTGCACTTACGCTATAAAAGGTGATGTTTTCGCTGAAGGCAGACACAATAGAAGCACCTATAGAGCGAGATAGATGTGTTGTGCTGTTCTGCTGTGATATTTTTGCAAAAATTGAGGCAGGAAAGGTTCATAGTGACTGCTATCACTATGGGCAGGGTGAAAAATAATCAATGGAGGAGCTGGAGGGACCCTTATGTATCTACTGAGTCTGAGGAGGAGGAATTGACTAGCAGTACTGAATCAATGGTGTCCAGTCCCCCTAAATCACCCCAAGGGATCTTGGGGAATTTAATAGGAAGGGAGGGAGAAAAGGGAATGGGAAAGGAGGGAGAAAAGGGTAGTACTAGTGAGAGCAGGACAGGTCAACTGCCTGTGCCTGCTGCAAGACGTGCTGCCCCTGCTGCCAGTGCCACCATTGCTGTACCTGCAGCCACTAGTGTTGTACCTGCTGCCAGATGTGCTGCCACTAGTGTTTTACCTGCTGCCAGTGCTGAACCGGCTGCCACCAATAATTTGCCTGCTGCTAGTGTTTCTTGTAGTACTCATGGGGGGAAGGATAAAATGATGCCAAACGTGACAGCAAGGGACCCTCTGTCACATTGCTCCTCACCTCCTCCAAGCAGCAGTGAGATGTCTGGAATAGAGCAGCATCATGTAGGGACTTTTGGTGGTGGTGGTCATAAAGAAGCTGTGGTGGAAGAGAAATTGATGGCCTTTTTATTAGAAAGTGAGAAGGAATGGAAGACAGGGATGAGGATGGGCATCACCACCACCACTAGCAATCAACTTTTGGAATTTGCGGAAATTGCAACTGGTCTAATTACTGCTGCTGCTGAGATGAAAGGGCAGCAGGGTGCTGAGGAGCAGGCTAGTGTGCCACAGACCACCATGGACACAGTGGGAATGGGGTCAACAAATAATATGGTACTAGGACAGGTTCCACTTGCCAGCGCCTGCAATACTCCTGGTCCTAGTTGCAGTGCTAAATCTGAGGCAGTAGCAGCAACATTATCCGCTGCCACAAAAAGTGAAGGGGAATGTGAAGAAGAAGAAGAAAGAAGCAATTTGTCTCCACCTGTTCCCTATCCCTCCCCCCAGAAGTCATATGTGTGAGACTATTATTCTCTTCCGGCAGACACAGTGCAGTCATCATCAGCAATGGTATAGTGCAAAATTTGTGACAAGTTAGTGAGAAGAAGAAAGGAGGGAACACACCTTGGCACAAGCTCCCTGATAGCACACATGAAACACAGACACCATGACATTTATGTCAAACATTTTAAAGTCAAACATCCATTACAGAAATCTAGCACCACTGTTACTGTAACCCCTGACTCTCCAGAAAGGTGGAGATCAAAGATGAGGAAGAATAAAGAAACCCAGACAGACAATGGAAGTTCCATGACGAGCGAAACAACTAGCTCGCCATCAACATCACCTTCTTCCTTTAGGGTAACAAGTACATTGCCTGCCAATCCACCTTGTTCATCATTATCTCCCCCGCCAAATGATAGCCAATCTTTTGATGTTAATCTCTACACTGTGTGGTGCACTGACCACACATGCCAGTGTGGTGGAGGAGAATCAATATCAGGTCATCAGGTGGCATCTGAGGAGATTCCATCCCGCAGAATATGCTAGGATTCTGGCAGGGAGGGTTCATCATTACTATTAAACTGTCAGCAAGTTGTCATGTGTCCTTAGCGGGTTCTCGACGAGAGGTACAGTGACAGCGGCAGGACTTGGTTTTGGGTTTCAGGGTGTTTGGATACAGTTGTGCCCCCAAATGTTATTTACACACACTGTGTACATTGCAGTTGCTGATGGAAGCCACAGTTCCTGTGCTCAAGGGAAAAATATATATTCTAACAACAACGCACCCATGATTTTGGAGGAGGGGCAGGTGGAGAAGATTTAATGGCCAACTTCTTATTCTTCTGCTACTGCCTTAGGCGCATCACTGGAGCCAGTTGTGGCAAGTGGAACCTACATCATCCATCTTCCATGATACTGCTATAGTTGATCAACTCAGCAGCAGCAGTACGAACAGCAGTTGCAACTCAGGACTCAGGAGGACATTTGACAATGGCCAGTGGCTACTGGCCAACATGACCTGCTAGCACTAGGCCAATAGTGCATTTTTATATTTTTCTCAGGGCTTGTGCTTTGAAAAATAAAAAAAAATAAATAAAAAAACCATAGTCCTACAAAAAATAAACAATTTTTGGGGAGTTTGTTTCTAACAAGCTTAAGTCCTACAAATCAATGTTTCCTTAAGGCTTGTGCCAAACAAGCTTAAGTCCTACAAATCAATGTTTTCTCAGGACTTGGTCCTCTAACAACAAATCTAAGAAATCATCCTCTACGAAAAACTCTATCAAGTCAAGTATCAGTCCACCCCACTGGCAGCTTATGTCAAGGGATTCCTGTCTCTATAACTTTAAATACAAATTTCTTATTTTATTTTTTTATTAACTGTCCCCACAATAGCAGTCAAGAAACCCCCCAAACAAATTCCCTGTTCAAATGATTCATTCATTCACCCTCCTCAGACCCCTTTATAACATGTCTTTATGGTTTTTATTTTATTTTATTTGGGATTTATTTCTTATTAACTGCCACCCAATCCCAGTAAACAGCCCCCCCAAAAATCATCCCCTGTTCAACTGATTCTTTCCCCACACCCCTCCGACACAGGCACCCTCATGCCCCTTTTATACTATGCCTTTGGGAAATTAAATAATATTTATTTTATGTTGTGTGTAACTTCAATGTTCCCATTGATTTCAATGGAATGAGCTAGACGGAAAAAGCAGATAGAAAGCGGGAAATCTGCACTTTTCACAGGAAATTTTTTGCCAAGCTGAAAGTGACATTTTTCTACGATTTAAGTTTGAGGTAGAAATTGTCGCCCATCTCTATCATCAAGCTAAAGAGGCACAGTTCTGGATCAAGCAAACTGCATTGTAGGAGGGAAATTAAAATTGGCATTAATTCCAAAATGGGCTTTGCAATGCATTGGAGATATCTTTAGCATTCAAGTGGTTAAGCGCCGCATAAAATTAATTCTGATTTGTGGCATTTTTATTTCTTCCGTATGGTGCTAATAGTTTGCTTCAAAATTGCACCTCTTTACCTTAATAAATATGGCCCATAATGTATTTTTCACAAAGCAACTGCTCCATAGAAGAGCATTAAAAATGTCTCCAAACTGTTCCTGAAACGACAGTCTTCACTATGTTTTGATCTTTATCTGTACTGGACAAGGATGAAACACTTTCCACTCTGAGCTCCTGCTGGCTCTGTGGGAACATTCATACCCCCAAGGAATTGGCACTATAATAAATGCGGTGAGCAGAAAGGGGCACCCTTTTTAATATGCATTTGCTTCTTTCATAGTAAATGCAGATTCTACCCATATATATCAGGCCATTTTTAAGAGAGAGACATTTATTACAAACGTTTTGGTCAGACATTGCAGAGGTGGGCAATACATCTAGTGGACCTATTTTTTTCTGACCAATGGGTCTGTCTGGCTGTACATGTATAGCAATACTACTAAAAAGAAAAATGCCACCTCTGGCTTTCTCTATACAGGAAGAATGATGCATTTTATCTCTAAGTGCAACACCGAGCAAGGTTTAATTCTTCCAAAGTCGAGAAAATCAGAACTGAGAGTAATAAATTACTGGTGCATGCATAATGTATGAACAAATGTAATCAGCCTGGGCCTCCAGAACAAGAGTGAAGAAACAAGAAATGTATTTCATTATATCTATGTAACACTCACATGTTTTTGGTCCAGGAATGTTCCTTCATCAGGGTCAGAATACCAGAAATAAAGGAGTGTTTATACATAAAATAAATCATGAAAGAAAAACAAAAGAGCTACCTACAGCTTCAGGAAAATCTGCCAAAAGGCTACTGTCATCCGGCTCCACACACAGTGCTACAAAACGTTACATGCCAACAGCCACCATCCAGTACCTGTTGAGTGTCTTCCTTATTCTCAAATGCTTAGAGTCATCAGAACCACCTCTAATCCTGTTCTATGTGAAGTGAGTCTTATACAATTGGGCGTTAAATTTATCCAGAGGGAATAAAACCCCAAAATGATCAAGGAAGCCAACTCCCCAGACAGACAACTCCTGTTGTCTCCTAAACAGACTGGCCAAGGTAATGAGAATAACTGTTTTTGCATACAAGCCACCTAAACTACTTAATCCTACTACTTAATTTGGGTTCACAATTTCAGTTTCCACCTTTATTTTGATACTGCAGAAGAAAACATCTACATGATTATTTGATACAGGCTGATCCAGGTGGGGAGTACTATAAGGGTAAGAATTGACTCACACATTCTGCTGGTGTTCATAAATGTGCGCCATGTTGGCTGCATGTATACTCACCCACACATAGGCAAAAAATATAGGATTAAGAACTATTTGAACTATGAGAGCAGATATGTTATTAACATTATACTTTTCTCTGTGTACTATTATATATGTGGGAAAAACAACCACGATGATCAAAGAAAAGATCAATAATTGTAAATCTACAACTCATAAGTTTCTTGATGGCACTCTGGAAACTAAAGACAGTGCTAGTCAGCCAGTGGCAAGGCACTTTGGTCAATTTCGACATAACCTTTTGGAATTTAGATTCATGACAATTCTCATGATCCATACTCCTAAAAGTGGAGCAATCATCACCAACTGAGGCAAGATTAATTTATACATTGAATAATCTTCACCCGAAATAACTTAATTATGAACTGCAGCTCAATGAGCTTTTGTGATTGCCTAGCAAAGTGTACTGTATTGTAAATCTTTATAGACTAATGACTTATTGTTAAGGTCATATATTTCTGGCATATCATTATGACTGTTCCTACAATTTAAAATTTACCAAACTACCATGGACTTCTTGCATCTCTTGTTTCTCCTCACTCATTAGTTATTATTACATTTGATTTATGTGGTATTTGGGGCATCAAGTCATGTGGCCTAATTATCTACTGGCTGTGGTTTACACAGTCCATCCCCACGGATCTACTAGATTAACATTCACTGACTAGTCTATTTGGATTTATTTAAGTGCCGCAATGTAATGTTCTCATACCATTATCAGAATATATCTCATCATTTATGTTGCTTCTTAAGTAACGTTACTTGATGGTGGTCCCACTGTGCATAAAGAGCAAGGTATTATACCCAGTTACCTTTTTTAGTTTAGGTGCACTATATACCACTTATCTCATCGCTCTGCTCCAGTGAGGTATCAGCACTGTCATTGGTCTATGCCTGTATAGCACCTGACCATCGAGTTCGGCTCAGTCTGAGCCAGGGAGAGCTGAGGATAGGAAGGGAAAGGCAGTGTAGGGAGGAAAAAAACAAAAATTGTGAAAAAAAAAGAACCAAAAGTCCTTTTTAGGACTACTGTGTGTGGGGGCAGCAGGTTATTTGGTGTGGGGGGAAAAAAACAAAAAAAAAAAAAAAAAAATATATATATTCTGTTTAGTGTGCAAAGTTGCAGATTAGAGCACATTCTGTTTAGTGTGCACAGTTGCAGATTAGAGCACATTCTGTTTAGTGTGCAAAGTTGCAGATTAGAGCACATTCTGTTTAGTGTGCAAAGTTGCAGATTAGAGCACATTCTGTTTAGTGTGCAAAGTTGCAGATTAGAGCACATTCTGTTAAGTCTTCAAACTAAAATATCAAAGTCACATATTCCATTCAGTGTGTTTCACCGCCGTTTAGCAGCCTATTCTGTGTACTCTGCACAGTTGCAGAATAGTAAGAAATACTGTTAAGTTTTCAAACTCAAATATTAAAGTCACATATTCCATTCAGTGTGTGTCACCGCAGTTTAGCAGCCTATTCTGTGTACTCTGCACAGTTGCAGAATAGTAAGAAATACTGTTAAGTTTTCAAACTCAAATATTAAAGTCACATATTCCATTCAGTGTCTTTCACCGCCGTTTAACAGCCTATTCTGTGTACTCTGCAGAGTTGCAGAATTATAAGAAATACTGTTAAGTTTTCAAACTCAAATATTAAAGTCACATATTCCATTCAGTGTCTTTCACCGCCGTTTAACAGCCTATTCTGTGTACTCTGTACAGTTGCAGAATTATAAGAAATACTGTTAAGTTTTCAAACTCAAATATTAAAGTCACATATTCCATTCAGTGTGTTTCAACGCCGTTTAACAGCCTATTCTGTGTACTCTGCAGAGTTGCAGAATAGTAAGAAATACTGTTAAGTTTTCAAACTCAAATATTAAAGTCACATATTCCATTCAGTGTCTTTCACCGCCGTTTAACAGCCTATTCTGTGTACTCTGTACAGTTGCAGAATTATAAGAAATACTGTTAAGTTTTCAAACTCAAATATTAAAGTCACATATTCCATTCAGTGTCTTTCACCGCCGTTTAACAGCCTATTCTGTGTACTCTGTACAGTTCCAGAATTATAAGAAATACTGTTAAGTTTTCAAACTCAAATATTAAAGTCACATATTCCATTCAGTGTCTTTCACCGCCGTTTAACAGCCTATTCTGTGTACTCTGTACAGTTCCAGAATTATAAGAAATACTGTTAAGTTTTCAAACTCAAATATTAAAGTCACATATTCCATTCAGTGTGTTTCAACGCCGTTTAACAGCCTATTCTGTGTACTCTGCAGAGTTGCAGAATTATAAGAAATACTGTTAAGTTTTCAAACTCAAATATTAAAGTCACATATTCCATTCAGTGTCTTTCACCGCCGTTTAACAGCCTATTCTGTGTACTCTGTACAGTTCCAGAATTATAAGAAATACTGTTAAGTTTTCAAACTCAAATATTAAAGTCACATATTCCATTCAGTGTGTTTCAACGCCGTTTAACAGCCTATTCTGTGTACTCTGCAGAGTTGCAGAATAGTAAGAAATACTGTTAAGTTTTCAAACTCAAATATTAAAGTCACATATTCCATTCAGTGTGTTTCAACGCCGTTTAACAGCCTATTCTGTGTACTCTGCAGAGTTGCAGAATAGTAAGAAATACTGTTAATTTTTCAAACTCAAATATTAAAGTCACTTATTCCATTCAGTGTGTGTCACCGCAGTTTAGCAGCCTATTCTGTGTACTCTGCAGAGTTGCAGAATAGTAAGAAATACTGTTAAGTTTTCAAACTCATATATATTAAAGTCATATATATCGTGTAAGATGAAGAAGGCGGGTAAAAAGGGACGGGGAAGTGGACGTGATCCTGAAAGTTCAGGGCGCGGGTCAGGACGCGGAGAAACTGTGCCTGGTGCCAGAGCACAAGAAAGAAAGACATCCACCATACCTAGCTTCATGTCTGATTTCACAGGGCGTCGCAGGACATCACTCTCGAGGTCCGACCAGTGCGAACAGGTGGTCGGTTGGATGACAGCTGATACTGCTTCCAGTCGGTTAAGCACCACCCTGTCTTCCACCAAGTCCACTCTCAGTAGCCAAGAGTCTGGTCAACATAATCCTCACTCTGATCATCCTTCCTCCCACCATACACGGTCTGGTCAAAGAAGTGATCCCACACTGGGATATAGTGATGAGCTCGTCTCATCACCAATCCTTCATTTGACCCTCTCTCCAAGCACGCTTGCAGAGGAACATGACATCTTGTGCCCTGATTCACAACCTCTAGAGGCTACCCAATCACAAGAAGATGACAGATGTGAACGGCATTTAAGGTCAAAGGAAGTAGTGGATGATGATGATGATGATGATGAGACACAGTTGCCATTAAATCAACCACTATTTCCGTCTCAAGACCTTGTTGAGGAGAATGTTATACAGTTGTCAATGACTGAGTATGTGGTGGGATCAAGACTTGAGGAGGATGATCAGAGTGAGGAAGTGGAGGAGGACTTGGTGGACGATGAGGTGACTGACCCCACCTGGGAAGGTGTAGAGCCGAGCGATGACAGCAGTCCTGAGGGTGAGCCATCTGCAGCACCGCAACAGGCTGGAAGAGGCAGTGGTGTGGCTACAGAAAGAAGGCGGACCGCACCAAACCGGCCCGCAAATGTTCCACGGAGCACCCCCTTGCGTAAATCTACCTTGCCAAGGGGTAGGTGTTCCGTGGTATGGCGTTTTTTTAAGGAAAGTGCGGACGACAAAAGAATTGTAGTTTGCAACCTGTGCCACACCAGAATGAGCCGAGGCATGAACACTAGAAACCTCACCACCACCAGCATGATCCGACACATGGCATCCAAGCACCGTAGTAAGTGGGAGGAACGCCTGGATCGCCCATCTGTGTCTGCAGGCCACACCACTGCCTCCTCTTCCCCTGTTTTCGGTGCCGGCCAATCGCCTGTCGAAGGCGCAGGCCCGCATACCTCCCGCCCTGCACCTGTACCATCTGAAGCACCATCAGCGACCACATCCACTTCCCTGTCCCAGCACAGCGTCCAAATGTCGTTACCCCAGGCATTTGAGCGCAAGAGAAAGTACCCAGCCACCCACCCACAGGCCATAGCACTAACCTCACACCTTTCAAAATTACTGGCCATCGAAATGCTGCCATTTAGGCTTGTGGACACTGAGTCCTTCCGCAGCCTGATGGCAGCAGCTGTCCCTCGGTACGCGGTCCCCAGCCGCCACTACTTTTCCCGGTGTGCCATCCCCGCATTACACCACCATGTGTCCCGTAACATCACCCGTGCCCTGACCAACGCAGTTACTGGGAAGGTCCACTTAACGACTGACACATGGACAAGTGCTTGTGGCCAGGGACGCTACATTTCCCTGACGGCACACTGGGTGAATGTCGTGGAGGCTGGGAGCGACTCGGACCCTGGGATGGCACGGGTGCTACCCACGCCGAGGATTGCGGGCCCTACCTCCATCAGGGTTTCCACCAGCACCTACGTTATTGGCTCCTCCTCCTCCGTTTCCACCTCCGAATTCTCTACACACACCGCCACTCCCCCATCAGCCAGTAGCTGGAAGCAGTGTAGCACTGCAGTGGGGAAGCGTCAACAGGCCGTGCTGAAGCTGATCTGCCTTGGGGACAAACAGCACACGGCCTCAGAGCTGTTGCAGGGGATTAGTCACCAGACCGAGCAGTGGCTCTCGCCACTCAACCTGCAACCAGGCATGGTTGTGTGTGATAATGGGCGTAACTTGGTGGCGGCTTTGGAGCTCGGCAAGCTCACACACGTACCATGCCTAGCGCATGTATTTAATTTAGTGGTGCAGCGATTTCTAAAAACCTACCCCAATGTGCATGATCTCTTGACCAAGGTGCGCCGCGTGTGTGCACATTTCCGTAAGTCATCTACAGCTTCGGCCGGCCTGTTGAAGCTGCAGCAGCGCTTACAATTGCCAGCTCACCGGCTGCTGTGTGACGTGAGCACGCGCTGGAACTCCACCTTCCACATGTTGGCCCGGCTTTGTGAGCAGCAGAGGGCAGTAGTGGAGTACCAGCTGTTACACGGTCGTCGCCTCTCCGTTCAACTTCCTGTAATCAGAAGTGAGGAGTGGGAATGGATGTCAGACCTCTGCGAGGTTTTACGCAATTTTGAGGAATCGACACAGATGGTGAGCGGCGATAACGCTATTATCAGTGTAACCATCCCACTTCTGTGTCTACTGAAACGCTCGCTGCTCACAATTAAAACCGACGCTTTGCATGTGGAAGAGGTGGAAATGGGGGAGGAAGAGCTTACACAAGGTGATAGCCAGAGCACCCTCACTTCGTCTTCTCAGCGACAATTGGAGGAGGCGGAGGAGGAGGAGGAGGAGGAGGAGGAGGAGGAAGACACGGTTGCCTCCGCTACAGAGGGTAGCCATGGAACTTTAGTTCCATCTCTTCAGCGTGGGTGGGCAGAAGAGGAGGAAGAGGATGAGGATATTGAGAGTCAGCCTCCTGGTGAGGACAGCGAAATCTTGACTGTTGGTACTCTGGCACACATGGCTGACTTTATGTTAGGCTGCCTTTCCCGTGACCCACGCGTTGTACGCATTTTAGACAACACGGATTACTGGGTGTTCACCCTTCTGGACCCCCGCTACAAAGAGAATTTCTCATCTCTCATTCCTCCGGTGGAGAGGACAAGCAAAATGGTGCAATACCAGAAGGTTCTTGTTGAAAAATTGCTCCAAAATTTTCCATCTGACAACGCTGGCGGCAGAGTACGTGCTACCTTGGCCAACCGAGAAGGGGAGAAAAGGGGAGCACACAGCAGTTCCGACAAAGGCAGGGCAACACTCTCCAAGGCGTGGGACACCTTCATGACACCCCGCCAGCACCCTCACCCTGATGCGCAGCCTAGTGTCACAAGGAGGGAAAAGTTTTGGAAGATGGTGAAGGAGTACGTAGCAGACCGTGTCAGCGTCCTCAATGATCCCTCTGTGCCTTACAACTACTGGGTGTCCAAGCTGGACACGTGGTATGAACTGGCACTCTACGCCTTGGAGGTGCTGGCCTGCCCTGCCGCCAGCGTTCTGTCTGAGCGGGTATTTAGTGCTGCTGGTGGCATCATAACAGATAAGCGTATCCGCCTTTCCACCGACAATGCTGATAGGTTGACACTTATAAAAATGAACAAGGCCTGGATTTCCCCTGACTTCTCCACTCCACTGGAGGAAAGCCCCGGGGGAACATAAACTCACTTTATATATGTTATTTACAATGATGGGAATACTCTGTATTCCCATTCACCCCTTCCACCCCAAAAACGGGTATATGGTTGACTCTTAATGTTCTCATCCTCCTCCTCCTCTTCCATATGCCCTGGGATATAATTTTTATATAGGGCCAGCTCACCAGCGTGCCCTGGGATATAATTTTTATATAGGGCCAGCTCACCAGCGGGCCCTGTGATATAATTTTTATATAGGGCCAGCTCACCAGCGGGCCCTGTTTGCCAATTTTTATATAGGTCAGCTCACCAGCGGGCCTTCTCATATAATGTTTTATTGGGTCAGCTCTCTAGCGGGCCCTCTCATATAATGTTTTATAGCGTCAGCTCACTAGCGGGCCTTCGCATATAATGTTTAGGATGGTCAGCTCTGCAGCAGACCCTCACCCATAATGTTTTAGATGGTCAGCTCAGCGCACGTTTCCCTCTTAATCATGGCCTCAGTTCTGAAAATCAAGGAAATTTTTGGGAGAATTTGCCTCTGCGCACGTTTCCCTCTTAATCATGGCCTCACTTCAGAAAATCGATGAAATTTTTGGGAGAATTTGCAGATGATATACAAGTAAATATACAGCAAATACTGTTTGGTAACAATTTTTCGCCTAAAGTCGTTTTTATTTTCCTTTTTGTGTGTTTTACGGTCAGTCTGTAAAAATGGCGTACTACGGGCGAAAGATCGTTCCCAGCAGCGATGTTGGAGTCCAAGGTGCATCCAGACATCCTCCCTATGCTGTCCCTGAACCATTTCTGTAGTGTTTCCATCTTTTTCTGCCCTTTTCCTATGGACCAGGCACCCTCCCCTCATCAGAGCAGGGGGTGCCTGGTGTAATGCTCGAGTCCTCCCATTGACTTCAATGGGGCTCGGGTGCTCATCACTAGCTAACACCTTTTGTCGCCGCCCAGTGATGGCCTTTATATACCCTGTCATTTCCTCAGGATGGTGCCCTTTCGTGGTGTATTTGTTCCCACATTCTGATCCATTATCATTTATTGTGTATGACCTGGCCTGCCTGACGACGTTCCTGTTTCTGCTCCGTTGCTGACTGTATCCGGTTGAGAACCTGCTCCGTTGCTGACCTGGCCTGGCTGAGAACCCGCTTCCGTTACCGACTGTATCTGGCTGAGAACCTGCTCCGTTGCTGACCTGGCCTGGCTGTGAACTCACTTCCGTTACCCAGTGTATCTGGCTGCACTGCCTCCGTTACTCGGTGCTGGTCAGTGTACCTGTCCTGCTCTGACCCTTTGGGCTGCCAGTTGCCCTGTGTGCTTCCTTGTGTCTGGTACCGTGCATTTCCAGTTTACCACTGTGGCCTCGCTGTTGCCTCCGTTACGTTCAGTGGTTGCTGTATGTTAACCTGTTGCACCGTGAGGAGCTGTATCTTGTCGACCGTTAGCTAGGCTTAGTGCCTAGTCTCTCTCCATACCGCTTTTGCGGAGTGTACAAGCGAAGTACTGGTGCAGTGTTCTATCACTGACTGTGTTACTCTGATCTCTCTGTGTCCACCTCTCATACCTCGCTGGGCTCACTCCCTCTGGGAGTTGCAGTATTCTGGGCGTTACCATTTGACCCTTGGTGTAGCTGGACGTTCCAGGTAGAGTTGCTTATCTCAGCTGCAGGAGCCTCCGGCTCAAGAGCCAGCGTTACCTTGCACTATCCTCATAGAGGGGACATTGGTTGTTTCCACCACTATATGTGTTGTGCTGCGATCCACCACTAGCGCACTAGGGATATTTTGGGAGAGTTATCTCAGTCTGTTGCCATCCGGTGCCAGGGCCAGTGGTGCCTTGATCCTTGGGTTCTATACCACCCAGGCGTCTGGGTTGTGCCAGTAGTGTTGCCTTACTCCTTGGGTTCTGTGCCTCCCAGGCGTCTGGGTGTGCCAGCACAGTTGCCTCACTCCTCTGGGTCGAGCCAGTCACCCTCATCTGGACCACCTCTTTCTAGGTCCTGTGGTCAGTCCGCTGCCTACCGATCCTGCCAGCTGTCCTGATCCATGCCAGGACCTCTACTGTCTATAGATTGTTATTTTTATTACATGTGATTCCTGTATTGGCATATACTGTTGTATTCACTTGCCTGCATATCTACTCCATTGTATGGGCCATAGGCCTATCTATGTCTTTGAACTTTTGTCTAATAAGTTATTTTAAAGGGATAGTAATACTTAAAATGTAAAAAAAAATATGTTGTAGAGTTTATCCCCCTGAGTAAAACAAGAGTACTCCCACTGCTGAAAGGTGTTTCATTCAAAAGTTATTAATTTTCAAAGTTGAATTTTTTAGGTGCAATATCACAGTGGCCTGAAATTGTACAGTGGCCCTGTTGCTACACGATCCTATGGACAGCTCTGGTCAGTTGACCATAAATCTCCATAGGATGGTGTAGCAACAGCGCCACTGTACAATTTCAGGCCACTGTGATATTGCACCTAAAAAATTCAACTTTGAAAATTAATAACTTTTGAATGAAACACCTTTCAGCAGTGGGAGTACCCTTGTTTTACTCAGGGGGATAAGCCCTACAACATATTTTTTTTTACATTTTAAGTATTACTATCCCTTTAACCTTACCAAGCTGTTCTGAGTGTTCATCAAAAACCGTGACACTTGTATTCTCATACTTAATCTTTTTCTTCATTTCCAACTCTTTTCTTGACCCATTACAGTCAGGTTTCCATATCAACTATTCCATAGGCTCCTATTGCTTTAAAAATGGTGCACGTGTCACTGGAGGATTTCCCAGATGACGCCCGCAGAGATGCCGGCCGAAATGCGGAAGTAATCCACAAGGAAGATGCAGCATATCAGCCTCGAGGAGGAAGGAAGCGACTGGCTACTCCGATGCCGGTTGCAGGTAGGCTCACTGACACATTTCTGCTCTTATCTCCCACTAAACCCCTTCCCATCACCTGCGTTCTTCTCAAGGGTTCTTCCTGTACAACTCGAGCCATCTCTCAACTGCAATCATTTTTATTGGCTGCCCCTCAACTTTGGAATGCCCTCCCTATTACCATCCACCAATCATCCACACTCATCACTTTCAAACATCTCCTAAAAACCCACCTGCTCAAGAAGGCATCTCAGTAACAATACACTTACAGTAACATCTGAATCATTTGGCATGTCCTTTACTGAAGCCTTGTACTTACATTTTTGATCCTTCTTCTACTCTCTCCATATGTTGTCAGAATTTCTAATTAGACTGTAAGCTCTTTGAGGGGCAGGGTCCTCTTCCTAATGTATGATTCCCTTTGCTGCAGTTCCCCCCCCCGCTAGTAATGAATGCAAAGATTGCAGTTTAGCCTGATGCTCTTAACCCTGTTCTCTATTTTTGTATTGTACTATTACTATTTCTGTAAAAACACTGTGTATATGTATGGCTCTTTGTAAGGCGCTTTATAAATAAAGGTACATAAATGCATAGCCAATACACATCCCTTTGAATTTCATATTAACAAATTATTCCTGTCTGCTGTATGCAACACTCACTTTGTGCATCAGAATAAGGTAAACTAAGGACAATGACAAAGGGCTGCTAGTCTGTTTTGATTAGACCATTCTCGTCTACTATAGTAACACTGCTAACCATTGACTTGGCTGCTTAGTGCAAGTCAAAATCACCTGTTACCTACCCACTGTCATCACATTTACTTTCACTACAATGGCAAGCACTGGGGACACTTAATCTCATTGCCAAGAGATATAACGAACGGTAAGATTTACTGGCTAGTCTAGATTTAAGTGCTGGCTGTCGTGAAAGGACAGAACATCGTATTTCAAAAACAAGGAGTCTATTAAAACCAGGCCTTATGCAATCAGGAATATATTTGCATATCAACACGACCTTCTGAGCGGTTTTGTTCAGTAGACTTAGTAAGCAATGCTCTTCCTGCTTTCAAGACATTCTGCACCTGGACGTTTTGTGGGTCAAAATTGTTTTAACACATTTTGAGGAATTTGTATGCTGTACAATACACTCTATAAAAGCTTGATTGTGCTTCTTATTTTAGCAGTACTTTGTACAACATTTAAAGCATTAAAACTTATGTCATATATCATTTCCTGCTGAGTAAGACAAAAACTCCTGCTGCCAACAGAATTTTCATTCAAAACGTATTGCTGCTCAGTCTTATATTTTATAAACTGTTAGCAAAATTCCAACTGGTGTCCAAACGGCAATTTTTTTACTGCACTCTGTGGTAGAGTCACTGACCATGTCTTTCCATACTAAGTGATAGCAACAGCACCATCTGTTGACCTCAACGGAACATTGCGATTTAATGTGAAATGTACAAGTTTAAACTGTAATAACTGCTGAATTAAACATATTTTAGCAATGAAGTACCCTTGTTTTAGCCATCAGGAAAAACCCTTTATTTTGTTTCCTTAAAAAGAGCTTACTGCCTCATTAAACTGTATGGTCCCTCCTAAACTGACAGAAAGCAGAACCTCACATTCATGGAATCATCAGAAGATTTATCCTATGGGAGTATTATATGTTATATATAAAAAAAAATAAATAAATATATATATATATATATATATATATATATATTAGAGAGAGAGAGAGGTTTAACCCTTTAATTACCATTGTTCACCCATCTGGCACTCAAAGTCATGCATGAAAATTGTACAAATGCCATTGATATGAATGGGGCTTTTAACCAATTAAAGTGATAGTAACACTTACATTTAGCATCTCTGCATCTTGTAGCCCTTTAAAAAAAGTGTTTAAATGCCCCAGTGACATCTCTCAAACCTTTACGGTTTGAGAGATATCTGCTTTTAAAGTTCCCCCCTCCCTGATGTCATCTTTCTAGCTGACTGCAGGGAAATCCGGTTCCTGGACAATCAGAGGCTCTTCAGCAGAGCTGAGATCACGTTATTGCAAAAGAAATTGTTCACTGGAAAGGTCTTCTATGTGTGCTTGGTTTGCAAGCACACATAGTAGACCATTTCAGTGAAGGATTTATTTGTCATTAATGCGATTGTGGCTCTGCTGAAGAGCTTCCGCCTGTCCCGGATTCCCCTGCAGTCAGCTAGAGCTCTGACGTCGGGGGGGGGGGGGGAATCCCCTGCAGTCAGCTAGAGCTCTGACGTCGGGGGGGGGGGGGAATCCCCTGCAGTCAGCTAGAGCGCCGACGTCAGGGAGAGGGGAGCTTTGAAAGTGGATAGCTCTCAAAACATAAAGGTTTGAGAGATGGCACCGGAGGCATTTAATTTCTTTTTTAAAGGGCTACAAGATGCAGTGTTGTTAAATGTACGTGTTACTATCTCTTTAAGGGCTTAATTCAATAAGATATGGTAAAACCGTCATTAAAAGGAAAACCTATATGGTATGATAACCATACCTGTGTGCCACAACTATTCAATAACCTGTCTATCAGAGTGAATAGAGAGCATAGGTTGCACAAATCCATGTAACCTGATAACGTACTTTGTATCTTTTCTCCTCACCGTGCATTGATTTTATTTACTTAATAATGTGAGTAGGCAATGCTAAACGTTATCAAAACAAGTTCAAAATCCCAGCCAATCACCACACAGCAAAGTGTCAAGTTATTCCAAATAAATTTACACATATATATATATATCTATATATATATATATCTATACCCCAAAATAACGGACGCACACTGCCTGTGTTTGGATGTTCTGCAACCTACAACACAGGGCCTAGGAGCGGAGGATAGAGGTAGTGAGAGAGAGACAGGAGCACACATTGGAGAGAGGTAGAGATGGAGTAGGGAGTGGAGTGGAGTAAATTACATACAAAAACATATAACACTGGCACACATCGCATCCAAACACAATCACAAACACACACACGCATATTTTTGGACACACAAAACATTTTATATTTTTATTTCATACAGTGTGATTGAGTGAATGTAAGGGAGTGGCAAACAGTGATTGTAACCGAGTGCCTGTGCGAGTGACTGGTTGTGAGTGGGTGTGTGTCACGGTTTCCCAAGAACAACTCAGGAGTCAGAACGGTATAGTAAAAAGTAACAATTTATTAAATAAATACAATAAGAGAAATCCCAGTACATAGGAATAACAATCAAGCAGTGACACGGAGAAGCAATAGAAGTCCCACTAGAGGTCAGCAACTCTATCAGGAATAGGAGTCTGCCTAAATGAGAAAGCCTCTACCAGAGACAGACACATGCCCCTGTAGTCTCTGAATACGGGAAAGCAAGCAGGAAACGCAGCAAGAGACAACCTGACTCATGCCTGCAGTCAGTGGGTAGGCCGAGGAATCTCCCAAAGGTGGTAGAGCAGGGCTCAAAATTTGCACTCGCTACCTCGCATTTGACGAGGAGAATTTGAGAGATGGCGAGTGGAAATTGAAGCCCTATATGAAAATGGCCTCTTTCCCTGCATTTCCGTGTTCCTGGGACCCCCGGAGTAAAGTGCAACACAGGAAGAGGGGGATTGTCGGCGCTAGGAGGGAAGGAAGCAGTAGCACAGGAAATGGGGCAGTTTTGATGGAGTGGTAGGTTTGGGGGAGGCATCAGGTAGTTGTGTCCAAGCAGCCATTGTGAGTGAGATGGCAGACAGTGAAGTGCTTGGCTTTCATTCGGGCTGTACTGATTTCACTGTGCCTCCTCTCTGCCCCAATGTGAAGAGTTGTTTCATATGGTTTTCTCTGCCGATCCAGTGCTTTAAGGTGCACTGTGTGACTTGGCCTTTCCAGAGCTGCGCATGGCGCTGTATCAGCTGTTGCCTGTCCCAGGCTTACGTGCACCTGCAGAACCTTGTTTGCAGTGCTATATTTTGGCCTAGGCTGCCACTTTTAAGTCGGAAGCATAAAAAGCTGCCATCCCTCAGTGCCACATTTGGACTTTGCTTGCTTTTGTACTGCAGATGAGCTCCATATATATGAGTGCACACATTTTAAGCTCCTCACTCCAGCTTGGCCACCTCCTCGAGTAAGTGCTTTGACTGCTGCTCATTAGCTTTCAATGCGGTTACACACAGACGCCGGCGATGAGCCACAAATTGCTCCATTTTAATTTAGTACTTATGGCACTGTTTGCCAAATGCCATAAAACTGATTTTGAAACATCACCGCAGACAGAAGTAATCACGTGTAACCCTTTGCGTGCCTGAGTGCCGCTGCACTCGTCTCTGGCAGTCAAAGGGTTAACGTGTGCATTTCCTACAAATATACTGTACATGGCTAATGTGTGTAAAATAGTCAAAACTCCACCCGAAAATCTGTCCTTGGAGTACGTACCCCCTCACAATTGTGGGGGATCCAGGTTGGGTTGTGTTTGCAGGAGTGTGACGGCCTGGGGAATTCCCCCCCCCCACACCATCAGCTGCTTAGCTTATGGCACCAGTCAAGCAACTTAATACCTAATTAGACAAAAGTGTGTCTTGTTGTATGTATATTTATGCATGTGTATGAATAGGTATGTGTGTCTATGTATATATGTGTAATGTGTAAATAATAATCAAGCCAAGTTATGAGAAACTAGAACATGATAACTTAACAAAAAAATACACATAATGAATAGATACACAATAAAATTACACACATACATAAAAAAATCACAAGGGTGTACAACTGAAATCCAATGCAGAGTTTAATCAGCTTCTAATGAAAAAAAAAATCAACAACATTACTGGGCACTGCCTTGGTTGCTGTAGAACATAAACATAATACATTAATAGTTTGGTTATGGCATTTGGGTTGTACTCAGATGTCTGTTGGTGTGCGGTGTGCTGGTGGTTGTGATGGCGCCTGGCCTCCACGGCATCCCTGCAGCAGGTTTTTCAGCTCAGCAGGTCTGCTTCAGTCTTCATTAAGTTGTCCGGTTAATTCTGCTGGGGGGGAGGCTCAGGTTGGGGGGTTCCTTGGAAACAGCAGTGAGTAGCATAGAAGTCAGTTATAGTCAGACAGCGGGAACTGTATCATGACCAGAGAAGAATCTCTCATGGCACATCGACTCAGAGTCATGATGTTTTGCAATGACATCTGATTTAAGTGGGTTCCAATGTCTACTAGTCAGTAAGTAATGCTGAGAGCAGCTACAGGGGTTAGTAGATGGTGGTCAGTCAGACACCCTTGGTATCATCACCCCTGGCACCCAATTACCCATTCAGAAGATGACAAAATTTCCCATGATGCACAGCCAGCTGTTCCATCAGCATTGGCTGGCTCGCTGACTGAGCATGATGAAAACTGTAGCCCCTGAACAGTTGGAGGGTCCGTTGCGCACTTGCTTTAACTCCGTGAAACAGAAACGTAAGTCACAACCAGAGCCACAGGTCCACAGCAAATTGGGTGTCTGCTATACAAAGGAAGTAGGGAGGCTGATAGTCAGACAGAGCCATAGGTCAGCACCAGGTTGGATGGTCAGACAAGCCGGGTCATACACAGATCAGGTAGTCAGCCAGAGCCACAGGTCTGCACCAGATTGGGTGTCCAATATACACTGGGAGTAGGCAGGAGAATAGTCAGACAGGGCCACAGGTCAGCACCAGGATGGATGGTCAGACAAGCCGGGTCAAACACAGTTCAGGTAGTCAGCCAGAGCCACAGGTCTGCTCCAGATTGGGTGTCCACTATACACAGGGAGTAGGCAGGAGAAAAGTCAGACAGAGCCACAGGTCAGCACCAGGATGGATGGTCAGACAAGCCAGGTCATACACAGTTCAGGTAGTCAGCCAGAGCCACAGGTCTGCACCAGATTGGGTGTCCGCTATATAAAGGGAGTAGGCAGGAGAATAGTCAGACAGAGTCAAAGGTCAGCATCAGGATGGATGGTCAGGCAAGCTGGGTCATACACAGTTCAGGTAGTCAGCCAGAGACACAGGTCAGCACCAGATTGGGTGTCTGCTATACAAAGGGAGTAGGCAGGAGAATAGTCAGACAGAGCCACAGGTCAGCACCAGGTTGGATGGACAGACAAGCCAGGTCATACACAGAGCCCAAGGAAATAGAACTGTAATGAACAACGAAAGGGCAACTGAGTTAGAACTCAGTTGGCCCTTTAAATCCCTTCACAGGAAGTAGGTAGGGGGAGGCTTACAGGAGGCTATAGCATAAAACATGACCCTGCGACATTCTGCAGGTCCGCGCCCGCAGATGACGCCATAGCATGATGTGTCCACTTCCTGCGCCAATCCTGCGTCACATTGAGCGACCCCATCTCCTAGCATGCGGCCACCAAATCTTCCTAGAGCAGGCGCCAGGAGTGCCGCTTGGGATGATGCTGATGCATTGTTTAAAGCTGTCCAGCATTGCCAGAAGCATCAGCGCTGGAACTAGGTAAGCTGCGATAGTGTGTCAGGGAGGAAGGAGAGTGGTAGTGAGATGGCAGGGAGAGTAGTAGAGGCTGGAGGGATGGGGAGTGGAGAGGTGCAGGAGAGGATGGAAGAGAGCAGGGGATCCCTGGTCAGGAAATGGGGATGAGAGGGACAGCAGGTGGGCAGAGGGATACTCAACAACAGTCAGGTACACATCAGCCAGGTTCCGGCATGACAGTGGGAAGCAGATGGGATATGGGAGAGGAACACACACATCAGGGACACCTCAGGCAGGGCCTGATAACCAAACGGCCACACAGAGCGTGCATCCATTCCAGACTGCAGTGGAGGAGGACAGTGCATGATCCTGTGTACTCCTATGAGGTGAACATGGCTCTGGTGAGGAGCATCCTGGACCAGGAGCACATACTGTTCTCCAGGGAAAAAAGCAGAGGGATTGGTGTGCGGAAGAAGGTAGCCTGGTGTCAGGTGTAGGATGCAGTCAACATGGTATCCAAGTACAAGGGCAATTCAAGACTCCATTAAGACGTGCTAGGCAGACTGCAAGAGGAAGGTGAAGAATAAAATGGGAGAATTGTCCCCCAGTGAACATCCCCTGCAATGTCTGGCAGGAGATACTACACCAAAACCAGCCTACAATTGGGTATGAGGGGATATAACAGCACCCTCCATTCTTCTGGTAAGTAACATGATACATAACAGTTCTCTATGCAAACCCTGTTAGCTAGTACCGCACAGCACAGCAGCAGCTGTACTCCTGGCCATGAGTGATCCCTCCAACTTGAACATGGGGAAAAGCAGGCGGCAATCTGATTGACCGCCCATCTGCTAAGGATAATGGTGTTGGCACTGTTCGACACTAGATATCGCCCTACCCATGGACAAAACGTCGAAAGATTTCTGTATAGCATGTTACTGGACCGGTAGACCCTGTTCTGATTGGCCACTAAACCCCTGCTCAGATTGGCCACTGAATATCGCTGCTCTGATTGGCCATTTTCCCAAGGCAGCGAAATCAAATTAGGGAAAAGATGCTTTGGTGTGAAGTGCTTGTGTATTCCACCCATTGTACTCTCCTTATGGCTGGCCCTATTTTTTTGTCTCAGTGTCTGCCCCATTGTATTGTGTAAACTCCATCATGTTCAACTCCATTGTATTATGTTTACCCATCCATTGTCCCTTTGTTTCACTGTGTATCGTGCTATTGTATCCAGCCTGTGCTGATGTAGTAAAAACCTGTATAAAAAGAGTTGTCTTTTACAATAAAGAGTGTTAGTAGTTTTGAACTAAGAAGGAGTCCAGTGACCTTATTCTGAATGGTTTAAAGGGACCCCTCTCTCCTCCATTCAGGCATCTGATGTTCCAGGGTTCCAGTGGACAGATATCCTGTGTTCCAGCCTTTTTCCAGTGACTGTTTCCAGCCTTCAAGCCATCCAGATACCGT
Organism: Rhinophrynus dorsalis; assembly: GCA_037306005.1. Classification (NCBI taxonomy): domain Eukaryota; kingdom Metazoa; phylum Chordata; class Amphibia; order Anura; family Rhinophrynidae; genus Rhinophrynus; species Rhinophrynus dorsalis. The sequence continues at coordinate 120,252,127 of CM074722.1, forward strand.
GAATCAGCCCTTTGTGGTACAGCTACCAGCCTGCTGCATCCATTTACAGAGTTCCAGCCAGCTATCCAGCTTCACCGGCCAGGATACCATCTTGTAGCCGGATCCAGGAGGGAGAAGCCCAGCATGACGGCCCAGGACAGTGCTGTGTCCTAGGGTATCTGTTACACAGATGACTGTGGATAATGGGACTGGTGGTCCCAATATCTGGTGAGCCAAAGTTGACTACCCCTGGGTTAAAAAATATGTGTTGTATATGTTCCTTAATACATCTTCAACATGAATGTATTCCTCCTTGCCATACCCAGTGTTCAATATACATACAATAATGAAAGATTTACCACAAGGTCAATCCCTTTGTTCATTATGCATACGTAGGCAAGAAATGTCATGCTGCTCTCCTGACCATACACATATGTAACTATTTGAACACTACTAATAAAGGCTATTTTGAGTTCACCAGTAATCTGTATATTTTATACTTTTTGTATATATTAAGGGAGGCTTTGGCTCCTCCTTTCATGGTTGTTAGCTGCCCAGCAGGTTATAGCTAGCTGATTAGGGATGGTATAAATACCTCCCCCATTTCCCTTGCAAGGGTTTTGTTCACAGTAGAGGTGAACTTGTTTTCTAATTGCATTATACTAAATACATGTTCACAGATTGTAGGCAGATGCCTTGATGGGGCAGGTGGGCTATCCATGCCTTTGGCCAAAAACATGCAACTAAATCCCAACTGTTTTATTTATAGTATGTCATAGATTATTTATTTGTAAAAGTCATGAGTTGATGCACAGACAATTCCTTTGTTCATTATGTATATGTAGCCAAGAAATGTCATGTTGCTCTCCTGACCATACCCATATGTATGGGCTATTTTGAGCTCACCAGGTTTCTGTATATTTTATACATTGTCAAGCTGTTGAATCTATGATTGCCAGGGAGGTATCTGATGCATTGCAACTCAATGCATTGGATACCATACTGGCACTCAAGGGGTTAGATGAGAATGTCACTGCCTTGCACCCTGTTGTCATTGCCCAGGTTCCCACAACAATCCCACAATGCAATTCTTCCCACGCAGCATCCACGCCTGGAGCAGAGCAGGAGTAAAGTGAGGAGGAGCACGTGGACAACCCCCAGGGCCAAAGCCGCAGACGGTGCGGAACACACATATCAAGGGTGCTCCCTTGGGGTTTCAGGGGTTATTCTAATATGTCATAACTCTTGTGTAAGCTGCTTCTTGCATGCTTTCTGGTGTTTGATGGGAGTTTTTGACATGCGTTATGTGTTCTATGCCTGAGTATTACCGGCAAAACATGTGTCCCTTTAACGTGTGTTACCACTCATCGCACACATCTGAATAGCAGATGGCTTGAGCTGTTCCATTAATCTAACTGGGTGAAATATTACCTGCCATTGTCATTTTTTTACCAAACGTTAGCTGTTCACAACACGAGTGATAGAATAACAGACTGTGCTTGCAAAACTACCATCTTCTATTTATTTTTTTTTTACGTAGGCAATTGAATCAAGCCCTAAATATGTTGGCAACATTTCTAGCATTCAAAGGCCTAACCATCCCATTTATATAAATGGGAATTTTCATTTAGTTCCTGTGGCACAGCTGGTTTACACCTCTTTATCTTGATCATTGTAGCTCCAAAAACTCTTATATTGTGCCTCTGAGCTGTATTGACTATGATAGAGGGGAGCAATTCTGGTGCAAAAGCAACTGAAACATAGGGGACTAATGAAAATGTCTATTGATTAGATTGGGACTTTTAACTGCATGAACGCTAGATTCCAGTGCATTGCAAAGCAAGAATAAGAACATAGCGTACCTACAAGTGTGTATACAGTTGTTTGATTTTCTAAGTAAAGAGAATTTAAAACAACTAATAGAGGGAACAAACTTAAACTTAAAGTGGAAGTATCACTCAAATTAAAGTACCCCCCAAATCATTATGCACATAGCGATACGCATAGCAATGCTAGTATTATCCTGAATAAGTCCGGCGTTATTGTGAAATCCAACTTGTTCCAAGATGCACAGGCATGCGTCTTGCTGTAGCGGCATCTGTGCGTTTGCACCGTCAGTCTCTTCCTGTACCTTAAGGTATAAGGCAACTTCCCCTCACCAATACTGGAGGAGACTGGGACGGACAGCGCAGGTGCACAGATGTCTCTTGGCAAGATGTCTGTGCTGATGCCTGCCTGTGCGTCTTCGATTAAGTTGGATTTCTCAATAACGTCTGCTTATTCAGGATAATCCTAGTATTGCTATGCGTATCGCTAGGTGCATGATGATTTGGGAGGGCACTTTAATTTGAGTGATAGTTCTGCTTTAACATATTTCTGCAAATTGCAATGCACAGAATAAAGATTATTATTCTTAGAAATCAGTGGAAGTCTATAAGAAGAGGCATCCTATAGACAGTTTCACTGCAATATGGCGAGAGTCAATAAGGCATGTTCAATACATTGCCATGTCAGAATGGCGCCTTTACAATAGCGCCATTTAAAATACCACTAGGTCCATTACAGTAGGTTGGTGGGTATGTTTTACTCTACAAGTTTATGAATGCATACTGATGGCGTTTGTATGAACCCGCTAAAATGCTAGAGGGGTGTCGTTGGAGATCTCTCTATAAACCAAAGGGTTAAGCTCTGTTTAACAATACAAAGGACATCTCTGTAGAAAAAAGAAATAATAAATACACCAAGTTGATAATTATTGTTAGTCTTAGTATTATTATTATTATTATGTGATTTATTTTCTTTCCAGAGACATTTTAATTGTTAAAAAGAGATTAACTCCTCGGATGCTGTAGAGATCTCCAATGTGACAAACAGTATGTATCCATAAAATTGTAGAGTACAAATGCCCTTTAACCCCATAGTGACCGGCCACGCGCGCATGCGGCCGGCACTTAACGCCCACCGAACATTTTTTTTTCATTTTTTGAATGACTTCCGGGACATACATGTACATCTTCGGGCGGTAAGGGTAAAATCAGTCCAGAGCATTTTATATGCCTTGAACACTCCGTACTGACATGCAGTATCATCACAGCAACATTTCCATATTAAGTCATAAAACTACATCTAAACTCTTCCTGCTTGCGGTTTCCAATGTCTGAAATGGGAGTTATGGGGAACTGTTGAAATCAAGACAAGATCTGGAAGACCAAAAAAAATAGAACTTCTCGTAGATTGGTCAGGAACACAAAACAAAACCCCCATATCACTACAAAGTTTAGCTGACAGTGGAGTAGTCCACTGTGCAGTGGTGCTTGCACAAACATGATCTGTATGGAATAGTCATAAGAAGGAAACCTTACCTGCAATCTCAACACAAAGATAAGCCAGAGGCATTTTTGGTATCAAGTACTGTCGTTGAATGAAGTTAGAATTAAACTGTACAAAGCAATGCATTGCACAACCCTCTGGCACTCAGGTTAAAACAGAATCAGGAAGGGGGGATAATTAAGACTGTCTCTGTCCTAACTCATCTAGTAAAAGTGGTGGCTGTCAAGCCAGTATGTTGTGAAGAGATTAACCCATTGAATGCTAGCAAAATCTGCATGTTAAGATGGAGTCTCGTGCTACGTACTCCTACTTCTGAGAAATCTTTCATTCAAATATTATTAAAACTCAGATTTTTTTTCATTAAAACTGTAATTTTCTATTGTGTGGTGAAATTCATATTCTTTACTATGGAGATTCAAAGTCTAGGGGCTAGATTTAAAGGTTCACGTTAAACCAGCCACTAAGTAAAAAAGGCACATCGGCAGCAAATAACAAATGACTTACGGTGGATTTAAAAGTAAGTGTACAAGAATAGCTATTGCGCATAGGCACAACAAAAATACATAACACAAAAACCTGCGTCGCACCTGTTTTCGCATCACCATGTGTCCCAAACACCCGTTAAAACACAACTTAAGTCAAAATGTAACATTACAGCTGCCATTGGCTAGCAACCCTGATAGTTGCACAAACAAAATTCAAACCTACCGCCAATCCCTAGGCCCCAAAGTATTAACAATTTTCAAATACACCTATATATACCCCAAAATAACGGACACACCTTGTCTGTGTTTTGAGTTTTGGTGATCTAGATCACAGGACCCAGGAGCGGAGGATAGTGTTTAGAGCGAGGGAGCTGACATTGGAGGTAGAAGGAGTTTTGATTTTGGAGTTTGAAGAGGAGAGATTTGCACTTAAATAAACACATATCACACTTTTGCACATATCACATACACCCATACAAACACAAACACATACATACACAGTCTTTTTTTTCATAACACTTTACACATTTTTTAAACTTTATTTTTACAGTGTGAATCTGTGAGTGAAAGAGTGTGACAGAGAGTGAGTGGGGTCGAGTGTGTCTGTGAGGGCCTGTGTGTGAGTGGGTGAGTGATGGCAAGGAGAGGAGGACAGGAGGGAGGGATGGGGAGAGTAGCGGAGGAAGAGGAAGGAGAGCAGGACATCCCTGTTGAGAGTAAGGTGGGAGAGGGAGATCCGCAGGGCGGAGGGGGACCAGGCCCAGAAGAGCAGGCACACAGAGGACAGGGACAGAACCTGCAGTGGGACGAGGGGTACATGGTGGGGACCACCATACACAGGCAGGGGCAGAGCAGTCAGGGCAGTCTGGTTCCGACTCCTCACATGCCAGAGCTGAGGAGGAGAGGATCGGGGATCCCCGTTATACTGTGGAGGAGAATAGGGCCCTCGTGGAGGCTGTGCTGGAGAGGGAGACCATCCTCTTCCCGAGGGAGAAATTCCCTGGCCTGTCTGCAAGGAGAAACGTGGCATGGAACCGGATATGCACCCAGGTGAATGCTGTGGCCACATGCAGAAGGGACATGGACTCTATAAAGAAAAGATGGAGCGACTGCAAGAAGCAGGTTAAGAAGAAGATGGGGGATACCGCCCTGCACTCCCGAGGCACCAGAGGTGGTCCACCTATCCCTATCACCTTCAGCGGATGGAAGGAGAGGCTGCGGCAGACCTTTTCATCCACGCTGATTGAGGGGGTCCCTGGAGGATCAGACACTGGGGATGAGAGGAGCCCCCACACTACCGGTAAGTGCATCATCCCATAACCACACACCACATCAACCCACACAACCATCACACACAAACACAGCCACATCCCAACATATGCCCATCATTCATCCGCACAACTGCACCAACACAGCACCCTGAGGGTTAAAACAGGATGGAAGACAAGGACAAATGTCAAGGTTCAACAAGGCCCAAACCTGTCCAACTCCCTGGTTAACCCTCATATTGCTGTGCTGATCACACACAATACACACAAACCATGCTCATAAAAGTGTTGTATGTTAAACATCAGAACTGCTCCAAAACGTCTCCCATGTACCCACAGGGAAATCAGCACATAACCCCTTGAGTGCTAGAGGGATTATCAATGTATTGCTCAACAATGCTTTGGCAACCCCTCCAGTACTCAAAGGGTTAACCAGACAACAAAACAGTTGATAGGCTAACGATTACATGCTACACAGGGGACATTCAGTAAATGGTGAAAAAGAGATGATGGAGAGAAATTAACCCTTACATACCCTCACTTCACCAATCCCAATGTTAGTCTATGGAGAATTTTCAATAACATGAATCAAGTTGCTTAGGTCACATTGTATAGACTCCATAGAAAACATTGCAGATGGGGACATGAGATCACTGGAAAAGTCATCATCATGTTCATTTCATTAGGTCTACTTCACCACTTACTGAATCACAAAAAGGATGGATCAGGTCACACATTACAGTGCCACTGAGAATAACTGGTTGTATGTGCAACACACAGGCCTAAAACAATTCCACAGAATTAAAGGTGAAAATTAGGCCTTCGTGTTGTGTATGCAATCATTTACTCTAACTTGAAATTACATAGCTCACATTTGATTCCCACATGGATCCTCAGGAGTGCTGATGCCATGGATGGATGGTACATCAGCCACTATTTGTAGGATACACATGGGAACCAAATATGAACCATTGTAGTTTGGCCAACAACAGGCCATGAATGATGGATATGTTTGATTGAGTATGGCTGTCTCACTCAGAAGGATGGGGTCATCCAGAAAAAAAACACAGGCCTCAATCAAAGATATCCTTCAATACTGGTTTGATTGTTGCCCTTCAGGATTCAACTGGAACAGACCTCATGGACAGGATCACGTCAAGTACATCAATCTCTGATTACCGGGGTGGTATCCCATGCATCACAATGCAATGCATAGGATACCATCGTGACAACCAGAGTGACATGTAAAATAATACAAAATCTTGCATTGTACGGGATAGACTGATAAGATAGGGATGAATAAAACTTGAATCCCACTGCAGATCTGTTCCAAAAAGATATGTACACAAAGAAAAATGGTCAGATATGTATGTGGATATGTACCTTCCAAATGGGTACAAATATGTCCCAACTAGATGTGAACCCAGAGATCAGTTGAGTACGTGTGATTGCCTTACTGCCTATGTATGTGCACCCATCACAAACTAACTCTTATTGATATCATCAGAATACTCATACCTAGTATAGTCCACCTTACTTAGATGGGATATACAAGGTATGTTTGTATTACAGAGGAGGCTACTTCTGAAATGCCTCAGTACTGACCATAATATCTCAAGGAGCCGGAGGGTATCCCGGAGGAATACCTCCAGGACAGAGGCAAGGATCCATGCCCTGGAGTTGCAGGTGACAAGGATCACCACACAACTCCATCAGTAACACAAGGGGATGATGGACATGTTTGGCCAGGTGCTGGTAGAGTTGAGAGACCCCAACTGCAGGGACAACCTGCGTGTAGAGAGAGAGCTGCGGTACACAGAGGGGACCACTGCACCCACCACTCCCTCCAGTGTGATCCCTGAAGCCACACCTAGGGGTTAAAGGGTGACCAGGAAATCAGCCAGGGCATCCATCTCTGGCACCCAGTCTAAGGTCACCCCCAAGAAAAAAATAAATTGCCCAACTTGTCAGGTTCCCCCTCAATAAACAAAACATTGTGCTTTTGAATCCTGTCTGATATGCTTTGTGTTTGGTGATAGCTTGGGTGGCAGAGTTGTCTCCAGTGCATTGTAGTGAACACAACTTCTGCCTAGGTAACATGTTCACACATACACATGTACATACATTGTACAGATTCAACTGGCAATCCATCCCTGGAGCCATATAACATGACAGTGTTATATGACGATGTTGTAGGTTGAATTTGAACAAAACATACCACTTAGCACAACAACTGGTGCAACACTGAACATTCGTCTGCATCAATTGTTGTGTTTAAGGGGTTAACCAAACAAACAGCTATTTGACTTAGCAGAGAACTAACAAGCAGGACAGATGGAACATGCAGGGAAATATTCTTTGATTCACACTGTTATTGTGAAACTGACTTACTGGGGAACCCAATGTTCACCATAGGATTTCAATGTGTAGCACACACATTGAAATCAAGGGGTGAGCATTGCGTTCTCCAGTAAGTTGAGTAGTCTGGTTGTTTGTTGATGTAGCCCATGTACTGAGATATGTCAAACTAAAGCTATCTCAGAACTTTGATTATATAGAGCAACACAGAAACCGTGGACATGAAATCATTGTGGACGTATGTCCCCTGTATCACCTCTTTATCACTCCCAACACACATTAGTGTATCTCTGCTATTATCTGTTTGCATGAATACATCACAGAGTCCACTCACTGGTAAACAAGTAGTGGATTCCTGTGATGTGGGTCATGCCTTCCCATGTATGGGGCATACTCTAGCCTTGAGTGTGGTTCCGCATTGACACGTGTTATCCAACATTACTTCATACAGAAACAGATTGCATAGTGATGGTTCTTCTTTATTGTGTCTCAAAGTGCATTAAAACATACATGTGTTTTCTGGGTATATTGCCTATATGCATTAAACACTTGTATGAGCACACTAAATGTACTTTGGAACTAAATATTAGTACTTTAGAAACACTATTGTACTGCTTATGTGTTGTCCACAAGGTGTGACAACTCTGTAGATGAGCATTCTAACTGTACAGGTTTGATACCTGGATGTTAGTACACACATGAATTCATGTTTTCTGTGTCTATTTGAGAATGTTCCAGTAGAGGTTGCTGTGAACATCAGGTCAAACATTGCATCACCAACACAATCACTTGAAACACCAAGGGGTGAGCTTCATAGAAGTGTTGCCAAGACATCAGCCCAGTCACATGGAATATCTTCAGTTCAAGGATGGATCATGCTATGGATGCCTGTGGGACAAGAGGACAGGATTTGGAGCAGCACCCTCGAACTGCTCAGCATGCAACAACTTCAACTTCCTAATCCTCTCAATATTTTTTTGTTACAGGTGAGTACACAAACCATTGTTTTGTTATGTGTTGTGTACTCGTCTGTAACCCATTATGTAGAAAAGTAAGGAAATGTGAACCAGCCCTAGGAATATGTGCCCCTGACATGAATATACACATCAACAAGTATGTTCTGAGAGCTCCCTGAAATTAATGAATTTGGGCTGCCACTGTGAGAATGGGAGTGGCAGCCCAATTTTATTTGTTTCATGGAAACATTAGGACATATTTGTTGATGTGTGTATTCAAGTCAGGAGCACTGCACACTCACAGGTCTGCATGGTGTCCCTGGAGATCTGATCCACGTTTCATGACCTCTATGTTGTGTGACAATACCACTGAAGATCCATCCCTCTACTGCTCTTCTCCGCTCTAGCAAACTACAGGTCCCATGTTGACTCTAATGGCCCTTTAACCCCTGATGTGACAGAGTGTTATCCAATGCATTGCACTGGATAACACTTTTTTGCTACATGGCTACCATGGTCGCTCTGGCTATGATCATGGCAAATCAAGTTAGTTGCTGTCAATCAAGCCATGTAAGATGCTGAACATGGACTGATGGAGGACTTGCATGGATTGTTTGAATGCCAGGGTCTCCTCAACATGGCCAATGTCCATGGACACTTCAAGTATGGGGGGGCCTGGATATCATCCACCAGCCTGGTGTCCACTGCGATGTTGTGCAGTATTGAACATGCCATTATGATGTCACACACTTTTCCTGGGGCATAATGCAGTGCTCCCCCTGAGTGGTCCAGACATCGGAATCGAGACTTCAGGAGGCCAAGGATCCACTCAATGGCATTCCTCGTTCTGCCATGAGCCTGGTTGTATCTTTCCTGAGCATCTGGTTGGGGACTGGAGACCAGGGTCAGTAGCCAGGATTTGCATCCATAGCCAGCATCACCTGTGGAAAGTGAGTGACATGGTGAGACAGGGAGCACATGTTGTGTGAATGATGTTTTGTGTGGTGGACATACTAGCTGTGAGTCAGGATCATGGTGAGCAGTGTTGTGTACACCTGTGGATGTGGTGTAATTTAGTATTCTGAACTCACCCAGAAGCCATTCCGCTGTATAAGTTCCATTCTCAAAGTCTCTGTGGACTGAGGAGTTTTGGAGAATGTATGACTCATGAGAGCTGCCAGGATATTTTGCATAGATAATCATAATCCTCATGTTGCTGTCACACACCATCTGCACGTTCATGGAGTGGAAGTTCTTCCTGTTGATGAATAGAAGTGCGTCACGTGCTGGGGCTTTGATACGGACATCGATGCAATCTATAGTACCCATGACCCTGGGCATGCCTGCCCTTGCGTAAAAGCCCTGCTTGAGATGTATCCACTCCATGTCGGTGGTGGGGAATTGTATGTAGGTACTGGCCTTGCTTTTGAGGGCTGGCAAGACCTAAGCCAGCACTCTGGAGAATGTGGCCTGTTTCATGCCAGATGAGTAACCCTCAGTGGACTGGAAGGCGCCAATTGCCATGAAGTGTATGGCACGCAGGAGTTTTTGCAGGCCAGTGAGGGCATGGTTGTGGATGTAGATGGGATCCACCTGATCTTTGATGACCTCATACAAGGCAATGATGCTATGTGGCCTCAACCTGTAGAGATCAATCACCTTGTCATCGGTCATTCCAAAGATGGTGACCCTTGGGCGGTATACCCTGGTAATTGGTGGTCATCTATACATCCTCTGCTGCTGCAGGGGTCCCTGTGGCAGCTGGGGAGCATCCTGTTGCTGCAGCTGTGCATCTGTGCATCCTCCAGGTGTGCATGCTGTGCATCCTCCAGGTGGGGATGGGCTCCTGTGTGGCTGTTGAGTCAGAGCCTCCTCACTTGCAACAGGTGAAAGCTGTTGATCAGGTGTGCCTGGGGCTTGCTGGAGTTCCCTAGCTCTCGCCCTTGCATGCCCTCTCCGCAGTCTTCTCATCAATAAGTATCCCAACATACTTATTATTCTCTCTCTATCTCTCAGTCTCCCTCTAGCTATCTCTGTCTCTCTCTCTATCTTTCTCTCTCTCCCTGAGTGGAAAAAAAGCCACAGGAGAGTGTGGTGAGCTGTCCCTTTAAGTATCTGGTAGGGCGTTGTGTAGGCGTGGTGATGAGGTGAGTGCTGACCAATGGGAAGTTGTTTATTGTCCAGGTAAGTGTTTGCAGGTGTGTGTGTTTTAAGATGTGGTGTGTTGTAATTGGTATGTCTCTGCCAATTGTGGGTGTGAAGTTATGGGGTGCAGGTTGTGTCTGGACTGTGTGGTGATGTTGCACAGGTGAGCTTGTTTTGTATTTGCAGGTGTCCGTGTTGTGTGATAACCCCCATTTTTCCGTGCCATGTTGTGTTGGTGTTTTTTTGGGGTCCTTGTCCCTGTGGTGTTGCTTGTTGTTGTGTGTGACAGTGATTTGTGCTGTCTGTCCATGTTCTTTTGGCATTTCACGGGTTAATTTTGCCATTTACATGCTTGTGCAGTAAGCATTTTGTCTGTTTTCCTATGTAACGGGTGTTTTTTTTTTACCGTTAAATGTCTAATGGCTAAGAAAACTGGGTCTTTACTTTTGTCCGTTAAGTGTACCTTTTTTTCAGCCGTTAGCAGTACCGCAAGCCTTTAAATGGCTCTGGGGAATCTTGTTCCATGCGTCTCATTGCATGTCAGTCTATCGGCCTTAAGGATTTGTGAACTGCCGTTAGTTGTTCATAAGACAGACCTTTAAATGGCTTACAACACGTTAACGCACCCGTTAGTGTTTTTTTTTTTACTAACGCCTGCCTTTATATCTACCCCTATGACTCACAGAGTGTATTATAAAAATATATCTTTTTCGGCACTGGTTGCCACTGTGGCAAACAGTTTGACTTAAAAAATACCATTTTGAGCTGTTATAAATGAAACTGCTTTGTTTTTCTCAACAATAATATAATTGCAATATATATTTATCAGTATAACAAAGTTGACTGATTTAATGTGTAATACCTTTCAGTGTAGTCTCATCCATTTCATATTGTTTTGAAAACCTACTCTGCTTCGTCAATGGCAATTATTCAGATGTCATACCAATAAAAAATAATTCTAAACTTGTTTTTTTAACGTGTAAACTGTTCAATTCAGTATTTATTTAATTTGTTTGAGCTGTTTGTAATGAGAGATAAGAGCTTAGTCGGTTAGCTAACTCTGTTTCCTCTCTTCTCTTGTACACGTAAAGGCTTTTCTTATACTAGTTGAACAGCCCGTTACACGGGCCACAGTGCCACTGCCACCCGGTCGCGGGGCAGTGAAGCGCAGTGGAGACTGCCCGCGCCACGGCTGATACAGATCTGGACGCTCTGTATCAGAGCTGTACGCTTCCTCTGTATCAGCCATGGAGCGGCCAGTCTCTACTGTGCATGACTGAAGCACACGCAGCAGTATCTACTGCGCATGTTGCGGCGTTACACACAAATTAGCGAATTATTATATAGGATAGGTCCATTTACAAACAATCCTGGGCAATCTCCTCAAGAATGCTCTGGTGTTTGGATCTCTGAAAAACGCAGGAATAGCTGATTGGTCAGAGCATATGTAAAACTAGATTGTAGGCCTTAGGAAAAAATAAAAAAAAAGATGTTTTACAAATGCTACCATGATGAACAGGGCATTTATGTGTGTATAACCCTAGGGTGACCACACATTCCTGAATGCCCGGGACTGTCCCTTATTGGGGGTCTGTGTCCCACGTCCTGGGTCACCCCCCACTGGGACAACAAAGAGTCCCGGAATGTAGCAACACGCATCAATCCATCCAGCCAATGAAATGTATTTGCTATATGGTCCTCATTAGCTGGCTGAGCAGCCAATGAAGACCATACAGCAAATACATTTCGTTGGCTGGCTGGACTGGTGTATGCGCGACAGCTGGGATGGAGCAGGTATGCTGGTGCTGCACGTGAGACCCGCGGCTAAGGCTCCCGCCGGCGCTGACCATCTTTCTGAGGCTGATACAGAGTAAGAGTTCCCAGTGAGAACTCTTACTCTGTGTCAGCCTTAGAAAGATGGTCAGCGCCGGCGGGAGCCTCAGTCACGGGACAAGGGTGACCACATGTCCCAGAATGGCAGAACGGAAATGTGGTCACCCTATATAACCCCGAGTAATTTTTTTAGTTGTTAGTGCTGTTTTAAGTGAGGTAAAAGTTGAAAGTCATATCCTCAGTATGGTGCAGAACATTTAATTCAGGTTAGTAATACGTTGTGATATAGTTTGTTTATGGTTGTTCAGTTTGTTGTAGGCAGGGTAATGAAAATAGAAGGGGGGATAGGGAGAGAATGTGAAGTTAGGAGACAACTTTGCAATGAATAATCATTTGAATGATGTTTATTGAAAAGTATCAGAGGACAACACCAGATTAATAAAAATACCTGAAACACAATCTCAGTACCCCAAACGTTACTGAATATGTGCTTCAGTGGGCTGCAGTATAGTTATGCTTATCTGGGGGCTTGTGGACTAAATAAAGCTGTTTGCCAAGCGTAAAAACCATATTCTATTAACTCTCTGCATGTCACAGGGATATGCAACACAAAGGATATAATCAAAGAAATATGCATTGAAAAATTTATTTTGAAAAATAACCCTTTATCTTTTTGATGCCAGAGAGGTTATTCGATATACTTCTCTAGCACTCAAAGGGTTAATATCAACCAAAAAGTCTCTGTCATGTCTTCTTTTCAAATCTCTGATAGAGAAATGACTGATGCAGGATTTAGGAATTCTAAATGCAGAATGTCAGGATCATCCAGTCTATCCAAGATAAGTCTTCTTCGTAAAACGACTTTTTTTTCCAGAACAAATTCAGCTTTTTCATGGTGTCTCAGGTCTCAGGTGTAGTAATTTCCCACTGTGAGACAAACTATGTTGTCATGAATACACAAAATATTTAAAAAATACTTCTTCTGCCTATATTATATATATATTTACCAAATGAATGAGTATCACAGTATGTAATAAATAACTTTTTTATTGAACTAACATTCAGTTATATGTAGACAATCTTTTGAGTGCGATGCTCTCTTTATAAAGTCTAAAGCAGACTGAAAAAGAGCTTCGTTCTCGAAAGCTTGTCACCATGTAATTGAATGTGAATCCAATAAAAAAGATATTATTACATACTGCAATACTCAAAAACATTTATGCTGCCTGTGAAAGTTTCAATTATTGTTAACGAGATAGTAATGTTTCACAAAAAAAGCAGCTCTGATTAATCTTCAGAGTATTTGGAAAGTGTTATTTTAATACGGTCAGAGTTGTGGTTCAAGAGTAATTGAATGATAAAATATCCCCCTCCTGCCCCTTTTACTGATGTAACACTGTTCACCTCAGAGCAGCAAGACTGTCCGGATGGATAGCAGAGAGGGACAGTCTTCAGTGAGCATAAGGAAAAACCTGAAAAACCTGTCAAGGGGGGCAGGGTTTTCCTTATCCTTACAGCAAGAAGATTGTCCCTTGCTGTGATCTGTTTGGTCAAGGGACCAGATTCCAAATAACACTCTCTATGGTCCAAATACTATGAATACTAATAATTGGAGCTGCTTATTTTGTGAAATATCAATATCCATTTAAAAGCCCTGAATTCCCTTTGTAGAAAAATACCTAATATGTAGAATTTTACCTTTATGCAGGACCTGTGCAGACACCTAATTAACAGGAAAGCAAAAGGATATTATCAACTTTATGAACTAAAATGCACATTCCGTTGGTTGCATTTTAAAACTACCCTAAAACAGCTCCATTACTGTATAAAAGCATATACTTCCTGAATGTAGGAAAACTTATGAATCAGAAAATGGCTGATGTTTCTTACTACATGAAATTATGCAGCAAGGAAGTTTGGTTAAAATGGGCTTTTCAGAAAGGTTGTAGAAATTAACACTAAAAAACAAAATGTACTACAAGGAAGCTTGTACTACAAAAAGTATGAAATACATACTCCACGTATCAGCTAAGTACTCTGATGCCCAATATGCACAAATGCTTGTCCTTCCCTGGGCCCCAAATTGGTAATAGCACGCAACTAGTGATGATCGAGCACCCCAATGCTCGGGTGTTCGGGTGCTCTGACTGAGCGCCCCCGGAGGCTCGAGTGCTCGGCCGAGCACCCGAGCCCCATTGAAGTCAATGGGAGGACTCGAGCATTACACCAGGCACCCCCTGCTCTGATGAGGGGAGGGTGCCTGGTCCATAGGAAAAGGGCAGAAAATGATGGAAACACCACAGAAATGGTTCAGGGACAGCATAGGGAGGATGTCTGGATGCATCTTGGACTCCAACGTCGCTGCTGGGAACGATGTTTCGCCCGTAGTACGCCATTTTTACAGACTGACCGTAAAACACACAAAAAGGAAGATAAAAACGACTTTAGGCGAAAAATTGTTACCAAACAGTATTTGCTGTATATTTACTTGTATATCATCTGCAAATTCTGCAAAAAATTTCATCGATTTTTCGGAACTGGGGCCATGATTAAGAGGGAAACGTGCGCAGAGGCAAATTCTGCAAAAAATTTCCTCGATTTTTCTGAACTGGGGCCATGATTAAGAGGGAAACGTGCGCAGAGGCAAATTCTGCAAAAAATGTCCTCGATTTTTCTGAACTGGGGCCATGATTAAGAGGGAAATGTGCGCAGAGACAAATTCTGCAAACAATTTCCTTGATTTTTCTGAACTGGGGCCATGATTAAGAGGGAAACGTGCGCTGAACCGACCATCTAAAACATTATGGGTGAGGGTCTGCTGCGGAGCTGACCATCCTAAACATTATATGCGAAGGCCCGCTAGTGAGCTGACGCTATAAAACATTATATGAGAGGGCCCGCTAGAGAGCTGACCCAATAAAACATTATATGAGAAGGCCCGCTGGTGAGCTGACCTATACAAAAATTGTCAAACAGCGCCCGCTGGTGAGCTGGCCCTATATAAAAATTATATCACAGGGCCCGCTGGTGAGCTGGCCCTATATAAAAATTATATCCCAGGGTATATGGAAGAGAGTCAACCATATACCCATTTTTTGGGTGGAAGGGGTGAATGGGAATACAGAGTATTCCCATCATTGTAAATAACATATCTAAAGTGACTTTATGTTCCCCCGGGGCTTTCCTCCAGTGGAGTGGAGAAGTCAGGGGAAATCCAGGCCTTGTTCATTTTTATAAGTGTCAACCTATCAGCATTTTCGGTGGAAAGGCGGATACGCTTATCTGTTATGATGCCACCAGAAGCACTAAATACCCGCTCAGACAGAACGCTGGCGGCAGGGCAGGCCAGCACCTCCAAGGCGTAGAGTGCCAGTTCATACCACGTGTCCAGCTTGGACACCCAGTAGTTGTAAGGCACAGAGGGATCACTGAGGATGCTGACATGGTCTGCTACGTACTCCTTCACCATCTTCCAAAACTTTTCCCTCCTTGTGACACTAGGCTGCGCATCAGGGTGAGGGTGCTGGCGGGGTGTCATGAAGGTGTCCCACGCCTTGGAGAGTGTTGCCCTGCCTTTGTCGGAACTGCTGTGTACTCCCCTTTTCTCCCCTTCTCGGTTGGCCAAGGTAGCACGTACTCTGCCGCCAGCGTTGTCAGATGGAAAATTTTGGAGCATTTTTTCAACAAGAACCTTCTGGTATTGCACCATTTTGCTTGTCCTCTCTACCGGAGGAATGAGAGATGAGAAATTCTCTTTGTAGCGGGGGTCCAGAAGGGTGAACACCCAGTAATCCGTGTTGTCTAAAATGCGTATAACGCGTGGGTCACGGGAAAGGCAGCCTAACATAAAGTCAGCCATGTGTGCCAGAGTACCAACAGGCAAGATTTCGCTGTCCTCACCAGGAGGATGACTCTCAATCTCCTCATCCTCTTCCTCCTCTTCTGCCCACCCACGCTGAAGAGATGGAACTAAAGTTCCATGGCTACCCTCTGTAGCGGAGGCAACCGTGTCTTCCTCCTCCTCCTCCTCCGCCTCCTCCAATTGTCGCTGAGAAGACGAAGTGAGGGTGCTCTGGCTATCACCTTGTGTAAGCTCTTCCTCCCGCATTTCCACCTCTTCCACATGCAAAGCGTCGGTTTTAATTGTGAGCAGCGAGCGTTTCAGTAGACACAGAAGTGGGATGGTTACACTGATAATAGCGTTATCGCCGCTCACCATCTGTGTCGATTCCTCAAAATTGCGTAAAACCTCACAGAGGTCTGACATCCATTCCCACTCCTCACTTCTGATTAGAGGAAGTTGAACGGAGAGGCGACGACCGTGTAACAGCTGGTACTCCACTACTGCCCTCTGCTGCTCACAAAGCCGGGCCAACATGTGGAAGGTGGAGTTCCAGCGCGTGCTCACGTCACACAGCAGCCGGTGAGCTGGCAATTGTAAGCGCTGCTGCAGCTTCAACAGGCCGGCTGAAGCTGTTGATGACTTACGGAAATGTGCACACACGCGGCGCACCTTGGTCAAGAGATCATGCAAATTGGGGTAGGTTTTTAGAAATCGCTGAACCACTAAATTAAATACATGCGCTAGGCATGGTACGTGTGTGAGCTTGCCGAGCTCCAAAGCCGCCACCAAGTTACGCCCATTATCACACACAACCATGCCTGGTTGCAGGTTGAGTGGCGAGAGCCACTGCTCGGTCTGGTGACTAATCCCCTGAAAGAGCTCTGAGGCCGTGTGCTGTTTGTCCCCAAGGCAGATCAGCTTCAGCACGGCCTGTTGACGCTTCCCCACTGCAGTGCTACACTGCTTCCAGCTACCGGCTGATGGGTGAGTGGCGCTGCGCGCAGAGAATTCGGAGGTGGAAACAGAGGAGGAGGAGCCAATAACGTAGGTGCTGGCGGAAACCCTGATGGAGGTAGGGCCCGCAATCCTCGGCGTGGGTAGCACCTGTGCCATCCCAGGGTCCGAGTCGCTCCCAGCCTCCGCGACATTCACCCAGTGTGCCGTCAGGGAAATGTAGCGTCCCTGGCCACAAGCACTTGTCCATGTGTCAGTCGTTAAGTGGACCTTCCCAGTAACTGCGTTGGTCAGGGCACGGGTGATGTTACGGGACACATGGTGGTGTAAGGCGGGGACGGCACACCGGGAAAAGTAGTGGCGGCTGGGGACTGCGTACCGAGGGACAGCTGCTGCCATCAGGCTGCGGAAGGACTCAGTCTCCACAAGCCTAAATGGCAGCATTTCGATGGCCAGTAATTTGGAAAGGTGTGAGGTTAGTGCTATGGCCTGTGGGTGGGTGGCTGGGTATTTTCGCTTGCGCTCAAATGCCTGGGGTAACGACATTTGGACGCTGCGCTGGGACAGGGAAGTGGATGTGGTCGCTGATGGTGCTTCAGATGGTACAGGTGCAGGGCGGGAGGTATGCGGGCCTGCGCCTTCGACAGGCGATTGGCCGGCACCGAAAACAGGGGAAGAGGAGGCAGTGGTGTGGCCTGCAGACACAGATTGGCGATCCGGGCGTTCCTCCCACTTATTACGGTGCTTGGATGCCATGTGTCGGATCATGCTGGTGGTGGTGAGGTTTCTAGTGTTCATGCCTCGGCTCATTCTGGTGTGGCACAGGTTGCAAACTACAATTTTTTTGTCGTCCGCACTTTCCTTAAAAAAACGCCATACCGCGGAACACCTAGCCCTTGGCAAGGGAGATTTACGCAAGGGGGTGCTCCGTGGAACATTTGCGGGCCGGTTTGGTGCGGTCCGCCTTCTTTCTGTAGCCACACCACTGCCTCTTCCAGCCTGTTGCGGTGCTGCAGATGGCTCACCCTCAGGACTGCTGTCATCGCTCGGCTCTCCACCTTCCCAGGTGGGGTCAGTCACCTCATCGTCCACCAAGTCCTCCTCCACTTCCTCACTCTGATCATCCTCCTCATTTCTTGATCCCACCACATACTCAGTCATTGACAACTGTATATCATCCTCCTCATCAAGGTCTTGAGACAGTAATAGTGGTTGATTTGATGGCAACTGTGTCTCATCATCATCATCATCCACTTCCTTTGACCTTAAATGCCGTTCACCTCTGTCATCTTCTTGTGATTGGGTACCCTCTAGAGGTTGTGAATCAGGGCACAAGATCTCATGTTCCTCTGCAAGCGTGCTTGGAGAGAGGTTCAAATTAAGGATTGGTGATGAGACGAGCTCCTCACTATATCCCAGTGTGGGATCACTTCTTTGACCAGACCCTCTATGGTGGGAGGAAGGATGATCAGGGTGAGGATTATGTTGACCAGACTCTTGGCTACTGAGAGTGGACTTGGTGGAAGACAGGGTGGTGCTTAACCGACTGGAAGCAGTATCACCTGAAATCCAGCCGACCACCTGTTCGCAGTGGTCTGACCTCGAGAGTGATGTCCTGCGACGCCCTGTAAACTGAGACATGAAGCTAGGTATGGTGGATGTCTTTCTTTCTTGTGCTCTGGCACCAGGCACAGTTTCTACGCGTCCTGACCCGCGCCCTGAACTATCAGGATCACGTCCACTTCCCCGTCCCTTTTTACCCGCCTTCTTCATATTACACGGAATATGTGCTGCAAATCTGCAACTTTGCACACTAAACAGAATGTGCTGCTTATCTGCGGCTAGGCACAGTGAACAGAATATGTGACTTTTATTTTTAACACTTTGCACACTAAACAGAATGTGCTGCAAATCTGCAACTTTGCACACTAAACAGAATGTGCTGCTTATCTGCGGCTAGGCACAGTGAATGGAATATGTGACTTTTATTTTTTACACTTTGCACACTAAACAGAATGTTCTGCTAATCTGCAACTTTGCACACTAAACAGAATGTGCTCCTTATCTGCGGCTAGGCACAGTGAATGGAATATGTGACTTTTATTTTTTACACTTTGCACACTAAACAGAATGTTCTGCTAATCTGCAACTTTGCACACTAAACAGAATGTGCTGCTTATCTGCGGCTAGGCACAGTGAATGGAATATGTGACTTTTATTTTTTACACTTTGCACACTAAACAGAATGTTCTGCTAATCTGCAACTTTGCACACTAAACAGAATGTGCTGCTTATCTGCGGCTAGGCACAGTGAACGAAATAAGTGACTTTTATTTTTTACACTTTGCACACTAAACAGAATGTGCTGCTAATCTGCAACTTTGCACACTAAAAAGAATGTGCTGCTAATCTGCAACTTTGCACACTGAACAGAATGTGCTGCTAATCTGCAACTTTGCACACTAAACAGAATGTGCTGCTTATCTGCGGCTAGGCACAGTGAATGGAATATGTGACTTTTATTTTTTACACTTTGCACACTAAACAGAATGTTCTGCTAATCTGCAACTTTGCACACTAAACAGAATGTGCTGCTTATCTGCGGCTAGGCACAGTGAATGGAATATGTGACTTTTATTTTTTACACTTTGCACACTAAACAGAATGTTCTGCTAATCTGCAACTTTGCACACTAAACAGAATGTGCTGCTTATCTGCGGCTAGGCACAGTGAATGGAATATGTGACTTTTATTTTTTACACTTTGCACACTAAACAGAATGTTCTGCTAATCTGCAACTTTGCACACTAAACAGAATGTGCTGCTTATCTGCGGCTAGGCACAGTGAATGGAATATGTGACTTTTATTTTTTACACTTTGCACACTAAACAGAATGTTCTGCTAATCTGCAACTTTGCACACTAAACAGAATGTGCTGCTTATCTGCGGCTAGGCACAGTGAATGGAATATGTGACTTTTATTTTTTACACTTTGCACACTAAACAGAATGTTCTGCTAATCTGCAACTTTGCACACTAAACAGAATGTGCTGCTTATCTGCGGCTAGGCACAGTGAATGGAATATGTGACTTTTATTTTTTACACTTTGCACACTAAACAGAATGTTCTGCTAATCTGCAACTTTGCACACTAAACAGAATGTGCTGCTTATCTGCGGCTAGGCACAGTGAATGGAATATGTGACTTTTATTTTTTACACTTTGCACACTAAACAGAATGTTCTGCTAATCTGCAACTTTGCACACTAAACAGAATGTGCTGCTTATCTGCGGCTAGGCACAGTGAACGGAATAAGTGACTTTTATTTTTTACACTTTGCACACTAAACAGAATGTGCTGCTAATCTGCAACTTTGCACACTAAAAAGAATGTGCTGCTAATCTGCAACTTTGCACACTGAACAGAATGTGCTGCTAATCTGCAACTTTGCACACTAAACAGAATGTGCTGCTAATCTGCAACTTTGCACACTAAAAAGAATGTGCTGCTAATCTGCAACTTTGCACACTAAACAGAATGTGCTGCTAATCTGCAACTTTGCACACTAAAAAGAATGTGCTGCTAATCTCCAACTTTGCACACTAAACAGAATGTGCTGCTAATCTGAAACTTTGCACACTAAACAGAATGTGCTGCTAATCTGCGGCTAGGCACAGTGAACGGAATATGTGACGTTTTTTTTTTAAACTCTGCCCCCCAAAACAAAATATATCTGCTGCCCCCACACACAATAGTCCTAAAAAGGACTTTTGGGTCTTTTTGTTGTTCAAACGCACTTTTTTTCTGCCTACACTGACTTTCCCTTCCTATCCTCATCTCTCCCTGGCTAAGACTGAGCCGAACTCGCTGGTCAGGTGCTATACAGCACCCGATCACGGGTTCTGGCCAGCCAATCAGTGTAATGCCAGCAGCCAACATGGCTGCTGGCATTACACTGATGTCAGAGCCTCCCCGCACGTTTATTGGCTGCGCAGCAGCCGCGAAACGTGCGGGGAGGAGACCCGAACATGGCGGGCGAGCACATGCGGTACTCGTACGAGTACCGCCATGTGCCGAGCAGAGCGATGCTCGAGCCGAACCGAGCTTCGGCCGAGCATGCTCGCTCATCACTACACGCAACCAAAATTTCTAAAAGCAGATATCCTGCTGCATTAGATGCGGGATGACTTGCCTTTCTACCCTTATCCTGGTGTGCACAAATGTTTCCAGAAAGTGGCACTAAAGAAAAAATAGACATCTCACTGGCTGGAGGAGGTGATGAGAAATGTGACAGAGGGTCCCTTAATGTCACTTGCCATTTCTTCTTGATTTGAAAAAGACAAACTGACAGCACTAGCAGCAAGCACAGATAGCTGATCTGTGCTCCTGGTGGTGGTGGTGGTATCACTGCTTCTAGGAAACAATTCTGCCTTCTACAGGATCATGTTCCATTTGGAAAATGCTGGGGGGGAAGGGAACAAGGCTAAGATGCCCCCAATCCTCCATAATAACAATATAATGTATGGAACCTTTTGATGAATGCTTGTGCAGTAACAACAAAATATCTGGCTATTTCAGTGGTTCTCAACTAGGAAGCCATGGAAATTTGGAGTGCCCTTGGCACCAGCTTCAGGTGCCATGATTTTCCATGAAGACTTTGACAAAAATATGAATATTTGAATTTCAGATTTAGAATTATGGAAATTGTTACATTCAATATCCTTCTTTTTGTTATTATTATGGTGGTATATAAGAATAACAATCAAATATGTTTTTATACTTCTCATTACACTTGTGACAAATTACATAAAATTTTAGTGATACCCTGACAATTCCAGATTGCCTGTTAGGGGCGCCATGAACAAAAAAGGTTGAGAATCACTGGGCTATATAAAGGGAGACCTCTAACATAAGCTGGAATTATTTGGTGATAACACCTTGATTACTGTGTCTAAACCTGTCAAGTCATTATCTGCCTTTGTTTGAAAGGTGACCACTTTTGGCATTATCTCTTATTTTAAAACAAACAATTCTAAGACCATAAAACTTAGTATCTCTCCCCCTAATACCTTGTCAACGAACTACATAAAATACAACTTTCAATAGAATAGTAAATGGTTTTGCTAAATGGGAAAAAATAGCTCTAACCAACAAGACTTAGTTAATGTTCCAAAGCATTTTTTCCACTGTAAAATCAGATTTAACTAAAATGAATAAGCTTAATTTCCTGGATTTGGATAGTATATATATATATATCCACTGTAAGTCTTCACCTGTAATCTTCTATCCTCTTCATCTATGATCTTCTTTTGTCTCATCTTTCTTCTTCTTCTTTAAAAATCTTGTGCCTCAGTGAAGAAATGAAAAAGAAATGTAAATTATTTATACCACTGAATTTATTAGTGCAATAAATGTCTGCTGTCTCCTCTTTAGTGTATAACAGGTGTTACATCTATGGGGTATGGATAACAGGATAGTGTTAGGGATAGTTTTGATTCACTTTATTGCTGATGTTAGGGGTAGTGTAGGGTTAGTTCTTGTGGGGGGTTACTGTGTTTTTGAGCTCAAGCACAGTGTTTGACACTGTCAAGCACCAAGTGTGAGCTGTTTTCCTTTGATGTTCTTATGTCTCACTCTATTTAGAGTGAGTTTCAGGAACCAAAAACATATGAAGAAGGTTGGGGCACAAGCTGGGTTCAGTGTCCCAACGCTCATCGTGGTTCCTGATGGTAGGGCAATTAGATTCTAACTGTACCACTATGTGTACACTGTTCGATATCCATTTTTGCCCTACTGACAGTTTTACTGTGGGAAACTGAATCAAGCCCTAGAAATCTAAACGTTGTGATGAAATATTCCATACAGGTTACTGTAAATCAAGTGCTTGATTTTCATTAGTTTTGTACTTAGGATAAAATGAAGATTTGATCCCCTCTCTGTAGATTCTTTTATCCAGATTATATATTGGTCTGGATTGTCCATGAAGATGGGGTCCTTCATTTTGGCAGACTCTTAAAAGATTTCTTTAAAATTTAGTCCATCACTTAACTTTCCTTTCCTTAACTTTCCTATTTCCTAGTGACTCCAAAGAATCAAGTGTCCCCCCACAATGGTATTACTTAATTAACTTTAGAAAACCTTCCTTTTAACTAATGATGGAAGATAAGGTTGCTAAATGAATCTCACCTGCTCCTCCTGATGTACAACTCATTTATCATAGACATGTTTTGTTATTGTTTTTCCTTTCTCTGTAAATTCCCCTTTCTTCTTTGTGTATGTTCAAATTCTTCTTTTCCTCTGAAAATGACTCAATAAAAATCTTCAAAGTTAGAAAAAGACATATGAGCAAAGATAAACCAACACATCTTAGCTTAACCCTTTAGATGACAGAGACATTGCCAAAGAGTTGATTTGCAAATTGATATCATCTAATAGATTAAACAGCTGTAAGAACTTGCATTAAACCTAATACTGAAAAACATGTTTACCGCAATGAGTACACAGTAGGAAGTGTCATCCTCACCTGTGGTCTAATACCTGTTTTTTGCCATTGCACCAAATAAAAATCAGACAAATGACACATTGAGAAACGAGTCTTGTTGTTTGAGAGAAAGCAGCCATCCATAACATAAAACTGCAACACTCTGCTTCTTATCCTAGCAATTAACCTCTTCTCTAAATTCACATTAAAATGCATTGGAGTAGGAAAAGATCGTGGATGATATTAGCAATAAAAATGTGGCTGCCAAAGCTGGCTGACGATTACAGAATGTGGAATCGCAGTTGAATGGTGCAGATTAAACTCACTGAACGGATGGAGCTGGGGGGGAGGAGAAGGAAGGGCAAGCTTTACTTCGGCAACAACTTTTCTCAAAATGAGCAAACAGAAAGGGTAGATATTGAGATGTATGCTTGAAGTTCAGTACTAGAGAAAATCAACTGCACAACGGGAACATATAGAAATGTTCAACAATTTAAATGGAGCTTTTAATTCATTACATGAGTGGTCTTGAATGCATTGCAAAGAGATGAAAAAAGCCTCTGTCATTCTCTTTGAGAATTGGTTTGAGGGGACTAGAACAAATTCTAAGTTCATCCATACAGATCAGGAACAACTCACAGAAGAGAGTACTGGGTGAAGAATGGAAGAGGGGAGGGAAAAGGAACATGGAAGTGTGGGAAATCAAGATGAGATCTGAGCAAGATGGAATAGGGGTAGTTGTCAGCAAAGGGCAAGAGGCAGGATCAACAGAGGTCCAAGACGAGGGAGAGAGCAGACTGGAGAGAAAAATGGAGTGAGATGCAAAGAGGAAAAGGTAAATGACTGCAAAGAGAGAGGGCCAGAGCAAGCAGTAGCAAAGAGTGTGCCGGGGTACAGGATAGTCGGAAGGGCTTAAGTGCAGAGGAGGGAGACACTGACAATTTTGAGACTGATGCCAAACACAGACGAGAGAATGAGGGAGGGAGAAGGATGAGTAGACCAGGGGAAAACAGTGGGGGGAAGGAGGGGAGAGACATCCAGAAGACCTGCACAAAGACGTTCTCCTACTATGTTCATACAGCTGTCCTGGATAGATACTGTGACTTATGTCATAAGGTAGTTCATATGTCATAATGTAGGTGAGCTTTCTTTTTTTAATAACAATCACATGACCCCATATAAACAGTTATTTTGCAAACCGTGCTTTGGGTCTTATTTAAATCAGTGGGGATTTAGGGAATTTGTATTTGTAAGAAGTATATCATAGTGAAGGAAATGCGAAGGTTAAGACAATTTAGGCCCTAAACACAAAGTAAAAGAGGAGCAATTATTGAACAAACCAATACCACAACAGGAGACAGATGGAAAATTCCATTGATTTAACCTCTCTAGCAGTTATGAGTTCAAAAGAGGCTTTTGCATCTTGAATGTTGGAGCTGTGTTCTACACATTGCACTGAAGACCTCACTTACATTCATTGATCTAAAAGCAACATGCAAATCAATGAGAATTTTTAACCCCCCCCCCCCCACGGTGCAGTAGTTGGTTTGCTCCAGACTTTGCTCCTCTTTTTCCACTGTGTATACAGCCAATTGCACCTCTTTTCTTTGTGCATACAGCCTACAATACATTGTGAAGCAGTGCATCAGCAACCTCAATAGCGTTGCATACCCCTCTGGCGCTCAAAGGGTTAAGAGGCCGGTCCTGCTCTGAGTCCTGCCGCTTACACAGTCATGCACTGTAGACACTACCTGAAAGCACAGAATAGTCCCAGCACAGAACTCCCAGCATTCCTACACCTTCCAGCATTCTGTGCATTCGAGGAGTCTCTACTGCGCATGACGGCTTCTGACAAACATTCTAGCAAATTATTATATAGGATATTTAAGTTGGATTGCTCCACCTTTGTCCCAGCATCAGAGGTGCCCAGACTTTAGTGACATAGGATGTGCTTTTATCATAGTCAGAATTACGTGATCTATAATTACCTTACCAGCGCACATCACCTGTCCCTCATCACTTTCAATACGTGATTATATTGCCTGTCTGTATAGAATACAATAGGACCAAAACAACATACACAATATTGTAAAAAATCTGTTAAAACTTGGAATTTTGGGGCAAACCAACTATATTTTAGTGAACAAATTAACCCACTATGTGCTACAGTGGTGTGCATGCATCCCTTCACCAAAGGGTTAAATGTGGCATTTAATCCATTGGAAAGCAATGCATTGGAGACCTCTCTATTATCCATGACATTTAATGCCCCATTTAACTCCTTAAGGACCAGCGGTCCAGGGGTGTGTGGTCCTTTAAGGACCAAATAGAGAAGTTTGATGTGCCGGCCCACGTGACTGATCTCGTGTGCCAGCACACCGAATGGGGGACTGATAGTGATTGCTCTGGTCTTGCAGCGGTCAATTTCAGTCCCCGCTATTACTCACAGCGATCCCGCAGGAGCTCTTTGAGTAAAAAATAAGTGACGTGCCAGGACCAACACTGGCCCTTAAAGTGATAGTAATGTTTCACAAAAACAGCAGCTCCAATTAATCTTCATAGCAACTGAGCCATAGAGAGTGTTATTTCAATACTGTGAGAATTGTAGTTCAAGAGTGATTGAACGATAACGTTTCCCCCTCCCGCCCCTATTACCCCCCCCCCCACACACTCCTCAGATGTGGAATCCAGTCAATAGACCAGACAGCTCACATCAAGGGTCAATATTCTACTGTGAGAACAATGAAAACCCTGTCCCCCTTGACAGGTTTTTCAGCTTTTTCCCTTATCTTAACTGAAGAGTGTCCCTCTCTGCAATCTACCTGGACACTCCGTGCTGCTCTGAGGTGAGCAGTGTTATATCAGTAAAAGGGGCAGGCGGAGGATACTTTATCATTCAATTAATCTTGAACTACAACTCTGACAGAACTGAAATAACATTCTCCAAGGCCCAAATACTATGATGAGTAATTAGAGCTGCTTTTATTATGAAACATTACTATCCCTTTAAGGGAAAAACAGCAGTGACGTTCCTGACACATCATTGGACGTTAAGGGCTTAAGTCAATGAGGATTTTAAGTTGTACCCAGTAGTAAATGTTTAAATCTCCAGACTGTACCCATATTCATACTAAGTGTATTATTTATTTATAATAATACAATAAAATCACATAGAACCCCCCCCCCCATCTCCCACTGCACTCACTTGATATCCATCTTGGGCTTAAAGAGTCTCAGGGGTCCCTTCCCCTTGTACTGCCACGAGACTGTGCCAGTCTTTTGATGTCGTATCACAGATGGCATCCCTATCAGATAAGGAAGGACATCAAAAGATGGGCACATTACCGTGGCAGTACAAGGGGAAGGGACCCCTGAGACACTTTAAACCCAACATGGGCATCAAGTGAGTGCAATGGGAGATGTTTTTTCATGTGATTTTATCGTTTCATTATTTAATAAATACTACACTTAGTGTACCCCTTTTTTGTTTTTCCCTTTTTGTTCCTGTTCTGTTGTGCTGTATGTCTCAGATTGGATCTTTTCCTTTTGGTGTACAAAGACACTATCACTTTGAGGTGCACCAGGACATTTAGGGTTAACTAAGGAGTATTGCTGGAGTGTGTTTCTGTTCTGACACTTTCATCTCATCTCATCATTAATTGTTCATCATCCATGTAACATTCTTCATTCTCCTCATCATCAGTATATGTATTTTCATCTTATTAACATTAGATGAAGATACAAGGTACATTTTCGAGAAACCATTTTTGAAAATTTTATGGACTTTCAATATTACTCATATATCTTAATATAGTCTGCCTTTTCATATGTGTTTTTTGTGCAGATACACATTTTTTTGTTTGTTTGTAACCATATTCATGCCTTCAATGACGGAACAATTTGGCAAACATGACAACATCAATCTTCTCACTGTCTACCAGTAGCACTTAGTGATCTCCTTGTAGGCTGAGATCTCCTTAGCGGGCACCCTACTCTATATTTATGTCTTGAACAATCTGTTTTATGTTTACAAACTCCAGTAATCAAAATAGTGTTTCTGTCCCCCTGAGGGAATGACTGGAGTGGTCCAGAAACATGTTGAGGCAATTAAGTTTCATGATACATTGTTAAAGGTTATATATGTTTATTAAAGTGCCTATTATATTTACTGATACATTGCACACTTGATTATTCTGGTCTGCTATGTGGTTATAATCCACAGCAGGGTGTATGAGAGCAAATGTAATTTTTACTGGGCTGACTGGTTTGTGAGTACCTCCTTTTAGTTTGTGAAATATCAGTGTTTTGTGACACGTATCATATAAAGACACAAGGCATGCCTCTTTGCCTGTGTTGTGCTTTTTGAGTTTACCAGCTCCCTAGAGATGGACGATGGATATTTTTGAGGGAACTGATGTCATATACAGATACAAGATAAAACGAATAGGCTATGTTCACATGGGAGAGACATAATATCAATATTCTTAATGCTGCTCTATGAACTGGCTTGCCCCAAATTCCACCTTTCAGAACTCACCTTAATGTAACATGCAGCAACGTTTGAGCATACTGTCGTATAGCTGTGCTGGAAAAAGAAGCACAAGTGTTGCCTGTGCAAGAAGAGAGAGGGGGAAGAGAGAGATATTCCACTAGTAGCCGCACAACCATACTTACACTGACAGCCCAGCTTTGTTCTAATTGTAGCCACAAAACCACACACAGACTGTGTGCCAGCCCAGCATCTTAATGGTAGTAGTCACATAATGCCAGATAACTGTCTATCACCCTAGCCTTGTTTGAAGCTATACTACACTACCTGAAAGCCCAGCCGTGTTCTGCTGGTAGCCACAGAACCTTACAAACACTCTCTGCTAGCCCAGCCTTGTTATACTGGTTGCTACAGAACCATACTTGACTATCTAGTAACCCAGCCTTATTCCACTGGTAGCCACAGAAGCAGTCTACACTGTCTGCAAGTCCAGCCTTATCCCCTGGGAGTCACAGATCCCAGGGTACAACCCCAAGCCTGGTTTGCTGCTCACTGGTAGTCACAGAATCCCTCTACACACACTGTCTGACCCCCTCAGCCTTGTCTCACTTTCCAATGATAGTCATGGATCCCCACATACACTGTCTGACCTCCAGCCTTTTCCACTGCCTGCTGGTAGTCACAGATCCTCACAATACGTTGTATTGTTCCTGTAGGAATCTGTTTCTCTCTGGGAGCAGTGGTTGTATAATTTGTCTAGTGGGGTTATCTAGGGAATCTTTCGGCTCAACTGAAGGGGGCCTATCTACCTTCTTGGCTAGCACCTTTATACGGCTAGGATGCAGCACAATTCCCTTTAGGCAACCTTCACTCTGCATAGAATTTTGCACTACTATCTCTTGTTGGAGGAGTCTGGCCTTCTTCTGGCACTCCTCAGTTGTGTAGGGTTTGCTAAGTCCTAGTACGTTCTTCTTCGTTACATTGAGTCAGCATGATATTATAAAGGACATATTAAAGGATTCAGACTTTGGAGAAACTATTGTACTTGGAGAGAAAACTGGTTGAAAGAGGCTGATACACCAAGAGAAACTGGGACAATTCTGGTGAAAACCAATCATACCATGAGGATAAAGAAAAATTAGTCCAGATTACAATTGATTTGAATGGGACTTTTAAACCCCTGAATGAGAGGATGCCAATATAATACTTTTTAATGTGTTGTCAGCTCTAGTTTTCAACAGGTTGAAAGCCCAATTTAAATTAATTGATTTCTATTTCCCACCCCAGGTGAGGTAGACCTGCGCCATAATTGTTCCGCTTTTTACTTTTCCTTATGGCCTTAAAGGAATAGTAATACTTAAGATGTATAAAAATATATGTTGTAGGGTTTATCCCCCTGAGTAAAGCACGGGTACTTCCAGTGCTGAGACATATTTTATTAATAAATTATAACAGCTCAAACTTGAATTTTTTAGGTGTAATATCACAATGGCCTGAAAATGTGCAGTGGCGCTGTTGCTACACCATCCTATGGAGATTTATGGTCTACAGACCAGAGCAGTCCATAGGATGGTGTAGCAACAGCGCCACTGCAAATTTTCAGGCCATTGTGATATTGCACCCAAAAATTCAAGTTTGAGCCATTATAAATGTATTAATAAAATGTCTCTCAGCACTGGGAGTACCCTTGTAAACCCTACAACATATATTTTTTTACAATTTAAGTATTACTATCCCTTTAAATGTTGACTTTTACTGTAACTCAGACAACCTTCAGTAAAGTGAGTGTATGTATCTGACGCTTTTGTTCACTTCCAAGTCTACTCTCCTTCCCTTCTTGATTTCACCTTCTCCTGGTGTGTTGTTTTCACTCCTCTCATATCATCCTAGGGAATCTCCTCTTGAATTCACCCCTAACATCACTGGGATAAGGTTGCTTCCTTCAAGTGGAACTAACACTTTATAATGACTTGGGTGATTTTGAGAGAGCTTTCAAAATCACATATTTATGTTAGCCATTTCTTATTTAACACCTTAACTATGAGTGATGTGCCAGGACATCACACAGTTTGATGACGTCAGGGCACGCTGTGATCACATCGGGGAAGTTGTAAGTGACTGCACTAGGACCGGAGCAGTAAGTATTAGCCATTCCGTTGTGGCTTCGCACATGTGCTGCAACTACCACATGTGCCAGTGGAGCCACATGTCAAAGGCAATGTATATAAACATTGCCTTTGTCACTGTTCTCTATCTCTGTCCTCCTCACTTTGATTATGAGGAAGAGAGAAGCAGAGAACAGAGCACCCACTGACTCAAATGGCTAAAGACACTTTGATATACTGGGAGCAGGACTGGTAGGGTAATCTTATAAAAAATATGTCCATGAGATATTGATCCCTCTGTGTGTAACAGAATAAATGCTGTAGAGGAAGACCAAAGTATTTTATTTAAACACAATTATTTAAAAACACCTATACTGGTTTAAATATACATTCATGTGAGTTTTATCGCTGTGAACCAAGTGCAGATTTTCTGCTTTTTTTGCCTAGCTCATTTCATTAAAATCAATGGTAAGACTGATTACCCCCTCCCCCCCCCACACACACATCACATGGCAAGTTTCCCTTTCTTTTCCCACAGGCATACTATAAAAGGAGTGTAGTTTAGAGAGTCTTGTAGGCAGGAATCTGTTATCTGTGTTTGGGGGACTCTGAGAAACAGGAAGGGAGAAAGAAGGTTGACCCCAGGTACCCCAAAATTCTGTGTTCCTGACAGGTAAGGCACAGGAAGCCATGATCCAAGTTGCTTCCTGATCTGGCTGTTATCTCTGTGCTTGTGGAGTCTGGGGTTGTGAGAAGGGAGCAAAAGAGATTTACCCCAAATTCCCCAAAATCTAGTGTGGCTTATTGGAAAGCTGTGATCCCATTTCCTTCCTTATCTGGCTGTTATATCTGCCCTAGGGGAGATTAAGTGTGTGAGAAGGGAGCAAAGGAGATTTACCCCAAATACTCAAAAACGTATGGGCTGATTGGAAAGACACAGGCAGCCATGATCCAAGTTGCTTCCTAATCGGTCAGTTATTATCTCTGTGCTAGGGGTGTCTGGGGGTGTGTGAAGGGACTTTACTCCAAATACAACTATATTCTGCAGAATGGTGCATGAAGCACCATGGACCCCTCCATTCACACTGGGCCCCCCTTGACCACATTGGCCCCCTCCACATTGCCCCCAATCTCCACAATGCCCCCATCTCCTACCTCTCTGGAGCTCCCGCGCGGTCCTCTTCAGTAATGCAGAGTGCTGGGAGATGATGTCATCTCTCAGCGCTCTACATTACTAGAGCTCTGAGGGAGATAGCAGGCAGCAGGCAGTGGGGTTGCAGGGGGCAGCCGGGCCCCTGGAGTGACAGACCAGGTCGCAGGTGCGACCTCTGCGACCCCTACAGTTATGCCACTGATATTCTGGTTGACTGAATGGGAAGACACAGGCAGTCATGATCCAAGTTTCTTCCTGATCTGGCAGTTATTATCTCTGTGTTAGGGAAGTCTGGAGAAAGAAGCAGTTGAATATGGAACATGGTTTTTGTATTTTTGTTGACGTGGGGTAGTGGCAATTGATAAAAAAACAGTTTGACTGATAGATGACTGGCATGAGCTGTGTCTGAGGTAAACTAGAAGAGACAGAGTATTTCATATCACACACACACACACACACACACACACACACACACACACACACACACACACACAATCAGTTCTGTTGTATACATCACTGTTAAATAAGGTCCAGCATCAGCAGGTCTAGCGACAGGGGTAGGGTAAAAGGAGTAGTAGCATTGCTGGGACATGCTAGTAAAATGGTAGTACAAAAACGGACTGCAGTCATGGTTTCTGCAGCATGTACAATAAACTGTGATGATCCTTCTCCTCCTGAGGAGGCAGTTTGTCAAAATCCCATAAAAAATTCCACCACCACCAGAAGTATTAAAAAAAAAAAAGGTGAGAAAACTGAAGATGGCAACACCTCATATTCTAGTGTTCATGGCATGATGAAGGATGGTGTTGCAGTTCAACCAACTGTTGGCTCTGACAGTGAGAGTAAAAACATCAGTCCTCAAAGTAGCAGCACTGAGGGGGGAGGAGGGTTGCTACCAAATAACACTATGGGACCACTGCTAAGACCACTGATTAATGTTTATGAATAATTTAATAATAATGGAAGGAGCAATAGGATGTTGATCCTATGGGAAATATCTAACTATCATTTGGAGTCAGCAAAATAATTTTGTGCCCACTTTTGGGGCTTAATTGGAAATGGCTTTAAAGGGTTTTTTTCCCCTTCTTCTGGCCCAACAGGGTGGATATGGAATATGGATACATGCACCATGTGTAAACAAGGTTTTTATTTGCCTCTTCTTAATTTTGTTTTTAATTCAGCAAATTAATTGTTTATATTATATCTGGTAATGTATAATTTGCGGGCACTTCAAACATATTGATACACACCTCTTTCATTATATTTTTTTATTGTTGATTGAAAAAGGAGGGTGTAAAAAAAGAGTGTTTTGTTGTTTTATACATATGATAGGTGTGACTTTATTGTTTTCCAGCTTGACTGACAGTAGCCAAAAACATTGCCCTACTAAAATTAGGGTTAAATGATGTTTTGTTTATATAATAGCTTATACAATGGTAAGCCAAGAAAAAAATAAAAGGATACATAAAAAAAGACTCAGCTTGACAACATTCACAAAATTATTTTAAAAAAAGGAACCAGTAAAAACCTTAATTTAAAATAATTCACTCTCCCAGCTACCATGCACTCATATTCTACAGGATGCATGGCTCTTAGGTGTTCAATTATGCCCTGCATCCTGTTTGTCTCAGTAAAATTACCATGTGTAGTAATTGAGCCACATAGGGTACAATTTGTGGACACAAACTGCCATATTCATCAGAGTCTGGGCATCAACAACAAATCTAACAAATTATACTCTACACAATACTCTAAAAAGTCAAGTATCAGTCCAACCCAGTGGCAGCTTATGTCACGGGGTTCATGTTTCTATCACTTTACATACAAATTTCCTATTTTATTTATTTATTTTTATTAAGTGTCCCCCCAATGCTAGTCACGAACCCCCCAAAACAAATTCCCTGTTCAGCTGATTCTTTCCCCAGACTCCACCCACCAACACAGACACCCTCCTCAGACCCCTTTTATACCATGTCTTATGGGTTTTTTTTAATTGTATTTAGGATTCATTTTTTTATTAACTGCCCCCCAATCCCAGTAAACAAGGCCCCCCAAACAATTCCCTGTTCATCTGATTCTTTCTTCACGCCCCACCAATGCAGGCACCCTCATGCCCCTTTTATACTATGCCTTTGTGAAATAAAATAATATTTGTTATGTGTTGTGTGTAAATCCAATGTTCCCATTAATTTCAATGGAATGAGCTAGGCGAAAAAAGCTGAAAATTGGCACTTTTCGCAGAAGATTTTTCACCAAGTGGGAAGTGCCATTATTTGCCTATTTCAGTTTGAGGCAAAATTTTTCACCCATCCCTACTCCTGAGTATCATAAAGCACACTGGCAGCAGTAGTAGCAGGCAAAGGCAGCTTACACGGCTACCCAGTTCTGCCTTAGTCACAATTTTGCCCCAGATCCCCAGGTCCCAGACCCTTCTATGCTGGAGGTGGTCATTTCCTCCTCTGACTCACTGGACGTATCATGGTCGTTCTAGTTCCTCTGTTTCTTTTTAATCCAGCTGCTCATAGTGTGATAGTGTGACAGCACACATTATGAGCCTCTGCTGCCTTTTTTCACTCACTGAATAGATAGAAAATCACCTTGCACCCTGTCTAGCTCTCTAGCTGCTTTTTCTGTTTCACTTCCTGGAAACACCTCTTTTTTGGAGCGAAAATGCTCCAAACAGTTTGCTTTGGTAAGCATGAAAGTAAAGCAAAGCAGGCACGGTGTGCCGCAATACGTTAACCATCTGAATAGCCGTGGGTTATGCAAAGTATTGCAAAGAAATGCATTAAGCACTCCCATGGCACTCAAAGAGTTAAAGCTGTTTTTGTGGTAGTTTCAGGACACTGGTGCAACTAAAATAAGTTCCTAGCACCACCGTGAATAGTACAAATGCCTAACAGTCATAAAATTATGGCTGACTGCAAGAATTTTTTTTCTCTGCGTCCTGTACATGTACCCCAGTGTCTCAATAATGGGAATTTTCATATCTAACATAAAATATCACCATTTTGTATTAACTAAGATCACTTGATCTGTAAATACTTCCCCAAGGTACCATATGTTGAAAGGCAAACGTGCTATGCACCTGAATGCCCACAATGATGCTGCCTGGTGTTGTACATCAATAATATAGACAAATGTTATGGGGGAAGAACACAGCAACCATAAGCACTTTGTTCACCAATTAAATGTGAGATGTCAAAGACAATGTATAAGGCCAACTGAGAACAATGAGGATTCCAGAATAACAACTTAGCTCTGGGCTGTCTGAAGGGACATACCATGCAGTACAGTAGAGGTCAAAGCGAATGCATTGGAGAAGTCTCTGGCAGACATGGGGTTAATTTTAAGCAGATGAGAGGTGACCAGGAAAATATTTATAGTAAAGCAGTGCAAGCTAACAGGTTTTACATACTTTAACCCGTTTTGGACCAGAGGGATGCCAGCTAATTGCATAGCAATGCATTGCACACCCCTTTGGTCATGTGCTATCCTTTTTCCTTATTTTAAAAATAGGTTTAACCCTTTGAGTGCTAGAGGGTGTATTAAATGTACTGGATTCCCCTCTGACACTCAAAGAGTTATGCTAAGGTTTCTTAAATAAATATATGTGTATATATATATATATATATATATATATATATATATATATATATATCATCGGAGGAGGCTGGAACGAGACGCTATGTGGGAGTGGAGCAGAGGAAGAGTGACAGACTGCAGTGCAGAGCTGTACCCACAGTCTGCCCAGAAGTAAGGGACCGCGTCATGTTTAAACCTTAAATTTTAGCCACACCACGAATTAAAAAAACAAAACAAAACACAAGCATTGAAGCTAGTCGCTATATTTAATTCATTATTAGACAAAGTTGTATAGGGGTGATAGTTCCCCTTTAACACTAATGTATAAAAGAATACAATTGTTGCCAGTTGCTACATGCATGTGTATGAACAGAAATTTTTGACTCAACACACTTTATTTCGGCAACACATGGTGATGTATACCTGCTACATTAATGATATGTTCATCCTTTGGCTGAGTACACCCTGTGAGCTTAAAGCATTAGTAGAGGACCTTAACCTTGTACATCCACATGTACAACTGACTTGCAGTGAGTAGGAGGTAGCTTTTGTAGATGCCCTTGTCAAATTGACCAACAGGGAACTGAATACCACATTGTATACAAAACCTACCACTAAGAATAATCATCTTCAAGCTAATAGTCATTACCCTCCACAACTTAAGAACAGTTTACCCAAATCCCAAATGTTGAGAGTTAGGAGAATTGTCAGCGAAGAAACCTCATTAAAAGAAGAAATTGAACGAATGGGCAAAAAATTCTCACAGAGAGGCTATGATAGCCAACTCATCAGTAGACAAAAGGAGAACATCTTTAATACTACAAGAGGACAGAGCTTTTTGCACAGCGAGAAATCTCTTGAAAATCGCTTGTCAATTCAAACTACCTACAGTATGGGAACTGACAAGATTAAGGCCACCAACATTGGCCGATTATATCGACTGACCAACACTTACCAAGGATCACTAAGACCAAACCTATGTTCTGTTATAAAAGAGGACGCAACCTAAAATACATTTTAGTTAAAACATACCCACAACAATGTTATATGAAGGACAAAGAAGGGATGTTTCAAGTGTATCTCATGTACCACCTGCAATTATATGCTAACTAGCACATCATTCAAGTACCCACATAAGGGCTATAAAATCCCCATTAGATACAATCTGACATGTATGATCAAATTTGTTGTTTATATTATCACCTGCCCATGTGGTCTAACATATGTGGGGAAAACAACAAGCTCCTTCAAGGAAAGAATGGAGAACCATCGATCAGCCATTATAGCGGATTTGGAATCAGCAAATTATCCAGATAAAAAATCGGCCTCTAAGATCAAGGACCAACCAGTGGCTATACACTTCGTTCAACAACAACATACTTTTACTGTCACTCATTATATGGCAATTGACTGCATGCCAGTGATAGAAGTAAACTATTGCTACAAAAGGAGGCCAAATGGATTTACTTTTTGGATGCAGTTACCCCCAAGGGTCTTAATGAAAAACTTTCTATCCATTGATTCTTGTGATATTTATGATTTTTATGGTACTTGCATCTGCATACGTGGGGGGCAGTCTTGGCATCACCCACGCAGCAGAGAGAAGGCTGTATATTGAAATACATGTATGTCTTTATATTTGAATTAACATTGTGAGCCCCAGGTTGGGACATTGCACATTTTAGCACCATCTATTAACCATACCTTTGAATAATATTATGGTCTTGGGACCTTCCGACACACAATGGCCATGATACATTCAGGATCCTTTGGTTGGAGTCATCCTTCCAAATCTGATCTATGTCTACTATCGTTTAATGTCTTAAGGACAAGGACCAATCTGTAGATATAGGGTTGGTCACTTTCATATTCTAACTATCAGATACATTACTATACTTTGTATTGGACAGAATTAGCGGTGGAATAAAGGTCTGGGTCGAAGGCTACAGTTATGTATATTGTGGCCTGCGCCCAGAGACTAGTCCCACCTTCTGATGATGTTATAGATTTATTCCAGTCAATTTCGCATTCAAGGTCTGGATCTCTGGATGTCTTTCATATTTTATTCACTTAACCTTAGTCATTGGTTGTTACGTGTCTCACATATATATTTACAATCACACACAGTCTACCATTTGATCTCATGTGCCGATTCCATCTTGACACGTACCTTGTGTCCCTTGTGGTTTGGTGGCTAAAGGGTATCCGGGTGAATTAGGTCTCCTGGTTCTTGTGGGTTAACTTGCACTCAGTGAATACATCAGACTACTCCCGGTGACCCTCCGCATCCCTATACACACAGCTATGGGACTGTGATCCTATTATAATATTTTTTGATGCCGCTCAATGTATATTATGTTATTTTGCATTGAACCATTACAGGGTTCAGATTATCACTGGACAACTCACTAATGGGATATCTATACTTACCTCTTTTAATTTATGTCACAAGACTTGATTAAGATGTGACCTGGGACAATGGAGTCAACACACTAAGACTTATCACTATAACTACTTTTGTGACGAGGAACAAGTAATATTTTAGCTGTACATTAGTTATCCCCATCAGGGGGATGGATGGACATATATATATATATATATATATATATATATATATATATATTTATTTTTTAAATAAAATACTTTATTGTCGCATAGAATTTAACAGCATACAGAGTCCAGGATATGCCTTATACGGCAGAGAAAATGCAGTCTCAAACAAAAGCAAACAGGACATTCTTTAAGAGACAGCAGGTATCCCAAGAGTTTGGGAATAAAGTGTCTGCTGAGACTCTTCAATGAGGTGAAGTAAACAGATAGCAAACAATACAGTTGGTCAGTGCATATTAGAAAGGGTACAGATAGAGAGTTGAAGAGGTCTCCTTCCAGACTCAATCTGCACTGCTTAAGGAAAACCTGAACCTCATGGTAAGAAAAGCGTGAAAGACAACGAATGACTGAAGAACAATCGAGGACAAAAGAAGTAACATAGGAAGAATGTAGAGAGACAAGGGCAGGCTAAGGGGTCAGGAGAAAGGGAGGGGAGAGGGGGCAGCCATGTGAGGAGTCCTCGTTCTGAAAGTTCGGTTCCCTAATGTTCAGACAGTGTGCTTCTGCACCTCAGGAGATCTAGACCATGGGCTCCATTTGATATTAAATTGTTCCACCTCTCCTTTAGCCCTTGCCCAAATTTCCTCCATCCGACGCAGTTCATCTACTCTATGAAACCAGGGCTCTAGAGGTATAATCCCTGCACGTTTCCAATGAACCGAGATATTCCTACGGGCTTCCAACAATAGTACAGAAGCCAGCATTCCCCTTCTCAGGGGAGGAAAGCTATCCATTGAAAAAGGCATAGAGAGGTGAGAAAATAGAATAAATGTGTCATAAATTGAGTTAATGAGATCTGCTATCTGACGCCAATAATCTTGTGCAAACAGGCAAGACCACCATAATTGTAAGGAGAACCCCACAGCCCTTTCAAAACGCCAACAGGAGTTACTAGTCTATGGGTGAGCACGTGCCAAATGCTGTGGAGTGAGATGCCACCTGGTTATTTGTTTATAATTGGTCTCATTTGATGTCGTATCAGTAGATAATTTGAAAACATTCCTGAAAATGCAAGTCCAGATGTCCCCAGGGATTGGCAAGCCAAGCTCTCTATCACGGTGCCCGTGTTCCTGCTCCGACGGCGACATTGTTACTTTGCCTAATCTCAATGCTGCCCTCTTATTGGCCTGACATCCTTGCTCCACCCAGGGCTTGCCTTTATATATCCTGTCATGTCTATTCCAAGGCGCCCTTTCGTGGTGTATCTGATCCTGATGTTTGTCACTGTGTTGCTGTTATCGTGTATGACCCGGCCTGCCTGACGACGTTCCTGTGTTTCCTGTGTACCACTCCGTTACCAACTGATCTGGCTGAGAACCCGCTCCGTTGCTGAACTGATCTGGCTGAGAACCCGCTCTGTTACCGACTGCTCTGGCTGAGAACCCGCTCCATTACCGACTGACCTGGCTGAGAACCCGCTCCGTTGCTGAACGGATCTGGCTAAGAACCCTCTCTGTTGCTACCTGTATGGCTATTGAGCCATTTTATTGCTCATGACCAGTCTGTGCTTCCATTCGTTTGTAAACCTCTCCTGGCTGAGCTTGTCCCGTTGCCATCCGTGCATGGCTGTGTCTCCTCCGTCGTCCTAGTCTGGCCAGCATTACAATCGATGGATTCCAGTTGTCTTGTTGGGGTGCTCTGCGTGGTGCTGTTCTTATTTTGTCGACCGTAGGCATAGCATTCGTGCTATAGCCACTTACTTCAACCACCCGTGGTGGTGTGTACATGCAAAGTACCGGTACAGTGCTATCAAGTGCTGACTATGTTACTCAGATCTCTGTGTCTCCCACTGCGCTACTGCTGGACTCACTCCCTGTGGGAGTTTCTGTATATCTTTAGGCATCTCCTGTTAACTTGTTCAGTGCCTAGACTGTCTAGGCAATCCTTGTGCTCCTTCGTTGTTGCTAGCTAGGGCCAGCACTTGCATATTATGCACTTGGTGGTGTGAGGAGACCCTGAGCTCTATTCCCTGTCTAGTGGCCGTCGGGCCTAAAGCCAGCATTTGCGCTTTATTCCACTGTTGTGTGAGGGGACACTTGTGGCCTTCCAGTTGTTCGCCTACGATCCACCCCTAGCGCTCTAAGGTTTACCATCTGTAAGTGGTGGCCTCGGTCACCCTGGGACCCCTGTCCCATGGTCAGTATTGCCTCGCTGCCTATTTGGGTTCTGTGCCACCCAGGCATCTGGGTCTCGTGCCAATTACCATCTCCAGGACTTCCTGCCATCCTCTGTCCTGCTGTCAGTCCGGGGTCCAGTAGCTTGATCTCTCCAGGTTCTCTAGAGGAGGGTTGCCTGCCTTAGAAACCTCCTGTTCCTGCATCCCATCTCAGTCATTCTGTGTACCATCATTGCCTCATTGACTACTATATATTGTTGTTTCGTATTGTGGGCCTGTGGCCTTATTCCTTGTATGCACTTTACTCATTAAAGTAATTTTAACCTTACTCTTCTGTCTGAGTGTTCATCAAAAACCGTGCCACTCTCTTACCCAGTAAATATGGTGGTAAATATCGGGGAAGTCCAATCGGGTTTAAGTAATAATAGAGAATAGAGTTTAGAAAGTCGCAAAAAAGTAGGAGATGGCACAAGTAGTAGCTTCTCTACCTGAGAAATACGTTGAATTGGAGCACAATTCGTTTTCTTGTCAAGTAGATAGTGTTTAATCTGATGGTATCTCCAACTTTCAGAGGATAGAAGGGTGTGGGTCGACTGCAGGACCCTAAATGGAGCAATCAGATCAGAGTCCAAGATGGAAGAAAAAGTTATTTTATGAGGTATAGTACAATCGTGGAAGCTAGCGGCCCAGCATCCTGGAGGAAAGTCCGGGCATCCTGCTACCATTAAAAGAGGGGAGGGATAAGGTGACCAACAGTAAGCACCATCAGCAGTGTTCCAAGAATGTAACACACAACCTAATATCGGATGATTACGAATGGGCGAATGTAGCAAGTGTGGTCGAGTCCATACAAGTTGATCAGGGAAGACATGAGGAAAATCAATCAGCGCAAGTTCCGGCCAGTCAGGTGTAGTCTCTAGAGAGGTGAGATCCCTAAGCCTGGACAACAAGAAAGCTTGATGTTATTTCATAAAATCAGAGCAGCCCAAGTTGCCTTCTTTAGATGGACATATATTGCATCATTGTTTGTGGAATACAAAATGCAGTAGAACCCCACTATAGGTCTCCCCGTTGTCTGTTCAATAAAGAGCATGTAGAGCCAAGAGATCCTGCTCTGAACCTTCTTAAAGTCATTGTACTGGATTCTTGCTAATACCCACCCCGCCGGGAGGCGGATCTACCGATACACAATACTGGATTTTAACGGCACTCAGCTGAAAATGGATCAATAACCTTGTAAGATACATATCAGATTTCAGCAGCAATCACACTAACCCCATCGAGGAACAGATGGATGTATAATATGTCTCTCCAGAGGAATCATATGAGGGAGAACCCCAGGATAGGTCTCCATGTTGTCTGTTGGCAACAGCATGTGTAGAGCCAGGTGGCCCTACTTTTGGATTCGTACACTTGATAACATTTTGGATATTGTAACTTGACAGATACCAACACCACCGGGCAATGGATCAGTTCCCACAGAGGTCTGGATCACATCCGTATACAGGTAAGTCCCATTATAGGTCTCCGCACTGTCGGATATCAGGAAGTATGCTCTGAGCCAGGGGAACCTGTCATTAACTCTTATGATACTTATTGGACACTCTCTACCTTTATTTAGACATGTCCAGCAATGAATTTGAGACACTGACATACAGGCTGAATGAGAGGACTGCAATTACTTGTTTCTCTTTTGAAATATCAAGTCACTTGCATGTGTTATACACTACTATCACAAATGTAGATTCTGTGATGGACTTGGTTCTTGCACTTAAATGTTTAAATCCATTTTGAGCATGTCTATACATATGAACACTTCATTGTTGCAGACTCTTTATCAGCGACTAGTTTAAAAGTCTGTGTACACAGGCCAAGGTCCGGGTGATGTTAACCCTGTGAGTGCCAGAGTGGTACGCAACACATTGCTTTGCAATGCGTTGCATTCCCCTCTGGCACTCAAAGGGTTAAGAGGCCGGTCCTGCTCTGCTTCCTGCCGCCAACGCAGTCATGCACTGTAGAGATTGCCCGAAAGCACAGAATGGTCCCTGCACAGAACTTGCAGCTTTCTGTGCGTTCGGGCAGTCTCTACTGCGCATGATGGCTTCTGACAAACATTCTAGCTAATTATTATATAGGATGAGTTACTATGTGCAGTATGTTGTAACAGCAGCAGCAGCTTTATCTTCCATTGATTTAAAAATTGTATTCTGCTATACATTAGTTTTAATACTGTGATACGTTTTTAATGGCGCAACTGTCCAGAGGGTCTTTACCTGTTGTTTGTTTTCTATGTTTACTGTTTTACCATACATTAGGATGCTGGCCACTTTTCCCTACATCCTCAGCTACCTTACTGTGACATGTGGTGACGTCAAGGGACCTTACTATGAAACAGTTTTGCAGGTTTTTTGCACTATTACCTTGTATATAAGGGAACTTAAGGGTTTGTTCTGGTTGTCTTGAGGAAGGTCCTCTAGGAGGCCGAAACGTTGACAATAAACGCAACTCTACAAGCAAGTCCTGTGAGTGCTCATTTCCAACATGGACACTGCTGCATTTATTTTCTTATAATTCCCATTTAGATGTATAGCACCAAGGCAACACTGCATTATTACTAACATTGTTTAGGAGCGCCCATTCCTACACTTCTCCATGTGTGTGTGTGTGTGTGTGTATAATGTGGTGGCAGGGGGCAGAGATCAAATTTGCTTTGTATTGTAAACTGAATCTCTCTTCTTTACTCTTTATAATGGAGATATACTCCCCAACTAGCATCTTTTTTCTTAATTGGGTGCATAATGAGTAATGCAGGAAGATTCAGCTCATAAGACAAAGCAAATTCTGTAAATTAACATTAGGGCTTGCCATAATGCAGTACCTTTTTGTGGTTGCAAGCTAGGCATACTATGGCCTCATTATGTGATTGCAACTTAACTTTTATACGGTGATTACATGCAGGCAATATGCTACAGTATAAAAGATTAATATTGAGTAAATATGGATGCGCGTCAATATTCTTTGTTTTTGCTGTTAGCTATTTTGATTAAATCTGTTGCATTCCATCTACACAGACGTATTTTTCTTTTGATGTGCATACCACAACCTGGACAGGATCTACACCATGTAACATCTATAAAATAACTGAAG
Organism: Rhinophrynus dorsalis; assembly: GCA_037306005.1. NCBI lineage: Eukaryota > Metazoa > Chordata > Amphibia > Anura > Rhinophrynidae > Rhinophrynus > Rhinophrynus dorsalis. The sequence continues at coordinate 120,294,967 of CM074722.1, forward strand.
AGCTTTAGACTCTCCAGCACAACAAAGAAATTCCCTAATTTATCATTCACTTGAATGGAGATTTTAACAACTGAATGCTAGACAGATTTCCAAACAATTCTCTGGAGACCTCTATTGCATTCAAGATGGTTAAAAACCTCATTTATTTCAATGGGAATCTGGGTAGTATTTAGTAAACCATTGTGGTACAGCTGACTCCCCCCAGAATTCCACCTTAGGACTGTAGTGCCAGGTATCCAATGTATTTCAATGCAATTATCTGAATACCTATCTGGCAATCAAATTTTTAACTCTTTGAGTGTCAGAGGGCTTCGCAAAGCATTGCTTTGCAATGTACTGTGTACCCCTCTGGTATTCAAAGGGTTTAATGATACTTTTAAGCTCTTCAGTGCTAGAGGTATCTCTCTATACAGTGGGTTTGGGCCTCTGTCTAGCATTTAAGGGGTGGTGTCATTTCCTTTGTCTTCTGAACTGAATCCATCCTGCATTACTCTTTATACACCCAAATGAAAACAACTATATAAATGCTAGCCAAATAATCTCTCACCATTATAAATCGTAAAACAGAAGAGATTCAGCTCACAGGACAAAGCAAATTAATGTTAGGACTTGTCCATAATGAGGTACCTTGGCAAGACATCAAGCTTAAAGAGAAAGTAATGTTTCACAGTAAAAGCAGATCTGATTAATCTTCATAGCATTTGGCCTTGGAGAGTGTTATTTCAATACTGTCAGAGTTGTAGTTCAATAGTAAGATTGATAAAGTATCCCCCTCCCGCCCCTTTTACTGGTATAACACTGCTCACCTCAGAGCAGCAAGACAGGATAGATAGCAGAGAAGGACAATCTTCAGTGAGCATAAAGAAAAACCTGTCAAGGGGGCAGGGTTTCCCTTATGCTCACAGTAAGAAGATTGTCCCTTGCTGGGAGCTGTCTGGTTAAGTGACCTGATTCCACATCTGAGGTGAGCAGTGTTACACTAGGTAAAAGGGGTGGGAGGGGGATACTTTATCATTCAGTTACTCTTAAACTACAACTCTGATAGTATTGAAATAACACTCTCCATGGCCCAAATACTACGAAGATTAATTTGAGCAGCTTTTTTTGTGAAACATTACTATCCTTTTAACATACTATGACCACATTATATGACTAAAACCTCAACCCTAACCCTTTGAGGGCAAGAGGGGTGTGCAAAGCATAACAGATCAATGCATTGCATACTCATCTGGCACTGAAATGCTGAATAATTATGGACATATATCAATAATCATTGTGTTATCTAGATACTGCTTCTTGATACTTTTTGTGGTATTTACCATTTTCTGTCTTCCACCAAGCAGCTTCATGCATGCTTGAGGGTCCCCCCTAGCTTTCAGATGCCCTACTAACTTGAACCACAAAGTTTGAGTCATATAATGGAACGAACAACAGTCCAAGGACTTACTGCAGGAATTAAGTAGATTCCAAGCAGCAAATTCGGACTCCAATTACATTATGTGAGACGGGCACTTTCTGAGTTTGGGGACAAGCCAACTAAATCAACACTGGGCCCATTTTCAACAAGGAATCCTGGGCCCTCTTTTCAACATGGCACAAAGGCTGGGTCTGGTAGGTTCTATGCATTTCTATAGCCACTGATAGTATCAACTGGAGCAATACCTGCCTAAGTCACATATAATATAACACTGAAAGATACCATAGGCTACTACTTAATAAAGATATAGAAACCTATAACTAGGACGGGTCTTCTGACCCTCCCCCATCTCCCAGCAGCCATGCAGTTGTGATGAGTTGGAGTACAAAAGCAAATTATATGTTCCATGGTGTCTCCTATGATTAATCTAGTAAAATGGTTCGTAGATTGCCTTTTTTTCTCTAAAGACATACTTTATGAGATATTTGTTGTCAAATTAGACTTGATATAGGCACTTCCGCATTCTGCGACACAGGGTAAGGTCAGCACGGCTCTGTAGGACTTCCCAGTCCACAAATTCTCCTCCCACCTCCCTCCCAGCTCTCTCTGGGAGCGTGTTTGTGCCTCCCTTCATGGTGATGTGCAGCACGTATATTGTAACAGCAAGCTCCGTATGTCATTATATGGAGCTTGCTGTTACAATATACGTGCTGCACATCACCATGAAGGGAGGCACAAATGCGTTCCCAGAGAGAGCTGGGAGGAGAATTTGTGGACTGGGAAGTCCTACAGAGCTGTGCTGACATTACCCTGTGTCGCAGAATGAGGAAGTGCCTATATCAAGTCTAATTTGACAACAAATATCTCATAAAGTATGTCTTTAGGGAAAAAAAAGGAAATCTACTAACCATTTTACTAGATTAATCATAGGAGACACAGTGTATTAGAGGTGAAAGTTCCGCTTTAAAGCAATGTGGATTTTTGAAATTTGCATTCCTCCTGTATGATGCAATTGGTTTACGTATACCAAATGTGAAGTTTAATCCAGACATGGGCCCCTTGCTCTCAGTGCCTAGGGAATCCAGCTGCACCCTCCTGACGAGGCCCAACAAGCCCAAACGTAAATCGGGGGTTAGCTGGTGTTCCCGTGCAGGGGGGACTTGCCTGTCATTTTGGAACTGGACCGCCCTTTTGGGTGGCATTAGTCTAATATGTATGTGGAAATTTCTCCTCTGTAATGCAATTAGAGAGCTAAAACGTGATGCTTCTGAGGGGTGACTAGCTGTAGGACAGGCCATTGTGTTGTTGTTCATCCTTAAAAGCCTCTCACATTTTGTATGCTGCAATTGGTTTACTCCAGAATTAATATAGTTTTCTTAGTTCATAAGCATCAGTGGATCTTCTAGTTGTTACCACATATCCAAATGGAGTGAAGACTGGGATGTTTAAACCTCTGAGTGCCAGAGGGGCACGCATCACATTTCTTAACAATGAATTTCATACCCCTATAACACTCAAATGGTTAAAGACAAAAAGCCAATAACAGACTTTGTTTCCATGTTAGCCACTCCCTTCAGCTTAGAAACTAATACCATCATTACATCATCAAGGAATATTGATTATATAATCCTGTTATAATCAGCTGCTAAATTTACCATTATTGTTTGTTCTGAACAGTATTATAGGAAAACATATGGTACAATTCAGTCAAGATTGTGTGAATTCATCTTCAGACTATTTTTCCCTTCTCACAATAACTTGTGCTATTTTTTATTCTTTTTAATAAAGCTGAACCTATTCAACTATTCCAGTTTAAAAGACATAAATTTTGCCGATTTGGAAAATGAACTGGTGAGTCATAGGAAAATTTCATAGCCTTATAAATCGATAATATTTTTAGTAACAAGTCTGCTCGCATTCTGCTCAATTTTGATTTGTATTAGAGCACACTAGGGTTTAAACTTAATTCTGGGTGCACATCAGCTGCTACTTTATATATTACGCTATACACAAAGATTTATGTTTTTTGTATGCAGGAATAAGCATTGTCTCTTTTAAAGGGATAGTAATTCTTACTATTGGACAATATATATTACAGGGTTTACTGTAACAACAGTACTATTGCTGCTGATACATGTGTTATTCAAAAGATATAGCAGCTCAAACATTGGAAGCAGTATATCCACAGCCTGAAGTTTATGGTGGTGCTGTTGCTGCAGGTGTCTATCAACAGTTCTGGTCATTTGGCCATAAATGCCATAGGATGCTATAGCAACAGCACAACTATTAAAAGTTAGGCCTTGGAGGTACTGCACACACAAATGCATGTTTATGTTGCAGTTAGTTTTGAATAAAACATTTCTCATAAGTGGGGGTACTATTGGTTTACTCAGCAGATTAAATCCTGCAATATATTACTATACCTTTAACCACTACTTTTAAGTCATATTTCCCAGTGACTTAAGACATAAATATGATGTAAATGCATTTAACATTCAAGAGATTAAATAAACTAACCATTATAGTGGTACATATACTATCTAAATGAGGATATAAACTGCAAAATACAAACAGTTACAAAACTGGCCACATAAGTCAGGATAAGGGCATTTGGATTTTATTCTCCATGCTCACACAATCCCCCTTACTATAAGGCTTCAGGTGGCTGTGAGTGTGTGATATGTCTTTATTCATTTTTAGTAAGATAGGGTGTATTTTTTGCCTGACACAGAAATCTATCATAATGTGCCAAGCATTAGAATAAAGTTTACACTCTGACACCCCCCAAAAGTGCAAGACAAAACAAAACGAAAGAGCTTCTAGTGCAATAACTTGTTTGTAGAGTGAGTTTCACCAGCCCATCACCATTTAATGGAAATCTACTCACAATATGTTGTATTCAACTTAACACTTATATGTTAGTTGACAAATGTGCATTAGGGGTTTTCAACACTGTCCCCACAACAGTAGTGATCCTTATACTCGACTAGGCAGCTCCTTAGTTAAACTCTGCAACAAGTCTGCAACATGTAGAAAGAACATCTTTTACGACAGTTATAAAATTCATAATAAAAAGTATATTCACAAGTATGGTGGTTGTGGAAGGGTATACACACAGCTGCAACAAACTGGGCATGCAGGGATATTTTCTTGTCCCTGCTCAGGTACACCAACCCCGGGGCTTATGGAATCCACAAAATGCTGCTTTTTGTATTCAATAGTTTTAATGTAACAATTATAAAACAAAAAATATCACAATTTTTAAAAAATTCTCACAATTTAAAAAAAACATGAGCTATGGCTCTGCTAAATATAAAACATTTCGTGGTCCCCTGACCATTTCCTCAGTTAGCCCTCCCTCAAGTTGTGCTCAGGATGTGAAAATGAGGCCTGGATTTCAAGGAACTGAATGAGCATGCTCACAACATGAAAAAGAGGCTTGGAATACAATTAGCAGAATGAACAAGCTCAGAACATGAAAAAGACTCTTGGAATACAAAAAACTTACTGACCAGATACACAATAGACACAGGTATACACACACACACACACACACACACACACAGCCCTCACCTGAGCCTCTTTTATTCCCAAATGTCATCCTGCTCCACACACACACACACACACAATGCCCTCACCTGCACTTCTCCTGTTAACCTTTCAGTGCCAGAGGGGTACGCAATGCATTCGTTCCAATGTGTTGAAAATCAATCTGGCACTCAAAGGGTAAAACCTTTATAGACTCTTAACTTGCAGGGAAGTAATGTACAAGGGAGGGAGGGATGTCTGACGGAGTGAAAATGTTGAGCTCTTTTGGAGCCTTTTTTTTCACTTTGATATGGACAGTGGATGCTCAGGCTCCCTGTTCTTTTCTCAACTCACAGATGCCTATCACTGCCTCTCTATGGCTGATACCCTTGCCAGCTCCTCGGCTCAGGCCTGTTCCCTCAGAATCAACAGCGGCTTCTTCCTCCTACACTGGATCTGGACATTTCGAGCCACATTGTGTGGAGAACAGTGTCTCCGCCTTACCATGGACAGTAATGTTGGGAGATGAATCTACATTATTTATGTAATCGGGACAACTTCTTATACATTAACAGCACTCTATTTCACCATTTGAGTATCAGAGATGTAACTAATGCATTGATGCCTTTCCAACACTCAAAGGGTCAAGATTGACATTACATATTGATATATACTGCATGGCATTCTATGGCTTAACATGCTGGTATAAGTCTCTCTTGTTTTCTGCTTTCTACTTCAACAATCCAAACACACAGAGGCATAATAATGCAATTCTGAGCAAAACTAAAGGAAATAACAAATACCACTGATTTAACAGTTTCAGGACCTGACGGGGGACGGCAACATGTTGTGAAGTGATGTCCTCTGATCCTGAGAGGGCTACATTTTGCTTTTAACGCTCTGAATACTGCAGATATTCACTAAATAAAGGATTGCTACCTAGACAGCACTGTAAAGCTCCTACACTAATCCCAGGGTGGCCACTGACTACACTTCTACATTCAGAATCTACAGATCCTGTGGACCAGCAAGAGCCAGAACCTCTACACACGGGGGGTGGCTATCACTGTGTCAGTGTCCTCTCTGTGTTTGTGTATGTCTGTTGCATGTGTCTGTCTGTTGTGTGTGTGTGTGCATATGTCTGTAGCCTGTTTGTGTGAGCATGTCTGTTGCACACATGTGTCTGTGCCTTTTTGTTGCGCGCATGTGTGTCTGCGCATGTCTGTTGTGTGCATGTGTGTCTGCACATGTCTGTTGCGTGCATGTGTGTCTGCATATCTCTGTTGCGTGCATGTGTGTCTGCATATGTCTGTTGCATGCATGTGTGTGTGTGTACATCTGTTACATGTGTTTGTACATGTGTGCATCTCCGGTCTGTGTGTGTGTATATGTCTTTTGCATGTTTCTTCAGCTCACTGTGTGTGTATGTGTCTGCCTATGTGTTGTATATGTCTGTGTTTATCAGTATGCCTACATTTCAGACACGTACTCCCAATGGTCATAACATGACGGGCAACGCCATACCACATTGCTAGTAAAATATGAAGGTGATTTAAAATGATCTGTGTAATAAATTCAACTTTTCTCAGGATAACAGGTCCATAGGACCAGATTTACATACCAGGCTGCCTATGCAAGAAACCCTTGCCTACCCATGGGCACACCTTCTCTCCTCCCATAAACACTTCCCCATTTCAATTTCCTGTTGCCTGGCATAGAGAATGTACTTTTGCTATAACATACCCCTAAATGACTCGGAGGTCAAATTTGTCTAGATCAGAGGAATATACGGTAATGGATTAGTTAGAAAATGTACTGTACATTACATAAATGTGTAAAACAGATAAATGAACCAACCATGCATTGCATAAGTACTGAGACTGTATTGACAAAGCTCAAAACCTAACTCAATTCAGCAAAATGGGTATGACCAGCAAAAGAGCCCTACTTATTCTAAGTGGAAATCCCACCGTGCAGGACCACTTTAATAACTGGAACTAAAACCTTATGACAACAAGTTCATTTGAAAGAGCATCCAAAATCGCTTATATGTCATATCATATTTTTTTAATTTAAAATAATGGATTATGAATTATTTAGTTCTATTTATATATCAGCTTAGGCAATTTAGAAAGTTCTGGCTGGCATTACATTCTGCACTCCCTCGTGCTTTGTCACTGGAAAGGTTAAATATTAGATTTGTGCATTAGTTTCGGAACAAATGCTAAATGTTATGAACATTGTATATTTCATGCCATTCAGATTTAAATTAAGAACTAAATTACACTTTCATGCACATCCATTTGATTAATTTGTTCATTCATTCATTCACATGGATAATCGTACTGTTACAGACATTCACACCAAGTAATACACTTACCTTGATGTTGAAGGTCCAGCTGTGTCCTCGCCATAACTGGTCCTCCAGCAGCTGGTCCTCTGGCATCTGTAACTTAAAAATGTTAAATATTTAACAAAAAAAACCTTATAGCCCCCTGCCACCATCCCCTACTCTGCCACTGATAATAAAGAAACAAACCCCATCCTGCTTTGATCTTTGCCTGAGTCATAATAAAGTAAATTAATTTCTATACTCCCATTGGATGAGACTATGGGGTTACACAGTGCACAGAAAGTGCCCTGAGTGACCTCACCTCCTAACCAATCCATATCTAGCTGGAGGGGTCATGTATATGTGTAACATCACCTCTCCAGCTAGCCAATGCCCTGTGTATCCCCACAGACATCAAAATAAGTGTTACTGCTTCTGAGGGAACTTAGAATTCTGGTGAATTAATTTACTTTATTAACAAAAATCTTCACTGAAATTCTGAATAACTGGAGGAGGGATCAATGGCATTTGTTTAATCAAAATGGGATAAACTTAGTCACATTGTATTTTTGACTGTAGAAGTTTCTTATGGATGATCTTTCTCCAGTTACAAAATAAGAGGGAGTGTGAGTGGAAAACATGATAGAGTGGCAGTTGGAAGGGAGAGAGAGGAATAGAAAGTTAATATCTGTACATGACTGGGCTAGCCATACCTGTCTAACCTGAATAAACTGAAAAGTAAATAAAGCTAAATATATCATAAATAATTACTTTAAATTAAAAGTGGCTAACTGAACATATAGGCAATATCAAAAGCTCTTTGAAATGAGCCTAATTTGTCATGTGGTGTTAGTTCCACTTATAATCAATCTCTATGTGGAATTCCAGTATAGACCAAAAAGCAAAATGAAATCTTTCTGGAAATCACTTATAACTAGTTTTGCACCTTACCATTCCCTGTGTATGTTTAATCAACCTGCCCATTACACCTTCACATGGACACTGACAAATGAGAACAAATTAGTTGTAAACTGTAATAATACACAGGAAAGAGAAGCTTACATTTTTCAAGTTGTTAATAAAAACCTCTCAAGTCAAGAAAACATTTCTTCACATGCAAACACAAATATTGGTGGAGGATTAATCTTTTACAGTGCTATCCAGATTTTGGGCCATTATCATTCCATCAGCCTTTTTGCAGATGATACAAAAATATGTGCAACAGGTTTGACTTTCCCAGAGGGATTAACCAAATGAATGAGTATTCTGGAAAATTGGAGGAATGGACAAGAATATGGATCTTAAGTTTAATGCTGAAAAGTGGAAGATATTGCACTGAGGACACAGAAACCTAGAGGCAGAATACAGGCTAACAATGTGCTGCAAAAACATTAGAGGAAAGGGACGTGGGTGTTATTATTATTTCAGAGCACTTGAAGGTAGGCAAGCAGTGCAGTAAAGCAGTGGGAAAAACAACCTATGTTCTTGGTAGTATAGGAATTGGCATTAGCAGCAAGGAGAGAGAGGTACTAATTCCACTCTATAGATCACTGGTAAGGCCTCACCTGTGGTACTGTGTACAGTTATGGAAACCACATCTCAAAAAGGGTAATAAACTGGAGAGCCACCAGAAACAACTCAAATAACCTGATCTGTACAGCTTGGACGAAAGGAGGGAAATGGTGATATGATGGAAACCTTTAAAATATTAAGGAGTTTAATATAGTTCAGGCGTGAATCATTTTTCGGAAAAAGAGGAATACTAAAACAAACAGACCTGATCTAAAGTCATAGGGTAGAAAATTCAGATGTTATGCGTGCATGTACTGTTTTAGGAAAAGGGTGTTAGACTCATGTAAGCTTCCCAGTGGAGGCAGCAGGCATAAATACTGCTAAGGGGTTCAAAAATGCCTGGGATAGAGAAATATGTAAGATTGTGTATTTTATTAGATAGGGAAATGGGCAGACTGGATGGGCTAGGAGATTCTTTTCTGACATTAAAGCATAGTAATGTTTCAAAATAAAAGCAACTCCAACTAATCTTCGTCGTATTTGGGCCAAGGAGAGTGTTATTTCAATACTGTCAGAATTGTAGTTCAAGAGTAATTGAATGATAAAGTATCTCCCTCCCCTTTTACTGATGTAACACTGCTCACCTCAGAGCAGCAAGGTGGTGTCCAGGTGGATCGCAGAGAGGGACAATGTTCAATCAGCATAAGTGAAAAACCTGAAAAACCTGTCGGGGGGGCAGGGTTTTCATTGTTCACACAGTAAGAGGATTGTACCTTGCTGTGAGCTGTCTGGTCGGTGGACCAGATTCCACATCTGAGGGGAGGTGGTTTACAATAGGTAAAAGGGGCGGGAGGGGGATACTTTATCATTCAATTACTCTTGAACTACAACTCCGACAGTACTGAAATAACACTCTCCATGGCCCAAATACTATGAAGATTAATTGGAGCTTCTTTTATTTTGAAACATTACTATCCATTTAAAATTTGTTTCTATGGGAGGAATGCAAGAAGCATGAGCAACAACTGTTTACAATATACTTTTGATGGAAAAATGATTAGCAACAAAATATTACAGAATTGCACTTTTTTAATGAATTAGTGAAAGTGTATGCTTTTTCTGGCATTGGGTTTGGCTAAAACATCTGCTGGTATGTGAGAGGTCTAATTCAACAAAGCAGTTAGCACACAATTCCATACATGTGGCTAACTGTTATGTTAACTTAGGAGCATTTGGTAACGGTGCCATTACTTTAGACACATGTACTAACTTTATTGTTAATGTAAGAATGTGCTAATCAGCATCAAGGCTTTAGCATGTTACTTGAATCAAAACATAAGCAGTCACAAATAGCTCATAAATTTATGGCTTTCAAAAATAGTTAATGTTCCACTTTCTTGCATTCCTCCCTATGTTTCTATTTTTATTCCGACCTAAGCATTGGATGACTGGGGATGATGGGCGATGTAGTCCCAAACAGCTTGAGGTCAAAAGATTTACTACTCCTGTCTTGGTATCTAAGAAAGCATCTACATAACTGTTCACTGTAAAACTGGAGTTGGAGAGGTTCTCTTTTTTTCTATGACCAAGGAGATTTGTCACCATTTGACAAATCTAGGACAATGGATTTTACTAGGAAAACTATATTGCAGACTTTCCAACCTGACAGATTTCTGCAAAGATTACAACTTGTAGAACTGTTTGCATTCTGCTGAAACTAAGGCTGATGCACTATTTATTGGAATAATTCTTGGCCAAACTAAATGCAACATACTGGAAAAATCACAAATTCCCATTTGCTTTGTGATGTGATGAAGACCTCTCATAGAAACCTGTTTTCTTTATACTCTTCCAAACCTGTGAAAATAAGGGTCTTGATTGTGTAAATACAATGGGAAAGATGCACTAAGGTGCGATAAAGAGGTGATAAAGTGAAGATAATTTCTCCAGGGATATCACTTCTACAATTTCTATGTTATTCTGTCAAGCCTATGGAGATCTCAGTGCATAAGCTCTATAGCAGTGGTTCTCAACCTGTGGGTCGGGGGTCGAATGACGATTTGCCAGGGGTCACCTAAAACCATCAGATATTTATATTTCGATTCATAACAGTAGCAAAATTACAGCGATAAAGGAGCAATGAAAATAATTTTACTGTTATGGGTCGCCACAACTTTGGAAATTTTATCAAAGGGTTGCAGCACTAGGAAGGTTGAGAACCACTGCTCTATAGAATAACATAGGAAATGGAGAAGTGATATCACTGGAGAAGTCATCTCCACTTTATCACCTCTTTATCATGCCTTAGTGCATAACCCCCCATGAGGCAGATGAACAGGGGAAGGCTGGCCTGGGGGGCAGGGGGGCAATTGCCCCCTAGGCCGGTCATATTTCTGTGCTGGTGGGCCACTCCCGCTTTCTGCTGTAAATGTAAATACACTAGTGATACCACTGAAATGGAGCTACAATCCAAATGGAGCAACACTAGTAGCACAACCCATTTCTCTTGTAAGTTCTATGGTATCACTAGTGCATATTTACTGACATTGTAAGCTCTGTAGTAGCATCAGTGTAACCCCATTTCAACTGTAAGCTTTGTGGTATCACTTGTCTTACTTCACAACATTAACCCTTTGAGTGCCAGAGGGGTACACAGCAATAGGTGGCGTACCCCTCTGGCACTCAAATGGTTAATGGCAATTTTAACCTTAACAAAAGAGGGTGGGCTGGGACAGAGGGCTGGAGCGATAGTAGAATTGGGCCACTTGATTGTAGTTGCCCTCCAGGCCACAAGTTGCCAGCCCTCCCCTGCAGATGTACCATGAGAATGTGCAATTCTGGGGCAGACCAGTTGCATCACAGAAAACAAATATAAACCTGGATTGATTTAATTGAATTAAAGGGATAGTAATGTTTCAAAATAAAAGCAGCTCCATTTAATCGTCATAGTATTTCGGCCATGGAGAGTGTTATTTCAATACAGTCAGAGTTGTAGTTCAAGAGTAATTGAAAGATTAAGTATCCCCCTCCCACCCCTTTTACCTAGTGTAAGCCTCTTCCCCTCAGATGTGGAATCCAGTCCATAGACCAGACAGCTCACAGCAAGGGACAATCTTCTTACTGTGAGAAGAAAGAAAACCCTGCCACCTTGACAGTTTTTTCCCTTATGCTAATTGAAGATTGTCCTTCTCAGCAAGCCACCTTGACACCATCTTTCAGTTCTGAGGTGAGCAGTGTTACATCAGTAAAAGAGGCAGGACGGGAGTACTTTATCATTCAGTTACTCTTGAACTACAACTATGACAGTAATGAAATAACACTCTCCGTGGCCCAAACACCATGAAGATTAATTGGAGCTGTTTTTATTTTGAAACATTATTATCCCTTTAAACCTTTTTGAGTGACAGACAGGTATCCAATGCATTGTGTTGGAATGCGTTGGATACCTGCCTGACACTTAAAGGGTTAAATGGACTTTAAATGCCTTGAGGACTAGAGAGGTCTCTGACATGCATGTTCATTTGCTTTAGAATTTCTCCAGTACTTAGTATATCCGTCTCAATGATATCAGATAGAAAGGAGTAGACAAATAAAACGCAGGACCCTCACAAGTCTTACCTCACTCAGTGCAGACAGGCTTTATGAAAAATGTATTTAAAATATTGTTAGGTGTCAGATCTATTTAAACTTGCAGAGAGCACACAGATAAAACATGTATAACATCCAAGCCATTCAAACTCTTTGTTCTCAAGGGTGTTAACAGATTTAGGGCAGATTTAATGCAGAAAGCTACTGATAAGCAATACTGGCACGTTCCATTTACACCATGGAGGGGGGAGGTTTAACATTTTTATTGCTTACAATTTGGCTTTTAACCCATTCAATGCTATCTAGGTCTCTGATACAATATTTACCAGAAGGTTGGAGAACTCTCTAGTGTTTGAGGGGTTAAAAAACCCATTTAAAATAATGGGCAATGTTATTTGCCCATATGATGCAGTTGGATTGCTCTAGAATGGTTTCAGTTCTCCTTAGTGCATTAGTATCATTGTGTACTTTTAGTTTGGGGTACAGGTAGTGATCTCAAGTTTTACTGATGCTCATGTGCAATAGTGCAATCCTGGGGAAAACCAATTGTACCATATAACAAATATAAATGTGCATTGACATAAATGGGGCTTTAACCCCTTTAATGCTAGAGTGATCTGCAATACTTTGCTTCAAAATATGTTAAAGACCTCTCAAGGGATTCACTATTTGAGGCCAGAGGTATCCAGTACTTTGCAATTTGTTGAACAGCCATCTGGCACTGAAAAGGGTTAAAAGTCCCATTTAAATAAAAGGGAATTTGGGGAATGTTTTCTTGTTCCCAGTGGTGCAATTGGTTTGTTCTAGAATTGCTCAAGGTCTTCATGGTACATTAGACACAATGATATCAGATAAAAAGGAGAAGACAACAGGAACATGCCCCTCATGGGCCTAGTTCACTAAGTTCTGACACTCTTTAGGTGTCAGATCTATTTACATTGCAGGGATCGCATAGATACAACATCTAAATCATGGGTTCCAACGTGCAGCCCATGGACCAAATGTGGCCCTTCTGACCTCATGGTATAGCCCTCCTGAGATTTCCTAATTAACTAGCACACAAGAACTAGTAGGCCAGTAAAACCTAACCCTTTGCTTTCCAGTACAGTATAGTTCAAAAATATATGTCTGTTAAATATCTGTATTGGAAGCAAGTATGTTCAAGAGGATACTTTTATTGGCTAACTATGCAGATTTAGAATGCAAGTTTTCAGGACTTCTCAGGTATCTTCATCAGGTACGTTATAAAGACAAATATGAAAACATTTCTCTTACATACAAGTACACATTGAATTGTTTAGAATGGAAAGCAAATAATAGCAGCTCAGTCCAGACCCAGATTCTTTGATCAGTCAATGGAAAAAGAATGGTATGTAAATTGAAGTCATCCTCTGGAGGTGTCAAAGGTATTTATACTTCCAGCGGGACTCAGGCTGTCTGTTGTACAGGCTAATCTACAATGTAATAATGTGACAGAAATTCCCTATCCCTGTTCAGGCCATTATTTAAAGTATTAAACTGGAACAGTAATTCAAACTCCTATATTTTATCTCCCTTGAAGTGTGGAACAGTCTCATTAATAAAGTCAGTTTAATGTCCCTGACACAGTGTCCATTTTGGCAAAAATGTTCTCCCACTGGTATTTCTGTAGTTAACACTGGATCTGTGGGAATTAAACCTTAAACCCGGCCTGTTTCACTCACAGAGAGCTGTTGGGCACACATAATGAGGTACATTACATTGGATTTGCAGGTGAAGGTACCATCGATCTCATGGTGTAACTAGGAGTTTGTCTGTGGTGTAAATGTGTTCACAGGTTCCATGTCTCTTTTGTAGGCAGGGAGATGTGCCATTTCTTGTATTTTTTGTTCAGGGCACTCCTTACCATCAGTTGCTTTAAATTGGGGGGCTGTCTGAAGGAGAGTAAGGGAGCCTGTGGGAATATATTCCCAAGTATTTCATCAGTACATAATGTTGTTTGACGTATCCAAGTGTCAATAATCCTGGCACTGTAAACCTGTTTTATAAAGTCTTCCCTTAGTTTCAGGAGGTGCTTGTCATGGTGTGCCATTTCAGAACAGGTGCAGTTGTGTCTAATGGCCTGGCTGTATACAATGGAGTTTTTTGTGTGTTTCGGGTGAAAGCTATTGTTTTTCAGGTAGGTTGGTCTGTCTGTCGGTTTGTGGTACAGGGATGTGTAGATAGAGTGGTTCCTACCATTCCATGGCTATGAAATTTTCCTTTGCACCTTTGTACAATAGGTAACATTTTCAATAAGTCCTGGATGTCAAATCAGTTGAGGTGGACATGACAATGCTAGTGGGACCACAGAATCTCAAGCTTTGGCAATCTAAACCCTTTAAGGAACATAGGGCTGTTCAGTGCATTGCTATACAACATGTTGCATACCTCCTGGTTCTGAAAGGTTTAAATAAACTCATGCACTCTGTCTTCTTCAGGTTGAAAACACTGCCAGCAGCTGTCATGTCTGCTTCCAAGAACTTGACATCCATGACTGACTGAAGGTGTTATCTCTTGAATAAAGGCATAAGAGCATATTTGATAGGGGCTCTTAGTATATTCTGAGGGGTTATTATTAGAAGGTGCTAGTTTTCCTTTAACCCTTTGTGTGCCAGAGGGGTGTGCAATGTGTTGGATATCCCCTCTGGCACTCAAAGGGTTAAAGCCCTGGGTTTTGTACTCTTGTAGCCAGCTTGTGGCATGTAATGATGCTCATCTCCTTACTCATAATGGTGCAATATGATTGCACTGTGCACTAATAAATAATTACATTGGCTCAGGTCCCAACTCCCAAGTCTTTTGGTAACCCAGCAACTTCTCTATTTGGGTACCACAAAGGTCTTGTAAACCTCTCTTTTTTCCATACAGCTAATGATTTGAATTTGAAAACATTTTATTTACCAGATTATACCTTCTGTCTCTGTACAGTGAACACTGAAGTATTTTGATGGCAAAGAAAATGATCCAACACTCGAGGGAAATAAGCGGATAAGGTTTAATGTGGAAGTGATGTGCTTAGGGACACATAGTTGGTCAGGCAAATTAAGCATTTAGTCAGTGAGTGAGCAGCGAGAAGCGGAAAATAGGAAACAGGTTGGACTGAGGTTAATACTAAGTTGGTTACATACAGATTGATCATTAGTTCCACACAAAGGTGTATTTCCTTTTATGAAGTCTGTATTAGCTATTGACATTAACCTGTGATCATGGAACCATTATGTGGTGCTATGTATCAAGCATTGTTCATGGTCAGAGAGCTGAAATAATATTCTGAGGCAGCATATTGACATTCACATTAGATCCCTGAATGTTCTGCACTTTGACGTGAGCAAATTACATCCTTGTCTTTCACAAACAGGAAGAAAAAAGCACAGGAAGATAACAAAATACCTAAACTAAAGCCTAGCACTGAATAACATACCTGTTAGTTTAGATTACTTGACTTATATTTGGCCAGGGCCAGATTTCCCATTAAGCAGAGTAGGCAAGGGCCTAAAGCACCAAGTTTTGAAGTGTGTCTCAGCTTTGCTGGCTACATGCATATTCTGAATTGTGGGTGTGGCCAGAGCAATTTCAATATACCTACAACAGTTCTATACCCATTTACAGACTAGCATTTAACCCCTGGATGCTAAAGATATCTCCAATGCATTGCAAAGCAACCAAGGGGTTAAAGCTTTTTCCATTCTTGCTTATTATATGCCAAGTGTATTTTCTGTGCCAGGAAACTGTGGATGGGATTAGAGGTGGAGTCATCTGAGGAGTGGGATGTGGCCATGGGTGGAGCTAAGAACACCTAGAGGTCCTTGCTTATGGACACTTGGGATGTAAATCCACCCCTGGAATCAGCCATCTTCTTGCCTTGGTCTGATTGGGTCAGAATATGGAATACCTAATCTTTTGTTGTTTTAGAGCTTTAGATTCTTATGCAGAAAGAAATTATACATTATGGTGTAAACCAACTCAACAACTGGGGGATTAAAATAGCCACTGGTTTAAATAAGGCTTTTTAACCGCGTGAATGGTAGGGAGGTCTCCAGTGCATTGCTTAAAATCCTTTGAGTGCCAGAGAGGTATCCAGCGCATTGTGTTGCAATGCTTTGGATACATACCTGGAAGCTTCATCCTGTGGAGCCCCCAGAGATGGCTTATGAGGAAGTGTATTTTAATATTGTGATTCAGGACATAAAACGGGGTGTGGCTTAACTGAATGGTCAGGGCTTACCATTATTGTGCTGGGGAAGTTGGGCAGAAAGTGGGCAGAATAGGGTGGGAAGGAGGTGAAGTGGGAGGACTTTCACAGGAAACCTACTGCCACCTGAGTATCAGCCACTGTCCCCAGAGATCCAGTAATTAACACTAAATACTGGAGTCCCCAAGTATGGTTGGATTACCATCTAGCACACAAAAGAGTAAAGGGATCAATGAGAATTTGGAACATTTTTAGTTGTCCCCTACGATGCAGTTGGTATACATCTGCATACATATTGTACCACGTCAGTTTACACAAAACTGTCCATAATGGTGACCCAGCCATCTAGCCACAGACTTCATGGAAGCACAAGGAAATCCTAACAAAAAACTTTAAAGGTGCAGTAAATGTATATTTTTATGAAAACATGTTGAAATCAATGTTCCCTCTACAGTGAGCATGCTAGAACTGAAAAGTTAACAGTAATTATAACTTGGCAGGGCTGCAAGTGCGTCTTTTTTTCAAATGCGGCACTTGCGTTAACAGTCCTCTTTAATACTTTCATTGCGGGGACACTGATTGTAATGCTTTGCTTGTTGGGAAAAACAATGGCTCTCACAACGTTAGGACATTTTTATGTCAACAGTTATTACAACTCAAAAAATGTTTCCAATTGCAGTCACCAGGTGGCGATCTTCCTATCCGATAGAGAACCATTGCATATATCTCCTACAGAATGCATTATAAAATAAATTCCCAAACCCCTCAACTCTGTTTCCACAGTCTTTCCTTCAAGCTTTCCATCAGAATCCTCAGACATCATCCACACCATAACCCTCAGCTCCCTCTCACCTTATCACCCCATCATAGAATCATAGGTTTCTCTAAGAGCCCCCCCCCCCCCATTTGTCACAAGAGCCTTCTTTGCCATGCTTCTGTAAGAATTGTGGTGCTGACACATGGCCCATCAGGACAATAAGCCTGCTTTGCTCTCTCTGCTTCCTCTTTAGCGTAGGGGGCATATCTGAGATTTTCTGGTTGGTAGTTGAGCATGCTTCTCACATGCCATGCCCATGCCACATTTCACCTCTCTTGGATAAAGCTGTTTTTATGTATCCTGAATCCCTACGTGAGTGCAGTCTTCTTTCTTCCATGTCACATTGAGAACATTAAATACCCGGTGTTTAATATCTGTTTAGCATCGACCTGGCAGACATCAAAAAATCTCAATGGATTATTCCTTTAAGTAGAATGGCATAATACTAGATTGAATTCAGAGATCTCAAATGCCACTGGTTTCTAATTTCAGTGTTCTCCTGCAGTGATTCCAACTCCTACCCTCAGAGACCACAAACAGGATTTCTCTTCTTAGACACAGGAGAGTTAATTCATTCAGAGTTCATCAGTTGCACTCTTTATATACCTCTAACAGTAAAGGTTTTAATGGTTTCCCTGCCTAAGCACAGGTGAACTAATTAGAATTTAAGATCCAGTAATTAATCACATGTGCACAAGCAGGGAAATCCAGAAAACATGAACTGCTTAGGGTAATTGAGAACCAGGGCTGATATAATAAATGACTGAACCTCTGATTAACTCAGCATGGGAATTCTAAAGACATGTCATGTTATGAGTTCCTGAGGATAGGGGGGACCACTGTTGTATGGTATGTGGTGTTTAGGGTTACCACCCAGACAGTATTTTACCGGCAGGCCGGTAAAAAATTGGCTTCTGTCCAATGTTAAGTCTATGGAGGGAATGCCATGGCCGGTATTTTTTTGAAGAAAAGGTGGCAGCCCTAGTTGTGCTATGTCAGTGTTCTTGGTAGAATGAAAGAATAAAGAATAGCACAAAATATTTTTAGGATTTACAATGCATTGCTTCACATACACCTCTGGCACTCAAAAAGTTAAGGCCTAGATTACATTGTATTTGATTGATTTGACAGGTTTTATTTAATAGATGAGTACTGGTGTCTATGAAGGCATTAGCAGATAAAACTCCCCTGCAATTTTATCCAGGCCTTTGTTGGAAAGGCATCAGGTGCCATAGTCACCAGAAATCCAGTATCATAAGTGAATAGGCCTATATCAGGGTTGGGCAAACGGAAGCCCTAGGCTCGAGCTTTTGAGTACTATAACTCTCACCTTCTACTGGGTGACGGGACCTGTAGTCAACAGCTAGAGGGCAGCAAGTTGCCCATCCCACATCTAAATTTTTTTATCTTTATGTTCAAAAGAAAAGTGAAGTAATTCTGTGGCAAATTAATGTAATCATATAGGACAAATACAAATTCACCAAACTCATATTGATTTAAATGTGAATTAACTAGTTGAATGCTAGGGAGATCTCCAATGCATTATTACACTTTTGACTTGGGTGCATAAGGCCATATCTGTGAACACTCCAGTTTTTATACTTAATTACCCTGTGACCATGGACAGAGGCTGATCCTCAGGGCTCAATGAGTTCCTTTGTAACTTCCACTTCACTGCCAGTTCCAATCACTCTATGTCGTGTTCTTCATACTCTCATCCGATTTTAAGGACAAACTCCTCCTCCTGTCCTTCCAGTCCCACCCCAATCATGCCTCACCCACTTCATCACACAATCTCTCTATTTAGACACTCCCATCTCCAGACCTTAGTGGACCTCTGGAGGCTTGGAATAAGAAGGTTCCAGGTACATATATGGAAAGGTAAGTTTACATGTTTTTCATGTATTTGGTTGAAGTGCTGTATTCTGTAAGTACTTATGTTCTGGGAAGATGTCAGTCAGTTTCTTATGTAGTGTTCAGCAGAGTTGGAGATATCTCATTTTTAGTCTTACCTCCTCTGAGAGCTGGGGTTGTAAATCTTTGATGATACATTTAGGTTTTGCGAAAATTAGGTTGTTGGTAGAAATGAGTACACCAGTTCTAAAATGATTCACGAGTTATCTCTTCTATTGTACAGCGCTGCGGATTAAGTTGGCGCTATATAAATAAAGAATAATAATAATAATTCTAGCTGGCTAACTGGCTTGAGAATCTTGCGGCTCACACTGAGAATATTCTGTACATGAGCCAGCAGTGAATCACAAGTTGAATTTGTAGCCTGTTGTAAGGTATAAAAGGCCTGCTTCACCTTTCTGTGTGAAACAGAGAGGAGATTCAATGTAACGATGCTGAGAATTATGACTAGTAAGGTTCCTTACTGACAGTGATAATCGTGCATCATGTTATTTTCATAGAAGAAAACACTTTAAGGGAACACTGACATCTGCTAATAATAAAAATGCCACTTATCTTAACCCATAAAGGACAAGGAGGTGTGTGATGCATTGATTCACAATGATTTTCTCACCCTTCTAATCCTTAACCCTTTAAGGACCGGCACGCGCACGCGTGGCCGGCACTTGTGGACCACGGGGCTTTTTTTTTTTTTTTTTTTTTTTTTTAAACTTCCGGTTCAGGGCTTCCGGAGCGGCGAGCAGCCGCAACGGGAGCCCTGAACCCATGCCGTGCCAGGACCATCACTGGTCCTTAAGTGCCGGACCTCTGTGACGGTCCTGGCACGTCAGTGGTCCTTAAGGGGTTAAGCTGGGCAGAAAATTCTAATTGACACTATGAATAATTCTTTATGGATTAGTCTCCAGAATCATTCTTTAATTAGTGCTGGATTCAGGTCTATGGAGGTAGATAACATTTGTTGTTGGAGGACTCCAAGGGGGAGATGCACTCAGGTTTGATAAGGGTCCAGTGTATCGATATGGTTGTGAATTGGACATAAAGACATCTCATGGCATGCACTAAGGTGTCTTCACCAACTCATCCCTGTAATTACACCAAAAATATGCCAGCATCTACATGCTTCCCCATGCCATTGTTAGGTTTATAATGTAGCAGTAGAGGAATAGGAGAGACAAAAAACAAGGGGCACCCCTTGTGTATATCAGAATGCTTTATTGTAACCGCCACCACACACTAATGTGTGCACTCACTAGATCAATATGGTCAGTAACGGCTTATGCCGGTGCCGACCGAAGTGAGCAACTGGAGAAATGAAAACCGTCTCTAGATACGGTAAGGTGGTTAAATATCAGATGTTGTGGCGTAGGCAGCTCCCCGGACACGCTCTCCCTCAGCGGCAAAGTATATAGAAAATAACACAAGAACACAATGGGGGCGCCAATGGTGAAATACGTAACACTAAGTTGAAATAAAATAGAGAAAAATAAGATGCACTCACCTTGTGAGATGGTCAGGACTTTGTTACACAAGTCTACTGACTGATTGATTGTACATACGGAGGGATTCCCCCGCCTCCGTTCGGGTCTTTCCTCCTTTTATCCAAACGATTATAGCGTGTCTCAGATCTTCTGAAATAAAATTGGATCTTTATAATCCACAAATTTCCTCCTTTGTTTATACAACAATGTATCCGATATATCGAATCCTTAATGGACATAACAGGCGGCCACTTGATACAAATACATTTATTAATAAAAACAATAAAAATATATAAAATATATAGGCTGATAATGCTGACGCGTTTCACGGCTGGAACGCCGCTTTTTCAAAGCTTAACAAGCCAAACAATTACAAATAACAATTGTAAACCCTCCGTATGTACAATCAATCAGTCAGTAGACTTGTGTAACAAAGTCCTCACCATCTCACAAGGTGAGTGCATCTTATTTTTCTCTATTGTATTTCAACTTAGTGTTACGTATTTCACCATTGGCGCCCCCATTGTGTTCTTGTGTTATTTTCTATAATGTAGCAGTGTCTCTTCAACAATGGGTCATTTGCATATAAAAATGCAGCTAAATGAGTTATTGTCCTATTCCTGTGGGTGTGTTATATGTTAATGTGGTTATTCGCCACATGCACTAAGCTCCAATAGCTGGCTATGCTGTTGGAGTGTACAGGCTTAATTTTGTCAAAGTGAGATGACAAAGCTGGGATCTTCCCACTGCTTTCTATGGAGCCACAGAGGACATATTACTTTCTCTACTGGACAGCAGTTGCCCTTCTTTAACCCTTTGAGTGCCATAGGGATATGCAACACATTGATCTGCATTGTGTTTCACCCCCCGTGGCATGCAAAGGATTATAATATACGCACAGTCCCCTGCCATGGCCTTGTAACAGTTGATGCAGGAAAAAGCATAACCAGCAGATCAGCTGTTGCATGCAACTTCAAGACTCGGACACATTCTGCAAGGCACTAAAAGGGTAAAATGGCACTAAAACTTGCACCATGTGGGTAAAAGGAAACATTGTGCAGAATGTCCTAGCACTGTAAACAAATTGATTTTCCTATCTCTTCCCAGTCATGCAAAGGCTTCTTGAGATCGTGAATTTCACCTTAGCTCTGGATTTGAAATAAGAATTGTTAGCATATGTTTTTTCCTGGACATTAAATAAGGATTGTTGACATATGTTTTTGCTGGACTTTAAATAAGGATTATTGACATGTCATTCATGCTTGCTACAGACCATGTCATTGCTTTGTATTTCATCCCAAATCTCAGTTGGTTCTAGTTGCAACACTGCATGGAAGACTTAGAAAGAGGCTCTTACTGAAGAAAAACACTGTTAGTGAATATATATTTGGTATCACCATAGACATTTATATACTTTTGCCCCAATGTTGATAAGTAATGGTATACATTTAATAATGAGCTATGTCTGGGAATTAATTAGGTGAGTCTCAAAAAATAATTTCTGTAAGTCAAAAAAATCACTTTTGTGTCTAGATCAGTTTTGTTAACCACAGTATTGATTTTGCAATTCAGATACTTAACTCAGTCAGGGAAATTTATGAACCCGACAGACCAGCATATGAGCCACACTTACATATTATACTAATGGAAAGCCTGCGCCTATGTAGAGAGACCTTAAAACATACCTGCTCATGATACTGCAGCTGTAATAGTTCAATGTGAATAAGTCCTTAATATAGGCTGACCATACCTCACCTTTAAAAAGGGACACACATGAAAAATGCATACCACAGGGTTGCTTTGATTTTGGTGCACTACTGAAATATGCCTATTTCCTATGTGTCCCTTTTTAAAGCTGAGGTATGGTCAGCCTACCTTAATATCACCCATCCCTATAGCAGTATAGTAGGTAAAGGAAAAAATGTGAATGGATTTCCTCTGCACCAACTATGTAGATTGTGTTAAACACCCCAAAAGTGCCATATACTCCCAGACTGGCTACCGCACTGCACAGGAAGTGGGAAACAGGCATTTTTTGGAACAGCTAGCTTTGAACGTAGGGTTTAGGCAGATGTAGTACACAAAAGTGTTTTAAATATAAAGTGGTCATTATGGAGCAAACCAACCAAATGCACCATAGGAGAGTCATAAAAATTCCTCAAATTCCCATGGATTTAAATGGGACCTTCTCAATGCACTGGAGACTTTTCTAAAATTAAAGGGAGTTTAATCCACCAATTAAATCAGCGGCACATTGTATTTCTCTCCTAACGTGAATTTGGTTTTCCCCACAATTACTTCACTTTTCTTTTGAACCCAGGACCCTTGG
This sequence comes from Rhinophrynus dorsalis, assembly GCA_037306005.1. Classification (NCBI taxonomy): domain Eukaryota; kingdom Metazoa; phylum Chordata; class Amphibia; order Anura; family Rhinophrynidae; genus Rhinophrynus; species Rhinophrynus dorsalis. The sequence goes on from CM074722.1 coordinate 120,318,095, forward strand.
GAAGTGCAGAAACAAATGATTTAGTGATCTGTTTGCGGCTATAAATGTGTGACATTTCTTAAACTGGGCCTTTCACCTATAACCATTTGAGTGCCAGAGAGGTATAATCGTATTGCTGAACAATGCATTGGATAACTCTCTGGCACTGAAAGGGTTAAGACTGCATATTTGAAAATGTCATTTAAAACAGTTTATTACATATTGATAATTATATTTCTGAAGAAATTGATGTCTCTGCCCAGTTCATAAGCATCTGAAGCTCTATGCTGTACAGCTAGCTGCATTAGCATGAATCAGCATATGGCACTACACTCAGAGTGCTCAGAAATAAGGAGGAGGGACATAAGGACATAGATAATCATTTCTATTCAGTCTTTGTTTGCACAAGGTTCTAAAAAAGTGAACAACAGACTTGTGCACAGCAAAAAAATTTGATTGAATCATTCATATGAAATTAATTTCGTATACCATATGTTTCGGTGAGTCAGAATTTTGGTGAACAATTTGTTGCCAGATGAAATTTATTCACTGATATTTTGAACAAATCCCCCCCTGGTCATAACACTCATCAGTGGTCCAGCAGTGTCCTCAATGCATGGTCCTCTTCTCTCCCCACAAAATTAAACATAAAAAATGACCCTTCCAACATCATCTCCAACTACAAAAAAGAAAAAACAAACAAACCTTAATCCAATCATTAGCTAACTGGAGGGATGATTATGTGCATCCATGACCTCTCCAGCTATATGCTGTTTAGATGGGAGGTGAGACATGTTCCGTAACCCCACACTCCTAGTCAATGGGAGCCTGGGTATTAATTTGAACAGGGATGACCATATAAAAGCCAACCACTGTTAATTTTTTGCTCATTCTGGGTCCAGCAATGACCATTGCAGGATTAAGGGGGAGTTATTTTATTTCATAGAGGTGGTGGCAGAAATGTTGGCAGTGGGATATTGGGTTTCTGTCATGGTTTGGCTGATCTGGTCTAACACTCTGCTGTTGATTACTGCAGCCTTTCCTTCCCTGTCTCAGGCTGAGTCAGCTGAGAATTAACAAACTGCCTTGACCTCTCTGTTTCCATGGTTACTCACCTGACTGTTATCAGCCAACCTCTGCCAGGCTATTTAAAGCAGATAGGTTCAATCCTCCTTGCTCTTGTGTTTGCTTCTGGCTGCAAGTGCGTTCTCCTGAGTTTGTGATTATCCGTGCATGACCTGGTTTCCTCTGACGTCCCTTCTGGCTCCCGTCTCCTGGCTTGTTCCTGACATCTCTGATCTCCGTATTCCTGACCCTGGCTTGTCTGAGTATCTGCATTGGTTCCTGACCCCTGCTTGTCTTTTGGTTTACGCTCCTGGATTACAATTTTGCTTTGTTTGCTTTGGTTATTTTAATAATGGTGCTTTGCATTTTACATTTTTCCGTCTGTCTGGTTCCTGGTCCCTATCATTTTCTTATGTTTATTTGTTTGGACTGAAGATGAGGAGGGCAACTGACATCAAGGTTTGTGTGATATATGTTATGAGTATTGTGACATTCTTCTGTAATTTAAATTCAAATGTCATAGAAAACACGCAATTTTTATTAAATTGTGCAATCGTATCAAAACGAATGCACAAGTCTAGTGGACACTATTCTGTTTGAAGAGGATGAGGTGTTACAGATTTTATCAAAATTGGTCCAGATAAGATTCATGCAAGGCTTATATCTTATATCTGTACTTGCAGCACCTTTAACTGAGCTTTTTAACCAATCTTTGTTGACAAGAGAGTTTCGGGGTGACCAGAAAATTGCCAGTCAATTGTAGGTCCGCAAGTCTGACATCAGTAGTTGGAAAAATAATTTAAAAGGAGAGTAATACTTAAAAATGACTATCCCCCATGTTGTAGCCAGTAAAAAGACGGACCAGCTCATCTCTCAAACCTTTAAGGATTGAGAGATATCCCCTTTCAAAGTTCCCTCTCCCCTGACATCAGCATTCTAGCTGGCAGCATGGGAATCCAGTCCCGGGACCGGTGGTGGCTCTGCAGCAGAGCCGAGATTGCATTAATTAAATAGATATCCTTAACTTAAAAGGTCTTCTATGTGTGCTTGCAAACCAAACACACATCGAAGATCTTTTTAGTAAAGGATTTCTTTTTTATTAACGCGATCTCGGCTCTGCTACAGAGCCACAGGCTGATCCCAGGAGAGGATTCCCCTGCTCTCAGCTAGAACGCTGACGTCAGGGGAAAAGCCAAAAAGAGGGAACTTTGAAAGAGGATATCTCTCAAACCATAAAGGTTTGAGAGATGCCGCTGGTCTCATTTAACTCTGTTTTTTACTGGCTACAACATGGAGGATAGTAATTTTTAAGTATTACTATCCCTTTAAACACTATTGAAAGGAAAGAATTTTGCATAGCTGAAGTCTAATAAAAGGCAGGGTCCATGTCCTGGCTTTACAAAAATAAAATCTTGCCAAACAAATCTGGATTCATTTTTTTTATTTTGTTACTCCAGTGATAGATACAAGTTGAGCAGTAGCTGTAGCATATTTGGATTTAAGTAAAGCTTTTGTCACAGTACCACATAGAAAGCATAGCTTGGGATTGGACTAAAGGGTAGTTGAGTGGATAAACAATTGTTGAAGGACAAGAAACAGTGTTTCATACTCAATAATATTCATTCAGAGGGGTGGAGAGATTACTAGTTTGGTGCCACAGGGGTCAGTGTCTGCTTCAATATCTTCATTATGGATATTTAGAGTGGTCTTCAGTGTAAGGTGTGCCCTTTTGCAGATGATACAAAAGTCTGCAACATGGTTGACTTTCCAGGATGGCTAAGCCAAAAAAACAAGGATTTAGGAAAACTGGACGAATGAAAAAGAATATGGGATTTAAAGTGTAATACTGAAAAGTGCAATATATTGTATTTAGAACACAGAAACCCAGAGGCAGGATACAGGTATAATAGTGGTGTACTGCCAAAAGCATTAGATAAAATTTATTATGACTTGAAGGGAGTCAAGTAATTCAACAAAGCATTGGGAAAAGCAAACCAAGTTTTTGCTTGTAAAGGAGTAATTAGCAGCAAGAAGCAGGAGGTACTAATGCCACTCTATAGATCCTTGGTAAGACCTCACCTTGAGTACTGTGTACAGTTCTGGAGACCACATCTTTATGTGGTCTTTATGGTACAGGGTACCTGAATATACTAAAATAACCTAATCTGTAAAGCTTGGAAGATAGTAGGGAGAAGTGTGATATGATATAAACCTTTGCATTTATTAAAGGATTTAATGTCGTTCAAGAGGCAAGCATTTTTTAAGAAAAGAGGAATACTAGAACAAGAGTTCGCCAACAGATATCGCTCTGTGTATGACCCCGGCTTGTCTGACTACCCACATTGGTTCTGACCTGTGGCTCTGGCTGACTAACTCTCTCCGTGTAGTCCCCGGTTGTCTGACCTCTGGCTCTTGCCGACTATCGTTCCATGCAGTCCCCGGCTTGTCTGACCTGTGGCTCTGGCTAACTACTTGCTCAGTACTCTCCTAGAGTGCCTGACCATCAGTTTTGGTGTTCAGTGGTTCAGGCCTGCTCTCGCTCCCTGTTGCCTCTGTTCGTGTGACCCAGAGTAGAGACTGGTACATCAGTACTATCCCCTCTTTTGTTTCATCTGCACTTCGGACCTAGTCTCTGGTATCGCGCAGTAGTGCAGTGCGCAGCACAGTGTGTGGCGCCGGGTAGGAGCCTGGGTTCTATTATCCTGTGTTCTGGGGTTGTGTGGGCTATAATATTATTTGTTGTACATTATAAATAAAGGTGGTTATTTATATTTTACTATTGTGTCTGTCCTTCTTTGCCTGAAAACCATGACATACTGCTAGGGAGGTCAAAAACAGCAAGAAGACAAGCGCTCAGAGGCTTTTGAAGAGGGAACATATACAAAGTAGTATTTATTATGACCAATAATATTAAACTTAGGATACAGAAAGCCAGAGATGGGTACATGTTTAATGGTAGTTTGCTGACAAAAACATTGGAGTTATTATTCAGATGACTAAAGGTTTGGCAGGCAATTCAGTAAAGCAGTGGGAAAACAATCTAGGTTCTTTTTTGTATAGGAAGAGGCATTACCGGCAGGGAGAAAGATGTAGTATTGCCTCTCTATAGATCACTGGAAAGGCCTCATTTGGAGTACAGTTCTGGATATCACAGCTCCATGAGGACATTAATTAATTAGAGGCAGTTTAAAAAAAAGCCACTAAAATGGTTTATGGTCTTCATGACACAAGGTACCAGGATAGTCTGAAAGAGCTTACTTTGTATAGCTAGAAATAAATGAGGGAGAGAAGTGATATGACAGAAACCTTTTAACTATATTAATGGATTTAGGACTAGATTCAAATGCAGGACATAAGTGTTACCTCCTGTTTTAGCAAACATTTTCCTATTGAAGTCTATGGGGAAATCTGGAGATAAAAGCAAAGATAAAATTAGCACCTGCATTTGAATCGAGTCCTTAATGTAGCTTAGGGCGGAAACATTTTTCTTAAAAAGAGGGATACTAGAACAGGTGATCATGATCATGATCAGGAACAAGCTCCCAGCAGAGGTGGTATGGACTAATACTGCAAAATATGAAAGAATGTGTATTTTAATTAGATGAAAATGAGCAGACTGGGTGGACCAATTGGTTCTTATCTGCCTTAGAAATCTATGTTTATACGTTTCAAACTCCATGACTAGCTCATGACATTTTCAGATAGACAAACTTGAATTCAAGGGATAGGTTCACTTTAAATATCTGTGCCTGTGCACACGTTTCTGTCGCACAATCACACATTTATCAATCTTATCAAGTAAAATTGAAGTCCTTGTTCAGAGCCGAGCAACTAGATGACCTCCAGCTACTGAACACTGCAATTCCATCATCCCCCTACTGACAATGCCTGACTGGAGATGATGGGTGCTATAGTCCACAATATATGAGGTAGTCTATTGCTGTCCCAGTCAAACACATTTGCATTCATTTTAAACACAAGGCCAGAGGCTTAGGCAACCTAATGCATAATTAGTTTACATTATAGTCCAATTTCACCATTACTTTTAGGGAGATCAGCACAACTACATACCCCCAAGCTGGCAACAAGACCCAGGACTGTATGCATGAGTCTTAAGCCCTTTAACCCTTTGAGTGCCAGAGGGGTACGCAACACATTGCGTTGCAATTCGTTGCATACCCCTCTGGCACTCAAAGGGTTAAAACAGTGCCTAGCAAAACCCCTGACATTAGATATTCTTTGAAAACAAATTATTCTAACCCAGATAAGACTGGATAGTCACATGTGAAACATGACCAGCAAGGGATTCTGGGAATCATAATTGAAAACGTGAATTATTATTAGTGCTCTGCTATACAGAATTGTGCAGGCCTCTTCAGGCAGCTAGTGGATTATCTATTTTGGAACTTGAAGGAGGGAGGGAGCAGATTTGTAAATCAAACTAAAGCTGCTTTCATGTCATATCTGCAGCAGGGAGGAAAAAAGTGCAGCTTGATATTTATTCCTCTGCTCATGTGCAATATAAAATGTGTGCTTTCATTCTGTTGTCATGGGACCACAGTACTTTTACTCACAGAACATGAACATTTTACAGCCTGTTCTAAATAAAAGATGAATGTGAAGATTGTACACCTCGTATTAACTTTAAAGGTGCAGTTTATCATCGCGTAGATAGCAAAAATAAAATTGATACAAATTGTATTAAAACCCTGTAAGTACCTTCACATTTACCTCACAGTGAAAAACTCCTGTCTTTTATGTTCTGTTCAGATGTTCAGGGGTTTGAGGCTATACTTCATATCTCAATTATAGGAATGCTAATACCCTCTTACTTTAATATGAGCTTAAAATCCTAATGGCCGCTATGAATCAATGTGCCTTAGATTGATTCCCCAAAATGAATCTTTACTAAGTAGGAAATACTTGAAAATGAGAGAAATCTCAATTCATTCTGCTTGGTTAAAGACTTCCTATCTAAATACTCAATATCATAATCATGGAGATGGGCTACAGGACTTGAAACTCCTCCTACTAAAATCTTCCTTATTTCCTTCATCCCTTCCTTCCTTAGAAGACTTCAGTTTGAGGAGTTTAGAGGACCTGAAGTGAATTGTGCTCACCTTTTTGGACATGATGACCAGTATGAATTAAAGATTAAGATTCATTTTGCAAAACTAATTCTCACAGAACAGATTCATAGTGATGATTAGGATTTTCTGTGTAGATTAAAGAAAGTAGAGTTTATTATTAGGGGGTGGCAGAGCTCCTTCAAAACTAATGGGTGAAACATTTCCTCTTTTTGAAGTGCAATATATATTTAGCAGAATGTTTTGCCGCTGGGTGAAAAGCTGATCTCTTTCAGTGCCAAGGGGTATGCAATGCATAATTTTTGCCAAATTAATACAAACCCGTTAATTCCTAAAACAAATTTAAATGGATTATCTGTTTTGACAGATTTCCTTCTCAGATCGTTTAATATATTTTCCCATGTATTATCTGTTACATAAGATACATGTGTTGAATAGGTGGTTTTACATCAGCACTAAGCTACTATAGCAGGGTTAGCCCAGAAGTTTTGGTTTTTAGGGCACACCAATAGGTCAGCTGTTAATCTCAGGTGAATACTCAGTGGCATGGTCATTATGACTGAACTGCCACAAAAAAATAAAGAGAAAACAGAAAAAAAGGTCATATGGATATTACATCTCTCTGCTTAGCATTTCATATCTCTGCATCTATCTATGTAGGAGTATACCAAGCATGCAGGTTACAAATTCATAGGGTGTGGTGGGATAAGAGCCCCAAATAACCTCTAACTTATAATCAAGGTCTTTTTAAGGTATCCCGAATATCTGCTGTGCATTTCCATAAAACAATTTCAAACAGGAATGTAGTTCCCTTGCTGTGGGAGCTTGCTGTGTTTAACAACAATTCCATACTTTATCCTGTTATAAATCAGAGATGGAAAATACTAGCATGTACATCAATTCCAAGAACATATTAAACTTTCTCTTCAATTAGACAGCTGGGATACATATATCTCAGTGTGTATATGGCCTATTTCACATTTTATCTATATAACCCCCTCTAAATTAGCATGGCTATGTAGAGATATTGAGGTAGTGTGCTCTCAAATTTAATGTACTTTATTTAGTATGATTCTGAGTGATAGATTAACCAGCTTTCTCTTATTTTGATTGAACACCTTCGGTATTTATATTGTGTTATTATTATACAAATCACACCTATTATCCTTGTGAAGAGGTAGTCGAGATTTTGTAAATTTTGATTGATACATTCAGAGATGCTGAACTTCATTGATAAAAAATGGAATGCAGATATTTAGTCAGCTTTTTATGTCAAACTGAATATTAGTAGTGATGCTTCACAATCTGAACTATTTACTACATTTAAGGAGCATAAAAAGCTTGTATTAAAACAGTTACAAATAAAATAGTATGTACCTAGCTTGGAAGCATATGTGAAAGCTAAAATTGTACCCAGAGGCTTGAGGCTTAGGATGTTACCTAGTAAACAATTACAGGGAGAAACATTATTGAAAAGTAGCAAGCAGTGTTAACAAAATGTTCTTTGGAGTTAATTGATTTAATTATTGAGGACGATAAGAGACAGTTGTGGGAATTAAAAGTGGAAATAGTAAAAAAAAGTTCATCTACTCTTAAGAATTTCCAGTATTTGAGGGATTTTATAATGTTAATGATGGACTTAAGTTACAGATTGAAAAGATACAGAAATAATTAATGTTACACAAGAAGAGAAAGTATCTGTACGCAATATTTAAAAGTTACAGGAGAAAATGTAATCATTACAGGTTGGACACATCTGATTCATCAAATAGTAATTCTACAGAATATATGATAGGTAGGGGTGAGTGAAAAGTGGGGACAATTTCCCACATGACTTTTTGAGAGAACTGTGTAATTTTTTTACTTTTTTCAAGGAAGCTTTCTCCTTTTCGCCAATGCAAAATTGTCCTAATTTTTGCCTATTTTACCACATTGTTTGCCTCTATTTCCTATGGGTTCTACATTTCCCACTATAATATTACTTCTCCTGAGGACTGTAGTGGAGAAATAAGTACAGTGAGGGAAAAAAATATTTGATCCCCTGCTGATTTTGTACGTTTGCTCGCTGGCAAAGAAATTATCAGTCTATAATTTTAATGATAGGTTTATTTGAACAGTGAGAGACAGAATAACAACAAAAAAATCCTGAATAACGCATTTCAAAAAAGTTATACATTTATTAGCATTTTACTGAGTGAAAAAAGTATTTGACTCCTTTGCAAAACATGACTTAGTACTTGGTGGCAAAACCCTTGTTGGCAATCACAGTGGTCAGACATTTCTTGTAGTTGGCGACCTGGTTTGCATACATCTCAAGAGGGATTTTGTCCCATTTCATTTTGCAGATCCTCTCCATGTCATTAAGGTTTCAAGGCTGACGTTTGGCAACTAGAAACTTCAGCTCTCTCCACAGATTTTCTATGGGATTAAGGTCTGGAGACTGGCTAGGCCACTCCAGGACCTTAATGTGCTTCTTCTTGAGCCACTCCTTTGTTGCCTTGGCCATGTGTTTTGGGAGATTGTCATGCTGGAATACCCATCCATGACCCATTTTCAATGCCCTAGATGAGGGAAGGAGGTTCTCACCCAAGATTTGATGGTACATGAGCCCCGTCCATCGTCCCTTTGATGTGGTGAATTTGTCCTGTCTCCTTAGCAGAAAAACATCCCCGAAGCATAATGTTTACACCTCCATGTTTGACTGTGGGCATGGTGTTCTTGGGGTCATAGGCAACATTCCTTCTCCTCCAAACACGGTGAGTTGAGTTGATGCCAAAGTGCACGATTTTGGTCTCATCTGACCACAACACTTTCACCCAGTTCTCCTCTGAATCATTAAAATGTTCATTGGCAAACTTCAGATAGGCCTGTACATTTGCTTTCTTTAGCAGGGGGACCTTGCGGGTGCTGCAGGATTTTGGTCCTTCATGGCGTAGTGTGTTACCAGTTGTTTTTTGGTGACTATGGTCCCAGCTGCTTTGAGATCACTGACAAGATCATCACATGTAGTTTTGGGCTGATTCCTCACCGTTCTCATGATCATTGAAACTCCGCAAGGTGTGATCTTGCATGGAGCCCCAGACCAAGGTAGACTGACAGTTATTTTGTGTTTCTTCCATTTGCAAATAACCGCACCAACTGTTGTCACCTTCTCACCAAGCTGCTTGGCGATGGTCTTGTAGCCCATTCCAGCCTTGTGTAGGTCTACAGTCTTGTCCCTGACATCCTTGGACAGCTCTTTGGTCTTGGACATGGTGGAGAGTTTGGAATTTCATTGATTGATTGCTTCTGTGGACAGGTGTCTTTTATACAGGTAACAAGCTGAGAATAGAAGCACTCCCTTTAAGAGAGTGATCCTAATCTCAGCTTGTTACCTGTATAAAAGACACCTGGGAGCCAGAAATCTTGCTGATTTATTAGGGGGTCAAATGCTCATTTCACTCAATACAATGCAAATCAATTTGTAACTTTTTTGAAATGCGTTTTTCTGGATTTTTTTTGTTGTTATTCTGTCTCTCACCATTAAACCATTAAAATTATAGACTGATCATTTCTTTGTCAGTGGGCAGACGTACAAAATCAGCAGGGGATCAAATAATTTTTTCTCTCACTGTAACTGAAAGTCAAAGTTGTGAGTTCTACAGGAACATATGCCTTGAAAAATATATTAGCATGCAGAGTGCATTTGTCCTTTGCCCACAACACTAACTTCCTACTTAAGTGACACTGGCACATATTCATGATTATTGATGATGTCAAGTAATAAAAATAAAGTACAACTTACAATGTGGCGGATGTGTATTGTAGGGGGGGGCTGGCTGGTATGGTGTGATTAGTGTATGTATATCATTTTTACCATTGTCATGTTTGCATCAAATCGCTATCCTCCTTCTCAGATTATTTACACACATTACTTTTCGCTCATAGCAGTGGTTCCAAGTGGGGTAGATGGTGGAAACCCATCTTCACATCCCTCCTCCTCCTCATAATTTATGCTGCTGTTATTATATTTGTCCTGGTTTTGTCTGTCATGTGTGGTTTCTGCTACCTGATACTCAGATGGTTTAAGAATGTTAGTCTCCCAAAATTGCTGCTTGGTAGCTGTGTCCTGCGGTCACTGACAATGTAACCAGCTGCACTGAAAACCCTCTCAGACTCAAAGCTTGCTAAGGGTTTCCACTGTAGTACGTGTCAATGCTGGCCACACACACACTGCTTTGTTTGTCAGCATTCCATGGGGTCATTGTTTCTGCCTAGAACATAGGTATCCTGCAAGTATGCAGAAACCATCTCACACGCAGTGGGACCACTTCTAGGAGCTACACGGCGTTCCTGTGTGTCAGTTACCAACCAGCCTCCTCAAAAGGTTTCAGTAGCTCACATACATCCCACATTAGTTGCCACTGGCCAGGTGACAAAGAGGGTCCCTCTAAAACCTTTTGCGTGGTGTACTCACTAATGGCTTTATTCTGCTTGTACAAATGTCTAGCATGTACATTGTGGAATTCCGCCTGGTAGGGACCTCCATTTTCAACTGGTGATGGGGCAGGTTGTTACCCTCTTGTATCAAATATAGAGAGTTGCGTGCACTGTAGGAGCGACTAAAATGGGCACAGATTTTGTGCGCAATAGTAAGCATCTCTTTGAGGGTTTCGGATTCTGCCAGGAATCTGGTCACAACTAAATTTAGCACTTGGGCAAAGCAGGGCACATGCACCATACCACCTATTCTCAAAGCAACGATTATGTTGGAGCTGTTATCAGCAGACACAAAGCCAGCTTTTAAGGAATGGGGTAAAAGCCATTCCTCTATCACCTGCTCTAGCTTACTTAAAACTTCTACAGTTTTGTGGGACTGTCTTTCAAAACTCTGCATGCATAAGGTGGCGTAAAGATGGTATGGCCTATCCTGCTGCTGCCACCTCTTAATCACATTGCCAAAACCAGAAGCACTATTACTGGCTGTCACCTGATGCTGTAAGCTAGTGTTGTCCACTGTTGGTGCTGGGAGGAGGGAAATCCAGTGAGCAGTCACAGTCGTATAGTCTGTGCTCTGCCCACTTGTCGACATATCTGTTGTCAGGTGGATTTTCTTGCCATACGCACTTTTCAGCCCTTTGCCCACTAACCACCTGCTTGTACAATTCAGGCACAGCCATCCTGGAAAAATAACTGTGGCTTGGGATATTCCAGTGTGGAGCTACACATGACATCTGTTCTCTGAAACCTCGGTTTTCTACAAAAGAATATGGCAGCATCTCCATTGCCAACATCTTGGCAACCTTGGCATTCATCAGGCATACTCTGTGTTTGTTTTTGTTAAGTTTTTGACTCCTTCCCAGGAACTCAGTCAGTGTGGATTGGCAGGACGTGGTAGAAGAAGCCTGAAACTTTATTGCTTTAACAACATGACTAGAGGAGCTCATCTCCTACAACAAAGCCAGAGTCATCATACTCCTCTGCAGCAGGAGACATAGGTGTTATTTGGAGTGAACTAACTGTTGGCACTGGCAGTAGAACACTGTCTGACACATAAATAACTTCTCTTTTTCCTGCTCTAGAGCCCTGGGGACTTTTTAAAGTGCTTCTGCTGCTGATACTTGTGGCACATTTGGCCTGCTGATAATGTGTCTCCCAGTCAGACCTGTGGTTGTGCTTCAGGTGGGATCTCATAGAGGAGGAACCTATGTGTGAACCTGCTTTCCTCCTGAGCACATGTTTTTTGCACAGACAACAGATAGCAACATACTTAGCTTGTGGATCCTGAGTGAAGTATCTCCATACTGTGGACTTCATGGATTGCAGGGTTTCTGAGGTGCTGCTTCTACTACTGCTGGGGCTAGATGTTGATGCAATTCTATTGCCATTACTACTAGGTGTCAAAGGTGCAGCACTTACAGCAGCAGAGACACTTGTCATATCTAACATTGTGGATGTTAATATTTTGTTGCTGTTGTTGGGCACTCAAAACAGGTGTGTGTGGCTGAGTGGGACTTGGACTTTTAAGAGGTGATGATGCTGATGATGACTGGTAGGATGACTGTGTACCTTTTGAAACCTGAGCTTGTCCATAGTCAGACATTCCAATGGTTTTCTCAAACAGTTAATAGACAGACACAGCTCCTTTTCAGTGCTGGAAGATTCAGACTTTGACTTTCTGCTAACCTTATAGCCATGTCATCATCCTCACTCTCAACTTCATCTATATCTGAACAAGAGAAGGATGCTGGAGGGATATATTCTAGATCTGCTAATCATTAGTCATCATTAGGTCATCCTCAGCAGCATCAGCATCACCTACCAGTTCTTGCCCACTACCCTTATATTCCTCTAAGCTTTTAGAAGACTCAAAAAAGTTATTTTTACTGTAACAAAGTTCGCTATTACTTTGATGCTTGTTTGTCTCACTATCTGATGCAACAAGCGGTTCAGCTGCTATACCTTCCTCTATTTTGCTATTGCCATCAACAACACTTGAATTCGACTTATTGCCGTCTTTAGTGTTCTTCTTATATGGTTCTTTATTTGAACTGGCACTGGTGGTGCTGGAAGTTTTGCTGGGACCTTGACAAATTGCATCCTCCCTTGGAGTAGAGGGATCATGATCATTTATTGCACACACTGCAGCAACTACTGCTATAATCATTTTTTGAACTATTACTTTACTTTCACATCCCTGCAATGCTCCAACCTTCCCCCTCCCCCTGCCCCTTTTACGTTTGCTGGACATTACTCCACTACTCTGTGTGATTTTACTCTACAGTACACAACACAACTCATGGAGTATGATGTCTTGCCTAATATATTTAGTTCTTTATGTCTTTATTTATTTTATTATCATTATTATTATTCATTTTTTTTAAGTTGTCCATCCTGTCTTATCACTGTCACAGTCTGTCCATAAAAATATAACTGATAAACAAAGTCAACAACTTCTTTATCCAGACTTCCCTACCCAGCACACAGACAATAACAGCAAGATTACCAAGCAAATAGATCCCCGGCTGCCTGTGACTTGCCAGTCAGTCACTTGGAATTTTGGAGTATTTGGGGTCAACCTCCTTCTTCCCTTCTTCTCCCCAGAGTGACCCACTGACTCTCCTAATAAACAGAACAAATGTCCTACCTAAAAGATGCCCTAAACTAAACTTCAATTCCCCTATCTTCTCTACACAAACAACATGCTGTTCTCTCCTCTCACAAACACAGAATGGCATGATGTGAGAGACTGACACCCTTTTATATGGCTGTAGGAAACTAGAGAAAACTTTTGTGTGTTGGAGAAAATTTTTTCTTCCCATTGATTAAAATGCACAATGAGCTAGGCAAAAAAACAGAAAAACTGCACTTTTTGAGGGAAATTTTTCACCAAGCGGAAAGCGCCATTTTTCGCCAATTTCAGTTTGAGGTGAACATTTTCGCCCATCCTTAATGAAAGGTTATACATTCGAGCAAATTATTTTTACATTTCATTTCCACTGGAGGTAAAACTATTATCACCAGTGTCTGTGTAAATTATACTTTAGCCTCCATTAGAGGCATCTCTTTGTAGCTGTCCAAGTGGTACAAGATTTATTTCCCTTTTGATGTGGAAACAACTCCAGTAAATTTTATGTGTAGAGAGTTTGTAATTGCAGACAAACATGGCTAAGTATATGGAATGTTTGGGTTATCTCTCCGAGCACCAGAGGGGTGCGTATAGCATTACTTTGCAATGTGTGGCACACCCATCTGGCACCAAAAGGGGCAAAGATATGTTTATTTTGTGGAGTAGTGTGGTGTAAATTCCTTTCCTTGGTTCAGGCCACAGTTCAGAGTGTTAAACCTGGTCTTCTGTTTATTCTCCCACATCTTTCTGTCTCTCTGTGTCTGAAAATGTCCCATCAGCACAGTCACTCTGACACCTTTATTGTTTTGCAGTTTTGCAATTTAATCCTGTATTGGGGCATTACACACACAGGATGAGGTAGACAACATTAGATGATCTGCATGAGAATTTGCTCTTTATATTCCTATCTGACCTTGTTCCATGCCAAGGGAAACCATTCTATCCACTATGGATGTGGAATCCCTCTGCCCCAATATTCCACACGAAGAAGGTATTGCAGCCTGCCAAGCATTGCTATAGCTAGAGGGCTTACCAACAGATCCTGTAACTCAGCCAATACACTTTATACTAATGCATAATTATTTCGCTTTTGAGAAAGAACTATGCATACATGGGATTGTGAATGTGCCACAATACGCAACCTATTCACGGCAAAATTGGAGGAGGAATTCTTGTCCACACACCAATTAAAGATTCTGGTATATCTCTGCTACACAGAGAAGAAGTTTTGCCATTACATGATAATTACAATGCTTACTATCTCACCATTTGTCATTTTATGAAAATTATAATGCCTTCTATTCCACCATTAACATCAAATTCAGCCATTCATCCACACAAATTAACTATCTGGATACTAAAATCAGTATTAGAAACAACTCCATCCAAACATCTCTATACCACAAACCAACAGACTGAATCTTCTCAGGATCTATTGTTTTCATCCAAGACACACAAAAACTCTATTGTTTACAGCCAGGCCCTAAGATATAACCACCATGCTCTGAGACTTCTGACTGTGATAAACATCTTAAAAATCTCAGGAGAGATTTTATCCAAGGTCACTGACATCCAAATTCAGAGAGCCACCAGGGTACCCATAAGAAATCTCCTGGAATACAAACAACCACAGGAAGAGAACAGAGTGCCATTAGTAGTCACCTACAACCTATTGCTAGAAGTACTGGACAAAATCTCAAGAGAGCTCCAAAAATACAACATACCAATGACAGATTAAAAAGAATATTTCCAATACCTCCCCTCCCCTCCTGTAAACAGCACCCAACCTGAAACTGTAGGTAAAGAGCTCCCTTTAGAATGCAACAGAAAATATTGCTAGTTAAGTATGGGCAAAACTTTTCATCTCAATAGCAAAAACAGGAGAAATGACACTTTCTGCTGAGCAGAAAATTTTCGGAGACAATTGCAGATTTCCTGCTTTTTCATGCGAAGCTCATTGCAATGAAATCAGCGGTAAGACTTACTTTCCCCCACCAGGTGGCAAAATTCCCTTCTTTTCCCTTAGGTATAGTATAAAAGGGGGTGTCAAGTTGCCATAGCATGCCATTTCTGTATTTGTGAGAGACAGAGAAAGCAGTACAATTTTGCAGCTTGTTAGGATAGGCAAATAAAATAAAACTGGAGTGTGGTTTAGGGTGTCTTGTAGGCAGGAAATTTGTTCTCAGTATTTGGAGAATCTGGAGGCACTCTGGGATGGGAAAGGAAGAAAGGAAATTCAGCCAAAATACCCCACAATGTTGGTTGACTGAGACAGGCAGCTGTGATTCCGTTTCCTTCCTAATCTGGCTGTTATCTCTGTGTTAGGGAAGTCTGAATGTGTGTGAAGGGAGTAAAGGAGATATATCCCAAATGTTGTGTTACTGAGAAAACACAGGCAGCTGTGATAACATTTTCTTCCTGATCTGGCTGTTATCTCTGTGTTAGGGGAGTCTGGAAGTGTGTGAAGGGAGCAAAGGAGATTTACCCTACATGTTGTGTTACTGAGAAAACATAGGCAGCTGATCTGGCTGTTATCTCGGTGTCAAGGGAATCTGGCGGTGTGAGAAGGAAGCAAAGGAGATTTACTCCAAATAAACCCAAAATCTTGTATGGCTAAATGGAAAGACACAGGCAGTCATGATCCAGGATCCTTCCTGATCTGACTGTTAGCTCTGTGTCACAGGAGTTTGGAGGTGGGTGAAGGGAGAAAAGGAGATTTACCCCAAAATTTTCTATGATTGAATGGGACACAGGAAGCCATTATCCAAGTTACTTCCTGATATAGCTGTTACCTCTGTGTTAGGGGAGTCTGGGGAAAGAAGTAGTTGAACAGAGAGTGTGTTTTTTTGTTGACAGTTATAGGGATAGGAACAGATAATAAAAGAAAAAAAAATTTGAGATAGGGGACTGACATGAGCTGTGACTGGGGCAGACTGATACTAGAAGAGAAAGAGTATTCTTTAAAGGACAGGACATCATATACAATCAGTTCAATTGTGAATATCACTGTAAAAATACACAGTATAATGTCCAGAATGTGCATGAGGGGCAGGAGGACAGTAAAAGGAGTAGGAGCAGTGCAGGGATGTGTAAGTAAAGTGGTAAATAAGTAAACTCCACAAACCCAATTGACTGGAGCCATGATTGCTGCAGTGTGTGCAATAAATTATGGTGATCTCTCTTTTCCTGAGAAGGCAGTTTGTCAAAAGTCTCACAAAAAGTTCCACTATCACCAGAATCAGTACTATTAATAAACCATCTAAAACACTGAATTTGACGAGTCACATTCTAGTGTTCATGGCAAAGTATAAGAAGTTGTAACAGTTCAACCAACTGCTGCAACTGGCAGTAAGACAAACAAGCAAGCACCTGTCCTTAAAGTAGTAGAGAATGTTGTGAAAATTCCTCTAAGGAGAAAAATTAAAAAGATTTGTTTGAGACATCTAAAAGCATAGAGGAATATACATGTAGTGGGGAAGAAGTGGTGGCAATGCTGATGATGACCTAATTACTGATGATAATGATGCAGATCTAGAATATATCCCTCCAGCATCCTCCTCTTCTTTATGTACAGGGATGAGAGTGAGAGAGTTGATGCCATAGCCAGAAAATTAGCTGAAAAGGTTCAATCTTCCACCACTGAAAAGAAGAACTGTTTGGGAAATCAATTGGAAAGTTGGACTCTGGCCAAGTAAAGATGGCAAAAAATGTACAATCATCCTATCAGGCAGCATCAGCATTTTCACCGCTTCCAAGTCCCATTTAGCCCACACAGACTAGTATTGAGTAACCAGCAACAACACAGGTTATCTACATCCACAAAACCCCCTAAAAAGAGCACACAATCTAAGTGCAGATTATTCTTTTTCTTTCTTTTGCTTTTCAGCACCTTCTCCATGTGTGGAACTACTGACGCTTACCTCATTCGCTGTGCAGATCACCAGATATATAAGGTGTGGGTATTCCACTCACCTTCTACTGAGGCAGTCCAGCCTCAGGGTGTGATCACATTCACTGGGTAACCCTCAGTGACAGTATCTGTCTCTATCTAGGACCCACCATAAACATGGCCTATGAGGCATAAGCAACACCGCTTTGTGGAAGACGATTTGGGGACTCCTAATTACCTATAAGGTTATACTTGTTAGAAAACTGCTGTAATAGCGCTTAGAGATTATTTGTGTGTAACAACATCCACAAACCTAGCTATGATTAGTGTTGAGCGAGCGTGCTCGGCCGATGCTCGGATCGGCTCGAGCATCGCTCTGCTCTGCACATGGCGGTACTCGTACGAGTACCGCCATGTGCTCGCCCGACATGCTCGGGTGAAGAGGATCTGTGCCGGAAGAGGCACAGATCCGAAGACGCTCCGCTGGACCACCAGGGAATGGAGGTACGGGGGCATTGCGGAGATGAAGGGGGCATTGCGGAGATGAAGGGGGACATTATGGAAGAGGGGCATAGACTCTATGCCCCTCTTCCACAATGTCCCCCTTCATCTCCGCTATGCCCGTCTTCCACAATGTGCCCCTTCATCTCCGCTATGCCCCTCTTCCACAATGTCCCCCTTCATCTCCTATGCCATAGAGGAGATGAAGGGGGACATTGTGGAAGAGGGGCATAGCGGAGATGAAGGGGGACATTGTGGAAGAGGGGCATAGAGTCTATGCCCCTCTTCCACAATGTCCCCCTTCATCTCCGCTATGCCCCTCTTCCACAATGTCCCCCTTCATCTCCGCTATGGCATAGGAGATGAAGGGGGACATTGTGGAAGAGGGGCATAGCGGAGATGAAGGGGGACATTGACCAGGCACCCTCCGCTCATCAGAGCAGGGGGTGCCTGGTTTAATGCTCGAGTGCTCCCATTCATTTGAATGGGGCTCGGGTGCTCGGCCGAGCACTCGAGCATCAGGGGGTGCTCGGTCAGAGCACCCGAGCACCCGAGCATCGGGGTGCTCGCTCATCTTTAGCTATGATGAATGCCTTTGCTGCGGTTGGAAATGCAGCACATTTGAATCCTAGTACAATTGCAGCAATATCCAGTAGCAGTAGCAGCCCCTTAGGTACCCCTCAGTCTATGAAGTCCACAGCATGGAGATACTTCACTCACAATCCAACAGCTAACCCTTTGAATGCTAGAGGCATATGCAATGCATTGCACTCAACAAACATATTGCTATATGCTATCTATGTAAAAAGCATGTGAACAGGGGGAAAGAAGACTCACTTCTAGGCACCTCCTCACTGAGATGCCACCTGAAGCACAACAACAGGTCTGACTGGTAGACACACCATCATCATGTCAGAGGTGTCACAACATCAATATCAAATATAGCAATTCATGGGTCTTAGGGGTGGCAATCTAACATTTGTAGGGGTGGTGGTAATGGCACATCTGTATGGGATTTGTTTCCAGAGTATGGGTTGGTAACTGATACACAGGAGCACCTTGTAGCTTCTACTGCTACTGCCACTGAGTTGTCTAAGCAGCAGGAGGATTAGACTGCTGCATGGGACTGGGATCATTAGGATCACTGATATAAGACAGGTGGAGGTACAAAAGATGCCTCTACTTGCCACTGTCCCTAGTGTTGCTGAGGCAGCAGCCACATTACAGCCAGCCCCCACACCACTTCAGGTGCATCTAGAGACAAGAATACTAATTTTCCCTTTAGAGCAGCCTGGAAGGAACTATGCCTTTCATCAGCAACTGCGATGTGCACAGTGTGCACAAGGAAACATTGTGAAATGAGGAAGAGCTGGGTGGGAAGTATAACAACAACTAACATAATTGCATGCATATTAAGCAACAGACACAACTGCAACCAAACACCTTGATGCTTAGGTCAGCAATGTAAAACCATCCTCCAATGACCCAAGTACTGCTATCACTATGGCCTTTGTCTATTTATGAATAACTGATGTAAAGATAGAAGAAGACTTATTAAAAATAATAATCCTCCCTTCCACCAGCTTAGAATATTCAGAGTGATGGAATGTCTGCAGATACTCCTTGATGCCCTGCATTCAGTTGCTCTCCACCACATTGCCATATGTGGTTAGCACATCACACAATATACAATGGGTTGACCCAAACTGTTAGATCCTCATATTTACAGATTCGCCATCAGTGTGTGGTGGAAGTAACGGAGGCAGCTGATCCACCATTACCCTCACAGTTGTAATCACCCACCTCCAGTCTCTTGCTGCTCTTAAGGTCTGGTTGGGAATGGCAAGTATAACAGATGGTACCCTGATATCAACTTGCCATCTCCTCCTCAGAAGAATGTACACTGACAGAAGTAGTAGCAGGCACAGGCAGCCGACATATGCTACTACTCATACAGTTATCCAGTTCTGCCCTCTTCAATATAATTCCCTAGAGCTACAATGCATTTCACCTCAAGTGGAATTCAAATTTAAAAATAATTTGCATGAATTTATAACCTGTTGTGTAATTTGCGTTGAGTCTTCACATGGCTGAAGAAGAGACCTAAGTTGTCTAAAGGTATCACTTTTACTCTACCAGCTTTTTCTATGGCTAACACGGTACCAGCTATTACCTGTATATTAGAGAAACTATTGCAGGAGAGTGAAGGATATAATGTGGAAATGAGAACTACCAATAAATTTACCAGTTTGTGTCCAATATCAAATAAATATTTGGATATACACATAAAATGATCTGTTGATGCTGTGTTACATGATTTAAATAAAATCAGTCTCAATGGAGGGAAGGACACTGAACAAATAAGTATGAATGGCATTAAAAGAATTTCAGGAACATCCTGAAGTTAT
Source organism: Rhinophrynus dorsalis (assembly GCA_037306005.1). NCBI lineage: Eukaryota > Metazoa > Chordata > Amphibia > Anura > Rhinophrynidae > Rhinophrynus > Rhinophrynus dorsalis. The sequence continues at coordinate 120,338,132 of CM074722.1, forward strand.
AATTAAGTCCTTGGATAAGTGTAGAAATGTAGTTTTATCACCAGGTGTTCATGATTAGGCACTCCTGAGGTGTGAAACACACTGACCTTGTACCTGCACCTTTGACACCAAGCCACCCTGTAAGTCTCCCCAGATATATCTGACAAACAAGATGCAGCGGGTATAAATCATTTTATCATGTTGAAATAAAGCTTTATTGATTTTATCATGAAGGGATTGTTTGGTCTGCTTATCACCAGTGCTATTATACATTTTTTGTGTGCCTGGTGGTGGAGGGGCCACATTGGTTTGGTGAGCATGTGGCCCTGTGTCTGCACTTCATAGAGGATATCTTGTTGATATAGGATTGTACTTTAAAGGAATTGCAAGAATTTGTGGAGGAGTTAAACATTAATGATTTAAATATATTCATTTAACAATGTATTATGATTAAAAATGAGAACTTATCACAAACCAACATCTTGCAACACCTTGTTACCTGCAGAAAGCCATCATTTGGCTTTGCAGATTAAAGGCATTCCATATAGGTAAAATATTACATTGCACAGAAATTGCAGTAATTTAAATGTCTTTCAAGCTCAGTCTAAGGCTTTTACTGAAAGATTCATGGAAATGGGGTATTCACATAAACTTTTAAAGAGGAGTTATCAAAAAGGCACTTTATCAGAATAGAGATTATATTATTTTTCATAAAAATAGGGATAAGTGATTGGATAATTGTGTTATGTTTATCACTTATTGGACAACCTTGCAAGGACCCTTGTGTAAGCACGAGCACCTTTTGACTCAAAATGACAAGTTAAGAAATATAGTAGGAGAAAGTCCATCAATTGTTGGTAGAAGGGCTCCCAATTTAACTGTCAGGGAGGGAGTTCAGACTGGAGATTGCTATGGCAATGCAGGGAGGTGGAGTAGAAAGATTAAGTGCTTGTGTTCATAGAAATTTTAGAGGGGAAATATAGATAAAAGTTTATTACAGATGGAGAACTATTGGATATGTACGCTATGAACTATGTATCACAGAGCTCTCAAAGAAGTGATATATTTAATATGTTATTGTATTTGATGTGCATGATAGTATTGGCCATTTCTGAATGTCCGATTGTATATGGAGAGAGTATGGAATGCATTTTAATTACAGCAAGCTCCCCTAGCAAGGGAACATCATTTCCCTTTGAATTGGTTTTAAGGAAATGCTCCGCTGATGTTTGGGATACTTTGAAAAAGCTTGAGATTATAGGGTGAAATTATTTGGTGGCTATTTGGGGCATTTTATCCTGCCATTCCCAATGACTCTATAAACTGCATGCATGGTATAGCCCCACATGTATGGATGGAGTGATTTGAATTTGGAGGCCTACAGGTAATTTACTTTTTGTGGAGAGGAATTTGGTTGGTGTTTATACAGTCAAGTTTAGCTGGGAACTGCTACTGTGGGAAAATACAAAATTCCAGACTTAAAGGTTAACAATATTTTATATTTTGTCAATATTTAAGTACTTTATGGCACTTTGTTTAGGACAAACAAACAGAGTTCATGGACAAAGTGGACATTTTATTAAGCAAAAAATAGCCAGGTACAGACCACAAAAGTAGTTTTTTTTTGCTCATATTGTTTCTCAGACTGTATACATACAATCTACTTGCAATGTAGAGGTTGAGTGAAATATCCCATTATCACCTAATGTTATCTCAGATAATGAAAATAACAATAAAATGCATTCCAGACTAAAAACTTGCAGATCCAAATGACAATATTCCAATAGCAGACTGAACAGTATTTTTAGTAAAGGTGAAACCATATCCCAGAGTGACTTGGAAAGAGCTGTTAGGAGTGAATTCAAGGGGAGATTTCCTAGGATGATATGACAGTATGGAAGACAACTCACCAAAAGACGGTGAAATCAATAAGAGAAAGAGAGTAGACATGGAATCTACCAGGTATTTCTGCTAACAGCAAGACTCAGTAAAGTGAACTAAAGCTTCAGACACATACAATCACTTTGCTGAAGTTTGCCTGAACCACAGTAAAGGCCAAGATTAAGCAGAAGGCAAGAGATGAGCAATTGTACTACATCACAGGTTGGAAATAAAAAAAAAAATCATAATACTTTAACTTGGGCTTTTAACCCTTTGCATTCTAGTGATATCACCAAAGTATTGCAAATTTAACTTATTTGGGGGAATTTTTATTTCTCTGTTGTGATGCAGTTGTTATGGTCCAGAATGTGTGAAATGGTACAGGGAAAAGAGATATATCTGATTGGTATAGATGAGGCAGTGATAGATGTTATGTAATAATATGTTTATGCTTATAGGTAATTAAGGTAATATAAACCAATGTATTTTGTATAAGGTAAGTCATAATATATTACATAGAATATTTAGTAAGCTTGTTTATACTGAAGTAGGGGTGTCCAAGTTCGATGCTATCCCTGTACTAAAGCATGATTAATCCAAGCTTGCCTACTGAATTGTTTAGCTGTCTACAGACATGCTGTATGTGTGATTCTGATTGTTCAGCATAGCTAGGATAGTAAGATTTGAATATGTAATATTGGGAGGATATAACAGTAGTAGTAGTTATATACCTAGACTGGGACAATATATAGTCAGTGTGTTGGTGGGGGAGAGAGATAGAGAGAGTATGTGTGTGTCCTCTTTTGGTGTTGTCCTGAGAGATTTCATTAATTCTTTGTCTTTTTCCTTCAAGGCTATGCCTCATGTCATGTTTTTTTCAGACCTACACTCTTGAGTACTGCAGATTCTCAATCACTAAATAATCATTCATTGGGTTTTTGTGTTGATGGTGCAGCAGTAAGCCTGGTTGGTTAGACGTGGTGTTGGTTGTTCATTTTACAGCTTGGCATTGTGCTTGCTGAGCAAACCAAGAGCTTATCAGATGGTACATGAAGATGACTCTTGGGACGGGTCTTAAGAGTCTCGGGGTATGGCTGTTGAGCTACCACTTGCCACATCCACATAGTTTAGAGTTGGATGGTGGCATGGCCCACAGCCAAGTAGTGATTAGAATGTGTTTGTACAGTTAATTTAAAGTGTTAGCCAGGCATTGGTTGTGTATAAGCAAGCACTAAATTGGTTATTTATGTGGTTATTTATTGAAGCTGTAATTGTTATATAAATAAATGTTAAAGCTGTTATATTTATAATAAAATTGCTGTGGCCTTCTCAACTCATCTCAGGTGTCTGCGAGGACTTGATGATGGCACATCATGTGCTTTTACTGATGGATATTATTCCATTTGTTTATTCTGCAATTGAAAAACCTGAATATAATTCCAAGGAAATATGAATTCATGTAACGAACCTTTATATATTTAGTAGTCAGTTCCATCTAGGTATATGTTTATTCAGTTAAAACAGCTCTTTCATAAGAAGCAGATCAGTTTTTCTTTCCGCAACTTTATTCTACTGCCAGATCAGATATACCAATTTGTCTTTTTCTTTGAAACTCCCCAAACCCTACTAGACATTCCTTTTATGCTACAGTAAATGTCCCAGTTATTATATCAGTCTCTTACATATTGTTTTGCTATAGTGCTTTTTCCAGGAATACATTCCATTAGGGGAAGTGATACCATCTGTAACTAGGCTAAAATCCACCCTGAAGTAGGAAAGATGGGTTTCATTCCCATCTTTGTGAATTAGTAAAACCATGTTATCTTTCAGCACCTTGGGGCTTTCTGGCTGCATTATCTGTTCAGATCTTGCTTATGTGTTCAGATATCAATACAGGCATGGTGGTCCCTCAACTAGGACCTTTCATCGTAATTGTTATTGCAAATGTTATTTTATGTGATAACTATAAAATATCACCCACTGTGATTAATTTCTCACTTAAGGTGATATAACAGAACAAAAAACTGTTGTGAAGATAACTACACACTGTTTAATCTTTTGATTGCCATAGAGGTATCCAACACATTGCAAATCAATATGTTGGACAACTCTTTGGCATTCAAAGAACATTTACTGTACCATATTTATTAGTATAATTTCCCTTTAGTGTTACTGTGTAGGTGTTATTAAAACAGAGGAGGGCTGGCAACTTGTAGCCTGGGGAGAAAATACAATCAAGTGGCCCATTATTGTTCGAGCCCACTGTTCCAGCCCACCCCACTTTTCTTAGTTCTAAAATTGGAATTCATGTTGCAAAGTAAGGTAAGTGATACCATAGAGCTTACAGTTGAAATGGGGCTACATTATTGATACTACAGCACTTATAATGTAAATAAAGAACATTAGTGATACTATAGAGCTTACAAGGGAAATGGGTTATGTTACAATGTAGTTTCATTTGGATTGTAGCTCTGTAGTATCACTTGTGTAGTTCCATTTACAGCAGCAAGTGGGAGGCTGTGGCAGTGGCCCACCAGCCCACACATGTGACCAGCCCAGGGGGCAAATGCCCCCCTGCCCCCCAGGCCAGCCCTCCCCTGTATTAAAATATGGCCTTATTATATACATCTTGTACAGACACTACAATAATAAAAAATAATCAGATGTAAATGACATTAATCACATTTTATTCTTTCCATCTGCATGTTCAGTGAAATATGTGTAGCCTTGGAAAATAATACATTTTATGCAGAGCTAATGTAATTAAAAGCGATAATAATTTGCACAAAGAAAAATTAAAATGGCTGCCAGCAATGTTAGGCAAATGAATAGAGGAAAAGGCATATTTTGAAGTAAATCGGTATGAAAAAAAAATCCCCTGAAATTTAACCCTTTGAGTACTAGAGGGGTACACAACGAATCGCAAAGCAATGCATTGCGTACCTCTCTGACACTCAAAAGGTTAACAGGTTAAAATGACTAAAAAAACTGTAAAAACAAAATGAATAATACAATTATAAACTATAATTATTTGCTCTATATTATCTCTTTTCTGTAATGCAGTGTTGCACGAGCTGGATTAGATACATTTGTAAAACTGCAACTGGTCCTTTGTCTGGAGAGAAGACCAACAGCAGCGGTTACAGGGGTAAAACACACAAAGAGCGAAGCAGGAAGAAGTTCTCTGTATATAATTAATATGTTATATAGGACTACAATAAATACCCATAATAGCAAAATATATGGTCTTCTGGTATATTTTGATTAAGGCATCTCCCATTGAATGTGAGAGTAAGTAATTGATACTAGTGCTCATGTGTATTGTTATTCATATTCTTGGGTAATTTTCTAATAAGAAAGCTACCAGGTCACTTCATTCTTGACTGTACATGTGTGTCCTTCCCATTTTGTTGGCCATAATTAATTGCATAACAAACTGGTGTGTTTTTGAGTGTAAGCACTTACATGACTCAATCAGGGCAATGCACAATTCACTACCATAATGGGGTATTGCCTTGCTGGTGACGTGTAACAATGTATCATCTTGCTGGTGTCAGTTAATTGTGTATTGTATTTCTGGTGACATAATAGTGTATTGCTCTGCTAGTCTCATGTATTTCCAAATAAAAAGGTACTGCATCACTGACCTTGCATGACGTAGCCAAAAATCAGCCCTAATTGCTCTAAGCAGCTGTTCTCCACAAACATTGATTAAAACATCTTCCTGTCTTCATAAATATGTCTATGCTACACAGAAGTATTGGGTGAAAGATAGAAAGATGAGCACAAACGTTCTTCTGTTAATAAATACCAGCCTGTTGAGATCTGCACTTGTTCAAAATCACGTGGAGTGGAAAAAGGGCAAAATGCAGATCTCACCACATGCTTGCTTTCTTTTCAGAATTTTTATTGCACAAAGTAGTCAACAAATTTTGTATTAGTAACTACATCTTCATCAAGACAAAAGAGGACAGGTCTGTCCTTATGAAGGCATAGTTTCTAAGGCTGAAACCTTGTTTTTTTTAAGTAATAAATATTGTGAAATGAAGGCTGTTACATGGCGTGATCTGTACTTGACTAGAGTTCTTTGGGCCACTAGATCCATGAAAACACAACATAAAACTAAAATTTGTTAATGTTAGTGGCAGTAATAAGAAAAAAAAGAAATTTATCAAATGTATGTAGGTATAGAGAGTGTAAACACATACCTGTATTGTGGCTTCATGGATGGGGGTGGGGTTTTGTGACATCATAGCCTGTAGCCAATGGGAAAGAAGGGGGCAGGGCTAGAAAGTAGATAAAAATATAGAACACAGCTGCTCTGGCTGACTTTTTCCTGATCCTGTATTTGTTCCTGGTGGATCCAGCCCCTCTTGTATCTACCTCCCTCTCCACCCCTTTTTCCTTCCCATTCCCCTCTGTTTGTGGACTTGTAGCTGGACTCATCCAAGTTTTGATGAACATTTGTAATCTCAGGTAACACTGGTTTTACTGTGGGTAATGGTTAATGCAATAAGGGGGTGTCTGTCTTGTGCACCGATCTGTTAAATTCATGCACAATTGCTGTAGTCCTCCCTTTTTCTTACTTCTGTAATACCCCCTCTCTACTATAAAATTCAATAAAAATTTTGAAACGTTAAAAAAAAATGCATTGCTGAATTGCTTTGTGGGATCATGGGTGGGCATCAATTTTGTTGGTTTATCATTGCTTGATGAATAACATATGTTAATGTTGTGAGCACCTCTGCCCACACGTGGTTGAGCTGGTTCTTTGCTTTACCCACATTCTTAAAACTTACAGCTCAATATACTAAATAATGTCCATATGATTCAATTTCCTCCTTGACTTGAGCAGTGGGCAGCAATCCCTATAATCTGTAAGGTCTGGCACTCCACAGATAGAGTGTGCAACCTCATAGGAATGCATATTTTGTGGAACTCCATAATTAGCACCGTCCCAATGCCTTTACACTGGAAACTGCTCCTGGTCTAGGCAACTGGTTAATTTTCCAAGCTGTAGATTTGTCTAATGTCCAGTTTATATAACAATGTATATATGTTCCTGTACAGAGCCGTTAAAAACTAATTTGTGGTTACATATGTGGGGAAATGCAACACTACTTTCTGTTCCTAAATAATCTCTATGCTACACTGTATTTTGTAAATGCACTAGGACATTTCTAGGTGTTTCTCTTTTCTGTTTCGGACCTATATAATGTTTTTTTTCTTGTCTCCTTCTGTACATTAAACCCTTGGAGACTAGAGACATCTCCAATGCAAAATACACTGAAGATGTCTTTACTATCCAAGGGGTTAAAAGGTTAATCCTACAACCCTAGAACACACTAAAATTAATCAGACACACTTACTTTTAATTGCAGCTTTTCCCAGCAATACTGAATGGTGAGTGTACTGGAATATAAAGGGTGAAACGTCTCATCACACATATTACCTCAGGAGGATACTTCTGGCATAGTGATGTCCCAGATTCACTAAATTAAGCCCTAAAATGCCTGATAGGTTGTGTACCATGGGATCTAGCCCCTCTTTGTAACCTACATGAGGAGTACTTACCTTATCCCTTGGACCCCAGGAGTGGGAAACATGCATAAAAAGAAGAACCAGTGATGAAAGGTCAAAGTTAGGATCACCTTTACATATGTTACAGGCTAAGTTTTTTTATTTGTGCCAGTCAACAGTGGATATGGAATGGGGACAGTTTAAGTGAGGAGTGGGGGTAAGACCATTGGAGGGGCTACTAGTGCCAAAGGTGCCTTTAGTAGGGTTGTGTAAGATATGGTTCCAAGCCTGGAAATCAACAAGGTGTCAGGGCCCTCAGAGCTGCACTGATGAATGGCCTCTAAACACAAGTACAAAGTACAGTGTTTGACAAAAATTGCAGCTATGTACTAGGAAGCAAAGTATGTAGAATTAAGTATGTAGAATTAAATACTCTACCCCCCAATGTTAGTGGCAGGAAAGACAAGCAGCTATAAAAGCTTGGAAAGCTCCATTATCTTTAAGATAGACAGAAACTGGCAGATTAGTGTTTAGGATTTTACAGTGTACTTAGTGTTAGATATAAGGATTGTTGGCTGTGAGGAGCATCAATAGAAAGCCAACTCCTGTCACATCTTATGCTAAGGTGTCCTGTACTCTAATGGAATGTAGGGCATTCCTGGGTTGGACCAAAGTGCCAAAGTGCTCTAGCAGGAAGACCTCATCAGGGATTTTGCCTACACAGGGCTCAATTCTAGAAGTGAGGAGGAAGAGACTTTGGCTGAACACCATCTTCCATGACATCATGTGCCAACACCAACCACAGAGAAGATAGAGCCCTAAGCAGAAGTGGCAGAAAACTCCTTTGGATTTACCACACTAACAGGTAGTACTACCTCCACCTCTGCAAGGTTTCCACCACTGCACCATTTGGGAGGACACACAGGGTACCTTGGTGAAAAAGTGTATTATTTGGGATTCTGTAATTGGTGAGTTGTTTCATTTTGTAAGATTGTATTGTTATCCATATATTGCCCAGTTTCACTGGCTGTATAAGGTAACTGTTTTACTATTTTATAGTCGAGATGTTCAAAAAGTCGTCATAATGAAAAACTTGTAGGATCATGAGTTGATAGTAAAAGAAGGACAATATTTTCAGAAGTAAATCCATCATGTTTGAAAATGTATCTAAAGAATTAAAAATGACGGTAAGAAGATCTCATTGAACATTGCCGTTAAAAATTCTGATCTTAAAAATGGTCTTTGATTTTGTCTTTGAAACGAAAATTTTCTTCTCAGTACTTTAATTTCTCTTCTCCAAGTTTAGACCATTTTTATTATGTTGGGAGCAAAATGACATTAATCAGACAAAAAAAATGACGTTCAAACAAATATTTTTTCATAAAATACCTTACATTATGATGGAAGATTAAACCACACCCACTTGAAGGCTTTTTCCCTTTGATGGAGATGGCGGAATTGGATACAAAAAATGACGGATACATGTCTGAGAATTGATGGACCATGGTGTAAGAACTTTTTTATTCTGATTACAGACAATTTCAGTTACCACCACTTTCTGACAGGGCCGGCTCCACCTATAGGCGAGGTAGGCGCCGGCCTAGGGCGCACAAGTACTGGGGGCGCGGGCATGCAGCGGAGAAAAGCTGCGCCCGCATCCACCACACCGGAACACAACACAGTCAGGTCTGTGTTGCTACTGCGCTCCCTTATTGCGGTCGCTCTTTTGTAATGCAGAGCATGCTGGGAATCATGATCTCCCGGCGCGCTCTGCATTGCTGAAGAGAAGACGGCGAGGGAGCTACAGGTATGTGATGGGGGGCAAGTTGGAGCTGAGGGGGCAAAGTGGAGCTGGTGGGGAAAGTTGGAGCTGATGGGGGGCAAAGTGGAGCTGGGGGGCAAGTTGGAGCTGATGGGGCAAAGTGGAGCTGCTGGGCGCAAGTTGGAGCAGATGGGGGGCAAAATGGAGCTGATAGGGGCATGTTGGAGCTGAGGGGGCATAGTGGAGCGGATGGGGCAAGTTGGAGTGGATGGGGGGCAAGTTGGAGCAGATGGGGGGCAAGTTGGAGCTGGTGGGGGACAAAATGGAGCTGGTGGGGGATAAAATGGAGCTGGTGGGACAAAGTGGAGCTGGTGGGGGGCAAAGTGGAGCTGGTGGGGCAAGAAAAGAGGTGGGGTATAAGTAGGCGGGGTATAAAGGGGTGGGACACAAGGGACGGAGCCAAGGGGCGGCAAAAGTAGGTTTTGCCTAGGGTGGCAAAAATCCTTGCACCGGCCCTGCTTTCTGAACATCTCGCCCTATATCTTTATATATGTGTTGTCTATTTATATTCATTAGTTGCTGGTTGTATTTACCTTTTCCATCTGCAGGTCTCAATCAGGCACTGCCACAAGCACTATTACCCCAAACTCTTCTACATAGAAGCTCTGCACCACAATGCCTCTTACACTGGGAAAAGCTACAATGGAAGAGCTGTTACATATAAAATAGTTGGTTAGATGGAATACAGCCTATTAGTGTCTATATATATAGAAAATGTATAGACAATCTCAGGGAGAGGCTGTGTCAGCCTGTGATTGGCTAATCTCTATGTTTTGCCAAAGTGAACAATATGGAAGGAAAGACTGGGTCTTCTGATCCTCTGAGTATATTATAGAACATCACAGCACAAGTGTAAGAATTATGGTGGTTACTTGTACACCCTTTATGAAACATAGTGTGAATTAGTAATGGTGCAATTGATCTTTACCTCAATGCAGCAGAATAAAGGACATCAGAATAAGTTTTTCTTGACAAGGAGGCTGACAAGTTCCAATCTGACACAGAATGACAGTCCCTTCAGCACATCTGCTTACATGGCATTTCAGAGAACTTTAGAAGGTATCCCTGGGACATAAAAACCCTTACTCGTAGGATTTGAGGTGTTAATATGACATGTATTTTATGTATTGTTAAAAGTGTAATTTTATTTACTTGTGGGAGAAATGTATATTATATTGTTAATTTGCCTTTTACAAGTTCATAAAGGTTTTTAATGATCTTCTTAAGGTTGCCAAACTTTGGACAATGGCTGTCAAATAAAAAAAAAAATGTATTTATAATGTGAAGATGTGGGCAGATAGAGGAACAATGGGTAACAAGCCCACAAAAAGTGGAGTAGTTCAGGGGCAAAAGAAGATAAATAAAGTTTTCCCAAAATACCAGTTGATTTAAGCAGGGCTATTAACCCCTTGAATGCTAAAGACGTCTCAATGCATTGTGATGCGATGCATTGGAGACCTCTTTAGAATTGAAGGAGATAAAATATCCATTTAAATCAAATACACTTTTATTTATTTGTACCCTACAGTACAGGTTGTTAGCCCCAAATTTGCTCTGGTTTTGCCCAATGTATTTATCTTCCAGAATCAACAAATGTTCAGAAAATTTGTCCACTGACAGCAGGGATAAAAGTGCCATTCCTGCCTTGTTCGGAATCATAAATGGTCATTTCTGATGTCTCTGATGAATGTCATATGTTGGTAAACCAGAACTTGTTCTCTTATTTGAATACCTTTAACTTGTCTCATATAATAAATGTTTGAAGGATTTGCATTCTAGGTGCCCTTAGCTTCACCCATGACCACATTCCCATTTAACACATGGCCCCAACTACAGCCCCACCTACAATTTTTCAGAACAGAAAATAAATACCCTTAGCCTATAACAAGCAAAGACAAAAACGCAGCTTCACAATGTGTTGGAGAAGTCTGTAAAGGTAGATAAAATTGGTACAGGGATATTGAGATTGTTCTGGACCCATCCCTACTCTGCCTATTGGAGGAACAAAGGCACAATGTTATTTAACAAAGCAGTGATGTCAAGTCCTCCATGTGAACTAAGCCTTATATGACATGTCCTAGAGTGGTTCATTGAGAAAAACAGGCCTGTTTAAGTTTTTGGCAATGCACATTATGGACAGTGAGGTTGATGTACTAATAAAATGGTGCAATTCTGGGTCAGACCAACTGTGCCAAAGGGAACAATAAAAATTCATATTGCTTGATATGGGGCTTCTAACCCCTTGAATGTTTAAGGGGTCTCCAAAGCATTGGTTTATAAACACACTGGAGACTTCTCTAGCAGTTAAAAACTCCATTAAAATCAGTTGTATGTATGTGTTGTCTATGGTGCAGTTAGCTTGCTCTAGAACTTCACCACATTTCTTAGGGAAAAAAGACAGTGAGGGTGATGTGCAATGTAAGATGAACACAAATACATTTGAAGTAATTCTGGGGCAAACTAATTGCACCACAGTAAAAAATCACCAAATTCCCACTGATTTGAACTGGGCAATTAAACCCTTGAGTGCCAGAGAAATGTCCAACCCATTGCATTTCCGATGCAAGTAATTGCAATGTGTGTCTGAGGAAGTGGACTTTCATTGGTGATAATGTGTGTACATAGTGAAATACATAAAAGCAGGAGAGGGCTGGCAACATACGGCCCAGGGGGCAAATACAATTAACCCTTTGAATGCCAGAGTGGTACGCAACACATTGCTTTGCAATGCGTTGCGTACCCCTCTGGCACTCAAAGGGTTAAGTGGCCCATATCTACTATTGTCCAAGCCCATTGTCCCAGCCCACCCCTGTTTCCTTAATTTTAAAATTGTCCTTAATGCTGTGAATTAAAGCAAGTGAAACCACAGAGCTTACTGTTGAAATGAGGCTACATTAGTGACACTACAGTGGTTACAATTTAACCCTGCGAGTGACAGAGGGGTACACAACACATTGCTTTTTCAATGCGTTGTGTACCCCTCTGGCACTCAAATGGTTAAGTAAAGACAGAATAGTGATGCCATAGAGCTTGCAAGGGAACTGGATTATGCTACAGTGCAGCTATGTTTGTATTGTAGCTCTGTGGTATCACTTGTATATAGATTCATTTAATAAATTCTGTGGTATCACTAGTGTAGCTCCATTTACAGCAGCAAGTGGGAGATTGAGTGAGGCACTGACCCACCAGCCCAGACACATGGCCAGCCCAGGGGGCAATTGCCCCCCTGCCCCCCAGGCCAGCCCTCCCCTGCATAAAAGGAACAGTGCCACCTAGTTTGGGAAAGATTACTTTTCTTAATAAATACAGCATTGGGAACCATAAATGGCCCCACAAACATAAAAAAAAATGTAGCTCATTTTTGATATTACACATACTGAACCTCCCAAGTGCCCCTTTATAGGAGGGATAGTCCCTTTATGAGACCCAAATCCCTCTGCCCCTACTCCCCATCCTGGTGTCCCTCGTTTTAGGATATCAGACTGTGGTGGGTATATATGTGGATCACACTGCTCCACAGCAATAAAACTCACTTTAGTATTCATTTAATCTTCAGTATACGTGTTTATAAATTAGTCTGTGTAAATAAAATACTTTGGTTTTGTTCTAAATAATTTATTCACTTAAAGAAATAACCTAAAAATTCTTGCTATTGCCATGGCCCCAGCAAAACCATCATTATCTGAATTCCTCCAGAGCCCCAGATGGTTTCCTCTTGTTCTGACTCTCTCCCCCCCCCTTTAAAATGATCATTAACCCTTTGAGTGCCAGAGATATATCCAATGCATTGCATTGCGTTGGCTACCTCTGTGGCACTCAGGGGGTTGATTGTATGTATGTATGAAAAATGGATTCATCAGCAAACAAAGGTCTATTATGTATTTGAAAGAGTAAAGAGCCGGGAATTGAAATGTGCAGGCCACATAGCAAGAAGATCTGACGGTAGATGGACCAAACACATTTTGGAATGAATTCCACTCGATACTAAACACCCAAGAAGAAGACCAAAAAAAGATAGATAAATGACATTACCAAATTTGTTGGTACACAGAGGCAATAAAAGGCACAGGATCAATGTTGTTAGAGGCTTGCTTCATCCTGCAGTGAATCAACAATGGCTGAAGATGATGATGAGATGATATATTTATTTAATTTGTTTTTATTTATATAATGCCAACAATGTACACAGCGCTTTACAGAAATAGAAAAATACAATACAAAAATACAGGTCAGGGTTAAGAGCATCAGACTAAAGTGTGATTATTTCATTATCAGTGGGGGAAGAAGTGCAGTAAAGGGAATCGTATATTGGGGAGGTGGACCTGTTCTAAACAGCTTATAATCAATCTAATTAGTAATCATGACAACATACAGAGACTCTAGGAGGAGGGTCCTAAGTGCAAGTACAAGGCTTTAGTAAGGGAAGTGCTGAATGAATTTGATGTGACTGTTCTCAAAGACAATATAATCCTATATTATAATTCGCTAGGATGTTTGTCACAAGGCAGTCATGCTCAGTAGAGACTGCTCGCGTTCGGGCAGTCTCTACTGTGCATGATTGCATCACGTGTGTGAGGCGACGCATGACTGCATCACGTGGAGCAGTGAGGTAGCGGCCTCTTAACCCTTTGAGTGCCAGAGGGGTACGCAACACATGGCAAAGCAATGCGTTGCGTACCCCTCTGGCACTCAAAGGGTTAACATTACCTGGACCTTGGCCCATTTACACAGGTTTTTACACTAGTATAATTATAAAAAGCCAACCCTACTGATGGAAGTATAATAGAGCAGAATAAGCTGAAAGTGTTGGATGAGAGGTAAGCAGATGACTTGACTGAGTAAAGGAAACCAAGAGCAGAGACTTACCAATGTTTCCCTAGTAACACAAAAACTGGATATACTGTTTTCTGAATATTGCTATGTAAAATAGAGATGTGATTACAGAAACAAAAACAGCCCTGGTTTATTTTCTCACCTTAACATGCTACCACACTTATTTCAGTGCGACCCTAGAAATGCTGCCCCTTTAAATTCCAATGAAGTCTATGTTGCTCATCCTTAGTGCTGGTGAAGTTATACAGCAATTGTTTCCTATAATATTACTTTATTTGGATCCCAATTATTCTGTTGTTAAAGGATTCAATTGCCTTTTTTAGTTAAATTCCATCATCTTGAAATGACATCCGGTACTAATCAAAGATGCTGTCTCTTGAACAAATGAACAAGGACAACATTCATAGTGGCATTAGGATATTCTGACCATAGTAAGGTTAGTAGGAAGTTGTCATTTAGACGTCTTAGTGTTCCTTTAATTGAAGAGATGGAGGAGTCTGCTCCAAAAACTGAGGAATAGGAAGGTATAGTAGTGAACTATATTATATTTTCCTCATACCTGACTCCAAAAGAAGAATATTATATGATTCCTGCACTGTGATACATTTGAATTTTCTTTTTTTTGGGGGTGGGGTGGGGGGGTTGTTACATTGCTTCATGAACAGAACTCAGTGTTCAATCTAAAATGTTTTTTTTTCTTTCTTTTTATACAGAAGGACAATCACTCCAGAAGGGTCAGTACTGGTGCCTTGTCCCCGACAAAGGAAGAGACAGAGAAAGCCCATGGGTCAAGGCAAGTGGAGGATGCTACAGGGGCTACATCTTCTCTTCTAACACAATCTCTTTAGACTAGTGATGATCGAGCACCCCGATGCTCGGGTGTTCGGGTGCTCTGGCCGAGCGCCCCCGGAGGCTCGAGTGCTCGGCCGAGCACCCGAGCCCCATTGAAGTCAATGGGAGGACTCGAGCATTACACCAGGCACCCCCTGCTCTGATGAGGGGAGGGTGCCTGGTTCATAGGAAAAGGTCAGAAAATGATGGAAACACCACAGAAATGGTTCAGGGACAGCATAGGGAGGATGTCTGGATGCATCTTGGACTCCAACGTCGCTGCTGGGAACGATGTTTCTCCCGTAGTACGCCATTTTTACAGACTGACCGTAAAACACACAAAAAGGAAGATAAAAACGATTTTAGGCGAAAAATTGTTACCAAACAGTATTTGCTGTATATTTACTTGTATATCATCTGCAAATTCTGCAAAAAATTTCATCGATTTTTCGGAACTGGGGCCATGATTAAGAGGGAAACGTGCGCAGCGTAAAGCAGGTGTTCAACGTGGTTATGGCCCGGGTAAGGTACAGCATTCAGGAACGGAGGCCGCAGCTACCACAGGTTTTACAACATGTCCGTTTGCCCTTGTTAAGTCCAAAATTTATAGTCGGAACAGTGGGGTCTGATCCATTGAGTAAAAGTGACGAAGTGACTTAGTGGATGAAGCCAAGAACTACCTTCTGCTCTGTCGAACACCCCAGCCCTATTTAATTCAATGGGAGGACCTGAGGCACTCCGATACAACCTGTATATCACAAAATGGAGGGCCTCATTCACATTGTGGTACAATAGTTCAGGTAGTGGTCCAACACTCATAAAGCCTATGCACTAAGTGAAAGGGCTGCCAAAAATTAGACTGAAATGTCACTCCAATACACCCTTTATTACACATAAAGGAGGGCATCATACACACCCTTGAAAAATTAGGATTAATGGCCTGCTGGTGACCGTCTAAAACATTAGGGGCGAGGGCATGCCGCTAAGCTGACCATCTAAAACATTAGGAATGAGGGTCTGCTGCTGAGCCGACCATCTAAAACATTATGGGTGAGGGTCTGCTGCGGAGCTGACCATCCTAAACATTATATGCGAAGGCCCGCTAGTGAGCTGACGCTATAAAACATTATATGAGAGGGCCCGCTAGAGAGCTGACCCAATAAAACATTATATGAGAAGGCCCGCTGGTGAGCTGACCTATACAAAAATTGTCAAACAGGGCCCGCTGGTGAGCTGGCCCTATATAAAAATTATATCACAGGGCCCGCTGGTGAGCTGGCCCTATATAAAAATTATATCACAGGGCATATGGAAGAGGAGGAGGAGGATGAGAAGATTAAGAGTCAACCATATACCCGTTTTTTGGGTGGAAGGGGTGAATGGGAATACAGAGTATTCCCATCATTGTAAATAACATATCTAAAGTGACTTTATGTTCACCCGGGGCTTTCCTCCAGTGGAGTGGAGAAGTCAGGGGAAATCCAGGCCTTGTTCATTTTTATAAGTGTCAACCTATCAGCATTTTCGGTGGAAAGGCGGATACGCTTATCTGTTATGATGCCACCAGCAGCACTAAATACCCGCTCAGACAGAACGCTGGCGGCAGGGCAGGCCAGCACCTCCAAGGCGTAGAGTGCCAGTTCATACCACGTGTCCAGCTTGGACACCCAGTAGTTGTAAGGCACAGAGGGATCAGTGAGGACGCTGACACGGTCTGCTACGTACTCCTTCACCATCT
This sequence comes from Rhinophrynus dorsalis, assembly GCA_037306005.1. NCBI lineage: Eukaryota > Metazoa > Chordata > Amphibia > Anura > Rhinophrynidae > Rhinophrynus > Rhinophrynus dorsalis. Next base: position 120,354,736 of record CM074722.1, read on the forward strand.
TCCAAAACTTTTCCCTCCTTGTGACACTAGGCCGCGCATCAGGGTGAGGGTGCTGGCGGGGTGTCATGAAGGTGTCCCACGCCTTGGAGAGTGTTGCCCTGCCTTTGTCGGAACTGCTGTGTGCTCCCCTTTTCTCCCCTTCTCGGTTGGCCAAGGTAGCACGTACTCTGCCGCCAGCGTTGTCAGATGGAAAATTTTGGAGCAATTTTTCGACAAGAACCTTCTGGTATTGCACCATTTTGCTTGTCCTCTCCACCGGAGGAATGAGAGATGAGAAATTCTCTTTGTAGCAGGGGTCCAGAAGGGTGAACACCCAGTAATCCGTGTTGTCTAAAATGCGTATAACGCGTGGGTCACGGGAGAGGCAGCCTAACATAAAGTCAGCCATGTGTGCCAGAGTACCAACAGGCAAGATTTCGCTGTCCTCACCAGGAGGATGACTCTCAATCTCCTCATCCTCTTCCTCCTCTTCTGCCCACCCACGCTGAAGAGATGGAAATAAAGTTCCATGGCTACCCTCTGTAGCGGAGGCAACCGTGTCTTCCTCCTCCTCCTCCGCCTCCTCCAATTGTCGCTGAGAAGACGAAGTGAGGGTGCTCTGGCTATCACCTTGTGTAAGCTCTTCCTCCCCCATTTCCACCTCTTTCACATGCAAAGCGTCGGTTTTAATTGTGAGCAGCGAGCGTTTCAGTAGACACAGAAGTGGGATGGTTACACTGATAATAGCGTTATCGCCGCTCACCATCTGTGTCGATTCCTCAAAATTGCGTAAAACCTCACAGAGGTCTGACATCCATTCCCACTCCTCACTTCTGATTAGAGGAAGTTGAACGGAGAGGCGACGACCGTGTAACAGCTGGTACTCCACTGCTGCCCTCTGCTGCTCACAAAGCCGGGCCAACATGTGGAAGGTGGAGTTCCAGCGCGTGCTCATGTCACACAGCAGCCGGTGAGCTGGCAATTGTAAGCGCTGCTGCAGCGTCAACAGGCCGGCTGAAGCTGTAGATGACTTACGGAAATGTGCACACACGCGGCGCACCTTCGTCAAGAGATCATGCAAATTGGGGTAGGTTTTTAGAAATCGCTGAACCACTAAATTAAATACATGCGCTAGGCATGGTACGTGTGTGAGCTTGCCGAGCTCCAAAGCCGCCACCAAGTTACGCCCATTATCACACACAACCATGCCTGGTTGCAGGTTGAGTGGCGAGAGCCACTGCTCGGTCTGATGACTAATCCCCTGCAACAGCTCTGAGGCCGTGTGCTGTTTGTCCCCAAGGCAGATCAGCTTCAGCACGGCCTGTTGACGCTTCCCCACTGCAGTGCTACACTGCTTCCAGCTACCGGCTGATGGGTGAGTGGCGCTGCGCGCAGAGAATTCGGAGGTGGAAACGGAGGAGGAGGAGGAGGAGCCAATAACGTAGGTGCTGGCGGAAACCCTGATGGAGGTAGGGCCCGCAATCCTCGGCGTGGGTAGCACCTGTGCCATCCCAGGGTCCGAGTCGCTTCCAGCCTCCACGACATTCACCCAGTGTGCCGTCAGGGAAATGTAGCGTCCCTGGCCACAAGCACTTGTCCATGTGTCAGTCGTTAAGTGGACCTTCCCAGTAACTGCGTTGGTCAGGGCACGGGTGATGTTAAGGGACACATGGTGGTGTAAGGCGGGGACGGCACACCGGGAAAAGTAGTGGCGGCTGGGGACTGCGTACCGAGGGACAGCTGCTGCCATCAGGCTGCGGAAGGACTCAGTGTCCACAAGCCTAAATGGCAGCATTTCGATGGCCAGTAATTTGGAAAGGTGTGAGGTTAGTGCTATGGCCTGTGGGTGGGTGGCTGGGTATTTTCGCTTGCGCTCAAATGCCTGGGGTAACGACATTTGGACGCTGCGCTGGGACAGGGAAGTGGATGTGGTCGCTGATGGTGCTTCAGATGGTACAGGTGCAGGGCGGGAGGTATGCGGGCCTGCGCCTTCGACAGGCGATTGGCCGGCACCGAAAACAGGGGAAGAGGAGGCAGTGGTGTGGCCTGCAGACACAGATTGGCGATCCGGGCGTTCCTCCCACTTATTACGGTGCTTGGATGCCATGTGTCGGATCATGCTGGTGGTGGTGAGGTTGCTAGTGTTCATGCCTCGGCTCATTCTGGTGTGGCACAGGTTGCAAACTACAATTCTTTTGTCGTCCGCACTTTCCTTAAAAAAACGCCATACCGCGGAACACCTAGCCCTTGGCAAGGGAGATTTACGCAAGGGGGTGCTCCGTGGAACATTTGCGGGCCGGTTTGGTGCGGTCCGCCTTCTTTCTTTAGCCACACCACTGCCTCTTCCAGCCTGTTGCGGTGCTGCAGATGGCTCACCCTCAGGACTGCTGTCATCGCTCGGCTTTCCACCTTCCCAGGTGGGGTCAGTGACCTCATCGTCCACCAAGTCCTCCTCCACTTCCTCACTCTGATCATCCTCCTCATTTCGTGATCCCACCCCATCCTCAGTCATTGACAACTGTGTATCATCCTCCTCATCAAGGTCTTGAGACAGTAATTGTGGTTGATTTGATGGCAACTGTGTCTCATCATCATCATCCACTTCCTTTGACCTTAAATGCCGTTCCCCTCTGTCATCTTCTTGTGATTGGGTACCCTCTAGAGGTTGTGAATCAGGGCACAAGATGTCATGTTCCTCTGCAAGCGTGCTTGGAGAGAGGTTCAAATCAAGGATTGGTGATGAGAAGAGCTCCTCACTATATCCCAGTGTGGGATCACTTCTTTGGCCAGACCCTCTATGGTGGGAGGAAGGATGATCAGGGTGAGGATTATGTTGACCAGACTCTTGGCTAGTGAGAGTGGACTTGGTGGAAGACAGGGTGGTGCTTAACCGACTGGAAGCAGTATCAGCTGAAATCCAACCGACCACCTGTTCGCAGTGGTCTGACCTCGAGAGTGATGTCCTGCGACGCCCTGTAAACTGAGACATGAAGCTAGGTATGGTGGATGTCTTTCTTTCTTGTGCTCTGGCACCAGGCACAGTTTCTACGCGTCCTGATCCGCGCCCTGAACTATCAGGATCACGTCCACTTCCCCGTCCCTTTTTACCCGCCTTCTTCATATTAAACGGAATATATGCCGGTAATCTGCGGCTAGGCACACGAAACAGAATGTGACGCTAATCTGCGGCTAGGCACACTAAACAATATGTGACGCTAATCTGCGGCTGGGCACACTAAACAATATGTGACGTTAATCTGCGGCTAGGCACACTAAACAATATGTGACGCTAATCTGCGGCTAGGCACACGAAACAGAATGTGACGCTAATCTGCGGCTAGGCACACGAAACAGAATGTGACGCTAATCTGCGGCTAGGCACAGTGAACGGAATATGTGACGTTAATTTGTGAATTTGCACACTAAACAGAATGTGACAATAATCTATGGCTAGGCACACGTTTAAAATGGCCCTTTTTGTCGCTGCGTTGTAAAATCATTGGCCCTGTGCACCTAACAGAATATGTCAGCTTGTCACTGCACTGTGAAATATTTGTCCCTGTGCACCTAGTACAATGTCACCTTAGAACATGTCCCCCCCCACAAAAAAATGAAATTCTGCCACCCCCAAAAAAAATTAAATGCTGCCCCCACACACAACAGTCCTAAAAAGGACTTTTGGGTCTTGAAAGAGTTTCAACAATTTTATTCTCCCTACACTGACTTCCTGTGCATCTAGTATTATATGTCACCTTACAAATATCCCCCCCACAAAAAAAAGGAAATTGTGCCTCCCCAAACAAAATATAAATGCTGCCCCCACACACAACAGTCCTAAAAAGGACTTTTGGGTCTTGAAAGAGTTTCAACAATTTTATTCTCCCTACACTGACTTCCTGTGCATCTAGTATTATATGTCACCTTACAAATATCCCCCCCACAAAAAAAAGGAAATTGTGCCTCCCCAAACAAAATATAAATGCTGCCCCCACACACAACAGTCCTAAAAAGGACTTTTGGGTCTTGAAAGAGTTTCAACAATTTTATTCTCCGTACACTGACTTTCCCTGCCTAAGCGCATCTCTCCCTGGCTAAGAATGAGCCGAACTCGCGCGTCGGGTGCTATACAGCACCCGATCACGGGTTCTGGCCAGCCAATCAGTGTAATGCCAGCAGCCAACATGGCTGCTGGCATTACACTGATGTCAGAGCCTCCCCGCATGTTTATTGGCTGCGCAGCAGCTGCGAAACGTGCGGGGAGGAGACCCGAACATGGCGGGCGAGCACATGCGGTACTCGTACGAGTACCACCATGTGCCGAGCAGAGCGATGCTCGAGCCGAACCGAGCTTCGGCCGAGCATGCTCGCTCATCACTACTTTAGACGTATCTACTAAGAAGATAGAGACACAATTCCACACTGTTGTGGTGTTGTCCGTTTGTACCTGAAAAGGCAACTGATGGCCATAAAGGAAGGAACAGAAAAAACTGAAACCGTTTTCTGATACTAGAGGCATTATACAGAAAGCAAAAAAATGAGCTTAATGGCACCATAAGCATTCATATTCATGTAGGCTACATACTGGATTGGTTTTTCAGTAAACCTACTAATGATCTGCTGAAGATGATGACAGATGATTCTGTACAGTTTGCCACCCTTCTTCTATACCAAAATTAGGCAACTCAAAGGCCTCCAGATGTGGAGGACTACAGCTCCCATTATCAGGGGATGATGGTAAATGTAGTCCTCAATAGCTACAGAGCCTCAGGTTGATCATTCCTTTTCTAAGCTGAGGAAGTACGACTTTACAGACAGGTAGATTCATAGGACAACTGGCCTTTTTACAGCAAAATGCTTATTACTTTGGGTACCAGAAGGGTGTCTAATGCATTACTCTGCATTGCATTGGATTCAGAGATTTAAAGGGGATCATTCGCATTTCCAAGCCCTCATCTCACTGGGAGCATCCATCTTGACAAAACCTGCATGATTATTCCTACCCGTTAATTTACTCCGCCCTTTTGTTTGAAGCCGATACAGTCTGGCACTTGAGAAGGAGGAGTGAAGAGGAAGGAGGCCATTTCAGGACAGCTAAATAGTTAATCATGAAAGACGTATGACACAGGTCAGAGAACTAAGCCTACTGAGGTTAAAGAGTCCGTAACTACAGAACCAAAAAAAAAAATTAAACTGATTGAAAAACAGAATTATGCTAAAATTTTGTAGGTGTTAGACACTTTAAACTTGTTCCTGTCTACACTCCACATTAGGGAATCTGTAACCTGAAACAAGAAATCCACTGAAGCCTTTATTGTTGTGTGTAAACTTCTATGAAGTACTGTATAGGTTAATAATAATAAATTATCGGTACAACATTGAGGACTAGCGGAGTGAGCAATGTTTGCACATTCCTCTGGTTCTCTAGGGGTTAGACCACAAAAGGGAAAAACAAGAGAGAACTCACAGCGAGTTAAATTACTTCATAAATGTATTTTACTATGTCATGCTTCTAAAGAAGGAAGGGGTCACATTCATATTACCCTTTGATAGAAAACTGTAACTGTAAACAAAGACTATTTATTTTTAGTAAACAGCTTCCCCAGCAGCTGCAGGTTGTCTGACTATCTCCAGCCAGGGATGGATGGGCACATACTCCCATTGCTGTTTGTTATGCGAGGTGCTTGCTTGCTGAATACAAGTCTGCTTGCTGTTGCTTGGAAACTAAAGAACAATACCACAGAGCGCTCCTTTGCCCAGGTACCTCCGCAGGAGCTCATCTTGGCCACTTTTACAGGAGATTGTTGGCTAAAGAAATTTATTTTCAAGGTGCCAGCAGTGGGCATACACATCTTGTCAGAGGGCTGCGGTATCAGCTCAGACTTTGTTTTCTTGTTCAGAGGGGAAGCAATACCAACTGTGTCAGAGTAGAAAAAATTAAAATTCCCATTTATTTAAATGTGACTTTTAACCCCTTTATTGCAAAATAGGTCTCCAAGTCTGCAGTGCAGAATTTTAATTTAAACTCTATGGCTCAGTAAGTTTGTTCCGGAATTGCACCTTTTTAGCTTAATGAATAAAGCCCACAGTGTAAAGGCAGTGGCCATACCTGGGAACCTTCCCGTCTTCCTCTGGAGTTTCACTAAAGTCTGGGGGTGGGAGTATCCAAATCACACATTGGGTGGTGCTTGATTGAGATGGACAGGATTGTGGGGAGGGGGCGGAGCTTACACTAATGTGTGGAAAGCTGGAAATGTCAATTGTCTTTCTGTTTGTGCAATACAATAAAAGACTAGATCAACTTTTCATCACTGCTGAGGCTCCCAGGCTTGTGGAATTTCGAAGCATTCTGCAAATGTTTTAATTTGTCTTCAGGTTTAAGGCTTCGTGTTAAATCAAACAGTGAGAACCTGGGGGATTATACACTATGGTTTGATAAGCCTATGCACTAAGGGGGAGATTTATAAAAATGGATTTACGTGCAAATTGCCTTTAAAAGGATATTAATACTTCGTTTTATCTTTATTTTATTTTGTAGGCATTAAAAAAACATGAAGAACGATATAAGTCTTATATCTCAAACCTTTATGGTTTGAGAGATATTCACAAGCAAAGTTTCCCCTCCCGCCCCTTTTACCTAATGTAAGCCATCTCTTCTCAGATGTGGAATCTGGTTGTAAGACCAGACAGATAACAGAAGGGGACAATCTTCTTCCTATGAGAACAATGAAGGCCCTACCCCCCTTGATAAGTTTTTCAGGTTTTTCCCCTTATCTTATTTGAGGATTGTCCCTCTCTGCAGTCTACCTGGGCACCTCCCTTCTGCTCTGGCTGAGCAGTGTTACATCAGTAAAAGGGGCAGGAGGGGGATACTTTGTCAGTGAATTACTCTTGAACTACAACTCTGACAGAATTGAAATAACACTCTCCTAAGTCCAAATACTATGATGATTAATTAGAGCTGCTCTTATTATGAAACATTACTATCCCTTTAAAGTGGAGTTAAAATGCATTTTGTTTTCTATAAACTGTGTAAAGTCAGTTTTTTTGCATGCAACGCCAACTAGTAGAGGTTGATGAAAATTGGCGTTAGGAAGAAGGAAAATATTGGTGCATTGAATTTATAAAGAAGTGTCGCAGTTTGCGATAGTTTTGTGACAATATTATCACTAGAATTTTAACTCCATGTGTAGGTTGTTCTTAAGCATTCCATGTGTTAAAATATTCGTAGTAACGCCATATTTATAAAAACTAATTTAAAACATTGATAAATCAGACCTGGCGTTATCTTCCTTGCCATGCTTTAAAGACAGTTCTTTAAACAGTATGAAGAACGGTTTTTATAAATCTCCCTCTAAAATCTCCACCATCTTAGTGCATAGGCTGTATAGAATAACATAGGAACTGGAAAAGTGAACTCACTGGAGTAGTTATCTCCACTTTATCACCTCTTTATCACCCCATAGTCTTTTAGTCAACTTTAATCCCAAATGTACCAGTAGGAATAAAACTGCACATTTCAACCATATTCTGATTCCTCATCTCTGACTCACAAAGGCTTTAAACTGATAGTAATGGCTATTTAAAATTGGTTGTCCGAGTCTTCTGTATATTCAAAGTAGCATATTGCGGTATGCCTAAGCGCTTACTTCTTTGTAGTTCAAATGTTATAAAGCACTGAACATCCACTGCCTGCCCCTTTCTGGCCGCCTGGGTCGTATGACTCAACGGCTGCAGCAAGGTACAAACTTCAGTAATTATAAGGGAAATCCTGCCCCCCTTGACGAAAAAGGGCAGGATTTCCCTTTGCTTACTGAAGTTTGTCCCTTGCTGCAGCTGTCCTGACCAGCCTGCATCTTCTGAGTAACGTGGGGAGAAGGGGTGGGCGGTGGATCTTCAGTGCTTCATAACGTTTGATCTACAAAGTAAGAGCTTAGACATAGCGCAATATGTTCCTTTTAATACACAGAAGACTTGAGCAACTAATTTTAAATAGACATTACTATCACTTTAACCCACTGAGTGCCAGAGGGGTACGCAACACATCGCAAAGCAAGGCGTTGCATACTCCTAAGGCACTTAAAGAGTTAAATACATGGTTAGGCTGATGTACTAAAAAGAACTGGAGCAATTCTGGGTCAAACTAGCTGCAGCATGGAAGACAAATAAACAGACCACAAATCCCCATTGATTTGAAGGGAAACTTTAAAGTATAGAATGCTGGAGAGGTGTCTAATGTAATGCTTCACAATGTATTATATACCTCTAGCATTCAATAGATTGAATGCCCATTTATATAAATGGGAATTTTTATTTGTCCCTGTAATGCATTTTATTGTGCCAGAATGGATTCAGTTCTTCTTAGACAGCTTCAGTGAGGCTAATGTGCTAATTCAAAGTGGGGAAATTCTGGCCCACACTAACTGCCTTATACGGAAGAAATTAAAATCCTCAATGCTTTAAACCTTTCAGTGCCAGAGAGGCTGCAATGTGTTGGCTACCTCTCTGGAACTGAAAGGCTTAAATGGGCTTTCATTCCCTTGATGCTAGGCAGGTCAATGATGCTTTGTACTGGAGACCTCTCTAGTGTTTAATGGGTTAAAAGAACCTTTTAATTAAATGCAGACTTGGTGAATTTTTATTTATTATCAGTGGTGCAATCTAGGGATGAGCGAGCACCCCGATGCTCGGGTGCTCGGGTGCTCTGACCGAGCACCCCCTGATGCTCGAGTGCTCGGCCGAGCACCCGAGCCCCATTCAAATGAATGGGAGCACTCGAGCATTAAACCAGGCACCCCCTGCTCTGATGAGCGGAGGGTGCCTGGTCAATGTCCCCCTTCATCTCCGCTATGCCCCTCTTCCACAATGTCCCCCTTCATCTCCTATGCCATAGCGGAGATGAAGGGGGACATTGTGGAAGAGGGGCATAGCGGAGATGAAGGGGGACATTGTGGAAGAGGGGCATAGACTCTATGCCCCTCTTCCACAATGTCCCCCTTCATCTCCGCTATGCCCCTCTTCCACAATGTCCCCCTTCATCTCCGCTATGGCATAGGAGATGAAGGGGGACATTGTGGAAGAGGGGCATAGCGGAGATGAAGGGGGACATTGTGGAAGAGGGGCATAGCGGAGATGAAGGGGGACATTGTGGAAGAGGGGCATAGAGTCTATGCCCCTCTTCCACAATGTCCCCCTTCATCTCCGCAATGCCCCCTTCATCTCCGCAATGCCCCCGTACCTCCATTCCCTGGTGGTCCAGCGGAGCGTCTTCGGATCTGTGCCTCTTCCGGCACAGATCCTCTTCACCCGAACATGTCGGGCGAGCACATGGCGGTACTCGTACGAGTACCGCCATGTGCCGAGCAGAGCGATGCTCGAGCCGATCCGAGCATCGGCCGAGCACGCTCGCTCAACACTAGTGCAATCGCCTTCTCAGAGTAGCTCCAATTCATCATAACCCTTTGAGTGCCACAGAGGAGTACAACCAATGCGGTGCACACCCTCCAGCATTCAAAGTTTTAAAGAGAGAATATTGCTTAATGAGGAACATTCTTTTGTATGGAAAAAAGTATATGTTAGAGTGCTTTTGTCTGTTGAATAAAACAGTACTTCTACTGCTGGGATATTCTTCATTCAAAAGTAATCACAGCTCAAACTTCTCTTTTTAACATTAAATTAGCAGTATTATTTAATTATGAAAATAATATATTGTAGCGCTTTACTATTCTAATGACATCACTCTGTCATCTTGGAAGAGTAAAGATTCTAAAATAATGAGGATACGGGTATGTCCAATCCATTGCTGTAGTATGGACTTTTCTTTCACCTAAAATTAACTTGTTCTGACCCAATACTGCACCTTTAAATGAGCAGTAAGCTTTTTTTTTAATTAAAAAGTATATTTTATAAGGTTTTTCCTATTGATTAATCAAGGATACTTCTACTTTTTTGAGATTATTAATTCAAAAGTTATTTTAGCGTAGACATTTTTTAATCATGAGCGCCAGCTAGTGTCCAAATGGCAAAACATGTTCTAATGCAGTCTATGGGAGACATTTACTAAGGCTACCCACAGTAAGTGATATGAACAGTACCTACTGGTTACCATTTTTTTTTTCATAAAAAAAAAAAACACAAATTGGAGCTATAATAATTTTTATGTTAAAAATCTCCTATAGTGGGGGTACTCTTGTATTACTCAGTAGGGAATATCCCATGCCATTTATGTTTTCAGAAAAAAAATGACTACTTCTTTAAAGTAAACAGCAAGCCAGAGTAGGTGAGAAACTCAGACGATGAACAGAAGCAATGTTGATGTTCTGTGGCTAGTCCCCTTTCAAGAGCATCATATCTTAGCTCTCTGGTGCCATTACAGACATACATGTTAGAGTAATCCCTTCTGAAAGGACAGCCCAGTTCCAAAATGGGCACGTCCCATCTGCATGGGAATTATCAGCTAACCCCAACTCTCACAAAATGTTTTTTTTCTTTAAACTGTAGTGTTGCTATTTCCATCACTTCCTATAGACTCAAGCACTTTCACAGAGGCCATTATAATGAAACAATTCTCTTTCTGGACTCTAGTTGGCGCCGTTGCTAGCAGTTTGATATATAGAATATGTCTTAGCCATAATATTTTGAAAGAAAAATCTTACAACATTGGGGTTTTCCTCAGCAAACAAAAAGCCCTATAATCCTATAAAATAATTAGCTAAAACGTGTGTAACGACACAGTCATGCGCAGTAGAGACTGCTGCGTGTGTTGCAGTCATGCGCAGTAGAGACTGCCCACGCTGCGGCTGATACAGAGCTGGACGCTCCGGCGCGGGCAGTCTCTACTGCGCATGACTGCCCCGTGACCGGCTGGCAGTGGCACTTTGGCCCGTGTAATGGGCTCTTCAACTAGTGTACATATATTTCATTAAAAAGTGTGCACAAACTTTAAATGCACCATTTAAAACAAAAGAGCATTTATTAGATTTGTTCCCTATGGTACAGTTGATTTGCTCCAGATTTGATTCAGTTTTTGTAATACATGAGCCTCACTGGGTAGCTTTATGATTTGGCCCAGTTATCATGTTTATTCAGGAAACATCCACACCTGCCTTCTCTACACCACAATCTTCAGAAATATAGACCTTACCAACCATGTCAAGGATTAAATACACATCCTCAAGCATAAAGCCTGTCATCCAGAGAAACATGCTCCACAGGCCTAAACCACAAAATAATTTACCACCAAGAAATAAAATAGGAGACATACCTGAATAAATCTTGTCCTTCATCTCCTCTACCTGCCCCTTTTGTTGCATTCCTTCAAATTTCCTGTATCTGTGGAAATGTCCATCTCCATTCATCTTATCAAGGTCACACTGTCAATGGCAATTTCTTTTCTACTTTCAAACATTTTTTTTGTTACACCTACTCTGAAATATCCTCCATCTCTCATTACTGCTGAGTCTCCTGATAAATGAGTTTTGTTGATTGCCATATACTAAATAAAATGCAGATGACACTAGCATATGTGGGGGGAGATTCACAAAGCAGTGATAAATATAGTGGAGATGACTTCTCCAGTTTATCATTTCTCCAGTTATTATGTTAATCTATGGAGCGTATAGGCTCTATAGAATAACATAGGAAATTGAGAAGTGGTATCACTGGATAAGTCATCTCCAGTTTATCACCTCTTTATAACCGCTTAGTGAATCTCCACCCCATAACTTTTTTCCTGCCCATGCTATAGATGAGGTGTTCATGAATTGCGCTCATTAAAATGTTAAAGGGATAGTAATGTTTCATAATAAAAGCAGCTCTATTTAATCTTCATAGTATTTGGGCATTGGAGAGTGTTATTTCAATTATGTCAGAGTTGTAGTTCAAGTGTAATTGAATGATAAAGTATTCCCCTCCCGCCCCTTCTACTGATGTAACACTTCTCAACATAGAGCAGCAGGGAGTGTCCAGGTAGATTGCAAAGAGGGACAATCTTCAATTAAGATAAGGGAAAAGGCTGAAAAATCTGTCAAGGGGGCAGGATTTTTATTGTTCTCACAGTAAGAATATTTACCCTTGATGTGAGCTGTCTGGTCTATGGACTGGATTCCACATCTGAGGAGTGGGGGCTTGCACTAGGTAAAAGGGATGGGAGGGGGAAACTTTATCAATTACTCTTGAACTACAACGCTTACAGTAATGAAATAACACTCTCTATGGCTCAAATACTTTAAGATTAATTGGAGCTGCTGTTTTTGTGAAACATTACTATCACTTTAATTATAGTGGAGTGTGTGCCCGTATGCACCAAAGTGATCATATGCTCTAGTACAGGGGTGTCTCATCCATTTGATTGACCCACCTGTGCTCAAACAGGAACATCCTTAAGTTCTAGACTGTTTGTAATTCTTGAGCACTTGAACATGCTGTAGCACATACCCAGACCTGCAACTACATAGTTTAGGGGCTCTTTTAGCATGTTAAATGACCTGTGCAAGGGGATTCATACATTACCCCTTCTGTTCACAAGATAAAAGGGATTTATTTAATTCCTCATATTTGTCAGTTTATGTTAATTATGAAATACATTTACATATCACTCACCACTTGTTTAATTAAAGCCAATACACAGCAGCCTATATACCAATGCTTCTCAAACGTTTTTTGTTCAAGGTACCCCAACACGCAATATCATATTTTTTGGGGGGAGGGGGGGCACCCCTAAAATTTAATGTCAAGGGCATTACAAAAGGTGCAAAAGAGTAATATATATTTATTTTAGGTTTCTTTATCAGAATAACAAAAACTAACATACTGTGCATACAAATGCCCATAAATATTAATTTGAAATTCAGCAGTCACAATTTTGTCAAAGTCCTTGTAGAAGACACCCTAAGGGAATGTTCCGGCACCATGGTTGAGAATCACTGATATACCTACATGGTATGAGCAAGTTTTAATCACAGATTTTAACCCTTTGAGTACCAGAGGAGTACAGAGCAATGCGTTGTGTACTCCTCTGTCACTCAAAGGGTTAGGGCTCATACATCAAAGAAATATGTTTATAACTGCTAGTCAGGATTACTTGATTTTTGAAAGGGTATGAGCCCTTTTAATTTTTAGGTGAATCTGTTGCTTTAACAGAAATGATCTCCCACTCTAGACTCTACTGTTTTCTGCTGGGGGGGGGGCAACCTCACTCCATCTAGCGCTTGAGGATTACAATTCTCATCATACCCCAGCCAGTAACTGCTGGAGGGCCTCAGGATGCCAGTTCTGCTCTGCTGGTTTCTGTTATTCTGCCCTCTGCTGGATCACATTCTACCTTTCATGCCACCTCTTAAACATCTTAGTCTAATGAAGGGATAGTCAGTCTCAGCTGCCAGGGACTATACAAGTCCCATTTTCCCCAAGCAGCTATTGGATGGTTACGGGTGATGAGAGTTGCAGTCTCCAACATTGACAGCGTGACCTTGATCAGTTAATGGAGATGGAACATATTTCCACAGAAATAGGGAATTTGAAGGGACGGGACAATAGCAGAAGGTAGAGGAGTTGGAGGACGAGATTCATTCAGTTATCTCTTCCTACTTTATTTCTTGGTGGTAAATTATTTTGTGATTGGGGGCCTGTGAAGCTTGTTTGTCTGGATGACAGACGTTATGTCTGAGGATGTGTATTTAATTCTTGACATGGTTGGCAGGGTATACATTTCTCAAGGTGATTGCATTTCTGCTGTCATATTAAAAATATTAACTCCTTGAGGACAAGAGGAGTGTGTGAAGCATTGCAAAGCAATGTGTTGCACCCCCCGGTCTTCAAAGGGTTAATTAACAGGGTGCTGCAAGCTTCAAGCTGTCACTTTCAGTATCTGATTTGGATAAGATGATCTTTTAGATATTCTTGAAATTAGTGGGGCTGATTATCTAAGAAACTGGAGCAAACCAGTTTCCCTATAGGGAAGTAATACAAATTCCCATTCACTGAGAAACAATACGTATATGTTGTAGTCCTCTCTAGCATCCTGCAAAGCATTACATACCCCTCTGTCACTAAAAGGGTAAAGAGGTTAGAAGTCATATTTGTTTGATTCAGTTCTACTCTAGTTTCCTAAATCAACCTCAGTTTTCATCCCACAAGTCCTTCTAAAACTATCATGCAGCTGAAATATATCAGACGTCTGTTAAATGAAAGTGGCTGACAGAAGGGTCTGATTCACTCCTCTGTCCCTTTAAGGAAGGAGACAACTTTCTTGTGTGAAAAAGAATGCATGATGTTGGACCCTTCCTACTGTGTGAAACAAGCAAATAGGGTAGTAGCCTGAGGTGTAGATGCACGGGATGCTAATATAATTCAACCTCTATATAAATTCTTGGAATACGATTACGGAGTACAGTTTTGGGCACCAGTTCTTAAAAAAAAAGACATTACTGAACTGGAAAAAGTGCAGAGCCATGCAACAAAACTGATAAAGGGATTGGAGGATCTGAGTTACAAAGAGAGACTAGCCAAACTGGGTTTGTTTACATTAGAGAGGAGATGGCTAAGGGGTGATATGATTACTGTTTACAAATATATTCAAGGTCAATACAAAGAACTTGCCAATGAATTATTTATGCAAAGAGCTGAGTTAACCCCTTAAGGACCATTGACGGTGCAGGACCGTCACGCTGGTCCGGCACTTAAGGACCAGTGATGGTCCTGGCACGTCACGTACTTTTACTCACCGCGCTCCTGTAGGAGCGTGGTGAGTAATACCGGGGACTGAAGTTGATCGCTCCAAGACCGGAGCGATCTCTTTCAGTCCCCTGTTCTGCACGCCGCCCCACGTGATCAGGATGTTGTGCTTGTAGATACTGAAGCTGCTTTCAAACAAGCAATGGATACCTATCTAGCACAGAACAATATTGAGATTTAAGACAGATGGCTTCAATGCAAATATGATATTGATCCAGAGAACTGTCTGATTGTCATTTGGAGTCAGGAAGGTATTTTTTACCCAAGTGGTCTTAACTGGAAATGGCTTTAATGCTTGTTTTTTTTGCCTTCCTCTGGATCGACAGGGGTTTTTAGGCATGGGCTGGTCATGATGGACGCATGTCGTTTTTTCAGCCTCATCAACTATGTTACTATGTAAGGACGCTCCCATAAATGGGAGATTTTATATTGAAAAAGTTTTTAAAGTTCAAACATCTTTTTATACCAAACTGTTAACAGTTGCACCAACTAGTGTCCAAACTGAGTGCTTTATTTATTATTGTGCTAGTGACCCTGACCTGTCGCCTCCTAAGTCAGCAGAGAGGTCATCCAAAGTAAAATTTTAAAAAAGTTAAAATTAAAGAAAATGGTGCCTCTTAAACAAGAAACAAAAACAATGTGAGGCTGATGTACTACAGAACGGGAGCAATTCTGGAGCAAGAAAAAGGGCACAAAAGGGCATATATTAACTTCCCAAAATCACATTATTTAAATGGTGATATTAACCCCTTGAATGGTAAAGAGGTCTCCAATGCATTTCAGAGACCTGTTTTAGGATTCAAGGGGTTAAACTAACCATTTAAAACCATAGTGATTTTTGTTTGGGCCTATAGTGCAGTTTTCTGTCCTTGAGTTGTTCCCTTTCTTCTTAGTACAACAGCCTCAATGCATACTTAACCTTTAATTGTTAATTATCAGGCAAAATATTGTTTTAATGGGATAGTAATGTTTCATAATAAAAGCAGCTCTAATTAATCATCATAGTATTTGGACTTTGGAGAGTGTTATTTCAATTCTGTCAGAGTTGTAGTTCAAGAGTAATTCAATGACAAGGTGTCCCCCTCCCGTCCCTTTTACTGATGTAACACTGTTCAGCCAGAGCAGAAGGGAGGTGCCCAGGTAGACTGCATAGAGGGACAATCTTCAATTAAGATAAGGGAAAAACCTGAAAAACTTGTAAAGGAAGACAGGGCTTTCATTGTTCTCATAGGAAGAAGATTGTCCCCTGCTGTTATCTGTCTGGTCTATGGACTGCATTCCACATCTGAGAAGAGGTTGCTTACACTAGGTAAAAGGGGCTGGAGGGGGAAACTTTGCTTGTGAATATCTCTCAAACCATAAAGGTTTCAGAGATAAGACTTATATCGTTCTTCATGTTTTTTTTAATGCCTACAAAATAAAATAAAGATAAAACGAAGTATTACTATCCCTTTAAGTGAAGTGTAGACTATAGAATCTGGAGTTTTTTCCTCTCGGCTCCAGCTGTTTGCTAAAGTGCTCTTAGATTTGGTCTTGGCTCTTTGCAATTACTACCTGTTCTTTTGGCAAACTAATAAGCTCACTTAGCTTTTATTAAAACCCATATCTGTATCTCCTTCAGTGATCTTTCCCCTTTAGTCTTGTATTTTTCCATGTGCATCTCTGCTGTCTTTTCCTGGATGTTCCACTACCACCTTAAGCTTATTAAATAAACTAATTATCACTACTGCTTCCATTATCATATTTGTACCTGCTCTTTTCCTCACTGTCAATAGCATCATAATCACATCAACAACCCAAGTTCATTGCCTAGAGGTCATCTTTTGCACTGCCCTGTCTTTCATTTCTTACATGAATTCACTCTCAATCATGCTGTCTGTGCCACAAAACATCTCCAGCATGCATTCCTTTCTGTCTGATGATGTTCTTAGACACTAATCCTCTCATCATATGATGACTTAACTATAGTAACCCACAAACTCACTTGTCCCTATTTTCGCCCATGCATCATGCAGCTGTTATACTCATCTACCTAACTTACTGCATCTCATTTGTAATTCCAGTAGATAAATCACTTTAGAGGTTTTGTATTTACTCCTCAATCAAAATGTAAATTCTGACACTTACATATAAACCCCTTTAATCATCCCTCCCCTACTACCTTCCAGCCAGCAGGGTAGAAGCCAAAACAATCTGGGAGTTACAGAGGAAAATGCACAAATACAATTTTGCACTATAAATCCATTTGGCAGGGCTGCATTGAAGCTTTGGATCCCTAGTGAAGCCCTGCTGTATGGATTGTTCATAAAGAGTGTTCATATTACCCTTTCAGCACCCAGTGCTAGGTTACACTGTGTACCTTGGAAAGTTGAACACTATGGACTGTATACAAACATAAGAACAGAGTCAAGCAATTCTAGTGAAAATCAACTGGACCATAGGGGACAAATACAAAATCACAATGCATTTGGGACCCTTCTGATGTCCCCTGTGATGCAATTTGTTTGCATTAGAATTGCTCCTCTTTTACTTTATGAATATAATCCTATAACATTAATCCAAATGCAGGATGACTGTACACAATACTCACTAGCCACCAGCACAATGAATGACTTGATAGCTGATGAGCCACATGTTGACCTACACTGAAATAGAAGTTAAAAATGGACATAAATTAACGAGTGCCAGAGGGATACGCAACGCATTGCAAAGCAATGCGTTGCGTACCCCTCTGGCACTCAAAGGATTATACCTTCTGTTTAGCTGATCTGGTAGAACAAAGTGTGGCTCTCCAACTGTTGTTGTACTACAGTTTCATTGGCCACTTAAGAATAAAGGGAATTATAGTCCAACAACAGGTGGATGTCTGTAGCTTTCTCTGTCCTCATCTATAAAAAGATCACCTAAATAGATGTATGATTATATCTGGTTTATGTCCATTTAGCTTCTATTTTAGGGGAGCTATATAGACTATTTAGGCTAAAGCTGTAGCACATCAAAAGCTGATAAGGTTACCTGTTCTCTTCTGGGGAGTTCACACTGCACCCCAGAAGAGGGAATTGAGGGAAAGAGTGAAAGTGGAGAGGAGGCAAGACTGTGGCAGAGAGGCTCAATTCTCCCTACACTGATGTCCTTTAACAGTAGTGGGCGACCTGTGACCCCCCCAGTTGCTTTTAGACTACAACTCAAACATTCTTATTGGCCAAGATCCACCTAAGGAGGATGGGAGCTGTAGTCCAACTTCAAATGAAGATCCATTCTGTTAAAATGTGCTAGAGTCATGCTCCCTATAAACTGAACACTGCCCAAACCAGCTCAGTAAGAGGTGAAGGAAACTGCAGGCAAGCGATGATCTTAGTGTATAGAGAGCACTATGGAAGCACACAGCACCAGAGCCAGAGATACAGAGCACACCAGAGGCTCAAGATTTCTAAAGTGAGGTGCCTTGATTACAGTTTCATGACACTATATTTAATAGTGTCCTGTGTTGGATCCACTATAATATCTGACTGGAAGTGGAGACTTCAATAGGGATGGGCAACCTGCAGATCTTTATTTGCTGTTGGACTACAATTCCCATCATGTATGATGGGAATTGTGGTTTAACAATAGCTGGCATGCTGAAAGGTGGTAATTGATGACACATCATAGCACAATGATGGGAGAAAGGATTAACAGTATTTTAAAACTGAAGTTTACCAGCTGCTCAGTCTTGGTTTTTTGCCCTTGCGCACCCTGTGGTATTCAAAAACTGTGCTGCCTCTGCAGGACATAATTCATAACTGCAATTCTGGCCACCACTCATGTGCTCCCACAGCTCCCAACACTGGCTCATGTGTACATGTAAGGTGTGCTGCTTACATTGCAGTTCATTTTATTCACATTAATAAGGCCAGGGCCTCTAATACTCCACTGCCCTCCTCTCTTAAATCGTACCCTGTCCCCCCTACTTCCTACAACCATCCATGCTTCCAGGCCAGAAAAATACTCTACTCATCAATCCAAATTGAGGTAGCAGACATTGTGAACCTTTCCTCCAATATCAATGCTTTGTCCTGTCATTCCCACATGGGTCCAAAGAAATCCCCTTGGGAACCAAACTATCACGGTGCCCGTGATTGCCTGTGACTGACATTGCCCTGGAGCGACATTCTTTATTATCTAACTGTCGCTCTTGCTGAGTCGCTATTCTTATAGGGCACCACGCTGATGAGGTCATTGCTCCACCTACCCACCACCTACTCACATTAACAGTGCAGTCCCAGGGCCATTCCGATTCTGACCACCTGTCCTGTGAAGGGTAAGGAAGCTCCTCCATTGTTCCTACCTGGTCTTGTGAAGATGTGTCACTATCCTCTGCCACTTTTGTCACCTGGGAGTCGTGCCACTTCTACTGCCACTTGTGTCATTCCATACTACTGTGTGCCATTTATTGCTATTTGCCTGTTGCCTTATATCCTGCTGTTCATATTACTTAATAAAGTTTTATATTAAGTTCAATTGTACTTGTCAGTGTTTTCAATTTCTTAGTCACTCTGTGACACAAACTCACTCTGAACTTACCGACCCATTTTTCTTCTACCATTTGCCTCCAACCTCCTCAAATGTGTTGTATACATCAGGTTTACAAAATTCCTCTACTCCTATTCCCTGTTACATCCCATGCAGTCTGGATTCTGCCCACATTACTTCACTGAAACTGTCCTCATTAAAGTGGCACTACTCCATACTCATTATCCTTGACCTGTCTAGCTGCCTTTGATACAGTGTATCACCCATTCCTCTTCCAAGCTCTCCACTCTGTAGGCCTCTGTGGCATAGCCCTCTCTTGGTTCTCATTATGCTGCTCCAACCACTACTTCAGTGTCTCCTACTCTGGCTCCACTTCTTCACCCCTACCACTGCCTATTGGAATACCACAAGGTTCAGTCCTGGGCCCCTTGCTCTTTTCATATTACACATTTTCACTTAACACCCTAATAAACTCCTTTGGGTTTCACCATCATTTGCTGATGACACCCAAATCTATCTTTTCGCGCCAGACCTCTCCCCTTCCCTCCTTTCCCAGGTATCTAATTATCTCTGTCCTGGATGTCCTCCCGTCATCTAAAACCTAACCTAAACATATTACACCTTTTCACTTAACACCCTAATAAACTCCTTTGGGTTTCACCATCATCTCTATGCTGATGACACCCAAATCTATCTTTTCGCCCCAGACCTCTCCCCTTCCCTCCTTTCCCAGGTATCTAATTATCTCTGTCCTGGATGTCCTCCTGTCATCTAAAACCTAACCTAAACAAACACATACTTACAATTTTCCCTTCTTTTCCAACCAGCCTTACTCCAGATATTGTCCTCACTGTTGACAGCACAGCCATCAAACCAACTGCAACAAAGTGCTGTCTGGGGGTCACCTTCAACTCCGCCCTATCCTTCATTTCCCATGTTCAGTCAATCTCAAATTCATTCAGTCTCCTTCTATGTGACATCTCTAGATTCTAACCTTCTCTCAATTCAAGAGACTGTCAAAATTCTAATACAGACATTCATCACGTCCCATCTATACTACTGTAAGTCACTCCTAATTGAATAAATCACAGACTAACCCCACTACAGTACATAATAAACTCTGCCACCAGATTAATCTCTCACACATTTCACTCTTCTAATACTGTTCCTCTTTGCCAATCCCTAAACTTGCTTCCATTAAAATAAAGAATTACATTCAAAATTCTGGTGCGAAACTTACAGAATCCTTACTTACATTGTACCCCCCTATACTTCAGCCCTCATTTCCAAATATACCCAGTTGCCATCTTCTCTCTGCTCAGGACCTTCTTCTCTCTGCAGGTCTTATTACATCATCCTATTTCCACCTATAGGACTTCTCCTATGTTGTGCCTGAGCTCTGGAATTCCCTCTTCATCCCATCAAACTCTCCCCCAGCCTTCAGATCTTCAGACTTTCCCTGAAAATTCACCTCTTCAGGGAAGCCTATCAACTATCTCCATAACCATTATGAACAATTCCAGATCAACAGCCTGTCCAACTTTTGCTCATCCTCATTCCCTTCTAAAATATCTCCCCATAGTATTTTTCTCCCAAACAGACCCTCTACTTGTCTGGACCAGTGCACTCAAAAGCACTTCTTTCTCCCACCCACTGACCAGCAGTTCATGTGGCGGGAGGCACTTACACCCCATAGCACGTATTCCTTCTGTGTCTCAGCTACCTTACTCTAGACTGTAAGCTTTCATGAGAAGGGCCATCTTATCCTTTTGTTTTCCATGTTCCATTTGTACTATTTAATGTCTCTGTATGTCTATTCCCTATTGTACAACACTGCAGAATAAGCACTAATTTGCCCATTTAAAGTGCAACTATCATCTGATAATTGCAAGACACATTTTCAAAACCTTTGAGGCCACTGGCAAAAGAACTGAGGCCTCCAAATTTAAGAATGCAAACTGGCTCTCTTGAAATAAATTATGTCAGTGTATCCCACCACCATCACCATGTGGTGCTTCCCCCATGTATTCACGCTGTGCTATCTATGAAAGGCGTGTCATTTTTCTGGAGGTTTGTCAGTCTGCTTGAGAGTGGGAGAGAAAATCTGATGATCCTACAGGTGGACGGGCAGAGAGAGGGAGCTAGAGTTCCTTGATAGGCATATTGGTTGTAGCCTAGGGTTGTGCCAGACAGGTTCCTACCTGAGCTGACCGAGCCTGAGCCTCTACTGAGACAGAGTGAGTGAATGACAGATACTTTGCAGACATTCATACAAGAAAGACAGGTACAACTTGACATAGTGTGTGTACTTACCACATCAACAAGAACAAGGAGGATAAGCATAAACTGAGGTGTGATGGTGCTGCATGCCTGTTGTGCTGCATTTTATCCTTTATTGCAAGCTGTTGATTCTGAAGCTAACAGGTCTCTCCTCATCCTGTTCTCTACTGTAAAAAATTAACACTGTAGTCAAATTAGGAGAGATGAATGATACTGCTGCAGAAATGTTGACATTAGTTGCTTCTGCCAGTAATACACTACCACAAACTATTAGTCAATATTCAATAATTCCCCTATGGGGAAAAGTAAATAAAAACTTTTTCAGACTTTAAAAAAAATCTAGAAGAATGTGAACGTAATAGGGAGGCAGTGGATTATGCTGCTAATGACTTTATTTTTTATTACTGATGCAGAGGACATAGTGAATAATAGTGATGATAATATGGCCAAGAAATTAGCTGAAATGCAAAAGTGAAATCTTATAGCACCAAAAAACCTGTTTATTAGTGTTGAACGAGCACCCCGATGCTCGGGTGCTCGGGTGCTCTGACCGAGCACCCCCTGAGGCTCGAGTGCTCGGCCGAGCACCCGAGCCCCATTGAATACAATGGGGCGACACGAGCATTACACCAGGCACCCCCTGCTCTGATGAGGGGAGGGTGCCTGGTCAATGCCCTCCTTCATCTCCGCAATGTCCCCCTTCATCTCCGCAATGTCCCCCTTCATCTCCTCTATGCCCCTCTTCCACAATGTCCCCCTTCATCTCCGCTATGCCCCTCTTCCACAATGTCCCCCTTCATCTCCTCTATGGCATAGAGGAGATGAAGGGGGACATTGTGGAAGAGGGGCATAGCGGAGATGAAGGGGGACATTGTGGAAGAGGGGCATAGAGGAGATGAAGGGGGACATTGTGGAAGAGGGGCATAGCGGAGATGAAGGGGGACATTGTGGAAGAGGGGCATAGCGGAGATGAAGGGGGACATTGTGGAAGAGGGGCATAGAGTCTATGCCCCTCTTCCACAATGTCCCCCTTCATCTCCGCTATGCCCCTCTTCCACAATGTCCCCCTTCATCTCCGCAATGCCCCCTTCATCTCCGCAATGTCCCCGTACCTCCAGTCCCTGGTGGTCCAGCAGAGCGTCTTCTGATCTGTGCCTCCTCCGGCACAGATCCCCGCCACCCGAACATGGCGGGCGAGCACATGGCGGTACTCGACGAGTACCGCCATGTGCCGAGCAGAGCGATGCTCGAACCGATCCGAGCATCGGCCGAGCACGCTCGCTCAACACTACTGTTTATAAACCCTTTGAGAGATCAACTGGGAAATTTAACTATGGACAAGAAAATGTGCCTAAAATATCCCTTAGTCATAATCATCTAAGCAGCAACACCCACAACCCCAGAGATGAGGGTTTATGCTGCTGTTTGAAGTTCAGTGCCACTTTAACCTACAGCTAGTGTGATTACAACACCTATCCACTGTAGCAGTAGTAGTCAGGAGCCCCTCAGTCTCTGAAATCTAAAGTACGGAGATACTAAAATGTAAACTGCTGCTATCTCTGTAAAAAGTTTGAGCAGGGAGAAGGATCAAGTCTAGACACATCCTCATTTAAGTCCCATTTGAAATCCAACCATGGGTCTGATTGGGAGACAAACCAGCAGCATGTCCCTTGTGTACCAATTAGCAAAAGTAGAAGTACTCTTAAAGTTTCCCGGGGGAAAGGGGTAAAATACTAATATTGTAGATATCTCATGGAGAGGAATAACATTTTCCTTACTAAAAATAACACCTAGTCCTACGCTGTTTTGCAAATGCAGAAGATTCTGATTAGTTGGAGGTGGCAAAAATCGTAAGGTTCACACAAGTTTCAAACATGCTACCACCTCTACTACCAACCCTAGTGGAAGTCAATAACAGATAAGAAGAAATAGGTAAGTGCTCTTACGCCTTTAGAATAAATTATGTAATGTCTTACCGGAGCAAAATAAAGTACCACACAAGAAATGCCCAATTAAGAAAAGATAAGATAATATATATAGATAATGAAAGAGTAGCTAGGTACTATCTCCTAAAATCTGTGTGATATAGAACCTAAAAACAGTAAGTACCACAAAAATACAAAATATAGGAGAGCAGTCTCCTCAAATAAGGATAAATTTAATAGAAACAGACAAATATATAAAAAAAGAAATACATGGGAAAAACATGGAATCAATATACCTATTAAATGAATAAAAAGTTGTCATGTTCTCCGGGTTTTGATGGCTTTTTTGCCAGGTATTCTGGTTCTCCTTTTTCCTGGCTTCTCCGCTTTGATGTTATGATGCCCTTGTTTGGGCCTATATCAAGCGCCGGCACTAGTGTTCATATTGTTTCAAGTGTTTCCAGTGTTTGACCCGGCTTTCCTTGACTACGTCTCTTATCTCCTGATTTTGCTTCAACTTCCTGTGTTGATTCTGACCTCAGACTGTTTAACTGACTTATCTTCTGCCTGCTTATTTTGTACCATTTTGCTCGACTGGTTTTGACCCTGGCTTGTTTGACTAGTCTTCTGTCTCATGTCAGGTATTGTCTCTGCCTGCCTGTTACCGACTTGGCTTGTCGACTACTCTTCCTTCGAATCCGAGTGTTCTCCTTTGCCCAGTGTGTAGTGTTCGACATTGTCGACCATCCGGTCGAGTTCAACGCTGTCAACGATTTCCAGTTCGACCTCCTGTTGGATTGTAACCTTGTGACCCTTGGTTCTATGACTGCCGTTCCAGTTTTCGTAAGAGACAACTATAATGCTGGTAGGTTAAATAAGCCGATTCCTGACTCGGTGAGTAGTTGTCTGTTTCCTAGGTTGTCATCCTGCTATCAGGCTTTGCGGCCTGCACTTCTACATCAGTGGGCAGAAGTATGCAGCAGCAGAAGGACACCAATAATGCTGCCTCTGGAACTAGTAGTAAAGACTACCTGTTATATAGTCCATACCATCAGCATGCCATTTTATGCATGCAGAGCTTTGAATCATCATCCCACCAAACTGCAGTTGTATGAAAGATAGTGCAGCAACTCATAGATGAATGGTTTGTAGTCCAGTCTTTGAAAGCACTCTTTGTGTTTGCTGTTAATGTCTCAATTATAATAGCTGCCTTGAGAATAGCAGATATTCATGTACCCTGTTTCACTTATGTTCTAAATCTAAATGTTACTCAATTCCTCTCAGAATCTGAAACTCTCAAAGGAATGCTAAATGTAACCAGCAAAATCTGTGCACATTTTAGCCAGTCCAATTGTGCGTGCAATGCAATGCAATGCAATGTCTTGCAAAAGCTTAACTACCTGCCCCATTTTCAGCTTAAAATGGAGGTCCCATACAGGTATAATTCCACATTTGTACATGCTGGAGCATTTGAATGAGCAGAAGAAGGAGGTTAGTGTATATGTGCTTAACTGGATCACTTTGGGGTGTGCTTGTTTGTTGCCTGATCAATGGCAGCTAACATGTGACTTACTCAGCTTCTGAAGCCTTGCTGATTAGTCGAGCATTGCTGATGATTCTTACAAAACAGACATGAACCAGATGGAGAATGACATGATAGCATGCATTGAACAGGATTGTCACATTGTGTCCATTAAAAGCAATGACTAATACATTCTGGCTGCATTGCTGGAGCCCTGCTTCAAACATAAAATGTCTGAATTTGTGCCAGTTCTTGAGCAGCAGCAGGTATCAGATTCTGTGAAAGCATATAAAGAAATCCTTATAGATCAAAATGAAGTTTGCATTGTAGAGGATGAGATAGAGGAAAAAAACTATTAGAAAGCTGAATGAGAAGGTACAAAGCATATGTATTATACTTTTAGCAGTGTCAGAAACAACAACAGCATCTCAACATTTTCCAGAACACGTCATCATTAAAGATGAGCGAGCACCCCGATGCTCGGGTGCTCGGGTGCTCTGACCGAGCACCCCCTGATGCTCGAGTGCTCGGCCGAGCACCCGAGCCCCATTCAAATGAATGGGAGCACTCGAGCATTAAACCAGGCACCCCCTGCTCTGATGAGCGGAGGGTGCCTGGTCAATGTCCCCCTTCATCTCCGCTATGCCCCTCTTCCACAATGTCCCCCTTCATCTCCTATGCCATAGCGGAGATGAAGGGGGACATTGTGGAAGAGGGGCATAGCGGAGATGAAGGGGGACATTGTGGAAGAGGGGCATAGACTCTATGCCCCTCTTCCACAATGTCCCCCTTCATCTCCGCTATGCCCCTCTTCCACAATGTCCCCCTTCATCTCCTCTATGGCATAGGAGATGAAGGGGGACATTGTGGAAGAGGGGCATAGCGGAGATGAAGGGGCACATTGTGGAAGACGGGCATAGCGGAGATGAAGGGGGACATTGTGGAAGAGGGGCATAGAGTCTATGCCCCTCTTCCATAATGTCCCCCTTCATCTCCGCAATGCCCCCTTCATCTCCGCAATGCCCCCGTACCTCCATTCCCTGGTGGTCCAGCGGAGCGTCTTCGGATCTGTGCCTCTTCCGGCACAGATCCTCTTCACCCGAGCATGTCGGGCGAGCACATGGCGGTACTCGTACGAGTACCGCCATGTGCAGAGCAGAGCGATGCTCGAGCCGATCCGAGCATCGGCCGAGCACGCTCGCTCAACACTAGTCATCATCACAAAAAGCAATTCATGTGTCTGAGAGGAGACAGTAAGACATTTGTGGTGGCACTGGGAAATCTCTATGGGACTTGCTCCCAGAATACGGGTTGCTATATGATTCACACTAACATCCACTATCTCAGCATACTTCCAGAATAACTTATATAGGCCTAAATGATGATGCATTTGAGAAATGGCAAACAGTACAATGTATGTGGCTAGTTATACTGGAATTATATAGGATACTGCATACAATTTATCAAGCATTCCTTCTTATTCATTATCATATATTAACCATCACCATCTAAATCTACCACTTTAACTTCATCCTTTCATTCTTTTAATTTTATTTAAGTTGTTAATCAATATGGTTATAACCGTGATTTATAGCATCAGGAGTAATGTTGTATTTCAGTTCAGAATACATAGCGTACAGAGTACTATTCAGAATTCATACACACACAATCAATCTTCAACAATTTATAAAACTTTAATTTGGACTAGAAACTGGGAGAGCCTTCCACTTCTACTTTGTAATTTGTATTTGTCATTAATTTCCATTTTAAAATTATGCTATCAAGAGTTATATGTTATACATTTTGATTCAGATATCCATACAGATTAGTCACAATCATGTGACATACAAAGTCAGCAGGTATGCCTTTCCAGAGTTAGTAATAAGCTTACAATAGCAGCATGGCAGTGAAAGGAGGTGTGGTATACTGAAATAGTATTGCAGAGTAGTAACTTATTAGGTATACCTTTATATCTTTTTAACCTAAGCTTATTCCCATTGTAACTTCCTGAAAGGTTTTTTAAGCAGGGTTAGCAAGAAGACCTTTCAAGACTTTTTTTAAATCTGGTTTACAGGATAAATAAACCAGTCATAAATTATAACAGTGGTTTCCAGAGTCTTTAGCCTTTGGAAAAATAATTCTAATTAAAGGTAAAACAATTAGAGAAGTTGTTACCATAGTCTAGTATAGCAAGGTAAGCCTGGATAAAAATGCTAGCAAGCCTACAGAAAGGAAAGCCTTGAAAAACATTACCAGTCCTAAAACAAGCATGTAGAAGTGAGACAAATCACCACCTGTCTGAAACATTATGCCATCATTGACATTATGGTGTTTTTTAACATCATTTCTTGCTTCTATGTAATCTGAGCACCAAATGTCACAGAATTAAGGTGCTATATTCACAATCCCCATCGGTGGTCGTAGTAATGGTGGTGGGAGTGGGACTGGGTAATCTCTTCAATGGACTGTGTAGTGTAACCAGCAGCTTCAGCTGTGACATGAGACAGGTAGTGGTTGTGGTTACTACTAACCCTAGTACTGAGGCAGCAGAAGTCACCACTTCAGATGCATCTGAGAAGTTGTCCAGTTACCACAATCCTCCTCCTTCTCTACCTTCTTAAAAATAATGGATGCTGGAATATTTTTCCTTGGTAGCAGGATGAGACTGTGCAGTTATAAAGAACTTCAATGTGCACAATGTGTGAAATGATTACGGAGAGGGGGGAGGACTGGGATCAAATGCTTTGACACACCAGCTTTAAAGGGATAGTAATACTTCGTTGTAACTTTATTTTATTTTGTAGGCATTAAAAAAACATGAAGAATGATATAAGTCTTATCTCTCAAACCTTTATGGTTTAAGAGATATTCACAAACAAAGCCCCCCCCCCCTGTTCAACCAGATCAGAAGGAAGGTGCCCAGGTAGACTGCAGAGAGGGACAATCTTCAATTAAGATAATGGAAAAAGCTGAAAAACTTGTCAAGGGGGGACGGGCTTTCATTGTTTTCATACAAAGAAAATTGTCCTCTTCTGTTATCTGTCCTGTCATACAACCTGATCCACATCTGAGAAGAGATGTCTTACACTAGGTAAAAGGGGCGGGGAGGGGAACTTTGCTTGTTAATATCTCCTAAACCATAAAGGATTGAGAGATAAGACTTATATCATTCTTAATGTTTTTTTAATGCCTACAAAATAAAATAAAGTTAAAACGAAGGATTACTGTCCCTTTAATTAAAACCAGTTGCCAATGTTAAACTGGTCCCCAAGAAACTTGGTGGTGTCAGCCACTGTGTCCCTTGCCCGTCCTACAAAAAAAGTGATTGACTTGGGCTAGTGGGTGACTAATACTCACCTTGGGTCATTAGTACAATCAATAAAAGTAATTAACCCTCCCCAATACACGCCTAGTGTATTCTGCAGGGTGGAGAGTCTGCAGATACTCTCTTATCCTCTGCATTTTATTGGTCTCTACAACATTACCATATGTAGTCATTGCACCATAAAATGTGCAATGCGTGGGGTCATATTGCCAGATCCTTACTTACTTCACTGTCTTATTACAGTAATGGTAGCAACTTCATCAGTGCTGGGAGAAGATCCCCAAGGGTGCCAGAGGGACAAATAAGATATTAGCAGTAGCTGGAACGGTGGGGGTTGCCTCACACTTTAGGTAGGAAAAACCTCCTACGTTGTTCTTGTTATTGGGGATGAGGGGCACAGGGAAATTGGGGATGAGGGGCACAGTGAAATTATCAAATTTTTTTCTTCTTGGTGGACTGTTGCACATGTCCACATGCACCTCGGGGTGGTTATGCTGCATGTGTTTTATAAGGACAGATGTGCGAAGGTATGACCCCCCCCCTTTCCCCTCTTCATAACATTTTACAGACTGACAGTATTTCAGTTATGGATGATTGCACATTTCCTGCCCCAATAAAATGTATTACTACAACCATGATTTTAGGAGGTAGATAAGGATCTTTATAACTGTACACCTTCTTCCCAGATGTACCTGAAGTTGCTACTAGCGCTGCTACTTCCTGAACAGTAGTACTAGGAGGACCGACTACCTCTTGTCCCATATCACTGGAAGGCCTGGTACTTCTACCACCACAGTATGTGGCAGATAATGATCCCACTCAAACAACTACTATTACTACCCAAATTTATTGACCCACCAGCCTTTTCCTGCTTTAATGTGACATTTGCTGATGTGATTCATTAGCAGCAGGAACTACTGCATCAGAAAACACCACAATGTCTTGACTGTTGGTGAAACCTATTACATAAATTCCTACTCCTGGTCTGAGCTAGTAAAGCTCTTATCATCTCTGATTCACACTTACACCAGTGCAATTCTCATCAGCAGCAACAGAAACACCACCTTCATATTCCTCTTCCTCTCTTGCTGGTGTTGCTTACTATGAAGAATGTGATATAGGTGTAGGTATGTACCTTGTATCATGCTTAGAGCCGCATGACCATCACCACCACCACCACCACCACCATATAATTATTTATCTCTTGTTGGTGGTGGTGGTGATAGTGATGAGTGTGTCATAGATGTAGGTGGTGCATCTGGTTTCATACTCACAGCAGCCTACTCATGGTCAAGATAAGGTACTTACCACTGCTATTCTCCATCTGGGTAAAAGCAATGTTCCTAGGGTTGGTGGTAGTGGCAGCAAAATATGTGGGTGGTAGCACTGGGCTCTTAGACTCACTGCTGCTTTTGCTACTGCTAGAGGATTCCTCCTCTACAGCAGTCCTCTAACTCTTCTTGTCATTTTTAGAGCGCCTCTGTATACACATTGCACTCAATGAAGCAGACAACTGCAAAAACACAGACTACAACTACTGCAAATTTTTTCCCCTCACCCTCTGCTTTCCAGTCTGTCTACTACACCTTTCAACCTTTCAGCATAGTAATAATTCTGTGACCATAGAAAGCTTTGGCAGGAAACAGACAAGTTCTCACAAGAAATTAATTTTCTGTAGTGGACATTGAGTCATTTGTTGTGTTTTCTATGTGTGGAAATTTCCATGGGAAAAGCAGCAAATTGTGTATTCTCCATGAAAATTGACTTTTTGCCCACCCCTAGTTGTATACCAAGGACAGCCTCCATTCTTTCTTATCATAGGATTAAATTGGTTTCTTACTGAAAATCTGGGAACTTTGGGTACTCAGGGTGAGGCCCCTTGATACCAGAGAACACATAGTATGCCTCTGCATTAAAATGGTCCTGATAGTTGCCCTTTGAGCTGGTCTTCTGCTTTTGGACCTACTAGAAAAGTGACTCCCTGTGTTCTCCTTCTGATCCTATGATAGAGGCCGAACATTTATGTTAGTACCTGTTCTCCTCAATATCTTGCTTGGTGATATTATTATTGGCATTTAAGATGTGCCTTTTTACAGATGATATGCAGCAGGGATGTCTTTCCAAGAGGGGTAAACCACATGCTTGAGTATTAACAAGCTTATGGGGCCTAAAGTTTAATGTTAAAAAGTGTAAGATAATGTATTTATGACAAAGGAAACCAGAGGTGGATTATAGCCTTAACCACTTACTTGTCAAACCCATAACATTCACTAGTTGTCAAAGAGGACCTGAAAGGCCAACTTCAGGAAATTTAAGAGATCCTGCTTATAAGCATATTCCTGCACTGCTGGTGCAGGAAGAAGCTTCAAAGTGGCACTTCATGTAGAGAAGGCTTTCCCTCCATTCCAGTGTCAGACCACTGTCAGGTTATAGTAGATAAAATATCCATGATTGCTCTGATGACCATTGGAGCAATCATACATATGTAAACTGAACATACTGGGGAATCTTTGTATCCTGCACAAGCAATTGTAGCCAAAACAAATTAGACAAACTCCCCTCCCCCATTATTCATTACTTATCTAACCAGATAGGCAATCAATCTGGCAATATGAAAGGCATTCACTGCCTTCTTTTTATTTCCCCTTCTCAATCCGTAATTCTATGAATTTCTGGGTTTAAATTGAGGATCTTGAAGATCCACTATTGTCATGAACAATGTCAATGAACCTTGAAGATCCTCATACTCAGGCCAGAAGTATACAAAATGCCAGGTTGAGGAGGGGTAGGTAAGGGAAGGCTGTGAGTTCCTTCCAGATTGCAGTATTGGTTACCTACCAGATGGGATAGGCAATCCATGTGGGGGCATCAGGAAGATCCACAGAGCAGGTGACACCAATGGTGTCTGACAGAATTTGTGTGGGGAGGTGTTGTAGGTTCTTGTTAGTGGAGTGGTGGGACTTTGCAGAGAGGACTTTAGGGCGTGTATGGTGTAGATAGATGAGACTCATGAGCCGTAACTGTGGATATGTGGTGGTAGGCTAAGCATAACTATCTCTCTCCCTCTTGCAGTGCTCTAAATGACAACTCACATTAATTTGCCATATAAACTGGTGAAGTTCTAGCTCTGAAACAGGAAATTCCCCTGATAAAAGATAAAGGAAGGAGTGTTGGGGGAAACTGCAGAGCTTTAGGGATCAGGTAATATGAACTGATGCCCTAGTGCTGTAATAGCTGGATTTTTTGGTAAACTGATACACTGAAATTAACCTTAAACATATAGCACAATACTGTTTTAAGATGTACTTTTAAATTAAAGGGATAGTAATGTTTCATAATAAAAGCAGCTCTAATTAATCATCATAGTATTTGGACCTTGGAGAGTGTTATTTCAATTCTGTCAGAGTTGCAGTTCAAGAGTAATTCAGTGATAAAGTACCCCCCTCCCGCCCCTTTTACTGATGTAACACTGTTCAGTCAGATCAGAAGGGAGGTGCCCAGGTAGACTGCATAGAGGGACAATCTTCAATTAAGATAAGCGAAAAACCTGAAAAACTTGTCAAGGGGGGCAGGGCCTTCATTGTTTTCATAGGAAGAAGATTGTCCCCTTTCTGTTATCTGTCTAGTCTTACAACCAGATTCCACATCTGAGAACAGATGGCTTACACTAGGTAAAAGGGGCGGGAGGGGAAACTGTGCTTGTGAATATCTCTCAAACCATAAAGGTTTGAGAGATAAGACTTATATCATTCTTCATGGTTTTTTTAATGCCTACAAAATAAAATAAAGATAAAATGAAGTATTACTATCCCTTTAAGTAAAAGTAGGGATTTCTTTTGATGCCATATTTATATGTATAACTCATCATTTAGTTTGATTATATCATAACTATAGATGTAAAAATTGAACAAAACACAACATTTTTATAGTTTTTCCAGTGTTGTCTTGTGCTCAGTTAGTGACTTAGTGATTCATTGAGGGATGGGATAAAAGGAATGAACATTCATTAATACCTCCCAAATATGCCTGAGGTCCCTCAGTATAGTAGATCAGACCATGTTGTACGTATATAAGAGTACCACAATTGTCCACAGAAATAAACCTCACACTAATGTTTCCTTAAATTTCAGTTTGTGTGTAAATTATTCTGTGTAAATAAAATATTTTCCTCCTGCTCTAAATAATTTAAAAGGATAGTGATGTTTCACAAAAACAGCAGCTCTAATTAATCTTCATACTATTTGAGCCATAGAGAGTGTTATTTCAATACTGTCAGAGTTGTAGTTCAAGAGTAATTGAATGATAAAGTTTCCCCCTCCTGCCCCTTTTACCTAGTGTAATCCACCTCCCCTCAGATGTGGAATCTGGTCCACAGACCAGACAGCTCACAGCAAGGGTGTAATAGCCTACCTAGTTCCAGCATCTGTCCCGTAAATATGTAGGAGGCTTCCTTCTATGCGTCAGTTACTGTGCCTGAGTTGAGCGCGCATAAGGGCGAGATTGGGCGCCCGTGTCCTCTGGCTAGTTGTTGGTGATGCTCAGTTTGACGCGGGAACAAAGTGACAGAATGACGCAGTGCTCGATTTTAAGTCTGAGGGCTGGCAGCTCCTCCCATTTACTTCCTGGGTTAGAGTTTTTAAGGGGTACTGAGCCAGTCCTCAGTTGCCCTTGCGTTGTTGTACTATACAGTTCTGTTCTCCATGGGCTCTGTGTATGACCTGGCTTGTCTGACCATCCAATCTGGTGCTGACCTGTGGCTCTGTATGACTATTCTTTTACCTTATCCTGTAGATAGTGGACACCCAATCTGGTGCAGACCTGTGGCTCTTGCTGACTATCTGATCTGTGTATGACCCGGCTTGTCTGACCATCCCATCATGTGCTGACCTGTGGCTCTGTCTAACTATTATCTTGCCTTACCCTGAGGATAGTAGACACCCAATCTGGTTCTGACCTGGGGCTCTGGTAGATTCGATTAGACTGACTGCAGGCAAGAGTCAGGTATCCTTTTCCGCTAGTTGGACTGCAGGCGTGAGTCCAGCATCAGTTGCTATTATGGTACAGGCGTGTGTCTGGTATACATCTCACTGACCTGGGTTGGAGTATTCAAGTTCCTGATCAAGCTTCAACTTCCATCGGAGACTTCCAGTGGCTTGGGCCTAGTCTCCAGCAGTGAGGTCTAGCTTTGGTAGCTTACTATTTCTGATAGTATCGCTTGCTTAACTTTTGACCCTCTGCCTCTTTCATTTGTATTACTGTGTGATACCTTATCCTGAGTTGTTCATTAAATTATTTTACTATACCATACTGACTCCTGAATTGTTCTTGGGAAACCGTGACAAAGGGACAATCTCCTTACTGTGAGAACGATGAAAACCCTGCCCCCCTTGACAGGTTTTTCAGGTTTTTCCCTTATGCTAATTGAACATTGTCCCTCTTTGCAAGCTATCTGGACAGTCTTACTGCTCTGAGCTGACCAGTGTTACATCAGTAAAAGAGGTGGGAGGGGGATGCTGTGATGATGCGGTGAGGTGGATCTCCACTAGGGGCCGATAGAGTAGAAACTAGGAAGATAGGACTCCTCCAACAAGGAACCAGGGAGCTAGATGCTAGAGTGCGGCTCTTGGGAACAGGGCTTGGGTACGTAGGTTGCTCAATGGGGACTGTGCTGCGGCCTAGCCAGATAAAGGTGCTAGCCACGAAGCTAGAATAGACCCCTTTGGTTGAGCCAAAGGAGTCCCTCAATGATCCCCCTGAACAATCTATACTACCCTGATACCCAGGGAGAATACAGACTCCAACAAGAACAGAGAACATAGCCTGGAGCGAGAGAGACTTGAGGCAGGCTAAGCCAAGGGTACAGAATAATCAGGCAGAGAGCAGGTTAGGGCCAGGCAGGGTCATACACAGAAGTTCACGGAGAACGGTACCCAATCGGCAGGCAAGATCAGGTCAGGGCCAGGCAGGGTCATACACGGAAATATACACAGGCGGTACCAATTCAGCAGGCAAGGCTTGGTCAGGACAAGGCAGGGTCATACACAGAAATATACTCAGGAGGTACCAATTCAGCAGGCAAGGCTTGGTCAGGACAAGGCAGGGTCATACACAGGAATAAGTTCTGGCAAGAATCAAGAGGCGCAGGCTAGGTCAGGATATGCTTGGTCATACATGGGCAATACAAGCAACAATGCAGACTGCACTACTACAGATGCTATACTAACGTGTTGATAGTATGCAGGTACTTTAAGGCTATGCACCGGAAGCCACTCCTGCGCATGCCCAAAGAAAAGAGCTGACCGAGAAGCACCGCAACCTAAGCAGACCGGAAGGGAAACGGTGAGGCAGAGCGGTGAAGAATCGGAGCAAAGGGAGGCAGAACGGGTGTCGGAACATGGCAAAGAGACGGAACATAAGGTGGAGGAGAAATTAAGCGGAGGTGAGGCAGATCGAGACAGAAGGGACATGGCAGATGCTTTATCATTCAATTACACTTGAACTACAACTCTGACAGTATTGAACAGGGCTGGACTGGGGATAAAAACGAACCCTGGAAAAAAGTTGCTTAACAGCCAAACAGCATTGCGTCATTATACCAGCCCCACAGCACTGCATCATGGATGATGGGAATTGTAGTTTAACAATAACTGGTGAGCCACCAGATGAGCATTACTGAACAACATAGAAAGCAGGGGCAGATACTGTTCAAGAACTGGCCCAGAGCAACTACATTTATTTTGCCTGTCCCTTCCCTAGCCTTTTATTTGCCCTTTTCTTATCCTTAGACACCTAGTGAAGCTACACTAGTGACACCACAGTGCTTAAAATTGATATATAGCTACACTAATTATACCACAGAGCTTACAACTGATATACACCTACACTAATGATACCACAGAGCTTACAAATGAAATGGATCTACACTAGTGATACCAAACAGCTTGAAACTGAAGGGTTCTACACTAGTGATACCAAAAAGTGTACAATTGAAATGATGCTACACTAGTGATACCAGTGACGTAACTATAGGGGTCACAAGGGTCACACCTGCGACCGGGCCTGTACACTCCAGGGGCCCGACCTCCCCCTGCGACCCCCTGTGACATCATCTCCCAGCGCTTTGCATTACTAAGAGGACTGCGCGGGAGCTCCAGGTAGGAGATGGGGGTGTTGTGGAGGGTGTTAGTGTGGTCAGGGGGGCCAATGTAGTGGTGGTGGGCCTGTGGCAATTCTTGTACCAGGACCCGGAGGCTTCTAGTTACGCCTCTGAGTAATACCAAAGAGCTTACAAGTGAACCAGCGATGAACTAGTTATACCAAATAGATTACAACTGATATACAACTAAACTGTCAATACCACAGAGCTCCCAAATGAAATGGCATTACACTAGTCTGATGCCTGCAACTTTCTGAGCTTATATTTAACTCATTGAGGAACAGGTGGCACCAACATGTTACATGGTATACATTTGTAAAAGATACTAGACCTGATGAACGACATGGACATTTTTTTATTTATCAACAGTTGGCCAGCATGTGGATCTCCAGCTTTTGTTGGAATTTATAAAAAACTGACCCACATAATTTGCATCTTTTATTTAGCTCTTGGGCATTTGTCATAGATTGTGAGCCCCAGTTCCTATGCTGATTGTCAATAGTGAAGCCTAACTCAGCTGGCAGATGCAAAAGAGAGAGTAAGACAGGCAAAAGAACTGAGAGCTTGGGTGCCAGAAGCAGAGTGATGATGGGAGAAGCAGAATGGAGGAAGAGCGGTAGAGAGGAGGGAGAGAGGCAGAGCAGAAGGTAGTAGAGGCAAAAAGGGGGAAGAGTTTGGTAATGTAAGGCTTTTTCACTAATGTGAAGACAGCACATGAAATGTATGCCATTAAAGAAGAATAACACCGCTAACAAACGTTGTCTGTAATAATTTCCTATCTGGCGACTAGCTGCTTAGTAGCGCTAGTCGCCAGAATTATTACCTCTTCATGGAGAACTTTGAAGTAATCCTCGGCTGACAGGCAGGACTGAGCACGGACATCTTGCCCTAGTGACGTCCGCGCGCCTGCGCTATCAGTCCCTTCCGGAGCCGAGTGGCTCCTAGCAACGCCTCCTACAGTCTTCTACTGACAGCGCAGGCTTGCGGACGTCACTAGGGCAAGATGTCTGCGCTCCATCCTGCCTGTCAGCCGAGGATCACTTCAAAGTTCTCCATGAAGAGGTAATAATTCTGGCGACTAGCGCTACTAATCAGCTAGTTGCCAGATAGGAAATTATTACAGACAAGGTTTGTTAGCGGTGTTAGTTCCGCTTTAACTAAATGAATAGTAATGAGTCGTGAGAAAAGTGAGAGTCCAACAATGAAGCCGTGGAGTATAGAGTAAGTTGGGAGAAGTGCAGAGGCATACTCCATAAACTCAGACCTTTACCTTTAGCTTATTTCCAGAATTAGTAGAGGCAGTAATCAACATAAGCAAGCCCTATAATGATTGCCTAAAATGGTTGTCCTGTCTAAGGCTGCATGACGATTGTGCATTGGGTGTTAATCAGCTGATCATTAAGCATTGCAAGTGCCCTGAAGTTACTAGATGTCTGGTGTCCATCTGCCTGTGTGGGATTGAGCAGTGCAGACACTGGTACCCCTTCAAATATCATCTGGGACGATTTCTCCCCCTTGTGGCTCCCAGTTTCTATTCCCCTGAGTTAAACGTACAGTACAGTAAAACTATTAGTAACCCCTTAAAAACCAGAGAAGTGTATAATGCATTGCTTTGCACACTCTCCGGTCCTTAAGGCTTTAAAACATAAATCTAACTCGCACTATATGCAGAACTACCTCTTAGGCTGCAACAGCAGTGTCTCTGCTCAGATTCGGGAGACGTTTCTCACTAGGAGAGTATGATGGGTGGAGCTTAAAGGCTGACGGACCCACATAAGCAGCGCAGTCAACTAAGTTTAATGCACATGTGCTAGGAAGGCAGCGATTATGAACCTGACACACATCATTTGAAAAAAAAAAAATAATAATAATAACATTTTAAATGAGTAGATTCCATCACCTTAACTCCTGGACATTGGTTGCCGAGTAGTTAAGCGGTGGGCAGCAACAGAGACTGGGGCCCAAAATCTCCATTTGGAGCTGCCACCAAAAGATTCAGGGCTTCAGCCCTCTTAGCCCCCCCCAGCGATGCCCCTGAGAGAGGGAAGCAGAATCCTTGTAGCTTATCAGAGCTGTCAGATAATATTATAAACACCATGAGATATCAACTTACTTGACTACTCCTGTCTGGCTGTTTGCGCACTGAATTGACTCACTCACTCTCTGCTCCCGCTTCCCGCTCAGACTCAACTCTCTCAGTCTCTCTGCATTGTGCTTAAGGTGCATACAGGCGGCCTTCCCGGCGTGCAGATGCAGTAGTGCTCTTTTTCACTCTGCTCCTGCATCACTGGGTCTAGACCCGGCCTCAGCCTGCCCTCACAGACACACAGTTCGTGGCCCGGGCGGCCGGCGGTCCTTCGATTGGCCTTGTTCTGGATTTTTTAAAGCATAATAATAAAGCAGCCCCAGGGAACCCCAGTGCAGGCGGCATACCAGGAATTTTCCCGGTATCCCGGTACGCCAGTCTGGCCCTGGTATTGAAATAACACTCTCCATGGTCCAAATACTATGAAGATTAATTGGAGCTGCTTTTATTGTGAAACATTACTATCCCTTTAATCAGCTGCACAAAGAGGTGGCAATAGGTCATAAAGTGCCCAAACAAGCTCTATCCACCAGCCCTGCCCCCAGCACCACTGAATACAATAAAAGTGCCCCCCTCTTTGGCGAGTTTAATTAATGGAAGTTGTGTTATCTGTATCTCTCTTCCTTATGATCACAATGTGGAAAAGAGAGGTAGAGAACAGTGACAAAGGCAACGTTTACATATATTGCCTTTGTCATGTGGCTCCATGGGACATGTGATGGCTGTAGCAGTGGTCACATGTGCCGAACCACTGGGAAAGGGCTAGAATTGCCTGGTCAGCTCCTGGATTAGTCAGTTACAGCCTCACCGTAATAATGATCAAAGCACGCTCCAAGGTGTGCTGATTAACCCATGACATGCCATTGGTCCCCAAAGGACTGAATTTTGTGACTGTCCTTGGTCCTTAAGGGGTTAATGTCCCTTCAACTAATTAATCCTAGCTTTATTCCTATTTATACTACAATGCCTACAATAACATGCCCTTACTTGGGATGATTTACTAAGAAACTGGAGTAATTCTAGAGGAAACTAAGTGCACCATAGGAGACAATTAAAATCATCCAAACTTGCTTCACAATTGACCCCTCTAGCATTCATGGGATTAAAAGTCCCATTTAAAATGAAACTTACTTTGCAACATATAAGTGATTTTTAAGAGCGTTTAATGTCAGCTATGTTTCTTAGTCGTTTCTTATTTCAAACAATAGACGCATTTATTTTTTTTATGTAAATTTGACATTATGGCTGGCATGCCTGCCAGATACTAGAATTCCATGCTGCTCCCCATCCCAACTGCTACTCACTGTTGGCCAGTACAAGCTCAGTTGCATAAAATGGCAAATAAATAAAAAAAACCTCATAAACTACTGTTTGAAATGTGTATAAAGAATAGCTAACAAGGTACACCCAATCTTAAAGCTCTTTCAAAAAAACTATTTGTTACAAAATGGCACTTTAACTTTGTATCAATGGGAATTGGTATTTGTCCTCTGTGGTGCAGTTAATTTGCCCCAGAATGCTCCATTTATTCCTAGTACAACAGCCTCATTGTGACTGAGGTCTGTTCACACTGAGATCTGCAGGCAGACAGCATCTGTGTTCCATAGACTTGACAAACAGCTGTTTCCATACATATTTTCACTGTATCAGTACCTGAGGGTGGCTCTGCAGGTATAGCAAAAAAGGTCTCAGGGGTTCACTTTAGGGAATAAAATACACAGTCTATAAATCAGTGTAGATGAGATATGAAAACAGATAGCGAACTGCATAAAGTAAACAGTAAAGCAAGTAAAAAATATGTTTACATGGACAGCAGGTGTTTGTTCTTCTAATGGCTTGCCACCTAGCAACAGCTGGTAGAATACAGAAGGTCTTCTGGCCAAATAATAAAGCCGACTATAATGATTTGTTTGAATACATGATCATATAAAACAACAATAATAAAATACTTATAGAAAATATTGCTTATATGGCTCAATTGCTAATGGCAGGTCCAGATTTACATATCATCTATTCACAGGCGAGCCACCCAAGACATCCCTAGATTCATCCATAGCAATATATCAATTCATCACTTGATCAAGCCCCAAAGCATAATTTACTGTTGCATGACAGAAAATACTCCAAGGCAATAACATAAAAGTACAAAAAAGATCTTAACCCCTTGGATGTTAGAAAGGACTCCAACAGATTTTTTCTCAATGCGTTGGAGACCTCTCCAGAATTTAAGGGTTTAAAAAATGGCAAGTAAACGAGTAAAGAAACCTGTAAATTAACAAGCCAGCTAGTGAACCAGGAGCTGGTTTCTGGTTCAATAGGATTTGAACTTCTTTGGTCACACCATAAACCAGAATGTGGACATGGCTATGAGGCTGCACCCAAAACGAGGCACTCTAGGTGGTTGCTTGCTTTTTTAATGGGAAATCTAGCCCTAGCCATTGGAATAGTTGACTGAGTCTAAGACTTCCTTTAGAGAGGGGCATCATTCAGAAAGGCTATAGTTTTATCCCAATAAAAACATTACAGGGGGCATCTTCACAAACCTTTAGTGTTTAGGAGTGACTTAGCACCAGGGTTTGGCTGACTGAATCCTAGAAACAAAAAAAAAAATGAGCACTTCTTCCAAAAGCATGTGTTTTTGTAATTTGCTTTACTCAGTTATCAGAGGCATATGGTATTATTTTATTAGAAAATAAATAAATTAAAGGCTGGGGCCAAAGGTGCATATGGTAATTATCAATTGTCATGCTTCCCTTCCTGGAGTGAGCTGCTTGTCTCTCCTCATAAATCCCACCCAATATCTCAGTTTAGTTTAACTGTGGATGGTGCCACTTTATACCTTGTGGTCAAGCCATGTTGCCTAATGGTAACTATGGACCATTCTTCTTATTTCACTACCTATATTAATGAAATAACAAAACTTTGCTTTTCTCTTGTTCTATAATTAAAACCTCATGCATCCACATATCCCTTTTTTATAGGTAGCAAAGATATAGTTCTTGCTGCTCTGCTCACTACACATGTATGTAACCATATGTATAAAACTGATAAGCTAGCATGAGCTCACCAAGAGTTTATGTATATTTTTGTATGTATTTGGTTCCTCCCTCCTTCTTGGTTGGTAGCTCGCCGTACACAGGTGATAGTTGGAATCAGGGAGGCGTAATTAACCCCCCTTACTTCCCACATGAGGTTTTTGCTCACAGCAGAGGTAAGATGGTATCACAACTTTTTCACTTGTTCCCTTGAAATTTGAGGCAGAAAGGGGACTTGCCTAATCTAAGGTACCATGATGAGGCAAAAAAGCTAAACCTCACAGTTTGCTATCTAAAAAAGGTCACAGGTTATTTATCGGTAAAAGCAGAGCCTGATCACAAGCAAGGCACCCAAGGAGCCTGCCTAGGGCCAGGTCAAATGA
Organism: Rhinophrynus dorsalis; assembly: GCA_037306005.1. NCBI lineage: Eukaryota > Metazoa > Chordata > Amphibia > Anura > Rhinophrynidae > Rhinophrynus > Rhinophrynus dorsalis. Next base: position 120,395,669 of record CM074722.1, read on the forward strand.
GGGGGCCCAGAGGAGACCTCCTCCATGCTCCCCCTAACTCAGGACATTCTATAAAATGGCATGTAGCTTAGAAGAACAATGTCAGTGGAAATGCGCATGTATCAGGACTTCCTGTTCTCCTGGGTGGCACATGCACATATATGGAGGAGGAAGTGATAAGCTAACAGCATTGGTTACGTGGCTGCGGAGTCAACAATGTATCTTAGCCCCTAGGGCAGCATAAAAAGCCGCCCCCACCCGATCCTGATCACCGGCAAGCAGAGCCAACCCTTACATGGGTCCCTTTGACAGGTGTCGGTACCTATGTAACAAATAAAATGCTATGGATTCAAATGGCAAAGCAATGCATACCGATTCCTTAGTTAGCCACTAGGCAGCTTCCCGGTTGTGCCCAGGATACTATCACAGACAGGAGACAAAGCACACTGCTCTCACTGTGCAGCATGGAGGAGTCTCCAGAAGTGAGTAATTTTTTAAGGCAGAATCCCTTCTTAAAGGGGATCTTTCACTCCTTTACAACTTTGCCTAAATAGTTTTGTCATATATCATAGATAATGAAAAGTGTATACATTTAAAAGAGAAAACAAAACCACTTGTTTGACGAAATTAAAAGAATAAATACAGCTTGTTACCTACTTGGGATCCTACCTAGGGCCCTGTGGAGTGTTAATTTGGCTCTGGGTAAAAGTCAGGATTTGATTCACAGATTGTTTTTGTTTACTTTTGCATATGTAGTTAAGATACAGTTCTTGCTGCTCTACTTACTACATATATATTTAACTATTTGAGTAATATTGAAAAGCTATTTTGAGCTCACCAGGAATGTGTGCATCCTTTCAGGCCCTGACTACTGTAATTCCTTGGGTTATCTACTATCAGGGGAGGGCTGGCCTGGGGGGCAGTGGGGCAATTGCCCCCTGGGCCAGTCATATGTCTGGGCCAGTGGGCCACTGGCTCACTCAATCTCACGCTTGCTTCTTTTAATGGAGCTACACTAATGATACTACAGAGCTTACAAATGAAATGTATCTACGCAAATGATACCACAGATATACAATCCAAATGGAGTTACACTAGTAGAGTAGCATAATCCATTTTCCATGTAAGCTCTATGGTATCAGTAGTGTAGCTTTACTTAAATTGTAAGCTCTGTAGGATCACTAGTGTAGCTCAATTTCAACTGTAAGCTCAGTGTTATCACTTGTGTTGAGCCATTTTCATTGTAAGCTCTGTGGTATTGCTTGCCTTACTTCATAACATTAATGCCAATTTTAATATTCACAAAAGGGGGCGGGCTTGAACGATAGTACAAATGGGCCACTTGATTGTATTTGCCCCCTAGGCTGCAAATTGCCAGTCCTCCCCTGTCTACTATCCACATTTCTCCTCTTCAATCCGTTCTTAAGTCAGCTACCAAAATACTCCCTTTCCCCCACAACAACATTTAGCTACATGTTACTAAAATCTCTGGTTTCCTATCTATATAATAATTTGCTAATGTATGTTTGTCAGAAGTTGCCATGCTCAGTAGAGACGGCTGAGCATGCTGCAGTGGAGTGGTCCCTGGAAGGTGCTCAGAGAGGACTACTGTCTGAATTTGGAGTGCCTAGCCTCGTATCAGCCGCGGTGTGGGCAGTCTCTGCTGCGCATGACTGCAGCTCCGCCAGGTTGCTGGGTGGCACTGTGGCCCGTGTACACAGGCTTTTCAACTAGTTAATCCATTACCTACAGAATAATTCTTCTTACAGTCAAGACTCTCCAATGCTCTTCCCAATACTACATATCAAGGATGGGTATTGTGATGCCCTCAAGCTGCTGTCAAACTACATCTCCCACCATCCCTGCCAGCCAGTGGGAGTCATAGTCCACAATTGAAGGGCCACACGTTGCCTATCACTGCTATATAATAATGTATGAACCTGCTCTCCCTCTATACTTTGTGCATAGTAGAAGTATATATGCTCCTTTAACCTCTAGTGCTGTATTTGGACTACAGACTTTCTCTGTTGTTGTTCCATATCTTTGGAATCACATCCTACCCAGCATTCATGAAGCTTCAGCCAGACACAGCTACAACAACAAATGAAAAGAACAGTTTTCAAATGTAGCACTACAGTAAAATACAAACTTGAATTCATATGCAATTTCAGAACTATGAAACTGTATATGCTCCTGATCATATCTGTATATCGCCCATTAACCTATTTAGAGTATAAGCGCTACCCGCTATCTTAATGTAGGTATACCTAGCTGGGAACGCTCCAGATTTGCCCCGGAGACTCAGGTTTTGACTATGACTTCCTGGGTCTCAGGGGCAGAGTCTGATTCTCTGTGTGAGGGCAGTTTCTTATTAAACTCTGCCTACATATGCTCCTTCCTACCCTGTTCCTCCTACTCCACTGCCTTTTCTCCTCCTTCCCCAGTCTATTCTAGATATTTTTTTGTTTTGTTTGTTTTGTTTTTTTTTTTTGTCCCACCCCCCACGTGATTAAGCCCCACCCCTTTTTACGACACAAATCGCATAATTTTCCTGCCTTCAGCAACATCACAGGGCTCCCGTCAGTGGGGGCCAGGCAAAGAAGTTCCCAGGTATGTCTATCCTATTTTCCTTTTTTTATGTCTGCATAACTGTACATGTAAACTGTAAATTGGTAAGTACATCTGTTGGTGCTATAAAAATAAAAATGTACTGTACATACATACATACATTCATTCACTCATACATTTAAGACAATTCAGACCATTATCTGCAGCATCGCCTGCCCCCCCCCCCCCCCCCCCCCCGAAAACTAGACCATATCAGGTGTCATTTCCAACCCTCTGGTTTAGGATTTTACTCAAAAGATTGCAGCCTTGAACACATTGACTGGTTTATACCTGGCAGCTATAGAGGAAGTCCGAGTCCAAGAAGCTAATACAGTAAGGTAGATAAACTTTCCAGTGAGTGAAATATCTCAAGTTCCACTGTAATTCAATGGAACCTTCTATTCATTTTTCACAGAACTTAGTACAGAGGCTCCATACTGTAACATAGGACATGGACGGTTTACATTGCTCTCAGCTTGTAGATAACTTTCTACCTCAGAACAATGCTGAGAATTCTGATTTTGATCCAGGGAAATATGTGACTGCTTTTCTGAGGAATTTTTGCCCAATTAGGGCTTAACTGTAATTGTCTTCAAAATGTTTTTAATAAAATTCTCTATTGATTTAAATTGGGCTTTAGCCCCTTGAACAAGGTCTCCAGTGCATTGCAAAACATTGTTTTTGACACCTCTCTATAACTCAATGGGTTAAAATCCCTATGTAATTTAGTGGGAGTTTGGGGAAAGATTATTTCTCCACTATTGTGCAGTTGGTTTGCTCCAGAATTGTTCATCTTTATTTTGTACATAAGGCACATAGGGCTGCATTCAATAAACCAAAGAGGTTCTATTAAAAAAAATATCTGTAATTTAACACTTGGCACATACGGGTTTATTCTGGAGCATATCAACTGCATCACCAGGCAGAAATATAAATCCTCCCATTGGCTTCTGTAGCATTCGAGGAGTTAAAAGTCCCACTGAAATCATTGAACCTTTTCTCAGGATGGTACAGTTGGTGTGTTCCAGGAGTGCATCTATGTAACTTTTTGGATATGAACCTTAGTCTTTTTAAATGTATATTAACACTTAATATAAAAAGTAAATACTGCAGGATTTTCATACTAAATGAAACTAGGATACTACCTCTGCTGAGAGGTGTTTAATTGAAAAGTTATTGCAGCTAAAATTAGCAGTTTTGTGCATGGGTGGACTGACAGCACCCAGGGCCCCCGGGGAAATGGAGGTCATGGGCCCTCTTTACCCTCTCCCAATTATGCCCTTCCCACATTTAAGTCCCACCCTACAGTTATCATGCCAGCCCACTGCTAATTTTATAAATGGCATTACTGTTGTGAAGTAAAGCAAATTACACCACAGAGTTTACAATTGAAGCTGAGCTACACTAGAGATATCAGAGAGCTTATAATTGAAATGGTGCTACAATACCAGTGTAGCTCTATTTCAACTATAAGTTCTCTGGTATCACGTGTGTTGCTTCATTTCTATCATACCACCACAGAATTAAAATTGAAGTGTAGCTACCTTTTTGATACCACGGAAACACAGTTGAAATGGAGCTACATTCGTGATTCACATAGCTTACAATTGAAATGAAGCTACAGTAGTGACACCACAGAGCTTACAACTGAAATGTAGATAAACTAGTAATACCACTAATTGGATTATTAGCATCCCAGTGTTCTTAGTTCCAGACTTTATAACTTACATTAAATATAACAAATGGAGTTGCACCAGAATACCAGTTTGCTATATCAGAATAGGAGCACAGACTTAATTGATTCCTCAGAAGTCTTTTCGGGTTTCATGAATAGGAGATCTCTTGCAGGCCTTAGCCATCTTCTGAGGTGTAACCAATCCTGCAAACTCACATGAGTCCCCGCAGAACGATTCCAATACAAGAGGCTTGGCACTAGTCTTTGTGCCTTACATAATAGATAAACACATACTACAGGTGGAATCAAGTCAATATGTAAGACTACCAGATATTATCAACAATGGTGGGAGTTGCTGTGTATCACTAAACAGTGAGAAGCTATTTTTTATGCGAGTCATTTTTATAGTATGATGTTTGTTGTTTTTCAATGTTGATTGTATATCTTTTTCTGAAGTGGACTGACTGTGGGAATATATCACATACCCTTTTATATCTCATATTTTTTCACCCACATTATTATTATTTGCCGTGTTTGGACCTTTTTGTTCTGACTTGTGCCTGGTGGGAGCTCACTGGCCCTTTACCTACCTAGAGTCAGGGTAAAGAAACCCCCAATATCTTAAGTTATATCATATGCATTTATTACCGTCAAACAAGTGCTATGGCGCTAAAGATTGCTGCGCTCTACTTCTATTATCATTAAACTTGTAAAGTAAAATCATTACACTTTGTACATGGGGCATGTACACTGTACCAAGAGGCCCCAATTTTAAGGGTAATCTCATTTTTAGATAAGGTAAGCAGATGTAGATAACCTCCTTGCTCTGTGCCCTATCCTGCCCTGCAGTTATGTATAGCACTTTGCTTAGGGCTCTGTTACCTACATATATCTATGTTTTTCTTCCCTACATCTGCACCTGCTTTATGCACTCTTATCCACATATATCCTTTTGTCTATCTATATGTTTGTTTCTATACTACCTGCTTTGATACCGCAGATGGGTTAATTTTACCTTTTAACAAATCAGCAGTCACGGTTTAAATAACTGTATGGAAATGGATATCAGTATCCATATTTACCACACATATCTATTTAAATATTAGTTTCTCCCTTATATTCATGGGAACTCATCTGCCTATATATTTAACCCTGGTATTCCTGTCTAGGCATAGCTCTGCTTGCATATATCTTTCACCCTTGTAATTCCTAGCTAGGCGTAGATCTACTTGTGTGTGTATATATATATATTTCACCCTTGCCTTTCCTATCTGGACATAGCTCTGCTTGCTTTTATCTTTAACCCGAATTGCTCCTATCTGGGCATAGATCTACTAGCTAACCTTTAGACCTAGTATTGCCTATCTGGCTATAGGATCTGCTGGCATATATGTGTGTGTGTATGTCTGTATGTAGGTGTATATATATATATATATATATATATATATATATATATATATATATATATATATACACATATACATATATGTGTGTGTGTATATATACACTTAGGGGTGTACTAACTTTTGTTGCCAAGGTTAAAACATTAATGGCTGTTTGTTGAGTTATTTTGAGGGGAACAGCAAATTTACACTGTTAAACAGGCTGTACACTCACTACTTTACATTGTAGCAGAGTGTCATTTCTTCAGTGTTGTCACATGAAAGATAAAATAAAAATATTTACAAAAATGTGAGGGGTGTACTAACTTATGTGAGATACTGTATGTATGCATATTGACCCTAGTGACTCCTATCAAGGCATTTACCTTCTGGCTTATACATTTTACCCTAATTAATTCCTCCCTGGGCATAGTTCTAGGTACATTTATTTACCCTACTGTTTCATCTCTGGGCGTAGATCTACTTGCATATGTATATTTAACCCTTGTAGTGCCTATCTGGCATAGATCTATGTGTTAATACCTTAGCCCTGTTAATTCCAATATAGCCAGGGCTCTACTCAGATATCTCTAACCTTAGTATTTCCTATCTGGCCATAACTCTAGTTATGTCTAGGTTTAACCCTACTGGCACCTATCCGAGCATAGATTTGCATATGTTGCACCCTGCTTTTTCCCCTCTGGCCATAGGTCTATTGACTTATATTTTCACCCTATTTTCCTATCTGGGCGTATATATCTACTCCATGTCCGCTTTCCCCTAGTATTTCCATGTCTGCCCATATGTTTGTGTGCCTCTCTGTGTGTATATCTGTCTATATGTATGAATACGTATTTGGGGTTCCTGTTCCGCTTAGATATATAGAGATCTTCTACCCTTTCCTTTAATTTTGTAGTGGTTTCCCCCTATCATCCACCTATTTGACGCTGGCTTTCTGTCTGGCGGGGCTGAGGGGAGTTTCCGGTCTGCTGGAGCAAGCTGGCTGACTCAGACTGGGACTTCTCTCTGCTTTCGGTGCACAGACTGCGTAGTTCCACAACATCGCGGTGCATTCTATGCTCTGCATGTTTACAGTCTCTCCATTTTTCCCTAATGAGTCCATGTCTGCGGCTATGACTTGCATGACCCCAGCGGGGGAAGTAATACACAGGATTATGTTCATCCTACAGGAGAACTTTCTATTCAGTGCAGTTCAGTGCAGACATAATGTCCATGGCTCATGTCTGCAGCTATGACTCGCATGACCCCAGCGGTGGGAAGTAATGTACAGGATTATGTTTATCCTACAGGAGAACTTTCTATTCAGTGCAGATATAATGTCCATGGCTGAAATTATTTTACTATGTCTGAATTGGCCGTCCCTGGGACGGCTGCTTATGTTCATCCTACAGGAGAACTTTCTAGTCAGTGCAGACATAATGTCCATGGCTCAAATTATTTTACTTTGGCATAAGGCTAATTCTGTTAGCACAGGTTGTACCCTGCTTTGACTCCACAAATACAGGCGATTATTCAGTGCAGACATTATGTCCATGGCTCAAATTATTTTACTTTGGCATACGGCTAATTATGCTGGCGCAGGTTGTACCCTGCTTTAACACCACAAATGCAGGCGATTATGAATGGTGCAGCTCCGTCCCACTACCCTGACCCTCACCTCAGGAGGGAGCACATCTGAGAAATGAAGCATCCAGGTGCTTAACCTGACTCCTACTGTGCTGCCAGTTATTTTTCAGATGGGAATTGGGTCCTGTCATCCCGTCTCATTTCTGGTTTAGTCTGGGAATGCCTCCCTTTAACATGTCTTATGGCCATCTTTGATTTTGTACGGCCTAGTTCCCACATACACTAGATCCTCGCCTCAAGAGGGAGATATACTGATGAAATGTGATTTAGCATGTTGAGCTCAATCTCTTGCCTATACCAAGTATGGACAACTTTACTTTACTTTACTTTGTACGGCTTAGTTCCAACACATGAGATTTTTTTCCTCATGAGGAAGTTATATACAAATGAAATGAGAGGAAATTATATGTTGATGAAATTAGATCTAATGTGTTGAGCCCGATCTCTTGCCTATGGCAGGTATGGTCAACTTTACTTTACGTTGGGCAAATTAGTTTCCCACATGTGATCCTCTCCTCTAGAGGAAGATATTTTGTGGAAATGATCGTGCGGGTTAAACCCTACCTCTGGTTGTGCTTACACTTGTTCCCTGCTTCGCCTGGGTTGCTTGTTGCTGCATGTGATCTCGCATGTTGTGTCCGTGTCTTGATTCCGCCACCTCTGGACGACTTTGGTTGGGGAGGCTAAGTTCCTCTCTACATCTTTTCTCTAAGGGGCATGTTTTCGCAGGGTTTCTTTTCTTCCCTCGGGAAACTGGAGGGCACACTCTCCTGCTTTTCCTACTGCTAGCTTTTGTTTTCCATCCTGCTTCTGATTGCCAGTCTTGTTGTGTTTCTGTTGTCTGTTTGGCTGAGGTAGGCCTCTACTGTGAGTCCTCTGTATCTCTCAGACCTTGCGTTGAGTCATATTCGGTGAATGGCCATCTTGTGGGTTAGAGTACTTACCCTGTCAGTAGGTCTGCCCTACGTTTGACTTTTCTTGCTGTTTGGATTTGTTTTTATGGTTTTACCCTTGTAAACTCTTTTTACAATCTATTTTCCCTGTGCTGGTCGGCCTGTTGACCTTGCTATGGGTCTTGGTCATTGAGTTGAACTTGCGTTCTTTTCCGCCTTGGGGGTTTGGTTTTGGTTCCTCACGGATCTTTCCTGTGAGTTTACTGGTGTGACAGATCGGCTTTACTGTTTGGGGCTCTTCGTCTCACTCGATGCCTGTGGGGCGATCAGGGGGGTTTCTATTGAGATTTTCTTTTCTGCGCAGGTCATCCCGTGTCTTCCACGGTGTTGGTATCTCTAGCTTTGATGGACTGTCCGCCTGGCAGGTCTCATGGTCCCTAGATGGGTCACCTTCTTCTGGGGTATTTGACGCCTGGTCTTTCAGGTCAGTGAAGGCCATCTTGCCAGCAGTGGTTTCCTTGCTGTGACTATCTTCAGATGTGTTTGACTATCATAGATATGACTTGGGATTTCTTCCTTTCAGAGTGAGCTGGAATCCATGGCTTCACCATCTTGTGGTTGTTTGACTGACATGGATATGTCTATTAGGTTTCTTCCTTTCGGAGTGAGATTGAGTTCTTGGCTCTGCCTCCTCGTGATTATTTTATAGTCTAGTGTGTCTACATTTTGGGTCTTTCTTTTAACCTATTTTCTCTTGCTTCTTGTCAACTTGTTTGTCAAGCTTTAAACTAGCATAATATGAAGCCTCCGTGCTTGCCATAAAATTTGTGGATTTTCCTAACAACTGTGATGGAAAGTCAGAATTTTATTAAAGACACAGAGGCAAATATTATGCCTCCCAGTGTTTCCTCCCCTTTCACTGTTTCTCCTCTCCTTCCAGGTGGATATTTGCACTTTGGTTCTGCTTGGTGTGAGGAAAGCTGTTGGTGTGAGGAAAGCTGTTCCAGGTTACTTTTTCTGAACGAAGTTTCCAATGGATCATGTTCTTCAGTCTCTTCCATACGAAAGAGGAAGTGATTAAGCCTGCATCCCAGTTTTATAGAGATTGTGGGAGTGGTTAACTGGGGGGAGGAGTATGATGTTTTCAGTTCTGTTTTGTCTGTTTGTAACAATAAAGTGTTTCTTGTTGCTGAGTGGAGCAGTGGAGAAGGATTATAGCATAATATTCACCTCTGTGTCTTTAATAAAATTCTGGCTTTCCATCTCAATTGTTAGGAAAATCCACAAATTATATGAGGATGTTGGTAAATGCAGAAATTATGTTTAATGATCTATTGAAAGTTCAGATTTTTTATTTTTTACAGGCTTCATAAATGTTTACCGAAAGAGCCATTTGCACTTTCAAGGAGCTCAGGGTATGTAACAAAAAAGAATAAAGGAAGGTTGTCAGAACACGGTCTTCTTATATTTTCTCTTCAAGTACATTAAATGGCACCTTGAATGTCTGCAGATGAGGATAAGAATGCAACATGTTACACTAAAGAGGTTAAATGTCTACAGCGAAAGTACATTATTTGAACTAATTATATCAAGGGGAGGCATCTAGAAATTGCATGACAGTCTCTCGCAAGCTATTGTACTATGTGCCGCTGCTCTGTTATTCGCTAGGTAGCTATGTCATTACCCCCAACTGCATACAGTTTCTCATGAAATTGCTGTTTCTAAGCAACTAAAACAGGAGTTTCAGATGAAAGGAACAGAAAAAACTATTTTGAATAAAAATGTTTCTGACCAGTAGAGCCTGCCGTGGCACGTGGGCGTGTTAGGAACGAGGAACATTGGGGTTATGGTAAGAGAAAAAGGCCCATATTTATAAAAGCAAACTGAAATTATTGGACTGAACCAACTAAATAAAAATGGCAACTGATTTAACCCTTTGAGTGCCAGAGGGGGAACACAATGATTTGCTTCACAATGCATTGTGTATTCCTCTGGCACTCAAAGGGTTAAAGGTTTTAAACCTGGAATGTTAAAGAGACCTACAACCCATTGCAAATAATTCAAGGGGGGTTAAACGCCCTATTTAAATCAATGTGAATTTAAAGATTTCTACCCTCCCTCCAGCAGATGAAGTGCTCTTGTTTTACTTGACAGGAAAATCCCTGTAACTTATAGTTTATAATTTTATAAGTTTACTATTTTCATGAAAAAGAAAATGTTATACAGCCTTTTGCTTTTTTTGCTTTGTAAAACAAGGCTACGCACACTGCTGAAAGATGTATCATTTAACATTTTTAATCAAACTACAAGCAACAGTGCCAACTAGTGTTCAGAAGGCATTTTATATTTAAAATTTACTCTATCAGATAGCATGAGTCATAGACTATGGCTTTCCGTACAAAGTGATAGACAATCGAAAATTGCTGCAAAAGCTGTAATCTTTTTTATGATACCCTATATGTTATAGAACTTTTACTGTGGAATAAAACAAGGGTAATCCAAATATGTTCAGCGTTTTCAAATATTATAATTGTTAAACTGTAAAGAAGTGACTACCAGTTTCATTACTTCCTGAATGTTCAAACTATTATGTAACATAATAACTCTCAGATATCTGGCCATTGGGAGCACTTCTAATGCTAAGAAAACAAAAAAACAGAAAAAAACAATAACTGTTCAGTGCATTGTGCACCCATCTGGTCCTTAACAGGTCAATACCATGCAATTCAAAAGAAGTTAAATTACAAATGCTCTGACCAAAGCAAGTTCAGACAAAATGTTACAATAACACTTATTAAGAAGCATTTTCATATATTTTCGCATACACTCCAAGTTAACACTTTGTGTGCCAGGGTGGTGCTCATTTCATTGTGGTGTGTATCACTACAACAGATCAACACTCTTTAAACACATGGCATAGTCACTAATATGCACGACAGTACACAGAAGTCTGACTCAGATAAACTGATACCCACACAGCACACTGACTCAGACATGTATGCACGCACACACATGGAAAAAGAAAGAGCGGCAATATTCCCAAGGTCATGCGATTCAATTCAATTTGTCACTCACCCTCCTAAAAGGAAACACGGTGCAGGGGGATCGGATTTACCAAAACATCCAAATACATCTAGAGGTGAGAAAATCCTCCGCACACATAGAGATCCTTTAAAGTCACTTCTTTATTGAAAACTTACATGGTGCACTTGACAGCTGTAGTCTCATGCTTTTCGCACATATAGTGCTTACTCATAGACTCATGGGTAAGCACTATATGTGCGCAACACGTGAGACTCAGCTCTCAAGTCCACCATGTAAGTTTTCAATAAAGAAGTGACTTTAAAGGATCTCTACGTGTCCAGAGGATTCTCTCATCTCTGCACGCACACACTCACAGAATACTGTCTCACACACAGCAGAATGACTAAGATACACATATTACTACACACAGCAGACTGAATCCTGTACCCACTAGGCACGTATGGTCAAGTAAATACACATACACCGCAGATTGACTCCGTTATACTCTAGTAAAGTGGTGTCCAAGTTCCGTCTTCAAGGGCCACCAACAGGCCAGGATGTAAGGATTTCCCTCATTAAGCATAGGTGAGTTAATCAATGACTCATTCATTTCTATTGACCACCTATTCTTAACCCTTTGCGTGCCAGAGGGGTGAGCAACGCATTGCAGAGCAATGCATTGTCTACCCCTCTGGCATGCAAAGGGTTAATCAGGAAAATCCTTAAATCCTGGACTGTTGGTGGCCTTTAATCCCTTAAGGACCACACGGCCGTCACTTAAGGACCACAGACCATTTTTTTTTTTTTTTTTGGAATCCGATTCCGGACTCCCTGAACATCGTGCAGCCGCACGAGGAGCCAGGAATTCCATGACGGTCCAGGACCACCATGGGTCATTAACAGAAAACAAGCCATGACGGTTAAGGGGTTAAGGACTGAATTTGGACAGCCCTCCTCTAGTCCACACACAAACACACAACATACTAACTCATACACATTGTACACAAACAGAAGACTGACTGATACATTCACTAGGTCACACACACACACAACAGCTGTACACACACACACACACATATATATCATACACACTGAAAAACACATTAGTATGCACACAGCATATAACAAGGAAAATGCTCCAAAAGACCTCCAATCTAAAAATAATCTCAAATTATTGCTTTTGTGCACTGCTTCTGCCTAACAGCTATGTACAACTTTTTTTTTTTTTTTTTTTACAAAAAAGTGCTTTTTTGTGCTATTTGTGCCAATGGGTGGGTAGTGGGATTATATAGACATTTTGGAGAGTGCCATTCCTCTGCCCCTTATTTCACATGTTATGTACTAAAAGGGTGCATAGCAAATTGGCTTCAAATTCTCTCTTTTACTTTCACATATTATGAGGGTGAAGTTAACCCTTTGAGTGCCAGAGAGGGTACGGAATGCATTGCTTTGCAGTGTGTTCTATACCCCTCTGACACTCAAAGGGTTAAGGGCCTGTTCACATTAAAGCTGTGGACTGGTGGTATTCTGCACCAATATGTACTAAAATGTTGGAACATAAGCGCAGGCACATGTCTACAGTAATATATTCAAGGGCAGCACTTAAAGGGATAGTGTTTCACAAAACAAGCAGCTCCAATAAATCTTCATAGTATTTGGGCCCTGGAGAGCGTTATTTCAATACTGTTCAAGTTGTAGTTCAGGAGTAATTGAATGATAAAGTATCCCCCTCCCACCCCTTTTACTGATATAACACTGCTAACCTCAGAGCAGCGAGACTGTCTGTAAGGATCTCAGAATGGGACAATCTTCAGTGAGCATAAGGAAACACCTGTAAACCTGTCAAGGGGGGCAGGGTTTTCCTTATGATCACAGTAAAAAGATTGTCCCTTGCTGCAAGCTGTCCGGTCAAGAGACCAGATTCCACATCTGAGGGGTAGCGGCTTACTCTAGGTAAAAGGGGTGGGAGGGGGATACTTTATCATTCAATTACTCTTGAACTAACACTCTGACAGTATTGAAATAATCAGAGCTGCTTTTTTGTGAAAAATTACTATCACTTTAACCCTCTGAGTGGCAGAGGGTTAAGCAATGCATTGCAGAGCAATGCATTGCGTACCCTCTGGCATTCAAACGGTTAAGCAGCTCTGGCAGAGCAGTACATTCAGACAGACACACCAGTATACATACAGCATGCCGACTCAGACACACCAACAGACAGACCGACAGAGAGACAGACACACACACACCGCAGATTAGCTCACATACACACACAGCAGACTGATCAATTTACACACACACACACACACACACACACACACACACACACACACACACACAGAGTAGATTGGCAGACAAACACAGATCCACAGAAGACAAACTCATGTACATCCACACAGAATGCTGACTCACATATACAGCAGACTGAAACACACAATCACACACACACACACAGGAAATACATACACACACAGACTCATTTCACTCACAGCAGACTAACCCCTACACACACAGCAGACTGGGATGGTGGTTGCTTGGCAACCAGAATGCCAAACAGAACTGACACCAGCTTGGCGGTACTGACATCCTTCCACAGTGTATCCCCTTCCTGCATGGAAAAGAGAGAGTGTGAACCAGTACCACATGCTCTACAGGTTCCCAGAAGGCCTTCCATATTAAGTAGGTAGCTGTCAAGTTGCCAGTCTGCCTCTCAGCCTGTTAGTCACTTAAAGGTGGAAAACACACACTAATAAGGCAAGCAGCGTAGTTCAGCGGTGATGAAAATAAATTGGCCTACAATGGAGCTTCTCCAGTGCCATGTACATTAATACCTCCCTCAGCATATTTTTACCATTTTCTCCTTGTTTTCATATTAAGTGTCAAGAGATCTATTAATTTTTGCTGCTGTTGTATAAAAAAAAAATCTCTAATTAGCACAATAAAAATGGCTATAATTGCCCAATGCAACAGTATAATGAAGCTGCAGAGAAGTGGTCTTCATACATTGACAGGCTAGAACAGTTCATGTCAGAGAGTGCTACATCTGACAGTAAACAGTCTGATGTGACACAGACTTTGGTAGGGAGGAAAATATGTTTTATTCTATAGGACTTGCAGGCACCAACCAAACCATCCTAAAACACCTTTAAAAAGCTAATCGAATGAAGCAACGAGCTTGGGCTGCTTTCTGTTGGCCAACTCTGAATGAAGATATTACCTTGAGGGATGGTGCTTATCCTGAGTGTTCTAAGACAATTTCTTAACTTTGAGTGACTCATATGGACACTGTGTATTTAATTGTGGCCTATGCAATTCACAGCTATGGCAGCCACTGTCCAGGTTTTGAGAAGAATTTCTGCTATCTTTGGGGTACTCAGACAATTGGTCAAAGATAATGTTCCCTAATTTACTGTGCAACTATTTCATGACAATCTTGCAACTACTAGCATTACTCGCATCATGCCATGTGGACAGTTTTGTTCATACTTTTAAAGCAGCTCTGTAACTGGGAGTGTCCAATGTAAATCGCCTGAATCTGAACACTGTGGTGGACCAACTCCATAGAGAAATAGCAGACTGCTAGTTATTATGAAAGAATGACCAGAGCTATGGACACTCTGGGATAAACACAGTAAATCAAACAACACAATAGGTGCACAGCAACTCAGACAGCAGGTAATCAGCAGGGAACTCCACAGTAGGTGAGATGCTAGGCTGCTCAAAGTGGAGAGTGGAGTTAGCTGCCGTTTGCTACCCTCTAAGGACAGCCAAAAGTTCCCTGTTTCCGGTATCATCATTTCTCTCCGCTGATGCAAAGCATCAAGAGAAAAAGGAAAATGGATGAAGAGTCCCAAGAGTAGTAGATCAATAAAACAGAACAGTTCCAGTCTCAGACATGTCGACCTCCAGAGTAAGGATGGGGGCAAAAGAAAAAGCAGTGGTGCAGATCAGCCCCTTTACGTGTCATGGCAGTGATGGGGGATGGCATAGCAGAGGAGCCCTTGATGAACTAGTTGTAGTAATAGGCAAAGTCAGTAAACCACTAGATAGCCTTTAGACCATGGAGTAGTGGCCAGTCTGTTACAGCGGATAGCTTCCCTGGGTGCATGGCGAGCCCTTCAGTGGATATAATATATTTCAGAAAGGACAGAGAGGTCCTTTCAAACTCACACTTCTTAATCTTACAGTAGAGGTGGCTCCTTCTGAGGAGGGTCAAGACATGTCTAACATGACTTTGATGCTCTTCAAGGGTCAAGGAGAAGACTAAGATGTTATCCAGATAGGCCACTACAAAAGATAATAACAGATCCCGGAAGAAATCATTAACAACTTTGGAAGACTATGGGGGCAACAAAGGCTGAAGGGCATGACCAGATATTCATAATGCCCGAATCTGGGATTAAAAGAGTGCCAGAGGGGTACGAAATGCAGTGCAAAGCAATGGATTCTGTACCCCTCTGGCACACAAAGGGTGAAAAGCAGTCTTCCACTCATACCCCTCTCATCCTAACCAAATAATAGGCACCTCAGAGGTCAAGTTTAGCGAAGAAGCAAACTCCCCTGAGTAAATCCAACAGCTCTGGAATCAGGGTCAACAGGTAGCAGTTCCTCTGGGTTATTTTGTTTAGACTACTGTAGTCCACACAATGATGAAGACCACTATCCTTCTTCTTCACAAAAAAAAATTCAGAACCAGAAGGGGAAGTGGATGGTTGTATACACCCTTTGGATAGGTTATCCTGGATACATTCCTCCTAGGTATTAGTCTCAGGAATCTACAATGGTAAGGTCTTACCTACAGAAGGTGATGTCCCTGGCAAAAGGGCTATGGGACAATCGTATGGTCGGTGGGGTGGCAATGTCTTGGCACTGGCCTTGCTGAAGACATCAGAAAAAGCCAAGTAGGGTTCATGGACCTAAGGGGAGTCGAAAACCAGGACATTCGCTGCTGACAATGAGACCTCAGAAGTAATAGTAGAATCCCGTGGAAAGGTAAGAGACTCTGTAGACCAGTCAATAGCAGAATTGTTCTTCCGGAGCCATGGATAACCTAGGATCAACGGGTTAGCTATGCATTACATAAAATCAAAGGTCAAGTATGTGAAGTACCTACAAGCAGAGTAAGAGGAAAAGTGGAGTGGGTAAGGAGTCCAGCTCTAAAATTGAACAGTCTATCATGATTATGTGAATAGGCTTGTCTCTGTTTTCAGAAAGAAACCCATGCTGAGCAGTAAAGACGGTGTCCATGAAGAGACCTGCAGCCCCAAAGTCAACAAAACCAGAAACAGGAATTACTCTCTGATCACAGGCCACCAAGGCAGAGAGGACTAGCTTGTTGTCTTCTTTTGAGGGAACAGAGGATAGACTTAGATGGGTCCCTCACCAGATCCTAAATCCTGGTATTTCCTGTCTTGTTTGGGCTAGAGCGGGCAAAGTGTCCTGATTGGGCACAATACAAACATAACCCATGAGACTGTCTCCTGGCCTTTTCTTCCACAGAAAGGCAAAAACTTGCCCAACTTCCATTTGTTCCCCTATGGCATCAGGTGGGCTGACCAAGGTCTGGAACTTGGGAGGAAGACATACAGGTGGACGAGGCATAGGCAGGCGGTTTCGCAGTCTGTTGCATTCTGCTCTTCACTCCTGGATATGATGTACCAATGTAGAGCATAGTGCAATGACATCCTCTAGAGTATTTGGAATGGGCCATGTAGTCAGCTCATCCTTAAGATGATCAAATAAAGCCCTACAGAAGGTGGTGTTCAAGGCATTTATCACTGTACCCATGATTATTGCCTACCTGTTATGTTCCGGTCCTGTCTCCTCTGGATGACGAGATGCAGGCATTGCCAAGCACTGCCGCCTTCTGACTGGCCTCTATGCTGCTAGCGTGCGTCTTTGACATCAAGCTCGCTATTTTGTAGCATTCGGCACTAATTGTCTGATTGTATCCCGCCTCCTGTTGCGGCCTTATATACGGCCTGAGAACTGGGCTTAGTTGCCCTTTCGTGGTATATATGTGCTTTACTCTTTACTCTCATTTGACCCTAGCTTGGCTTCCATGTATCTTCTGGTTCGATCCCTGGCTTTGTCTGACTATTTGCTCCGGTATCTGACCAGTGGCTCTCTCTGACTACCAGATTTGTGCATGACCCTGGCTTGTCTGACTACCCATTCCGATCTGACCCCGGTTGTGGCTGACTACCTGATCCAGTATTTGACTGTGACTTTGTCTGACTATGCTTCTTGCTTACTCCCGATATTGTCTGACTACCATTTGTCATTATCGGCATTTGAGGCCTCTCGCTCCATACAGCCTAGCGTGACGTTGACCTCCCTGGTATTGTTGCCAGCTGCCTTAGGCTCATCAGCATTGGCGTTGTCCCATCTCAGGGACTGCCTGACACTCTAAGTTCTGAGCATTCCGAGCCTCAAATTATCCTGAGGCTATTTCCTATCTGTGACCTGATTTCCCTATTGTTGCTTAGATTCCTGGCTCTCCAGATTTCCTCTCATTCCGCTGGATAGAATCAGAGGCCGGTTCTACATTCTGTATTACCTTGGCAATCAGTGGTCACAGGTGACAGCTCAGTGTCAGCTCCTGGGTAGTGGATGTCCTCATGCCTGTTCCTAACAAGGTTGGTGAAGTGCTTTGCTCTTATTGATTTTAAATAAACTGGTTAAAATTCACCTCTACCTGTGTTGTGTGTTTCATTTACCTAAGCCAAAGTGACAGCATTGTCTCCCCAATCTGTGTCATATGCCAACGTCTGAAAACTCTATGACATACTGGAGTAGAGACCTAGATCCTTTTTGACAGTCTAGGATAGAGGACTCGGCCAGCCATAGCCTGAATAGGTGACTGGCAGTCCAGAAGTGGAGAGACCCAGGCCTGATAAGATGCTTAGGCTTAAGGCTGGCTACAAAAGTGCAAATAGCACTGATTCAGAAATCCCCATGACTCAGCTGGAGATCTGTTCAATCGTTCAGGTGAAGGCAGCTTAGGAGGCAGGAGAGAAACAGCAGAGGTGATAGCAGCCTGTCCCATGGTAGAGATAGCTGGAGAAGGTAAGGCTTCTTCAAAGTGCTGCTATATGTGCTGCAACATGTTGGCTATGGAATCCAGAGTGGGGTCCAACTGTTTGATCTCAGCAGAGTGCTGCTCAAGCCTAGCCCCTTGTTAGACTATGACCCGAGAGACCTCTGAAGGATCTGTTGTCACAGAACAATCAAAATGTAACCAGGAGTGCCCAGTGTAAGGCACCTTAATCTGATCTCTTTGATGGAACAACTCCACAGAGAAATAGCAGACTGTTAGTTTTTATAAAAGAATGTCCAGATGACACTCTGGGATATACACAGTAACTCAAACAACACAATAGGTATGCAGCAACTCATACAGCAGGTATACAGCAGGTAATTTTCCAGTAGGCAAGATACTAGAGGACGCAGTGTTGACAGAGGAGCTAGCTGGAGCTGGTTACCCCCTAGGCTGCCTTGCTGTGGCCAAGGCCAGCTTAGTGCCGACCAGAGGAGCCAGCCACCATAGATGACAGCTAATACCTACTGCGGTCGAAGGAGGTGACAGACAAACATACTGAGTTACCAGCAAGAAGAATCAAATGTTGCTGGTTAGAGAAGCTGGAAAACAGAAATATTCGCCCTCTGACAGAAAAGGTATGACTCTAAGTCGAAGTTCGGCTTGTAGGACTGGAATATGACTGGCAGTCAAAAGGAAGTACGACAGATGGTCGATGAAGTTGAACTGCTGCTGGAACAACAGGAAGGTTGGATGATTGTACTAGCAGTGTCAGCAACAGGCGGGTAACAAAGTACAAGTCAGCAGAATAGTCGAATAGGGCAGCTGGTGTCAAGAACAGAGAATCAATCATCCCAAGACATGGTATGAAATCAAACAGCAAGAGAGAATCAGGAAACAAAGCCAAGGTCAATACACAGGATACACTCTGAAGAGAAGAGAACTAGTATAGGACTAGGAACTTAAGTCACGCACAGAACTCCATGATCATGCGCCAGCACCGGGGCACTGACACATGACAAAGACTCAGGACTCACCACTAAACAAAGCTAGGAAGAAGGATCCAAAAAACAAAGAAGAACCAGAGCAAAAACCAAGAATAAAGGCAGAAAAAATGGCAGAACATGACAAGCTCTCACTGGTATTGATGAATCTATGTACTCTGGCTCCAACCTTCTGGATTTCCTGACAGCATTCCTCACCACTATACATGCCTCCGTGGTGTACGACCCATACCCCTAATGTTTGGTTGGCCTCTGCACACCAAGTTGGGCACTTTGTGCATTGATGTGATGTGAACTGTATGGAAACTAGGGGTGGGTGAAAGGTCCTGTCATGTTCCCAAGAAAACCACTTGGTTCTTCGTTTTTTCACTGGAAAATCCACTTTAAATACAGCAATTAAAATCTTTGTTGTTTTCACCCATTGGCAAAAATTCTTTGCTGTTTTTTCAATGGGTAGAATATTTTTGCCCCTTTATTAACAAGTTTTTTGTCTTTTCGCTATAAAAAACTGCCATTTTCCTGGAAATTAAACACAATACAAGCAGCTTCAGAGAGAGAAGTGCTAGGTTGTTGTGCTGTGAAATTTACAGCAAAATTCAGGCATTAGAGGCTCATAGTATCTGCTATCACTATGAGCAAGTTTTCTAACAATAAAAGGAGGACCTGGAAGGACAGTTATGCAGCCAGTAAGGTGCAGCAGCTTGTACAAACCTTAGGAGTGAAGGAGGGGGTCATCCTCATATTACTAGTGACTGTGAGGAGGGAAGTGGGAAGTGTCATTATTCACCCATTTTGGTTTGAGGTGAAAATTTTCTCCCATCCCTAGTAGAAACATCAATCTCATATGATAGAAAGGGAGCCAGTGGACTGTGTTTCGCAGATGACAGGTTGTGGGCTCGCTGCTACAAAGGACCTCCAAAGTGGACAGCGGGGTTGGTGGTATAAATTTTGGGCTCTTGGTTCTTTGTCATTCTGTTTTTATGGCATAGACAGATAGACCATTTGTTCACAGCAACAAAATCTGCAGACACACACACACACTGCCACTGTCAGAGAAGAAGGAAAATTATTTTTCCTTTGTGTGCCACTACAGCTGTAGAACAGCCTGTCCAAGCATCTGATGAAACATCTGACAATGTGTTCTCAATGCATACTGAGGTAGCAGGAAGTCAACATGATTCTGTATCTGCCCAACCAATTAGGCACAAGTTTTGACACTGAATTACTGGGTCTCCGGGGCGGAGTCTGATAATCCAGATGTGGGGAGTTTCTGATGAAACTCTGCCCACTTGTGCTCAATCCCACCCTTTTCCTCCCACTCCCCACCCTGTTCTCCTCCTTCCCCAGTCTATTCTATTTTGTTCATTTTAGAAGTCCTGCCCCCCACTCGTGATTAAGCCCTGCCCCTTTTATAATGCAAATCGTGTCATTTCTCTCCCCTCATCAGTAACACAGGGCTCTCCTCCGGGCAGCCCCAACCAAGAAGTTCCCAGATATGTATTTAATGTTGCATAATGTTGTGTTGAGGTGTGATTGTCCTTTTAAAAGTGTCTGAACATAAGCACAGGTAAAGTATAGCACATAAACACACACACACACACAGCATACTGGCTCATATACATACACAGCAAACTGACTGGTGTAAACAATATATAAAATAAGCCCTTTCATGTTAGAATATTCAGTTACTTTTTTTCCCTCAAGAAATCTGAATCTAATAAAGATTCTCTGGTTTTTGGTTTTGGGTTCATGAATATTGTATAAAATGGTCTAAAATTAGGCCATAACAGCTCAGTGTCTAAAGTCAGATGATATTCTTCAATTGAGGCACAGATCCCATTCACTGCAACAACCCCACCCCTCATGCCAGGTGAAAAGTGCAACAACAGAGAAGAAGCCAGTTAAAAATAATTAAATCCCTTTCAGACTAATATCCAGTGTGGGGCTTGACACATTTGTCCAGCTATAAAGTAATAGGCACCTAGAGAACATCATATTTAAAAATCTGAAATGTAAAAAACTTTTAAGAATTGCAATAACCAAAAAAAAGGAAAAAGCAAGCTCATATAAAAATGCAATGCAGCAGCTATTTTCAACGTTGCATGAAGGCTAATGTTTAAGATATTTTGACCAAGAATTTGGAGCAATCGTAAGTAGAAACCACTGGGTGCTGGATCATAATAGTAGGCCCTCTCTCAAGCTCTGGAGCAGGTATGGATGAAACACATTGTCACAGGCCTTTGCAATGCATTGGATACCTCTCTGATGATCAAAGGGAAGAAAAGGGAAAGGGGTCAATGACGCTATTCTTGTCTCTCTGGCTGACAGCAGCTGCATGTGATGATGTCATAGCCCACCTGCCAAGATAGGAAACTAGTCTAAATGTAAGGGGTGATGGTAAGAGGTTGAGGGACAGAAAAAAACAGAAAGGCACCTTTGGATGATGGGCTCCAACACAACTGCACTCTAGGCACCCCCTGAAGTTATGCCCCTGGGAGCAATTTGGGGGTAAACAATGTCTACCATAGAGAACAAATAAAACATCGCATTGATTTAAATGGGGATTTTAACCCCTGTAATGCTACAGAGATCTCCAAAGCATTGCAACACAATGCACCAGATACATCTCTATTATTCAACTGCTTAAATGCCCCATTTAAATAAAAGGGACTTTTTTGTTCCTAAAGTTCATCTGATTTACCCCAGAATTGCCCCACTTTAGCCATTAGACATGTGACCCAAAAAATGTAAATACATTTGGGGGTAAACAATGTCTACCATAGAGAACAAATAAAACATCCCATTGATTTACATGGGGCTTTTAACCCCTGTAATGCTACAGAGATCTCCAAAGCATTGCAACACAATGCACCAGATACATCTCTATTATTCAACTGCTTAAATGCCCCATTTAAATAAAAGGGACTTTTTTGTTCCTAAAGTTCATCTGATTTACCCCAGAATTGCCCCACTTTAGCCATTAGACATGTGACCCAAAAAATGTAAATAAATTTAGTCTGCTATATTTATTTAAAGTGATAGTAATGTTTCATAAAAACAGCAGCTCCAATCAACCTTCATAGTATTTGGGCCACATATAGTTTTATTTCAATACTGTCAGAGTTGTAGTTCAAGAGTAATTGAATGATAAAGTTTCCCCCTCCAGCCCCTTTTAAGTCATCTCCCCTCAGATGAGGAATCTGGTCCCTTGACCAGACAGCTTGCAGCAAGGGACAATCTTCTTACTGTGAGCATAAGGAACACCCTGCCCCATTTGACAGATTTTTCAGGTTTTCCCTTATGCTCACTTAAGATTGTCCCTCTCTGTGACCCATCCAGCAGTGTTATATCAGTAAAAGGGGCAGGAGGAGGATTCTTTATCATTCAATTACTCTTGAACTACAACTCTGACAGTATTGAAATAACACCGTGCATGGCCCAAATACCATGAGCAAAAAGAAGAAACAGGGGTTCTAATAGTACATAATATATCGATTGAATAAGGCTCCCCTTATACCAAAGCACTTACTAAATGTAACCCGTTAGTAACGGACAGTGATCGCAGATGAAGTATTTAGACTGCCACCAAGTCGCTGCTGCCCACCAAAGGAGACCTCCACAGGCTCCTCAAAAGACAAAGATACAAACACAGTTTGGGGGAGCTGACTGCTACAATGTTTCATGTGTCAACAGCAAGTATATTGAGAGTAAGAGGACACTCACGTTTTAATAATAGCTGGCTCTATTGTCCATTAGCTGGCAGATTCACATGCAGGAACATAAACCTGTCATGTGGGGAAACTCCAGTATCTACAGAGATCCTCGTAAATCCAAAATAATGCCAAGTAGTTATAAAATATCAAAAATTCCTTTATTTAAAAACATTTTTTGTTCAAAAATGATTTAATACAGAAGGTTCTATATGTGTTTCTGAGCAACATGCTCTTTCATCACGAACCAACATTTGAACAAGAAAATGTTCAAATGTTGGTATTTGATGAAAGAGAGTGTTGCTCAGAAATGCGTAGAACCTTCTGTATTAAATCATTTTTGAACATTTTTTTTAATAAAGGAATTTATGATATAACTATTTGCCATTACTTTGGATTTACAAGGATCTCTGTAGATACAGGAGTTTCCCCAGCAGGACGGCTTTATGCTCCTGCAGCGAATCTGTTGGCTAATGGATGATAGTGTCAGCTATTATTAAAATGTGAGTGTCCTCTTACTCTCTATGTATTTACATTGTAGCAGTCAGCTCCCCCAAACTGTGTTTGTATCAAATACTATGAAGATTACTTGAAGCAGTTTTTATTGTGAAACATTACTATCCCTTTAAGCTACAGAGGGCTAAATATTAATTTTCTTCCCTAAAAGACCTTTACATTTCTCCTTACCGGTTTATGAGCAAGGATTTCCTTTTGCTGAAGCCTAGATTACACTGCAATTGGCAAGTTATCAGCTGGTTTTATCTAACATATTCCCATTGACGTCTATGGAGAAAATTTGGATAAAACCCTTGATAAATTATCAAATGCAATGGAACCCTGGTCAGATATAGAATTATATTTGTAATGTACTCAGGTTCAGAACTAAGGGGTTAAAGCTTTTTTTTTTTTTGTCCCTGCCTTTTATAGGATAGGGGTATTAGCTATGCCAAGTAACAGTGGATGAGACTGTGGTAGGGTCATGTGACTAGCGCTGGTGTGTTCATGGGTGGAGCTAAGGGTTCCTGGGATGTCAACTCAAGAAATGTATTTAGATCACAGTGAGTTAAGAATCAGTGAGGGTTTGTACAAAAAATAATACTTTGAGATGTGTAAAACCAATTACACCATGGGCTTCTCAATGCACTGGAGAACTTTCTAGTATTCAAGGGGTTAACAGCCCCATTTACATCAATATGATTTTTTTCGTATCCCCTATAATGTTATGGGTTTGCTCCTAGGATTGCCTGAACTCTTCTTAGTGCATGAGCCTCAAGTTTATTCATACTCCATATATTTGCAATATTATTATTTTTCTTCACAGTTTGATAAGTGATGCAGATTATTTCTTCCTACCTGTTGGTGGCGCTATACAAATTGGGCTGGGTTCAATTGCATGTGATCAGACAGGAAGAGGCATTTTTAACACTTTGAGTGCCAGAGGGGTACCACTCAAAGGGTTAAAGCAAGCTCACTATTTTTTTTCCTCCAGACATATTCCCTTGTTGGAGAGGTGTCAATAATTTGATACAAAAAGAAGCAGTTTGATTGGTGAAGTTTTTGATTTGACTTGACAGGCATGAGTCTCTTCACATCAAATTCGCTGAGTAATCGATTTTTTTTTCAGCTGGTGTTGCTATTTTTGTTACATAAAAATGATAATAAATCCCAATATGAATACAATTCCAGCATCAGTATATACTTAATATAAAAACACATATTTTTTAAAGGGTGGATGCCTATTCAGTCTGTGGGTCTGGGAAATATACCACCATTCATAAGAGGAGAATAATGAATTCCAGATGAGGTTTAGCCTCTTTAAAAGAAACAGCAGACTTAATGGTAGCCATAATTTAATTTAAACATTTTAATAGTATTAGCCTCCTGAAACACAGCAGTCACCCTACTTCTATGGACCATCCCCCACACACCCCAGCTTTGGGGGTGACGAGATTTAATCACTAAACAAACAGAGTCTAAGGACTCAGTTGCCCTCTCCTTTGCCAATGTGGTGCAAGCTTTATTAACAATAACATTGACTAACCAAAATAACATTTATTATCAGTCACATTCTCAAATTCTGTATTATAGATTAAAATACATTTAAAAGAAAATTTACATAAAGTATTACTAAGCCTTTCTAATCCTCATTAGAAATCCTCTACAGTGTCCTAAATCAGTATATAGCATAATATTGGAGCTGCTAATGGCATATCTAACACAACAAGATTAATTTACAAAGCAGCGAGAAGAGCATATCGGATATGCTGTGCCCAACTGCTGTTCAGTTTGGTCCTTGATAAATAGGCTTCCAGTATTAATCAGTGGCAGAGTTTGTTTCCTGGTGCAGTGTACATGACAATTATAGGACATTACATGCAGAAAGACATGCTTACACCATTCAGAAAATACATATGTTTATGTAATTTGTTTAAGTATATGCTTGGTCCCATAGACATAGTTTTGGAAGTCTTATAATCTCTTGGATGCCAGAGATGTCTCCAGCGTATTGTACCCAACGGGATAAATTGCCTTGCATATTAATATTTATATTGGACAGCTGCCAACCCTAAACACTGGTGTTGTACGTGTGGTTAAGTTTATAGGTCTCATTATTCTTTCTCTCTCTCGCTCTTTATATCTATATATATAGAGAGGGTTGAACTAGATGGACGCAAGTCTTTTTTCAACCTAAATTACTATGTTACTCTATATATATATATATATATATATATATATATATATATATATGTATATATTATACACACACAAACAAACTCACACACACACGCATATATACATACCGTATGTACACTATTTAATAATAACCCTTTGAGTGCCAGAGGTGTACGCAAAGGGTTAAAGGAACAATAACACCTCTTAATAAATGGCCCCACTTACCTTAGTTGGGGCAAAAAATCCTAATATCCACTATGTCTCAATGATACATTGATTGGTTCCCCAAAATTAATCTTTAACTCTTAGAAGACCAGTGGGCTCTGCAACGTATTGATTCACAATGCACATGCCTCTTGTCTTTAAAGCGATTAATTAGTACTGGACTTCTTGTCCATATACATGCTACCTTGTTGTTGGACCCCAGGACCCCAAATTCTTCCCACTGACGTCTGCCTGCATTCCTAAGAATATATCAGCAACAAGTAAGCATGTTCACTTCTGTGAACGTGATATTCAGAACCAATTAAAGAGTTGAGAGAAAAAAACTAATAATTGATTCATTGTAATCATCAGGATTTTTTGTTTCGTTTAAGGTAAGTAGGAATTTACTTTCATGACATGTTAGTGTTCCTTTAAGCCTGCTGCCAGCAGAGTACTCGTATCCCATAGAACAAGGTCATATTGATATTACAGGGTAGCCAGACAGGAAGGATTTAGTGAAACTGAACCATGGACTAATGCCAGACAGATCAGAAATGGATGCAAGAACAATTGCAGTGAGGAGGTGTCATGTGTTACACATTAAAACCCACAATGTCTGGAACTTTCAACGTATGGATTTATGTACTGCACATTTGTGGCTTTTTGTACATATACCTGCAGCCAAGCAATATTGAGGCTGTGCCGGTTTCTCCATGTTCAGACATGCTGCTGTTCCAAAGATACTTGAATGGATGAGCTGTAACACTACGTACATGTGTCTGTTTGTGTCATGAGGTTGAGCCCCAGGGTTTGAACAGACAGTAGTGAGTGCTGGGAGGATAGAACAGCTCTAGGAATCTGAGCCATGTAGAAGTACCCACTCATATCCAGGAGATTAGCTACAAGGATTGTGTGAGCACCAGTAGACCCAGAAGTAAACAGAAGCACAGTACCAGCAGGAATAAGGCAAAGGCAGAAACCAGTGACAGGCATAGATCAGTGCAGGTTATGTTCAACCAGAGTCAAATTCAAAGTATAAGTTTGGGCAGACTGAGTTCAAGCAGAGTCAGGGACAAAACAGTTGCCATGATCCAACACAGCAGTCCAGAATAAACACCAATTTTCCAAGGAGATCCTAGGGCAACTAAGCACAGATCCAAGCTGGAAGTTTGAATAAATGGGCAAATAGTGTGCAAAATTATGTGTAAGCTGACAAACATGTTCAGACTCAGGAGAAAGTTTGCATGTAACTGAGAATGTTAGCTGTCATGCATGGCTGAGGACCAGTTGCTCCCCCATGCGTTGGCAATCACTGGAGCATTATCATATGTCTGTGTCTTTGCACTGCGGTACCATGACAGCTGCTGAACTCTGTCCTTGAAGGGATAGTGGCTTTGAGTGCTCACATGTAGAGTTTCTGTAAATGTTCCTCTGTGGAGATGTTCCTCTCCTTATATACATCTTCAAAAATAGATGGACCTGTTAATGTAAGTTACTAAAGTAACTTTCCTGAGATGCCAACACAATAATTCATCTACACTCTTTGCTTGTACTAAAGTGTCTTCACCAACAGAGCCATTTCTATTCTTTATTTCATTAAACAGGAAAGCATATTGACAGCTCCTTGGATAGGACTAACAGTACCAATGGTTCCCCAGCCACTCTACACCAGTAGTATTGTTCCTATTTGATATATGTATCAAGCTAAACAGGTACAATTCAGGAATAAACCAACTGCACCATGGAGGAGGGGAGTGAAAATCCCCATTGCTTTAAATGAGGCTTTAATGTTGAAATGTCTTCACATTTTACAAAACATTCAAGGGGTTACAGGCCCATTAAATCAATCAATGGGAATATACATAATTTTCATTCTAACCTCCTCTATAGCTGAATCCCTCTCACCTTCATTTAGGGACGGTTTACTGATTAGGGAGTGTGCGCAATCACCTGTTGGTGAGTCTATGCTGGTGGTGCCCATATTGTCAGTGTGGTTAACACAATTTTAGTACACCTGCTCCAGACACCTGTATGTGTTTTTTTTTAAGGTGGGTTTTCAAGAAAGGTGAAACGCATACATAAAAAAAGATTACCATTATTTAGATGTTACAACCGAACTATGACATTTTATATAAAATCTCTATGGAACCCTCATTTTATACCTATAAAATGTACTTTTGAGTGAGGGACCATGTCAAGGTTTCAGTATTTTAAAATACATTTTGCTTGTTCATTCCCAAGTTTTATTCTTAAAATAAATACAACATGGAATCAACATGTGGTATAGAAAGTTTAAAAAAAAAAACAAAAGAAAAAAGAGCTCAGTGATGAACAACAGGTGGCTCATTAAGACTAGAGGAAAATCGTTTTTGACCAAAACATCGTGAATTACTTTGCCTCGGGATGCTGTGCTTACAGATACTGTAACTGCTTTAAAAAAAAAAAAAAGTATTGCATGTCAATTTACATAAATATACATTTAAAGTATAACATTAACATTTTTGGGCATAGTTCTCCTAGAAAAAAGGGCACCATAAATAGATGTCTGTGGCACACCAAAGTGCCATGGTATCCTTGTTCAGAAACACTGTTCTGGATGAACAGGGTGAATTGGTATGGGCAAAACTTGATTGACACGTGTTTTTTCAGCCGCATAAATTATGTTACTACATTACTATGTTATACACCAGTTTAATTATTGTTGTAATGTCCATTTTATAAACCAATTTACATACCCTTTTACAGTCCAGCTTATAGGACACCTTGAATGCTAACATACCAAGAAATGCGTTGGATACCACTCTGGGATCCCATCACCTTCAAACATCCAACAGTTGGATGTCCCTGATTTAAATGCTTTAAAGGCTAATAGTAAAGTGTACTGTAAGGGAGAAATAATAATTCTCCATTGAATTGATTTAAATGGGGTTTTAAATGATTTGCAATGCATTGGAAACCTCTCTAGCATTCAAGGGGTTTAAATTCAGCTTAAATGAATAGGATTTTTTTAACCAACCATAAGGTGCAGTTGGTTTGTATCAGAATTGCTGCAGTTTTCTTTTAAACATAAAGCCAAATGGATATTTTCTATGTGCCCATCTCATGCTCACGTAGGCAAGAAACACTTGGTGTCCTTAGCCCCTCCCATGACCACACCTCTCTCTTCTCCCGTGTCACCACCTGTATCTCAGGTAATTGCCTGATAAAGAAAGTATCCATTGCTTAAAACATAAAGATAATACAATTACTAACTAAACTGGAAAGTACAGGCGGTAAATAATCTGAACAAAATAGTATATAAATGTGACATTCCTGCATTATATAAGCTGAAAAATAAGCCAGAAGGCATAAACCAGGACTGAAATGTTCATGAGCTGTGACTGAGATTATCATGGCCACACCCACTAGAGAATACAGTGGGTGATGCCAGCAAGGCTTAGTCTCCCCTCAAGATTTGGAGCCCTAGATTTTAGTCTATTCAGCCAAATGGAAAATCCAGTGGTCATTAGATGGCGTGCCTATTGGCAAAGCTATGGACACCTGGGATACAGTGCCTGAGTTAACGGAGATTTAACCCTTTGAGTTCCAGAGGTGTACACAACACATTGCAAAGCAATGTGTGGTGTACCCCTCAGGAACTCAAAGGGTTAAATCCAGCTCTGCCTTTATAAACAGATTATAACATTCACTGGTAACAACTATTGTATGGCTCTTCTAACAGCTAGAAGAGTTAATGAATACTGCTGCCTATATCTATTTAATCCTACCTGAGTCTTTCATGTGACTGCAAAGGGAAGATTTTGTTCCTCATTCAGTGCCTGACAACCTGTGTCCCTGATTCCTGCTAACTGTCACCCCCAATTACCAAGCAAAACCTTCTCTGACATGTTTAATATGTCTCTCTTAGCTGCTGAATTACTGTTCATTTGGAAGTGCCCTTGGAATTAGCCCATATCATGCAATTGGCATGAACTCTGATGTAAATAACTAACCTATTTCTCTTCCCTGTGCTGTGTTCGAATTGCTAGGAAAAATATGTACAGTCTGGGTGCCAGTGCTAGAATGAGCTGTAATTCACCGTATTCATTTCATTTTACAGCTTCAGCTTCTGCTTCGTACGTGTTGTATGGAACAGTGGGGATTATCATAGTCACGTCTAGGAATACAGAGCAGAGTGGATGTGAATATGCATGAGAAATATGCTAGTAAAAATATATTGCTACTTGGAATAAATGTTCTAGGGGCCTACTGCAGAGGCTTGTTGAAGCATTACCAGCAGGAACTGAGAGAGGTACTAGTACCTTGCAGACAGATCTGGGCCTCCCTGCTATAGATCGCTGGTAAGGCCTAACCTAGAGTACTGTGTACAGATTCACAATAATAAATCAGGGATAACTCAAAGAAGAGCCACTTAAATGGTGCAGAGTATTTATGGAAAAACCTACCTGTTTTTTTTATTAACATTGCAAAAGGTCTTCAAGGCAAAGTATGCCTTTTTGCAGATGATACAAAGATCTGCAACAGAGTAGATACTTCTGGGTGGAATATGCCAAATGGTAAATTATTTAGGTAAATGAAAAGAATGGACATGTGTGTGACAGCTGCAGTTTAATGATGATAAATGTAAAATAATGTACGTGGGATGTACAAATCCAAAGGCAGTATACAGTATTAAGGTTACTGTGCTGTCAGTGACAACAGAAGAAAGCGATTTGGAAGTAATTATTTGTGACGACTTAAATAGCAGTGGGGAATGCAAACAGGGTGCTGGGTTGTATAGCTAGAGGCATTAGTAGAAGAAAGAGAGAAGTGGTCATCATATCATTCTACTGATCTCTGGTTAGACCTCACCTAGAGTATTGTGTACAGTACAGTACAGGAGACCCCATCTCCAGAAGGATATAGATACTCTGGAGAAAGTTCAGAAAAGGGCTACTAAAATGGTGAATGTTTTACAGGATACACGTCTAGGGGACGGATAGGCACTAGAAGCTATATCATCACTAATAAATATATACTTAAATTGTAAAGTGCATTCCTGAGCAGACAATATCACAATTCAAAAACCTTAGCAGAAATCAAGAGGAGAGAAAACACAAAGAGAATATCCCTCCCCTTGAAACTGCTACAAGAAGCTCATTAATGGAGGCACACAAAAAGTGACTAAAATAATTACAAAAAATTAAATTGTTTATTTACTTAACTAAATGACACATCGCATTTGTAGCAATTACATGACTGTTACTCCTCTGATGAAGCCAATATGGCGATATGCATTGGGACCCGTTTCTGATTTCTCCGAGAGTTATGATATTTGTGATAAGTATTTCTCTAGTATTTATTTTCCTTTTCTTTTTATATGATATTGCTTCTCAGCTTATCCACGGTGCATTTTTTTCTTTTTTTACTCTATGTATTTGGCTGACAGCACTTGGACACTTTATGTATGTCTCTTCGATCAGATTATACTGACTGTATTTATATATGTACTTGCTTAATAGCATGGGACACTTTATGTATGTCTCTTCGATCAGATTATACTGACTGTATTTATATATGTACTTGCTTAATAGCATGGGACACTTTATGTATGTCTCTTCGATCAGATTATACTGATTGTATTTATATATGTACTTGATTAATAGCACTGGTACACTTTATGTATGTCTTCTCAATCACATTATACTGACTGTATTTATATATGTACTTGCTTAATAGCATGGGATACTTTGTGCACTGTTCTGAGAGATTATACTGACTGTATTTATATATGTACTTGATTAATAGCATGGGGCACTTTATGCACTGTTCTGAGAGATTATACTGACTGCACTTATATATTTGCTCGGATGAGAATTTCCAGTCTATGTATTACTATTTAGTGTACTAGATGGATGATGTTTGGGATCATACCTGAGGAATTTTCCATTCTGCTCTGTTTTAAATTGATTTTAAATGTGATGTGTCATTTAGCTAAACAATTTATATTTTTGTAATTATTTCAGTAACTTTTTGTCTGTATGCCTCCATTATTGAGCTTCTTGTGGCAGTTTCAAGGGGAGGGATATTCTCTTTGTGTTTTTCTCTCCTCTTGATTTCTGCTAAGGTTTTTGAATTGTTTTACAGGATAAACATTATCAAGAATGACTAAAGGATCTGAAACATTGAAATATTTAAGGGGATTCAATAAAGTAAAAGAGGGAAGTACATTTCAAAGGAGTATTAATAAGAATAACTAGTATTATATAGCACCTTTCTTCCTGTGGGACTCAAAGCTTTTTCAGTGCATGCTCTCAGAATGAACCAAATAATAGATGTTATTACACAATCAACGGTACTCATTTATCAACCTCTGAAGAATGAAGGCCTGATTTGACCCTTCCGGGATTCAAACCTGCAACCTTGAGGTTTGAACAGGCAGTGAGGGTATTTACCATTGAGCTTTCTCACCAACTGTTAGGACCAGAGGTCATAGTCTAAAACTAGGTGGACAGAGGCTTAAATTTCATGTAAGTTTGCTTCACTGAGAGGGTGGTAGATAAGTGGAACAGCCTACCAGCAGAAGTTGTAGAAGAAAATACAGTGAGGGATTGTAAGCATGCATGCTGTAGGTATAAGGCTATACTGAACATAAGACAAGACCAATGACCAAATAGGGTTTGATGTTTTTACAGTAGGAAAATGGGCAGACTAGGGTCTGGATTCTATTGCAGGTGATAAATGTTACCACCAGTTTTATCATAGGTGTGCGCACAGGGTGTGCCGGGTGTGCCTAATCGGCCCCATGCATACAGGCTTTTCAGAAGTTAAATGGCCGTTTCCGCATATTAATGCGGCTGCGGCACCGGCTTTATACCTTAGCCGCTTGCCATGGCTATCTGCTGCTGACTGCTGTGCTCAGGAAGACCAAGGGTGCGGGACAAGCATTTCCTTTCAGCGCTCGTTACATTGGGGGAAGGTGTCAGGGAGCCAACAGCGGGTGAGGAGGCTGCAGGCACTGGCACTGACTCGGCTATGAGTGGCTTGTATGTATGATGCATGTATGATGCATGAGTGAGTGTGTTAATGTTTAATGTGTGTGCGTGTGAAAGATAACTTACACCTAATCATTTATTTATCACAAATACACACACACACACACACACACACACACACACACACACACACACATATATATATATATATATATATATATATATATATATATACATACACATATGTACGCACGTGTGTGTTTGTGCTTTTGGTTGCACACCCTAATGCAATTGGCTGTGCATGCCTGTGAGTTTTATGAAATATTTTCCTATTGAAGTCTATGGGGAAACCTGGAAATAAAAGCAGTGATAAAATTAGCACCTGCAATATAATCCAGCCCTAGATTGGCCAAATGTTTTTTATCTGCTGTCAAATTCTTGGTTTCTATGATAGACTCAAAGATCTTAAAATGTACAGTTTGGAAGAGAAGATGGAGAGGTGGTAATAAAATATAAATGGATTTAATTAAGTAGAGAAGCATTTTTTTTTTTTTAGAAAAAGAATAATAGAACCAGGGGACATGATCAGAAGTTAGAGGGTGAAAAAGTAATGGACTATGTTACAGAGAGTATGAAAGGTAGATGAAACTGCCAATGTTATTTGGTAACTTAGTAATGGAACATGGTCTTATCCCAAATCCTACCACTATGTGGCTCTTTTCAAGATTTTGACAAATGTAAAATTAACCAAACAGATGCTATAGATGCATTGCTAAGTAATGAGTGGAAGATATTTCTAGCATCCAAGGTATGGCGTTTGGATGCTGAATTTGTACTATTTAATTTTAGAAATACTTGAGATGCTCCCAAACAGGGCCAGATATCCCAATAAACAGGGTAGGCAATTGCCTAGAGCTCACATTTTTTAGGGATGCCTGAGCTGTCCTGGCCACACCCACATTGGGAATTGTGGATGTATCCAGAGCAATCTCAAGGTCCCTGCACCAGTTTTATACTAATTTACATAATATTATTTAACCCCTTGGATGCTAGAGAGATCTACAGTGCATTCCTCTGCAATGCCTCCAAGTTGATGACTCTTTAGCAACCAAGGAATTTTTTTGTTCTTGTGTCCTATTTTCTGTGCCAGGAAACAGTGAATGAGACTGGATGTGGCCATGGGCAGAGATAAGGGAGCTTTGCCTAGGGCAGCCTGGGATATAAATCTGACTCTGTTACTAAACTATTGCAAAGCAAAATATTGGCCATGTCTTTAGCATACAAGGGGTTAAACCTTTCGATGCAAGATATTTTTCCAACATATTGTTTCACAGTGTGCTGGGCACCTCTCTGGCATTCAAAAGTTTAAACGGTAGGCTATAAGATGTAAGAGATGTACTGTGAGATTTAAAGCGGATCACCCCAAATAAAGCCCCCCCCCAATAACTAGTCACATAGCGATAAGCTTTCTAATAGTAGTATTATCCAGCATAATTACCGCTTTATTCAGAAATTGTTCTTCTGCTGAATAACACAGTAATTATGCTGGATAATAGTACTATTTGTAAGCTTATCGCTATATGGCTAATTAATTATTGTTCCCCTTTAAGAAAGTACAAGAGGGAAGCACTTTCCAGAGACAGTGAAATGCTAGAACACACACAGCTTAGTCACCGCTAGAATAGCCTACTGGATAGTACTGGATGAAAAAGGGATTTGTTAACTATTAACAATGCTGGCCAAATTACTATATTAATTGGATATTACAGTAATATATACAATGGTAAATAGCCTATATCCACCATAAACCAGGAGTGAATGTCTACCAAAAGTGCAATGGGATGATGCTGGTCATGACCACAAAAAAGTATGGTGGATGTGGCCAGCACAGTTGAGGCTTTCCTCAAACTTTGGCAGTCTAGGAGGAACTCCGGGTTTTGCTCACATGGCTGCTACAAAATTCTATTAGTATTACTGTCCCAATTTCTTTGTCTACAATTTGCTCAGTTTTAAAGATATTAGGGTATTTTACTAATGTGTGTAGTTTTATTTTTTACCTGTGTCAGTTGAATCGAGCCCCAAGTCAGAGAACAAAGTTCTGCTGAGATTTGATTCCCCAACTACTAAATAAAAAAACTCTTAAAACTACTACTGCAAAACAAAAGCACAAGTCACAGAAAATTTAACTAGATACATTTAGGGCTCATTCCAATAAGGCACAGTAAAACTGATGGTAAGGCAAAAACATTACCGAATGTTAGCCATTTCTGTGTATCGCAGATTTGCAACAAGCCTTCTACTAGAATGTACAAACTAGCATAGGCCAAACAAATACACGTAGCCTCATAACGTGCGTCATACCTTTTTTTGACCTCACCGCACATTCATTTCCGTTCTAAATAATGCATGATACATCAGCTTCAAAGGAAACAAGCTAACGGTCAACTATCTAGCAACGCTAAACGTTGTCAAAGCAAGTTCAAAATCATAGCCAATCATTACAAACTAAAATTTGTTATATAAACCCCAAAATAACTGACACACAGTGCCTGAGTTTGGAGGTTCTCAAAGCTACAGCACAGGGCCCAAGAGGGGAGGAAAGACTTTGAGACAGAGAAAGAAGAATAAACATTGGAGACAGGTAGACTTGGAGTGGGGGGCAGAGAGCATAGTATTAAATATATACACATAATACACTTTGGAACATATCGCGCACATTTTATGTACAGAAAAACACAAACACACGCATCTTTTGTTTTTGGACACACAACACATCTTTATTTTTTATTTCATACAGTGTGATTGGGTGAGTGCAAGGAAGTGCCAGAGACCGAGTCTGACGGAGTGCCTCTGGAAGTGACTGGGTGTGAGTGGCTGTCTGAGGGAGCTAGAAGAGTGGTAGTGAGGTGGCAGGAGATGTCACCAACAAGGAGAGTCATAAACACACATCCAAAATGTGATGCTAGAAGAAACACTCAAACATGGGTTAGCAACACTGCCAAACCAAACCATTGGGGAACCACAAGTCACGTCTTAACAAGCACATGATACATGATTGGGGATTATGGGAATGGTACTCACAATATCCATGTAGCCACTGAAGAGTTCCCATAGTTTCAAATAGATGGGTCCTCCCTGTCACATAATATGTACCTAACATGTATGCATACCTCCGTGCCATGCCCACTGTTCAGGATACATATGATAACCAAAGCTCAATCACTGTAGGTTGTTTCCATCACCGTACAGGATCTTGTCAGGATATCCAATCAATGAATGGTCAGGATGGTATCCCATGCATTGCAACGCAATGCATTGGATACCATTCTGTCAATCAAGGACTCATATATCAATGCCATCATCTTACATTCCTCTTTTTTTTGCTCAGGTGACTAATCACACAATATCATTTTCTTACACAGTATCCATGCCTGCATTCAAGCTGGAGGAAAGTGAGAAGAAGGAACAGCAAAGTCTGACCCCCAGTGACACAGCCCCTGAAGAGCCAACACAGGGCACCAGCTGGATGCCACCACCACCAACAGTCACCGTATGGGTTGCCACCAACAACAGCCGAAGAGTGGATGACTCAAGATTCACAAAACTGAATGTAATAGATATGCTTACTCATTGTAATACATGCATCGTGTTTGATTCATGTATTATACTCAGAAATAAGTCCCTGATCAGCATGTCTCATGTCCCCTCCTCTTTCAGGGTCTCCTCACCTCAGGCTGGGGAACAGGCACCTCCACAATATATGTGTCGACTGTGATATTGTGAAGTATGGCACACACTAGGATGATATCACAGACTTTGGCAGCTGCATATTACAGACCTCACCCTGAGTTATCCAGGCAGCAGAATCTTGTTTTGAGGAGACCAAAGGTGCATTCAATAGCATTCCTGATTTGATGTGAGCCTCATTGAAGCGGTCCTGTGCAGGTGTTTGTGGAAGTGGGATAGGTGTGAGGAGCCATGGTTTGCAGCCATATCCTACATCCCCTGTGGAAAAAGAGTGACATGGTGACACATGGACCACATGGTTATGTGGATGATGTTGTGTGATGGGGACATACCTGTTGTGTGTCATGACCATGCTAAGCTGTGTTTTCATAAATCATGTGAGTGCCCCTGTGGATGTGGCATGATGTTTAGATTAATCATTTACCCAAAATCCATCCTCCTGTACAAGTCCTATTCTCAAAGTCCCGGGACACGGAGGCATGCCTGATAACGTAAGAGTCGTGACAACTGCCAGGATAGCAAGCACATACATAGGTGATCCTCATGTTGTCATCACACACTATCTGTGCATGCATGGAGTGGAAATGCTTACGGTTGATGTAGAGATGTCCCTCATGCAAAGGAGCTCTTACGCACACATGTGTGCAGTCTATGACCCCCTTGACTCTGGGTATGCCTCCCCCAGTGTAGAAATCCTGCTTGACACATGTCCACTTCATCTGGGTGGAAGGGAAGTGGATGTACCATCTGGCCTACCTCTTCATGGCTGCCAACACCTGTGCCATGAAATGTATAGCACACAGCAGCTTTTCCATACTGAATAGGGCATGGTTGGTGCTAAATATGAGGTCAACGTCATCTTTGATCACCTCATATAGGTTGATGATGCTGTGTGACAACAATCTGTAGCAGTCTATCACTTCAGCGTCTGTTATTCCAAAGAGCGTCACCCTTGTACGGAATATCCTGGTCTTTGTGGCCCTCTGTCATCCCTGTGCATCTCCACAGATCCATGTGGCAGTTGTGGGAGAACCAGTTGTGGCAGATGAAGTGCTGCTGGCTCACCTGGTCCTCCAGGTGGGGATGAGCACTGTCTGACTCGACAAATGGAGCATTTGTGTTTGCAACAGGTGGAAGTTGTGTATGTGTGCTTGGGGGTTCCTGGGGGGTCCATTGCCCTTGCATGCCCCTTTCTCTGACATCTGCAAAATAGAAATATTCTATGTAATGGCTTTATCTATGAAATTGTGAATGGCCTTCAAGTGTGCCTTTGTTCATATAATACAGGGTTCTGAAACATGTTTGACATTGCAGGGTGCAGAAACCAAATGTATAACTGCATAATGTTTATGAACACTGGATGAATTGCAGAGTATAGAGCATAAGTTTTAATGATCCAAGCCATAAAATAATGCATAAAAACCCATAGGAGAAATATAGGTTTAATGGTATTTTGTTGATCTCAGTGGCAGAGAAAAGGAAGTTATTAGGTAGGCAAGCAAACCAGTAAAGTAATGGGAAAGTTATTAAGGTACTTTAGAATAAAGGAAGAGAAATTAGCAACATCAATCAGGAGGTTCAAATACCACTTTATAGTTCACTAATAAGACCTCACCTAGAATAATATTTATAGTCCTGAATACCACATCTCCAGAAAGAAAACATTAATCAAGTAGAGACTATTTAAATGACTATAAAATGGTGCATGTTTTACATTGCATATTAGAAATCTCTTGGGATATCAATAACAGCAATAGTAAAAAAAAAACAGCTTTGCTAGGTAACTACCTGCCCCAGGAGGGTGAGCTACAATGGTTGTACTGCCACCACACAGCACTTTTGTGTTAACTGTATTCCACGTGTCTGCCATCCTCTCAGTGAAGTAAAACTTTCTTATATTACATGTAGCCCTCAGTCCCTCTAGTATTATACTATAGCCTATTGTCCTAACATTTGTACTCCACTAAAATGTATTTACCTCCTGCAATTTGTTGAATACTTTCTTGTATTTGAATGTTTCTGTCATCTTCTTTCTCTTTCTCTCTCTCTCTCTCTTTTCTCCCCACCAAGCTGTACATGTTCAGATCCCACCAGAAGCACAACCACAGGTCTGATTGAGTAATACACCTGTAACACGTCAGAGGTGGACAAACTGTATAACACAGGGTGGACACTGGACAACTTAAAAAAATAAATAAATAAATGAATAAATAAATAAATACAAAATAATAAAAAAATAAAAAAGAAGAAATAAACAAAGAATTCAATATATTAGGTGACAGACAGCTGATTGGGCTAAGGAAAGACATCATACTCCATCAGTTATGTTGTGTACTATAGAGTTAAAAAACACAAAGTTGAGTAATGTCCAGCAAACTCACAAGGGACAGGGGAGAAGGAAGGGTGGAGCAGTGCAGGGATGTGAAAGTAAAGTAGTAGTTCAAAAATTGACTGCAGCAATGGTTGCTGCAGCATGTGCAATCAATGATGATGATGCCTCTCCTCCAAGGGAGGATGCAGGTCCCAGCAAAACCTCCAGCACCACCAGTGAAAGTACAAATAAATAACCATATAAGAAGACATATAATAAGAACACTGAAGATGGTAAAAAGTCACAAGGAAGGGTTGATGCTGACAATAGCATTATAGAGGAAGGTGTAGCAGCTGAACCGCCAGCTGCATCAGATAGTGAGACGAACAAGTACCAAAACACCTGTCCTCAAAGTAGTAGCAAACTTTGATACAGTAAAAGTAAAAAGAAATTGTTTGAGACTTCTAAAAGCTTAGAGGAATATAAGGGTAATGGCAAGAATTGTCAGGTGATGCTGATGCTACTGAGGATAACCTAATGATGACTGATGATGATGCAGATCTAGAATATATCCCTCCAGCATCCTTCTCTTGTTCAGATACAGATGAAGTTGAGAGTGAGGATGATGACATGGCAATAAACTTGGTTCTGGCAGGGTGATTAAAAGGTGGCAGCAGCAGGATAGTGCATACCATCGTCATGCCACCTAGATGTTTAAGTAAGTAGGTGATAGAGGAATGGCTTGCAGGGGCCCAAAAACCCAACATTGGTGGTGTTTGTGGTGGCTCCACATCTCTTTTGAGCTTGCTCCCTGTGTATTGGATGGTAACTGACACACAGGAACACCATGTAGCTCCTAGAAGTGGTCCTACTGCATTTGAGATTGTTTCTGCATACTTGCAGGATAGCTATGTTCTAGGCAGAAACAATGACCCCATGGACTACTGGCAAACAAAGCAGTGTCTTATTGGTCAGCATTGACACATCTTGCACTGTAAAACCTTAGTTGTCCTCCAGCAAGTGCTGAGTCTGAGAGTTTTTTCAGTGTGGTTGGTTACTTTGTCAATAACCGCAGGATGCAGGATTTAACCAGCAATTATTTATGTGTTTTGTATGGAAACTATTACCTGTACAAAGCCTCACTTCAAGGGATAGTTATGTTTCCAAAAAACTCAGCCACCTCCCCTCAGATGTGAAATCTGGTCTCTTGACCGAGCAGTTCTCAGCATGGGACAATCTTCTTACTGTGTGCATAAGGAAAACCCTGCCCTCATGAGAGGTTTTTCAGGTTTTCCTTATGCTCACCGAAGATTGTCCCTCTCTGAGATCAATTTGGACAGTCTTGCTGCTCTTATGTGAGCAGTGTTACATCAGTAAAAGGGGCAGGAGGGGGATACTTTATCATTCAATTACTCTTGAACTACAACTCAGTCAGTATTGAAATAACGCTTTACACAGCTTAAATACTATCTGAGCTTTTTTTGTGGAACATTACTATCCCTTTCAGTGGGAACATCCATTGTGAGAGGATTTGCATGTGGATTCCTCTCTTTATTCCACTCCATTAGTACAAGCTGTTACTGGCAGCTGCAGCAATAGAGTGAGGTAGAACCAGGCCATTTTAGGACAGCTGACTAATTATCTAGGCTGTGCCACACTGATCAGAGAACTCTGCTCTGCTGTGGCTGCAGCGTGCTTAACTACTAAACCAAACATCTCTGAAACCATTGCACTGGCTGAAAATCAAATAGCACGAAGTATAGGTAGTTTAAATACATATATTTTATGAGATTAAAAGCTGCTAGGTAAAAGATCCACTTTAAAACATGATGTAATAGAGGATAGCAGTCACAGCACCAAGCACCAAGCTACGCAGGCCAATGAGAGTGCCAGGGAGTTAAAATGGAACTGTTACTTTGCAACAAATTGATGATTATGAAAGAGCTTTCAAAAGTACCTACATTAATGTTAGTCAGTTTTTATTAAAACTGCCATTTATAACTTATAGCTTTATTTGTTTGTTTCAGTGTAAATCTAGCAAGCACTGCTATACTGTTCCCTATATATACCTCCAAGTCCTTCCAGGAAGTAGTAGCTAATTTGCATAAACTGACATAAATACAGCTAAATATCTCAAAATATTGTTTGGAAAACATAAAAATAGGTGATTCTGATTTGGTCTAACAAACGTAAATATGTGTTACCAAGTGATAACTCCATTTTAAGTGACCTAGCTCTGCTTCTTGAGATGGATCAATAGTCACCTGTACCATTAGTAGAGAGTCAATAGTAGCATTACAGGGAAACTTGTTAAAGTGGGACAGTGACTTTGAAACAAATAAGTGATTTTGAAAGAGCTTTCAAAAGCACTTACAATTAAGTTTGTCATTTTTTATTTAA
Organism: Rhinophrynus dorsalis; assembly: GCA_037306005.1. Lineage (NCBI taxonomy): Eukaryota > Metazoa > Chordata > Amphibia > Anura > Rhinophrynidae > Rhinophrynus > Rhinophrynus dorsalis. The sequence continues at coordinate 120,436,938 of CM074722.1, forward strand.
AACAATCATGTATAATATATATTTAGCTTTATTTATTTGCCAGTTATGCACATATGGTAGACACTGACACACTGTTCCCCATCCCAACTACCACTTCCTACTAGGAAGTACTATCTTATTTCCATGAACTGACAAATAAACCTAAATATCTGAAATTCTGAAATAAATGTCTGATAAAAATATAGGTGCTTTTGGGAACTCTTTCAGAACCACTTATGACAGTTTCACTTTGAAAATCTGTACCTTGTTTTGATGCCTGTATGGAGGATAACTTGAACTGTTATAACCTTTTTAACTATAAGTGAGGATAATCTTTTTTGCCTTTTTAGTGATTATACACTTTCCCCTGAATGAGTTATTCTTCTTTTTCACAGTCTACATTTTCTCTGTGGTGATGTTATGGGGTCACAGAGTCCAGATAGAAAACTACTAGCTAGAGTTTATAACTCTAGCTCAGCTCCAATAATTTTCTTCCAAACAGGCCTGTGTTTACAGATATTCCTTGCTTGAGCACAAGTAAGTCAATCAGCGACTTAAGGTAAGAATAGACAATCATTGGACTTTCAGCCAATGGAAATTTGTAGTCTGCAATAGTTGAAGGTCCAAAGATTGATTCCCGTTGGTTTAGGGATACAATAAATTGCCATGTACTGGTGGAATTAATTTATTTTTCAGTGTCAAATACAAAATATTCAGAGAAGAATGTAAAGACCAATATATTGTATCAAAGATAAAAATATTTCACCACAGCATGCTGTTACTGTCTATCTTCAGTCCTTTGTATGAGGTGACCATTGACGTATGTCCCTAGGCCCAAGCAAAGGGACATGTAGTAATAAGTCTCACACATCAGGATTGATATGTTAGAACAGTTTGTATTAAGAATCTTTTGCAGTGCAAACAGAGAACTTGAATTGGTATAGTATACTTGTAAGTAATTACGTTATAAAAAAGAGGAACACACACGCACATATATATATATTTTCCCATTTAAATACAGAAAGAACCTTGACCCATTGAACTCTTTTTTTTCTTCCTCAGTACGGGATTGTTACCATGCCAACTTAAACCCGTATATTGTAATGTGTTTAATGTTATGTAAATTGTTTTTATGGATCTATTGTCTGTTATGTCAAGGTTGATCATATATCATAGCAGCAGATGCCTTGAACACAATGGGGCTTATGTATCAGTGCAAAAGTTTAGTAAATGAAGAGCAAAACAATTTCGCCCTCTAAGGGCTATATGTTCAAAAGAACAGTGGAGGAGTTTTGGGGCAAACAATACTATAGTGGAGAAGTATAAATTCCAAAAATTTACTTTCAGTTGAATGAGGTTTTTAAGACGTGGAATGCTAGAAAGTTCTCCAAAGCATTGTGAAGGGCGTATTGAAGGGAATACACATATTGTTTTGTCCCCTATGTTAAAAAGAAAAATGTTCCATTGATGTCAAAGGGATTTACTTTGACATGTGGTACAATAACATTGAAATCATACTGCTCCTCATGTTCTACACATTTACCTTGATACATAAACCCCACTGTCTTTCATAGTGCTCCCTGATTGGCTGAGAAACACACATTGGGGGTTATATACTAAGGTGTGATAAAGAGGTGATAAAGTAGAGATGACTTCTCCAATTCCTATGTTATTCTGTGGAGCCAATGCACTAAGATATCTTCCACTTGAAACATCTTAGTGCATTGGCTCCATAGGATAACAAAGGAATTTAAGAAGCAATATCACCAGAGAAGTTTTCTCCACTTTATCACCTCTTTATCACCCCTTAGTGTATCTCTCCCCATTTTGTGATTGGTCAATATTTTACTCAGTGTACATTAACCCCTTAAGGACCCATGATGGTCCTGGACCGTCATGGGTTGTTATATAACTTATGGCAGAATGCAAGAAAGTAGAGAATTAATTTTTTTGAATGCCATCAATGTATGTGCTATTTGTGATTGCTCACGTTTTGATGCAAGGAACATACCAATACATTGATGCTGTATGGTATATGAATAACACATGCTCCAAAATTAACCCTCTGGCACTCGAAGGGTTAACGGCATAAGCTAAAGGTATGAAAATGTGTGCTAACTGCTAGCAACTCCATTTTGGTGATAATCATTTTTCCATCATAAGTACATAGTAAATAGTGATTGCTCATGTTTCTTGCAATCCACCCTCAGAAACAGAACCAAAATGTAAAGAAATAGGTGAACATAAAAAAAGATAATTCATTTGACTTTCTGTATTATGCATTTGCAGAATATTCAAAGTCAAAATAAAACGTTACAATCTCTTTGAGATATTGGGCCATATATTGACTGATAGTTAACCATTTGCGTGCCAGAGAAGTATCCAGTCGCGTAACAATAGGGGTCTCACCTGTGACCGGGCCCGTCACTCCAGGGGCCCAGCTGCCCTCTGCGACTCCCTGCCCGGCACCACAGACCTATTGCTGCTGAGCTCTCCCTCATGGGCACTCTAGTAATGCAGAGAGCTGGGAGATGACATTATCTCCCAGAGCTCTGCATTACTGATGATAGGACAGAGCGGGAGCTCCAGGTCTTAACAGAAGTCTGTGCCGAAGGAGGCACAGACCTCTACTGCCACACGGCTGGACTACCAGGGAGGTAGGAAATGGACACTGGGGGCAATGTGAAGAGGTGGAAAGTTGGGGGCAATGTAGTGAGGAGGACATTGGGGGCAATGTGGAGAGTTGAAGGCAATGTGGTGAGGAGGACAATGGGGGTAATGTGGAGAGATGGGGGCAATGTAGAGAACTGAGGTCAATGTGGTGAGAGGGACACTGGGGGCAATGTGGAGAGTTGGGGGCAATGTGGCGAGGAAGACATTGGGGCAATGTGGAGAGTTAAAGGTAATGTGAGGAGGACATTGAGGGCAATGTAGAGAGTTGGGGGCAATGTAGAGAGTTGGGGGCAATGTGGTGAGGAGGACATTGGGGCAATGTGGAGAGTTGAAGGTAATGTGGTGAGGAGGACATTGGGGCAATGTGGAGAGATGGGGCAATGTAGAGAACTGGGGTCAATGTGGTGAGGGGGACATTAGGGGCAATGTGGAGAGTTGGGGGCAATGTGAAGAGGAGGACATTGGGGGCAATGTGGAGAGTTGGGGGCAATGTGAAGAGGAGGACATTGGGGCAATGTGGAGAGTTGGGGGCAATGTAGAGAGTTGGGGGCAATATGGTAAGGAGGACATTGGGGGCAATGTGGAGAGGTGGACATTGGGGGCAATGTGGTCGGGGGGCCCATAACAATTTTTGCACCCGGGCCCGGTGACTTCGAGTTACTCCTCTGGAAGTATCCAAAGCACTGAGATGCAATTTTTTTAATTCATGTCAGGAAATCAAAGGGTTAAATGTGGTCACTGGGTTAGTATTACAAAAAAAAGTAGAGCAATTTTTGGGCAAACCACTTGCACCCTAGAGCAGGGGGTGGGGTTGAGGACAGGTTTGCGTGCCCCTACCATCATGAACAAGTAAACCTTCCACTGATTTAAAATGTTTATTTTTGTTTTAACCTCTTACATGCCAGAGTAATCAGCAACATGTTGCTTTTCAGTGCACTGGAGACAGCTCTAGCTTTAAAAGGAGTTCAAGTCACCATTTAAATGAATAGGATTTTTGCGTTTCTTATATTGCAGTTGGTTAGTTCCAGAGCCTCTCCACTTTTCACTTAGTGTTAATGTGTGGGTGTTAATGGTCTCCAACACATTATTTAACCTCTTGGATGCTAGACAGGTCTCCAATACATCACTTTACAATGCATTGGAAACTAAGGTGACCATATTTTTATTTAAATCAGGGATACATAAAAATATACACTGCAGGGATCAAAGGATTCCTGTGCTCTCCTGCAGTATTATATTTTCCTAAATGCCCCTGATTTAACCCTTTGAGTGCTGAGGGATATGCAAAGCAATGTGTTGCATATCCCTCTGGCACTCAGAGGGTTCTAGGGATATATAGTCATGTTAATGAAAACTCCCTAGCTTCCAATGGTCTTATTCATCAAGTTAAAGTGGTGCAATTCTGGGGACGGCCAACCAACCAGCAAATCGTTTTTCTTTGATTTAGATAAGAGTTTTTTGACAACGGAATGCTACAAAGGACTCCACTGCACTGTAAACGGTAACATCTAAAAACAAGCTGGGGTCATACCAGTGATTTTCACCTCCAGTCTCAGAGACATCTAGAAACAAGATTTGCATGATATCTCTGATTAAGCACAGGAGGAATAATCAAAGTCACAGAGCTATTGGCTATCCACATGTGATCATGCTGCATTATCCTGAAAACATGTCCTCTTGGGGCTCGATACTATTAGCACTGTTAAAAAAAAAAAAAAAAAAAGGAAACGGTAGTTTTAAGTCAGTTAGGTATCCTATTACCTGTGCTGTGACAAACTACCAACGGGTAAAAATGCACAACGGGCGCTAAATTTGCACCCATTGCAAACAGTGAAAAGTAGATGAATCTGGTATTCAATTACATGTGGTGGCTTGTAACACAAGTTAAGGGACTCTATTATTGCATAAAATGAATGCCTAGCAAACCCAGGCTTTGAGTCCCTAATGTGTGTTTAAAGCCACCAGGGTGTACTTGAACAGTGGTTTCTAACACATACAAACAGGATCCCTACACTAGCGACCCCTGGATGTACTGATATGGGGTCCTAAGCCCCATATCAATACACTGAATTAACCATTAGCATAAGCAAAAATAAAAAACAATTAGCCCTAGTTGTGCCAATGGGGTATGCAATGCATTGCAGAACATTGCATACCCCATTCGCACTATCAGTGTTAATCCTTCGAAATCTAAAACCATATTGTGAAAATAAATACTTACCTGTACTTCTTCCATTCAGTACCCTGGTCATCCACTTCTCATCTTTTTATCTTGCTACCTCTCAAAGTACATTCCAAATCTTCCAAAATCTTGTTCCTCAATGACAGAAGCAATATAAGTTAAAATAATATATGCGCCTGAAGTAATGCGGCCAATAAATGTACACTGCTGCTTCCACTAGTGGCAGAAAAGCAGATGACCTCTCCCCCCCACAATATACCTCTCGGGCCATTGCCAGAGCCATACTGAGATAGATTTGAACAGAGAATTACTTTTATAAACGCTTGTCTCTGTTCAAAATGGTTCTCAGGCTTCCATTGGCTAGGGGGTTTTGCACCTCCCAGCCAATCATCTTCAAGCAGGTTTTGTCATCCCTCCCGCTGATTGGCTGGGAGGTGTGTAACCCCATATCCCCACATCTCAGTCAGTGGAAGCCTGTGAACCATTCTGAACTTGACCATGTAAAAGCCAGTTTCTGTTCAAATTTAGCTCAGTATTTTTTTCATCTGCATGCCAGCATTGTTGGCGGCAGCGCATATCTTGGTGACATTACTTCAGGGGCATATATTATTTGAACGTATATTTCTTTTGGTATTGAGGAACCAGAGTTTGGAGGATTTGAAAGATATTGGAAGATACTGGAAGAGGAAGCAAGATAAGAAGAGGAAGGAAAATAAGAAGATGAAGAGGACAGAAGATAAATGTTCACAGATGAAGAATCACAGTGGATGACAAGTAAGTGTTAAAGTTATGGGGTATGGATAATAGTATAGTGTTAGGGCTAGTTATCACGGTGCCCGTGATTGCTTTCCTTTCATGTCAATTACCAGTAGGGGGCTCTCATTAGCTGTCTGCTTTCAGCCCGCCCTGCATTGCCTATTTAAACCTAGCCTGGGCACCCTTTAGGTGCCCTTTCGTGTTGTCTCTATGCTGCTTGAGTCTACACTACGTTCCTGTGTATCCTGGGCCCATTGCTGTGTTCCTGCTACCAGTATTCGTCCTGTTCCTGTGTTACCTATCCAGTTGTTCCTGCTTCAGTCTGATCCGGTGTGAGTCTTCGCTTCCTGCTGCCAGTCCCTGCGGTCATTCCAGATTCTGATTGATCATCTGTATGCTGGTTCCTGCTTCCACCTGCTGGTTTCCATCCAGTCCTACAGCAGACAATGGATGTTCCTGTGTTGCCTTGGCGCCATTTCTATCGCTGATGGTTATCAGTATGCGGGTACTGGCTTGCTCCATAGCCACCCGGCTGTATGGTCTCGATCAGTTAGCGTTCCACGTACAGGGTACTGGTTCGCTCCACTAGCCACCTGGCTGTATTGTCTCGATCAGTTAGCGTTCCACGTACAGGGTACTGGTTCGCTCCACAAGCCATCCGGCTGTATTGTTTCGATCAGTTAGCGTTCCACGTACAGGGTACTGGTTCGCTCCACCAGCCAACCGGCTTTATTGCAGGATCCATTAAGCGTCCACATACTGGGTACTGGTTCGCTCCTCTAGCCACCCGGCTGTATTGTCACCATCAGTCAGCGTTCCACTTACAGGGTACTGGTTCACTCCACAAGCCACCCGGCTGTATTGTCTCGATCAGTCAGCGTTCCACGTACAGGGTACTGGTTCGCTCCACAAACCACCCGGTTGTATTGTCTCGATCAGTTGCATTCCACGTACAGGGTACTGGTTTGCTCCACAAGCCACCCGGCTGTATTGCAGGATAATTTAGCGTTCCACGTACAGGATACTGGTTCGCTCCCTAGTCATCCGGCTGTTATGTTTCCAGAGGTCTAGCGTTCCAAGTGTGAGGGCGCTGGTTCGCTCCGCAGCTCCGGCTGTTCCACGTATATATATATAGCACTGTCTGTACAAGGTACTGACTCGCTCCATAGCCACCCGGCTGTCATTATACATAAGATTTGCGTTCCAGGTGTGGGGGTACTAGTTTGCTCCACAGCCCTCCGGCTGTTACCACGTTTATGTATGCTCTCTCGGTACTAGGTACCTGTCGCTTTAGCCTCGTTATCATTCCTGTGACTGCTGCTGCCACCTTCCAGTCACTGAGGCTTAGTGGTTGCCAATCTCCCCTCACCAGGCTGCCTTGCCCGGTATATTGGTAAGGCCGGTAGAACCTATCCTGCTACATCTTGGGTTGCCTTACCTGGTATTGGCAAGGCCGGTAGAGCCTGTATTTGCCTCCTGTTTATTGGCTGCCTTGCCCGGTATATTGGTAAGGCCGGTAGAACCTATCCTGCTCATCTTGGGTTGCCTTACCCGGTATTGGCAAGGCCGGTAGAGCCTTTAGTAGTCTCCTGTCCCGTGGCTGCCTTGCCTGGTATATTGGCAGGGTCGGTAGAGCCTTTTTCTCCTGAGTACCTACTTCCTGGCTGCCTTGCCTGGTATATTGGCAGGGCTGGTAGAGCCTTTTTCTCCTGAGTACCTACTTCCTGGCTGCCTTGCCTGGTATATTGGCAGGGCTGGTAGAGCCTATCTCTTATTGTACCAATTCCCTGGCTGCCTTGCCCGATATATAGGCAAGGCCGGTAGAGCCTGCATTGCTATTATTATTGTTGCTCTCCTGTTAATAAAGATATACGTGTGAATGTGTTTCACCCTATGGGGTTGTCTTTAAAGGGATAGTAATACTTCATTTTAACTTTATTTTATTTTGTAGGCATTAAAGAAACATGAAGAACGATATAAGTCTTATCTCTCAAATCTTTATGATTTAAGAGATATTCACAAACAAAGTATCCCTTCCCTGTTCAACCAGATCAGAAGGGAGGTGCCCAGGTAGACTGCAGAGAGGGACAATCTTCAATTAAGATAAGGGAAAAAGCTGAAAAACTTGTCAAGGGGGGAAGGGCTTTCATTGTTTTCATACAAAGAAGATTGTCCCCTGCTGTTATCTGTCTGGTCATACAACCAGATTCACATCTGAGAAGAGATGGCTTACATTAGGAAAAAGGGGCGGGAGGGGAAACTTTGCTTGTGAATATCTCATAAACCATAAAGGTTTGAGAGATAAGACTTATATCATTCTTCATGTTTTTTTAATGCCTACAAAATAAAATAAAGTTAAAACGAAGTATTACTATCCCTTTAACTTTTCAATAAAGTTGTGTTTTTACCTAACTCTGCGTCTGAGAGTCTTAACAAACCGTGACACTAGTATTGTTTCACTGCAATGTTAATGTTTGGGTAGTGTAGGGTTAGTGTTTGGGAGGGTGACTGTGTTTCAAAGGGATAGAAATATTTCACAAAAACAGCAGCTCCAATTAATCTTCATAGTATTTGGGCCATGGAGTGTTATTACAAAACTGCCAGAGCTGTAGCTCAAGATTAATGAAATGATAAAGTAACCCCCCCCACACCAGTTTTACCTAGTGTAAGCCACCTCCCCTCAGATGTGGAATCTGGTCACTTGACTGGACAGATCACAGCAAGGGACAATATTCTTACTTTGATCATAAGGAAAACCCTGCCCCCCCGCCCCTGATAGGTTTTTCCTATGAAGATTAACTGGAGCTGCTTTTATTGTGAAACATTACTATCCCTTTAAGCTAACTCTAGATGTTTGATACTGTGTCAGACATCGAGAGTTGGCTAGGTTCATTTGATATTCCCATAACTCAGTTTTGAAGCTGCAGTGAATGTTTGGCCACAACTTGGGTTTTGGCAACCAACGCTGTTGCAGAGGATGCTGGCCAAACAATAAGATTACGATGGTACAATGGTGTGTGTACTGCCCGGAACCTTTGGCCCCTAACATGGCTTTTAATGCTGTTAATAGTATCGAGCCCTTGGGGACTAATGCTGTCAATCACTGGGATGCACACACACTTAAATAGCCTTCACTCCATGCTAGCCTCTGTAAAAATTCTCTATTTGTTTTCAGAGGTCTTACATACACTTTTTTGGGGGGCCCCCTGTTACAAAAGCAATTTTGATAGGTGTATTAAAAGTGAAATTGTTTTATTGTTGGTAAATGGGCCTGAGATAAGATATCCACTTTTCTAAATAGATGAGCCGTGGGTATTAAGCTCAATATATTAGCGGCATTAACTGTGCACTATTAACCAAACAATGTCCATATAGGACACTGGACACATGCATTGTAAATGAAGTATTAGGACTACATCTTAGGGATCATAAAAAACTATGTTCTACAGATGCTAGCAGGAAGTACATAATATTTTAAAGTCATATAACTCAATTTCATTATTTTATGTGAGAGGTCCATTAAAATTGCCATTTTAAGCAATGGGAATTTGAAGGGTTTAAATTTGTCTCCAATGACACAGCTGACTTGCCCCAAAAATAGGCATGCTATTCAATAAGCTGAAGAGATGCAATTCTGAAGTAAAGTGACCACATATCCCTTTAAATCAGGGACACTTACGGACATTTAAATCTGCAGACCTGCGTAACAATCAGTGTCACCCTGATTTTTGTGTGTTTTGTTTATAACCATCCCTGATTGAAAAGGATAGTAATGTTTCTATTAAAGTGCAGCTCTAAGTCTTTTTTATGTTTTTTATAACACGTAGCGCTATATTTCTTTACTTACATATTTGTAGTTTAAACGCTATTCAAGCTGAAAGGATCCCCCTCCTGCCTCTTCCCTGCATCACTGATTCTCTCAGTCTGGTCCGGATGGAGTGCAGCAAGGGATAATCTTCAGTAAGCAAAAGGAAAACATCAGGTTCTAACCCCCACTTCTGGTAGTCTCTGTGGTAAGAGAGTAATAGCACCAGGCTGGGACCCCGAATTGTACACCGGAACAGTTCACAAATAGAGAGGATCAAAATGACTAAGACCTACAGTCAGTGTCGGATGGTAGTACAGATATCCAAGCAGATGAGTAATGCGACCAACAGGTGCTAAAGACCCAAGAGATATCCCAAAGGATCGAACGCTACAAGGGAGACTCCAACTGACTCACGCCTGTAGTCAGTATCAGAGGTGAGAATTCCCACAGAACCGGATGCAACAAGGGAGACTCAAACTGACTCAGGCCTGCAGTCAGTATAAGCGGTATAAACTAGCCGGGGTTCAATATCAGAGCGGTCAGTCAGCCAGAGTCAATGGTCAAAACTAAGCGGATAGTCAGACAAGCCAGGGGTCAATACCAGAGAGGGTAGTCAGCCAGAGCCGATGGTCAAAACCAAGTGGATAGTCGGACAAGCCAGGGGTCAATACCAGAGTGGGTAGTCAGCCAAGCCACAACACTGGACGCCAGGGGGACAGGAATACAGCCAAGGATCATACATGGACACAAACTAAAACAACTGCACTGGAACCCCACAAAAGGGCAACTGGTGTAGTGTCCAGGCAGTTTAAATAGTGATTTCTACACCCCTAAGAGGTTGAGCCCAAAATGCCTGTGTCTCTTTAAAAGCCGACACAACGTCACTAGAGGGAATCCCAGTGACGCGCCCGACTGTGGCCAGCAGGGGGACACCAGCCAACATGGCAGGAGCTGCCAGCACAGCAGGGAGAGACCGGAGCCTAACAAGACCTTGGCGTCCGGTTCTCCCCTAACACGAGATGCGGCAAAGCCATGAAGCACACACAGAGGGGACCGGCCAACCTAGTGAACACCGGGGCGGCCAGCTCCCTACGGAGGTAAGTACGAAAGCTTACAAATGGATCAGCATCACACCTCAGATAACATTCACAAAGCACTGCAGAACATGGTGGAGCAGTGGCTAGGGGAGCAGGCAGGAACACAGGCACACATGGGGTTTGTGGTTACTGACAGTATAGCTAACACGATAAAGGCTCTCGAGATGGCAGATTTGTGGGTGTGCGCTGCTCAGCTCATGTTCTGCATCTGGCAGTTAAGGCTGCTCCCGAGGATGGAAAGAACACTGGAAGGTTGTCAGCACTTCTGGATTTGTGCTGACAAATTGCTGGCCACTTCCATCGGAGCATCAAAGATAGCCAGCTCCTCAGGGATAAACAGGAAAAGGCAGACCTCCCAGAGCACTGCCTAAAACAAGATGTTGGGACCAGGTGGAACTCCACCTTAGATATGCTAGAGCGTATCCTGGAGCAGAAAAAGACAATTCACGCAATGTCATGTCACCATTTCATTGGCAGTAACAGAACACTGGGCAGGGCTGACTGGGCCCTGATGGAACAGGTAGTGACAGTCCTCACACCTTTCCGTGCTTTGATGGAAATTTTAAGCAAAGAGAACGCTAGCCTGGCCGAAGTCATTCCCCTCTTCACAGACCTCTCCTTAAAACTGGATGATTTCCTTGCCCATAGGGAACGCTTGCTGGTGCTGAGGGTAATATACTTCCCAATGTTGCTGCCCTTCTAACGAGACTGAAGAAGGAACTGACTCGGAGAATGGAAGAGTGCATGGACTATTGTCCTGAGTTAATGCTTGCCACAATTTGCGATCCTTGGATCAAAGACAAGATGACACTTAGTTCCAATTCACTCACTGCCTGAAGGGAACAATTGATAGTGAGGGTGCATGAGAGGCAAAGAAAAAACAGGATGCAGCAGGAGGTGGAAGAAGATTCCACAGATGAGCTGGAGGAGTGTGGTGGTCTTCTGGGACCTATCAGTAGCAGCGCCAATAGCACTTCATCTTGTTCCAGTGGAGCAGCTGCTGCTTTTTATGCTGAGGCAATGGACAGATTATGCTACGGACAAAACGAACAGCTCCCCATAAATAGAAAAAGCAGTGGCGTAACTAGCAGCCACCGGGCCCTGGTGCAGAAATTGCCCCCCCCAATCTTCACGTTGCCCCACGTGAATCTCTTACCTCCATCTCTCGCGCGGTTCTCAGTTATGCAGAGCGATGCATTACTAGAGCGCCGGGAGATTACCTGAGCTGCTGCGGGCAGGGCTGTGGGCGAGTGGCGATGGGTTCGCAAGGGGCGGCCAGGCCCCTTGGAGTGACGGGCCCAGTCGCAGGTGCGACCCCTGCGACCCCTATTGTTACGCCACTGAGAAAAAGTGCTGAGTTTGAGGTTAAGGCTTACCTTGCGGAACCTTCTTTGCCCCCAAGTACAGATCCTTTGAGTTTCTGGGATAACAAGAGGGCTGTGTGGCCTACTTTGTCCCTGGTAGCCCAGGAGTTGCTTTCTTGCCCCCAACCACTGTCCAGAGTGAGCCGGTATTTTCCATAACAGGAAATATACTTAGCCCCCATCGCTCTCAATTCGACCCCCCAGCTCATGAAGCAAATTACTTTTTTAAAAGTCAACCTGCCAAAGCTGGGTTACCCTGCTCTCAGGTTCGATGAAGATTAGGAAAAAAAAAAGGACTTCATCTACAATCATCCATAGTACCATAATACACTGATCACTCTAGCCTACCCAGCTGTAGAACCGTGATAGGTTGGGCAGAGGACACCCCCCTGACTTGGTGGGACACAGTGGAGAATTAAAGTTTACATTGTTGTCTCACTATACAGGTTATTCAGTCTTGCTATATTGTTTTTCATCTCTTCAAAAAAAAGTCTGCGGTATCTATCTACTGAGTCCTGCACCAGTGTTCTGCAGTTCGCTGCTGGCTACATCTACAGTGTTGCAATCATCCTGAGACCACCATGCACCAGTCATCCTCCATTTTGTAGTCTCTTCTAACAAAAGTCTGCTGTATCTATGTACTGAGTCCTGCCTGCTCCAGTGTTCTGCAATTTACTGCTGGCTACATCTACAGTGTTTCTGTCATCCTGAGTCCGCCCTGCACCAGTCATCCTCAGTGTTGTAGTCTCTTGTAAAAAAAGGCTGCAGTATTTATCTACTGTGTCCTGCCTGCTCCAGTGTTCTGCAGTTTGCTGCTGGCTACAGCTACAGTGTTGCTGTCATCCTGAGTCCGCCCTGCACCAGTCATACTCAATTTTTTAGTCTCTTGTAAAAACGTTTGCTGTATCCATTTACTGAGTCCTGCCTGTGCCAGTGTTCTGTAGTTTGCTGCTGGCTACATCTACAGTGTTCCTGTCATCCTGAGTCCATCTCGCACCAGTCATCCTCAGTGTTGTAGTCTCTTGTAAAAAGGCTGCGGTATCTATCTACTGAGTCCTGCCTGCTCCAGTGTTCTGCAGTTTGCTGCTGGCTACATCTACAGTGTTGCTGTCAATAATTTTTATTTTATTTATTTAAGTATTTTAAATTCAACTTCTAAAAAAGTCTGCGATATCCTTCTACTGAGTCCTGCCTGCTCCAGTGTTCTGCAGTTTGCTGCTGGCTACATCTACAGTGTTCCTGTCATCCTGAGTCCGCCCTGCACCAGTCATCCTCAGTGTTGTAGTCTCTTGTAAAAAAGGCTGTGGTATCTATCTACTGAGTCCTGCCTGCTCCAGTGTTCTGCAGTTTGCTGCTGGCTACATCTACAGTGTTGCTGTCAATAATTTTTATTTTATTTATTTAAGTATTTTAAATTCAACTTCTAAAAAAGTCTGCGGTATCTATCTACTGAGTCCTGCCTGCTCCAGTGTTCTGCAGTTTGCTGCTGGCTACATCTACAGTGTTGCTGTCAATAATTTTTATTTTATTTATTTAAGTATTTTAAATTCAACAAATAATTCGGACTGTCGCCGAATTTCGTCGAGTCGAACAGGTCTGGTCCGAAATGAGTATTCTCCGAATGAAAAAAATAGTCCATAATCGAATTTTATCGAAAATTTTTGTCATGCACAAGTCTACAACTTTAGTGACCTTAGTACATAAGCTCCAGAGAATAACACAGGACTTCTCTATCACCTCTTTATCATTCATAGTTCATTATGCTTTGACTTGTTCCCCAAAATGAAACTTGAATTATTACTGTATATCATACCAACTGAGGCAGAAGCCTTCAGGGGGAGAAGTGTGAGATGCTGGAGTTCTGTAAGAAACAAATATTTCTGCCTCCATCGACATAACATTTAGTATAATTTAAACATTAAAGGCTCAAGTCAATAAGGCATGGTAAAACCCATGGTAGGGCAAAAAAATAACACTGAACGATATACATACACACACACACACACAGTGGTACTTTCGGAATTCAATTGCCCTACCAACATCAACCATGATGAGTGTTGGCCCACAGAACCTGACTTGTGGCCCAACATTTGTCATGTTTTTTTCATTCCCATAACTCATGCTAAATAGAATGAAAAATGGGAACATGAAAGGAAAGCAGCTAACGCTCAATGTTTGACACAGTGTCAAACACTGAGCATGAGCTAAATAACACAGTCACCCTCCCAAACACTAACCCTCTCCTTGGCCCTACACTACCCCTAACATTAACAATAAAGTGTACAAATACTAGCCTTAACACTATCCTATCACATAGCTGTAACACTTACCTGTAATCCTGATGTCCAGAGGGGTCTTCTGCACCCTGGTCTTCCTATTTAATTCTGCTTCTGTAAGCTTCTATCTTCTTCATCTGTCATCTTCTTCATATCTTCATCTGTGCTCTTCTTTAGTCTTCTGCTGTAAGCTAAGTGATGCACCTGAAAAAGCATAATAATTATTAAAATTAAATTAAGAGTTGCGCTGCCACCGGCAGCAGACAGAAAGAGCAAAAAAACACCCTCCATGTACCTTTTGGACCCTTGCCTGATCCCAGCTGAGTGAAATTTGAATAGGGATTGCCTTTTACATAGCCAGTCGCTGTTCAAAATGGTTCCCACTATCCCATTGACTGGGATGTGAGGTTACGCAGAGCATAGAACGTGCCCTGCAGTAACCACACCACCCAACCAATCAGCTTCTAGCTGGAGGGATGACTAAATGCACTAGAAGCTGATTGGCTGGGAGGAGTGGTTACTGCAGGACACATTCCGTGCCCTGCGTAACCCCACATCCCAGCCAATGGGAGCGTAGGAACCATTTTGAATAGGGACTGGCCATATAAAAGACAGTCCCTATTCAAATTCCCCTCAGTTGCTTTATGCTTTATCCATTATGCTTTGGGATTTTGTGGTAGCCAGTGGCACATAAAATATGGTGTGGGTAGAGGGAAGAATGGATATCAAAAAACCATGAAAGCTAATGTCATACAGTCAGTGAAGAATTTGAAACTAAAAAAAGGTTGGCTATTACAAGACAAAGGTCCAAAACATTCCTCAAAATCAGTGATAACTACTTCAAGAAATACAAGCTTAAGGTTTTGGAATACCCTTCACAGTTCCTAGACTTGAATATTTTGGGTAGACCTCAAACATACAGTGCATGCAAGATGACCTAAGAACATTTCTGAACTAGAAGCATTCTGCAAGGAAGAGTGGGAAAAAATTCCTAAAGCAAGAACAGAAAGACTGTTAGCTGGCTATAAGAAACTTTAGGAGGATAGGCTGCAAAGGAGGGTGTTACTAAGTACTGACTGGTAGGGTGGCTAAACATTTGCACATGCTAAATTTTCTGGTCTATTTTTTAATCAATTAAATTCAGCAAATAAATAGCAGCTGCACATTACAATTTGCAGAAATATTAATAACTAGTAACTGTGCAATACATTTTGCAGACATAAGTCAAGTTTGTTTGTTTGTGGCAGAAGTTGTGTTTACTTCTTTTCACATGTAATTTGGTCAGGGGAGCCCAAACTTTTGCATACAACTGTATAAGAACCTTCCTTATACCTCTTCTCTGAAGGGAACGGCCAGGCTATGGTCTTCTTCCCTGATATTCTTAAAAGTCTCCTTGGAGATAAATTGGAACAGATACCATTGTCAATATGTCTACAGGCATACATGGAATAGATGTGTTACCCTCAACAAAAAACTTGTAGCACAGTGTTTTCAGCTGAAGAAAAGAACACACAAAAGAACACAAAGACAACAAACAGAACAATTAAAACACTGTCAGGCTGAAAAGGGGGCAGTCTGTTTACAGGTTGATCAAGGCTACTTAAAGGTCAGGTGAATATATCAGACAGGAGCAACTCAGAACCAGGCTGTCTGTAAAGGAGGGGAAGGCTTCCACCAAACCCCCCAATAAAAATCAGTTTAAATAGAAGACCATGCACTGCAGAGAGGATCCCATCCCCTCCAGAGTCATAATTAGCACCCAGAGGCAGTAAAGCAGCCCACAAACACATGTAGGTTACATTTCAGGTATGTTGAACTCAAACATGCATTCTATTAACCAGAAGGCAAGCTACAGCTGTCAGCCCCATTGAAAATACTGAAAAACCAGCCAAGCTAAGGCTTTCTCTGGATATAGGCCATTATGGCATACAAACAGAAGGTCAATAGTGGTGCCCAGTGTGTCCTCCAGAATCAACAAACAGGAGAAATAAGCATGGATCCTGCATCTGTGGAAGTGAGCAGATTGTGAAATTGTGAGGATATTTCAAAGTTTTTCTGTTTTACTTGGGATGGAGGGGCTCTCTCCCCATTGATTTAAATTGGGCTTTTAACCTTTTGAATGCTAGAGACATCTCCAGTGCATTGAATTTATATGGATTTATTTTAAGAAATAGCAAAATAGTTATTTACCATTTGCGAAAGTGCACTTTTAACTTCTATTGTGTGGGATCTGGATTCTCCAAGTTCCCTCTCCCCACCTCCTTGATGGGTAATGGGGAAAGGAGAGACTCCTGCAGGTATCTGATTTTCAATGTCAAAACCTCATATTCATATATGAACCCAAAAATCAGCAATCTTACAGCCAGTGTTACTGCTAAATGGTTCGTATGTTGCTATGGAGACTGACTCTGCTACTCATCCTACGATACTCTCTGTTGCCCTATTTTTAGCCTCAAATGAACAAGCTTTTCTATTCTTTCGTTTTCATTTTTTTTTTTTAAACTCCCATGGCAACCAAGAGGTTTAAATCTAAATAGGGAGGGAATAAATGCATATTTTTTTTACTCCCACATAAAGTGAACAAGCTGCTGTGTCTGATGTTTCAGAGTTTCACAGTTATTTTCTAGTCTTATAAAACTCTTTCACTAAGGGAAGAGATTTGTGTACAGCGTTGTCATTAATGGCTGCTATTAACCAGTTAACTGCTGCGCAATGTACAGTTGTCCCCTCTCGCAGAGAAAAAGTACTTTCTCTACAGTCATCAGTGGCGTAACAATTGGGGTCGCAGGGGTCGCACCTGTGACCGGGCCCGTCACTCTCAGGGGCCCGGCCGCCCCCTGCAACCCATTCGCCCGCAGCAAAAGTGATCTCCCGGCGGCCGGCGCTCTAGTAATGCAGATCGCTGGGAGATGACAATCTCCCAGCGCTCTGCATTACTAACAACCGCGCAGGAGCTTGACTCACCACTAGACCACCAGGGACTCGAGGTAGGAGGAGGGGGGCGGTCAGTAGGGGCAATGTGGAGAATGAGGGGCACTGTGGAAGGGGCATTGTGATGAGGGCATTGTGGAGAATGAGGGGCATTGTGGAAGGGGCATTGTGATGGGGGCATTGTGGAGAATGAGGGGCATTGTGGAAGGGGCATTATGGAGATTCAGGGGCAATATGGAGATGGGGGCATTGTGGAAGGGGCAATATGGAGAAAGAGGGGCAATGTGGAAGGGGCATTGTGGAGAATGAGGGGCATTGTGATGGGGGCATTGTTGAAGGGGCAATGTGGAAGGAGCAATATGGAGAAAGAGGGGCATTCTGGAGATGAAGGGCCACTGTGGAGAATGAGGGGCATTGTGGAAGGGTCAATGTGGAGGTGGCCAATGTAGTTGAGGGGGGCCAGTGTGGTCGGGGGGGGGCCATGGCATTCTTGCACCAGGGCCCGGTGGCTTCTAGTTACGCTTCTGACAGTCATGATGTACATCATTTTGTATAAGAGCTAACAAGTAGTACAATAAACTGTGTGGTGCATGGACACATATGTATAAAGATAAAGTGGTGCAATTCTGGCAAAGACCAGCTTCACTATAGGGAATTCAAAATGAGTTAAACAGGGTTTTAAACAACTTAAACAACATGGGGGTTATGCACCATAAAGAGGTGATAAAGTGGGGATAACTTCTCCAGTGAAATCACTTCTACAATTTGCATGATATTCTATGGTGCCAACTATGGAGATCTTAGCACATAGGCGCTATAGAAGAATATCCACTTAGATTGTGTGTTCCTTGTGGCAGGGGCCTCTCCCCTATTGTTTCTATGACTTCAAAACTTATAAGAGCCATATTCACCATTTCCCTTCCCTCCAGCAACCAACAACACAAATCCCAAACCCTCAACCCCTGAAATAAACACATATACAACTGAATAAGGTGGCAAATTTGTGAGGTGACAGCTTTATTTAAAGGGTTTCTTGACCTATTTAAGGGACCCCAAGGGGTACCCTCCCCCCCAGGGGCAGACTGACCGTCTGGCATTCGGCCATGGACCAAGGGCCCGCGACCGAGGGGGGCCCACCACCACCGCCAGGAATGAAAATGTAATGTTTCCCAATTATTTGTCTACCTGCCGTGCCTCAGTGCACACCGCTCTGTGACTGGGACACTGAGAGGCCTCAAATAGCCATGCATGCCACATTACCATGATGTCTGATTATGCCCTTGCCCATCATGCCACAATACATAGCCAGTGCTGTGCTATCCAGTCCCACACAAGAAGATGCATCCGAACGTCCATCTCTTGCTGCCAGACTCACTCAATATCGGGCTGGCAGCAAGCACTTCAGACTGTGCCTCTTCCTCTGTTCTGCTCATGTCTACACGACCATTTGGTCTGCACAGCATACGTCCAATGTCATCACGGCCCGCAGAGGTGTGTGATGATGGGGGGGGGCAGAGTGGGAGTCTGTGGGACATTGATGTACTGATGTACTGGATGTCCTGGGGGGTACTGGATGCCATGGGGAGGCTACTGGATGTCATGGAGGGGGTTACTGGATGGTCTAGTGGGTACTGGATGGCCTAGGTGGGTAATGGATGGCCTAAGTGGGCAATGGATGGCCTGGAGGGGTACTGGATGTCCTAAGGGGGTTACTGGATGTCATGGGGGAGCTACTGGATGTCATGGGGGGCTACTGGATGTCATGGAGGGGGGTTACTGGATGGCCTAGTTGGGCAATGGATGTCCTGGGGGGGTAATGGATGTTCTGGGGGTATAATAGATGGCCTGGTGGGGGTACTGGGTGGCTTGAGGGGATACTGGATGGCCTGGGGGAGGTAGGTGTGCAGGGCTAGGGATGTAGTGGAAGGTGGGGCCAATGATGTCATTGGGTAGGGGGCCCAGAACTCTTTTTGGACCAGGGGCCCTGGGTACTGTCAGTTCACCCCTGCTCCCCCCCTTACTATGTGGTGCCCCCCAGAGGTCCTCAATGCTTGGGCCGTGCCTATGCCCAGCTTGTGGCCATGGGAAGTAAAGGGCGAGATCTTTCAGGCAATCACTGCCTCCCCACTTCTGGTCCCTCTCCATGGCCACCACAACCAACCATACCATGGGAGGCAAACAAGGCCCCAGTGTCGATTCGCCACAAAACTACCACCATGCCTCCCCTTCCACAGTGCTTTCCTTTTCTGCAGGCTGACCTGGCCACACAGCACAAACCAGCCTGCCCACCTTCACCATCTTGGCTATGCCGCACTGTCTGGGCCTTGGAAGTGTCACACCTGCCACCCATTGAGGGGAATCCTAAACCCTGGACCCTCTATGTCTCCCCTCCCTAGTGCTGTGACCCCATACTAGCCCTTAGGCCTTCCCTTATGCCCCTATTAAACTCCTGAAGCCCCCCTCCCCTAGGTGCACACCATCACCCCTGTACCACATTTCCTCCCTCATTCTGATCTTATTATGACTAATGGTGGCACACCCACAGGAGCAGATGAACCTGCCTAAGGCATAATTTACCTTGCGCCTAGCTTTTTCTATGGCACTGGGCGAAACCGCCCCCCCTCCAAGAACACCTAGGCACAATCTGTGACCAGATAACCTTGAGCCCAGGACAGATGGAAACCCATTGCTTGCAAGTGGCTTTAATATTTTCAATCAGCTGTACTGAAACCATAGAGGTAAGATCATTATGCACCACTACCAAATCCGGTCGGCCCCACCTCCAGCAGGCTTCCCGGAACAATGCATCCATCTGTCCCCAAACAAGGCCTCTCCTACCATACCAGGAGATCTTCATGTACTGCTGCGGTACTCCTAAATTTTCCTTTCCCTGTCTGGCTAAAAATTCCTTCACCCAGTGAATATATGAATGGCCCAACACGAACGCCTTCACGGGCCTAACCCTGCTTCCACCTGAAAAACAACAGCATTTAATTTTTCCACAACTGGATATACATTTTGTACGAGCTTGAATGCCAGCTCCCCATTTTCTTTATCTCCCCTTCACTCCACCCCTTTGCCGCTGCCTCCGTGGATGTCCCTATGTGAAAAGAGTGGGTACCATAACTCCTAGGATTGGTCTTAGGGCTCTTTGCATTATTGCCGTAAACTGATAACTAGACAGTGCGCTGTCATCCTGGTGAATCAACAAAGACCCCATAGCCCTAGGCCTGATCCGTAAAAACCTTTTTTTTGCCCTTACTGGGCATATCTTGCCTTTACCTCTAGCTAGGATCACCCACTGGCCTTTCCCACCTTGATCTGTTTTTGACTTTGCCAGCCAGCAGCGCACTGCCTCCAGTGACCAGTCCAAATCTTGCCTTTGCAGGACCATATTCAATCTGTTACGTGCAGGCGCACCAGCTCACTAACCCTGAATGCCCCTGTGTATGCCAACACAAATGCTGCCCTAAACAAGACCACCTCATAGCGATTGGTGCACACACTCCCCAGCACCTTGCATATCTGTGATAGCCTGCCCTCATCAATGGGTCTTCTTCTATCCTTCACCTGCCCCCTAATCCTCTCCCATCCCTTCAAGACTTTTCTGCCTGCAAACACCTCCATACTGTTTCCCCTTTTATGCTAGCAATGAATGCTATTGCTGCCAATGCTGTGACTGCCTTTCCCCTAGGCTGTCCATGTCTCCACAACTGTTTCAAATATTGCAATAACACCTGTTGATCTACTTTGTCCCTCTTACCTACATACTGTTCAACGAACTACCCCCCATTCTTGATAAGCCTTCTTGTAAGCCTTCCATATGTTAGGGGCCAGGGCTGCCCTGATCAGTTTCTCTAACACTCCATCCCCAACTACCACATACAAGGGGTGCAAACACAGCCAACTCTGTTAGCATAGAGTACCAGTGCAAAAATCTGTTCCCACTTCTCCCTAGACAGTGCGTCCGCCACTGTGTTGTCAACTCCAGCTACATGCTTTGCTACAATCTGATGTTCTCCCTCATGCAACTAAGCACCAGTCTGTATTGGTAAGGCCGGTAGAACCGGTACGTTCAACTCACGGTTGCCTTACCCGGTATAGGCAAGGCTGGTAGAGCCTATTGTTATTGCATCTGTCACTTGGGTTGCCTTGCCCGGTATTGTTGGCAAGGCCGGTAGAACTTATTCTATTTGTCATTTATTGTTGTATTGTCATATATGTTGATACCCTATGGGGATTGCCTTAACTTTTCAATAAAGTTACGTTTTTACCAAACCTTAAGTCTGAGAGTCTTCAAATACCGTGACAGTACGAAAGGGCCATGACCTCAGACATTAAGAGTGACGGTAACACACAGAATATCCATTGGAGGATGGATATGCATGAGCAACGTTTGGATCAGCTGGCGGTTGCTATCCAAACTATTCTTGAATGCACGGTACTTCCTGATAAGTCCGGTTCTAGCCCGGTCGTCTCGCCAATTCAGACACCGGAGAATGAGTCTAGGCCCTCAGGGGCCGCAGTCAAAGGGTTAACGGCTTCTGCACCCTTGCCGCTAAGATTTGACGGTGACCCTCAGCTATGCAGAGGGTTTATCAATCAACTTGAAATATTTATGGAATTGACGGCACACGCATTTCCTAGTGACCGCAGCAAGGTTGGGTTCATGATATCTCTGCTGACCGGTAGAGCATTGGCTTGGGCTAACCCACTGTGGGAAAACGCTAAACCTTGCACTAAAAATTTTGGTGATTTTGTGCAATCCTTTCGGAGAGTATTCGAGCCTCCTAGTAGAACCACCTCTGCTGCTAAACGTCTTATGGAGATACAACAGGGCAGGCGCACGGTAGGCGATTATGCCATCGAATTCCGCACCTTGGCAGCAGAGGTAGGATGGAATAACGAGGCTCTGTTGGCAGCATTCGCCCAAGGCTTGAGTGACCAGATTAAAGACGAGATTGCAGCAAAAGATTTACCTACTGACCTAGATGATTATATTGAATATGTTATTCTAATTGACTCCAGAATATGTGAGAGATTAACCGCCAGAAAGCGACGAATACGGTTAAAAAATAATGGGTCCAGTAGCATATTTTGCCCACCCAACCCTCCCTTGGCATCCAAACCTAGTGAAGCAATACAGGAACCAGGTGAACCTATGCAGGTGGGTTTCACTAGGTTAACCAAGGAGCAGAGAAGGTACTGCAAGATACAGGGATTATGTTTGTATTGCGGTAAAAATGGGCACCTGTTAAAATCGTGTCCGGTACGTCCGGGAAACGAACACACCTAGGGTACCTTGGGGGACAGGCCCTAGGTGGTGTCCAATCGTCCCCAGTGATGGGCGCACTTAAACCCACCATACAGGTGGTATTATCGTGGGCACAACATTCAGTTGAGGTTTTGGCCCTGGTTGATTCTGGTGCAGCTGGGTATTTTATGGATAATACCTTTGCTGAATTGCATGGGGTACCACGCATTCAGAGAGAAACCCCTCTTGCTATTGAAGCGATTGATAGCAGACCTTTGGAACCCGCCCAGGTTACTTTTGAAACTATGCCATTGTCCATGACTATTGGGGCCCTCCACAAAGAAGAGCAGCAGTTTCAATTAATTAACTCTCCTCACCATGCCGTGATCTTGGGCTTTCCTTGGTTACAGTTGCATAACCCACAATTCGATTGGCAGAAATGTGAGATTTCTGCTTGGTCTCAGTTCTGTATGGATAAGTGCGTTACCCATCCTGTTAAGGTCTTGTGCACCTCCCCTTCAATACCTGATGTCTACCAGCAGTTTAGCTATGTTTTCAGTAAGGGAGAGGTTGGCGCCTTACCTCAGCACAGACCATACGATTGTCGTATAGAACTGAGTCCTGGAGCAGTACCACCGAGGGGACGCACATACCTATTGTCTTGTGAGGAGAACCAAGCTATGGAGGAATACATAGCTGATGCCCTGAGTAGAGGGATCATAAGGAAATCTACTTCTCCGGCTGGGGCCGGGTTCTTTTTTGTTAAGAAAAAAAATGGCGAGTTGCGACCATGCATAGACTACCGTGGGCTGAATAAGCTGATGGCAAAGAATGCTTACCCGATACCACTCATCATCGAGCTTTTTGATAGGCTTAAGGGTTCCTTGATTTTCACCAAATTGGACCTACGGGCGGCCTACAATTTGATACATATCAGAGCCGGTGATGAGTGGAAAACTGCCTTTAATACAAGATCTGGGCATTATGAATACCTAGTCATGCCATTTGGTCTATGTAATGCTCCTGCAGTATTTCAAGAACTAATTAATGACGTTCTTAGAGATATGTTACAATCATGTGTCATAGTCTACCTTGACGATATACTTATCCACTCCAAAGACTTGTCACAACACATTAAGGATGTGTCTGAAGTATTGCGGCGCTTACGCAAAAATAGATTATTCTGTAAAGTGGAGAAATGCGAGTTCCACAAAACCAGTGTACCGTTCCTGGGGTTTACAATTGGCAAAGACAGGATTGCCATGGATAAAGAGAAATTGACGGCAGTCCTACAATGGCCTAAACCTAAGAGTCTTAAAGCCATCCAACGATTTCTGGACTTTGCCAATTATTATAGGAAGTTTATTAAGAACTTCTCTTCTATAGTGAAACCCCCTGTCTGACCTCACGCATAAGGGCGCTAACCCATCTCTCTGGCCGGTGGCTGCCGAGGAGGCCTTTGAGAAATTGAAGGTAGCCTTTGCTAAAGCTCCTGTGTTATCCCACCCCAATCCACTACTTCAGTTTACGTTAGAGGTTGATGCCTCAGAGATTGGGGTTGGGGCAGTACTTTCTCAACGACAGGTCAAAGGTGGCACACTCAGACCTTGTGGGTTCTTTTCTAAGAAATTGACTGTAGCTCAAAGTCATTATGAGATTGGTGATAGAGAATTGCTGGCCATTATTCTTGCTCTCAAAGAATGGCGTTGTTTACTTGAAGGCACAAAAAATCCCATTTTGATTCTGACTGATCACAAGAATCTGACTTATCTCTCTGAGGCCAAGAGATTGTCCTCTCGCCAGGCCAGATGGGCATTGTTTCTATCCCGATTCAATTTCATTGTATCATATTTGCCAGGATCAAAGAATGTTAGGGCTGATGCTCTGTCTAGACAATTTGAGGCGGAGGTTGACAGAGAAGAAGCACCAGCACCTATCATCCAACCTGATCGAATATTGGCCACCATATGTACTAGTATCACTTCACCACTAGGGGAAGAGATTTTGGCTTCCCAAGCCTCTGTTCCCCATGAAACTCCAGCGGGCAAATGTTTTGTCACTGACCCATTCCGTACTCGATTACTTGAAACCTACCACTCCTCTAAGGCTGTGGGACATATTGGTAGAGATCAATTGTTTTGGTCCCTCTCTCAGTTATTCTGGTGGCCTTCTATGAGAGCAGATTGTGCCAATTTTACGAACGCCTGTGCTACCTGCGCTTGTGCCAAAACCCCTAGACATCACCCTGTGGGCTTGCTTCAGCCGGTGCCTAATGGTGAACGTCCTTGGTCTCATGTCTCTATCGATTTTATGGGAGAATTGCCCAGGTCTAGAGGGTATTCCTTCATATTGATGGTGGTAGACAGGTTTTCTAAAATGGCTCACTTTGTACCTCTCCGTGGCCTTCCTTCGGCTAAAGAAATGGCAATGGTATTTGCTCGAGAGGTGTTTCGGTTGCATGGAGTACCCAGGGTACTGGTGTCCGACAGGGGGAGCCAGTTTTGTGTCCAGATTCTGGAGGGCATTTTGCGAACAGATGGGCATCCAGCTATCATTCTCCTCTGCATATCATCCCCAGACTAATGGGGCCGCTGAGCGGGCCAATCAAGGTTTGGAACAGTTTCTGCGCTGTTTTGTGACTGACCATCATGATAATTGGGCCGACTTGTTGCCTTGGGCAGAGTTCGCCAGGAACTGTGCAGTTAATTCCTCTTCCGGGAGCTCTCCGTTTTTGATTAATTATGGGTTTCAACCCTGTCTGCTCCCGGATTCCTTTCAGACACAGCAGATTCCAGCTCTGGATGAGCATATCGAGCAACTCCGTTTCACATGGGCACAAGTTCAGAGGGCACTGGGCCAGTCTTTTCAGCGACATCAGCGTCATGCTAATCGCAGAAGGCTTCCAGAGGTTTCCTTCCAAGTTGAGGATAGAGTATGGCTGTCTTCTAAGAATCTGAAGCTCAAGGTCCCATCTAACAAGCTGGCACCTCGGTTTATTGGTCCTTACAGAATTATTCGCAAAATTAACCCTGTTTCCTATGCTTTGGAATTACCTGCATCCATGTGCATTCATAATGTATTCCATGTGTCTCTCCTTAAGCCTCTTGTTTGTAACCGTTACACTACTACACCTGTGATGCCAGGTCCCATTGAAGTTGAAGGGCAGGAGGAATATGAAGTACAAAGTATTATTGATTCCCGTAGGCTTAGAGGAGGGGTGCAGTACTTGGTGCATTGGAAAGGTTATGGTCCTGAGGATCGATCTTGGGTAGATAGTAAGGACCTTCATGCACCTAAGTTACTACGAATTTTTCATACCGAGTACCCTCAGAAGCCCAGACCTTACTCTAGGAGAGGGGGTCTTTTAAAGGGGGGTACTATCACGGTGCCCGTGATTCGTGCTATCCTGTGTCTATCACTTGCTGGGAGTTCCTCATTGGGTGTCTGCTAATAGCCCACCTCACACAGCCTTTTTAAACCCAGCCTGGGCACTCCCAGATTGCCCTTTCGTGGTGTTTCTGACATTACTTGTCCTGACCTGCTTGTCAGGCTCTTGGGCCTGATGTACCTGTGTTCCAGTGTTCCCGTGTTCCAGTGATCCCGTGTTCTGGTGTTCCAGTCATCCGGTGGTCCTGTGTTCCAGTTCTTCCACTGTTGATTGTTCCTGAGTTCCTGAGTCTCCTGCCTGTATGCCTCTCCAGCCGGTTCCGGTTGCTTTCCGTGGCTTCTGCAGTTCCGGTCATCTGTCAGTGCAGCGGTGTTCGCTCCCATCCTCCGCTTGATCTCAGGGCTCTCGCTCTATCCACTGTCGCTAGGCGACATTGTTCTTGTTTCGCTCTGGCGAATTACTACTGTTGGTCCCAGCGTGAGGACGCTGGTTTACTCCATTTAACCTGGTGGTGCTTATTACTGTTGGTCCCAGCGTGCGGACGCTGGTTTATTCCATTGAACCTAGTGGCGCTTATTACTGTTGGTCCCAGCGTGCGGATGCTGGTTTCCTCCATTAAACCTGGTGGCGCTTATTACGGTTGGTTCCAGCGTGCGGACGCTGGTTTCCTCCATTAAACCTGGTGGCGCTTATTACGGTTGGTTCCAGCGTGCGGACGCTGGTTTTCTCCATTAAACCTGGTGGCGCTTATTACTGTTGGTTCCAGCATGCGGATGCTGGTTAGCTCCATTAACCTGGTGGCGTATATTATTGTTGGTCCCAGCATGCGGACGCTGGTTTTCTCCATTAAACCTGGTGGCGCTTGTTGTTGTTAGTCCAGCGTGCGGAAGCTGGTTTACTCCATTAAACCTGGTGGCGCTTGTTACTGTCGGTCTCAGCGCGCGGACACTGGTTTTCTCCATTAAACCTGGTGGTGCTTGTTACTGTTGGTCCCAGCGTGCGGACGCTGGTTTACTCCATTTAATCTGGTGACTCATATTACTCTTGATCCCAGCGTGCGGTTTACTCCATTTAATCTGGTGACTCATATTACTGTTGGTTCCAGCGTGCGGACGCTAGTTTACTCCATTTAACCTGGTGACTCATATTACTGTCGGTCCCAGCGTGCGGATGCTGGTTTGCTCCATTAAGCCTGGTGGCTCATACTACCGTTGGTCCCAGTGTGCGGACGCTGGTTTGCTCCTTGCCTACTCTGATACTAAGGTTAGGTTGCTGTCCAATTCCTTACGCAGTTGTCTTGTATTCTCTGGCAAGAGACTTCTGCTAGCGAGACCATTGTTCTTATTCTACTCTACTGTCATAGTCATCTGACAGCCAGGTCTCCTGTCTTGGGCTGCCCTGCCCGGTATTGGTAAGGCCGGCAGAACCTATTTACGTTACCATCTTTTAGGTTGCCTTACCCGGTATAGGCAGGGCCGGTAGAGCCTACTATCCGTGTTACCTCAGGCTGCCCTGCCCGGTATTGGTAAGGCCGGTAAAACCTGTTCTTGCTGCCATCCTAAGGTTGCCTTACCCGGTATTGGCAGGGCCGGTAGAGCCTACACTCAGTATTCTTTTGGGCTGCCTTGCCCGGTATTGGTAAGGCCGGTAGAACCGGTACGTTCAACTCACGGTTGCCTTACCCGGTATAGGCAAGGCTGGTAGAGCCTATTGTTATTGCATCTGTCACTTGGGTTGCCTTGCCCGGTATTGTTGGCAAGGCCGGTAGAACTTATTCTATTTGTCATTTATTGTTGTATTGTCATATATGTTGATACCCTATGGGGACTGCCTTAACTTTTCAATAAAGATACGTTTTTACCAAACCTTAAGTCTGAGAGTCTTCAAATACCATGACAGGTTGCTGTAGTGTGTGCAATAAATGATGATGATCAAAGTTTCATAAAAAGTTCTAGCACCACCAGTAATATTAAGGCATTATTTTTTGTCTCAAGAATTGGTTTTGGCAAGCTTGAGGCCTACAAACCAATATTTCTAAAAACTTGTGTTTAAACTCAAACTTTTGCTTTAAAGGGATAGTAATGTTTCACAAAAACATCAGCTCCAATTAATCTTCATAGTATTTGAGCCATAGAGAGTGTTATTTCAATACTGTCAGAGTTGTAGTTCAATTAGTAATTGTATGATAAAGTATCCCCCTCCCGCCCCTTTTACCTAGTGTAAGCCACATCCCCTCAGATGTGGAATCTGGTCACTTGACTGGACAGATCACAGCAAGGAACAATTTTCTTATTGTGAGAACAATGAAAGCCCTGCCCCCACTGACAGGTTTTATCAGGTTTTTTCCTTATCTTAATTGAAGATTGCCCCTCTCTGCAATCCACCTGGGCACCACCCTGCTGCTCTGAGCTGAGCAGTTACATCAGTAAAAGGGATGGGAGGGGGATACTTTATCATTCAATTACTCTTGAACTACAGCTCTGACAGTATTGAAATAATACTCTCCATGGCCCAAATACTATGAAGATTAATTGGAGCTGTGTATATTATGAAACATTACTATCCCTTTAATTCAAGGCTACATATTTGAAAATTGCATTAAAAACTGCCTATATATCATATTAACCAAAAGTCCAGCAGAAGGATAGTTTATTTGATATTCACACTTTTATTTCTGGGAAAAGTGTAGCTGAACATTTCATGGTACAGCACAGAGCTATGTTAGCATATGAAACTTAAATGAAACCTTCATTGCGTATGACACGGCCCATAAAGGCTTCATTAGCACATGAAACCTCACTGACTGGCTTAATTAGCATTTGAAAATGTCACTAGTACTGCATGGGTACCACAATTTGCATACATTAGCATATGGTTACAAGTGTAAATATCTCCTTAACTGTACATTTTCTGGTCTTTTGGTAACATGACATATAGGTGGTTTTAAACGCAATTTTCAAATATGCAAACCTGAATTAAGTTGAAAGCTCCACTTTAACAAGTCTAAGTCCTGCAAAACACATTTTTTCAGGGCTTATGTTTGGCAAACCTGAGTCCTGTAATACAAATATTTTTCAGGATTTTTGATACCCTGCTGCTATGCTGCCTAGCCATTACTTATAAAGACAAAAAAGGTTATAATTTACAATGAATGTGCAGATGTGTTTGGTGGTGGTGATTTTCAAAAATAGACATGTTAATAGTTTATTTTTATCAATTAACAAAACGCATAGTGAGTGAACTGAAGAAAAATCTAAATCAAATCAGTATTTGGTGTGACCACCCTTTGCCTTCAAAACAGCATCAATTCTTCTAGGTACACTTGCACAAAGTGAGGGATTTTGTAGGCATATAGTCAGGTGTATGATTAAACAATTACAGGCAGAAATTTCAAGGCAATGTTGAGGACCGTAGACACATTGGTCGGCCAAGAAAACTTAGTGTAGCATATGAAAGACACATCATACTTACTTCCCTTTACAATCAGATGTCCAGCAGTGCTGTCAGCTCAGAATTGGCAGAAAATAGTGGGATCCTGGTACACCCATCTACTGTCCGGAGAAGTCTGGTCAGAAGTGGTCTTCATGGAAGATTTGCAGCCAAAAAGCCATACCTCCAACATGGAAAAAAGGCCAAGCTACTTAACCATGCAAGAAAATACAGGAAATGGGGTGCAGAAAAATGGCAGCAGGTGCTCTGGACTGATGAGTCAAAATTTGAAATATTTGGCTGTAACAGGAGGCAGTTTGTCACAAAAGGGCTCTAGAGTGTACAAGAATGAGTGTCTGCAGGCAAAAGTTACTTGCAAGTTTGGGGCTGAATTTGGAGTTGGGGATTTGGTCAGAATACTGAGAGGTACAGGCATCATGCAATACTATCAGGGAGATTGGCCCCAAATGTATTCTACAGCATGAGAATGACCCCAAACATACAGCCAAAGTCATTAAGAACTATCTTCAGTGTAAAGAAAAACAAAGAGTCCTGGAAGTGATGGTATGGCCCCCACAGAGAGCTGGTCTCAACATCATTGAGTCTGTCTGGGATTACATTAGTGTTGAGCGAGCATGCTCGGCCGATGCTCAGATCGGCTCGAGCATCGCTCTGCTCGGCACATGGCGGTACTCGTACGAGTACCGCATGTGCTCGCCCGCCATGTTCGGGTCTCCTCCCCGCACGTTTTGCGGCTGCTGCGCAGCCAATAAACGTGCAGGGAGGCTCTGACATCGGTGTAATGCCAGCAGCCATGTTGGCTGCTGGCATTACACTGATTGGCTGGCCAGAACCCGTGGTCGGGTGCTGTATAGCACCTGACCATCGAGTTCGGCTCAGTCTGAGCCAGGGAGAGCTGAGGATAGGAAGGGAAAGGCAGTGTAGGGAGGAAAAAAACAAAAATTGTGAAAAAAAAGAACCAAAAGTCCTTTTTAGGACTACTGTGTGTGGGGGCAGCAGGTTATTTTGTGTGGGGGAAAAAAAAAAAAAAAAAAAAAAAAAAAAATATTCTGTTTAGTGTGAAAAGTTGCAGATTAGAGCACATTCTGTTTAGTGTGCACAGTTGCAGATTAGAGCACATTCTGTTTAGTGTGCAAAGTTGCAGATTAGAGCACATTCAGTTTAGTGTGCAAAGTTGCAGATTAGAGCACATTCTGTTTAGTGTGCAAAGTTGCAGATTAGAGCACATTCTGTTAAGTCTTCAAACTAAAATATCAAAGTCACATATTCCATTCAGTGTGCGTCGCCGCAGTTTAGCAGCACATTCTGTGTACTGTGCAGAGTTGCAGAATAGGAAGAAATACTGTTAAGTCTTCAAACTAAAATATCAAAGTCACATATTCCATTCAGTGTGCTTCGCCGCAGTGTAGCAGCACATTCTGTGTACTGTGCAGAGTTGCAGAATAGGAAGAAATACTGTTAAGTCTTCAAACTCAAATATCAAAGTCACATATTCCATTCAGTGTGCTTCGCCGCAGTTTAGCAGCACATTCTGTGTACTGTGCAGAGTTGCAGAATAGGAAGAAATACTGTTAAGTCTTCAAACTAAAATATCAAAGTCACATATTCCATTCAGTGTTCTTCGCCGCAGTTTAGCAGCACATTCTGTGTACTGTGCAGAGTTGCAGAATAGGAAGAAATACTGTTAAGTCTTCAAACTAAAATATCAAAGTCACATATTCCATTCAGTGTGCTTCGCCGCAGTTTAGCAGCACATTCTGTGTAGTGTGCAGAGTTGCAGAATAGTAAGAAATACTGTTAAGTTTTCAAACTCAAATATTAAAGTCACATATTCCATTCAGTGTGTGTCACCGCCGTTTAGCAGCCTATTCTGTGTACTCTGCACAGTTGCAGAATAGTAAGAAATAGTGTTAAGTTTTCAAACTCAAATATCAAAGTCACATATTCCATTCAGTGTGTTTCACCGCCGTTTAGCAGCCTATTCTGTGTACTCTGCAGAGTTGCAGAATAGTAAGAAATACTGTTAAGTTTTCAAACTCAAATATTAAAGTCACATATTCCATTCAGTGTGTTTCACCGCCGTTTAGCAGCCTATTCTGTGTACTCTGCACAGTTGCAGAATAGTAAGAAATACTGTTAAGTTTTCAAACTCAAATATTAAAGTCACATATTCCATTCAGTGTGTGTCACCGCAGTTTAGCAGCCTATTCTGTGTACTCTGCACAGTTGCAGAATAGTAAGAAATACTGTTAAGTTTTCAAACTCAAATATTAAAGTCACATATTCCATTCAGTGTGTTTCACCGCCGTTTAGCAGCCTATTCTGTGTACTCTGCACAGTTGCAGAATAGTAAGAAATACTGTTAAGTTTTCAAACTCAAATATTAAAGTCACATATTCCATTCAGTGTGTATCACTGCCGTTTAGCAGCCTATTCTGTGTACTCTGCACAGTTGCAGAATAGTAAGAAATACTGTTAAGTTTTCAAACTCAAATATTAAAGTCACATATTCCATTCAGTGTGTATCACCGCCGTTTAGCAGCCTATTCTGTGTACTCTGCAGAGTTGCAGAATAGTAAGAAATACTGTTAAGTTTTCAAACTCAAATATTAAAGTCACATATTCCATTCAGTGTGTTTCACCGCCGTTTAGCAGCCTATTCTGTGTACTCTGCACAGTTGCAGAATAGTAAGAAATACTGTTAAGTTTTCAAACTCAAATATTAAAGTCACATATTCCATTCAGTGTGTATCACCGCCGTTTAGCAGCCTATTCTGTGTACTCTGCAGAGTTGCAGAATAGTAAGAAATACTGTTAAGTTTTCAAACTCAAATATTAAAGTCACATATTCCATTCAGTGTGTTTCACCGCCGTTTAGCAGCCTATTCTGTGTACTCTGCACAGTTGCAGAATAGTAAGAAATACTGTTAAGTTTTCAAACTCAAATATTAAAGTCACATATTCCATTCAGTGTGTGTCACCGCCGTTTAGCAGCCTATTCTGTGTACTCTGCACAGTTGCAGAATAGTAAGAAATACTGTTAAGTTTTCAAACTCAAATATTAAAGTCACATATTCCATTCAGTGTGTTTCACCGCCGTTTAGCAGCCTATTCTGTGTACTCTGCACAGTTGCAGAATAGTAAGAAATACTGTTAAGTTTTCAAACTCAAATATTAAAGTCACATATTCCATTCAGTGTGTTTCACCGCCGTTTAGCAGCCTATTCTGTGTACTCTGCACAGTTGCAGAATAGTAAGAAATACTGTTAAGTTTTCAAACTCAAATATTAAAGTCACATATTCCATTCAGTGTGTTTCACCGCCGTTTAGCAGCCTATTCTGTGTACTCTGCACAGTTGCAGAATAGTAAGAAATACTGTTAAGTTTTCAAACTCAAATATTAAAGTCACATATTCCATTCAGTGTGTATCACCGCCGTTTAGCAGCCTATTCTGTGTACTCTGCAGAGTTGCAGAATAGTAAGAAATACTGTTAAGTTTTCAAACTCAAATATTAAAGTCACATATTCCATTCAGTGTGTTTCACCGCCGTTTAGCAGCCTATTCTGTGTACTCTGCACAGTTGCAGAATAGTAAGAAATACTGTTAAGTTTTCAAACTCAAATATTAAAGTCACATATTCCATTCAGTGTGTTTCACCGCCGTTTAGCAGCCTATTCTGTGTACTCTGCACAGTTGCAGAATAGTAAGAAATACTGTTAAGTTTTCAAACTCAAATATTAAAGTCACATATTCTGTGTAAGATGAAGAAGGCGGGTAAAAAGGGACGGGGAAGTGGACGTGATCCTGAAAGTTCAGGGCGCGGGTCAGGACGCGGAGAAACTGTGCCTGGTGCCAGAGCACAAGAAAGAAAGACATCCACCATACCTAGCTTCATGTGTAATTTTACAGGGCGTCGCAGGACATCACTCTCGAGGTCCGACCACTGCGAACAGGTGGTCGGTTGGATGACAGCTGATACTGCTTCCAGTCGGTTAAGCACCACCCTGTCTTCCACCAAGTCCACTCTCAGTAGCCAAGAGTCTGGTCAAAATAATCCTCACTCTGATCATCCTTCCTCCCACCATACACGGTCTGGTCAAAGAAGTGATCCCACACTGGGATATAGTGAGGAGCTCGTCTCATCACCAATCCTTCATTTGACCCTCTCTCCAAGCACGCTTGCAGAGGAACATGACATCTTGCGCCCTGATTCACAACCTCTAGAGGCTACCCAATCACAAGAAGATGACAGATGTGAACGACATTTAAGGTCAAAGGAAGTAGTGGATGATGATGATGATGATGAGACACAGTTGCCATTAAATCAACCACTATTTCCGTCTCAAGACCTTGGTGAGGAGAATGTTATACAGTTGTCAATGACTGAGTATGTGGTGGGATCAAGACTTGAGGAGGATGATCAGAGTGAGGAAGTGGAGGAGGACTTGGTGGACGATGAGGTGACTGACCCCACCTGGGAAGGTGTAGAGCCGAGCGATGACAGCAGTCCTGAGGGTGAGCCATCTGCAGCACCGCAACAGGCTGGAAGAGGCAGTGGTGTGGCTACAGAAAGAAGGCGGACCTCACCAAACCGGCCCGCAAATGTTCCACGGAGCACCCCCTTGCGTAAATCTCCCTTGCCAAAGGGTAGGTGTTCCGCGGTATGGCGTTTTTTTAAGGAAAGTGCGGACGACAAAAGAATTGTAGTTTGCAACCTGTGCCACACCAGAATGAGCCGAGGCATGAACACTAGAAACCTCACCACCACCAGCATGATCCGACACATGGCAACCAAGCACCGTAGTAAGTGGGAGGAACGCCTGGATCGCCCATCTGTGTCTGCAGGCCACACCACTGCCTCCTCTTCCCCTGTTTTCGGTGCCGGCCAATCGCCTGTCGAAGGCGCAGGCCCGCATACCTCCCGCCCTGCACCTGTACCATCTGAAGCACCATCAGCGACCACATCCACTTCCCTGTCCCAGCACAGCGTCCAAATGTCGTTACCCCAGGCATTTGAGCGCAAGAGAAAGTACCCAGCCACCCACCCACAGGCCATAGCACTAACCTCACACCTTTCCAAATTACTGGCCATCGAAATGCTGCCATTTAGGCTTGTGGACACTGAGTCCTTCCGCAGCCTGATGGCAGCAGCTGTCCCTCGGTACGCGGTCCCCAGCCGCCACTACTTTTCCCGGTGTGCCATCCCCGCATTACACCACCATGTGTCCCGTAACATCACCCGTGCCCTGACCAACGCAGTTACTGGGAAGGTCCACTTAACGACTGACACATGGACAAGTGCTTGTGGCCAGGGACGCTACATTTCCCTGACGGCACACTGGGTGAATGTCGTGGAGGCTGGGAGCGACTCGGACCCTGGGATGGCACGGGTGCTACCCACGCCGAGGATTGCGGGCCCTACCTCCATCAGGGTTTCCACCAGCACCTACGTTATTGGCTCCTCCTCCTCCGTTTCCACCTCCGAATTCTCTACACGCAGCGCCACTCCCCCATCAGCCAGTAGCTGGAAGCAGTGTAGCACTGCAGTGGGGAAGCGTCAACAGGCCGTGCTGAAGCTGATCTGCCTTGGGGACAAACAGCACACGGCCTCAGAGCTGTTGCAGGGGATTAGTCACCAGACCGAGCAGTGGCTCTCGCCACTCAACCTGCAACCAGGCATGGTTGTGTGTGATAATGGGCGTAACTTGGTGGCGGCTTTGGAGCTCGGCAAGCTCACACACGTACCATGCCTAGCGCATGTATTTAATTTAGTGGTGCAGCGATTTCTAAAAACCTACCCCAATGTGCATGATCTCTTGACCAAGGTGCGCCGCGTGTGTGCACATTTCCGTAAGTCATCTACAGCTTCGGCCGGCCTGTTGAAGCTGCAGCAGCGCTTACAATTGCCAGCTCACCGGCTGCTGTGTGACGTGAGCACGCGCTGGAACTCCACCTTCCACATGTTGGCCCGGCTTTGTGAGCAGCAGAGGGCAGTAGTGGAGTACCAGCTGTTACACGGTCGTCGCCTCTCCGTTCAACTTCCTGTAATCAGAAGTGAGGAGTGGGAATGGATGTCAGACCTCTGCGAGGTTTTACGCAATTTTGAGGAATCGACACAGATGGTGAGCGGCGATAACGCTATTATCAGTGTAACCATCCCACTTCTGTGTCTACTGAAACGCTCGCTGCTCACAATTAAAACCGACGCTTTGCATGTGGAAGAGGTGGAAATGGGGGAGGAAGAGCTTACACAAGGTGATAGCCAGAGCACCCTCACTTCGTCTTCTCAGCGACAATTGGAGGAGGCGGAGGAGGAGGAGGAGGAGGAGGAGGAAGACACGGTTGCCTCCGCTACAGAGGGTAGCCATGGAACTTTAGTTCCACCTCTTCAGCGTGGGTGGGCAGAAGAGGAGGAAGAGGATGAGGAGATTGAGAGTCATCCTCCTGGTGAGGACAGCGAAATCTTGCCTGTTGGTACTCTGGCACACATGGCTGACTTTATGTTAGGCTGCCTTTCCCGTGACCCACGCGTTATACGCATTTTAGACAACACGGATTACTGGGTGTTCACCCTTCTGGACCCCCGCTACAAAGAGAATTTCTCATCTCTCATTCCTCCGGTGGAGAGGACAAGCAAAATGATGCAATACCAGAAGGTTCTTGTTGAAAAATTGCTCCAAAATTTTCCATCTGACAACGCTGGCGGCAGAGTACGTGCTACCTTGGCCAACCGAGAAGGGGATAAAAGGGGAGCACACAGCAGTTCCGAGAAAGGCAGGGCAACACTCTCCAAGGCGTGGGACACCTTCATGACACCCCGCCAGCACCCTCACCCTGATGCGCAGCCTAGTGTCACAAGGAGGGAAAAGTTTTGGAAGATGGTGAAGGAGTACGTAGCAGACCGTGTCAGCGTCCTCAATGATCCCTCTGTGCCTTACAACTACTGGGTGTCCAAGCTGGACACGTGGTATGAACTGGCACTCTACGCCTTGGAGGTGCTGGCCTGCCCTGCCGCCAGCGTTCTGTCTGAGCGGGTATTTAGTGCTGCTGGTGGCATCATAACAGATAAGCGTATCCGCCTTTCCACCGACAATGCTGATAGGTTGACACTTATAAAAATGAACAAGGCCTGGATTTCCCCTGACTTCTCCACTCCACTGGAGGAAAGCCCCGGGGGAACATAAACTCACTTTATATATGTTATTTACAATGATGGGAATACTCTGTATTCCCATTCACCCCTTCCACCCAAAAAACGGGTATATGGTTGACTCTTAATCTTCTCATCCTCCTCCTCCTCTTCCATATGCCCTGTGATATAATTTTTATATAGGGCCAGCTCACCAGCGGGCCCTGTGCTATAATTTTTATATAGGGCCAGCTCACCAGCGGGCCCTGTGATATAATTTTTATATAGGGCCAGCTCACCAGCGGGCCCTGTTTGACAATTTTTATATAGGTCAGCTCACCAGCGGGCCTTCTCATATAATGTTTTATTGGGTCAGCTCTCTAGCGGGCCCTCTCATATAATGTTTTATAGCGTCAGCTCACTAGCGGGCCTTCGCATATAATGTTTAGGATGGTCAGCTCTGCAGCAGACCCTCACCCATAATGTTTTAGATGGTCAGCTCAGCGCACGTTTCCCTCTTAATCATGGCCTCAGTTCTGAAAATCAAGGAAATTTTTGGGAGAATTTGCCTCTGCGCACGTTTCCCTCTTAATCATGGCCTCAGTTCTGAAAATCAAGGAAATTTTTGGGATAATTTGCCTCTGCGCACGTTTCCCTCTTAATCATGGCCTCAGTTCTGAAAATCAAGGAAATTTTTGGGAGAATTTGCCTCTGTGCACGTTTCCCTCTTAATCATGGCCTCAGTTCTGAAAATCAAGGAAATTTTTGGGAGAATTTGCCTCTGCGCACGTTTCCCTCTTAATCATGGCCTCAGTTCTGAAAATCAAGGAAATTTTTGGGAGAATTTGCAGATGATATACAAGTAAATATACAGCAAATATTGTTTGGTAACAATTTTTCGCCTAAAGTCGTTTTTATTTTCCTTTTTGTGTGTTTTATGGTCAGTCTGTAAAAATGGCGTACTACGGGCGAAACATCGTTCCCAGCAGCGACACTGGAGTCCAAGATGCATCCAGACATCCTCCCTATGCTGTCCCTGAACCATTTCTGTGGTGTTTCCATCCTTTTCTGCCATTTTCCTATGGACCAGGCACCCTCCCCTCATCAGAGCAGGGGGTGCCTGGTGTAATGCTCGAGTCCTCCCATTGACTTCAATGGGGCTCGGGTGCTCGGCCGAGCACTCGAGCCTCAGGGGGTGCTCGGTCAGAGCACCCGAACACCCGAGCATTGGGGTGCTCGCTCATCACTAGATTACATAAATAGTGAAAAGCAACTGAGGCTGCCTAAATCCACAGAAGAACCATGGTTAATTCTCCAAAATGTTTGGAACAACCTACCTGCCGAGTTCCTTAACAAACTGTGTGCAAGTGTACCTAGAAGAATTTATGCTGTTTTGAAGGCAAAGGGTGGTCATACCAAATATTGATTTAATTTAGATTTATGTTATGTTATGTTAATTGATAAATATAAACTATTACCATGTCTATTTTTGAAAGCACACAGGACTGGCACCCAGGCAAGTTTTTGATATACAGTGAGTGTACCATCTCCCAACATGATTCCTACTACAAATATTAATAATAATCATGTTTGAGTCAAATGTAAGCTATCATTATTCTCAGATTATTGACACACTTTAATCAGTGTTCATAGCAGTGGTTCCAACAGTGGTGGATAGTAGCAACCCTTCACATCCCTCACCATCCTCATCCTCTGTGTTGCTATGTCATGTGGCCTGGCTTCATCTGTCATATGTGGTTTTGTCCACAGCTACCTGTTACTCAGATGGAATTAGATGTTGGTTCATTTTTAAGAATGTTAGTTTTCTAACACTGCTGCTTGACAGTCGTGTACTGCAGTCATTTACAAAATAAACACTGCACTAAAAACGTGCTTAGACTCAAAGCTGGTGGGCAACTAAGGGTTTCCATGGCTATTGGTGTCAGTGCTGGCCACACACATTGTGTTCTTTGCCACTAATCCATCTTTTCTGCAGAGAATGTAGCTATTCTAAAAGTATGTTGAAACCATCTCACATGAAGTAGGACCACTCCTCCGAGCTACATGGTGTTTCTGTGTACCACTTATAACCCATACTCTGTGAGTAATTCCCATAGAGATGTGCCACCACCACCACAAATGTTGGATTACCCCCCACCCCTGATACTCATGAAACATCCTGTGCTCAGAATGGGAATGGGATGTTCTGGCTGATGCTGCTGCTCTTTCTGGTATGAATCCTTTGCTGCCTTCCTCTTCACTATGCTTTTCAGCAGTTTTTCTAGCCCTCTCAACACCCACAATGCAACACCACACTCGATCAATAAACATATCTTTATATTCCTTGAGAGAATTCAGTTCCTCAGGGAGATGCTGCTGAGCATCATGACTCCTTGCTGTGACAAGCTGAGAACGCTTTTACAGAGATTCTTACATTTTGTGTTCAAAGCAGGGGTCCAGTAAAGTGGCAAGAATATATTCCTTGTTATTTTCAATGGACACTATACGGGGATCTTGATCAAATCACACAAACATGTCCTTGACCAGCTTCTGCGTACCCTCCAAAACCTTCCAGTTTTGCATTGTGTACTTGCTAATGGCCTTATTCTGTTTATGCAAATGCTCTAGCATGCACAGTGTGGAATTCCATATGGTTGGGACCTCCATTTTCAGCTGTGACGGGGTAGGCATTGCATGCACTGTAGGAGCTACCAAAATGGGCACCAATTTTGCAGGCGATATTCAGCATCTCTCTGAGGGTTTTGGATTCTGCCAATAATCTGTTCACAACTAAATTTAGCACATGGGCAAAAGCAGGGCACAAGCACCATATCACCATTTCTCAATGCAGCTATTATGTTGAAGACATTATTAGTAGGGGTGGGTGAAAAGTGTGAAAAATTTCCCAAGAAAAATTTCGTAAAAAAAAACATGCCGATTTTTCGCTTTTCCCGAGAAAAATTTCACCTTTCTGCCTCTGCAAAAATGTCCTCCTTTTTGCCTATTTTAACAAATTTTCCTCCTATGTTAACACATTTTTTGCCTATAT
Source organism: Rhinophrynus dorsalis (assembly GCA_037306005.1). Lineage (NCBI taxonomy): Eukaryota > Metazoa > Chordata > Amphibia > Anura > Rhinophrynidae > Rhinophrynus > Rhinophrynus dorsalis. The sequence continues at coordinate 120,476,276 of CM074722.1, forward strand.
TTCCTATAGGTACTACATTTCCCATTGTAATATTACTTCTTCTGAGGGCTGAAGTTTAGAAATAAGTGGCTGAAAGTCAAAGTTGTGAGTCCTACAGCAAAATATGGGTTGAAAAATGTGTTAGCATGCAGAATGCATTTGTCCGTTGCCTACAACACTTTCTTGCTTAAGTGACACTGGCACATATTCATGATGATATCAAGTAATAAAAAAAAATAAAGTACAACCTATAATGTGGTAGATATGTATTTTAGTGGTGGTGGTGGGGGACTAGCATGGTGTGATTTGTGTATGTATTTTTACCATTGTCATACTCTATCCTCCTTCATAGATTATTGACACACATTACTTATCGGTCATAGCAGTGGTCCCATCTGTCCTCCACCTCCTCATCTGTGCTGCTGTTAATATATTTGTCCTGGCTTTGTCTGTCATGTGTGTTTTCTGCTACTACTACTACTGGAGCTAGATTTTGATGTAATTCTACTGCCACAACTACTAGGTGTCAAAGGTGCAGCACTTACAGCAGCAGCACCATAGGTACTCCTCATATCTAACAGTGTGGATGTTAACCTGTGTTGCTGGGTACTCAAAACAGATGTGTGTGGCTGAGTGGGACTTGGACTTGAAGAGGCGATGATGTTGATGATGACTGATAGGGTGACTGTGTGCTTTTTGACATCTGTGCTTGTCCAGGGTCAGGCTTTCCAATGGCTTTCTCAAACAGTTTATAGGCAGGAACAGTGCTCCTTAAAAGTAGTGGAAGATTCAGCCTTTGACTTTCTGATAATCTTATAGTCCTGTTACCATCCTCACTCTCAACTTCATCTGTATCTGAACAAGAGAAGGATGCTGGAGTGATATATTCTAGATCTGCATCATCATCAGCCATCATTAGGTCATCCTCAGCAGTACAAGCATCCCCTGACAATTCTTGCCCACTACTACCCTCATATTCCTCTAAGCTTTTGGAGGTCTCAAACAATTTATTTTTACTTTTACTGGAACAAAGTTCCCTACTACTTTGAGGATGGGTGTTTTGGTGCTTGTGTGTCTCACTGTCTGATGCAGCAGGCGCTTCAGCTGCTACACCTTCCTCTATTATGCTATTGCCAGCATCATCAACACTTGAATGCGACTTGTTGTCATCTTCAGTGTTCCCCTTAAATGGTTCTTTATTTCTACTGGCACTGGTGGTGCTGGAACTAGTTTTGCTGGGACCTTGAAAACTGCATACTCCTTTGGAGTAGAGGGATCATCATCATTGATTGCACACACTGCAACAATCATTGCTACTACTACAACTACTGCGTCTGGATATTGATGTAATTCTACAGCCACTACTACTAGGTGTCAAAGGTGTAGCACTTACAGCAGCAGCACCAGAGGTACTCCTCACATCTAACATAACCTGTGTTGCTTGGTACTCAATACAGGTGTGTGTGGCTGAGTGGGACTTGGACTTTGAAGAGGCAATGATGCTGAAGATGACTGATAGGGTGACTGTGTGCTTTTTGACATCTGTACTTGTCCAGGGTCAGACTTTCTAATGTCTTTCTCAAAGAGTTTATAGACAGACACAGTGCTCCTTAAAAGTGGTGGAAGATACAGCCTTTGACTTTCTGCTAACCTTATAGCCCTGTCATCATCCTCACTCTCAACTTCATCTGTATCTGAAAAAGAGAAGGATGCTTGCAGTATATATTCTAGATATGCATCATCATCAGTCATCATTAGGTCATCCTCAGCAGCATCAGCATCACCTGACAGTTCTTGTCCATTACTACCCTTATATTCCTATAAGCTTTTGGAGGTCTCAAACAATTTCTTTTTACTTTTACTATAACAAAATTCACTACTACTTTGAGGACAGATGTTTTGGTGTCTCACTGTCTGATGCAGCAGGCGGTTCAGCTGCTACACCTTCCTCTATTATGCTGTTGCCAGTATCATCAACACTTAAATGTGACTTGCTGTCATCTTCAGTGTTCTTCTTATATGGTTCTATATTTCTACTGGCACTGGTGGTGAAGGATCTAGTTTTGCTGGGACCTTGACAAACTGCATCCTCCCTTGGAGTAAAGGGATCATCATTATTGATTGCACACGCTGCAACAACCATTGCTGCAGTAGGTTTTTGGACTACTACTTTACGCTCATGTCCCTACACTGCTCTACTCCTCTCCCTCTCCCCTTGTATGTTTGCTAGACATTCTGCAACTACACTGTGTTTTTTTACTGTACAGTGCACAACACAACTGATGGAACTGTATGATGCCTTGCCTAAGCCCAGTCAGCTGTCTGTCACTGTCACCTAAGATATTTTTTTTATTATTATTATTTTTTTTTTTTTAAGTTGTCCACCCTGATCACAGTCTGTCCAAAAAAAATTATAACTGAAAAAGAAAATCAACAATGTCGTTCCCCAGAATTCCCCACCCAGCACAGGGACAATAACAGCAAGATCAGCAAGCAAATAGGTTGCCCGTGTCTTGCCTGTCAGTCACATGGAATTGTGGAGTATATGGGGGACAACCTCCTTCCTCCCTTCTTATCCCCTAGAGTGCCCCCAGACTCCCCTAATACAGAGAACACATGTCCTACCTAAATGACTTCCTAAACTAAGCTTCAATTCCCCTTTATTTGCATATCTCCTCTAGCTAAAAAACATGCTGCTCTCTCCTCTCACAAACACAGAATGGCTTCTGTGAGAGCCTGACAGCCTTTTATATGGCTGTAGAAAACTTTTGTGTGGTGTAGAAATATTTTTCTCCCCATTGATTTCAATGGGCAGAAAAGGCGGGAAAAAAGTGGAAAAACAGCACTTTTCTCAGAAATTTTCCGCCAAGCGGAAAGTGCCATTATTCACCAATTTCAATTTGAGGCGAAAATTTTCGCCCATCCCTAATTATTAGCACACACAACAACATCTTGTAAGGAGTGGGGTACAAAACATTCCTCTATCACCTGCTCTAGTTTACTCAGTACATCTAGGGTTTTGTGGGACTGTCTCTCAAAACTCTGCATGCACAAGGTGGCATGCCGATGGTATGGGCTATCCTTCGGCTGCTTTTTAATCATACTGCCAGAACCAGAGGAAAGATTACTGGTTGTCACCTGATGCTGTAAGCTAGTGTTGCCCACAGGTGGTGGGAGGGAAACCCAGGGAGCAGTCAAAGTCATATAGTCTGCACTCTGCCCACTTGTCTACACATCTGCTTTCTAGTGGATTACTTTGCCGCATAAGCTTTCCAGCCCTTTGACCACCTGGTTGTACAATTCTGGCACATCTATTCTGGAAAAAGAACTGCAACTTGGAATATGCCAATGAGGAGTTACACATGACATCAGTTCTCTAAAACCTTGGCTTTCAGCAAAAGAACATGTCAGCATGTCCAATGCCAAGATCTTGGCAACCTTGTCATTCCACATGTGCATTTTGGGATTGTTTTGGTGAAGTTTTTGACTCCTTACCAAGAACTCAGTAATTGTCGGTTGGTAGTACATAGCAGAAGAACCCTGTAACTTGATTTAACAACATCAATAGAGGACGTGGTGGAGGTGGAGGCAGCATGTGTGGGCAGTTTATTACCATCTCCTACAACAAATTCAGAGTCATACTCCTCTGCAGCAGAAGCCATTGTTGGTTTTAATAATGAATGAACTACTGGCATACTCTCTGATACATAAACATCACTACTTCTATGTTGTGCCCCAGGAACTTTTTGGAGTGCTTCTGCTGCTGCTGGTTGTGGCACTACAGATAACAGATAGCAACATACTTAGCTTTTGTATCATGAGTAAAGTATCTTCATACTGTTGACTTGACTGAGGGGTTGCTATTACTACTGGGGATAGATGTTGCTTCAGTTATTCTACTACTGTCAAAGGTGCTGCACTTCCAACAGCGGCAGAGGCACTCGTCATAGCTAAGGAGAGGTTGATAACCTGTATTGCTGCTGGTTACTAAACAATAGTAGTGTGTGTGTGTGTGGCTAAGTGGGACTTTAACTTGGAATCGGTGATGCTGCGGATGATAACTGACAGGAGGACTGTATTTTTGGGTATCTTTGCTTGTCCAGAGTCAGACTTTCCAACAGTTTATAGAAGGGCACAGAGCTCTTTTCTTGGTGGAAGAATGAACCTTTACCTTTCAGCTAATTTTCTGGACATATCATCAGCAGTCTCAACTTCATCTGAATCTTAAGAAGAGGAGAATGCTGGAGGGATATATTGTAGATCTACACAACCAGTCATTAGGTCACCCCCAGCATGGCCTGTCACTTCTTCCCCACCAGTTTTATATTCCTATAGACTTTTAAACATCTCAAACAATTTATTTTTGCTTTTCCCCTTTAAGGGGTGTTTACAATGTTTTAAACTACTTTGAGGACAGGTGTTTTTGTGCTTCTTTGTCACACTGTCAGATGCAGAAGTGGGTTGAGCCGCTAAACTTTCTTCCACCATGCCATCAACAATCAAATGTGGTCCATTGTCGTATTCATGTTTTTAGATGGTTCATTAATAGTACTAGTTCTGGTTGTGACTGAACTTTTGGTGTGACTTTAACAAACTGTATCCTCATTGGAAGGAGAGGGATTACCATAATTTATTGCATGTGCCGCAACCATGGCTGCAGTCAGTTTTTGGACTATCAACTACTGTGTGTGTGTACTTACAGTTAAGTACACAATAAAACTGTGTGTGATGTATTTCCCTTTACAAAATACTCTATCTTGTCTAGTATCAACCTGCCTCTGTCAAAGCTCAGGTCATGATCCCTGTCCCTGTCACCTATCAATTTTGTTTTTATTTTATTTGTTTTATTAACTGTTCTCCCTATCCCTGTCAACAAAAAAAACCCACACAAAACAACCACATTCCCTGTTCAACTGTTTCTTTCTCCAGACTCAATTAACACAGAGATAACAACCAGATTAGAAAGATACTTGAATCCTGGCTGTCTGTGTCTCCCAAACACTGACTAACACAACATTTTGTGGCATTTGATGTAATTCTCCTTTGCTCCCTTCTTATACCTCCAGATCCCCCTAGCACCCAGGTCACAGTCAGTTCATGTAACAACTTGGATCATGATTGCCGGTGTCTTCCCAGTCACCCAGTCAGTAACACAGAATTTTGGGATATTTGGGATAAATCTCCTTTGCTCCCTTCTCACACACCCAGTCTTCCTTAACACAGAGAACTGTGTCTTCCCAGTAAAACAGAATTTTAGGGTATTTGGAGTATATCTCCATTGCTCATTTCACGCACCCCAAACTCTCTTAACAGACATAATAGCCAGATCAGGAATGAACTTGGATCATGGCTTCTGACATCTTCCCAGTCAGTCACACAAGATTTTGGGCTACTTGGGGTCAACCTCCTTTCTCCCTTCTGGTTTCTCAGAGTGCCCCCAGACTCCCCTAATACTGACAACAAATATCCTGCCTATAAGTGTCCCTAAACTAAGCGTCAACTCCTTTTTATTAGCCTGTCTTCTCTAGCTGAAAAATGTGTTGCTCTCTCTTCTCAAAAACAAAGAATGTCAAGCCGTGGGAACCTGACACCCCTTTTATGTATTTTTTTTGTTTTTAATTTAAGAATTACAAGTTTGGGAGTCCAGTCCCTTTGGAGAGAATCTGGGCCTCTTATCAGTATATTGACAAATTTTAAAATATTCTCATGCCCATCTCTCCAACCAATAATGTCATCAAACATATGACTGATAATAAGATAGACATCCAATTCACTAGTAAGGTCAATACAGCTGATATTGAGTGTTTAGATGTAAAGTTTGAGGAGGGAGATGTAAGGTCTAGCACTTTTTCAAACGTAGATTTCAACAGTTTTTTAGTTTATTGGCATAGTCAGCATTAGTGTTGAGCGAGCACCGCGATGCTCGGGTGCTCGGGTGCTCTGACCGAGCACCCCCTGAGGCTCGAGTGCTCGGCCGAGCACCCGAGCCCCATTGAATAGAATGGGGCGACACGAGCATTACACCAGGCACTCCCTGCTCTGATGAGGGGAGGGTGCCTGGTCAATGCCCCCCTTCATCTCCGCAATGTCCCCCTTCATCTCCGCAATGTCCCCCTTCATCTCCTCTATGCCCCTCTTCCACAATGTCCCCCTTCATCTCCGCTATGCCCCTCTTCCACAATGTCCCCCTTCATCTCCTCTATGGCATAGAGGAGATGAAGGGGGACATTGTGGAAGAGGGGCATAGCGGAGATGAAGGGGGACATTGTGGAAGAGGGGCATAGAGGAGATGAAGGGGGACATTGTGGAAGAGGGGCATAGCGGAGATGAAGGGGGACATTGTGGAAGAGGGGCATAGAGTCTATGCCCCTCTTCCACAATGTCCCCCTTCATCTCCGCTATGCCCCTCTTCCACAATATCCCCCTTCATCTCCTCTATGCCCCTCTTCCACAATGTCCCCCTTCATCTCCACACTGTCCCCCTTCATCTCCGCAATGCCCCCGTACCTCCAGTCCCTGGTGGTCCAGCGGAGCGTCTTCAGATCTGTGCCTCCTCCGGCACAGATCCCCGCCACCCGAACATGGCGGGCGAGCACATGGCGTTACTCGACGAGTACCGCCATGTGCCGAGCAGAGCGATGCTCGAGCCGATCCGAGCATGCTCGCTCAACACTAGTCAGCATATATCTCCGCCCAATAAAATATCTTTCATCTAATTCAGGAGGATAAGATATAATTGTAGTAGTCTATTTGAATATGATAGGAAGTCTTCCATTTTACATGACAGATTTTTGCCTAAGAATTATCCTGAGTTGGGTGAACAAGACTGTTTGAGAGCTAGCAGTTTTGAAATATAATTTTGAAAAGAAACAGAAGAAGCGGACATATAACAATAAAGTGGATCCAGTTCATCTCTACTTACAGTGGTATCACTGAGCAGGGCACGCTGTAGTGCCCTGCATGCTTTATACCAGTTTGATAGTGGTCATCCACTATGACTTAACAAGTGAGTACACCTACTGTATATTCTAGTATTATGTGAAGCATGGTGTGATCTGCACCTACTTCTGTTGTTTCTCCTCAGCTCCAGTCTTTGATGGTTGTTATTGGTTGCTTCCACTGATTCGCTGTGTCCAATGAGCCTCCTTTCCTCCCCCTGCTTTTTATTAGGCTCCCTTCCTTTTTAAACTTTATATCATTGTGTTGACTTCTCCCTTTCTGAGAGCTAGCACTCCCTTTCTGAGAGCTAGTGTGAATCCCTTTGTTTATCTTCTTATGTTTGACCCCTGGCTTCGCTCTTGACTCTAACTTCTGTTGCTGATTTGACCTCTGTCTGTGTTGTGTTATTGACCCTCGGACTTCTGTCTGGCGATTTGGTAATGCTATCTGTGAACTTCCAGAATTGACCTTGACCCCTTCCATCACTTTTTTTTATGCATCTCCTGTTTCCATATTGTCTGTCTCTGATCTGTATCTGGTTCTCCCCTGCTTTATGGCATCCTTCCCTCTCTCTCCACTTTGATCTTTTCTCCCTGGGATCGCCCGACTCACAGGTGTAGCAGTCTTCCTTGGTGTTTTCTTTGTCCTTAGGCTGTATTGGTGGCAGATTTCTCTCTCCCTCTCTCTTCCCTTGTTCTCATCTTACTCTTTTCTCTCCCTCTCCTCCAATCTCTCCCCTTCCACTCTGTTCCTTCTTTTTTTCTCTCTCCCTTCCTTTCTCGTCCACTCTCGCTCCCTTTCTTTCTCCTCTACTTTCTCTTTCCCATCCTTTCTCTCTCTCTTCCCTCTCTCTCTTCCTTCTCTCTCGCTCTTCCCACTCTCTCCCTTCTTTCTCTCCTCTCACTCTCTTTTTCTCTTTCTCTCACCCTGCCCTCTTATTCCTCTTTAGTTTGGGTCTAACGGTGGGTTGGACCTATGCCTCCACCACAATCCTCTATTGTCAAGCCAGCTTCTGGCCTGATCTCACCACACTTGGTGGCCTTTCACTGGAAGCCCTATCCCTGGAGCCTACTTCTTCTACTGCTTGCTAGAACTTTCCTCTCTTTCTCTTATTCTCTCTGTTCACCAGTTTTGCCCTCCACCCTCATCTGGATCTGCGAACTGATACAGTTGTATACTTTGTGTGTCATTTGGGCTTTTTCTGTACTGTACTTGTCTCTGAGTACTTCCTCCAGGCCCCCTCTGTGTCACACACTCATCTCTGTCCCTGTCTGTTGTGTTCCTGACTGGGTACCTTTCTGCCTTCCCACTTTTCTCCCTATACCCCTACCTCTTCTTCCCTGACCAGGGACCTGGTGCTCTCCTTCTTCATCTCCTGCCTCCGCTCCTGTGCCTGCCCTCTCTCTTACCTCTCTTCCTCACATTCCCAGCCTTTCGTACAGTTGCTCATTCACAGCTCATTCATACTCTTCCACTTACTCAGTCACATAGTATAAAGTTGCAAAAGTATGTATGGTTTGAAAAATAAAAAAGGTATGTATGTGTTTTTATAGTGCAATTCTTTCTGCTCTGCTCCTCTACCTGCTACCACTCTAACTCTCTCCAGTATATAATGTTCTCTCTCCATCTTCCACTCATTGTGTAGCTCACTGAATGCCCAACAGCAAGCATGGTGTGTTGGCTGCTTTGCAGTTTATATAGTGTATTTCGAATTTTGGTTGCAACTTTGCTGTGTTTCAATTGGCTGGATTTGTGTTTTATTATGGAGAAGTCGGTCAGTGCCATGATGAATCATCACATGATAATGGTTTAGTTTTGAATTTCCCTTAGTGTCATGGGGTTTAGTGCTTGATGTGAACTCAACACACATTAGCTGTCAAAAACCTGCAATGTAAGTTATCCAGTAAAATGAGTTTATGAGACAAGCGCTCTTAACGGAGGATGCTGTCCAGGTAATATAATTACTACAGTACGATGATGTGTTCTCCAGAAGGCACTCATTTTAGCACTATTACTTGTTTTACCATTAACAATACAATAAAGCCCCAGATCCACAGTTTTAAAATTTAATAGCAAGACTTTATTAGAATGTGAAGTTACAGAAGCACGTGCTTTACAATTAACTTCTCATAACTCCTTGCAGGGTCAGCATATGTCAAATCACAGGGTTTGTATCTACCATTATTCTAAAAGTTTATTCTGCATAGGCCTGTAAAATCAACATTATAACCATCTTACAAGTGAAGGATACAGCATTCTGCATCTTGATCTTTTTTTTTGCCATTCATTTATTTGGACAATGACGAAAAAGTATTTTGTCACTATATTTCAATCTGCTTCTCATTTACAATTTTTGCTAATGTGATTGCTCTTTTGTAGTAGATGTTGCATTCTTATCATTTTTCAATGATGCCTCAGTCCCTTCTAAAATGAATGATCTAAATGCTTCTTTCTTCCCTTCTGTTTCTGCACTTGACATTTTAGCTGTATTGATTTTGATTTGTTTCTTTTACACTTGTTTCCAAATGATATGTAAAGATTTGTATATTCGATACATTTTTAAAGGAGCAGTAAACTTTTTTTATGAAAAAATATATATTGTAGGGATTTTCCTAAAAAATAAAATAAGGGTACTCCCACTGCAAAGAGATTTATATTCCCAGAGTTATTACAGTTTAAACCCATGTTTTTTTACATTAGCAGTGCCCTCTAGTGGTCAAATTCTAATTAGATTTCCTGTTAGATTCTAATGGAGAGGAAAGTCAGAAAAGTCAGAGACATACAGTTCTTCATAGAATGTGATAGAGACTGCCTGTCACTTCTGTCAGTTAGAACTACCAGGAAGTAAACACAGTAAATTCACTTCCTGATTATTTAAACTGCTATAAATTTTGAATAAAACATCTGACAGTGATGGGAGTGACTTTGTTTTATTCAGCAGGAAATGCTCTATAAAATATGTGTTTCCATAAAAAAGTTTACTGCTCCTTTAAACACAGTTCTTTGTTGCTGTGGATGATTCATGTGAAAATGTTTGCTCGTGACACCCTTTCCCCCAGTTCAGGCAGTGCAGGGGTGCTCTTAATGGGCTAATTTAAATCTAAATAAAATTGCAAGTGCTTGTTAATCACATAACTTTTAAAATGGATTTCAAATAAGCTTAAATTTCCTTGAATGGATATGGAAAACAAGATATATATATATATTTCAGTGAATACCCTGCTGAATAAAATAAGTGTTCTTCCACTTCAGACAGATGTTTTATTCAAAAGTTGTTGCAGCTCAGACTTGCATTGTTTGGATGTTGCACCTTCATGGCATTCCCTTTCCAGTGAAGTTGTTGCTACAGCAGCCTGTGGAGGATTATTGCCACTTATCCCCAGATATAAAACCCACCCTCCACATACATTATAATAGGAAGATGTCTCTTTTCCAGAACATATTTGACTTTTTAATGTTTATAATATGGCACTTGTATCACAATTTCAATAAGAAACCGTACTGGAAAATATGTATATTTTGATTATTGAAGACTTTTAGTGGGCTTTTCCTTATGTAGCATCTACTTGAGTGGTAATATGACGATTATTAACTTTAAATAATTTTTAATTTTCAGACTAATTATTTTTGAGATACCAGAGAGCCTACATTTGAAATGAAGCTACACTAATGATACAGAGAATTGAAATGGAGCTACAATAGTAATACCACAGCGCTTACAACTGAAATGGTGCTACACTAGCAGTACCACAGAGTTTACAATTGAAATAGAGCTACGTTAGTGAAAGCACATTTCCAGCTGTGAGAAGAGATAGGTGCTCTTCGGCACACAGGAGACTTCTGGGTTTGTGTGGATGTTTGGGGAAAGAAAGTCTGAGCAGCAGCAAATGTATGTATTACTTTAACTATTTGAGTGGGGTGTGCATTGTGTCACCCATTTCTCTGGCATTCAGAAGATTAATTTGGTTAGAGAGGGAATTGCAGTTTAATGGCAGGTCTCCTTCATTAAAACCTCCAAGTGCCAGAAATGTGTTTGTCATATATTACCATTATCTGTGACTCAGAGGGTTAGTTACAATAACTTAACAATAAAGGCAACGTGGTACTTATTTCACTATGAGGGATAGTGAACAGTGAGAGGAACTTTTACATGAATAAGTTGTCTGGATTTTATTTCCTCTGTGACCTATGAAGGCAGCAGATTATCCTTTCAAAGAGCCTCCTTTTAAATAGCTGTCCATAGACCGCAACAGCACCACCATAACATTTTAGGCTATGGAATTACCATACTCAAAAAATGCAAGTTTGAATTGTGATACATTTTGAACAAAACATGTTTAACTATAAGGGTGTTCAACTCATTACAAAGTGCATTACTTTGCAAGTTGTGCACCCCCCCCCCCCTTTGGCATCCTGTAGCACATATGTTTTACAAAGCGTTAATCCTCTCAACGATAGAGAGGCTGCAATGAATTGTACAACCCTACTGCAGCCAAAGAGAAACATTTTACAACGGTTCTGGTATGAGTGGAGGCAATACATACAAATGTAGCTTTTCAGGCCCTGCTTGTTCTTTCTGTAACAGGATTGATCGGGGGATTAAAGGATATCACCTAATGTTACAGCTTACCTTGGTTTCAGCTTCATCTACAGAGGTGAGGCTTCAAGCATGCAGCAGGCCTCTGTTTTATGTGTTTGCTTCCTGTAGTCTCCTCCTACCTACTTCCTACTACCTAGTTCCTCCCTCTGAGCTGCTCCTCCTAACTACTTCCTGTGGAGGGGTTTAAAAGGCAGACTGAGTCCTGACTCAGCTGCCTTTGCTTTGTTGTTCAAAACAGTTCTATTACCTTGGGCTCTGTGTATGACCTGGCTAGTCTTCCATCCAACCTGGTGCTGACCTGTGGCTCTGTTTGACTATTCTTTTGCTTATCCCTATAGTGGACATCCAACCTGGTGCAGACCTGTGGTTCTGGCTGACTACCTGAACTGTGTATGACCTGGCTTGTCTGACTACCACCTCTGGTGCTGACTTGTGGCTCTGTCTGACTACTCTTACGTTTGTTCCTTGTACCTAGCAGATACCCAACCTAGTGTGGACCTGGGGCTCTGGTAGACCAGCTCTGATCTTGACTGCAGTCGAGTCAGCTATCTATTTCCCATTCTGACTGCAGGCAAGAGTCAGAGTTCGCTCCATTCTTACTGCAGGCTTGAGTCGGTACACCCGCTATGTCGGATCAAGATCCTGTGTTCCTGCTCCTGTTCCTGGCTCCAGCAGAGACTGCCAGTGGCTTAGGCCTAGTCTCCAGCAGATTGGTCAGGCTCGGCAGACTACTATTCCTGATAGCAGAGCTCGCTGGCCTGTAACCATCTGCTTGTTCCTGATGTATATATTGTATATATTTTGCTTACCTTTCGGTTGTCAATAAATTGCATTTAACTATACCGTACTGACTCTTGAATTTCTCTGGGAACCGTGACACCTAATTAAAATGCATTTCTACTAAATTTAGAAAATAAAACAAATGCTACTACCCCCAAACACATTTGTTTTTCCTGCAGGGTGTATTTAAAACTAAAACATGCAGCCAAATGGAGGATGCCATCATACTGGTGAAATTCTACACCTGATCTTACACACCCTGTATGCAAATTAATCAATTAGTAATAATGCTGCAACCGGTCACAACTTCGTGTTTACTTGCACAGTGGACATTTACCTTTGCTTCATTGTCAGACAGAGCACACACACGCACAAACACAGATAGAAGAAAAACGTAACTTCCTCTAAGATCAGTAAATTAATAAGACTATGGTCTTCATGTACAGACTTGTTTCTCACTCACCTGGATACTCATATTTGGTGGAGGCAATTAAAGCCTCTTGGTCTTAGAGCACTGACTGGATCGAATCTGCAGTCAAGGGGCTAGATTCTATTGCAGGACATAAATGTTACCTCCCGTTTTATCAACAAATGTCCTGTTGAAGTCTATGGGGAAAGCTGGAGATAAAAGCAGAGATAAAACTAGCACCTGCAATAGTATCCAGCCCAAGGTCTCTCTCAGGCAGCAGATTCACGCACTCCTGCTTTTTTTACCCCAAAGTATGGAAATAACCTCCCCCTCTTTCTGCGCCATGTTTTCCTGTGTTCACTATGCTCCTGCCACATTTGGAAGGCTATTGCGATCCACCAATGTTTCGGACACTAGAAATATTTCCGGATTGCACACATCCTTCTCGCTCATCCTCTTGATTGCATCCCAAACACCAGTTTTGTTCACACTACATCAATGCTTTCCAAAAAGAGCTGGATAAAACCCCCCATCTAACCCCATAGTAGAATCTGAAAGAGAAGTGTAATCATATTACCATCTTATTACACCAAACCATTAACCCTTTGGCACTCAAAGAGTTAAAAAAAATGAACAAACACACAATATTATATATCTGTCTATATCTATAGTTTATTCCAGGCTTTGCGAGCTCTGAAAAAGAAGGAAGATTGGCTGACTTATTTTTTTGTGGTGTGCAATACTTAGGGAGCTGTTAGCTGTGGAGTAGAGGATATAGAAGGAGATTTATAAAAATTGAGTTACGTGTAAATTGTTTTTAAAGTGGAATTTAAATGCATTTTGTAATTTATAAACTGTGTATTGTCAGTTTTCTTGCATGTAATGTCAACTAGTAGTGGTTGAGGAAAATATTGGCGCAGCAAATTTATAAAGAATTAGCGCAGTTTGTGATAGATTCATGACAATATTATCACTAGAATTTTTTTATAAATCAGACCTGGTGTTATCTTCACTTGCCATGCTTTAAGGACAGCTCTTTAAATGGTAACAACAGCTTTTACAAATCTCCCTCATGGTTCGTATGGAGAGTTGGAGAGAACATATTGCTCATGTAGTCTGATAGCTTTCCAGAGAAATGGCTCTAAAAGGCAAGAAGGGTGATGGGTATGTCTAGATTTAAGTGTTAGCCAATTTAGTTCTTTAAACATATCACAGTGATGTGTAGTATAATTACATTGGAGGACAAAGGCAGCATAATAAATTATACAGAATGTGTTGTTTGCAAAAATGGATTTGTGTTGCAGAAACATATACTACATCCCCATAGTCTATGGCTGGCATAAACATCTGTTCAACAATATTTTCTTACCAGGGGACTTAGAGAGAATTTGTTTCTAAATAGAGTGCCTATTTAGGATAAAGTTTGGATGTTAATTTATCAGTATGAAGACCAAAAGGGAGGCTGAGGTTAAGTCACATACTAAGATATTTGTAGAAGTCGACCAGTGGCAAGTAACAATATGGCTTTGTTACAATGGTTAGATGGTAATGTGGAGTTTGAGTAATTTGAGCTTTGTATCAAATACCATTGTGACTGATTTTGTCAGTGTTCTAGAACAATTTGTTTTTTTTTCAATCCTTCTTGCAACTTCAGATAAATCATCCTGTACGACTGCCTCAAGCTGTGATACCTTTGGAATTGTATTGTAGATTATAGTGTCATCTGCATACATTTGCACACAACATGCTTTGAAAACCTTGGGAGATCATTTATAAATGGCAAAATAGACGAGGGCCAACAACAGAGCCTTGAGAAAGCCAGCTGGCTACTTTCAGTGGAAGGGATATGTTGTCATCAATAGACACATTGTGTTCTGTCTAATAAATATGATGTACACACTATGTATAAATATTATATATGCACAAGTACATACATATATTACACACACACACACACACATATATATATATATATATATATATATATATATATACACACACACACACACGTATGTTGCAGAACCAACCTCCTTTAATCAGAGTCTCTGCATATACTAGAAAATATGTGTCAGTTACATGGCAGATAGGCACATATTTGTGGGCTGCATTAAAAATGGTTTTGCTTTACGCATCCTTCTGCAATGGGTTGGGTTTGGAGGATGTAGCCTTTTTTCTGGAACAGGGACTGTAATATGCTGACCATACAGTAGGAATTTATATTTGGAAGTATTTTACCAGGAAGAATACAGTGAGATTGCTCTTGTTTACAACAATGTCCTGAAATGTATTTAGTCTATTCTACATCCTAATTTATTCATTTTCCAGACCAAAAGGTATTTCTGTGGGCAACAGGTTTGCCAAATGTTTTAGAAGATACTTCTAATTAATCAATGAAATGGCCCAAGGTAGATGTGGGGGCAGACTAGTACTGTATGGCAGGTATATTATTGATATGTAATGGGGATAGGGGTTACACCGAGGTTAGGACAGCTCTGTGGAATTGCAATGAGAGGGGAAGCAGATTCCCTTACCCAATAGAATGTGAATTTTTGGACCTTGACAACAAGAGATTTGTTTTGTACATAGCTTCCAATGGAACAAACAGGTCTCCTGTAACCCATATATAAGCGCTGACAGGTACCATCTTCTTGCACGTCTCAAGAGTCATTTCCACAGACTGAAGGAATTGCCATCATTTTTTGGAGAAGGGTTATGAGGAGATGTGTGGACAGATCTTTCAGTAGTGCCAAGGGTCTCAATACAAAGAAGATACTAGTCCAAAATGATTATAGAAATATATGAGATAACCATTGGCAAAATTTAAACCAGGACCTGGTCCTTAAGGAGGAGTTAACCCAACCCTCTAGTTACATATAGGGGCCTATATAGTCCCCAACATACAAAAAAAAGGTTACCTGATATAACTAGGGATGCCCCAGACTGAGATGGTATATAGCTGCAGACATCCAATACTGCCCATAAAAATGTACAGAACTAGAAAAAAATCTAAATAATATAAAGCGCTAGCCTGCGAAGCTCCCAGTGTGAGAGACTGCTGGAATGATGCAGTCATGCGCAATACAGACTGGCCGAATGCACTGATCCGGAGCAGGGAACTCTGGATGGCTCACCTTCTGTCTGTGCTCCAGGCTTCAGGGCAACAGCGGAGGCCACTGGGTGCACTTTAGCCCATGTGCACGGGTTTTCATACTAGTATTAAGAATAAAGTTAGAATGGGTTTAAAAAACATAAAGGTGCATCTTTTTTACATTCAACCCATTAACTAAAAACGTACTCAGAAAACCTATAAATATGTGGCGCTTTTATAAATGGGAGAGCAAAATGTGTTTAGGGATATTTTATATTAACTGCATGAACTGTGTATGACTAAGGGCAGAAAATATTATAGTAGCAAAGGAAAGAAATTTCACTAAAAACTGAAGTGGTTCACTAAAGTGTGAAATTAACCTTTGAAGTGCTAGTGGGGTCTTCAACTCATGAGGCAATGGGTCAGACAAAATTATGAAGCCACTGAATAACACACGTTAGAGCAGGAAAATCTTTGAGAAGCACACAAGGTTTGAAGGGCAATTATCCTAGAATCAGATTTGGTAAAAAAAAAAAAAAAAAAAAATACTGGGATGCACAGTGCATCTCGTCTGGAAACTAGCCCGGAAGTATGAGGATATTGCCCCCTATAGCCCCCTACAGCAGCCAGAGCATAACGTCTGTGACTGTTGCAGAACCTACTGGAAAACAGAGTTGTGAATCACACCTCTGACTGAATGAGGGTGTCCAAATTAAGCATACTGTGAGTGACCGAGTATGCAGACAACACACAATATTATGTTGCAAATGCTGAAATTTATGTTCTCTAGTGAACAAAGTCTATAGGGGGAGTTTCAAAGCAAACATGCTGGAGAGAAAAGGCTATAGAGCATGACAAGATCACCATCTAGTGGAAGAAGTAAGAACTCCACTATAGTTATTTTCAATTTTACAATCTCAAAATATCATTAAAATGCATATTCAAATTCCTTGTTATTAGTGTTGAGCGAGCACCCCGATGCTCGGGTGCTCTGACCGAGCACCCCCTGAGGCTCGAGTGCTCGGCCGAGCACCCGAGCCCCATTGAATAGAATGGGGCGACACGAGCATTACACCAGGCACCCCCTGCTCTGATGAGGGGAGGGTGCCTGGTCAATGCCCCCCTTCATCTCCGCAATGTCCCCCTTCATCTCCGCAATGTCCCCCTTCATCTCCTCTATGCCCCTCTTCCACAATGTCCCCCTTCATCTCCGCTATGCCCCTCTTCCACAATGTCCCCCTTCATCTCCTCTATGGCATAGAGGAGATGAAGGGGGACATTGTGGAAGAGGGGCATAGCGGAGATGAAGGGGGACATTGTGGAAGAGGGGCATAGAGGAGATGAAGGGGGACATTGTGGAAGAGGGGCATAGCGGAGATGAAGGGGGACATTGTGGAAGAGGGGCATAGAGTCTATGCCCCTCTTCCACAATGTCCCCCTTCATCTCCGCTATGCCCCTCTTCCACAATGTCCCCCTTCATCTCCTCTATGCCCCTCTTCCACAATGTCCCCCTTCATCTCCACACTGTCCCCCTTCATCTCCGCAATGCCCCCGTACCTCCAGTCCCTGGTGGTCCAGCGGAGCGTCTTCAGATCTGTGCCTCCTCCGGCACAGATCCCCGCCACCCAAACATGGCGGGCGAGCACATGGCGGTACTCGACGAGTACCGCCATGTGCCGAGCAGAGCGATGCTCGAGCCGATCCGAGCATCGGCCGAGCATGCTCGCTCAACACTACTTGTTATGTATAAATTGATTTTTTTTAATGCATTACTGGTTCTTAACCCTTTGAGTGTCAGAGATGTACAGAATGAATACCATGCATTCCATTTTTTTAATTTATATAAATCGCCTTTACAAACATTAGTTTCACATTTCATAACAACTGACTTTCATAGCATTTTATGTTTGCAACTGCTCATTCCTCACTTTATTTGCTTTTGTTTACAATTCAGTTCTCCTGTAAATCTCTAGAGGCATTACATTTGTCATTGCTTACTGGAATTGTCAACAGCTGGTTGATGATGATGGGACAGGAGGCCAAACAATTGACTACCCCTGGTTTAAACCATGGTTACTCAGACCTGCTCTCATGAGATGCATCAAGGCCAGGATTTACAGATATCCTTTCTTGTGCACAATGGTTACTCAGACCTGCTCTCATGAGATGCATCAAGGCCAGGATTTACAGATATCCTTTCTTGTGCACAAGACTATCTGAGCTACTAGGTGAGGTGTACCAGTGTGGGTATATGTGTCCTCCCAGTGCTAGGTGGATTTATGAGGTTTACAGGTATTTAAAGATGAAAAGGTATCATGGAGGGAGGGTAGAAACAACTGACATTTACTTTCCTGCTCACCTCTAATAATCTGCATACTTCAAATTAGTGTTCATTTCTTTTCTTGTTCCCAGGTAATTAATCATTGTCATAGCTTACCAATGGCAAGTGCTCAAGTGATGATGAATTGCCTTGGCCCATTATGGTCGATATGGTCACATTGTGAATTATAATGAAGGTGTTGATTTTGGAGGGAAAAGCAGGATTGCATGTCTTCACGTAGATTGTTCTGGCCTAATTGGCCTAGGGCTTTAAAAGATAATTGATTGATACTTTTGAGGTCAGAGGCTGAAGATAATTGCTTTGTGGTATCCAAATGTTGGGATATTTTATGCACATTGCCAGAGATGATTTAAATAAATCTGTGGTCATATTTATTATACCTAAAACACGTGATAACATGTGATCGCTTATTATTTGAAGGGGAAGGCCAAAACTGAACATAGCTCAGAAATAAGTAAACCAGAATATATGAGTTATTAATTGAAACCCCTATGCTTCGTCATGGATACCCTTAAACCCTATCCTGGACATATCCATTGATTATAGGTTTGGATATCCATGGTTTAAGTAAATTAATATGTGGGTCTTCTCCATAGGAGGTCAATTGACAGTGAAAGACAGTACAGCTCTATGAGGAGAGGTCCAATATAAAATCCCACCTGACTGTTGCTTTTTTGATTAAAAAAGAGGTAGCTAAAAGTCACATTAAATCAGTGGTGGATGTATTGAAGGAGGAACCTAGTGTGAAATACGTTTTTGGCCCCAAATCAGTGCAAACCACCGTCAAATCTTAATTATTACTTTAATGTCCAAGATAGGAAATCCGCTAAATCTTTCCAGAGAGCTTTCTGGTCAATGTTTGTAAAAGCAGCTTTAATGATATAATGCAGCAGAAAAGATTGCCCCCTGGCTAATACAGCATACAGAGCACTCAGTGCTGTAGGAATATTGGTACATTGTATCACTATCCCTTCTTTCACAGTCACTGATCTGGAAACCGAGGTCCAGGGGGCTCACTGTCAGGTATATAAATGTGTAAAAATATAAGTGACAATTATTTATTATATCTGATCACTTCAGCCATTGTCAATCTACTGCAGTATGAAGGCCTCCTCAGCAAGCCTCCAACAGCTTCAGTTCTGTGCTTTCTGCTGGCATTGCACACAATCAAACTTGGTAATTCCATCAACCCATCTTGTTGTTGGTCTTCTCCCAAGAACCAATGTATTATCGTAGCAGGACTATTTGTGTGTCAGTGAAGGAGAGAACAATGCCAGCAGGAGCATAGATTCCTGGCAAGGCCACCCATGTTGGTCATATCAAAGCTAACACTCTAAATTGATCCAAAACCTGTAATGGAAGTGCCAATCGTATAGTAAGAGCAAAAATCTACAACTGTCACACGTCCCCGGTGTTTTGTCGCATTGCGGCGCTTCTCTGTGATCACTGAGGACCCTATGGTTCCCAGAGCCGCTGATGCTGCTTGCATCGCTCTGGAGCTGAACCTCTGAATGGGGCCTTCAAATAGGATGCAGTCTCTCTGGAGCGTGATTATATCATACCGTATGCTTGCTGGTCCCTGTTGCTGCTCCCAGTTGCTGAACCTGTGCATAGTAATTAGTATCCAGCCTGTTGTCGACCCAGCCAGTCTCTGACCCTTCTCTTGCCTGCCATTTGTGTACCTCTGTTGCCAGATAGTTGCTGATCATGCCTGTCCCAGACCATTCTTCTACTTCATGCAAGTTTGTTGCTGAACCTGTCGATCCCTGAACATTCTTCAGTCTGCCGATTTGGAAACCTTGCTGCCTGTTTGTTACTGACCCTGCCTGAAGATCAACACTAGCCAACTATTGAGAAATCATACGTATTTTGAATTAGAACTGTCCAATTGCTTCTGTGCGCTGTAAGATCTTCCAGACACAATGAAAAAGTTATTGAGACCATCGTAGAAACGGTCCATTCCCTTGCACCTACTGTATCAAAAGAAACAGTTGCCATGAAAAACAGGAAAAACAGGAAAAACTAAGCAAAATAGCAATATTAGAAACGGTAAAATATGTAGACTATAAGGAAGAACTTTAAAAAAGAAAGGCACAAGTTCAATGTTGAGCTCAACAAAAAGGACACCAGAAGAAAATCATGGGCTACAGAAATCAAATCAAAAAGATGACTACACAGAGGAGCCTAGCGTTTACATTAAAGTTTGAAGACAGAACAGCAAAAATAAACAAATTCCTGGGAGAATACACTAAATACATGATTTAGCTAAATTAAATGAATGGACTAGAATGTGGCAGTTGCAGTTTAATGTTGATAAATATAAAATAATGAATTTCGGACATAAAAATCCAAAACCAGAATATTAAGGGTACTATCCTATCAGATACAACAGAGAAAAGGGACTTGGAAGTAATCATTTCACAACTTAATGTAGGCAATGTAACAAAGCAGTGGGAAGTGCAATCTGGGTACTGGGTTGTATAGTTATGGCCATTAGTAGCAGAAAAGGAGAATTGGTCATGCCACTCTACAGATCTCTGGTTAAATATCAGCTAGGAGTATTGTGTACAGTACAGTACTGTAGACCCCCATCTCTTAAAGGATATAAATACTCTAGAGCAGGGGTAGCCAACCATGGTCCTTAACCCCGTCCCGACAATGGATGTACATGTACTTCCTGACAGAGGACGTACTTGTACGTCCAGGAAGTCATTCAGTAGAATGGAAAAAAAAAGTTCGGCAGGCATTAAGTGCCGGCTGCGTGCGCGCACAGCCGGACACTAAGGGGTTAAAAGCTACCAACAGTGCATGATTTCTGGCTAGCCCTGAATGCACATAATTAGGCCAATTAAAATCACTGAGCCACTAATTAGTCCACCTGTGCTCCAACCGGGATATCTTGAAAACCTGCTCTGTTGGTATCATTTGAGGACCATGGTTGGCTACCCCTGCTCTAGAGAATTCATAGAAGGGCTACCAAAATTGTGAATGATTTTTACAGGATAAGAAATATCAAGTTAGACTAAAGCTTTGAGGACAGCTGAGTGAGTGGGTATATGATAGGACATTCAGATACATGAAGGGATTCAACAAAGTACAGGAGGGAAGTAGATTTCAAAAGGAGTAGAAATGTTAGGACTAGAGGTAGTCTAAAGGGACAGATGCTTAGATGCAATGTAATAATTTTTTACTTCGATGAGAGGGTAGATAAGTCTGTCCTGAACATAAGACAAGACCAAGGACCAAATAAGGTTTGAGGTTTTACCAGCAGAAAAAAATGGACAAACTAAAATCGGCCAAATGGTTCTCATTTGCTGTCAAATTATAGTTTTCTATGTAAATACTAAAACAAGTGGAGGAACTTTGTTCAAATCTTTATAAGGGTGAGGGAGAACAACTGAATTCAATATCAGAGGCTGAAGCTGTGCCAGAAGTTTTGGTAGAAGAAGTAGAAGCTGCAATAAAATCAAAGACAAATGGCAAAACAGCTGGACCTGATAAAGTCCCTATTGAAATGTTGAAAGCCTGAGGTCAACCCTAGATAAAGTTTTTAAAATACCTACCATTCAGAATGCCTGAAACATGAATAAAAGCAGGTCATCCTACTACAAAAAAAGGTGAATATAAAATAAGTACCAACCAATAGGTTTATTGCCATTCATATGCAAAGTTTTTACAAAAAGTTTTTACAATACTTGATGCAGCACAACCTAAAGAACAAGCAGGCTTCAGTAGTGGTTTCAGTACAATGGACAATATTCAAACAGTACAACAAGTTTTAGAGTGGCATAATGAATACAATCTTCCATTATGCATAGCTTTCATGACTACGATAAGGTCTTTGACTTAGTCAAAAGAAAGCAATAATCAATGCTTGATCAACCAAGAAATAGATCAAGCTTACATCAATATCCTCCTAATCAATATATGAAAATTCAGCTGCATCAATTCAAGTCAACAATGATAATGTTGAGAACAACATAGAAAAAGATGTCTGACAAGGAGACACAGGGGTAGATTTAAAGGCAGCCGTTAACAAAAAAAATCACTAACGGGTGCGTTAAGTGACATGTTGCAATTCAAAGATCCGTCTAAAGACCAGCTAACGGCAGTTGTACAATCCTTACGGCCGATACACTTACGTGCATTCAGACGCATGGAAAAACATACCCCAGAGCTATTCAAAGGCTTGCGGTACTGATAACGGCTGAAAAAAAGACACACCTAACGGCTAAAAGTTAAGACCCACTTTTTTTTAGCCGTTAGACACTTAACGGCCAAAACAAAACACCCGTTACATAGGAAAAGACACAAAAGGCTTACCGCACAACCATGTAAATGGGAAAATTAACCCGTGCAATGCCAAAACAACACAAAAACATGCACACACAACACAAATCACTATACACACAACAACAACCAACACCACAGGGACAACGACACACTAAAAAACAACAACACAACATGGCACGGAACAATGGGGGTCATCACACAAAGCGGACACCTGCAAATACAAGCTCACCTGGGCAACATCAACACGCCACCTGCACCCCACAACTGCATGTCCGCAAATGGCACACACAGAACAAGCACAACACACCACATCTTATAACACACACACACCTGCAAACACTTACCTGGACAAAAACAACTCACCATTGGTCAGCACTCACCTCATCACCACACCCACACAACGCCCTAGCAAGTACTTAAAGGGACAACTCAACACACTCACTTGTGGCTTGTTTTCCACTCTGGGAGGGAGAGAGAGAGAGAGAGAGAGAGAGAGAGAGAGAGACAGAGACAGATAGAGAGAGAGAGACAGATAGATAGAGACAGATAGATAGAGCAAACAGTATGTTGGGTTACATATTGTTGCGAAGACTGAAGAGAAGGCGTGCAAGGGAGAGAGCTAGGGAACATCAGCAACCTCCAAGCATGCCTGATCAACAGCCACCACCTGTTGCAAGTGAGGAGGCTCTGGCTCAGCAGCCACACAGGAGCCCATCCCCACCTGGAGGGCACAGGATGTATAGACGACCACCAAGGCCCAGGGTATACCGCCCAAGGGTCACCCTCTTTGGAATGACCGATGATGAGGTAATTGATCGCTACAGGTTGAGGCCTGACAGCATCATTGCCTTGTATGAGGTCATCAAGGAGCAGGTGGATCCCATCTACATCTACAACCATGCCCTAACTGGCCTGCAGAAACTACTCTGTGCCATGCACTTCATGGCAAGCGGGGCCTTCCAGTCCACAGAGGGTTACGCATCTGGCATGTCACAGGCCACATTCTCCAGGGTGCTGGCCCAGGTCCTGCCAGCCCTCAAAAGCAAGGCCAGTACCTATATACATTTCCCCACCACCGACATGGACTGGATACAAGTCAAGCAGGCCTTTTACGCCAGGGGAGGCATGCCCAGGGTCATGGGTGCTATAGATTGCACCCATGTCCGAATTAAGGCCCCAGCACGTGACGCACAGATATTCATCAACAAGAAGAACTTTCACTCCATCAACGTGCAGATGGTGTGTGACAGCCATATGAGGATAATGAATGTCTGTGCAAAGTATCCTGGCAGCTCACATGATTCATACATTCTCCAAAACTCCTCAGTCCACAGAGATTTCGAGAATGGAACTTTTACAGGGGGATGGCTTTTGGGTGAGTTCACAATACAAAATCACATCACATACACAGGCGTACACACAACGCTGCTTAGCATGCTCCTGACCCACAGCTACTACGTCTACCACACAAAACATCATTCACACAACATGTGCTCCCTGTCTCACCATGTCACTCACATTACACAGGTGATGCTGGCTATGGATGCAAGTCCTGGCTACTGACCCCACTGGCCAATCCTCGAACACATGCCCAGGAAAGCTACAACCAGGCTCATGGCAGAACGAGGAATGCCATTGAGCGGACCTTTGGCCTCCTCAAGTCAAGATTCCGATGTCTGGACCACTCGGGGGGAGCACTGCAGTATGCACCTGGAAAGGTGTGCGACATCATTGTGGCGTGCGCAATACTGCACAACATCGCAGTGGACACCAGGCTGCTGGAGCACATCCAGGCCCCCCCCATACAGGAAGTGCCCATGGACATCGGACACGTTGAGGAGACCCTGAGAGGGACACAGATCAGAGACAGGCTCATCACGGAACACTTTACATGTGAGTATAACACAGGCATGCAAACAATCCATGCAAGTCCCCCATCAGTCCTGTGACACTAACCACACTGCACATTTTGTTCTGTCTCACCCCACAGGAACAGTGACACAGCACTGCACTTGCAGCGGACGTGGCAAATTGTGTGTGTGGACTCAAAAACCATCCTCCATTCCACTCTCCACGTTGACATACAGACCCCAAGGATATCACGCACACCCTCAGGAGAAACAAGGTACAACACATAACCCATGTTCATCGCCTTACAGGGCTTGATTGACAGCAGCTAACTTGATTTGCCATGAGCATAGCCAGAGCAACCATGCTAGCCTTGTAGCGAAAGAGTGTTATCCAATGCTATGCATTGGATAATACTCCGTCACATCAGGGGTTAAAGGGCCATTGGACTCAATATGGAACCTGTACTGTGCTACAGCTGAGAAGAGCAGCACAGGGGTGGATGTACAGTGGTATGGGCACACAATGTAGAGGTCATGAGACGTAGATCAGATTACCAGGGACACCATGCTGACCTGTGAGTGTGCAGACATATGTGCCCCCGACATGAATACACACATCAACAAATGTGTCCTAACAGTTCCATGGAACAAATGACATTGGGCTGCCACTGTCACATTAACAGTGGCAGCCCAAATTCATTACTTCCATGGAGCTCTCAGAACACTTGTTGATGTGTGTATCCATGTCAGGGGCACATATCCATAGGGCTGGGGCACATGTCCTTAGTTCTCCACATAATTGGTTACAGATGAGTACACAACACATTGTCAAGCAATGGTTTGTGTACTCACCTGTAACTGTGAAAATTGAGGGGATCAAAAAGACTAAATTGTTGTTGCTTGATGATCAGTTCAAGTCAACTACTCCAAATCCTGTCCTCTTCTTCCACAGGCATCCGTAACATGATCCATCCTTGAACTGAAGTTCTTCTATGTGACTGGATTGATGTCTTGACATCACCTTCATGGAGATCACCCCTTGCTGTTTATGTTGATGTTGTTGGTGATGCAAAGTTTGACCTGAGGTTCACACAAACCTCTACTGGATCATTTTCATATAGACACAGAAAACACTAATTCCTGAGTTTTATAACCTGTACAGTTAGGATGCTCAGCTACAGAGTTGTCAAACCTTGTGGACAACACATGAGCTGGGCAGCAGTGTTACTAAAGTACTATTTTTTTGTTTCAAAGTACATTTAGTGTTCTCATACAGGTGTTCAATGCATATAGGCAATACACAGAAAACACATGTACATCCTAATGTACTTTGAGACACAATAAAGATGAACCATCACCATTCTATCTGTGTCTGTAGGAGGATATATTTGAGAGCACAGTTGTCAATGCGTTACCACACCCAGGGTAGAGTATCCCCATACATGGAAAGGCATCACCCATATCACAGGACTCCACCACTTGTTTGCAAGTGAGTGGACTCAGTGATGTATTCACGCTAACAGATGGTGGCAGTGATACACTAATGTGTTGTGGGAGTGATAAAGAGGTGATAAAGGGGACATACTTCCACAGTGAATTCCTGTCCACAGTTAATGTGTTGCTCAGTATAATCAATGTTCAGTGATATTGCTCCACTGGGACATATCACAGTACATGACCAAGTGGACAAGTGTTTTCACTGGGGAAGTCTGTTACACCCTTAGAAAAAACAACAAGTCAACTTACTGGAGGCCCCAATGCTCACCCCAGGATATCAATGTGTGTGCTACACATTGAAATCCTAGGTTGAAAACATTGGCTTCCCCAGTCAGTCTGTTGCACAATGAGTGTGTGAATCCAAGACAATATGGATACATGTCCCATTTATCTGTCCTGCTTGTTATCTCACCGCTAAGCCGTTTGTTTGGTTATCCCCTTAACCCTCTGAGTGCCAGAGTGGTACCCAACGCATTTCTTTGCAATGCGTTGCCTACCACTCTGGATATCAAAGGGTTAAACACTACATATGATGTAGATGAATGTTCAATGTTGTACCAAATGTTGGGCTAAGGGGAATGTTTTGTTATGCAAAATCAACACACAACATTGCCATATAACACAGTTGTGTAATATGGCAACAGGGATGTTTTTACAGTTGATTTTGTACAACGATGTGTATGTGAACCCATGTTGTAACATCCCACAAACATCTTACCTAGGCAGGAGTTGTATTCACTGAATTGTTTGGCAATGCATTGGAGACAACTCTGCCACCCAAATCTATGACCAAATTCAAAGCAGATCAGACAGGATTCAAAAGCACAATGTTCCTTTATTCAGGGGAAATTTAACATGTTGGGCATTTTATTTTTTTTTCTTGGGGGGGGGGGCTTAGACTGTGTGGCAGAAGTGGATAACCTGGATGATCTCCTGGTCACCCTTTGCCCCCTAGGTGTGGCTTCGGGGGTCACAATAGAGGGGGTGGTGGGGGAAGTGGATCCCTCTGTGGAGCGCAGGTTTTCCCTCTCCAAACGTAAGTCCTCCCTGCGGTTCAGCTCTCTCAACTCCACCAGTAGCTGTGCAAGCAGGTCCATCACCCCCGTGTGTAGCTGATGGAGTTGAGTGTTGATCCTCATGACCTCCGACTCCAGGGCATGGATCCTTGCCTCTATCCTGTTAGTGTTTATACGGGATTCCCTACGGCTCCTGGTGATGTTGTCATTGGTGCGGAGGCTTGACCTGAGTAGTCTCCTTTGCAGAGCCATACACTCAGCTTCCATCCCCGTGGGCTGTTCACTGCTGGTGATGCTTGTGCCTGGTGAATCAGCTGCTGCTGTGTCCTCCTCTGCTGGTGCTGTATCCTCCTCTGCTGGTGCTGTATCCTCCTCTGCTGCTGCTGTGTCCTCCTCTGCTGGTGCTGTGTCCTCCTCTGCTGCTGGTGTGTCCTCCTCTGCTGCTGCTGTGTCCTCCTCTGCT
Source organism: Rhinophrynus dorsalis (assembly GCA_037306005.1). Classification (NCBI taxonomy): domain Eukaryota; kingdom Metazoa; phylum Chordata; class Amphibia; order Anura; family Rhinophrynidae; genus Rhinophrynus; species Rhinophrynus dorsalis. The sequence continues at coordinate 120,503,532 of CM074722.1, forward strand.
GGTGCTGGTTGTGCTGCAGATGGGTATGTGCCCACCACATCAATTGACCCACTGCTGCCCACCGATGTCTGTGCTGGTGGAGGTGGTGGGGTAAACACGTCCCTTCGCATAGGCTGTTGGGGCTCCCCAAGCAGGCCCAGGTGTTGGTAGTCGAGTGGCCATGGGTCAAACCTTGGCCACTGGTATGTGCTTGGCCCCCACCTAGGATCATACCTGGGGCCATGCTGGGGAGCCATCCAGGAGGGTAGGTCAATCTGTGGGTATGGCCCGTATTGGGTGGTGGCCACATCACCGGGCAGCCATTGCCTCCCTGGTGGTGGTGGTGCTGCTGCTGCTGCTGCTGGGGGATAATAGCTCCTGGAGGTGGTGGGGGGCATCCAGTCACTGTAATAAGTCGGTGCAGGCAGAGTTGGTGCAGGCAGAGTTGATGCAGGCAGAGTTGGTGCAGGCAGAGTTGATGCAGGCAGAGTTGGTGCAGGCAGAGTTGGTGCAGGCAGAGTTGGTGCAGGCAGGGTTGGTGCATCCAGCTGGCCAAGAGGTGTGGATGTCGTTGGGTACGGTGCCCACTGGCTGGTCCCCTCCTCCAAATACTCCTCACTGGGTGGTGAGGTGGCCTCCTCCATGGGCTCCTGATGTGCTGGAGACACATAACCTGTGTGGAGGATTGAGATTGTGTGATCAGTAAACTTAGCCATGATGGTGTCAAATTGATATTAATACTTGAAATGTGTAAAGGAACATATATGTTGTATGGTGTATCCCCCTGTGTGAAACAACGGTACTCCTACTGGTGATGGGTGTTGTATTCTACATGTATTGCAGCTCAGAGTTGAATTCCTTTGGTGCCACATCCCAGTGGCCTGAAATTGTACATTTGCGCTGTTGCCACATCATCCTTTGTGGATATCTGTTCCCTGGACCAAAGCTAGCCAGAGGATGGTCTGGCAACATTGGCATAGTACATTTTCAGGCCACAGTGATATTGTCCCTGGAATATTCAACTTTGAGCTGTTATACTCTTGTGATGAAACACCTTTCAGTAGTGGGGATACCCTTGCATTACCCGGTGGATCAATCCTATGACATGTATTTTTCCTTTCACATTTTAGGTATTACTATCTCTTTAACGGGATAGCAATGGTTAATTTCACCTTGATGTAACATTGCAGGCATCATAGAGAGATGTTTAGAAAGATGTTGCTGTATGTGACAGCTGGAGATGTCAGTCATTTGACCACACGGAGGCTCTTCAGCAGACTCCACATTGACCCATTTGGAGATAACTACATCTTTGCCATTGTCTACTAAGTGTTCCTGGTTTGTAAGCACGCTCTGTGGACCATGTCAATGATGGATCCATCTCCAATTGTTTCAATTTTGGGTCTGCTGAAGAGCCTCCGTGTGGTCATATGACTGACATCTCCAGCTGTCACATACAGTAACATCTTTCTAAACATCTCTTTATGATGCCTGCAAGGTTACATCAAGTGAAATTAACCATTGCCATGCCAAGGTACACAGTGAGGAATATGGTCTGATATGTGTGTATATGTACCTTTCATACGGGTACAAACATATCCTTGATAGATATGAACCCAGAGATCTGTTCAGAACATGTGATTGTCTAACTGCCTATATATGTACAGCCATCACAAATGAACTTTCATAGATACAAGTGATACCCATCCAAGTAGGTGTAATATACTGGGTATATGTACTGTGATGATGATATCAATATGAGTTATTTTGTTGAGGGTGCACATATATGGGCAGTTGGACAATCACACGTACTGAACCGAACTCTGGGTTTACATCTTGTTGGGACCTATTTGTACCCATTTGAAAGGGACATATCCACATACAAATCTGGTTGTTTTTCTTTCTGTACATATCTTTTTTGAAGAGATCTGCAGTGTGATTCAAGTAGTATTCATCCCTATGTTATCAGTTCATCCCGTACAGTGCTGGATTTTGTCAGATTAGACATGTCCCTCTCTGGTTGTCATGATGGTATCCTATGCATAGCATTGTGATGCATGGGATACCACCGTGGCAATCAGGGATTGATGTACATTACAGGATTCTGTCCATGAGGTCTGTTCAAGTTGAATCCTGAGGGGCAACAATCAAGCCAGTATTGAAGGATATCATTGATTGAGGCCTTTTTTTTCCTGGATCAGCCCATCCATCCTTCTGTGTGAGGCAGCCAGACCCGATCATAGATATCCATAATCCCTGGCCTGTTATTGACCAAACCTCAATGGTTCATATTTGGTTCCCATATTTATCCTGCAAATAGTGTCTGGTGTACCATCCATCCATGGCATCAGCACTCCTGAGGATCTATATGTGAATCAAATGTGAGCTATTTAAATTGAAGTTAGAGTAAATGATTGCATACACAACACCAAGGCCAACTTTTTCACCTTTACTTATGTGTGATTGTTTTTGGCGTGTGTGTTGCACATACAAGCATTTATTCTCAGTGGCACTGTGATTTGTGACCTGATCCATCCTGTTGGTGATTCAGTAAGCGGTTAAGTGGACCTGATGAACTGATTATGATGCTGACTTCTCCGCTGACCTCATTTCACCATCTGCAATGTTTTCTATGGAGTCCACACAATGGGGTCTGTGCAGCTTGAATCCTGTTATTGGATGTTCTCCATAGACTAACATTGTAATTGGTAAAGTGAGGGTATGCAAGTGTCAAATTCACTACATCAGCTCTTTTTCACCGCTTAGTGAATGTCCCCTATGTGTCATGTAATTGTTAACCTATCGACATGTGTTTGTTGTATGGTTAACCCTTTGAGTACCAGAGGGGTTGCCAAAGCATTGTTGATCGATGCATTGATGATCCCTCTGGCACTCATGGGGTTATGTGCTGGATTCCCTGTGTGAACATGGGTAACACTGTGTGACAACAATTGTGATGTTTAACATACAACACTTTACTGAGCATGGTTTGTGTGTATTGTGTGTGATGAGCACAGCAACATGAGGGTTAACCAGGGAGTTGGACAGGTTTTGGCCTTGTTGAACATTGACATTTGTCCTTGTCTTGATCCCTGTTTAAACCCTAAGGGTGCTGTGTTGGTGCAATTGTGTGGTTGAATGAAGAGCAGATGTTGGGATGTGAGTGCTTGTTTGTGATGGGTGTGTGGTTTGGGGTGGTGTGTGGTTTTGGGGTGATGCACTTACCGGTGGTGTGGAGGCTCCTCTCCTCCCCAGTGTCTGATCCTCCAGGGACCCCCTCAATGAGGGTGGACGACAGTGTCTGCCGCAGCCTCTCCTCCCATGCGCTGTAGGTGATGGGGACAGGTGGCCCACCTCCGGTGGCTCTGGCGTGCAGGGCGGCATCCCCCATCTTCCTCTTCACCTGCCTTTTGCAGTCGTCCCATCTCTTCTTGATTGAGTCCACATCCCGTCTGCAGGTGGCCACCGCATTAACTCTGCTGCAGATTTGACTCCAGGCAGCTCTCCTCCTCGCAGACAGGCCAGGGAGTCTGTCCCCCGGGAAGAGGACACTCTCCCTCTCCAGCACAGCCTCCACGAGGGCCGTGTTTTCTTCCTCGGTATATCGGGGATCCCTGAGCCTGTCCCCCTCAGCTCCGGCATGCGAGGAGTCAGACCCGGAGTGTCCTGCCTGCTCTGCCCCTGCCTGTGTGTGGTGGTCCCCAGGCACTACCCCTCGTCCCACTGCAGGATCTGTCCCTCTTCTTCTTTGTGTGCCTGTTCTTGTGGGCCTGGTCCCCCTCCGCCCTGCGTATCTCCCTCTCCCACCCCTGCTCTGCTGAGGGATCCCCTCCTGACCTTCCTCCTCCTCCTCCTCCACTAGTCTCCCCATCCCTCTCTCCTGTCCTCCTCTCCTGGCCATCATTCACCCAGTCACACCCAGGCACTCTCACACGCCCTCACAGACACACTCGATCCCACTCACTCTCTGTCACACACTTTCACTCACGGATTCACACTGTAAAAATAAAGTTTAAAATGTGTAAGGTGTGATGAAAAAAAAAAGACTATGTGTATGTATGTGTATGTGTTTGTATGGATGTATGTGCTATGTGCAAAAGTGTGCTATGTGTCTATTTAAATGTAACTCTCTCCTCTCCAAAATCCTTCTACCTTACTCCTCTGTATGCCTCTCTCTCTCTCTCTCTCTCTCTCTCTCTAAACGCTATCCTCCACTCCTGGGTCCTGTGCTCTAGCTTGCTGAAACTCGAAACACAGACAGGGTGTAACCGTTATTTTGAGGTATATATAGGTGTATTTGAACATTTTTGATACTTTGGGGCCTTGGGATTGGCTGTAGGTTTGAATTTTGTTTGTGCATCTATCAGGGTTGCTAGACAACGGCAGCCGTAATGTAACATTTTGAGTTAAGTTGTGTTTTAACGGGTGTTTGGGATGCACGGTGATGCAAAATCAGGTGCGACGCTGGTTTTTGTTTAACGTGTTTTTGTAGTGCGTACGCCCGATAGCTATTCTTGAACGCTTACCTTTGAATCTGCCGTAAAACATGTGTTCTTTGCGGCCGACGTGCCTTTTTTACTTAGCGGATGGTTTAACGGCTGCCTTTAAATCTAGGCCACAATGTCTCCAAAATTATTTTTAGAAGAAATTTTCCACAAACTTAAAAAGGACTTAAAATCAATGGAGATAACCTACATCAGTTATGTTTTGCAGATGATAGTCACACTCTGTCATCACATGGGGTGTAGGGAGTGGCAATGGTTCAGTAGCTTGAGATCATTGCTAGGGGGCGAAGCTTGAGGTCAGTGACGGCGTGTCAGGTACTCCCTTGCTGCAGCCAAAGCCAAGTAAAGGTACTGGTAGCGAAACCAGATTGTTCCCCCCAAGTTGAGATGGGGTGCAACCAGGATGGGAGTGTCCTGGGAACCATTGAAAACCAGGCCATTATGACAGGCCGGAAGGAGGAGAGGTACGGATTCGGAAAAGATGTGGTCAGAATAGCCAGAGGTCAGGAGCCAGGAACAGGAGAAAAGCCGATGACTAGCCATAGTCAGGAGCATAGCCAAGGGTCAGAAGCCAGGAGCAGGAGACAAGGGTCAGAGGCCAGGAGCAGGAGACAAGCCATAGTCAGGAGTGTATCCAAGGATCAGAAGACAAAGAATGGTCAAAAGCAAGACAGGTCACAAATGTAGAATAAGCAGGAGCACAGGAACAAACACAGAATAGCTCGTGGACCGGGCACCCAAACCCCAGGGATAGCCCGTTTCAATATAGGAAGGGACCAATGAGAAGAGGCCCGGAGGGGGGCTCACCAGATAGGGGAAAAAAAAAAATCGCCTGATAGGGCGCTAAACCGGGAGCAAGTGCAGATGCCGAGGAGGAAGCAGCGGTGCCCTGCTCATGCGTGGCCAGACAGATGAGCTAGCACCCGGAACAGAGACCCCTCCGCAAGCAAGAGCGGGAGACAGCCGGAAGGAGCACGTCGGTGAGACTAACAGTGACACACTCTTTGCTAGTATTCCCAATGAACTGCAAGATAGTGTTAAGGAACTACAAATGGAAAGCAAACATTTGGTCTGAATATCACCAAAACACAAAGTCATGTTTAACAAATTTACCATACCAAGGGAAATTACACTAGATGTACAAGAACTAGAAGAAACGGGCAAGTATGTAGGGATGTGTGAAAGCTTTTGCCTGAACACTGAAATAGGCTAAATCTGGCACTTCCTGCCTAGCAGGAAATTTCCAGAGAAAAGTGACATTTTTCTGCTTTTTTCATCTAGCTCATTCCATTGGGAAGATGGAATTTACACAAAACACATTTTTTTTTATTTCCCACTGGCATAGTATAAAAAGGTCTGAGGGTGCCAGTGTTGGTGGAGTCTGGGGAAAGAATCAGGAGAACGGTTAATTTTTTTGAGGGGGGCAGTTAAAATATGAATAAATATATCAAATAAAAAATTGGTATGTAATATGACAGAGACAGGGACCCCCTTGATGCAAGCGGTGACTGGGGCAGACTGATACTTGACGTGATACAGTATTTTGTAGAGGATGATTTGTAGGACTTAGACATGTTAGAGGCCCCAGCCCTGATGAATCTGTGATTAGAAACAAGCACCCATTTTTTTTTTTTTATAGGCCTCTGTTTTACATTTAAAGAACAAAAAAAAAGAAATATGCCCTACTGTTCTAGTGCCAGCAGATCATGTTATGGTGGCCACTGGCCATTGGCAAATGTCATATTGTCATTTGAGCATTTACGACTGCTGTTCTTACTGCTGTGGAATTGTTTAAAATAACAGGATGATTAAAGTGTTAGTAATGTCCACTAAAAAGTTTTTTTTTTACATTTAGAAGAGCTTAAAAAGCTGAGCTAAATGCAAAAAAAAGTATCTCTCAAACCGCTATGGTTTAAGAGATACAGGCGTTTAAAGTTTGATCTCTCCTACTGACAACTGTAAAGCTGTCAGCAGGAGATCTGTGTCGGTCGACACGGAGGCACTTGAGAAGTACCACAATCTCGTTATTAACACGAATCCCTTCATTGGAATGGTCTAAAACGAGTGCTTGAAAACCAGGCACAAGTTTTAGACCATTCCAATGAAGGGATTCGTGGTAAATAACGAGATCGAGGCACTTCTCAAGTGCCTCCGTGTCGACCGACACAGATCTCCTGATGACAGCTTTACAGCTGTCAGTAGGAGAGATCAAACTTTAAATGCCTGTATCTCTTAAACCATAGCGGTTTGAGAGATATGGTTTTTGGATTTAGCTCAGCTTTTTAAGCTCTTCTAAATGCAAACAACTTTTTTGTGGACATTACTAACACTTTAAGGCAGCTCAAAAGGGAATGAGATAAACAACAGCAGTGAAATGGGTGATGGTGATCATGGTTCCATTTGCCAAGAGACCAGTGATGCACCTGAGGCAGAAGCAGCACCACAACTAGCCCCAACCACTTCAAGTATATGTGGAGAAAAGAAGTTAGCTAATAATGCTTCTTTACTTGCAATTCCTCCAAAATCATGGGTGCGTTGGGATATTAATTTTTTCCCTTGACATTACAACAGGAAGGAACTGTGCATTTTATCAGCAAATACAATGTGCACAGTGTAGGAAATAGGGAAAGGACTTGGAGCAATGGACTCATCAGTACTCACATCAAACAACTGGCACAAATGAAAGCAAGCAACTTCAGATCAATTATCCCCCCAGAAACAAAATATTGTCACTATAACTCTTGTCAACTCCGCTAGGGACACGTGAAAACACGCAGTCTTAATAGTAATGAGGAATCCTACCTGCCACCAGCTTAGTTTTTTCTTCAGGATGAAATCTCCTCAGATGGCACTTGATTCCATGCCTGCAGTTATCCTCCACCACATTACCACATGTGGTCAGTGCACCACACAATGAGCAAAGACTGGACACAAAATGCCATATCCTTGCATCAACAAATTCACTATCAGCTGGTGTGGGAAGTAACTATGACAGAGGTGGATCACCAGAATAGTTTGCTACATCTTCCCACGTCCGGACCAGAGTACAAGAAGCTAATGGCGAGTCAGGTGTTTTGTTCACCATAGAACTTTCAGGCTCAGGTTGTTCCTCTATTCTTCAATTTCCAACTTGATGCCCTTGGGAAGAAACAGGGGGTACAGCAACAGCAGCTCAGGAATGCTTTTGTGGGGGATTGGCTTTAAACATGCTTCACATACAGAAATATAGTCCCACACCCAAGACCTTTGGGGGGGGTTGAAAAGAATGGCCTCTTTCTTCTTCTCCACAATCCCCTTCACAGAGGATGCCAAAGCCATACAAATACTGAAGATTATGTAAGGAATGACAAATTTTGAACATAACAAAAAGACCAAAAAGCATGTGCCTGAATTCAACAGCATACAAAGGTTTATGACATAATTAAAAGAGTACAGCTCCTAAAATGGAAATGGGCAGGTCACATGGCAAGAACACCTGACAGTAGATGGACCAAACACATTTTGGAATAGATTCCACTTGGTTTTACATGTTTAAGTGTAGGCAACTTGTCTTTATATATTATGCGCTTACAGTGAAAAAGAAGATTTACTGTCCCTTAAACTTCATTCATTGTTCTTTGGCCCATTTGGTGATGCTGTGTTGGTGATGTTGCCCATTGAGAAAAGTACTATGCAGGGCTATGGTGGCTTTCACATGGATGAATATTGCCTTTTGTGAATGCACTAAAGTCCAGCATACTGCATCTTTGCTGCATTCAGTACGTTTGCGCTGCGGCATATGGGGGCTCCTATAGACCTTTCACATAAAATGTTGTTGGAAGTTGAGATGCTCATCGCACCATTCAATGAATGGCTGACCCAGGAAGGTTATAGGCAATAATATTGTCTGGTCTCATGTGGGCTGGCTGTTAGATCCACTTCTCCTGCATCCAGTGAAACACAAGAAAATGGTCTAAACAAACATGGGGAATAGGGGGCAACTACAGTTATGTAGCCTGTGTGAATGAACCTCCTTTGTTTCAGTCTAATCTACAGTAGCCCATGAAAATACTTATGCAATGACTATTAGAACAAAAAAAATGTAGATGAAAGAAATAAGGCAATCCGTTTAAAATAAATGAAAAACACAAAGCTTAGGTGAAACAGCAGGATGCACGGAACATTCTAACAAGAAGAATACAAAAACAAAGAACATTGTGCGCATATACATGAATACATGTGTTAACACTCCCTGTAGTTTCCAGTGCAGTAACAGCCCTCTGTCCAATAATGCTCATTCAGTGATGCTCAACCAGTTGCCTCTGTTTTTCTATTAACGCTTTAGCAATACTGGGAATGTTGAGGAGTTTAAAGGGATAGTAATACTTAAAATGTAAAAAAAATATGTTGTAGGGTTTATCCCCCTGAGTAAAACAAGAGTACTCCCACTCTTGAAAGGTGTTTCATTCAAAAGTTATTAATTTTCAAAGTTGAATTTTTTAGGTGCAATATCACAGTGGCCTGAAATTGTACAGTTGTTACACAATCCTATGGAGATATATGGCCCCGGGACCAGATCTGTCCATAGAATGGTGTAGCAACAGTGCCACTGTGCAATTTCAGGCCACTGTGATATTGCACCTAAAAAAATTCAACTTTGAAAATGAATAACTTTTGAATGAAACACCTTTCAGCAGTGAGAGTACTCTTGTTTTACTCAGGGGGATAAACCCTACAACATATTTTTTTTTTACATTTTAAGTATTACTATCCCTTTAAAATGTATATTTATAGAAATTGTTAGACACAATATGCTCTTTTTGTCATTCTCAATGTAAGACCTAAGGAGTAGCTATACCATTCCTGAGCAAAAATTAAAAAAAAAATTGAGAACCATTGCTTCAGTCATTCATAAGCATGTAGGGTTCTCAAATTGCTGGCAGTAGACAACTCTGAAGACTGAGAACATCCTCTCTGCTTCTCCACTTACTCAGGTAGGAGAGCAGAAAGGATCCTCTCAGACTTCAGCACCCAGACAGCATCACTCCCTTAACTCTTTGAGTGCCTGTCTCTGTGGCACTCAAAGGGATAGAAAAGTACAGTATACCAATACACAACAGCTCTTCAGTTCTCCATATTGCCTTTTAAGAATAAAACAAGAAAAATATACTTCTTATTCAGTACAAAACATGATTTAACTTTGCTATACTGTAATTAGAGGTAAATTAGAGGGGATAAAGGCAATATGGAGAGCTGAGGGGATGTTTTGCAGTGGGAAACTACTTTTCTAAGCCTTTATATGACACAGGGGTTTGAAATGCTATTCCCTATGGCACTCAAAGGTGGTGCTGAGGTCTGAGAGGGTCCTCTCCACTCCCTCACTGAGCAAGTGGGGAAACAAAGAGGATGAATTCAGATTTCAGGGTTGTCTGACTGTTGGTGATGTGTAAGGGAGGGCATCCATTCCACAACTTTGCTAACGGGTAAATTCTTCTCCCCTACACTTGCATACGTAATTCTTAGTGCATATGGTGATGTGCTCACCACACTTTGTCAGACACACATTGCCACAGTATCGAGCCTTAGTGCATCTCCCACTTAGAGAGCTTCCAAAGGCTTGCGTGTCAAATATTTCCTCTTCCTCCCAATGTTCCACATGTCCTTCTGTTAACCCCTTAAGAACCATTGACGTGCCAGGACCGTCAATATACACATTACACTTTTGCACATATTACATTCACCCATACAAACACAAACACATACACAGTCTTTTTTTTACAGCACCTTACACATTTTTTAAACTTTATTTTGAAAGTGAATCTGTGAGTGAAAGAGTGCGACAGAGAGTGAGTGGGATCGAGTGTGTCTGTGAGGGCCTGTGGGAGTGCCTGGGTGTGAGTGGGTGAATGATGGCCAGGAGAGGACGACAGGAGAGTGGGATGGGGAGAGTAGTGGAGGATGAAGGAGAGCAGGATATCCCTGTTGAGAGTAGGGGTGGGAGAGGGAGATCCGTGGGGTGGAGGGGGAGCTGGCCCAGAAGAGCAGGCACACAGAGGACAGGGACAGAACCTGCAGTGGGATAGCTGCTGGGGACCACCACACACAGGCAGGGGCAGCGCAGGCAGGGCACTCTGGTTCCGACTCCTTGCAGGCCGGAGCTGAGGAGGAGATGATCAGAGATCCACGTTATACTGAGGAGGAGAACGGGGCCCTCTTGGAGGCTGTGCTGGAGAGGGAGAGCATCCTGTTCCCAAGGGAGAGGGTCCCTGGCCTGGCCTGCGAGGAGAAAGGCTTCCTGGAACCAAATCTGCAGCCAGGTCAATGCGGTGGCCAGCTGCAGATGGGACGTTCACTCCGTCAAAAAGAGATGGGGTGACTGCAAGAGGCAGGTTAAGAAGAAGATGGGGGATGCCACCCTGCATGCCCGAGGCACCGGAGGTGGTCCACCTGTTCCCATCACCTTCAGCGGATGGGAGGAGAGGCTGTGGCAGGCCTTGTCATCCTCGCTGATTGAGGGGGTCCCTGGAGGATCAGACACTGAGGATGAGAGGAGCCTCCACACTACTGGTGAGTGCATCAACCAACACAAGCTGCACACTAAAACACAGTCACACCTCAACACATGGCCATCATTCATCCACACAACTGCACCAACACAGCACCCTGAGGGTTCAAACAGGACACAATACAAGAACAAATGGCAAGGTTCAACCAGGACCAAACCTGTCCAAGTCCCAGTAAAACCCTCTTGTTGCTGTGCTGATCACACACAATCCATACAAACCATGCTTTTTAAAGTGTTGTCTGTTAAACATCATTACTGTTTCTCCACAATGTCACCCATGTATCCACAGGGAAGTCAGCACAAAATCCCCTTGAGTGCTAGAGGGATTATCAATGCATCGCTCAATAATGCTTTGGCAACCACTCCAGAACTCAAAGGGTTAACCATAAAACAAACACAAGTCGATAGGCTAAAGATTGCATGCTACACAGGGGACATTCACAAAGCGGTGAAAAAAAGATGATGGAGAGAAATTCACACATACATACCCTCACTTCAACAATCCCAATGTTAGTCAATGGAGAATATTTAAAAACGAATCAAGCTGCTAATGTCCCATTGTATAGACTCCATAGAAAACACTGGAAATGGGGAAATGAGATCACTGGAGAAGTCAGCAACATGTTCAGTTCATCAGGTCTTCATCACCGCTTACTGAATCTCAAAAAGGATAGATCAGGTCACACATCACAGTGCCACTGAGAATAACTGGTTGTATGTGCAACTCTCAGGCCTAAAATAATTTAACAGAATTAAAGGAGAAAATGTAGGCCATGTGTTGTGTATGCAATAATTTACTCTAGCTTGAAATGACATATCTCACCTTTGATTCCCACATGGATCCTCAGGAGTGCTGATGCCATGGATGGATGTCACACCAGCCACTATTTGGTGACCAAACTACAATGGTCACCAACAAGCCATGAATGATGGATATCTCTGATTGATTATGGCTTCCTCACTCAGAAGGATGGATGGGCTCATCCAGAAAAACAAGAGGCCTCAGTTAAAGATATCCTTCACTACTGGCTTGATTGTTGCCCTTCAGGATTGAACTGGAACAGACCTCATGGACAGGATCCTAGCAATCAATCTGTGATTGCCAGAGTGGTATCCCATGCATTACAATGTAATGCATAGGATACCATCATTACAACCAGAGAGTCACCTGTAAAATAATTCAAAATCTTGCATTGTATGAGATTAACTAATAAGACAGGGATGAATAACACTTGAATCCCACTGCAGATCTGTTCCAAAAAGATATGTACACAAAGAAAAACGGTCAGATATGTATGTGGATATGTACCTTTCAAATGGGTACAAATATGTCCCAACAAGATGTGAACCCAGAGATCAGTTCAGTACGTGTGATTGCCTTACTGGCTATATTTGTGCACCCATCACAAACTAACTCTTATTGATATCATCAAAATACACATACCTAGTATATAAACCCCCTTACTTAGATGGGATAAACAAGGTATGTTTTATTAATGATATCAATAAAAGTTAGTTTGTGATGGGTGCACATATATAGCCAGTAAGGCAATCACACGTACTGAACTGATCTCTGGGTTCATATCTTGTATGGATAGATTTGTACCCATATGAAAAGGTACATATCCACATACATATCAGACCATTTTTCTTCTTATGTACCTTTAACGGGATAGCAATGGTTGATTTCACCTTGATGTAATATTGTAGGCATTGTAAAAAGATGTGTATCTATGTTAGTCCTATCCCTCAAACCCTCATGGTTAGACAGATATTGCTCTATGTGACAGATGGAGATTTCAGTCATTTGACCACATAGAAGCTCTTCAGCAGAGCCAAAATTGCCCCATTTAGAGATCAATACTTCACTGGAATTGTCTACAAAGTGTGTCTGGTTTGCAAGCACACTCTGTGGACCATTCCAATTATGTATTAATCTGTAAACGGCACAATCTTGGCTCTGCCGAAGAGCCTCCTTGTGGTCAAATGACTGAAATCTCCATCTGTCACATAGAGCAATATCTGTCTAACAATGAGGGTTTGAGGGATAGGACTAACATAGATCCACATCTTTTTACAATGCCTACAATATTACATAAATGTGAAATCAACCATTGCCATCCCGTTCAAATGTGAAAAGAAAAATATTTTGGAGAGTTTATCCCCCTGAGAAAAACAAGTGAACTCCCACTGCTGAAAGGTGTTTCATTCAAAATTTATCACAGGTCAAAGTTGAATCTTGTAGGGGCAATAGCCTAGTGGCCTGATATAGTACAGTGGTGCTGTTGCTACACCATCCTATGGACAGCTCTGGTCCAGGGACCTGAATTAATCACGGGATGGTGTAGCAACAGTGGCACTGCACTGTTCAGGCCACTGGGTTATTGCACCTCAAAATTCAACTTTGACCTGTAATAACTTTTGTATAAAACACTTTTCAGCAGTGGGAGTACCCTTGTTTACTCAGGGAGAGAAACCCTACTACATGTACTTTTCTCTTTCACATTTTAAAGTATTACTGTCCCTTTAAACCTAATTACTAATCACACGATTTCATTTCTCCACACAGCTTACGGGCCTCCAGCACAGCAGGAGCCTCTGGGGGAGGCTACATCACCACCCAGTGAGGAGTATACAGAGGAGGGGACCAGCTGGCGGTCACCACACCCACCATCCACATCTCCTCCAACACAGGCTGCTCCAAAACAGGCTGCTCCACCCCAATACAGTGCCTAGATGCAACAGGAGGAGAGATGGATGTATCCCACCACCTCCACAAGCTACTACCCTCCACAGCACCACCACCAGGGAAGCAATGGCTGCCCAAGACAGCGGCCACCACACAATATGTGCCATTTTCCCAACAGATGAACCTACCCTCCTGGATGGCTCCCTAGCATGGCCCCAGGTATGATCCCAGGTGGGGGCCAAGCACCTACCAGTGGTCAAGGTATGACCCTTGGCCACTGGACTACTGACACCTGGGCCTGATTGCGGAGCCCCAGCTCCCTCTACCAAGGGAAGACATCACTCCACCACCTTCACCAGCACAGACATCAGTGGGCAGCTGAGAGTCACTTGATGTGGTGGGCATATGCCAATCATCTGCAGCAGCCGCGGCAAACTCATCAGCAACAGAGAACTCAGCAGCAGCAGAGGACTCAGACACAGCAGGAAACCAACCAGCAGAGTCACCGGGCACATCCACCGCCAGCATTGCATGCCTCACAGTGATGGAGGCAGAGTGCATGGCCCTACAGAGGAGGCTACTCCGGGCATGCCGCAGTACAGATTTGAACATTTCAAGGAGCTGAAGGGAATCCCGGAGGAACACCTCAAGGGTAGAGGACAGGATACATGCCCTGGAGTTGGAGCTCACCAGGATAAACACACAACCCCACTAGTACCACACGGTAATGATGGACATGATTGGGCAGATGCTGGTGGAATTGAAAGACCACAACCGCAGGGAGAACCTACGTGGTGAGAGGGAGCTGCATTCAACAGAGGTGTCGACTACAGCCACCACTCCCTCCAGTGTGACCCCTGAAGCCACACCTAAGTGTGACCAGGCAATCAGCCAGGGCATCCACCTCAGGCACCCAGTCGCAGGTCCCCTCCAAAAAAAATAAAAATGCCCAACTTGTTATCTTCCCCCTTAATAAAGAGAACATTGTGCTTTTGAATCCTGTCTGATATGCTTTGTGTTTATTAATAGATTGTGTGGCAGAGTTGTCTCCAATGCATTGCCAAGCAATGCAGTGAACACAACTTCTGCCCAGGTAACATGTTTTTGGGATGTTACAACATGGGTTCACACACACACCATTGTGCAAATTCAACTGGCAATCCATCCCTGGAGCCATATAACATGACAGTGTTATATGGCCATGATGTAGGTTGAATTTGAACAAAACATACTCCTTAGCACAACAACTGGTGCAACACTGAACATTCGTCTGCATCACTTGTTGTGTTTAAGGGGTTAACCAAACAAAAAGCTATTTGACTTAGCAGGGAACTAACAAGCAGGACAGGTGCAACTCTTCTGTTCAAGGATGGATCATGCTATGGATGCCTGTGGGACAAGAGGACAGGATTTGGAGAAGCACACCCGAAATGATCATCATGCAACAACTTCAACTTCGTAATCCCCTTAATCTTTTCAGTTACAGGTGAGTATACAAACCATTGCTTTGTAATGTGTTGTGTACTCGTCTGTAACCCATTATGTAGAGAACTAAGGGAATGTGAACCAGCCCTAGGAATATGTGCCCCTGACGTGAATACACACATCAACAAATATGTTCTGATAGCTCCATGAAACAAATGACAGTGGCAGCCCAATTTTATTTGTTTCATGGAACTATTAGGACATAACTTTTGTGGTTTGTATTCCTGTCAGGGACACATATCAATGCACACACACAGGTCAGCATGATGTCCCTTGAGATCTGATCCATGTTACATGACCTCTATGTTGTTCAACAATACCACTGTAGATCCATCCCTCTGCTGCTCTTCTCAGCTATAGGTAACTACAGGTCCCATATTGACGCCAATGGCCCTTTAAGCCCTGATGTGACAGAGTGTTATCCAATTCATTGCACTGGATAACACTCTTTCGCTACAAGGGTACCATGGTTGCTCTGGCTATGAGCATGGCAAGTCACGTTAGTTGCTGTCAATCAAGCCGTGTAAAATGCTGAACATGGGTGATGTGTTGTACCTTGGTTTTCCTGGGGGTGTGCATAATATCCTTGAGGTATCAATGTCAAAGTGGAGAAGGGAATGGAAGATGGTTTTGGAATCCCCACACACAATATGCCACATCCATGGTATGGATGATGTTTGAGGCCATACTGCTGCCAGAGCAGTGCTGTGTCAATGATCCTGTGGAGAGAAACAGAACATCATGTGCGGTGTGGTTAGAGTGTTGGCACCAATTCACAGGACTGATGGAGGACTTGCATGGATTGTTTTAATGCCTGTGTTATACTCACAGCTAAAGTAGTCCGTGATGAGCCTGTCTCTGATCTACACCCCTCTCGGATCTCCTCAACATGGCCGATGTCTATGGGCACTTCAGGTATGGGGGGGCCTGGATATCATCCACCAGCCTGGTGTCCACTGCGATGTTGTGCAGTATTGCACCCGCCATTATGATGTCACACACTTTTCCTGCGGCATACTGCAATGCTCCCCCCAAGTGCTCTAGACATCGGAATCGAGACTTAAGGAGGCTGAAGGTCCGCTCCATGACATTCCGAGTTCTGCTATGAGCCTGGTTGTATTTTTCCTGGGCATCTGTTTGGGGATTGGCGACCAGGGTGAGGAGTCATGATTTGCAGCCATAGCCAGCATTACCTGTGGAAAGTGAGGGACATGGTGTGACAGGGAGCACATGTTGTGTGAATTTTGTTTTCTGTGGTGGACGTACTAGCTGTGAGCCAGGAGCATGCTGAGTAGTGCTGTGTGTACACTGTGGATGTGGTGTGATGTAGTATTGTGAACTCACCCAGAAGCCATCCCCCTGTATAAGTTCCATTTTCGAAGTCTCTATGGACTGAGGAGTTTTGAAGACTGTCTGGAGAATGTGGCCTGTGACATGCCAGATGCATAACCTTCAGTGGACGGGAAGGTGCCACTTGCCATGAAGTGTATGGCACACAGGAGTTTTTGAAGGCCAGATAGGGTATGGTTGTGGATGTAAATCGGATCCATCTGATCCTTGATGACCATATACAAGGCAATGATGCTGTGCAGCCTGAACCTGTAGCGATCAATCACCTAGTCATCGGTTATTCCAAAAAGAGTGACCCTTGAGCAGTATACCCTGGCCCTTGGTGGTCGTCTGTACATCCTCTGCTGCTGCAGGGGTCCCTGTGGCAGCTGGGGAGCATCCTGTTACTGTGGAGCATCCTGTTGCTGCAACTGTGCATCTGCAGGCAGGTGCTGTCCTCCAGGTGATGATGGGCTCCTGTGTGGCTGTTGAGCCAGAGCGTCCTCACTTGCAACAGGTGAAGGCTGTTGATCAGGTGTGCCTGGAGCTTGCTGGTGTTCCCTAGCTCTCACCCTTGCACGCCTTCTCCACAGTCTTTGCATCAATAAGTATCCCAACATAATTATTGTTCACTCTCTATCTCTCCCTGAGTAGAAAACAAGCCACAAGTAAGTATGGTGAGCTGTCCCTTCAAGTATGTGGTAGGGCGTAGTGTAGGTATGGTGAGGAGTTGAGTGATGATTAATGGGAAGGTGTTTGTTGTCTAGGTTAGTGTTTGCAGGTGTGTTTGTGTTTTAAAATCTGCCGTGTTCTGATTGTTGTGTTGCTGTCAGTTGTGAGTATGACGTTGGTGGGTGCAGGCTGTGTCTCGACTGGATCATGATGTTGCACAGGTGAGCTTGTTTTGTACTGGCAGGTGTCCCCCATTATTCCATGCCAAGTTGTGTTGTTGTCCCTGTGGTGTTGCTTCTTGTTGTGTGTGACAGTGATTTATGGTGTCTGCCCATGTTTTTGTGTTAATTTAGCATTGCACGGGTGAATTTTGCCATTTACATGCTTGTGCGGTAAGCATTTCGTCTGTTTTCCTATGTAACGGGTGTTTTTTTTTTTTACCAATAAGGGTCTAACGGCTAAGTGAACCTGGTCTTAAGTTTTAGCCATTAGGTGTATCTTTTTTTCAGCCGTTAGCAGTACCGCACTTCTTTGGTTCTGGGGAATCTTGTTCCATGCGTCTCAATGCACGTAAGTCTATCGGCTGTAATGATTTGTAAACTGCCGTTATCTGTTCTTAAGACGGACCTTTAAATGGCTTACTGCACGTTAACGCACCTGTTAGTAAAAAAAAAAAAAAAAAAAACCCCACTGACAACTGCCTTTAAATCTACCCCTTAATGTGATACAGTTAGGTAACTCAGCTAATGATGTATGCATTACATAGAAACATAGAAACATAGAATTTGACATAGAATTTGACGGCAGATAAGAACCATTCGGCCCATCTAGTCTGCCCAATTTCCTACTGTGTAAAAAAAAACACAACCTCAAACCTTTTTTGGTCCTTGGTCTTTTCTTATGTTAAGGACAGCCTTATGCCTATCCCATGCATGCTTAAATTCTGTCACTGTATTGACATCTACCACTTCTGCTGGTAGGCTATTCCATTTGTCTACTACCTTCTCAGTGAAGTAAAACTTTCTTACATTACATCTAAACCTGTGTCCCTCTAGTTTTAGACTATGGCCTCTTGTCCTAACGTTTTTACTCTTTTGAAATATACTTCCATCCTGTACTTTGTTGAATCCCTTCATGTATTTGAATGTTTCTATCATATCCCTTCTCTCTCTTCTCTCCTCCAAGCTATACATATACAATGTAATAATTACTTACTGAGTAAAACGGGCGCTCCACTTATATTACTAGGACCAGAAAATCAAAATGGGCCCTATGAATTTTGCTCTTGTGCCTTTGATCAAGAGATTACATCTACAGTCAGTGCAAGATGTGATTATTGATATAGATCTTACAGTTGCTGAGCTGGAAGCTAGCATGAGCCTATTTAACTTTTTAAAGCATAAGAGAGGTACACAAAGCATTGTACAGCAATGCATTACACATGATTACCATGTCCACTGAGCAGAAACAGAGGTCCTGCAACAGGTCCTGTGATGGACATCACATCCAGAACTTATTGAAGGCGTTAGCGCTTGAGCAAGGCACAATGGCAAAATTAATAGGGGCCATTAGGATTTTCTGCCCTTAATAAGGTAAGTGGGAGTTACTATTATGGGGCATCAAAAAAAGGCAGTGAGGAAAATCTGTTGTCGTAGGCCCACTGACCACAGGTAACCTGAGTGCATGGCTGGCATGCTTAAAGAGTTTATTAATGGCTGCAATAACTACTCTGCTGTAGGAGCAGACCGTGGTTAAATGTGTTGACTGAATGACAAGAACCAGCCAAGCTGATATAGGGACAGGATATTAGTTATTGCTAGCAGAATTTAGAAAAAAAAATAAACAGAAAAAAGGTGCAACACTAATAAGGCCACAAGATGTCACGTCAGTATTATACATTCCTGCCTAAGAAAAATATATGCTTCCACTAGAGGGCTCGGTAAAAGCCCATGGTTGCTAGGGTAAAGCATCCATAGAAACATCATCAAATTATAAAATTATTTTGGACTGTGTGCCTAGAAAGCTCAGACACAGTCCAGGGTGTTGGAACGTACTCAGAACCAGGTCCAGAGAGAGAAGGTGTGGGGACTTGAACCATGCAATATCCGAGTTGTTAGGACAAGTCTACGTGTGTGTGTGTGTGGGGGGGGGTTATGCTGCACATAAATGTTTTAGCCATAACTTTTTGATGTAACAAGTGGACCTGTTACCGTAAAATAGTTTAGTTCATTTTAACCCTTTTATTAGAAGAGTTATCCAATACAATGCAAATCATTGCAATAGGTATCTTTCTGGCATTCAAATGGTTAAAATGGAAGTATAAGCTGTGTCTCTCTTGTGCTAGCTATTTGTTAGTAATAGCAATATTTTTTCAGAAATGTACCTTTATTTGTTGGTGACAATGTGTTGCGACTCTGGGCAGAGCCCACATACTGGGCACATCTCTAATGGCAGTCAGGGAGTGATGAGAGATGTAGGGCTCGATTTAATTCATGCAGGTAAAAATTGGGTATCAGCTAGCAAAAAGTGCTAGCGAGCTATTTAATTGCCCTGCCAACTGAAACCACTACGGAAGTTGTGCCACAGAAAAGGACTTGAGACCAAATGTCCGTTTTGTGTGTTAAAGTGGAACTACCACCTGAAATACACTTTAGCTTAAATAACTCCTCATCTGGCGACTAGCTGCTTAGTAGCGCTAGTCGCCAGAATTATTACATTGTTAAATAGATTTACCCTTTCTTTCCGGGCTGACAGCACGACGGAGCACAGGCATATTGCCATAGTGCCGTCCACGCGCCTGTGTTCCAATACAAAAAAAGAAACTTTACTGAGAAAATATGATCACAATGAACCTGCCTGCTTTGTATTCTCCGCTGTTGTCGACGGCGGTGGCTTCAAAAGGAATAGTAGACAGACCCCCTACCCCCACACACCTCATTGGCCAATGCCAGTTTCAGTGTGAGTCATGGCTGTGAGTCATTTTGAACAGAAACTGCCCTTATAAAAAGGCAGTCTCAGTACAAAATTCTTTCACACTGGAACTGGCATCAGCTCGTGTTCTGCTGGAGAACACAGAAGGGGCATGTTCATTTTGATAATTCTTCCACATTAAAGTCTACTTTCTGTTTGAACACATATATATCTTACTAGTGGAAATGTTTTTATTCATTTGGCATCTTCTACATTTTTAACTCTAACATCTATGCAATGCTTAACCCTTTGAGTGACAGGGGTATGCAATGCATTGTTCTGCAATGCGTTGTGCACCCCTCTGACACTCAAGAGGTTAAACTATGCACAGATGTCCGAGTTATGTTTGGGGCACACATTTGAAACTTATCTTTTTCTTTCTTTTATAGGAATGAGAGAAGGAACAGAAGACAACGGAACAGAAAAAGAAAGTGGATGCAAGAGACAATAGAAGAAGATGGGCAGTAGCTGACCAGGGTGCTGAAGACTCTGCTGGACATCAGGATTAATAGTAAGGGTTTCTTTTCAGGGGCTGTTGCTTTGTAACATATTAACCCTGTTAGTGCCAGTGGGGCAAGCATACCCACCTGGTACTCATAGGGTTACTTCTACTAACAATGGAAACATTTTGGGTGTGCTTTGGATGTATTGATATGGGGCTTAGGGCCCCAGGTTAAAAAAAAAAAAACCTTTTTGGCACATTTGATTCACACGTCAACTGTTTGAAGCATTCTAATACCTGGCAAGGCCACATAATTCGACCTTGGAGCTTACCTGCTCTCTCCCAGTGAGATGTTTCCAGCTACTGAACAAGCTTCACGTAGATACTCTACCCTTCAGATCTACTCTGCTTAACAGTGACTGGAATGACTATCCTGATCTGCTTTCCTGCTCAACTGGGGGCAGATATCCAGCCTTGTGGCCAGCACCTATACATCAGTTTCAACTGCAGCAAGGGCATGCCAGGGGCTGTCCTCTAACTCAAACAATGCACCCTAGCAGTGATCTCAAGCATGTCACAGCATAGAAATTATGCCCTACCTAACACAACACACTATCTATACCATTGCAGTATATCGTTAACTACAAAGACCACACCAACCGACAAAAAAAAAAAAAAAGATGATGAGCTACATACTCTTTAAATTATATCACAGTTTCAGACTTGTCATTTGCCTGGTTTTCATTATTTTAGGCTCACATTTTGCCTTAGGTCTTTGTTGAGAGTGATCCGCTTTGTTTGGTAGGCTCTGTGAATCACATTTTGTTACTAGTCCTAGTCAAAAAATCCCATTAGTTTTCCACTGACTGCAATATTCCACTTTTTGGTCACCCAATCAACACTTCATATTTGAAGCCAATTCCACAATGAAAAATCACATCCATCGTCTTAGCCAAATAAGAGTATACTTGGCAATTTTTCAAAAAACCAAGAACCAAACAAATTCCCTTTTAACATGGATCAAATAAACATTATACTCTAAGCCAACAACTGGGGGAGAGGTTGACTCTGCAGAGACTTATATCTGCTCATAAAAACTAATCACAGTCTGCTAAGCTGGGATTCTTTCAATTTCTACATTTTTTAATTGTATTCATAATGTGTCATCTTTAAACCTTAAACCAGGGTATCTACAGCATATACTAGCTGCAGAATTATTTTGTGGCTCATACAAACTGTTTGTCATGAGTAAAGTAAAAATATTCTATAATTACATATTTCAAAGTCTTATTGTTCAGTCACCAGTGACCCTATAGCAGCTATATAAAAAGACACATGCCACCAATGCATTTTAGATGCATAGCTAATGGATGTTTTAGGTAACGGAACTGCAAATAATTTACTCCATGTCTGTGAAATGAATTATTTTCAAGAGATAGGCCTTAAGAGTTCCAAAAGATAAAGAACATTTTAGGGTTAGATCTGATTAGGATTATTTACTCACTCAAGTACCCAGAATTCAGGCAGAGCACATTTGCCACCAGACAGGAAAAGGTGTTTAAGAATAAGGTGGTACATAGCGGTGTCTAAAAGTTTTTGTAAAGAAATTGCAAGTAGTACTGCAGTCTTGTTTACACTCCTAACAGTTCCACATTTCACAGAACTGCAGTATTAAATGACATAATGCTTCCAATCAGCATTAGATTTGCACCTAAGGTCTTATAACAGAAACACCCACTTGTTCTGAAGGTCTGAACAGCAATTACATCAATCCTGCCTTCATATCCCCCACAACAGTGCAAGACTTTAGGATGTTCTTATTTGAATACAAATGAATTCCATTAACATGGGAAGATCCTTTATAATAATGGAATCACTGATAAATCTATCTGTGTTCATGTTCCTAAAAGCCTTCACTGTTAGAGGGATATCCTTTTGAAATGTTGCCCACTATTGGGTGACGTTTACAACAGCACATTAAACATGTCGACTGCATAAAAAGTGTGACATGAGAATCTCGCTCGCATCAAAAGGGCGAGATTCTTGTGTTGCAGGCTTAAAGTGATAGTAATGTCTAAAAAAAACTTTTTTGCATTTAGAAGAGCTCAAAAAGCTGATCTAAATGCAAAAAAACGTATCTCTCAAACCGCTATGGTTTAAGAGATACGGGCGTTTGAAGTTTGATTTCTCCTACTGACAGCTGTAAAGCTGTCAGCAGGAGATTTGTGTCGGTCGACACTGTGGCGCTTGAGAAGTGCCGGGATCTCGTTACTTACACAGAATCCCTTTATTGGAATGGTCTAAAACATGTGCCTAAACACTAGGCACATGTTTTAGACCATTCCATTGAAGGGATTCCGTGTAAGTAACGAGATCCCGGCACTTCTCAAGCGCCTCCGTGTCGACCGACACGAATCTCCTGCTGACAGCTTTACACACGTATGTGTGTTTAATGTTTAAACATTTAAATGAGTGTTTGAGGCCCAACGGAGTCAGTGATGCCCTGGTCCCTTGGATGGAACTCTTTGGAAAGAAAGAGGAAATTGTGCCATAGTGGACAACAAATGATTTACCCAAACTGACTTTTGTTCAAGGCTGGAGGGCCCTGGTGGGGTAGTAGGGGCCACAGCACATGAGGGGCAAAGAGATCCACAATACTTTTTAGGGAGCCCTGTTTGGCATGAGGAACAGTAAGCAAGGAGGGGTCAGAGACGCCCCTGAGTCTTTCGCCTTAGGTCTAGCCCCCTTGGATCTGACATCCTGACAGGAGTATTGTCTAAAACAGTATAAAATACCAGTAACTGTTCCCCAGAGTAATAATTCACCCTTGAAAATCTCAGAAAGGTACTTATCTGGCAGGCAAAGTGTTAATCTGGAGAATGAGAGCAAGGAGAGGCAGCCTCTACAAAAGGATTTGCAAGATAAGTAAAATGGTGACTGCAAACCAGGCAGCCAGTATGCAAAAATGGCATACTGGTTAATGTAGTCATCTCTATTGCTCTATCGTAGCAAGCCTGTGACTCCCAGACCCTCCCAAGAAACTCAGGACATGAACCAGATGAAAATACACTATCCTAAAGGGAAAGGCTCAGGAAAAGCCCCCAACTAGGAGAAACCAGCAGGGAAGGGGTTGACAAATACTACAGCAGCCATCCATACGCCACAACCCAGGGAAAGAACAGAAATATAAAACACCATCATGAGTGCAAGAGTCCAAAGGCTCAGAGACAACCCCTGTATGTAGTGGCACAAGTGGAGATAAAGGGGACCAAAGCACTCAAAGGGTTACTCACCAATCTTCACATCTTCTGTCTTCAGGTTACCATTTTGAAGAAGCAGAGTCTCAGAGAGACCATGCTGGGAGTGAAAACTTGGGCTGCAAGATTTTCTCCACAGGGTTTTAAGGGCCCACAACAGCACTTATACACTGGGCAATTCTCCAGGGAAAGCCAGTAATGGTAACCCACCTAATGGGGCAATTGTGACAGCCCCATATCTAAAATAGAATTAAAAAAATAAGCTAAAACTAAGCAGCAATGTTCCATGCCATGTCCAATTCAGTCAGGGACATATCAAAACAGGAAGCAGGGTGGGGTCAGCCTGTAGAGGGAGAGGGAATGCTCCACCCTCAAGACCTTGTATTCTGATATGTTACCGCCTTCCAAAGGATGATCATCTTCCATGGTACCTGTATTCCATATTGGACTAAAGAGAAATCAAGGACACTCTTAAAGCAAGGGTGAGCTAAATGAAACCCTCCAGCTGATGCTGAGCTACAACTCATATTATCTCCCACCATCCAAAGACTTGCAGGGGAACAAGGATGTTGTAGTCTGGAACTTAAACCTATCCTCAAGCCCCCCTTTCCCCAAAAGTACAAGTTTTTTTGCCTGTCCTCACATGTACACAGGCAAATCAATTAGTGGTACAGTCATTCTGAAGGATATGCTAGTGTTAAAGACATTCACTTGTGTTTATTGAGAAGATCCTGAAAACATGCACTGCCAGGGGTGGGGCTGACGACAGACCCTCTTTGACACCCAAATTCCTCTGTCCCGCTTTTTAGGAGATCAGACTGTGTGGGGTGTGTACAAGTATATCACATTTCTCCACAGCAATAAAAGTCACATTAATGTTTGTTTAACCTTTTAAGGACCCATGACGTGCTGGGACCGTCATGGGTAAACTTTCCATAAGGACCCATGATGGTCCTGGCATGTCATGGGTTAAATGATAGCCACGCTATCATTTAACCCAGGACCGGAGAGCTCTGTTTCAGTCCTTCTCTGCTTTTGCCTGTACACGTGAATGTTCCTACACTGGTCACGTGTACCAGCTTTTTCATTCACAAAGGCAATGTGTTTAACACATTGCCTTTGTGACTGTTGTCTGCCTCTCTCATCCTTACTATGAATTGCCTTTTTGACTGTTCTCTGCTTCTTTCATCATTACTATGAAAATAAGGGAGAGAGAAGCAGAGAACAGAGCAAAAATCCAATAAAAATGGACAAAGATGGGGCATTAACCTATGCACTGCTGGAGCAATATTAAGTGTAGGTCACTGTATGATCTACTTTCACCTCTTCATATTATTAAATCATGTGTGGGAGCAAGATGAAAGTTTTTAATTTAAACATATTTTAAAACACAAATACTGAAGTTTTATTAAAGTTTATTGTGAGTTTTATTAATGTGGAGCAAGGTAATACACTTATATACACAGCATAAAGTCATGTAGAAAAATGGAAAATCTGAGAAGGAAACAGGGACATGGGGATTTTTGCCCCAGAGGGACAATGCCCCCCTAAACGCTGGACATTTTGTAGGTATGAATGACCGTTCATACCTTTCATGCAGTCTTCATAAAAAATT
Source organism: Rhinophrynus dorsalis (assembly GCA_037306005.1). Classification (NCBI taxonomy): domain Eukaryota; kingdom Metazoa; phylum Chordata; class Amphibia; order Anura; family Rhinophrynidae; genus Rhinophrynus; species Rhinophrynus dorsalis. The sequence continues at coordinate 120,529,019 of CM074722.1, forward strand.
AGTCCATTGGGCCCAAATGATCACCAGAGAACCAATAAAAGTTCTGTTTTTTTACATTTTTTCACAGTTTTCTTTAATTTTAATAAAAGAAAGGGTGTGTTATCCACTTAAGTGTGGTATAGGCTGACCAGATCTCACCTTTAACCAGGGACACATAGGAAATAGCCATTTTGCAGTACTTCACTGAAATCAATGCATTCCTGCAGTATGCATTTCTCCTATGCGTCCCAGGTTAAAGGTGAGGTCTGGTCAGCCTAGAGTGATATCAAAGGAAAGTCTTACTTGTGAGTGAAAAAACTGTATTTAATTTGTTTGGCTGAAATAGAAGACTTAGTGGGAAAACACTGTTAAACAAAAACATAGGCAAAAAGGTCAGAATTGCTCCTGTCCTTAAGTGCAATCCACCTCAGATTTTAATGGTACTTAAGGGGTTAACTTAAGTATATGTGTTTATAAATTAGTCTGTGTAAATAAAATACTTTGATTTTGCTCTAAATAATTTATCCATTTATCCAATAAATTCCCAACCCACCAGCCACGTCCACAGCAATGCCACCTGAAACAAAAATGTCCTTCTTTACGAAGTCCCGCACGCCTCTAGTAATGCAGAGGCTGGGAGATGATGTCATCTCCCAGCGCTCTGTATTACTAGAAGGCGCGCCAGCTGCCGTTGTTGGAGAGCTGCTGAGCAGCGCTGGAAGCGGCGGCAGGCCCCCTTCGGTCACGGCCCTCGGTCTGTGACCGAATGCCCGTATGGTCAGTCCGCCCCTGACAGAGACACACAGAAAGTCTGAGTTGGTGACAGCCAGAGGGATTGAAAAAGTGAATGAGACTGTGAGAGAGAAATACAATTAGACTGACACTATGTGGTATGTCTGTATTACTATGTATGTGTGTTTCTCATAATTTTGAAGCAAAAAACTGACACCCCTCCCACACACAGACATACACACATTTAGAAAAGTAGCAGTCATTTTCTCAGTGGTAACCCCTTCTGTAGTTGGTGCTTTTATACCTTTTACACTTTATTTTGTCAGCTTGTTGCATACATAGTTCCATAGTTCATACTGTATCAGATTGCCTTTGTTGATCAAAAAGGCAGACCAGAGTCTCACAGATACCAGTCTGTGCACACAGACAGCAGTGAGCACGCATTTCTTACTAAGCCAGCATAGCATTGTGCCTGTGCCTACATGCTTTTTTAAGTACAGTCGTTTGCTTATGGGTAACTATTCATCGTAGTTTGCACTCACAAGGCAAAAAAATTGGGACATTAAAAATGTCCAGTCAGTTTTAGTCAGGACACAAGGAATAGACTTCCATTTCTTGGAGATTTTTCAATCAAAACTCATTAAAGCTTAAAATGTATTTTTTAATTAAATTTTTCTATTCTGGTTATAAGGGAGTGCTGTTCCTGTAGTGCCCATTAAGCGGAAGTTAACAGCAGAGAAGATAGAATTTAGATTACATTTAGAAAAAAAACCCAGCTTTCATAATACTACTTTATTAACAAAACCTATGGTAAAAAAAAAATGAGGTGATACATTCCACTTGTTTGCTTCAGGAGTATGTTTGGGGTCATTGTCCAGCTGCAAGGTAAAATGCCTTCCAATAAGTTGAGGCATTTGGTTGAATCTGAGCAGATAAGATGTTTCTGTACATTTCAGAATTTATTCTGCTGCTGCTTTCAGGAGTCCCATCATCAATAAAGACATGTGAGCCAGTACTAGTGACAGCCATGCACACCCATGTCATAACACTACCTAAACCAAGCTTGGCAAATGCGATAGTATGCTTTGGATCATGTGCAGTTCCTTTCTTTCGCCACATTTTCCTCTTTCCATCAGTCTGGTACAGATTATTCTTGGTATCATCTGTTCATTAGACATAGTTCCAAAACTCTATGGGTAGGTTCACTAAGTGGTGATATAGTGGAGATAACTTCTCCAGTTTATCACTTCTCCATTTCCTATGTTATTCTATGGAGCCTATGCACTGAGATTTCTTCAACTTTGGAAGTCTTAGTGAATAGACACTATAGAATAATACAGGAAATGGAGAAGTATTAAACTTCCGACTACTCATTCCGTGTATGACCCTGGCTTGTCCGATAACCAAGCTAGTGCAGACCTGCGGCTCTGGCTCACTACCTGTTCCGTATATGACCTCTGGCTTGTCTGACTACCCGTTCTTGTGCTGACCTGTGGCTCTGTCTGTCAGTTCCGTGTATGACCCTGGTTTAGTCCGATAACTGGCTGATTACCCTTTGCGTACTTTGATCCTTGGCTTGTCTAACCATCCTATCTGGTGTTGACCTGTTGCCCTGTCTGACTACCCCTCTGTGTGGCCTTCCATAGAGTCAGATATCCAATCTGGTGCAGAACTGGGGCTCTGGGAGACCATAGCATAACTGACTGCACGCGTTAGTCAGTAGCCTCCCTGTTGCCTTCCTTTGTGGGAGACGGCCTTTCCATCACTGACTGCAGGTGTGAGTCAGTAGTCTTCCCTGTTACCTTTAGTTGCAGGAGTCGGCCTTGCTGGTACTGATTACAGGCATGAGTCAGTTTCATCCTCACCTCCATCCTTGGGGGGATCCTTTGGGCAACGTTGTGGCATATCTTGCATTTGAGACTACCATTGGCTTCGGCCTAGTCTACACAGTTTGGGAAACTAGGGGTGGCCTCCTATCTCTGATAGAGGCTACTCTTCTTTGATTACCCTCTGCTCCTTCCTCTCCCTTGCTGTGATATTTGTTACTATTGTACTTTTAATAAAGGTTATTACTATACCGTCTGACTCCTGTTTTACTTGACACTGTTTTACCGTGACACTGGAATGCTAGTGTAGTCTTCTCGGTATGATAATCCTGGAGAGTATTCTTGATCTGTTCGAATACATAAAAAAGGGTTTTTCTTAACAATTGCAAGCATTCAGAGTTCATCCACTACAGTGGTCTTCTGCGGCAGTTCAAAGTTCCCAGGTATGACGATGACCTTCTTTACTGACATTGACAGTTCTTTGCTCCTCATGTTCAGAGACAAAGCAATAGCAAATGCCACACCTGCAATCACATATAGACCTTTTGTTAGCTCTCTTGTGCATTGACTAAGAACACAACAACACACAACTGGCCAATAGACAGCTGAGTATCCAATTGTCCAATTACATTTGGTCTCCTAAAAAGGAGGGACTACGTATAGAAAGGGATCCTATTTCTATATGGTTCATGGTTTGGGGATGTAAATACTCTCATGTAAATCTGGGACTCTGCACTGTATACATGTCACTGTTTCATTTCAAATTCAGTGTGATGGCGTACAGAGCCAAAACTGTATATAAATTTAGCAGGTTACCCCGTTGTATAGCTCCCCTTTAATCTGTCCTTTCAACGGCTATTTAGGAGGTGCTAATATGTGAAAGAAAAGTTTGTGTCAGATTCAAATTAAGGTCTCCAAAAGGAGTAGGAGCAGATTGATCAGTGGAAAGAATACCCATATCTGGCTGCAACCATCAAGGTAGGGAGACGATGGGGGTTCCCTCAAAGGGCCCTTATTAACTGTAAAGGCCTTCACCTTTCTTCCAGGAGTGGGAAAAAAAGGAACCGGGATATCTAACTGGAGACCCTTATAACAGAAGTCAGGAATTTCCAGAGGGAGAGAGCACTTCACTGGGTAATGTAAAGGAATAAGTACAATTATTATTTTTGTGTTCCTGTGTTTATTAAGAAATGTGAAAAGTTCATTATTTTACTGGTACACACACATGCCATCTCCATGAAGGTCCTCCTCACCACAGAGGAGGCTGGTAGGATGTACATTAACTGATGAAGGTACCATCCAGTGCTATCCCCGTTGTTTGAGTGAGGCTGTGGTACCCAGAAGATTACTCTGAGGGTACCAGGTGATAGGGGTGTGACATATGTGTGAACCTGCCTCAAAGGAACACTAAAACCATCTAATAGTAAGCCCCTACTTACCTTAATATAGCCAGATAATCTAAAATCACTTTGAATCAATTCTTCAGGGAATGATGAACCAAATTAATCTTTAATTAGTACTTTATTTCATGTCCAAGGAGGCAGACATGATTCTTTACTACTGGACTACGGAACCCAAAACTCCTGCCACAGAAGTCTTGTTATAAGAGGAAAACTTCAGTGTGATGAGCTTGGGGTCAGATAGCCCAGCAACAAAGAATCATAAGCAGAATAATATACATCATATATTGCACTAATTAAACACTGATTTTGGAGAACTACTTTATGCAGAATTGGTTCATAGTGGCAAAAACATTTTCTGTCCACATTATGATAAGGGGCTGTTTGTTATTATGATGTATTAATGTTCCTTTAAGGCTTATTACATAACCACACATAGATAGATAGATAGATAGATAGATAGATAGATAGATAGATAGATAGATAGATAGATAGATATACACTATTCAGTTACTATAAAGGATTGCTATTCCTTTAATAAGCAGTAGATGGCAGCACAGTACAGAATTTAGGAAAACATACTCATCACTTACTCTCTCTTAGCTCGAGATGCAACTACATCAGATAAACATACTTCTTTGAATAATTGGAGTAATGCTCTCTGAATATCACTGTTGTAGCCAATTTAGTTATTTATTTGAAATGATGCAGACTGTAGTGTTTCTGCGCCTTCATGTAGAGAAATAAACTGTCTCAAAATATGAAGCAACAGCAGACCACATTGTGGCTTTCTGTGGTGTCATTTACTTTCTCTTAGATCATGATGCAAGTACATCAGATAAACAGACTTCTTTGAATAATTGGAGTAATGCTCTCTGAATATCATTGTTGTAACCAATGTAGTTATGAATTTGAAATGATACAGACTGTAGTGTTTCTGAATCTTCATGTAGAGAAATAAACTGTCTCAAAAATATGTAGCAACAGCAGACCACTTTGTGGCTTTCTGTGGTGTGTTCTGATGAACCCCTATGATTCAATAGATCTCTAATATATATGTATATGGACCCTAAACATAGAATATGAAACCTGAAATAGGATCCAGGAAAGGTATCCAGATTATTTTTACACATGGCATTATAAACACTCTAGAAACAGGTTAAGAGGGAAGACAGAAGTATGAATGGAGGAAGCAGATTAAGAAAGGAAGAATATATGAGGATGGAAGGAGAGAGAGAGGTAGAGAGAAGGGTAGGGAGTAAGATGAAGGGAAAGAGGATGAATATGCAGGCATGGCAAAGCTGAAGGGAGTGAATAAGGAGATGGGGGATGGAGGAGGAACATGGGAGTAAAGAGAAATGAAGAGGGAGAGATGAAGATGGAGAAAGGTGGTTGACAATGAAGAAAAATGAGGGATGATGAGGATGCAGAGGGATAGGGAAGAAGATGGAAGGATGAATTACATAGTTACATAGTTACATAGTAATTTAGGTTGAAAAAAGACTTGCGTCCATCCAGTTCAACCCTTTTCCTATTCCTGTTTACCATCGCTGACCCAAAAGAAGGCATCTGACTCCAAATGGCAATCAGACTTCTCCCTGGATCAACAAGCCCTAACTAAATATTAATCTCAATACTAACGTACATAGCCCTCTATATTATGCTCTTTTAAATAAGTATCCAGGCCCCTTTTAAAGGCATCTAATGTATTTGATAGCACCACCTCCTCTGGAAGTGCATTCCATACCTTTATTGTCCTTACTGTAAAGAAACCCTTCCACTGCTGTAGATTAAATCTCCTTTCCTCAAGTCTAAGCGGGTGGCCCCTTGTCCTGTGTACTGTTCTGTTAGTGAACAGGTCTTTTGAAAGCCCTTTATATGGGCCTTGAACATACTTATATAGTGTTATCATATCCCCTCTAAGCCGCCGTTTCTCTAGTGTGTACAAGTTTAACTTTTCTAGCCTCTCTTCATAACTAAAACTTTCCATTCCCCTTACTAGTTTTGTAGCCCTCCTCTGCACTTTCTCTAGTTCCATAATGTCCTTCTTCAGAAAGGGCGCCCAGAATTGAACAGCATGGTAAGGTCCCTTACCATGGACCTGTAAAGAGGCATAATTATATCTTCCTCCCTTGAGTCAATACCCCTTTTAATACATGCCAATATCTTATTGGCCTTTGCAGCTGCCAACTGGCACTGCATGCCACTGTTAAGTCTATTGTCTACCATTACTCCCAAATCCTTTTCATTAGTAGATTTCCCCAGAGAAACACCATTTAAACTATATGTTGCATTTTTATTATTATACCCAAAATGCATAACTTTACACTTGTCTATATTGAATCTCATTTGCCTGCCCAGTTACTCAATTTATCCAAATCCTCTTGTAATGAAGACACATCCAGTTCAGACTTTATTACTAGTGATGAGCGAGCACCCCAATGCTCGGGTGTTCGGGTGCTCTGACCGAGCACCCCCTGAGGCTCGAGTGCTCGGCCGAGCACCCGAGCCCCATTGAAGTCAATGGGAGGACTCGAGCATTACACCAGGCACCCCCTGCTCTGATGAGGGGAGGGTGCCTGGTCCATAGGAAAAGGGCAGAAAAGGATGGAAACACCACAGAAATGGTTCAGGGACAGCATAGGGAGGATGTCTGGATGCATCTTGGACTCCAACATCGCTGCTGGGAACGATCTTTCGCCCGTAGTACGCCATTTTTACAAACTGACCATAAAACACACAAAAAGGAAAATAAAAACGACTTTAGGCGAAAAATTGTTACCAAACAATATTTGCTGTATATTTACTTGTATATCATCTGCAAATTCTCCCAAAAATTTCCTTGATTTTCAGAACTGAGGCCATGATTAAGAGGGAAACGTGCGCAGAGGCAAATTCTCCCAAAAATTTCCTTGATTTTCAGAACTGAGGCCATGATTAAGAGGGAAACGTGCGCAGAGGCAAATTCTCCCAAAAATTTCCTTGATTTTATTGAACTGAGGCCATGATTAAGAGGGAAACGTGCGCTGAGCTGACCATCTAAAACATTATGGGTGAGGGTCTGCTGCAGAGCTGACCATCCTAAACATTATATGCGAAGGCCCGCTAGTGAGCTGACGCTATAAAACATTATATGAGAGGGCCCGCTAGAGAGCTGACCCAATAAAACATTATATGAGAAGGCCCGCTGGTGAGCTGACCTATATAAAAATTGTCAAACAGGGCCCGCTGGTGAGCTGACCCTATATAAAAATTATATCACAGGGCCCGCTGGTGAGCTGGCCCTATATAAAAATTATAGCACAGGGCATATGGAAGAGGAGGAGGAGGATGAGAAGATTAAGAGTCAACCATATACCCGTTTTTTGGGTGGAAGGGGTGAATGGGAATACAGAGTATTCCCATCATTGTAAATAACATATATAAAGTGAGTTTATGTTCCCCCAGGGCTTTCCTCCAGTGGAGTGGAGAAGTCAGGGGAAATCCAGGCCTTGTTCATTTTTATAAGTGTCAACCTATCAGCATTGTCGGTGGAAAGGCGGATACGCTTATCTGTTATGATGCCACCAGCAGCACTAAATACCCGCTCAGACAGAACGCTGGCGGCAGGGCAGGCCAGCACCTCCAAGGCGTAGAGTGCCAGTTCATACCACGTGTCCAGCTTGGACACCCAGTAGTTGTAAGGCACAGAGGGATCATTGAGGACGCTGACACGGTCTGCTACGTACTCCTTCACCATCTTCCAAAACTTTTCCCTCCTTGTGACACTAGGCTGCGCATCAGGGTGAGGGTGCTGGCGGGGTGTCATGAAGGTGTCCCACGCCTTGGAGAGTGTTGCCCTGCCTTTCTCGGAACTGCTGTGTGCTCCCCTTTTCTCCCCTTCTCGGTTGGCCAAGGTAGCACGTACTCTGCCGCCAGCGTTGTCAGATGGAAAATTTTGGAGCAATTTTTCGACAAGAACCTTCTGGTATTGCACCATTTTGCTTGTCCTCTCCACCGGTGGAATGAGAGATGAGAAATTCTCTTTGTAGCGGGGGTCCAGAAGGGTGAACACCCAGTAATCCGTGTTGTTTAAAATGCGTATAACGCGTGGGTCACGGGAAAGGCAGCCTAACATAAAGTCAGCCATGTGTGCCAGAGTACCAACAGTCAAGATTTCGCTGTCCTCACCAGGAGGATGACTCTCAATCTCCTCATCCTCTTCCTCCTCTTCTGCCCACCCACGCTGAAGAGATGGAACTAAAGTTCCATGGCTACCCTCTGTAGCGGAGGCAACCGTGTCTTCCTCCTCCTCCTCCTCCTCCTCCTCCTCCTCCTCCGCCTCCTCCAATTGTCGCTGAGAAGACGAAGTGAGGGTGCTCTGGCTATCACCTTGTGTAAGCTCTTCCTCCCCCATTTCCACCTCTTCCACATGCAAAGCGTCGGTTTTAATTGTGAGCAGCGAGCGTTTCAGTAGACACAGAAGTGGGATGGTTACACTGATAATAGCGTTATCGCCGCTCACCATCTGTGTCGATTCCTCAAAATTGCGTAAAACCTCGCAGAGGTCTGACATCCATTCCCACTCCTCACTTCTGATTACAGGAAGTTGAACGGAGAGGCGACGACCGTGTAACAGCTGGTACTCCACTACTGCCCTCTGCTGCTCACAAAGCCGGGCCAACATATGGAAGGTGGAGTTCCAGCGCGTGCTCACGTCACACAGCAGCCGGTGAGCTGGCAATTGTAAGCGCTGCTGCAGCTTCAACAGGCCGGCCGAAGCTGTAGATGACTTACGGAAATGTGCACACACGCGGCGCACCTTGGTCAAGAGATCATGCACATTGGGGTAGGTTTTTAGAAATCGCTGCACCACTAAATTAAATACATGCGCTAGGCATGGTACGTGTGTGAGCTTGCCGAGCTCCAAAGCCGCCACCAAGTTACGCCCATTATCACACACAACCATGCCTGGTTGCAGGTTGAGTGGCGAGAGCCACTGCTCGGTCTGGTGACTAATCCCCTGCAACAGCTCTGAGGCCGTGTGCTGTTCGTCCCCAAGGCAGATCAGCTTCAGCACGGCCTGTTGACGCTTCCCCACTGCAGTGCTACACTGCTTCCAGCTACTGGCTGATGGGGGAGTGGCGCTGCGTGTAGAGAATTCGGAGGTGGAAACGGAGGAGGAGGAGCCAATAACGTAGGTGCTGGTGGAAACCCTGATGGAGGTAGGGCCCGCAATCCTCGGCGTGGGTAGCACCCGTGCCATCCCAGGGTCCGAGTCGCTCCCAGCCTCCACGACATTCACCCAGTGTGCTGTCAGGGAAATGTAGCGTCCCTGGCCACAAGCACTTGTCCATGTGTCAGTCGTTAAGTGGACCTTCCCAGTAACTGCGTTGGTCAGGGCACGGGTGATGTTACGGGACACATGGTGGTGTAATGCGGGGATGGCACACCGGGAAAAGTAGTGGCGGCTGGGGACCGCGTACCGAGGGACAGCTGCTGCCATCAGGCTGCGGAAGGACTCAGTGTCCACAAGCCTAAATGGCAGCATTTCGATGGCCAGTAATTTTGAAAGGTGTGAGGTTAGTGCTATGGCCTGTGGGTGGGTGGCTGGGTACTTTCTCTTGCGCTCAAATGCCTGGGGTAATGACATTTGGACGCTGTGCTGGGACAGGGAAGTGGATGTGGTCGCTGATGGTGCTTCAGATGGTACAGGTGCAGGGCGGGAGGTATGCGGGCCTGCGCCTTCGACAGGCGATTGGCCGGCACCGAAAACAGGGGAAGAGGAGGCAGTGGTGTGGCCTGCAGACACAGATGGGCGATCCAGGCGTTCCTCCCACTTACTACGGTGCTTGGATGCCATGTGTCGGATCATGCTGGTGGTGGTGAGGTTTCTAGTGTTCATGCCTCGGCTCATTCTGGTGTGGCACAGGTTGCAAACTACAATTCTTTTGTCGTCCGCACTTTCCTTAAAAAAACGCCATACCGCGGAACACCTACCCTTTGGCAAGGTAGATTTACGCAAGGGGGTGCTCCGTGGAACATTTGCGGGCCGGTTTGGTGCGGTCCGCCTTCTTTCTGTAGCCACACCACTGCCTCTTCCAGCCTGTTGCGGTGCTGCAGATGGCTCACCCTCAGGACTGCTGACATCGCTCGGCTCTACACCTTCCCAGGTGGGGTCAGTCACCTCATCGTCCACCAAGTCCTCCTCCACTTCCTCACTCTGATCATCCTCCTCAAGTCTTGATCCCACCACATACTCAGTCATTGACAACTGTATAACATTCTCCTCAACAAGGTCTTGAGACGGAAATAGTGGTTGATTTAATGGCAACTGTGTCTCATCATCATCATCATCATCCACTACTTCCTTTGACCTTAAATGCCGTTCACATCTGTCATCTTCTTGTGATTGGGTAGCCTCTAGAGGTTGTGAATCAGGGCACAAGATGTCATGTTCCTCTGCAAGCGTGCTTGGAGAGAGGGTCAAATGAAGGATTGGTGATGAGACGAGCTCCTCACTATATCCCAGTATGGGATCACTTCTTTGACCAGACCGTGTATGGTGGGAGGAAGGATGATCAGAGTGAGGATTATTTTGACCAGACTCTTGGCTACTGAGAGTGGACTTGGTGGAAGACAGGGTGGTGCTTAACCGACTGGAAGCAGTATCAGCTGTCATCCAACCGACCACCTGTTCGCAGTGGTCGGACCTCGAGAGTGATGTCCTGCGACGCCCTGTAAAATTACACATGAAGCTAGGTATGGTGGATGTCTTTCTTTCTTGTGCTCTGGCACCAGGCACAGTTTCTCCGCGTCCTGACCCGCGCCCTGAACTTTCAGGATCACGTCCACTTCCCCGTCCCTTTTTACCCGCCTTCTTCATCTTACACAGAATATGTGACTTTAATATTTGAGTTTGAAAACTTAACAGTATTTCTTACTATTCTGCAACTGTGCAGAGTACACAGAATAGGCTGCTAAACGGCGGTGATACACACTGAATGGAATATGTGACTTTGATATTTGAGTTTGAAAACTTAACACTATTTCTTACTATTCTGCAACTGTGCAGAGTACACAGAATAGGCTGCTAAACGGCGGTGATACACACTGAATGGAATATGTGACTTTGATATTTGAGTTTGAAAACTTAACACTATTTCTTACTATTCTGCAACTCTGCAGAGTACACAGAATAGGCTGCTAAACGGCGGTGATACACACTGAATGGAATATGTGACTTTAATATTTGAGTTTGAAAACTTAACAGTATTTCTTACTATTCTGCAACTGTGCAGAGTACACAGAATAGGCTGCTAAACGGCGGTGAAACACACTGAATGGAATATGTGACTTTAATATTTGAGTTTGAAAACTTAACAGTATTTCTTACTATTCTGCAACTGTGCAGAGTACACAGAATAGGCTGCTAAACGGCGGTGAAACACACTGAATGGAATATGTGACTTTAATATTTGAGTTTGAAAACTTAACAGTATTTCTTACTATTCTGCAACTGTGCAGAGTACACAGAATAGGCTGCTAAACGGCGGTGAAACACACTGAATGGAATATGTGACTTTAATATTTGAGTTTGAAAACTTAACAGTATTTCTTACTATTCTGCAACTGTGCAGAGTACACAGAATAGGCTGCTAAACGGCGGTGAAACACACTGAATGGAATATGTGACTTTAATATTTGAGTTTGAAAACTTAACAGTATTTCTTACTATTCTGCAACTGTGCAGAGTACACAGAATAGGCTGCTAAACGGCGGTGAAACACACTGAATGGAATATGTGACTTTAATATTTGAGTTTGAAAACTTAACAGTATTTCTTACTATTCTGCAACTGTGCAGAGTACACAGAATAGGCTGCTAAACGGCGGTGATACACACTGAATGGAATATGTGACTTTGATATTTGAGTTTGAAAACTTAACACTATTTCTTACTATTCTGCAACTCTGCAGAGTACACAGAATAGGCTGCTAAACGGCGGTGATACACACTGAATGGAATATGTGACTTTAATATTTGAGTTTGAAAACTTAACAGTATTTCTTACTATTCTGCAACTGTGCAGAGTACACAGAATAGGCTGCTAAACGGCGGTGAAACACACTGAATGGAATATGTGACTTTAATATTTGAGTTTGAAAACTTAACAGTATTTCTTACTATTCTGCAACTGTGCAGAGTACACAGAATAGGCTGCTAAACGGCGGTGATACACACTGAATGGAATATGTGACTTTGATATTTGAGTTTGAAAACTTAACACTATTTCTTACTATTCTGCAACTGTGCAGAGTACACAGAATAGGCTGCTAAACGGCGGTGATACACACTGAATGGAATATGTGACTTTAATATTTGAGTTTGAAAACTTAACAGTATTTCTTACTATTCTGCAACTCTGCACACTACACAGAATGTGCTGCTAAACTGCGGCGAAGCACACTGAATGGAATATGTGACTTTGATATTTTAGTTTGAAGACTTAACAGTATTTCTTCCTATTCTGCAACTCTGCACAGTACACAGAATGTGCTGCTAAACTGCGGCGAAGCACACTGAATGGAATATGTGACTTTGATATTTTAGTTTGAAGACTTAACAGTATTTCTTCCTATTCTGCAACTCTGCACAGTACACAGAATGTGCTGCTAAACTGCGGCGAAGCACACTGAATGGAATATGTGACTTTGATATTTTAGTTTGAAGACTTAACAGTATTTCTTCCTATTCTGCAACTCTGCACAGTACACAGAATGTGCTGCTAAACTGCGGCGACGCACACTGAATGGAATATGTGACTTTGATATTTTAGTTTGAAGACTTAACAGAATGTGCTCTAATCTGCAACTTTGCACACTAAACAGAATGTGCTCTAATCTGCAACTTTGCACACTAAACAGAATGTGCTCTAATCTGCAACTTTGCACACTAAACAGAATGTGCTCTAATCTGCAACTGTGCACACTAAACAGAATGTGCTCTAATCTGCAACTTTTCACACTAAACAGAATATTTTTTTTTTTTTTTTTGTTTTTTTCCCCCCACACAAAATAACCTGCTGCCCCCACACACAGTAGTCCTGAAAAGGACTTTTGGTTCTTTTTTTTCACAATTTTTGTTTTTTTCCTCCCTACACTGCCTTTCCCTTCCTATCCTCAGCTCTCCCTGGCTCAGACTGAGCCGAACTCGATGGTCAGGTGCTATACAGCACCCGACCACGGGTTCTGGCCAGCCAATCAGTGTAATGCCAGCAGCCAACATGGCTGCTGGCATTACACCGATGTCAGAGCCTCCCTGCACGTTTATTGGCTGCGCAGCAGCCGCAAAACGTGCGGGGAGGAGACCCGAACATGGCGGGCGAGCACATGCGGTACTCGTACGAGTACCGCCATGTGCCGAGCAGAGCGATGCTCGAGCCGATCCGAGCATCGGCCGAGCATGCTCACTCAACACTATTTATTACCTTACTTAATTTTGTGTCATCGGCAAACACTGATACATGGCTTCCTATGCCCTCTGGGAGGTCATCAGGCCCGGACTGGCCATCGGGCATACCGGGCATTTTCCCGGTGGGCCGGTCCTGCGACCCAGGCTCTGTAGTAATACAGAGCGCTGGGAGATGACATCATCTCCCAGCGCTCTGCATTACTGCGACCCGCGCGCGGGAGATTAAGCTCTGTGCCGAAGGAGGCACAGATATCTTCTGTCTATGGTACGCCGCTAGATCACCAGGGACTTGAGGTACAGAAATGAAGGGGCAATGTGGAGACGAACGGGCAATGTTGAGATGAAGGGGCTTTGATGAAGGGGCATTGTGGACATGAAGGGGGCACTGTGGAAGGCACATTGTGGACATGAAGGGGGCACTGTGGAAGGGACATTGTGGACATGAAGGGGGCATTGTGGAAGGGACATTATGGTCATGAAGGGGGCATTGTGGACATGAAGGGGACATTGTGGAAGGGGGCATTGTGGACATGAAGGGGGCACTGTGGAAGGCACATTGTGGACATGAAGGGGGCACTGTGGAAGGGACATTTTGGACATGAAGGGGGCATTGTGGAAGGGACATTGTGGACATGAAGGGGGCATTGTGGACATGAAGGGGGCACTGTGGAAGGCACATTGTGGACATGAAGGGGGCACTGTGGAAGGGACATTGTGGACATGAAGGGGGCATTGTGGAAGGGACATTGTGGACATGAAGGGGGCATTGTGGACATGAAGGGGGCACTGTGGAAGGCACATTGTGGACATGAAGGGGGCACTGTGGAAGGCACATTGTGGACATGAAGGGGGCACTGTGGAAGGGACATTGTGGACATGAAGGGGGCACTGTGGAAGGGACATTGTGGACATGAAGGGGGCACTGTGGAAGGGACATTGTGGACATGAAGGGGGCATTGTGGAAGGGACATTGGGGGCATTGTGGACATGAAGGGGACATTGTGGACATGAAGGGGGCATTGTGGAAGGGGCATTGTGGACATGAAGGGGGCATTGTGGAGATGAAGAGAGCATTGTGGAGGTGAACAGTGTGGGCACTGTGGAGGTGGGGAGGAGGATGGGGTGGGCAGTGTGGAGCTGAATATGTGGGCGGGGCAGGGGATTGTGTCCGGGTCGGAGGGGGGTAGGGGCATCAAAATGCACCTTCGCCCCGTGTATACATAAACCCTTGCACCGGCCCGGGGGCCGGTCCGGACGGTTAAAAAAAATAAATAACGAGCGAACGCTCCCCCCCCCCCCCACGGGCTGCTCAAAAAATAAAAATGGGCCACTCCGCTTTAAATGCCGGGCCTATTTTTTGTCCCAGTCCGGGCCTGGAGGTCATTAATAAACAAATTAAAAAGAAGAGGACCCAGGACAGATCCCTGAGGCACTCCACTTATCACGTTTATCCAACTGGAGAACTTGCCATTTACATAACTACAGGGCAGTATATAAATGAGGTGCACTACCCAATAAATGTATAGGAAGTGATAATGTACTGAAGGGAATGTGCTACGATCTTTTAAATAGAACTAGACTGAGACAGAAAAGAAAAGGGACCTTAAACAGCACCAGACCCACCTTCCTAAATGAGATACTTGGTTATTATGCGTGATGATGTAAATTACATAGGTAAAGAGTGTTATATAAAACAAAAATAAAAATTAACTTTTATTGCATATATTTATGAAAACAGAAAGGCAAATTTTAAAATCAACCCAGTAATTGCTGTAGCGTTAGTGTATGCACTGAACACTATTACTAGAGTCTTTATTGGTGGTTTTAACAAATGATAGTGATAAACTTCAGGTGTGAAACGTGTAAGTAGACTAAGCAGTTCAGAACATCAGTACTGGGAATCTACACCTGGCAGTATTGTGATTGCAGGATAACTAGTATTTGCAGCAAGTTTATCCTATAGTAAAAGGACAGTTGTAACTGCAGCACAGAGTACAAATATATACTCTCTATCTCTATGCACTCTGATATAATATCCCTGTGTGATGTTCCCTTGGTTTGAGGAATAGCAGTACTGTTATTAAATTGTATAAACAAATGCCTGCCTAACAATTATCAGTCATAAAGAATAGTCACTAGTGTTGAGCGAGCACCCCGATGCTCGGGTGCTCGGGTGCTCTGACCGAGCACCCCCTGAGGCTCGAGTGCTCGGCCGAGCACCCGAGCCCCATTGAATTGAATGGGGCGACACGAGCATTACACCAGGCACCCCCTGCTCTGATGAGGGGAGGGTGCCTGGTCAATGCCCCCCTTCATCTCCACAATGCCCCTCTTCCACAATGTCCCCCTTCATCTCCGCAATGTCCCCCTTCATCTCCGCTATGCCCCCTTCATCTCAGCAATGTCCCCCTTCATCTCCGCTATGCCCCCTTCATCTCCGCTATGCCCCCTTCATCTCAGCAATGTCCCCCTTCATCTCCGCTATGCCCCCTTCATCTCAGCAATGTCCCCCTTCATCTCCGCTATGCCCCCTTCATCTCCGCTATGCCCCCTTCATCTCAGCAATGTCCCCCTTCATCTCCGCTATGCCCCCTTCATCTCAGCAATGTCCCCCTTCATCTCCGCTATGCCCCCTTCATCTCCGCTATGCCCCCTTCATCTCAGCAATGTCCCCCTTCATCTCCGCTATGCCCCCTTCATCTCAGCAATGTCCCCCTTCATCTCCGCTATGCCCCCTTCATCTCCGCTATGCCCCCTTCATCTCAGCAATGTCCCCCTTCATCTCCGCTATGCCCCCTTCATCTCCGCTATGCCCCCTTCATCTCAGCAATGTCCCCCTTCATCTCCGCTATGCCCCCTTCATCTCCGCTATGCCCCCTTCATCTCAGCAATGTCCCCCTTCATCTCCGCTATGCCCCCTTCATCTCAGCAATGTCCCCCTTCATCTCCGCTATGCCCCCTTCATCTCCGCTATGCCCCCTTCATCTCAGCAATGTCCCCCTTCATCTCCGCTATGCCCCCTTCATCTCCGCTATGCCCCCTTCATCTCAGCAATGTCCCCCTTCATCTCCGCTATGCCCCCTTCATCTCCGCTATGCCCCCTTCATCTCAGCAATGTCCCCCTTCATCTCTGCTATGCCCCCTTCATCTCCGCAATGCCCCCTACCTCCAGTCCCTGGTGGTCCAGCGGAGCATCTTCAGATCTGTGCCTCCTTCGGCACAGATCCCCGCCACCCGAACATGCCGGGCGAGCACATGGCGGTACTCGTACGAGTACCGCCATGTGCCGAGCAGAGCGATGCTCGAGCCGATCCGAGCATCGGCCGAGCATGCTCGCTCAACACTAATAGTCACATACAGAAAAATATCAGCAACCGAGGTATAGTTCTAAATTATTTCTATGATGGACCCCTCCTTGCTAATATTTGTAATTTCTAGTACCAATGTGAAGAATTGGTCCCACAACAGGAAGAGATAGTCGTTGCAGTCTGAGTAACAGATTTGCTATCTGTAACAAAATTCAATCCTCATTGAGTCTTGTTACAATTAATGGTGCGACAACAGCAATGACTCTGTGTTTTTATGTATCTCTTTTACTGCTATGAGTGATTGAATTTTATTACAGCCAGGGCCGGATTTGCCATTAGGCAAAGTAGGCACCTGCCTACAGGCGCACGCCACCGAGGGGCACCTGCCATTCGGATTTCTTTTTTTTTTTAATATTCTTTTTTTTTTAAATATTCTTAAAAAAAAAAAAAAAAACTAGCCACCTCGCTGGCTGCGCCAGCGGCACCCACTCACATTGCCCGCCCCCCCGTTGTCTATTTCCTACCTCCCCGGCAGGACAAGTCTGTGCCTCCCTTGGCACAGTCCTGTAGGTGATGAACTCCCTCGTCGCCTCTTTAGGAATGCAGAGCGCTGGGAGTTGACATCATCTCCCAGCACTCTGCATTCCTGAATAGCAGACCGTGCGGGAGCTCCATCAGGTACAAAGGAGGCACAGATGACAGGAAATGGACAACGGGGGGAGGTAGGAAACAGACAATGGGGGGTGGGGAGGTAATGTGAGGGCAACATGGAGATGGTGGGGGCAAGTTGGAGCTGAAGGAGGGCAATGTGAGGGCAACATGGAGATGGTGGGGGCAATGTGGAGCTGATGGGGGGCATTGTGAGGGCAATGTGGAGCTGATGGGGCAATATGGAGCTGATGGGGTACAATGTGAGGGCAATGTGGAGCTGATGGGGGGCAATGTGTGGGCAATGTGGAGCTGATGGGGGCAATATGGAGCTGATGGGGGGCAATATGAGGGCAATATGGAGCTGATGGGGGGCAATGTGAAGGCAATATGGTATGTGGAGATGATGGGGGCAGAATGGAGCTGATGGGGGCAATGTGAGGGTAATATGGTATATGGAAATGATGGGGCAATGTGAGGGTGATATATGAGATGATGGTAGCAAGCTGGAGCTAATGGGGGGCAATGTAGCGATGATGGGGGCAATGTAAGAGCAATATGGAGATGATGGGGGGAAACGTGGAGATTAGGAGCATTGTGGAGGTATGGAGTGCAGATGGCACACGGGGGGGGGGCGCTTCAAATTTCTATGCCTACAGGCTCCTGAGATGTAAATCCAGCCCTGATTACAGCACAATTTCAGAGTACTATGAATGGAAATACTGAAATTAAATTGTTTTACAAGGATCCTGCCTCCTAACCACCTATCTCAAAAGGTGATCACACAAAAAGGTTAGCGCAGCCGAGGTATGGCCTTCAAAAATCAATGGGTAACGGGCACCTCGCTGCATGTGTTCATAATGATCAGTGGATAACTAAAACTTAAGTATGAACAATTGTGTAGCCAATTGCAGGGATATCACTGAGCACATAAGTCTGCCTCCGTGAGCCCGATGCAAGTTTTGCCACTTTTGACTTTATCAGAGGGCAAAGACCTGGCATATATTGCCGTTTTTTTATAGTCTGGTTATAACCTATCGTGGGAAAAAATCACACTCCCTATTGGGTAAAATACCTGTCATAACTACAGAGGGTGCAGTTGTGATGGGTAAAAGCATCCAAGGAGGCCCATAAGCCCTAGGACCCAATAGGTTATAGTCCTGATAGAACTAATTTGTGTTAGGAGACCCCAACAAATGTTTACACTGGGCTCTTCTATGTCTAGTTATGATGGAGGGAAAGTGTATGTCAGCAGATATACATAGACACTGGGATGAGAATGGGCACTGTAGTGTGGACAGACACAGATGTGAAAATACAATGAAGAAGTATATAGAGGGAGAGAGATAGCATTATAACGGGAGTAAAAAAGATGAAGGTAGAAAAGAAGATGGAGGGGGAGAGAGGAAGAAAGAAAATGGACTCGGTAACAAAAAAGAAAGGAGGGAGGAAGAGAAGACACAGTGTGGGTCCCCAGGGCTACGCCCTGTGTGAGGGTCTGCAGAGTGGAAGGAAGAAAGGATCAAATGCTGCAATCATACCACTCCCATAAATAGACTCTAAAGTGTATATAATTATATTGTAAACTTCAGTCTAAAATATTTGTACCTTGAGGCATTTTCTGCATTTATGTTAAAACAGAGATATGTTACAGATAATACATGAGTCACAGACAATTCATAGGCACATATGAACAAGTTAAAAGTGGAGGAGTTTTGAGACAAACCAACCAAAAAAATCTCCATTGATTTGATTAACACCTTCACCCCCTTGATTGCTAAGTAATTCACACACACTTAGCTTACCAATGTGTTGGAGACCATACCAGGGTTCAAGGGGATCAAGGTTTTAAAGTTAACTTGCCACATTAAGATAAGTTTAGTTTGTTTTACAGAAAATAAAATACCTGCCTGTATATTGTACTAGCTATATTTCTTTAAATCAAATATTTTTGAAGAAATTAACCTTTAACCCTCTGAGTGCCAGAGAAGTATCCAATGCATTACTTTGCAATGCAATGTGTACCCTTCTGGCACTCTAAGTGTTAAATTATGATGGCAATATGCACATACTTGGGCACTTTTAAAATGAACCAACCCTGAGATATTTGAAATATAACCCTTACATTTCCTTAGAATGTAGATTTCTGGCGATCCATCCCTGCTTACTCTGACCAGAACCCTCAACATGCTGTAACTTAGAGTTTCCATTGCCCGAACATACAGAAGAGAAGCAGGATGCATGCCTCTGTCTTTCTGGTAGAAATAGCAACAATTTAGGGACTAAATAAGCTTGGTGCAGAAAGATAGTAGTTAACACTGGACTCTCTCACCCTGAGAATTTGGCCCTTCACCCTGAGACCCTGAGATTTGGGTGTCACGCCTCTCCTTCCTACCTGTTCTCGGACTGCGCTCTCTGCCCGCTGCTCCATCTACAGCCTCTTACGGCTGGTCTGACGTTAGGCGGAAACACGTCTAACAACGCGTGACATGATCTGCATTGCACGGCATGCCTCTTCCCCTCTTTCAGGTTGCTGGCTATTTCAGACTGCTCTCTACCCATATCGGCTGAGTTTGTATAGCGTCCTGTATTCTGCTAGTCTATGTGTCCTAATATTATCTCTTATTCCAGTGTATGACCTGGCCTCCGTCTTAACTCAGCTCCAGCCTGCTCCATTGTACCTTTGCCTGGTTATTATTACTGATTCCCGTGTATGACCTGGCCTCCGTCTTGACCTAGCTCCTGCCTGTTCCTGTGTTGGATCTCCTGTGTATGAACTGGCTTGTTTTGGACTATCTTTTTGTATCTACTTGCTCAGCGTTCCAGTGTTACCTGAACTTCCTCCTGTACTGGTTCCTGTTGGGGTGTGTTTTCTCCCTGGGGATAGGGGTAGTAGAATTTGCCTATTAGGGGTCATCCAGGGTCTCTTTTGGCTCAACTGAGGGGGACCAATCTAGCTTCACAGCTAGCAGCTTTATACGACTAGGCCACAGCATGATCCCATGTAGGTAACCACCGATCCCAAGCAGCATTCCCCACTTGCACTCTAGCATCTCACTCCCACATCCCTTGTTAGAGGAGTCTGATCTTCCTCCTCCATACTCACTCTTCCAGTCCGTTGCTTACTATTTCTGGTTAGAGGCTTATGGAAGCCTCATTATATTACATTGAGTCAAACCCTGAGTCTCAGAGTCAAACCCTGAGAGTTTCCAGTTATTAGGGGCAACTCTTTATTCTAAGTCTCTGAACAGTATGCAATCTAGTTATGTTTGAGAACAGCTATATTGCATGTGAGAGCGCTGTCTAGATTCATTCATTCTCAGTACGTTGTATGATAACAGAGGCCCAGAACAGAAGCAGATTAACAAAAAGAGACATACTTTGCAACCAAGAAGGTTGGTTATTACAACATATAGATAATTTTAGTTGTCTTTAGAGTTAACTACACTTATCTTGGGATAACAAATCCATTTGAAACGGCACGTACTTCATGCAAGCACATGTATAAAATTATGTTTCCAGGACCTAAAATGTAGTCTTGCATATGCTCTATGGAGGCTTCCATTCATACATTTTGCAGGATTAGCTGACTCCCATTACAAGAAAAATCCGTATACGGTAGCTGCCTCAGAAGAGAGTGCACTGTTGTCTGTAAACAGCCGGAGATAAGGACATAGCGTTTCTAAATTCTAGAAATAAACATATATTTAGCTGTTTTAAAGAGCATTGAAAACTGCAAATATGTTGTACTAGCCAGTTGTAAAAATGTTTTTGAGAAAAGAAACTTTATTTATAAGTGGCGTAGTGTGACACATTGGGGGAGATTCACTAAGGTGTGATAAAGAGGTGATAAAGTGTAGATGATTTCTTCAGTGATATCACATCTCCTGTTCCTATGTTATTCTGTGGAGCCAATGCACTAAGATCTCCAAAGTTGAAGAAATCTTGGGGCATAGGCTCCAAAGAATAACAAAAGAATTGGAGAAGTGATATCACTGGAGAAGTCATCTCCACTTTATCACCTCATTATCACCGCTTAGTGAATCTCCCCCATTATGTTAATTAGTTTATGTGGTGGTGAAGTTGCCATACAATGTGGTATGAATGGAATCAGACAGAGGCCATAACACTAGGGCATTACTAAGATCACAGCAAGTGAGAACTCTGGCCTTGAACTAACTAAGGTGCAAACTTTCCAGGGGCTTAATATGAAGTTCCACACTGTGTCATCAAGACAAAGTTTAATTTATAAAAAACTACTTTGTTTACAGTAAAAATGGCTAGTACAATAGATAGGAAGATTTTAATTTTTTTTTAGTACAAATTAAGCTTAAGGTGACAGGTCCACTTTAACGTGCCACTTGTCACTTGCTACAAATTGCACAACAACAAATAACTAATTCATTTCCAACCAGGACAGTATACACATTAAAATTAAGCTATTATATGTTTTGGAGATCTAAAATAAAATAAGTACTTATTACAGATACCTGCTGGAGTACATTATATTTAAAGCTACAGTATAGCAACAAATTATTGTTTTATGATTCTTTTAATCCTTTGAGTGCCAGAGAGGTATGTAACACATTGCAAAGCAATGTGTTGCATACCCATCTGGCACTCAAAGGGTTAGCACAGCACAGTAAAACAAGCAAGTCAGATTATACTGCACGAGATCTGAGTAATAGACGACTGAATTGTTTAATACTTTAATACTATACTACTGCATGGGAATTACTATGTGCAAAGGACAAACACAGCGTTTGTACCAAAGTAATTTTTAACCCCTTAACGACCGGCCACGCGGAGCATTACAGTCACTTAAGGACCACAGAGCATTTTTTTTTTTTTTTTTATGTTTCTGGTTCCAGACTTCC
The DNA here is from genome assembly GCA_037306005.1 of Rhinophrynus dorsalis. NCBI lineage: Eukaryota > Metazoa > Chordata > Amphibia > Anura > Rhinophrynidae > Rhinophrynus > Rhinophrynus dorsalis. The sequence continues at coordinate 120,551,242 of CM074722.1, forward strand.
ATGACGGTCATAGTACGTCATGGGTCGTTAACTCAGATCTACCCATGACATACTATGACCGTCAAGGGTAGATCTGGGGTTAATGAGATTGCACAGACTAATCCATGGCTAGTCAATAACTGAACCTCCAACTGTGGGTACTACTCCCATCATGCCCAACCAGCCATTGTTTGAAGATGATGGGAGTTGTAATCCTCAACAGCCGGTGGTTCACTAATTGACTGCCTTTCAGAAAAGCAGGTGAAACATCACTTTACATATGAAAAAGCATTCAAACCAGTGCTTATCACACTGCAAAAGATGTCTTTATAAAACCATGGCAACACCATTTAACATTTCATTCCACGACCAGTATCAGTAAGATCCCATCAATGAAAAGCAGATTTAACACCAAGGTTTAATTCATTACAGTAATTACAAACTTGTTGTAAATTAACCAAAGCCAGATTTTTCTAGTACTGAGTAACACTGCTTTGTAAGTGCATGGCTCAGAGGTGTAACTAGAAGCCTTCAGGCCCTGGTGCAAGAAGTGCCACGGGCCACCCCATCACACTGGCCCCCCTTGACCACAGTGACCCCCTCCACAATGCCCCTCAATCTTCACAACACCTCATCTCTTACCTCCCTGGAGCTCCCGCGCGGTCCTATTAGTAATGCAGAGTGCTGGGAGATGATGTCATCTTCCAGCGCTCTGCATTACTACAGCACAGGAGGGAGATTGCGGGCGCCAGGCGGAGGGGTCGCAGGGGGCGGCCGGGCCCCTGGAGTGACGGGCCCGGACACAGATGCGACCCCTGCAACCCCTATAGTTACGTCACTGGCATGGCTTGGTTCATTAACCTTATGCGGAACAATTCTGGGGCAAAAGAACTGCACCACAGAGAACAAACAAATTCCCATGTATTTAAATGGGATTTTTTATCCTTTGAATGGTAGAAGCAATGCGTTGGAGACCTCTCTAGTTTTCAAGTAGTTAAAAGCCCATTTAAATGGGAAACTTACCCTAGGAATCAGTGACTTACTTTTCTTAAACAGTGCTTTCAAAATCATCTGTATGTTGTATTATCTATTTTTTTATTTAAAAAAAACTACTTTTTTACTTACTTTAGATGTATATATTATTTTAATTAAAGCATGACATGCATGCACTTCCTGGTTTAGGGTGACATTAAACCCCCCAATCACTAACTCTTAACCCTTTCAGTGCTAGGGGAAGTGGCAATGTACTGCTGAGCAGTGTCAGCTAGTGGAGGAAGTAGTGTATGGCTAAGACAGGAAGTGCCTGCAAAGCATGACAATTAACATAATCTGTAAAGCTAAATGATTCAAAAACTAGTTTTCAAAAACAAATTTTCTGAATAAAAAATGGCTACCCTAACATATAAGCTATTTCAAAATCACAAAGATTGTGTTTAGGTCAGTGTTTCTTAACCAGGGTGCCGTGACACTTTGATATGCCTCGAACATCCACTTATGAGGAAGTTGACAAAAATATCAATGTTGAGTTTAAAAGGAATATTTATGAGAATTGTCATGCACAATATGCCATGAACATTCCAGACTGTATCTTAAGGGTGTCTTGAGCAAAAAAGGTTGAGAAACACTGGTTAGGTGATAGGAGCTCCTTAACTGATTAACATATGGGTCATTCATCCTTCATGCAACAATCATGTATGCCAATCTATTTTTTTTGCATGCTATCTGTATTTTCCTGCTTATAGTATTCTCTGTCCAGGTTTTCCTGTAGGTCATACCTCCTCACAGCAAACAATAGGCCACAGAAGAACAGAATGGATAGGACTGCCAGATTGTCCCTTATGAAAAATTCATACTGCAATGATTAATGGGAACTACTTCAGCCCAGTAATAATCAATGCCACCATGCAGCATCTATTTTTTCTAAGTGTCTCTTTTTAAATGGCTGATCTGGTGATCATGTTAATGTATTGTAAGTGTCACTAGTTGTTATTATATTTTAAACAAACAATTTGCAGAGGACTATAAGGGACATAAATACACTATATATCAATATAATTGACTTGTTTTTCTACTTAAACAAAGTTACATAGGGCATAGTTCCCATTTAAATTAATGTTATTGTTCCAGAATTGTGCTTCATTCTTTTGTGCATATGAATCTAGGTATTGACTCAAAATAGTTAAAGGTGACCTGCCAGCTTTACAAGTCTCCCTCTCAGTGTGAGCCACAGTTTTGTTAGAATTTGCATGATTGCATTATTCCTCCTTACCAAAGTATTTTACCTGCTCTGGAAAATTATAGGCTTTAGCAGCATTAAGGATGAGACTTTCTGGACATGTGATTAAATAACTATGCAGGCTTTTTCTGAACTGGAGCTTGATTCTATTAGTTTCTGTAAAGCCCTCAGTAATAGTAAAAAAAGGACATATGAATCATGTTCAGCCTTTGCCATATAACCCTTGCTCATCCAGAGGAAGACTGAAAAAGGCTCAGGTGTGGCCATATCCAAATAAGCCCCAAAAGGGTAAAAAAAAAATCCTTCCTGACTCCAAAAGGCAGCCAGATATTGTTCTGGATCAACATCCTATCTGCTCTGAAACCAGCTTTCATAATTGTCAATATTAGCCTCAGGTAAAATGGGATCCAATACGTTTTTGAAAACATTTACAGTTTCTGGAAACACATCTTCCCGAGGCAAAGATTTCCACAACCACACTGGCCATGCCGTAACAAATCCCTTCCTTTATTTTAGTCTAAAGTACATTTTTTTAGTCTTAATGTATGACCTCTTGTTTTTTTACCCAGCCCTTTGAGTAAGAAAATCCTCAGAAAGGAATGTGAAGACAAATACTGCACAGAAATCTTATTGTAATCCCTAAATTATTCTGTTACTGTACTCACAGGCTGAGCTATGAGAGAAGGCTGCACAAATGCATGTCAATGTATAATTAGCATCTCATTTGATTTTCCATGCCACGCGTAGATTTGGAAAGCAAAATATTGGGAGAACCAAGAAGTTTGAAGGAAAATAGTTAACAGTCCGCATTAGACTTTGACATTGTCAAAGCAAGTTCAAATCCCAATGCATTAATACCAAAGTTGCAATTTCACCTCAAACTACTGTTGCATTACATACTACACGTTTATATATATCGCACACATTTCAGTCAACATTGCTAACATACAAACAAACCATATTTTTATGTTATTACACAATACATCATTTATGTTTTATTTCATACAATGTGACTGATCTAGTATGAGGGAATGACTGAGAGTGTGACCAAGTGCCTGTGGGGGGTGACTGAGTGTGAGTGAGGGGAGGGGGTGAAAGAGGCAGGAGGGAAGTAGGTAGGGAGATGGCAGGGAAAGGAGAGGAGGCTGGAGGTATGAGGAGAGGCAGAGGAGAGGACAAAGGAAAGAAGGGAGTCTACTGTCAGAGAGGGAGAGGTGAAGGAGGGAGGAGATGAACCCAACCACGGACTGGTATACAAGAGGCAGAGATGGAGGGGGGGCGACCAGCCAAAGACAATGCCGGCAGGGCCTAAGGGTCACATGACCAGACAGCACATACAGTCATCTGAAAGCATGGAGGAGGAAGACAGACTGAGAGACCCCATTCATTCTTATGTGGCGATCCTAGACCTTATCCTCAGCCACAACCACCCAGGAACCGAAGCAAGGCAGAAGTTGGATGCATCAACTAACAGACAACGACAGCTCAATGCCACACCTCCTGTTCAGCAATGGATGTCACTACTACCACCTTCAACAGCTGGATGCCACACACACAGAGGTGTTTAACCCTTTAACCCCACAATCTGATCATCAACATACATCAGCCTGCAGCCTCATCCCAGCAGGGAAACATCACTACAATGGCCACTATACCATCAATGGCCACTGGACTACCCACATTTTGGACTGGTTGGCGAGATACAAAGGCCACAGCCCCAAACACACTTCATGTCACCAAGCCAGACACCTCTAAGGTAGAGTCACTGGTGGCACAAGATATGGCAAATATTGGAGAGATTATAGATGTGGGGGTGCAGACATATCATCTATCCATCCATTCCCTTCTGTCTATGAATCCCCAGCAGACTTAACACTAGCAGTATCCCCATCAGAACCAGTAGCATTAGCAATGGCACCCCAGCATCATTTGCTGCAGATTTACCAGCATTGATCTGGAAACAGAGTATGTGGCCATACAGAAGAAGTTGCTGACGGGACACAAAGACAAAACAGAAGATGTCGCTGCACCATCCAGGACATACACAGTGTATAGGCTGTCTACCACTATGCCAGTGTGGCCACCCTAACTGGCACTGAAATCTAATAAACAACACTACCTTCCAGAATACAACATACAGGGACTATCCTCAGTGACATTCTGGGATAATTTCTCAGAGAGCTGAGCAAGTATAATTGCTTCCAAATGCTCCTCGCAGAGTGGTAAGAACCAGCTAGAAAGCCATCACCAGCCTTCTCCTCTTCTATGTTTACACCATCACACACACCTGTACACACAAGTTTAACCCAATAGAAAGAGAGGTCGTCCTCTTATGAACTCCCTTCTAAAACAAAAATAATGGCATGGCTGTCATGTTTGTGTCAAAATAAATCTGCACTTTATTGAACTATTATGTCTGTGATACAAATATGTCAGAGTGGGTGTCAGGGTGAATGTCCAACACTTTGCAAAGTAATGCTGCAGACACCTCTGTATCCAAGGGCATAGAAACTCCAAAAAATCTGATGAGTATCGAGTTTTAAGTAGAGACAAAGTAGGTGGGTCAGTGAGTGAGTGATGAACCAGAGAATGGAGGGCCCCAGTGGAAAATTCCTCTTGTCTTCTGACAGCAGTAAGTACACAACACAGCACAAAGAACAAGGACACACACACAAACACACACATATTGGGCCTTATGTACGCAAGAAAAGAGGAGCAATTCTAGAGCAAACCATCTGGTCAAAAAATGCCAAAATCTTCCATTCATTCAAAATAGATTTTCAAATATTTGAATTAGGAAGACCTCTCAAGCATTCAAAGGGTAACAAAGTTACATTTAAAGTGAGAGCATTTCCTCTATTAAAGTTGATGTTCGAGTCTTCTTTACTAGTGATGATCGAGCACCCCAATGCTCGGGTGTTCGGGTGCTCTGACCGAGCGCCCCCGGAGGCTCGAGTGCTCGGCCGAGCACCCGAGCCCCATTGAAGTCAATGGGAGGACTCGAGCATTACACCAGGCACCCCCTGCTCTGATGAGGGGAGGGTGCCTGGTCCATAGGAAAAGGGCAGAAAATGATGGAAACACCACAGAAATGGTTCAGGGACAGCATAGGGAGGATGTCTGGATGCATCTTGGACTCCAACGTCGCTGCTGGGAACGATGTTTCGCCCGTAGTACGCCATTTTTACAGACTGACCGTAAAACACACAAAAAGGAAGATAAAAACGACTTTAGGCGAAAAATTGTTACCAAACAGTATTTGCTGTATATTTACTTGTATATCATCTGCAAATTCTGCAAAAAATTTCATCGATTTTTCGGAACTGGGGCCATGATTAAGAGGGAAACGTGCGCAGAGGCAAATTCTCCCAAAAATTTCCTTGATTTTTCTGAACTGAGGCCATGATTAAGAGGGAAACGTGCGCAAAGGCAAATTCTCCCAAAAATTTCCTCGATTTTTCTGAACTGGGGCCATGATTAAGAGGGAAACGTGCGCTGAGCCGACCATCTAAAACATTATGGGTGAGGGTCTGCTGCGGAGCTGACCATCCTAAACATTATATGCGAAGGCCCGCTAGTGAGCTGACGCTATAAAACATTATATGAGAGGGCCCGCTAGAGAGCTGACCCAATAAAACATTATATGAGAAGGCCCGCTGGTGAGCTGACCTATACAAAAATTGTCAAACTGCGCCCGCTGGTGAGCTGGCCCTATATAAAAATTATATCACAGGGCCCGCTGGTGTATATGGCCCAGGGTATATGGAAGAGAGTCAACCATATACCCATTTTTTGGGTGGAAGGGGTGAATGGGAATACAGAGTATTCCCATCATTGTAAATAACATATATAAAGTGACTTTATGTTCCCCCGGGGCTTTCCTCCAGTGGAGTGGAGAAGTCAGGGGAAATCCAGGCCTTGTTCATTTTTATAAGTGTCAACCTATCAGCATTTTCGGTGGAAAGGCGGATACGCTTATCTGTTATGATGCCACCAGCAGCACTAAATACCCGCTCAGACAGAACGCTGGCGGCAGGGCAGGCCAGCACCTCCAAGGCGTAGAGTGCCAGTTCATACCACGTGTCCAGCTTGGACACCCAGTAGTTGTAAGGCACAGAGGGATCATTGAGGACACTGACACGGTCTGCTACGTACTCCTTCACCATCTTCCAAAACTTTTCCCTCCTTGTGACACTAGGCTGCGCATCAGGGTGAGGGTGCTGGCGGGGTGTCATGAAGGTGTCCCACGCCTTGGAGAGTGTTGCCCTGCCTTTGTCGGAACTGCTGTGTGCTCCCCTTTTCTCCCCTTCTCGGTTGGCCAAGGTAGCACGTACTCTGCCGCCAGCGTTGTCAGATGGAAAATTTTGGAGCAATTTTTCAACAAGAACCTTCTGGTATTGCACCATTTTGCTTGTCCTCTCCCCCGGAGGAATGAGAGATGAGAAATTCTCTTTGTAGTGGGGGTCCAGAAGGGTGAACACCCAGTAATCCGTGTTGTCTAAAATGCGTGTAACGTGTGGGTCACGGGAAAGGCAGCCTAACATAAAGTCAGCCATGTGTGCCAGAGTACCAACAGGCAAGATTTCGCTGTCCTCACCAGGAGGATGACTCTCAATCTCCTCATCCTCTTCCTCCTCTTCTGCCCACCCACGCTGAAGAGATGGAACTACAGTTCCATGGCTACCCTCTGTAGCGGAGGCAACCGTGTCTTCCTCCTCCTCCTCCTCCTCCTCCGCCTCCTCCAATTGTCGCTGAGAAGACGAAGTGAGGGTGCTCTGGCTATCACCTTGTGTAAGCTCTTCCTCCCCCATTTCCAGCTCTTCCACATGCAAAGCGTCGGTTTTAATTGTGAGCAGCGAGCGTTTCAGTAGACACAGAAGTGGGATGGTTACACTGATAATAGCGTTATCGCCGCTCACCATCTGTGTCGATTCCTCAAAATTGCGTAAAACCTCACAGAGGTCTGACATCCATTCCCACTCCTCACTTCTGATTAGAGGAAGTTGAACGGAGAGGTGACGACCGTGTAACAGCTGGTACTCCACTACTGCCCTCTGCTGCTCACAAAGCCGGGCCAACATGTGTAAGGTGGAGTTCCAGCGCGTGCTCACGTCACACAGCAGCCGGTGAGCTGGCAATTGTAAGCGCTGCTGCAGCTTCAACAGGCCGGCTGAAGCTGTAGATGACTTACGGAAATGTGCACACACGCGGCGCACCTTGGTCAAGAGATCATGCAAATTGGGGTAGGTTTTTAGAAATCGCTGAACCACTAAATTAAATACATGCGCTAGGCATGGTACGTGTGTGAGCTTGCCGAGCTCCAAAGCCGCCACCAAGTTACGCCCATTATCACACACAACCATGCCTGGTTGCAGGTTGAGTGGCGAGAGCCACTGCTCGGTCTGGTGACTAATCCCCTGCAACAGCTCTGAGGCCGTGTGCTGTTTGTCCCCAAGGCAGATCAGCTTCAGCATGGCCTGTTGATGCTTCCCCACTGCAGTGCTACACTGCTTCCAGCTACCGGCTGATGGGTGAGTGGCGCTGCGCGCAGAGAATTCGGAGGTGGAAACGGAGGAGGAGGAGCCAATAACGTAGGTGCTGGCGGAAACCCTGATGGAGGTAGGGCCCGCAATCCTCGGCGTGGGTAGCACCTGTGCCATCCCAGGGTCCGAGTCGCTCCCAGCCTCCACGACATTCACCCAGTGTGCCGTCAGGGAAATGTAGCGTCCCTGGCCACAAGCACATGTCCATGTGTCAGTCGTTAAGTGGACCTTCCCAGTAACTGCGTTGGTCAGGGCACGGGTGATGTTACGGGACACATGGTGGTGTAAGGCGGGGACGGCACACCGGGAAAAGTAGTGGCGGCTGGGGACTGCGTACCGAGGGACAGCTGCTGCCATCAGGCTGCGGAAGGACTCAGTCTCCACAAGCCTAAATGGCAGCATTTCGATGGCCAGTAATTTGGAAAGGTGTGAGGTTAGTGCTATGGCCTGTGGGTGGGTGGCTGGGTATTTTCGCTTGCGCTCAAATGCCTGGGGTAACGACATTTGGACGCTGTGCTGGGACAGGGAAGTGGATGTGGTCGCTGATGGTGCTTCAGATGGTACAGGTGCAGGGTGGGAGGTATGCGGGCCTGCGCCTTCGACAGGCGATTGGCCGGCACCGAAAACAGGGGAAGAGGAGGCAGTGGTGTGGCCTGCAGACACAGATTGGCGATCCGGGCGTTCCTCCCACTTATTACGGTGCTTGGATGCCATGTGTCGGATCATGCTGGTGGTGGTGAGGTTTCTAGTGTTCATGCCTCGGCTCATTCTGGTGTGGCACAGGTTGCAAACTACAATTCTTTTGTCATCCGCACTTTCCTTAAAAAAACGCCATACCGCGGAACACCTACCCCTTGGCAAGGGAGATTTACGCAAGGGGGTGCTCCGTGGAACATTTGCGGGCCGGTTTGGTGCGGTCCGCCTTCTTTCTGTAGCCACACCACTGCCTCTTCCAGCCTGTTGCGGTGCTGCAGATGGCTCACCCTCAGGACTGCTGTCATCGCTCGGCTCTACACCTTCCCAGGTGGGGTCAGTCACCTCATCGTCCACCAAGTCCTCCTCCACTTCCTCACTCTGATCATCCTCCTCATGTCTTGATCCCACCACATACTCAGTCATTGACAACTGTATATCATCCTCCTCATCAAGGTCTTGAGACAGTAATAGTGGTTGATTTAATGGCAACTGTGTCTCATCATCATCATCATCCACTTCCTTTGACCTTAAATGCCGTTCCCCTCTGTCATCTTCTTGTGATTGGGTACCCACTAGAGGTTGTGAATCAGGGCACAAGATGTCATGTTCCTCTGCAAGCGTGCTTGGAGAGAGGTTCAAATTAAGGATTGGTGATGAGACGAGCTCCTCACTATATCCCAGTGTGGGATCACTTCTTTGACCAGATCCTCTATGGTGGGAGGAAGGATGATCAGGGTGAGGATTATGTTGACCAGACTCTTGGCTACTGAGAGTGGACTTGGTGGAAGACAGGGTGGTGCTTAACCGACTGGAAGCAGTATCAGCTGAAATCCAACCAACCACCTGTTCGCAGTGGTCTGACCTCGAGAGTGATGTCCTGCGACGCCCTGTAAACTGAGACATGAAGCTAGGTATGGTGGATGTCTTTCTGTCTTGTGCTCTGGCACCAGGCACAGTTTCTACGCGTCCTGACCCACGCCCTGAACTATCAGGATCACGTTCACTTCCCCGTCCCTTTTTACCCGCCTTCTTCATATTACACGGAATATGTGCTGCAAATCTGCAACTTTGCACAGTAAACAGAATGTTCTCCTAATATGCAACTTTGCACACTAAACAGAATGTGCTTCTTATCTGCGGCTATGCACAGTGAATGGAATATGTGACTTTGATATTTTACACTTTGCACAGTTAACAGAATGTTCTCCTAATATGCAACTTTGCACACTAAACAGAATGTGCTTCTTATCTGCGGCTACGCACAGTGAATGGAATATGTGACTTTGATATTTTACAGTTTGCACAGTTAACAGAATGTTCTCCTAATATGCAACTTTGCACACTAAACAGAATGTGCTTCTTATCTGCGGCTACGCGCAGTGAATGGAATATGTGACTTTGATATTTTACACTTTGCACAGTAAACAGAATGTTCTCCTAATATGCAACTTTGCACACTAAACAGAATGTGCTTCTTATCTGCGGCTACGCGCAGTGAATGGAATATGTGACTTTGATATTTTACAGTTTGCACAGTTAACAGAATGTTCTCCTAATATGCAACTTTGCACACTAAACAGAATGTGCTTCTTATCTGCGGCTACGCACAGTGAATGGAATATGTGACTTTGATATTTTACAGTTTGCACAGTTAACAGAATGTTCTCCTAATATGCAACTTTGCACACTAAACAGAATGTGCTTCTTATCTGCGGCTACGCACAGTGAATGGAATATGTGACTTTGATATTTTACAGTTTGCACAGTTAACAGAATGTTCTCCTAATATGCAACTTTGCACACTAAACAGAATGTGCTTCTTATCTGCGGCTACGCACAGTGAATGGAATATGTGACTTTGATATTTTACAGTTTGCACAGTTAACAGAATGTTCTCCTAATATGCAACTTTGCACACTAAACAGAATGTGCTTCTTATCTGCGGCTACGCACAGTGAATGGAATATGTGACTTTGATATTTTACAGTTTGCACAGTTAACAGAATGTTCTCCTAATATTCAACTTTGCACACTAAACAGAATGTGCTTCTTATCTGCGGCTACGCACAGTGAATGGAATATGTGACTTTGATATTTTACAGTTTGCACAGTTAACAGAATGTTCTCCTAATATGCAACTTTGCACACTAAACAGAATGTGCTTCTTATCTGCGGCTACGCACAGTGAATGGAATATGTGACTTTGATATTTTACAGTTTGCACAGTTAACAGAATGTTCTCCTAATATGCAACTTTGCACACTAAACAGAATGTGCTTCTTATCTGCGGCTACGCACAGTGAATGGAATATGTGACTTTGATATTTTACACTTTGCACAGTTAACAGAATGTTCTCCTAATATGCAACTTTGCACACTAAACAGAATGTGCTTCTTATCTGCGGCTCGGCACAGTGAATGGAATATGTGACTTTGATATTTTACACTTTGCACAGTAAACAGAATGTTCTGCTAATCTGAAACTTTGCACACTAAACAGAATGTGCTTCTTATCTGCGGCTACGCACAGTGAATGGAATATGTGACTTTGATATTTTACACTTTGCACACTAAACAGAATGTTCTGCTAATCTGAAACTTTGCACACTAAACAGAATGTGCTGCTAATCTGAAACTTTGCACACTAAAAAGAATGTGCTGCTAATCTGCAACTTTGCACACTGAACAGAATGTGCTCTAATCTGCAACTTTGCACACTAAACAGAATGTGCTGCTAATCTGAGGCTAGGCACAGTGAACAGAATATGTGAAGTTTTTTTTTTTATATCTCTGCCCCCCCAAACAAAATAAACTGCTGCCCCCACACACAGTAGTCCTAAAAAGGACTTTTGGGTCTTTTTTTTTTTTTTTAAATCGCTTTTCTTCTCCCTACACTGACTTTCCCTTCCTATCCTCATCTCTCCCTGGCTAAGACTGAGCCAAACTCGCTGGTCAGGTGCTATACAGCACCCGATCACGGGTTCTGGCCAGCCAATCAGTGTAATGCCAGCAGCCAACATGGCTGCTGGCATTACACTGATGTCAGAGCCTCCCTGCACGTTTATTGGGTGCGCAGCAGCCGCGAAACGTGCGGGGAGGAGACCCGAACATGGCGGGCGAGCACATGCGGTACTCGTACGAGTACCGCCATGTGCCGAGCAGAGCGATGCTCGAGCCGAACCGAGCTTCGGCCGAGCATGCTCGCTCATCACTATTCTTTACTTTTCTGTAACTCACAGCACTGTATTTCATTACCTACAGATAATAAGAGCCAGAGAGTACATTGAATACAGGAGGCAAATATAATTGTTGATACCTTTAGTGGCTATCTAATTAGATTTAGAATGCAAGCTTTCAAGCATTCTAAATCTAATTAGTTAGCCAATAAAGGTATCAACAACTATATTTGCCTCCTGTATTTCTACGGCTAACACGGTACCAACACTCATCTGTTATCTACATTGAATACCTCACTGGCAGTTAGGGTTAAATGAAAAGCTTCTCTCTCTGCACTTTCTGTGAAAGGGGAGGTTTGAAACTGGGCCTGAATGTAAGGCCTACACTGCAGGACCAGTGTTTAACTGTAATGATCCCTGTGGTGGTTGCCAATGCAAACATGCGGCTGTAACTAAGGATACTGCAGGACACACACACACTCACCCTCGCTCACTCCCTCCCCCTCAGCAGGCACATACCTTAGATCACCTCTTCTGTGCCCCCTTGAATGAACTGTGCACAGCTCCACTGCATACCTGGGAATCTCAGGGTCTCAAGGTGAGGGAGCACATTTTCAGAGAGAGAAAGTTCTGTATTACCTACTATATGATTTGCCCCAATTAAATGTTTATTTATTCTATAAATTGGTGTAATTTGTACCAGAAGACAGGAGGATATGTCCTGCTTGTCTTGTTTGTGTTTAGGAAGTGAGATCCCTAAGTTGCAACATCTTAAAGGTTCCTTCCAGACCAACTGGAGCACCTCTGGGTTAGAGCAAGCATGTATATATTGTGTAAAATCTGTATTATGGGGATCTTTAAGGGTCACTAAAGGGTTAATAACTTATGCTCTTACCCACATATCAACCCCTTCAACAATAAATGGGTGTACAATGTGCATTGACTTGCAATTTATTGTGCACAGCCTTGTGCTTTATTAACCTCCTGAGGATCAAGTGGTGCACAACCCCTTGAAAAGCAATGCATAATTTATACCCATATGGTCTTCAATAATTAATTTATCACAAAAAGGTGACATTTATATCTGTGTTAAACCCAGGCCAGAGATGGGCAATAACATGGGAACACCTCATTTAAGTACCTATATTTAAGCAGAGGGCTGAGCAACTCACTACTGTATAGTGCATTGCTTGCCTCTCTGTCTCTCAAATAATTATGGGTATATGACCCCATGTTCATGTTCTGATGTTGTCATTTCCTTTAACACCTTGAGCTGCAAATGCCTTCTAGTTGTGTGATAAGTTGGTCTACAGTCTGGAAGTTGTTAATGTATAAAATTACACTTTTCTATATTAATAGATTTCTAATGCACCCAATAAAAATTTTGTTTTTTGTATAAGGTTAACCCCTTAGGCTGCTATGATGCCCATTCACTTGTAGCAATGGAAAGGGAGGGGTGGGAAGGGAGTAAGACTGGATTTTAGGCCTCAGAAAACAGAGCCATTTTCTGAATTTGGCATGGAACACAGAGATATTAAAGGCTCTGAGTGCCATTGGGCTGAGCAACCTACTACTTTCCAGTGCATTGCTCACCCCTCTGAAGATCAAGGGATTAAGCATATATGACCCCATGTTCATGTATAGATACTGTTGTTCCTTTAACTCTTTAAGTGCTGCAAATCCCTTCAACTTGTTTGATACGTTGGTCTACAGGAAGGTGATCCTGTACTCTTTCCTGTATAACTCCTTGCAGGTTAGAGATGTCTCCTGTTGATAGCTCTAGAATCCAAAGGCTTAATCAAGAGAAGTATAATACGTTTGGTATTTGGTTTGTCTCATGAGGATCAATGGACAATCATTTGGAGAAATGTAAAATGAGGTAATGGCTTCTCCCTCAGAGCATAATAATAATAGCTGATGAAGCTGAACAAAAACATGCGTCCATCAAGTCCAGCCCATGCCAAAACACCTCTGTTGATCCAAAGGAAGGAAAAAAAACACTGAAGCAATTTCTAATTTAGCCCCAAGTGGGTAAAAAAAATCCTTCCTAACTCCAAATGGCAGTCAGATAGTTCCCTGGATCAACAACCTATCTGCATTGAAGCCGTGTGTAATAATTCTCAAAATTATTCTGTGCTACATAGGCATTCATTGCTTTTTTGAAAGCAGTTACAGTATCTGCAAGTACAACATCCCAAGGCAAAGAATTCCATAGCTTTAACGAACCTATTGTAAAAAATCCCTGGCTTTGTTTTAGTCTAATGGATGACATCTCGTTCTTAGCTCAGCTCTTTGAGTAAATAATTAATTGGATAGCTTTTGTATTGACCTTGAATATATTTGTAAATTGTAATCATATCACCCCTTAGACATCTCTTCTCTAATGTAAACAAATCCAGTTTGGCTAGTCTCTTCTTATAACGCAGATCCTCCAACCCCCTTTGCAGTTTTGTTGCACGTCTCTGCAATTTTTCCAGTTCAACAAGGTCTTTTTTTAAGAACTGGTGCCCAAAACTGTACTCCATATTCCAGATGAGGTCTAACCAAGAATTTATATAGAGGTAGAATACTATTAGCATCCCGTGCATCTACATCTCTTTTTATGCAGGCTAGTACCCTATTTGCTCTTGCAGCAGCTGAGTGACTCTGCACACTGCTGTGAAGTCTACTGTCTATCAGTACTCCTAAATCTTTCTCTAATGAGGATTCCCCAAGCTGTTTCCCATTTAGAGTATTTGTAGCATATGTAAGACTGAATTCTAGGACACAGACATACCTGGGAACTCTCCGGTTTTGCCCCGGGGACTCCCGGTGTTCCTCCTTCCCCAGACTTCTGTGTGACACCTTTAAGTCCTGCCCCCCCACACTTGTGCCAAGCCCCGCCCCTTTTTGACACAATTCGCTTCATTATTGTCACCCCCTGCTGCACCAGATGACTCCCCTCCGGGTAGACCTCAATTGGAAGTTCCCAGGTATGGACACAGAGAACAAAAGACTCTAGCTTGACATCTATGATATTTAAGTGGATGTTCATTTGTAGATGTTGTTGACCCTTTAACTTGAATGCCATAAATGTTTTCAAATTTAAGAAACACTGGTCTAAAAGTAATTAATGTGCAACATTTTAAATTTGTCAATGCCCTCTGGACAATTTGTGCTCTCTGGTGATTGCACTTTGCCAGTTTAGAGCTTAAGTAAGAAATTATGTTTTAAAAACAATACATATTTGGTATATGTGTACTAAAGAAATGTGGATTATTCTTAAGTGTTACTTTCTGCAGACTACCACTGGAAAGTAAAAGCCACAATCCACAGAAATTGGTGCACTTACCAACACATCAATTCTATTGTGTGCCTGTCTTGTCTGATGAAAGGTTGGCACCTGAAACGCATTACATATGCAGGCTTTATTTTCTTTACAGTTGGTTTTTATTTAAACTCATATATTAAATTGAACATGTTTAATTATTTTGTATTCTGGTCATCATTATATTTGTGGGATTCCTGAAATCTCATTGAGATCTTTGTTCAGGGGCAGGTGTTTACCCTGTTGTTTTTTGTTTTTTTTTGTGTTTATATAATTTTTATTGATATAAGAGAAAGGTACAGACAGGAGTGACATAGAAAAATAAAAGGATAGGTCTACGCAGAAACCCAGTAAAACATAATACATGATCAAATAATAAACGAGCAGTCTAGTACAGCAACTGTCCCACAAAATGTTAGAAAAACCCACAGACATTGTAAACATTGTATGATTAGATCTGATGTCAACGGAATCATCATTAAAATATCATGTAGATGAATAAGTTAGCTACAACATATTCCCCCAAGCACTGGAAAATGCCGTTGAATGTAGTGGGCAAAGGAGGAAAGAGAGAAAATGAGAGTAAACATGTATGTGAGGACAATACTAATCAGAAAAGAAAAAATAGCTTATAAATACGAAGATTAAGATGAAAAAGAGTGCTGGATAAATGAAAAGTAAGAAAAAGAGAGGAAGAAAAAATAGAGGGAGGGGGTAGGAAAAAAATAGGAAGGGGAGGGAACAGAGAACACATGCTGACATTAAGTGACCCGAATGGACATTAATGGGACATAAGCAAGTCAACTAATCCCGGTAGTCAAGCCAAGGGGACCAGATCTCAGCAAAGGAGATAGTACCTCCTGACAAAAGGTAAGTCAATCTCTCATAAAGACAAATAGTGTTCACCTTTGTCTTCCACATCTCCACAGAAGGAGGAGAGGGAGCTTTCCAACAAAACGATATACACATCCTCGCAGCAGTGAGCAACACAGAAACAAGAAATCTTAGAGATTTGGTGAGGCCATAACAATGTAATCCAACCGAGAAGAGCAACAAAGCTGGGTCCAGAGGAATAGATATAGATAAGACCTTTGAGAGGATCGAGGTAACGGATCGCCAGAAGCCAGATATGAGAGGGCACGACCACCAGATATGGGCTAAAGTGCCTTCATCCCGACCACATCGCCAACATACGGAAGAAATAGTAGTATAGAAACGATGTAGGTGAGAAGGTGATCTATACCAACGAGTGACCAGTTTATAATTTGTTTCCATAGCAGTAACATTACTGGACGAAGAGAGAGACTTCCGAAAAGCTAATTCCCACAACTGAGGTGGTATGGAGACCTGCAAATCAGACTCCCATGCAGTACGGTATGAATGATAATGTGTGGTATCTGTCGCCAACCAGCCATAAATTTTCGACACCGGTCTATGAAGGCGTGTCATACCGGAGGGAGAATCTGTCAAAGGTTTGAAACAAAGAGTTTCAAAGGGCGTGAGACATCGAAGCATGTCTGCCCGCTTCGTATGAGTGGTAAGGAAATGATGTAACTGTAGATACTTCCAATATTCATTGGAATGAAGATCCCACAACTCGGCTAGACATTCAAAACTAGCTATTGTACCCTCAGACAAAAGGTCAGCTACCACAAGGCCTCTATCCGTCCCCCAACCCAGAAAAGCTGAAGCCGACAATCCCGGTGGAAATTCTGGATTATGAAGAAGTGATAGGAGAGGAGAAGGAACACTAGATAGTCGAGGAGCGACTTTGGACCAACATTTCAAAATCGGAGATATGAGGGGATGTGAGGTAAGTTGAGAAGGAAGGACTCCTGGAGTCAGCCATGGGAGTGAAAAAAGTGGGAAGGGGGAGCAAAGGGTCCTCTGGATAGCTACCCAGCCCTTAAGAGAAGCTGAGTGAAACCAATGGGGAATAGCACTAAGAAGAACTGCCTTGTGGTACCTAAGAAGATCAGGAGCCCCTAAACCACCCCGGCTACGACCCTGAGAAATATGCGAAAATTTA
The DNA here is from genome assembly GCA_037306005.1 of Rhinophrynus dorsalis. NCBI lineage: Eukaryota > Metazoa > Chordata > Amphibia > Anura > Rhinophrynidae > Rhinophrynus > Rhinophrynus dorsalis. Next base: position 120,568,208 of record CM074722.1, read on the forward strand.
AGGCGTGGGGGCTTACCACCCCAAATAAACGAGGTAAAGAGACGTTGCAACGATTTCAAATAGGATTGGGGAAGGAATATAGGTAGAGTCTGAAAAACATATAAAACCTTGGGTAAAAACACAGATTTAAGCAGGTTAACCCTACCAGTCCATGATAATTTCAATGAAGAGCTTGCCCGAAGCTCTTTCGCAATGGACTTAGCCAAGGGAACATAGTTAAAACCAAAGACATCTGACAACTAAGAGGGTATTTTAACTCCCAAGTAATTCAAAGAACTTGTCGCCCATTTAAGAGGAGCTAAACGTTTGAGATGTCTAACCCGAAGGGGAGACAAGTTAATATTTAGGACCTCAGATTTGGTAAGGTTCATTTTAAAATAACTCACCTCCCCGAATAGGGACAATTCTTGGAGAACCACCAGGAGAGAATCCTCTGGTTTGGACAAGGTGAATATGACATCATCTGCGAACAATGATATTTTGTGTTCAGTGTCGCACACGCCTATACCAGACACCAAAGGGTTAGATCTTATACGGGCAGCCATAGATTCCATTACCATGATGAAAAGAAGAGGTGACAGGGGACACCCCTGTCTCGTACCATTGTGCAGCTCGAAAGAGTCGGATAAGAAACCATTAACCCGGACTCGCGCTGTGGGGTTTGTATACAAAGCCATAATGTTAGAGATGAACCGTTGCCCCAAACCAAAAGCTCGTAAGGATGCCACTAAAAAGTCCCAGTTCACCCTATCAAAAGCTTTTTCTGCGTCAACCGAGAGAAGAAGTGCAGAATCACCTATTGTGTTTGCTTGGTGGATTAGATGAAGTAGCTTTACAGAATTGTCCCTCGTTTCACGCCCTGGGACGAATCCCGCCTGGTCCAAATGGATAACAGTAGCCAGCAAAGGACGCAGCCGATTTGCGAGAACCTTTGCATAAATCTTTAAATCTATGTTAAGAAGGGCGATAGGCCTGTAGCTAGAACATAAGGAAATATCTTTACCAGGTTTCGCTATAAGCGAGATGTAAGCTTCAGCAAAACTGGGGTGAGAGGAAATAGACTTCGGAAGCTCATTAAATGAAGCGACCAAGTGTAGGAAGCGACGATAAAAGATAAGTGGGAAGCCGTCTGGACCCGGAGCTTTCCCCAGCGGCATTTGCTTGATGGCAGACTCCACCTCCCGCTGACTAATATCATTCTCTAAAAGAGAAGCCTGTAAAGGGGAAATCTTCGGGATGGAAGCAGCAGAAACATAATCCAGCTGGGCCGACGAAGGGGTGGAAGATTGACCTGGAGAAAGATCATAAAGTGAAGCATAAAAGTCTTTGAACGCGGAAGCAATAGTGGGTAAGTCACGTACAATCTCACCCCCTGCCCGACGAATGGAATGTATGGGTTTAGGAGAGTTAGGGCCTCGGTATGTACGCGATAGCCATCTGCCGCTTTTATTGGCTTGTTCATAATAATACCGTTTCGACCAAATGTCAGATTTATTAACCTGAGACATCAAAAAAGAACGAACCCTTTCTCTACAAACTCGAACCCCGTCAGCAGCTACCTGTCTCCCACCAGCCTGATGAGCCAATTCTGATATATGAAGATTGTTCAGGAGCGTAGAGAGTTCCAATTTAGCTTTTCGTTGTCGCCTTGCAGTTAGCTGTATGCATACACCCCGAGTCACACACTTAAATGCTTCCCAAAATGTAGTAGGGGAGGACACCGAGTCCTTGTTTGTATCTAAATAGTCCTGTACCCCCTTAGTGAGGGCAGCAAACGAGGTTGGGTCATCTAACACAGAAGCATCCATGCGTCAACATCTAGAGGACTCTAGCCGAAGAGGCAGAGCCAATTCCAGCATAACAGGGCCATGATCTGACCACGTAGCTGGGTGGATGGAGGCTGAGCTGGCTAAATGCAAATGACTCTGGGACAAGAAAAGAAAGTCTAACCTAGAATAAGAAGAATGAGGAGAAGAAAAAAAGGAGTAGGAACGAGAGGAAGGGTGTAGAATACGCCAGACATCAAAGAGGGAATTGTCTAGAAACAGCTGGCGAGTTCTTGAATGGTAGGAAAGTGGATGACTAGAACTACCATTGGAGCAATCCATGGAAGGGTCCAGAGCTATATTGAGATCACCTCCAAAAAGTATCATCCCTTCCCCAAAAGCACTTAAGTCTTGAAGAGCAGAACGAAGAAAGGTCAATTGACCGGTATTGGGAGCATATACGTTAGCAAACGTAAGACGGAGAGATCCCAGTCTCCCTTTTACAAAAACATAACGACCCTGGGTGTCTCTAAGGACATCTTCACAATCAAAGGCCAAAGAGCGATGCAAAAAGATTGCCACTCCAGCTCTCTTAGTAGAAGCATTGCTAAAATAGGACAACGGATATTGCCCACTGCTGCAGGAGGGAGCCTTGTCAGATGCAAAGTGAGTTTCCTGTACAAAACAAACCTTACTCCCAAATCTGGACAAGTCCCTAAACAAAAGGGATCTTTTGAAAGGAGAATTGAGCCCCTTGACATTGAGAGAGAGAGCAGTCAGAGAATAAGACATCATGCAGTGTCCCAATGTCAACTAAGTAGCTCAAGTCAAATGCGTGTGTCCTCGGGGAGAGGGGAGGGGTATGAGGGAAGGGGAAATAGATAAAGAAAAAAGTAAATAAGAAACAAAAGAAAGAGTTAGAAAAGGAAGAAGAGATAGGAACACCTGCTAACAAGTGGTGCCACAAAGAAAAATATAGGCAAGATGTGAGATCAGTTGAGACAAAATTAGCAAAAGTCAGAATCACTATAAACAGATGGGGGTATCAAAAAACAAAATAAGAACCGAACTGAAGTATAAATGGGACGAAGTTCCTGACCCATAATAATAAGTTATGAGAGAAAAGCCAGGGACACTAGCGACAAAAAAGGGGGGGAGACAAAGAATAAATAATACCAATCGGAGGAAAAGGAAAATATAAAGTAAGTATATGGTATCTCTAGTAATCCTGAGAACAGTCTCCTGAATAGAAAGGGGTTTTGTATGACTGAACCAAGCATCTCAGGAGAGTCTCAAACAAATAAACGAAGTCATAATATTGAGAAGAAAGACAAGTATATGTCATAAAGATAACCATTAAGAACATTAGTTAAGTTTAATAAAACTCCAGATCTATAGGTAAGCAATCTCTACCCCTACTAAACATAGAAAAGCAGAGAAGTGAGAGGTATAACCCTGAGGGAGCCCCAAGATTCAGTCGGCCAGAAGCAGCTCATGGATAACTGGATGTACAGACTCAGAACTTCATCTGGCCGAGGGATCATTCCACACCAAAAAACATCTACCACTGCACAGCTGCATTGGGGAGGGAGAAAGGGAAATAGAGGAACACAATTTATAGGAGAAAATACAAAGACAGACGAACCCATAAGGAGAGTAAGGAGAGGGGTATCAAAGAGAACGGGAACACGGTGATAATAGGTAACGGAATGCGGGAAGGAAAATGAACACAACGGGGTCAAGACTAGGGTAGACATGCACAAGAGGGACAAGGAGAAAAACAGAAGGAAACAAAAAAGGCAGTGGAACAGCAGCGTGGTGCTCCCAGGTACAATGAGGGAGTAAACCATGGTGTGCCACAAACACCAAAAAGGCGTAAGTACTAACACACCATGTCTCACTCCATAACTCTGCACTTAGCTTAAGAAATATATTGTATACATAAACCATATGAACTATACAATTTTCACACAGTAGCAACAATAGTGAGGCCTAATGCCTCCAAAACATCTTAATAAAAAAAAAAAACTTACAAATTTTTAAAAAGTTCAGGAACCAGACACTTGGTGTCTAGAAAGGTAAGTGTTGAGGTAAACAGTTCTTAGGTTAGAACAGAAAAGTCCACAGGAGTCATAAACCCAAGGAGCAAACACTTAGGGACTAGAAGCAGCATCTCCTCTGTCGGAAGAAATTCTCTTAAGATTTGCACGGGAGCCTCTCCATTCGGGAGCAGATGGTGATAGAGCACTGCGAGACGTCTGGAGGCCTTCAGCCACTACCGGATCGGAGGCCACTGGTAGAGTAATGCGTATATTTTTACAAAAATCCTGTATCTCTTCCGCTCGGCGGAGAACGTGCTGCTGACCATCCACAGACACAATCATGGAAAAAGGGAAACCCCAACGGTAAGGTATATTTTTTAAACGCAGTGCATCTGCCAACAGCTTAAACTGGCGTTGAAGCTGTAATGTGCGAACAGAAAGATCATTGTAAAGAGATACCTGGCCACCTTCAAATGAAACGTGTGGTAGATTCCTAGCTTTCTGCATGATCTGGTCCTTTTGAGTGTAATGGTGGAGACAACAGATAACATCACGTGGACGGTCCGCCGATTGTGTTCTAGGACGCATAGCTCTATGGGCCCGTTCAATCCTAATCCCCTCCAAATCAGACGTTTCCAGCAGGGTGGCAAAGATCTTTTGTAGCGTCAAAATCAGAGCCGAGTTCGGGATCGTCTCAGGCAACCCTTTGAGTCTAATGTTTGAGCGGCGTCCCCTATTTTCCAGATCATCCAGCTGATTACGCAGAGAGTCAATAGTCTCATCTTGCATGGAGAGAATACGTTGAATATCCGATTGAGTTGCCCGCATGGCGTCCTGGGAAGCCTCCAGGTCCTTAACTCTAGTGCCAACTTCTTGTAGATCCGCTTTAAGATCAGAGATATCTCGTCTGATAGAATCCCTGAGCGACGAGATTAAGCTTTCCATATCAGCTTTGGTAGGTAAGAGCTGTAAATCTTGCTGCGTGATAGTCAGGGATGTATCCGGAGGACGGTTTTCCTTCCCTGCTCCCGCCATGAGTGTGGCCTGGTCCGGTAGAGAGGGAGAGGTAAGGCTGCCACGCGTCTTAGGCGTCTGGGAGCGAAAATATGACCCAATGGTAGCAGATTTTTTCCTCCGGTTAGTCATAACACCACAGCACCCCAAATAGCAGGTAACAAGGTCCCAACAAATAAACAAAACAGCTAAAAAGTGCGTTTAGTAGCTCTGGGTCACGGAGCTCAGGAATTATGCGACCGCCATCGCCACAGTCCGGCCACACACCCCTACCCTGTTGTTTTATCGGTTGCTTTGATCCCAACCAGTGTCATGAAAAAGTGAGTAATCAGATCTATGTTTTACAATTCATATGCACTGATGTGTTGATAAGTGCGCTCTCCTGCTTTCTATGGATTCTGGTTTTCACTCTGTCTTCTTTTGAGTAGAGTGTTTGTGGTGAGCTGCCATTAAGAATCTGTGTGGTCGGCAGTATAATATCACCCACATGCCCATATAGCCGGTTCATAATTCATCTTTTATTATTGTGAGTACCCTTTTTTTCCATGTATCTTCCATTTGGACTTAATTTTACATATTAAACCTATGAGTGCCTCCTTTGTTTTCTTTTCTAGTGGGAACTGAAGCAATGCAGGGGTATCAGACCGTGTATGTGTGGATCTGAAACCACTAGTGGGACAGAAGAACAAGGCTGGCATGTCATTGTTTATGTGGATCTGTGACTACCAGTGAAGAGTGGAACAAGGACGGTGTGTCATATAGCATTTGCCAGACGGATACTGATAGAAGCAGAAGAAGGAGGATGGAGGAAGAGAGAGTATCAAAAAGATTAGAGGAGAGTAGGGCTGTGTAGAGAAGGGGAACTAGTGGGGAGAAGAAGGAAAAAATGTGTGAAAGAGAAAGAGGAAAGACTGGAGGAGAGGGGGGGAGACTGAGGTGGAGAAAGATCGGATAAAGCACTGGGGGAGAGGGGAAAAGACTGGGGGTTGAGGTGATAATGGTGTCATGTAATGGTGCATTGTCCTACTAGTTTACTATAATGGTGTACTGCCCTGCTAGAGTTTGTTACTTTCAAAACACTGCACATAGGGGCAGTAAAAACAGTTCCCTGGACACCCACCATTTACTGGATAATTCAAATATGTATATACCATATACGGTCATCATCAAGCCTGGTAAGGGTTAGATCTATCCCTTGTAAGGGTAGACCACCCAGATTGAGCATAACTTCCTACCCCTTCTACAACAGATACCTTAAGTAACATTTGTAGGGTGTTAGTGTAAGGGTCTTTTGACTCCAGGCAGTAAGAATCCAGGTAGTAAGAATCTGCGTAAGGTGCATAGGTATGCCTGTTGCAGGGAGGAGTTGCATTTTACTGTGCTTCAGACAGATGAAGAATGTTCAGTTCTGAAGAGGATATCTCCATAGACTGAAAAGGCATTGGGAGACCAATGAAATTTTTCTTTACTAAACTCTAGTGATAGGGTGATAGTGATGTCTAGCATATATATGTTTATATATCTATCTATCTATCTATCTATATATCTATATATATATATATATATATATATATATATATATAGATATATATATATATATAGATATATAGATATATATATGACCATTTTGTAATGATTCCCTGGGGCACTGTTAGGAGACGTAAGGGTAAGGCCACAATATCCTTTTCCTGGGAGAGAGAATCAAGACACAAAGTAAATAGATCAAGCTCTGTCACAGTATATTTTTTATCCTCAAAGTGGAATATGCACATCATGTGTTTACACTCAGTCCGCCTCTTCTACCCTAATACTATCACATCTTCACCTTATGTGTAACCTCACAGGATAAAATAATTATCTCAGTCAATCTCAGCCTTTCCTAAATCCACTGCTATGCATATGGTAGTCTAATCCACTTAGAAGAGGCACTAAGAAAAGGGCAGCATCACTAAATTTGGAGCATGACACCAGTCTATTAATGGAATCTTTTTCTTAATAAGAAGGTGAGGCTTTGAAAAATTCCAATGAAGAAGAGTTTTTTTCTAGCAGATACAAAGACACTGGATTTGCAGGATTCTAATAAAATATAAGAATCTGGTAGATTACTTTTAGAAGTTCTACAATTCTGTGAACAATATCAGCCTGAAGATCATAATAACAATTTATTTAAAAGTAAGAATAAATCATCCAGTTTATTTCCTGTACATCAATAATTAGAACAATCTATAACAGAACAAACTGAAAAATTCAGGTCACATACTGCCTGTTCCTAAGATTTGGAACAGTTTGGATATATGTATCCATTTTCACAGGAATATGTGGAGAAATGTATAAAGCCTTCCCTAGAAGATGAGCCAGTCTCCTGATTATTGAAAATGATGATATTTTCAAGTACTGGAGCAATCTTCCATTTGAAGCAGCAAGTGCTGAAACACTGTCTCAAGCAATTCAAAATAATAAATACAAAGAATAATTACTTTATATAAGCAATCTGATCCAAAAAAATGAATTTGTTTTTAATGAAGTAGATTTAGAAATCACATAAATTGCAGCTAGGTGCTCAGCTGTGTCAAGATCAGCAAGAAGATCACTGTGGCTCAAGAAATAGTCAGCTGATTTTCTTCAAAAAAGGCACTTCAAATCCATTTACCAGAAGTATGCTTTTTGGAAGGGAATTTGAAATAATTAGGCAGGTGAAATAAAGAGCAAGATTGTTTGGATATGTTGGAACATTCATAAGTTTTGTTTCATTAGGGATTTTGGAAAATCACATCCACACAATACTGTATCCTTAACACTGAAGGAATATCACAATCTTCCTGACAAGCGAAAAGACAAGCATTGAAGGATCCACCAGCCAAAACAGTCACCTCATGTTGTTGGATATCTGGCCCCCCTCCCAGACCCTTTCTTGGCGGCAGAGCTAAGACATTTCCATGAACAATGGAGAAAATCTATCACATGATTATATAATAAGAACTCTCAAAGTCCTTTATAATTTTCAATTCAAGAAAACAGATCTTACTTGTCTCACATCCCAAAACAAAAAAAAGTAGTGGTTTTCTTTTAAACCATTTAAGTCTGATCACAGCTGTAATAATCAAACCTACACCCAAAATGCAAACATTCAAGGGTTTTTGCTCCAACACCTTTACAGACCCCCAAAAAAGAGAAGTTCCTAAGAGTACTTAAATTCAAGATGGAATCTATCAGATCTGATATAAATGCTATGGAACCAAGTTCCTCTCATCGCTGGATAACAAAGATGCCAATTTTAGAGATAAATCCTGATCCAACTGCATACTTGCTGGTGGACAACAACAGAATTCCACAGTACTATTCACAAATGCTGGTCATACATAGTGTTTTGTTTGCCAGTACTCAAATGGGTCATTGTTTCGGCCTATCATAATTCTAATTATCTTGCATGCAGTGGGAGATAGAATATATTCATGCGTCAGTTATCAACCTATATTGTGTGGGTAAGTGGCATAGAGATGTGCCACCACCACCATTAGTGTTAGACTGATGCCTGGGAGACACACTCATTGATTTCTCTGATGAGGTGTTCTGTAACATGCTGTAATGCCATTGCAGCAGACGATGACAGTATAATGACTTTTGATTACATTTCACTATGCTTTCTACTAGTAGTTATGCCCTAAATGTCTCTCACTTCTGAACCACAATGCAATATTCCACTCAATGTATAAGGATTTCTTTATATGCATTTACAGAATCAGATTCCTCAGAGTGTTACTGCTCACACCTTGGCACAAATTCAGAAAGAATATGTTTAAAGTTGGGGCTCAGTAGTGTAGCAAGAATGTATTCCTCTTTACTTTTGATGCAGACTTTGTCTAAAGTGATTCACCAGTTATTGTTACTGTAATAATCATTGACTATACTCTTCATTTTTTTTTTCTGTAGTGGAAGTATCTCACTGATTTGTACACCAGCATGACTAACGAGCAAGGTGATCTTCTCAAAAGGCTTCCGAAGCTCACATAAGTCCCAAATTAGCTGCCATTGACCTGGTGACAAAGAGGTCCCCCACAAAGCCTTTGTTATTCTGATGAGTTTGTTCTGTTCATACAAATGCTCCAGCATTTACAATGCTCACCTGTTAGGGACCTCCTAATCTGATGATGGGTCAGGAGGTTACACTCTTGCAAGGAATGTATTTCATTAAGAGCAGTATAGGACCGGTGTTATTTTTAGGACATGTACAATGATTGATACATGCATATTTCTTCTTTTCTTAAGGCAGCTATTATATTGGAGTCATTGTCAGTCATTCTTGGAAAAAATAACTACAGCTTGGGATATGCCAGCAGGGTGCAATACATGACCCAGTTATAAAAACTCTGTTTTCCCTTCGTCAAAGGGGGGGGGGGTGTTCCTAATGCTCAGAGCTGTCCAGTCTGATGATCAGATTCCACATCTGCAGTGAGGTCGCTTAGAATGGGTAAAAGTGGTGGTAAGGGGACACTTTATAATTTAATTACTCATGAATTACAACTTGTATAACATTGAAATGCTGCTCTACATGGACAAAAACTATGTAGATTTTGGACCTCCAATTGCAAACTAGGATTTTAGCTGTGGAACACAGGAACCATGGGGTAAAAAAGGCAGGGCATTGAGGTGATGACTCCCTACTTTCCTCCATCTTTACCCCTTGCCCCTCAGTTTCAATGTATAGCAAAGTAGCATATGGAAACAAAGCAAGAAAGAAGAAAATCCATTGAACAAACACCTCAAGAGGACCTCTCTAACCAGGGATTAAACAACATTTTTTTATTGTGTGGGAGTTCTATGATCCACATGGACTAAAAGAAAAGGATTTAACATTAAAATACTACTTTTCTGTAATGTCCAGTGGTGAATACAAGAACTACAATGATATACCAAAGCATCTACCAAGAGAAACCTTACTGTAGAACAGTATTACACAGGACTAACAATCACCATACAAACTGAAGGTATCAATGGATACCAAATGTGTATGATAAGAAGAAGAACCAACAGGGTTCATAAATCTGCATAAAAAGAGAAGAAAAGTGTCCTTAAACAGGCACAATTGCCTGAATGACCTGCTGGCCAAAGCTGACCTCATCTAAGGCCAGGACATTTACACAATAGTGTTTGGTAAAGTAATGCAGTGATGGCTAAGTTGCTTCCTTACTCAGCTGTTCAGCAGAGGTCTGATTCTTGGAGGCCCAAGAGATGCCCACAGATCTTGTGGAGTCTGCCATGACGGTGTCACCTTGCGCGGCCGTTGCCACTCTGTTCCAGTGCACCGGTGGGTCCCAGCTTCGGCGCATGCGAACGTTCTTCCGGCTTCCCAAGCCGACGTTCATGCGCCCGCTCAGTAGCCGCTGCGTGCGGCCGTTTAGGCAGACTCCCTCTCTCTCTCTCGCCTCCCTCCTCCCATTGGGCTTAGTGCTATGCCCAATGGGAGGGATGTGGTTCCTGTTAGCCCATTGGACGTGTCATAAGTCCATTGAGGCTAGTTTTACCAGTCCAGGCTGGTTGCCATTTGGGCTGGTTCCGCCTCTTCCTCCTATTGGAGGACTATCGTTTAAATCCCAGTCCTCCCTTTCCTTCTTGCCCCTTCCACGAGCTAGTTTGTGTTCTGAGTCTATTACTCTGCTTGTCTGACCTCTGGTACCCTGACCTGGCTTTTCTGACCTCCGCTGCCTTCCGGTGTCCTGACCTGGCTTGTCTGACCTCCGCTGCCTTCCGGTACCCTGACCTGGCTTGTCTGACCTCCGCTGCCTTCCGGTACCCTGACCTGGCTTGTCTGACCTCCGCTGCCTTCTGGTACCCTGACCTTGTTGTCTGACCTCCGCTGTTTCCTGGTATTCTGCCCCGGCTTGTCTACTATTTCTCCTTCCGGCCTTTGGTTCTGGTCTATACGGTTCACAGATACTCCTATCCTGGTTGCACCCTGGCTCTACTGGGGTAGAACAATCTGGTTTCGCGTCCAGCACCTTTACCCAGCTTTGGCTGCAGCAAGGGAGTATCTGGCACGCCGTCTACGCACCCAAGCTTCGTTCTCTAGCGCCGCATTCTAGCATCAACCAGAATCTAGGCTGTGAGAGTCCCAACCCCCCCATTGTGACAGTTGGAACGGGCCAGAGACACCCCCACGGATCCTGCTGACTTAGCACACCTGATCGCTAGGCAAGAACACCAGGAGCAAATCCTGGCATCTCACACCGCCCAGCTGCAAACTTTAGAGAGAAAGATGGACGCTATGCTCGAGATGATGCGAGCTTCTGCAACACAGGCCACCCCGGCGTCCCCGCCAGCCACCGCTTCCGCACCTGGGGTGTCGACTTATCCTCCTCCTGACTACATGTCTCCTAGGATTCCTCTACCAGAAAAATTTTCCAGTCGTTCTTCTGACCTGCGAGGGTTCCTGAACCAATGTACCCTTCAGTTCCAGACCCTACCTCAGTCCTTCAGTACCCACACTGCGCGAGTATCCTTCATTATCTCTCTTCTAAAGGGAGATGTGCTTGAATGGGCATCACCTCTGGTAGAGCAACACTCTCCTTTGCTTGAGGACTCCGAGACCTTCATGGCAGCTCTAAAAACTGTGTTCGACATTCCTGGGAGGAGTGCTTCTGCTGAAGCCGCACTCCTGGATCTACGCCAGGGCCAACGGACAGTGAGCCAATACGCCATTGAATTCCGGACCCTGTCCTACGAGACCAACTGGGATCAGGGGGCTTTACGGGCAGCTTTTCGACGAGGCCTAAATGAACGTCTGAAGGATGCCCTAACCTACCGTGATGCACCCGAGGGATTGGAGGATTTCATTACTTTGTGTCTTGACCTCGACCGCCGTATGCACGAGAGGCAACAGGAACGAGACCGAGGCAGAAGACTCCGGAGTACTCCATCGTCCACTCCTACCGAGGGATCGCCACCGAGCGAAACACCCATGGCAGTGGGAGGAGTCACGCGCCTGTCAGAGGAAGAATGAAGAAGGAGACGCATTCAAGGTCTATGCCTCTACTGTGGTCTCAAGGGACATCTGCTACGGCAGTGTCCTACAAGGCCGGGAAACCCCACGGCTTAGCTGACCACGGAGGCAGTTCGCTAAGCCCGAAGACCCAGCCTCTTCCAGCACATACCCGCATCCATGTTCCCTTGACCATTACTTGGTCTTCTGGATCTACTATCATCTCGGCCTTCATTGATTCTGGTGCAGCAGGGCTGTTCATGGACCTCGCATGGGCCTGGTCTCTCGGCATTCCCAGTCATCGCAAGGAACTGCCTCTCATAGTCTCCTCCCTTGATGGTAAACCCCTGGGTGATGGGAGAGTGGAGCAAGAAACCGATCCCCTGCAGGTTACTACTGGTATCCTCCACGTCGAGACTATGGTGTTCGACCTAGTATACTCCCCCATGGAACCAGTTATTCTGGGTCTTCCCTGGCTTCACCGCCATGACCCTGTCATATCCTGGAGGAGTGGAGACCTGGTCCAATGGAGCCCTTCATGTGCTCGGTCCTGTCTGTCTCGACCCTTGAAGAGACCCATTTGTTTGGCATCGACTACGTTGCCATCTCTCTCTCCTTCCACTTGTTTTTTCCAAAAAGAAGGCTGAGATCCTGCCCCCGCATAGAACATATGACTGCCCTATTGACCTACTTCCTGGGTCCACGCCACCCAAAGGGCGCACCTACCTGCTCTCCCGTCCAGAGATGACAGCTCTTGCTGATTATATACAAGACAACCTCGCCCGAGGGTTCATTCGCCCATCGACCTCACCAGCCGGGGCCGTTTTTTTCTTTGTGGAAAAGAAAGATGGGGGTCTTCACCCTTGCATTGATTACAGAGGTCTCAACAAAATCACCGTGAAGAACAAGTATCTGCTGCCCCTTATCCCAGAGCTCTTCGATCTCCTCCAAGGAGCAGCCTGGTTCACGAAACTGGATCTCTGGGGGGCATACAACCTCGTTCTTATCCGGGCAGGAGACGAGTGGAAGACAGCCTTCAATACCAGATTAGGGCACTATGAATACCTGGTGATGCCCTTTGGGCTCTGTAATGCCCCAGCTGTCTTCCAGGCCTTCGTTAACGATGTGTTTTGTGATATGCTCATGTCCCACGTTCTGGTATATCTGGATGATATCCTTATCTACTCTCCTACCCCGTCGCTTCATAGAAAACATGTCAAGTCTGTGCTCCAACGACTCAGGGAAAACGGGCTATATGCCAAGCTCGATAAATGTGAATTCGAAAAGCAGAGCCTCTCCTTTCTGGGGTATGTTATTTCACGTTCTGGACTACTTATGGATCCTGCCAAGGTGTCGGCCATCACCCAGTGGCCACAGCCCACCGACCTCTGAGGAGTGCAACATTTTTTAGGCTTTGCCAACTATTACCGGCGGTTCATCCGAAGCTATGCTTCAGTTATTGAACCCATCACCGCCTTAACCAGAAAGGGAGCAGATCACAAGAAATGGCCGCCAGCTGGCGTGGCGGAATTCGCTGCTCTTAAGACCGCATTTACATCAGCTCCTATCCTCCGATATCCAGACATGTCCAAACCATTCGTCCTAGAGGTTGATGCCTCAGAGGAAGGAGTAGGAGCAGTGCTTTCTCAATGGGATACTGACACCAATGTTCTACATCCTTCTTCTTATTTTTTCCAGTCAACTATCTTCAGCTGAGAGAAACTACGACGTGGGAAATAGGGAACTCCTAGCCATTAAACTCGCCCTTGAAGAGTGGCGACACCTCTTAGAGGGTTCTGGAGTACCCTTCATCATCTACACAGACCACAAGAACCTGTTGTACCTAGAAAAGGTCAAACGGCTCAATCCACGACAGGCCCGCTGGGCACTGTTCTTCTCCCGATTTCAGTTCACCATCACCTACCTCCCGGGATCTAAGAACATCAAGGCCAATGCCTTGTCCCGCCAGTTCGTTACCACGCCTACGGAAGAAATTCCAAAGTCTATAATACCCAGGTCCAAGCTTATGGCCTCCATATCCACCTCTACGTTACTAAAGACACAAAAGGCTCAACAGGACACAGACGCTACCGTTCCCCCAGGACGACTCTTTGTGCCGACACTCTACCGGGCTGAGGTCTTACAATGGGCCCATCAGTCACCAGTTTCTGGACACCCAGGCATCAACCGAACCCTGGATCTCATCCAACGACAGTTCTGGTGGTCTTCCATGCAGTCAGACGTCACAGCCTTTGTCCTTTGCTGTCACCATTGTGCTCAACACAAACGACCACATACCAAACCCACTGGTCTCCTCCAGCCTCTACCGGTTCCTTCTCTCCCTTGGACCCATATCACCATGGACTTCATTGTAGACCTGCCTCCACACAGTGATTCTAGTCGGTGGATCGCTTTTCTAGGCAGGCTCATTTTGTTCCTTTACCCAAGCTTCCCTTGGCTCTGCAGCTAGCAGAGATCTTCCTGAAAGAAATATTCCGGCTCCATGGTTTACCTCTTCAAGTTGTCTCCAACCGAGGAAGTCAGTTCACATCACGGTTTTGGAGGGCGTTCTGTGCCCGGTTGGGTATCTCGGTCCATCTGTCTTTGGCCTACCACCCACAGTCCAACGGACAGACAGAACGGACTAACCAGTCTCTCAAGCAATTCCTCCGTATGTTCGTCGGACCTCTACAGAACGATTGGTCTGGTCTCCTCCCGTTGACAGAGTTTGCTTTCAATAGTAGTCGGCATGAAGCTATTCAGTGCTCTCCCTTTTTTGCCGCTGGTGGCTTCCACCCTCGCTCCCTGCCTCTTTCTTCCGCCTCTGGGATTCCAGCTGTGGATTCCCACTTAGACAACCTAGAGTCACACTGGGTGCATGTGCGTTCTCGGCTATTGTCTGCTGCCAATCGGTTCAAGAAGGCGGCAGACCACCGTCGTGCTCCTGGTCCTTCCATCTCTGTGGGCGACGAAGTGTGGCTATCAACTAAGAACCTTCGGCTACGTCAACCTTCGGTGAAATTTGGCCCTTTGTTCATAGGTCCCTTTCGTGTCCATGCCCAGCTTACTCCAGAGACGTTTGCTCTGGACCTTCCTTCCTCCATGCAAATTCCAGATTCCTTCCATGTGTCTCTCCTGAAGAAGGCTCTTCGTACCTGATTTACGGCCCCGTCTGTGAACCCGCCTCCGGTGCTGGTGGATGGTCAAGATGAATATGTTGTCCGTAAAATCCTGGATTCTCGCCTGGTTTGGGGTGCTGTACTGTACCTTGTGGACTGGAGTGGTTACGGTCCAGAGGAACGGTCCTGGGTACCAGCTTCCGATGTTCACGCTCCGGCGCTGCGGCGTGCTTACCATCATGCATTCCCTTCTAAGCCCGGTCGTCCGGAGGCCTCCCATTCCAGGGGTGGTGGTGTCACCTTGTGCGGCTGTCGCCGCTCCGTTCCGGTGCACCGGCGGGTCCCAGCTTCGGCACATGCGTGCGTTCTTCCGGCTTCCCAAGCCGACGCGTATGCGCCCGCTCAGTAGCCGCTGCGTGAGGCCGTTTAGGCAGACTCCCTCTCTCTCTCTCTTGCCTCCCTCCTCCCATTGGGTTTAGTGCTATGCCCAATGGGAGGGATGTGGTTCCTGTTAGCCCATTGGACATGTCATAAGTCCATTGGGGCTAGTTTTACCAGTCCAGGCTGGTTGCCATTTGGGCTGGTTCCGCCTCTTCCTCCTATTGGAGGACTATTGTTTAAATCCCAGTCCTCCCTTTCCTTCTTGCCCGTTCCACGAGCTAGTTTGTGTTCTGAGTCTATTACTCTGCTTCTCTGACCTCTGGTACCCTTACCTGGCTTGTCTGACCTCCGCTGCCTTCCGGTGTCCAGACCTGGCTTGTCTGACCTCCGCTGCCTTCCGGTGTCCAGACCTGGCTTGTCTGACCTCCGCTGCCTTCCGGTACCCTTACCTGGCTTGTCTGACCTCCGCTGCCTTCTGGTACCCTGACCTGGCTTGTCTGTCCGCTGCTGTTTCCTGGTAATCTGTCCCGGCTTGTCTACTATTTCTCCTTCCGGCCTTTGGTTCTGGTCTATACGGTTCACAGATACTCCTATCCTGGTTGCACCCTGGCTCAACTGGGGTGGAACAATCTGGTTTCGCGACCAGCACCTTTACCCAGCTTTGGCTGCAGCAAGGGAGTATCTGGCATGCCGTCTACACACCCAAGCGTCGTTCTCTAGCGCCGCACTCTAGCATCAATCAGAATCTAGGCTGTGAGAGTCCCAACCCCCACATTGTGACAGACTCAGACAGGAACAGTTTTTATTTTGGTCACATACACCTGTCAGATAGTGACATTGATCCAAGAAGCAATTGTAAGTTTGGACGCAGTCTGACCCATTCAGTGGCCCTCAGGAATGACAAAAAGTTAATCAGATTTCCTGAAAGGCTGTTTGTGATTAAAGGCATAGTAATGTTTAACAATAAAAGCAGCTCCAATTAATCTTCATAGTTTTTGGGCCATGGAAAGTGTTATTTTAATACTGAAAAAAGAGGGGTATAGGGAAGGGGAGAAAAGGGGTGCCTCATAGGGTAATATTGTATGTTCAATCGAACCCACAACCATTCCTGAATTCAGGGTACTCACATGGAAAAATGGCCTAACACGCACATGTATGTGGAATAGGCACGATGGCAGGTGAAAGATATTTTGGACCCACTTCCACTTGGCTTAACTCCTCCGAGAACACTCAGCTGCTCACAGAAGTCCTCAGGTGCCCAGTAAAACTATCACCTCGAAGAACCCAAAAAATGAAAGAAATGAGGCAGTACAGGTATACTGACTAGGTATTTAGAGTGCTATAATATTGATTCAGAACGTCTGTAACATCAGTACTCATGGAGTAAGTAAAACCAGTGTCCTTAAAGCAGCGGTTTCGCATGCAGGGGAAATCTGCTTGTCCCTGCTCAAGCAGCCAGGTCTCCAGTCGACTGTTAGTATATCCAGGATAGTCTCAATCAATAACTACCAATATTCAAAGGGTTAATTTCAACGTTTAACTTGCAATATCCAAAAAATGATGTGGGGTTTAGATGTGCTGGATGTATCAAAATGTATTTAAAAATCTATACTTAAAACTAGCAATGTGGGACGGCGTTGCCCGTCACGTTATGACAGTTGGGTGTACATTTGTGAAATGTAGACACACTGATAAACACAGACATGTGGCACTAATATCTCCTAAAGAGAGACACTGGGAGGTATGAAGCAGAAATATATCCTAAAGAGGGAGACTTGGGAGGTATGCAATTTTGTATTTTATTTCACCTTTACTTTGGGCCAGAATTGAAGTATTGTGCCTGTGTGTGTTTGGGTTGTGCAAATGAAAATCAGAAAATAAAAGGAGCGTAATAGCAGCATGTTAACCCTTTGAATGCCAGAGTGTGTTGCAAAGCCTTGTGCACCAAAGGATTAAGGCATAGAATGGCATGTCAGACTTAAATAGCAGTGGGAAGTGTATTCATACCTGTGAACTTTGACTTGTGGAGTCCCTGGAGGGGACTCATGTGGTGCTGATGTGGAGAGACCAATGGGGCAATTTGGGGTAAAAGTGGGTGGGGCTTAATCACGAGCAGGGGGGCAGGGCTTAAGAAAATGTGGAAAAGTATTAGTAATAGGCTGAGGAAGGAGGAGAAGTGGGAGGGAAATACAAGTTTACAGTGTGAGGGGTTTGAACACACTCTCTGAGGGATAAAACGTGATACACAACCCTGTGGCAGTCAGTAGGTTAAGTGTGTATCTGATGGCTTCCTGTCTTCTGTGTTGTATGGCAAATGATGACAGTGAAGAAATAATTCAGCAATGAGGACCTGCCTTAATCCTTTGAGTGCCATTTTGTTCCCCTGGTGCTGCAGCTTCCCTTCAGTGGCTGTACTACAGGTCCTGCTGAGACCACTGGGAGTCAGAGTGAGTGACTGTGTGTGTGACTGTGTGTGTGTGTGTGTGTGTGTGTGTGTGTGTGCTTTTTCTTTCCTGAGTTGGATAGTGTATGTGTGTTTGTCTGTGGTGTAGTATCAAGTGGCAGTCATTTTTTGGTAGATTGTATAGTTGTGGACGGGCTGGATAGTGGGGGTAGGTTAACTCCCTGCATAATGAATCACCCAATGAGAGCAGTAACTCCTCCTTTCTGCCGCCCCTGGATGTGTGTGTCTCCTAAGGAGACATAAATTATGTAGTTATTCTGTTCTATGTGTGTGTGTGTCTTCTGAGGAGATATAAATTATGTTCTGTGTCCTGAGGAAACATAAATTATGCAATGAGGCTTTCTCTTTTATATATATAGATGTATCATATCATACACTTAAAAAGACATATTAGTCTAACTTCACAAAAAAATGCTCATCAAAGTAACTCGTTTCGTAATGTATAAACGTTACTTTCTCAAACAACCTGGAGCTTTACAAACAAATGATCAAAAGACAAACAGCACGCTCCTATTTAGAATTATTTTAACCCATCCCTTGATTTGAATCTGGCCATTCCTAGGATCGTTTTCTTTAATGACCAATCAACAACAATATAGCAACCAATCTTATGTTGCCACAATGCCATTGATCGAGCTCATTCCATATTAACCCCTCTATATCAGTTAGAAATACCACAGTCTATATGCACATACATTTATGTTTACCCATGATTGGCTTGCAAATAAAACTATGTTTACATCAAAACCAAAGCTACAATTAATAAAATGAATGTCATGCTGCGAACCATCAGCAACTATAATTACTTTAAAACTACTTGGCAATGTTCTAAAAAGTTCGATTTATTCAAAAACATCACACCCTATTTTTGGGAGACCAAAAACTTAAATTCTTTATGTATATTTATAAATAAAAGACTTTTTAATTCACCATAACATTTTTTTTTTTAAAGCTCATCAACTCCATTAAAGGGAATGTCTTACCCCTATCTCCCCATAGCAACACAAATAATAATTAAAACTTCTATATTAGCACAGTACTTCACAACAAGGGACATCATAAAAAGGGGAGAGAAGACCTTCATGCTCGACTTGTGGCCATTTATAAGTTGCCAAAAATACAAATATAATATCCAAACTAAAACTGGGAAAAAAACTTCTATATGCGTGCAGACCAATTCCCGCAATGTTCCAACTATCACTATTAAGGAACAATGCCTTTGAAGTGAAGTCAAAATGCTTCACAATGCATATAGACCAGCTTCCACGATATTACCACTGTTAAATAAATGTACATTTACAGTCAGACCGGCCTCCATGATCTTCTCACTGATATTATTATAAATTAGTTAACTGACCAAAAAAATATAAAGTATCTATGTGCCTCAAAACACACCTACTGGATATACTATAGAATTGGCACTCGTCAAATGTGGTTATATTTAAAGACACAATGGTAACCATAATTAAAACCATAATGTACCCAAAAGATAAAGCCACACAAATGGATACGTAACTTCATACAAATGCCTCTGACGCTAAAATATTCACTCCCAAAAATAAATATTTTTTAGAAGCAAACAACCAAAAATATACATATATTCATATGGTTCGATCAACCTCTCTGGTGCCTTCTATAGTCTCATTTAACCCCATATACATATATTCATATGGTTCAATTGACCTATCTGGTGCCTTCTATAGTCTCATTTAAACCTACCAGCCATAATGTATCCATCTTAAAAATCAAATAGGACTCGCGGTTTATTAACCGTTGAGTTCTATTGTAGTTGGTAGAGCACTTAATGTGTTCGATTGGGGTGACCTGTAGGACTGAACAATCCCGGTTATGTGTCATACAATGACAGGAGACACTATGAAGGTTGTATCCATTCTCCACATTTCTCTTATGTTGTCTGAATCTAGTATGGAGTTGTAGCGTGGTTCTCCCAATATATTGGAGACTTCACTTTCAGTCTTTCAAGTAGACAACAAATGTGGTCTCACATATCATATATTGATTATTATCAAACATTTCTTTTGTGGAATTGGAAACAAATCTTGTATTCCCATGACTGAAATTCAACAGGTCAAACACCTATCGTGTGCACATTTGAAAGAACCCACCTTATCTAAAAATGTGCTCCTTCTTGTGGTATTTAATTTACTATTTTTTAACTTGCTTAGTGCAACATGGCTTTTTAAAGTTCTAGCCCTCCTAAAAATAATTTTTGGTTTATTTGGAATTATAGATTTCAATAATGGATCTCTTTGTAGGATGGGCCAATGAGTTTCTAAAATGGTCCTAATCTCCTTATGTGCAACATTGAGTTGGGTTACAAAGCTATGTTTGTTTGTTTGTTTTTTTTTGCTTTACTTACGTCGTGAGTATTGATGTTAAAATTGATCCGAATCAATATTATAGCGCTCTAAATACCTAATCAGTATACTTGTACTGCCTTCTTTCTTCTTTCATGTTATTTTAATACTGAGTTGGACTTCAAGAGTAATTGAATGATAAAGTATCCCCCTCTCTCCCCTTTTACTGTTGTAACACTGCTCACCTCAGAGCAGAAAGACTGACCGGATGGATTGCAGAGAGGGACTATCTTCAGTGAGCATAAGGAAAAACCAATCAAGGGGGGTAGGTTTTTCCTTATGCTCACAGTAAGAAGACTTTCCCTTGCTGTGATCTGTCTGGTCAAGGGACCAGATTCCACATCTGATGGGAAGTGGATTACACTAGGTAAAAAGGGTGGGAGGGGTTTACTTTATCATGCAATTACTCTTGAACTACAACTCTGACAGTATTGGAATAACACTCTCCATGGCCCAAATACTATGAAGATTAATTGAAGCTGCTGTTTTTGTGAAACATTACTATCCCTTTAAAGGGATATTAATGTTTTATAATAAAACAGCTCTAATTAATCATCATAGTATTTGGGCCTTGGAGAGTGTTATTTCAATTCTTTCAGAGTTGTAGTTCAAGAGTAATTGAATGATAAAGTATCCTCCTCCCGTCCCTTTTACTGATATAACACTGCTTACCTCAGAGCAGCAGGGAGTGTCCAGGTAGATTGCAGAGAGGGACAATCATCAATTAAGATAAGGGAAAAAGCTGAAAAACCTGTCAAGGGGGGCAGGGTTTTCATTGTTCTTACAGTAGAATATTGACCCATGATGTGAGCTGTCTACGGACTGGATTCCACATCTGAGGAGTGGGGGTTTACAATAGGTAAAAGGGGCGGGAGGGGGAAACTTTATCCTTCAATTACCCTTGAACTACAACTCTCACAGTAATGAAATAACACTCTCTATTGCTCTCTATTGCTTTAATGTCATTCTTATGACAGTGAACCACGTCCAGCAAATGGAGCTCCTGCTTGTTAGAACCCACAAGTCATGGTGGACTTGTCAGCCTTAGGCTTCTGAGCAGACCTTTTGTTTTGTCAACTATGTTTGCGCTTTGGGAAGGCCTGAGGGGATTGAACACTAGGCACCACAAACTAATGGGGGTAATGAAAACCATGCATCATAGAAAAAGTTCATATTTAGATGCAATCTGAGGCAAGAGCATGTTTTTGCCTCAAGTAGAATCACTAATGACCTTGCCAAAGTAATTCCCAAAAAGTTGTCTTCGTACAAAAGGAAGAGAGAACAAAGACATTTTTGAAGATTCATGAGCCAACCAGATCTTGAGCCACAAGGTACAACATGTGGCTACTGAAAGGACTGAGGCCTTTCCAGAAACCCCAGCTGCATCGAAGGCCACCTCAGTAAGATATGAATTGGCCTCCATAATATTTGCCAGCAATACCAACAGTTCCTCTTTGGGAAAATCCTCACAAATGGCATCTGACAGCTGTTCAAACAGATAGCCATGGCTCTGTGACCCAAGCTGTAGAGAAAATGGGTTGCAGAGCAGCCCCAGTGGCTGCAACATTTGTCTTCAACAAGGAGTCTAAGTGTTTGTCAGCCTGATCCTTAAGGGATGTAGCATCTGCCAAACATAGGGCAGTATTTTTAGCAAGGCAAGATATTGGAGGATCAATGGTAGGTACACAAGCCCATTTAGAGAAAGCTTCAGGAAATCCATTTGTTAAGGAAGAGTCTCTTATCAGGCATATTCCATTCTTCCAGGATAACCTGGTCCAAGGAACAATGGGGAGTAAAAATGTCTGACTCCATTTTTCACCATTGCAATATGTCCGGTGAGGAAGACCCTGCATCAGAAGCATCAGAGGCCTGCAAAATCTCTAATACATCTTTGATAATCCCCTCAGCTGAGGGTCCAGGGTCCTCCTCATAGGCATCACCAAAGGAAGAAGGACAAGGAAGAATCCATATCATCCCCATCTGTACCAGCTGCCACTGAAGAGCAGTCTCCAGCCAACTGAGAATGGCCCCTAAAGACAAGATCAATGTGTCTGACAGGGAGTATGGGGCACCAAAAATGGAGAACTCTTTGAATAGATGATGGGATAGAAGCAACAGAAGAAATTAGTCTTAACAAAAACTGACTCTTGTTCTGCACTGGAGGGGACTGTGGGAGTAGTAGGGATCAATGTGCAAGAGGGACACAGGGTGCCTGCATATTCCCATGGAAGCCCAGTTTGGCATGAGGAATAGTGTATTAAAGGGGTTAAAGAGACTCCACCCTGAATCCTTATTCTTGGATTTCGCCATGTGTTCCTTGGGATCTGACATGTTCAGAACCCTTTAAAGTAGGACAAAGCAGTCCAAAGTAGTTGAAAAGTATAAGAAACTGCACAGAAATACCCAAAATGATACTTTTATGACTTCAAATGGTTAAGCTGGAAAGGCAGAGAAGAAAGACTCTCTGAGTAGCCTATGCAATGAGAGTGGTAAAATAGCTGCCAAAGCACCACCCTGCCCAATCCAGAAAGCCCAGGAAATAGGGGATTCTGAGAAATGTAATTTGCAGCTTCATATGCCCAGCAAACTGTCTCTCCAGCCATTTAAAAAAGTGACATTAAGTGTCCTAAACATTGTTCACACACTGATCATGTGATAGAGAAGGTCCAGTTATTCATTTTGAGCTTACTCTGAGGCTTGTAGATGAAACTGGTGCAGAGTTATGTTCCTGTAAAGAATATCCATGCACTTCTGTGCCACAAAGATATCCTCAGCATGGGCTCCCTTTCATAAAGGGGCTTTCCATAAGTGTAAAAAATAAAGGTATAACAGAAATAAAGCTGAAATACACACATATACCTAGAGAAATGCAACTAAATATAAATGAAATAAGGTTATCTACTCAAATAGAAGGAGAAAGACCATACAAAGCAATGTAATCTCTGCCAAGTACAGAAAGGGTTAACAAATCATTCTACATAGGAAGCCACTTTAAAAAACATAGGATGCAGGAGAAATTTGAAGGACTGAGTGATAAACATACAAGAACACCACATTCTAGTGGGCACCAAGTAATAACAGGGATGTAATAAAAAGGGCCATAGCACTCAAACCTATCAGTCTTCAGTGGTCAGACTCCCATTTTATTTAATACAGAACCTCAAAGAAGTTCAGTAGACAGTCATAAAGTCATCGTCCACAGGGAAATGGTGCAGAAATATACCTGTGAACTGGCTGCTCCAACCCCGGGGAATCCATTTAATGGGAGGCTGATGAGGAGAGATTATACAGCCCCATATTTAAGCACAGTAATAAAAAAAGAGAACAGTGCCGTCTTGCCCTTCCTGAGGTAGGTCACTTGAAACTGAGGGGTGGGGGAAGGAAGAGGGGAGTCTCTGCCTCAAAGACTCTGCCTTCTTTAAATGTTGTGCCATCTGGAAGAAGGAGATTTACCCCAGTAGTTACACCCCTGCAAGCATGGCTTGCGTTTTGAAACTAGATACCACATATTTGGTATCTTATAGGGTGGTTGCACCCCACTATGAGTATAAAACAATATGTTATACATTTCTTAATGTCTGTACATTTGTACATCATCAGCGTTTTGGCACCAATTCACATATAGGTAGTTTTATAAGGTAAATGTCTAAAGGTCCATGCTGGGACCAAAACATTGACCAAATAAAATCACTTGATTCCTTTAAGTCCAACAAGTGATGTCTGTTTTACAGTCCTTGTATGTAAATATACAGTATACTTTTTATTTATTTAACAATTATTGTTCCTCTGTTGTTCTGGGGCACTACACCATAGGATTAAATTGTTAAATTGGGGCCTTTAACTCATTGAATGCTAGCTAGGTCTACAATGAATTGCAAAGAAATTGATTGGAGACATCTCTAGCATTCATGTTAAAAGTTCCACCTAAAGTAGTAAAAATGTAGTATTTGTCCCCTACAGAATTTCTCAGGCTTTCTTTTGAGGCTATTAGAGTGCAATCTACAACAGGGCACATATGATAGTACTGAAGTATAACAGAAATAATATCCTCACTGCAATTCTTGTTTTAAGGTTAGAAATAAAGTGAAGGATGAACCTCTATAACGTATTTCCCCTGCCCCTGGTGACCATTTCAATTACATATAAACCACACCAATGGATTGTACCTGAGCCACTAAAAAAATAACTTTTAATGATAATTTAAAAGTCAGCATTGAGCCTCTCATATAATTCAGGAAGTCTGTGTATGAAATCAACCTGCTAGCAACGTGTTGTATAACACTCTGGAAAAAAATAAAAACAGAAAAGTGTTAGAGAGAACTGCATGGAGTTTTGTGGTGGAGCACCAGTAAAGTCTGACCCCTGATTCACACTGATCAGAGCATAGAGGCAGTGAAAGAGAAATTAACTGAATCACAAAGTAATATGTGAAGACACCAGTTACTAAGGTTTGATCTCAGTGGAGTTGTGTTCCAGCATAAATTAATATATGAACACAGGTACAAGCCTTTGATTAGCAAAAGTATAAAGAAATTATCAGTCTATAATTTTAATGGTAGGTTTATTTGAACAGTGAGAGACAGAATAACAACCAAAAAATCCTAAAAAACGCATTTCAAAAAAGTTATAAATTGATTTGCATTTTACTGAGTGAAATAAGTATTTTACCCCTTTGCAAAACATGACTTAGCACTTGGCGGGAAAACCCTTGTTGGCAATCACAGAGGTCAGAAGTTTCTTGTAGTTGGCCACCAGGTTTGCACACATCTCAGGAGGGATTTTGTCCCACTCCTCTTTGCAGATCCTCTCCATGTCATTAAGGTTTTGAGGCTGACGTTTGGCAACTCAAACCTTCAGCTCCCTCCACAGATTTTCTATGGGATTAAGATCTGGAGACTGGCTAGACCACTCCAGGACCTTAATGTGCTTCTTCTTGAGACACTCCCTTGTTGCCTTGGCCATGTGTTTTGGGTCATTGTCATGCTGTAATACCCATCCACGACCCATTTTGAATGCCCTGGCTGAGGGAAGGAGGTTCTTACCCAAGATTTGATGGTACATGGCCCCGTCTATCGTCCCTTTGATGCAGTGAAGTTGCCCTGTCCTCTTAGCAGAAAAACACCCCAAAGCATAATGTTTGACTGTGGGGATGGTGTTCTTGGGGTCATAGGCAGCATTCATCCTCCTCCACACACGGCGAGTTGAGTTGATGCCAAATACCTCGATTTTGGTCTCATCTGACCACAACACATTCACCCAGTTCTCCTCTGAATCATTCAGATGTTCACTGGCAAACTTCAGAGGGGCCTGTACATGTGCTTTCTTGAGCAGGGTGATCTTGCGGGCACTGCAGGATTTCAGTCCTTCACTGCGTAGTGTGTTACCAATTATTTTCTTGGTGACTATGGTCCCAGCTGCCTTGAGATCATTGACAAGATCCCCCCATGTAGTTCTGGGTTGATTCCACAGCATTCTTATGATCAATGAAACTCCACGAGGTGAGATCTTGCATGGAGCCCCAGACTGAGGGAGATTGACAGTTATTTTGTGTTTCTTGCATTTGCGAATAATCACACTAACTGTTGTCACCTTCTCCCCAAGCTGCTTAGCGATGGTCTTGTAGCCCATTCCAGCCTTGTGTAGGTCTACAATCTTGTCCCTGACATCCTTGGACAACTCTTTGGTCTTGGCCGTGGTGGAGAGTTTGGAATCTGATTGATTGATTGCTTCTGTGGACGTGTCTTTTATACAGGTAACAAGCTGAGATTAGAATCACTCCCTTTAAGAGAGTGCTCCTAATCTCAGCTTGTTACCTGTATAAAAGACACCTGGGAGCCAGACATTTTGCTGATTGATAGGGGGTCAAATACTTATTTCACTCAGTAAAATGCAAATCAATTTATAACCTTTTTTAAATGTGTTTTTCTGGATTTTTTTGTTGTTATTCTGTCTTTCACTGTTCAAATAAAGCTGTCATTAAAATTATAGACTGGTCATTTCTTTGTCAGTGGGCAAACATAAAAAATCAGCAGGGGATCAAATACATTTTTTTCCTTACTGTATATAGACAGTGCAACGAGTTAAAGCTGGCGTATGGAATGCAACCTTCCATTATACATATTCTTCATTGACTACGAAAAGTCCTTTGACTCAGTGAAAAAGCAAGCAAAAATTGATGCCCTGATCAACTAAGGAATAGATAGAGCTAACAGTTACATCAATATCCTCCAATCAATATTTGAAAATGCAACTGCATCAATAAAGGTCTACAATGATAAAGTCTAGATCAACATAGAAAAAGGTATCCAATAAGGAAATACAATATCCCCAAAACTACATCACTTACAGTCTGCAGACAATATCATATTCTTTGGCAATAGCCTGAAGAACTGCAAGAATGCCTTGAAGAGCTACAACAGGAAAGTAAAAATGTATGTCTTAAGATGAATATCAACCAAAATCAAGTCAAACTTTACAAATGTAGCGTGCCAAGGAAGATAACAGTACATGAACAAGAACTGGAAGAAGTGGACAAGTGTGTTTACATTGAACAAGAAATGTCAAAGGCTGGAAGCACCCTGATGGAGATTGAGTGACAAATAAAATTGGGATGACAAGCATTTGGAAAACATAACAATACCATATTTAATTTACCACTCTGTCTCAAGTGAAAGGTTTCTGACCAGTGTGTCCTCCTAGTCCTAACATATGGTTGTGAAACATGGACACTAAATGCCAAAGCCATACAATAATAGAAGGTTATGCAGAGAAGTATGGAGTGGCAAATTCTAAACATAACAAAAAGAGACCAAAAAACTTGTGCATGGATTTGTCAGCAAACAAAGGTCTATGATGTGTAGGGAAATGAGGAATAAAAAGTAAGTTTTTAAAGTGTTTAAGTCAGAAAGGTCAGGTGCATCATATAGAAAGTACAATGAATAAAATAAAATCTGCAAACATGCAATTAGGCTAGATAAAATTGAAAATGAGAGAAGTATTGCAAAAGTGAGCAAGAAAAATCCTAAACAACTGTACAAGTATATAATAACAAAAAGATTATGGTTGATATTGGTCCTCTTAAGGCTTAGACAGATGAGTTGATTAGTCAGGATAAGGCTATGCTAACACCTGAAACACATTCTTTACTTCTGTATATTCAAAGGAAGCAACAATGGGAGGCTATGGACAAAACTACAGAATTTCCTCCATCATGTACATGGCTTACTGATGTCATGATTCTTGGGTTTTTATATCTTTTCCAGGATTTCTGGTTCTCTTTCCTGGTTCCTCTTATCTCCTCCTTGGTGTTACACCCTTTTCTGGGCCTATATCAAGCACCGACACTCTTATGTTGGTGGGCGATCAAAGCATTCTGAGTTCAGAGTTTTGTGATAGAGTTCCAGTGTTTCCTGTTATCGACCTGGCTTTCCTCGACTTTGTTTCCGTCTCATGATTCGGCTTCAACTCCTGTATTGATCTGACCCCAGCCTGTTTACGACTCCTCCCTTGTCTGTTGATTTAGTACCGTGTTGTTCAACTGGTTTTGACCCTGGCTTGTCCAACTATCCCTCTTGTCTCATCCTAGGTTTTGACATTGCCCGTCTGTTGCCGAATTGGACTTGTCGACTATCCCCTTTCCTCCTCGAAAGATCCTCAGTGCCCAATGTCGAGTCCAATTTCATCGACTACCTATCGAGTATTCCCATCTGACTCCTCGACTTCCGACTCCCAGTCACACAGTAAACCGTACGGACTCCAGTCATGCAGTCATCTTACGACTCCTGTTGCTGCTCATCTTGTATACGACAGAAGCAACTATACTGCTGGTAGTTTTTTAATACTGATTCCTGACCTGGTGAGTAGCTGTCTGTCTCCTAGGTGGTTATGCAGCCATCAGGCTTCACAGCCTGATACCCCCTCCAGCTCCGGCCACAGCAAGGCCTCCTGAGAACAGCCACCGACAGCCAGCATCGCTTCCAACTCCCCGCACTCTAGCTTCTGGCTCACTAGGGCCTACTCAGTGAGTATCTGATATTGCATTCTGCCTATTGTATTTTTTGTATTAATCAAAGCAGCAGCTTGCTACTCCTACTGGGGTTACCTCCCCTCTAGGTGTTCTCTGGCCGCTTACATTGGGCGCTTAGGTCAAGTGTGACAACTGAGGGCAAAGTCCAAAAGGGATTGGAAAATGTTATGGTGAATAAAGCACCTGGACCTGATGGTATATAACCAAGGGTACTTAAGAAACTTAGTTCAGTAAAAGTAAGAACATTATACTTAATATTTATTGATTTACTTTCATCAGGCTTAGTGCCCTGTGATTAGAGGAAAGGTGATATAGTACCATTGTTCAAAAAGGGGGTAAGATCCAAACCAGGAAATTATTGACCTGTGAGCTTGATGTCCATAGTGTGTAAGATAATAGAAGGGTTACTAACTGAAAGTATTCAGTACTATATGAAGACAAACAATATTATTAGTAGGCGTCAGCAAGGTTTTATGAAGAATCGCTTATATAAGGCTAATTTACTTGAATTTTATGAAAGGGTAAGCAGTGATTTGAACAAGGGAATTGCTTTTGACATAGTTTACTTGGATACAGTGCCTCACAACAGGTTACTGCATAAATTAAAAGGCTTCGGTTTGGGAGGTGATCAGAGAGGTGTTGTAAATAGAACCTTTTCAAGTTTGCCTAAAGTTGTAAGTGGGGTGTCACATGATTAATTCCTGGGACGAATGCTTCTAATTTGTTTATTAATGATCTAGAAGTGGGAATTGAAAGTAGTATCTCAATCTTTGCTGATGACACTAAGCTGTGTAAGGAAATTAATACAGGGCTGGATGTTTTTTTTTTCTACTCTACAGAAGTATTTAGCTAAACTGAGTGAATGGACAGAAAATTGGCAGAATACACTGAATGTAGATAAATGTAAGAATATGCATTTGGGCTGCAGAAACACACATGTTACATACACACTAAATGGGAAACAACTTATGGAATCCTCATTAAAGAAAGATTTAGGAGTACTGATAGATGATAGACTTCACAGTAGCGTGCAGAGTAGAGGTAGGTGAAAAGTGAGAAAAAAATTCCTGCATGATTTTTCACAAAAAAACTGACAATTTTTCTTTTTCGCAAAAGTTTTCTCCAATAAAAATGTTCCACTTTTTCACCTATTCCAGCACCTTTGTCACCTGTTCAAACATGTTTCTCCTATTCCAACAATTTTAACACATTTTTCTGCTATTCCAAAACATTTTCTCCTATCCCAGCACATTTTTCACCTATGTTTCCAATGATGCAACATTTCCCAGCACAATATTACTTCTTCTGATGGCTGTAGTGAAGAAATAAGTAGCTGGAAGTCAAAGCTGTGAGTCCTACAGCAACACACACCTTGAAAAATGTGTTAGCATGCAGAGTGCATTTATCCTTTGCCCACAAAACTAACTTACTGCTTAAGTCACACTGGCACATATTCATGATGATGTCAAGTGATAAAGAAAAGAAACTACAACCTACAATGTGACAGATGTATATGGTGGTGGTGGGGGGGGACTGGCATGGTGTGATTGATGGGACCTTGAAAAACTGCATCCACCCTGGGAAGAGAAGGATTATCATTTATTGTACATGCTGCAGCAAACATTGCTGCAGTCAGTTTTTGAACTACCACTTTACTCCCATGTCCCTGCACTGCTCCAACTTTTCTCCTTCCGCTTGTGCATTTGCTGTACGATACTCAACTACTGTGTGTGTTTTTACTCTCTACAGTACAGTGTGATGTCTTGCATTAGCCCTCAACACGGTTCTCAATGTCATCTGCTGTCTATCAAGTCTGCCTCAGTCATAGAGCTCACATCAGGCTCCCAGTCAGCTGTCAGTCACCTAATATATTTATTTGATTCATTATTTTTTTTTTAAGTAATACCCTATCTTATCACAGTCAACCCAAAAAATATATATATAACTAAAAAAACAAAATCAGCAACTTCTTTCCACAGACTTCTCCAGCACAGAGATAATAAAAGCAAAATCAGCAAGTAATCTGGACCCCAGCTGCCTGTGTCTTGCCAGTTAGTCACACCAAATTTTGGGGTGTTTGGGGTCAATCTCCTTCCTCCCTTCTTATCCCCAGAGTCCCCACGACTCCCCTAATACAGATAACAAATGTCCTATGTAAAACACTCCCGAAACTAAACTTCAATTCTCCTTTAGTTGTCTATGTTATCTAGCTCAAAAACATGCCGGAAAAAAACGGGAAAATGGCATTTTTTGCTGGAAATTTTTTGCCAAGCAGAAAGAGACATTATTTTGCCAATTTTGGTGTGAGGTGAAAGTTTTCACCCATCCCTAGTGCAGAGTCAGTCAAGAGCATATAGGGTACTATCTTGCATAAAAAGAAGTATAGATGCACGGGATGCTAATATAAGTCTACCTCTATATAAATCCTTGGTAAGGCCTCATCTAGATTACAGTTTTGAGCATCGGTTCTTAAAAAGGACATTATTGAACTGGAAAAAGTGCAGATATGTGCAACAAAACTGGGAAAGGGATCAGAGGATCTGAGTTATAAAGAGAGACTAGCCAAACAGGGTTTGTTCACATTAGAGAAGAGACGTCCAAGGGGTGATGTGATTACCATTTCCAAATATATTCAATGCCAAGAGTTCTCCGATTAATTATTTTCTCAAAGAGCTGAGCTAAGAATAAAGACTAGAGGAAAGTGCTTTTTAACTAAAACAATGGCAGGGATTTTTAACAATACGGGAGGTAAAGCAATGGAATTCTTTGCCTCAGGATGAAGCACTTGCAGATATTGTAACTGCTTGTCATGTTTCTACCTGTTTTTCCGTGTTTTACTGGAATCTTTCTGATTTTGCATTTGGTTTTCTTTCCCCGCTCTGTCTCTCTGACCCTTTATCTAACTCTGGTGCCTGGGGCCTGTGAGTGATCTAAGCATTCTTTCCATGACCTGTATCCAGTCTCCAGTGTTCCTGATCTGGCTATTCCTGACTAACCCTTCATCTTCTGATTTGGCTACTGTGTATGTTCTCCAGCATCAACCCCTGGCTTCGATCTCCAGACTACTCTCCTGCTTGTCCCTCTGGTACTTCGTTTGACAGACTGATTCTCAACCCCGGCCTGCTAGAACATACTTCATCTCTCCCTTTGGCTCTGGCTCTGTCTTGCTGTTACCAACCTGACTTGCGAACCCTTCTCTACCGGCGTGTCACAGTCGGGAAGTGGACTAGGCTAGCTGCTAGAGAGCGATGCTAGGGAGCGATGATCCTGAACGGTGACAGTCACCCTCATCTCCTTGCTGCGGCCAAATCCAAATTAAAGGTTCTGGCTGCAAAGCCAGATGTCCGACCCCAGTTGAGCCGGGACCCTGACCAGGATGGAGACAAGGGGAAATTGTACAAGCCTAGTCCCCCCAATGCGGAGTGGATTCTTGGGCAGGGACACCAGGAAACAAGACCCTCACTACTAGGGGAGGCCAAGGGAACACCCTCTACACCAGATACCTGATACCCCAGAGGCAGAACAATGGTAGGAAGAAACCCTCCTACCAGCAGAACTGAGACTGAGTATGCCAGGCTCTGAGAGGAAGCAAGGTCCGGGGAAAGTGGGATAAGACCATCAGAAGCCCAAGGCTAAGACCGAACCACCTATCCAGCCTGCCTCAGGTGACCCCAACAATAAAGAGGGAAGAAGGCTCAGAGGGGAAAGGCAAGCTTAAGGCAAGTACCCTGCTCCCTGCTTCCGCCACGAAAATTCCGAGGGAGAGAGAGAGTGAGGGAACCAGCAAGGAAGAATTACCCCAAACCTCGGAAGAAAAGCCCAGAGAGGAAAAACCCCTGAACGGAGAACTGCCAGACGGGTGCAAGCCAGCGGACTAAGACCGTCACTACAAGGTGAACCTGAGAAACTGGCCAGAGACCCCAGCGGGATAACCCAACCGACACCTGCTGCAACTAGAGGCCGAAGGAACAGCAGCCAGGAAGGAGCGGCCCCACTCTCTCCTATGCCTCTAAAGGACCCAGCATCTGCGGTGCACTGCCCAGACAGCAGAGCACCCCCAGGCACCAAAGGGAAGAGGGGGAGGCCTGTCAATTCCAGCGGGGAATAGCCTGTGGCCGGAGCCACAGTTACAAATAAAGTCATGGCCTTATTTTCCCAAAATTCCATGTCAGAGTTATTTGTTGTGAATTATCAAGCCCATTACTTGGGACATATTATCAGTAATGTTTGTTCCTTATTACTCGCATATTACAGTCTGAAGACGAGACACAATATTTTGTTCTGTTCTTTAGGGAATGATGATCACACAGGGATTGTCTCTTATTTTGCTTCTCTGCATCCTGTATTTTAGAGTTGATGCAATTAACCTGTCTTCTATGACATGGGCTATATGCAGAAGGAAAAAGAGGAAAAAATCTGAAGCCGAATTGGTAACCTTTTGAGTGCCAGGGTTTAAAATACATTACATAAGTAAAAAAAGTGATCCAGAGGGGTGTCCAATGTATTCCTTTGCTTAATGCATCTACAAGATATGGGACATGGATCAGGCAATAACAGTTTATATACATATTTTTTTCTATTTTTCAGAGTAGAAAATGTAAGGCTGAATGCTAAGTGAATATCAGTAAAGAAAGTAAATTGTTTTTGGTGGACCCTGGTCTGTTGTATTTAATGTAGATCTGTGTTAGACTTAGACAAGTTTTGTTTATTTTACACAGAATCAAAGTCTACATATACTGTATGTTGTACTAGCCATATACTGTAAAATTTATCATTTGGAGACAATAATTATTTTGCTGGCACACTGTGGTTCCTTATTGTACTTTCCTACAGTGTATGCAAATTAGTTATTAGAGTGCTAATCTTGAATCAGCACATAAATAATTAGCACGAAGTGCTACACTGTGCCACCATCAGCTCAAGAACAGTTTCTGATAGCTATTTATACTACAAATGGCTAGCTCAACATATGGGCACTTTGTAATTCTCTTTAAAATCAATTAAACATATCTTAAGTTGACAGATCCATTTTAACCCCTTATATATTTATTTAACTGTGATTGTATAATTTTCACATAATTCTTTTAGGGCTTGCTTTTAATATGTTAGGATTTATACATTTAGATTTTAAGGTTTTATTAATAAATAGTGTTTTACATTAAGGAAATGGAGACCACACTTGGAAGGCATCTTCTATTATTTGCAGGTACACATTCATCACCAGAAGGTGGCAGCTGTGAGTACATAATACAGTACATCCCAAATGTTTTTTAGGTCATGACACATATAGCTGGAAAATTTTAAAATGTAGTGACACATTTTTGCAGGAATAACAATATAACAATAAAGGTATTTGCGAATGTAGCTTGGTGCTGCAGCCATAATATGCCACTAGGTCAGTGATTCTCAAAAAGATTGCTGCGGCACTTAGGTGTGCCACAGATATCCATTTAAGGTGCCCCTTGTTTCCTATTAAGATGTTTAAAAAATGGAAGTGTTGAGTTTCAAGTGCAAATTTGTGGACATTTCTGTGTCCCATATTTTTGTTTTGTTACTCTTATTGTGATACCTAAGGATAACTACCGGTATATATTACTTATTTGTAGCTTCACAACTCACTTGACAAATTACATATTAAATGGCAGGGGTGTCTCTAAAAATCCATATTATGTGTTAGGGTTGCCCTGAACAAAATAAAATTGAGAACAGCTACTTTAGGTAGTCTTTTACTGCTTTCAGTATGCTGTACTCTGCTACTCATTCTGCTCAGATAAACAACTGAACAGCAGCATTCCCAACTCTGCCTGAGAAAACTCTCTCATTGGTCAATTCTGACATCATTGTATGGAGTCTTATTACCAGACTAGTGCAATCTGGAGCAAACCAACTATACCAGGAAACAAATAAAAAAGACTCAAAGGTCCCATTTAGCAAAATGGGGATTTTAACCCTTTGAATGCTACACATTGTGACCTCAAACTTCAACGTGGCAAATATATCTACAAATTGTAATACACAGATACTATTTATTTGCAGATCTTTGGACACCTTTTCAGTTGATCCACTGGTGTTATTGTTTGTAAGGTCTCAAAACTTGGTCTCAAAACTTAACTGACTTGTTAGCAGCTGACTGAAAATCAGAAAATTAAGATAATTGACTCTTACAAAGCCCTTTCTGCTTCCAATTTTCAATGTTAGAAATGTCAGTATGAAATGGAAGTTAATAGGAACTGTTGACAGTAAGACAAGAGCTGGAGGGAGATTAACTAAACAGTGATAAAGAAGAGGTGATGACTTCTACAGTTTACCACTTATCCAATTCCTACATTATTCTATGGAGCCTATGCACTAAAATGTATACAGCTTTGGAGATCTTAGTGAATAGGCTCCATAGATTAACAAAGGAATTGGAGAACTGATAAACTGGAGAAGTAATCTCCACTTTATCACCTCTTTATCACCGCTTAGTGAATCTCCCCCGATGATCCAAACCATACATCAAACTCAAACATGAATTACATCAAGAAATAAAAGCTTAAGGTATCACATTGACCTTCCTAGTCCCCAGACTTGAATATTATTGTAATCTGTGGGTAGATCTGAAATGTGTAGTGCATGCAAGACGACCTAAGAATACTTCTAAACCAGAAGCATTCTGCAAGTAAAAGTGGGAAAAAATTCCTAAAGCAAGAATAGAAAGACTTCTCTGGCTACAAAGTTGGTGTTACTAGATACTAACTCATAGGGTACCCAAACTTTTACACTTGCCATATTTTCAGGGGATCGTCCAATCTGTTAAATTCAGCAAATAAAATGTAACCGTGCATTAAAATTTGCAGAAATATGTCATGTTTAAGTTTCTTCACTGCAGAGGTTGTGTTTTCAATTAGAAAATCAACAAAACATGTAATTTGGCCCAAACTTTTGCATACGACTGTACATTTTTCTAACAATTTTTTAATATTAGCAGTTTTTGAGAAATTAACCTTAATTTGTTGATAGCACAGAATGGCACTTTATGTAAATTGATGTGGTGGTTCATTCTTACAGCACAATGTGCCATGACTTATTCTAGACAAAAGCCACACACTGAGAGCAATTCTAATAGCAAAAGCAACTAATCAGTTCTGCTTTGGAAAAATATCTAATTAGTATACTGTACATGGAATCAGAATAACATACTACACTGTAGCACCAAATTATAAGGGTTAATATCTTTAAAAATGAGTTTACGGAAAAATTATAAGTGCAACATATAGACAATTTTAATAAGCTGTAAAATAAAATAAACGTGTCTTAGGGTAACTGATCCACTTTAAACTAAGCAGAAATCCTCATGGCCTCTATGAATGAAATGACCACGGATTGGTTTTCCCAGAATTAGTTCTAGATATCACGTCCACGGGAGATGGGCATGATTCTTCATTGCTGGACTCCAAGACTCCAAACTCCTCCTACTGAAATGTTCCTAAGGAAGAAGAAAGGATTCAGTGGGATGAATTCGTGAAGTAGTAATTTTGGAGAATCAATCCACAAGGACTTGATTCATAGTGACCATTTTCTGCCCAGATTTAGGTTTGTTAGTAGGAGGTGTTAGTGTACCTTTAAGTTGTACTTGAACAAGTAATGGTTCATAGCGATGGTGACACATGTTCACCCAAAACAAAATCTCAGTAATAATTTGTACTCACAAAACTTTACAACTCCAGAAACTTTCACCCCTCTGCTTGTTTCTTTCCTGATCTATCTAGTAAAAAAGTACAATAAACAGATATTAAAAAAAACAACTACTATACATTA
Organism: Rhinophrynus dorsalis; assembly: GCA_037306005.1. Taxonomy (NCBI): domain Eukaryota; kingdom Metazoa; phylum Chordata; class Amphibia; order Anura; family Rhinophrynidae; genus Rhinophrynus; species Rhinophrynus dorsalis. The sequence goes on from CM074722.1 coordinate 120,604,174, forward strand.
ACCCGCACAGACATTTCTCATTATATTTCATTGGTGCTTCCATTTGATGAATGTCTGGCTGTTGCTCAGTTGCTAGGATACATGCAATTATAGTTCAGGAATCAGGAACGCTGACAAGCTAGTTCTACTGAATCCCAGTTGGCTTAATGAGGTGATCGAGATTAGTACACTTTGCAGCTAATAGAATATTTATTTCATGTTTCTCAGCTACCACTCCCTCATGCTCTTCCTTCTTCCCGCCTACTTATTTTAATAACTGGAGAAAAGCGATTCATAAGACACATCTCTACAGTCAAAAAAAACAATATAACTATGTTTATTTGTAACCCTTTGAGTGATAGAGTATGAGGGAGTGTCAGCTGGGATGGAGAAGAGTGTGGAATGTTAGCATCTGGCACACAGTACTGTCTGTCTTGCATAAACTGATACATGAACAATGTTACATATCTAATAAACTAGTTATTAACCCCGTAACGACCCACAACGTACATGTATGTCATGAGGTGGAGGTCCCTAAAGGACTAAGAACGTACATGTACGTCATGGAATTCCAGGCTCCCCGCGCAGCTGCGGAATTGGATGAGCTAAAAAAAAAAATGCTCCGTGGTCCTTAAATGAGCAACATAACATGTAGGGGATTTTTTAAAAATTCGTTCAGATGATTGTTGTCATAACGTGTTCCCCTTTACCTCTTTAAGGAGTGGGGTGTGCAGTGCATTGCAAAGCAATATGTTACACAGCCCTCTGGTTGGTAAAAGATTAAGGAAAGGTATATTAACCCCTTGAGAACCAGTGGAGTGAACAACACATTGCAAAGCAATGCACTATTCACACTTTTGGTTCTCAAGGGGTTAAAAAATATGAATCTGGAAGCATGCTCTGTAGCTCTTAGTTTGAGGTGAACATTATTAATATTTTATTATTCTTTTAAATTTTATGTTTGCAAATCGCATTGCATACACTTTTCAGCTTCACGGTGTTATATGGTTATATAGTACAACAGTACTCCAATTCCTGCTGAACTGAATCCAGGAGAGAGGAATGTAATAAGACGCCTCCAGACAAGGTGATTGGCAGAATGAAAACAGGCTAAGGGTGTGGGAGGCCGTTTGTTCCCCCTGGGATGTGGAGAGAGACAAGTAGATAAACAGAGAGAGGGGAGGGAGAGAGAAAGAGAGAGAGAGAGAGAGAGAGAGACATAAATACAGCAGGTGGGGAAATATACAGGAAAATCGAGAGATATTAGGATGCCCTAAAATCTAATTTTAACCTGGGCTGCCACCTCATACATTTTTACTAGCAACCATTTTAGTCCTAAAGCAGGGGTGGAAACCTTTGGCTCTCCCATTGTACTGCAATTCCCTTCATCGTCTGCTTGCTCAAGGCCAGATAAGGATGATTGGAGTTGTAGTCCTACAACATCTAGAAAGTCCAAAGCTTGCCCACACTTGCTCTAGGGCTGCAATTGTTCTTAAGCACCCTGGAGTGTGTTTATTTCATTAGGAGGTGGCAACATTATGCAAGATGTGGACGGTCATTTGTCTCCTCTGTGACAAGTCTCTCCTCCCCATATGTACTCTGAATTAAGTATTCTTGGAGAGGCCGCTATACATAATTCATTGTATATGGATCAATGCATAATGAGCAGTCAGCAGGAGCAGCAGTGCAGTGAAAGAGTAGCACATTGTTCTTTGCTCTCGCCTGCTACCCTCCCAACAAACACAAACATGTACATGCACCCTGAGACACAAAACAAATTCTGTTAGTTCTAACAGCACTGCAACACAGCCAATATCCACCCTCACTTACCCCCAATTTAAAAGCATGTCCATGGTCAGAAGGCTTGCTTTGGCCTTTACAACCATAAAATATTGAAGAGGACCCACACTTTAAAAAAAAAGTTTTGCAAAATAATTGGAAAAGCTGGCACTACATTATATTTTTATTTTTTTCCTGCAGTTTTCCTTATTTTTAAGATGGCATCACCTTTCAAATCTTCCCCTCAGTGGGAGCTTCCATCTTGAATGGATTTGCATGATTATTCCTCTTTATCAACTTATTCCACCACTCTGATGGAAGAAGGTGTTGAGAAGTTATTTTCTGGACATATGAGTAATTATGTATACATTATCTGATCAAGGCCTCAATCCATTTGTCACATACAAATTTTGAGAAGCAACTGAGGACGAACAAACAGTGCAATGGCCTGTTCTACAGCTAGTCACCACTCAGAAGCATCATGAGTTGACAAGGCTCAACAAGGCCGAAACATAAATCTGGGGTTAGCTGGTGTTCCAGTGCAGAGGGGACGTTTCCGCCATTTTGGAACAGGACCGCCCTTTTGGGTGGGATTAGACTAATATGTATGTGGAAATGTCTCCTCTGTAATGGCACCAGAAAGCTAAAATGTGATGCTTTTGAGCAGTGACTAGCTGTAGAACAAGCAATTCTTCTCTTTGTTCCTCCTCACAGCCTCTCAGATTCTTTGTATGTATTTTAAATACTTTTAGAGGGTCTCCCTAAGAGTGAAGGGGTAATCCAGATGTGGACCCCTTGCACTTAGTACCTAAGGAATAAAGCTACACCTCACTGATGAAGCCCAAAAAGTCTGAAACGTACATCTCACATTCTTTGTATGTATTCTCAATCCAATTGTCCCCAGTAAATCTGTTGGTAGGGCAAAAATAGAAACAGAACGGCACACACACAGTACCGTATGAATCCAATTGCCCTTCCAGCGGGCATCACGATGAGTGTTGGGACACAGAACCTAGCTCGTGGCCCAATGTTCGTTGTGGGTTTTTTATACTCATAACTCAAGCTAAATAGAGTGAGAAATGGGAAGATGAAAGGAAGCTAGCTCACACTCTGTTTGATACAGTTTCAAACAATGAGTGAGAGCTGCAAACACAGTCACCCTCCTAAACATTAACCCTCCCCTTGGCCCTACACTATCCCTATTAGTAACAATAGTAACAAAGTGGACCCATACTAACCCTAACACTATCCTATCACCCATAGTTGCATACCTGTCTGGGTTTTCCAAATGAATGTGTGTAAAACATGAATAAGTAACCCTTTCAATGCCAGAGGGGTACGCAATGCATTGTTAAATAATGCTTTGCGTGCCCCTCTGGCACTGAAAGAGTTAGAAAATTGGGTATGAATTAAAAAAATATAAAAACCTTTGAATGCCAGTAGGGTATGTAACGGATTGCACAGCATTGCATACCACTGACACTCAAAGGTTAAACAGTGAAAAAATAACACCGAAGAGAAAAATCAACACTTACCAGTGATCCTGATGTCCAGTGGGGTCTACTGCACCCAGTCCGTCTTCTTCATTTCTTCTTCTGTAAGCTTCTATCTTCTCACTCTCTCTATTTTTTCACCTGTCACCCTCTTCTTCTTTGTCTGTTATCTTCATCTGTCATCTCAGTCTTCATCTGTCATTTCCATCTTTTTTTCCATCTGTGGTCCTCTTCATTCTTCTTCTTTAACCTTAGTGTGTAACCTGCAACAAACAGTTATTAAAACAAATCTAACATTAGACATATGCAGTAAACAATAACAACAATCCCTTTACCCGATGCCAACTGAGGGAAATTTGAACAGTGAATGCCTTTTATGTGGCCCCCATGCTCCCACTGGCTGGGATGTGGGCTTAAAATATAATTATTTGTAGAACCTGCAAAAAAAAAAAAAGTTATTACAACAAATCTAGCATTAAACATACGCTGCCACAACTGCAGCAGGAAACAATAGCAACATTACCCCTCCTCTTTTCTTTCAGGCCATTGTCCAATGCACACTGAGGTAAATTTGAATAGGGGCTGCCTTTTATATGGCCAGTCCCTGTTCAAACTAATTCCCATGCTCCCTTTGGCTCGGATGTGGGCTTACACAGGACACCAAACATGCCCTGCAGTAACCACATTTCCCAGCCAATCTGCATCTAGTTGGAGGGATGACTCAATGCTCTGGAAGATGATTGGCTGGGAGGTGGGGTTACTGGAGTGCATGTTCCGTGTCCTGCGTAACCCCACATCCCAGCCAATGGGAGCATGGGAATTAGTTTGAATAGGGACTGGCCATATAAAAGGCAATCCCTATTCAAATTTCCCTCAGAAAAGTCTCAACACACAAGCAAATGTTAGCACATGCTGTGATGATAATTCACTGCTGCTGAGTCTGATCTTAACCCATTGAATGCTAAAGGTCTCCATCACATTATTAGCAATGCATTGGAGGCCTCGCTAGCATTCAATGTGTTAATGGCCCTCAATTTCCTTCTGTCTCCTAAACAAGCAACCTAGAGCTTAAAATGCATGTTACTTCTGTTTTCAGTTTATTTTGGTGTGACCTTTGGCCATGTCAAGGGACCCTATCACCTAAACACAATTTTGGTGATTTTGAAAGAGCTTTCAAAATTGACTTTATGCTGTATTTGCCTTTTTTATTAAAAAAACATTTTTTTTAATGTATCGATCATGCTAATTAAAAGGAATAGTAACCCTTTATTTTTACTTTACATATTCTGTAAGAACATAAAAAGTACAATCAAATTGCCAATACTTTTTATTATTTTCATCTTCACCTATTTTCAATTACACTGTTATGTCCCTTACAGTAAGCTACCTGGATCTCGGTTTCAGAGAGCTTTCTGGTGGTCCATCAAAATGGGATGTGATACAATGTTCTCTCTGCAGCACTGAATGCAATGTGTGCTTCCTATCTTTTGTTTTTACATTGTAGAACTGCTTTCCTGTTTCCTGTCAGAAAGCTCTCTGCAAACAAAATCCAGAGACCTTGTTGTCAAGGACATCAAAATAAGTAAATAAATAAAATTAAAAAAGTGAAGATAAAAAATAAACAGTATAGGCTATTTGACTGTACATATGTACTTAAAGGAATAGTAACCTTGTATTTTGACTGTACATATTCTGTAAGGCATGCCATGCAGGCACTTTCTGTCTCACATTATCATACCTACCCCACTCACTGAGATTACTCATCTACCTTGGCACAGAAACTCTTTCAGTACGTACTTGGGTGATGTAAAGTATGGCTAAGACAGGAAGTGCCTGCATGGCATGTCCTCATTAGCATAAGCAACAAACCCAAATAAAAAACTTGTTTTCTAAATAAAAATTCATTAATACAACATATATACCTGGAAGCTCTTTTAAAGTTACCAAAGTTGTTTTTAGTGAATAGGGTCCCTTTAACCATCATTCTGCTCTCAGCTTGCATTTGGAGACTTGTCTAACATTCAAGACGTTAAAGACTTTTCAATTTGCTTCTGTCTCCTGAACAAGTAGATAGTCTGAACCCTAGATTGTGTGTTTCTACATTTTTCAGTTTATTACAGTGTGACTTTTGACCTTGTTATTTTAACCTTCTTCTCTCAGCCTGCATTTGACTCTAGCTTGTGACCTGGATAGACTTCAGCTTGCTTCCTGCCTTGACCTTTAACCTATGACCCCTCACTATTCAATCAGGGATGATATAATCTATTTGTATCATTATTTTGATTGTCTGGGGTAATGGTCTTGTCTGGTTTGTTTGAATGATAATTATTATAATTTGTGTCTCACCATGACTTATCATCCAACACATATTGCTGTTTTGGATCTTAATATTGTTTTTTCAGAAGGGATTTTATAACCCTCTGTACCCAAAGAATGGGAAAAGGAAAGGGTTCAGGGAATACCCCTTGTTGGTATACCCCATCCCAAATCCGGAACCAAGATGGGGATCCCTTGAGTCTGACTACCCAGTTTTAATACAAATATATTTATTTAAACTATATATACACATTAGTTGCATCTCTGTGTGTCAGCTTGATCACTGATCTGCAGACCAGCTGAGTCCTGTTCCTGCGTTTAGCAGATTTGGATGTCCAATAATCTGATATGCTCAATAGCGGTTAAGCAGTTAAGAAGTTCTGTCTTCAGATCAGCTGAGACCCCCAGGGCCAGATTTAAATCCCAGGTGCCCCTAGGGAAGGCACCCTTAGCTCCTCCCATGGCCACACCCCCACTCCTCACATGATCCCACCCCAACCTCATTCAATATTTCCTGGAACAGAAAATAACCTTGGCCTATTACAAGCAAGAAGGGTAAAAGCTTTGCAGTGTGTTGGAGACCTCTATAGCATCCAAGGGGTTAAACGCCTGTAAAGGGGTATAAAACTGGTGCAGGGACATTGCAATTTCACTGGCCGCACCCACAACACAGAATGTGACTGTGACCAACACAGCTGAATCATCCTTCAAAATTTGGAGCTCTAGGCAGTTGCCTACTCTGCCTTTTGGGAAATCTGGCTCAGGAGACTCCTGTACCCACTGTATAGCGATGTAGGCGTCACATTTTTGACCAATGCAAGCAGTGTCTTGTTCATCGGTCTACAGTACAACTCTAATTCACCAGCAAAACACAGAAATGGCTGGCATCACTCTCCTTCTTCTCTCCCTAATCATCACTCTCATACTGGAGATACTATTCCCATAACACACAGTAAAATAAGCGTGGATTAATTTTAGGTGTTAATCTCCTTCAAAATGTAATGTTATATTCTGAACACCAGGTGGTGTTATTCCTATCACTTACTATGGGGAACCATAGTTAACTCTTCCATAGAGTGCATTATTTAAAAAAAACATCTTTTGGACACTAGCTGGTGTTGTTGATTAAGAAAAAAAAACTCTTCAGTGACATCTCTGGGCACTAGGATTACTCTTTTTGTACTCAGTGGAAAAAGCCTAGTTTTCATAATAAAATAAATAAAAAGTTATTTGATTTTTCAAAAGACATATTAGACGAGCGAACAGAAGCACAAAAAAGTATATTGTATCTAGATATTACAAGGAGAAACTGAAAAGAATGAATGTTCTAACGTGCATTCCAATAAGCATGTATGACAGATTTCAGAAAGTTATATACGTCATACGTTTTAGATGATGATATCCTTAACCGCACAGTGCGGTCACTTAAGGACCACGGAGCTTTTTTTGTTTTTTAACCATTCAATTCCTGACTACCGGAACAGAGTGCAGCCGCGCGGGGAGCCCAGAATTCCATGACGTACATGTATGTCCTTGGTCCTTTAGGGACCGCAACCTCATGACGTACATGTAAGTCATGCGTCGTTAAGGGGTTAACTATAATTTGCCCTGTGTAAAACAACAATGAAAATAATATTGAAATGAAATAGTCTAAGGGGATCAAGAAATGTGTAGAGGCTCTATCTTTATGGCTTTTATATGTCGTTATACTGAATCAATTAAACATCGCAGTTTGCCCAAATGGAGCCAGGTTAAATCACATCGGCGATCAATGGTCAACTGGAGAACAATATCCTCTGCCCAGGCTGGAAGACATGTTTACATCATTGGCTTGTGGCCAGACATTCACTAAGCTAGTTCTGAGACAGGCCTATCTGCAATTAGAGATGCATCCTGACAGCCGCAAGTATGTGACAATTAATACTCTCAGAGGATTGTATGGTGTTTGGAGTTGCTTTGACCTTCTGTAGCCATGTCAGCATGAAAGAGGGTGTACACACCACTAATAAGAAAGTACAGTCATTGGCAAATGCTTCAGCTCCAACGGAAGTCTCACAACTATGCTCCTATCTGAGGTTGTTAAATTTTTATCACTGATTCTTGCCAAATTTAGCCCACATCCTGCATTCCTTACATTGGCTGTTGGAGGCTAACACCCCATGGGACTGAAGTACTGCCTGTCAGACAGTGTTTACCAAGAGGAAATAACTTGTTTTGACCTCCAAACTGTTGGTGTATTATGATCTCATAAGCCGGTGACAGTAGTGTGTGATGCTTCACCATAAGGCCTTGGCGCTGCCCTCTCACACGTCATGCCCGACGGCTGTGAGCAGCCCACCACATTTGCTGTATGTTTGTATCTTTTACAGTTGGAAGCAGGATGGGTCTTTGCAAGCACTCATTTTGGGCCACTCATTTGTTTATGGGAGTGGTCAGACAGAGAACAGAGAATTTAGGAATACGGCAGCATGGAAAAAGGGGCCTTGTTTGGGGACAGGTCCGGGAAGCCTGTTGGAGGAGGGTAAGTCTAGATGTTGTAATCATGCACGCTGGGGGTTGTGATCTTACCTCATTTGCATCAGTTGTTTATTGAAAACATTAAGGCAGAGAATGGATGTCCATCTGTCCTGGCATCAAGGTTATCACCCTGTGCCAGAGAAGTCTAGATGAAAGGTGAATCAAGCTAAGGGGTGGTACAGGGGAGATGGTGTACACCTAGGGGATAAGGGGCTAAAGCTTTAGGGGAAGCCCTAGGGGTTAGTATTGGGTCACAGCAAATGGAGGGCATAGAGTGTCCAGTATTTATGAGTCCCTTCTATGGGGGGGGGGTCTGATGCTTCCAGGACCCTGACAGTGCTGCATATCCAAAATGGTGAAGGTGGGCAGGCTGGCTTGTGCTTTGTGGCCAGGTGAGCGTGCAAAAAGGGCAGGTGATTGCTGGAAAGCACTGGGGAGGGGAGGGAGGGAGATAGTCTTGTGGCGGATCGACACTGGGGCCTTGTTCACCTGTCCTGGTATGGTTGGTTGTAGAGGCCATGAAGAGTGACCAGAGGTGGGGTAGGCAATGAATGCCTGAAAGGTCCCAGCACAATATACAGGGTAGTAGATAAGTTGAATAGCCTACCAGCAGAAGTGGTAGAGGTTAGTACAGAGACATAATTTAAGCATGCATAGGAAAGGCATAAGGCTATCCTGAACATAAGACAAAATAAGGACCAAAAAAATGCTTGAGATTTCTACAGTAGGAACAATGGGCAGACTAAATTGGCTGAATGGTTCTTATTTGCCCTCAGATTCTATGTTTCTATGTTAAATGTTAATCAGTACAACTCGGTTATGCAATATGTGGCTCTCAAACGGTTGTCGTATACAATTCTCATTATTTACAGCTAGCAGTTACTGGCTAAGAATTCTGGGAATTATAAATCAATCCGTTTGCACACATAATCTATAGAAGTGTGCAAACTTGGTTCAGTAGGGGGCATACATGTATTACTTAAACAAAAAACAAAACATAATGGAGGAATGTACAAATACATGTCTGTGCAAAAACATAGATAGGGCTTTATCTCTTTGTCTAATTTCATTCAGACCGATAAAGCTTATGGTTTCTTGTGAGATGTTATAAAAGTATAGACCTATATGGAAATCGGCAAAAACAGGCAACTGCCTATAAGCCTTCTTTAAAATTAAATAAATTGGAGGAAGCAATTTTCCTTTGTATCGCGATTCGCTCACTTCCTGTTGTATTTATGCCACAGAATGAAGAATACTACCCAGGAAGTTAGGATTACAAAGGAAAATTTCTATTGCATTTGATACTATTTAGAAAAAAGACGTGTATTTTACCATTAGTTTCTTTGAGCTATTTTTAGACGACAGCTGTAGCTGTCATATTCATGAATATGTATGTATGAGGTGAATCAATGAATGAATGAGTGTGTGGCTGAAAGAAGCAGTTTGTTAATGAGTATGTATATGTGTAAGAAGAATTTTATGAATTAATGAGTATATGAGTGTTCATAAATAAAAGACTAGAAATAAAAAAAATATAATTTTTGAGTTAAAAAATATACAAATAAAAGGTGTGTGTGTGAGAGAGAGTGAGTGTGAATGATTATGTGTATGGCTATGATAGAGTGTGGGTGTGATACAAGGTGAGTGTGCACGTGTGTGATTGTGTGTGAAGGTTTATGAAAGAGGATGTGTATACACCACAAGGTTGAACTATTAAAATAATTTGTTTCCATATCTTTCATATTAAAATGGAAACTCTATTATAAAATTCCCTGCAAATTTAAATATTTTGTTAACGTAACAAAGTGTAACATTTACCATCCTCATATGGCTGCTGACATCATCACACATGACCACTGTCATTATAAAAGCACTCTGGCAATATCTATGCGCATTTGTAGCTGCAGATTGCTTCTCCTGTCTGCCTTCCTAATCATGTGTAGACCGTCAGATGGAGAACTGCGCCTTTGGTCTCTGTTGGCATGTGATTCAGACTTGTATTGGGACTTAAAGGCTTTGATTCAATTGAGGCCGACCCCCAAAAAAAACAAAAAAACAATTCCTTTGAATTAGGAGACAACAATTATCCCTTACATTGTTTAGATCTGAATTTAATATACTATTCTATGTAAGTACAACTCTTTCATTGTTAAGGTTTTGTAAGAAAAACATTCACAGTATCTAACAAGTTTGGCAGTGAATCTATGCAAAATTATTTGTGATTTTAGTCAAATTTATTGTCATGACATTTAATTAACACAATGTTAATTTGAGCGCTCAGCTATTCACATTTCCAATATTCATATACTCTTTATTTAATAGAGGTTTTGTTCTGCTATTGTAGACTTACTTTTATTTTTATCTCCTCTTTCATTATGCAAACAGATTGTATTGCATAAGCGCGCACCTTCATCACTTTTTCACAGAAGCAGACGTTTAAAGGGATAGTAATACTTCATTTTTCAAAAACTGCATCTTGGAGCCCTTAAAAAATAAATTAAATGCCCCCAGTGCCATCTCTCAAACCTTTATGGTTTGAGAGATAATCACTGTCAAAATTCTCCCTGCCTGACGTCAGCACTCTAGCTGACTGCGGGGGAATCTGGTCCTGGGGCCAGCTGGCGGCTCTGCAGCAGAGCAGAGATCACGTTAATGAAAAAGAAATCCTTCACTGAAATGGTTTTCTACATGTGCAAACCAATCCGGGACCAGATTCCCCTGCAATCAGTTAGATCGCTGATGTAAGACGGGGGAACTTTGACAGCGATTTTCTCTCAAACCATAAAAGTTTGAGAGATGGCACGGGGGGGGATTTAATTTATTTTTTTAAGGGCTACAAGATGCAGCTTTTGAAAAATTAAGTGTTACTATCCTTTTAACCTGAAAAAAATACATAAAAAACCTAAGACACCAGTGGATGTATTGATATGGGGTCCTAAGCCCCACATCAATACTTACAAACAAAATCTCAAAATGTGTGAAATGTTAGTAGAATTAACCCTATGAATGCCAGTGGTGTATTCTTACCTACTGGCACTCACAGGGTTAATTCTACTAAGTAAAAAAAAAACTGCCTTTGACAAGAAACACTTACTAGTAATACTGATGTCCAGCAGGGTCCTCAGCACCCTGGTAAGCTAATGACAGTCTTCTTCAATTTTCTCTCTTCCTGTTGCTGTAATCTTCTTTCTTTTAATCCTTTTGTTCTTTAAAAATCTGTAGTTTAAAATATAAAAAGAAAATCCATTGAAAGACTCCTTTTTAAAAGCAAATGCCCCAAAGATATGCCTGGCAACCCTTTAAATGGCAGAAGAGTACTAGTGAGGGGGATGACAAAACCCCCTAGAAGCTGATTGACTAGGAGGCGCACACATCTCAGCTAACAGTAGACTGGAATCCATTTTGAACAGAGACTGGCCATAGAAAAGCTAGTCCCTGTTTAAAATTCTCTCATTCTGACTCAGGAAACAGGCCAATAGGTATGGAGGGGGGGGGGGGTTACTGTGCACTCCTTCCACCAGCAGCGGGGGCAGAGGAGCAATCATAACCCTTAGGATGCCTTGGGTTTTTTGTCAAATAAAATGGCGTACTCCTCATATGCCATACTGCATTTAACCATTTAAGTTCTGGATGGGTACCCATCCAAGACTCAAAGGGTTAGGACATATCTTTTGTACACTGCCTCCCCTTGAGCCCCGGGAGAGAGTTCTTGTGCTGCCAGCCTGGAGGATGTAAGTGACGTGATTCATGTAATATAAGGGGTGTGGCCTAATAGGGTATGCAGGTAGGGTGACCACGGGTCCCGGAACGTCCGGGACTGTCCCTTATTTCAGGGACATGTCCCGCGTCCCGGGTCCCCTTCAACCGGGACAATGAAGTGTCCCGGAATGAAGCCAAGCCGCCCTGAATGTCAGCCTGCAAGCGGTGTGTCACATCATGGACGCCGCTTGCAGGCTGACATCCAGGGCGGCAATGCAACTTACCTGATCTGGAGGCAAGCGCTCTAGTAATACAGAGCGCTGGGAGATGACATCATCTCCCAGCGCTCTGCATTACTGAGCACAGCGCGTGGGAGCTTCAGCTCTGTGCCGGAGGAGGCACAGAGCACTTTGCACTCCGCTAGACCACCAGGGACTCAAGGTAAGGCAATAGGGTGACCACGTCCCGGAATGGCAGAAGGGAAATGTGGTCACCCTATATGCAGGGCTACCATACTTGTGCCATAACGTGGGCAGGAAGTAGTTGGGAAGTGGACAGAACAGCATGGGCATATTTCCAAAGGGTTTCAGAAGAAACTCACCATGCCCTGAGAATTAACCTTGGTCCGCGGTAATTACTTGTAAAAACCTGAGTCACCAAGGTCGATCCACAGAGTTTCTAGGTATGTTCCGGTGGTTAAAATCCTCATTAGATCAATCAAAATGCTTATGTGTCCTCCTATGGTACAGCTGGTCTGCACCAGAATTGCACTACTTCATTTATATAAATAAGGCCTAATGATTGCTGCATTCTATATAATAATCTGCTAGGATGTTTGTCAGAAGCCATCATAAGCAGTAGAGACTATCTGAATGCACAGAATGCTGGGAGTTCTATGCTGGGAGCATTCTGTGCTTTCGGGCAGTCTCTACAGTGCATGACTGTGTTGGCGGCAAGACACAGAGCAGGACCGGCCTCTTAACCCTTTGAGTGCCAGAGGGGTACGCAACGCATTGCTCTGGCACTCAAAAGGTTAACATCACCTGGACCTTGGCCTGTGTACGTGGGCTTTTACACTAGTTTCTGTATAATGCAAGTAAAATGAAAACAGTCACTAACATTTTTAGACATTGAACACAGAAAGCTAATTTAGAAAAGATACATATTTAATGGGATCAAAATAGAAAAGCATTTTGATCAACACACACCCATATTCAACAGAACTGTTTTCAATGGCTTTTTTTATTAATTTCATACTACTCTATAAAGCCAGCATATATAGGCTGAGACTGTATTCCATTGGAAACAAAGCCCAGTAGCAAAAGTGCAGCAGGGTCTTACAGATTATGTTTAGTGGTCTATAAATGGAAAATAAAAAAACAACAACATTCTTACATGGATTTGGGAAGCATGTGGCTAAGTCAGAAGCATATTTGATGTGGGAGGTGGAGCTACAGGGGAGAATGGTATTTTTTAGACTGAACATGTAACATATGCCAAGAACATAACTGTTATAAATATAAATCTGGGTTTCGATGCAGTATATACTCACTATACTCCTGAGGAAAATGTGGAACTCACATTGAAACGTTGACACCAAGCAAATACAACCTTTTTTTTTTAAAGTCCTGAGTGTGCCGGCTCTTTGTTTTACTTTTCTATACTGTATGAACTCCCACATAATTCTGGAACCTGGGCATTTACCATACGAGTGAGAGTGCTTCCCCACTGGAAATGTGTATATATATATATATATATATATATATATATATATATATATATATATATATATATATATGTATAGGAACCATACCTCCCAACATTTCAAATTTCCAAAGAGGGACACTTGTGTTTTAGGGGGTGTTGCAGGGGGCGTGGCTAGTAGGCGGGGCATTACCGAGAATTTTTAGGCTATTTCATGACCAATTGACACCTCCTTGTGTAACCTAATAAATGACTTATAACAAGACCAAAGTATTTTATTTACACAGACTAATTTATAAACACATATACTGATGTTTAAACAAACAATAATGTGAGTTTTATTGCTGTAGAGCAGTACGATACACTTATACATACACATCACCAGTCTGATCTCCTAAAAAGAGGGACATCAGGGTGGGAAAGAGGGACAGAGGGATTTGGGTCTAAAAGAGGGACTGTCCCTCCTAAAGAGGGACACTTGGGAGGTATGAGGAACTGCTTTTTTCAGGAGGACAGAGAATTATGCAGGCTGTTTAATGCTATGGTAATTTCTGTTGTGAGTCATACAGTAGCTACGGTGATATCCTGTGACAATTATCTTTTGATAATGGATTTTTTTTTGCTGTGGGATATGCCTCTTGTTGTTGGTGTTTTATTCTGTGAGAAATACTCTATGGTAAACATCTGAGATTAAGTTTTATTTGTTGATACGATGTATGCTAATACTGTAAAGGTGTATTGTGTGGCATTTATCTGCTAACATTCCTGCTAATATTAAGGTTTCTTCTGTGGTAGAATGGTGCAGATATCTGGTTATATTGAGAACCAGGTTGTGATTATTGTCTGGTCCAAATGAGAATCAGGCTGCCATACCTCCCAAGTGTCCCTCTTTAGGAGGGAAAGTCCCCTTTTAAAATGCAAATCCCTCCTCCCCTATTTCCCACTCTGGAGTCCCTCTTTTTAGGAGATCAGATCAGAACCAGTTTGTGATTATTGTCTGGTTCCAATGAGAATCAGGCTGTCATACCTCCCAAGTGTCCTTCTTTAGGAGGGAAAGTCCCCCTTTGAGACACAAATATCTCCGTCCCTCTTTCTCACCCTGGAGTCCCTCTTTTTAGGAGATCAGACTGTGTGGTGTGTGTGTATAAGTGTATCACATTGCTCTACAACAATAAATCTCATATTAATGTTTACTTAAACATCAGTATATGTGTTTATATATTAGTCTGTATAAATATAATTATTTGATCTTGTTCTAAATAATTTATTCAGTTACAGAAAGAGGTGCCAATAGGTCACGAAATAACCTAAAAATTCTCGTTAATGCCCCAGCAACCAGGCACGCCCCCAGCAACACCACCTAAAACAAAAGTGTCCCTCTTTAGCTATTTGAAATGTTGGTAGGTGTAGGCTACGGTATTCATGTAATGTGGTATTAGCTCCAGCTCACTGATAACAACACTTTCAAGTGCAGAACTGAACAGTTTGCAGAGAGATATGCTGACTATCTCTCTCTATATGTAATTTAATTTCCTTATAATTAAGGCAGGTGCAAAAGTTAACCCTTTGAGTGCCAGAGTGGGTATGCAAAGCATTGCTTTGCAATGCATTGGACATACCTCTGGCACACAAAGGGTTAAAAGGAGTTCAGAAGTATGGTCAGCTATTGTAAAAGGAATACAATATTATTGTACCATCGATGAATATAACAGCAGTACATCAGCAGACATATCACTATAGCTTTCTGTGTGTGGAACCACAGGATGGAGTCTGTTGTTTCCAGAGGAGGACTTTGCACTATAACACCAGAGCTGTAAGTGAAAACTTTTTGAGCTTTTTTACCTCGGGGGCACAAGATACAGAGTGGAAAGGGACACATTCAGTTAGTTCAGCCATGGAATAAAGTTTCCACAGTAAAAGTTACAGGTGTTTGTCAAGGTTTGTTAAGGTTGCTGGCAGTGAATCAGAGATCATTTGGTGTCGGTATGTTTGCTTCCAGCTGAGAGATAGGCTATGGGTGATACTGGAGAGAGCAAACTTGGTTTTTCGGAGCCGAGGTCATAAGTCGGAGATACGGAGCTGGGATTATAAGCCGGGGGTCGGAGAGCAGACTTGGTCGTACGGAGCCAAGGTCGTAAGCAGGAGGTCGGACAGCAGACAGACAGGAGCGAAGTCAACATGGAAGCCAAGGTCATACACAGTAATCAAACGACAACTGCATACCAAAATAGGAAACTCCTCGTAGAACCCTCCTGTGCTCCAGCGGGGTATATAAGCTCGGGAGATCCAATAGGATAGCGTTCAGGATGTCGAATGATGATGGACAACAGGAATCAAAGGGAGGAGGAGTGAAGCTAAAGGTTGATCGTGATAGTAGGTTGGTGATCCAACCGTGATTCTTCATTGTAATCAGTTAGATGAAGATGTTGTTGAATTAGCTCCTGGGACAGAGTAGTTAGTAATAGCTCATCCAGGTATGGAGTTAGGCTTACTCCAATGGATCTGAGGTGAGCTATGAGAGAGTTCATTACCTTGGTAACTACTCTCGGTGCTGTGGCTAGCCCAAATGGCACTGCCACAAATGGAAAATGATGGATTTTTTCTTGCTATCAAATCTTTAGGTTTATTCTGAAGTAAAATGATACTTTTACTTCCAGTGACTGACAATTTTGTCCAGTTCTGAACCAAATAGAAGAAATACTTTAAATTGTCAAGATACTAAACCTTTTTTAGAAGCAGAATCTGCATTCAAAATCTTAAACCACATGGTATATTGTGCTATAGCCTTTGTAGTTGAACATTTAGATGCTATTTTAGCGACCTCCAAGACAGCTTCACCAATATAGGAAATGGTTTCCTGGAGGTAGCCCATGAGAGGAACAATATCTTCATGGGCAAATTGTCTTGCATTGCTTGAATAATTTTGATTTTGCTAAGCCTCTGCTGCTCTGCATGCCCATGCTGATGCAAATGAAGCTTAGATAATACTCCATGTCCTGAAAACATTAGTCTGTTTAATGTATGAAGCTTTTTGACAGTGGGATCTTAAGTGCTTCTGTAGTTTGAATAGGTATAATAGTATATTTAGACAGTCTGGAGACTGTGTGGTCAACCGCTGGTGGTTTAGACCAAAGGTCTACCTTGTCTTTAGGAAAATAGTAAGTACATTCAAATTTCTTTGCTATAACCATAGATTTATCTGGGGTCTCCCATTTATCATTTACTACTTGGTCAAGTTCCTCATTGGCAGGAAAAGTAACAAGATATTTGTTTTTTTTGTTTAAAAGGAGATTTGGATGATGGATTAGAGGTTTGGTCGTCTGATGACTCAAGGACTTCTAGAATAGCCTTAATTAGGGACTCTATGGATTCCGTATCAGAGTCAACAATTGTGGATCCCACTCCTATAGATAAGGGAGGTTCACTGATGTCACTGGATAATTCACCGTCATTGTCTGATGAATCTAGTGGAGAATTTAGTGAGTGTTTAGAGGGTTTTTTGGGCAGAGGACTCTTAACAGGGGCACAAGGTGTCTCTGTTAGCCATATATCCAAAACTCTTTCCAATTTGGCAATGGAACCAGGTAAAACTTAGCCATTCTGGTTCAATATTTGGTGATAACTCTATAGATGTGGTAGCCCTGTTAGCCTCTAAGTCCAAACATTTAGTGCAGACAGACACATTGTTTGCAAATTTAATATTACAAATTTTGCATGTGGCAGAATGGCCTTTATTGCGCTTAGTTTTCTTATCCTACTTAGGTTCTGACATATTGCCAGCAATAAAAAAGGGAATAGAGTAAGGTGTGAAATTTCCCAAAGGGACTGACCAAGGAAACAATTGGCAAATATAATTTGACAAAAAAATTGCTTCCCACAATATTACTGAAATATAAACTGTGCAATGTCCCAAAGGGACTGACGTGGGTCTCTACAGGAGGATCTATATATGTTTTATTAAGTCTATTTGACCAATACTGTTTGAATGTAACCATCCCCCAATTAGGTGCTGCTCTGTATGTTCTTTTCTTTACTGGCTGAAGTTTGGTCTGAAGAAGTGCTCAGGGTACCACAAAACGTTACAGACAACTATTGTTCTTATTACATTTTTTATAAAAACTTTATACTGTTTTTGTATTGGAAAGTTGTATTAAAAAATATTGAAGAAAGCAGAATGTTGTGGATTATTTAAACTCCAAGGCATGTTTACCAGAGCAGAGACAGGAAAAATATCTCATGCTGGGTCTGCTGTAATTAGGTGTATACCCCTTTATAGCCATCATATTTGAAAGTATATTTCTAAACAAAATACTCTGATTGTCTCAAAAGATAACAAGAACAATTTGGCGTTCTCCTTTGTTTTCTGTTTACATGTTGTATACTCCGGAGGAGCTGTATTGTGGAGCTGCCCTCATGAGTGGAAGAAATGATACTGTTGTGGGGACAGTTAAAAATACCCCTGAAGCGTATTTGTCAACTGGTACATAAGTGTTGAGTTGAACACAACAGATTGTGAGTACGGTTCCATTGAATGCTTATGGGTTGGTGACACACAATCACTTGAAAATATTATTGCACTAGGAGCGTCTTCTCTCCTTTTTCTTATAATAATTGAGGTTGGATGACCACTTCCACAAAATTTACCTAGCCATGCAATTATCATGTGCGTAGATCTTGCTTAATGGAGTATAGGAGATTATTGAAATTAAGGTGAAAGTGATGTTCTAGAGATTTAGGGATAAGTATGGCTAAATATCTAATTTAGGAAAGGTGCCACTTCAGACTGAATCTGTGAGAATTTGTAGCAACTTGAGGGAGATACAAAAAATCTAGAACTTTAGCATTATTAAGTTTGCATGTGGACAACTTCAGTTATTGAAAATAGGATGGGGAAAGGATATAAGACTGTTAGCAATGGTAAAAAGAATATTATCAGCATTTCTGGAGCAAACCAACTGCACCATGGGGCAAATTAACCTTTTATATTAAATTAAAAGGGACTTTAACCCCTTATATTGTAGAAAGTTTTCCAAGGCATTGCTTTAAAATAAACATTTTGCTTAAAAATTATTCCATTTAAGAATTGGCAAAATTTTCACTTAAGGTGCAATGGGTTTGCTTCAGAACTGATCCATTTTCTTAGTATATCATCCTCACCAAGGCCTTGATTCAATTCCGTGTAGTAAAACAACCGATAGGGCTAAACTGGCTACGGACCATCAAAATAAAATGTCAGTATTCAATTGCCCTACCAACTGAAAGCACAACATATGTTCGGCCACAGGACTAGAAGCCAAACGTTCGTTTTGTGCACTAAGTTCCCAAAATGCCAAGTGGTGGCAATAATGGGAACATCAAAGGTAAAAAACGAATGATCGGTGCCCAAGATACTTTCAAGAATCGATCGTTAGCTCATCTATGTTACACTTGACTGTTATCCACTGTCCATTTGGCAGTATAAATTCCTTCTTTTTTCTTTGATCTTCGTCTAGTATCCTGTCTCTTCCTTCTTCTTTCTCTTTGTTCCGTCATTCCTGTGAAATAAAGGAAAATAGACATATTAAATGATGTGGCCCAAACATAACTGTGACATATGTGTATAGTTTAACCCCTTGAGTGCCAATGGAGGTATGAAACACATTGCAGAGCAATGCGTTGTGTATCTCTCTGACTCTCAAAGGTTTAAAGGGATAGTAATACTTCGTTTTAACTTTATTTTATTTTGTAGGCATTAAAAAAACATGAAGAATGATATAAGTCTTATCTCTCAAACATTTATGGTTTATGAGATATACATAAGCAAAGTTCCCCTCCCCGCCCCTTTTACCTTGTATAAGCTATCTCTTCTCAGATGTGAGTCTGGTTGTATGACAGGACAGATAACAGAAGGGGACAATTTTCTTTGTATGAAAACAATGAAAGCCCTTCCCCCCTTGACAAGTTTTTCAGCTTTTTCCCTTATCTTAATTGAAGATTGTCCCTCTCTGCAGTCTACCTGGGCATCTCCCTTCTGATCTGGTTGAACGGGGGGGGGGGTACTTTGTTTGTGAATATCTCTTAAACCATAAAGGTTTCAGAGATAAGACTTATATAATTCTTCATGTTTTTTTTAATGCCTACAAAATAAAATAAAGTTAAAATGAAGTATTACTATCCCTTTAAGCAATGCACAGATCTCAGAGTTAGATTTATAGAGAATGCAAACATAATAAAATAATTACCCCGTTAATCCGATGTGAATTAAAGAATGTTCTCCCAAATAACAGTGAACTTTAGTGCCCAAACAATATTGAAATCATCATATCCCCTTGGACTTCTCTGCCGGTGGCGACACGAAGAAAGGTAAAGTGAGCAGACACCCACCCTCCTTAGTATCTGAAGGACCTGATGTCTGTTCCATTGTGATGGGATTTTGAACAGAAACTGCCTATTCAAAATGGCTTACAGCTATTGACTCGGAGGTTTATAAGCACACTTCCCAGCCAAACAGCTTTGAGCAGGGCATTGATAGAACCTGCTAGAAGCTGGTTGGCTGGGAGGTGCATAAGCACACATCCCAGCCAATAGCTGTGAGTCATTTTGAACAGAGACTGCCCATATATAAAGGGAGTCTCTGCTCAAAATTCCCTCACACTGGAACGAGTATTGCCCCATCGGGTACTAACAGGGGGAGGGGTCTGCTCACTTTACCTTTGTCTGCCAGCAGAGAAGACCAAGGGGACATGATGATTTCAATATTGTTTGGGTACTAAAGTTCACTGTTATTTGGGAATACATTTTTAATGCACATCAGATTAATGGGGCAATTATTTGTGTTTGCATTCTCTACATATCTAACTCTGACAGCGTGCATTGTTTAACCCTTTGAGTGCCAGAGAGATGCGCAACACATTGCTCTGGCAATGAGTTGCGTACCCCTCTGGCACTCAAGCTGTTAAACTATGCACAAATGTCAGAGTTATGTTTCAGCACACATTTAATATATCTGTTTTCTTTATTTCACAGGAATGACGTAACAAAAGAAGAAAATGGAGAGAAGGAAGACAGCATAGAAAAGAAGAAGATGGATAGTAGCTGACCAGTGCTGAAGACAGACATGAGGATTAAAGGGTTAGTAATGTCTTAGATAAAAAAAAGTAATATTGTAGATAATCAAAAAATAAATCCATGGATGCCAGTCTGATCTCTCAAACCTTTATGGTTTGATAGATATAACGGTTTAAAGTTCCCCCCCTCTCTCCCCTTTTCCTGACATCAGCTGTAAGCTGACAGCAGGAGATCCTGGTCCCGGAAGAAGCAGGCAGCTCTTCAGCAGAGCCGAAATAGCACAATGTACAAAGAAATACTTAGTTGCAATGGTCTACAAAGTGTGCTTGCAAACCAGGCACACTTTCTAGACCATTCCAATGAAGTATTTATTTTTAGATTGCGCTATTTCGGCTCTGCTGAAGAGCCACCTAGAGTCGTCCAACACGAATCTCCTTCTGTCAGCTTTAACCCCTTAAAGACCGGAGGTTATGGGACATTTCCGTCCCATAACGACCGCATAGGGGCAGTTTGACGCGCCGGTACACGTGACCTGTCACGTGTATCTGCGCGTCACTATGGGGCTTGAAAGAGATCGCTCCGATCTATTTCATGCCCTATTTTTACTTACAGCGCTCCCGGTAGAGCGCTGTAAGTAAAAAGTACGTGACGTACCATGACCGTCATCGGTGCTTGAGTAGTTCAAGGACCGTGACGGTCCTGGTACGTCAAGAGTCCCTATGGGGTTAAAACATTATATCTCTCAAACCATAAAGGTTTGAGAGATCAGACTAGCATTGATGGATTTATTTTTTGATTATCTACAATATTACTTTTTATTTATCTAAGACATTACTAACCCTTTAATGGTGTTTGTTTCCAGGGGCTTATGTAACTTAGTTGAATTAACCATTTGAGTGCCTGTGGGGTATTGTACCCCACTGACACTCATAGGGTTAATTCTACTAACACTGGACAAATTTTTTCAGTGCTTTGGATGTATAGCGCCCCATATCAATACACCCACTGAAGACTTAGTGTTCATCTTTCTTCACTTTTTTTTACTTTCAGTTCATGCGTCAGTACTTTTTAGATCCGTTAAGGGACTCTGTGCCCAGAAAAACTGGGTGCAGGTTTTCCCACAATAAAGTGGGTCCCTTAACCCCTTAACGACCTTTGACAGTCATAGTACGTCATGGGTATATCTGAGTTAACGACCCATGACGTACCATTACCATCATAGAATTCCGGGCTCCCCCCCGGGTCCCCCCCCCCCCCCCCCCGCAGCTGAACGCCGTTCGGGGAGTCAGGAACCGGAAACATCAAAAAAAAAAAAAATGCTCCGTGGTCCTTAAGTGACCGCAACATGCCGCACAGCCTGTTTTTAAGGGGTTAAAGGAGATTAAAGGGATAGTAATACTTCGTTTTATCTTTATTTTATTTTGTAGGCATTAAAAAAAACATGAAGAATGATATAAGTCTTATCTCTCAAACCTTTATGGTTTAAGAGATATTCACAAGCAAAGTATCCCCCTCTCTGTTCAGCTAGATCAGAAGGGAGGTGCCCAAATAGACTGCAGAGAGAGACAATCTTCAATTAAGATAAGGGAAAAACCTGAAAAACTTGTCAAGGTGTGCAGGGCTTTCATTGTTTTTATACAAAGAAGATTGTCCCCTGCTGTTATCTGTCTGGTCTTACAACCAGATTCACATCTGAGAAGAGATGACTTACACTAGGAAAAAGGGGTGGGAGGGGGAAAACTTTGCTTGTGAATATCTCATAAACCATAAAGGTTTGAGAGATAAGACTTATATCAGTCTTCATGTTTTTTAATGCCTACAAAATAAAACAAAGATAAAACGAAGTATTACTATCCCTTTAAGGCTAAAGCATGTAATTGAATGGTATGTTGTGCATTTTTTTAAATGTCGAGTATCATACAATGTTATTTTCACAACTTTTTTTTCACAAACGTCAATTTTTCACAGCTGGCTTAACACAGTGAACTACACTATGTGAACCAGATCACGAGGGAGAAGATCAAGATGGTTCCAAACTACGACAGAGGGGTGTGTGTGTGTGTGTGTGTGTATAATCTGAGCTGCAGGGGGAGGGGGACCTCTGTTCTCTCATATCCCTGATCTGTTGTGGGGGAGGTGTGACTTACATGTTTTGTTCCTTCATTTGAGCTGCATAAGGAGGAGGGACTCTGTGCTCTGCTCATATCCCTGATTTGTTTGTGGGGGGAAATGTGAGTTATATGTGTTGTTCCTTTTTCTGAGCTGCATAGGGAGGAGGGACACTGTGCTGAGCTCATATGTCTGATCTGTTGTGGGGGAGGTGTGAGTTATATGTGTTGTTCCTTTTTCTGAGCTGCATAGGGAGGGGGGACTCTGTGCTCTGCTCATATCCCTGATCTGTTGTGGGGGAGGTGTGAGTTATATGCATACCTGGGAACTTTCAGTTGAGGGCTACCCGGAGGGTAGTCCTCTGTTCACCAGGGGGTGACAAAAATGACGCTAATCGCGTCAAAAAGGGGCGGGGCTTGCCGCGAGTGAGGGGGGGGGACTTAACCCTTTGAGTGCCAGAGTGGTACGGAATGCATTGCAAAGCAATGCATTCCTTACCACTCTGGCACTCAGAGGGTTAAAGGTGTCACAGAAGGCTGGGGACTGAGGATCAGCGGGAGAAAAAGCGGATGTGACAGAGTTTCAATAGAAACTCTCCACATCCGGAGGAATCAGCCTCTGCCCCGGAGACCCGGTAAAGTTCTGTCAGAACCGGAGTCTCCGGGGCAAATCCGGAGAGTTCCCAGGTATGGTTATATGTGTTGTTACTTTATTTGAGCTGCATAGGGAGGGGATACTCTGTGCTCTGCTCATATCCCTGATCTGTTTGTGGGGGAGGTGTGAGTTATATGTGTTGTTACTTTATTTGAGCTGCATAGGGAGGGGATACTCTGTGCTCTGCTCATATCCCTGATCTATTTGTGGGGGAGGTGTGAGTTATATGTGTTGTTACTTTATTTGAGCTGCATAAGGAGGAGGGGCTCTGTGCTCTGCTCATATCCCTGATCTGTTGTGGGGGAGGTGTGAGTTATATGTGTTGTTACTTTATTTGAGCTGCATAGGGAGGGGTGACTCTGTGCTCTGCTCATATCCCTGATCTATTTGTGGGGGAGGTGTGAGTTATATGTGTTGTTACTTTATTTGAGCTGCATAGGGAGGAGGGGCTCTGTGCTCTGCTCATATCCCTGATCTATTTGTGGGGGAGGTGTGAGTTATATATGTTGTTACTTTATTTGAGCTGCATAAGGAGGAGGGGCTCTGTGCTCTGCTCATATCCCTGATCTGTTTGTGGGGGAGGTGTGAGTTATATGTGTTGTTACTTTATCTGAGCTGAATAGGGAGGAGGGACTCTGGGCCCTGCAAATATACATGATCTGTTTGACAGGGAGGCATGATTTCTGTGTGCTCTTTCTAAACTGAATAGGGAGGGGGACTCTGTGCATATCCATGATCTGTTTGTGGGGGAGGTGTGAGTTATGTGTGTGTAGTTCTTTATCTGAGCTGTAAAGGGAAAGGGGTGGACTCTGCTCATGTGCCTGATTATGTGTGTGTGGGGAAGGTGTAAGCTATGTATGTTGTACTTTATCTGAGCTGTATAGGGAAGGTGGACGCTTGTACGTGCTGCCGGCTCTGAAAAATGTATTTTAAACCACTTCTTAAAAATAAAAAGTTTCACACATTTGGAATGTAATAACTTTTGTATTATAAATCGCCTAGCAGTGTGCCATTGATTCACTCAACAAAATGTTTATAGCTACTTTAACCCCTTAACGACTGGCGGTCCTGGGACTTTTCCGTCCCATAAGGACCGCATTGAACCACGTGGACACGCCGGTACACGTGACCTGTTGCGTGTATCGGCGCGTCACTACGGGGCCTGATAGAGATTGCTCCGGTCTTGGAGCGGTCAATTTCAGGCCCTATTTTTACTTACATCGCTCCCGGTAGAGCGCTGTAAGTAAAAAGTATGTGGCGTACTATGACCGTCATCGGTCCTTGAGTATTTCAAGGACCGTGACGGTCATAGTACGGCACGTCGTTAAGGGGTTAAAGATACCGTAAGTAACTGCTTGGATTGTTTAAAGGTATCTAACACATTGCAAATATGTGCATTGGAGGTCTTGGTAGCATTCAAGATATAAGCTAAATAATGAAAAGAACATCTAAATGGGGCATATGTACAAAAATAAATTGAGCAATTCTGAGAAAAACCAACTGCACCTTAGAGAACAACTAAAACAGTGTTTTATTTAACCTCTTAAGGACCGGCCGCGCACGTAGTTTGCAGTCACTTAAGGACCACGGATCTTTTTTTTTTTTTTTTTTGAGCGGTCCAATTCCACACTCCCCCAACAGCATGCAGCTGCGTGGAGAGCCTGGAATTCCTTAAGGGAATAACAACCCATGACGGTCCAGGACCGTCATGGGTCCTTAAGCGGTTAAAAGGATATATTAATCCCTTGAATGCTAATGAGGTATCTGATGTACTTACCTAGGGAATTTTTGTTGTGGACTCACTGGAGAGGGGAATTCTGTGATGCTGCTGGGGGAGAAAAATGATGCGATTTGCGTCAAAAGGGGTGGGGCTTAGTCGTGAGTGGGGGCTGGACTTATAAAATGAAGCAAAAGTATAATGAATTGGCTACGGAAGGAGGATAAGAGGCCGGGGAGTGGGAGGAACACACTGGGAAGTAGCAGAAGCAGGCAGAGTTTCATTAGAAACTACCTAAATCTGGAAAATCAGTCTCTGCCCCAGAGATCTGGTAATTAGCTGCAAAAACTGGAGTCTCCAGGGCAAATCCGGAGAGTTCCCAACTATGCTGTTGCATTGTGAAGCTGTTGGACACCTTGCTAGCATTCAAGAGGTTAAAAGACCGATTCAAATAATATGCCATTTTGAAATCTGTTATTTGTGCCCTGTGGCACAGTTGATTTATGCCTATAATTGTTCCACCTTACTTTTGTTAACTTTAACCCTTTCAGTGCCAGAGGCTTGAGGGATTTTCAGAATTAATTCAGTTTGTATACAGTACAGCACGAGAACTAAACTTTGCACTGTGCAATGAGCTGTGATGTTATAAATACAGAAAAAAATATTTATTGTCAGTATACAAAATTGTATATCAAAACAAGTATGTTGATTGTGAAAATGTCAATTATTTTTAAAAGCATGAATACCATGTGTCTAAAAATACTAGATATGTATAAGTTCACCTACATGCATGGCTTGTGCAGACCTCGAATTAGCAGGAGCTAATTTCACCTTCAAATGTACTAAACTTTCTGAAAACTATTGAATTTCTTACTACATACATTAGCTACTGCTTGTCTAAGAAAAATAGAACCCTGTTGGTATGGGTTGACATACCATGGGGAGGGCAGAAGCTCAAACCTGCATGTTTTTTTGTTTAAATTAAGGTTCCTGCACTAAAATGGTTATAAATATTAGATATATGAAAGAAATGTAAACAAATCATACCGTTTTGAAAAAATAGACATTTACCCACATCAAATCAAGGTATTTATGCCTTTTTACCCCTAAGCCGGCTTGCACATAGATATCCATAATTTGCTAATACAGGGAAAATGTTTTCTACCACTTCAAAGACATTAACATCTTTGAAAACCATGGTATTTCCTTGTATTCAGTAACCTACACCTCCAACTTTTATTTTTTAAAGCAGAACTTTCATCCGCTATAAAGTCGCCCTGCTATAATTAAGCAGGTAGCAACTACCTTCAGAATATATATTTTACCTTTGAAAAGTAGCCTGTTCTAAAGAAATCAGTAAATGTAGGAGACTGACAGCCGGGTTAGCGCAGTCTGCACGCCTGCGCCGTCAGTCCCTTCCGGTAACCATATGGTGCACTGCAGTCTACTCAATGGAGACCGGGACTGACAGCGCAGGCGTGCAGACAAGATGTCTGCACTGTAGCCTGGGTTCCGGTCTCCTACAATGGCTGATTTCTTTAGAACAGGCTACTTTTCAAAAGGTAAACTATATATTCTAAAGCTAGTCGCTACCTGCTTAATTATAGCAGGGCAACTTTATAGCAGATGAAAGTTCCACTTTATATTACCTGCCTGCACTAAAATGATCATCACCATTACAAATATGAAGAAAAGGTCAGTAAAGCATTCAGCCCTAAATGTGTAGCTATGTGATCATAAAGTGAGTAATATGGTTTTTCTTTTATCTATTAGTAATAAAATGAAAGTGAGTGACAACTAACAACTACTGTAGGGGTGATGCCAATAATTAAATATGGCATGAGGATTTTTTCAATAAACTAAAATTTTTAAAGGGATAGTAATGTTTAATTATTCAAGTAAAATCAAGTCTTCTCTATTCATTTTTATAACAATGTGTAGCAAGAAAACGTTATTAAACGCTGCCATTTTTCATTTACAGTCTAATAAAGTTTCCCCCTCCCGCCCTTTCCACTTACCTCAGCAGCCTCCCCTCAGATTTGGAATCTGGTCCGCGGACCGGACGTGCTGCATCGAGGGACAATCTTTCCGCTTTCAGTATAAGGGAAAGCCTGCCCCATTGACGAAGGAGGGCAGGTTTTTCCTTATGCTGGAAGAAGATTGTCACTTGTTGCATTCTGTCCAGGCTGGCTTGCCGAGGTAAGTGGAAGGGGCGGGAGGGGGAAACTTTATTAGACTGTAAATTAAAAACGGCAGCGTTTAATAACGTTTTATTGCTACACATCGTTATAAAAAAGAATAGAGAAGACTCGATTTTACTTGAATAATTAAACATTAGTATCCCTTTAAGTTGTGTATTGATAATCAATTCGTGATTTTATATATTGCAACAATATTTTTTTGATTACTTGTTCACATGTAGAAGCTGCAACAATCAGTATGTTGGTCAGACATAGAATCCTTTAAAACGTTAGATTGAGTGAGCATTAGAATAAGTCTGGGAATCTGGATACCGATTCAGAGGTTTGAAAACTCATCGAGGAGGAATATCAGGGTGATTCAAACCTTATTAATTGTATTGGGATTGAGAGGGTTAAGGTCCTTATAAGAGGGTATTTCGGTTTGAGGAAACAAGAAAACCAAACTGTCTAAATTTTAAGTGGGATTTGTATCACATATTTTAATTTCCCCTTTCTACATCACCCTTTTAATGTGCATCTGAGAATTGTTTTAAAATAAATTTCCCCTTTTGTTTCTGTTGAGGATAAGGTTAATCTAAAATGGTTTGTATGAACACCCAGTCAGCATTAATTTATGCATGTTCTTTTAATTATGTCATCTATATGCTTGTGCTCCATATGTGGGTTTTAACCAATCGGAAGGAGACCACCTATAAGTTATGCCCATAGTCAATGAGTAAATACTGTGGTGTATGCAATGAGTTTAACTGTTTGTGAGAAACAAGCTTTGTTGAGCAATTCTGGAACAATCCAACTCCACCGTAGGGGACAAATAAAAATCTCCCCAAATTTTCATTGATATAAATCGAGCTTTTAACCTCTTGAATGTTAGATAGGTCTCCAGTGTCATTTGAAACAATGTGTTGGAACATCTTTATCATTCAATGGGCTAAACACTCCATTTAAAGCTACTGAAATGTTATTTGGCCCCTATGGTACAGTTGGTTTGCCCAAAAATTGCTCTATCTTTTCGTTATAAATAGGGGATATAAATACTAGGATGCTGGAAATGAATAAGAATTTTCTGGCTCACTCACAGATGCAAAAGGGTGAAAAGTCAATTTTTACATGTAAAATTTGAGTGGGATAAGCATGTTCTTTCTCATTTCCTATATGTTTGAGATTATACTCTTAGTCTGAGATGCTTTTGTTAATATTTGATTTCTTCTTACATCAATACATAATCCCATGTTAGCCTAAGGACAAAAAATTACCACATGGCTTCAATGAAGGCAATTGGAACAATACAATACTTTTGTGCATATTGCTCCAGTGAAGCCAGTTTTCACATTCACTTTTAACATCGCTCAGACACACAGACATTTCACATACTTTTATATACTGCTGATTTGGTGCATATAGCCATTAAAAAATATGTGCAGCTCTTGTCTTGGACTGATAAATACCACCCACAGTTGCAGCATCTTAAAATAGTCCCTAGCACAATGCAAATAAAATACAGCTACTCAATAAATTAGTAATTTTGCATTGTGCATTTTACGGTGCGTGCCACCTTCTGAGTGGAGGCTTAACATTTTCTTTCTTCGTAATATGTCAATTTTTTTGAAAGATGAAAGCACAAAAGTCGATGTTTTACAGTAATGGGCAGGCGGAGATGCTGAAAATTGAAGGTGTTTCCATAGAAACAGTCTGACTAACGTCGGCTGCCATGGAAACAATCAGGAGGAGGATGTGAGGAGAATGTGGATGTGGTGTGGCATTGTTACACTTCACCAGATGTAATATGACCTGCAGAATTCAGTCACAAAATCTGATTTTACCAGACTGACTTTCTCCCAATTCACACCAGATTTAGAAAATCACTGAAGATGACTATTAAATTAGCAGTAATTCTGCTTACATCAATTCTATGAAAACAGCAACGCCCTACTTCAGGGCTGTTTGTCTTCATTTTATTTATTTTTTTTAAATTAACCCAGTGGATGCTAGAGATATCTCCAATGCATTGCTGCTGGAGCCTCCTCAGTCATCCAACAAATTAAGAACAATGAGGAAGATGAACTAAATAGTTTGTACAGTCCTGGGGCAGACCAGCTGCACCACAGAATGCAAATAAAACATCTCATTGATTTATATGGGCGTTTAACCCCATGAATGCAAGAAAGATTTTATTTAAGGAGATATAAATCCCATTTAAATTGATAGGAATTTGGGGAAAAACTATTTTTCCCCATGATGCAGTTGGTTTGCCCCAGAATTGCAAAGATTCTACTTAGTACATCAGCCTCACTATTCCCAGTTTGATCCAGAATTTTTACAGTTCTTTTTAGTACATCAGCTCACTATTTCCCAGCAAAATCCACCCTGTCATAAATCCCTTACGATTAGTGCTGCACAAATAAACATTTTAATAAATTTGACTTTAAAGTGGAACTATCTATCACTCATATAAAAGTGCCCCTTAATAATTTTTGCTATAGCGTTAAGCATATAAATCCTTTTACAATCCTTATTAAGTCCTGTATTATTTAGAAATCTAAGTTCTTCAGAGCAGACATCTTGCAGAAGAGGCATCTGTGGGTCTGCCCTGTCCATCGCTGCCTTCTCAATGATTGGCAAGGGGGAGTTGCATTGTACCTTAAGGTACAGACAGTGACGGACAGCGCAGGTGACACAGATGCCTCTTCAGCAAAATGCCTGGCGGTGAGTCTCCAAAGAACTCAGATTTCTAAATAATGCCAGATTTAATAAGGATTATAAATGGATTTATATGCTTAACGCTATAGTAAAAATTAATTTGGGGGGCACTTTTATATGAGTGATAGTTCCGCTTTAAAAAAAATATTTCCCACTTCCTTATATTTCTTTGATGTGCACAGCTAAGATCTTTTTTTGCATTTATAAGCAAAATGATTAATACAAAGACATTATATTAAATGATGAAGAGCCAGCATATTGCTTGGTGCTGTACAAAAGGAGGGGGATATACAAAAAGTAATGTGACATACATATAGAAGCCAAAACAAGATCTTATGATCTAGCAACTCAGTTTCTAACCAATTTAGTTCCATTTCCTATTATGTATTACTAGACTGACCTAACACTATGTAACATAACACAAGAAATATGTAAGCTTAGTTCTTGACTATCTAACAAATTTAAAATAATTGTATTTCAAATGAGACTTATTACTCAGTTGGAGATAAACTGGTTTCCACCCCCTTTGCAATAGTAATGGATTTTATAAAATGTATTTGTTTCCTCCTTAGTTTTAAAGGATAACTAAGACTTCCTAATACTATCCCCTCCTTTTACCTTACTATGACCCAGATAATTATGGCCCTATAAATTTTACACTTTTCAAAATATAACATCTTCAAATCGTTTCTGGATGTCACATGGCAGCTGCTGGCAGTATATTTAAACTGATGCAGGCAAAGTGGGGGAACAATGCATCTCTTTGAAATGCGTTGCTCAGCCATCTGGTTCTTAAAGAAACACTAACACCAAAACATAAAATTTAATTACATTGCATAGAGCATAAGCAAGACTTAGAAAACAAATAGAGAATTCTTAGAGTAATGCATTGGAGATATCTCTACAGTACAAGGTATTCAAGTCTGTAGAACCTCAGATCATTTAGGTGATACTGTCCCTTTAAAGGGTTTAGCAGGCTCGTGCAATTTACCTGCATCAGTTTGAAAAAACTGTCAGCAGCTGTAATGCCTGTCTCCTTGGAACTGTCATCCAGGACTGATTGAACATGTTCTCTTTTGAACAAAGGCAAATGGCTCAGATTGAGATAAACGTGGGGATATTAGGATATGTTAGTGTATCTTTAATCAGTGTCACAGTGCAGCGTTGCCCAGCCCTGGCATCCCAGGGGGTCTGCTGCCTCTTTACCTTCAGGGAGGCCTCTTTCTTGTTATATTGGTCATCTCCAGTTGGGGCATGGGCTTGTTAGGTGGATCAGGAGATCACCCCTAACCAGCCAACTAAGGTTGGACATATGATAGGGCTGAGCAGGGTCAGCATCAAGGAGGGACAGTATGGAATGTTATCCTACCCGTGGTCATAATGGGAGCCCCTGCAATTTGTACAGGGTGAGATTCATCTAAAGATGATGTCTGACTAAACCCACAGCTCTGCTAGTTGAATATGTCTCTTGTCATTAAAAACAGAAGAGCAGAGGGATTGGCCATGAACTTCACTGTGTGATTGCAAGCTTGTGGTCTACACCAAGTCCCCTCTCAATGATTTAGATTCAATCATGCTGTATGAATATAGCATCTCAGAGTCCTGTCAGGGAAAGGGGATGACAAACTTTATCTGCACATGCTATGAAATGGCAAATAATGGGAAAAGAAGAAGCCTGCCAGACAAACTCTATATTACTGTCACCCCTTCATATTTCTCTTTAAATTTCCCAATACTTTCCCCTCTGCCAAACACACTGCATTTCCAATATTGCTGTACCATTCTCCACCTCTTTTGCCACTCTCCTTCTTCCTGTTTGCTGCCTTCTCCTTACCTTCTCAACTTTTGTCTCTTGCCCTTTCCTTGCTACTTCATCTCTGTTATTCTCCTTAACCTCTCCTTTCTACATTCTTTTTCTCTCACCCCCCTTGTCATATGTACACTTGCTACCTGTCCATCTTCCCTCACGCACACACGAACACATATTATTCATTCTCTTCTTCCCCTAACCAGTATAGGGGTCAATATAATTTTAAACTAATGTCTAAAAAACTCTTTATTTGATGCATGAGCTAACAAATCCAAGATAAACTTTCTTTCTAAGAATGCGTAGGTAACTACCCATAACCTTTAGTTCTGTTTGTGTTTTTACAGGCTTCTAATATATGTGCAAAGCATTTCACTGTTGAGATAAAATGATAAATATGAAATAAGAGTATTTTTTTTTTAGAAGAAAAGGAGGGTATTCTAACTGGATTAGGTTTGAAATGGTGTTTGTTTTAACAAGCTGTATTAAGGAATTTGGCTGCAGTCACTCATGGCTACCTACATATTCATGAGTAGATCATGATTATGACAGATGTTCAAGATCATAATGGTGAAATGAACAGGCAAAATTTACATAATTAGTAAAACTGCCTTAAACTTTTGAGTGCCAGAGGGGTAGCCAAAGCATTACTTCACAATGTGTTGGCTACCCCTCTGGCACTCAAAAGGATTAACCATTAAAATGATGTAAATGGTATTTCTGTATGACAAAACATATAGCCAACGTTGGCTTATAAATACCCTAATTTTACACCTGTCCTTTACCTGAATAATTGCGTGTTATACATATACATCACAGATCTTTCCTAAGTATGACATTTGACTTGACCTCTGGCTTTAACCCTGACTACTGAAAGTTTTGTTTATACGAGTCTGTCTTCAGCCTGTCTTGACCTCTGCCAGTGACTCCTGATCATTCCTTAATCTGACTCAACTTCAGCTATTTGCACAGAATATTTTACCGCCTTCCAAATACCATGACATTCCCTGTGACCCCAGACTACACTTAGGACCTTCCCATGGACTCAGTTTCCCTTGGAGTAGAATGATTGTGTTTCACCATCCACAGCCCATCTTGTCCTTAACCAGTGTGGGTAGGGTTGTCAGATCATCCATTTAAAAATGGATGCAAATGAAAAACACATGCTACATTCTTACATGGTAACCATTGCAGCCCTGTATTGATCATTGTAGCCCTTCAGCATGCATTTATCAGATGTGTACATTTTCAAAGGGATCATATGGAAAATGTAGGTGTGTGGAGAACTGTAATTCAACTCTATATAAATATGGTTAAATAGATAGAAATGACTTTGGTTTTTTTATTTTGCATTCATTGGAAAGTATTAAAGAGGGCTGAGCCCAGGAGGCATGAAAACTTCTCATATGAAGACAAATGCTTTGGTGTGAGAGAGCCCCAGGTTAAGTTGCCATGGCAATTGTTTGACCAGCCATTCAGCCCCTTCATTGGAGAAGAGGATGATGTCAGAGTAAGAAGTGAGAGGGAGATATTAAATATAATACATTTTAAACTAGTATTACAGTCTAATTGACATCACACAGACTTCAATACTTGGCAATGCAGTAGGAATTAAAAAAAGCATATATATATCCTTCCTTAATATATTTATATGTTAGATAATATTATGAGTAAAATGGTAGATTCATTGCAACCCCTTGGATTGAAAAGAAAAATGCACCGGAGACCTTTCGAACATCCAGAGAGATGAAACTCTACCTGCAATCCCATTTTTACCTAACTTGTTTTTATTATTAGTTTTTTTAATTCACTATGCAAATATGTTCTCAATCGTATCCTGTTTGTAAAGTATCTTGGTAATCAAATGACAAATTTTAGAAACAAAATAACACATGTATCCGAATACACACAACATAAATCCATTAACTTATTTAACACAATGATGGTGCTTTAAGAGGATGCTATTTCAATTCCATATCTACAACCTTTTTGCATTCTGTTGTATATAAATATACTCTGCTCTCTGATTCGAGTTGTATAGTGGCGGCTTTGTATAGGTTAATGAATTTACACAATTGATAGAGCAGCTAAGAAATAACTCATTTGGTCAGGAGAGGGCAGCGTTTCAAAACTGCTAAAACATCTAACTTGCGTCAGATGACTAAGCTTCAGTAATTAAAGTACAAAATATAATATTAATGAAAAAATAAATGTGATGTGTTTGTTTGTCCTGTATGACTTTTTTATATTACCAACAGCTGATTATAGCTGAATATTTGTTTTTCATTTTCAAATGGGATATATTCTGCTCTGGGTGACCTGTCACATAGACATTTTGGGACTGCTCTGGGGTCTGGCATCTTTAATGGGTTAAAATTTTTTTGAAAACCATTAATTCTGACCTAGAGACACCCCCAAAAATACTCTTTCGCTAAACGTCAAACATTTCGACACAGTATGTGAGGTTCTGGCCAGGGGTGGACTGACAGGACCAAGGGCCCCTGGTCCAAAAAGAGGTCTGGGCCCCCTGCAGAAATCTCCACATTGACCCTTCATCTCCACAATGCCCCTTCCACAATGCCCCCTTCATCGCCACATTGCCCCTTCCACAATGCCCCCTTCATGTCCGCATTGCCCCTTCCACAATGCCCCCTTCATCTCCACACTGCCCCTACCTGCAGTCCCTGGTGGTCTAGCGGCGTGGCTTAACACTGCGCGAAGTCCCGTGCGCCTCTAGTAATGCAGAGGCTGGGAGATTATGTCATCTCCCAGCGCTCTGTATTAGTAGAACGGCGTGCTGGCGGCCGTTGTTAGAGAGCTGCTGAGCAGCGCTGGAAGCAGCGGTGGGCCCCCTTTGGTCACGGGCCCTCGGTCCGTGACCGAATGCCCGTATGGTCAGTCCGCCCCTGGTTCTGGCTATACCAGTGCAGTAGGACAAGGCTGACTGTTGGGGTATGTGGTTCAATGGATACCAGTGCATTCTGGCAAGGCTGGAGGTCAGCGGTATGTGTACTTCTATGGCTATTGTGGGGAGAGGTTGGGAGGGAGTTAGTGTGAGTGAGTCTATGACTACAGAGGAAGAAGGGTGGGAATGGGGGGTCAGTTTGTGTAGTTCAGTTGCTACCATAGAACAAGGCATAGAGGTTAATGTGTATGCGGTTTTATGGTTACCATGGGACAAGGCTTGGGCGGTTTAGTATTTGTGTACCATGGAACTGGGGGTCACAGAAGTGGTGGGCAACATGACTCCCTCCAGCTGCTGCCAGACTACAACTCCTATCTTCACCAGAAGCCTTTTGTCTGGCAGGATTCATGGGATTTGTAGTATGGCAGCAGCTGGATGTCATCACATTGCTAACCACAGTAGCTGCCAGACAGTGAGACAAGTCTTCATGGTCAGTATATGTAGTTCTATAGCTACTGTGGGACAAGGCCAAGGAGTCGGTATGTATGATTCTATGGCTACCATGAGGCAAGGATGGTGTGTTTAGATGCAGGGAAAAAAGCAGGAAAAAATGCCATTTTTGCTGATATTATTGCAGAAAGCGAGTACTGTTTTTCTCACTTTTTACTTTTTGTCTGAAATTTTTAGCTCATCTCTACTGTCGAGTTGTTGCTAGTGAAGTATTTAATAATATAATCACTCCGGTTACTTTTAGTTAGAATTTACATCAGAAAGCAGGCAGCATTTCATTAGAATGGGAGGGATTAGGAGGATGGAAGGGGGAGGATGCTGTTAAAATGTTCTTCAAAAGTCACATCTTCAGACTATCCATACCAGGATGTCACGTAGGTGGCATATGGCAGATGCTATCAGGGTTTCAAACTGAAGCTGGCAGAGTGTATGATCAGTACAACATTATCTTGTGCAGTGGCTGGAGTTTGAGGTAATCCTGCCAGCAACACATATGTCTATCTCCATGGACATGACATCCAGGATAACTTAAATATGTATCACTTGAACCAGGCAAAATTCTAGTAGCCATTAAAATTTTCTGGCCATAGTAAGGAAAGTGCAGGGAGGTTCTTATTAGCATACCTCCCAACATTTCAAATTGCCAAAGAGGGACACCTGTGAATTAGGGTTGTTGCTGGAGGTGTGGCTGGTGGGCGGGGCATTACCAAGAAATTTTAGGCTGTTTCATGACCTATTGACACCTTCTTGTGTAACTGAATAAATGACTTATAACAAGACCATAGTATTTTATTTACACAGACTAATTTATAAACACATATACTGACTTTTAAACAAGCATTAATGTGAGTTTTATTGCTGTAGAGCAATGTGATACACTTATATACACACACAAAGTCTGATCTCCTAAAAAGAGGGACATCAGGGTTGAAAAGAGGGACAGAGGGATTTGGGTCTAAAAGAGGGACTGTCCCTCCTAAAGAGGGACACTTGGGAGGTATGCAGGGCCGGATTTGCCATAAGGCAGAGTAGGCACCTGCCTACAGGCGCATGCCACGGAGGGGCGCCTGCCATTGGGAATTTATTTTTTTTATTTATTTATTTTTTTTTTTTTTTATAAATTCGCTAGCCTGCCAGGCCAGCCTTTGATCGTCTGGGCCGTGGACTACAAAGGGGGGACAGACTGTGAGTCACACAGTGTGACTCACACTGTCCCCCCTTTGTAGTCCATGGCCCAGACTGTGTGAGTGTC
This sequence comes from Rhinophrynus dorsalis, assembly GCA_037306005.1. Classification (NCBI taxonomy): domain Eukaryota; kingdom Metazoa; phylum Chordata; class Amphibia; order Anura; family Rhinophrynidae; genus Rhinophrynus; species Rhinophrynus dorsalis. The sequence continues at coordinate 120,640,560 of CM074722.1, forward strand.
AATTGTCATCTGTGCAGGCAGCTGCTGTGCACCTGTGCCGCGGCCCGCCGCCGAGTCTTAGTGCAGAAGTGCTGAGCAGCTGTCAAAGTCAGCGGGGCGCCGCTGCATAACCCCCAGCCCAGCCACATTATTTTATTTAATTTCATCAAGTGAAAGAAAGACATCACTCAGTCTCAGTGACTCACTCATGTGACTGGAGTGGAGAGAGAAGATCAAGCAGCGCCGCCGCGCCTGCCGGCGGGCTGGCTGCTGCCTGCTCTACAAATAAGGTCTGGTCTGAGGGGTTATCCGATTCCGAGTCAGTCACGGATTGCTGCTGCCCAGTGCCCAGTCTGCCCTGATTGATTGTGAGTGACCCGGTGGAAGTGGAACAGTGACAGTACCGCTGCTGGCTGCCCCGCCGCCAGAGTCCAGCGCCAGCCACCACGGTGCCCTGGACTGGTCCCGGATAAACTGTACATGCTGCAGCCTGCAGGAGGAAATTTCCAGCTCTGACTGACTGTCTGACTCCAGGGCAGGTATGTTTTTTGGATGTTGTGAGTGGCAGCCCCAGACTGTTTTAACCCTTTGAGTGCCAGAGTGGTAAGCAACGCATTGCAAAGCAATGCGTTGCGTACCACTCTGGCACTCAAAGGAAGACATGCAATTGCACTTAGCAATCGCGTGTCACTGTCTTTAACCGCTTCAGTGTTGTAGGTAGGGTTGCCACCCAGCCTTATGATGTTCCATGCATGTGGAACTTCGGGTTTAACCCTTTGAGTGGCAATCAAAGGGTTTTAAGAAGCAGAGGGGCATAGCGCTGGTCCTTAAGGGTTAACATAATTTGGTATTTCTACCAGTAATATTGGAGGTGACACAAGACCACCACTTTAATGCAGGATACTTACTGCATTTTTTTTTTGAGGCTGAATAAAAAATATATCCTTCAAAACTTTTTTTGTACTTTTTTCCGGGGGGGGCGCTTCAGATTTCTGTGCCTACAGGCTCATGAGGTGTAAATCCGGCCCTGGAGGTATGTATTAGTAGGCGTTAGTCTTCCTAAACAGTTTTTAGAAACAGAGTGGTAGGACATTAAGGAAAGGAAATAAAGTACAGCAAAAATACTATAATGTAGCAATATTTAAATAAAATATTATAATGATACAATGTAAAACATAACACTCAAAAATGGATGCATAAGATCACCTGTAGTATAAAGTCATATGGTGATAAAGGTACTGAATTAGCAAAGTCATGTGCTGCAACCAGTCAGTAGAGAAATAATTTTACAGCCATTCGTTTTGAGACTGTGGTGCTCCAGATGGCAACAGTTTTAAACAACTAGGCTCCTCCTAAAAGCACTGGAAGTAAAATATTCCTTTACGTATTTCAGGAGATTGCCACTACATGAGCAAACAAGCAATAATGAAGAGTGTAAAGATGCATTCTACTTCCAGTGGTAACTAAGATATGTGAATGAGACTTCCATTCAGTGTGCCTCAAAGTGTCTCAGAGACCCTCCCAAAAATGCACTAAGTCTGCAGTGAGAGAAACTCTGCAATCCCTATTGTTATCCTAGGTAGACTGTGGACTGAGATCTCTCCAACTTAAAAAAAAACGACTTCACAAAATAAATAGAGAGTTTAACTCACTGGGCATAATTTTCTCACTTTTATCTCACTTTAGTGTATAACCCTCAAATAAATGGTGATTAACATTATATCCAATTTTATGTATTGGATGTACTGTATCTGTTTAGTTACTGAGGCTGAAGAAAGACTTAAGTCCATTAAGTGTAGATGTTCACAAATCGTCTGTTGCTCCCGAAAAAAGTACCAGTTGAAGCCATTTTCAATTTTGCATCATTAATGGTTTAAATACTTAAATTACACTATCAATTAGTCTTATGCAATTCTTGATTTTCTTTCTGTGCTACTTTGTAACATGATTGGGTTCATCCAGTTTACAAGCTGCAATCAAGGCTCAAATGTAACCTATGCAGCTGTGTAAGAGGACAGAAAAATCTACACTGTTGCAGTTCACAAGGAATCTCTTTCATTTTCAACATAAGACTTCAATATAAAACTCAAAGGGGGAGATGTATAAAAAGCTTACTTGTTCAATTATGTGAACAGATCCTTGAAATGACCTTATTCCCTATTATGAGTGTTGGTATTTATAAAGTATTTTAGTACCATTTATAAATGTAGCGACCTCCAAAAATAGAGACATTTTGCTGAAAATTCTATCACTAAATTGTCACAAATAGTGGCATTTCTTTTTGAAGATGCTGTGCCACTTTTTAGAAACTTCCTTACTCCATTTTTTTATAAACATACTACACATCGTTATGTCCTCCTAAACTGTCCTTTTATAGCTACTAAAGACAATCTTACAGCTATTTCAACTTGTTTTCAATTAACTCCACTTTGATAAACCTCTCCTAAAGACTTTTAAAGGGATAGTAATGTTAGCAATGAAGTAGATTGCTGAGTCTTCTTTAAGTAAATGTAATACATTGCGGTATTTTTAGCAACTTACTTTTCTGTAGTTCAAAAGTTATTAAATGTAGAAAAATCCCCCTCCTGCCCCTTCTGGCCACGACAAGCTGCAGCTATGTCTGGTCCGGACGGATGCAGCGAGGGACAAACTTCAGTAAGCAAAGGAAAATCCTGCCCTCCTTCATCAAGGGGGGCAGGGTTTTCCTTTTACTTACTCACTTAAGTTTGTCCCTCGCTGCATCTGTCCGATCCCATGACCAGATTGCAGATTCAGTGGGAGGCAGCCAGAAGGGGTGGGAGGGGGATCTTTCTACAATTAATAACTTTTGAACTACAGAAAAGTAAGTTGCTATAAATAGAGCAATGTCTTACATTTACTATAAATAAGACTCGGTGATCTACTTTATTGCTGACATTACTATCCCTTTAATTACAGCATACATATTAGAAGTATTGACTTTCATTGATTCTTTTTTATTGTGCTGGATTAATTTTACTTTTTGTTGCTCCTAATACAAATGCTGATGTGAAAAGGGCTGTCTCTTAAAGTCAAAGTATTGTAGGAGTTTCATGCCAAGTAAAACAAGGATACTCAAACTGTTGGAAGATTCCTCATTCAAACAGTATTGAAATACAAAATTGTATTATGTGAAAGGATGTGTGCGGCAATTTTATTTTATTTTATGGTGGCATCATATGGTAGTGCTATTGCTACTTGTCAGTTATCAGAGCTCACCATTAACATCACAGCAACTCAGCCATCATAACATAGAATGTCCACAGAAATGTTGCAGGCATCCTCTCAAAGATTGTATTTTGCTTTGCATAAATGTTTAAATGAAGCATCTCCAAGCAATGGAAGTACCTCTGTTTTACAACACAGGAAAAGACCTAGATATTACATATTTGCATAAGTTTAATTATCATTCTAACACCCTGAATCCCAATGCATTGAGTATCTCTGTAGCATCCAGGGGGTAAAAGCTGTTTTGGCAGTTATCTGTTTGCTTGGAATACTTACATATATTTTTGGAACAAACAAGATTGCACATTGAAGGCATCAGACCTTTCTGGTTTCTTTAAATCAGGAGCAAACAAACTGTGGAGCTTGCCCCTCTAAGAGCCCCCCGAAGGAGCTGAGGATCTTAGAATCTATTACATCCTACAGACTGCATTACATGTATGGGGGGGGGGTGGCATGTGAAAAATACATAAATTGGGACCACAAAAGGCTCTGACAATAAAAATGGGGGCTTACTCTTATATATTTGACAACCCCCTGCTTTAAATTATAAGAAATATTTCAAATTCACCTCCAGCAGTATGGTACCGCTCAGGCAGCTCAAATCATGCTGTAAGTACTGTAATCAATAAAGCTCTAGGGTCAGACAGGGTAATTTAACCAAGCAACTGCCTGCTGACCAATTATGAACCTTCCCATCCACCTAGCTGTTGTTGAACTCCCATCATCATCAGCCAGCCAACAGACAGATGAGGATGACTGGAATTATAGCAGCAGCTAAATACTACAGTTTGTTCAACTGTACATTAGTAGGAACTTTGGCTCTGAGTGGTTCACAAAATTGGTTGGGCTATGGACCTGGTTGCCCAACCCTGTCCAAGAACTCTGGGTACAATACTCAAGGCCAATACCCATTTCTTGTGAGAACTCGTTGAATCAGTTGCTATTTATGCTGCTATGACATGTTTCTTTCACCTAACTACCGCTTAAGTAAACACTGTGCATTCACAAGTCCATCTCTATGTCAACAGTAAGTTCAAGCAACTCATCCCCTGACTTGAATAGCAAGTCAGAGTAGGCATACCTAAATGTGAAAGTGATGTACAAGTTTTGTCTTCTCTAAGTCTCTTGGCAACTTGAGCAATCAAGCAATTGGAGGTTGATTTGACAAGAGTTTTATCTGGCAAACAGTAATACCCAGAAGCAATGAAGATACACAAACCAGTCACAAAACATAATCAAACTATATATTGGTCAGCATACATAATATAGTTATTATGGGAGACCTGTCACTTTAGATATTTTGGTAATATAGATTTGATAGAAGACCTGATTAATCTCATACCCAGCCACCTTAAATTTCATCTAGGTTGTAGTCTGGCTATCAGCTTGAATACTCTATTTAAAAAAAAAAAAAAAAAGCTGAAGGCTCCAAAAACATATGTTTGTGAAGTAATGCATTGAACTCTTTAGATTGTAAGCTTTCGGGCAGGGACCTCGCACCCAATGTTTCACTCTACAAAGCACCTGTAACCCTGTATTGTTTAAACCCTGAAATTGTAAAGCGCTGCGTACACTTGTGGCGCTATATAAATAAACATATTCATTCAACACTTCTCTATCGTTCAAAAGTTTAAATGCTCCATTTATAGCTAAGGGAATTTGGATAATTTTTATTTGTCTCCTTTGGTTCAGGTGGTTTGCCCCCACTGTACCTCCATGAATATGGCCCTTACTTTCACACCCAGACATTTCATCAGATAATTCTGACTTCCATTGGGATTTTAATATGTTCAGTATTTTCGTAAATATGCAAGAGAAACAGTGATGCTGATACACTAACAAAAAAGGAGTATTTATGAGATAACCCAACAGCTGCACTGTAGAGAACAAAAAGGGATTTTAGCTACTTACAGATTAAGGGCTAGATTTAAAGACAGCCATTAAACCAGCCTCTAAGTAAAAAAGGCACATCGGCCACAAATAACACATGATTTACGGCAGATTTAAAGGTAATCAAGGATATATTTGAACTCATATTAAACGTACATATACACACATATCAGACCATATTCCTCTCTGTGTACCTTGTACGGGATGGCAATGATTAATTTCACCTTGATGTAACATTGTCGGCATTATTAAGAGTTGGTTAGACAGATATTGCTGTATGTAACAGCTGGAGATATCATTCATTTGACCACATGGAGGCTCTTCAGCAGAGCCAAAATTGACCCATTTAGAGATAAATACATCTTTGGAATTGTCTACAAAGTGTGCCTGGTTTGCAAGCACACTCTGTGGACCATATCCATCTCCAAATGGGTCAATTTTGGCTCTGCTGAAGAGCCTCCGTGTGGTCAAATGACTGATATCTCCAGCTGTCACATACAGCAATATCTGTCTAACCATCTCCCTATAATGCCCACAATGTTTCATCAAGGTCAAATTAACCTTTGCTATCCCGTTAAAGGTATAGTAATACCTAAAATGTGAAAGGAAAAATATATGTTATAGGATTTATCCCCCGAGTAAAGCAAGGGTATTCCCACTGCTGAAATGTGTTTTATTCCAAAAGTATAACAGCTCAAAGTTGAATATTACAGGGGCAATATCACAGTGGCCTGAAATTGTACAATGCCGATGTTGCTAGACCATCCTCTGGACAGCTTTGGTCCAGGGACCAGAAATCCACATAGGATGATGTAGCAACAGCGCCAATGTACAATTTCAGGCCACTGGGATGAGGCACCAAAGGAATTCAACTCTGAGCTGTGATACATGTCAAATAAAACACCCTTCAGCAGTGGGAGTACCGTTGTTTCACTCAGGGGGATAAATCCTACAACATATTAATACTTGAAATGTGGAAAGGGAAATATATCAATTTGACACCATCATGGCTACGTTTACTGATCACACAATCTCAGTTCTCCACACAGCTTATGTGCCTCCAGCACAGCAGGAGCCCATGGAGGAGGCCACCTCACCACTCAGTAAGGAGTATATGGAGGAGAAGACCAGCCAGTGGGCACCGTACCTAACATCCACACCTCCTCTCCAACTGGCTGCCCCACCTCTGGCTGCCCCACCTCTGACTGCCCCACCTCTGGCTGCACCACCTCTTGCTGCTCCACCATATTACAGTGACTAGATGCAACAGGAGGAGAGGTGGATGCATCCCACCATCTCCAGGAGCTATTACCCTCCAGCAGCAGCAGCACCACCACCACCAGGGAGGCAATGCCCGGGAATGTGGCCGCCACTCAATACAGGCCACACTCATCACAGATTGACCTACCCTCCTGGATGGCTCACCAGCATGGCCCCAGGTATGATTCCAGGTGGGGGCCAAACACATACCAGTGGCCAAGTTGTGACCCTTGGCCACTCGACTACCAACACCTGGGCCTGCTTGGAGAGCCACAGCACCCTATGCCAAGGGACCTGTTTACTTCACTACCTCCACCAGCACAGATATCAGTGGGCAGCAGTGAGTCCATTGATGTGGTGGGCATATACACATCTGCAGCACACACAGCACCAGCTGAGGAGGACACAGCACCAGCTGTGGAGGACACAGCACCAGCTGAAGAGGACACAGCAGCAGCAGAGTCACCGGGCACAACCATGTCCAGCAGTGAATGCCCCACGGGCATCAATTGTTGTGTTTAAGGGGATAACCAAACAAACAGCTATGTGACTTAGCAGTGAAATAACAAGCAGAACAGATGGAACATGCATCAATATAGTCTTGGATTCAAACTCTTATTGTTCAATTGACTTACTGGGGAACCCGATGTTTACCCTAGGATCTCAATGTGTGTGCTACACATTGTGATCCTAGGGTGAGTATTGTGTTCTCCAGTAAGTCAGTTGCACAATAACAGTGTGAATCACAGCCTACACACACAGTGTGTGTGTAGCACACACATTGAAATCCTGGGGTGAGCATTGGGTTCTCCAGTAAGTTGAGCTGTTGTTTTCCTAAGGTTGTCACACACTTCACCAGTGATAACACTTGTCCACTTAGTCTGGTTGTTTGTTGATGTAGCCCATGTACTGAGATATGTCAAAATGAAGCAATCTCAGAACATTGATTATATTGAGCAACACATAAACTGTGGACATGAAATCACTGTGGAAGTATGTCTCATGTATCACCTCTTTATCACTCCCAAAACACATTATTGTATCACTGCCATCATCTGTTTGCATGAATACATCACAGAGTCCACTCACTGGCAAACAAGTAGTGGACTCCTGTGATGTGGGTCATGCCTTCCCATGTATGGGGGAATACTTTAGCCTTGAGTGTGTTTACACACTGACAAATGTGTAATCCAACATTTCTTCATACAGACACAGATTGAATAGTGATGGTTCTTCTTTATTGTGTCTCAAAGTACATTAGAACATACGTGTGTTTTCTGGGTATTTTGCCTGTATGCATTAAACACTTATATGAGAACACTAAATGTACTTTGAAACTAAATATTACTACTTTAGTAACACTACTGTCCTGCTCATGTGTTGTCCACAAGGTCTGACAATTCTGTAGATGAGCATCCTAACTGTACAGGTTAGTACACACATGAATTTGTGTTTTCTGTGTCTATATGAGAATGTTCCAGTAGAGGTTGCTGTGAACCTCAGGTCATTGCATCACCAACAAAATCACTTGAAACAGCAAGGGGTGAGCTTCATAAAGGTGTTGTCAAGACATCAATCCAGTCTCATGGAAGATCTTCAGTTCAAGGATGGATCATGCTATGGATGCTTGTGGGACAAGAGGACAGGATTTGGAGCAGCAGACTCGAACTGATCATCAAGCAACAACAATTTCGACTTTATAATCTCCTCAATCTTTTTAGTTAAAGGTGAGTACATAAACCATTGCTTTGTAATGTGTACTCGTCTGTAACCCATTATGTGGAGAACTAAGGAAATGTGCACTAGCCCTATGGATATGTGCTCCTGACATGAATACACACATCAACAAGTATGTTCTGAGAGCTCCGTGGAAGTAATGTTGATGTGTGTATTCATGTCAGGGGCACATAACTCTGCACACTCACAGGTCAGCATGGTGTCCCTGGAGATCTGATCTACATTCCATGACCTCTATGTTGTGTAACAATACCACTGTACATCCACCCCTCTGCTGCTCTTCTCATCTCTAGCACAGTACAGATCCCATATTGCATAACATTGGATAACACTCTTTCGCTACAAGGATTGCATGGTTGCTCTGGCTATGGTCATGGCAAATCAAGTTAGTTGCTGCCAATCAAGCCCTGTAAGGTGATGAACATGGGTTTTATGTTGTACCTTGTTTCTCCTGGGGGTGTGCATGATATCCTTGAGGTATGTATGTCAACGTGCAGAGGGGAATGGAAGATGGCTTTGGAATCCCCACACACAATATGCCACGTCCATGGTATGGTTGATGTTTGGGGCCATGCTGCTGCCAGTGCAGTGTTGTGTCAATGTTCCTGTGGAGTGAGACAGAACATCATGTGCGGTGTGGTTAGTGTGTTGGCATCAATTCACAAGACTGATGGGGGGGACTTGCATGGATTGTTTGCATGCCTGTGTTATACTCACAGGTAAAGTGTTCCGTGATGAGCCTGTCTCTGATCTGCGCCCCTCTCAGGGTCTCCTCAACATGGCCGATGTCCATGGGCACTTCAGGTATAGGGGTGTCCTGGATGTGATACACCAGCCTGGTGTCCACTGCAATGTTGTGCAGTATTGCACATGCCATAATTATGTCGCACACCTTTCCAGGTGCATACTGCAGTGCTCCCCCCGAGTGGTCCAGACATCTAAATCGTGACTTGAGGAGGCCAAAGGTCCGCTCAGTGGCATTCCTCGTTCTGCCATGAGCCTGGTTGTACCTTTTCTGGGCATCTGTTTGAGGATTGGTCACAGAAGTCAGTAGGCAGGACTTGCAGCCATAGCCAGCATCACCTGTGGAATGTGAGTGACATGGTGAGACAGGGAGCACATGTTGTGTGAATGATGTTTTGTGTGGTGGACGTACTAGCTGTGGGTCAGGATCATGCTGAGCAGCATTGTGTGTACACCTGTGGATGTGGTGTGATTTTGTATTGTGAACTCACCCAAAAGCCATCCCCCTGTATAAGTTCCATTCTCGAAATCTCTGTGGACTGAGGAGTTTTGGAGAATGTAGGAATCATGTGAGCTGCTAGGATACTTTGCACAGACATTCATAATCCTCATGTTGTTGTCACACACCATCTGCACGTTCATGGAGTGGAAGTTCTTCCTGTTGATGAAAAGCTGTGCGTCATGTGCTGGGCCTTTAATACGGACATGGGTGCAATCTATAGCACCCATGACCCTGGGCATGCCTCCCCTTGCGTAAAAGGCCTGCTTGAGGTGTATCCAGTCCATGTTGGTGGTGGGGAAATGTATATAAGTATTGGCCTTGCTTTTGAGGGCTGGCAAGACCTGGGCCAGCAGTCTGGAGAATGTGGCCTGTGACATGCCAGATGTGTAACCCTCAGTGGACTGGAAGGCGCCACTTGCCATGAAGTGTATGGCACACAGTAGTTTTTGCAGGCCAGATAGGGCATGGTTATGGATGTAGATGGGATCCACCTGATCCTTGATGACCTCATACAAGGCGATGATGCTGTCAGGCCTCAACCTGTAGCGATCAATCACGTCGTCATCGGTCATTCCAAAGATAGTGACCCTTGGCCGGTATCCCCTGGGCCTTGGTGGTTGTCTATACATCCTCTGCTGCTGTGGAGCATCCTGTTGCTGCAGCTGTGCATCTGCAGGCAGGTGCTGTCCTCCAAGTGGGGATGGGCTCCTGTGTGGCTGCTGAACCAGAGCCTCCTCACTTGCAATATGTGAAGGCTGTTGATCAGGTGTGCCTGGGGGTTGCTGGTGTTCCCTAGCTCTCTCCCTTGCACACCTTCTACGCAGTCTTCACAACAATATGTAAACCAACATACTGATTGTGCTCTCTCTCTCTCCCTCCTTCCCTGAGTGGAAAACAAGCCACAAGTGAGTGTGGTGAGTTGTCCCTTTAAGCACTTGATATGGCGTTGTGTAAGTGTGGTGATGAGGTGAGTGCTGACCAATGGGAAGTTGTTTATTGTCCAGGTAAGTGTTTGCAGGTGTGTGTTGTTATAAGATGTGGGGTGTTGTGCTTCGTATGTCTCTCTCCATTTGCGGGTGTGAAGATGTGGGGTGCAGGCTGTGTGTGCATCGTGTGGTGATGTTGCACAGGTGTATTTGCAGGTGTTCATGTCGTGTGATAACCCCCATTGTTCCGTGTTGGTGTTGTCTTGTAGGTCCTTGTCCCTGTGGTGTTGCTTGTTATTGTGTGTGCCATTGATTTGTATTGTCTGTCCTTGTTTTTTGTGTTATTTTGCCATTGCACGGGTTAATTTACATGCTTGTGCGGTAAGCATTTTGTGTGTTTTGCTATGTAACGGTTGTTGGTTTTTTTTGCCCTTTAAGTGTCTAACGGCTAAGGGAACTGGGTCTTAAGTTTTGTCCGTTAAGTGTATCTTTTTTTCATCCATTAACAGTACCGCAAGCCTTTGAATGGCTCTGGGGACTCTTGTTCCATGCATCTCAATGCACATAAGTGTATTGGCCGTAAAGATTATCAAACTGTTCTTTAGACAGATCTTTAAATTGCTACATGAAACTTAACGCACCCGTTAGTATTAACAGCTGCCTTTAAAACTATCCCTATATCTTTTTCTTTTAGTCCATGTGGAACACACATGAGAGTTCTGAGGAGGAAATTCATTCCTCATCCATTTTACCCATGTCTTATATAATATGAAAAAAGAAACAAACAGTTGAGAAAGAAAGGGAATATCCTGGACCAGAGAACTCAAGAGGACCCCCCCACACACACACACATACAGGACTCAAACCACTGGGTTTTTTCTCAAGGGGGAAAGCCTTGTGCTCTACAGGGATTAAGAGAAAATTATTTATCTGAAAGATTTCAAAAGTCTCCTTTTCTCTTACATCCTATGTGGAAAACAGGAATCATGGGAAAATACCAAAGCATCCACTGAGAAAAAACATTCAAAACATAGAACAGTTTCAAAAGAAGTGAACTGGTACAACATGAGCCTCAGCTGTCAAATTACACCAACACTGCAAACCAAATAACACAAACTAACAGCTTACTGGCCAAAAATAAATAAAAAAGGACACCAACACATGCACAATGGGCTGTAGAAACTTCAGGCCAAAACTGGTTAGAGCCACAGCCAGCACATTAACACAGCAGTGTTTGACGAAGGTATGAAGGGACAACCATGTCCCTGCATTGCACAGTTATTTAGCAGAGGCCTAATGCTTGTTGACCCAAGAGGTGCTCACTAGTGCTTGAGTGAGCATGCTCGGCCGATGCTCGGATCGGCTCGAGCATCGCTCTGCTCGGCACATGGCGGTACTCGTACGAGTACCGCATGTGCTCGCCCGCCATGTTCGGGTCTCCTCCCCGCACGTTTCGCGGCTGCTGCGCAGCCAATAAACGTGCAGGGAGGCTCTGACATCAGTGTAATGCCAGCAGCCATGTTGGCTGCTGGCATTACACTGATTGGCTGGCCAGAACCCGTGGTCGGGTGCTGTATAGCACCTGACCAGCGAGTTCGGCTCAGTCTTAGCCAGGGAGAGCTGAGGATAGGAAGGGAAAGTCAGTGTAGGGAGGAAAAAAAGCAAAATTGTGAAAAAAAAGAACCAAAAGTCCTTTTTAGGACTACTGTGTGTGGGGGCAGCAGGTTATTTTGTGTGGGGGGGGGGGGGGGAAAAAATATATATATTCTGTTTAGTGTGCAAAGTTACAGATTAGAGCACATTCTGTTTAGTGTGCACAGTTGCAGATTAGAGCACATTCTGTTTAGTGTGCAAAGTTGCAGATTAGAGCACATTCTGTTTAGTGTGCAAAGTTGCAGATTAGAGCACATTCTGTTTAGTGTGCAAAGTTGCAGATTAGAGCACATTCTGTTAAGTCTTCAAACTAAAATATCAAAGTCACATATTCCATTCAGTGTGCGTCGCCGCAGTTTAGCAGCACATTCTGTGTACTGTGCAGAGTTGCAGAATAGGAAGAAATACTGTTAAGTCTTCAAACTAAAATATCAAAGTCACATATTCCATTCAGTGTGCTTCGCCGCAGTTTAGCAGCACATTCTGTGTACTGTGCAGAGTTGCAGAATAGGAAGAAATACTGTTAAGTCTTCAAACTAAAATATCAAAGTCACATATTCCATTCAGTGTGCTTCGCCGCAGTTTAGCAGCACATTCTGTGTACTGTGCAGAGTTGCAGAATAGGAAGAAATACTGTTAAGTCTTCAAACTAAAATATCAAAGTCACATATTCCATTCAGTGTGCTTCGCCGCAGTTTAGCAGCACATTCTGTGTACTGTGCAGAGTTGCAGAATAGGAAGAAATACTGTTAAGTCTTCAAACTAAAATATCAAAGTCACATATTCCATTCAGTGTGCTTCGCCGCAGTTTAGCAGCACATTCTGTGTACTGTGCAGAGTTGCAGAATAGGAAGAAATACTGTTAAGTCTTCAAACTAAAATATCAAAGTCACATATTCCATTCAGTGTGTGTCACTGCCGTTTAGCAGCCTATTCTGTGTACTCTGCACAGTTGCAGAATAGGAAGAAATACTGTTAAGTTTTCAAACTCAAATATTAAAGTCACATATTCCATTCAGTGTGTGTCACCGCCGTTTAGCAGCCTATTCTGTGTACTCTGCACAGTTGCAGAATAGGAAGAAATACTGTTAAGTTTTCAAACTCAAATATTAAAGTCACATATTCCATTCAGTGTGTGTCACCGCCGTTTAGCAGCCTATTCTGTGTACTCTGCACAGTTGCAGAATAGGAAGAAATACTGTTAAGTTTTCAAACTCAAATATTAAAGTCACATATTCCATTCAGTGTGTGTCACCGCCGTTTAGCAGCCTATTCTGTGTACTCTGCACAGTTGCAGAATAGGAAGAAATACTGTTAAGTTTTCAAACTCAAATATTAAAGTCACATATTCCATTCAGTGTGTGTCACCGCCGTTTAGCAGCCTATTCTGTGTACTCTGCACAGTTGCAGAATAGGAAGAAATACTGTTAAGTTTTCAAACTCAAATATTAAAGTCACATATTCCATTCAGTGTGTGTCACCGCCGTTTAGCAGCCTATTCTGTGTACTCTGCACAGTTGCAGAATAGGAAGAAATACTGTTAAGTTTTCAAACTCAAATATTAAAGTCACATATTCCATTCAGTGTGTGTCACCGCCGTTTAGCAGCCTATTCTGTGTACTCTGCACAGTTGCAGAATAGGAAGAAATACTGTTAAGTTTTCAAACTCAAATATTAAAGTCACATATTCCATTCAGTGTGTGTCACCGCCGTTTAGCAGCCTATTCTGTGTACTCTGCACAGTTGCAGAATAGGAAGAAATACTGTTAAGTTTTCAAACTCAAATATTAAAGTCACATATTCCATTCTGTGTGTGTCACCGCAGTTTAGCAGCCTATTCTGTGTACTCTGCACAGTTGCAGAATAGGAAGAAATACTGTTAAGTTTTCAAACTCAAATATTAAAGTCACATATTCCATTCAGTGTGTGTCACCGCAGTTTAGCAGCCTATTCTGTGTACTCTGCACAGTTGCAGAATAGGAAGAAATACTGTTAAGTTTTCAAACTCAAATATTAAAGTCACATATTCCATTCTGTGTGTGTCACCGCAGTTTAGCAGCCTATTCTGTGTACTCTGCACAGTTGCAGAATAGGAAGAAATACTGTTAAGTTTTCAAACTCAAATATTAAAGTCACATATTCCGTGTAAGATGAAGAAGGCGGGTAAAAAGGGACGGGGAAGTGGACGTGATCCTGATAGTTCAGGGCGCGGGTCAGGACGCGGAGAAACTGTGCCTGGTGCCAGAGCACAAGAAAGAAAGACATCCACCATACCTAGCTTCATGTCTCATTTTACAGGGCGTCGCAGGACATCACTCTCGAGGTCCGACCACTGCGAACAGGTGGTCGGTTGGATGTCAGCTGATACTGCTTCCAGTCGGTTAAGCACCACCCTGTCTTCCACCAAGTCCACTCTCAGTAGCCAAGAGTCTGGTCAACATAATCCTCACTCTGATCATCCTTCCTCCCACCATACACGGTCTGGTCAAAGAAGTGATCCCACACTGGGATATAGTGAGGAGCTCGTCTCATCACCAATCCTTCATTTGACCCTCTCTCCAAGCACGCTTGCAGAGGAACATGACATCTTGTGCCCTGATTCACAACCTCTAGAGGGTACCCAATCACAAGAAGATGACAGATGTGAACGGCATTTAAGGTCAAAGGAAGTAGTGGATGATGATGATGATGATGAGACACAGTTGCCATTAAATCAACCACTATTTCCGTCTCAAGACCTTGTTGAGGAGAATGTTATACAGTTGTCAATGACTGAGTATGTGGTGGGATCAAGACATGAGGAGGATGATCAGAGTGAGGAAGTGGAGGAGGACTTGGTGGACGATGAGGTGACTGACCCCACCTGGGAAGGTGTAGAGCCGAGCGATGACAGCAGTCCTGAGGGTGAGCCATCTGCAGCACCGCAACAGGCTGGAAGAGGCAGTGGTGTGGCTACAGAAAGAAGGTGGACCGCACCAAACCGGCCCGCAAATGTTCCACGGAGCACCCCCTTGCGTAAATCTACCTTGCCAAAGGGTAGGTGTTCCGCGGTATGGCGTTTTTTTAAGGAAAGTGCGGACGATAAAAGAATTGTAGTTTGCAACCTGTGCCACACCAGAATGAGCCGAGGCATGAACACTAGAAACCTCACCACCACCAGCATGATCCGACACATGGCATCCAAGCACCGTAATAAGTTGGAGGAACGCCTGGATCGCCCATCTGTGTCTGCAGGCCACACCACTGCCTCCTCTTCCCCTGTTTTCGGTGCCGGCCAATCGCCTTTCGAAGGCGCAGGCCTGCATACCTCCCGCCCTGCACCTGTACCATCTGAAGCACCATCAGCGACCACATCCACTTCCCTGTCCCAGCACAGCGTCCAAATGTCGTTACCCCAGGCATTTGAGCGCAAGAGAAAATACCCAGCCACCCACCCACAGGCCATAGCACTAACCTCACACCTTTCCAAATTACTGGCCATCGAAATGCTGCCATTTAGGCTTGTGGACACTGAGTCCTTCCGCAGCCTGATGGCAGCAGCTGTCCCTCGGTACGCGGTCCCCAGCCGCCACTACTTTTCCCGGTGTGCCATCCCCGCATTACACCACCATGTGTCCCGTAACATCACCCGTGCCCTGACCAACGCAGTTACTGGGAAGGTCCACTTAACGACTGACACATGGACAAGTGCTTGTGGCCAGGGACGCTACATTTCCCTGACGGCACACTGGGTGAATGTCGTGGAGGCTGGGAGCGACTCGGACCCTGGGATGGCACGGGTGCTACCCACGCCGAGGATTGCGGGCCCTACCTCCATCAGGGTTTCCGCCAGCACCTACGTTATTGGCTCCTCCTCCTCCGTTTCCACCTCCGAATTCTCTACACGCAGCGCCACTCCCCCATCAGCCAGTAGCTGGAAGCAGTGTAGCACTGCAGTGGGGAAGCGTCAACAGGCCGTGCTGAAGCTGATCTGCCTTGGGGACAAACAGCACACGGCCTCAGAGCTGTTGCAGGGGATTAGTCACCAGACCGAGCAGTGGCTCTCGCCACTCAACCTGCAACCAGGCATGGTTGTGTGTGATAATGGGCGTAACTTGGTGGCGGCTTTGGAGCTCGGCAAGCTCACACACGTACCATGCCTAGCGCATGTATTTAATTTAGTGGTTCAGCGATTTCTAAAAACCTACCCCAATGTGCATGATCTCTTGACCAAGGTGCGCCGCGTGTGTGCACATTTCCGTAAGTCATCTACAGCTTCGTCCGGCCTGTTGAAGCTGCAGCAGCGCTTACAATTGCCAGCTCACCGGCTGCTGTGTGACGTGAGCACGCGCTGGAACTCCACCTTCCACATGTTGGCCCGGCTTTGTGAGCAGCAGAGGGCAGTAGTGGAGTACCAGCTGTTACACGGTCGTCGCCTCTCCGTTCAACTTCCTGTAATCAGAAGTGAGGAGTGGGAATGGATGTCAGACCTCTGCGAGGTTTTACGCAATTTTGAGGAATCGACACAGATGGTGAGCGGCGATAACGCTATTATCAGTGTAACCATCCCACTTCTGTGTCTACTGAAACGCTCGCTGCTCACAATTAAAACCGACGCTTTGCATGTGGAAGAGGTGGAAATGGGGGAGGAAGAGCTTACACAAGGTGATAGCCAGAGCACCCTCACTTCATCTTCTCAGCGACAATTGGAGGAGGCGGAGGAGGAGGAGGAAGACACGGTTGCCTCCGCTACAGAGGGTAGCCATGGAACTTTAGTTCCATCTCTTCAGCGTGGGTGGGCAGAAGAGGAGGAAGAGGATGAGGATATTGAGAGTCATCCTCCTGGTGAGGACAGCGAAATCTTGACTGTTGGTACTCTGGCACACATGGCTGACTTTATGTTAGGCTGCCTTTCCCGTGACCCACGCGTTGTACGCATTTTAGACAACACGGATTACTGGGTGTTCACCCTTCTGGACCCCCGCTACAAAGAGAATTTCTCATCTCTCATTCCTCCGGTGGAGAGGACAAGCAAAATGGTGCAATACCAGAAGGTTCTTGTTGAAAAATTGCTCCAAAATTTTCCATCTGACAACGCTGGCGGCAGAGTACGTGCTACCTTGGCCAACCGAGAAGGGGAGAAAAGGGGAGCACACAGCAGTTCCGAGAAAGGCAGGGCAACACTCTCCAAGGCGTGGGACACCTTCATGACACCCCGCCAGCACCCTCACCCTGATGCGCAGCCTAGTGTCACAAGGAGGGAAAAGTTTTGGAAGATGGTGAAGGAGTACGTAGCAGACCGTGTCAGCGTCCTCAATGATCCCTCTGTGCCTTACAACTACTGGGTGTCCAAGCTGGACACGTGGTATGAACTGGCACTCTACGCCTTGGAGGTGCTGGCCTGCCCTGCCGCCAGCGTTCTGTCTGAGCGGGTATTTAGTGCTGCTGGTGGCATCATAACAGATAAGCGTATCCGCCTTTCCACCGACAATGCTGATAGGTTGACACTTATAAAAATGAACAAGGCCTGGATTTCCCCTGACTTCTCCACTCCACTGGAGGAAAGCCCCGGGGGAACATAAACTCACTTTACATATATTATTTACAATGATGGGAATACTCTGTATATCCATTCACCCCTTCCACCCAAAAAACGGGTATATGGTTGACTCTTAATCTTCTCATCCTCCTCCTCCTCTTCCATATGCCCTGTGCTATAATTTTTATATAGGGCCAGCTCACCAGCGGGCCCTGTGATATAATTTTTATATAGGGCCAGCTCACCAGCGGGCCCTGTTTGACAATTTTTATATAGGTCAGCTCACCAGCGGGCCTTCTCATATAATGTTTTATTGGGTCAGCTCTCTAGCGGGCCCTCTCATATAATGTTTTATAGCGTCAGCTCACTAGCGGGCCTTCGCATATAATGTTTTATAGCGTCAGCTCACTAGCGGGCCTTCGCATATAATGTTTTATAGCGTCAGCTCACTAGCGGGCCTTCGCATATAATGTTTAGGATGGTCAGCTCTGCAGCAGACCCTCACCCATAATGTTTTAGATGGTCAGCTCAGCGCACGTTTCCCTCTTAATCATGGCCTCAGTTCAATAAAATCAAGGAAATTTTTGGGATAATTTGCCTCTGCGCACGTTTCCCTCTTAATCATGCCCTCACTTCAGAAAATCAATGAAATTTTTGGGAGAATTTGCCTCTGCGCACGTTTCCCTCTTAATCATGGCCTCACTTCAGAAAATCAAGGAAATTTTTGGGATAATTTGCCTCTGCGCACGTTTCCCTCTTAATCATGGCCTCACTTCAGAAAATCAAGGAAATTTTTGGGAGAATTTGCAGATGATATACAAGTAAATATACAGCAAATATTGTTTGGTAACAATTTTTCGCCTAAAGTCGTTTTTATTTTCCTTTTTGCGTGTTTTATGGTCAGTCTGTAAAAATGGCGTACTACGGGCGAAAGATCGTTCCCAGCAGCGATGTTGGAGTCCAAGATGCATCCAGACATCCTCCCTATGCTGTCCCTGAACCATTTCTGTGGTGTTTCCATCATTTTCTGCCCTTTTCCTATGGACCAGGCACCCTCCCCTCATCAGAGCAGGGGGTGCCTGGTGTAATGCTCGAGTCCTCCCATTGACTTCAATGGGGCTCGGGTGCTCGGCCGAGCACTCGAGCCTCAGGGGGTGCTCGGTCAGAGCACCCGAACACCCGAGCATTGGGGTGCTCGCTCATCACTAGTGCTCACCAATTTCATGGAATTTACAGTAAGCATAAAGGGCACTGACTTCTTCTTAACAACATATGCATAGAGAATAGACACCTTAATCCAAGACACCATTGTTACCTTAGACGCAGCCTGGGTCACATCAGGACATTCAGGAATGACAAAAAAGCTAATTTGATTTCTGAAAAGGCTGCATGCAAGAAACATAGAACTTCAAGCACCTAACCACATCCAAAAGATGAAGCTCCTCCTGTCAATTAGATGGAACAGGAGAAAAAGTAGGAAGAACAGTTTCCTAGCTAATGTGAACTCAAACATTGTAGGAGGAGGTTGTAAACTATCCTATCAGGGTGGAAAACCAGGAAGGGAGGATTACAAGACAGCCTAAAGTTTGGCTATCCATAATAGTAATCAGAAAAAGTGGATTTTAGTCTTACCTGTTAAATCCTTTTCTCTTAGTCCATACAGGTTACTGGTAACTCTGGGAGGCGAACCACCCCTTAGTAGGCAGGAACAATTCTCAAAGTGTATGCAGGGGGTGGAGCCTCCCTTCCCTCCTTGGCTGCAGCTAGCTAATCAGCTCCTGAAAGATCTGAGACACTAAGTATGACTAGATAGTAGAAGGGAAGAAGACTCCTGTGAGCATGACCCCAAAGGACCTCCACTGTCTGCCACAGGAGAGACAAGCTTGGTCTCTTGACAGGGTGGGAGACCAGTAACCTGTATGGACTAAGAGAAAAGGATTTAGCAGGTAAGACTAAAATCTTCTTTCCTCTGTCTTCCAATACAGGTTTCTGGTAACTCTGGGATGTCCAACCATTAAGTTTCCCAGAGGTGGGAAGAAGGCAAGGATCAGGCACAAGGACCCCAGAGTCACCAGAACACATATGAACCATCAGATCAGAGACAGCCCAACAAAAAACTGAAGTGTCAACGGACACAAACAGGGATAACGGAACCCCAGGAACGTGACACAGCACACTGAACTAGAACCAACTGGGTTCAACAGAGAAGGAAGCACTAAGAACCAAGGGAAATCCTAGACAGGCAATACTGCCTCCAGGATTTTCCTCCTAAAGCTGGCATCAGCCGATGCCAACACATCCTCATGGTAGTGCTTCGAAAAGGTGTGCATAGACAACCAAATGGCCGCTTTGCACAACTGATCGGCGGAGGCCTGATTCTTGTAAGCCCAAGAAGCCCCAATAGATTGAGTAGAATGAGCCATGACCCTAAAGGTACAGGCTTCTTCCTCAACTCATAAGCCTTGCGAATAGTGGACTTAATCTAAGAAGCAATAGTCATCTTGAATGCAGGTCTTCCTGCCCTAGGACCCTCAGGAATGATGAACAGCGCTTCAGATTGCCTGATAGACTCAGTGCGATGCACATAAAGCTTGAGACAACGCACCACGTCTAACAAGTGGAGATCCCTCTCCTTGTCAGAGGTGGGGTCAGGGCAGAAAGAGGGCACCACAATCTCCTGATTGATGTGGAACTCACAAACCACCTTCGGCAGAAACTTCTTAGAAGTGCGAAGCACTGCCTTGTCCTTATGAAACACCAAATAGGATGGTTTAGAGGACAGAGCATGCAACTCCGTGACACGGCAAACTGACACAATCACTAGGAGAAAAGCCATTTTCCACGTCAACAGGCGTAGAGGAATAGTAACCAAAGACTCAAAGGGAGGGCGCTGAAGGACACCCAAAACCAAATGAAGATCCCACTGAGGAGTGGGAGACTTGAAAACAGGATGAGTATGAGCAACGCCCTGGAAGAAAATCTTGACATCAGGAAGGATGGCAATGTGTCTCTGAAAGAAAACAGAGAGAGCAGAAGTCTGAACCTTTAGAGAACTCAAACTGGGGCCCTTATCCACACCGTCCTGCAAAAAGTCCAGGACCGTAGGTAGATCAAAATCCTGAGACAGGTCCCGGTCAGTGCACCAGGACAGAAAAGTCAACCAGACACGATGGTAGATCTTGGAAGAAACAGGCTTGCAGGCACTGAGCATAGTAGCCACCACACCAGAAGAAAAGCCCTTCTTATTCAATATTGAGGATTCAATTTCCAAGCCGTCAAAACTAGCCGATGAACATCCTCCTTCCACAGGTAACCCTGTAAAAGAGGGTCCGGACGGTCGGGGAGCCGAAAGGGCTCCGCCACTGATAGATTCAAGACCTCCGGAAACCAATACTGGCGAGGCCAGTATGGAGCAATCAGAATGACTGGGCAACGCTCCAGTGGTAATTTCCATAACATCCTGTGCAACATGGGAAGGGGAGGAAAGATGTAAGCCCGAGGAAAGGCCCAAGGAATGGACATTGCATCCACCGCCACAGCCAGAGGGTCTTGCCACCGAGAGCAGAACACTGGAACCTTCCTGTTGTGTCTCGTCGCCATCAGGTCGATGTAAGGGGGACCCCATCGCTGAACAATGAGTTGAAACACCTGTGGATGCAACTCCCACTCGCCGCTGTCCATTGAGTGTCGACTGAGGAAGTCCGCCATGACGTTGTCTACACCTGGAATTTGCACTGCAGATATAGCAGGTACATGATTTTCTGCCCAGGACAAAATAGCTTGAGCTCTAACCAAGCAGCGAGACTTCTTGTTCCACCTTGCTTGTTGATGTAAGCACGACCGTGGCGTTGTTGGACTCCATCGGACTGGACAGTCTTCTACACAGTCCAATGTCTCAGGGCATGAAATATCGCCCGAAGCTCCAAAATGTTGATTGGAAAGAGAGTATCCTCTGGAGACCACTGACCCTGAGCGCTCAAGCAACCCAGGACTGCACCCCAGCCGGAGAGGCTGACATCTGTCGTTACCTTGGTCCAAAAGATCACCAGAAAGGACTTGCCCCTCAGCAGGTTGGAAAGGTCGAGCCACCATGACAAGCTCAGTTCCACATGAAGAGGAAGGGAAACAAATGACTTCCGAAGAGCCTGTAGACCTTTCCACACCTGGATCATGAACCTCTGGAGCTCCCTGGTGTGCACCATGGCCAATGGAACTGCTTCTATGGTGGAAATGAATTTCCCTACCAGAGATGATAGCTTCAGGACTGGAACCGGATCCTGAGACAGAATCGCTGAAATCCTGTGGGCGATCTGGTGAGCCACCTCATCCGTGAGAAACACCATGCTCTTCTGAGTGTCGAAGAGAAGGCCCAGGAAGACCAGACGCTGGGATGGGACAAGATCTGTCTTATCCAAGTTGATGATCCACCCGTGATGGGTGAGAGCCTGAATGCAGTTCTGAACTTGCTGATGAAGGAGTTCCTCAGAGGGGGCTTTCAGAAGCAAGTCGTCCATGTATGGAGTAACTCTGATGCCGTTCCAGTGGAGGACGGATAACAAGGCACCCAGGACACAGTTGAAGACCTGAGGAGCCATCGTCAGACCAAATGGAAGGTCTGAGAACTGAAAATTTCCCCTGGCACAGGCAAACCGGAGGTACTGCTGGCTCTCTGGATGAATGGCAACTTGTGAATACGCGTCCTGAAGATCCAGAGAAGCAAGGAATTCCCCCAGGGACATGGCAGCAATCACTGTACGTAGAGACTCCTGGCGATAATGAGTCCAGGTCACAAAGTAATTGAGATCTTACAAGTCCAAAATAGGGCGACAACCGCCGTCCTTTTTGGCGACCACAAAGAGGTTTGAGTAGAAACCCGAACCCCTGTCCTGGATAGGCACTGGCTCTAGAACATCCTTGTTCAGAAGAGCCTGAACAGCGCTGTCGAACAGACAGTGTTTCTCTGTACCTTGAGGAGTATGAGAAGGATGAAAGTGGAAGGGAGGAAGAGAAATTAAAGGGATCTTGTACCCTTCCGTCACTATCTGTAAAACCCATAGGTCCATCATAGAGTCCTCCCAAGCGCTGTGATAGTGTTGCAGACGACCACCCACAGCGAAGTGCGGACCCGGGTTCGGCAAGTCATGCCGAAGAAGTCTTGGAAGCCTTGGACTTGGAGGAGACCTTGGGCTTCCATTGTTGTTTGGGCTTGGAGGAGGTACGCGGAGCTGAGGGAACCGTCTGGCTCGCTGGATGTGTCTCATTCTGAAAGGAACTAAAAAAATGGTTACGCTTAAGCAGCAATTTCTTCCTAGGAACCAAGGGTAGAAGAGTACTCTTACCCCCTGTGGCCTCACTGACAGATCCTTAAGATCTGGCCCAGACAAAGAGGTACCCTGAAAAGGCAGGGAAAGTAAAGCTTTCTTAGAAGCCGTGTCAGCAGACCAAATCTTGAGCCAAAGAGCTTGTCTGGCCACCACAGACATGGTGGAAACCCTAGCCACCATACGGATGGCATCAAATAATGCAGCAGAAACATAGTGTTGTGCCTCGGATATGTTGGCAAGGAGGCGCAGCTTATCCTAAGTAGGTGCATCCAGACGGACAGCCTTGGTGAGCTGCTCAGTCCAGACCGCAATGGCCCAGTTCACCCACGCAGCGGCAAAAGCTGGACGCATAGCAGAACCAGCAGTGGCAAAAATGGACTTGAGGGAAACCTCAAGTTTCTTGTCTGTCCAGTCCTTCAGAGCAGAGGCATCAGAGACTGGCAAAGCAGTAGATTTAGACAGTCTGGATATAGGAGTATCCACTTTGGGGGGATGAACCCACTGACCAAGCGCAGCCTCAGAAAAGGGATAAAGCTTGGAACATTTTCCGCACACAGAAGCTTTCTTGTCTGGGAATTTCCACCCTTCAGACACAAGGCGGTCAAGAGTGGGGTTAGGTGGAAAGTATGTAAGGGGCTTGGCAGGCTCCTGGAATACATCAGAGGGATCAGAAGGAACCTCCTGAACTATGGGAATGTTAAGAGTAGTTAATACAGCCCTGATTAGGCCCTCAGCAGGGGGTTCAGGATCAGCCTCAACATCCGAGTCCACCAGCAGTTCCTCCTCAGAGGAATTGGACATGTCAGGTACTCCCTGAGGTTTGGGCAGGGAAGACCTGACTGAGGAGGGGGCCTGCCAAGACTAAAAGGTCCCCTGTAACTGGGATGGAAAGAGTTGCAATGTGGACCTAAGGTCCCTAGTCGCAGCCTTAAACTCTTGCACCCAAGCTGGCTCTATGGCATGGTTGGAGGTCCCTGGAATGGTGTCAGGGACATCAGAACATGCTGGGCATAAATAACCTGAGAATTATCTAGGTAGCCCTGAGTGACAGGAAGAGCAATGCACAATGGGGGATACAGAGACCCCAGCCTCCTTAGTCTTAGGTCTAGCCCCAAGCTCCAGCGGTATCGACATTCTCACAGTGTCGAAATAACCAACTGTACAATAAATCACCCAATTATAGTGTGTAGGATTAAAGTTTCACCCCAGAAATCGCTAAAATAAACTTATCTGGCAGTTGAAGGGTTTATCTGCAGAGGAGAGAAGGAGAGTCCAAGCCCTGCGTAGGATACTCACCCAAAAAAGCTCACAAAATGGCTGCAACCGCGGGAGCCAATCAGAAACAAGGGCGTGAAGTAAGTGCTCATGGGAAATGTAGTTTTTCCCAAAAAGTACCCTAAACAGTGCCCGAAGCCCCCTGAGCCCCCCAACACACTAGAAACATGAACCGGATGATAGAGCAAGGGTAGACAAGTAAAATGAGCAGTCTCTGAAGTCCCTAGGTTAAACAGTTGCAGAGATACGTCCCAAACAGTACAGTCCCATAGGAGTGAATGGAGCAATGGCGTGTATACGGTAAAATGCGCCTTAAAGGCGCAGTACTCAATTTTCAAATACAAAAGTAAAACATAAAAAGGTGTAAATCATCAATAGAACATATGAGGATACCCAGAAAACACTAACCCAGTAGGAAAAGTGTCATAAAACCCCCAATAAAGTGCCAAACCAGCAGTTAAAGGGTTAAGTTACCACATAAACCTGCTCCAAACACCCAACAGACATACAGATATACCCAATAAGTGCAGGAGTGTGCAATAGGAACTCCAGAAATACACCACGGTGTGGAGGGGCACTGTGGGACAAGTGGACCTGCAGCACTCAAAAGGTAGCTCACCTTTCCTGCAGATCTTCTGTCTTCAGATTACCATTGAACAAGAAGTACCTCAGTGGGTAACTTCTGGGGAAGCACTTGGAATCAAGATTTTCCCCATCAGGGCTTAAGGTCCACAAAAAGCACCTGGATACTGAGCTAGCCACATCTAAGGGCATTGTCAGTCATGGTAATCCACCTAATGGTGGTATTCCATATCTAACAGAAAAATAAAAAAGATTCTGAAACTATAGCAGAACTGTTCTCAGCCTGGTGTTGTCTTCACCGAAGAACAAATCTTTCTGAAGCTGATTGGCTAGCTGCAGTCAAGGAGGGAAAGGAGGCTTCACCCCCTGCATACACTTTGAGAATTGTTCCTGCCCACTAAGGGGCGGATCGCCTGCCAGAGTTACCAGTAACTGTATTGGACGACAGAGAAAGCTGTTATAAGGGTCCTGATGAAGTAGTTTGTAACCACGAAACATGTTGAGGAACCTTGATGCTTTATAAGCAATAAAATACATTGTTTTTATATTGTCTGGTCTGCCTTCCATACCATGGTGAACGGTCAACTCTGCAGTGGATGCTTTATAATGGGGTTCTGTAGCTGGGAGAATCAGCATCACAATTCCCTGCGAGCTTCAAAAACCAGGATCCAATACCTGGACCCGGTTGGATGGTCCAAGTGAGTACTGTTGCTTGTCATCTTCAAGTCACAAGTTGTTTTATGGTGACAGTGCCTCTCTCCTCTCATTCTTGTTTTTCTTACGTTCTAGTTGGGGACTGAGAATGTCTGCCATGATGTTGTCTACCCCTGGGATATGAATGGAGGAGAGAGTCAGTATTTGGATATCTCCCATATAAGGATCAGCCAAACCTGGAACCATGCATCTGTACTTCTAGTCCCTCCCTGGCAGTTGATATAGGCCACTGCTGTCGTACTGTTAAACTAGATCTGCACCTGGGATTCCTGCCAGGACTGAGACCAATGCCATGGGACTAGATGATTCGCCTGAAATTGCAGAACATTGATAGACAGAAGACTTTTCTCCTTTGTCTAGAGACCCTGTGTCATCTGAAGACCCAGCATGGCACCCCAGACTTTCAGGTTGACATCCATTGTGACTATTACAAAATTTGGGACAGCCCATCGCTATTATCCCAAAGTTAGATGGGACCTCTGGAGCCACCAAAAAGGGTCCGCCTTCATCGGACAAGGACATAAGATGGAAGAGTTGATGCTGCCATCTTGGGCAGTTCTTGAGACTTTCTAGCTGCAACTCCCATGTATGTAACTGAGCAAATGGAAGTGCTTCCAAAGTCTAGAACATTGATAGACAGAAGACTCTTCTCCTCTGTCCAAAGACCGTGGGCCATCTGAAGACCCAGCATGATACCCCAGCCTGTCAGACTTGCATTCATTGTGACTATTAACCAATTTGGGATAAACCATGGCATTCCCAGAGTGAGATAGGACCTCTGGAGCCACCAACAAAGGTCTGCCTTCATCGGACAAGGACATAAGATGGAAGCGATTATGCTGCCATCTGGAGCAATTCTTGAGAATTTCCAGCTGCAACTCCCAAGTATGGAATTGAGCAAATGACACTACTTCCAAGGCAAAAACTAGCAATTTCATGTACTCTCGCACCATTACAGACGGTTGAAGTACAACTTGAGACACCTAATGAGACAATGGTAGATAGTGGTCTGACAAGAATGCTTTCAATCTCATACCAAGAAAGTGAAGGAACTGGAATGTAAACAAAAAATATTTCTTGAAATTGAGAACTCATCCATGTTATATGTTTTTTTGGTGCTCAATTGGGTGCTGCTAGCCATTTTACACAACTATCTCTGACACAACATATGTCATTGGTACATATTAATCATTACACATGTGCTGTTCACTACATGATGAGTATCAATTTTACATCTGAGATGAGCATGTATGAGCAACGCAGCAATGAATGGGTTAACATGTTGCTTCATCCCTTTGAGTGCCAGAGGTGTACACAACGCATGGCAGAGTTATGCTTTGCATACCCCTCTCGCTCTCAGTGGGATATACTGAACAAGGCAGTATGGTCTATTACTTTTACAAAGACAGGTGAACATTTGCAATCAGGTTTTACTATGAATGTAGGGTTTCTAACACCCCATCCCACTGCCAGCTCTGTCCCTGTCTTGCGTGTACCTTTCTCTTGGTGGATACCTCTCTTCCCACCATCACTCCCTCTCTTTCCTTGTCCCAGGATGCCTTGCTCTCCTTCCGCCTCTCCTGTGCCTTTCCCCATACCTTCAGCCTCCAATCCTCTCCCTGTCAACTCTTCACTACCCTCCACCTTCCTCTCACAGCCACTCCTACTCAAAGACTCACACAGGTACTTACACAAGCACTTAGTCACCATGACCTTCTGGTACTCCCTTACACTCACTCAGTCACACTGTATAAAAAATATAAATGTGTAGTGTGTCAAAGCAAAAGATGTGTGTTTATGATTGTGTGGATGTAATGTATGCAATATGTAATTGTTTTTTTATTATGCAAAACGCTCAGCTACCCACTGACAAAACCTCTGTCCAGTGTCTGTTTCTCACTCTCGCTAACTCTATCCTCTGCTCCTGGACCCTGTGCTGTAGATCTCTGAACACGAAACACAAGCAGGAGATGGCCGTTTTTTGGGGGGTATTAATATATTTTTTGTAATGATTTTGATACTTTTCTGGATGTGGATTGGCTGGGGCTTTGAATTGACCTTGACAATGCTTAACGTGACCTGCTAAAGTCAAACGTTGGCCAACATCCTTTTAAGCTGATGTGTATATATATAATTATATTATGTAGCAAATCAACACACTGTGCTGGAAAAAACAGTGATGCTTGTTTTGTGGTAACGTCAATCTGTGCGGCCTACACTGGTTGTTCCAAAGCAAGAGAAGGGGTTCCTTTTGTATACTCCATTTGAATGTAACATTGATACTAGAAATGATAGCCTTCCAAAAGGGTACAATAAGGGACACGACCACCAAATGTGGAACATAGTGCTAACTAGTGTTGAGCGAGCGTGCTCGGCCGATGCTCGGATCGGCTCGAGCATCGCTCTGCTCGGCACATGGCGGTACTCGTCGAGTACCGCCATGTGCTCGTCCGCCATGTTCGGGTGGCGGGGATCTGTGCCGGAAGAGGCACAGATCTGAAGACGCTCCGCTGGACCACCAGGGACTGGAGGTACGGGGGCATTGCGGAGATGAAGGGGGCATTGCGGAGATGAAGGGGGACATTGTGGAAGAGGGGCATAGAGTCTATGCCCCTCTTCCACAATGTCCCCCTTCATCTCCGCTATGCCCCTCTTCCACAATGTCCCCCTTCATCTCCTCTATGCCCCTCTTCCACAATGTCCCCCTTCATCTCCGCTATGCCCCTCTTCCACAATGTCCCCCTTCATCTCCTCTATGCCATAGAGGAGATGAAGGGGGACAT
The DNA here is from genome assembly GCA_037306005.1 of Rhinophrynus dorsalis. NCBI lineage: Eukaryota > Metazoa > Chordata > Amphibia > Anura > Rhinophrynidae > Rhinophrynus > Rhinophrynus dorsalis. The sequence continues at coordinate 120,668,693 of CM074722.1, forward strand.
TGTGGAAGAGGGGCATAGCGGAGATGAAGGGGGACATTGTGGAAGAGGGGCATAGCGGAGATGAAGGGGGACATTGCGGAGCTGAAGGGGGCATTCGGAGATGAAGGGGGCATAGCGGAGATGAAGGGGGGCATTGACCAGGCACCCTCCCCTCATCAGAGCAGGGGGTGCCTGGTATAATGCTCGTGTCGCCCCATTGCATTCAATGGGGCTCGGGTGCTCGGCCGAGCACTCGAGCCTCAGGGGGTGCTCGGTCAGAGCACCCGAGCACCCGAGCATCGGGGTGCTCGCTCAACACTAGTGCTAACCTCAAGCGCACAGGGTCAACACAGTGAGGAGCAGGTGTCAGTGTTACCTAAGAGGTCGGCAGGGAGCCTCTCTAGCAGCATCCACACTGCAACTGGGTTCCTCTTCCGTCCGGCAGCGTGGGCATGCGTCATCGGGGGAATCCTCGGGTGACATGTGCATTGCTCTTAAAGGGACCTTGTCCCTGTTGTGTGCTCCTCCTCTTCCTCTCCCTGCAGGCTTTTAATTCTGCCTAGACACCTGGCCCATTCGCCCTTGCGTGGTGTCCAGTGCAGTAGTATTCTGAGTTCCTGAAGTTTTATCCGTGCTTGACCCCTGACTTGCCTGAACATCCATTCTGGTGCTGACCTGTGGCTGTGTCTGACTATCTGCTCTGTGTATGACCCCTGGCTTAGTCTGACTATCCAACCTGGTGCAGACCTGTGGCTCTAGCTAACTACTTGATCCGTGCTTGACCCTTGGCTTGCCTGTCCATCCAAGCTGACCTGTGGCTCTGTCTGTCTATCCACTCCATGTATGACCCCTGGCTTAGTCTGACTATCCAATCTGTTGCAGACTGGTGGCTCTGGCTGACTACTCGCTCCGTGCTTGACCCCTGGCTTGTCTGACCATCTTTGCTGCTCCTCGACCTGTGGCTTCGGCCTAGTCAATTCCATTTGCCTATGGGCATTTTCGCTACCTAGTCTGGTACTAGCGAGTGGCTGGATCATATCCCCGGCTCCACACTCCTATATTGAGACCCTCCAGAGCAGTCTCCTATTTCTCGTACAAACCCCTTGCTCTGGGTTAGGGCTGCTCTCTCACTTTATTGGTGCTCTGTGCTATTTCATATTACTTGTGCCTATTTCAGTCAAGGTGAAGTTACATTACAGTACTTGTCTCTTGCCTCTTCTTTGAGAACTGTGAGAGCAGGATGGATAAATCCTTCCCAGACATTGGGGTGTATACTACCAGTGAGTTAAAAATTTAAAATTTGCCACCCTATTACTTGTACACCTAACATAGTGGAGTTGGGTGGTGAACACAGGTCTTCACTTGAGTAAAACTCAGTTTGGTTTCCTAGTATGTTAGAAAGAGTGATTTAAAATCTAGTGAGACATCATTGAGTAAACTATATAGTTTTGAGCTCCTGTGCCTAGTAAACACACCTTTGTTCCAAGCTTATTCAAAGTAGGTCAACTGATGCACCTCATATCCGGTAGTCAAGATTTGTTGAAGATAGCGAACAAGTTACAAGTCTATACTGAATGCCTGACAAGTTGGCAGACTGTAAAGTTGTTTAAGGTATTCAAAGGGTGGTATTCCTAAATCAGGGAGTAGTAGGTCCAATGTGTGGATACCCAATTCTACCCACTTTGAGAATGGGCCAGACAGATGTCCTGGAGGAAAATCTGGATTGCCATTAATAGAAAGCAAGGGTGAGTGAATGATTTGCAGCCATAGCGTTGCACAACCATTCTCCAAACCGGCAATAGCCATTGTAAAATAGGATATGTAAGAGCTGGTCTTGTTGACAGTCATCAAGAGAAGAGTCTTTACATGAAGGACCATAACAGTCCAAAAGGGTAGAAATGGATGATACAATGTACAGGGTGGTGACATCCGGCAAGCTTAGTCCCCCGTGAGTCACATGATAGTAGAGCCAATGTGCAGCTATTCAAGGGTGCCATAAGACCAAACAAAGGAATTGATTAATCATTGCAGAAGGAAGAGCAGAAGGGATGGTTTAGGGCATCAAGTTGAAAAGAGAGAGGATAAGAGGTGACTCCACCAGTTGTCTATACTATTATGCTTGAGAAGGTGGTGGAATATAATGATTTTGAAGGCATTCCAAGGGAGGAATTCATGAATCAGGGAGTAGTAGGTCCAACGTGTGGACACCCAATTCTACACACTTAGAGAATGGGCCAGACAGATGGCCTGGAGGAAAATCTGTATTGCCATATATTGCCATAGGCAAAGGCGAGGGAAAGGAGGTGCAGCCAGAGCATTGTATAAGCATACTCCAAACCAGCAATAGATGCTGTAAAATAGGATGTGTAAGAACTGGGAAGGTGGTTTTATTGACAATCATCCACAGGACATCCTCTGGAAAGTGGAGAGGCAGTGCCTTCACCCACTTTTTACAAGTAGGACCAGAGTAGTCCAAAAGGGTGGAAATAGATGATACATCGTACAGGGCAGTGACATCCAGCAAGCTTAGTCCTCCATGAGTCACAGGATAGTAGAGTCAATGTGCAGCTATTTGAGGGTTACTTGCAACTTACAGAGAAGAGCGGAAGAGATGGGTAAGGGGATTGTGTTGAAATGATAGAGGGTACGAGATACCAGCATCATCTTTACCAAGTTAACATGGCCAAACCACGAGCTGTATAATGAGGACTAGGAAGCCAAATCACATTCCAGGGCATTGATAAGAGGTTCAAAATTAAGGGGTATCCTATCATCCAAAGTAGCTGATAAGACAATCTCCAAATATATTATGTGCCAAGTTGCCCAGAAAAAAGGTGTAATCACCATAGACTTTCCTGCAAAGATGGTGGAACCATTATATTTAAGATTTCAGATTCTGCAGGTTTATTTTGAAGTTACTGACTTTGCTATACTTCCCAGGGGGCCGTAACAAAGCTGTGAGGGAGCCCAACAGTAATGACATTGAAAACAAAACATCATTTGTAAAACTTGATGTTTTGGACACACCCCTCGAAATAGGCAAACCCAGAATGTCTGGATCTAGGTGAATCATGTTGAGAAAGGGTTCCAGGGACAGGATGAAGAGAACAGGTGATAGGAGGCAGACCAACCTTATACTGTTCAATATTTGGAATGGATTGGTAAGGAAACTGTTAAGCTTAATCCTCGCTGAAGGTGTATAGTATAATCTGAGAATACAGGTCAGATCTCAGGCACCCACACCTAAATATCGAAGCAGTTCTTCTAAATAAAGCTAATCCACTCTTTCTACTGACATCAACAGGGCAAGGATTTTTTCAAGAGAAGGCATCTACTATCTTAGTGTTATCCTCTGTTTCCCTACCTGGAACAAAACCAGACTGATTGTGCTGTATAAGGTGAATAGACAAGGTTAGACCCTATTCCCCAAGAGCTTTGAAAATATTTTAATATCATATATGTAGGGTGGTAACTAGCACACTCTGCGGGATCTTTGTTGGGTTTGGGGGCCAAGGCTATGTGCTTGAGAGTGCCAGGCAGATCCAGAAGCCAGATCGTTAAAACAAGCAGTTAGGTGTGGAATCAGACTGTCTGAGAATCTTTTATAGTAACTGGTAGGGGCAGGGCTTTTGCCCAATGGCAGCGACTTGAGCACTCTGTGCAGTATCTTGACAGCAAGATACATGTCAAAGGCCCACCAAGCCAGTAATTTAGGGGAAGAGAGCAAGTGGTAACACTACCAATCACTAACATGGAAAATGGAAGCATGTGACTAAATAGCAATCACTAACATGGAAACTGGAAGCATGTGACTAAACAGTAACAGCTTAAATAGATACCGCTGTAACTATGACAAACAATATATGTGTATTGGGCTCAGGAACATAGAACACATTACCACTAGGAAATAGCAGGCCTCCTCCCTTCTCTGCTCCTTGGGCCCCCTCTGTGCCCACGACAGACTGGGCCACCACTCGCACCACCCGACTGGCCCCACAGGGGAACCCTCCCACCAATAACCAAAGGTTGACCTCAGGCGACAACAAAGGACAGACCCAACTTTGAGGAGCAGGAGCAGGCCAATGTTAGACGCAGACGCCATCCCCCCATAAAGCGGCAGTATAATTAAAAACAGGGAAAAATAATAAAACCCCGCCACAGATTACTCATTGAACATGGGAGCACCACTGGCAGGGGCAAGTGCCTCAGGTGGAGGACGTTCTCAACCAAACTCAACCCAAAGAAGCATACGGCTAAGCATAATGTTTAGGAGACATCTAGTGAGGCTAAGCTGTAGAATACATCTAGGAAAGCCCAAAAGGGGGTGGGGGGAGAAATACAGAACCAAGGAAAACAAGTGGTTCCAGCAAGGGTCGCAAAATGCAATAAGGCAGAGTGACCAATGGCAACTAGGGGCAACAGTGATCTGTCATGAGGAATAAGGGAGGATCCATGGGGTGGGAGCTAAATGCAAACCAGATACCTCCTAATGAATAGGAAACAACACACACAATACACTTGCGCAGGAAATAGTATAGTAACAGTCTCAAATCCTAATGCCTCCAATCAATATTGAGTATGCAAGTCTTCCAAGTGGGAACCCTATATCTAATCCATAATCTATATAGAAAATATATAGAAAAATGTTCAGAGAAGGGTTAATGCATAATATCCCATGATATCGATTGTTAAACTGGTCCTCAGTGTGTGAATATTCTGGAAGTCACAGTACCTTATCATATGAGAGGATAGACAAACATGATGAATGGATGAAAAGATGAAAACATACGTTGATCAATGGATATGGAATGAGGGTGGAATGAGATGAAGATGAAACACTGATGATTCCTCACTATTGTGATGCAGCTGTTCAACATCAATGGCCTTGTTCACCAATAAATCTGAATAACTGGACTTGTTGAAGCGCAAACACAGAAAAGAGGAAACAAAGTAATAAAATATCTAAGTGTAGTATTTATTACAAAAGAACACAAAATAAAAACATCAATATGCACTCACATGATCCCCGTCTTGGGCTTTATGCGCATCTGGGTCCCCACCTCTATAGCCAACGTTCTGTGTCTGCACACTCCAGCTCCGACCGATGGAGTGACAATAATAGATGGTCCTTGTATCATCCAAGAAGAATTACAATGTTTCTCTGTAGATTCCTCCAAGTGCGAGAGGCCAGCAGTACGCTGCACGTGGTGGATCAGCGATGTCGGTTACACACCGAAAGTTGCACCGGGAGCTGGGGGCGGGTTCTCACAGGGGGCGTAGGCGGGACCCAACCTTCGTCAGTGATGGCTCTGAATCCCAACGCGTATCGTGGAGTTCCGACTCCACTTCCTCAGGGGAATTTAGAAAGTCCCATAATACCACAGGGACCTCTATATATACCTTCATATCTGATATGATAATCATATATGTTAGACACAATTAAAATATAAAACATCTTGATTTCCCAATACTTTGTGAGCATTATAAAATACAAATAATGTGTTATAAAAAACTTTGTGTATAAAAATAGTTTGTGTATAAAAGACTACATGTATATACAATGTGTAAGAACAACCCATATTCATTGTACTCAAATTAATATAAAGATAATCCTCCTCATACTCACTACACTATAATGGAGTGGCATAATAGATACTCCATATTTTCACACTCCAAAGTCATATAATGAGCCCTAATGGAATCAACCATTTATCCCACGGAATGGAATATATATCAAAAATTAATACTAAGAAAAAAAAAATCCAAATATAATAATAATAAAGTAATTATACTAATACTAATAAAAATATGGTAGTATTAAAAGATACTCTTCCAAATTCCTATGGTTAAATGTATCAATTGGAAAGACCTGTGATAACATAGCTCAATAAAAGGCCATATAGTCAAAGTCAATATTAAGACCTTGAGGATGCATAGTCTTGAGTTCAAATATCCAATAGGATTCCCGTTGTCTTAGTTTCTTAAAGAGATCACCCCCCCTGTGTGAAAGTTTGACTTGTTCTATAGCTTGGATCATGAGACCGACATGTTGACAAGAATGAACTTTTTTACAGTGATCTGATAAGCTGTGTGACTCCAGTCCGCAGGAAATGTTTCTCAAATGTTCTGAGAATCTGATCTTGATTTTCCTTTTTGTTCGTCCTACGTACTGGAGTCCACAACTACAAGTAATCAGATACACCGTGTAGATGCTATGACAGTTCATAAACTCCTTAATACTTCTTTCCAGTTACTGTGGACCTGAAAAATTGTTGATCTTTTCTAGGGTTATCGCTACAGGTGGTACAATTTACTTTTCCACATTTATACATGCCCTTTAAATTTAAAAAAGAAGAAGAAGCCTGGGTGCTAGTAACATAATTTTTTGTCTTATTATATATATATCACTAGGTGCTAAATTACTTCTAAGATTTCGATTTTTCTTAAACACCACCTTAGGTTTATCTCCCAATTCCCTATGTAAAATGGGGTCTTGTATTAACACATGCCAATGTTTCTCTAAGATGCGTTTGATTTGCAATGCTTGGCAATTGTATGTAGTTACAAAATATGGAACTTGCGAGCTTTTATACACAAAGTATTTTTATACACAAAGTTTTTTATAACACATTATTTGTATTTTATAACGCTCACAAAGTATTGGGAAATCAAGATGTTTTATATTTTAATTGTGTCTAACATATGATCAAAGGTTTTATGATTATCATATCAGATATGAAGGTATATATAGAGGTCCCTGTGGTATTATGGGACTTTCTAAATTGCCCTGAGGAAGTGGAGTCGGAACTCCACGATACACGTTGGGATTCAGAGCCATCACTCACGAAGGTTGGGTCCCGCCTACGCCCCCTGTGAGAACCCGCCCCCAGCTCCCGGTGCAACTTTCGATGTGTAACCGACATCGCTGATCCACCACATGCAGCGTACTGCTGGCCTCTCGCACTTGGAGGAATCTACAGAGAAACATTGTAATTCTTCTTGGATGATACGAGGACCATCTATTATTGTCACTCCATCGGTCGGAGCTGGAGTGTGCGGACAAACAACGTTGGCTATAGAGGTGGGGACCCAGATGCGCATAAAGCCCAAGACGGGCATCATGTGAGTGCATATTGATGTTTTTATTTTGTGTTCTTTTGTAATAAATACTACGCTTAGATATTTTATTACTTTGTTTCCTCTTTTCTGTGTTTGCGCTTCAACAAGTCCAGTTATTCAGATACCTCCTAACAATGAGAAATAATGGGCCAGTATACTGGGAGCATGTGCGTTCACAGTGTGAGTGACCACAACCCATCCAGTGCAGCAAGATAAAAAGAGTCACCGACCTCCCAATGAGAAGACAGCCGGGAAAAGTCCTCCAATGGTGACCAGACAGCCCCTCCCACAGAACGGCTCAGTAGAGCAATTATATGCAAAAAATTGACAACAAACAGCAGAAAAATAAATAAATATATATATATATATATATATATATATATATATATATATATTTATAAATTATATATCACAATTATTGAGTGCAAAAAAAGGAAAAGAGTAGGTGAAGGGAGAAGGGAAAGAGTCCTCAGCAGTGATGATCCACAGGAGGAACTAGGAGGGCTTATGAGAAGTCCAAAATGGGCAAGTCATGGATTGCACAAGGGAGGGAACAGACTGAAATGGTCAGAGAGAAAGACCAGAGTGCTGTATGAAAAGGGAGTGCTATCCTTGTAGGATGTGGAATACTTAATGTTATAACCTGCCAGAGACCTCCATGCAGAGACAAAAAATGGGAGGTGCTGTAAAGAGAGTTACTCATAGGTTAAATGACCACTGAAGTGGGTAATGGCCCTAGGGCCAAAGGGAATTCATTTACAGTAATAACCAGGAAATCAAGTCCAGGCTTCTTCCAGAGCTTGAGGCTGTGGTGGTATCCTCACTTTGATCTTCTTACTCCATGGCCCCATGGATCTTGTCACCTCTCTCTCTGGGCCTTCCCCAGTGGTAGCCTGGCATGGTCAAGAGCAGTGGAGTGAGGTAGATCAGTACGGTCCAGATGTGGAGGAGGTATGCCCAGCTGCGTGCAAAGATCAAGGATTTCTTCCAGGGTGTGTATGATGAGGGAGACCCCTTGATGGTATACAGAAAGACTAAAAGGAAACCTCCACTTATATTTAATAGTAAGGTTTCTCAACAGCTCAGTTAGGGGTTTAAATAATCTGCATTACTGTAGGGTATAAGAGGAAAGATCTTAGAAGAATGAGAGGGTCAGTTCTTCATATTTAACCTCTCGAGTCGCATAACAAGCTCCTTATCAGGGAATCTGCAAAAGTAGCATATTACATACCTAGAAGGGTCAGTAGAGGACTTCCACAGCTGTAAGGCCCTGTGTGCTGTTTCCAGGGAGATCTGGGGGGGTCCCGTGGCAAACCAACACCTCCAAAAAGATAGTAGACAGGATAACTTGCAGATCCTTGCTGGATGGTGTACTGTATGGTTTTATCTTGTTGCATGAGGAGCTGCTGGAATAAATCCTCATGTTCCTGCTCTAAAGTGTGGAAACGTTGCCCCATCTATGTCAGACCATTGAACAGCTCTGAGATTTCACCTCGGAGAGGTGTTTTAATGTCCAAAGCTAAGGCCTTCAGGTCCTCCTCAGTACTATATGCAGTGGGTCCACCTCCATGATGGGTAATGGGGTGCTACCTTGTCTCGGGTCCTGTCCTTGGAGGACAACTAAGAAGAAGCTCACAATGGGAGGGAAGGTGTGCTAGTTCTAGTTTAGGAGGAAGCCACTTTATCCACACTAGCAGAAGAGTAGGCGAGTCTGTCCGTCCTAGCAGTATAACGCTGCGGCCTATGGCGGACCGGAATATATTTGGTAATCTTCAACACCTGGTTAAAGGGATATTAATACTTTGTTTTATCTTTATTTTATTTTGTAGGCATTAAAAAAACATGAAGAACGATATAAGTCTTAGCTCTGAAACCTTTATGGTTTGAGAGATATTCACAAGTAAAGTTTCCCCTCCCGCCCCTTTTACCTAGTGTAAGCCATCTCTTCTCAGATGTGGAATGCAGTCCATAGACCAGACAGATAACAGCAGGGGACAATCTTCTTCCTATGAGAACAATGAAAGCCCTGCCCCCTTGACAAGATTGTCAAGTTTTCCCTTATCTTAATTGAAGATTGTCCCTCTCTGCAATCTACCTGGGCACCTCCCTTCTGCTCTGGCTGAGCAGTGTTACATCAGTAAAAGGGGCGGGAGGGGGTACTTTTTCATGCAATGACTCTTGAACTGCAACTCTGACAGAATTGAAATAACACTCTAAAAAGTCCAAATACTATGATGATTAATTAGAGCTGCTTTTATTATGAAACATTACTATTCCTTTAACCCTTTGAGTGCCAGAGTGGTATGGAACGCATTGCAAAGCAATGATAAAAAAATTTGTGAAAATGGTCCACAAAATGTCCAGCTGAAACAGAATGATACAAAATGGTCACCCTTAATTCAGAAGAACTAAGAATTTCTCACGTTTGATCAGCAGAGGGCAATGTTTCAAACGTAACTAAAAAAGCAACCTTTTTTTTTTTTTTTTTTTTTTTTTAAAAGCCTGACGTGCCTCAGCTGATTGAGGGTAGATTTAAAGTAACACTAACACCTACAATTAAAGGAAGCTGTGTACATTTATATATATTGTACTCCAGGCTAGCATAAGTAAAAATTATTTCTTTGATACTGTAGGTCTACATTCTAGTCTTAAATATGCATTGTACGGGGCCCTCGGGGATAGGTGTCAAGTGGTGATGCAGGAATGTCTGTAAACTGTCAGAGATAAGATAGCAGCCTTTCTGGATGGAAAATGGATGGTACTAATCTCAGTCAATTAACTGCTTTATATTGTGTCACTCAAAATACATAAACAAATTAATCAAGCAGTGGCTCTTTGGAATGGAAACAAAGCTTTCTATATATGATTATAAAATTAAATTTAGTATTGAATTTTGGAATCAGAAAAAAAAGTCTGATGCAGACAGTTTAGGATATTAAAAGTGTATAGATCCAAATTAATTGTATCTGTTAGTCTATCTTCAATGGTCCATCAGACAATTAATAGAATGACTAACATTTTAATAAGTAAATTTTGATTATAACATGTAAATGTAATTTTTTTAAAATTATTTGTTAGCTTTGGGGTAATTGTTTATTTACGTCATTATCATCCAACAGGTTAAGCCAAAACAATTCAAATTAAATTGTATCTTTTAATTTAGGTTAGCTGTGTTATTTAACACAACAATTTGAGATACTTACCGTTATTCATTTCAGTTTATGCAAATGAGCTAATACCAGCTGGCATAGATACTGTGCTAGATACGAACATTCCGTACTCTCTCATGCTCTTCCTCCCTCATGCTTATTTTAGTTACTGGAGAGAGGAGGGGTGATAATCCTCTCTCCATTTGAAAAACACACTATGTTTTTTTTTCCTTTGAGTGCCTGAGGTTTTTACAGTCCTCTAGCTCTCAAAGGGCTTTATGTAGTATACTGCTAGTCTATGAAGAAGGTGCTCCCCATTGATTTTTGTGCAGAAATCATTCCTTAGAGAGATGCAGTATATGGTGACAGAGGAGCACCCCTGGGTACATTTCTTTGTGTTTTTCTCAATCTTTTACTGTGTTTAGGAGGAGAGAGAGGACATACAGATTAGGGACAAGAGCAACTTGATATAGAGTAGGAACATAAGTTTATACACAACACTCTCCTCTCTATATACATACTAGGGAGTGGAAGACAGCCCTCCCCCCTTTCTAGATACATACTAGGGACATAAACAACATACAGACCCCTTCCCTTCCTATATGCTTACTGTGGACATGAAAAACCTACAGAGCCTTCTCCTTCCTACATACATCCCCGGAATATGAGCAACATACAGAGGTTTCCCCACCCTACATACATACCAGGGGGATACAAGAAATATAATAGCACTCTTTCCCTAAATACATGAACATGGACAATTTACAGAGGTCTCACCTCCCTAAATACAGGGTAAGGACATGAACATATAAAACCCTCCCTTCCCTACATACAGGGAAATACCCCCAAAACTTTAAGTAATTGACTGGGAAGACACAGGCAGCTGTAATCCAAGTTTCTTGATGATCTGTCTGTGATCTCTGTTCTAGGGGAATCTGGGGGTGAGAGTAGATAGCAAAGGAGAATTACCACAAATACCCCAAAATTATGTGTGGCTGACTGGGAAGACAAGTTCCTTCCTGATCTGGCTGTATCTCTGTGTTGGTGGGGTCTAGGAAAAGAAGCAGTAAATTAAATAAACTGATAGGTGACAGAGAGATTGGTCCTTATGTGAGTTGTGACTGAGGCAAACTGATACTAGATGAGAGTATGTTGGTACTAGATGAGTATTTTGTAGAGAGCCAGGGCAAAACATCACACAATCAGTTTTTTTTGTGTACTTTACAGTGAAAACACATACAAACAGCAGTTGAGTAATGTCCAGCAAACACGTAGGGGTAGGGTGAAAGGAGTAGGAGAAGTGCAGGTACGTGTAAGCAAAGTGGTAGCCCAAGAATTGAGTGCAGCCACGGTTGCTGCAGTGTGTGTAATAGATTATGGTGATTCCTCTCCTCCATAGACAGATGCAATTTGTCAAAGTCCCGCCATAATTTCCACCACCACCAATATTATTAATAAACCATCTAGAAAAACTGACAACAATAACGAGTCACCTTCTAGTATTGATGGCATAGTGGAAGAAGGTGTAGCAGCTCAACCTTCTACTGCATCTGATAGTGAGAAATATAAGCACAACACCTGTCCTGAAAGTAGTAGTGAACATTGTGAAAATCCCTCTAAGGGGAAAAATAAAAATGAATTATTTGACAAAATTGTTTCAAAAAGCCTAGGGTAATATAAAAGTAATGGGAAAGTAGCGGTGGGCGATGCTGAGGATGATCGAATTATTGAAGATGATCTAGAATATATCCCACCAGGATCCTCCTCTTCTTCAGATACAGATGTAGTTGAGAGTGATAGAGACGATGACATGGCCAGAAAAGTAGCTGAAATCCAAAGACTCAATCTTCCTTCCCTGAAAAGGAGAACTATGCCTGTTTATAAACTGTGTGAGAAGTGAATTGGAAAGTCTGACTCTGGCCACATAAAGATTCCTGAAAATGTACACCCATCCTGTCAGCACCATCACAGCTTCCAAGTTGAACCTCACCCGGCCACACAAACAAATTAATCAGCAACATAGGTCATCAAAGTCCATGACCCTAGGTATGATGAGTGCTTCTGCTGCTCTTGGAGGTGCAGCACCTTTGACACCAACTAGTACAATAGCATCATTTGGCCCTAGTTGTAGTAGTCTGTGTAAGAAGCATGTGAGCAGGTGGAAAGCAGGATCCTCACTGAGATCCCACATGAAGTACAACCATAATTCTGATTAGAGTCACACTATGAACATGTCAGGGTGCTACAACTAGCAACAGCAGAAGCACTTCTAAAAGTTCCCCAGGCCCTGGGGTACATAATTCATATGCTGTTGATGTATCAGAGAGTGTACCAAGATTTTCTGCTCCTGCTGCAGAGGAGTATGACACTGAGTTTGTTTATGTAGATAACAAAAGTCATAGAGTGCCAACACATACCGCCACCACCTCCACAAGTCATGTTTTAAAGCAATAAAGTTACATAGTTCTTCCACTATGTACTGTCAACCCACCCTTACTAAGTATTTACTGCCCTTTTCTTTTCTTTCATTTTAAAGAACTGATGTCATGTATTGAACCTTGCTGGAATATCCCAAGCCACTGTTATTTTTCAAGGATTGCTTGGTCAGCGTTACTCAAGCAGTAAGTTACTGTTGTGGGCAAAGGACAAAAGTACTCATCCTGCTAACAATTTTTTCATGGCATATGTTGATGTAGGACTCACAACTAGGGAGGGGTGAAAATTTTCACCTCAAACTGAAATCAGAGAATAATGGCACTTCACGTTTGGTGAATAATTTTCCATGAAAAGTGACGCTTTTCTTCTTTTTTCGCCTAGCTCATTATAATTAAATCAATGGGAACAAATATTATATTATTCTGCAAAGGCATAGTATAAAAGGGCCATGAGGGTGTCTGTGTTGGTGGTGTGTAGGGAAAGAATCAGTTGAACAGGGAATGTTTTTTTGGGGGGGCTGTTTACTGGGATTGGGTGGCAGCTAATAAAAAATAAATCCTAAAAACAATTAAAAATACCCCATAAGACATGGTATAAAAGGGGTCTGAGGAGGGTTCCTGTGTTGGTGCATGGAGTCTGGGGAAAAAAATCAGTTGAACAGGGAATTTGTTTTTGGGGGGTTGACTGGTATTGGGGGACAGTTAATAAAAAATAAATATAATAAAATAAGAAATTTGTATGTAACTTGAAGAGACAGGAACCCCCTGACATAATCTGCCACGGGTAGACTGATACTTGATCTGAGAGAGTTGTTGTTAGAGGCCCAAGCCCTGAGGAAACATTGATTTGTAGGAATTAGACTTTTTTGGCACAAGCCCTAAGGAAACATTGATTTGTAGGACTCACTTGTTGACCCCATTCCCACTGTGTCCACGGTGGTCTGTGGTGCACTTGCCTTCTCCTCAGCATCCTGCTGCCCCTGCAACTCAGCAGCAGCAGCAGGAATTAGAGCAGTTGCAAATCCCACAAATTCCAGAAGCTCACTGCTGCTGATGGAGGTGGTGATGCCCATCTCTATCCCTGTCTTGCATTCCTTCTCACTGTAGGCTAAAAAGGCCACCAATGTCTCATCCACCCCAGCTTCTCCACAATCATCATCATCATCACCACCACCACCACCACTAGTCCCTCCATGCTGCTGCTGCTGCTCTATTACAGACATCTCACTGCTGGTTGGAGGAGGCGATGAGAAATGTGATAGAGGGTCCCCTAATGTCACACTTGCCATTTCCTGGTGATCTGAAGAAGGCAGGCTGTAGGCACTAGCAGAAGGCACAGGCAGCTGATCGGTGCTCCTGGTGGTAGTGGTATTATTGCTGCGCCTGCTAGCCACTAGTTCTGGCTTCTTCAGGATCATGTTGCATCTGGACAATGCTGTGGGGGGGGGGGGACAGGACTCCAAGGGTAAAGGGAATGGTGTGGGCTCCCTTCACCACTAGTCTGGACACTCTCAATTGCTTCCCCTACCACTCCCCTAATTATTCCCACCAGCTGCTTCACCATTACTGTTACTGCTACTAACACCAACCACATCAATTTCAGCCCCTGAGTCTTCCTCCTCACAGTCACTAGTAATATGATGATTACCCCGTCCTTCACTTCTAACACTAACAAGCTGCTGGACCTTCTTAGAAGAAGTACTAGCACTGGTGGGACGGCTTGGGGATGGCAGTTGTGACTTAGGTCCCCTGCTGTCACACTTGGCATCATCTTCTCCCCCCCCCTCCTGGGTATTACAAGACACACTGGCAGCAGGTTCAGCACTGGTGGCAGCAGGTTCAGCACTGGAAGCAAGAACAGTACTGGTGGCAGCAGGGGCAGCACATCTGACTGCAGGCACAGCAATGATGGTAGCAATAGCAGGGGCAGCACGTCTGACAGCAGGCACAGCAATGGTGGCAGCAAGCAGCACATCTGGCAGCAGGCACAGCAATGATGGCAGCAGGGGTAGCACGTCTGGCAGCAGGCACAGGCAGCCGACCTGTCCTACTCTCACTAATACCCTCTTCCTCTCTAGACATTAGTTTCCCCAAGATTCCAAGGTGTGATTTAGGGGGACTGGCCAGCACTGGTTCTGTAATGCTCACTTCCTCCTACTCAGGCCCAGACTGGTACAAAAAATAGGCCCGGGCATTTAAGGCTGAGCAGCCCATTTTTATTTTTTGAGCATCCCATGGTGATCATGGACGGAGCTTATAATCACGTGTAGTGCGCAGCACGTTGTTTGCCCGCCCACCAGGAAACTTGTAACGAGGTGGCCGTCTTTCAGAAAGTGAAAGACGGCCCAAACTTGTTTAATTATTAATTTATTTTTTTTTTAAATGCCCGGACCGGCCCAAGACCCAGAGGCGTAACTAGAAGCCACCGGACCCTAGTGCAAGAATTGCCATGGGCTCCCCCCCCCAACCACAATGGCCCCCTCAACCACATTGGCCACCTCCACATTGCCCCCCAATCTCCAAATTGACCCTTCATCTCCACAATGCCCCCAATCTCCAAATTGCCCCTTCCACAATGCCCCCTTCATCTCCACAATGCCCCTTCATCTCCACAATGCCCCCTTCATCTCCACATTGCCCCTTCCACAATGCCCCCTTCATCTCCACATTGCCCCTTCCAGAATGCCCCCATCTCCACAATGCCCCTTCCACAATACCCCTACCTCCAGTCCCTGGTGGTCTAGCGGCGTGGCTTGACAGATCTGTGCCTCCTTCGGCACAGATCTGTAGAACTGAAGCTCCCGCACGCCGCTCTAGTAATGCAGAGGCTGGGAGATGATGTCATCTCCCAGTGCTCTGTATTACTAGAACGGCGCACCGGTGTCCGTAGTGGGAGATCAGCTAAGCTACAGACGGAGTTGCTGCTGGTGAGGGGGGTCGCAGGTGCAACCCCTATTGTTATGCCACTGCCCGGACCGGCCCACCGGGCAAATTCCCGGAATGCCCGATGGCCAGTCCAGGCCTGCTCCTACTCCTCAGACTCAGTGGGCATATAAGGGTCCTTTCAGTTCCTCCTTTTATTATTTTTAAACTTGCTCATAGTGATAGCAATCACTATGAGCCTCTACTGCCTGAATATTGCAAAAGCATCACAGCAGAACAGCACAGCACGTCTACCTTGCTATGTAGCTGCTTCTATTGTGTTTCACTTCCTGGAATATTATCGTGCCGGGTTAAAGGGTTAGTAATGTCCAAAAAAAGTTTTTTACATTTAGAAGAGCTTAAAAAGCTGAGCTATATGCAAAAAACATATCTCTCAAACCGCTATGGTTTGAAAGATACAGACATTTAAAGTTCAGTGTCTCCTACTGACAGCTGTAAAGCTGTCAGCAGGAGATCCATGTCAGTCGACACGTAGGCTCTGCAGCAGAGACGCAATCTCATTAGTTAGAATGAATCCCTTCATTGGAATGGTCTAAAATGTGTGCCTGGTTTGCAAGCACAGGTTTTAGACAATTCCAATGAAGGGATTCATTGTAACTAACGAGATTGCGGCTCTGCTGCAGAGCCTCGACACGGATCTCCTGCTGACAGCTTTACAGCTGTCATTAGGAGACATCGAACTTTAAATGCCTGTATCTGGTTTGAGAAATACATTTTTTGCATTTAGCTCAGTTTTTAAGCTCTTCTAAATGCAAAAAAACTTATTTGGACAGTACTAACCCTTTAATCTTGCAGTCATAGAAAACATAGGCAAAAAATTGTAGAGTTCTCATGGGAAATTAATTGGCAGTGGCAAAAAGGTGGACACTATTTTTTTTTCTATGGTTTTCCTCAAAAATTCCAGCAGGCAATTTTCTTAATTTCCACCCTTCCATATTTATAAGTGTATATACTGTTTCACTATTTGTGTAAATATGTGACTTTTTACAGTAAAAGCTTTCCAGAACATACTTGAAAATAATAGAAATGTCAATGTATTCTTCCTGGTAAATAATTTTCTAAATAATTATACACTTTAGGCACATGATGATCATGCAGGATCCTTCTATATACAGATCGGGTACAGCACACACATAGAGTCCTCCTATATATAGTTCAGGTGCATTACCAATATGTGAGGCCTCCTATATAAAAATTAAATGCATGACAGTTACCAAAGTCCTCCTGCATACAGACTGAGGTCCATGAGCAGTAAACAAAGTCCTCATACATCTAGACTGAGGCACATGAGCAGCATATGCAGTCTTCCTACATACAGAGCAGATATAGTTGTCCAATATACATATCAGATAAATACGCAGTACACGTACAGTTCCCCATATACAAATCAGGAACATCATCAGTACACAGAACCCTCATATACAGGTCAGGGACATAAGTGGTAAACAGAGTTCCCCTATGTACAGATCAGGTACAGTGGTAAACACAATGCTCTTATATACATATCAGGAGCATGAGTGGCACACACAGTCCTCATATGTACAGATCAGGTACACTGGTACACACAGTGATCCTATATACATAGCAGGAGCATGAGTGGCACGCACAGTCCTCCTATGTACAGATCAGGTACATAAGCAGTGCACAAAGTTCTCCTATATACATATTAGGTGAGCAATACACAGTGCTCTGGTGTACAGATCAGGTATATGAGTAATACACAGTGCTCCAATGTACAGATCAGGTATATGAGTAATACACAGTACTCCTATACAGAGATCAGGTACATGAGCACTATACATAGACCACCTATATACAGATCAGGTATGTGAACAGCACACACAGTCCTTCCATATACATATCAAGGGACTTATTCACAAAAGAAATGTAGTCAAAGAGGACAATTAAGAATTCCTCATTGATTTAAATGGAGCTCTTAACAGCATGTATGTTAGAGAGGTCTACAATGCATTGCATTTACAAGTTTTAAAGCCCCATTTAAATCAATGGATTTGTTGAACTTTTTGTCAACTATGGTGCAGCAGGATTAACCTACAATTGTTGCTAATTTATTTTGTTAATATGGCCCCAGGTATATTACCATTATGTGAGCCCACCTACATAAAGATAAAGTACTTGAGTAGGGTTGCCACCCAGCCGGTATTTTACCGGCAGGCCAGTAAAAAATTGGCTTCTGTCCAATGTTAAGTCTATGGAGGGAATGCCATGGCCGGTATTTTTTTGAAGAAAAGGTGGCAACCCTATACTTGAGAAGTCTCCTATATAGAGATCAGGCACATGAGCAGCATGCAGTTGCTTCTGCGTAGAGGTCAGCATTTGAGAAGCACACAGAATGAATGTCCGTTAGCAGCACGTGACCTCCAATAAATAAGTCAAGTAGATGAGTGCCACCCAGAGTCCTATATATATAGGTCAGATACATGAACATCAGACAGATCCCTCCTGCATGTACAGGTCATGTGCATGAGCAGCACACAGCCTTCGTACATACAGAACAGGTACATGAGCAGGACAAATATTCCTCCTGTCTACAGATCATATACATAAAGGGATGTATTAACCCGGCTATGTTCAGGTCAAGTAAATGATCAACATTCAGCCTCCTCCTATATATAGTCCAGGTACTTGAGCATCACTCGGAGTCCTACTATATACAGTACATGAGCAGCACACAGATCCTTTATGCAAGTACGGATTATGAGCAGTATAAAAATCCCCTCTTTATACAGCTTTGACACAAAAGCAACACACAGAGCCTTAAAGGGATAGTAATGTTTCACAATAAAAGCACCTCCAATTAATCTTTATAGAATTTGGGCCATCTAGAGCATTATATCAATACTATCCCTTTAATACATATATAGAACAATGACAAAAGGAGTACTTTATACAGATCAGGCACAAGGGAAACATCCTATACAGGTCAAGGACACAAACAGCACTTTAAATGGTTCAGGGACATGAGCAGCATGTAGAGTCCTCTTTTATAAATAACTAGCATACGATCATTATACAAATTCCTAGTATAATGTATATACAATATATGAGTAGATCTAGTCCTCCTTTATACATATTTGGTACAAGAGCAGCATACAGAGCCATCTTTTATACAGATCAAGGGCATACAAATAGCAAATAGGGAGCTTTAGGGATGTACAATGTATATGAAGGCAAAAAGGCCTCTCATGCTCTAATATGTAAAGCATCCTAGGGGGCATTAATCCACCCATTTACTCTCTCCACTCTTACAATTAACTTCAGACCTAGTGCTGTGGAGGCGGTGGCCAGATAGGGTCATCCTGAGGTGCTGGTTATCCATGCTGGAGGGAATAATCTCATGTCTATGACGGCGACGGACTTGATTCACTCCATCAGGGAAATGGTGAACAGGATTCGGGACGCATGCCCCAGGGTTAGGCTCCTTTGGAAAGAAATGGTGCCCCGATATCACGGTTCCCGTGCTTCCCTGTCAATCTTTGCTGGGTTACCTGTGCATTGGAGGAAGCTGATTGGCCTGCCCAGGATGTTCCTTTATATACTGGGTTTTGGTCACTTGTCAGTTGCCCTTTTGTGGTGTTCCTGAGCCTGCGCCTTGTTGCTGTGTTTCTGCTCTCCACTTTACCGACTCGGCTAGTCTGACCATCCCATTGTTCCTGCTCCGTGATTGACCCGGCTCTGGCTGACGTTCCTTCTCCATGATTGACCCGGCTCTGGCTGACGTTCCTGCTCTGTGATTGACCCGGCTCTGGCTGACGTTCCTGCTCCGTGATTGACCCGGCTCTGGCTGTCGATTCAAGCTCCAAGTACCGATCCGGTTCCGGTTGGGATCCAGTGCTGCGTGTGTTCCTGTGTTCCTGCGTGTTCCTGGTCGCCGGCTGGCGACATTCTGAACTGTGTTTGTGTTGCTCTGACTAATCCTCTCTTGGTTACTGGACCGTTGCCTGAGCCTGCTCCATAGCACTGCTGAGCTAAGTACCCTTGTAAAACCAGTATTAACCCTTGCTGTGCCGGTTGCCTCCGATCTCTGAGCCTGTTCTCTTTCACTTGCCAAGCCAGTGTATTCCATTCGAGCCTGGTAACACTGAGTGAGCCTGTGCCTTCCTGACCGTGCCTACCTATTAGCACTAGCAGAGCTGTAGTCTTTCCGGTGCCGTTAGCACCGCAACCGTGCCGGCTGGCGTTGGTACCTCCGTTTGCTCTTGTTGTATATGCTCCGCTGGACACCGGTGAGGTGTTCCGGTCCAGGTCACTTAAGCGCTCATAGTGTTGCTACCGTATCACTATTCCGTTGGCTCATTATCGCTTGTGCAGTGATTCATCTGCTCTGGCACCCAAGGGGTGCGTACGGCTCTTCTCCCGTTGGCATACGCAGGGTTATATCCGTGACAAGGTTAAGGGCGATTCCGATTCTGGTCCATCTACTCTCGCAGTGGCTCTACTCCAGATTATTCCACTAAGGTGGTATAGGCTCGGTCCTGGGTATTTGCTGGTCTATCTGGGCGTTCATTTGCAAAGGTATCTGAGAGTGATTAGTTCAGTCACACAATACACCCTCCTCTTCACCATCAAGAGATATCTGATATCTGATATCTATTTCTGGGCGTCGGCCAATCAGTTTACTAAACAAGTTCATTTTCTCCACATTTAACCCTGTGTTATAGAAAATGGAGGTGTTGTGCAGGATTTAGGAGGGAAGATAAGGAGCTCAGTCTTGGACAGGTTAAATTTTAAGCGATGATGAGCCATCCAGGAAGAGACAACGGTAAGGCAATCTGAGACCCGCTGCTGTATTTCAGGTGATATTGAGGGTGCAGAGAGATATATTTGTGTATCGTCTGCATAGAGATGGTAGTTAAAGCCAAAGGATTTTATCAGTTGCATATACAGAGAAAAGAGAAGAGGTCTCAGAACAGAACCTTGGGGTACACATACTGAGAGGGGGATCGGAGGTGAGGAGATGTTAGCGTATGTCACAGAGAAAGACCATTGAGTGAGATGGGATAGAAGCCAGGAATGTGCCAGGCCACAGACACCAAGTGATTGGAGAATCTGGGATAGAAGGGTATGGTCGACTGTGTTGAATGCTGCCGAAAGGTCTAGGAGGATAAGAAGAGAGAAATGGCCTTTGGTTTTTGCAGTGTGGAGATCATTTGTTACTTTGAGAAGGGCAGTTTCTGTAGAGAAAGTGGACCGAAAACCAGACTGCAGGGGGTCCAGAGTGGGAGTTGAGGAAGGTAAATAGACGAGAGTAGGCTAGGCATTCAAGGAGCTTAGAGGCAAAGGCCAAGAGGGATATGGGGCAGTAGTTGGATGGGGAGGTGGGGTCTAATGAACTTTTCTTGAGGATTGGAGATACTATTGAATGTTTGAATGAGGAGGGGAAGATGCCAGAGGATAGGGAGGAGTTGAATACCCTATTTAGCATGGGTACTAATGTGTGTTGCAGAGGAATGAGGAGGTGGGATGGTATAGGATCAAGGGAGCAGGTGGTGAGTGGTGATGTGGACAGCAGAAGGGAGACCTCTGCTTCTGTGACTGAAGTATAGGAATCAAATAAGTAGGATGGAAGAACAGGAAAATACAGTTGTGAAGGCTGGGAAGGTGGGATTATTTGATGTATTGTGTTAATCTTTTGTGTGAAAGATTCTGCAAAGGCTAGCGGGGTTAGGGAGGGGAGGGGGAATGATGGAGGGGAGGAGCGAAGAAGGGAATTGAAGATACGTGGGTTCGATTTGTGAGTATTGATTAGTGAGGATTAGTAGTGTTGTTTGGCAGAGGATAAAGCAGTGTTGAAGCAGGACAGGAGGAATTTGTAGTGGATAAAGTCTGCGTGAGAGCGGGACTTCCTCCACAGGCGTTCAGAGGTGCGGGTACAGGAGCGGAGAAAGCGTGTTTTGAGTTGAGCCAAGGGCGTGGGTTTGAGGGCGTTTGTGACGGGCCTGGACGGGGGCATACAGATTAAGTGATGAGGAGAGGAGGTTGTTGTAGTATTCTACAAGTCTGTCCGATTCAGAAAGAGTGTTGAAGGTGGAGAGGTTTGAGTGCAATGCAGAAGATAAGGCACAAATGTCTAGTGAGTGAAGGTTGCGGGTGTAATGCGGGGCCGTAGTTGATGGGGGAATGAGGGAAAGGGTTGTAGAGAAGGTTATGAGATGGTGGTCGGAGAGTGGGAAAGGAGATATGGAGAAATCTAGTAAGGAGCAGTTCTTTGAGAAAACCAAGTCGAGGGGTGACCGTCTTTGTGTGTGCTAGAGTCAGTCCATTGTTGAAGGGTGAAAGATGAGGTTAGTTGAAGGAGGCGTGAGGCCCAAGAGAGGGAAGGATCATCAATGTGACAGTTGAAGTCCCCAAGTATGAGAGAAGGAGCATCAGAGGATAGAAAGAATGCAAGCCAGCACTCAAAGTCTGAAAGGAAGGCAGAGGGTTTGGTTGTGGGAGGTCTGTATACTACTGCAACACGCATTGCTACAGGGTGGAATAATTGGATAGCATGTACCTCAAAGGAGTTAGTGGAAAAAGATGGGGGAACAGGTATCAGCTGAAAGCGACACGAGGAGGCAAGCAGTACACCTGTGCCACCACCTCTACCCACTGTGCGTGCTGTGTGTGAGAAGTACAGGCCACCATGTGAGACTGCAGCCTCCACGGCTGAATTATGTTGGGAGAGCCAGGTCCCAGTAAGAGCAAGAAGCTGCAGATGGAGTGCTTGTGAGCAGAAAAGGTCATGTATGAGAGTAGATTTGTTAGGGAGGGAACTGACATTCAGTAGGCCACAGGAGAAGGGCTGGGCAGGAAGTGGGAGGGTTGGGATGGGGATGAGATTAGAAAAATTAGAGCCTCTGTGGGATGGGGAGGAGAGTGGGCATGGGCAGTGGCATATGGGGATATGATTGGGGCCTGGATTTGGGGAGATGTCACTAACCACAAGGAGGAGAATAAGACATACAGCCAGTAGGTGGGAATGTGATTTGTGACTGCTGTGGGTTGGAGTGGATGGATGGGCCGGTCTGAGCAATAGATACAGGGTGTGGTTGATGAGAGTAAGGAGGGGGTAATATGGATATGGGGAGCAGTAGGCATATAAATAGAGTGCTGGATTCTGCAGTATAGGAGCAGAGTTAAATATAGCAGTATAAGGGCAGGTTGCATTGTGGGGTGGAGTAACAGAGCAGGGAGAAAGCAAAACAAGAGTCTTTAGAAGTGTGTGTTGCTGCAGGGAGGGATATCCATCTTCAGTCCCCCTTCTCACCTCTGCTCCAACATTCCTGTAACTCCATTAAGTCCTTAATAGAAGCACTTGAGAGGTTTGTTCATCCTAGCACATAGAGTCTTATAATATCCCAGACAGTCCAAGTATTAAGATTGATTTATTTTGTATTAAACTCCAGAGACTGATGGTGAGTTTGGAAGCTGGCTCTTTAAGAGGTGTTCTTCTCTAGTGGATCCTGGTTGTTTTTTTAGCCAAGTCCTTCTCCAAGTCTTGCTTTAAATCCTGGTTAAGTCCACCTCCCTTGGAATGTCTCACTTAGAATGGGGAGCCCTTCAATACATGCACCCTTAAAGGGTTTGCACCCTTATACTTTAGCCTTTAAATAGCAAATCTTATTCACATAGGCCAGTTTGAAATTAACTAATCAGCAAATCAGAGCATGACCATTTGTTTGCTCAGGGTTGTTTAACACGCTAATTCACACCTATGTGCAATAAGTAATTACCACTGGAGACTGAAGTCTAGGGGCAGAGTGTACACCATCTTCCCTTTACCAACCCTCCTATATTTTGATCTTACAATGTCTAATAGTGTCACCTCCACCGGAGCAGATTAATCTGGCTATGGAATGATTCACATTTTGCCTACACTTTTCTATTGTGTGGGGTGAGATGGCCCTCCTCCAAAAAAGCCTAGGCAGAATTTGTGACCATATCACCTTGATTCCAGTGCAGACGGACATCCATACTCTTCACGTGTCCTTAATATGCTCAACCAATGCTGGTGCATATGTTACCCAGCATGGCAAACATTTGCTTCAATCTCCCTGCATCAATAGGACTGTGCTTATCCCTCTCTTTTCTCACCTTCTCCTCCGCCCCTTCATTACCTTCCTGACCACAAAGCTATCCGCCATAGCTAATTCCCCTTTTACCTTTGCAAAAAATTATATAGATGCTAGCGCTGTATATGTTTTATCCCACAACATTACTTGCCTCCACATATGATTTAGCTCAGCAACGCCCCCTGATCAATGCTACACCCTATACTTACTTGAGCAGCAGCGAACTCCCCCCACTCCTGATACACTTTCTTGTAGGCCCTCCCTGTGTTTGGTGCAAGTGATGCTCTGATAAACCCATCTAACTATTCAAGTCTAACTGCCGCATGTAAGAACGATAAGCACAACCAGTCCTGTTAGCATAGGGTGGCCACTTTTTCCTAGATAACACATCTCCCAATGTATTGTCTACTCCTTCTGCATTCTTTGCTGCAAAGCTGATATTAATCACCATGCAATTCAACACCATCCTCCTGAGTAAACTCAAAACTGGCAGCGACCCTGATGACAACTGGTTAATAGCATAAACCACACTCATGTTATCTGTCCAGAATGCGACTTCCTTATTGGCCAACCTGTCCCTCCATAATTCCACCACCACCACTTTAGTGAACAATTCCAACAAGCTGAGATTCCTCGTAAGCCCCTTCTCATGCCATTCCCTGGGCCACCTCTGTGCACACCATTCTCCCTGGAAAAAAAAAGACCCAAAACCTACTGCTCCTTCTGCCTCCATATGCAACTACATCCTTTGACTAGATGTCATCGGAGGTTCACTATCAAAATGTCAGCCACCATTGGGCGACAAAGAAAATGGCTCATTAAAGATGTCGCCACAATGAAAAGGGACATATCAGAATCTCGCACGCATTAAAAGGGTGAGATTCTGATATCATGGGCTTAAAGCGTTAGACATTTTAATACTTAAAGTTGAAAATTATAACCTTCACTCTGCACACTCTGTTATGCTTTGTGCATTTCATCTTGCTGCTCTTACACGCAGCGCACGTAGAAATCACACACCCAACCGCTGCTAGTGCTTACATCATGTATGTTAACCCTTTGAGTGCAAGAGTGGTTTGGTGCAAGTGTACCCCTCTCACAGGGTTAACATACATAGATGTAAGCACTATCAGCGGTTGGATGTGTGATTCCTACACGCACTGTGTGTAAGAGCTGCAAAATGTAATGCACGGAGCATAGCAGAGTATGCAGCATGTAGGTTATCATTTTCAATGTTAAGTATTAAAATGTGCAACACTTTAAGCCCACAATATCATAATCTCGCTTTTTATCACCCTTTTCATTGCAGAGACATGTTTAATGCACCATTTTCTTTGTCTTTTCTAAAGGATACCATCATCAGCTCCCTCCAAAGCCAAACACCATTAAAGCCCAGAAGGAACACATCCCAAACGCTGAGATCCTCCCTCAGCTACGCTGTAATGAGAATCTTATGAAATGGACACCAGACCCTAATGTAGCCCTTTCCATTCTCCTACTAAAAAAACAAACCACGAGGATGTCTCTAGAAGCAAGCGTAGCAGGCCTAGCAATGCCTGCATATCCCTCAGTGTAATTTGTGATGCCCCTATCATTCTGGTAACGGTCCCTCTAACCTTGTCCACTTTAACCTCTGGGAGTCACACCCTCTCCTTTACAGACACTCTCTCTATTTTCAGGAAAGTAAACTTCATTCTTGGTGACATCATATTTTCACTTGCAAACAGCACTCCCACTTCCTCAAATACCCTCTCACTCAGTTCAGTAGCCTTCCACACTTTTCACTATCCTTTGGCCTCATAAACAAAAAAATCTTCCAGATAATGGGCCACCTCTGGCACCCCTGATTTCTGCTCAATGACCCATTACTAACATGAACTAAATTCTTCAAAATAAGCACACAATATGAAACCCATCTGTAAACACTTGCCAATGTAAACCTCACCTTGAAAATAACTCCCCATAAATCTGAAACTATTGGGTGCAGTGATAACAGTTGGAACACACTTCTATTAGCTGTTAATATCCCAGGACCAGCCTACTTCACCAGCTGCAATGACTCCTCAAATGTCCGGTAAACTACACTACATTCCTCCTGACTAATCGCATCCTTAACTTCCCCCCACCTCTGGGAAATGCAAACGCGAATTAAGTAATACTTTTCTCTCTCTCTTTCTTTGGTGCCACCCCTACAGGGGACATCATGAGTATTTCTAACGGACGTATCTCAAGAGGACCCGCTATTCTCCCTAAGCTGACTTCCTTCCCCAATTTCTCTTTTATGACCTCTGGAAACTGATTAGCTGACCTTAAATTCCAAACTAGCTTCCTCTGCTTCACAACCCCTTATAATGGAATTTTAAACCCATTCAGAATACCTTGTCAACAAAAACCACACATTTCCCTTATACAAATATGCCACCAGCAATTCACCTAGTTGGCTTGCCCTCACTAGCGTTTGTGCTTTTCCAGGAATGGGGCAAAATTTAATTTTTCCCACCACTTTCCTCTTTCTTCCTGCATACCTTTGCTTGGTGACTCCTCCCCACAACCTGAGCACGCATGGCAAAATTTGCATGCGGACCCCCTCTTACATGGCTAGTCATTAAATACATAGCACATATCTTTCATTGTAATGCTGGCTCCTGCACCTCTCCCTTTCGACCTCGCGCAAACCGTGAGCGCCTATCATACATCACCAACTTGAACCATATGTCCAAAGCTCTTGTCCCAAAAGTAAGAACCCTGCTTGAAGCAAATTTGTGCCTAAATGCTTATCGTACTCAAACCACGCCCATATGTTCTGTAAATATCTACAATTGCATCCAAGTACCTGAGGATGTTTACACATATGGACCACTCAATTACATGTCTTGGTCTATTTCTCAACTTGTCCTCCATTATCCCTTCCTCTTTTGCCTCCACCGCCTCCTTAGAAAGCTTAGAAATGTCTACATATTTTCCTGCCCTAATCTGCTTCTTTAGCTTTTTGGGTATATTTTCATGCGGAGCTGAAACTGTGCATGCAGATATGTTCTATCACTTTACCCTATGCTTCCTTTTCTCTTTAACTTTGTGTCCCCCTTTCTTCTTACTTTTGATTGGTGTAATGGGAACCAGGTGATCTGAGTGATCCCTGGCCATTGTTGCCGGGTTTCCCACTCTGCAATGCGGCTGCTAAGAGTGTAGCCATGATGGTTTGGAGCAGCATGGATCCAGTGATAGGAGTCAAAGGGGACTTTTTAGACCATTCCTGGAATAACACACACCAAACAGGATAACAGATATCCAACAACTTTATTAAGGAACATATATAGGGCAAGAATATCAAATGTAAACAAAATACAGTTTAATCTTGCTGCACCAATCTCCAGCCAATGGGGATCAAAGTGTGGTGAACTAAAGACGCCAAAACACATATGTGGTGCACGGGTTGTGAATTTATGTGCTTGTAGTTGCACGGCTCGTGACGCCAGGGTAGTGTTTTACACCACACTCCAGGGGTGAAGCAGGTCTCCTGGGCCCAGCGCTGGGGCAATAAAACACCAGACTGCAGGGTTACGGATAACTGCGTTTACTGGAGAAGCAGGACAGGTGAAATAGTCCATTAAAGCAATGCAGAGGTAAGGCAGGGGCAAGTGCAGAGGTAACAGGGAGCCACAGGGCTTGCTGAGACTTTACTCTGAATCTTGACTTTACTAGTGACAACTTTAAACTTTACTGTAGTTACTGAAGACTTCTGACTTATGTGGCCACATACACTGTCTGGCCACATACACTGTCTGAACCATAGGTCGCTCTTGTACACTCTACCGCAAGGTTAACTAAGGACTTTTGACTAGGATTTTTGAGACTACAGAGCAGAGGCCGCCGTAGGCTAATCACTCACGATAAGTAGTACTCTCTATGGGGCCCATTCACATTCAGCACTTCTCCCCACAGCTCTTCTTGTTGACAGACACAGACTTGGACTTGGACTCCTGTGCGGTGGAACGCCTATGGTTGTGCTGTGGAACACTGTAGTTGTTTAACTCCACTAGTTTCCCTCACCTTCTCCTCTGTCTTTATCTCCACACACTTCCTCCAGTTCTCTCTCCTCTCCTCTCACATCCTCTCTCCACAACTTCCTCACTAGACTCCTCTATACTGAACACACACTAGCTTGCTCCTTCCTGTCTGGCTAGACCAGGGGGCTGCTGGGTAAAAAAACCTCATTGGCTCCTGTGGTCACATGTTACCCTCTGCACTGCTCACCTTAAAGGCACATGAACAACAAAAATATTACAGTTATACCAACATTATACAATCACACAAATATATAAATAACCATGGTTTAAACTTAAAGCAACATATACCAGAAAGGACTGGCAAATGTAAATGTTCAACTCTGGGACATTACAAAAGTGACAAGAGATGCACAAACGGTGACCAATCAGAGGGATGCCTACATTTTGAAACTGGGGAGGGGGAGGGACGGAGGGAACACAAAGCACAGTTTAATCTTTCTGCTCCGATTTCCAGCCAGTGTGGATCAGAATAACAAGAAATAAACAAGCTGCCTACATTTTGATCTGGGGACAGGGAGGTTTGGAGAAAACTTTATGTTGTTGCTCTTATCTCCAGCCAATGGGGATTGGAATGACAAAGAAAGAACAAGCTGAGACCAATCAAAAGGCTGCCTACATTTTAACTTGGTGCCTGAGAGATTTGGAGGGATGGGGAATTTGGGGACCACAGAGGACATGTGAAAATATGGTAAAACATATACATGAATGTATACTATACCTAACACTATGTTTAATATATCTGTAAATGTGGATGTCCAGTAGCCATATGTGTAACATCCCCATTTGTGACGGACCATCACCCCCACCTTTCGAGCTCCAAGTAAGCAGAAAGTCTTTGGAGGTGGATTGGAGAAGGGGTGTCCTGGTCTGTCGCCCTGCCAGAAAAAAAATCTGCATGTCTATTATCCCAGCTGTACCGATATTGGACTGTAAAAGTGAAGAGCTGAACTGCCAGACTCTAGCACAGTAAGCTCCCATTGTCCCTAGACACCCTGTTAAGACATACCAGGGGATTGTGGTCAGTCAATACAGTGAACTCACTTCCCTCTCCAGTAGTTTGCTGCTTTGGTAGGAGATAGAATGTTCCTCTCCCCAGGCACAGGAAAACTCCTGTGCCCCCACTAGTAGCTAATCTACCAACCTCTGAAACGAGGCTGGGGTATTCTTTATACCGAAGGGCATTAACTTAAACTGTTATAGGCCGAGTGGAGTTATGAAGGTTGACTTTGGGACAGCCTCAGGATAAAGAGGGATTTGCACGTACCCTCGACTAAGATCCAGGGTGGAGACATAGTTAGCTCCAGCAAGACTGTCGAGGAGCTGATCCACTTAGGGAATGGGGTAGACATCTCGGTGACCATTTTATCATTGAGCCTCTGGTAGTCCTTACAGAACCAGGTGGTCCCATCCTTTTTGGGTACCAGTACTACTGACAGGGCCCAAGGATTGCTCAAAGGCTCTATGACCTTCAGGGCTAACATCTCCTAAATCTCCTGATTGGGACTTGACAGCCTCTGGGACTCAGTAAGCAGACTGTCTAAGGGGTCCTTGGCCCAGGGTCACTACTTTCTAGGGGGTCAAAGCCATGCACAGGCAGCGAATAGAACAGGGTAGGCAATGGTTGCAGGACTTACCTAATCGGTTTGTGCTGGCTGGGAGTTAGCTGTGGTCCTAGGAGAATAGGTTCAGGGTCTTGGGCAGCTTGGGCAGCATCCAGGAGGTCAGGGACCTCACTATCCTCAGCCTTGCTGCTAGCCTGAGTGCAAAGGGCCAAGACCAATTCTGGCTGCTTGTGGTAGGCCTTAAGGGAATTTATGTGGCAGGTCTGCTTGTCCTGCTGGTTAGGGTCCTGGGCTGTGATGTATGTGATGCCCCACTGTCTATCGATGACTTGATAAGTTCCTCCCAGGCAGTTTGCTGCTTATTCTGCCGGGTGAGTCAAAAGGCTAGAACTTTCTACCCAACACTGAGCTCCCTGTCTCTCATGTGCTGGACGTAAAAAGGACCCGCTATTCTCCCTAAGCTGACTTCCTTCCCCAATTTCTCTTTTATGACCTCTGGAAACTGATTAGCTGACCTTAAATTCCAAACTAGCTTCCTCTGCTTCACAACCCCTTATAATGGAATTTTAAACCCATTCAGAATACCTTGTCAACAAAAACCACACATTTCCCTTATACAAATATGCCACCAGCAATTCACCTAGTTGGCTTGCCCTCACTAGCGTTTGTGCTTTTCCAGGAATGGGGCAAAATTTAATTTTTCCCACCACTTTCCTCTTTCTTCCTGCATACCTTTGCTTGGTGACTCCTCCCCACAACCTGAGCATGCATGGCAAAATTTGCATGCGGACCTCCTCTTACATGGCTAGTCATTAAATACATAGCACATATCTTTCATTGTAATGCTGGCTCCTGCACCTCTCCCTTTCGACCTCGCGCAAACCGTGAGCGCCTATCATACATCACCAACTTGAACCATATGTCCAAAGCTCTTGTCCCAAAAGTAAGAACCCTGCTTGAAGCAAATTTGTGCCTAAATGCTTATCGTACTCAAACCACGCCCATATGTTCTGTAAATATCTACAATTGCATCCAAGTACCTGAGGATGTTTACACATATGGACCACTCAATTACATGTCTTGGTCTATTTCTCAACTTGTCCTCCATTATCCCTTCCTCTTTTGCCTCCACCGCCTCCTTAGAAAGCTTAGAAATGTCTACATATTTTCCTGCCCTAATCTGCTTCTTTAGCTTTTTGGGTATATTTTCATGCGGAGCTGAAACTGTGCATGCAGATATGTTCTATCACTTTACCCTATGCTTCCTTTTCTCTTTAACTTTGTGTCCCCCTTTCTTCTTACTTTTGATTGGTGTAATGGGAACCAGGTGATCTGAGTGATCCCTGGCCATTGTTGCCGGGTTTCCCACTCTGCAATGCGGCTGCTAAGAGTGTAGCCATGATGGTTTGGAGCAGCATGGATCCAGTGATAGGAGTCAAAGGGGACTTTTTAGACCATTCCTGGAATAACACACACCAAACAGGATAACAGATATCCAACAACTTTATTAAGGAACATATATAGGGCAAGAATATCAAATGTAAACAAAATACAGTTTAATCTTGCTGCACCAATCTCCAGCCAATGGGGATCAAAGTGTGGTGAACTAAAGACGCCAAAACACATATGTGGTGCACGGGTTGTGAATTTATGTGCTTGTAGTTGCACGGCTCGTGACGCCAGGGTAGTGTTTTACACCACACTCCAGGGGTGAAGCAGGTCTCCTGGGCCCAGCGCTGGGGCAATAAAACACCAGACTGCAGGGTTACGGATAACTGCGTTTACTGGAGAAGCAGGACAGGTGAAATAGTCCATTAAAGCAATGCAGAGGTAAGGCAGGGGCAAGTGCAGAGGTAACAGGGAGCCACAGGGCTTGCTGAGACTTTACTCTGAATCTTGACTTTACTAGTGACAACTTTAAACTTTACTGTAGTTACTGAAGACTTCTGACTTATGTGGCCACATACACTGTCTGGCCACATACACTGTCTGAACCATAGGTCGCTCTTGTACACTCTACCGCAAGGTTAACTAAGGACTTTTGACTAGGATTTTTGAGACTACAGAGCAGAGGCCGCCGTAGGCTAATCACTCACGATAAGTAGTACTCTCTATGGGGCCCATTCACATTCAGCACTTCTCCCCACAGCTCTTCTTGTTGACAGACACAGACTTGGACTTGGACTCCTGTGCGGTGGAACGCCTATGGTTGTGCTGTGGAACACTGTAGTTGTTTAACTCCACTAGTTTCCCTCACCTTCTCCTCTGTCTTTATCTCCACACACTTCCTCCAGTTCTCTCTCCTCTCCTCTCACATCCTCTCTCCACAACTTCCTCACTAGACTCCTCTATACTGAACACACACTAGCTTGCTCCTTCCTGTCTGGCTAGACCAGGGGGCTGCTGGGTAAAAAAACCTCATTGGCTCCTGTGGTCACATGTTACCCTCTGCACTGCTCACCTTAAAGGCACATGAACAACAAAAATATTACAGTTATACCAACATTATACAATCACACAAATATATAAATAACCATGGTTTAAACTTAAAGCAACATATACCAGAAAGGACTGGTAAATGTAAATGTTCAACTCTGGGACATTACAAAAGTGACAAGAGATGCACAAACGGTGACCAATCAGAGGGATGCCTACATTTTGAAACTGGGGAGGGGGAGGGACGGAGGGAACACAAAGCACAGTTTAATCTTTCTGCTCCGATTTCCAGCCAGTGTGGATCAGAATAACAAGAAATAAACAAGCTGCCTACATTTTGATCTGGGGACAGGGAGGTTTGGAGAAAACTTTATGTTGTTGCTCTTATCTCCAGCCAATGGGGATTGGAATGACAAAGAAAGAACAAGCTGAGACCAATCAAAAGGCTGCCTACATTTTAACTTGGTGCCTGAGAGATTTGGAGGGATGGGGAATTTGGGGACCACAGAGGACATGTGAAAATATGGTAAAACATATACATGAATGTATACTATACCTAACACTATGTTTAATATATCTGTAAATGTGGATGTCCAGTAGCCATATGTGTAACATCCCCATTTGTGACGGACCATCACCCCCACCTTTCGAGCTCCAAGTAAGCAGAAAGTCTTTGGAGGTGGATTGGAGAAGGGGTGTCCTGGTCTGTCGCCCTGCCAGAAAAAAAATCTGCATGTCTATTATCCCAGCTGTACCGATATTGGACTGTAAAAGTGAAGAGCTGAACTGCCAGACTCTAGCACAGTAAGCTCCCATTGTCCCTAGACACCCTGTTAAGACATACCAGGGGATTGTGGTCAGTCAATACAGTGAACTCACTTCCCTCTCCAGTAGTTTGCTGCTTTGGTAGGAGATAGAATGTTCCTCTCCCCAGGCACAGGAAAACTCCTGTGCCCCCACTAGTAGCTAATCTACCAACCTCTGAAACGAGGCTGGGGTATTCTTTATACCGAAGGGCATTAACTTAAACTGTTATAGGCCGAGTGGAGTTATGAAGGTTGACTTTGGGACAGCCTCAGGATAAAGAGGGATTTGCACGTACCCTCGACTAAGATCCAGGGTGGAGACATAGTTAGCTCCAGCAAGACTGTCGAGGAGCTGATCCACTTAGGGAATGGGGTAGACATCTCGGTGACCATTTTATCATTGAGCCTCTGGTAGTCCTTACAGAACCAGGTGGTCCCATCCTTTTTGGGTACCAGTACTACTGACAGGGCCCAAGGATTGCTCAAAGGCTCTATGACCTTCAGGGCTAACATCTCCTAAATCTCCTGATTGGGACTTGACAGCCTCTGGGACTCAGTAAGCAGACTGTCTAAGGGGTCCTTGGCCCAGGGTCACTACTTTCTAGGGGGTCAAAGCCATGCACAGGCAGCGAATAGAACAGGGTAGGCAATGGTTGCAGGACTTACCTAATCGGTTTGTGCTGGCTGGGAGTTAGCTGTGGTCCTAGGAGAATAGGTTCAGGGTCTTGGGCAGCTTGGGCAGCATCCAGGAGGTCAGGGACCTCACTATCCTCAGCCTTGCTGCTAGCCTGAGTGCAAAGGGCCAAGACCAATTCTGGCTGCTTGTGGTAGGCCTTAAGGGAATTTATGTGGCAGGTCTGCTTGTCCTGCTGGTTAGGGTCCTGGGCTGTGATGTATGTGATGCCCCACTGTCTATCGATGACTTGATAAGTTCCTCCCAGGCAGTTTGCTGCTTATTCTGCCGGGTGAGTCAAGAGGCTAGAACTTTCTACCCAACACTGAGCTCCCTGTCTCTCATGTGCTGGACGTAAAACTTATTTTGATTTGCCTGGGGTCATCTCTGAATCACTCTTCCCTTCCCAGTACTCTTGGAGGATGTTCAGGGGGTGCCTGGACTCTCACCTTAACAACAGCTCAAAGGGGGAGATGTTGTGGACTCCTATGGTAGAGGAGGTAAGGAAGATAGCATTCCCAGTCTCGATGGGACTTGGTGAACACTCGATGCATCTGCCTAAGGGTCCCACTGAACCTCTCAAAGAGCCCATTAGTCCCAAAATATCCACCACCACCCGCTGAAAGGGGTCTCCTATAATGGGCAAGGGCTGCAGGGGCTTCTCCCCTCATTTGCCCACCCGCTGATAAATGCCACATATACGGCTAAAGATGCGCCCATCGCGGGATAGCCGGGTCCAGAAAAAAGCTCTGGTGACCCAAGAGGTCTGGCTACTGAGGTCTCGTGGGCTAGAGCTAGGAGAGTGGCCCAGTGCCAGGCAGGGTGTATCAGCTGGGTACCAGGAACCTCTGTGTGTCTGCTAGAGGGAGCTAACTTTTTCTGTACAGCAACCCATCTTCTCAAAGAAATGTTTTGCGCTAGGACCAGTCTCCCCAGTCTTTGCTTTCTATTGGTAGCCAGCTATGGTCAGGTCACGGGTGACTTTGGTCTGGGGGAGGATAAGAGAGGTTAGTCAGGTCGGAGGGTAAGTCAGTGGGAGTTGGGTCAGGGTTGGGGTTTACTGGAGACTATTACGTATCCAGCAAGAATGTAAAGATGAGGTGTCTGGGTAAAAGGGAGCTCATATGTCCAAGGTTTTGGGAGACATTTCAGAGGATGGTGGAACAGTGGAGGAACCCTGATGTGATAGTAATGCATGCTGGAGGTAATGATCTCACCTCGTGTAATTCTGTGCAACTGATCAATGACATACAGCACACATATATTTGTCTTTATACTCCACATTGGCATGGTCCCATGTATTTTCCCAAAAAATGGGGTAGAGAGGGCTAGATGAAAGGTTAACCTGGCCATAGATGGATTCATGCTTTTTTGTGGGGGAGCACTCCATCCAGCACAGACATATTAGGTATAGTGTGAAATGCAGAGTGCACTTGACAGGTAAATTCATCCCTAACAATGCGTTTGCAAAATTTACAGGGTAGCTGTGGGTGATAGCAAAATGTGCAAGTGACCCACCCACTTAAAGGACTACTCACATTGATATTTCCCTATGAAACATCCTCCAGAACAGCACTCTTCTCTCTTTCCCTACTACCCATACTCTTCATTACTTGTAAACATTTCT
This sequence comes from Rhinophrynus dorsalis, assembly GCA_037306005.1. Taxonomy (NCBI): domain Eukaryota; kingdom Metazoa; phylum Chordata; class Amphibia; order Anura; family Rhinophrynidae; genus Rhinophrynus; species Rhinophrynus dorsalis. The sequence continues at coordinate 120,703,564 of CM074722.1, forward strand.
GCAGAATTCTAATCAATTCTACAAGTGAACTCTGAACCAGACAACTCATCCAATGATGATTCTGCATACTTCTGCTCCGCCAAAGCCTCTGTTGTTGCTCCTCCAGTCTGCTGAGGTGGCAAAATGCTACCTCTCCATTGTTTACAAGCTATGAGCATTTTCTTCCCTTCAATGAATAGCCCTGTCAAGAAAAAGAGCATCAGTTCCTTGGCAGGATTGGGTCTGCAAGGGAGGAAGGTAGGCTGAGGAGTGGGGTAAATTCAATGCTAAAAAAGGAGGGTGGGCAAATGAAAGTGGCTCGGGAATGCAGAGGGAGATGTTACAGAAACCCCTTAGATCCTCCTAGAGTTCTGCACAGCCCCTCAAGGGAAACACTGAAGGTAGGCCAACTAAGAGACCCCCCCAATGAAGAAAAGCATTTATCTCCCCCACCCTGAGACATAAGTGAAGCCTGAACTTCTCCCCTTAACCACACCACTGAACATACCTGCTGACCTCCTTCTTGTATGCCCAGTGAACCAATTCCCTCACATGAACAAAAGCAATCCAGGAAGCCCTACCTGGGCCACTGGAGTAATACCCACCACAGACAAGCAGCTCCCAGTGCATTGCTAATGGATCCTCCTGATGTGACATCTGGAGAGTGCAGTAGGTACTCTAACGAGATCCAAAACCATAAACTAAGCTGCAACTGGATGTGTTGTCCTTGCTTTAAAAGATACAATTATGTGAAGCTAGGTGAGCTATGAGCTATGATGGGCGAGGGGGGCAATAGATAGCAGGGACTGGAGAGGTAAGTGTGGGTGTATGGGAGGTCAAGAAATAGCAGCTAGATGGAGAATGAGCAGGAAGAGAAGGGCACGGTACAGAGGTAGAAGGGAAATAGGGAAGGGGCACATGAAGAAAAAACAGATGCAGGGACATATGGAGATGTAATTGATAGAAAAGAAACAGAGGAAAGGGGGAATGAAGAACAGGGGAAAAGCAAGGGAGCAGAGGAAATGGAAGAATTTTGAGAAAAACAAAGAAGTGAAAATGAGGTAAAAGAGTAGAGGTAAAGAAAGAAGGAGCTGAGACACAGTAGAAGAAGGTAGGGTTATTGAACTGTCCTTATCAATTGCATCTTCTCTGCAGATGGAGGCCAGGTTCTGTTACATTTCATTCATGAAATGCTTGGGCTTCTTGATTATTTGTCTGGAAGATATTTGCCTGGAAGCTACTTGCAAGAAAATTAAAAACATAGATTACTCTACAAGCACACAAGCTCATATTTTAAACCCCAAACACTGCCTCTAATTTTCCCCTTCAATCCCCTCCTCCCCAGGCTGAGGGGGAGGGTAGACTCCATTGCTCCTGTAGTCCTGTCACCTTTTCCCTGGCTTTGGGTGGAATTTCCACCTCCTGGAAAAGTATTGTACCTGCTGAAAAGGTACAGTTGGAGGGCATGTATCCACACATACCTCCTCCACCCCAGGGTCAAACTGACAGAACCCAGGGCTCCTGGGCAAAAAGGAAGTTGGGGCCCTGGAAAAAGGAGGTCAGCCCCCCCCACACACACACACACACACACACCTCAGCTCCCCCACACATATCTGGGCTGTCTGGTGTGTGCATAAAATGGGGAAGTGTTTTCAGTACATGATGATTGTACGTGATGATGCCAACAGGTGTGTCGTACAGACCTCGTAGGTCACGTAAGCACGTGCAGGAAACCCTTCACTTCACTGAGTCTTTCTGAAACCTAATGAAGGGAAATAGATGAGGGTTCTCCATGGCAGCAGCCCCCTCCTGAATGGTGTACCTGGTCCGTGAACATCCTAACATGATCTACTACCTTACCAACAGACTCCTCGCCAGCACATTTAAACATGTTATGCAACATATATATGCTCATATTGCTTGACTGTATACAATAAAACTGGACCAAAATATCATGCGCAGTATTGTAAAGAATTAGATAAAAATAAGTAGTTCTAGAGAAAACCAGCTGTACCATAGATGACAAACATTTCACATGTGATATTGGTTTAAATGTGACTTAACCCCTTGAACGGTATCCAGTGCATGGGGAAGTAATGTGTTGGAGACCTCGCTATCAATCAAGAGCACCATTTTAAGTCATACATATTTTTAATTGTCCCCCATGGTGTCATTTTTAAAAGACTGTAACCAAATTAACTCAATTGATGTTGGAAGGATTCGGCAAACAAAATGCAACATGAATCTTCTTGTGGTGTACCAGCAACCACTTCGTGATCAACTGGTAGATCGAGATCTACCTTTTGGGCACCACTGAATTAGATAAAGTACATCAGCACACATAGCTTTCACCTCCCCCACATACAGATCAGGAATAAAAGCAGAAACCAAAGGTCGCCCCTCCCTATACAGCTCAGACAAGTAAAATGCACAGCTCACACCTCCCCCACATACAGGTCAGGCATATGAGCAGAACACAGAATCCTCCTCTTGCAGCTATAATAAAATACAACACACACAGTTAACACATCTCCCACATACAGATCAGGCATATGAGCAGAGCTCAACCCCCACACCCTTCACAGTCCAGATAAAGTACAACACACACACTTGCCAACATTTAAAGGGATAGTAATGTTTCACAAAAATAGCAGCTCCAATTAATCTTCATAGTATTTGTGCCATATAGAGTGTTATTTTAATACTGTCAGAGTTGTAGTTCAAGAGTAATTGAATGATATGGTATCCTCCTCCTACCCCTTTTACCTAGTGTAAGCCACTTCCCCTCAGATGTGGAATCTGGTCTTGAGGCCAGGCAGATCACAGTATGGGACAATCTTCTTACTGTAAGCATAAGGAAAACCCTACCCCCTTGACAGGCTTTCATACTTTTCCCTCATGCAAATTGAAGATTGTCCCTCTCTGAAATCCACCTGGACACCACCTTGCTGCTCTGAGGTGAGTAGTGTTACATCAGTAAAAGGGTCGGGAGGGGGATACTTTATCATTCAATTACTCTTGAACTACAGTACTGAAATAACACTCTCTATGGCTCAAATACTATGAAGGTTAATTGGAGCTGCTGTTTTCGTGAAACATTACTATCCCTTTAAAAAATATTTCCAGGGAAACTTAACCTGGGCAGTCATAACACTGGAAGTAGTGGAATCACCAGCAGAAGACCTCATACAACAAAAAAAACTGCATTTCTACAATTGAATAGTCATAAGGTTCCAATGTCCATGGCATTCCTTCTTATTAAACCCCCCATGCCGCAAACAAAACACAATACACAATAAATACACAGACAACAATGTAGGTGACAAATGAAAAAGGTCAGAATTTGTATTAGATAAATTTCACCTATTTAGTGTCAAGCTCCAGGTAGCAATACTGGAGAACAACTACTCAGAACTAGTCTATACCCATAGCTAGAGTACGAAGCTGGCTAGCGCGGCTAGGGTACAAAGTCAAGTGTGGATTGTCTGGCCCAGTTGCTAGAGAACGACCCTGGGGTGCGAGGCTGGGGTGCGAAGACAGCTGCAGAATCTCTCTTGCTGCGGCCGTAGCCAGGGAAAGTTGCTGGCTGCAAAGCCAGATGTCCGACCCCAGTTGAGCCAGGGCCCTGACCAGGATGAGAGATCGGCAGGCTGAGAGAGAACCAGACAATTGACCCCAGTATGCAGACCTGGACACTCAGGCACCTCACCATGTGAATCTAGGACTAGAGATGTGCTTATACCCAGTGGATGCTGGCCACAGACAGGCTGACTCCGTAGATGGGAAGGTGGTAAGTGTCACAGGATAGCCTGGCGGCACACCTTGATGGTAAATAGGGGTACCTTGAGATAGCCACAGGGAAGTGGGAACACAGTGGTACCCCTAGCAATAAGTAGAAATAATAAGAAAGACCAGTGAGAACCGGAGCTCCCACTCCGCAGACAGGGGAATCTGAACAACTCCCCCCATGGGAGCTGAGAACCTGGGACTCACCGGACCTCTCAGGGCCCAAGGAAATCAAGAGGGAGGCGAAACCCCCCACTCCCCACTTACCTGGACAGGACCCCAGAGAGCATCCACCCGAGCAGAAGGGAACAAGGACAAATGTAACTGGACCCATACACCGTGGAACCCACCTTAGGATCCCAACCAGAGGTAGGGAGGAAGGGGCAACAACCCTCAAGGTGGCAGAACACTACCACAAACAACCCAGGATGGCCTCCCTGGCCCTAACTGGGGTAAGCCGCTGGGGGGCTACACACACAGTGGGACACGGCTGCTAAAGAGAGGGAATGCCTCTGAAAAGAGACTGATAGCTAGCAGAGCTAAAACGCATGGAGGACTGGGGAAAAGACCACTGACAAGCGGCGAGGGCCGCAAAAACAACGGGCTGGCCGCAGCAACGGCGGTAAACCGCCGGGGAAAAAACAAAGGAGCAGACTTCCGAATACAGAAGCGAGGAGGCCACCACAGAGGAAAAGGCCTCCAAAGAGACCACAATGCCCCAGGCAAAGCACAGCTAACCTCAAAGCACAGCAACGCTGGAACACAGGAGACTACACCGGAACAGGAACAGCAGCGGGGAGCTCGGAGCACAGATACGCTGGAACACAGGAGACCACACCAGAACAGGAACAGCAGCAGGGAGCTGGAAGGGAGGCCAGAGAGCAGGAATCAGAACAGAAGGCAAGAACACCAGCCGGAAGCCGGAAACCAAGCAGCCCACTACACCATGATAACAGGCCTGAATAATCGGGCATCGAGCAGAAGCCCACAGACCAGATAAAGGGAAACTAGCAAATGAGGTAATGCATGACATTTAGGCTCCAGAGGATAATCTCCCCAACCCCAATTGTGGCACCCCGGTCCCTTAGCCGCAGCTCTGGGCATCACCAGCTCCCCACTGCATGATGCTGGCAAATGATGGCATAAGGAACTTATTGACACATGGCTGTGAAATGCATACCCTGCCCCCAAGCAGTGGCTATCTCATCAGGCTGAGGAGGCAAATTTGAGACTGACAATCCACCACAGCTAGTCCACTATACCTCCACTTCACAACAGTACCCACTTGGCTTTTAGCTCACCCTCAGGGTATTCTGAACACTGAGTCAGTGAAGCACCGGCACCATAACCTTTCTTGGCTAAGCCACACTGGTGGGGCCTGGAAGAGCCACATTGCCAACACTAAGTGATTCCTAAGCCCTGAACCAGTTGGAGTTCTGGCCTAAGTGTGACCTCTTCTGTAGTGGATGCTACTACAGCTGCAGACACAAGAGACTGAGAAGAAAAGAGAGCATGGGTTATGGTTGGTGAGAAAAATAGTAAACACAAAGGTAAGAATTCTGGACCCCAATCCCTGATACCACCTTTTATACTATAAATCCCCTCCCCTTTAATACACCTAACCTGCTTTTACCTGCCCTCTGGTTTCTCACCTTCCGGGATGGGGAGGGGGCCATTCCTTTGTACCCCCTAGTATCCCCCCTCCCCCCAGGCAGTGGGGAAGAAGGCCTGGTTCCTTACAATTGCCTCTGGTTTAGTTCAAAACATTTGGCCTCAGGGTCATGACCTGGAAAGCTTTGATCGTACCCCATCCAAAACCACAGAGGCTCTATAAAGGCCTTCCAAGGGACTACCTCCAGGAGTCTAAAGATGGTTTAGCCAGGAAGGGCCGGAGAACCAAAGAAGGGGCATGGACGTCCGAGGCCACCCACCAAGAACGTTCCCTCGGGCTGTAGCCCTTCCAGTTAACAAGTTACCACACAAAAAGACTAGAGTCCAAAATGGAATCAATAATGAATTCTTTAGAATCATGCATGGAGACTGGTGGTAGAGGAGTTGAGGAGGGGTGTGAGGCATGCCCTGACATATAGTGCTTTATAGGAACATATGAAAGACCAGGTGTACTTCCAACATCTGGGGAAGGATCAACGGAAAGAGACCAGGGAAAGACGAGTCTCAAACTTGGACCCAATTTGTCAGAAGGATGTCAAAGCTTTTATTTCTAGAAGAGACCGGGGAGAGACGGGTCTCGAACTTGGACCCAATTTGTCAGAAGGATGGCAAAGCTTTATATTTCTGGCAGAAAGCCATACCAGATCCCCAGGAGCAAATCTAGGTGTCAAGGTATGACGATGATTGGCTGCCAAATTCTGCCGCATTTTCGATGACAGAAGCGTGCGGAGGATGGCTTGCCAATGGTCTGCAAATTACGAGCATTCATCCTGTCAGAGGGAACTTCATACATGAAGAGTTGTACCCAAGAGTTGCAAAAAACAGAGAACACTTACTGTGAAGTAAGGCAAGTGATACCACAAAGCTTACAGTTGAAATTAGGCTATACTGATGCTACTACAGAGCTTACAATGCAAGTAAATATGCATTAGTTATACCATAGAACTTACAAGAGAAATGGGTTGTGCTGCTAGTGTTGCTCCATTTGGATTGTAGCTCCATTTCAGTGGTATCACTAGTGTAGCTACCTTTACATCAGAAAGTGGGAGTGGCCCACCAGCCCAGACATATGACTGGCCCAGAGTATGTACTGAGGAACAGGGAAAGGGTACAGGTAGCCAATCAATTGCAATGTTGTTCCTCTGGATCCATGGATAACCCAAGACCACACGGTTAGCAGGACAAGAAATCAGATCAAAGGACAATATCTCAGTATGAGAAGAGCCTACAAGCAGAGTAAGAGCGGGTAATGAGACTGGCCCCTATCAGTGAACCATCAATGGCAACAATATGGATAGGCACTTTTCTCTTTATGTAATGGATCCCATTTTGAGCATCAAAAACAGCATCCATAAAGAGGCTCAGCCCCAGAATCAACAAAAACAGTCACTGAAATGATCTTATGGTCACTGGTTAGTGAAGAGGAAATGACAAGCTTGTTGTCCTACCTTGACAGAGTAGAAGACAGACTTAGGGTGGGTCCCTCAATAGACCCTAAGTCCAGGTGTTTCCCAGCTTGTTTGGGCACAAGCGGGCAAAGTGTCCAGTTTTGGCACAATAAAGGCATAAACCTAAAGAGTGTCTTCTGGCTTTCTCCTCTTCTGATAAATTGAGAACCCATCCAAACTCTAAAGGTTCTCTCACGATCTCTGGGGTAGGAACTGGGGTTCTGAAATTTGGGCACAAGACTTTCAGGATGCTTAGTCACGGGCCTACGAATATGATTTCTGTTGAGTTCAACCTGTCTCTCTTTGATACAGTGTTTCAGGGTGGCAAACAAGATGATAAGACCCTTCAGGGTGTCAGGAATCGGCTGAGTAGTTAACTTGGCCCAGTGGTCCAGATGCTAGGGAGCGATGATTAAAGTAAAAAGCTGGCTGGCGGTGGCTGCTTTCTGGGTTGCCTTGTTGTGGCCTAGGCAGAGTTAGAGATGTTGGCCACAAGTCCAGATTAGTACTGACCGGAGGAGCCAGCAGCTATCCACTGGGATCGAAGAGAATACTGAACAAATAACCCACCTGCAGTATAGTAGTTGTTGTATAGGACACTAAGGCCTGGAGCTTGACTGAGAAAACAGAGAACAGAATAGCTGAAGTCTGACAGGATGGTCGTGAAGAAGAAGCCCATCAGGGTCAAGGCAAACAGGAAGCCAGACAAGCAGAACAGGAATGGGCAATGCAGTACAAGGCAGCAGATGGAGGAATAGTTGAATCAATGGAGCCAAGGCTGGTAACATGATATCAGAGGAGCACAGTACAAAATCACAAAACAGGAGGGAAGTCACTAAAGAAGCCAGGTCAATAGACAAGATAACACTGAGGAACAGGACAGGAAACTATCACGGTGCCCGTGATTCGTGCTGCTGTGTGTCTGTCACTTGCTGAGTATTCGTGATTGGCTGTCTGTCATTAGCCCTCCTCACACAGCCTTTTTAAACCCAGGTTGAGCACTTCCAGGTTGCCCTTTCGTGGTGTTTCTGACTCCACTCTGCCTGACCTGCTTGTCAGATCTCTGGGCCTGCTTCCAGTGTTCCTGTATGCTACGTTCCAGTGTTCCAGTGTTCCAGTGTTCCTGTACATTAATGTTCCGGTGCTCCAGCGTTCCAGTGTTCCTGTATGCTAACGTTCCGGTGTTCCAGTGTTCCAGCGTTCCTGTGTGCCTGTATTCCGGGGTTCCTGTGCTCCAGCACCGTGCGGGTTAACCTGTACGAGTTCCTGAGTCTCGCGCTCCAGCTGTCCCTTAGGCGACATTGTTCTCCTCGCTATTGCATACATATTGTTGGTTTGCTCCACTAAACCTGGTTGCAATATACATTGTTGGTTCCAGCGTGCGGACGCTGGTTTACTCCACTAAACCTGGTTGCAATATACAATGTTGGTTCCAGCGTGCGGACGCTGGTTTACTCCACTAACTGGTTGCGAGATACATTGTTGGTTCCAGCGTGCGGACGCTGGTTTGCTCCACTAAACCTGGTTGCAATACACATCGTTGGTTCCAGCGTGCGGACGCTGGTTTACTCCACTAAACCTGGTTGCGATATACATAGTTGGTTCCAGTGTGCGGACGCTGGTTTACTCCACTAAACCTGGTTGCGATATACATTGTTGGTTCCAGCGTGCGTACGCTGGTTTGCTCCACTAAACCTGGTTGCGATATACATTGTTGGTTCCAGCGTGCGGTTGCTGGTTTGCTCCATTAAACCTGGTGGCGCTATTTACCATTAGTCCCAACGTGCGGACGTTGGTTTGCTCCTGAACATCCAGTACTGTGGTCAGTCGCTGTCCACTTCCTTGCAGTTGTCTGATTATCCCTGGCAATAGACTCCTGCTGAGTAAGACCTCTATACTTATGCTCTCTGCTTTCTTAGTCACCTGACAGCTGGTCTACTTGCTCAGGCTGCCCTGCCCGGTATTGGTGAGGCCGGTAGAACCTTGACGATACCATCCTGTAGGTTGCCTCACCCGGTATTGGCAGGGCCAGTAGAGCCTACTCCAGTACTCCTTTGGGCTGCCCTGCCCGGTACTTCTGATCGTGGTTCCCAGTTTGTGTCCTGTTTTTGGAGGGCGTTCTGCACCAGATTGGGCATCCGTTTACAGAATTACGAACAACTGGATAACGGACTAGAGCGATTTGATCTCGGGCCAGCACTGAGGCACTGGTGCTTTATAAAGGCTCATGACCGAACAAAAAACAAAACAGGGAACAAGGATCCAGCAAATAAGAAGAACCAAAGCAAAAAACAGACAAGGAACACACTAAAAAGGCAGAAAAAGATGCAGAACATGACAAACACTGAAAGTTGGGTCCCCGCTTGAAAGCTTACAATCTAAAGTGGTAAAAGGAGACATACATAGCACATAACGATTAATTGAAGAATACAGTGCTAACTTTCTGGTTGATATAGGGGAAACATAAAGTAAGTAAATTATAACAGCATTGCATATACATAAGTGCCTTCTAGCTTGTTGAAGCTTTTGAGGAGGTGTAATTTTAAGTGAGAATTGAAGACCACAAGAGAAGCCCAATGGTGCAGGCTGGTAAGTAAAGCATTCCACAGATAAGGGGCAATGAGAGAAAACAGTTTTGATATGAGTGATGGCTGTAGGCACAAAATGATCGGAGAGAAGAATTTCATTGGCTGATCTTATGGTAGGATGTGGTATAGTGGGAGATCAAAGTGGAGATGTAGGAAGGGGTAGAGGAGAGAAGGGTCTTGAAGGAGAGAAACAGCATTTTATAAGATGAGATATTGAGAAAGCTCATTTGTTTAACCCCTTAAGGACAGGCGGTCATGGGACATTTCCGTCCCATAATGACCGCATAGGCACACTTGGACGCTCCGGTACACGTGACCTGTTGCGTGTATCGGCGTATCACTATGGGTCCTGATAGAGATCGCTCCGATCTTGGAGCGGTCAATTTCAGGCCCTATTTTTACTTACAGCGCTCCCGGTAGAGCGCTGTAAGTAAAAAGTACGTGACGTACTATGACCGTCATCGGTCCTTGAGTATTTCAAGGACCGTGATGGTCCTAGTACGTCAAGGGTCCTTAAGCGGTTAATGCACCAGCCATAAAATCTGTTTAAACCTCAGGGTTGCAGGTTCTAGTTCCAGCATGGTCAGCTCAGTCTTTCACCCTTCTGAGGTAGTTAAATGATTATCCGTGACAAACTTGAAAACTTCCATTAAAAAAAAAAAAATTATATATATATATATATATATATATATATATATATCAGGGCTCAAAATTTCCACTTGCCACTAGCCAATGACGAGTGAAAATTTAGTCCTGGCGACTACAAATTCAGCCCTGGTGGTTATGTTATGACTTGCAGTGGCGAGAAACTTTTCAGGTCTGTCTAGTAGCAGAGGACTTCAAATTTTAAAGGGGAACTACCACCCCGCAATAACTTAAGCTTCACTGATTGCTCATCTGTCGACTAGCTGCTTAGTAGTGCTAGTCGCCAGAAATATTACCCGGTTCAGCAGATATAGGCGTTTTACCGATGGTGACAGGAGCAGGAAGCACGGACGTCTCTTCACAGTGACATCCGTGCGCCTGCGCTGTCAGTCCCTTTTGCACCGCACGGTGCAAAAGGGACTGACAGCGCAGGAGCACGGACGTCACTGTGAAGAGACGTCTGTGCTTCCTGCTCCTGTCACCATCGGTAAAACGCCGATATCTGCTGAACCGGGTAATATTTCTGGCGACTAGCGCTACTAAGCAGCTAGTTGCCAGATGAGCAATCAGTGAAGCTTAAGTTATTGCGGGGTGGTAGTTCCCCTTTAAGCCCTGTATATATATATATATATATATATATATATATATATATATATATATATATATATATATATACTAGCAATGTTGGACGGCGTTGCCCGTCAGGATATATAGGGAATTAATTTGCGCACACACGGATGCAAGACAAACACACACAGAGACACACACGCAAATACACAAGTATTCACTGAGATGCATAAAGATCGAAACAGTCATACATACATACATACATACATGCAATGCACAACATGCAGACACATAGAGTGTGATACAGACATGCAACACACACAGTGAGGAACACACAGGCACACACAGAGACACACATGCGCACACAGAAGTGAGTCATAAGGGGGTGACATATGTGTCACTGTAATGAGTTTGTGTTTGTACTTATGCCTCCACTATGGCATTCATTCATATAGTTGAAATGCATGTGGTAATTGCACATACTATGGTGGAAGGTGGATCGTGCTGGCTCCCGGGGTGTGAGTGAGTGTGTGTGAGTGAGTGTCATTCATTCATGTAATTGAAATGCATGTGGGAATTGCAAATACTATGGTAGAAGGTGGATTGTGCTGGCTCCCGGGGTGTGAGTGAGACTATAGTGGAAGGTGGATCGTGCTGGCTCCCGGGGTGTGAGTACGAGAGTGAGTGAGTGTGTGTGATTGAGTGAGAGTGTGTGAGTGTGAGGGTGTATGAGTGTGAGTGAGAGAGTGTGAGTGAGAGAGTGTGTAAGTGAGTGTGATTGAATGCGAGTGTGAGTGAGAGAGTGTGAGTGTGTGAGAGAGTGTGAGTGTGTGGGATTGAGTGTGTGATTGAGTGTGAGTGTGTGATTGAGTGTGAGTGTGTGAATTATTGTGTGTATGATTGAGTGTGTGTGATTGAGTGTGTATGACTGAGTGTGTGTGAGTGTGTGTTTTTTTGTCTGATGTGTTTGTGTCTGTGGTGTAGGAGCGAGTGGCAGCCATTTTGTTTTTTCAGTTACTTAGATAGTGGTGGGCGGGCTGGATAGTGGGGGCAGGCCAACTCCCTGCATGATTTAAATCACTCCCCCATTGAATCACCCAATGGGAGCAGTAACTCCTCCTTACTTAACCCTTTGAGTGCCAGAGGGGTACACAACGCATTGCTTTGCAATGCGTTGTGTACCCCAGGGGCGTCGCTAGGGGTGGGCTAAGGGGGCTGAAGCCCCAAGTGTGTCAGTGGGCAGCCCCGAATGTCAGACAATCAGCAGACTCACTCCTCCTGCTGTTTATCCTGAGGCTGGCTGGCTGCTGCCCAGCAACTTGTGGGCATATATAGCTTGGAACATCAGGCTGCTGCCTTACTCTGTTCTCAGCTTCACAGCCATCCGCTCCACACTGGCTCTTCTAGCACTTCCTGGTGCTTTGCGATGAGGTCATCAACATGCACCTGAAGTACCAGAGGAGGCAGTGTGGAGCCCATGGCTCTACACTGAAACAGAAAGCAAAATGGGGCAGAGCAGAAGAGAAGGTATGAGGGACAGTATAGATGGGGGAAATATATGGCTACCAGTGGCAGGTAAACAAGGCTGGTGGGTGTTACATTGTATATGTGGAGAATTTGTGGGCTGGCTACCAGAGGGCAGGGGAACAAGGCTGGTGGGGTCACACAGTTTATGTAGGGAATCAGTGGCTTCCAGTGGGTATTGGAATAAGGATGGTGGTGGTCATATAGTGTATGTGTAGAATCTGTGGCTTTCAGTGGGCAGGATAATAAGGCTGGTGGGGTCCACAGTGTATGTGGGGAATCAGTGGCTATCAATGGACAGGGTAATAAGGCTAGGGGAGGTCACATAGTGTATTTAAGGAATCTGTGGCTACCAGTGGGCAGGAGAGCAAGGCTAGGGGGGTTATATAGTGTATGTAGAGAATCTGTGGCTACCAGTGGTTAGGGGAATAAGATTGTTGGGGGGGTCACATAATGTATGTATGGAATCTGTAGCTAACAGTGGGCAGGGGTAAAATGCAGTTGGGAATCACACAGTGTATGTGAGGAATCTGTGGATACCAGTGGGCAGAGGGGGCACATGCAGTGTATGTGGGGAATCTGTGGCTTCCAGTGGGCAGGAGAACAAGGCTGGTGGGGATGTACAATGTATGAGGGGAATCTGTGGCGACCAGTAGGCAGTTGTAGAAGGCTAGTGGGGTAGCACAGTGTATTTGGGGAATCTGGGCAGAGAAACATGGCTGTGGCTACCAGTGGTCAGTGGAACAAGGCTGTGATATCATAAAGTTTATGTGCGTTGTTCTGTGGCTACCAGCGGCCAATGGAAAAATGCAGGCAATCAGACAGTGTATGACTGGCTACAGGTAACCAGTGGAACAATGATGGGGTATCACACAGTGTATGTGTGGTTCTATGGATACCAGTTGCCAGTAGAAGAAGATTGAGATATCAGTTCATGTGTGGGCCTGGTGCTACCTGTGGCAAACCACTGGAGTATCAGACAGTGGATGTGTGGCTAATAGGGGCTAGAAGCGCAAGGTTATCAGGCAGTGTATGAGGGGTTCTATGGCTACCAGTGGGCAATGGAACAATGCTGGGTATAAGCATACCTCCCAAGTGTCCCACTTCGAGCCCCAGATCCCTCTGTCCCTCTTTTTAGGACATCAGACTGTGTGGTGGGTATATAAGTGTATCACATTGCTCCACAGCAATAAAACTCACATGAATGTTTGTTTAAACATCATTATATTTGTTTATACATTATCTGTGTAAATAAAATACTTTGGTGTTGCTCTTGATAATTTATTCAGTTACATCAATGGCTCATATGTATTAAAGCAACCTGGTTTTATTCTGGCGTAAACCAACTGCACAATAGAGGACAAATAAAAGTTCTTAAAATCCACTGCACTTGAATAGAGTTTTTAACCTCTTGAATGCTAGAGAGGTCTCCAATGCATTGTTTTGCAATGTATTGAAGACCGCTCTAGCATTCAAGGAGTTAAAACCCCTATTTAATGTGACAGGAATTTTGATTTGTTCCCTGTGGTACAGTTGGTTTACACCACAATAACTTCAGTTAGTTAGAACAAAAAACAATGGCAAGAGTTGAACATAAAATGGCTTGCTTCTTAACTCTTTGCATTGTATTATATATAGATTAGTAAAATAAACATATATGTTGTGTAAGGTTAACTCACTCCACACTATAGCGTTATCATCACTACCACTGGTGGCAGGCACTCTGTTGAATTTTGCTGTGGGCTCTAGCCCCAGATCATGTTGGAACCTAGAAACGCCCCTGGTGTACCCCTCTGGCGTTCAAAGGGTTAAATTGAGGTAACATAGCAATATAACACACGGTGGCTCTTCAGTTGAGGCAGCATAGCAATATGCTGAGGGAACAAATAGAAAGTGGTTTTTGAGGCTTGCCCTCTGTAACATACAGCAAAGCATCTCTCTCCCTTTAAGGAGAAAGGGCGGGAATCAGGAAGTGGAGGAGTGACAGTTGAGACAGTTAGTGAGGTGACTGAAGAGATGAAGAGTTAAATAAAAAAGTTGCTATTAAGTTTATCCCTGAGTTTGTATTTTATGGGAACATTACACCCTCGTACTGAAACAGAGTGTATGGAGGGTTACAATTATCTGTGGGAGGTGAAACAGTGTGTTTGTGTACTACAGACTGGCCCCAGCATAGTCTGTCTCCAGCCCCTCAGCCACAGGTAATAGCCGCATCCAGCTGCTGCTTGTAGAGAGCTCCTTGAAGAACCGCATGACCGGGCTGTTGCGGGGCGGAGTGTTGTGCTTCATGAAGGGGGAACATGAAGGATTTGGTACTGGGCCTGCCTGCCTCCAAGCTACATGAAGCAGCTGGGCTTCCTGCAGCAGAAGCACATTGTGCACCAGGAGCCGAAAGCATTGTTGTGTTGCGGATACCAGAAATGAAGGTACACTGGAGCCGATCCCGCCCTCTGTTTTGGATCAGCTCATTGTGTGCCTCGGGTTGGTGGAGGGACCCCTGGGGACTCTGTGTGTGTGGCTTTTGTGTGTGTGTGGGGCTTGTGTGTGTGTGGCTTTTGTGTGTGTATGGCTTGTGTGTGAGTCAGTGGTGTAGGAGCGAGTGGCAGCCATTTTGTTCTTTCAGTCACTTTGATAGTGGTGGGCGGGCTGGATAGTGGGGGCAGGCCAACTCCCTGAATGATTTAAATCACTCCTCCATTGAATCACCCAATGGGAACAGTAACTCCTTACTTAAGCTGAGGTAACATAGCAATATAACACACGGTGGCTCTTTAGTTGAGGCAAGGTTGCAATATGCTAAGGGAACAAATAGAAAGTGGTGTTTGAGGCTTGCCCTCTGTAACATACAGCAAAGCATCTCTCTCCCTTTAAGGAGAAAGGGTGGAAATCAGGAAGCAGGAAGTGGAGGAGTGACAGTTGAAAACAGACAGTTAGTAAGGCTGACTGAAGAGATGAAAAGAGTTAAATAAAAGAGTTGCTATTAGGTTTATCCCTGAGTTTGTATTTTATGGAAACATTACACCCTCGTACTGAAACAGAGTGTATGGAGGGTTACAATTATCTGTGGGAGGTGAAACAGTGTGTTTGTGGGGTCATGCTCCTGAGTGAGAGTATGTGTAGACCTGAAGAAGTTATTGATATCCCCTACTTCAGGAGCAAGTGGCAGCTATATTTTTTTTGTCAGTTGGATAGTGGTGGGCGGGCTGGAGGGGGCGGGCCAACTCCCTGTATGATAAACATGCCCCCATTGAATCACCCAATGGGAGCAGTAATGTCCCCATTGAATCACCCAATGGGAGCTGTGTCTTCTAATGAGACATAAATTATGTAATTAGGCATTCTGTTCAATGTGTGTTTGTTTTCTGAGGAGACATAAATTATGTTCTGTGTGTGAGGTACCATAAATTATGCAATGAGGCTTATTCTTTTATATATATAAACAGTTGAAACCAGAAGTTTACATACACTATATAAAAAGACACATATGCATGTTTTTCTCACTATCTGACATGAAATCAGAATAAACCTTACCCGTTTTAGGTCAATTAGGATTACCAAAATTATTTATATTTGCCAACTGCCAGAATAATGAGAGAGAGAGAATTTTTTAAGGCATTTTTATTACTTTGCCTTCAGCCTGCAAAGACAATCTAATGCTGTAGTATTGTGTTGATATCTCAGTTTATGTCACTACTCAGTGCGCCGACTGACAACATGGTGTTTTGACACTCACTGACCAAATGGAGGACAGGGTAAACTTTTATTGTATGTATTTTGTGTGTATATATATATATATATATATATATATATATATATATATATATATATATGAACCAATCAGTCTAGTGCAGACCATTTACCCTGAGGAAGGTCCTGGGTGGACCAAAAAACATTTGGTTGATATGGATACATTAAATTAATCATTCTTCACTTATCGCATGTATCGTCTCTTACAATACTATGAGCATCTCCAGGCTGAGTGTACTTAAACATATATATAGTTGTTGTCCTCTTTTTCGCGGGAAAATCCGCTTTAAAACTAGAGATTAAAATGTTTACATTTTTCACCCATTGGCCAAAATTTTTCACAATTTTTTCAATGGCTAGAAAGTTTCCGCCCATTGATTTACCTTGTTTTTCACATTTCCGCTATAAAAAGTGACATGTTTGTGGAAGACAGACACAATAGAATCAGCTACAGAGTGAGATAGATGTGCTGTGCTGTTCTGTTGTGATATTTTGGCAAAATTGAGGCAGGAGAGGCTCATAGTGACTGCTATCACTATAGGCAGCAAAAGGAGTAACAGGAAGGACCTTTATTATGTGTCCACTGAGTCTGAGGAGGAGCAAGTGACTAGCAGTACTCATCCAATACTGTCCAGTCCCCCTAAATCACCCCAAGGGATCTTGGGGAATTTAATGGGAAGGGAAGGAGAAAAGGGAATGGGAAGGGAGGGAGGGAGGGAGAAAAAGGGAATGGAGGGAGAAAAGGGTAGTACTAGTGAGAGCAGGACAGGTCAGATGCCTCTGACTGCTGCAAGATGTGCTGCCCCTGCTGCCAGTGCCACCATTGCTGTACCTGCAGCCACTAGTGTTATATGTTCTGCCAGATGTGCTGCCCCTAGTGCTGTACCTGCTGCCAGACATGCTGCCCCTGCTGCCACTAGTGCTGTATCTGCTGCCAGACGTGCTGCCCCTGCTGCCACCAGTGCTGTACCTCCAAACACCATTGCTGTACCTGCTGCCAGATAATGCTGCCCCTGTTGCCAAAAGTGTTGTACCTGCTGCAAGACGTGCTGCCCCTGCTGCCACAAGTGCTGTACCTGCAACCACTATTGCTGTACCTGCTGCCAGACATGCTGCCCCTGCTGCCACTAGTGCTGTACCTGCTGCCAGACATGCTGCCCCTGCTGCCAGAAGTGCTGTATCTGCAACCACCATTGCTGTGCCTGCTGCCAGATGTGCTGCCCCTGCTGACACCAGCGCTGTTCCTGCTGCCAGTGCTGAACCTGCTGCCACCAATACTTTGCCTGCTGCTAGTGTGTCTTGTAGTACTCAGGAGGTGGGAAGGAGAAAATGATGCCAAGTGTGACAGCAAGGGACCCTAAGTCACACTTGCCATCCCCAAGCAGTCCCACCAGTGCTAGTACTACTACTACTACTAAGGTCCAGCAGCTTGTTAGCTTTAGGAGTGTAGGAGGGGGTAATCAACAACAATATCCTCATATTACTAGTGACTGTGAGACTGTGGAGGAAGACTCTGCTACTGAACTTGATGTGGTTGGTGTTTGTAGTAGCAGTAGCATCCAGACTACCATTCAAGGGAGGCCAGAACTGGTGTTGGAGGAGGAGAGCAGGCTCAGAATTAATACCACCAGCAGGAGCACAGATCAGCTGCTTGTGCCTGCTGCTAGTCTGCCTTCTTCTTCAGGTCAAAATGAAATGGCAAGTGTGACATTAACGGATCATCTGTCACATTGCTCTTCACCTCCTCCAAGCAGCAGTGAGATGTCTATAATAGAGCAGCAGCACATAGGGACTAGTGGGGGTGGTGATGATGATGTTGGAGAAGCTGGGGTGGAAGAGACATTGATAGCCTTTTTAGCGGAAATTGAGAAGGAATGGGAGACAGGGATGAGGATGGGCATCACCACCACCACTAGCAGTGACAGTTTAGAATTTGAAGAATTTGCAACTGCTCTAATTCTTTCTGATGCTGAGTTGCAAAGCCAGCAGAATGCTAAGGAGCAAGCTAGCATGCCACAAACAACCGTAGACACAGTGGTAATGGGGTCAACAAATGATGCAGGATTAGGACAGGTTCCACTTGCCAGCACCAGCAATTTTCCTGGCCCTAGTTGCATTGCTGAATCTGAGGCAGTAGCAGCAACAGCAGCAACATTATCCAATGCCACAGACAATGAAGGGGAATGTGGAGGAAAAGAAGAAAGAGGCCATTTTTCTCCATCTGTTCCCTTCCACCTGAAGTCATCATGGGTGTGGGACTATTTTTCTCTTGGGACAGGCACAGTGAAGTCATCAGCAATGGCACTGTGCACAGTTTGTGACAAGTCAGTGAAGAGGAAAGGAGGGAACACACCTTGGCACAAACACCCTGATATCACACATGAAACCCAGACACCATGACATTTACATCAAACATGTTAAAGACAAACACCCACCACAGAAATCAAGCACCACTTTTGCTGTCCCTGACTCTGAAGAAAGGCAACAAGAGGTGAGGCAGAGATCAAAGAGGAGGAATAGAGCAACCCAGGCGGAGACTGGAAGTTCCATGATGAGTGAAACAATTAGCTTGCTATCACCTTCTAGAGTAACTACATATTCTGCCAATCCACCTCGTTCATTACCTCCCCCCGCCAAATGACCACTCTGTTGATGTTAGGATGTGGCAGTTTGTCTCTACCCACTGCACACTGTGTGGTGCTGACCACACATGCCAGTGTGGTGGAGGAGAATTGCAAGCAGTGCATCAAGCAGCATCTGAGGAGATTCCATCCCGCAGAATATGCTAAGATGGTGGCAGGGAGGGTTCATCATTACTATTAAACTGTCAGCAAGTTGTCATGTGTCCTTAGCGGGGTCTGGACAAGGGGTATAGTGACAGAGGCAGTCCTTGGTTTCGGGTGTCATGGTGTTTGGATACAGTTGTGCCCCACCTTCTAGGGTAACTACATATTCTGCCAATCCACCTCATTCATTACCTCCCCCCACCAAATGATAACCACTCTGTTTATGTTAGGATGTGGCAGTTTGTCTCTACCCACTGCACATTGTGTGGTGCACTGACCACACATGCCAGTGTGGTGGAGAAGAATCGCAAGCAGTGCATCAAGCAGCATCTGAGGAGATTCCATCCCGCAGAATATGCTAAGATGGTGGCAGGGAGGGTTCATCATTACTATTAAACTGTCAGCAAGTTGTCACGTGTCCTTAGCGGGGTCTGGACAAGGGGTATAGTGACAGCGGCAGTCCTTGGTTTCGGGTGTCATGGTGTTTGGATACAGTTGTGCCCCAGATGTTATTTACCACACACATGCTGTGCACATTGCAGTTGCTGATGAGAGCCACAGTCCCTGCTCTCAAGGGAAAACAATTTATTCTAATAACAACACACCCATGATTTTGGAAGTGGGGCGGGTGGAGAGGATTTAATGGCCAACTTCTTCTTTTCTCCATAGACTGGGGGCTACTTATTGTGCTGCTACTGCCTCAGGTACATCACTGGAGCCACTCATGGCAAGGGGAATCTTCCATATTACTGCTATTGTTGATCTCATTCCCTTTCAGCTGCCTAATCATCCTGCTGCTTAAACAACTCAGTAGCAGCAATAGGAACAGCAGTTGCAACTCAGGAGGACATTTGACAGTGGCCACTGGCCAAAATGCCAGCAGGGTATTTTTATTTTTTTTCTCAGGGTTTGTGCTTTGATTAAAAAAGTCCTACAAAAAAACTAAACAATTTTTGGGGGGTTTGTTTCTAACAAGCCTAAGTCCAACAAATCAATGTTTCCTCGGGGCTTGTGCCTCTAACAAACCTAATTCCTACAAATCAATGTTTCCTTAGGGCTTGTGCCAAAGAAGCTTAAGTCCTACAGATCAATTTTTCCTCAGGCCTTGGACCTCTAACAACAATCTAACAAACCATCCTCTACAAAATACTCTATCAAGTCAAGTATCAGTCCACCCCAGTGGCAGCTTAAGTCAGGGGGTTACTGCCTCTATCACTTTACATACACATTTCTTATTTTATTGATTCATTTTTATTTTAACTGTCCCCCCAATAGCAGTCAAGAAACCCCCCAAAACAAATTCCCTGTTCAAATGATTAATTAATTCGCCAACACAGGCACCCTCCTCAGACCCCTTTTATACCATGTCTTATGGGGTTGTATTTATTTGTAATTAGGATTTATTTTATATTAACTACCTCCCCCCAATCCCAGTAAACAAATCCCATCAAAAAAAATCATCCCCTATTCAACTGATACTTTCCCCAGTGTTGTGTGTAACTTCTATTTTCCCATTGATTTCAATGGAATGAGCTAGATGAAAAAAGCGGGAAAAAGTGGAAAATCAGCACTTTTCGCTGGGAATTTTTTGCTAAGAGGAAAGTGCCATTTTTTGCCGATTTCAGTTTGAGATAGAAATTTTCAGCCATCCCTAATTAAGGTAACTTGTGCCGTAGCAATCTGTATAGAATGAAGTGTATGAAGTTAGGAGGCAGGAAGAATAGAGGGAAAGTTACAGTAATCCACGTGGGATAGGATGAGTGCCTGTTTAGACATTTTTGTTGTGGAGGAACAGAGGAAGAGATGGATTTTTGCTGTGTTACACAAGAGAAAGTGTCCGTATTTGGCTGAGTGTACACCTCCTATATAGCTTAGATAGACCATAACACATGTAACTCATACCATGCCCCATATACAGAACAGGGACATGAGAAGAGCACAGAGGTTGTCCGGCCTTACACAAACACATCCTACAACATGTCACAAATGAAAAAAATATACCTTCACAGCTGCTGCTTCCATTTAACTGCTAAAACACTTATTCTCTGATCTGCTAAAAGCCTGACAAAACACACAACAGAAACATGTGCAAAATGGTCATCAACGTAATAATGAGATTTTCTTTACATGACATGTCCTACAAATTAATTTTTATTACAGTTAATGTCTGAGATAACTCAGCAGACAATTTGGTCCTTCAACCCAAGACCATGAAATTTGGGTCAACACTCAGTCTCACAATGACTCAAAACCTGAGAGTACCCAGGTATGCAAATGGAGACATGACCATAGCAAAGAGCCCACCCCTCCCTATACAGCTCAGAAAAAACAACACACATAGATCACACCAACCCCAAAACATATTGAGGACAGCACACTTAGGGTCTCCCCTCCCTACAGCATCCAGATAAAGAAACAGCAAACACAGCACACCTCTCATCCATACAGATCGGGGATATGAGCTTAACACAATTTATCTCTCCCTATACAGCTCAGTCAAAGGAACAACACAGATAACTCACAAGTCCCCATATATAGATCAGGGACATCCTTCTCTATAAAGTGTAGATAAAAGAACACACATAGCTTACACCTACCCACATACAGATCAGGGATATCAGAGCAGACAGTACACCCCTCCCTAAACAGCTCATGAAAAAGGAACAACACAGATAGCCCATACCTCCCAACATACAGATTAGGGACATGAGCACAGAGAAGAGGTTTCTAGAGCTCACTTAAAGGAACATAACACGCAGGTTACACCTTTCCCAACATACAGATCTGCCCCCTCCCTGAACAGCTCAGATAAAGGACAACAAAATTATTCAAAGCTCCCCGACATACAGGTCAGAAACAACAGTAGAACACAGACTCCACCCCTCCCTATGCAGCTCAGCAAAAGGAACAAAAAGGTATTCTATCTGGTTAAACATGTTCTGAATGGGATAAAAAACAAAACACACAACTCACACCTAAAGGCGTAATCAGTCACTAACCCAAAAACCCTTAACCCCTTAACGACCTCGTGCCATGCTATGACGGTCACTAGGTTTTTGCGTTAAGGACGCAAAAACAGCGCTGTAAGTAAAAACAGGGAGTGAGATTGACCAAGACTGGAGCGGTCTCTCTCAGTCCCCAGTGCGGCGTGCCAGTACGAGTCACAGGTCACGTGTGCCGGCACATCGAAATCTTCAAAGCGGTCCTTAAGGGAAGGTTACTTCCTAGGACCGTGGACGCCAAGGGGTAAATCCAAAAATATTCTACTGCAGTATAGCAAAAACGTATTGGGCCATGGGGCCATTTGGATGCCAGGCCACTTCACAAATGCACCCTCTTTAGTTATACACCTGCTCCCCACCCCCACATACACATACAGAAAAGGGATATGAGCAGAGTACTAAAATCCACCCTCCCTATACAGTTCATACAAAGTAAATTAAACATAGATCAAAACTCTGGCACATAAAGATACGGGATATGAGAAGAGCACCAATGTTTGCACTCATTGTTCAGTTTCGCTCATATAAAAATCAGTAACATGAGAAGAGGACAGACATTCACCCTCCCTATACAAGTCGGGTTAAGTATAAGATACATGGAAAGGTGACCACATATCCCTTTAAATCAGGGATACTTATAAAAATCACAAATTGCTGGGGTCCACTGATTCCTATGCAATCCTGAAGAATTACATTTTCATAAATGTCCCTGATTTAAAGATATGGGATCTCGGTTCTGTCCACACCTCCCCAACAAAAGCATACAGGTTCACCCTTCTGATAAAGTAAAACAAACATATCGCACATAAACCCCATATAATTTCATGAATATGAGTGGAGCAAAGTGTTCACACCTCTCTATACAGCTCAGATGTTATATAACAAATATAGTTCACACATCACCCACATACAGAACACAAAAAAGTTCCCCTCCCCCTGTACAGCTTGGATAAAGTACAACATACATAGCTTACACCTCCCCCACACACACACAGAAGTCATATGAGTCCACCCCTTCCCCTGTACAGCTTAGATACAGTACAAGGCACATAACTCACACCTCCCCCACAAACAGATCAGGGATATGAGCAGAGCACAGAGTCTCCCCCACCCTATGCAGCTCAGATAAAGTAACAACACATATAACTCACACCTCCCCCACAAATAGATCAGGGATATGAGCAGAGCACAGAGTCACCCCTCCCTATGCAGCTCAAATAAAGTAACAACACATATAACTCACACCTTTCCCACAACAGATCAGGGATATGAGCAGAGCACAGAGTCACCCCTCCCTATGCAGCTCAAATAAAGTAACAACACATATAACTCACACCTCCCCCACAAACAGATCAGGGATTTGAGCAGAGCACAGAGTCACCCCTCCCTATGCAGCTCAAATAAAGGACCAACTCTCATCAAATAAAGGAACAACACATATAACTCACACCTCCCCCACAAAAAGATCAGGGATATGAGCAGAGCACAGAGTCACCCCTCCCTATGCAGCTCAAATAAAGGACCAACTCTCATCAAATAAAGGAACAACACATATAACTCACACCTCCCCCACAAACAGATCAGGGCTATGAGCAGAATCCCCCTCCCTATGCAGCTTAAATAAAAGAATAAAACACATGTCACACCTCCCCCTCACACAGATCAGGAATATGAGTGCACAGAGGTCCCCCTCCCTATACAGCTTACATAGTACACACACAAAACGACTATCTGGTCATTTTAACCCTTTAGATGCAAGAGACTTCTTCAGCACATTACTTCCAAATGCAGTGTAGAACCTCTCTAGCATCTTAGGAGTTAAACAAAACACATCTAAGTCCTTCCATCCCCCACACACAGCTCAGGCACACGTGACTGTGACTCACAGTCATGCAAGTAAAGTGATTCAAGTTGCAAAACCAGAGACATTTATTTCACTCCTCCCACAGATAAATCAGGGACACAGATTATTTTCTAACCCTCCCACCCTTTTCTTCATCCGTAGAAAAACTAAGGACATTTGCCTATAATCCTCCCAAGGAAAAATAAGAGTCACTTTCATCGAGCCCAAATCGTAGTGAAATTGAGGGCAAATACCTATTAGCCACTTTGATGTAAATCAGAAATACCTTTTCTTCCCTCCTATGCCACAGAGAAAGCAGTGAAACCTACCTCTTACGCTATCCATAAATATATTAGTGTTAACTACCCATCAACACTTTCGCCTTATCTAGAGATTATTAGAGAAATGTACCTCCGATCATCCCATTTTAATACATCTCATCTCTTCCATTTTAATACATCTCAAATCATAGACCTTTGCATCCTTCCTCCCATGAATAAATCACTTACCTATGAGCCTTATTATCAAAGAACTTAATTTGCCCCCCTGTAAACAAACCAGGACCACTTACCTCTCACCCTGCTGTAGAAAAATAACAGACACTGACATCATTTCTGACAGTGAAAAAATCAGGGACATGTAGTACTACCTCTTCCATATAGCTGTGAGTTACACATACCTCTTATCTTGCCCATACATAAATCGTAAACACGTACTGATTTAAGAGAAATCAGAAATGCTTATTTTACAGTTATGCTATTTAAGTAAAATATTAGGGACGCTTACTTAGCACATGTTAATGGTTCAGATCAGTAGTTCCCAATCATTTTTTGATCACGGAACCCCTCGCATGCAGGCTGGAATTTTATAGCACCTGTAACATTGTACAAATTATTTGTCAAGCTTGTGAGGAAGGGTACATATAGTTAAATACATAGTCATTCTTGGGTCTCATACTCAGACATATTGTGCATAACTATTTCCATAAATATACACTGGAAATTTAACATTCAGCATTGTAAAAGCCTTGATAGGAAAAAGTGCCACTATAAGTGGATGTCTGGGGCACACCAAAGTACCACAGCACCCTGGTCGAAAATCACAGGCTCGGATGAGCATCCGTACTAAAAATTTCACAGTACAATCAAACTATCTCACCACAGTACAATAGTCATAATGATTACTCCCTTCCAGGACAGGCACATTTTTATTTATTTTCCTTGACAGAAAATAACTATCAGTAAATATAGCTTTATCAGAGTTCCTGTGTTTTTATTTATTTTTTTATATATTTCAACTGTAATCCAGTATGTGTGTTAAACTGTAAATTACAAGCTATTTGTTCAAGCAGTGGCTACATGTTTCTGTCTCTTTGTTTATCAGGAAAGAGCACACAGCTGCTGCTCTGTGCGGTTGCAGCTAGCTCAGACCGGTTTCAACCAGCTCAATCTAGATTATCAGCTTAAACCCCCGCAGCAGCAGCTACCAGGAATATCCGGAGTAGACTCAACAAACAAGTGGAACAGGATATGTCGTGGACTTTCAGCTTAACTGCCCTTGCTGCTGCCCAAAGAGCCATAATTATTATTAGTTAATCATTGAATGTGCTGCCTAGCAGTACATTAGCCACTAATGCAGTATTTGTGTTTATACAGCACACGTATGTAAAAGTATATACATATATATATGGATATATTTAACTCCTTGGATGCAGTGCATTGAAGATGTCTCTACCATCCAAGGGATTAAAGTGTTACATTATTAAAATAATATTTATTTACTTTTATTTCATTTTGCATCTTTTGCTGACATAAACTTCACCTTTCATGTTACTTAACCCTTTTGATCATTGCTTTACTGCACACAGCATGTATTCCCACTTTTTATGAATCAGGCTCTTACACAGGCTTGTGTTTACATCACTTCTTCCAACTGTCAGAACGTTACAGTTGTAAAGGGAGGCTGCACTAACAGAACAACAGGAAGTTGTGATTGCACTGCGATGCTGAAGCAATTAAGTGGCAGCTGAAAACTGAAGGCATGCCAGTTAGTTTTTATTATATTAAAGTTAATTTAGCAAAAACCAGTACATATATTATGAAATAAATTTTACTGATAGACTTATTACAGAAAAACATAATATAAGATATATGGTACCTGTTTACCTTTAAATATATATATTTTCCTGACTTGCCAATTCATGTGGCTTACAGTACAAATTATACCTACTCTATCATAACTCATCCCCCACTAAACTGCAAGCTTATGGGAGCAGATCTCTGCGTTTTTTGTATTATTTTGACTGTATTTCAATAATTCTCAATCACTTTCTCTCTTTTGGTATTCACCAAGCTCTTATGTATATGTCCGCTGGAAAAAACATTTGTCAATAGGGTACCCATTAACTTGTTTTTTCAAGGCTGCTATGCTCAGTAAGTGGTTTCAACACATTTTTTTCCACATCTCTCAGAGCAGTAAAATTCTTATTCTACCAATGTTAGGAGCAGAAAGTGAAAAAAAGCAGAAAAAAATATCTACCTATTTTCACAGTTTAGTAAATTGTGGCCTGTATGTTTGTTTGTTTGTTTGTTTCCAGAATTACGGGAAATGTTTGATTTTCAAAAATAAAAGATCTATAAAATATCTGTTTGCAGTTAACAAATTTTCACTGCTTGCCTTGTGTTTTTTTATTTTGGAAAGCAGTTTTACAGGGCTTCTAAAAATCTCTACCAATGGGATTATTATTATTAATCTTTATTTATATAGTGCCAACAAATTCCGCAGCGCTTTTCAGTAGGAAATAGACATACAGAGGCATTAAAGAGTACAATCAAATGTGGAGAACAGAAGGATCAGAGGACCCTGCTCGTGACAGCTTACAGTCTAGAGGAAGGTAGGTTTGACACAGAAGGAGTAAGTGCTATTGGGTGTAAGTGCCTCCTGCCACATAAACTGCCAGTCAGTGTGTGGGAGTGAGAAGTGCTATCCCCCTCCCAATTATGAAAATTGGGAGAGGGATACTTTATCATTCAATTACTCTTGTACTACAACTCTGACAGTACTGAAATAACACTCTCCATGGCCCAAATACTATGAAGATTAATTGGAGCTGATTTTATTTTGAAACATTACTATCCCTTTAAGGTTCCATGTCTATGGAATAAGTAATTACACACTAGAGAATCTACAAACCATTTTACCTAAATTTTAGATTACACATACATCACAGTTAACACCCATCTTTTAACCCTGTGAATTTTGGACAACTCTAGAGTATTGCTTCTCACTAGGTTGAATGTACGAATATGATTCCTCTCAAAAAGAAGCCTTAAAGGGATAGTAATACTTAAATTTGACCACACTGCATCTTGTAGCCCATTAAAAAAGAAATTAAATGCACCCAGTGCCATCTCTCAAACCTTTATGGTTTTAGAGATATTTGTTTTCAAAGTCCCCCCCCCGACGTCAGTGCTTTAGCTGACTGCAGGGGAATCCGGTCCCAGGACCGGCGGAGGCTCTTCAGCAGAGCCGAGATCGCATTATTGCAAAAGAAATCCTTCGCTGGAATGGTCTTCTACATGTGCTTGATTTGCAAGCACACATAGAAGACCGTTTCAGTGAAGGATTTCTCTTTCATTAATGCGATCTTGGCTCTGCTGCAGAGTTGCCGGCTGGTCCCAAGACCGGATTCCCCTGCACTCAGCTAGAGCTCTGATGTCAGGGAGGGGGGAACTTTGAAAACGAATATCACTCAAACCATAAAGGTTTGAGAGATGGCACTGGGGGCATTTAATTTCTTTTTTGAAGGGCTACAAGATGCAGCATGGTAAAATGTAACCGTTTCAGTGCCAGGGGGTACACAACGCATTGCAGAGCAAAGGTTTAAGTATAACTATCCCTTTAAAATTAAATTTATATCCCTGCCTAACACCAATTATGGTTCTATGCATTTACAAGAAATCATCAGGAGTATTTTTAAACTTAGGAGAATTAGGTATCATGGTTTTACATGTTTACTTACAAGAAATCATCAGGAACATTTTTAAATTTAGATAGGGCTGATAATATATAATAGATAGTATTAGCTTCAAATATTGGCGTAATTTGACATGTTAGTGAGAGTAAACAAATTTTGGCCACACTATGCAACAAAAACCTCAAATTTATCAACATAGTGGTATGATATATGCTTTAAATAGGGTTTACATGTTGATAATTTGCATAGGGGAGCGCAGGTCCTTTTTCTGTCTTAACACCAATTCACTAAGCTGCTTATGCTGAGAAGTTTCCTCCTTAATGTTACTTGCTCCAGGAGAAGAACAGATGAGGCAGTCAAAGGGTATTTTGGCCATTCCTTTCCTAAACACAGCAAAATGGAAATAATTTAAATTTATGCCATATTATGAGGCACGTTTAAGGGGCTTGCTGGTCTAAAAATCATAAAGAAGGCAGAGTGTGTCCACCAGTATACACTAAAGCTATCATATGCTGCATTGTGTTCCTTGAAGTGCAGCTACAAGCTATGGATATAATGCTAGTGATGCTGAGCTGGCAGATTTATGCATTCACTCTGTTGTCACTATATGATCTAAAATGTATATATGTATGTATGTTTGTATGCATCTTTATATTGTGCCATATATGTACATAGTGATTTACAGAAATAGTAACATTACAGAAATACAAGACAGGGTAAAGAGCTTCAGGCTAAATTGTGATGATTGCATTGTTACTGGGGAAAGAAGTGCACCAAAGAGAATTATACATTGGGAATGGGATCCTGCCCCAAAGAGCTTACAATCTAATTAGGGTTACAAACAAGATATATGGAAAAGGCACTGTGACCCCTATAGCTCTTCGTTATGCATTTTACAGTTTGCAGGGGAGACCAAGAAATCATAACATATGTTGTGTTAAAATTCAAATCTCAGATTGACTACAAAAAAAAGGGAGTGCGGGTGGCTTCCTTAAACAGATATAATTGCCTGAGCAGCATTCAGCTGACTTTTGTTGCTCCTTGATAGTCAGTTACCAAATAGATATGATTAAAGGCTCCTGTATGGGGCAGTGTTAACAAACAAGCATGTGCTCTCTTCCTTTACGCACCCTGCTTTTGTTTGAGAGCCAATAAAGAAATGGGGAGGGGGTGAGAGAGTGCTCTGCCTAAGCAAATTCTTGTTAAACACAATGACATCAGTTAAGCGAGAACAGAACAAATTAAACTCCTCCTAAGAAATAGGCTCAATATATTTAGAAATGAACTTATAGGAGCCCTATTTTAGTAAATGTAATTTCAGCTATTCAGATATGACCACTTAACCCTTCGTCAGCCAGATGTTCAAGAAATACCATTATCGAACAAAGTATCACTAGCACCTCTAATAAAAAAGGAGGGAACATGTCACTGTTATTAAATATCTTAGTTGAAGAAGGGATTGTTTCGTTTAAAATAATCCTTATAAAAAAAATCTACACTTAGCACTGTGGAGCATTTCAAAAGCACGAGGTAATGTTTTATCTTGCATTATGGGAATAAAGCAGGTTTCACAGCCAAAATATACATTAGCGTTACTCTGCCCAGGTATAGGTAAACTGAGGCTGTCCAGTTGTGGAGGACTACAACTCCCATCATCCACAGTTATGAAGAACTACAATTCACATCATTCCCTTGATGGGAGCTGTAGTCTTCCACAGCTGGAGGGCCTCAAGTTGCTTACCCCATTCTACCCATACTCTCTATCTTACTTTGCCCCTCCCAAAAATAAACCTGAGGAAAAATGCACTGAGGTGAAAAAGAGGTGTTAGGAGCCAATCCAGTTCCTATGCTATTCTTTGGAGCGGCATGCCCCTCTACAGCAGGTACAGTACTTTCTGGGTTCTTGTACCTTATAAAACAGCATGCTCATGTTGTACCTTTTTATCGGACTAGAAGGAAAACGGTGTTGTTTCATTCTTCAAGAAAATGAGAGAATCTCAGGCACAGAAATCACCAGAGACATAATGAGAATGAATTTATTGGATAAAAAAAAATATCATGCCATGTATAAAAAATGGCACTACTAAGACAATGCCAGTTCTGTGTACACCACTGCTGTGTGTGTTGTATCTGGCCTTTAATAGTTTAGTATTCTCAGGGAATGTGTGTTTTAGCAGTTATATGGAGGCATCAGCTGTGACTGTATCGTTGTTTCATTTGAGAAATGTTGGAGGTTATAGAGTTGATGCACCAAGACTTGAAAATGAGGTTCCATAAAATAAGATAGGAACCGAAAGGACTCTCCTACTGGAGTGATTTCTCTCACATTTCTTTCACTTTAGTGCATCTCCCGTATAGAAAATATTATATAGAAGCAAACCTTCCAATATTTCACCAAATGATAAAAGGTAAACCCGCATGCAAACAATGGCCAGACCCCCTTTTAATATACATTTAGGATCTATATGAATAGTATATGCTGCAGGGGTGCAATGGTCACAATTTAAAGGGATAGTAATACTTCATTTTAACGTTATTTTATTTTGTAGGCATTAAAAAAACATGAAGAATGATATGTCTTATCTCTCAAACCTTTATGGTTTAAGAGCTATTCACAAGCAAAGTTTCCCCTCCCGCCCCTTTTACCTAGTGTAAGCCATCTCTTCTCAGATGTGAATTTAGTTGTAAGACCAGACAGATAACAGAAGGGGACATTCTTCTTACAATGAAAACAATGAAAGCCCTTCCCCCCTTGACAAGTTTTTCAGCTTTTTCCCTTATCTTAATTGAAGATTGTCCCTCTCTGCAGTCTACCTGGGCACCTCCCTTCTGCTCTGACTGAACGGGGGGGGGGATACTTTGCTTGGGAATATCTCTTAAACCATAAAGGTTTGAGAGATAAGACTTATATCGTTCTTCATGTTTTTTTAATGCCTACAAAATAAAATAAAGATAAAATGAAGTATTACTATCCCTTTAATCATGCATACAGGAGAGAAGGTCAGCTGCATCACAACCACCTAAAGACAGCAGGGAAGTAAACAAAGAGGGAATGAAAATAGGCGGTAAAAGATCAATGAAATGTTACAAATAGATATTTCATATATCACCTGCTTTTGAGATCCTGTCTCAACATCGTTCCATCCTTGTGCCATGCATACCAAAATGAACATAATAACACGATCTGTTTTAACCCTTACACTTTTAATACAATTTTCCTTTTATCGCCACAATGATACTCCTCACTTGCACTATAACACTGATATGTGCACTACCCTCTGATAGCTGGTGTAGAGTGCTAAAAACAAGCTCACTCGGCCCCAGTAATCAAAGCACAAAGGCATGCTTTTGCTATATGCGCACACACAAACAACTCACTCAATTTTTGTGTGTTTTATTACTTACCCTGACAACTGATATTGAAACTAATCCTGGCCCTCAAACTGCAAAAAAATGCAACTTCACCTTTAGAAAATCCTTATTCTCACTGAATTATGGCTGAGCCCTAAAATACCTGATACTGCCATTGCCATTCAAGGATACTCATGCTTTAAGAAAGAACATGCAAGGTGAGGAGGAGGAATATCAAGAGTCTATAAATGTTTCGATTTTAAATTACTCTTGTAACTCTACCACATATGAATACATTGCTGGCAAAATTGTTCTTCCCTCTTCAAAACAAATCATAATTGTTAGCATCTACCGACTACCTAATACGCCAGCACTGACATAGCTCACCTCCTTAGAGACTGCCACTTAAAATAAGAAAAGCGAGCTGTTGGATCTTGGAGACTTGTTAATTGGCTGAACCCCAGTAATGAAATATTATATTTATTGTTTAAGACATTGAACTTATCACAACTAATCTCCTCCTCTTTTTACATAATTCAAAAAAAATTCAACCATACTTCTTTTGTTTATTTACAAATGATCTTCCCATGGTTTGCAAAGCATCTTCTGTGAACAGAAGCAGTATAACATGATGAGATGGGAACAGGATTTATCTGAAGCTGAAAGATATATAGCCATTGTATAGGTGGTTCTGTAACTTCTACTGGACAGTGGAACAGGGCTGCTGTGTATCATGGATCACAACATTCACAAATTCATCATATATACTATCAGGGCTTAAAATTTGAAGTAGTTGCTACTAGCCAGACCTGAAAAGTTACTCGCCACTGCAAGCAATAGCATACCCCACCATGGCTGAATTTCTACTCGCCAGGGCTAAATTATCACTCGTCATTGGCTAGTGGCGAGTGGAAATTTTGAGCCCTGCTATTATCATCATCAGCAGTTGTTGTTGATCAGCTGCAAGATGAAGGCCTCCTCAGCAAGCTTCCAAAAGTTTTGGTCATGTGCCTTTTGTTACCATGGTATACCAACAAATTTGGTAATTTCATCTATCCATCTTGTCTTTGGTCTTCTTCTTGGTTGTTTAGTTTTCGAGTGGAATCTACCGTCAGGTCTTTTTGCTTTTAGAATTTTCCGATCTATGCTTTTCTGCATAGCCTTAAGTTTTTGTATGGCTTTGTAGTCATTGTCCATGTTTCATAGCCATATGTAAGGACTGGGAGGACACATTGGTAAAAAAAAACTTTCACTTGAGGCAGAGTGGTAAATTTATCTTAAAGACAGTACTACTAAGTTTTCCAAATGGTTGCCATCCTAATTTGATTTGTTGCAGACCAACATTTTTGCATTCTTGTTGTAGCTCTTCAATGCGTTCTTACAGTTTTTCAGGAATACTGGTAAAGCGTAAGTGATGTAGGTAATCTCCATTGCTTTTTGGTCCCAATTTAGTTTGCAGAAAATTTCTTCTAGTCAGAAAATAGTTTCATGAGCTCAAATTGAATTTGTGCATTTCTACTTTTATGCACTTCCTTATGGTGTTTCACATTTCTACATATTCTACCCTGTTTCTAATATTACTGTTTTTACATTTCTTGTAACTTTTTCATCATAGCAACAGTTTCTTTTGATATATGGGTTGGCTTTCCTTGTTTTACAGTAGGTGCAAGTGCATCAGCAGTGTCTACAATAGCCTCAATGACTGAAATGTCTGTGTCTGGAAGGTCTTGTAGAACACTGAAGAGATTAGACAATGCTAACTCAAAATTCTTACGATTTTGCTATAGCTGGCTAGTATCAATGTTCACGTTAGTTGATGATCATTTTCTTTCTTATTTTCTTGCAGTCAGTTTTGATTTTTTATTCTCACTAGATGATGGTCACTTCCAACTTTAAAAAGATTTAAGACTAAACAGTCAGTGAATATCATTTTATTACCTGCATATATGAAGTCGATTTTCACTTGTATTGTCATTAGGACTTTTCCATGTCCATTTTCTCTGGGCCTTTCTCCTGTAGAATGAATTCATGATGTACAATTTTTTTTCTTCTGCAAATTTGATCAATTGTTTGCCTCTGTTGTCTCTTTCTCCAGGTCCATATGGTTTGATTGATTTTTCACCATTTTGGATCTTACCAATTCTCACACTGAAATCTTCCATTATAAATTTATAGAGGTAATTGTCCTATTTGTAGAGGTATAATATATAACATTCTTCAACTTCTGGATCACTGTGGTAAAATAGAATGATATAGATGAATATGGATCTCTCTCTTGATATATATATGTGTGTGTTTTGGTATGCTATGTTCTAACTGTACTGTTCTATATCTCATTTTGTGTGTTAGCTATTTACAGTGCTACACAATAAGCTGACAATTTATCATGTAAACTTGTAGGCAGACATGTTTACTGAGAGAGGGACATATGTGTAATAGTAAAAGTGGAGAAATTCTGGAGAAAACACCTTCACAAAATTCAAGGGTTTATTTCTACAAGTATTGTGAATTATTTTTCTCCCCATATTACTCTACTTTTCTCTTTATGCATGTACTAGTTGAAGAGCCCATTACACGGGCCACAGTGCCAATGACAGTCGGTCGCGGTGCAGTCATGCACAGTAGAGACTGCCCGCGCCGCAGCTGAAACAGAGCTGGACGCTCCTTCAGAGCACAAAGCTCTGTATATACCTCATCATGGTCAGTCTGTACTGCGCATGACTGCGTCGTTACAAACTTTTTAGTGAATTATTATATAGGATCATTATAACTATAAAAGTGAAGATGTGTATGAGTAAGGGAAAACTAGGAGTGACATCCTCATATGTGGTCACTCATTTGACTCTCTTTCATATTTAACCCTTTGAGTGCTAGAGAGGTATCCAACGTATTGCATTGCAATGTGCTGGATACCTCTCTGGCAATCAAAGGAATAATCCACATAGGCCTGGAAAAGGTTCCCCTCAGATGGGCGTGCAAATTCAAATGATCACATAAATCAGAGTACTCACTATTAATGCGAAAGAAAGGTTACCTGTGTATTGCTAATGTCACAGTGTGTGTGTTGTATTTGATCTGAATGTGGTGTGTGTGTGTGTTGTATAAGGAGGGGACCTCTGTTTACTCATACTCCTTATCTGTTTTTAGGGGAGGTGCAACTTAAGTATCTTGTTCCTTTATCTGAGATGCAAAGGGAGGAGGGACTCTGTGCTCTGCTCATATCCCTGATCTGTTTGTGGGGGAGGTGTGAGTCATGTGTGTGTTGTACTGTATAAGCTATAAAGGAAGGGGTGGACACTGCTATGCTCTTGTCCCTGATCTGTATGTGGGGGAGGTGTGAGTTATGTGTGTGTTGTACTGTATAAGCTATAAAGGAAGGGGTGGACACTGCTATGCTCTTGTCCCTGATCTGTATGTGGGGGAGGTGTGAGTCATGTGTGTGTTGTACTGTATAAGCTATAAAGGAAGGGGTGGACACTGCTATGCTCTTGTCTCTGATCTGTATGTGGGGGAGGTGTGAGTCATGTGTATGTTGTACTGTATAAGCTACAAAGGAAGGGGTGGACACTGCTATGCTCTTGTCCCTGATCTGTATGTGGGGGAGGTGTGAGTCATGTGTATGTTGTACTGTATAAGCTATAAAGGAAGAGGTGGACACTGCTATGCTCATATCCCTGATCTGTATGTGGGGGAGGTGTGAGTCATGTGTGTTGTACTGTATAAGCTATAAAGGAAGAGGTGGACACTGCTATGCTCTTGTCCCTGATCTGTATGTGGGGGAGGTGTGAGTTATGTGTGTTGTACTGTATAAGCTATAAAGGAAGGGGTGGACACTGCTATGCTCTTTCCCTGATCTCATTGTGGGGGAGGTGTGAGTTATGTGTGTGTTGTACTGTATAAGCTATAAAGGAAGGGGTGGACACTGCTATGCTTTTGTCCCTGATCTCTTTGTGGGGGAGGTGTGAGTTATGTGTGTGTGTTGCATAACTCCCAAGTGTCCCTCTTTAAAAGGGACAGTCCCTCTTTTTGAACAAAATCCCTCTGTCCCTCTTTTCCACCCTGGTGTCCCTCTTTTTAAGAGATCAGACTGTGTGGTGTTTATATTAGTGTATTACATTGCTCCACAGCAATACAACTCACTTTAATGTTTATTTATACTTCAGTACATGTGTTTATAAATTAGTCTGTGTGATTAAAACACTTTGATCTTGTTCTAAATCATTTATTCATCTACACAAAGAGGTGTTAACATGTCATGAAATAACCTAAAAATACTTAGTAATGCCCCACCCACCAGCTACACCCCCATCAACACTACCTAAAACACAAGTGTCCCTCTTAGGCCATTTGAAATGCTGGGAGGTATGGTGTTGTACGGTGTCTAAACTATAAAGGAAGGGGAAGACTTTGCTATGCTCTTGTTCCTGATCTGTATGTGTGGGCAAATACTGTGGAACTGGTATCTATGGGCGCTAGAGCAGATCATTCCTTGCTTTTTATTTCATGGATAATGTGTTGTTGAGGAGTTGTACAGGTTAATATCTGTAATCGCACTGGGGCTGATGTACTAAGAAAAATTGTGCCATTCTGTGGAAAACTAAGTGCAACATAGGTAAGAAATATACTGTCCATTGCTTTATGTGGTTTTTAACAACTTGAATGCTAGACATTTGTCCAGTGCATTGCTTAATGTGTTGGCGACATCTCAAGGATTCAAGGGGTTAAATGTCTAATCTACCTCAGTGGTTTGCACCAAAATTACACAATGTTTCTTTGTACAACAGCCCCAGTGGCATTTCAGATGTTAACAACATGTACAGTTCCACAAAACTCACATTATCCAGGGACTATAGTGCCCAGGATGATCTGCTCTAACTCTCATATGCATCAGTTCCACTGTATTTGGGAGTAAACGTCCAAAATGATTTGCTTTGACCTGCACCCACATGCTCCTCTGCATCTTCCATTTGTGCTCGCTACACCTTGCAGATGCCTCTTTCACTGTGCCCTTCGCTCCCTATACATTATGGTCATATATGACTGCTGATGTCAGCAAAGGTCCATTAGCCTTCAAAAATCTAGCCACTACCATAATGCTCTCTGTGGATCATGCTTGCAGCCTGCAAATGATTCTGTCTAGGTTTCAGGGCAGCATGACTGATATACCTGCCCTAGATGCATACCCGCATGTTCCCATGACAATGTTGTAGTTGGAAATGTAAGCGTGTTTGGAAATGATGTGATCTGCAATGTAGTCAACAAAAAACAAACTTTCCCAAACTGAAAAATGCTGCATCAGGAAATACTATCAACTTTAATGTAATCTAGGCCTTTGTTACTAGACTTTACATAGTAAACTTCCAGCTGACTATATGTGTATCCTTAATTTAATGACATGTTGATCTGCTGGCAGAGCAATAAAATATAAGCGATAAAAAGGAAAATGGTTTGTATCTAAAACCTAAAGGGATAGTAATACTTCGTTTTAACTTTATTTTATTTTGTAGGCATTAAAAAAACATGAAGAACGATATAAGTCTTATCTCTCAAACCTTTATGGTTTGAGAGATATTCACAAGCAAAGTTTCTCCTCCTGCCCCTTTTACCTAGTGTAAGCCATCTCTTCTCAGATGTGAATCTGGTTGTAAGACCAGACAGATAACAGCAGGGGACAATCTTCTTTATATGAAAACAATTAAAGCCCTACCCCCCTTGACAAGCTTTTCAGGTTTTTCCCTTATGTTAACTGAAGATTGTCCCTCTCTGCAGTCTACCTGGACACCTCCCTTCTGCTTTGGCTGAGCAGTGTTACATCAGTAAAAGGGGCGAGAGGGGGACACTTTGTCATTGAATTACTCCTGAACTACAACTCTGACAGAA
This sequence comes from Rhinophrynus dorsalis, assembly GCA_037306005.1. NCBI lineage: Eukaryota > Metazoa > Chordata > Amphibia > Anura > Rhinophrynidae > Rhinophrynus > Rhinophrynus dorsalis. The sequence continues at coordinate 120,740,357 of CM074722.1, forward strand.
CTGAAATAACACTCTCCAAAGTCCAAATACTATGATGATTAATTAGAGCTGTTTTTATTATGAAATATTACTATCCCTTTAAGCCACATAGACAAACTGCAGCTAGCTGAAACACACTTTTGTGACCCCTCCAACTAGAAGCTGATTGGCTGGGAGGTGTGGTTACCCATTGTCTCCACCCCAGCACCATCAGAGTCCTTTTTCTCCTCCTCCAGTGTACCAGCTTTGCCTCCATTACCTCTACCTCCGGCTGTAGATGTGAGGATCTGGCATTTTGTGTCTACCCATTGCACGCTGCTTGGTGCATCACCACAGTGCACTGACCACACATATGGCTATGTAGTGAAAAGCAATCAAATGCAGGGTATCAGGGAGAATTTTCTAAGCTGGTAGCAGGGGGGATTCATTATTTTTATTAAGTCTTCTTGTCATCATGTGTCCTTAGTGGGGCAGACAAAAGCCATAGTGACAGCAGTTCATGATTTCTTGGGGATTGGTTTACATTGCCGACCTAAGCATCAAGGTATTTGGCTGCAGTTGCACCTATTGATGCTTAATTATAGTATTACATTTAAATAAATATTAGTTGTAGTGCTTATTTGGAGTGTGACTGTGATCAGATATCATTTTAATAGTAGCAAACTTTTAAAGTTCTATAAAGTATACTGTGCAGCGACAGTCAGGTGAACCCACTACATTTAAAATTAAAGGCAAGAGCACTGCACAACTCATCATATACCTTGTACTTTTAGTATTACTGCTATCCTTTTATTATTGAAGAATATCTGCTCTTTGTGACTAGGGGAATCCATGTAAAATCTATGCTCCCTTATTGATGTAACGTCACATTCATTTTAATCAATTCTCATGAAGAGGTGGAGACAGGTATGCTGTGATCATTTAATTTGTGCACTTTTATTAATCTTTTATGGAGCAGGGGACTTTGTCCACAGATGTGTTAATAGGGTGAATACCCAAATAAGAATAAGATCTGCTTTTTATCTCATTACCATTTGAAGAAACACTATTGAAGCTTTTGAATATGTTGTTGAAAGGGAATTAACTAAATTGCAGATTGCAGTTACATATTTGCTGAAAGTAATTTATCTTGGAAAGATGAAAAAGTTTTCATCCCTTTAAATTCCAGTCATTAGATTGTGGTGTGGAATGCTGATAAAGGGAAATGTGTGGTGGTGCTGGATGCTAAATGTGATCTTGAGCAAGCTCTACATCAGTTCTCACTCAGATACTTCAACATATTTTATTTTGAGAGGGGAACCTACAAGGGAATGTAACATTCGCTGAATTATCTAATCAACTGTGGATGCTCGGAAGGTATATTAACACATAGGAACATTTTGTCCCTTAACCACTTCACTGCCAAGAATGTGCTGCAGATATCCTCAGCAGTTAAACTAAAATTGTTAAGGACATCAACAGTGATTTCTTCAGACCTGCAGCAAGGAAGTGGTTAATACTGGGGACTGAGACTTACCTGTCCTGAAGTTTTCAGTCCCTGGTTGTTGTCCTCCATTAGAGGACATTTTATATTGTCTAATAACATCATCATGCTCCTGTGTGATGGCACATTAATGTGATGTGAGCTCTACTGGACAGCCAGGATAATATTCAGTTCCAGCAGAGCAGGGAGTAGGCTTTTAACAACCAGGATATCTGCACCCGCTTCTCCAAATCGGACCATAGTAACTTTTTTGAACAAGGAGAATACTCTCTTTCAAACTGGGGTACCTTTGAATTTTATAATGTTGAATGATCATGGGTTCACACAACATTAAAACACATTAACACAAATGCTCCAATCTCAGCTCCCTTGCACCTAAAAATGAGGGACTACCCTTGTGTGAAAGAGGGGTGGCCCCTAGTGATGAGCGAGCACCCCAATGCTCGGGTGTTCGGGTGCTCTGACCGAGCACCCCCGGAGGCTCGAGTGCTCGGCCGAGCACCCGAGCCCCATTGAAGTCAATGGGAGGACTCGAGCATTACACCAGGCACCCCCTGCTCTGATGAGGGGAGGGTGCCTGGTCCATAGGAAAAGGGCAGAAAATGATGGAAACACCACAGAAATGGTTCAGGGACAGCATAGGGAGGATGTCTGGATGCATCTTGGACTCCAACATCGCTGCTGGGAACGATCTTTCGCCCGTAGTACGCCATTTTTACAGACTGACCGTAAAACACACAAAAAGGCAGATAAAAACGACTTTAGGCGAAAAATTGTTACCAAACAGTATTTGCTGTATATTTACTTGTATATCATCTGCAAATTCTGCAAAAAAATTCATCGATTTTTCTGAACTGAGGCCATGATTAAGAGGGAAACATGCGCAGAGGCAAATTCTCCCAAAAATTTCCTTGATTTTTCTGAACTGAGGCCATGATTAAGAGGGAAACGTGCGCAAAGGCAAATTCTCCCAAAAATTTCCTTGATTTTTCTGAACTGGGGCCATGATTAAGAGGGAAACGTGCGCTGAGCCGACCATCTAAAACATTATGGGTGAGGGTCTGCTGCGGAGCTGACCATCCTAAACATTATATGCGAAGGCCCGCTAGTGAGCTGACGCTATAAAACATTATATGAGAGGGCCCGCTAGAGAGCTGACCCAATAAAACATTATATGAGAAGGCCCGCTGGTGAGCTGACCTATACAAAAATTGTCAAACTGCACCCGCTGGTGAGCTGGCCCTATATAAAAATTATATCACTGGGCCAGCTGGTGAGCTGGCCCTATATAAAAATTATATCACTGGGCATATGGAAGAGAGTCAACCATATACCCGTTTTTTGGGTGGAAGGGGTGAATGGGAATACAGAGTATTCCCATCATTGTAAATAACATATATAAAGTGAGTTTATGTTCCCCCGGGGCTTTCCTCCAGTGGAGTGGAGAAGTCAGGGGAAATCCAGGCCTTGTTCATTTTTATAAGTGTCAACCTATCAGCATTTTCGGTGGAAAGGCGGATACGCTTATCTGTTATGATGCCACCAGCAGCACTAAATACCCGCTCAGACAGAACGCTGGCGGCAGGGCAGGCCAGCACCTCCAAGGCGTAGAGTGCCAGTTCATACCACGTGTCCAGCTTGGACACCCAGTAGTTGTAAGGCACAGAGGGATCATTGAGGACGCTGACACGGTCTGCTACGTACTCCTTCACCATCTTCCAAAACTTTTCCCTCCTTGTGACACTAGGGTGCGCATCAGGGTGAGGGTGCTGGCGGGGTGTCATGAAGGTGTCCCACGCCTTGGAGAGTGTTGCCCTGCCTTTGTCGGAACTGCTGTGTGCTCCCCTTTTCTCCCCTTCTCGGTTGGCCAAGGTAGCACGTACTCTGCCGCCAGCGTTGTCAGATGGAAAATTTTGGAGCAATTTTTCGACAAGAACCTTCTGGTATTGCACCATTTTGCTTGTCCTCTCCACCGGAGGAATGAGAGATGAGAAATTCTCTTTGTAGTGGGGGTCCAGAAGGGTGAACACCCAGTAATCCGTGTTGTCTAAAATGCGTATAACGCGTGGGTCACGGGAAAGGCAGCCTAACATAAAGTCAGCCATGTGTGCCAGAGTACCAACAGGCAAGATTTCGCTGTCCTCACCAGGAGGATGACTCTCAATCTCCTCATCCTCTTCCTCCTCTTCTGCCCACCCACGCTGAAGAGATGGAACTAAAGTTCCATGGCTACCCTCTGTAGAGGAGGCAACCGTGTCTTCCTCCTCCTCCTCCTCCTCCGCCTCCTCCAATTGTCGCTGAGAAGACGAAGTGAGGGTGCTCTGGCTATCACCTTGTGTAAGCTCTTCCTCCCGCATTTCCACCTCTTCCACATGCAAAGCGTCAGTTTTAATTGTGAGCAGCGAGCGTTTCAGTAGACACAGAAGTGGGATGGTTACACTGATAATAGCGTTATCGCCGCTCACCATCTGTGTCGATTCCTCAAAATTGCGTAAAACCTCACAGAGGTCTGACATCCATTCCCACTCCTCACTTCTGATTACAGGAAGTTGAACGGAGAGGCGACGACCGTGTAACAGCTGGTACTCCACTACTGCCCTCTGCTGCTCACAAAGCCGGACCAACATGTGGAAGGTGGAGTTCCAGCGCGTGCTCACGTCACACAGCAGCCGGTGAGCTGGCAACTGTAAGCGCTGCTGCAGCTTCAACAGGCCGGCTGAAGCTGTTGATGACTTACGGAAATGTGCACACACGCGGCGCACCTTGGTCAAGAGATCATGCAAATTGGGGTAGGTTTTTAGAAATCGCTGAACCACTAAATTAAATACATGCGCTAGGCATGGTACGTGTGTGAGCTTGCCGAGCTCCAAAGCCGCCACCAAGTTACGCCCATTATCACACACAACCATGCCTGGTTGCAGGTTGAGTGGCGAGAGCCATTGCTCGGTCTGGTGACTAATCCCCTGCAACAGCTCTGAGGCCGTGTGCTGTTTGTCCCCAAGGCAGATCAGCTTCAGCACGGCCTGTTGACGCTTCCCCACTGCAGTGCTACACTGCTTCCAGCTACCGGCTGATGGGTGAGTGGCGCTGCGCGCAGAGAATTCGGAGGTGGAAACGGAGGAGGAGGAGCCAATAACGTAGGTGCTGGCGGAAACCCTGATGGAGGTAGGGCCCGCAATCCTCGGCGTGGGTAGCACCTGTGCCATCCCAGGGTCCGAGTCGCTCCCAGCCTCCACGACATTCACCCAGTGTGCCGTCAGGGAAATGTAGCGTCCCTGGCCACAAGCACTTGTCCATGTGTCAGTCGTTAAGTGGACCTTCCCAGTAACTGCGTTGGTCAGGGCACGGGTGATGTTACGGGACACATGGTGGTGTAAGGCGGGGACGGCACACCGGGAAAAGTAGTGGCGGCTGGGGACTGCGTACCGAGGGACAGCTGCTGCCATCAGGCTGCGGAAGGACTCAGTCTCCACAAGCCTAAATGGCAGTATTTCGATGGCCAGTAATTTGGAAAGGTGTGAGGTTAGTGCTATGGCCTGTGGGTGGGTGGCTGGGTATTTTCGCTTGCGCTCAAATGCCTGGGGTAACGACATTTGGACGCTGTGCTGGGACAGGGAAGTGGATGTGGTCGCTGATGGTGCTTCAGATGGTACAGGTGCAGGGCGGGAGGTATGCGGGCCTGCGCCTTCGACAGGCGATTGGCCGGCACCGAAAACAGGGGAAGAGGAGGCAGTGGTGTGGCCTGCAGACACAGATTGGCGATCCGGGCGTTCCTCCCACTTATTACGGTGCTTGGATGCCATGTGTCGGATCATGCTGGTGGTGGTGAGGTTTCTAGTGTTCATGCCTCGGCTCATTCTGGTGTTGCACAGGTTGCAAACTACAATTCTTTTGTCGTCCGCACTTTCCTTAAAAAAACGCCATACCGCGGAACACCTACCCCTTGGCAAGGGAGATTTACGCAAGGGGGTGCTCCGTGGAACATTTGCGGGCCGGTTTGGTGCGGTCCGCCTTCTTTCTGTAGCCACACCACTGCCTCTTCCAGCCTGTTGCAGTGCTGCAGATGGCTCACACTCAGGACTGCTGTCATCGCTCGGCTCTACACCTTCCCAGGTGGGGTCAGTCACCTCATCGTCCACCAAGTCCTCCTCCACTTCCTCACTCTGATCATCCTCCTCATGTCTTGATCCCACCACATACTCAGTCATTGACAACTGTATATCATCCTCCTCATCAAGGTCTTGAGACAGTAATAGTGGTTGATTTAATGGCAACTGTGTCTCATCATCATCATCATCATCCACTTCCTTTGACCTTAAATGCCGTTCCCCTCTGTCATCTTCTTGTGATTGGGTACCCTCTAGAGGTTGTGAATCAGGGCACAAGATGTCATGTTCCTCTGCAAGCGTGCTTGGAGAGAGGTTCAAATTAAGGATTGGTGATGAGACGAGCTCCTCACTATATCCCAGTGTGGGATCACTTCTTTGACCAGATCCTCTATGGTGGGAGGAAGGATGATCAGAGTGAGGATTATGTTGACCAGACTCTTGGCTACTGAGAGTGGACTTGGTGGAAGACAGGGTGGTGCTTAACCGACTGGAAGCAGTATCAGCTGACATCCAACCGACCACCTGTTCGCAGTGGTCGGACCTCGAGAGTGATGTCCTGCGACGCCCTGTAAACTGAGACATGAAGCTAGGTATGGTGGATGTCTTTCTGTCTTGTGCTCTGGCACCAGGCACAGTTTCTACGCGTCCTGACCCGCGCCCTGAACTATCAGGATCACGTCCACTTCCCCGTCCCTTTTTACCCGCCTTCTTCATATTACACGGAATATGTGCTGCAAATCTGCAACTTTGCACAGTAAACAGAATTTGCTTCTTAACTGCGGCTACGCACAGTGAATGGAATATGTGACTTTGATATTTTACAGTTGAACACTTAACAGAATGTTCTCCTATTCTGAAACTTTGCACAGTAAACAGAATTTGCTTCTTAACTGCGGCTACGCACAGTGAATGGAATATGTGACTTTGATATTTTACAGTTTGAACACTTAACAGAATGTTCTCCTATTCTGAAACTTTGCACAGTAAACAGAATTTGCTTCTTAACTGCGGCTACGCACAGTGAATGGAATATGTGACTTTGATATTTTACAGTTTGAACACTTAACAGAATGTTCTCCTATTCTGAAACTTTGCACAGTAAACAGAATTTGCTTCTTAACTGCGGCTACGCACAGTGAATGGAATATGTGACTTTGATATTTTACAGTTTGAACACTTAACAGAATGTTCTCCTATTCTGAAACTTTGCACAGTAAACAGAATTTGCTTCTTAACTGCGGCTACGCACAGTGAATGGAATATGTGACTTTGATATTTTACAGTTTGAACACTTAACAGAATGTTCTCCTATTCTGAAACTTTGCACAGTAAACAGAATTTGCTTCTTAACTGCGGCTACGCACAGTGAATGGAATATGTGACTTTGATATTTTACAGTTTGAACACTTAACAGAATGTTCTCCTATTCTGAAACTTTGCACAGTAAACAGAATGTGCTGCTAATCTGCAACTTTGCACACTGAACAGAATGTGCTCTAATCTGCAACTTTGCACACTAAAAAGAATGTGCTGCTAATCTGCAACTTTGCACACTGAACAGAATGTGCTCTAATCTGCAACTTTGCACACTAAACAGAATGTGCTGCTAATCTGCGGCTAGGCACAGTGAACAGAATATATGAAGATTTTTTTTTTTATATCTCTGCCCCCCCAAACAAAATAAACTGCTGCCCCCACAAACAGTAGTCCTAAAAAGGACTTTTGGGTCTTTTTTTTTTAACAAACTCGCTTTTCTTCTCCCTACACTGACTTTCCCTTCCTATCCTCATCTCTCCCTGGCTAAGACTGAGCCGAACTCGCTGGTCAGGTGCTATACAGCACCCGATCACGGGTTCTGGCCAGCCAATCAGTGTAATGCCAGCAGCCAACATGGCTGCTGGCATTACACTGATGTCAGAGCCTCCCTGCACGTTTATTGGCTGCGCAGCAGCCGCGAAACGTGCGGGGAGGAGACCCGAACATGGCGGGCGAGCACATGCGGTACTCGTACGAGTACCACCATGTGCCGAGCAGAGCGGTGCTCGAGCCGAACCGAGCTTCGGCCGAGCATGCTCGCTCACCACTAGTGGCCCCTCTTTCAAAAAAGGGCAGTCTTTGGTTGTTAACAGATTATCCAACATAACATAACACAATAACACATAACCTCTTGCAAACCAAGCACACTTTGTAGACCGTTCCAATGAAGCATTTATTTCTAGATAGCACTATTTTGGCTCTGCTGAAGAGCCACCAGCTGGTCAAATGACCAGAATCTCCTGCTGTCAGCTAGAGTGCTGACTTCTTGAAAGGGGAGGGAGGGGGGACTTTAGCAGGTTATATCTCTCAAACTATAAAGGTTTGAGTGATCGGACTTAAATCAATCAATTTCTTTTTTTAATATCTTTAACAAGGAAGTTAAAATCAAACATTACTATCCATTTAAGGTTAGTTTTGTGCCTCTGGTACCCCCTACAGAATGTCAGTTCATACTGCTGGGTTACCATGTTTCTTGGTCTAGCAGGAGGTACTGAAAATGTAGGAAATTAAGTGTTTTTCAGAGATATCTATATATTTGTGCAAACCAGCTTAGGGTTAAATGGCACATTAGCTTTCATTTGATGTGGGGGGAGTGTTCTCATTTCAAAATGGTATGCCTTGTCTACCTTTTCTCTTTTCTATAGTTTTTACAAACATTTAAGTGCAGGTATGTCATATTTAAAAAGAAACAAAACTGTCTGATTGTGATCTGTGCAGTTTTCTGATATGACACCCACTACAGTTTGTTAGCTCATGCCAGTGGAATAACATTTTACAAAGGAAGCCCCTACCTACCTAAAATATTATGGTATTCCATGATTTTCAGTGCTTTCAGTATCCTTGGAAGTGGGAAAAACATGCAAAAACTGTTTCCTAATTATTTTCTTCTATTTTCTTATGTCATCTTCTGGAGATTTCATGGCAAACCAGCAAGTTTAAGGCTGTGCCTGTATTTGTGGGAGGAGCTGGAGGACTATTTATACTCCTCCAACTCCTCCCAAGGGCTTCCGTTTTCATGAGGGTCATTCGCTTCAGGTTTCTTTACTTCCAGGCATGACTATTTGTCCTCTAGTTGCTTGAGGCTCTATTCGATTATCTACCTCCAGAGACCCAGTACGTACTCGTTAGTTGTCATTATGCTTCAGTCACATTGATTACCTTAAGTTACTTTATATTCCCTTACCTATGCAATCATTTTACCGTATTCACTTTCATTACCTCACTGATACTTGCTTATATCCACCATCTAGGCTCAGTGGAAGTGATGTCACTGAAGTTCCTATTGTTCACCCCAAGGCAGTGTTTGGTTCTGCCTACAAGGGTTTGAGCGGTAGGTGTATTCCTTACTAATACTTGAGGCTAGCTGATTCTATGGACATTTATTTTATCCCTTTTATTTCTCATGAAAGAAATGTCCATGTTACAGCACACACGTGGGTTACTTAACATCGCAGTGTATGTATCAGTTCTCTCAGCAGCACATATTAGGCAATCTCACTCTAGCATTCCTATTTATTTTATGATAAGATAGTTACCCTTTTGTACTTGCATGTCAGGTTTTTACATAGGTTGCATATATGTTTGATTTGTTTCCTATATACTGTTTCGATTTTGGCTCATAGTCTCATGCTATCGATTATCTAGAACATGCATATTCTAATATATATGTCATTATACACAGCAATTAAGTTTACATTATTGTTTCTTGATACCAGGCACCTCCACATCATTTACATTGGATCTATCAACCCTTTTTTTCCTACATAAAAAGATAGGGTAAAAGTTTTGCAAATTTTTCTTACTTTTAGTATTTCCTATGATTGTTAGGTTATGTTTATATACATCAGACATTCTATGTTCATACATAGGCTAGAGGTGTTTCCTTGTCACCTTCTTAAGCTCACCCCACAAGATTAAGCATGTCCATCACATTACTCTTTGCCAATGCCACTACTTCATATAACTACAGTATTTTGTATTATCTTTTAAATACTTCACCCCTTTTTCCTTCACTCAGGCCATAAACTATGGTTTACTTTATTCATCCACTATGTCAGACACCTGTACGTGGCTACAGGGTAAATTGTAATTTTTTTTTTCAATCAATGCACCTTCCACATGGCATGTCTGTTTATTACACTGCCACTTATTAAATTACTCATTCTAAATGATAATTATTTCACGTGTAGTATGGTTTTTCATCTTACCTCTTTGTCAGAGATCAAAGGTTAGTGTTTTCTCACCACAGCTTATTCATTTACCTATCATTCACATCTGTTAAGTTTGCAGGTTTTATTGCACAATTTCATATTCAGTATCTTTAGTTTTTACCTGGCCACATAGGCTCAAAGTAGTTCACCTAATTCCTCTTTGCTCAAATAGAAGGGATAAGTCATCAGTACTGTTTAAAATCATACTCACTTATTTTGAATCTGTCTAGCTCACTTTATGTCACTATACTTTTTAGTGCCTCTTCATGAGGGTCGAAGGAATAGTCACACTAGTTTTTAAAAAAAAACACATTTACTTACCTCTTCGTAGAGGACAAAAGAATAGTTCACTTCTTAAGAATTAAAACTCACCCTCCTTACCATTTTAGAGGCCAAAGCAATAGTACACCTTGTTTATAATCCTAGATCACCTTCCTTACCTCTTCGTAGAGGCCGAAGGAATAGTTCACTACTCCTAGTTTCAAAGCTCACCCTTCTTACCTCTTTCAAGGCCAAAGGAATAGTCCACGCTGTGTCTGTTCTTACTCAGCTTTCATACCTGTTCGCAGAGGCCGAAGGAATAGTTCAACACCCATAGATTTCATCTCAATCTCCTTACCTGTTTAGAGGCCGAAGTTATAGTGCAGTGAGTTCGATTTTAGACGTATCTTCCTTGCTTCTTCATAGAGGCCATAGGAATCAGCCCTATTAGTCTCCTCATCATAGAGGTCAAAGGGATAGTTACTAGTTCACTTTCCTACCTCTTTGTAGTGACCGAGGGAATTCGCTATTTAAATTCACATTTTCTCCTTCCACAGGAAATACTCTGAAAAGTGCATTGAATTTAATAATAATCATGTAGTTCTATCCCACATGTAGAGTTTCCTCTATGTACTCCTGCTGTATAAAAGGGATTGCCAGTTTAAGGCATTATCAGTCTGCTGGAAGAGAGAGAGAGAGAGAGAGAGAGCTGCTGAAAGTATGGTCCCCCATCCTTGTCCTACTGGTAGCTATAGAATCACATGTATTGACCCCCCCAGCCTTTTTCCAAAGTAGCAATAGAACCAAACCTTGTGCCATTTCAGTGGAGGCTGTAGAACCATACATACTGCTCCCGCCTCTCCCACGTATTGTGGAAGGAATTCTAAGGCCAAAGAAAGTATAGGCAGAACACTTTATCACTGGAAATTTATTGGGGTCTGCAAAAAGGTGAAAATCTTATGGGTTTTCTATGCACATGAATTATACTGGAAAAAGTAGCAAATGGTTGATTTTCCACAAAAATTCCTGCAGGAAAAAATAGGACTTTTCACCCATCCTAGCCATTATTGAGGTGATTGGTAGGATTATTTGATAGGTGTGATTGCACATTTACGTACCCATAGCTTCTTTTCCTTCAGTAGGGATTTCTATCTCCAGAGGTATCGGTTTTCAATGGGGGCTTGTTTTATTCCCTTATATCCAACTTTGTATGGTTGTGGAAGGAGTCTCATGTCATTGAAGACGTAAATCCCTTTTAGCATACATGTAGCATTCTGTCACGGTGTGGCCAAGACATTAATACACTGACAAGTACAGATGAACTTAAATAAAACTTTATTAAGTATAATGAGACAGGTATTAATGAAATAGACTGGTGGCAACAAATGACAACAGTAATTAGATTATGACACAAAGTGGCAGTAGAGTGTAACACCTTCACAAGACCAGGGAGGAACAGTGAACTCACTTTCTTCAGGCAGGTGAGTACAATGGAAAGGCCCTTGGACTACCAGGTATATGCGAGGATAGTGCTGGTACACCGCATACACGGAAAGAATGGCACACCTTCATGAGACCAGGGAGGACTAGTGAACTCACTATCCTCACCCTTCACTAGGCAGATGAGTGAAAATGGAAAGGCCCAGGTACTCACACAGGTAGATGGAATAATAGTGTGAGCCTGCAATGTTATGTCTGGATAGTACACCTTCACGAGACCAGGTAGGAGCAGTGGAGTCACTTTCCTCACCCTTCACCGGGCAGGTGAACCATAACAGAATGGCCCTTGGACTACACGGTAAGTGTGAGGCCATAATAGTACAATGGCCCTTACAATAGTACAATGGCCCTTAGTACACTCGCTACGCAGAGAGTGACACAATAGCAACTATGGTTGCGACAGCAACGAAGGACCTGGACAAACGGTAGACTACCGGAAATGCCAAAGGAGGACTGCCACAGAGGCACGGAGTAACTTCAATCAGCGACTGCAATGACTGTACCCAATGTGCCAGGCACCAACCCACAAGAGGTTAACAAACGGTCAGACCTAGAATCGATTACTGGTATGGAGAAAGCTTGAGGCGCCCATGAAAGACCAACCTCAGCTAGAGCAGTATAGGTCAAGCGTACCGTGGTGCTACCGAAGGACGCTACAACACCGGGTGTCGTATCACGAGGCACAATACTGATCGGGTCACGGTAACTGCCTGCCGGAGCAGCAACGGAGGCAACAGAGGATCTGTCCATGGACGGAGAGAAACTGGAATATGGCACTTAACCGAATACCGGATGGGGTAGTAATCAGGACCGAGTCGGTACACAGAGCAGGAACGTCAGCCAGGCCGGGTCGGTACACAGACCAGGAACGTCAGCCAATCCGGGTCGCTACACGGAGCTGGAACGTCAGCCAGGCCGGGTCGATACACATAGCAGGAATGTCAGCCAATTGGGGTCGGTACACAGAGCAGGAACGATACAGGCAGAGTAGTCAGGCAGTCCGGGTCATACACAGGAAACACACGAATTCTGGAGCAAGCGCTTAGTATATAAGGGTTATCACTGGGTGGAGCAACACCACGTTAACCAATAAGAATGTATCAGGAAGAAGCACAATCATAATGTCGCCAGCAATAACACGTGCACCGTTATAGAGAGGCAATCACGGGCACCGTGATACATTCTTAAGGCACTGCATATATAGGCTTTTTGCTTATCTGTGAGTTTAGAGCTGAGGTAATGGGTGATATATTTAGAATACAAAGTCAGTGTAACGGACCATAGTCCGTTACTGGAAGCCTTCCCCGGGCATATGTATGTACAGTCCCTTATCACAGACTAGGGGAACTTTTAAGACATTATGTCGGTAGGCAGTGGTGGAGAAAAGGGCTAAATCCACAGAACTGCCCTGTTTTAGGAGCATCAGTGATTCGCAGAATAGCCACGAGTTCAAGAAGACTGCACAATACATGTTCCCTAGAATGTGTATTCCAGCCGCTCAAGCTTTTTTGGCTATTGCCTGCCCTAGCCCAAGCCCTTTGTGTATTATGTAATCAGGTCTGCCGTATTGTATATCCCTGAGCCATCTGTTGTTGGTTCTTTGTATTAGGTATTGTGATTACATTATCCCTGTGAATACTCCCATTGTGTTATATCTTCACCATTTGCTGTGACCTATTGTATCCACTGTGATTGTATTATGTTTTCTGTACTGGGCCCCAAGTTAATGTAGTTGAGGTGTATCCACTGTAATTGTATTATGTCTTCCGAACTAGCCCCTAGTTAATGTAGTTTAAATGGTATAAATAAGCTGTGTTTCCAAATAAAGTAGAGTTGGTTGTTCTGAACTAAGAAGGAGTACACAGTCTTTATTCTGAATGGTTTAAAGGGACCCCTCTGTCCCCCATTCAGGTATCTGAGGTTCCAGCTTGTGTTTCCAGCAGTTGCAGTGGATGTTTCCATATTGGGTTCCAGTGTTACAGAGTTCCAGCCAGCTTTCATCTTGCTTCACCGGCCCGGCTACCCACTTGTAGCCACATCCAGGAATGAGAGACCCATAATGATGGCTAAGGACAACCCGGCATTCTTAGCTTCTGTTACATTGGTGGCAGCGGTGGGATTCAAACCCACGCCATCGAAATGACTGGAGCTATATACAGTTCCTAGTGGAGAAGCGATGGACACTTATAGGAGTGTGGGGAGACCCTGACCCGGTGGTCAGGAGAGTGGAGAACCTAATGTCCCTCGTGGGACCAGATCCGTTGGTAGGAATGGTGGACCGACTGATGATAGCAGTGGAGCAGCGTTACCTTCGTGAACTCCAGGAAGCCTGTTCTGTTTCCCCTGCTCGGGAGAGGAGGAATGAGGTCCTCTCCAGGAGCTAGGTTGACCCTAGCCTGGTGAGTGGGAATCCACTCCTCACCAGGGCAAGTGTTGCCTCTAATTATGTGGACCCCAGCCTGGTGAGTGGGAATTCGCTCCTCACCAAGGCAAGTGATGCCCCTGCATTATGGAGTGGGACCACAGTCCTCCCTAGTGTTTCTGTTGCCCCAACCTTGGGGAGTGGGATCTGTGTCCTCCCTAGGGAGGGAATCTGTTGACCCCAGCCTGGTGAGTGGGAATCCGCTCCTCACCAGGGCAAATGATGACCCTGAATTTGTTGAGCCCAGCCTGGTGAGTAGGAAGCCGCTCCCCACCAGGGAAGGAATGCCCCTGCATTAGGGAGTGGGACCGTCGTCCCCCCTAGTGCTTCTGTTTCTGCAACCTTAGGGAGTGGGATCACCGTCCTCCCTAGGGGCTTGGATACCCCAGAACAGGAGAGTGGGACCAGTGTCCTCTTCTTCAGCACTGTGGGACATGCATTGAGAAAAGGGGGAGATGCCTCCACCAACCTACAATGTTGCCCCCACCCAGATCCCTGGAAGTTGGGGAGGGGCTGCCAGAACCAGCATTCCCCCAACTCACTCCCTGAGGTGGAAACCCCTTTGCCCCATGGAATTGCACCTCACAGACTGGCCCTGGATCCAGAGCCATTGGCCCCAGATCCAGGGAAATCTGACTCAAACTCTGCCTGGATCACTGGCCAACAAAGTCCCACCAACGTGTTGCTAGCCCAGGACCAGAAGCTGTCACTTTTTCCTGGCCCAGGACAAGGGGCTAACCATTTGTTTCCTGGCCCAGGACAAGGGGCTAACCATTTGTTCCTGGCCCAGGACAAGGGGCTAACATTTCAAATATGTAGGGGACTACCCCTTAAGATTAGAGGGAAAGAGGGATCAACTTCAGCAGAGGAAGGGTTTTTTTTAAAGTAAGGTCTGGAAAATTGTAGAAATCTTTGCCGAAGGATGTGGTAATGGTAGATACATTGGAAACATTTAAGAGAAGATTAGATGCATTTCTTTCCACAGGAAGTTCTGGTAAATAGACTAATTCTGGTTTATGAGGCAAAGGTTAAACTTGATGGACATATGTCTTTTTCAACCTAAATTACTATGTCAATATGTTATTATGTTACATCAAACACCAGGGATGGATCAGGAGTGCGCCCGCATGGTCCAAGGTTTGGCTGATCCTAATATGAGAGGAGGCTCACATATCTGCTCTCTCAGTTGCTAATATCTAGTGGGTAGACCACTTTGTGATAGACTTTCAGTCACCAATGCCTGGATCCTGGGAATTGGGAGCTCAACCAGACGATTTTTGATTCCTTAGTTCACCTCTGGGGTCCTCCACAGTGGACCAAATGTCCTCTTGGTTGAACCACAAGGTTCCCCAGTTCTACTCCAGATACAAGCACCCTCTAGCTTCTGCAGTGGACAAGATGGTCATACCATGGTGTTTTCCTCTGGTTTACTTCCTCTTTCCCCTGATTCCTGGAGTGCTGTGGAAAATCAGGATGGAGCGAGTTCATATCATTCTGATCACCCCATCCTGGCCCCTTTAAGGTGTGTTTTTCAGATCTTCTCATTCTATCCATGTCAGAGCAGTTTCACCTTCCTCTGAATACAGCCTTCTTGACTCAGGGTCCTCTGTATCATCCAGAGGAGAAGGTGGCTTTGATGGCTTGGGTCTTGAATCCAGCAGAAGGGTTTTTCATACCAAAGGGTATGGTCCTTGTCCTGCTTATGCTCTTCTCTTAATCACCCCCTCACATACCCATCAATAAATGACACAGCATAACAGAAATAACCACACGGACAACCATATAGGTGGAGAAATAAAGAAGTCACATCTTTATCAGGGGAGGGCTGGCCTGGGGGGCAGGGGGGCAATTGCCCCCTGGGCCAGTGATATGTCTGGGCTGGTGGGCCACTCCCACTTGTTGCTGCAAATTTAGCTACTCTAGTGATGCCACAGAGCTTACAATTGAAATGGAGTTATAATCCAAGTGAAGATACTCTAGTAACGTAACCAATTTCTCTTGTAATTTATATAGTATTACTAGTGTAGCTTTACTTAAACTGTAAGCTCTGTAGCTGCACCAGTGTAATCCCATTTCAATTTTAAGCTTCGTGGTATTGCCTTACTTCACAACGCTAACCCTCTGAGTGCCAGAGGGGTATGCATACCCCTCTGGTACTCAAAGGATTAATGGCAATTTTAAAATTTAATAAAAGGGGATGGGCTGGGACAGTGGGCTGGAATGATAGTAGGATTGGGCCTCTTGATTGTAGTTGCCCTCCAGGCCACAAGTTGCCAGCCCTCCCCTGATCTTTATTAAGAGGGTTTGACCTATTTAGGGGACCCCGGGTCCTCCCCCTAAAACCCCCAACTCTGTGCCCCGGACACATAGCTGTGGTGCTTGCGAGAGCTTATAAATATGTCTACATACTTCCCCACCTTAATCTGTTGCGGTATCTTTCTGGATATATGCTCATAAGGCTGATGTCATGCTGCTCCTGACTGCTCCTCCTACCTTTAATTCTATTGGCGGCTGCAGGCTTTATGTACCTGGATCTACCATCAAACCTTGCTCGATTTTAGCGCCAAAAGTCTGAGAGAAACCTTTGTCGCCAAGTTCCTGTGTTTGCTGATTCCGTGTACCGAACCCTGCTTGAATACCGACCTAGTCTTGTCTACTGCCCGTGGATCTTGACCCAGCCTTGCCTGACCACGTCTCTATCTGTCCCTCTGGCTCCTGATTCGATTCTGGCTTGACCTTGCTATCCCGGACTACGCTTCCCCTTCGGAACTTTCTGCCTCGCAACGAGAGTCCCTCCAGCTGCTCTCAAGGTTTGGTTCCAGTCTACTCGTTCCTACACCTCTGGGGCTCCGAGTGGTTTGGGTTGCCATCACCGGCTGCTCCGGTGACTGCCCCGGCCAGTCGAGGGTGTAGGAACTCGTATTCCTCTTACCTGCTTCCAGTTCTTCTGGGCCTCAAGTCCAACCCCGAATCAGCGGAGAATAGAGGACTCGTAGTCCGTCGACCTTGATCCTGCCTTGAACCTTATCGATACCCCAAGACCTCGAACCTGCCTCGAACCTTATCGATACCCCGAGACCTCGAACTTGCCTCGAACCTTAACTTTATCCTGAAACCTTCGATTAAAGGGAACTCTGTCCTGTAGTCTGACTTCCATTCGATACGGTCTTGAACCTCCTCGAGCCTCCAAACACCCTCAGATTCAGTCTCGAACTCAGAGGTACTGTGGACTGGTTAATCCTGAGTCGTTTTCATACTATCCTCGCTTGACCCTACTCAGAGACTGACAGTAAAATCGAGCCAGTAAAATGGATGCTGCTGAGGCTTCCCTCATAGCCTTCAGACAGGAACAACAGGAGCAAGTTCTGTCTACCCATGCAGCACAACTACAAACCCTCAATCATAAGCTGGATGCTATGATGGAAATGTTGCGAACATTCTCTCCTTCTACCCCTGCTCAAGCTCCACCACAGCTCCCTGGGGCCACAGGTTCTACAGGAACCACCTCAGGGTACAAGCCACCCAAGATGCCCTTACCAGAGAGATACTCTGGCCGACCAGAACATTGTCGTGGATTCTTGAACCAGTGCCAGTTACATTTTCAGACTTTGCCTCACTCGTTTAACTCTCATTCTACTAGGGTGGCATTCATAATCTCATTATTGACTGACAAGGCCCTTGCTTGGGCTTCTCCTCTGGTGGAAAACAGATTTTCTCTTCTTGATGACTCCAATGCATTTATTGCTGCTTTTAAGACCATATTTGATCTACCTGGAAGACAGGCATCTGCAGAAGCCAGTATACTGGGCCTAAAACAGGCCACTCGCACGGTGGCTGAATATGCAGTGGAGTTCAGGACCCTTTCCTACAAAACCGACTGGAACAATGGAGCTTTGTGAGCCGCCTTTCGTAGGGGTCTGAGTGAGCGCATCAAAGACGCCCTAGTTAATCAAGAGATACCGGATGATCTGGAGGGCCTGATTTCCATCTGTTTAGAATTGGATCGTCGGCAAATAGAGCGACAGCTTGAGAAAGATCGCTTCCACCGTCATAAATCTGAGTTTGTTCCACGTTCATCTTCTTACACCGAGACACCACAGACCTCTGTTGAACCCATGGATGTTGGGTCCGTGACTAAACTCCCCGAGGAAGAGAAACGTCGGCGAAGAAGTCAGGGACTTTGTCTTTATTGTGGACTCAAGGGCCACCTCCTACTCCAGTGTCCGACCCGTCCGGGAAACTTCTAAGCTTAGGGAACCATGGAGACGACTCCCTAAGCATAAGAAACGTAACCTCCCCGTCTAATCTAAACCGTATGATGGTTCCTGTTTGGTTAAGTTGGGCAGGAGGCTCGGTCTCCACAAAAGCCTTCTTGGACTCAGGTGCGGCTGGAGTTTTCCTTGATGCTGGGTTTGCTTCCAAGCACTCGATACCACTGGTCCAGAAAGCCAAACCCTTGCGGGTCTCTACCGTGGATGGGGGTCCTTTGGGAAAGGGCTTAGTTACCCATGAAACTCAACTACTACTTCTTCAGACTGGCATTCTTCATTCAGAGACTATTCACCTTGACGTCATACAGTGCCCTTCCTTTCCGGTGATTTTGGGACTTCCTTGGCTTCGCCTCCACAACCCAGTAATTGACTGGAGTTCTGACCAATAAACGAACTGGAGTTCTTCCTGCTTTTCGAACTGCCTTTCTGACATACCTGTACCTGGCCTTGTGGGTGGCATAACAACCCCTGAGAATTCTATTCCTAAACCCTACAGAGACTTTACTGACGTCTTCTCTAAACAAAAGGCAGCAGAGCTACCTCCACACAGATCATTTGACTGTTCTATTGACTTATTGCCTGGAACCATGCCTCCTAGAGGAAGAACTTTTCTCCTATCAGAACCAGAGAATAAGGCCCTGTTGGAATATGTACAAGAAAACCTGGCCAGGGGTTTCATTAGACATTCATCCTCACCAGCAGGTGCCGGGTTCTTTTTCGTCTCAAAAAAAGATGGAACCTTGAGACCCTGTATAGACTATAGGGGTCTAAACAAGGTAACTATTAAAAATAGATACCCTCTGCCCCTGATTCCAGAACTCTTTGATGCTCTGAAAGACGCCAAGATTTTCACTAAGTTGGATTTACGTGGGGTATATAACTTGATTCGCATCAAAGACGGCGACGAGTGGAAGACGGCCTTCAACACCAGGTACGGCCACTACGAGTACCTCGTCATGCCCTTTGGGCTCTGCAATGCCCCTGCCATATTCCAACACTTTGTCAACGAGATCTTCAAGGATGTTTTGCTCTCCTATGTGATGGTGTATCTTGATGATATATTGATCTTTTCATCCTTGCTTCACGAACACAGAGAACACGTCCGTACTGTGTTACATCGCCTGAGAGAAAATCATCTTTACGCTAAAGTGGAAAAATGCATCTTTAAAACCTCCCAGCTTCCTTTCCTAGGATATATAGTTTCTGACTCGGGACTTCTGATGGATCCTTCTAAAGTAGAGTCTGTTTCTCAATGGCCACGACCAACCACTCTGAGAGCGGTGCAACGTTTCTCAGGATTTGCAAATTACTATAGAAGATTCATTAAAAACTTATCTGCTATAGCTGCTCCTCTGGTAGCCTTCACCAAGAAAAACACAAATCCCAAGGTCTGGTCCGCAGAGGCAGTAGAGGCCTTTGAACGTTTAAAAAGACTATTTGTGTCCGCACCATTGTTACGCTACCCTGATCCTATGAAACCCTTCCTCATTGAGGTTGACACCTCTGAATTAGGAGCTGGAGCTGTCCTGTCTCAGAGGGACGAGGTCACTAACCGCCTTCATCCTTGTTCTTACTTTTCTAAACAATTCAGTTCTGCGGAAAAGAACTATGATGCCGGAAATCGAGAACTGTTGGCCATTAAAATGGCACTAGAAGAATGGCGACATCTCTTGGAGGGTTCCCAAGTTCCAGTCATAATTCAGACTGACCACAAGAATCTTCAATTCCTGGAACAAGCACGATGCCTGAACCCAAGGCAGGCCCGATGGGCTCTTTTCTTTTCCCGTTTCAATTTCATTATCACATACATTCCAGGATTTAAGAATCTGAAGGCGGATGCCCTGTCCCAACTCTTCACTACAGAGCCAGAACCTCCTCCTGAACCCATAATTCCTTCCAATCATATTGTGGCCTCTCTATCATTATCCATAGTACAAAGGATCAAATCCCTTCAACATCATTTCAGTGGACGTTTTCAAGGGAAACCCGCTCATCTGCTATTTGTCCCCAAGCGATTTCGGTCCTCTCTCCTAAAATGGTCACACCGTTCTACAATGGCTGGTCACCCAGGCATTACGAAGAATACTGAGTTTCTTCTTAGACGCTTTTGGTGGCCTTCCTTGAAACAAGATGTGGAAGCCTACGTCAAAGCTTGCACGCTTTGCACACAAAATAAACCATCCAATCAGAGACCTGTTGGGCTTCTTTTGCCAATTCCTCAGTCTTCATGGACTCACCTGGCTATGGATTTTATCACGGACTTGCCACCTTCAGACCATTATACTGTGATTTGGGTGGTAGTTGACCGCTTCTCTAAACAAGCCCATTTCGTTCCCCTCCGGGGATTACCCAATTCTCAAACTCTGGCAAATGTCTTCATCAAAGAAAAGAGTCCCTGCTCAAATTGTCTCTGATAGAGGTACTCAATTTACCTCCAAATTCTGAAAGGCCTTTTGTTCTTGCCTAGGAATTCAATTAAACTTTTCATCCTCATACCATCCTCAGTCCAATGGCCAAACTGAAAGAACTAATCAGACCCTAGAAATCTACCTCCGTCACTATGTCAACTCACATCATGATAACTGGGCATCATTGCTCCCTCTACCATTCTGCTTTGAAGTGTTCTCCTTTCTATGCTGCTCTAGGTTATCACCCTCAGACGTTGCCCAACCTCCCGGTATCCGATGTTCCCGAAGCTGAGTACGAAATCTTCGTCTTCATTGGACTTCTGTTCATCTCTCTTTGACAGCCGCTTCTTCCAGTTACAAGTCCACGGCGGATAAGGAACAGCAACCTGCTCCTTCATACCAGACTGGTGACCAGGTCTGGCTGTCCACCCAACACCTTCGCCTGAAGCAGCCTTCTGGTAAATTGGGTCCCAGGTTCATTGGACCTTTTCCTATCAAGACTCAGCTCACTCCTGTCACCTATTCTCTTGATTTACCATCCACCATGAAGGTGGCCAATTCCTTTCATGTCTCCCTTCTACGTCCCTTGATCAAGAACTGTTTCTACCAACCGTCTACTCCTCCTGCTCCTGTTTTGGTGGACGGTCATCCAGAATATGAGGTCAGCAAGATTCTGGATTCTCGGCTATCTCGGGGGCCGATTACACTATTTGGTCGATTGGAAGGGCTATGGTCCTGCTGACCGTTCCTGGGTGCCAGCTACTGAGGTCCATGCTCCGGCCCATGTACGGACCTTTCATCGCCTGCATCCTGATGCTCCAGGCCGACTGGAGGTCGGCCGTTGAAGGGGGGCACTGTCATGCTGCTCCTGACTGCTCCTCCTACCTTTAATTCTATTGGCGGCTGCAGGCTTTATGTACCTGGATCTACCATCAAACCTTGCTCGATTTTAGCGCCAAAAGTCTGAGAGAAACCTTTGTCGCCAAGTTCATGTGTTTGCTGATTCCGTGTACCGAACCCTGCTTGAATACCGACCTAGTCTTGTCTACTGCCCGTGGATCTTGACCCAGCCTTGCCTGACCACGTCTCTGTCTGTCCCTCTGGCTCCTGATTCGATTCCGGCTTGACCTTGCTATCCCGGACTACGCTTCCCCTTCAGAACTTTCTGCCTCGCAACGAGAGTCCCTCCAGCTGCTCTCAAGGTTTGGTTCCAGTCTACTCGTTCTTACACCTCTGGGGCTCGAAGTGGTTTGGGTTGCCATCACCGGCTGCTCCGGTGACTGCCCCGGCCAGTCGAGGGTGTAGGAACTCGTATTCCCCTTACCTGCTTCCAGTTCTCCTGGGCCTCAAGTCCAACCCCAAATCAGCGGAGAATAGAGGACTCGTAGTCCGTCGACCTCGATCCTGCCTCGAACCTTATCGATACTCCAAGACCTCGAACCTTATCGATACCCCAAGACCTTAAACCTACCTCGAACCTTATCGATACCCCGAGACCTCGAACCGGCCTCGAACCTTAACTTTATCCCGAAACCTTCGATTAAAGGGAACTCTGTCCTGTAGTCTGACTTCCATTCGATACGGTCTTGAACCTCCTCGAGCCTCCAAACACCCTCAGATTCAGTCTCGAACTCAGA
The DNA here is from genome assembly GCA_037306005.1 of Rhinophrynus dorsalis. Classification (NCBI taxonomy): domain Eukaryota; kingdom Metazoa; phylum Chordata; class Amphibia; order Anura; family Rhinophrynidae; genus Rhinophrynus; species Rhinophrynus dorsalis. The sequence continues at coordinate 120,762,674 of CM074722.1, forward strand.
GGTACTGTGGACTGGTTATCCAGATTAGTTCTCCACTCTGATCTGTTAAGCAGTCTCCGCTTAGCTGTCTGCCTTTTCTTTACCCTTCCCCCAACCTTCCTGTTGCAAACCTTCATTGCTTTAACACATTTTTTAATCAGATTGTACGTTTTGTCACTTGCGTCAGAGTCAGTGTCAGATATATCATTCTGAGTCTGAGACTTCAGTTCCACTTTTACTTTCAACATGCACATTATCATCATCATCAGAATTATAGAACTCACCAGATGGTGTGCCACTTCTTCTGGACACTCTGCTTCTGTGCCAGTCCTGCTTGCCTTGTGTACCTCATTTCCTGACGCATACTTTGCTTTATGTTTTTTTGAAGCTTGGTTCTTCTGCTGCTTGTGCACACTGGAGGTTGACTGTCCTTCCTTGCATTCGGTTTAAGTCCTGTCTTCACTTCTTTGCCTGGAGCACCAATTCCATGGCAAAACTAGCAACAATGGCATACAACAAAAACAAAAGGTACTAAACCATCCCCGTCCCTAGTGTCCACCTTTTAAACCTCACACCCCTCCCCTTTTCCTCACCTATCCCTAACCTGCCCCCTTTCTTTCCTGCCGCATGGAAGGGGGGCAGGAGGCCATCCTTTGTCTCACCAGGCCTCCTCCCCCCCTTCCCAAGGCAAAGGGGAAGAAGGCAGCATGGCCTGGTCCCTTATTATGGCCTCAGGGTTCATTGCTGAACCTTCGGCCATTTTTAATGATCAGATGGGTGTTCAGCACATTGTGAAGTAGTGCATTGCAGAACCTTCTAGTTAAAATTACCATTTGCAGTGAATAGTTCAAGGTTCTTTTGTCTTGCTATCAATTGTCACGTCAGCTTCTATGGAAATGCCTGTTTCATGTCACAGTTGTTGAATACTGACAACCTATGCATTGCATCTCCTACCAAACATAGGTTAGGGTACATCGCCTACCCATGCCTGTCACATTCTACTCAGCATAAGTTGTCGAACATCGACAAGCTATGTATGTCACCCCCAACCCAGCATAGGTGTTAGTGTACCGGTGCGGCAGCTGCTCGAGACGACAGCGGCTTCCTCTGGCAGCTCCAGCCGCAGTGTTACTCGGCGGCTTCAGCTACACTGCTGTTTGGCGGCTCCAGCCACATGGGGTTGGTGGTTCGGTCGCTTCATAGACGCTGAGTTCCGGCGCAGGTCTGTGACAGCTAAAAAGGGGCAGTGACACATTTGCTGACTCCTCCTCTTCCTGGTTCCTAAGCTCAAATACTGCCTGGACACTATGCTCAGTGGCCCTTTCGTGGTGTACAGTGCAGTTGGTTTGAGTTTGTGCATTACCTGGTTCGTCTAACTACCCGTTCTGGTGCTGACCTTTGGTTTGTCTGACTACCCGTTTTGTGTATGACCCCGGCTTAGTCTGGTGTCCTTCTGGTGTGGACCTGTGGCTCTGGTAGACTACCTCCTCTGTGTATGACCTTTGGCCTGGCTGACTATCCGGTCTGGTGCTAACATGTGGCTCTGTCTGACTACCTGCTCTGTGTATGACCCTGGCTAGTCCGATAACCAATCTGGTGCAGACCTGTGGCTCTAGTTTACAATTTGCTCCGTGTATGTTCTTGTCTGACTACCCACTTTGGTATTACCTGGGGCTGTCCACTGCGCACCCAGCATAGCAACGCTCCAGTGGATAACCTGTAGGGTGCTCTCAGTGGCTCTGGCAGATTTCTCCTTGCTTCTGTCCATTTACTGGTGCATTCAGGTGCGGACCTGTAGCTCAGCTGTCTTACTCAGAAACGTCTGTACAGGTGCAGACCTGTTGTAGACTACTCAGGTGCGGACCTGAGGTGGCCTATCTCCTGCTTGCCTTCTGGGGTTCAACTCGGTACCACTACAGCAGCACTATCCTTCCTGACGTTATCTATTTGTATTGTGTACTTGCTGTTGGCAAATCATTGTGTACGTTGTGTATCTTAATAAAGATTGTGTTACCTACAGTACTGGTCCAGTTCTCGTTCTTAGAGTCTGTGACAATAGGTTGGGGAACATTTCCAACCCATGTCTATCACATTCTACTCAGCATAAGTTGTTGAACATTGTCAACCTATACATGTCACACTCTACACTAGCACATGGTTAAAAGGTTTCTTTTTACCCTACCAGTCTCCTAACTTAGCATAGGCATAACTTCTAAGTGCCCTCCTTAGGAAGGACTGTCCCTCTTTGAGACCCAAATCCCTCTTTCTCTCTTTCCTACCCTGATATCTCTCATATCAGATCAGTCTGTGGTGTATAAAATAGTGTATTGTGCTGCTCCATGGCAAGAAAACATACACATCAATGTTTTGTTTAAACTGCAGTGTGTGTGTCTAAATTAGCCTGTGTATTGAAAATATGCTGATCTTGTGCTAAATCATTCACTCACTTACACAAAGAGGTGTTAATAGGTCATGAAGTAAACTACAAAGTGTCTGGAATATCCCACCCACCAGTCACACCAGCAGCATGTACTTAACCCTTATGTTCTCCATATTTCTCCCTTCACCACTTTAGATTGTAAGCTTTCAAGCAGGGACCCCATTTCCAGTGTTTCATTTTCCTATGCACTTGTCACCTTGTGTTGTCCAAACCCTTAGCCCCTATAAGGACCAGGTGGACCAGGGTTTTTTTTTACCCTAGAAGACCAGAGCAATTTTGGCCTTTTTATGATGTGTTTGTTAAACAATATTTCCCCTCTAATTACTCTAGTACAACCACATACATTATATAATGTTTTTCAAAGCATGAGTAGGGCTTTCTAGTGATGAGCTATTTATGCGTATAACCCATCATATAGTTTTTTTATAACATAAAAAAAACATTTGTATTGGTGTTTCTATGATGTTTTGTGCTCAGTGCATTTTTAACAGGGACTGAATCAAAGTTATGAACTGTCTTTCATACCTCCTAAATGTCCATTTTTCAGGGGGTACTGTCCCTCTGACACAAAAATCCACATGTCCCTCTCTGGTGTCTGACTTTTTGGAGATCAGACTTTGTGGTGTATGCAAGTGGATTACATTGCTCTACAGTAATAAAACTCACATGAAAGTTTGTTTAAACGTCAGTATATGTGTTTATAATTAGTCTGTGTAAATATTATGCTTTGGTCATGCTCTAAATAATTTAATTAGTTACTCTAAGGCTGGCAATAGGTCAACTAATAGGTTAACTAATATTGCCCCCAGTACCACTATTTTGAATGCAGTTGCCCCTTATTTGGACATTTATCCCTTTAGCTCTATTCTAGGCTTCTGTCTTCCACACTATCTCAGTAAGTGAGGCAGAGAACAAGGACAAAGGCAATGCAGCAGCAATCACTTGTACTGACTCACCAGCGAAAGGCTGAAACCGACTGCTTCTGGCCTGGAGCACTCCGTTACAGCCTCCCTGTCATGATCACAGCATGTACTGAGGCTCACTGTGATGCTGTAGCGCATGATGTGCCAGGACTGTCCCTGGACATTAAGAAGTTAAATTGTAAAGTATTGTGTAAACTTATGGAGCTACATAAAAAAATGCAGATTCGGGGGCGTGTCCTTGCCTGTGTAGGAGATGGCTGCTTGTTAGGTGAGCTCCCGTTCCCGGGGAATTAACAGCGTCCCATAGCATTACTCTCGCCTATGGTGAGGGGCACGCATTTACTATTCTGGTTCCTGAGTTGGAGATGCCTAATAAGAGGCGAAAATCAACTTCTATACAAGAATATTTGTTACCAAAATCGACGCAGACGCTTGGGTCTTCCAGGAGACACGCCGAGAACAAGATGGCCGCTCAGGGCAAGGAGAATAGGCCGCATAGCGAGTCGGACGCCATTACTCGGGCAGATCGTTTGGCTTTGCCTACAAGAGAGGACCTAAAACATTTCCTTTGTAAGGATGATATTCAGGCTTTGCCTACCCGCTCAGACTTGGAGACGATGATGCTCTTGTTGCGCTCTGCTCTTCAGGCGGACATTTCATCCCTGCGAGAGGATGTCAAATTGGTGGGTACGCGGGTGGAGCTCTTGGAAGAAACAACGGAGGGCCTCTTGTCCTCCCACCATGAACTACATGCCCGACTCAATACACAGGAGGATGAACTCCTCCACCTGCAATCTCTCCTAGATGATGTGGAGAATAGAGGTCGACGCAATAACATTAGGATACGCGGCCTTCCCGAAGCTATCACTAATCAGGAGTTACCTACCATACTACCAAACATCTTTGCTTCACTGCTCTCCTGTCCTGTGGCGGACATTAAGATTGAGAGGGCACATAGAGCTCTCAGGCCGAGAATGCTCGATTCTGAAAGACCACGTGATGTGATTTGTTGTTTACTGTCCTTTTCGCAAAAGGAAGCGGTGATGAGAAGCGCTAGACAACTACATGAGCTTAAGTATGAGGGCTCTATTCTGCAGCTCTACAACGATCTCTCACCTTATACATTGCAGCTGAGACGTGCATTTAAACCCTTGACCGATGTTCTTCGAGAGAATCATGTATCCTATCGTTGGGGCTTCCCTTTCGCTTTGATTGTATCCTATGAAGGCGCCACTCATATCTTGAAGACTTCTGCAGACGCAGCCCGTCTTTGTGAACATATGAACTATGCTCCGGTACAACTGACGGACCCTTGTATTCTGAAAAAGCAGCGTCTCCTGAACTTGCCGAAGCCGTCTCAAAGCTGGAAAGAGGTCCCGGTGAAGAGGAAACTAGTTGGGACATTGACGGCGGGTTCTCCTGCTAAGACTGTAGTGCATGCGGAGTGAAGGACGGTCTTTTGATGAGTATTTGTGTCCTGTGTTCTATTATAATGGGACTTTACTGCTCATTGCTATATGCTCAACATGTATAGTTGCCTATTATGCGCACTATGGGCTCTTTTTGTGTGGGATGGCCCTGGGTGTGTGGGTACTGCTTGTGGGAGGCTGGGGATGTTTGGCGGCGGTTTCCCGCTGGTTCCGGCGCTGCTGGGCCCCGCGGGGAACCGGTGCCATGACTTAGATTGTTGCACAGTATTTCATTTTGATGCTGAATTTTTTTTTATTGGTCTTGTGGACTTACCGCCGCGAGACCACTATATTGCTTAAGGCTGTTCTTTGCTGCCTGTTGATCGCGGCGGTTGCGGCCTCCTTTCCGGTACTTGGGGTCTTCTGGCCCTGTGTGCCGGGGGGGGCTGTGGCGGGCGTGGTTGGTGGGTTGCCCATTGTTAACACTTTGGAAGGTGCTTCTCTGACAACCTGTCTCTCAACAGCTCATGATCTATTTGTTTGGGTGCTGATCGTGGGAGATGGGGGTGCTGGGCGGCGGCTTCCTGCTGGTTCCGGCATAGCCGGGCCCTGCGGGGAGCCAGTGCTCTGGCATAGATTCTTACACAGTATTTTATTATGATGCTGAATTTTTTTGGGGCTTATGGTCACGAGGCCACTTTATTACTTGAAGTTGTGCACTGCTGCCTGTTGGTCGCGGCGGTTGCGGCCTCCTTTGCGGTGCTTGGGGTCTTGTGATCCTGTGTGCCGGGGGGGGGCTGTGGCGGGCGCGACTGACGTGCTGCCTTTTGTTAGGGCTCTAGGGTGCGCTTTCCTGCCAGTCTGTGTATTAGGCTACGGCTGTCTATGGCCCATGTTTTAATTCCTTGCTCCTCCTATTATTGAGCACTTCTTTTGTTGCGTACTTTGTACGTTTTGACTCTCATCCTCATTTTGATTTTGGTGGGGGCGGGTCCCCGGGTGGGTGCCATGTTTGGCCTCGCCTGGATATCCGTCCCCACGTATTAGGACCAGATACAGGGAATATTTTCCCTTTCCTTACAGCATTTTGATGCGTGTTTATTAATGTTACATTTCATGTTATTGTTATTACTGGGACTTTATATTGCTCACAAGGGGGGGGCCGGTTGGTGACCGCTTGTGCTTCTGATGCTTGCGGTCCCTGGTTGGTCCCCCCCTCTGTCAATACTCCCCGGGGACGTAGGGCCACTGTATCTTAAGATGGTCTTCATATTTTTTGACTGCCTTGGTACTTCGCATTGGCTTCCGTCCCCTGGAGCCGTCCGCATTTTGAAGTTATTTTGTTTCCTTATGTCTTTCTCTACTTTTTTGCGGCTTACTGTTTTTTGCTCCCCTTTGGATGTTACCCTGGTGGATACTGGAGGTTTATGTGTCATGCAGATGCTGGATCGGGGAGCCCAGCATTGGTTTGGGTTCCTGGTGTGTCAGATCTGGCTGAGGATTGATACGGGCCTCTGGACCCTCCAGGTGTCATCTCCTTTCCCTCTCTTCCTTATTGTTTCTCGTCCTTTGTCTTTTTTGATTTTTCTTGATTTTCTCTTTTTTCTTGCCCTTTTGATTTGTTCTCTTTGTCATCCCTTGGAGAGTGTGAAGCTTTTGTCATTGGTCTCCTATTATTGTCAGGATGCTGGCTGGTGACATGCGTTTGTCCTGTGTCTCCATGAACGTGAAGGGTCTCAATTCCCCATTTAAACGGAGCATGCTCCTTCAGGATTGCAGGAGGTTGGGTGCCCAAGTCTATTTTTTGCAGGAAACTCATTTCTCTTCCTCCTCTCCACCCCGGTTAGCTAATCGCGATTTCCCACTTCAGTTTTTTAGCTCAGCAGTGGAGAAGAAACGTGGTGTGGGTCTTTTACTTCATCGCTCCCTTCCATTTGTTTTAGGTGATACCCTTGTGGATCCGGAGGGTAGATTCTTATTCGTAAGGGGTTCTGTGGGAGACTTGGTGATTACTTTTGCCATTCTGTACACCCCTAATGAGCGGCAGGCTCTTTTTCTGACGAGATCTCTCCTGCGACTTGCTGATTTTGCTAGAGGCTTGGTCATCCTTGGGGGTGATTTTAATGTACCCCTGATTCCAGCTGAAGACAGTTCCACTGGACGTTCTTCGCTGTCTCGTTCAGATCTTATGTCCATTCAACATTCCCTCCGCCAGCTGCATCTTCTTGATGTGTGGCGACTTAAGCATCCCACCTCTCGGAACTACACTTTTTTTTCCCATCCTGCTAAGTCTTACTCTAGACTGGATTATTTTTTTCTTTCACAAGCTCATCTACACTATTTGGAGGACTCTGAGATACTCCCTATGACCTGGTCTGACCACTCACCTGTCCGTGTTGATTTGCTAATTCCTCTCTCTCTTCCTCCTCGTTCTTCTTGGAGACTGGATCCATCTCTACTGGATGACGATCTGTTCTGCAAAGAGTTGGAGGGTCATATAGCTCATTTTCTCACTGTCAATGAGCCCTCAGTTTTGTCCGCTTTGTCTGTTTGGCAAGCTCTGAAGTGTTTTGTGAGGGGGCTTCTCATTAAGCGGATGGCTTTTTTGAAACGGTCAAAGACCAAGGATGTAGACAAATTGTTACTTGAGATTTCTACTTTGGAATCTCGTCACAAGACATCCTTAGATCCTGAAGAACTCAAATCTTTGTCTCGACTACGGTCACAACTTTCTGATCTCCTCCGTTCCACTGAGCTGGATGCTGCTCGACGCGTTCGGGCGGAAAATTATGAATTCAGTAATAAGTGTGGTCGTCTTCTCTCCCTACAGACACGTCCTCGTACTTCTCCTTCTTTTGTTACACAGATAGAAACTGCGCCAGGAGTTGTATCTAGAGATTTCCCTTCTATTTATGAGGCTTTTGAAAGGTTTTATTCTGACCTTTATCACCTTCCACCCCGGATGTTCCTGCAGATTTTTCCTCTTCTGCATATGTAGCCCAATCTAATATGCCCAAACTTACGACAGCACAATCGGAAGACCTGGAGGCAGATTTGACAACGGACGATCTACTGAAGGCCTTGCACTCGATGCCCTCTGGTAAGGCACCGGGACCTGATGGTTTCCCTGTAGCTTTCTATAAAAAATTCTCCCGCTTATTACTTCCTCTCTTGACCCGGGTGTTCAGCGATCTCCCAGACTTGATTGCTGAGCATCCTGATTTTATGGAGGCCCATATTACATTAATCTTAAAAGAAGGTAAGGATCCAAAACTCCCTGCGAGTTATCGTCCTATTTCCCTGCTAAACATTGATGCTAAATTATATGCCAAGTCTTTAGCTAACAAATTATCCCCTCTTTTACCGTCATTGGTAGATCCGGATCAGGTGGGGTTTGTACCTGGGAGGGAGGCCAGAGATAGCACGATTAAATTGATTCAACTTATGGAATTGGCTCGCTTTCGGAACATCCCTATGATGCTTTTATCTGTAGATGCGGAGAAAGCATTTGACAGGGTATCCTGGTCTTTTATTTCAGATGTTCTGTCTCATATAGGTCTTGGTCCTAAATTTCTTGCCTACATACGAGCTTTATATACGTGTCCTACTGCTCGTGTGCGGATTAATGGTGGCCTTTCTAAGTCTTTCCCTCTTTATAATGGCACATGTCAGGGCTGCCCCCTCTCACCGCTCATCTTTGTATTGACTATTGAGGTACTGGCCAATGCGATACGCAATAATCCGTTGGTAGTGGGTGTCCAATCTGGCTCTCGTGAACATAAATTATCACTGTTTGCTGATGATCTCGTACTCATTCTTTCCAACCCTGAATCTTCTCTTATGGAGGTGGACCGGGAACTTATGCGTTTTGGCTGGGCATCCAACTTTAAGCCTAATTTAGCTAAGTCGGAAATTTTGAACGTATCAGTTCCACATCTTAGTTGGAGTAGACTGGTACATTCTTCTCCTTTTCGTGTTGTATCTGATGGCTTGAAGTACCTTGGAATCTGTTTGACTCCTAACCTTTCGGATCTATACTCCGCTAATTATATTCCTCTTCTCTCGGCTATTCGCGCCGATTTTCATCGTTGGTCTAAATTGTACGTCTCCTGGATGGGACGGATCAACTTAATAAAGATGATTATTTTACCTAAATTGCTGTATTTGTTCCATACAGTGCCAATTAGACTCCCGGTTTCCTTTCTGAAATTACTACAGGGGGTGATAGGTAAATTTGTGTGGCAGTCTAAACCTGCGCGGATTCGATCTTCTATACTTGCCCGCAGTAGGAGGCAGGGTGGTCTTGCACTTCCTCTAATTAGCCACTACTATTCGGCTTCTCAACTGTCTTTGCTGGGGTGGTGGTTTCACCCCGTGGCGGACAAACATTGGATTCGTATTATGTCTGATATGTCATCTTCAATCCCCCTTTCTTGTCTGCCTTGGTACCCTCGTTTCGTGAGACCTACCTTGTCTGCACCTAATCTTATACGTTGCTCTATTCTTCGCTCTTTTGACACGCTACTTCGTCGCTTTCCATCATGTTCGACCAGACCGTCTCCTTTGACCTCTCTATTATTAAATCCTGATTTTCCTCCGGGTTGTTCGTAACGCTGCCATCCATGACTGGTGTACCGATGGTACTCTCTTAATTGCGCATCTAGTGAACAAAGGGACTTTCTCTTCTTTTAATGATCTCCAGGATCGCATGCACTTATCTTCAGGTGAATTCTGGAGATATCGACAGGTTCATAGTTATGTATCTTCCCCCGGTCGTAGGGAGAAGGTTATTCGTCCGCTTACCGCTTTTGAACAACTCTTCCTGGAGCGATCTCCCAAACGGCGTTCCACCTCTATGTTCTATCGTTGTTTGATTTCTCTACAGACTTCATCTTCTCCAGACGCTAGACTGAATTGGGAAAAGGTTTTGGGATGTGAACTGTCTCCGGAGCGATGGAAGGGGATTCTTTGTTCTGTTGCTTTTAGTTCACGTAATGTCCAAACTATGGAAATGAATTATAAGGTGCTTAATCATTGGTATCGAACGCCGGAGGTTCTACATCGCTTTTTTCCCTCAATATCCCCCATGTGTTGGAGGTGTCAGGGCGAGGTCGGAACTATGGCCCATATATGGTGGTCATGCCCCTCAATACGGTCATATTGGAAGGAAGTAAACCGTCATATTTCTGCTTGTCTATCTACTGATATTGCTCTGACTGCGGAACATGTTTTTCTATGCAGTGTACCTGATAGTCTTCAATCTTCGTCTGCTCATTCTTTATTGTTTACTCATATTGAATATTGAATTCTGCGAAACTTTGTATACCAGTACTGTGGAAATCTTCTGTTTCCCCATCCCCTCAACAGTGGATCTCTCGCCTCTCTGTAGTCTTGATTTTGGAAAATTTGATACAACCGAAGGGTGGACGCTCTACTCAGTTCGTGGAGGCATGGACACTATGGAATGATTATTGCCATATCATGCTCGCCAGTGCCAATGCTAATGATTCTTCTGAGGATTAAACGCCCACTCTCCACGGGATTGTCTATCTTTTTTCTATTTTTTCTTCTGTTTTTGTCCTTGTGTTCCCCTCCTTCCTCGCCCTCCCATCTTGTCTACATACCTTTACCCTCTTTGGTTTTCATTGATAACTGACCAAGTAATAATTGCACTATTCACTTCGCTTTCGTTTTGTTTTATTTTTGGTGTATTTTAAGATCTTATAGTCACTCTGTAACGCTTAATTACGGTTTATTGCAGTTGCATGACATTGTTTGTTATCTTGCTTGTGTATACTTTCCCTGTTTATTTGTGTACCCCCCCCCCTTATTATGTGTTTTTCCTTTCCTGTATCCCATTTTTACCCAATAAAAATTTATAAATATAAAAAAAAAAAAAAAAAAAAAAAAAATGCAGATTCATTCATTCATTCAAATAAAAGTGTTCTCATCTATTCATGCACAGTTTGTGAAACATCGCTAACCCATGTATCCCATGTCTGTCATCGCTTATCCTGCATAATTTGTCGAACATCACCAACCCATGTCTTTCACCTCCTACCCCTGCATAGTTTGCGATGTCACTTCAGACATTTATTTCACTGAAAGAGTAGTAGAAACTTGGAACAAACTTCCAGCAGAGGTGGTTGATAAATCCACAGTAACACAGTTTAAACATGCCTGGGATAAACATGTATCTATCCTAAGATAACAATAAAGGAATACTAAAGGGCAGACTAGATGGACCAGGTGGTCTTTTTCTGCCGTCAATCTTCTATGTTTATGTTTCTATCCTCCTCTACATGTATTGGATTTTGAAATGGCTTTGCCCATTCCCCTACCAGCGTTCAATTACAATTCACCCCAGTTTAGAATATTGGAAATTATCATAGTTGATTGGCCAAACAAAGGTGTTGTCTTAGTAACAATGCACCTATGACCTGTACAAAAAGGTGGGAAATTAAAAAATACACTCATAACTGCCCCAGCCTCCAGGATACATCCTGACCAGGAGACAGATTTGAAGTAGGACACAGCAGCAATGGCCAGAAGGAGGGAACTACCCTTCAGCATGGAGGAGAATGAGGCACTAGTGGCCCACTGGCAGCTGGATCCACAGTAGTTGATAAGGAGGAATTGTGGGCTGTTGTAGTAGTGTCTGCTGTAGTGTCAGTGCCAATGAGGTGGAAGTGGCCCCACACACAGCACGCAGGTGCAGGAAGCGGGTATACAACATTAGAAGGCAGGTGCTGAAGAAAAGGGCAAAAACCCAGGAATGAGGTCATCTAAGGCCTCCAGGAGACCTGATCTGTTCTACAGTTATGAACAGGTCTTGGATGGCCTCCTTCCAGAGTAAGAAGCTGCTCCTGCTGCAGGAGGTGATCAAGATGTTGCTGGGTCATAGTCCAGCTCACATCACCCCTGTAGCAGAACCAGTGGATTCCTCAGATGCTGAGGATGACCAAACTTCTGCGTCTTCTCATGCTCCTCCAGCACCTGCCTCCTTTGATGTCAACTTGCCCACTCATATTCTTGCTGCCCATTCTCCTTCTGCTGTAGGTAGAGACTCTTCCTCTGGCCTGGTGATATGCACCTGTTCTGCCAACATCAGTGGCAGTGACGCCCCCTTCCTGCATGCCTCAGAGTTAGGTATTCCAGCACCAGACCTTCCATCAACTGAGAAGTCAGAATATGATGTTGTTTTCTCTGGTAAGTAACTGAATCATCAAGAATGTATTCATGTAGTGTTGTCAATCATCTCCCACTGAGTAGATAAGTGTGCAATGTATGGTAAAGCATTGCAGAGAACAATGGTAATGAGATGGTATGTCCATGCATGTGCTCCGTGAAATGTAGTTCTTTGCAGTGCAATGTAGTACTTAATAATGCTATGTCCATGCATGTGCTCCCTGTGATGTAGTGCATTGTAATGCAATTTAGTGCTTAGTAATTCTATGTCCATGTATTTTTCACTGCAATGTAATTCTTTGCAATGCGGTGTACACCTGTCTGCTCAGTACAATGCATTTCATGGAGCAAAAAAGTGTGCATGTACAGTGTATTGCAAAGTAATGTGTGGATTTCCCCTCCCCCATCCCAGAGGAGTGTTGCTTGATTGCATACTTTTTGTTACAGATGGCTCTGATTAGGTACCCAACTCTGGGAAGAAGGGGGAAGAGATCTTCACATGGGTGCTGCAGCCGGTCACTGCAACTGCTCCTGCCAGTGTAGAGGAAGAAAAGTCTAAGTTTTTTTCACAATGTTCCTCATGCACACACACATGTTTGCAGTCATGTCACATTGTTCTACATGTGTATTAGCAACCCCTGCTTGCTTTGGCAATATCCCCATATAGCCTTTACATTGCCATAGGGGTAAGCAACACATTGCAAAGCTATGCTTTGGTCACCTCTCTGGCACACCAAGGGTTACATATACCACTAATACAAATATGAAGCATGTGTTAGAAATGTTTATCATATTTCTGCGATGCTCTTGACAATGTACGCATGATGGAGAAAAAACTAACACACCATGACGTATGTCTTGGGATGTTGAAGTCCTGTGATGCATTGCATTGATTCTTTGTGTGCCAAATTTGCCTCCCTGTTGTTGAGTAAATCCTAAACAGAAACCTTTTTGTTAACTATGTTATTCCACCTTGTTGCAGTTGTTGTGATCCAGAATGTTTACCCATGTTAAATATGACTGAAGCATATCAAGTCAGTGTTTCTCCTCACATGTTAATTCTTTCCAAACCCAAAATAGGTCCAGCTGAGGTGCCTGCGTAGGAGGAGTCCAGTGGGCATGCGAAGGGAGATGGTGGCGTGCAGCCCCCTCAGTCCGCCTGGGGACCACCATATGGAAAGGGCAGGTGAGGATTGTTTGAAATATATCCTCCACCCAGTACATGTATACTTGTTTAATAGCTAATCCTCTTTTGTTTTGTTTTGGGTATGTATGTGTGAAGGGTTCTGTGCTGGTGGTTGTTGTATCCGTTTGAATTCCAGAGAAGAAATATGTTGTGTACCCCTCTGGCACTAAAATGGGTTAAGGCTCCCTACAACTATCTCACCCTAATTGTAATGTTATCTTCTGAGGGTCATAACAGGTTGCGTCTGGCGAGGAGGCTGAAGAATCATCTCTGGAGGCATCTGCCACTGCTCCTGAGGCTATGGAAAGGAAAGGGCATGGTGAATAAAATTCTGAATCTGCTGCCCCATGTCTGTCCTGCACCTTTCTCCTCTTTCCTTAAAAAAAGCAACCCGTAATCTGTTCATGTCATATGTGTGAGACAGTATCATGACATGTACAAATATCATGATGTGATTTTTGTTCATGTCATGATCTTGTCACATACATATGCTCAGTTCTATGACATATCACACATACAGTTCATGTTTGCAGGCTAGCACCAATTGAGCATGGGTTGATCAATCACAATGACAACGACAATGATGATTCACCTGTTCCCAATCAGGGCTAAAGGGCAAACCTGACCTGTCAGTGTGTCAATAGAAAGGGTGGTCAGCTCTGTTCTCAGTCCACAACAATGCCACATATTGGAAGGTTCTCCTCACATGAACACAATTAGTAGGGGGATTCTTGGCAATGGTCTTGTTGGCTAGGACACACAATCATGTCCTCTAACCACCCCAACAGTGCATGTTGTCAGGATGTTCTCACTAAAACATGAGTGGTAATGACATTCACTGTTGGGGTGGCTAGAAAACATAATTGCACATCCTAGTCCACAAGACCATTGCTGAGAATCGCCCCTCTAAATGCATCACACATCTGCGTGCCAGAGAAAGGTGATCATTGCTTTGCATTTCTTAGTTCCCCACAGCTGCATCTGATGAAGACCAACAGCAGCAGCAGTCCATTCTAGACAGGAGCACGTGGAGACCCTAGACATCCTGGAAGGGATCCATGCTGACCTCAGGGGCTCCAGACGGCAGCTTGGATATGCCATATGCAGTCTTGAGGCTCTGCTCCAGCAACTGGTGGAACTGAATTGTCTCATTCTTGGCACCCTTATCGCATATGGCATCCGTCCTGGGCCTGCTCCAGACTCCAGCAGCTCCTCATTGGACAGCAGCCTGGAGCCAGCTGGGCCCTGCCTGCTAGACATGGTGGTAAATGCGACCCAGCCAGCTGGGGGCGGCAACCCCAGACCCCTTTCTGTCTCCCTTTTTATATTTTGTTTTAAGCTTATTACTGTTATTATAATCATTATTATTCTTTATTTTCTGTTACTAAATAAATTTACAATTTGAGCACAATTGTTGGTGTCCATTTAATCATTTTTGAATGGGGGGGAGATTTACTAAGTCGTGATAAGGAGGTGATAACATACAGATGATTTCTCCAGTGTGATAAACTCTCCGAGTCCTTTGCTATTCTATGGAGCCATTTCACTAAGATTTCTCCAACTTAAGAGATCTTAACCCCTTAAGGACTACTGGTCCTGGGATATTTACATCCCATAAGGACCGCTTTGATCCTTGCTGACACATCGGTACATGTGACCTGTTGCGTGTATCTACACACCGCTTTGGGACCTAAAAGAGATTGTTCCAGTCTTGGAGCGGTCAATTTTAGGCCCCATTTTTACTTACAGCACTCCCGGTGGAGTACGTGACGTACTATGACCGTCATCAGTCCTTAAGTATTTAAGGACCGTGACGGTCATAGTACGTCACATAGTCCTTAAGGGGTTAATGCATGGGCGCCATAGAAAAACATAGGAATTGGAGGGTTTATCACACAGGACAAGTCATCTCCACTTTAGCAATCACCTCTTTATCTACTCTTTATGAGGTTAACATGCACAGTTATGAATTCTGTACATTCACCTCTTGCCTCCCACACTCCCATTCACCTCTTGCCTCCCTCACTTGCATTCAGTGAATGGTAGTAAGAGAGAGACAAGAGGTGAGTGGAAGTAAGAGAGGCAAGCAGTGAATGCCATTCACTTCTTGACTCTCTCACTCTCATTCACCTCTGTGCCCGCTCCTCCATTTCAACAGTTTGTCCCTTTTCCACTCTGTGCCAATTTCTCCCTTTTGACACGCTGTGCTACCTTCTACCTTTCAACACTTTGTGCTACGTCCTCCCTTTTACCACTCTGTGCCCCTCTCTTTCACCACTGTCTGTCTTTTTATCTCTTATTCGAGGGATGCTCTTTGTGGTGCTGAAGTCTCCCAATGGACAAGTGGGGGAGTAGAGAGAGAATGCACTCAGACTTCAGGGTTGTCACAGAACACAGATAACCCTGCAGGACTAGCACTTCCTGTACGGTTAAACTTCCAGTGGAAATGTACAAATGGACATCCTGCATGAAAAATCTAAAACTTAGCATTTAATCAATCTATTAAAACATAGCATGAGAAGCTTGCAAATTACTATATATATATATATAAAAATATCTCAAAAATTAAAAATCAAACACTTTGATGCTTTTCTGTAAAGGTCTTAATGACCTATAAACACAGATACCAAAAACCTAAAATTTAGGGTAAATAATTCGGCTGAAGATCTTATCTGAAAGCAAGACCATATAAGGAACATCAGGAGTAGATGATCCTAACTATATATCAGTGTACTGCCGGGGCTTGTTCCGGCTTGTCAAAAGGATAATTGCATTGATTATTAGTGTCTCCTGAGGATAATCATGTCGGGGCTTATTCTGGCTTGCCCAAAACAGGAAAATAATTGAAGAAGTGTATGTTGTTATGACATATCAATCTCTAAACCCATTGAATTGCGTACTTTGCAGGCTTATCAGCCTCCTCTGCAAAATTATGGTGGACCTATGTCAATCTAGAGATCTGAGCATACCCTGTTTTTTAATTAGTACCAATGATCAAGAAAATATAATTTGAGTCCTTGTAACAGACTGTCTTTGGTCACCTCCAAGACATATTTACATTGGTAGATATTGGTAGTGCAACCATGGACTCAGTTCGTCCTCAATTAATGCCTGCTTGCCTATGATTGGAAATTATTGTGACCGGATTGGACACAAAATAACTTTGTTGCTGTTTCAAAAAGCTACTTCAAGATGAACTTGAAGACAAAGGGAGAAAGAAAAAATCTTTATCCAAATATTATAAATCAGACTAAATCAATGCCATTCAACCATATGGCATTACTTAAATTCAAAATGCCAGGGTATGTCTGACTTGACCTAATCATTAGCTGTCTTTGCCCTAAAAGCATGGGCATTCAAACTTGTGGTATTAATTACATTCAAAATACCAGAGCATGTCCTGCTTACCAGAGTCATTCACTATCTTTGCCCTGAAAACATGGGCTCAAATTTCATTATGAGCTACTAATGAATCCCAAAATTGTGCCAGTACATATCCGGCTTGTTGCTCTGTATTTTAGCCTCACTATATGTACAAAAGATAGAGACTTACTGATTAGGAACAAACCAACAGGCCTGGCTCACATGAAAATATCAACTCTTTTCGCAAGTTTCCCATGCTTACTCAGGATCAGAGTTTAGTGCATGTGGTGAAGTGCTACATTAACATGTGAACACACCCTCATGAATACGATAATGGCTCGTTATCCTGCATTTCCATATAGAAATAAGCCATTTCAACGTACTAAGTGAAAATTCATAAACCTGTCAAAGGCATTTCAGATTCATTTCAATGTAGGCAGTTTATTGACGGATTGACGGGGATATGATCCCGAAGACATAATTATTGCATACTATCAATGTGCCTTCGACACTGATCCGAGAGGACATTGCCATCCTGAGCCCTCTTCAACCTTTAATGCATCTCCCCAAGATGTTTTGCTTGAGCACAGGCAAATGGCAAAATTCATAAAGGTCATAAATATTTTATGGCCGTAGTAAGGAAAGTGGGGCATTATTAGGGTATGTTACTTCTTTAAATTCTTGTCTTCTATGTGTTTTCCATAAGTGAAGCTCAGTAGTTTTTTTGTGTAAATATTTGAGTCTGCATGTGTTTTTCTAGAACCGGTTTCAAATAATTGTGCGCTATAAGGACATTTAAGCTAATCCACTAAAAGGTATCACAACCTTCAAATTAATTGACACTACCAGCAACTTCAACTATTGCAAGCCATGTTATTCACAGAAAATGACAGTGTGCATGTGTCTGTATATGTCATTACAACTGGACTCAAATGGCAAAGGTTAAAAGCTTGTGCGTTAAGGTGAAGCTTTTTTTAGACTCATATCTCATGGCTTAATCTTTCTGTCTACAATCCTTTGTCCATAAGCCCCTCCTGCTTGCTCTATCTCTCTCCTTCTCTCTCTCTCTCTCTCTCTCTCTGCTCTATGTAGTATCTATGGTTACTGAGCTACCAATCCCCAGGGACACTGCAAAAATTGGTGCAGTCCTTATAAATAGACGGCAAGGACAAATACATCGAAAATTCTAGCTTAAGCAGCAGTGTGAACTATATTTATCGTAGAATTGTGGAATTTGTTCTAATCTACAGCAGTTTTCCTGTGGAAATTTTAAATTCCTTTTTTGCTCATGCAATACATAAAAATAGAACTCAAATCTGAATATAAAAATTAGGAATACATTTTTATAACTATAGGACTACAATAGTTTACAAATAAGCACAATTCTAAATGTCGTTAACCTCCTCTTAAGAAAACACTAATGACGAAAATAAACTGGTTTTATATACACTTGAATCCCCTGTACTTCAAGTTATCATCTGAGACCTAAAATCATATGCTATGAGGGAGCAGACATTCCCACCTTTTCCTGTGTTCCATTTGTTTCTGAATAAAAGAACAGTGAGTACTAATCAAAAGCAAATAACTTGCAATACAAACAGCACAACCAACATTAAATAAATGATCTCTAAACTGGACAATTTACCCATACTAAAAAGCAAGTTCAGGATTATAGATATGCAACGAGAATATTTAATTTATACGTATGTGAGCTATTAATATGTTACTTTTAAAGCTGTATCGGGCTTTTCCATTTGATGGTGTCTGTTCCTTTAAATTTTAATTAGAGGTGTTTTTTGTTTTGTTTTTATAAGCAGCAGTAACGTGTTGCAGCAAGTACTTATATTTGTAATAAAATAGTAACACAGTAACACGTGATTAAACTGAAAAAAGACCTGCAGCCAAAATTTTAGCTTGTACCATACCACCCCTGCTGATGCAGAGGAAAGCAAAAAAAACTGTAAGCTATTTCAAGCTAAAGTGGACGTGTCACCTATGTATAAAATAGCATAAATAGTAAGGCTACTTTAACTTTATAAGTTAAATTTACACAAAATAAAAAGTAAAAAAAATGAAGACTGTTTTAGTAGTATATTCAGTATGAAGCCTAACTACTTATGCTATGTTATACATAGGTGACACATCCACTTTAAGCCCAACATGGGTAAAAAGTGCCTCCAAACTCCAAATGGTAGTCAGATATTTACCTGGATCAACATCCTATCTTCTTTGAAACTATTATAATTCGCAATATTGATGTGAGCGAGAAAGGTATCCATTACATTTTTGGAAGCAAATACAGTATCTGCAAACACAACATCCCAAGGCAAAGAATTATATAAATTTACCGCCCTTACTGTAAAAAACTCATGCCTTTGTTTTAGTTAAACATATCTTTCCTCTAGTCTTGATGCTTGGCTCTTTCTGCAAATAATTCCTTAGAGAATTAATTGTACTTACATCAAATATATTTGTAAACAGTAATTATATCGCACCTTGAAAGTCTCTTCTTTAATGTAAACAACCTAGTTTGACTAGTCTCTCTTTATAACTCAGAGTCTCCAATCCCTTCATCAATTTTGTTGCATGTCTCTGCACTTTTTCCAATTCAATAATATCTTTTTTTAAGAGGCCCAAAATTGTTCTCCATATTCCAGATGAGATTTATCAAGGATTTATACAGAGGTAGAATTATATTCCCATACACTGCATCGATACCCCTATTTATACAGGATAGTGCTCTATTCATTCTTGCAGCAGCTGAGTGACACTGCACACTGCTGTGAAGGCTATTGTCTATCAGTACTCCTAAATGTTTCACTAACGGGGATTACCCAAGTAGTTTCCCATTTAGTGCATATGCAGCATGCTTGTTTGTGCAGCTCAAATGCAAAACCTTACATGTATCTATATTAACCCTTACCGACCAGTGGTCCAGGGAGTGGATTCCACTTATGCAGCGCTTTAACCTCTTTCGGTGAGCCAGCATACATGAATGATCACATGTGCTAGTTCTTCAAATGGAGGTCTCATAGTAACTGCTTCAGTCTTATAGCAGTCAATTTCAGACCACTGTAGTGCCCACAGCGCCCTCCCATAGGAGCACTGTGAGAAAAAATATGTGACGTGCCAGAACCACCAACGGTCTTTAGGCATGGACATGGGTGACAGTCCTGGCACATCACCAGTCATTAAAGGGTTAAATATCATCTACTTGTCATTTTTTATATTATCCATTACAAAATAAGTGTTTTTTTTAATAAAGTAACTTCCATAGGATTATATAATTTGGTTCAATCTACAATTTACTTAAAGCTTTGCTGAGATCAGACTCCCCAAATACTAATTCAGAAATATAAAACATTGTATACCCTGTTTTGAAACAAAAAAACAAAAAGGTATAGGCAGTTTAAATAGATACATTTAATGAGACAAAAACTTTGTAGGTAACAGGTGTATGTTAAAGGGATAGTAATACTTTGGTTTAAAAATGTCTAATATTTTAGAGATTAACAATAGAAGTAGAATAAACCACCTCCCATCTCTCAAAACTGTATAGTTTGTCAGTTTGTAGCATTTAAAGTCCTCCCTCCCTACCTTTCGTATACGTCAGTGCTCTAGCTGACAGAGGCAGATCCTGTTCCCGGGACCGGCGGAGGCTCTTCAGCAGAGCTGAGATAGCGCTACTTAAAATAAAATAATTAATTGGAACGGTCTACAAAGTGTGCCTGGTTTGCAAGCACACTGTAGACCGTTCCAGTGAATTATTTCATTTTAAGTAGAATTATCTCGGCTCTGCTGTAGAGCCTCTGCCGGTCCCAGGACCAGGATCTGCCTCTGTCAGCTAGAGCACTGATGTATGAGAAAGGGGAGGGAGGAACTTTAAATGCTACAAACTGACAAACTATACGGTTTTGAGAGATGGGAGGTGGTTTATTCTACTTCTATTGTTAATCTCTAAAGTATTAGACATTTTTAAACCAAAGTATTTCTATCGCTTTAAATAACTCAGGCATTTTATTCTTAGGATGGCTAATACATTACAGAATTATTGCATTGATGCTTTGAATTAACACCTACAGTTCTGCTGAAAGTCTGTTCACTGTGTCTACCACTCTCATATGTTACTCTTGTATACTATCATGACCTCATTCCTCTTTTCCGAACAATTAATCGTGAAGATTATTAAATCTCTTAATTTTAATTTCTCTTAGTTTTCTATTGTATCACCCTTTCGTTTTCAGTATTACCTAGGTATAAGTCCTTTATACAGCAGTCCAGTTCATTTCTACATTAGAACTGATTTGTATTCTATAGCTCTACAGCGGCAATTCATATGAGAAAATGTTAAACATGTTCCTGACTGTGGGTGGAGCTTTTCATTTTGGGTGTATTATTCAGGCTCTTGAAACCTGCTATCTGTTGTAAGGAGGTATAAAGCAAAAGCAAATTAAAGTGAATCTCAGTAAATATAGACAGTAACAGATATATTAAAAATGTTATAATGCACAGCTCTGTGAAATAGTCCTGCCCATGTTATTCCAGTAGATATAGTTTACCTTTTCATACAGTTGCTCCCCCTCTTTAACAAATGGTGACATTTTACATTTTGAGCAACAGTAGTCTGTCATTGGGTAGATGGAGTCCCCTTGAATACTGGGCCCTGGCACAACTGTACCCCCTGTAGTTATGCCCCTGCAGAAGGAAAATGTTAGGAAATACTGCATAAAGTATAGTGGTTTCATGGAATGACTTCCCAGAAGAGATGGGGATAAATACTGTCAAATACTGCTTAAGGTTCGGGAAAAGATAGAGAAAAGGAAAATTGTGTAAGACATGCATTACATTCTATTTTCTTAATATGTACATTGATTACAAGGCAAGGATCTGCCATAATGGTAATCGAAAGGCACATTTTCTTAATATGTACAGTGATTACAAGGCAAGGATCTGCCATAATGGTAATCGAAAGGCACATTTTCTTAATATGTACAGTGATTACAAGGCAAGGATCTGCCATAATGGTAATCGAAAGGCCCATTTTCTTAATATGTACAGTGATTACAAGGCAAGGATCTGCCATAATGGTAATCGAAAGGCACATTTTCTTGTAGGCTTCCAAAACAACCCAGATCGAGGCAGCCCTCTAAGGCCCATAGTGTATATCATAAAATTACATTACCCAATGTATGTGGCAATTCAAGAGTTAATCACTTGAGTTCCTTTATAGCATACACATACATCTTGATGACATCACTTTATCTAAAGACTAATGTAAAAGCCCCTGTACACGGGATAAGGTTCGGAACCCCTTGAGCACCAGAGGGGTATGCAACGCGTTGTTTGCAATGCGTTGCATACCCCTCTGGCACTCAAAGGGTTAAGCGGCCGCTCCCTCACTGCTCCACGCGATGCAGTCTTGCATTGCCTCACTCACGTGATGCAATCATGAGCAGTAGAGACTGCTGAACGAGCGCAGTCTCTACTGCGCATGACGGCTTCTGACAAACATCCTAGCGAATTATTATATAGGATTTTCTTTTCAAAGCAGTTGTGACCACATATAGCAGCAATCCAGTCACAAGATCTATAATACACAATAAAAAAAAGATCATGGTAAATAAGAAGATGGCATCTATGGGGTTAAAGCACTAGTGCATATATAATTGTACCTTCAATAAATTGACTAATGATAAAGTCAATTTATCGAACAAAGGATTCTGTTAGTAAGAGAAACGGAACAATCCTTAGTGTTCACTCTCTTTACCACTAAACTCTCTGTGTATTTATAGACTACCATCCCCCCATTTCCTGCTCTCTTCTCAGATTACATACAAAACGCTTGGCAGAGTTAGGCATGTGTGGAATGGTGAAGTGCTGCAGTAACTCATTGTGCGGTGATAAAGAATGAAGTACTTTGCTCTATAATTGTGTAATGGTGCAAAAAAAATGAAATCTTCTTAAAATTAGAACATATTTACAGAGATTACCAAGCTATAATGAATATGCCTCAATACAGCAAAAATTAAATTATTCCACAGCTGACCATATAGCCTCATTTTTAATAAGATAGATGACAACAGTGTTGGTGAAAGGTTTGTTTTTTTACAGAATAATTTCTAAAGTGGGAAATATATTTTGTATTCCCATAGAATATATTTAGAACAACATCACTGACTTGATAAACTGAATGGATTGTGTGTCATGTGACCATGACAGCTTTACATCACATCTCACAGTACCTTGTTAGCGCACTCAAAAAGGCAGTACATATTAATAGGGAGGCAAGAGGTACCAGTTTCTGTTCACCGACTTCTAGGTAATATTGATTCCAGATCATTCACACAGCTAGGTTTTTCTCATTCTTTTAAAGTTGCCTTGTAATATTGATTTAAGTCTGCATGTTAGAAATCATCATTCAAACTGCCAATGCCTCATGTTATCTAAAACACAAATAAATGAGTGGTGTAGGAGATATTGATACTGAATTCCCAAAAAGTGATCTCCCTAAATGAAGCAAAGTATGATACCCACTCTCTCAGCGTGGCATATATATCAATTAACAAATGGTGCTGAACTGAAATAGAACAAGTTCCAGAAATTAAAGAACCAATATCTCCTATAAAAAGCTCCTAAAAGCTATTAGTCTTTTGACTAACATGATACATATTTTAGAATTCATTTTTCAAACCTGCAAACTAAATTCAAGGTGATGGGTTAACTTTATTACCAACTTCTTATGAAACCAGCAAACTTCAGGGCTGCAGAGGAATAGCCCTGAAGAAGGGTGAGCAAACTATGACTCTTCATTTGATGACAATGAGGATGATGGTAGTTCAAAAATGTTGAATGTTTCCAGACCCTGTTCGAGAGCTGCAACGGTTCCTATTTAAGCATTTGGTATGTCTCTTTCATAGGCAGCCAGTAATAACAAGATAAGGTGGCAAGTCTAAACATGGCATCAGGATGGAAAGAATAGGTTGTAAAAAAAAAGGTAAGATTGCAGGTAGAAAATTATGATGGAGATACGGGTAGAAATGGTGAGGAAGGACAATATGCAAGCAGGATTTGAAGAAAAGGGCATACAAACAAACAAGTCTGCGCTCCTCTATATACTGTGAATAATGTGTGCCCTGTAATGGGCATATATAATAACTCTTAGTAAATCTAAGTGAAATAAGTGAGAATTTCGTCCCACAATTTGGCCAATCCGTGTGTAAGCAGAAAAGGAAACAGAAAAATGTGTGTTGGAAGTTTAAAGTTTCTTTAGAAGAAAATAAATCAATGGAGTTGTACATACAAAATAAAAGGATCAATTGAGGAGGGGACAAATAAAATTCCAAACTTTGCAGTTTATTTAAATGGGGCTTTTGATAATTGAACACAATCCAATGAACTCTCTAACACTGAAGGGGGTTAAAATCTCTATTCAGTCAGCTGAGAAGGTTTATTTCCCAGCGCTCTGCATTACTGAAGAGGACCACGTGGGAGAAGAGGTCTGCGCAGAAAGAAGCACAGACCTGTCCTCTGCCACTGGACCACCAGAGAGGTAGGAGATTTAGGGGCATTGTGGAGATTGAGGGGCATTGTGGAAGGGGTAATGTGGAGATGGGGGCAATGTGAAAGGGGCAATGTGGAGATGAAGGGTCGATGTGGGGATGGGGCAATGTGGAGATGAAGGGGCGATGTGGAGATTTAGGGGCATTGTGGAAGGGGCAATGTGGAGATTGAGGGGCAATGCGGAGGTGGCCACTGTGGTCGGGAGGCCCATGAGCAATTCTTGCATCAGGGCCCCGTGGTTTCTAGTTACGCCCTAACATGTTGAATTTAAGAAGAGAACATGGTGTATATGCTTAAATTTGCTGTGAGTCATCTGGGTGTGTCATATACAATGATTCTTGGCTTTGGGAAGTGTGAGGGTTTTCGTCTGGCTGCCCTGTCTCCTGTCAAAACAAACAAACCTTGCCATGAAGTCCCACAGTCTTCCATTTACAGCAGTGGAGTGGTCTCAACTTGTATTCCTACAAAATTCAGACACTTCAGGATTTAGAATTTCCCTGATTTTGCACACAATCAGATCATTAGGTCAATGATCTTGAATCAATTAATTGTGCAGTTTGAGACCCATGATTTATAGCAACTGCACTTTGTGAGCGTAACCAATTGACACACACTACAGCCTTTTACTTCATCCCTAAAGATTTATGTCTCCATTCAATTGTCCCCTGCAGCAAAACAAAAAAGCCAACGGCAGTTTAATAAGCACTATAAACAATTCAATTAGCTATCTTATTAACAGCTAATGGCAGTTTTAAAATCACAACAGATGATAATATCTTGCCTATTGATAACAATGGAACAGCCATTCCCAGGAGCTATTCAATTGGGTGCGGTAGTGCCAACAGATGATAAATTGATACATTTAACAGGTGAAAATCTGCAAAACAGTTTTTCTGGCCGTACAGCACACAACAGAGAAAAAACACAGCTTGACAAAAAAAAAAGCAGGGAAACATCAGCTCATACAACACCCAGCATATAGCACAAGCACACCAATGGCAAAATTAACCCTTGCAAAGCCAAGCAACCACATGAACAATACCAATGCCCTACAAACAAGTCCCAGACAAACAAAGAAACCTATCAACCATCCAAGGACGAGGGGTTGACAAAGGTGTTGACAAAGCATCACAACACAATCAGTCACATTATACCCCGGAACAACAGGGGTTAACACACAGCAACACACATGTACACACAACACAGGACATACACCTATCAACCCCAAAGCAACCCAAGCTCACCTACAAAACATCATCAGCCAAAGCAGACACAACATGCACCTGACAACATCACACATGCACCTGACAGGTACATAGCA
Source organism: Rhinophrynus dorsalis (assembly GCA_037306005.1). Taxonomy (NCBI): domain Eukaryota; kingdom Metazoa; phylum Chordata; class Amphibia; order Anura; family Rhinophrynidae; genus Rhinophrynus; species Rhinophrynus dorsalis. Next base: position 120,788,043 of record CM074722.1, read on the forward strand.
ACCACAACAAATCAGTTTGCACCTATTTTGTCTGCCTCTGTCAGGATTCTCCTGTTAACCCTTCTGGCCTGTCTCTGTCTGGTTTTCCCATTTGCACCTATTTTTGTCTGTCTCCCCTAACATCACTTACTCCTTCTCCTCGGATCATATTGGTCAGCTACGGTTTATAGCCTTAGGCCTCTTTAACTTTGTGCCCGTTTATTCGAGATTATTTGTGGAAAGACCTAACTTTTTTTGTACTTCGACCTTGACTTGTGTATTTGAATTGTCCTCCCGGTTGTTTACTCTCTGGCTTATGTTTATGGACTATACATTCTGCGACCTTGGCTTGTGTATTTGAATTGTCCTCCCGGTTGTTTATTCCCTGGCTTATGTTTATGGACTACGGATTCTGCTTTTCTCTTATACCCCATACGCTCCCTGTGACCTCGGCTTGTTTTGACTATTCTTCTACTTGATTCCATCCACACCATCTGGTATGTTCGAAACTTGGGACTCAGGGCCCGGACAGTATTTTTCGTACTCACTTTATTACCTGTATGTTTCCTCTGACCCAGGCGACAGGTGCTATTATTATATTCTCCTACATACACCCCATATCTTATGATGTCACTCTCTTTCCACAGGTGATGCCAAGTATGGGTGTAAATCATGACTCCTCACACCATTACCAAAGCCCCAAACACCTGCACAGGAGTGCTACATTGAGGAACACATCTGAACAAGGAATGCCATTGAGTGTACCCTTGGTCTGATCAAATCAAGATTCTGGTGCCTGGATCACTCATGGGGAGCTCTGCAACATGCACCAGGCAAGGCATGCAACTTCATCCTAGTGTGTGCCATACTACACAACATAGCCATGGACACACACCTAATGGATAAGATTGAGCCACTACCTTTTGTAGAGGTACCAGTTCCACTTGACCAGAATGAAGAGACCCTAAGAGGCCTTTTGTCACTCTCATCTTTTCTGTCCTGAGGCCACTCGTCGAGGGGGCACTGTCATGATCATTCCTGTCTATCGCTTATGTGTCTGGCCCCCTGGTGCATATATACCCTTCCTCTGGATAGGTAGATGTGCATTCCTAGAGCCTGCTTTGTGTTGCTGCTGCCGCCGTGCTTTTTTCATCTGACTACCAGTGTCCAACCTCTGCCTACCTTCAACTTCTTTCCTGTTTGCTGCTATTATCCAGCTGCCTGTGTAAACCTTGACTTGCCTTTGATTTCACTCCTGTTTGCTGTTATCATCTGACTACCTGCTTATGACCTCAGTTTGCCTTCAACTTTGCTCCTGGCTGCTTTTGTTATCTGACTACCGTGTTCAACCCTGGCTTGCCTTTGACTTTGCTCATGTTTGCTGTTATCATCCTATCCTACTACCTGTGTAAGGCTTCAGCCTGCCTTTGACTTCTCGTCTAGCTGCTGAATCATCCAACTTCCTGTGTTCACCCTTGGCCTTTTCTCTCTCTACTCATCCTTTACTCAGCTGGTTTACTTCCATCCTCAAAGTTGTCTGTTATTAGCAGTGTGGGTTGTATTCATCCTGTCATCTGGCTTTGCGGCCACAACTTTAATCCTGGCTTTTACCGCAGCAAGGGTACATTCCATACTGCCTCTGCTCACAAGCAACACTCCTCAGCCAGCACGCTCTAGCCTTCTAGTAGACTATCCTGATGCTGTCCCTAGTATTCCTGCACCTGATTCTGGTGCTTGTTACAATTTGTAAATGGTAATCATATCATTGCTTAGGCATATCTAATGTAAACAAACCCATTTTGGCTAGTCTCTCTTTATAGCTCAGATCTTCCAATCCCTTTATCAGTTTTGTTGCACATCTCTGCACTTTTTGCAGTCCAATAATGTCTTTTTAAGAACTGTACTCCATATTCTAGTCATGGCTTTACCAAGTAGTAATATAGAGGTAGAATTATATTAGCATCCTGTGCATCTATGCCTCTTTTTATACAGGATATTAGCCTATTTGCTCTAGCAGAAGCTGAGTGAAACTGCACACTGATGTGAAGTTAATCGTCTATCAGTAGTGATGAGCGAGCATGCTCGGCCGAAGCTCGGTTCGGCTCGAGCATCGCTCTGCTCGGCACATGGCGGTACTCGTACGAGTACCGCATGTGCTCGCCCGCCATGTTCGGGTCTCCTCCCCACACGTTTCGCGGCTGCTGCGCAGCCAATAAACGTGCAGGGAGGCTCTGACATCAGTGTAATGCCAGCAGCCATGTTGGCTGCTGGCATTACACTGATTGGCTGGCCAGAACCCGTGATCGGGTGCTGTATAGCACCTGACCAGCGAGTTCGGCTCAATCTTAGCCAGGGAGAGATGAGGATAGGAAGGGAAAGTCAGTGTAGGGAGAAGAAAAGCGATTTTGAAAAAAAAAAAGACCCAAAAGTCCTTTTTAGGACTACTGTGTGTGGGGGCAGCAGTTTATTTTGTTTGGGGGGGCAGAGATTTAAAAAAAAAAACGTCACATATTCCGTTCACTGTGCCTAGCCGCAGATTAGCAGCACATTCTGTTTAGTGTGCAAAGTTGCAGATTAGCAGCACATTCTGGTTAGTGTGCAAAGTTGCAGATTAGCAGCACATTCTTTTTAGTGTGCAAAGTTTCAGATTAGCAGCACATTCTGTTTAGTGTGCAAAGTTGCAGATTAGCAGCACATTCTGTTCAGTGTGCAAAGTTGCAGATTAGCAGCACATTCTGTTTAGTGTGCAAAGTTTCAGATTAGCAGAACATTCTGTTTAGTGTGCAAAGTGTAAAATATCAAAGTCACATATTCCATTCACTGTGTCTAACCGCAGATAAGAAGCACATTCTGTTTAGTGTGCAAAGTTTCAGATTAGCAGAACATTCTGTTTAGTGTGCAAAGTGTAAAATATCAAAGTCACATATTCCATTCACTGTGTCTAACCGCAGATAAGAAGCACATTCTGTTTAGTGTGCAAAGTTTCAGATTAGCAGAACATTCTGTTTAGTGTGCAAAGTGTAAAATATCAAAGTCACATATTCCATTCACTGTGTCTAACCGCAGATAAGAAGCACTTTCTGTTTAGTGTGCAAAGTTGCATATTAGGAGAACATTCTGTTTACTGTGCAAAGTGTAAAATATCAAAGTCACATATTCCATTCACTGTGCCGAGCCGCAGATAAGCAGCACATTCTGTTTAGTGTGCAAAGTTGCATATTAGGAGAACATTCTGTTTACTGTGCAAAGTGTAAAATATCAAAGTCACATATTCCATTCACTGTGCCGAGCCGCAGATAAGCAGCACATTCTGTTTAGTGTGCAAAGTTGCATATTAGGAGAACATTCTGTTTACTGTGCAAAGTGTAAAATATCAAAGTCACATATTCCATTCACTGTGCCGAGCCGCAGATAAGCAGCACATTCTGTTTAGTGTGAAAGTTGCATATTAGGAGAACATTCTGTTTACTGTGCAAAGTGTAAAATATCAAAGTCACATATTCCATTCACTGTGCCGAGCCGCAGATAAGAAGCACATTCTGTTTAGTGTGCAAAGTTGCATATTAGGAGAACATTCTGTTTACTGTGCAAAGTGTAAAATATCAAAGTCACATATTCCATTCACTGTGTCTAACCGCAGATAAGAAGCACATTCTGTTTAGTGTGCAAAGTTGCATATTAGGAGAACATTCTGTTTACTGTGCAAAGTGTAAAATATCAAAGTCACATATTCCATTCACTGTGTCTAACCGCAGATAAGAAGCACATTCTGTTTAGTGCCTGGTGCCAGAGCACAAGAAAGAAAGACATCCACCATACCTAGCTTCATGTCTCAGTTTACAGGGCGTCGCAGGACATCACTCTCTAGGTCAGACCACTGCGAACAGGTGGTCGGTTGGATTTCAGGTGATACTGCTTCCAGTCGGTTAAGCACCACCCTGTCTTCCACCAAGTCCACTCTCAGTAGCCAAGAGTCTGGTGAACATAATCCTCACCCTGATCATCCTTCCTCCCACCATAGAGGGTCTGGTCAAAGAAGTGATCCCACACTGGGATATAGTGAGGAGCTCGTCTCATCACCAATCCTTAATTTGAACCTCTCTCCAAGCACGCTTGCAGAGGAACATGACATCTTGTGCCCTGATTCACAACCTCTAGAGGGTACCCAATCACAAGAAGATGACAGAGGTGAACGGCATTTAAGGTCAAAGGAAGTGGATGATGATGATGATGAGACACAGTTGCCATCAAATCAACCACTTTTACTGTCTCAAGACCTTGATGAGGAGGATGATATACAGTTGTCAATGACTGAGTATGTGGTGGGATCAAGACATGAGGAGGATGATCAGAGTGAGGAAGTGGAGGAGGACTTGGTGGACGATGAGGTGACTGACCCCACCTGGGAAGGTGGAGAGCCGAGCGATGACAGCAGTCCTGAGGGTGAGCCATCTGCAGCACCGCAACAAGCTGGAAGAGGCAGTGGTGTGGCTACAGAAAGAAGGCGGACCGCACCAAACCGGCCCGCAAATGTTCCACGGAGCACCCCCTTGCGTAAATCTCCCTTGCCAAGGGGTAGGTGTTCCGCGGTATGGCGTTTTTTTAAGGAAAGTGCGGACGACAAAAGAATTGTAGTTTGCAACCTGTGCCACACCAGAATGAGCCGAGGCATGAACACTAGAAACCTCACCACCACCAGCATGATCCGACACATGGCATCCAAGCACCGTAATAAGTGGGAGGAACGCCCGGATCGCCAATCTGTGTCTGCAGGCTACACCACTGCCTCCTCTTCCCCTGTTTTCGGTGCCGGCCAATCGCCTGTCGAAGGCACAGGCCCGCATACCTCCCGCCCTGCACCTGTACCATCTGAAGCACCATCAGCGACCACATCCACTTCCCTGTCCCAGCGCAGCGTCCAAATGTCGTTACCCCAGGCATTTGAGCGCAAGCGAAAATACCCAGCCACCCACCCACAGGCCATAGCACTAACCTCACACCTTTCCAAATTACTGGCCATCGAAATGCTGCCATTTAGGCTTGTGGAGACTGAGTCCTTCCGCAGCCTGATGGCAGCAGCTGTCCCTCGGTACGCAGTCCCCAGCCGCCACTACTTTTCCCGGTGTGCCGTCCCCGCCTTACACCACCATGTGTCCCGTAACATCACCCGTGCCCTGACCAACGCAGTTACTGGGAAGGTCCACTTAACGACTGACACATGGACAAGTGCTTGTGGCCAGGGACGCTACATTTCCCTGACGGCACACTGGGTGAATGTCGTGGAGGCTGGGAGCGACTCGGACCCTGGGATGGCACAGGTGCTACCCACGCCGAGGATTGCGGGCCCTACCTCCATCAGGGTTTCCGCCAGCACCTACGTTATTGGCTCCTCCTCCTCCGTTTCCACCTCCGAATTCTCTGCGCGCAGCGCCACTCACCCATCAGCCGGTAGCTGGAAGCAGTGTAGCACTGCAGTGGGGAAGCGTCAACAGGCCGTGCTGAAGCTGATCTGCCTTGGGGACAAACAGCACACGGCCTCAGAGCTGTTGCAGGGGATTAGTCACCAGACCGAGCAGTGGCTCTCGCCACTCAACCTGCAACCAGGCATGGTTGTGTGTGATAATGGGCGTAACTTGGTGGCGGCTTTGGAGCTCGGCAAGCTCACACACGTACCATGCCTAGTGCATGTATTTAATTTAGTGGTTCAGCGATTTCTAAAAACCTACCCCAATTTGCATGATCTCTTGACCAAGGTGCGCCGCGTGTGTGCACATTTCCGTAAGTCATCTACAGCTTCAGCCGGCCTGTTGAAGCTGCAGCAGCGCTTACAATTGCCAGCTCACCGGCTGCTGTGTGACGTGAGCACGCGCTGGAACTCCACCTTCCACATGTTGGCCCGGCTTTGTGAGCAGCAGAGGGCAGTAGTGGAGTACCAGCTGTTACACGGTCGTCGCCTCTCCGTTCAACTTCCTGTAATCAGAAGTGAGGAGTGGGAATGGATGTCAGACCTCTGTGAGGTTTTACGCAATTTTGAGGAATCGACACAGATGGTGAGCGGCGATAACGCTATTATCAGTGTAACCATCCCACTTCTGTGTCTACTGAAACGCTCGCTGCTCACAATTAAAACCGACGCTTTGCATGTGGAAGAGGTGGAAATGGGGGAGGAAGAGCTTACACAAGGTGATAGCCAGAGCACCCTCACTTCGTCTTCTCAGCGACAATTGGAGGAGGCGGAGGAGGAGGAGGAGGAAGACACGGTTGCCTCCGCTACAGAGGGTAGCCATGGAACTTTAGTTCCATCTCTTCAGCGTGGGTGGGCAGAAGAGGAGGAAGAGGATGAGGAGATTGAGAGTCATCCTCCTGGTGAGGACAGCGAAATCTTGCCTGTTGGTACTCTGGCACACATGGCTGACTTTATGTTAGGCTGCCTTTCCCGTGACCCACGCGTTACACGCATTTTAGACAACACGGATTACTGGGTGTTCACCCTTCTGGACCCCCGCTACAAAGAGAATTTCTCATCTCTCATTCCTCCGGTGGAGAGGACAAGCAAAATGGTGCAATACCAGAAGGTTCTTGTTGAAAAATTGCTCCAAAATTTTCCATCTGACAACGCTGGCGGCAGAGTACGTGCTACCTTGGCCAACCGAGAAGGGGAGAAAAGGGGAGCACACAGCAGTTCCGACAAAGGCAGGGCAACACTCTCCAAGGCGTGGGACACCTTCATGACACCCCGCCAGCACCCTCACCCTGATGCGCAGCCTAGTGTCATAAGGAGGGAAAAGTTTTGGAAGATGGTGAAGGAGTACGTAGCAGACCGTGTCAGCGTCCTCAATGATCCCTCTGTGCCTTACAACTACTGGGTGTCCAAGCTGGACACGTGGTATGAACTGGCACTCTACGCCTTGGAGGTGCTGGCCTGCCCTGCCGCCAGCGTTCTGTCTGAGCGGGTATTTAGTGCTGCTGGTGGCATCATAACAGATAAGCGTATCCGCCTTTCCACCGAAAATGCTGATAGGTTGACACTTATAAAAATGAACAAGGCCTGGATTTCCCCTGACTTCTCCACTCCACTGGAGGAAAGCCCCGGGGGAACATAAAGTCACTTTATATATGTTATTTACAATGATGGTAATACTCTGTATTCCCATTCACCCCTTCCACCCAAAAAACGGGTATATGGTTGACTCTCTTCCATATGCCCAGTGATATAATTTTTATATAGGGCCAGCTCACCAGCGGGCCCAGTGATATAATTTTTATATAGGGCCAGCTCACCAGCAGGCCCTGTGATATAATTTTTATATAGGGCCAGCTCACCAGCGGGCGCAGTTTGACAATTTTTGTATAGGTCAGCTCACCAGCGGGCCTTCTCATATAATGTTTTATTGGGTCAGCTCTCTAGCGGGCCCTCTCATATAATGTTTTATAGCGTCAGCTCACTAGCGGGCCTTCGCATATAATGTTTAGGATGGTCAGCTCCGCAGCAGACCCTCACCCATAATGTTTTAGATGGTCGGCTCAGCGCACGTTTCCCTCTTAATTATGGCCCCAGTTCAGAAAAATCGAGGAAATTTTTGGGAGAATTTGCCTTTGCGCACGTTTCCCTCTTAATCATGGCCTCAGTTCAGAAAAATCAAGGAAATTTTTGGGAGAATTTGCCTCTGCGCACGTTTCCCTCTTAATCATGGCCTCAGTTCAGAAAAATCGAGGAAATTTTTGGGAGAATTTGCCTCTGCGCACGTTTCCCTCTTAATCATGGCCCCAGTTCCGAAAAATCGATGACATTTTTTGCAGAATTTGCAGATGATATACAAGTAAATATACAGCAAATACTGTTTGGTAACAATTTTTCGCCTAAAGTCGTTTTTATCTTCCTTTTTGTGTGTTTTACGGTCAGTCTGTAAAAATGGCGTACTACGGGCGAAAGATCGTTCCCAGCAGCGACGTTGGAGTCCAAGATGCATCCAGACATCCTCCCTATGCTGTCCCTGAACCATTTCTGTGGTGTTTCCATCATTTCTGCCCTTTTCCTATGGACCAGGCACCCTCCCCTCATCAGAGCAGGGGGTGCCTGGTGTAATGCTCGAGTCCTCCCATTGACTTCAATGGGGCTCGGGTGCTCGGCCGAGCACTCGAGCCTCCGGGGGCGCTCGGTCAGAGCACCCGAACACCCGAGCATTGGGGTGCTCGATCATCACTATCTATCAGTACTCCTAAATCTTTCTCTAATGAGGATTCCCAAATAGTTTCCCATTTAGTGTATATGTGCAAACTGCACAGCGCTCCCTCCTGCCATCAATCACCTCCTTGTAGCATGGCCGAGCAGAGAAGACCACGGGTATAGCAGCTTCCTGTCAGATAGTGTAGAGGATCAGAAGCTCCTCTACTGTGGTCCACTCGGCCATGCTACAAAGAAGGTACAGAGGGGCTGGGGGGGGTAAACAGACACAGGGGGCGGGAGGAGCAAAGTGACACACAAAATGCTATCCACCCAGATTTGTGGGGGTTCCTAACCTTCTGGCTAAATAGCGTGAGAAATGGGAGAATCAAAGGAATCCATCTAACGTTTGATGTTTGACACAGTGTTGAACACTGAACATGAGCTAAAAAACACAGTGACCCTAACAAACATTAACCCTCCCCTAACGTGAACAATCAAGTGTACTCATACTAGCTCTAACACTATCCTATCATCCAAAGCTGGAACACATACCTATAATCCTGACTTCCAGCAGGGTCTTCTACACCCTGGTCTTCTTCTTCAGTTTGTCTCCTGTAGGCTTCTATCTTCTTCTTCCCTCTTCTTCTACATCTGTCACCCTCTTCTTTCTACCTCTTCCTCTGTTATCTCCATCTGTCATCTCCAGCTTCATCTACATCTTCATCGTCTATCTTCATCTGTGCTCCTCTTCATGCTCCTCTTCATTCTTCTTCTTGCAACTTAGTGTAGAAACTGTAACAAAAAAATATAGTTATTAAAATACATCTATCATTAATGTTATGCTGCCACAGGCTGTGGCAGGAAAAGGCAGCAAAAACTCATACCTTTCGGACCATTGCCCAATGCCAACTGAGGTAACTTTGAACAGGGACTGCTTTTATATGGTCAGTCCCCATTCAAATTGCCTTCCATGCTCCCATTGGCTGTGATGTGGGGGTTACGTAGGGCACGGAACGTGCCCTGTAATAACCACACCTCCCAGCCAATCAGCTTCTAGCTGGAGGTGTGACTCAATGGCTAGGAGTTGATTGGCTGGGAGACGAGGTTACTGCAGAGGAGTGGGATTTTTACTGTTTCCTGCTGCAGCGTAAGTTTAATGATAGATTTAGTTTAATAACTATATATATTTTTTATAGGTCCAACACTAAGTTTAAAGAAGAAGAAGAATGAAGAGTAGCACATATGAAGAAAGAAGATGAAGATGGCAGATTAAGACAGAAATGACAGATGAAGGTAACAAATGGAGAAAAAAGAAGAGGATGACAGATGAAAAAGAGAGAAGCCTACAGAAGAAAAATTGAAGAAGACCAGGGTGCAGAAAACCCCGCTGGAATCAGGATTACAGGAAAGTGTTGATTTTAATTGTATGGTGTTATTTTTGGGGTGATTAACCCTTTGAGTGCCAGTGGGGCTTAGGGCCCCATATCAATACATCTATGGATTATTTGTGTAGGGATCACTACTTTAGCATTGGGATCAAGCTCCTTATGTGCAAGTCCCAACACTTCTTGCACCTCATATTCCTCTTAGTACTATGTATTTATGAATTGGTGCATAAAATGTGTCAAGACACTGGGTACCAGACATGATACAGGAGAACAGGACAGTATAGTAGGGTGCAGGCCACTGTTCGCAGTTATGGTTGTTATAAGCAAATTAGGCCAAAGGAAGAGGTTCAACACAATCATGTGTATGGTGTAGCATCTGTGCTATTGCGCCAAAATCTGGTTTTCACTCTCTACTGGCCTTCAAGAGAGCTCATTGTATCAGTAGTCCTTGGCATAAGGCAGCCCAGAAATGGGAGGTAAATCGCATACCCTAGTCTGGCACAGTGGTTTCAGAGAGGCCATGAAGACAGAATATATTTTTATTAAAGGGATAGTAACACTTAATATGTAAAAAAATATATATTTTATCCTCCTGTGTAAAAAAAAAGGATACTTCCACTGCTGAGAGATGTTTTATTCAAAAGTTATTACAACTCAAACTCGGATTTGTTAGGTGCAGGATCTCAATGGACTGAAATGCTACAATGACGCTATTGCTACTCCATCCTATGGACAGCTCTGGTCAGTTGACCATAAACCTTCGTATAGGATGGTGTAGCAACAGTGCCACTGTAAAATATCAGGCCATTGAGATACTGCACCAAAAAGCACATGTTTGAGCTGCAACAACTTTTGATTAACATCTCTTAGCAGTGATAGTGCCCTTGTTTTCCTTCAAAGGATAGACCCTACAATATATAATTCTTTACATATTAAGTGTTACTATCTCTTTAAATAGTGATCTCAAGTTTGTAGGCAAGCCCTTGGAGGGAATAAAATAGGCCACCTTTGCCAGTCTGTGCACAGTCACCATGATGGAGTCATATTTCTGTACCAGTGCAAGATTCATGATAAAAATCCATGTCAATATCCAATTAAGGGCTTGATGGAACAGGGAGTGGCTGTAAAAGTTCTGTGGGTCTGGTATGGAGGCTTTTGGAGTGAGAACAGGTAGAGATAATTCACTTTGGGGCACCAGAACGCACATGTAACTAGATGTTCAGTTTTTTTCTGTCCTCCATGGCCATCTAAAGGGGAGTTTTACAGGAACTAGGAAGACCTGAAATGACAAGAGTTAGTACGTAGATACAGCCTTGTGCATGAGCAACCAGGTATGGAGAATATGGTGTGATGTGTAAGGGAACATAGGAGTCTTGGTGCTTGATCGGATAAGGTCCCAAAGGGAGAAAGAAGCTGCCAAGAAATGTGGGAGGATGGTCTGTTTATTTAGGTGTTTGCTTTGCCATTCTTGGATCATGGTTTTTAAGTGATATGCAACCCAAAACGGCTGAAGAATATAACCTATTGTACTTGCTTTGGACAGAGCTTACAGTATTCCAAATTGTTGTGATCACTATAAAGACCTCCACTGCTCTGGGGCTTGCTTGATTGAGAGGAGCTCCCAGTCACCCATGTCATAGTTGTTTTCTTGATTTGTAAGAAATTGCAAATAGAAGGCCGCTGGGTGAAGTTGCTCTTTCTCGCTGTGCCTCTGCATCAGATGATTAGGATATTATCTATGCAATGCATGGATAGAGCCTGGTGTGCCCCACAGCTGTTCCACACGTGGGTGTCCTTACAGAAACCCATAAACAGATAGTAGAATCTGGAGGCAAACCTGGTCCCATAGCAATTCCATGTATTGGTCTATAATCAGTATCTTCAAATGTGAATTATTGTGTAAAACTGACAATTTCCTGCTTTTACTGCAAAAATTCCCACCCACAGAAAACACATAAAATTTCTGCCTTTTTGCTACTGAGACATTTCCTGCAACATTTTTTAAATTTCTCCTCTATATTTTCTATTACTATAAAGACGTCCCACCACAATACTACTGCATCTAATTGTTGAATCACGGCTGCCTGTCTGTTCTCAGTCACATAAAATGTTTGGGCATTAGGGGTAAATCTTCTTTGCTTCATTCGCCCCCTCCCCAGGCTGCACTAACACAGAGATAACAGATCGGGAAGGAACTTGAATCACAGATGCCTGTCTCAGTCAACCAAGGTTTAGGGTAAATCTCCTTTCTCCCTTTACTCTTCCCCAGAGTGCCCTCCAGACTCTCCAAACACAAAGAACAAATTTCCTGTCTACAAGACCCCATAAAAGTACACGCAAACTTTGCTTTATTTGCCTATCCTAACTAGTTGAAAAATTGTCCTGCTTTCTCTACCTCTCGCAAACAGAATGACATGCTTTGGGAACTTGACACCCTTTTATATTATAAATGCAGGAAAGGAATGGAAACTTATCACATGGGAAAGGGGATTCAATCATACCATTGATTTCAATGCAATGAGCTAGGTGGGAAAAGTGGAAAATCAGCACTTTTCTTGAAAAGAAAAAAAAAAAAAGGGTCCATTTTCCATTTGCTTCAGTTTAATCTTTGGTGAAAGAAAAGTTTAAGAGTACTGATAGACAATAGATTTCACAGCAGTGTGCAGTCACTCAGCTGCAGTAAGAGCAAGTAGGGTACTAGCCTAAAAAGAGGTGTAGATGCAAGGGATTATCCTACCTCTGTATAAATCCTTGGTTAGGCCTCATCTAGAAAATGGAGTACAATTTTGGGTGCCAGTTCTTAAAAAAGACATTGTTGAATTGGAAAATGTGCAGAGATGTGCAACAAAACTGATAAAGGGATTGGAGGATCTGAGTTATAAAGAGAGACTAGCCAAACTGGGTTTGTTTACATTAGAGAAAAGAGATGTCTAAAGGTTGATATGATTACCATTTACAAATACATTCAAGGTCAATACAAAGAACTAGCCAATTAATTATTTACACAAAGAGCTGAGCTAAGAACAAGAGGTTATCCATTAAGACTAAAGGAAAGATGCTTTTGACTTAAACAAAGGCAGGGATTATTTACAGTAAGGGCAGTATAGCTATAGAATTCTTTGCCTCTGGATGTTGTACTTTCAGATAATGCAACTGCTTTCAAAAAAGCAATGGATGCCTGTCTAGCCCAGAACAATATTGAAAATTATGAAAGATGACTTCAAAGCAGATAGCATGTTGATCCAGGGAAATATCTGACTGCCATTTGGAGTCAGGAAGTAATTTTTTTTACCCACTTGGGGCTAAATTGGAAATTGCTCCAGAGGGCTTTTTTTTTTTTGCCTTCCTCTAGATCAAAAGGGGTGTTTTTGTCATGGGCTGGTCTTGATAGACGCTTGTTTTTTTTCAGCCTCATCAACTATGTTACTATGGTATATGAGAATACACTTGAGTTACTGTATATTTTATGGACATAAAAAAGAATTCTTATTTAGTTAAGATGTGCTTCTTATTGGCGATGCAGTCTTGCGTCACCTCACTCATGCACCTCACTCACGCAATGAAATCATGCGCAGTAGAGACTGACAAACACGCACAGTCTCTACTGCACATGACGGCTTCTGACAAACATCCTCCTAGCAAATTATTATATAGGATTGCTGACTTCTTAAAATTCTCTTTTTCTTTCAGATAAAATCTGTATTATTTTATATTATTAGACCTCCACCATTGCCTGCTTCTCCAAAATCAAGTTGGTCATTGTTGATTAATCTTTTGAGATTATGCTAATTTCTGTGATATTTTCCTTGCATTTGGTGGGTTTTTGAAATATTTTGTCTATATCCTTTAGTATCCTTTCAAAAGAGGTTTCTACAAAGGGTCCTTGTGAGTACTGAAATAACTTTGATTTTAGTTTTAAATTTGTGTGCTTAAAAGTCCCCAAATCCGTCTTCATCTTCCCTTGTCACTCCTATGTCAAGTACCAGTTTCATCAATCTTTCTTCTTCTAGATCTATTGCTTCTTTGCACTAGAGGTGGAAGTGTTTTCTTTAGTCAGACAGTATCTCTTCAAGGTTAATTTTCTCATGAATTTGTGAACATCCACAAATATCTCAAAATGATTTGGGATACTATTTGGTGCAAAATTATTTAAAAAGCATATTTCAGATTCTGATAAAGCATAAAAGGATAGATTGAAGATACCGTGTTCCTTTTTTTATTTTTGTATTTGTCTTTTTCTCTTTGTCATTCTTGACACACCCATTTTGGATCATAGTTTGATAGTGAGATGCTAAAAAGACTGTGCGTGTGTGTGAAGTCTTTTTAGTTTAACTCCTTGAATGTTAAATGATTTATCATGAAATGTTTTTTTGGGGGGACTGTTGATTTGTTTGTTTGGCAGCTAATCATTCTACTCAGTTGGCAACGTTGATGTTTGATTCTCCATTTTGAGGATTTTTGTTGATCTGGTACCAGGGGCCAGAACTCCTAGGGGCCGAGTTTATCACTTGTCGGTGGAGGAGAACAAGGCCATGGAGGACTATGTGGAAGACACCCTAGCTAGGGGCATTATTCAGAAGTGTTCCTCCCCTGCAGGTGCAGGCTTCTTTTTCGTTAAGAAAAAAGATGGGAAGCTCAGACCATGTATTGATTTCAGGGGCCTATATAAGTTAATAGTAAAGAATGCTTATCCTACACCATTGATCACGGAGCTATTTGATCATATCAAAGGCTCAACAAATTGATACAAATAAGATTTTGGCCGAGATCTTTGCAAAGGAAGTAGTTTGTCTCCATGGAATACCCAAGGTGGTGTTCTCAGATCGTGGGAGCCAGTTTGTGTAGCGTTTCTGGAGAGCTTCTTGCTGTCAGATGGGGATCCAGCTCTCGTTCTCCTCAGCCTACTACCCACAGTCGAACGGTGCTGATGAAAGGTCTAATCAGGCGCTGGAAAAGTTTCTCCGTTGTTTCATTTCTGACCATCATGACAACTGGGCAAACTTGTTACAGTGGACGGAGCTGGCCAGAAACAGTGCAGTTAATTCCTCCTCTCGGAACTCTCCCTTTCTGATTAATTATGGGTTCCAACCTTCTCTCCTGAGGGCCGCATACAACTTGGTACGAATAAGAGAAGGCAATGAATGAAAGACAGAGTTTAACACTCGGTTAACACTCGGTTATGCCTTTCGGATTGTGCAATGCTCCCGCTGTCTTTCAGGAGTTCATTAATGCTGTTTTAAGAGAACTACTCCAGAGCTCTGTTATAGTATATTTGGACGATATACTCATCTATTCTCCTATCTTGGAGACACATAGAAAAGATGTAGCCAGGGTTCTACAACAGCTAAGAAAGAACAAGTTGTTCTGCAAATTAGAGAAATGTGAATTCCACAAATCCCAGGTGACCTTCTTGGGATACGTGATTTCATCCACTGGTCTAGCCATGAATCCGCAAAAACTGTCTGCTGTCTTACAGTGGCTGCTTCCCGTAGAGCTAAGGTCCATACAGGGGTTCCTGGGTTTCACTAATTATTACAGAAAGTTTATACGAAACTTTTCCTCAGTCTTGAAACCACTCACTGACATGACTCAGAAGGGCGCTAATCCTTCAGACTGGGCGCCTGAAGCACTTCAGGTTTCCGCCTTTGCGTATTGTCCCACGCGAACCCATCCCTGCCTTTTACACTGGAGGTGGATGCCTCAGAGTCCAGTGTAGGAGCGTTGCTATCCCAGTGCATGGGCCCTGGTAAACCATCGCTGCCATGCAGCTTTTTCTCTAAAAAACTGTTGAAGGCTGAGAGTTTATATGATGTGGGCGATCGGGAATTACTTGCCATCATCTTGGCCTTCTTGGCACAGTGGTTCCGATCCTGATACTGACGGATCACAAAAACCTCACATATTTATCGGAGGCTAAGAAGTTGTCTTCACGTCAGGCCAAATGGGCCCTCTTCCTTTCGAGGTTTGATTTTTTGGTTTCCTACCTTCCTGGTACCAAAAATATTAGAGAGGACGCTCTCTCTCAACAATTTGGGTCCGAGTCCCAGGAGGAGTCTCCTCAGGTGCCTGTTATTCCTCCCGACCGCATCTTGGCTACAATACGCACCACCCCGGGGGAGAGACCTAATGGGACATGTTATCACAGCACCTGTGATCTGGGCGACATTCTGTCCATCTCGCTGATACTGCTCTCCTATTGGCTGCCCTGTACTGCTCCTCCTAGTGACAGCCTTTTTATACCCTGGGCTGTCACTCTGCTAGTGCCCTTTCGTGGTGTACCTGATGCCTGGCGCTAGTTGTCGTTGTTCTGATCCAGTGTATGACCCCGGACTGCCTGACCACGCTATTGTCTCGTTCCTGATTTTGTGTACCGATTCGGATTGGCTGACGTTCCTGCTTCCTGTTCTGACCCGGCCTGGCTGACATTCCTGCTCCGTGTACCGACCCGGCGAGATTGACGACCCAGCTCTGTGTACCGACCTGGCGCGTCTGAGGATCCTGCTCCATGTACCGACTTGGCCTCGCTGACGTTCCTGCTCTCTCTACCGACTCTACTTGGCGTGGTTCCTGTTCTGCTGTTCCAGTTGGCTGATCCGTATTACTCCTGCTTGCCCACCAGTTGGGCACCGTTCCTGTGTACTGGTCCTAGTAGCTGTGTTCCGTTGCTCACACACTAGACCAGTGGTCAGAGTCTCGCTGCTTCCACTCCGTGTTGCACTCGCTTGGTCTGTGTTGGTTCAGTAGGGTGCCTCCGGTGATTTCCGTTGTACAGACCATAGCGCCATTAACCCCTTCGGGGGAAGGGGCCTCGCATATCACTACCATATTGGGTTCCGTTGAGCTGCGTTGTTTGGGCTATTGTCTCCCGTTGACGAGTAGGGTGCTTCTGGTTGCCATCCATTTATACCATTGCCCATTAACCCTTTCAGGTAGTACGTGCACACGGTGCTGGGTTGCTCCGGTAGGGCCTCCGTATAAGCACGAGTTCTGACCATTCCGATAGTCGTTGGTGGGCATCCACCATTGGTCACATTTACAGGCGTCCAGAGCCTGAGTTTGCAGTCCCGTTCTTGTTTCCTCCTATTACCATCAGGCGACATTTGACCTGTATTGCGCTCGACCAGTACTGCACTGGTTAAGTGGACTTTCATACACTGTATCTACTTGATGTACCTGACCTGTGTCAGTATTGTGTGTTCACTTCACTGGACCCGTGTGGGTTAACCATTTCTAACCTGTCTTGTGTCAGTTTGTGCTATACTGGACCTGTGAGGGTTACATCGTTCATTGTGTCTCTTAATAAAGCTGTGTTTTTACCCATACCGCCATGTCTGAGTGTACTGAACCGTAACACATGTTTTGTGCCCGAATCCCTCCGTATCAGACTTCTGGAGACATACCATTCCTCTAAGGCTGCAGGACATGTTGGTAGAGACCAACTGATATGGTTTATGTCCAGACTCTTTGGTGGCCCAGCATGAGGGCAGACTGTTAAGCGTTTGTTTCAGCATGTTCCACTTGTATGCGGAGTAAGACTCCTTGTCACCTGCTGGTTAGCTTCCTGCAGCCCATCCCGAACGGGGAGAGTCCATGGTCTCACTTGTCAATTGACTTTTTGGTTGAGTTGCCGATCTCTGAGAGTTACACGGTCATTCTTATGATCGTTGATAGATTTTCGAAGATTTTGTGCCGCTTAAGGGACTCCCCTCCTTCAAGGAGTTGGCTGAGATCTCTGCGAAGGAAGTAGTTAGTCTCCATGGTATTCCCAAGGTGGTAGTTTAAGATTGTGGAAGCCAGTTTGTTTCACGTTTCTGGAGAGCTTTTTGTGGTTAGATGGGGATCCAGCTCTCGTTCTCCTCAGCTTACCACCAACAGGGTTTAATTCCTCCTCTCGGAACTCTCCCTTTCTGATTAATTATGGGTTCCAACCTTCTCTCCTGCCTGAGTCATTTGAGGCGCAAAACATTCCTGCTCTGGAGGAGCACTTGAGGGAACTACGCTCCACATGGTACGGGTTCAGAGATCCCTGCAGAGTTCCACAACGCGCTATAAAAGACAAGCAGACCGTAGGCGATTACCAGCTCCAGTGTTCCGGGTGGGAGAGAGAGTTTGGTTGTCCTCACGCAATCTCAATTTCCAGGTGTCCTGTAAAAAGCTGGCTCCCTGATTTGTGGGTCCCTTCCGGGTTCTCCGCAAGATTAACCCTGTGATGTATGTCCTCGAGCTTCCCGCTAACATGCGCATTTCCAATGTGTTTCATACGTCGCTACTCAAACCTCTGGTTTGTAACTGTTATACTAACGCTTCAGTCCATCCCAGACCCGTTCAAGTGGAGGACCATGAGGTATACGAAGTACAGAGTATCCTGGACTCTCACATGGTCAGAGGCTGGGTACAATATTTGGTGCACTGAAAAGGCTATGGACCTAAGGAGTGTTTCTGGGTCTCTAAGAGAGATCTGCATGCACCTGCCCTTCTCCGAGAGTTTCATTCCTGCACTGCCTATAGTGCTGGTCCTTTTCCGAGGGGGAGTAGTCATTAAGGGGTAGGTACTATCACAGTCTACCTTTGAGGCCTAGTTAGCCTGTGCTTCAGACTGCATCATGGGGAACCATTGATTCAAAAGAGAAATTATTTTCCCTTCGTCCATGTGTTACACAAGAACCATGGGGATAAGTATGTTGCAGGAGGAGGGCAGAGCACTTGCCTTAAAATGCTCTCTGGAGGTGGAGACTGCCTCCCTGTTCCATTTTGAACCCACCAATGTAGCTCAGTTTTAATTAATATCAAAGATAAGGAAAAGAGAAATGAGGCAGGAAAGGGTCAGGTGCCGTGGAGGGACTCAAAAGAAAAATAAATATTGGTGAGTAAATTTCCCCTTTTCTTCTATATCCTGCTCCATGGCAATCGAGTGGGACATCTACAAGTATTGATGCGCAATACACCAAAAAGAAATACTCAGGAAGGTTATAACCCATAAGAAAGCAGAAAGAATTGAGGAAGCAAAAAGTGCTACCCTTAGACAGGAACAACTGCCTGTAGAACTTTTCTCCCTAGTCTGGTTTCTGCAGATGCCTGAGGCCAAATTGTAGCCCAGACAGCTGCTTTGCAGCTTTCTTCTGGAGATGCCATAGCTTTCCATGCCTTGGATGCAGAGGGAGAGAGAGATTTTGTAGAATGTGCGTTAATCTAGATAGGAGGCTGAAGATCAGCTTCCTGATGTTAGTTTAATGCATTCTTTAATCCATCTAGCCAAGTAAGCCTTGAATGCTGCTTTGTACTTAAACTTCCCATGGAAATTAACAAATAATGAATCTTTTCCTAAAGTCCTTGATTTCTGTGAGATAATGGAAGAGACATCTCACCATATGTAATTTGTGTAACTTTCTTCCTTATGCAAGAAACAAACAGGAGAAAAAGAGCAAGAAACAAACAGGAGAAAAATAGTGTAGACAGTCTTAACACCACGACCAAAGGTACCTCAATGTAGTTACTCACAGACACATATGCTGAAAATCACAAATATGATCCTCTGAAATGATCTCTTCTGAATGTTTACTGCCTCAGTGACAGTGTGTGGGAAGAATCCTCTATATCTATGGCTAGGCTGCTCTTCCATTTAACTCCTTCTCCAAAATGGCAAAAACATCCAAAGAAACAAAAAAGGAAGGCACCCAACAGTGTAATATCCCAGAAGCAGTTAAAAAAGGGTATATAAACATATATAAAGATTGCACTCACATTTTGTTGGTCAGTGAAAGGCCATACCTATTCTCTCTCTCTGCATCCTGGGCATACAAAAATACTGATTGGTTAATCTCCGTCTTGAAGGGATATGTGCGCTTGATATATTTGCTTGCCCTCCACCATGTTCAAGAATGTTATACATTCCAACAGTGATTATTCTGTTCCGCTCCAATGAGCCTTTGTCTATATGGACCGACCAGCACCTTCAGCCAATGGTGGAAAAGCTGCCTGGGTTTTTATGGGATACGGGACAGGTTCTCTGCCAGCTTGAACGGGTGAAGTGGCATTCTGGATACTCGTGGTTGTCGGCAGATGTTTCTGCCCTGTATTCCTCAATTCCTCACTCTCTTGCACTCAAGTCTTTGGAGTATTGTATGAGTTTGTATTCCAATTATTCTGAAGACTTGAGGTTGTTTTTGTTAAGGGCTGTTGAGTACCTCCTGAGCCACAATTTCTTCTCCTTCGATGGGCAGTTCTATCTCCAGAGGTGTGGTGTTGCTATGGGGGCATCTTTTGCCCCCTCTCTCGCCAACCTGTATATGGGTTGGTGGGAGTCAACCCACATCTTTGGTGTTTTGAATCCCTCGGGGGAGCTGATCTTGTGGTACGGGAAGTATATCTACGATTTGCTCTTTATTTGGATCGGTTCAGAGTCTCAGGCCTTGGGTTTTGTTGAGTTTTTGAATAACAATTCATTTAATTTGAAATTTACCCATACTTTTCATGTTTCAAGTATTACATTTCTTGATTTAACTTTAACGGGTCAAGTTAGTGATGCTAGGATTGTTACAGATATGTATAGAAAGCCGACTGCTGGCAATAGTTTTTTACATGCTAAGTCTTCACATCCTAAACATCAGATTTTTAATATCCCCAAAGGTCAATTCCTCCGTGCTCGCAGGAATTGTTCTGAGGATGAGGATTTCCAGCGAGCCTCGAGGGAACTTTTCAATAGGTTTAGGACCCATGGTTATCCAGAACAAGTTTTGAAGACTGCTTATGAGCATGCTTTATCCACTACTAGGGAAAGCCAAATTAATAAGTTTCAGTGTAGAAATATAAATACAAATAAACAGAATGAAGGACTGTTGATTAATATATACCACAAACGGTTAAATAGCAGAGTGGACACTACTCTATCCTAGGGTAAGTGGTAACTTAAACAAAGGGGTTGATATCGTTGTAGTTTTCTTGGGTTTTCCAAAATCTTTTGCTAAAGTGCCACACAAGGTTACTTAAAAATAAAAGGAGTAGAGCTTAGTACTGTATATTTGGCATTTTAAAAAAATGATGGTATCTCACTACCTCTTACAGATGTTGACTGACACTACTGAAGTCTATGGTCTACAAGTTTTCTCCATTTAGTATTATATACATATATCTCTAGCATGCTTGTATCTACAACCCAGATGCACAATCTTAAATTAATCTACATTACGCCTCATCTATTATCCACCCATTCATATTCATCCAAATCTTTTTTTTAATGTTCCACAAAATTAATTAAGTAAGTAAATAAATAAATAAATAAAGTACACAGAATTCTGGGGTTACAGAAACCCATATGGTACATGAGTATATCTGTCTCCACCCCATCCAACTATTCATAGTTCATGAGATCCCAGATATGGATCATCCATGCATGATGAAGGCAGCAACATATGCAGGGGCTTCCAACATCTATACCCCTATCTGGATTATATAGCAGTGGTCCACTTACAATATCTACTCCCTGTCTTGCCTTGTCTTAGAAACCATGCTCGATGCCTTGAAGGTTTCCTGGTGTAAAAGAGAGGGATCTTTCAAACTCCTCAGGCTTTGAGAGAATAATTGCTGGTCATACACCATATTGTACAAATGACGATTAAAGTTGGACTCCATTGTGCACCACTGTGAAGAGGTAATTCTGCAGGTATGAGAGGCAAAAGGTGTGCATCTGAAATCATATGCACATCCCTCCCTGACCCAGGAAATTCCTGTTGATCTTAGTCATACATGCAGAGGTTGAGCTAAGGCAGATCAGCTGGTGCCATAGCTAAGAGGGGAACAGTTGGTGGATTATGCTCTTCTACTTCACTCCTACCCAAATCAGTGGGAGTAGGCAAGATCAACCCTCCTTCCTCACCGGTAATCATATCAGTGATTTTGGGGATGCCTTTCCCTGATCCTGGCTACCCCCTACCCAGAAGTTTGGGTAGCAGTGAAGCAGGAAAACATGTTGTTCTCCTGCATTGCTAATATTGATCACCTAGTGAGATTAGGTGAGATCGCATCAAGGCCTCAATTCAATTACCCCAGACACCAAAACAATAACCACCCAACTGCATTTCATTAAGCACGATAAGCAAGGAAATTACCTGTGCTATGAAGAAATACCAGTAAACCCCTGCCCCCCCCCCACACACACACACACACACACCTCGGGTGATAATTTTGCAGCCGTTTTCACCCATTGACATGCAACAAAACACTGAAATATGCCATTCAATTCCATGAGTTAGGTATTAAGATACATAAAGGGTCCCACTTTAATGTGTGAAAATCTGCACCTTGGTCAACTACTGACTGTCTTCTTCAATCTTCTTCCATCTTCTTCCATCTTCTTTCAAATCTTCAGTGGAAATATTTGTTATAAAAAAAATGCCCCCAAGATATGCCAGACTTAACCCTTTCAGTGCCAGTGGTGTAGCGGGTTTCATCATCCCACCCAGAAGCTCATTGTCTGGGAGGTGTGTAAGCACACATCCCACTCCATTGTAGGCTGGAATCCCTTTTGAACAGAGACTGGCCATATAAAAAGCCAGTCTCTGTTCGAAAGTCCCTCATTCGGACTGGTGCCATGACTCATTTGGGGCTGCTTAGCAGTGCTCCACTTTAAATTTTTCTCAAAAAGTGTATCTTTTTGAGAAGTAGACAGCCCAGTGATTCATTCTAGATGTAGCTTCACGTTATTCACAGGGCCACTTTATCACCACCCCTCTTACAACCTGCTGTAAGCAAAAAAAAGTGTTTTTCAGAGATATTCAATGTTACTGTAGATTTCAAGCACAGGATATTTGGAAATTTTCAAAAATGCACTGATTAGTGTTCAGCTACATCTTCTGAATATGGCAATGCCCCATATGCATAGGTTTGTCGGATCTACTGGATCCAGTTGGGAACATGCACATTTTCATTTTCATACATTTTTACAGCTTGCTTAACTGGTGCCTTGTCTATTTTGGAGCTGTTTGGCAATGCTGCAATTAATATTTTACCCCCAAAAGCATATATTTTAGAAAAGTAGACAACCCTGGGTTTCATTCTAAGTAAATTTTGACAATTTTTTGCAGTCATTTTACCACTAATCCCTTCTAAAACTTGCAGGAAAAAAAAAACACCACTGTTTTTTCACACATCGATCCACTCCCCCATAATCTCTGATGCAGACTGTCTTTCTGCCATGGACAGAGACTGGGACAGTTCTCTCATCATGCATGGTGGTCAGCATGTAGACATCCTTTTTGACCCTAAACTTAACTGCCAGGCGCTCCTGTTGGCACAAATCTGAGGATGTCCACTTTTTACTTTTTCAGCTTGGCACTTAATAGTTCTTTGGGCAAATCTCTGCAGTTGCATCTAAACGGTGCCACAGGCCACTATATCAAAACAAAAAAGTAATTTAAATAAAAGGGGGCTAGTATAAAAATTGTCTGCATATACATGGTACCCTTTATTTAATAAGGGGACATTGAGATCACAAACAATTTTTTCATTGGTTCCCAGATAGTCTGGGCAACCAGGCAAATCAAGTTGGCTGTCCTTGCCTTCATAAATTCTGAAAGCCTGAGTATACCCCGTGGCATTTTCTCACAGTTCATAAAATTTTACTCCAAACTTGGAGCGATTAGAGGTGATATATTGTTTGAATTCCAACCTTCCTTTCTATTTCATATGGGATTCATCCATGCATATATGTTTCTGGCATGAATATACATCTGAACTTTTTTTTTATAAATAATATAAATTTTACACAGCCTGTCATAGAGGGGTCTTCTGTTGGGGGGCATAGGATATTGTCATAGAAATGCATGAAGTGCAAAAGCATTTCATATCTTCTCCTGGTTATTGTTTTTGTGAAAATAGGGGTATCATAGATGGGATTTTTGCTCAGGTATGACCATAATACTCCACTGATAGTGTCTTTTACAACTGGACAGCACTTATCCACTTACATTTTTGAAAACCTGATTAGATGCTCAAAAACAAAAGTGGTACAGATAGCATTTCAGCTTATAACCAAACTCCCTGAAATCTTTCTTAACAGACCTCCATTTCTCACTGACTTTATCAGTGGTACCAACATGTACCATGACAGCCGTATCAGGCCCAGCCCCTCCCAACATTCTATCACCAGATCTACAACATGTCAATCCCAAGCACCTGTGAGACAGCAAACTGTTGAAGTGTGTCAACCCAGGAGACACATTACCTTGTGTTCCTAATTATGGAATCCCCCTACTACCACCATCTGTCTAGGTCTGTCTGAGTTCTAGATCCAGTCAGCATTAGCAGGGTTGTTCTCCCAGCTGGAAGGGCATTTCTATATCAACACCTCCAACATTATCACTCAATGGTTGAGTAAATATTGGAGTGTTCTCCCTATTCCTCTGCCCTCCTTGCCACATCTAACTGTAACCCATGTAGCTACCTTCTCTGCTTTTGTGCAGTTTCCACCCCAGTGCGTCCAATTTCAACTTCCTTATGCTCAGTGAATAGCAAACCCATTAAGAATGACAATCTGTCTCAGTGTTGTTACTTGCCTCTCCAGATCTTACTTGAGCTTCAAAAGAGGCTGTATGCTCACATCTGCCACACAGATATGTATACTGGAATGCTGATACAGGCATGCAAATATGGCAGCTTGTGAAGTCGAAGTTACTTCAATTAAAGGTAAGCTGCAGCCTGTAAATATCTGAAACCAGGCAGGACAAGTTTCCTTCACTCTGAATAGTATTGGAGAGTTTTGGATTCACACACAGAGACTACCTTTTCAGTGTAGAACGTGAAACTGCAAGGAAATGTTGTACAACAACATGTTTTATATGTTTACGCAGTATGATAGGCCAATATCCATTTGACATTTCTAATTATTAGCAGTTACCTTGTATGGGTTGTGATGAAAGCAGACTCATATTGCCCCATGTCTATGTCTCTTCCTAAAGAAGACTTGAATGATATTATTCATTTGCTTATGTAACACTCATGCAATTATTATTAATTACCACAGAGTGCTAAAAAATGTTTTATACTAGGGGCTATATACACTAAGAGGTTGGAGCAATTCTGGGGAAAACACACTGCATAATTTGGAATACCTTGTCCCCAGAAGTACACATTTACACCTTCCATCATCTTGTAGGTTGAGCACAATGCACTGGTTGTCAAGCCTTTTAAAACCATGTTTTTTGTTTTTAGGTTAACTATGAAAATTTCAAATTGTAAATTCTGTTATGAACTTATACATATTGGAAACCAAGGTAGTCCTGAAATATACGTAATTCATTTTTTTTTTCATTTGTTACACTAAGCTTGTGTGAAATGCCAAGGCATAAGTTGTGAGATTGTGTATATAGAAAATACATATATTATATATACATATGGTACCAGTTCAGGTGCCAAAGATCATCATTTTAATATGGGGGCTGAAACACAATCATTAACTGAAACAGAAATAGTCGTGTAGCAGCTAAAAAGGTGAGGTTGTTGAAGACAGTTTAATGTCAAAAATCATACACCATGGCAAGAGTGAGCACAGCAACAAGACATGATTATACTGCATCAGTCAGACAGGGTTTTCCAGATGTGCTGTCCGAGCTCTTTTGAAGAAGCACAAAGAAACAGGCAATGTTGAGGACCGTAGAAGCAGTGTTCAGCCAAGGAAACGTAGTGCAGAAGACAAAGGAACATCTTGCTTACTTCCCTTCACAACAGGAAGATGTCCAGCAGTGCCATCAGCTCAAAATGGGCACAAAACAGTGGGAACCTGGTACACCCATCTACTGTTCAGAAAAGTCTGGACAGAAGTGGTCTTCATGGAAGACTTGCAGCCAAAAAGCCATACTTGCAATGTAGAAACAAGGCTAAGCGACTCAGCTATGCATAAAACCAGAGGAACTGGGGTGCAGAAAAATGGCAGCAGGTGATCTGGCCTGATGAGTCAAAATTTTAAATATTTGGCTGTAACAGAAGGTAGTTTGTTCACTGAACGCTGGAGAGCGCTACAAGAATGAGTGTCTGCAGGCAACAATGAAGCACGGTGGAGGTTTCTTGCAAGTTTAGGGCTGCATTTCTGCAAATGGAATTGGGAATTTGGTCAGAATTAATGGTCTCCTCAATGCTGAAAAGTACAGGCAGATACTTATCCATCATGCAATACCATCAGGTAGACATTTGATTGGCCCTAAATGTATTATGCCTTCAAAAGAGTATAAATTCTTCTATGTATACTTGCACACAATTTGTTAAGAAACTCGGCAAGTAGGTTGCTCCAAACATCTTGGTAAAATAACCACAGCTCATCTCTGGATGTTTGCAGTCTCAGTTGCTTCTCTGTCCATGTAATCCCAGGCAGACTCAATGATGCTGTGATTAGGGCTATGTGGCAGCCATACCATCACTTCCAGAACGCCTTGTTCCTCTTTACGCTGAAGATAGTTCTTAATGGCTTTATGTTTGGTGTTGTTGTCATGTTACAGAATAAATTTGGGGCCAATCAGATGTCTCCCTGATGGTACTGGCTGATGGATAAGTATCTGACTATACTTATCAGCATTGTGGAGACCATTAATTCTGACCAAACCCTCAACTCTATTTGCAGAAATGCAGCCCTAAAGTTGCAAGGAACCTCAACCAGACTTCACTGTTGCCTGCAGACACTCATTCTTGTACTGCTTTCCAGAATAGTTGAGTTGCTTGGCATATTTCCACATCCATGAAGACCACTTCTGACCAGAATTCTCTGGGCAGTAGATGGGTATACCAGGATCCCACTGTTTTCTGTCAATTCTGAGCTGATGGTATTGTTGGGCATCTTCTGATTGCAAAGGGAAGCATGATGCTGCACTAACTTTCTTTGGCCAGCCACTGTTTCTACGGTCCTCACTGTTGCCTGTTTCTTTGTGCTTCTTCAAAAGTGCTTGGACAGCACATCTACATACAAAAGAAGAGGGGAGAAAAACCAGGAGGCACACCCTGTGTTGAATCAGACAGTTCAATTGACTTTCACCAGTCACCCAAGTGAGTTATACTCACAAGATTAGTTGCTGTAGATACACTTATGTGCACAACAGCATATATATATATATTATTAAGGCTGCCCCCCAATCAGCAACTCAGTAGTCTTCCAAATGGACCAAAATCAGCTCCTTCCAAAGACGCTCTCCCCAAAGCGATAAACCATATACATGCAACAGAAAAATGGAAGGAACGCCCAATAGTGTATTATTGTCTTCCACAAACTGACTGGTATATTGAAACTTATAGATGGGTACTCACAATTCAGATGGTCAGTTCTAAGAATGACAAGCTCGCATCAGGAGATATACCCGTCTCCAACCGGGAACAACAGACAACAAAACAAAGTTCCACGAGGCTCCAATACGTCGTTAGAAAATATTAGCTCCAATCGCTAGCCGTAAAAACGGCGAGCCTCCCATACGTCATGCCCACTCAAAGGACAAACCCGACATCCAGCCAATCAAAATCTAGTTTATATATATATATTTGTCACAATTTCCATGATATTAAGTAATTATATTTTTTATTTTATTATATGGTTTCTAATGGTTAGTTTATAACTATGTTTGTTATATATGTGGATTATTCCATTTTACATAAGTGTTTTATATCACTAAGGGACGTCTAATATACACTCTTTGGGAGATTCTAGATAGTTTTTACTTTATATATCTGTTTTCAGATGTGGACCATCAATTTTTGAGTTTGGTCCACACCTGATTGGATACTATTGTTACAGAGTACTCGCAGATTAAATTATTGATATTATATATATTTTTGCACGATTTATATACACATAGTATTTATTCAATGGATCTATTTGTATTTGTTGTAGATTTTTTGAGTATACTGATGGGTTGATGTTTGTACTTGTTTTCTCTATGGCTGTGCTGTTGTGATTGCACAATCGTTTGTATCGTGTGGCCGCAACGGGGTTGCTGTACAGCCTTATGCTGCAAATCTCTGTGATGGACTAGACTTTCAGCCAGTGCTCTCCGTCTTGTCCATGACGGTGTCATCGCTCCATGGTTAGGAGGGTATACGCTGTTGTGGGTGATAGATTTTGATTGGCTGGATGTTGAGTTTGTCCTTTGAGTGGGCATGACGTATGAGAGGCTCGCTGTTTTTACGGCTAGCGATTGGAGCTAATATTTTCTAACGAGTTATGATTAGATCAGGGTTTATGTATATCCTTGCACTGTCCATCTCTTTGATGGACTCGGCTTTTGGC
Organism: Rhinophrynus dorsalis; assembly: GCA_037306005.1. NCBI lineage: Eukaryota > Metazoa > Chordata > Amphibia > Anura > Rhinophrynidae > Rhinophrynus > Rhinophrynus dorsalis. Next base: position 120,815,833 of record CM074722.1, read on the forward strand.
CAGTGTTCTCCTGTTTGTCCGTGGCGGCGTTGTCACTCCGTCTTTAGGAGTGAACACGTGGCTACGGTTGTTGGAGTTTGATTGGCTGATCGTTGGGCTCATCTTCTTGGTGGACATGACGTATGGGAGGCTTGCCGGGACGATGGCTGATGATTGGAGCTAATGTTCTCCAATAAGTGATGTACATAGGGTTTTTAAATCTGTTCTACTGCGGGCTCCGTTTCTTTCTATACCCCAGATATTGATTTTATCTTTGAAAAAGTGGCGAGTTAAGCCACGAAACACGTTAGATATCAATATATTGGGTGATATTTGTTTCATTCATATGTTATATTTTTACTTTTATTAAAACATATTATTTCTATTGGAGCCTCGTGGAACTTTGTTTTGTCGTCTGTTGTTCCCGGTTGGAGACGGGTATATCTCCTGATGCGAGCTTGTCAGTCTTAGAATTGACCATCTGAATTGTGAGTACCCATCTATAAGTTTCAATATACCAGTCAGTTTGTGGAAGACAATAATACACTATTGGGCGTTCCTTCCATTTTTCTGTTGCAGGTATATGGACAGCACATCTGGAAACTCCTGTCTGCTTTGAAATTTCTGCCAGGAGAGACCTAGCTGATGTAGAGAAACTACCTTGTGTCTTGTTGCTATGTTCAGTCTTGCCATAGTGTATGAGTTTTGACATTAAACTGTCTTCAGCAACCTCACCTTGTTAGCTGAGTTTGGCTGTTCCTCACCCAGTTTTATTCTTTCTACAGAGCTGTTTCAGTTAACGATTGTGTTTCAACCCACATATTAAATTGATGATCATTAGTACCTGTTTGGTATAATTTTTTAATCATACACCTGACTGTATGCTTACAAAATCACTGATTTTGTGCAAGTGTACCTAGAAGAATTGATGCTGTTTTGAAGGCAAAGAGTGGTCACATTAAATATTGATTTGATTTGATTTCTGTTCACGCATTATGCATTTTGTTAATTGATAAAAATAAACTATTGACATATCTATTTTTGAAAGCATTCTCACTTTACAGCATTCTTTCACACCTGCCTAAAACTTTTGCACAGTACTATATTATATATACACACACACAACATATATATAAAAATTAACTGCATATACTTACTCCTACACTGGCCTTGGTAACAAATGAATTTTATTTGGATAAATCGCCATGATGGAAATGGTGAATGAAACTTTTGAATGACACGAATGACAGATGACTGCTCCTTACAAATTAAAAAAGAAGATGTAGCTTCCAGAAATTCAGTGTATATTACACTGTTCCAATGCTGCACAAGTGAATCCTGCACTTAATAAGTATATTTTATACAGTTTTAATGTGCAGGGATAGGTAAATAATAAATGGGAATATATTGCACCATTCCAACTGTAAACAATATGGTATACTCTGTCCCAAGGTATCTGTACTTTATATCAAATATCAAAACTGGATTTGTCAGCTCTTAGATATACAGAATGGAGCACAAGGAAAATCAGCAGGTAAGTGGCTAAACATACAAGTGGAGTGAGACTCACACCTTGAAAAGTCTTATACGGTAGAGAGAAACAAACTTTCACTTAGCCATCTTTTTAACACAGATTTGTTGTTACAGCTTACCTTGTTTTCAGCGTCATCTGTAGGCGTAAGGCTTCAAGCATGCAGCAGGCCTCGGGTTTTATGTGCCATGCTTCCTCTAGTCCCCTCCTACCTACTTCCTTCTTCTGAGCTGCTCCTCCTACTTACTTCCTGAGGAGGGGTTTAAAGGGCAGTCTGAGTCCTGACTCAGTTGCTTTTGCGTTGTTGTTCATAGCAGTTCTATTACCTTGGGCTCTGTGTATGACCTGGCTAGTATACCATCCAACATGGTGCTGACCTGTGGCTCTGTCTGACCATTCTTTTGTCTATCCCTATAGTGGACACCCAACCTGGTGCAGATCTGTGACTCTGGCTGACTACCTGAACTGTGTATGACCTGGCTTGTCTGACTACCCCCTCTGGTCCTGACTTGTGGCTCTGTCTGACTATTTATCACGGTGCCAGTGATTCCAGTTGCTGAGCGACATTGTTACTTCTGGGTTTACCATTGCCTCTTTCTTATTGGCTCTGGGATTGTGGCTCCTCTCAGGGTTTGCCTTTATATACTCCCACCTGTCATCCTTACGGTGCCCTTTCGTGGTGTACCCGTACCTAGTGTTTATGACTGCCTGTTCCTGTTTCCGTGTATGACCCGGCGTGCCTGACTATGCTCTGATTCCTGACGCTCCTGTGATCCGATTCCGTTTCTGACCTAGGACCGGCTGACTAACTCCGTGTGTACCGACCTGGCTTGGCTGAGTATCCGATTCCGTTACCGACTAGGACTGGCTGACTAACTCCGTGTGTAGCAACTTGGCTTGGCTGAGTATACAATTCCGTTACCGACTAGGACTGGCTGAATAACCCCGTGTGTACTGACCTGGCTTGGCTGAGTATCTGATTCATTACCGACTAGGACTGGCTGACTAACTCCTTGTTTACCGACCTGGCTGGGCTAAGTGTCTGATTTCGTTACTATCTAGGACTGGCTGACTACTCCATGTGTGCCGACCTGGGCGAGTATCTGGTTTCGTTCCTGACGGGATTGGCTGACTACCTCCATGTGTACCGATTGGGGCAACGCTGGCTTCTGATCTGTCAGGGTACGCAAACTCTATCTCATTCCACCTACTCCCACTCACTATACTGCTCTGTGCCTGTCAGGCCTATCTACCCCAGTAGTCTCCAGGGGCTTGTGGGAGCCCGGTCACTCGCCAGTGTCTGTGTTGCCTCCGGTAACCCTAGCGTACTAGGGTGTCCATTTCATTCGAAGCAATGTGATCATTTTATAACACCACATAGTCTGATCTACTATATAGAGGGACACCACGATGGGAAAGAGAGACATAAAGGTTTTTGCCTAAAAAAAGGGACAAAACCCCTAAAAAGGGATACTTGGGAGGTATGAAAAACTGTTCATAGCTTTTATAAAGTCGTTGTTGAGCATAGAGGGCTATGTATGTTAGTACTGGGATTAATATTTTGCTAGTGCTTGTTGATCCAAGGAGAAATCTGACTGCCATTTGGAATCAAGGGGTTTGCCTTCTTTTGGATCAACGATGGTAAACGGGAATAAGAAAAGGGTTGAACTAGATGGACACAAGAATTTTTTCAACCTAAATGACTACAATTTTTACAATTTTTCCACTTTCTTTTTATTATCAATTGAAATGGTGGGTTATCCATTTAAATGTTGCATCCTCAAAAGCTCTACTTATCTTTTAAAAAAACATATATACATTTGTGTGGGTGGAATAAATTGAGGGAAAATAAGTTTGAACATTATAGTAATAAGGCCAGAGTTGCTCATACTCTGGTGAAGAAGAAAAAATAAAAAAGCCCTCATTGCTAAGGGGTCCAAAAAAGGGACGAATATGAAAAATACATCCTACAGTACTATATGGGTACCATTGCAGAATGCCTTTTCAAGTATGTCCCCCTTTTTTGATCTTGCAAGCCTAGGGAGCAAGGTCCTACACAGGGTGTGGCTGTATTTTAATAATCTAACCCTTTGAGTGTCAGAGGTGTACACAACACATTGCTCTGCAATGAGTTGTGTACGCCTCTGGTACTGAAAGTATGAAAGTATGTCCCCCTTTTTTGATCTTACAAGCCTAGGGAGCAAGGTCCTACACAGGGTGTGGCTGTATTTTAATAATCTAACCCTTTGAGTGTCAGAGGTGTACACAACACATTGCTCTGCAATGAGTTGTGTACGCCTCTGGTACTGAAAGTATGAAAGTATGTCCCCCTTTTTTGATCTTACAAGCCTAGGGAGCAAGGTCCTACACAGGGTGTGGCTGTATTTTAATAATCTAACCCTTTGAGTGTCAGAGGTGTACACAACGCATTGCTCTGCAATGAGTTGTGTACGCCTCTGGTACTGAAAGGGGTTAATAATCTTTCTGGATACAATTCACACTTACAGAGTGTTTGAAATTACAAAATCTTTTTCTGTTTAGAAACATTTTTGGTCATTTTATTGTTATACCAGCTTCCTTAAAGCGGAACTGTCACTTTGTACTAGGTTGACCAGACCTCACCTTTAACCAGGGACGCATAGGAGAAATGCATACTGCAGAACTACATCGAATTCAGTGAAGTACTGCAAAATGGCTATATCCTATGTGTCCCCAGTTAAAGGTAAGATCTGGTCAGCCTACTTTGTACCAAACATTAAATTCTAAAGATGTTTTCAAAGGCATCTATATTTTTGCTGGTCAGTTTTTATTTAAAACAATACTTTACAATATTTGGTTTCAGTTAGTACGTATCTGACAGACTGCCACACTGCTACCCATATCAACTGCTGCTTCCTACCAGGAAGTACTACGAGATTTGCATAAATGGACAAATGAATTAAGCTAAAAATCTAAAACTACTGTTTCACATAAAAAATAACTTTCAATGTGCCCATATTTTGTTATCCATTTCCAAATGACCTTTCCATTTTAACGATAAAACCTTTTTCTTATACAGCAGTTTGAGAACTATAAGGAACACATGGGCATTCTTTCCCTATTTTAGCAAAGTTCAGTTAATCAGAGCCTCAGTGGGTTTTGATTTGCATACCTGTGTTCAAGCAAGAAAAGCCTTAACCATTTCAGTGCCCAAGAGCAAGGTATTGCAAGAGTAATAGGTTACAAAAAGGCTGCCACCTCATCCCTTTAACCTCTTAACGTCCAGTGACGTGTCAGACCCTTCACTTCTCGTATTTTTACTCACATTGCTCTTGCGGGAGCGATGTAATAGCTGGGACTGAATCTGACCACTCCGAGACTAGAGCAATCCCCAGTTCTGTGTGCCAGCACACATGATCAGTCACGTGTGCTGGCACGTCAAACAGCAATATCTGGTCCATAAAGGACCACACACCCCAGAACTGCTGGTCCTTAAGGTAGGCTGACCAGACATCACCTTTAACCGGGGACAAATATGAAAATTACATACTGCAAGGTTGCTTTGATTTCAATACAGTCCTGAAATATGCCTATTTCCTATGTGTCCCCGGTTAAAGGGAAGGTCTGGTCAGCCTACCTTAAGGGGTTAAAAACTGAACACATATGAAGAATGCATTCTGTACAGCTGCATGGAGGCAATTGCAAGCCTGTAGTAATTATTGTAGCCCCGTAAAGTGCATTTTTTTGTGTGTTTGATTTTAAAGGCATGAGGTGGCAACCATGGATACAAAGTGCACACACCCGATTACTCAAAGGATACTGTTGATACCTAAAGGGATTTAAGATAGCCTGACCAGACCTCACCTTTAACTGGGGATTCATAAGAAAAATGCATACTGCAGGACTGCTTTGATTTCAGTGAAGCAATTTCCTATGTGTCCCCGGTTAAAGGTGAGATCTGGTCAGCCTAATTTAAGAACAGGAAAACCTAATACCACCCCCGCACAAACTTACTTTACAATATCCAGAGAATCCTAATGACCTCTATGAATTTCGCCCTTTTGCTTATGATCAAGTAAATAGATTCACTGTTGGATGTCATATCCATAGTGGGGGACCATAAAAGTTGCCAGCAGGGCCTCCTAGTCTGATAGCCTTAACCCCTTAAGGACAAAGGCTGTGCATGACACCTTACAAAGCAATTCATTGCACATCCCTGTAGGAAGATCTATCCACACTTCCTGCTTCAGTAAAAAAACAAAACTGTTGCAATCTTCATACATACCCCATGGCAGGACTGAAAAAGGTTCTCTAGAATAATTCCATAATGTCAAAATTCAGGTCATTAGGACTTTCTCACAGTAGTAAGGTAAGCAAGATTATTAAATCATTACCCGTCTTTTAAGCTTCCAAAGGGATATGCAACACTATGCTTTGTACACCTGACAGGCACTTAATAGGTTAAGGATCAATATGAATGACTGATTAAAGGGACATTCACATCTAAAATTAAATAGTAATACATACATTTTGTAATCATGTACTATCAAGCTTTCATTTGTTTGTTTTTTTAAATCATGCACTTTTAGTTTCATTGTCTTACCTTATGCAATGAAGAAGAAAAAAAGGGACATTTGTGGTCTGCTCCAGCGATTCCAGCTTAGATGAGATGTGCCACAACAAGGTGATGATTATAAATGGAAAGATGGTGGGGAGGTCCTTACAGTCCCCTGGCCATAAATTACACTGTAAAAACATATTTTTGTGTTCTTGGTGCAGAGGTGGAATTACTATATACACACATGAATATAGAAACAGATGTAGGTTGCACCACTTTTAGACATATACCTCAAAGTGTGATTTTATGGTGAGTTTTCTCAGTGACAAAATGGAGTAATAATGCTCTCTTCCTATTTCAATTAATAAAGTAAGATTTGTTGCACTAAAACAAAAAGAAAAGCTTGTAATATTTTGTTTGTAGATTTTCAAGAAAGCAGCAGCTATACTAGAATATGGCCTTAAACATGGCATTTTAATGGGTCACTAATATGTCTAAAGTACTTATATGGAAACCTGCACTATAAAAGTTGAAATTTGTAGGTAAAAGAATAATGTTACAGTTTCCCCATTTCTTATGTTTCACAAATAAAAGTTAACAGTTTTTGGTTTTATCCTGCAACAAATGGCTTTGAATTCAAATCTTATCAGTTACTGGGGGGTAAAAAGACACATAAGAAAAGCTTACCCTCTTGCATTATCTAAAATTATGATTAGAGAAAAGAGAACTTCCTCACCAGCATGAAAATAGCACAACCCCTTCCGGAAGATAACATTTGTGCCCTCCTGGCAGATAACGCGCAGAGCAATTCACGCCCAGTTAGCAGGTACATTCTATTATTATTCTTTATTTATATAGCGTCAACTAGTTGTACAAATCGAATGTGGAGAACAGAAGGATCTGAGTGGCCTGCTCATGAAAGCTTACAATCTAAAATATTATCCTGACAAACTCTGAGACCCTGTTGTGAGCTGATAAACAAACCGTCAGGGCCGAAGGACTCACTTGGCTACAGGTTTCATAACTTCCACATTCACAAAAGCTGATATTTTGTATAGGAAAACTTCAGATTAACACCAAATTGAAACACTGTAGTGGCTTCAGAATTGTTAACGGGCTTCTCATGGCCAAACCATCACAACTGTGTGAACATAATTTCCTTCCTTTATGTAACGTACTCACTTTGGAGAATTAGTCAAATTAAAAAACAAATTTAAAGCAGTGCTCTTCTAAACCTAGGTGCCATGGCAACTAGGTATTACTTCTTGGTGCCTAGGGTTTCACCCTCATAGCAAGCCTCCTTACTGTGAAATGATGATGTTTCACTGATCCCGCCCACTCCTACCCAGAAGGTTGGTTAAGACTGGAACTGTGGGAGAGTCTTGCTCCCCGTTGTCTGCATTGATCTCCCAGCATTATCGGCTGAGAGATCAATAGCTGGGGGGGGGACACAAAGAATAAAGTTATCACGGTGCCCGTGATTCCTTGTTTATTTTTTTTCTGTCAGTTATCCTATGTGAGGTCCTCATTGGTTGCCCTGTGTTAAGCCTGCCCAGTATAGCCTTTATATACTGGGCTCCTGCACCCAGACATTGCCCTTTCGTGGTGTTCCTGTGCCAGCGCTACGTTTGTTATTGAGGTTTCCAGTGTATCAACTTGGCTTGCCTGACTACTCTCCAGTTCCTGCACCTGTGTACCGACCCGGACTGCCTGACTATTCTTCGGTGTTCGTTCCTGTGTATCGACCCGGCCTGGCTGACGTTCCTGCTACCATTTACTGACCCGGACTGCCTGACTATTCTCCGGTGTTCGTTCCTGTGTATCGACCCGGCCTGGCTGACGTTCCTGCTACTGTGTACCGACCCGGATTGACTGACGTTCCTGCTCCTGTGTATCCTGACCCGGCCTGGCTGACGTTCCTGCTCCTGGATTCCGACTCGGCAGATCTCCGTTTTGGTCCTGGTCGCCTCGGCGACATTCTAACTTCCGGCGCCTTACCTTGTTTGGCACCACTGCACCCGCAGGCTTGACTAGTATTGTCCCATTTGGCTTTACAGAGCGCCTATGGCCTAGTCCTCCATTCCGCAAAACCGGTTGCAAGTGTTGCCTCTGTGATAGCACCGGTACATTGCCATTGGCTACGCTCCACTCTGTTAAAACCGGTTGCAAGTGTTGCCTCTGTGATAGCACCGGTACATTGCCATTGGCTATGCTCCACTCTGTCTAAACCGGTTGCCAGTGTTGCCTCCGTGATTGCACCTGTACATTGCCATCGGCTACGCTCCACTCTGTCTAAACCGGTTGCCAGTGTTGCCTCCGTGATTGCACCGGTACATTGCCATTGGCTACGCTCCACTCTGTCTAAACCGGTTGCCAGTGTTGCCTCCGTGATTGCACTGGTACATTGCCATTGATTACGCTCCACTCTGTCAAAACTGGTTGCCAGTGTTGCCTCCATGATAGCACCGGTACATTGCCATTGGTTACACTCCAATCTGTCAAAACCGGTTGCCAGTGTTGCCTCCGTGATTGCAAAGGTACATTGCCATTAGTTCCGCTCCACTCTGTCAAATCCAGTTGCAAGTGTTGCCTCCGTGATAGCACCGGTACATTGCCATTGGTTACGCTCTACTCTGTTCAGAACCGGTTGCAAGTGTTGCCTCCGTGTCAGCACCAGTAGTGCTCCTGTTTACTTCAGTGGATTGGTACTCGCTGTGAACTCAGTCTTTGGCGTGTTTAAGAATCAGCTCTATACCTGCACATATGGGACTGTTTTCCTATCTTGATGAACGTTAACTCCTGCATTGCTGAAACCTGGAAACCTTATCATCTGCCTGACCCATGTCAGCATAAACTGTTTGTCTCCTATATTTGTGCTGGACCTGTGTGGGCCTAATTTACCTGTCGTATGCCTGTACTATAAGTTATATATTACAGGACCTGTGAGGGTTCTTTGTGTATTGTTGTATTTAATAAAACTGTGTTTTTATCCTAACTCTGTGTCTGTGAGTCAAACAAACAGTTACAAAAGTATACTAAAAGTAAATACAAGAAAATAAAATAACCCACCACCCCCATGGCTGACAGATTGTAGAATGCCCCATTCTCCCAGCATGGTTTCACTGGTGTCACAAAGCCCCACATATGTTGGACCCTCCTCAATACTTGTTCCCTTGCCCACTGGCAGCCACATATCCCCACATACACTGAGTAACTCACAAGCCTGGCCCCACTGCCTTGATAGCCACAGATCCCCCATATACACTGTCTGCCCCCACCCCCCTTCGGTCCCACTGACTGCCACAGAACCACACTTTACTCAGATAGTCAGGTTTGCTCCACTGGTAGCCAAAAAAGGGGGGGGGAGACACACAGACACAAAATCTGCTTTCCTAGTCTTGTTTCACTAGGTTCCGAGGGAAGGTCCTCCTCTGATGCATAATCTGGCTCCTAAATTTTTGGTCTGGCACCTGGAGTCAAACCAAATCTGTCAAGCCCTGGTTTAAAGAAATACAAGTTAAATTCCTAGGACATACTAAAGCTCTAATTGTTTTGCACGTAAGGAAAAAAAATGTGTATCCTTTCCCCTTGCAGTATAAAACAGAACACAAACACCAGCAGAAATCTAATCAAGTCAATAGTAGGTAAACCTTGTCTTTGAGTATGGAATGACTGTTGGATAATCAACTCTTCTAATAAAATAGTTTATTACATTCTCCCTTGAAGGTTTGCAGACTTCACTGTGAACAGATATAGTGTACAAGCTAACATTTGTTGTTGTGGGTGGATACTCCCAAGTTGGTGTTATTCTCCAGCCTCTACATCCTCCTCAAACAACCCTTTTTTTTCCTACAGTGCCAAACAGTACCAAATAACATCTGCATGTTAGTTTAATAGTGATACAGAGAACAGTAGATACCAGTTATATTTAGGATAACAATTAGTCAACTCTTGGAAAGAGGCCTGAGAAACAGCTACAAATCTATACTTTTAAACACAAAGAAAACATAATTGTAATATGAACAGGGTGCGGTAGTGGGGGTTTTTTTCAGAACATGTGCTGATGTGATACATTAAACAAGTTTGGTGGGTTCTTTTTATTAAAATGAAATATGTTAATTCTGTTAGCAAAACTACAAGTGGCTTTTATTACAAAACCAAGTGTGTGGAGTGTTGAGCAAACAAAACAATTAGAAATATAGTTAACTCCTTAAGGACCAGTGGTCCAGGGAAGTTACCTTCCCTTAAGGACTGCTGTGATCCTTGCTGACACACATGATCTGTTGCATGTACCAGCACACTGAGCAGGGGTTTGAAATAGCTCCCCAACCACAGGTCAGGTATTCATATAACCCTACTTAATCTCAGGTGAGTTATCAGTGGCTGTCACTATAATCAAGCCACTGCATGTGTTTGGTTAGGGATATCCAAAAAAAGTTTTTGGCATACCCTTTGGACTAGGTGAACACTGTTTTAGATAATAGAACAATCTCTAACATATTGTAAAGTAATGCCTTGGCACCCTCTAACATAGTAACATAGTAGATAAGGCTGAAAAAAGACATGCGTCCATCAAGTCCAGCCCATGCCAAAAACACCCTTGTTGATCCAGAGGAAGGCAAAAAAAGCCCTCTGGAGCCATTTCCAATCTAGTCCCAAGTGTGTGGGGGGGAATTATTCCTTCCTGACTCCAACTGGTAGTCAAATAGTTCCCCAGATCAATATCCTATTTGCTTTGAAGCCATCTGTCATAATTGTCAATATTGTTCTGTGCTAGATAGGCATCCATTGCTTTTTTTGAATGCAGTTGCATTATCTGCAAGCACAACATCCCGAGGCAAAGAATTCCATAGCCTTACCACCCTTACTGTAAATAATCCCTGCCTTTGTTTTAGTCGAAAGCACCTTTCCTCTAGTCTTAATGGATGACCTCTTGTTCTTAGCTCAGCTCTTTGCATAAATAATTCATTGGATAGTTCTTTGTTTTGACCTTGAATGTATTTGTAAATGGTAATCATATCACCTCTTACACGTCTCTTCTCTAATGTAAACAAACCCAGTTTGGCTAGCCTCTCTTTATAACTCAGATCCTCCAAACCCTTTATCAGTTTTGTTGCACGTCTCTGCACCTTTTCTAGTTCAGGAATGTCTATTTTTAGAATAGGCGCCCAAAATTGTACTCCATATTCTAGATGAGGCCTAACCAAGGATTTATACAGAGGTAGGATAATATTAGCATCCCTTGCTTCTACACCTCTTTTTATGCAGGCTAGTACTCTATTTGCTCTTGCAGCAGCTGAGTGACTCTGCACACTGCTGTGAAGTCTATTGTCTATCAGTACTCCTAAATCTTTCTCTAATGAGGATTTCCCAAGTTGTTTCCCATTTGCAGTATATGTAGCAAGTTTGTTTCTACAGCCCAAATGCATAACCTTACATTTATCTACATTAAATTACATCTGCCACTTTTCTGCCCATTCACTTAGTTTATCTAAATCCTTCTGTAGGGAAAAAACATCCAGCTCTGTATGTATTTAGTTTAGTGTCATCAGCAAAGATTGAGATGCTACTTTCAATTCCTACTTCTAGATCATTAATAAACAAATTAAAAAGCACTAGCAATGTGGGACGGCGTTGCCCGTCATGTCATGATCGTTGGGCGCACGTGTGTGAAATGCAGACACACTGAAAAACACAGACATATGCAACACACTGGCAGACACATACCATACATCCCAAGTGTCCCTCTTTAGGAGGGACAGTCCCTCTTTGAGGGCCAAATCCCTCTGTCCCTCTTTCCCACCCTGTTGTCCCTCTTTTTAGGAGGTCAGACTGTGTGCAGGGCCGGCTCCACCTATAGGCGAGGTAGGCGCCGGCCTAGGGCGCACACGTACTGGGGGTGCGGGCATGCAGCGGAGAAGAGCTGCGCCCGCACACACCACGCCGGGGACCACAACACAGTCAGGTCTGTGTTGCTACAGCGCTCCCTCATTGGGTCGGATCTTTAGTAATGCAGAGCGCGCTGGGAGTCATGATCTCCCACCGCGCTCTGCATTACTGAACAGAAGACTGCGCGGGAGCTACAGGTATGTGGTGGGGGGCAAGTTGGAGCTGAGGGGGCATACTGGAGCTGCTGGGGCCAAGTTGGAGTGGATGGGGGGCAAAGTGGAGATGATGGGGGCAAGTTGGAGCTGATAGGGGCAAGTTGGAGCTGAGGGGGCATAGTGGAGCTGCTGGGGGCAAGTTGGAGCTGATGGGGGTAAGTTATATGTGTTTATACATTAGTCTGTGCAAATAAAATACTTTGGTCTTGCACTAAATCATTTATTCAGTTACATAAATAGTCAGTAATAGGTCATGAAATAACCTAAAAATTCTTACTATTACCCTGCCCACCAGCCACACCCCAACAATATCACCTAAAACTAACGTGTCCCTCTTTGGCCATGTGAAATGTTGGGAGGTATGCACATACACAAGTGAGCGGCAGAAACATGCAAAAGACACGCACACACACAGACACACTGGAGATGGACACACATATGTAACAGAGATGTACACACACAACATATATGCGCAGAAACACATGCGTGCATGAGTTGTGTACCCCTCTGGCACTGAAATGGTTAAGGTATAGAGAGGCATATCAGAGTTAAGTAGCAGTGGGAAGTGTGTTCATACCTGGGAACATTGACTTGTGAAGTCCCTAGAGGGGACTGATGTGGTGCTGATGTGGAGAGACAAATGGGGCAATCTGGGGTAAAAGTGGGCGGGGCTTAATCGTGAGTAGGGGGCGGGGCTTAACATAAATGTGGAAAAGTGTTAGTAATAGGCTGGGGAAGGAGGAGAAGTGGGAGGGAAATGCAAGTTTCCAGTGTGAGGGGTTTGAACACACTCCCTGAGGGGTAAAACTTGATACACAACCCTGTGGCAGTGAGTGGGTTAAGTGTGAATCTGATGGCTGTCTGTCCTGTGTCTTGCATGGCAAATGATGACAGTGAAGAAGTAATTGAGCAATGAGGACCTACCTTAACCCTTTGAGTGCCATTTTGTTCCTCAGTGACTGTAGTACAGGTCCTGCTGAGGCCACTGGGAGTCAGGGTGAGTGACTGTGTGTGTGTCAGCCATATTTATTTCTGGCTTTGTGTGTGTATGTGGTGCTGTGTGAGTGGGGCATGTGTGTGTGTGTATGTGGTGCTGTGTGAGTGGGGCATGTGTGTGTTTGTTTGGTGCTGTGTGAGTGGGGCATGTGTGTTTGTCTGTGGTGTAGGAGCAAGTGGCGGCCATATTGTTTTTTTCTGACTTTGATAGTGGTGGGCGGGATGCATAGTGGGGGCGGGCCAACTCCCTGTATGACTGAATCACCCAATAGGAATAGTAACTCATGCTTTATGCCTCCCCTGGGTGTGTTTTGGCAGGCACAAAGTCTTCTTTTATATATATAGATTGGTACCAGGACTGAACCCTGCGGCACCCCACTTATAACCTTAGACCAATTTGAAAAAGTTCCATTTACAACAACTCTCTGCCATCTATCATTTAACCAGTTCTCAATCCATGTACAGATAACACCACCCAAACCGAAGCCTTTTAATTTATGCAGTAACCTGTTGTGAGGCACTGTATCAAAGGATTTTGCAAAATCCAAGTATACTACATCAACAACAATTCCCCTGTCCAAATTACTACTCACTCTTTCATAAAATGCAAGTAAATTAGTCTGACATGATCTGTTCTTCATGAAACCATGCTGATTCCTACTAATCATATTGTTTGTCTTCACATAGTTCTGAATACTGTCAGTTAATAACCCTTCTAGTATCTTACCCACTATGGACGTCAAACTCACAGGTCTATAATTTCCTGGTTTGGATCTTGCTCCCTTTTTAAACAATGGAACTACATCATCTTTCCTCCAATCACAGGGCACTATGCCTGATGAAAGTGAATCAATAAATATTAAGTATAATGGTTTTGCTATTACTGAACTAAGTTCCTTAAGTCCCCTTGGGTGTATACCGTCTGGTCCAGTCTCTTTATTCACTATAACCCTTTCCAGTCTCTTTTGGACCTTGTCCTCAGTAAACCATGTAGATGTTGGAGGAAATTCCGTGGTTTTGTCTGTTTGCCCATAGCTTGTCATTGCAGCTTCCTTCGTATATACTGAAGCAAAGAACGTATTTAGGGTGTCAGTCATAGCTTTATCCTCACTAATCAATTCACCTGTCTCAGTCCTAAGAGGACCAATATCAACCTTAACTTTTTTGTTATTAATATACTTGTAGAATTATTTAGGGTTTTTCTTGCTCTTATTTGCAATGTTTCTCTCATTTTCTATTTTAGCTAGCTTAATTGCTTCTTTGCAGATTTTGTTACATTCTTTATATTTTTTAAATGATGCATCTGACCCATTTGACTTAAACACTTTAAAAGCCTGTTTTGTATTTCTCATCCCCCTGCTAACCACATTATTAAGCCACACTGGTTTCGCTTTACTTCTCTTGTGCTTATTTCCCAATGGTATATATTGATGTGTATATTTGCCCAAGAGCATTTTAAATACATTCCATGATTCTTGTGCATTTTTATCTTTGAAAATTACATCCCACTGGATATCCTTTAACGCTTCTTTTAACTTTGTAAAATTAGCCTTTTTGAAATTGAATGTTTTGGTTAAACCCTTGCTATTGGGTTTCTCATAACAAACTTCAAAGGATACCATATTGTGGTCACTGCTGCCCAAATGTTCCCTTACTTGCACATTGTTTATCATGTCAGAATCATTTGAGAGCACTAGGTCAAGAAAGCCCTCTTTTCTGGTTGGCTCCTCTACTAGTTGGGACATAAAATTATCATTTATCATACTTAGAAAAATATTTCCCTTTGTTGTGCCAGAAGTCATATTGCTCCAGTCAATTTCAGGATAGTTGAAATCTCCCATTATAATTATCTTTGCTGACCTAGCAGCCTTTTCCATTTGCAGTAAAAGTTGGGCTTCCTCCAACTCCCCAACATTAGGTGGCTTGTAGCAAATCCCCACCAAAATCTTTTTATTATGTGTGCCCCCAGTGTGAATTTCAACCCACAAGGCCTCTACCTTTTCATTGGACCCTTCATTTATATCTTCCCTTAAACTAGGTTTTAAGGCCTGCTTTACATATAGTCATACCCCTCCTCCCCTTTTATTAACCCTGTCCCTCCTAAAAAGTGAATAACCCTCTAGATTGACTGCCAAGTCATATGTATCATCTAACCAGGTTTCAGACACTTCAATCAGATTATACTGCTCATGTACTGCAGTCATTTCTAGTTCCCCCATCTTACCAGCCAGACTGTGAGCATTTGTATGCATACATTTTATCTTTTTCCCATTCCTAAAGATTTTGTTCTTTGTCAAATGTATTTGTCTTTTATCAGGCTGTAACAATGGCAACTCCCTATTAGATGAACTAGCCCATCCCCCCTCTCCACCCCCATGCCCCTTCTCTAATCCCATTTCCTCAATTATACTACCTTCCCCAGCCTGTGTTGCAGCTCTCTCCCCCTCCTTTCCAGTTTAAAGTCTCCTCCAGCCCTCTAACCATTCTATCTCCCAGCACCGTGGCCCCCCTTCCACTTAGGTGCAATCCATCACTACTATAAAGATTGCCCCCAAGGGAAAAGACTGCCCAGTGCTCTAGGAATCCAAACTCCTCCTGCTTACACCAAGTCTTTATCCACGCATTTAACTCCCTAATCTCCCATTGCCTTTCTAATGTAGCGCGTGGCACAGGTAGTATTTCAGAAAATACTACCTTAGAGGTCCTCTGCTTAAGCTTATATCCAGGTCCCTGAAATCCTTCTTTACGGACCTCCATTTTCCACTGACTTTGTCATTAGTACCAACATGTACCTTGACAGCCGAGTCATGTCCAGCCCCTCCCAACAATCTATCAATCCGATCAGCCACATGTCAAACCCGAGCTCCCGGAAGACAGCAAACTGTACAACTGTGGCGATCTTGGCAACAGATTACCCTGTCTGTCTTCCTAATAATAGAATCCCCTACCACCACCTTCTGTCTAGGTCGCCTGAGTCCTGGATCCCATCAGTGCTAGAGGGGCTGTTCACCCAGCTGTTAGAGAGAACAGTCCTCTCCAGCAAAGACATTCCTGCATCAGCATCCCCAACATCATTACTCAATGTAGCAAATCTGTTAGGATTGGTAAACACAGGAGTGTCCTCCCTATTCCTCTGTCCACCCCCCTTGCTATGTCTAACTGTAACCCACCTGGCTACCTGCTCTTTCTTTGTGCATTCTCCACCCCCAGAACTACCTACCACCGCTTCCTGTTGCTCAGTCAGCAGACCCCTCTCAAGATTGGCCGTCTCTCTCAATGTTGCAACCTGCCCCTCCAGATCTCTAATACGAGCTTCCAGAGAGACCACTTGCTCACATCTGTCACAGAGATATGCACCCTGGAACAGTTGTTCCAGGTGTGCAAACATATGGCAGTTTGTGCACTGAGTTATATGGACAGTCATGCTACCACTCATATGTGCCAGTTACCACAAGCTAAAAAGGCAGGCCAAAAAAATAGCTGCACAATAAGACTGATAAATGTGTTTCCCTGTGTAATCCCCTGTATGTGAATTCCCCTGTTTTAAATTCCCACACTTACCACACTTCTGCACTTACACACTGATGCAAGATTCACACGTTCAATTATTCACTATGTATCTGCTATTTAAGCCAGGAATCCACCAATTACAAACACAGCAATTAGTCACTCCCACCACACCAGACTTCAATTATTTGCTTGTCTCACAGCAAAGAGAGGGAAAACAAAACCCAAAGAGATTTGTTTTTTACCCTCTCGCTTACCACACTATACTACACACAATATACTTTTTCTATTTTTCCAGCAAGTATCCAAACTCAGTCTTTCAGGGCACAGGTCACTGATCAACTTCTAGCATTCATGCAGTTAATCAGTTGCAACTGAAAGGATTCACAAAAAATAACTAAAACAATAGCATTCTTTTATTTCATACTAACGTAAAAGCCCGTGTGAACAGGCAGAGGAGCAGTGGGATAACAGCAGTACGCAGAGCAGGACCGGCCCCTTAACATTACCCGGACCTGCTCTGCGTACTGCCGTTACCTCACTGCTCCACGCGATTGCGCCGCCTCATTCACTCGATGCAATCATGCACAGTAGAGACTGGCCGAGCGCAGTCTCTAATCATGCGCAGTAGAGACTGGCCAAACGCAGTCTCTACTGCACATGACTGCATCGTGGCAAACTTTCTAGCCTTTTATTATATAGGATTATTTTTACATACTTGCATATACATTCACACTAAATATGACATACTTTACTACTTACATTTTAGAGTAAAAACATTAATACCCTTCCTAATAAATTAATATAACAGATACTCAATTATATAAGAACTAGTTGAACAGCCCGTTACACGGGTCACAGTGTCACAGCCACCCGGTCGCGGGGCAGTCACGTGCAGTGGAGACTGCCCGCGCCACGGCTGATACAGAGCTGGACGCCCAGCTCTGTATCAGCCGCGGCGCAGGCAGTCTCTACTGCGCATGACTGCAGCACGCGCAGCAGTGTCTACTGCTCATGTTGCGGCGTTACACACGATTTAGCGAATTATTATATAGGATATTTATGAACATTTAATGTATTTTGCACACATGACAACAACCCAAAGCTGTTCCACCTAAATCAATCAAACTTACACCAGCCAGTGATAGCTGATACCCACTTACCTTCTATATACCACCCCCTAACATTTATTGTAAGTTAAATAGCCCTCGCGCCTAACTGTAAGCAAACATGAACATCGATTGGATGAAAACAATATGGCGGAGCCTGTTTGCAATCAACAGTCATTCCGAAGGTGCTAATTTGCATAACGGTCAGGCATGTGATATTGAGGGATAGAAGTGGACGGTGTTAATGATGTTTAGGGTTGAATGTCGGAGCGAGAGGCAACGAAGAAAGAGGGCGAGTGGCAAAGCAGTACTGTGAAAGAACAGGAGAAGAAGATATTTCGTCATCAATGAATCTTCCGACCATTAACGAGGTGACATTCTCAAACAAAGGTAGTGTGTCTCAGACACCAAACTTTTCTCATTGCTGAATGCCGCAACATAAACTCACAGGTGTCGTCTGCTAAGTTGTAGTAGCCATTGTCAAGATGGCGCCTGCCCTGGGTCGGGAAGTCTGTGCAACCCCACCCCTTCGTATATTGGGGGTGAAGCTTAGCTCATCTTCCCATATGACTCAATTACAACATCTGAGCTTTTGTCTGAAAATATGCTTAACTGCATACGTTGGCTGTTGCTTGTAGGCGCCATTTTATTGCATTTTTTGCACTAATTATATTGCGTAGCTGCAGTAAAATAGGGTGGTGAAATCATAGGCCGTGAATGCATGTCTTATTTTCATATTGTTTATAACTTAATGTATACTTTATTTGTTATGCAATGTTAAAGTTATGATTCATTGGGGCATAGCAATGTAGTAGTTTTTATTGCATTTTAAGAATCCTCCACATTTTAGGTTTAAATACATTTTATTTAAATTGTGCTATTTTAAATCACAATGATGACGTGCATTGGGGAACAAAATTAATGCTGTATATGCAATTTTCTAAATATATATTGCATATATGCCAACTATTTTTTATGCATCTATAGGTTCATTCACTAGTATACGTTTAACTGTTGCATTATGGTTTCTTTTTGAGCCACAGCTGTCCAATATAAATATATAAATATTTCAATCTTGACAATAATTTACTCACTCTCTTGGTTATAATTCTTATCTTGAAAACTCATTAATGGCAAAAAAATTGTGTTATTCAGGGTAAGGTGTGCCAGACAGATGGGTCAAGCAGTTATTAGAGATAGGGTATGCGCTGGAATTTCGGACTTTCCCTCTACTTTCTCAATTTCAGACCTCCAAGATCAGAAACAAAGCCATCCTTACAAGAATGAGTGCAGCAATCAAGAGTCTTCTAATGGACAAAGTCATAGAGTAGGTTCCTCGGACTCAACACTTTAGAGGAATTTATTCCATGCATTTCTATGTCTCCAAACCATCTGGGAACCTCCGTCTTATCCTAATCCTGAAAAAAGTTAATTCCTTCCTCAGGACCAAGCAATTCAAGATGGAGACAGTCCTGTCCGCCCTGAAGTTGATCCAACCTCACTCTTTTCTGACTTGAATAGACCTCAAAGACGCTCATTATCATATACCAGTGAGGGAGGCCCATCGCAGACTCCTGAGATACCACATTTTAAAGGAGCATTATCAGTACAGGGTTCTCCCCTTCGGTTTAGCAACAGCCCCCAGGGTGTTCACAAAGATTCTCGCAGTAGCAATGGCAGCTTACTAAATGACTTGGGCTGGATCATAAATGCCAGCAAATGCCACCTCACACCTACCCAGTCCCTCACCCAGAAAAAGCATTGGTAACCCTATCAGAGGAAAGACAGAATCGAATCAGTCTATCAATAAAAAAAACTTCCAGAAATCAGAAGTCCAAACAGCAAGACAATTTGCACATCTGATAGGAAAACTAACTTCAGCCCAACAAATGTACCATGGGCAAGAGCACATGCAAAACTAACACAGGAAAATTATTTAAAATTTCAGAAAAAAAGATCCATTCAATTTCCAGTCAAAAATACCTATCCTCCCCTCCAGCAGACCAGAGAATTTGAAAAAAGGAAGATCCCTCCTGGAACCAACCTGGGAGACCCTCACAACAGACGCCAGCAGATCCGGCTGGGGCGGAGTATGGAACCAGAGATAAGCCCAGGAAATATGGTCAGTCAAAGAGTCCAGACTTCATATAAATATGTTGGAAATCCTGGCAGTCTGGAAGACTGTAAAAATCTTCCAGGACCACCTGAGGTGAACCGCTGTTTTCATCAGATCGGACAAAACCACAACAGTGAGAACAAGGAGTTCTACCATCAACCATCTAGCACTTCAGATAATATACTGGGCAGAGATTCAACTAAAAAATCTCAATGCGACATATATATCAGGAGTGAAAAACCTGGAGGCAGATTTTCTTAGCAGGCATCTAATTCACCCAGGGGAATGGTCCCTAAAGAAAATCTTCAGGGACATCACAACTGTCCTAGGCTCACCCATGATAGACTTCATGGCTACATCATAACACACCAAGTTCAAACAGTTCCTGTCCCGTTGGAAGGACCCTCAGGCTCTGGGTCAGTATGGGATGCCCTTCATATAGAATGGAAATTTCCTCTGGCCCACATCTTTCCTCCAATTCTACTCATCTCGAAAATCATAAGGACGATCAAGCAAAGGTCATTCTGATAGCACCAGACTGGCCAAGAAAAATATGGTACGCAGATCTGAAACAACTATCTGTCCAACCTCCTGTAAAATTTCGACATACCAGATCTATTATCCCAGTGTCCGGTATGGCATCAAAATCTATCTTTCTTGAATCTAGCGGTCTGGAAGCTGACCGGAGCTTGCTAAGATATAAAGGACTTTCTAAGCAGGTAATTAACACCATTCTGGGAGGAAGGAAGCAATCAACCTCTAGAATCTATTATAGAGTATGGACCACATTTTACAACTGGTGAAAATCCAAGAAAGTAAACAGGGATAGTATTCTCCCTAGTACAATTCTGTAATTCTTGCAGGATGGCTTTCAGAAAGGATTAAAACCAGCTTCCCTTAAAGTACAAATATCGGCTCTGTCAGCTATCCTTGCTTCTCCATATGCTGAAGAATATCTACTAAAATGATAAATGAAAGCAATTTCAAAAATTAAACAATCAGGGAGGTTATTCAGTCATGGGACCTCAATCTTGTCTTACAGCAGATTTGTGCCCATCCATTCTTCGAACACCTAGAATCTGTATCTTTAAAACATTTAACTTTAAAGACTGTATTTTTAACTGCAATCACTGCTGCTAGAAGGGTAGGAGAATTGCAGGCCCTTCTTTGCAAATCACCATTTCTAACTTTTCACCAGGACAAGGTTGTTCTGAGACCTAGACCTTCTTTTAGGTCTAAGGTAGTATCCAGCTTTCATTTGAGTCAAGAAATAGTCCTTCCTACCTTCCCTTCAGAATCTGAAGGCTCCTCAGACAAAAGACTTAAGAATCTGGATCTCCACAGATGCTTACAAATATATCTTAAAAGATCCCAGGAAATTCGTAATTCAGACACACTATTTGTACATTTCTGCAGGAAGTACAAAGGCACAGCTACTTCTATAGCATCCATAGCTAGGTGGATCAGGAAGTGCATTAGATTGGCATATCAATCAGCAGAAATAGAGCCGCCAGCAGGAATCAAAGCCTACTCCAGTAGAGCGATGGCCTCATCTTGGGCCCTGAAGGCGGTGGCTTCTCCAGAAGAGATTTTTAAGGTGGCCACCTGGTCCTCAGTGTCCATATTCATAAAACATCATAAACTGGATATTCAAGCATCGCAAGATGCTAGCTTTGGCAGGAAGGTGCTACAAGCAGCCGCTCCTGTCTAACAATTTTTTTATCACAACCCTAGGGATACTGCTCTGGTAAGTCTCACAGCATAGCCGTGGATCAGACACAGAGGAAAAGGTGAAATTTACTCACCGATATTTTGTTTTTCTCTGTGTCCTTCCATGGCAACCATCTCTCTTTGGTCTTCATGGAGTGGTATCATTCCTATTATTTCATGGTAATAATTTGATTATACTGTGGTAACTGCCATTACTAACCTGTTTCTCGTTCCAGCTTGGCTATACGTATAACTGGGAAAGCAGTGCAGAGCTGAATCTTAAATAGAAAAATCATTGGTCCTACCAGCTGGGAGGCGGAGCCAAATCTCACAGCATAGCCGTGGAAGGACACAGAGGAAAACAAAATGTCAGTGAGTAAATTTCACCTTATGTTCTTGCCAGTGTCTTCCTGCACACGTGCACTCTGTGTAGCCTAGCAGTACGGGCTCAGCTTTCGCATCACAGGAAGAGGCTAGTTCACCTTTTTGGCATCTAAAAGGAAGTGAGCTTGGTGTGCAACGCACACTGAAATCCGGTGTTTCAGGAGCCTGGTCTACATCATCCAAGTAAGATATACAGATATATATATATATATATATATATATATATATATATATATATACATTTATATATTATAAAAATGTATATATTATATAAATTATACTAGCAATGTGGGATGGCTTTGCCCGTCTTTATTTTTTGGGTTATGGTTTTATTGAGTTGTTACACCCAGTCAGTGACCTCTCTCTCTCCCACACTTACAGCATCCCACAGTTTCAGAAGTCACACCCCACGCTGTCACAAGCTGAACTCTGCCAGTCACCTGTCTCCCACACTTGCCCCCTGCCAGCCACACCACTCCCACTGTCATAACTCACACCCTGCCAGTCACATCTCTCCCATGCTCCGTCTACCCCACATTGTCACAAGTGACACCCTAGCACTCACTCTTTTTCTACACTTGCACCCTGCCACTCATCACAAAAATCCACTCACAACCTGGCACTCACCTGTCTCCCACACCACCCCAAACTGTCACAAGTCACACCCTGGCAGTCACCTTTGTCCCACACTTGCCACCTGCCACTCACACTGTCGGCTCTCACAACCTGCCAGTCGGCACTCTCCCACACTTTCCCCCTGACACTCACAACACCCCTACTCTAACAAGTCACTCCCTGGCAGTGACCCCTCCCCCATGCTTACCCTCCTGCCACAAATTACCCACTGGCAGTGACTCCTCTCCCTCCACCCTTAATGTCACATCTCACCCGTAATCACACCATGGCACTCACACTTTCCCACTGCCATGCAGTGTCAGGCACCCTGGGCAATTTGACATTTCTCGTACCGGTGTGAGTGACACCTCCCCCACCATCACTCTGAACTTCACTCACCTCCCTGGACACACTGGGGTTGACTGACGTCTGTAAACTTCCATCTACAGAACTATTCCTTCTGTGTTGTGTATCCATGTCTGTGTGATGAGAACCAGTGAAACACTGTTAGACCAAGGCGGCCGGTGGATAGTAATCGTGGGCCATTAAAAAAAAACAAAACAAAAAAAAAAACAGCATATTCTTCTCATGTACCTCTTTGTCCCTTAACCTGTTGAGTGCCAGAAAAGTACTCCACTCCCACTTAGGTTCCATAACAACATGGGAACCTAAGAGGGAGCGCAGTCCAGCGTGCCGTATCAGAGCACCATGACAATTAACCCTTTGAGTGGCAGAAAGGTAACCAATGCATTGGATGCCCGGCCAGCACTCAAAGCGTTAAGAGAAAAGAGCAGCTACCAGAGATGAAAAGGAGTGCCATCAGAGCATTGGTATGGGATACTGACATAAAAACACATCAGGATTAAAAAAAAACATGCGACTAACGCTGTCCTAAAGTGCTAGTAAATAATGCATAGTGTACAAGGCGTAATGAGGTAGTGAGTGGGCAACCTGCAGCAATTCTTGAACTACAGGTCCCATAGTGCTTACCCAGCTATCAGCTCACTGAGAATGGTGGTAGATGTGGACCACTAAGTGGTGGAGAGCTGCACATTGCCTACAGCTGACTTAGGGAACACAGTTAAAAGCACAGTAATGGAGCCATTCAGTGTGTGAACGCTGCGAGAATATGACTACCTGTAGTCAGAAGATGTGATCAGGGGATGCATTATAGTTTGTGCACTGACCTCACGGCCAGCTCCCCACCTCACCACGCAGGTGGAGTCTTTCAGTGTTGTGGGAGATAATTTTTTCAGCTACATCCTCCACCGGGACAGCACTGCACTGCTTATCGGCCACTACCTGCTGTGTATATATGGAGCAAGAAGTGCTGGGAGGTCTGGTGGCTACAGAGCCACTTCATTGGGGAGGGGGATGCTGCTGTGGGACCATAGGGTCTGGGTCAAATTTGAGGGCATAATTTGTGGAAGGGTGTTTGTTTTGGTTTTATGAGGTGTAATTGGGGCATGTATTTTTTACTTTATTTTTGTAGATAGTGAGAATGTAGTACTGGCTTAAATTTTAGATGCCAAGAGGTGAGTCAGCCACTTTTTTTTATTTTTTTTGTTTGGGTGAAGGGATAGTGAAGGGTGTGGAAATGTAAATGGCTGTCTGTATGTTGTACTGAGGCAGTGTGTAGGAGATATGCAAATCTCCTCCTCCAAGCTGCGCCCCAGGGTGTGTATCTTGGACTCAGGCAGGGTGTGGGACATCTGCATATGTGCTGCTATGTGACAGCCACGGGGGGTGTGTGTATATTAGAATTCAGTGTGTAATGCTGGGCTCTGGCATTGTGTAGGACATATACAGATCTCCTCCTAGCTGTCTCTCTAGGGTGTGTGGGGCACTGATGTAGAATCTGTGGTCACATGACCATTTATTTTACTCTCAGACACAGAGTAAGATAAAAATCAAACTTTATTGAAAAGTTTAATGGGAGTACTCACGGGTCCAGTACATACACATATATCACATATACAAAATGGGTTCAAACAGTAGTTAGCAAGATACAGCAATGTAGGCTTTACCTGCCTTGCCAATATACCGGGCAAGGCAGCCAGAAAGATGGCACTAAGAATGTAAACCGGCTCTACCGGCCTTGCCAATATACCGGGCAAGGCAGCCTGGAGGGTAGTATGATATACAGAGTGTGGCTCTACCGGCCTTGCCAATATACCGGGCAAGGCAGCCTAAAGGATGTCGCAATGGAAAGCAAACTGGCTCTACAGGCCTTGCCAATATACCGGGCAAGGCAGCCTGGAGGTTACTCAAAGCACTGAATGTGGCTCTACCTACCTTACCAATATACCGGGCAAGGCAGCCTGGAGGGTTACACAAAGCACTGAATGTGGCTCTACCGGCCTTGCCAATATACCGGGCAAGGCAGCCTGGAGGGTTACACAAAGCACTGAATGTGGTTCTACCGGCCTTGCCAATTGTCACGGTTTGTTAAGACACTCAGACATGAGATTTAGGTTAAAACATAACTTTATTGAAAAGTTAAGGCAATCACATAGGGTTAACATACACATACAAACAATGCAGTAAATCAATAGAATAGGTTCTACCGGCCTTGCCAGCAATACCGGGCAAGGCAACCCAGGCGGCTGAAAGAAATAGCAATAGCAGGCTCTACCGGCCTTGCCAATAACGGGTAAGGCAACCGTGAGATGGAATGTACCGGTTCTACCGGCCTTACCAATACCGGGCAAGTCAGCCTCAGGGAAATGCTGTGGATAGGCTCTACCGGCCCTGCCAATACCTGGTAAGGCAACCGTGTGATGGAATGTACTGGTTCTACCAGCCTTACCATACCGGGCAAGGCAGCCTAAAGGAGCACTGCGAGGAGGCTCTACCGACCCTGCCAATACCGGGTAAGGCAACCGTGAGATGGAATGTACCGGTTCTACCGGCCTTACCAATACCGGGCAGGGCAGCCCAAAGAAGGACCTAGCAGGTGCCAATTGGCTGGCAAGCGACAATGACAGGAACTCGGACCAAACAGCACTAGACTGTATGTGGAGCAAACCAGCGTCCGCACGCTGGAACCAACAGTTAGGAAATCACCAGGTTTAAAGGAGTAAACCAGCGTCTGCACGCTGGGACCAACAGTATAGGAAACCACCAGGTTAAATGGAGTAAACCAGCGTCCGCACGCTGGGACCAAGGGTATAGGAAACCACCAGGTTAAATGGAGTAAACCAGCATCCGCACGCTGGGACCAAGGGTATAGAAAATCACCAGGTTTAATGGAGTAAACCAGCGTCCACATGCTGGGACCAACGGTATAGGAAACCACCACGGGCACCGTGATACCAATATACCGGGCAAGGCAGCCAGAGATGAAGGGCAGCTCCACTAATGCTGAGTTGGTAGGACAGCAGCCAAAGATGGAGAGTGGAGCAAACCAGTATCACAGCCAGGGAGCCCAAAACCGATGCACTAAAGGAGGCAGCCGCAACCGGTAGACAAAGGGTTAACGAGTACTGTCATAGACAACAATATAGCCCAATCGGTTATATGCAGCGGAATAAACAACCGGTGAATGGAGAGTCAATCAGTATTGCATACTAGACAAACGTAGCGCCCAACCGCTTCTATAAAGCGGGATTAGCAACCGGTGAATGGAGTAAGCCAGTACCGCGTACTGGACCAACGTAACGCCCAACCGGTTCTAAACAGCAGAATCAGCAACCGGTATGTGGAGTAAGCCAGTACCACGTACTGGAGCAACGTAACGCCCAATCGGTTCTATACAGTGGAGTCAGCAACCGGTATATGTGGAGTAAACCAGTACCACGTACTGGAGCAACGTAACGCCCAACCGGTTCTATACAGCGGAATCAGCAACCGGTATGTGGAGTAAACCAGTACCGCGTACTGGAGCAACGAAATGCCCAACCGGTTCTATACAGCGGAATCAGCAACCGGTATGTGGAGTAAACCAGTACCACATACTGGAGCAATGTAACGCCCAACCGGTTCTATACAGCGGAGTCAGCAACTGGTATATGTGGAGTAAACCAGTACCAAGTACTGGACACACGAATTGCCCAACTGGTTCTATACAGCGGTATCAGCAACCGGTGAGAGGAGTAAACCAGTACCACGTACTGGACAAACATGTCGCCCGATCAGTTCTGTACAGCGGAGTCAGCAATCGGTATAAGTGGAGTAAACCAGTACCACGTACTGGAGCAATGTAACGCCCAACCGGTTCTATACAGCGGAATCTGCAACCGGTATGTGGAGTAAACCAGTACCACGTACTGGAGCAACGAAAAGCCCAACCGGTTCTATACAGCAGAATCAGCAACCGGTATGTAGAGTGAACCGTGATCAGAATGTCTCCCAGGCGACACGGATGACAATCAGAATACAGCAGCAGGAACAGTTGCTCGCTCGGACAACCACAGGAACAGCAGGACTGCCAACCAGGTCAGGAACGGAAGCAGGAACAACGCCAGTACTGGATCAGGAACGGAAGCATGAACAAA
Source organism: Rhinophrynus dorsalis (assembly GCA_037306005.1). Lineage (NCBI taxonomy): Eukaryota > Metazoa > Chordata > Amphibia > Anura > Rhinophrynidae > Rhinophrynus > Rhinophrynus dorsalis. Next base: position 120,842,917 of record CM074722.1, read on the forward strand.
TGGCAGCACCGGATCAGGAGCAGAAGCAGGAACAACAGCTAACTGGATCTGGAACGAAGGCAGGAACCAAGCAGCAGCAGCACTGACAGTGGAGAACCTCTGACACTGGTAGCAAATCCAACAGGCCCAAGGATACAGGTAAGACAGGTGACTGCTGACGTAGAGACACCACGAAAGGGCAACCAAAGGGTGCCTCAGCCCAATTTAAATAGGCAGCACTAGGCGGGTGATAGACAGGTGGCCAATACACACACCTGACTGACAGCAGGAGCGAGCAATCACGGGCACCGTGATAGATAGATCTAAGTGTGTGATATGCTGCTGGGTTGCTTTCTTTTCTTCATTATGGCCTTTAAAGCCCAACGGGATAAAATTTATAGCTTCTGATCTACCCTCCTAAGGAAGACAAATCTGCTCCAAATCTAAAAGTCTGTACAGGATGTGAGGCAAAACATGATGCCACAGATACAGCTAAACTATATCAGTAGTGCATTAAGAAAGTTGCTGTTGTGGATATTGCCTATGTTCTCAATCTTTCATGCTCAAGGCACCCTAAAATACAATGGAGAGTCTTCAGGGCACACACACTATTTTTGTCATTTGTCAAAGGCATTATGAAGGACACAGATAGTTTATATACAGTTATTCTTACAATCAGGGTAACAAAAACAAAATATATGCATACAAATTTCCATAAATATGTATTTTCAATTCAATATTCACATTTTGTCAAGTCTTCATAAAGAACATGAGGTGCCCTAAGTGGATGTCTGTGGCACACCAAAGTGCAACGGCAGCCTGTTTGAGAATCGCTGATTTACAGAATTCTTGGGATGGATGTAGGCATCCATGCAGGAAACATTACATGAGATGTAGGAATCTGCTAGGAAGAGACCAAGACCTTCAGACCAAGAAGATACCTATGACCTATGAGGATGATGAAGGTAGTTTAATGAATATAGTGTCCTCCGCCTCTTTGCCTGAAGAGGGAGAGTTAATTGAAGATTCTGGAGCATTTAATCTGGATACTCAAATCAATGAGGAAGACATTAGACTTAATTGAAAAGATGTGGATGTGATGGATGTAGCCTTTTGTAGATCATAAAAATTATACTCCCGTCTTTCTCATTCACCATTACATATATATTTATAAAATAATAATAAAGCAATGGGGCCAGATGATGTACCTCTTTCATGAAGAAGATGTCCTCTCATAGGTCAGTCTTCCAAAGATTAATGCTGCAGTCACACAGATTTCCAGTAGAACCACTATCCTAATGAAAGACTGTATCACTCTTAAAGATCCAGTGTAGAAGAAGGCAGATAGTGTTCTAAAGAAGCTATTTATTATTATTGAATACATTCTAAAAGTTGCTACAGCAATGGCATGCATTTGTAAAAATGTAGCTGTCTGACTTTAAAGAAAAAGTTGAATCCTCCATATTCAGATCAAGGGTCCTAAAAGAAACTCTGTTCAGGAAAGAGGATATAAACTTTTCCTGTGACACTTCTCTAGATAACATCAAGCTGCTGACTCGATTATCAGCATTATCTATCACAACAAGAAGAGCTCTTTGGATTAAAACCTGGGATGCAGATATTTCTTCCAAAAATAGGCTTATTTCTTCCATTCCAAGGTGGCAACTTGTTCTAGCAACATCTGGAGGAGATAATCAGACAATCTGGTGACACAAGTCCATTTTTACCCCAGGAGATTCTCTAGGTCATGGTCAGTCACCTTACAGACCCTAATTATTCAGAAATGGGAGACAAGTCTTTCAGGAAGTGACACAATACCTTCCAGGGAGACAGTTTAATCAGAAAAGAGGAGGAATGGCAATACCTTCCAGGGAGACAGTTTAATCAGAAAAGAGGAGGAATGGCTCCTGCAATCAGGTAGTCCCAGAAATGACTTCCTCAGAGGATCATTTTGAAAAGATCAACAATGTATCGAAGGAAAACCTGGGATGCAGATATTTCTTCCAAAAATAGGCTTATTTCTTCCATTCCAAGGTGGCAACTTGTTCTAGCAACATCTGTAGGAGATAATTAGACAATCTGGTGGCACGAGTCCATTTTTACCCCAGGAGATTCTCTAGGTCATGGTCAGTCACCTTACAGACCCTAATTATTCAAAAATGGGAGACAAGTCTTTCAGGAAGTGAGACAATACCTTCCAGGGAGACAGTTTAATCAGAAAAGAGGAGGAATGGCTCCTGCAATCAGGAAGTCCCAGAAATGACTTCCTCAGAGGATCATTTTGAAAAGATCAACAATGAATCGAAGGAAACCCAACCTCCTGTTTCAGCAGGGGGAAGACTGGAACATTTTCTGACAGCATGGGTGGCAGCCCATGCAGACAAATAGGTTTTGCAAATTGTGGACATGGGGTAAACTATAGGATTCAACTCTGCTCCTTTATAGACCAGAAGAAAAGCATCAAAACTTCAAACAACCAAGCACAAGCCTTCAGGTTTGCATCAAGCATTGCAATTAATACTAGACATCAAGGTGGTGGATCGTGCACCAAAAGATTAGGAGGGAAAGGGAATCTATTAGGTTTAATTTCCTGTTCCAAAAGCCTTGGGTGGCAGCTAATTAATCCTGGCTCTAAAACTGTTAAACTGCCACATCAGGCAAAGAAAACTCAAGATGAAATCCAATTGTTCCTTAAACAAGGCCGTTTTTCAAGGGGCAGACAGGTGCTAACACACCGGTAAAGTTAGGGTGCAAGGCCGCCACAGTCCTCTCTTGACTGGAACACTTCAGTATTCAAACAATTGGATGCAGCAGCACTCACAAAAGTGATGATGGAAACATGCTTATGAAATAAAACTACTCTTTATTAGGGAGATTTTAAAACAATCCTCCAACATGGAAAGGCAATGGTAGCGGGACACAGATGGAAGTGCTGGGTGCTTCAAAGCACAGTCTAACACGTTTCACGTTTTACAGACCTCAATCATAGACTCAAAGAAGATGCTAAATACCACCGTGTTAAATAGTCTGCTACATTGCTGATTGTTTTACTTCCTGTGTTCTTAACCAGTGTTGAACCAACCCCCATTCATCTCTTTGCTTCAAACAAAAGGAACCCCTTCATCTGGATTCTTTTGACAAGTAGACATTTCAAGGGGATTTATCACCTTTATAAACAATTGTACCATCTCAGGGGCTCACAAAAAACATGCAGACTTCTTGAGCATAAAGAAGTTGGATGCAGGGAAATAGTTATTGAAATCAGGAGGTTTTCAACCACATAAACGATGGGGCATTCCATGATGGTTCTCATGGCTTCGGCAGACAACACCAAATGCCAGACTTTCTTTTCCAGATGAAAGGACAAGAAAAGAAAACCAAGAAAGCACAGGATGCTCTGAAGACAGACTGGATTTTCTCTCTGATGTACTCTCTGAGAGAGCTTTGTATTGATCTTAAATGTGTAAATTGACATCATATTGCACCTTAGACTTCTTTCTTATCTAATGTAAATAACCTAGTTTGGCCAGTCTTTGTTTATAACTGAACTCCTTGAATCACCTCATCAATTTTGTTGCATGTGTCAGCACTGCACACTGCTGTGAAGCGTCAGTACTCCTGACACAACAGCTTTAGGATACGATAAAACAGTTGTGTACGCTGCGAAATGCGTACCATTGAGCCTTATTGCCATTGGGCATTTATTGTTTTTAATAAATATTTTTTTATAGCATTAGTTTGGCTGTGTTTTTTGTTTTTTTACGTTAATGTATTTTGGCACCGTCTTATAGCTTAAATAAGTTCCAGGACATCAATTGAACTGTAGGATTCAGCTGGAGAACATCCAAGACATCCGGAGACTGCTCTTCTGAACCCAAGCAGGGACGGGTAAAGTACCCTGCATGTGAGTTTTGTTGATTACAGGCATATGCTTGTGGATCAAATGTTACCTGTGTGAGTTGATATATATATTGTTATTGTCAACATCCTCGAAATAACACACGATTGGCGCCCCTCTGTTTTTTCTCCTTTTCTGCATATATCTACTCCTTCTTCTGTGGACGAGTGTTGTCAAGAGTGGCGCTGCCTATGGATACTGTCTGAGGGGAGCCATGACAATTATACCCCTAATGTCTTTACCACTGAATAACACATTTGTGGTTGATTCAGCTATTTATTTAGTGAGTAGTTTTCTTGTAGTGGTGGTTGGTGATCTCTTCCTCTGAAGGTTTTACACTAGGATCATCTCCTATCTTTCTTCTTTTTCTTACATTGGTCTGGATGTATCAAGCTCGGTAAGAGGGGTTTAAGATGAGGGGTCAGGATTTTTGCAAAATGTTTGGGTCCACACTGAGTAGGGAAAAGGATGGTAATTACAACAAAGAGAATTATCCTTATTCGTTTTAGGGAGAACAACAATGTGAGCTTCCAAAGCTTGAGGGGGAAAAGGTTGACTGTTAAGGACCACATTGAAAGCATTTTTCATGGAGGGAAGTAGTATATCTAGAAAAGTGGGTCCAGATGGCTTTTCCTTACTCTACTGCAGACTTTTTCCAAGCGCCATTGACTTTATAGTCTATGTAATTTCAGTATCTGATATGGGGGAATCTAGGGTAAGTGAATGTTGCAGACTCAATTTGTGTGACTTGGCTGTGGATAAGAAATCATGAAGCTTCTATCTCCACTTGTCCGAAGGGGGAGGAACCATCTTTTTGAGATTATAAAGATTAGCATAGAATTTTTTAAATGCCTCAATAATCTTTTTGAAGGCTTAAGAGGTAGAGCTACAGCAAATGAGCAAGAGATTAGAGGCCCGTCTGTACCATTTGACAAGATGAGAAAGAGCTTTACCACACTTATTGAGGAAACATATTGATGATATTTCAGCCACATGTGAAGAAGGGAGTTAAGATCATCTCTGAGTTTACATAGTTCAGAGAGGTTCATTTTGGAGAGAGAGATTTTTTTAATGGACTGTTTCAATCTTAGAGTACCAGTAGCAGGGACGTGCGCAGACATTTTGGGGGGCAGGGGCTCAAATGAAAAAAGGGCACTTCTTGATAAAATCAGACTGATTAAATTTTTTTTTTGTTAAAAGGGCACAAGGGCACTTTGGACAAAAGGGGCAGGTGCTCAAGCCCCCCTTTGTGTCTATGTGTGCACGTGCCTGACCAATACGTCTATTTGTCTCCTGTTTCTTAGTGGAGCCTAATTTAATGATGGCCTCTTATGACACACTTATGTGCCGCCCATAAATCCGTAACTTCAGATGGGGCATTTTACAGAGAAATATTCCTCTAAGTTGTGGCATAAAGAGATGAGCTCATCAGTGTTGTAGAAGAGTCTTGTTGAGCCGCCATATGAAAGGAGAATCCGAACCTCAGGAGGGGTGAAAGAAAAGGATACAGGAGAGTGGTCTGTCCATGAGATCTGTTCTATGAGTCATAATTTTAATATAATGTAGCAGATATTGGGAAGTTCACAGGTAGTCAATTCTACCATAAGTGGAGTGTGGATGGGAGAAGGTGTAGCCTCAGGTGGAGGGAATAAAAACTTACCAGGTGTCTACAAGGAGGAGCTCAGCTAATTTTGTGACCAATACGTTTTTAAGTGTCACGGTTTGTTAAGACTCTCAGACGCAAGGTTAGGTAAAAACACAACTTTATTGAAAAGTTTAAGATAATCCCATAGGATTTTATACACATACATACAATACATAGAATGGCAAATAGGTAGTAGCAATAGCGAATCAGGCTCTACCGGCCCTGCCAATATACCAGGCAAGGCAGCCTGGGCAAACAATGAAAAGGTGGCTCTACCGACCCTGCCAGTATACCGGGCAAGGAAGCCAAAAGACAGTCAGGAGAATACAGGCTCTACCGGCCCTGCCAATATACCGGGCAAGGCAGCCTAATAGACAGTCAGGAGAATACAGGCTCTACCGGCCCTGCCAATATACCGGGCAAGGCAGCCTAATAGACAGTCAGGAGAATACAGGCTCTACCAGCCCTGCCAATATACCGGGCAAGGCAGCCTAACGGATCACTAGCCGATACAGGCTCTACCGGCCCTGCCAATATACGGGGCAAGGCAGCCTAACTGAACACCATAATAGTAGGCTCTACCGGCCTTGCCAATACCAGGTAAGGCAACCTCAGGGTGGAAAAATAGAAGGTTCTACCGGCCTTACCAATATACCGGGCAAAGCAGCCTAAGGAGGAAGTGTCAACCACAGTGGCCTCAATAACTGTCAGATGACAATGACAGTATGGAGATGGTAGGTAGAGGCTACAAGGCCCAGTGGTATTACCAGGTAGTCTGCACACCCCAGTACCCGTGTACCGAGGGAATAACTAGCTGTCTAGGACTGGACAGCGCACTGGGAACCATCAGACTATATGAATCGTAAGCCGTGAGGCAGAGGAATAAACCAGCGCCCTCACGCTGAAAACCAACAGGCTGGATGTAAGTAGACTTTCAGGTCATAGAGCGAACCAACGCCCGCGCGTTGGGAACCAACACTCTAATACAGGTAAGCAGCAAGGCAGTGGAGCAAACCAGCGTCCGCACGCTGGGAACCAACAGATTGAGTAAATAGGAGGCCAGAAGGCAATGGAGCGAACCAGCGCCCGCTCGCTGGTAACCAACAGGCTGGATAATCGTAGGCTATAAGGCAGTGAAGCGAACCAGTGTCCGCACGCTGGGAACCAACAGATAGTTATGTATAGAGCCGTAAGGCAACGGAGCAAACCAGCGCCCACACGCTAGTACCAACAGACTAGAGCATAGTAGCCGCAAGGCAGTGGAACGAACCAGCGTCCGCACGCTGGGAACCAACAATGCATATAGTAGGCCGTGAGGTAGTGGAGTGAACCAGCGTCCACACGCTGGGAACCTACAGATAGTTGTGTATTGAGCCGAAAGGCAAAGGAGCGAACCAGCGCCCGCGCTCTGGTAACCAACAGACTAGTAGTGTAGTAGCCGCAAGGCAGTGGAGCAAACCAGCGTCCGTACGCTGGGAACCAACAGATAATTGTGTATAGAGCCGTAAGGCAAAGGAGCGAACTAGCGCTCGCGCGCTAGTAACCAACAGACTAGTAGTGTAGTAGCAGCAAAGCAATGGAGCAAACCAGCGTCTGCACGCTGGGAACCAACAGGTGAAAATGTCGCCGGAGCGACCGAGGAACAAGGTCGCCACAGATGAAGGAACCGGACGCAGGAGATGAGCAGGAACCAGCACAATGACGGTCAACCGGATCAGGAACGGCAACGGAGACTGGCAGCAGGAAACAGCAACCTCGGACGACTTCAACCGGAACAGGCACTGGAACAAGTACAGCAGACAGGAGTCTCAGGAACAGGACGAACTCAGGAAACCAGGAACACAGCAAAAGGCCCACAAAGCTTCTGTAGCATGGTGAAAGTGGATGCAGTCTGAGACACCACGAAAGGGCAACCAAAGGGTGCCCAAACTCAGTTTAAATAGGCAATGTGAGGTGGGCTAAAGGCAGACAGCCAATGGGAGCCCCCTACAGGTGATAGACACAGAAATGCAGCAATCACGGGCACCGTGATATTAAGATGTGATAGTTTGAAGAGGGATTTCCTAGAAGAATCAAGGAGAGGATCTAGGGCTAGATTAAAGTCACCCCTACAATAAACCTACCCTCATGAAAGTCTTCTAGCAGAGAAAAGGTTTTTAGAAGGAAGGATATTTGGTTTGAATTGGGACCATACACATTAAGTATTACAAATGGTCTGTTGTAGATTAATCCCTGAAGTAGAAGATAATGACCATCTATGCCTGACTGCATATCTAATAAGGAGGTCATACTCTCAAATTCCCTAACAGCCATAGAGTGTTTTTCAGGTGAATTAAAACCCTTAACATTAAGTTTAATCTGCAGCATAGAAATAAAAAACTTGTAGGCTGGACTGGGCCACAGGCCATGAGGAGGATGGTTATGGTAAGAAGCATTTTACTGTGATTTGACCACATACCGAGTTGAAATGTTGGTTTGCATATTATAGAGATGTAGGGAATGCAGTTGTTGCAAGAAGGCATGTAGGATAGGGTAAAACTGAACTACAGTTATGTGGCAATTGGAGGTGAGCCTTCAGATGAGCATGGAAAATGAATCTATGTGCGTTCTCTTGCACCTAGATTTCCCCTCCAAACAATACCATTACAAACCTCAATGCCTCTACATTACGTTTCCTCTTCTGAGCCACATACAGAAGCAAAGATTTGTCAAATCTCTATTACTTTCTGACTGAATCCTGGTTTTCCTCTTTTCCTGGCATTAGACACACCTTGCAGTAGTCTGGTAGACTTCAGCTGCCATATGGATGATCCTCCTTCCATCTCTCTGGGCTGCTTGCCTTCTCACATTTGAATGGATAGTAATGTTTCACAATAAAAGCAGCTCCAATTAATCTTCATAGTATTTTGTCCACGGAGAGAGTTATTTCAGTACTGAGTTGTAGTTCAAGATTAATTGAATGATAAAATATCCCCCTCCTGCCCCATTTACTGACGTAACACTGCTCACCTCAGAGCAGCAAGACTGTACAGATGGATCGCAGCAAGGGAGAATCTTCAGTGATAAGGAAAAACCTGTCGAGGGGCAGGGTTTTCCTTATGCTCACAGTAAGAAGAATGTCCCTTGCTGTGAGTTGTCTGATTCCATATCTGAGGGTAGGTGGCTTACACTATGTAAAAGGAGCTGGAGGGAGGATACTTTATCATTCAATTACTCTTGAACTACGTCTCTGACAGTATTGTATTGAAATAACACTCTCCATGGCCCAAATACTATGAAGATTAATTGGAGCTGCTAATCTGTGAAACACTACTATCCCTTTTAATAAAAATACCAGTTTCTTCCATGTCAATATCCATTCAGCTGAATGTCTTTGGAGAAAGCCTCACACGCTTACAGACTTTCCAGCACAAAGGAATAATTTCTCTCTTCCGTGCTTAAAAATTTCCACTCATAAATTCAACTCCCTTGTCTACTCTACCTTTGCATTCCGTCTCCCTCTCAAACTTTACTCTGTCACAAGACTTTGCAGGCTACTAAATATCCCTCCCTCTCTTCTCCAGATACCCTTCTGCCAGCCTTGGTTCTTTAACAAGTCAGAAAAGGTTTTGGTAAGCCTGTTTTTGTTCTCTTTCCAATACATGCACACTTCATTCAATTCTTGGATCCTTGACAACCTTGCCCCCTCTATGGACCAGTATCCTGCTTCTAACCACCTGGTACATTCATTGTTTACTTAGTACAACCTGGTGCACCTATTATAATCTTAATTTCACATTGCTCACTCCAAAACAAACTTCACTCAGAAGGCTAGCCAACTCTATGCAAATTGCTATATCTCAAGATCCCTTCTCACTATGTATCTTGCTTGATCTTGCAACTGGTTTTGACACTGTAGATTATGTTCTTCAACAAATTCTTCATTACCTAGGCATTTGTAACTTGACGTTGAACAATCTAGTGCACCCTTTAGTGTCTCCATTGTTACACCTTTGTATTCTTCTGTCCAGCTCTCTGTTGCGGTGCCTGAAGACTGTTATGGACCACTTCCATTATCTATTATCTTTATTGAACATATTAACTAATTCAAACTCCAATATCCTCTCAACACCCCGCTTTATTTAACCATACCTGAACTGGCTCCAGATGTTCAAGCCAAAGTCATGAATTGAATCTCTATTTCAGATTAGATGGCACACAGGCACCTCAAACTCAACATGTATAAAAAGTGAGCTAATCCTCATTCCATCTAGACCAAGCCTATTAATTCTTTTCCAGATCACAGTAAATGGCATCACCATAAATCCAGTCCTATGAAGCATGTCGCCTTAGGTGTGATAACAGGTTCTTTTCTCTCCTCATTCACGCTACTGCCAAATCTTACTATTTTTTTCCCATAACATGGCAAAATTCCATGACTGAGACTGTCAGCTATAGTAAGTGTTTTTATAATATTCAAGAGTGAAGCCTTTTTCAGAAGCGGAATGATACAACAATATGACAAATTAAAACTGGAGGACAGGAAACAGGAGGAAATATGAGAAAATGCTAATTAAGAGTGGTTGATAGATACAAGGAATAGCCACCCAGCATAAGTGGTATAGGCTACACAGTAGTTGAATTTAAGGACATTTGGGACAGAGTTCAGTATTCTAAAGATAAAAGGTGTCTGATATTTATAAATAGGTGGAGAAATAGGCAAGCTACATGGGCCAATTAGTCAGCTGCCAGACAAATTGGAATTCAATAGAAGAAAAAACAAATAAAACAGCCATCACCTACTGTGAAATTCTTAAAGGGACATAATCACCAAAAAATGAAATGGACTCAAATCCATAAGTTATGCACTCCTAGAATGAGTCTTCATTTTGGTGAAAGTCCTAACATTGTGACCACTTCAGGCATTTTTAAAGTGACAGTTTTCAGTTAAAAATCCACCTAGTTGAGTTCTCTGAAATGCTTATTTGTTAACCTAAATCATGCTTACATAGTAACATAGTTGATGAGGCTGGAAGAAAAAGACATGCGTCTATTAAAGCGGAACTATCACCTAAATCCAAAGTTTTACCTTGCGTTTTAATGTTTAACCCGACATTAGTGCTGTGTGTGTGTTCTTCAAGTTGCCTTGTAGTGGAGATACTCGCCCTGCAAAATCGGGCACTTCCGCATTCTGCGGGACTCCATGACATCTCAGGACTTCCCAGCTGCCCCAGGGATCGTGTTCACACTCCCCTTCGAAGCTGGATTTCTGTGATGTAGCGTTACAGCAAACTCCGTTTCAATGCTACGGAGGTTGCAACCTCAGTAGCATTGTACACGGAGTTTGCTGTAACGCTACATCACAGAAATCCAGCTTCGAATGGCAGCGTGAACGCGCTCCCTGGGGCAGCTGGGAAGTTCTGAGACGTCATGGAGTCCCGCAGAATGCGGAAGTGCCCGATTTTGCAGGGCAAATATCTCCACTACCAGGCGACTTGAGGAACACACACACAGCACTAATGTTGGGTTAAACATTAAAACGCATGGTAAAACTTTGGTTTTAGGTGATAGTTCCGCTTTAAGTCCAGCCAATGCCTAAACAACCCTGTTAATCCAGAGGAAGGCAAAAAAAAAACCCAAAACAAACAAACAAAAAAAAACAATTGAAGCCATTTCCATTTAAGCCTCAAGTGGGTAAAAAAATCTTCCCGACTCCAAATGGCAGTCAGTTCCTTGGATCAACAGCCTATCTGCATTGAAGTCATCTGTCATAATGCTCTATTATTCTGTGCTAGATAGGTATCCATTGCTTTTTTAAAAAACCTGTTACAGTATCTGCAGATTTATGCATTGTCCTTATGCAAAGAAGTGTTAAGCGGTCATTAATAGCTGTTGCCAGAAAGGCATGTTTATAAACTGGGGATTTGTGCACCTAATAAAAAAATCATTTTGGGTGATTATTTCACTTTTAAGAGTTAAAAAAATACTTTGTACACTATCTTCTCTGGTTAATAAATTAACTTGGAAAAATCCTAGCATAAGTATACTTCCTACTAAAAAAACTGTTGCTATGGTTAATCAATCAAAGAATTGACACAAAGTCTCAATATAGGTGACAATTGGGCTGCAAATAAAATCAGACCAGCATTTGTTGGGCTGCTCACACAGTGGTTTAAAATATCCACTTATAGCATAAATCCTATATAATAATTCGCTAACGTTGTTTGTCAGAAGCCGTCATGCGCAGTAGAGACTATAGCGTGTGGTGTATTCATGCGTTCTGACTTCTTGAACGCGCGCCGCTGGACAAAAAGAAGCCGCCGCGGGGGGCTCCGGGAACACTGCCAGGGCTCCCGGGAAGTGTGCAATAGCCTAACACACTGCGGCCTGCACCGGGTAGAATAAAGGGCATCGGGGTCACCGGGCAGACGAACGGGCACTTGCTCACAGCCGGTCAATGATACCGATGCACAAAGGGGCACAGCCGCTTCCGGGGTGAGAGGCGGCCAAGTAAAAATTTAAGGTTGTATTTATAGGTTGTTTCATGGCAATATTTTTAGAATGACTTCGTGTGTACTCCTTTTACTGGTTGATTTCATAACTAGTTTAAGTACAGTGCTCATGACTTCATTTTCTAGGCAATAACCAGATTTCATGCAGTCTGGGAAAACCGAGATGGTGCTTTCTGCAGTTCAGAATATTCTAGAGATGTGGGAGGTGTGCTTCACAGCTCTGAGCCAGTGAACACACAGGCTAGATATGCTCTGTGACATGGATTTATAAATGAAAGGGAACAGGGTTGCGTTTCATATACTATCTGCTACAGTAACACTATGCTACTGGCAGTCTCCTCCAGTCTTTGATGTGACCTTGAACCAGAGAAATATCTATTCTGATATGTGCTCTGTTGCAATTGAGCATTTGCAAGACTGCTCTCTATGCATGCACCTATTGCTGATGCAAGGGCAGCAGTGCAAGGGTGTTTTGGCATCCTGTTCTCCGCATATAGAGAACTTGTGGTTTTGAAAAACATGGGAAGGGGGAAGGGTAAAAGGAATGCAGGAGGTGGAGCTGTGTTTTTCCGATGAGTCACCTCATAAGACACAAAAGAGCTGTTGTTGGCAGGAACAAAAGTCCTAGTCCTGATGAATAGAGTACAGCTGCAATAGATCTGGTCAGAACCTGGAGAGGATTCTTATAGGGAAATTGACTATGCTTTTAAAAAGCATAGAAGTTGTATAAAAAATTGTGGCTTATGGATATGGGTATAGATTTACATTATTGGTAGGCTGACCATACCTCACCTTTAAAAAGGAACACATAGGAAATAGGCATATTTCAGGAGTGCACCAAAATCAAAGCAACCCTGTAGTATGCATTTTTCATGTGTCCCTTTTTTAAAGGTGAGGTATGGTCAGCCTAATTATTGGTGACCTCATGGTTAACAATCGGTAACAATTCTATTTATGGCTTACTGATGTAAATTTAGTCTTTAAAAAGTATAATTGCTTAAAGTCATAGTATAAAATTTGTTTTAATGTAAAATGCTCTATGCTGCAAGAAAAAAGGTTAACCACAAAACACATAATGTTAGTACTACGTGTGTGTGTGTGTATTAATGCTCTGAAGTGGCTTTTGTTACTATAACTTTTTATTTAGGGCTAAAGTAAAATTTAGAAGTACGTTATGCAGATCTATTTAGAGCATTAGTAAGCAATTTGCTAATCCTTATAGCCGTTTATGAATTGCAACTCCCATATCTACTTATGGTGGTGCTTTTTCTATTAGTGTATGGAGAGCTCTAATCACTACCCAGATATGGCACATTGCAACAGCAATTCCATACAATGGGATAGCAACAGTGTTACTGAAACTCGGTAACATTTAACTTGAATCTCACAGGTGGAAAAATCACAGGAACCAGAAAGTCTGGTCTCCTGAAATGTCACTGATTATTCTAACTTTGATGTGTTTATAAAATATAATACTCTATAAATTTTTTTTATAATCTGCGTACAAGTCCTATTTGTCTCCTTGATATTTTAAGGAGAGCAATTTTTTAAGATAAAATAATTTTTGATTAGTGTTGTTCTAGTATTCAGTGAGAACAATTGCAATATTATAAAAAAACAAAACAGGTGTAGGATTCTGTAGCAAGTGTTAAAATTAAGTATTTTCACATTTCTTAAAGTTTTGCGCCACCACTTGCAAGTTATGTGTTCAGAAAGGCGTTATTAAAAAGTCTTTTATTTGCAATAAGATAGATACACATCTCCAGTCATTTTTAATTTGGCAATGTAGAGTGTAAACTGACGGTAATAGTTAAAGTTTTTCATTATTTGCTTAAATGCGTATGTATCTGAATGTGAACTGTTAGTATTTCATGAAACTGTGAGATTTTAATTTCCTTACACTTCTAAAAAAAAAAAAATTTTTTAATTCCTTTTTAATACCTGACTTGCTTGGATGTGACCAGAATTGTTGAATCATATATCTTTACCAATAGTGTTCACTATTCACACATGCTTCTGGTTTACAAATTGTGTGAAAGATTCTCATCTCCTTTATTGCTATTTGAAGATTAGCAAAACTGATGTTACTTAGTTACTGCAGACCTATTTACACTATCCTTAAATCATAGAACCAGAGCTGCCTGAGAGTTCAGAGCAGAACAAAAGAGTGGTTTTTAACCCACTATATCCTATTGCAGTTTCCCCTGAAACCATATATATATAAGTTATGTAATATTTTCTGGTACTAGATTGCTGTAACTGCAATCTGGCTGTAACTTCAGAGTATATAAAGTGTCCTGGATTTTCTTCTGCTGCTGGGAACAATCAAAGGTTCCTGTGATGAGCTGATTTGCAGCTTGTTCTCAAAGGTTATCTTGCATTTCCTTGCTAGCTTGCCTTTAAGGCACACATCCAGAGATTTCTGCCTGCTGCTGTGATCATGTGCTGCTTTGATATGGGATAGATTGGTTTTGCCTGCTGGTGCTGCTGTATATTGTGGGAGGTGCCTGATTGCACACAGTTGCTGCAGTACTCGTAGTTGGGAAGCACAGAAAGCAGTGAAAAGAGTTCATATCTTAGTGTATACACTACATCAGTTAGACCAGTCCTTCATTTTGTGCCTGGGATTTTTCCATTTGATGACCTAATTGTACATTGATGCCAGCAAACACTATATGCTAAAGTGGACTTTTTTTCTCCCCATAATTATTTTATACTTGCCAAAAATAGATTCAAGTAGAAAACTGTATTACAGGGATATTTAATGTATACTTGGCTGGTGGAGGGAGTTCATTCCAAGGAGGAAGCTTGCTACACACGTGTTTGTTTGCCAGGTAAGCAATAACATATTTTTGTTCACTTATAGTCAAATTATACATTTATTGCTTGAATCTGTTTAAAAATAGTGTTGTTATAGCTTCATGTAATTTATGCAAATATTAAGTGTGACTGATTTAGAATAGTAGGGGGAGTGGCAACCTGCAAACAGTCTTAGTGATGCAGTGAGTAGCTAAAGCACCACCTACTGGTGATATTGGTTACAGATCTTGTATATATATATATTTTCTGTGCAATTGTTATGCAAATGTTCAACTTTTTTTTGTTTGTTAAAAGAAATGGTATCTGTCTAAATATTTATCTATTTGGGTTCACCCTAACACACACTTACTTTAACCCCTTAGTGACCGTCCGGCACTTGACGCCCGACAAACTTTCTATATTTTTTTTTTTTTATTTTTTTTTTTTATTTTTTTTCCCCATTGTTTTAAACTACTTCCTGGACGTACATGTACGTCCTCTGTCACTAAGTGAGTTTTTGCGGGACGTACATGTACGTCCATTGTCGGGAAGGGGTTAATCCTTCACTCTAGCACCACTATCAAAATTATTGTATTGACTTAAAACTGTGTTTGTTTAAAATCTATTTAAATTGTCAGCTGTTATGCATAAAGATATATCAATGTTTGCAGTTTGTTTGAAGAAGATGGATGTATACATTATACAAAGTAAGGTACACAGGTATGTGTCTGTGTGTTTGAGTAGCCTTTTTTAGGAAATTTTGAAAGGTACTCCAGTATAATCTTATGTAGACAGGCTAACCACTTGTTTCTTTGCTTTAAAGGGATAGTAATACTTAAAATGTAGAAGGAAAAAAAAAAAATTAGGGTTTTTTTGTTTATCACCCTGAGGGAAACAAGGGTGCTCTCACTGCTGAAATATGTTTTATTCAAAAGTTGTTCTAGATCAAACTTGAATTTTTTTAGGTGCATTATCACTGTAGTCTGAAGTTGTACAGTGGCGCTGTTGCTACACCGTCCTATGGAGATTTATGGTCAACTGGCCAGAGCTTGTTCATGTGGTGGTGTAGCAACAGCGCCACTGTACAATTTCGGACTACAGTGATATTGCACTTAGTTGTGTGTGTTTTTTGTTAGTCTGAGCTGTAATAACTTTTAAATCACCTTTCAGGAGTGGGAGTACTCTTGTTTTACTTGGGAGGATAAAAACCCTACAATATATATTTGTTTACATATTGGATGTTACTAACCCTTTAACATAACAACTGCAACTATATTTTTTTTTTACTGTATACAATGGCACAAGCAGTAGTAGCACTACGTAAATAAAACCATGTCTAAAGCAGAGGTTTATATATTTCAGGTTTTTGCTGTTGGAGGAGCAGTATGCTGTTTAAACTGATTTGAAATGGCTAAAATTTAAACGTCTACATTAGACCTCCCCATAACCATGTTTTCTGGAAATCTGTTCATATAAATGCAAGTGCCTTTCTTTGATGTTTTCACATCCTATGTAATAATTCGCTAAAGTTTGTCAGAAGCCGTCAGGTGCAGTAGAGATGGCTGTGTGCGGTGCAGTCATGCGCAGTAGAGACTACACGCGGCTAATATTGAATGGGGCGCTCAGCCGTGGCACGGGCAGTCTCCACTGCGCATGACTCCACCGCGACCAGCCGGCAGTGTGGCCCGTGTAACGGGCTCTTCAACTAGTTTAGTTATAAACAGTAACGTTTTATGCATTGTAATGCAAAATTTCCTGGTTAATACAAGATCGTTCCCACAGTTGCAATGTCCAAAACTGAAGTTATTACAGCTCCAAAAAGTATAGAATTTTTTGTTTTGTCTTTGCACATATTAGTGGTGCATTACGGCATGATAAAGTGCATTGGCTCCATACAATAACATAGGACTTGGAGAAGCGTTATCACTGGAGAAGTCCTCCCTGCTTTATCACGTCTTTGTCATGACCTTGTGCATCAAACCCCCTACCACCACCATTTGGTTTTATACACCAAACACAAACTGTACAATATAAGTGATGCCAACTTGTGTGGAGCTGTTAGAGTAGACCACAGGAGGCAGTCTTATAAAAATTTGAATAAGAAAAAAAAATTAAGCAAATACATTTTTGAGTGTATTGGTAGTTAATGTGTCAAAGTATAGCTACCATCTATATTATTTATACCACAGTAGGGCAATTTTCTAATTCCTACTACTGTGTACTGTTTTACTTTAGTAATGCTCACTAGATCAGTAATCAATATTTGAACTCTAGACCCTTCTTAATTGATCTCCCCTGTACTTTCTGACCCGTCTTCCAAGTTTAGTGGCTTATTACAGCTTATGTTTATAAACTTGGCCTCTTGCAATTTATATGTTTACTCTCATTTCCTATAATATGATCTGTCAACATGAAGCTGGTGGATGAAAGTTGGATCTCTGTTTGGCCATTGAAAAGGCTGACCAAATATGATCTGGTTATTGCTAAATTAGAAAATGTCTAATGTAGCATTTCCTTGGGCATTGAACCTTCGTGGCTTGATTAATCCACCCCTTTCAATGTCAGTTATTTTTAAAGTGGATGTCACCAATGTATAGGATAAATAGTTAGGCTACATATTGAATATACTACTAAAACAGTCATTTTATTTTTTTACATCTTATTTTGTGTAAATTTAACTTATAAAGTCGGTTCTGCAGCTACTTCCTCATTGACTGTAGTCTGTCGCTTTGCCTCTGCTCTCCTTCCTCCTCTGATGACGTAGGCTTCTGTCTGTAAGCTGAAGCGGTCTCACTGGCAGAGATAGATATCTAGCCAATGAGACCGCTCCAGCTTACAGACAGAAGCCTCCATCATCGGAGGAGAGCAGAGGCAGAGCGATGGACTGTGGTTACAGAGCAGGTAACCACAGTCAATGCGGAAGTAGCTGCAGCCCAGGCTGGGAAGACCATTTTAGTAGTATTCGATATGTAGCCTAACTATGAGTGAAACTGTTAAACAATGCAGGTAATGTGAAGATTCCTCTAGTCTTTTTAAAGAGACATTTCTTCTTTCCTCTGTGTCCGATCCATGGCATACTATGGGCAATGGGTTCCGCCTCCCAGCTGGTAGGACAAATCAATTTTATAAAGTGTGTGTGAACATCCTCCCCTCTGTAGTTATTTGGCCCTACCCAAGCTGGGGGACGGAGGCATTGCCTTCTCCCTCTCCCATCATAGGCTTCTTAAATCCCATGTGGCTTGCCTCAATGTGGCCCACATACCTTCTTCCTCTGCCCAGCATCGTGCCATGGCAAGAAGACGCAATCCGGAGACCTTGCAGGGATCTAGAGCGGAGGCTTGCTGGCTCAGTCCCTCCTTTAAAACTGCTTTGCCTCATGCGACCAGAAGACCCCCGAAGGGATTGGATAGCAAGAAACCGGAAGTGACACATGTGTTCCACGTTTGGAAAGCAGGAAGCTACCTGGCGTCTTCCTCGTGGATCATCTGAGGATATTTAGCTTGGCAGGCAGAAGGGTCTCCAGGAGGATCATGAGTTATATGCTTATCTTTCTACATTTCATGCTTGTAATGTTTTGCATAGAATCCAGATACAGCTGTTACTGCAAATCATAGATTATGGCAATACTAATACATCCTGTCGCTGCATTGTAGTCATATTGTGTGTAAAATGACTGACGCTAAAGGAGAAAAGCAAAAAAGGCTGCAGAGCCTTCTAAGGATGAGAAGGCTACGGTAAAAACTAAATCCTGTCCAGGCTGCGATCAGAAACTGCCCCTCTCTGATCCTTCAAAATTATGCTCTGACTGCTTAAAACGTGCCTCTGGAAGCAAAGTCCCTACACAATTCCGGGAATTCTTGAACTGGATGAAGATCTCCATGCAGGAGACCTTCACTACTATGCAGGACGCTGCTAGAAAGATCCAGAAGAAGGTCCGTCCCATCTGCAGGAATAGGAGGAAGAAAGTATTGTTGAATTAGTCTGCTGGTTATTCCAAGGAAGAGGGTGACATTCTAGAAGATGCTGGAAGCTTTTCTATTGATAAGGTAGATCCTCTTGTTAAGGAAATGAGAAAATCATTAGGCCTTACTGAAGTTCAAAAGGACCTTAATGTTATTGATACGGCCTTTATTGGATATAAGAAGACATGCGCAGTTATTCCTGTACATAGTTCCATTCAAGAGACAGTACAGAGGAAGTGGAAACAGGGTGACAAAAGATGTTCCACTTCAAAACGCTTCCAACAAATGTACCCCTTTTCAGAAGAGGATACTGCAAGCTGGACTAAACCGCCTAAGGTTGACGCAGCTATTGCACAACAGCAAGAAGGACAACCTTACTACTGGAAGATGGTACGACCCAGCGGGTCACCATGGATAAAAGAGCAGATACAGCACTTCGTAAACAGTTTACATCCATTGACCAAAACGTAAAGACCAGAACAGCCATGGCATCGATGTTCTGCACCCTGTGCATTTGGCTATTGGAAATTGAGGAAGAATTAGAATCCTCTGTACCCAGATCACAAATCTTAAAAGAACTAGTCATGATAAAGGATGCAGTGAACTACTCCTGTGACGTGTCTCTGGATAACATCAGGCTTCTCGCAAAATCTTCAGCCTTGTCAGTAACAGCGCGGAGGGCATTGTGGATTAGATCCTGGCACTCTGTTTTTTGAAGCTGGATCAGACTGATCTCATTACCCTTTGAAGGATCAAAGTTGTTCAGAGACCAGCTAGAGGACGTTATAAAGAAATCCTCAGCAGGGAAAAGCCCCTCTCTGCCTCAAGACAGACGAACCATGGGATCCCCTACGAGAACCAGTACATTACCACGCCAGTCCTTTTGCGACGCTAAGAGATATCGGCCTGGTAGAGGGTTTGATCAGTGAAAGCGATGGGGCCCTCGGCTTTCTAGAGGAGGTATCCGTAAGGACTTCCAAAGGAGGGCTCAGTTCTACCAATGAAGACAGAGGTCCCCTTCTTTCACCTCCAGTAGGGGGGCAGGCTGGGGGAATTCCATTAGTCCTGGGTATCCATCCAACCCGACAACTGCACTATGGAAATTGTGAAGGAAGGATATGTCCTAGAATTTCAGACTGCTCCTCTGGTTCCGAGATTCAGAACATCATACATCAGGAACAGAACCAAGGTACATCAGATGACATGTTCTTCAGTCCCTTATCTTGAACAGAGTAATAGAGGTCCCAATGACTCAAATTATGGGGCTTTTATTCCGTTATTTTCTCTGTTTTATAAAGCCTTCTGGGGAACTTCATCTTATCCTGGACCTAAAGGATCTCAACAGATTCCTCCATATACGACATTTCAAGATGGAGTCTGCTGTCAGCCATAAAACTGAGTCAGCCACAGGACTTTCTTTCCCGCATGGACCTAAGAGACGCCTTCTATCACACACTGATCAGACCATCTCATCATCAGTATCTCAGGTTTCATATCCTCAAAATTCAGTTCCGCACACTTCCATTTAGCCTAGCCATGGCACCCCGAGTCTTCACCAAGCTCCTGGCGGTAGTTATGGCCGAATTAAGAAGCAGACACCAGATCAAGGTTGTGCCATACCTAGACGACCTCCTGCTCATAGGTCCCTCATACCAAATTGCAACAGACCGCACAGCCATTTGCAGACAAAGGCTACAAAATCTGGGCTGGTTAATCAACGAGGAAAAGTGTGCTTCATCTATCCCAGCACCTTAATTTCCTAGGCGTTCTATTAAACACTCGTCACAACAAAGCGACCCTGTCCTTGGAACGACAGAACCGCATCTGGGAACAGGTGACTATTTCTAGCAAGACAGTCTCAGACTGCAAAATCCTTCTCAAAACTCATCTGCCATCTTTCCTCCGCACAACAGATAATCCCATGGGCCAGAACTCATACCCGGCACACACACGATACAACTTTCTCCAATTTTACAGGAAAAACCCATCAAACCTGTACATGCGAATTCCAATATTGACTGCCACCAGAAAAATAATTATCCTGGTGGATTCAGAAGAAGAATCTGGCACAGGGTCATCGCCTAAAAGAGCCATCTCGACAAGTTCTCACCACGGATGCCAGTTGTCAGGGGTGGGGAGGGATCTGGAACCAGAGGTTGGTACAGGGCACATGGGCCTAAACATACTTATGCTATTAGCAATTTGGAAGACACTGCTACACTTCCAACATGAACTAGCAGGGCAGGCAGTACTCATATGGTCAGACAATGTCACAGCGGTACAATACCTCCTAAATCAAGTGGTAACCAGAAGTCTTCAGCTCAACAGCCTGGCAATAAAGATACTGCTCTGGGTGGAGAAACATCTGTTAGCCTTAACAGTCTCTCACCTATCAGGGCACCTGAACATCCAGGCAGACTTCCTCAGCCGGAAAAAGCTACACCCGGGAGAATGGAGCCTAAACAGACAAGTGTTCCTATCCCTAACACAGACCCTGGGATCCCCATCTATAGATCTGATGGCCACAGCCCAGAACAGACCGTGTCAATTCTACCTATCCAGGTGGGCAGAAGAACAGTCAGCCGGACAGGATACTCCTAAGCATTCCTTGGACGTTCACACTAGCTTACATCTTTCCACCATTCGTGACACAGTTCCTTCCTGGGATCTTAACCTAGTTCTACAGCAGCTCTCTTCCCACCGCTTTTTCAAACCACTGGAATCCGTTTCCATGAAGCACCTTACACTCAAAACAGTGCTTCTTACGGCAGTGACTTTGGCTCGCAGAGTTGGGGAACTTCAGGCCCTAATAGCTACTGCCCCTTGCATGATATTTCATCAGGACAAAGTGGTTCTGCGTCTGAACCCTGCATTCCGCTCTAAAGTAATATCCCAGTTCCATTTAAACCAGGAGATTGCTCTCCCATCATTCTGCCCGAACCCAACTGGTGAGCTGGAGAAGCACCTCCATAATCTCGACCTTGTACACAGTCTTCAGATCTATCTCAAGTGTACCCAACTCATTAGGAAAACAAATTCCTTATTTATCCATCATTTTGGAAAATGTAAAGGATGTGCATCATCAAAGCCCTCTATTTCCCGACGAATAAGAAGTTTGTATTATCCTTGCTTACGAATCTGCAGACAAGGAACCTCCTTTGGGAATTAAGGCCCGCTCAACTAGGGCCATGAAGAGGGATGTAAGGCTGCAACCTGGTTCTCTGTCTCAACCTTTGTGAAACATTTCAGACTGGATATCCAAGCATCTGCAGATGCCAAACTTGGCAGAAAGGTGCTGGAGGCAGCCATACCCACCTAACAGCTTCTCTTCAGGAACCCTACCTATGTACATTGGGTACTGCTCTGGTAAGTCCCATAGTATGCCGTGGATCGGACACAGGAAAAGGTGAAATTTACTCACCGATATTTGATGGTGGGTCTCCCCCCCCCCCCCCCCCCCCTCCTGTCTCCTTCCACAGCATCCCATCTGGCTATATTTGGTACATGTATCGTTCCAAATTGATGCCTTTAGCAATACTATAGTTTCTATAAGAATTTGCTTATGATCATAATGTTACCTCAGCTAACAATCTTTTCTTCTTGCAGCTTGGACAAAAGTATAACTACAGAGGGGAGGATGTTCACACACTTTATAAAATTTTGATTGGTCCTACCAGCTGGGAGGCAGAGCTAATTGCCCATAGTAAAGGACACAGAGGAAAAACAAACATCGATGAGTAAATTTCACCTCTTCCCAATAGTGACGGACTCCTTTTTTATGAAGTAACTTCACTGCTAGACAAGGGACTGTCTCTTTATTTTCTAGATATAATGAACACATCTACCTAAAATGTTAAAATAAAACAAAAATAGGTGGGAAATAGGCTTAAAACTTATCAAAATTATCTTATTTAGTAAGTGTAATGTTCTCATTCTCAGTCTATCTCATAAGTTATTGCACTTAAAGCTGAGCTACCACCTCCACTAAAGTCGCCCTGCAATACTTATGCAGGTGGCGACTAGCTTTGTAATCCTTATTTTACCTCTCAGAAGTACCCACAAATAGTTATCCTTAAGCTTCCGAGACAGAAAGCCAGGCAGCACCTCGGACATCTTGAATGCGTGCCTGCGCTGTCAGTCCCCTTCACAGGCATTGCACTGGCCCAGACAGCTCTGGAAGAGACTGACAGCGCAAGTGTACAGGCTGCAGTAACCTGGCCATCAGTCTCTGACGCTTAAGGATAACTTTATTTGCGGGCACTTTTGAGAGGTAAAATGATGAGAAAGCTAGTCGCCACCTGCACAAGTATTGTAGGGTGACTTTAGTGGAGATGGTTGTTCAGCTTTAAAGGGGTAGGAATGTTTCATAATAAAAGCAGCTCTAATTAATCATCATAGTATTTGGACTTTGGAGAGTGTTATTTCAATTCTGTCAGAGTTGTAGTACAAGAGTAATTCAATGACAAAGTGTCCCCTCCCACCCCTTTTACTGATGTAACACTGGTCAGCCAGAGCAGAAGGGAGGTGCCCAGGTAGACTGCAGAGAGGGACAATCTTCAATTAAGATAAGGGGAAAAACTTGTCAAGGGGGGAAGGGCTTTCATTGTTCTGATAGGAAGAATATTGTCCCTTGTTGTTATTTGTCTGGTCTATGGACTGCATTCCACATCTGAGAAGAGATTGCTTACACTAGGTAAAAGGGGCAGGAGGGGAAACTTTGCTTGTGAATATCTCTCAAACCATAAAAGTTTGAGAGATGAGACTTGTATCGTTGATTTTTTTTTTTTTTTTTTTTTTAACGCCTATAAAATAAAGTATCACTATCCCTTTAACATAATGCTAACTCAGCAGACAGGCAACTCCAGTCATTAGGTGCCTTTTTCAGTCAACAGTGCATGTTTTTAGGATATTGCTACTTGAGTACAGGGTGTCTGTCCATGTCTAAGTCATGTTTACGTGCTTGACCTGTAATCAGACAGGGATAGCATGAAATCATCCACTGTTGGCACCACTTGAAGCCCACCAATACCTACTTTTTTTTTTCTATCTTAAAGGGCAGCGATCAGGTAAGAGTTGTCCTATTTGTAGTTCTTCCCTGGGCGCAAACCTGCTGAGTAAAGGGATAAGTAACACTTCATATAGTTTATTTGTTTTTTAACATGAATAGTCGTTTTTATGCTTATAAGTAAGATGGGAGTACTCACTGCTGATTATTTTTAGTATTTTGTGAAGTGGATGCTATATCCCCCCATTTTAGGTTCAAACTATGTGAATATTTAATGTATACTCATTTTTTGTCTACCTTAACCTGACTAAAGGTGTTGACTGCAAGGTCAGATACCCCCTGCAAGTTGGGCCTTTGGCGGATCAGTATGACTAGATTGGGGATGTGGGAGTGTTGCATGCTACCCATATTGTGTGAGGTCTTTGGATGAAGAATGGCTCAAAAGAAGGGAATCTGGCAGAACAGACTTAAGCAACTGAACCAGAGCGTGACTAAGGAAGATGTTAGCTGATTAGGGAAACACCAAAGATTTCTGGTGTTTGCTGAGCGAAGCAGTAGGAACAGGTGACAGGAAGGTGCAGTCCAGCAGGAAGAGAAGACCACAGTATAGGCAAGGATGAGAGAACAGATCAGCACAACTATTTTGCTTGGGGGACTTTAGGTGAGGCTCCAAAAATTTTTACAGGGTTAACACTTTGAATGCAAAAGACACACGAGGAAAAAAAAATAATGGACAGGGAAAAAAACAAAAACACTGAACTTGACATCCATAAGATATGTCAACTCTTACTAATGGGGGTATCTGTAGAGCAAATGCAGTAAGAAATGCCATGGTTTTTAAAGATTATTATTATTAATTTTTTTTTTTTTAGAGCTTCAAATATATAGTATATTGCAGTGCATTGGCTACATCTCTGATTCTCAAAGGCTTAATTATAATAAATAAAACAACCCACCTCCCCTGCCTAGCCCCATGGCAGGGTCAGTCAAAGTGTGCCTATGTCCCACCCCACCCAGCCTTGTAGCCGTAGATCCCCATGTATACTGTCTGACCCCCTCAGTCTTGTTCCCTGGCCCACTGGTAGCTGTAGAACCCCATGGAGACTCTTGCCCCCCCCCCCCCCCCACACACACACACACCTGGTGCCACAGAACCACCCTTTACTGACCGTACACAATGTTCCATTAGTAGTCAAAGAAAAACACACACCACTCGCTCTGTCTGCTTTTGCCTTGTTCTCCTAGGCCCCAAGGGAAAATTTTACTGTAATGCAGTATATGGTATCTAAACTTTTGATCTGTCTCCTAGACTCAAAGCAGATTTGTCAAGCCCTGGTTTCATTGCAGCTGATGTGGCTACACATTGTAGCAATGGCCACAAAAACAGTTGACTAAAAGACAGATCAAATATAAATAAGAAAACCTTAAAGAGAATTTAAGATTGCTGTTTAAAGCACTGTAAATAGGAGTTCTGCCAAATTAAGTATAATTCCCCTTAATCTGTTTACAAAAACATTATCTCTTGGATTGAGCCATTTCTGCCTTTAAAATGGTTTAATGCTATACACAGGGGAAATGCTGAGCAGTAATATGTGTTTGTGTACTGTGTGTGCTAGCTCAGGGCTCAAAATTTCCACTAGCCAATGGCGAGTGAAAATTTAGCCCTGGCGAGTAGAAATTCAGCCCTGGTTGGTATGTTATGGCTTGTAGTGGCGAGTAACTTTTCAGGTCTGGCTAGTAGCCAAGGACTTCAACTTTTAAGCTCTGTGCTAGCTCGCCTGTATAAATTGTCTTCATTGAAATTAGTATGCGTGTATAAAACCTCTACAACGTCCTAATTGAGACTTTTCTAGTACTATTCCCCCCCCCCCCCCCCAATCATCCCTCTTTGATTTTCTACATATCATGCCTTGACGTGCAAGGGTTTCATAATCCCATTCTTCTACACTGTAGTAGGGGTACAATGGAATCGGGGGGGCTCTGTTCCCCTGCATCTCCGTTATTGATGTTGGAGACTAACTGGCTGGGAGGGAGATAAGTAGTTGGGGGTATCGGGAGGGTTCCTAATGCCCCACCACAAAGTCTTGACTTTGTATGTGTATATACATATATATTTATTACACTCTTATGAAAGCCCTTGTACATTGGCTAAAGTGCCACCCAGCAGCCCCGCTCCAGAACAGCACGTTCAGCCAGTCTCTACTGCGCGTGTGCGGTTATGCGCAGACAGCTTTGCAGGATAGCACTTCATATATAATTATAAAAATTCCATGCCACAGTGGTATCGAAAGCATTGCAACACAACTGGTGAGATGCGCTAAGGCGTAATAAAGAGGTGTTAACTTCTCTAGTGATATCACTTCTCTAAGTACTTTATTCTATGGAACCTATGTACTAAGATTTCTCCAGCTTTGGAGATCTTAGTGCATAGACTGTAACATTGGAACTGGAGAAGTGACATCACTGGAAAAGTAATTTTATATATATCTGTTGCTGGGCAGATGTAACCCATTCCCTCCTCCTCTCTGCAGTCAGCTTTCTGTTGCGTTCTTGATTGGTTTGCATAATATGAAAACCAGCATCCAATCATACAAACTATGCAAATTGTTCCCTGAGAACTGATATCAGACAGGTCTGGCATGTGTGTGTTTTTTTTTTTTTTTTTTTTCCATTTGTGTGCTGAAAGAGAAGACAGATTAGCAATCTCTTAATTTCTTGGAAAACATTCTTGCTAAATATAGCGAAATACTCATTGTCTGTCTTTGTCTTTCCTTCCTTCCCTACTGCTGTGTGATGTGTTGTCTTTACACTGAAGATGGTTCTTATTGACTTTGGCTGTATGTTTGGGGTTGTCATGCTGCAGAATAACTTTGGGGCCAATCGGATGCCTCCCCGATGGTATTGCATGATGGATATGTATCTGCCTGTACTTGTCAGCATTGAGGAGACCATTATTCCTGATCAAATCCCCCAACTCCATTTTCAGATATGCAGCCCCAGACTTGCAAGGAACCTCAACCATGCTTCATAGTTGCCTGCAGGCACTCTTGTACCACTTTCCAGCACCTTGACGAACAAACTGCCTTCTGCTAAAGCCAAATATTTCAAATCGTCCAGAGAACCTGCTGCCACTCTTCTGCACCCCAGTTCATATGCTTTTGTGTATAGTTGAGTCGCTTGGCCTTGATGCCACGTCTGAGTTGTGGTTTTTGGCCACAAGTCTTCCTTGAAGACCACTTCTGACCAAATTTCTCCAGACAGTGGATGGTTGTACCACGATCCCACTTTTTTCTGCCAATTCTGAGCTGATGGCACTGCTGGACATCTTTGATTGTGAATGGAAGTAAGCATGATATGTCTCATTTGCTGCTCTAAGTTTCCTTGGCTGACCACGTCTTCTACGGTCCACAATGTTGCCTGTTTCTTTGTGCTTCTTCAAAAGAGCTTGGACAGCACATCTGAAAACCTTGGTCTTCCTTGAAATTTCTGCATTGGAGAGACCTTGCTGGTGCAGTATAACTACCTTGTGTCTTGTTGTGCTCAGTTTAATGTCAAGTCATACACCATGGCAATACTGTCTTCAGCAACCTTACCTAGTTGGCTGGGATTTGGCTGTTCCTCACAAAGTTTTATTCCTCCAACACAGCTGTTTCAGTTAATGAATGTGTTTTCAACCTACATATTTTATCACTAGCATCTGTCTGGTATAGTTGTTTAATCATACACCTGATTGTACACCTAAAAATCCCTAATTTTGTGCAAGTGTACCTTCACCAGACACTACAGCTTCAATATCCTCTACCTTGGCTGAGGACAGCTTTGGCTGTAATGCCTTTCAGGCAGTGGTAACTGTTTAAGGAATTTGTTCCTCTCTCTCTTATACAGAGTTCTGAACCATGTTGGTTCAGCTGTTTGGTATGCATGTTTGGTGATTTGACTGTTAATGAGGGAGTGAACCATGTATTTTAAGTGTTTGTGTCACAGAATGGAAAGATGACTGTCATGTAGGAAGAGGCAATAAAATGGACCCATGGTGAGAGAGGCTTATATGGTGGATGACCTGGTCCCAGTATTGGGTGATTAGTACAAGATCACCAGATGTGAAGCATGGATCACTTGTCTGTGACATCTCGAACAAGTTAGAGACATGAGATAGGGAGAGGGGGGTTCTATACCAGCAAACCAGGAGTTTATAGATTGTTGTCATGGTTCCTGAGAGAAATTATGACCATTTAAGCAGAAAAAAACGTCATTGTTATGTCAAATGAGATAGTAAGATCCTTTTCCCAAGGCATGAGACAGTGGGGCTTAGGCAGAGGTTTGGGGAAAGAAGAAGGGTATAACAGAATGCCAAAGGGAACAGTGTGGCGGTGGAGGCAGAGATGTACTGCTCAGATGGGGTAAGGGCCTGGTGTTGCTATCCCCTGGCACATTCTACACAGAATTTCGGCTCTTCAATAGGAGTTTTATTGGTTTTCTGTTCTTTCTAATGTGAGATTATTCCATATCTCCCCCATTTGACTTCTCTGATCCCTGAAATGGCAGGATTTACCTGACACATTTATGTATGCTAATGGTTGGAGACTGGAGCTATATTCCTTTACTTAAAGCTCCAACAATCCACAGAACTGTAAAAGGAAAGTAGTGCTTCTAAGCAAAAAAAAACAAAAAAAAAAACCTCCATGCATTGCAAACTTATTTGGTATTGCGATATGCAAGGTGTTAGGCCTTACGTTTTTTGTTTTTCCCTACTTCAACCTCTTTGAGCTGCTAAAGCAAGAAAAGCTGAATCTGTCTCAAATAAATTGCAGATGCCATTCTTGTGCAGTGTAATTGCTAAAATGTCAATCCTTTAATGCTGTTTTTGCCACACCCACTCCCACCCTGCACTTTCAAATTCACCTTGGTAAGTTCAATGAAATGGCTAGAGTCTCCAAAATGTGGCTCTCTTCCCAGCTGATGAGACAGTTGGCTGCCTGGTGTAAGGCAAAAGAGCATTCCAGTATATGCCTTATTAACTGAGACTTCCGTTCATATTGCAGGAAGTTAATATCTATTTGAGCACCAGTAAGCTAAGGGGCTATTGCTGTTGGGACGCTTGAGTAATATTGTAAGTGCATGAGCATTTTTTTTCAAACCCCTTGGACTGCAGGTGTGTGCAAAGCATTACTTCAGAATGCATTGAACACTCCTCTGGTCTTCAAGAAGTGAATGTGTTAAGTAGGGAAATGTTTGTGTGTTCAGGTTGCATTATTATAGTTCAGCACACTGCCATCTACAGGCCATATTTCCAAATTGCATAGATGTTTTCTTTGTTAGGCATGTGATGAACAATATGTAATTTAAAGGGATAGTAATGTTTCACATGTTCAAGAGTCAAATGATAAAGTATCCAGCTTCTGCCCATTTTACATAGTGTAAGCCACCTCCCCTCAGATGTGGAGTCTGGTACCTTGTCCCTTGCTGTGGTCTGGTCAATCTTCTTACTGTGAGTATAAGGAAAACCCTGCCCCCTTGACAGTTTTCTTTCTCTCTGCAATCCATCCGGAGAGTCTTGCTGCTCTGAGGTGAACAATGTTACATCAGTAAAATGGATGGGAGAGGGATACTTTATCATTCAATTATTCTTGAACTACAACTCTGACAGTATTGAACGAACACTCTCCATGGCCTAAATACTATGAAGATTAATTGGAGCTGCTTTTATTGTGAAACATTACTATTTCTTTATTTATTTGCAAAATTGAAAATGCTAGGCAGGGCAACATTTTTTTTTTTTTTTTTTTTTTTTTTTTTTTTTCTCTAAGAATGGCCATACAATTATGACTGGTAGTAAATGCTGGACTCATTCACTTAATGTGTGCACACGCACACAATACTCAACTTTTCTGCACTTTGCAGCGGTATGTGTTGTACATTATGTGACTGGTAACAATAATAAGAGCAAAAGGATGTGCACTGTCTGATTTCTGTTTTGGAATGTAATCCAGGCTGATATTCCAGGGAGAAAAGATAACTTTATGTGACCGCCTTACCACCTGACACTCCAGTTAACATTGCAGTAAATTTTGTTGTTAATGTCTGATCAGTAGTATGCAAAGTGGTATTGCTGTTGAGACCCTGTAATACATTGTCTGTAAATACACGTGTAATTTTCTCTTCAGCCAATATTAAATGTGAGTTGCAAGAGGGAGTGTTCTTAGCATTTGTTTCTTTCATGGGGCTTTGTCTTTGACAGTTGTTATACAGTTTAGCACATTGCCATCTACTGTCCATGTTTCCACACTGCATAAATGTTTTCTTTGTTAGACCTATGATGCCTAATGTGTAATTCAATGCTTTGCAAAATGCATAGCCTTTTCAGAGTGGATATATAACTAGTAGCTTACGCTGGAATTATGGTATTATAATTGGTGTCCTTGGGTAATCACGCCCCACCCCAAACTTTGCACTTGGAGCAGTATGAGCACTTTTTTTTCCCCGCACCACCACCTCCCTTTTTCCCTTCCCTTTCTCCTGTGCAGGAGGAAAACACTACTGCTTGTGTTTGTGTTTTTCTTTGATTTTTGTTTACATTATCATTATTCCATTATTAATATCTCTGGACATATTCTAAAACCGTTAATCAGTGGGTTTAAACATTTTTGAGACCTACCCTAGATACATTATGTTTAAGTTTATCTTAAGAAATATGTATTGGTTAATATGCTGTGTGTCCCTTACATGTAAAGAGCATATACATTTACCAGGCTTAACTGTATTACTATCTGTTAATTTTAAACCTAAGCCTATCACCTTTTTTCTTCACTATAAATGTTTGTTTTTTTTTTTTTTGTTTTTTTTTCATTTAGATTCTGGAGTCAGTGAGTTGGGCTGGCAGGTTCCCATTGAATGTTAGGGGTATGGCTAGAGTGCATAATACTTTATATGGATACAGTGGAAAGATTTTAAATCCCAGAAACCAGTTACTATACTTTTAGCAGTTTTTGTAAGGTCATAAATGTCTTAACTCTTAATTTTTTTTTTTTTTTCTTTAATGTACCATTATTTCAGTTTAAAGGGATAGTAATACTTACAATGTGTGTTTCAAAAAAAAAAAAAAAAAAAAAGTTGTAGGATTTATCCCCCTGAGTAAAACAAACAAGGGTACTCCCACAGCTGAGATATTTTATTAAAACATTATAACCGCTCAAACTTGAATATTTTTAGGTGCGATATCACAGTGGCCTGAAAATTTACAGTGGAGCTGTTGCTACACCATCCTATGGAGATTTTATGGTCTACAGACCAGAGCAATCAATAGGATGGTGTAGCAACAGTGCCACTGTAAATTTTCTCACAGCAGTGGGAGTACCCTTGTTTTATTCGAGGACATAAACCCTAATATATAGATAACATTTTTAATCTTAAGTATTGCTATCCCTTTAACAAAGCATCAAATCCTTTAAAGGGTTAGAAATACTTAAATGTAACTACTTTTTAATATTCTACAGAATAAAATATGAATACAATGAGGTATGTCCCATCTCAAACTTTTATCTGAGAAAAGCAGATTCCGGTCCCGGGACCCTCCTGCGGCTCTTCAGCAGAGCCAAGATACCAAAACTGAAAAAGAAATCCTTCACTGAAACGGTCTCCAATGGTGCCTGGTTTTCAAGCACACTTTGTAGACTGTTCCAAGGAAGTATTTCTTTTTAGATTTTGGGATCTCTGCTCTGCTGAAGGACAGTCCCTGGACTGGAATCTGCTTTTCTCCTCTAGATGGCAGACTTTTGTAAAATAGGATTTTTACATGCTTCTACCTCTCAAACCATAAGTTTAAGAGATGGGGCACATACCTCCCATAGTATTCATATTTTTTACCTATACAATATTTAAAAATTTTAAGTTTATGTATTACTATCCCTTTAACATTAAAAGTCAGAAATCCCTGCTGAGGACAGTGGGAGAGATTCACTAAGCGGTGATAAACAACAGATAAAGTGGAGATCACTTCTCCAATTACTATGTTATTCTGTAGAGCCTATGCACTAAGATATCCAAAGCTGAAGAAATCTTTGTGCATAGGCTCCATTGAATAACATAGGAAGTGGAGAAGTGATTTCAATGGAGAAGTTGTCTCTACTTTTTCACCTCTTTATCACCACTTAGTGAATCACACCCATAGTGTTACCTACTGCACATTCAGATTTCCAATTAAAATGAAAACCTTTGACCAGATTAAAATATAATTAAGCATAGATTCACCAGTATGAAAACTATAAACTGTCTTTGACCAATACAGAGTAAAAAGCCTATGAATCGATTTTAACCAGGTAAGCCATTACAGTACATTTTGCATAAATGTTC
Source organism: Rhinophrynus dorsalis (assembly GCA_037306005.1). Lineage (NCBI taxonomy): Eukaryota > Metazoa > Chordata > Amphibia > Anura > Rhinophrynidae > Rhinophrynus > Rhinophrynus dorsalis. Next base: position 120,875,045 of record CM074722.1, read on the forward strand.
CTGTTCTGCAGTGGTATTTTATTTTATTTTTTTTTTCCTGTTCCTGAGGTTCTATTGAGTGTTTGTAAACCTAGTATGAAGATTTTAGCTTCTGTAAAACTTTATTTTACTAAGTAGCATCATGAGTTCTTTAGGGTGTTTTTCATAGGTACCGTCATGAAAATTCATATTAGTCAGAAGCCATTATATCTGCTTTTCTTCATCATGCCTGTGTACAGAGCGTCAGAGCATTCCCTTGCTTGTTGCTGGGCAAGCTTCTAAAGCTAAACTGCTGGTTGGGTTTCCTTTCTGAGCAGCTCATATGAGCAGACATGCCTAAGCCTATCAGAGATGTATACTCTAATAAATTCTTTATTTGCTGTTGCTGTACAGTGACCTCACTTTCTTTCAACTGAGATGTCAGATTTGCTGAAGGGAACAGGAGAGCCCCTTGGTTCCGCCTAGTAGTTTAGAATTGTGGGAGTTAAGTGTGCTTATTATGTTTAGAGGGTACCCAGATTTATATAAAGCAGTTTTTTTTTTGTTTTTTGTTTTTTTTGTTTTTTGTTTTCCCCTGTTACACTGACTAGGGGTATTTTTGTTATACTGAACTATGTCCCCTGCATCTCATTCTGAAAAACTTAAAGGTGGGGGGGGGGGGGGCGGGGTCTTGGGGTAGACAATATATACATCATTTTATATTTGGTTTGATTGTATTACAAAAAAATGAATGGTACTCACAGGCTATTCATCACTGCCAGTGTGTTATAATATATATATATATATATATATATATATATATATATATATATATATATATATATATATAATATATAATTTTTTTATTTTTTTTTACCAATTATTTTTATTCTCATAGTAAGACAATACAGTATATCAGCACACTAAAATACAGTAGCTCACATAAAGCCTCGCCAAAGCATTCTCTTTAAACATGCACAGATTTATCATAAAATAAATGTAGTGGGTGACTTTTCGTTTTCATAATACTTGACACTTACACAGGAGGTTTTGTTTATGCTTATAAATATTAGAGGGTATTCACTCTTTCCAGATTCTACAGTATACTAGAAAATGCATGATTATCTCTAGTATATTATGTAGTATACTGGGTGGCTTTGATTTGTGTTGTAACACTACACTAGTGCTGCCTCTCAGTCATTGCTTGTGTTAGTGCAGAGATTATAGAATATGAATGAGGTTTCCATTTGTTTAAATGCGATTGTTAAATTTGTCTTGCCTCTCTTTGGGCAGTGTGTACTTAACACGAAGTTCACAAAAGCTTTACATCTCCTCTGTATTTGTTGATGTAAAGCACAGAGTAAGAAGGCATGTTATTGGCTTGCACAGATGTGAACAGTCCCCTTTTTGCATGCAATCCTCCTTTCTGCTTTCAGTTGTCTGCCTCTCTCCTGCATTCTTGTTCAGTTGTGGCTGCAGGGAGCTCTCTTGTGGATATGGCTGGAAATTTTTCCTGTTGTGTAAAAGCGTGGGCCATGATATCTGAACAATCTACCACTGAGCAATTTGCATTACAAGGTTTGTATATACAATCCACTGGCTTTGAGATGTGCAGTGTCTGTACTTTTGTTTACATGACTTTGTTTTATCAGCTTGGCCTAGCTATGCTAGAAAATATAAGGTTTATCAATCTGACAGCAGTTCTTTTCTGTAAGTGGAGCAAACCGTAAATGCACATATAAGAAAACATGCTAGTTGGTTTGACTTTAATACTGCTCGTGTTTTATCAATCTCAGATTATTTTTTCTCCCTCCAATGTAATTTTACATTAAATTATTTTTGTGTGTAAAAATATATAGCTATTTTTGTGCATAAGCCACCTTTTTGGCAAATTTATCTTGCTGATTTTGTCTTTCAATTGGAGAATTTATTTTATGAAATGTGTAATCTTGCTGCTTTTGTTTATCCTTTCAGCTCCTAGGAAAATATGGGGGAAAAAGTATAAGATTCTGTGGTATAAGATCCTTTTTACTGTAGGTTTCCAGTTGTATTAAAGGAACAGCTACTTGGTGAGCTAGCAGTGATGATCAAAAGATAAAAAATGAATTTTTATTTGATCCCATTTCATTTTTTTTTTTCTAGTAACTAGCTTCTGTGGTAAAGCTGTAGAAACTTTGTCATCAGATTCCTGTAGTAGATGTGGAAGTTTATTACAAGCTGATGCCTTCTAATAATGTATAATTTTCATATATGATTGTAATAGTTATAAGCCAGACTGCAAAGAATAAAAAAAAGACACACTGATTTTTTCAAAAGCTTAGTGTTCAAAGATAAGTACACAAAGTAAATGCAAGTTATTTAAACCTAAACGTGATAATTCATCTAAAAATGTTGGAAGGATGCACACTTTATATATAATTCAGTACAATGCAAATATTTAATTTGTGTGTATATGTATATATGTATGTGTGTGTGTGTGTGTGTGTATAATATATATATATATATATATATATATGTGTATATGTGTGTGTATAATTATACAGAACACACCATTTTTAAGCTTTAGCAATACACTTTTGCATTCTGATGACATATATAATATAGATTTATTATATATAATATATTTGACAAAATCTTATTGGATTTTCATGGCAGTATGATCATGTAATTTGTTTTAATGTCCAAATATTTGCCATACTGTAGCAAAACTGTCCATATATGACACACTTTGGTTCTCTGTGCATTATTCAAATGAGGAGACATTAGCCCTGCATTTGCTGTGTGGTTGGTTTTTTTTTTTTGTTTTTTGTTTTGTGTTTTTTTCCCCATTTTAATAATGCTCATCTTAGATTGTATTCAATCACTGATAATTTTTTCATGTAATAAGCATAGCATATGCATTTTTATAGCTTAAATGTGAATTCTATTCTTACTGTAGTGGCAACTTGTTTAATTATGATGAGATTGTGTAATTATGAGATCTTGCTTTCAATTTCTGTTCAAGTGGTGATTAGAAGGCAGGGTTCTGTGGGAGAACAGACTGTAGATAAAGCTTTAGAACAGAGTGCACACAGTGCTTTTGCACAGAAATGTGTAATGGCCAGTCTAATATGGAGCATGCGCCACTGACAATCAGCTTTCCACAAAAAAAAAAAAAAAAACTGTGGACTTCTGTAAAGTAATAATAATTTAGACATTTCATAGTGAAACCATATGTGTAGCTTTTTCTGATGAACACTAACCTGTAATACAATGCATATAGGATGGTAAGGTATATTAATTTGCTTAGTAAAAATGTGGAAAATATAACTTATGGTAAAAAAACTAAAAACTGAAGTTTTTGAGGATATGGCTCTATATTTGGCAAACTGATACTGAAAGTGAAAAGTTGTGTAACAAAGCAATGCATTTTTTCAGATTCAAGCCTGGATGATTGTATCTAGAAATGTTCCTGTAAAATTCAATAGGAATATGTGAGCTATAACCAGTGATATCATAAAAAAAACAAAACAAAAAAAAACAACCTAGTTTTTGTTGGAAGATGACTAACCCAGACTGTGTGCTAATTTTCCTGCTTAATTAAAATATGCAATTTCACTCCCTTCTCAGAACAGATTTCTGTTTATCCCAGGCATTTATGAATTCCCTAATATTCATCCCTACCACCTCCGCTTGGAGGCTGTCCAATGAGTCTATCACCCTATCTGTAAAGTAGTGCTTACTAAATTACTCCTGTATTTTCCAGCTTATTGTCATAAACGCACTTCACTGTGTTAGTGGCTCTGCTGAACTGCCTCCAATTTGTTAATTTCTTTTTGGATATGTGGTCTCTAGACTAGTTGTTCTCAACCCCTGCCCTCAGTGGCTACTAACAGGCCAGGATTTGCGAATTTCCTTTTAAGCACACAGGTGAGTTAATCAATATGACTGAGCCTCTTATCAACACACTTGTGTTCTAGCAGGAAAAATTCCTAAGTCCTGGCCTGTTAGTGGCCACTGAGGGCATGGGTTGAGAACCTCTGCTCTAGACCTGTATGCAGTGCTCTAGCTGAGGTTAAACCAGTGATCTAGAGAGTAACAATAGTATCCCTCTCTCCTGGTGCTAATACCTCCTTTTTGTACAATCAAGATCAGTCTGTCTTTCTTTCTGCTTTGCTGCATTGCTTGTCTACCTCCAGATCCTCTGAAATGACTCCCAAGTCTTTCCTTTACTTTTTTGAGTAAAGTACCCGTAAGCCTGTAGCCCGCCTCTTAGTTTGTGTGGCATAAATGCATTATCTTGCATTTTTTTTTCCTTCTGCATTTAAACTTTAGATACAATATTTGTGTGTTCCTCCAGTTTTCCTAAATTCTTAAACATCTTGGAGAATAAACACTTGCACATTTTTGTATAATCTACCAAAAGGCACAACTTTTCTTGAATACTGATAGTAATCTCCTCTACTGCAATGGCATCCAGTCCTTAATTAGGAGAGAGAAATTGACTGCTCCTAAAATACAGGAATACACTTTTAGTTTAATTGCACTTTGACTGATTGAAATGCATCTTGAAAGAACACAATGCATGGACACAGGGATGTTTTAATAACCTTTGAGACCCCTGATTAAAATGTGAATGGCCTCCAAATATAGGAATACATTTTATAATTTTCTAAAACTCATTAATATTTGTGGAAAAAGCAGTCACATTGGTGAGTTGTGACCAAAGACTGATAAAATAAAAAGATGAAATAACTTGAGTGTTACACTTGAATGAGAATTCCAAGAGATTCTGATCATGATAAAATTGATCTTACATTATCTTCTCACAAGTATTTTAAAACAATTCTTCAGTGTTTGTTAGCTGCCAGAGGTGCACATGACACTTTTCACTTTGTGTCAGTATGCAAATTATTTAAACTTTATTCCTTAGGAGTTTTGTGTTTTGCTACTCTTGAATTAAAACGTGGTTTCTAGATTCCCTTTTTGTTTTGTGACGCTGATAGAACCTTCTCAATTTCTTTCTTTTACTAGAGTGAAGCGTTGTAGTCTCAAAGTTGGTGGCATCTCATAACCATAACTAATTGTAAAATAACAGGTTGTCTGTTTTGATAATCAGAAGCGTATTAAAACACAACGCAATGTTACAAGATTGGGTCACTCTGGCCTAATGGCAGGCTTTAGTCAGGATTTTATAAAGACCCGTGGACTTGCTGCAAAGTATTGGCCTGTTTGAAACCAATAAAGCAAATCGATTTTGGAAATGTGCAAATACCATTCGTTTCTCTTTGATACAGATGGATAAGTGTTTAATTTTAATCAGTAGTAGTAGTATACTTGAAGGTTAAATAAAAATGAAGTAAGATCAAACTAATTTTATTTTGTGATTCTTCTTTTTAAAGGTTTAAGATGGATACGTCTGAAGAACCTCAAAAAAAAATATTCAAAGCTCGCAAAACAATGAAAGCTAGTGACCGCCAACAGTTGGAAGTGGTACACAAAGCAAAAGAGGAACTGTTTAAACCGAATGAGCTGAAACTACTTAATGGCAACCACGAAAATGGGGATTCGGATATAAGCGCTACTTACCATGATACAGAATATATGGAGGACAAAACCGAAGTAAATGGCATGATCGATCTAAACTCTGATTCACATGACATTCCCATTGTCAAACTTTCAGACCTTAAGGAAGGCCTGAAAAACCTTGACCAAACCAAAGACTTGAAACTAAAACTTGAAATACAACCTACTGTCAGTCACTCATGTCAGGAAAATAAAACCAGTGTGTTGGTTAGTGAGGGCAGGGTTGAGGTGTCTACTGAAAACACTGAAGTACGGTGTGAACAAAACACAATTTTTGAAAAAAAGGAACAAACAGAAGCTGATGGATTTCCACTGGTGACGAAAGAGCTTCCAGAGGAACTATCTGAAGAAAAGGTTTCTGTGGAAGAAGAGAGTCACATTGTCTTAGAAGGAATTCATGAGCTGGAAGAAGAAAATCCTGAGGAAGGTGAAAATTCTAAGGAAAACGAAAATCTCAAAGAAGACTTAAATGAGACTGTATGTGAACAGGAAAGTATAGACGTGTTAACAGAGAGACAAGAGAATGAGGGAGAAAATGAACTGGAATTGGAAGATAAGAAAGGGCATTCAGTTGAGGGAGTAGAACATTTAGAGGATATTGATGGAAAAGAGATTTTAGATGGACTGCAAAAAGAGAATGAAGAGCGAGAGGAGTTACTTCAAGATGCAAAGGAATCTGAAGAGCTCGCTGAAGTAATTGTGCTAAAGCAGGATACATCTGATTTGACAAATGGACCTGAAGAGACTGAAATGACTTCAAAGACTGTGGCAGATGAAGAGGGTTGTGCAGAAAAAGGAGAAACCATAGATGTTCAGTTAGAAGACCAGGATGCTGGAGAAGAGGCCATATCAAGCAGTATGGAGACTGACCAGAATATAAATGAAGAGAGAAAATCTAGTGCCATCCCAGAATCTAACTTAGAAAAATCTCATTCAGATTTTCCAATAGGATGCGACTTGGAAAGTGTGGACACTATGGAGACAGATGAAATTATTCCAATTTTGGAAAAGTTGGCACCAGTGGAAGATGAGCTTCAATGTTTTTCTAAGACTGCTTTGCACTTGGAGGGTACTGTGAATCCAGATGAAGACAAGGCAGGGAATGATGTGGCTTCTCCTAGCAAGCAAGATAATAGTGGCACTCTGCCTAGCGAAGCCTTCCTAGTCCTGTCTGATGAGGAAGAACCTTGTGATGAGGTGTCTTTATCAGGACAAGAAAAGACATCAAGTCCAAAAGGTATAGCGTGAAATACATTTTACATATATATCTTAATATTAAAAAAAGTTGAATATAAATTTTCAAGTTTTTAAATTTGGATGTCCATCTAAGTTTACAGGTTCTTGATAAACACTGAGACATGAAATCAAAACGAAACTAACAGTGTAGTGGTGGCAATTTCAGGCCAAGATTAGTGTACAACTGTGGTGACACCAGTTTTGTATGGTTGAAAAAGTCTGATTTGGTTGGTGGGGGGGGAAGCACTAAATAAATCCAGGTATTTGGTATGGCTCTGGTATACCCATTGGTGTCAGAGCTGTTGCTATGGTAGTGATAGCTGTTGACTTTGTCTTAAATATGTAACTTCCAGAGCCCCATGGTTTCCCTGCAGTATAATAAAGAACTGCTTGTATTTACTATTGTAATAACGTCTCACTAGAACAGGGAACAGTAAAGGTGTGTTTTTTTTTTTTTTGTTTTTTTTTTGTTTTTGTTTTTTTTCCTTCTGTCGTCCAATACAGGTTACTGGTACCTTTTGGGTAGGCGATCAGCCCCTTTTAATAGGCAGGAACAAGTCTGAGAAATGACTTCTGGGTGGAGCCTACCTCCTCTCCTTAGCTTGCAGCTAGCCTATCCCCAACCAGTAAGATTTGTTCCTTTTTCAAGATACAAACAAAAGAATAGTTCTGCTATAGTTTTAGCTTTTTTATTATTTTTCTGTTCGATATAGAATACCACCATTAGGCGGATTGCCATCACTGACAATACCCGTCACCCAAATGTGGATAGCTTAGTTCATCAGGTGCTTTTGTGGACCTAAGCCCTGGGGGGGAAATAGTGACTGCAAGTTCTTTCCTCAGGAGTTGCACACTGAGGCTTCTTTTTGATATATGGTATTCTGAAGACAGAAGACCTGCTGAAAAAGGTGAGCACCCTTTGAGTGCTGAGGTCCACATGTCCCATGCTTCCCCTCCATATAGGGGTCTCTTTTGGAGTTCCTATTACATACTCATTCACTCATTGGGTTTATTCTGTATGTCTGAGGTGTTTTGATCAATTTCTGTGGTAACTTAACCCTTTTGCTGCTGGTTAGCATCTTTTGGGACGTTATGGGCACTTTCCCTACTGGGGTCTGTTTAATTCTAGTGGGCTTTCGAGTGGTTTTACATTTTGATATTCACCTCAGCGTTTACCGCATAGATGCCATTGCCCCATTCACTTCTATGGGACTTTACAGCTTGGGACATATCTCTGCAACAGCTCCACGTAGCGAGGTCAGAGATGGTTCATTTTGTGGGTTTACCTTTGCTCTGTCATCCGGTCAACGTTCTAGGCATGCTTGGGGGCCTTAGTGCACTGTTGGGGGTACTTCATTAGTGAAACTACAACTCCCATGAGTGCTCGCTCGTTTCTGATTGGCCGTTGCGGTAGCCATTTTGTGTATTCGCAAATCGAGTATCCTACACAGGGCTTGGACTCTCCTCTCCTCTGCAGTTTAACCCTTCGCCTACCAGATAAGTCTGATTTTAGCATTTTGTAGGGTGCATTTATTTGTGGGTGTTTTGATACTCTGACCGCTTGACTCTGTGAGAATGTCTAATCCGTTAGACTCTGATGCTAAACCTAAGACTACGGATACTTTGGTGTCTGTGTCCCTCATTGCTCCTCATGTCACTCGGGGTTACCTAGAGAATACTCAGGTCATGTGTGCCCAGCATGCGCTGCTGCCCCTGAATCCCCTGCAGGGGCCTCCAGCCATGCACTAGGTCCAGTATGGATACAAGAGTTTAAGGCTACTACCAAGGACCTCCGGCCCACATTACAACGCCTTCCATCTACTTTACAGGGGGTCTTCCACTCGTGGCGACCCCGCCCCTATCAGATCTTCCCTGCCTAAACTGCCGGGTGTGTCGGACTCCTGAGGAGTTGTTGGTGGACTCTGACTGTTCAGCTGTTCCTTCCTCTCAGTTTTTTGGGGAACCCTTTAAGGCGGACCACATCACCTCGGCTGAGGGCCTGATCAGGGCTGTGTCCACTCTGAACATTCCCTTGGTGCAGGAGGCGTCTTCTGAACCATCCTGATGTTTTTCAGGAGCCTGTTAGGCCCCATTCTTGCTTTCCACCTAACCCCACCCTTGACCGCTTGATGTCAAAGGAGTGGAAATTTCCAGAAAAGAAACAATCTGTGTCAAGGAAGTTTGCTAAACTTTACCTGTTTTTCTTAAAGGTATGGTAATACTTCGTTTTAACTTTATTTTATTTTGTAGGCATTAAAAAAACATGAAGAATGATATAAGTCTTATCTCTCAAACCTTTATGGTTTGAGATATTCACAAGTAAAGTTTCCCCTCCCGCCCCTTTTACCTAGTGTAAGCCGTCTCTTCTCAGATGTGAATCTGGTTGTATGACCAGACAGATAACAGAAGGGGACAATTTTCTTTGTATGAAAACAATGAAAGCCCTCCCCCCCCCCTTGACAAGTTTTTCAGCTTTTTCCCTTATCTTAATTGAAGATTGTCCCTCTCTGCAGTCTACCTGGGCACCTCCCTTCTGATCTGGTTGAACGGGGGGGATACTTTGTTTGTGAATATCTCTTAAACCATAAAGGTTTCAGAGATAAGACTTATATCATTCCTCATGTTTTTTTAATGCCTAAAAAATAAAATAAAGTTAAAACTAAGTATTACTATCCCTTTAAATGGCCCTCACACAGTGGGTGCCCCAGTTTCCAGGCTTTCTAAGTCCACTGCTTTGCCGGTGGCTGACACCTCTGCTCTTAAAGACTGGACTAATAAGAAGCTTGAGACCTCTCTCAAGGCTATTTTTGCGATGGCAGGCTCTGCCTTTTGCCCTACCTTTGCTGCTGCATGGGTAGATAGGGCTGTGGCTGTTTGAACTGAACAGCTCAATTCTGCTGTCTGTCTGGGGGCCCCTACTTCTGGCATGTTGTGACTTCTTGCTAACATTGCTGAGGCTCAGCATTGTGTCTCTGCTGCCCTGTTTGATGCTGTGCGTATAGTAGCCAGATGTGCTCTTTTGGCTCATGATCTGGTCTGCTGACATGGCCTCCAAGAAGGCTCTCCTGTCTTTGCCTTTTCAGGGAGCCTGAGCTCAAGGATCTCTTCAACGAGGCCACTGGAGGGAAGAATACTCTGCTACCAGGGGTCCTGAGGAAGAAGGCACCTGTTAAATGGAATCTGCTTTTTCGTCTTTTCAGGCAGACTCGCGCCAAGCGACCCAGAGGGTCCCTCAGACTCCACTCCTCATCCAAGCCTAAGCAGCAATGACGATCCAAGGCTTCCAAATCTTCTTCTGCATGACTCGCTGAACCCGGGTTCCCACCCGCAGATAGGTGGCAGTCTACGCCACTACCTTTCGGCTTGGCAGGCCTCTGTGGTGGACCCATGGGTTTTACAAGTGGTGGCCTCGATACAGGATTCCCTTAACCTCTTCCTCCTCCCAGGACCTTTGTTTCTCTTTCTCCCTTGGGAGCAGAAAAGAGAAGCTATACAGGCCCTTCTGGACAAGGTGTTCCTGGAGCTAGTTCCCCCTCAGGAGAGGGGCTTGGGATTCTACTCCAACCGCTTTGTAGTTTCCAAGAAGGGTGGGGGCTGTCGTCCCATTTTGGATCTGACTGATCTCCACTCCTTTGTGGTCAGGCCCCAATACCGCCAAGAGTCTCTGCGCACAGTGATAGCGGCCATGTTTCCTGGGGAATTTCTGGCTTCTCTGGATCTTCAAGATGCCTATCTGCACATCACCATTCATCCATAGTCGGCAGTATCTCTGCTTTGCCTGCGACCGAGGGGCATTTCCAGTTCTTTGCTCTCCCCTTTGGCCTGACCAAGGCTCCTCAAGTCTTCAGCAGAGTCCTGGGAGCATTGATCTCCGTCCTACATTGGAACAGCATCAGGGTGACTCTATATATGGGCAACCTCCTTCTGAAGGCCTCTTCTACAGAACTCCTTCACCAGCAGGTGCAGGACTGCATTCATGCTCTCTCCCATCACGGGTGGATCATCAACTTGGACAGGTAAGACCTTGTTCCCTCCCAGAGGATGGTCATTCTGGGCCTCCTCTTCGACACTCTGAGGGTGATGTTGTTTTCTCACGGACAAAGTGGCTCATCGGATAGCACTAAAGGTCCAGGCTATCCTGTCTCAGGATCCAGTTCCAGCCAAGAAGTTGTCATCCTTGGTGGATAAGATCATTTCCACCATAGAAGCAGTCCCGTTTGCCATGGCTGACACCAGGGCACTGCAGAGGTTTCTAATCCTGGAATGCAGGGGTCGACAGGATTTCCTGGAAAGATCCTTCTCTCCCTCTTCAAGTGGAGCAGAGCCTTTCGTGGTGGCTCAACCTGAACAACCTCCTGAAAGGCAGACCCTTCCTGGTGCCCTTCTGGGCCACAGTGACGATGGATGCCAGTCTCTCTGGATGTGGAGCGGTGCTGGGGCACTTGAGTGTTCAGGGCCGGTGGTCTCAGGAGGAATCTCTCCTTCCCATCAGTGTCTTAGAGCTTCGGGCAATATTCCATGCCCTGCATCACTGGACACTGCAACTGGAGGATTGCCCGATCAGGGTACAGTTGGACAATGCCACAGCGGTAGCCTACATCAACAAGCAAGGCGGCACAAGAAGTCTCGCAGCTTGGCTAGAGGTCAAGGCTATTTTTATCATGGGCAGAGGAACATGTCCCTGCCATTTCCGCAGTTCATATTCCTGGCGTCAACCACATTCTGGCAGACTTCCTCAGTCTGCACACGGTGTACAGCGGAGAGTGGGAGCTACGTCCAGAGGTGTTCAACCTCCTCATCCAGCAGTGGGGTCTTCCTTGCAACGACCTGATGGCAACCAGGCACAACAGCAAGGTGCCAATGTTCTTCTCTTGCTGGGTGGGTCCCCTGTCTCTGCCGGTGGATGCCTTGTCAATTCAGTAGACATTTCCTCTGGCATATACATCTTTCCTCCTGTTCCCCTGTTGAGCAGAGCACTTCGGAAGCTAAGACTGGAGCGCTGCCCAGTCATTCTGATTGCTCTGGACTGGCCCTGACAGGCTTGGTTACTGGAGCTTCTGGACCTCTGTGTCAGAACCTCTTCGAAAACCCCCCCCCCCAGTCCGGACCACCTTCTACAGGGTTACCTCTGGAAGGAAGACGTTCATCGTCCTGGCTTGACAGCATGGAGATTGAATCCTCAATTTTGAAGAAGGGCTTTTCTTCTGGTGTAGTGGCTACTATACTTAGTTGCCCGTAAGCCTGTTTCTTTTAAGGCCTACCATCTTGTTTGGTCTACTTTCTATCTTGGTGTAATGACAAGGACCTGTCTCAGGATAGACCTTCCTCCAGGATGGTGTGGATAAGGGTCTCAGTCTGCGTTCTCTTAAGGTTCAGATTTCTGCTCTCTCTTCTCTCAGAGGCATCTTGCTATCATTCCTGATGTCAAGATTTTCTTCCAGGGTGTGTGTATTCATACCCGTCCAGTGTTTAAGTCCCGTGCTCCTCAGTGGGATCTTAACCTGGTCTTGGGAGTACTCCAGCATCCTCCTTTTGAGTCCTTTGCTACTATTCCTCTATGTATACTGATGTAAAAGATTGCCTTTCTCCTGGCAATTGTTTCTGTTTGCTGAGTTGCAGAGCTGCATGCCCTGTCTTGTAGACCACCCTTTTGGCCTTTCACAAGGACAAGGCAGTGCTTCGCACCTCACAAGTGTTCCTACTGAAAGTGGTATCTGAGTTCTACATTAATCAGGAGATTGTGGTTCCTTCCTTCTGTCCTAACCCTACTTCTGGCAAAGGGGGATCTTCATCTGTTGGCTGTTCGTTGTCTCAAGTTCTATGTGCATCGCACTGAGTCCTTGCGGCAGGCTGACCCTCTTTTTGTCATTCCTGAGGGTCCTAGGGCAGGGAAGTCTGCTTCCAATGTTACCTTTGCTTCGTGGATCAAGTCTGTGATTTTGTAAGGCTTACGAACTTTGGAAGAAGCCTGTTCCCTTCAGGGTCACTGCTCATTCTGTGAGGTCTACTGGGGCTTCTTGGGCCTACAAGAACCAGGCCTCAGCTTATCAGTTGTGCAAGGCGGCCACTTGGTCGTCTGTGCATACTTTTGCTAAACAGTATCGTGTGGATGTGCTGGCATCGGCTGATGCCAGTTTTGGGAGGAAGAGCCTGGAGGCAGCCTTGCCTGTCTAGGATCTAATTAGTCGCTCAGTACTCTTTCACTTTTGTGCCCTGTTGGCTCTAATTCAGTGTGCTTGATATCTGTCAGCTCTCCTGAAGAGCCTTAGTCTGATCCCGGAAACAGGATCTCATGCTGTCAGCTGTACATCATTTTAAAAAAAATCATCTTGTAGCTGTTAAACTTAAACTAAATGCCCAAAGTCCCATCTCTCAAACCTTTATGGTTTGAGAGATATTCAGTGTCCCCTCCCCTTTCCCTGACATCAGCTCTCTAGCTAACTGCAGGGGAAGCTGGTCCCTGGACTAGCAGAGGCTCTTTAGCAGAGCCTAGACCTCGTTAATCAAAAGGCAATCATTCACTGGAACAGTCTAGACCTTTTTTCACCACTGCTTCACTTCCTATAGGCTGAAATCTCTAGCAAGAAGGATTCTTATCCTGTCTCGATTTAATCTTTATTGTAAACACCCTTGTCCCCAAGTGTATTTTCCTCTTGTCACGTTTGTTGCACAGCACCATATAAGCTATTGGTGCTTTATAAATTGATGCTAATAATAAAGGACAGCTAACTGTTAAATTAGAAGCCACTTATTTCTCAAAGTACATTCCTCCTTTAATTTGATTTACAGAAGTGCTTGTCTAGGTACTTCTTTAAACAGCTGTAATTGTCTGTTTATATATTCATCATTGGTTCGGCAGTCAGTTCTACTAATAATGATCAGTAGACATAATGATTCCGAATGATGGAAAAAAAACCTAAGTAGGAGGATCAGTGTATGTTGCTAGGTTTTGACATAAAACCGATGTAGTCACACACACATACCAATGCCAGTGAAATCCCTTAAACAAATGGCAATATATAATATATCACCTTCTTTCTTTCCCCCCCCCCCCCCCCCCCCCAAGAGTACCCTTTGCAATTTTGGCCTTTTACTGTGTCATTGTTCAATTATGTTTCCTCTCTTTCCATTGGCACACCCACAAAATCTAATTTTTTTATTATTTATTTGTGTTAAGTAGGGCTTTCTTTTGATGGCATATTTATATGTATAACCACCCATCATTTGGATAATGTAGAAAAAGGGAAGAAATGGGGAAAAAAATAGGGTTTCCTGTGATTGGTGCTCAGTGCATAAAAAGTGTGAACATTCTTTCATACCTCACAAGTGTCCCTTTTATAGTGGGTATTGTCCCTATGAGATGAAAATTCCTAAATCCTTCTTTCCCACTCTGAAGTTCCTCTTTTTAGGAGATCAGATTGGTGTGTGTACATAAATTTATCACATTGCACCACAGCAATATAACTCACATTAATGTTTTTTTTAAACTTCACTAAAGGTGTCTGTAAATCAAAATACTTTGCTTTTGCTCTAAATAATTCAGCTACACAGAGATGTTAATAGGTCCTGAAATGGCAAAACCAGCTTTACCCCCACTAGTCCTGCCCCCAGCACCACCACATGAGATGCAGCTCTCACCTCTATGGCCATTTTACTTGTTGGGAGCTCTCTCCTCTGCTTTTCTCCTTTTTTGTTCTCTATCACAGTGAGGTGGACAGAGGCAGAGAACAGTGACAAAGGCCATGTTTACATATGTTGCCTTTGTCATATGGTTCCAGTGGCACGTGGTCACTGTAGCCTCGCTCACATGTGCCAGGGAACAGCTGAAACTGACTGCTCTGGTCCTGGAGTGCTCCGTTCCAGCCTCCCCTCAATGATCTCCGTGCACCCCAAGGCATGCTGCAAGCCTTAATCCATGATGTGCCAGGACCGTCATTTGTTCTCAAATTACCAAATCGTGTGATGGTCCTGCTATGTCTTTGGTTCTTAAGGGTTTAAAGTTGTGGACACTTTAAATGCAGGTCTGTTACAAAATCATGGATTAAATATGCATTATATTGTGGGTGGTAGTGTTTAAGTAAGGACACTCCCATTACTAAAAGGTCCCTTGATGAAAAGTTACTACAGTTCACACTTGCCCTGTTGCATTTGTCTATGGTGAAATGCTCCTCATCCAGAATAATAAAACCATACTATTTTGTGTTCTGCATACCAGGTTTTAGCATTGAAAACTTTAAAGCCTCTTCAAGTGGTCGTTGTGTGTTTTTAATTGGCAGAAAAACACATGCCATGTAGGGTATTCCTTTGACCTGTATAATATAGTTCCCTAAAGTTTAAATGTTTGGGTGACATAAATGGAATGGATCATATTGGTTGTATTTATGAATAATGGCATTTGAGATGAAACACCTAAAGTGTTTTCTGCAAGAGGTAATATTTACAAGTTAAAAACAATACATCTAACACACAACTTGTGAAGGCTGAAATTGCATATTTACCTGGTTATCCGTATTGGACACAGATATTTGACAGAGGAGGATAAAGCACGGAACTGTTGGAGTGTGGTTTGTAAGCATGCTGCCATCTGTATACCTGTAGCAGGAAAAATAAATGCACGAAACAGATCCTAACAAAGTTTTCTATTATGGGTTAAAAACCTAAAAGCAAAAAAATGTTTAAAGTGGAACTACCACCCAATAATTAAGCCTATGGTGACCAGTGTCTTAATCCTGCTATTATCTTCCACAAGTACTGCGTTTAAGTAATCCTGTTTCTTCAGAGACTGACGGCCAGGCTTCTTGCTGTAGAGCGTCAGTCCCTTTCGGCTCCATGCAATGCCTCCTAGAGGAGACCAGGACGAACAGCGCAGACATCTCTGAGCAAGATGTCTGCGTGCAAGCCTGGCTGCTGGTCTCTGACAAAATAGGATTACTTCAAAACGCGGTACTTGTGGAAGATATTTGCAGTATTAAGAAGCTAGTTGCCATATGCCTAATTATTGGGTGGCAACATTTTTTATAGGATGGTAGTTCAGCTTTAACAAGTTGTAACAGCCAATGGAGAGATGGTGTACATAGGATGTATATAAAGCACATCCAAGACTTTAGAACCAGAAGTAAACATTTAGAAGCCTGGGCTCATTGGTTCCAGGGAATTTTCCAAAAATGCATACCTTAACATTGAGACTGTTAAACAGTTAGTGTATCTGCATTTGGTCTTAGAATGTTGGTTCGTTAAGTGTCACACGGTGGGTCAGATTTAACAAAATTGGAGCAAATCAAATGTTTCATACTTGGCAAAACAAACATTAAGTTGAAGTAATGTTTTTAATATTCTAGATTATATTATATTATATTATTATATATTATATTATATATTTTTTTTCTCCTTTTGGTGCAATTTTGTTCCGAAATAGCTCTCTATTTGCCTTGATAAATCTACCACAATATGTAATTTTTTCCATTAGATGCAAGTAAGGACTTTCCAGAAGAGCCAGTAGAAAATGAGGAAGAACAAGAGATGGAGGAGCATGTGACAGAACTGGAAGCAGAGAGAAGTGAGTTATTGCAGTACTTGCAGATTACATAAAGGCAGGCATAAAGAGTTCATTTTAGTCCCAAAATAATCTTAGTGGAAAAGTATTCCTAAAAAATAAGCTGGGCTTTGTTCACTTATTGTGTAGTATAACACCTTAATATGTTAATAATGTGCACCTCTTCAGGACTTTTATGCCAGATGGGCATTCGTTAAGATAATTCACCCCTGCCCCCCAGCCTAAATTAACTGTAAAGATTTGCTGTGTGTCCCTGCCTATTGTAAACTGATTAGCTCAGTGGGGAATACTTACTGGGTATTCTAGTTGATCCAGAACTGTCTTCTTGAAGTGTGTGTGGTGTGTGTGTGTTTTTTTTTTTTTTTTTTCTCCCTGTTGCAAGTATTAAACTCTCCTAATCTCGAATGAAGACTAGAGCGAATCTAATCCACCTACGGTCACTGATTGGCAGCTTGCACTGGAAGCTGGGACAGATGTTTCAGACCTCATAGAGCCAGTACACTTGTGTAGACTAAAATTTCATGGGAGCGTGTGAGGGTTTTTTTTCTTTGCCACAATGCATAAATGCAGTGTGCACTGTCGCTACTGGCAGTTTTGCTGTAAATACACAGCAAGGGAAGCAGGCTGTCAGAGGAATGTGTGAGAAGGGTACATATTAATGAGGAAGTATGGTGGGCAATCTCTGGCTGTTCAGCTGCTGGTCTGCACTGCTGTTTTGAAGGACACCCTGTTAAAGGGATAGTAATACTTCATTTTAACTTTTATTTTATTTTGTAGGCATTAAAAAAGCATGAAGAATGATATAAGTCTTATCTATCAAACCATTATGGTTTAAGAGATATTCACAAGCAAAGTTTCCCCCTCCCGTCCCTTTTACCTAGTGTAAGCAACCTCTTCTCAGATGTGGAATGCAGTCCATAGACCAGACAGATAACAGCAGGGGACAATCTTCTTCCTATGAGAACAATGAAAGCCCTGCCCCCCTTGACAAGCTTTTCAGTTTTTTCCCTTATCTTAATTGAAGATTGTCCCTTTCTGCAGTCTACCTGGGCACCTCCCTTCTGCTTTGGCTGAACAGTGTTACATCAGTAAAAGGGCCGGGAGGGGGACACTTTGTCATTGAATTACTCCTGAACTACAACTCTGACAGAACTGAAATAACACTCTACAAAGTCCAAATACTATGATGATTAATTAGAGCTGATTTTATTATGAAACAGTACTATCCCTTTAAGTATGTCCTTCTATTAAGCATATCAAGAACAACTTGGTAGTGTATAATTCCCCTCATTTGAACAATGTGTTCATGTGCACCAACATTAATCTATGTAATAACTTGTTTGCTTGCAATGTATTTTAGAATAATGCAGTAATATGCTTTATCACTTGGCAACTTTGACCTGGCACCTTCTTTACTGTTTTTAAGAACATTGAAAATTGGAACAGTAGCTTGTAGGTTTTTGACTCTGGGGGGAAAAAGGCATTTTTCTCTATTGTCCAATATGGAACACAGGTACCATGGGGTTGAGTTCCTCTTTGGAGGGCAGGACACATCTCAAAAATAGGCTTGTGTGTGTGGAAACTCCCAGACACTCTTCCAGCTCAACCCTTCCCTCCCTTCATTCTCCAGTTATGATTTGTTCTCTGAGGTGAAGACATGACCAGTGACACTTCTCTGCTATTCTGTCTGGTTTGGGGGGTGGGGGTTTCCTGGTCTGTTTGTTGCCCCCACATGTTCCCTAGAATCATTTGTTCTTTTTGGGTACTTTTTTGTAGATTGTCCTTTTTCAGATAAGAAGCCCCTTTAAGAGAGGTTCCTGCATCACCGCCATCTTTGCTGCATTGACTTCTATGGGTGAACTTCATTGAGACGTATATCTGCAACTGTTTGACATACAGAACTCAGAGCGGGCACTTTCTTCTTGTCTCATCATGCCCTTTCATGAACCGGAAGAGTCCAGTCTTCTGCTCCCGGAATAGGGATCCTCTGGCCTTTGCCGTGCACGCAGTGTCGATTCCATGGAACTCCCACCTCTTATGACTTTCCTCCAACTCCCCCCCCCCCCTTCCCAGGGTGCTCAGGAAAGTTGTGATGGCCAGAGAGACAGTTATTCTGGTTGCTCCATACTGGACCAGGAGAGCGTGGCTTGAGGACCTGGTCAGTATTTCCACTGAAAGTGGATATGTGGGAAAGCTGGCTTTGATGGCATGACTGTAGAAGCCAACATCTTTAGTGTGAAGTTGATTATCCACTGAGGTCCTTTCCACTATCATTCAGGCTCATAAGCCTGTCTCCTCTAAGGCCTACCACAGGGTATGCCCTATTTTAATTGCTGGTGGGTAGACAGATCTCTACCATCACAGGACTTGAACCTTCTGGTGGTGCTATCCTTTCTCCAGGATAGTATGCATAAAGGAGTTCCTTGAGGGTTCAAACTTCAGGTCTTTCTGAATTTTTCCCTGAGACGTATTGCCGCTATTTCAGATGTCAAGGTATTCCTTCAGGAGGATCGCTCATGCTTTCAGGACTCCCACTCCTCAATGGGACCTTAATCTAGTTCTGGGCATTCTGCAGAGGCCTCTCTTTGAACCCCCTTTCTGTCATCTCCTATGTGTCAGTTGACATGTAAATTGGCCTTTCTTATGGCAGCCTGGGTCCACAGAGTGTCTGAATTGCAGGCTTTTGTCTTGCAAGTCATTGCAAGCTTGTTTTTCACAAGACTAAGGCAGTTCTTTGAACCTTTCAGTAATTTCATCCTAAGGTGGTCTCTGAGTTCCACATCCAATCAGGAGATCGTTGTGCCTTGTTTTTCTCCTGAACTAAAGTCTGATAAGGAGAAAGGAATTTCAATTTGTTGGATGTGGTTTGGTGCCTTAAGTTTATGTGCACCACACGGAGTCTTTTTTTCATAAGACAGATTCCCTGTTTGTCTTTCCTGAGGGTCTTAGGGCTGGTCAGGCTATTTCCAAGGTCATGATGGCCTCTTGGATAAAGTCTACCATATGTCAGGTGTACCAGCTCAGATAGAAACCTGTTCCCTTCAAAATCACTGCACATTCCATTAGGTCTGTTGGGGCCTTCTGGTCCTACAAGAATCAGGCCTTGACTGAGTAGTTGTGCAAGACAGTGACTTGGTCCTCTGTGCACAGCTTTGCAAAACACAATCGTGTTGATGTCCTGGCTTCGACTGAAGCCAGCTTTGGGCAGAAGGTCCTTCAGATGGTTCCGCCTTTTTAGGACCTAATTTTTTTTTTCTTGAGCCTTACTATTCAGCTGTTTGAGTCCTGTTGGCTCTTGTTGTTGTGTGCTGGGCAAGTTTTAGTGTCCTTTGCTTAGTTCTCTTTGGGCTGTTCCAGTTCTGGGTAGTCCTAGGGAACTCCAGTATCATGGGGCAGGCATGAGGTCCTTTTAGACTTCTTAGCACCTCTGGGAGCTTAGTGTTGGTATATCACTGGTACATGTGTTCCACACTGGACGACAGAGAAAACAGAATTTTATTCTTGCCTGTTAAATCATTTTCTCTTAGTCCATATGGAACACAGGTCTCCCACCCAGACAGAGGATGTGAGAGTCCTTGTTAAGAATTTTTATTCTCAAAGGAGCCTCCTACTCTTGCTTGCCTTATTGGAGTAGTTTCAATTGCATCATAAATGGAGGCTGCGGGGGAGGGTTGAGCTTAAGGAGTGGATAGGAGTCTCCACTCACAAGACTGTAATTTTGACATGTCCTGCCCTCCAATGAGGCACTCAATCCCATGGTACTTGTGGACTACGAGAGAATTATTTAACTGGTAAGAAAACTAAAATCCTATCTTGCATATTGCCAGTAAGCTTCATGCCATGTTTCTGTGCAGATGATGTATCCAGAAGAAAACGTTCCAAATCGGAAGACCTGGACAGTGAGAGCTCTAAGCGGCCTCGCTATGAGGGGGAAGAATATGAAGCAGAGTTACAAGTGAAGATTACAGCTGGTGATGATTTGAATAAGAAACTGCAAAAGGTACATATAATTTTTAATATACTTTTAGACCTACATGCATGTTAGCAGTATTAATGGACATTCAATGGGATATAATGTACACCAATATAAATTTACAAGAAAGATGCCATTTGTTTAATACCTTAGTGACAGATGACATGCCAGGACCTTCATCCGTGGTTGTGCTATAAGGGACCGGTAACCGTTCTGGCTCATTATGGAATTCTGGAATGGCTGTGCAGCTGCATGGTGTGGTGCCATTCCAGAATACAGTAGTGTAAGAAAAGAAAAAAAAAAAAAAATGCCATAGTCCGATAGGGCTGCCCACTCTCAGACCTTGCAGTCCTTTACATTTATCTGTTAAACCTGATCTCCCACTTTTCCTCCTATTCTTTGTTTATCCAGATCTTTCTGCAGAGCAAACCTGCTTCTCTGTATGTATTTCCTTGCACAAATTGGTGTCATCAGCAAAGACTGAGACATTATTTTCAATTCCCAGATCATTAGTAAACAAATTTGAAGAATCAGACCCAGGACTGAACCCTGTGGCATCCCACTTACAACTTCAGACCAACCTGTAATATTCCATTTACAATGACTATCTGCCATCTATTATATTGCCAGGTCTTTATCAATGTACAAATATTGCCTCCCTACCCGAAGTCTTTGAATTTATGCGGTAGTAAGGCTCAGTATACTACATCTACAGCAATTCTCTTGTCCAGGCTACTGCTTACCCTTTAGGTTTAGTATCTCAGTGGCCTGAAACTGTACATCCTATGTAGATTTATGGTCCACTGACCAGAGCGTTCCACAGGATGATGTCGCAAGAGCACTCCCATAATTTTTAAATAAAACTCCTTTGAAGCAGTAGGAGTACCCTTGCTTTACTCAGAGGGATAAACATCTGGCAAAAAGAAAAAAAAAAAAAAAAATGGACCCTGGTCCTTAAGTGACCGCTGTTTGCGTGCGCGGCCGGTCCTTAAGGAGTTAAGAAGTATCAATCAATCTCAATCATTTTTGTTATTTATATGCTAGTAGAATTGTTTAGTTTGTGTTTTGTGTTACTCTTTTGTAATACTTTTTTAATTTCCAGTTTTTGCTAGCCTAATTGCTTGTTTTTATATTTTATTACATTCTATACCTTATATTTATTTAAGATCATGTGCATTTTTATATTTGAAAATTAGATCACACAGAATGTCCTCTTAATACTACTCTTTGCATAATAAAATTAGCATTTTTAAAATTGAATGTTTTGGTTAAACCCTTGTCTGAATGGTTTGGCTTGCAGGTAATCCAGAAGATGCTAGAGGAGAAGCTGAATGTCTTACAGTGTGCAGTCTTTGATAAAACCCTGACTGACCTGAGGACACGTGTGGAGAAGATTGAATGCAAAAAACATGAAAATATATTGTATGGCATCCAGGTAAAGATTCCATAATTGTGTGCATACAGATTTTATATAGAATTGTATATCCTTTTTGTTAGTGCTCTGAATTTTTAATTTTTGACACTGGTTTGTACAAATTCTACATACATCATTCTAGCTGTTTTCATCTGATCTGTTGTTGCAGCAAAATACCTGAACAGCATTTTGGTGGTGTAGGAACCAACAAAAACAATAATAATCCAGGTATAATGCATTTCACAGTAGTTTTGGGAAATGCATAGTGCTACCACTAAACAGCTGCTCACAGTTCTCCTCTTTACAGACCTTGATAACAAATTGCACATGGATTGGTCCTGTTAAAATGAATGGGATATGCATAAATTGTGACATTTAATTTCAAGTGTGTAGAAAAACTGCATTGATTTCAATGGGATTCCAGCTGGGCAGGGAGGATTTTAAAAAAATGCATAAACTTGTAGCAGAGCAATCACCACTGTTAAATGAGTTTTGGCCTAGGTGAAGGTCGTATCTTGTGGTCTTATAAATTAGAAAATAACATCAGTTTCTTGGGTTTAGGCTAAAATTACCAGGTTGACAAAACGATATGGTGCAGCCAAGGAAGACCTAAAAAAAAGGCCAGAGGTAAGCTATCCATGAAACTTTTCCAAAATAAAGGAGTATTTTTTTTCCCCATGGTTAAAAAGGGCTTATCCCCATGTTTTTTTTTTTTTTTTTTTTTTTTTTTTTATATATGTATTCTATAGAAATATAATTTTTAATGAAATGCTAGTCTCAGTGGAATAAAACAGGCTGAATTAGAAACAAATGAAACTACGATTTAATTGTCATGTATAAACAGCTAAGTAATTCTTGTCGATCATCATTTTTGACACCAACTTCTGTACTGTCTGGTGGAATGGTATGAACACAGAGCAAATAGAAGAAAAAAGCATTAAGATTAAAATGTTTTGTTTTTATTCTTGTGTTTCCATATAATTTTTTTTTTTTTTTGTGAATGCTTAAAACCTTAACCAATGTAGAATAATCATTTGTATTCATATTTTAACAAAGCAAACTCCAGCTACTCAGCCTGCATCTCCAGGGAAACCTGCAAATGAGGCTTCATCTAGCAATAACACAGTGACTTACAGGTGAGCGAAAAAAAAAATGTGAGATAATGTGTGCTTACTCTAGTGAGCATATTTGAAACAAATAAATTATTTGTAATGTTGGTGCAGTTTATCTTGCTGTCCTGTTAAAAAGAGTAGCTCCTCATATTATGCCAATATTTAGACTGCAAAAGTCCCTCGGCATAGCAGACTAAATATACTATGCATTTATTTTGTTAGAGTGGAACCATCATGTTAATAACATTGCCCCCATTATATTTCTAACTTAGATCTGCAAAGCCACCTTTGTCAGTGTTATTGCTGAAAAACCACTTCTGTGGGACCAACCAGAGGGCAGACGGCACAGGCATCTTAGAGGAAATGTACCTCTGAGTCTGCTTGTTGTCTGTCCCGTTTACTACTAGCATTGGTGGTGATGTGAGTTGGTTATCTTAAGGTAACGGAAGCTCCTGACCACACAGAGCTTCTCTTGTAAACTCTGTGCAGCCCAATGAATGCAAATGATGTGTATTTTCAACAATAACAGATTTATTGCGCTTAAGGATAAGAAGGCCTTGCATATCGCTAGGTTAGAAATATATTGGGGACAATACTGTTAGCATGATGGCTCCGCTTTTAAATTTAATAGAGTTCAGGTTTTTACTGTTTAGTACATGTACTCGTTAGACCATTTTAAATTATTGTATTGGTCCCCTTATATGGTACAAACACTAATCAAACAATAAGAGGTTATTTCATTAGTTATCTTGTGTGGTAAAAGCACATCAAGCCAATGAGAGAAGGGATTGGGTTACTCCAGTTGTGTTTTAGTTCTCGGTATTATTTAAACAAGAGCAAAAACTGATCAGAACAGCTAGTTGCAATATTTGTATGTATATTTAATAAGTATGTTATACTTAACCCCTTGGTAACCAGGTATGAGCGATTTAGTATACCATTGCTCAGCTGTATTTAGCTTCTAATTTGTTTAGTACACCCACACAAACGAATTTAATTTTTGATGTCATATTTATAAAAATAATCAAAATTATGAACATCCTCTGTAATTAAAATGCTTTGATCTTGATCTAAATTATTTATTCAGCTAAACAAAGGGGGTGTCAGTAGGTCATGATGTTGACTAAATATGATGTATCCACCATTCCTGGCCCCAGCATCACCACCTAAAATAAGTGTCCAACTCTTTATAATTCTTGGGAGCTTTGTCTTTTTCTGCCCCACAATCACTGAGGAGGAGAGGTGACAAAGGCCATGTCCACATGGCTCCATTGCATGTGTGAAACCACCAAGAATGTCTGGAACCGACTGCTCCAGTCCTGGAGCAGCGAGTAGCCGCTTTCCCACTGTAATCAATGAGGCACACTGTGATCATTAACTCATGGCATGCCAGGACTGTTATCCATCCTCAAAGGACTGAATGATGGTCCTGGCACATCATGCTGCTTTAACGGGTTAAGTACCCTAACAGGCTTTCTGGGATGTAGTATCATTTGTGTATTGGTTGGTGTGTTTTTTTTTTGAAGGGGCTTCCTTAGGCCTTTTTGTAATAATGTATTAAACATAATGTTTTCAGATGTTTGTTTTGCCTTCAATGAGCGATGCACAAACAATTGTTTTACGTTTTTGTATTCGTTTTGCATACCTTGTATTTCTATTCTATTTCTAGTCATGTGTAAAATATTGGTGTACCAATTAAATATTTTCTTTCAGTGTAATTTGTCAAAATCAGGACACTTTGACTGTTGTGCGGAGATCTATAAGGAATGTAAAAGTAAATAAAAATCTTAGTCAAATTGAATGTCTTTATAGAAACATTATTGTGATCTGCTGATGAAGACGCACCCACACGCTTTATGTAAATTTGTGTAGACTTTCCATGTTTAACTTGGTGTATTTATTTATAAGGATTGTACATCTGAGGTGTCTTGAGGCTAGTACTATGGAGGAGCTTATGGTCTTCCCAATAAAGCAAAAGAGGGGTCTGATTTTAACATGAAATAATAAAAAGCACATTAATTTTTCTAGGTTTACTTAAAACTACAAAATCTTACATATAATTTGAGCTGTAGTTTTGTAGTCCTTTGCCACACATAAGATTCCTTTGTAAAGGTTTTGAATCTTACTACCTGTTAACTGTTTAAGCGCCAACAGGGTAGCCAATGCATTGCTTTGCAATGTGTGGCCTACTCCTCTGGCACTTTGGGTGTCTTGATGCCAAAATAACTCTTAAAAGTACAAATTTATATTTCTATATGTATCATTTTATTCTACAGAAATGCTAGCACTGTGAGACAGATGCTGGAATCAAAGCGAAATGTGGGAGATGCTACTACAGTTGCTCTCCAGACTCCAGCTACTGGTAAGGCAAAGACTGTGAACATGGTGTGTTTAATTTGAATTCTTATATCAATAAGTAAAAAAATAAATAAAAACCCCTTTTATTATGCTTTCTCTAGCATCATTGAGGGATGCAGGGACCAAGGGTTATGGTGTGACTTTAGGAGGCAGGGCACTCTTAAAAAAAAAAAAAAAAATCCATCTCTGGGAGGAGAACAATGACCCAGCACTACCTGCTATATACATTCCGGGAGCGAAGAATTGAAAAGCAGATCAACTCTGCCACCAGACCATATATCCCAGGGAAATTGGAATTAAAAAAGGAAATATTCCTTCAGATAACAGACTGATGGGGTGTACCAGAAATAGATATAATGGCATCAAGAATAGACCAAAAACTGCCAATGTTTTGTTCAAGCCAGAGACCCCCATTTAGTAGCAGTGGATGCCAAATGGATTTAATGGAATTATCTACTATTGTATATCTTCCCTCCAGAATCCTCCACAAAATAAGGAAAAATAATGTACGCACTATTCTCATCACTCCATTTTGGCCAAATATCTTGATTTCACCATTTGAGAGCTATGTCTGTGACAGAGCTGTAAAGTGTTCCTCAGATTCCAGATCTGGTATTTCAAGGACCTGCTCCAATCTAGATTTGACAGCGTGGAACCTGAAACCAAAATATTAAAGAACAAGGAAAGCATTACGTACGCCAGTCATTCAGCTCATGCTAAGAACTCACAAACATGTGTCTGCCAGAATATATCATCGTATCATCAAAAGTTAGTTTCAGTGCTGTCAGTTTTTTCATAGTAAAAGTGGGCACTGTTTCTCCTTCAAGGTGTAAACACAATAATTCCTCCATACAGAGACATTATTCCACCATGGAACTTAAATTTACTATTAGAGGCTCTTCAGTCCTCTCCTTTTGAGCCATTATCCTGTCCTTCATGTTTCTCATGGCAATTGAATCAGCGAGAATAGTTTCAGAACACCACACACTATTGTGTGTGTCTATTCCCTTCCTGACTCTGCTGAACGAAAACCAATGGTAGGGCTGCAGGGGGAGGTGTTAGCCACTGGGAAGTAGGAGTTTTTCTCAGGCATGCGTCATAACCCATGGTCCCTGCATCCCCCCCTCCACCCCAAAAAAAAGCCACTTGCTTAAGGAAAATGGAGGCATAGTCTTTTTAATGGCAATTTCCCTGACAATTATTGTAAGTAGGGTTCTTCAATAGGAAGTAAGGTAAGCAATTTGTATTCTGTTTGTTAGAGGAAAAACTATTGTGTTTTTAAAGGATCCAGCAGAAGAATCAACCATTTAAGGAAAACTCTTAAACATTTTTTTTTAATCTGCATTGTTCTTGAAATAGCTCACGTTAACAATGGCAGAGACGTTTTAAGACTTACAGTTAACTTGAATTAACTTAAAAATAACTCCATTGGCTTAAAATGACGGGCTCAGCTCACTAAAGGTCTATTAAAATAATGCGTTACTTGACATCCAAAACGTTAATTAGCTTTTATCTCTTGATATATCAAGTCAGAATGCATGAAAATCCATGCAATAATGCAGCAAACAAAATGCAAAATGTTCAAAATAGGTAGTTTTGAGTTAACACCTGTTTTTAATACAACTTGGAGCTATTGAAGCCTTAAAGATGTTTCTGTATTTTACAAATGCGCTTCATATACAGTGTATTAGGTGTAAAGTATAGTTCACTGTAATAACCCAAAACATCTGTTTGAGAATACACATTTTTATCACATATCCCTTCTTTTTGTGTGCGTGCGTGCGTGCGTGCGTGCGTGCGTGCGTGCGTGTGTGTGTCTGCCTGCCTGCCTCTGCTCAATTATTCTGGCTTCCAATTAGAGTGTTTAAATGAGAGATACAATGTATTAAAGGGATAGTAATGTCTATATTAAGCTTTATCTCAGAGCCTTCAATAAGGTTTTTAGGACTACTATTTTGTTGTATTTAAAGGGATAGTAATGTCAGAAAAAAGTGTCAACTATATGGTAGATACAATTAAAAGAGTACTCACACTTATTTGTATCTCTCAGACCATTATGGTTTGAGAGATATAGGAAAATAAAGTTCTCCGCTCCCTCCCCTTTCTGCTTGAGGAGCTGTAAAGCTGTCAGAAGCAGATTCTGGTCATTTGACCAGACGCGGCTCTTCAGCAGCTCCAATAGAGCGATATCTGAAGGTAAACACTTCATCGGAATGGTCTACAACGTGTGCTTGCAAACTAGGCACATGATGTAGACCATCCTAATGAAGTATTTATTTATAGGTATCGCTATGTCAGTGCTGCTGAAGGGCTGCCGTCTGATCCAGGAACCAGAATCTGCTTCTGACAGCTTTCTAGCTTGTCAAGCAGAAAGAGGAGGGAGCAGAGAACTTTATTTTCCTATATTTATGGTTTGAGAGATGCGAATAAGTGCAAGTACTCTTTTAATTGCATCTACTATATAGTTAATACTTTTTTTTTTTTTTTTTTTTTTTTTTTTTTGACATTACTTTCCATTTAAGTTTTTATTTCATAAGAGATTTAAGCTGTAAAGATCCCCTTCTGACAGCATGACGCTGCCTCTGTCTGGTCTGGATGGAGAGCAGCGAGGGACCATGTTCAGTAAGCAACAGGAAAATCCTGCCTTTCCTCTTTCAAGGAGGGTAGAGTTTTCCTTAAACTTGCTGACAGAAGCTTGTCCCTCACTGCATCCATCCGGACCCACGACCGGATTACAGCTATAAGGGAAGGGACGGGAGTGGGATCCTTTCAGCTTTAATATCATATGAAATACAAACATGTAAGCAATTAAACATAGCGAAATATGGTATAAACCTTAATGAATATTTGGAGATAAAGTTCACTGTAGACGTTACTATCCCTTTAATATCTCTTCATGCATTTAAAAATAAAAAAATATTAATTAGAGCTTTATCGACACGTTTCATCTCCCATGTAACACTCATTTGGAAGCCAGAAGAATTGAGCAGTAAATATGTATGTATAATAAATTATAATATATATAGAACACAAAGACAGAACAACACCGGAAAAGGACACCTATATATTTCTGTGTACACTTTAAAACTACCAAAATAAATTACCTATCTGTACAATACCTGTTTCTGGTGGTGTACAGAAACAACAATAGAAAGTAGGAGGAAGGAAAAGGGCGGGAGAGCGCTAGTAAAATACATTTAATAAAGGTATATGTGGGATAAGAAAAAATGAAACTAAAGGATACAAATATTAATACTGATGATGAATCATCCCTTTGCGTCCAAAGGGGCTATAAAAACACTATGAGAAAGTGAGTTCACTGAAGACTTATCAAAATGTATGTAAAAAAAAAAAAAAGTTAATACAGTTCACCCCAAATGTGTTAAATAATTATCAAACCCGTTTGTGCTGAAATAAATAACAGGAGAAAGTATCCAGAGAGTCCAAGCAGCCAGGTTTTCTATATAGAAGAAACAGGATTTTGACTTGTAGCTGGTCTCTCCCGACTCTAAGACAGACTTCCCAAGATCTCAATCTCCGCAGCAGATCTTTGTTTATGGCAGCGGGCAGAGATAAAGGCGCTCATTGACGGGACAGGTTGTGGACTACAAGCCTCTTTATAAATCATAACTACCCCTGCCCGCTGCTGCATACAGGATTACAACACACTACAGGTTCGCCACTGAGCGGTAAATTTTACCGATTGACAGGAGGTGTTATGAACTATTCTTACTTGAGGGACTATACATTATCCGTATTAATATTTGTATCCTTTAGTTGTGTTTTGTGTTGTTTTTTCTTATCCCATATATACCTTTAAATTTTTTTATTTTACTAGCTCTCCCGCCCTTTTCCTTTTGTTCCTACTAAAAATATATATGTACTTGACTTATGACATTATTAAGGAAAATATGTATTGTTGTTTTTGTGAATGAACTTTTGTGACGTGTCTACTTTAACCATTCTTTTTGTTCTGCAAATTTAGTTGACAAAGATACCTCAGACAATCTGTTTTTCTTTCAAGCAATATACTGATTTCCTAAGTAAATAAATAATTGCTCTTTAAATGCCTAGTTAGGGAGATGTTCTACTTCACTTCCTTTCATATTTCAAATCATTCTCGATTTCCTGTTTTAGTGTTTTGATTAGGGAAATTAACTGAGCTCATGAGTTGTTATACTAAATAAAACCAATTTGTATTTTTGGTTTACATGAGATTTACAGATAATTATAAATACATATATAACACTGGTAATCCATATGCCTGGCACAATATGACTCGAGGTTTTGTCTGGCTGTTCCTTATGATTCTGATTTTATACAGTAAGAGCGTGTCCTAAAAACCCACTTGCTCAAGGAGGCATCTCAGTAACTGTATTAGCATTGTCTACACTGACGTTCACTTCAAAATCCTTCTTCACCTCGCTTGCAAAATCCTTGTACCTGCACTTTCCCTCTTTCCACTTCTGTCTGTGTATGTTATGATTATTACATTGTAAGCTCTTAGGGGCATGGTCCCCTTCCCAATGTGTTATTTAGTTTTGCTGCACACTTCCCTTGATGATGCAATGATCACACTTCAGACTGATGCTCTTATCCTTGTCCTGTATTTTTTTTTTGTACTGTACTGTTACTGTTTATGTAAAGATCTGTGTACATGGATGGAGCTATTTTAAGATGTATGCATATATACACATTATTCTAATAAGTATATAATAAGTAATTTAAATAACTTCTGAAAGTAGTATAAACACTAAATCAAGTGTAAAAGTCCACCATTTGACCTGTTCAGTGGAAATAGAATTAAATGTTCATTTAAATGCTTTAATAACGGATGATGAAAGTTGAGAACTTCTTTAGCAATTCTTTATTAATAAATGTTTTGTACTGTTTTGTGAAAAAATTATTAAAAATCTTTTGATTTCAGGTCAACAGTCGCTCCCTACCTCCTCCAGTTTACCATTACGTACGCCTAACACTACACAGATGACAGTAAGCCAGTCCTCTGCTAATACCAGCCTTCAAGGAAGGGCGCCACCAGACTGGAAACTAATTCAGCAGAGAAGTGAGTCTAGAAATGTTCTCGAATACAGTTTAAATTATTCAAATTATCACATGTCCATTGTTTTCTTTATTTAAGGAACAGTAATTGGTTATTAAGAATGCCTTAAATTACAAGACCTCTCCTAAGAAACCAGAGTACCTCCACTCCTGGGTGATGCTTCATTCAAATGTTGACTTGTGTTGGCCAGGTCTCCATTGTTCCTTCTGTTGATTATTGAGCATTTTTGCCTGCAATACTTGGCTATTCATATACAGCAATGGAAAGACCAGGGAGCTTGGCCACATAATAAACTCAAACTATCAGAATAACATAGGATCGTGTAATATTTAATGAAGCATATCACAGCAGTATGTTGTGCCTTTTGAAAATGACTTGTCATTTTGATTTTAGGTTTTCCTATTTTATCACACTTTCTAAAAGACTGGTAGGTGCATAGTTTGAGAGATTGATATTCTGTTCCTGAGAAGGTGAAACTTTCAGTACAGCTCTGTTAATTAATTAAATTCTGTACTTTATTGGGGACTTCACTAGCTTCCGGTTCAACACATGATTTGCCACTTCAAATTAACTTTCTCTTACATCCTATATGCAACACAGGAACAGTCAAGTAAAGCTTCCATTCCCCGGAGAGTAAGGCACTTAAAAAATTTAAATAAAAAGACAGAGCTTTGGAGGCTGGCAGTCCCTTCTCTTCTGCCAGCTTTACCCCTGCCCCCATAGGATGGTGCCCCCATAGGATGGTGTAGCAACAGCACCACTGTAAATTTTCAGGCCACTGTGATATTACATCTAAAATAAATGTAAGTTTCAACTGTTATAATCTTTTAATAAAATCTATCAGCAGTAGGAGTAACCTTGTTTTTACTCAGGGGGATGAACCCTACAACATATATTTTTTTTACATTTTAAGTATTACTATCCCTTTAAGCAAACTGGCTTGGACAGATGTTTGGTAACCCCTTCAAGAAGTGGAAGGCCATGTTCTATCCATCTCGGCTGTCCACGCCCCTGCCATGGATAATGTAGTTGCAAACTTCCTAAGTCGCCACGGGCTGGATACTTGAAACTGGAAACTCAATCAGGAGGTATTCAAACATATTGATCACTGCTGGGGTCTTCCATAAGTGGACCTCGTGGTATCACATGAGAAGACGAAGGTTACGCTGTTTTCCACCAAAACTAAGAATCCTCTAGCTTTCACAATGGGCTTCTCCATTCCATGGAACTTTCATCTGTCCTGTGTGTTTACACAAGATAGAGAACGCTCGGGGTCATCTTGACCACACCTTTTTGGCCCTGTTGTGCATGGTTTTGGTTATATTCTTCTTAACATGCCCACAGAGGAGACTTTTTTTTTTTTTCCTCCTCTCCTCAGGAAGCTTAGAGATTCCTTTGTATAGCCCCAGGTTCCTGTGTTCCAAGTAGGACATTAGAGAAAACAGGATTTTAGTGACACTGTTTATTTCTGGTCACTTTACTGCGCGTGAAACTGGGGGTGAGGGTTCACATGGGAAAGAAGGGAATCTCCATCTCAAACACCCTACCTTTTTTTGAAGTGCCCTTCTCTCTGGATGAGAGCAAGTTTATCCCGTATTTCCTGTGTTCCATTTGGACTGAGAGAAAAGGATTTAACAAAGTGTGGCTAAATCCTATTTTTATCAACCTTGCGTCACTCAAAAATGTACTTCAGAAAGTATTTGTTCCATCATCATTTCAAGCTCTTAAAATGTATGCACTCCATTGCTGTAAATTAGGATCCAATATCTTAACTTTAAGAAGCAAACTTGTGTGCACTAATATTTTTAGTTTTACATTATTTGGCATATTGTATGTGTATCTTATGTTTTACGTTTAGTGCTTTTATATAGGAAATGTAAAATGTCAGACTTAATCTTTCCCAATTTTGTTTTTCTTTCCTCCACCCCCTCCCACACCTTCCAGTTAATGCTTCCAGTATAGGAACCCCTCAGAATAACCAGTCCAAGCCTTCTCAGCCTGTTGCTTCAGCTCAAGTAATGACTTCAGTTATCCCTGCATCTAGTACTCCAGCAGTTGTTGGAAATAGCCAGGTGTCTGCCAGTAACACACAACCAATGTCTGTCTCCCTTCAGTCTTTGCCAGTTATTCTACATGTTCCAGTGGCAATGCAGTCCCAGTCACAGCTTATGCAAGGCACAACAGGAACATTGGTAACGAACCAGCAATCTGGCAATGTCGAGTTCATCCCAGTACAAAATCAGTCCACAGTCAGTAATCTCACTAAAACACCTCAAGTGTCTCTGGCTGCAACTAAACCAATCAATAGCCCCTCTATGCCCAGCTCAGGAATTCAAAGGAATTCTCCTGCAAACTCAGTCGCATCAACTCTCACAGTACAGACTATCCCTACAACACATTCAGTTGTACAATCATCCAGGCCTTCTCTGCCACCTGCTGGATCTTCAGGAATGTACAGTCAAGCAAACAATCGTAACTCCTCACAAATAAAAGCTCCAGGATCTGGTTTTAACAGCTCTTCATCTGAGGCACCTATGGCATCAAGAACAGGTATATTCAACTTCATAAAATTAAAGTGCATTTATCAAGTTTTGCAAAAGCGTGCTTACATGTGCAGCGTCAAAATGGCTCCCGTCAGCTGTTGGGTGGGTCACAAACTAACAATCCTCAGCTGGGGTGGGCTAAACAAGGACGTCTGTGGATTAAGCCACAGGCATCACACAGTCAACATGGTCTTAATGTTCACGGCAGAGCTACATTGATGGCACTGTCAATGTGGTAGTTGCCCTTTTAAAAACCCAGTATGCACATACAACTTGATAAAAGCATATTTATATTTTTAGTGTTTTAACTTGATATAGTATTTGGTTACCTTTTATATGATGATCTTTGGTGCATATTGTGTAAGTCACTACAATTTTAATGCAGTTTTGGGATATCAATGATTATTAGTGTGAGTTCTGTGTCATAAAAGCTGCATTATGCAAAACTCCTCCTGTCTGCACCCAATGGATGGCTGAGTGCAGCGTTTTCACATACTGCTGCCAGTGATTGCTCCCCCATTTCCTCATAACCAACTGTAAGCTAGCAGTCCCACACGACTGTTTGAAACTCCCCTGCATCCCCTTACCCATCTCTAATGTCCACGCGCATTAACGCATAGCCGCCATTACTCAGCCTTCTCAAGTCTCCACCTCATTCCTCTAACTGCAGCATGGGAGGTAATGTACACAATACAAATAAACATGCACACAAGTCCAGGACAACAGTTTCACACAGCCTTATTTGCCTCATTTTGTCTGCATCTGATCTGTTGTAGCATACTGCTGCTAGTCTTCAGTTTACAATCTCATAAAGAACGCTAAACCTTATGAGCGATCCACACTAAAGAAGCCTGTTTGTTGTGAGGAGCACTTAAGACAGTCTTCAGCTACAATTTAAGAAATAAAATTAAAAAATGTGTGTGTATAATTAATTAATTATATTTTACTGCTGAATGAAAGTCCCCTATCTAGTTAAGTGGATCTTTTAAACAAATTAAGAGCCATAAAATGCTAGTGTATAATGCCCCAAACCGGAAAATAAGAACATAATTTTGCTTACTTCCTTTTAAAACCTAAGCACCTTGTTTTCGCAGGAATAAGCGGTTTTACTATTTTTGCTGGGGTGCTGAAACTGGACCGTACTTGAACAAACCAAATACACCATGTAAACTTTTCTAATTGCCTCAAAGACATTTTGTATTAACATTCTGGTACATAAAACCTTTCAAAGTCTAGGACCTTATTGCTATTATTGCAACTTGGGAAATAATCCTTTTTTGTTTTGGTGATGAAGTATTGCGTTTCTTTACTGACCAGACTTTAACAATGTTTACAATCTTTACATAATCTTTATTGTGGAGGATAAAGTTGACTTTTTCAGTAGTCTGAACTAACAATATTTCAATTAATATGCTGGCATTCATAATATGTATATTCATAGCTGATTTTCTATTGAAATGCTAGTTGCAAAAGAACTGTCCTTTTATATTTTAGAACTGCAAGGTAACCGTCCCACAACGGCAGAGACGACATTAAGCAAGCGGACAGCTGAGAGTACAACAACGGTAGGCTTTACGTCCTTTTTATAAAAAAAAAAAAAATAAGTTACACAAGGTTAAATTTCCCAGGTTCCCAGTCACAGCCCAGAAAAGTGTCCCGTGATCCCCTCTGCCACTCCCTCTGTTTCTCTCCTGCCAATGGAGAATGCAAGGGCCATGTAGTAAAGGCTATCCACTTTTTAGGTGTGAATGTCCTCCCCCCCCCCCCCCCCCCACACACACACACACTTTTTTTGCCTTTTATTTCCTTATGCTTGTATGCATGTGGGGAGGGGGGTAGGCGGCACAGAGATTATGCAAAATCTTTAACCATATGTGTCTTTAAACTCTGCCATTTTCCTAGTCACTGGATTGAATTGTTATGTACTCAGATTCTCTCTTCAGTGGAAGATGTTACATAATTACAGTTTCATTCTCTGCTTCACAGCTCGGTATGGAGATTGGTGTAAATAGTGTGAGATTTAAGCTCCAAAGTTTGACAATGGTCTGGACAATTTATGCATTTTTCTTAATTTCCATAATGGGCTTAGATACTTGGAGGGGGGGGGGGGGTGGATGAATGTCTTACGTTACTGGTGAGGTTCACCATTTTATTCAGAGATATGTGATGCACTTGTTCTAATGCTGGGCAGTCCTTTTAGCTCATTATTAAAGGGATAGTAATACTTAAATATTACTAATCCCCATATTGTAGCTATGGTAAAAATAAGTTAATAGCCCCCAGGTTAATCTCTCAAACCTTTATGGCTTGAGAGATAACCGAACGTAAAGTTCCCACTTCCCTGAAGTCAACGTTGTACTGACTGCAGGGATAACCGGTCTTTTCATCAGGTGGCTCTGCTGCTGAGGCGAGATCACGTTGGTAAAAAAGAATTATTTAACTGAAACGGTCTTCGTGTGCTTGCAAACAAACCACATGTAGAAGACCGTTTCAGTGAAATAATTATTTTTTACTAATGCAATCTCACCTCAGCTGCAGAGCCACCTGATGAAAATAAGATTTATTCAGGTCATCTATAATACCTGTGATTGACAGTCCACATCCATCATCTTTTTGAGATCCCAAAGGCTCCCCATCCATTGAACACGCCAATTTCTCTGGCTGCACGTTTTAAGGCTTCATCACATGAGTTGTTAATTCAGATGATGCAGTTTGTCCTCTTTTGGGTCAACCTGACCCTACTGGCTTTTTCAGACAGGGGGATCTACAATATGCAGTCACAACTACTTAAACTAGTCCAGGAAATACTTCTGTCCACCACTGTGGTGATTTCCTAGTTCCAAAAGGCTTTCTATCTTGGTGTATTCTGACTAATATCCCATCCAAGTACTCATTGTTGGGGTAATAATTTGCACCAATGTTTTGAGCTGAAAGATTCATCATTCTCTGTTCTACTTCATCCAATTAAAACTGGAACCTTCTCATAGACTGCAAAAGTTGTATCTGGTTATCAACAGCAACATGGCAAACAGTCACTTAGAGAATGCACCAACAGAATCTTTTGCAAGGCATACATTTTCTCCATCCTGGAGTGAGTGGTGATAACCAGTTTTCATGGCTTCTCTGACTGTGGTTTCTCTACCCTCCATTCAAGTTCATAATCTGAAAATTCTCACTCTGTCATTGTACTAGAGATGTTGACAGTCTACATAGCCTTTTTTGCCTTGTAAGTCCCAAACCATTTCAAGTGGCTATAATGCAGCAGGACCACCTCCTGTCAAATATAAATCATAACTGTGAACCATAATCTAAAGGGCCTGATATAGGAGCCACTGGCTTTCCAAACCTAGAGGACTGGTACCACACTGTTGGCTTTACATCCAAGGGATAGAATCTGGTGAGGCACAAAATCTTGATCATGAGGATGATATTCTACCCAGGTCACTGGGAGCTGGATGGAACATTTTTAGCAAAATTGCATGCTGATGCAATGTAGACATTCCAATCTTATGTAACAGAACAAAAGACCCCATGGCAATACCCGGAGGCACCATGCTAATCCGTATTACTGAATCCTTCTGACATTTTGATTACTTTATTAATGTACTAGAAAATCCTGGGTAGGACAGAACCATTTCCCAGACTATCCTAACTTTTAATGGTCTACAAAACTAATCTTTGTTCTAAAATGCAGACCGGTATGTTTCAAGATCAGCCGCGTCACTCACTCCATTGCTACTTTTTGCCACTTCGTACATTACGCTTTAGCAGATCGACTTTTGTCAACTGATATCTGATCTTTTCTGTTGACTTTGGAAGTTCTAAAACCTAATGATTGCTTCGACAGATGAAGGGTTCTACTAGCAAAAATCCTGACCGGTATCTTGCAACTTTAATATCCATTGCACTTTCTCCCTGAGTTTCTTGGGATTTCGTACATTAAACTATAGCAGATCAGCTTTGATTAGTTGCCATGTGGCCTTTTGTATTCCTTTTGTAAGTTCTACTATGTGCTTACAGATGCTAGTTTTCAGGTGCAGGGTTTTGCAAGATGAAGAAGTCCCTGTGGCCCTCTGATTTTAATCCTTTTCTTTTAGTCCATTGTGGGACATATGCCTGTCCCCAGTGGGGGAACATTTTGTTCTTTTGTTGGTTTGGGCACCCTGGCTTTTGGTCCATGTAACTTTAAACATGGCAAAGCAAGGAAGGTAAACTATCAAGTAGGCAGCATATCATGGGGAAAGTAGGGCAGCAGAGTGGGAGAAGTTTGCCTCTTAGTTTTGAAATTAACTATTTGTCAACTGCCCCCTCCTGGCCAGAAGTTGTTTACCCCATAGTACCTGTGTCTTCTAGCTGTCTAAAAGAAAAGGATTTATGTATTAAAAACATCCCCTTTATGTTGACATAGGTATAACGTAAACTACATTGATGTGAAAGTATTTAATATATTTCTTGGTCTCTTTAATATCCTAACTGTTTAATGTGAAAATATGCACTACCTTTCCACTGTACGGGGTAGCTTGAACATCTTTGCTGCATTTGCATATCTGCAAACATCTGCGTAGCCTGTGGAATATAGGCCTGTTTTCAATTCTTGCATCTGAAGTAATGTTTGGAAAGTAGAATAAATTCAGTTGATTGCTTCCCCAAATACCCCCCCCACACACACACAGATTTATCACAAGATGTTTCAAGAGAGATCACAAGACCTTTGGGGAAAACGGTCATCTTCTGTATATATTTAGTGTAGTCCTTGGAACTTGGCAGCAGCGTGGTATGGTTTGTGCGCTTTTTTTGTTTTCACTTTATATTCATGTTAACAAGCAGCATCAGAGGTTTTTTCATTTTGCTTTTTAAGATCACCATTTCCAGTTTACAGCTCTGCAACTTAGGCTAGTGTCTACATAAAGTGTTCACCAAACTGGCTGCACTCACCGTCCATATCTGGGTGCCTGGGATCTCTTACTCCTTATATTTCAAATGCATCGTCATAAAAGCATGTCTGTTCTGAAACAACACAGCTGGGTGCCGAACCTTAAGAAGTCCATCCTAGTCCCCTCGCAATCTCTAGTTTTCCTTTGCATGAGATTCTACACCCATCGGGAACTTGACTTCCTTCCAGAGGATAATGCCTGTATTTTGACCATGCATGTGTGTATCAGATCCTCACTTGTATGTTGGTGCCTGTGCGGTATTACAGAGAAGTATTGGGGATGATGGTCTTGGCACTGGAAGAAGTGCCTTTCCCTTCCGTTTCAAATGTATGCCCTACAGTTGTACATTCTGAGAAAGTGGTCCAGGTGGCAGTATCATCTGACCTGTCTGATGTCTGTCTGTGGTGGTTACAGTAGTGAGACACTTTGCTACTGAAGTTTGTGGGACAGCCTTCAATAAGTGGATGAACCAGGGATTCTGGTCCTGCACTGAAAGCAGACTGTCAATGTACTGGAACTTCGGGAAATCCGTCTGGCCCTTCCGTCCAGTTCGGATAAATTCAGACAAACCACCAGCGGTAGCATATAATGGTCAAAAAGAAGGGACCAGAGCTGTGAAAGCATGGCCAGAGGTGCAGTTGAGCGAAATCCGTGATAAATATCCCAGGAGTATACAGTGTAGCAGTGGGCTCTCTTGGCCCATTCTTGATTCCACGGTGCAAAAATGAGGTCTTCCTGCTGTGGACTTTATGGCATCCTGTGTTAATAGCAAGATTCCCCAGCGTCTTTCCGAGACACAGGATTCACTGGGATTTGAGGTGGATGTCATGGCTGCGTTCCCAGGCCTATGTGTATCCTCCTCCTCCCTTACTAGTCAGTGTTAAAATGCAGGTGGACATAGCACATGTAATTCTGATTTTCTTCTCACAGGGCTTGGCTTATGGATCTAATCCTTTTGATTTACAAGCCATAGTGTCTCCCTTGTCTTCCATGTCTCCTTTATCCTACAGACCTGGTGAGA
This sequence comes from Rhinophrynus dorsalis, assembly GCA_037306005.1. Lineage (NCBI taxonomy): Eukaryota > Metazoa > Chordata > Amphibia > Anura > Rhinophrynidae > Rhinophrynus > Rhinophrynus dorsalis. The sequence goes on from CM074722.1 coordinate 120,913,774, forward strand.
TTGGCTGTTTCAGAGTGGCTCTTGAAGAAGGGCTTCTCCAAGCTAGTAATTCTGACTGTACTTCAGGCACGCAAATATGTTTCGTTCATGATTTACTCCAGGGTCTGTTTTTGGTGGTGTGAGGAACACTGTTCACTACTCCATCCATCTCACCTCCCCATGGTTTAGGCCTTCTTTCAGGACAGCCTCCAAAAGGATATTGGGCTTAGTGCTATAAACATACAGACTTCAGCACTGCCATTTTTGTTAGTGTATATTTCCAATACCAGATGGTCTGGAATTTTGTTCAGTGGGTGTCTCATGTGTACTTGATCTTTTGGGATGCTGTGCCTTCATGGGATCTGAATCTGGTTCTTTGAGTTCTTCAGGGACATCCCTTTTGAACAGTTGGTTAGCTTCTGTATCTCTTCATTCCCCGACCCTTAAGACAGTGTTTCTTCTAGAGATTGTTTCTATTTGGTGAGTACCTCAACTTCAGACCTTGTCTTGCAAGGCTCCTTTTTCTGGATTTTCATGCAAATAAGGTGGTTCTGCAAACTCTCTCTCTCTCCCCATGGTTGTATTTGATTTCTGTGTTAATTAGGAGATTGTGCTTCTTTGTCCTACTGTCTAGTTAGAAAGAATGGGTCCTGTACCGTTTGCATGTGGTTAGATGTATCAACTATTCTGTTCATCAGTCAGTCCTTTTACAAGTTGGATGCATTGTTCATTTTCCCAAGGGGGGCAGCCAGCAGGTCAAGCAGCTTCTATGGTGAGGCTAGCCTCTTGTACCAAAATGGCCATTCATCAAAATGCCCTGAGTCATCAGAAAAAAAGCCAGTGCCTCAGGTGACAGTGTATTCTACCAGTGTGGCGGGCATGTCATGGGCCTACAAAACCAAGCTTCTATACTTCAGGTGTGTTAGGTGGTGAGGTTCATGGTTTAATCTGACTTTAACACTTAGACTATATTTGTTGTTGGGAGTTATTCTCCCCCTCTCTGGAATTCTGGTTAGCATATCTTTGGTATATAAACATAGTTATGGTATCCCAGAATAGACGAAAGAGGGGAATTTGGGTACTTTCTGGTGAATCATTTTCTCTTGGTCCATTGAAAATCATGTTTGCATCCCGGGCAGGGATGTTCCCAGGAACCATGTGATTAAATTGTTACTACTAGGAAGCAGGGCACTTCCAGACCCACTTAACCCGCACCCAGCACAGCAGCCTTAAATTTTACATGCACACAGAACACCAAGTTCTGTGTGCATGTAAAATTTAAGGCTGCTGTGCTGGGTGCGGGTTAAGTGGGGCTGGAAGTGCCCTGCTTCCTAGTAGTAACAATTTAATCCCATGGTTCCTGTGTTCCAGAAGGATTGAGTACAGAAAAATCCTCACCGCATATTGGTAATATATATATATATTTATTTATTTATTTTTTTTTATTTTTATTTTTTTTTTTTTAAATGTCTTCAGACCTCAAGAAGTGGGAAAAAATAGATTGGTGGCTTTAGCCCATTTTAAGGAAAATCTGAAGCGTTGTATTTTAATTTAATGATTGTTGAAATGCAGGGCTTTAGGCATGGCAGTAAATGCATGCTGTGTTGTGTAGAAGACAAATATGCATGTGTGTCAGCAGAACCTAGAGTCCTCAATAGTAATTATTTTTGTTTCTAATAACAATAACTGAATAGCATAGCACAAATAACGTTCTGCTGGAACACACCTACCAAGTTGGCAGGAACTTCATTGTGCTCCCTGAACCACAGTTCTTCAACAAGTGTGTCTAATTTATTCAACCAATAATCAACTGATCCACACATCTTTAAGAGGCACGTGGGCTGTCATTTGGTGCCCAATGCCTAATTTAGAAATAAGTGCAGAACTTAAGCAGGCTGTTGGGGTACATCCCTCCATGTTTGGTTTTCAGTTGCACTCTTTTGCAATGCGGGGCAACTTGTTTACACTTTAGTTGTAGAAAAAAATAAGAACAATTAATTTTGTTTGGTATTACTACAGTCAGCACAATGGATCCTATTCCATGCATTAAAGAGATACAGTTATTGCGCCATAGAGCACCAATAAAAATTCACAACCTCCCTGATTTTGTATGGGACTTGTAACCCCCCCTTGATGCTAAAGAGAACTCAAACACACTGCAAAATCTATGAAACCTTTCTAGAATTCAAGGAAGTAAAAGCATCACTCAGAATTGGGAATTTTCAGTTTAGCCCTGTGGTGCAGTTGGCTTTCCCCAGAATGTCACAAACTCTAGCTTACTGAATATGGCCCAGTGTGTCTTCCTTGCTTCGATCTATCTAGAATTGCCCCAATAAAAGGCCTTATCTTTTCAGAGTGGAAAAGCTGGGGGAGTTATTGACCTTACTCTGGATGAAGAAGACCCTGAGATGACTTCTCAAGGTGAGTGATGACACTAGAATTCAAGTTTCTTAATTAAATTCTTTTTATTTACAGTACAATTCAATAAAATTGTAACTTAGAAGAAAATTGTGTGTGTGTGTATATATGTGTATGTATACATACAATCTCCAAACATAGAAAAAATGGTGCCACTAATCAGCCTCTTTAGTTTCCAAAAATGTGTTACTGATCCATTGCTACTATCCCTTTAAATTCTGATAGTGCACAGAAACAAAATAAAAAATATATAAAGGGAGAGTGCCAGATCTGCTAGGTACAATATTTATTAATACATATATAAATAAGGCAATGAAATATATATAATATATATATATAATTTTTACAACCCTTGAAATATAAATATATAGCGCTAAATATGGAATTAGAATATAAAATAGAATATAAAACTGAATATTATAAATGGCACGTAATTGGCAATCTACAGTGAGATAAATAAACAAAAGTAACAGGCCACAATATTCCTAGGGGTGGGCTATAACGACTATATCAATGTCTCCCATGAGAGCACCAAATCAATTCCGTTCAATGGCAGTATGACTGTCCTATTTCTGTATTCTTCTCATCAGTGTGTAGTTTCCTGCTGATTAGTTTTTGTTGAAGGTTTGGTGGTTGTCTAAAGGCCGAAGTGGGTGTTTCAGAGAAGATTTTTTTTTTTTCTGCTAGCATTGGTTGTAGATACTTTAATAATTTTCCCATATTTCTTCAAGAGCTGTGTTGTAGGTGACTACAAGTGGTACCTGTATATAGAGATTTTTTTTTTTCTTCCCGTACTGCAGCAGGTGCATGCATGGTGTGTTTAGAGCAGAGTGGATTTGTTACGCTACAAATCTAGGATTATTACCATTCTGTCTCATATATACATGATTTCCACTTTCAAAAGAAGGCACTTTGGGTGCGTTTTGTGCAAGAGAGCTGAACCCACCACTTCTGAGTGTAAAAATACATAAAAAAAAAGGGTGGTCTGGCTTTACATCATGGTGATGTCTTGTCTCCCCTAAAAATAAGACATTAGTGGATCAGGTGGTTAGCTCCAAAATTATTGAACTGAAACTGTGACGAATACTTGTGAAGTTAGGTGGCTGTGTCATTAGTTGACCTAAAATATCACTAACACCCTGGCTCCACTTGATATGTGACCCACATATCTCCAGGAGCACATACATTTGTAGAAACTTCCTCTAGCAGAAGTACTTTTTATGCCACATGGCACACTTTGAATGTGAAAGTAGCATTGTCTGAAACAGCTGCCCTACTTTTCTTGGTTACCTGGAGGTGGTTATATTTAAGTAAATACCTGGTTGTATTCAATGCTTTTCTCCTATCATCCATGTTTTTACTCTTTTCAGCTTTAAGCGGAACCTTGATTCTGTTTAGATACAGAGACTTTTGCCAGTTCAAAGTAGAGCCACTAAAATAGTGCAGGGTCTTCATGGCAAAGCTTACCTGGATAGACTCAGACCTTTATGTATTACTTGGAGAACAGAAAAATTATTAAATAAAAACAAACAAAAAAAAAAAACAACCCTTCAGACCTTTTTTTAAAATTAACGTAAGGATCCAAGCATTTTCAGAAAAAAGCAATTGATGACTTAACATTGGGGGGTTAAAAACTAAGGAGAAATGTGAGGCGATAATGTGTCCCAGTGGAAGTTGTAGTAATGAACATATTTTTAAAAAAATACTTTGGGTATACAAGTCTATAAGAGGCATGTAAGATTTTGCATGTTAATTAAGATAATTGCAAGACTGGACTTCTTGGTTCTTATGTGCAGTTACAATCTGTTTCTATTTTGTTTCTGTGATTTAGCATAAGATTTTGTCAACAGCCCCCCATAAATGCAACAGCTTTCTTAACCTCTGCTATGATTGTTGGGAATGGCTGCCTTTTTACAGTTTTGCTGAGAGAGTAAATAATGTTTGCCAGTTAGCCTGATTTTCCTGTTTGCCTATCTGCTCTCTTTGTGTCCCCTCCCAGAAGCTGTCAATACAAGTCACTTGCAGGAAGCATACATTGGTCCAGTGGTGTAACTAGTCATTGAATGGCCACGTTACAAACATTTTATTAGGCTCCCTAACAAACAAATATTCTCCTATGGGCATAACTAGAATCTACTGTACTTTGGGGACCAATGGGCCTTTTCGGTTGCCAGGCCTCGTCACAATTGCACCCCCATCAGTTAAGCCCTGTATGGGACAGTTTGGGTGATGGACAAGGATAAATCAGCAACAAGTCATTCTAAATATATCGTACTAGAAGTCACGTAGTGTGTTTCTGTATCTGTGACGGCTGCACCCCTGTATTGGCAGTAGGGAGGAGTTGTGTAATTTCCTTCCTACAGCTCCCAGCAGGATTCAGATCCAGCAATTACAATTATTTGGACAGAAAGGTACTTTTACCCCACCCAAATCATGTGTTCAGTATATTCCTTGTTGAGAAACTTACTGTTAATGCAGAATTGCCAATATTCTGCTTCTCACCCAGTGCTACTGAGTCTGCATCTAATGGGGAGCAGTTCCATGCATTTGATGATAAAGACCCTTCCTGTGGAGACGCAGGAAGTATTTCAGCACCATCAGACACTATGAAACTGCTTCCTCATCTGGTGCAGACTGAGTATCCCCTGGCAGGGAGCAGAGTGCAGGGAATGCAGCATGAATGAGGACACAAGGATTCATTACTAGGGCACTGAACACTAGCGGTTTGTCAACTCCCAGCAAAGCAGTGAAAGTTCCCTGCAGAAGGAGAGCTGCCATGAAGAGGTGAGGGTTACATCAGGCATAAAGGAGAAGGAATGGGGAGTGCAGTACATAAAGAGGCAGGTGGAGAAATGAATGTGGTGAATGCAGAGAACATGTCCTCTCTCAACCATTATAACACTGTTTACCCCTCTGCCCCCCTCATCTTACCACCTCTCCTTCACCACCATATTTGCCACATTGTATAACTGTAGGTGTCACTGTGTACTAAGAGGTGTATGTGTGGCTGTTGCGATGTCTGCACAGGAATGAGCGAGTCATACAGGCAACACCATATGCTTTTTCTAACTTTAGTTCTAGAACTGTTATGGCTCTAATGTAGTTTAATTTCTAAAATATGCATCTACTGCAAGAACAGACTTTTGTTCAAAAGTCTAAATATGTAGGGTTTGTGGTTTTTTTTTTTTTTTTTCTCTCTCTGGGGTGGTTCTACCATTTTACAGTTCATTAACCTTTTTAATTTGTACTTTTTACTTAGATTCAAGGAGGGCTAGCACTTCTAATTTATCAGGAAATACGCAGTCATCTCAGATTATGGGCCGTCCCTCACAACCTCCACAGCCAAATACTCTACAGTCATCATCTGCACCCACAGGAATAGCTTCCCAAGCAACAATACATGTTCTACCTACAGGTAAAGCTGTGTTCTAGAAAAGGTCTTAAAACTGAAAATAGAAGGTTGATTTTGCATTTTTGTTGTTGTCTTTGTGTGCCAGAGTGGTGCCCAGTGCATTGTAAAGCAATGGTATGGACAAACCTCTGACATTTTATTTTATTATTTTTTTTTTGTGGACATTTCCACTTTTTAAATTTAAGTTAAAGGACCCAGTATTGTAGTTTGCATTTTTTTAACATGACATGGGGTTACTTACCAATTAAATCCTTTTCTCTTGGTCCATTAAGGGATGCAGGGACCATAGGAGTTAAGCAGTGTGCCTATAGGAGGGAGTGCACTCTAAATTAAAAAATCTCTTCCCAGCTCCTAGATAACCCTTCCACCTGCCTAACTGCCTTCAGCTTTTGCTTAGCAGAGTCAGGAAGGGAATGTCATTCACCAGAAATAGCAATACATCCTCACCCAACAATTTTTCTGTGTGCGGGAAGCCCTGTATCCCTCATTGGACTAAGAAAAGAATTTATCAGTAAGTAAAAAAAAAAAAAAAATCCCATTTTTCTCTAGCATCATTGAGGGATGCAGGGACCATGGGGATGTACCAAAATAGTCCCCAAAAAAGTGGGAGAGAAGAAAGCTAATGAGCAATGTCCTCAACTTTTTGGCCCATGCTAGCATCTTGCGATGCAAAAATGTTAACTTTGTAAAACTTAGTGAATGTTTGAACAGATGACCATGTAGCTGCATTGCACAACTGGTCTGTAATATGAATATCTGTTTGAGCCAAGAGGCAATGGTTGTTTTGGATGCTTGTCTGCCCTTCTTCTGGAATCCTAAACAAGACACCTGATGTCCTAAAGGATTATATAACTTAATCATATTGTCTTAAACATCTCACTACATCTAAAGTATGAAGAGCTTTCTCTTTAGAAATAGATTGATTAGGATACAATGAAAGGAGAACCACTTCTTGGTTATGTGGAAAGCAGAAACTACTTTAGGTTTGAACTCTGGAGCAGTCCATAAAACAACTTTATCTTGATGAAAGTGAGATAAAGCATAAGGTAATGCACGGAGTTCTGAAACTCTTCTTTGTAGATACAATATCTGTGAGGAAGACTGTTTTTGAAAAGGAGATCTCTGATTGAGGCTGATGGCAAATGCTCAAATGGAAAGTAGTAATGGGCCTCCAACACTAAATTCAAGTCCCATGGCAGAATGGGATTTCTGTATTTGTGATCTGTCTTGTTGGCCCCTTGAAGAAATGTTTGAATTTCAGGAATATAAGCAATTTTTGTCTAGAAGAGAACTGACAGAGCTGAAACTTGAACTTTTAGAGAGTTGACCCTTAAACCTTTATCTAAACCTGTTTGCAGGAACTCTAAAAGAGATGGTAGATGGAAAGAGGAGGGATCTAGATCTTTCCTAGCACAAAAAGAAAAATAGATTCTCCAAACTCTGTTGTAATATATAATTTTTTTTTTCTGCTATTTTCTTCATGTGTAATATGAACCCCCCCCACACTTCACATAGGGTGATAAAAGGCAAAATTGTGGGTATTATATGCAAGATTTTACAGTAAATAACGTAAAATCTCAGTTATAATACGCACCTGTGTATAATACACAGGTGTATATTAGACCCAAGTTTTTAGGGGAAAACAAGTGTGCCTATGTATAATACTAAAAAAAATTCAGCTGCCCGGTACATTCCCTCCCTCCAGTGCAATCCTCAGAGTTAAACAGCAGAGTGATCGATAGATTTCCAGGCAGTAATCACAGCTCTTAACCCTCCCACAAGTGTCTATGGGATTTCCAAACCACATCTAGGCAAGGAGAGGACTTCGGAGACCTGACATATTATGAGGTGTATATATAAATCATGTTCTACTCATCCGGCCACCCTAGTCCTTCACCTTGCAGCATATAATCAGTTAATTAGTGTCCTTACTTGTACTTAGATCCCATCATCTTTTCGGGCGGCACACTTGCATTTGCCGCCCCCTTCCCTTCAATGCGTTCAGAACCTTCCACCTACGGTATTGCCCTGCGAGGACCTTGAGATCCTCACGGGGCATTACCATTGGCTGGAGGAGGAAGGTCCTGAACGCATTGAAGGGAAGCAGGCGGCAAATACAAGCATGCCGCCCGCAAAGAAGATGGGATCTAAGGGCAAGTAAGGACACTAATTAACTGATTATACACTGCAGGCTGAAGGACTAGGGTGGCCGGATGAGTAGAATATTTATGTATCCACCTCATAATATGTCATGTCTCTGAAGTCCTCTCAATGCCTAGATGTGGTTTGGCAATCCCAATCACTCGTCTGTTTCAATCTTTGATTACGCTGGGGGGGAGGGAGGGAAGGGTACCTGCCAGCCCTAATTTTTTTTTTTTTTTTAAACAAACTCTTCTGTATAATAAGCGCCCCCCCACTTCACATAAGGTGAAGAGGGGTAAAATTGTGCGTATTTTACCTGAGATTTTATGGTAATACATTTCTCAGGAGAAATGTAGCCCTGGATCCACCTTTTAAAACTGAAGGCAGTTAGGCGAGGGGGTTCAAAAGCTAGGAGCTTAGAGATTTATTTTTATATATATATATTTTTTTTTTTTTTTTTTTTTGAGTGCACTCCCTCCTATAGGCAAGCTGCTTAACCCCCATGGTCCCTGCATCCCTCAATGAAGCTAGAGAAAACCATATAGTCAGTACACTTTAAGAGGGCCTAAAAAGTGGACTTGTCTCCTCGAATTCAAATTTGTATGTTTATAAACTATATTAAACTGACAGTTGTATTGTTAGTCAAAAGACCACAGATACACACTTGAGGCTATATTAATTAATTAATTTCTATATTGTGAACTCTGAGTGCAGTACCGTATGATATCTTGTACTAATGAATCTTAGTGTAGCACAGAGAATAGTATAATTTTGATGCTGCACTGAGACACTGTTTCATAAATAAATGTATCTACAGCTCCTGAATGGTTCATCTGTTTGGCTTTTGGTTATTGTAACAAATTGCAGTTTTTAATTTATTTTCAAATACTCAAACTTCATTTCAGGGTTACAGGTCTACTTTACTTTCGCGTGTGCTTATGTTTTCATAGCTTAATTAGTATTTATTATTTTCCCTTTGGAAGCATGACACTGTTAAATTGGCAATTCCTTCCCTCTGAAAAACTTGCATTCATGGGAAGAATAACCATTTATTCTCCAATACAAATTACAGCTCAGACAACTGTTAATGTAACCCAGCGTCCAGGGGCTCAGATCTCAACAAGGGCTACAGCGCCTCGTGCTCCAAACAATCAGCAGATGGCTTACACTACAACCAATCTTCCCACGGTACCAGCCCAAACACCGTTACGCAATACAGCCATGCAAAATCAAAATCTAAGGCAAATCACCCCACAGACTGGAGGTAACATCTTTGTGTCAGGACTTTTCTTTACTTGTGTACTAATTTTTGAGACATTATTGCATAATGGTCATGTTTTGTCACACGGTCTTCCCCCGTTTGCTTTCTCTTTCATTGTTCCTACCCCTTCACACACCATTCCTCTGTTATCATTTTGTGCTTTCCTTGGCATGGCTTTAAAGGCATATGTTGTGTGTGTCGTTTTTTTTTTTTTTGTTTTTTTTTAAACCAGTATACTTTATACTCTCAAAACCTTGTCCCTAAATTTGAAGGTTAGTCCAATAAAAAAGGCATTGCATACTGCGACACTCATTCATTTGGAGTGTGTATTTATAACTTTTACATTCTTAGCCTTAATTTAGGTCATATACTTTGTGTGTCAGGCTTTCAAACCCAGTACAGAGGGTATATGTGGATCTGCATCTTGTAAGACAAGAGAATGGACTGCAAGATTTTAGTGTTGCAGTATTCTCTTCTCGTAAACTCAATGAAGAAGCCCTGGGGGGTCCCTTTCTAGTCCCATAGTAGTTACAATCCTGTATCTGCAGCAGGTCTGCTCCCAGGAGCAGATCTGTTGATTGGGTACTAACCTGGTGATGGCTGCCTTAAGTAAGTGATGAGCTGGAGTTAAAGGGGCAGTAATGTGAACATGTATAGCAATATTAGATTGTTCATTCTAATTTTATATAATTTACAGTATAGTTTTCAATGTCCTTATTTTATAGTGCATGTAATTTGAGTTGAAAGTTCCCCTTCTCCTCCTCTGGTGCGCCCTCCCTTTCTCTGTCAGCCATAGTTCCCTCAGATCTGGACAGATCGCAAGGAGGGACAATATTGTCTCAGAATAAAGAAAACCCTGCTCCCCTTCATTGGGGGGGCAGGGTTTTCCTTATCCTGACACACATTATTGTGCCTCATTGTGATCTGTCTAGCAAAGCAACCAGCTTTTTAGATCTGAGGTAACTATGACTGATGTAGTGAAAAGGGGCGGGAGGGGGAAACAACTCAAATTACAAAAATGATACAATAATAAGGACATTGAAAATGGTTCTGTGCATTATATTAAAATTAGAATGAATAATCGAATATTACTATATATGTTGTCATTACTATCCCTTTAAGTATACCTCCTAGAAGTTTATATATAATCCCAAAAGCTTTAACAGTCATTTGAATTATGTGACCGATGTATTATAATCGAGTCAGTCTGTGACCTCTGCTGTATTTGAGTATAGTTCCCCTATAATACTGATATTATAAATGTCATACATACATGGTTGTGGTATTTGCTTCACTTCTACTAGACCAATTAAAATGGACCTGCATAATTAACTACGCAGATGTTCAGAAAATCCAGTTTTCTGCTTTATTTGGCTTCTAGAACCTATCCATTTCCACCAGAGAGGTGTAATAAATGAATGGGGAGTCATTTTTGCAAAGCCTTTCAAGGTGGTAGCTCTTACTGAGGGAGGGTTTGGAAAGGCGATAGGTGCTCTTTAAGTTGCTTGAGTCTCCTGATTTCTCCTTTTTATTTACAGGGGTGCCTGTGCGAATGCCGCAAACCACAGCATATGTGGTAAATAATGGGATGCCCATAGGTTCTACAGGGCCTCAGCTCACAGTTCATCATCGTCCTCCTCAGGTAGGTAAACCTAAAGCTTTTTAAGTGTTAAGTCAGATTTCTTTATCTGAGCACTGAAATATAGGTGCTAATGAGAGCTTCAAAAAGAAGGTAATGGAGGTTCAAGTATGCAGAATGATATGCTACATCACAAGTGACTGTTCAAAAGTGCAAAATCTCACACTGAACCAATCTACATAAAATAATAATAATTTGAGGGTGAGGATGCCCCAGAGGTTGTGCAGCGTGTTGAGGACCATTGTGTTTATAATGTCTCCCTTTAAATGGACTTTGAGCTTTGTCAGCAGTGACAGCTCACACTGTCCCTGATCAGCAGACTCAAGCAGGCTGTCATGGCTAGCTGCAATCTCCAATAACTTCCTTTAACTTTCTTTAACAGGTTAACTTGTTAAGATTTGTAGGCCCTCAATGAGAAAGGAAAGAGTGGGGAGCACTTCCAAAATACATGGAAATAGTCATGGTTATTAAGGGGTTACTTAGGCACTCTGCAATTAGGTACCCTTTAAGAACTGCAGTTTATGGTAAGAAAGCTAACAAACACAAGGCATTAACCCCTTAAACACTACATGACGTACTATGACCGTCATGGTCCTTAAATACTTAAGGACCGATGACGGTCATAGTACGTCATATACTATTTACTTACAATGCTCCACCGGGAGCGCTGTAAGTAGAAATGGGGCCTAAAATTGACTGCTCCAAGACTGGATCTATTTCTTTCAGGCCCCAAAGCTGCGCGCCAATACACGCAACAGGTCACATGTATCGACCCTTTGGCAAGGATCAAAGCGAACCTTATGGGATGGAAATGTCCAGAACTGCTGGCCTTTAAGGGGTTAAAACGACTAAATCTATTACAAATTGCACTTAGTGATGGTAATGTTTCACAAAAAAACAGCAGCTCCAATTAATCTTCATAGTATTTGAGCCATAAAGAGTTATTTCAATACTGTTAGAATTGTAGTTCAAGAGTAATTGAATCATAAAGTTTCCCCTCCCGCCCCTTTTACCTAGCGTAAGCATCCAGTCCATAGACCAACTGCTCACATCAAGGGTCAATATTCTTACTGTGAGAACAATGAAAGCCCTGCCCACCCTTGACAGGTTTTTCAGCTTTTTCAGCTTTTTCCCTTATCTTAATAGAAGATTGTCCCTCTCTGCAATCTACCTGGACACTTCCTGCTGCTCTGAGCTGAGCAGTGTTACATCAGTAAAAGGGGCGGGAGGGGGATACGTTATCATTCAATTACTCTTGAACTACAACTGTGACAGAATTGAAATAACACTATCCAAGGCCCAAATACTATGAAGAGTAATTAGAGCTGCTTTTATTATGAAACATTACTATCCCTTTAAACTTTGCTATAGAACATACTTGTATCACTGTTGACATCCAGTTTGGCCAATAAAAAAACTGAACTGCCTGACGCTTAGCCAGTTGCTAGGGGGTTGAGGCTAAATGTGCTTTCACCATGGCCAATAAGAATGTAAACTAGTCTTCAGAGCCTGTGTGGGCAGATAATGTAGCTACTTCAAGGAAAAAAAAATGTTGATATTGTAGCTCAGAACAATATATAGATAAAGATAATTGACTATTTGGAAATAAAATATATATAATATACCCACTTAGTGCATAACTGGAATTTAACAAACATAGTAGATTTTTTGTTTCTGGATCAATAAAAGCAAGGGTAATGGGACAAAGATTGAACTTAATGGATGCATATCCTTTTTTCTTTCTTTCAATTTTTAATCTTAAAATATATATCCTGTTACATGGATTAAAGACTGGTAATGAATTGTTAACACCAGTTATGTTCATAAACCATTTTTCTTCTAATACAGGAACCAGTGAGACCTATCCACCCTGCTCCACTTCCGGAGGCTCCTCAACCTCCGCGCCTTCCTCCTGAAGCAGCCAGCACTTCCGCTCCTCAAAAACCACACCTTAAACTAGCCAGAGTGCAAAGCCAGAATGGGATTGTGCTTTCTTGGAGTGTGTTGGAAGTAGATCGCAGCTGTGCAATTGTGGACAGTTACCATCTGTATGCTTATCACGAGGACCCAACTGCAACATCACCTTCACAATGGAAGAAGATTGGGGAAGTTAAAGCATTGCCTCTTCCTATGGCCTGCACTCTTACGCAGTTTGTATCTGGCAGCAAGTACTATTTTGCTGTAAGAGCAAAGGACATCTATGGCCGTTTTGGTCCCTTTTGTGATCCCCAGTCCACAGATGTCATCTCCACTCAGAACAGTTAGAAACATCAGGAAGCAGACTTTTGTTTTCCTTCCTCTTTGTTCCCTTGTTTTAAACCTCATGCATGAACTTGACAAACTAATGGGTTTTCATTTTGAAATCCGTGTACAGCACTTGACCAGCTCCCCCCCCCCCCCAAAAAAAAAAAAAAAAAATCAATATTCTGCCAAGACTACTTGAACTCCATCCATAATTTGTGGTTGAACTAATCCTCTACAAAATGTGGGTCAAGAAACCTTCTCCATTTTCCCTCATTACCTGGAATGGTTTCACGGTCATTGGGTCAATGGACCAGCACCTAGACTGTATGAAGAAAGCTATAGATATAGCATTTGATATGGATAAAAAGAGAAGTGGTTCACAGGCTGGATAGCTGATTTTGCAGAAATGGGGTCAGCATGGTCCTTTGGGATTGAAATGAAACTAGACTTTTCTCCCACACATGGTAACTATAGCTCTTAGACAGAAAAAGTATTAGAGGAACCAGTGTTGTGTGAGCAACTCATGCACAAAATCCTCTGTTATCCCCACAGGCTGGGGGACTCTGAAACCAGGCAAATATCTGCGGCATTGAGCAGGAAATTAATATATTTTTTGTTACTTCCTTCCCCTTGTATTCTTTGATTTTTCATTTGTGCCTTAACTGAAAATATTTTCAGTGTTTGGTCTTTACCTTTTCCTTTTGACTTAACCATGTATCCTCTAGCCATGCATAGTGAAGAAATATATCTGTCCATGTCCCAACGCCAAAGGGGAGTTTTAAATATCAGAATGTTTTTAAATTTTTTTGTTTGTTTTTTCCCACTCCCCCGCAACCTTTCCTTTTTGTTTGTTTTTGTTTTATTTTACATATTGCATTCTATATTGAGATGGAATAAAGCTTATGTTCAGGAGTAGGGCAGGCATACAGTTTATATTATGGTGTCTTCATGTATGTGTGTTTTTTAAGAATAAATTGAAAGCTCAATCAAAATGGTTTCAGATACGGCAGTTTTACAACTTGATTGTGCCTCCCTAGAAAAAACAGATAGGAATATATTTCAAAATACATGCATGTATTATTTCATATGTACAGTATATACTCAAATTTCCTGAAAGGATAAGTATTTTTGTATTAGTATAGTTTACTCCAGCTGCAAATTCTTGACACAAAATTTGATTATACCAATAGGTGGAATAGTTTTGTTGGCTATAACAAATCTGAGATAATCTGTTTTATGTGCAGTGCAGCATTCATGGTATATCTCTGTTCTGTAGGGTTGGGTATTGTGTGGGTTTTTTTTTTTTTAACCTGTAAATTTTATTGTGTACAGTTTGCAGTTGCAGTACTGAACTAAAATAGCCATTCAAAAACTTGATGCAGGACTTCAGCAGCTGGTAATTCTTCCATTTAGTCCTAAACATTCTCCTGCCTACTCCTCACCTTTAGTTCTTAAAAGGAAAGTGTTAGCAGGGTGAAAAGCTCTACTTGCAAGAAATATTGTTACATTACTTGTAAATAATAAATATTTTTTACAGACTTGTATCTGTATGACTTCCCTACTAGACAAATGAACCATGCATTTGTTTTCTCCTCAACCATTGCCACTTCTGAGTTGTATGGGATCCAGAGATGGGGTGGACCACATTTACTATGTCAGGGATAGTTGATCTTTGAATGTCCATCTGTTTGATTGTATGCCTTCCATCACCCCAACTAGACAGTGACTGGTAGGGGATGATGATAGTTGTAGTCTCCAGTCTTGTACTAAGCTATACCAACCTTCTAGAACATGGTTTTGAATAGGTTATAAGATTCTTTCTCACCAAGCATCACAAATTCATCAAAGCCCATCGGTTGTACAGAGATGTGCAGGTGCTATGCCATTATTTGTTGTGTTGTAGGGATGCTTAGGTTTTAGCAGTCTAAGGAAGCTATTACACAGTGCAGTGATATTTGCTTCCTATTCAGTTCAGTGAGATTCACATTGCCTTCAACATGTTTCTGCACAGTAGCCTTTATATGTCTTTGATATCTGGTTCTGCACAGTGCAAGAAATCTAGAACCCATAGTTGGCACACAGTACCCATGATTCCCCCCTATTCTGCCTTCTGTGATGGAGTGTCCCATATAAATCAATCCTTGTTCATAATTTCTCATATCTGGTGTAGCTGTTTAAAGGGATAGTAATACTTCATTTTAACTTTATTTTATTTTGTAGGCATTAAAAAAACATGAAGAATGATATAAGTCTTATCTCTGAAACCTTTATGGTTTAAGAGATATTCACAAACAAAGTATCCCCCCCCCTGTTCAACCAGATCAGAAGGGAGATGCCCAGGTAGACTGCAGAGAGGGACAATCTTCAATTAAGATAATGGAAAAAGCTGAAAAACTTGTCAAGGGGGGAAGGGCTTTCATTGTTTTCATACAAAGAAAATTGTCCCCTTCTGTTATCTGTATGGTCATACAACCAGACTCGCATCTGAGAAGAGATTGCTTACACTAGGAAAAAGGGGCGGGGAGGGGAACTTTGCTTGTGAATATCTCATAAACCATAAAGGTTTGAGAGATAAGACTTATATCCTTCTTCATGTTTTTTTAATGCCTACAAAATAAAATAAAGTTAAAACGAAGTATTACTATCCCTTTAATCTACAAGGTGCAAGATGTATCCAAAACCCCATGAGGAGTGTGTTTGAGATGCACTCACTACCAAATAAATAGAAGACCTGGGTGCTCATCAAAAATGAAATACATACAGTTTGTGGAGGACAGACTGTACTTCTCTGGAACACTTTTTGCAAACCATAGGTGTTATTTCAATGTTTTGGCCAGAGATTATGGCCTTTATCAAGAAGATAAAGCCTTTCTGAGATAAAGGCCATAATCTACGGCCGAAACGTCAAAATAAACACCTAATTTGCAAGAAATGTTCCTCAGAAGGTGCCATCTGTCCTCCATGAACTGTGTGTATGTGTGTATATATATATATATGTGTGTGTGTATATATGTGTGTGTGTATATATGTGTGTGTGTATATATGTGTGTGTGTGTGTGTGTGTGTGTGTATATATATGTATGTATATATATATATATATATGTGTGTGTATATATAATAAAAATTACACACGCAATGTTTATGGTTCACTTCCTAACCCCTCCCTGGCGGGATGGGGAGTAGACTGCAACAGCGAATCTCCATGGGTCAGTGATTTTGACAAGACTTGCCTGGGTGGCTTCACGGGTCTACTAAGGCCAGAATCGCTGATGGGAGATGCACAGTGGCAGCAATTTTCAGAGTGGCCAGAGGGCTTCAAAATCACTACAGAGAGAGATTCGCCATCATCTGTGTTCCAACGGTTTCCCAATGAATGAATGAATCTCACGGCAATGCTGTGAATCAGTCAAAGATATAATTTAATTTATTTCAATAGAGCTGTTGGCAACAGCTCCAATTGGTGTCCAAAAGGCACTTGCTTTTATGCAGAGGAGGAGGAAGAAAAAAAGCGAATTGTTCATAGTTAAATATTTGCTTTTGTAAAATGTCTAGAAGGGAGCTGTTTTGGAATCTGCTAATGCATTCTACACCTGACATCTAAGAACTTTTTACAGGACTCTAAAACGCATTTAATTTGTGCAAGTGAGGACGATCATAACTACTGGGTCAGAAAACAGTAATTTTGTAATATCTTGTTGCATAAAATGTGTAAATAATTTTTATATAAAATTTCTCTTTGAAGACTGCATTCATTAATTTTTTTTTTATTTTTTTTATTTTTTTTTTTTTCCTGAACTTAATTTTCCAGTGTGACAGGTATAAGTGTTCGCTACTATTATTTTGTGGAAACTTGAAGTAACTTAAGGACTTCTTCCACTTAGAACAACCGATCCGGTGAAATATATAGTCCTGTGAGTTTGATCAATGTAGTGGGAGATCTACTAGGAGGAGTAAGGGATTCTATCCAAGATTACACAGTGGAAAATAAGATTATTAACCAGTATCAATATGGTTTGATGATGAATACACCTTTTCAGACTAATCCTTTTGAGGTTTTATGAAGTAAAATCCTAGATATTTTGTAAAGCAGTAGATGTAATATATCTAGATTTTTCAAAGGCATGTGGGAGAGTGCTACACAGGAGGCTGGGGTACACAAAGAAAAAAAAAATTGGGGCTATAGGATAACGTTTGCAACTGGATAGAAAACTGGTTGAAGGATAGGGAACAGTGGAATGCATAAGGGTTCAGTTCTTTGTCCACTACTTTTTAACCTGTTTTTCCTCTGTCGTCCAATATAGGTCACTGGGAACTTCGGGAAGGCGACTGCCCCTTTAAGTAGGCAGGACCAATTCTGGGAAGAAATGTCTGGTGGAGCCTTCCTCCTCTCCTTAGCTGGTTCCTAGCCAATCCCCCTCAGTAAGATTTGTTCCTTGATGAAACAAGGCATAAGAGCAGTTCTGCTATAGTTTTAGCTTATTTATTATTTTTCTGTTAGATATGGAACACCAACAATTAGGTGGATTATCATCACGGACATTCCCAAGTTGGATAGCTCAGTTTCCATGTGCTGTTGTGGACCTGTCAGCCCTGAGTGGGAAAAGCTTGTGTAGCATGTTTTTTTCCCTGTGAGTTGCCCACTGAGGTTTCTTAATTAGAAAATGGTAATCTCAAGACAGAAGACCTGCTGAAAAGGTGAGCAACCCTTTGAGTGCTGAGGTCCACATGTCCCATGCTTCCCCTCCGCACATGGGGTCTCATTTGGAGTTCCTATTACATACTCAGGCACTCATTGGGTTTGTCTGTATGTCTGTGAGGAGTTTGGAGCAAGTTTCTGTGGCAACTTTTGCTGCTGGTTAGCACCTTTTGAGGGGTTTTGGGGCACTTTTCCTACTGGGATCAGCGTTTATTGGGTCTACTGTTTAATTCTAGTGGTCTTTTGAGTGGTTTTGCGTTTTGGTACTCACCTCGTTAACTTTATATTCTGCACCTTTAAGGCGTGTGTTTACCGCATAGACACCATTGCTCCATTCGCTTCTATGGGACTTTACAGTTTGGGACATTTCTCTGCAACCGCTCCATGTAGCAAGGTAAGAGATGGCTCATTTTGTTGGTTTGCCCTTGCTCTGTCATCTGGTCAATGCTCTGGGCATGTTGGGGGGCCTTAGGATGCTTCGGGCACTGTTGGGGTACTCCATTAGTGAAACTATGATTCCCATGAGCGCTGGCTTTGCTCGCTCATTTCTAATTGGCTCCTGTTGCGGCAGCCATTTTGTGTATTCGCAGCTAGAGTATCCTATGCAGGGCTTGGACTCTACTTCTCTCCTCTACAGTTTAACCCTTTGCCTACCAGATAAGTCTTATATAGAGTGTCTGGGGTGAATTTATTTGTCATACACACTTTTGTGGGTGTTTTGATACTTTGACCTTTGACTCTGTGAGAATGTCTACTCCGTTAGACCTTGGGGCTAAATCTAAGACTAAGGACACTGGGGTGTCTGTGTCCCTCATTGCTCCTCATGTCAATCAGGGTTACCTAGAGAATACTCATGTCATGTTTGCCCAGCATGTGCTGCTGCCCCTGAATCCCCTGCAGGGGCCTCCAGCCATGCACTAGATCCAGTATGGATGCAAGAGTTTAAAGGGACCTCCGGTCCACCTTACAACACCTTCCATCCACTTTACAGGGAGTCTTCCACTCATGGCAGGCCCCCGCCCCTATCAGATCTTCCCTGCCTAAACCACTGGGTTACCTGATGTGTCTGACACCTCTGAGGAGGAATTATTGGTGGATTCTGATTATGACTGTTAAGCTGTTCCTTCATCTCAGTTTTTTGGGGACCCCATTCCCTCAGCTGAGGGCCTGATCAGGGCCGTGCTGACCACCCTGAATATTCCCTTGGTACAGGAGGCATCTTCTGACCCCTCTCATGTGTTTCAGGAGCCTGTTAGGCCCAATACTTGTTTTCCACTCTTGACCGTTTGGTGTCTGAGGAGTGGAAGTTTCCAGAAAGGAAACCATCTGTGTCTAGGAAGTTCGCTAAGCTTTACCCGTTCTCTTAAATGGCCCTCACGCACTGGGTCCATCCCCCCAAAGTGGATGCCCCAGTTTCCAGGCTTTCTAAGTCCACTGCTTTTCTGGTGGCTGACGCCTCTGCTCTCAAAGACTGGACTGATAAGAAGCTTGAAACCTCTCTCAAGGCTATTTTTGCGACGGCTGGCTCTGCCTTCCGCCCTGCCTTTGCTACAACGTGGGTAAATAGGGCTGTGGCTGTTTGGACTGAACAGCTCAATTCAGCTGTCCGTCAGGGGGCCCCTACTGCTGACATTTTGCGACGACTTGCTAACATTGCTGAGGCTCAGCATTATGTCTCTGCTGCCCTGTTTGATTCTGTGCTTATGGTAGCCAGGGCATCTACCATGTCTGTGGTAGTCAGACATGCTCTTTGGCTCAAGATCTGGACTGCTGACATGGCCTCCAAGAAGGCTCTCCTGTCTTTGCCTTTTCAGGGCTCCTTCCTGTTTGGGCCTGAGCTCAAGGATCTTCTCAGCGAGGCCACTGGAGGGAAGAGTACTCACCTGCCAGGGGTCCTGAGGAAGAAGGCGCCTGTAAAAAGGAATCTGCTTTTTTGTTACTTTCAAGCAGACTCAAAGCAAGCTACGCAGATGGTCCCTCAGGCTCTGCACTCCTCATCCAAGCCTAAGCAGCAATGGAGATCCAAGTCCTCTGTGAAGCCCAAGCCTTCGAAACCTCCTTCTGCATGATTCGCCGAACCCGGGTCCCCACCAGCAGGTAGGTGGCCGCTTACGCCACTACCTCTCAGCTTGGCAGGCCTCTGTGGTGGACCCGTGGGTTTTACAGGTGGTGGCTACAGGGTACAGGATTCCCTTCACCTCCCTTCCTCCTCCCAGGACCTTCTCTTCTCGTTCACCCTTGGGAGCAGAAAAGCGCCGCCTTTTTGGGAAGCTATTCAGACCCTTCTGGACAAGGCAGTCCTGGAACCAGTTCCTCCTCAGGAGAGGGGCTTGGGATTCTACTCGTGGTGCCTCAACCTGAACAATCTCCTGAAAGGCAGACCCTTCCTGGTGCCCTTCTGGACAGCAGTCACAACGGATGCCAGCCTCTCCGGATGGGGAGCGGTATTGGGGCACTTGAGTGTTCAGGGCCGGTGGCCCCAGGAAGAGTCTCTCCTTCCCATCAATGTCTTGGGGCTTCCGGCAATATTTCATGCCCTACATCACTGGACATGGCAGCTGGAGGATTGCCTGGTCAGGGTAAAGTCGGACAACGCCACAGCGGTAGTCTTCATCAACAAGCAAGGTGGCACAAGAAGCCTAGCAGCTTGGCTAGAGGTCAAGGCTATTTTATCATGGGCAGAGGAGCATGTCCCTCTCATTTCCGCAGTTCATATTCCTGGTGTAGACAACGTTCTGGCAGACTTCCTCAGTCGGCATATGGTGGACAGCGGAGAGTGGACTATATCCAGAGGTGTTCAACCTCATCATCCAGCAGTGGGGTATGCCATGCATCAACCTGATGGCAACCAGGCACAACAGGAAGGTTCCAACGTTCTGCTCTCGCTGGGCGGATCCCCTGGCTCTGGTAATGAATGCCTTGTTGATCCCGTGGACATTTCCCCTGGCATACATCTTTCTTCCCATTCCCCTGTTGAACAGGGTGCTACAGAAGCTGAGACTGGAGCGCTGCCCAGTCATTCTGATTGCTCCATACTTGCCTCAACAGGCTTGGTTTCCGGAGCTTCTGGACCTCTCTGTGGTGGAACCTCTTCGACTTTTACCCCCTATCTGGATCTTCTTCTACAAGGTTACCTCTGGAAAGAAGACGTTCATCGTCTGACTTTGACGGCATGGAGACTGAATCCTCAATTTTGAAGAAGTGTTTTTCTTCTGGTGTGGTGGGTACTATGCTTAGTGCCCGTAAGCCTGTTTCCTCTAAGGCCTACCATCGTGTTTGGTCTAGCCTTCTATCTTGGTGTTCTGACAAAGACCTGTCTCAGGATTTTGACCTTCCTACAGTTCTTTCCTTCCTCCAGGATGGTGTGGATAAGGGTCTCAGTCTGAGTTCTCTTAAGGTTCAGATTTCTGCACTCTGTCTTTTTTCAGAGGTGTCTTGCTACCATTCCTGATGTGAAGATTTTCTTCCAGAGGCTTGCTCATACCCTTCCGGTGTTTAAGTCCCCTGCTTCTCAGTGGGACCTTAACTTGGTTTTAGGAGTACTTCAGCATCCTCCTTTTGAGTCTTTGGCTACCATTCCTCTTCGTATGCTGACGTGGAGGATGGCCTTTCTCCTGGCGATTGTTATTGTTCGCCAAGTTGCAGAGCTGCTTGCCCTGTCTTGTAGACCACCCTTTTTGGCCTTTCACAAGGACAAGGCGGTGCTTTGCACCTCACAAGAGTTTCTCCTGAAGATGGTGTCTGAGTTCCACATTAATCAGGAGATTGTGGTTCCTTCCTTCTGTCTTAACCCTACTTCTGGCAAAGGGGGATCTTCATCTGTTGGCTGTTCGTTGTCTCAAGTTCTATGTGCATCGCACTGAGTCCTTGCGGCAGGCTGACCCTCTTTTTGTCATTCCTGAGGGTCCTAGGGCAGGGAAGCCTGCTTCCAATGTTACCTTTGCTTCTTGGATCAAGTCTGTGATTTTGTAAGGCTTACGAACTTTGGAAGAAGCCTGTTCCCTTCAGGGTCACTGCTCATTCTGTGAGATCTACTGGGGCTTCTTGGGCCTACACGAACCAGGCCTCAGCTGATCAGTTGTGCAAAGCGGCCACTTGGTCGTCTGTGCATACTTTTGCTAAACACTATCATGTGGATGTGCTGGCATCGGCTGATGCCAGTTTTGGGAGGAAGATCCTGGAGGCTGCCTTGCCTGTTTAGGATCTCTTTAGTCTCAGTACTCTTTCACTTTTGAGCCCTGTTGGCTCTAGTTCACTGTGCTGTGTAACGGTTCCTGGGGTTTGTTTGACTCCTGTT
Source organism: Rhinophrynus dorsalis (assembly GCA_037306005.1). NCBI lineage: Eukaryota > Metazoa > Chordata > Amphibia > Anura > Rhinophrynidae > Rhinophrynus > Rhinophrynus dorsalis. The sequence continues at coordinate 120,935,862 of CM074722.1, forward strand.
CAGTGTCTGTTGACACTTTGCGATTATTGTTGAGCTATTCATCAGCTGTAGGTTCATTGGTGCTCTGGTGACTTTGGGGGCCTGCACCTGGTCCTTGCCTTTCTTCCCGCCATGGGGAACTTAATGGTTGGACATCCCAAAGTTACCAGTAACCTGTATTGGATGACAGAGAAAACAGGATTTTAGTCTTACCTGTTAAATCCTTTTCTCTTAGTCCATACAGGTTACTGGTATCCCACCCTGTCAAGGGACCATGCTTGGCTCTCCTGTGGCAGAATGTGGGTATCCTTTTGGGTTCATGCTCACAGGAGTCTTCCTTTACCTTCTTACTACCTAGTCAATAGTCTGCAAATCTTACTTATTGGCTAGCTGCAAGCTAAGGAGAGGAGGTAGGATCCACCCAGCAGTCACTTCTTAGAATTGTTCCTGCCTACTTATAGGGGCTGAAAAAGAAAAGGATTTAAAACGTAAGGCTAAAATCCTATTTTCACTGTCGTCCAATACAGGTCACTGGTACCATGGGATGTGTAGTCCCCTTTAATAGGCAGGAACAATTATGCAAATAATCTGCAAGGGGCGGAGCCTCCCCTCTTACTTAAGCCACCTTCTGGCCAGAGCCACTCATATTGATTTGTTCCTGGTGTGCTTGCACACCAGGCAGAGAACAGCTATGCTTCTTAGAGTTTTATTATTTTTTCTTCAAATATGGAATACCACCATTAGGAGGGTGACCATGGCTGTGAATGCCCTCACCCGAAGTGGCTAGTGCAGCTTCCAGGGATTTCTGTGGACCTATACCTGAAGAGGGGACAGCTTGTGTTAAGCAGCTCCCCTGTTGGGGAATTTACCTCTGGTTCTTTCCCTACCTATCATGGTCACCTGAAGACAGAAGTCAGCGAGAAAGGTGAGTCACCCATTGAGTGCTGAAGGTCCACTTGTCCCCACAGTGTCCCTTTGCCGGGCTTGTATTTGGGAGTTTGTAATTCACTCCAGCACTCATAGGGTGTTTTTATTGCATTATCTCTAAAAAGTTTATGCAATTTCTGTGTTATTCTCTGAGTTTTGGAGCATTGGGTATTCATTTATTTATGATTCTCATGTGTTTCATGCTTGTTTGGGCACTTTTTAATGTTTTACTGAACTTTATTAAAAATTGTGTACTGCGCCTTTAAGCGCAGCGTTCCCGCTCAAACGCATGGCTCCTTTACTCTCTATGGGAAATCACAGTGTGGGACATATCTCTGAAACCGCTTGTCACAGCAACTTCAGAGAGGGCTCATTTTAATGCTAGGCTCCTGCTCTATCATCCGGTTGGTGTTTTATTAATATTGGGGGTTCAGGGGGGCTTCGGGCACTGTTTAGGTACTTGTATTGGGAAAGACTACATTTCCCATGAGCGCTTGCTTCGCGCCCGTTTTTGATTGGCAGCCATGACGGCAGCCATTTTATTGCACTTTTCCTATGCGAGTACACTACGCAGGGACCGAGCCTTCTCTCTCCTCAACAGATTAACCCTTCGCTGGCCAGATAAGTCCGTTTTTAGACATTTTTCTGGGGTGAAACTTTAATCTTTAACACCTTTCTGGGTGATAGTGTTCTTGGTGGGGTATATTGACGCTGTGAGCATGTCTACTTCACTGGAGCTGGGGGCTAGACCCAAGACTAAGGAGGATGGGGGGTCCGCTACCCCCATGGCGTTTTGCTCCTCTTGCCACATTGGGCTGGATAGCGATAATGTGGGGGATCTATGCCCTGTTTGTACTTGTCAAAATAGCAACCCTGGGCCTTCCAGCCATGCTATTGAGCCATCTTGGGTGAGGGAGTTCAAAGCTGCCACTAGGGATCTCAGATCCACGCTTCAACTCTTTCCCTCTCAGGTACAGGGGGCTCTCCAGGTTTGGCAGACCCCCTCTACTATCAGGACCTCCCTGCCTAAGCCACAGGGAGCTCCTGATATCACTGATTCTTCTGAAGAAGAACTTTTACAGGATTCTGATGCTGAGGAACGTACTGTTATTGAATCTAACAGGTCCATTGGGGACCCCTATGAGTGTGACCCTGAAGTTTCGGCTGAGGGTCTGATCAGAGCGGTTCTAAATACGCTCAACCTTCCTCTGACTCAGGAATCCACTTATGATCCTACTGATGTTTTTCAGAAAAAGCCATCTAAACCAGTTGTTTGTTTTCCAACTAACCCTACTCTTGCCCGTCTGGTCTCTGAGGCATGGAGGAATCCAGATAGATCTTCCTCTGTCTCCAAAAAGTTTGCCAAGCTTTACCCTTTTCCTGAGGCGGAGTTGGCAAAATGGGTTCATCCTCCCAAAGTGGATGCTCCCGTGTCTAGACTATCCAAATCTACTGCTTTGGCTGTCTCAGATGCCTCTGCCTTGCAGGACTGGACGGATAAGAAATTAGAGCTCTCTCTTAAGTCTATTTTTGCTTCTATTGGCACTGCCATGCGCCCCACCTTTGCTGTGGCATGGGTTAATAGAGCTATTGCAGCCTGGACTGAACGACTGACTGAAGCGGTTCGCCAGGATGCGCCTGTGTCTGAACAGTTGCAGCTTCTTGCTAATATCACTGAAGCTCAGAACTATATTGCTGACGCTGCCTTTGATGCTGTGCGCATGATGGCGAGGGCCTCCACTTCTTCTGTGGTGGCCAGACGCGCTCTTTGGCTGAAAATTTGGTTTGCTGATACAGCCTCTAAGAAAGCTTTGCTTTCTTTGCCCTTTCAGGGAAATTTGCTTTTTGGGTCTGAACTCAAAGAAATGATCAGTGAGGCTACTGGAGGTAAAAGTACTCTTCTACCCTCAGTCTTTAAGAAAAAGTTTCCAGCCAAACGCAATCGGTCCTTTCGTTCCTTTCAGACTGAGACACGTTCCTCGGCCCAAACGGGTCCTCCCACTACGCGCTCCTCCTCCAAGCCCAAACAGTCCTGGAAGCCCAAAGTTGCCCCCAAGGCCAAGACCTCCAAGACTGCTTCGGCATGACTCGCCGAACCCGGGTCCGCATCCGGCTGTAGGCGGTCGTCTCCGCATCTTTCGCCGGATTTGGGAGGAGTCAGTGGCGGACCCATGGGTTCTTCAGGTGGTGTCAGAGGGATTCAGGATCCCTTTCTCTTCCCTTCCTCCTTTTCGGTTCCATTTTACTCGTCCTTCTCAGGAACCCACAAAATGGCGTCTGTTAGACGACGCTATTCAGGATCTCTTGGACAAAGAGGTTCTGGAGGCGGTTCCTCAGGGGGACACAGGTTCAGGATATTTCTCCAACCTGTTTGTGGTAGCCAAAAGGGACGGAGGAGCCCGTCCTATCTTGGATCTCAAAGATCTCAATGCTTATGTGGTGACTTCCCACTTCCGCCAGGAATCCCTGCGTTCTGTGATTGCAGCAATGTCTCCAGGGGAGTTTCTTGCCTCCCTGGACCTCCAGGATGCTTATCTTCACATCCCTATTCATCCAGAGAGCAGGCGGTATCTCAGGATTGCCTGTCACAGGGGACACTTTCAGTTTGCAGCGCTCCCCTTTGGGCTGACTTCAGCCCCTCAGGTCTTCCAGAGGGTGTTGGGCTCATTGATAGCGGTGCTCCATCAGGATGGGATCAGAGTGACCCCCTACATGGACGATCTCCTTCTGAAGGCCTCCTCAGCGGAGCTTCTCCTTCAGCAATTACAGATGTGCATGCACACCCTGAACCGTCATGGCTGGATCCTGAATCTGGACAAGTCGGACTTGTTTCCATCTCAGAGGCTTCTGTTCCTGGGTCTCCTGTTCGACACTCGCCAATGCATGGTGTTTCTTCCAGAGGACGTGGCTCACCAGATAGCTGTCTGAGTGGCTGGACTTCTGGACCTGGACGTGATTCCAGTTCCGAATTTGTCGTCCTTAGTGGGGAAGTTCATTTCCACAATCGAAGCAGTACCATTTGCCATGGCCCACTCCAGGGATCTTCAGAGATTCGCGATCCAGACGTGCAAGAATCATCCAGATCATCAACATCTGTCTGTTTCTCTTCCTCCTCATGTCGAGTCGAGTCTGCACTGGTGGTTAGATCTCTCTCATCTCCTGAAAGGGAAATCCTTTCTAGTTCCTCCTTGGACCACAGTCACTACGGATGCCAGCCTTCGGGGCTGGGGTGCAGTCTGGGGTCGCTTCAGTGCTCAGGGGAAATGGGGTCTGAAGGAATCCATGCTCTCCATCAATGTTCTGGAACTTCGAGCTGTCCGGCTGGCCCTGAGGCACTGGGAGTCTCAATTGACCGGTCTTCCAGTCAGAGTGGAGTCAGACAACGCCACGGCTGTGGCTTACATCAACAGGCAAGGCGGCACAAGAAGCGGTTCCGCCTGGTGGGAGGTCAAGGATATTTTGTCTTGGGCAGAAGATCACGTGCCTGTCATCTCTGCGGTTCATTTTCCAGGCGTGGACAACGTCATGGCAGACTTCCTCAGTCGTCATACCGTCGACAGCGGAGAATGGGCTCTGCACCCAGAGGTGTTTCACTTGCTCACTCAACGGTGGGGAATGCCTGTGGTGGATCTGACGGCTGCCAGACACAACAGGAAGGTTCCGGTGTTTTGCTCCCGGCTGAGGGACTCCCTTGCTCTAGCAGTGGATGCCTTGTCGATCCCTTGGGACTTCTCCCTGGCTTACATCTTCCCTCCTCTTCCTCTATTGATCAGAGTCATTCAGAAGTTGAAGAGAGAACGTTGTCCTGTCTTCCTGATTGCTCCAAACTGGCCTCGCCAGTCCTGGTTTCCGGAATTGATGGCCATGTCTGTGAAGGATCCAATCCCACTTCCTGCCCGTCCGGACCTGCTTCTCCAGGAGTATCTGTGGAAAGAGGATGTTCACTCTCTCCGTTTGATGGCATGGCGGTTGAATCCTCGATTCTAGCTAAGAAAGGCTTTTCTCCTTCTGTGGTATCGACGATGCTCAGTGCTCGTAAGCCTGTGTCTTCCAAGATCTATCATCGCATATGGTCAACTTTCGTGACATGGTGCTCTGACAAGAATTTGCCTCTTGACTTCCATCTTCCCACTGTCCTGGCATTCTTGCAGGACGGTGTGGATAAGGGGCTCAGTCTGAGTTCCCTCAAAGTTCAGACTTCTGCCTTGTCTGTGTTTTTCCAGGAAAGGATTGCTATCCTTCCTGATGTGAAAGTTTTCTTCCAAGGTGTGACTCATGTTCGACCTGCCTTCAAGAGTCCTGCTCCCCAGTGGGACCTCAACTTGGTGCTGGGAGTTCTCCAGCGACCACCGTTTGAATCCTTGGCTTCCATTCCATTACGTCTCTTGACTTGGAAGATGGCCTTCCTTTTGGCTATTGTTTCAGTTCGCCGGGTAGCAGAGTTACAAGCTCTGTCTTGTAAACCTCCTTACCTGGTGTTCCACAAGGATAAGGCTGTGCTTCGCACTACCAAGGAATTCTTACCAAAGGTTGTGTCCGATTTTCACATCAATCAAGAGATTGTGGTTCCCTCTTTCTGCCCTAATCCTTCATCTGACAAGGAACGGGATCTCCATTTGTTGGATGTGGTGCGTTGCCTCAAGTTTTATGTTCATCGCACCGAGTCTCTCAGGAAGTCTGACGCTCTATTCGTCATTCCTGAGGGGCCTAGGGCAGGGAGACCGGCCTCCAAAGTTACCATTGCTTCTTGGATTAAGGCTACCATCCGTGAAGCCTATAAGTTGAGGAATAAGCATGTTCCCTTCCGGGTAACTGCCCATTCCACCAGATCTATTGGGGCCTCTTGGGCCTACAAGAATCAAGCTTCTGCTGATCAACTGTGCAGAGCGGCCACTTGGTCCTCTGTGCACACATTTTCTAAGCACTATCGAGTTGATGTACTGGCTTCGGCTGATGCCAGTTTTGGAAGGAAGGTCCTGGAGGCAGTCTTGCCTGTGTAGGTCTTCCGCTCTGTGATCCTTAGTGCTTCTTTACTGTTGAGCCCTGTTGGCTCTAGTTCCGTGTGCTGTGCTAGTTCAAGGTTTGTTTCCTTGGTTGGTGTCCGTTGACACTTACAGTTAGGGCTGGGTTTCAACTGGTTATCAGTTCTAGTGACTTGGGCCTCGCGCCTGGTCCTTGCCTTACTTCCCGCCTCTGGATCAGCTCAATGTTTGTACATCCCATGGTACCAGTGACCTGTATTGGACGACAGTGAAAATAGGATTTTAGTCTTACCTGTTAAATCCTTTTCACTTAGTCCATACAGGTCACTGGTCTCCCACCCTGTCAAGGGACCAGTCTTGGCTCTCCTGTGGCATTCAGTGGGAGACCGTTAGGGCATGCTCACAGGAGTCTTTCTTTTTGCTTACCTGAGGTCAGTTCTTGGGGTCTCAAATCAATATGAGTGGCTCTGGCCAGAAGGTGGCTTAAGTAAGAGGGGAGGCTCCGCCCCTTGCAGATTATTTGCATAATTGTTCCTGCCTATTAAAGGGGACTACACATCCCATGGTACCAGTGACCTGTATGGACTAAGTGAAAAGGATTTAACAGGTAAGACTAAAATCCTATTTTCTTACATTTCTGCCCCTTCAAATGTACTCAAATCTGTGAAAACCATGGAATTTCCAACTGTATTCATTATCTAGTGCTCTTAGGAGAAAAATGACACCCCATTGGTATGAGTTGACCTACCTCAGGGGGTGCTAGAAGTGCAAAACAAGTCCTACTAGAAACTCTAATTTTTCTAACATTTTCTCATACATTACTTGTCTATACAAAAATGGTTATAACTACTAAAGAAGTGAAGAAAGGGTACACAAACCATAGCATTTTGGAAAGAAGACAACCTGCCACAGCTAATGATGGGTGACTTGCCTTCTTACCCCAAGCCTGGTGTGTACAAATGCCTCCAGAAGGTGTCGCTAATGAAGGAAAAAAAAAAAGGCATTTTCTTACATTTCTGCACCTTCAAATGTACTGAAATCTGAGAAAACCATGGACTTTCCAACTGTATTCATTAGCTAGTGCTCTTTGTAGTCAAATGACACCCCATTGGAATGAGTCGACCTACCTTAGGGGGTGCCAGAAGCACATAACTACACCTACCTGTTTGCTCCCTTGAAAATGGCTGCTTGTACTAAAATGTTCATAACTGTTAGAGACCTGAAGGAAAGATATAAAAGGTATGCCATTTTGGAAAGTAGACATTCTCCTGCATCAAATGGGGGTTCACTTGCCTTTCTATCCCTGGGCTGAAGTGCACAAATATATCCAAAATTTGGCGCTATAGGAATAAATACATGTTTTTTTTACATTTCCACCACTTCAAAGGTACTAAAATCTTTGAAAACCATAACATTTCCTGCTGTATTCAGTACCTGCTACCACCATGAGAAAAATGGTAGCCCATTTGTGTGAGTTAACATACAATATGTGGGTGCTAGGAATACGTAAGTAAACCTGACACTTTTGTTTTTAAAATTATCTGCCTGCACTAAAATGGTTATAACCATAATAGATATGCAGGAAAGGTAGAGAAACCATGCCATTTTGGAAAGAAAACAACCTACCGCATCTAATGAAGGGTCACATGCTTTCTTACCCAAAGGTTGGTGTGCACAAATGGTTCCTGAAGGTGGCTCTAATGAAAAAGGCATTTGTTTACATTTCTGAGCCTTCAAATCTGGAAATCTGTGAAAACCATGGAATTTTCAACTGCATTTGTTAGCTAGTGCTCTTTGGAGTCAAACAACACCCCATTGGTATGAGTTGACCTACCTTAGGGGGTGCTAGAAGTAGAAAACTACACCTACTACAACCTCTAATTTTTCTAACATTTTCTCAAACCTGACTTGCCTGTACAAAACTAGCTATAACACCTTCAGAAGTGAAGAAAAGGTAGATAAATTATGCCATTTTGCAAAGAAGATAACCTTCCACATCTAATTAGGGGTCATTGCCTTCTTACCCCAAGCCTAGTGTGCATAAATGTTTCCAGAAGTAGGCAATATAGGAAACAAATGTATTTTTTTTACATTTCTGTCCCTTCATATGTAGTGAAATATGTAAAAACTACGGGATTTCCAACTGTATTTGTTAGCTAGTGCTCTTAGGAGAAGAATAGCACCCCATTGGTATGAGTTGACTTACTGTAGGGGGTGCTAGAAGTGCAAAACGACACCTACCACAACCTCTGATTTTTCTAATATTTTCTCAAATAATACTTATTTGTACAAAAATGCTTATATCAACTACAGAAGCGAAGAAATGGTACAGAAACCATGCCATTTTTGGAAAGAAGATAACCTGTTGCACCTAATGAGGGGTCACTTGACTTTCTACCCCTAAGTTAGAGTGCACAACTATTTCCAGAATGTGGTGCTACAGAAAAACAAATTTTTTTTTTTTTTTTTTTTTTTTCATTACAAATCCGTTACTTCAAAGATACGGAAATGGTTCAACATCATGGAATTTCCTAGGCGGATCTCCTACCAGCCTACAAAAAAATCGTACCCCACTACTGTGGGTTGACATACCATATTGGGTGCTAGGAGCGTGGCTACCAGTGGAACAAGAATGGGGAAACAGTGTATGTGTGACTCTATTGCTACCAGTGGTCAGTCACTGTACATGAGGACTTGTGATTGCCAGTGAAACCAGGATGGAGGAGGGACGAGGGGTCAGGCTATGTAAGTGGGTATATCTACCAGTAGGCAGTGAGCAAGTGTGGTGGTGGTGGGGAGGTCAAACTATGTCTAAGGTGACAGTAGCTTCCTGGATTAAGGTGAACATTCTCCAGTCCCATGTCCTTAGGAAAAATCCTGTGCCTTTTAGGGTCATTACTCATTCAGAGTGGTTTTATAAGGAGGTGACACTGTTGTTCCTTCATACATTTGTTAAACACTACTAAGTCAAAGTTCTGGCTTTGGCCAAAGCCAGTTTTGGATGGAAAGTCCAATAGGTCATGGTTCTTGTGTTGTTGTCTTGGTGTCTGTCTTGTCTTTCCTTCCAGTAACCTTTTCGTCCTGTTGGTTTGGTGTGTAGATGTCTGACAACTGAGCATTATATTTGTTCCAGTTCATCTTTGTGAATAGCATTGATATATACTCAGGGTTCCAGTGTTCCACATTGGACGAAAGAGAAAAGGAAATTATATTTCACTTAATGAAAAATACTCTTTTATCTCCTATAGCATACAGAACTTTCTCTTTGTGAAAAATTAGTTGTTCAGGTGACCCCATTTTCTGCCACACTTATATTTTCATTCTTCAATATTCATTTAAAAAAAGTATGTCTAGTGGGGGTAAAGTGGAGTTGGGAGGCAGTTTCCACTTCCAGAGTTCTTTTAGGCAAGTGCCCTGCCCTCCTACCCAGAAGATACTTTTAACCTTGTTTTTTTTGTTCCATATACCTCTGTGGCACTGAAAGGGTTAATGGGCTGGGATTTGCACAGAAAAAGCTACAATATATTTTAGGACCTTGCCCCTCTTGTAATAACAGGTCTCCATGGAGCCCACCAAAGAACCACCAGTTAACGTATGTCAGTTGGGCCACCAATAATCCGATAAAGAAGATGGGTAGGACAAATACCATGGTTTTCAGTTGGAATTGCAAAGTTTTAAGGCTTGTTGCTAATTTAAATGTGAAATTTATCCTCTTTAACGCAAGACAGGTCTCCAGTTCATTTCTTGCAAATAATACACAAAAGCAGAAAGACTGATATAGGTGCATATTTGTTTTCTTGTGACACCCTTACAGTTGTCATTCCAAGTCTAATTTAAGAAACTGGTGGCCCGGGGAAAATACCCATGCTAATGCCCCCTTTTACAATTACAATACCACAGAAACTGAAATGTAATTATTTCAAACAATGATTGAAAGTAACCCCACTATTGAGTAAAAGAAAGATGTGTCACACTCATTTTCTGTAACGGTTTGTTTGACTCACAGACACAGAGTTAAGATAAAAACACAGTTTTATTAAATACAATAATACATAAAGAAGCCTCACAGTTCCTGTAATATAAAACATATAGGACAGACACACGACCGGTTAATTATGCCCACACAGGTCCAGCATAAATATAGGAGACAGACAGTCTATGCTGACACGGGTCAGGCGAATGATCAGGGTTCCAGCAATGCAGGAGTTAATGTTCAGAGGAAAGGAGAACAGTCCCATGTGTTCTGGCAACCAGCTGCATCAGAAGACGCCACAGATAGAGTCCATAGTATACTAGACCACCGAAGGAATCAGGAGAGCTACCGGTGCTGACACAGAGGCAACAATATCAACCGGTTATGACAGAGTGGAGCGTAGCCAATGGCAATGTACCGGTGCTAAACATAGGCAACACTTGCAACCGGTTTTGACAAAGTGGACTATAACCAATGGTAGTGTACCGGTGCTATAACGGAGGCAACACTTGCAACCGGTATTGACAGAGTGGAGCAAACCAATGGTTATGTACCGGTGCTATAACAGAGGCAACACTTGCAACCAATATTGACAGAGTGGAGCAAACCAATGGTAATCACGGAGGCAACACTTGCAACTGATTTTGACAGAGTGGAGCGAACCAGTGCAATAAACTGGTGCAATCACGGAGGCAACACTTGCAACAGGTTTTGATAGAGTGGAGCGGACCAGTGCAGTATACCAGTGCAATCACGGAGGCAACACTTGCAACTGGTTAGACAGAGCATAGCCAATGGCAATGTACCTGTGCTATAACGGAGGCAACACTTGCAACCGGTTTTGACAGAGTGGAGCAAACCAATGGTGGCATACCGGTGCAATTACGGAGGCAACACAGCAACCGGTTTGACAGAGAGGAGCAACCAATGGCAGAATACTGGTGCACTCATGGAGGCAACACTGGCAACCAGTTATGGAACGGAGGACTAGGCCAGAGGAGCGCTGAACAAATGGAAGACAGGCCAGCCTGCAGGGCAGAGATGCCAAACAGTAAGGCACCGGAAGTCAGAATGTCACCGAGGCGACTAGTACCACAACGGGGAACTGCCGAGTCAGGATCCAGGAGCAGGAACGTCAGCCACGCCGAGTCAGGACACAGAAGACAGGCAAGCCTGCAGGGCAGAGATGCCAAACAGTAAGGCACTGGAAGTCAGAATGTCACCAAGGCGACTAGTACCACAACGGGGAACTGCCGAGTCGGGATCCAGGAGCAGGAACGTCAGCCAGGCCGAGTCAGGACACAGGAGCAGGAATGTCAGCCAATCCGGGTCGGTACACAGGAGCAGGAACGTCAGCCAGACCGGGTCGGTACACAGGAACAATCACTGGAGAGTAGTCAGGTAGTCCGGGTCGGTACACAGGCGCAGGAACAGGAGAGTATTCAGGCAAGTCAAGTCGGTACACTGGAAACCTCATACAAACGTAGAACTGGCACAGGAACACCATGAAAGGGCAGTGATAAGGTGCAGGAGCCCAGTATATAAAGGCAATGCTGGGTGGGCTAAACACAGGGTAACCAATGAGGACCTCATACAGGATAACTTACAGAAAAGTAAAAAACAAGGAATCACGGGCACCGTGATAGTACCCCCCTCTCAAAGACCCCCCCTTCTAGAAGAGGGACCTGGCTTCTGAGGATATTTAGAGTGGAAAATACGCAGTAATTTAGGAGCATGAAGGTCCTTCTACTCAACCCAAGAACGTTCCTCCGGACCGTAACCCTTCCTATGTACCAAGTACTGCAATTTTCCTCTAAATCTGCGTGAATCAATGATACTTTGAACTTCGTACTCCTCCTGACCCTCTACCTCTACCGGACCAGGAACCACAGGAGTAGTTGTGTAACGGTTGCATACCAGAGGTTTCAGGAGAGATACATGGAACACATTATGAATGCGCATGGACGCAGGGAGATCCAAGGCATATGAAACAGGGTTAATTTTACGGATCACCCTGAATGGACCAATAAACTGGGGAGCCAGTTTGTTGGACGGAACTTGCAACTTGAGATTTCTGGAGGATAGCCATACCCTGTCCCCAACCTGGAAGGAGACCGCTGGCAGCCATCTACGATTGGCATGACGCTGGAAAGACAGACTGAAGGCCCTCTGAACCTGTGCCCAAGTGGAGCAGAGTTGCTCTATATGCTCGTCCAGAGCTGGAATCTGTTGTGACTGGAAGGAGTCCGGGAGCAAACAAGGCTGGAAATCGTAGTTGATGAGAAACGGGGAGCTCCCGGATGATGAATTAACCGCACAGTTCCTGGCGAACTCTGCCCATGGCAACAGGTCGGCCCAGTTATCATGATGATCTGTGACAAAACAGCGCAGGAACTGCTCCAGTCCCTGATTGGCACGCTCAGCGGCCCCATTGGTCTGGGGGTGGTAGGCAGTTGAATGCCCATCTGTTCACAAAATGCTCTCCAAAATCTGGACACGAACTGGCTCCCACGGTCGGACACCAGAGCTCTAGGTACCCCACGCAACCGAAACACCTCTTTAGCGAAAACAGCCAATTCCTGGGCAGAGGGAAGGCCATGGTGGGGCACAAAATGAGCCATTTTAGAAAACCTGTCAACCACCATCAGTATGAATGAATACCCTCTAGCTACTGGCAACTCTCCCATGAAATCAATGGATACGTAGGACCAGGGACGTTCACCATTGAGCACTGGTTGGAGTAGGCCCACCGGGAGGTGTCTAGGGGTCTTGGCACAGGCTGCGGTAAATGCAGAACAGTCAGCCCACAGAGAGGGCCATCAGAAAACTTGTAAGAGAGACCTTATTAACTGATCCCTACCGATATGCCCAGCAGCCTTAGACGAGTGGTATGTTTCAAGTAATCGAGTACGGAATGGCTCATCAACAAAACACTTGCCCACTGGGGTTTCCGGGGGGGGCCGTAGCCTGGGTGGCCAAAATCTCTTCCCCCAGTGGCGAAGTGATATTAGTACGTGTGGGTAGCCAAAATGCGGTCAGGCTGTATAATGGGTACTGGGACCTCGTCCCTATCAGTCTCAGGCTCAAATTGTCTAGACAGGGCATCAGCCCTAACATTCTTGGAACCCGGCAAATATGATACAATGAAATTGAATCGAGAAAGAAACAGGGCCCATCTGGCCTGACGAGAGGACAATCTTTTAGCCTCTGAAAGATAAGTCAGGTTTTTGTGATCAGTCAGAATCAATACTGGACTTCTGGTACCTTCCAATAGGTGACGCCATTCCTTCAGGGCGAGAATGATAGCCAGTAGTTCTCTGTCACGTATCTCATAGTTACTTTGGGCGCTTGACAACTTCTTAGAGAAAAATCCACATGGTCTGAGGGTGACCCCTGCCACCGGGCGTTGAGATAGCACTGCCCCCACCCCAATCTCTGAGGCATCGACCTCAAGCGTAAATGGAAGAGACAGGTTGGGGTGGGATAGCACAGGAGCAGCTGCAAAAGCGGATTTCAGTGTCTCAAAGGCCTGTTCGGCTGCCTCAGACCATTGGGAAGGATTAGCACCCTTGTGTGCGAGGTCAGACAGTGGTTTAACAATAGTAGAAAAGTTCTTAATAAACTTTCTATAATAATTAGCGAACCCCAAGAAGCGCTGGATCGCTTTTAACCCTTTGGGCCGTGGCCATTGTAGTACTGCCGCGAGTTTCTCCTGATCCATAGCAATACCTTCTTTAGCAATCACGAACCCCAAAAAGGGTACTCTGGATCTGTGAAACTCGCATTTTTCCATTTTACAAAATAGTTTGTTTTTACGCAAGCGGAGCAACACCTCAGACACATCCTTGATGTGTTGTGACAAATTAGCCGAGTGTATAAGTATATCATCAAGGTAGACAACAACACAGGACTGCAGCATATCATGGAGGATATCATTAATATATTCTTGGAAAACCGCAGGTGCGTTACAGAGACCAAACGGCATCACTAGATATTCATAATGCCCGGATCTAGTATTAAATGCCGTTTTCCACTCATCCCCAGCTTTTATCCTGATCAGGTTATAGGCCATACGTAGGTCTAATTTCGTAAAGATGGAGGAACCCTTTAACCTATCAAATAATTCGGTGATGAGTGGTATAGGATAGGCATTCTTGGGCATTAACGTATTTAGGGCACGGTAATCAATACACGGCCTTAACTCGCCATTCTTCTTTTTCACAAAAAAGAACCCAGCACCAGCAGGCGAGGTAGATTTCCTAATGATCCCTCTCTTGAGGGCATCCTCAATGTATTCCTCCATAGCTTGATTTTCATCGCATGATAGTGGGTACGTACGTCCCTTAGGGGGTACCACCCCCGGGGGCAAATCAATGGCACAATCGTAAGACCTGTGCTGAGGCAGGGTGCCAGCCTCTCCCTTACTGAAAACGTCACTGAATTGTTGGTATTCAGCTGGCAATGAGGGAGAGGTACACAGGATCTTAACAGGGTGAGACACACAATGCTCCATACAAAATTGAGACCAAGAAGTAATCTCACAATTCTGCCAATCAAACTGGGGGTTATGCAGCTGCAACCAAGGGAACCCCAGAATGACTGCATGGTGAGGGGAATGAATTATCTGGAACTGCTGTTCTTCCCTGTGAAGAACCCCAATCGTCATAGGTAGTGATATGGTTTCAAAAGTGATCTGATCTGGTTCTAATGGTCTGCCATCAATGGCTTCAATGGCTAGAGGCGATTCTCTTTTAACCAGCGGAATTTTGAGCAATTCAGCAAAGGCACTATCCATAAAGTAACCGGCTGCGCCGGAATCACTGAGCAATCTGCCAACAAGAATACACCTGGATCGTGGGTTTTTGTATGATAGGATCTGGGGACGGTTGAACACCACTTAGGGCCTGTCCCCCAAGGTACCCTAGGTACGTTCGTTTCCCGGACGTATGGGACAGGTTCTTAGCATGTGCCCAGCTTTGCCACAGTATAAGCATAATCCCTGCCTCCTGTGGTGTGCCAGTTCCTCCTTAGTTAACCTGGTAAACCCTAGCTGCATAGGTTCACAGGATTCTTGTATACAGTCATTAGGTTTAGGCAACGAGGGAGGGGTGGGTGGGCACAATGAACTACTGAACCCACCACTTTTAGGCCGTAGCCTACAGTCTTTTGCCACAAGTCTCTCACGGATCCGAGTGTCAATCAGAATGGCATATACAATATATTTGTCTAAATCATTAGACAATTCTCTAGCTGCGGTCTCATCTTTGATATGGTCGGCCAGACCTTGAGCAAAGGCTGCCACCAATGCCTCATTGTTCCAACCTACCTCTGCTGCTAATGTGCAGAATTCTATGGCGTAGTCGCCACCGTCCCATTCCCCTGTTGTATTTCCATCAGACGTTTAGCAGCAGAGGTGGTTCTACCAGGGATTTCAAATACCCTCCGAAAGGTTTGCACAAATTCCCTGAAATTCTTGGTGCAAGGTTAGCACTCTCCCACAAGGGATTGGCCCATGCCAGGGCTCTGCCAGTCAGTAAGGATATCATAAACCCAACTTTACTGCGATCATTAGGAAATGCAAGAGGGGTTAATTCTAGAAATATCTCAAGTTGGTTAATAAACCCTCTGCATAGACTGGGTTCGCCATCATATCTGAGTGGCAATGGTGCGGAAGCGGTTAACCCTTTGACTGAGGCCACAGAAGTCACAGATAAACTCTCCGGTGTCGAAACTGGGAGGACCACTGGACTCGGGACAGGCTTGAGAATAGTTTATATAGCCAGTACGCTCGAGAATAGTTTGTATAGCCAGTGCCAACTGATCCAGGTGCTGTTCATGTACATCCATCCTCCAATGGATGTTCTGTGCATTATCCTCACCCTTATTGTCTGAGGTCATGGCCCTTTCATACTGTAACCGTTTGTAATATAACACATATAGTACAGACACACGACAGGTTAATTATGCCCACACAGGTCCAGCATAAATATAGGAGTCTATAACAGTCTATGCTGACACGGGTCAGGCAAATGATAAGGTTTCCAGGTTCCAGCAATGCAGGAGTTAATGTTCAGAGGAAAGGAGAACAGTCCCATGTGTTCTGGCAACCAGCTGCATCAGAAGACGCCACAGATAGAGTCCATAGTATACTAGACCACCGAAGGAATCAGGAGAGCTACCGGTGCTGACACAGAGGCAACAATAGAAACCGGTTATGACAGAGTGGAGCGGAACCAATGGCAGTGTACCGGTGCTAAACGGAGGCAACACTTGCAACCGGTTTTGACAAAGTGGAGCGTAACCAATGGTAGTGTACCAGTGCTATAACGGAGGCAACACTTGCAACCAGTATTGACAGAGTGGAGCAAACCAAAGGTAATGTACCTGTGCTATAACGGAGGCAACACTTGCAACCGGTATTGACAGAGTGGAGCAAACCAATGGTAATCACGGAGGCAACACTTGCAACTGATTTTGAAAGAGTGGAGCAAACCAGTGCAATGTACCGGTGCAATCACGGAGGCAACACTTGCAACCGGTTTTGATAGAGTGGAGCGGACCAGTGCAGTATACCGGTGCAATCACGGAGGCAACACTTGCAACCGGTTAAACAGAGCGTAGCCAATGGCAATGTACTGGTACTATAATGGAGGCAACACTTGCAACCGGTTTTGACAGAGTGGAGCAAACCAATGGCGGTATACCGGTGCAATTACGGAAGCAACACAGCAACCGGTTTGACAGAGAGGAGCAACCAATGGCAGAATACCGGTGCACTCATGGAGGCAACACTGGCAACCAGCTATGGAACAGAGGACTAGGCCAGAGGCACTCTGTACAAATGGAAGACAGGCCAGCCTGCAGGGCAGAGATGCCAAACAGTAAGGCACCGGAAGTCAGAATGTCG
This sequence comes from Rhinophrynus dorsalis, assembly GCA_037306005.1. Lineage (NCBI taxonomy): Eukaryota > Metazoa > Chordata > Amphibia > Anura > Rhinophrynidae > Rhinophrynus > Rhinophrynus dorsalis. The sequence goes on from CM074722.1 coordinate 120,952,630, forward strand.
CCGAGGCGACTAGTACCACAACGGGGAACTGCCGAGTCGGGATCCAGGAGCAGGAACGTCAGCCAATCCGGGTCAGTACACAGGAGCAGGAACGTCAGCCAGGCCGGGTCGGTACACAGGAACAATCACTGGAGAGTAGTCAGGCAGTCCGGGTCGGTACACAGGCGCAGGAACAGGAAAGTAGTCAGGCAAGTCAAGTCGGTACACTGGAAACCTCATACAAACGTAGAACTGCCACAGGAACACCACGAAAGGGCAGTGATAAGGTGCAGGAGCCCAGTATATAAAGGCAATACTGGGCAGGCTAAACACAGGGCAACCAATGAGGACCTCATACAGGATTACTGACAGAAAAATAAAAAACAAGGAATCACGGGCACCATGATATTTTCATTTTAGGTACTCTGCTCCAATTTTAAATTCCAGAAAATACAGATAAATGCCCCTACTCATATCACAGTGCAGTCTGTGCCTACCTGCCTGCGGATTGGAATTATTACTGTTCTGATGTTGTCTGCAGTGGAACATGAGACTTTAGCAGGTCATGTGATAACCAGATGACAAGAAGTACTTCCTGTCATTTGACCTGCCCTAAGCAGGACAGAAAGAAAATCCCTTTACGATACTCCTCTGTCTGCCTAACTGCCACTGAAAATCTAAGGGTAACTTTCAATGGCAGCAAGAACATTCTGGATAGTAACAGTGTCTCTAGCAGTGAACCTCCTTTTGAAAGTAGACTCTGTGCAAATGCCCACTTTGCCCATTGGTTAAAACAGCCATGCAAGAGTGGGAAAATTTTACTGAACATGCAAAACAGTATATGGAAAACAGTAGTGGTCAGTATCTAAATCTAAGTGGTATCTAGCTATATCTTCCTACTAGCTTTATAAAAAGAAAAAAGAAAACAAGTTACACTTTACATAAGGTAGAACACAAATCTTCAAGAAATTAATTTTATTTTCAACACAAGTCACAAGTCAACACAAGTCACATGTATTGGATAATAAAGCAATAAAATATACCTTGCTCATCAGGATATGCTTTAAAAACGATCTATATAATATGTCCATATGCTAGAGCCTATAGAATATTGACTGGGTGCTAGGGTTATAGTTATAGTTAGTCCAAATCTATCCACCACCACCCCACACACACACACACACAAAATTTAAAAAAATAACATATACAAAGGAGACATACATATTTAATGCAGAGATCAAAGTTACTGTCTGACAGTGGCCTTCAGGATCAAGCTTATGACACAGACATTACAGTGCTGAAGCAGAGACTCTATAACAAGAGCTTAAAATCACTATTCACACTTTTCACACAGAACAAAACATTGTTGAATTGGCCACTTTGGAATAGACTCTCGGGCTGTGACAAGATCTTACAGATGGAGATATACAGGTCCTCATATAAACAACAAATCTTCTTGTATAATTCCACTGTTAGAGATAAGTGCTGCTCTGACCACTGGTGGCTAGTTGAAGGTATTCCAAGGTGCCATTCCGATAGCTTGCTACGCGAGTTGGTGGCTTCTCCTTATATCCCTCAACTTCTCTTCTTTTCAAAGATTCCTTTATCATCTCTGCAAAATCTGACTGAAGGAGCTGTTGGTTCTCCCTGTGGAACACAAAATAAATGTAGGTTCAACAATGAATGAAGTTAGTGTTTAAACTTAGCATATTGCTATTTAATTAGTCATAAACAAAAGATAATTAAAAAGTTACTCATACTTTATGCTAAGATCTTGTTTTTTAGTAACTTAGTTTTGTAGACACTGTCCCTGATTCCCCCATACACAATTGCCTAAGAAGGTATATCTTCATCAGGTCACGATCCTGTCCCCTGTCTGCCTAAAAAAGAGGATTGTAGTCTTACCTGTTAAATCCTTTTCTCTTAGTCCATATAGGTTACTGGTAACTTTGGGTAGGTGACCACCCCTTTAAGTAGGCAGGAACAATTCTTGAAGAGAATGCTGAGTAGAGCCTACCTCCTCTCCTTAGCTGCATTTAGCCACTTCTCTGTAGTAAGATTTGAAACACTAGTGACTAGGTAGTAAGAAGCAAAAAGAAGACTCTTGTGAGCATGAACAAGAAAGGACTCCCACGTTCAGTCACAGGAGAGCCAAGCATGGTCTCTTGACAGGATGGGAGACCAGTAACCCATATGGACTAAGAGAAAAGGATTTAACAGGTAAGACTAAAATCCTCTTTTTTCTGTCATCCAATATAGGTTACTGGTAACTTTGGGATGTCTAACCATTGAGTTTCCCAGAGGTGGGAAGTAAGGCAAGGACCAGGAGCATGGCCCCCAAAGTCACCAGAGCCTATATGAATCATCAGATCATAGACAGCCCAACAATAACAATGAAGTGTTAAGGGACACAAAACTGATGCATAGTCACACCAGGAACCGTAGCACAGCACACAGAACTAGAACCAACTGGGCTCAAAAGTGAAGGAGAACTGAAGAGACGAAAGGAAACTTGACAGGCAAAACTGCCTCCAGGACCTTCCTTCCAAAGCTGGCATCGGCTGATGTCAGCACATCAAAGCGGTAGTGCTTAGAAAAAGTGTGCACAAACGACCAAGTGGCAGCCTTGCACAATTGATCAGCTGAGGCTTGATTCTTGTAAGTCCAAGGTGCCCCAACTGATCTAGTGGAATGAGCTGAAACCCTAAATTTTCTTCCACAGTTCGTAAGCCTTACGAATAGTAGACTTAATCCAAGATGCTAATGTCACCTTTGATGCAGGTCTTCTTGCCCTGGGACCCTCAGGAATGACAAACAGACTGGCGCACATAGAATTTGAGACAGAGCACCACATTCAACAAGTAAAGATCTCTTTCCTTGTCGGATATAGGATCAGGACAGAAAGATGGCACCATGATTTCCTGATTAATGTGGAATTCCGAGACTACCTTCGGGAGAAACTCCTGAGAAGTGCGAAGAACCTCCTTTGTAAAATACCCTAAAAGGTGGTTTACAGGACAGGACATGTAACTCCACGACTCTGCGAACAGACATGATCGCCAGGAGAAAAGCCATTTTCCAAGTCAGCATGTGCAGAGGAATAGTAGCTAAGGACTTAAATGGAGGGCGCTGAAGGACGCCCAAAAATCAAGTTAAGATCCCATGGAGGAGCAGGCTTCTTAAAGGCAGGACGAGTATGAGCAACGCCCTGAAAGAAAATCTTGACATCTGGAAGGATAGCGATGCGTCTCTGAAAGAAGACATAGATTGCAGAAGTCTGAACCTTAAGGGAACTCAAGCTGAGGCCCTTATCCACTCCATCCTTCAGGAAGGACAGGACAGTTGGAAGATCAAATTCCTGGGAAAGATCCTTATCAGCACACCAAGAGAGAAAGGTGAACCAGACTCTATGGTAGGCCTTAGAGGAAACAGGCTTGCGGGCACTAAGCATAGTGGCCACCACACCAGAAGAGATACCCTTTTTCTTCAGTATTGAGGATTCAATTTCCATGCCATCAAACCCAGATGGCCCACATCCTCCTTCCACAGGTACCCCTGTAGACGAAGATCCGGACGGTGGGAAAGCCAAAATGGCTCTGCCACAGAGAGATCCAGGAGCTTGACAAGGCCAGTACGGAGCAACCTGAACGACTGAAGAGCCCTCCAGATGCTGTTTCCACAACACATTGTGCAGCATGGGAATGGGAGGAAAGATGTACGCCAGAGGGAAGTGCCATGGGATCCACATGACATCCACTGCCAGATGAACAGAACAACGGAACCTTCTGATTGTGCCTTGTCACCACAATGCAAGGAAGTCCCCACATCTGAACAATGAGGTTGAACACTTCTTGATTCAGTTCCCACTCTCCTCTGTTTACTGTGTGTCGACTCAGGAAGTCTGCCAGCATGTTGTCTACCCTGTGAATATGAACTACAGATATGGCAGGAACATGTTCCTCTGCCCATTTTAAAATAGCTTTGACCTCTAACTAAGCAGTGAGACTTCTTGTATCACATTGCTTGTTGATATAAGCCACGGCCGTGGCATTGTCGGACTGGACTGTGACTGGATATCCCTCCAGGTAAAGCGTCCAGTGGCGAAGAGCATTAAATATCACCCGAAGCTCCAACACATTGATGGGAAGGAGAGATTACTCAGGAGACCACCTACCCTGGGCATTGCTGTGACCCAGGACCGCTCCCCAACTGGAGAGGATGGCAATTGTCTTCACGGTAGTCCAGAAGGATACTGGCAATGGGCTGCCCTTCAGCGGATTGGAGAGGTTGAGCCACCACAACAGACTCAGCTCCACGTGAAGGGGAAGAGACACCAAGATCTTCAATAGATCCTGCTGACCCCTGCACAAACCTCTGAAGTTCCCTGGTGTGAGCCATGGCAAACGGAATCGCTTCTATGGTGGAAATGAACTAGGGATGTCAGCTTCTTGGCCAGAACTGGATCTTGAGCCAGAACAGCGACACTTTGTGGATGATCTGGTGAGCCACCTCATCCCTTAGAAGACAAGTCTCTGATACTGTACAAGATCCGACTTGTCCTTGTTGAGGATCCATCCGTGATGGGTCAGTGCATGAATGCAGTCCTTGACCTGCTGATGGAGTTCCGGAGAGGGGGGTCTTCAGAAGCAAGTCGTCCATGTATGGAATAACTCTGATGGCATCCCTGTGGAGGACAGCCACTAACGCCCCCAGGACGCAATTGAAGACCTGGGTTGCTGTAGTCAGACCAAAGGGAAGAGTAGAAAACTGAAAATGCCCTTGGTCACAAGCAAGCCTGAGGTACTGACGGCTCTCTGGATGGATGGCAATATGCAGGCATGCGTCCTGAAGATCCAGAGAAGCGAGGAATTCTCTAGGAGACATGGCCGCGATCACAGTCCGCAGGGACTTCTGTTGATAGTGAGTCTTGTCTACAAAGGAATTGAGGTCCTTGAGATGCAAAACTGGACAACAGCCACCATCTTTCTTGGCAACCACAAACAGGTTGGAGTTAAAAAACCAAACCTATTTCCCGCACTGGAACTGGCTCCAGAATCTCCTTGTCCAAAAGGGTCTAGATGGCGCCATGGAACAGATGGTGCTTCTCCACTCCCTGAGGAATGTGAGAGGGAAAGAACCAGAATGGAATCCTGTACCCCTCTGATACAACCTGCAAAACCCAAGGATCCACCACGGTGTTTGTCCAGACACCGAGGAAGTGGTGCAAATGACCACCCACTGGCACATGGGGACCGGGGTTCGGCGAGTCATGCCGAAGAAGGTTTGGAAGCCTTGGGCTTGGTGGAGGACTGCTTGGCCCTCCATTGCTCTTTGGGCTTGGAGGAGGAGTGTGGAGCCTGGGGAACCACCTGGTTCACAGTGCATGCCTCAGCCTGGAAGGGACGAAAAAGCAGATTCCGCTTCGTTGGAGGCCTTTTCTAGGCACTTAAGGAAGCAAGGTACTCTTTGCCCCTGTGGCCACACTAATGAGGTCCTTAAGCTCCAGCCCAAACAGAGAGGTCCCCTGAAAAGGTAACGAAAGCAAGGCTTTCTTAGAGGTAGTGTCTGCAGACCAGATTTTGAGCCAAAGAGCCCTTCTGGCTACCACAGATGTGGTAGAAACTCTAGCCACCAAGCGGATGGCGTCAAAAATAGCAGCAGAAACATAATGCTGAGCCTCATAGATGTTGGCAAGGAGCCGCAACATATCAGCAGTAGGAGCTCCCTGATGGACAGCCACAGTGAGCTGTTCAGTCCAAACTGCAATGGCCCTGTGCACCCGAGCAGCGGTGAATGTCAGGGGCAAGGAAGTACCAGCCGTAGCAAAGATGGTCTTCAGGGATGTCTCAAGCTTCCTGTCAGTCCAGTCCTTAAGGACAGAGGCGTCTGCCACAGGTAAAGCAGTGAAAGCCTAGAGACTGGAGCGTCCACCTTGGGTGGATGAGCCCATTGAGCTAATGCTGCTTCAGAAAAGGGGTATAACTTAGCAGACTTCTTAGAAACAGAAGGCTTCTTGTCAGGAGCTTTCCACTCATCTGTCATGGTCACTGAGCAAATGTCACGGACACCAGAGTAAATGAAACACACGACACAGGTACAGTTGAATTTAACCAGTTTATTAAAATAAGTAAGAGCAAGCACTTCCCCAACCTAGTAGGAACATGCATGAGGACAGTGTCTAGTCCACTACCCAAGGATCGGCACTGAACTGTAACTGGTTGTCTGTAGCCTATAGAATATATGGGAGCAGAACCAAGCTTTGTTCTATCACAGAGTAAATGGAAACCTGGAACGCAGGGACCAGACTACTGGAGCGACAGATAAACTCCCAGACACGAGACAGGGAGACAGGCATCTCGTAAGCAGTGGCTCTACCACGGAGTGGTAGGAGAAGCGAGGCAGAGAGTAACCTATACCCCGATAGGTAGGCACAAAGCGAAGGCAAGAGAGTGGATCTTAGCCAGCCCAGACACCGGTAAGTAAGTGACAGCCACACAGTATATAGGCCACTGCATGAATGCAGTCCTTGACCTGCTGATGGAGTTCCGGAGAGGGGGGTCTTCAGAAGCAAGTCGTCCATGTATGGAATAACTCTGATGGCATCCCTGTGGAGGACAGCCACTAACGCCCCCAGGACGCAATTGAAGACCTGGGTTGCTGTAGTCAGACCAAAGGGAAGAGTAGAAAACTGAAAATGCCCTTGGTCACAAGCAAGCCTGAGGTACTGACGGCTCTCTGGATGGATGGCAATATGCAGGTATGCGTCCTGAAGATCCAGAGAAGCGAGGAATTCTCCAGGAGACATGGCCGCGATCACAGTCCGCAGGGACTTCTGTTGATAGTGAGTCTTGTCTACAAAGGAATTGAGGTCCTTGAGATGCAAAACTGGACAACAGCCACCATCTTTCTTGGCAACCACAAACAGGTTGGAGTTAAAAAACCAAACCTATTTCCCGCACTGGAACTGGCTCCAGAATCTCCTTGTCCAAAAGGGTCTAGATGGCGCCATGGAACAGATGGTGCTTCTCCACTCCCTGAGGAATATGAGAGGGAAAGAACCAGAATGGAATCCTGTACCCCTCTGATACAACCTGCAAAACCCAAGGATCCACCACGGTGTTTGTCCAGACACCGAGGAAGTGGTGCAAATGACCACCCACTGGCACATGGGGACCGGGGTTCGGCGAGTCATGCCGAAGAAGGTTTGGAAGCCTTGGGCTTGGTTGAGGACTGCTTGGCCCTCCATTGCTCTTTGGGCTTGGAGGAGGAGTGTGGAGCCTGGGGAACCACCTGGTTCACAGTGCATGCCTCAGCCTGGAAGGGACGAAAAAGCAGATTCCGCTTCGTTGGAGGCCTTTTCTAGGCACTTAAGGAAGCAAGGTACTCTTTCGCCCTGTGGCCACACTAATGAGGTCCTTAAGCTCCAGCCCAAACAGAGAGGTCCCCTGAAAAGGTAACGAAAGCAAGGCTTTCTTAGAGGTAGTGTCTGCAGACCAGATTTTGAGCCAAAGAGCCCTTCTGGCTACCACAGATGTGGTAGAAACTCTAGCCACCAAGCGGATGGCGTCAAAAATAGCAGCAGACACATAATGCTGAGCCTCATAGATGTTGGCAAGGAGCCACAACATATCAGCAGTAGGAGCTCCCTGATGGACAGCCACAGTGAGCTGTTCAGTCCAAACTGCAATGGCCCTGTGCACCCAAGCAGCGGTGAATGTCAGGGGCAAGGAAGTACCAGCCGTAGCAAAGATGGTCTTCAGGGATGTCTCAAGCTTCCTGTCAGTCCAGTCCTTAAGGACAGAGGCGTCTGCCACAGGTAAAGCAGTGAAAGCCTAGAGACTGGAGCGTCCACCTTGGGTGGATGAGCCCATTGAGCTAATGCTGCTTCAGAAAAGGGGTATAACTTAGCAGACTTCTTAGAAACAGAAGGCTTCTTGTCAGGAGCTTTCCACTCATCTGTCATGGTCACTGAGCAAATGTCACGGACACCAGAGTAAATGAAACACACGACACAGGTACAGTTGAATTTAACCAGTTTATTAAAATAAGTAAGAGCAAGCACTTCCCCAACCTAGTAGGAACATGCATGAGGACAGTGTCTAGTCCACTACCCAAGGATCGGCACTGAACTGTAACTGGTTGTCTGTAGCCTATAGAATATATGGGAGCAGAACCAAGCTTTGTTCTATCACAGAGTAAATGGAAACCTGGAACGCAGGGACCAGACTACTGGAGCGACAGATAAACTCCCAGACACGAGACAGGGAGACAGGCATCTCGTAAGCAGTGGCTCTACCACGGAGTGGTAGGAGAAGCGAGGCAGAGAGTAACCTATACCCCGATAGGTAGGCACAAAGCGAAGGCAAGAGAGTGGATCTTAGCCAGCCCAGACACCGGTAAGTAAGTGACAGCCACACAGTATATAGGCCACTGCATGAATGCAGTCCTTGACCTGCTGATGGAGTTCCGGAGAGGGGGGTCTTCAGAAGCAAGTCGTCCATGTATGGAATAACTCTGATGGCATCCCTGTGGAGGACAGCCACTAACGCCCCCAGGACGCAATTGAAGACCTGGGTTGCTGTAGTCAGACCAAAGGGAAGAGTAGAAAACTGAAAATGCCCTTGGTCACAAGCAAGCCTGAGGTACTGACGGCTCTCTGGATGGATGGCAATATGCAGGTATGCGTCCTGAAGATCCAGAGAAGCGAGGAATTCTCCAGGAGACATGGCCGCGATCACAGTCCGCAGGGACTTCTGTTGATAGTGAGTCTTGTCTACAAAGGAATTGAGGTCCTTGAGATGCAAAACTGAACAACAGCCACCATCTTTCTTGGCAACCACAAACAGGTTGGAGTTAAAAAACCAAACCTATTTCCCGCACTGGAACTGGCTCCAGAATCTCCTTGTCCAAAAGGGTCTAGATGGCGCCATGGAACAGATGGTGCTTCTCCACTCCCTGAGGAATGTGAGAGGGAAAGAACCAGAATGGAATCCTGTACCCCTCTGATACAACCTGCAAAACCCAAGGATCCACCACGGTGTTTGTCCAGACACCGAGGAAGTGGTGCAAATGACCACCCACTGGCACATGGGGACCGGGGTTCGGCGAGTCATGCCGAAGAAGGTTTGGAAGCCTTGGGCTTGGTTGAGGACTGCTTGGCCCTCCATTGCTCTTTGGGCTTGGAGGAGGAGTGTGGAGCCTGGGGAACCACCTGGTTCACAGTGCATGCCTCAGCCTGGAAGGGACGAAAAAGCAGATTCCGCTTCGTTGGAGGCCTTTTCTAGGCACTTAAGGAAGCAAGGTACTCTTTCGCCCTGTGGCCACACTAATGAGGTCCTTAAGCTCCAGCCCAAACAGAGAGGTCCCCTGAAAAGGTAACGAAAGCAAGGCTTTCTTAGAGGTAGTGTCTGCAGACCAGATTTTGAGCCAAAGAGCCCTTCTGGCTACCACAGATGTGGTAGAAACTCTAGCCACCAAGCGGATGGCGTCAAAAATAGCAGCAGACACATAATGCTGAGCCTCATAGATGTTGGCAAGGAGCCACAACATATCAGCAGTAGGAGCTCCCTGATGGACAGCCACAGTGAGCTGTTCAGTCCAAACTGCAATGGCCCTGTGCACCCAAGCAGCGGTGAATGTCAGGGGCAAGGAAGTACCAGCCGTAGCAAAGATGGTCTTCAGGGATGTCTCAAGCTTCCTGTCAGTCCAGTCCTTAAGGACAGAGGCGTCTGCCACAGGTAAAGCAGTGAAAGCCTAGAGACTGGAGCGTCCACCTTGGGTGGATGAGCCCATTGAGCTAATGCTGCTTCAGAAAAGGGGTATAACTTAGCAGACTTCTTAGAAACAGAAGGCTTCTTGTCAGGAGCTTTCCACTCATCTGTCATGGTCACTGAGCAAATGTCACGGACACCAGAGTAAATGAAACACACGACACAGGTACAGTTGAATTTAACCAGTTTATTAAAATAAGTAAGAGCAAGCACTTCCCCAACCTAGTAGGAACATGCATGAGGACAGTGTCTAGTCCACTACCCAAGGATCGGCACTGAACTGTAACTGGTTGTCTGTAGCCTATAGAATATATGGGAGCAGAACCAAGCTTTGTTCTATCACAGTGTAAATGGAAACCTGGAACGCAGGGACCAGACTACTGGAGCGACAGATAAACTCCCAGACAGGAGACAGGGAGACAGGCATCTCGTAAGCAGTGGCTCTACCACGGAGTGGTAGGAGAAGCGAGGCAGAGAGTAACCTATACCCCGATAGGTAGGCACAAAGTGAAGGCAAGAGAGTGGATCTTAGCCAGCCCAGACACCGGTAAGTAAGTGACAGCCACACAGTATATAGGCCACAGAGCGGAGTGTACACAACATGACTAGGAGGCAACTGATACAGTGCACGGAATGTAGGCAATGGAGTGAAAGGCAACCAGCAACTCTACCACAGAGATAGCAGTTGTTCCTCAATGATGGAGCATGCCCACAACTAGCAAGGACAGATGGTAGTCAGACTGGAGTGAAAGGCAGCATGGAGCGTAAGTCAGATAAGCCACAGTCAAGAGCCAAATCGGGTAGTCAGCCACAGCCAAGGTCAAAACAGAGCGGGTAGTCAGACAAAGCCACTAGGTCTCAAGCTGGAGCAGAAAGTCAGACAAAGCCAAGGATCGATCAGGAGAGAACACAGTAGCCAAGCAATGGTCAAATGAGAGCGACACTAAAGCAACACACAGGTACACCACTAAAGGGCAAGTCCTAGCCTCAATGAGGTTTATAAAGAAGCAGAAGGAGGCGGGACCTAATTAGGCCCAACAGAATAGGCCCATAAATAGGTGTCCATGCCAGTGCCTGTAACATGACTCTAGCAATATGGAAGTTGCCGGAGGCCATGCCGGCCGGCGACCATCCAGAGGTAAGAGCACAGGATCGCTTAGGCCTCAAAGGAAGACTGTGATATCATCAGACACAAGATGGTCAAGAGTGGGGGTTAGGTGGAAAACAGGTAGACTGCTTCTTTTGCTCCTGGAACACATAAGAGGGGTCCATGGAAGCCTCTGGAACCAAGGGAATGTTTAATGTGTTTAACACTGCCCTGATCAGGCCCTCAGCTGAGGGATCGGGATCAGCTTCAAAGGGGTCCCCAAAGAATTGGGCAGAGACCACTGCAGAACATTCCCCCTCATCAGAATCCACAAATAGTTCCTCTTTAGAGGAGTCAGATACATCAGATACTCCCTGCGGTTTTGGTAGGGAAGACCTGATAGGAGTAGGCGGCTGCCAAGACTGGAAGACCTCCTGCAATTGGGATGGAAGGAGTTGTAAGGTAGGTCTTAGGTCTCTAGTAGTGGCCTTAAAGAGATAGTTATGTTTCATAATAAAAGCACCTCTAATTAATCATCATAGTATTTGGAGTTTGGAGAGTGTTGTTTCAATTCTGTCAGAGTTGTAGTTCAAGAGTAATTCAATAATAAAGTATCCCCCTCCCGCCCATTTTACAGATGTAACACTGTTCAGCCAGTGCTGCTGCCCCTGTGTCACCGCCAGGGACCTCCAGACATGCACTAGAGCCAGTTTGGATGCAAGAGTTTAAAGGGATATTAATACTAAATGTTTTCCTTTTTTTGTAGGCATGAAAAAAACATGAAGAACGATATAAGTCTTATCTCTAAAACCTTTATGGTTTGAGAGATATTCACAAGCAAAGTTTCCCCCTCCCGCCCCTTTTACCTAGTGTAAGCCATCTCTTCTCAGATGTGGAATCTGGTTGTAAGACCAGACAGATAACAGCAGGGGACAATTTTCTTTCTATTAGAACAATGAAAGCCCTGCTCCCTTGACAAGCTTTTCAGGTTTTTCCCTTATCTTAATTGAAGATTGTCCCTCTGTGCAATCTACCTGGGCACCTCCCTTCTGATCTGGCTGAGCAGTGTTACATCAGTAAAAGGGGAGGAAGGGGGACACTTTGTCAATGAATTACTCTTGAACTACAACTCTGACAGAATTGAAATAACACTCTCCAAAGTCCAAATACTATGATAATTAATCAGAGCTGCTTTTATTTTGAAACATTACTATCCTTTTAACTGTTCATTTTGCTGGTCTTTTTGGCTAACGTGACACAAATGCATTTTTTAATGAAGTTTTAAATATGCAACTTGAATCATGGTGACAGGTCGACTTTAAACATTTAAACATACCTTTTCCCAGGGTCTCAGAGACCAAGATGGACAGCCTCCTCTCTGCTCTACGTGTGAGTAGGGATGGGTGAAAACTCCTGCCTCGAAATGCTAAATAGTTAAAAAATGGCGCAATCTGCCTCACACAAATTTTTTCATAAAGAGTTACAATTTGTTTATTTTTTTTTTGTCTATGTATTGCAGCAAAGTAAATGGGAGAACTACATTTTACCCCAAATCTGTTACTTTTCTGGCAGTGCTAGTATAATAGGGTGTCAGCTTCCCACAGGTTGTCAATCTGTGCTCCGGACTGAGACAGGATGAAGCATACTGTGATTTCTGGTTGCTAAATACCAAGTGATACCCCCCACAAAGAAAAGAAAATTAAAGCAAGTTGTTTGTGGAGGTGTTAAAGAAGTGTTGGGGAGGAAGACACTACCAGTTGTTTTCTGGATGTGGGAGAGAAGAAGACAAACTTAACCCCCACCCCCAATGTATTTATTAATTTATTTTAATGTTAGCATGAGGGACAACAAGAAGCTTGCCAGCTTGAGATTCAGACATGACACTGACAGAGACCACTTGACAATACATCTGACATGACAATCAATACAAATCTAGGCAAGGGGTTCAGCTTAAAGGGACAGTAATACTTCGTTTTATCTTTATTTTATTTTGTAGGCATTAAAAAAAAAACATGAAAAACTATAGAAGTCTTATCTCTCAAACCTTTATGGTTTGAGAGATATTTAAAAGCAAAGTTTCCCCTCACTGACCAAAACGGTCAAGTCTGTCATCTAGCTGTCAGATTTGGACTCTGGTCCGCAGATCAACTGGTGGCTCTTCAGCAGAGCCGAGATCGCAAGATATTAATGATCTATTTCATTGGAAGGGTCTAAAAAGTGTGCTTGCAAACCAGGCACACTTTGTAGACTATTCAAATGAAGTAGTTCTTCTTATATTTCACGCTCTCCGCTCTGCTGTAGAGCCACAGCCGGTCCACAGCCGGTCCGTGGACCAGACTCCAAATCTGACAGCTAAATGGCAGACTTGACCATTTTGGTCAGTGAGGAGAAACTTTGCTTGTGACTATCTCTCAAACCATAAAGGTTTGCGAGATAAGACTTATATTGTTCTTCATGTTTTTTAATGCCTACAAAATAAAATAAAGATAAAAAGAAGCATTACTATCCCTTTAATTTATTATGTCTGTACCATCCACACACAGCCACACTCCAATACATGCACAAGGACTAGAGGGATAAGGAATGATATGCTGAGGTGTGGTGCTGCAGTGATATACTAGTGATTGTTTTGTGCTTTGTTATTTTAATGCAAGCTGTAGATATTCTGTTTTCTGAAGCCAATCCAAGTCTATCTTACACAGTACTGCAAAAATATAGTAGCAGTAGTTCTAGGTAGAGGGATAATTGTGACATTATCTATTAGTCTAGAGAAGTGGTTCTTAACCTTTTTTGATCAAGGAACCCATGACACATTTTGGAATCTTCAGGACATCATAACATCTTATTGCCCAACTTTCAAGGGGTAATGAAAGGTACAGATATATTGACATTTAGTTCTTTTTAGATAAATATACAGCTGAAACTCGGCATTCACATTTCCATTAAAGACTTTACAAAAAAGAAGGGGTATGTCCGTTGCACACCAAAGTGCAATGGCACCTTAGTTGAAAACCACTGGCAAAGGGGGGGGGGCTAGTTGCTTGCAGTTGTATATATCAAAGTCCATCCTAGGTCATTAATGGAGCATATATGAGCTTTTTAAGTAGACAGAAACCAGTTAATATGCCCATTTTCTTTGATGTTCTCACATTCCATCTTTTTGTGTTTATATAAGTTGCCTCTAATGATCACTTACACAGATGGAGGTGTAGGAATATTATATTTTTGATCCTTTTCTCCTGTCAGCCAGTATGTAGTCTCTGTGCCTTTGCCCTAAAATATTAAGATAAAGAATTAGAAGAGCAATGACAGCAGGGAGAAACACATTGAGTTCCAAATGGGTAAAATAGTTTTTTAGCGAATCATATTTTATTATAGGCATGTCAAACGCAAATACAGTCAAAAGCCAAATACTCAACATTTCCTTACAAGGAAAACCACAACACAGGCTTATAGGGTCTGTGAGTGTGTGCGTGTGTGTGTATGCGAATCTGTGAATCTGTCTCACACAACAGCTTGTCTCACTGTCTCGCTGTTAGTCAAAGAGCCACACATATACTCTCACACTCCATCCTTATTCCACTGTCCACAGATAGCCACAAGACCACACATAAACTGTCTGCTTTGCCAGATATGTTCCTCTGGAAATCACAGTATCAGACATACACTGCCTGTCATTAAAATCTTGTTTCATTGTTAACTGCTAGGCAGAGAAGCACATGTACACTGTCTACTTCTGCAGCCTTGTTCCACAGTCCATTGATAGTCATAGAACCTCACATTCACTGTCTGACACTCCAACCTTGTTCCACTGTCACACTGGGAGTCATAGACCTACATATATTGACTGACACCCCAGCTTTGTTCTGCTGGTAGTTACAGAACCACACACTCTGTAGGTGTGTCCAGTACACTGCAGGATTATCAGGTTACAGAGTGAGCTCTCTGTGTTCTTTTGCACCATGGAGGCCTCCCCAGGCTGGAGAGGGGGAGGGCAGCTGGAGCTTCTACTCCAGGCCCTGGCTTCATGGCCTGAGGCTGAGGTCAATCAAACAGAGACCAAAGAGAAGGATGTATTAGTAGTAGAAAAGGAAAAGTATGTACCGGATGAGCTTCACAATGCCTTGCACAGGGTCTGCACTGAAAGATCTGCATTTTCAAGCAACTGGAATCTGCTTTGCTGGAAAAAGGGAATATTCTTTGACTTCAAGAGAGATACCATCGAGAGAAGGCCTTGATGGACAAACTGGATACGTATAATGTAAGTTACAACAAATCTTCAGAGTCTAGCAGCTTGTTATTGAAGAGTCTGCAGCAGGGCTGGAGTCCAGTGAATCCTCTGGCTACCAGAGAAAGCTTTCATGCAGGAGTGAAACAAAGGCAGACCTAGATATAATGGAAGAAGAAAAGGGACTAAAAAAGGAGATCAAAAAGCTGCAGATTGCCTACGAATAGGCTCACAGTGAGAAAAGCCCCCCACTCTGGGTAAAAATGAAGGAAACCAAAGAAGTGCTGACTGAAGCGGAGAAGCAAAAGCAGGTCCTTGCCCTACTTTGTGATCAACAGGAGTCAGAAGAGAGAGAGACAAAACAACACTTTTATAAATGAACAGAATGTTAACTTTACAAAGGAGGATATTGCTGATGACCTGATGACTCCTGTATAAAACATACAGAGAAGAGAAACCGTATCACCAACGTCTCGCATACAGCGGGACAAATGGATTGGACAGCAATTCAAGTGGCAGATCTATCTCCTCCAGGACAGTAGTGATACAGTCTTCAGGAGGCAAGCATGAGAGGTGATCCCAAGGATATGGACAATCAAATCTGCTGTGTGAATACATTTTTCCTTAGGAGACAGAGATGCTGCACATGGCCAGGTAGTGACACAGCATGAGTGCTCAAGGCTCTCTGAGCATAGGTGAACACTTCAGGATGCTGGGAAGCTAGGACTGATGCTGCACAATGAAAAGGACTGACCAGCTTTCCCCCAGAGGGTACAGAAGGAGGGTGGATTCACTGCAGGACATGTTCCGGATATGCTGGAGACAAGGTAAAGAACTCTGGCAATATTTAAAAAATGTAACATCTGTCTTTTTATCTGTACCAGAAATGGCCCAAATACTCACTCCATTTACTGCTATAACTCTCTCAAAGAGATTGGCTGTATTGGCCCCCAATTAATCACCTATCCCTGTTACTGGTGTGGACCCTGTCCCATCCTCTGCTCCGTCCCTTGCCCCAGCCCCTTCCTCTTTCCCTGTCCCATCTCCCATCCTAGTCCTTCTCCAAACCCCTGTCCTAAACATAACCTCAATTACTGCTTCGCCCCTGTTTATGATAATATTGTCAAATGTAAATAGTGTAAGTAATGTTGGTAGTGTTGTGAGGAGAGTGATTACTCATCTTGTTCCTCTTATACCCTCCATGTTTGGTTTTTGAGTAGCACAGGGCCACAAAATATCCTGAGGTGTGCAACCTGTGATTGTGAAGCCATCGGAAGAAGGAATATGGAAAGACTTAGGTATTATGCTAAGTTACCACACCCTGAGAGGAAAGAAATGCTGGTCATAGTTAAAGGCCTGAAGTTCTGTGTGGCTGATATTTTCTCATTCATACGTACAGCAGGCTAGAATTAATATATTCTTAGTTTTGTGACATCCCAGGGGCTTGAAAGGTTCTGTTCTCTGTTTGGGACAGTAAGATTTATTGCATCATGGCAAAATTTTGTTGTCATCTGTATTTCCCATCCAGAGATCAAAACGGTCAACTCATGCAAGAAATGAGTCCATACCCTTTGCTGATATATCTGTCTGGGTAAAGCAAAATGGTGAGCTCAAGCATGAATCATTTAAGCTCTTGCATAGGAATGATAAATGCCCTGGGGGATAAAAGTTCCATGTCAGGCTTAAAGTGGTTGACAGAGTCACATCTCATATGCAGGACTCTTTTATTTTTTTTTATTTTTTTTATTGGGTGGGATAGGCTGTCCTGTTTTTGTACAGGGCAACCAAGCGTGTGATGAATGTAAATCTTACAGGCATCTTAGTATTGCATGTGACGTTGTCAAGTGCTCTCTCTGTAGGGAGACTGGTCATTAGAATTCTGTGTTTGACAAGATCAGGTACAACCTTTGTGGAACCTTAGGTCATGCTTACAGACTATGCTGAGTGGCATTGCACAATTTCTAAAGTATATGGTTTGAGCAGCATTCTGGTGATTGGGTAACCCTGCATGGGTCAATCTGGTCTGTGAACGATGGTGAATCTGTGATCATCCTGGTCTGGTAGTCCAGGCAAAGGCGGATCTTGTACCATCTAGAGATCATCTGTTTCCTCTCAGGAACGAGAGGTTGCAGATAGCATCTAAAGAAGTGGTGGTAGACACCAAGAATGGAGAGAAGAGTCAGGAAGAGTGGGAGGTGGCTGGGAAGTGGAAATAGGCTACTAAAAATGGAAAAATGTTGTTTGGTAAAAATATTGTATATATTAAGGAAAGTAGTGGGGATTTTGATGGTATAGAAGTAGGAGAGGGGGTCCTGTTTCTGGCCAAAAGCCTGGCAATAGTGATGGCACCTCTCCAGCGGTAGGGACTTGAAATGGTCCTCCTCTCTAAAAGACTGGAATCCTATGGTGCAGGAGGAGGGAGATAATAGTGAAGCTAATGATAAGTTGGTGGTTGACTTAGATGGCTCTCTTCCCTAGGGGTTGCTGTGAAGAGATTTGGATCATCAGCGTTTCTGGATAAGCTAAGAAAAGGGGAATCTTCCTTTCCTTCCTTTCAACTGCATTTCGTGGCTGAGCTCCCCCAAATTTTTAGGCTTGCAACTATTAATATTGCACCTGGCCTTTTTTGTCCCATTTTGACATAGATATTATTATACAGGAAACCAGACTGAACAAACTTAGATATCCATAAGGCTAAAACAAAGTGGAGATGTGGTTTGCTCTTCTTGTATTCTAGTCCCTGGCAACTGAACCCCTTATTTAAGAGTCATACAGTAAGATGTAAAAAAGAGAAAATGGGTGAGCAAATGCCACTTTACTTTGATTAAGCCTTTTTTTTCTTCCTGGTATATAGTCTTTGATGGTGATTTTAACTCAGTTACATGGCCTATTGAAAGGGAAGGCACACTGTGATATAATAGTATTTTTTTTAAATAGTATGGTTAGGGATTTGCATATTAAGCATTTCCCAGGCCACACCAGATTTACTTTCTATAAGGGTAGTAATGGAAGCAGAATAGATTTCTGTTTGAAGGATAACTATATTGTGGCAGCTCCTTAGTTGCAGGCAGTAGAGTTTTCTGATCACCTTTTGCTGTCTTCCTCCTTGAATGTCCTTGAGATCCCTAAGAGAGGGAAGGGCCTTTAGCATCTAAATGCGGATTTCTTGGAATGAGAGGATTGTAAGAAATCTTTCAGGGACTTCTTTCAGGCCCTGGAATCATTAGTGGACTTTTGTGATTCTAGGCCTGAGTGGTAGAGGCCCTAGAACCATGTGAAGCTGAGGAGTTGGGGAAAGTACTTACTGACGTTGCAGCAGTCAAAGGCTTTTGGTAGAGTTAATCACAAGTACTTGTGGTAAGGCTTGTCAGGATACAACATTCCAGGGAAACTTGTTAATTGGCTTTTTATAAAGGAGCTAAAAGCTTTCCTCTTGTCAGTGGTTCAAAGAGTGAATCCTTTGAAGTCTGTTCTGTGTTAGGCAAGGTTTTCCCCTGAATCCCTAGCTATACATGTTTGCATTGGATCCTTTTCTGAGAGGGATTTAATGCACCACTTTCCAGGGTGTACCTGAGGTTCCAGGGCCGATTTTGAAGGTGGAAGCTTACACAGGTGATGTCACCATTGCTATGCCACGTGGTCAGGAGGAAAACATGGTGGAAGAGGTAGTGCATCAGTACTCTGGGGCTTTAGGATCCAGAGTGAGCCAGGAAGAGTAAAGTTTTCTCCTGGGGAAAGAGGACAAGTCACAGACAGTTTCCCAGACACCCTCACATAAATTAAGATTTTAGAGATTCAATTTGGTTATGGCAACTACGTTGCCCAAAATTGGTAGGAGAAGTTGAAGCTGGGTCTTTCCAAGGGGAAGAGGTGGATGACGTTGAAACTGACCTTCAGGGAAAGGGTTGACTTGATCAAGACCTTTTTGCTGTGTATCTTCTTGTATTTAAGTAATATTCATCTTTTGCCAGAGTCCTATGCGAGAATCTATAGTGTGTTTTTCCAGCTGTTATGGGGGGACAGACTAAATCCTGTCAAGGGGAATGTAACATCTGTAGGGATGGGTGAATGTTTTCACCTCAAAAGAGAAACACGAGAGAAATGGTTTTCTTGGCCGAGCAGGACATTTTTTTTACTAAAAGTGCAGTTTTTTTAAGCTTTTTTTTTCCCTAGCTTGTTGCATGCAAATCAATGGAAAGACATAATTTCTCCCCACTACATGGTAAGTTTATCTTCTTTTCCCACAGGGATATTATAAAAGGGTGTCAGGTTCCCACAGCACGCCAGTCTATGTTTGAGAGAGAAACAGAAAGCAGCACATTTTTGAGCTAAAGAAGACAGACTAATAAAATGGAGTTGACGCTTAGTTTAGGGAGTCTTATAGGGAGGAAATCTGCTGTCTGTAGTAGGGAAGTCTGGGGGACAGGAAGTGAGAAAGGAGATTAACACCGAATACCACCAAATTCGGTATGACTGACTGGGAATACACAGGCAGCTGTGATCCAAGTCTCTTCCTGAGCTGACTGTTACCTCTGTCTGAAGGGAATCTGGGGGTGAGAGCAGGGAGCAAAAGAGGTTTACCCCAAAATATTGTGTGACCGAGTAGACACAGGCAGCTGAGATCCAAGTTCCTTCCTGATCTGGCTATTTTTTCTGTCTCGGGGAGTCTGGGGGGAATGAGAAGGGAGCAAAGAAGAATTACCCCAAATACCCCCAAATAATGTGCGATTCACTGGGAATCCACAGGAAGAGCTGATCCAAGTTTCTTCCTGATCTGGCTGTTATTTCTGTGCTAGGGAATTCTGTGGAAAGAAGCAGTTGAACAGAGAGTGTGCTTTTTGTTGGTTTTTTTTTTACAGTTATCAGGTAGGGACTCAGAGGACAGTTAATTAAAAAAATTATAAGTCACAGAGACAGGGACCCTGACGTGAGCTGTAATGGAGGCAAACTGATACTAGATATAGAGTATTTTGTAGAGGGCCAAGCCAATCAGTTCTATTGTGTACTTTACAGTAAAAACACACACAGCAGTTGAGCAATGTCCAGAAAATGCACAAGGGGAAGTGGGAGGGTGAAAGGAATAAGAGAGGTGCAGGGACGTGTGAGAAAAGTGGTAATGCAAAACTGGATGCAGCATGTGATCTCTCTCTTCCTGAGGATTATGCAGTTTGTCAAAAGTTCCACCAGCACCAGTACTATTAATAAACCATCTAAAAACACTAGAGACTACAAATCGCATTCCAGTGTTGATGGCATAGTACAAGAAGGTGTAGCAGCTCAACCAACTGCTGCACCTGACAGTGAGACAAACAAGGAGAAAAACACCTGTCCCAAAAGTAGTAATGAGCTTTGTGAAAATCCCTCAAAGGAGAAAAGTAAAAATAAATTATTTGAGACCTCTAAATGCCCAGAAGAATATAAAAGTAGTGGGGAAGAAGTAACAGGTGATGCTGAGGATGATCTAGTTACTGATGATGATGTAGATCTAGAATATATCCCTCCGGCATCCTCCTCTTCTTCATATACAGATAAAGCGGAGAGTGAGAGAGATGATGATATGGCTAGAAAATTAGCTGAAAGGCAAAAGGCTCAATCTTCTACTACTGAAAAGGAGCACTGTGCCTGTCTATAAACTGCTTGAGAAAATGCCTGACCCTGGACAAGCAAAGATGTCAAAAAAATCCAAGGTCATCCTATCCGTCAGCATCAGCATTGTCAAGCCCCACACTACTAATGTTGAATAACCAGCAAGAACACAGGTTATCAACATCCACAAACTTGGCTATGATGAGTGCCTCTGTTGGAAGTGCAGCACTTGTGACACCTAGTAGTAGTAGTACAATTGCAGCAACATCTAGTCCAAGTAGTAGTAGCAGTTCCTCAGGAACCCTGCAGTCTATGAAGTCCAAAATATGGAGACACTTCACTGACAATCCAAAAGCTAAGTAGGCGTCTTTCTGTTAAAAGAAGCATGTGAGCAAGAGGACAGAAGGCTCAAACCTAGGCACCTCCTCAATGAGATCCCACCTGAAGTACAATCACAGGTCTGACTGGGAGACGCACCATCAACAGGTCAGAGGTGCCAAAACTAGCAGCAGCAGAAGTACTCCTAAAAGTTCCTGGGGCTGTGGGATACATAATTGAAGTGCTGTTGATGTTTTCTGCTCCTGCTGCAGAGTATAACTCTGAGTTTGTTTTTGGAGATGACAAGAGTCATAGAGTGCCCACACATATCACCTCCACCTCCACAATTCATGTTGTTAAAGCAATCAAGTTACACAGCTGTTCCATTATGTACTGGCCTCTAGGGGTGGGCGAAAAGTGTGAAAAATTTCCCGTGAAAAATTTCGCGAAAACGTGCCAATTTTTCGCTTTTCCCGCGAAAAGTTTTGCCTTTCCACCTATGCAAAAATTTCCTCCTTTTCGCCTATTTTAACACATTTGCCTCCTATTTTAACACATTTTTCACCTATATTTCCTATAGGTACTACATTTCCCACTGTAATATCACTTCTTCTGAGGGTTGAAGTTTAGAAATAAGTGGCTGAAAGTCAAAGTTGTGAGTCCTACAGCAAAATATGGCTGTTAGCATGTAGATTGCATTTGCCCTTTGCCCACAACACTTTCTTGCTTAAGTGACACTGGCACATATTCAGGATGATATCAAGTAATAAAAAAAAAATAAAGTACAACCTACAATGTGGCAGATATGTATTGTAGTAGTGGTGGTGGGGAACTGGAATGGTGTGATTTGTGTATGTATTTTTACCATTGTCATACTCTATCCTCCTTCTCAGATTATTAACACATAATAATTATCAGTCATAGCAGTGGTCCCAAGTGGAGTAGATGGAGGCAACCCTTCTTCACATCCGTCCTCCACCTCCTCATCTGTGCTGCTGTTAATATATTTGTCCTGGCTTTGTCTGTCATGTGTGGTTTCTGCTATTACTACAACTACTGGAGCTGGATGTTGATGTAGTTCTACTACCACTGCTACTAGGTGTCAAAGGTGTAGCACTTATAGCAGCAGCACCAGAGGTACTCGTCATATCTAACACAACCTGTGTTGCTGGGTTCTCAAAATAGGTGTGTGTGGCTGAGTGGGTCTTGGACCTTGAAGAGGCAATGATGCTGAGGATGACTGATAGGGTGACTGTGTGCTTTTTGACATCTGTACTTGTCCAGGGTCAGACTTTCCAATGGCTTTCTCAGACAGTTTATTGACAGGCACAGTGCTCCTTAAAAGTAGCAGAAGATACAGCCTTTGACTTTCTGCTAATCTTATAGCCCTGTCATCATCCTCACTCTCAACTTCATCTGTATCTGAACAAGAGAAGGGTGCTTGAGGGATATATTCTAGATCTGCATCATCATCAGTCATCATTAGGTCATCCTCAGCAGCATCAGCATCACCTGACAGTTCTTTCCCACTACTACCCTTATATTCCTCTAAGCTTTTTGGAGGTCTCAAACAATTTCTTTTTACTTTTACTATAACAAAATTCACTACTACTTTTAGGACAGGTGTTTTGGTGTCTCACTGTCTGATGCAACAGGCGTTTCAGCTGCTACACCTTCCTCTATTATGTTGTTGCCAGCATCATCAACACTTGAATGTGACTTGTTGTCATCTTCAGTGTTCTTCTTATATGGTTCTATATTTCTACTTGTACTGGTGGTTGTGCTGGACCTAGTTTGCTGGGACCTTGACAAACTGCATCCTCCCTTGGAGTAAAGGGATTATCATCATTGATTGCACACGCTGCAACAACCATTGCTGCAGTACTTTACTCTCACGTCCCTACTCTGCTCCACCCCTCCCCCTTCCCCTTGTGCGTTTTCTGGACATTCTGCAACTACACTGTGTTTTTTTACTGTACAGTGCACAACACAACTGATGGAGCTGTATGATGCCTTGCTTAAGCCCAGTCAGCTGTCTGACACTGTCACTTAAGATATTTCATTTTTTATTCTTGTCAACCCTGTTGTCTTTTCACAGTCTGTCCAAAAAAATTATAACTGAAAAAGAAAATCAACAATGTCTTTCCCCACCCAGCATATTGACAATAACAGCAAGATCAGCAAGCAAATAGATTGCCTGTGTCTTGCCTGTCAGTCACATGGCATTTTGGAGTATTTGGGGGACAACCTCCTTCCTCCCTTCTTATCCCCTAGCATGCCCCCAGACTCCCCTAATACAGAGAACAAATGTCCTACCTCAATTCCCCTTTATTTGCCTATCTCCTCTCACAAATACAGAATGGCTGCTCTGAGAGCCTGGCAGCCTTTTATATGGCTGTAGAAAACTTTTGTGTGGTGTAGAAATATTTCTTCCCATTGATTTCAATGGGCGGAAAA
The DNA here is from genome assembly GCA_037306005.1 of Rhinophrynus dorsalis. Taxonomy (NCBI): domain Eukaryota; kingdom Metazoa; phylum Chordata; class Amphibia; order Anura; family Rhinophrynidae; genus Rhinophrynus; species Rhinophrynus dorsalis. The sequence goes on from CM074722.1 coordinate 120,976,055, forward strand.
GGCGGAAAAAAGCAAAAAAACTGCACTTTTCGCGGGAAATCTTTCACCAAGCGGAAAGTGCCATTATTTGCCGATTTCAGTTTGAGAACATTTTCGCCCATCCCTACTGGCATCCCACATCTACTACGTTCTTAGAAAGTCAAAACCTGCACAAGAATAAAGCAAAAGTATGCCTGTGGAATAGTAAACTTGCTGAAAAGTTTATGGTTAACATGCTGCCCTTGTCTTTTGTTGAAAACAGAGTAATTAAAGAATTGATGTCATGTGTTGCACCACCCCAAGCTGCAGTTATTATTCAAGGATGGCTGCGCCAGTGTTACTTAGTGTTAGTTAGTGTTGTGGGCAATGGACAGAGGCACTCGGCATGCTTACAATTTTTTCCAGGCATATGTTGCTATAGGACTCACAACTTTTACTTTCAGCTATTTATTTTTCCACTTCAGCCCTCAGAAGAAGTAATATTGTGGTGGGGGGGAGGGATCTTGCAGCCATAGAAAACATAGGCAAAAATGGTAAATTTGTTATGGGAAATGTATTGGCAGTAGTGAAAATTTATTTTTCTATGGGCAGGAATTTTTGCAGAAAATGCTGGAAATTATTGTTTGTCAGTGAAATGTCCCATGATACATTTTTCTATCTTTTCATCCATCCCTATGTATCTGGCCAGGAAAGAAGGTGGGTTGGCTTTAATTTACCCTGTGGTATTTTTGTGAAATACGTTTTTGAAATGTAACTTCAGTAGATTCTTTCTTGAGGTAACACCTGGTTAGGTATGCATTTTCAGGAACTGTTCTCCCTTTCTTGTAGCCTGGATGGAGGGTGGTAGTGTGAAGAGCGTTAGAGTGCCATATGGCCATCTCCTTACCTACTTGGCCCAGGGCTTAAGGATGCTCAGGCAGTGGGGCCTTACAGCTGTGGAGATGCGGACTGCCACTAAGAAGATTTTAAGTTGGAAAGTCTTGTCTTTTCAGTTGCAAGCTCCATATTGCGCAGACAATGTTCTGAAGGTAGGCCAATCTAATTTATAGGAGGGTACCACCAAAGTATAGGCATATTGTGTGGCTAATTTCCATGGGAAACTCTACTTTAAAGGCAATCTTAAGTACAGGAGCTCCTCTGGTTGTGAATGTCCTAGGTTGGACTGTTACGGTAAAGAGGAATCAATGGACAATTTCCATTTGAGTTGTCCCTTTAATATACAGGTTTACAAAAGGGTGTCTTGCACCTTCAGTATTCCATGCCTCTTAAGGCTTAATATCACTGAGTGGGACTATGGGGCATGTAACAGAGACTGCAATTTAGATTTGTGCACAGTTTTCTAGTGACAACTGTGGTAAAATAGTTCACATAGATGGCACTGTGTCAGATTTCTATTAGGCAAAAAATCCTCCTTTTCAGGTTGTAGTGAGTGAGGTTGAGAGAATTCAATGTCTGCCACCCCAGACTTGTTCTGGTTAAACACCATTGATGTTGGAGTACTTGGCAACTCATTGCAAAACAATGCACTGGAGACCTCTGGAGACCTACATATATCAAACCTTCTCTTTTCCCATTCAGCTAGCATCACACATGTCCTGAACAAGTACATCTTTCTCATCTGCATCTTACCACTGAGTACCTCCGGTGAAGACACAGGAAGTGAGTCAACTGTGAGATGCAGATGTGACAGTGACTCACTGGCTTGGGCCATGCTGCACGGAGAAAGGGATGGCTTAACATCTGCACAAGGCAGGATCTGCATCAACCTCTTGCAGAGAGGTCTCCAATACAGTGATGTGCAATCTTTGACATGCCTGGTCTTTCAGAGCAAATAAGACAATAAAAATACAGTAAGAGAAAAAAATCTCCACAATTTTCTCTACTAGGTGCTTGATTAGGTAATAATAGTGTTTTGACATGAAGTGATAAAAGAAATCAGGAAAGTAAAACATGATCATTTGCCAAGTAACAAAAAAAGTATTTGTATCTCCACAGTAGCAAATATTAAGAAAGCCAGACAATCATCTTATTAAAGGAACACTAAACCCTACAACTATTCTACCTTAAAGGGATAGTAATACTTTGTTTTAACTTTATTTTATTTTGCAGGCATTAAAAAAACATGAAGCATGATATAAGTCTTATCTCTCAAACCTTTATGGTTTATGAGATATTCACAAGCAAAGTTTCCCCCTCCCGCACCTTTTACCTAGTGTAAGCAATCTCTTCTCAGATGTGGAATCCAGTCCATAGACCAGACAGATAACAGCAGGGGACAATCTTCTTCCTGTGAGAACAATGAAATCCCTGCCCCCCTTGACAAGCTTTTCAGGTTTTTCCTTATCTTAGTTGAAGATTGTCCCTCTCTGCAGTCTACCTGGGCACCTCCCTTCTGCTCTGGCTGAACTGTGTGACATCAGTAAAAGGGGCGGGAGGGGGACACTTTGTCATTGAATTACTCTGGAACTACAACTCTGACAGAATTGAAATAACACTCTCCAAAGTCCAAATACTATGATGATTAATTAGATCTGCTTTTATTATGAAACATTACTATCCCTTTAAATATTTGGCTATGTGTCTTTGACTGGGATTAAACTAATCTGGTGAATCAGAGGTTAATGCTTACCTAGTCCTCAACTGATCCCACACTGTTTCTTGAAGAGTCAGATGTACAGCTGCTCCACTTCCTAACAGATTGGAAACTGGCTGTAACGTGGTCTTAAAAGGGGAAAACATCTTTTTTCCCTTTGCGTGCCAGAGTGGTATCCAACATTGCTTTGCAATGTGTTGGATACCCCTCTGACACTCAAAGGATTATACTCCACATCACTACTACAATTGCAAAGAGTGGGAATTTTGGCTCTGTGCATTCATATTAGTTTTATGAGTTTGAAATGTTCAGAGTTTATCCTTCTCAGATCCCACAGAAGACAATTAACGATAAGACATGAAGGAGAGTAGCCATTCACCAAGCTCTGCAAGAAACTGCATGGGATCAGGTGAGAGACTAGGGGCTCAAATCAATTACTACCATTAAAAAAATAAATAAATAAAAAATAGGCGACAAGTTTGCAAGGACGGTTTGCTATTCTATTACCCATGTTGTGACCTGCTAACGAATGGTAAAAAATGACGATGAACGGTAAGATTTCACCCATTCACCAATGTGAGAACCAGGCTTTTAGCCTCCACAATACAAGATTTTGGTGCCTAGATAAGTCTGATGGAGCTCACCACAGAAAGTGTGTGATATATACTATCATGTGCTGTGTAGAAACACACTCACAAAATACATAATGATAAGTTTCACTCCACAGGATGACTGAGATCCACTTAACCCTCCAGCCTTGAAGTTGCTTGCTTGAACATCACAACTACATAGCTCTCACTGTAATCAACAGATGCAGATGCAATGCAAAGGATGGTTCCAAGTGACTCTGTGAATTCAACTGACATCTGGAATTCCATGATGCCATTGCCACTTCACAGATATGACCTATCCCCTGCGAACATTGTTACATGTTGAACTTCTGTCATTTCTTCCTACAGGCATCCATGGCATGACCCATCATGGAACAGAGGGATGTCCAGCTTACTCTGGGCAAACGAGGACTCCCCTTCACTACAGTGTTCCTCCAGCTGCTTCTTAGAGCTACTGAATGTTAACACTGTATGGCAAAATATCATGACACTGACCTGAACTATATGGTAGGACTTGATGAAGGCACATCTGTTTCTGCACAATGGAACAAAGGAGAGACATGACAAATCCCCAATGAGCCATTGATATGTGTTGGCCTTGAAACAAAGTCAATCTCTTAGAGGTCATCCACACCATGAAGATCAAGGTGTTGAGGATCTGCACAACATCCATATGTTTGAAAACTTAAGGGACATCATCTGAAATCCACCCATCCCTGTTAGGAATATTGGACAGTCATGATATGCACCTCCTCATCTCAGTGTAATTGTGAAGGAACCCATACTGAAGATAGTACAACATTGACGTTTGATCTGTTCTTCCATCATGACAACATGTGGATCTTGCATACAGCCTGTACTTTGTAATGCCAGAGGGGTACACAACGCATATATGTGTGATGCATTGTGTGCCCCTTTGGCATCCCGAGAGTCCCCTGAGACTCCTCCACCAACCAAAAGGACACCCCTAGAGACCCTAGAGGATGCACACGTGTTGCTGAAAAGGATATGTTCGTGTCTTAGACACTGTGTATTGTGAGAGTGGCGTTTGTGCAGTGTGATCTCTTTGCCACATGCCTGAAATGATCCCATATTAAGAAGGTGCATCTTTGTGTTTTACTGCTACTGTCCCTATGTGGTAAAAGTGATCCTATGTGTGAGCAGACTTAGTTTGTGAAAAGTTTCCCATCAGCTGTTGTCGAACTTCAACTCACATCATTCCCCAACAACACATTCCAGATTTTTGCTTTGCTAGGTATATTGTGAGTTGAAATTGGACTTGGGTGTGCTATGTTTGGTTACTACTGCTCAAACACTTTACTACCAAGTAAAATGTGCAAGAGTTCTGTGCAATGCATTGCTTTACAATGCATTGGAGACATATCTGGCAGTGACCTTGTTAGATATGTGAAGGAATAAAAGACGAGTGGTATCAAAAAGTGCATTTTTATTTTGAGAAAATATGACATGTGACTTTATTTTTTACATTCTTTTTAGGTTTGGGAGGGGGTACCTATGCGGATGCCCTCACCAACTGCCTGGTGACTGTTGGCTGTCTTTGGGGTTGTTGAGGGTGTCACACTTGAGGGGGAGGTGGTTGCAGTTGACCTCTCAGTTGACTGTTGGACTGTCTCCAACAGCAGCCTGTGGATGCGATTATGCTCATGTATTTCAAAAGACAGCTGGCCAAGCAAGTCACTGAGTGTTGTCCCAATATGGCATATTTCTGTGTGGAGGATGGAATGTTTGGATTCCAGACCTCTGACACTGGCTGCGGTTTTCTCCATAATGTGCAGACACCTCCTGTTGAAGCATCTGGTCTCCTTCAATAGCCTCCTCTGGATGCTAATATACTACTCATCCATTCTGGTGGTTTTAATAGCTGCGGCAGATGATGGGGTGGTGGATGGTGCACTTGGAGGTGCTGCTGATGCCTCTCCTCTTTTCTCTGTGTCTGTCCCTTGACCGGTGGTTCCCTCATGGTTTGAGTTTGCCTCTGATGCTGCAGCTGCTGGTGAGGCAAATGAATACACAGGTTTGAGGGGGCCAGAATGTGATCCATTTGAGGGTGAGCATTCTGCCCCAACACATCTATGGTTTCCTCACTGACTGCAGAATCGTGTTCTCCTGGTTTGGTCTGTGATGGTGGTATGTAGTGAGTCAGTGGTTGTGGTCTCTGTGGCTCACCTATGAGGCCAAGATGCTGGTAATCCAGTGGCCATGGGTCATACTGTGGCCACTAGGATGTGTTCCCTTCCCACATGGGTTGTGGCTGCAGGCTGCTTTGTAAGCATCCAGCTGTATGCCAGTGGAGGTGGTGTGGGGCCAAATTACCTATATTGCCATGTGCTGGGCATCTAGTTGTGTCCCACTGGTGGTGGTGTGGGGGGGTATTCAATACTGACCAGATGTTGGTGGCATCCATCTTTGCTGTGGAATCCATTGCTGGGACTCCTGTAACATCTACTGTTGGGCTAGTGTGGGTGGTAGCCCTTCCTGTGCCTGTGGTGGTGGTGGCATCCAGCTGGTGCCTTCTGCTGGCTCATCAATGTCTGTGTCACTGTGGGTCATTGTGTGGTTTTCTTCCTCGCTATTCTCCTGCTCTGCTGCAGGCATGGATGCTGTGTGGGGAAAATTATACTGTGTGTTTAGTAACCTGGGTAATGACAAGAAGGATACAAGATGATGATTACTCACATGTAACCACTTGAGTGACAGAATGGTATCCAGTGTAGTGCTTTGCAATACATTGGATACATTCCTGGTAATCATTGATTCAACAGCTTGATAATGTCCTGTACAACGATGGAACTGACCTACTGTGGTTGACCTTTTCTTATTATATGTATCCTAAACACTGAGGAGAGTAAGAAGGGATGCATACATGTTGAGGATGTATTATGTGACATAGATAACACATATGTTTGATCCCAGGTGTTGTCAAATCTGGCTACATGTATATTGGGACCACTATTCTCATTATCCGCAATCATGTATCATCTGCTTGTTAAGACGTATGTATTGTAATTCCCTATGGATATGGTTGCCCAGTTTTGCTAAACCTAGGTTGACTGTTTATTCCAGCATCACATTTTGAATGTGTGTTTGTGATTGTTATCCTGCTCCATGAAACATGTGCCCTCCAGTTGCTTGGCTTGGTGTGTTCAACTGTCAATGTCTATTTTTAGAGTTGCTTTGCCTGTGTACGTTACTGACATTGTCTCAACTTTGCTGTTACAATTATGACAACAGTGTAAATGTATAATTTAAGGCCATAGGGGTAGTGAGCATGAGGCATATGTGTTGAACAAACACAAATTGATTGCATGTTCAACTGTCGGTGTGTGTGTGTGTGTGGGGGGGGTGAATCCAGTAGAACTGTGCAACATGACCCAGGTGTACTGTGTTTGTCCTCTGCTAAGTGCTGACATCCCTGTGGCAACATGTGTAACGTTGTTCAAGAACATAACAGATGTTTGTATGACATTGAGATGGCACTCATTGTTGGTGTGAGGTAAGGATGTTTGAACAACACAGCACTCAGGGGTTTAACCTTGTGATTCAAAATTATTTGGCCTGCTTACAGCATCAGATTGCCTTTTGAATGTTCATCATTGTCTCCTTGTTTGAACTCAATCAGTGCTGTATTGGTCATCTTGGAGGGCTCACTGTTGGTTATGTGTTCAGCTAGCACTGTGATGTGTGGTACTAGCTAAGAGGTTTTGTGTGGTGGACAGTTACATATGATTTTGCTTACTGGGAAACCGGAGGATGTTGTCTTCTGTGTCACAGCCAACTTAGATCTCCTCGACAGCAGTTGTAGAAAGGTTTTGTCCGAGTATCTCCTCCCAAGCATTGAATGCGATGTTCACTGGTGGACCACCTCTGGTGCCTATCACATGCAGAGACAGTTCTCTCATCTTATTCTTCACCTTCCTTTAGCAGTCTTTCCAGTGCTTCTTAATGGAGTCTGTGATGCTCGTGAACTTGGACATTGCATTGACTGCATTCTGCACCTGACTCCAGGCTAGCTTCTTAATTGCACCAATTCCCTGGCCTTTTCAATGGTGAAGAGTATGTGCTCCCTGTCGAGGATTCTCTGCATCAGAGCCATGTTCTCCTGGTGGGAGTCCATGGGATCCTGCAGTCTGTCCTCCTCTTCTGCAGTCTGGGATGTATACACAGTATGTCTGCTGTTTGGTTGTCAGGCCCTGCCTGCTCTGTCCCTGGATGTGTGTTCCTCTGCCACATTCCCTCTGCTTCCCACTGCCATGTTGGTCCCTGGCTGCTGTGTACCTCTTATCTCACCTGGTCTACCTTTTCCCTTCCTTCCCTGAAGGAACGTTAGCTGCTTTCCTTTGAAGCTGAAGTATCTGGCGTTGTTTAGTGACTGAAATGAATGCACTGTGAGGTAGAAAAAAGCTGCAACGTACACTATTAGGTTATTTGTGTTTGTGCGGCCAATGCTTGTTGTCCATTCTAGTAGACAGCTTATTGAATAGTTTCATTACTCAGGCATGGCTAATGTTCGGTATTGGTTTTTTCCTTACCAACTGTTTTACTGCGCCTTACTGAATTAAGCCCTAGGTGAGGATTAAACTCTGAGCTACTGGAGTAGCATAGTGGTAGTCAGGGAGACATAGAAAAACATTTAAGGTAGAATAATTATTGGGTTTACTGTTCCCATACCTCTCAAAATTCCAAAGAGGGACACTTTTGTTTTAGTATGAGTTTACTGCTGTGCAGCAATGTGATACACATATACATACTACACAGTCTGATCTCCTAAAAGGAGGAACACCAGGGTGAGAAAGAGGCACAGGAACTTCCATCTCAGAGTGGGACTGTCCCTCCTATAAAGGGGCACTTGGGAGGTATCCTGTTCCTTTAATGCATGCCAAAGATATCTCTGTAGATATACACGACAAATAAACTAAGCCAAGAAGGTGGTTTAGTATGTGAATTATTTGTAAAACTATTTTATGTTATAAAGGGCAACTACAGCAAAATGTTGTTCTGACACAACTAAACTTTGTATTTATATACCATAGTAGATTTAAAAAACCTTTTCCTTTTTTGTAACATATTCTCTTTATTGTTCTCAGATTTATAGAACCCCAATTACCTAGGGTGAATATGAAGAGATTTAAAAATCACCTTTATGGTGTATTAGCCTTTTTGTATATAGAAATCTAGTTATCTGTTAATTAAGGCATGCCATGTAGCACTTTCTGATCCTTCCTTATATTACCTCCCTCATTCATTGACACCCATTTCAGTGCAAAGGGAGGTGAGCAATGCATTTCCCACGTCCCACAGAGTAAAGTAGGGCTGACACAAGAAGCACCTGAATCACTTGCTTTAATAAGCATAATCTGTACATCTGTACTCAAACAAGTTTTGTAAATAAAAAGGCTAATACATTTGGTGATGCTGAAATCTCCTTTCAAATCACCAACAATGTTTGTAGGTGAAAGGGTCCCTTTTTGACCACCCAGTCATCTTAGTGTGACAGGTCTCTATAATTCCCATACCTTGAGAAAGGTCTCGCCTCTTACTTCATACTGGAATTCACACTTTGTCCTTTTCAGAATGGATACTGTTGATTTACTTACATGGATTCGTAATGCTGTTATAAAAATATAAACATAAACAAATAAAAAATCATCTCTTACAGCACTTGCAAATTGCCATATACTAGCTGGAACACAAAAGGTTAACCTAAATTTTTCATGTAGATTTGAAAGGATAATTGACATATTCTGATATTCAAACATCTGCAGAACAATGGAAGATAAATTCATTTGAGGCACAGATCTAAGTTAAATCCTACCAAATATATATAACAGTAACTCCAACAGCACCATATAGCTGTGCTCCCATGTCTGAGTTAACTTTATATGCCAATAAAATTCCATAACCAGGCAACTACCTACAGCTCCAGGTTTTGAGGGATGCCTTAGCTGTGCTGGCCACACCCATATTCTGAATTGTGGGCGTGGCTAAAGCAATCTCAATGTCCTTACACCAGTTTATGTACCCATTTATAGGTTATTATTTAACCCCTTGGTTGCTAGATATTTCTCTAACACATTTCAAAGCAATGAGTTGGAGATTACTATAGTAACTAAGGGGTTAGAGCTTTTTGTCCTGGCTTGTTATGGACCAAGGGTATTTTTTGAGCCAGGAAACAGTGAATTGGAGGGGATAGGGTCATGTGAGGAGTGGGGGTGTGGCCATGGGGCACAAGGTAGTTGGAGAGTAAATTGGTTGAAGCTTATATTGTATAGTGTTTGTTGGTGGTGGTATTACCCAACTTTTATTACAAAATAGCAAAAGAAAAAAATGAAAATTGTTAAAAACACTTGCCAAGAATGAAAAATGAATCCTGTGAATTGCAACGCATTGTGTACCCACTTAGCATTCAAATGGTTAAAATATTCCCTATCCTATTACCTCCTCTATATGTATAGAGAGATAACCTAAACAGGGAATGAAATTAAAGTACAAGTGTTGTTATATTCTCTTGCAGTGCAGAAATACAGTCCGTCTAAAAGAGAAAGATGGGGATAGTGAAATATTAATAGAGTTTCCAAAATGGATTTAGAAACAAATGCTGATGCAGTAAAGTGCTAATGCTTCAGTACTATATCTTATATAAAGTGCTGAAAAGAGACCAGGCAAAATCATTATAAACTGGAGAACAGTATAGAATCAGTGTTACCAAATCTCCTATTTAATTAAAGTATAAACAGCAACATTTTTCTCACACAAATATATACAAAGAGTGTAGTGTGTATTATGAGGCTTAATCAAAAGGATTATATCAAACAGTCCTGGATAGAGAACTCCTATCTAATGGTAAAAACATATGTGGGTAAATTCTAAAAAGTTATCAAAGTCCCTTAATTAGCCGTTTGCACATTTTCAGGGTCTCAAAGTAATTTAAAATAGTTCCAATGTAAAATAAATTAGCAGAAAAAAGTATGTCAAGGAAAATAGCAATGGTTTGGCAAATATACGATTGCATTGTCTATCCTTCATCCTGAACATGCGCCAACATTTTGAATTGATGCTTTCTCTCTTCTACTTGTGTGTCATTGTAAGTTTACTTGTGATATTGCTTAAAGGGATAGTAATACTTAAAATGTAAAAATAAAATATGTTGTAGGGTTTATCCCCCTGAGTAAAACAAGAGTACTCCCACTGCTGAAAGGTGTTTCATTCAAAAGTTATTAATTTTCAAAGTTGAATTTTTTAGGTGCAATATCACAGTGGCCTGAAATTGTACAGTGGCGCTGTTGCTACACCATCCTATGGAGATTTATGGTCCCGGGACCAGAGCTGTCCATAGGAGAGTGTAGCAACAGCGCCACTGTACAATTTCAGGCCACTGTGATATTGCACCTAAAAAATTCAACTTTGAAAATTAATAACTTTTGAATGAAACACCTTTCAGCAGTGGGAGTTCCCTTGTTTTACTCAGGGGGATAAACCCTACAACATATTTTATTTTTACATTTTAAGTATTACTATCCCTTTAAATCACATTTATTGTAAACCTGATTTTTCAATAAAACTCTTAAAAACAAAAAAAATTGCAATGCTCAAAAATCATTGTGTAGAGTCCCAATAATCATAAAATAATTGATGTGCATTTAACCAACAAAGGAAGTTTTGCAAAAGGCTACATACTGTGATTGCTCAAATGTCCCCTTTTTATCCCCATTGTATTATCAAAAACTCTTAGGAGATGTGTCCTGACGCCGCAACTACCGTTAAGAGCCTGTATGTGATGTGATACTGTGTATCAAAAGGACAAATGTTTCATTATCTTTTCGATTCTTCATAAAAATGTAAACGAACCTATCAGCATGTCCCACATTCAACAAAAGTGGAACCAATCAGACATGAACTAACATGGTAATAAGCACAACCATTGATTTTATTGAAGCAGGTGAATATGGAACATGTTGATAAATGTGATTCACATTGTTAGGTACAATCCCCATGATAACAAATTATTTTTCACTTGATAAACAGTAATAGTACTTGCCACATTATATTTCCACCAGTCCATTTATATAGAAGTGGCAATATTACAGTTCTAAAAAGAATCATCTCAGTTCATAAGGGCATTAGAAAGATATAACCTTTAATATATATAGTATTTTAGTAACACATATAATATGCCAATACATATTAAATAGGACTTGCTTAAAATGGGAGACCCTTGGTGAAGTAAGAGCGCTTAAACATATTTTGGCCAAACTGTGAGACAAAAGCCTCATTTTTTGAAGCAAGTGAATTAATATGATGGTATAATATATGCACTACACAGGGTTCACATTTGTGTAATTTGTATGAAGCAGAACAGGATTGTCTTCTGTGTTTAGTTTTTAATTTGGTGATTGAGGATGATTCCCTCTTTCCTTGCTGCTCCTTATATTTCATAACTAGGGTTCTTTTTGTACATATGTATACTAGCAAAAAAAGCCACTGTATATATCCAGTGAGACATATGCAGTTAGGAGAACTGGTGCAATTCTGAAGCAAATCAGACACACACAAGCACACATGCAAACACTTTTGCTTATCATGTGTGTTTGTTGTTTTTTTATTTATTTAGTTTCAATGTAGCATGGGGACTAACTAAACATGTCCCATTCAACTGTTTCAGTGCAAGAGAGGCAAGCAATATGTTTTTTTGCACTGCATTGGTTATTACCCCTTGTCATTGACAGTGTTAAATTATGTGACTTTGTTTTCCTTATGGTGTAGCTTAAAAATTGGAACAATTCACATATACACAAGACACAGGCTCATACAGACATGCACACAACACACAAACACACTTGTACTATCAAAAACATGGGCCTTTGACCATAGGGTCTGATTTACACATGCGCACACACACTCATATATATATCATTATCTTCAGCTATTCTCAATCCCTTGCAGTATGAAGGCCTCCTCATCATGCCTCCAACAGCTTCGGTCCTCTGCCATTTGTTGCCACTGTGTGCCAACAAATTTGGTAATTTCATCTACCCTTCTTGTCTTTGGTTTTCTTCTTGGCTGTTTAGTATCAAGTGAAATCCATTCCAAAATGCTTTTGGTTCATCTACCATCAGATCTTCTTGCTATGTAGTCTGCCCATTTCCATTTCAGAAGATTTACTGTTTCAAATATAGCACAGACCTTTGCTGAAGAATCCATACACACGTTTTTTCAGTCTCTATTTGTTATATTTAGAATTTGCCTTTCTATACTTCTCTGTGTAACCTTTAGTTTTTGTATGGCTTTGGCATTCAGTGTCCATGTTTCACACATACGTACGGACTGGGAGACACACTGGTCAAAAACATTTTCATTGAGGCTAGTAGATTTGTCTTAAAGACAGTATTACTAAGTTTTCCAAATGCTTGCAATCCCAGTTTTATTTGTTGCTCTATTTCTATCATGGTGTTTCCATTTGTTGACATTTCCTGTCCAAAGTAAACATACTTGTCCACTTCTTAACCCCTTAAGGACCCTTGACGTACCAGGACCGTCAAGGGTAAATGTGCTCCAACGACCCTTGACGTACCGGGACCGTCAAGGGTTAAACTCTTCCATCGCGGCCGCACGGAGCGATGGAAGAGTTCAAGCCGCTTGTTACTAAGTGTCCCGGTATCGGGACACTTAGTAACAAGCGGTAGAAACATTGTTGCAACATGCGATTCGCTTCAAAAGCGAATCACATGTTGCAAAACCTGAATGACAGGGACAGTATTTGTAAATACTGTCCCTGTCAGATCTCTATGCCTCCCTCCACCTTGCATACTGCTGAGGTGGAGAGAGACATAGAGACATAGTGTTACAGTGTTCCTGTAAAAAAAAAAAAGTAAAAAAAAAGTTTAAATAAAGAAAATTAACCCTTTGATCACTGTTCTGCAGTGATCAATAAGTTCCCCCCATCTGATCACTCTTGGAGTGATCAATTTGCTGCAGATCAGTGTTTTCTGATCTGTGGGACACCCCCCATCCCCCTTGAATTTTTTTAGATTTTTTTTTAATTTTTAAAAAAATATTTTTTTTTTTTTTTTTTTTTTTTTTAATAGTAAATATAGTTTAGATAGGTAGTTGGGTAGGTTTAGTGTAGACGTCTGTTAGGGAAAGTTTTAGGGATAGATTTAGGTTTAGGGAAAAAAAAAAAACCCAACCCCCCCCCCAAAAAAAATAAAAAATATATATATATGTAATAAGCGCAGTTTAGATAGGTAGTTCAATTGGGTTAGGTAGGTTCAGGATATACGTAGGTTAGGGTAAGTTTTAGGGTTAGATTTAGGTTTAGGGATAGCGTAAGAAAAAAAAAAACCCAAAAAACCCCAAACCCCCCCCCAAAAAAAAATATATATATAATAAGTGCAGTTTAGATAGGTAGTTCACTTGGGTTAGGTAGGTTCAGGATATACGTAGGTTAGGGTAAGTTTTAGGGTTAGATTTAGGTTTAGGGATAGCGTAAGAAAAAAAAAACCCAAAACCCCCCCAACCCCCCCCCAAAAAAAAATATATATAATAAGTGCAGTTTAGATAGGTAGTTCACTTGGGTTAGGTAGGTTCAGGATATACGTAGGCTAGGGTAAGTTTTAGGGTTAGATTTAGGTTTAGGGATAGCGTAAGAAAAAAAAAAGTTTTTTTAGTGGGCAAAATGCAGCGCAGGTACAGCGTTGAAGAGGCATATGCCTTTTTGGCATCTGAGGCAACAGACACTGCGTCAGATTTTGACATAGCGCAGTTTTCAGAAAGTGAGAGCAGCTCTAGTGATGACGCTGGGCCTTCTGTCAAGAAAAGACGCACTGCCCCAAAAGCTGCTCTGGCAACTGCCCCAGCACCTGCCAAAAGAACTGCCCAAAGACCTACCAAAATACCTGCCCAAAGAAATGCCCCAAGTGCTGCCCCAAGTGCTGCCCCAAGAGCTGCCCTGGCAACTGCCCCAGCACCTGCCAAAAGATCTGCCCAAAGACCTGCCAAAAGACCTGCCCAAAGAAATGCCCCAACACCTGCCACTCCGGATCCTAATGAATGGGTATCAATTTATGGCCACAAATCTCAGAATTCACAGGCAACCCAGGGATTCAAATTGATGTGGAAGGATTTACCCATGATCATTTTTTTGATTTTTTCTTGGGGGAAGACATTTTAGGTGAAATTGTGTGCCAAACCAATTTGTATGCAGCCCAGTATACTGCCGCCAACCCTACGTGTGAAAAACGCTGTTTTTTTTTTTTTACTTACGTCATGGTTTACGAGGGATTGGTGGTAAAATGGCTGTGTATAAAATTGGAAAACACACCTAAAATGAGAGCCTGGGGTGTCTACTTTCCAAAAATATACACTTTTGGGGGGAAATCTTAAAAAAAAGCACTGTTACACAGCCCCAAATGAGACATGGCACCAGCAACGCAAGCTGTGAAGATTCAAAGTGTGAACCTGGAAACGCGCATGTTCCAATTTGGCCCCCGTAGCTCCCCCAAACCATGAGAAAGCTATGCATATGGGGTATTGCCGTACTCAGAAGAAGGAGCTGAATACTAATCAATTCAGTTTATAAAATCTTCACCTATTCTGTGCTTGAAATTCACATCAACATTGAAGGCAAAGTGTGAAAAATGCTGAATTTTTTTTACTTACGTCAAATTTTCACAGAATTGGTGGTAAAATGGCTGTGTATAAAATTGGAAAACACACCTAAAACGAGAGCCTGGGGTGTCTACTTTCCAAAAATATACACTTTTGGGGGGAAATCTTAAAAAAGAGCACTTTTACACAGCCCCAAATGAGACATGGCACCAGTAACGCAAGCTGTGAAGATTCAAAGTGTGAACCTGGAAACACGCATGTTCCAATTTGGCCCCCGTAGCTCCCCCAAACCATGAGAAAGCTATGCATATGGGGTATTGCCGTACTCAGAAGAAGGAGCTGAACACTAATCAATTCAGTTTATAAAATCTTCACCTATTCTGTGCTTGAAATTCACATCAACATTGAAGGCAAAGTGTGAAAAATGCTGAATTTTTTTTACTTACGTCAAATTTTCACAGAATTGGTGGTAAAATGGCTGTGTATAAAATTGGAAAACACACCTAAAACGAGAGCCTGGGGTGTCTACTTTCCAAAAATATACACTTTTGGGGGGAAATCTTAAAAAAGAGCACTTTTACACAGCCCCAAATGAGACATGGCACCAGTAACGCAAGCTGTGAAGATTCAAAGTGTGAACCTGGAAACACGCATGTTCCAATTTGGCCCCCGTAGCTCCCCCAAACCATGAGAAAGCTATGCATATGGGGTATTGCCGTACTCAGAAGAAGGAGCTGAACACTAATCTATTCAGTTTATAAAATCTTCACCTATTCTGTGCTTGAAATTCACATCAACATTGAAGGCAAAGTGTGAAAAATGCTGAATTTTTTTTACTTACGTCAAATTTTCACAGGATTGGTGGTAAAATGGCTGTGTAGAAAATTGGAAAACACACCTAAAACGAGAGCCTGGGGTGTCTACTTTCCAAAAATATACACTTTTGGGGGGAAATCTTAAAAAAAGAGCACTGTTACACAGCCCCAAATGAGACATGGCACCAGTAACGCAAGCTGTGAAGATTCAAAGTGTGAACCTGGAAATGCGCATGTTCCAATTTGGCCCCCGTAGCTCCCCCAAACCATGAGAAAGCTATGCATATGGGGTATTGCCGTACTCAGAAGGAGGAGCTGAACACTAATCAATTCAGTTTATAAAATCTTCACCTATTCTGTGCTTGAAATTCACATCAACATTGAAGGCAAAGTGTGAAAAACGCTGTTTTTTTACTTACGTCAAGTTTACGAGAAAGTGGTGGTAAAATGGCTGTGTAAAAAATTTGAAAACACACCTAAAATGAAAGCTGGGGGTGTCTACATTCCAAAAATATACACTTTTGGGGGGAAATTCTAAAGTGCAGCACTGGAACATAGCCCAAAATGAGTAATGGCACCAGTTAACCAAGATGTGAAAATTCAATATTTGTTAAAAATTGGGCCCCGTAGCTCCCCCAAACCTTGAGAAACCTATGCATATGGGGTATTGCCATACTCAGAAGAAGGAGCTGAACACTAAACAATGCATTTTAAAATATCTTCACCTATCCTGTGCTTGAAATTCACATCAACATTGAAATGCAAGTGTGAAAAACGCTGTTTTTTTAACTTACGTCAAGATTTACAAGCGATTGGTGGTAAAATGGCTGCGTAAAAAAATTGAAAACATACATAAACTGAAAGCCTGGAGTGTCTACTTTCCAAAAATATATACTTTTGGGGGGAAATCTTAGAGTGGAGCACTGTTTCACAGCCCCAAATGAGACATGGCACCAGTGATGCAAGCTGTGAAAATTCAAAGTGTGAAACTAGAAACGCGCATGTTCCAATTTGGGCCCCATAGCTCCCGCAAACCTTGAATAACCTATGCATATGGGGTATTGCCGTACTCAGAAGAAGGAGCTGAACACTAAACAATGCATTTTTAAAAATCTTCACCTATCCTGTGCTTGAAATTCACATCAACATTGAAGTGCAAGTGTGAAAAACGCTGTTTTTTTAACTTACGTCAAGATTTACGAGCGATTGGTGGTAAAATGGCTGCGTAAAAAAATTTAAAACATGCATAAAATGAAAGCCTGGGGTGTCTACTTTCCAAAAATATATACTTTTGGGGGGAAATCTTAGAGTGGAGCACTGTTACACAGCCCCAAATGAGACATGGCACCAGTGATGCAAGCTGTGAAAATTCAAAGTGTGAAACTGGAAACGCGCATGTTCCAATTTGGGCCCCGTAGCTCTCCCAAACCTTGAGAAACCTATGCATATGGGGTATTGCCGTACTCAGAAGAAGGAGCTGAACACTAAACAATGCATTTTTAAAAATCTTCACCTATCATGTGCTTGATATCAACAGTAGTATTGAAATGTAAGTGTGAAAACTGCAAAAAAACAAAATATTACCACAATTTTGAAATTTTTTTCTGGAAAAATAGCTGCATGAAAAACTCCAAAATTCTCCTGATTATTTACTTTATGTTGTCTAGTTTTCAGAAACATATACCTTTGTGGGACATTTTTGGTTCTGGCACCGTCAGCTAAGCTATGATGCTCACATGCCAATTGTTGAGAAATTACAAGTTGGAAATAATGGCATCCATCTTGTAATATTTACCTTGTAAATGTGAGGAAGTGATTGAAATACTAGGCATATGGGGTATTCTTATATTCAGGAGAAGCAAATGAATATATTTAGGGGTATTTTTTTGTCATAAACTAATTGTATGCAAATCCTGACACGAAAATATAAGCAAAATGTTGTTTTTTTTTCAATTTTTTTCCTCTTTTTTTCTATTTTAATAAAATTAAACAATGAGGTATTCATATAATTGTGGTATCAAAAGAAAGCCCTACTTGTGCTTAAAAAACAGTATATAATTTATGTGGGTGCACAAAAGGAATTAAAGAGAAAATATGGTTGAACAAAGACATAGTCAAAAAAGTCAAAATTGCTCCGGTCCTTAAGTCAAATCTAACTCAGATTTTCCCGGTCCTTAAGGGGTTAATTATAGTCCATCTACTGTGATTTTCCTTGGTATGATAAATTTGTTAAACATGACTTGCGTTTTGTACATATTCATCTTCTTAACAAAATTTTTGCTTTCCTGTTGTAGCTGTTCAATGCATTCTTGCAGTTCTTCAGGACGACTACTGGCAAAGAGTATGATATAATCTGCAAATTGTATATGATGTAGGTAGTCTCCATCTGTCTTAAGTCCTTTTTTTTCCCCTCAAGTTAGTTTGCAGAAATTTTCTTCTAAACAAGCTGAAAATTGTTTTGTATGTAAGCACTGTCTATTCCTTGGTTGATCAGGACATCAATTATTGCTTGCTTTTTCATGGAGTCAAAGGCCTTTTCATAGTCAATGAAGGCTATGCATAATGGAAGGCTGTATTGATTATGACTTTATATAACTTGTTGCACTGTCTGGATGTGGTCCTTTGTGCTGAAACTGCTCCTGAAGCCTGCTTATTTTGTTCCTTAGGTTGTGCCATGTTAAGAATTGTGTCCATTATTCTTGATATTACCTTTGTGAAAACCTTTACAGACCACTGACAATGGGCTTATTGGTCGGTAGTTTTTAGATCCTCCTTATCACCTTTTTTGGCAGTAGGAAGACTTCTGCCTTTTTCCAAAATCTGCCAACCCGCACTTGACCAGCATGGCAGATTATAGTCTAAGTTGACTTGTTATGAGTGGATGTGTGGGGTCGTGGAGCAGCATGAATGAGATGTTTTTTTAATCAATTGGGTTTTTTTAATGCAAAGTTGACAGTTGATGTGTGTGTTGGTGGAGTGGCATGACTCGGCCATGTTTGTTTTTTTTACAACAGGAAATATAGTGAGGGTGGGCCAATTCCATGGGGAGATGTTGGCAAAAGCACACCCCCATGCAGTACTGAAGAGATTACAATATCTGCTCCTCTGGCACTAAAAGGGTTAAATCAATGGAAATTTGCAGAGTTTTTATTTCTCTACTATAGTGCAGTCAGTTTGGTTCAGAATTGCTCCTCTTTATCTTTCTGAATATGGCCCTATGTGCCTTATTTACATTACCATAGCACATGAATATAATAGTGTTACTGGTTATATTGATTATGCTACAGCACAGTATGTCAAACATTCCTTTGTGACTTTTATCAGGACTACTCACTGAAACCTGCTATTAACTAGTTTAATCTCTTATTATTCTTACGCAGGCCTGTAGACTCCATCCTCGAGGCTGTGTTCACAGTGTCCCCAAACAGACAATATCTCGGCATTTTAATCCCAACCACGCCAGCAGCACATGGCCCTGTGTAAAAAAAAATCAAAGTAATTGTTATATCAGTCTGTCAATGTTCCACTTTGAGTATAGGAGCAGCATACAACATATCATAGTGGCTCTTCCAGGCACCAAAATTATACCGTTCATTTTAAGGAGTTTATTAAGACTTTCCTTTTCAGTGGTAATCATTTTAAATGTATTTGTGTAATTATACTTTAGTGTATTACACATAGGGGGGTCACCAACTTCCAAAAGGTAGACATACTTTTTAGAAAAGATGGCTGTTGGTTCAGTACTGAGTCAGATTCCATAGTAAGGCTTCTTCTTCCCTTTCCTGAACTAACAATTGAAGTGGGTTGCTCCCCCCAAGCTAGGAAAATAGGGGTAGGGTATGGAAAATGGGGAATGGGCAGATAAAAGGTAGCTGTTGGTAGGGAAAATTAATTCTTACTTACCTTGATTATTTACACTCTCAATACTACACTTTACATACATGCAAGTTCACTTATCTAAACCAAAAATGATTATCAGTCAACAAGGACTTTGTACCCAGAAAACCAAGGAAGCAATTCATTATTCCATTCTATAGCATTGATATCCTATACCACATTCAATATCTTGTTATTTGTTTAATGTCAAGATTATGTCATAGAATAGCATATATTGGCTTCTTCAAAATAGTTACAATTAAAAAGATACACTAATAGGTTATGTTATTAAAAAAAGTTAAAGTTGCTGGAGTATTACTATAGTAATGTTAATCGATAAAATATGATACTATAGAACATTTTCCCTACCCAAGCTTATCTTAGTCCATATTGCTATTATCTAGCACAATAAGTATATTATTTAATTGGCATATATTATAATTGACTGGAATATAAAGGTTGTACTAGTAATTTCCACAAATAAATAATTCTCATAACATGTTGCAACAATTATTAGCATTTTTTTTAATGGGGTGGGGTGCCAGCAGTGAAATGCACCATATCATGAGATTAGCAGTGCAAAACCATTACATAAGACTATTAGTGCAATGCATTTACACAAGACCCGCTTTATGCTCCTCTGGCCTGCTGCACAAAGCCTTTTTCATTGCTGTGACAAGCTGAGACCTACATGAAGGCTTCATTGCGCTCAAAATAAGAAAACCACCTCTTTACCATTTCAATATCGGCTTCATGCGCTGTTTATAACTCCATAACGTAAGGAGCGACCAACAAGTAGCGCTTAGTTTTTCACTATACTTCCACTTCACCCATATGTAATGCGGCCTTACGTACATTCATTAACTTAACTCCCCCAAGGCCTCTGGTTCCTTCTTCCCATAGGAGCTTCCTCCATCTGCAGTACGATTTGTCTCCTCCCTTATTTTGTATGCGGGCTCTCATAGCATCTCAGGCTCTACACGTGGCTGGAAGTTAGCTCAACGTCATTCAAAGCACTCAGGTTCTTTTTGGAGAACAAACAAGAAGGAGTCACAGTGCACCAAAATTCATTGAGCCACCTACTACCATCACCCACACTGTCAGCCTGACATTCTGTGAGACCCTCCATAGGAAATACGTATTTTCAACCAGGTTATTGTGAGTTTTTTATTTTTCCCCCTCAATGATTTCAGTTTGTTTTACAATTGAATTGTTCACGTTATAGGTCACATTAAAGGTGGAAAAAGTTCTGACATGATTTATCTTTGTCTCATTCTTTAACATCACAAGAACCTGGCATTTTAACAGGGGTGTGTAGACTTTTTATATCAACTGTACTATGTCATTATTATAGTTTACATGCTCCAGATATACTCTAGTATATCAACTTTGAAATCTGTCCTATTATTTTGCAAACTATATTCAACATGTAACATGCTCAGGCTGAATCCATTTAATGTATACATCTTAGATGAATGTCTCTGGTTGTTTGTTAACATTATGATTTTCCCATATTTCATATCTCTGCTATAGTTCTTGAGTGTACCTTATTATTCAGAAATCAAATTGCTTGTCTCAAGGTTATATCTAGTTATCATTCTGGAAGTTAATTAATATGTTTATAATTTGTTTAACTGAAGTATATTATTTATTGAGGTAGTTTATTAATTTGTACTATCAGCCTCCAGTGGTGTATGTATTCAGTGTCACCTGCAGTCCAGAACTTTGTTTTCTGCTATCAGCCATAATGTGCTTCTTCTCTAGGTGTTTCTATATTACATGTCCTGTGTGAGAGGATTCTTCCAGTCTATAGTACCTCTGCAGTTCTGTGTATTTATCCTTTAGATTTCGCCATTCAACTACTGCTCCGGTTCTCTTAAAGAGACAGCAGTCCTATTAGTACTAGATACTCCTACACTCCTGAGAAACCTGAATTTATTTTATTTTGATACCTCAGAATCAGAGATTCTACCTTTCATCTACTCCAGTGCTTCTGGGTCTATCGGCTTCACTACCATGTCATCCTAATCCAGTCCTTGATCCTTTGGGGCTGGATATCTGTCCTTACAGCCAGCAACTTTACTATTTAACAGACACAGGAGTGGTTGACTACCCTTTCCAGCTTTGTTTCCTATTTGTGACTCTCAAAGTACTCCCAGATGGCAGTGGAGAATCCTGAAAATTTGTTACAGTTGCAAAGCAATGAGTTTGATAAATATCTGTCATGCAAGGGGTGAATGCTGAATTCCTCTGACTTAGTTATATGTCTCTCTGCATGCAGCTGGCAACCTGGCCAGGCTAGAAAGTCTCTCACATTTGTCTCACTGATAAATAAGATAACATCTGTGAAAGTAAAATCAGATACTTTATATCAAACCAGTTACATACAACTCTAGCATCCATTCTGTCACTGAACAGGCAATGGTGCAACTTGTAGAACAATGGGTAGAGGGCAAGGAGATAAAAAGAGACAGGATATGAAAAAGGCAAGACTACGTAATGGAGAGAAATCAAGACTTTGAGCAATCAATGAGGGCATAAACAAATTTATAAAGTGTCAAGCAACTCATACTCGTCCTGTGTGTGAGAACAGGAAAACAAAGAGTGTAAACCCTAAGCACAGAAGTTGATTCAGTGCCATCAATAAAAAACTGAAAGCATATGAGGCCTATTGAGAACTGACCTGAGCCTGCCTGCTGCATAAATACCTCAATCATAGGAGATAGGCAGATAATACCGTTTCT
This sequence comes from Rhinophrynus dorsalis, assembly GCA_037306005.1. Classification (NCBI taxonomy): domain Eukaryota; kingdom Metazoa; phylum Chordata; class Amphibia; order Anura; family Rhinophrynidae; genus Rhinophrynus; species Rhinophrynus dorsalis. Next base: position 120,998,298 of record CM074722.1, read on the forward strand.
CCTGTCTTCTGTGAATCAAAAAAAAACATCCTCGAGCCAGCCCCAAGGCCAAGTGATGCATTGTTACATTTCAAATCTGCTGGGGAATCAAATTCCAGGAACTGTGCTTCTCTCTCTGACAGTCACTGATTGCCAGGTGCAGCGATGACTGCAAATATGTTTAATACAAGACCCCCTGTATTCATACAGTATACAAGCAGATAGCTATGTACCACAGTGCCTTCAAACGAACACACAACTTAAGGGGCCCAATAAGACCTTGACCCACCAAGAGATATCCCGTTGGGCCACACCAACCTTGTTTCCTATGCTATTCCCAACAATGTCTGGAGATACTAAGGGCCTTATGAACAAAATATAAGTTGAACAATTCTGGGGCAAAGAAACCCCCATTTATAACAAAGGTAGTTTTAGAAGTTTTTATTCTCATCAATGGTGCATGCAGTTGCATTTGCTCTACTTTCTTTTGTGTATAAGGCCGTATGAGTATTGCAAGTCTCAATGCACCAGTACTCTTTGATCTAAACATCTTTGCTTGATGAGCAATAAAGTAAGACATTTTCATTGACAGCATGTGTATTTCTCCTTTAAATTGCATTCATATTTCCCAAAATCAGTTTGATTTCTCTTTTGTGGCAATATAATATTTTGTAATAAATTAGCAACATTACCTTTAATATTCTTTAAAATTGTATACATCCCTTACCCTCAGATATGCAATTTTAATCCAAAGCCATGGATATCTTTTTTATAGGGATCATATAGGGTGATTTATATGAAATATCCCTTGAAAGATTTATCATGTTTTGTCATTTACCTAGGGTCATGTAGACTATTCATATTTAAGATGAAACATCATCTCCAAATTAGGATTCCTATAGTGGCAACCTTACCTTCTCTAGAGCAATGACATGTTCTTTATCAGTGCAACAGGTCAGACTACACATATAGTGATAAGAAGCAACTCACAGAAAGCATATGTGTCAGACTGTGAGAGGAAATGTGTCTCCATTATGGTTCTCACTGCTCTCTGAAATCCCATAGATTACTTTTCCTGACAGTTTTCTTTTTACTGGAGGCCAGAGGGAGCAAGTGACAGGAATTAAATAAAACTTGCAAGTTAGGAGCAACAAGTATACAGACCTGGCCTTTTTTATGTATAATATATTTCATGGAGAACTGACCAGTCACCGTCTATACAATGCATCCAAATATGTAATATTTTTCACCAAAAGTATCTTTGCTTGGAATCAAATCATAATGCTTTATTCAAATGTATAACCTATCCATACCTGAGTGAACCCCAATCCTTATCCAGACAGGTAAACCTGGTAAATGGCGCAGTTCAAAAGATGCCATAAAGCTTAGGATATCCAGAGCCATCCTACAAATAACCACTGCATGCCTATTTCCATTTCGATTTGGTAAACCACTAACCACCATATAGGCATCTCCAATTGTTTCAACCTGCAGAAATACATTTATACTTAATGGAGCAGTAAAAAAATGCATGTTATAGGGCTTTCTGAATTAAATATGAACTGTAACAACTTGTGATAGAAAATATTCAGTTGCTCGGGATGGAAAGATGGGAGGGATAATTTTACTCCCAATTTGGCCTTATATGTAACAAATTATTTATTTTTAACACATTTGACCCCTGCTTTACCAGTCTGTCTTGAATGCATTGATTGCAATGCGTTCCCAGCCAATCCAGCATTGGAGGGGTTAATGGTGAACCCAGTTAGTCTGGGTGCATGTTTGTTTTTTTATGTATCCCTCTAATGCCAGACAGTTTACAACTTATCAGAGGGGTTAAGGGGGACTTATGTGAATGAGAGGAGGCTGCTTGGGTGCCTTTTCCCAGGCTCAGCAGCCTTGTGCTTCTGATCCTGTAAAAGCCATTCCAGCTGTAATTGGATTGGTTGCCCTTTGTCAACTCTTTTGCCAGCCAAATTTTGATCAGGCTAACATAATATTGGCTTAAACCTAAAGTATGTAATTATAGATTAGACTTTAGTAAGGATATATTTTTCATTCTCAGTAAACGAATTACAACCTATGATACAACTAATATTGTAGATAAGGATAATGTGTTATCTATAATATTTAAGAATTTATATGGAAGGGTTATACACTAAACTGGTTAACCCATAGGAATTCCGAGGTGCACTGGTTATATGTGTCTATTATTAGAATGTTCAAGCTAGCTAGCCACTATCAAAACATATGAAGATAATTAACTGCATACTGTCTCAATAGACCAGTGTTATTCAAACTCCATCCTCCAGTACCCCTAACAGTGTAGGTTTTAACTCCATTTGAGTGCCAGAGGGGTTTTCAATGCATTGCAGAGCAATGCGTTGGATGACCCTCTGGCATTCAAAAGAGTTAAGGATTTCTGTGCCTGAGCACAGTTGTGTAATAAGGGATCTTTCATTGTGACAAGTTCATCTGTGCTGAGGCAGGGAGATTCTTAAATTCTGCACTCTTGGTGGTACTGATTCAAACCCCGTGATTACAGCAGGAATAAAAATGGAGGCCAACAGCCACTCAACAGCCATATGTATTACATAGTACACTGGTGCATAACTTTTCAAAAACACAGCCAGGTTTGTCAGGTTACAATCCCACCATCAAGTAAACTGAAACCCCAGCCACAGGATATTAATGGTAACCTAGTAACAGCGCCAAATGATAGACAGGTAAAAGTGGATGAAAAGAGACATAAACATTAGCAGTCAAATAATTTACATACAAAAAATTATTGAAGCACTTCCAAATGCTTTACATAATTGGTGAATTACAGCAATATAAATATTGATTGGACCTTGCTGTAAACATAAATACAATACATAAACACCAAAACCAGTAAAACATGATAATGATACATGTTATACAATTAAATTCAGTCTAGTCTTCATTTATATCTTGTGGGGAAATGGTATTTGAACTGTACATCCAGTACACTTCTCTTCGTGACTGTTTTCTATTGAGAAATATACCTCTCTTTGAAGTACAGGTCTCCTCTAAATGTGCATACCTCTTTAAAATGTGTAACTAGCAGTGTGTTTTGTGATTTACATTGTAATTGTGAATTCTTAATAATCAAATAAACACACTGATGTGTTACAAATATTATACAGTTTATGCTGACGCCTAAGAATTAAACTGGATTATATAATTTCAAATGCAATGTTCTTGTAGCCAGCAACTGTAAAATTTAGTTATTTTAAGTTTGACCCGGGTTACTGATTAAATGATGGGACTGCAGCACTTTCATTCATTCATTCATTCTGTAAATGCTGTAAATGCCTTTGGGGGTCGCCCCATGTATCAGTTATCCTTTTGGATAGCTGATACATGGTATGGTGCCTATCAGGAGCAGTCCTGGTGCCCCCCATTGAGGTCTAATTGTACAATATCAGTTTTAAAGCGCATATAGGCTATATGGAACATAGCCTATATGCTCTTCATGGTCTTACAGTTCAAATGTCGGCCTCATGGTTGGGGGGTGTCATGAAGGGTCATGACACCCCCTTGAGGTCTACTGTATATATTAATAATGTGAAAACAGTTTTTTAATAAAAAATAAATGTTAAACACACACACACACATATACAGGCAAGGTATGCAGTCCATACCTTGCCTGTTAACCCTTTGGTTACCAGAGGGGTAGGAAACACATTGTAAGCAAAGCTTTCCTACCTCTCTGGTACTCAAAGGGTTTATTGTCAAATAAAAGACAGGTTCGACTACTATATGTGAGTCAATAAGGTAAATGTCGGGTGGAGTTATTATGTCAAATACATGCAATATATGTCTACATACTGAAGGGGGGTGATGTTGAAGCAGGGCGGACATTGTTTAGTGCTTGGTGTACTATTTCTGTTTATTGTAACCCTTTGAATGCCACAGGGGTGAGCAATGCACATCCCTATGACATTCAGTGCTGTCCATGGTGCTGAAAGCCTTCTCTGTAATCCCCTACTGGCTAGGTAGGGAAGCACAGAGAATGCTGTTCAGACTGTGGTAGCTCTCCCTGCTGTTACTCTATAGGAGAGTACAGTGAGATCCCAGCTTCGACAGCCTGAGGCAGGTGAAGTGTAGACTGTGAACTCCAACAACAGAGGCTGCTATCGGAGTTTACTGAATGAGTCGAAGTGTCACATTATAATATGAACACATCCCCTTGCATACGAATGTATCTGATTATGCTTAATTTCCATGTGGAAATGAGCAATTGTCGATTTGAAAGATACGAATTTGTAGACACGGTGAAGGCATGTGGGACTGATGTCAATGTGGGTCTTTTTTTGTCAGAGTGCTGGTGAAGTGATGTTGTAGACACTTTGTGAATACTGAGGATGTGCCTACGACACTGCTCCGACAGAACATCGACATTCGTAGCCCTCTTCAACCTTTAATGCATCTATTCCTTTATCTTGTATTCATTTAAATTAAACACCCATGGGGACTGGCATATGTAGGAAAAACTAAATGGGATGTTAAACCTAGAATGAGTTAACATGAGCATCTTTTACAATTACAATGCTAAAATATGAAATACTACTAGGCAAACTGTTCAATCGTTTGGAACATGTTATTACAGATGAAGTGGCAATTGGTAGAACATTTAGATGCTTCAAAGACAGGCATTCCTCTTAATAAAAAGTGTTACAGAGATAATTATACTGGATGTACACTTTAAATGCCCTTTTCCGCCAATGTCTGAAGGAAGACCATGTCTGAAATTATTGTTATAACATATATCATGTTTTAGTCTTCATGGTGTTCTGTAGTGAAACAGTACCTATGTTATATTTACAATAATGTCTAAGCAGAATTTAGTTTATTGTTTTTAATATCGTGGTAATATACATCAACCATTTGTAATGCTGCTTCTAGCACTTTTGCATATAAATTATTGACCTGTTGATATAAATTTCTTTCTTCCCCTTCCACCTTTACCTATCACTTGGCTCACTCCCTAAGTTAACCTTGGTAACTTTTGGTTAGATTTCAATGACCTGTTGTGAGATTATATACATAATTGATTTGGATGCTGTCTTGTAAGGAAAGTCATTTCTAAAACTTTGTGCACCACTGCATAAAAAATACAGCTTAATTAGTCATTTTTTGCTTCTTATGTGTTTTACTGTAAAACATGTCTTTTCACAATTTGCAAAGCATATACATATTGGCACTGGGTGCCCTTTAGCTCATTTACATGATTCGATGTTTCAAATTTTAAGGAAAAGCTCTTTTTATCTGTACAAGACTGTGCTATCTCAGAAAACAAGTTCAGCCTTATTCTAAGATTTGTACCTTCTTATACAGTTTGCTGGAAACAAAAGTTAAAGGGATATTAATGCTTGCTGTTAATAAACTTTAATATTGTAGACATTAAAAATATAAATTCAATGATGTATGCGTTGTCTCTCAAACTTGTATAGTTTGAAAGATATAATGTTTTAATGTCCCCCCCTCCTGTCCCTTTCACTGACGTCAGCCTCTAGCTGACAGCAGGAGATTCGGGTTGTGTGACCTGACGGTGGCTCTTCAGCAGAGCAGAAATAGCACTATCTAAAAAGAAATACTTCACTGGAACAGTCTACAAAGTGTACTTGCAAACCAGGCACACTTTGTAGACCATGCCAATGAAGTATTTCTTTTTTGATATCACTATTTTGCACAAAGCGAATCTCCTGCTGTCAGTGAAAGGGGCAAGGGTGGGGGGGACTTTAAAAACTTATATCTCTCAAACTATACAAGTTTGAGAGACAACACATACATCATTTAATTTATATATAAAAGTTTATTTACAGCAGGCATTACTATAACTTTAAGGGTAGATATCATACCTTATACACATCATGATGATCCAGAATATGGTCAAAGTTCTTATATACATCATTCAGCATGTCCACAACTTCCATTGGTGTGCTGTACTTGCATATGGTGGTAAAGCCTACAATGTCACTGAAGTAAATTGTGACCTCTTCAAAAAACTCTGGTTCCACTCGACCTGTCTCTTTGAGTGACTTTACCACAGGCCTGTAATAAAATACATTAGTCACATCAATCCAGAAGAATAAAGTGCATTAAATGGACTCAAAGTTAGCCACAACAGCCTGACAATTTTTGTGTATTTGGATCATCTTTGGAAATTTTCAACTCCATTACAGTCTAAATGTATATTTTGGATTGATAGAATTGATTTTCTCTGTTTTTATACTCTATGGCAACTGTTGCATGCCATGAAAATGAACTATGCATTAAATTTGATATGCATTATTATCAAGTTGTCCATAGTCATTTTTCAAATTCTTGATTTGTTACAAATGTGCCAGTGAAGGAATGCTGGTTATGCCCCTGACTAATCAAGCAGTGGTCCCCCCACATTCTTGGTGGTGGGATCTCACAATATATATGCTAGGGTAGAATATTAGGCATCTGAACACCAGGCTGTATACCATGCAAGGCATTGCACAGCTAGATCTAAACTTATAATGTACTCTCACATCGCACAAACACATAAAAACTTCACACACCATATAATTTCAATTAAGAAATGCGTGTGGGGGGGCCATTCCAATCAAAGCCCTGAAAAGTGGACCTATGAGTTGAGGGTATTGTCTTAAACCTCCCCTGGGTAGTTTGGTTGGGGGGTGAAAAATAAACTTTTGTGGAGTCTAACAGACCCCCAGGAGCCCCCACCACTGTGCAAAAATTTAATGATGGAAGTTTACATACCCACTTTCTACCCCTAGCCCCTTTGGTTCCTAAGAGCATATGTTATTTAAACTTGACCATGGTGGGGCAAGTGCCCGCTTCTTTACCCTCCATCCATAAAAAACAAGTTGAAGTCATACATTTTTATGGTAACAAAAGACCCTTAACATCTTCAAAGGATTTAAATTTGTACAACATTAGTATCCGAGGGACAGCTTCTATCTTCTTCCCTTGAAAGGGGTCCAAAAATAAATGTCAGTGCAGACAGAATTAAAATGTCTATGCTACGGACACTGTTGCCATTTAACCTACTAACAAAATGAAATTGGGTGATAACCAATAACAGTTTTTAAACTCCCAGCCAGTGGCTTGAAAACAAAAATGACAAAACCACTATCTGCCAGTCTGTGATTGGTAGAGAGGCCTCACTGGCAGTCACAACAGTTCACTAGTGAAGCGATCTAGCTGTCGGGTCCCTCGCCGTCCTTGCCAGTAGCTCTACTGGCTTCAGGACGGCTGGGCGCATGCGCGCGTCCTCGCGCATGCGCAGTGGCAAGGCCTGACGTCGGTCGTAAGTGTCTAAGATCGAATTCCTAGGTTTCCTTGTTTCCCCAGGGCAGTTAGAGATGGATCCTCGTAAGATAACAGCTATACTGAAGTGGCCCATACCATCTGACAAGAAGGCAATTCAGAGGTTCATTGGTTTTGCCAACTTCTACCGACGCTTTATCCGGGATTTCTCAAAATGTATTTCACCACTCACATGTTTAACCAAGAAGGATGCCAGTTTTCAGTGGACTCCTGAAGCTCAACAAGCTTTTGACCGTTTAAAACTTCACTTTACGCAAGCACCTATTCTACAACAACCTGATGTCAATAAACCTTTCTTTTTAGAAGTTGATGCTTCCAATATCGCTACAGGGGCAGTATTGTCACAACATATGGGCATTAAAGATCGTTTACATCCAGTAGCCTTCTACTCCAGGCGTCTCACACCTGCCGAACAAAACTATGATGTGGGCGACAAGGAATTGCTCGCTATTAAATGCGCCTTGGAGGAATGGAGACACTTATTAGAGGGTTCAGAGTATCCTATTACAATATATACAGATCACAGAAATCTAGAATATCTCCAATCAGCCCGCAGACTACGACCTCGTCAAGCCAGATGGGCAATGTTCTTTGCACGATTCCAACTACACATCACCTACAGGCCAGGCTCAAAAAATTTGAAAACAGATGCCTTGTCCAGGATGTATACGGTACCTTCCAATACTACTACACTTCCTGATACAATTTTGCAACCACGTCAATTCCTCCTTATCACCACCAATTTACTGGAACATATCAAACAAGCCACCACTCCGTCTCCTCGTTTGATACAACTACACGCCTTAACCTTCACTGATGGCCTATTGTATAAGCAAGATACAGTTTTTGTCCCTGAATCTGTCCGTCAAGAGACTCTTCACCAGTTTCACGATCTTCCTGTTGCAGGCCACGGGGGAGTCCAAAAGACCTTAGAAGCCATTCAGCGGTATTTCTGGTGGCCAAACTTAAAGCAGGACGTCAATCACTACGTATCTTCTTGTGACACTTGCGCCAGAGCTAAAAGCCAACACACCAAACCATCCGGTTTGCTCCATCCTTTACCCATACCTTCTGGTCCTTGGAGAGATGTAACAATTGATTTCATTGTGGATTTACCAGGTTCAAACCAACATAATACCATTATGGTCGTAGTAGACCGATTTACTAAGATGGCTCATTTTATCCCAAGCAAAGGTCTACCTTCAGCCAGTCAAACCGCTTCTTTGTATCTGCAGGAGATCTTCCGTCTTCATGGAGTACCACAATCCATTACTTCAGACAGAGGTTCCCAATTCACATCAAAATTCTGGAGAGCATTTTGTGCCGGTCTTCAAATTTCCAGTAACCTATCTTCAGGATACCACCCACAAACAAATGGGCAGACAGAAAGGACCAATCAGACTTTGGAACAGTACTTACGTTGCTTCTCTTCTCACTTACAAGATAATTGGTACCACTTACTCCCCATGGCAGAATTTGCTTATAATAATCATTATCACAGTACCTTAAAAAACTCTCCTTTCTTGGCCAACTATGGATACCACCCGGCAGCTCTACCAGGACTCACCCCCATCACTCCAGTCCCAGAGGCCAATCAACGAATACAACAATTACAGCAGTCTCATCATGTGTTCAGTCAAATTCTGAGATCTGCACAGCAAGACTACAAACGTTATGCTGATAAACACCGACAAAAAGGACCTGAACTACAGATGGGGGATAAAGTATGGCTGTCCTCTTCACATGTTCGCCTTTCTTGTCCCACCAAAAAATTGGGACCTCGCTTCTTGGGACCTTTTTCTATCACTCAAGTCATTAATCCAGTAGCATATCGTCTGGCACTACCTACCTCATACCGGATTCACCCAACGTTCCACATCTCTCAATTGAAGAAATGGATTCCCAGCACGTTTCCTGGTAGAGAACCTTCTAGACCTCCTCCTGTTTCCATTACAGATCCTGATGAGTTCGAGGTTCAGGAGATTCTAGACTCTCGTTTTCGTCGAGGCCGTTTGGAATACCTAGTACATTGGAAGGGGTACGGCCCTGAAGACCGCTCCTGGGAACCCGCAGGCAACTTCAACACCATGGCCTGTATTCGTAACTTTCATCGGAGTCATCCAGACCGACCTGCTGACCTGACCACCCGGAGGTTGGTCGTAAAGGGGGGGAACTGTCGGGTCCCTCGTCGTCCTTGCCAGTAGCTCTACTGGCTTCAGGACGGCTGGGCGCATGCGCGCGTCCTCGCGCATGCGCAGTGGCAAGGCCTGACGTCGGTCGTCGCACCGACGTCACTCCTTGGGCGCCCGGCGTTCCTCTTTAAAAACTGGCGGCAACCGGGACTCGGCGCTCAGTTGTCGCTTGAGTCCCGGGCGGTCTACCTGCCGCAGTTTCGCTACCCAGCTCTTCCTGCTTGCAGACTCTGCAGTCCTCCAGCCAGCCTTCACCTGGGGTCCTCCTGCCAGCTCTTGCCTGGGGTCCTCCTGCCAGCTCTTTCCTGTGGTCCTCCAGCCAGCCTTCACCTGGGGTCCTCCTGCCAGCCTTCTCCTGGGGTCCTCCAGCCAGCCTTCACCTGGGGTCCTCCTGCCAGCTCTTTCCTGGGGTCCTCCTACCAGCTCTTTCCTGCAGTCCTCCAGCCAGCCTTCACCTGGGGTCCTCCTGCCAGCTCTTGCCTGGGGTCCTCCTGCCAGCTCTTTCCTGTGGTCCTCCTATCCTATCTGTATCTTCTGCCAAGCTGCCATTCTACAGACCTTCCTCTTGGACCTTGCATTGGATCTCAGGTACTGACCTCTGGCTTGTTGCACTGGACTTGCATTATCTCAACCTGTACTGACCTCTGGCTTGCTACACTGGACTTGCATTATCTCAACCTGTACTGACCTCTGGCTTGCTACACTGGACTTGCATTATCTCAACCTGTACTGACCTCTGGCTTGTTACACTGGACTTGCATTATCTCAGCCTGCCCTGACCTCTGGCTTGTTACACTGGACTTGCATTATATCAGCCTGCCCTGACCTCTGGCTTGTTACTCTGGACTTGCATTATCTCAGCCTGCCCTGACCTCTGGCTTGTTACACTGGACTTGCATTATATCAGCCTGCCCTGACCTCTGGCTTGTTACTCTGGACTTGCATCATCTCAGCCTGCCCTGACCTCTGGCTTGTTACTCTGGACTTGCATCATCTCAGCCTGCCCTGACCTCTGGCTTGTTACACTGGACTTGCATTATCTAAATAAAGCTAACCTTGGCCTATCTACTGTTTCCCTGCATTCTGGGTTCCTTATTTGCTTATCTTAGATTATATAGCTTCCTGCCAATCTCTGGGTGGCTCCTCCCACCCAGAGACAGGCTTCAGCAAGCTTACATCCTTACACTAGCAAAGTGTTATGAATTACATATTTGTTAATTATAATTACTGTATGTACATAACTATTTTTACTTGGTGTAGTTCTGCTTTCCTGCTTTGATGACCTACACTCAAATACCACCAATGTTTCACTAATTGTTGCTTGTTTTTTCTATTTCAACAGGTATGAATCTCTCCTTATTCATTTGATCTGGTATGACTCTCTTTTTCTCTTTTTATTTAATGTGGAACAACTACTTTTTCCAGCTGCAAACCTCTCTGCTTCCCATTCCCTGTTTATTAGCTTAATCTAGTATGAATCTTTCTTCCTGTTGCAAAACTCTGCATCACAGTTCCTGCTTATTCATCTAACCAGATATTCAGGTATAAACTCATTTTTCTCTTAACTGACTGACTCAACCCCATAAAGTCACCAGCAGGGGGTCTCATAGACAGTTACACCATTTCACTAGCAAAGTGAACTAGCAAATTGCTTGGAGTTGCACATGGGTTACACATGAAGACAACTCAATTTTGCAAAGAGAAAACTGCCCATACTCCAGTGTAGAGAAAGAGGCCTAACACACCAGCACTTCTGAACAGAATCAGCTGTAGCTCACCTCTTTCCTGAAACATGCTTTCCTGCCATTACAACTGATATTCCCTCATACCCTACGTCCTCATAATCCTCTCAATTGTGTACTCTTAAACGTCTTTCACATACTACTACTCCTCCACACTCCATGTTATCCTACATACTGCAATTTTCCCTTTTTCCTTTATTGTGAATTTCACAGCTACATTTGCTGTTCACATCCCATTACCCCAGGACTATCCATACAGCCATTTCCCATACATTTGTTCCTCTCCTGCTGTTGCAGCTTTGTGGAGACATTTATTACAACACAGACCCTACTCATATAATTGTCCTTTTTGGCCATGGACCTTTAAAAAAAATCACATGCTTAAATGTTAACAACCTAATCCATACATTTCCTCTTCCCTCCCTCCTCTTACTGCAGTTCAGGCTTACTTACTTCATCTTACCCATTATTTAAACATGGCTCACACATTCAGACACTGTATCCTCCATTGCACTTTCGTATGGTGGCCTACCAATCAATAACATCCCAGGACCTGATGACAAAACAAGTAGGCATAGGTATACTGCTATCTACTCAGTCTACATTTAAAAATTTGGCTCTTGTCCCCTCTCTCTTCTCTCTCATTCCCAAGCTTCATGGTTCACAAAAACCACCTCTTCTCTCTCCTCTTGGAGTTGCTGTTATATACCTTCCTTCCGGACAAACATCCCAATTTTTAGACCATTTTGCTGCTTGGTTCTTTTCTTTCCTGTGAATTACCTTGTCTCATACTGTCGTTCTGTGTTTTCCTTTGCTCCCACTCCCTGTCATATTTTGCTGTTTGTCTAGTAACTGTAAATCCTCCCCTGCCTGGTTCTTTGATGTGCAATCAAAGCCAAGTTTCCTAGGGACCGAATGTATCCTGTTTTGAAGTTTGATTGTTGTAGAACCTGCTATTCGTCTGGAGTATCATACTGCCGAGTGATTCTGTACCTTCCCTGAGACCCAGTTTGTCAACTCGACTATTCATCCAGTTTATTCTACTGCCTAGAGATTTAGTACTGCTCCTAAGACTCCTGTTACTGACCCTGCTATTATCCAGAGATTTTGCAATTCTGCACCTGACTTGCAGGTTGTCTGAACTCTTCTTCCTGGTGTTTTCTTTTCTACTTCAGTATTGCCTTTGCCAGTTCAGTATTACCTAGAGTCTACCCACAATTCATCTATTAGGTACTGTGATTGAATTCTTACTAATACACTTATACTGGTCTCCTCCCTTCTCCTTCCCAGTCCTCTTTGCCAAAGCCACTTTCTATGCCTGCTGCTTTATTTCCACTCCTCTGACTCGCTAGCAATACTTTTCCCCCACTTCAATGTCCCTAACATTGTATGCAGAGAGCTTTCTATCAGATATTATGCTCACTATCAGTTACATAAAAAATATAAAAAAGGTGAAGATGAAAAAAATAAAATACAAAGAATAGGCAGCTTAACTTTGCCTATATTGCATTTGGAAAAATTGTAAATTCAAAATAAAGGGTTATTATTCTATTAAGTAAGGCAGTGCCCTAAATGACTATGGCACTGCAGTCATAGATTTGAGACCTTACAGTATTTGTAGCAACTTTATTAAAATGCCATATCTACTTTACTTTAGTGCAATCAATTCATATTTTGCAAAGCATGCTTTGTATATTTAGTGGCGGCTTCACTTTTGTTCAACATGGTCTCTTTCCCCTTACAATGGTGTTACTTTTGCAATTGAACACTCACCCAGGGAGCAACATATAGTTAAGGTGATCAGCACGGTCTCTTTCTGCTTTATAAAGTTGGGTGCGCTCCTCCACTAAATGCTCCAAGTTTTTGGAATAGAGTTGTAGCCGCCGTATGAGGGTATCCATGTAATTCTCATTAGTCTGATTGTGGAAGTTACTGGAGTTGGAAAAAAGAGCTTAACGTGAATGAGGATATCACATTTATCAGAACAATTTTGCCAAACTGCGTTCGCTGAATTTCGCTTTGAAAGCATATTCCATATCACTTAATATATATATATAGAATACATTTAATACATATAAAAAATGCTTCAAGTTACCAAGCTAGGCAGAACTGAGTAATGGATAACTGTCATTGTGTCAGAGAATATTGCAGTATTTTTACTGACCATGGGCTAATTCAAGATTTACAGACAGATTATAACAGAAGTATGACAGCAGAAATTTTAGGAACAGATTAAGAGAAGTTTGGGTGAAGATAGCCATTCAGAGACATCACATTGGAACGTTATAGGAGGAAATACTTATTTAGTTCTAGAAGGAGAGTATGGTCAAATAGGAAATTATGACAGCTTTAAATGAATATAGTTTAAGATAGTGATTTAGAATGGCCTTGTAAGGTGTAGAACCTGTTTGGTTCATTTTATTTGTGTTCTTTGAGACAAGCACTAAGGCAGTTCATTTTCTGAGATTCAGTAAACACAGTTCTTGGATTCACAAAGGTTGTTACCCTCTCAGGCCATTTACAATTAACAAAATTGCATTACTAAAGCTCAGCATAAAGGATCCATTGGGTTATATATTTAATAAAACATTAGCACCAATATAAGATATTTATCCATAATACCAGTGACTTAAGGGTATGTGCTATGCTGTATGATCACTGTAGTGCATGTCAGAGGACACTGTCCACCATCAATAGTGTTTTAATGCCAGTAAACCCTGTATTCCAACCTACAGCATGCACAGGAACATGGCACATACAGACCTTGTTCTACGCAAGGCAAAGAGGAAAAAGACTATATGAAATGCCAATGGACTTCCTCATTGTCCTCCCTTTGGTGCAGCCAGCATTAATGGCACAAGCTGGGCCATATGAGGGTTAGTAAATTGATGTTAGGCAGGTGTAGGGACATGAATGAATATGGATAAATATATGGATAAGTATACCATTTAGGAATAAATACAAAAGGCATACAATTAAACCAATGTGACTAAACAAAGAGGTTTGCAGGGAATAAGAAGCATATTACATAAATGAAAATGCTTCAGCTTTGGAGGAGATATCTGTGTGTGGCTAGAGAACTGGTTAGGTGGTAAAGGCAAAGAGTTGTAAATGGAACCTTTTCAAGCTGGTATAAAGTTGTAAGTATGGTGCCTCAGATTTCAGCATGGGCTCAGTCATTTGCTTATTAATGACCTTGAAATTTGTATTGAAAGTAGTGTCTCAGTTTTTGCTGACAACACTAAACTTTAAGAAAATTCATACAGGGCACAAAGGTTTTTTACTCTGCAGAAAGAATTGGATAAACTTAGTTAATGGATGGAGATGTGGCAGACATACATAAATGTAAGTTTAACGTTTCGGTTATCACATAGTAACCTTCATCAAGGATGAAGGTTACTATGTGATAACCGAAACGTTGATCTTTTTGTAAATAAACCCACTTTCTCACAGATTTACAAGTCCTGAGAGTGCTTTCCTATTTTGATTTTGATACAACTATGGCTGGAACAGACTTTGGAAGCGTGAGTGCCTCTTTAAAGATATGTACCAGTAAATGTAAGTTTATACATTTGTGCAGAAATAGGAGTGCTTTATATACACTAAATGGGAAACTACTTGAGAAATCCTTGCTACAGAACGATTTAGGGGTATGGATAAACAACAGTGCACAGTGTGCTGCTGAAAGAACTTATTGCTTACTACCATGTATAAAAACGGGGTAGAGATGCATGGAATAGGAATATAATTCTACCTTTTTATAAATTTTTGGTAACAAAAAATCTGAAGTATGGAGTAAAGTTTTAGGTGCCAGTACTTAAAAAAGACATTATTGAATTGAAAAAAGTACAAATATGTGCAACAAAACTTGATAAAGCAGTTGGAATATTTTAGTTAAAGAATTTAGAGAAGGGATATGTTTAAGGGGGGATATGATTACTATTTACAAATATATTTGACGCCAATACAAATATAATTCTGTGGAATTAGTTACTCATTTAGAGAGCTAAAAACAATGGGGTCATCAAATTAAACTAGATTAAACACACTTCAGACTAAAACAAAAGCAGTGATTTTTTTACAGTAAAGTCAGTAAGATTCATTGTTTCAGTAGGTTGTGTTGACAGATACTATAGATACTTTCAAAAATATTATTAGATACCTTTGTAGCCCAGAATAACATTCAAAATTATGACAGTTGTTTTATTGTAGATAAGATATCAGACTGCCTTTTGGAGTAAGTAAGACATTTTTACCCACTTAGATGGCTTCAATAGGGATTTATTTTGTCTTGGTTTTTGCCAACAAGAGTGATAAGTCTGAACTTAAATGAAGCATGTCTTTTCAGCCTCATCAACTATGTTAAAATGTAGTTATTCTATGTAAAGTTCTTAGACTTAATAAAAGGGTGGGTAGGGATTTAGAACAGGTGTTAGGAAAAGTATTAGGAAGATGATTATTTAAAGGGCAAGTATGTTTTTCTAAGTCTGCTCCAATGGAAGCAGACTTAGTAAAAAGACAGGGCTGCACTGTGCTTCTATCAAACATTTGGGGGATCAGACAACTGACTCTCCTTACATGGAACAAACCAGGAAGTATGTGGCACTCAGCCACAAACATATGGATTTGTGTGCGCAGTCCTGTAGACTCACTGTGTAGGGCATTGCAGCCCAAAGAAAAAGTTCTATGAGGAGTGGACCTGCTTCTCTCTGGACTGGAAACTATCCTGCATGATTAAGCATCAGAGAATTGGGGACAATGTGTCTGTTTCTTGACCCCTGTTGTGCTAAACCATTGATGCATCAGAGAATCTCAATGCAGCCCTGGCTTCATTTGACAGGTCTGCTTTCTGGCATGCAGATCTGCCAATAGGAAGCTATCAGATGATAGTAGTCCTTTAAGGAACTTGTATAAAAGAGACACAGGAATAAACAGTTACTTAGAAAAGACCATAGAAGGTGTATGGGTACAGATTTTGATTTAGGGAAAGATTAATGATGAAGCATGATTTGTGACCTTACATAGAAGCTTGACTATTAGTTCTTGAGATGCTCAAGTGTGAAACAAATACTGTACACCTATCATGGAGGGGTCAGATATTTAATATCACAATGACTAATTATGTGATTGGATAGAAAGTGCTGTTGCAGTAATTGAGCTGTTGACACAAGTTACACTAAGTAAGTACCACTGAGTCACTTGAGTCGTACAAAGCAAGCATACAAATAGTTATGTTTGGAAGCAGACAAGTGCAGCAGGGAACAATGACAAGGGACGTCACAAAGACAAATTATGAAAGTCTATATTTAACATGACAAGCTTTATGGGCTACAAAAGTGGGTAACAGTATCCTGTATGACCACAACATAAGTCACCCTAAGAACACCCTGCCACCCCAAAAAAGTAATCCCCATGCTTACCTGAAAATCTTGGCTAATGTGTTCTCTATTTTCTTGAAGTCTGGTCTCTTCTCAGGATCTTCCTCCCAACAGTTCTTTACCAACACATAGACCTAAGGATATTACATTTAGTTTGAATCATAATAGCTGTAGTATCACAGCGACCATAATGATATCAGCCACATATGTGAGCTTAACAACAGTCTATAATTATTCAATTACTGTAATTCAGTAATCTGTAGAAGAGATTCCATTCCAGTGGCTGGGTCACTGAAGTGTAAAAGTTGGAATGCAAAGAAAATAAAGAATTAGAAAAACAATTTAAGTGCACTAACATTACTTTATGTTACAATATAATACTAATAATGTTAATAAGGTTGCTCTTTTTAATTTCAAGTTAGAGGTGCAGAATCTATGTCTAACTGTAATATTTAAGAGTTCAATCCCTACTGGGATCAAACTATACTATTGTCAGAGTGGGACATTTTGTTTTATACAATATTAAATACTTTAAATGCTCACTTAAGTTTAAACGTTAGTAGAAGAAGTGAGGAAAAAGTCTTTGTAAGTATGACCCTAAACATTGCTTTAGAGATTGGAAAAATATAATATTCTCTTCATGTTTAAAATTTTAAAACCAAAAGTGTACAAAGTGTTAAAAATGCATCAATAATAATACAGTTAATTTATATGTAGACATATAGCTCCATGAAGTGTTCACTTAAGCTGAACTTCATGATAACCTGCAGCTGAAATCTCAAATAAGTGGTATGGCATGAGTGTATCTTCCAATGCCACCACAGGCCAGTTCCTGGTATAGCTGTGCGAGACAGTGGACATTCTGAAAACTCTCTAAGCCCACCAGTATCCAGACATCGTTGTGCATCAGACTTTTTTACTAGAATGTTCCTGACAATCTACAACTGGACATGCCCACCCAAGCATTGAACATACAACATGGACAACCTCTGTGGCCTGGACACACTGCTGTGGCTCTGACTATTTTCTAGATCTGTCCCCATTAAGCACTTACGAAATCTGATGAATTACCAACACCAATCCATCTGCAACCACAGTGAAGGACTTGTGTTCCAAGTCCAAACAGCATGGACTAGAAATGACTGACCATCTTATTGAAGGTATACCTCATTGTTTAGCTGCCTGTATCATCTCCCAAGGTGTGCATACTTGAAAACTCACTATTGAATAAAGTGTTCTGTTTTGGACATTTTTGTCTCAAAAGTTAATCACTTGTATGTTGTCCTTCATAAATATATGTCATTTTATGAGAATCCCATATCTGCTTCATGGTGCTACATTTTTGGTGTTGAGCGCTGTATTTTATGGGACAGTCACTTTAATGACCAAAAATATACTAGAGGCACTGTCATGAAGAAAGACTTTTTATCTATTTACCTAAATTAGAAAATATAACCACCCAAGTGATACTGGAGTTAAAAATTACTGTATACAATAGGAGAATGGTTTTGTAAAGCAAAGGTAATAAATGAGCTTTAAAGGGATAGTAACACTTAATATATAGCAAAATATATATTTTAGAGTGTATTCTCCTGAGTCCAACAAGGAACTCCCAATACTGACAGTTATTTTATTCAAAAGTTATTGCATCTAGAACTTGCATATGTAGGAGCAGTATCTCAATGGCCTGAAACTGTATGGTGGCACTGTTCCAATACCATCATATGGAGATTTATGGTCAGCTGAGCAGAGCTGTCTATAGGCTGGTGCAGCAACAACACCACTGTGTAATTTCAGGTCATTGAGATACTGCACCTAAATAATTCAAGTTTGAGCTTCAATAACTATTGAATAAAACATATTTCAGGAGTGAAAGTAGCCTTCTTTTACTCAGGAAGAGTACCAAATATATATATTGTACATATTAATTGTTATCCGTTTAACCCCTAGAGGACCATAGAGGTGTGCAGCACATTTCTTGGCAATGCATTACACAAACCCTTCGTTCTCAAGGGGTTAAAATCTAGGGTCAGAGTTTTGCTATGCAACTCACTACAAAAGTCTGGTGAAGGAGAATTTCTTTACATATAATCTGAGAGTCTGTAAACTAATTTAACAAAAAGTTCCCACCTCTATCTCCCTTTCCTTTGCTGTATCCAAGTTAAGGTCTGGTCGGAATGGACATGCTCCTTTGAACGTCTGTATTCTGGCAATTTTTTCTTAATATTAATGGAGAACAAATAAAAACATAATTAATCAGGGCCTAGACTGAATTCATGCTATATTCATAGTATTTTTTGTATGGTTCATGACATTGAAAAGCTTTCCAATTCATTATAAGTGAAAACAAAATGAAATGAGAGATTAACCCCTTGGATGCTGGAGGCCTCTCTAAAGCATTGTGAAGCAATGCATAAAAGAAGTCTCTAGCATCCAATGGGTTAAGGTCTGTTTTAAGACAGCAATTTATATAAATATTTACCATGGTATGTATAAAATGAATGCAATGCTATAAACAATTGTTTACCTGTCAGAGAATATCATGCCCAAAATAGTATAACGTCTAACTAAAAGCATGATGTCTATATTATTATTATTATTATTATTATTAAAGCCATACAGTATTTACTGAACAGGTGAACAAACTGCTCCACTGAATCATCCACATGTTAAACACAGTGCCAACCTCTTTTTATGAAGATTTTTTTAAAGGGCAATAAATTGATATAGCCTTTGTATTGTTGTAAATATTTGCTGGTTCTTTAAGAATATAACATTTAATAGAATTCTAGATTTGACCACTAGCTAATCCTAGCATTATTTGGCTGAGATTCCATTCTGACTGAATTTTCCTACCAGGTGGATTTTTTCCAGTTCAGTAGAAAAACGTCAGTCCCAAATCTGGCTGATTGAAGCCAAGTGTGCAATTGAGTTCCTCAACCATGGGAGATCTTCCTTCCAAAGTCACAACAGTGGATCACAGCAGATATCTCACAAGATTTTTCAAAGCTATCAAATTCCTATTCTTAACTAAGAAGCTAATGACTGAAAACTTGAAACAGCTTGAAAACCGCTTTCCAAATTGTTCAACTTTAAAGGCAATAACATATTACAGCGTCACAACTATGTAAGTGCCATTTTCTAGGCCTGTGATGAAGGCTTTACCAAGTTAGGACACTCTACTCAGGAGTTGGAGGTTATTGCCAGAGATAGGAGAGGTGTGTTGAACTGCATTTATACATACATATATACTTACACATCTGTTCATACAACAACTACACTAATGTATCGCAATAGCATTACATATAAATACAGACCACTCACATATACATATCCCGATATATTATCCCCTCTGCCACACATTCCCCTCTCCCCTAACATCCTCGCAATTTATCATTGATTTCTGATTTTTCTTCAGTTCTGTTTTTCTTGCTGTATTTTCATTTGTTTATGTTTTTATTTGTTTTACACCTCTTTCTGTGGTTAGTGTTTCTTTGGAGAGTCTGGCATTATGTGGTACACAGAACTGAGTGTGTAAGTGCAAGAGTGTGAACGTGTGCATGCGTGTGTGTGGGAGTATATCTGCTGGTGCATGAAGGGGGTGAAAAGGAGTGTGGGGAGAAAGTGAAGGAAGTTAAGAATCTACCCAAAAAGGATAGTGGGGGCAAGCAGTGAAAAGGGATGGTAGTGCAATGCAAGCTGAGTAGGAAGGCCAGGAGAATCAGGTGGCCACCTAGAATTAAGTACTTCCTCTACCTTGTGCACAGTAGGGGTAACTAGCCAGGTGGCTGGAGGGTCTCAAAGGGATAGAAAGACCACAAACAATTTCCGAGGAGGAAACTGCAGGGCCTCTTCACACAGTTGGGAGACCAATGGCTCTCTAATGTGGCTTCCCAAGTAACACAGAAGCCCCAAATTCAGCCAAAAGGAAAATCATTCGCTGCTCCATGCCAGAGTCCTCTTCTGTCTGGGTCATTTGTATTAACTATATCACATAGTATCCATCTAATAGCTTGATGAGTATAGCACCCTTTCGTATTAAGCACAGTATAATTACCCTTTAATATCCGAAACATACTAGGACAAAAAATGTTATCAAGAGCAATTCTGGTAACAGACTTTTTCAACCTTTTTGTCAAGATATATGCAATTTCAGGATCTATTTTAAGAAAAGGCAGTAGCAATCGAGTTAGGACAAAGTGCTCAGTTGGAGGTCACTGACAGTACTAGAAGAGTATGGTTTTTGTGATTGCTTGCTTTGAACTTTTCATTTGTCCATATATATCCATATTTTCCATACTACAGTAGTTTACTAATTGTAGCACTGCACATACACATATATTCAAATACACATATCCCCACACATTCCCTTTTACCCCCCCTTTAAATTTTGTGTAGATTTGATTAAAATGTGTTATATTTTCATTTGATGAATATTTGTGTCATACATTCTATCATCTTGTTTCATATTTGGTTTATTTTCCGATTTTTTTGGGGAGAGTAGTGCAAGGGAGTGAACATAAGTGAGAGAGGGTGAATGTGTGATTGTGTTGAAGAAAGTTTGCAGATGTGAGGATGGAGGGGGATGAAGAGGAGCAGGGGAAGATGGGGAGAGAGGCGGGAGGAGCATCAGGTGGGCCTCAAGAAGGGATAAGGGGCGGCTGGAAAGGGGGCAGTAGGGAAGGGAGGAAAAAGGAGGAACATCCTCAGGGACAGGGGAGGAACTTCTTGGTCTCCTTCCTTATAGCTGGATGACCAAAAGGTCATCTCAGCATCATGCCAAGAAATGGAAACACACTGTTTCCCCAAAGTAAGCCAAGAGAAGAATGAGGTGCTCATTCACAGCTTTGTAGCAAACTGCTGAGCACTCATCAACCTGAACCATTCCACCACAGCAACGTAGCCCAGTGGAACATGGAGGGAGATCAAGGAGGATATGTGCACTTTAAGTAACATGAGGTGCATCATCAATGTCTTGAAGCACATTATGATTGCAAGGTGGCAGTCAAGAAAAATATATCCACCAGTGATAGCGAACAACATCTCCTGGGAAATTTCAACACAGTTCATGCTCAGGACCAGTAGCACTTCATTTGTCAAAGTTGTTCCATGTTGTTCACACCCTTGTGGATCAGAGGAACGCATAATGCATGTGAAGCATTGCATTGCACACCCTTCTGGACCTCAAAGGGTGAAACGTGTACCCCTGACCCAGTTTTCTAAGTATCCTAAGATATCCAGACAGTGCTATAAGTTATAGAGCAATGTAATGAATACAGCCTTACATTATGCATAGCCTTCATTGACTACAACAAGGCCTTTGACTAAGTGGAAAATCAAGCTATAATCTATGCCCTGATCAACCAAGGAACAGATAGAGCTTACATCAATACCCTCCAATCAATATATGAAAATTCAACTACATCAGTACAGTCAACAATAATAATTAAGTCCAGATCAACATAGAAAAAGGTGTCCAACAAATAGACACAATCCCCCCAAAACTATTTTCTGTTTGTTTACAAGAAATTTTCAGTAAACTAAATTGGACTACAAGGACTTAAGATCAATGGAGACTACCTACACCATTTACGTTTTGCAGATGATATCATACTCTTTGCCAGGAGTCCTGAAGACCTACAAGAACACATTGAAGGTGGTAAAAGCCCAGCTGAAATGAATGGAAAGCAGGTGTTTGTATTCAGCTTGTATTGTTTCCCATAGAGATGTATGGATGTGCTAATGCAATAATTAATTAATTAATTAATGGTGATTATTCAAATTCAATATCCATCTGGAAACATGTTTCCTAGTGTAATGAGATGGAGGCTTGTGAATGCTATCATCAAAGTTACAGACATTTGCTTTAGAGTGTATCACATTTTGATCAGGCTCTGGAAAATGACTGAATGTTGGTTAATTAGATGTGCATAGGTCACAATGTCCAGAATGGCTTTCAGGAATCTTAAAAAGTTAATTGGCTGTAATGGACTTTCGACCTTAAGATAGCTGGGTAACACTGTCACCAAAAATGTAGCTATAAACCTAATGACTGTGTCAAAAGTGACTTAATCAGGAAACTGCTGGCCTGCCAGGAGGATGTGTAAATATTTGATGTGACTTGGGAAGACAATGGAAGGTAAGAATAAATGGATCTGGCCTACCTGGTCTCCAAAACGAATATCTGTGAGTAGTTAGCCACTTTGTGATAGTACTTGATATTAAGAATCACCACATTATCCCCTTGTTATAATTACAGATGAAAATTTTGGTATTAGATTTGAAATATTGTATTAATTTGTTTTATTCGTAAAATAGACTGTGGTTTGTACTATGGGTATGGATGAAATTTTACATGGACCTTGGTAGGATTTCCTGAAGTATTACCAGTGCCATTCACAAGTACAAGTAGGCAGAAGGAGTTCAGGGAGCTGAATGCATGGTTTAAGTATTATTGTAGGAAGGAGAGTTTGGGGTTTTTAAAGCACTGGGCTGACTTTGATCTTGTGTACAATATGGTAGTGATGGATTACACCTAAATGGCAAGAGAGCTGCTGTGCTAGGAGATAGAATGCTTAAAAGGCTAGAAGAGCTTTTTAACCCTCTGAATTCCAGAGGGGTACAGAACACATTGCTTTGCAAAGCATTTTGTACCCCTCAGGCACTCACAGGGTTAACCATTTGTGTGCTAGAGGGGTGTGCAACACATTACAAAAAGCAATAAGTTGAATACCCCTCTGACACTCATTTATTAAACTAAGAAATGGAGGATGGTGTAGCTAGTAAAAAAGGGGTGGATAGTGTAAATAGGAAATGGGCACAAGTAAAATATCATGGTGGTGAAGAAGAGGTAGGGATCATTTCTATTAAAATCAGATGTAGAAAAAAGCAAGTAGTCCGTAAAATACATAATGACAACAAAATTGAATGTTGGTGACTGCAAGAACCATGGTAGACAAAATAGGAGACCTGGAATTGCTAGCGGTTAATGAGCATTTGCATAAAATTGGTATAACTGAATGAGGGATGATAAACATGATTAAGCTGTAAATATTGAGGGTTATTCCCTGTTCAGGGGAAGGTGTGTGTGCCTTTATTTGAAAACAGATATAAATCCAGGTTTAGGGGGAGATATTTGTGAGGAAACTGGAGATAATGTGGGCTACTTGTTGGAAGAAATCAAAGTCATATGACTATCACTTTAAACAAAAATCTGCATTGCATCTAAAAAAACTGTGCATAGAAATGCACTCATCTTTAGCAGATTGCAACATTTTATTAGCAAGTTATGTCAAAGCTTGTTATAAAAATCACCTATTATAAAGGTCACTCATATTAAATTACCCACCAAAACCCCAAATATTTTATTCTTAATTTACAACAGACAAATCTAAAAAAAAAGACATCCAGAGAGGGTATTTTGTTTTTACACATGTACTTCTATTTGGCAACCCTGGGATAGCTATATGGATTTGCTTAGATTGTAGACGTGGATCTTCCAATTCCTGTGATCATTCCACCATTGTTATAGACATTACTCTGTCACTTTACCATTTTCTGTCTTACTTTATCAATTTGTTTTCCAAGTTCTTCTCCTTTTTTTTCTTGTCTGGTGACTCCTCATTTAATATTTGATCTGTCAAACTGGAATTGAGCATTTTAGAAATAATATGTCCTTGTTAAGACAAATTTGCATTATGTACTGAGTATGTCATAAATAAAATCTTAATAAAAATCTAGCCACAGGAAAAAAGTATTAGCACTGTGATTTTTTTAAGCAATGCAATGTTGTTTTTTTTACAAGAAATACACATATTTTAGGCACAATAATACTTTCTATCATTATTAAATATGACAGAATCATATCACTATTTGTTTTGCTCTGCATTTTTAAGCACAGGTTTATAACATATTTTTATTAGGAAAAACAATTATTTCTTCTTTAGTTAATGTGATATCAGACAAGTTTAGTCAGTATGATATCAGACACGTTTTTCATATTCACTGATGCCTCTCAAATGTGTTTTTCTCCATTGGTTGAATACGGTCTGATCCAGTTCTTCTTCTTCCTCTCTTAGGGTGAGATGTTCAAAAAAAGTCACCATAATGAAAAAAATGTCAGATCATGACAGACATTTTTTGTCTTTGAAACATAAATTGCTTTTAATTTGTCTTCTCCAAGTTTAGACAATTTTTATTTTGTTGGAAATAATGCCATTAATCAGACAAAAAAGTGATGTTGCATAGTAACATAGTAAATTAGGTTGAAAAGAGACACAAGTCCATCAAGTTCAAGCTTTGTCTCACAACCCAGAGACATGAGGATTATATAGCTTTCCTGCTGCCATATAAGCTAGTCTTTATCAGACCTTCCTGTTTTGCCTACTAATATACAGTATAACCCTGTATGTTCTCTTTTGAAAGATATGTATATGATCTTCTCTTAACAGTATTCACTGTATCTGTCATAACCTCATCTTTGGGAAAAGAATTCTATAATTTAACAGAGCTTACTGTAAAAACCATTTCCTCTGCCAACGCTGAAACCTCCCTTCCTCTAATCTCAAGGGGTGTCCCCTGATTATTTCATCAGGCGTCGGAATAAATAGCTCACCAGACAGTGCCTTGTATTGATCTCTCATATATATGTACATTGTGATAAGATCTCCTCTTAGTCATCGTTTCTCTACAGTAAATAAACTAAGTTTGTCTCGTCTTTCCTCATACATCAAGTCCTCTAGTCCCTTAATTAATTTCATTGCTCTTCACTGCACTCTCTCCAGTTCTAGAATATCCTTTTTCAGAACTAGTACCCAAAACTGCACTGCATGTTCGAGATGATGTCTTACCAACAATTTGTACAATGGGAAAATTATGTTATCCACACTTGCTTCGATAGCCCTTCATTGAACAAATATTTTATTCTGAAAATACCTTACAATATGACAGTAGATTAAACCACACCTCCTTTTAAGACTTCTTTTCCCATTGTTGGAGATGGCAGTATTGGATGCAAGAAATTACAGAAACATTATGGACCATGGCGTAAGAACTTTTTTATTCTGATTACAGACAATTTCAGTTACCACCACTTTCTGAACATCTCGCTCTTAGTCTTATAATTTACAGCTTTGTTTTTTTCCTCTGGTATGACAAGAAAATGCTTAAAGAAGTCATCCAACCCAGGCACATCTGATGACTGAGAAACAGACATTATTAAAAAATGATAAAAAGGGAAAGGAAGTCTGCGTGTGCCCTTTGAAGACCATGATGGAAAAATAATGGACAGTTTAGAAAATTCAGTCTTTCCTTCAGGTCTACTTATACTATTGATCAGGTAATTACCTGCAAAAGAATAGCCCAGACCTAAACCTTAAGTAGGCTAGGGCACAGTCCATTGCTGAATCTATTCATATGAACTCTAGAAGACAAGGAATGAATGGAGAAATAAAGGTTTCCTTTTTAGCTTTACATAATAAAAAAATATATTCCAGGTTTAGTTACAAGAATTTTTCATCCTAGATTTGAGAAGCAATATAATAACTTTATTGCTTTAGCCTTCAATGTAATTACACTACTCATCGCTGTGATATGTTAAAAGAACTAAATTGGTTAACACTCAAATCTAGACGTGCCCTTCACCTTTCTTGCTTAGTACACAACCACTTCTCTGGAAAACTACCAGACTACCTGAGCAGTATGCTCACTCCTGCTCTACATACTAAGTATAACCTCCGCTCCACCGCAAACAACTCGCTACGTATACCACAATACAAGAAAGAAGCAGGAAGAGCTGCCTTCTCCTACAGAGCGCCAATGGCCTGGAACAATCTGCCTGAAATAACCAGATCTGCTCCCAGTCTAAAATCCTTAAAAGTAAATGCTCCTCTATATCTAAAAACAGAGTATAACTGTTTATAATTCTAAAATTTCCATATGAATATTTGTATGTATATTTAATAACATGTAATATATAGTGTTTCTCAATTTGTATAAATAAGCAACCCTCTACTGTAAACTGTCCAGGACATACTTGAAAACGAGAGAAATCTCAATGTATTCTTCCTGGTAAAACATTTTCTAAATAAATAAAACTTGTTATGACAAGCCTTAGACACTTAGATTTATCTTTCTGGAACAAGGCTATAATATTTAACTTGAATGCTTTCTGGTGTACCAAAAGATCTTGATGCAAAATATTCTTCTTTTCTGGAAGAAGCATTGGACCTTATATTGAGAGACTCTTCAGTGTGGAAAATGATCCAGTATGGTACAATCTGAATGACTGGGGCCTTCTGGACAATTAAGTACTAGAAGAATGAGCCTCAGGGTAAAAAAGATGCATTCAAAGTGTAAGGGCCATTCCTGTAAAAGAGCTACTGCTTTCTGAAGATCCTACTGGAACTGAAAGAAAAATCATCAAAGTTTTGCATTCTCTGTTCTTGCCAGCAAAGCTATCTGATGGTATCCCCATTCCTCATGCAGCATGGTAAATCTTTGAGAAAAGACTTCTGCTGAAGAATTCTAGCATATATCTGGAAGCTCCAGGTAATTTTTGTGATGAATGCTTTCTAAAGGGGACCACAGGCCATGAAAAGATATCCATTGAAGCACTGATCCTTATCCCAGTTTGCCTGTATCTGTCATGATGATTGTCCAACCTGGAACAGACTAATGTAGCTATTTGGACAGTTAAAACTTGAAGCATTAACCTAGGAACCTATGAAGATATTCTTAACTGACAACAGAGTGACCCGTCTATTTATACATTTTTAAAAGTAAGATTAGATCTAGATGCTCTATTTCACTGTGACCTAGGAGCTAGTAGTCACTATAATATAGCAAAAAAAAATACAAAAAGTAGGAAATAAGCGCTTGGATCTAGTAATATCAGTATGAATATAAATGTCACAAAGATATGTATAGACTAATGTATTTATTCTAAACAAGAAAATATGTAAGCAACAATAAATAATAATAATATACTATACATATAATAATTACAAATATACCAGATATATAAGCTATGAAAAGTCCCAAGAAAAACTCAAAATGTGCAAAATTTGAGAATAGAGAGATAATAAGATAATCAGCTTCCAGCTAAAATTCTATAGTAAATAATTTGTAGTAAATGATGTGAAGCCCCATCTTTATACACAGAGATATCTAGTATCCAACATTAGGGGAAGTAATAAGTAACATTTATATGGACACAGGACTTTATTAAGATATCAAGTGTGTATTGTTTTAAATACTAAATACAATTTTGAGTGATGATGCATTAGTATCATCAATATTTATAGCATGGGTTTGCATTTTAAGTTTTTATTGGTAAAGTAGTGTTCAAATCCAGTTCCTGTCTAACATCTGTAACTCCTCCATACTCATAGGGTACTAGAGTTCAGACCTCCCATACTGTTATCCCTCCAGGACATTCAAGTTTGCTCACATAGCCTTGTAGTCAAAAGCATCCCAGGTTGTGCACATACAACCCAGTGATTTCCCATGGTCATGCACATCACTTTCCATGTTTGTGCTTTGGAACGACTGACACAGGACTGCTTAGAGAATCAGGGAAAGAGCACATGAAGGAAGACAACATGGTACACTAAGCATGAATCTTGAGGCTGACTGGACCGAATTGAGATCAGCTAATTATTTGTGAAGGTGTAGTAAGTGTATTTTTGGTATGTCTGGAGTGTTCAATGATAAAATAGTTATATTAGATTTTAATCTGTTGAACTTCTTTTTAGGACAGGATAACACTAGAGATGGATAGTTCTATTTAAATGTTAAGATACTCGGTGTCATTTGTTAAAAATCTCAGTTGCATTTTCAGTTAGAATGCTCTGGGAATCCTATTCACATTAATGTAATATTCATTAGGGACAATTTCCCACCACAGCTTCAGAAAAATGCAGCTCCGAAGAGAAGTGCGAACGCGCGCCCCAGGGGCTGCTGGCAGGGAGGTGGGAAGTCCTTCAGCTCCATGCCGCACATACACGGTGCCGCAGACCTGTAAGTGGCATATTTCAAAGATTAATATCTCCACTCTTAGGCAGTGGAGAAAATTAATAAAGCCAGCGCTGATATTGCTTTATATTTTAAAACCAATGGTGAAAATGTTTGGGGATGTGAATGTTCCCCTTTAAGTCTATGGAACTGGGGGGACCGGAAGTGCCAAGGTGAAGGAGCACGGATGAGTAACATTTCAAAATGTTACTATTGCATATCTCCCAACATTTTAAATATCCAGACACCTTTGTTTTATGTCGTGTTGCTGGGGGTTTAGCTGTTCGCCAGGACACTTCTTTCTGCAACTGGATAAATGATTTAGAGCAAGACCAAAGTATTTTAGTTACACAGACTAATTTCTAAACAAATATACTGAATCTCAAAGAAATAATAATGTGAGTTTTATTGCTGTGGAGCATTGTGATACACGTACACACACACCACAAAGTCTTATCTCCTGAAAAGGGGGACACCAGAGGGACAAAGGGATTTGGGTCTCAAAGAGATACTGTCACTCAAAGAGAGGCACTTGGTAAGAATGCTAGTGCAGCTGCAGCAACCCAGATATATGTATTTGCTTTTTGCATTTCTATTTGTGTTCTTTCAGTTTTATTCCTTAGTGCCACCATGGTATTTCTATTTACCTTTGTGGTCATGACACTGATCAGTGTAGAAAGTCTCTTTCCTCAGGATGATCTCTTGCGCTATTACTCCATAGCTATAAACGTCACCTTTCTGTGAGACACCATCTTGTCGTAAATGTTCTGGGGATGTCCACAAGTCTTTTACAAAAACAAAAATATATGGGTTTTTTTATGAAATTATTTTTTCTGTATATAAGCACGTAAGATACCATGGTTTGAAATCAATATATTGAGCTGAAAAAAAACCTGGAATGTACATTTTCTACATTACAACAAACCAACGGTCATTGGCTCCAGAGACAAGAAGCAGGGACCTCTACTGCAGTGGTATAAGGAGCATCCACTATCAAGTAAGGGGCCATCCATAGCCTATATGTTGGACACCTCTATTAAATCGACTTATGGATTCTAGTTTAAATTTATTTTTACACATTTTTATTACCACGTGTGTATATATGTGTATACCTATAACATTTACATAGAACTTAGCAATCAATGCATACTAGCTCACTAGCTTCTGAGATGGCAGAACCACAAAAATATAGAACCAATAAACATAACACAGTCAATATCACTTGGATTACACTCCTGCGCCCTTTCAATGTTGAACAACACTTAAACTTCTTGACTATGTCTGCATGCTTTATTAATTGAGTTCCAGTCACATTCACTATTTGGTTATTTGAATTAACGAGTAACCACTGAGTGTGTGCGTCTCTCTCTCTCTCTCTATTATATATATATACACCGTTACATAGATATATTCATAGATAAACCAGGCAACTCCCAATGAAACAGTTCATCTAAACTGTCACCAATCCAATACTAAATTAATTTGGAATAACACCACCCCTAGAATATGCAAGATAACCCTACAATGTTCAGTGTTTAACATATTCCTTTACTATGTAAACTTTCAATAGATTTTTTTGCTACTTCTTAGTTTCAACCTACTCAGAATAATTTGGCTACAGTTTGGGATCATCTGATACTCTGTCATACTCTCTCTTCATGTGTTACCTGTTAGAACAAGGTTGGTGTTCTATCAAATCTCCCTAGCCTAAGGTAGTGCCTTAATACCTTAGTATGGAGAAACGCTCAAAATCAAATCATTTTACAAACTTTAAGTCTATACTATCTAGGCAAAATAAAACTTTACTGCTCCTTTTAGTGTTATTTAATCGTAGAGTATAGTTCACCTTTGATATAGTCCAGTAGTTAAAAGGCATACTGCAGGGCTGCAAAGCAATTAGTGCAGCTATAGAGAAGAGGTTGGCGATTTTTCATTATCCTCAGCTGGCCGGAATTTGACCAGGAGTGCTCTAGAGCTATAATGGTTCCAATGCAGCACTGCCGGATGCATCTTTCAGAAGATGTAGGTATTAAATTAATGTGATTTGAACACTACTATTTTATAAAGATGTTACTGTTGCAAACATATATCACTTACCTTTTTTAGGAGGGAGGATGGAACTTCCAACAAAGTCAGTGATTTTTACAACCATACGGCTATCTACCACACAGTTTGTTGACTTCAGGCGGCCATGAACCTCAGTTTTACTAGAGTGTAAATAGGACATTCCCTGTCATGTAGGAAACATTTGGTATAATAATGTGTTGTAACTCATAAAATATGGTCTATAGCAACTAAAATAGGAAACAACATAAAATATGAAAATTGCATTAGTCTAGTAAATCTTTTTTCAGCAATGAGGCATTATCAAGTAAAATTAAAAATGGCACCTCAAGATCATATTATGAAATGGAATTCGCCAACTGTACACTCTACCAGAGGTATAATGCAATTAATTGAACAAATGCATCTAAATTTGATCTTTGTCTGAGGCCAAACACACTCAAAGGCAGAAGCAAGGAGGAGTTATGCAAATCTCCTCTATACTACCTGTGCCATTGGTCTAGCCATGATATGTATTTTGACAGGATTGGCCAGGAGGGCAAGGGGATAGAGGGGTGCAATGGGCACACACATTCACAAAGACACAAACACACAATATACATGCAATACAAACACAATACTGAAAAAGCTATATGCTAAACACAATACAAAGCATTATGCAGAAATCACAATACACAAAATGGAATATGATATATGCAAAACAATATACGCTAATTACAAAACAAAATAATAAAAATGCTATACGTAAAACGCTAAACACAATACACTAGACACTATGCTCAAAATGCTATACTGTATGCAAAATGCTATATGCAATACACTATATGCAATACACTATACGCAAAGCACTATACTCAAAATGCGATATGCTATACACAAACAGCAATACGCCATATGCAAAATGCAAAACTCTATATGCAAAACGCAAAATGAAACCTGCAAAACACTATATGCAAAATTATATGCACAAAACTCTATATGAAACATGTAATATGCAAAATGCTATACACAAGATGCTATAGGCAAAACACGACGCATGAAACAAAACATATAATATACCAAAACATTTCTGCGCCTTAAATATAATAAACAAATTAAATTAGCCCCTTAGAGACACAGATAAACTCGAGTGAATCCCAAAAAATGGAAAAAATGAAAAAATGGACACGTGTACCTTCAAATCACAGCGAGTTTCCTCATATACAAACCTTCAATACTGCGTAGCCACAAATCAGTCGCCGATAACAAAAAATAGATGGTTAAATATAATCCAAAAGGGACTCAATATTGTGCTGAGCAGAGAAGGTGCAATGATCAAACCCAAACTTTCCTCAATATACATAAAGGATATACAACCATCTAATTCTTATTACACTCCGCCTTGCACATCCGGCAAACAAATGCTCACCCGCGGACGTCACAGACGGCACCACTCTCCTCTCTCTAGAAGGGAGATACCTCAAAAGGTGTGTCGCCTAGAACTACCACAAAGGTACGCATGCGCCGGATTCAAAAATGCAAGACGCAGTGTATCTACGCAATAAAGGACAAAAACACATACAAATCCTCCAATCAAAATAATACTATATCAGTTATCAGTACACCAACGTGGACTTTTTGAGGACTATATGTGTATGATTTATATATTGGCCAATATATTTTACGTTTTAATAAATATTTTTGATAACTGATATAGTATTATTTTGATTGGAGGATTTGTATGTGTTTTTGTCCTGTATTGCGGAGATACACTGCATCTTGCATTTTTTAATCCGGCGCATGCGTACCTTTGTGGTAGTTCTAGGCGACACACCTTTTGAGGTATCTCCCTTCTAGAAAGAGGAGAGTGGTGCCGTCTGGGACGTCCGTGGGTGAGCATTTGTTTGCCGGATGTGCAAGGCGGAGTGTAATAAGAATTAGGTGGTTGTATATCCTTTATGTATATTGAGGAAAGTTTGGGTTTGATCATTGCACCTTCTCTGCTCAGCACAATATTGAGTCCCTTTTGGATTATATTTAACCATCTATTTTTTGTTATCGGTGACTGATTTGTGGCTACGCAATATTGAAGGTTTGTATATGAGGAAACTCGCTGTGATTTGAAGGTACACGTGTCCATTTTTTCATTTTTTCCGTTTTTTCGGATTCACTCGAGTTTATCTGTGTCTCTAAGGGGCTAATTTAGTTTGTTTATTATTATATTTAAGGCGCAGAAATATTTTGGTATATTATAAATTTCTTTATATAACACATAAAGTGGTGGTGTTAGATTATATTTCTTAGCAGCCTTGTTAGAAATATATACTTTGGGTGACTGAGATATTTTATTTTAGTACTTCATTGTAGCGCAAATTGTTTTTTTATATATATGAAACAAAACATGCTCACGCTCACACACGTTCTCACACACTCTCCTAGATCGCGTATGTTTCTTATTACTGGCATCATGAATCAGGCCCTTGCCTGGACGCCTGTTATAGGCCCAGCCTGGGGGACCTAATTGGTCCTGCCTTCTCCTACTCCTTTATAAACCTCTCTGGGCCTGTGAATCATTACCCTTATGTTGGTGTTCAGTGCAGTTCTAGTTCCTGTTGCTCCTGTATCCTGTGTATGACCCAGCTTGTCTGACTATCCATTTTGGTGCTGACCTGTGTTTCTGTCTGACCATTTTACCTGTGCGCTCCTTTGGCTTTAGACATCCAATCTGGTGCAGACCTGTGGCGCTCACTGACTACCCGCTCCAGGTATGATTCTGGCTTGTCTGACTATCCAACCTGGTGCTGACCTGGGCCTCTGTCCAACTATCCTCCCAGTGTTGCCTACTACTATTGGACATCCTATCTGGTGCAGACCTGTGGCTCTGGCTGACTAACCGCTCCGTGTATGATCCTGGCTTTTCTGACCATCCTGGCTGGTGCTTACCTGTGGTTCTGTCTGTTCACTCCGCTGTGTGGCTCCGTTCCCCACAGACATCCATCCTGGTGCAGACCTGGGCTCTGGCAGACTCCTTCCTTACTGACTGCAGACGTGAGTCAGTAGTCTCCATTGTTGCCATCCTTATTGGAGACGAGCTCTTCTTTACAGACTGCAGGAGTGAATCAGTAGTCTCCCTTGTTGCTATATTTTGAGAGACTGTAGGTTCTGTGTGCGTTCCACCTATTACCTTGAGACTACCAGTTGGCTTCGACCTAGTCTCCAGCAGACGTGGCTGACCCGTTGGCAGGCTCCTATTTCTGATAGAGTCGCTAGCCTCTACAGTCACCCTCTGCTTGTAGTATATTCATTTATTGCGTATTGTTTATAATCCAAACTAAAGGTGATTTTAACTATACCGTCTGACTCATTGTCTTGCTTGAGAACCGTAACATTTGGGTATATATACAACTGCATGAGACTTTTGTTTTGTTTTATTTGTTTTAACAGCGCAGGCAAAGTCGTGCCAATATTGCTAGTTTATATGACGCTATACACCATATGCACAACGCAATAAGCCAAATGCTATATGCCAAACGTAACATGCAAAACGCCAAATGCAATACACCAAACGCTATATGCCAAATACAAACCAGAATGAGCAAAATGCATTACACCACAAACAAAACCCAATATGCAAAACGCAATACTCCAAACACGATATGCACAGCACAATACATCAAACACAATACTCTACACATAAAACGCAATACACGAAATGCTATATGCCAAACACAAACCAGAATGTGCAAAATGCATTACCCAAAAAGCAGACCCCAATATGCAAAACGAAAAACTCCAAACACGATAAGCACAGCACAATACATCAAACAATACTCTAAACGTAAAACGCAATACTCTATATGCCAGACGCAATATGCCATAAGCGAAACACCATATGCCAAATGCCCTTCGATAAATGTACAACGCTATACACTATATGCCATACGTCAATCTCAATAAGCCATAAGCAATATGGAAAACGCCAAACACCATATGCTAAACACCATACGCCATTCTCCAAATGCTATATGTCAAATGCGAATCAGGATACTAAATGCAATATGCCAAACGCGATACGCCAAGCACTATACGCACAACGCATTACATCAACTTCAATACTCTATACACAAAACGCAATACGTTATATGCCAAATGCAATAAGCCATATATCAAAAGCTAAAATGCAATACTCCAAATGGAATACTGCATCTGTCAAAAATAATAAGGCAAATGTAATAAGCCAAACAATATACACAAAAAATGTACACAAACCCCTATACATAAAACGCAATACTCCAAATGCTATACGCAATACGCCATACTCCAAACGCTTAATGCTAGATGCAATATGCCAAATGCTATATACATAATACTCTGTATGCAAAAGCAATAAGCTATAAGGCATACTTCAAACGCCATATGCCAGAAACAACAAAAAATATATGCAAAACTACAAATGCAATACTCAGTACGCCAAATGTAATATGGCAGACAATACATACATCAATCCATTTATATAGTTATCTCATAATGTATATGCAATCTGAAAACCGCTATACGCTAAACACAATACACCAGACACAATATGCCAAAAAGCTATATGCATAACACATTACTCTATATGCAATAAGTTATACGCAAAGTGCAATATATTATACACCATACGCCAAATGCACAACTTATATACTACTTTATATGCAATATGGCATACGCTATATGCCAAAAACAATATGCAAAACAGCAAAATTTAACCACTTTTATTGAGAATGTAGCAAGCTAAAATAATAACCCACAATATCGCAGACCCAGGCAAGCTTGGCCCCAGACTCCACCGGGAGCTGCACACTACGCTGTGCACTGTCCTGCGGAAGGACAGAGGTAGAGAAGAACACCAGAGTGAGACAGAGCGTAGGATTACTCTAGGTCTCGAGGTAGAGGCAACCGGGAGTGAGTAGGCAGTAACAGCCACAGGTCAGGTACACTGGGACTACACAGGCACACGTCATACCCAGAGCCACTGACCTGACAAATGGAGACTACATAAATCGATAGATACCAGAGCCAGAGGAGACACACTGGCTCACACAATTGGGTAGAGGCCGGAGCCAAAGGGTAGGCGCACTGAGGACACACGGAGCTAAACATTGGCCGGAGCCAATAGGAAGCGCACCAGAGACTACACGGAGAAATACAGATACTGGGGACTACAAGAAGTGAGTCAGAGGCCAGAGACCAAGGGAGGCACACCAGAGACCCACTGAGCGAACCCACAGACAGAGAAGTGCGGGTAGATACAAGCTGGGGTCATACATGGAGCGGATACTCAGGCAGAATCAGTGGTCAGCACTGTAGCGGGTACTCAGACAAGCCAGGTCATACACAGAGCGAATACTCAGACATGCACGGATCACAACGGAGCAAGCAAAAGCTATCAGAAACACCACATAAGGACAATGGCTCCCAGGCATAGGAAGATATATAAAGGAGCAGAAGGTGGTGGAACCCAATTAGGGAAAGTAGCATAGGCCCATAAACAGGCGTCCAGGCCAATGCCTGACCATGCTGAGTAAAAGGAAGTAACCGTCACCATGCCTCCCGACACACCACCAGGGAAGGAAGCACAGGCTCACACCAATGTGGGAGACTGTGATAGCAGGTCCCCAAAGTCACCAGAGCTCATACAGACTAATCAGATCAGGATAGCGCCAAACAAAAGGGAGTGTCAATGGACACTCAACTGGAATAGAAACACACCAGTAACTGTAACACAACACACTGAACTAGAGCCAACCTGGCTCAACAGTTAAAGAATACAAATGCACAATAGAGAAAAGTCCTAGACAGGAAAGGCTGCCTCCAGGACTTTCCTGCCAAAGTTGGCAAAAGTATGCACAGACAACCAAGTGACCGCCTTGCACAATTGATCAGCAGAGGCCTGATTCTTGTAGGCCCAGGAAACCCAAATAGACCTGGTGGAATGAGCTGTAATACAAAAGGAACAGGCTTCTTCCTGAGTTTATAAGTCTTGCGAATGGTAGACTTGATCCAAGAAGCAATAGTCACCTTGGAAGCAGGTTTACCAGCCCTGAGACCCTCAGGGATGACAAAAAATGCATCAGTCTGGTGAAGAGGCTCGGTGCGGTGCACATAAAACTTGAGACAACGCACTAAGTGGAGATCCCTCTCCTTGTCAGACACAAAGAAGGCACGACAATCTCCCAATTGATGTGAAATTCAGACACTACCTTAGAAAGAAATTCCTGAGAGATGCGAAGAACCACCTTGTCCTTGTGAAACACCAAGAAAGGCGGTTTGCAGGACAGAGCCTGTAGCTCGGCAACTCTACGAACAGAAACGATTGCCAATAGGAAGGCAATTTTTCCAAGTCAGAAGACGAAGAGGAATGGTGGACAAGGATTCAAAGGTGGGGGCTCTGCAAGACGCCCAGCACCAAATTAAGGTCCCATGGAGGAGCAGTACTCTTCAAGGCAGGGCGAGCATGAGCAATGTCCTGGAAGAAAACCTTGACATCCGGAAGGATGGCCATGCGTCATTGAACCGTCAAGGAACAGCTTGAACCTTCAAGGAACTCAGACTGAGGCCCTTATCCACACAGTCCTGTAGAAAGGACAGGACAGTAGGAAGGTCAAACTCTCATGAAGACAGAACCCTATCCACACACCAAGAGTGGAAATAGACCAGATTCTGCGGTATGCCTTAGAGGAAACAGGCTTCCAAGGTAGAATCATAGTGGCTACAACTGCTGAAGAGAAAACTTTCTTCCTTATTATTGAGGATTCAATCGCCAGGCTGTCAAACCCAGACAGTTCACATCCTCCTTCCAAGGAAAACCCTGTAAAAGGAGATCCGGTCTACGTGGAAGCCGAAAGGGTTCCTCCACAGATAGGCCTAGAAGCTCCGGAAACCAGGTTTGCCTGGGACAGTACGGACCTATCAAACTAACCAGAGTCCGTTCCAACCACAACTTCCACAGAACCCTGGGAAGCAGGGGAATGGGAGGAAACATATAAGCCAGGGAAAATTGCCACGGAATGGACATGGCATCTGCTGCAAGAGCCAGAGGATCCTTCCAATGTGAACAAAATGTCAGAACATTCCTGTTGTGTCTGGTCGCCATCAGGTCGATTCAGGGAAGTCCCCATTTCTGGACGATGAGGTTGAATGCCTCCTAGTGGAGTTCCCACTGTCTCCATCGTCTACTGTGTGGACTTAAAGGGATAATAATACTTAAATATTACTAATCCCCATATTGTAAGTATGTTAAAAAGAATTTAATTGTCCCCAGTGTCATCTCTCAGTCCTTTATGGTTTGAGAGATAACCGCCCACAAAGTTCCACCCTCCCTCCCCTTTCCCTGAAGTCAGCGTTGTAGCTGACAGCAGGGATATACGGTCTTACGTGCATCAGGCGGCTCTGCAGCAGAGCCGAGATCACTTCAGGGGAGGGGGAGGGAAGGGGGAACTTTGCGGGCTGTTATCTCTCAAACCATAAAGGTTTGAGAGATGACACTGGGGACAATTAAATTCTTTTTAACATGCCTACAATATGGAGATTAGTAATATTTAAGTATTACTATCCCTTTAAGAAGCTGGCAAAGACGATTGTCTACTCTGGGAATATAAACAGCAGATACGGTTAAGATAGCCTTGACCTCCAACCAAACTACAAGCCTTGCTTATTGATGTAATCCACAGCTGTGGCGTTGTCGGACTGGACGCGAACTGGAGAGCAGTCTAGATGATTGGACCAGTATCTGAGAGCTTACCCATTGATGGGTAGGAGAGATTCCTCCACTGACCACCGTCCTTGCGAATTCAGGGGACCCATGATCGCTGTCCAGCCGGACAGGCTGGCACCCGTCATCACTGTGGTCCAGAATGGTACTAGGAAAGGCCAGCCTTTCTGAAGGTTGGAAAGATCTTGCCACAGGTAAGGGAAGAGAAACCGACAGCTTCAGGAGATCTGGGTTCCCTCTGCAAACCTGGATCACGAACCTCTGAAGTTCCATCGTGTGAGCTATTGCGAACAGCACCTCCTCTATGGTGGATATGAACTTCCCCACCAGTGAAGTCAACTTCTTGGGTGGAATGGGACTGAGGATACCTTGCGGGAGATCTGGTGAATCACCTCGTCCGTAAGGAAACCAAACCTCTCAGGGTGTCAAAAAAGAGACTCAGGAAAACCAGACTCTGAGATGGAACTAGATCTGACTTGTCCATATTCAGGATCCACCCATGATGGGTGAGAGTGCGGATACAGTCCTTGACATGCTGTTGAAGGAGTTCTGGACATGGGGCCTTCAAGAGCAATTCATCCATGTATGGAGTGGCTCTGATGCCATCCTTGTGCATGACAGAAATTAGTGCACCCAGGATGTGAGTAAACGCCTGGGGTGCTGTGGTCAGACCAAAGGGGAGAGCAGAAAACTAGAAGTGCTCTCTGTCGCAAGCAAATCTGAGATACTGACGGCTCTGTGGAGATAAGCATCTTGGAGAGCCAAGGAAGCCACAAATTCCCCTGGACACATGCCGCGTTATAATGAGTATTGACAACGAAGGAATTGAGATCCTTGAGGTCCAGGATGGGACAGCAGTCGCCATCCTTCTTGGAGACCACAAACAGGTTGGAATAGAAACCAGAGCCTATTTCTGGTTCAGGAAGTGGTTCCAGAACCTCTTTGTCCAATAGATCCTGGATAGCTCCATTGAATAGATGCCTCTTCTCCATTCCCTGAGGAGTGTGAGATGGGAAGATATGAAAGGAAGGAGAATGAAATCCTGTACCCCTCTGAAATCACCTGTTAAACCCTCGAATCCCCCACTGTGTCTGTCCAGACACTTAGAAAATGGAGCAGTCAGCTACCCACCAGCGCGTGGGGTCCGGGGTTCAGCGAGTCATGCCGAAAGAAGGTTTGGAGGTCTTGGATTTGGAAGAGGACTGCTTGGGCCTCCACTGCTGTTTGGGCTTGGAGGAGATATGCGGAGCCTGTAGAACCGTGGGGGCCGTGGTACGCGCCTTAGTCTGGAAGGAGTGAAAAAGACGATGCCTTCTGACTTGAGGTTTCTTCTTAGGAACCAAAAACAACAGAGTATCCTTACCCCCAGTAGCCTCATTGATAAGGTTCTTCAGCTCCGGCCCAAACATGGAAGTGCCTAGGAAAGGCAAAGAAATTAAGGATTTCTTAGACATGGTATCCGCAGACCAAATCTTATGCCAGAGCGCACATCTGGCTGCAATGGAAATAGTGGAAACCCTGGCCTCCAGTCTGACAGCTTCAAAGATAGCTTCAGAAACATAATGTTGAGCTTCAGAAATATTAGCCAACAATTGCAGCAAATCGGAAGTTGGAGACCCTTGACGAACAGTCTCAGTAAGTTGTTCTGTCCAAACAGCAATGGCCCTGTTTACCCAAGCAGTAACCAGCAAAGGTGGGACACAGAGATACACCAAAAGTGGCAAATATAGCTTTCAGAAGGGTCTCAAGTCACCTGTCAGTCAAATCCTTGAGAGCTGAAGCATCTGCCACAGGCAGAGCTGTGGTTTTAGAAAGTCTAGATACTGAGGCATCCACCTTAAGGGGGTAAGCTCACTGAGCTAATGCAGCCTCTGAGAAAAGATATAGCTTAGCAAACTTCTTAGGCAGTGTCAAACATTTGTCAGGGGTTTTCCACTCATCTAAGGCAATCTGGTCAAGAGTTGGATCTAGAGGAGAAACAGTACATTGCTTCTTAGGTCTCTGAAAGACATCAGAAGCATCTTTGGGTTCTACAGAAACAGAGGAATCTTCAAAGTATTAAGGACAGCCCTGATAAGATGCTCAGTGGAGGGTTCAGGGTCAGCCTCAAAGGTGTCCCCAAAGATTTGGGAACATATTCCCTCAGAGAATTCACCCTCATCTGAGTCCACTAACAATTCCTCCTCAGAGGAGTCTGACACTTCAGGTATACCCTGTGGTTTGGGCACAGAAGACCTGAATAATGCATGTTGTTTGTAGGCCTGTATGACCCCCTGCAATTGAGTTGGAAGGAGTTGCAAAGTAGTCTTTAACTCTTTCATCCAAGATGGCTCTATGACATGGCTGGAGGGCCCTGGTGGAGAGTCAGCTGCCATAGCGCATGAAGAGCATAAATTACCTGATTATTCTCTAGGAAGCCCTGTGTGACATGGGGAGCTATGGGGGTCACAGACACCCCAGTGTCATTAGTATTAGGTTTAGTCCCAGTTCCCAATGGGTCTGACATCCTACTAGGATATAAAGCATCTGAAAGTATGAGGAACAATCCAAATACAGTGTCTAAGATTAAATTTGTACCCGAGAAATAGCAAAAATGCACTTAACTGGCAGGTGAAGGGTTAATCTGGTGAGGAGAGAAGGAGAGTCCAAGCCCTGTGTAGGATACTCGTGAAGGGAAAGCCAGAAAATGGAGTCCATGGCAATCGCCAATCAGAAAATAGCCCGCTCATGGGAACTGTTGTTTCCCTTGAAGTACCCCAATAACAGTGACCGAAGCCGCCTGAGTCTCCAAAGAAACTTAGAATGTTAACCAGATGATAATACAAGGACAAACAAGTAGAATGAGCCTTCTCTGAACTCGCTGAGTGGAGCGGTTGCAGAGATATGTCCCAAAGAGAAAAATCCCATAGAGGCGAATTGAGCATGGCATCTATGCTCCTCAAATGAGAGAATTTAACAAAGTTCAAACACTGGAAACATGTACGAATACCCAATAATAAGGCAATAAACACTGAACCCACAGGGAAGAGTGTAGAAAAACCCATGAATGTGCTTAATTAGGCAAACGAAGGGTTAAGATACCAAATAAACCCAAGTGCTCCAGAAACCCAACATACTAACATGTAAACCCAAAGAGTGCAGGAGTGTAATAGGAACTCCAAATGGAGACCCCTTTGCGGAGGGGAAGCATGGGACAAGTGGATCTTAGCACTCAAAGGGTTGCTCACCTTTTTTGTAGGTCTTCTGTCTTCAGACCATCATTTGTAAAGAAGAAGCCTCAGTGGGCTTCTCCTAGGGAAACAACTTGTCACGCAAGATTTTCCTCTCAGGGCTGGAAGGTCCACAAACTGCTCCTGAGCACTCCTCCATTGGGATGTCAGTAATGGTAATCTGCCTAATGGGAGATTTTGGCACCCCATATCTAACAGTAAATAATAAATATTACTAAAACTATTGCCTTTCCTGTTCAAGGAACAAATCTTGACTGGTTGGGGATTGGCTGGTGACAAGCTAAGGAGGGAAGAAAGGCTCCACCCTGCATTTCTTTTCAAGAATTGTTCCAGCCTACTGAAAGGGGCTGGTCGCCTTCCCAGAGTACCTGTCTATTGGACAACAGAGAAATGCTATATGCAAAAAGCAATACGTTATGCACAGAACGCTGTACACTATAAGTAAAACACTATGAGCACAATGCTATATGCACAGCGTTATAGGCAATACACTATGTGCAATAAGAAAAATGCTATACGCAAAACCCAATAAAAGCAAAATGCAATACATGCAAAACACATGCTCTCCCTCACACACGCTCTTGCTCAAATACCCTCTCACGCACACTCACATGCTCACACACTCACATGTTCACTGATGAAGAGTTGTGTAACACAGGGCTTTGCAATGCGTTGCACACCTTTGTGGAGCTGAAAGGTCTAAGAAATGAAAATGTATTCATAGATTTATTTTTTATTTCAGTGCTCAGGTGTAGGTTATAATTTTTGTGTAAGTAATACCTAAATGATTAGATATATCTAGTTTAATCAGTTAATTAGAAACCAAATACCCAATATTTTGCTGAGATCGTGTGTATATGTTACGTATAGTTAATGAAAGTTAATTGATTCTTAGCAACACCTAATTTATTGCTTGTATGATCAAGCATCAGTCAAGTAATCTATACTTTAACATATTTAGGTTAAATGTATCCAGTGTTATGCAGATCTAAAACTACATGTAATGTACATAAAAAATAAGGATTAAATACAAATTGTACGCATGACACAGGTTGACTGTAACTTGTAGTTTGTATTTAAAAGCATGTAGTACATTTAGTTTCTCAATTCTGACAATGAAATATTTAGTGCTTCTTTGGATGCAA
Source organism: Rhinophrynus dorsalis (assembly GCA_037306005.1). Classification (NCBI taxonomy): domain Eukaryota; kingdom Metazoa; phylum Chordata; class Amphibia; order Anura; family Rhinophrynidae; genus Rhinophrynus; species Rhinophrynus dorsalis. The sequence goes on from CM074722.1 coordinate 121,041,119, forward strand.
ACCTGCCAAGGAAGCTGTGCCACAAAAGTAACTTGTGCTCTCTCAATGCTCCCGCTATAGTAACTGAATTGCGAGAGTCCAAGTCTTGTAATTCCAAATCATGTGGGGCAAGAACTGTATTCCATGTAGACTGCTTGGGATTTACTATTCTGACAGTAATAGCCTAAGGTACTTTGCATGCAACACAGCAAAGTCAACCGTTACAAGCTATAGAATTTCAGGCTGTTTTCAACTTCCCTGACAACAGATTGGTTTAGTTTTCTGATCAACCTCACCCCCAAAATGGTTTTCAAGAGCCATCTTAAGCTGCTCAGGACAGGCTTTTTTTTTCCTAAGGTTGCTTCCAGAGAGGTAGACAAAGAAAATCATGATAATTTCCCTTAAGAATTAATCAATTGAATTTGGCAAAAACAAAAAATGCAGACCCCTTTGCGGAGGGGAAGCATGGGACAAGTGGACCTTAGCACTCAAAGGGTTGCTCACCTTTTTTGTAGGTCTTCTGTCTTCAGACTATCATTTGTAAAGAAGAAGCCTCAGTGGGCTTCTCCTAGGGAAACAACTTGTCACACAAGATTTTCCTCTCAGGGCTGGAAGGTCCACAAACTGCTCCTGAGCACTCCTCCATTGGGATGTCAGTAATGGTAATCTGCCTAATGGGAGATTTTGGCACCCCATATCTAACAGTAAATAATAAATATAACTAAAACTATTGCCTTTCCTGTTCAAGGAACAAATCTTGACTGGTTGGGGATTGGCTGGTGACCAGCTAAGGAGGGAAGAAAGGCTCCACCCTGCATTTCTTTTCAAGAATTGTTCCAGCCTACTGGTTTAGTTTTCTGATCAACCTCACCCCGAAAATGGTTTTCAAGAGCCATCTTAAGCTGCTCAGGACAGGCTTTTTTTTCCTAAGGTTGCGTCCAGAGAGGTAGACAAAGAAAATCATGATAATTTCCCCTAAGAATGAATCAACTGAATTTGGCAAAAACAAAAAATGCATAACACTCACACTGTAATGTAATGTAATTTTTTTTGCTCAGTTTTTTCAGATCTTAATCCTTATAATAGTGGCCATTAGAAAGAAGCCAGTATCATAATGAGTAAATTCTTACCTTTGCAATATCATACATCACAGATATTTTAAATTCCCAGTCCATAAAAGTTCCATCAGGATAGGAGATTGTATCATTAAGAACATCCTGTGAGATGGAACAAAAATGATATATCAGTGGTGTGAATTTTCTGTAGTAATGGATGTAGAAAACTCATTATTGTCTATTTCAGGGAATTCTGCAGTCTGAAAAAGTCATCCATCACTCTTTCTGGTCTCAGTAAAGTTATAAAGGGGTTTTTGAAAGGTAATCTTTCCCAACAGAGCATCTAGCTGTAAGGGTCCTGCAAGAGCACAATTTTACCCCTCCACCTAGCCAATCACTGGCTAGTGCCAAGAGTGAAATTACATGCATCTGTGACCACCCAGCTAGATGCTGATTGGCTGGGAGTTGAACTTACTCCAGGGCAAGTTGAATGCCCTACGCAACCCGACAATGGCAGTGTGGGAACTAATTTAAACAGGGATTGGCCAAATATAACAATCCCTGTTGATTTTTTGCTCATATGGCTCCAATGACCTGACTAAGGTGGGGGGGGGGATTTTTCTATTATTATTTATTAGAGGCATTGGTAAAGCAGGGTATTAGGCTTCTTTTTATAATTCTGCTTTTATTTATATTGAAGATGCTGGAGGACCTGGGTGTAGATGACACCACTGTATCTCTGACATCAAGGTAAGTATGGTGTTTAACTTGTGGGGAGTGGGCATGAGTACCAGATCAGTATGAAACACCTTTGCAACTTTGAAAGGGTTTTTTGTATGATCCTGTGAATAGAAGTGAACAAATGTTATCAATAAAATCGTTCACAGAAATACTGATTAGTGGTTAAAAAACATTTTACTGAATGATTTGGACGAAACAATATTTGCTGTGCACAAGTATAGTAGATAATGTGATGAAGAAGAGAAAAGGTCCTACCCCATGTCCAATAGTATACAAAATAATTGCAGTAAGGAAATACTCTGCTCCTGAAGAAATAACTATATTGTTATGAAACACGTTGAGCTTTTGTTTTTATATTAACCAATTATTTGTGCTTATTTTACAAATAATTTTGTAATAAACTCAGCTTTTTTGTACGTTGAAACGATTCAAGTTACATTTTTTAGCTGGAGATTGTTACAATTTTTAAAAGCAGAGTATTGACATTACTACACGGATCCGGTACCGGGGGATAACCGAGTGAGGGCGGTTTGCAAAAATCCTCATATGCTGTTCAAGTCCTGGGAGAGTTAATCCAACTTCCCAGGCAGAATCTACACCGTGAGTACTGTTACATTTATGCTACATTGGGATCATTTGTGATTACCTATAATGAGTGTTTGGAGTTGCATTATTACAATATTATCGTCTGTGGCTGAGTGTGGGCAACCTTTGAAATCTCACATAAGCTGTAAGCTTGTCTGACTTTGAAGATCCATTATAATATCTATGGACTCATTTTATATTATTTTACATACACAGATTATTCTATGTGATTTTTTTTATCTCTTTTATGTATACACCGTGTGCACATATTAAGAATTTCTTCGGTGAGGGTTTTGAATCAAAGATTGCATTTCTGTAAGTAAGACTCTTTGTCTACATGTTTTATATATTTTATTGATCTCTAGTGGTATATTTTTTTTTATTATATCAGATATTTGCACACTATATTTCAAATTTTATACTGCTTAATTTGGGATATTTCATGCTTATACATCTGAAGTAACTTTTTCAAACAGTATATGATACTTACAGTTTGTAATATATTACATGTTTTTGCACATGAGACACTGTTAGCGCTCACCTATTTGATTATTTGATACTAGTGTACACTGGTCACAGTGGCAGGCGGTCTCGGTGCAGTCATGCCCAGTAGAGACTGCCCGCGCCACGGCTGATACAGAGCTGGACACTCCAAAGTCAGACCGCTCTGTATCAGCACGAGCAGCAGTCTCTACTGCGCATGACTGCGTCGTTACAAACCTTGTAGCAAATTATTATATAGGATAGAAGCAATGTAGCATTCAAATACTTTGACACTGATGCTATGTTAACTTGTTGGATGCTACCAATTTATTGTTAGAGATCAGTGGAGATTTTGGTCTATATTCCGCTAAAATGGCTAACTTTATCAAGAGTTTTATCTACAAATTTATCCATAGACTTCAACTGGAATCTCTTAGATAGAACTAGATGATAACATATATAACATATCAACTGCTATGTAATCTAAGAAAAGCAAACAGTGTGTGGATATGGTACACATAAAGCATTTTAATTATTATTCTTACACGGAGTGAGCCTCTTTCACAGTATTCGATCACAGCATATATCATAGCATCCACCTTGACCGTACCGTAGAACTTTGTCAGGTTGTAATAATCTATTTGTAAAAGCTGCAGGACAAGAGTTAATAAGGAGTCAGTCAATTACATGGCAGGTAATATGACCCAATTTATTAACATATTTTAGAATAAAGTTTTAGAATTGTAACAAAAATATCTTTCTCTGTGTTCCAATATGACATACAGGTACCATGGGGAGGTGACAGCTCTTCCCTGTAGGCTGGAACAATTCTAGAAGAAGTTGTGGGTAGAGCCTCCCCTTCCCCCATATCAGGCTATCCCACTAGCCCCGTCTCTGACAGACTTTTACCAGTAACCTGTACAGTGGATGAGAACTTTTCTGCTTAGTTTTTAGATTATTTTATTATTTTCTTTTAGATACGGGGTGTCAAAATTACCCCATTAGGTGGATTTCCATTCCTGGCTTCCCCTGGAGGATTGTCCAGCTATCAGGTGCTGTTGTGGATCCCTGCAGCCCTATGGAGATAATCATGCAAACCATGTTTCTCTCTCCTGACTGGGTCTCTCTGAGGCTCTTTCTTTCAATGGTAATCTGAAGAAAGAAGTCAAGTGAAAAGGTGAGTAACCCTTTGATTGTGATGGTCCACTTATACCTCTGTTCCCCTTCATACAGGGGTCTCATAGGAGTATTAAACTTGTGCACTCATGTTGGGTATCTTATTGGTTTGATCCCTGGGTTTTTGGAGCTTGGATGGCTACATTTTAGGTTTTTAACCCATTCCCTGCTGGTTTCTCCGGGTTATGGGGCTTATTTTGGCTTCTCCTTCTAAATTCATACGTTTTTATCAATCCCTACATGTTCTTTTGAGTACTGTGTCCTTTTATTTACTTTTAAAAATTTTTGATTTACTGAGTTAAAGGTGCGCTTTACCTCATGGCCGCACTTGCTCCATTGACTTCTATGGTACAAACTGTTTTGGGACATTTCTTTGCAACCGTTTGACTTATAGAGTTGAGAGAGGGCTCATTCTTCTTGTCTCCTCTTGCCATATCATCCAGTTCACATCCATAGAGTCTTGGGGGCCCTGCAAGTTCAGGGTCAAGTGTTGCTAGGTAACAGCAAACAGACAAAACTACAAATCCCTGAATGCCCGTTTTGCATGCTTTCTTCTGATTGGCTGTGATTTCAGACACTATATTCTCTCTCTCTTTTCTGGAGTATTCTACACAGAGGCTTTTCTGTCCTTACTCTCCTTCTCAGGTTAACCATTCGCCTAATAAGTACTTTTTTGGGCTTTTTTAGGTGATATTTTAATCTGGGTCACTGTATTTGGGTTTCTTATACTGTCTAGACACTTCTCCTGTAAAGATGTCGGTTACAAAGGGACATGGGCTAGACCTAAGGCTAAGGACTCAGGGGCATCTCTGACCCCTTCACTTACTGTTCCTCATGCCAAACGGGGCTCCCTAGAGAATACTCTGGACACTAATGCTCCTCATGCACTGTGGCCCCTACTACTTCAGCTGAGCCCTCCAACCTTGAACACTAGCCACTTTGGGTCAAGGACTTAAAGTCCTCCATGGCACAGTTTCCTCTTTCCCTCCAGGGGGTCCTACATTCTTGGAAACCCCCCACTTCTTTCAGGTTTGTGGCTTCTAAGGTCACTAGCTTTCCTAATCTCACAGAAACCTCTGAGGAGGATTCATTTGAGCATGATATGGAGGAAGGGGAGTGCGAGGAAGGGGCTTCTTCATATGCTTACAGAGACTGCTTTCAGGCTGACCATATGCCCTCCGCCGAGGGCATCATTAAGGAGGTTTTAACGACCTTACAGGTTACTACTACCACTGCTGAAGGCCAAACTTCTTCTGACATCTTTCAACGGTGTAAGAAATCCCTCATAGGTTTTCTGCCCTATCCCACTCTTGACCAGGTTGTCCTGGATGAGTGGAAAATGCCTGACAGGCGCCTTTCTGTTTCCAAGAGGTTTTTTTCAGGCTATACCCCTTCTCTGAGCCAGCTTTGATACAGCAGTCTACAATTCCTTAGGTTGAACCCCCTATTTCTAGGCTCTACCCTTGGTGGATGACATGGCATTGAAGGATATCACTGATAGGAAGCTGGAGGCTAAGCTGAAGTCTAACTTCGCTGCCATAGGTGCTGCCTTGAGGCCTAACTTTGCTTATAGTCAAACCTATTAGTGGTGGCTAAGAGGGACAGCAGCAGTCATCCTATCTTGGACCTCAAATACCTCAATTCCTCTGTGGAGACTACACGCTTCAAGATGGAATACTTATCATCTGTCATCACAGCTATGTGTCCAGGAGAGTTCTTGACCAGGTTGTCCTGGAAGAGTGGAAAATGCCTGACAGGCGCCTTTCTGTTTCCAAGAGGTTTTTTTCAGGCTATACCCCTTCTCTGAGGCAGCTTTGATACAGCGGTCTACAATTCCTCAGGTTGAACCCCCTATTTCTAGGCTCTACCCTTGGTGGATGCCATGGCATTGAAGGATATCACTGATAGGAAGCTGGAGGCTAAGCTGAAGTGTAACTTCGCTGCCATAGGTGCTGCCTTGAGGCCTAACTTTGCTCCTGTTTGGGTCACTAGAGCTCTTGCCATCCGAGGTGAACAACTTACTGAAGTAAATGTGCCCCTAAGGTGGACCTTTTAGCTCTCTTGTCCAGTATGTCTGAGAGTCAGACATATGTCACTGATACACTTTTTGATTTAGTCAAACTCGCAGCTAAGGCTTCTGCATTCTCTGTTTCTGCTAGGCGCACATTGTGGCTTAAGATTTGGTCTGCGGACCTCTCATCTAAGAAGTTGCTGATTACTCTCCATTTTCAGGGGAAATCTCTTTTAGGGCCTGAACTGAAGCAGATTATTAGTGAGGCCACTGGAGGCAAGAGTACTCTCTTGCCTCAGGCTTCCAAGCACCCCAACTTGCCAATGAAACAGTGTCTTTTTCATCCCCGCCAAAACGAAGTGAAAAGGCCAGATCCGAGCATTTCTCAGGCCAGCACCCTGCGCCAGACCACCAAGCCCAGACAGCAGTGGCACTCAAAGATGCCACCTCCATGCCCAAGTCTGGCAAGTCTGTTACCGCATGACTCTCAGAATCCCGGTCCTCAGCTCTCAGCGTGTGTCCGCCTGCACCATTTTTCAGGCACCTGGGCAGCCTCTGTTGCGGATCAGTTGGTCTTACAGGTGGTATCGGAAGGGTACAGGATTCCCCTCAAATTCCTTGCTCCCTACAGATTCTTCCAGTCCAGAACTCCTCTGGGACAAGAAAAGCTGTGTTTTTTATGCAAGGCGGTTCAGGCTCTCTTGGACACTGGAGTCCTGACTGCAGTTCCTCCTCAAGAGAGAGGCTTAGGTTTATAGTCAAACCTATTAGTGGTGGCTAAGAGGGACAGCAGCAGTCATCCTATCTTGGACCTCAAATACCTCAATTCCTCTGTGGAGACTACACGCTTCAAGATGGAATACTTATCATCTGTCATCACAGCTATGTGTCCAGGAGAGTTCCTGGCCTCTCTGGATCTGCGGGATGCTTACTTGCATGTCCCGATTCATCCGGACAGCCAGAAGTACCTCTGGTTCGCTTGCGACTTGGTGCACTTCCAATTTACCGCTCTGCCCTTTGGACTTACCTCTGCTCCTCGGCTGTTTGCTAGAGTCCAAGGGGCATTGATTGCTTTTGTGCACACCCAAGGGATTCAGGTGACTACCTACATGGACAACCTTCTTCTGAAGGCGCTGTCTAGGGAATTCCTGGACCAGCATGTCCAGGACTGTGCTCAGATTCTCCTCAACCATGGGTGGATTTTGAATATGGAGAAATCTGCTCCAGTCCCCTCTCAGATCCTGGTTTTCCTTGGCCTCAGGTTCTATACTTGCCAAGGGATGGTCTTCCTGACCAAGGATTCTATCCAAAAGCTCATTCATCTGATGTCCAGAGCTCTGACCGGCCACATGGTATCTGCCATGGAGACAGTTCCATATTCCATGGCTCACACCAAAAAGTTCCAGTGGTTCACTATCTGTGCTTGACATGAGAATCCAGATCACTTGGACCGCAATATCTTTCTTCCTCCAGAGATGAGGCAGGTCCTGCTTTGGTGGCTGGTCAGGTCCAACCTGGAGAAGGGGAAACCATTTGTCATTCAGGACTGGACCCTGTTGATGATGGATGCCAGCCTCAGGGGCTGAGGAGCTGTCCTGGGTCACCTGGAGGTCCAGAGCAGATGGACTGCAGAGGAAACTCTTCAGTCCATCAATGTTCTGGAGCTCCGGGCAATTCATCATGCTCTACTGTACTGGTCCTTTCCACTGAGGGGTTGTCTAGTCCTCGTCCAGTCAGACAACAAGCAAGGAGGCACAATAAGTGCTTCTGCTTGGTCAGAGGTCAAATCTGTACTGGCTTGGGCAGAAGCTCATGTTCCAGCTATTTCCACCATGCACATTCCAGGGGTAGACAACATCCTGGCAGACTTCCTGAGCCATCAAAGGGTCAACCCAGGAAAGTGGGAGCTTCACCCAGATGTTTGACCTGTTGGTGCAGCAGTGGGGTCTTCCTCAGATAGACCTGATGGCCACCAGGAACAACAGGAAGGTTCAAATGTTTTGTTCCCATTGGAGGGATGCTCTGGCCTTCACCATGGATGCTCTGGCGATCCCATGATGCTTTAATCTGGCCTACATCTTCCCCCCACTTCCTCTCATTCCCAAAGTGCTGAGGAAGATTTAGATGGACAGTCTGGCGGTCATCTTGATCACTCCTTACTGGCCCAGGAAGCCCTGGTTCCCAGAACTTGTGGCTCTCTCCATTCGGACCAGATCTCCTCCTTCGGGGTTATCTGTGGAAGGAGGACATGAAGAGCATGTCTGTTGAAGCCTCAATTCTGAGACAGAAAAGCTTCTCCTCTGTGGTGGTCTCCACTATGATTCAGGCTAGAAAACCGGTTTCATCCAAAGCCTATCATGGTGTTTGGTCTATTTTTCAGTCTTGGTGTCTTGACAGGAACCTGTCATCTGAAGAGTTTGATCTCCCAGTGATCCTGTCTTTTTTACAGGGTGGTGTGAACAAAGGGCTCAGTCTTAGCTCCTTGAAGGTTCAGACTTCAACTCTCTCTCTTTTTTCCAGAGACGCAATGCCATCTTGCCAGATGTCAAGGTTTTCTTTCAGGGCTTTGCTCATGCCTTCCCTGCCGATAAGGCTCCCACTCCCCAGTGGGACCTTAATTTGGTTTTGGGAGTCTTGCAGCAGCCTCCCTTTGAGTCCTTGGCTACCATTCCTCTACGCCTTCTGACATGGAAGATGGCCTTTCTTCTGTCCATGGTCTCTGTCCACAGCATTGCTGAACTGCAGGCCTTGTCCTGCAAGCCACCTTTCCTGATGTTTCACAGGGATAAGGCTGTTCGTTGTACCTCCCAGTAATTCCTTCTTAAGGTTCTTTGAGTTCCACATCAGTCAAGAGATTGTTGTGCCTTCCTTTTTTCCTGACCCCAAATTTGACAAGGAGAGGGATCTGCCTTGGGTTCTATGTGCATTGTACAGAGTATTTCCGTAAGACTGATGCCTAAGGGTCCTAGGGCAGGTATGGCTGCATCCAAGGTCACTATTGCGGCTTGAATTAAGTCTACCATTTGCAAGGCTTATGAACTCAGAAAGAAACCTGTTCCTTTCCACATTACAGCACACTCCAACAGGTCTGTTGGGGCCTCCTGGGCCTATAAGAATCAGGACACTGCTGAACAGCTGTGCAAGGTGGCTACTTGGTCCTCTGTGCACACCTTTGCCAAACACTATTGTGTTGACGTCCTGGCTTCAGGCTTTGGCTGAAGCCAGCTTTGGCAGGAATGTCCTAGAGGCAGCTCTGCCTGTTTAGGACCTCTTCTTTCCTGTGCCTTACCGTTCTTTAACTGTTTGAGCACTGTTGGCTTTTGTTCTTGCGCGCTGTGATATTGTTATTCAGTGTCCTTTGACACTTAGTTTAGTTTGGGCTGTTCCATGTCCTGGATAGTCCGTGGGAACTCAGGTATCATGGGGACTAGCACTTGGTCTTTTCCTTCTTATTCCCACCCTGGGAGCTTAATGTTGGTACATCCCCATGGTACCTGTATGTCATATTGGACGACAGAGAAAAGAGTATTTTAGTCTTACCTGTTAAAGGGATAGTAATGCTTAAATATTACTAATCCCCATATTGTGGTAATGTTAAAAAGAATTGAATTGTCCCCAGTTTAATCTCTCAAACCTTTATGGTTTCAGAGATAACCGCCCGCAAAATTGCCCTCTCCCTCCCCTTTCCCTGAAGTCAGCTTTGTAGCTAACTGCAGGGATATCCGGTCTTACATGAATCATGTGGCTCTGCAGCAGAGCCGAGATCGCGTTAGAAAAAAAGCATTATTTCACTGTGAAATAATTCTTTTTTACTAACGCATTCTCGGCTCTGCCACAGAGCCGTCTGACTGTCGTACTACAGGCTTCCCCTGCAGTCAGCTACAATGCTGACTTCAGGGAAGGGAGAGGGACGGGGGAACTTTGCGGGCGGTTATCTCTGAAACCATAAAGGTTTGAGAGATGAACCTGGGCACAATTAAATTCTTTTTAACATTACTACAATATGGGGATTAGTAATATTTAAGTATTACTATCCCTTTAAATGCTTTTCTCATAGTCCATATGAAATACAGGTCTCCCACCCAGTGAAAGGGACCTTACTTGGTCTCCAAGTGCTGGACGTGGGAGTCCTCTTGGGTCTGCTGCTCACAGGAGTTTTCTCTTTCTTCTTTCTTGCTGTCCTACTTAGTAGGCTTGTCTCAAGTCTATCTGGGGCAGGGCTAGTGGGATAGCCTTATAAGGAGGAAGGGGAGGCTCCACCCACAACTTCTTCTAGAATAGTTCCAGCCTACAGGGAGGAGCTGTCGCCTTCCCATGGTACCTGTATGTCATATGGACTAAGAGAAAAGGATTTAACAGGTAATACTAAAATCCTCTTATTTTACTAGTATATAAGAATGTATTTTTAAAGACAGACAGACAGTACTTGAATGTATAATTTGCATGTACTTTGTGCAAAAATATTTGACGTGTATCCAAATACAGAACAGACGATTAAGTGGCAATATACATATCTTTTAACCAACTAGTTGAACTGGCCTGCTGGAGAGATCAAGAAATTATCTGAGTATCAGCACACATTGAGGAGACAGGGCACTCAAGCAGGTTTATCTTATAAGAGCAGTATATTTTTTATATAAAAAGGAAAAATTTGACATTTAATCATTTTTTTAAAAGTAATATTTGATTTTCTATTGTGGTCACATGGTGGTGCTATTTTTAGAAAGCTTCATTAAAAATAATTTGACTTTTGGCCACTAGCTGGCACTGCTGCTTTAAAAAAAAAAAAAATAATAATAATAATATGTTTGAACTGTAATACAGTTTGAATGAAAAATGTCCCAGGAATGAGAGTACCCTTGTGTTAAGCATCAGGGAAATTTACTTTTAATTTAAAAAATTTTCTGCTCCTTTAAAGTATACATTCGTCTTAAATGCAATCTTTAGTCAAAATAACTTATGCATCATACTAGACAAAAAGCTAGCAGATGCATAGTTTAAGAAATATTAATAATTCTAGTTCTCCACAGTGATGTCTCCATCATCTCTCACTTTATGCAAATATATTCCTGTCTGCCTGAAACGGGGAGTAATTTGATATGGAGAAACTCACTTATCTACTTTCCTAAGCAAAAGGATATGCATTGTACAGGACCCTATTGCACTTATACTTCCAAAAACATACCTTTCAAGGGCAATTCACTAACTCACTGTTTCACACCCAACAATCCATGAATCTCTACTGGTCTGCAGAGGTCCCCGGTAGGGTTAAATGAGAATGAACAACTAATAACTCTACCACTTACCTCACTATATCCAAAAAATCCTAATGTTCACTATGGATTTGTCCTTGTGCCTTTGTTCAAGTAATAATATCTTCAATCAGTCCTGGATATTATGTCGATGGAGGTAGACATGACAGCTGCTAGCAGTATTTTTTAAACTGAAGGAGGTAGTTTACATGAGCATGCATAACCCTTTAAGGACCAGAGAGGTGCAAAATGGATTACACACCCTTCTGGTCCTTAAAGGGTTACGTTTACAATGTGCCACGAGAAGGGTTTGAGGTTCTGTTAGCATTTTCCAGCAGTGGGAGAATCTTTGTTTGGATCAGATGGTAAATTCCTACAAAATATATATTTTATATTAATCCCTTAAGGTGTAAGCAATGCAGTGATCCTTTCCATTTGATATATGTGGAGAATAAAATGAGTAGCTACTATTACAGAAATGTAGTATGACATACACCAGAATATTACCTTGTTAAGTTCAATTTTCTGTTTCTCTGTGAAGTTCCCATCATGTTTCAAATCTTTGAGCATTACAACCTGTAAAGAGAGAGGTTTAGAAAACTTCTCTAATTACCCATTCCTCTTAGTAACCTCTTGGATGACAGAAATACGTCAACAGCTTTGTTTCATAACAATCTCATGATTCTTATTTTTAAAGTATTCTTCTTATATTTGCTTTCAAATAGAAACAAGACATTACAAAGTGTTTCTCTTACTCACTGGAACTGATACTGGACCACTTTGTGTTCTGTTTGTTTAAACTCGTGATTGCCATTGCAGTGTGCATGTTTCTCTGCAATGAATTCAGCACCAGATTTCTCAAAAGGCAGAGTAGGCAACTGCCAAGAACTCCAATATATAGATGGGCACTTTAGTTGTGCTAGCCACACCCACACTCTAAATTGTAGGAGTGGCCAGAGCAATCTTAATGTCCCTGCACCAGTTTTTATACCCTTTTATAAGCTATTATTTAACCTCTTGGATGCTAGAGAGATTTTCAATTAATTGCTGAGCAATTCGCTGGAGATCTCTCTAGCAACCACGGGATTAAAGCTTCATTCATTCTTACTTTTAATAGGCCAAAGTTCTGGGATTGTGGTGGGGTCATGTGAGGAGTGGGGGTGTCCATCAGCATAGCTAAGGGCGCCTGCCTATATTTCCTTGGGATATACCTGCCCTGCCTAGGGGTACCTGGGATATCCATCTGTTCCTGAATGAGCATCACCCTCCTTTAGAAGTGTAAAGGTTAACACAGACCTGTCTATCTAAGATAACTTTAGTTAATTTTAAGGATGGCTAAAAACTTTCTATATTTTATACTAACCATCTGTTTGGAATGTAAATAGTTTTTGAGAAATTAACCTTTAATTGCTAGGGGCAAAGTGTAGCATTTTATCCAAATCAGCTCCTGTTGTGAGCAAATACTAGCACACTCTGTTATGAATGAGTTTAGGCAGAGCCCACATTTTGGTGTCCTTTCTGTTAGCACAGTGAACAATACTTTTGGCCTCAAACGTAACTAATTACCATACTGTGCAGGGAATTAGCATGAAGTGCCACAGTGATCCACCAAAACATAAAGATTAATTTCATACATCTTTTTATTTTACAGAAAAACATCTATTACAAAATACAGGAAAAATGTGATCCTCTAATACAAACTAAATTAGGCTAAAGGAGACTGATCCTCTTTATGGGCAATTTTCCACTCCAACTAAAAAAGGTCTATTAAATATAATGTTGCAATATCTTTATGCAGAGACACTGTACTGGTGGAAATTATTACAATAATATTATAGTAAAAGGAGCTATGTACATTTAAATATCATGTGCTGCAACATTTGCAAAATAAATGTAATTTGGTGTAGAACATCTAAGGCGGTGGTTCTCAGCCAGGGTGCCATGGTACTTTTGTGTGCCCTGGGTCACGTCTTTTCATGAAGACTTTAACAAAAATGTCAATGTTTGAGTTTCAAATGTATTATTTTACAAGAAAAGAAATATCAGGATAGACTAAATTATCTGAATATGTATAGCTTGGAGGAGAGTAGAGAGAGAGGGATATGGTAGGATCTGAACATGTATAGATTGGAGGAGAGTAGAGAGAGAGGGGATATGATAGAAACATTCAAATACATGAAGGGAGTCAACAAAGTGCAGGATGGAAGTACATTTCAAAGGAGTAAAAATGTTAGAACCAGAGGCCATAGTCTAAAACTAGAGGGACACAGGTTTAGATGTAATGTAAGAAAGTTTTACTTCACTGAGAGGGTAGCAGATAATTGGAATAGCCTACCAGCAGAAGTGGTAGACGTTAATACAATGACAGAATTTAAAGGAATGGTACTGTCAGAAAAAAAAGTATTAACTACATGGTAGATAAAATTAAAAGAGAGTACTTGCACTTATTTGTATCTCACAAACCGTTATAGTTTGAGAGATATAGGAAAATACATTTCTTCGCTCCCTCCCCTTTCTGCTTGACGAGCTGTAAATATCACCTTTTTGTCATATTTTCCTCTTCTTAATCTTGGCCCAGAGTCTCTTCTTTTATCATCATCAATCTAATAAAAAGAAAACCAAATTAGTAATCTAAAGTACTTGAAATGAGATAAATGAGTAATATCAAACAGAAATTATATTTATTTGGGTCCTGTGGTGAAGGGACTAGCGTTAATTAAATCTGTAATTCCATGCAATGGAATGCATTGTAGTAAATGGTTACAGAAATGCAACCAAATCACTTGCCTTGTAAGTTTCTAATTATAATGAGTCCATTCATTTTACAGATGGCGTGGTATACTAGTAATATGGAAAACACTGATAGATATTAGAGAGGAAGATGGATAGATAGACTGAGATCAATACTGTTACCTATGAAAAATTATCGCTGGATATTATTAACAAAATGACAGCAAATCACATTGCAGTCTTTGAGGAACTATGGAGATTAACCCACGTGTTGCACACTCCTCTGGCACACAAAGGGTTAAACAAATGGTTCTTTTTTTTTCACAGTTAATAAAATACGTATATTTCTAAATTGGGATCCCAGATATTTAGGCCACTTCTGAGTTGGAAGTGTTGAAGCAGTTGCTGGCTCTCATGATTCATTCACAGATGGGAGGCTCTCTTCTCCATATCTGGTTTGTATTCTTCTAAATATTTCATCACATGTAAGTGATTTCCTCGAGTATTAGGCACAGCTTAGGAAGAGGAATAGGATCAGTTTTCAAAAAGATGGCATCAAGGTATCCAATAGTTTATTGTACACGTCCGCATGCATAAAGACTGGCATGTCAAACCAGGAATCTATAGTCTTCTTGCATCTTAGCTAAATGGGGGGAGGTGCAAAGATAACTTTATAGGAAGAGGAAAGCGAGACCTTGTCCCGACGTGATATGTCAGGGCAGGTAGGTGGTGTCTGTCCACTTGGGCCTTGTATGAGAGTTGAGAGCGCAGCAATATGTTCTGGGGAGTAGCATGAGAAGAACGTAGGCTCTGGACCCTGTGGGTTGCAGCGGGTATGGAGAGGCCTTTCATGAACCGGGGGAATGCCTATGGATGATAGCCATAAGTAGCATGGAATGGAGACATTTTTATGGAGCAGTGGTAATGGTTGTTGTACTTGATCTCTGCCAAGGGAAGAAGTGAAAAACAGTTATCCTGCAGGTGAGTGACATAACGGCGAAGGTATTGTTCGAGGATTTGGTTCATCCTTTCGGTCTGCCCATTAGACTGGGCGTTACGGGTAATGCCCAGGTTCAGACAGAACCCTTTCCAGAACATAGTTGTGAACTGAGGACCCCTGTCTGATACGATTTACCCGGGCACTCCATGGAGGCAGAATATCTCCTTGATGAATAAAAATGCAGTGGCTTCAGTGGTGGGGACTTTGGTGACCGGGACAAAATGTGCTAGCTTGGTGATGTGGTCCACTACGACCATTATAGTGGTGTGTTTCTCTGATGAAGGGAGGTTGTCAATAAAGTGATATCTCACCAAGGCGCTACGGGAATGGCAAGTGGTCGTAGAAGACCAGCTATCCGGGTATGGCAGTCTTTGGTTCTGGCACGTGTCACATGATGTGACATACAGGTGTATGCCTCAAGCCATCCCAGGCCAACAGAACTGTCTTTCAACCAAGTCAGTAGTCTGGTGTACGCCACCATGACCTGCTGTGGGTGTATCATGACACATGAATCACCGTAGTTCGTAAGGGTGTAGGGATGTAAATCTGGTTGTGGTATAGCAAGAACCCATTATCACGGTGCCCGTGATCCCCTTCTGTCACTCTCGCTTGTGGTGCTCTCCTATTGGCTGAGGAGGTTTGGCCCGCCCCGGTGACCTTTTTATGCCTGGTCATTGACGCTTGTCACTTGCCCTTTCGTGGTGTTCCTGAGCCAGTGTTGCTGTTGCAGTCTTCAGTGGATCCTGATTCCTGTGTACCGATTTGGCCTGTCCTGACTACGCTCCTGTGTTCCTGTTCTGTGATTCGACCCGGCCTGGCTGATGTTCCTGATTTGTGAATGGTCTAGCTTGTCTGAGAACCACCTCCCTGTACCGACCCGGCCTGGCTGACTTCCTTCTCCATGATCTGAACCGGCTTGTTCCTGTGACCTGAGTGTACAGCTTCCTTCTCCACTGTCGCCGTTGCGACATTCTGACTTCCGTTGAGGCTGAGTACTGGACTGATTGTATCTCGCCACAGTACTCCTTCTGTGTTGGGCATCCTGTGCTGAGTCTCCGTTACCGACTGCTGAACTGTGCCTCCGTGCAGAGCCTTCCTGATACTTGCAGAGCATTTCTCATTCTCACTAAGCTTGATTCCTACGAGCTGCTTAACCTGTTCAGTGCTGGCATACCTCTTGTGAGCCTTTACGCTTATTGCTGAGCCTATTCCTGTATAACTGCTACTGCTGCCGAGCTGGCCTCGTTGTACGCTTAATTTGGACGGCAGCTCAATCCTCCACCTAGCAGAGTAGTCGGTATTGCTTACCACGTCCAGTGTGGCGCTTTTGGCTTCAGCGATTGTCTCCGGTATACGCCCATGGGGGCTATTGGTTCACCTCTCGTGCAGCACAGAGTGGCCTCCTGTGTACGCCCGCGGGGCTCTTGGCCATCTCTAGCGTTTCAGCAGTCTCTGTATTACGCCCGTGGGGGCTATTGGCTTAAGCTCTTGCAGGTTTCTCCTGTATACACCCGCGGGGGCTAAAGGCTCGAATCACTGCATTGCTGGTTTCCATTATTACGCCCGTGGGGGCTATTGTCCAGTTCTTGCAGTCTAGCAGTCTCCATTAGTGACGCCCGTGGGGGCTACCGACTCTAGCACTAGCATACATTGTGGTCTTCATCGCTACGCCCGTGGGGGCTATGCACCGCTATTATTCAAGGCAGTACTGACTGTGCATTCAGCCTCCTGTGCACTACCATCAACAGCTTTATCACCACCTTGGGCGTGCCAAACTCCACAACTGAGACTGACTTTGTTGTATTAACCGTTGAGTAGCCTGGCTACTGTGTACCTATCAGTATATGTTATCATTACAATCCTGTTCACCTACTTACTTGTAATAGCTACTCTGCTTTTGTTCGCTATTCCTATTGTCACCTGTAGAGGGCGTTCCTTGATATTTCTTTTTTATTTAATAAAACTGTGTTTTATTTTACCGGCTGGTCTGAGTGTCTTGAAAACTGTAACACCCATCTTTCCTGTCAAGAGAGTAACATGCCACTCAGGGGCAGTAGAGGCAGACATGCTCATGATGTCATTGCTGAGAGTACTGTTCAGCAACAAGAAATGCTCAGGCTGCAGGATGGTGTCTGTAGTAGCGGAGAGATCTGTGGTGTCGGATACCTCCTTGATAGAGAGTCCGCCTTGGTATTCCTTGATCCTGGTCAGTAGGTGATGTGCAGGGTGAATCAGTTGAAGAACAGAGCCCAACGTTCTTGCCACAGGCGGAGACGCTTGGCTGAATGGAGGTATTCCCGGTTGCGATGGTCCGTATAGACCGTGACCAGAAGAGGGGAACCCTCTAGGAGATGCTGCCATTCTTCAAGGGTGCATTTTATGGCTAAGAGCTCCCTATCGCCCACGTCGTAATTGCTCTCGGCTGCAGCAAGTTGACATGAAAAGTGTGTGACAGTGTGCAGTTGATCCTTGGGCCCTGAAAGCTGGGATAGGATAGCTCCAAAAGTGACATCCGAGGCGTCCACCTCGACATAGAAAGCCTTCACAGGATCGGGTTGAGCTAGAATAGGTGCAGAAGTAAAAAGGGTTTTGAGATAATCAAAAGCGGCTTGAGCCTTAGGTGACCAGGAGAATCGGTGTGTGGAACTCATGAGGGCCATTATAGGTGCGACTACCTTGGTATCACAGTGCCTGTGATTCCTGTCACTCTCAGTTGTGGCTATCACTGATTTGCTGACTGAGTTTGACCCGCCTCCTGATGACCTTTTTATACCTGGCTATCACATCTGTCAGATGCCCTTTCGTGGTGTTCCTGAGCCAGTAGTGCTGTTGCTGTGTTCCTGTATTCTGAGTTCCTGTGTACCGATTCGGCTTGTCCTGACCATTCTCCAGTGTCCTGCTTGTGTATGACCCGGCTCATCTGCGTACCACCCTTGGATCCTGACCCGGCTAGACTGACGTTCCTGCTTGTGTATGACCCGGCGTGTATGACTGCCTCCTACGTGCTCCGACCCGGCCCGGCTGACTTCCTGCTCCGAAGATCGACTTCCAGCTTGTTCCAGTGACCTGCGTTCCAGTTGTCGCCGCCGCGACATTTCCAGTCTCTGCTACCCGCGTCAGTGTGACTGCCTTGCCTGGTGCTTCCCTCGATTAAGTGCTGTGCCTCGTTACTTGTGCAGAGCTGTGTGTATTCTGTGGGCCTTCCTCTCCGTGCAGAGCCTTGCAGTAACGCTGAAGCCTCGAGTAAACGTGCATTTTAACTCTTGCAGTGATGCCTCGAATTCACTCTCTCTATCTCCTGTTCGAGCCTCGTCACCCGTGATACTGCTGCTGAGTTGGCCGCTCTCCGTCGGCAACTCTAGTCTACCATTGCAGAGTGTTCACATAGTTTGGGCCGTTTGGGCGCTTAAGGCTCTCCGGTATTGGTTACCGACAATATCATTGACACAGAGTGTTGGCAGAAAGGCTTCAGTGTTGGCTTATCCGGTACTACGCCCGAGGGGGCTAGTGGCTCTTGCTTTATTATTACTGCATTCGATTACACCTGAGGAGGCTGTTAGCTCTTGCATTGCCGGCCGGTTTCCGTTACGCCCGGGGGGGCTATTTGCACTTGCACAAACGAAAGCAGTTCCTGTAACTACGCCCGTGGGGGCTAAGTTGTTTCCCATTCTGCTTACTATCCAACACCTTGGCAAGGCAGCTCGATCCTCAGCACTTGATGAACAGCACAGCCTTTTTAACATCCAGGGCGTGTCAAACCTCCACATCTGAGTCAGACTGTTATTTGGACATTAACCCCTTGGGGATCAATATCACCCTAGTGCATACTGTTTTGCATTTATGTCTATTGTGCTATTACCCTTGTAATATCTCAGTTTACTTTATCTGTATACTACCTACCGCCTCTAGAGGGCGTACTTGTGCATTATTCACTTTAATAAAGTGTGTTTTATTTTCACTTATTGGTCTGAGAGTCCTAAAAAACCGTAACACTTGGAGAAGCCTTGTATAAACCGCCTATAAAGATTAGTGAATTCTACAAAGCGTTGGACCTCCTTGATGCTGGTAGGGATTGGCCACTCAAGCACAGCTGTGATTTTGTTGGGGTCTATGGCCACCTTACCTGGAGAGATCACAAAACCAAGGAAGGTGATTTCAGAGGTTTCTAACCCGCACTTCTCTATCTTAGCGTATAGAGAGTGATGACGAAGTCCCTGAAGGACAAGGCGGAAATGGGAACGATGGTTCGAAAGCGCGGAAGAGAACACCAAGATGTGGTCCAGATAGATGATGACGAAGCAGTCGAGTAAGTCCCGGAAGATATTGTTTATGAAGAATTGAAATGTGGCAGGAGCATTACACAGCCCAAAGGGCATCACTAGATATTAAAAATGACCATACCTGGTGTGAAAGGCCAGGTACCAGACATGATACTATGGCCTCCTTGCCAGATCCTGAACCCAGAGTGCCGCTGACGAACAAATTCCGTGGGGAACGGGAACAGTACATGGGGTTCATTACAGCCTGTGAACTCCTTTTCTCCTAACAACCACGCACCTACTCCTCATACTACGTCAAAACATGCACAGTGATAACCAAAGGGACCATGCTTTACACCCAGCATGGTCCCTTTCACTGGGTGGGAGACCTATATGTCATATGGACTAAGAGAAAAGGATTTCACAGGTAAGACTAAAATCCTCTTTTATCCATTTCCTCATACTGACTGCAGGCACGAGTCAGATATTGCTCCCTACTTTTCTCTGTCATTCAATATGACATACAGGTACCATGGAGATGTACCAACATTGAGCTCTCAGAGGTGGGAAGAGAAGGAAAGGTCCAAGTGCTGGTCCCCATGATACCAGAGTTCCCATGGACTATCCAGGACACGGAACAGCCCAAACTACCAAAGTGTCAACGGAAACTAAATAACAATACACAGCACACAAGATCCAGAGAGGCCAGAAATTCCCCTAGACATACCGCTGCGATGACAGAGCGCAAGGACTCCATCTTGTAGTGAGTATGGACCACAAAAGAATTGTGGTCCTTGGGGTCCAAGATGGGAAGGCTGCCGCCATCCTTCTTGGGAACTACAAATAGGTTTGAATAGAAACCAAAATCTCTCTCTCTTGCAGAGGAACCGAAGTCAGAACTCCCTTGTCCAATAGAGCATGCACCGCCCCGTTGAAAAGACTTAACATTTCTTGACCTTGAGGGGCGCGAGAAAGGAAGAATATGAAGGGAGGCAGGGATGTGAAGGGAATCCTGTAGCCTCCTGAAACCACCTGTAATACCAACTGATCTGTAACAGAGCCTGTCCAGATGCTTATGGCTACTTATGAACTTATCCCTTTAATGGAATAATTTTAGGGGACTTCTTGCTAGAGAAAGACCTGGGTATCCTTGTAAACTACAAACTTGCATAACAAGGGGTATTGAAGCAAGAGTGCATAACATCATTTTGCCATTGTACAAATCCAGATTCCATATAAATTGTTGTTCTTAGTTAAATGCAAAATGTATTAATAATAGAAAAGTAGAGCACACTATATACACAAGTAGCAAGCAGAGGGTTACAAGCCAGTGAGCACTGCTATCAGGAATAGTAGGCTGCCAAGCTTGACCACACTGCTGGAGACTAGACCTCAGCCACTGGTAGCCTCTGCAGGAAAAGGAGCAGGAACAGGAACACTGGCTCTTGATCCGACGAAGCGAGAGCACTGACTCACGCCTTCAGTCAGTAGGGAGAGATTTCTGACTCACGTCTGCAGTCAGTATGAGGAAATGGATAACTGACTCACGCCTGCAGTCAGTATAAGGAAATGGATAACGGACTCACGTCTGCAGTCAGTATCGGAGCTAGTCTACCAGAGCCCCAGGTCCGCACTAGATTGGGTGTCTGCTAGGTACAAGGAACAAACATAAGACAGAGCCACAAGTCAGCACCAGAGGGGGTAG
This sequence comes from Rhinophrynus dorsalis, assembly GCA_037306005.1. Classification (NCBI taxonomy): domain Eukaryota; kingdom Metazoa; phylum Chordata; class Amphibia; order Anura; family Rhinophrynidae; genus Rhinophrynus; species Rhinophrynus dorsalis. Next base: position 121,062,095 of record CM074722.1, read on the forward strand.
TCAGACAAGCCAGGTCATACAAAGTTCAGGAAGTCATCCAGAGCCACAGGTCTGTACCAGGTTGGGTGTCCACTATAGGGATAGACAAAAGAATAGAATAGTCAGACAGAGCCACGGGTCAGCACCAGGTTGGATGGAAGACTAGCCAGGTCATTAGTGTTGAGCGAGCATGCTCGGCCGAAGCTCGGTTCGGCTCGAGCATCGCTCTGCTCGGCACATGGCGGTACTCGTACGAGTACCGCATGTGCTCGCCCGCCATGTTCGGGTCTCCTCCCCGCACGTTTCGCGGCTGCTGCGCAGCCAATAAACGTGCAGGGAGGCTCTGACATCAGTGTAATGCCAGCAGCCATGTTGGCTGCTGGCATTACACTGATTGGCTGGCCAGAACCCGTGGTCGGGTGCTGTATAGCACCTGACCAGCGAGTTCGGCTCAGTCTTAGCCAGGGAGAGATAAGGATAGGAAGGGAAAGTCAGTGTAGGGAGAAGACAAGCAATTGTGAAAAAAAAAAAGACCCAAAAGTCCTTTTTAGGACTACTGTGTGTGGGGGCAGCAGTTTATTTTGTGTGAGGGGAAAAAAAAAAAAAAAAAAAAAACTTCATATATTCTGTTTAGTGTGCAAAGTTGCAGATTAGAGCACATTCTGTTCAGTGTGCAAAGTTGCAGATTAGCAGCACATTCTTTTTAGTGTGCAAAGTTGCAGATTAGAGCACATTCTGTTTAGTGTGCAAAGTTGCAGATTAGCAGCACATTCTGTTTAGTGTGCAAAGTTGCAGATTAGCAGCACATTCTGTTTACTGTGCAAAGTTTCAGAATAGGAAAAAATTCTGTTAAGTCTTCAAACTGTAAAATATCAAAGTCACATATTCCATTCACCGTGCGTCGCCGCAGTTAAGAAGCAAATTCTGTTGACTGTGCACAGTTTCAGAATAGGAAAAAATTCTGTTAAGTCTTCAAACTGTAAAATATCAAAGTCACATATTCCATTCACTGTGCGTCGCCGCAGTTAAGAAGCAAATTCTGTTGACTGTGCACAGTTTCAGAATAGGAAAAAATTCTGTTAAGTCTTCAAACTGTAAAATATCAAAGTCACATATTCCATTCACTGTGCGTCGCCGCAGTTAAGAAGCAAATTCTGTTGACTGTGCACAGTTTCAGAATAGGAAAAAATTCTGTTAAGTCTTCAAACTGTAAAATATCAAAGTCACATATTCCATTCACTGTGCGTCGCCGCAGTTAAGAAGCAAATTCTGTTGACTGTGCACAGTTTCAGAATAGGAAAAAATTATGTTAAGTCTTCAAACTGTAAAATATCAAAGTCACATATTCCATTCACTGTGCGTCGCCGCAGTTAAGAAGCAAATTCTGTTGACTGTGCACAGTTTCAGAATAGGAAAAAATTATGTTAAATCTTCAAACTGTAAAATATCAAAGTCACATATTCCATTCACTGTGCGTCGCCGCAGTTAAGAAGCAAATTCTGTTGACTGTGCACAGTTTCAGAATAGGAAAAAATTCTGTTAAATCTTCAAACTGTAAAATATCAAAGTCACATATTCCATTCACTGTGCGTCGCCGCAGTTAAGAAGCAAATTCTGTTGACTGTGCACAGTTTCAGAATAGGAAAAAATTCTGTTAAGTCTTCAAACTGTAAAATATCAAAGTCACATATTCCATTCACTGTGCGTCGCCGCAGTTAAGAAGCAAATTCTGTTGACTGTGCACAGTTTCAGAATAGGAAAAAATTCTGTTAAGTCTTCAAACTGTAAAATATCAAAGTCACATATTCCATTCACTGTGCGTCGCCGCAGTTAAGAAGCAAATTCTGTTGACTGTGCACAGTTTCAGAATAGGAAAAAATTCTGTTAAGTCTTCAAACTGTAAAATATCAAAGTCACATATTCCATTCACTGTGCGTCGCCGCAGTTAAGAAGCAAATTCTGTTGACTGTGCACAGTTTCAGAATAGGAAAAAATTCTGTTAAGTCTTCAAACTGTAAAATATCAAAGTCACATATTCCATTCACTGTGCGTCGCCGCAGTTAAGAAGCAAATTCTGTGTACTGTGCAAAGTTGCAGATTTGCAGCACATATTCCGTGTAATATGAAGAAGGCGGGTAAAAAGGGACGGGGAAGTGGACGTGATCCTGATAGTTCAGGGCGCGGGTCAGGACGCGTAGAAACTGCGCCTGGTGCCAGAGCACAAGACAGAAAGACATCCACCATACCTAGCTTCATGTCTCATTTTACAGGGCGTCGCAGGACATCACTCTCGAAGTCCGACCACTGCGAACAGGTGGTCGGTTGGATGTCAGCTGATACTGCTTCCAGTCGGTTAAGCACCACCCTGTCTTCCACCAAGTCCACTCTCAGTAGCCAAGAGTCTGGTCAACATAATCCTCACCCTGATCATCCTTCCTCCCACCATAGAGGATCTGGTCAAAGAAGTGATCCCACACTGGGATATAGTGAGGAGCTCGTCTCATCACCAATCCTTAATTTGAACCTCTCTCCAAGCACGCTTGCAGAGGAACATGACATCTTGTGCCCTGATTCACAACCTCTAGAGGGTACCCAATCACAAGAAGATGACAGAGGTGAACGGCATTTAAGGTCAAAGGAAGTGGATGATGATGATGATGAGACACAGTTGCCATTAAATCAACCACTATTACTGTCTCAAGACCTTGATGAGGAGGATGATATACAGTTGTCAATGACTGAGTATGTGGTGGGATCAAGACATGAGGAGGATGATCAGAGTGAGGAAGTGGAGGAGGACTTGGTGGACGATGAGGTGACTGACCCCACCTGCAGCACCGCAACAGGCTGGAAGAGGCAGTGGTGTGGCTACAGAAAGAAGGCGGACCGCACCAAACCGACCCGCAAATGTTCCACGGAGCACCCCCTTGCGTAAATCTCCCTTGCCAAGGGGTAGGTGTTCCGCGGTATGGCGTTTTTTTAAGGAAAGTGCGGACGACAAAAGAATTGTAGTTTGCAACCTGTGCCACACCAGAATGAGCCGAGGCATGAACACTAGAAACCTCACCACCACCAGCATGATCCGACACATGGCATCCAAGCACCGTAATAAGTGGGAGGAACGCCTGGATCGCCCATCTGTGTCTGCAGGCCACACCACTGCCTCCTCTTCCCCTGTTTTCGGTGCCGGCCAATCGCCTGTCGAAGGCGCAGGCCCGCATACCTCCCGCCCTGCACCTGTACCATCTGAAGCACCATCAGCGACCACATCCACTTCCCTGTCCCAGCACAGCGTCCAAATGTCGTTACCCCAGGCATTTGAGCGCAAGCGAAAATACCCAGCCACCCACCCACAGGCCATAGCACTAACCTCACACCTTTCCAAATTACTGGCCATCGAAATGCTGCCATTTAGACTTGTGGAGACTGAGTCCTTCCGCAGCCTGATGGCAGCAGCTGTCCCTCGGTACGCGGTCCCCAGCCGCCACTACTTTTCCCGGTGTGCCATCCCCGCATTACACCACCATGTGTCCCGTAACATCACCCGTGCCCTGACCAACGCAGTTACTGGGAAGGTCCACTTAACGACTGACACATGGACAAGTGCTTGTGGCCAGGGACGCTACATTTCCCTGACGGCACACTGGGTGAATGTCGTGGAGGCTGGGAGCGACTCGGACCCTGGGATGGCACAGGTGCTACCCACGCCGAGGATTGCGGGCCCTACCTCCATCAGGGTTTCCGCCAGCACCTACGTTATTGGCTCCTCCTCCTCCGTTTCCACTTCCGAATTCTCTGCGCGCAGCGCCACTCACCCATCAGCCGGTAGCTGGAAGCAGTGTAGCACTGCAGTGGGGAAGCGTCAACAGGCCGTGCTGAAGCTGATCTGCCTTGGGGACAAACAGCACACGGCCTCAGAGCTGTTGCAGGGGATTAGTCACCAGACCGAGCAATGGCTCTCGCCACTCAACCTGCAACCAGGCATGGTTGTGTGTGATAATGGGCGTAACTTGGTGGCGGCTTTGGAGCTCGGCAAGCTCACACACGTACCATGCCTAGCGCATGTATTTAATTTAGTGGTTCAGCGATTTCTAAAAACCTACCCCAATTTGCATGATCTCTTGACCAAGGTGCGCCGCGTTTGTGCACATTTCCGTAAGTCATCTACAGCTTCAGCCGGCCTGTTGAAGCTGCAGCAGCGCTTACAATTGCCAGCTCACCGGCTGCTGTGTGACGTGAGCACGCGCTGGAACTCCACCTTCCACATGTTGGCCCGGCTTTGTGAGCAGCAGAGGGCAGTAGTGGAGTACCAGCTGTTACACGGTCGTCGCCTCTCCGTTCAACTTCCTGTAATCAGAAGTGAGGAGTGGGAATGGATGTCAGACCTCTGTGAGGTTTTACGCAATTTTGAGGAATCGACACAGATGGTGAGCGGCGATAACGCTATTATCAGTGTAACCATCCCACTTCTGTGTCTACTGAAACGCTCGCTGCTCACAATTAAAACTGACGCTTTGCATGTGGAAGAGGTGGAAATGCGGGAGGAAGAGCTTACACAAGGCGATAGCCAGAGCACCCTCACTTCGTCTTCTCAGCGACAATTGGAGGAGGCGGAGGAGGAGGAGGAGGAGGAGGAAGACACGGTTGCCTCCGCTACAGAGGGTAGCCATGGAACTTTAGTTCCATCTCTTCAGCGTGGGTGGGCAGAAGAGGAGGAAGAGGATGAGGAGATTGAGAGTCATCCTCCTGGTGAGGACAGCGAAATCTTGCCTGTTGGTACTCTGGCACACATGGCTGACTTTATGTTAGGCTGCCTTTCCCGTGACCTACGCGTTACACGCATTTTAGACAACACGGATTACTGGGTGTTCAACCTTCTGGACCCCCGCTACAAAGAGAATTTCTCATCTCTCATTCCTCCGGTGGAGAGGACAAGCAAAATGGTGCAATACCAGAAGGTTCTTGTTGAAAAATTGCTCCAAAATTTTCCATCTGACAACGCTGGCGGCAGAGTACGTGCTACCTTGGCCAACCGAGAAGGGGAGAAAAGGAGAGCACACAGCAGTTCCGACAAAGGCAGGGCAACACTCTCCAAGGCGTGGGACACCTTCATGACACCCCGCCAGCACCCTCACCCTGATGCGCAGCCTAGTGTCACAAGGAGGGAAAAGTTTTGGAAGATGGTGAAGGAGTACGTAGCAGACCGTGTCAGCGTCCTCAATGATCCCTCTGTGCCTTACAACTACTGGGTGTCCAAGCTGGACACGTGGTATGAACTGGCACTCTACGCCTTGGAGGTGCTGGCCTGCCCTGCCGCCAGCGTTCTGTCTGAGCGGGTATTTAGTGCTGCTGGTGGCATCATAACAGATAAGCGTATCCGCCTTTCCACCGAAAATGCTGATAGGTTGACACTTATAAAAATGAACAAGGCCTGGATTTCCCCTGACTTCTCCACTCCACTGGAGGAAAGCCCCGGAGGAACATAAAGTGACTTTATATATGTTATTTACAATGATGGGAATACTCTGTATTCCCATTCACCCCTTCCACCCAAAAAACGGGTATATGGTTGACTCTTAATCTTCTCATCCTCCTCCTCCTCTTCCATATGCCCTGTGATATAATTTTTATATAGGGCCAGCTCACCAGCGGGCCCTGTTTGACAATTTTTGTATAGGTCAGCTCACCAGCGGGCCTTCTCATATAATGTTTTATTGGGTCAGCTCTCTAGCGGGCCCTCTCATATAATGTTTTATAGCGTCAGCTCACTAGCGGGCCTTCGCATATAATGTTTAGGATGGTCAGCTCCGCAGCAGACCCTCACCCATAATGTTTTGGATGGTCGGCTCAGCGCACGTTTCCCTCTTAATCATGGCCCCAGTTCAGAAAAATTGAGGAAATTTTTGGGAGAATTTGCCTTTGCGCACGTTTCCCTCTTAATCATGGCCTCAGTTCAGAAAAATCGAGGAAATTTTTGGGAGAATTTGCCTTTGCGCACGTTTCCCTCTTAATCATGGCCTCAGTTCAGAAAAATCGAGGAAATTTTTGGGAGAATTTTCCTTTGCGCACGTTTCCCTCTTAATCATGGCCTCAGTTCAGAAAAATCGAGGACATTTTTGGGAGAATTTGCAGATGATATACAAGTAAATATACAGCAAATACTGTTTGGTAACAATTTTTCGCCTAAAGTCGTTTTTATCTGCCTTTTTGTGTGTTTTACGGTCAGTCTGTAAAAATGGCGTACTACGGGCGAAACATCGTTCCCAGCAGCGACGTTGGAGTCCAAGATGCATCCAGACATCCTCCCTATGCTGTCCCTGAACCATTTCTGTGGTGTTTCCATCATTTTCTGCCCTTTTCCTATGGACCAGGCACCCTCCCCTCATCAGAGCAGGGGGTGCCTGGTGTAATGCTCGAGTCCTCCCATTGACTTCAATGGGGCTTGGGTGCTCGGCCGAGCACTCGAGCCTCCGGGGGTGCTCGGTCAGAGCACCCGAACACCCGAGCATTGGGGTGCTCGCTCATCACTACAGGTCATACACAGAGCCCAAGGTAATAGAAGACTCAGCCTGCCCTTTAAACCCCTCCTCAGGAAGTATGTAGGAGGAGCAGCTCAGAGGAACAAAGTAGGTAGGAGGGGACTACAGGAAGCAAGGCACATAAAACAGAGGCCTCCTGCATACTTGAAGCCTCGCGCCTGCAGATGACGCTGAAAACAAGGTAAGCTGTAAGACTTCCTTGTGGATTTTTTTTGGATTGAAATGGCAGGGGGGCGCACCAGTGCCCATATTAATCTTTTTAAGTGCTATGGGCATGATTGGAAGTAGCTTCAATAGTTTTTTTTGGTGGGGGGTTGCCTTCTTCTGGGTCAACAAACTTAATATCACAAAGGTTGAATTAGGTAGGCTCATATCTTTTTTTCAACTTCATCAGCTATGTTAATATATTATATCATGTTTCTGACAAAATTTCTTAACCCTCTCTCATCTATAACTTCAAAGCTGAAAGACTGAATTAAGCCTTTCGACACTGCAGATATGAGCTGCGTTGTTTCTACAAATCCAGAAAGGGATAAGAAGTTTGTTCTTCATACTTAAAGTGGAACTGTCACCTTAATTCAAGTTTGCATATCTGAAAACTGCATTAAAAACTGCCTATGTGTCACGTTACTCAAAAGACCAGCAAATGTACAGTTAAGGTGATATTCACACTTGTTACATATGCTAATGTATGATAATTACAGTCCCCGTGCAGTGCCAGTGACATTTTCTTATGCTAATTAAGCTCAGCAGTGACATTGTACGTGCTAATGAAGGCTTTTCAGTTATGCGTCATGTGCTGATGAAGCTCTGTGCAGAACCAGAAAATGTTCAGTTTCCAGAAATAAGTGTTAATATCACCTAAACTATACATCTGCTGGACTTTTTTGTTAACATGACACACAGGCATTTTTTAATGCAGTTATAATATATACAAATGTGAATTAAGGTTAAAGTTTCGCTTTAAGTTGCATGGAGATCTCCGAAAAATAAAGAAAATATAATATCTCCCTACATATGTTACGATGAACAGTTTTTCGTGTACTTAACATTTTAAAGTACTGTAAAATTAAAGGAGAAATCACCAGATGCCATTTTCCTTTCATGAAGGAACTCAGACATACAGTTTACTAATAAGTCAGAAAAGAAAAGGTGTTATATGACTTGACATTTTATTAGTTACTCCTTTTTGCTATACTATATGTATAGTCTTTATATCTTGCATGCTTTAAAGAGGCAGGCAACACCTCGCTGATAATGACTAAAGAGCAAAAACATATATCTGAGTTTGCAGTTATTGTTTTGCAGAAGAGATTACCAGGGAAGCTGTATGTTCCTTATGATTAGATGCAGACCTATATAGATATTATATTATTAAGCTCTTAAAGGGATAGTAATACTTCATTTTATCTTTATTTTATTTTGTAGGCATTAAGAAGACATGAAGAACGATATAAGTCTTATCTCTCAAACCTTTATGGTTTGAGAGATATTCACAAGCAAAGTTTCCCCTCCCGCCCCTTTTACCTAGTGTAAGCCATCTTTTCTCAGATGTGGAATGCAGTCCATAGACCAGACAGCTAACAGAAGGGGACAATCTTTTTCCTATGAGAACAATGAAAACTCTACCCCCCTTGACAAGTTTTTCAGCTTTTTCCCTTATCTTAATTGAAGATTGTCTCTCTTTGCAGTCTACCTGGGCACCTCCCTTCTGCTCTGGCTGAGCAGTGTTACATCAGTAAAAGGGGCAGGAGGGGGATACTTTATAATTCAATTACTCTTGAACTACAACTCTGACAGAATTGAAATAACACTCTTCAAGGTCCAAATACTATGATGATTAATTAGAGCTGCTTTTATTATGAAACATTACTATTAGTGTTGAGCGAGCATGCTCGGCCGATGCTCGGATCGGCTCGAGCATCGCTCTGCTCGGCACATGGCGGTACTCGTACTCGTACCGCATGTGCTCGCCCGCCATGTTCGGGTCTCCTCCCCGCACGTTTTGCGGCTGCTGCGCAGCCAATAAACGTGCAGGGAGGCTCTGACATCGGTGTAATGCCAGCAGCCATGTTGGCTGCTGGCATTACACTGATTGGCTGGCCAGAACCCGTGGTCAGGTGCTGTATAGCACCTGACCATCGAGTTCGGCTCAGTCTGAGCCAGGGAGAGCTGAGGATAGGAAGGGAAAGGCAGTGTAGGGAGGAAAAAAACAAAAATTGTGAAAAAAAAAGAACCAAAAGTCCTTTTTAGGACTACTGTGTGTGGGGGCAGCAGGTTATTTGGTGTGGGGGGAAAAAAACAAAAAAAAAAAAAAAAAAATATATATATTCTGTTTAGTGTGCAAAGTTGCAGATTAGAGCACATTCTGTTTAGTGTGCACAGTAGCAGATTAGAGCACATTCTGTTTAGTGTGCAAAGTTGCAGATTAGAGCACATTCTGTTTAGTGTGCAAAGTTGCAGATTAGAGCACATTCTGTTTAGTGTGCAAAGTTGCAGATTAGAGCACATTCTGTTAAGTCTTCAAACTAAAATATCAAAGTCACGTATTCCATTCAGTGTGCGTCGCCGCAGTTTAGCAGCACATTCTGAGTACTGTGCAGAGTTGCAGAATAGGAAGAAATACTGTTAAGTCTTCAAACTAAAATATCAAAGTCACATATTCCATTCAGTGTGCTTCGCCGCAGTGTAGCAGCACATTCTGTGTACTGTGCAGAGTTGCAGAATAGGAAGAAATACTGTTAAGTCTTCAAACTAAAATATCAAAGTCACATATTCCATTCAGTGTGCTTCGCCGCAGTTTAGCAGCACATTCTGTGTACTGTGCAGAGTTGCAGAATAGGAAGAAATACTGTTAAGTCTTCAAACTAAAATATCAAAGTCACATATTCCATTCAGTGTGCTTCGCCGCAGTTTAGCAGCACATTCTGTGTACTCTGCACAGTTGCAGAATAGTAAGAAATACTGTTAAGTTTTCAAACTCAAATATTAAAGTCACATATTCCATTCAGTGTGTGTCACCGCAGTTTAGCAGCCTATTCTGTGTACTCTGCAGAGTTGCAGAATAGTAAGAAATACTGTTAATTTTTCAAACTCAAATATTAAAGTCACATATTCCATTCAGTGTCTTTCACCGCCGTTTAACAGCCTATTCTGTGTACTCTGTACAGTTCCAGAATTATAAGAAATACTGTTAAGTTTTCAAACTCAAATATTAAAGTCACATATTCCATTCAGTGTCTTTCACCGCCGTTTAACAGCCTATTCTGTGTACTCTGCAGAGTTGCAGAATTATAAGAAATACTGTTAAGTTTTCAAACTCAAATATTAAAGTCACATATTCCATTCAGTGTCTTTCACCGCAGTTTAGCAGCCTATTCTGTGTACTCTGCAGAGTTGCAGAATAGTAAGAAATACTGTTAATTTTTCAAACTCAAATATTAAAGTCACTTATTCCATTCAGTGTGTGTCACCGCAGTTTAGCAGCCTATTCTGTGTACTCTGCAGAGTTGCAGAATAGTAAGAAATACTGTTAAGTTTTCAAACTCATATATATTAAAGTCATATATATCGTGTAAGATGAAGAAGGCGGGTAAAAAGGGACGGGGAAGTGGACGTGATCCTGAAAGTTCAGGGCGCGGGTCAGGACGCGGAGAAACTGTGCCTGGTGCCAGAGCACAAGAAAGAAAGACATCCACCATACCTAGCTTCATGTCTCATTTTACAGGGCGTCGCAGGACATCACTCTCGAGGTCCGACCACTGCGAACAGGTGGTCGGTTGGATGACAGCTGATACTGCTTCCAGTCGGTTAAGCACCACCCTGTCTTCCACCAAGTCCACTCTCAGTAGCCAAGAGTCTGGTCAACATAATCCTCACTCTGATCATCCTTCCTCCCACCATACACGGTCTGGTCAAAGAAGTGATCCCACACTGGGATATAGTGATGAGCTCGTCTCATCACCAATCCTTCATTTGACCCTCTCTCCAAGCACGCTTGCAGAGGAACATGACATCTTGTGCCCTGATTCACAACCTCTAGAGGCTACCCAATCACAAGAAGATGACAGATGTGAACGGCATTTAAGGTCAAAGGAAGTAGTGGATGATGATGATGATGATGATGAGACACAGTTGCCATTAAATCAACCACTATTTCCGTCTCAAGACCTTGTTGAGGAGAATGTTATACAGTTGTCAATGACTGAGTATGTGGTGGGATCAAGACTTGAGGAGGATGATCAGAGTGAGGAAGTGGAGGAGGACTTGGTGGACGATGAGGTGACTGACCCCACCTGGGAAGGTGTAGAGCCGAGCGATGACAGCAGTCCTGAGGGTGAGCCATCTGCAGCACCGCAACAGGCTGGAAGAGGCAGTGGTGTGGCTACAGAAAGAAGGCGGACCGCACCAAACCGGCCCGCAAATGTTCCACGGAGCACCCCCTTGCGTAAATCTACCTTGCCAAGGGGTAGGTGTTCCGCGGTATGGCGTTTTTTTAAGGAAAGTGCGGACGACAAAAGAATTGTAGTTTGCAACCTGTGCCACACCAGAATGAGCCGAGGCATGAACACTAGAAACCTCACCACCACCAGCATGATCCGACACATGGCATCCAAGCACCGTAGTAAGTGGGAGGAACGCCTGGATCGCCCATCTGTGTCTGCAGGCCACACCACTGCCTCCTCTTCCCCTGTTTTCGGTGCCGGCCAATCGCCTGTCGAAGGCGCAGGCCCGCATACCTCCCGCCCTGCACCTGTAGCATCTGAAGCACCATCAGCGACCACATCCACTTCCCTGTCCCAGCACAGCGTCCAAATGTCGTTACCCCAGGCATTTGAGCGCAAGAGAAAGTACCCAGCCACCCACCCACAGGCCATAGCACTAACCTCACACCTTTCAAAATTACTGGCCATCGAAATGCTGCCATTTAGGCTTGTGGACACTGAGTCCTTCCGCAGCCTGATGGCAGCAGCTGTCCCTCGGTACGCGGTCCCCAGCCGCCACTACTTTTCCCGGTGTGCCATCCCCGCATTACACCACCATGTGTCCCGTAACATCACCCGTGCCCTGACCAACGCAGTTACTGGGAAGGTCCACTTAACGACTGACACATGGACAAGTGCTTGTGGCCAGGGACGCTACATTTCCCTGACGGCACACTGGGTGAATGTCGTGGAGGCTGGGAGCGACTCGGACCCTGGGATGGCACGGATGCTACCCACGCCGAGGATTGCGGGCCCTACCTCCATCAGGGTTTCCACCAGCACCTACGTTATTGGCTCCTCCTCCTCCGTTTCCACCTCCGAATTCTCTACACACACCGCCACTCCCCCATCAGCCAGTAGCTGGAAGCAGTGTAGCACTGCAGTGGGGAAGCGTCAACAGGCCGTGCTGAAGCTGATCTGCCTTGGGGACAAACAGCACACGGCCTCAGAGCTGTTGCAGGGGATTAGTCACCAGACCGAGCAGTGGCTCTCGCCACTCAACCTGCAACCAGGCATGGTTGTGTGTGATAATGGGCGTAACTTGGTGGCGGCTTTGGAGCTCGGCAAGCTCACACACGTACCATGCCTAGCGCATGTATTTAATTTAGTGGTGCAGCGATTTCTAAAAACCTACCCCAATGTGCATGATCTCTTGACCAAGGTGCGCCGCGTGTGTGCACATTTCCGTAAGTCATCTACAGCTTCGGCCGGCCTGTTGAAGCTGCAGCAGCGCTTACAATTGCCAGCTCACCGGCTGCTGTGTGACGTGAGCACGCGCTGGAACTCCACCTTCCACATGTTGGCCCGGCTTTGTGAGCAGCAGAGGGCAGTAGTGGAGTACCAGCTGTTACACGGTCGTCGCCTCTCCGTTCAACTTCCTGTAATCAGAAGTGAGGAGTGGGAATGGATGTCAGACCTCTGCGAGGTTTTACGCAATTTTGAGGAATCGACACAGATGGTGAGCGGCGATAACGCTATTATCAGTGTAACCATCCCACTTCTGTGTCTACTGAAACGCTCGCTGCTCACAATTAAAACCGACGCTTTGCATGTGGAAGAGGTGGAAATGGGGGAGGAAGAGCTTACACAAGGTGATAGCCAGAGCACCCTCACTTCGTCTTCTCAGCGACAATTGGAGGAGGCGGAGGAGGAGGAGGAGGAGGAGGAGGAGGAGGAAGACACGGTTGCCTCCGCTACAGAGGGTAGCCATGGAACTTTAGTTCCATCTCTTCAGCGTGGGTGGGCAGAAGAGGAGGAAGAGGATGAGGATATTGAGAGTCAGCCTCCTGGTGAGGACAGCGAAATCTTGACTGTTGGTACTCTGGCACACATGGCTGACTTTATGTTAGGCTGCCTTTCCCGTGACCCACGCGTTGTACGCATTTTAGACAACACGGATTACTGGGTGTTCACCCTTCTGGACCCCCGCTACAAAGAGAATTTCTCATCTCTCATTCCTCCGGTGGAGAGGACAAGCAAAATGGTGCAATACCAGAAGGTTCTTGTTGAAAAATTGCTCCAAAATTTTCCATCTGACAACGCTGGCGGCAGAGTACGTGCTACCTTGGCCAACCGAGAAGGGGAGAAAAGGGGAGCACACAGCAGTTCCGACAAAGGCAGGGCAACACTCTCCAAGGCGTGGGACACCTTCATGACACCCCGCCAGCACCCTCACCCTGATGCGCAGCCTAGTGTCACAAGGAGGGAAAAGTTTTGGAAGATGGTGAAGGAGTACGTAGCAGACCGTGTCAGCGTCCTCAATGATCCCTCTGTGCCTTACAACTACTGGGTGTCCAAGCTGGACACGTGGTATGAACTGGCACTCTACGCCTTGGAGGTGCTGGCCTGCCCTGCCGCCAGCGTTCTGTCTGAGCGGGTATTTAGTGCTGCTGGTGGCATCATAACAGATAAGCGTATCCGCCTTTCCACCGACAATGCTGATAGGTTGACACTTATAAAAATGAACAAGGCCTGGATTTCCCCTGACTTCTCCACTCCACTGGAGGAAAGCCCCGGGGGAACATAAACTCACTTTATATATGTTATTTACAATGATGGGAATACTCTGTATTCCCATTCACCCCTTCCACCCCAAAAACGGGTATATGGTTGACTCTTAATGTTCTCATCCTCCTCCTCCTCTTCCATATGCCCTGGGATATAATTTTTATATAGGGCCAGCTCACCAGCGTGCCCTGGGATATAATTTTTATATAGGGCCAGCTCACCAGCGGGCCCTGTGATATAATTTTTATATAGGGCCAGCTCACCAGCGGGCCCTGTTTGACAATTTTTATATAGGTCAGCTCACCAGCGGGCCTTCTCATATAATGTTTTATTGGGTCAGCTCTCTAGCGGGCCCTCTCATATAATGTTTTATAGCGTCAGCTCACTAGCGGGCCTTCGCATATAATGTTTAGGATGGTCAGCTCTGCAGCAGACCCTCACCCATAATGTTTTAGATGGTCAGCTCAGCGCACGTTTCCCTCTTAATCATGGCCTCAGTTCTGAAAATCAAGGAAATTTTTGGGATAATTTGCCTCTGCGCACGTTTCCCTCTTAATCATGGCCTCACTTCAGAAAATCGATGAAATTTTTGGGAGAATTTGCAGATGATATACAAGTAAATATACAGCAAATACTGTTTGGTAACAATTTTTCGCCTAAAGTCGTTTTTATTTTCCTTTTTGTGTGTTTTACGGTCAGTCTGTAAAAATGGCGTACTACGGGCGAAAGATCGTTCCCAGCAGCGATGTTGGAGTCCAAGGTGCATCCAGACATCCTCCCTATGCTGTCCCTGAACCATTTCTGTAGTGTTTCCATCCTTTTCTGCCCTTTTCCTATGGACCAGGCACCCTCCCCTCATCAGAGCAGGGGGTGCCTGGTGTAATGCTCGAGTCCTCCCATTGACTTCAATGGGGCTCGGGTGCTCGGCCGAGCACTCGAGCCTCAGGGGGTGCTCGGTCAGAGCACCCGAACATCCGAGCATTGGGGTGCTCGCTCATCACTAATTACTATCCCTTTAAGAGTTGATCATTCTCAGAGAGCATCCCTCATTCTTTTGGTTATACTTTAATAAAACATTATATCCATCACAGAAACATTTACCCATTTATGTGTACTGCATTCTATTTTTCACTTATATCTTAGGCTGATCTGTTCTTACATTCTAATATTTTATTTTTATGATTGTAGTGTCTTAATCAGTATTGTAAAAGCTAATATCTTAATTTCCACTAGAGGGCACTCCAAATGTGTTCTACTGTATCATCAGGAGCTGTGTCTACTATAGAAAAAGAGTATGAGACATATTCATCAAAACAGGAAAATAAAAAACTCACTGAATGTGAATCCCTAAATAAGCGCAGTAACGGAGTATATTGCTTATGCCTGTATACTAAGCAGTGTACTATGAAAACGTTGTTTTTGCAGTGTTTGGAGTGTTGTTGAGAAGTGTTTAGGTGTTTGTGAAGCAACAATGGGGCGTGCTCACATTAACTTCAACAGTGGTTTGTGTGCACTTATATGCACTGATACATTAATAAATAAACAGAGGTAAAGATGTATTATTTTAGCTAATGTATAAATAAGATCAGAAAATGAACTTTGCTTTTTTATTTGTATACTAGTTGAATAGCCCGTTACACAGGCCACAGTGTCACTGCCACCCGGTCGCGGGGCAGTCACGCACAGAGGAGACTGCCCGCGCCACGGCTGATACAGAGCTTGACGCTCCTTCGGAGCACCCAGCTCTGTATAAGCCGCTTCGCGGGCAGTCTCTACTGCGCATAACCGCACCACGCGCAGCTGTGTGTACTGCGCATGTCGCGCGTTACACACGATTTAGCAAATTATTATATAGGAGGATACCTTATATCATATCATCTTCATTTATCAAACAAAGAGAACTAATCCTCAGTGTATACATCATCTCCAAAATCTATATAAAATCATTTTTTAAAGTTTCTAACAAATGTTAAGCTTTGGTGATCCCAATTTGATTCATTAGTTTCATAGATGTTTGTATAACATTTATTTCTTATATAGCACATTTTGTATATACATTACAGAAACATTTTACTGACAGTTTCATTTTTCTACCCTTTTCCACTTCTGTCATTTAGTTGATAAAGTGTTAAATTATACTTTCAATATCCCTTTAATGAAAGACTGTGGTTAACATGTCAGGAGACAGCAGGAGGGTGTTAAGCAAAAACATATACACAGTGCAGAAAAACTGGAGAAAAATACATAGAAAAATACATATAACCTTTGTGGTATACAAATTGTGATGAAGATCCTGCTCAAATGAGCTTATAACTTTCAGTACTAAAGTGATCAGTAACGCATTGCACCAACTTCACTTAAAGGGATAGTAATACATAATATGTAAAAAAATGTATACTGTAGTGTTTATTCCCCTGAGTATAAAAAAAGCATACTCTCACTGCTGAAAGGTGTTTTATTCAAAAGTTATTACACCTCAAAGTTAAATTTTTTAGGTGCAATATAACAGTGGCCTGAAATTGTACAGTGGTGCTGTTGTTACACCATCCTATGGACAGCTCTGGTCTGTAGACCATAAATCTCCATAGGATGGTATGGCAACAGTGCCACAGTACAATAACAGGACACTATGATATTGCACCTGAAAAATTCAACTTTCAGCTGTAATAACTTTTGAATAAAACACCTTTCAGCAGTGGGAGTACCCTTGTTTTACAACATATTTTTTTACATTTTAAGTATTACTATCCCTTTAAGTAGTCAGAGCCACACTGCACCTGCTTCACTTAAGTGGTCATAAACAGGGCCGGATTTGCCGTTAGGCAAAGTAGGCACCTGCCTACAGGCGCACACCAACGAGGGGCGTCTGCCATTTGGATTTTTTTTTTTTAAATATTATTTAAAACAAAAAAAGAAAAAACTAGCCACCTTGCTGGCTGCGCCGGTGGCACCCACTCACATTGCCCGCCCCCCTCGTCGCCTCTTTAGGAATGCAGAGCGCTGGGAGATGACATCATCTCCCAGCGCTCTGCATTCCTGAATAGGAGACCGCGCGGGAGCTCCATCAGGTACAAGACGGTGCCAAAGGAGGCACATATATACCTCCTACCAGGGAGGTAGGAAACGGACAACGGAGGGAGGCAATGTGAGGACAATGTGGAGCTAATGGGGGGCAATGTGGAGCCAGTGGGGGGCAATGTGGAGCTGTTGGGGGCAAGTTGGAGCTGATGGGGTGGGGGGCAATGTGAGGGCAATGTGGAGCTGATGGGGGGCATTGTGAGGGCAATGTGGAGCTGATGAGGGCAGTGTGAAGGCAGTATGGTATATGGAGATGATGAGGGTAGTATGGGACTGATGGGGGCAGTGTGAGGGCAATATGGTATATGGAGATGATGGGGCAATGTGAGGGCGATATATGAGATGATAGTGGCAAGCTGGAGCTAATGGGGGGCAATGTGGCGATGATGGGGGCAATGTGAGGGCAATATGGAGATGATGAGGGGCAACATGGAGATTAGGAGCATTGTGGAGGTATCCAGTGCAGATGGCCCACGGGGGGGGTGAGGGGGGGCTTCAAATTTCTGTGCCTACAGGCTCCTGAGATGTAAATCCAGCTCTGGTCATAAACAAATTTCACCAGCTTCACTTAAAACAGTAATGTTTTAAGGCAGGAGCTACTATTCAGTGGAAAAAAAAAATGCCACACTGATAGTGGTCTCTGTCATACACATCTTGATCAGTTCAGAGTGTTAATCAATAAAGGTCCTATGTACTATGACAGTATGTATGTGATCATCTATTTTACCTTTTTCTTGCACCTTTGAATATATTTGCTAATTTATATGTGTGGGTAAAGCAATTATATTTCTGAAAGTGGTACTTAAAAATGATAGCCCTAGAACTCAGCTTACAGCACCCATTGAGCTTTAACTTTTGTAATGCATATTAAACTTTTTTTTCCTGTAACACAATAAAATAGCTATAATAAAATGTATCTACTAAAAAGTAAGCAGTTTCTGTGAGTATATCAATGCTTAGAAAAAAGGAATTACAAAGCCAGTTTCACTGCCTGTGATAAATAGTTTATCATGTGCAGTGCCACCAGTGAAACTGTGATTACATATTTTTTGTTATTAGGCTACAGTGGGATTATGTACAGGCCTAGGTGGTGAGCTAATAAAGCAGAAAGCCCCCCCAGGTCCCCAAGTACTTAATTTTGTTAATAGTGCAAGTTAGAAATTGTGCAAGCAATTGTAGCTCAACCAATATACTGCAGTTATAAGTTTTTTTTTTACCAACTTAGTAAGTTTTGACCAGTGTGTAAATATGTTGAATAGAGAAATGTGTTTGGTTTTCTATAGGTGCTCATAATGTCATTGTCTGTTTGGCAAGGACCAGGAGGAATAGAATAAAAAAATGCTTGAAACACAGTTCTACTAGATTTGGAGGTACCTGAATAATGACATTTGAAATTGATTAATAAAATATTGTGGAGAGTTCTGCTTTAATTACCTTTAGGCTGATGTGGCAGGTCTCATTGGTTTCAAGTGGCAGTATTTTTTCTGCAGGGATATGGGACCACCTCTTCTGTCGCAGTTCATTTTCTTTACGGTACCTTCTGAAAAAAAATGTTGAAAAAAAAATGTTTGGTAGAAACAGACTCTAGAGAGTGCACCATTTCAGTCCTGTGGTGAGGAGCTCAATCAGTCCTCAAATATGATGGTTTCAGACATTCTCCAATGTCACCAAATGTTACAATTGCAGCTCACTTCAGATGGTAATAAGATGGCTACTTGGCAATCAACAAAGTGCCTGGACGGAGCACAGTCTAAGGGAGTGGCACCAACACTGATTGACAAGGGTGGGAAGCACACAGGGAAGTGGGACTAGCATTAACAGAGTGAGAACTACTGGACACATATTCATGTGCTATTTCCCACTGACCTGTTCAATTTTAAAATTCTGAATTCTGGGTGTGTTGACTATAGGGTATAAGGGAAATTAGGTGTTAAATTCATTTTTTGAATGTGACTCTTTCAGGGCATGGAGTATCACAACGCTTTCCTATGGCAGCTTGCTTTGAGTCCTCTGCCACCTAGAGGATGAATGAGGTGCGAGATACATTGTAGTACCAACAATAGGATACAATTAATATCAGAGTAATCTGCTACAGTTCAGACGCCAGGTCAGGTTAGGATGTGCTTTACCTAGAATATAAAGGCTGAGTCACGTTTCACCTATTCTCTTCCCCATCCCATTCATGAGCATCCTAGCAGGTTATATGGGTAAGTGTCTGTACTCTGCCGTGTGTATTGTGTTCGGTGTTAGTCTCCTTTTTATATTAGTTTCACTTACTATTCTTTTTTCATTGCATTTTTTTCACTTGTGTTAAGTAAATCAGGTCACACTTATTCAGTAACATTCCTCACAGCAGTAAAGGCAGGGCTGGTGCAAGGATTTTTGCCACCCTAGGCAAAATCTAATTTTTGCAGCCCCTTGGCTCTGCCCCTTGTGTCCCACCCCTTTATACCCTGCCTACTTTTACCCCACCTCTTTTCTTGCCCCATCAGCTCCAACTTGCCCCCACTAGCTCCACTTTGCCCCCTAACAGTTCCAACTTGCCCCCACTAGCTCCACTTTGCCCACTATCAGTTCCAACTTGCCCACACCAGCTCCATCATGTGAATCTAATTTATATTATACATGCCCCTCAAAATCACATTCCATCACATTGACAATTTAACATTTAATAATTAATACAATCTTAGCAATTCACTACAGAAAAAGGAGCTAGATTGGGAATCATTTATCAATTATTATTGGCACCACTGCTCTACCCTCTGCCAAATAGCATTACTACTCCTCTCTAATTAATAATCACAACTCTAACCCATTCTGTTCATCTTTGATTATCTCTTCCACCCCTCCCCTCCATCTTTCTTTCACCCCTCTCACATCCCTCAACACACAAATATATCTCTCCACACTTTTATATTCACCTGAAATACACGAACATGTAACAGTATGCTGCTGTTTCTTCCTGGATGGCTCATTATCACTTAAAACTTAGTATGTCTAAGACTGAGTTGCTTATCTTTCCTCCTAAATCCTGCACAATACCTCAATTTTCTAGCATTCACTGCAGCCACAAGGAAGCGCTAGCCAGTGTTTGAAAGCTGAGATACAGAGCCGGATATATGTGGTGTCCTGGAAGCCTGGCGGTCCAATAAACCTAAGTGACTGCTGGCAAGTTGCCAGACCACCATGCAGATTTCCTCCATACCACTAAAATGACTCTTAGACATACCACAAATCTTTTCAAATAAATACTTTCTGGATTTCTGAGTTGACTGAAAAGCTCTCCAGCCAGCCTCGCATTTCCACAAACTGCCTTATTGCTTATTAAGTAGATCATCCCACTGCCCCAGTTAAAGTTGTCAGCGTTTCTCATTCTAACCAGTGAGCAAAATGCAAATATCCAGGTGTCAGCTTAATACATACGTTTTAGTCTTGCCCACACATTTTAAAATTCTGGGAGAGAACTTTACATTACATCCTCAACAATATGCACCTCTCACTTACAATGTCTGATATATCTTTCATTTTAGGAATTTACAATTTGGTGAACAAACAACCAATTTAATATTCAGTCTGCTGGTGTGGGCAAGATGAGTTAAATTTTGGTATCTGGTATAATTGGTGTATGTATCTGTCCCATTAATGCAATCTCTTGCTTATCTAAGGAGATCAGCTATATTATAGAATACAATGTTAGGGATCTTAGAGCACTTGCCTTGCCAGATAAAACCCTAAAATTTATAGTGTACAGATTTGATATCCAAACTGGAAATGTAGAGGTGTGTCATTTGGAGTTTGTATAAAAGAGACCATCTTTATTAGGTTGACAGGTCTGGAAAATTGGTGTCAGATTAATTGGCATGCTTAAAGGTAATAACTGATGATGATCTCATTCTCATTCTAAAAAAGGCAATTTTATTGTGGGGTGAGACAGGGGAGGAAGAAATATGGAGAGGAGGGGTGGATGAGAGAATTAAAGAAGGAGAACAGGTAGAGTGGGTTAGATTTGTGATTATTAATTAGGGAGGAAGAATGCTGTTTGGCAAAGAGTAGATCAGTGGTTATTGGGAAGGATATTGATTAATGGTTCCCAAAATTAAATAAAATTTTCCCAATCTGACTCCTTTTTCTGTAGTACAACATTATGGTGGATTTGAGAGTAATGCAATAGTCTCTCTTCAAATGTTTTCAATGTGGTTGAGAATGGACTAGTTCATATCACATAATGTAAGCTCTTCAGAACAACATGTATGCATACCTAGTGTACATCTTATTATAATTGTCTACAGCACTTACTGTATTCCCTCTACACTAAATGAGCAAAGTACACTTCTTGGAGATATATATATATATATATATATATATATATACACACACATATACTATATATACACACACACACACACAACAAAAAGCAAGACTTTCTACAGTGTTTCAGATGCACAAGTTGGCTGGCAACTAGAGAGCTCCGACCACATCTTACAAGCTAATTTTCATACTTCCTAGTCAGATACAGTGGTACTTCACAACTCCACGTACAACCTTAGACAAGGTCACATAAATATGAGAAGTCTTATGTTTGGTTTATTGTTCATTGTTTTTGTATCATTATCTTTTATGTTTTATTCTTTTAATTACTAGTTATATTTTCAGTCATTTCATGATGTATCAGCTAATACCAAGATGATCTTATCTTAGGATACCCAGTTCCCTTTATTGGGCCACATGCTTTCTATGATGTAGAATTTGCATGCTATTTAGTCTAAAAGGTGACTATACCTCCCTTGAGGAACACTGCACAATTTATGCAGATCTGGCTTTCCTTTGTGAACTGTAAATACCTTTTATAAAAAAAAGTTTATTAGAAAAACCTTTATTACTATGCATCAATGTAAGCATTCCGCTTACCTGTTCAAGAGACGTCAACTGGATACCCAGTGGGTGGCTGGTCTCTTGTGGCTGCCTTGCGGGGTTGCTGTGTTCTGCCTTCCCGGGAGAATCGGTGTGCCCTAGTACTTGTCTGGGCGACCGGACTCCTTGCTGCTCCCCCTGGTGGCTCCTGCCACATCTGAGAGTCGGGTGTGCGTCACAGGGATTCCCTTGTGACATTGCGACCCGGCTTTGTTTTTAAAGGCACAGTATCATTATTGTTCCACCTCTCAGAGGTGGACCAATCGGTATTTAAACTGCCTGGACACCACTTCAGTTGCCCTTTCCTGCTGTTCCAGTGCAGTTGTGTTGTTTAAGCTCTGTATCTTACCCTGGTTTGTCTGACTACCCGATCTGGTGCTGACCTGTGGCTCTGTCTGACTATCCGTTCCGTGTATGATCCTTGGCTTGTCCGACAACCATTCTGGTGCAGACCTGCGGCTCTGGCTGACTAGCCGCTCCGTGTATGACCAGGCTTGTCTGACCATCCTATCTGGTGCTGTCCTGTGGCTCTGTCCGGCTTGCCTCCTGTGTTGCCTCTCTTCAGTGGACATCCATCTGGTGCAGAACTAGGGCTCTGGTAGACCATAATCTATATCGACTGCAGACGTGAGTCCGGTATCTAGACTACCATCTATACCAACTGCAGGCGTGAGTCCGGTATCTAGACTACCATCTATACCGACTGCAGGCGTGAGTCTGTTATCTACTCGTTGTTCCTGGTTGGAGTTCACTGGTTCCAGTTCCTGTTCGAGTTCCTGCAGAAGAATATCTGTGCCTGATCCTGTTCCAGTCCAAGTTCCAGCAGAGACTACCAGTAGCTTCAGCCTAGTCTCAACAGCGAGGTCTATCCTAGGCGGCCTACTATTCCTGATAGTATTGCTAGCTTATCTGCTGACCTACTGCCTGTTCCTGTTGTCTGCTGTTTATACCTTGTTCTGTGCCTTGAATAAAGGTTGTTTTATTATATATGTTCTGACTCCGGAGTTCTCTGAGTAACCCTGACAATCAATAACAGTTATGAACTTTAGTACATTGCTGTGTGCACAGTAAAAAAAAGTTTACTAGTCCTCAGGTTAGACTAATATTCATAAAGAGTCTCACAATTTTCTGTTGCTTGTGTATAAGCAGTAGCTCATGTCAATGCAATTTCATAAATAGCAACAGCAGAGTAATTGTACAGAGAATATAATCAAGTTTATGGGCACATTAAAAGCAGACTAAGTATGGTATATTAAATATATGAGTTCATTTTAAAGGTGGACTTGTCACTTCCCTATCTTCCCCCATAAATGTATTCCTTTTTCTTAGTGAGGCCCACCACCCTCCTTTTTATCCCCAAAACAGTTTCCCCTGCATAAAATCTGACAATCAATCAAGCTTTGTGTTCTTGAGGTAGAGTTCTACCATCTTGCTTACATTTAGTTGCTTAAGTCTTGGCATGATGCATGAGTTTACCACACTCTCTCATGTCTCTAACAGGGGTTTCTGACTTGCACAATTTGGGACATAATTCTAGCAAACTTCTTGCAGTCCATTATTTCTAAGATTATGAAGTGTCATTGAACTACATCCACAAAACACCATTGGCAAAGCCTTTCTTTTGACAGATGGAAGGACTGTCTCTTCCTATATCTCTTGAGCTTTTGTTACATTCTTTGTCTAGCTGATTATCTCTATAGTGCTCTCTCTTCCTTGATTTTTCTCTTCCTGTATCTTGTCTCTCATTTTCTAACACTATCTTGAATCATTGCTATTGCCATCACAATATCTCTGTCTCTTTCTTGAGAGCAATTTTTCTTGCATGCCCTCATGTGCTCTCTCTTGCACTCTTCTCAATGCTCTTTTGAAGGTTCTCTCTCATGTCCTCTCCCCTTCTCTCTTGCTCTCCCTTACACTCCCTCTCTTCCTGATTCTACCTCTCCTTCTATCTCCCTTGCTCTCTCTTGTGCCATCTCACTCCCTTTGTCTCTGTTGAAACCCAAGAACACCTGCAGAGACACAGGTGCCTACTTCTGCATTAGTCTCTATAAATTATAGTTGGATGTGTCTATGACAGTGAGTAGTCTATGAAATAATTATTTTCCATATTAGTCTCTATAAATTATAGTTGCATGTGTCTATGACAGCGAGTAGTCTGTGAAATAATTATTGTTCCATATTCTTGGGGATGGTAGAGGAAGGTGTCCTGGGCCACTTTTTTGGGCATATGTATGGTAAATATATGGGCTCCTGTCCCCATATTAACATTTTTGGATACTTCTCCTCTTAAGGAGGAAAGAGCAATTGGTCCTGGATACTTTCTTTGGGCACATGGTTTGCTTAATATGGGGAGATAATAATTTCCACTCAGATGAGTATGGAGGAGTTACATAAATAGAAATTATCTCACACTAACAGAAATCTTATTGAGAGATAATGTAAACTCTTGAGAGATGGGGCCTACAGGGAAAACAGCCTGGGAAAATCCCAAAAGGAAATTCCAGAAAAAGATACCTGTATTGTTGGCACCCATCAATCACTTTTAAAACATAACTTGCATTTTATTTCTTAAAACAAGTGGTCATTTGGATCCAGTAGGTGAAGGGGTGGGGGTGGGGGGCATCAGGATAATATTACACTAGGGGGCATGTGGATAATATTATAGTGAATTTGTGGGCATTGTGATGATCAGTAATAATATTAACAAAAGTTATCATACAGTGAGGGGTTACTCTGGATATATGTTCTATTCAAGTGCATCCCTTTAAGGGTACATAGAGTTGCTGTTCATAAGGTTTGAGGGGTTACCCTGAATGTACATTCTGTTCAGGTGTATCCCTTTAAGAGTAAGCAGAGTTATTGATCATGAGGCCAATAATCTTATATACTTTGATTATATCTCAGAGATATTTGGTTTTTAACCCTAAATTAGAGTAAAGCTACATTTGGAAATGTCCAGAGATCCATGCATTCCTGTCAGCCCAGTTTAGTACCCAAAATCAGTTACTTGAACATTTATGGAAATGACTCCCATGTCTCAATCTAGATGGATTGATCAGTATCTATCACATTAAAAGTGTATAAACAGAGCAGTGTTCAAGATTTAACCTATCTTTAAGGTGTATAGGTTAAAAAATGCCAAGAGAGTCAGACAGTTCAGTATAAAGAATCAATTGCTGGTGCAGTTAACACATTAGTCTTGCTGTATTGTTAGCATTGTTTGGCTCTAATTGGGACAATGTGCAGATAAGAAAGATTACCAAGAGGTCCAGACGTTTTATGTTGCTAAAATGTTTCTAATTAACTCACAGGATCAGATGCTTAAAGGGATAGTAATACTTCGTTTTACCTTTATTTTATTTTGTAGGCATTAAAAAAACATGAAGAACGATATAAGTCTTATCTCTCAAACCTTTATGGTTTAAGAGATATTCACAAGCAAAGTTTCCCCCTCCCGCCCCTTTTACCTAGTGTAAGCCATCTCTTCTCAGATGTGGAATGCAGTCCATAGACCATACAGATAACAGCAGGGGACAATCTTCTTCCTATGTGAACAATGAAAGCCCTGCCTCCCTTGACAAGTTTTTCAGGTTTTTCCCTTATCTTAATTGAAGATTGTCCCTCTCTGCAGTCTACCTGGGCACCTCCCTTCTGATCTGGCTGAGCAGTGTTACATTAGTAAAAGGGGTGGGAGGGGGATACTTTATCATTGAATTACTCCTAAACTACAACTCTGACAGAATTGAAATAACACTCTCTGGGGCTCAAATACTATGAAGATTAATTAGAGCTGCTTTTATTATGAAACATTACTATCACTTTAAGTGATTAGTGTAATCGTTCTATATGAATGATCCAATATGCACTGATTTATTTAGGACTTGTATAAGGCCCCTTGAAGTTAGCGCTTGTAGTGGGTGAAACAAAAAAGTTTCAATTTCAACTTGGGCCACCACCTTTACTACATTGCTCTCTTTGTACCGGTACTCACATATTAAGGCTTTTACTCTGCCTCCAAGTTATGTTCACTCTCCCGGTATATACACTAGGTATGGTATTCTTTACTCTACAACACTCCACATCCACTTCTATTCAATATTCAGGACATTATGGGGTACAATAAAAAAGGACCACTCCGCAGGGACTATCACCCCACTAAGTATGCCCCTTTAACCCCTTCCTCCCGAAAAAGTGAATCTATAGGCTAGGAATAATACGTTTGGAGTAATCCAGAGACAGAGCACAACACAGGTTACTTTGATGGAAGGCCCAAAGATTTATTACCCAAATGGTTTAGCCGACCAACAATATTTGTAGAAAATTAAATGTAAAACAATAAAATGTAACCATCTGCAAATTATATTAAAAAACATTAATTAAAAAACGCAATACATACTGTACACCAGCCCTACGTGTTTTGTGGCTAAATGCCACTTCCTCAGAAGAGAAGAGTGAGTACTACATAAACATATATACTACGTATGGAGGCGTTACCTGATTAAAGGGATAGTAATACTTTATTATTACTATCCCCCATATTGTAGATATTTGCAAAATAATTTGTGGTTGTGGTTTGCAAGCACACATAGAAGACCGTTTCAGTGAAATAATTATTTGTCACTAACACGATCGCGGCTCTGCTGCAGAGCTGCCTGATGAAAGCCAGACCGGATATCCCTGCAGTCAGTACAACTCTGACTTCAGGGAAGGGGGAGGGAGGGGGGAACTTTGCCTTCAGTTATCTCTCAAACCATAAAGGTTTGAGAGATGAACCTGGGGGGTATCAAATTATTTTGCAAATATCTACAATATGGGGGATAGTAATAAAGTATTAATATCCCTTTAAGTTATTTTATATTGACAAAATGCTATGGGGAAAACAGTTTTGTGGCACAACTTATTTGTTTTTTTTAATACATTCAGGATTTAATAATGTGAAAGTAGAGATTGCTTTTTACGTAGGACAACAAGAGAAGGAGAGATAAGTGAAGTGGATGCGTTGTAACTGTATGCTGCTATAAAACCATATTGTTTAACAATCCTAATCCTACTCAGTGACTGTATAACAACCATTATTGCTGCTATTGACTGCTGCTTTTCTGCTGTAATTACACTATCCTTGTTGCTATCCTGTCATTTAGCATCTGGAAAAATATTGTTATCGCTGTAGTTTCCAGGATTATTGCTATATTGCTACATATGCACTTTTACGTACTGCACTTTTTAAAATTGCGCCTGCTACACTAAACAGTTGGAGAATGAGTGCTAGAACATTATATGAGAATGGCAATATATTATTATAGATTACATGTTATTGCTGCTAGCATGAAGATGTATATGAGAACGCATGAGAAATTCATTCTGCTGGACTGCATTGCAATAGCAGATTCCACATGCAGGGTTGTACAATGTATTATTGATAAAAAAAATACTTTAACACGTGGAGATGGAGATGGCTAACACGTGACTTACCAGCTGTTGCTGGACTACAGTTATAGGCTCAAACTCTAGAGTCTATAGCCTATAACTGAGTCCAAGGGCAACTGGTAAATGACAGAGTACCTACACAATAGTAGGAAATAGGTACATAGGAAAAAGGTATAAATAAACTAGAAAGATAATTACGTAATTGTATTAGCACTGTATTTCCTGAACCTGGGCCAGGTAGAGGCAGGGCACTCTCAATCGTATTGCAAAGCAAACCTCCAGGGGCTCTATTTAAAAGTCACAGGTAAAACTTTCGGTATGGCAAAAGTGCACATACTGTGTTACAGTAGGAACCCGATTGCCCAACCAACAGGAACCACAATGAACGCTGGGACACAAAACCTGACTTTTGGCCCAATGTTCATTGTGTGTCTTTTGTTCCCAAAACCCATGATAAATAGCGTGATAATTGAGAACATCTAAGGGAAAATGGTTAATGTTCTCCGAAATATTATCCCACTAGAAATAAAAAGAATATTGACTGGTAAATATGAAATGCCTCCAAAGTTATGCTAAAAGTGTACTCTGCCCTGTTACCACTGGTGGTGGTGGCAGAAAAGCAGAGCAAAAATCCCTCCTGATTAGAAACCTCTTGAGCCCGAGCCATTCTGAGGAAAATGTTCATAGAGACTGGCTTTTACAAGGCCACTCTCTGTTCAAAATGGTTCCCAGCCTTCCACTGTGGGGTTATGCACCTCCCAGCCAGTCAACTTCTAGTGAGTTTAGTCATCCATTCCTCTAGAAGCAGATTGGTTGGGAGGTGCCTAGCCCCACATCCCAGCTAATGGAAGGCTGGGAACCATTTTGAACAGGGACTGGCCATATAAAATCAGTATCTGTTCAAATTTTCCTCAGAATAGCTCAGGCAATGGCCCAATGGGTATCTAATGGGGGTATCTTTGCTCTGCTCTCCTGCCACCGCCACCAGCCCCAAGCTGCCGGAGCAGCGGCGATGGCAGGATACACTTTTAGCATATCTTTTGGGGCATTTCATATTTACATGTCAATATTCTTTTGATTTCTAGTGGCATAATATTTCAGAGAATAGAAGACAGAAAATAAGAAGAAGGAAGAAGAAGATGCAAGAAGAAGACTGACAGTGGATGACCAGGGTGCTCTCTGGCCAATGAGTGTTCTCCAGCTTACAGGCAGAAAGCCTCCACCATCGGAGGAGGTTGGATAGAGGTAGGGGAGCAGTGGCAGAATGACAGACTGTGGTAACCGCAGTCTGTCTGGAAGTAGGGTGCAGGGCAGTATTTAATAATTACATTTCAGCCAAATAGTGTTTTAAAACAATAAAATAATACAATATTCATCATAATCACTATATAACCTAACTTTTAAGAGAAACTTGCATGGGGTGATCTATCACCTTTAATCTCACTGTTCTGCAATCCTCCCTGGCTACTGGACTTTCATCCATTCTCACTAATCCTGACACTAACAGCCTTATCAAGACATACAAATCAGTCCTGTCCTCCTTTTTGAACCTGCATGCTCCTCTCTCTCTCCGATGCACCAGTAAAACTAATCCATGGCCGTGGTTTAATAAAGACACCAGGTGCCTCCTCTCCTGTACCCATTCAGCTGAATGACTCTGGAGAAAGTCTGGTTCTTTGGCAGACTTTTGCCACTACAGGTTCCTCCTTTCTTGCTTTATCTCTTCTCTGTCCCTAGCTAAAAACATTACTTTTCACAACTATTAACACTCATAAATCCAACCCCAGCTGCCTTTTGTCTACCTTTGACTCCCTCCTCTGCCCTCCATCTGCCTCCCTCACAAACTCCATACAACCACAATATTTTAGCTGATTTCATCAAAGCCAAGGTGGACTCCATCTGGGATAATATCCCACCTTGTATATCTCCTCCTATTTTCCCTCGTTCCCTCCTGGCACTCTGGATTCTTTTGCACTAGTAACGGAGGAGGAATTGACTACTCTGCTATCCTCCTCTCCCTCCACTACATGTGCACTTGATCCTCTCCCCATTCACCTCATCCAGTCTTTCTCCCCACTCTAATCTCTATCCTATTACAGATGTTTAACTCCTCCTTTGCCATTACTACCTTTCCTGATGACTTCAAACATGCCTTAGTAACACCCATCTTCAAGAATAATTCTTCTGACAGTAACACACCCTCTAGCTATTGACCTATTTCTCTCCTGCCTTTTGCCTCTAAGCTCTTGGAACACCTAGCCTACTCCCGCCTGCTTGACTTCCTTAACATGCACAACCTGCTCGACCCTTTACAATCTGGATTTCACACTGCTCACTCCACTCACAAGAGTAGTAAATGATCTTCACATTGCCAAATCACAAGGTCACTATTCAATACTTATCCTGCTTGATGTCTCAGCTGCTTTTGACATTGTTGATCATGATGATCTCCTCCTCCACATTCTTCACTCCTTAGGAATCTGTAACTTAGCACTGGACTGGCTATGCTCTTATCTGACTTACTGATCCTTCAGTGTCTCCTCTGCCACCTCTTCATCCTCTCTCATCCACCTCTCTGTTGGTGTTTCTCAAGGTTTTGTTCTAGGAGTGCTTTTGTTCTCTCTTTACAGATTGGGTGATCTTATTAACTCAGTCGGACTCAGATATCACCTCTATGCAGATGACACCCATATTTATTTATCTGCACCTCAACTGATTTCTGAAATTCAATCTAAAGTCAAAGTTTGCCTCTCGGCTATCTCAGACCGATTGCACTGATCTCATGCCTCCGCCGCTTGGGGCAGCAGCAGCGATGGCAGTGTAAACTTATGGGGCATTCAACATGTATTTTCTTTTTCTTCACAGTGGCATACTTATGGGAACGTTAGAAGACAGAAGATTACAAGATAGGAAGAAGAACACGGAAGACAGAAATTTTAAAGAAGACTTTCAGTGGATGACGAGTACTGAATACCCTGCTGGACAGCAGTCTAACAGGTAAGTGTTTAATTTAAGGGGATGTTGTTAGTTTTAGTGGGATTAACCCTGTGAGTGCCAGTGGGGTATGCAATGCTCTGAAATGCTTTGCATACCCCACTGGCACTCATAGGGTTAATTTTTCATACATTACCAAAAAAATGTCAATACTTTCAATGTATTGATATGGAGCTTAGGTCCCCATATCAATACATCCACTGGTCACTTTTTTAGTTTTTTTCCCCCTTCAATTCCAGCTTCGGCAGTTTAAAACATGCATTAGGGGACTCTACAGCCATAAAAGTAGGTGCAGATTTTTTTGGGTAAAATGTGGGCCCTTAACACATGTTACTGCTCAATGCATGGAATTGAATTTTGAACTCACAATCTTTTTAATTGCTTCCAATGGGTACAACATTTAGCACCCAACGTGCTTTTTTCATGAGGTGATTTCTCACTGCACAGGTTGAATGTACTTGGAAAACTACTGTTGGTTATTTTTTTACCAGGGTCTATTTGGTTGAGTCCTAAGAATATTACATTGGAAACAAACAAACAAGAAAATAATATAAGGCCTGTTACCCATAGAATCTTGGGGTGATTTGTCCCCCTGGCTTCTTTCTCTGTCTCTCTCTATACTATTATTTATTTATTTACACACCATACTATACCTTATACATACTGAATTACATATACCATTTTTTCAGCAATCATTAACCCCTTAAGGACCAGCAGTCCACTTTGATCCTTGCTGACGCGCTGGTACACGTGACCTGTTACACCTACCGGCGCGCCGCTATGAGGCCTAAGAGAGATCACTCCTGTCTTGAAGCGATCAATTTTAGGCCCCGTTTTTACTTACAGCTCTCCCGGTAGAGCTCTGTAAGTAAAAAGTACGTGACGTGCTATGAGGACCATGACCATGTCGGTCATAGCACGTCACCTAGTCCTTAAGGGGTTAAAAAACAAACAAACCAAAAAAAAAAAAATATATATATATATATATATATACACATATACACACACACATAATATATCCAACTGTAATTTTGGAAGCACAATAAGCCATCCAATAACTTGAGCTAAAAAATGAAAATTACTGTTAATGTTTCGCCTATTGGGAACAATGTACACAATGAAGTTTAAAAAAAAAAAAAAAAAAAAAAAAACAGTCAAACAACAAAAAGCAGGGAACATACAGCTCAAACAACACTTAGGACATAGCACAATGGTAGCAAAGGCAGAACTAACCCTGAAATGCCAAGGAAGTACCCTGTAGATGTACATGCCCTACAAATAAGTCCTGGACAACCAACATTAACCATCAATCCCAGACAAGGGTTTAACAAATCAGCCTCAAACAATCTGGGCCACAATACCACTGGACAACAGGGGTTAACACATACCAACATACATGTCCACACAACACAACACAATCGTTAAGCAGCCCAAGCCTGCCTGTGCAACATCACTAGCCAATAGTGACCCAACGTGCACCAGTCAAAGTCACACATGCACCTGATAGGTAAGCGTCAATTACAACAAACTCATTCAAACAACAAGAGCCACACCAGCATACACTTACTAGGACAACACAGACCTTCCCATTGGCCTCTCTGTACCTGATGACTTAGCCTGGACAACACCTCCCCACTGTCCAAAGGGACCAACGTGGTGTGAGACCACTCAGAAAGAGATTACAAGCATTAGTCTTCTTTTGCAGTACCTGAGAAGACATCAGATAAGGGGTCGTGTGAGGGCTTGTGAGCACCAGGAACCCCCAAGGACACCTGCACATTATCCACCTGTTGCAACCTCTGATGTTTCTGCTGGTGAGCCAGACAGAAGCCCATTTCCACCTGGATGACCAGGACAGGCAGCAGCATCTCAGTTGCCACAACCAGATCCCCCCACAGTCTCAGCTGCCACAGGGACCTGTGGAAAAGCAAAGTGAGGACAGACGACTGCCAAGACCCAGGGTATGCTACACAAGGGTCACACTCTTCGGAATGGTGGAAGCTGAAGTGAGAGACCGCTACAGGTTGATGTCCCACAGCATCACTGACCTGTATGAGGTGATCAAAGATGATGTTGACCCCATATACAGCAACAACCATGCCCAATATGGAATGCAGAAGCTGCTGTGTGCCATACACTTCATGGCAAGTGGATTCTCTTAGTCTACAGAGGGATATGTATCTGGGATTTCTCATGCCACATGTTCCAGGGTGTTGTATCAGATGTTAGCAGCCCTGAAGAGGAAGGCCAGAAGGTACACCCACTCCTTCCAAACCCAGATAAAGTGGAGGCATACCCAGAGTCATTTGGGTCATTGACTACACGCATGTGCGCATAAGAGCTCCTACGTATGAGTGGCATCTCTACATCAGTCACAAGCATTTACACTCTATCAATGCACAGATGGTGTGTGATGACAACATGAGCATCACTCATGCATGTGCTACCTATCCTGACAGTTGTCACAACTCCTACATCCCCAGGCACTCTTCAGTATAATGGGACTTTGATAATGAGACCTATCCAAGAAGATGGCTGTTGGGCGAGTCTACAGATCACATAACATACACAGGGCACTCACATGTTTAATAAAAACCCAGCTTAGCATGGTCATGAAACAGAACAAGTATTTCCCCAATACACAACATCATCCACATAACCATGCGGTTCATGTGTCACAATGTCACTTCTTTTCCACAGGGGGTGCTGGATATGGGTGCAAACCGTGGCTCACACCTGTCCAAACTCTATAAACACCTGCACAGGACCACTACAATGAGGGTCCCGTCAGGACCTGGAATGCTATTGAATGCATCTTTGGCCTCCACAAAACCAGATTTTGGTGCCTAGATAACTCAGGGGGAGCTCTTCAATATGTACCAGGTAAAGTCTGAATTATCATACTAGCGTGTGCCATACTACACAACATCGCAGTCAACATATGTGTAGTGTAGGATCTGGATTCAGAATCCATTGTTGATGTGTCTGTTCCCTAGCCAGAGGATGAGGAGACCCTGAGAGAGGCGGAGAGACAAGAAAGGCTGATCAGGGACTTCGTTACTTGTGAGTATAATATATGAATCAAACACAACGTATGATTGACCATGATTAGGCATGGGGATTGTGTGGAAACAAAGTCACACAAGACATAATGATATGTTTCTCTCCACAGGATGACTGAGATTCACATGCCTTGAATTGCCTGCTTTAACATCACAAACCCATAGCTGGCAATTTAAATGTGCAGCTGACATGCCATGTATACGTCTAATGAAGACTGTGAATTCAACTGACATCTGGAATTTTGTTCAGCCATGATGATATTACCACTTCAGAATATCAACTATCCCCCTGCAAACACTGGTACACCTGATTGTCCATTATATTCCTGAGGTTAACTAACAGCAAATAAGCAGACATATACAATGAACTGGATACCCCTCTGGCATTCACATATTCATATGGCTGGTTAGCATCCCCTCGTTCTTAACCCTATGAGTTACAGAGGGTATACAACACATTGCAGAGTTAATATGATAATGATGGTTAATCCATTGAGAACCAGACAGTTATGTAGTGCAGTTTCAATTCCTGTTATTCCTTCCCACAGGCATCCATGGCATGACCCATCATGGAACAGAGGGATGTCCAAGTTACCCTGGTGAAACTCTTACTCCACTTCCATATAGTGCTCCTCTTGCTGATTCCTAGTGCTATTGTCTGTTAATACTGTATGGCATCATGTCATGTCACTGATATGAGTCACATGGTGGGACTTGACGAGGGCGCATCTGTTCCTATTCAATGGCACAAAATGAGTGACATGACCATTCCCCAATGAGCGATTGATATAGGTTTACTCTGACACAAAGTTGCTGTATCACAGGGCATCCACAACATGAAGCGTAAGGTGTTGAGGACCCGCACAACATCCATATGTTTTTCCAAACAGAAATTATATTGTTTGAAATCCACACATGTCCCTTGTTTGGAATCTTGCACAGTCATGATATGCACCTCGTTATCACAACATGACGATAGTTCAACAGTGATTTTTGAGCAGTTCTCCATCAGAACAACATGTGGATCTTGCATATGTTCAGCCAGCCTGGAGATTAGAATGCAAAAGGTTTATCTAACGCATATATTTGTGATGCATTGAGTGACTCACTGGCAATGCAGGAGTTCCCTAAGACATCTCCACCACCCACAAGCACACCCCTGATGAACACACACCCTAGGGCAGGCACACTGGTTGCCATGAAGAATATGTTTGTGTTCCAGACACTGTGAAATTGTGAGTTGTTCGATTGCAGAGTGTGGTCCATATGCCACATGCCTGACATGACTGTATGTGAAGGAGGTGTACCCTGTGCTACTGTCCCTATGTGTTAACAGTGATCCTGTGTGTAAACAGACTGTGACATGTTTCCCATCAGCTGTTATTA
Organism: Rhinophrynus dorsalis; assembly: GCA_037306005.1. NCBI lineage: Eukaryota > Metazoa > Chordata > Amphibia > Anura > Rhinophrynidae > Rhinophrynus > Rhinophrynus dorsalis. The sequence continues at coordinate 121,096,463 of CM074722.1, forward strand.
AACTTCAACTCACATCATAGCTGAACCCTAGCTTCCAGATATTTTGCTTTGCTAGGTGTATTGTTAGTTGAAATTGGACAACAGATGTGATGTGTTTGGTTAGCACTGATCAAACACTTTCCCACCAAGTAAAATATGCAGGTGTTGTGTTCAATGCATTGGAGATATCTCTGCCACTTACCTAGTTAGATACCTGAAGGAATAACAGACATGATTGGGATCAATAAATGTGTATTTTTTCAGGAAAATATGACAAATGGGGCTTTTTTTATTTTTGGGGAGGTTTTGGAGGGGGTGCAGATGTGGATGCCCTCACTGACTGTCTGGTGACTCTTGGCAGTCACTCCAAGAGGCACTCAGTCAGTCACTCACTACCACTCCCTTGCACTCACTGAGTGCAATATGTGCTGAAGTGTATTATGTGTCTATTTTTAATGCAATGCTCTCCACTCCCCACTCCAAGTCTGCCTGTCTTCACTGTATGCTCCTCTCTCCCTCTTGCTAAGTCTATCCTCCAATCCTGGGCCCTGTGCTGTAGCTTTGTGATCCTTTAAACACAGGCAGTGTGTGTCAGTTATTTTGGGGAAAATATGGGTTTATTTGAATGCTTGGCTGTGTTGTGATTGACTGTTATTTTGAACTTGTATTGATAACGTCTAGCATAGCTAGATAACATCAAATGTTAGCTTGTTTCCTTTGAAGTTGATGTATCTGGTGTGGTTTAGCGACTGAAATTCACGCATGCTGAGGTTAAAAACAAGGTGTGGAGCATGTTACAAGGCTAAGTGTGTTTGTTTGGCCTATGCTTGTTGACCATTCTGTTAGACAGCTTATTACGTAGCAGCTCTATACAGACATGGCTAACATTCAGTAATGGTTTTTGCCTTACCAGCAGTTTTACTGTAGTTTATTGAATCGAGCCCCTGATGAGTGCCACTATGCACCATTTATTAACCAGGAAATCTCACCATTACATTTGCTTTATTGGGCAGGTCTCTCATCTCTAAGCATTGCTGATAGCAGTGTTACTGAGCACTGGTGAGAAAAATAAACCTTGAAAGCCTGTGCGTGCAGTGTATTTTGTTCTTGTACTCATCCACTGATAAATTAGCAAGCATAAATTTGCTATTTGATAAATAGTACATTTGTAAGCATGCCAGAAAATTGCTATATATTCTGGCATGGTTCCAATCTGCCCTTTATTAAATTAACTCCAATTAACTAAAGGTCAACTAACTTGAAAAAAAAAAGATTTTAAAGCTCAGTGGTTTTCTAATTAATTGTTGCCACTGGATATATCTGCATAATACATTTATAGTTCTAATTGTACAGGCCCCATCCAAGGGACCTCCCCAACTTGAGTAATAGTTGAAGGTGTCATTGGCAGCACCATTCCCATTGGCTGTGCAAGTACGCTGTTTCTCTGAATCCCACAGCACCAGCTCTGGAGAGTACAAGCAATCAGCTAGTAAGGGGGGAGCTTTACTTTAATGTAAAAAGCCACAGTCAGATAGTAAAGGAGTGAGTAATCATTTATTTAATTGTGTTAGTTGACCTTTAAGGAGGTGTGGGTGGTAATTTACATTTTATTGTTGTTTGCTAAAATGTTACTACATAAAGCAAAGCTTTAAATCTTTCTTAACTGTAGATAAACAGGTATGGTACATAGTCCATACTTTACAGTGTATTTGGTAATTGTGAATTCTTGCATTTTTTGTTGTTGTGTTTCATATAACAACACACACATTACACATTTACTAACATAATATTGTAGCGTTAGAAGTAGACAGCAGTATTGATTTAGATGTATATCCAAAATATTCAGTTTAAATAAAAAGTGCATTCTATGCAATAATAAATGTCTTTACATTTGATCATAGAACACGGCTGTAGTGTTTGTGGCTGATGCATGAAATTTTCAGAATTGTCTGTAGGATACGTGGGCAAACTATGGCCTTCTATGTACTATTAGACTTCAATTCTCAACAGGGTGCCAACCTCTGGTCTGTAGAGCTAAATGTTTACCCAGTTTGAACATGTTTTGAGATTTGCAAAATGATTCTTTTTTTTTTTTTAAAAATAAGCCTATAAATTGCTGGCTTTTGTACTACATAAATATAATTAAGAGCAAAGCACAGTAAAGAAGCCTAAGATCTGGAGGTTTTAGCCAACATACCGGAATACAAGAAGTGAAATGATGAGCACAAGTATCACTGCGATTGTAAGGGTGAAGACCGCAATTGTCAAGATTTGAGGTCCTAGAACAAAAAGATCACAAATCTTAATTTGTATGGTAATTTAGGAATTAATAATGTACCAGTAGTTTACTAATTAACACCATTTGAGTTAGTATATATAGAAAGGAGAAGCATAGATTTACATGCTGTTAGATATCTTATGGGTTGTTTTTGATTTGCTTACCATTCTACATAGCCTTAAAACCACCATAAAACTTAAAGATAAATGTATAGTACACTTTTAGTATAAAAAGAGTTCATATTTAAGGAGTTTTACTTGCATGACAAATTTGTTTTTTTCTTTAGAGGTTTTTTTTTTCTTGTAAAAAAAAAGCAACACTTCATAGAGGAACAACCTTTTTTTTTACTGAGAAGAAAAAAATACTGTTTTCCTTATAATGCTTTTACTGTCATATCTCTTCATCTAAAATTTTACACATAGACCACAGACCATGCATTTATGTCTAAGTCTAGTGTAGCATTTCTCAACCATAGTACTAGAGTACCCCTAACAATGCAGGTTTTACGGATTTCTCTGTCTGGGCACAGGTGTCTAATTAGTGGATCATTCAATCTGATTAGTTCACCTGTGCTCAGACAGTTTACACTGAAGTAAACTGAGTGCACCCAACATGGTCACTTCACCTATTATTATTCTATTGGGTAAATACTATTACAAATATAAATATAAAAGCACATAAAGTGAACACACTGGATGTAGTATAACCATACACGCAACAAAGATGTATAGAGACATAAACCCCCCAAAAAGACGAAGGTTGGTATAGTCTCAATATACACAAATCTCTTATATTGTTTGGGGGAAGGCCTCAAATATATCCACCGAAGAAAAATTAGGAAATTAAGAGAGCAACAAACAACAAGTAAGGAGAATGAGGAAAGAAAAGAGAGAAGGGGGAAGAGAAATGAGAACTTTGTTACTAAAATAAAGAAATACAGGAGACAAATATAGTTTTTGATACCTTTTATTGGCTAACTAAGCATATTTAAATGCAAGCTTGCATTTAAATCTGCTTATTTAGCCAATAAAAGGTATCAAAAACTATATTTGCCTCCTGTATTTCTACAGCTAACACGGTACCACCTCTCATCTGTTATTAAAATAAAGAAAAAGATAGTAGTGGATTTGGATCTGCATAATCCTGATATCTATCTCATATGCTCAACACATGGAGTAGATAGTTGACACCCGAGGGTACTATTGGGATAACAAGGGACAGATGGTGGACCTCCAATGGAAGGGGATAAGATACGAAAATAAAGATCTCAGCTTGGGAGTTTTATTAATTTTTTTCTGCGACACTACAATCAAAAAGTAAAGGCAGGGGATCATTTGCAATAGGAGTGTCCAGTATGGAACTAATCTGCAATGTAACCTCCTCCCAGAAGGTTGATATACAGTATCAGGGCAGCTCCACCAGATGAATCCTACCTCCCAACCACATCTTCAGCAAAGTGGAGACGTGTCAGGAAAAATCTCAGCCAACTGCTGAGGGGTTCTATACCATTGGGTGACCAGTTGCTTTCTTCTTTGACTATAGCAGGGGATAAGAATAAGAGCATTTTGTGGATGTTATTCCTCTGCTCAGAGGTTAAGGATATGCAGAATCCAGATTCCCACACATACATGTAACTCCATTTAGAAGGAGGATATAAGTTAATGAGGAATTTGTACCAGTTAGCAAGAGGTCTATGAAATATAGTAGTATTAGTAAAACTTTTCTCAAAGGGAGTATGTTCATAAAAAGAGTTTCTTCTATAGAGTATATTGGTTAGGAAATGTCATAATTGAAAGTATTTCTAATGGGAATCAGGGCAAGCCATGATTCTGTACTAATATCTTAAAGGGAACAAAAATTAGCTTTTCTAAAGTGAATACATATCAAGCACCCGCCAATGAAAAAGAGTGGCCTTTTGGGGCAAGGGGAAAGGCAGGGTTTTGTATAATGGAAAGACAAGGTGGAAGCATTCCAATAGCTTCGATAGTAGAGAAGCCCTGTAATACGATTCTATATCAGTAAAGCCAAGACCACCCTGATTAGTGGATATAAATAATAATCGATGGAGTAACCTTGGACATTTAAATTTCCATATGCAAGATTGGTTGAGCTTTTCCAATTTCCTATGGTAAACAATGGGAATTTGTGTATAGAATTTTAGGAAGGAAGAACATTTTTTGTTCTAACCAAACCAAGATATATATATATATATATATATATATATATATATATATATATATATATATATATATATATGTTACTCCACTTAACAATATCTGCTTCTATAAGTGGTGTGATTGTATTTAGAATAGTTAGTACATAAACACTGGAGATAAAAAGGAATCTTCTTCTTAAGATTGGTCATAATTTATCAAAGAGGGCAAGAACATTTTCTGTGATTCGCTATAACTTTCACAAAAATTTTTATGCCACACTCAGTAAAGAGATTGGTCTATAACTGCTGCACAGAAGAGGATCATTGTGAGGTTTTAAGATGACCACAATATGTGCATCAAAGGGCTGCTTCAGAAAAGGAGCTCCACTCACTATTTGGTTAAAATGTATGGTGAGATGAAGAAGGAGAGAAGTGGAGAGTTTTCTGTAATATAGAATACTAACGCCATCAGGGCAGAGGGTCTTCCCAAATGCGGTGTTTTTATAGCATAATCTCCTGATCACTAAAAGGGAGCTCCAGTTCAAAAATATTTTGTGGTGAGAAAGCAGGATAATTGAACTGGGCGTACCCTAGAGAAAGATGGTAATGGCTCTCGCAGAAGTGTCGGAAGGAGGCTGCTATATCCAGAAAATATTTGTCTGAGTTATTATGGTCATTAATTTTAGTTATGTATTGGCTATTTCTTTTGATTTGAACTGTTCTGGCAAAGGTCTTCCCACACTTGGTATCAGAAATATAAGCATTCCGTTTAAGTCAGTTATATGATTAAAGGGTCCTACTCATCAACAGTTCAGCTAAATTTCTCCACAAGTCTGTTTGTTTAGCTCTGATGTTGTGAGGGATTGTTTGTGCTTACATTCTCTCTAATGGCAGAGATCAGGTCATTTATATTTTTGGGAGAATAGTTTATTTTTTAGTAACATAGTAACATGGTTGATGAGGCTGAAAAATGACATGAGTCCATCAATTTCAGTCCATGCCACATCACCTCTGTTTATCCAGAGGAAGGCAAAAAGAACCATTACAGCCATTCCCAATTAAGCCCAAAGTGGGTAAAAAATACTTTACCGATTCCCGTGGCATTCAGATAGTTCCTTGGATCAAAGTCCTATCTGCTTTGAAGCCAGCTGTCATAAAACTCAATTTTGTTCTGAGCTACATAGGTATCCATTACTTTTGAAATCAGTTACAGTATCTGCAAGCACATCATCTCAAGGCAAAGAATTCTATAACTTTACCTCTTTTACTGTAAAAAATGCCTGCCTTTTTTTTTAGTCAAAAGCACATTTTCTCTAGTTTTCATGAGTGACCTCTCATTCTTAGCTCAGATCTTTGAGTATATAATTCATTGGAGAGTTCTTTGTATTGACCTTCAATATATTTATAAATGGTAATCATATCACCCCTTAGACGTCTCTTTTCTAATGTAAACAAACACAGTTTGGCTAGTCTCTCTTTGTAACTCAGATCATCCAATCCCTTTATCAGTTTTGTTGCATGTCTCTGCAATTGTTCCAGTTCAATAATGTATTTTCTAAGAAGTAGTGCCTAAAACTGTACTCCATATTCTAGATGAGGCCTTAGAATTGTATTTGCACCCCGTGCATCTTTTTATGCAGGATATTATCCTATTTGCTCTTGCAGCAGTTGAGCAACACTGCACATTGATGGGAAGTTTATTGTCTATCAGTACTCCTAAATGTATTTTTAACGCGAATTCCCCAAGCTGTTTCCCATTAGTTTATATGTACTGTGCTTGTTTCTACAGCCCAAATGCAATCCAACTTTTCTGCCCGTTTACTAAGTTTATCTAAATCCTTCTGCAGAGAATATCCATACAGCTCTGTATGTATTTCCTTACGCAGCTTAGTGTCATCAGCAATTCCCACTTCTAGATCATTAATAAACCAATTAAAAAGCATTGGACCCAGGACTGAGCCCTGTGGCTCCCCAATTACAACTTTAAACCAACTTGAAAATGTTCCATTTACAAACAACTCTCTGCAGTCTATCATTTAACCAGTTCTCCAGCCATGCACATTTGTCACCTCCCAACCCGAAGTCTTAATTTAAGCAATAACCTGTTGTGAGCCACTATACCAAAGGCTTTTGCAAAATCCAAGTACATCAACAGCAAGCAAATTAGACTGACACGATCTATCCATCAAAAAACCACGCTGCCTCCTACTAATATTGTTTGTCTTTACATAGTTCTGAATACTGTAAGTTAATAACCCTTCTAATATCTTACCCATATTGTATCTGAAGTCACTGAAAAACAGCGCACATGACAAGAAGAAATCTTCTAAGTGTAGCAATTTATTAAAACAATTAAAATGTAAAATAAATAAGTTGCACTCACAGTGGCCCTTCTTGGGCTTTATGCTCATCAACGGGTGTCTCTTTAAACAGCCGACAAACTGTGTCCTTCTAAGTATTTATATACCGGTCCCAGTATTTCTTTAATGTAAGCGATAGAAGGTAAATCCGTGGTGTATCGTAATGTCACCACCTTCTGAATTCCTTTATCTTTAAATTGACCGTAATATTCCTCCGATTGAATGTTTGAATGGGACGCGTGTAAAACGCCGTCCTACTAGTACGCGGGCAAAACGGAGGTAGAAAGGACTCACAGGGGGCGTGGAGATAACCCGATCAACAGTATGAACTGCTTGGAAATCCCAAACGTTTTCGCGGACTCCGTCCGCTTCCTCAGGGGGTAGAATGAAAAGACACAAAGGTCCAATGTCGGACCATATATAGAGAGACATTAGGTCACATGATACATTAGTCTCGTTACTCGAAAAGAAACTTGCATCAAAAAAAAACCTGTATCAAAATAAAGATACATAAGATACTAAGATACAAGTTGATACAAGCAACAAGACTAAAGGAAACATAGATATGAACTATATAGATATTATACATACTATATATCCTGTATCTATTAATTCTACAGTGTTCAATTCAAATTGCTCATTCAATAGCCCATAAAAAGAGGGGTATATTAATGGATTTCTAACCTGAAATCCACAGGTTATAAATATTGAGATAAAATCTTATATATGAAACCCCCATTCATAAAGGCTACCACAATAAGAATACATATAAAAAGACATAAATAATAATAAAAAATACAAAATACCTGAATTTAGTCCTCCCATAATTGGAGCCAATTTCCTTACAGAGATTAAACATAGATATTAAAATAAAATTAAAGTAAAATTGAATTAGATATCTCTACCCCAATATATAGAAAGCTATATCATATTCATATTTGTCATCAATGATGTCACTTAAAATATGCAAATTAAATTGGACAATATAAATTCAAATAGATGTACAGAAAATAATGAATAATGGAAAAAACAGAAATCAAAGGATCATAGATAAAGGATTGATGATAATGAAAAAATGATGAAATAATAAAATAATGAAATGAATAAATGAATGAATGAATGAAATGAAATGATGAAATGAAAAAATGAAATGAATGAATGAATAAATGAAAAAATGGTAACAAGTAACCTCCTAAAAGGTAAAAGAACTCTAAAACTCTATTCCCTAAGCCACAACACTTCATAAAAAGGCAATAAAATCAAAGTCTACATTGAGCCCTTTTGGATGTAAAGTTCTAAGCTCATATATCCAATAAGACTCTCTCTGTCTCAACTTCAATAATCTATCTCCACCTCTATGTCCCAATTGTATTTGTTCAATACCTATAATCTTTAAATCACTATGTGAACAACTATGTACAGATTTTACATGATTAGATAAACTATGGCTCTCCAAGCCTTTTTGTATATTGTATAAATGTTCAGTGAATCGTATTTTTAGTTTCCTTTTTGTCCGTCCTACATATTGTAGGCCACAACTACATGTAATGAGATACACAATATAGGTACTTAAACATGTGATATAATCATGAATTTTATATAGTTTTCCAGTATTAGTAGACATAAATTCTGTTGTCTTTATATTTGGCAGATGAGAGCAACAACTACACCCAGTCCGTCCACATTTAAACATACCTCTCCTAGTTAAAAAGGAAGTTTTTGAACTTTTCAAGTGGACGTCACTGGGAGCAATATAGCTTGCCAAATTTCGATTCTTCTTATATACAACTCTGGGATGTGTTCCTAAAATAGGTTTTAGTATTTGGTCTTCCATGAGTATGTGCCAATGTTTATTTAGTATGTGCTTTATTTGTTTAGACTGTACATTATAGGTGGTACTAAAGATGGGTAAATTATCTTCGGATTTAATATTTTTAGACTTATATTGTAATAAATCTTTTCTTTGGAGCTGTTCACTCCTTTCCCTTGCTGATTTTATGACTTCAGGTTTGTATTTCTTGTCTTGAAATTTTTTGGTAAGTATATCTGCTTCTCTAAAGAAATCCTCATCTTTTGAACAATTTCTTCTAATCCTTTGAAATTGCCCAAAAGGCACATTATCTATCCACCGCTGATAATGACCACTTGAAGCATGTAGATAGCTATTGCTGTCCACATGTTTGCGATGATTTTTAGATTGAATAATCAAATTATGGTCACTAAAGAGGACAACATCAAGGAACTCTATAGATTCAGTTTGAATGTTACTAGTAAAAGTTAAATTCATAGAATTACTATTCATATATAATAAGAATTCCTTGCACTTCTCCTCTGTGCCCTTCCATATCAGCAGTAGGTCGTCAATGTACCTTCTGTAATAAACAATATGTGCAAAGAATGGGTTATTGTTATATAAATAATCCAGCTCCCATTTGCCCATGTACAGGTTGGCATATGATGGTGCAAATGCCGAACCCATGGCTACTCCCGAGGTTTGTAAATAAAATTGTTTTTCAAATATAAAATAATTATGATGTAAAATGAATTCTATGCAATTCATCATGAATTCTATTTGAGACTTAGGTAAAATTTGTTGAGAGTTTAGGAAAAATTGAATAGCAGAACAACCCAATGGATGTGGAATACAAGTGTATAGGCTGGAGACATCACATGTAACCCATAAAAAATCTGGCTCCCATGTGATGTGCTCCAAGCCATTTAACACCTGTATAGTGTCCTTTAAAAATGACGGAAGACTATGAACCAATGGTTGTAAAAACTCATCCACGTACTGTGACACCGTGTACGTCAGAGAATTAATTCCTGAAACAATAGGTCTACCTGGAGGTTGATCCAAAGATTTATGTAATTTCGGGAGATGATAGAAAATAGGTATAGTTGGATTTGAATTGAACAAAAAGTCATGTTCTTTAGAAGTAATAATATTATTTTGGACAGCCTGTTTCAAAAGTATGCTAAAAGTATGAGAGAAATCTCTAGTAGGATCTGTTTTTAAAATAGTATAAGTCTTCGTATCACTTAATAATCTATATGCTTCTTTAAGGTAATCTGTCCTATTTTGTATACAGATTCCACCTCCTTTATCTGCTTGTCTAATGATAAGATTATCATTGGTCTGTAAGTTTTTTAGGGCATCCTTTTCAGACTGACTAAGATTTTGATTTGCTCTAGAAATAGTGGACTTCATTTTCTCTAGATCTCTTGTAACTAATTGATTAAATACTTTAATCTGTTCTGATTGACTAAAGGAAGGGAAGAAGGTTGATTTTGGCTTTTTGTTACTATGTATTGGTTCAAATTCTTCCGGTTTATCCATTTCATTTGCTAACATTTGTAACGAGCGAATATTATATTTGTCCTCCATTGAGGAGGCAACCATTTGGGGTCTAGATTCTTCTGGCTTGGTAGCAAAATATCTTTTTAATGTAATAGATCTAATGTATTTATTTAAATCAATGTACGTATCAAATTTATTAATCGACTGAGCCGGAGCAAATGATAAACCTTTGTTAAGAACTTGTAGTTCAGCATCAGTGAGTATATGATCACTAAGATTGAAAATAGAGGAACTCTGTAAATTTACTGTATTTCTTCTCTTTTTGTTATTTTTGTGTGTCCCTCCTCTACACCCTCTTCTATAGACAAAGTTCTTTTTTGTGCTTTGTTGACTTGTGTCTGGGGTGTATGATAGACCATTATCTGTTCTGATGTTATTGGTACATGTAGTGTCTCTGTGGTTAAATTCATATTGGTCCCTTGTTGAATGTTCACTGTCTTCCTGTGATTTGGTTTTGTTTCTATTGACTGATTGTTGGGCATCAATACAGGACAAATTTCCTGTACAGGTTGTATGTGGTTTGTTGAATGTTGACCTTTCCCCAAAAAAGACTGATGTGTTGTCTTGGGGATAGCTCCGTTTGGGTTGGTAGATAAAGGTTCAAAGCGATTGGAGGTTGGAATGTTAGAACTGTGTGTATGATTACTATTTGATGGTATGCGATGATTCATATTCTGATTTTTGTTCTGCCTATATCCAGAGTTGTTGGTCAGTCTATATTGATTATGAAAATTCTGAAACTGATGTCTGGAATTTTGTCTATAATGATTAGATCTAAAATTGGAATATCCATGATGGTTAGATAATTTAGATCTATTTTCATAATCATGTTTGTCTCTTATAAATTTCTTTTGCTTAGTATAGGTGATGTTCTTTTCTAAAATATTCAAATTTTTATTAACGTGAGTTTGTAATTTCTTATGTTCATTGGTTAAATTCACACCATTTAAAGCTTTTTCAATATCCTCAATTTGTACTTTTGTTTTATTTAATCTATTTTCTCTGTATTTGATCAATAATTCAATTAGTTTTAATGAGCAATTTTCAAGAATTGTATCCCATTCAGATTGGTATTCTATTTCATCAATTTCAAAGGAGGGAGCCTTATATATTCTTAGTCCCCTGGGTACAATTTTATGCTTTTTATAATTTTCTAATGCAATAAGGTCAAACCAATCTTTAGTTTCAGTTACTAAGAGTCTCTCTAGATCTCTGATTAGTTGTAATGGGTCACAATTCCTGGTAGGTCGTTTCTCCTCTGCTACTAAGAAATCTAATGATCTATTTCTTAGGTTTCTAATAGATTGATAAGTGGTTGATTCAGTCATTTTGTTTGATTAGGTGCCGCTACTAAACCTCTGGGAATAGAGACAAGGATAATAAAATTATAGCAAGAAAAAGAAACCAATATTCACAGGGTTGAGCGCTCCTATTATCCAACAAATCTGACTGGAATAATATATAAAATCGTCACAATCAACCTACATTCATAGGATAAATAGAAATATAAAAAGTCCCAATCAATGGTAAAGTTCAATAGTCACCAAGAATGAAAATGACATGGATGAGGATGAAATGGATACAGATGAAATAGCCAATGGATGGATGAGTTAGTCCAATGGATAATGAGAGTTAGTTGAAAGAATTCTTAATCTGTGCTGCAGGGTTCAATGTGTAGTGGCCTTGTCCACTAGTAGCAATATTGTATCTGAAGTCACTGAAAAACAGCGCACATGACAAGAAGAAATCTTCTAAGTGTAGCAATTTATTAAAACAATTAAAATGTAAAATAAATAAGTTGCACTCACAGTGGCCCTTCTTGGGCTTTATGCTCATCAACGGGTGTCTCTTTAAACAGCCGACAAACTGTGTCCTTCTAAGTATTTATATACCGGTCCCAGTATTTCTTTAATGTAAGCGATAGAAGGTAAATCCGTGGTGTATCGTAATGTCACCACCTTCTGAATTCCTTTATCTTTAAATTGACCGTAATATTCCTCCGATTGAATGTTTGAATGGGACGCGTGTAAAACGCCGTCCTACTAGTACGCGGGCAAAACGGAGGTAGAAAGGACTCACAGGGGGCGTGGAGATAACCCGATCAACAGTATGAACTGCTTGGAAATCCCAAACGTTTTCGCGGACTCCGTCCGCTTCCTCAGGGGGTAGAATGAAAAGACACAAAGGTCCAATGTCGGACCATATATAGAGAGACATTAGGTCACATGATACATTAGTCTCGTTACTCGAAAAGAAACTTGCATCAAAAAAAAAACCTGTATCAAAATAAAGATACATAAGATACTAAGATACAAGTTGATACAAGCAACAAGACTAAAGGAAACATAGATATGAACTATATAGATATTATACATACTATATATCCTGTATCTATTAATTCTACAGTGTTCAATTCAAATTGCTCATTCAATAGCCCATAAAAAGAGGGGTATATTAATGGATTTCTAACCTGAAATCCACAGGTTATAAATATTGAGATAAAATCTTATATATGAAACCCCCATTCATAAAGGCTACCACAATAAGAATACATATAAAAAGACATAAATAATAATAAAAAATACAAAATACCTGAATTTAGTCCTCCCATAATTGGAGCCAATTTCCTTACAGAGATTAAACATAGATATTAAAATAAAATTAAAGTAAAATTGAATTAGATATCTCTACCCCAATATATAGAAAGCTATATCATATTCATATTTGTCATCAATGATGTCACTTAAAATATGCAAATTAAATTGGACAATATAAATTCAAATAGATGTACAGAAAATAATGAATAATGGAAAAAACAGAAATCAAAGGATCATAGATAAAGGATTGATGATAATGAAAAAATGATGAAATAATAAAATAATGAAATGAATAAATGAATGAATGAATGAAATGAAATGATGAAATGAAAAAATGAAATGAATGAATGAATAAATGAAAAAATGGTAACAAGTAACCTCCTAAAAGGTAAAAGAACTCTAAAACTCTATTCCCTAAGCCACAACACTTCATAAAAAGGCAATAAAATCAAAGTCTACATTGAGCCCTTTTGGATGTAAAGTTCTAAGCTCATATATCCAATAAGACTCTCTCTGTCTCAACTTCAATAATCTATCTCCACCTCTATGTCCCAATTGTATTTGTTCAATACCTATAATCTTTAAATCACTATGTGAACAACTATGTACAGATTTTACATGATTAGATAAACTATGGCTCTCCAAGCCTTTTTGTATATTGTATAAATGTTCAGTGAATCGTATTTTTAGTTTCCTTTTTGTCCGTCCTACATATTGTAGGCCACAACTACATGTAATGAGATACACAATATAGGTACTTAAACATGTGATATAATCATGAATTTTATATAGTTTTCCAGTATTAGTAGACATAAATTCTGTTGTCTTTATATTTGGCAGATGAGAGCAACAACTACACCCAGTCCGTCCACATTTAAACATACCTCTCCTAGTGACCTAATGTCTCTCTATATATGGTCCGACATTGGACCTTTGTGTCTTTTCATTCTACCCCCTGAGGAAGCGGACGGAGTCCGCGAAAACGTTTGGGATTTCCAAGCAGTTCATACTGTTGATCGGGTTATCTCCACGCCCCCTGTGAGTCCTTTCTACCTCCGTTTTGCCCGCGTACTAGTAGGACGGCGTTTTACACGCGTCCCATTCAAACATTCAATCGGAGGAATATTACGGTCAATTTAAAGATAAAGGAATTCAGAAGGTGGTGACATTACGATACACCACGGATTTACCTTCTATCGCTTACATTAAAGAAATACTGGGACCGGTATATAAATACTTAGAAGGACACAGTTTGTCGGCTGTTTAAAGAGACACCCGTTGATGAGCATAAAGCCCAAGAAGGGCCACTGTGAGTGCAACTTATTTATTTTACATTTTAATTGTTTTAATAAATTGCTACACTTAGAAGATTTCTTCTTGTCATGTGCGCTGTTTTTCAGTGACTTCAGATACAATATTGCTACTAGTGGACAAGGCCACTACACATTGAACCCTGCAGCACAGATTAAGAATTCTTTCAACTAACTCTCATTATCCATTGGACTAACTCATCCATCCATTGGCTATTTCATCTGTATCCATTTCATCCTCATCCATGTCATTTTCATTCTTGGTGACTATTGAACTTTACCATTGATTGGGACTTTTTATATTTCTATTTATCCTATGAATGTAGGTTGATTGTGACGATTTTATATATTATTCCAGTCAGATTTGTTGGATAATAGGAGCGCTCAACCCTGTGAATATTGGTTTCTTTTTCTTGCTATAATTTTATTATCCTTGTCTCTATTCCCAGAGGTTTAGTAGCGGCACCTAATCAAACAAAATGACTGAATCAACCACTTATCAATCTATTAGAAACCTAAGAAATAGATCATTAGATTTCTTAGTAGCAGAGGAGAAACGACCTACCAGGAATTGTGACCCATTACAACTAATCAGAGATCTAGAGAGACTCTTAGTAACTGAAACTAAAGATTGGTTTGACCTTATTGCATTAGAAAATTATAAAAAGCATAAAATTGTACCCAGGGGACTAAGAATATATAAGGCTCCCTCCTTTGAAATTGATGAAATAGAATACCAATCTGAATGGGATACAATTCTTGAAAATTGCTCATTAAAACTAATTGAATTATTGATCAAATACAGAGAAAATAGATTAAATAAAACAAAAGTACAAATTGAGGATATTGAAAAAGCTTTAAATGGTGTGAATTTAACCAATGAACATAAGAAATTACAAACTCACGTTAATAAAAATTTGAATATTTTAGAAAAGAACATCACCTATACTAAGCAAAAGAAATTTATAAGAGACAAACATGATTATGAAAATAGATCTAAATTATCTAACCATCATGGATATTCCAATTTTAGATCTAATCATTATAGACAAAATTCCAGACATCAGTTTCAGAATTTTCATAATCAATATAGACTGACCAACAACTCTGGATATAGGCAGAACAAAAATCAGAATATGAATCATCGCATACCATCAAATAGTAATCATACACACAGTTCTAACATTCCAACCTCCAATCGCTTTGAACCTTTATCTACCAACCCAAACGGAGCTATCCCCAAGACAACACATCAGTCTTTTTTGGGGAAAGGTCAACATTCAACAAACCACATACAACCTGTACAGGAAATTTGTCCTGTATTGATGCCCAACAATCAGTCAATAGAAACAAAACCAAATCACAGGAAGACAGTGAACATTCAACAAGGGACCAATATGAATTTAACCACAGAGACACTACATGTACCAATAACATCAGAACAGATAATGGTCTATCATACACCCCAGACACAAGTCAACAAAGCACAAAAAAGAACTTTGTCTATAGAAGAGGGTGTAGAGGAGGGACACACAAAAATAACAAAAAGAGAAGAAATACAGTAAATTTACAGAGTTCCTCTATTTTCAATCTTAGTGATCATATACTCACTGATGCTGAACTACAAGTTCTTAACAAAGGTTTATCATTTGCTCCGGCTCAGTCGATTAATAAATTTGATACGTACATTGATTTAAATAAATACATTAGATCTATTACATTAAAAAGATATTTTGCTACCAAGCCAGAAGAATCTAGACCCCAAATGGTTGCCTCCTCAATGGAGGACAAATATAATATTCGCTCGTTACAAATGTTAGCAAATGAAATGGATAAACCGGAAGAATTTGAACCAATACATAGTAACAAAAAGCCAAAATCAACCTTCTTCCCTTCCTTTAGTCAATCAGAACAGATTAAAGTATTTAATCAATTAGTTACAAGAGATCTAGAGAAAATGAAGTCCACTATTTCTAGAGCAAATCAAAATCTTAGTCAGTCTGAAAAGGATGCCCTAAAAAACTTACAGACCAATGATAATCTTATCATTAGACAAGCAGATAAAGGAGGTGGAATCTGTATACAAAATAGGACAGATTACCTTAAAGAAGCATATAGATTATTAAGTGATACGAAGACTTATACTATTTTAAAAACAGATCCTACTAGAGATTTCTCTCATACTTTTAGCATACTTTTGAAACAGGCTGTCCAAAATAATATTATTACTTCTAAAGAACATGACTTTTTGTTCAATTCAAATCCAACTATACCTATTTTCTATCATCTCCCGAAATTACATAAATCTTTGGATCAACCTCCAGGTAGACCTATTGTTTCAGGAATTAATTCTCTGACGTACACGGTGTCACAGTACGTGGATGAGTTTTTACAACCATTGGTTCATAGTCTTCCGTCATTTTTAAAGGACACTATACAGGTGTTAAATGGCTTGGAGCACATCACATGGGAGCCAGATTTTTTATGGGTTACATGTGATGTCTCCAGCCTATACACTTGTATTCCACATCCATTGGGTTGTTCTGCTATTCAATTTTTCCTAAACTCTCAACAAATTTTACCTAAGTCTCAAATAGAATTCATGATGAATTGCATAGAATTCATTTTACATCATAATTATTTTATATTTGAAAAACAATTTTATTTACAAACCTCGGGAGTAGCCATGGGTTCGGCATTTGCACCATCATATGCCAACCTGTACATGGGCAAATGGGAGCTGGATTATTTATATAACAATAACCCATTCTTTGCACATATTGTTTATTACAGAAGGTACATTGACGACCTACTGCTGATATGGAAGGGCACAGAGGAGAAGTGCAAGGAATTCTTATTATATATGAATAGTAATTCTATGAATTTAACTTTTACTAGTAACATTCAAACTGAATCTATAGAGTTCCTTGATGTTGTCCTCTTTAGTGACCATAATTTGATTATTCAATCTAAAAATCATCGCAAACATGTGGACAGCAATAGCTATCTACATGCTTCAAGTGGTCATTATCAGCGGTGGATAGATAATGTGCCTTTTGGGCAATTTCAAAGGATTAGAAGAAATTGTTCAAAAGATGAGGATTTCTTTAGAGAAGCAGATATACTTACCAAAAAATTTCAAGACAAGAAATACAAACCTGAAGTCATAAAATCAGCAAGGGAAAGGAGTGAACAGCTCCAAAGAAAAGATTTATTACAATATAAGTCTAAAAATATTAAATCCGAAGATAATTTACCCATCTTTAGTACCACCTATAATGTACAGTCTAAACAAATAAAGCACATACTAAATAAACATTGGCACATACTCATGGAAGACCAAATACTAAAACCTATTTTAGGAACACATCCCAGAGTTGTATATAAGAAGAATCGAAATTTGGCAAGCTATATTGCTCCCAGTGACGTCCACTTGAAAAGTTCAAAAACTTCCTTTTTAACTAGGAGAGGTATGTTTAAATGTGGACGGACTGGGTGTAGTTGTTGCTCTCATCTGCCAAATATAAAGACAACAGAATTTATGTCTACTAATACTGGAAAACTATATAAAATTCATGATTATATCACATGTTTAAGTACCTATATTGTGTATCTCATTACATGTAGTTGTGGCCTACAATATGTAGGACGGACAAAAAGGAAACTAAAAATACGATTCACTGAACATTTATACAATATACAAAAAGGCTTGGAGAGCCATAGTTTATCTAATCATGTAAAATCTGTACATAGTTGTTCACATAGTGATTTAAAGATTATAGGTATTGAACAAATACAATTGGGACATAGAGGTGGAGATAGATTATTGAAGTTGAGACAGAGAGAGTCTTATTGGATATATGAGCTTAGAACTTTACATCCAAAAGGGCTCAATGTAGACTTTGATTTTATTGCCTTTTTATGAAGTGTTGTGGCTTAGGGAATAGAGTTTTAGAGTTCTTTTACCTTTTAGGAGGTTACTTGTTACCATTTTTTCATTTATTCATTCATTCATTTCATTTTTTCATTTCATCATTTCATTTCATTCATTCATTCATTTATTCATTTCATTATTTTATTATTTCATCATTTTTTCATTATCATCAATCCTTTATCTATGATCCTTTGATTTCTGTTTTTTCCATTATTCATTATTTTCTGTACATCTATTTGAATTTATATTGTCCAATTTAATTTGCATATTTTAAGTGACATCATTGATGACAAATATGAATATGATATAGCTTTCTATATATTGGGGTAGAGATATCTAATTCAATTTTACTTTAATTTTATTTTAATATCTATGTTTAATCTCTGTAAGGAAATTGGCTCCAATTATGGGAGGACTAAATTCAGGTATTTTGTATTTTTTATTATTATTTATGTCTTTTTATATGTATTCTTATTGTGGTAGCCTTTATGAATGGGGGTTTCATATATAAGATTTTATCTCAATATTTATAACCTGTGGATTTCAGGTTAGAAATCCATTAATATACCCCTCTTTTTATGGGCTATTGAATGAGCAATTTGAATTGAACACTGTAGAATTAATAGATACAGGATATATAGTATGTATAATATCTATATAGTTCATATCTATGTTTCCTTTAGTCTTGTTGCTTGTATCAACTTGTATCTTAGTATCTTATGTATCTTTATTTTGATACAGGTTTTTTTTTGATGCAAGTTTCTTTTCGAGTAACGAGACTAATGTATCATGTGACCTAATGTCTCTCTATATATGGTCCGACATTGGACCTTTGTGTCTTTTCATTCTACCCCCTGAGGAAGCGGACGGAGTCCGCGAAAACGTTTGGGATTTCCAAGCAGTTCATACTGTTGATCGGGTTATCTCCACGCCCCCTGTGAGTCCTTTCTACCTCCGTTTTGCCCGCGTACTAGTAGGACGGCGTTTTACACGCGTCCCATTCAAACATTCAATCGGAGGAATATTACGGTCAATTTAAAGATAAAGGAATTCAGAAGGTGGTGACATTAC
Source organism: Rhinophrynus dorsalis (assembly GCA_037306005.1). Lineage (NCBI taxonomy): Eukaryota > Metazoa > Chordata > Amphibia > Anura > Rhinophrynidae > Rhinophrynus > Rhinophrynus dorsalis. The sequence goes on from CM074722.1 coordinate 121,115,505, forward strand.
GATACACCACGGATTTACCTTCTATCGCTTACATTAAAGAAATACTGGGACCGGTATATAAATACTTAGAAGGACACAGTTTGTCGGCTGTTTAAAGAGACACCCGTTGATGAGCATAAAGCCCAAGAAGGGCCACTGTGAGTGCAACTTATTTATTTTACATTTTAATTGTTTTAATAAATTGCTACACTTAGAAGATTTCTTCTTGTCATGTGCGCTGTTTTTCAGTGACTTCAGATACAATATTGCTACTAGTGGACAAGGCCACTACACATTGAACCCTGCAGCACAGATTAAGAATTCTTTCAACTAACTCTCATTATCCATTGGACTAACTCATCCATCCATTGGCTATTTCATCTGTATCCATTTCATCCTCATCCATGTCATTTTCATTCTTGGTGACTATTGAACTTTACCATTGATTGGGACTTTTTATATTTCTATTTATCCTATGAATGTAGGTTGATTGTGACGATTTTATATATTATTCCAGTCAGATTTGTTGGATAATAGGAGCGCTCAACCCTGTGAATATTGGTTTCTTTTTCTTGCTATAATATCTTACCCACTATGGAAGTCAAGCTCACAGATCTATCATTTCCTGTTTTGGATCTTTCCCTCCTTTTTTTCTCCAATCACAAGGCACTATGCCTAATGAAAGTGAATCAATAAATATTATGTATAATGGTCTTTCTATTACTGAACTAAGTTCCTGAAGTACACTTGGATGTATACCATTAGGTCCAGGCAGGACCTGCCCTTACATGGGTCACGGTGGGTCCATAGACCCAGGCGTCACTTTGCCACCCCAAGGCATGTTTGTTTTGTGAGCCTCTGGCGCCAGCCACCAGGTCTGTCTTACAATACACCGACTACAGACTTTCTTGAACCTGATTTCGGATAGCCTATCCCTGGCCCATCTCAAACCCAGCCTATTGTTTCAGGCTGTGGTGGCCTCAGCTATCTACATACAGGAGAGGTTTCTCTCCTTTACCATTTAGCAGTGAAGTCCCAGGAAGATTTCAACTCTCCCCTCCTCTCTCACTTTTAGGCCCGGTATGTCTTTCTCCTCTCTTCCACTGAGATGCCTTCCCTCAGGACTGGCCCATGGACTTCTGTTAACTCCCTCACTACCAGCCCATAGAGCATCCTTCTTTCCTCCCTGACAGTTCAGGAAGAAGTCTCCTCTCCTCCACCTTCATTACTAGCACGGGGAGGTCTGTTCACATACTCGCTCCCTCTCTGGACACTGTCACTATGACTTACCCAGGCAGGTCTCACAATGTGGGGTCCCAAGGAGCATTGACTGAGAGCTCTGCTTCTCCTTAGGGAAATCTCTTCACCTCCGATCCTTAGCCTCTGGGACCCGAGGAGCCAGCTGGAAGGTCTCGGATCAACATGAACATGCAGAGGATAGTCCAGATGATCAGGCAGGAGGGTTAGTAAGAGCTCTTAACCCTTTGAGTGCCTGAGGGGTACTGCAATACATTGTGTACCACTGACCCTCAAATAGTTAACCCTTCGAGCACTTGCATGGTTTGTAACTCCTTGTTCTGGCCCTTAAAGTTATGGGTAGAACTACAGAAGCTGCAGTATATGTATGTATGTGTTTATATATAATATATTATAATAAAACTCTATGACATTCCTGGTTCATTGGCAGCCACTCTCTGGGGCGGCAGTAGGGCAGAGTTTCTGGGCACTGATATTGACAGGAGTGGGGCAAGGGAGCAAAGCTCCATGCATATTCCTGTCTAAAGCAGTACACAGAGGTCCTAGGGCACCACATGGCATGCTACTTTGTTACCCTTTCTTCTGCTGCATTCCTTTGTCAACTCCCTCCCATTAGCCTGTCTTTTTCTCAGCTCTCTTCCATTCTCTTGTTATTTTCTCTTATCTCCCTCCCATTCGCCCTGTCCTTTTTTCAACCCCATCCAAGTCCAACCAAGTGTAAGAGCATAACTGATATTTACACTAAATATCAGTTATGCTCTCTAAGAGTGCATATTTACAGCCCTGGTGACTTAAGCTCTGCCTATGGACACAAGACCCAGCCATCATATTTACTGGCTGAAATTATTTCAGCCAGTAAATATGATGTTGGGGTCTTGTGTCCATAAAAAGAGCTCACTCGAGGGCTGTAAACATGCACTCTGATTTATAATATGTCTATAGACACCAACCAAGTATAAGAGCATAACTAATATTTAGTTTGACCCAACACCTGCTTGTCAATTGTATGAGGAATCTACTTTGTTTCTCCCCTGTGTATCTATATTCTATGTCACTATGTCACTTCTGATGCTGCTCCTGTACTCAAAGGGTTAGAATTTTCTTACCCTTTGAGTACAGGAACAGACATCCCTGGTTATGAAAGGGTTAAAGTGGTGGCCTGTGTGAAAGACTGTTATCTAATACCGCTGCAATTGTAAAAAAAAAAAAAAATGGACAGTTCTAAAATATCACATAATGGATGTGGGCGTGTTTTGGTGGGAGTGGTTTGGGAGGCAGCATTTCATCCTTGGACCCAGGCAGCACAAAGTCTTGGGCCGGAACTGGGTCCAGGTGCTTTATTCACCATAACATTTTCCGATCTCTTTTGGACTTTGTCCTCAGTAAGCCATGCAAATGATGGAGAAAATTCTAAGGTTTTGTCTGTTTGCCCATAGCCTGTAATTGTTGTTTCCTTTGTATATACAGAAGAAAAGAATGTGTTTACGGTGTCAGTCATAGCCTTATCCTCACTAATCAATTCACCTGTCTCAGCCTTAAGAGTACCAATATCAACCATAATCTTTTTTGTTATTAATATACTTGTAGAATTGTTTAGGATTTTCCTTGCTCATTTTTGCAATACCTCTCTCATTTTCAATTTTAGCTAGCCTAATTGCTTGTTTGCATATTTTATTACATTTTTATATTTTTAAATGATGCATCTGTCCCACCTGATTTAAATACTTTAAAAGCCTGTTCCGTATATCCTTGCAAAACGCATTACTAAGGCACATTGAACTTATTTTGCTCCTCTTGTGCCCATTCCCCAATGGTATATACTAACGCGTATATTTATCTAAGAGCATTTTAAACAAATTCCATGATTCTTGTGCAATTTTTATCTTTGAAGATTACATCCCACTGAATATCCTTTAATACTGCTTTTAGTAGAGCCTTGTTCTCTCAGGACACATTTATGAGCTTCCCATGCCATAGGGGTAAGGATATCATGGGAGGCGTCATTCAGCAGGTTATCATTCAGTTTACAGGTTGGCTTACCTAGTTTACAGGGGAGGAGAGAAAGTTGAAGCAAGATGAGCAAATGATCTGAGAAATTAATGGGTCAATAAAAATATAATCGATTCTAGAGTATGAATTATGGCAGGAAGAAAAAAGAAAGTGTAATCTTTAGTTGGAGGGGTGAAACATTTTCCAGGCATCAAGTAAATGTCTTCCTGAGAGTAGAGAATTTGTACTGGGAACTTCCTGAGAAGGAGTCACTGAGTGGGTCTAAAGCAACATTCAGATTACCTCCCAAGAAAAGACACCCAGATCATAAGGACTCCAGCTTATGTAGAGTCTTGTGAGAAACAATGTTATGCATGTATTGGGCTCATAAATATTTGCAAATCTCAAATAATCATTTTGAATCATGTCCTTAATAATAAGTAATGGCCATAGGTGGTCCACCAACTCTACCTCATGTGATCAAGGGACATTTTTATCTATTGAAAATAGCTATCCCTCTTTTTTTCTAATTGGTTGATGCTAACCATACTCTAGAGTAGATATTACCAAGGCAAGGAGAGTGAGTGGAGTTAAAGGGAGTGTATTGAAGAAATAAAACTGTAGCCTGCAATCTATGAGTTTTTCTAAGAATAATATAATTTTTCCTGGCGCATTAACACCTGGCCATCATAAATAAAGTGATAATGAAGTAGAAAGGGAGCCAGCAAAAAATGGTGGGCCACTGCAAAAAAAAAAAAAAAAAAAAGTCAGAGAACAGAATTAGCCATACAAAACAGGGACCACCATCCAGATCCACAGAAAAGAATACAGAGCATAAGAGGAAAGGGAGAAAAGGGAGTAGTAGAGAGGAAAGAGGAAAGAACAAAGAACACAGGAAAATAACCAACATCTTGATAATTCAAACAGAAACCACATGCCTCTGGGCAAAGGCAGGTGTCACAGGAATGCCCACAGGTCCTGGGGGAAGAAAGATCTGAAGCACCAATTCAGCAAAGTAAGAGTGTTCTGAGAGAGGGATAGGTCATGGAATCTTGGGAGCACTGGCAAAAGCAGCTGATATAATAACCTCACATGGGTCAATGGCTTTAGATATGAGGTAATTGAAAGGGAGGGAAGAAAAATAACGAAAGGCGGGAGGGGGGAAGTAAAATAAGCTATGGGATACATAAATTCAGATCTATGTCAATGGTGAAACCTTTACAAAAACATATCCCGGAAGTAAGAGCACCCTTCAGCCACAGGCCAGATAAAGTGGCCATGTAATCCAAAAGGGTGAATATCTGGGTACACTGGTCCATTGTCAAAATTTGATTGCACATGAGCCTCTCCTAGTGCAGGAGTACAAATTTAGAAAGCAATAATGGGAAATCTCCAAATAGATGCATCATTAGGTAAAATGATAGTGCCTGTAGGAGTAATTGGAACCCAGGAGAGAATATATTTTGTATATTACACAAAGAGGGAGAGACAAGGGGCCCCCAAAAAATAGCTCTGGGAGAGGGATAAGCAGTGCATAAATACTGGAGTAAAGCCATAATGGTAAATAGTAAAACACAGATACATGTTTCCACATATGTGAAATATAAGATGACCAAGTAAACTATATGTAACAGGTAAGGGCGTCCAGCACCGGCACCTCCAGTTGAGAATCAAAGTTACATAAGCTACATAAGATGTTATCATAGTCAGGATAAAACAGCGGCCTGCCTAGATACACTGCAGATTACTCCATCATAATTCCTGGAGTCTACCTGCCCATTAACATTATATTTTTTTCCTTTCCTAACCTTAATCTGTTCTACTTAATGCTCTAAGTGTTTGGAATCTTGTTTGGGAGACTAGAGTCATATAAATGTATTATTATTATTTATTATTATAAGTTGTGCCCCTGTCATTAGACTGAGGTGCCTGTATATTACTGGTTGAATCAAAGTGATTAAAGGTATAATACAATATCGCTCTGTGTTGTACTGCATGTTGTAAACATCATCACTGTTTTTATCACACAGGCTCCTGATGAAGTATATGTAGAATGCTTAGATCAAACCAGAGATATCATATCCCTTGCAATGGAATCAAGCCCATTAGCTAGATCATTGGAATGGTCATCTTCAGATATTTCTTCAAAACCCAGATATATAGATTTTACAATTCATCTGCATTTCTACAATACAATTGCAGTTAAACTGATTCTCCTTTTTTTTAAATGTCCAAAGATTATCTTAAAAAGGCTATAAAGTATAAAATAAGAACTGGTGAATGCTCTCACAGCTTATTGTATCACTCTTTGGTGTTATGTAGGGGTGAAAGGAGATACAACATTGATCCTATGCACCAAGCAAAGGAAGAACAGTTGTTTTAAAATAAACAACAGTAGCTAACCATCCACTTTCCAGTTGGCAATACTAGTAAGAACTTACCAGTCTGAGGAAGATCACTGGGAAGACGGTGGTTTTTCCAGATAAAAGAGGGGCTGTTGTCTATCACTGTAGTAAGATTGGTACTTGTATCAAATTGGAGAAGTTCAGTATACTAGGCAGAAATAACCAATGGTTAGAAAATGTCCGAAATCCTTCAAACGTGCATAGTATCAAGCTTTGTGAAAATCTTTCTGTGCTCCAAACCTGCCTATGTATTTCATATTATCAAGATTTCTTATAGTGGAATAAAGAGAAATCCGCTGCTTTATAGGTAGAATTGCAATTTGTTTTTATAAATATGTGTAGCCACATATGTACACAAAAATGTAAAACTGTGTCATTTGTGATGATACACTGTAATGGATGAAGATAGCCTTATAATGCATTTTACTCTATCATAAGATAAATAATAACAGTATTTATGACACTTCAAGCATTGGTAATATATATTTCTATATACAGTAGAACGTGCATTAATGAGTGTGGAGCAATACTGATTTAACATATGCACTTAACCATTCCAGTGCCAAAAAGGTATCAAAGGCATTGCAACGCAATGCCTTGAATACCTCTCTGACCATCAATGGTTAAAGGAACAGTAAACCATTAAAATGAAAATATTTTACAGTGTATGGTTTCCCTTGCTGAATAAACAAGGGTTCTCCTATTCAAAATCATTACTGTGCAAAAATATATTTAACCAACCCAGGTGATAGCATTGCTTTTACTCTTTGAGTTAGGGTGACCAGACCTCACCTTTAACCGGGTATGCATATGAAAATTGCATACTGCAGGGCTGCTTTGATTTTGGTGCACTCCTGAAATATGCCTATTTCTTATGTGTCCCCAGTTAAAGATGAGGTCTGGTCAGCCTACTTTGAGTGCCAGAGAAGTAGCCAATGATTTCAAGTCAATGCATTGGATACCTTTCTGGCATGATTCAACGGTTTAAACACAGCATCATAATTAACAAGAACGTAACAGATAGAAATTCCCAAGGTAGAGGTCATCCATACAGCAGTCAGGTGTATCTCTTTATTTTGTGCATTTTATCTGGAGTGGTTTTCAGCCCGTGCCTTCAGGGTAGGCTGTCCAGATCTCACCTTTAACCAGAGACACATAGGAAATAGGCATATTTCAGTACTTCACTGAAATCAAAGAAGTCCTGCAGTATGCATTTTTCCTGTGCATCCCTGGTTAAAGGTGAGGTCTGCTCAGCCTACTTCAAGGCCCAAGAACAGAGTAGGATTTTATGACTTCATTGTTAGCTCACAGCTGAGTTAATCAAATTGAATGAGCCTCTGATCAACTCACCTGTGTTTCAACAGGACAATATACAAGTTCTGGCCTGTTAGGCAGCCCTGAGGGCCTGAGCTGAGAACTACTGCTCTATATCATAAACCCTATCACAATGAGAATCAGTAGACTTTGTAACCTTTCAGTGCCAGAGCAGTAAACAATGTGTTGAGTACCCCTCTGGCACTGAAGGGGTTAAGGGACACAAGTTATCAGAGTGTAAACTGAAATAATTTGCGGTAAGATCACCTAAATATTATTATATTATATATACCTGTGTTTGAAGGACATTTTCCTAATTAACTTTCTGATAAACAAACTAAGATCCCCTTTTAAAGTGGAAGTGTTAATTCACAATTAGCAGTAAGATCAACTAATTATTATATTACATATAAATGCTGTTTGAAGTACAGTTTCCTAATTAACTTTCTGATAAACAAACTAAGATCCCCTTTTAAAGTGGAAGAGTTACTTCGCAAAAGGCGATTTTGAAAGAGCTTTCAAAAATACATATATTTGCATTGGTCATTTTTTCATTTAAACAATCATTTATAATATATTTAGTGTTATTTTATTTTTACCAGTTAGTTTAACTCTGGCAGGCAATGACAGTAGGCTGACCAGATCTCACCTTTAACCGGGGACACATAGGAAATAGCCATTTTGCAGTACGTCACTGAAATCAAAGCTGTCCTGCAGTATGCATTTCTCCTACGCATCCCCAGTTAAAGGTGAGGTCTGGTCAGCCTAAATGACAGGCACTGCCACTCCACTCCCCATCTCAACAAGTGTTTATAATAGGCTGACCAGATCTCACCTTTAACCGGGGACACATAGGAAATAGCCATTTTGCAGTACTTCACTGAAATCAATGCAGTCCTGCAGTATGCATTTCTCCTATGCGTCCTGGTTAAAGGTGAGGTCTGGTCAGCCTAATTTATATAGCTCTATACATGAAAACAAAGCTTTACACAAACAGTAACAGCACAATTACAACAAGACATATGGGTCAGGGATTGCTTTTCATCAGGCTAAAATACAAAAACAGAGTGATTAGGACTAACCCCTTTGAGTGTCAGAGGGGTATACAACACATTGCATTTGCTCTGCAATGCAGTTTTTTTTACCCCTCTGGCATTCAAAGGGTTAAATATTTGTAAGTTCTAGTCATATATGTTCCTTCTAGATATTTTACTCTTTAGTCCTACACTAAGCAATGTATTGAAGTGACTGTGATATGCCAAATTGAATCAGGCAAAGGAAATGTGTGTAGCCTTATAGTCAATTCTTAATAAATCAGTGAGCAGAAACCAAAGAATGAATCTGAGAATAGTATTATTATTCTTTATTTATATAGGGCCAACTTATTCTGCCATGCTGTCCAATAGGAAATAGACATACAGAGATATTTAATAGTACAAATGGAACATGGAAATCAAAAGGAGGGCCTTGCTCATGGGCGCTTACAATCTAGAGGACCCTAACACACAGCAAAATATAATAGTATTTCCAAGCATGTTGGTTATTCACCAAATATCTTCAATCTTCAAGGGCTCAAATCTATTAAGTCTGCTGAAAAAAATGGCAATAGTAGTTGTGGGGCTTGATACTATTACACCGCTCTATATCATAAACCCTATCACATCGATTGCGATTTTGACAGCTCAGTTTGCTATAGCATTAAGTGCTCTGTCACTACCGCATGTTAAGGACCGCACTTTTCATGGCAAAAAAACTGTGGCATGAAAAGTAGGTGCAGTGTCCCTAACGTGGTGAAAACCACCGGTGTGTGTGTGTGTGTGTGTGTGTGTGTTAGAAAACTGGTTTCCAACACATAAAAAAAAAAAAAAAAAAAAGATTAACCCTATAAATGGCAGTGGGGTATGCAATGCATTGTACAGAGTTACCAAGAGTTAACACATGTCCTGAAAAATTAAAACGTACCAGTAATCCTGATGTCCAGCAGGGTCCTCAGCACCTTGAGCAGCTACTGGCCATGTTCTTCTTTAATCTTCTGTCTTCTTTCTTCCCTTCTTCTCTTCTTTGTTCTTTTCAATCTTTCCAAAAAAATTTAATGATTAGTTATGTTTAATAAAAAAAATTAATCAAGCCCCCCAAATATTCCACAGTTAACCATTTGAGTACCAGAGGGGTACCCTCCGGCAAGGGTGACATGTGGCCAGCATTTGTTTTTAATAAAAATGTATATTAAAAGAACTTATTTTTTTTTAATGCAATAAAAAGAATAATCGAAGGACAGATGCCACACTTTTAACCCTCTGAGTGCAGGAGGGGTACCCTTTTGCACTCTAAGGGTTAACTGTGGCATCTTTTGGGGACTTGATTCTTTTTTTATTAAACATAAACATCATTTTTTGAAAGATTGAAAAGAAAAAAGAAGAGAACAAAGAAAACAGAAGATTAAAGAAGACAATAGCCAGTGGATGACAGGTAAGTGTTACATTTCTGGGTGTTAGGGATAGTATTATTTAGTGTCATGTTAGTGATAGTGTAAAGTTAGTGAACGGGAGCTGGGGGAGAGTGACTGTTTTGAGCTTATGCTTGTTTTTTGACACTGTATCAAACAACAAGATTTGGATTTTTTTCATTTGATGTTCCCACAATTCATGCTATTTAGCTCAAACAAAAACCAACAATGAGCATCACATTTTGGCCACCAACGCTGGTTGTTCCATGTACCAGACCAGCTATAGAATAGCTGCTGTACATGAGTGGCTTTATTGTTCTGTAGCGAGCCCCTGAAGTTACTTACAGTTTGGTATTCTATTACACGTGCTGTCACCAACCAAAGAGACTCCTGTTAGATTTATGCCCATAGAGATCAATGGAACATCCCAACTCATTTTGAATGTGGCCAGTGTTAACACACATTGAGAGGATGAATGTTCTGCTGGTATGTTGACTAGAGGGAGGGGTCACGTTATGCACATGCATGAACCCTTCATCTGGCTTGTGATTGGCTGATATGTGAGGTTATTCCAGGGCATGTTCTGTGTCGTAAAACCACCTCTCAGGCACTGGGAGGGTGGGAAGAGATTTGAACAGGAATTGCCAATTTAAAAAGCATGTTCATTTCTCTTTCTCACAAAGGTTTAGGCGTACGTGGGACTGTTGTTGGGAGGGGCTTTTTTTGCAGCAGTAGGTGGATTGTTAGGGGTTTTTTTATTTTGCTTTAACTGTGGAAGAGACGGCAGCTGGTGATCAGGTGGTAGTGGATAATGCTGGTCCTCCAACAGCAGAGTAAGTGTTTCAAATGGGAAACACGTGGGGAGGGGAAGTATAGGTGGAGGGTGGTCTATATTACTTTTCATGTTGTTGCTGTTATGGGAAGGTGAGGGTTAGGGGTGAGGGGAGACCATATTACTACTGTGGGGGGCATATTACTGTTATTGGAGGGTGTGGGGAAGAAATGATCACACATTTTCCAGTCTAGGGGACTAGTCTTACAGGTAATAGCTTGCGTTCATGGTTTGACACCCCAGCACTGTGTCAAACATCAGATGTTAGCTATATTCCTTTGATCTTCTTGCTTCTCTCAGCATTTTGCTTGGGTTTTGTTGAGCTCTGGAGTACACAATGCTACGACAAGCATTAGACTACAAGTTGGATTTGTGAAGCCTACTTTCGTAAATGAGCCTGCTGGGCAGGTAATATAATACCTCTGGGGATTAGGTATGTTTGCTGGTTGGTACTTGTTTTTGCAATAAAGTTTGTTTTTTTGCTTTATTTTAATTTTGCAAATCTTTATTGAGGCAAATGAGGCAAAATACGGTAACAAAAGCATTAGTAGGTGTACACAAAATGATGTAGGATGGAAGCAGTTTGTAATATAAAAGAAAATAACCAGGGCAAATAAGTACTCTGTCTTAAAGTGATAGTAATATTTCAAAATAAATGCAGCTCCTATTATTCTTTATAGTTTTTGGTTCATGTAGAGGATTATTATCATTCTCTATGATGTGTAGTTCCAGAATAATTGAATCATAAAGTGTCCCCCTCCCACCCTATTTACCTATGTAAAGCTTCACAGCAAGACCGCCCAGATGGCTTGCAGCAAGGGACAATCTTCTGTTAGCATAAGGAAAAACCTGCCCTCCTCCTTCAAGGGAGGCAGGGTTTTCCTTATGCTCACAGCTAGAAGATTGTCCATCACCGTGAGCTGTCCGGTCAAGCTACCAGATTCAACATCTGAGGGGGATGCGGCTTCCAGTAGGTAAAAGGGGTGGGAGGGGGACACTTTATAATTCAATTACTCTGGAACTAGACATTGTAGAGAATGATAATACCGCTCTACACGGCCTAAAAGCTATAAAGGATAATGGAGCTCTATTTATTTTGAAACATTTCTATCCCTTTAAGTCTGCCATCATTTGGTATCTGCAGTATTGTGTAAATTAAGGAGATCAGAAGCACGAGAAAGAAGAAGGAAAAGAGAATGAGATGTTGAGAAAGAAGAGAAATATAGCTTAAATCTCCTACTGAGATGGAAAAAGAAAGGATAAAAGAGAAAGAGAGTTTGCGGAAGTGGGGCAAGTGGAGAAGCCCTCTGGTAGCAGAAGCAACCCAATTGTGGGTGTGTAATATGGTAAGCATTTGTACCTTGAAGTATAGGGTAGCCCAGGCTATATGCAGATGAGGCCTGGAGAAACTCACCAGGATGAGTGCAGCACGTGGCTCATCCAAACAAGGCCTCAGGTATGCACATCAGCTGGGAGTGAGGCGAGGTGCTCCATCCATGGTCTCCAGAGCTGATGGTGCCTTGGTAAGGATTCTAGTGCACTAGCATGAAGCAGTTCTGTTTTCAAGAATGATTTAACCTTTCACCTCCACATTGAGAGAGAGAGGGGGGACAAGTGGATTTCCAAAACAAGGGGATAGAAGAGCGAGAGACCTGTAATGTGAAATGTATAAGTGGATCAATAGTGGGGGAGAAATTGGCCATCTGATCCTGAGAGAAGCTGAATAGGTACAGGACAGGGTTATAAAGGACCAGAACATAACTTGTTATTTCAGAGCGGATCACCCTCCAGACTGGAGTTATCACGTCACAAGTCCACCAGAAGTGGAACAGAAAACCAACATTCCTCTGACAGCGACAACACAAAGGAGAGAAGATGAGTTGGAGAGTGGCTACGATGTCCATTGCTACAAGCACGTACAGAATAGGCATGTACATTCAAAGTTCTGCAGCAAATAGTAAGACAAACAGGTGCCATCTCGCTTATTTAATTAAAAAAAAATTGTGTGTAGGACACCTGCTTGCGATCTAAGCAAAAAACTAATACTTCAAAAAAAATGAGCAAGGTAGCAAGCAGAGGGACAGACGTTCAAATACCTGGGTAAATGTCACATACAGTACAGTATTGTCTCGGGACATAAGCTGGGGGCCCACCAGTAGGGGAGGGGAGTCGGCAAGCCCTGGTTGAAAGGGCAGTGAATCCCACAAAAGGAAGTGATCAGTGTCATGTGATGCCAATTGTGGCCCTTTGATATGTCCCACCGGCTATAAAGAGTGGAAACATTTCATGGCTGAGTCAGGGACCCAGGACATCTCTATCTTCTATCATTGCTGTTCCTTGGGGAGGAGGCCCTGACAACAGAATTCCTCTATGCCCTTCAGCTCCCTCAGAATTGCAGTAACTACATTGACTTGTGCAGGGAGATAGAAGGGGAAGCTCCACTTGTAGGGGATGTACAGAGAGAGCAAGTAGTATATTAAAGGTTTGATTTCATGTCGCAAATGTAGGGTATGAGGAGATAGATCATTAAATAATTGTAACTACACTCCTGAATATTTGATAACTTTCAGCTCCCTGCTACATTTCATGAGTTTTTCCTTATCAACAAAATAATGCACACAGATTACATCCTGGAGGGCACTGCTGGGCAGGCCTCACGGGCAAAGGGCATGGTGTGCCCTATCTATGAGAAACAGATGCTTCTTGAGAGGAAGATAATATTTCAACAAACAAGGTCTGGAGGGAAGCTGCTAGGTCCATCTGTGTGACCAACTCAGGAAAGTTCAGAATTTTAATATTGCATCTTCTACCCCTGTTATCTAGATCATCAAGCATCATGGTAAGGGTATTGATAGTGTCCTCATGCTGAGCAACCAATTGCTGTAAGTTGTGAACATAGGTATAATCCTCTTCTCATCCTTCCACTGGATCTCTTTCTGTAAATCTGCTACCTCTGTGCGGATGGCCAATTTTTCCTCCTCCAGCATCTCTTTTATGTCATCCTTAGTGGGCATATTCAAGAGATCTGTTTTAGTAACATACAGTGATTGACCATCATCACGATAGGCAGGTCTGGGTCACCAATGGACAATATAGAGTGTCCTAAAGATCTGTCTTCGGTGCTGCAGATAACTGCAGAATCTGTGTGTGGATGCACGCTGTCAGAAGTGGCATCCGGGTCTCTGATTGTCTCGATGCACCTGGGAGAACGTGACGTTAGCGTAGAACTGTGAAAGGGTGTTTGCTCCTAGTTTGTATTCACCTATGTGAGCTACTTGCAGTTGACACTACTACCTAATTTCACACACTAGCTTTACTATAAAGCAGATCTCAGCAGCAGCCTTGGGAGTTAGTTTTGTCTGCCAACCTGTGGCCACCCATCATCCAGCATTTATCTGCATGTGAGTTGTACTTTTCATTTCCTGCTTCCAAGTACTCAGTGACTGTTACTAGTTGTTGTTACTGCATCTGTTCTGCCTAGTAACTCACCTCTGCCATGTGGCCCCCCTTCTTTCCTTTTTGCCAGTGTGACAGATTATACAGGTGCCATGACCTCACAGAGGTAGATAAATCTATTGCACAACAGGGAGCATTACTTGGACATCATTACTTTTAAATTAAGAAAATAAAGCAGTATTTGGATTCTATTACTGGCCTTCTGCAAACTCTGCAGCATAAGGGGGTTTCAGCATCTGCTTCAGCCGTTCCATCTACACAGAAACTCCCTGTCAAGCCACACAAAATACCCTTGCCTGAATGCTTCTATGACAACCCCAAGGAGATCAGAGGATTCCTTAATCAGTGTGTATTACACTTTACATTTTGTACACATCAACCAAGAGTAACCTTTATCATGTCCCATCTTAAAGGGCAAGCACTAGCTTGGATCTCTCCACTCTTAGATGACGCGTCTCCAATCCTAGAAAATTTGTATACGTCAAGAAAAAGTGAGAGATTATTCATGCAAGCCCTCTAATTGCACAGTGCCCCTATTATTATTATTCTTTATATAGCACCAACTTATTAGTCAGCGCTGTACAATAGGGAATAGACATACAGAGATATTAAATAGTACATATGGAACATGGAAAACAAAATGATCAGAGGGCCTTGCTCATGAGAGCTTGCAGTCTAGAGGAAGGTAGGTTGGACACTGAAGGAAAAAGTGCCTCCTGCCACATGAACCGGAGGTCAGTGGGTGGGAGAAAGAAGTACTATTGAATGCAATGGTCCAGGGAATCGGTGGTTCTGTTTGGAAGAAAGACTGTGTGAACTGTTCCCAAGGAAAAGCAAGTCATAATAACCACTGTGGATGGCACTCCTTGGGTAGTGGCTTGGTTTCCAGTTGCACCCCTTCCCTTCAAACCACTGTCTGCAGCCTGCATGAAAGAGTCACCATTGAAGCGATCGCTTCACCACTGACTCCCATCATCCTGGGATATCACTGGCTATGTTTTCATAACCCTGTTATTGACTGGAAAACTGGGCAGATTTCCTCCTTGAGTGAATTTTGTTCTGTTGCTTCACTTGCATATAATGAACCTCCTCTACTACCAGCCCAGTATAGTGAATTTGCAGATGTCTTTTGCAGGAAAAAAGATGAGATTTTACTTCCCCACCGACCCTATGACCATTGATCTTCTGCCTGGTACAACTCCTCCTAGGGGCTGCACCTATCCTCTTTCAGTATCCAAAACCAAAGCTATGGAAGAGTATATCTAGGACAATTTGGCAAGAGTGTTTATCAGGCATTTCTCTTCTCCATCTGTAGCAGAGTTATTCTTTGTGCAAAAGAAAGATGGATCCCTGAGGCCCTGCATTGATTACGGAGGTTTAAACAGTATTACCAAGAGAAACAGTTATCCTCTGCCCCTCATCTCGGAACTATTTGACTGTCTTTGATGAGCTACAGTATTTACTAAGCTAGCTCTTCATGGGGTTTATAATTTGATCAGTATACAAGAGGGAGATGAGTGGAAGACAGTCTTTAATACCTGTTTGGTGATTCAGTTTGGGCTCTGCAATGCGCCTATGATGTTCCAGTCCTTCATCAATGACATATTCCATGACATGCTTCAATCCTGTGTTGTAATATACCTGGGCAATAGTCTGATCTTTTTGTAAGACAATGCAAGAACACCGTACCCATGTAGTCTTGGTCCTGAAACACTTAAATATGTACAATGGCTTGTACATTAAGCAAGAAAATGTAAATCTGAAAAGTTTTGTCTACCTTTTTTGGGCCACATTCTCTTAGGTGACGGTCTTGAAATGGATCCTGGGAAGGTTAAAGCAGTCAAGAACTGGCCCTTTCCTCCAAAGATTCATGGGCTTTGAAAGTTACTATAGGTACTTCATAAGGGACTTTTCCAAGATTGTGGCCCCTATTACCAAAGGTGTGACCACCAGCATTGGTCCTAAGAAGCACTGGCAGCCTTTGATTTACTGAAAGTCTTCTCCTTGGCACCTTCTCTTTTTGCATCCAGATCAGCAAAGTCATAGAAGTGGATGTTTCAGAAATAGGAGTTGGAACAGTCCTCTCCCAGTGATCTCCCCACAATGGCAGATACCACCCTTGTACCTTCTTTTCAAATAACTTATCTGCAGCAGACAGAAATTACAATTTGGGTAACCGAGGAATCCTTGCAATCAAGATGGCCTTGGAGGAATGGTGCTACATTCTAGAGGGTGTTGTTACAACTATAACAATTTATCGGATCACAGTAATCTTGATTATCTCAGAAATATCAAAACATTAAATGCATGTCAAGCTGGTTGGGCTTTGTTCAGCTTTACTATTTTATATACACTGGGTTCCAAGAATTCTAATGCTGAGACCCTCTTCAAGCAATTTGGGAAACCTTCTGATGTCTCGAATTTGAATGAACCCATCATACCGCCCTCCCATATAATTGCCTGTCTTCTACCCTCCTTCAAAAGCTCTCAGCTGAGAAGCAAAGTATTCCTACTAGGACTCAAGTTCCCCCAGTAAAGATGTTTGTGGTGATATTCCTACAACCCAAGATCCTGCACTGGGGTCATCACTCTGTCGTGAATGTGTATCCCGGAGTCAGATGTACCTTTTGACTTCTTGCTTGCAGCTTTTGGTAGCCTAAGCTTAAAACTGATGTAGACTTTTTGGCATCCTGCCCTCTTTGTTGCTACTGGATAAATTAACTGATTTACTCCAGCTAGTAAAATTCTCCTATAACGTATTGTTGCAAGATTCTCTGGAATGCTCTCCTTTCTTTTCTGCCTTTGGTTATAATCCCCACACTTTCATCTTGGAGAGACAGTCTACTGAAGTACCTGCTGATGATGCCGGTTCTGCCTTCCTTGTGGACCTTTGGCAGGGTATTTGAGCCAATCGTCTGGGAGCCCAGTCTCACCAGAAGAAAGGATTTGACAAACATCACTGCAGCATCTGATTATGCTCCTGGAGACATGGTGTGGCTTTCAACAAAGTACATCAAGTTCCACCAACCTTCTGATAAGCTTGGACCTCGTTACACAGGACCATTACATAGAACTGTTACATTATTCCAAAAGGTCCTATGTAACACATAAACCAGGTAACTTACAAACTGGAGATTCCTCAAAACCTAAAGATCTCCCCTACCTTCAATGTCTCTTTGCTCCAACCCTGTAAATCTAAGACTTTCATTCACTCTGTGCCTCCTCCTCCTCCTGTGTTTGTGGATAGACACAAGGAATTTGTCATTGGTAAGATACTGGGTTCACACTTCTCTAGAGGTATCTTTCAGTATCTGGTGGAATATAAGGTTTATGGCCCATTCCTTGGTTCCAGTTTCTGATGTCCATGCTTCTGCCTTGAAGAGAGAAATTCATCAGAAATTCCCTTCTACATCCTGTTTAGGACCTCTGGAGGGTGTCCGTGTGTGTGTGAGTGTGTATGTGGGGGTGGGGGGTGTAGTGTAAGAATCCAGTCTGGAAAGTCTTGTTCTGGTCTTATTTACAGCTCTGCTTGTTTACCTAGCACAACAGCTCCATTCACTTCAGCTCTGCTATTGCGTGTATTCCAGTCTGTTTCTAGGACCTACCTGTGTGAGCTACTTGCAGTTGACACCGCTCCCTAGCTTTGCACCCTAGCTTTGCTCTCAAGTAGCACTCAGCAGCAGCAGCAGCCTTGAGAGGCAACTTTGTCTGACAACCCATGGCCACCCATCATCCAAATTATATCTGTAAGTAAGTCGTACTTTTCATTTTCTGCTTCCAAGTACTCACAGACTAGTTTTTGTTTCTGCATCTGTTCTACCTAGTAACACCCTTCTGCCCTGCGGGTCTGCCTCATATCCTGTTAGTCAGAGGGATACTAATACTGCTCTCTGATGGTGCCTTTCATATGGCAGGATGCTGCATTTTTCCAGCTTACATGCAAGAACAGAGCAAAGATGAATCAGGGCTGATCTGCACAGCGGCCCATGGAGTTACCATGCAGATCGTTCCTATGAAAGACAATGCAAGTTATGATGCTCACTTAAACCTCAGTGAATGATCGACTCACATGAACATCATGATTGGCTGGCACTGATGAGCACCGGCCAACAGCCATGTACCACCAAGATGGGATGACCAGGTATAAATGTTCAGTTGCCTGTGTGAAAGAGCCCTAACATAAGTATGTGTTCAGACACAGATGGAACAACCAGCCAGACATGAGGGTTTTATCAAATCAGTCAGAAGGCCAGGTCTGGATATTGGGCCATATGTTTTCCATATATGGTAATAGTATTAGCTCTATGACAACACAATGGTGCCAGGCATGTGTTTCTATGTGTTAATATAGATTAATATTTGTAATAAAACTAGTGGTAATGAAAGGAAAGAATGGTGAGCTTGTACTGGATGTGGTAATACTGAAACGAAAAAGACAGGAAGTCACGAATAGGGATGGGCTCAAATTTTCTCCTCAAACTGAAATCGTTGAATAATAGCACTTTCCGCTTGGCAAATAATTTCCCGCGAAAAGTGCAGATTTTCCGCTTTTTTCGCCTAGCTCATTCCATTGGAATCAATGGAAACATTGAAGTTACACACAACACATAACAAATATTATTTTATTTCCCAAAGGCATATTATAAAAGGGGCATGAGGGTGCCTGTGCTGGTGGGTTGTGGAAAAAGAATAAGATGAACAGGGAATGTTTTTTTTGTGGGGTTTCTTTACTGCGATTGGGGGGCAGTTAATAAAAAATAAATCCTACATAAAATACCCCATAAGACATGGTATAAAAGGGGTCTGTGGAGGGTGCCTGTGTTGGATGAATGAATGAATCAGTTGAACAAGGAATTTGTTTTGGGGGGTTCTTGACTGGTTTTGGGGGGGGGCAGTTAATAAAAAGCAAATCAACAAAATAAAATAATACATTTGTATGTAAAGTGATAGAGACAGGAACCCTCTGACATAAGCTGCCACTGAGGTGGACTGATACTTGACTTGATAGAGTATTTTGTAGAGTATGATTTGTTAGATGCCCAAGCCCTGAGGAAACATTGATTTGTAGGACTTAGGCTTGTTAAAAACACCCCCCCCCTCCATTTTTTTTATAGGACTATGTTTTTATTTATTTATTTATTTACTTATTTATTTAGTAAAGCACAAGCCCTGAGAAACAAATGCCCTGCTGGCCTACTGCCAGCAGATGTTGGCCACTGGCCACTGGCCATTGTCAAATGCCCTGATATAGATGCAGAATTTGCAACTGAAGTTCTTGCTGCTGCTGCTGAGTTGTTTAAACAGCAGGATGATTAGGCAGCTGAAAAGGAATGGGATAAACAACAGCAGTAAAATGGTTGATAGATGATGAAGGTTCTACTTGCAGCCCATGACTAGTTCCAGTGATGTGTTTGAGGCAGTAGCAGCACAATAAGTTGCCCCAGGTCTATGTGGAGTTGGCAATAATTCTTCTCCACCTGCCCCTACTCAAAAATCATGGGTCTGTTGTTATTAGAATATACATTTTTCCCTTGACAGCAGGAACCATGCCTCTCATCAGCAACTGCAACGTGCACAGTGTGTGTGGTAAATAACATCTGGGGCACAACTGTATCGAAACACCATGACACCAGAACCCAAGTACTGCCGCTGTCACTATACCCCTTGACCAGACCCCACTAAGAACACATGACAACTTGCTGACAGTTTAATAGTAATGATGAACCCTCCCTGCCAGCATCCTAGCATATTCAGTGGGATGGAATCTCCTCAGATGCCGCTTGATATCCTGCTTGCAATTCTCCTCCACCACACTGGCATGCGTGGTCAGTGCACCATACAGTATGCAATGGGTGGAGACGAACTGACAAATTCTAACAACAACAGAGTGGCTATCATTTGGCGGGGGAGATAACGATGAATGAGGTAGATTGCAGATGATGTACTTACCCTAGAGATAGAAGGTAATGGTTGTTTTGCTCGTCATGGAACTTCCAGCCTGGGTTTCTCTATTCTTCCTCCTCTTTAATCCCCGCCTCACCTCTTGTTGCCTTTCTGGAGAGTCAAGGGGTATAGTAACAGGGGAGCTTGATTTCTGTGATGGGTGTTTGTCTTTAACATGTTTGACATAAATGTCATGGTGTCTGTGTTTCATGTGTGATATCTGGGAGGTTGTGCCAAGGTGTTTTTCCTCCTTTCCCCTTCTCAATGACTTGTCACAAATTGTGCACAGTGCTTTTGGTTATGGCTGCACCGTGCCTGCTCCAAGAGAAAAATAGTCCCACACCCATGACTTCAGGGGATAGGGATAGGGAACAGGTGGAGAAGAATGGCCTCTTTCTTCTTCTCCTCCACATTCCCCATCACTGTCTGTGGCAGGAGATGATGTTGCTGCTGTTGCTGCCAATGCCTCAGGATCAGAACTGCAACTAAGAACAGGAGTATTGCTACTGCTGGCAAGTGAAATCTGTCCTAGTCCCACATCACTTGTTGAACCCATTCCCACTGTGTCCATGGTGGTCTATGGCACACTAGCTTGCTCCTCAGCATTTTGCTGCCCTTGCATCTCAGCAGCAGCAGGAATTAGAGCAGCTGCAAATTCCAAAAGATCATTGCTAGTGGTGGCGGAGGTGGTGATGCCCATCCTCTTCCCTGTCCTCATTGGGGTAATTTAGGGGGACTGGACAGCATTGGTTCCTTCTCCTCTTCAGACTCAGTGGACACATAACGGTCCTTCCAGGTCCTCCTTTTATCAGTTTTAAACCTGCTCATAGTGATAGCAGTCACTGTGAGCCTCTACTGCCTCAGTTTTGCTATAAATACACAGCAGAACAGCATAGCACGTCTACCTCACTCTGTAGCTGCTTCTATTGTGTTTGACTTCCTGGAATACCTCACGTTTTTATAGCGAAAAGGCAAAAACCACATAAATCAATGGGCAGAAACTTTCTAGCCTTTGAAAAAATGGTGAAAAATTTTGGCCAATGGGCGAAAAATTAGAACATTTTAATCGCTAGTTTTAAATCAGATTTTCCTCGACTAAGCGGACAACAATGTGGTTTTCATGGAATTTCTCGCGGGAACACAGTGAGAGATTTCACCCACCCCTGGTCACAAGATATTCACCACGGGCTCACAGAATTTTATGAAATCACAATCTATGTAAAGGGTGGACAACTTCTGATTATAGCTGTTGTAGGACTACAATTCTAATATTTGTCAGCTGGTTAACAATGTTGGGAGTCTAATAACAAGGGAAGAGCCACATATTACTCACCTGTAAGTTAAAGTATTTAAGTACAAAGATGTTCATAGACTAACTGCAAATGTTTGAAATCATTCCATTGTATTGGGACACCTCTCTTCTATTTGACAACAGTTTTGGTTGGTATTTACTTACTTGGTTCGTTGACACTGAGCTGTAGAGCAGAGTCAGGTTTAGATCTCGGTCACCAACATCATCCAATATAAGCGGACCAGAAGCTCCTGTATGAAAAATAAGTTACTATTCTCTAAATGACAAAATATATTTTAACTACATCACTTAGTAGCTTTCATATGAGTATCGGTGTGTGTATGTATATTAGATAGTTAAATAGAGATAGATAGATAGATAGATAGATAGATAGATAGATAGATAGATAGATAGATAGATAAATAGATAGATAGATAGATAGATAGATGGATGAACCAGTTGGGAAACACTCATGTTTTCTTAGAGACTCTTACTTGATGCAAATGTAGGAGCATGTATAAATCTCAAAAACAAGGAACATGTTCACACTCAGGACTTGAAGTGATTTAAATTAACAAAATTTATCAATGGTTTTGTTGCCTAAAACAGAAGTCTACCTCAGAACAAGAATAAAGTGAAAAGTGGACCCTTTTAAACCCTGCTCCAGAGAATAAGCACCAAAATTGGCATCTCATTGTAAAAGTGATGTCATAATTGGCATCTTGTGTGGTCACGTTTCCAATGAAAAGTGTATGGTAATAAAATTTAAAAACAATAAATAATCAAGAATAATGCTACACTCAAGCAAAAAGGTGACATCCATCATAATGTCATATTATATGGCATTACATCTACACAACCAGATAGGTAGCAATTAACTGATATCCAATATAGGACCAATAAAGTACATTGGTTGTAGCGGAAGCTATACATCCTTCTAGTGATGCATGTATATGAAGGACATACAATGTATCACTAAGCATCTGTTATTACCCAAAATAGAAAAGTGAGCAGATACAATGTGAAATTTAATATAATACACTGAGAGAGGCTACAAAAAAGAAAAGTAAGTAATGCAAATATTGGTCAAATTTAATGTTAGCGCACTGTGCAATGTGGACCAGCGGAGACCAGCAAGTGACAGACCATGAGGTATTAAACATAGTTTTCTGCTAAGCAGCACCTATGTATTTATGGTTACAGGTGTACAAACTGTGAACTAAATAAAAAGAAGGATGGGTTTTTCAATGTTCGTTTCATGGGAAACAATGAGAGAGTGAAGGATTTAAGACATTCTGAGAGGCCTTTTTCTGAACACTAAGAACAATCCTATATTATAATTTGCTAAGCATGTTTGTCAGAAGCCATCATGCACAGTAGAGATGGCTGCACACGCTGCAGTCATGCGCAGTACAGACTGCCCGCGCCAGAGCCGGATCACAGGCAAGGCGCACAAGGCGCCTGCCTAGGGCCCGGCCAAATGAGGGGGGCCCGGAAAGCCTCATTCAACTTGAATGAGGCTTTCCGGGCCCCCCTCATTTGGCCGGGAGATTCAACCCCCTCGCCCGCAGCTTACCTGATCTCTCACTCATCTCGCTGCTCTAGTAATACAGAGCGCTGGGAGATGACATCATCTCCCAGCCTCTGCATTACTACAGCGGCGCCTGGAGCTTCAGTCAAAGAGATCTGTGCCGAAGGAGGCACAGATCTGTCAAGTAACACCGCTAGACCACCAGGGAAAATGTGAAGATGGGTCCATTGTGGTAGGGGAAATGTGGAGATGAAGGTGCAATGTGGAGGTGAAGTGGAGATGGGGGCATTGCGGAGATGAAGGGGGCATTGTGGAAGGGGCATTGCGGAGATGAAGGGGGCATTGTGGAAGGGGCATTGTGGATGGGGCATCGTGGAGATGGAGATGAAGGGGCAGTGTGGAGATGGAAGGGGCATTGTGGAAGGGGCATGGTGGAGATGAAGGGGGGCATTGTGGAAGGGGCAGTGTGGAGATGAAGGGGACATTGTGGAGATGAAGGGGGCATTGTGGAAGGGGCAGTGTGGAGATGAAGGGGCAGTGTGGAAGGGGCATCGTGGAGATGAAGGGGGCATTGTGGAAGGGGCAGTGTGGGGATGAAGGGGGGCATTGTGGAGATGAAGGGGGCATTGTGGAGATGAAGGGGGCATTGTGGAAGGGGCAATGTGGAGATGAAGGGGCAGTGTGGAGATGAAGGGGCAGTGTGGAAGGGGCAATGTGGAGATGCAGGGGAAATGTGGAGATGAAGGGGGGCAATGTGGAGATGAAGGGGGGCAATGTGGAGATGAAGGGGGGCATTGTGGAGATGAAGGGGCAATATGGAGGTGGCCAATGTGGGTGAGGGGGCCAATGTGGTTGGGGGTCCCATGGCAATTCTAGGGGGCAGAAAAAGAGTGAAGAACAGACTAGAGGGGCAGAAAAAGAGTGGAGAACAGACTAGGGGGAAGGAAAATAGTGAAGAATAGACTGGGGGGGCAGAAAAGAGTGGAGAACAGACTAGGGACCAGAAAAAATAGTAGAGAACAGCCTAGAGGAAGGAAGAGAGTGGAGAACAGACTAGGGGGGCAGAAAAAGAGTGGCAAACAGATTGAGGGCAGACAAAGAGTGGAGAAATGACTAGGGGACAGGAAAAGAGTGGAGAACAGAGCAGGGGGCAGAAAAAGAGTGGAAAACAGATTAGGGGGTTAGAGAAAGAGGTAGAAACAGATTGGGGGCTTCCCCTCATTATGCCATTCCTCTTTCCTTTCTACCCTCCTTTTGCCCTTGCCATCATTAGCTGTGTGGTATCAGTGGGGTGGCCCCATTTTGATTGTAAGCTGTGTGGTATTACTGGCGTAGCCCCATTTCAATTGTAAACTGTGTGGTATCACTGGCGTAGCCCCATTTCAATTGTAAACTGTGTGGTATCACTGGTTTAGCCCCACTTCAATTGTAAACTGTGTGGTATCACTGGTTTAGCCCCACTTCAATTGTAAACTGTGTGGTATCACTGGTTTAGCCCCACTTCAATTGTAAGCTGTGTGGTATCACTGGTTTAGCCCCACTTCAATTGTAAGCTGTGTGGTATCACTGGTTTAGCCCCACTTCAATTGTAAGCTGTGTGGTATCACTGGTTTAGCCCCACTTCAATTGTAAGCTGTGTGGTATCACTAGTGTAGTCTGATTTCAATTGTAAGATCTGTGGTGTCATTATAGGCAATGGGCAAATCAAGAAACTATTGTGGCAAGAGTGTGGGGAGGGGCAAACTGGCAGGGGGGCCCAATTTGGGATCCTGCCTAGGGCCCTATGGAGGCTTAATCCGGCTCTGGCCCGCGCCATGGCTGATACAGGTTGAGGTGTTCCGAATTCAGACCGGAGTCCTCTCTATGCACCAGAAAGTGCGCCGAGAGGACTACAGTCTGAATTCGGAGCGATCCGTTCTGTATCAGCCGAGATGCGTTTGGGCAGTCAGTACTGCGCATGACTGCAGCGCCGCCAGTGTTGGCCCGTGTATATGGGCTTTAAAGCTAGTTATTAATAATTGGGTAGATATTCTTTGACATATTCATTCATGCAATTTGCAGTCTCTTAGCTCCGTCTTCTGGTGTAAAAATTGTTTTTAGAAAGTTTGGTAAATGTAAAAGTTATCTTTTTGTCTAACCAATCAAAAACACTCTAGAAACTTTGTAGAACCCCAAGCCTATCAAAAATACTGATAAGTGGAGCCCTTTGATAAGAATATACTCATGATAAAAGCAACATGCAGAGAGAGTAGGCAGCTTTTACCTGTTTTTGTTTAGTTTTAGATTCCTGAAACTTTGTGGGAAGGTATTTTCCAGACAGCCCGGCGCCTGCCATTTTATACAGACCAATACTAAATCTAAGGATTGGTAAGTATAAATTTTCTTGTAACTCTCCTGTAAAATGTCTAAGACTGATTATAACCCCATATAACAGTGGGATAGTCCAGTGATCATTCTCAGTTCAGCATAGCCAACCTATGGGGAATTGCCACATAGAAGCCATATTAGGAAGTATTGGTAGAGTATTTTTGGAATTTATACAGGATACTTTTATTTACCATATATCAGAACAGTGTGAGATAAGGGTGTTGAAGTCTATATCCATCTATGGATTGCAAGAGTTAATCTAGGGATTGATCCTCCCTGTTGCTATATTAGTCTCTGTGCTAAAATTAATGACATATGCAGAGCTACATGTTTCTTGTGTGTATAAATGCTGTGGGATCATGGCAATTGTATGTAAATTATACATGTGAATTGTTTCTGAGATGGTCATTGATGCTTCTGTGATCTTGATACTTCATTGTTAACCCTTTGCTGGCTGCTATATTGGTAGTTTACCTTTGTTTCTCAATTGGTGTGAGGTTCCTTTAAGAGAATCCTGTGATTCATGTATGCTAATCTCATTGTATTTACAGATTGCATTGCGATGTCTGTGATTTGTCTGTTGAAATAATCACTACCACATGGTGAAAATCCTGACAGACAAACGAATGTCCACCATCTTGGATTTCATTCACAGTTTTGTTTTATACTGTGTAGCAACTCATAGGTTTGGTTAACCTTTGTAGTGCTGTTTCTGGTATAGCCTGCATGATGTTGAATTTATAACCATAATAGCTTACATGGTTTTGCTTATATATATCATTATACGCATATGTTTCTTGTGGGAAATTTAATCTGTTGCTAAGAAATTCATTTTTACAGTTTTCATGCTTTTTCCGGAAGATAAATAGTTAAATTCTATTAATTTAATTTGGAACACTTTGTCTTCCAGATCATTTTCTAATTACTGAAAATAATTTTGCATATGGTTCAAAAGTTTGTTTGGTGACATTGTGGGCAGATCTCACAAAACAACGGAGCTAATACTTGAAATTTAACGTAGCTATATACATAAATTATATATGTTTGCATGTATATGTTTAATTGATTTATAATCAATTCATTTACTGTGAAGTTATGTATGAAACCTAGCTTGTGAAATTAGCTAAAATTAATTTAACTAATCATTATTATATATTTTTTGTGAGGTGTTCAAACATTATGGGTATCCTGTAAATTCTATTCTTGTCTATAGTGCTGACAGAGGCAATTTTCCTTGCTTATTCCTTGTGTATTCCTCGACACCCCTCTGGGAACCAAAGGATTAATACCGTAAATCACATGTCAAGAAATTTAAGGGAACAGTATATCAATGTCCCAAAAGTGATATCAAATAAAAAAGAAAAGGCGCCCAATAGTGTAATACAGTACACAAAGCAATAATATAAGTAAAAATAAAATGTACTCACATGTAAATGTGGTCAGAAAGCTGGTACCAGACAATCTGACAGAAACACTTGTGGAGAGATTACTTCCATCTCTACATGGAGAACTGGCAATCAGCAACGCTCCACTCCAAATTCACAGACGGAGCAGGTAGCGGGTGATAACATTCTTAACACTTTCAGACATTGTCCCAAGGACAAACTGGTATGGAATTATTACAGATGTCTAATGATGGTAACAGATCCAACATAAAAGCTTTATAATCGACAGCTGATGCCCAACTATAAACTATAAAGAATTCTCGTAGTAATTAGATCTTACGGCTCTTCTGAGAATATTCCCAAATAGCATCATTCTAACACCGTATATATTCTCCTGGAAGGCTTGGTCTTGTTGTATATTTAGGAAGCTGTCCCTGTCTCTTTATCACCTATTTCCAGTCTATAATGCATTGTTTTGCAATATATTGGACATATCTTTAGAAATGTCTCTAACATTCAGGACGGTTAATCAGAGATATCAGTGTTTTATACCTAAACTTTATAAAATTACAAGAAATCTTATTTCTTTCAAGTACATAAATAAAACACTTAGATTAGTATGCTATACTTCTACAATAGCAAAACATCAGCTAAAACATTTCACATTAATATTGTTTGTTTTTAAAACATTTCCTGTAACCCTTTAAGGACCAGAGGGATATGCTACACATTGTTTCTCAATGTGTTGCACACCCCTCTGGTCCTTAAGGGGTTAACAAATGAATAGATTAGTTAAGTAAGAGAACTCGGTTTTTGTTTTACCTTTTATAGAGATGTTTCGAAACTGACCAATGAAGCTGAAGGACTGCTTGATATCTGGGGATCTAAGAAACTTTTTCAGTATGTGCCCAAAGAGAAGTACTCCATCCAGATACCCAGCAGCAAAGTCATTCTTCAGCTGAAATCAAAGAGACATTCAGAAAATAGAATTCTGAAATTCATCAATCTGTCTGTCATTGACTGCCTGGCCTGTGACACTAAGGATAATTTAGGCTACCATGGGAATATGTTTGTCCAGCAAAGTACCTGTTGCTGTAAAGCATGCAGTTTCTGTAGAAACAGTAGGACATTTTAGCTGTCAGTCACTGTTCCAGAATTGGAGATGCACTATGATATGGCAAGTCATATAGAACGTTTCACTGTTCCAGGGTAATCCTATAATATAAATGGCCAGATGTATGTTGTCCGATGCTGTCATGCACAGTAGAGACTGCCCAAATGCAGAGAGTCATGCACAGCAGACACTGCCCGAACGCACAGAATGCTGGGAGGTGTAGTGTTGTGTTCGGCCAGCATCTACTGCTCTGCCTTATATATTATAGGATACGCCCATGTACACAGGCTTTTACACTAGCATAAAATAAATGTTCACAGTAATAATGATTGTTCCCATAGCCAGCCTATCCTATAAAGGTAAATAAAATATATTAGGAAATTAATTTTCCCAGACAATACAGAAACTGTTTTAAAGAAAAGAGAAGTTGCTTCAGTCTTCTGAATGCAAATATATACACTATTTCTCTCATAATTTGGACCTTATCTGAATGGGCTAGCTCTGTTACACAGTGGCTTACCAGTTCGATGATGTCAGATTTGTTAGATATACTGCTGAAATCAGATGGTGGCAGTGTCAGCACCAGCACATTCCGCATGTATGGATTAGAGCTCTTATTCTCATAATACACAGTACTATAGGAAGATATGAATTGTTTTAAATGCTGTAGTAGAAAATTAGTTATTATAGTTAGTTTTTTTCATGTGTATTATATCACAGAACAAAACAAAAAAATCAAACTTGCTCTTAAAAAACATTCTATGTTAGTATATGGTAAATACCGTCTGGCTGTTAATCTTGGGGCACATTTTACTAAACAATTACTAAACAATTATATTCTTCTTTGGTAAAATGTTAGCCATAAAAAAGTAGAGTAAAAGGGAAAACCTTTATTGGCTAACTGAGTAGCTCTAGGATGCCAGCTTTCAAGAGACTTTAGGTCTCTTCTTCAGGCATAGGCTGAATACAAAAAATTGTTTCTACATTTAAATAGTTGATGAGGCTGAAAATAGACATTTGTGCATCAAGTCCAGCCCATGCCTAAACATCTTTCCGCTAGTCTTAATGGATGACATGTCATTCTTATCTCAGCTTTTTACGTAAATAATTAATTGGATGGTTCTTTGTAATAACCTTGAATATGTTTGTAAATGGTAATCATATCACCCCTTAGACATCTCTTTATCAATCCTCCAATCTCTTTAGCAATTTTGTTGCATGTCTCTGCTCTTTTTCCAATTCAGTAATGTCTTTTTTTTAGCTGGCTAGGTGGTATAAAATGTATTTCCTTTTTGATGTTTGAATACTTCCTGCAAAGATGGATAAGTCTATGGAATGTGTGTTAACCCTCCAAGCACCAGAGGGGTGTGCAGCCCATTGATTACAATGTATTATGTACCTCCCCTTCCCTGGCACGTAAAAGGCCTAAAATATGTTTATTGTGTAGAATAATGTGATAAAGTCCTTACCACGGTTCAGGCCACAGAACCAGGGACACACTATGCATTGTACACAATGGGATATGCACCCCTCTGGCTCTCGGATGGTTAATCCACACTTAGACTTATCTATGTTTGTTGGAAGTACTCACACATCAGAAGGGAAATAAGTCTTGTACCATCTAGCCAGCTAAAGAAACACTTCTACTGGAGCCTATGGAATAACGTTTACTGACAATGGTGATAAGAATTTCACTTTCAGTGGTATTTAAATGTAAAAACAAACCTGTCATATATTTTGTATTCAGCCTTCATGCTAAATATGCCTGAAGAAGAGACCTAAAGTGTCTTGAAAGCTTGCATCCTAGAGCTACTCAGTTAGCCAATAATGGTATCACTTTTTTCTACCTATCTCATTCTTATGTGAGTCAGTTCTTAATCTCATGGTCCAGTCTGAGATTGTTTCACATATGTAGTCCATTTCACAGTGAGTGTTAACCAGTAAAGGCTTTATGTATTCATTTTAAATGGGATATTTTCACTCTTTCGTGACAACCAAAAGAATAAGAAGAGGCTTGAACATCTTGAATAAAATGTTCTCTATATTTGTAAGCCATTTTCATGTACTTAACAAAGAAAAATGGTGCAGAGTCTTCATGACACATGGTAGCAGAATAGACTAAAATAATGTAATATATAGAGCTTAAAAGAGCGGGTTGATATGATAGAAAACTTTAAATGTATTAAGGGATTTGATATAGTTTAGGAAGTAAGCATTTTTAAGAAAAGGAGTAGCATTAGAACAAGAGGTCATGAGCTCTAGTTAGAGGGTGGAAATTTAGAAGTAATATGAGTAAGTACTACTTTACTGAAAGGGAGATAGGCTATAAGGAAAAATGCTGTGCGTGAACTCAGAAATGTGTGGGATAGGCATAATCCAGTCTGAGAAGTATGTAAGACTATATAATTTATTGGATAAGGAAATGGGCAGATTGAATAGGGACTTTTGAGGGTAGGGACCCCATGATGCTGGGGTCCCCCATCTTTCCCCACTATGTTTTAGCTTAATTAAAAGTTAGTAGGAGCTGCGTAGTAGTTTTATTATATTATATTATAATTCATTGTTTAAGTGGCTGTGTATTTGTATTTTAAGTATTTTTAATAAAGTTATAATATTTAAAGAAGTTTCTGGAGCTGTGTCTCCCCCCCCCCCTGCAGTTTGATTGGTTTTTAGTTTACCTCGCACGGTGTGCTACAGGGCTGGAAGTTAGGCTATAAATAGAAGCAGTTCTCCTCAGGCAACTCACCTGAGTCTGAAGAAGCTCCATGGACACAGTTGTCGCTGTGTTGTTGCTGACAATGTCGAAGGAGTGCTGCGCCTCCAAGGAGCTTGAAGGACTCCTTGAATTATTGAAAAGAAAGCCCAGGAGTGTGAGGATGTGGCGTGGCTGCGTGATTGTCTGAAAGCTGCTCTATCTTCATCAACTCAAGTGCTCTACTCCTCTGAAATGCTGACGTCGTCTGCCAGTATCAGCAGGCCTGCATTGTCAATTCCTCCTCCAGTGTCAATGCATTCTCAAGTAGGAGACCAGCCGGCTGAGAGGGAAGAGGGGCAAGTTGGTGCTGGAACGTAGAGCCAGTTATGCATTCCAAGGTGGGCCAATCAGAAGAGGAAGAGGATTCCTACAGCTTTATATTCCCCTTCAGAGCAGAGACTGGCCAGAGTAAGGGGGAGCAGAAAGGAAAGGAAATTACCTGCAATAGACACCCTTAATGCACAGCAGAATCTGACAGGGGCTGAAGAAGCGGGTGCCAGCAGTTCCAGTACATAACCAGGACTAAGCAGTGCTGTTGTCATCTAATGTTAGCTGTGATGTTTCTATGGTGGAAGATTTGTGCTCCCTAACTAACAGTTAAATCGCTGCACTACACATAGTTCATCCACTGTAGCTAATGTTTGGGACTTAGACCGTGCTAGGAGTAGTTTTTTAGAAACAGCAGGTAGAGATGTAGTTTCTGTTCCACAAACTGATTAGGCATGATAATGTGGCTAATATCAATGAAATATGTTTAAAAGAATCATTGACATGTGCCCCTTTGCTCTCATTGTTACCAGTGTCCAAAGAATTCCTTTTGAAGAAGGCTGATGACAAGACTGATTTGGACAGGAGATGACCAGTCCCTAGGACTTTCAACAACAGGCTTCAAGCCTTTCATATCTATGCTACAGTAATGGGAGAGAAGCATAAAGAGCAGTGCTCGGGCATGTTCCAACATGTGGACATTTTTCTGGATGCTTTTAAGACCTTTGGAGGGTTCGACTGGTTTGTATATGACGAACAGTGTAGACAGAAATTAGAGGTTCACACTTCAGTGAAATGGGGTCAGAAAGATGTTGTGGCCTAGGTTTCACTGATGTCACAACAGACGTCAGGAAATTTGCAAAAGGTGCAGTTTGCAACTTCAGGTCAGGTTCAGAAGAGAGGCCTGTGCTGGGCTTTTAACGAGTCACAGTGCAGGTTTCCTAACACCTGCAAGTTTAGGTATGAATGTCAAATTTGTAGTGGAGGACACCCAAGCTTTCAGTGCTTTCGGAGACAACAGCAGACACAGCAAGCTGGTTTTAAAGCCAGTTTTCCAAAAAGCAGTAACACCAGCAAAGTTCACAAGCATGCTCCCGTGGCTGGAGCATTATCCAAACAAAGAAAGGGCTTCTCTGCTTAAAGGGATAGTAACACTTAGTTTTTTTCTTTATTTTATTTTGTAGGCATTAAAAAAACATGAAGAACGATATATGTCTTATCTCTCAAACCTTTATGGTTTGAGAGATATTCACAAGCAAAGTTTCTCCCTCCTGCCCCTTTTACCTAGTGTAAGCCATCTCTTCTCAGATGTGGAATCTAGTTGTAACACCAGACAGATAACAGCAGGGGACAATTTTCTTTCTATTAGAACAATGAAAGTCCTGCCCACCTTGACAAGTTTTTCAGGTTTTTCCCTTATCTTAATTGAAGATTGTCCCTCTCTGCAGTCTACCTGGGCACCTCCCTTCCGATCTGGCTGAACAGTGTTACATCAGTAAAAGGGGCAGGAGGGGGATACTTTATTATTTAATTACTCTTGAACTACAATTGAAATAACACTCGCCAAAGTCCAAATACCATGATGAATAATGAGAGCTGCTTTATTATGAAATATTACTATCCCTTTAAGCAAGGCTTTCGGGATGGTTTTGTGTTGCCGGCCTGCCCAATAGGTAAACTAGTATGGATTTCAGCATAAAGATACAGCTGCACTTGGACATCCAATGGCAAAGACACGTGTATTGAATAAAAAAAATCACCTTTATTAGGTATCAATTTAAAAACATATTCTCAAAGACAGGACAGAGTCGGATGAGGTAGGGTTAAATAGATAGGGGAGAAACCCTACTCGTCTCATGAGTTTCACGCTGGATCACGCTTACTCATAGACTAATTTAAACCATCTTAAAAAGAACCTTAAATAAACTCTCAAACGATATTGATTGGTTCAAAAAGACAAAGAGGAAGGGAAAAGAAAAAAAGGGGCAAACCTAAAACTGGTATGGGTTGACAACTTGAAATTGGCTAAAGAGCTTCCAGAGATTTTGTGGACAAAGATCCAGAAAGAAATCGAGGCTGGTAGAGTTGAGGGCCCTTTTGTTCAGTCTACATTTGATCGCTTTAGGTTGTCACCATTGGGTTTAGTCCCTAAGAAAGATATAGGCGAATTCTGTTTGATATACCACCTCTCGTTTCTGCCTGGGGGCCTCTTTGAATGACCAAATCAGTGAAGTTTCATATGCGTCCTTGGAACAGGCCTTACGGTTGATTAGGAGATGTGGTAAAGGGACACCACTGGCTAAAGCGGACATCAAGGCCGCTTTAAGACTTTTGCCTATATACCCAAATAGTTTTGGCTCGCTTAGCTTTTAGTTCCGGGGTTGCTATTCTTTGACAAATGCCTCCCTATGGGGTGTTCTTTGTCTTGTTTCTTGTTTGAAGAATTTGCAACTTTCCTGGAATGGGTGCTAAAGTTCAAAAGTGGAGTCAAGTCTGTTCTACATTATTTAAATGACTTTCTTTTCGTGGGCCCGGGGGATTCTGAGGATTGTGCAGTGCTGTTGGAAGCCTTTTGCAGGACTGAGCAGGAATTTGGTGTCCCTCTGGCCCACGAGAAGACAGTCTTCCGTCAACCGAAATTGTGTTCCTAGGAATAACAATAGATACACAGAAGATGGAATTTAGACTACCTCATGAAAAGATTCTTAAAACTAAAAAATCAGATCCGGTGGCTGTTAACTTGTGAAAAAAACGACAGTGAAAACTTTGCAATCAGTACTAGGCTTATTGGTTTTTGCTTCCAGAGTCATGCCTATGGGCAGAATATTTTCTCGCAGGTTGGCAGCATCAACGGCTGGTTTTAAATCGTCACACTGTCATGTTAGGCTCACCAAAGATCTGAAGGCAGACTTGGCAGTTTGGAATGATTTCTCGGGAGTTTATAATGGAAGAAAAATCTGCATTTAAAGGGATAGTAATGTTTCATAATAAAAACAGCTCTAATTAATCATCATAGTATTTGGACTTTGGAGAGTGTTATTTCAATTCTGTCAGAGTTGTAGTTCCAGAGTAATTCAATGACAAAGTGTCCCCCTCCCTCCCCTTTTACTGATGTCACACTGTTCAGCCTGAGCAGAAGGGAGGTGCCCAGGTAGACTGCAGAGAGGGACAATCTTCAATTAAGATAAGGGAAAAACCTGAAAAGCTTGTCAAGGGGGGCAGGGATTTCATTGTTTTCATAGGAATAAGAGTGTCCCCTTCTGTTATCTGTCCAGTCTATGGACTGCATTCCACATCTGAGAAGAGATTGTTTACAGTAGGTAAAAGGGGCGGGAGGGGGAAACTTTGCTTGTGAATATCTCATAAACCATAAAGGTTTGAGAGATAAGACTTATATCATTCTTCATGTTTTTTTAATGCCTACAAAATAAAATAAAGTTAAAACGAAGTATTACTATCCCTTTAATACAGATACACAGCTTTATACAGATGTTGTGGGATCCTTGGGTTTTGGGGCCTTTTGAGACAGGAAGTGGTATGCACAATTGTGGCCGGAAACGTGGGAGAGCTTAGGGTACAAGAAGAATCTTACACTATTAGAGCTGTTCCCAGTTATAGTGGCTATAGAGCTCTGGGGAGTAAATTTTGCAAACAAGTGGATAACTATGTTTTGTGACAACTTAAGCATTGTGCAGGCGGTTAATAATCTGCCCCCCAAATCTACACCAGTATGTGCTTTATTAAGATACTAGTTGAACAGCCCGTTACATGGGCCACAGTGTCACTGCCACCCGGTCGCGGGGAAGTCACGGGCAGAGGAGACTGGCCGCGCCACGCCTGATACAGAACTTGACGCTCCTTCGGAGCGCCCAGCTCTATATCAGCCGCGGCACGGGCAGTCTCTACTGCATATGACCACAACACGCGCAGCAGTGTGTACTGCGCATGTCGCGCGTTACACACGATTTAGCGAATTATTATATAGGATTTGATGCTAAAATGCCTGCCATTGAACATATGGTTAAGAATGATGCACATTCCAAGCAATGATAACAAGGTAGCCGATTGTTTATCTCGTTTCCACATGAACATGTTTTACAAACTAGTTCCACATGCAGAGGCAGGTCATCAAAGCCCGCTTCACCTTTGGGAGTTAATTTTGGGGAACTGAGTCACTACATCAGTAGCTCAGTCACATAATCTACTTGGTCAAGTTATGTACAGACGTGGAATGAGTGGTTTTATCTGACTAGCAATTGGGCCCTGTTGTTGTATTGCAATGGTTTCCATCAGTTTGTGTGGTTTTTAGAGATAGTTCCCAGGTACTGCTGGCTTGTGGAAAAGAGCACACGAGAAGGAAGCTCAACAGATCATTTTCTAAATATTTTGGCCAGTTGGGAGGGTTATCATATAGACATGTGGATTTGGAATATGGTGTTAGGGACCAGGAGCCAGACAGACACAAAGGTGTGGTGGGGGGGCTCAGCCCTCAGTGGAGTCCACAAAGGCTGGCTATGAAGGGTTTAATGGATCGCTGATTTAAGTTCATGTTTAAGCTCCTGTCTGGTAGGGCGGAGCAGGGTTTCAAAGGTTTATGCTGACTTATCAGGCTGGTGTGGCTGGTAAAAGTTGGTGATCTACATATACTGATTTGTTTGGTTTGGATTTAATAATTTATATTTAAATAAAATTTGCTGTGGCCTTCCCACCACTATCCACATGTCTTGTGTATTGTGTTTTGGCTATAAATAGAAGCGGTTCTCCTCAGGCAATTCACCTGAGTCTGAAGAAGCTCAGTGGATGCAGTTGTCACTCCCCCCCATATATAACAAACAAATAAATAAATAAATAAATAATGGGGGGGGGAAGTGTATCTTGGTTCACATCCAAATTTTCATCACCATTAACCCTACACTCTGTGGCATTGTGCCTGCATATTACTACTATATTAAAGATGAGAATTTAGTCACATTATATGGCCAAAGAATGCTAAGCTTGCCACCAACACCAAGGTACCTCATTTTTGGCAAGTACCTAACCTTAACATGCTTTGTCTTATGAGCTGAATCTCTCCTATTTTAGGCATCTACTAACCTTAATTTACTTTATCCCGAGAGCTGAATCTTTGTCAGCTTTACTCATTAATGAAGAGAGACTCTCTGACAGGCATTATATAGTGTCCTAAAGATAATGAGCATTGCACCTGGGGGTGGGAGGGGTGCTTAAACCAGTAGAAGCTGGTGCAATGCTCATTGTCTTTAGGACACTATATATAATGCCTGTCAGAGAGTGTCATCTTTAATATAGTAGTGATATGCAGGCACAATGCCGCAGAGTAAAGGATTAATGGTGATGAAAACTTGGATGTGCACCAATATTTTGTGTATTTGCTTTTAGCTATTTTGGTCAAAATTGGTTGCAGTCCAGCAAGTTCAAATGTGTTTTTTTCTTTGGGTGTGCTTACCAAAACCTGGACTGGAATTATATATAGTATTTTGATAATATACTTATTGTTGGTGTCAAGCTATTGTTGCAGCAATCCACATGTCTTGTGTATTGTGTTTTGGGTGCTATTGAGTGGGTGGGGAGAGGGGGTGGACATCCGGGCATCATGTATGGGCCATATTGTAGCTCTTTTGATACTTGTATGAAAAGCAGAAAAAAAAAACAATTATTTGTGGTGGTGAATTATTAGATTGGATGAAAGTGATATACAGAAAGAAATTGAAGTGATGAGGTACAAAAGAGAGGGGTGTGAGATAAGAAGAGTATAGTATATGCCTGTTCACATAGTTTTACAGAACAAAGTAGAGTGTTCAGTAGAAGCTAAGGACATAACCTGCTGCTTTTGTGCTGATTTTGTCTATAATTGCCTTTGTTCATAATGCAGAACTAAAGCCACAGACAGGACAGAAGACATAAAAATGAAAGCAGGGGCAAGCTATAAACAAATTAAATTATTTAAATGGAAGATGATATATAAGAAACACTCCACCAACTCGGGAAAACATGTTTGAGCTTCTAAACAAAATTTGCTTATAGAAAATAAATGACTTGAAATGATTAAGGTGATCAAACTCTAGAGCTAGACTGTTTTGTTTTGCCCATATAATCTCTTAATTCAGGAAAGAACATTGATATAAATCATAACAGCTGGTAAACACTTACTTAAAAATATCAATCAGAATGAAGACCACATCTTGAGGAAGGGCTATTTTATTCTGGAGATTCTGAACATCATTTGGAGTCCCACACATAAGAAGCACTAGAAAAACATAGATTGTTTACATTTTTTATTTTCTGGGTTTTGCATGTATTTTTCCTGAAAGCCTGGTTGTTACACTTGAAAGGAATATACAGATGAAGCTGCATATTATTAAGAGTAAAGTATTTTGTTCTACTTTAGGTATATGCATGTGTCTCCCTTTATCCTGAATTGTTAGTGTAATTGAAAATCTATTAGCAAATATATTAAAAGCTCATCAGGGTTACAAAACTGGAACTCAGACACACATTTTCTACATTTATAAATATCAGCATGCTGAGTTTAAGAATAACCAATATGAATATTCTGTTTGTGTCTGGGCAGACATTCTTATGTTCGTAAGGATCGCAGAAGTATCCATGCACATACTCTGTATGCATATATATGTTTATGAATAGCCAGAGAAATGTACAAATATTCTCATGCATTTAATGGAGGAGAGCAGCACATCAAATATGTTAAATTTGTATCTGTTAGTTAAATAAACCCCCATAGTTATGGAATTTATAGTGGGTTTTCCAAGCTCATCCCATGAATTGTGTCTGGTTAGGAAAGATGATGCTTATAACAGAGTTGAAATCTGGAATGGCCCAACATTGAATGGGACTTAGTAAGCTAAGCTAACCCTGTGATAGTAGTACCTTATTAGGAAAGCATGGGAACTCCAGAGTTTGGACTGTGGTCTAAAAAGGTGTTGTTCCTGTGTATATTGTGCAATGTGTGCTTGTGAGTTACACTGATTCTGGCAGTGAATGTAGAAGTAAAGCTGGGAGTAATGCATTCAGTAATAACATATGAAGCAACAAGTCAAAACAAAGGGAATGCGCACAGGTAAAGCGACAGGAGGACTAAGTAGGGTATTGATAATAAGAAATGTCTTCAGGATGTGGAAGATTTTTCCAGAGAACCAACAACAGACCTGCAATATACTAACAACAGAAACAATCATAACACCATTATTTGCATAAACAAAACCCAGAGAGAATACTAGTCAGCTGACCCTTGCTCAACAGCAGGAGAATGCAAACATAGTGAAACACTGTACCAGTCATGCCAGTAAGGAGGACCCAGGAACTGGACCTTGGCCTAGAATCACATAGTTAATGCTCTATTGAACCACTGAAACTTGGCATGAAAGAATTAGTATAAGAAGCATCTAAAAAATAAAGTATTTTAACTAGAAAAGAGGGCTGTCATTTGCATAGATGTCTTGTTTCACAATCACTCAGCTAAGTTATCTTGACCTGCAAATTGGAGGCATATGTGATACATGAGGTATTTCACATGTCAAGTAGTACATTTGTGCTGAAAGATGTGTGGCCCTTTACAAATTAACAATGTGTCAGTGACCCAGGAATTGTGAAATCTGCAATACAATGGAAGAAGGGCAGCCAAAAAAAATCTGAAACTGCTGAAAAAGGGACTCTACCACATTTCTTTAAAAGTGTTAAACAGGGAAGCTGCCAAAAGAATGTTACTGCTCCTGCTGGGTTAAGATTAACTATTGTTTTGTTTTTGTTTGTTTTTTAAGATAGAAACCCATGGAAAATCTATATTTGCTATAGTGGGGTTTTTCCAGGGCTTGAAAAGCCCCACAAAATTTAGAATTTTCGTAATAGGTATATTATGTTGTTTCATGATTTGCATTGAAGGCACAATCATTGCCATGTATAAAGTTCCTAGAGCAAAACTCGCATAAGTTAAATAGCTCTTGGTGTCCACATTTTTGATAAACATATTGACTGACCATAGAACTTAATAACAGCACACATGATTTTGTACAGACATATCAATACATGTAACAGTAGGCACACCAGCTCATGGGTACACCTTGCTAACAAGGCTTGTACAAGTATTGAAATGAATTCTCCCTCGTGTACAATTCTATATTCTGAGATGTATCTGCAATGCTTCTCAATAGCTATTTTTCCATACCATTGCTCTTGCGATTCTTTTCTTCCAAAACCTTTTTTACATCACTTTCTGTCCTTAAGATTTCTTTGTAGTTCAAAATACTACTGAAGTAGGAGATTCCTGCCTCCAGTGCATTAATGTACCTGTTATAGGGATTACACAATAATACAAACACTATTACACCCATATACTTGGAACAAATCAAATACATAGGAACATTCCCCTACACTAGTCAAATAAAAATTTTTTTAAGGAAATACGTCATTACATTTTTATTACCATATTTTCTATTTAAGGCAGTCTTATAGTGTAGGACAATTTTCATTGTAAACCTTTTTATGTCAGAAACTCCAAATTAATTGAGACATCTAGTATCCAAGGGATTAATATATATCAGTTTCCATACAATTACTGTATTTTAACATATATTGTTGTTAATGTTCTCATATTTAGTATTCATTTTTTTCCAAATTTGAAAAACAAAACATGTTATTGCACTGCATTATTATAAAAATTAGACACCCTAGTTATGTACTGCATTACTGCAAATATTGGGGGTCAGAGACTAGGAATTTCCTCTCAATCACCAAAGTGATGATGCAACCAACACAAAATGTATTAGCATTATATGTTGATGGGAGAGAACTTTAGTTCTGGAGAAGTGGGCTATATTCCCTGAGATCTGGTAATCACTAGTGAATTCTGATGTCTCCAGGGCAAAGCCATAGTGTTCACTTCTTATAATATCCATATCATATCATTACCATAGCATTCTTCACTGGGAAGACATCAACCATTCTGCCATAATTTGTCACAATATGCTTCTTTAAGCAGAGAGAAACCAACAAGACAAACAGAAAAGAAGGGCATGCATTATAAAGAAAATAACAGAAACATTGTTTTGCAATATTATTCTATATATCATAACATTTAAAGGCAAAAGCAAAACTTTAATTTTCATTTCCCTTTAAATACTATGATAAATATGGTATCCCAGGGCAATCAATTTATGTGAACAAACACAAAAACCTGATGTAAAATTTGATAAGGGATCTAGGGTAAACAATGATCTGCTAGCATCATTGAACAATTTGGATTGGCAAACACATAATTGTTGCCTACAGCTGTAAAGCGTAGAGGAGATGGGAGTTATGGGAAGTAATATCATAGAAGCTGTAAATGTAGAGTTATGTTGAGTCATAGAAGCTATTAGGGAAGGAGTTATAAACAGAGGTTATAACTGTTGCTAGTTATAGGACAGATAGATGTGGCTCTACAGATAACAGTTGTAAGAAAATTTAGAGAAGAACCTTTATAGAGGGATGTAGGAAAATGTGGGCATACATTATAGGGAATGATTATTGTAAATAGTTGAGAGACATAAAAACCATAGTTATTAGGAATGGGTGATACATTTATAGAGACAAATTACTGGAGGAGCTGTAGGGAGCAAAAATAAAATAATGATTGGAGAAAATATGAAATCAGTAATAGAAACGTGAAGATTGAGATATATGAAATAGTCTTAGCAAAGTAAAGTCTGGCAACTACAGACCAGTAAGTCTTACATCTGTATTGAGGAAATTAATGGAAACCATGTTAAAGGAAATAATCGTTAAATATCTGCATATAAAGTGGTTTGCAAGACCCCAAACAGCACAGTTTTACAGCAGGAAGATCTTGTCAAAATAAACTCACAGATTTTTTTGACTGGGTAACTAAAATAATAGACCATGGGGGAAGCAGTTGATATAGGTTATCTAGATTTTAGTAAAGCATTTGACACTGTCTCTCATAGAAAACTCATTAATAAATTGCACTGTTTGGGTCTGGATGTAAAAATAGTTGAATGGATAAGGCAATGGCTGAGTGAGGAGACCGAGGGTTGTAGTCAATGGATATATTCAGATGAAGGTCAAGTTAATAGTGGGGTAACCTCAGGGATCTGTACTGAAGCCCATTCTTTTTAACCCTTTCAGTGCCAGAGGGGTACGGAACGCATTGCAAAGCAATGCGTTCCGTACTGCTCTGGAACTGAAAGGGTTAATATTTTTCTGTTTAAACCATTTTTATTGGATCAGCCATAATGATGAAGAAAACATACATGCATACAGTGTCCAAGCAAAATATACATCCTTGAAGAACATGTACATTTTAATTTACATAGGAAAACTAAAGAGGCTATATCTACTTTTTACTAGCCAAAAACAAATAACAATAAACAAGAAAACTGCTAGGTGCAGATATACATCAGAATTATTGGGACTAAAGTAGACCGAGAGGAATAGAAAACAGATTCTAATAGTTCAATGATGACAAAAGAAGAGAGAAGATAGGAGAGGAAAAGAGAAAGAGAGTAAGTGAGAGAAGAGAGGGGAGAAGCGGAGTGATCCAAGGGATCTACAAAGACCGAATCCTAGCGAAGCCAAGTGTCAAAGACAAACCATTCGGTTTCTAGAATATAACCTCTGTGATGTATTGCCAATCAAGTGAAGGCTGCCTGCTCTGCGACCCGCTGTTGCCACCTCACGATTGAATGAGGGCCTGGAGATTTCCGTAATAAAGATCACTGCTTTGGGCAAATTCAAAAGAAGGAGCAACAACATCTTCTGAGACCGGGGTAAGAGGGGAAGGCCATGATATAATAGAATTTGAAGATGATCTCTAGTTAAGGAAACCCCCATGATTGATTCAATAAGGGGGAGACATTCCAACCAGAAAGGTTGGATATGAGGGCAAGTCTACCAAATGTGAAGCATGTTACCTTGCAGTTCTCCACATCTCCAGCAACCTGAGGAAGCTGAGGGATACATTGTCTTAAGTCTGTCAGGTGTTAGGTACAACCTAGATAATAGTTTGTAATTTAGCTCCAGCGACTGAGAAGAGACAAAGGACCTAGCAGTGGAAATCCATATCTCCTTCCACATATCTATTGGAATAGGTCAGTTTAGTTCCTTCTCCTATGCTTCCATGTACAACGGAGGGGTAGCCATAAATTTGCACAACAATATATCATAGAAATCTCCCAGCAGGACGCTTCTGTTGTTTAACCCGGAGATATTGCCATATTTCACTAGGTGGAAGAGAGAGAGGAGAGCAAATGTCAGCAAAGGGTAAAGGAACACCGTCTTTGACGAGGTCCCCAACACAGAGATAATTTTAGGAGGGGGGAGACCCCTAGCCATGGGAAAGAGTCATTGGAGCAAAAGCAGAGTGTTCCAAGCAGGGCCTAGATGTATAATAAACCTGTAACAGAGGTATTAGGAGTCTGCTTATTTCCAGCTCCCATGAGTCAAGAGAGGCAGGGGAAAGGAAGGGGGGAGGAAA
Source organism: Rhinophrynus dorsalis (assembly GCA_037306005.1). Lineage (NCBI taxonomy): Eukaryota > Metazoa > Chordata > Amphibia > Anura > Rhinophrynidae > Rhinophrynus > Rhinophrynus dorsalis. Next base: position 121,157,342 of record CM074722.1, read on the forward strand.
AAAAGAGAGAGAAAAAAGCAAAGCAAAAAAAAGAAGAAGAAATACTCTGGATCGGGTCCTAGGGTGCGTAAGCCTCCCCAGTCCTGGACAAATATGTACGCCAGCGAGAGCCACCCAACATGGTGGTGGGGCATCAGGATCCATCATCATTATAAGGAAACCACAACAGTGAGAAAAGATGGATAAAGAAGTAAAATTAAGTACTATAAGTACGGACATGTGGTCCGCAACCTGGGGACCACACTGTATCTGGACATATAAGGGAGCAAAAAATCATAAGGGCTACACACATGCTTTCCAGTAGGAGACCTGGTCAGTAGCAAGGTCATGCGTGGAAAAGGAGTAAGGGGGTATGGGTAAGTATAAGCTAATAGATGGATGCGGCTCATTCATAGAGATGACGGACCACAGTATAAGTACATAAGCATATAAAAATTCTGAACATATCAGCAAGAAAATTGCAAAACAGCAAGGTTTCTGGAATACCCATAAGCAGACGGGTAGCCGTCCGATATATATATAGCCCTACATCCCAGGGCGATTGCAAAATGTACTCCATGTAGTAGAGGGCTCACAACAAGAAAGGGAAGGGAGAGCAGGTATGGAGGAGAAAAACATAGCTAAAAAAATTTAGAGAATGGTAAATATAAAGCCCTTATAGGATGTCAGGAACCATGCCGTGGGATCAGTGAGAAAGCAAAATACAAGAATCATGTGGCATAAAATGGGAATACATGGAATAATGTGGCATGCAAAATATAATACAATAGACCATATGAGCTGATGAGTAATCAGAAGTGTGTATGGACTTTTGACAAGTATTGGAATAAACAAACAGTATAATTAGGGGTCAATATACAATATATGAGTGCCCAGAATAAGGGAACTAGTACAGGAATTGGAGAGGGACACAGTAGCAAGGAATGGGAATATATCCCTTCTCAGGGTACAAACAGGCTAGTCCCCTACGTTGGAATTGTGACTGATGGCTATATAACACAGAAACAGGGGAAGATAGCATAAAAGGTAGAGAGAACAAATAGTCTCATATTAACAAAAAACAAAAGTAAATATACGGTACAGCTGTGTGAGGCATACAGCCCTTCAGTCTGCTGGAGCGGTCCAATAGGACATATGTATGGGCATACAGGTAAGCCCTCAATGGTAAAGGGTACCCAGACACTCCCACTGAAGATCGAGTGCAGGTGTGGAAGAAAGAATCATGCCCTCGAACAGTACGAGACGATCAGCCAGAAGTTTGGCAAGTGTCCGAGCCAGGAGTAGATTCGGGTGGTGTTGTGGAGGACAACTTTCATTTCTTCTTCCCCGCCGGGTTCCAGCGGAGGTCTAGGATCGAGCTATGCTTCCATGATATCAGATCCTCAATACGAGGGGGCAGAGATTCACCTTCCTGCAGTTGTAGATGCAAAGCCTACATAAATGCATTCTATTTTCCATCATACCTCAGGTGATGGGCCCTCCCATCCACCGTAGCACTAAGGGTTAGAGGATAGCCCCATCTGTAGTGTATATTCATCCTTTTCAAAGCTGATGTAATAGGCTTCAGATCTCTCCTCCATTTGACTGTGGTAGGTGACAGATCATTAAAACAGGCGATCATGTAGCCTTCAAAAGCTACACAATGAACGTTGCGCATTGCATTCATAATAGTGATTTTATCAGAAATGTTGTGGAAGTGCAAAACCACATCACTGGGTTGTTCACCCTTGTAACGGATCTTATCCGTTACTTGGGCCCTTGTCTGGACCTCGAATGTTTTACCTAAAGACTATGGCCCCTTGGCCTCCTTTGACCTCAGATGAGGGGGTTTACTATCTTTATGTTAAAAGATTTATGTTTTATGTATTGTCAAATAGTGTATGTGTTTAATTTTACTTGTCCCTAGGATGTGTATTGTAGCCACTCCAGCCATTTGACTCAAGACCTCCTGCTGGGTGTTAATCAAGTCATTGTATTGAGAACTGTCCTGAGACCCCCTGCTGTGTGTGTTAATCCATTCACGCCCCTCAGTCTGTGAGTCACCTATTGTATAACCTGAAACTATGTTGCCAGCCCTTTGTATTATATGTTGTGAGTTGATTATCTCTGTGAATGCTCCCATTGTGTCAGCCCTTACCATCTGCTGCTGGCCTTTTGTCTGATGTGTTATGATTTAATCATGTTCCCTATTGTATCAGATTTCCACATGTGATCCAATGTACTGTACTATATATAAATATCTGTGGTTTGTGACAATAAAGTGAGTTATGTTTTGGAATGAACAAGGAGTCCTGGAGTCTTGTATTGTTTATGGTCTAAAGTGTCCACTCTGATACCCATCTGCACAAATTATCCTGAATCGTCGACCGCCTGCTGCCAGCTTCCTGCGTCCCAACTTCATATTCTGTCAGGCGGCGACGTGGACTCCTCCCTGCTTCCCTGCTTCCAGCGATCCTGCGGCTGTTTCCAGTGACTGTCCATACTTCAACTGGTGCATCCGACGGCGCTTATCTTGCGTCAAGAAGGAGAGACCCGGGAACGACGGCGGAAGGCGACGCAGTCCCTTCTCAGCTTCCGTTACAACCCTGTAGAGGCTTAGGCCTCAGGGCTCTATGAGCCCAGTACAATTTGATGTGAGCTGGTTCTGGAGTTTTCAGGAATAACCCAGAATAAATTCTGCAGGAAACCTGTTAAAGCCTCAGTGGAAATTGATTCCCCAATACCCTTGATTCTCATATTCTGTCTCCAGCTACGATTCTCGAGATCGTCTAGGCGAACCAACAGGTCAAAGTTTTGATGATGAAGGGTAGTGACTCTGTTCATCACTTCAGTGAGGAAAGGTCGCCAATTGTTGAGATCCTCTTCTACCACATCTACAAGATCACCCAGTTGTGCTACATTGTATCGGATCTCTTTTAGTTCTTCCTTTAGAAAGGATTTAATATATTTCAACAGGTTTTGGATATTTTGCTTAGTAGAGGGTTCGTCTAACAGTTCAGCCGAATCTGAGGACCGGTCATCCCAGCTTGCTGCTTGGTGACCCATCACAGATTGCGATGAAAAGACGTGCGTAGGCGTGGGAGGCACGGTATCTGTTTTGGCGTGAACAGAGGATCCTATAACTTTTGGGAAAAAAGAGCTGTATATTATGGTTACCATGCAATTTTTTCCCTTTAGTCATGAACGATATATTCCCCCTGAGAAATAGAGCCCAGTTAGGATGCAAATAAAGCAAGATGCCCGCTAAAGCAGAGCTTTGTGTAGGTCCCCTGGGGTGGAGAACAGCAGTTACACGTCCATGCTAGTCGGCCATCAAGCCACGCCCTCGTTTTTAATATTTTTATTAGTAATATTGCCAAAGTTTTTCAAGGTAAGGGATGCCTTTTAGCAGATGGTACAAAGATCTGCAACAAGGTAGACATTCCTGGGGCAATAAGCCAAATGACAAATGATTTAGGAAAATTAGAAGAATGGACAAGAGTGTGGCAGCTACTGTGCAATGTTGAAAAGTGTAAATTAATGCACTTGAGATGCAATCCAAAGGCAGAATATAGTATTAAGGGTACTGTGCTGTCAGACACGACAGAGGAAAGGGATATGGAAGTAATTATTTCTGATTTCTTAGACCTCACCTAGACCCCGTCTCCAGAAGGATATAGATATTCAAATACATGAAGAGATTCAACAAAGTGCAGGAGGGAAGTACATTTCAAAGAAGTAAAAATGTTAGGGCAAGAGGCCATAGTCTAAAACTAGAGGGGCAGAGGTTTAGATGTAATGTAAGAAAGTTTTATTTCACTGAGAAGATAGTTGATAACTGGAATAGCATACCAGCAGAAATGGTAGAAGTTAATACACTGACATAATTTAAGCATGAATGGGATAGGCATAAGGCTGTCCTGAACATAAAACAAGACCAAGGACCAAATAAGGTTTTAGGTTTTTACAGTAGGAAAATGGACAGACTAGATGGGCTGAATGGTTCTTATCTGCCATCAAATTCAATGGGGGTTATTCACTAAGAGATAAAGAGGTGATAAAGTGGAGATGACTTCTCCAGTGATATCACTTGTATCACTTCTCCAATTCCTATGTTATTCTATGGAGCCAATTCACTGACATTTCTTAATCTTTGGAGATCTTAGTTCATAGGCTCCATTGAATAATATTGGAACTGGAGGATTGATATCACTGGAGAAATCATCTCCACTTTATCACCTCTTTATCACTCCTTAGTGAATAAACCCCTGTGTTTCTATGCCATAGAACTCATGTTAAGAATGTGTTTTAGGATCCTTTATAAAATAATTACTTGGAGCTTTAATTCAGTTAGTTTTAGGAAAAGTTGGTGGGGGGGGGGGGGTTAGTGGCAATGTTTACAAATGAAGTTTGTAGAATAGAAGCAGAGAGGAGTTATAGGAGGATTTAAGGAAGCAATCACATGAGCAGAAAGTCATTAATGCAGTTTTATTTTAACAAACAGTTTGTATTTTAAGACAAGCTTTCAAGATCAACTCTCTTCCTCAGGTCAAGCAATACTGAATCACAAAGTTTGTTCAATGACAAAGTATGTTCAGAACAATGCGGTGTTCACAAGTTAGATAACAATCTAGGATGCTTACAGAGAATCTTGGAAAGGGTGAAAAATGATATATCTGTGTAACCAAAAGTATGTCAGGTGGCAGTTATCTGATGTTGTGAAGTTTGTTAAGAAAGTCTGTGGTATAGCATATGAAACTGGTTGTACTTTTGACTAATTATTGGAGGATATTCTCTTCAAGCCCTGATATTTGTTCTATAAATGTGTTCATATTTGTTATGTTGGGTCTGCCTGAATTTCCTGTTTTTTATATTTTTTTGGAAGCATGTAAACGGTTCCAATTTTTGGCAGATTGGGCATTAGTTTTTCCCAGTTATAGCTGGTTTGAGAATGTTTTGACAATGTCTTAAGTCATTACACACTGAGATATTGGGATGGACTCCTGTAATAAGTACCGTCTGTGAGCTGTTTCATATACCCTTGTATGTATTTAATTGTATCCATAACCACAACAGCACCTCCTTTGTCTGTTGATTTGATGGTGATCTTGTGGTTCTTGCACAACGATCAAACCAGCAGACAAAGAAGGTGCTGTTGTGAGTATGGGCACAGCTAAATATATAGAAGAAAGTATGCAACAGCTTACAGACAGTACATATTACAGGAAGAAACCCCTGGATCCCATTGTAAAATTAAAGCAACATATTAAGGGCGAAGGGTGGTCACACCAAATATTGATTTCTTTAGATTGCTCACTTTTCATTTTGTTAACTGATAAAAAATAAACTATTAACATGTCTATTTTTGAAAGCATTCTTACATTACAGCATTTTTTCACACATGCCTAAATCTTTTTGACAGAACTTTACATACCACTAGTAGCTTCATACAACCAGGTACTGTAAGGTATTGAAAAACGATCAAAGATTTACAACCCATTATGACTGATGATGCAACATTAAAATAAATATTCCACAAGCCACCAATCCTTGCATTCCAGCAATCTAGAAACCTCAAAGAAAAATGAGCTGGAAACTCCTCAATGACAAAGATCATACATTCAGTGGGACAAAGCAATGCAATGACCATTGCTGTCTGCTTTGGAAACACATAAACAAATACAACATAGCCAACTATACCACAGGGACTAGTGTTGAGCGAGCACCCCGATGCTCGGGTGCTCGGGTGCTCTGACCGAGCACCCCCTGAGGCTCGAGTGCTCGGCCGAGCACCCGAGCCCCATTGACTTCAATGGGGCGACACGAGCATTACACCAGGCACCCCCTGCTCTGATGAGGGGAGGGTGCCTGGTCAATGCCCCCCTTCATCTCCGCTATGCCCCCTTCATCTCTGTATGCCCCCTTCATCTCCGCAATGTCCCCCTTCATCTCCGCAATGTCCCCCTTCATCTCCGCTATGCCCCTCTTCCACAATGTCCCCCTTCATCTCCGCTATGCCCCTCTTCCACAATGTCCCCCTTCATCTCCTCTATGGCATAGAGGAGATGAAGGGGGACATTGTGGAAGAGGGGCATAGCGGAGATGAAGGGGGACATTGTGGAAGAGGGGCATAGCGGAGATGAAGGGGGACATTGTGGAAGAGGGGCATAGCGGAGATGAAGGGGGACATTGTGGAAGAGGGGCATAGAGTCTATGCCCCTCTTCCACAATGTCCCCCTTCATCTCCGCAATGCCCCCTTCATCTCCGCAATGCCCCCGTACCTCCAGTCCCTGGTGGTCCAGCGGAGCGTCTTCTGATCTGTGCCTCTTCCGGCACAGATCCCCGCCACCCGAACATGGCGGGAGAGCACATGGCGGTACTCGACGAGTACCGCCATGTGCCGAGCAGAGCGATGCTCGAGCCGATCCGAGCATCGGCCGAGCACGCTCGCTCAACACTAACAGGGACCTTTAACATCACAGGATCACATCATACTTCTGTACATCCAAAAATTTAGTATATATGACTGAATTAAATAAATGCCACCAAGGATGCAACACTGGTGAAACTTGTCAAAAATGAAAAAAACAGTTTGAACTGGCAGACACACAATAACACATCACAATTAAGAAAATGAATGTACTTCAGCTGAACGCCATTTTTTGATGATTGACCATTTTTTGATGATTCAATGAACAATTAAGATTCTTAAAAGTAATTTTAAAAGCATCCAAGAAATACAGAGAACTAAAGATTATAACTCTCTTTTAAACACAATAAATATTTAGGATTCCTATTTTACTACCAGAAATTTCTATAACCAGTACCTCCACTTACCATACCCCTCATCTTCTCTCTGCTCCACATCCAAACCACTGCACATTCATCCTGTATTAGTTTCTTACTCCAGTTACATAGATATCACCACTTTCACTATCTCCAAGCTTTGCCTGTAAGCATCCTAGATTGTTATCTAAAGAACTATGCTTTTGTTTTGAACAGAATGTGTGACTGAACATACTTTGTGATTCAGTATTGTATGACTTAAGGAAGAGAGTTGATCTCTAAAAATATTTTTTTTAAATATAAACTGTTAGTCCAAATAAAAATGGTATCGCCATATACCAAAGAACTCATATATTTGTACGTGCAGAAAGGGATATATGTACACTGGCAATAGATGAGTTTGGAGAGAGTTTAATGAGAACATACAGAGGAGCAGCCTAGGGATGAATCATACAGGGTAGTTTTGGACCAATATGGGTAGAAGTTTAAGAATGATTAGGCTGGGATATTAGAGAACGGGATGTAAATATATTCCTGAGTCACGTGCTGTCCTATGGCACAGATTTCTTTCTCCATAAATTTGGTCTTATATTCCTCACAACTGAGAGAGGTATATGTAAATATTATATATACCAGTAGCAGGACTCTGTATTATTCTCCTTTTTGTAGATATATACAGACTGCCACTTCACTGGCTTGATAGAGTGTCCATTAAATTTCCAGAATTCATAAAAGAAGTATGTAATCTTTCTGGCTGGCATTAATATGCGGGTTAGGTATTGCTTGTAGTCACAAGAAAGCCCAAAACTTCCAGCTGAGATCAGTGGGGCACCAAATGTTGATTTTAGCCTGAGAAAGAAGAGTGATCGTATGAGATTATGGAAATTACATCATTACAGTTCAACATACAAACATAAATTAGGCTATCCTATCTAAATATACTGTGGAGCATGTATAAAACAAACACAATATGAAACTGGTACCACAATATTTTTTTAAGCTGTAATGTAACATATTTTAGGCACATTGGGGATATTTATAAATGAAAAGCAGAGAAATTCTGGAGTAAGTTAGATGCACCGTAGGGAACAAATACAAATTCCCAAAGCTGACATTCATATAACCCTTTGAATGTCAATGATGTATGGAATAGGTGTTTCCCCACGGCACACATTTAATCTACATACACCAGGGAACCACTCCAGAACTCTCGGCCCTCTCCTAATCAAAATGTCTAACAGTAGAATATACCTTTTTGTGAGCCATCAGGACCTCCTGATGCTCATTCAGTTCTTAATTGCCCAGTCAGATAGCTACAGGTGAACAAAAACAACAACCATGCTGATCTTGATGATTCCCAAGCTTTCAGGTTGTGTAAGAATACACACTCCATTCACACAGGTGACTGTGCCAAGACAAGGTCATCACTTTGCACTGTCACTTACAAACAGCATGCAACAAATTCTCTGCAGAAGCTCAAATGAGGGATTATGTCATCTGAACGTCACACACTGATGCAGCATTCTACAAAATCCTAGCTTTCTCTCTCCCTTGCAGATTCCACCCTCCTGTGATCAGCTTATAGTGGGAGTTTAGAGCTTGTAGTTTGGAATACTAAACAATGTTTAGTTGCTTTTGGGTTCTCTCCATGAAAACATTAATCATAAATGTTCTTTTTTGTTGTTATCAATTTGGGACCCCAGATGATAACATGTATATATGCACCAATACATACTGGGCATCACGGCACTCAGGAAATGTGTGGCATTCATATTTCATACTTTTTTGTTTGTTACACTAACCTTGTGTGAGTGTTGTTGTAATTTTGAGTTCTCTGGTATGTCTACATTCATGAAATGCATGGTTTTAGGGGGTTACTTTTTTGGGATGGATGAAAAATGTCACCTCAAACTGAAATCAGCGAATAATGGCACTTCCCACTTGGTTTTCGTGGAATTTCTCACAGGAACACAGCAAGAGATTTCACCCACCTCTAGTTATTTTTATGCTATGGGGTAATTAAGCATTATAAAATATTTGTAGCACATTTTGGTTATCTCCATGAAAATGTGCTGTTATCAATTTGGGGGCACAGGGAAGGACATACATAAATGTGCTTATCTATCATGGGCATCAGTGCATTTGTGAGATTTGTAGCGTTAATATTAAGTACTTTTTTTTAGTTTGTTACACAAAGTTTATTTGAAAATATACTGTTGTGTCCTTGATAATCTAAGGTCTGTTAAGGTTGTGCATATAGGTTATACATATACATATTTATTATCAATTTACTCCTGGGACCCAAGCTGTCCATAGGATGGTGTAGCAAAAGCACCACTGTACAATTTCAGGCCACTGTAATATTGCACCTATAAAATTGAACTTTGAGCTGTAATAACTTTTGAATAAAACACCTCTCAGCAGTGGGAGACTCAGGGGGATAAACCCTACAACATATTTTTTTTTACATTTTAAGTATTACTATCCCTTTAAGCTCTCACTCAAACTCATAAAAGTCAAGAAATACAGGTTAAGTTCTTCCAACTTAACGCCACACCCCATGAGCTTTCTGAAAAAGCTTAAAACATTGGTGTGGAACTTACACACTTAATGCACACTATATTCTTTTTTCTTTTTTGAATAAGTTGCAGATGGGGGAGTGATGTTAAGTTAGAGGAACTTAACCTGTATTTCTCAGCTTTTATGTTTTCGAGAGAGAATTCAACTGTTGCTTTAAAAAAAGTTTTTTGCTTTTGAATATACATATATAATTAAACTGGTTTATATGAAGTTTGATTTTACTTTGTTTTTACATTATTCAAACCCTGTTTTCATGATATATACAAGTACCATATGATAACACACCATTCTTCCAGATGGTTTACGCTATTTTGAATAAAATTTATAGAAATCATTTTAAATGTGTTTTATTGTATAGTTCACCATATGTGGAGCATCCTCTTTACCTTTACTGTTCATTTATAGCTACAGATGTGACATGATTATTTACATTTTTATCATACAGTAGTAGCAGAAAGAACAGAAGAACCAAACTAACTACTACTCAGTAAGTCAGAAGCACTGCGTATACTTGAACAAACACAATTTTCCAAAACATGACTGTAGTGACAACTCCGTGTATTGGGCACACCACTGTACTATATAATGCAGAGAATATACCATGCTACTTTTACTCTCAATACCTTTGACAATATACTCACGAAAGCATCTGGTAGGTGGCATAAGTACATGTTGGACCCAGGATAGCACAGCCCAGTATTCCATTATCCTGCAGATTGAATAGAAATTAATGTATTATCATTGGTACTTACATCAGGGTTTATAATTTTATGTCCTTTGCTACTAGCCAGACCTGAAAAGTTACTCGCCACTGCAAGCCAAAACATACCCACCACGGCTGAATTTCTACTCGCCAGGGCAACATTTTTACTCTCCATTGGCTAGTGGCGAGTGGAAATTTTGAGCTCTGCTTATATAAAAAAAAATATATCCTCATGTTCAGGCCAGACTTACATAAAGGTTCTTGAGCTTCTCTACACCTTCACAGCCACTGGACACACACCCTGGAGTCTCATAAACGTTTGTATCAAATGTTTGAAAATCAGCTTTGACGGTCACATTCTTACCTATACCAGTATAGAAAGATCCGGTTAAACAAAATAATGTAGCTGAGCATTCAGATAATACCTGTCTTGTTTTACCTCATCCAGCCAGTGATGTTGTCACCATCAAGGTCCAGTCAAATATAAAAAGGCTCTTGATTTAAAATATGTAATGGCAACTGCAAGAAATGCAGTTATAATTGATACTAACTGGCATTATCCATACTGGCTGGCATAACCGGCAAAATTTAATTATAAAATACAGAATTTTGGGTCCATGCAAAAGGGTCAGTAATGTCTAGATAAAAGTCTTGCGCCAAGTCTTCTTTATATTAAAATGAAGAGATTCCGCTCTATTTACGATCTTGCTTTGTACTTCAATACTTATGAAGAGATAAAGATCCACTGCCCGGCTCTTTCTGGCATGTCACCAGAAGATGCAGGCTGGAGAGGATGGCTGCAGTGAGGAACAAACTTCATGAAGCAAAGGGAAATCCTGTTCCCCTTCGTCAGGGGGGGCAGGATTTCCCTTATACTTACTGAAGTTTGTCCCTCACTACAGAGATCGAGTCGCACGACCCAATCTGAAATTCAGAGGTGGGCGGACAGAAGTGGAGGGGGCAGGGGATCTTTATCTCTGCATAACAAATTAAGTACAACAAAGTTAGGACTTACATATAACAGAATCTCTTAATTTGAATATAAAGAAGACTCGGATAAATACTTTTATCTAGACATTACTGATCCTTTAAAATAGAAATGATCTGACCATTCTGAGTTCATCTAGGGTTAAAATGCTCACCATGCACAGTAGTCCTCCTCTATATGGGGGCATGATAAATAGGTAGATTTAAAATTAACACATATTTCAATTCATGAAGGAAGAAAAGGCATGACTTGTATGTGCATGAGCTTCTCAAAGACCAGATCAATCCATAGAATGCAATAACAACAGAAATACACACTACTCTGTACTGTCCCTTAAGCCCTTGGAGTCTAGAGGTATCTTCAACACTGTTTTGTAATGCAGTGGAGACATGTATCTCTAGCATCCAAGTAGTTAAGAAGGATCATTGTTCATTATGCAAACCAACCTTCATGGCTGGCAGATCCGTACCCACCATGTCTTGAACCCCAAGAAAACTCACCTTTTCTTGACCCCCAAGAAAACACACAAAATACCAAAGTGGTGGAAAAAGGCCATGGCACAGTTGGCTAGGAACCCAGACCAGCCCTCAACCAAAAAACTCCTCCAAATTACATAAGCGCCAGCCACCTCCCAGTACTGACAGGTGAGTGCTTAACCCATGACAGCCACCCTTAGGTGACCATGTAACCCTTCTTGGGTCAGCCTTAAACTGCCCACCCATGCCCATGTGGGCCAAAATTACTTGGAGGGCTGGCCATAGGCACCAACCAACCCACTGTGGCAAATGTATTGAAATATAGCAAATACATAACAATAACAATTTATACCATGAACATGTATATACAATAAACAGCCCTACTCTGCCTCACACTAACCTCCCAGATTTCTAAGCTGAATTAATTACATACCTGGAAGTAAAGGGTTTAAGAATAACAGAGAACAATAAAATAAAGAAAACCCATCGGGGGGGGGGGGAATATGTTGTTCCCTACCGGATCCCAAAAGGAAGTGTATCCTCTGGGGATCTGGCTTTTAAGTCCTCCTAAACCCCACCTCTATAACCACAACCCTCAAAAATGGAAGGAGAGGGCCCCTGCTGGATCAACTTCCAATGAGGCTGGCCCTCCCACTATCCATTAGGGGGGCCATGCATGATCGCAATGTGCCTCAGGGAGTGCTGTTATCACACCAGGAAGGCTGTAAATGACTGCAGTAACTGGAGCAGTCAGTTTCAGTCTTACAGCTGTAGCAGCAAGTACAGCAGCAAGTATACATTGGCCTAGATGCACTAAAGGTTGATGCGGTGTCGACAATTCGATCTGCACACACATCGACATATTCACCAAAATTGTTGCATGGAAGGAGAAGGGTTGGAGAAGGTTCATATTAGCATACAGGATTTTCTAAGTGCTGTCGGTGTGTAAGGGATCTCCTCCCTCACATATCACCAACACTACAACAATTTTGAACAGCATTCACTGTGCTTCCCTACCTAGCCAGTAGAGGAAAAAAAGAGAATGCTTTCAGCACCAAGGACAGCACTGAATGCCATAGGGATGTGTATTGCTCACCCCTGTGGCATTCAAAGGGTTAAAATAAACAGAACTAGTAGACCAAGCACTACACAATGTTCCTCCCTTTGACATCCCCCTTAGTATGTCAACATATATTGCATATATTCTACATACTAACTCCACCTCGTGAACTGCCATTTAGTCAACGAACCTGTCCTTTATTCGACAATTAATTCTTTGAGTACTAGAGAGGTAGGAAGGCATTGCTTAGCAATGTGTTTGCTACTCCTTTGGTACTCAATGGGTTAATAGGCAAGGTGTGCGGCTGCATACTTTGCCCGTATATGTGTAAAACATTTAATGTGTCAAACATTTAATTATATGTATAATATAATATAATATGTTTAATGTGGTTAAACAAAACATCAAACCTTAAGGTGGGTATCATGACCCCTCATGACAACCCACTAGCATGGGGGAAACAATTGCCTGGTTTTTTGCCCAAAAGGATAGATGATCCATGGGGTGACCCCAAAGGCATTTTCTGCCTTCTTGATACTGCCGGCAGCTGTATAAGCCACTGTAGCATCAAGCGCTGCCTTGAATGAATGCATGAACCCTGTCACCGGGTTCATTCTTAGAAAGCAGCGCTGCGCTGTCACCATTGAATCAGTCACCCGGTCTGACCCTGGTGACTGATTCAATGATGAGAGAGAAGCCCTGCTTTCTAAGAATGAACCCGGTGACAGGGTTCATTCATTCATTCAAGGCAGCGCTTGATGCTACAGTGGCTTATACAGCCACCAGCAGTATCAAGAAGGCAAAAACTGCCTTTGGGGTCGCACCTTGGATCAGCTATCCTTTAGGATAGATGATCATTGATAGGGAGGTGATCAAGAGGGGTCCTGGGGCCTCCATGAAGGTCTGAAAGTTTTTTTTTATTATAAAAGGTGCATATAACCTAAGTGAAACATAGGTTATATGCTCATTATTTAAAAAATCGGACAATTGATTGCTCTTGTCCTTTAGGGGTCAAAAAACACTAGTCACTAAGGGGTTAAACAAAGCAAAAAGTGTAAGCAATAATCGCATGTGTGGAGCAGGAAATCTGCTTGTGCACTAACCACTCAAAGATTAATCTCTCCAATGCATGGCAAAGTTAACCCTTTGAGTGCCAGAGGAGTATGCAACGCATTGCTTTGCAATGCGTTGTATACGCATCTGGCACTCAAAGGGTTAATCCAGACAAACGGTTACAGATTTCACAGCAAAAAAGCCCCGGATCACTATTGAAATATCACCCTCTCTTTGGCGACCATGGAAATGGCAAGATGATAATGTTGCATGCATCAAAAGGACAACATCAGAATGTGGCCTGCATGAAAAGGGTGACATTCTGATGTTGCATGCTTACAGATGCATGCTTCATATACTATGAAGAATAATTGGAGATGCTGTTTTTGTGAAACATTATTATCCCTTTAATGAAGGGAACTCTAGATAGATGTATAACTATTCTTAGGTCTCACAGTCAGAATAATAGAAAAAAGCATATTGTGCATAATCATTTCTATAAATATACATTAGAAACTCAACCTTAGCATTTTTGTCAAATCATTCTTACTGTCGGCACCAGATGTCTGAAATGTGGCACTGTGTCAACAAATAACATCAGTTCACAAAACTGTTCTTGTTGAGTGATGCAGGAGACCATGCCTTCAGAGATCTTCACAGTCTCAGTTTTCATTCTCTCACCGTTAATAAAAAGTCCATATACTGACTGCACAGGTCCTTCTTGAATGTTTCAGCATATTTTAAAATTTTATGCTACATTTTATGACAAATGTCTTCAGATGATTGCATCCAAATGAAAAGTCATTGTTAAAGAGGAGAAAAAGTTCTTATCAAAAACTGACCATTCTTTTAACTCTGATGTCCCTATAAACGCAATGTCGATTAAAAGGTGTGGAAGACAGTAACATTTTAACATATCTGAAAAATGAAAGGTCTTACCAAGATACCAAGTTTTGCAATTCTAGCTTTCACTAACTGAAATGCTTTGGATAGAGAACTTAGTTGAAGTTTTCTGTACAGTTCGGCTAACTCACCTAACACATCATTTAGAATGGTCAGTGCAACATGGTATTCTGGTTTTGCAGTTTGTCCAAGAAGCATTTATGCATTGGATCATTGTTTTCTGCCACATTCAGTACAGTATTCTATTAATACAATGTAACTCTTCATTAAGACACTAGCTGAAAAATGCCTCCAGAGCCATTAAAGAAGAATTTCAGAGTCCTGTATTAAAGACACGTTTCCTGGCATCATCTATTCCCAAATTTCCCCACTGTGTTACATGACACTGCTCAAGTAAGTGCAGGATAGAATTTATGTTGTCCAAGAATTACACATGCACCATCAGAGCTGAAAATGACCATGCTTTGCATATCTATGTTGTCATCAGAATAATATTTTTTCTAGTGCTGCCACAATCATAGCGGTATCAGCTTTGTGTCACATTACTTGGGTGTCGCTCCATTGTTGCATTAAGTCATGTAACACATTACTAAGACAGTATGTCACTAACTGCATTATGTAACGTTACACATTACTAGTATAGTACATCACTAACAGCATTTGTCACATTACACATTACTAGTATAGCATGTCTCTAACTGCATTATGTTACATTACTAGCAAAACATGTCTCTAACTGCATTATGTCACATAACACATTACTAGCATAGCATGTCTCTAACTGCAATATGTCATAAAACACATTACTAGCATAGTATGTCCCTAACTGCATTATGTCATATTCCACATTACTAGCACAGCATGTCACTAAATGCATTACGTCACATAATACATTACTAGTATAGTATGTCCCTAACTGCATTATATCACATAACACACTGTTAGTATAGCATGTCCCTTATTGCATTATGTCATATTACACATTATTAGTATAGCATGTCACTAACATCATGTTACACATTACTGGTATAACACATCACTACCCTCTTTAAATAGCATTAAACATAATTAGCATAGCATGCCACTATATGTAGTATGTCACAGTACACATTACTAGTATCGCATGCCACTAACTGTATTATGTAACATTAAGCATTACTAGTATAGCGCAGTAATAGTATAACACACCATTAACTATATTTTGTCACATTACACATTGCTAGTATAACACAGCACTAACTGCATTCTATCACATTACTAGTACGAATAGCACACTATGAATTGCATTATGTCACATCACTAGGATAGCATGTCACATTACACATTACTAGTATAGCACACCACTAGTTGCATTATGTCTCATTAAACATTACTAATAGTGCACTCCACTAAGTGCGTTATGTAATAGTAAAGTTTACCTGTTTTGTTATGGCACAATAAATATTACAAGCAGTCACACACCCTGGTGAACTTAGATAAATCCCCTCACCCCTACTTTCACACCCTTAGACATTCCCCTTCCCCGGTCACCTTGCAGCCCATTTCCCCCATATATACAGCAATCTCTCACTCCAGCACAAATATATGTGTTTTTTGGTATTATTCTCACTTATTCTTTGAGCAACACAGTGATGTGTAATCCATTTCATAGCAATGCCTTTCTCAGCACTTTGCTGTCATTCAAAGGTTTAACGCCAAGCCTGCGCAACAATCTTCCAGTTGTCATCTGCCCCCTGACATTGTGCCCAGGGGGTGTCCAATGCATTGCTTGCAATGTGTGGATACCTCAGAGGCACTCAAATGTTTACAGTAGGTTTCTCTAGCACTCGAACATTCAAAGAGTTTAAGCGATATTAACACTTAATATGTAGAAAAAAAATATATATATAGGGTTTATCTTGAATAAAACAAAGGTACTCCTACTACTTAGAGCTGTTTTATTCAAAAGGTATTGCAGCTCAAACTTGAATTTTTTTATGTGCAGTATCTCAATGGCGTGAAATTTCACAAGGGCACTGTTACTACACCATCCTATGAATCTTTTATAATCAGCTAATCAGAGCAGTCCATAGGATGAAGTAGCAACACTCTAGTGTGAAATTTCAGGCCATTGCGCTATTGCACCTAAAGAAATTCAAGTTTGAGCTGCAATAGGTTTTGAATAAAACACCTCTCAGCAGTGGAAGTGTCCTTGTTTTACTCAGGAGGATAAGCCCTACAATATATATATATATATATATATTTTATATATTAGTATGGTGTGTACAGGGTGACTTTTTAATATGGAGTGTACAGGGTGATTTCTTTAACCCCTTGAGTGCTATGAGCATAACATGTATATGCTTGGACAGCTGCACATGCTCTGCAGAGCCTATACATTGTACGGTCAAAATGTTGTGACTGCATAAGCTGGTATTACTGGTATGCAGTGGCTGTAGTAGGAAAAAAAAAGTCAGCCTTGTTTGGGGACCATCAGGACCTCTCTTGATGTCCCTCCAGTTAATGATCTCCTAGCCGATCTCACTGAAAGATCAATAATTGTGGCAAAGAAGAGCAGTGTTCCCTCCTCCTTCATTCCTACCTGAACTTCCAGGCAGGAGTGGGCAGGATCGGGGAAAGCCTCCTCACGTCACCAGTGACATGATCACTGGTTAATAAGAAGGCTTTCCACAATCCCGTTCACTCCTACTGGTTGGGGTAGGAGTGAAGCAGGAGAGCATGTTGCTCTCCTATGTCACTATTATTGATCTCCTAGCACTATTGGCTGGGAGATCAATAACAGCGGTGAGGGAGGGTTCCTGATGTTCCTCCCATGATGCCTGATTTGAAATCATAAAAATAAAGAAGTAAATAACCCTCTGAGGGTGCCACAGGAAGGTCTCACCGCTCTGATTCTCATCCGTATGTAACCCAAAGATATTTAGAGATAATAATGGACAAGTCGGTCCTAACACATCCAAATAAAAAGATTTATTCACATAAAAATATCATAAAATATAATAAGATCCTATAAAAAAATGCAATTCGCAGTGCTCCACGCTGCTTCATCAGTTATCTAGGTACTAATGATGCTAAAACTTGTATGGACGAACAGAGCGGCTATTTATAACTTGTGAGAGACACCCGATTCTGTGATCGGCACAGCAAAAACGGAACCACCCAGATTAACCTGAGTATTAACTCCTAAGCAGACAGGGTGATCAGTCGTTCCACAATGCCGGTCACCCCGTCGGGATTAACCTTTGTATTAACCCCTAAGCAGACATGGTGATCAGTCGTTCCACAGCGCCAGTCACCCCATCGAGATATCCCCCAGCTATTAAACACATCATAAATACATTGTATATGGCAATCCATATTACATAATTTTAGCTGTAATTCCGTTTTGCTTCAGGACTTTAGTATTCCCCTTGTGTGTCTGTATGCCCAGGCTAACAGTCTGGAATCAATAGAGATACATGGTGATGCCTTGTTTATATACACAAATATATCCACCTTAGATTATGGCTTTAATTAGGCACTATTATAAGATTTAGGATCAAAGGGATAGTAATACTTCGTTTTAACTTTATTTTATTTTGTAGGCATTAAAAAAACTTGAAGAACGATATAAGTCTTATCTCTCAAACCTTTATGGTTTGAGAGATATTCACAAGTAAAGTTTCCCCTCCCGCCCCTTTTACCTAGTGTAAGCCATCTCTTCTCAGATGTGGAATGCAGTCCATAGACCAGACAAATAACAGGAGGGGACAATCTTCTTCTTATGAGAACAATGATAGCCCTTCCCCCTTGACAAGTTTTTCAGCTTTTTCCCTTATCTTAATTGAAGATTGTCCCTCTCTGCAGTCTACCTGGGCACCTCCCTTCTGATTTGGCTGAACAGGGGGGGGGATACTTTGCTTGTGAATATCTTTTAAACCATAAAGGTTTGAGAGATAAGACTTATATCATTCTTCATGTTTTTTTAATGCCTACAAAATAAAATAAAGATAAAACGAAGTATTACTATCCCTTTAAGTATTTATACATATAGGTAGGTAGTTTTGCCAACATGTAGTTCATAGAAAATTTATATTCAGGATTTTTGGTGCTTTTGAACATTATATACATATATACATTCTTATTCTTATTATTATTTTTTATTATTATCTTTTGTTATAGATCAGATAAAGATAGATGGCAATTTAATTTTAATAAGGCTTAGATCTGGCTGACATATACTTGTATAATGTAATTGCCTTCTTGCTAAGTTCATTAAGGGTCATAAGATGTTAATACATGTTATTGTTACAGTGACTTTTTGTCAATCAAAGGGCATGGACTGTTTAAGTTTACACTTACCACAGGGGTTAAATATGAGTGTCCCTTATGTTAGATACTTTTTCCGTACTGATTGACAACATTGTATAGCTGTATATAATGTACCCATGATGCATTATGTATCTTTTTCAATATCTATCACAAATGTTTCTTTTGCAATATACTCCTGTAGTACGTGTATATTGCAAATTATTAATAGCTGGGGGATATCCCAATGGGATGACCGGCACTGTGGAACGACTGATCACCCTGTCCGCTTAGGGGTTAATACTCAGGTTAATCCCGATGGGGTGCCCGGCATTGTGGAATAACTGATCACCCTGTCTGCTTAGGGGTTAATCTGAATGGTTCCATTTTGGCTGTGCCGAATGCCCAATCGGGTGTCTCGCACAAGTTTTAAATAGCCACTTTGATTGTCCATAGAAGTTTTAGCATCATTAGTAACTACATAACTAATGAAGCAGAGTGGATCACTGCGAAATGCATTTTTTGTAGCATCTTATTATATTTTATGATTTTTTTAATGTAAATAAATCTTTTTTTATTTGGACTTGTTTGAAGCTGCTTGTCCATTATTATCTCTACATATCTTTGGGTCCCATACGGATGAGAAGCAGAGCATCTGATCTGCTATTTAACAAACAGGCACGGTAAGATATTCCTGTATGCCTTTTATGCTGTGTCTATATGCATGTATTTATACAGACATTTATAAATGTGAGTGCAATATCCATTTATTTGCATATATCACTTTATTATGTTTGATACGGCACTACTGGCTCCTCCTGTTTGTGTTCAATATTGTATGTTAACCCACAAAAATGGGGTACCATTTTTCTCAAGCTGATAGCAGGTACTGAATACAGTAGGAAATTCCATGTTATTCAAAGATTTTAATATCTTTGAAGTGGCGGAAATGTAAAACAAAGTGCATTTGTTCCTATAGCACCAATGATTTCAAATATTAATGCACTTCAGCCTAGGGGTAGAAAGGGAAATGACACCTCATTTGATGTCCGTTAATGTCTACTTTTCAAAATGGTATATCTTGCATACCTTTCCTTTATGTATTTAATAATTATGGCCATTTTAGTATAGGCAATCATTTTCAAAAAAGAAAACAGGTGTAGTTTTGAGCTGTTGGCAACCCCTACAGTATGTGAACTTATACCAATGGGATGCCATTTTTCTCATAAGAGCAGTAGATAATGAATACAGTTGAAAATTCCATAGTTCTAAAAGCTTTCAGAACATTTGAAGGGGTGGAGATGTAAAAAAAAAGGTAATTTTTTCCTTTAGGGCAATATTCTGGAAATATTTGTGCACACCAGGTCAGGGGTAGGAAGGCAAGTGACTCCTCATTTCATGCAGAAGGTTATCTATTTTCCAAAACGGTATGCTTTGTCTACCGTTACTTAATTTATGTACTTGCTACAACCATTTCAGTATAGGGAAGTTATGTTTGAAAAATTGTAAAACAATAAAATAAGAGGTTGTAGTAGGTGTAGTTTTGTGCTTCTGTAATTTTTCTCCTAAAAGATCTAGCTGTTGAATACAGTTGGAAATTCCATAGTATTTACACATTTCATTACATTTTAAGGGGTGGAAATGTAAGGAAAAAAAAAAAACTTTTGTAGTGCCGTTTTCTGGAAACATTTGTGCTCACCAGGCTACTGGTAGGAAGGCACATGGCCCCCCATTTGATGCAGTAGGTTATGATCTTTACAAAATGGTATACCTTGTCTACCTTTACTTCATTTATGTAGGTGTTACAAACATTATAGCACAGGGAAGTCATGTTTGACAGAGTGTAAGAAAAATAGGAGTTTGTAGTTGGTGTAGTTTTGTGATTCTACCACCCCTATAGTTTCTCAGCTCATACTAGTCATTTGTCTCCTAAGAACACTAGCTAATGAACACAGTTGGAAATTCAACAGATTTCAGTACATTGGAAGGGATGGAAATGTAAAAAAAAAAAAAAAAGTTTTTTTCCTTTATCATCACCTTCTGTATCTGTTATAAACACGTTAGTACAGGCAAGTCATGTTTGAGAAAATGTAAGAAAAATCAGGTTGTAGTTGGTGTAGTTTTGTACTCATACCAGTGGCATTTGATTTGTCTCCTAAACTAGCTAATAAATATACTAGAAAATTCAATACTTTGCAAAGATTCTACTACATTTGAAGAGGTGGAAATGTAAAATATTATTATTTATCTTTTAGAGCCTCCAGACTAGTGACCCTTCGTTTAATGCAGTAGGATATCTACTTTCTGGAAATATATAGTTTTATATAGTTATTCTGCTGTTTTAGGGTAGTTTTACCATATACCCATTAGAATTTGCATACTAGTTCATAAAGTTGTAAATACCATTTTGTGCTCCTGGTAATTAGGGCTCTGAGCGGCAGGATTTGTAATTATGACATCAAAGCTTTTTTGCACAATGCAAAATTTATTTCATGCACCATCCAAAAAAACAATATATTGTTTTCCATATTTAACTAGAAAGTTACCAGAGGAAATCAAGTCTGAACAGATGGATAGAAAAAAGCTGAAAATGTGTCTGGCCTACAGGGTAGAGAAAATGGCCCAAGACCCTGGCACTGAAATGGTTAAGCAATCATATAAAAAAGCTGATGTACTAAAGAAAACTGGCGTGATTCTGGGAAAACCCAACTGCACCATAGGGGACTAATAACATTTTCCTTTTAAAATATAATTCTACAATGCATTGTAGACTTCATTAGCATTCATGGGGTTAAAACTCCCATTTAACATAGTAACAAAGTAAATTAGGTTGAATAAAGACACAAGTCCATCAAGATCAACCTTTGCCTCATACCCTAGTGACATGAGAACTGTGTAGCTTTCCTGCTACCGAATAAGTTAGTCTTTATCAGACCTTCCTGATTTGCCTACTGATAAACAGTATAACCCTGTATGTTCCCTTTTGAAAGAAATGTATCTAATCTTCTCTTAAATGTATCCATTGTATCTGCCATAACCACCTCCTTGGGCAAGGAATTCCACAATTTAATAGACCTTTCTGTAAAAAAAACCCTTCCTCTGCTGAAGTTTAAACCTTCTTTGCTGTTATCTGTCTGGTCTTACAACCAGATTCACATCTGAGAAGAGATGGCTTACACTAGATAAAAGGGGCGGGAGGGGAAACTTATTTCGTTCTTCAAGTTTTTTTAATGCCTACAAAATAAAATAAAGTTAAAATAAAGTATTACTATCCCTTTAATCCTAAATCTTATAATAGTGCCTAATTAAAGCCATAATCTAAGGTGGATATATTTGTGTATATAAACAAGGCATCACCATGCATCTCTATTGATTCCAGACTGTTAGCCTGGGTATCATTTCTATGTTATTTATTATCACTAGGTACAAAACATTGTTGTTTCTTGTCGGCACTTCCACCATTTGTGACATGTAGCTTTCCCGAAGCATGCTCACAAACCTGCTTGCCTTAGTATTCTGACAGGTCTCAGTTTTCCAGTTGATATCTGGATAGTTAAAATCTCCTATAATTATAGTATGCCTAAGCTTTGCAGCTTTCCTCATTTGCAATAGCAGTTGGGCCTCAACATCATCAATATTTGGTGGTTTGTAGCATTTACATAGCAACACATTTTTTTTACCTTTTGCACCATATTTAGTCTTAATTTCTGCCCACAAGGACTCCACATTATGGCCAGTTTCCTCACTAATATCATCCCTTAAAATTGGATTTAGCTCTGTTTTCAAATATAAGCACCCACCTCCCCCTTTTCTATTAATCCTGTCTCTCCTAAAAGGGAATATCCCTCTATGTTTACAGCCCAATCATGTGTATCATTCCACCATGTTTCTGTTATACCAATTATGTCCAATTGCCATACCTGGGAACTTAACAGGCAGGGCTACCCGGAGGACAGCCCTGCCAGCGCCGACCAGGGAGTGAAATGACGCGATTCGTGTCATAAAAGGGGCGGGGTTTAGTCGCGAGGGGGGGCGGGACAAAATTTAAAAAAAAAAAAAAAAAAGGGGTAAAATATATGTGGAATGCGGGTAAGAGGGCGGGGAGTGGGAGGAACCTGTGCGGGATGGAGAACAAGTGGGCAGAGTTTTGCCCGCCCGGAGATTGAGAGACTGCCCCGGAGACCCGGTAATTACCTGTGAAATCCGGAGTCTCCGGGGCAAAACCAGAGAGTTCCCAGGTATGCCAATTGCTCATTAACCACCAGCAATTCTAGTTCTCCTAAATACTTCTTGCATTTGCTAGCATACAATTAATTTTGAAGTCGTTACATATTTTACCCCCTACATGCCTTGTTTCTACATCTTCATTTAATAGGAATTCCTCCCTATTGACTACATTTCTCCCTACCCTTTCTCCACCCCCATGATCATTTGCTTGGACCCAGTTCCTATCTACTCTGTCTACCCAATTTTTGCTATCTATAACCTCCCCCCCCCCCTTTCCTAGTTTAAAAACTCCCCTAGCACAGAGGCTCCTCTACCATTTAGGTGCAATACATCACTTCCATATAGATTGTACCCAAGAGCAAAGTCAGCCCAATGCTCTAAAAACACAAAACCCTCCTTACTACACCAATGCTTGAGCCATGCATTAAGCTCCCTGAGCTCCCTCTGCACTGGCGCATGGCACAGGTAGTATTTCAGAAAACACTACCTTAGAGGTCCTTGCCTTGAGCTTGCACCATAAATCCCTGATATCATTCTTTAGGGACCTCCTACTTTGTCATTGGTACCAATATTTACCAAAACAGCTGGATCACTTCCAGCCCCTCCCAATAATCTGTCAGCCCTGTCCGCAATATGTTGAACCCAAGCACCCGGAGACAGCATACTGTTCGGCATTCATGTACCTGGCGGCAAATTACCCTATGTGCCCTCCTAATAATAGAGTCCCCTATTACCACCACCTGCCTTGGTTTCTGCCTACTCTGTATCACATCTATCCTGGAAGGAGGACTGTTCCCCTTGTTTGCTAGAGGAATCAGCCCTCTCCAGTATTGCCAGTTCTGAGCTATCCTCATCAACATCTTCACATAATCTTGCAAATCTGTTGGACTGAGTCAACTGAGAACTGGCCTTCCTCTTCCTCTGCCCACTACCTCCCCTCCTTACTGTTACCCAGCTACCTACCTGTTGCTCCTTATCTACAACTCCACCCTCTTCACCACTAGCCCCTCATACTACCTGCTCTGTGAGTTCTAAACTCCTTTCCAGGTTTCCAATGTCACGCAATGTTGCAATATTTCTTTCCAAATCCAATATCTTAGCCTACAAAAAGAAAATATGGTCACACTTGGCACAGTGGTATGACCCCATGGAACGATTGCTCCAAGTGTTCAAACATGTGACAAGAGGTGCACTGCGTGAGATTGTCTAACCTGCTATCACTCATGCTTGATTTTACAATTCAAATAGGGAAGTTGTATCTGACCCCTATGGTGTAGTGCAGTGGTTCTCAACCTATGCCCTCAGTGGCTACTAACAGGCCAGGATTTGATAATTTCCTTTTAAGAGCACAGGTGAGTTAATCAATATGAATGAGCCTCTGATCAACACACCTGTGTTCTAGCAGAGAAATCCCTAAGTCCTGGCCTGTTAGTGGCCACTGAGGGCACAGGTTGAGAACCTCTGTTGTAGTGGGTTTGCATCAGATTTGCAAGACTTTCTTTGAAGCATCAGCACTTATCAGACACACCTCCCGGGGAACCTCACAAGAGAATAGCAAGGAATATGAGAAGGTGTATTAAAATGTAATTTAAAAAAATCAATTAAAAAGGACACCTTTTTTTAAATCCATAAATGTACTACAAATCTGTAAATCAATAACCAATCTACATAGATGTGCTCAAAGTGCTCCTCAGCAAATAGAATAAACACAGAATGGGGGATAAGAATAAGAACAAAAAAAAGGTAAAAGAGGGTGGAGAGGGCTAATTAGAACAAGAGCCAGTACAAGTGGTCTATAGGCACAGATCACTTCCATGAAGTAAACACTGAGATGATTTTTAATACAGGCAGTAAGTTTGGACCTCCAGGCCATCTTGTTGGACTTGCCTTTACTTATCATGGCAGGAGATTGGAACTTGGAACTAGATCGGCCAGCAGGAGACAGATACTAGATAGTGCAGCATGCACAGTGACAGAGAATGTGCACACTGTGTAAGGTTGATTTTTATACCTCACAATTCACTTTAAATACTGTAACAAACGTTTGATGAGCCTAGGAAAGCTTCTTGAGTTCACCACAGTGCATGTGCTTGGACGCAACTGCACTGGAACAACTAAAGGGTGCACTGAGGCTTAACACTTAATGTGCAGATGTGCAGAAGCACACCTTAAAGGTAAAATTGTGTCTGACATCCAAACCTGGCTTCACTGTCCATTACAGGCCCACACATGCATTCTCTGACACTCCAGCTTTGTTTCACTGTCCAGTTACGATCCACACATGCACTGACACTTCAGCCTTGTTCTATTGCCCATCGATTCTCACAGAACCACAATTACACTGACATAGCAGCTTTGTTTCACACTATTCCACTAATAGCGATACAACAACATATACACTGTGTGAAACCCCAGCCTTGTTCCCACAAATAGTCACGGAATCACACATGCAACCCAACTATGTTCCACTGTCCCATATGAAGTCTGCGAATCATATATGCATTGTCTGACTCTCCTCTCCTCTACCCTCCACCCCAATGACCTGCCTCCCACTGGCTCCCTATCACCTGTGTGCACAAGTGTTTTTTCCCAGATAGTGCCTAACTCTGTGGCCTGTGAGCTGATCCCCATTAGTGGTCATCTTTCCCCTCTCCCAAGCAACATTCCGGTGCAAAGGCAAGAAATAAGTGGAGAGCACAGCAGTGAGTGGAGGTGAAGTGGACTGGACATGACACAGGAGGTTGGAGGTGAACAGAACCAGAAATGACAAAGGAGGATGGAGGGGACCGGCCATGACAGAGGGAGATAGAAGGGACTGTGTATGACATAGGTGAAGTAGAAGGAGCCAGTTATGACACAGGGGAGGTGGAGAGGACTGGGCATAACACAGGGGAGGTATAACAAGGGGGGGTTGGTACCAGGTATGACACAGGTGTTGGTAGGCAAGGCAGAAATGATGTCAGGAGTGACCAGGGGCTTTGCTTCACATGCTTCTCCTGACAAAATCATCACTCCCAGCCAAGTCTTTGAAGAGATTTTGACTCATATCAAAATCACTTCCCCCAGCCATCAGTTGATTGAGAGAAGCTGTGAAAAGAGAGAAGCTTCCTCCAGTAGGTAGCAGGAGGGGGATGTTCCTAGGTGTGGCTGGCAGTGAAACAGGATAAGTTAGGTATGTGTACACACACACACACACACACACATATATATATATATATATATATATATATATATATATATATATATGAGAAAGCCTCATTGCATAATTTATGTCTCCTCAGGAGACACACACACACACACACCCAGGGGTGGCAGTAAGGTGGGGATATAGAAATCTCCTCCTTATTGCCATTGCTGGAGATACCTCCCTCAACTTCCTGCTCAACCAGAAAGAAATATGGCTGACACACACACACACACACACACACACATACACACACACACACAGTCACTCACTCTGACTCCCAGTGGCCTCAGCAGGAACTGTAGTACAGCCAGCTGAAACTGCATTATTTAAAAAGAATTACTTCACTGGAATAGTCTACAAGGTGTGCCTGTTTGCAAGCACACTTTGTAGATCGTTCCATTGAAGTAGTTCTTTTTAAATAATGTGATTTTGGCTCTGCAGAAGAGCCTCCTCGAGTCAGCTGACTCAAAGGGAAACTTTAGCGGAGAATTTCTCTCAAATTGTAAGGGTTTGAGAGATGGCACTTTCTCCAAATACTTTATTTTAGTAATCTCTGCAATATTAAATAAAGTTATAAACGGGCATTACTGACCCTTTAAACCCTTATACACTCTTAACCTGCAGGGAAGTAATGTACAAAGGAGGGAAGGATGTCAGACGCCTATGCTACTCATACAGTTAACCCTTGGAGTGCCACAGGGGTATGCAACACATTGCTTTGCAATGTGTTTACAAACCCTCTGCCACTCAAAGGGTTAAAAGGGATAGTAATACTTCTATTAAAGTTTAGTTCTGACTCTTCTTTATATTTTTTTAACATGTAGCACTTTATTTCATTATTTATAGTGTTGTACTTAAAATGCAATTCAAGCTGAAAGGATCCCCCCTGCGCCTTTCCCTGCATCACTCTGCCTCTCAGTCTGGTCAGGATGAAGCTTGGCAAGGGACAATCATCCCTAAGCAAAAGGAAAATCCTGCCTTCCTTCATCAAGGGGTTCATTATAGTTACTGAAATGAAGAGTGTCCCTCACTGCATCCGTCCAGTCCCACGACTGGATTCCACATCTAATGGGAGGCAGCCAGAAAGGGCGGGAGGGGGATCCTTTTGGCTTGAATACAGTTTGAACTACAACACTCTAAGTAATTAAATATAGGGGTACATTTTACAAAAAATATAGAGAAGACTCAGAGATAAACTTTAATAGAAGTATTACTATCCCTTTAAAATATTATATATTCTTTTCTTTTTCCGGTGTGACCATGTTGGTTTTTTTTTTCTTTTTTCATTTTTCTTTTTACATGTAGAGTGGATGTCCAGGAGGATCCCTGTTCTTTCCTCAACTCCCAGACGCCCAGCATGCCCTCTCCACTTCCTATACCACTGCAAGGCCCTAGGCTCAAGCCTGTTTCCTCAAAATCAACAGCGGCTTCCTTCTCCCACATTGGATCCGGACATTGTGAGGCACATTGTGGGGAGGAGTGTCTCCTCTGTAATAGGGCCAGTAAGGTAGGGTGATGAATCTACATTATTTGTATCATTGGGACAACTTCTTTATACAATAACAGCACTCTATTTAACCCTTTCAGTGCCAGAGAGGTAACTAGTGCACAAGGCATTGAACCCCTTTCCAGTGCTCAATGGGTTAACTCTGACAAGACACACCACTGTACACTGCAGGCCACTCTATGGCCAGGGGAGGGCTGGCCTGGGGGGCAGGGGGGCAATTGCCCCCTGGGCCGGCCATATGTCTGGGCCAGTGGGCCACTGCCTGACTTAATATCCATCTTGTTGCTATAAGTGGAGCTATACTAGTGATGCCATAGAGCTTACAATTGAAACGGAGCTACACAAATGATATCACAAAGCTACAATCCAAATGAAACTTATTTACCTTGTAAGCTTATAGTATCATTAATGTATCTTTGCTTAAATTGTAAGCTCTGTAGTATCAGCCCATTTCAACTGTGAGCTATGTAGTATCGCTATGTTTCATGATATTAATGCCACTTTTAAAATTAACAAAAGGAGATGGGCTGGGACAGTGGCTTGAAACAATAGTAGAAATGGGCCACTTGATCGTATTTGCCCTCCGGGCCACAAGTTGCCAGCCCTCCCCTGTCTATGGCTTAACATGCTGGTATAAAACTTTTACAAACATACAGAGGCATAATACTACAATTCTGCCACAAACTAAAGGCATTAACAAATACCATTGATTTCATGGTTTCAAGACCACAGTGGGGATGGCAACACATTGTGAAGCGATGTCCTCTGGTCCTTAGAGGGCTACATTTGACTTATAACTCTCTGACTACTACAGATATTCACTTTAATACAAGATTGTTATCTACAAAGCACTCTAAAGCTCCTACACTAATCCCAGAGTAGCCACACCCCACACTTATACACTCAGAACCTACAGATCTGGGGGACCAGCAAGAGTCATAACCTCCACACACGGGGGCAGCTATTACTGTGTCAGTGTCCCCTCTGTGTGTGTATGTTTGTTGCTTTTGTGTGTGCATGCCTATGTCTGTTACATGTGTGTGCGTATGTCTGTTTCGTGTGTGTCTCAGTATGTCTGTTGTGTGTATGTGTGTGCATATGTCTGTTGCATGTCTGTGTGTGCATGTCTGTTGCACGCATGTGTGTCTGCGCATGTCTGTTGTATTTGTACATCTCTGTTATATGTGTGTGTATGCATGTCTTTTGCATGTTTCTGCCACTCACTGCATTTATGTGACTGCCTGTGTGTTGCATATGTCTGTGTTTATCCGTTTGTCTGCATTTCAGACACATACACTCAACGGTCATAACATGACAGGCAACGCTGTCCCACATTGCTAGTATATATATGTATATATATATATAGAGAGAGAGATGTAAAATGTGTGTGAGTCAGTGTGTATATATATATATATATATATATATATATATATATATATATATATATATGTATATATATATATATATATATATATATATATATATATAATACACACACATTTTCTGTTTTATTTTTTAAGTCTATTGAATTCATAAAATAAATAGTAACAGTGCATTACAATTTGTAGAAATATGTCAGCTTTAACTTTATTCACTGCAGAGATTGTGGTAACTTTTTACTTACAAAACAACAAAACATGTAGGGGTGCCCAAAGTTTTGCATACTACTGTATATACAAGTTAGGGTAGCCATGTTAGCCTGTGCCTGCCTAATGCACATTTATTAAACTATTTATGTTGAAAAATCTCCACTAATGCCCCCTTCGACATGGGGAGGGTATTTCCTTTACTCTGCTCTTTGTTTAATGCTATGCACTGAGCAAGGAGCAGGAAAAACTTGTGTAACTTTATTTCCATTTGCATGGCATAGGGGAGGTATTTCATGTTAATTGCTGTTAAAAACAGTGGTGGAGTAAGTGCAACAATATGCACTAAAGCCACTGTAATGCATATCCCTGAAGTACAGATGAGGCTTACTCCTTGGCACAGGAAATGTACAGTGGTGGTGGATTTGTATATTACCCCATAGATACAATTATCCCCAGAGAGAGAGAGTAGAGTAAGAGACAGTAGTAGGGCAATAAAGATCCTCAATAGTACACTCACTATTGCTAGGGGCTAGCGTACCCTCATTTGAAGGAGGAGTTGATCATTTTTTTTTTTTTTTTTTTTTTTTTTTTGTGTTTATATAATTTTTATTGATATAAGAGAAAGGTACAAACAGGAGTGACATAGAGAAATAGAAGGATAGGTCTACGCAGAGACCCAGTAAAACATAATACATGATCAAATAAACAAGCAGTCTAGTACAGCAACTGTTCCACAAAATGTTAGAAAAACCCACAGACATTGTAAACACAGTATGATTAGATCTGATGGCAACGAAATCATCATGAAAATATCATGGAAGTGAATAAGTTAGCTACAACATATTCCCCCAAGCACTGGAAAATGCCGTGGAATGTAGTGGGCATAGGAGGAAAGAAAGAAAATGAGAGTAAACATATATGTGGGGACAATACTAATCAGAAAAGAAAAAATAGTTTATAAATACGAAGATTAATATGAAAAATAAAAGAAAGATAAAAAAGTGCAGGATAAATGAAAAGTAAGAAAGAGAGAGGAAGAAAAATTAGAGGGAGGGGGTAGGAAAAAATAGGAAGGTGAGGAAAGGGGAGGGAACAGAGGACACATGCTGACATTAAGTGATCTGAATGGACATTAATGGGACATAAGCAAGCCAACTAGTCCCGGTAGTCAAGCCAAGGGGACCAGATCTCAGCAAAGGAGATAGTACCTCCTGACAAAAGGTAAGTCAATCTCTCATAAAGACAAATAGTGTTCACCTTTGTCTTCCACATCTCCACAGAAGGAGGAGAGGGAGCTTTCCAACAAAGCGATATACACATCCTCGCAGCAGTGAGCAACATAGAAACAAGAAATCTTAGAGATTTGGTAAGGCCAGAACAATGTAATCCAACCGAGAAGAGCAACAAAGTTGGGTCCATAGGAATAGATATAGATAAAACCTTTGAGAGAATCGAGGTAACGGATCGCCAGAAGCCAGATATGAGAGGGCACGACCACCAGATATGGGCTAAAGTACCTTCATCCTGACCACATCGCCAACATACGGAAGAAATAGTAGTATAGAAACGATGTAGGTGAGAAGGTGATCTATACCAACGAGTGACCAGTTTATAATTTGTTTCCATAGCAGTAACATTACGGGACGAAGAGAGAGACTTCCGAAAAGCCAATTCCCACAACTGAGGTGGTATGGAGACCTGCAAATCAGACTCCCATGCAGTACGGTATGAATGATAATGTGTGGTATCAGTCGCCAACCAGCCATAAATTTTTGACACCGGTCTATGAAGGCGTGTCATACCGGAGGGAGAATCTGTCAAAGGTTTGAAACAAAGAGTTTCAAAGGGCGTGAGACACCGAAGCATGTCTGCCCGCTTCGTATGAGTGGTAAGGAAATGATGTATCTGTAAATACTTCCAATATTCATTGGAATGAAGATCCCACAACTCGGCTAGACATTCAAAACTAGCCACTGTATCCTCAGACAAAAGGTCAGCCACCACTAGGCCTCTACCCGTCCCCCAACCCAGAAAAGCTGAAGCCGACAATCCCGGCGGAAATTCCGGATTATGAAGAAGTGATAGGAGAGGAGAAGGAACACTAGATAGTTGAGAAGCGACTTTAGACCAACATTTCAAAATCGGAGATATGAGGGGATGTGAGGTAAGTTGAGAAGGGAGGACTCCCGGAGTCAGCCATGGGAGCGAAGAAAGTGGGAAGGGGGAGCAAAGGGTCTTCTGGATAGCTACCCAGCCCTTAAGAGAAGCTGAGTGAAACCAATGGGGAATAGCACTAAGAAGAACTGCCTTGTGGTACCTAAGAAGATCAGGAGCCCCTAAACCACCCCGGCCACGACCCTGAGAAATATGCGAGAATTTAAGGCGCGGGGGCTTACCACCCCAAATAAACGAGTTAAAGAGACGTTGCAACGATTTCAAATAGGATTGGGGAAGGAATATAGGTAGAGTCTGAAAAACATATAAAACCTTGGGTAAAAACACAGATTTAAGCAGGTTAACCCTACCAGTCCATGATAATTTCAATGAAGAGCTTGCTCGAAGCTCCTTCGCAATGGACTTAGCCAAGGGTACATAGTTAAAACCAAAGACATCTGACAACGAAGAGGGTATTTTAACTCCCAAGTAATTCAAAGAACTTGTCGCCCATTTAAGAGGAGCTAAACGTTTGAGATGTCTAACCCGAAGGGGAGACAAGTTAATATTTAGAACCTCAGATTTGGTAAGGTTCATTTTAAAATAACTCACCTCCCCGAATAGGGACAGTTCTAGGAGAACCACCAGGAGAGAATCCTCTGGTTTGGACAAGGTGAATATGACATCATCAGCGAACAATGATATTTTGTGTTCAGCATCGCCCACACCTATACCAGACACCAAAGGGTTAGATCTTATACGGGCAGCCATAGATTCCATAACCATGATGAAAAGAAGAGGTGACAGGGGACACCCCTGTCTCGTACCATTGTGCAACTCGAAAGAGTCGGATAAGAAACCATTAACCTGGACTCGTGCTGTGGGGTTTGCATACAAAGCCATAATGTTAGAGATGAACCGTTGCCCCAAACCAAAAGCTCGTAAGGATGCCACTAAAAAGCCCCAGTTCACCCTATCAAAAGCTTTTTCTGCGTCAACCAAGAGAAAAAGTGCAGAATCACCTATTGTGTTTGCTTGGTGGATTAGATGAAGTAGCTTTACAGAATTGTCCCTCGTTTCGCGCCCTGGGACGAATCCCGCCTGGTCCAAATGGATAACAGTAGCCAGCAAAGGACGCAGCCGATTTGCAAGAACCTTTGCATAAATCTTTAAATCTATGTTAAGAAGGGCGATAGGCCTATAGCTAGAACATAAGGAAATATCTTTACCAGGTTTCGCTATAAGCGAGATGTAAGCCTCAGCAAAACTGGGGTGAGAGGAAATAGACCTCGGAAGCTCATTAAATGAAGCTGTAAGAAGCGGGGCGACCAAGTGCAGGAAGCGACGATAAAAGATAAGTGGGAAGCCGTCTGGACCCGGAGCTTTCCCCAGCGACATTTGCTTGATGGCAGACTCCACCTCCCGCTGGCTAATATCATTCTCTAAAAGAGAAGCCTGTAAAGGGGAAATCTTCGGGATGGAAGCAGCAGAAACATAATCCAGCTGGGCCTGCGAAGGAGTGGAAGATTGACCTGGAGAAAGATCATAAAGTGAAGCATAGAAGTCTTTGAACGTGGAGGCAATAGTGGGCAAGTCACGTACAATCTCACCTCCTGTACGACGAATGGAATGTATGGGTTTAGGAGAGTTAGGGCCTCGGTATGTACGCGATAGCCATCTGCCGCTTTTATTGGCTTGTTCATAATAATACCGTTTCGACCAAATGTCAGATTTATTAACCTGAGACATCAAAAAAGAACGAACCCTTTCTCTACAAACTCGAACCCCGTCAGCAGCTACCTGTCCCCCACCAGCCTGATGAGCCAATTCTGATATATGAAGATTGTTCAGGAGCGTAGAGAGTTCCAATTTAGCTTTTCGTTTTCGCCTTGCAGTGAGCTGTATGCATACACCCCGAGTCACACACTTAAATGCTTCCCAAAATGTAGTAGGGGAGGACACCGAGTCCTTGTTTGTATCTAAATAGTCCTGTACCCCCTTAGTGAGGGCAGCAAACGAGGTTGGGTCATCTAACACAGAAGCATCCATGCGCCAACATCTAGAGGACTCTAACTGAAGAGGCAGAGCCAATTCCAGCATAACAGGGCCATGATCTGACCACGTAGCTGGGTGGATGGAGGCTGAGCTGGCTAAATGCAAATGACTCTGGGACAAGAAAAGAAAGTCTAACCTAGAATAAGAAGAATGAGGGGAAGAAAAAAAGGAATAGGAACGAGAGGAAGGGTGTAGAATACGCCAGACATCAAAGAGGGAATTGTCTAGAAACAGCTGGCGAGTTCTCGAATGGTAGGAAAGTGGATGACTAGAACTACCATTGGAGCAATCCATGGAAGGGTCCAGGGCTATATTGAGATCACCTCCAAAAAGTATCATCCCTTCCCCAAAAGCACTTAAGTCTTGAAGAGCAGACCGAAGAAAGGTCAATTGACCGGTATTGGGAGCATAAACGTTAGCAAATGTAAGACGGAGAGATCCCAGTCTCCCTTTAACAAAAACATAACGACCCTGGGTGTCTCTAAGGACATCTTCACAATCAAAGGCCAAAGAGCGATGCAAAAGGATTGCCACTCCAGCTCTTTTAGTAGAAGCATTGCTAAAATAGGACAACGGATATTGCCCACTGCTGCAGGAGGGAGCCTTGTCAGATGCAAAGTGAGTTTCCTGTATAAAACAAACCTTACTCCCAAATCTGGACAAGTCCCTAAACAAAAGGGATCTTTTGAACGGAGAATTGAGCCCCTTGACATTGAGAGAGAGAGCAGTCAGAGAATAAGACATCATACAGTGTCCCTATGTCAACTAAGTAAATCAGGTCAAATGCGTGTGTCCTCGGGGAGAGGGGAGGGGTATGAGGGAAGGGGGAATAGGTAAAGAAAAAAGTAAATAAGAAACAAAAGAAAGAGAAAAGGAAAAAGAGAAAAGAACACCTGCTAACAAGCGGTGTCACAAGGAAAGATATAGGCAAGATGAGAGATCAGTTGAGAGAAAATGAGCAAAAGTCAGAATCACTATAAACAGATGGGGGTATCAATAAACAAAATAAGAACCGAACTGAAGTATAAATGGGACGAAGTTCCTGACCCAGAATAATAAGTTATGAGAGAAAAGCCAGGGACACTAGCAACAAAAAAGGGGGGGAGACAAAGAATAAATAATACCAATCGGAGGAAAAGGAAAATAGAAGGTAAGTATATGATATCTCTAGTAATCCTGAGAACAGTCTCCTGAATAGAAAGGGGTTTTGTAGGACTGAACCAAGCATCTCAGGAGAGTCTCAAACAAATAAACAAAGTCATAATATTGAGAGGAAAAACAAGTATATGTCATAAAGATAACCATTAAGAACATTAGTGAAGTTTAATAAAACTTCAGATCTAAAGGTAAGCAATCACTACCTCTACTAAACATAGAAAAACATAGAAGTGAGAGGTATAACCCTGAGGGAGCCCCACGATCCAGTCGGCCAGAAGCAGTTCAGGGATAACTGGATGTACAGACTCAGAACTTCATCTGGCCGAGGGAACATGCCACACCAAAAAACATCCACCACTGCACAGCTGCATTGGGGAAGGAGAAAGGGAAATAGAGGAATACAAGTTATAGGAGAAAATACAAAGACAGACGAGCCCAAAAGGAGAGTAAGGAGAGGGGTATCAAAGAGAACGGGAACACAGTGATAATAGGTGACAGAATACGGGAAGGGAAATGAACACAACGGGGTCAAGACTAAAGTAGACATGTACAAGAGAGACAAGGAGAGAAACAGAAGGAAACAAAAAAGGCAGTGGAACAGCAGTGTGGTGCTCCCAGGTACAATGAGGGAGTAAACCATGGTGCGCCACAAACACCAAAAAGGCGAAAGGACTAACACACCAAGCCTCACTCCATAGCTCTGCACTTCGCTTAAAAAAAACAAAAAACACAGTGTATACATAAACCATATGAACTATACAATTTTCACACAGTAGCAACAATAGTGAGGCCTAATGCCTCCAAAACAGCTTAATAATAAAAAAAGCTTACAAATTTTGAAAAAGTTCAGGAACCGGACACTTGGTGTCTAGAAAGGTAAGTGTTGAGGTAAACAGTTCTTAGGCTAGAACAGAAAAGTCCACAGGAGTCAAAAACCCACGGAGCAAACACTTAGGGACTAGAAGCAGCATCTCCTCTGTCGGAAGAAAGTCTCTTAAGATTTGCACGGGAGCCTCCCCATTCGGGAGCAGATGGTGATAGAGTACTGCGAGACGTCTGGAGGCCTTCAGCCACTACCGGATCGGAGGCCACTGGTAGAGTAATGCGTACATTTTTACAAAAATCCTGTATCTCGTCCGCTCGGCGGAGAACGTGCTGCCGACCATCCACAGACACAATCATGGAAAAGGGGAAACCCCAACGGTAAGGTATATTTTTTAAACGCAGTGCATCTGCCAACGGCTTAAACTGGCGTCGAAGTTGTAATGTGCGAACAGAAAGATCATTGTAAAGAGATACCTGGCCACCTTCAAATGAAACGTGAGGTAGATTCCTAGCTTTCTGCATGATCTGGTCCTTTTGAGTGTAATGGTGGAGACAACAGATAACATCGCGTGGACGGTCCGCCGATTGTGTTCTAGGACGCATAGCTCTATGGGCCCGTTCAATCTTAATCCCCTCCAAATCAGACGTTTCTAGCACGGTGGCAAAGATCTTTTGTAGCGTCAAAATCAGAGCCGAGTTCGGGATCGTCTCAGGCAACCCTTTGAGTCTAATGTTAGAGCGGCGTCCCCTATTTTCCAGATCATCCAGCTGATTACGCAGAGAGTCAATAGTCTCATCTTGCATGGAGAGAATACGTTGAATATCCGATTGAGTTGCCCGCATGGCGTCCTGGGAAGCCTCCAGGTCCTTAACTCTAGTGCCAACTTGTAGTAGATCCGCTTTAAGATCAGAGATATCTCGTCTGATAGAATCCCTGAGTGACGAGATTAAGCTTTCCATATCAGCTTTGGTAGGTAAGAGCTGTAAATCTTGCTGCGTGATAGTCAAGGATGTATCCGGAGGACGGTTTTCCTTCCCTGCTCCCGCCATTAGTGTGGCTTGATCCGGTAGAGAGGGAGAGGTAAGGCTGCCACGCGTCTTAGGCGTCTGGGAGCGAAAATATGACCCAATGGTAGCAGATTTTTTCCTCCGGTTAGTCATAACACCACAGCACCCCAAATAGTAGGTAACAAGGTCCCGACAAATAAACGAAACAGCTAAAAAGTGCGTTTAGTAGCTCTGGGTCACGGAGCTCAGGAATTATGCGACCGCCATCGCCACAGTCCGGCCACGCCCCTTCCGAGTTGATCATTTTTAATACCATAGTACATATCTTGTTATTTCTGTCAACTGAGTGCAGATGTGAAGAAAAAAAAACATGAAATTTTGTTAAAACCAATATGCACTGTGTGGTTTTTATAGTCCTAGCAATCACTATAGTAGACCAATCTATACAAAAAGGGTAGCTTTTTTTTTCACAAGAGGACATCTGTTATTTAATTCATTAGGAAGTGCCATCATTTTCAAATAATTTAGAAGCTTTACTGGAGTGAAAATTAAAAAAAAAAAAATAATAATTTTTATCCTATAGCACCAACTCCTTGAAGCAATTGTTCTAATCTAAGGGTAGATGCAAGACAAATGAACTATCCTTCCTTCAACTGGTTGTCTGATTAACAAAGTGGAATGCCTTCTTTACCTGATATTCATGTTAAAATGTGAGAATTCAAATCTAAACTGACAGTACACTGAACACTCAATACAGTATAATATTCCATATTTTTTAAAAATTCTATCAGCTTTGAAGGGGTGGAAATGAAAGAAAAGAAATATATATATATATATTACATATAGCACCAACCTCTGAAGACATTTGTGCACTCCAGTGTAGGGATAGAGTAGAAAAGCATGTTACCCCTCATTTTATGCAACCAGTTATATAGTTTATAAAGTGGCATATACTTTTTATTCATGTAGCAGTTATAACTATTTTAGTGCAAGAATTACATATTTGACAAAATGTAGGAAACCTGACAGAGTGTGACAGGTAGTTTAGTGCTCCTGGCACCATGTCAACCCATATCAATGGGATAACATTATACTCTGAAGGACACCACGATACTGCAGCAGGGCTAGCAGAAGAAGGCTAAGAGATGCCAAGAACAGTAACATAGATGGCAAGAACACTGATAGGATAGAAAACACATCCAACCAGAAGTGCAAGAAGCTAGGGAACAATGCTAGGGTTACTCTTGAGGGGATTTTGCGGAAGCCTAGCTGTATAAAGGTGCTAGCTGAAAAGCTGGATAGCCCCCTTCAGAAGAGCCAAAGGCAACCCAGGATAATCCCCCCAAAAATAAACTATGCATCACTGATCCCAGGGAGAAATTACTCCAAAATGAACTAGAATAAATAGACAAACCACAGGCAGGCAAGTCCTGAAGAAATGTGTGGTCAACTAGCGAGGTCATACATGGAGTGTAAAACTGGAACACCATCAGCAGGCAGAATCACAGTCCAAAGACAAGCAGGGTCATACACAACAAGGAAAACTGGACCACATCAGCAGGCAGAAATCAGAGTCTGGAGACAAGCAGGGTCATATACAGCAAGAGCAACTGGCCCAAATCAACAAGCAGGAATCAGTCTGCAGATAGGCAGGGTCATACACAGCAAGGACAACTGGACCAAATCAACAGGCAGGAATCAATGTCAGGAGTCAAGTAAGGTCATACACAGCAATGGCAACAGACAAACAGTAAGCAAACTGAGGGTCAGATACAAAGCAGGGTCATACACAGCACTTAAGATCACTCCACTTTCCAGAACACTATAGAATGCTTAACTAGCAAGTGGACTTATGACACTTCCCCCCTTTAAGATGGCCAAGACCTGGAAAAGAAATGACAGGGAGGTGGAGCGAGACGAGGCATCAGAGAGGCCAAAATGTTAATAGAAACGGCCACAGAAGGAACCCACGACAAGGTGGAGGCAGGGCTAGATGGGGAACCGAGCAACACATCATAATGGAGGATCTAGAACATGACAACTTACAAGATGCAAATATTTTATAGTCCAAATATTTCAGTGTCTTTGAAGCAGTGAACATGTAAAAAAAGACTTTAGTTTTGCTATTGTGTCTTATTCTGGATATTTCATAAGAATACAGTCTTGGGGTAGGAATGTAAATTACTTGTCCCTAAAATTTTATTTCTGTGACCTTTGCAAATATATTTACTTTTGTGTGTACTTATTATTCTTGGATTGCCATTTGAATTTCAAACACAGCACATCGATTTCTGAAAATTTCCAGTTTGGAAACTCTGTGCATCTTGTAATTTGGGCCCCATGAATGTTACAAATATCTGTAAACCTATACATGTATGGCAGTTCTATAATTATTTGAAGTAGATGAATACATTTAGGCAGTTGTTTGTAACTGCATTAGTTGTGTCATGGACAGAATCATTATAAAATGTCTTTTGTTCCATGTTTTGCAAAAAAAGGGAGGATATATATTCAGAACACATGCCAAATTAAAAAAAAAAACAAAAACAACAATATATAGATTATATGAGTACACTAAACAATAAAAACAAAACCTGGTTAAACAAGTACATATCAAAAATGTGGACATTTCATTGATCATGAACATGTAATGTACCTCTGGTCCTTAAGGGAGTTAATGCTCTTTGTATGTACCGATGTAATACAATGATACATCTCTGTGCAGTAAATTATGTGGACCTAAGCCCCAGTTCTTTTGGCAATGTAGAAACACCTGCCACATGATGATAAAAAAGAATGGATAAAATGAACAGACTCTTACCTTCCCTCCGCAGGTCTCTGGTTACTACACCCAAACCCACATTCACTGCAGCTTGGATAGAGTTCATATTCCACTCTGTCATTGAGTCATTCAACATAATAACATTTAGAGTAAAGTTGTCATTGCTGCATATTGCTTCCAGTTGGACTGCCAGACACAGCAAGAGATATAAGAACAGACCTAAAGGTGACATCTTCATCTTTTTCTCAAGATCATATCTTCTGTGAAGCCTTTGTGTAGATATTACAGATGCTCTAAGAAAACAGAAACTCCTCTAACTGCAATGATCCTCTGTCACTTCCTTTTTCTCCCATATTGTATCTGTCTGGTCAACTATTAACAGCTCTAGATTTCCAAGGATGCTTCTGTATTCAGCTAAATGTTTGAACAGGGAAAGGTCAGAGTTGTAAACGTTGACAGACAGCTATAAGTTCTCCAATAAAAGTGTTCCACTTAAAGGCAAAGTACAATATCATCAAAATAGTTTATTTACATTGCTTTATATCTAAAGAGGTACGTTTATTACAGCTTTTGCATTTATAGTAATATTAGCGTTAACAGCTTCTTTGATGGTGGGGCTGCTGGCTAAGGGTGGGTGAAAGGTCCTGTTGTGTTCCAGTGAAAAAGAGGACAACAACGTGTTGTCGCAGATTTTTTTGCAGGAACACAATGGGACCTTTCTCTTACTATGCTTAAATAAAGCATAAATTATTTGCTGTTTTCGCCCATTGACAAAAATTCTTCATTTTTTCAATAGCTTGAAAATGTTTGCCCCTTTGTTAAAGTGTTTTTCAGCTTTTCTCTATAAAAACGTGCCATTTTCCAGGAAGTGAAACACAATACAAGCAGCTACAGAGTGAGAGAGGTGTTGTGCTGTGATATTTATAGCAAAAATGAGGCAGGAGAGGCTCACTATGAGCTGGTTTACAAACAATAAAAGGAGGAGTAGGAAGGACCCTTATGTGTCCAGTGAGTCTGTGGAGGAGAAATTGAAATTGATGTGTTTGGTGTTAGTAATAGTAACAGTGTTGTGAAGCAGCTGGTGGGACTAGTGTAAGGGGGGTGGTAGGGGAAGCAATGCAGAACATCCAGACTAGCGGACAAGGGAGTCCGCACCATTCCCCTGACCCTGGGAGTCCCCTTTCCCTCTCGGCATTGTCCACGTGGAACATGACTCTGAAGAAGGCAGAATTGTTGCCTATTAGCAATAATACCACCACCTCAAGAAGCAAAGATCAGCTGCCTGTGTCTGCTGCTAGTACTGCCAGTCTGCCTTCTTCAGGTCAACAAGAAATGGTAAATGTGACATTAGGGGACCATCTGTCACATTTCTCATCACCTCCTCCAACCAGTGAGATGTCTGTAATAGAGCAGCAGCAGCAGGGAGGGACTAATGGTGGTAGAGAGGATGATGGTGGAGAAGCTGGGTGGAAGAGACATTGATGGCCTTTTAAGCCAAAGCCGAGAAGGAATGTATCACAGTCTACCTTAGAGGATAAGTTTCCTGTGCTTCCTACCTCTTTATGGCCACCAGCTGGCATGGCCTCCGGCAACGTCCTCATTGCTGACATTAGGTATCAGGTACTAGCATGGACGCCTGTTTATGGACCTATTCTGTGTGGCCTAATTGGGTCCCGCCTCCTTGGGTCCCTCCTTTATAAACCTCCTTGGGCCTGGGAGTCATTGCCTTTACATGGTGTTCCTGCTCATTACTCTTGCTCTCTTTTGTGACCCGTGTTTGCCTGAGAATCTCGCTCTGTGTATGACCCCGGATTGTCTGACTACCCACATCACTTCTGACCTGAGCTCTGGCTGACTACTCGCTCTGTGTATGCCCCCAGCTTGTCTGACTACCCATATCGGTTCTGACCTGTGGCTCTGGCTGACTACTCGCTCTGTGTATGACCCCACCTTGTCTGACTACCCACATTGGTTCTGACCTGTGGCTCTAGCTGACTACTCACTCTGTGTATGACCCCGGCTTGTCTGACCAGTGGCCCTGGCTACTACCTACTCAGTGTAGCCTCCGTTTGCCTTTCCTGTGGGTCTGGTTACTTTCGCTCCTTGTAGTCCGCGGTTTGCCTGATCAGTGATCCTGGCTTTCCTGTGGGCCTGGTTACTTTCGCTCCTTGTAGTCCTCTGTTTGCCTGACCAGTGACCTGTGGCTCTGGCTGACTACATGCTCTGTGTATGACCCCAGCTTGCCTGACCAGTGGTTCTGGCTACTACCAGCTCAGCATAGTCTCCGGTTGCCTGACCAGTGGCCTGGTTACTTTCGCTCCGTGTAGTCCCCGGCTTGTCTCACCTGTGACTTTGGCTGCCTACTCGCTCCCTACACTACCTGCTTGCCTGACCTGTAGTCTCGGTGCCTCCTGGCTCTGCTCTGCTCTCGCTGTCTGTTGCCTCCATTCACAGACCAAGTGGTGACTTACACATATTCTACCATTTATCTGTTGTCCCACTTAAGCCGCCTCCCTAGCCTCGAGATTTTGAGTAGTGCAGTGCACAGCACAGTGTGCAGCTGTGGAGGGACCTTGGGTCCTATTTGCATATGTCTGGGGTTCTGTGTGGGCTCTACCATTATTGCTGTTATAATAAATAAAGGTGGTTATATTTTATCTTTGTGTCTGTCCTTCTTTGCCTGATTACCGTGACAGAATGAGAGACAGGGATGGGGATGGGCATCACCACCAGAAACCAGCAGTGAGCTTTTGGAATTTGCGTAGTTTGCAACTGCTCTAATTCCTGCTGCTGCTGAGTTGCAAGGGCAGCAGGATACTGAGGTGCAGACTAGTGCAGACCACCATGGACACAGTGGGAATGGGGTCAACAAGTGATGCGTGACTAGGACAGGTTCCACTTGCCATCAGCATTACTCTTGGTCCTAGTTGCAGAGCTGATTCTGATGCAGTAGCAGCAACATCATCCTCTGCCCGAGCCAGTGAAGGAGAATGTGGAGGAGAAGAAGAAAGAGGCTATTCTTCTCCATCTTTCCCCCCTGCCTGAAGTCATGGGTTTGGGACTATTTTTCTCTTGGGGCAGGCACAGTGCAATCATCAACAATGGCACTGTGCACAATATGTGACAAGTCAGTGAGAAGAGGTAAGGAGGGAAGCACTTTGGCACAACCACCCTGATAACACACACATGAAACACAGATACCATGACATTAACGTGAAACATGTTAAAGCCAAACCCCCTCCACAGAAATCAGGCACCGCTGTTGCCGTACACCATGACTGTCCCCATAGGCAAAGAGGTGAGGTGGAGATCAAAGAGAATGAAGAATAAAGAAGCCAGAGGCTGGAAGTTTGATGATGAGCAAAATAACTAGCTTGCCATCACCTTCTTGCTTTAGGGTAACTACACCTTCTGCCAATTCGACTTGTACATTGTTACCTCCCCCACCAAGTGATAGCCATTCTGGAGATGTCAGGATGTAGTAGTTGTGTCCACCCATTGCACACTGTGTGATGCACTGACCACGCATGGCACTGTGGTGGAGGAGACTCACAAGCAGGGCATCAAGCGGCATCTGAGGAGATTCCATCCCACAGAATATGCTAAGCTGATGGCAGGGAGGGTTCATCATTACTATTAAACTGTCTGCAAGTTGTCATGTGTCCTTAGTGGGGTGTGGACATGTCATGCCGCGCTCACCCGGGCGTTCTGCCTCTCCGGGTTGTGTGTCGGCTTCCGGGGTCCTGTTTGCCATGCGCCGCTTCTGGTGGCTGTGCGCATGCGCTTGTCGGCGGACCATAGAGAGGAGTTTTGCTGAAGGTCCGCCGACATTCTAGCCTCTCTTCCAGGGCTCCTTCCGGCTGGGGGCCTTTATCTTCCAGAGTTCTGCCTGTCTAAGACGCGTTTGTATAGCGTCTTTCTGTTGCCAGATTTGAGTCCTCTTCTCCGTGTAAGTCCCGGATCTGTAGACTCTGCCTTGTCTGTCTTCTCTGCTGCTAGAATCTCTGTGCTTGACCAAGACTTGTCTGACCACGCTTCTGCCTGACCCCTCTGCTGCCAGACCACCTGTG
The DNA here is from genome assembly GCA_037306005.1 of Rhinophrynus dorsalis. Taxonomy (NCBI): domain Eukaryota; kingdom Metazoa; phylum Chordata; class Amphibia; order Anura; family Rhinophrynidae; genus Rhinophrynus; species Rhinophrynus dorsalis. Next base: position 121,200,720 of record CM074722.1, read on the forward strand.
TATGACCTGGACCTGTCTGACCACGCTTCTGCCTGACCCCTCTGCTGCCAGACGACCTGTGTATGACCTGGACCTGTCTGACCACGCTTCTGCCTGAACCCTCTGCTGCCAGACCACCTGTGTATGACCTGGACCTGTCTGACCGCGTTTCTGCCTGACCCCTTTGCTGCCAGACCACCTGTGTATGACCTGGACCTGTCTGACCGCGCTTCTGCCTGACCCTTCTGCTGCAAGATCACCTGTGTATGACCTGGACCTATCTGACCACGCTTCTGCCTGACCCCTCTGCTGCAAGATCACCTGTGTATGACCCGGACCTATTTGACCTAGCCTCTTCTGTTCCAGCCTCCAGAGGATCCTCAAGGACCGTGCCACCTTTTTTTCACCAGCCAAGGAGTGTCCCATCAGCTGTACCTTCCTCGTGGGAGTCCTCTTCCTCGGAGTCCTGAGTGAGTACCTTTTCTCTTGGAGATTACTTTCCTCCCTTGGGACCCCTGAGTATAGTTTGTCTGGGTTGGGGTTATCCAGGGTTACCCAACAGCTCCTCTGCTGGGGGCCACTACATCTGGCTTCGCAGCCAGCACCTTTAGGCGGCTCAGCCGCAGCACAACCCTGGCTTAGGCAACCTCCACACCCTAGCCCCGTTCCCGAGCGTCGCTCTCTAGCACCTTGCTCAGTGGCCCCTTGTTGGAAGAGCATCCTGTTTCTGCTCCTAGGTACTCCAGTCCCTTCTCTTTCCTCTCCCCGGGCCGTGACAGGACAAGGGGCATAGTGATAGCAGCAGTACTTGGTTTCTGGTGGGGGAATTTCACATTGGGGACCCTAAGTGTCATAGTGATTTGATAGAGTTGTGCCAGGTGCTTCATTTGAGTGCAGATGTACCCATTGTTTCCAGTCCTTCCCTTATTTACACTGTGCACATTGCAGTTGCTGATGTGAGAGGCACAGTTCCCGCTCTCAAGGGAAAAATGTCTATTCTCTACACACCCATGATTTTGGAGGAGGCATGTGGAGAAGCATTACTGGCCAACTTCTTTTCTCCACATATACGTGACGTGGTGGGGGCTAGTTATGGTACTGCTACTGCCTCAGGCAAATCACAGGAGCTAGTTGTGGCAAGTGGAACCTTGCTTTTGTTGATCCCATTCCCTTTGAGCTGCCTAATCACTCAGCAGCAGCAGAAAGAATAGCAGTCACGCAATTATATAAGGGCATTTGACAATGGCCAGTGGCCACTGGCCAACACGACATGACCTGCTGGCCCTAGAGTATTTTTTTTTCCCTCGGGGCTTGTGCTTTAAATAAAATCAAAAACATAGACCTACAAAAAATAAAAAATTTTGTGAGCTGTTTCTAACAAGCCTAAGCCCTACAAATCAATGGGATGAGCTAGGTGAAAAAAGTGGAAAAACTGCACTTTTCACCAGAAAATTATTTGCCAAGCAGGAAGTGCCATTATTTGCAGATTTTGGTTTGAGGTGAAACTTTTCACCCATACCTATTGCTGACCATACTTCCTCTTCTTTTCATTTCTTCCAGGGCATTATGATCTAAAAAAATTCTGGGTCAAGCAATTTGCACAATAGGTGAGAACTAAACATTTACACTGATTTTAAATGTGAGTTTAAATGCTATGTGTTGAGACATCGCCAGTATTATGGGTTGTAAATGTATGTTTTCTGTATGCCTCATTAGAGGCAAATAAATATAATTGCCTGTTAACCTTATTGGGGCATCTTTAAAATGAAATATTTAAATTAAACTGCTTCTCTGGGAAATGTAATAGAGGTACTTTTTAGATGTGCTATTATAAAATAACTGGTGTAAAAGCGGTGTATACGGGCCCAGCATTCTGTGCGTTTGGGCAGTCTCTACTGCACATGACTGCATAGGACAAACATACATCTGGCTTTTTATATTATAGGATGTACAAAAAGTATTTGCCTTTAGTGCCTTGGATGACAAAGAGGTATCCAACCCATCACAAATCAGTATGTCAGAGACTTTTCTAGCATCCAAGATGTTAAATACTAAGTAAATTGAAATCATGTGGTGTTAAGTCAACAGACTGTTTTTCAGTTTCTTATTTTATGCCCCAATGGAAAACATAGCAGGGGGAGGGGGCATGGCCTTGCAGGCAAGACTAGAAGATGCATATCTTTGGAGCTCCGTCCTATTCTGAATTTAACTTCTTTCCTCTGTTATAACATTGAAGAAAGTGCACCCAAGACCGTTATCTGATATACCCTCCATGACGCTGGATTCTCAAAAAACAAACCTCTCCTGACCAATCTTCTCTTCCACCAAATTTGAGGGTACTCCAAAGCATGAAGCACGAGGCATGCCACTCATTGGCTGAGCCTGCCTTCTCACAGCTGGCCTCAATGAGCGGACTTGGCCTGGGACTGAGCTGTCTCTGTGGTGAATTAGGTAACCCAGGTCCAACCTTCCAAGCAGGAATGTGAGCGGATGCTCAGCAAAAGCCAGCTTTTGCAACACTGCACCTTCAACCTGGGCAAAGTCATTGCAGTTGAGGTAAACGGTGTGGCTACTTCACAAGCCAGCTAAACTACTTGGGTGCTCTCATCTCTTTCACCTGACTCTGTACCCAAGCCTCCCACACTTTGAGCCACATTCGCTTGCAAGTCAACCTTGAGGCCCTATGTAAAGCCACTCTCAGAAGCCCTGCTCGGCCCTGGCTCTCATTCTTGTGCTGTCAGGTGTGCTTCTGCTCTATACTGAATATAACCCCCTTAAATCTTTATTTTCTTTTAAACTCTCGTCTAGCTTGACCATTCTCCCAGTTTATTTTCATTTTTTGTTTTTCATTAACTCACCACATTGACATTTCTCTCTCTCCAGCCCCAAGGACATTGGTTACTACAAGCTGGAGATAGATATTGCTTGAAGTTCACACCTTCCTCCTGATTTGAGAGGCTGCAGACCCTCAGACCTGACAAGGAGCCCACAGGCCCTAATCACCTTGCTACATGCTAGAGGGTCTCTCTCTATCATAAAGCATTCCCAGCTTGCCCTCACTGTTATATTTGCCTTAACTGTTTTTACCCTTCTCTTCAACCTCTCACTTGGTCTTCCTGACTACCTTCCGGCTTATATGATGTTACCTCCTCGGGATGGGAAGTCCTCACCAGTTTAGTCTCCTGATATACCTGTCCACCGTAAACTGGTCAGAACTCTACACAGCCTGTCAGTTGCCCTTCTCTACCTGTATATAGCCAGACAACATGGAGTCTCCTTGCATGAAACAAGACATGCTAGATCTAAAGCAGTGTCTCTTCATCATCAAACAGGAGTTACAGGATGACCTCAAAACTTTGATTTCTGACATTTCTACTGAACTGTCCAAGTTAGGTTCTACAGTTGCTACTCCTAAGGATTCTCACTCACAGACCTCAGCGAAACTTACTACTCATGATGCTGATCTGCAAGAGCTCAGGGCCCAAGTATCTTCTCTGGCAGAAACCCAAAAAGATCATGTGTCACAGTTTGGCTGAACTGCTCTGTGCTTAACACTCTGCTGGTGATTAGAATCTGCCTTTTCCTTCCCTGTCTCTGGCTGACTCAGCTGAGGAGTAACGAACAGCCTTTACCTCTCTGTTTCCATGGTTACTCACCTGTCTATCAGCCAACCCCTTCCTGGCTATTTAAAGTAGCTAGGCTCATTTCCTCCTTGCCCTTGAGTTGTTTATGGCTGCAAGTGCGTTCTCCAGTGTTCTTGGTTATCCGTGCATGACCTGGCTTCCTCTGATGTCCTTTCTGGCTCCTGACTCCTGGCTTGTTCCTGACATCACTGACCTCCGTATTCCTGACACCAGCTTGTCTGAGTACCTGTCTTGGTTCCTGACCCCGGCTTGTCTTTTGGTTTATGCTCCTGGATCACAATTTTGTTTTGTTTGCTTTGGTTATTTTAATAAAGGTGTTTTGTACTTCACATTTTTGTGTCTGTCTGGTTCCTGGTCCCTAACATCTTCATAATAGATCCAGGTGGAATCATTTAAGGATTACGTTTATTCTGGATCATGTACATAGAGCTCTGCGTCCTAAACCTCTAGCTATCAAAAATCCATGGGACATTATCCTGAGTCTTCATTACTTTTCTACCAAGGAAGCTTGAAAACAGCGAGAGACCACTCTACAACAATCGATGGAGTGACATATCATATGTTTTTCTGTTCTATCAATCTCCAACCACACTCCAGAAATGGAGATCCCTCAATGCGATCACTGTTATGCTACATCACTCCGAAATCCATTATTAATGGGGTTTCCTGGCCCTTCTTCTCATTCCTCATAATAGAACCCTTCTATCCATCAAGACCCTGAACCAGGGAATCACCTTGCTCCTGACCATGCCCTGGGGCCTACTTCTCTTCAACCTTTTCATCTTCTGCAGGACACTCCCTGCATCTCCCTCATTTATCACTTTCTCTCCTTTACCTTCCAGTTCTGTTAACCTTGAGCCAGTTTCAGCCTGCCCCCCCCGGTGGTTCTTTTTCATTGGTAAGACAGACAGACCCTAGTTTGATTATATTTTTGTTAGGGACTAGAAACCAGACAGACACAAAAATGTAAAATTCAATACACCTTTATTAAAATAACGAAAGTGAACAAAGCAAAATCATGATCCAGGAGCATAAACCAAAAAGCTGGGGTCAGGAATATGGAGATCAGTGAAGTCAGGAACAAGCCAGGAGTCAGGAGCCAGAAAGGACGTCAGAGGAAGCCAGGTCATGCACGTATAATCAGGAACTTAGGAGAACGCACTTGCAGCCAGAATCAAACATAAGGGCAAGTGAGGAAGTGAGGCAGTTCATTAATCATTAGCTGACTCAGCCTGACACATGGAAGGAAAGGCGGTACTAATCAACAGCAGAGTGTTAGACCAGACCAGACCCTCCAATTGAAAGCCCTCTTGGCATTATTGGGGAATTCACCACCCATCCTGAGTGGTGACTGATGACCTCCCCTCTGCCTTGCTATGAAATTTTGTGCAACCTCAGTATAATGCTAACTGGAGCTTAATATAACGATAGAAGACATTCACAGCTCACCGAAGGGAAGCATGAGCCCACTACCTGGTGCAGCTGGGAGGGAGGTGGGAGGACATTAGGCAGTCAAGAAGAGCTTTTCCGAACAAATCAGCATGGTACATTATGCTGATCGGCAAAGCTTCTTAGCAATATCTTTAAAAGTACTTAAAAAAAAAAAACAACAATTTTCCTACTACTACTGCTGTAACAAAATGTATGGTAAAAAATTTTTAGGTGATACATCCCCTTTAATAGTTTATTTTTATCATTTAATAAAATGCATAGTGAGGAACAGAGTAAAACACTAAATCAAATCAAACCCTTTGCCTTCAAAACAGCATCAGTTCTTCTAGGTACACTTCCACAAAGTCAAGGATTTTGTAGCGGTATAGTTAGGTGTATGATTAAACAATTATACCAAACAGGTGCTAATGATCATCAATGTATTATATGGGTTGAAAAACAATCATTAACTGAAACAGGAACAGTGATGTATGGGAATAAAACTGGGTGAGGAACAGACAAAATCAGCTAACAAGGTGAGGTTGCTGAAGACAGTTTATATCAAAAGTCATGCACCATGGCAAGACCGAGAACAGCAACAAGACACAAGGTAGTTATACTGCATCAGCCAGGTCTCTCCCAGGCAGAAATGTCAAGAGAGACGGGGTTTCCAGATGTGCTGTCCAAGCTCTTTTAAAGAAGCACAAAGAAACAGGCAGTGTTGAGGACCTTAGATACAGTGGTCAACCAAGGAAACTTATTGCAACAGATGACACATGATGCTTACTTCCCTATGAAATTGGAAGATGTCCAGCAGTGCCATCAGCTCAGAATTGGCAAAAAACAGTGGAATTCCAGTACACCCATCTACTGTCTGGAGAAGCCTGGTCAGAAGTGGTCTTCATGGAAGAGTAACGGCCCAAAAAGTCATACCTCCAAAGTGGAAACAAGGCCAAGTGACTCTGCAGGAAAACACTGGAACTGGGTTGCAGAAAAATGGCAGCAGGTGATTTGGGTTGATGAGTCAAAATTTTAAATATTTGTCTGTAGCAGAAAACAGTTTGTTTGCCCAAAGAGAGCAGTACAAGATTGATTGTCTGCAGGCAACAGTAAAGCACTGTGGAGGATCCTTGCAAGTTTGGGGCTGCATTTCTGCAAATGTAGTTGGGGATTTGGTCAGAATATGATTGGCCCCAACTTTGTTCTGCAGCATGGCAATGACCCCAATCATACAGCCAAAGTCATCAAGAACTATCTTCAGCCTAAAGAAAAACAATGGGTCCTGGAAGTGCTGGTATGGCCCCCACAGAGCCCTGATATGAACATCATGGATTCTGTCTGGGAATACATGGAGAGAGAAGCAACTGAGGCTGTCTAAATCCACAGAACAACTGTGGTTAGTTCTACAAGATGTTTGGAATAACTTACCTGCCGAGTTCCTTAACAAACTGTGTGCAAGTGTACCTAGAAGAATTGATGCTGTTTTGAATTAAAGGGTGGTCACACCAAATATTGATTTCATTTAGATTTTTCTTCTGTTCACTCACTATGCATTTTGTTAATTGATAAAAATAAACTATTAACATGTCTATTTTTGACAGTAGATTAAACTACGTGACAGAGCGGACTGGAATGGAATCAGCTGTTATTACATATCTGAGCAAGATTTCTGACTGAAGGAGATGGAGAACCGAGGGTTACAGGAGCGCAGTAACAATCATGCCCTGCCGAGAGTATTTCACTGAGGTTTTACAAAACAAGAATCATTCCGGTGAGCAGATAGCAAACCTATCCATGAGCCATACAAGACCTAAGAACAGTATGTGAACTAAGAGGGCAGATTAGGATCTGACACCCCCCAGATATCACTGGGTATTGGTGCACAGGCTCTTTGTATATTAGGTTGGATCTGAACACCTGAAATAGGTCCCGTCCCACTCCATACATATAAATCCACAGTGCCATCATCCAATATTCCATTGTTTTAAAGCTATTCTTCCATCTTTTTAACCCCTTAACGAACCATGACATACATGTACGGGGTGTAGGTCCCTAAAGGGGAGCCCTGAATCGGACTGCAAAAAATAAAAAAGGTCTGTGGTCCTTAAGTGCCGACCATGTGTGTGCATGGCCGGTCCTTAGATGGTTAAAGCCAAAACTGCTTACTTCAATTTTTTTAACTTATTGCTGTTTGTTTAATAAATCACTACTTTTTGATTTATAAGTTTCAGTATTCTACAACTAATACTTACACTTAGAAATTCTCTGTGAGCTGTCTTTTTTCTTTTTCTTTTTTACATACTAGTACCACTTCCTCTGTATATGGTTGTAATGGTAACTACAAGTTGTCTAGGTCATCTTACCTCCATCCCTCTGCCTAGCTAGGGGGATCAGATAGTAGCAACATGTGGGTGGAGTGCAAGGTTCAGTTTCTCTTTTTTGCCGTTAATGCTGGCTCTTCAGGAAGTATAGGTTCTCCTTGCCCAAATGAAAAGTTTGGTTATAGTGTCTTGGGGTATTTCCTACTTTCCTGGTATATACAACCTTGTCTAGGTCCTGTCTAACTGCTCCCACAGATAGGGGACAACTGTACTTCCATTTATTATTAAATTCATGGACCATTAGTGGCAGTATAAAGTAGAAAGAGGAAACTGCAAGAAACCATCCTTAATGTCCAGTCTATTTTTAATATATTATTGTAATATTCAGTTCTGACTTTCTCTGCCTCATGGTACTCAGCACACGCATGTGATGTCACTTTGGAGACGAATTCTTAGACTGGCAGAAACATCTGGATATGCTTAGTAACACACCTGATGAGTTTTCTTCCCCTTGCAAAAAGCAGTATGACCCTGTTTAATTTGTCAGTGGGCAATGCAGTCACCACTGCACCACCAGCTATGTGCTATCATAACCAATATGAACACCCTATCAGAAGTTTGCAAGCAGACTGGGTTTACATTGATCATGTTTGCAATATTCCCAACTCAGTTGCAGCCCTTAGTATAATTTTTAAATTCATATGTGACCCTCATAGTGAACATTATGGTCACTTATAAATAAGGGGATACTGGGGGAGGCGCGATATACTTATACATCGCTAAAGTAAATAAATAAACCATCACAAATCCACCACACCAATCTCAGAATTTGTTTTGCGTCATTTATACATAGTAACATAGATGATAGGGCTGAAAAAAGACATGTGCATCTGTGACATGTGCAGCCTTTGTCATAGCACATTTGTTGATCCAGTGGAAGTCAAACAACAAAAAATCCATTAGATTCAATTTCTAATTAAGCCCACAGTGGGTAATAAAATCCAGCTTGATTCAGTCCCCTCCCTTGATCAATACCTTATCTGCACTAAAACCAGGAGGGATAATTCTCAATATTGTTCTGAGCTAAAAAGATATTCAGTATGTTTTTCAACACATCTACAGTATCCGCACTGAACACTGTTATGAAGTATATTGTCTATGAGTACTCAGAACTATTTTTCTAGCAAGGATTTTCAAAGTAGTTTCCCTTTTAGAGTATGTGCATCATGCTTGTTTCTGCAGCCCAGATACAGAAACTTAAATTTATCAGTATCAAACCTCATTTGCCACTTTTGGTCCCATCAATGTACCAAGATCTTTCTAAAGAGAAAAATACAACTGCCTTGTATGTATTTCCTTAAACAGTTTAAGATCACCAGCAATGGCTAAGACACTACTTACATTACCCACTTCGAAATCATTAATGAACAAATTAAAAAGCAATGGGTCCAGGCCAAAAGCCCGAGACACTCCACTTACAATATTAGACTAACTTGAAAAGGCTCATTTTACAATTCTCTACATTCTATCATTTAACCAGTTCTCTTTTGATGCACAGATATCACATCCCAAACTGAATGTTTGTAATAAGCCACATACTGTTTCATAAAATACTATTAAATTAATTTGAAATTATCTAGTCTTACTAATAATATTGTCTGTCATCATGTAGTCTGCAATACTACCAGTCAATAATCCTTCTAATATCTTACCCACCCAGGAAATCAAACTCAATGGTCTACAATTTCCTAGTTTAGATCTTGTCCCACTTTAAATTATGGTACTATGTCTGATTTTCTCCAGTCAAAGGTACTATGCCTGATGAGAATGAGTCAATAAATGTTAAGCATAAAAAAGGGGGTTTGGAGCAAGAGTGGATAACATAATTTTGCCACTGTAGAAATCATTGGTAATAACTCACCTCAAATATGCAGTGCAGTTTTGGGCACCAGTTTCGGAAAAAAGATATTCTAGTACTGGAGAGAGTACAGAGAAGAGCAGCAAAATTGATTAAGGTAATGGGAAATATGAAATACGCAGTATGCAAAGGCGTAACTAGAACCCTTCAAGCCCTGGTGCAAGAAGTGCGATGGGCCCCCCCACCCACAGTGGCCCCCGGGCCCTCCACAATGCCCTCATCTCCTACCTCTCAATCCTTGGTGGTCCAATGGAGAGACTGGCTGGCACACTGTGCTCCTGCGAAGTCCTCTTCTGTAATGCAGAGCGCTGGGAGATGATGTCATCTCCCAGCGCTCTGTATTACTAGAAAGCCGGAGGGAGATTGCGGGCGCCAGGTGGAGGGGTCGTAGGGGGCAGCTGGGCCCCTGGAGTGACAGGCCCGATCGCGGGTGCGACCCCTATAGTTACGTCACTGGAAGTACGGCTAGCCAGAATTGTTTTTTTTACTCTGTAGGAAAGATGCCTAAGAGGGGATCTTTATACATTGTATAAGTATATGCAAAGTCATTACAAGGATCTAGTAAGCTTCCCAGCCCAAGGCAGATCAAATAACTAGGGGTTACAACTTACAATTAAAGGAAAGGAGGTTTTAGCTTCATGGATACATTTACGACACAATGAGATGAATTTCTACCAGGATGAAATATACAGGATTATACTGTGTATTAGTAGGTAAAAGAGGAAGTAATGGTAAATAGACTAATACTTATTTTGGAGGCAGGAAGAGAAGTCTTATACAATTCTCATTTTTTCTGGGTTATAAATTAGAATCAGGCAAAGGTTAAACTTGATGGATTTGCATATTTGCTCAATATAATTTACTTTGTATGACTTTGCTTTAACTGAACAAAGTTGCTTAAATACCCTTGTGTGTATGCTATCAGGCCAGGGAACTTTATTTACCATAATCTTTTCCTGTCTGATTTGAACTTTGTTCTCAATAAGCCATGTGAGTGATAGACAGAATGCTGTGATTCTCCCTGTTTGCCCAATGCCTACAATTTATACAGTAGAAAACAAATGTTTGAGGTGTCAGTGTCATGTTCTCTTGGTTTTGCTGCCCTTTTTACCAGGTATTCTGGTATTCCTCTTTTTTTCTTTTTTCTCCACCTTGTTGTGTTGACACCCTTGTTTGGGCCTATATCAAGTGTCGACACTCTTGTGTCGGTGCACAATCAAAGCATTCTTGTTATCAAGTTCTAGTGTTGATATTGTTCCAAGTGTTTCCAGTGTTTTGGCCTGGCTTTCCTCGACTATGTCTCTTGTCTCCTGATTTTGTTTTGACTTCCTGTATTGGTTCTGAACTTGGCCTGTTTATATAGCTACTCGTCTGCCTGCTGATTTTGTACTATGTTGCTTGACTGGTTTCGACCCTGGCTTGTTCGACTATTCTCCTGCCTCATCCCAGGTACCATCACTGCCTGCCTGTTACCGATTCAGATTGTCCACTACTCTCCCTTTGACTCCGAGGGTTTCCCTGTGCCCAGTGTGTAGTGTTCGGTGCTGTTGACTATCTCCGGTTCGACCTCCTGTCAAACTTGTAGTCTTGCGACCCTCGGGTCTATGACTGCTGTTCCAGTTTTTGATAGAGGTGGATATACTACCGGTAGGTTAAATAGGTTGATTCCTGACTCTGTGAGTAGTTGTCTGTGTCCTAGGTGGTCATCCTGCCATCAGGCTTTGTGGCCTGCACCTCTATACAGCTTAGGCCACAGCAAGACTTCCTTTGAACAGCTACTGATAGCTAGCAACTCTCTCCAACCTGCGAACTCTAACCCCTAGCTCACTGGGCCTACTGAGGGAGTAGTATCATATTGTCATCTGTTGTCTGTTACATATTAAATCAGTAGTCTGTTATTTCTTTGTGGGGTTTATCCTCTGCAGCTTACATTGGGAACTCTTAGATCATCACAGTCAGCCATTGCCTCATTCTCACCTCTCTGGTTTAAGGAGGCTGATATCAACTTTCAGCTTTTTGTGTTTTATATATTTGTAGACATTTTTAGGATTTTTCTTGCTCTCTCCTACAGTTTCTTCATTTTCAGCTAGCCTAATTGCTTGTTTGCAGATTCTATACTAATCTTTGTATGTTTTAAATTATGTGTCTGTCACTTATGACTTACTTGATTTAAAAGCTTGCTTCTTATTCTCTTCCCTATTAACTACTTTGTTATGCCATATTGGACTTATTTTGTTTCTCTTTACTTTACTTCTCAGTGGTATATATTGACCTGTATATTAAGCATTTTGAATAAAATTCCATCTTTGATAACCAAGATGAAAAAAAGAGGGGGTATGGCTCAGTACAACTACAATTTACAAAATCAGTACAAATGTATTATGATAAGCTAACTCATATCAAATCCCCCAGTCATTCCAAAAATCCATCAAGGTATAGTATAAATATACAAATGTAACATTAGTCTCAACAAGATAACAAAATAACTGATTCATCAGAAGTACTTGCAAGAGTCCTTGGGCTGCAATATAGAAGTCACATTCAAACGGTTTCAATGTTGCATGTTCTATTTATGTTTGAGGAGTTGAGGCGCTTATGCATTTTATTTGATTGGGACAATTTTGCAATGTTGAACCCTTTGAATGTGAAATCTATATTGCAGGCCAAGGATTCTTGCAGTTACTTGTGATCAATCACTATGTTTATTTTGTTGAGACTAATGTTACATTTGTATATTTATACTATGATGAGTTAGTGAATGACATGGCGATTTGATATGAGTTAGCTTATAATACATTTTGTACTGAATTTGTAAATTGTAGTGGTGCTGAGTCATATCCCCTCTTTTTTCCCTCTTGGTTATCTAGGGTGGTGAGTGGAGGCCACCATCATTGACTCTGACATGACATATTTAGTTAAAATGGATTGATATAAAGGGGTTGGTGCAGTTCTTCTTTCTATACTTTATAAAAATTCCACCTTTCTTATGCATTTTAACCTTGAACATTACATCCAATTACTGTATTCAGACTGCTTTTATCATTGTAAAATTAGCCTTGCTAAAGGTGCCCTTGTTAATTGGTTTCTCAGTCGAAGCCAGAACATCCACACAATAGTGTTTAGCAAAGGTTTACAAGGAGGACCATGTCTCAGCCATGCACAATTGTTCAGCCAAGGCCTGATTCTTGTAGGCCCAAAAGCCCCCAACAGACCTGGCAGAATGTACTGTAACTCTGAAGGGAACAGGTTTCTTCCTGAGTTCATACCCCATATGAATGGTAGAATTGATCCAAGAGGCAATAGTGACTTTGGAAGCAGCCTGACCAGCCCTGGGACCCTCAAGAATGGCAAAAAAGGAATCATCCTTACAAAAGGATTCTGTGCTGTGCACGTAGAACTTAAGTCAGCGTATCACATCCAAAAGGTGCAGATCCCTTTCTTTATCAGATGTGGGGTCTTGGCAAAATGAAGTCACAACAATCTCCTGATTGATGTGGAACTCGGAGACCACCTTAGCAAGAAACTCTTGAGAGTTCCGAAGAACAGTCTTGTTCTTGTGATAGACCAAGAAAGGTGGCTTGCAAGACAAAGCCTGCAACTCAGTAACCCTGAAGACTGAAAACATAGCCAGAAGAAAAGCCATTTTCCACATCAATGGAATGGTAGCAAGGGACTCAAAAGGAGCGTGCTGCAAAACTCCCAGAACCAAATTAAGGTCCCACAGAGGCGTGGTAGCCTTGTAGGCAAAGAAGCCATGCGCGACTCCCTGAATGAACACCTTGACATCAGGAAGCTTGGCCATCTGCCTCTGGAAAAACAAAGAGAGAGCAGAAATCTGCACCCTCAAGGAACTCAAGCTGAGTCCTTTGTTGACTCCAACCTGAAGAAAGGACAGCACCACCGGAAAGTCAAAATCCTTTGAAGACAGGTCCCTCTTCATACAAAAGGGATGAAAAATGGGCCAAACCCTATGGTATGCTTTAGAAGACACAGGCTTCCTGGCCATGGTAGAAATTACCTCAGGGAAGAACTCCTTTCTCCTCAAGATGTGGGCTTCTACAGCCATGCAGTCAAAGCCAGCTTCTCCACGTCCTCTTTCCCCGGAAGAAGGAGGTCTGCTCTGGGTGGCAGTGGAAATGGACTCGCAAGTTCCACAAACCACTCCCTCTTGGTCCAATAAGAAGCAACCAGAATTACAGTTGCACAGTCCATCCTGATATTCCAGAGTACCCTGTAAAGGAGGGAAATCAGAAAAAAGACATAGGTGAGGAGGAAGTGCCACAGAATCGCGATCGTGTCTGTGGAAAAGGTCCGAGGATCTTCCCCATTGGCGCAAAATAACAAAACCTTCCTGTTGTTCCTCGTAGCCATTAGATCTATCTGCAACAATCCCCAGTGTTGCACAATCAGGTTGAATACATTTGGATGGAGTTCCCACTCTCCTGGATCTACATCCAGGTGACTTAGACAGTCTGTAGAACATTTTCTACCCCTGGAATGTGAATGGTGGAGATGTCCTGAACAAGAGCTTCTGCCCAGCCCAGAATGTACCTCATCTTGAACCAGGTGGTGGCACTTCGAGTGCCCCCCTGACGGTTGATGTAAGACACGTCCGTGGCATTGTCCGAAAGGACATGTGCTGGATGGCCCTTCAACTGAGAGGTCCTGTAATCCAGAGTAAGACGAATCGTCCTGAGTTCCAGGACATTGATGGACTGAAGAGATTCCTCCACAGCCCACCTGCCCTGAATCCCTAAGTGACCCAGCAAGGCACCCCAGCCACTCTGGCTGGCATCTTCCATGACCATAATCTATTCTGGGATCACAAATGGCTTCCCCAAGTCAGGTGGCATCATTGCAACCACCACTGTAGATCCCATTTGGCTTTCAGAGAGAGGGAGAGCTGCTGATCCAATATTTCTAGAACTTTGGGGATCTTAGTGAATAGGCTCCATAGTATAACATAGGAAGTGGAGAAGTGATATCACTGGAGAACTCATATCCACTTTATCACCTCTTTATCACACTTTAGTGCATAACCCCATTTGAATGCTAGAGAAGTCCCCGATGCATTGAGAAGCAATTCACTGGAGACATCACTAGAATTCAAGTGGTTAAAAGTCCAATTTACATCAATGACCATTTTATTTTTCATATACTGCTATGCTCTTGGATTGTACCTATGGTGAATATGAGAAGTAAATAAGCCATTTAATTGTGTTTTGAGGTATGCTTGTCATCCTTTTCTTGCTTGTATCCAATGTGTCCACACTTGCAGAGATGTTAGTACTCTGCAGTATAATTGTTTGGTAATGACATTTTCACGCCAGTTTGTTATTTAATTCTACAATGGTTTGCACACCCCTCTGGCACACAATGGGTTGAACTTGATCTCTTAACATCTTCCAACAGTGATAGTAGGTTTAGATGTATTTAGTTTTTGGCTCCAAAAAATTTTATCTTTCCATATTTTGTTAAGATTACACATTTACTTTAATCTGCCCAGATTTCTATAAGGATAATCGATATGGTATAGAAGGGCTCAAAATTTCCACTCGCCACTAGCCAATGGCGAGTGAAAATTTAGCCCTGCAGTGGCGAGTAACTTTTCAGGTCTGGCTAGTAGCAAAGGACATAAAATTATAAGCCCAGGGTATAGCATAGTATCACAGAAACACATATCTTGGGCTTTCTGGTTCTAAAAACAAAAATGTGGGCAGTAATATTTTTTTCTTTCTGATACCTTACAAATTATTGTTTTGCCAAGGATTTGTCAACTTCCTCAATTATCCTATAAAGTAGTTCCTCTTTTGCCCTATCACTGTGAGAATACTGTTGAATAAATAAGCTTATTTACTTCAGCAGAGGCAATATAAAATATGACAAAGATATAACAATTAACCCCTTTGGATGATACAGATGTCTTCAAAGAGCTGCGAAGCAATGCTTTAGAGAGGTCTCTGGATTATACAGCTTTTTCAATTGTAAGCTCTCAGGACCAGCACTCTCATTTTTTATTTGTCTATAAACATTTGTAATTTGTCAAAGGTCTCATATATGCAGTTGTGTTGAAGAGTGGAATAAGCAATGAATAATATTAATGACTGAGGAAGAGTGATTTCACTTCCACAGTTGAAGTTCAAACAAAGTTTCTAGATTATATGACAATTTTCCAGTGCTAATAACTTTTCATAGGACTGACAAATTATCATGACATTTGGAACCTAAGGTGTCACTACCAATGCTTGCAAAACCTGCAAGTTTGTTGAAAACTGGTTTGACTAAAAAGCATATTATATATTTTTTTGTAGTCATAAAAAATTTAACTTGAATACAACAACATTTACTTAATGGATTTACCTGAAAAGTGTCCTGGAAATAGATTTTGGGGTGGACATGTTCCTGTAACGGTTTTGTAGGACACTCAGACCAGCAGGTTAGAATAAAACACAGTTTTATTAAAAGACAAGAAAGACTGCCCTCTATAGGCAATACAGGATAACTGAAATGAACAGTAAAGTACAGATGCCCTCTCAGGCCCAGTATACAGAGAAATAAATACTGTCACAGGACAGGCATAAGTAACATACAGGGTACTCAATGGTTAAAGTACATAGAAATCAATCAGTCTCTGTTGTGGTGTGTTTGACACGCCCATAAGATGGTAAAGGAGCGATAAGTGGTGCTAGATGAGAAAACACCAGTAATAGAGCAGGACAGAGACTACTGCTTATGCTGAGCAGGGAACTGAGGCCAAAATACTCTGCAAGAGCTTAATGAGCTAGAGCCACTAGCACCCCAACCGGTGCGTGAACAGAGAGCAAGTGCACTGCAAGAGCTGAGGATAATAGAGCCAACAGCCCCCACGGGCATTGTAACGGAGACCAATTACACTGCAAGAGCTTAGCTGTATAGAGCCAATGGCACCCACCCGTTTCGTTTAACGGAGACCAAGGACACTGCGAGAGCTGAGGATGATAGCGCCAATAGCCCCCCTGGGCATTGTAACGGAGACCAATTACACTGCAAGAGCTTAGCTGTATGGAGCCAATGGCACCCCCACAGGCGCGGTAACGGAGACCGACTACACTGCAAGTGCTTAGCTGGATAGAGCCAATGGCACCCCCACGGGCGCTGTACGGAGACCCAAGGCTTAGCAAGTGTAGCGGAAGGCTCAGGGTAGCAGAAGCAACGCCACTGCAAGTGTTAACGGAGGCTCAATGAACAGAGACAACTGCTCTGCAAGTGTTAATGGAGGCTCAGTGAACAGAGACAACTGCTCTGCAAGTGTTAACGGAGGCTCAGTGAACGGAGGCACTGCTCTGCAAGTGTTAACGGAAGGCACAGTGCTCTGTTAGAGTAAACGGAGGCCCAGAGTAACAGAGGCAGCAGGCTCAGACAGAGTAAACGGAAAGGCCCAGTACACAGGAGGCAACGACACCGTCAGCCCTGCCACAAGTACAGTGGAAGTCAGAATGTCGCCCAGGCGACACTGGAACAGCACACAGCAGGAACACAGGCAGGGTCAGCAACGTAGCCGGGTCAGGTCACGGAGCAGGAACGTCAGCCAGGCCGGGTCAAATCACGGAGCAGGAACGTCAGCCAGGCCGGGTCAAATCATGGAGCAGGAACTAAGGAGCGTAGTCAGACGGGCCAAGTCGGTACACAGGAAGCAGGAACACTGGAACACAGCTACACAGCCAGTCTCTGTTCAATTTTTCAACAGAATGGCTCGGGCAACAGCCTGAAATGTAACTTGGAGATAGTGGTGGGGGTTTCCTCAGCATTCCTGCACCCATGGAAGTAGCGTACTTGGACTGGTATTATACTTCCACTATTTGGAATGACATTATACTTCCACTGTTAGGACTGGGGCAAATTGAACTAAGAACTACAAGACTTTGGCATATTCAGGATTGACGGTGCAAAAGGTGATTGTAAGTGTTGAATAAAGTGTTTTTTTGTGTTGAAAATATATGTTAATTAGTAGAGATGTATTTTGTTTAAAATGGTAGATCTAAATTATGGAAATGAACAGAATTTAATGTTAGATATAAAGAAATGTGAAATAAAGAATGATAAATTTAACCTCATGAGGACCAGAGGTGCAGTAACTTTTAAGTTATTGGTTGTAATTGTTTGATAATTCTTTTGAAAAGTGACTTGAGGTAAAGATTTACAAACATGATTGTTGTTTAATTAAAATCTACCTTTATTTTGTATTATTTTGTCTGCAAAAAAGTCTGCATTGGTGGTACATTGTGGCACTTTATGTTAATTAGGTGCACTGTATGCTAATTATGTTTGAGATCAAACATTGTAAGCTGTGTATTACCCGTGTTACCTGGATCCGGCTGCTCCACCCTTTCTTCCTTCCTGTTGGTCAGGTGTCTGATTTTATGCCTGCCTCTCATGGAGGCATGAACCTGTTCTTTGTGCTACCCAGAGTTGTCTCATTTTTAGTAGTCTCCATTGTATTACCAGCTTTGTTTGACTGCTAGCTTTGTTTTGTCCCATAGTGCCTCATTAACTCCCTTTGCTGACACTGACTACAGCTTGTTTCTTGACCTCTGCAATTGTTTAATCTTCTGGAACTGCTACCTGGCTTGTCTTGCTGGTTTCCTGACCCTGGCTATGATCCTAACCTACTTTATCCATCTCAGCCTCAAGGTACTACTCTGGCCTACAGTAACCTAATTCTGACCTCAGCTCCAATTTGTTTTCCTGTGGAGTTCCAGAATCTCCTTCTGCCTCCTCATTATGCTTCCTGCAGTCATGTTGTGGTTTGATCTGGCCTTCAGTCCTCTTCTGTGGCTCCAGGTACCCTCTCTGTTCAGATGTGAAGTGCAGCCCAGATTCTGCTTAGCTTTCAAAAAAGCCATTGGCTATTGTCTTCTCCTAAAGAGAAAGAGCACCTTAAAGGCACAATCACCTTATTTACTAAGAAGTTTGCTTCAGTATTATTGTTTCCTGACCTCAGAACTTGTTTCAAATATGCCTCATGGTGTTCGGGGTTACTTCTTCTAGACTTCAGGTATGTTCATCTGGATCTGGTTCCTGCTCTACCAGAGTCACATATCTGATCTTGTAGTCAGCACCTCTACCCATGGTGTTAGCCAAAGCAAGAAAATAAATGATTCGCTCTACGATCCCTGGCCCCTCACCTTATTCTACTACCAGCCTGAGTAGTAGCCTGATGTCCAATCTTACTATTATAGCCAGTCAGATCCTGACAGTAAGAATGTGCCACACGTATGGACCCAGCACATTTCTCATGGTTCCTGTCACTGCACAAAGACCAAGAACAGGTTCTAACCTCACATCTACAGAGCTAGCTTGTAAATTAGAGGTTGGATTTAGAGACGTTAAAAACCACCGTCAT
The DNA here is from genome assembly GCA_037306005.1 of Rhinophrynus dorsalis. Classification (NCBI taxonomy): domain Eukaryota; kingdom Metazoa; phylum Chordata; class Amphibia; order Anura; family Rhinophrynidae; genus Rhinophrynus; species Rhinophrynus dorsalis. The sequence continues at coordinate 121,219,395 of CM074722.1, forward strand.
TACTTCTGCACCTCTGAAACCAATTCCTGATGCTTCTCCTTAAGGGGCAGCTGCTACAGGGGTTCCTGAGGGATAAAAAAGCCCCTAAGATATCACTCCCATAGAATTCCTCTACTCATCCACCTGACTGAAGGAGGTACTTAAATCAATGTCTGCATCTATTCTGAACACTGCTTAATTTGTTATTTGCACAATACTAGAGTTTATCATCTCTCTCTCTTAAAGGAAGTAGTACTTGCCTGGGCTTTGCCCCTGGTAAAGAAGGTGTCCCCTCTTTTAGAGGACTCTGATGCCTTTATTTCAACATTTTGCTCTGCTTTTTACATTCCTGGGTGAGGAGCAGCAACAAAAACCTCCCTGATTGAGATCCAACAGGGAAATTGGAGTATAGTTCTGTTTGCAGTGAAATTCTGTACTTTGTCTTACAAGACAGACTGGAACATTGAAGCCCACAAGGCAACTTTCCACAGAGAACTAACCGAAAAGCTCAAAGATGCTTAAACATGCTGAGAGATACTGGTTGGCATAAAGGCCTTTATCTCAGTTTGTCTGGATCTGGACCAACGTATGCAGGAATGTCAATTAGAGAGAGACGGGTCACGCCTCCAGCAAAAGTGTCCCTCTTTGGCCTTCTGAATTGTTGGGAGGTATGGTGCCCCCCTTTTTTAGGAGATCATGCTGGATGGTGTGTATATGTGTATCATGTTGCGCCACAACAATAACTTTCACATTATTGTTTGTATAAACCTCACTGTCTGTGTTTATAAATTAGTCTGTGTAAATAAAAGGAGGCAAATATAGTTTTTGATACCTTTTATTGGCTAACTAAGCAGATTTAAATGCAAGCTTTCAAGACCTTAGGTATCTTCCTCAGGCATGTTATACAGATAAATATGAAAACATCTCTCTTAAATACAAGTACACATCACATTGTTTAGCATGGAAATCAGATAACAGAATGCAGTCCAGATCCAGATATCTTTGATCAGTCAATGGTAAATTGCACTCTTCCTCTGAGGCTTTAGAGGTATTTACGATGCTCTTGAGTCTGTTGGAAAGGTCAATCAACTAAATGGTATTTTGATAGAAATTCCTTATCCCTGATCAAACCACTACAAATTGCATTAAATTTTAACATTAATTTTACCTCCCATACCTTTCTGTCCCTCTGAGTGCGGAACCGTCCCATCAATACAGTTAACTTAATATCCTTGACACTGTGCCCATTTTGGCAAAAATGTTCTCCCACTGGTGTCTCTGTCTTTTTGTTATTAACACTGGATCTGTGGGAAATAAATCTCCTATGTAGTGCTTGTCCAGTTTCTCCCACATACAGAGCTGTTGGGCATTTTGCACACATGATAAGGTATATTACATTGGATGATTTACAGGTGAAGGTACCATTGATCTTATGGTGAAATTGGGTGTTTGGAATTGGTATGTTGTCCGTGGTGTAAATGTGTGCACAAGTTTCACATCTCTTTTGTAGGCAGGGAGATGTGCCATTTTTTGTATTTTTATTCAGGGCACTCCTCACCATCAGGGCACTCCTCACCATCAGTTGTTTCAAATTGGGAGGCTGTCTGAAGGAGAGTAAGGGAGGCTGTGGGAATATGTTCTTAAGTCTTTCATCCGTATGTAATTTCTTTTGAAGCTCCACACATTTACACCACGGACAACATACCAATTCCAAACACCCAATTTCACCATAAGATCAATGGTACCTTCACCTGTAAATCATCCAATATAATATACCTTATCATGTGTGCAAAATGCCCAACAGCTCTGTATGTGGGAGAAACTGGACAAGCACTACATAGGAGATTTAATTCCCACAGATCCAGTGTTAATAACAAAAAGAAAGAGACACCAGTGGGAGAACATTTTTGCCAAAATGGGCACAGTGTCAAGGATATTAAGTTAACTGTATTGATGGGACTGTTCCGCACTCAGAGGGACAGAAAGGTATGGGAAGTAAAATTAATGTTAAAATTTAATGCAATTTGTAGTGATTTGAACAGGGATAAGGAATTAATAAGGAATTAAATACCATTTAGTTGATTGACCTTTCCAACAGACTCAAGAGCATCGTAAATACCTCTAAAGCCTCAGAGGAAGAGTGCAATTTACCACTGACTGATCAAACATATCTGGATCTGGACTGCATTCTGTTATCTGATTTCCATGCTAAACAATGTGATGTGTACTTGTATTTAAGAGAGATGTTTTCATATTTATCTGTATAACATGCCTGAGGAAGAGACCTAAGGTCTTGAAAGCTTGCATTTAAATCTACTTATTTAGCCAATAAAAGGTATCAAAAACTATATTTGCCTCCTGTATTTCTACGGCTAACACGGTACCAACTCTCATCTGTGTAAATAAAATACTTTGGTATTGCTCTAAATCTTTTGTTCAGTTCCACAAAAACGTGTCAATGGATAATAAATTAACCTATAAATTCTCAGTAATGCCCAACCCACCAGCCACGTCTCCAATCAACACAACATAATACAAAAATGTCCCTTTTTGGCCTTTTGAAATGTTTGGAGGTATGCATTCCCCCACTGTTCCATGGTAGGCTCAGATACCCCATCGCTCCTGCTCACTGGTAGTGATAGGTTCCCCACAAATACTTTGACTCCTTCAGCCCATTTCCCAGTGCCACTGGTAGCCACGATCCCCCACCTTCACTGTCTGATCCCCTCATCCTTGTTCCCCTGCCCACTATTAGCCACAAATTCCACACATGCACTGTTTGCCCCACCCTTTTTGTTCCACTGCACACTGGTAACCAAAGATTCCTGACATAGACTGACCCCCCAGCTTGGTTCCAGTAGTAGTAGAAGAGCCCTTCATACAATGTCAATCCCCATATTGGTTACACTTGCACCAAATCACCACAGATACCCCATATACACTGCCTTTATACACTGCCAATGGTCCACAGCCGTGAATCATTGGCAGTCACAGTTCCCCATATACACCATCTGACCCCCCCCCCAGCCTGGTTCCACTGGTCACCACAGAGCAACTCTGACATTCCAGCCTTTTTATATTGGTAGCCAAGTAATCAAACAGACACATTCTGCTTTCCTAACCTTGTTCATTGGTAGCCATGCTCCAGGTACCCACCAAGGTATGTCAGTCCTTACCAATGGGGTACCAGTTTTCTTAGGCAGGCACTAAGTACTGTATAAACTAGGAAATTCCATTGTGTTGAAAGACTGTAGTATCTTTAAAGTGGTTGAAGTTTAAAAATACAAGTTTTTTTAATTTAGCAACAGACTAGTGGTAAAAAGGCATCATTTGACGCTGGTTAATGTCTAACTTCCAAAAAAGGTATGCCTTGCTTACCTTTTCTTCATATAGCTAATTATTATATCCATTTTATTGCAGACTGGTTAGTTCAATAAAAAAGTCATAGGTGTTAATAATAATAATAATAATAATAGGAGCGAACGCTTCATCAACAGTGGAGAGACAGGTGTAAGGACAGTGTCTAGTCCACTACCCACGAGCTGACACTAAACTGAAATCGGTACAGTAGATATAAAGGGTACAGAACCAGACTTGGCTCTAACTGACAGATAAGAAACTGGAACGCCAGGGATCAGTAATGGAGCATACCTGGACAACCTCCAGAGAGGGATGTCAGACAACAGCTTAGGCAGCTATAGTACCGTAGTAGTGCACAGCGGAGGCCACAGAGCGGAGGCTCACTAGCAGACTACCAGAGATGTAGTTGCAATATCGCAGTGCAGAACTCAGAGCGAGTACTAGGCAGAGACATCAAGGAACAGTATATGGTGGTGTACCAAGAGGCAACGAATCAAGAGATAACAGGCAACACTACCAGCCCGAAGGCAATAGGATCGCACAATGCGGAGGCAACTTGCAACGCTACCAGAAAGGTAGCTGTTGTACAGGACAGGTAGAGCGTGCCTACTGCTAAACCTGGAGACAAGTGGTAGTCAGACAGGAGCGGGGAGTAGCACGGAGCGAAAGTCAGACAAGCCACAGTCAGGAACCAGACGGGTAGTCAGCCACAGCATAGGCCAGCACAGAGCAGGTAGTTGGACAAGCCAGAGTCATACATGGATCAGATAGTCAGACAGAGCCAATGGTCAAAACTGGAACGGATAGTCAGACAAGCCAAGGATCGAGCACCAGGAGATATTGGAAGACAAGCAAGGGTCAAACGCGCAACACTGGAATATGCACAGAAACACCATGAAAGGACAACAGCAATGGTGCGGGTTCTCAGCCAGATACGGTCAGCAACGGAGCGGGTTCTTCAGGCAGATACAGTCAGCAACGGAGTGGGTTCTCAGCCAGATATGGTCAGCAATGGAGCGGGTTCTCAGCCAGATACGGTCAGCAACGGAGCGGGTTCTTCAGCCACATACGGCCAGCAGCATAGCGGGTTCTCAGCCAGATACGGTCAGCAACAGAGCGGGTTCTCAGCCAGATACGGGCAGCAACGGAACAGCAGCAAACAGGAACTTAGGAACGTAGTCAGGCAGGCCAGGTCATACACGATAAGCAATAGCACGGATACACAAGCAGGAATTCGTACACCACGAAAGAGCGCCTTAGGAACGACATACCAGGCTATATAAAGGCAAGCCCTGGGTGGAGCAATTGTGACCAACCAATCAGAGTACAGCAATGCATAACAATGTCGCCGTCAGAGCAGGAAGCACGGGCACCGTGATAGCGATTAAGCCCAGTTCGCGGGCAGATTATAAGGCCGCCGCCAGAAGGTGAAGCACAATCAGCCACACAGACAGGAAGCTACAAAATAGCGAGCTCGACGTCAGAGACGTGCGCCCAGCAGATAGCGGCAGACCAGAGCATGCAGCTCCAGTCCCAAACCACCGGATAGGAATGCAGGCAAGCAAATCATGGTCACTGTGATAGTATCCCCCTTTAACGACCCCCCCCCCCCCACGGGAGGACCAGGCTTGAGGGGAAAATGAGCATGGAATCTGCAAAGCAACACAGGGGAGTGAACATGGCCACTGGGTACCCAGGAACGCTCTTCAGGGCCGTACCCCTTGCAATGTACCAAGTATTAAAGGTGTCCTCTGACTCTGCGAGAGTCCAAAATGGTCTGCATTTCATACTCTTCCTGGCCATTGACTTGAACAGGTCCAGGCAGAACAGACACTGAAGTGTAGCAGTTGCAGACCAAAGGTTTGAGCAGGGACACATGGAAGACATTGTGAATGCACATCCCAGCCGGGAGGTCTAGGGCTATCACGGTGCCCGTGCTATGCTGGTGACATTCTGTCTGTCTCTGTTTACTGCTGACACTCACTGGCTGAAGTGACTTTGTCCTGCCCAGTATCTGTCCTTAAATACTGGTCCTCGTCACTTCTCCGGTGCCCTTTCGTGGTGTTTCCGTTACCAGCGCTTGTTCCAGTTCTCGTGTGATCTCTGTGTACCGACCCGGCCTGCCTGACTGCTCTGCTGTATCCGTTCCTGCCTGTGTACCGACCCGGACTGCCTGATTACTCTGCTGTATGTGTTCCTGCTCTGTGTACCGACCCAGCCTGGCTGACGTTCCTGCTCTGTTTACCGACTCGGATTGGCTGACGTTCCTGCACTGTGTACCAACCAGGCCTGGCTGACGTTCCTGCTCTGTGGGCCGACTCGGATAGGCTGACGTTCCTGCCTGTGTACCGGCCCAGTAGGGCTACTACTCCTGGGTATTTCTACTGCCTGCGTGTAACAGTTTGTACGACACTCAGCACAGTAGGTTAGAATAAAACACAGTTTTATTAAAAGACACAATGAAAATACCCTTGGTGGGCTATAGCATATCACAGCAGAATAGACAGGTATAATATAGGACTTGACATATGCCTATACAGGCCCAGTATAATAATAAGCGAGATAATACATATACTATCACAGGTCAGGCATAACCAGGAGAACTCAGCACAGCATGGGTTTAAGTCCAAGTGATATAATCAGTCTCTGATGTGGTGTGTTCAGTAACGCCCAGTATGATGGAATAACAGTGATCAGGAGACTGAGGTGCTAGAGTGAAGACAAGCACTTTAGATCTGCTGGAGCAGAGCTGAGACTTATACCCCCTGCCGTAGCAGTAATAAAGGCCACACAATACTCTGCAAGAGCTGTATGAAATAGAGCCACAAGCACCCTGCCAGTGCAGTCAAGGAGGCCACGATACTCTGCAAGAGCTGAATAGGAATGAGCCAATGGCACCCGACCAGCGCCGTCATGGAGGCAACAGTACTCTGCAAGAGCTGAACAGAAAAGAGCCAGTGACACCTGGTTGGTGTAGTAACAGAGGCAAAGTACTCTGCAAGAGCTGAATGGAAAGGCAACCACGGTCACACTGCCGGAGCAGTAACGGAGGCAACAGTAGCTCTGCGAGAGTTAACGGAAGGCTCAGCAGTAACGGAGGCAACAGTAGCACTGCAAGAGTTAATGGAAGGCTCAGCAATTACAGAGGCAACTCTTGCAGAGCTCCTGTTGATGGAAGGCTCAGTAATAACGGAGGCAACAGTGGCTCTGCAAGAGTTAACAGAAGGCACAGCAGTAACGGAGGCAACAGTAACTCTTCAAGAGTTAAGGGAAGGCTCGGCAATAACGGAGGCAACAGTGGCTCTGCAAGAGTAAACGGAAGGTTCCAAAGCAACGGAGGCAACAGTAACTCTGCAAGAGCTAACAGGATGCTCATTGGAATGTATACTGCCGGAGCAGTAACGGAGGCAACGGTGACACACTGACTGATAGGCCCAGACTAGGCGGAAGTAATAATGTCATCCAGCAACACGATGAGCAGGAGCTGGACAGCTGGGCCAGATCACGGAGCAGGAACGTCAGACAAGCCGGGTGTTACGGTTTTCTGACACTCAGACACTGATATAGTAAAACACAGTTTTATTGAAAATAAAATGAATGAACAGCGCCCCTGGGGGCCAAGAATGGTAATGGTGATACAGGCCCAAATATGTCTAACAAAGTAATGAGCACAGATAAGCAAATACACAGGGTTAAACGTGGAGAAAATGAACTAGATTAGTACACTGATTGGCCAACGCCCAGAATAGATATCAGTCTCTTGATGGTGAAGAGAAGGGTGTATTGTGTGACTGCACTAATCACTCTCAGATACTTTTGGAAATGAACGCCCAGATAGACCAGCAAATGCCCAGAACCGAGCCTATACCACCTTAGTGGAATAATCTGGAGTAGAGCCACTGCGAGAGTAGATGGACCAGAATCGGAATCGCCCTTAACCTTGTCACGGATATAACCCTGCTTATGCCAACGGGAGAAGAGCTGTACGCACCCCTTGGGTGCCAGAGCGGACGAATACTGCACAAGCGATAGCGAGCCAACGGGATAGTAATACGGTAGTAACACAATGAGTGCTTAAAGTGACCTGGACCGGAACACCTCACAGGTGTCCAGCGGAGCACAACAGCAAGAGCAAATGGAGGTACCAACGACAGCCGGCGCGGTTGCAGTGTAACGGCACCGGAAAGACTACAGCTCTGCTAGTGCTAATAAGGAGATATGGTCAGGAAGGCACAGGCACACTCAGTGTTAACAGGCTCGAATGGAATACACTGGCTTGGCAAGTAAGAGTACAGGCTCAGAGATCTGAGGCAACCGGAACAGCAAGGGTTAATACTGGTTTTACAAGGGTACTTGGCTCAGCAGTGCTTAAGGAACAGGCTCAGGCAACGGTCCAGTAACCAAGAGAGGATTAGTCAGAGCAACACAAACACAGTTCAGAATTTCGCCAGCCGGCGACCTGGAACACGCAGGAACACAGGAACAAACGCAGCACTGGATCCCAACCGGAACCGGATCTGTACTCTGAGCTTGAATCGACAGCCAGAGCCGGGTCAATCACGGAGCAGGAACGTCAGCCAGAGCCGGGTCAGTCACGGAGCAGGAACGTCAGCCAGAGCCAGGTCAATCACGGAGCACGAACAATGGGATGGTCAGACTAGCCGAGTCGGTAAACCGGAGAGCAGAAACACAGCAACAAGGCGCAGACTCAGGAACACCACGAAAGGGCAACTGACAAGTGCCCACAACCCAGTATATAAAGGAACATCCTGGGCGGGCCAATCAGCTTCCTCCAATGCACAGGTAACCCAGCAAAGATTGACAGGGAAGCACGGGAACCCTGATACCGGGTCAGGTCACGGAGCAGGAACGTCAGCCAGGCCGGGTCAGATCACAGAGCAGGAACGTCAGACAAGCCGGGTCAGATCACAGAGCAGGAACATCAGCCAGACCGGGTTGGATCACGGAGCAGGAAACAGAAGCAGAGTAGTCAAACAAGCCAAGTCGGTACACGGGAACACAGTAAATCAAGTAAGCACTGGTAGAGGAACACCACGAAAGGGCACTAGACAGGTGCCAGAAGCCCAGTATAAAAAGGCCATACTGGGCGGGCCAAATGAAGCTCAGCCAATAGGAGCGCAACACACAGAGACTGACCGGAAAAGCACGGGCACCGTGATACTGCGGTCCCATTCCAGTCCTCGGTTTGGGGTTCTCCTCCGGGCTTCTTTCTCCGGACAGTACCACTGTGCCTTAGTGCCACTCCTGCAGTCTAGTCTCGGTTCAGTCTGTGTCGCGAGGGCAACATTCCGGTGTCTATCCCATCTGTGCACCACGGTATGCTAGATCCTCCTTCCTGCCAATAGCTGAGGTTGGTGTTACATTGGGCGCCTCAGGCTGAGCTTTGATCAGGCAGACGACATTGAGCTTAGCGTTCATTAACCCCTTCGGGGAAGGTGCCCCTATATCACCGGCTATACTACTGTGCAGTCACTGTTGGGTGCCCTCCCGAGCACACTGTCTCAGTCCCCCATTACTGCTAAGGCGGTCCTTAAGTTGATCCTGGCCCTCCGTTGTCTACTGTGCGTTTCTCAATATTTAAGCACTCCCTGCAGAGTGGGAGTCTTAAGGGCCTTGCACTATTAGGGCCTGTCAGCATTCCTGGCCTAACAGTAACCCATTCATTGGTGCGTCGGTTGAGTTTCACATGAACGTTGCCTGTGTAAGTATATTGTAAATTCTGTATTGTACATATACTGGACCTGTGAAGGTATATATCTTGCTATAACCTGTCCTGTGTCAGTACTATATTGTGTATACATATAAAGCTGGACCCGTGCGGGTTATCATTTCTGAGTCTGTTCAATAAAACTGTGTTTTATCTCACCTACTGTGTCTGAGTGGCAATAAAAACTGTTACAAGGGCATATGAGATAGGGTTAATCTTACGCAGCACCCGTTAAGGACCTAAGAAACGAGGGGCCAATTTCCTGCATGGCACCAGGAGGTTAAGATTCCGGGAGCAGCCATACCCTCTCTCCCACTTGAAACACTGGAATCAGCCCTCGCCGACGGTCTGCATGCTTCTTGTAGAGCTGAGTGGACCTCTGAAAGGATCTCTGAACTTGAACCCATGTGGATCGGAGCTGCCTAAGATGCTTGTCCAGAGCTGGAATTTCTTGTGCTTCTAATGATTCGGGTAGCAAAGTAGGCTGGAAGCCATAATTAATCAGGAACGGAGAGTTCTGTGAAGAAGAGCTTATGGCAAATTCCGCCCACAGTAACAAGTTCGCGCCAGTCATTGTGATGGTACGAAATGAAACAATATAGGAACTGTTTTAAGTCCTGGTTGGCTCTCTCAGCAGTACCGTTCGACTGGAGGTGGTAGGCCGAGAAGAATGACAACTGAATGCCGATTTGCCCTCAGAAAGGTCTCCAGAACCGGGACACACATTGGCTCCCTCGATCTGAGACCAGTACCTTGGGTACACCATGGAGCCTGAATACCTCCCTGGCAAAAATCTTGGACAGCTCCGTAGAGGAGTGAAGACCCTTCAGTGGTACAAAGTGGGCCATCTTAGAGAACCTTTCAACGATCATTAGAATGACAGTGTGCCCTTTGAATACAGGCAATTCAACCATGAAATCGAAGGACAGGTGAGACCAAAGACGTTCACTATTAGGAACTGGCTGCAGCAGCCCTACCAGAAGGTGTCTGGGAGACTTGTTATGAGCACATGTGGCACAGGCTGCTACGAAGGCAGAGCAGTCATTTCTTAAGCTAGGCCACCAGAAAAACAGAGATATGGACCAAATCAGTTGCTCACGACTGATATGCCCTGTGGCCTTCGAGGAATGATAGGTCTTCAGTAATCGAGTATGGAGAGATTCGGGAATGAAACATGTGTCTTCAGGGTAGGAGAATGTATCAAGATATCGTCCAAGTAAGTTATCACGGTGCCCGTGATTGCTGCTATTCAGTGTCTATCACTGTTGTGACCTGAGCTCCGGTTCGCCTCCCAGCCGCTCCGTCCGTCTCCCGGCTCGTCACGGCTGCCGTCACCTCGCGCATGCGCAGAGAGTTGTGCGGCCGACTTCCGGGTTCTTGTGACGTCGGTTATCGTGACGTCAGTCTCCTGAACATATAAAGCCTCTGCTCACGCTGCTCTCAGCGCTCACTCGTCGGATAACATCCTACCTGTTAGCTCCTTGCGTTTTTGTGCTCTGTCTATTTGACTCATCGTTCTGTCTGCCCGGTTTTGACCCTTTGCTAGTCCTCGGCTCTCCTTTTTTCTCTTGCCCTTTTTCGGTACCGCGTTTTTCTCCCTTCACCCTCATCTACCTTGGTACATCATTTATCCTGGCCTAGTCCCGGTTCTTTAGTGGCACAGGTTCTCCTCATCTTCCTTCTTATATATATTATATTTAGCTATTTGCTATTCTCTGTGCTTCCTCTTGCCCAGAGAAAGTATCCAAATAGCTTACATCATAACAGTACGAGTGAGCCACGTAGAAGATGGAACCGGCCAGTCTGATTGACGCCTTAAATTCCTTGGGGTCTCGTTTGTCAGCCCTTACTCACTCAGTTCAGGAACTCCAAGCTAATCAGACACTACTCCAACAGCAGTTGCAGGACCTACAACCCAACGTCTCTCCCCCTCCTGCCGCACCTGCGCCTAGTGGACCTGTGGCTCCTGCTGGTGAGGGGTACCACCCTGTCGAACCACGGATCCCCCTGCCAGACCGGTTCGATGGGGACCGCTCCAAATTCAGGACCTTTGTGACATTGTGTGATTTATTGTTTACTCTAAAACCCTATACTTACGCCACGGAGTTCGTTAGGGTACGTACTGCCATTTCCTTGCTTTCTGGTGAACCTCAAGTTTGGGCTCATCATTTACTACATATTGATAGCCCCTTGTTGGAGTCCTGGTCTTCATTTCAACGTGCCATGGAGGCTTTGTATGATGACCCTTTCCGAGCCACTACTGCTCAGAGTGCCCTGCGATCCCTGACCCAGGGTAGAAGGCAGGTAGAGGATTATATAACGGACTTTCGTCGGTTATCCAGCGACACTCGCTGGAATGAAGCAGCCTTGTTTGACCAGTTTTGTACGGGCTGTCAGACGCGCTCAAGGATGAATTAGCCAGAGTGAATCTCCCCTCTGGCTTGGAAGATCTCATCCGCCTATCTATTCAGATCGATCGCCGTCTGAGAGAGAGACGTCGGGAACGTCAGGCTGCCTGCCCAGTCACCGTCAGACGTCCTACTACGGTCCCTGCCCAAGCTCAGGACCTAACTTCCCCAATGACAACCCACCAGTCCGAAGAACCCATGCAGCTGGGAGTGGTCCGCGGTCCCCTCACCAGAACGGAGAGGGAACGCCATAGAAATCTCAATCTATGCTTATACTGCGGCGGGGCTGGGCATTTGTTGAGATCCTGTCCTGTGAGGCCACCGCTTTCCTCAGGTAACGAAAACTCTTCTCTTCTTCCACATACTTGCTCCACCATTGCTCCTTCTTATCTGTCCATCTCCGTCTCCTTACAGTGGAAAGAACAGCAGAACAACGTGGCCGCTATGATTGACTCAGGAGCCAGTGGCTGTTTTATCAGCCAGGAGTATGCCCGTACACTGGGAATCCCCACACGACCAAGGAGCCATCCTCTTGCTGTCCTTATGGCTGACCAGACCCCTCTCCAGTTGGGTCCTATCAACACAGAAACTATACCCATTCTTCTCACTTCCTCTGAATTCCATGAAGAAGAGATATGCCTCAATGTGATGCCTTCCTTACTCTACCCGGTAATCCTTGGACTTCCGTGGCTCCGCAAGCACGACCCATCCATCTCTTGGTCTTCCGCCACCGTCACTTTTCGATCCAATTACTGCAAGGAGCATTGTTTTCCATCGAAGGAGCTCCCTTTGTTATCGCTCCCTTGTTCTCCTCTCTTACCCGATCCATATAAAGACTATGCTGATGTATTTGACAAGGAGAGTATACGGTCATGCCTTTTGGGCTATGTAACGCCCCGGCCACTTTTCAATATTTCATCAACGATGTCTTCCATGACCTTCTCAACCAATTCCTTATCATTTATCTGGATGACATTCTGGTATATTCACCTACTCTGCACCATCACCGAGATCATGTAAGAACAGTCCTACAACGTCTCAGTGAGCATAATCTCTTTGCCAAACTGGAGAAATGCGTATTCGAGTCCAGGGAGATCGAATTCCTAGGGTTCCTGATTGCTCCTGGGCAGGTACGGATGAATCCCCGCAAGATATCAGCTGTTCTGGACTGGCCTACCCCGAAGGACAAGAAGGCAGTACAACGATTCCTTGGGTTTGCCAACTTTTACCGGAGGTTTATTCAGAACTTCTCACGGCTTGTGGCGCCTCTGACCGCTCTAACAAAGATGAACTCCAAATTTACCTGGTCATTGAAGGCTCAAGAGGCATTTGATACACTTAAGAAGGCTTTTACACAGGCCCCTGTTTTGCACCAACCCGATACTACTGCTCCGTTCTTGAGGTAGACGCCTCTAATATCACCACTGGTGCGATCCTATCACAACGGGGGGGGTCCCAGAGGACAATACCACCCCGTCGCTTATTTTTTCAGGCGCCTTTCCCCAGCCGAAATGAATTATGACATTGGGGATAGGGAATTATTGGCTATCAAGCTAGCATTAGAGGAGTGGAGACATCTCTTAGAGGGCGCTTCTGTTCCTGTCACAGTTTTCACAGACCATCGAAATCTGGAGTATCTACGGTCTGCCAAGAGGCTTCGTCCCAGACAGGCTAGATGGTCCTTATTCTTTTCCAGATTCTCACTCCACATCACCTATCGACCAGGATCCAAGAACGGAAAGGCGGACGCCCTATCCAGAATGTACAGTCCTACTTCTTCCACTTCCGGCCCACCTGATACCATATTACAAGCCCACCACTTTCTAGCCATCTCTAGTGACTTACTAACTAAGCTACGTCTGGCATCTCACCCTTTACTGAGACTCATACAGCGGTATGCCTTGACCTACAGTAATGGACTCCTGTATAGACAGAAACTTATATTCGTCCCCGACTCTATTCGTCAGGACGTGATGTACCATTTCCACGACCTTCCAACAGCCAGACATGGGGGTATGACTCAGACACTTAAGGGATTGCAAAGATATTTTTGGTGGCCCACCATGAACTCCGACGTAACCCGCTATGTGTCAACCTGCGACGTGTGCTGTCGCTCCAAGAGTCGCCGCACCAAACCACCGGGCCTTTTGCATCCCTTACCGGTTCCTTCCGGCCCATGGAGGGAGGTGTCCTTGGACTTTATCGTTGACCTACCCAAATCTGCCTCCCACGACACCATCCTGGTGGTGGTGGATCGTTTTACTAAGATGGCACATTTTCTACCTGCCAGAGGCCTGCCTACTGCGGCTCACACTGCCGACTTGTACCTCAATGGGGTGTTTCGTTTGCATGGCCTTCCATATTCTATCACTTCTGATCGTGGATCACAGTTTACCTCCAAGTTCTGGAAGGCTCTTTGTTCCAATCTCCAGATTAAGACCAACTTTTCATCTGGATACCACCCACAGACCAACGGGCAGACAGAGAGAACCAATCAAACACTAGAAAAGTATCTCAGATGCTTCTCCACCCATTTACAAGACAACTGGCTTCAGTTACTTCCACAGGCGGAATTTGCTTATAATAATCACCATCATCAAGCCATACGCACCTCTCCTTTCTATGCCTCCTACGGTTTTCACCCAGCAACCATTCCTGATGTTCCTCCTATGTCATCTGTCCCTGATGCTGATCAACATGTTGTGGCTTTACAGCAGTTACATCATGAGCTGAGTGATCTCCTCCACCAAGCCCAAGCTTCGTCCAAGTCGCAGGCAGATAGACATCGCCTCGCTTGTCCACCTTACCGAGTTGGTGACAAGGCATGGCTGTCTTCCTCCCATATACACCTGTCTTGCCCATCCAGGAAATTTGGTCCACGTTTTCTCGGCCCTTTCCCCATCTCCAAGGTGATAAATCCGGTTGCCTTTCACCTAACCTTGCCAGAGACCTACAGGATACACCCTACATTCCACGCTTCCCAGCTGAAACTATGGAGGGCCAGTCCCTTTCCAGATCATCAACCTGCTCGTCCTCCTCCGCTTCTTGTTGATGGATCTGCAGAGTATGAGTTTCAGCAGATTCTGGATTCTAGGTTCCGAAGGGGACGACTGGAGTATCTGGTCCATTGGAAAGGCTATGGTCCAGAGGACCGCTCCTGGGAGCCATGCTCCAACATCCATGCTCCCTCTTGCATCAAGGACTTCCATGACGCTCACCCTGATCGACCTAGGCTTGTGTCCGCCCGGTGGGCGTCCGTTCGCGGGGGGGGGTAGCTGTTGTGACCTGCGCTCCGGTTCGCCTCCCAGCCGCTCTGTCCGTCTCCCGGCTCGTCACGGCTGCCGTCACCTCGCGCATGCGCAAAGAGTTGTGCGGCCGACTTCCGGGTTCTTGTGACGTCGGTTATCGTGACGTCAGTCTCCTGAACATATAAAGCCTCTGCTCACGCTGCTCTCAGCGCTCACTCGTCGGATAACCTCCTACCTGTTAGCTCCTTGCGTTTTTGTGCTCTGTCTATTTGACTCATCATTCTGTCTGCCCGGTTTTGACCCTTTGCTAGTCCTCGGCTCTCCTTTTTTCTCTTGCCCTTTTTCGGTACCGCGTTTTTCTCCCTTCACCCTCATCTACCTTGGTACATCCTTTATCCTGGCCTAGTCCCTGTTCTTTAGTGGCACAGGTTCTCCTCATCTTCCTTCTTATATATATTATATTTAGCTATTTGCTATTCTCTGTGCTTCCTCTTGCCCAGAGAAAGTATCCAAATAGCTTACATCATAACAATCACCTGTAGGGGGCTCCCATTGGCTGTCTGCCTTTAGCCCGCCTCCCACTGCCTTTTTAAACTCAGTCTGGGCACCCTCTGGTTGCCCTTTCGTGGTGTCTTTGACAGCATCCACTTCCTCCTTACTGCAGTAGCTGATTGGGCCTGTTGCTGAGTTTCTGAGTCAACCTGTTCCTGAGTTCCTGCCTGCTTGTCAGTTCCAGTCCGGTTCCGGTTGTTCTCATCAGTAGCTGATGCTCCTGTTGCCAGTCTGCTTGGCCGCGCTTGATCCGGTTGATCTTCTCTGCTGGTTCCTGTTGTTTCCTGCTTTCAGTTCCTGCATCTGTGGCGACATTGTTCTTTATTCGCTTCGGTGCAATTTCCCCCTGTTGGTTCCCAGCGTGCAGATGCTGGTTTGCTTCACTATGCCTTGCGGCTCACATTCAGCCTGTTGTTTCCAGCGTACGGATGCTGGTTTGCTCCATTTGCCTTGCGGCTCACATTCAGCATGTTGGTCCCAGCGTGCGGACGCTGGTTTGCTCCACTAAGCCTTGCAGCTCTCATTCTGCCTGTATGTTCCTAACGTAGGGCGCTGGTTTACTCCCTGACTCGCAGTCAGGTTCTTGATGGTTCCGAGTGCGCTGTCCAGTCCTAACAGCATTGATTCCTATAGTATATGGGCACAAGAGTTTCTGACTACTGTGAAACCACTTGACCTGGTAACCTCTATATTCCATCTTACTGTCATTATCATCTGACAGTCATTAGGTCACTGTGGTTGTCTCCTTCCTTTGGGCTGCCTTGCCCGGTATATTGGTAAGGCTGGTAGAACCGCATACTATTCCATCTCAAGGTTGCCTTACCGGTATTGGCAAGGCCAGTAGAGCCTACTACACTGGTATTCCGTTATGCTGCCCAGCCCGGTATATTGGCTGGGCCGGTAGAGCCTCTTGTTCCAGACTCGCCTGGGTTGCTTTGCCCGGTATATTGGCAAGGCCGGTAGAACCTATTTGCTATTGTCATTATCTGCTATGTATTGTTTGTATGTGTATGAAAACCCTATGGGATTGCCTTTAACTTTTCAAAAAAGTTATGTTTTTACCTAAACCTTACGTCTGAGAGTCTCAACAAACCGTGACACAAGTATACCACCACACAACTTTGTAAAAGTTCTCTCAAAACATCGTTTATAAATTCCTGGAAGACAGCTGGAGCATTGCATAGACCAGACATCACTAAATATTCATAATGTCCACTCTGGGTATTAAAAGCTGTCTTCCACTCGTCTCCCTCCTTAATGCGTACCAGATTGTACGCAGCCCTTAGATCCAATTTAGTAAATATTTTTGACCCTCTGATTCGGTCGAAGAGTTCAGTAATCAATGGAATAGGATAGGCGTTTTTTTACCAACAATTTGTTTAGGTCACGGAAGTCAATACATGGACTTAGTGCACCATCCTTCTTTTTGACAAAAAAGAATCCAGCACCAGCAAGGGATGTGGATTTCCGAATAATGCCTCTAGCCAACGCATCAGACACATATTCTTCCATAACTTTGATCTCCTCCACAGACAAGAGATATACACAACCCCTAGGAGGTGTAGAACCAGGCAGTAGTTCTAAAGCACAATCTTAAGGTCTGTGTGGAAGTAGCGCCTCAGACTGGCTTTCGTTGAAGACGTAAATAAAGGACAAGTACTCCTCCGGAAGGGGTGAACTAGAGGCCAGGGTGGCCAGTACAGGACAAGTCAGACAAGAGTTTGAACAATGTGGGGACCAAGATAGGACCTCGGACGTTTGCCAGTCCATCCTGGGATTGTGCTTTTGTACCCATGGAAATCCCAGGACAATGGCATGATGCGGAGAATTAATGACCTGGAATTTAAAGGTTTCCGTATGTAGGTTTCCGATTCTCAGGGTTAATAATACTGTTTCATGCGTAATATGTGAGGGCTGCAACGGCCTACCATCAATGGCCTCAACCGCCAAAGGGGATTCCAAAGGCAACAATGGAATATTCCTGCTGGCTGCAAACTCTGCATCTATAAAACAGCCAGCAGCCCCAGTGTCCAGTAAAGCTGGAACTGACACCGATTTATTAGCCCAGAAAATACAGGCCTTCAACATGGGCTTATCCAGAAAATTTTCCTGAGCCAAGGAGATTTCGGCAATCATTTGCCCCTTACCGGGTCAAAAATTTGAGTGTCTCTCCTGTCATACTGGACAGGAACATAACAAGTGTCCAGATTTCCCACAATACAGACAGAGACCTTCCCTCCTCCTAAAGACCCTCTCCTCCCGGGACAATCGGGTGGCCCCAACCATTCTAGGCTCACCACTCTCAGAGACTAGGTTAGGAGACATGGGTGGAGAGGAAGGATAGGGAGGGTCAGAGATAGGAGCGGATATCTCACCCAGAGGTCTACGTGAATGCTCCTCTACCACAAGCCTCCCTCGGACCACAGCATCAACCTGCATCAGCTCCATCTTGTCCGGGACGAACCTAGGAGGCATGGGAGGCGAGGGAGGATAGGGTGGGCCTGAGTAGTGGCCAGGTCCCTTGCCATAGGTCCTCCGCATGTATTCTTTAAAAGAGGGACACTCTCTGATTCTGGTATCCATCAGAATACAGAACTTTATTAACCTGTCCAATTCGATAGGAAGGTTGCGTGCTGCAATCTCATCTTTCTTCGTATCGCTGTCACGGTTTGTTTTGACTCTCAGACACAGAGTTAAGATAAAAACACAACTTTATTGAAAGTTTAAAGAAAACCCTCACGGGTTTGACATTACACATATATATCTCAACACGTAATTAGTACAATGCAATGGTGAACAGTGATACGGTGAATAACAATAGAGAGGCTCTACCGGCCTTGCAAATACCGGGTAAGGCAGCCTTAGAATAGGCACAATATGGAAATAGGCTCTACTGGCCTTACCAATATACCGGGCAAGGCAGCCTAGAGACTGGCACAACGAGAGAGAAGGATCTACCGGCCTTGCCAATATACCGGGCAAGACAGCCTGGAGACTGGTACGAGAGAGAAGGCTCTACTGGCCCTGCCAATATACCGGGCAAGGCAGCCTTGAGCACAGAGGCGACAAGTACTGGTGCAAGAGCAAATATAGGAGCAAACCAGTACCCGCGTACTGGACTACACAATGACACTACCAGTGCTGTATGGGAAGCAGCAAGCAACCAGTGACATATAGAGCGAACCAGTACCCGCATACTGGAGTACACATAGACACTACCGGTGCTGTATGGGAAGCGGCAAGCAGCCGGTGATATATGGAGCGAACCAGTACCCACGTACTAGAGTACACATAGACACTACCGGTGCTGTATTAGAAGCAGCAAGCAACTGGTGATATATGGAGCGAACCAGTACCCGCGTACTGGAGTACATAATGACAACAACGGTGCTGTATGGGAAGCAGCAAGCAACCGGTGATAGATGGAGCAAACCAGTACCCATGTACTGGAGTACACAATGACACTACCGGTGCTGTATGGGAAGCAGCAAGCAACCGGTGATAGATGGAGCGAACCAGTACCCGCGTACTGGAGTACACAATGACACTACCGGTGCTGTATGGGAAGCAGCAAGCAACCGGTGATAGATGGAGCGAACCAGTACCTGAGTACTGTAGTACACAATGACACTCAGGGATGAAAATGTCGCCCAGGCGACATGAGGACTGAGAACGCTGCACACGATCCAGAAGCAGGAAAAAACAGCCAGGCCGGGACAGGAAACTGGAACAGTAAGGGCAGTCAACCGGATCAGCAACGGAAGCAGGAACGTCAGCCCAAACCAGATCAGGAACGGAGGCAGGGACCACTTCAGCAGAGGAGGCTGTCAGGCAGGTAAGCAGACAGAGTCTGGAAGGTGATGTATGCAGCAAAGGCCCAGGGAACTCAGGAACAGGATGCAGGTGGCTATATACATAGAGACACCATGAAAGGGCAACCAAAGGGTGCCAGAACCCAGTCTATATAGGCAATACTGGGCGGATTCAAGACAGGCAGCCAATGGAGAGACATCACAGATAACTGACAGGAAAAAGCAGCAATCACGGGCACCGTGATAATTGCATAGCTCTTGGAAAAAAACAGCCATCAAGGCTTCATTATTCCAATCCACCTCAGACGTGTGAGTACGAAATTCTATGGCGTAGACAGCCTCTGTGCGTATACCCAGACGCAGGGTAATAAAGTGTTTGGAAGCCAGCACCACGGGGCCTGGTCTATCGAAAACTTGTTTAAAGGAATTCACGAATTCTGAGAAATTATGCACAATTTGTTTATTTGTCTCCCATAACGGATTGGCCCATGCCAATGCTCTACCAGTGAGGAGAGAGATCAAAAAGCCAACTTTACTGATTCGGAAACGCATAGGGTACCAATTTGAAGTATATACCAAACTGATTAAGGAAGCCACGGCAACCATCTAGATCCCCACCATACCGCTGTGGGAGCTGAGCAGAACCCGTCAACCTCTTGACCATGCCTGCGTCAACCGAGGTGGGGAGAAATGGTGTCCGAGGAGGGTCAGGAGGAACCACCAGCTGGGTACAAATCTGTTCAAGATTCGCAGTACGCTGCAAAACAGTCCGCATGGTTAAAGACAACTGGTCCAATCGTTGACTCAGTGTCTCCATCCTATCCAGGATGCTTTGGAAAACGACATTACCATCACCGTCTGAACTCATGGCCCTTGCGTACTGTCACGGTTACCCAGAGAAGTTCAGGAGTCAGTACGGTTAGTTAATGCAATTTATTAACAAATGACAAAGAAGATCTATGCAATATATACAATAGGAATAAGCACAGGATAATAGCCAGCAAGCCTGCTATCAGAAATAATAGGTTGCAATGCTAAACCATTGTGCTGGAGACTAGGCCTTAGCCACTGGAAGTCTCAGCTGGAACCAGGAACAGGAACCCAGGATCTTGATCCAATGAGGAATGAGGTCTGACTCAGTCAGAAGGAAATATCACTGACTCACACCTGGAGCCAGTAAGGGTGAATACTGACTCATGCCTGCAGTCAGCTATGCAAGTCTACCAGAGCCCCAGGACCGCATTAGATGTGTCTGAACACCAGGGAAAAAGACAAAAGAATAGTCAGACAGAGCCACAAGTCAGCACCAGAGGGGGTAGTCAGACAAGCCTGGTCATACACAGTTCAGGTAGTCAGCCAGAGCCACAAGTCTGCACCAGATAGGATGTCCACTATTAGGGGTTAGGCAAAAGAATAGTCAGACAGAGCCACAGGTCAGCACTAGAATGGATGGAAGACTAGACAGGTCATACGTGGAGCCCAAGGTAACAGAACTGCTATGAACAACAATGCAAGGGCAACTGAGTCAGGCCTCAGTCTGCCCTTTATACCCCTCCACAGGAAGTAGAAGCAGCTCAGAGAGAGGAAGTAGGAAGTTGGTAGGAGGAGAATACAGGAAGCAAACAGATAAAACAGAGGCATGCAGCATGCTTGAAGCCTCACCCGGCAGATGATGCTGAAGTCAAGGTAAGTTGTAACAGTGGACCAGTCCCAATACTGCCAGCGATCATGTCCCCTGGGGAATTTCTGGCCTCTCTGGATCTTCAGGATGCTTATTTGCACATCACCATTCATCCAGGGAGTCTGCAATATCTCCGCTTTGCCTGCGAGCGAGGGTATTTCCAGTTTTCTGCCCTCCCCTTTGGCTTGACCACGGCTCCTCAAGTCTTCAACAGAGTCCTGGAAGCATTGATTTCCGTCCTACATTGGAACAGCATCAGGGTCATTCCATATATGGACTACCTCCTTCTGAAGGCTTCTTCTCCATAACTTCTTCATCAGCAGGTACAGGACTGCATTCATGCTCTCTCCCATCATGGGTAGATCATCAATCTGGACAGGTCAGACCTTGTTCCTTCCCAGAGGATGGTCTTTCCGGGTATCCTCTTCGACACTCAGAGGGGGATGGTGTTTCTCACGGACAAAGTGGCTCATCAGATTGCACTGAAGGTCCAGGCTATCTTGTCTCAGGATCCAGTTCCAGCCAAAAAGCAGTCATCTTTAGAGGGGAAGTTCATTTCCATCATAGAAGCAGTCCTGTTTGCCATGGCTCATACCAGGGAACTTCAGCGGTTTCTAATTCTCATGCTGACTCAACCTGAACAATCTCCTGAAAGGCAGACCCTTCCTGCTGCCCTTATGGACCACAGTAACGACAAATGCCAGCCTCTCCAGATGGGGTGTGGTACTGGGGCACTTGAGTGTTCAGGTCAGGTGGTCCCAGATGGAATCTCTCCTTCCCAACAATGTCTTGGAGCTTCGGGCGATATTTCATGCCCTACATCACCAGACACGGCATCTGGAGGATTGACAGGTCAGGGACAGTCGGACAACGCCACAGAAGTAGCCTACATCAACAAGCAAGGTGGCACAGATGCCTCGCAGCTTGGCTAGAGGTCAAGGCTATTTTATCACGGGCAGAGGAGCATGTCCCTGCCATTTCCACAGTTCATATTCCTGGCATAGACAAAGTTCTGGCAGACTTCCTCAGTCAGCACATGGTGGACAGCGGAGAGTGGGAACTACATCTAGAGGTGTTCAACCTCATCATCCGGCAGTGGGGTCTCCCATGCATCGACCTAATGGCAACCAGGCACAAGAAGAAGGTTCCAACGGTCTGCTCTTGCTGGGCGGATCCCCTGGCTCTGGCAGCGGATGCCTTGTCGATCCAGTGGACATTCCTCTGGCATTCCTATTTCGTCCCATTCCCCTGTTGAACAGGGTGCTATGGAAACAGACTGGTACGCTGTCCAGTCATTCTGATTGCTCTGTACTGGCCTCGACAGGCTTTGTTTCTGGAGCTGCTGGACCTCTCAGTGCAGAACCTCTTCAACTTCCCTCCCGTCCGGATCTTCTTCTACAAGGTTACCTCTGGAAGGAAGACGTTCATCGTCTGGCTTTGACAGCATGGAGATTGAATCCTCAATTTTGAAGAAGAAATGTTTTTCTTCTGGTGTGGTGGCTACTATGCTTCGTGCCCATAAACCTGTTTCCTCTAAGGCCTACCATCGAGTTAGGTCTACCTTCCTATCTTGGTCTGCTGACAAAGACCTGTCTCAAGATTTTGACCTTCCTACAGTTCTTTCCTTCCTCCAGGATGGCATGGATAAGGGTCTCAGTCTGAGTTCTCTTAAGGTTCAGACTTCTGCACTCTCTGTCTTCTTTCAGAGGTGTCTTGCTCTCATTCCTGATGTCAAGCTTTTCTTCCAGGGTGTTGCTCATACCCGTCCGGTGTTTAAGTCCCCTGCTCCTCAGTGGGTACTTAACTTGGTTTTAGGAGTACTTCAGCATTCTCCTTTTGAGTCACTGGCTACCATGGCCTTTCTCCTGGCAATAGTTTCTGTTCACCCTGTTGCGGAGCTGCATGCCCTGTCTTGTAGACCACCCTTTTTGGTGTTTCACAAGGACAAGGTGATGCTTCGGCCTTCACAAGAGTTTCTCCTGAAGATGGTGTCTGAGTTCCACATTAATCAGGAGATTGTGGTTCCTTCATTCTGCCTTAATCCTACTTCTGATAAAGAGAAGGATCATCATCTGTTGGATGATGTTCGTGTCTCAAGTTCTATGTGCATCGCACTGAGTCCTTGCGACAGTCTGACGCTCTTTTTGTCATTACCGAGGGTCCTCAGGCAGGGAAGCCTGCTTCCAAGGTAACCATTGCTTCTTTGATCAAGTCAATGATTTGTAAGGCTTACGAAGAAGCCTGTTCCCTTCAGGGTCACGGCTCATTCTGCGAGATCCATTAGTGCTTCTTGGGCCTACAAGAATCAGGCCCCAGCTGACCAGTTGTGTAAGGTGGCCGCTTGGTCATCTGTGCATACCTTCTCGAAACACTGTGTGGATGTGCTGGCGTCCGCTGATGCCAGTTTTGGGAGGAAGATCCTGGAGGCAGCCTTACTTGTCTAGGATCTCATTAGTCTCTCAGTACTCTCAGTGTGCTGTGTAACAGTTCCTGGGGTTTGTTTTACCCCTGTTCAGTGTCCATTGACACTTTGCTGTTATCGTTGAGTCATTCATGATCTGTAGGTTCATAGGTGCTTTGGTGACTTTGGGGGCCTGCGACTGATCCTTGCCTTCCTTCCCACCCTGGGGAACCTAATGGTTGGACATCCCAAAGTTACCAGTAACCTGTATTGGACAACAGAGAAAACAGGATTTTAGTCTTACCTGTTAAATCATTTTCTCTTAGTCCATACAGGTTACTGGTCTCCCACCCTGTCAAGGGACCATGCTTGGCCCTCCTGTGGCAGAACGTGAGGGTCCTTTCAGGTTCATGCTCACAGGAGTCTTCCTTTACCTTCTTACTACCTAGTCAATAGTCTGCAAATCTTACTGGTTGGGGATTGGCTAGCTGCAAGCTAAGGAGAGGAGGTAGGCTCCACCCAGCAGTCACTTCTCAGAATTGTTCCTGTCTATTTAAAGGGGCTGATCGCCTACACAAAGTTACCAGTAACCTGTATGGAATAAAAGAAAAGGATTTAACAGGTAAGACTGAAATCCTATTTTTCCTCCCACACATTTTTTCTCTCTTCTTCTTCACCATCTAATTCCTTTCTTCTACACTCTGCTGCAGAAATGCAGCCATCTTATCGGAGGCATTATGTTTGTTGAGATATGTACCCATGTATTAATTTCCCGTGTCCTAAGAAAAGCTGCTATTTGTTATAACATCTTGTTGCTTCAGTACTAACTCTTCTTTTACCTGACGTTTATGGAACTTGAGTAACCCCCCCTTACCAGAGAGTATCTGGTGGCTCTTCTCAACAGCAATCATGAGCGCTCTCACTATATCATGGCACCTTTATATAATTAACTTACTGCCAATACAATTGTGACTTCTTAAGTGTTACTTTTTTCTTTTTTACTCCCTCTCTTTCTTATGTACTCCACTGGAATGCTAAGATCATGCACCAGTACTGAGAAGCTGGCACTTAATAAAGGAACTGGAAAAAAGCATAAACCTGGATAAAGAATGAGGAATCTGGCAAGCCCTTAGGAGCAACATAAATCCAAACATGGAGTGGTCAATGAAACTCCGGTCAGTAGGAACAGAATATGACAGCCTCATAACAGGTTACTGCATAAATTAAAAGGCTTATTTTCAGGAGGTGATATCTGTTTTTGGAACTAGTTAAATGATAGATGTATTTATACATGAATAGATGCACAAGATACAAATAAAATTCTACCTCTATAGAAATCCTTGGTAAGGGCTCATCTAGCATATAGAGTACAGTTTTGGAAAAAGTGCAAAAACATGCAACAAAACTGATAAAATGAATGGAGGAACTAACATAGTAAATTTGGTTAAAAAAAAGACACAAGTCCAACCTTTACTTCATAACCCAGAGACTGGAGGATTATATAGCTTTCCTGTTGCCAAATAAGTTAGCCTTTATCAAACCTGTTTTGCCTACTAATACACAATATAACCCTGTATGTTCCCGTTTGAATGAAATGCATCTAATCATCTATAAAGTATCCACTGTATCTGCCATAACTACATCCTTGGGCAAGGACTTCCATAATTTAACAGACCTTACTATAAAAAAAAACCCTTTCCTCTGCTAAAGTTGAAATCTCATTTCCTCTAATTTAAAGGGGTGTCCTCTGGTTATTTGATCAGGCCTTGGAATGAATAGCTCACCAGATTGTTGTATTTACCTGTCATATACTTGTACATTGTGATAAGATCTCCTCTTAGTCATCTTTTCTCTAGGGTAAATAAACCAAATTTGTCTAGTCCTTCCTCATATGGCAAATTTGTCTAGTCCTTCCTCATAAGTCCTCCATTCCCATAATTAATTTTGTTGTTCTTTGCTATACTCTCTCTAGTTCTTGAATATGCTTTTTCAGAACTGGTGCCCAAACCTGCACTGCATATTCGAAGTGAGGTCTTACCAACAATTCATACAAAGGCAAAATGATATTATCCACTCTTGCTTCAATACACCCCTTTTTACTGAAGACATGGCTTTATCTGCATTTGCTGCTGATCACGGTTTCCAAGTTTATAGTTTACAAGGATTCCCAAGTCTCTCTAGCAATGAGTCCCATAAAATGATTCCATTTAGTTCATAAGTAGCATTGGGATTTTTTTCTCACCAAATGCATGACTTTACACTTTCCCACATTAAACTTCATATTCCATATTCTAACGTCATAACTCATTCTGAGTTATAGAGACTAGCTACACTGGGTTTGTTTACATTAGAGAAGAGACATCTATGGGGTGATACGACTACCATTTACAAATATATTAAAGTTCAATACAAAGAACTCTCCAATTAACTATTTACTGAAGGAGTTGAGCTATGAACAAGAGGTCATCCATTAAGACTAGAAGAAAGGTGAATTTAACTAAAACAAAGGCAGGGTTGTTTTTTTTTTTTTTTTTGAGTAAGGGCAGTATAGTTATGGAATAATTTGCTTCTGGATGATGTGCTTGCAGATGCTGTATTTACTTTCAAAAAAGTAATCAATATCTATATAGCGCAGAACAATGTTGAAAATTATGACAGATGGCTTCAAAGCAGATACGGCGTTGATTCAGGAAAATATCTGACTGCCATTTGGAGTCAGGAAGGATTTTTTTACCAACTTGGGACTTCATTTAAATGGCTTCAACGTGACTGCCTCTCTCTGGATCAACAGGCACGGTCTGGACTTGATGGACACTACTTTTTCAAGCCTTATCAACTATGTTACTACTGATGTTATAACATGATCAGTCAAATGACTCCTTATCATGCTGCCACAATTTACACTCTATCACCTATAGCAAAACAGGGTGATCTAGCATCCCTTGCCAAGTTAGTCACTTGTCTGTATAATCTAGTATTTATTTTGCTGCTTGTGATTTCATATTCCTGTTTTTGCATCTTTTTGTTTAGTCTTGGCCTCTTTTGTATTCTGCCTTCTTCCTGGTGTCAAGGAGTTGGACCATGTTATATCTGGACTTGATGACCCAGTTGTGTATTGACCCGACTTCTCTTATCTACTGGCCTCATTGCAGTACCAGACTTAGCTTTTTCCCTTATTGCTTACATTGATCTCCTGTATTCTCTCTCCTTTCCAGCATTGCATATTATGTCCTTCCTGACAGACTTTCTGGGTTTGAACTCTGCCTTTAATGTTTATCTGCCTGTCCTAAACTTAAAGGGATAGTAATACTTCATTTTAACTTTATTTTATTTTGTAGGCATTAAAAAAACATGAAGAATGATATGTCTTATCTCTGAAACCTTTATGGTTTAAGAGATATTCACAAACAAAGTATCCCCCCCTGTTCAACCAGATCAGAAGGGAGATGCCCAGGTAGACTGCAGAGAGGGACAATCTTCAATTAAGATAATGGAAAAAGCTGAAAAACTTGTCAAGGGGGGAAGGGCTTTCATTGTTTTCATACAAAGAAAATTGTCCCCTTCTGTTATCTGTACTGTCATACAACCAGACTCACATCTGAGAAGAGATTGTTTACACTAGGTAAAAGGGGCGGGGAGGGAAACTTTGCTTGTGAATATCTCATAAACCATAAAGGTTTGAGAGATAAGACTTATATCATTCTTCATGTTTCTTTAATGCCTACAAAATAAAATAAAGTTAAAACGAAGTATTACTATCCCTTTAACTGCTTTTTTGACTCTACTCCAGCCCAAATTTCGGCCGTTTCCCCAATTTCAAAATATTAAGTCAGGGGTAACATCAACTTTTTTTGCTTCCCCATATCTAATCTGTGTCTCATTTCCATATGTTCCTTCCTTCTAGTATACAACCACAGGCATGACTGCTTGCTCTTCAGTATCTATGAAGACAACACCAGACAATAAATTTGCATCAGTCATTCATGGTGGATCATACCTGAATCACAAGAATGTTTCCACTGTTCAGCCATTTGCTCCCAGCCCTGCTCTAGCTGTTGTTCAACCCAAGTCCCTGGCAGAAATGTCCAAGAAAGAAGTGGAATACCAGACTGTTACGATGTCTACTTAAAGGGATAGTAATGTCAGAAAAAAAGTATTAACTATATAGTAATTACAATTAAAAGAGAGTACTTGCACTTATTCTTATTTCTCAAACTGTTATGGTTTGAGAGATATAGGAAAATAAAGTTCTCTGGTCCCTCCCCTTTCTGCTTGAAGAGCTGTAAAGCTGCCAGAAGCAGATTCTGGTCGCTTGACTAGATGTGGCTCTTCAGCAGCACCGATATAACAATATCTAAAGATAAATAATTAATTTGGAACGGTCTACAAAGTGTGCCTGGCTTGCAAGTACACTTTTTAGACTGTTCCAATGAAGTATTTATTTCTAAATAGGGTGATTTCAGCTCTGCTGAAGAGCCTCTGTCTGGTCAAATGAATGGAATCTGCAGCTGTCAGCTAGATGGCGGACTTGAGTAAAACAGTGTAACGGTTATTCAGACTCTCAGACCAGAGGTAAAAAATAAAACACAGTTTTATTGAGAACAAATGAGGAACACGGCCCCCTAAGGGCAGAAATAGGTAATTACACATAACTGAAGGCAATATGGTAATATAGCAGACACAGTATGGCTAAAGAGCAATACTATACAAGCAATGGAACAGAGTAAAGAAAGGGTTAAGTCCAAAGCAAATAATCAGTCTCTGATGTGGTGTGCAAGACAACGCCTAGTAGTGGACAAGAGCAGCTATAGACTGCGGTGCAGGGTGAAGAGCACCTAGCAGTGAGTCCAAACAGTAGTCCTCAAGGACTGGTGATATGCAAGACCAACCACTTGTGCTAGGGCTAAATAATACCAGAGCCAAGGGCACTCTGCTGTGAGTAACGGGATAGACACCCTGTGTGAGCTGAATGGAACCGGAGCCACGGCACTCTACGGTGCCGAATGGGTTAAGGACGCTGCATGAGCTGAACGGAACCTGAGCCAGTAGCACCCCTTGGTGCATCAACAGATACCCACACTGCCAGAGCTGAAAGGGACCAGAGCCAGTAGCACCCCGTGGTGCGTAAACGGATACCCCAACACTGCTAGAGCCGAGTATGACCAGAGCCAGTAGCACCCTTCCTGTGCTCCAATGGAGCGTGTATATTACAACAGCTTTCGGTAGACAGTAACGGAAAACCACTGCTCTGCAATTGTAGCGGACAGGCTCGGTAACGAAGGCGGTGAGCTCAGCAAGTGTTAATGGAGAGGCCCGGTATCTGAGGCAACAAGCTCTGCAAGTGTTAACGGACAGGCTCGGTAACGGAGGCAACAAGCTCAGCAAGTGTTAACGGATGGCCCAGAATCTGAGGCAACAAGTACTGCAAGTGTCAGCGGAGAGGCTTGGTAACGGAGGCAGCAAGCTCAGCTAGTGTTAATGGATGCCCAGTATCTGAGGCAACAAGCACTGCAAGTGTTAACGGATAGGCTCTGTAATGGAGGCAACAAGCTCAGCAAGTGGGAGGTCAGCATAAGAAGCACAAGTCTGACAGTTCACAATGTCGCCATGCGACACAGACAAAGTCACACTGGAACCGGAACACAGGAAGCTGGATACCAAGCAGGAAAGTCAGCCAGGCCGGGTCATACAAGGAGCAGAAGCGTCAGACAAGCCGGATCAATCACGGAGAGGAACGTCAGCCAGGCTGGGCCATACACGGAGCAGGAGCGTCAGGCAAGCTGGATCAATCACAGTGCAGGAACGTCAGCCAGGCCGGGTCATACATGGAGCAGGAACCAGAAGAATAGTCAGACAAGCCAAATCGGTACACAGGAACACAGCAACGGAAGCACTGGTACAGGAACACCATGAAAGGGCACCTGAGTCCGGTATAAGAAGGCCATACTGGGCGGGCATAACAAGCACTACCAATAGGAACACACCACAGCAGAGAGTGACAGGTAATCACGGGAACTGTGATAAACAGCCAGGAAAAGGTAACTTTAGCAAGTTATATCTCTCAAACCATAAAGGTTTGAGAGATAAGACTTACATCGATGTTAATCTTTTTTTAATGTCTACAATATTAAATCAACTTAAAATTAACCATTACTATCCCTTTAACTGAAAAAACTGCCATGCTCATGTTCTATGTACACTACACTGGTAAACTGTGCATCATCTGCTAATGCTGTTATGTCTGTCTAAAAATCATATTTGCCTATGACAGATATTATATTTACATACTCAGCATCAGCAACCCCCACCAAAAGCATGAGACAGCACAAGAATAACACATACACCAAATATTTACGTATGCCATTTATATATATACATATCAATTTATATATAAATATCAAACCATTAAAATTGCACCTATAACAAGGCATGTGTAAATCTTAGCGGTTCACTGGGTTTCACTTGTAAAGCAGTGAAAGCTATTAAACCCCGAGCAACAAAACATTTACATAATACTCACAGTGTTGAAAAATATTATTACAATTTATGCTTCCAATGTTATAACCAAGAGGCTGTCATTCACTTTCCAATTGTGATAGTCTGAAACCTGTTTGAAAGCGCCTCCAAATATGTCATAGATTGCCCTTGTTGTGGTTTAAACGACATTTAATAAGTAATATGAAAATCCAGCAGATGAAACTCCCGATCCAAGGTTATGCTGTTTTCATCAAGCACAAAATGGCTTCTTATTTTCAGTATGTAGGTCTCTCCTGTATCTAACAAAAGTGAATGGCAAAGGTCTGCTACTATAGCTGTGTTTGTCACATCAGTGGTGCCAACTATAACTTTATCCAGTATATTAGGAGATATATTTAGAAAGATTTTCTCCAGAACATTTGATGGAACATGAACACGGATCAAAGAATCCCCACTCACAGCAGTCATAAGCGCTGGCCTGTATAACATTTTCACTTGACTGAAAGGTAAACAGAAGAAACATTGTTCATATATGTAGTTTTCATCTGTTTTTAGTTCTCTTTTACACCTTCCACAGCCAGAGTATACTATTGCAGGCAAAGATTCCATAATATCTGAAAGAGTATCTTTTTCATTTATAACTATATTCTGGCAACTTGGAACCAGAAATTCTAACTCTGAAATGCTTGCCTTCAACTGGACAACACATGAACATTTTTCCTCCAGAAGGGTTATTAGGTCCATATGTTTAGTTGGACTGCCTTCTTCCAGATACCTTTTGTGAAAGTCCGTAGCCCTACTGTCATCATCAAACAAGCATTCACAGGATGACCATGGGGTAGTATGTAGCTCTAGATCATCAGAATCTGGATTTCTCCGGGTAAACAGATGTCTAAATTCCCAGATATGGTCTCTTTTAAGTTGAATCTGATCACACCAAGAAGTACTGGCACCCCACAACACCAAAGTGCTTTTACTCCATTTGTTTTCTTCTACTGTCAAAATGACTTTATTCTGCCGCTGTCCTTTGTAACGATACATACACTCTGTTAATATGGAAATGCCACTAACTTTCAGAATTGCATGTACCATTGTTTCCGGCTGAAGCTGGTCAAGTCTCACGTATGGTATACTGTCCAGATTCTGGGTCCTTCTTGGGCGTATAGTTGTTAGATAGTGATACTTCATAGATATATGTTCCAGTAATGCTTGAGGAACTATGATATCCACCATGTCTGAACCATCTTTAGGACACAGAGAAGAATAATTCCCAAGATTTTTGAGGCGACTCACAGCAGTGGACTGAAGTAAGGTTTCTTTATTCCACCTATCTTCACAGACTATTAAATCTGTGAGTATTATAATATCACCAGGTAATACTGTTAGAGTCCAAAAAGCAGCAGATCTCCATAAAACTACTTTACGCTCAACATTTGACTGGTCGAAAACTACAATTGTAGCTAAAGGTACTGAAAAGCCAGCATTTGGGCCAGTTTTTATCTGAATTTCTTTTAAATAACAGGGATGCAATACACAGGCTAATATACTGTACTCTTTTGTTTTGTCTGAACAGTACTTAAGAGGTATCACATCTTTAGCCTGTTTAGGGTGCATCTGCTTTGCACCTGGACTCATTTTAGAGTCAGATTTATCAAGAGAATCTGAAAGTTTCACTTTTTTGGAGTTGTGCTCCCTTCTAATAGTTAAGGGATATAAGACTGCAGAGTCATCCCAGCTTTTTTGTCTTTTACAGGTAGCATTTTTAAAATGTTCAGAATTATTATTAGCATTTTGCTCTCCAACACATGTGCTTGACAGCTCCTGGAAACTCACTCTCTCTTGATGCTGCATGATTTGTTTGAAGCATGGAGCCTGATAACATTTAATGTCAGAGGATGTTGGAGTAAAAAGTTCAAGAGAACAGTCTGAATATCCCTGCATGTCCTTTGGAATGAAGCATTTGGTTTCAGCATTCTCCTTGGGAAGCAATGGAGTAAAACGCTGTGATTCATCCACTCTACAATGGTTGGAATTTGTAATTTTTGGTTGTACAATGGAGGCATCTTGCTCACATATTTCCCCATGATGAAGAATAGCAACTTGACTGGATGTCAAAACGGCAAGAAATTCAGTGTCAGTTGAGGTAAACGTTTCACTATGTGTTTGAACACCGACATTTGCTGATTTTTTAGGAAAAGAAGCATCCAAGTACTCCTGAAGAATGTTACCAAGGTTCTCTGGCAGTATCTGGGAATGTGGAGTTATATTACAGTGTTGCTTTATGGACAACAAACTGGAAAGCTCTGTAAAGCTCTGTTTTTCTTTTTCACAGTTATGAAATGGAGATATAAAACTGGTTGTCTCAGATACAAAGTCACCATATTTAAATAAAGTGCCGTTGGGAGAAGTTTGCTTTCCGTGATGTGATGATGGTTCTTGGATATCTTTGGACTTTGTGGTATCGCAGTTATCAGGAAAGAGAGGTGTACTAACATAACTTATTTCTTCCCACTCTTCTGTTGGATCCACTAACCCGTTCTCTTCTGTACCATTTGAAACTGACGGTATTACAGGAGCTCCAATAAAAACATGAATTGTTCCAGAGCTAAACATTTTATATAGTATCCGGTGTCACAACAAACTGTAAATACACACACCATAAGCGTCTTCCCACTAACATTATTCCTTTTCCACGATCCAACTTATAAGACAAGTTCCTCCTCACGATGGCCGTTGGGTTAAGATTGCTAAGAACTGGATTGCGTCTCAAGCCTCGCTTCGGTATGACAGCTTATGAAACCGGAAATTACGAATTTTTATATTTAAAACGAAAACCACTTATCTACTTTGTGGAGACATAACTGGGTTTTACCTAAATAACGACCACTGATTTATAAAAACTGTTATTTACGATACACGAACATTGGATTTCCTATGATGAACCAGGTCCAACCCGTCAAATCAAGCGGAGTAGTGTGGTTCATCTCGCGCTTGCGCTTGTAGGTTGCAGGCCTCGTTACTAAGGCAACAGAGACAGTTATGTTTCTCGCCGTTTGTAGCTTGTAGCTGATCAGAATATTCTACTACTCCGCTGCTGGGGCGGAAAAGAGCCGGAGAAAGATGGTGAGAAAAAACATATAAAGTTGTGCAATAAGAGCCTGGTCGCGGAATCGTAAGATTAACCTTTTGAGTGCTATGAGTCGTATTTAGTATTCAAAAGATCAACAGGATCGTGATGCGTACAACTTACAGCAGTTTTTCTTTGCCAGGGTGCCGTGGCACTTTGTTGTGCCATGGACTTCCATTTAGGGTGCTCCATTTTATCTGTGTAGACTTTGGCAAAATGTTATTGTCTAATATTGGAAATTATGCATAATATGTTTATTTTAGTTTTTCTGATTGTGGGAGCTAAAAATAACTGTATATAATCTTCATTACACTTATGACATATAATTTTAGGTGTGCCACGAAAATTCCAGACTATGTGTTGGGGTGCCTATAGTAGAGAGAGACTGAGAACCACTGACTTACATAAATGCTTGTTAGCAAAATATAAGAAATTAATGGGGGGGAGGGGGAGGTTTGCACTATAGCCATGTTTCTCAACGTTACTCCTCAGGTATCACTAATAGGTCAGTGTATTTGTATATCATGTCTAATCATGGGTTGGTAATAAAAACGGTTCAGTCATCTGGTTGAACTGCCCGTACTTAAAGCGGAACTCTCACCTTCATAATATCGCCCCCCCCCCCCCCAATCCTTTACTAATGTAGCGATAGGTAAAGCCATACTTTTATTATAGGCTGACCAGATCTCACCTTTAACCCTTTGAGTGCCAGAGGGGTATGCAAAACATTGCTTTACAAAGCATTGTGTACCCATCTGGCACTCAAAAGGGTTAATCGGGGACACATAGGAAATAGCCATTTTTCAGTATTTCACTGAAATCAAAGCAGTCCTGCAGTATGTATTTTTCCTATGTGTCCCCGGTTAAAGGTGAGGTCTGGTCAGCCTAGTTTATTATGCTGAAAAAAATCTGCGTTATTAAGTAAAAGCATCCAATGGACAACAGCGCAGACATCTTAGAGGTAAGGTACCTCTGACTCTGCGCTGTGTGTCCCATGCCCTGCCCAGACTGATGGTGAGTTCCGTTACCTAAAGGGACAGTAATGTCCCCCAAAAATTTTTTACAGTTATGTAGAGCTTAAAATATTAATCAAATCGCTCCAAACCCTATCTCTCAAACCACTATGGTTTGAGAGATATAGGGATTCAAAGTTCCCCACTCCCTCCCCTTCTCTGTCCTTCTGACAGTAGGAGAATTGAGTCGTACGACTCGAGGAGGCTCTGCGGCAGAGCCCGAATTGCGTTACTTAAAAATAATTAATTGGAAAGGTCTAAAAAGTGTGCCTGATTTGCAAGCACACTTTTTAGATCTTTGCAGTGAATTAATTCTTTTTAAGAACTGCGATTTCGGCTCTCCCTCAGAGCCGCCTGCTGGTCCCCGGACCGACATCTCCTGCTGTCAGCTAGACGCTGACATCAGGAGAAGGGGAGGGGGGGAACTTTGAATCCATAATGTCCCATAACAAATGCTTAGAGTTTTGTAGAGGTTCAAAAAATAAACTATTTGCTATGGCAGCTCTGCAGCAGAGCTGAAATCACTTTATTGGAAGAGAATTACTTCATTAGAAGGGTCTGGTTTGCAAGCACACTTTGTATATCGTTCCAGTGAAGTAGTTTGTGTTAACCCCTTAACGACTGGCCGATCGGCGCGATGCGGTCAGTTAAGGACCACAGAGTTTTTTGCTCCTTCCGTTTCCGGACTCCCTGAACAGCGTGCAGCCGCAGGGGGAGCCCGGAATTTCGTGACGGTTATAGTACTTCATGGGTCATTCAGTCAGACTTACACATGACGTATTATGACCGTCAAGGGTCGTTAAGGGGTTAAATAATGAAATTTTTGGCTCTGCTGAAGCGCCTCCTTGAGTCGGCCGACTTGAATCTCCTGCTGTCAGCTTTACAGCTGACATCAGGAGAAGGGGAGGAAGGGGGGAACTTTGAATGCCTATATCTCTCAAACCATAGCAGTTTGAGAGAGAGGATTTGTGGCATATAGTTTATTTTTTGAACCTCTACAAAACTTTAAGCATTTTTTTATGGGACATTGCTATCTCTTTAAGGTAACGGAAGTTACTGAGGGCTCAGGTGCACAAAGCTTCTCTTGTAAGCTCTGTGCCCTGAATGCCTACAGAAGAAGTTTATTTTCTTTAAAGCGGAACTCTCGGATAATAACAAGTCGCCATGCATTCATTAAACGCATGGCGACTAGGTTGAAAACGTATGTCTTACCAAAAAAAAAAAAATACTTGTTTCTAAAGGAATCCGTCCTGTTTGGAGATCGGAACTGAGGCTAGAGAGCAGACATCTTGTCTGTGTGCATTCTCCAACAGTCCCGGTCTCCATAGAGTAGACTCCTTTGCACCATATGGTCATCAGAAGGGAATGACAGCGCAGGTTCACAGACTGCACTAACCTGTCCGTCAGTACCGAAATGGGATGAATTCCTTTACACACATTTTTTTTTTTTTTTTTTTTTCTGGTAAGACATATTTTCAAGCTAGTCGCCATGAATTTAATGAATGTATGATGACTGGCTATTATCTGAAAGTTCCGCTTTAATAACGCAGACTTTTTCATTGTTATAACAGTATGGCTTTACCGATCGCTACATTAGTAAAGGATTGGGGGGGCAATATTATGAAGGTGATAGTGCCGCTTTAATTAGGGATATCCTGAAAACCTGTATTGTTGGTGTGTCCCTAGCGTTAGAGTTGAGAATTACTGTATTAAGATGAGATAATTCACTAAGTACAAGTTTATTCTGTGAAACCAGGCGTGAAAATATAGTATGGGTCTTATTCAGAATCTCTGTTATCATATGATAAGGATTATCTCTGTAATGAAAATGTAATGGTATCCAGTGATATAACTACTTTTTAAAATCTATAGTCTTTCCTAAACAATGAAGTAGCTATCTCTGATTGTCACACTTTCCTTGACCAGAAATATTTTAGATGATAAATTTTGTATTAAAGCAGAACTTTCATCAGATTAATATAGAGTAGGATTGCTGGTACTGGTATCGGTGGTTATACCGGCATTTGCTCGAGTACTTGTACTCGCGCAAATGCGGCCGATGCAGCACCGATACCCTGTGTCAGGGTCGGTGCTGCAGAGAGGGAGCCCGGGGATCTGCTCACAATGCTCCCCGGTCGCCTCTCTCCCTCCTGCAGCTGACCTCTGCCGGGGCTCGCTAGAGAACAGCGAGTACCCGGCAGTGGAGGGTAAGGGAGGCAAGATGGGGCATCAAGAGCGGGTGGTGAAAGAGGCAGAGAGGGGGGTCAAGAGGGAGAAAAAGAGGCAAAAGGAGGAAGGATCAGGAGACAAAAGGAGGGTGGCCAAGAAGAGGCAAAAGGAGGGGGGATCAGGAGAGAGAGAGAGAGGGGCAAAAGGGTGGGACCGAGAGTCAAGGAGAAGGAGTGTGAGAAAGGGGGATCAAAAGGGAGAGAAAAAGCCAAGGCAAAAGAAGGGGGGCTCAAGAGGGGGAGAATGAAGCAAAAGGTGGGAATCAAGTCAGAAGGGGAGAATCAAGAGTCAAGAGGTGGTGTATGTGTGTGTGTATATATTTCAAGTACTCACCGATACCAATTACCAATACTTTTTTTTTGCGGTCATTTGCCAGTTTTCCAAGTACCTAAAGCATATAGGTACTTGGAAAACTTGCAAATGATCGCAAAAAAAAGTATTGGTAATTGGTATTGGTGAGTACTTGAAAAAAGTATCGGTACTCGGTGTTAAAAAATCGGTATCGGTGCATCTCTAATATAGAGCCTTAAATCATAATTACATTAGCGATATGCATAGATGTAGTTGTGTTTTCAATAATAATTGCTGCCAAAAAGGGAGAAATAGAACCTTTATGGCAGACATAAACCGGCAGGCGCTGTCAGTCCCTTCCGGTGCCTTAAAGGAGCAGTAAACTTTTTTTTTTTTATGAAAACACATATTTTACAGAGCATTTCCTGCTGAATAAAACAAGTTCACTCCCACTGCTGTCAGATGTTTTATTCAAAAATTATAGCAGTTTAAATAATCAGGAAGTGAATTTACTGTGGTTTACTTCCTGATAGTTCTGACAGGCGGTTTGTATCACATTCTGTGGAGAACTATATATCTCTGACTTTTCTGACTTTCCTTTCCATTAGAATCTAACAGGAAATCTAGTTAGAATTTGACCACTAGAGGGCACTGCTAATGTAAAAAAAACAAAAAAACAAACAAAACAAAAAAACAAACAAACCATGGGTTTAACCCCTTAAAGGGATAGTAATACTTCATTTTAACTTTATTTTATTTTGTAGGCATTAAAAAAACATGAAGAATGATATAAGTCTTATCTCTGAAACCTTTATGGTTTAAGAGATATTCACAAACAAAGTATCCCTTCCCTGTTCAACCAGATCAGAAGGGAGATGCCCAGGTAGACTGCAGAGAGGGACAATCTTCAATTAAGATAATGGAAAAAGCTGAAAAACTTGTCAAGGGGAGAAGGGCTTTCATTGTTTTCATACAAAGAAAATTGTCCCCTTCTGTTATCTGTACTGTCATACAACCAGACTCACATCTGAGAAGAGATGGCTTACACTAGGTAAAAGGGGCGGGGAGGGGAACTTTGCTTGTGAATATCTCATAAACCATAAAGGTTTGAGAGATAAGACTTATATCATTCTTCATGTTTTTTTAATGCCTACAAAATAAAATAAAGTTAAAACGAAGTATTACTATCCCTTTAAGGACCCTTGACGTACCAGGACCATCAAGGGTAAATGTGCTCCAACGACCCTTGACGGTCCCGGTACGTCAAGGGTTAAACTCTTCCATCGCGGCCGCACGGAGCGATGGAAGAGTTCAAGCCGCTTATTACTAAGTGTCCCGGTATCGGGACACTTAGTAACAAGCGGTAGAAACATTGTTGCAACATGCGATTCGCTTCAAAAGCGAATCACGTTGCAAAACCTGAATGACAGGGACAGTATTTGTAAATACTGTCCCTGTCAGATCTCTATGCCTCCCTCCACCTTGCATACTGCTGAGGTGGAGAGAGACATAGTGTTACAGTATTCCTGTAAAAAAAAAGTTTAAATAAAGAAAATTAACCCTTTGATCACTGTTCTGCAGTGATCAATAAGTTCCCCCCATCTGATCACTCTTGGAGTGATCAATTTGCTGCAGATCAGTGTTTTCTGATCTGTGGGACACCCCCCATCCCCCTTGAATTTTTTTAGATTTTTAAAAAAAATAAAAAAAAAACAAACAAAAAAAAAATTAATAGTAAATATAGTTTAGGTAGGTAGTTGGGTAGGTTTAGTTTAGACGTGTGTTAGGGAAAGTTTTAGGGATAGATTTAGGTTTAGGGAAAAAAAAAACCCAACCCCCCCCCCCCAAAAAAAAATAATAATAATAAAAAAAAAATAAAAAAAAAATATATATATATATATATATATATATATATATAATAAGCGCAGTTTAGATAGGTAGTTCAATTGGGTTAGGTAGGTTCAGGATATACGTAGGTTAGGGTAAGTTTTAGGGTTAGATTTAGGTTTAGGGATAGCGTAAGAAAAAAAAAAAACCCAAACCCCCCCCCCCAAAAAAAAAAAAATATAATAAGTGCAGTTTAGATAGGTAGTTCACTTGGGTTAGGTAGGTTCAGGATATACGTAGGTTAGGGTAAGTTTTAGGGTTAGATTTAGGTTTAGGGATAGCGTAAGAAAAAAAAAAAAAAAAAAAACCCAAAAAAAATATATATAATAAGTGCAGTTTAGATAGGTAGTTCACTTGGGTTAGGTAGGTTCAGGATATACGTAGGTTAGGGTAAGTTTTAGGGTTAGATTTAGGTTTAGGGATAGCGTAAGAAAAAAAAAAAAAAGTTTTTTTTAGTGGGCAAAATGCAGCGCAGGTACAGCGTTGAAGAGGCATATGCCTTTTTGGCGTCTGACTCTGAGGCAACAGACACTGCATCATATTTTGACATAGCGCAGTTTTCAGAAAGTGAGAACAGCTCTAGTGATGACGCTGGGCCTTCTGTCAAGAAAAGACGCACTGCCCCAAGAGCTGCTCTGGCAACTGCCCCAGCACCTGCCAAAAGAACTGCCCAAAGACCTACCAAAATACCTGCCCAAAGAAATGCCCCAAGTGCTGCCCCAAGAGCTGCCCTGGCAACTGCCCCAGCACCTGCCAAAAGATCTGCCCAAAGACCTGCCAAAAGACCTGCCCAAAGAAATGCCCCAACACCTGCCACTCCGGATCCTAATGAATGGGTATCAATTTATGGCCACAAATCTCAGAATTCACAGGCAACCCAGGGATTCAAATTGATGTGGAAGGATTTACCCATGATCATTTTTTTGATTTGTTTTTGGGGGAAGACATTTTAGGTGAAATTGTGTCCCAAACCAATTTGTATGCAGCCCAGTATACTGCCGCCAACCCTAAGTGTGAAAAACGCTGTTTTTTTTTTTTTTTTACTTACGTCATGGTTTATGAGGGATTGGTGGTAAAATGGCTGTGTATAAAATTGGAAAACACACCTAAAACGAGAGCCTGGGGTGTCTACTTTCCAAAAATATATACTTTTGGGGGGAAATCTTAAAAAAGAGCACTGTTACACAGCCCCAAATGAGACATGGCACCAGTAACGCAAGCTGTGAAGATTCAAAGTGTGAAACTGGAAATGCGCATGTTCCAATTTGGGCCTCGTAGCTCCCCCAAACGGTGAGAAACCTATGCATATGGGGTATTGCCGTACTCAGAAGAAGGAGCTGAACACTAAACAATGCATTTTTAAAAATCTTCACCTATCATGTGCTTGATATCGACAGTAGTATTGAAATGTAAGTGTGAAAACTGCAAAAAAACAAAATATTACCACAATTTTGAAATTTTTTTCTGGAAAAATAGCTGCATGAAAAACTCCAAAATTCTCCTGATTATTTACTTTATGTTGTGTAGTTTTCAGAAACATATACCTTTGTGGGACATTTTTGGTTCTGGCACCGTCAGCTAAGCTATGATGCTCACATGCCAATTGTTGAGAAATTACAAGGTGGAAATAATGGCATCCATCTTGTAATATTTACCTTGTAAATGTGAGGAAGTGATTGAAATACTAGGCATATGGGGTATTCTTATATTCAGGAGAAGCAAATGAATATATTTAGGGGTATTTTTTTGTCATAAACTAATTGTATGCAAATCCTGACACGAAAATATAAGCAAAATGTTGGTTTTTTAAATTTTTTTGCTCTTTTTTTCTATTTTAATCAAATTAAATGATGAGGTATTCATATAATTGTGGTATCAAAAGAAAGCCCTACTTGTTCTTAAAAAAACAGTATATAATTTATGTGGGTGCACAAAAGGAATTAAAGAGAAAATATGGTTGAACAAAGACATAGTCAAAAAAGTCAAAATTGCTCCGGTCCTTAAGTCAAATCTAACTCAGATTTTCCCGGTCCTTAAGGGGTTAAACTGTAATAACTCTGGAAATATAAATCTCTTGGCAGTGGGAGTACCCTTATTTTACTCAATAGGAAGATCCCTACAATATATATTTTTTTAACCCCTTAACGATCGGTGCGTCGCGGTCACTTAAGGACCACGGAGCATTTTTTTTTTTTATTCCGGTTCCGGACTCCCCGAACGGTGTGCAGCCGCGGGGGGATCCCGGAATTCCATGACGGTCATAGTAAGTCACGGGTCGTTAACTCAGATCATCCCATGATGTACTATGACCATCAAGGGTCGTTAAGGGGTTAAGGCACAAATTCATTCAACTCACCAATCATGGAGTTGAAGGGGACGGACAGAGCAGACTCAAAGATGCTGTCTCTGCATGATGTCTGCACTGTTCCCCGCTGCCTGTCTGCCTAAAAGGTTCGATTCTTCTTTAACCCTTTCAGTTCCAGGGGCTTGGGTCATTTCCTGTACCCTGTAGGCCAGAAAATTTTTAGCATTGTTCCTATCCTGTTGAGACTTGATTTCCTCTGGGAATTTCTAGTTACGTATGGAAAACTATATATTGTTTTTTCAGAACAAATTGAGCTTTTTCATGGTACCTTACATGAAGAAAATCTTGCATTGTGCAAAAAGCTATGATGCCATAATGACAAAAAAAGTGAAAATTTACTTATTTTGCTAAAATCACATACTGTGTATCAAAAACATTTACCTTGATTGGGAAAGTTTCAATTATTTGAAAAAGCCCTCAGTCCTCCTAGTAAAAAAAACCCCAAATTTCTATAGTTTTACCTACATCCATGGCTAGGGTAGAGCCCTAATCACCAGCAGCGCAAAAAATGTAATTTTCTTACATTTCTGCCCCCTCAAAT
Source organism: Rhinophrynus dorsalis (assembly GCA_037306005.1). Classification (NCBI taxonomy): domain Eukaryota; kingdom Metazoa; phylum Chordata; class Amphibia; order Anura; family Rhinophrynidae; genus Rhinophrynus; species Rhinophrynus dorsalis. Next base: position 121,260,494 of record CM074722.1, read on the forward strand.
GTAGTGAAATCTGTGAAAACCATGGAATTTCCAGCTGTATTCATTAGCTAGTGCTCTTAGGAGAAAAATGACACCTGACTGGTATGAGTTCACCTACCTCAGGGGGCGCTACAAGTACAAAACAACACCTATTGCAACCTCTAATTTTTTCTAATATTTTCTCAAACATTACTTGTCTGTACAAAAATGGTTATAACAACTACAGAAGTGAGGAAAGGCTACACAAACGATACCATTTTGGAAAGAAGACAACCTGCCACATCTAATGAGGGGTCAGTTGCCTTCTTACCCAAAGCCTGGTGTGCAAAAATGCTTCCAGAAGGTGGCACTACTGGAAAAAAAAGGCATTTTCTTACATTTTTACCTACATCCATGGCTAGGGTAGAGCCCTAATCACCAGCAGCGCAAAAAATGTAATTTTCTTACATTTCTGTCCCCTCAAATGTACTGAAATCTGTGAAAACCATGGTATTTCCAACTGTATTGATTAGCTAGTGCTCTTAGGAGACAAATTACACCCCACTGGAATGAGTTGACCTACATTAGGGGATGCCAGAAGCACTTAACTGCACCTACCTGTTTTGGAAAGTAGACATTCTCCTGCATGAAATGAGGGGTCACTTGCCTTTCTATCCCTGGGCTGAAGTACACAGATATCTCAAAAAGTTGATACTATAGGAATACAAAATGCAGTTTTTCATAGATTTCAGTGCATTTGAAGGGGCAGAAATGTAAGAAAATGCCTTTTTTTTCCATTAGCACCACCTTCTGGAAGCATTTGTGCACACCAGTCTTTGGGTAAAAAGGCAACTGAACCCTCATTAGATGGGGCAGGTTGTCTTCTTTCCAAAATGGCATGGTTTCTCTACCTTTCCTGCAAATCTATTATAGTTACAACCATTTTAGTGCAGGCAGATCATTTCAAAAACAAAAGTGTCAGGTTTAGGTAAGTGTTCCCAGCACACACATATTGTATGTTAACCCACACAAATGGGCTACCATTTTTCCAATCTTGGTAGCAGTTTGAATATAGCAGGAAATGTTACGGTTTTCAAAGATTTTAGTATCTTTGAAGAGGTGAAAATGTAAAAAAATAAAAAATGCATTTTTAAATTTCTGTCCCTTCAGATTTACTGAAATTTGTGAAAACTATGGGATTTCCAACTGTATTCATTAGCTAGTGCTCTTAGAAGAAAAATGACACCCCATTGGTATGAGTTGACATACTGTAGGGGGTGCTAGAAGTACAAAACTACACCTACTACAACCTCTGATTTCTCTAATATTTTCTCAAACATTCATTGCATGTATGAAAATGGCTATAACAGCTACAGAAGTGAAGAAAAGTTAGAGAAACCACACCATTTTGGAAAGAAGATAAGCTGCCACATCTATTGAGGGGTCATTTGCCTTTCTATCCCCAAGTTAGTGGGCACAACTATTTCCAGAATGTGGTGCTACAGAAAACCCCCCCCCCCAAAAAAAAAACCCCACACTTTTTAATGAATCAGTCACTTCAAAGATAGGAAATGCCATGGTGTTGAACCATTTTCTTAGGAAGACCTTCTGCCAGCCTGCGAAAAATTCTATCCCACTGCTGTGGGTTGACATACCATGTTGGGTGCCAGGACCGTGGCTACCAGTGGAACAAGGATGGGGAAGCAAACAGTGTATGTATGATTCTATGGCTCTCCGTAGTCAGTCCGTGTACGTGAGGACCTGTGACTGCCAGTGAAACCAGGTGGAGGGGAGGGACAAAGGGTCAGGCAGTGTATGTGGGTATATCTACCAGTGGGCAGTAAGCAAGTATGGCGGTGGTGGTGGGGGAGGTAAGATATTACATATGGAAGATCTGTGATAACCAGTGTGCACTGTAAGTCCCCCACATACACTATTTGATCCCCAGCCTGAATCCAGTGCGTACTGGCACTTGGGTCTACCAATAGGTAGTGGAATCAGGCTGGGGGGTCAGACTGGGGGAATGGGACTGCTAGTGGGCTGTGGAACTAGGCTGGTGGGTAGGGTATGTGGTGGTGGGGATTGGAGGCATTTTGTGTGCATGCAACAGGGGTGTCCAATACATTGCAAAGCACTGGACCCTGTTGCATACAAAAAGTTAATGTTTTTTAGCTATTATTTTTTGTTCATACCTCATCGGGGTTGGGGGGCATCAGTACCACTTCTTTTTTTTTTTTTTTTTTTTTAAGTCTTTATTGAATATCAAAAAGATTACAAAAGGTAAATGACAAAATGAAGGCTTGTAAATATAGAGGTAACGGTAGATGGTTACATTCTATCAAAAAAAAGAAATCAACAGTATAATACCAATCATACCTGAAAGATTAAACAAAAATCGCCATCCAAACGCAGAGATAAAAGAGGAGTACTAAGTCAGAAAAATAGAAATGGCAAGAACAAGCGTAAATAGAGTATATCAAAGGAAGCGTAGAAACTTATAAAGTAAGTTGTAAAGGAACGTGGAGTAAAGAGGAGGTTAGTAAGAGATTGATAGTATTAGAGCAGAATAAGACAAGGAGAGAGGGGTAGCGGAAAGGAGGATTAAAGGATAGGAGAGGGGAGTAAGGAAGAGAGGGAAGAAGGAAGGAAGGCAGCTCCGGAGCACATCCAGCCGAGGGGGGAAAGCGCCCGCCCGACCATCACCACAACCAAGCTTCAAAGCTAGCGCCCACAGGAGGAATAGCTGGACCACCGGTCCCACTCATCGGGTATTAATGAAGTGGCACCCATAGATATATGCCATAAACGGTGCATGTCATACACTTGAGCGACGCGTTGTTTCCACTCGGCCAACGAAGGGGGTGTAGGCGATTTCCAGTGCAAGGGTATAAGATACTTGGCGGCATTGGTCAGATGGTAAAACAAAGGCAGGAGAGTCTTAGAGGATGCGAGACCCTCCGGTAAAGGGTAACCAAAGAGCATCCGGGATGGGGATGTGTCGAAAGTAAGGCCCAGTACAACCTGTATCTCAGCATGGATATCATCCCAAAACTGAGAGATCAGAGGGCATTCCCAGAAAATATGCAGCAATGTCCCCGACGCTTGTTCGCATCTCCAACAGAGAGGCGAAGAAGTGTTATAAAGTCTGGCCAACAAATACGGGGTGCGATACCACCTTGTAAGTATCTTATAATTAAATTCCCTAGTGGGAACATCGGGTGAGAATTCCATGAGGGAATTCCATATTTTAAGCCATTGGGGTTGGTCCAGCGATAGAGCAAGATCGTGCTCCCAGTCCCTCACGAAGTTCGGAACCTCAACTCGAGAGGATGAGAGTAAAAAGGAGTACCAATGTTTCAATGTGTGACGAAATTTCGAAGGGCGTGGAAAGAGCCGAGGCATCGAGTCTCGGAAGTAAGGAAGACACAAAGTGTCGAATCTGGATATATTGCCAAAAGTGGGTAGCAGGAACATTCCTGTCCCTTACTAGTTCTTCAAACGGTAAAACCTCTGAATCCTGGATGATGTCGCCTAAGATGCGAACATTCGATGTACTCCAAGATACCACAGAACCACCTGCCATGCCCGGGGGAAAGGCCGGATTTCCCAGCAAGGGCATTCGTGGAGAAGGATATGGAATAAGCGATAGTCTAGAATTTAGCGACTTCCAAAGGGATAGGAGGTAACCCAGAACCGGGTGTTTATGACAGATCTCTGGAAAGTGAGTTGGGTCAAACCAGCAAAAATGTTTTAAATGTACTCCAGGTGCAAAATCCGAGAGAAGAGATACCCACTCCTTGGGAGGTTGTCGAGTGAGATCTGTGATTCTTGTCAACGCAGCAGCTTTGTAGTAAGATAGTAGATCAGGTACTCCCAAGCCTCCCCTCTTTGGAGGCTCACGTAGAATACGTAATGGTAATCTAGGTCTCCTGTGTTTCCATATGAAGGATGTAAGCAACTTCTGCAGATCTGAAATGTAATAAGTCGGAATACGGACCGGTAAAGCGTTAAAAATATACAAAATTTTGGGAAGCCAAATCATTTTTATCAAGTCAATTCGTCCTGTCCACGAAACAAATAAGTTAGACCACTTCTTGATATCAGCTTTAATGGTGATAGACAAGGGTAGGAGATTAGCCCGAGTCAGACTGGAACAGGAAGGAGGTAGTACTATACCCAAATAGCGGATACCCTGCGAAGTCCAAGTGAAAGGAAAACGCGCTGTGAGTAATTGTAAAAGGGAAGAATCTAAGTTCAACCCCATAGCAGTGGACTTAGACATGTTGATTTTGTAAAATGATAAATCACCAAAGTCATCCAACAACGATAAGAGAGGTGGGATAGAGGAAACTGGGGAGGAAAGCATCAAAATCAAATCATCCGCGAAGCAGGCCTGTTTCGGACGGGTTTGACCAGAGGTCAATGGGGGAAGCCCTTGAATAGAATCAGATGTTCTTATGGTCTGCAGGAGAGGTTCCATGGCCAACACGAATAATAGGGGAGATAGGGGGCAGCCCTGCCTGGTGCCGTTATTAATATCAAAGGCATCCGACAAAAACCCATTCAGTTTAACTCGAGCATTTGGTACTGAATATAAACTCATAATCGATCCAAGAAAATGTGGTCCAAGGCCTAAATGGTGCAGAACAGCTGAGAGGTATTGCCAATTAATTCTGTCGAAAGCCTTTTCGGCGTTTAGGGACAAGAACACAGAAGGGATCCGCCCGTGCAGAGCTCTATACAGAAGCAAAACTACTTTAGCTACGTTATCTCTCGTTTCTCTCCCCGGTATGAAACCGGATTGATCTGTGTGGATGATTTTAGGGAGGAAGTGCTTCAAACGATTAGCCATAACCTTGGCAAATAATTTAACATCCGTATTCAAAAGAGAAATAGGACGGTAACTAGCACATAATAGGGGGTCTTTGTCCGGTTTCAGTATAACAGTGATGTGAGCTTCTAGGGATTGTTTAGGAAATGGACAATCAGTTGCTACACGGTTACACACAGACACAAAATGTGGGAACAGAATGTGTTGAAATTTCCCTGTGGGAGTGGTCTTAAGGGCTAAAGAAAATTCCTGTTCGGTGAAAGGTGCGTCCAACAATGTCGTCACCTCCATGGACAAAGGGCGGAGGCCTGAATTCTTCAGAAAGGTTTGGATCGCATGGGATCTGGATTCAGGTGTTGGAAAACGCGAAGAAGGGGGGAGATTGTACAAAGAGCGATAGAATTTTCTAAACGCTTCCGCAATATCTGGGAACGTTCTACAGACCCTGCCATCCGAAGAGCGTATTTTATGAATATAGTTCAGACGTTGGCGCACCTTCACCAGTGAGGCTAGACGTTTTCCACACTTGTCGCCGTGGAGATACTTTTGAAAGCGATGCCACTGAAAAGATTTAAACGTCCTGCTTCTTGGTAAGACCAACAGGGAGGCGCGTGCTTCCGCAAGTTCCCGCAATGCTATCTGAGACAACGTGGTTTTATGAATCCTCTCCTTTTCTCTAATCAGCTGAAGAAGTTCCTCCAATTGTTGCTGTGCGCGTTTTTTCTTAAGGGAGGCTAGTTTAATAAGATGCCCTCGCAGCACACACTTATGCGCCTCCCAAACAGAAGCCAAAGATACATCTGGCATGCAGTTTGTTTCAAAGAAGGAAGTGAGAAGAGGAGACAAAGAGGGAACGACCTCTGGATCCAATAATAGTCTATCATCCAATCGCCAAGACGATTTATTCTGCGAAACCTGAGGGAGGAGAATTGATATAGAGACAGGAGCATGATCAGATATGGTAATGGATCCTATCTCTGATTGGATCACATTATGCAACTGAAATTGATCTACTAGCAGGTAATCAATCCGTGAATAAGTCGAATGAAGTGCAGAGTAATAAGAATAGTCACGAGAGGTGGGATTGTGGAGCCTCCATACATCACACAAATGCGACTCAGTCAATTTAGTGTGAAGATTTTTAAGTATGTTGAACGAATAGGGCGATTTATGCGAGGATGTATCTATATCTGGGTCAATAGCCAAGTTCAAGTCTCCAGCTAAAACTAAACAACCAGATTTGAATGAATCAAGAAGTGACAGAACTTTAGATAAGAATCGTGGCACCCGAGTATTAGGAGCATAGACACAAGCAATGGTAAAATGCCTCCCATAGGCCAAGCCCTTGACAAAAAGATATCGGCCTTCGGGGTCCGCCATTTCATCCTCCAAAACCCATGGGACATTTCTATGGAGCAAGATGGCAACTCCACGTTTACGTTCTCCAGCCGATGCAAACCAACCCAACGGATAGTTAGTATTGGCAAGGGTCGGTGGCCGAGTGGAAAGAAAATGCGTCTCTTGAATACAGAAAATATCAGCCTGTAGTCGAGATGCCTCCCTTAGTGCAACTGATCGTTTTTCAGGAGAGTTTAACCCCCTAACGTTATAAGAAACCACACGTAATTTATGGTGAGCCATGCTGGAGATACAAGTAGAAAGGATTTACGAATGTAAAACTGAGCAGATGACGGGCAATAACGCGAAAGCACCGCCCGACCGGGTACTCCAGAGCCGCCAACCAGTGAGTATAGAGTGAACCAGAATAGGGGTAAGGAAGAGGAAATGAGAAGAATAGAGTAGTAAGTAGAGAGAATCAGAAAAACCACATAATCAACCGTGTGAAGGCACTGGGGAACTGGCAAACCCCAGAAGAAAAATAACCACGGTCAGTACCACTTCTGATGCCACCAACAATGTTTGAATTAAAAAATAGTGCGGAAAAATTTGTTTGTGTGCTACAGGGGATCCAGCGCATTGCAAAGCACGTGTGTTGGACCCACCTTTGGCACATGCAGGTTTTTTGGTGTTTGTTTCCCCCAATATTTTTGTGTAGACCTCTTTGGGGGGCATCAGAATGCCTCCTGATTTCCCACAATGAGGTCTGAATAAAAAATAATGGTTGAAAAAAAAATAGTGAGCTGGCCAAAGGAGGACATGGAGGCTGCCGATGTCAAGACCCAGAAGCTCCTCACAATGCAGAGGGAATGTCTGAACCAGCAACAGACATGGAAGGAAGTTAAAGTAGAGGAAGTACCATGGCAAGCCAAGACCCTGCATGGGATATACAATCAACCGATAGGATTTCCTGATGTCAGCCACTTCAGTTATCAGTGGCTGGACAGGGCTGGACTCAAAGACAGCACTGAGGCATTGATCATAGCAGCACAAGAACAGGCACTAAGGACCAGATCCACAGAGGCAGGTATCTACTGCACCAGACAGGACCCAAGGTGCAGACTGTGTAAAGAGGCTTCTGAGACTGTCCAACACATAGTGGCAGGTGTAAGATGCTTGCAGGAACAGAATACATTGAACAGCAAAAACCAAGTAGCTGGCATTGTGTATAGGAACATCTGCACAGTATATGGGCTAAACCTACCCAAGTTCAGATGGGAGATTCCATAGAGGATTGTAGAGAATGACAGGGCTAAAATACTGTGCGACTTCCAGATCCAGACGGACAAGCAGGTACTGGCCAATCAACCCAACATTGTGATTGTGGACAAGGACCAGAAGACAGCGGTGGTAATAGATGTAGCAGTGCCAAGTGACAGCAACATCAGGAAGAAAGAGTATGAGAAGCTGGAGGAGTACCAGGGCCTGAAAGAGGAACTAGAAAGGATGTGTATGGTGAAGGCCCAAGTTGTAACAGTGGTGATAGGAGCACTCTGGGCTGTGACACCTAAACTGGGAGAGTGTCTATAACAGATTCCAGGAACAACATCAGAACATTCTGTCCAGAAAAGCACATGTAATCGGATTAACTAAGATACTGCACAGAACCCTCAAACTCCCAGGCCTGTGGTAGAGGACCCGATGTTGAGGAAGACATAACACCCATAGAGAGGTGAGAAGGGAGTTTTTATATAATATACACACTTACCAGATCAATTCTTTTTTGAAGCCTTGTGCTGGTGGTATCACTCGTAGCTGATCTCCTCGATTCCCTCAGGTGATCTGTCTTCCTCCTTTCTGATCCCCTCTCTTGAGTGATGTCGCTCTCAGGATTCTGTGTCATTCGTGGCTTATCTCCTAGATTCCCTTCGTGATCCTCTTTTGTGGTTCCCTCTCTTTAGAGCGGTGTCTCTCTCAGGATTCGGTGTCCCCTCTGGAGTAACAGTCCACTAGAGGTTAGCTTGATAGTTGCACCATATGTGGAATTGTCTATTTTAAGAAAATCCAGCATAACCAGTGCTAAATGCACTAATAAAATGTATTGGTGATGTGCTCACCAGAAACCAATGAAACCAATGCATGTATGATATACTTTATATTGAATACTATAAAAACTAATAGAGATAATAAAATAAAAGTAAAAAAAAGTTGTGGGAATACTCAAAAAATAATAATAAAATCTGTATATACCCATAGCTGTTTTTTACTTTTATGTTATCATCTGTATTAGTTTTTATAGTATTCAATAAACAGTATATTACACTCACTTATTTTTTTGTTGCTGGTGAGCACATCACCAATGCGTTTTATTAGTGCACCCTTTGAGTGCCAGAAAGGTGACTAATGCATTTCAGTGCAATACATTGAATGCCTTTCTGGCACTCAAAAAGTTAAAATAAACAATTGCACATAGTGTGCAACTATAAAGCTAACCACCAGTGGACTTCTGTTACTCTGGAGTTGACACAGAATACTTGGTCTAGTTCACCATATGGGCACTTATATTTTTTGCAGTGTCTAACCATCTCTGCACTTAGATGTCCTGGGCTGCTCTTTCTATTGTTATGTTTTCCTCTGTGTCCAATCCACGGCATAGACTGTGGGTATTAGCTCCGCCTCCCAGCTGGTAGGACCAATCAAAATGCTAAATTAGAGATGCACCGATACCCGTATTTGCGCAATTACTATTACTTGCGCAAGTGGGCCCGATACCGGGGCAATTCAACTGTGAAGTTGCGGCCGCAAGAAGATAGTTTGGGAGCCGCCGGGACACGTCAGTGTGGAGGCAGGCCATGACCGTGATATCAGACGCATGCTACCCAGCGGCGTGAAGAAGAGCACTGCGAGTCTGCGTCTGTGCACCCAGACCCAGTCAGAGAGAGCTCGCTGAGCAGGAGTCGGGAGCAGAGGAGACAGAGTCAGCTCAGCAAACAGGCAAGAGGGGAAAGGGAATTGGGGAAACTGTAACAGCTGCCTAACAGACAAAAAGGTAGATCATTCAAGAGGGGAAGGAAGACAAAGTGGGATCAAGAGAGGCAAGATGGGGCATCAAGAGCGGGTGAAGAAAGAGGCAGAGAGGGGGGTCAAGAGGGAGAAAAAGAGGATAAAGGGACTAGGAGAAAAAAAAAAAAAAAAAGGCAAAAGGAGGAAGGATCAATAGACAAAAGGAGGTAGGGCCAAGAAGAGGCAAAAGGCGGGGGATCAGGAGTTGGGAGTAAGAGGCAAATGGGTGGGATCAAGAGTCAAGAAGGGGAGATAGAGGCAAAAGTAAGGGGGATCAAGAGTCAATAAGGGAGGGGGAGAAAGAGGCAAAGGGGGGGATCAAGAGAACGGAAAATGGGGGAGAGGAGAAAAAGGCAAAAGGAGTGGGATCAAGAGTCAAGGAGGGGGAGAAAGGGATCAAAAGGGAGAGAAAAATATATATATATATGTGTGTGTGTGTGTGTGTGTGTGTGTGTGTGTGTGTGTATGTGTGTATATATATATATATATATATATATATATATATATATATATATATAATATATCTCTATCTATCTATCTATCTATCAGTAGTCTGCTTTAGGTACTTGGAAAACTGCCAAGTGACATCGCAAAAAGTATCGGTAATTGGTATCGGTGAGTACTTGAAAAAGTATCGGTACTCGTACTCGGTCTTAAAAAATTGGTATTTGTGCATCTCTATTATAAATGTAAACTTCATTTATACTACCTTCATAGGCTACAACAAGCAGCCCCTCAGATTCTGGTACAACTGTTCCATTCAGAAATTGATCTATACTGAAGGGAAACAGTGATAAGCACAGGTATCCTTTTGCTGATGAAGATACAGCAGTCGGGGGCAACTCCATCTATGTTGACACAACAGTAGGCCAGATTTTCCTCAGCACTTCCATACTGTCAGTCAATGGAGCCTCCAACTGCTATGGCTTGCATTCCTTGTTCCCTACAGATTGGATTTCCGAACTGGAAGTCAATTTGAATCATCCGTGTCCAGATCCCATTTATTGAAAGACCTATCTTCAATCAAAAATGCACTGAAACATTTGTTATGCTTCTCTTAAAAAAACAAGATTCTTGCAAGTTCATTTCCTCTTCCCATCACTGCCAGAAGGACATTATGGATCAAGGTCTAGGAAGCTGATGCTTCCTTCACTAACTAACTGGTTTATCTCCCTTGAATTTAATGGTTCAGACCTTTTTGGTGACAAACTTGAAGAGGTCATCAAAGGTATTCTAGCAGTGAGACTCCTTTTCTGCTTCAGATAAGATGAGCTAAGGGTTTGTGGCAAGCTCCACTCAAGAATGACTGCAGTCCTTTCACGAGGCAAGCAGATACAATCCTGGCAGAAGCTGTGACCAGGGGAAGCACGGAGCTTCTCAATACGTCAGACCAGCATACAGGGAGACTCCAAAGGAAGACCCCCTTTTCAATGCTTTCTGTGAAGCCAGGTGTACTACATCTTCTGCTCCAGTGGGGTTATACTGGAGCTTTTTTAACATATCTGGAACCTGATTCACCCAGACTAGTGGGCATAGAGACCCTAGTGACAGGGTGGGCATTAGAATTCATAAACCAATTCCAGTCTGACAGAATTTCCAGGGTTTTATTCCACTCCTTTCTTGTCAGAGAGCCTTCAGGTGATTTTTAAATACTGAATCTGAAACATCTCAACTCTTTCATTTGTGTATTCGATTTTAATGTAGGAACAGTTCCTTTAGCTAGAAGATGCCTATCAGTACAGGAAATACCACATTTCAGAAATCCAAGAACCATTTCCAGTACCAGGTTCTGACATTTAGGTTGTTGGCATCTCCTCAAGTCCTTCACCAGGTCTTGTGGTAACCATGGCACGATGCCGTAGCAGCAGATACGAGTTGTACCTTGATCATGGAAAGTTCAAGAATATGATCGGTAACATACACAGAGGGTTGTCTGTTTTAATTAACCAGCTGAGCTATTGCAGGAACTTTTGACAAGTCAGCTTCTGTCCTCACAGAACCTACATTTATGATGAATGGCAGGCTATCTATACTTCAACAAGCAACCTAGTCCCAAGAGAGACAGGATCACAAATTCATAAGTGTCCACTTTTCTGCACAGAAAGGTTCAAACTGCAAAGAATTTTACGCAGTTGTTAGGCTACCTATCCTTGATACAACTATCGTTCCCTGGGCATAGGATCATACCAGAATTACTCAGGTAAGGATCTCGGGTGCTACAACTAGGATACCTTCAGGTACCCCAAAAAGATGCCAGTTCAGCCATCCACAATAGGAAGTTATCAAGAGAAGTCATCAGCCCAGTCTAATACATGCAATCCCCTCAGGGTACCAGACTGGCAGACACTATCAACAGATGTCAACAATTATGATGGGGAGGAATTGGGAATCAAATGAATTTGGAACCCTCCAGAAACCAATCTACACATTAACCTGCTGGAACTCCTGCCAATATGGAAATGTCTCAATCATTTCCAGGACACTATTTGGTAAACAGTGGTGTTGATTTCTTCATTCGTACTATACATCCTAATTCAGGGAGGTATTTGAAGTGTTCCATTCAATAGCCTGGCAATATGAATCCAGCCAAGGACAGTAATGCATCTACAAGCCCTATCTGCATGGTCATCTTAATCATAAGGCTGAATTCTTAATCAGAAACAAGATAAACAGGGGAAGGGTCCCTAAAAGGAAATATAACAGTCTGGTCATTAACTATAGGGTTTCACTCGATAGACCTGATGTTCATAAATAAAACTCAGTGACAGAGGTTCCTGTCCAGTTGGTACAACAGTTAACTCCCGGGACAGGATGCCTTGTAATTCCTGTGGAAATTCAGCTTGCATACCTCTTTTCTTCTATTCTGCTACTCAAGAACATACTACAGATGATACAGACTGATCAGAACTCAATTCCTTCGATCCAGCCTGGCTACGGAATTTGTGGTATACTGACCTAAGCTACGAATCCAGTTTTCTTCAGGCTGATGGCCTGGAAGACTGAATAGAGCTCTTTCAGACTCATGGATATTTCCAAGTACATTCTTGAAACCTTGCTAGTAGGCAGATGGCTTTCTCCACACAGATCTCCTACAGGATATGGCTACAAATCCAGCTTTCTTCAGGCTGATGACCTGGAAGACTGACCATAGCTCTTAAGACTCATGGATATTTCCAGTTCCATGATTGGTTCCATCCTCACAGGCAGATGGCCTGCTTCCACAAAATCTACTACAAGATCTAGTCTCTTTCATACTTGGTGTCTATCCCAGAATCTGGATAGGTCCCTTATGACTGCATAAAGTATTAGTCTTCTTCTCTATGGGGTCTAGAAGACTTTAAAGCCTGAATCACTTTCAGTCATCTTCGGCTCCTTTTCTGCAGTTCTGGCAATCCCTTTTTACTGACAACTGACTCATTATGGGACACACCTCAGCTATTTCACAAATAATTTTAACCTACATTCTGGAAGGTTCATCCCATCTTGTGATTTTTAAATATTAGTTTTCCAACTATTATCCTCCCATCCATACTTTGAATCATTGGGAGGAGATATCCTTTAATCATCTCATTCGCCAGACTCTTACTTACAGAGATGTCTTCTGCTAACAGGGGAGCTAAATTACAGGCATTTTTATGTGTCCCTCCATATGATGATCCATCAGGGCACAATTGCATTATGTTGTAAAGCTACATTTCGTTCTATTTCAACTGTATTCATTAGCTAGTGCTCTTAGGAGTCAAATGACACACCATTGGTAGGAGCTGACATACCTTAGATGGTGCTAGAAGCACAAAACTACATCTACTAAAACATCTGATTTTTCTAACATTTTCTCAAACAGGACTTGCCTGTACAAAAATGGTTATAACCGCTACAGAAGTGCAGAAAGGGTAGACATACCATACTGTTTTGGAAGAAGATTACCTGCTGTATCTAATGAGGGGTCACTTGCCTTGTTACCCCAAGCCTGATGTGCACAAATGTTTCCAGAGGTTTGCACTAAAGGGGAAAAAAAATGGCAGCTTTCTTACATTTCTGCCCCTTGAAATGTATTGTAATCTGTGAAAACCATAGAAATTTCAACTGTATTCGTTAGCTGGGGCTCTGAGGAGTCGAATAACACCCCATTGATATGAGTTGACATACCTTAGACGGTGTTAGAAGCATAAAACTACACCTACTACAACATCTGATTTTTCTAACATTTTCTCAAACAGGACTTGCCTGTACAAAAATGGTTATAACAGCTACAGAAGTGAAGAAAGGGTAGACATATCATACTATTTTGGAAAGAAGATTACCTGCCGCATCGAGTGAGGGGACACTTGCCTTTTTACCCCTAAGTTAGTTTGCACAACTATTTCCAGAATGTGGTTCTACAGGAAATCGCAGTGGGATTTCCTAGGATGACCTCTTGCCAGCCTAATAAAAATGGTACCCCACTGCTGTGGGTTGACAAACCAATTTGGGTGACAGGAGCATGGCTACCAGTAGAACAGGGATGGGAAAGCAAACAGTTTATGTGTGATTTTATGGCTAACAGATGTAAGAAGCTAGTGTTAGGGAATCTTTACCTGGATCGCTGCCTGATAGGGCACCTGTCACACTCTTATGTTATCTTTGCTAGGTATGGTACCTTTTTACTCCCTTATGATCAATCTATGGAATCTATGTCAATTACTGGTACCGTGAGGCTGTAAGGATCGCAAGGAAAAACACACACAACAGCGTATACCATACAAGCTCTCTCTTTATTCTTATCACACATAGCCTTTATAGGCCCATACAGCCCCCCTTCCCCTAAAGGGAGGGGGGCGTGCACAGCACACAGTTTCAACATTGAACAGAAAATTATAAAAAAAACAGAAAAGCCAAACTTGTTCACAGGAAGGGGGGGGAGAGGAGAGAATGCAGATAACAGCTCCTGCAGTATCCTATCACCTCCCCCGTGGGGGTTTTGGATATTTTGCACATTCTATCATAACGGCCTTGAGGAACTAGAACAGACCAGTCTGGTGGTTTCCTCCCTAGTACATAGACCTCTGCAGAATCAGTCAAATGTAACTATTAACCCTATAGGTACCGAACATAAGTATTACACACCTTATCCCTGTTCCCTTCAATCCCTTCTTTGAATCAGTACTAAACTGATTCACCAAACTAAAAATTACATTGGGCCCTGGACATCGTCATAGCAAGGGGTGGGAGAGGTAGGGCGGCGTGATAATATTTTCAAGTAAGGGGCATATGGATTGGCAGGGGAGTTACGGGCGTGATATGCACAGCAACAGAGCAGCAGTTTGATAACCAGACTCCCTTTATAATGTTAACATGGCCTGTTTGACAAATATGGAATGACTTGTTACACAAACAATTTAACCCTAAGAATATTTAACCCTTCTATATGTTATACAATCACACAAATCTTACACTCTGGATAAGGCATTATCATATAGTGGTGCAGGACTGTGGAGGTGACTTAAATACTGGGTGTAAGGGCCTGACCCAGGGGAACTACACCTTTTGGCAATGAGGCAAAGCAAAAAACTTAAATAGGACATAAAGAACAATAATACTTTTGGATTACAGCTAGCGAAACAGACACGCTGATGAGGCAAGTGGTCATAACGTCAGTAGGGCTGACCATGTTGCACAAGCAAAAGTTCGTAATGTTCATAACATGTTGGTGCTAAGTAGATTCAGACATTGGAGTTCTCACGGGTCTCTGGGGTGTCCCTGCAGTCCATCTGACCCCAGTGCAGAGGTGGCCTTTCAGAAGTCCTTACGTGAGTGAGGGTGAGACATAAGTTGCATACATAAGCCAGCCTTCCACCCCCCACACTTATAATGTTAATACACATTAGACCATCATTTTCTATCTGTAGGGGCACCTCCTCAAGCAGGCCACTTTCACTGCCAGAGGGTGCTAGCGTTCCAAAGGGATGGATCTTCATGATGGTCTTGTCCCACGGAGGCAGGTGGTCAGGGATTATTATGCCCGTCAAAACACCTACTTGATGATCGCACGGTGGCAGGCGATGCAATAAGCCTGCTTACTGGTCCCACGGAGGTAGGCGATGCAATAAGCCTGCTTACTGGTCCCACGGAGGTAGGCGATGCAATAAGCCTACTTGCTGGTATTTCCTGAACAAAAGCCTCAGACCTTCACCCTGTTCTGCCTCCCTCTGGGCATCTGCTGGGCACTGGGAGGGCACAGGGCCTTTATCCTGCTCAGGCTCTGGTGCAGCTGTCACTCTGGCATGGTATATCCAGGTCTTTCCTTTATGCAGCTTGACTGCGCTGTAACTTGTCAACAGAATCTGGAATGGACCCTTCCACTGGGGCTCCAAACACTCTGTTCTCCATGTCTGTACACATACCCACTCTCCAATCTGGAAACTTGCACTGGGCCAGCCGAAAGCAAAGGCTGTGGAACAGAAAATCTGGGAAGAAAAGAAAGGGTATGCTGCAAAGCAGTGACATAATCCATAATCTGCTGATTACCAATCTCTAAGGTAGGTCCTTGATACATCACAATCCTATTCCAGGGCCTACCGAAGAGGATCTCATAAGGAATAAGCTTTTAAGGATTTGGAAGGGGTCACCCTGAAGTGAGTCAAGGCACGGGGAAGCGCCTCTGGCCATTTGAGTCTTAGTTCAGTACATAGTTTGGTCAGAGAGCGCTTGAGAGTCTGGTTCATCATCTCAACTTGTCCAGAGGATTGAGGCCTCCAGGGGGTATGATATCTCCAGTTCACCCCTAGAGTGACACAATTACTTTTAATAATTTCAACTGTAACATGTTTTCCATGGTCTGACTCAATGACTCGAGGCAAACCAAACCTTGGAATTACTTTTCTTATTAACACCTTAGCTACTTATCCCGCAGTAGCTCCTTTCAAAAGAAATGTCTCTAGCCACTTAAACAATTAATCAATTATTACAACAGCATACTAAAATCCCAGTACAGGCTGCAAAACAACCCAATATAATCTATCTGGAGCCGTTCAAATGACACCCAAGCCCATTGCCTGGCCCCAGTGATTAGAATATGTCACATTTTAGGATTTATTTACAAGTATATATCACACAAATCCCAACAATTTTTAACTTACTTTGTACAGATCTGGTCTGGGTAAAGTCACTTCCTCCAGGGCGTCTACACAGTCATGCTCTGGAGGATCATTTATGTCCTCGGTCAATAGGGTAACTGGTTTTGGCAGAGCTAAAGCAGGGGCGAACATCAGCACCCGCTTCAGTTCATCCCATACTATCGTATCAGGAGAATCATAGTCAATTTGTCATACAATCCTTCAGTCAAAATATTGGCCACTATTAGCTTAACCCTTGCCTAGCCTCTTGGCTGATGGGGTACTATCTGTCCTAGACCGGTCCTGCATTAGGCTGAAAGTCAATAACGGGTCGGGCATCTCTACCAACCCCTGGCTTTCCAGCTGCTCAAACAGCAGAGGCCACTGAGCGCAGAACCTCCTCCGGGATGTCTGAATCATGACTATCCTGGGAAGTGTGTCTCAGTGCCATATGGAAAGTCAAGTCATAATAGTCAGGTACATATACCTCTATCTTGTCAGCGTCAAAAGTTATCTCTGTCCTCAATCTGGTCAACAGATCCCTTCCAACAGTGCAATGGGGCATGACTCTGATAGGAGAAAACCATCTTGGACCATAGTCCCTTCTATGGTAACTTCCATAGGTTGTATATATGGCATAGAGGAGGGAATTCAATCCACCCCTACTATACTGATAGTTTTCTTCACTATGAATTCCACCCTCCTGCACTATAGGATAATGCTAAAAAGACTGATCCTGATCCCTTCCTATTCTGTTTTATGAGGTGAGTCATTTCTGTCTGCATTACCACTAACAGATACACCTTCTTCCTGGGGATTTCTGTCTGTATATCTATACTTATTCCTCAGCTTGGGGCAATTTCATTTCCAATGTCCTTCCTGCTTACAGTGAAAACATGTATTCTTTACTACCTGCTTAGATCTCGCTGTACCACTTACATTATTCTTTCTACCTGCTTCAACAGTGCCAACTTTCCTTGCAATTGCTAAAGCACTAAACTTTGCCTGGTCCTTCAATACCTGCCTAGTCTTTTTGTCTTCCTCTGTATCTCTGTACATAACTTCTGTCCTTTCTTTCTCCATTACTTCACTTACTGGCTCGCTCAACACACTCTCAGTGTTTCCCTAAATCCATACAAAGATGCGGCAAGGGACTTATCCCTCTGCTGCACAACCTACTGCACCCCAGGAAGATTCAAATGAGGTTTCCCACATGTCCGCACGGACCCCAGGATCAGAGAACAGTAAAATAATAATACATTATCAGTCACGTCATTAAGAGGGAATGCATCTGCAGTCCCTACTTATCTGTCTCTAATTTCATTAGAAGTTAATTTCTTATATGTGTCAACAATCTTTTCTCTTTCATTCCCCCATAACATTATTACAACTGGGAAGGATTTACACAGGAGAGGGAGGGGTCTGATGCTGCGCGATCGTCTCATAGTGGCAGAGAATCAGCACACAGGCATTTAACCCCTTCCTGTCATTTTCAGGGAAAGCAGGATTGCTGTTTCTCTAATTAACAGTTAACAGGTTGCAAAGGGCACATATACATAACTACAATTTGTTCTTATGGAGGCTAAATCACAATTAAACAAATCTTCAGTTGAACATATACATATATACACATATATATACACATACACATTGGGTGCACCACTTCAGTTGAAATATATGTTTCCCAAGAAGTCAAAAACAGGAGAGGAAGGGGTGCCCGTGACCGCGCCGGGTGGACTGGCTGGACTACTCGGTCTTAGATCACTGAGGACCATTGAACCGGTAAGACCAATGCCAAAACCCCCTCAGACACTTCCAGCAAGACAGCCCCCACATTCCTGCCTCTTCTCACTCAAGAACATAATTTCTATTTTCTATTATCTATAACACATTGACAATTTCTTTAACAAATCCATATTTTTTACTTGCTTGGATCCATACAATTGATTACACAAAATTAGGATTGAATTTACCTAAATGTTGCAACATTTTATCTCAGAACCAATACCGTGTGCCTGTCCAGGCTAATTACCGGTGGCCAACCAGTACCTGACCCTGGCAATACATTTCCACATAAATGTACAAAAAAACCTGCCCCTGTCAGAATCCTCGGATCATTGAGTTATTACGGTCCCCTTTTAACAAGGAAATACAAAACGGTATATAGATATTTAAATGCAAATCTATACCATAATACAAATCTATATTTCCACCCAATCATATTTATTAACCCTTAGTTCCCAGCTACTAGACAACATCTTAACAATAGGACCTTTAGAAAAACAGCAGCGTTGGTGACCTTGAAATTCCGTTACTTGTGTCTTATCTAAGAACAGAGAGAACAAGGGGGAGAGGTAGAATGGAAGAGAAGGGAGGGGGAATCAGAGCTGCGCTAACTTTCTCATAGCATCAACATTTTACAAGCATGGCGGCTTAACCCCTGCCTAGCTGTCACTAAATGAATGCATAATGTTTTAGTACCTGATTTTGATAGCAATAATCCACACACTCTGAATAACTTTCCCATTTAGTCCCTCAAGTCTCTCTCTCTGGTGATGTAGGCACACTCTCCCTCTTTCTGTGCTCACTTACTATATCCCTCCGGAACAGGGCACGTATCTACCCCAGACAAACGACACATAACATGTATGTAAAACAGGTAAGCCATGCGCAACAAATACGAGACAGTTGTAAATTTTCACAGTGATCAGGGGGAGAAAGTCAGTGGGTGGTATCTTGCAGGACCAGATTAGACACGAATGGAATAGTGTAATAGGGAACCCCCTGTCAGTCTCTCTACATAGTGTATACAATCCTCACCTATTTCTGGGGTCTCTTGACCACCCATCTTACAACAAGTTGTACCATACAATGCAATCACAATGTCAAATAAACGAGGAAAAGAAAAGGAGTAAAAATTCAGGTGCTCACCTTCACCTGGAATAACACCCGGTCCCAGTGCTTACCTTCACCTGAACCGGGGACAGCACACAATAACACAATACTTATTCTCAGCCTCTAATATCCTTTGATACAATACTTAATTGACATCTCTACAAACATCCATATCTCAACATCAGTGCATAGTAATCATATAGTATCACGAAACAATTTGACAGACAAGAGAGGACAGAACAGTAGATTATTGACATAGACTCAGAGGGACCCTATAGTGGAGAGTGTTCTGCTGTCTAATATTCGGTAGTCAAATGCCACTCACTTAATTTACCGGGCAGTCTCCCGGTTGTCATCCACGGTGACCTTCCGAGACTGCCAAGGGCCGAATCCTGTGGTCCTTCCCGACTACAGTAGTTCCCGAACCACCCCTAATGTGCTCGAACATCGGTTCCCGAGTCTACCTTATAGGTTCCTCGAACCGTGGCTCCCGAGTCTGCCAGTCTGATTTCTCGAACCTTGGTTCCCGAGTCTATCAATCTGGCTCCTCGAGCCTTAGTTCCCGAGTACGGTGGTTCGAACTATACTGGTTCCCGAGTCTCTATGCCTCGAACCTTATTTCTATAGCGCGCTGATATATTAGACTAACAGAAACTCACTCCCTATCTCCCTATTTCACTCAACGCTTAACACGGCAATGTGATCCCTGAGACGGCGACAACATATAGTCACTTACCCATGGATGCACACCGCCCGCATTCTTCCACCAAAAACTGTTAGGGAATCTTTACCTGGATCGCTGCCTGATAGGGCACCTATCACACTCTTATGTTATCTTTGCTAGGCATGGTACCTTTTTACTCCCTTATGATCAATCTATGGAATCTATGTCAATTACTGGTACCATGAGGCTGTAAGGATCGCAAGGAAAAACACACACAACAGCGTATACCATACAAGCTCTCTCTTTATTCTTATCACACATAGCCTTTATAGGCCCATACAGCCCCCCTTCCCCTAAAGGGAGGGGGGCGTGCACAGCACACAGTTTCAACATTGAACAGAAAATTATAAAAAAAACAGAAAAGCCAAACTTGTTCACAGGAAGGGGGGGAAGAGGAGAGAATGCAGATAACAGCTCCTTCAGTATCCTATCACCTCCCCCGTGGGGGTTTTGGATATTTTGCACATTCTATCATAACGGCCTTGAGGAACTAGAACAGACCAGTCTGGTGGTTTCCTCCCTAGTACATAGACCTCTGCAGAATCAGTCAAATGTAACTATTAACCCTATAGGTACCGAACATAAGTATTACACACCTTATCCCTGTTCCCTTCAGCTAGGGCGTCAGCCAGTGTACGTGCGGACCTGTGACTACCAGTGTAACAAAGTGTGTATGTGTGTGTGGGGGGGGGTTAGGCAGTGTATGTGGGTATGTCTACTAGTGGGGAGCGGACCAAGAATGGTGGGGGGGGGGGGCGTTGTCCGATAGTGTATATGGAGGAATCTATGACTACCAGTGTGCACTGTGTGTCCCCCTCATACAATGTTTGATTCCCAGTCTGAATCTCGTGCATACTGGTACTTTGAGTCTACCAGTAGACAGTGGAAACAGGCTGGGGTCAGGCTGGGGAATGGGACTGCCAGTGGGCTGTGGAACAAGGCAGGGGGATAGGGTACGTGGGGGTGGGGGGATTGGAGGCATTTTGTGTGCATGCCACAGGGGTACCCAATACACTGTAAAGCAATGCATTGTACCCCCTGTTATACACACAGTTATTTTTTTCTTTTGTTATTGTTTATTCTTACCTCATTGGGGAGGCGGTATCAGGAACACTCCTGTTGCCCCCCCCATCATGTAAAGTTTCGTGTCATAAAATGTTGCATGTCTTTGGCTGTGTCATTTGAAATGTCGCAATTAAAAGGTTTGTGTCTTAAAGTTTTCTACATTTCTCGTCGTTCCTAATGGCGCATTCACCATATCGTGCATTAACATTTTGCAGCAATATGGGTGCAATAATGACGCTATATGGGTGCAATATGGACGCAATATTGGTGGATTAAGGACGCAATATGGGTTTAATAATGACGCTATATGGGTGCATTAAGGACACAAATTGGGTGCAATATGAATGCATTAAGGACGCAATATGGGTGCAATATTGGTGCAATAAGGAGACATTAAGGACTCAATATGGGTGCAATATTGGTGCAATAAGGAGACATTAAGGATGCAATATGGGTGCAATATTGGTGCAATAAGGAGACCTTAAGGACACAATAATGACACTGTATGGGTGCATTAAGGACTCAGTATGGGTGCAAAACCAACCCAAAACCCAATATGGGTGCATTAAAGATGCAAATTGGGTGCAATAATGATGCAATATGGGTTCAATATTGGTGCAATAAGGACACCTTAACAGAGCAATATGGGTGCAATATAGATGCAATATTGGTGCAATAAGGGCACATTAAGGACGCAGTATGGGTGCAATATTGGTGCAATAAGGACACATCAAGGATGGAATATGGGTGCAGTATGGGTGCAGTATTGGTGCATTAAGCACGCAATATGGGTGCAATATTGGTGCAATAAGGGCACATTAAGGACGCAATATGGGTGCAATAAGGACACATCAAGGATGGAATATTGGTGCAGTATGGGTGCAATATTGGTGCATTAAGCACGCAATATGGGTGCAATAGTGGTGCAATAAGGACACATTAAGGATGCAAAATGGGTGCAATATTGGTGCATTAAGCACACAATATGGGTGCAAAATTGGTGCCTAAGGTTGGGTTTTGGGTTGTTTTTTGTGGCTTTTGGGTTGTTTTTTGGGTTGGGTTTTGTGGCTTTTGGCTTGGGTTTAGTGGGTTTTTGGGTGGACTGGCTGGACTACTCGGTCTTAGATCACTGAGGACCATTGAACCGGTAAGACCAATGCCAAAACCCCCTCAGACACTTCCAGCAAGACAGCCCCCGCATTCTTGCCTCTTCTCACTCAAGAACATAATTTCAGTTCTATTATCTATAACACATTGACAATTTCTTTAACAAATCCATATTTTTTACTTGCTTGGATCCATACAATTGATTACACAAAATTAGGATTGAATTTACCTAAATGTTGCAACATTTTATCTCAGAACCAATACCGTGTGCCTGTAAGGTAGTAACTGATGAAATATTGCTTTATTAGTTGAAGAGCCCATGTACATGGGCCACGGTGCCACCCAGCAACGGCCATCGGGCAGTCATGCTCAGTAGACACTGTCCGCGCCCCCGCTGATACGGAGCAGGGCACTCCCAATTCAGATTGTAGTCCTCTCTGTGCACCTTCCTGGGACCCACTCCCTATGAGGCATGGCGCAGGCAGTCTCTACTGAGCATGACTGTAGTGCTCGCAGCCGTCTCTACTGCGCATGACGGCTTCTGACAAACATCCTTAGCAAATTATTATTTCTCTGTTGTCCAATATAGGTTACTGGTAACTTCGGGGTAGGTGACCTGCCCCTTTAAGACAGGAAACTTTCTTGAATAAGAAGTGCTGGGTGGAGCCTACCTTCCCTCTCAGCCTGCAGTAGGCAATACTCTCCAGTTAGATCGTTTCTTTTGAAGAGGAAAGACAGAGAAGCTGTTCTGCTTTAGTTTTAGTGTTTTACTGTTTTCTGTTAGATATGGAATACCACCATTAGGCGGATTACCATTTACTGACAATTCCCAGTGAATAGCTCAGTTTCCAGGTGCTATGGTGGACCTTTTAGCCCTGAGGGGAAAACCTTGCTGGACAAGTTCTTTCCCAGGAGTGGCCTGTGGAGGTTTCTTCTTAAATACATGGTTATCTGAAGACAGAAGATCTTCTAAAAACATGAGTAACCCTTTGAGTGCTGCAGGTCCACTTGTCCCACGCTTACTCTCCGCACAGAGTTCTTCATTGGAGTTCCTATTACATACTCCCGCACTCATTGGGTTTGTCTGTTTGGAGGCTTGGAGCAGTGTTTCTGTGGTAATGTAACCCTTTGTATGCTATTTTGACATGTTTTGGGTACTTTTCAACACTTTCCCGGTTGGGGGCAATTTTACTATGTTTTCTGTTGTATTTGCAAATTTTTTTACCTTAGTGTAAATTTTGTAAAAGGCACGTTTTTACCGCATAGACGCCATGCTCCATTCACCTTTATGAGACTTTACTGTTTGGGACATATCTCTGCAACCGCTCATCGTAGCGACTTCAGAGATGGCTCATTTTGTTTGTCTACCCTTGTTCCATGGTCTGGTTCATGCTCTAAGTGTTTTGGGGGCTCGGGGGGGGCTTCGGGCACTGTTTGGGGTACTCGTACAGGTAAACTACATTTCCCATGGGCACCTGGTTCGCGCTTATTACTGATTGGCTCCCGTTGCTGTCACCATTTTCTTTCATCCCTTCACGAGTATCCTACACAGGGCTGAAGCTTTCCTTCTCTCCTCAGCTGATTAACCCTTTGCCTGCCAGATAAGTGCATTTTAGCTTTTTCTGGGGGTGAAATTTTAATCTTAAACACTCTTTAGCGTATACCAGATATATTGAGACGTAGTGACACTGTGAGAATGTCTAATCTGTCTGAACTTGGGGCTAGGCCTAAGACTAAGGACCCTGGGACATCTGTGACCCCCCATTGCGCATTGTTCCTTATGTCAATCAGGGTTACCTAGAGAATACTCAGGTCATTTATGCCCTATATGCGCTGCTGCCCCTGAGTCACCACCAGCCTTGTATTAGAGCCAACCTGGTTACAGGAGTTTAAGGCTACTACTAAAGATTTAAAGTCTACCTTACAACTGTTACCATCTCAATTGAGTGGGGTCTTCCAGGCTTGGCAACCCCCTGTATTCATCAGATCATCCCTGCCTAGACTGCAGGGGATTCCTTATGTGTCTGATTCATCTGAAGAGGAACTCTTAATGGATTCCGATGACAAGGGTAATTCTGTGGAGGTGTCTTAACAGTTTTTTGGGGACCCATTTGAGGCTGACCCTGACCCCTCTGCTGAGGGCCTGATCAGGACCGTCTTCACTACTTTGAATATTCCCTTGGCATCTGAAGATCCCAAGGACCCTTCTGATGTGTTTCAGGAGCCTAAGATGCAGTCTACCTGCTTTCCTCCCAATCCCACTCTTGACCGTCTGGTCTTGGATGAGTGGAAGCTTCCTGACAAGAAGCTTGCTGTGTCTAGAAAATTTGCTAAATTGTATCCCTTCTCTGAAGAGGCTTTGGTTTCAGTGGGCTTACCCTCTTAAGTTGGATGTCCCGGTTTCTAGACTCTCCATGTCCACTGCTCTGCCAGTGGCGGATGCAACTGTTCTCAAGGATTGGACAGATAGGTAGATTGAGGCCTTGTTGAAGTCAGTCTTTTCTGCTGCTGGTGCTTCCTTGCGTCCTGATTTTGCAGCCGCTTGGGTGAATAGAGCCATTGCAGTTTGGACTGAGCAGCTAACAGAGGCTGTCCATCAAGGTGCTCCAACTTCTGACTTGTTGGCTCTGGCTCATAGCTAATATTTCTGAATCCCAGTATTATGTGCCTGCAGGGATTTTTGATTATACGTTTGGTAGCAGGAGTTTCCACCATGTCTGTGGTGGCCAGACGTGCTCTTAGGTTTAAGATCTGGTCAGCTGACACTACCTCCAAAAAGACTCTTTCCTTGCCTTTCTTGGGAACCTCTCTGTTTGGGCCTGAGCTGAAAGACATCATCAGTGAGGCTATTGGAGGTAAGAGCACCCTGTTGCCCTTCCTCCCCAAGAAGAAGCCACAGTCCAGACGGAATCTGCTTTTTCGTCCCTTTCAGACTGAGACACGTGCAGCGACCCAGGCGGTTCCCCAGGCATCCCAGGCCTCCTCCAAGCCTAAACAGCAGTGGAGTCCCAAGCAGTCCTTGGCTAAGCCCCAAACTGCCAAACCTCCTTCTGCATGACTTGTTGAAACTCTGTTCCCATGAATCAGTGGGTGGCCGCCTGCACTTTTAACATTCTGTCTGAACAGACTCCATGGCGGATCCGTGGGTTCTTCAAGTTGTGACAGAGGGGTACAAGATCCCCTTTACCTCTCTTCCTCCACCCAGGTTTCGTCTTTCTGACACTCCTCAGGGGGCAGACAAGCTTCGGCTTTTCACCAGGGAAGACCCTTTTGGATCTTCAGGATGCATACCTGCACATTTCTATTCATCCAGAGAGCCAGCAATACCTCCGGTTTGCCTGCAACCAAGGGCACTTTCTTTTCTACTCTTCCCTTTGGTCTGTCTACTGCTCAACAGGTGTTCAATCGGGTACTAAGTGCCTTGATATCGCTCTTACACAGGACTTGGGTCTGAGTTACTCCTTACATGGATGATCTCCTGCTGAAGGCCTCATCTCCGGAGCTTCTGAATCACCAGGTCCAGGAATGCATTCACGTTCTCTCCCAACCTGGGTGGATCTTGAGCATGGACAAGTCTGATCTGGTTCCATCTCAGCGTCTCATTTACCTGGGACTTCTCTTCGACACAGTGAAGGGGATGGTGTTCCTCAAAGACGAGGTAGCGCACGCAAAGTATCCACTGTCCTAGAGTTGGATCCGGTGCCATCCAAGAAGTTGACGTCTCTGGTGGGGAAGCTCATTTCCATCATGGAAGCAGTCCCGTTCGCCATGGCTCATGTGAGGGAACTTCAACGGTTTGTGATCCAGGCCTGCAAGGGTCAAACGATCTCTTGAAGATATCAGTCTCTCTTCCCCTACATGTGGAACTGGTGGCTCAACCTCTCGCATCAGGGCCTTCCTGATTCCCTTCTGGACGACTGTAACCACAGATGCCAGTCTGTCAGGATGGGGTGCGGTCTTGGGTCACCTGAATGTCCAGGGCCGGTGGTTTCTGGATTAGAGTCTCCTTCCCATCAACGTATTGGAGCTTCGAGCAATCTTCCATGCTCTCCGGTATTGGGCGGTCCAGTTGGAGAGTTGTCCTGTTCGAGTCCAATCAGACAACACCACGGCCATGGCTTACATCAACAAGCAAGGCGGCACAAGAAGTTTTGCAGCTTGGTTGGAGGTCAAGGCTATTTTGGCCTGGGCAGAAGATAATGTTCCTGCTATTTCCGCAGTTCACATTCCCGGCGTGGACAACGTCCTGGCAGACTTCTTAAGTCGATACACCATTGACAGCGGAGAATGGGAACTGAATCAGGAGGTGTTCCATCTCATTGTCCAGAAGTGGGATCTTCCTCCGATCGACCTGATGGCGACGAGACACATCAGGAAGGTTCCGCTGTTTTGCTCCCGTTGGAATGACCCTCAGGCTCTAGCAGTGAATTCCATGTCCAGTCCATGGAGTTTTCTTCTGGCATACATATTTCCCTCTCTTCCCATGTTGCACAGGGTATTGAGGAAACTTCATCTGGAGCGATCTCCAGTCATTCTGATTGCTTCATATTGGCCTTGTCTGTCTTGGTTTCCAGAGCTTCTGGATCTGTCGGTGGCGGAACAGTTTCGACTTTTCCACCGTCCGGATCTTCTTCTACAGGGATACCTGTGGAAGGAAGACGTTGAACGTTTGGGTTTGACGGCTTGGAGGTTGAATCCTCAATTTTGAAGACGTGCTTTTCTTCTGAGGTCGTTGCTACTTTGCTTTGTGCTCGGAAGCCTGTTTCTTCTAAGGCATACCATCGGGTTTGGTCTACCTTTCTCTCTTGGTGTGCTGATAGGGATCTTTCCCATGACTTTGATTTCCTTACAGTCCTGTCTTTTTTGCAAAATGGGGTTGATAAGGGTCTCAGTTTGAGTTCCTTGAAGGTTCAGACTTCTGCGCTCTCTTTTCTTTCAGAGACGTCTTGCCTTTATCCCTGATGTCAAGGTTTTCTTCCAGGGTGTTGCTCATGCTCACCATGCTTTTAAGAGTCCCACTCCTCAGTGGGATCTCAATTTGATCTTAGGTGTTCTCCAGCATCCACCTTTTGAGTCCTTGGCTACCATTCTTTTACATCTCCTGACTTGGAAGATGGCTTTTCTCCTGGCAATTGTGTCTGTTCGCCATGTCGCGGAGTTACATGCTTTGTCCTGTAAACCCCCCTTTTTTGTTTTTCATAAGGACAAGGCTGTTCTTCGCACTTCTTATGAATTTCTCCCGAAGGTGGTTTCTGAGTTCCACATTAACCAGGAAATAGTGGTGCCTTCTTTTTGTCCTGACCCTACATCTGACAAGGAAAGGGATCTTCACTTTTTGGACTTTGTGCGCTGCCTTAAGTTTTATGTGCATTGTACTGAGTCCATCCCCAAGTCTGACACATTGTCATTCCTGAGGGTCCTAGGGCTGGTAAGCAAGCTTCTAAGGTTACCATTGCTTCCTGGATTAAGTCCACCATTCATAAGTCTTACGAATTGAGGAAGAAGCCTGTGCCCTTTCGGGTTACGGCTCATTCTACCAGGTCTATTGGAGCCTCTTCGGCTTCTTGGTCATCAGTGCACACCTTTTCCAAACCCTCCCGTGTTGATGTGCTGGCATTGGCTGATGCCAGTTTTGGCAGGAAGATCCTAGAGGCTGTATTGCCTGTTTAGGACTTTCTAAGTACCTTTAGCACTCCTTAACTGTTGAGCCCTGTTGGCTGTAGTTCAGTGTGCTGTGTTAGTTTCTGGTGTGTTTACACCCGTTTTCGTGTCCATTGACACTTTATTTTTAGAGGGCTGTGTATGATCTGTTCAGCTCATGTATGCTCTGGTGACTTTGGGGGCACTGCGTCTGGTCCTTGCCTTCCTTCCCACCTCAAGGAACTCAATGGTTGGTCATCCTAAAGTTACCAGTAACCTATATTGGACGACAGAGAAAATTGGATTTTAGTCTTACCTGTTAAATCCATTTCTCTTAGTCCATATGGGTTACTGGTCTCCCACCCTGTCAAGGGACCATGCTTGGCTCTCCTGTGGCAGAACATGGGAGTCCTTTCGGGTTCATGCTCAAAGGAGTCTTCTTTTCCCTTTTGCTATCTAGTCAATAGTTAGCGTCATCGATCTAACTGGAGAGTATTGGCTACTGCAGGCTCAGAGGGAAGGTAAGCTCTACCCAGCGCTTCTTATTCAAGAAAGTTTCCTGTCTTACTTAAAGGGGCAGGTTGCCTACCCCGAAGTTACCAGTAAGCTATATGGACTAAGAGAAAAGGATTTAACAGGTAAGAATAAAATCCTATTATAGGATGAGTAAATACTGAAAAGGGCCGGTAGTTTGGAGTGGTGTAAGTTTGTTTATGTGCAAATAATGATGAGTGCTGGTACTTGCGAACGTTGGCTCGTTAGAAAATGTTCAGAATCTGGTGTAAGTTTCTGGGCCATGAAATATCGAGGAATGGCCGAATACTGAGGAGGTGTGGTGATTGGTAGCGCTGTAATTTATTAAGTGATTAAATATTCAGTTTGCAAGCTTGCATGAAATAGTGAGAAGGGCATCTGTTTTGGAGGTGTATACCGTGGTGCATGAGGAAATACTGAGGAGGGCCAGAATAGTGAGCAGGTGTGGTAGATGTGAGCGTTGTAATGGAGGCATGTTATATTTCTGTTGAAATGTGAAAGAGTGGGGAGGAGTGAAGTCCTTGCAGAGATATGTATGCAGGCCTGAGGCAGTGTGGAGGAGATATGCATATCTCCTTGCGGCTGCCCCAGGATGTGTCAGGCATGTATGGAGAATTTGTGGTCCTGTGACCACGTTTTCTTTTATAGTAGATAATATTGCTTTCCGATGGTGTCACTGTTCATGTCTATCTAGTTTAAATGAAATTATATTAGCAAGTGTACCCTTCCCACCCCTTTTCCATAGGGTAAGCTGTCTCCTCTCAGATCTGAAATCCGGTCATCAGACTGGACAGATCACAATATTCCTCTGTCCGTATAAGGAAAACCCTGCTCATCTTGAGGAAGGAAATATGCCTTTAGTTCTGCAGACAGAAGACTGACTTCAGTAAAAGGGGCAGGAAGGGTACACATAATTTAATCTAAACTAGATAGATATGAACAGTGACACCATAGGAGAGCAATAGTATATACTAATAAGGAACAATTGTAGCTTCTTTTGTTCTGAAACATTACTACCCCTTTAAGTGCCCTAACAGTGCTAAAAGTCCTAAATCTGGAAAACCTGAGTCTGCAGCGCCTACCCATTCTACTTTACCACTACAATTGCCCCACCATACATTAACCCTTTAATGACCAGACGACTAGTTACATTTACAATTGTCTATGTGAGGACAGTGACTCGCATTGTAGATTTCAGACATACTCACTTCTCATTACAGTAGCATATAAGCTGGGCTTTATGCTTCAGTGTACACTGCATGATTCATTTATACAAATGCATTAATCACTGGTTTTACTTTTATGTCTAATTCATTTGCTAAATTATATCCTTTCAGATGCTTTCACGAGCTAAGCCTGCTGTAAGCAGTGATCTACAGCAGGTGGATAAGCGCAAGAAGAAAGGAAAGAAAGTTCCCAAGTTAGATGAGCTGCTAGCCCAGCGGGACTTTACTGGAGCAATAACACTGTTGGAGGTATTCTATAATAACCCTGTGTAGTAAGATAATTTTTATTCTAAATGATATCTCAGAGATGAATGAATTGGGGGTACACATTATGTTGAAGTCTTTTGTAGGCATCTTAAGTTCAAAAGAAAAGTGGAGTAATCCTGGGGCAAATCTGTGGCACCTTAGGGAACAAATGACAATTCAGTTCATTTTAAAGTGAACCTGTCCAGCCTAGTTTTCTAGTTTTTACTGGGGATGGTAGAGGAAGCATAATTTGACATGGGTTTTTCTATTTTTCTGCAATTAAAAACAAACAAACAAACAAACCTGTAAGTATCTACATTTTGGTGATGGATTTTCTCCCTCTCCATTTGTCCCACACCAAAGGCTTTTTTTTGTTTGTTTGTTTGTCCCCCTCCTGGGTTGGACAGCTTGGGTTACATGCCATTCTCCAGCTTCTATAAGATGTGGGAGTAGGCCACTGAATTTTCAGAGAATGAGGTTGGTCAGTTAAGTATGGAAGGGGAATGGGTATATAGCAAATTGCAGTGACTCAGCTAGAAATATTTAAATGTTATGCCTAAGGTATAACATTGAAACAAAGGAATCATATCACCAGAAAGAGAGTGGGTCAGTAACAAAACACATTGCATAGAAATTTACTCCATTGACTTCTATGTGGAAAACTTCTCTGGGACATATCTCTGCAACCGTTTGGGCTAATTCGGTCAGAGAAGGCTTTATCTTCTTGTCTCCTCATGCCCTAACATTCTGTCCACGTGCTGAGTGTCCAGTGAACATGCCACGGCCCGGAGTTGAAAGCATTGATAGTCAGTGGAGAAGACCACATTACTCAGTATGACCGTTTCATGTGCTTTCTTCCGATTGGCTGTCACACTTCTGGTGGCCATCTTCTCTCTTGCTTATGCTATGCAAAGGCTGACTCTCCTTGTGCTCTCCTCCTCCAGATTAATCCTTTGCATACCAGATATGTTCATTTCTGGGTATTTAGGGATTCCGTGTTTATTCTGGGGATATTAATCTAGTTTTTACTAGGTTCTGCACATTTTCTCACAGACATGCCGGACATTAAGGGGCATATGGGGAATGCTAAGACAGAAGATTCAGAGGCTTCCTTTACCCCCTCACTCACTGTTCCTCAATGATACCAAGGAAATATTCAGGGTCTCTATGCCCCTCATGTTCTGTGACCCCCTACTACACCAGCGGGCCCCTCTATCACTGAACAAGAACCTGCATGGGTTAAGACACTACTTTCTTCCTCTGTTCAGGGGGTTCTCCATTTTTGCAAACCTATGCCCACTTTCACACAAGTTGTCCATATATTCAAGGGGCACACTCAGGGTATTGAGGTATCTTCTTAGGAAATTCCTATGAGGTTGATCCGCTCCCCTTGGCTGAGGGGCTCATGAAGGCAGTGCTGGAGACCCTTCAGGTCTCTGATACCATAGATGTCCCCCCAGGAAGACTTTCACTGTATTTCCTTCCAACAACTCCCTTGATCAAATCCTTTTGGAAGATTGGAAAACTCATAAGAGACTTTTTCTTTAAAGGGATAGTAATGTCCCACAAAAAATATTTTTCAAATTGTAGTCCTTAAAAAGTTGAGCACAGCACAAAAAAATGTATCTCTCAAACCGCTATAGTTTGAGAGATACATGCATTTAAAATTTGTGATTTCCTGCTGTCAGCTGTAAAGCTGTCAGCAGGAGATCCGTGTCTGCCGACACGGAGGCTCTTCAGCGGAGCTGCAATCGTGTTATCTACAATTAATTACTTCACTGGAATGGTCTAAAATGTGTGCTTGGTTTGCAATAATTCAAAAATATTTTTGTGGGACATTACTAACCCTTTAACAAATTCTTCTTGAAGTTGTACCCTTTCATGGCTGAGGCTCTGACGCAGTGGGCTTCTCCCACTGCTATTGACTCACCATTTTGTGTTGGTGAAGAACCCTGCCCTTCCCCTGGCGGATTCTGTGGTGCTTATGGGCCAGGTAGTGGGCTTGATTCCTTACTCAAGCCCAACTTTTTGGGTACTGGGGCAGCGTTGAAGCCTATTTTCTGCCTCTGCCAGGATCATCTGCTGATCTATGCTCCATCCGAAGGTATCTTGGCTCTCTATATCCAAGTATGTGTCTGCATTCTAGTGCATCCCAGGTCCTGGTCTTTCTGGGACAGCCTTCAGGAGAGGGTGTTCCTGACAGAGGAGACGATCTAATCTTGTCTCAGGATGTGTCAAGGGTACATACAATTCCTGGATCGTTTGTTGTCTGCACTGGAAGCAGTTCTCTTTGCTTCGTTTCACACAAGGGAACTTCAGTGGGACTTTCTCAAGATGTGGTCCAGTTAGTGGAACCGTCTATCTCATCACATGACCTTCTCTCCATAAGCAGAGGTGGACCTCCACCTGATGTAATCCTGGAGTGGAAACTTGTCATGACAGATGCAGACCTGAGGGGATGGTGCTTGACCCTTGGTCACCTAGCAGCACAGGGACAGGGGAGGAGAGTCTCCTCTCCAACATTCTGGACTTCTGTGCCATCTGCCTTGCTCTCCTACACTGGTCCTAGGTTCTCACGGGGACTCTGGTGTGGATTCAATTCGACATCTCAACTGGAAATTATATCAACTGCCAGGGAGAAAGTGAAGGAACTTCTTCTCTGTGTGGAGGCTCACATGCCAGCTGTCTCTGCGGGACACATTCCAGTAGTGGCCACAGAGTTTCTTAGCTGTCAAGACGTGGATCCAGGAAAGTGGAAATTGTATCAAAAAGTGTTCTACATAGGAAGGTTCCCATGATCTGTGAGCGAAACGGTGATCCCCGGAGAGATGGAAATAATGTCCATCCCATGGAATTTTCATCTGTCCTGTGCGTTTCCTCAAATTTTTCTCATTCCATGGGCAATATGGAAGATGAAGATGGAGAAGGCCCTAGTCAACCTGATTTATTCCTTTCTGACCTCTGAAGGCCTGGTTTGCAGATCTTCACAACCTGTTCATTCAGGAGCGACTCCACTTTTCACCGGACCTTCTTCTCCAGGGCCCCATATGCTATGAGGATGTGGAGAGACTTGCCTTGATGGCATGGCTTTTGAGACCACCATTCTGAGAAGAAAGGGATTCTCTGAGGTCAGTTGTACCATGGTTCAGTCCAAGAAACCTGTTTCCTCAAAGGCACAATAGGATTTGGTCCATCTTCCACCAGTGGTGCGCTGACAAAAAATGTGTCTGCTCGGACCTTTGATACTGTGAACAAAGGTTTCAGTCAGAGATGTATTGCCATTCTGATGAATGTCAAGACATTTCTTCAAGGGGTGGAGCTTGCGTTCCATTCATTTCGTGGGCCTCAAGCCACCGTGGAATCTTAACACGGTGAACCTCTGACCTTGATCCTATTGCGTCTTCTGATGATCAGAATTATTTTCTTTTTGCCATTGTCTCTGTAAGGAGGTTGCATGAGCTGCAATCTCTGCCTTACAAACTTCCTTTCCTGTTCTTTCACCAGGACAAGGTTTTTTTGTTTTTTTTTTAATCTCACAGGTGTTCTTACCCAAGGCTGTCTCAGATTTTCACATCAGTCAGGAGATCATTGTGCTTTCCTTTTGTCCTGACACTTCATCGAAACCATACTTAGATGTGGTGCGTTGCTGTAAAGTGATAGTAATACATTGTTAAAATTAACTTTAATTCTGTAGATATTACAAAATAAATTAATTACACTCAGTCCTATCTCTCAAACCTCTATGATTTGAGAGATAAAAGCTTACAAAATGTCCCCTTCCCTCCCCATGCACTGACGTCAGATTTCTGTCTTAGAGAAGGCGATCCCGGTCCACAGACCGTCCTGTGGCTCTTCAGCAGAGCGGTAATCGCTCTGGTTAGAAAGACATACTTCATTTGAATGGTCTACATCGTGTGCTTGCAAACCAGGCACACTTTATAGACCATTCAAATAAAGTATTTCTTACTAACTAACGTGATTACGGCTCTTCTGAAGAGCCGCAGGAAGGTCTGAATGGTCCGCGTCATCTTTCTGTCTTAGAGAAGGAGAGAGGCCTTTTCCAAGACAGAAAGCTGACGTTCGTTAAAGGGGAGGGAAGGGGGAGTTTTGTAAGCTTATATCTCTCAAACCATAGAGGTTTGAGAGAGAGGACTGGGCACAATTAATTTATTTTTGTAATATCTACAGAATTAAAATTAATTTTAACAATGTATCACTATCGCTTTAGGTATTATGTCATCTCTGAGGGACCTAGGGCAGGTCATGCAGCATTCAGTCAAGATTGGATCAAGGCTACCATATGCTAAGGGATGTGATCAGGAAGAGACCTATTCCTTTTAAGGTCACAGTGCACTGCATGTGCTCTGTTGGTGCTTCCTTTGCCTATAAAATCCAGACCTTGGTTGGACAGCTTTGTAAGGCTGTGACATGGTCCTCCTTTCACAAGTTTACCGCACTGTGCCATGTCAATGTTTGGCCTTGGTTGAGGCCAGCTTTGGCTGGAAAGCCCTTCCAACAGTACTGCCTATTTGAGGAACCTTTTTTTCTCTTACTTGTACTGCCAAGTTTTTGCTCAATAATCTGAGCCCTTCTGGATCTTGTTTGGTTTGCTGTGCTAGTTTTATGTCCATAGACACCTGAGGTTACATAGATCCAGTTTAGTCCTGTGGAGCTGTTTGTTTGTTTTTTTTTTTGTTTTTTTTATTCAAGCTTCTTAAGCAAAAAGATGTATAGAACATGTGACATAAATCCAGAATATACAATCACAGAGAAGGTACATAGTAAAATTATAGTTACAGAGTTCGCAAAGTAGTGAGTTGGGATACCAAGACATATCTGTGCTGAAAACAGGTTCGCAAAAACTGGACCAACGAGGCCATTATCAAAAGAAAAAAAAAAAAAAGGTGGGTGAAGGAGCGGGGATGAAGAAGAAGGGGAAGCAAGGGAGGAAAGAAAGACAGAGAAAAGGAGTAGCGGCAAGGAAATAGGAGGACAGGGAAACAATACGGAGGGTTCTAAAGACATACAATAGCCATGGTAGAATAACCAACTTAACCTCTGCTATTAGGCCCAACCAAGAGAGTTCAAAGGATTTGCACTGTGTAAAGGAAGACCTCTGAACAAAGCCCACCTTGTCATGGGAAACAAACTGGGAAAGGAACGGGTTCTCAGGCTCTCTGCCAAAATCTTAGCATAAGGTTTAAGATCTGTATTGAAAAGAGAATTGGGTCGGAAATTCAGACCGGAGGTATCTTCCTTCCCCGGCTTAGGCAAAGTAACAATGGTGGTCCTCTGGAACTGCTCTGGGATGGAAGAAACAGAGGGGATGGAGTTAAACAATGCAGTAAGACAAGCGAAAAGCAGGTGGGAGAACTTCTTGTAGTACAGGTTCATAAAACCATTGGGCCAGGAGGTTTTCCCAGCTTGTTTAATAGTCCATTCGACCTCCTTCTCAGTAAAGGGTCTAGCAAGAGATTTCACTTTGGTCTCAGATAAACGTGGCAAAGAAAGCTGCCCTAGAAAGTCAGTAATCGTGTCTTTGAGGGAGGAGAAAGTGTAGGGTTCAGTTTCAAATTGTATAAAATGGAGTAGTACTCTGACGGGGATTAGTAATTTTGGAATGGTCAGATCCCTTCAGAAAAGGTATACAGGTCCTAGCCTATTGAGAGCGTAGGAAAAACAGAAACAAACACACAGCGCAAAAATTTAAGGTATAAGATGATAAACAAGCAATAGAAGAGTTCCACCACTCTCACTTATCTTCAAATTAACAAGCAAGTTCCAAATTGTATTCTTCAGTGTTTATGCAGCTTTCTCTTGTGGTGTCCAGTAATTCACCTCTCAAGGCTAAGCCCAAACAGAAACTTCCAAACTAAAATGAAAAGAAAAGCGCAAAAAACACATCTGAGAGTAGCATCTGTATAGAAAATGTATAGAGCGCATATAAAATGTACTCACAGGAAACAGACGGCAAATGGACACTGAATAATAGTCGAAGGAAATCTACAGTATATCTATTATGGAAGTATCCGCATGACCACTGCAAGCTCAGATATATCCAAAGGAAAGATCATGAATAACACGAATCTCCAGACAGGCTCTTGTAATTTCACACGTTTATTAATAGCCCAACATGTTTCGTGAGTCTACAGCTCACTTCATCAGGGGATAAAACATAAAATGTGGGACAAAGCTTATATATATAAAAGGTAATAAACACTTACATAATTGCACTTCCCTGCGGTCAATGCGATCACTTCTCCATCTGCCCGCCAAAGCGTTCGTTACCCCGTCATGCGCTGCGTGTCTAGCCTCGCTCCAGCGGTTGCTAGGCAGCTGCATGACAACTAGGCACATTGAGAGCGTAGTTCAGCCGCCAAAAGTTAATCTGCATTGTTACTTTTGAAGTAGTACTTCTGTTTAAGTCACTGGAGGGTGAACTCCACACGGTCTTGCAGGAGCTGGTTAATCTAAAGCTGAAGGGAAGCAATGAGTGCGGATGAGGCCGCTGAAATTTATTGCTGAGTGCTGGCCTGACAAAGCGTATCCGGAAGGAACATGAGCTTGGCCAGTTACTGCTTTTTAAGTGTGCAAGCCAGACGGATACACTGGCCCTTCAAGAACACCTTATGGGCAAGCCAAAGGGAGAAAGAGGAGACATTGGGTGCCTTGTTCTCTGAAAAGTATTTCTGTACGCAGCCCTTAATAGTACAGCAGTGGGTAAGATGATTGAGGAGAAACTCATTGAGTCTCCATGCACCCCCGTCCCTGGAATGTGTTTTTATTGGTCATAGTAAGCACAATTGGAGCGTGATCAGACCAAGTAAGGAGGCCAATATATGTCATAACGGCCAATTGCAGGAGCGATCTATCCACCAGGATCATTGGTGTGAGATTATGAAGTATGGGGAGGGGAGAAAAGCATATAGTAGCGCTCCAGTGGATGACATACTCTCCAAGCATCATGGAGCTGAAAAAAAAGTAATAAAGACTGAAATTTCCACAAGAGAGAGCAGTAACTGCTCTCCCTATGCACTACAGGGTTGTGCACTAGATTAAAATTACCTCCAATCAAAAGAAGGCCCTGACAAACCCTAGACACTAGTTCAAAAAGTTCCTACAAAGATTTTATCTGGTCGGAGTTAGGGCAATAACTGAAGGCCCTAGAGTGAGTCAAGCTGCATCCAAAGTCACTTTTGCTTCTTGGATCAAGGCTATTATACAACAAGTGTATATGATCAGAAAGAAATGTATATGTTTGCGAGTCACGGAGCACTCTACCAGATCAGTGGACACCTCTTGGGCCTCCAAGAACCATGCTTTTGCCGAACAGCTGTGCAAGGAGGTGAGGTGGTCATTCTTGGCCACATCTACCAAACATTGCCGTGTCAACATCCTGGCCTCAGCCAAGTCTAGCTTTGGTCGGAAGGTCCTTAAAGTCTGTTGTGCTTGCTAAAGGACCCTTTTTTCCTTTTTCTAACCTATTCAAAGTTTTTGAACCCTGTTGGTTTTTGGTTGGTTTTTTGAGGTGCTAGATAGGTGTCTGTTGACCCCTTAGGTTTACATGATGCCAGTTTAGTCCTATGCAATACTGGTTTCCTGTGTGGAGGAAAATTAGTGGAGAAAATATGAAATATAATTTTAGTGACACTTATCATTCAATGCTTTTCTCTTAGTCCATGTGGAACACATGCTCAGGAGGTTCCCTTCCTTTCTTCAAACTCCTTGTTTTGTGTTCTACTTTTCTATACATCAAACGGGATCGTGGGTGTAAAGCTGAGGAAGAGAGGGGAGTCTTTATCTTGAATGCCCTGCTCTCTGGACGGGGGGAGCTTTACCCGTGGTTTATATGGACTAACTGATAAGGATTTAACAGTAAGTGTCACTAAAATCGTATTTTTGCAAAATGTATTCCTCTTTCTAATGATACAAAGTTTATCCAGTATGACAGGTTCTCTTTAATTGGGGCTTTTAACCCACAAAACTACAGAGGTCTCCATCACATTACTTTGCAATTCATTTAACCCTTTGAGTGCCAATGCGTGCCATATGTCTGACACTCAAAGGGTTAAGACCTTTAGCATTCAAACTGTTAAAAGCCCCATTTAAATCAACTGAATTGTTGGCAGTTTGAATTTGTCTCTTATGGTGCATTTGGGTTGCTAATGACACAGAGACATTTTAATTTTTTCTGATTCTTTTAGGTAGAAACATGGGGCAGTTACAAAACAAGTGTAAATTTGGAACAAATAAATTGCACCAAAATGATCAAAAAAGTGTTCCCTTTTATTTCCCTTAGACTTTTAACCCTCTGGCAATGTGTTGGAGGTCTCTCTAGTGTTCCAGGGTTTGAAAGGCCCATTTGATCAGTGAGGCGTTTCACTTATTCTGTGTGATGCAGCTTGTTTGTTTTAGAGTGTCTCCATGTTTGCCGTTCTTCATACTGTATGACCCATTTTATTTTATTGCAGAAAATAACTAATTGACTCATCTAGCCTAACTTTAAAAATCAATTATTTAGATTTTAATCAACCCAGCTCTCTACAGCTTTATGTATATTTTAAGCATTACGTAAAGGAGCAGTAAACTTTTTTTTTTTTTGTGAAAGCCTGCATGTTCTAGAGCTTTTCCTTCTAATTAATAGAAGGGAACTCTCACTGCTGTCAGTTGTGTTATTTAACATTTATAACTGTTCAAAAGTCCTGACAGCATGACAAACAGTTCTCCATAGAATGTGATATAAACTGTTGTCATTGACTTTCCACTTAAATAGAATGTAACAGAATAACTCATTGGAATTTGACCATTAGAGGACATTGCTAATGTTAAAAAAAAATACAAAACACTGTAATAACTCTGGAAATATGCATCTCTCAGCAGTGGGGAGTACCCTTATTTTAATCCCTACTATATATATCTTTCATAAATAAAAAAGTTTACTGCTCCTTTAATTCTTATACCCTAAGCCTCTACTTATTCCACTTATGTATATTAGCCCCCTTCCACACTCAAGAAGGATTAATAAATAATTGCTTTTCTTTTCATAGTTTAAGCGCCAAATTGGGGAGAGTGAAGAAGACACGGACTTGTGGATCGGATACTGTTCATTTCATCTGGGAGACTATAAAAAATCACTAGAGGTATAGAAATCCCACAGTCACTTGCATTTTGATGCATAATTTCAGCCATGCCATGTATGACTAAGCATTTTTCTCTGTCGTCCAGTACAGGTTACTGGTAAGTCTGGGTAGGCGATCCGCCCCTTTAAGTAGGCGGGAACAATTCTAGAATTGTATACAGGTGGTGGAGCCTACCTTCCCCCCCTTGGCTGCAGCTAGCCAACCAGCTCCAGAAAGATTTGTTCCTTGGTGAAGATAACACACAGGCAAGAGAATAGTTCTGCTATAGTTTTAGAAACTTTTTTATTTTTCTGTTAGATATGGAATACCACCATTAGGCGGATTACCATAACTGACAATGCCCTTAGATGTGGCTAGCTCAGTATCCAGGTGCTTTTGTGGACCTTAAGCCCTGAGGGGGAAAATCTTGATTCCAAGTGCTTCCCCAGGAGTTACCCACTGAGGTTACTTCTTACTACATGGTAATCTGAAGACAGAAGATCTGCAGGAAAGGTGAGCAACTCTTTGAGTGCTGCAGGTCCACTTGTCCCACAGTGCCCCTCCGCACAGGGGTGTCTTCATTGGAGCTCCTATTGCATACTTCTGCACTCATTGGGCCTATCTGTATGTCTGTTGGGTGTTTTGGAGCAGGCTTATGTGGTAACTTAACCCTTTAGATGCTGGATTGGCACTTTTTGGAGGGTTTCTAACACTTTTCCTACTGGTTTAGTGTTTTTTTGGGTGTCCTCACATGTTATAATGCTGTTTTACACATTTTAGTATTACACTCTTAATTTTGTAAAATTTGAGTTCTGCGCCTTACCGCATAGACACTATTGCTCCATATACTTCTATGGGACTGTACTATTTGGGACATATCTCTGCAACCATTTAACCTAGCGACTTCAGAAATGGCTCATTTTACTTGTCGCTCTAGTGTTTAGGGGGGGCTCAGGGGGCTTTGGGCACTGTTTGGGGTACTTTTCTGGGAAAACTACATTTCCCATGAGCCGATTACCTCGTGCTCTCCTTTCTGATTGGCTCCCACCGCGGCAGCCATTTTGTGATCTTTCCAGAGCGAGTATCCTACGCAGGGCATGGACTCTCCTTCTCTTCTCTGCTGATTTAACCCTTTGTCTGCCAGATAAGTTTATTTTAGCAATTTCTGGGATGAAACTTTAATCCTACACCAGTGGTTCTCAATCTTTTTTTGTTCGGGGCACCCCTAACACACAATCTAGAACATTCGGGGCACACCAAACAAATTTAATGTACTTTATCAAGGGCATAAGAAGGGTACAATACATAAATATACAGTTATTATTAGGTCTTATAATCTTAAAACCAAAACTATACATATTGTGCATATCAATTTCTATAAATCTTTATTTAAAAGTCCATTTTTGTTAGTCCTCATAGTAAACATGGGGCACCCTAAGCTGATGTTCGTGGCACACCTACGTGCCATGGCACCCTGGTTGAGAATCACCGTCCTACACACTATAATTGGGTGATTTCTTATACAGTAAGGTTATTTGACACTGAGAATGTCTGTACCGCTGGAGCTTGGGGCCAGACCTAAGACTAAGGAGGCTGGGGTCTGTGTATCCCCCACTGCACATTGCTCTTCCTGTCACTCAGGGCTACCTAGAGAATTCTCAGGTCATTTGTGCCCAGCCTGTTCTGATGTCCCTGAGAGTCTTCCAGGGACCTCCAGCCATGCATTAGAGCCAGCTTGGGTGCAAGACTTCACGGTTGCTACTAGGGACCTTAGGTCCACATTGCAACTCTTTCCATCCCAGTTACAGTCTTGGCATCCCTACAGTCATGGCAGGCCCCCTCCTCAGTCAAGTCTTCCCTGCCCAAACCTCAGGGAGTACCTGACGTGTCAGATTCCTCTGAAGAGGAACTGCTGGTGGATTCAGTGGTTGGGTAATGTTCTGTGTTGGGCTCCTCTCAGTTTTTTGGGGATCCTTTTGAGGCTGATCCTGAACCCTCTGCTAAGGGCCTGATCAGGGATGTCTTAACTACTTTTAACATTCTCTTAGTTCAGGAGGTTCCTTCTGACCCCTCTGATGTGAGTCTAAAAAGCCCCCTACTTACTTTCCACCTAACCCCACTCTTGACCGCCTTGTGTCTGAGGAGTGGAAATCGCCAGACAAGAAACCCTTTGTGTCCAAGAAATTTGCCAAGCTTTATCCCTTTTCTGAAGCTGCGCTTACTCAATGGGTTCATCCTCCCAAAGTGGATGCTCCTGTTTCCAGGCTATCTAAGTCTCCTACCTTACTAGTCTCTGATACCTCCACTCTGAAGGACTGGACGGGCAAGAAACTTGAGGTTTCCCTCAAGTCCATTTTTGCCACTGTTGGCTCTGCTATGTGTCCAGCGTTCGCAGCAGCATGGGCGAATCGGGCCATTGCGGTCTGGACTGAACAGCTCACCCGGGCTGTCCGTCAGGATAAGTTACGCCTTCTTGCCACTATTTGTGAGGCGCAGCACTATGTTTCTGCTGCCTTATTTGATGCCATCCGTTTGGTGGCTAGGGTTTCCACCATGTCTGTGGTGGCCAGACGAGCTCTTTGGCTCAAGATCTGGTCTGCCGACACTGCTTCTATGAAAGCATTGCTCTCCCTACTCTTTTAGGGTACCTCTTTGTTTGGGCCAGATCTTAAGGATCTGATCAGTGAGGCCACAGAGGGTTAGAGTACTCTTCTACCCTTGGTTCCCAGGAAGAAATTGCCACTTAAAAGTAATCAGTATTTTCGTTCCTTTCAGAATGAGACACGTCCGGCGAACCAGACGGTTCCCTCAGCTCCGCGAACCTCCTCCAAGCCCAAACAACAATTGAAGCCCAAGGTCTCCTCCAAGCCCAAGGCTTCCAAGCCATCTTCGGCATGACTCGCTGAACACGGGTTCGCACTCTGCTGTGCGTGGTCATCTGGGACACTATCACAGCATTTGGGAGGGTTCAGTGGCGGACCCATGGGTTTTACAGGTGGTGACGGAAGGGTACAGGATCCCTTTTGTCTCTCTTCCTCCCTTTCCTTTTCGTCCTTCTCACACACCTCAGGGCGCAGAGAAACACCGTCTGTTCGTTGGCACTGTTCAGGCTCTTTTGGACAAGGATGTTCTAGAGCCGGTGCCAGTTAAGTACAGGGGTATGGGTTTTTACTCAAACCTCTTTGTAGTCTCCAAGAAGGATGGCAGTTGTTTTTGGACTTGAAGGATCTCAATTCCTTTGTGACCTGAACTCATTATCTCTACGGATGGGGATTGCTGCCATGTGGGCAGCACGGTGGCTCAGTGGTTAGCACTGTTGCCTTGCAGCGCTGGGGTCCTGGGTTCAAATCCCACCAAGGACAACATCTGCAATGAGTTTGTATGTTCTCACCGTGTTTGCGTGGGTTTCCTCCGGGTACTCCGGTTTCCTCCCACACTCCAAAAAAAAAAAAACATACTGATAGGTGAATTTAGATTGTGACAGGGACCAGCATGACCAATATATGAGTATAAAGCTCTGCGTAATCTGTGTGCGCTATATAAATAAATAAATAAATGTCCCCGGGGGAATTCCTTGCTTCTCTGGATCTTCAGGATGCGTACACATTGCCATTCATCCAGAGAGCCAGCAGTACCTCCGGTTTGCCTGCGATAGGGGACATTTTCAGTTTTCAGCTCTTCCATTTGTTCTGACGACGACAGCTCCTCAGGTCTTCAACCATGTCCTGGGATCCTTGGTATCCGTCCTCTACTGGAATGGCATCAGAGTTACTCCATACATGGATGACTTGCTTCTGAAAGCCCCATCAGCGGAACTTCTTCATCAGCAGGTTCAGCAACGCATTCATGCTCTCACCCATCACAGGTGGATCATCAACTTGGACAAGTCAGATCTTATTCCATCTCAGCGTCTGGTCTTCCTGAGCCTTCTCTTCGACACTCAGAAGAGCATGGTGTTCCTCAAGGACGAGGTGGCTCACTAGATCGCCCACAGGGTTTCTGCGGTTCTGGCTCAGGATCCAGTTCCAGTACAGAACCTATCCTCTCTAGTGGGAAAATCCATCTCCACCATAGAAGCGGTCCCATTTTCCATTGGCGCACACCAGGGAGCTCCAGAGGTTCGTGATCCAGGTGTGCAAGGGTTAACCGGACCTTCTGACGACGTCAGTTTCTCTTCCTTTTCATGTGCAACTGAGTTTGTCATGGTGGCTTGACCTTTCCAACCTGCTGAAGGGCAAGTCCTTCCTGGTAACCTTCTGGACCAAGGTGACGACGGATGCCAGCCTCTCCGGCTGGGGAGCAGTCCTGGGTCGCTTGAGCGCTCGGGGTCGGTGGTCTCCAGGGAATCCCTCCTTCCAATCAACATATTGGAGCTTCAGGCGATATTTTGCGCCCTTCGACATTGGACTTTTCAGTTGGAAGACTGTGTGGTCCGAGCAGAGTCCGACAACGCCACGGCCGTGGCTTACATCAAGAAGCAGTGCGGAGCAAGAAGTTTTGCCTGTTGGTTAGAGGTCAAGGCTATTTTGTCCTGGGTAGAAGAACATGTTCCTGCCATATCCACAGTGCACATTCCTGGCATAGACAACGTCATGGCAGACTTCCTCAGTCGACACTCAGTGGCTGCGGAGAGTGGGAGCTATGCCCAGAGGTGTTCAACCTCATTGTTCAGAAATGCGGTCTTCTTTACATCAACCTGATGGCGATGAGACACAACAGGAAGGTACCGAGGTTCTGCTTTCGGTGAAGAGACCCTCTGGCTCTGGCAGTAGATGCAATGTCCATTCCTTGGTTATTCCATCTGGCCTACATATTTCCTCCCTTCCCAGTGTTGCACAGGTTGTTATGGAAATTGCGACTGAAGCGTTGTCCAGTCATTCTGATTGCTCCATACTGGCCTCGTCAGTCTTTGTTTCCGAAGCTTCTGGATCTTTCAGTACCTTCCGGACCTTCTTCTGCAGGGTTACCTGTGGAAGGAGGATGTTCATCAGCTAGCTCTGACTGCTTGGAAATTGAATCCTCAATATTGAAGAAGAAAGAGTTCTCTTCTGGTGTGGTGGCTACTATGCTCAGTGCCCGCAAACCTGTTTCTTCCAAGATCTACCATTATGTCTGGTCGACCTTTCTGTCTTGGTGTGCTGACAAGGACCTGTCTCAGGATTTTGATCTGCCTACGGTCCTGGCCTTCTTGCAGGAAGGAGTGGATAAGGGCCTCAGTTTGAGTTCCTTTAAGGTTCAGATTTCTGTGCTTTCTGTTTTCTTTTAGAGGCGCATTTCCATCCTTCCCGATGTCAGGGTTTTCTTCCAGGCCATTGCTCATGCTCGTCCTGCCTTTAAGATTCCTGCTTCTCAGTGGGATCTTAACTTGGTTCTGGGTGTCCTTCAGCGCCCCCCATTTGAGTCTTTGGCTACTATTTCTCTATGCCTCTTGACGTGGAAAATGGCCTTTCTCCTGGCGATTATGTCTTTCAGCCGTGTCGCGGAGTTACATGCTCTGTCCTGTAAACCACCCTGTTTGGTGTTTCATAAGGACAAGGAGGTGCTTCGCACTTCTCAGGAGTTTCTCCCGAAGGTGGTCTCTGAGTTCCACATCAATCAGGAGATTGTGGTGCCCTCTTTCTGCCCAGACCCCAACTCTGACAAGAAGAAGGATC
The DNA here is from genome assembly GCA_037306005.1 of Rhinophrynus dorsalis. Classification (NCBI taxonomy): domain Eukaryota; kingdom Metazoa; phylum Chordata; class Amphibia; order Anura; family Rhinophrynidae; genus Rhinophrynus; species Rhinophrynus dorsalis. The sequence continues at coordinate 121,304,988 of CM074722.1, forward strand.
TCCACTTGTTAGACGTGGTGCGTTGTCTCAAGTTTTATGTACATCGCACGGAGTCTATCAGACAATCAGACGCGTTTTGTCATTCCTGAGGGTCCTAGGGCAGGAAGACCTGCATCCAAAGTGACTATTGCTTCTTGGAACAAGTCCACTATTTGTAAGGCTTAGGAGCTACAAAATCTATTGGGGCCTCTTGGGCTTACATGAATCAGGCCTCTGCTGATCAGTTGTGCAAGGCTGCCACTTGGACGTCTGTGCACATCTTTTCAAAGCGCTACCGTGTTGATGTGCTGGCATCGGCTGACGCCAGCTTTGGGAGGAAAATCCCGGAGGCAGTCTTGCCTTTCTAGGATTTCCTTTGTTTTTTGGTGCTTCCTTCACTTTTGAACCCTGTTTGCTCTAGTTCAGTGTGCTGTGTAACAGTTACCCCTGTTCAGTGTCTGTTGACACTTCAGTTGTTTTTGTTGAGCTATCTCTGATCTGATGGTTCATATCTGCACTGGTGACTTTGGGGGCCTTGCTCCTGGTCCTTGCCTTACTTCCCGCTTCTGGGAAACTCAATGGTTGGACATCGCAGATGTACCAGTAACCTGTATTGGACGACAGAGAAAAGAGGATTTTAGTCTTACCTGTTAATTCCTTTTCTCTTAGTCCATACAGGTTACTGGTCTCCCACCGTGTCAAGAGACCATGCTTGACTTTCCTGTGGCAGACCGTGGGGGTCCTTCGGGGTCATGCTCACAGGAGTCTTCTTTCCCTTCTACTATCTAGTCAATAGTTAGTGTCTCAAATCTTTCTGGAGCTGGTTTGCTAGCTGCAGCCAAGGAGGGATAGTAGGCTCCACCCCCTGTATACATTTCTAGAATTGTTCCTGCCTACTTAAAGGGGTGGATCGCCTACCCAGAGTTACCAGTAACCTGTATGGATTAAGTGAAAAGGATTAAACAGGTACGACTAAAATCCTCTTTTACCTTGTATGAATGAGAGCACTTTAAGAATTTAATATAAATATGTAAAACTTACATTTCTAAAGCTTCCAAGCAATGTGTAAGACTGGATATCACTCTCAGATTCTAGTCAATGGCAACAGCCACAGGAAACTACTTTCTGGAGGGTACATTCCCTTTTTGTCTTTTCCATTACATTGCTTTACTTTTTGTGGTACTTTTTTATAACCATCAACCAGCACTTGAATATGACAAGCAAAACTGATGGTTGGCAAAGAAAAACGCAAATTAGAAAATTAAGAATTCAATGAACATAATTGAAATTTTACATGCATGACCAGTAGTTTTGTTCTTAGATGTAAAACTAATTTGGTTTAACGAAATACTGGCCCTTTAATCCTGCATAACAATAAGAGGAAACCATTAATTTTGCGATAATTCCTCTCATTAAGATAACCTTAATATTCTTTGGGAGCACACAAAGCTGTTCTGAGCGGATCCTCTATTAAAATGGCATCCGTTCATAAGCAAAAATGTAGGCAACTATTTTGCTGTCTCCAGTATCAGCAGTCTCATGACAAGAATAATTCATCTCAGCAAAGTCAAGGTAGAATTAATCCGTTAAGGTCCAAGGATGTACATGTACATCATGGAACAACGTGTGTTATGCTAAGTTCCTACACACACATGCACACGCACACACGTAGTGAAAATTGTAATTACTGTTTATTGAACATGCATACAGTGATACAAATGAAAAAGGTACTTCGCTACTGCCAGAATTTTTGTCAGTATAGAGAGCCCTCCACATGTCCGTGCAGCAGTAATATCTTAAAGCAAACACGCTTGAGATTAGGTGCACACTCTCCAAGTCTCAAAATGGCTCTGAGAACTCAGAGATGTGTTTCAACTTGTTATTGTAAGGTACATAGGTCCTATGCCCTAAACAGATATGATATAAACCTATCATAGTGCAGGATAAACGTTATACAAAATGCTGCATAACTGTTTCTCTGTTGTTTATTCTACTAAGTGACTGCAGAGAGTTAATCCCTGGCCACTCATGAGGAGACCACAAAAAGTGCCTCCCCTTATACTCCACCCTTAGTCGCCACAGGTGGCCACAAAGGCAATATGTCCGCAGACGGAGAGCATTTTTCAAATCTTCTGTAATTAAGCGAAAAGCATCATCATAAAGTTCAGTGATATCGTCTATTAACTGAGTCGGATCTTGGATGTATCTGCCCTGGTCACCCATGAGGAGACCACAAAAAGTGCCTCACCTTACACTGTGCTGTACATTTATGTCATTGATTTCAGGGCCCCCCGCACAGCTGCACAGTGTTCGGGGAGACCTGAATTGGATACTATAGAAAAAAAAATGCTCTGTGGTCCTTGTACTGTACTGACTGACTGCATGCAAACCGGTCCTTAAGGGGTTAAAGAAAATTATTCACAGTAAAGATAAAAAAGAAACTTATTTTTATCTGTCTCCATATGCCACTGACTCTAAAAGACCCAACTTATATACATGCCAGATTCACTGGAGGTATGGACCCCTCCCCCTTGTTTACTCTTCTATTTTGTCCTCTAGATTTCCTCAGTTTATCTTGTGGCATGGCCCTGCATGTAGAATATGCTGGGTTTATACTGAAAATTCTTACCTTTCTAGTATTCAACTTCACATTATTCTATGGGTCTCACATCCCAATAGTTATATGTAGGATGTTGATAACCCTTTCTTCTCCTTTTCTGTTTTCTCCTTGTAGGCAGTATTACACTCACACACTCTCTCTATTTTCTTATATTCTCATTAATAACCATACATGAATTCATCTGAAGCTCCTTTTTCTATCTTGTGCATTTATTTGAACCTAATAATATGTATTTTTCTTATCCTAACTCTTTTTTTCATATATTACCTTGGACCCAGTTTATCCTGTGTGAAAGATGCTTTATTGGGGAACAACTGTCTTTTTAATTCCCCCACTGTTTGAACTGTTATAATGTTTGACTAAAATAACTGCCAGCAGTGCCAGTACCCGGAAACAAAAACCCTAAAACTGATAGGTTTTGTTAAAAAATGTACTGTGCTTTTAAGTAATAAATTCTTCTTGAAATTCGTTACTTATTATGCAGATGGATTGGAGAGAGTTGGAGTCTACATTCAGGAAGTTGGAGGTGGAGACAGCATTGCCTCATTCCTGTGTGAATATAGGCTATTTGAATTTTAGGAATGTTTTTAGTTGGCTATTTCCTGGTCTTTTCTTGGATTTTTATCAATTATTTTTGTTTGCTGGTATGTCGCCACAGTCCACAAAGTAATACATTTACTATTCCTTATACGTAACTCCTTGAGGACAAGAGAGATGAGCAACATGTTGGGAAGCAATGCTTTGCACAACCCTCTGGTCCTCAGAGGTTTGATGTCCTCATTAGTTCTCTACTTGCAGCACTTTAAAGTCTAGTTACCAGACTCCTGCCCACTCTTTCCAGCATGTATTACAGGAGCATAATTCTTTTTTCATATAAAAAAAAAAAGCTATGTTGTATGACTTGTCCCGCTGAGTAAAACAAGGGTTTTACTCAAAACTCAAAATTGTTCAACTGTCACAAAATTATAAAGTTGTTACTATCAAATTCTATTAGGGTCTGCTGTCGCAACTAAGTTACCCTCCATTACAGTAACTGTGGTCAGGTGAATTGTAGGTTTCCATTTTTTTTATATATATATATATAAAAAAAATTTTAATTTTATTTTATTTATTTTTTTTAACTCGCCAGAAAAAGCCCTACAAATATATATATATATATATATATATATATATATATATATATATATATATATATATATATATATATATATATATATATTTATTTTGTCCCGTTAAGAATTTTTCTTTCATACAGTCATTCAGATTGTATTGTATTGGCTATGGCAACGGTTCTCAAACTGTGTTCAGCAGAACCCCCAGGGTTCAAGGGATTCCATGGAACAAGTGTAGATATTGACGCAAGGTTAACACCTTGGATGCTAGTGGGGTCTGCAAGCACGGAGTTGGAGAACTAGCATGCAGTGGGTTTGCATGTTGGGGATCCACTGGAATTAAAAGGATTCACCACAGCAAAACATTTTTGAGACGCTGTACTGTTATATAATTAAAAATATATTTTAAAAAATGCCATTATTTTTTCAGGTGTTCCTGGCTGTTAGCCAACAGGAAGGTTGTAACCCTGATGTCTGGGTAAATCTTGCTTGCACCTATTTCTTTCTGGGAATGTATAAAGAAGCTGAAGAGGCGGCAAATAAAGGTAAGAGACAGATGGCCGTAACTGGTCCAAGCAGTAACAAGGATTTACACTGCAGGAAATATTGTGTCTCTTTAGATAAGTAGATTTTAGGTTATTTGCTCTGATGAGATACACTTTGTAATATGAGCCAGGAAGAAGTGTGCTTTAATGTGACCAATTTATAATTGTTTACTTGGTTTATATACTAATTGTTATTTGTTGAGAATGATCAATCTAATATCCGTAAGATTACAGAAGATAAGAATAAATTAAAACATCTATTGTCAGATTTGTGTTAAGGGTTTACATAGCATTGTACATTATAATTATAGGTTAACATATAGTATCATCTGATGCGCATTGAAGAAAGAAAACTGTCATATATCCTCTGACTAAGAGGTTAAGGAAATAGATTTTTATACAGCAGACCTTTATTAATATAACTCTAATTTTATTAGTATTATTATCCTTTATTTATAAAGGTTATTGGAAGTTAAAAGCAGGTATTGACGTACACTGCTGATTTATTTATTTTACACCGTGTTACCAATGGGAAAGCAGTAAAGCGATTTGCTATCTGGATTTTCCTGGTCAGAAATAGCTATGTATTATTCTTAAGCCCTTGAGTCCTATAGGTGTGCGCAACACACTCCGAGCAAATGCTTTTATTCATAGAATTTTCACTGGATTTATCCTTATGGATGCGAAAGGTGGTCAGGAAGGGAATGGCCTCACTTCAAGAGAGAAGGTAATCAGTTTTTCTGCTTTCCTAGTGTGCCAAGATACTTTGGAAAAGCCAGAGTCTTCAAACCTGTGGTTGAATCCTTGATGGATCTGGAGCCAATGTCCCCTGTATACCAGGACCAAAAATACATGAGATTATATTCAAACTTGTACTTTTTTGATCAGTGCTAGACTTCGGGTTCTCAACAACTTTTTCTGCTTGCCAGGGTTCAAGAGTGGGCTTTCTTACCTTTAGTGTCTTCTTTATATGTCCTGGAGTTTTTTGGGCAAGTGTGGACATACGCTTGCACATTTTTATTTACAATCTGCAGCATGAATGCCACAGGCTTGTTTTCCATGGCAAACCTTTACAACTTACAGATCAAGCATCTGGCCCCTCATAACCAGGAGGTCTTCATTTCTGTGATGTACTCTTTTTGGTTTCTTTAGAACTGAAGATCTTAATAATAGCTTAATTTTCCCGTGGTTCAGCTCTCCAGCAGGAACAGCTTCGAGGTTAATTTTTTCTCTCCTAAGTCTGAAGTTTTGTCCAAGCTTGTTAAATTTTTTTCAGTGCCTGGTCTGTCTGGACATGCAGTATCAACTCCTTATAATACAGGCTTTCTTATATGTCCTTTACACGGCATAATTATGGGTAACTGGTTCCACCTTCCAGCTGGTAGGACCAATACAAAAGGTATAAGTAGGCTGGACTTCCCTTCACTGCCAGTTTACTTTGGTCCTAGCCACGCTGGGGGACGGAGGCTTTTAAGCCTCACTGGTAACTTAGAAGAGTCTGTTATTTTCTATATTCCCTCTAACAGATGAGGGTTATTGCTTGCCCACAGTCCAGATATCCACTGACAGAGGAGGATCTGATGGAACACAACTTACCTTCAAAAGAGATCTCTTGTCCTCATACACGCTGTACTATTTCCACCATGTCTGTGCCTCGATCCGGAGACGAGCAGCAGGTTACAGCCAGCAAATGGGAGGCTCTGATACCAAGCACCCTTATCAAGACTTCCAAACTCGAAATGAAAGTAGCGTGCATTCCACGGATGGAACGCATGTTGTTGGCGGTATGCAGAGTGTTTCTAAGAGGGCAGACTACTTAAGGCTGGCAAGGACTTATCTTTTTAAACTTTATTATATATTTTGAGCATATTTCTTTGGCAATATTACTATTTCTTGGCTCATTATGTCTAAGACCTCTTAGAGTGAGAAACCAAAGGCTATGGAGACCGCTTCCTCTAAAGAGGATAAGCCAGCTCCCAAAGTGAAGAACTGTACTGGCTATGACGCGAAGATATCTGATCCAGCAAAGTTATGCTCAGATTGTTTAAAGAAGATCTTCGGTCCTAATATGCCAGCTCAATTCAAAGAGTTTATTGGATGGATGATATAATCCATGAAAGAAACATTTTCTGTCTTGCAAGAATCAGTCAGGAAAAGACCCAGGTTGTCTTATCCAGAAGAAGGTCCATCTTCTGCAGTTTATGAGGAGGAAGAAGGCAGCATTATGGAGCGATCATCTGTTTCTTCTGCAGAGGAAGGTGAGCTAGTGAAAGTATCTGGGGCCTTCAGCATGGACAGACTTGAAGGTTTAATCAAAACAATGAGAAAAATCTTGGGATTAACAGACGCACATAAAGAGCTAGATGTTATGGATGCTGCTTTCCTGGGACACAAAAAGCAATCTCCTATGTTCCCAGTTCATAGCTCCATTCAGGATATGATAAAGAAAGAATGGAATCAAAGGGACAAAAGAGTTTCAGTATCAAGAAGACAAAAAAAAATGTATCCCTTCTCAGAAAAAGATATTTCTTCATGGGTCACTCCTTCAAAGGTTGATGCTGCTGTAGCACAAATTTGTAGAAGAATAACAATTCTTTTGGAAGACAGAACATCACTGAAAGATACTATGGGCAGTAAAAGCAGTTTTTAGTCATTGGACAAAATTTAAAATCGGCAACAGCATTGCATGCATCTTTTGTACTCCAAGACTCTGGTTATCAGAGTTCGAAGAAAAAGTGGAGTCATCTGTGGCTAGGTCTAAACTTCTAAAGGAATTGGCTATAACATAGTAACATAGTAAATTTGGTTGAAAAAAGACACAAGTCCGTCAAGTTCAACCTTCGCTTCATACCTCAGTAACTGAGAATTTTATAGCTTTCCTGCTACCAATTAAATTAGTCTTTATCAGACCTTCCTGATCAGCCTACTGATAAACAGTATAACTCTGTATATTCCCTTTTGAAATAAATGTATCTAATCTTCTCTTAAATGTATCCATTGTATCTGCCATAACTACCTCCCTGGGCAATGAATTCCACAATTTGACAGACCTTACCATAAAAAAACCCTTCCTCTGTTGAAGTTTAAATCTCCTTTCCTCTAATCTCAAGGGGTGTCCCCTGGTCACCTGATCAGTCCTTGGAATAAATAGCTCACCGCAGAGATCCTTGTATTGACCTCTCATATACTTGTACAATGTGATGAGGTCTCCTCTTAGTTGTCTTTTCTCTAGAGTAAATAAACCAAGTTTGTTTAGTCGTTCCTCATATGTCAAGTCCTCCATTCCCTTAATTAATTTTGTTGCTCTCCGCTGTACCCTCTCTAGTTCTAGTATATCCTTTTTCAGAACCGGTGCCCAAAATTGCACTGCATACTCAAGGTGAGGTCTTACCAATGATTTGTATAATGGCAAAATAATGTTATCCACTCTTGCTTCAATACCTCTTTTTATGCAAGACAGGACTTTGTTTGCCTTTGCTACTGCTGTTTGACACTGGTCACTGTTTCCAAGTTTGTAGTTGACAAGGATACCCAGGTCTTTTTCTAGCAACGAGTCACCTAAAATTATTCCATTAAGTTTATAAGTAGCCTCGGGATTGTTTCCTCCCAAATGCATGACTTTACACTTCCCCACATTAAACTTCATATTCCACATGTTTGCCCAATCTGACATTGTGTGTAAGTCCCTCTGTAGAGAGAAAATATCCTGTTCTGAATTAATGACTTTGCATAATTTAGTATCATCTGCAAATATTGATATTTTGCTTTCTATATCTATTTCCAGGTCATTTATAAACATGTTAAAAAGCAGCGGACCCAATACTGAACCCTGAGGTACTCCACTCTCCACTTTAACTATACTGGAGAATTTTCCATTTACAACCACACACTGTTCCCTATCCTTTAACCAGTTTTGTATCCAATTGCAAAGGTTATCTCCTAGCCCCAATTTCCTTATTTTATACACCAGCCTTCTGTGTGGTACTGTATCAAATGCCTTTGCAAAGTCTAGATATACTACATCTACTGCCTTGCCATTGTCAAGGTTGCTGCTTACCTCCTCATAGAAGCTGAAAAGATTAGTTTGGCATGATCTATTCTTCATAAAACCATGTTGATTCGTGCTAATGATCTTATTTTTTGTGTTGTAATCCTGAATATAGTCCCTTATTATGCCTTCTAATAGTTTTCCCACTACAGAGGTCAAACTCACTGGTCTATAATTCCCAGGTTCTGTTTTAGTTCCCTTCTTAAATAGAGGCACTATGTTAGCTCTTCGCCAATCCTGTGGCACTGAGCCTGTGGTAATAGAATCTTTAAAGAGTAAATATAGGGGTTTTGCTAACACTGCACTGAGTTCCTGAAGAACCCTTGGATGTATACCATCAGGACCCGGTGCTTTGTCGGTCTTAATTTTGTTCAGTCTTCCCATGACATCTCCTTGAGTTAACCCAATATCTATTAATTGTATTGTTTTATTTGTTACTTGCGGAGGCTCTTCTACCATTCCTTGCTCCCTTGTATATACTGATGCAAAGAATGTGTTTAAAACATCGGCCTTTTCCTTATCCTCACTAACCAACTCACCCATCTCATTTTTGAATGGTCCAATGCACTCCCTCTTAAGTTTTTTGCTATTTATATATTTAAAAAACTTTTTTGGATTAGTCTTGCTTTCCCTTGCAATTCGAGTTTCATTATCTATTTTTGCTACCCTAATTGCCTTTTTGCAATCTTTGTTGCACTCCCTGTATTTTAAGAAAGATTGTTCAGTTCCTTCTGACTTAAATAATTTGAATGCTTTTTTTTTCCTTGCCATTTCCTTCTTTACATGTGCAGTTAAACACATTGGCTGTGACTTACTTCTTTTGCACTTGTTCCCCATTGGTATGTACAGTTGGGTACATTTCTGCAACCTAAATTTGAATTCTGACCATTTTTCCTCAGTAATTGTTTTGCCTTTAAATAAAATATCCCAGTCTATGTGTTGCATTGAGGCCCTTAACAATTTGAAGTTCGCTTTTTTTAAAATTAAGAGTTTTGGTTGAACCTATACATTTTTGCTTTGCCAGACAGATCTCAAATGTAACCATGTTGTGATCACTGTTTCCCAAATGTTCTCTTACCTTAATATTGGATACCATTTCTGTGTTATTAGTGATCACTAGGTCCAATACATTGTTATTTCTTGTCGGTGCTCCCACCATTTGTGACATGTAGCTTTCACGAAGCGTGTTCAAAAACCTGCTACCCTTAGCACTCTGACAGGTCTAATTTTTCCAGTTGATATCTGGATAATTAAAATCTCCCATAATTATAGTATGCCCAAACTGGGCAGCTTTCCTCATTTGCAATAGCAGTTGGGCCTCATCATTGTCATCGATATTTGGTGGTTTGTAGCATATGCCCACCAACAACTTTTTTTTTTTACCTTTCACACCACATTTAGTCTCGATTTCTACCCACATGGACTCCACAGTTTGGCCAGTTTCCTCACTAATATCACCTCGCAAAACTGGATTTAGCTTTGTTTTCAAATATAAGCACACACCTCCACCTTTTGTATTAATTCTGTCTCTTCTATTAATTCTGTCTCTTCATGAAGGACACCATTAATTTTTCATGTGATACTTCATTGGATAACATCAGAATGCTAGCCAGATCTACTTTATCCTTAATAGCAAGAAGGGCTCTATGCAGATTCAGCTTCCAAGGAAAGGCTGGTGGTATTACTTTTTTGAAGGAAAAAATATTTTTGGTTGAAAAATTATAAGAAATAATTAAGAAATCATCAGAAGAGAAAAGCTCCTTTCTACTCCAGGAGAAAAGGCAAGGAATTCTCATCACCCAGGACTGGATATAGAGCTAGAAGGCAGTCCTTTCGTGAGTCTAGACGTTATCAACCAGGAAAATCCTACAACCAAAAAGAAGAAATATGCCAGAAGGGGCTAGGGGAAATGCGAAGAGATATTTCCCTAGGCAGACCCAATTCAGAAAAGATTTACAATGAAAAGAAGTGGGCCCTATCGCCATTTTCAGTCGGGGTAGATTGGAACAATTTGCAAACATATGGAGAACTTGTCTGACAGACATATGGGTATTACAGATGGTGGAGCTAGGGTACCCACTGGAGTTTCAAAAGCCCCATTCTTTATCAAAACTAAGAATTTTGGTGATTCCAAGAACCAAGTCAAAGACCAGACTAATGAATTTTGGCAATAAAAGATTTTCAAGAAAAAGCAGTAATAGAGCCAGTTCCACTCGGTTCCCAAACAATCGGGGGAAACGAGGCTAATTCTGGACCTAAAATACGATCAGGGCAGTGTACCCAGGATCTTACCTAGGCAGCATCAACCTTCAAGATGCTTATTCTCACATCATGATCAGGTCAAGTCTTCAAAGATCTCTAAGGTTCATATACAACAACCAACACTTTCAGAGTCTTGCCCTTCTGTCTCGCTTCTGCAGCAAGGGTATTCACAAAGGTTCTGGCTCCCTGTCTGGAATGGTTAAGACAGCGAGGGATAAAAATCTTGCCCTACCTGGATGACCCTCTAATGATAGAATCAGAACAGAAGGCCAGGTGTAACGATTTTTCAAGACACTCAGACCAGCAGGTTAGAATAAAACACAGTTTTATTAAAAAATAAAGAAGAAAGATCGCCCTCTATAGGCAACACAGAATAATAGCGATAGGCTACATATGCCTTCTCAGGCCCAGTATACAGAAGCAAGAATAATACATATACTGTCACAGGACAGGCACAGAATAGCAAGGGTACTCAATAGTTAAGTACAAAATAATCAATCAGTCTCTGTTGTAGTGTTTGGCACGCCCAAGGTGGTAATGAGGCAGCAATTGGTGGTAGATGATGCAACCCCTTAAGTCCATAAGGGTTAGAAAGCAATATCTCAGCATTCGCTGAGCTCAAGATGGAATTTCAGACTCTAAACCTTAAGTCCATAAGGGTTAGAAAGCTGCTTAGGCAGTACACGAACTGAGGCAGAACACTGCAGAGTAGTTTCAGCCAATAGCCCCCACGGGAGTAGTAACGGAGACAATTTACACTGCAAGAGCTTGAGCCAGTAGCCCTATCACAGTGCCTGTGATTCCTGTCACTCTCATCTGTGGCAGACACTGATTTGCTGAGTTGGTTTGGCCCGCCCCCTGGTGACCTTTTTATACCTGGCTATCACATCTGTCAGATGCCCTTTCGTGGTGTTTCTGAGCCAGTTGTACTGTTGCTGTGTTCCGGATTCCTGTGTACCGAATCGGCTTGTCCTGACTATTCTCCAGTGTTCCTGCTTGTGTATGATCCGGCCCGTCTGACTACCACCCTTGGATCCTGACCCGGTTTGGCTGACGTTCCTGCTTGTGTATGACCCCGCTTGTATGACTACCTCCTACGTGCTCCGACCCAGCCTGGCTGACTTCCTGCTCCGAAGATCGACTTCCAGCTTGTTCCAGTTGTCGCCGCCGCGACATTATTACCTGCTGTTCCAGTCTTTGTGTGGCTGCCTTGCCTGGTGTTACCCAGATCAGTGCAGTGTTTCTACCTGTGCAGAGCTGTGTGTTTGTATGCCTCCCTCATACTGCAGAGCCTTGCTGTACCGCTGAAAAGCCTCGAGTAAACGTGCTTTTTAACCCTAGCAGTGCTGCCTTGGTCCCACTCTCTCTACTCCAGTGCGAGCCTCATTCTCGGTGATACTCCTGCTGAGTTGGCCGCTCTCCGTCGGCAACTCTGTACATCCTTGCAGAGTATTCACATCCGTTGGGCGCCTAAGGCTCTCTCTCATTGCTATACTGGGCGATTCTGTTATACCGAGTGGTGGTAGGCAAAGGCTTCAGCGCTAGCAAATCCGTGGGGCTATTGGCTCTTGCACGTCATATCCCAGTGTCCGGTTAAGTCTGAGGAGGCTTGACAGCTCTTGCATTGCAGGCCGGTTCCAGCTACGCCCGTGGGGGCTATTTTCACTTGCACTAGCAGAAGCAGTTCCAGTAGGTACGCCCGAGGGGGCTAAGTGGATTCCTGTTCTGCTTGTTACTGAACACCGTGGCGAGGCAGTCCTGTATCCAGTTTATGGTGAACGTTGTCTCCAGCACAGCCTTATAACACCCAGGGCGTGCCAAACATCCACATCTGAGACTGACCGTTATCAAGGACTTAACCCTCTGTGGTTATATTCCATTCTACTGCTGTGTATTTGTACATGTAATACGTTTGTGCATTTACATTTGTATCTATCAGTCTTCACTGCTGGTGTATATCAACCGCCACTAGAGGGCGGACCTTTGCCTTACCTTACTCTAAATAAATTGTGTTTTTATTTCACACACTGATCTGAGAGTCTTTAAAAACCGTTACAGTACGAAAGGGCCATGACCTCAGACGGTAAGGGTGAAAGTAATACACAGAACATCCATTGGAGAATGGATGTCCATGAGCAGCACATGGACCAATTGGCACTGGCTCTACAGACGTTACTCGAACATACAGTACATTTGGACAAGCCTAGTCCTAATCCGGTGGTCACCCCAGTCCTGACACCGGAGAATCCGCCTATAGTCCCCTCAGCTAACTCGAGAGGGTTAATGGCAGCAGCGCCGTTACCGTTAAGATATGATGGCGAACCCTCCCTTTGCAGGGGATTCATTAATCAACTGGAGATTTTTTTGGAATTGGCACCCCAGGCATTTCCTAACGACCGTAGTAAGGTCGGTTTTATGATATCTCTGTTGACGGGCAAGGCTTTGGCATGGGCGAATCCGTTGTGGGAAAATGCCAGACCCTGCACACTGAACTTTAGAGAATTCGTGATGAAGTTCAGACAAGTGTTTGAGGTTCCTGGCAAAGCTGCCTCTGCTGCCAAAAGGCTGATGGAAATTCAACAGGGCGAACGCACACTGGGCGATTATGCTATCGAGTTCCGGACCTTGGCAGCAGAGGTGGGCTGGAACGATGAGGCCTTACTGGCTGCCTTTACCCAGGGTCTCTCCGAACAAATTAAGGACGAGATAGCCGCTCGTGATGTACCCAGCGATCTGGATGAGTACATCGATTATGTCATGCTGATAGACTCCCGCATCCGAGAGAGACGGTTGGCTAAAAGGGCTAAAGCAAAAAACTATGGCCAGACCAGTTTCCTTATCCCACCCACACCACCCGTTCTTCCTGAACGACCAGTCGATAATTCTGAATCTATGCAGTTAGGGTTCACTAGGCTATCTAAGGAAGAGTGATTGTATCGTAGGAGGCAAGGCCTATGCCTATATTGTGGCAAACCAGGGCACCTTTTACGCAATTGTCCAGTCAGGCCGGGAAACGAGACAGACAATTCCAGTGACAATGACTGTGGGGGCTTGTCACAGAGAGCAGATACGGTTTCAGATTATTCGTTCCCCGCACCATTCAGTTATTTTGGGGTTCCCATGGCTACAGGTACATAATCCTCAATTTGACTGGCAGAGATGTGAGGTTAACTCCTGGTCTGAATACTGTAATAAGAATTGTCTCTCTTTACCTGTCAAGATTATGTTTACCTCTCCGGCTGTGCCAACCGAATATGGGCAATTCAGTGACGTGTTTAGCAAAGGAGAGGCCAGCGCGTTGCCTGAGCATAGGCCATATGATTGCGCCATTGATTTACCTCCAGGTGCGGTGCCCCCCAGGGGACGCACTTACCCACTGTCCTGTGAGGAGAATAAAGCTATGGAGGACTATATTGCTAATGCCCTTGAGAGGGGAATCATTCGTAAATCTACATCCCCGGCAGGTGCCGGATTTTTCTTTGTGAAAAAGAAAAGTGGTGAACTCAGGCCATGCATTGACTATCGAGGGCTGAACAAGCTAATGCCTAAGAACGCCTATCCTATTCCACTTATTACAGAATTGTTTGACAGATTAAAGGGCTCTTCGATCTTTACTAAACTTGACTTGCGAGCCGCCTATAATCTGGTCAGAATTAAAGAAGGTGACGAGTGGAAAACGGTGTTTAATACCAGAACAGGGCATTATGAATATCTGGTAATACCATTCGGCTTATGCAATGCACCTGCAGTGTTTCAGGAATTTATTAATGATATTTTACGAGACCTGCTCCAGTCTTCTGTGGTCGTATATCTAGATGATATATTAATTCACTCTGCCAACCTCTCCCAGCATATTAAGGATGTTTCAGAAGTCTTGCTCCGACTTCGTAAGCACAAGCTATTCTGTAAACTAGAGAAGTGCGAATTCCATACATCTCAAGTACCATTCCTGGGTTTCGTAATCTCCAAAAATGGCATTACCATGGATCAGGAGAAGTTGGCAGCAGTCTTGCAATGGCCTCGTCCTAAAGGGTTAAAGGCCATCCAACAATTCTTAGGTTTTGCTAACTATTATAGGAAGTTCATCCAGAACTTTTCCACGATTGTAAAACCTTTGTCAGATTTGACTCATAAGGGCGCTTCTCCCTCTCAGTGGTCCGAGGCAGCTGAAAACGCATTTGTTACCCTGAAATCTGCCTTTGCATCTGCTCCTGTACTGTCCCACCCTAATCCCTCCCTGCCATTTACTTTGGAGGTTGACGCTTCAGAGGTTGGGGTTGGGGCAGTACTCTCCCAACGTCCTGTGGGAGGTGGCGCCTTGAGGCCTTGTGGCTTTTTCTCTAAGAAATTGTCTAGTGCGCAGAGCCATTATGAGACTGGTGACAGGGAACTGTTGGCCATTATCCTAGCATTGAAGGAGTGGCGTCACCTTTTGGAAGGTACTCAGACTCCGGTACTTATCCTTACTGACCATAAGAATTTAACTTATCTCTCCGAAGTCAAAAGACTGTCCTCTCGACAAGCTAGGTGGGCACTTTTTTTTGTCTCTATTTAATTTCCTAGTGTCTTACCTTCCTGGCTCTAAAAATATTAAAGCTGATACGTTGTCTCGTCAGTTCGCTTCTGACACTGAGAGGGAGGAGGAACCTGTACCTATCATTCAGCCAGATCGCATTCTGGCCACTATCCGTACCACCATAACCTCGCCTCTGGGGGAGGAGATATTGGCATCACAATCAAGGGCACCCCCTGAGACCCCAGTGGGGAAGTGTTTCGTAGATGAGCCATTCCGTGTCCGTCTGTTGGAAACTTATCACGCTTGTAAAGCGGCTGGGCATATTGGTAGGGACCAACTAGTATGGTCTCTTTCGCAATTATTTTGGTGGCCTACCCTGAGAGCTGATTGCTCCGCTTTTACAGCAGCCTGTACCCCCTGTGCCCGTTCCAAGACCCCCTAGGCATCTCCCCGTGGGCTTACTGCAACCTGTGCCCAACGGAGACCGCCCTTGGTCTCATATAGCCATTGACTTCTTGGGAGAATTACCAGCCTCTAGGGGTTATACGTTCATCCTTATGGTGGTCGATAGATTCTCCAAGATGGCACATTTTGTGCCTCTAACTGGCCTTCCATTGGCCCAGGAATTGGCTGTAGTCTTTTCCAGAGAGGTATTCCGCCTGCACGGAGTACCCAGAGTGATTGTCTCCGACCGTGGGAGTCAGTTCGTTTCTAGGTTTTGGAGGGCATTTTGTGGCCAGATGGGCATTCAATT
Source organism: Rhinophrynus dorsalis (assembly GCA_037306005.1). Classification (NCBI taxonomy): domain Eukaryota; kingdom Metazoa; phylum Chordata; class Amphibia; order Anura; family Rhinophrynidae; genus Rhinophrynus; species Rhinophrynus dorsalis. The sequence continues at coordinate 121,320,824 of CM074722.1, forward strand.
GTCATTTTCCTCCGCCTACCATCCCCAGACTAATGGGGCCGCTGAGCGTGCCAATCAGGGACTGGAGCAGTTCCTACGCTGCTTTGTCACAGATCATCATGATAATTGGGCTGACCTGTTTCCATGGGCAGAGTTTGCCAGAAACTGTGTGGTTAATTCATCGTCCGGGAGCTCTCCGTTTCTCGTTAATTATGGGTTCCAGCCTTGTCTGCTCCCGGACTCTTTTCAGGCGCAGCAGATTCCTGCTGTGGACGAGCATTTGGCGCAGCTTCGTTCCACTTGGGCACAGGTTCAGAGGTCCCTCAGCCAGTCATTTAGGCGGCAGCAACAGCACGCTAATCGTAGACGTATTCCAGCGGTCTCATTTCAAGTTGGGGACAGGGTATGGCTGTCATCCAGAAACCTCAATTTACAAGTGTCTTCCAACAAACTGGCTCCCCGGTTTATCGGTCCATTTAAGATTATCCGCAAGATTAATCCGGTTTCTTATGCACTGGAACTTCCACCCTCAATGCACATTCACAATGTGTTCCATGTGTCGCTCCTGAAACCCTTGGTGTGCAATCGTTATACTACTACGCCAGTGATTCCTGGGCCGGTGGACGTCCAGGGCCAAGAAGAGTATGAGGTTCAGAGTATTATTGATTCTAGGAGATTTAAAGGAAAGCTGCAATATTTGGTTCATTGGAAGGGCTATGGTCCTGAGGAACGTTCTTGGGTTAATCAAGGGGACCTCCATGCACCTAGATTAGTACGTAGCTTTCACTCTAAATACCCTTTGAGACCCAGGCCTCAGGCTGGGAGAGGGGGTCTTTGAGAGGGGGGTACTATCACAGTGCCTGTGATTCCTGTCACTCTCATCTGTGGCAGACACTGATTTGCTGAGTTGGTTTGGCCCGCCACCTGGTGACCTTTTTATACCTGGCTATAACATCTGTCAGATGCCCTTTCGTGGTGTTTCTGAGCCAGTTGTACTGTTGCTGTGTTCCTGTGTTCCGGATTCCTGTGTACCGAATCGGCTTGTCCTGACTATTCTCCAGTGTTTCTGCTTGTGTATGATCCGGCCCGTCTGACTACCACCCTTGGATCCTGACCCGGTTTGGCTGACGTTCCTGCTTGTGTATGACCCGGCTTGTATGACTACCTCCTACGTGCTCCGACCCGGCCTGGCTGACTTCCTGCTCCGAAGATCGACTTCCAGCTTGTTCCAGTGACCTGCGTTCCAGTTGTCGCCGCCGTGACATTATTACCTGCTGTTCCAGTCTTTGTGTGGCTGCCTTGCCTGGTGTTACCCCGATCAGTGCAGTGTTTCTACCTGTGCAGAGCTGTGTGTACGCCTCCCTCCTACTGCAGAGCCTTGCTGTACCGCTGAAAAGCCTCGAGTAAACGTGCTTTTTAACCCTAGCAGTGCTGCCTTGGTCCCACTCTCTCTACTCCAGTGCGAGCCTCGTTCTCGGTGATACTCCTGCTGAGTTGGCCGCTCTCCGTCGGCAACTCTGTACATCCTTGCAGAGTATTCACATCCGTTGGGCCAGTTGGACGCCTAAGGCTCTCTCTCATTGCTATACTGGGCGATTCCGTTATACCGAGTGGTGGCAGGCAAAGGCTTCAGCGCTAGCAAATCCGTTAACTACGCCCGTGGGGCTATTGGCTCTTGCACGTCATATCCCAGTGTCCGGTTAAGTCTGAGGAGGCTTGACAGCGCTTGCATTGCAGGCCGGTTCCAGCTACGCCCGTGGGGGCTATTTTCACTTGCACTAGCAGAAGCAGTTCCAGTAGGTACGCCCGAGGGGGCTAAGTGGATTCCTGTTCTGCTTGTTACTGAACACCGTGGCGAGGCAGTCCTGTATCCAGTTAATGGTGAACGTTGTCTCCAGCACAGCCTTATAACACCCAGGGCGTGCCAAACATCCACATCTGAGACTGACCGTTATCAAGGACTTAACCCTCTGTGGTTATATTCCATTCTACTGCTGTGTATTTGTACATGTAATACGTTTGTGCATTTACATTTGTATCTATCAGTCTTCACTGCTGGTGTATATCAACCGCCACTAGCGGGCGGACCTTTGCCTTACCTTATTCTAAATAAATTGTGTTTTTATTTCACACACTGGTCTGAGAGTCTTTAAAAACCGTTACAAGCCCCCACGGGCGTAACAACGGAGATGACTACACTGCAAGAGCTTGCCAATAGCCCTCACAGGCGTAATAACGGAGACCAACTGTAAAGCAATAGCTTGAGCCAATAGCCCCCACGGGCATATACCGGAGACAACCTGCACTGCAAGAGCTTGAGCCAATAACCCCCACGGGCGTAATAACGGAGACGTATTGTACAGCAAGTGTCTGCTTAGGAACAGACACAACCTACGTTGCAAGTGCTTGAGCCAATAGCCCCACCGGGCGTGTAACGGAGAGTAACACTGATAGAGCAAGAGCCAATAGCACCTCCCACGGGCGCAGTAACGTAGACCGACTACTCTGCTAGTTGACAAGATGAGCCGCCGTCTAACCAAGGCTCTCAACGCGGCCGGCTCAGCAGATGTAGCGGATAAACAGCAATGGCTCTGCAAGTGTTAAAGAAGGCTCAGGTAATGGAGATAGCAGCACTGCAAGTGTTAAAACAGCTCAAAGATTGGACGCACAGCTCTGCAAATACAACCGGACGCTCGGCAAGTGTGGGTACCGCTCTGCAAGTGCCAAGGAAAACTCAGCAACAGAAGCACAGCTATGCAAATGTTAGTGGAGACTCAGCATTGGAGACACGGCTCTGCAAGTGTTAATAGCGGCAGTCACGATCAGCCCTGCCACAGGCACAGCAGAAGTCAGAATGTCTGGCGACACCAAGCAGCAGGAAGCAGGAACAGTGGCAGGGTCTGGAGCAAGCCGGTTCAGGTCATGGAGCAGGAAGTCAGCCAGGCCGGGTCAGGTCACGGAGGAGGTTCTCAGACAAGCCAAATCAGTCACGATTAGGAACGTCAGCCAGGCCGGGTCAGATCACGGAGCAGGAACTCAGGAACGTAGTCAAAACAGGCCAAATCGGTACACAGGAATCAGGAACATTGGAACACAGCAACAGCAACACTGGCTCAGGAACACCACGAAAGGGCACCTGACAGGTGCCAATGGCCAGGCATAAAAAGGTCATCAGGGGCGGGCCAAACAGGCTCAGCCAATAGGAGCGCACTACAAGCGAGAGTGACATAGAGAGATCACGGGCACCGTGATACCAGGTCTAGCATCCAGACATGTTTAGAACATCTAACAAAGATGGGGTGACTCATTAATCTAGATGAATTTTTTGGATTGATTTATCTAAAACCCAGATTTTCTTAATCTAAAACACAGGTTTTCTTGGGAATAGAATTCAATACCAGGGAAGGAAAAGCCTTCCTTTACAAAGGAAAGGCAGAAGAGAATACAGAAATGCATACAAGAGATTCTAAAGAGACCCTCCAGCACAGCCAGGGGTTATTCGAGACTGCTGGGACACGTCGTCAGCAATACAGATACTTGCTTGGGGCAGAATCCATATGAGAGAGACCCAGAGGAATTTTCTAAAATTTTGAAAAGAAGGATGCCTCCATCTTTTCACAGGTCATTCCTATTTTTCAAGCCACAAGGATGGAGTTCAAGTGGTGGACTCTGAACAAGAATCAGGATCAAGGGAAAAGCTTTGAGAATCCTGTATGGTAGTTTCTAACAACAGATGCAAGCCTCAAAGGTTGGGGAGACACATGAAGAAACAAAACGGCACAGCATGGTCCAGAGAGGAGAAAGCACTCCACATCAACGAGTTGGAATGAAATGCAGTCTGGAAATCTCTAATTCAGTTCAAACAACATCTGACAGGAAAGGCAGTACAGAAAAGATCCGACAACGTAGCCTCAGTAACTCACATCTCCAAGCAAAGGGGACACAAGGAATCAGGCTCTGAACAAGCTGGCTACAAGAATTCTTTTGTGGGCAGAAAAGAATCTGAAGGATTTATCAGCCTGCCACATTTCAGGACTAGTAAACACTCAAGCAGACCACCTGAGCACAAAATTATTGGATCCATGCGAATGGTCTCTAGATCTGGAGATATTCTGGGACATAACATATCTATGGGGTACTCCAGAGGTAAATCTCATGGCAACCCCAGAAAACACCAAGGTTCAAAGATTCCTCTCCAGATGGAAGAACCCACAAGCAATATCTCAGCATTCGCTGAGCGCGAGATGGAATTTCAGACTCATGTACATCTTCCCTTCCATCCCAATTTTGTAACAAGCAGTTTGCAAGATCAGGGAAGAGCAGATAGATGTAATTCTAATAGCCCTATGGTGGCCCAGGAAGACATGGTTTTTGGACCTAGTCAGAATGTCCTTATGTCCTCCCGTAACTCTATCAGTAAGGAGGAATCTACTAACTCGGGAACCAATAATGCATCCAGATACAGGGTTCCTAAGACTGACGGCATGGCGGTTGATCGGGACTCATTGATAAGTAAGGGTCTTACCAGTCAAGCTGCCAACACCATTATATCTGGGAGAAAATCCTCCTCCTCCCGTATTTATTATAGAATATGGTCTACCTTTCGGCTCTGGTGCAACTACAAAGGCATTGAAGGTAAACACAGACTTCTGTAGGCAATATACTAGATTTCTTACAAGAAGGTTTCCAGAAAGGCCTAAAGCCCGCTTCAATAAAGGTTCAACTATCAGCACTATCTGTGGTTCTAGCGACGCTTTTTGTTGAGGATTATACTGTCAAGAGTTGTCTTAAAGGGATAGTAATACTTTGTTTTAACTTTATTTTATTTTGTAGGCATTAAAAAAACATGAAGAATGATATAAGTCTTATCTCTGAAACATTTATGGTTTAATAGATATTCACAAACAAAGTATCCCCCCCCCTGTTCAACCAGATCAGAAGGAAGGTGCCCAGGTAGACTGCAGAGAGGGACAATCTTCAATTAAGATAAGGGAAAAAGCTGAAAAACTTGTCAAGGGGGGAAGGGCTTTCATTGTTTTCATACAAAGAAAATTGTCCTCTTCTGTTATCTGTCCTGTCATACAACCAGACTCACATTTGAGAAGATATGGCTTACACTAGGTAAAAGGGGCGGGGAGGGGAACTTTGCTTGTGAATATCTCATAAACCATAAAGGTTTGAGAGATAAGACTTATATCATTCTTCATGTTTTTTTAATGCCTACAAAATAAAATAAAGTTAAAACGAAGTATTACTATCCCTTTATAGCTATATCCAGAATCAAGGCACCAATCAGGGAATTTGTTCCACCATGGGATTTGAATTTAGTATTACAGCGATTAGCATCACATAAGGAGTTTGAGCCTATTGAATCCATCTCAATCAAGGACTTGACTCTAAAGACTGTATTCCTTACTGCTATTGCTTCTGCAAGAAATGTTTCACCTGGATACGGTTGTGATGAGAAAGCACCCTTCGTTCAGGCCTAAGCACCCTTCATTCATCTGAACCAGGAAATTATTTTACCCTCCTTTTGCACAAACCCTCAGAATGACAAGGAAAGACTTTTTCATAATTTAAACATGGTTCATTGCATTTTGGTCTATTTGAAAAGAACTTCCTAATTTAAGAAGTCTGAGATTTTATTTGTACATTTCTTTGAGAAATTTAAGGGCTCAGCCGCATCAAAGTCCTCCATTTCCAGGTGGATCAAGGGCTTTATCAATCTGGCATATAATACAGCTTCCAAAGATCCATCAATTAAAGTGAAGGCCCATTCCATTAGGTCTATGGTGACATCATGGGCCCAAAAAGCAGTAGCTTCTCCTGAATTAATATACAAGGCAGCCACTTGGGCTTCTATTTCTACTTTATCAGGCATTATCACCTGGATACTATGGCTTGTGCTGGAGGCTGTTGTAACAGTTTAAGGGTAGGATTTTTATCTGGGGCTTCCCCTCCCTAGATATGGTACTGCTTTGGGAAGTCCCATAATTATGCCGTGTAAGGGACACATAAGAAAAGGTGAAATTTACTCATTGATATTTCATTTTCTTCTGTGTCTCTTCACAGCACGCCCTAACCTAAGAAATCTGTTTGAATATGAGTGTAATTGAATGTCCACTAACCTTTTTGTATATTTACAGCTTGGACAGTAGTATAACTGGCAGTGAAGGGAAGTTCAGACTACTTGTACTTTTTTGGATTGGTCCTACCAGCTGAGAGGAGGAACGGATTACCCATAATTATGCCGTGAAGGGACACAGAAGAAAAAGAAATATTGCTGAGTAAATTGCACCTTTTCTCTTATGTCCAATATGGAACACAGGTACCATGGGGTTGAGTCCCTCCTTCAGGAGGGCAGAACACATCTCAAAAGATAGACTCTTTGGGGTGGAAACTCCCTCCTCCTCCAGCTCAATTCCCTCACCAACTAACTCCCAGGATTCATGTGTCCTGCTGGAAGCTGGATGGGCAAGACAAAGACACAATTTCTTAATTTATTTTAGGTTTTTCTTATTTTCTTCTTAGATATGGGGCTGTATAATCACCTATTAGGCTGGTTACCGTTATTGGGCTTCCCTAGAGTGTATTGACATGTTCACAGGTGCTTTGTGGGCCCTTCTAGCCCTATGAAGGGAATCTTTCTGCCAAGTTTTACCTCATGACATGGTCTTTTTTGGGCTCTGGTTTCTCTCTAGAATGGGAACCTGAAGACAGAAGACTAGTGAGCAGCCCTTTAGTGCGTTTTCAGTTCAGCAGCCCCTTTAAGAAAGGGAGCCTGCCCACCGCCATCTTTGCTGCATTCACTGTGGGAAAAACTTCTATGTGACATATCTCTGCAACCGTTCAAGCTACAACAGTCAGTATGCAATGGCAATGGAGAAGACTAAATTTCCTGGAATGTCTGTTTTGCAGGCTTCATTCTGAATGGCTGACTGTCTTCCAGTGGCAATTTTACTTCTCTCTAGCTTATCCTATGCAGAGGCAGACTCTCCTTACTCACCTGCTCCAGGTTAACCCTTCTTTTGCCAGATAAGTATTTTCTCTGGGCTATTTAGTCTAGTGTTTTCACTAGTTTGTGGAACACTTTATTAAGAAAGTATGTCAGACTCTGAGGCGTGGAAATTAATTCAAGGCAAAGGACTCAGGGGCTACACTTGCCCCCCTCACTCACTTTTCCTCTTCCTAAGCAGGGCTCCCTAGGGAGTATTCCGGGTGGCTATGCCATTCTTGCACTGTGGCCCCCACTACTCTTTCGGGGCCCTCCAGCACTGATCAAGAGCTAGCATGGGTCAAGGTTTTACTGTCTTCAGTGACCCACATCCCCTTCTCTCTGCAGGGGGTACTTCAGCCATGGAAACCTGCTCCTACTTTTACTCCTATTGCCATCGTTTCTAGGAACCCTTCTCAAGTTATTGGGGTCTCCTCTAAGGACAAATTGCCCTCAGATTAGGATGATGAGGAGAATATTGATTCTTCCTACTCTTATGGTGATATCAAGGAGTCTGATCCACTCCCCTCTGCGAAGGGACTCATCAGGGCAGTATTGGAGACCTTTAGGATCTCTGGCATCTCTGATGAGGTTGACCCCTCTCCGTTTTTTTTCCAGAGGCATAAGAAGTCTTCTCTCTTCTTTTCACCCAGTAACACTCTTGACCAGATACTTCTAAATGGGTGGAAAACTCCTGATAAAAGGCTTTTTTTCAAATGTTTTTCCAAGCAGTACCCTTTTTCAGCTATGGCTTTAGCACAGTGGGCTCCCCCCCCACACACACACACACACACACTGTGGACCCCCCTATTTCACAGTTGACAAAGACTACAGCCCTGCCACTGGCAGATGCAGCGGGCCTCAAGGAACCGTCAGATAAAGAACTAGAGTCTGTACTCAAGGCATCTTTCACTGCCACTTGAGCAGCGTTAAGGTCTGTCTTTGCCTCTGCCTGGATTAACAGGGCAGTTGCTGTGAATGGGTGGAGCAACTGATGGATGCTGTCCATGCGGATGTGTTCAAGCAGGACTTATTGGTCATATCCAGGACTGTGCCCACATTCCAGTCCACCATGCTGCGGTGTAAATCAGCTGCCAGTGCAGCTGCTTGGACAGAGATGCATTCTCTGTTGGGCAGAGGCCTGTTCTGGCCATCTCAGCTGTTCACATTCCAGGGGTAGAAAAAGTTCTGGCTGTATTTCTGAGTCACAAAGACATAGATCCAGGAGAGTGGAAGTATTCTACCTGATTGTCCAACAGTGGGATGTCCCAACGATAGACCTCATGTCCCCCAGGGAGAACAGGAAGGTTCCACTTGCTCTCTGATGGGAGACCTTCTGGCCTTTGCCACGGACACAATGTCAATACCGTGGGGCTTTCAACTCTCGTATGTTATCCCTTCAATTCCCCTTATTCCCAGGGGGCTTCTGAAGATCAGGATGGACTGGGCGTCATTCATTCTGATTACTCCTCACTGGCTCAAGGGGCGTGGTTTGTGGACCTGGTCAGTATCTCTGTCAAGGATCTGCTCCACCTACCGGCCAGGCCAGATCTGTTGCTTCAGTGTCACCTGTGGCATGAGGATGCGGAGAAACTGACATTGATAGCATGGCTCTTGAAGCCGATATTCTGAAGGGAAAATGTTTTTTTCTGCTGAGGTAATTTCCACCATGATAAAGGCTTGAGAAAAACATTGCTTCCAAGGCATACCATAGAATATGGTGCATTTTTCCTAAATGGTGTTTGGAAAATGATGCGTCTCCACAAACCTTTGCTGTTACCTTGGTGTTGTCGTTCTGCCTGTCTAAGGACCTGCGCGATTTTTTTTCTGCCAGTTGTTCTGTTGTTTTTGAGCCCTGCTGGCTGTTGTCCTTTGTACTGTGCTAGTACAGTGTCCGTTGACACTTGCTGCTTGGGTTATTCAGATATTGGCTAGTCCTAGGGAACTCCTGTATCATGGGGACATGTGTGAGGTCCTTTTCTCCTTTTACACCTCTCGGAGCTTAGCGTTACAGGTACCCTATAGTACCTGTTATCCATATTGGACATAAGAGGATTTTCGTGTTCTTACCTGTTAAATCCTTTTCTCTGTCTTCTAATATAGGTTACTGGTACTCTGGGTAGGCAACCACCCCTTTAAATAGGCAGGAACAATTCTTGAAGAGAATGCTGGATGGAGCCTACCTCCTCTCCTTAGCTGCAGCTAGCCCTCTTCTCCAGAAAGAGTTGTTCTTTGAAGATACAGGCAAGACAACAGTTCTGCAATAGTTTTAGTTTATTTTTTGTTTTCTGTTAGATATGGAATACCACCATCAGGCAGATTACTATTACTGACAATTCCCAAGTGGATAGCTCCGTTTCCAGGCGCTATGGTGGACCTCTTAGCCCTGGGGGGAAAATCTTGTTTTACAAGTTCTTTCCTCAGGAGTTGGCCACTGAGGCTTCTTCTTTATACATGGTAATCTGAAGACAGAAGACCTGCTGAAAAGGTGAGCAACCCTTTGAGTGCTGAGGTCCACTTGTCCCATGTTTCCTCTCCGCACAGAGGTCTCCTGCACTCATTGGGTTTATCTTTGTCTGTTGAGGGGCTTGGAGCAGTGTTTCTGTGGTAAATGTAACCTTTTGGCTGCTAGTTGGCATCCTTTTGATTTTTTGGGCACTTTTATCCTTTGGGTATAGTGTTTATTTGATTTTTAAGGTGTTTTGTGATGTTTTTACATTTTTTTTATTTATTTTTTTTTTAACTTCACTGTAAAAGTTTGCAAATTTGAGTTCCAAGCGCGCTTTACTGCATAGACAACATGCTCCATTCATCTCTATGGGACTTTACAGTTTGGGACATCTCTACAACCGCTCAATGTAGCGACTTCAGGGATGGCTCATTTTGTTTGTCTGTGCTTGCTCTATCATCCGGCCAATGTCCTGTGTAATAGGGGGCCCAGGGGGCTTTAGGCACTGTTGGGGTACTTTTTTAGGGAAAACTACATTTACCATGAGCGCTTGCTTTGTGCGCTCGTTTCTGAATGGCTCCCGTCGCAGCAGCCATTTTCTGTCTTCCCTTCACGAGTATCCTACGCAGGGCTTGGACTCCTTCTCTCCTCAGCAGGTTAACCCTTCACCTGCCAGATAAGTGCAAATTATTGATTTGAGGTGAAATTGCAGTCTTTCACACTGTATTTGGTTTATTTCTTGTACTTGCGACATTTGACTCTGAGTATGTCTACTCCGTTAGAGCTTGGGGCTAGACCAACGACTAAGGAAACTGGGGTGTCTGTATCCCCCATTGCTCACTGCTCCTCAAGTCAATCAGGGTTACCTAGAGACTACTCAGGTCATTTATGCCCAGCATGCCCTGTTGCTCCAGCGTCTCCCTCAGGGACCTCCAGCTATGTACTTGAGCCAGTTTGGATGCAAGACTTTAAAGCCACAACTAGAGATCTGAGATCTACCTTGCAACTCCTTCCATCCCAATTACAGGGAGTCTTCCAGTCTTGGCAGCCCCCTACTCCTATCAGGTCTTACCTGCCGAAACCGCAGGGTGTACCTGATGTGCCTAACTCCTCTGATGAGGAGCTGTTGGTGGATTCTGATGAAGGGGAATGTTCTGCAGTGGTCTCTTCCCAATTCTATGGGGACCCCTTTGAGGCTGACCCTGATCCTTCTGTTGAAGGCCTGATCAGGGAGATGTTGAACACCCTAAACATTCCCTTGGTTCCAGAGGCTCCTGTTGACCCCTCTGACGTGTTCCAGGAACCTAAGAAGCAGTCTACCTGTTTTCCACTCAACCCCACTCTTGACCGGTTGGTCTCGTATGAGTGGAAAGCTCCTGACAAGAAACCATCTGTCTCTAAAAAGTTTGCTAAGCTGTACCCTTTTTCTGATGCAGTGTTAGGTCAGTGGGTTCATTCAACCAAGGCAGATGCTGTTGTCTCTAGACTTTCCAAGTCTACTTCTTTGCCTGTGGCAAATGCTTCTGTCCTCAAGGACTGGTCTGACTGGAAGCTTGAGACGTCCCTGAAGACCATTCTTGCTACAGCTGGCACATCCTTGCGCCCAGCGTTTGCCGCTGCTTGGGTGAACAGGGCCATTGCTGTTTGAACTGAACAGCTGACTCTGGCTGTCTGTCAGGGAGCCCCTACTGCTGATATGTTGCGGCTTCTCGACAACATCTCTGAGGCTCAGACGAGGTGGCTCACCAGATCATCCACGAGGTGTCTGCTGTTTTGGCTCACAGCCCAGTTCTGCCAAGATGCTGACCTCCCTAGTGGGGGAGTTCATTTCTACCATGGAAGCGGTTCCGTACGTAATGGCTCACGCCAGGGAACTCCAGAGGTTTGTGACCAGACGTGCAGGGGCCAACCGGACCTACTGAAGATGTCAGTATCTCTTCCTCTTCATGTGGAGCGGAGTCTGTCGTGATGACTCCACCTCTCGAACCTACTGAAGGGCAAGCCCTTCCTAGTCTCCTTCTGGACTACTGTGATGACGGATGCCAGCCTCTTCGGCTGAGGGACCAGTCCTGGGTCACAGCAGTGCCCAGGGCCAGTGGTCTCCTGAGGAACATCTTCTTCTCATCAGTGTGTTGGAGATTCGGGCGATATTTCATGCCCTTCGCCATTGGTCGCATCATCTGCAGGACTGCCCGGTCAGAGACCAGTCCACCAATGCCATGGCCGTGGCTTACATAAACAAGCAAGGTGGCACAAGAAGTCTTGCAGCTTGGTTGGAGGTCAAAGCTATTTTAACCTGGGCAGAAGAACATGTCCCTGCCTTATCTGCAGTTAATTTTCCCGGTGTAGACAACGTGCTGGCAGTCTTCCTAAGTCAACACGCTGTAGACAGCAGGGAGTGGGAACTGAATCAAGAAGTGTTCAACCTCATTGTTCAGAAGTGGGGACTTCCTTGCATCGATTTGATGGAGACAAGGCACAATAGGAAGGTTCTGTTGTATTCTGTTGTATTGTTCCCGCTGGAATGACCCTCTAGCTCTGGCAGTGGATGCCATGTTGAGCCCATGGCACTTCCCTCTGGCGTACATCTTTCCTCTGCAGTCATTCTGATTGCTCCGTACTGGCCTTGTCAGGCTTGGTTTCCGGAGCGCCTGGATCTCTGTGGAGGAGTCCTTTCGCCCCCCCCCCCCTTCCATCCGGATCCCCTTCTTCAGGTGTACTTTTGGAAGGAGGATGTGGATCGTCTGGGTTTGATGGCATGGAAATTGAATCCTCAGTACTGAAGAAGAAGGGTTTCTCTTCTGGTGTGGTGGCCACTATTCTTAGTGTCTGCAAGCCTGTCTCCTTCAAGGCCTACCATAGAGTCTGGTCTACCTTTTTCTCTTAGTGTGTGGATAGGACTTTGATCTTCCTACAGTCCTGTCCTTTCTGTATGATGGAGTGGATAAGGGCCTCAGTTTGAGTTCCCTTAAGGTTCAGACTTCTGCCCTCTCTGTCTTCTTCCAGAGACATATCGCAATTCTTCCTGTCGTCACGGTTTTCTTTCAGGGTGTTACTCATACTCGCCCTGGGAGTTGATATCAGCCCAAGCTCAGCCCCCTCACTTGTCCTCTTGTACCCCATCAGTGCAAGGCCATGCCCTTTGGACTTTCCGGCAGAAGTAGTCAGTGGCTTAAAGTGCATGCAGGACAATTGTCTGGGCTTTGAAGAAGTTGCAGACATACCTGTATGGGTCCCCCCAGTCCAAATTGACCACAGTCCCTTACCTTCCTGCACTCATTGGGGGATGCTTGTGGAAAAATGAGATTGTTTTGGTTTCTGACCGAGAGGGGAACTAGTTTTCAGTTGAGCAATGTGCTTTCTCCAAAAATGCCAATGCAGATGGCCTGTTTAAGATATTGAATGTTGAGGGTTATTAGGGCACAGGCCTGAGTAGACTGGCCCCTTCTGAGCCTCATCAGTTTGGGGGAGGTGTGATTGCGGTCCAGGTAGAAAATGGACACTGGGGGCACCCTAAACTGTTATTTTGTAGGGTAGGGGTGTCCCTGTAATGGCTTGTTTTCTGGCTAGTTTATCCTGGCCCTAGATTCCATGGTCGCCATTTTGCCCACCCCAATCTTGGAATTCCAATGCACAAGGCAGTAAGGTCATAGCAGGTGTGACTTCAGAGAAGTGAGGGAAGGCAGATTTGTTTTAGCAGAGTAGGGGTGGGAAATTTGATTATTTTTGTTCTGGAATTGCCAAGAAGGGAGAGTCTTTATGGCCTGCTTGAAAAAACAAGGCTATAAAACTCCTGAATGTTGTTTTTTGTTACGTCCAGTATGGAACACATGAAACATAGGGTTGTTCCTCCTCTGTGATGGCAGGACACATCACAAAAGACAGGGACTTATGGAGGTGGAGACTCCCTCCTCCAGCTCAGCCCCCTGACTACTTCCAGATTCATGTGCCCTGCAATGCAAGAGTGCAGAGGCCATCCTCTTAGTTTTATTTTAGGTTTTTATTTTTATCTTTAGATATGGGACTGTATAGTCCCCCAATAAGCGGTGTCCCATCACTGGCTTCCCTGGCATTATATTTCCCAGTTCAGAGGTGCCTTGTAGTCCATTTTCCCTGTGGAGGTTGATTTTATGAGACGTCTGTTCCTTGTGGCTGTCTCTCTTAGAGATTCTGCTCTCTCTCTCTCTAAGATGGGAGCCTGAAGACAGAAGATTGGTGAGTAACCCTTTGAGTGCTTTGGTCCAGTGTTTGTCCCATGCTGAGCTATCTGAGACAGTCTGTGTGTCCTTTTTCAACTGTGCGTTCATAGCTCCTTTTTTCTCTTCATTGGGTCTGGAAGTACAGATAGCTGCAGTATTTGCTTGTAGTTTAACACTTTCCTTCCTGTTTTCTGCAGTGTTGGTTCATTTGTGGTGTATATTGGGTTAGGTTGCTATGCAGGGCCCATTCCTCCTCCCCCACTACTAAGGGATGTGTATTTTCACTCCTTCGTTGTCCCGAGTGGGGATCTGGGCTTTTTCCTTTAGTTATATGTTAGACCAACTTTAATGTGACCGCTCCTTTAATAATTAGAGCCTCCCCGCGGCCATCTTTGCTCCATTGGCTTCTATGGGAAAAACTTCTCTGGGACATATCCCTCCAGTTTAAGCTACAATGGTCAGAGAGGGCTTTTTCTTATCTCCTCATGCTTTATTGTATTGTCCACTTCTTGAGTGTTCACAGAGCATGTCACTGTCAGTGGCTGGAGAGCTATGCACTGCTAGACATCAAGCAAGGGAGAGAACTACAGTTTATATAATCACTGATTCTCTGGCTTTCTTCCAATTGGCTGGCACACTTACTGGTAACCATCATACTTCTACCTTGCTTATGCTACTCAGACACTGACGCTCCTGCCCTTTCCTCCAGTTTAACCCTTTGCATATCAGATAAGTACTATTTTGGTGCTTCTTGGGGCTTTGCTTTAAACCAGGGATATTTTAACTAGTTTAGACACCTTCTCCTGGACATGTCTCACTCTAAGGGGCAAATGCGGAAATCCAAGGCTAAGCCAGTTTTACAGGAAAATCCATAGCCTTTCCTGTTTCTGTGTACCTTTCTGCCCCAGATTTCCACTAAAGTAGTCTTTTCGTACAAGGAAGACGCATGAGTTTTGTCCTCCCAGCCAATCCGGGGTGCACAAACCCCTCGGGTCTACCAACCATGCCTATGTTGCAAAGTCCAGACATTCCTGGTGGCCTAAGGATCAGCTGCAAATTCTACGTCTGACAAGCTAGTCTCTACATGACTAGAGAAATCTTGGTTCATTGTTGCCATTAGGGAGTCATCTCTGCCTTTTTCGAGATGCCTCAACATCCTTAGTAATGGACCAGAGGGTTTTACAGGTAATATCAGAAGGGTACCACATAGATTTCAAATCTCTTCCTCCATATTGCTTCATTTTTCAAAGGTTCCTCAAAATCCAGAAAAGACGTGGCTCTTCCACAAAGCAGCATCAACTCTTCTCGAAAATCAGGTTCTGGTGTTGGTCCCAGCCCAAGATCACTTTTCAGATTTCTATTCCAAACTTTTTGTGGTTCCCAGAATGGAAGGCTGCTGCTCTCCTATTTTGAACCTGAAATGTCTCAGCGGATACATGGTTGCTGCACGCTTTAAGATTTAATCCTTGCATTCTCTCATCTCATCCATGTGCTTGGGGGAGTTTCTATCCTCCTTGGATCTCCGGGAAGCATATCTGAATGTCCTTATCCACCCGGACTGCCAGAGTTGCCTCTGTTTTGCTTTCACTTGCAATCACTGCCACTTCACTGCTTTTCAGTTTGGCACCCAGAATCTTCACCAAGATAATGGCAGTCCTGGCCGCATGTATCCATGCCCATGGCATTTCTCTGACACCGTATTTGGGGCGATCTCTTGATCAAGGCACCTTCAGAAGACCTTTTGGCTGTCTATATCCAAGCGTGCACCCACATTCTTTTGCACAATGGCTGCTGGATTCTCAACCTCTGGACATAAGATACGACACGCTGCAGGGGAAAGTCTTTCTTATAGAGGAAAAGATTCAGCCCCTGTTCTCACAGGCACTGGAGTGTCCATTGGTCATGATCAAAGACTACATGAAAGTCTTTGGTCAGTTGACTTCTGCTCTGGATGCAGTCCCCTACTCCCAGCTCTACAGGAGGGATCTTGAGGGGGACATTCTTCGGATGTGGTCCAGGAGCTAGGCAGGACCATCAGTGGTGGCTTCATTGTCCACACCTGACACAGGGAAAACATTTGTAATTCCATAATGGAATCTGTTGATGATTGATGCCGGTCTCAGGGGCTGGGGTGTGACCCTGGGTCACCTGGGGTTCCAGTACAGGTGGACAGGGGAAGAGAATCTACTGTCCATCAGCATTCTGTAGAACAAGAAGAATCAAGCTGCACTCAAATACTGCATAGTCGTTAAAGAGATAGTAATACTTTAGATATAAAAAAAATATATGTTGTAGGGTTTATGTCCCTGAATAAAACAAGGGTACTCCCACTGCTGAGAGGTATTTTATTAAAAAAATGGTAACAGCTCAAACTTGAATTTTTTAGATGCAGTATCACAGTGGCCTGAAAATTTACAGTGGCTCTGTTGCTACTCCATCCTATGGAGATTTTATGTTCTACAGACCAGAGCTGTCCATAGGATGATGTAACAACAAGCCACTAGCTTTTCAGGCCACTTTGATATTGTACCTAAAAAATTCAAGTTTGAGCTGTTATAATTTTTTAATAAAATATCTCTCAGCAGTGGGAGTACACTTGTTTTACTCAAGGGGATAAACCCTACAACATATATTTTTTCACATTTGAAGTATTACTATCCCTTTAAAAACACACCTTTATTAGAGAACTAAAATAGATATACCGAGCATGGTCATCTTACATGTTTGACTAAACATGCTTATTCGTAGACTAAATTGGCAGAAATACCAGTCGCACTCTATTTAGAGGAGAACAAATAACTTGGTTTCGAGTGAGCCAATTAAAATGATATACAGTGTTGCAGAAAATTAACCAGTAGTCAAACACACAGTGGACCACCAACATAATGGAGCTATGAGTGGTTTGTCTAGCTCCCTTTCACTGGTCTAGGGGTTCAATCAGACCACTCCACGGAGGTGGCTTACATCAACTGTCATGGAGGGACCCCTGAGGATCACTTTTTTCATTTTCTTCTATTGTCCGTTTTTTGTTCAGTAGTTTAAGCCCTGTTTGCTCTTGTTTGGTACGCTGTGCTAGTTCGGTGTCCGTTGACACATATGGTTATAGAGATGCAGTTTGGTCCTAGTTTGGGATGCGTTTGGTATATCTCCATGGTTCCTGCGTTTCATATTGGGCATAAGAGAAAATAGGATTTTGGTGTTCTTACCTGTTAAATCCTTTTCTCTTTAGTTCATATGGAACAATGGACTCCACCCTGAAAAAAAACATACGTGCATTCCTTCCCTGATCAACTCCGTCCAGTTAGGGTCTTAGTCTTTGGATCTTTATTTCTGCATTGCTTGATGAGTTTTCCCAAAGTATGGTACTGCCCAGATCTGCATGCTGAAGGTCTAAGATCAGCTCAGATTACTGTCTGTATTTTCATATTTGCTAGTCTGATGTGCATCTCTTAATTTAGAACCCCTTTTGGGTTTTGCCTGTTGTATATATTTTATATTAAAGTATTAAATGTGTGTGTAAAATTATTATAGTTGTGCCTTTTGTCTAATACTTCGATAGAGTTGCTAAAAGTTAGTTAATCCAGTTTAGAAGGTAGAAGTCTAAGTGTTATAGGGGCCTCTCAGGGGGGTTGATTGTTGAGACACCCCTCTACGAGGTGTCTCCACGTCACACCTTTCCCTGATTTGCTGTGTTGGTGTCCGATGACAACTGAGGTTCAAGTTGTTCCAGTTCATCTCTGTTCAAACTGGTCTGTGTTTTGAGATTTTTCTTTTTCCCTCCCTGGAATCTTTGTGGATACTTTGGTATATCTCCTTGGTTCCTGTTTACTTATAGGACGTAACAGAAGTTTTTATGGGTTTTTTTTTATTTACAAGTAATCCTTTTCTCTTAGTCCATGTGGAACGAATGACTTCCCTTTTTATTCCCTTTTCTGGAATAAAAACAGCTGTTTGAGTCTTAGGTTCTCTTATTTAGGGGATTCTCTTTCCTGCTTTGCGTCTATTTTCTTAGATCTTTGCTATACATTAAAACTGTATTAGAGAGCCTTTAAAAACAAGTTCCCTGCCCTCCTGAAAGAGAAAGCATTGCCCCATGTTTCCTGTGTTCCACATGGTCTATGAGAAAAGGATTTATCAGTAAGTACACAAAAGTCCCCTTTTCCTTTGATTTAAAGGGGGATTTTTAACCATTTGAATGCTGATGAGGTCTCCAATGCATTGAGCCTTAAATTCAGAGTGGAGTAATCATTGGGCAAAACAGCTATATTGTAGGTGATAAATAACAATTTGCCAACTTCCTGTTCATTTAAACATTTAAGTAAGATTTTTAACACTGTGACAGTTAGAGAGGTCTCCAATGCACTGGTAATCTTCCTTCCTCTGGATTCTAACTTTATGAAAAGTTTTAGCACTGTTTGAAAGATATATTTTCTGGTGATTATGTACATTTTGACATCAATATTTTTAAAACTTTTCTAATTGTGATAATTTTTTCATCTTTTTTCTTAAGCACCCAAAAGTCGCCTTCAGAACCGCTTGCTTTTTCATTTGGCTCACAAGGTAGGAAAATTAATATTTTAAGAGAAAAGTAAAACGGTGAAGGAAGGTGTTAGTCTTTTTTTTATGTTAACTACTGCTTGTCATTTTTTTTTTTTTATAACATGATCAAAAGAATAAGTATAGTTGATAGCTGATACCATAAAGAGTATTGTTTTGGAAGTGTGCCATACACATTATGGCAGTGCGTCAAAAATCATGTTCGGTTGAACCACAGAGTTCCATGAAGTATGCGGGGTTCAATGGAATAAATGTTTCTAATGGTGGACAATGTAACAAGACTGAAGTAGCAGTAACAATGAGGTTGCTGTACTAAGAAAAGTGAAGCATATCTGGTGTAAGCCAACCATAGACATCAAATAAAAATTCTCATAGCTTTAATTGGGGCTTTTAACTCTTTCACAATGCATTCAATACCTTTCTAGCATTCAGGGGTTAAATTGGTGGGATGTTTGAGGAATTGTTATTTGTTCCCTATGGTGCAGTTGGTGTACTTCAGATAGTCTCCACTTTTCTTAGTATACCAGCTGTAGTGTATGTGTGGGTCTGTGACCACCATTGGATTTGTGGAAGATTATGGTAATGGTTACCTGAAATTTTAGCCTAGCAAGTTTGTTGTAATTCTAGTTTTAGTGCCAACTAAGATTCAAATACACTTGATGTTTGCTGTTGATGCCAACTCTTGGATGTTTGTATTGCAAAGCAGTGTGTTGGAGACCACTCTGGCATCCAAAGGGTTAATGGGTTTGCCCAATAAGGTGAAACAAAAGAATACCACTTCAAAATGTTTGAGGACCACTGCATTATGGTAACTGTAGTTCTTCTATCCATGCACAAGTTCAATGATGAGAAGAAGCTGATGGTCTTTCACCAGAACCTGCAGGATGTCATTGAGGATCAGCTGAGCCTGGCATCCATTCACTACATGAGATCACATTACCAGGAGGCCATTGATATATATAAGAGAATATTACTGGAAAACAGGTACACCATTTTGAGAACAGGCCTATTTTTCTGATTTGTCTATTTATTCACCAGTTACAGAAGGTTCTTGCAGTGTCAAGAATGTAACTTATTCTTTATCCAATATGCAGGGATTTCTTGGCTTTGAATGTCTATGTATCTCTGTGCTACTACAAACTTGATTATTATGATGTATCCCAGGAAGTCCTTGCTGTATATTTACAGCAGGTTCCTGACAGCACCATTGCTCTCAATCTCAAGGCCTGCAACCATTTTCGTCTCTACAATGGAAAAGCAGCAGAGGTAAGACATCTCATCACTTTTACCAGAATGATCATGTACCTCTGTTTTCATATATTGAAATTAGATTATAAACTTTCAGACAGGGACCTCGCCTCCAGTGTTTCACTTTGCAAAGCACTTGTAACCCTGTATTGTCTAAACCCTTAAATTGTAAAGCGCTGCATACACTTGTGGCACTATATAAATAAACATATTCATTAAAAATAATGTAATGAATCAAATAATATAACTCTGCACCCCTTTATTTATTCTCCTAGGGCTGAGTAAATGAGTCAAATGCATATACTTTAAGTTTAACCCCTTTTTTCCTTGAATGAGCTAGGCAACCAGATTTCTCTCTAGAGGGCGAATTGAGTCCCGGATTGAAAAGTGGGGATAGTGATACAATGTACCAAAATCCATTCTTCCTAAAAAGACTTGAAGTACTGGGCTATGGGCAATAGTGACATATCGTTCAGTTCCAATTACCCTGCTAACAGCTGTATCATCAGTACACTCCAACTTTGTCATGTCAAACAGGGAGATCAGGCACGTTATGCAACCTGTATAAATCAACTTGTTTCTGTAGCTGCCTCATACAGGTGCCAAGAGAATGGGCAGTGCAAAGTTGTGTGCTCTGTATGTACCACCCATATTCAGTTCAAATGTTATACATTAAAAAACAAAAAAACAAAAAAAAAACTAGATGCACTGTATACTGTACATAGAGAAGACCTTACAGGAACCGGAAATCCTAATATGCTAATCCATATAAACGCAGGCTATCTGGCCCTAGGCAATTATAATTTGCTCTGGTAGCTCAGGGGTTAATAATTACTAAGTCACATGGCCAATCCCATGCCATTTCCCTAAGACCAGGGACAAGGAGCTTCCACTTCCTGAGTCGGCAGCTGGGATTGATATCTTAAAGCCACAATACAGGTAGCACCATTGTGCAGAGCCAAAGCAATGAGTTGGAGACCTTTAGCATGTTACGGGTTAAAATGCTCATTTCATCAATGGGAATATTGAGAATGTTTACTTATTTTCCCTCCATGATGCAGTTGGATTGCTCCAATTTTCTCTTTATTTGTCCCTGGTATAAGCTTGTTCTTTTATTTTTGTGTGTTCTAGGCAGAGCTGAGAAGTTTGATGGATAGTGCCTCATATCCTATTGAATTTGCAGAGGAGCTCATCAAGCACAACCTTGTAAGTCTCTGCAAAGCAATTCTAGGCATTACATTTAAAAAATTAAAATTTCCATTGATTTAAATGGGACTCTTAAAGTGAATCTGTCACCTTTAAAATAAATATAGTTCATTCTAAAAAGAATATAAAATTGCCTAAATGTTGTACAAACTGTTTGTATTTTCAGTAGTTTTGAGACATTAACCTTTATTTGTTGGTGGTACAGAGTAGCATTTTATATTAATTTGTTTCCACATGGGAGCAATATTTCTACACATTGTGCTACAAAAGAATCTAACACATGGTGTCTAAGTTGCTTAATCTGTAAATGGGGCAGTATTTCTTTGAGGAATACATATTGTTTGTCTTTTTATAACATAACTAGTTGAACAGCCCGTTACACGGGCCACAGTGCCACTGCCACCCGGTCGCGGGGCAGTCACACGCAGTAGACACTGCCCGTGCCGCGGCTGATACAGAGCTGGACGCGGCACGGGCAGCCTCTACTGCGCATGACTGCAGCACGCGCAGCAGTGTGTACTGCGCATGTCGCGGCGTTACACACGAATTAGCGAATTATTATATAGGATGTACTACAGATTCTTCTCCGCTATTGTATTTACTTTTTAGATTGTTCTTTATTTTTAGATCGATCACTTTACTCTAGAGCAGCGGTTCTCAATTGTGGCCACCGTGGCCGCATGCGTCTACCAGCGTGTTTGTATGCGGCCACCATGAAACATGCTGTATTGGTGGCCACATGTGGCCACCAGCCCCGCATGAATGTAATTGTTGCTGTATGAGACTGGCTTCCTGCTTGAAATATACAAATGTGACTGGCTGAGGCTTCCAGCCTGACGTTGTCTCAGCCAGCTAATCATACTTTAGCCCACTTCAGATGCAGCTCCGTCATAACCCACAGACAGGACCATCTGTATGGAATAGCGCTCCACTTTCACGGGTGCATTCTGGGCAATTGCCTTCCAGGCTGGTCACAAATCTCAGCCGGTGGCCACAGCCTCACTACACCTGCCTCTTGCTGCCATCGGAAGGCTGCCGGACCAACGCAACCAACCTGTATGCATACATATTTAATTTGTTGGGCTGCCATCAACTCTGGACAGAAGGGAAGTGTGCTGCTTAGCAGCTGAAGTGTATTTGTGTGACAGGCCAAGTGGGAAAGGGAAATTATCAGAATGGCTGCATGGCTTCTGTAGGCAAAACCCAGCAATTAGTTGGACACACTAGCCCTTTGAGTGCCAGAGAGGTATCCAGTGCATTGTGTTGGATACCTCTCTGGCACTCAAAAGGTTAAAGCATTGCAAGTATACCACAATATACTTTTGGCTAAAAAAAATTTGACTTCAAGAATCTTCACCCATATCTACACAGTCCTGTCTGAGTAAGAGCCAATAGGAATATTTGGAGTGGGATCTGAAATCCTTTGACTACTGGCAAGCAGAAACAGGTGAGTGCAATTCTGTGTTCTGGCCTATCTCACTGAAGAGTATCCTCACTTCTGAAGTGCCTTATTTGGCAGTTTGGAGAACCTTGAGGAGAAAAGGGGCAATTGTGTGGGCGTTGCACCAAACGGGGAGCATATTATTCTATGTTGTCTAAAGCCCAGTGTTGTATGTATATGCATAAACAGTTGTATGTACCAATTTGGATTTGTGTGTGTCTATATATGGTGTCAAATCCTTTATTTTGTCTATTCTACCCATACACAAGTTTTATATCTTTGCTGTGAATGTGTTTACCAGCATTTGCAGCATGTGGCTCTCCAGTTTTTGTACTGTAACTCCAATTGGTTGGTTGAAGATAATTTAAGTAATACTCAAACAACAGAATGACCAACTCTGCTTTAGTGTAGTCCTGCTATTCAGTACAGTTGTATTTTACTGTGAACTGTTAAGATGACCAAATTATCAAAATATTTTTTGCTGGTATGATGTATTGAATATAAAGAGGCTGCATGTATGGATTTGCATTCAAGATACTGCACAAACTGTATACAATCAGTAGATACTCTCCAGAGTCTATAATTGTTTCTGAATTTGTAAATAAGGGTAAAACATTTTCAGTGCAGACTTTTCAACAATGCTGCATTTCTCTGTCGTCCAATGCAGGTTACTGGTAACTTTGGGTAGGCGATCAGCCCCTTTAAATAGGCAATGACTGCTGGGTGGAGCCTACCTCCTCTCCTTAGCTTGCAGCTAGCCAATCCCCATCCAATAAGATATGTTCCTTGGTCAAGACACAAGGCAAGAGAACAGTTCTGCTATAGTTTTAGCTTCTTTATTATTTTTCTGTTAGATATGGGATACAACCATTAGGTGGTTTACCTTCACTGACAATTCCCATCACCAAAATGTGGATAGCTCAGTTTACCAGGTGCTTTTGTGGACCTAAGCCATGGGGGGAAGATCTTGCTGCGAGTTATTTCCCAGGAGTTTCCCACTGAGGCTTCTTCTTGATTATATGGTAATCTGAAGACAGAAGACCAGCTAAAAAGGTGAGCACCCTTTGAGTGCCGAGGTCCACATGTCCCACGCTTCCCCTTCACACAGGGGTCTTGTTTGGAGTTCCTATTACATACTCGTGCACTCATTTGGTTTATCCGTATGTCTGTGAGGTGTTTGGACCACGTTTCTATGGTAACTTAACCCCTTTGGATGCTGATTTGGCATCTTTTGGGGTGTTGTGGGCACTTTCCCTACTGGGATCAGTGTTATTGGGTCTACTGACATGTTCTAGTGGGCTTTTGAGTGTTTTTTACATTTGGTTTTCACCTTGTAAAATTTGTGTTCCGCACCATTAAGGCGCGCGTTTACTGCATAGATGCCATTGCTCCATTCACTTCTATAGGACTTTACAGTTTGGGACGTATCTCTGCAACCGCTCCACGTAGAGATGGCTTATTGTGTTGATCTGCCCTTGCTCTGTTATCCGGTCAGCGTTCTGGGCATGGTTGTGGTTCAGGGGGCTTTGGGCACTGTTGGGGTGCTTTCTCAGTGAAACTACAATTCCCATGAGAGCTTGCTTCGCACGCTCGTTTCTGATTGGCTGCCGCTGCAGCAGCCACTTTGTGCCTTCACTGATCAAGTATCCTACGCAGGGCTTGGACTCTCCTTCTCTCCTCAGTAGTTTAACCCTTCGCCTACCAGATAAGTCTATTTTAGCATTTCTGGGGTGATTTTTATTATCATACATACTGTATTTTGGGTGTTTCTGATACTTTGACTGTTAGACACCGTGAGTATGTCTATTCAGTTAGACCTTGGGGCTAGACCGAAGACTAAGGACACTGGGTCATCTGTGTCCCCAATTGCTCATTGCTCCTCATGTGACTCAGGGTTACCTAGAGAATACTCAGGTCATGTTTGCCCAGCATGCGCTGCTGCCCCTGAGTCCCCTGCAGGGACCTCCAGCCATGCACTGGAGCCAGTCTGGATGCAAGAGTTTAAGGCTATTACTACTGCCGGGTTTACCTGATGTTTCTGATTCCTCTGAGGAGGAATTATTGGTGGATTCTGATTATGAGGACTGTTCTGCTGTCCCCTTTTTTGGGGTTCCCTTTGAGGCCGATCCTGTCCCCTCAGCTGAGGGCATGATCAGGGCTGTGTTGAACACCCTGAACATTCTCTCTTCTTCTGATCCCTCCGATGTGTTCCAGGAGCCTGTTAGGCCCCATACTTGTTTTCCACCTAACCCCACCCTGGACCGCTTGGTATCTGAGGAGTGGAAGTTTCCAGACAGAAAACAGTCTGTCACTAGAAAGTTTGCTAAGCTTTACCCGTTCTCTGAAGCGGCCCTAGCTCAGTGGGTTCACCCTCCCAAGGTGGATGGCCCTGTTTCCAGGCTTTTGAAGTCCACTGCCTTGCCTGTGGCTGATGCATCTTCTCTTAAAATCTGGACTGACCAGAAGCTTGCAACCTCTCTCAAGGCCATTTTTACGATGACTGGTTCTGCCCTGCGCCCCACATTTGCTGCTTGGGTGAATAGAGCTGTGGCTGTTTGGACTGAGCAGCTCACTTCAGCTGTCTATCAGGGAGCTCCTACTACTGACATGTTGCGTCTTCTCTCCAAAATCTCTGAGGCTCAGCATTATGTTTCTGCTGCCGTGTTTGACTCTGTGCGCATGGTAGCCAGGGCATCCACCATATCTGTGTGTAGCCAGACTCAAGATCTGGTCTGCTGACACTGCCTCCAAGAGGGCTCTCCTGTCTTTGCCCTTTCAGGGCACCTCACTCTTTGGTCCTGACCTTAAGGATCTGATCAGTGAAGCCATTGGTGGGAGTACTCACCTGCCAGTGGTCCAGAGGAAGAAGGCATCTGTTAAGCGGAATAATTTTTTTCATCCCTTTCAGGCTAACTCACGCCAGACAACCCAGGCCCAAGGCTTCCAAACCTTCTTCTGCATGACTCGCCGAATCTGGGTCCCCATCTGCAGGTGGGTGGCCCCTTGCGCCACTACCTCTCGGCTTGGGAAGCCTCTGTGGCGGACCAGTGGGTTTTGCAGGTGGTGGCTCAGGGTACAGGATCCCCTTCCTCCTTCTCGGACCTTGTCTTCTCGCTCTCCTCTGGGAGCAGAAAAGCGCCACCTCTTCAAGGGAGCCATTCACGCCCTTCTGGACATGGCAGTCTTGGAACCAGTTCCTTCTCAGGAAAGAGGGTTGGGATCCTACTACAACCTCTTCGTGGTTTCCAAGAAGGAAGGCGGCTGTCGTCCCATTGTGGATTTGAAGGATCTCAACTCCTTTGTGGTCGAGTCCCAGTATCGCCTGGACATGCTGCGCACAGTGATAACTGCCATGTCCCCTGGGGAATTTCTAGCTTCTCTGGATCTTCAGGATGCATATTTGCACATTACCATTCATCCAGAGTGTCGGCAATATCTCCTCTTTGCCTGCGACCGAGGGCATTTCCAGTTTTCTACCCTCCCCTTTGGCCTGACCTCGGCTCTTCAAGTCTTCAACAGAGTCCTGGGAGCCTTGATTTCTGTCCTACATCGAGACGGCATTAGAGTCACCCCGCACATGGACGACCTCCTTCTGAAAGCCTCTTCTCCAGAACTCCTTCATCAGCAAGTGCAGGACTGCATTCATGCTCTGTCCCGTCACGGGTGGATCATCAGTCTGGACAAGTCAGACCTTGTTCCTTCACAGATGACGGTCTTTCTGGGCATCCTCTTTGACACTCAGAGAGAGATGGTTTTCCTCACAGACGAAGTGGCTCAACAGATTGCACTGAAGGTCCAGGCTG
Organism: Rhinophrynus dorsalis; assembly: GCA_037306005.1. NCBI lineage: Eukaryota > Metazoa > Chordata > Amphibia > Anura > Rhinophrynidae > Rhinophrynus > Rhinophrynus dorsalis. The sequence goes on from CM074722.1 coordinate 121,346,700, forward strand.
TCCTCAATCAGGATCCGGTTCATTTTCACCATAGAGGCGGTTCTGTTTGCCATGGCTCATACCAGAGAACTTCAAAGGTTTCTTCTGGCATGCAGGGGTCGGTCTGATCTCATGGAGAGGTCTTTATCTCTCCCTCTTCACATGGAGCTGAATCTCTTTTGGTGGCTCAACCTGAACAATCTGCTGAAAGGCAGGCCATTCATGGTGCCATTTTGAACAACGGTGATGACAGATGCCAGCCTCTCTGGTTGGGGAGCGATTCTGGGGCACTTGAATGCTCAGGGCCGGTGGTCCCAATAAGAATCTCTCCTTCCCATCAACATCTTGGAGCTTCGGGCGATATTTCATCCCCTGCGCCACTGGACACACCAACTGGAGGATTGCACGGTCAGGGTCCAGTCGGACAATGCCACAGCGGTAACCTACATCAACAAGCAAGGTGGCACAAGAAGTCTTGCAGCTTGGCTAGAGGTCAAGGCTATTTTGTCCTGGGCAGAAGAGCATGTCCCTGCCATTTCCACAGTCCATATTCCTGGCTTAGACCGTGTTCTGGCAGACTTCCTCAGTCGACACACAGTGGACAGCGGAGAGTGGGAACTGCATCGAGGTGTTTGACTTCATTGTCCAGCTGTGGGGTCTTCCGTGCATCAACCTGATGGCAACAAGACACAAGAGGAAGGTTCCTACATTCTGCTCTCACTGGGCATATCCCCTGACTGTAGCAGTGGATGCCTTGTCAATCCCGTGGAATTTCCCTCTGGCATACCTCTTTCCTCCCATTCCCCTCTTGCACAAGGTGATACAGAAACTGTGACTGGAGCACTGCCCAGTCATTCTGATTGCTCCGTACTGGCCTCGGCAGGCTTGGTTTCTGGAGCTTCTGGATCACTCATTGGTGGAACCTCTTCGGCTTCCCTTCCATCTGGATCTTCTTCTACAGGGTTACCTGTGGAAGGATGATGTTCATCGTCTGGCTTTGACGGCATGGAGATTGAATCCTCAATTTTGAAAAAGAAAGGATTTTCTTCTGGTGTGGTGGCTACTATGCTTAGTGCCAGTAAGCCGGTTTCCTCTAAGGCCTACCAACGAGTTTGGTCTACCTTTCTATCTTGGTGTGCTGATAGGGACCTGTCTCAGAATTTTGATCTTCCTACGGTCTCCTTTCCTTCCTCCAGGATGGTGTGGATAAGGGTCTCAGTCTGAGTTCTCTTAAGGTTCAGACTACTGCTCTCTCTGTTTTCTTTCAAAGGCACTTTGCTATTCTTACTGATGTCAAGGTTTTCTTCCAAGGCGTTGCTCATACCTGTCCTGTGTTTAAGACTTCTGCTCCTCAGTGGGACCTTAACTTGGTTTTGGGCATCTTTCAGTGCCCTCTCTTCATTGGCCACTATTCCTCTCTGTCTTATGACTTGGAAGATGGGTTTTCTTCTGGCGATCATGTCTGTTCGCTGTGTTGCGGAGCTGCATGCCCTGTCCTGTAGGCCACCCTTTTTGGTGTTTCACAAGGACAAGGCAGTGCTTCGCACTTTGCAGGAGTTTTTCCCAAAGGTGGAGTCTGAGTTCCACATTAATCAGGAGATTGCGGTTCCTTCTTTCTGCCCTAACCCTACTTCTGACAAGTAGAAGGATCTTCACCTGTTGGATGTTGTGCATTGTCTCAAGTTCTATGTGTATCGCACTGAGCCATTGAGACAGTTTGACACTCTTTTTGTCATTCCTGAGGGTACCAGGGCAGGGAAACCTTATTCCAAGGTAACCATTGCTTCTTGGATCAAATCCACTATTCGTAAAGCTTACGAACTTGGGAAGAAGCCTGTTCCCTTTCGGGTCACGGCTCATTCTACGAGGTCTATTGGGGCATTATGGGCCTACAAGAATCAGGCCTCAGCTGATCAGTTGTGCAAGGCGTCCACTTGGTCGCTGGGCATACTTTCTCGAAACAGTCATGTGGATGTCCTGTCATCGACTGATGCTAGTTTTAGGAGGAAGATCCTGGAGGCAGCCTTGCCTGTCTAGGGTCTCCTTTGTCTCTTCGGTACTCTTTCACTTTTGAGCCCTGTTGGCTCTAGTTCAGTGTGCTGTGTGTCAGTTCCTGGGGTCTATTTTACCCCTGTTCTGCATCCGTTGACACCTTGCTCTTATTGTTGAGCTGTTCATGATCTGTTGGTTCATTGGTGCTCTGGTGACTTTGGGAGCCTGCGCCTGGTCCTTGCCTTTCTTCCCACCCTGGGGAACATAATGGTTGGACATCCTAAAGTTACCAGTAACCTGTATTGGACGACAGAGAAAAGAGTATTTTAGTCTTACCTGTTAAATCCTTTTCTCTTAGTCCATACAGGTTACTGGTCTCCCACCCTGTCAAGGACCATGCTTGGCCCTCCTGTGGCAGGACGTGGGGTTCCTTTCGGGTTCATGCTCACAGGAGTCTTCCTTTACCTTAATACTACCTAGTCAATAGTTAGTTTTCATATCTTACTGGATGGGGATTGGCTAGCTGCAAGCTAAGTAGAGGAGGTAGGCTCCACCCAGCAGTCACTTCTCAGAATTGTTCCTGCCTACTTAAAGGGGCTGATCGCCTACCCAAAGTTACCAGTAACCTGTATGGACTAAGAAAAGTATTTAACAGGTAAGACTAAAATACTACTTTTTTTTTTTAATGCACCCTTTTGTTGAACGCCCATAATTCTGCCACAGTTCAAAAGCATACCCTAAGAGAGGAGATTACTGGTTTGTTATTGAGATTTGGGCTGTATGGACATTTAGCTCGCTGGTGGTTATAAGGTGAGTATTTGTATTCTTGTTAGCACTTTCTGATCCCCACTTTAGTACAGTGGGTAGTATTCTCCCTCTCTTCCTGGCAGTTTTATTTGGAGTCTGAACCTCTAACCCTGAGATTTGATGCAGTAGTCTTCTGCAGGCTCATCATTATTAATTATTTTACCCACACCGTGCTGGACACTCACTGTCAGTGGGCCATGTGGTAAGTCACGAGGTCCACATGTGGATTCCGATTGCAGTATTACTACAGAGAGTCACGGCAAGGTGGTACATTGTATGGTGTATCATATTTTTTCACTGGTGCCATCACTTTAGGGCTAGGTAGGTGATGGCTGGAGAGCCATCATTGTGTTTTTACTTTCATGCCTGGAAAGTTTCTATCTGGCTGGAGCGCAGTCACACCCTTTTTACACTGGAGAGCAACGGTGCTCTCTCATTGGTTTCATTTCTTGGGCTGGACATTCTGCAGATCTGAGAGGGCTGTTACTGGTAATCATGATAACAGATTGCCTTCATTAGATCAAATTATTTTGGAGGAATGAAACATCCAGATAAAAGTCATATGTTGCTGATTTAATCTCCTATATCCCTTTGCCAAGGAAGTACTGTAGATCCTTCAGTGTCTCCTTTTTAACATGTGGATATGTTTCTGTTTGTGCTGATGGATTTTGTTGGTAACAGAGAAGCACTTCATCCTAATCTTGCCATGGCGTGGGTCAGTGGAACTATTGACCTTTTGGTGTGATTACCTGATGCAGTTTATCAGGGAGAACTCCTTGAAAGAGGATCTAATTCACATATTGTCCCAATTTCAAGAAGATAATCTCTACTTCAGTGATGCCTCTCTTGACACCGAAAAATGTCTTGCCAAATCCTCAACTTTGTCAGTTGCAGCTCAGAGTACTCTGGATTAACAGTTGATAAGCCAGTCTCTTGTAAGCAGTATTTTATTAATGCACCATTTGCTGGAAAAGTGCTGTCCTTCTTTCAGGATGGAGTCAACAAGGGTATCCACTTGAGTTCCCTCAAGGTTCAGCTCTCAGCCCTCTCTGCTCTTTTTTCAGAGACAAATTGCTGTTATTCCAGAGTTGAAGACTTTTCTACAGGGGGTGGCTCATATCATTCCCTCTCTTAAGGATCCCACACCGCTATGAAATCTCAAGTTGGTCTTGGGTGTTTTTCATAAGCCTCCGTTTTGGCCTCTAGCTTCCATCTCTGCGTCAGCTGACACTGAAGATGGCTTTTCTCTTGACAGTTATCTCTGTTAGGAGGATAGTTGAATTGCATACTCTGGCAAACTCCCAATCCTGGGTTTTCACCAGGATAAGGTGGTACTTCATACTTCTCATGAGTTTATTCCTTAGGTAATCAATCAGGAGATTTTGCCTTCATCCGTTACAAGAGAGATCTCCATCTGTTGGACCTTGTGCACTGCCTTAAATTGTATGTGCACTGCACTAAGCCTTTTAGTAAGGGTTACTCTGTCATTCCTGATGGTCCTAGGGTGCTTCCAAGACTACCATACACCAAGCATATGACATTAGGAAGAAACAGATTCCATTCAAAATCACAGCACATTACAACAGAAATGTGGGTGCTTCTTGGGCCTACAAGAACCAGGCCTTGGCTGAACAGCTGTGCAGGCTGCGACTTGGTCCTTCTTACATACTTTCACCAAACACTATCGGATCTCTGTTTCTTCTTTACTGACAGTTGTTGTTTATCAGTTTGTTTGTTTTTTACCCCTGTTGGCTCTTGTTTGTAGTGCTGTGCTAGTTTGGTGTCCTTTGACACCTGTGGTTATTTGGATCCAGAATAGACCTAGGGAACTTGGGGATCTAAGCTTTGGTATATTCCTCTGGTACGGTGTTCCATATTGGATGTAAGAGAAAATAGCATTTTAGTGTTCTTACCGTTTTAATCCTTAACCCTTTGAGTGCCAGAGGGGTATGCAACACATTGTAGAGAAATTCATTGCGCACCCCTCTTGCACACAAAGGGTTAATGGCCAGGCTTACAAAAGCCTTGGTTCTCTGTGGGCAGCTCTCAGACCCTTTTTTGACTCTGCTTAAGTAAATAGAGCAATAGCTGCATGAGGTGAACAACATTCTGAAGCTACACATATGGATATTTCAAAAAAGTAACTTTTGATAATACTTGCCAATATTTTGGAAGCAAGTGCTTATCTCTCTGAAGCAGCCTTTCACCCTGCCAGGTTTTCTTTTTTTAACCCCTTAATGACCTTTGACGGTCATAGTACGTCATGGGTCGATCTGAGTTAACGACCCATGACTACTATCAATGGAACTCTTGGCTCCCCCCGCGACTGCACGCCATTCGGGGAGTCCGGAATCGAAAGGGAAAAAAAAAAAAAAGCTCTGTGGTCCTTTAGTGACCGCCGCGTGCCTACGCGGTCGGTCGTTAAGGGGTTAAAGCAAGGCCTCAGCTTTGTCTTGCTTGTGCTTCACACCTTATGGTTTATGATTTGGTCTACAGACCAGTCTTCAAAGAAATCCCTTCACTTTGCTACCTGAGCAAGGTGATCTGTGACTCCATTGAAGGCAAGAGCAGTCTTCTGCCCTAGATCTCTTGTATGTGTGCCTTTATTTTTGCAAGGACAATGCATGGATTTCATTCTCCCCAACATGTTTGGGGGCACAGAGAGTTAAATTCCCTAAGACTTTGCAGGAGCGCCCTGCCCCAAAGCCCAAACAGGCTTGGAAGAGCAAGAATTCTGCTCCAAAGACCAAGTCTGACAATCCATCCTCTGTCTCGGAGTCCTAATCCATCCTTGCCTGTAGGGGCTCGTCTCCATCTTTTTTAAGATGCACTGTGTCATCTCAGATGTATCCAGGGAAATTTCTAGCTTCCCTAGGTCTACAGGATGCATACCTGCATGTCCCTGTTCATCAAGATCGCCAACGTTTCTTTTGTTTTGCCTTTGCCTTCAGTCATTAATAATTCACTGCACTTTTGACCTGGCCTTAGCTCCAAAAATCTTCACAAAGATCATTGCTGCATACATTTATTTGCAGGGAATCTCCCTAACTCCATATCTGGATGATCTTCTGATCAATGCACCCTCAGAAGAAATTCTTGTGATCCATGTGTAGGACTATGCCAGCATCTTGGTGCATCCTGGACAGGGTTATGGACTGATTGGCTACATTTTCCCCTTGTGACTCTGGGACAACTTTTGTGATACCAGAGTGGAATCTTGTCACAACAGACATCAGTCTGAGGCCCTGGGGATCAACCCTATGTCCCTTGACAGCTCTGGAATGGTGGATCAGAGAGAAGAGTCTACTGCCCATCAACATCCTGAAAATTCAAGCCATCCCCCTGGCATTCCTTCACTGGTCTCAAGTACGGACAGGAACACCAGTACGAATTCAGTCTAACAACTCGACGGCTGTAGCTTACATCAACTGTTAAAGGGATAGTAATATTTACATTTTACTATCCCCATCTTGTGGCCCTTAAAAACCTGAATTAAATGAGCCCAGCGGCATCTCACAAACCTTTATGATTTGAGAGCGATCCACTTTCAAAGTTTTGTTTTTTCCCTCTGCCCTGATGTCAGCATTGTAGCTGACAGCAGGGGAATCCGGTCCCAGAACTGGCAGAGGCTCTTCAGCAGAGCTGAGATTGCGTTATGGAAGAAGAAGAAATCTTTCACTGAAATCGTCTTCTACGTGTGCTTGCAAACCAAGCACACGTAGAAGACCATTTCAGTGAAGGGTTGCTTCTTCCATAACGCAATCTTGGCTCTGCTGAAGAGCCTCCACTTGCTCAGGGACCTGATTCCCCTGCTGTCAGCTAGAACGCTGACATCAGGGGAGAGGGAACTTTGAAAGCGGATATCTCTCTGACCATAACGGTTTGAGAGATGCCGCTGGGCTCATTTAATTCAGTTTTTAAGGGCTACAAGCTGGGGGATAGTAAAATTTAAGTATTACTATCCCTTTAAGGAGGAGCTTGAAGTGAGTCAGCTTGGGCTGAGGTGCAAGACTTTCTTCATTGTACGGAAACTCATGTAACAGCAATCTTGTCAATCCACATTCCAGGGGTAGAAAACAAGATTGTGGACTTTCATCAAGACCTACTCAAGGCAACTGCAAACTACACTAGGAAGTCCTGGAATAGAAAGTCCAACTTTGGGGTCTCTCAGGGGGGGATCTGATGACCCCTCAGGAGAACAGGAAGATCCCTCTGTTCTGCACAAAGGCAAATGATTCCTTGGCTTTTGAGATGAACGTGGCCTATGTGTTTCTTCCAGTTCATCTAATCCTGTGTGTTATAAGGAAGATCAAATGGAGAAGGCTCTGGTCATACTGATTTCTCTCTCCTGGTCCCAGTCTGGCATGGATTACAGATCTTCTAAGTCCATCCATCAAGGAACCATTCTAACTTCCAACTGAGACTGGATTCTTGAAACAGGGTCCCATCTTGAAAGGTTAACTTTGATGGCATGGCTCTTGAGGCCAACACCCTGAGATGAAAGGGTTTCTCAGAGGATTTCATTTCCACCATGGTCCAGCCTAGGAAGCCTGTCTCTTCTAAAGTGTATCATAGGATCTGATCCATTTTTATCAGTGGAGTGCTGATAAATATGGATCTGCTCAGGCCTTTGATCTCCCTTTGTTCCTGGCTTTTTGTAGGATGGTGTGAACAAAGGTCTTGGTCTAAGCTCTATCAAGGTATAGTTCTCAGTCCTTTCATTCCTCTTCCAGAAGTAAATTGCTATTCTGCCAGATGTTAAGTTTTTTGTTAAAAAAGTGCCTTTTCCTCCTTTATGGATCTCTATCATTCCTGTTTTCTGTATTGTATTTAAGAGAAAATAGGATTTTACCCTTAAATCCTTTTCTGTTAGTCCAAATGGTACACAGGACTGCCACCTGGAGGGGGAAAAAAAAAACAATCTGCGTTTCCTTTCCAGGGCAGAGGAGTCATCTTGGTAATTTTCTGTGCCACTGTGCTAAATGCAAATCTGGGATTAACTCTTTGAGTGACAGAAAGGTATCAAAATGGATTTGGATATCTCTGTGGCATTCTAAATGTTTAAGGCAAGGGTTGAGTTGGAGGACGTGGGAGTCTTCTCCTTAAAGACCCTGTCTTTTTTAAGTACTCTGCCCTCTGGAGTAGGGGAGTTCAAACACGTGGTTCCTGTGTTTCATATGGACGAAGGTAAAGTGCTTTAGCAGGAAGTTTACTAAAATCATATTATAATATACTTCAGGGCTTATAATTTGAAGTCCTTTGCTACTAGCCAGACCTGAAAAGTTACTCGTCACTGCAAGCCAAAACATACCCATCAGGGCTGAATTTCTACTCGCCAGGGCTAAATTTTCACTCGCCATTGGCTAGTGATGAGTGGACATTTTGAGCCCTGATATACTTGGTATATTCAGTCTTTCACTTAATATTAAGTTCTCCCAAAATAATTGTGTCTTCGCAGGTTGTTTTCCGTGCAGGAGAGGGGTCCTTGCAAGTTTTACCTCCTCTGGTTGATGTTATTCCTGAAGCCCGTCTCAATTTGGTGATCTATTACCTCAGACAAGGTACAAATACTTTACTGAAACTGATGCAGATTATCAGATGGGCTGTTTGTGTCTTTCTATTTAAATTGTTTTCTCTTGATTTTCTTGAATGACTTAGAAATCCACTCAAGTGGCTTTTAATTCCTGAACTGAATGCGGTGACATGTTTACTGAATTCTATTTACTTTGTCTTCATGCTTCTTCACTAACTACAAAGGATGTTTTTCAGTGATACAGAGTACCTCTGTATATATTGATACATTTAAATATTTATTAAGACTTTCATTTCTTTAGATGATGTACAAGAAGCATTCAACTTGATTAAAGACCTGGAGCCCTCAACTCCTCAGGTAATGACAAAACATCACAGAGAACAGTTAAACTTTTGCCACATCAGTCTTCATTAAAGGAACAATACCACATCTGAATGATAAACCCCCACTTACATTACTTTGGGCATAAATTAGTACTTGATGTTTACAAATAAACAACCTATGACTTGCTACAAATAAAACAGTGGGGTTTAGTGTCATGTTTTTGTCCAAAGACATGGCAAGCTTGCCTGCCCCATCAAAGCACCCTCTCTGCGTGCAAGCTGTGAACATGTTTTTAATATAATGCAATTTAAAACAGTGATTCCACCTTACTGTACTGTGAACAAAACCCTTGTGAGGGAAATGAGTGAGGCATTTATAAATTCCCTAATTCAGCTATCACCCTGTTTGGACAGCTACCAACCAAGAGAGGAGGAGCCAAAACCTCCCAAAATACATACAAAACTATGAAAAATACATGTTCCTGGTGAGCTCAAAATCACTTTTATTAGTAGTTTCCAATTAGTTACATGTGTGTATAGTCAGGAGAGCAGCAAAAACAGTATTTTGGCTACATATAGTAAGCCAACAAAAAGAGATGCCTGCTCAACAAATCCTGAGTTTTACAAACGAACAACCTATGACTTGCTAAAAATAAAACATTGGGTTTAGTATCATGTTTTTGGCCAAAGGCATGGCAAGCTCTCTACCCCATCAAGGCACCCCAGATTCAGGCAAGTGCCTGTGTATTTAATATAATGCAATTAAAAACAGTGATTCCAACTTAACTCTACTGTGAATAAAACCCTTGTGAGGGAAATGAGGGAGGCTATTACTCGTTTCCACTATCACCCTCTTTGGGGAGCAACCAACCAAGAGCGGAGTGAAGGAAGACTTCAGGATCCCGGAGTCTGGCTAAAAAGAATAATTTCCACTCCAATGGATGTAATATCCAGTGCTAATTTTTAATTTTGGGGAACCATTCCTTACAGAATTGGGAAGCTGTCAGTGTTCCTTTAAATCTGATTAGTGAATGTTAACTTAAAGGACAGAAATATGTAAAGAGGAAAATGCTCAATAAGCAAAATTTCTCTGTCGTCCAATACAGGTTACTGGTAACTTTGGGTAGGCGATCAGCTCCTTTAAATAGGCAGGAACAATTTTGAGAAGTGACTACTGGGTGGAGCCTACCTCCTTTCCTTAGCTTGCAGCTAGCCAATCCCCAACCAGTAAGATTTGTTACTTGGTCAAGATGCAAGGCAAGAGAACTGTTCTGCTATAGTTTTAGCTTTTTTATTATTTTTCTGTTAAATATGGGATACCACCATTAGGTGGATTACCATCACTGACAATTCCCATCACCAAAATGTGGATAGCTCAGTTTACCAGGCGCTTTTGTGGACCTAAGCCATGGGGGGGGGGAATCTTGGCTGCAAGTTCTTTCCCCAGGAGCTGCCCACTGAGGCTTCTTCTTGACATATGAAGACAAAAGACCTGCTAAAAAAAAGGTGAGCACCCTTTGAGCGCTGAGGTCCACATGTCACATGCTTCCCAACCGCACAGGGGTCTTATTTGGAGTTCCTATTACATACTCATGCACTCATTGGGTATATCTGTATGCCTGTGAGGTGATTGGAGCAAGTTTCTTTGGTAACTTATCCCATTTGTTGTTGGTTAGCACCTTTTTGGGGGGGGGGGGGTTTGAGCACTTTCCCTACTGGGACCAGTGTTTATTGGGTCTACTGATTTATTCTAGTGGACTTTTGAGTGGTTTTATGTTTTGGTATTCATTTAATTAACTTTGTTCCAGGCCTTTAAAGGGATAGTAATACTTCATTTTTACAATATCTAATATAGTTTGTATTAAATTGCTATAATCAGTGGCCCAGTCACAACTTCTGTCAGATCAGTACTTTTTCGTTAAAACTACATTAAAGTTCCCCTTACCTCCCTTTCTCGTCACGTCCCACCTACACTGCATAGATCTGGATTCTGGTCTCTTGACCAGACGGATGAAACAGAGGGTTAAAATTCAGAAGAGGGAATAGTGAAACCCAGCCCCCAGTAGAGGACGTCTTTTATTTAAATCTCGTCCACTGTTCCTCCTCCCACTGAGACGGAACTTCGTTAATTCAAGTGTGCTGCATACTAGCTTCATAGAAGCGGAGCAAAGCAGTTGACAGCACACCACAGGTTTTGGAAACCCTAAAATATGAGATCACTGAAACGTAAAACTGTTTTTTATTTTCAATAGATCACTTTGACCAACTTGCGCTATATATATATTATAGCAGGTGTCACTGAAGTGAAAGAGTGGCTTTAACCCTATGAGTGCCAGAAAGGTATCCAGTGCATTGTGCTGCAATGCATTAGATCTCTTTGACACTCAAAGGGTTTAAAAAAAACAACTGAGTTCCAGTAGGCGGATACCATTAGCAAAAAGCCAAAGAGTTCCCAAACACGTTATGCGCAATGATACAACACTGAAAGGCTGGAGCGATATGCCCTTTTTTCTCATGGTACTTTGCAGATCCTCAGCAGTGACGACAGCACCCTCTCCCAACCAGAAATAACCAGGAGCGTGCACGATTTAGGGATACAAGTAAGAACGCGCATCACCTCAGGTTAATAAAAGATGGCCGACATTTTCTTATACGGAGGTAACAAAACGGCTGAATTTGGGAGTGAAATACAGGTCATTTTGGTAAAAAACTACAAACATAGTGCACATTGATGACCCTACTACACATATACGCTTCAAAGAAACTTAACATTACTATCGCTTTAAGACGCACGTTTACCGCATAGACGCCATTGGTCCTTTCACTTCTATGGGACTTTACAGTTTGGGACATATCTCTGCAACCGCTCCACGTAGAGAGGTCAGAGATGGCTCATTGTGTTGGTTTGCTCTTGCTCTGTTATCCGGTCAACGTTCTGGGCATGTTGGGGGCCTTAGGGGGCTTCGGGCACTGTTGGGGTACTCCGTTAGCGAAACTATGACTCCAGTAAGCGCTCGCTTTGCGTGCTAATTTCTGATTAGCTCCTGCCACAGCAGCCATTTTGTGTCTTCGCAGATCGACAATCCTACGCAGGGCTTGGACTCTCCTTCTCGCCTCAGCAGTTTAACCCTTCGCCTTCTAGATAAGCCTTATTTAGCGTTTCTGAGGTGAATTTATTTATCATGCACACTGTTTTGTGGGTGTTTTGCTACTCTGATCGTTTGACTCTGAGAATGTCTACTCTGTTAGACCTTGGGGCCTGCCACTCGTGGCAGGCCCAGCCCCTGTAAGATCTTCCTGCCTAAGCCGCCGGGTGTACCTGATGTGTCTGATTCCTCTGAGGAGGAATTATTGGTGGACTCTGATGATGACTGTTCAGCTGTTCCTTCATCTCAGTTTTTTGGGGACCCCTTTGAGGCTGACCCCATTCCCTCGGCTGAGGGCCTGATCAGGGCTGTGTTGACCACCCTGAACATTCCCTCGGTGCAGGAGGTTTCTTCTGACCCCTCTGATGTGTTCCAGGAGCCTGTCAGACCCCATACTGTTTTCCACCTAACCCCACCCTTGACCGGTTGGTGTCTGAGGAGTGGAAGTTTCCAGACAGTAAACCATCTGTATCTAGAAAGTTTGCTAAGCTTTCCCCGTTCTCTGAAATGGCCCTTACGCAGTGGGTCCATCCCCCCGAAGGTGGATGCCCCTGTTTCCAGGCTTTCTAAGTCCACTGCCTTGCCTGTGGCTGACGCATCTGCTCTGAAAGACTCGACTGACAAGATGTCACGCCGCTTGCCTCTTCCTTTGTCTTTGCCCTCCGTGTTGTCTTATCGCGTGCTGTTCCTCCTCCGTTTCGTGTCTCGGATCAGAGCGTCTTCCGGGTTTGTTGCGTTGGTGTAGGCATGACGTCATCATCGGGCGCGTATATATGTGACATTTTCACTCTGAGCACTATCACAGTGTTCTAGTGGAGAGTTAGACCTCTTGTCTGTGCTCCGATTATTCAGAGTTCTGTTCCAGTTTCTTGTACCGTTTTTCGCTGTGTATGACCCTTGACAAGCCTCCTGACTATCCTTATATCTTCACAATCTGGACTTCTATTGACCCTCAGTGTATGACCCTTGGCAAGACTTCTGACTATTTTTTCTGGCAAATGATTTGGATATCTATTGATCCTTAGTGCACAACCTTTGGCAAGACTTCTGATTGTTCTTACATCATCTATACACTCTCTTTATCTATGTCCATCTCCTGTTAGTTTTTGTCTAGAACACATTCTTCAGTTGAGGTTTCTCTCTGGTACTTCCTTTGTTACTTGATACTACTTTTGGATCCTGGGGAGTTTATTGCTACTTCGTAGCCACCGTACTCTAGCCACGCTTTCTATCCGTCGCACTCCAGCCCTCACTCCCCCCTGCAGGAGAGTCCATACTGTCCACGGAAGGTCTGTCCAGGTCCGGGTCTTGGCTCAACTGGGATCGGACATCTGGCTTCGCGGCCAGCAACTTTAATCCGGCCCTAGCTGCAGCACAGTCTTACCGTGACAGTCATAGCACTATGAGCTACGCTCTCTAAGCAACGCACCCTAGCACTCCTTTTCCTGCAGGTTAAAGCCTGCTTCTAACATTCTGGTAGGTTCTGACACAAGAAGCTTGAGACCTCTCTCAAGGCTATTTTTGCGACAGCTGGTTCTGCCCTTCGCCCTGCATTTGCTGCAGCATGGGTAAATAGAGCTGTGGCTGTTTGGACTGGGCAGCTCACTTCAGCTGTCCGTCAGGGGGCCCCTACTGCTGACATGTTGCAGCTTCCCGCCAACATTGCTGAGGCTCAGCATTATGTTTCTGCTGCCCTGTTTGACACTGTACATATGGTAGCCAGGGCTTCTACCATGTCTTTGGTAGCCAGACGTAAACTTTGGCTCAAGATCTGGTCTGCTGACACGGCCTCCAAGAGGGCTCTCCTATCCTTACCTCCCTGTTTGGGCCTGAGCTCAAGGATCTGATCAGTGAGGTCACTGGAGGGAAGAGTACTCACCTGCCAGTGGTCCTAAGGAAGAAGGCGCCTGTCAAAAGGAATCGGCTTTTTCGTCCCTTTCCAACAGACTCTCTCCAAGCGACCCAAATGGCCCCTCAGGCTCATTGCTCCTCAACCAAGCCTAAGCAGCAATGGAGGCCCAAGTCCTCCGTGAAGCCCAAAGTTTCCAAACCTTCTTCTGCATGACTCGCCAAACTCGGGTCCCCACCCATATATAGGTGGCCGCTTACGCCACTACCTCTTGGCTTGGGAGGCCTCTGTGGCGGACCCGTGGGTTTGCAGGTGGTGGCTACAGGGTACAGGATCCTGTTCACCTCTCTCCTTCCTTCCAGGACCTTTTCTTCACCTTCTCCCTTGGGAGCGGAAAAGCAATGCCTTTTCGAGGAGGCCATTCAGGCCCTTCTGGACAAGGCGATCCTGGAACCAGTTCCTCCTCAGGAGAGGGGCTTGGGATTCTACTCCAACCTCTTTGTGGTTTCCAAGAAGGACGGCGGCTGTCTACCCATTTTGGATCTGAAAGATCTCAACTCCTTTGTGGTCTGGTCCCAATACTGCCAGCAGTTAATGTGCACAGTGATAGCGGCCATGTCCCCTGGGGAATTTCTGGCCTCTCTGGATCTTAAAGATGCTTATTTGCACATCACCATTCATCCAGAGAGTCGCCAGTGTGTCCGCTTTGCCTTCGACCGAGGGCATTTCCAGTTTTCTGCCCTCCCCTTTGGCCTGACCACAGCTGCTCAAGTCTTCAACAGAGTCCTGGGAGCATTGATTTCCGTCCTACATCGGAACGGCATCAGGGTCACTCCATATATGGAAGACCTCCTTCTGAAGGCTTCTTCTCCAGAACTCCTTCATCAACAGGTACAGGACTGCATTCATGCTTTTTCCCATCACGGGTGGATCATCAATCTGGACAAGTCAAACCTTGTTCCTTCCCAGAGGATGGTCTTTCTGGGTGTCCTCTTTGGCACTCAGAGGGGGATGGTGTTTCTCATGGATGAAGTGTCTCATCAGATAGCACTGAAGGTCCAGGCTATCATGTCTCAGGATCCAGTTCCAGCCAAGAAGTTGTCATCCTTAGAGGGGAAGTTCATTTTCACCAAAGAAGCAGTCCCGTTTGCCATGGCTCATACCAGGGAACTCCAGAGGTTTCTAATCCTGGCATGCAGGGGGTGGCCAGATCTCCTGGAGAGATCCCTATCTCTCCCTCTTCACGTGGAGCAGAGCCTCTCGTGGTGGCTGTACCTGAACAATCTCCTGAAAGGCAGACCCATCCTGGTGCCCTTCTGGACCACAGTAACGATGGATGCCAGCCTCTCCAGATGGGGAGCAGTACTGGGGCACTTGAGTGTTCAGGGCCAGTGGTCTCAGGAGGAATCTCTCCTTCCCACCAATGTCATGGAGCTCCAGGTGATATTTCATGCCCTACATCATTGGACACTGCAACTGGAGGATTACCTGGTCAGGGTACAGTCGGACAATGCCACATCGGTAGCCTACATCAACAAGCAAGGCTGCACTAGAAGCACAGCAGCTTGGCTAGAGTTCAAGACTATTGTATCATGGGCAGAGGGGCATGTTCCTGCCATTTTTGCAGTTCATATTCCTGGCGTAGACAATATTCTGGCAGATTCCTCAGTCGGCACACGGTGGACAGCGGAGAGTGGGAGCTACATCCAGAGGTGTTCAACCTCATCATCCAGCAGTGGGGTCCCCCATGCATTGACCTGATGGCAACCAGGCACAACAGGAATGTTCCAACATACTGCTCTCGCTGGGTGCATTCCATGGCTCTGGCAGTGCATGCCTTGTTGATCCAGTGGACATTTCCTCTGGCATACCTATTTCCTCCCATTCCCCTGTTGAACAGGGTGCTACGGAAACTGAGACTGGAACGCTGTCCAGTAATTCAGATTGCTCTGTACTGGCCTTGACAGGTTTGGTTTCCGGAGCTCCTGGACCTCTCAGTGGCGGAACCTCTTCAACTTCCCTCCTGTACGGATCTTATTCTACAAGGTTACCTCTGGAAGGAATACGTTCATCGTCTGGCTTTGATGGCATGGAAGTTGAATCCTCAATTTTGAAGAAGAAAGTTTTTTCTTCTGGCGTGGTGGCTACTATGCTTAGTGCCCATAAGCCTGTTTCCTCTAAGGCCTACCATCGAGTTTGTTCTACCTTTCTATCTTGGTGTGCTGACAAAGACCTGTCTCAGGATTTTGACCTTCCTACAGTGCTTTCCTTCTTCCAGGATGGTGTGGATAAGTGTCTCAGTCTGAGTTCTCTTAAGGTTCAGACTTCTGCGCTCTCTGTCTTCTGTCAGAGGCATCTTGCACTCATTCCTAATGTCAAGGTTGTCTTCCAGGGTGTTGCTCATACCTGTCCGGTGTTTAAGTCCCCTGCTTCTCAATGGGACCTTAACTTTGTTCTAGGAGTACTTCAGCGTCCTCCTTTTGAGTCATTGGCTACCATTCCTCTACGTATGCTGATGTGGAAGATGGCCTTTCTCCTAGCGATAGTTTCTGTTCGCCGTGTTGCGAAGCTGCATGCCCTGTCTTGTAGGCCACCCTTTTTGGTGTTTCACAAGGACAAGGCGGTGCTTCACACTTCACAAGAGTTCTCCTGAAGAGGTGTCTGAGTTACTACTACTTATACTACTTATAAAGAGAGGGATCTTCATCTGTTGGATGATGTTCGTTGTCTCAAGTTCTATGTCCTTGCGACAGTCTGACACTCTTTCTGTCATTCCTGAGGGTCTGAGGGCAGGGAAGCCTGCTTCAAAGGTAACTATTGCTTCTTGGATCAAGTTCATGATTCGTAAGGCTTACGAACTTAGGAAGAAGCCTGTTCCCTTCAGGGTCACGGCTCATTCTGGGAGGTCCATTTGGGCTTCTTGGGCCTACAAGATTCAGGCCTCAGCTGATCAGTTGTTCAAGGTGGCCACTTGGTCTTCTGTGCATACCTTCTCGAAACACTACCATGTGGATGTACTGGGATCGTCTGATGCCAGTTTTGGGAGGAAGATCCTGGAGGCAGCCTTGCATGTCTATGATCTCATTAGTCTCTCAGTACTCTTTCACTTTTGAGCCCTGTTGGCTCTAGTTCGTGCTGTATAACAGTTCCTGGGGTTTGTTTTACCCCTGTTCAGTGTCCGTTGACACTTTGCTGTTATTTTTGAGATCTTCATGATCTGTAGGTTTGTTGGTGCTCTGGTGATTTTGGGGGTTGCGCCTGGTCCTTGCCTTCCTTCTCGCCTTGGGGAACTTAATGGTTGGACATCCCAAAGTTACCAGTAACCTGTATTGGACAACAGAGAAAAGAGTATTTTAGTATTACCTGTTAAATCCTTTTCTCTTAGTCCATACAGGTTACTGGTCTCCCACCCTGTCAAGGGACCATGCTTGGCCCTCCTGTGGCAGAACGTGGGTGTCCTTTCGGGTTCATGCTCACAGGAGTCTTCCTTTACCTTCTTACTACCTAGTCAGTAGTTAGTCTTCAAATCTTACTGGATGGGGATTGGCTAGCTGCAAGCTAAGGAGAGGAGGTAGGCTCCACCCAGCAGTCACTTCTCAGAATTGTTCCCGCCTATTTAAAGGGGCTGGTCGCCTACCCAAAGTTACCAGTAACTTGTATGGACTAAAAGAAAAGGATTTAACAGGAAAGACTAAAATCCTATTTTAAGTGTGTGCAATATCCTGCAACTTCTGTAATGTATTTAATAATGTAAAATATTGAATTCAGCAGAAATAATTGATGAGCCTCATATTTGTAATGCAGCATTTCCTTTTATTTCAAATGTTGCAGTCAATAATAATTTTGAAATATAAATCACCATTTTTTTTTGTCTAACATCTATGTAAAATAATGAGTTTCATAACAACTGGTGCATCCAGACTGGCAGAGTCACAAAAAACTAATGATTTAATTTTATATTCCATAGGAATACATACTGAAAGGTGTTGTGAATGCAGCATTGGGTCAGGAGCTAGGCTCAGTGAGTTTACCTGCTTCTGTTTTCTTATTACTTTGTTTTTATAATGATGTTGATTTTATACAAACAGGTGATTCTGATATTCTTGTTTTGATATAATGAAGGAAATGTACTAAGGAGTGGTGATAAAGAGGTGATAAAGTAGAGATGACTTCTCCAGTGATATCACTTTTCCAGTTCCTATGTTATTCTATGACACCAGTGCACTAACAGTTCACCAACTTTGGAGATCTTAATGCATTGGCTCTGTAGAATAACATAGGGACTGGAGAAGTGATATCACTGGATAAGTCCTCACCATTGACGCTCACCTAGACACAAATCTGCTGTACAATTGAAAAAATACACAGCGATAAGAGTCATACACAGTAAATAGTAGATCATGGGGTGTCCAGCACACAGTCTGTCGATAAAATTCAGCCCACCTGACCCCATGGTGCAGCATGCACAAGATAACGGAAAAATATCTAATTAGCTAGCACACATGAACGATTAAGCCAGTAGGACCTTACCCCTTGCCCACTTCTACTGTTGTGTAACTGACACCCTACAGTTCAGAAGAATATTTCAGTCTGTTAAATACCAACATTCTCATTTATTTGAACACATTTGATAAATGACTAGCACTAGGCCTATAGCTGTTCACTTTTGTACAAATAAACTTGATTAAACTTTTTTCTCTGTTGTCCAATACAGGTTACTGGTAGGGACAGTTCTAGAATTGTATGCAAGGGGGGAGCCTACCTTCCCTCCTTGGCTGCAGCTAGCCAAACAGCTCCAGAAATATTTGTTCCTTGGTGAAGATAACACAGGCAAGAGAACAGTTCCTCTATAGCTTTAGAAACTTTTTATTTTTCTGTTAGAAATGGAATACCACCATTAGGCGGATTACCATAACTGACAATGCCCTTAGATGTGGATAGCTCAGTTTCCAGGTGCTTTTTGTGGACCTTAAGCCCTGGGGGGAAAATCTTGGCTACAAGTTCTTTCCTCAGGAGTCGCCCACCGAGGCTTCTTCTTTAAACATGTTAATCTGAACACAGAATGTCTGCAGGACAGGTGAGCAACCCTTTGAGTTCTGTAGGTCCACATGTCCCACAGTGTTCCTCCGCACAGGAGGTTTTCATTTGGAGTTCCTATTGCACACTCCTGCACTCATTGGGTCTATCTGTATGTCTGTTGGGTGTTTGGAGCAGGTTTATGTGGTATTTAACCCTTTAGCTGCTGGTTTAGCATTCATTTTGGGGGGGTTCTGACACTTTTTCTACTGGTTCAGTGTTTTTTTGGGGGGTATCCTAACATGTTTTAGTGATGTTTCATGTCTTTTAATATTATACCTTCAATTTTGTAAAAATTGAGTTAAAGGGATAGTATTGCTTGAAAATCATTTTATTTTATATTGTAGCCCTTAAAAAACATTAAAAATGATATGTCTTATCTCCCAAACCTTTATGGTTTGGGAGATATTAGCAAGTAAAATTTCCCCTGGAGTGACGTCACTGCACAAGCCTTCAGATTTGGTATCCAGTCTGCAGACCAGCCGCTGCTCTTCAGCAGTGCCGAGATCACGATCTTTAAAAATAATTTCTTCATTGGAATGGTCTACAAAGTGTGCTTGCAAGCCAGGCACACTTTGTAGACGGTTCCAGTGAAGTAGTTCTTTTTAAATATCGTGATCTCGGCACTGCTAAAGAACTGCAGGCTGATCTGTGGACCGGATTCGAAATCTGTCCACAAGATGACAGACTTGACTGAAACAGCCAGGAAAAGGGAACTTTACTTTTATTATTATTATTGACTTTACTTGCTAAAATCTTCCAAACTTTTAATGTTTTTTTAAGGGCTACAATATAAAATAAAATTATTTTCAAGCAATACTATCCCTTTAAAGAAGCACTTTACAGCATAGGCGCCATTGCTCCATTCACTCCTATGGGACTGTACAGTTTGGGACATATCTCTGCAACCGTTTAACCCCTTAAGGACCACTGACGTGGCAGGATCGTCACGCTGGTCTGGCACTTAAGGACCAGTGACGGTCCTGGCACGTCACGTACTTTTACTCATTGCGCTCCTGTAGGAGCACGGTGAGGAATACCAGAGACTGAAATTGATCGATCCAAGACCGGAGCGATCTCTTTCAGTCCCCCGTTCGGTGTGCCGCCACACGTGATCAGCCACGTGGGATGGCATGTCAAAGTTTCTTATGTGGTCCTTAAAGGACCGCACACCCCGGGACCGCTGGTCCTTAAGGGATTAACCTAGCAACTTCAGAGATGGCTCATTTTACTTGTCTGCCCTTGCTCTATCATCCGGCACATGTTTCTAGTGTGTTGGGGGGCTCAGTGGCTTCAGGCACTGTTTGGGGTACTTTTTTGGGAAAATTACATTTCCCATGCGCGCTTGCTTTACGTGCTCGTTTCTGATTGGCTCCCGCTGCGGCAGCCATTTTGTGATCTTTCCAGAATGAGTATCCAACGCAGGGCTTCTCTCCTTTGCTGATTAACCCTTTGTCTGCCAGATAAGTCTATTTTAGCGATTTCTGGGGTGAAACTTTAATCCTACACACTATAATTTGGCGATTTCTTATACAATAAGGTTATTGACACTGTGAGAATGTCTATACCATTGGAGCTTGGGGCCAGATCTAAGACTAAGGATGCTGGGGTCTCTGTATCCCCTATTGCGCATTGCTCTTCCTGTCATTCAGGGTTACCTAGAGAATTCTCAGGTCATTTATGCCCAGCATGTTCTGATGTCCCTGAGAGTCTTCCAGGGACCTCCAGCCTTGCATTAGAGCCAGTTTGGGTGCAAGAGGTCCACTTTGCAACTCTTTCCATCCCAGTTACAGGGGTCTTCCATTCTTGGCAGACCCCCTGCTCCATCAAGTCTTCCCTGCCCAAACTTCAGGGAGTACCTGACGTGTCAGATTCATCTGAAAAGGAACTCCTGGTGGATTCAGATGTTGAGAAATGTTCTGCTCTGGGCTTCTCTCAGTTTTTTGGGGATCCTTTTGAGGCTGATCCTGAACCCTCTGCTGAGGGCCTGATCAGGGATGTCTTAACTACTCTTAACATTCTCTTAGTTCAGGAGGTTCCTTCTGACCCCTCTGATGTGTTCCAGGAGTCTAAAAAGCCCCCTACTTACTTTCCACCTAACCCCACTCTTGACCGCCTTGTGTCTGAGGAGTGGAAATCCCCGGACAAGAAACCCTCTGTGTCCAAGAAATTTGCCAAGTTTTATCCCTTTTCTGAAGCTGCGCTTACTCAGTGGGTTCATCCTCCCAAAGTGGATGCTCCTGTTTCCAGGCTACCTAAGTCTACTGCCTTACCAGTCTCTGATGCCTCTGCTCTGAAGGACTGGACTGACAAGAAACTTGAGGTCTCCCTCAAGTTCATCTTTGCCACTGCTGGTTCTGCCATGCGTCCAGCATTCGCTGCTGCATGGGTGAACCGGGCCATTGCGGTCTGGACTGAACAGCTCACCCGGGCTGTCTGTCAGGATGTACCTACCTCGGATAAGTTGCGCCTTTTCGCCAACATTTCTGAGGCACAGCACTGTGTTTCTGCTGCCCTATCTGATGCCATCCATTTTTTTGGCTAGGGTTTCCACCATGTCTGTGGTTGCCAGACGGGCAAGAAAGCATTGCTCTCCTTGCCTTTTCAAGGCGCTTCTTTGTTTGGGCCAGATCTCAAGGATCTGATCAGTGAGGCTACAGGGGGTAAGAGTACACTTCTACCCTTAGTTCCTAGGAAGAAAACACCGCTTAAGCATAACCGGTATTTTCGTTCCTTTCAGAATGAGAAACATCCGGCGAACCAGACGGTTCCCTCAGCTCTGCGTGCCTCCTCCAAGCCCAAACAGCAATGGAAGCCCAAGGTCTCCTCGAAGCATAAGGCTTCCAAGCCTTCTTTGGCATGACTCGCCGAACCTGGGTCTGCACTCTGCTGTGGATGGTCCTCTGCATCACTATCACAGCTGTAACAGGATCCTAAGTTCTCAGATTGACTTAGCCTGCTATGCCGGGTCTCTCTCTTGCAGGGGCCGGCAGGGAAAGGTGATGTCTCCGGTGCTCCCCTCCAGCTATCCCAGGATGGGGGTCAAAAGAAGACCCTTGATACCACCCCAAACGAACGACACAGCACGCCAGTCAGGTTCCAAAACTGAACACACTTTATTTTGGCTGAATTCAGCTCTTTTAAGCAGAGTTAATTGCATCAAGTCAAACAGTTAACAAAAGGGCACAAAACATTCTATAATTAAATTAACATGATTAAATTTAGCAACAATGGGCACACAATGTCACAAAGGGCTGAACTTCATGGATAAGGGGCAGGGGTAAACATGAGAACAATGGAAGCCCAGACTCTGTGGAGCCTCGGCACTTTGGCTGCTTCTTACAGCCAGCCAATGAGCTAGCGAGCTACCAGTTCAACTGGCCAATCCGGTGGCCGCCGACATTCCTCCATGTTATGGCAATGGAGTCCCTTTAACTCCCCCTCAGCCAATCAGAACAGGGCCTACTTTTCCTCATTCTATTTCAATGGTAGCCCTTTAACTCCCCATTAGCCAATCAGAACTGGTGGGCGGGCAACCAATCGACCAATCCGAGGGGCGCCTACTTTCCCATGCAAAGTCAATGAAGGCCCTTTAACTCGGACTGGCCAATCAGGAAGCCGCCTACTTTCCCATGTAAAGTCTATGGGGTCTTTCTCTACAGGTTGCCCCGCATAGCAGCCAGCCCACGGCTCCGTTCTACCCGTGAATTCAGTCTTTTTGGTGGAACAAGTGAACTTCCATAGTAACGGCCTAGGGTCCGTTACATTTTCCCCCCCTACAAGACCCAAACCAGAAGCAGCTTGGATGAACGCTGGCTTGGGAAGTCCGACACGTTCCTGCGTGGAGGAGGATCGCCTCTTGTTCGGGCCAGGTAAAGGCTGGAGCCCCTTGTCCGGGCCAGGGAAAGCGTTGGGCCCTTTGTCCGGGCCAGTAGACAGCAGATGCGCCCCTTGTCCTGGGCCAAGGGTTAAACTGGGGCCTTTGGTCCTGGGCCATGGAACCCGGTGCCTCTTTGTCCTGGCTGGCACCAAATTGGGCGGTCTCTCATGGGCCATGCCCCCGACAGAGCTGAGGTCAGGCCCTCCTGGGTCTGGGGCCAGTGGCTCAGGGTCCATAGATAGTCCATGTGGAGGAGTCCTACTGGCCACTGGGTTCTCTGGGCTCTCACAAGGCTGTAGATCAAATTGTGGGGGGATGGGTACACCTCCCCATTTTGGTTTGGCAAGTGCCCCATGGTGGCAGGAGAGGAAGCTGCTCCTACTCTCCTGAGTTGAGGCAGTATGCAAAGGGCTGTTGTCAAAACTGGTGGACCTCTGCCCAGGGTAGGGGCATCCAGAGGACCGGTGAGGAGCGTACTCCCACTCATCAATCCAGGGCAAATGGATTCACTGGGGTAAAACAAACAGCACCCAGGGAGGACGGTGGTCCCACTCCCTGAGGCTGGGATAACGGCTGGCCTGGTGGGGAATGCATTCCCACCCACCAGGCTGGGGCAAAGGAATCCAGGGGACACCCCAACATCCCTGGTGAGGACAGTGGTCCCACTCACCAAGGCTGGGGACTCAAGCAAACGGGCAACAAGCGGTGGGCTGGAGATGAGGACTGTTGTCCCACTCATTGCAGCTGAATTTTCACCGGGCCTGGTGGGCTTGCTCCCACTCACCAGGCCAGGGGTCACATAGGGGCTGGTGGGCTCACTCCCACCTATCAGTTTAAAGTCACTAGGAGCCCGAATACTGCATTGGCGTAGTCTGCAGGGCTCCTCCTCTTCCAAGTCATCAGCCTCCTGGACTTTTCTCTTCTTGAGGAGGAACACATTCCCCATTTTCCTGACAAACGTATCCATGCACCTGGAGAGCACACCTTTCCCATTCTCCAGGGCAGTAGCAATAGGGGAAGGACAGGGCCGGCTGCTGGGGACCTGCTTCCCGTCCACCACAGCAGGGTTTCCCCTGGACCTGGTGAGCTCGCTCCCACTCACCAGGTCATGGGTCATGTAAAGGCTGGTGGGCTCACTCCCTCCCACCAGTTCAGGGTTGCCAGATGCAGCCGCACTGTAGTCAGTCAGCCTGTTGGGGCCACCTCCGTCGGTCCCAGCACAAGGGATACTGGTGAGTGCCTGTGTCCCACTCACCATATCAGAAGGCATAGGGGTACTGGTGGGCTCGCTCCCACCCCCCAGTTCACAGTCCACAGGGACAACAAGAGGATCAGCAGCACTGTTTCCCGTCAGTCCGCTGGGATCCTCTTCTTCATGGCCACCCACTTCAGGGCCATTCTCTGCCCTGAGGAAGACCGCAGTCCCATTCCTCAGGCCAGTAACATCCGTGCCCCTGGAGAGCACACGTTTCTTCTTCTCCAGGGCAGGGCAAACACAGGGCCTGGTGCAGACCTCGGTCTCGCCTCCCAGACCAGAGGAAATAGCGCCACTGGGGAGCACCATGGTCCCACTCCCCAGGGCTGGGTAATTACTGGAGCTCCGGAGTTCTTGAAAGTAGTGCTGCTCTACTGCCACTGTAAGTTGGGCCACCGTCTCTTCCAATGGGTTGGGTCCCAGGCGAGGCAACAGTTTCTTCACCCCCTCCGACACCGGATCACAGAACTCATCAAATGGGTGTTCATCTGCTGGAACGGAGCCGCCATGGCAGGGCGGGTTGGTCAGCAGGGTCATCTCTTCCAGTGGTGCAGGATACAGGTGGACTGTCCCTGATCCCTCTCTTGCACCAAGCCTTTCAATCTTCCGGAAAAGACTCTGGTAGGCTCTTTCAAGATGCCACTCCTGCTCCGCCAGGTCACAAAGTTCCCCCTCCAGCTCTGGGGTGTCTTGGAGGCCCATCATCCTCTCCCGGGCATCCCGGATATCCCAAAAACGACTGTCCGCCTTGCTGCCAAAGTTGTGGTCTCTCCACAAGAGCGCCCATACTTTTCCAGAGCTGCCGTAGTCATAGCCATCAAGGACCCCATAGCGTGGTGCAGAGCTGTAGCCCTTCCGCTCCGCTTTATGGCGAAAGGCTGTGTACCGGTCTTGCAGACGAACCTCCTCTTCGACGTAGCAGGCCAGACTTTCTTCCCACTCTGGTAGAGGATTGTCCCCCAACAGCGACCAGCGCAGCGCCAGTAGCTCCTCCGTCTGTCTCCAGTTGGGCGCAACATAGTCCCAGGGTTCTAGCGCTGCCATCAGTAACCGGCTGGATCCCCTCAGTGGAGTGAGAGAAGAGATCCCACAAACTGTTGCTGAAACCGGGGTCAAGCCAGCGGCTATATCTACCCCTGCTGGGCTGGTTTCAGTTCGATCCCACCGCTTGCCACCAGTGTAACAGGATCCTAAGTCCTCAGATTGACTTAGCCTGCTATGCCGGGTCTCTCTCTTGCAGGGGCCGCCAGGGAAGGGTGATGTCTCCGGTGCTCCGCTCCAGCTATCCCAGGATGGGGGTCAAAAGAAGACCCTTGATACCACCCCAAACGAACGACACAGCACGCCAGTCAGGTTCCAAAACTGAACACACTTTATTTTGGCTGAATTCAGCTCTTTTAAGCAGAGTTAATTGCATCAAGTCAAACAGTTAACAAAAGGGCACAAAACATTCTATAATTAAATTAACATGATTAAATTTAGCAACAATGGGCACACAATGTCACAAAGGGCTGAACTTCATGGATAAGGGGCAGGGGTAAACATGAGAACAATGGAAGCCCAGACTCTGTGGAGCCTCGGCACTTTGGCTGCTTCTTACAGCCAGCCAATGAGCTAGCGAGCTACCAGTTCAATTGGCCAATCCGGTGGCCGCCGGCATTCCTCCATGTTATGGCAATGGAGTCCCTTTAACTCCCCCTCAGCCAATCAGAACAGGGCCTACTTTTCCTCATTCTATTTCAATGGTAGCCCTTTAACTCCCTATTAGCCAATCAGAACTGGTAGGCGGGCAACCAATCGACCAGTCCGAGGGGCGCCTACTTTCCCATGCAAAGTCAATGAAGGCCCTTTAACTCGGACTGGCCAATCAGGAAGCCGCCTACTTTTCCATGTAAAGTCTATGGGGTTTTTCTGTACAGGTTGCCCCGCATAGCAGCCAGCCTACGGCTCCGTTCTACCCGTGAATTCAGTCTTTTTGGTGGAACAAGTGAACTTCCATAGTAACGGCCTAGGGTCCGTTACAACAGCATTTGGGAGGATACAGTGGCGGACCCATGGGTTTTGCAGGTGGTGACGGAAGGGTACAGGATCCTTTTCATCTCTTCCTCCCTTTCTTCTCTCTTCCTCCCTTTCACTGTCTTCCTTCTCATACGCCTCAGGGCTCAGAGAAACGCCGTCTGTTTGACGGCGCTGTTCAGGCTCTTCTGGACAAGAACTTTCTAGACCTGGTTCCAGTTCAGGACAGAGGTATGGGTTTTTACTCCAACCTCTTTGTGGTCTCCAAGAAGGATGGCGGTTGTTGTCCCATTTTGGACTTGAAGGATCTCCATTCCTTTGTGACCCGGCTCATTATCACCAGGAGTCTCTATGGACAGTGATTGCTGCCATGTCCCCAGGGAAATTCATTCTCTGGATCTTCAGGACGCGTACTTACACATTACCATTCATCCAGAGAGCTGGCAGTACCTCCGGTTTGCCTGCGACAGGGGACATTTTCAGTTCTCAGCTCTTCCATTTGGTCTGATGACAGCTCCTCAGGTCTTCAACCGTGTCCTGGGAGCCTTAGTGTCCGTCCTCCACCGAGACGGCATCAGAGTTACTCCATACATGGACGACCTGCTTCTGAAAGCCTCTTCTGCAGAACTTCTTCATCAGAAGGTTCAGCAATGCATTCATGCTCTCACCCATCACGGATGGATCATCAGCTTGGACAAATCAGACCTTGTCCCATCCCAGAGTCTAGTTTTCCTGGGCCTCCTCTTCAATACCCAGAAGAACATGGTGTTTCTCACTGATGAGGTGGCTCACCAGATCACCCACAGGGTTTCTGCCATACTGGCTCAGGATCCAGTTCCAGCCAAGAAGCTGTCATCACTCCTGGGGAAATTCATTTCCACCATGGAGGCGGTACCCTTCGCCATGGCACACACCAGGGAACTCCAGCAGTTTGTGATCCAGGTGTGCAGGGGTCAGCCAGACCTCCTGAAGACGTCGGTGTCACTTCCTCTTCATGTAGAACTCAGTTTGTCCTGGTGGCTCGACCTCTCCAATCTGCTGAAGGGCAGGTCCTTCCTGGTTTCCTTCTGGACCACGGTGCCGATGGATGCCATCCTCTCCGGATGGGGAGCGGTCCTGGGTCTCCTGAGTGCACCGGGTCTGTGGTCTCTGGAAGAATCTCTCCTTCCCATCAATGTGTTGGAGCTTTGGGCGATATTTCATGCCCTTCGTCATTGGACATCTCAGCTGGAAGACTGTCCAGTCAGGGTAGAGTCCAACAACGCCACGGCCGTGGCTTACATCAACAAGCAGGGCGGAACAAGAAGTCTCGCTGCTTGGTTAGAGGTCAAGGCTTTTTTGTCCTGAGCAGAAGATCACGTTCCTGCCGCAAGGCGGCCACCCTCTCTTCCTACTTTCAGTATAGGTATATATAGATAGGTAGAGAATGAATGCACTCAGATCTTTTATAGAATATAAGTGATACTATTTTGTAGAAATAACTTTAATATAGGACTCCCTTAGAATAAGCCACGAGAGATGCAAGCTTTCTTTATACTGTGGTTTTACAACATAACAGATGTCCGTAGATTAGTAATGCACTAACGTCACTTTTGCAGTGAACTCTATTGTGGTAACTTTAATATACACGCCAAAACTATCTATGGAATCTTACTATATTTTGGTGCATGTCTGTTTGTTTCCCTAATGTACTATAGGGATTAAGGTTTACACACAGTATAGATTAGAGAGAGGATACTAAGACAACAATCGTAGCAAGATAGTCTTGTTTATCTACTTAAGGAAGAAAATGCTGAGACAGTCATTGTTTTTAATTCGCTGTTTTTATGAGGGCACCAATAAAAGTTAATTTTTATTTTGATTTTATTTTCCTTCCCCCCATTTACCTCACACCTGACTGACCTCACTACGTCACAATATAGGAGAGGGGTTGGTGCTATTAGGAGATTTTCTTTCTCTTTTCCTTCTTTCCTTACCTCTGGAGAGAGCATGTGGACAGGCTGGCTTTGACAGCATGGCTGCTGAAGCCTCCATCCTAAAGAGGAAAAGTTTTTCTCCTGAGGTAATTTCTACCATGATCCAGGCTAGGAAACCTGTATTCTCTAAGGCTTACCACGGGGTTTGGTCTACTTTCCATTCTTGGTGTGTGGCCAGGTATCTGTCCTCACAGGAATTCGATCTTCCGTCCATCTTGTTCTTAATGCAGGATGGTACGAACAAGGGCCTTAGCCTTAGTTCCTTGAAGGTCCAGACTTCACATCTCTCATTTTTTTCCAGCGGCGTATTGCCATGATGAAGGATGTCAAAGTCTTCTTTCAGGGTGTCACTCATGCCTTCCCTGCCTACAAGGCTCCCACTCCCCAGTGGGACCTTAACTTGATTCTGCGAGCCCTGCAAAGGCCTCCCTTTGACTCTTTGGCTACCGTTCTGTTACATCTTCTGACGTGGGAGATGGCTCTTCTTTTGGCGGTTGTCTCTGACTGCAGAGTTGCTGAGTTACAGGCCTTGTCCTGCAAACCGCCTTTCCTGGTGTTTCACAAGGATAAGGCTGTTCTCTGTACCTCCCAGGAATTTCTTCCAAAGGTGGTCTGAGTTCCACATCAATCATAAGATTGTTGTGTCTTCCGTTTGTTCTGACCCTAAATCTGGCAAGGAAAGGGATCGCCACTTGTTCGAGGTAGTGCATTCCCTCGAATTCTATGTGCACTGTACTGTGTCCATCTGTAACACGGATGCCTTGTTTGGGTCCTAGGGCTGGCTTGGTTGCGTCCAAGGTGACTATTGCATCCTGGATTAAGTCTACCATATGTGAGGTGTGTGCAATCAGAGTGAAACCTGTTCCCTTCCACATTACAGCACATTCCACCGAGTCTGTTGGGGCCTCCTGGGCATGCAAGAATCAGGCCTGTGCTGAACATATGTGCAAGATGGCTACTTGGTCTTCTGTGCACACCTTTGCCAAACACTACGTGTTGATGTTCTGGCTTCGGCTGAAGCCAGCTTTGGGAGGTAAGTCCTGGAGACTTTCATTTCCTGTGCCTGATAGCTCTTGAACTGTTTTAGCCCTATTGGCTCTTGTTCTTGTGTGCTGTGTTATGTTGTTCAGTGTCCGTTGACACTTAGTTAGTCTGGGCCGTTCTGTGTCCTGGATAGTCCATGGGAACTCTGGTATCATGGGGACCGGCGCTTGGTTCTTTCTTCCTTATTCCCACCCTGGGAGCTCAATGTTGGTACATCACCATGGTACCTGTGAGTTATATTGGATGACAGAGAAAAGAGGATTTTAGTCTTACCTGTTAAATCCTTTTCTCTTAGTCCATATAACTCACATGTCTCCCACCCAGTGAAAGGGACCATGCTAGGTCTCCTGTGGCTGGATGTGTGGGAGTCCTTTTGGGTTCATTGCTGATAAGAGTTTCCTTCTCTTCCTTCTTGCTATCTAGCTACAGTGGATATAAAAAGTCTACATACCCCTGTTAAATGCCAGGTTCTTGTGATGTTAAAGAATGAGACAAAGATAAATCATGTCAGAACTTTTCCACTTTTAATGTGACCTATAAAGTGAACAATTCAATTGCAAAACAAACTGAAATCGTTGAAGGGGGGGGGGAATAAAAAATTCACAATAACCTGGTTGCATAGGTGTGCACACCCTCTTATAACTGGGGATGTGGCTGTGTTCAGAATTAACCAATCACATTCAGTCTCGTGTTAAATAGAAGTCATTACACACCTGCCATCATTTAAAGTGACTCCGATTAATCACAAATAAAGTTCAGCCTTTCTAGTAGGATTTTCCTGACATTTGCTTAGTTGCATCTCAGAGCAAAAGCCATGGTCCGCAGAGAGCTTCCAAAGCATCAAAGGGATCTCATTGTTGAAATATATCAGTCAGGAGAAGGGTACAAAAGAATTTCCAAAGCATTAGCTATACCATGGAACACAGTGAAGACAGTCATCATCAAGTGGGGAAAATATGGCAGAACAGAGACATTATATACACATACACACATATAAACAAACACACCTTTTCCCTTTTGAAGACTATATTAAAACCGTTTTACACATCGTTTGAGAAACCTGTGCCATTTCTGCTTGCACCTGAATGTGTAAACTTTTTTGTCTTACACAAAGTAAGGACTTTTATTTTTTTATTTTTATTTTTTGGCTCGTTAACAAAACAAAATATAGAAACACATTTTTATATTCAAAATGCTTGCCACTTTTTTGAGCAAAAACAGGCTTAAGATCATATTCAGTATTCTATAGAGGAGCAAATCGGGAGCAGACCAGCTGCACCTTAACGAAAAATATAAATATGCCCAAGCAATATGTTAGAACCCCCTCTAGCATTCAATGGTTTTATATTATTATTGAAGTCAATAGATATTGTAAAATGTTATTTTTGTCATTTTTGTAGTTTGTTTGTGCAATAAATAATTATCTTTAGCTTCTAGAATATAACTTTTAGGAAATCTCACTTATTGTTCTACAGACAGTAGTAGCAGCAACACTTCTAGCCACAGCATGGTTAACTGACCTTACACCTTTGAAGCTCATTTCCTCTAACTCTGTAAATAGATACACTTGGATTACCGGTATATGGTAATATTTACAATTATGTAACCTGTGGAATATTAACCCCCTGAGTGCTATAGCTGTGAACAAGGCTGTAAAGTAATGAGCTTCTCACCTCTGTGTCACTAAAGGGTCAAATATTTCTCAACTGCGGCATGTCCTCCAGTGTTGACCTCAGATATGGAAGATGTATAATTAAGGTATCTGATGCCAACCTATTATTCAGTAAAGGTTTTACAGCCTAGAGCAGGAAGTAGTTTATTGAGTCCAGCTGCATGCTTAAAGATAAAATACAGATTGAAGAGCACGCACATATACCACCCGTAATGTACCATACATGGGGCATATTAGAGGAGTCCTGCTATCCTCTGTGGCTTTCCCTTCCAACCAAACCTTGTAAAAATAAAATGTAGTTATAAACTTTTAAATATTCTATAAACATTCTTTAGTTATTTGGGAAAACCTAAAATCTAATGCTTGCTTTTCTGATGCATGTGTAGACTGTCCAATACAGACATCATTTGGTTAATGTTTTTATGTACTTTATATACAAGACAAAAGGCAGTTAATTCACTTAACCCTTTGAGTGCCAGAGGGTTTTGTTGTAGAACTCACCAATGCATTGTGAAACCCAGAGACCACTAGGATTCAAGGGGGGAGATTCACCAAGCAGTGATAAAGAGGTGGTAAAGTGGAGATGACTTCTCCAGTTTATCACTTCTCCAATTCCTATGTTATTCTCTGGAGCCAATTCAAGAAGATTTCTTCAACTTTGGAGACCTTAGTGAATAGGCTTCATAGAATAACATAGGAACTGGAGAAGTGATCTCCACTTTATCACCCCTTTATCACCGCTTAGTGAATCTCCCCCAAGAAGGTACAATTCCTATTCAAATCAATGGGGATGTTTGTGTCATAGTGTGGACCAGTTGCTTTGCTTCATATTTGTTCAACATGTGTCTTTATTCATATGCCTCATATTTTATATTTTGATATAACACTTATAAGAACATTCTGTTCATATTGGGTTGAATTTTTTTTTTTAACTGCAAACTACTGTTTTATGCAGGATAACACATTAATGCGTGTTATTTAGTGGCTATGCTATGAGACATGTTAGCTTTGAGAAGCACAACATTTGAAATCCTTCTAACTTTAGTAGAACAAATGTGCATGCTCAGTCAGTCAGGAAACTTTAGTTGGGCTTTATGTACAGGGCTGGAAACTTCCAATAGTCTGTGACTAATAAAAAGAAAAATGCAACCGATGAGTAAGAATTGATGCTGTTCTCCAACATGTGTTGTCCTGATTGGAGGAGATAAATCCTTTCTTACACAACCAAGAAAGAAGATATCATGCATGGGGCATAGTAATCATCCTGCAACATCCCTCATTTTCAAAACAAACCAAAACCAACTTGGTCAACCAAATAGCCTCACCAGAAACCAAATGGGGAGAAAAGGGAATCTGCATAAATTGGATAGCATTCAGTAAGAGCAGAGACCCTGGGGTAATTCATATTATTCCCATGGGATACAGAATAGATTGTGTTCAACTACTCCAGCACCCATTTGTCATGTTATAGGTAACAAAATAATCAGGAAGGGTAAAAGTAGATTCATTTTTGAGAATGGAAGTTATGACTCTAGTACCACGAGAACAAAAATACAAGGCTTTCTAATCCAGTAGGTTTGTGATAATTATAAATGATGGAAGTTGTCAACCGGTCTTAGATTTGAAAGCCCTCAGCAGATGTGTACATACTCTCTGGTTCAAAATAGAATTGATTTGATTATTTTTCCACTCGCCACTAGCCAATGGTGAGTGAGTGAAAATTTAGTCCTGGCGAGTAGAAATTCATCCCTGGTTGGTACACTTTTAAGCCCTGTGTGTGTATATGTATGTATGTATGTATGTGTGTGTGTATGTATATATGTATGTATGTGTATATATGTATGTGTGTATATATATATATATATATATATATATATATATATATAAATATATATAAACAGGGCAGTAGGCAGCACTCTCGATAATAGAACAATTGCCTGGGTGTCCGGATGAAAATAATTATAAAGAATGGTTTAAATCAGCACTCTCAGGACTTCAATGTAGAAAAACAAAAAATCTTTTTATTAGATCGACGTTTCGATCCCACTCGGGATCTTTATCAAGACAACCACCTCGTGCACCTAGCCTCCCTTAAATACCCTACACCTGGTGATGACCTCTTACCCCTGAGGTCAAAGGTAGATCACTTCCACACGTGTATCCCCTTAGTGATTAAAACCAAAGAATATGGAGAAACTTAAAAGTACTGTTAACATTCATAAAAACAGAAACATGTGTGCACAATCTCCTCCGCTAAATGTTCATTTATAAAATGTTTCCATGCTGTTAATTCACAACAATGATTCCTATTAAATACAGACTCACATGTACATCCAGTTATGTTATATATTTTATCCAATGTCCATGTTCTCTGCTTTACATTGGTAAAACAATTACAAGTTTTCGAGATAGAATGGCAAATCACAGAAAATCCATTAGGGATGCGCTTGCCGCAGGGACTTCTGATAAGCCAGTCGCGAGACACTTTGCAGCACACCATCATACAGTGGCATCCATGAAATGTATGATTATTGATCAGGAGCCCATAGCCCCCAGGGGGGGAGACAGGGGAAAGAAACTGTTGCAAAGAGAGGTTAAACACATTGGCACCATATGGGCTCAATGAAAATATCTCATATGCATGCTTCTTATGAGTGGAGATAATGTGGATAATTGGATCTGCTATACAATGTGGATATAAATAATATACTCAAGGCAGGTTATGAACAGTATCCTAGCAAAGAGACACTGGGGATATATAATTATTATAAAATAACAATTTTTGGAACAAGTCCTCAGCCATTTACATAGCTCTAATCCATGTACTGGAGGCTATGGGATTAAGCATTGGATTATAAATACATTAAATAACTATAACTACTGGAGCAATGGGCTATATACACAGTAAGTGGATATTAGAGATGTGGATTCACTTGTAACACTACCTTCAACGTGGATATGGCGGTGACACTAACTATATGGTTCTAATCCACTTTGAATGTGGAGGCCATAGGATGTAACACCTCATGCACATAACACCCTCTGTAATAGGATGGAACCGGAGCTATCAGACACCCATGAGAAGGATGAGTCTGTGCTCCTAGTTCCTAACCAGGAGGATTGTACTGGAGCCCTCAAGTGGTGCGGGTCGGGTATAGACGAGTGCACTCGTGAATAACGGGTGCACCAGCTGTTTCCCTGGACCCCCAATGGGCATCCGGTAGAGAGATGTGTAAAGAACAGGAGTTCATCGGAATGTCACCGCTCCCGCTAAAAGGGATGAACAGTGAGTACTGGATGGGCTATTATATGACCCCTATATAGAGATCTTTCTCTCTTTTTCCTACAATGTGTATATATGCCTATATGGACTACCGGCAGGTTGGACTGAACATGGTGAGCCGGACTGTGACACATAAAGTCAATCTACAATCTCTTGTCTACCTGATTGTAGATTGTTTGTACAGTGGAAAAGATTGGCGAAGAGAACCTTTGTTCCGATTCTCAGCTTGAGTACTTTATTTCCCTTGTCTTTGCGTAGTTAATGGACTACAGCGATAATAACTTTGGATATTAGACTCCAAGCACTGTTATGTGACATATTCAAAGTCCTGTTGTATCAATTTGATTCTAATTGTAAGAATAACCGCATAGAATAACGGGCGGCACTACTGTCAATTTGGAATCTCAAATATGTCTAGTATGGTAAATAAATGGTTATATGGCTAAGTATATGGCTATGTACCAGTATATTTACTCTACACAATGAGACAGCGGCTGCCCTGTATAATTTGTGTCTAGAAAAGGCGCATGGGGTTGCAATGAATGGCAACAATGAAATACTTTGTATACGGTTATGTTTATGTGTATAAGAGACAGCAGGTGTCTACGGTAAATATGGTCGATAGAAGAGCACTGTGATATGATGTAACACTGTTTATGTATGTAAACATTAAGGTTTCAATGTTTTGCCGTATATCGCAGTATTCCGGTACAGTAGTGGGTAGGGATCTACTGCTGTAAAAGGAACCCGGCATCATTGTGCTGCGATGCTACGGTGATATATTTGAACCGGATTTGGATGCATTATAACAGGTTATTAGTATGCATTGAATCATTGTTGTGAATTAACAGCATGGAAACATTTTATAAATGAACATTTAGCGGAGGAGATTGTGCACACATGTTTCTGTTTTTATGAATGTTAACAGTACTTTTAAGTTTCTCCATATTCTTTGGTTTTAATCACTAAGGGGATACATGTGTGGAAGTGATCTACCTTTGACCTCAGGGGTAAGAGGTCATCACCAGGTGTAGGGTATTTAAGGGAGGCTAGGTGCACGAGGTGGTTGTCTTGATAAAGATCCCGAGTGGGATCGAAACGTCGATCTAATAAAAAGATTTTTTGTTTTTCTACATTGAAGTCCTGAGAGTGCTGATTTAAACCATTCTTTATATATATATATATATATATATATATATATATATATATATTATATGACAATTTGCAATATTTCTACATTTTGTTTGCAAATGAGTTATTTCCAGTTTAAAACTCTGTCCCTTGGTCTGGTACGGACAAGGGTTATTTCAATTATATCGTATCTTCAATGTTCTACCTATATATATATATATATATATATATATATATATATATATATATATATATATATATAATCATTTCCAAGGTGACACAGTTCCTAAGAGACAATTAAGAAACCGTACAGTATGTGGATTTTAAGAACGTTGGCGCGCAAATTTAACAAATTGTCGCAATGAATCGATAATTTATCTGTTCTGGAACTGTGTGGCAAGCTCCAGAATATTGTTCCCCACTACTAAACAACCAACTGGTGCACATTCAGTTTGACAATGCAGTGACAGTGCTGCACATAAATTGTGAATAGGAACCAGGTGCAGAGAAGCCTGAACAGAAATTGGGCGACTACTGAAGTGAATTAGTGTCCCAGCAAAATCTGCAATGAACATCTTGGTGGCAGGCTTTCTAAGTTGGCAAAGATTGAATCCAGGAGAATGAATTGAAGAGGTACAGAAGTTAAGCACAAGACTAATAGAGCCTCTTCCATCAGCAGTGAATATGATAATTATACTGTGGGAGTTCAAACAAGACTATGTAGTTCCTCTCTTACTGTTGTTTACCAGAGTTATTCACAAAACCTAGGTAGGCAGAACTCCTGTAATACTGCTTTCTGCAGAATGGCTATGAAGTGCATGGTACACAGATCTCCTCATTCTAGCAGTGGACAGACTGTAGTGGTATCACTCCATCCAATGTTTTCTGGGATTTTGACAGCCCCTTGTTTTGGATTGGCTATCTGTCCTCTAAAATATGCTTCCTTCCTGTCTTCTGTGCCTGATCTTCAAGCTTATTCTGTGTTTTGACCTGACACCAGTTAATCTGTTCCTGATCCAGCTTTGACCTCTGCTTGTTATTGACCTCTGACTGCATTTGCTGTTTTGCAGTTTCCTCCTACTACCTGTTGTGACCCAAACTGTTCTTCCGCTCAGTCTTCATCCGTTGATTCTGCACTCCTGATTAATTTCCTGGCTTCTACCTCCGCTCACCCTGACTACATCCTGCTCTGCTTTGGGATTCCCCAGTTGTCTGAGTGGCATCAGCTAACATCTTCAGGATGGACCGATCTCTGACAAGATTCTGTTTTGCCAGTTTTCAGACTCCACTGTTTTCATCTTTTGTGCTTGTCGAATTGTTCTGTGTCATTTCCTGCTGCATCTCTGCTTGTCTGGCAGATCGATCTCCGACACAGCCCAGCAAGCTCCAGTCATCCCACTGTTGGATTGCTCTCTGCCATTTCCTGCTAGAGGACAGCACTTCCTCTGTCAGTTTTATCTCGGCCAGTTCCTGCTATCTGCTATAATCCGCTTCACGAATATCATTCGCCACACCTTGCTCTCATTGGCAGATTGATCTCTGACAGTACAGCTTTCACCAGTGGAGTACCTTTTGCAATCTTCGACAGCCTGTGTCCTCACAAGCAGTACAGTGTTCCCCAGCGGAGCACCCTTTGGTGATCTTCAACAATCTGTGTCCTCGCCAGCAGTACAGCCTTCTCCAGAGGAGCGTTCCTTGGTGATCTTTGACAGCCTGTGTCTTTCCTGCAATACGGTGTGCAATGTTCACCAGATACTGCAGTTCATCAGAGACTCAGTTTGCTGATCCTGTAATTCTGACCTGAGTGAGTCTGGATCCTGGTCTGCAAGAGTTCCCTCTTCTTACAGCGTCAGATCATCGTTTGCCATCCTTGCATGCCAGAGTCAATCCCTAGCGTCTTAGGTTCTAAGGTGAACGCCGTTACAAGTGGCTACCACTTATTCCAGACCTGTTGCCTCAATATCTATTCTGCCATCAAGAGATAAAGAAGCTATATTTAGTGATGTGGTGTTTGAACCCACAATCTTGAAACAGAATTTCTTGGGTACAGAAGACAGTGATACTGTGCTGAGGTTGAGAAAGGTGGCATCAGCCAATATTTTTCATAGTTATGAGCATTACAATTCAGTTGGTGTGAGGTCCATAACTTGTCACCCAACCATTTAATATATATAGACAGTGTGAAATTTAATACACGACAGACTATTGAAATTTCCAAGATTCTTACAAATGGAAAGAAGAGGAAACTGCATTCACTTGACGTAGTCTGAAACCTCAACTGTTAAATGAACCATTAAATATTTTTCATATACCTATATGCTTTTTTCCAAGAGAGGGGGGGGGGTTACTGGTGCCTAAGAATACATCAGCAGCTTGGATTAAGTCTGCCAATACACAAATCTAGGTATTAAACTCCAAACCGGTTCCATTTTGGATTACTGACCATTCAACAAGAGCAATCACATACAAGAATCAAGTATCAGTAGTATAGCTGTGCAAGGATGCAACCTGGACGTCTTTACGCAGTTGATGTTTTTCACTTTGTATGAGGCATTATTTGAAAGAGAGGTGCTACAGGCTGTGGTGGGCTACTGGTGTGATTAATATCTATGCAGTTTATAGTTTGTCTCCTCCTCATATGTGTTTATTTCTTGTTCTTTTTCATTATTGTATTGTGTTTATATGTGTATTAGCTACTTTAGTATAAACTGCATGTTTGTGGGAATATTGGTAAGTGGATCACATAGGGTTTTTCTCCTCTTTTCTTTGAGTACTACAGCCATATCAAACTGCAATAAAATTAAAGGAAAAAAAAAATTCAACCGCTTCCTCTAAGGCAGGGCTGCAACAGTTAGGCTCATTACTGTATAATATTTTTAAAATCTTAAAGCATGTTAAATTTAAGGTTATAAAACAAATTACAATTTAGTTTAATTTGAAAACATCGAACAGGTTTTCAGAAGGTTCTGGGCTAATATTGTCTACATCCTGGGGGGGAGTAGCAGAGAGAGAGGGAGAGAGTGAGGAGAGAGAAAGAAAAGTTAAGAGAAGGGGACACGGAAACAGTGGGGAAAATAGCAAGACGTGGGAATCATGCATCTATACAGAGGGATAAGTTCTACTTCAACTCTCTAAGGTAAAAACAGATAAATCAATGCGACCAGATGGGATACACCCAAAGTTCTTAAAATAATTTTAGTGTTTTGGCAAAACCTTTAACAGAATGATTCAACCAGTCCCTATCGTGAAGAGTAGTTCCAGAAGATTGGAAGGTAGCAAATGTAGTACTGCTTCTCAATAATGGTAGCAGGGAAGAGTCTGGCAACTACAGACCAGTAAGTTTTGCATCAGTCAGGAAAATTAATGGAAACCATGTTAAAGTAAAAAATTGTTAAATATCTGAATTTAAATGACTTGCAGGATCCCAAGTAGCAAGGGTTTACAGCAGGGACATCTTAACCTCATATATTTTTTTGACTGGGTAACTAAAATAATAGACATGGGGGAACAGTAGATATAGCTTATCTAGTTTTCAGTAAAGCATTTGACATTGTCCCTCTTAGAAGACTAATAAATTGCAGGAGACAGAGGTTGTTAGTCAATGGAGAATATTCAGATGAAGGGCTTGTTACTAGTGGGGTACCTAAGGGAACTGTGCTGGGGCCCATTATTTTTAATATTTTTATCAGTGATATTGCAAAAGGTCTTCAAGGTGAAGTATGCCTTTTTGCAGATGATACAAAGATCTGCAACAAGGTAGACATTCTTGGGGTAATAAGATAAATGACAAATGATTTAGGTAAATTAGAAGAATGGACAAGAGTGTGGCAGCTGCAGTTTAATGTTGATAAATGTAAAATATTGCACTTTGGACATAAAAATCCAAAGGAAAAATATACTATTAAGGGTACTGTGCTGTCAGAAATAACAGAGGAAAGGGATTTGGGAGTAATTATTTCTGATGACTTAAAAAAAAAAAAACGATCAAGTTGATCAGCCTGTCGGATCCAGCTTGTGGGCTGTATTTTCCCATCTCTGTGCTGCACGTAGACGAGAACCAGTCGGCGAACACCTTGAGGACCAGGGTGTGCAACACATTACTTTGCAATGTGTTATGAACTTTTTGGTCCTCAAGGAGTTAATTGTGTACAGTGCATGCTGTGTTATTCATACGCTGAGCACATTTAAACCAGGGGCACCAATTCATCCAGAGAAAGTGCAACCGTGGACCTAGCATTTTAGCCTAGGGTACACATCTACTGGGGCACAGACAGTGGCGGGCTGGCCTGGGGTTGGTCCTCAAGCTGTGGAATGGTGGTGGTTGTGGGGCATCCAAAAGTCCCCCATACGATCTGACTGGTCCTGTTACAATAATTTTCTGTAGTGAGTGGATAACCAGAGGGCACCGCTGCCACGATGACCTCCTATTGAGATTGTACAGTGGAGTAGTTTCATTGGCTCTCTCTTTAAAAGATACTTCCAGGTTGTAACCCGGAAGCACCTTTTAATGAAGGAACCCGCGGACCTGCTCCACTGCACAAAAGGAGGTCATCCCAGCAGCAGTGCCTTCAGGGTATCCCCTCGCTATAGAAAATAAGAGGTAAAGGGGGGGGCAGAATCAGATAGCGCATGTGAGATGAATTGCATTTTTTAAAAATGGCTTTGTGACTGCCAAGGGAAGTGGAACCATAATTCGTGGGTGTGCTCTTTATGCAAAAAGCTGAGCTAAGAACAAAAGGTCATCCATTAAGACTAGAGGAAAGGCGCTTTCGACTAAAACAAAGGCAGGGATTCTTTACAGTAAGGGCGGTAAGGCTATGTAATTCTTTGCCTCGGGATGTTGTGCTTGCAGATAATGCAACTGCATTCAAAAAAGCAATGGATGCCTATCTGGCACAGAACAATATTGACAATTATGGCAGATGGCTTCAAAGCAAATAGGATATTGATCCGGGGAGCTATTTGACTACCAATTGGAGTCAGGAAGGAATAATCCCACCCATACACACACACTTGGGACTAGATTGGAAATGGCTCCAGAGGGCTTTTTTTTGCCTCCTCTGGATCAACAGGGGTGTTTTTGGCATGGGCTGGACTTGATGGACGCATGTCTTTTTTTCAGCCTTATCTACTATGTTACTATGTATGTTACTGTGACTACCAGGGGGCAGTGGATCTGGGCCAGGAGGGTCAATGTTTGGGTATTTATAACTAGGAACAAGGCTGGTGGGGTCAGTGTATGTATAGTACTGACTACCACTAGGAAAAGCTTTTAATTGAAATGGTGCTACACTAATGATACCACAGTTCAAAACTGAAATGGAGCTACACTAGTAAAAGCACAGAGCTGACAACTGAATCAAAGCTACACTGGGGATACCACTGTGTTAAAAATTGAAATGCAGCTACAATAGTGATCCCACTGAACTTAAAACTGAAATGGAGCTATAATCTGTGTATCACTGGTTTCACACCCTTTCAGTTGTAAACTCTGTGATATAACTGGTGTAGCTCCATTTCAGTTGAAAGCCCTGTGGTACCACTAGTGCATTTCAATATCAATTGTAAACTCTATGGGTATCAGTAGTGTAGATCAATATTGACTGTAAGCTCTCTGGTATCACTACTGTAACACCATTCCAATTGTAAACTGTTTATCACTAGTGGCACCGCCTTTGAATTGTAAGCTCTGTGCTATCACTAATGTATTCAATTTCAATTGTAATCTCTGTAGTATCACTACCATATCTCCATTTCAGTTGTAAGCTTGGTGCAACACTTGTCTTACTTCATATCATTAATGACAATTGTAAAATTAACAAAAATTGGTGGTTTGGGACCATGGGCTGAAAAGATACAATAAGTGGGCCAATTGATTATATTTTCTGCCCCCCCTCTGGCCAAAACTTGCCAGTCCTCCCCTGCTAGAATGCCGCCTCCTGCTGCATAAAGGGGTGGTGCCAGGGGGCCGCAAATGAGGTTTTGCCTAGGGTGGCAAAAATGCTTGCATGAGCCCTAATTCCATTTTAGACATTTTTTGGAAATGAGGCACTGGGCCTCACTTTTCTCTAAAAAGAAAACACTAGATGCCAAAAAGGCCTTTAGCTGAGTGACTGGGATTATATGTGGGCGACCTTGAGCGATTTCGCCTTTACGGGTCCCATCCTTAGTGGTATTCAAGCCCTCTGTGCTGACCCATTGGCTGTGGTAGCAGTCGTGGGCCATACATCTGAGCGCTTTAATATTCAAAACAATACTCATCAGGGCTGCCCATTGTCTCCACTTTTATTTGCACTTTGCATTGAGCCCTTGGCATGTGCGATTCGGAAGTCCCCAGATATTCGGGGACTCAGAGTAGGCTCTGAGGACTATAAATTGAGTCTGTTTACAGATGATGTTCTGCTCAACCTTACATCTCCGCTGACGTCCTTGCCGAATCTCTTTATTATCCACTTTCTCCTCCTTCTCGGGATTCCTTATCCGCTTCACTAAATGTGAAGCCCTCAACATTTCTCTGCCATTTCCTATGCAGAATCTACTAGCTCTTAACTTTGATTTTTGGTGGTGTACTGCTCCTTTACCTTCCTTAAGCATTTCTCTTATGGCTTTTCGGTCCTCTTTATATGAGGTGAACTATGTACCTTTACTTAAATCACATCATGCTCACCTGACGCGATGGGACTCTTACCATATTTCTTGGTTTGTTAGGATTTACGCTGTCAGGATGACTTTGTTACCCAGGCTTTTATATCGTTTTTGCTCCTTAGCAATTCTTCCTCTTCGTAGCGACATCCAGGCACTTCAAAGACATATTTTT
Source organism: Rhinophrynus dorsalis (assembly GCA_037306005.1). NCBI lineage: Eukaryota > Metazoa > Chordata > Amphibia > Anura > Rhinophrynidae > Rhinophrynus > Rhinophrynus dorsalis. The sequence continues at coordinate 121,388,479 of CM074722.1, forward strand.
CCGGTTCTTCTGGGCCTCGAAGAAACCTAGGCTTAGCTCGTCACTCCTACATAAACATAAATCGACAGGTGGCTTGTCAGTACCTCCTCACCTGTTTGTTTGTTTTTTTTTTTGTTTTGTTTTTTTTTTTTTCCCTCTCTCTCTCTGTATCTTTTAAAAAAATCAATTAATATTGAATGCAAAAAAAAACAAAAACAAGAAAACATGATAAGGGCCTGTGAGATGCAAGTTTTACATATCTAGAGTACTAGATCCCTAGATTGCACCCTCCTCCATATAAACAACAATTATATAGTTTAAGAATGCTGATGCAAGTTATATCCTTGATATAAACATCATATTCTGCACAATCAACCTTTTACCCAGGGTTTCATTGAGTTTAAATCAATGTATCCTGGAACTATCAGACGTGACAGCATAGTATCTTTGATGGCCACTGGATTTGAATAGACCTCCCAAAGTGGCCATCTGTTTAACGAAACCACTACCACAAAAACACACATGACTAAAAAGGGGATCCTATATCATATTTTTATTACAGACCTTGTGCCCTGATCCTGTTTCCTTTGATCTCGCTCTAAAGTCAGTGGGGAAGAGATCAAAGGAATAGGGGCCACATATATTTTTATTTGTATTTGTGTGTTTTGTTTTACTTATATGTACCATTACAAAAAAGTAATCCAACATATATGATTTGGGCTAAAAGCATAATGCAACAAGAAAGGCTAAAGTCAGTCTCTCCTGTTGCTGAAGGGATTTCCAATGTGTATAAGAACATTCTGTTCATATTGGGTTGAATTTTTTTTTTTAACTGCAAACTACTGTTTTATGCAGGATAACACATTAATGCGTGTTATTTAGTGGCTATGCTATGAGACATGTTAGCTTTGAGAAGCACAACATTTGAAATCCTTCTAACTTTAGTAGAACAAATGTGCATGCTCAGTCAGTCAGGAAACTTTAGTTGGGCTTTATGTACAGGGCTGGAAACTTCCAATAGTCTGTGACTAATAAAAAGAAAAATGCAACCGATGAGTAAGAATTGATGCTGTTCTCCAACATGTGTTGTCCTGATTGGAGGAGATAAATCCTTTCTTACACAACCAAGAAAGAAGATATCATGCATGGGGCATAGTAATCATCCTGCAACATCCCTCATTTTCAAAACAAACCAAAACCAACTTGGTCAACCAAATAGCCTCACCAGAAACCAAATGGGGAGAAAAGGGAATCTGCATAAATTGGATAGCATTCAGTAAGAGCAGAGACCCTGGGGTAATTCATATTATTCCCATGGGATACAGAATAGATTGTGTTCAACTACTCCAGCACCCATTTGTCATGTTATAGGTAACAAAATAATCAGGAAGGGTAAAAGTAGATTCATTTTTGAGAATGGAAGTTATGACTCTAGTACCACGAGAACAAAAATACAAGGCTTTCTAATCCAGTAGGTTTGTGATAATTATAAATGATGGAAGTTGTCAACCGGTCTTAGATTTGAAAGCCCTCAGCAGATGTGTACATACTCTCTGGTTCAAAATAGAATTGATTTGATTATTTTTCCACTCGCCACTAGCCAATGGTGAGTGAGTGAAAATTTAGTCCTGGCGAGTAGAAATTCATCCCTGGTTGGTACACTTTTAAGCCCTGTGTGTGTATATGTATGTATGTATGTATGTGTGTGTGTATGTATATATGTATGTATGTGTATATATGTATGTGTGTATATATATATATATATATATATATATATATATATATATATAAATATATATAAACAGGGCAGTAGGCAGCACTCTCGATAATAGAACAATTGCCTGGGTGTCCGGATGAAAATAATTATAAAGAATGGTTTAAATCAGCACTCTCAGGACTTCAATGTAGAAAAACAAAAAATCTTTTTATTAGATCGACGTTTCGATCCCACTCGGGATCTTTATCAAGACAACCACCTCGTGCACCTAGCCTCCCTTAAATACCCTACACCTGGTGATGACCTCTTACCCCTGAGGTCAAAGGTAGATCACTTCCACACGTGTATCCCCTTAGTGATTAAAACCAAAGAATATGGAGAAACTTAAAAGTACTGTTAACATTCATAAAAACAGAAACATGTGTGCACAATCTCCTCCGCTAAATGTTCATTTATAAAATGTTTCCATGCTGTTAATTCACAACAATGATTCCTATTAAATACAGACTCACATGTACATCCAGTTATGTTATATATTTTATCCAATGTCCATGTTCTCTGCTTTACATTGGTAAAACAATTACAAGTTTTCGAGATAGAATGGCAAATCACAGAAAATCCATTAGGGATGCGCTTGCCGCAGGGACTTCTGATAAGCCAGTCGCGAGACACTTTGCAGCACACCATCATACAGTGGCATCCATGAAATGTATGATTATTGATCAGGAGCCCATAGCCCCCAGGGGGGGAGACAGGGGAAAGAAACTGTTGCAAAGAGAGGTTAAACACATTGGCACCATATGGGCTCAATGAAAATATCTCATATGCATGCTTCTTATGAGTGGAGATAATGTGGATAATTGGATCTGCTATACAATGTGGATATAAATAATATACTCAAGGCAGGTTATGAACAGTATCCTAGCAAAGAGACACTGGGGATATATAATTATTATAAAATAACAATTTTTGGAACAAGTCCTCAGCCATTTACATAGCTCTAATCCATGTACTGGAGGCTATGGGATTAAGCATTGGATTATAAATACATTAAATAACTATAACTACTGGAGCAATGGGCTATATACACAGTAAGTGGATATTAGAGATGTGGATTCACTTGTAACACTACCTTCAACGTGGATATGGCGGTGACACTAACTATATGGTTCTAATCCACTTTGAATGTGGAGGCCATAGGATGTAACACCTCATGCACATAACACCCTCTGTAATAGGATGGAACCGGAGCTATCAGACACCCATGAGAAGGATGAGTCTGTGCTCCTAGTTCCTAACCAGGAGGATTGTACTGGAGCCCTCAAGTGGTGCGGGTCGGGTATAGACGAGTGCACTCGTGAATAACGGGTGCACCAGCTGTTTCCCTGGACCCCCAATGGGCATCCGGTAGAGAGATGTGTAAAGAACAGGAGTTCATCGGAATGTCACCGCTCCCGCTAAAAGGGATGAACAGTGAGTACTGGATGGGCTATTATATGACCCCTATATAGAGATCTTTCTCTCTTTTTCCTACAATGTGTATATATGCCTATATGGACTACCGGCAGGTTGGACTGAACATGGTGAGCCGGACTGTGACACATAAAGTCAATCTACAATCTCTTGTCTACCTGATTGTAGATTGTTTGTACAGTGGAAAAGATTGGCGAAGAGAACCTTTGTTCCGATTCTCAGCTTGAGTACTTTATTTCCCTTGTCTTTGCGTAGTTAATGGACTACAGCGATAATAACTTTGGATATTAGACTCCAAGCACTGTTATGTGACATATTCAAAGTCCTGTTGTATCAATTTGATTCTAATTGTAAGAATAACCGCATAGAATAACGGGCGGCACTACTGTCAATTTGGAATCTCAAATATGTCTAGTATGGTAAATAAATGGTTATATGGCTAAGTATATGGCTATGTACCAGTATATTTACTCTACACAATGAGACAGCGGCTGCCCTGTATAATTTGTGTCTAGAAAAGGCGCATGGGGTTGCAATGAATGGCAACAATGAAATACTTTGTATACGGTTATGTTTATGTGTATAAGAGACAGCAGGTGTCTACGGTAAATATGGTCGATAGAAGAGCACTGTGATATGATGTAACACTGTTTATGTATGTAAACATTAAGGTTTCAATGTTTTGCCGTATATCGCAGTATTCCGGTACAGTAGTGGGTAGGGATCTACTGCTGTAAAAGGAACCCGGCATCATTGTGCTGCGATGCTACGGTGATATATTTGAACCGGATTTGGATGCATTATAACAGGTTATTAGTATGCATTGAATCATTGTTGTGAATTAACAGCATGGAAACATTTTATAAATGAACATTTAGCGGAGGAGATTGTGCACACATGTTTCTGTTTTTATGAATGTTAACAGTACTTTTAAGTTTCTCCATATTCTTTGGTTTTAATCACTAAGGGGATACATGTGTGGAAGTGATCTACCTTTGACCTCAGGGGTAAGAGGTCATCACCAGGTGTAGGGTATTTAAGGGAGGCTAGGTGCACGAGGTGGTTGTCTTGATAAAGATCCCGAGTGGGATCGAAACGTCGATCTAATAAAAAGATTTTTTGTTTTTCTACATTGAAGTCCTGAGAGTGCTGATTTAAACCATTCTTTATATATATATATATATATATATATATATATATATATATATATATATATTATATGACAATTTGCAATATTTCTACATTTTGTTTGCAAATGAGTTATTTCCAGTTTAAAACTCTGTCCCTTGGTCTGGTACGGACAAGGGTTATTTCAATTATATCGTATCTTCAATGTTCTACCTATATATATATATATATATATATATATATATATATATATATAATCATTTCCAAGGTGACACAGTTCCTAAGAGACAATTAAGAAACCGTACAGTATGTGGATTTTAAGAACGTTGGCGCGCAAATTTAACAAATTGTCGCAATGAATCGATAATTTATCTGTTCTGGAACTGTGTGGCAAGCTCCAGAATATTGTTCCCCACTACTAAACAACCAACTGGTGCACATTCAGTTTGACAATGCAGTGACAGTGCTGCACATAAATTGTGAATAGGAACCAGGTGCAGAGAAGCCTGAACAGAAATTGGGCGACTACTGAAGTGAATTAGTGTCCCAGCAAAATCTGCAATGAACATCTTGGTGGCAGGCTTTCTAAGTTGGCAAAGATTGAATCCAGGAGAATGAATTGAAGAGGTACAGAAGTTAAGCACAAGACTAATAGAGCCTCTTCCATCAGCAGTGAATATGATAATTATACTGTGGGAGTTCAAACAAGACTATGTAGTTCCTCTCTTACTGTTGTTTACCAGAGTTATTCACAAAACCTAGGTAGGCAGAACTCCTGTAATACTGCTTTCTGCAGAATGGCTATGAAGTGCATGGTACACAGATCTCCTCATTCTAGCAGTGGACAGACTGTAGTGGTATCACTCCATCCAATGTTTTCTGGGATTTTGACAGCCCCTTGTTTTGGATTGGCTATCTGTCCTCTAAAATATGCTTCCTTCCTGTCTTCTGTGCCTGATCTTCAAGCTTATTCTGTGTTTTGACCTGACACCAGTTAATCTGTTCCTGATCCAGCTTTGACCTCTGCTTGTTATTGACCTCTGACTGCATTTGCTGTTTTGCAGTTTCCTCCTACTACCTGTTGTGACCCAAACTGTTCTTCCGCTCAGTCTTCATCCGTTGATTCTGCACTCCTGATTAATTTCCTGGCTTCTACCTCCGCTCACCCTGACTACATCCTGCTCTGCTTTGGGATTCCCCAGTTGTCTGAGTGGCATCAGCTAACATCTTCAGGATGGACCGATCTCTGACAAGATTCTGTTTTGCCAGTTTTCAGACTCCACTGTTTTCATCTTTTGTGCTTGTCGAATTGTTCTGTGTCATTTCCTGCTGCATCTCTGCTTGTCTGGCAGATCGATCTCCGACACAGCCCAGCAAGCTCCAGTCATCCCACTGTTGGATTGCTCTCTGCCATTTCCTGCTAGAGGACAGCACTTCCTCTGTCAGTTTTATCTCGGCCAGTTCCTGCTATCTGCTATAATCCGCTTCACGAATATCATTCGCCACACCTTGCTCTCATTGGCAGATTGATCTCTGACAGTACAGCTTTCACCAGTGGAGTACCTTTTGCAATCTTCGACAGCCTGTGTCCTCACAAGCAGTACAGTGTTCCCCAGCGGAGCACCCTTTGGTGATCTTCAACAATCTGTGTCCTCGCCAGCAGTACAGCCTTCTCCAGAGGAGCGTTCCTTGGTGATCTTTGACAGCCTGTGTCTTTCCTGCAATACGGTGTGCAATGTTCACCAGATACTGCAGTTCATCAGAGACTCAGTTTGCTGATCCTGTAATTCTGACCTGAGTGAGTCTGGATCCTGGTCTGCAAGAGTTCCCTCTTCTTACAGCGTCAGATCATCGTTTGCCATCCTTGCATGCCAGAGTCAATCCCTAGCGTCTTAGGTTCTAAGGTGAACGCCGTTACAAGTGGCTACCACTTATTCCAGACCTGTTGCCTCAATATCTATTCTGCCATCAAGAGATAAAGAAGCTATATTTAGTGATGTGGTGTTTGAACCCACAATCTTGAAACAGAATTTCTTGGGTACAGAAGACAGTGATACTGTGCTGAGGTTGAGAAAGGTGGCATCAGCCAATATTTTTCATAGTTATGAGCATTACAATTCAGTTGGTGTGAGGTCCATAACTTGTCACCCAACCATTTAATATATATAGACAGTGTGAAATTTAATACACGACAGACTATTGAAATTTCCAAGATTCTTACAAATGGAAAGAAGAGGAAACTGCATTCACTTGACGTAGTCTGAAACCTCAACTGTTAAATGAACCATTAAATATTTTTCATATACCTATATGCTTTTTTCCAAGAGAGGGGGGGGGGTTACTGGTGCCTAAGAATACATCAGCAGCTTGGATTAAGTCTGCCAATACACAAATCTAGGTATTAAACTCCAAACCGGTTCCATTTTGGATTACTGACCATTCAACAAGAGCAATCACATACAAGAATCAAGTATCAGTAGTATAGCTGTGCAAGGATGCAACCTGGACGTCTTTACGCAGTTGATGTTTTTCACTTTGTATGAGGCATTATTTGAAAGAGAGGTGCTACAGGCTGTGGTGGGCTACTGGTGTGATTAATATCTATGCAGTTTATAGTTTGTCTCCTCCTCATATGTGTTTATTTCTTGTTCTTTTTCATTATTGTATTGTGTTTATATGTGTATTAGCTACTTTAGTATAAACTGCATGTTTGTGGGAATATTGGTAAGTGGATCACATAGGGTTTTTCTCCTCTTTTCTTTGAGTACTACAGCCATATCAAACTGCAATAAAATTAAAGGAAAAAAAAAATTCAACCGCTTCCTCTAAGGCAGGGCTGCAACAGTTAGGCTCATTACTGTATAATATTTTTAAAATCTTAAAGCATGTTAAATTTAAGGTTATAAAACAAATTACAATTTAGTTTAATTTGAAAACATCGAACAGGTTTTCAGAAGGTTCTGGGCTAATATTGTCTACATCCTGGGGGGGAGTAGCAGAGAGAGAGGGAGAGAGTGAGGAGAGAGAAAGAAAAGTTAAGAGAAGGGGACACGGAAACAGTGGGGAAAATAGCAAGACGTGGGAATCATGCATCTATACAGAGGGATAAGTTCTACTTCAACTCTCTAAGGTAAAAACAGATAAATCAATGCGACCAGATGGGATACACCCAAAGTTCTTAAAATAATTTTAGTGTTTTGGCAAAACCTTTAACAGAATGATTCAACCAGTCCCTATCGTGAAGAGTAGTTCCAGAAGATTGGAAGGTAGCAAATGTAGTACTGCTTCTCAATAATGGTAGCAGGGAAGAGTCTGGCAACTACAGACCAGTAAGTTTTGCATCAGTCAGGAAAATTAATGGAAACCATGTTAAAGTAAAACATTGTTAAATATCTGAATTTAAATGACTTGCAGGATCCCAAGTAGCAAGGGTTTACAGCAGGGACATCTTAACCTCATATATTTTTTTGACTGGGTAACTAAAATAATAGACATGGGGGAACAGTAGATATAGCTTATCTAGTTTTCAGTAAAGCATTTGACATTGTCCCTCTTAGAAGACTAATAAATTGCAGGAGACAGAGGTTGTTAGTCAATGGAGAATATTCAGATGAAGGGCTTGTTACTAGTGGGGTACCTAAGGGAACTGTGCTGGGGCCCATTATTTTTAATATTTTTATCAGTGATATTGCAAAAGGTCTTCAAGGTGAAGTATGCCTTTTTGCAGATGATACAAAGATCTGCAACAAGGTAGACATTCTTGGGGTAATAAGATAAATGACAAATGATTTAGGTAAATTAGAAGAATGGACAAGAGTGTGGCAGCTGCAGTTTAATGTTGATAAATGTAAAATATTGCACTTTGGACATAAAAATCCAAAGGAAAAATATACTATTAAGGGTACTGTGCTGTCAGAAATAACAGAGGAAAGGGATTTGGGAGTAATTATTTCTGATGACTTAAAAAAAAAAAAACGATCAAGTTGATCAGCCTGTCGGATCCAGCTTGTGGGCTGTATTTTCCCATCTCTGTGCTGCACGTAGACGAGAACCAGTCGGCGAACACCTTGAGGACCAGGGTGTGCAACACATTACTTTGCAATGTGTTATGAACTTTTTGGTCCTCAAGGAGTTAATTGTGTACAGTGCATGCTGTGTTATTCATACGCTGAGCACATTTAAACCAGGGGCACCAATTCATCCAGAGAAAGTGCAACCGTGGACCTAGCATTTTAGCCTAGGGTACACATCTACTGGGGCACAGACAGTGGCGGGCTGGCCTGGGGTTGGTCCTCAAGCTGTGGAATGGTGGTGGTTGTGGGGCATCCAAAAGTCCCCCATACGATCTGACTGGTCCTGTTACAATAATTTTCTGTAGTGAGTGGATAACCAGAGGGCACCGCTGCCACGATGACCTCCTATTGAGATTGTACAGTGGAGTAGTTTCATTGGCTCTCTCTTTAAAAGATACTTCCAGGTTGTAACCCGGAAGCACCTTTTAATGAAGGAACCCGCGGACCTGCTCCACTGCACAAAAGGAGGTCATCCCAGCAGCAGTGCCTTCAGGGTATCCCCTCGCTATAGAAAATAAGAGGTAAAGGGGGGGGCAGAATCAGATAGCGCATGTGAGATGAATTGCATTTTTTAAAAATGGCTTTGTGACTGCCAAGGGAAGTGGAACCATAATTCGTGGGTGTGCTCTTTATGCAAAAAGCTGAGCTAAGAACAAAAGGTCATCCATTAAGACTAGAGGAAAGGCGCTTTCGACTAAAACAAAGGCAGGGATTCTTTACAGTAAGGGCGGTAAGGCTATGTAATTCTTTGCCTCGGGATGTTGTGCTTGCAGATAATGCAACTGCATTCAAAAAAGCAATGGATGCCTATCTGGCACAGAACAATATTGACAATTATGGCAGATGGCTTCAAAGCAAATAGGATATTGATCCGGGGAGCTATTTGACTACCAATTGGAGTCAGGAAGGAATAATCCCACCCACACACACACACTTGGGACTAGATTGGAAATGGCTCCAGAGGGCTTTTTTTTGCCTCCTCTGGATCAACAGGGGTGTTTTTGGCATGGGCTGGACTTGATGGACGCATGTCTTTTTTTCAGCCTTATCTACTATGTTACTATGTATGTTACTGTGACTACCAGGGGGCAGTGGATCTGGGCCAGGAGGGTCAATGTTTGGGTATTTATAACTAGGAACAAGGCTGGTGGGGTCAGTGTATGTATAGTACTGACTACCACTAGGAAAAGCTTTTAATTGAAATGGTGCTACACTAATGATACCACAGTTCAAAACTGAAATGGAGCTACACTAGTAAAAGCACAGAGCTGACAACTGAATCAAAGCTACACTGGGGATACCACTGTGTTAAAAATTGAAATGCAGCTACAATAGTGATCCCACTGAACTTAAAACTGAAATGGAGCTATAATCTGTGTATCACTGGTTTCACACCCTTTCAGTTGTAAACTCTGTGATATAACTGGTGTAGCTCCATTTCAGTTGAAAGCCCTGTGGTACCACTAGTGCATTTCAATATCAATTGTAAACTCTATGGGTATCAGTAGTGTAGATCAATATTGACTGTAAGCTCTCTGGTATCACTACTGTAACACCATTCCAATTGTAAACTGTTTATCACTAGTGGCACCGCCTTTGAATTGTAAGCTCTGTGCTATCACTAATGTATTCAATTTCAATTGTAATCTCTGTAGTATCACTACCATATCTCCATTTCAGTTGTAAGCTTGGTGCAACACTTGTCTTACTTCATATCATTAATGACAATTGTAAAATTAACAAAAATTGGTGGTTTGGGACCATGGGCTGAAAAGATACAATAAGTGGGCCAATTGATTATATTTTCTGCCCCCCCTCTGGCCAAAACTTGCCAGTCCTCCCCTGCTAGAATGCCGCCTCCTGCTGCATAAAGGGGTGGTGCCAGGGGGCCGCAAATGAGGTTTTGCCTAGGGTGGCAAAAATGCTTGCATGAGCCCTAATTCCATTTTAGACATTTTTTGGAAATGAGGCACTGGGCCTCACTTTTCTCTAAAAAGAAAACACTAGATGCCAAAAAGGCCTTTAGCTGAGTGACTGGGATTATATGTGGGCGACCTTGAGCGATTTCGCCTTTACGGGTCCCATCCTTAGTGGTATTCAAGCCCTCTGTGCTGACCCATTGGCTGTGGTAGCAGTCGTGGGCCATACATCTGAGCGCTTTAATATTCAAAACAATACTCATCAGGGCTGCCCATTGTCTCCACTTTTATTTGCACTTTGCATTGAGCCCTTGGCATGTGCGATTCGGAAGTCCCCAGATATTCGGGGACTCAGAGTAGGCTCTGAGGACTATAAATTGAGTCTGTTTACAGATGATGTTCTGCTCAACCTTACATCTCCGCTGACGTCCTTGCCGAATCTCTTTATTATCCACTTTCTCCTCCTTCTCGGGATTCCTTATCCGCTTCACTAAATGTGAAGCCCTCAACATTTCTCTGCCATTTCCTATGCAGAATCTACTAGCTCTTAACTTTGATTTTTGGTGGTGTACTGCTCCTTTACCTTCCTTAAGCATTTCTCTTATGGCTTTTCGGTCCTCTTTATATGAGGTGAACTATGTACCTTTACTTAAATCACATCATGCTCACCTGACGCGATGGGACTCTTACCATATTTCTTGGTTTGTTAGGATTTACGCTGTCAGGATGACTTTGTTACCCAGGCTTTTATATCGTTTTTGCTCCTTAGCAATTCTTCCTCTTCGTAGCGACATCCAGGCACTTCAAAGACATATTTTTCCGGTTCTTCTGGGCCTCGAAGAAACCTAGGCTTAGCTCGTCACTCCTACATAAACATAAATCGACAGGTGGCTTGTCAGTACCTCCTCACCTGTTTGTTTGTTTTTTTTTTTGTTTTGTTTTTTTTTTTTTCCCTCTCTCTCTCTGTATCTTTTAAAAAAATCAATTAATATTGAATGCAAAAAAAAACAAAAACAAGAAAACATGATAAGGGCCTGTGAGATGCAAGTTTTACATATCTAGAGTACTAGATCCCTAGATTGCACCCTCCTCCATATAAACAACAATTATATAGTTTAAGAATGCTGATGCAAGTTATATCCTTGATATAAACATCATATTCTGCACAATCAACCTTTTACCCAGGGTTTCATTGAGTTTAAATCAATGTATCCTGGAACTATCAGACGTGACAGCATAGTATCTTTGATGGCCACTGGATTTGAATAGACCTCCCAAAGTGGCCATCTGTTTAACGAAACCACTACCACAAAAACACACATGACTAAAAAGGGGATCCTATATCATATTTTTATTACAGACCTTGTGCCCTGATCCTGTTTCCTTTGATCTCGCTCTAAAGTCAGTGGGGAAGAGATCAAAGGAATAGGGGCCACATATATTTTTATTTGTATTTGTGTGTTTTGTTTTACTTATATGTACCATTACAAAAAAGTAATCCAACATATATGATTTGGGCTAAAAGCATAATGCAACAAGAAAGGCTAAAGTCAGTCTCTCCTGTTGCTGAAGGGATTTCCAATGTGTATGATGCAACTCCTACACCCTAGGCACATGTCATTGGGGCACTGAAAAAGTTAAACTTGGATATCAGAGCGATAATGCACTATAAGTGCTTGTAGCATCCAAGAGGCTAACCATGTTAGTTGTGATATGGTGCTATACTGTGCAGACTTTGACAGTATGGCTCATAACAAAATGAAAAGGAGCAACATAGGATTAGCAGATTACATTCTAACAGTGTTTCTCCTTTGTATTACCTTACTCAAATTTCCTTGCTGATTGTATATGCACTGTCCTGTGAGGTACATACTTAATTATGGATGTGTTCAAGAAGTTCAAATGTACATACATTTTCTGGCTAGTCAGAGTTTATCATTAACAATAATTTGCTTATGTATTTTATATAATTGCAGAGAGATCATCTCAAAATTGCACAACAGTTCTTCCAACTTGTTGGAGGATCAGCCAGTGAATGTGGTAGGGAATTTTATCTATTTTATTCAGTTTTTTTATTATTTTTCTTGTAGTCCTTTGTCTCTTATGAATTCTACCATTATATCATTCAGAAAATTGATGTTAAAATGAATGCTAATATTGTATAAATTTTCCTCTTTGCACTCTAAATTCTATTTTTAGTTGGACACCTGACTTTTCTATGTAAAGAAGAAATGTACTTAAAATCTCAGGAGACGTCCTGAGAGTAGTTCATCTGAGATGATGTATGTTGTTTTGACCTTGTTCCTGTGGGATTCATACTATTACAATAAAAAAGCCTTAATACATTATATATTATATGTGTATTTTTGCAGTGTGTCTGAGTTAGGAAGATAAGAGTACTTTGGTATCTGGTGATACATTTTTTAATTTGGTCTAACAGTTTATATTTTAAGACAATGTTTCGAGAGATCAACTCTCCTCAGATTAAGCAATACTGACGTTTCAGCATTGTCTGACCTGAGGAAGAGAGTTGCTCTCTTGAAATAAAAGTATCACCATATTCCAAAGTACTCATATTTTTGTATTACTGTAATGGAACTAACATGGCTACTACAGATTAATTTATTGAATAAGGAAGCTCTGCCTGGTGAAAGCTACTGATTGGCTGCCCAATACCTCATGGCATACTGCAGGAACAGAAAGTATGACACTGAGGAACAGGAGGAGTCTGTCTCTTAGTGTATCAGACACTGCTTACCTCTTGCATGTCTCCTGTCCAAACCCCTATGATAGCTGTCACATTCAACTTTCTGTCTGAGTCATACCCCTAACTCTCAGAATTACAGACTACCATGTTGCTGTATTAGTTTGTTTTCTCACAGGCTAGAAGAGACCCCAGAAATCAGTGAGGGTTAAGTGCGTACCTTTATATAGTACATATATATATATATTATTCTGCTGGATACTTTTTCCCATTGGAATTGAAATTTAACATTGGAGTGATTTCATACAATGTTGAGGGAGAAAGAGAGAGAGAATGTGTGTGTGTGTGTGTGTGTGTGTGTGTGTGTGTGTGTGTGTGTGTGTGTGTGTGTGTGTGTGTGTGTGTGTGTGTGTTCTTGCAGTAGTTAAAGGTGTGCTATACCCTAGAAATGAGTTGCTCTTAATTTAACACATTGATTTACTTTGATAGGTGTTCTTTATTCTCGAGTCATTTATATATAAATATTACATTTTCTTTGTCGTCCAGTACAGGTTCCTGGTAACTCTGGGTAGGCGATCCGCCCCTTTAATTAGGCATGAACAATTCTAGAATTGTATGCAGGGGTGGAGCCTACCTTCCCTCCTTGGCTGCAACTAGCCACCCAGCTCCAGAAAGATTTGTTCCTTGGTGAAGATAACACACAGGCAAGAGAACAGTTCTGCTATAGTTTTAGAAACTTTTTTTATTTTTCTGTTAGATATGGAATACCACCATTAGGTGGATTACCATAACTGACAATGCTCTTAGATGAGGCTAGCTCAGTATCCAGGTGCTTTTTGTGGACATTAAGCCCTGGGGGGGGGGGATCTTAATTCCAAGTGCTTCCCCAGGAGTTACCCACTGAGGTTAATTCTTGCTACATGGTAATCTGAAGACAGAAGATCTGCAGGAAAGGTGAGCAACCCTTTGAGTGCTGCAGGTCCCACAGTGCCCCTCCGCATTTGGAGTTCCTGTTGCACACTCCAGCACTCATTGGGTCTTTCTGTATGTCTGTTGGGGTGTTTTGGAGCAGGTTTATGTGGTAACTTAACCCTTTAGCTGCTGTATTGGCACTTTTTGAGGGGTTTTCTAACACTTTTCCTACTGGTTTAGTGTTTTTTTTGGGTGTCCTAACATGTTCTAATGCTGTTTTAGGTATTTTAGATTTACATGCTCAATTTTTTTAATAAAATTTGAGTTCCGTGCCTTTAATGCGCGCTTTACGACATAGACCCCATTGCTCCATTCACTTCTATGGGACTGTACTGTTTGGGACATCTCTGCAACCTAACCTAGCGACTTCAGGGATGGCTCATTTTACTCGTCTGCCCTTGCTGTATCATCCGGTTCATGTTTTTAGTGTGTTGGGGGGCTCAGGGGGCTTCGGGCACTGTTTGGGGTACTTTTCTGGGAAAACAATTTCCGATGAGCACTTGCTTCGCGAGCTCGTTTCTGATTGGCTCCCACCGTGGCAGCCATTTTGTGATCTTTCCAGAACGAGTATCCTACGCAGGCTTGGACTCTCCTTCTCTCCTCTGCTGATTAACCCTTCGCCTGCCAGATAAGTTTATTTTAGCGATTTCTGGGGTGAAACGTTACTCCTACACACTATAATTGGGTGATTTCTTATACAGTAAGGTTATTTGACACTGTGAGAATGTCTGTACCACTGGAGCTTGGGGCCAGACCTAAGATTAAGGAGGCTGGGGTCTCTGTATCCCCCATTGCGCATTGCTCTTCCTGTCACTCAGGGCTACCTAGAGAATTCTCAGGTCATTTATGCCCAGCATGTTCTTATGTCCCTGACAGAATTCCAGGGACCTCCAGCCATGCATTAGAGCCAGCTTGGGTACAAGAGTTCAAGGCTGCTACTAGGGACTTTAGGTCCACATTGCAACTCTTTCCATCCCAGTTACAGTCTTGGCATCCCTACAGTCTTGGCAGGCCCCCTCCTCAGTCAAGTCTTCCCTGCCCAAACCTCAGGGAGTACCTGACGTGTCAGATTCCTCTGAAGAGGAACTGCTGGTGGATTCAGATGTTGGGGAATGTTCTGCGTTGGGCTCCTCTCAGTTTTTTGGGGATCCTTTTGAGGCTGATCCTGAACCCTCTGCTGAGGGCCTGATCAGAGATGTCTTAACTACTCTTAACATTCTCTTAGTTCAGGAGGTTCCTTCTGAACCCTCTGATGTGTTCCAGGAGTCTAAAAAGCCCCCTACTTACTTTCCACCTAACCCCACTCTTGACAGCCTTGTGTCTGAGGAGTGGAAATCCCCGGACAAGAAACCCTCTGTGTCCAAGAAATTTGCCAAGTTTTATCCCTTTTCTGAAGCTGCGCTTACTCAGTGGGTTCATCCTCCCAAAGTGGATGCTCCTGTTTCCAGGCTATCTAAGTCTACTGCCTTACCAGTCTCTGATGCCTCTGCTCTGAAGGACTGGACTGACAAGAAACTTGAGGCCTCCCTCAAGTCCATTTTTGCCACTGCTGGTTCTGCCATGTGTCCAGCATTCACTGCTGCTTGGGTGAACTGGGCCATTGCGGTCTGGACTGAACAGCTCACCCGGGCTGTCCGTCAGGATGTACCTACCTTGGATAAGTTGCGCCTTCTCGCCAACATTTCTGAGGCACAGCACTATGTTTCTCCTGCCTTATTTGATGCCATCTGTTTGGTGGCTAGGGTTTCCACCATGTCTGTGGTGGCCAGACGAGCTCTTTGGCTCAAGATCTGGTCTGCTGACACTGCTTCTAAGAAAACATTGCTCTCCCTACTAGGGTTGCACCGATACCGATACTGGTATCGGTATCGGTGCCGATACCAGCATTTGCGCGAGTACTTGTACTCGCGCAAATGCGGCCGATGCCAGCACCGATACCCTGTGTCAGGGTCGGTGCTGCAGTGAGGGAACCGGGGAGCTGCTCACAATGCTCCCCGGTTGCCTCTCTACCTCAAGTAGCGTATGAGCGTTGCCGCGGGTTACCATGGCAACGCTCTGACGCTGACTTCTGCCGGGGCTCGCGAGAGAACAGCGAGCACCCGGCAGAGGAGAGTATGGGAGGCTAGATGGGAGCGGGTGGTGAGAGGCAAAGAGGGGTGAAAAGGAGGGAGAAAAAAGGGACTAAGAAAAAGGGGGGAAAAAAAGGCAAAAGGAGTAAAGATCAGGAGACAAAAGGAGGGGAACTAAGAAAAGGCAAAAAAGAGGGGGGATCAGGAGAGAGCAAGACAGGCAAAAGAGTGGGATCAAGAGTCAAGGAGGGGGACAAAGGGGGATCAAAAGGAAGAGAAAAAGCCAAGGCAAAAGCTGAAGAGGGGGAGAATGAAGTAAAAGGTAGGAATCAAGAGGGGGAGAAAGAGGCAAAAGGGGACAGTCAAGAGGTGGTGTGTGTGTGTGTATATTATATATATATATATATATATATATATATATATATATAATATTATATTTCAAGTACTCACCAATACTTTTTTGAGGTCATTTGCCAGTTTTCCAAGTACCTAAAGCATATATATTATATATATAATATATGCGCTTTAAGTACCTGGAAAACTGGCAAATGACCCCAAAAAAAGTATCGGTAATTGGTATCGGCGAGTACTTGAAAAAAGTATCGGTACATGTACTCGGTCTTAAAAAAGTGGTATCGGTGCATCTCTACTCCCTACCCTTTCAGGGTACCTCCTTGTTTGGGCCAAATCTTAAGGATCTGATCAGTGAGGTCACAGGGGGTAAGAGTACTCTTCTACCCTTGGTTCCCAGGAAGAAATTGTTGCTTAAACGTAATTGGTATTTTTGTTCCTTTCAGAATGAGACACATCTGGCGAACCAGATGGTTCCCTCAGCTCCTCGTACCTACTCCAAGCCCAAACAACAATGGAAGCCCAAGGTCTCCTCCAAGCCCAAGACTTCCAAGCCGCCTTCGGCATGACTCACCGAACTTGGGTCCGCACTCTGCTATGGGTGGTCGTCTGCGACACTATCACAGCATTTGGAAGGGTTCAGTGGCGGACCCATGGGTTTTACAGGTGGTGACAGAAGAGTACAGGATTCCTTTTGTCTCTCTTCCTCACTTTCGTTTTCATCCTCACACATCTTAGGGTGCAGAGAAATGCTGTCTGTTCGACGGCGCTGTTCAGGCTCTTCTGGACATTCTAGAGCCGGTGCCAGTTAAGGACAGGGGTATGGGTTTTTACTCAAACCTCTTTATGGTCTCCACGAAGGATGGCGGTTGTCGTCCCATTTTGGACTGAAGGATCTCAATTCCTTTGTGACCCGGACTCATTATCATCAGGAGTCTCTATGGATGGTGATTGCTGCCATGTCCCCAGGGGAATTCCTTGCTTCTCTGGATCTTCAGGATGCGTACTTACACATTGCCATTCATCCAGAGAGCCAGCAGTACCTCCGGTTTGCCTGTGACAGGGGACATTTTCAGTTCTTAGCTCTTCCATTTGGTCTGACGACAGCTCGTCAGGTCTTCAACTGTGTCCTGGGAGCCTTAGTGTCCGTCCTTTACCGGGACGGCATCAGAGTTACTCCATACATGGTCGACTTGCTTTTTCATCAGCATGTTCAGTCATGCTCTCACCCATCACAGGTGGATCATCAACTTGGACAAGTCAGATCTTATCCCATCTCAGCGTCGGGTCTTCCTGGGCCTTCTCTTCGACACTCAGAAGAGCATGGTGTTCCTCATGGATGAGGTGGCTCACTAGATCGCCCACAGGGTTTCTGTGGTTCTGGCTCAGGATCCAGTTCCAGTCAAGAAGCTATCCTTTCTAGTGGGAAAATTCATCTCCACCATAGAAGAGGTCCCGTTTCCCATGGCGCACACCAGGGAGCTCCAGAGGTTCGTGATCCAGGTGTGCAAGGGTCAACCGGACCTTCTGAAGATGTCAGTTTCTCTTCCTCGTCATGTGGAACTGAGTTTGTCATGGTGGCTCGACCTTTCCAACCTGCTGAAGGGCAAATCCTTCCTGGTATCCTTCTGGACCACGGTGACGACGGATGCCAGCCTCTCCGGCTGGGGAGCGGTCCTGGGTTGCTTGAGCTCTCAGGGTCGGTGGTCTCCGGAGGAATCCCTCCTTCCGATCAACATATTGGAGCTTCGATCGATATTTCATGCCCTTCGACATTGGACATTTCAGTTGGAAGACTGTGCGGTCCGAGTAGAGTCCGACAACGCCATGGCCGTGGCTTACATTAACAAGCAGGGCGGAACAAGAAGTCTTGCGGCTTGGTTAGAGGTCAAGGCTATTTTGTCCTGGGCAGAAGAACACTTTCTTGCCATATCCGCAGTGCACATTCCTGGCATAGACAATGTCATGGTGGACTTCCTCAGTCGACACACAGTGGACAGCAGAGAGTGGGAGCTACACCCAGAGGTGTTCAACCTCATTGTTCAGAAATGGGGTCTTCCTTACATAGACCTGATGGCGACAAGACACAACAGGAAGGTACCGATGTTCTGCTCTTGGTGGAGAGACCCTCTGGCTCTGGCGGTAGATGCTATGTCCATTCCTTGTTTATTCCCTGTGGCCTACATTTTTCCTCCCCTCCCCATGTTGCACAGGGTGTTACGAAAATTACGACTGGAGCGTTATCCAGTTATTCTGATTGCTCCGTACTGGCCACATCAGTCTTGTTTCTGCTTTTGGATCTGTCTGTGGGGGAACCATTTCGGCTCCTTTACCGTCCAGATCTTCTTCTACAGGGTTACCTGTGGAAAGAGGGTGTTCATCGGCTAGCTTTGACGGCTTGGAAATTGAATCTTCAATATTGAAGAAGAAAGGGTTCTCTTCTGGTGTGGTAGCTACTATGCTCAGTGCCCACAAACCTGTTTCTTCCAAGAGCTACCATTGTGTTTGGTCGACCTTTCTGTCTTGGTGTGCTGACAAGGACCTGTGTCAGGATTTTGATCTGCCTATGGTCCTGGTCTTCTTGCAGGGCATTTTTGCTTCCCCTTAAGGTTCAGACTTCTGCTCTGTTTTCTTTCAGAGGCGCATTGCCATCCTTCCTGATGTCAAGGTTTTCTTCCAGGGAGTTGCTCATGCTCGTCCTTCCTTTAAGATTCCTGCTCCTCAGTGGGATCTTAACTTGGTTTTGGGCGTTCTTCAGCGCTCCCACATTTGAGTCTTTGGCTTCTTTTCCTCTACGCCTCTTGACTTGGAAAATGGCTTTTCTCCTGGTGATTGTGCCTGTCCGCTGTTTTGCGGAGTTACATGCTCTGTCCTGTAAACCACCCTATTTGGTGTTTCACAAGGACAAGGCGGTGCTTCGCACTTCTCAGGAGTTTCTCCCGAAGGTGGTGTCTAAGTTCCACATCAATTAGGAGATTGTGGTGCCCTCTTTCTCCCCGGACCCCACCTCTGAAAAGGAAAAGGATCTCCACTTGTTAGACAAGGTGCGTTGTCTCAAGTTTTATGTACATCTCAGGCATCTATCAGGCAATCAGATGCGCTGTTCGTCATTCCTGAGGGTCCTAGGGCAGGAAGACCTGCATCCAAGGTGACTATTGCTTCTTGGATCAAGTCCACTATTCGTAAGGCTTATGAGCTGAGGAAGAAGCTTGTCCCTTTCAGGGTCACGGCTCATTCTACTCAATCTATTCTTGTCCCTTTCAGGGTCACGGCTCATTCTACTCAATCTATTGGGGCCTCTTGGACTTGCAAAAATCAGGCCTCTGCTGATCGGTTGTGCAAGGCAGCCACTTGGTCGTTTGTGCACACCTTTTCGAAGCACTACCGTGTTGATGTGCTGGCATCGGCTGACACTGGCTTTGGGAGGAAAATCCTGGAGGCAGTCTTGCCTGTCTAGGATTTCCTTCGGTTCTTGGTGCTTCCTTCACTTTTGAGCCCTGTTGGCTCTAGTTCAGTGTGCTGTGTAACAGTTCCTGGGGTGTTGTTACCCCTGTTCAATGTCCATTGACACTTCAGTTGTTTTTGTTGGGCTATCTCTGATCTGATGGTTCATATCTGCTCTGGTGACTTTGGGGGCCTTGCGTCTGGTCCTTGCCTTACTTCCCGCCTCTGGAAATTCAATGGTTGGACATCCCAAAGTTATCAGTAACCTGTATTGGACGACAGAGAAAAGAGGATTTTAGTCTTAGCTATTAAATCCTTTTCTCTTAGTCCATACAGGTTACTGGTCTCCCACCCTGTCAAGGGACCATGCTTGGCTCTCCTGTGGCAGACCATGGGGGTCCTTTGGGGTCATGCTCACAGAAGTCTTTTTTCCCTTCACTATCTAGTCAATAGTTAGTGTCTCAAATCTTTCTGGAGCTGGTTGGCTAGCTGCAGCGAAGGAGGGAAGGTAGGTTCCACCCCCTGCATACAATTTTAGAATTGTTCCTGCCTACTTAAAGGGGCGGATTGCCTACCCAGAGTTACCAGTAACCTGTATGGACTCAGAGAAAAGGATTTAACAGGTAAGACTAAAATCCTCTTATATGTGTAGTTTATTAGTGATCTGTGTTCAAGTTTGCCTCTTCTTGGTCACACCTCCTCACAAACAAGGTGCTGTAATAGACTTTAATGGATTGTAAAGGAACTGTAGATGTTATTAGATTGAAGCAGAAATAACTAGTTGTGAACTAAAACAGATATACAAAAAAAACAAAAAACTGTAAATAGGAATAACGTACTGCTGTTTGAAGGTTATCTGCCTAGGTAAGTCTTTCTGATGAAAACATTAACCACTTATAGGGTACCCTATAATATTATGCATGAGGTGTGATCAGGTAAAAAGGAAAGGCTCTTAAAAAGCCAAGATCTCATTTCATCTCATCTGATAGAGTAGGGTTAGAAGTATCCTCCAGTGAAAGAGGTATGGCCCCTCTATTAGATGAGGGCACTTTCAACATTGCTTGTGTTGATCATTTGATCACCCACAAATGTCGAAATCAATTCATACGTACCATATTCTCTGGCTAGCGGTATGTACAGTGATTTTCAAAGATTATCTTTGAAGTGATGGAAAGCATCTTCTATAAACTTTTTTGCAGCAAATGCAGGGCATTTGAGGCAGAGACTCCCATCTCTTCTCCCAAAATTACCATCCTTCTCCAGTTTTTTCCTTTCTTTTTACTTAGATATGGGACTATATAATCCCCCATTAGGAGGCCTCCCATTAACTGTCTTCCCTGGAGTTGGATTCTCCAGTTCACAAGTAGATTTCTGGACCATTTCTCTGTTTGCTTACCTTCTCTCAGGTTCTGTAATTTATAATGGCAACCTGAAGAAAGAAGACTGTATGTTAACCATTTGATTACTATTCTCCTGAGTCTAGATGTCAATTTAATTCTTGTCAACCAGTAAGTTAGGTGTTCTTGCCAAATGTGCACACAATTCATCTTTATCTCATTGCATATGATATAAAGGTGGCTACTGTCCTATTAAGGCTTTAGTAACTCTTTCACTGTTACTCTTTTCTGGCTTTATCCTTCTCCTTTATTTCCATTATTTTTAATATTTCACTATGTATTTATGCTGTTTTTGACTTCTTTATTTTCTGTATTTTTTTTTTCTTTAAAGTATGCTGTCCCTTTTAGAACGGCAGCCCATGAGTAGCCATCTTTGTTGCACAGAGGTCAATGGTGTGCTGAGACGGACCTGTCTCAGGATTTTGATCTTCCTACAGTCCTTCCCTTCCTCCAGGATGGTGTGGATAAGGGTCTTAGTCTGAGTTCTCTTAAGGTTCAGACTTTTGCGCTCTCTCTCTTCTTTCAGAGGTGCCTTGCTTTTCTTCCTGATGTCAAGGTTTTTTTCCAGGGTGTTGCTCATACCCATCCTGTGTTTAAGTCTCCAGCTCCTCAGTGGGTCCTTAACTTGGTTTTGGGCGTCCTTCAGCGCCACTATTCCTCTCTGTCTGTTGATGTGGAAGATGGCTTTTCTCCTGGCGATTGTATCTGTTCATTGTGTTGCGCAGCTGCATGCCCTGTCTTGTAGGCCACCCTTCTTGGTGTTTCGCAAGGACAAGGAGGTGCTTCACACTTCACAGGAGTTTCTCCCGAAGGTGGTGTCTGAGTTCCACATTAATCAGGAGATTGTGGTTCCTTCTTTCTGCCCTAAACCTACTTCTGACAAGGAAAAGGATCTTCACCTGTTGGATATTGTGCATTTTCTCAAGTTCTATGTGCATTGCGTTGAGCCAGTGAGGCAGTCTTACCACCTTACTACCTAGTCAATAGTTAGTTTTCAAATCTTACTGGATGGGGATTGGCTAGCTGCAAGGTAGAGGAGAGGAGGTAGGCTACACCCAGCAGTCACTTATCAGAATTGTTCCTGCCTACTTAAAGGGGCTAATCGCCTACCCAAAGTTACCAGTAACCTGTATGGACTAAGAGAAAATGATTTAACAGGTAAGACTAAAATCTTCTTTTGAATATGGCATACATTAACTAACTTGAACAAATATGAATATCTCCTTAACTGTACATTTTCTGGTCTTCTAGCTAAAATAACACACAAGCAGTTTTTCGTAAAGTTGGGTATGATAGATATAGGGAGAAAGATACAGATCCATAATACATAGATATAAATAGCAAAATAATATAAGACAAGAAATACGGTAAAAGATGTACTGAAATAAAATTGGAAGGAAATATTATGTGAAGTTTTGGTAATGTGTGAGGAATCCCAAGTCCTTATTGAGGCCAGTGTGTTTGGTGTACCAAACACAGGTACCATAGGGTTGATTCCCTCCTCTTGAAGTGCAGGACACATTTCAAAAGACGGGGTCTTATTTGTAGACTCCCTCTTCCTCCAGTTCAACCCTTTCCCCGTACTTCAAGTATCCAGAATTCATGTGCCCTGTGTTGAGGCTTTATAATCCCCTATTCATTTACTGTATATTCATACCATAGGGCTTTGGAGTAAGGATGGATACATTTTGAACAAGGGTTAATCTTTTCTCTGCCATTTGGCTATTTTGCTTGGGGGCATTGTGGGGTTTGTTTTCACCTTCCTTTAACTTGTGCCCTAATTTTATATCCCCCTTGGATGTTCCCTGGGGTATTTGGGTCTCTGGATCACCTTAGTAAATGTGATCGATTTTGTTGTAGCAGCCCCTTAAGAACGGGAGCCCACCTCCTCCATCTTTGCTGTATTGACTTCAATGGGAAAACTTCTTTGGGTCATATCTCAGCAACTGTTTAAAATACGAATGTCAGAGAGGGCTCTATCTTATTATATCCTCATGCCCTTTTATGCGGTTCATGCCCTGAGAGTCCATAGGATTCTTGGCAATTCAACGAACGGAGCTGCAGGAGTTGCTAGGCAACAGCAACAGAGATGAAAATAATTCCCTGATTTCCCGTTTTGCTTGCTTTCCTCTGACTGGCTGGCTGTTTTACAGACTCCATTTTACATCTCTCTTGCAAATCCTATGCAGAGGCAGACTCTCCTTGCTTTCTTTCTCCAGATTAATCCTTCACTTGCCAGATAAGTGTATTTTCTGAGATTTTAAGGCTGATATTTCAGTCTGGGATTTTATTCTAGTATTGTATAAAAGTTTGGGGACACCTTATTGTCAGGATGTCGGATTCTAAGGGACATGGGGGTAAATCGAAAGCTAGGTTCTCAGGGGCATCCCTTACCCTCCTCAATTACTGTTCCTCATGCCAAACAGGCTCCCTAGAGAGTATTCAGGATATCTCTGTCCCTTTTGCACTGTGGCCTGACTGCTTCTCCAGGGCCCTCCAGCACTAATCAAGAGCTAACTTGGGTCAAAACAATTCTGTCATCAATATCCCAAATCCCCAGTCATAGAAGCCCCCCACTACCTTTAAACACTCCTAAGAGTGTTCCTCAGATTCTAGGGACCTCCTCAGAGGAGGAATTGTCTGAAGGGGAAGATGGGGATGGAGACTATGAAGATATGGACTCTTCCTATTTCTATGGAGACTCCTATGGCTGACCTCCTCCCTCCACAGAGGGGCTCAGTAGAACCATCTTGGAGACCCTTCAGGTCTCTGACACCTCTAATGAGGGATCTTTCCTCTGCAGATGTCTTCCAGAGGCCTAAGAACTCTTCTCCCTTCTTTCCTCCCAATGCCAACTGGCCACCGCCAGTTGTGGACTTCCCTATTACCAGGTTGGCTAAAAGTACTGCTCTGCCTCTGGCAGATGCAGCAGGACTGAAGGAACCAGCTGACCAAAAGCTGGACTGTATCCTCAGAGCCTCTTTTGGGGCCACTGGAGTGGAACTTAGACTTATTTTTGCCTCTGCCTTGGTGAATAGGGCTGTTGCCGTGTGGGGTGAACAGCTGGAGGAGGCTGTTTGTGCTGATGTCTCCAAGGGGGATTTGTTGGTTCTTATGGCCATCATTAAGGAGGCCAACAACTATGTTTTTGAGGCTGTTTTTGACACGTCAGATTGTCCGCAAAAGTCTGTTTTCTTTGATGTGTGACACAAATTGTGGCTTAAGATTTTGTCTGCAGACCGATCTTCTAAGAAGCCACTGGTTTCCTTGCCATTTCAGGGCAAGCCCCTGTTTTGTCTGGAACTGAAGCAGATTATCAGAGATTCTGCTGTTGGTAAAAGCATCTTGTTGCCTCAAATGCCTACCAAACGTCCAGCCATGGCAGGGAGACTGCGTTTTTTTTTTTCTTCTCCCCACTAAACTGAGGCGCAAAGGCTGCAAGGTTCACAGGCCCCTCAAGCATGCTCCTCCTCCGAGCCCAGACAGGCTTAGCAGCCCAAGCAGGAGCTGACAAGGGCTAAGCCTGTCAAGCACTCTTCTGCATGACTTACAAAATCTTGGTCCGTTGTTACCTTAGGGGGTCATCGCTACCTTTTTCTAGATTCCTGGTAGTCCTCAGTTGTGTACCAGTTGGTTTTGATGGTAATCTCAGAAGGGTTCCACAAGGATTTCAGGTCCTTTCCTCCATATCATTTTTTTGTCCAGGGTGTCGAAAGAGCCAGACAAGGCACGGCTGTTTCCAGAGGCAGTGCTGACGAAAAAGGTTCTGATTCCAGTACCTCTCCCAGAGTACAGTTCAGGTTTTATTTTATTTATACTCAATATCTTACTACATTATTGCATGTGTGCGTGTATATGTCACACTAGCTTCCAAAGAAAAATGTGTGCAATTTTTAGGACAAAACTAATACACCATTCTGAACACATTAACAAATACAATTACAAGCAATAGGCATGTTTACTATGGTACAGTTATGTCATGAAGACTTCTCTAGCACTCATGAGATTGAATGACCCATTCAAATACCTATAAATGTTTAGCTATCTCCTTTGGTGGAGGTACTTCACTCTGTAATTGCTCCACTTCCATCAGTCAGTGTGTGGGTGTATCTATACTTGTGTACGTCTGCATCTGTGTGTATATTGCTGGGTTTCACTATGTGTGTGATTGTGGGCCTGTGTCAGCATGTATGTCATTTTGTATGTGCACAAACGGGCGTTTTTGGTCCCTACTTGGACCTTCCTCAGGGCTAACAATAAAATTCTAACAGCACCAATTTGACAGCCCAAGCCAATTCTTGCTTCTTTGTGTCAATGGGCAGCATGTAAATCCCAGCATTCCCAGTGCAGCCATGTCGGCCCACCCGTGACATAATCTGCAAGAGCAGTGTGTCACTATGCAGCTGAATACATGTCCACACTAAGTGGATAGCCAGGCTAAGTGCATGCAGCATGGAGAAGAGGCTAAACGAAAACGTAGTGGAACCCACAATACAGATGATAAACATCAGTAATATCACCAAAAACCTCAAAACCATATTCGAAAAGTGAACTTAAATAAGAGAATAAAATGGGAGAAATAATAAAGAAATAAACAAAGAAAGAATGAAAAAACAAATATGGAATGCAATAGAGAAAAAGAGAGAATAAAAGAATAAAATAGAACAACAAATTTATGAGAAAACAGAACTAAGTTGTAAGATCCCAATTCAAAGGCATATCCTAATGCAAACTTGAATGACAAATTAACAATCAATATAGTCATCAAAAATGTGTATGGAATAAAAGCTGAGAGTTCTGTCCCAAGGATTAAGCCTCTGAGCCCCAGATAAGACAACCAGAGCACCACTTCATTATACGCCTGAGCACTCTACAGCAGTATACATATTCCTTAATCCCAAGTGCCAAATGAGAGAAAGGTGCACCACAAAGCAATGAGTCGCTCACCCATCTGGAACCCAAGATGTCACATAATAGCAAAACAAGGCATAGAACACAACAGAAACAGTAACACAACCAATAAGTCCAAGGAGAATAAGCGGTAGTGAGGCATGTAAAGCCACCTTAATTCCAAGATGTAGAGAAAAGCTCTCAAATACCAATATGCATTTGTTAGTAGATGTTTGTAAGCAGTTAAGTACTAGATATGTCTTCTTAGTATTGTGATATGAGACCACCTCATTGATGTTCATTCAGTAAATGGTCCAAAGTAGATAAGGTGGTTGTAGCACATATAAGGCCAACATTACTTTTGGAAATGATGATCCATGCATACCTACAATAGTTTCAGAAATAATGAAAGAATCTCAGCTCAAAGCAAACCCTTGTTAGTAGGCATTAATTGAGAGGTCAGGAAAATGCAAGTCCTTATGGGATAGCCTCAAGGGGATACCTCCATATCTAAACTGTCCAACCTTGTAGCCTTCTAATATAGTTCCATGTTGTAAGGAGATGGAATCAAGCTCCATCAGTTCATAAAATACCTTATCCATATCTTCAGGACTGCTGGGCAAAATTCCTGTGTGGTATCCACAATATTACACCTGCATTTAAATGTAGTGTAATCCAAACAATATTCCTGAAGGCTACAGAAAGCATGAAAACTGTAATTCAAGGTTAAGGTAATTTGGATGTATGGTATTAAGATCATAAATAAGTCTGGCTTCAGTCTGTAGTAGAATCTTGTACCTATTACTGCCTATTTGGCTGTATGGTTATGCTTAAAGCGGAACTTTAATCAAGATAACACTGCCCCCAAACACTTACAGACATCGCAATAGGCAAAGGCATACTTCTGTTAGGCTGAATAAGTCCCGCATTATTCAGGAGAAACAACTTGTAGTGGATGGTGCACTCTAAGCCGGACCTCAGATAGGAGGAGTGCTGCTACAGACTGGGACACAGGTTAAAAGACAGTTGCTTAATCCTTTGAATGCCAGAGGGGTATGCAGTGCATTGCTTTGCATTGCAATGCTACACCTCTCGCACTCAAAGGGTTAATAGAAAGAGGCCGTCTTTGCGTGGCAACGTATTCCGCTCTGCATGGCTGGCAACCTTGGTATAAAACTCCCCACCCCATACACCTTACACATTTTTCTTTCTCCACATTACTGCCAGCTAACAAATCTTCCAGCTCCTCCGGACCACCAGACTTTTTTCACCACACACATGAGCCCCGGGTGCAAAGATTTTCATTCTATCCTGATCACATTTAACCCTTTTAGTGCCACATAGGTGTGCAACGCACATCTTGTTTAACACCTATGTGTCATGGCACTCAGAGTTAAGTGTCAATGTACAGTTATTGCTGGATCATGTGCCACCATTCTCACTGTCTGAGCTCCCGTCCCCCCTCCACATCACATTGTCACTGAATGTGCTCCCCAGCCTACTTTATAGCTCACGGACTTTTCCTTATGCAGACCATACCACAATCATCATAGACAGTCTCTAGTTGCACCATTGCAAATAACTCCTTGAGCAGAGCACTTTCTATTTACATTAACATCTTCAGGGCCACAGGGGTGCACTACGAATGCTAATCGTATGGTTCTCAAGGGGTTAATGTGGCCTTTTCCTCCGTAGCCTCCTCCCCTCACCACAGTAGTGGCACATTCATTCTCTCTCCCTCGATTCTGCTGAAGTCTCCAGCTGAATGAGAGAGCTTCCTGGGGCTAAGTCTTGTGTAGGCTAAGTCTCACAGCTATGCTTAACTCTTTCACTGCCAGAGGGGTATGCAACGCATTTCTTTGCAATGCATTGCATACTCCTCTCACACTGAAAGCGTTAATGTGTCTTTGTGTGTGTAGCAAGACAATACAATCCATTTGCAGTTTTGCCCAATTGTCTTCAACATTGGCTTACATGTATTCAGCTGTGTTCCACAGCACCTTCCACACTCTACAACTACCCCAAACACACACACTTTGCTCATGGACAATGCAGTGGTTCTTGCAAAACATGTGCAGGACTACTGCACTTCATCTCCTCATCTTCCCATCCTTCGTTTACCTTTATTCTCCACCCCTTCTCCCTCATCACCTCAGTCTCACTTTTTAGACAATTGTACATACACAAACAGATGAAAAGTGCATATATTTCATGATATTCTATTCAAAAGGTTACCTGTTGTTCCATTTGGCCAATAAAACAAAAATCTTCTTTACTTCGTACTTGGTTTTTTATATAAGCATCTGTGAGATTAATATCTGTCAGCCCTTCATAGCTGGTAATTTCTGTATAATGCTCCAATAACCTCTGACTCCTTCCCCAGTTGCTCCTATAACATGTGACTACAAATCCTATGTTCCTTTTGTGTATCCTTCTAACTACTTCTTTACTTACTCATCACTACAACTAAATAGTAACTATACATTACTAAATAACATGACTGGCAATGCCATCCCACATTGCTAGTCTGTATATAAAATGAAAGTAACTTGGTGGGTTCCTCAATTTGTGTTGGCCTCATTGCATTGCCAGATGGACCTCTCCAAAAATGGCTGAAAGCACTGTTTGCCCTCCCTCCCTTTCACACACTCGTCAGTGTCCATTTTCCCCCAATACTCAATGTTTGGCCTCAGTCATTCTCGCCCACTCCTCAATGTCCACCCTCCATCCCTTTCAGGCTCTACTAAGTGTTAGCTGTCCCTTCTCATTGCCCTTCCTCCATTACTTTCGACCATTACAGAATGTCCGCCGTCCCTTCTTTTCTGTCACTCCTTTGTCCAACATCCTTTCCTTTGTAACAGATCCTGCCCATTACTTGAGCCCTTGTCTGGCCCTGGAACTATTTATTCAAAGACTATGGACATTTTGCTCTGTTGGACTATGCTTTAGGCTCTGTCGTACGAACTGGCCAGCCATTAGTTCGATAACAGATTTATGTTTGTGGACTTTAGTTAATATATGTCGAACGTTTAATTTAATGTACGAAGTGTGTTCAAGGGTTTACACATTCACCGACTATGGGTCGGAGGTTTCTGGTTCAAGAACGACACCGTATCGAGCACGTAGAACTGGGAGCAGTGAGTCGACGCCGGATTGGTCGAATCCCTGAGCAGGAGGTTTAAAGGTCCTCCATAGACTTAACATGGGGAAAAGTAGGCGGCTTGGGGATTGGTCGACTAGCCGACTCACTGTACGATTCGATTGGCCAGGGTTGAAGCTGAGTATTCAAACCAGTGTGTACGTGCTTCAACCCCTGGCCATTGTTCATAGAATGTGTATTCCCGCCCCTCAAGTCTTTGTATCTTGTGTCTGAATTAATCAACCCTTTTGTATTTGAAATGTAATCAAGTCTGGCTTATTGTATCTGTTAAGACCATCTGTTGCTGGCCTTTGTCTGATGTGTTGTGATTAAATCATGTTGCCCATTGTATCTGGTTTCCCCATAAGTTTCAGTGTAAGATTTGTGTATAAATATCTGTGGTTTTTGTCAATAGACTGAGTTATGTTTTGGAGTTAACAAGTGTCCTGGAGTCTTGTGTATTCTTATGGTATTAAAGTGGCCACTCTGACGCCCATCTGAGCCCAGGTTCCTGCATCGGTTGACCATCTGCTGCCAGTATCCTGCTACCCAACTTAGGATGCTGTCAGGCGGTAACGTGGACTCTGCCTTGCTTCTTCCAGTTCCAGTAAAACCTTTGAGTTGAGCTACGGAGTGCTCGAACGGCTTGGCGACCACTACCCTTTGTTCCTGCAACCCTTTCCCTGTTTGTCATAGCCCGAGAGTAGAAGCCTCACTCTCTGCTGCCCAGTGTTCTGGTTCTACGACGCTCTACTGTTTTTAGAGCCCGTTGACCCCTTCTCGATCCGCATCCTTTGACGTAGTGTCGGCTACTCCAGGTTTCGACACCACTTTGAGTCGACTGCCGGACCGTTGATCTGCTCGACTGGTGCATCAGACGGCGCCAGTCCGGCGTTGAGAAGGAGAGACCCGGGAACGACGGCGGAAGGCAACGCAGTCCCTTTTTAGCTTACGTTACATCCTTCCATCCTCCTTCCCCATCCCCCAGTACTGAATGTCTAGCATCCCTGTTTTTCAGCCACTCATCCGAGTCTGCCGTCATTCCCTTTAACCAACTTATCAGTGTCTGCTGTCCCTTCTGTGTCTAACCTTCCTTCCATTAGAATGTAAGCTCTCACGAGCAGGGCCCTCTAACCCTTCTGCTCTCCACATTTGACTGTATTATTTAATACCTCTGTATGTCTATTTCCCATTGTACAGCTCTGCAGAATTAGTTGACGCTATATAAATAAAGAATAATAATAATAATGTTCTCCCTCCCTTTCCACCACCACCCCATATACACCAACCCTACCTTTCAAGCAGCCCTCAATGTACTCACTCATACACTTGAGAACACTGTACAATACACACTGTCCAAGGTCCCTCCCTATCGCCCACCCTGCAGTTTCCAAACTCACTCCCATTGACCACTTCTCAATGTCATATTTCCCTTCTCCTTTCCCTTCCTTTATGCACACCCTCCTTCCTATAGAATGTCTGCTGTCCCTCCTTTTTGTCCACTCCGCCAAGTCTGCTGTGCCTCCCTTTCTGCACCTCCTCTGTCTGCCCTCCTTTTCACCCATTAGTCAGTGTTCACACTCATACACTTAAAAACACTGATGAATCTCCTTTCTTACTTTGGCACAATCCTCAGTCTCCTCCTTCCTTCTTTTCCCTTCCATTGACCAACAACTTATGTCTCTGCCTTTCAGCTACTACTCTGCATCCACTGTCCATTCCTACTTTTAGGCCGCCACTCTTCACTACGCCTCTCTCACTTCAACCTGTACACCATTGAAAAGAACAGTTACCAGATGCTCAAACATAAACCAATACATAATTTGCCACAAAATGCCACCAGAAACCTTGCTCTGCACTACACAAAATTATCTCCACCTCTCGAGGCCCTGTTGTTTGCTGTCAGAAACATCAACAGTACACTATTCTAACACTCACCACTTTGATCTTTGAGCAAAAATAGAAAAACATTACTGTATGCTCTACTGTCATTACTCGCACATCTACTCCATCGCACCTCTCCCTTTTGCCCACTGATCAAGATTCACCAGCCCTCCCTTTCAGCTGCTTCACTGTCTCCACCATCCATCCTTACATTTAGACCACTCCGCTTTACTGTCCCTCCCCCTATTCAACCTAAACACCAATGCTACAGAATCTGGGAGCAGGGAAGATACAACCTACAAGTATTGTGCGCAAAAAGCTACAAGCAGTGGAAGGTAAAAGCTGGGACCAACGTCCATGACCCACACCTGAAAAGCAAGTGGAGTAGACTCTGGAAGCAGGGGGAATAAAAGCTAGGACTAAGGAGGAGATGTTGTTAATGGGTGTCGGGGGGACGGGCAACACATTGTGGTATATTCCTTATATGTGTGAGTGAGCGCATGTTGCATGACTGAGTTGTTACTGAATGGGCAAAATTGTGCTACTATTGCTAGTTAATAATATAATCATCAAAATTCATATCAGGAATAGTCACTACTATGTGTTTGTATGGATTTTCTTTGGAAAACTGCTGTCCGGAACAGTAGTTCTGCAGTGACAAGAAAAGGAAACGTGCATTGTGCATTTTGATTTCTGATTAATAATTTTTGAACAAATCACTCCCAGCAGTGAGATTACTCTTGTTTAACTCGGCTGGAAAAGTTGTTGACTATATTTTTCTTATAGTCCTGTATTTAATATATCTTCAAATGTTGTTTTAATTTCTTGTTTTAAAGATACAATACCTGGTAGACAATGCATGGCATCCTGCTTCCTCCTTCTACGCCAGTTTGAAGATGTTTTGATCTACCTCAACTCTATTAAGGTAAGTGTTTCAATATCCCACTTGCACATTTTGTGGTTACTTCATATAATTAATTGATAGGTTAACAAACAAAAATGGTGGATTAGTGGGTTTTGGGGGTTATTTTTTAAGCGTTATAGAACAGAGTTCAAGGACCCTCCCTCTCATTCTTCATGTCAAGGCGTTTCTCCATATCTTATAAATTCTCTTCACTTCCAGGAGATGTTCAAACTTTGGTTGATATGCAGGCACTTATTCCAGTTCTACATCAAGAAAGATTTCTGGGAATCTATTCCAAATGCTTCAAAGTCCCCATAGTCTCATTTAGTCATTCAAGATGGGAATATATGTGTTCCATCAATTTCACATTGTGTTCAGAGGAGTTTTTGGCTTCTTTGGATATAAGAAATGCACGTGTTCACATGCCGATTCTCATGCAACATCAGCGTTTTCTTTGCTTTGCTTTTCAGGACTGCCATATACAATTTACAGATTTTCCTTTTGGACTGGTCGCCTCTCCATGGGTTTCCACAAACATTTTTGGCAGCTTTGTACAGTCGTTTCCAATTGCAGGGGATCTCCCTTATGCATTATCTGGACAATCTTCTGCTGAAGGCACCTTCGGCTTTGGCTCACATGTCTGCACCAGTGCATGTCTACATGATGGTGTTGGGGTCGCTGGTATCCGCATTGAAGGCAGTGTCATATTGCCAGTTTCACATGTGAACCCTGCAGTTAAACATTCTGAAAAACTGGTCCAGACACCAGTGTCATCTCTTCTTTCTGATGTCCATCTCCTCCCAGATGAAATATGATCTGTGCTGGAGGCTTCAGGAAACCCACCTGACATCAGATTGCTCTTTTGTTATAATGGATGTCAGTCTGTCATGTTGGTGGGGGGGCAACCTTTTTGGCCCCAAAGTAGTACAGGGTCTCTTTTCCAGCTATGCTGGAACTTTGGATGATTTGACTGGCCCTTCAGCATCTGTTTCAGTCACTGTGCAGCCCCCGGTTTGGATTCAGTCCAACAGTCTGACAGAGATGGCTTATGTCGACTGTCAAGGGGGGGGGGGGGGGGTCCAAAAGTGCGGCTGTGTGTTACAATGTCTGATTCTTCTGGGAGCTGCCCACTGAGGCTTATTCTTGATATTTGGTAATCTGAAGACAGAAGACCTGCTGAAAAAGGTGAGCACCCTTGGAGTGCTGAGGTCCACATGTCCCATGCCTCCCCTCCGCACAGGGGTCTCATTTGGAGTTCCTATTACATACTCATGCACTCACTGGGTGTATTTCTGCATGTCTGTGAGATGTTTGGAGCAAGTTTCTGTGGTAATTTAACCCTTGTGTTACTGGTTACCATGTTTTGAGGGGGCTTTGGACACTTTCCCTACTGGGACCAGTGTTTATTGGGTCTATTGTTTTATTCTAGTGGGCTTTTGAGTGGTTTTACTTTTTAGGCATGCTCCTCATTCGCTTTATGTTCCGCGCATTTATGGTGCGCGTTTACCGCATAGACGTCATTGCTCCATTCACTTCTATGGGACTTTACAGCTTGAGACATATCTCTGCAACCGCTCCATGTAGCGAGGTCAGAGATGGCTCATGTTGTGGGTTTTCCCTTGCTCTGTCATCTGGTCAACGTTCCGGGGATGTTGGGGGCTTTAGGGGGCTTCTGGCATTGTTGGGGTACTCTGTCAGCGAAACTACGTTTCCCATGAGCACCCACTTTGTGCGCTCGTTTCCGATTGGCTCCTGTCGCGGCAGACATTTTGTGTATTTGCAGATCGAGTATCCTATGCAGGGCTTGGACTCTCCTTCTCTCCTCTGCAGTTTAACCTTTCGCCTACCAGATAAGTCTTATTTAGCGTTTCTGGGGTGCATTTATTTATCATACACACTATTTTGTGGGTGTTTTGATACTTTGACCGCTTGACTCAGTGAGAATGTCTACTCCATTAGACTCTGGGGCTAAACCTAAGACTAAGGATACTTTGGTGTCTGTGTCCCCCATTGCTCATTGCTTCTCATGTCACTCAGGGTTACCTAGAGAATACTCAGGTCATGTGTGCCCAGCATGCGCTGCTGCCCCTGAATCCCCTGCAGGGGCCTCCAGCCATGCACTAGAGCCAGTATGAGTGCAAGAGTTTTAAGGCTACTACCAGGGACCTCCGGTCCACCTTACTACTCCTTCCATCCACTTTACAGGGGGTCTTCCACTCGTGGCAGACCCCCGCCCCTGTCAGATCTTCCCTGCCTAAACCGCCGGGTGTATCTGATGTGTCTGACTCCTCTCAGGAGGAGTTGTTGGTGGACTCTGATGATGACGACTGTTCAGCTGTTCCTTCATCTCAGTTTTGTGGGGACCCCTTTGAGGTGAACACCATGCCCTCGGCTGAGGGCCTGATCAGGGCTGTATTGCTAAACTTTACCCATTTTCTGAAACAGCCCCCCCCCCCCCAAAGTGGATGCCCCAGTTTCCAGGCTTTCTAAGTCCATTACCTTGCCAGTGGCTGATGCCATTTTCTCAAAGACTGGACTGATAAGAAGCTTGAGACTTCTCTCAAGGCTATTTTTGTGATGGTGGGCTCTGCCCTTTGCCCTACCTTTGCTGCTGCATGGGTAAATAAGGCTGTGGCTATTTGGACTGAACTGCTCAATTCTGCTGTACGTCAGAGGACATGTTGCGACTTTTTCGCTAACATTGCTGAGGCTCGGTATTATGTCTCTGCTGCCCTGTTTGACGCTGTGCGTATAGTAGCCAGGGCTTCTACCATGTCTGGTAGCCAGAAGGACTCTTTGGCTTAAGATCTGGTCTGCTACCTTCTTACTAACTAGTCAATAGTTACTCTGCAAATCTTACTGGTTGGGAATTGGCTAGCTCCAAGCTAAGGAGAGGTGGTAGGCTCCACCCAGCAGTCACTTCTCAGAATTGTTCGTGCCTGTTAAAGGGGCTGATCACCTACCCAAAGTTACCAGTAACCTGTATGGACTATGAGAAAATGATTTAACAGTTAAGACTGAAATCCTATTTTCAGTATTACGAAAGGCCTGTGTGCGGGTCTAACAGCATCTAAGGCGACAGTGACCTCTTTGGTGAAGGCAGCCATTCACTAGGCCTATGGATTTAGAAAGAATCAGGCCTCTGAGGAGCAATTGTGCAAGGCTGCGGCGCATTAATTGTTTCACACAATCTCTAACCAAAGACAATATACTGTCCTTGCAGTAAAAATTCTGGATGGCTCCTCCACTCACTGGTTTGACTCACCTGCGGAAGCTCAGGACTTTTATGAAAGTTTGTCAGCAAGTAACAGTGAGAGGAGAGCTGGGGGACATTGCTAATTATATTGTCTTCCACCTCACCAGTTCCTGAATGTGTATCGCCCTGGATCTAGGGGATCTTTTTCTGAGGACTACTCTCCACATGTTGGGACTTTCCATATCTTTTACTTACTATGCTTCCCACCATGGACATATTCTCCTCTGGATACTTGTCTAGACATTTGGTTTCAGCTTCATGAACATATCCAGGATAGTCTTC
The DNA here is from genome assembly GCA_037306005.1 of Rhinophrynus dorsalis. Taxonomy (NCBI): domain Eukaryota; kingdom Metazoa; phylum Chordata; class Amphibia; order Anura; family Rhinophrynidae; genus Rhinophrynus; species Rhinophrynus dorsalis. The sequence goes on from CM074722.1 coordinate 121,424,060, forward strand.
TATTCTTGGGGTCAGTATCACCACGTTCTGCCCCCATCGGTGGGATCTGAGGGACTATTTACTATGATGCTTTTCTGAGACTCCTCTGCATAGGCCCGCTGCATTGCATTCATGTTTTTTTTTTTTTGTTTGTTTTGTTTTTCTGTTTTCAGTTGCTCTGTTGTTGACTAACCATTACTTTATTCCCTACAGTTTATATGTCACAATTCCTTGTCTGGCTTTTCCCGTGGACCGGTTTTTATTTATTCTGGGTTATTCCTAGTTGGCTGGGGGACCAGACAGATGGGGAATTTTTCAGTTGCCTTACTCCCGCTTTCTTCCTTGCAGGCTGGAGGACTTTACTCTGTGTCTGGCTCCCCCCCCGGATGAGCTGCAGTTTTGTACTGGGTTCTTCCTGGGTTGCCTGGAGGTCAGTCGGACAGAGAGTTTCTCTGATCTGCCAGAGATTACTTGTCTTGAGGGGCAGGAGATGGCGCTAGGTTGGGTGCTCCTGGGTGGTTGCATATCTGCCATTACTGTTGGGTGTGGGATGTTTCCTGCTGGATTTAGGGGGGGTGGTAAGTCCGTTGGGTCCTCTTGGACTGTGCAGGGGTGCTGGACTTCTCTCCTTTTTTCTTGAATTGTGGTGGGGCAATGTGCGAAGTCTCTCACGGGGGGTGCAGTGCAATGTTGGTGATTGATTTTGTCATCTGTCTTAGCACTGGGCTCCCTGGTTTGTTAAAATGCCACTAATTGTGTTTTCTTTACAATACTCAGTCTGGGATATAGTCCACAGGTCCATAAGAACTTAAGTTCTTTCATTAGTTGTGTCTGTGTTTGTTGTTTTGTTGGTGCGTGCCTCTGGATGGTGTGATCGGTGGTTCTCCTGCCCCATACCCCTTTTTCTTGGCCAAATTAGCGTCTCCTCACTTGGAGAGACGCTGGTTCTATTCACTTATGCTTCCTCTTTCTGGTTTCTCTGTCACTGGCTGCCACCATAGCGGATTCTTCCTGTCGACTTAGGTCTACTCCTCATTCTCTATGCTTCACTTCCTGGAATGTTGGGGGAATACATAGTCCTGTGAAACGTAAGCAAATTTTGAGTCATTTACGCTGTTTACATACTCAAGTTGCCCTGCTGCAAGAAACTCATCTTACGGATGAGGAACATTCTAAACTTCGGAGAGAATGGGTGGGGCATTGTGTTGCAGCTTCCTGTTCAAGCAAAAAGCGGGGCTTAGCTATTCATAAATCCCTTGCTTTTGAACCTTTACGGACCATTCATGATCCAGAAGGATGTTTTTTTTTTATTGGTGCACTGTGAGACAGATCAAAACCCTTTTTTTAATCTGTAATGTGTATGCCCCCAATGATGCTACTTACCTTTTTTTTCGTATCTCTCCTTCCACACTTATTGCCATACACGCCCGGTAATTTTACTAGGTGGGGATTTCAACGTCATCCTTAATCGGCGATTAGATAGAAGTGGACGCCCTACCATCGCCAACGCTTCTTCCTTAAATCCCTTGCAATGCTTTATGGATCAAGTCCCTCTCACTGACATTTGGCACCTTCTTCATCCTACAGACCGGCAGTATAGCTTCTTCTCTCATCCTCGTGGCACTTGGACCAGGCTAGATTATTTCTTAGGTTCAGCGGCTATTCTCCCTCTGGTCACTGACTGTCAGATACACGGCATTCTTATCTCGGATCACGCTCCTGTTACCTTGTATCTGTCCTTTCGCCCTCCTGTGCGTTCATCCTTTTATTGGCGTATGCCCTCCTTTCTCGTTCAATCCCTTGATTTTTGTGCTAGTCTCAGAAATGCATGGCTTGCGTTTTAATCTGATAATGCCCTTCATTCTTTTGATCCTGTTGTGTTCTGGCCAACGGCGAAGGCTGTTTTGACTGGTCATATTATTTCATATGTTACGAAGCTTCTGAGGGAAATGGTGAATAAACTTGCACAGCTACAGTCTACGCTTACCACTCGTTACGCTGCTTACCTTGCTGTCGACTTGGCTCTGAACCGTTCTAAATATCTTGATGCAAAAAAGGCTTATGAGGCTGTATTATCTACGCTGCGCAATTTTAATTGTGTAAAGTTCAGCACATTTATATCGCAATGCTAATTTGCAAAGTAGGCTGTGTAGCCCATCCGACTAAACTTACACGTGGCCCTAATATTATCCTCTCCATACAGCCGCTAGACTCGACGGTCACGACGTACCCGTCAGATATTAATGTGACTTTCGTTGCATACTTCTCCATCCTATACAGTCCTGAGGAAGACGATCCTCCCGCCCGGTCTGATTTTTTGCAGCATTTATCTTTACCTATACTCGCGCATGATCAGCACTCGCTCTTGGAGGAACCCATCTCTGCTAGGGAACTAGAGCTGGTACTTATATCCTTACATAACACCAAATCACCTGGACTGGGTGGTCTTCCGGCTGAGTTTTACAAGATTCTGCAGGAGGACATCTCTCTTACATTGTTATCTCTTTATAACACTATATTTGATTTGCATGTTATGCCCTCTTTCTTCACCCTTGCTAGGATTATCCTACTGCCTAAGCCTGGGAAGGATCCTAACCGGGTTGAATCCTATCGGCCGTCATCGCTTTTAAATACAGATTATAAGATCTTCAGTAAGATTATGGCGAATAGACTCAATCAGCTACTGCCTCAGCTCATTACGCCTGAACAAACAGGCTTTATTCCCGGTAGGTATTTGGTGACTAGTATTCGAACCGCAATTGCTGCTCTTATTAAATCCTTGGACTTTCCTTGTAACAATAATCTGCTTATAAACCTTGTTGCCGAAAAGGCTTTTGATAAAATCCTTTGGCCTTATCTATTCCAGGTTTTAGAAATCTAAGGTTTTGGTCCGATGTTTCGTGCTTTAATTGCACAGTTCTGTATCGAACCACAAGCCACAATTTCTACTAATTCTGTCAACTCCTCTGTCTTTCAACTTTTCAGGGGTACCAGACAGGGCTGCCCCCTTTCACCACTCCTTTTTAATCTAGTGCTGGATCCCCTTCTCCGAACATTGTTGGCATTACCGGATTTTCAGGGTATTAGAGTGGGCACTGTCGAAAACAAACTTTCTGCATTTGCAGATGATCTGTTGCTGTTTATCCATAACCCACAATCTGCTCTTCCTTGTATTATGCGGATTTTTGAGAGTTTCCGCGGGCGGTGGGTTTTAAGATCAATTTCAGCAAGTGTGAGGCAATGTGGCTTTCTCCGCGGCCCCCTCCTTCCCTACCATTTTCTTGTCCATTACAATGGTCCACCCGTCATCTTAAATTTTTGGGCATCCTTTTATCTAGAGATATTTCTACGCTTCATCAGATTAATTTTAATCCCTTGGTGGCTAAATTTACTTCAGATTTTCTTGCCTGGAAGGCTTTACCTCTGACGTTTTTTGATCGCATCAAGCTAATTAAAATGATAGTCTTTCCGCGTATCTTATATTTAATGCATATGTTACCATTATATCTTTCTGCAATAGACATTCAATCACTTAACCGTCACTTCCAGGGGTTTATATGGGGTGGCAAACGCCCCAAGATGAGTTTGACCAAATTGACCCAACCTAAATGATCTGGTGGGTTTAACTTTCCACATCTATGGTTCTATAATGTAGCCTGCCTTCTCCGGTATGCGAAAGATTGGCTAGATGACACCAGGGTTTACACCGACCCTGCTAGGAACCAATGTTTCCGTCCGTCCTTGAGTCTTTCTTATATTCTGCATGCTCCCTTGTCTGCTCTTCCCCCTCCTTGTGTGGCTAATCCTTTGCTGGCCTCTACTGTGAAGGGCTGGCAATATATACGTTACCACCTTTTCAAGTCACGATATATTTCAGTTTTTCTGCCCTCCTTTCAGGGTAGGGAGGCTAATACTCTGTTTCTTCAATGGGCTTCCCTATGTGTGACTTTGCTGGGTCACCTACTTAACCCTTTAACTCAAAGGGTGTATTCTTTCCCAGATTTTCAATCTAAATATACTTTACCGTCTAACCATTTTTTTGCTTCTTGCAAGCTAAACACTATGTTCAGTCTCTTCTACAGGTTTTGTCCAAACAATTTACGGATAATCCCGCTGGATTGCTTAATTAAAAAACTTACGGCAGTGTCTTTCAAAACTTCCCACATCTACAGAACTATTTTATCCAATGGCTCATATGGATTTGAACCCTTTGAGCGCTTCTGGTTGGCTGGTGGATATACCCACACTAACGGTGGACTTACTGGAGTCCAGCTTCTTACACAGATTGCGCAGCTCTCCGTCTACTTATTTCCATGATCTTTCTTATAGATTATTGCATAGGTTATATATGACTCCTTTAGTAGCCCATCGCATTGGCCTTGCCTCAGTTTCCACTTGTCCTAAATGTCAAACTCCTAATGCGAATTTACTACATATGATATATTCCTGTCCACATGTCTATTCCTTCTGGACCAAGATCCTTTTCTGTATCACGACTAAAATTGGGATTCCTATTGATTGTGTTTCTCCAGCCTTTCTCCTGGGGGTCTATAATTCCTACTCTCCGTTAATGGCTAGCCAAGCTAAATTAGTTGATTTTGCTGTTATGGTGATGTTGAAATGTATTTTGACGCTTTGGTTATCGCCTCAACCCCCCCACTTTGTCAATGGACTCTTAAGTTGTTTCACTTCACTAGACTGCATTGGATGCTCTCCCTATCAGATAAGGAAATGCTGGGTGCTCGTTTTATCACTCTCTGGGAGCCCTTTAGTCTATCCTTGCCTATTGCTCGTCAGACGGTCTTCTACCTTTGCTTCAGATACACTTCATTGATGGAATAAAGACTATTAACGGATACTGCCTTGGAGTCCCTGTTGGAGGTGGAGGGAGGGGAGGGAGATTCCTTCTTTCCCCATTTGGATGCTGGGGAGGAGCACTTGGGGGTGTCTGGCCCTTCCCTTTAACCTCAATCCTTTTTTCACTGTCGTCCAATACAGGTCACTGGTACAATGGGAGGCGATCCGCCCCTTTAATAGGCAGGAACATTCATTCAAATGTATGCAGGGGGTGGAGCCTCCCCTCCTACTTAAGCTGCCTTCAGGCCAGAGCCAAGCTAGATTGATTTGTTCCTGTGTGCAGTGCACACCAGGTGGAGAACATCTATCATTCAGCTTTATTTTTTTTTTATTGTTTTCTTCAAATATGGAATACCACCATTAGGAGGGTGACCATGGCTGTGAATTGCCCTCTCCAAAGTGGCTAGTGCAGCTTCCAGGGATTTTCTGGTGCCCTGAAGAGGGAACAGCTTGGGTCAAGTAGCTTCCCTGCTGGGGAATTTGCCTCTGGTTAATTCCTATTTCAACATGGTCACCTGAAGACAGAAGTCCTGCAGAAAGGTGAGCCACCCTTTGAGTGCTGAAGGTCCACTTGTCCCCACAGTGTCCCTTACTTGGGCTTGTATTTGGGAGTTTGCATTTTTTGCACTACAGCACTCATAGGGTGTTTTTATTTCTATTGCTTGTATTTATGCAATTTCTGTGGTATTCCCTGGGTTTTGGAGCTTTGGAATATTATTTTCTCATGTTTCTCATGTGTTAAAAGTATGTTTGGTGTACTTTCTATTTCAGAAATACTTTATTAAATTTCATGTTCCGCGCCTTTAAGCGCGCCTTTTACCGCATAGACACCATTGCTCCTTTACTCTCTATGGGTTTGCACAGTGTGGGACATATCTCTGGAACCGCTTATCACAGCAACTTCAGAGAGGGCTCATTTTGTTGGTCTTCCCCTGCTCTATCATCCGGTGGCTAGTTTCGGGGTGTGGGGGGGCTTCGGGCACTGTTTGGGGTACTTCTGAGAGAAAACTACATTTCCCATGAGCGCCCGTTTCGCACTCGTTTTCTGATTGGCTGCAGTCGCGGCAGCCATTTTGTGGTGTTATTCTCAGCGAGTATACTACGCAGGGACCGAGCCTTCTCTCCTCTCAGCAGATTAACCCTTCACTGGCCAGATAAGTCCGATTTTAGACATTTCTGGGGTGAAACTTTAATCCTTCACACTTCTACTGGGTGATTTTTCTTAGTGGTGTATATCTGACGGTGTGAGCATGTCTACTCCACTGGAGTCAGGGGCTAGACCCAAGACTAAGGAGGCTTGGGTGTCTGTTTCCCCCATTGCGTTTTGCTCCTCTTGTCACTCTGTGCTGCCTAGGGAATTTTCAGGTCATTTATGCCCAAAATGTACAGATAATCATGATAGGAACCCTGGGCTTCCCAGCCACGCTATTGAGCCAACTTGGGTGAAAGAGTTCAAAGCTGCCACTAGGGATCTCAGATCCACTTTCCAACTCTTTCCCTCTCAGGTTCAGGGGGCTCTACAAGTCTGGCAGACCCCCTCCTCAATCAGGACCTCCCTGCCTAAGCCACAGGGAGCTCCTGATGTGTCTGATTCTTCTGAGGAAGAACTTTTACAAGATTCTGATGCTGAGGAAGGCACTGTTATTGAATCTAATAGGTCCATTGGGGACCCTTATGAATGTGACCCTGAGGTTTCTGCTGAGGGTTTGATTAGAGTGGTGTTAACCACACTCAACCTTCCTCTGACTCAGGAATCTACTCATGATCCAACTGATGTTTTTCAGAAACCATCTAAGGCGGTTATATGTTTTCCAACTAACCCTACTCTTGCCCGTCTAGTCTCTGATGCGTGGAGGAATCCTGAAAAATCCTCTTCTGTGTCCAAAAAGTTTGCTAAGCTTTACCCTTTTCCTGAGACTGAACTGGCAAAATGGGTTCATCCTCCCAAAGTGGATGCTCCTGTTTCTAGATTATCCAAATCTACTGCTTTAGCTGTATCTGATGCCTCTGCCCTGCAGGACTGGACGGACAAAAAGTTAGAGATTTCTCTTAAATCCATTTTTGCCTCCATTGGCACTGCCATGCGTCCAACCTTTGCAGTGGCGTGGGTTAATAGAGCTATTGCAGCCTGGACTGAACGACTGACTGAGGCGGTTCTCCAGGATGCGCCAGTGCCTGAGCAGTTACAACTTCTTGCTAATATAGCAGAAGCCCAGAATTATGTTTCTGACGCTGCCTTTGATGCTGTGCGCATGATGGCAAGGGCCTCTACTTCCTCTGTGGTGGCTAGACGTGCTCTTTGACTGAAAATTTGGTCTGCTGATACTGCCTCTAAGAAAGCCTTACTTTCTTTGCCCTTTCAGGGGAACTTGTTGTTCGGTTCTGAACTTAAGGAGATGATTAGTGAGGCTACTGGTGGTAAAAGTACTCTTCTACCTTCAGTCTTCAAGAAGAAGTTTCCAGCCAAACGCAATCGGTCCTTTCGTTCCTTCCAGACTGAGACACGCTCCACGTCCCAGACAGGTCCGTCCTCCACGCGCTCCTCATCCAAGCCCAAACAGTCCTGGAAGCCCAAAGTTGCCCTTAAGGCCAAGACCTCCAAGACTGCTTCGGCATGACTCACCGAACCCGGGTCCGCATCCGGCTGTAGGTGGACGTCTCCACATCTTTCGCCGGATTTGGGAGGAGTCAGAGACGGACCCATGGGTGATTCAGGTGGTATCAGAGGGGTACAGGATCCCTTTCTCTTCCCTTACTCCTTTCCGGTTCCATTTTACTCGTCCTTCTCAGGAACCTACAAAAAGACGTCTGTTCGACGATGCTATTCAGGATCTTTTGGACTAAGAGGTCCTGGAATTGGTTCCACCAGAGGACACAGGTTCCGGATTTTATTCCAACCTGTTCGTTGTGGCCAAAAAGGACGGAGGCGCTCGTCCTATCTTGGATCTCAAGGATCTCAATTCCTTTGTTGTGAGTTCCCACTTTCGCCAGGAATCCCTGCGCTCTGTGATAGCCACAATGTCTCCAGGGGAGTTCCTTGCCTCCCTGGACCTTCAGGATGCGTATCTTCACATCCCTATTCATACAGAGAGCAGACGGTATCTCAGGTTTGCCTGTCACAAGGGCCACTTTCAGTTTTCAGCTCTTCCCTTTGGACTGACTTCAGCCCCTCAGGTCTTTCAGAGGGTATTGGGATCTTTGATAGCTGTGCTTCATCGAAAGGGTGTCAGGGTGACTCCCTACATGGACGATCTGCTCCTGAAAGCTTCATCTGCGGAGATTCTCCACCAGCAGCTGCAGCTGTGTATACACACACTGAATCGCCACGGCTGGATTGTGAATCTGGACAAGTCAGACTTGGTCCCATCTCAACGGCTCCTCTTCTTGGGTCTCCTGTTCGACACTCAGCAGTGCATGGTGTTTCTACCAGAGGAAGTTGCTCATCAGATTGCTATCCGAGTAGCCAGGATCCTGGAATTCGACAGGGTTCCAGTGCCGAAGTTGACCTCTCTGGTGGGGAAATTCATTTCCACAATAGAGGCGGTGCCATTTGCTATGGCACACACCAGGGAACTTCAGAGGTTTGTGATCCAGACGTGCAAGAATCATCCAGATCATCAGCATCTGTCAGTCTCTCTGCCTCCTCATGTCGAGTTGAGCCTGCAATGGTGGTTGGACTTGTCTCATCTCCTGAAAGGGAGATCCTTTCGGGTTCCCTATTGGACCACAGTCACAACGGATGCCAGCCTCCGGGGATGGGGAGCTGTGTTGGGTCGTTTCAGTGCTCAGGGGAAATGGGGACTGGAAGAATCTATTCTCTCCATCAATGTTCTGGAACTTCGTGCCATAATTCTTGCCCTGAGGCACTGGGAATCTCAGCTGGAAGGCTGTCCAGTCAGAGTGGAGTCCGACAACGCCACCGCAGTGGCTTACATCAACAGACAAGGCGGCACAAAAAGTCTCACCGCTTGGTTAGAGGTCAAAGCCATTTTATCCTGGGCAGAAGATCATGTGCCAGTCATCTCAGCGGTACACATTCCAGGCGTAGACAACGTCATGGCAGATTTTCTCAGTCGTCATACAGTCGACAGCGGAGAATGGGCGCTTCATCCAGAGGTGTTTCACCTTCTCACCCAGATGTGGGGGGTGCCAGTAGTGGATCTGATGGCTACCAGACACAACAGGAAGGTGCCAGTGTTTTGCTCCCGGTGGAGAGACCCTCTTGCTCTGGCAGTGGATGCTTTGTCAATCCCTTGGACGTTTCCTCTGGCTTACATCTTCCCTCCTCTTCCTCTGTTGATCTGAGTCATCCAGAAGCTGAAGATGGAGCGTTGTCCTGTCATCTTGATCACTCCAAATTGGCTTCGTCAGTCCTGGTATCCGGAACTGCTAGCCATGTCTGTGATGGATCCTGTCCTGCTTCCTGCACGTCCAGATCTACTTCTTCAGGGATATCTGTGGAAGGAGGATGTTCAGCATCTCCATTTGATGGCTTGGAGGTTGAATCCCCAATTTTAAAGAAGAAAGGGTTTTCCTCTTCAGTGGTGTCCACGATGCTTAGAGCTCGCAAGCCTGTGTCTTCCAAGATCTATCATCGCATATGGTCCACCTTTGTAGCATGGTGTACTGATAAGGATCTTCCCACAGTCCTAGCCTTTTTACAGGATGGGGTTGAGAAGGGACTCAGCCTGAGTTCTCTCAAGGTTCAGACTTCTGCTCTGTCTGTGTTTTTCCAGGAAAGAATTGCTATTCTTCCTGATGTTAAGGTTTTCTTCCAGGGCGTGGCTCATGTTCGGCCTGCCTTCAAGAGTCCTGCTTCCCAGTGGGACCTCAATTTGGTGCTGGGGGTTCATCAGAGACCCCCGTTCGAATCCTTGGCTTCTATTTCTTTACGTCTCTTGACCTGGAAAATGGCCTTCCTTTTGGCTATTGTCTCAGTACGCCGGGTAGCAGAGTTACAAGCTCTGTCTTGTAAACCTCCTTACTTGGTGTTTCACAAGGATAAGGCAGTGCTTCGCACTTCCAAGGAGTTTTTACCCAAGGTTGTCTCCGGATTTCATATCAATCAGGAGATTGTGGTTCCCTCTTTGTGCCCTAACCCTTCCTCTGACCAGGAAAGAGATCTCCATTTATTGGATGTTGTGCGTTGTCTTAAATTTTATGTTCATCGCACTGAGTCTATCAGGAAGTCTGACGCCTTGTTCGTCATTCCTGAGGGGCCTAGGGCAGGGAAACTGGCATCCAAGGTAACTATTGCCTCTTGGATTAAATCTACTATCCGTGAAGCCTACAAATTGCGGAATAAGCATGTTCCCTTCAGGGTTACTGCTCATTCCACCAGATCTATTGGGGCCTCTTGGGCCTACAAGAATCAGGCATCTGCTGATCAACTGTGCAGAGCGGCCACTTGGGCCTCTGTGCACACCTTCTCGAAGCACTATCGAGTTGATGTACTGGCCTCGGCTGATGCCAGCTTTGGAAGGAAGGTCCTGGAGGCAGTTTTGCCTGTTTAGGTCTTCTATTCTGTGATTCTTAGTGCTTCTTCACTGTTGAGCCCTGTTGGTTCTAGTTCAGTGTGCTGTGTTAGTTTGGGGGTTTGTTTTTCCCCCTGGTTGGTGTCCGTTGACACTTCTGTTACTGGGCTATATGATTAATTGGTTCATAGCAGTTCTAGTGACTTGGGCCTTGCGCCTGGTCCTTGCCTTACTTCCCGCCTCAGGGACAGCTCAATGTTTGTACATCCCATTGTACCAGTGACCTGTATTGGACGACAGTGAAAATAGGATTTTAGTCTTACCTGTTAAATCCTTTTCACTTAGTCCATACAGGTCACTGGTCTCCCACCCTGTCAAGGGACCATGCTTGGCTCTCCTGTGGCATTCAGTGGGAGACCTTCGGGGCATGCTCACAGGAGTCTTCCTTTTCTTGCTTACCTCTGGTCAGTTTAAGTGTCTCAAATCAATCTAGCTTGGCTCTGGCCTGAAGGCAGCTTAAGTAGGAGGGGAGGCTCCACCCCCTGCATACATTTGAATCAATGTTCCTGCCTATTAAAGGGGCGGATCGCCTCCCATTGTACCAGTGACCTGTATGGACTAAGTGAAAAGGATTTAACAGGTAAGACTAAAATCCTATTATTTGATTTCTTTTGCATTTGGGGGGGAGGGGTTGGGCCCCTCTGGAGGCATGCACCTATTCTCTGTTTTTTTGGGTTTTTTTTGTCCTGTTTATAGTATTGTTACTGCTTTTTAGATTATTCCATTGGGACATTATTTGTTAGGATGGCTCCGCTGGGTGCCCTGGTGGTTGCAGCATTCCATACAACTTGAGTTGTCATCATTCAATCATACTGTATACTCTTCCCAGTTTTTTTTGTTTTTTTTTGGTATGGTTACTAAAATTGTCAGTGTTAGACATACTTTTAGCTTGTGGGAAGTTTCAATAAAAAAGTTAAAAAAAAAAAAAAAAAAAAAAAAAAGAACCCCATTTAAATCAATGAGACTTTTCTTTTCCCCCTGTGGTTTAGTTGGTTTGCAACTCTTTAAATTGATGAATGTGGCCCTAAGATCATTCAGTCGTTTGTCTTATTCTTTCCAGAGTTACTTCTACAATGATGACACTTTTAATTTTAACTATGCTCAAGCCAAAGCAGCAACTGGAAACTACAAGGAAGCTGAGGAGGTGAGTGGCCTTTAGATATGTAGTGACTCTATCAGTGTACCTGCTTGACTTGTGACAGAAGAGTGTATCCCTGTAGTATGTAGTGACACTAATGAAGTGAATAACCAGTGCCTTTTAGTAATATTATAGAAGTGAGTGCCTTTTTGTTATGGAGTGAAAGAAAAGTAAATGTCCCAGTGTCCTGTAATTCCATTAGAGAGGTGTGTCGTTATAGTTTGTAGTTAGATACACCACCATTTCTGAAATTACTGTTTATGTGTTATGAAGGAACATTAACACTTTAAGCACCAGAGAGGTGTGCAATGCATTGCTTTGCAATATGTTGCACACCTCATCTTAAAAAGATTAAAAAGGCTAGTGACAGTCAAACTACATTTTGGCACGTGTATCTGTTCAGTCTAATATATTTTCTTGTTGTCTTCTAATTTCTTAAGGTCTTCCTCTTAATTCAGAATGAAAAGATAAAAAATGAGTACACTTACCTGAGTTGGCTTGCCCGCTGCTGTGAGTAGTTTTATTCACCTTTTCAACAGAGTAATTTGCAGTAGCGTGTGCGTGTGTGCGCGTGCGCGTGTGCGTGTGTGTGTGTGTGTGTGTGTTACCATGTAGGCTGTAATAGCAGCATGTTATTAATACTGAAATCTGTAAATCCAAGCAAATTTTATCAATTAAAATTTTTGCAATTCGATATATTGGCAAATTTAGGCCTAAATTCTATTTTGGGGGAAAATTCTATCACTGGTTTGTCTTACAGACTCCTGTTGAAAATTATTGGTTAGATATAGCAGTGATAATGTTGTCACATACAACATATTCCTGATCTAAGTTACAAAGAAAAAAAATGTAAATTTGCTTGCTGTTGAGGGAAAAAAAGTTATAGTGTATGTGTGGGGAAAAAAACTTCACATTTAAAGTATGTGTAGCATTATTGTTGCCTTCCCCAGTTATTTGTTGATGACATTTATGTGAATTAATGTAAATTATTATTGTAATGAAAACAGATCATAAGGCAGGCTCAGTGTTTGTGGCACTTTGTGGATTTTCCACGATTTCCTTTATAGAGTAAGAATTTTAGTTTGGATTAAGATTGTGCAGCACACTAGACAAAAGCAAAAGCATTCAGCTATTTTTTGGAGGAGTGACCACCTTCATGAGGGATATATTCCCTGAAATGTTAGTGAATAAAATGGTAACACCAACTTTTTTTTTGTCTTTTTTTTTTTTGTCTAGTGTGCAGCACAGTCTTCAGTACAGATATCTGGGAAGTTGGTCAGAGACCACTGAGTGTTATGAATCTGGTGTTTTTATACAGAGGAGCACAGAGAGATAAGTCTTATCTCTAACATTGCACCACAGAGGAGCTTTTTGCCTTTTAATTATTTTTCTTTTTCATCCATTGTGGAACACAGTAACTATGGGGTTAAGTAGCTCCCGCTTGGAGGTAGTGCACTTGCAGGCAAAGCTCTCTGGAGAAGGAGAATCTCGCTCAGCTCTACTTAACCCCTGCTTTCATCCATTGTGAGACACAGGAACCATGGGGTAAAGTTCCCCTCCTCCACAGGGCAAGGCACTTAAAAATAAAAAAGCTAGGATCTCTGAGGCAGAGAGTCCCCTCTTCCTTCCAGCTTTACCTGGTCCCTTCACTGCAGAAAAAGATCCAGTTTGGATTAAGACTCTGATTCAGTTGCCTCTGTCGTTTCTCTATCCAAGGGGCCCACCATTCTTGGTGCCCCATACCCTGTCAGACATGTTAGCCCTTTTTTTGGAGGGCATTCACAATGGTTGGAGATTCTGCTGCGAAGGACGGAGAGACTAATGGGGATGATATAAGTTTCTTCTTGTCATTTGGGGGTGGCTATGAGGAGGACTTTTACCCCTTAGCTGAGGCACTCATAAGAGCGGTCCTAGAGACACGTCATGTCTCTGTAGCCTCTGACTCTGGGTCCTTTTCTCCAGACATCTTCTAGAGATGCAGAAAGTAGGTACTTTTTTTTTCATCCCCATCACTCTTTGGGCCAGGTTTTCATAGAACAGTGGATAGACTTCTATTCCTTAACAAGCACTTCCAATCTGTATTCCTTTTTGATTGAGGCCTTCATAGTGGGCTTCCCTACACGTGGTCAATCCCCCAATATTTCGCCTTGCTAAGAATACCACCTTGCCTCTTGCAGATGCCACATCTCTAAAGGATCTGGCAGATAATTGCTTAGATTCCTTACTGAAGGCAAATTATGCTGCCACAGAGGCTGCCTTATGACCCATTTTTGCTACAGCTTGAGACATTAGAGCTTTGGCTGTCTTGGGTGGGCATCTTTCTGATGCAATCCAAATAGATGGTCCTGCAGAAGAACTACTGGCAGTGTTTGCCAGAATTCTGGTGGAAAACACATACCTTACAGAAGTGGCCTTTGATGGCGCTTGATTTTCTGGAAAAGCCTCAGGCTTCTCGGTAGCTGCATGTCACACTTTGTGACCAATCTTTCAAAAAGTCCTTGGTGTCCCTTCCGTTTATGGTAAATACTTTCTTCCCTTATACAGACAAGGTCCTCCGTCAAGAGCACCCTGTTGCCTCCAGTATGGGGATCCTAGTGTTCAATCTCCTCAGACTTTTCAAGTCCTCCCCTCCCAAAGCCCGAACAAGAAGTCTGCTCAGAAGACTAAGGCTGAGAAGCCCACCTTCTCTTGGCTAGCAGGTTCTTGGTCTGTCTCTACTCGTTGGGGGTCTACCTGTTTGGAGGCGTTTGTTCATAGACGCATTATCCTCACTGATAGAAAAGCAGGTGTTGGTACCTGTCCCAGCCCAAGAACGTTCCAAATGGTGTCTATACACTCTGCCATCGTAGCCGTGTGTCCAGGGGAGTTTCTTGCCGTCCTAGACTTTCAAGATGCTTTCCTGAACATTCCAAATCATCTGGATCAGAGCCCAGACCTGAATCCAATTGAACATCTGTGGGGTGATCTGAAGAGGGCTGTGCACAGGAGATATCCTCGCAATCTGACAGGTTTGGAGCGCTTTTGCAAAGAAGAGTGGGCAAATATTGCCAAGTCAAGATGTGCCATGCTAATAAACTCCTACCCAAAAAGACTGATTGCTGTAATAAAATCAAAAGGTGCTTCAACAAAGTATCAGTTTAAGGGTGTGCACACCTATGCAACCAGGTTATTGTGAGTTTTTTTATTTTTCACCCTCAACGATTTCAGTTTGTTTTGCAATTGAATTGTTCACATTATAGGGCACATTAAAGGTGGAAAAAGTTCTGACATGATTTATCTTTATCTCATTCTTTAACATCACAAGAACCTGGCATTTTAACAGGGGTGTGTAGACTTTTTATATCCACTGTAAGAGGCGAGTGCCCAGGAGCGAGATTAAATTGCACTAGCTGCCCAGAGGCAAACGGAAGGCACCAAGCAGAGGCAGCCTGCAAGCGACCAGCTGGTAGTTGAGCTACTGGGTAAAGGAGTGCACCCTGGATCGGCCTAGTGGTAGTCAGACAGGAGTGAGGCACAAACGGAGTGTCAGTCAGACAGGCCATGGTCAGAAACCAGATTGGGTAGTCAGCCACAGCAAAGGTCAGCACGGAGCGGGTAGTCGGACAAGCCTATTCCCCACTTGAAACACCTGGCGTCGTCCTGCGCCGACAATCCGCATGTCTTTTGTAGCACTGAGTGGAACTCTGAAGGGATCTTTGAACTTGAACCCAAGTGGAGCGGAGCTGCCTAAGATGCTCATCCAGAGCCGGAATTTCTTGTGCCTCAAATGAGTCGGGTAGCAGAGCAGGCTGGAAGCCATAATTAATCAAGAAGAAGAGTTAATGGCACCATTCCTGGCAAACTCTGCCTACGGTAAAAAGCTCTCCCAGTCACTGTGATGGTCCGATATAAAACGGCGTAAGAACTGTTCCAGGCCCTGATTGGCTCTCTCAACAGCACCATTAGATTGGGGGTGGTAAGCTGATGAAAATGACAACTGAATGCCCATTTGCCCACAGAAGGCCCTCCAGAAACGGGACACGAATTGGCTCCCCCAGTCCGAGACCAGCACCCTGGGTACTCCGTGGAGCCTGAATACCTCCCTGGAAAATATCTTGGCCAGCTCTTTGGACGAAGGAAGACCCTTCAGGGGTACAAAGTGGGCCATCTTAGAGAACCTGTCGACAGTCATAAGAATGACCGTATGCCTCTTGGAAACCAGCAGCTCAACCATGAAGTCAATAGATACATGAGACCAAGGACGATCACCATTTGGTACCGGCTGAAGCAGGCCCACGGGAAGATGCCTGGGAGTCTTGCTGTGAGCACATGTGGCACACGTTGCTACAAAAGCAAAGCAGTCAGTTCTTAGGCTTGGCCACCAAAAGAGCCTAGATATGGACCAAATCAGTTGGTCGTGCCCAATATGCCCTGCGACCTTAGAAGAGTGATAGGTAGACCTTAAATGAGTTTGCAGGTGCTCAGGGACAAAGCATCTCCCGCTAGGTTTGTAAGTAGGAGAGGTGGCTTGTGAAGCCAAGATCTCCTTCCCCAAGGGAGAGGTAATATTAGTTGGTAGCTAGAATGTGATCTGTCAGAATGATAGACACAGACACATTACCAGCCTCAGCTGCAGGAGGAGGCAGGACCCAATTAGGCCCAACAGAATAGGCCCATAAACAGGCGTCCGTGCCAGTGCCTGAAACATGACTAAGCCATGAGGAAGTGGCCAGAGGCCATGCCGGCCGGCTACCGTACAGAGGCAAGAGCACAGACTTGCTTTAGGCCTCAAAGGGAGACTGTGATATTCACATGCTACATTGCTGAAAAATAATTCTGTTTTTACCAAGCAAGAGTTCTCATTAAGTAGGATACAACAGGTTAAAAGATGTTCCTTTCCATTGGCTGTACAGGTTGGTGTTACCTGAAAACCAGGAATCATCAGCTGTCTCTTAAACTCACTAGGTCTGGGCAGGAGGACTTTCCTTTGCAAGAAGGCTGTGTATGTATAATGGCACTCTTAGTAAAGAGATGGCTGGAGTTGTTGATTTTGTCAAAATCACTACAAATACCTCACTGTGAAGTGTTGTCTATGGGTGGTGATTTGGATATCAGTGAGCAGGGTGACAAAGTCTCCAAATCATTGCACAAATCTATACAGACACCACATTTTCCAATACGGTGCCTCATGACACCCATCAGTGTGTAGGCTCCCCCAATAGCTCTTGGTCTGCACAGTGTGACTGGGGACAGTCTTAAACCGAAGAGTACATTGATTTAAGTATCCTCTGCAGGTTGATGGTTTACCAGAATATCGTTCTGGGAGAGGAAGCTTTAGTCTGACAGACGTATCCTCTACAGTGACTCCCAAAGAAGGTGGAGAAACCCCTGGAGGAACAACCGAAGAGGGAGGACGAATATGCATAGCGGAATTACAGAGCTTATAAAGTACTGCATCCAATTTTTGCTCAGTTTCTTTAACTGTTCCTCATGTGTGGACAGCACTTGCTTTTGAGTCTGTCTAGCGATCAGGTTTGCCAAATTCCTGGGGTCTGTGACTTTGGCCCGATTATTGTGTCACTATAAAACTTCAGACCTAGGTCTGGATTCCAGTTGCTAGTGAGCGATGCTGGTGAAGGTAGTTTGTGAGCAGTGCCAGTACTAGTTCTCCCTTGTTGCGGCCATAGAAGGGTAAGTTGCTGGCCCCAAAGCCAGATGTCTGACCCCACCTGAGCCGGAACCCAGACCAGGATGTGAAAAGGAGTAACTGGAGGAGAATCCAGAACCTAGGTGGAACCCCAATGTGTGTAAAGTCAAACAGCAAGTTGTCAGAAAGGACACAGGGTGGCTACAACCACTATTGCCACTGGGAAAAACTGGCAGGCTAAGACTGCTGACAAGCAGAAACCAGGGAACAACAGATCCTATGGAGACTGTGGGGGTCGACAGGGCACCTCATAACTTGTGGCTGAGTACCCGGGTAAGACCAACGCACAAATACTGGTAGTTGGAATATGACCAACACACAAGTGAGGAAAGTCGGAAAAGAGACACTTGGATGGAGACACGTGGATGAGGGTAGTTAAAAGATGACCGCTCCACTAGTGAGGATTAGTTGGAAAATAACCAACACCAGAAGTAAGGGAAGTTGGTAGAAGACCAACACGCAGATGAGGGTAGTCAAAATATGACCGACCCACAAGTGAGGATTAGTTGGAATATGACCGAACATAGATGAAATTAGTCAAAATATGACCGACGCACAAGTGCTAGCTAGTTGGAATATGATAGACCCCCAAGAGAAGGTAGGAGGAATATGACCAAAACACAAGAAAAGGCAGCGGAGAGTAAGACCGGCACACAGAAGGCTACAAAGGCAGACAGGCCATCAGGCCTAATTGAGAAGCGGCTATGCCGCAATCGCTTCACCAGCGATGAGAGTAGAAAATCCATAGACAAGCCAGGGCCATACAGGAAGAATCACTATAAAGTGTGGAACCAAGGGAAGCAGAAGAAATCTAAGTCAGGAGGCAAGGAAATAGGTAAAACCGGATAATCAGAACTAAACAACAATACAAAACAGAAAGTAATCGGGCACGTGCTACAGTAACTCCAGAGTGAAGATGCACTAAGGGGTGATAAAGAGGTGATCTTCGTGCATAGGCTCTATAGAATAACATAGGAATTGGAGAAGTGATAAACTGGAGAAGTCATCTCCAATATATCACCGCTTAGTGAATTTCCCCACTGGTCCTATAAATGGGCAGAGACCAACAGGAAATAGGGGCTGGTCAAAGGGTGATGGACAGGAAGAGTGACCATAAGATACTGTTCATAAATACAAGTTAATTTTTGAAGGAAGCAGAGAATTGTATCATAGATATCTGGGGATAACATTTATCCCATTATTAATTACTATTGTATTGGTAAATGTAAAAACAGTAAATTAATCTATAAATAACCAAACATGGTTTAGTTAGAATTGACAAGGAGAATTAGATACTGTAAAAGTATGTAGATGATGATACACTGTATTTATTTAACAAGATTATTTTAATGAAGAAAATGTATTCAATATAACAAGATTTATTTGTAACATAAAGAAATAGTTGGCCATTAAGATATATTGACTATGATATTGATTTATAAACCAAAAATAAATGTGTAATGCTTACCATGATATGCCATTTATATGGTATACTTCTAAGATAATAATGGTGTCTTATTTACGTTGAGATTTAATATCAATCCTGTTAAGAAATACCCCTAATGTAAATAGAGAATTCTGATTATAAGTTTTGTGAAGATTTACACACCAATATATTATTAATATATACCAGTAGAAGCAATGTCATTAAGACAAAAGGGAGCATCCAAAAGGATTTACCTTTTCATGACTCTCCTCATTTATTTAGTATTGATATTGCTCTCAGATCTCTACTGGCAGTGCAGCCGTCACGTCGCATTCCTCCGTGCCCCCGGCCGTGCTGTCTACGGACTCCTGGTTCCTTCGGAGCGTTCCTTACTTCCGGGTTCGCCGCGTCACCCGATGGTAACGTCATCTACCGGCGCCTATATACAGGTGCGGTTCCAGCTGCTCGGGGCCCTGACACAGTGTTCCTGTAGTGTCTGGGCACTTAGTCCTAGCCCTGAGAGTCCCTTAGTATTGTTCCAGCCTCTTGAACTTCTACCCAGCCCTCCAGTGTATGAACCCGACTTCACTCTCTTTGCCTGCCGATTCGGACACCCTGCAGACCACACAGTGTATGAACCCAGCTTGTCTTGACCTCTCTCTTTTCCTGCCGATTCGTATACCCTGCAGATCGCTCAGCTCTGACCCTTGGCTTCTCCTTCTGACCATGCATACTGCCTACTGATTGGGATACCTCACAGACCGGCTGGTGTGACTCCACGGCCTCCCTTTCCATCTCTCCTCCGACAGGGGCACGTAATTCATCGCTCGTTTCTGGAGGGCTTTCTGTTCCCGTCTGGGTATTTCCTTATATTTCTCCTCAGCGTACCATCCCCAGACTGACAGGCAGACCGAACGGCTAAACCAAAGCCTCGAACAATATCTACGGTCCTACTGCAACCAACATCATAACAACTGGGCGCCCCTTTTGCCTTAGGCAGAACTGTCCTACAATTTGCTCTGTCATTCCTCTCTTGGTTTTCCCCCTTCTTTGCGGCCCTGGGTTATAACCCCCATCATCTTCTGCTGTGCCCTGGTGTGTCTCTGGTACCGGCAGCAGAGAGGCGGGTTCAGTCCTTGGTTGCTCACTGGCAATTCATACGCACAGGCCTTCTAAGGGGTCCAGAAATCTGCCGCTGATCACCTCCAGACTCCCTCTCACCTGTTTCAGCTTGGGGATCGGGTTTGGCTATCCACAAAACATATACTTTTGGCCCAACCCTCCTTGAAACTCGGTACATAGGTCCGTATCATATCACACGACGCCTGTCTCCGGTGTCCTACCACTTGGCTTTGCCTTGGAGCCTCCGAATCCACCCCTTCTTCCACGTGTCCTTACTCAAAGCATTTCTTCCCGCCAGTGGTCCGTTCCAGCCTCTTCCTGCACCGGTCACTGTAGATGGTCAAGAGGAGTACCTCGTGGATGGTATACTGGACTCTCGCTGCTCTCTGGGTGGCCTGCAGAACCTCGTCAACTGGAAAGGCTACAGCCCAGAGGAGCGCTCCTGGGTACGCTCTGCTGACGTCCATGCCCCTGTGCTGGTTCGTACCTTCTATCGTGCTTTCCCGTCCAAACCGGCTCCTTAGGGCTCTGGAGGCACCTTCTTGGGTGGGGGGGCAGTGTCACATCGCCTACCTCTGTGCCCCCGGCCATGCAGTCTGTGGGCTCCTGATTCATTCGGAGCGATCCTTACTTCTGGGTTCACTGCGTCACCCGATGGTGACGTCATCTGCTGGCGCCTATATACAGGTGCAGTTCCAGCCGCTCGGAGCACTGACACAGTGTTCCCATAGTGTCTGGACACTTAGTCCTAGCCCTGAGAGTCCCTTCATATTGTTCCAGCCTCTTGAACTTCTACCCAGCCCTCCAGTGTATGAACCCGGCTTGTCTTGACCACTCTCTTTTCCTGCCGATTCGGACACCCTGCAGACCACACATTGTATGAACCCAGCTTATCTTGACCTCTCTCTTTTCCTGCTGATTCGGATAACTTGCAGACCGCTTAGCTCTGACCCTTGGCTTCTCCTTCTGACCCTGCATACTGCCTACTAATTGGGATACCTCGCAGATCGGCTGGCGTCGACCCTAGGCTTCTACTGTTAGCTGTTTTGTTCCATGCTGTCTTTCTTCTGAGGATTCAGGTCTGTACCAATTTCTTATTCTCTACTGTTTGTTCTCTCTGGGCTTCCTGGGGAGTTTGTGCTACATGGTAGCCTTCACACTCCAGCCACGGACCCTAGCCTCCTCTCTCTAGCCCTCACACCCCCCTGCAGGAGAGTCTGTACTGTCTACAGGGAGTCCATCCTGGTAAGGGTCCCAGCTCAACCGGGATCGGACATCTGGCTTCGCGGCTAGCACCTCTAATATGGCCCTAGCCGCAGCACGGTCTTGCCTAGTACATTCGCCACACTACTAGCACCGCACCCTAGCCAGCACTCCCGAGCACTTCCTCTCTTGCAGGCCAACTCCTGCCTCGGTAGTCCTGGTAGGTCGTGATGACAACTCTTTCAGTGGTAGACCTCATAGAGTTCACTTTTAAGGGGACCAGGGACATCTTTAAGTGAAAGCCCCAGATTAAGGGGAAAAGCTGTTGTTACAGCTTATACCCCTTAAAAAATATATTAAAAAAAAACAAAAAAAACAATAAAAACAGCCAAAAAACACAAAATATAATAAATTTATTAACAATAGTTGGTCTGTGTAGCTGTAATCCCACATTTTAAAGAATACACAGAACAGAGACACATGTAGGGTGTTTTTGTAGACATCAGAGCTAGGAGAATTTAATTAGGACCATTCAGTGACTTCTACAGTAACTGCATGCAGAAATATGAGGCAGAATTGTGAAATGTTTTTTTTTCGTTATTTATTTTTCATATTTTTGTATTATATCTTTCTTTCTCTCTCTGTGTCTCTCTCTCTGTCTCTCTCTCTCTCTCTATGCATACTACATGCATACTAAAAACATGGCATTTTACATTATTAAAAAGGTAAAATTGCTCAGTCCTTAAGGAGTTAAGGATAAAAAAGGACTTCTGCAGGTGGGGAGTGGTTATTTACCTTCAGTTTTGCATTCTTTCCAGTTTATTTTAAGTTTAGGAGCTTACCCATGTGTTGTAATGCTGCCATGAATGTCCATTAATTGTTATTGGCAAAAAATTGGCCAAAAGAAAAACTTCAAGGGGAGAGTTCCAAGGTTCACATCACTGTAACTTTCTTCTTTCCATGTAGACATAATGAACAAGAAGCCAAGGTTGGCTTGGGAATTATACTTGAAGATGGAGACATCAGGAGAGTCGTTTAGTCTCCTACAGCTAATTGCCAATGATTGTTATAAAGTGAGTACAGCAATATTTCCTCACATAATACGGAATAATCCCCAGATTACAGTTCTCTGTGCAGAAGATACCCATGTGAGTTTTTATTTTTAAAGATAGAGGGCTTGACATACTCTGTTACTAGATGCAATTTCCAATATGTTTTATTCGTTGGTAAGACAATTAGTGTTAAAGAGTTGTACTTTTTGGTCTAAAAAATCTGAGTTATTTCAGATAACAAACTCAAAATGGCCTCTGGATAAAGGAAAAAAATATATAGATATATATATAGATATAGATATATCTATATATATATAATATATATATAAATATATATAAACAAAAAAGCTCCAAGCGCTAGCGGACCTTAATATATACATGTGATTAATACAGTGCAAATAATTAATAACTAGTGTGTAGAAGGATGCAGGGACTATGGGGGTTCGCCAGCCCCCCAAGAATTTAATACCGTAAAATCTCAGGTATAATACGCACCTGTGTATAATACGCAGGTGTATATTATACCTAAGATTTTAGGGGAAAACAAGAGTGCCTATGTATAATACGCACCCTTGTTTTCCCCTCTTAGGAAAAAAAAAGTTAAGCCGGCCAGAACCCTTCCCTCCCTCCCGCGGCCCAATTCGCTCTGACAATAATGCTTACTTGTCCCCACTGAAGTCCGCTCTGACAATGAGGCTTAGGGTAGGTACTTCCTTCCACTGAAGTACCCATCTTCCCAGCGGGCGGCAAGCTTGCATTTGCCGCCCGCTTCCCTCATGGGCTTTCAGGACCTTCCGCTTCTATTACCATTGGCTGGAGGCGGAAGGTCCTGAAGGTACCTGATGGGTACTTCAGTGGAAGGAAGTACCTACCCTAAGCCTCATTGTCAGCGCGGACTTCAGTGGGGACAAGTAAGCATTATTGTTAGAGCGAATTGGGCCGCGGGAGGGAGGGAATCTGTTAGCACAATTTTTTTTTTAATAACTCTTGTGTATAATACGCACCCCCCCACTTCACATAAGGTGAAATGGGGTAAAATTGTACGTATTCTACCCGAGATTTTACGGTATATATAATACGTATGCGTGTAATATATTTGTTGAGTACTGACTTTACAAGACAACACTTATGTTTAAAAAATATTTACCTATTCAGTCTTTTTAATGAAAAAGAATAATTTGACTCAAATTCTACAGTCCTGTTTAAGGGTGTAACATTCTTTTGTGAGAGTTTTTTATTTTTGTTTTATTTTTCCTTTAAACAGATGGGTCATTTTTATTATTCTGCCAAGGCTTTTGATGTGCTAGAGAGACTAGATCCCAGTCCAGAGTACTGGGAGGGGAAGAGAGGAGCCTGTGTGGGAATTTTTCAGATGATCTTGGCAGGTCGTGAACCCAAGTAAGTATTTTTAATGGCAGCTATTAAGTACTTGCATGTGTCTTTCTCTTTCATCCAGTGTGGAATACAGGAACCATGGGCTAAAGTATCCTCCCACAGGAAGGCAGAGCACTTCCATAAAAAGAGCCTTCTGAAGGTGGAGACTCCCTCCCTACACCCACCTGACATGCTCAGTTTTAAGTGACTTCTAAGGAGATTCAAAGATTCTCTTAGCTATCTTTTTTGTTTTCATAACTTAAATAGTAACATAGTTAACAAATCTGCAAAAAGACATGTCGATCAGATTCATCCCATGTCATATCACCCTTATTGATCCAGAGGAAGGCAAAAAGAAAAACTTATATTGAAGCCATTTCCAGTTAAGCCCCAAGTGGGTAAAAAAATTTCCATCCTGTCTCCCAAAGGCAGTCGAATATTTCCCTGGATCAAAACCCTATCTGCTTTGAAACCATCTGAGCTAGGAAAGACTCTATTACTTTTTAGAAGCAACTACTCTATGTACAAATGCAGCATCCCAAATCAAACAATGCCACAACTTTACTTCCATTACTATAAAATCCCTGCCTTTGTTTATATTTGTAAATGTAATCATATCATACGTGGATATCTGTTCTCTAATGTAAGCAAACCCAGTTTGACAAGTCTCTCTTTAGATCTCCTTATCCACCCATGCCTTTATCAGTTTTGTTGCATGTCTCTGTACATTTTCCAATTCAGTAATTTAAGAACTGGTGCCCAAAACTGTTCTCCATATTCTAGATAAGGCCTTACCAATGATTACACATATATAATAAAATATATAAAATTTTTATTGTGACTGATTCAGTCCAAAGACATTTTGAGAAAGGTCCAGGTTTTTCTTAAAAAGTCCCCTGGTGCTTGTTCTTTTTTTCTGGACTTGTACATTAAGTCTGAAGGATTGTGCACCTGGGCGTTTTTTCTTGAAATGTAAGTGCTTCCATTGCTGCAAATGTATATGCTTTTACCTTATTGGTTCTTGCAGTATCTGGGTGACACTGTACACTTAAAAGGATAGTAATATTTTGTTATTAATAGCTACAATTTTAGAGATTTTTATAATAAAATTAGAATAAGCTGCTTCCCATGTCTCAAACATTCATAGTTTTTGTGTTTGTAGCATTTAAACTTCCCCCCTTCCTCCCCTTTTTCAAATGTCAGCCCTCTAGCGGACAACTGCAGAATCTGGTCATTTGACCAGACAGAGGCTCTTCAGCAGAGCCAAAATTGCAACATTTATGAGGAACTACTTTATTGGAATGGTCTACAAAGTGTGCTTGCAACCAGGCACACTTTGTAGACTGTTACAATGAAGTATTTCTTCATAAACGTTGCGTCTTCTGCTCTGCTGAAGAACCGCGTCTGCAGCTGTCTGCTAGAGGGCTGACATTTGAAAAAGGGGAGGAAGGGGGGAAGTTTAAATGCTATGAGCACAAAAACTATGAAGTTTGGAGACATGGGAAGTAAATAATTTTAATTCTATTATTAATATCTACAATTTTAGAGATTTTTATAACAAAGTATTACTGTCCCTTTAAGTGAAATCTATTGTCTGCCAGTGCTCAGAAGTTTCTAATTTAATTTATGTGTAACATATTTGTTTCTGCAGCGCAACTGCATAACCCTAAATGTATCTATAGTAAACCACATCTGCCACATTTGTGCTCATTCACTCAGTTTATCCACATCTTTCTGCAGAGATAAAAATCTTACTCTGTGCTTCCTTTTACATTTTAGTGTCATCAGTCAAGATTGAGACACTACTTTCAGTACCCACTTCTGGATCATATATGGGGCTGTTCAATCCTCCATTCAATGGGCTCCTACCCCTGCACCTTTTGATGGAAATAGACCAGGAAGTAGATAGCAACACTAAGTAAAAATATATATATATATATATATATATATATATATATATATATATATATATATATATATATTGTAGGATTTGTGCTTCTGAGTAAAACAAGGGAACTCCCACTTCTGAGAGGTGTTTTAGTCAAAAGTTTTTGCAGCTTAAACTTCACTTTTTTAGGTGCAGTGATTCAATGGCCTAAAATGTTACAGTAGTGCTGTTGCTGCACCATCCTATAGAGGTATATGACCAGAGCTGTCCATAGGATGGTGTAGCAAGAGCACTACTGTATAATTCCAGGCCATGCACCTAAAAAAGCCTAGTTTGAGCAGCAATAACATTTTAATAAAACACCTCTTAGCAGTGGGAGTACACTTGTTGCACTCAGGATAATAAACCGTACAGTATTTTTTTACATATTAAGTGTTACTATCCCTTAAATGGAGCAGAGTCTAATAGAGGATGGCTGTCTCACTTTCACTTAACTGAAAAGGATTCCAGTTCTTGCAATTCCCCCCCCCTGTCTAGCAATCTACACTAAGAGTTCTGAGGTGTTTTGACTAGTTTGGCACTGTGATTCCTCCTTGTTCATCCTCTATTAAGGGGGTCCTTGATTGCACCCCCCAAAAGACCATCTAGTTGTTTCGGGGGGGGGGGGGCAAACTGCAGCTTTATCAAAGAAAAATGGCCACAATATATCTTTTATTTTATATGTCTCATGACATTTGAGGAAGGGAGTTAAAAGGAATAGCCCATCACTAACAATACTACTAAGAGCTTTAGGTATGCTTTGTCTGGAGTAGTAGAAATATTTCAAGACTCCTTTGATCTGTGACTTGCGTATGCAAATTTTCAGCAAATTTATTTGTGAGTACCCACCTGAGAGGTGTTTGGTGGTGTTTTCAATTTGCCATCTATCTCTATCTCCTGTTGATGTAGGAAATGAATAAAACATAACCTTTATTACAAAAACATGATAAAATAGCAAATTTACAAAAATGTCATAAAATCAACACTTTGATTGAAATTACCAAAAAATACAAAAAGTATATGGTTTCTCTGAAAGAATTTATCACTGTAAAAGTATTGCCCTTAAATGCAGAAAAGTAAAAAGCGTGCAAAAACAATAACTCTATAGGAAAGGTA
The DNA here is from genome assembly GCA_037306005.1 of Rhinophrynus dorsalis. Taxonomy (NCBI): domain Eukaryota; kingdom Metazoa; phylum Chordata; class Amphibia; order Anura; family Rhinophrynidae; genus Rhinophrynus; species Rhinophrynus dorsalis. The sequence goes on from CM074722.1 coordinate 121,450,474, forward strand.
TAACTGTTTCCTTACTATTTAAATATCAGGGCAAATCAAGAGTCAGTTTTGTATTCCACATGGACTAAGAGAAAATAATTTATCAGTACACAAAAATCCCCTTGTAGTGTCAGCACACTCTTGTGCAATAGCCATTTGGCCTAGGCTCAGTTTTCTCTGCCGGAACATAAGCTACTCTTCTGTGAGAAATTAGTAGGCACTTTTAATATGTGAGTACAACCATAGAGGGTAATCAGTTCCAGTACCTGGACTATATTATCTCTTTTTCCTACATTGTATTGATTTATATGGAGCTTTTAACCCTGTCAATGATAGAGAGGTGTTCATTGCATTGTGAAGCAGTGTGTTGGAATCATCTCTGTCGTTCAAGGATTTTAAACCCATGGGAATTTGGTGGTAGAATACAGGATAGCGAAGGTGGCAAGTGGAGGACATTCAAAGCGGTTATAAGGCAGGATGACCTTGTTAGGACAGGCCAGATGTGGGAAATGTGTTTTCTGTCGTCCAATACAGGTTACTGGTAACTCTGGGTAGGCGATCCACCCCTTTAAGTAGGCAGGAACAATTCTAGAATTGATTGCAGGGGTGGAGACTACCTTCCCTCCTTGGCTGCAGCTAGCCAACCAGCTCCAGACAGATTTGTTACTTGGTGAAGACACAGGCAAGAGAACAGTCCTGCTAAAGTTTTAGATTTTTTTTTTTTTTTTTCTGTTAGAAATGGAATACCACTATTAGGCGGATTACCATAACTGACAATGCCCTTAGATGTGGCTAGCTCAGTATCCAGGTGCTTTTTGTAGACCTTAAGCCCTGGGGGGAAATCTTGGCTACAAGTTCTTTCCTCAGGAGTTGCCCACAGAGGCTTCTTCTTAGTAATCTGAAAATAGAAGATCTGCATGAAAGGTGAGCAACCCTTTGAGTGCTGCAGGTCCACATGTCCCACAGTGCCCCTCCGCACAGGAGTTTTTCCTTGGGAATTCTTATTGCATACTCCTGCACTCATTGGGTCTATCTGTATGTCTGTTGAGTGTTTTGGAGCAGGTTTATGTGGTAACTTAACCGTTTAGCTGCTGGTTTGCATCTTTTGGGGGGGGCATTGGCACTTTCCCTACTGGGTTAAGTGTTTTTTGGGTCTAGTGATGTCTCATGTAATTTTATTTCACAGTTTTAACTTTGACAAAATTTGAGTACTTTACCTCATAGACGCCATTGCTCCATTCACTCCTATGGGACTGCACAGGTTGGGACATATCTCTGCAACCGCTCAATGTAGCGATTTCAGAGAGGGCTCATTTTAATTGTCTTACCTTGCTCTATCATCCGGTTACCATTGCAAGTGTGTTGGGGGGCTTCGGATCTGCTTGGGGTACTTATTCTGGGAAACTACATTTGCTTCACACGCTGGTTTCTGATTGGCTTCCGCCACGGCAGCCGTCTTGTGCCTTTTCTAGAACGAGTATCCTTTGCAGGGCTTGGACTCTCCTTCTCTCCTCTGCAGATTAACCCTTCACCTGCCAGATATGTGTATTTTAGCGAATTCCAGAGTGAAATTTTAATCTTTCACACCGTAATTGGGTGATTCATTATACTAAATGTTTTTTTGTCACTGTTAGAATGTCTAATCCGTTGGAGCTTGGGGCCAGGCCTAAGATTATGGACGCTGGGGTCTCTGTGTCCCCTATTGCGCACTGTTCCTCATGTCATTCAGGGTTACCTAGAGAATTCGCAGGTCATTTATGCCCAGCATGTTCTGATGTCCCTGAGTCTCTTGCAGGGACCTCCAGCCATGCATTAGAGCCAGTTTGGGTGCAAGAGTTCAAGGCTGCTACTAGGGACCTTAGGTCTACATTGCATCTCTTTCCATCCTAGTTACAGGGGGTCTTCCATTCATGGCAGACCCCCTCCTCAGTCAAATCTTCCTTGCCTAAACTGCAGGGAGTACCTGACATATCAGATTCATCTGAGGAGGAACTGTTGGTGGATTCAGATGTTGAGGAATGTTCTGATGTGGGTTCCTCTCAGTTTTTGGGGACCCCTTTAAGGCTGATCCTGAGCCCTCAGCGGAGGGCCTGATCAGGGCTGTCTTGACTACCCTAAACATTCCCTTAGTGCAGGAGGTTTCTTCAGATGCTTCAGGAGCCTAAAAAGCCCCTTACTTGTTTTCCACCTAATCCCACTCTTGACAGCCTTGTGTCTGATGAGTGGAAATCTCCGGACAGGAAACCTTCTGTTTCCAAGAAATTTGCGAAACTTTACCCCTTCTCTGAGGCGGTGCTTGTTCAGTGGGTTCATCCCCCCAAAGTGGATGTTTGCCAGTTTCTGATGCATCCTCTCTGAAAGACTGGACTGACAAGAAACTTGAGGTTTCCCTCAAGTCAATTTTTGCCACTGCTGGGACTACCACGCTTCCAGAGTTCGCTGCGGCATGGGTTAACTGGGCCATTGAGGTCTGGACTGAACAGCTCACCCTGGCTGTCTGCCAGGGTGCTCCTACGTCGGATATGTTTCGCCTTCTTGCCAACATTTCTGGGGATCAGCACTATGTTTCTACTGCCTTATTTGATACCATCCGTTTGGTGGGTAGGGTTTCCACCATGTCTGTGGTTGCCAGATGGGCTCTTTGGCTCAAGATCTGGTCTGCTGACACTGCTTCCAAGAAAGCCTTGCTCTCCTTGCCTTTTCAAGGCACATCATTGTTTGGGCCAGATCTTAAGGATCTGATTAGTGAGGACAAAGGGGGTAAAAGTACCCTTCTACCTTTGGTCCCCAGGAAGAAAACCCCTCTCAAGCGTAATATCTTTTTTTTTTTCGTTACTTCCAGACTGAGACACGTCCAGCGAACCAGGCAGTTCCCTCAACCCTGCATGCCTCCTCCAAGCCCAAATAGCAATGGAAGCCCAAGGTCTCCTCCAAGTCCAAGGTTTCCAAGCTGCCTTCGGCATGACTCGCCGAACCCAGGGCCCCACTCTGCTGTGGATAGCCATTTGTGTCACTACCACAGCGTCTGGGAGGATTCATTGGCGGACCTGTGGGTTTTACAGGTGGTGACGGAAGGGTACAGGATCCCTTTCGTCTCTGTTCCTCGCTTACGCTTTTTCCCTTCTCATACTCCTCAGGGCACAGAGAAATGCCGTCTGTTCAACAGCCCTATTCAGGCTCTTCTGGACAAGGATGTTCTAGAGCATGTCCCAGTTCAGGACAGAGACCACAAACCTCTTTGTGGTCTCCAAGGAGGACGGCGGTTGTCGTCCCATTTTGGATCTGAGAGATCTCAATTCCTTTGTTATCAGGACTCATTATCCCCAGGAGTCCCTAATGACAGTGATTGCTGCTATGTCCCCTGGGCAATTCCTTGCTTCTCTGGATCTTCAGGATGCGTATCATCACATCGCCATTCATCCAGAAAGCCCACAGTATCTCAGATTTGCCTACGACCAAGGGCACTTTCAGTTTTCTGCTCTTCCCTTCGGTCTGACTACAGCTCCTCAAGTCTTCAGCTGGGTCCTGGGAGCTTTAGTATCCGTCCTCCATCAGAGTTACTCCTTACATGGACGACCTGCTTCTGAAAGCCCCGTCTGGGGAACTTCTTCATCAGCAGGTTCAGGACTGCATTCATGCTCTTACCCATCATGGGTGGATCATCAACATGGACAAGTCGGATCTTGTCCCATCCCAGCGTCTGGTGTTCCTGGGCCTTCTCTTCGACACTCAGCAGAGCATGGTGTTTCTCACGGACGAGGTAGCTCACCAGATCGCCCACAGGGTTTCTTCTGTTCTGGCACACAATCCAGTTCCAGCCAAGAAGCGGTCCTCTCTAGTGGGGAAATTCATCTCCGCCAAAGAAGCAGTCCCATTTGCCATGGCTCACACCAGGGAACTCCTGAGATTTGTGATCCAGGTGTGCAGGGGTCAGCCGGACCTTCTGAAGACATTGGTGTCACTTCCTCTTCATGTCGAACTGAGTTTGTCCTGGTGGCTTGACATCTCCAATCTGCTGAAGGGCAAGTCCTTCCTAGTTTCCTTCTGGACCATGGTGACGAAGGATGCCAGCCTTTCCGGATGGGGAGCGGTCCTGGGTCACCTGAGTGCACAAGGTTGGTGGTCTCCAGAAGAATCTTTCCTTCCCATCAACGTGCTGGAGCTTCGGGCGATATTCAATGCCCTTCGTCATTGGACTCCCCAGCTTAAAGAATGCCCAGTCCGACAACGCCACAGTCGTGGGCTACATCAACAAGCAAGACGGAACAAGAAGTCTTGCTGCTTGGTTAGAGGTCAAGGCTTTTTTGTCCTGGGCAGAAGAACACGTTCCTGCCATATCCTCAGTACACATTCCTGGTGTAGATAACGTCATGGCAGACTTCCTCAGTCAACACACGGTGGACAGCGGAGAGTGAGAACTGCACCCAGAGGTGTTCTCCCTCATTGTTCCTTACATCGACCTGATGGTGACAAGATACAGCTGGAAGGTCCCGAGGTTCTGCTCTTGCTGGAGGGATCCTCTCACTCTAGAGGTGGATGCCATGTCCATTCCTTGGTTATTTCCTCTAGCTTACATCTTTCCTCCCCTTCCCATGTTGCACAGGGTGTTATGGAAATTGAGATTGGAGAGCTATCCATTCATTCTGATTGTTCCGTACTGGCCTTGGCAGGCTTGGTTTCTGGAACTTCTGGATCTGTCAGTGGCGGAGCCATTCCGGTTCCCTTGCCGTTTGGATCTTCTTCTACAGGGTTACCTGTGGAAGGAGGATGTTCATTGTCTAGCTTTGACGGCTTGGAAATTGAATCCTCAGTACTGAGAAAGAAGGGTTTTTCTTCTAGTGTGGTGGCTACTATGCTTAGTGCCAGCAAACTGGTTTCTTCTAAGGCCTACCATCATGTTTGGTCGACCTTCCTATCTTGGTGTGCTGATAGGGATCTCTATCGGGATTTTGATCTGCCTACTGTCCTGGCCTTCTTGCAGGACGGTGTGGATAAGCGCCTCAACTCGAGTTCCTTTAAGGTTCAGACTTCTGCTCTCTCTGTTTTCTTTCAGAGGTGCATTGCTATTCTTCCTGATGTCAAGGTTTTCTTCCAGGGTGTTGTTCATACTCGTCTTGTCTTTAAGATTCCAGCTCCTCAGTGGGACCTTAATTTGGTCTTGGGCATCCTTCAGCGCCCTCCCATTGAGTCCTTGGCTACTATTCCTCTACACCTGCTGACGTGGAAAATGGCTTTTCTCCTGATGATCGTGTCTGTTAGAGCATGTAACTCCGTGACATGGCAATCTTGTAAACCACCCTTTTTTGGTGTTTCACTAGAACATGGCGGTGCTTCCAACTTCGCAGGAGTTTCTCCCGAAGGTGGTTTATGAGTTCCTCCTTAATCAGGAGATTGTGGTTCCTTCTTTCTGCCTTGACCCTACCTCTGACAAGGAGAGGGATCTCCACGTGTTAGATGTGGTGCATTGTCTTAAGCTTTATGTACATCGCACCGAGTCCATTAGACAATCTGACGCGCTGTTTGTCATTCCTGAGGGCCCCAGGGCAGGAAGACCTGCATCCAAAGTGACTATTAAATCTTGGATCAAGTCCACTATTCGTAAGGCTTACGAGCTAAGGAAGAAGCCCATTCACTTTCGGGTTAAGGCTCATTCTACCAGATCTATTGGGGCTTCTTGGGCTTACAAGAATCAGGCCTCCGCTGATCAGTTGTACAAGGCTGTCACTTGGTTGTCGGTGCACACCTTTTCAAAGCACTACCGTGTTGATGTGCTGGCATCGGCTGACGCCAGCTTTGGGAGGAGGATCCTGGAGGCAGTCTTGCCTGTCTAGGATCTTCTTCAGATCTTGGTGCTTCCTTCACTTTTGAGCCCTGTTGGCTCTAGTTCAGTGTGCTGTGTAACAGTTTTGGGCTGTTGTTACCCCTGTTCAGTGTCCGTTGACACTTCATTGTTTTGTTGGGCTATCTCTGATCTCATGGTTCATATCTGCTCTGGTGATTTTGGAGGCCTTGCGCCTGGTCCTTTCCTTACTTCCTGCCTCTGGGAAACTCAATGGTTGGACATCCCAGAGTTACCAATAACTTGTATTGGACGACAGAGAAAAGAGGATTTTAGTCTTCCCTGTTAAATCCTTTTCTCTTAGTCCATACAGGTTACTGGTCTCCCACCCTGTCAAGGGACCATGCTTGGCTCTCCTGTGGCAGATTGTGGGGGTCGTTCGGGGTCATGCTCACAGGAGTCTTCTTTCCCTTCTACTATCTAGTCAATAGTTAGTGTCACAAATCTTTCTGGAGCTTGTTGGCTAGCTGCAGCCAAGGAGGGAAGGTAGGCTCCGCCCTCTGCAATCAATTCTAGAATTGTTCCTGCCTACTAAAAGGGGTGGATCGCCTACCCAAAGTTACCAGTAACCTGTATGGACTAAGAGAAAAGGATTTAACAGGTAAGACTAAAATCCTCTTTTGTTGCTGATGATCATTTTCTGCTGTATATATGATTGCTTTTTTTTTTTCTCCTTAGAGAGACACTGAGAGAAGTGTTACATTTACTAAGGAGTACAGGCAATACACAGGTAGAGTACATAATCCGAATACTGAAGAAATGGGGCAAAGAGAACCGTGTGCCAGTATGACCAGCTACCTGAAAACTCCTCAAACATTTCTTTACCTGAGAAGTCTAGTTCATACTAGAAAAAATATGGGCTTTTCTTATCCTTCGGAATGGCAGAAGATCAGATGTGATTTTGGAACTGATTTTATACATCTGCTAAATAGGCTAAAGTCACAAGTGTTTGGATGACTTAATTTTCTACTAAAAATGCAACATATATATATTGGAACTGTTCATACAAATAGGCTGAGCTTTAGTAAATATACTAATCAACCTATGAAAACACACTCAGATGATATACTCTATATATCTATAATATGGTTCTCTGTTACGAATATATATATTTACTTTTTATTAAGAGTAAGTGTTTTAAATTATTCCCTGTATTTGTTACAGACATCACCCACTTCAGACTTTTGGATGTTGATGTGTGTCAATATCTTTTATGGAAAGAAAAAAAAAAACTTGTCTTGATAAAGGTCCTACTATGAGACCGAAATATTGACCATCTTTGTGCCAGTTTTCACAAATTAAAAGTTCATTAAAAAAGTCCCACTGGTGCTGCCTCCCATCATTTCTGTTTATTATTCACCATTAATGAGGATTGTGCTCCTGGGCAACTATATTATGAGGAGTGAGTGCTTCCAACCACCCCTTCCTTGTGTGTTTATATAGATAGATAGATAGATATTTCATCACAACCAATACCTGATGATTTTTTTATTTTTCAGTGAGGAGTATTGAATATTATTATGTCATTATTAATGAAGAAAAAAGGAGAAACATTTCAAAGCATGAAAAATTGGGCACTGTGTAATCGTTTTCAAATAAAATAATCCAGGTAAAATATGTTTGATTTAGATTTAATGCCAGAATCTAGGGAGGGCTGTATGATTTTATTTACTGTGTCTTCATACCATGCAATAGCAGATGAAAACGCAATACAAGGTTAGTGTTTCTTTAACTATAATATAAATAAAATTAAGTCCTCCTAATAAGTAATAGCCCACACACCCACCAGAAAATGATAATGGTCCCATAGACTGTGGCTCAAGAGATAACCTCTTTAATCAGTCCTGGGTGTTGTATCTGAGATGACATGACTTTTGCTGGCAAGACTTCTGGACACTGCCACCTGCAATATTAACATCTTCTGCTGGCTCATGCACTCTGTTTATTTTCAATCTGGAAGAAGACAGAGCAAAAATGGAAGCAGCTTTGGGTGGATTGTCATGTCCATCTGTCAGTGGATATTACATCTAGGACTTTGTAATGCATTGGAGACATCTCTAGCACTCAAAAGGTTAAAAGCCATTTAGCCTTTGAGAGGTGCACTGAGCACTGCTTATTTCTCTGTTGTCCGTTATAATCAAAGGTACCATGGGGAGGCAACAGCTCCTCCCTGTAGGCTAGAACAATTCTGCAAAGAAGTGTGGGTGGAGCTTTCCCTTCATCCCATCATGCACTCTCACAAGCCCTGCCTAGATAGATGTTCCACAGTCCTGTACACAGGCTGAGAACATTTCTGCTTAATTTTTAGTTTCTCTTATTACTTTACCTTTAGATATGGGGTGTCCAAATTCCCCCTTTAGGCAGATTACCATTCCTGGCATCCCCTGGTGGATTGTCCAGCTGACAAGTGCTGTTGTGGACCCTTGCTGCCCTGTGGGAGAATCATGCAACCCATGTTTCTCTCCTCTGAAGGTGTCTGTCTGAGGTTCTTTCCTTTTCAATGGTAATTTGAAGAAAGAAATGTGAGTAACCCTTTGAGTGCCATGGTCCACTTGTCCCACTGTTCCCCTTCTTACAGGGGCTTCCCTGGAGTCTAGAACTCCTACACTTAAGATAGGTATCTTATTTGGTTTGATCCCAGGGTTATTGGAGCTTAGATGCCCGCAGTTATGCAAATTAACCCCTTCCTTGCTGGTTTCATTGAGTTATGTGTTTGTTTTTGGGTTTTCCCTTAAGTATCACTCATTTTTATTTATCCCTACATGTTCTCTTTGGTATTTGGGCATTTTTAATCACTTTAAAAATGTTTGCATTTTTGTGTAATGCACCTTTAAGGCCCATTTGCTGTGATGCTGAACTTGCTCCATAGACTTCAATGGGACAGACTGCTTTGGGACATATCTCTTCAGTCGTTTGACTTACATCCCAGAAGGGCAGAAAGGTCTGGCAGACTTTCTCTGTCATCAAACAGCGACCCCTGGGGAGTGGGAACTCCATCTAGAGGTTTTCAAGCTGCTGGTGCAGAATTGGGGTCTCCTTTGGATAGACCTGATGACCTCCAGGGACCACAGGAAGGTTCAAATGTTCTGCTTATGCTGGAGGGACCCTCTGGCATTCGCAGTGGATGCTCTATCGATTCCAGGGTGGTTTCATCTGGCCTACATCTTCCTTCCTTTCCCTCTCATCTCTAGACCAGATCTCCTCCTTCAGGGTTTCCTCTGAAGAGGGACATGGAGCGCTTGGCTTTGACGGCATGGTTATTGAATAAGGGTTTTTCTCCTGAGATGGTCTCTTCTACCCTTGGTTCCCAGGAAGAAATTGCTGCTTAAGCGTAACCGGTATTTTCGTTCCTTTCAGAATGAGACACGTCCGGCGAACCAGACGGTTCCCTCAGCTCTGCATTCCTCCTCCAAGCCCAAACAACAATGGAAGCCCAAGGTCTCTTCCAAGCCTTCTTCAGGATGACTTGCTGAACCCAGGTCCCCACTCGGCTGTGGGTGGCTGTCTGCGTCACTATCTCAGCGTCTGGGAGGATTCAGCAGCGGACCCATGTGTTTTACAGGTGGTGGCAGAAGGGTACAGGATCCCTTTCGCCTCTCTTCCTCCCTTTCGGTTTTTCCCCTCTCATACGCCTCAGAGCATAGAGAAATGCATTCTGTTCAGGTAAGGCAGCCTAGAAACTGGTGCAGCAGAGAGAGAGCACTGACAAGTAGTAACACCGCTAGTGACCGGTGCGCTCAGGAAGTAGCACGAACGGGGGCCCCACAGAATCACAGGTAGCGTAGTGTAATGAGCTGACAACTGTAACCGCTAGTGATCGGATGAGCACAGATTGGGTATCACATAACGGAGGCCACACTGAATCACAGGCTGAGCGTAGTGTAATGAGCTGACAAGTGTAACCACTAGCGACCGGAGAACACAGGCTGGGTAGCATGTAACGGAGACCCCACTGACTCACAGGCTGAGAGTAGCATAACGGAAGGCAACAGTAGTGAATGACTGACAACTGTAACCGCTAGTGACCAGAGAGCACAGACTGGGTATCACGTAACGGAGACCACACTGAATCACAGGCAGAGAGTAGCGCAGCCGGAGGCAACAATAATGAAAGGACTGACAACAATATCGAGGGCAGCACAAAGAGAGTTAGTCAGCCCAATGCCTGGATCAGTACCAGAGAGCGGTAGTCAGCTAAAGCCTGGATTGGTACACAAAGAGCGGTAGTCAGCCAGAGCCTGGGTCGGTACACAGATATTGGTAGTCAGCCAATGCCTGGGTCGGTACACAGAGATCGGTAGTCAGCCAATGCCTGGATCGGTACACAGAGAGCGGTAGTACACAGAGAGTGGTAGTCAGCCAAAGCCTGGATCGGTACACAGAGAGCGGAACAGAAACAAGGTCAGACGAAAACCGGATCAACACGGAACAGGAGCACAGAATAACGTAAGGTCAGGAACACCACGAAAGGGCACCGGCCTAGTGACAGGAGGGCGTAGTGACAGGAGGGGCTAGCGACAGGAGGGGCTAGTCAGCTACCACTAATAAGAGACAGCCAAGACAAACCCGGAAGTAGGAATGTCGCATAGAGAATCACGGGCACCGTGATACACGGTGATGACAAATGCCAGCCTCTGTGGCTGGGGAGCGGTCCTTGGTCACCTGAGTGCTCAGTGTAGGTGGTCTCAGTAGGAATCTTTCCTTCCCGTCAATGTGTTGGTGCTTCGGGCGATATTTCATGCCCTTTGTCACTGGACACCCAAGCTGGAAGAATGCCGAGTCCGGGTCCAGTCCGATAATGCCTCAGCCGTGGCTTACATCAACAAGCATGGCGGAATAAGAAGTCTCGCCGCTTGGTTAAAGGTCAAGGTTATTTTGTCCTGGGCAGAAGAACATATTACTGCCATATCCGCAGTTCACATGTGTTACGGTTTTATTGACACTCAGACACAGTAGGTGAGATAAAACACAGTTTTATTGAACAGGCTCAGAAAATGATAACCCTCACGGGTCCAGCAGTATATGTATACACAATACAGTACTGACACAAGACAGGTTATAGCAAGATATATACCCACATGGGTCCAATATATGTACAATACAGAATTTACAATATACTGACACAGGTCAAGCAACGTTCGTGTAAAACTCAAACCGAGGCAGCAAGGAATGGTTACTATTAGGCCAGAAATGCTGACAGGCCCTAATAGTGCGAGGCCCTTAAGACTCCCACTCTGCAGGGAGCGCTTAAATAGCGAGAAACGCCCAGAAGGCAACGGAGGCCCAGGATCAACTTAAGGACTGCCTTAGCAGTAATGGAGGACTGAGACAGTATGCCCGGGAGGGCACCCAACGAAGACTGCACGGTAGAATAGTTGGTGAAATAGTGGCACCTTCCCCGAAGGGGTTAATGAACGCTAAGACCAATATCGACTGCCTGAGGTAAGCACAGCCTGAGGCACCCAAAGTAACACCAACATCAGCTATAGGCAGGAAGGAGGGTCAAACATACCGTGGTGCACTGATGGGATAGACACCGGAATGTCGCCCTCGCAACACTGACCAAACCGAGACTAGACTGCAGGAGTGGCACTAAGGCACAATGGTACTGTCCGGAGACAGAAGCCTGGAGGAGGACCCAAACCGAGGACAGGATTGGGACCGCAGGCAGCAGTGATACACAGGAGAGTAGTAAGCCCTACTGGGCCAGTACACAGGCAGGAACGTCAGCCAATCCGGATCGGTACACAGAGCAGGAACTTCAGCCAGACCGGGTCGGTACACAGTGCAGGAACGTCAGCCGGGTCTGTACACAGAGCAGGAACGTCAGCCAATCCGAGTCGGTACATAGAGCAGGAAGATCAGCCGGGCCGGGTCGGTATACTGAGCAGGAATGGATACAGCAGAGTAGTCAGGCAGTCCAGGTCGGTACACAGAGATCACATGAGAACTGGAACAAGCGCTGGTAACGGAAACACCATGAAAGGGCACCAGAGAAGTGACAAGGCCCAGTATTTAAGGACAAATACTGGGCGGGACCAAGTCACTAGAGCCAATAAGCGTCAGCAGTAGACAAAGACTGACAGAATGTTGCCAGCATAGCACTGGCACCGTGATAGTACCCCCTTCTCAAAGACCCCCTCTCCTAGAGGAAGGACCTGGTTTCTGAGGGTATTTGGAATGGAATGTACGTAGTAACCTGGGAGCATGGAGGTCATTCTGGTTAATCCAGGAAAGCTCTTCAGGACCATAGCCCTTCCAATGGACCAAATACTGTAATTTCCCTCTGAACCTTCGTGAGTCAATAATATTCTGAACTTCGTAGTCCTGACCTTGTACTTGGACAGGACCGGGGACTGCAGGAGTGGTAGTGTAACGGATGCATATGAATGGCTTCAGAAGGGATACATGAAACACATTGTGAATTCGCATGGATGCTGGAAGATCCAGGGCGTACGAGACTGGGTTAGTTTTGCGTATAACTTTGAAAGGACCAATGAACCGGGGAGCCAACTTATTACAAGGAACTTGCAAATTGAGGTTTCTGGAGGATAACCATACCCTATCCCCAACCTGAAAGGAGACCGCCGGCACCAGTCTGCGATTAGCATGGTGCTGATAATGCTGGAATGAATTACTGAGGGTCCTCTGTACCTGTGCCTAGGTGGAGCGGAGTTGCTCGATATGCTCGTCCAGAGCTGGAATCTGCTGCGTCTGAAATGAGTCTGGGAGCAAGCATGGTTGGAACTGTAGTTGATGAGAAACGTGAAGCTCCAGGACGATTAATTAAGTGTACAGTTCCTGGCAAACTCTGCCCATGGCAACAGGTCGGCCCAATTATCATGACGATCGGATATGAAACAGCGTAGGAATTGTTCCAATCCCTGATTGGCACACTCGGCAGCTCCATTGGTCTGGGGATGGTAGGCAGATGAAAAGGACAACTGTATGCCCATCTGATCACAGAACGCTCTCCAAAATCTGGACACGAATTGGCACCCGCGGTCTGACACCAGTACCATGGGTACCCTATGCAAACGAAACACTTCTCTGTCAAAAACAATAGCCAACTCCTGGGCCGAGGGGAGGCCAGGAAGGGGCACAAAATGTGCCATCTTAGAGAATCGGTCTACTACCATCAGGATGACAGTGTAACCCCTAGACACTGGCAGCTCTCCCAGGAAATCAATAGAGACGTGGGACCAAGGACGCTCGCCATTAGGCACAGGTTGAAGTAACCCAACTGAGAGGTGTCTAGGGGACTTGGCATGGGCACATGTAGTACAAGCTGCTACAAATGCAGTACAGTCAGCACGTATAGAAGGCCACCAGAACAATTGTGAAAGAGACCAGATCAGTTGATCTCTCCCTATGTGCCCAGCTGCTCGGGATGCGTGATATGTTTCGAGTAAGTGGGTAAAAAATGGCTCCTCTACAAAACACTTGCCCACAAGGGTGTCAGGGGGTGCAGCAGCCTGGGTAGCAAGAATCTCTTCCCCCAGGGGCTAAGTGAAGCTGGTACGTAAGGTAGCCAAAATGCAATCAGGTTGAATGATGGGTACGGGGACCTCATCTTTATCTATCTCTGGACCGAATTGCCTGGACAGGGCATCTGCCCTAACATTCTTGGAACCAGGCAAGCAGGATACAATAAAATATAAGCTGGACAGAAACAAGGCCCATGTAGCCTGTCGAGAGGACAACCTCTTAGCCTCTGAAAGGTACGTCAGGTTTTTATGGTCTGTCAAGATCAACACCGGAGTCCTAGTACCTTACAGCAAGTGGCACCATTCTTTGAGAGCAAGGATAATAGCCAGGAGTTCCCTGTCCCCAGTCTCGTAATTACTCTTGGCACTAGACAACTTTTTGGAGAAGAACCCACATGATCTCGGTATACTCCCAGGAACCGGACGTTGAGACAACGCTGCCCCTACACCAGTCTCAGAGGCATCAACTTCCAAAGTGAATGGGAGGGAGGGGTTAGGGTGGGATATCACAGGAGTGGACGCAAAAGCGGACTTAAGTGTCACAAGGGCCTGTTCAGCTGCCTCAGACCTTTGGGAAGGATTAGCGTCCTTATGCGTAAGATCAGACAGCGGTTTAACAATCGTGGAGAAGTCTCTGACAAATTTTCTATAATAATTGGCAAAACCGAGAAATCACTGGATAGCCTTGAGTCCCTTGGGTTGTGGCCATTACAACACTACTGCAAGCTTCTCCTTATCCATTGCAATGCCATCTTTAGAAATCACAAAGCCCAGAAAAGGCACCATGGACTTGTGCTTCCCGAAACCCTTGTGGGCAAGTGTTTTGTAGCAGAGCCATTTTGTACCTGCCTACTCGAAACATATCATGCATCCCATGTAGCTGGGTACATAGGGAGAGATCAATTGATCTGGTGTCTTTCACAGTTGTTCTGGTGGCCTTCTATACGTGATGACTGTACCGCATTTGTAGCAGCTTGCACTACATGTGCCCGTGCCAAGTCCCCTAGACACCTCCCAGTTGGGTTACTTCAACCTGTGCCTAATGGCAAGCGTCCTTGGTCCCACGTCTCTATTCATTTCCTGGGAGAGCTGCCAGTGTCTAGGGGTTACACTGTCATCCTGATGGTAGTAGACATATTCTCTAAGATGGCATATTTTGTGCCCCTTCCTGGCCTTCCCTCGGCCCAGGAATTGGCTATTGTTTTTGCCAGAGAAGTGTTTCGGTTGCATGGGGTACCCAGGGTACTGGTGTCAGACCGTGGGAGCCAATTCGTGTCCAGATTTTGGAGAGAGTTCTGTGATCAGATGGGCATACAGTTGTCCTTTTCGTCTGCCTACCATCCCCAGACCAATGGAGCTGCCGAGTGTGCCAATCATAGAATGGAACAATTCCTACGCTGTTGTGTCTGATCATCATGATAATTGGGCCGACCTGTTGCCATGGGCAGAGTTCGCCAGGAACTGTGCGGTTAATTCATCATCCGGGAGCTCCCCGTTTCTCATCAACTATGAGTTCCAACCATGCTTGCTCCCGGACTCATTTCAGATGCAGCAGATTCCAGCTCTGGGCAAGCATATCGAGCAACTCCGCTCCACCTGGGCACAGGTACAAAGGACCCTCAGTAATTCATGCCAGCGTTATCAGCGCCATGCTAATCGCAGACTGGTGCCGGCGGTCTCCTTCCAGGTTGTGGATAGGGTATGGTTATCCTCCAGAAACCTCAATTTGCAAGTTCCTTGTAATAAGTTGGCTCCCCGGTTCATTGGTCCTTTCCAAGTTATACGTAAAATTAACCCAGTCTCGTACGCCCTGGATCTTCCAGCATCCATGCAAATTCACAATGTATTCCATGTATTCCTTCTGAAGCCATTGATGTGCAACCGTTACACTACCACTCCTGCGGTCCCCGGTCCTGTCCAAGTACAAGATCAGGAGGACTACGAAGTTCAGAATATTATTGACTCACGAAGGTTCAGAGGGAAATTACAGTATTTGGTCCAATTGAAGGGCTATGGTCCTGAAGAGCGTTCCTGGGTTAACCAGAATGACCTTCATGCTCCCAGTTTACTGCGTATATTCCATTCTAAATATCCTCAGAAACCAGGTCCCTCCTCTAGGAGAGGGGGTCTTTGAGAGGGGGGTACTCTCACGGTGCCCGTGCTATGCTGGCAACATTCTGTCAGTCTCTGTCTACTGCTGACGCTTATTGGCTGTAGTGACTTTGTCCCGCCCAGTATTTGTCCTTAAATACTGGACATTGTCACTTCTCCGGTCCCCTTTCGTTGTGTTTCAGTTACCAGCGCTTGTTACAGTTCTCGTGTGATCTCTGTGTACCGACCCGGACTGCCTGACTACTCTGCTGTATCCGTTCCTGCTCAGTGTACCGGCCCGGCTGATGTTCCTGCTCTGTGTACTAACTCGATTTGGCTGACGTTCCTGCTCTGTGTACTGGCCCGGTAGGGCTACTACTCCTGTATATTGCAACTGCCTGCGGTCCCATTCCGGTCCTCAGTTTGGGGTCCTCCTCCAGGCTTCTGTCTCCGGACAGTTCCACTGTGCCTCAGTGCCACTCCTACAGTCTAGTCTCGGTTCAGTCATTGTCGCGAGGGCGATATTCCAGTGTATATTCCATCAGTGCACCACGGTACGCTTGACCCTCCTTCCTGCCTATAGCTGAGGTTGGTGTTACTTTGGGTGCCTCAGGCTGTCCTCAGTCGTTATTGGTCTTAGCGTTCGTTAACCCCTTGGGGGAACGTGCCACTATTTCACCAGTTATTCTACTGTGCAGTCTCCGCTGGGTGCCCTCCCGGGTATACTGTCTCATTCCTCCATTACTGATAGGCAGTCCTAAACTTGATCCTGGGCCTCAGTTGTCTACTGGGTGTTTCTCGCTATTTAAGCAGTCCCTGCAGAGTGGGAGTCTTAAGGGCCTCGCACTGTTAGGGCCTGTCAGCATTCCTGGCCTAATAGTAACCCATTCCTTGCTGCCTTTGTTTGAGTTTCACACAAACGTTGCCTGACTTGTGTCAGTATATTGTAAATTCTGTATTGTACATATACTGGACCCGTGTGGGTATATATCTTGCTATAACCTGTCCTGTGTCAGTACTGTATTGTGTATACATTTACTGCTGGACCTGTGAGGGTTATCTTTTCTGAGCCTGTTCAATAAAATTGTTTTTTATCTCACCTACTGTGTCTGAGTGTCAATAAAACCGTAACAGTCAGTCATCCAAAGCCAGGATCAGTACACGGAGCATCAGTCAACCACAGCCAGGATTGGAACACAGAGAGCGGTAGTCAGGCAGTTTGGGTCAGCAACGGAATATGGCAACGGAGACAGGAGCAAGGTCAGGCAAAACCGGATCATACACGGAGCAGCAACCAACAGCATCAAACGCCAGATACAGGAACACCATGAAAGGGCGCCAAAGAAATGACAGGACAAAGTTTAAAAAGGCTTACGCTGGGCAGAGCAGAACCTAGCGGCCAATAAGAGTCAAGCAGTAAAGAGGCAGGAAGTAGCAATGTCGCCTGCACAGGAGATCACTGTCACTGTGATAGCACATTCCTGGCATAGACAACCTCATGATAAACTTCCTCAGTCGACACACGGTGGACAGAGGAGAGTGGGAACTGCACCCAGAGGTGTTCACCCTCATTGTTCAGACGTGGGGTCTTCCTTGCATCTACTTGATGTCGTCAAGACACAACTGGAAGGTTCTGAGGTTCCTCTCTCGCTGGAGGGATCCTGTAGCAGTGGATGTCATGTCCATTCCTTGGTTATTTCCTCTGGCTTACATCTTCCCTCCCCTTCCCATGTTGCACAGGGTTTTACGGAAATTGAGATTTGAGCGATGTCCAGTCATTCTGATTGTTCCTTACTGGCCTCAACAGGCTTGGTTTCTGGAGCTTCTGGATCTGTCAGTGGCGGAGCCATTCTGGCTCCCTTGCTGCCCGGATCTTCTTCTACAGGGTTACCTGTGGAAGGAGGATGTTCACCGTCTAGCTTTGACGCTTGGAAATTGAATCCTCAATATTGAACATGAAAGGTTTTTCTTCTGGTGTGGTGGCTACTATGCTCAGTGCCCACAAACCTGTTTCTTGTAAGGCCTACCATCGTGTCCGATCGACCTTTCTATCTTGGTGTGCTGATAGGGACCTTTCTCAGGATTTTGATCTTCCTGCAGTCCTGGCTTTCTTGCAAGACGGTGTGGATAAGGGCATCCGTTAGAGTTCCCTTAAGGTTCAGACTTCTGCTCTCTCTGTTTTCTTTCAGAGGCACATTGCTGTTCTTCCTGTTGTTAAGGTTTTCATCCAGGGCATTGCTCATACTTGTCCTGTTTTCAAGACTCCTGCTTCATTGGGATCTTAACTTGGTTTTGGGCGTCCTTCAGTGCCCTCCCTTTGAGTCCTTGGCTGCTATTCCTCTACGCCTGCTGACGTGGAAAATGGCCTTTCTCCTGGCGATCGTGTCTGTTCACTGTGTCACGGAGTTACATGCTCTGTCTTGTAGACGACCCTTTTTTGTGTTTCACAAAGACAAGGTGGTGCTTCACACTTCGCAGGAGTTTTTCCCGCATTAATCAGAATGTGAGTTTTTCCACATTAATCAGGAAATTGTGGTGCCTTCTTTCTGCCCTGATCCTACCTCTGACAAGGAGAGAGATCTCCACTTGTTAGATGTGGTGTGTTGTCTCAAGTTTTATGTACATCGCACTGAGTCTTAGACAGTCTGACACGCTGTTCATCATTTCAGACGGCCCCGGGGCAGGAAGACCTGCATCCAAGTGTCTATTGTGTCTTGGATGAAGTCCACTACGAGCTAAGGGAGAAGCATGTTCCCTTTCGGGTCACAGTTCATTCTACTACATCTATTGGGGCTTCTTGGGCTTAAAAGAATCAGGCCTCCGCTGATCAGTTGTGCAAGGCTGCCACTTGGTCGTCTGTGCACTACCCTGTTGATGTGCTGACAACGGCTGACACCAATTTTGGGAGGTAGATCCTGGAGGCAGTCTTGCCTGTCTAGGATTTTGTTTGGTTCTTTTGTTCTTCCTTCACTTTTGAGCCCTGTTGACTCTAGTTCAGCGTGCAGTGTAACAGTTCCTGGGGTGTTGTTACCCTTGTTTAGTGTCCGTTCACACTTCATTGTTTTGTTAGGCAATCTCTGATCTGATGGTTCATATCTGCTCTGTTGACTTTGGGGGCCTTGCTTCTGTTCCTTGCCTTACTTCCCGCCTCTGGAACCTCAATGGTTGGACATCTCAAAGTTACCAGTAACCTGTATTTGACAACAGAGAAAAAAGGATTTTAGTCTTACCTATTAAATCCTTTTCTCTTAGTCCATACAGGTTACTGGTCTCCCACCCTGTCAAGGGACCATACTTGGCTGTCCTGTGGCAGACCATAGGGGTCCTTCGGGGTCATGCTCACAGGAGTCTTCTTTCCCTTCTACTATCTAGTCAATAGTTAGTGTCTCAAATCTTACTGGAGCTGGTTGGCTAGCTACAGCCACGGAGGGAAGGTAGGCTCTACCCCTTGCATTCACTTTTATAATTGTTCCTGCCTACTTAAAGGGGTGGATCACCTACCCAAAGTTACCAGTAACCTGTATGGATTAAGAGAAAAGGATTTAACAGGTAAAACTAAAATCCTCTTATTGTGTCTGTCCTTCTTTGCCTGAATACCGTGACAGTATGTAAGGGCCATGTCTACTGAAGGTACAGGCAGTCTACCTAATCATAGCATCCTGTCCAGGATGGATTCTCAGGACCAGAGAATTGACCAATTGTCATTTGCTATGCAGACACTGTTAAATCGCACAGCTCACCTTGATCGCTTTGCTCAGCAACCAGTGGCTCCCCCAGTACCTGCACCGGTTGTGGCTATTACTTCTGAGGCTGGCATGAGTAGAGGGTTGTCTGGCTCCGCTCCCCTACCCCAAAGATATGATGGGGAACCTACATTGTGCCGGGGGTTCCTCAATCAGTTAGGAATTTTTTTGGAGATGATATCACATGCATTCCCTACTGAGGACGTAAGTTGGGATTCCTGATCTCCCTCCTGTCCGGCAAGCCATTGGCCTGGGCCAACCCACTATGGGAGACGGAGACACCCATAATTCAGAACTTCACGTAAATTTGTGACCTCTTTCCGGAGAGTCTTTGATGTTCCTGGGCACGCAACCTTCGCTGCCAAGTGACTGATGACAATACGGCAGGGAGCAAGTACAGTAGCGGACTACGCTTTTGAGTTCTGTATTCTGGCAGCGAAGGTAGGATGGAACAATGAGCCCCTGGTTGCCGCATTTTCCCAAGGCTTGTGTGACGCGATTAAAGACGAGACGGCAGCCCGAGACCTGCCTGGTGATCTGGAGGAGCTAATCTCAGTCACCATCTTGATAGATATGAGAATCTGTGAGAGGCCTTTGTTCAAGGAACAAGGGTGCAAACCTTTACCTCGGTTGGCACCTAGCTTCTTACACCCACCCTGTCCTCCCTCACCTCCCATACCTCCTACTTCTGACCCCGCTGGGGGGGGACCGATGCAGCTAGGCTTCACACGCCTTTCGGTGGAGGAGAGGGCTCGGTGCAGGAGAAGGGGGTCTTTGCATATACTGTGGGGAGCCGGGTCATATTTTGCCTGCTTGCCCTATCCGGCCGGGAAACGCTCGCACCTAGGGTCATGTAGGGGACAGACCGTGGGTGGAATTTCACAGTCCCCAGAGAGACTTCAGGACAAACCTATTTTTGAAGTAGTACTATCTTGGGCCGAGTCTTCGGGGGTGGCTCCTGCACTACTGGACTCCAGAGCCACGGGGTTTTTAATTGATGCAGACTTTGCAGCCAAACATGCTATCCCTTTGCTGCCTCGATTTGCTCCATTGGCTATTGAAGACATTGACGACAGACCCCTACAGCCAGCACACGTTACTCATGAGACTCACCCCTTGTCTCTAACGGTAGGGGCGCTCCATGTGGAGACACAACAGTTCCAGGTGATACATTCTACCCATCATGCCATCATTCTGTGTTTTCCCTGGTTGCAAACCTACAACCCAAGAATTGATTGGCAGACTTGGGATATTCTGTCATGGTCTTCACATGGTACAAGGTCTTGCCTTCAGCAGCCTACTAGAATATTGTGTACCTCTTCCTTGTTACCTGCTGAGTACAAGTCCTACAAAGAGGTATTTAATAAGTTAGAGAACAGTACGTTACCACCACACAGGCCTTACGATTGTACTGTTGATCTGGTACCAGGGTCCAGAGCTCCTAGGGGCCGAGTATATCCCTTGTAGGTGGAGGAGAACAAGGCCATGGAGGACTATTTGGCTGACGCTTTAGCCAGGGGCATTATCCGAAAGTCTTCCTCTCCTGCTGGTGCAGGTTTCATTTTTGTGAAGAAAAAGGATGGGAAGCTCAGACCATGCATTGATTTCAGGGTTCTGAATAAACTGATGGTAAAGAACGCATATCTGATTCCGTTGATCACGGAGCTATTTGATCGTATCAAAGGCTCTACTATTTTCATGAAACTTGAGTTGAGGGCCGCATACAATTTGGTACAAATAAAAGAAGGCCATGAGTGGAAGACAGCATTTAACACCCAGAGTGTGATGCCTTTCGGAATGTGCAACACTCTCGCCGTCTTCCAGGAATTCATCAATGATGTTTTGAGAGACCTACTTCAGAGTTGTGTAGTATATCTGGATGATATACTCATCCATTCTCCTACTTTGGAGACACACAGAGCAGATGTATCCCAGGTCCTGCAACTGGCATCTTACAGTGGCCACTTCCAGTGGGGCTAAGCTCCATACAGAGGTTCCTGGGCTCCACAAATTACTACAGGAAGTTCATACAAAACTTCTCCACAGTAGTCAAACCTCTCACGGACATGACTCAGAAGGGGGCTAATCCTTCAGACTGGGCACCAGAGGCCATACAGGCATTTGAGGACTTGAATTCAGCTTTTGCAAAAGCCCCGATATTGTACCACCTGAATCCCACCCTACCCTTCACCCTGGAGATTGACGCCTCAGAGTCTGGAGTAGGTGTTTGCTGTCCCAGTGAGTGGATCCTGGAAAACCATTGCCCCCGTGTGTTTTGTTCTCTAAAAAATTGTCTAAGGCTGAGTGTGTGTATGATGTAGGAGATCGTGAATTACTCGCCATCATCCCAGCTTTGAAAGAATGGCGTTATCTGTTGGAGGGTACTACTCTTCCGATCCTGATACTGACTGATCACAAGAACCTCACATACTTGCCCTGTGGATCTCCGTGGCACTCGCTGTGTTGCTGTTCCGGATGTTCCCGTTGCTCCTGGCCGGTTTGGATGTCTGACTCCCCCCGGTAAGACTAGGTACTTTGTCTGCTCTTGCCTTCTTTTTCCCTAGCGTGCTCTGGTACCTGTGGCCTGCGTTTTCCCCTGGTGCTCCGGTGCCTATCGCTCTCTCTCCTGACTGGTCTTACCCCTTCCTCGGCCGCGCTGGGGCTCTGCTACCTAGCGGGCCGTTTCCCGGTAGGATTCACCTCTGTGTTGGGGTTTTTAGCCCCACGGTCCTGCCGACCCGCTTTCTACCGCCCTACTGTTTATATTACAGGTCCCAGTTTCCCGCGGGCCTGTCTTGCTCCTTTTCCAGCAGGTAGACCCTGCTGCGGGACAGGTCCTTAGGCTTTGCGCTCCTGGGTACTTAGGTGCCCAGAAGTGCTTCCTTGTTGCAGACTGCGGGCCGGGTTGGCCCTGGGTTCCTTGTTCCCTACCTCCTCTGGGATTCGGCTTGCCTGGGGAGTGGTATCTTGTCCTCTGGCCTGGGGCTCTGGTGGTCCTGTCTAGCCTGCGCTTCAGGAAGGAAGAGACCTTAGGTCTTGGCCCCCCGAAGCTCTAGTGTCATCCTTGCCTCTATGGGTACTGTGCAGCTACCTCACCCCCTCTTTTGTTGGAGGGTTGAGGGTTCTGGGAATTAGCGGGATGGTCCCTCTACCTGTCTTGGGGGGTTTAGCTGTTCAGAGGGCTTTCGCTAGGTCTGGGTTTCCTGGCTAGGGGTGTCACTGTGCCTGCGGAGTCCTTCTCTTAGAGTTTGTCTGCCCCAGTTCCGGTCTTCATTTGATCTGCATCTTCTGTCGCTTGGATTTAATTTGTCTTGTCCTTGTCCTTTCTCTGCATCTGGATCCATCTCTATTAAGGGAAGTTCGGGTTTACAGCTTGTACTTACCCCTATCCTGGTCCAGGTCCTGGCTCAACTGGGATCAGACATCTGGCTTCGCTGCCAGCATCTTTACTCTCGGCCGCAGCAAGGGGGTAGGTACAGCTGTCAGCGCTCCCGAGCTTCGCACTCCAGCATCGCACCCCAGATCCACGCTGATCTTCCAAGGACCTTGTGACAAAATAATCGTGCCACTCTATGGATCCAGCAGAGGTGGCCCGTATTATTGCTAGACAAGACCATCAAGAGGGGGTTCTGGTCTCCCATGACACTCATTTAAGAAGTCTGGAACAGAAGATGGATGCTGTTCTGGATATCTTGAGGAATCTGACTCCCAAATCAGCCACTTCTGATCCAGTTTCCTTGGTTACACCCACGGCTCCAGGCGCCGCGGGGGAGGAACCTAGGGTTTCAGCAGCTCCTAAACTTCCTCTTCCAGAACGTTATGCCGGTGATCCCATGGATTGTAGGGGATTCATCAATCAATGCCTGTTACAATTTAACATCCAACCTCAGTGCTTCAGTTCCCAATCTTCATAAGTCTCCTTTATTTTATCTTTGCTAAAGGGAAAAGCATTAGCCTGGGCGTCACCATTGAACAGAATTCCCCCTTGCTGCAGAATACTGATGAATTTCTTAAAGCCTTCCGGCTGGTATTCGATCTTCCAGGACTCAGACAGGCAGAGGAAGCTTCTCTACTGGAATTACGACAAGGATCCCAACCAGTTAATTCATACACCATTGAATTTCGGACATTGGCCTATGAAACTGATTGGGGACAAGGAGCATTAAAGGCAGCCTTTAGAAGAGGGCTTAACGAAAAAATCAAGGATGCCCTGACAAACAGAGAGATTCCAGAGACGTTGGAAGAATTTATCTCATTATGTTTCGCGATTGATAGATGCCTTACCAAAAGACTTCAGGAACAAGAAAACAGCAGACGTCCTCGATTCTTACCTCCCACCCACCCTGTTGCAGCCAGCCCTACCAATTCGGAGATTCCGATGGAAACTGGTGGAGTTTCAAAACTCTCAAATTCGGAGAAACTTCGACGCAGGTCGCTAGGCCTTTGTCTTTATTGTGGTCTTAAGGGTCATTTTCTCTGCCAATGCCCTACTACACCGCAGCAGGGAAAGTCTTTGACTTAGGGCATGAGGGAGGTAAGTCCCTAAGTCTTATTGAGCACCTCCCCTTGGATTCTTCAAGATTGATGATTCCCATTTGTCTCAAATGGGCTTCTGCTTCTATCCAGACTATGGCATTTATTGACTCGGGCCGCAGGAATATTCATTGATCAAGCCTGGGTAAAGCTACATAAGGTTCCGTGTCAACCTAAATCAGTTCCCATGTTGATTTCCATGATTGATGGTAGTCCATTGGGTAAGGGCTTGGTCCTGGAAGAGACTATCACTGTTCAGCTGACTACTGACTTCATATGGAGCAAATCACCTTTGATGTCATCTCTACTCCTAGAACTCCAGTTATTCTAGGACTACCATGGCTTAAGATCCAGAAATTGATTGGCGGACAGGCCAAATTTGTGCTTGGAGTCCACGTTGTTTTCATTCCTGCCTATTGAAAATATCACCGAAACTTCAAACTGTGGCTTGCACATTGGCTAATCAAAATCAAAAAATTCCGGAACCTCATACGGCATTTCTTGATGTATTTTCTTTCAGTCAGAGCCAACATCTGCCTCCTCATCGTCCATCAGATTGTGCCATTGAATTACTTCCAGGTACCATTCCTCCGAAAGGCCGTACTTTCTTGTTGTCTTCTGCTGAAAATAAAGCCTTAACTGCTTATATTGAAGAAAACCTGGCAAGAGGGTTTATTCGCCCTTCGTCTTCGCCAGCAGGAGCAGGGTTCTTTTTTGTTCAGAAGAAGGATGGGTCCCTCTGTCCATGTATTGACTATAGGGGCTTAAATAAAATCACTGTTAAAAACAGTTTCCCCTTACCATTGATTTCTGAACTATTCGAACAATTGAAAGATGCTGTCATCTTCTCTAAGATTGATCTTCAGGAAGCATACAACCTCATAAGAATTCGCTCAGGAGATGAATGGAAGACGGCTTTCAATTCTAAATATGGTCACTATGAATATCTAGTGATGCCTTTTGGGCTTTGCAACGCCCCAGCTGTTTTCCAGGGATTTATTAACAACATCTTCCGTGATATGTTACTTTCTTACGTTATCATCTATCTAGATGATATTTTGATCTACTCTTCCAGCCTCTCCCTGCATCGTGTTCATGTGAAAGCTGTTTTAGTTCATCTCAGAGACCATCAACTATTTGCGAAACTAGAGAAATGCGAATTCGAAAAATCTCAAATTTCATTTTTGGGATACATCATCTCCAGTAAGGGGTTGGAGATGGACCCTGCTAAAGTCCAGGCAATTACGCAATGGCCTATTCCTTTGGATACTCGGGCGATTCAGAGATTCATTGGATTCGCCAATTATTACAGAAAATGTATCCGAAATTTTTCCCACATTATTGCTCCCATCACGGCTCTAACCAAATCCGGGGCTGATCCTAGTCAATGGCCTGTTGCGGCTATCCAAGCATTTGAGAAACTAAAGAAAGCTTTTACTCCAGCTAACTGATGCTGTTTGTCAGGCTACCCTCACAGCTGACCTGCTGCAGCTTCTGGCTAATATTTCTGAGGCTCAGCATTATGTCATTGAGGCTATCTTTGACATTATCAGACTTGAGGCTAAGGCTTCTGCCCTGTCTGTGGCTGCCAGGCATTCCCTGTGATTTAGAATCTGGTCTGCTGATTCAATTTCCAAGAAATCCTTGGTTTCTCTCCCCTTCTTGGGCACTTCCCTCTTTGGTCCAGAGTTGAAGACTCTCATCAGTGAGGCTACTGGAGGCAAGAGCACCTTGTTGCCCTTGGTTCCCAAAAAGAAACCTCAGCTATGTAGGCAACGTCTTTTTCGTACCTACCAGGGTGAGGCGTGTGCCATGATCCTGGTGGTTCCTCAGGCCCCATGCTCCTCCTCCTAGCCCAAACCACAGTGGAGGCCCAAGCAGGCCTCCACCAAGCCCAAATCCACCAAACCTCCTTCGACATGACTCGTCGGACCACATGCACCAGTGGGTGGCCGTCTGCGCCGTTTTCTCAGTGTCTGGACAGATACCGTGGTGGATCTGTGGATTTTACAGGTGGTTTCCAAAGGGTACAGAATTCCCTTCACAGTGCTTCCTCCCTTCAGGTTTTTGCATTCTCATTCACCTCAGGGACTGGAAAAACTTGTCTTTTCAGTGGGGTCATCCAGACTCTATTGGACAAGGAAGTTCAGGAATCGGTCCCCGAACCAGAAATAGGTTTGGGTTTCTAACTTATTTTCCAACTTATTTGTGGTCACCAAGAAGGATAACGGCTGCTGTCCTATTCTGTATCTCAAGGATCTCAATTCCTTTGTGCTCAAGATTCATTACCACCAGGAGTCGTTAAGGTCGGTTATTGCAGCAATGTGCCCGGGGAATTTCTGGCTCCTTTGGATCTGCAAGATGCCTGTCTGCACATCGCTATTCATCCGGAGAGCCGGCAATACCTCAGGTTTGCTTGCAACAAAGGGCACTTCCTATTTTCGGCTCTCCCCTTTGGTCTGCCCACAGTTCCCCAGGTGTTCATTTGTCCTGGGTGCATTAATTCCTGTTATGCACGAAAGAGGCATCCCAGAAACTCCATACATGGATGACTTACTCTTGAAGGCCCCCTCTGCAGAACTCCTTTAGCAACAGGTTCAGGACTGCATCCACAGTCATGGAAAAGTTGACCCAATTCCATTTCAGAGATTGGTCTTTCTAGGTCTGATGTTCGACACCCTGCAGGGCATGGTCTTTGTGATGGAAGATGTTGTCCAAAGGATCACCAGCGAGGTTTCCTCAGTCCTAGCTTGCAGTTCCATTCAAGCCAAGAAACTGGCCTCCCTGGAAGGGAAACCGATTTCCACCATGGAGGAGGTACCATTTGCAATGGCTCACACGAAGGAACTTCAGAGGTTTGTGATCCAGGTTTCCAAGGGGAACCCAGATCTCTTGAAGCTGTCGGTTTCTCTCCCCTTACATGTGGAGTTGAGCCTTTCCTGGTGGCTGAATCTCTCCAACCTACAAAAGGAAGACCCTTTGTGATTCCATTCTGGACCATGGTGACAACGGATGCCAGCCTCTCCATTTGGGGACCAATCCTGAGTCACCTGAATGTCCAGGGTCGGTGGTCAGCAGAGGAGTCTCTCCTACCCATCAATGTTCTGGAAATCTGGGAGATATTCCATGCTCTGAGGTACTGGTCGTCTCATCTCGAAGGATGTTCGGTTCATATCCAGTCAGACAACACCACGGCAGTGGCTTACATCAGCAAGCAAGGCGGAACACAAAGTCTCGCAGCTTGGTTGGAGGTCAAAGCTATTTTAACCTGGGCAGAAGAGCATGTTCCTGCCATCTCCGAGGTACATATTCCAGGCATAGACAACGTCTTGGCAGACTTCTTAAGTCAACACACAGTGGACAACGGCAAATGGGAGCTTCACCGGGAGGTGTTCAACCTCATCTCACAGAGATGGGAACTCTCCTGGATCGACCTGATGACGACCAGAAACAATAGGAAGGTTCTGATGTTTTGCTCCCGCAGGAAGGATCCTCTGGCTCTCGCAGTGGATACTCTGTCAATCCCTTGGCAGTTTCCTCTAGCCTACATTTTTCCTCCTCTTCCCCTGATTCCCAGGGTGCTGAGGAATCTACGGTGTCGCTCATGCTTTCCCTGCCTTCAAGCATACCACTTTTCGGTGGGACCTTATTCTGGTGTTGGGTGTCTTGCAGCGGCCTCCCTTTGGATCCTTGGCTACCATTCCTCTTCATCTCCTGATCTGAAAGATGGCTTTTATCTTGCCGATTGTCTCTGTTCGCAGAGTTGCTGAAATGCAGGCCTTGTCCTGCAAGCTGCCTTTCCTGGTGTTTCACAAGGACAAAGCTGTTCTTCGTAACTCTCAGGAATTTCTTCCTAAGTTGGTCTCTGAGTTCCACATCAACCAAGAGATTGTTGTGCCTTCATTTTGTCCTGACCATAAATCTGACAAGGAGAGGGATCTCTACTTGTTGGATGTGGTGCTCTGCCTTAAGTTCTGTGTGCACCGTACTGAGTCTGTTCGCCAGACTGATGCACTTTTTGTCATCCCTGAGGGTCCTAGGGCTGGCAAGGCTGCATCCAAGGTGACTGTTGCATCTTGGATTCTTAAGGCTTATGAACTTAGGAAGAAACCTGTTCCTTTTCATGCCACAGCTCATTCCACCAGATTTGTTGGGGCCTCCTGGGCCTATAAGAATCAGGCCATGGCTGATCAGCTTTACAAGGTGGCCACTTGGTCATCTGTACACACCTTTGCTAAACACTATTGTGTTTATGTTCTGGCTTTGATTGAAGCCAGCTTTGGCAGGAAAGTTCTTGTTAGGTGAGTAATGCAGAGGGTACTCATTTTCAGACACAGGAACCCAGAAGCAGGGTAGTCACTCTTGCTGGAGCAGCACACAGGGAGTGGGCTTTAAGTGAGATCACAGACCCCTCCCTGGAATATACTGCAAGTACGGGCAACGTGCAGATAACGGAAGGTTGAATAGCTAGGCCAGAGTCAGGATACCGGAGATCAGGAGAGTCCAGAGAAACAAGCCAGAATCAGGATACCAGAGAGCAGGAGAGTCCAGGGAGCCAAGCCAGAATCAGGATACCAGAGAGCAGGAGAGTCCAGGGAGCCAAGCCAAGGGGTCAGAATGGAATCAATTGGGAGCAGGAGCACTGAGAGACAACTGAGCACAAAGGAAGCCACAGTAACACTGAGCACAGGTTACTGGGAGCTCAGTGCTTTTGTAGTGGTGACTGTGGGCATGTTGGTGCTGTAGAGGGGTGGAGCCGAGCACATCGTTGCCACAGCAACACCCGGAAGTTACTGATCCCTGCAGTATGATGTGCACACAAGGGAGAGCGGATGTGTGCACATTGGTTAGTGCCTGTTAGAGGCGCCGAGCGGGCATTGGCCTTCGGGGAGCTGTGGAGGATTCGTGGAGGCAGGGGTATGAGACGACTGCCCGTGATGGTGCGGGTTTGGCTGGCAGCATGATAGCGGGTCCGGTGGGCTGCCTGACAGTCCTGGAGGCAATTTTACCTGTCTAGGACTTTATTTCCCATGTCTTAGAGATCTTTAACTATTGATCCCTATTGGCTCTTGTTCTGTGTGCTGTTTTACAGGTACTGGCATGCTGTGTTACAGTTCAGTGTTAGTTGACACTTAGTTTGTAAATGCTATTCTCTGGTAACTTGGGGAACCGGCGCACGGTCCTTTCCCACCACTGTACATCCCAGAGTTACCTGTAAGCTATATTGGATGACAGAGAAAAGAGGATTTTAGTCTTACCTGTTAAATCCTTTTCTCTTAGTCCATATAGCTTACAGGTAACTCTGGGAAGGTGATCACCTCTTTAAGTAGACAGGAACAATTCTTGGAAAGAAATGCAGGGTGGAGCCTTCCTTCCCTCCTTGGGCACCAGCCAATCCCCAACCAGTTAGATTTGAGACACTAACCTACTGACTAGTTAGCAAGAAGAACAAAGAAGACTCCTATGAGCATGAACCCGAAGGAACTCCCACATTCAGGCACAGGAGAACCAAGCATGGTCCCTTGACAGGGTGGGAGACCTTAAGCTATATGGACTAAGAGAAAAGAATTTAACAGATAAGACTAAAATTCTCTTTTCTTTTAGTCCATGTGGAACATAGGACTCTGACCCAGAGAAAGAAACCGTTTCAGTCCCCAGGCAGAGGAGTCCTCTTGGGTTTGTTGTTCAGGGGATTTCCTTCCCTTCCTTTGCTTCTTTCTTGCTTTATCTTGGCTTGGGGTTTCCCTGGTGATGTCAGACCCTAGGGGAGACATGGGCAAATCAAAGAGTACTAAGGATTCAGGGGCCTCTTTGAGTCCCTTAACCCATAACTCTTAATGCCAGGTGGGCCTTCCTATTCTGGTGAGCTGTCCCTCTTGCTCTGTGGCCCCAACTTATTTGGATGGGCCTTCACCTGTTGAACAGGAGCCTGCATGGGTCCAAGCCCTATTTTACCCAGCTCTATCCCCCCATACAATAAAGGGGTCTTAGACTCTTGGTCCATGGGATATACTGCACACCCCAAAAGGCACTTAAATACTGTTATAGTGGTGGAGACCCCCGTGGTGGGGGACTACTCTGCCAAGGAAGGGGAATCTGATGCAGACAAATTGGATACACCATTTTCACTTGGGGGCGGTTATGTCCTTCTGCTGAGGATTTTATTTTTGGCAGTCCTATCGGAGGCATCAGATTCTAGTTCCTCTTTCCTGGATATTTTCAAGAGAAGCAAGAATGAGGTTGCAGTTTTTCCTCCCCACATTTCCTTGGATCAATCTCTGTAAGTAGAATGGAAAAATCCTCACAGAGGTTTTTCCTTAACCGGCATATATCTTTTATATCCCTTTTCCACTGAGGCTCTTGTTCAGTGTGATTTCCCCTTCAGGTTGACCCTCACAATTTTTCCACTGACTGGGGGTTGCTGCTTGTGGACACTGTGGCCCTCAAGGATCAAACGGACAAGTGCCTGGACTTCTTCATAAAGGATCATTTTGTGACCCATGTGTCTGCCTTATATTCTGCCTTCACCAGTACCAGGTTAACTAGGGATATGGCTACAAAGCTTACACGATAAAAAAAAAAAAAAAAAAAAAAAAAAAGAGCTGGCACTCACCCGTTAAAAATACTTTCATGTGTATTTAGCACACAGACGGGGTAACACAGTAGTTTTCCACAAACTTCAAGCCAACAGCTGTTTCATGCCTCATGGCACTTTGTCAGGGCAATATACAGAGAAATCACTCATACACATTCCCCACTATTTGAAGGCTGTTAGGCCACATTTTTCCAGGTAAAGGGGAAGTCAATTTCATACGTGATTGCAGTACACCATGTGGAAAACACATAAGGCATTGCACAAAAGTATACCCAGAACCCTGTACAGACCGCGGAACATTCCTAGCATATTCATAACCTGTACAAGTAATTGGGGCATAAAACAACACCAAGGACGCATGAACCAATAGTGTACAGCAAACAGGTAAAAATTACATACTTAAAATAAAAAGAGATAAAAACAAAATCACAGTCTACAGCAGAAAGGGAGACATCTTGTTTTTGTCATTGAGACAAAGCAAAGATGTTGCTTGTAGTCTTATGATCCAAGTAGCCACCCTTTCAAGCAAATTAGTATGTCTACCCCCCCCCCAGAGGGTTAGTAAGAACCTTATAAATTCCTGCAAATGTCAACATTTTACCATCACAACTGTGATCTGTATTACTAAAAGGAGAAGGCTGGCAGGGTGCCAGATTCTCCACCTCTGGACACACACACTCCTGGGCGGATGCAGGGGGCATGATTTTCACAGTAGTAGCAGTACTGTGAAAATCGCTGCATGGAGTTTGCCCCGCCCCTAGTATCTGGCCAAAGAAAGGAAAGAAAAGATGGCTGCCACTTGCTCCTACACCATGGAACAGAAGGTACAAATTAAATACCCACCCTAACACACACACACACACACACACGATACACACCCAAATACAAGCGTATCTGCCAGGTCAGTGCCACAAATACACAACTGTGGTATGTTTCAGAAACCAAGAGTAATGTTTACACCAGGGCTAAAAAAATGGCAGGAGTCTGCACTTCTATATTTTACTTTGCCCTACAAATTATTAGCGTCTTTCTATATGTCTGCCTGTATACATGACCCCATCTTGGGTTAATGCAATTCTGTGCTTCAAAAATGTTGTGTTTTTTTTTTTTTTTTTGTTCGTGACCCATCAAAAAACAAAAATAAACATTCATATCCTCCAGTCAGCAGTAATGCAGTGCCACAGGCACCTCCCAAACAAGTGTAGCATGTTACAAGCACAGGCCAAATTTGAAATAAATGCACATGGGCCAATATACATAAAACACAGAAGTGTAGCAATGCTGAGCCAAAGCAGCAGCACCATAGGGAACAAACAAGTGCCCAAATTCACAATGCTTTCAAATAAAAAGTTATAGGTAAAATTATCAAAAGGGCCATGGCGTTGCCCATGGAGGTTCATTCCTTTGACTGCTGGAGGGGTATTCAACACTTTGATTGTGAATTGTATGGGTACCTTTACTGAAGGGGTTAACTGTATGACACCAATAGACGTATCCATGCAGTGAAATGTGTTGGATACGTCTTTGAGTTAGGGACCAGGAACCAGACAGACACAAAAATGTAAAATGCAAAACACCTTTATTAAAATAACAAAAGTAAACAGAGCAAAATCGTGATCCAGACACGTAAACCAAACGACAGGCCGGGGTCAGGAACTAAGACAGGTACTCAGCCAAGCTGGGGTCAGGAATACGGAGATCAGCGATGTCAGGAACAAGCCAGGAGTCAGGAGCCAGAAGGGATGTCAGAGGAAGCCAGGTCAAGCACAGATAATCAGCAGCTCAGGAGAACACACTTGCAGCCAGAATCAGACACAAGGGAAATCAGGAAGTGAGCCAAGCTGCTTTAAATATCCGTGGAGGGTTGGCTGATAACAGTCAGGTGAGTAATCTCAAAGGGATCAGCTGATTCATCCTGACCCAGAACAGGCAAGGCAGCAGCAATGGATAGCAGAGCAGCATAGCTCACACAGCAGAATCAATAGCAGAATTAGAACAGCTAAGCCAAACCTTGACATTTTGTCACTGAAGCTCTTTAAAGGCGCAGTAAACTTTAAAAAAAAAATACTTACATTATATAAGTAGATTAAGTGATGATGTATTCAGTGCTGTCTTTTTTTTTCTGAGGGATTTTTGGTTAAGGAGTAATTCCCATATTAAATTTGTGGGTTTTTTTAATCATGAGCTCCCCGTAGTGGCATCATTTAGGTTAGGGAATTCATGTCATCGACTTGGATAGGTCAGTAGAAGGATCAAAATTCCTGAGGCATTTAGAAATCAGCTGTTGGTAGCTCATGCTGAGGAGGCGTGTCTGCTAGAGGAGGAGTAGGCTACATGAACGAGCATCAGCTGAAGATTTACCTCAGCAGAGCCAGACAGCTTATTTTTTTTCTGAAGCCTGTTGTAGTTGGAGGGATTTAGGGCTCGATCCAAATGTTGGCGTCTGAAGAAAAAACTGGCGACGGTGGTTTTGTACATCAAGTAAGCAATGCAGATGTTCCCACTAGTAAGAAATAATGGCAGCTCTGAAACACACATCGCCCGTCTCCAAAACATCAAAATCTCACCCAAAGAGGACAATGTAGAAGCGAAGCCAAAAGCCATTGAAATGTTGGAGTTAGGTCTAATGTGAATTAAATTGCAACATTTTCCTCCAGAAATCTAACACCTATTTTTTTTTGGCGAACATCACACAAGTCAGAGTAGAAAACCGCTGTTGGGGAGTCTGCGCTTCCCTACCCAGCCAGTAGGGGAACACAGAGATGGCATTCAGCACCATGGACAGCTTTGAATGCCATAGGAATGTGCACTGCTCACCCCTGTGGCATTCAAAGGGTTACAATAAAGAAAACTAGTACACCAAGCACTACACAATGCCCCCATTCGACATCCCCCCCCTCCCTTGGTATGTCACATATATTGCATATGTGTGACATACTAATTCCATCCACATCCAACTCAGGGACTTCCATGTAGTGGACAAATCTGTCTGATATTCAACACTTAACTCTTTGAGTACCAGAGAGGTAGGAAAGCATTGCTTAGCATGTTTCCTACCCCTCTGGTACCCAAAGGGTTAATAGACAAGGTATGGACTACATACCTTGCCTGTATATGTGTGTGTGTTTTAAACATTTTTTTATTTACAAAACTATTATAAAACATGTACATATTAGACCTCAAGGGGGGTGTCATGACCCCTCATGACACCTCCCTACCATGAGGCCAACAATTGCCCTTTCATAACGTTAAGCGCATATAAGCTATGTGCAATATAGCTTATATGCGCTTTTATGGTCTATGTAACCATCAGACCTCAAAGGGGGGCACCAGGACCTCTCCTGGTAGCCCCCCTACCATGGATCATCTATCCAAAATGATAGATGATCCATGGGGTGACCCCAAAGACATTCACTGCCTTCCTGATGCTGCCGCTGTCCCATCATTCAGTCAGTCACCCGGGGTCAAACCAGGTGACTGATTAATTGATCAGAGTGCAGGGCTGCCATTGTGATGCCCCCACCAATATATTTATGACAGCATGTGAAGGAAGCGCTGCTGTCAGACCCACGGGCTGTTTCCACTAATGTATCTTTACTTACAAAATATCTACATTCCAATGTTACATATATACTAGTATATATAGTGCAAATAATATAGTATAAATAAATATAGCCATATAAAAAAATGCCTATAGTTATAAAATACATTATATGTTAATCAGTGTATTTTGTACTGTGGAAGTTTTTTATATGGCAATAGTTATTTACACTTTATATACTAGTATAGATGTAGCATTGGAATGTAGATATTTTGTTGGAGCCAGTTTATTGTTTTCTCTGTGGTTTATATTGGGTTTCTTTTATACATTATGTAGCGATATATGTGAGTGGGTAGGGTCTGGGAATTGAGGGATGTCTTTTGGGAGAATGAGGAATCGGCGCGCCATTATATTTTATGAATATGTATATATAATTTGACATTTATCAAGAATAAATTTGATATAGCTCTCAGACATTCCAGCCTTTCTGTTAAACCCCTGTGTTCTCCGATATTCCTGTTAACTCCTGAGGTCTAAACCACTCCTGCCTCTCCAATAATCCTTTAGTTCTCAGTCACTCTTGCCTCGCTCTGTAGGTTGGAAAGGCTGAGGGATACAGCACTGTGTAGTCAGTGACCTGTTTGTCTGCACAGCAGGGCCACACAGAGCTGTATGGACAGATTCTCTAACTTAATGGGATCCCCCTTGGCTGTGCTGCTGCCTCCATTGATCTTACTACCGCTCCAAAGTCTCCCTTCATTCTACATAGAGTGTGTCAACTGCTGTGGGACTAGGGACTAGATTGTCAGCTATGTGGAACAGAGAATTAGATTTTCAGCTCTGTGGGACAGGGGACTAAAGTGTTAGCTGTGTGGGACCATTAGGGACTATGGACTAGATCAACAGTTCTGTGGATCAGCGTGGGCCAGGTATTAGAGTTCTAGCTATGCAGAACAGGGGGCTAGAGTGTGAGTTTTGTGAGACTGTATAAGATATGTGGGAAAGGGGGACTAGATTGTGAGTTCTCTGGGTCATTCAGTGTGAAGTGGGACTAGAATATGAGCTTTTTTGGAAAATCTGTTGGACCGGGAAGTAAAGAGTCAGCTTTGTAGTAGAGTTTGAGGGACAGGGAACTAGAGTCTCAACTCTTTGGGAGAGTTAGGAACCGGAGGCAAGAGTGGCAGCTCTGTAGAAAAGTGAGGAACCAGAGACTAGAGTGTCCGCTCTGTGTAACCATGAGGGAGCTGACACGTGTGTTAGCTTTGTGGACAGTGTAAAGGAACCGGAAACTGAAATGTCAGTTCTGTGGGACAGTCTGAATGACCAGGGATAGGAGAGAATGGGGAATAGTGCGTCAGCTCTGTGGGACAGATTTATGATACCTCCTATCCATTTCTTCACCCCTGTTTCTCTTTTATTTGCTAACCTACTTCTTTCTTAGCCTTTCATATTATCCCTTTCACCACAACCTACAGTTCACCTCTTTGTTTCTCACCTTATTGCACCCCTTCCACTCGATTCACAGACATTCTTTCCTGTCACCCCCTGCTCCCTGATTCTGCTCCTTCTTTCTGCCTAATGCCCTCCTTTTAAACAGGACTGGTGCAAGGATATTTGGAGCCCATAAAACTTTAGAATGTATGCCCTATCCACAGTTCGTTAATGAATGGTTCTTTAACCCCTTCAGTGCCAGAGGTGTACGGAACTCATTGATTTACAACGCATTCCATACCCCTCTGTCACTGAAGGGGTTAACACTTTTATTTATTATCCAGTTCTCCAACAAAATAACCCTTTCTGAGCCAGAGGAGTATCCAACGCATTGCAAATCAATGTGCTGGATGCACTTCTGCCAAGGAAAGAGTTAAGAGTTAGCAATGCGTTGCGTACCCCTCTGGGACTTAAGATGTTGTGGCCATAAGTCAATTTCTGGGCATTTTTTTTTTTTTTTTTTTTTTTTTTTTTTTTAAAGATCTTGCGGCCACTGCATGTCATCGGGTCATGCAGTGACCGGAATCAACAACACACTTTAATATATATAAGTGGGGGTCATCAGGAGAGGTCCTGATGTCCCCCCAAAACAGGACTAAAAATATTAATGGACATTTTTTCTAACCCATTGAGTGCCAGAGGCGTACGAAAAGTATTGCACAGCAATGCTTTGAATACCCCTCTGGCGCTTAAAGGGTTAAGATGTTAGGGCCATGAGTCAAGTTATGGGCATTTTTTTTAGAAGATCTTGCAGCCACTACATGCCATCGGGTCATGCAGTGACCAACATCAACACACACATTAAGATTTATAAATGGGGAACATCAGGATAAGTCCTGATGTCCCCCAAAACAGGACAGACTTATTTTTTGGGCTTTTATATCAGCTATACAATTTATAAGTGTGAGGGCCAACAGGAGGGGTCCTGATAACCCCCAATACCAGACTATAAAAGTTTTTGAAGGTTTTTTTTTTATTAGTCAAATTGTAGCCAATAAATGCAAACGGCTCATGCACTGACCGCAAAACAAAAAATCTATTGTAAGAGGTATAACTGGGGGCTGCCAGGAGAGGTCCTGATGTCCCCCTCCCCCCCAAACAGGACTGACACTTTTTGGGCTTTTCATTTATTTATTTATTTAATAAAACAGCTATTTCATCCACTACATACCATCAGTTAACCCTTTGAGTGCCAGAGGGGTACAGAATGCACTGCAAAGCAATGCATTCTGTACCCCTCTCGCATTCAAAGGGTTAATGCAATGACCAAAAATCACATCAAGGACTAGGCACACTTAGATTTATTAAAAAAATGTTTATTCGGGCATACGTGGTTTATTTCAGATAAATGTGAATATAAGTACAAATACAGCTAGTGTTTAAAAAGTGTCTTGAATCATACATGTAATCCTTTGAGTGCAAGATTGTTAAGCAATGCTTTGCATTGCAATGCGTTGCTTACTCCTCTGGCACTCACAGGGTTAATAGTGCAGCATACTGTAACTTCTCCATCTATACCAAATTATTTTTTTTTTGACATTTATAAATATAGTTTAAAAAAAATTCAACTCCCAGCATTAACCAGTACATAACAGTAAAATATCTATATCTTTCAAAGAAACCTTCAAATTACAATCTCTTAATCCCTCCAACTACAACAGGCTTCAAAAAAAAAAACAAGCTGTCTGGCTCTGCTGAGGTAAATCTTCAGCTGATGCTCGTTCATGTAACCTACTCCTCCTCTAGCAGACACGCCTCCTCAGCATGAGCTACCAACAGCTGATTTCTAAATGCCTCAGGAAGTTTGATCCTTCTACTGACCTATCCAAGTCGATGATGTGAATTCCTTTAAAGAAACCAAAGTAAAGTGCAAATGTGGTGGGTTCCTTCAGTGCCAAAGAGCTATCCAACACATTCCACTGCATGGATACATCTTTGGCTGTCAAATACTTAACCCTTTCACTACTGTAAACATACACAAACCATTCTCAATCAATGGGTTCAATACCACTCAAGAACTCAAAGGACTTAAGCCTCGATCCAAATGTTGGAGACGGCTTTTTTTCTTGCACAGTAAGCTATTCAAACGTCTGTGCTGTGAAGAAATACCAACAAAGAAAAGAGCCGTCGGCTGATAAAGTTAAGAAGTGTTTTGATCCACTGAAGATGATGAAAACACCGTAAATATCAGTTCAAATGTTTGCGTTAGCCATGAAAAGCTGACAAGGGACTCAAGTTATCTCAGGAAAGTTAAGACCTTTTTTTATTTTCTTCTTTAACTTGAGTCCCTTATCGACTGTTTAAACAGCCGAAGCAGAAACTTGAAGGAAAATAAAGTGTAAAAAAAAAAAAAAATGGAGTCCTCAGTGGATGTATTGATATGGGTCTCTAAGCCCCATATCAATACATCCAAAGTATGAAAAATGTGTTAGACGTTGGTAGAAATAACCCTATGAGTGCCAGTGGGGTATAATTACCCAGTCGGCATTCATAGGGTTAACCCAAGTTAAAAAACATAACATTATAAGTAACACTTACCATTAATCCTGATGTCCAGCTGAGTCCTCAGCTTCCTGGTAGTCTTCTGTCCTTCTTTCTTCTCTTCTGTCCTTTCTTTTCTTCACTTCTTTCTGTACAAAAAAACAAACAAACAAAAAGCATAAGACCAAAGCATATATATCCAGCACACTAATACATAGTTTAACCCCTTAAGTGCCAGAGGGGTACACAACTCATTGCAAAGCAATGCATTGCGTACCTCTCTGGGGCTCAAAAGGGTTAAAGTATGCAGTAGTGTGACGGGTTTTCAATATAAATATTCCCCGAATGCATAATACATTCCTCCACATTAATCCAGTTAAATCATATTGCCATAAGAAAAGATCCCAAAATTATACATAGCTTTTAGAAGTAGAAACACTGCCTGTGCAGCTGTGTGCAGCCGCTTAGGCGGTGGCGGAAACAGTATTATGCGCCACAGTACCCCATTTCTTATGTGCACGGACCGATACCCACTCCGCTCTGAGGGAATTGGAATTGAAGCTGACCTTATATATGGGCAGTCTTACTTCCAATTCTCTCACAGCCATCGGCCGGGATATGCTTATGCACTTCCCAGCCAATCAGCTTTGAGTGGCTGTGCTTTAAACAGATGTATAATTTTGGGATCTTTTCTTATGGCATTATGATTTAGTTGGATTAACGTGGAGGAATGTACTATGCATTGGGGGCATATTTATATTGAAAACCTGTCACACTACTGCATACTTTAACCCTTTTGAGCACCAGAGAGGTACACAATGCATTGTTTTGCAATGAGTTGCGTACCCCTCTGGCACTCAAGGAGTTAAACTATATATTAGTGTGTCGGATATTTATGCTTTAGTCTTATACTTGTTTGTTTGTTTTTTTACAGAAAGAAGTGAAGAGAAGAAATAAGATAGAAGAGAAGAAAGAATGAAGACAGAAGAAGGACGACAGTGGTTGACAAGTAAATGTATGACACTTTAGTTAACGATCAGTGCTTGGGAACTTAACGCACAAAACACCAGTTTTGTGGCCTAACGTCCGTCGTGCTTAATGCCGGTAGGACATTTGAATACTGGCCAAGACATTTTATTTTGTTGGTCGGTATCCATTTTGCCCTACCGGCATTTTTAACATTTGGATCAAGCCCTTAATCCCCATGGGCAACACTGTGCCCCTTTTGCTAATATTCCCTAAAGCGTGAAACAAATCTTGTGTTTAAGGAGCTTTCCTAATCGTTCTAAGATGCTCTAATATCCTTATCTTTAATGGGTTATAAAACCTACCACAATGACAGAACAAAACATAATCCACACAAGTCAATGTCCAAGTTTAGGAAATTAACCTTAATGTCACCAACATCATAAGTAAATGACCTATGTATATCATTCACATTGATGTAGGATATGAATTCTAAGAATGCGGAAGAATTACCATCCCATATCACCATTACATCATCAATAAATCTTAACCATAATTTAATCGAGATGATAAATGTATCCCTTGGGGCAAACACGTAGTCTTCCTCCCATTTCCCAAAAAATATATTAGCATATCTAGTAAATAGGTTTTCTCCAGAAAGATTTGAGACTGATCTTTTCAAGTGTATGAGGAAGCTTAACCTACACACGTTTTTCCAAACTGTCCCTGGTAATAAAGGTGTACAGAATTTACTAGATGTTCCACTGGGTAAAATCGAGCCCTTAGGGTTTAGTTCAGCGTTCAGTCAGGAAGATGTTACTACTTTGGAAGATATGTGTGAGTTAGCTGGTTCGAATATGCAGGAAACCACTGGGTTATATACCATTGAAGCCTGTCGGTTTATGTTTGGTAGGAAGTCCACCTTTAATCTAACTTTAAGTCCTGGAGGTAGCATTGAGATTTTTCAACAACAAGTCCTTAGCCAGATTAGGTTGTGTATATACCCATGGGCACAGGATAACTTGACCATAGCAGAATGAAGAGCACTTTCTTGGTTATAAATAGGAAAGATCTCATAGTGAAGCCGGCTGACATTGGGGGCAATATTGTGATTATGTTCCCAAGAATGATATGAAAGTGAGGCCTATAACGAAATCATGGTTGTTACTATTTGCCCCTCTTGTCAGACCCAATTTCTACATATTTGAATGTGATTAGGTCAGTTCTGTCTAGAGGAGTGGAAACAGGGGCTATTACCAAAAAGAATGCAGAAAAGCTTATTTTGGATTGTCCTAGAAGGCCAGTCTGGTACTGGCTTCTTAAGGTTCACATGGACAGAGATCACCCCCCCCCCCGGCAGACCTATTGTCTTGGGGGTGGACTTTGTCTGTGAGTCCCTTGCCAAGTATTTGGACCTGCAAATTCATCCTGTGCTTGATTGTATTCCCACTTTAGTTAAGGATACTTTAGATGTCCTTATTGTCTCACTTTGAAGTCACTGAGGGTTGTTTTTTAGCCATTATTGATGTTGTGAATTTGTATAATAACATCAGACATGATGATGGTTGAAATACATTAAAGTATTTTT
Source organism: Rhinophrynus dorsalis (assembly GCA_037306005.1). Classification (NCBI taxonomy): domain Eukaryota; kingdom Metazoa; phylum Chordata; class Amphibia; order Anura; family Rhinophrynidae; genus Rhinophrynus; species Rhinophrynus dorsalis. The sequence goes on from CM074722.1 coordinate 121,490,808, forward strand.
TATATAAATGTAATAGGTCTACAGTGGGGACAGAGTTCTTATTGGAGTCCACATTGTTTGTTTTGAGGCATAATTACTTCTCATTTAAAGGGGAATGGTTTCATAATTGATCAAGATCTCGATAGGAACATCTGTCGCCCCTACGTATGCCAATATATTTTTGGGGAAATGGGAGGAGGACTATGTGTTTCCCTCAAGGAATAATTTAGCATCTCAATTAAATTATGATTAGGATTTATCAATGATGTATTGGTGATATGGGATGGTAGTTCTTATGCATTCTTGGAATTCATATCCTACATCAATGTGAATGATATAAATGTCATTTACTTATAAGGTTAATTTCCTAGACTTGGAGATTGACTGAAGTCTTGTAACCAAAGGTTATCTTCATTGACTGCCACTAACTCAATATTTCATGGAGTGCTGTATGTAAAAATGGGGTCTGAAATTGACCACTCCAAGACAGGAGTGGTCTCTCTCAGACCTCCACTCGGCTTGCTGATACACGTAAATAGATCACGTTTGCAGGCATGTCTGCGTAAATAAAAGGGGTCCTTAACCCCTTTAGGACCCTTGACGGTCCTGGTACATCATGGCTGGATTTGCTTTAAGGACTGATGATGTACCAGGACCGTCATGGAATTCCAGGCTCCCCGCGTGGCTGCACGCCGTTCGGGGAGTCCGGAATCGGATTCAATTAAAAAAAAGAAAAAAAAATGCTCTGTGGTCCTTAAATGACCGCCGTGTGCATGCGTGGCTGGTCCTTAAGGGGTAAAGGGAAAGTAACTTCACAGGACTCTAGTTCTTAAGGGTTTAAAAATGAGGTGCAGTAGTTATAATAAAACACATTTTAACTAATGCATTAATATAATGTACAGTACTGAACTAGTTTCTATGCTAAGTGGTAACTGGTATCAGTTGAAGTGAAATAAAATACAGCCGAAGGATCATCTTCAAACACCGCAGATCACCACAAATCTCTTATAATACAAGTGCCAAAATCATCCCTGCCATCAAGGAAAAACTAAGGCCTGGTGTGCAAATTATGTAATAATCTTAAAGGGATATTAATGTTTCATAATAAAAGCAGCTCTAATTAATCATCGTAGTATTTGGTCTTTGGTGAGTGTTATTTCAGTTCTGTCAGAATTGTAGTTCAAGAGTTATTCAATGACAAAATATCCCGCCCCTTTTACTGATGTAACACTGCAAAGCCAGAGCAGAAGGGAGGTGCCCAGGTAGATGGCAGAGAGGGACAATCTTCAATTAAGATAAGGTAAAAACCTGAAAAACTTTTCAAGGGGGGCTGGGCTTTCATTGTTCTCACAGTAAGAAGATTGTCCCCTACTGTTATCTGTCTGGTCTATGGACTGGATTCACATCTGAGAAGAGATGGCTTACACTGGGTAAAAGGGGCGGGAGGGGAAACTTTGCTTGTGAATATCTCTTAAACCATAAAGGTTTGACAGATAAGACTTATATTGTTCATGTTTTTTTAATGCCTACAAATTAAAATAAAGATAAAACTAAGTATTACTATCCCTTTAACACTCCTCCCCACAAATAAAGCTTTCACAAGGTGATGATTCATTTTCCTTGAGATTATTGGGGGGGGGTTATGTAATAAGTGGTAAAAAAAGAGGTGATAGAAGCTGATACTACATACCAAGTTAGCTAGTAATATATCCAGGCCCAGGAAAGTCTAGTTATCACTGTAAGACATTACTCATTCAAAGTTGCCAACTTTCCATGTATCCCTCCCCCATATCAAATATCTTTGCAATGAACAGTTCATTGCTTATACTTTATGATCTAGAGGCTTGCCTGAAGTCTGATATACTCTGTAGGTATTAGTATGAGCCTAATGTAGCCTACGGTGCTAGTCACTAGCCATTGTCCCATACATTCTCCTTCACCCACATGTAATTTTCAAATGAATATTTATGTAAACTGGTCTCCACACTAACAATGTACTTTTGTTTATTCATTGCACATACTCTATATTTTTTTTTTTTTAAATGTCTGACAGAGCCTGGGCAAAAAAAAAATTCTTCAAGTTATAGAAGATTCTATGCTAATACCAAGTAGACATCTAATCTGACCAGTTCTTCAAGTTCATTCTCTGTAAATCCAGATTATGAGCCCAAGCCATATCTGCAACAATTTGTGCTATTTATTAACACCTGTACCTCTATGCTCATCTCTAAAATGGAGAGGATTCAAGTAAATATGTCCATTATCCGCTATGATTCCTCTGGCGGATTGCCCAGTTATCAGGTGCTGTTGTTCACCCTTGCAGCCTGGGAGGGAATCATGTAATCCATGTCTCTCTCTCTCCAGAAAAGAGTCTCTGAGGCTTCTTCATTTCACAAAGGTAGTCTGAAGAAAGAAGACCTGCAAAAAAGGTGAGCAACCCTTTGACTGCCATGGTCCACTGGCCCCATGCTGCTCCTCCACACAGGGGTGTCAATGTTTGGCTGAGCTGTGCTAACACCGCTGCTTGATTCTGCTGTCTGAGCTAAGAACCCTGCTATCCATTGCTGCTGCCTTCCCTTTCCTGGATCAGGCTGAATGAGCTGGCCTCTCTGTGATTGCTTTCCTGACTGTTGTCAGCCAACCCTGACAACAGGCAATATATATTTGCCAAAAATGTCTATATTGTAACAGATAATAAACCTGTATGACGCGTTTCGGAGCAATAAGCCCTGGGTTTCCCGTTTTTTCGAGGGCTTTTTTCATCTGATTCCGGAAGAGATGGAGGCCACGTCTTTGGGGTAAGTGATGCCATTTTATTGCCAAAACTAGATTTTATTATTATATATTTGTGCCTTATATTTGAAAAAGGTACTACCTGTCCAAAGCTTAGCGCTTGTCTCCAAGGCAGGCCAGATGGGCCTTATTTTTGTCTCATTTTAATTATGTGGTCTAATATCTGCCAGGTACCAAAAATGCCCAGGCTGATGCCCTGTCTAGACAGCTCTCAGGCACTGAAGAGGAGAGTCCTCCTAGTCCTATTATTCCTCAGGACAAAGTACTGGCCACCATATGTACCAGCATAACATCTCCCCTTGGGGAGAAAATATGGGCCTCCCAAGTAGATGCACCTGCTTAGACTCATCCCGGTAAGAACCAGCATCTCTGGTTGGTTTCTCATCTCTTCTGGTGGCCAGAACTTAGCAAAGATATTGCTGCATTTGTCTCTGCCTGCCCAGTCTGTCTGCAGACTAAATCACCCCGTCAACTTCTAGTGGGCCTTCTCCAACCCATACCCAGTGGGGAGAAGCCATGGTCACACCTTGCCATGGACTTCATAGTCGACCTCCCCTTTAATGGTAACACAGTCATCCTCACGGTTGTTGACCGATCTTCTAAGATGATTCACTGCATACCATTCAAAAAACTCCCATCTGCTAAAGAGTTGGCTACGGTCTTGATCAAAGAGGTCTATCGGGTACATGGGGTTCCTATAGTCATAGTTTCCAACCGGGGTAGCTAGTTTGTCTCAAAATTTTGGAAGGCCTTCTGAGCGCAACTAGGTATCCAACTTTCCTTCTCCTTGGCCTATCACTCACAATTGAATAGGGCCGCGGAAAGAGCTAATCAGGCCTTGGAGCAGTTCCTGTGGTGATGCATCTCAGACCATCAGAATAACTGGTCGGACCTGCTACCTTGGGCGGAGTTTGCTCATAACAGTACTGTCTCGGCTTCTACCCATCGCTCCCCCTTCATGGTGAGTTATGGGTGTCAACCCTCCATGATTCCAGATTTGTTTTCTCCCCAGGTGATTCCGGCACTGGAGGATCATCTCCAGCAGATCCGTTCCACATGGGTGCAGGTCCAAGAGTCATTGCGACGCTCACAACAATCCCAGGAGCTCCAGGCCAATCGTAAACATCTACCCCCACCCTCCTTTCAAGTCAGGGAGAGGGTCTGGTTGTCCTCCAGAGATCTCCACCTCTGAGTGCCCTCTCAGAAACTTGCTCCCCGTTTTGTGGGGCCTTTCCGTATCCTCCAACGTGGGAACCCTGTCGCCTATGCCCTAGACCTTCCTCCTAATATGCGGATACACAATGTGTTACATGTCTCACTGCTGAAACCCCTGGTATGTAATCATTTTACTACGGTAAGTCCTCGACCCCATTTGGTGCCGTTGAGTTTGAGGTCCGCTCCATGGTTGACTCTCGTAGGTTTCGAGGGAGGCTTCAATATTTGGTCCATTGGAAGGGGTACAGTCCAGAAGAGCGCTCATGGGTTCCAGCCATGGATGTGCAAGCCCCCACCCTCCAACGTGCTTTCCATGCACGCTTTCCCCTCAAACCCGGTCCTGCCCCGCAGAGGGGGGTACTGTCAAGGTTTGGTTGAGCTGCTCTAACTCTGCTGCTTGATTCTGCTGTCTGAGCTAATCTAAGAGCTCTGCTATACATTGCTGCTGCCTTCCTATTCCTGGATCAGGCTGAATCAGCTGGCCTCTCTGTGATTGCTTACCTGACTGTTGTCAGCCAACTCTCCCAGGGTATTTGAGGCAACTTGTGTTTGTTGCTGCTGTGGATTCTCCTATTTGTCTGTGTATGGCCTGGCTTCCTCTGACGGTCCTTCTGGCTCCTGACTCCTTCCTGACTCCTAGCTTGTTCCTGACATTGCAGACTTCTGTGTTCCTGACTCTGGCTTGGCTGAGTACCTAATACTAGAACACACCTGCGCAAAAAACAGTGAGAAAAGATAAATGTCACCTTGAAAATATATAAAGTCAATGACTGAAAGGCACCAGTTGCGTTTCAAAGTACCAAAAAATGAAGGATGAATAATGGAGATGAGAAATGAGATGATGGTGAATAATGATGAAATGAAATGGATGATGCAAAAGTCTCAAAGATGAAATTGCTGCTGCAGATGACCAGTGGCCTTGTTCACCAGAAGGAGTCAAATAGATTTCATAAAATCTGAGCGCAAAGACATAAAAGAGAAGCAAAAAACGGTAATATCTAAGCGTAGTAAGTTTAATGAAACAAGTTATTAAAAACAATAATATGATGCACTCACATGATGCCCATCTTGGGCTTGATGCATATCAGGGCTCCCGCCCCTCTAACCAACGTACTGTGTCCGTCTGCTCTCCCGCTGCAACCGGCAATAAGGTGGATAGATGTTTCTTATTTTGGTCCCCTCGGTACAGGCCGATCGAGTTCGTTCAAAGTTATCCAAGTTCACAAGTTGAATATCCACAGTGATATGCCGCACTACACGTGTGTAGGCCGACGCTGTCGGCTGGTTGTTGGGACCGAAAACCGGGAGCAGGAGGCGGGTTCTCACAGGGGGTGTGGGCGGGATCCCGCTACGTCTGAGTGCTATCTCTACCCAACGCGTATCGTGGAGATACAACTCCACTTCATCAGGGGTGTTACAGAAAGTGTTACATTATTACATCTATTTATACTGTTTGAAAACATTGTAGCAGCCTACAATAATAGCGCAATAGAGTCATATAGCAACACATTCAATAAAATTGATACAAATTATAACGGAGTAAAACAATTGGGAATGAATTAAAATAAAATAAAATAAAATGAAATAAAATAAGTACTAGTCCATAATACTTAACGGTGACATAGATGAAAAAGGTGTTTGTAATGCAATGTAAAAAATATGAATGTAAAAATAAATATTTATTTGATATCCAAAATTATCAATAAAAGAGGGACTGATAGTAACCCCTTTATATAAGGGAACAAATAATCCAATGATTGATATGTAAAATTCCGCTACAATCTGTTTGGATATTGTTAATGACAAACTGTATTGTATTTGTATATGTGAATATATTCGAATAGTCTCATATTGGTAAGAAAAGACTACTCATAGTGGTGTAGAGACTCTAAGTGAATCGTAAGGGAATTATAAGATGTACTAAATATAGAGGTAATAAAAGCCAGAATCGCAACTCCCTATGTATGTGTATGTGTAGGCTCACATTTAAAACCCACACATATAATGAAAAGAATGTCCTCTCCATATAAACATATATCAATATTAGCTTATGTGTATGCTAAGCATGGGGACCACAGAGGCATAATCGAATAGAGAAGTGTAAACGGTGAAAAATAGTACAGAAAAGAAAAAACCATATATTAAGGAGAGATGAAAGGAAAACAAAAAGAAGAAGAAAATGGGCCCCCATCTTGAGACATATACATATACTATAATAAAATTTAGAATCGTAATTAAAATAGAGTAAAAATAGAACATTTTACTTAAAAGCCATAAGATCAAAATCAACATTTAACCCCTGAGGACACATGGTTTTCAATTCATATATCCAAAAGGATTCTCTTTGTCTAAGTTTCTTAAAAAGGTCTCCACCTCTATGTGAAAGTTTCACCTGTTCTATACCCGATATTTTGAGTTCTGAATGTTGGCATGAATGAGTAATTCTGCAATGTTCTGATAGGCTGTGAGACTCCAAGCCGCAGGAAATATTTCTTAGATGTTCAGAGAATCTAATTTTAATCTTTCTCTTGGTTCTACCTACGTATTGGAGTCCACAGCCGCACGTGATTAGATAAACTGAATAAGTACTATGACAATTAATAAATTCTTTGATCTCATATTCCTTTCCAGTAACAGTGGATTTAAATGTCTGCTGACTCTTTTTAGGGATATGTGTACATGTGGTACAATTGGTTTTGCCACACCTAAACATTCCTTTGATTTGTAAAAATGAACTATTAGTATTGGAAGGCTTTACTTTATTGTGAATGTCACTCGGGGCAAGTCTATTTTTTAGGTTATGATTCTTTTTAAAAACAACTTTGGGTTTATCCCCAAGTTCTGCATGTAAAATCGGATCTTGCGTTAGTATGTGCCAATGTTTCTCTAGAATTTGTTTAATTTGGGGTGCTTGATCATTGTACTTAGTAACAAAATACGGAACTTGTTTATTTTCCTGAATATTCTGGCTTTTATCTTTATATGATAGGAGATCTTTCCTTGAGTAATTGAGACATTTGTCTCTGGCCTTTTCTACTAATTCTTTATTATATGATTTATCCAAAAACTTTTGTGTCATCACCTGTGATTCCATAACGTAATCTTCATCCTTAGAGCAATTTCTCCTGATTCTTTGAAATTGACTCAAAGGTATGTTATTAATCCACCTTTTATGGTGACCACTTTTCGCATGGAGATAGCTATTGCCTTCACATTTCTTTCTAAAGTTCTTTGATAGTACCTTACTGCCCTCATGATAAAGAATTACATCCAAAAATTCTATTTGTTCAAAATGTGTATTACTGGTAAATTTCAGATTCATTGGGTTGGTGTTCATATGGAGAAGGAACTGGGTAAAATCCTCCAGTGTTCCTCTCCAAATGAACACCAGATCATCTATATACCGTTTGTAGTAGATGATCTGTTGCAAAAATGGATTGTTGTGGTACATATATTGATCCTCCCAATAATTCATATAAATGTTTGCATATGAAGGTGCGAATGTGGAACCCATAGCCACACCAGATGTTTGGAGGTAATACGTATTTTGAAAAAGAAAATAATTGTGGTGTAGCACAAAATTCACACATCCCACCAAAAAGTCTATTTGTTTACAAGGCATAATGTGTTGTGATTCCAAAGAATTCTTGATGGCCTGCATACCCCGCAGATGGGGAATGCTGGTGTAAAGGCTGCTTACATCACAAGTGGCCCACATATAATCCTCCTCCCACTGAATGTCCTGCATATCTTGAAGTAAGTGAATAGTATCCTTAAGATATGACTTATGTGTTTTCACTAAAGGTTGCAGGAATTCATCCACAAATTCTGATAATCCACTGGTCAAAGAGTCGATCCCTGAAATAATGGGTCGACCCGGAGGACATGAGAGGGATTTGTGGAGTTTGGGCAGATGATAGAATATGGGAATGGTTGGAGATTCTTTAAGCAGGTAATCATATTCTGATCTGGAGATTATCTCAGAATCAAGTGCTGGTTTGAGAAGATTCTTTAGTTCTGATATGAATTCTATAGTGGGGTCTTTCGTTAGTGTGGTATAACTAGTTTTGTCATTTAAGAGTCTAAGGGCCTCCTGAACATAGTCTGTGGTGTTTTGGATGCATATTGCGCCACCCTTATCCGCATTCCTTATAACAATATCCTTGTTGTTTTGAAGAGACTTAAGTGCCATGTTTTCATGATAAGTAAGATTATTATAACGAGTTTGTGGTCTCTTAAACAGCTTTTCCAAATCACCATTGACCAATTGGCTAAAAACTTTGATATTCTCATTCTGGGACCCCATGGGACAAAACATAGACCCAGGTTTCTTGTTTCCATGAATAACTTCACATGACTCCAAATCTCCACAGTCTTTTTCTAATAATTCTAACCTCCTTAGGGCATATTTATCTGACATTGTATATGAGGGAGCCTTAGGTAAATCTTGAGTATGTCTAGTGGCAAAAAAACGTTTGATGGTGATCCCTCTAATATACTTCTGTAGATCAATATAAGTATCGAATTTATTGGGTCCTTTTGTAGGTGCAAAAGACAGACCTTTGGACAGAAGAGTGGTTTCAGAGGACGTGAGGGTATGATCACTTAAATTGTAGATAGTTGATGGTTGGATGTTGGTAAGTCGATTTTGGCTATTTTTGCCAGAGCCCCTTCCTTTTCCTCTGCAACCTCTTCTGTAAACAAAAGTCTTTTTATTCCTTTCTGATGTTCCACCTGTGTTCCTAATTCCTGATTTGGGGAGGGTTCTATCTTGTGAATTGCTGGGGAAGGATGATTCTGTGGTAGATGGAGGTTTTGGGTTAATGTATTTGTTTGATTCTGAGTGATAACATTGGGTATCTTGTCTACATGTTGTTTGTTGTTTGAGTTGTTCCTCTGTTGTTGTATTATATGTTGTTTGTGTTTCTTGTTTCGATATGGTGGATAGCCTAAAAAATGAGGTTGTTGATATCTATTGGAATATGTGGAATTGGGATATCTATTTTGTCTATGTTTGGGTCTTGCTCCTTGGTGTTGAAATTGATCAGTGATATGCGTTATGTTAGAAGATGACTCCTGAGGGTCATGTATAGATGTACCTGTCTTGGTTCCTGACCCTGGCTTGTCTTTTGGTTTCTGCTCCTGGATCACAATTCTGTTTTCCCTGCGATAACCTAGGAGATTGGGGGACTTAATTTTCCTTTTGGATTAATGTGTTTTTCATTATTCATAGGTGTTCTATTTGTGTATTAACACTTTTTAATCATTTTTTTATTTTATTCCTTTTATTTGCATTCCTTACCGCATAGGCACAGTGCTCCATTGATCTCTATGGAACATGCTGCTTTGGTACATATCTCTGCAACCGCTCCATGTACCGAGTTAAGAGATGGCTCATTCTTCTTGTCTCCCCTTGTCCTCTTATCCGGTTCACCTCTACAGTGTCTTGGGGGTCCACGGGGGGTCCAGGCTCTGCCTTTGTGGTACTTTCAGGAAAGAAACTACATTTCCCATAACCCCCATTTTGTGGGCTTTTCTCTGATTGGATCTGATTTCGGACACCATTTCTTGCCAGATAAGATTATTTTTAGGCTTTCTGAGGTGGTTTCTTGATCTGGGTGACAGTATTTGGGTTCCCTATTACTGTAGGACATTTCTCCTGTTAGGATTGCGGATCAAAAGGAACATGGGGCTAGGCCTAAGGACTCAGGGGTGTCTTTGACCCCCCTTGTTTACTGTTCCTCATGCAAAGCGGGGCTTCCCAGAGAGTACTCAGGTCACTTATGCCCCTCATGCGCTGTGGCCCCTGCTTCTCCGCCGGGGCCCTCCAACCATGAGCTAGAGCCACATTGGGTCAAGGACTTAAAGTCCTCTATGGCACAGTTTCCTCTTTCCATTCAGGGGGTACTTCAATCTTGAAATCCCCCACTTCATTCAGGTTTGTGGCCCCTAAGGTCCCTGGCATTTCTAACCTTTATGATGAGGATCCTTTCAAGGAATCTGAGGATAGAGAGTGTGCCGAAAGGGCTTTTTCCCATACATATGGTGACCCCTTTGAGGCTGACCCTGAACCCTCTGCTGAGGGTCTTATTAAGGCGGTTTTGACTACCCTTAACATTCCTGTTAACCCTGTACAGCCACAATCTACTTCTGACGCAAGAAGTTCTATACTATGTTTCCATCTAATCCCACTCTTGATTAGGTCATCATGGTTAAGTGGAAAACCCCTGACAAGTGTCTTGCTCTTTCTAAGAGATTTTCTAAGCTGGATCCTTTCTCTGACTCAGCATTGGTTAAATCTACTGCTTTGCCCTTAGCGGATGCCGCGGCACTTAAAGCGGAACTTTCAGATCTTACTAAGTCACCATGCATTCATTAAACGCATGGCGACTAGCTTGGAAGTCGATGTCTTACCTTCAAAAAATAGTAGATTGTAAAGAAATCCTTGCTATTTCGGAACTGATGGTCAGGTTAGTGCCCTCTGCGCCGTCAGTCCCTTCTGGTAACCTTATGATGCACTGCAGTCTACTTAGTGGAGACCAGGACTGACAGTGCAAGCGTGCAGACAAGATGTCTGCGCTGTAGTCTGGGTTCCAGTCTTCAAATGGCAAGGATTTCTTTACAATCTGCTATTTTTTATGGGTAATACATCGATTTCCAAGCTAGTCATGCGTTTAATGAATGTGTGGCGACTTAGTAAGATCTGAAAGTTCCGCTTTAAGGATTTAACTGATAGGAAGCATGCGGCCATCCTGAAGTCTACCTTTTCAGCCATTGGGGCGTCTATAAGCCTACCTTGGCTTCTGTTTGGGTTACTAGAGCTATTGCTGTGTGGACAGAACAGCTAACTGAGGATGTTCGCAAAGGTGCTCCTAAGGAGGACCTTTTGTCTATTCTAGCCAACATGTTTGAGGCCCAGAATTAAGTGACTGATGCTCTCTTTGACGCTGTCAGGCTTGAAGCTAAGGCTTCTGCCTTTTCTGTAGCTGCCAGGCGCACTCTGTGGCTTAAGATTTGGTCTTCTGACTTATCATCTAAGAAGTCACTAATCTCTCTCTTTTCAGGGCTCATCTCTTTTTGGGCCTGAACTGAAGAACATCATCAGTGAGGCTACTGGGGGTAAGTGCACCTTGTTGCCTACGGTTCCAAAACGCCCTAACTTGGAAAGGCAGCAGCTTCTTTTTCATCCCTGTCAAACCAAAGAGCAAAGGCCAAATCCAAGTGGGTCTCAAGCCGCTCTCCACCACCAAGCCCAGACCACAGTGGAGGGCCAAGCACCCCTCCACCAAATCTAAACCCTCCAACCCTGCTTCAGCATGACTCATTGGACCCTGCTCCGCACACACCTATAGATGGTTGCCTGCAACATTTTTCAATCATTTGGGCAGGATCTGTTTCAGATCAGTGGGTATTACAGGTGGTTTCCGGAGGCTACAGGATTCCCTTCATATCCCTGCCTCCCTTCAGATTCTTCCTTTCTTGTGCCCCTCAGAGTCAAGAAAAGTTGTGTCTTTTCAACAGGGTGATACAAGCTCTCTTGGACAAGGACGTTCTGATTCCAGTTCCTCCGCAACACAGAGGTTTAGGTTTTTATTCAAATCTATTTGTAGTTCCCAAGAAGGATGGCGGCAGCCATCCCATCCTGGACCTCAATTCTTTTGTGGTTCGTACTCACAACAAGATAGAGTCTTTGCACTCTGTCATTGCAGTGGTGTGTCCAGGGGAATTTCTGGCCTCTCTGGATCTGCATGGTGCTTACCTGCCTGTTCCAATTCTTCCAGACAGTCAGCATTTGATTGCTTTGTGGGATACTTCCAATTCACTGCTCTTCCCTTCAGGCTCACCACTGCTCCTCAGGTATTTGCTCGAGGCTTGGGTGCCTTGATTGCCTTCCTGTACACCAAGGGGATTCAGGTGACTCTGTACAAGGACGATTTTCTGATGAAGGCTCCTTCCAGGGAGCTTCTGGAAAGTCAGGTCCACGAATGTTCTCACATCCTTCTCCAACATGGATGGATTCTAAACATGGACAAGTCTGCTCCAGTTCCTTCTCAGAATCTGGTTTTCCTGGATCTTTGGTTCAGTACCTGCCAGGGCATAGTCTATCTGACAGAGGACTCTGTTCAGCAGATCATGAGCAAGGTGTCCCAGGCTCTGGAGTGGACCTCCGCCTCAGTTCACAAGTTCTCGTCCCTTGTGGGCAAGATGGTATCCACCACTGAAGTAATTCCATACTCCATGGAGCACACCCGGAAGCTTCAGATGTTTGCTACCAGGGCATCCCGGGGAATCCGGAGCTTCTGGATCATCTAGTCTCTCTTCCCCAAAAAGTGAGGCAGGACCTCCTCTGGTGGCTGGACTGTTCCAACCTGAGGAAGGGAAACCCTTTGTCATCCTGTATTGGACTCAGGTGACGACATATGCCAGCCTTTATGGATGGGGAGCTGTTCTGGGTTACCTGGGGGGTTCAGGGACATTGTAATGTGGAGGAGACCCTCCTTCCCACCAACCTTTTCGAATTCAGAGTGATTCACCATACTCTGGTCTACAATTTCTCTACTCTGAGGGACTGCCCAGTCCGCATCCAGTCAGACAATGCCATGGCCGTGACTTACATGAACAAGAAAGGAGACACAAGAAGCACTTCCGGTTAGAGGTCAAGGCTATTTTAGCCTGGGCAGAAGAACATGTTCCTGCCATCTCCGCCATCCACATACCAGGAGTAGAGAACGTTCTGTTAGACTTCTTCCGTCGCCAGACAGTGGACCCCAGGGAATGGGAGCTCCATCCGGTGGTCTTCGATCTGCTGGTCCAGAAATGGGGTCATCCCTGCATAGACTTGATGGCTACCAGGGACAACAGGAAGGTTCAGCTGTTTTGCTCTCGCTGGGGGGATCCTCTGGCATTTGCAGTGGACACCTGTTACGGTTTTATTGACACTCAGACACAGTAGGTGAGATAAAACACAGTTTTATTGAACAGGCTCAGAAAAGATAACCCTCATGGGTCCAGCAGTAAATGTATACACAATATAGTACTGACACAGGACAGGTTATAGCAAGATATATACCCGCACGGGTCCAGTATATGTACAATACAGAATTTACAATATACTGACATAGGTCAGGCAACGTTCGTGGAAAACTCAAACCGAGGCAGCAAGGAATGGGTTACTATTAGGCCAGGAATGCTGACAGGCCCTAATAGTGCGAGGCCCTTAAGACTCCCACTCTGCAGGGAGTGCTTAAATAGCGAGAAACGCCCAGTAGACAACGAAGGCCCAGGAACAACTTTAGGACTGCCTTAGCAGTAACAGAGGACTGAGACAGTATGCCCAGGAGGGCACCCAACAGAGACTGCACGGTAGAATAACTGGTGAAATAGTAGCACCTTCCCACGAAGAGGTTAACGAACGCTAAGACCAATAACGACTGCCTGATGTAAGCACAGCCTGAGGCGCCCAAAGTAACACCAACCTCAGCTAAGGCAGGAAGGAAGGTCAAACGTACCGTGGTGCACTGATGAAATAGACACCGGAATTTTGCCCTCGCGACAATGACTGAACCGAGACTAGACTGCAGGAGTGGCACTGAGGCACAATGGAACTGTCCGGAGACAGAAGCCTGGAGGAGGACCCCAACCCGAGGACCGGAATGGAACCGCAGGCAGTAGTGATATACAGGAGTAGTAGCCCTACCGGGCTGGTACACAGAGCAGGAACGTCAGCCGGGCCAGGTCGGTACACAGAGCAGGAACGTCAGCCAATCCGAATCGGTACACAGAGCAGGAACGTCAGCCGGTCCGGGTCGATACACAGAGCAGGAACGTCAGTCAATCCAAGTTGGTACACAGAGCAGGAACGTCAGCCGGGCTGGGTCGGTACACTGAGCAGAAACGGATACAGCAGAGTAGTCAGGCAGTCTAGATCGGTACACAGGCAGGAACAGATGCAGCAGAGTAGTCAGGCAGTCTGGGTCGGGGGATCACACGAGAACTGGAACAAGCGCTGGTAACGGAAACACCACGAAAGGGCACCGAAGAAGTGACAAGGCCCAGTATTTAAGGACAAATACTGGGCGGGACAAAGTCACTACAGCCAATAAGCGTCAGCAGTAGACAGAGACTGAGAGAATGTCGCCAGCATAGCACGGGCACCATGATAACACCTTGTCCATTCCTTGGTGTTCTCATTTAGCCTACATTTTTTCTCCTCTTCCTATCATCCCCAGGGTTCTGAGAAAGATTCGGATGGACAGTGCATCAGTCATACTGATTGCCCCTCATTGGACCAGGCAGCTTGGTTTCCAGAGCTGTTGGCGCTGTCTGCTCAGGATCCGTTTCCTCTGCCACCCAGACTGGATATCCTCCTCCAGGGTTACCTCTGGAGAGAGGACGTGGACAGTTTGGCTTTGACGGCATGGCTGTTGAAGCCTCCATCTTAAGGAGGAAAGGCTTTTCTTCTGAGGTGGTCTCAACCATGAGCCAAGCCAGGAAACATATGTCCTCTAAGGCCTACCACAGAGTTTGGTCTACATTCCATTCTCACGGGAGTTTGATCTTCCATCTATCTTGTCCTTTTTGCAGGATGGTGTGTACAAGGGCCTCAGCCTTAGTTCCTTGAAGGTCCAGACCTTGGCTCTTTCTGTCTTTTTCCAGAGACATATTGCCACGTTGCCAGATATCAAACTTTTCTTTCAGGGTGTCAAGCATGCTTTCCCTGCCTATAAGGCTCCCACACCCCCAGTGGGACCTTAACTTGGTTCTGGGAGTCCTACAGCGGCCTCCCTTTGAGTCTTTGGCCACCATTTCTCTATGTCTTTTGAAGTGGTAGATTGCCTTTCTTTTGGCTGTGGTCTCTGTCTGCAGAGTAGCTGAGCTGCAGGCTCTGTCCTGCAAACCTCCTTTCTTAGTGTTTCACAGTGATAAGGCTGTTCTCTGTACCTCCCAGGAATTTCTTCCTAAGGTGGTGTCTGAGTTCCACATCAATCAGAAGATTGCTGTGCTTTCTTTTTGTCCTGACCCTAAATCTGACGAGGAGAGGGATCTCCACCTGTTGGATGTGGTGCGCTGCCTCAGGTTTTATGTGACCGTGCTGAGTCCATCCGTAAGACAGATGCATTGTTGAGGGTCTCAGGGCAGGTTTGGCTGCGTCCAAGATGACTACTGCATCCTGGATTAAGTCTACTATCCGTAAGGCTTATGAGCTCAGAGGGAAAACTGGTCCTTTCCGCATTACAGCACATTCCACCAGGTCTGTTGGGGCCTCCTGGGCCTACAAGAATCAGGCCTCTGCTGAACAGCTGTGCAAGGTGGCACTATAGTGTTGATGTCCTGGCTTCGGCTCAAGCCAGCTTTGGCAGGAAGGTCCTGGAGGCAGTTCTTCCTGATTAGGACCTCTTCTTTCCTGTGCCTTACCATTCTTTAACTGTTTGAGTCCAGTTGGCTTTTGTTCTTGTGTGCTGTGATATTGTTATTCAGTGTCCGTTAACACTTAGTTTAGTTTGGGCTGTTCCATGTCCTGGATAGTCCATGGGAACTCGGATATCATGAGGACCGGCGCTTGGTTCTTTCCTTCTTATTCCTACCCTGGGAGCTTAATGTTGGTACATCCCCATGGTACCTGTTTGTCATTGGACGACAAAGAAAATAAGATTTTAGTCTTACCTGTTAAATCCTTTTCGCTTAGTCCATATAACTCACAGGTCTCCCACCCAGTGAAAGGGATCATGCTGGGTCTCCCGTGGCTGGATCTGGGAGTCCTTTTTGGGTTAATCGCTCACAGGAGTTTCCTTCTCTTCCTTCTTGCTATTTAGCTAGATAGATTATTGTCTCAGATATATCTGGAGGAGGAGTGGCTAGGTAGCCTGATATGGAGGAGGGGGAGGCTCCACCCCTGTACTTCTTCTAGAATTGTTCCAACCTACTGGGAGGAGCTGTTGCCTCCCAATGGTACCTGTGAGTTATATGGAGTAAGAGAAAAAGATTTAACAGGTAAGACTAAAATCCTCTTTTGAATACACTGTGATGCAACAGTCTGATGCCTTGCCCACCTCAAAAGTTATGACTAAATCATATAAAATATAAACTCCTTTAGGTCACACTAGAATATAGAAACCACAAATTGTGATTTAGGTTAACCTTGTATTCTCTCTCCTCCCCTATTGATCAGATTAATCTTTACAATAACCACAGATACAGTGACTAATCAGCATTGCAGGGAAAATCTGTTAAATGATAATACTTAGAAATTTTATCTTAGCATGCATTCTATTTAGCAATTCAAGAACAGTTACATGCAGGAATTACTTTAAACTTTTTTCATTTTTTCCTGTGTTGTGATGCGACCTCACATTAGGGTACGATTATAAACAAAAAAGGGGTATACAAATCCTTGCTAATGCTTCATCTTAAATATACACAAAAAGAGATGCTCACATATCTACTTCCAAACCACCTATTACCCAGCTCTTAACCCTTTAAGGACTGGACCGGTACATAAGGACCACTGAGCATTTTTTCTTCTTGGGTCTGATTCAGGGCTCCCCAAATAGTGTGCAGCCACGTGGGGAGTCCTGAATTCCATGACGTGCCAGGACAGTCATGGGTCCTAATAATTAATTTATGTTTGCTACTTTAAAATGTCAGAGGTCCCATAAACCCAACTCACTGTGAAAAGGCCCTATGTCGCTAAATTGTTCTATAAAGTGCACCTACTCCTGGAAGCACATCTGTTTTAGCACACAACTCAATTACCCCGGAATCGCAATACTTTTACTCTAACCTCTATCGTGGACCTTATGAATGGAGATCCCTTATTGTTTATTAACTTAGTGAAGAGGGCTTTCGATCTCTCTCTCTCTCTCTCTCTCTCTCTATATATATATATATATATATATATATATATATATATGTATGTATACGGTGTATATATATTTATATATATATACACGGTATATATATATATATATATATATATATATATACACGGTATATATATATATATATATATATATATATATATATATATATATATATATATATATATATATACACTACCGGTCATGGCAAAAACATTAGAAAAACATGTAAACATTGGGTATTACTAAACTCAAGACAAATATTATAATAATTTAGCAAGTTTTTTTTTTTTTAGCGTTTGTAGAAGATTTTTTGTGCAAAAGCTAAAAAAAGTGCTTTTGTTACATTTTTTCATTATATTTTATAATTTTTTTTATAGTAAATTATAAGATATTATGAAAATAATGGTATCTTTAGAAAGCCCATCTTATAGCAAGAAAAACAGTATATAATATACGTGGGTACATTAAATGAATAAGAGGTAAATTACAGCTAAACACAAACACAAAAGAAAGCATTGAATCATTTTGTTTAAGGACCAGAGGTTTGGAACATTTTTTGTCTTTCTGGACAATGGCTGTTTTAACACTCCTACTGTGCATCGATTAGTGTTCAGCTACATCTTCTGAGTTTAATAAGAAACAGAAAAAAGAACCCTGTTAAATTGGCACTCAAAAAACATCTAAATATCCCTCAGCATCCCTAGGTCAGGACACTATTATACTAATATTAATATTAAAATATCACTTTTATTGATGTTGATTAAAAGAAAATCTCGCAAAAAAGTCATCCAAAAGAAATATATAAAAACACCTATAAAATTGTTCACCAAATTCTCTGAAGAATCCTGTGACGTCTCACTAGGACACCACTGAGAAACACTTAGTGAACAGGAGATAACTAGAAGAGCTATAAATAAATTCCTCAAACTAACTTATGTATGGAAAATAAAGGGTAAACAGAATCACCTGATCCAATCATACCAGTGATCTAATGTGCAGCGCTTCCATACAAAAAGCGTGGCATATAATATGCTCTAAACAACAAAAATTCACGTTTAGCATTACCAAAAAATTGCCATAATGCTCCCGGAAGAATAGACTACCAGATTAAAGCGTAAATATTTATCTATGATCATTGGATAAATATGAGTTTAGCGTTGCCCCATATGCATAGGTTTCCCAGGGTCTGGGGAGCTACTAGGCCCAGTTTGGAACATGCTTGTTTCAGTTTTCAGACATGGACTTTTCAAAACTTTCTTAACTGGTGCCATATCTCTTTTGGGGCTGTTAAGTAGTCCTCCCTTTAAAATTTCCCACAAATATGTATATGTTTGTCAAGTAGAAAACTCAGGGTTTCATTATAAGTGCATTTTAACAATTTTTACACAGCTGAAATCTGCAATAAGACAAAAAATCAGCTTTTTCCATAGATATTAAAATGCATTGATTAGTCTTCAGCTACATCTTGTGAGTATGGCAATGTCCCATATTCATAGGTTTGCCAGGGTTTGTGGAGCTACTGGGTCAAGTTTGGAACATGTGCATTTCCATTTTCAGACGTGGATTTTTACAGCTTGCATAACTGATGCCTTGTCATCTAAGGTGGTTTCTCAGTACTACAACTCAAATGTTACCCCCAAAAGTATATGTTTTTGAAAAGTAGACAACCCAGTGTATCATTCTAGGTGCATTTTGACATGTCACATGCAGACACATTAACACCAATCCAAATGCATTTGAAAGACTGCAATAAGGGGGAAAAATCTATGTTTTTGATAGATTTCTTGTTCAGAATATATTTGGTTGTATGAAACTTTCACAAATCAGATTCTGCTATTTCTCCACTTCATTGAGTGATCTGGTGTCCAAATGTAGTACACTAGTTTTCATAAACAGTTAGTCCAAATAAAAAAACGTATCACCAAATACCAAATGAGATCTTTGTATTAAAATAAATCCACGGAACTTTATTTTGGCTGCTTCAAAGACACGTTTCTCAAGCTCTGCATACAGTTGGTGAACCTTAAATTGATAGTAATGTTTCACAAAAACAGCAGCTCCAATTAATCTTCATAGCAATTGAGCCATAGAGAATGTTATTTCAATACTGTCAGAGTTGAAGTTCAAGAGTAATTGAATGATAAAGTTTCCCCCTCCCGCCCCTTTTACCTAGTGTAAACCCCCACTCCTCAGATGTGGAATCCAGTCCATAGACCAGACAGCTCACATCAAGGGTCAATATTCTACTGTGAGAACAATGAAAACCCTGCCCCCTTGAAAAGTTTTTCAGCTTTTTCCCTTATCTTAATTGAAGATTGTCCCTCTCTGTGATCTACCTGGACACTCCCTGCTGCTCTGAGGTGAGCAGTATTACATCAGCATACCTGGGAACTCTCCTGATTTGCCCCGGAGACTCCGGTTTTGGCATTGCTTTACCGGGTCTCCGGGGCAGAGGCTGATTCCTCTGGATGTGGGGAGTTTCTGTTGAAAGTCTACCCACTCCTGCTGTTTCCCCCGTTGTAACTCCTTCCCCAGCCTTCTTTTGAGCTCTGTCTCACACCTTTCAGCCCCCCCCCACTAGTTTCAAAACCCCACCCCTTTTTGACGCAATTTGTGTCATAATTCTCACCCCCTGCTGCACCGGAGGACTCCCCTCCGGGTGGACATCAATGGAAAGTTCCCAGGTATGTACATCAGTAAAAGGGGTGGGAGGGGAATACTTTATTACTCAATTACTTTGAACTACAACTCTGACAATTGAAATAACACTCTTCAAGGCCCAAATACTATGATGATTAATTAGAGCTGCTTTTATTATGAAACATTACTATCCTTTAAAGGCAAGCAGGGCCAGTGCAAGGATTTTTGTCTACACAGGAGAAGGTGCATTTTGATGCCCCCAGCCGCCAATCCCCCCACCCACCTCTGACCCGGCCACAATCCCCTGCCCTCGCCCAGAAAAAATCTGTGGTTTTCTAAAGTGCATTTTATTAACAGTTGTTGAGTATCAGAGTGTTTGTTGACTACCCTGGCACTCTAATAGTTAATCTACTCACAAATGTAAAGGACTGAGGGCTATGAGTAATATTAATATTTTGTATTATTATGAATAATAATAATGATGATGATCATCTCCCTGAAAAGCAAAGAGAAAAATGTTTACTATAATTAACCCCTTAGGTGAAAGAGAGCACAATTAAGAACATTAAGAGGGTTAAAATGGTGCCAGGGAGTTTTAAAGGACACATTCCATTCTAAAGGCCATTTAATTCAACCTTTAAAGCTACTCTTTATGCAGAGAGGAGAGATGGACACTTTCCAAAGAAGGGGTTAATTAAAAGATTTACTTGGGTGGCATAATCTATCACTTATATACAGAATAAAAGGATACAAAATGCCTTTTAAAACCCAGCAGCCTAAATTGAAGAGTACTTTGAATTATTTAACTACAAATCATATATGTTAGGATATAGCTTTCTTAACCCTTTGACTGCCAGAGGGGAATGCAAACCATTGTTTTGCAATGCTTTGCCTACCCCTCTTGCATGCAAAAGGTTAATGGCTTTTGCTCAGATTGACAAAGGCTTGTCAAAAGTATCCAGACTGCTCCTGCTGATACCCCTTCTAGTGTCAAAGTTGTTGGTTTTCCTGATAAAAACTATGTAAATATGCAAAGAGAGGAATAAACTGCCTGCAACTAGTCACTTTGATTTAGAGGAGGGGTGAGTTGATAAACCTCAGGTTTATAACCCTGGTTTATCCACCCACATAACAAAATGCAAATGAAACATCTGTATTATGTAGAAACACAAAAAGCTCAAATCAAAAATATATTTTTTTTTCGCTCAAACCACGTTTTGTATTAAGCTGCCTCCCCAAACAAGTGTAATTCATAGAACTGTTAACCACAATCTGATGGCTTTGCATAGTTAGGTGACGATCTCCTCTTTACCCTACCCTTTGAGTGACAGAGGTGGCGTCACGGTCTGGGGCTGTGTCACCATCACCGTGCAGCACTCCGCTCCCGCTGTTCTCTTGATGCTGCTTTGATGCTGTCTGGCATCTTTCTGGCATCCGCTCATCGTGTCGATGTCTGACCGGACTGCTGCCTCATCATGACAGCAACAGAGCCGCCAGGGTAGATGTCACGAGGGAGAGCAGATATATATATAAAATAAATAAATAATAAAAAATGTGCAGCTCCCCCTGTTTCGTCTCCCTGCCTCCCTACTGTGGCTGCCTAAGCAACCTTATGCTAGCACTGGCCCTGAAGGCAAAAAAGGAAAGGATGCTCAGCAAGAGAAGATGAGTAGATCAGGATATGATCAAGACAGATAACTACACAATTATCAAGAATAACCTAGAATATATAACTTACAAAATGCTGAAAAGTTGCAAGTGCATTACACAACCTAATGACATTACGAGATTGTAAGTACCTCTAACATTCAACTTTGTGAAGATTTTTGCTGTTTGTAGTCTTTCAGATTGCTCCAAAATATGTGGTGAAGGTTATGAATTTTTATGTTAATTTTATTAACCCTTTGAGTGCCAAAGGGTTAAGTTCATAATACACCACACAAGGGAGTAAAAGTACTATATGTTTTTTAAGTAAGGAAGATGCTCACACCTGCTGATGAGGTAGCTGGATGGATGAATCCTTTCTTAGAATTCTCCTGTCAGAGGCGTAACTAGAAGCCATCGGGCCCTGGTGCAAGAATTGCCATGGGGCCCCCCGACCACATTGGCCCCCCTCAACCACATTGGCCACCTCCACATTGCCCCTTTCACAATGCCCCTCATTCTCCACATTGCCCCTTCATCTCCACATTGCCCCTTCCACAATGCCCCTCATTCTCCACATTGCCCCCATCACAATGCCCCTTCCACAATGCCCCTCATTCTCCACATTGCCCCTTCAACAATGCCCCTTTCACAATGCTCCTCATTCTCCACATTGCCCCCATTACAATGCCCCTCATTCTCCACAATGTCCCTTCCACATTGCTGTCAATCTCCACATTGCACTTCCACAATGCCCCTCATTCTCCACATTGCCCCTTCAACAATGCCCCCATCACAATGCCCCTTCCACATTGCCCCTCATTCTCCACATTGCCCCTTCAACAATGCCCCTTCCACATTGTCCCTCAATCTCCACATTGCCCCTTCAACAATGCCCCCATCACGATGCCCCTCATTCTCCACATTGCCCCTCAATCTCCACAATGCCCCCATCTCCACATTGCCCCTTCCACAAATGCCCCTACTGACCCCCCCGTCCTCCTACCTCGAGTCCCTGGTGGTCTAGCGGTGTGTGATATGACAGATTTGGCACAGACTCTGACTGAAACTCCCACGCGGTTGTTAGTAACGCAGAGCGCTGGGAGATTATGTCATCTCCCAGCGTTCTGCATTACAAGAGTGCCGGCCGCCGGGAGATCAGCTGAGCTGCCCTGCCTGTTTTATAGGTTGCTGCGGGCGTGTGGCGAGGGGGTCGCAGGGGGCGGCCGGGCCCCTGAGAGTGACTGGCCCAGTCGCAGGTGCGACCCCTATTGTTACGCCACCGTCTCCTGTAGATAATCTCTGAGTAATTGTTTTTCATGCCAATGTAGATAAAAATGTCAATATGAGGTACTAGATCTAAGCAAGAGGTCATTTGGGCAATCATAGACCTGATGTGGTGAAAAGGTTTCTTCTTCCTTTTTGCAAAATGCATCTGCATAAACTTGATAGGCCACTGGCAATGTTGTAGGGCTAACCACTGATGACAACATAAACAGACTTTAGAGAGAAAATAATCTGAAGATGGTTCTGTGTACAGAAGAGTGAGGAGAAGGACACCTTAGTATCCAACAGGTAGATAGCACTCTACCATTAGATTACTGAGTAGTTACTGGTAGACCACGAGACGATTCATGCCCAAAACTTTTTGCCAAATCCTCCCAACCCTGAAGGAGTTAATAAGGTCACAGTCTTATCATTTCAAAGTTGCACCATAGGGGACAACTAAAAATGCCCACTGATTTAAATAGGGTTTTTATCCTCTTGAATAATAGAGAGGTCTCTGATGCATTGCTTCTCCATGCTTTGGATACCTCTCTATAATTCAAGGGGTTAAAAGCAACATTTAAATCAATGAGAAATGTAGAAAGTTTTATTTGTGCCCCATGGTGCAGTTGGTTTGCCCCAAAATTGTTTTAACAGATTTTTTTTTTTTTTTACAATATTATACAATATTATGTTGTTTTGGTCCAATTTATTCTATATAGATAATCGATATAAAATAAATTTGAATGTCATGATGAGGGATCTGCTGGAAAGGTAGTAGATGATTTTAGGATTAGGATGACTAAGAAAAACTAGATCCCATGCCACAAAAAGTTTGTGCCCTTCTGCCTTAGGGGTTGCCCAGTCAGTTGCAGGATTATGTACTTTTAGCCAAGGTAGACCCAGAATGAGAGGGAATAGAAAGGTGTCATCTACATTAAAGCTGAGATATTCTTCATTCCCCTCAGCAGTGGTGCGGTGTAAAAGCAAGATTTCTCGGGTGACAGGCCCAGATTTGTATAGGTACAGGGATATCTTTAAGTCGGAAAGGATTCTGTAGGGTGGTTAAAATCTGTTTATCTAGAAAAGAACCACTGGCACTAGAGTCTACTGTGAGTTCAAAGCAGATTTTCTGTAACCTCCACTGGAAAAGAATATGAAGAATAAAATGATTAGGACTAACTGAGAAATGAAGCAGAGCAGCTGACATAGGTACAGAAACCTGCTTACCCTGGGATACTATTGTGAGCTGAGGAATCATGAAGGAAATGTCCAGAGACTCCACAGTAAAGAAAGAATTTCAGTAAATGACTGAGCACATTCCTCGGCTGTAAGATGATCAAAAATCATCCTAATTTCCATGGGTTCAGTAGGAGAAAAGTGTTCCCTTTAGTTGTACTAGAAATGCTAGTAGTCACAGAAAGTGGTAAGGTACTAGACCAAAGTATAAAGAAGTCATCTGTATACTGGTACCACAATAAAACTTGATCTGTACACTTGGTATTTGGATGCATGAAGGCAATCTCTTCCTTGCACCCCTCAAGGTATACAGGTTTGCATAAGATGGTATGCATTATGTTCCCATTTCTATACCTTGGATTTGAAAGTAGAATTTATTGTGGAATGTGAAATGTACCAATGTAATATGAACCACAGCAGTTTCATAAAGAAGGCGATCTCATCCTCTGTATATCTGCCATGTTTCAACAACATATTTTTGACAGCTTGACACCATATTTGGTGATCTAGTGAGGTACAGAAGATGAGTGTAAAGGTCATCGGCTGAACAGACTAGCTGTTAGTTGTGAAGACATTAACTCTGTTTTTTTTCTGTGGGGTTCTTCATGAGATGCTCAGGGTACACAAAGTTAAGAATACTGTCAACTGAGCAACACAAGAGATTCAAGATCATCCAACTGTAGCAGGTTGGATTTACCATGCTAGCATTTGCTATATAGGTTGGCAAAGACATCAGAACTGTGCAATTATTTTGGTGCTGTTCGGTATGAGAACACCAAAGCACTTGGCTGCAAAAGACTGGTTCACAATGTCAGTCCACAGCTCACGAGGATCATCCACTCTGGGAATAGCATTGTGTAACTCTTTTATACCAGCAATCATGTTCCAAGATGACTTCCAGGGATCCAGAGATTTCCTGTCAGAAATGTGAACAGGCAAGAAAAGGGTATTTATTAGCTATCCAACAGGTGCTGGAAAATCCCAGAAGCAATGTGCTCAACGGAAGAGTAAGTTGGCCATAATTTGATCAGGATGGCTAGTCTGTGCCACCTAGGGAGCATAACTCACCCCCAGGGCTTGACCCACTGGTTTGTGTGGCCATCAGTTGACACATAGGTGATTTCAAGGTGAGGTATTAGGGAGAAGGTGAAAATCATAGTCATTGTACCAAGCGAATGACAGGGCAGGAAGCAAATTTGTATCAGTTCAAGCAAGCCATAAGGTCAATGTCACTGGAAAACAAGTGTTTTCCATGAAACAGGCATAGAGTAATCAGTAAACAAGATAATGCCAAGGATAAAGTGTAAACACTGGGACAACTGAGTACAATGCGCTCAGGAAGGCTGGTTATGTAACATAGTTGATGAGGCTGAAAAAAAAGACATGCCTCCATCAAGTCCAGCCCATGCCAAAGCACCTGTTGATCCAAAGTAAGCAAAAAAAATAAAATAAAATAACCATTGAAGCCATTTCCAATTAAGCCCCTTTGTATTGACCTTGAATATATTTGTAAATGGTAATCATATCACCCCACAGACATCTATTTTCTGATGTAAACAAACCTAATTTGTCTAGTCTCTATATAAATCAGATCCTCCAAACACTATATCAGTTTTGTGCACGTCGCTGCACTTTTTCCAGTTCCGTAATGTATTTCTTTAGAACTGGTGCAATAAACTGCACTCCATATTCTATATGAGGCCTAACCAAGGATTCATATAGAGGTAGAATTAGCATCCCGTGCATCTACGCAGCTTATTACGCAGGCTAGTACTCTATTTGCTCTTTTAGCAACTGAGTGACTCTGGACACTGGTGTGAAGTCTATCATCTATTAGTACTCCTACATCTTTCTCTAATGAGGATTCCCCAAGTTGTTTCCCATTTAGTGTATCTGTAGCATGCATGGTTCTACAGCTCAAATGCATAGCCTTACATTTATCTACATTAAAGGGATAGTAATAATTAAAATGTAAAAAAAAATATGTTGTAGGGATTATCCCCCTGTGTAAAACAAGGGTGCTCCCACTGCTGAAAGGTGTTTTATTCAAAAGTTATTACAACTCAAAGTTGAATTTTTTAGGTGCAAAATTACAGTGGCCTGAAACTGTACAGTGGTGCTGTTGCTACACCATCCTATGGACAGCTCTGTTCCCGGGACCATAAATCTCCATAGGATGGTGAAGCAACAGTGCATTTCCTTGCACAGCTTGGTGTCATCAGCAGATTGAGACACTACTTTCAATTTCCACTTCTAGATCATTAATAAACAAATTAAAAAGCATTGAGCCCAGGACTGAACCCCACTTACAACACCAAACTATGGACAGCTCTGTTCCCGGGACCATAAATCTCCATAGGATGGTGTAGCAACAGTGCATTTCCTTGTGCAGCTTGGTGTCATCAGCAGATTGAGACACTACTTTCAATTCCCACTTCTAGATCATTAATAAACAGATTAAAAAGCATTGGGCCCAGGACTGAACCCCACTTACAACTTTAGACCAACTTGAAAATGTTCCATTTTAAACAACTCTCTGCCATATATCATTTAACCAGTAATCAATCCATGAACAGATATCACCACCCAAATAAAAGCCTATTCATTTATGCAGCAACCTATTGTGAGGCACTGTATCAGTCTATCAACAATTCCCTTGTCCAAATTACTACTTATCCTTTCGTACAATGCAAGTAAATTAGTCTGACATGATCTATTCTCCTACTACTAATATTGTTTGTCTTCACATTGCACTGAATACTGTCACAGTTAGTAAACCTTCTAATATATTACCCACTATGGAAGTCAAGCTCATGGATCTATAATTTCCTGGTTTGGATCTTGCCCCTTTTTTTGAAAAAATGGAATTACATCAGCTTTCCTCCAATCACAGGGCACTATGACTGATGAAAGTGAATCAAACAATATTAAATAAAATGGTCTTGCTATTACTGAACTAATGTCACGGTCCCAGCAAGGAAACACAGGACAAGCACTATAGGTAACACCAACTTTATTAAGGCACCAACACTACAGAGATATCACAAGACAGTGTACAAAATATACGAGGCTAAAGAGAAGTGCACAATGGAGCAAGAGACAACTACCAGGAATAGAAGCCTGCTACCATGTGATTCTCTGACAAAGGGATCCTAGCAATGGAACTAGGAGAATCTGCAGTACCACAGGTCCACACCTGGGATAGCCGGAAGAGATGAGGAGAGCCCAAGTCCGCACCTGGGAAAGCCGGCAACTAGGATCTGCAGTACCACAGGTCCGCACCTGGGTGAAGCCAGAAAGAGATGAGGGTAGTCCAACTCCCGCACCTGAGAGCGCCGGCAACCGGGAAGGCACCAGGGAAGCGTCTGCCAGAGCCACAAACCTGCACCAGGTTGGATATCTAACTGAACGGAAGGCCACTTTCAAGGTAGTTAGACAGAGCCACAGGTCAGCGCTAGATTGGATGGTCAGTCAAGCCAGAGGACATGCACAGAGCGGGTTATCAGCCAGCGCCACAGGTTTGCACCAGATAGGATGTCCGCTGAAGCGTTTGTATGCTGGAGACGCAGTGGACAGAGCCCCAGGTCAACACCAGAATGGGTAGTCAGACAAGCCAGAAGTCATACACGGAACGGATAATCTGCCAGAGCCGCAGGTCTGCACCAGAATGGATGTCCGACAAGCCAAGGGTCATACACGGAGCGGGTACTCAGGCAGAGCCACAGGTCAGCACCAGGTCGGTTAGTCAGACAAGCCAGATCACACATAGAGCCCAAACTCAAGAACTGCACTGGACACCAGCGAAAGGGCAACTAAGCCCTGTGTCCAGGCAGTTTAAATAGAAGGAACAAAAGGAAGAGGAGGAGCAGCCAACAGGTGGCTGTCTCTTTAAATGGAGCGCACGTCCATGCTTTTGGACGTGCGCCCAGTAATGACGTCACCCGCTGCCGGAGCCCAGCAACAGAGGCAGCCGAGCCGCACCAGAACAACCAGCGGCTGAGCCGCCAAACAGAAGGGGATCCTGCCTCAACGGAGGCACAGAGTGGAGCAGACAATGCGGCTGGAGCCGCTGAGGGCAAATGCAGTTGGCTCAAGCAGCTGCCGCGCAAAGTATCCTGACAACTAAATTCCCTAAGTACCCTTGGGAGTATACCATCAGGTCCAGGTGCTTTATTCACCATAACATTTTACAGTCTCTTTTGGACTTTGTCCCAGTAAGTCATGTACATATAACCTCTAAACATGCAACGGGTGACAGTGCTTGTCTTACCGGAATTTTTTGATACAGGTGAAAAAATATCAGGAACATGGACAATGCTTCTACAGTCCTTCTACTGGCAGACCAGGAAACAGGACTAATAACAACAAAGCCATTGGCTCAAGCCCAGCGAGAGATTCAATCATTATATTTCCACACCAAGTCTTACCACAATTGTTAGTATAAAGGACTAATCAACAAGATTGGTACTGACCCCAATGCCACTGGAGACAGGAATGGAGATCTTTCTGCTTTCTTTGTTGATAATTCCTTGTCTTCACTAGGACAACAAATTGGTCTGGAGGAGTGCAAATCAGTGACATGCATACCTGTTAACCATCCCAGATTTTTTTCGGTTCTAGCTTGCTGTTCTTGCTTTTGTCTTTGGATTTAAATTTGAAATGTAACGCAATGTTACATTTCAACATGGAGCTCCTTCAGAGCTCCAAAGGCCTGGAACAATCTGCCTGAAATAATCAAACCTTCTCCCAGTCTACAATCCTTAAAAAACAGAGTGTAACTGTATATAATTTAATATTCCATATGTATGTATATTTATATGTTTATTATAAATAATAACAAGTAATATTTAATGTTTCTCAATTTGTGTAAATATGTAACCCTTAAACTATCCAGGACATACTTGAAAATGAGATAAATCTCAATGTATTCTTCCTGGTAAAACATTTTCTAAATAAAAGTTTTGTTTGCACTATGTGCTTGTCATTAAAAAGCTAAAAGGCCATGAGCATTCCAGCATGTTTATATTGCTTATTTATTTTTTTCATTATGTATTTTGGAGTTGATTATGTTTGATCAGTTGTAGAAGAGCGATTTCTGATGTATCCACCCTACCCAGTCATTATCAAATTAGTGTTGCTGTCCAGCAAAAAACTGATCCTGGAAACTATTTTGAAATGTTGGAAAGTATGCAGGTCTTTTGTGCAGGAATTTATGTTGTATCTGCCCGACACAGTTATTCTCATGAATTAATGTTACTGCCCAGTGAAAAACTGCTCCTGGAATAATTTTTAAATGCTGATAAGTACCAGGTCACCTTATTCTTAGAGGACAAAGAGACACAAATGTACAGTCATTGGTAAAAGTACCTGTTCATAGACAAAAGCTACAGGGTCACTGACCTGGCTGCAACTCAGTTCAAGTATCATGCATAGCCATTACACATCCCTAGTACAATTCTTGTCACAGTCACAGCAATCCATTTCACCTTAATGCAGCAAGGCAATGTTTGCCCAGCATGACTTTGACAAACTTCTGTTGCCCTGTTTCCCCAGAACTGTTACTAACTGAGTACTAGTCACTACATCTGCCTGTACACTTCACTTCCACGTAACAAATCTTGGGTGCCCAAGATGCTACATGGCAAACATTCCCCAATAAATAATTGTCTGTATTATTAATAGTATACCTAGATGTCTAGCAGCATATATCACCTCAGGAGGTGCACATATCCGTGGTGAATAACATACTTGGTTGAGCATTTGTGTCTGAAATGCTGTGTTTCTCTCATGTAATTTCATGCAAATCCGATACAGCTTCCTGGTGTTGTACTTTCAGCGTTGAGCAGAGTATATTAACATACATAGCATGCTGGGAATCTCTTTAACATTAAACAAAAATAGGTTTAAACATTTAAGTTTCCATGGGAGTGTAACCTGAAGGAACCTACAACACAGGTTCCAAGGAATGCCGTTTTGTTAGTAAGGGTATAAACAAATGAAACAACCAAATGCAAATCCACCAACATAAGATGAGAGCAGGGATGTGCGACCTGAAGCACTCTAACACGTTGTTGGACAAAAACTCCTATCAGCACTGGACTATGGTAATTTTAGTTGCTCATTCATATAATAGCGAGAACACTGGCACTGAATGGTTCATGAAGTTTGTTGTCTTTGTAGACCCGCCCCTTCCCACTGCCTATGACACAACCCCAAAAAACTTCAGAAACATTGCTTATTGGATCATTGTATGAAAGCAGTATGAAACAGCGTCCCTGTTTCCTTGGAAACAGCCTTAAGTGAGAACCATGCGTAAACTACGTCATATTAGCGAACAGTTCTAGAGCGGAAAACTTGAGGAGCGTGATGACGTATAACAGCCTGCCCACACTCGGCGACCTCTAAGCGCATGCTCTTTTAGATACTGCCCCCGTTATTATTTATGTTGGGTCCAAAATGGCGGCGGTAAGTAGAATATTAGTAGAGCTGGTGGCGGCGAGTTGAACGCAGGAGTGAAGCTGTCACCAGCGGAAGTGGGGTTCGATCCGGGTACCAGGGCTGGGAGTAAAAAGGACGGGGCCACAGAACGTGAGCTGAGTGACTATACTATTACAGGGACTGATTTCTACTGAGCCCAGAATGGCGGAGCCGCGTAGGGTCCCGTTTGTGAGTCTATCACCCATGAAGCCACGCGAGACCGGGGGAGGCTTGGCTGTGGAGCAGCAGCACCAGCGCACTCCCCCTCCACAGCAGCTTCAACCACAAAGGCCACAACAGTCTAGGACCCCGCAGCAAACCATGCAGCAGCAGAAAACTCCTCAGCAGCCGCTTACACAGAGACAGCAACGCGAGCCAGCCACTTCTTCCTTTCCTGGACGTGACACTGGAGCCTGTCATCCGAAGTCAGAATCTGTACAGGAAGGGAATGAGAAGCAAAAGCTGCCGGGTACTGTGAGACTGGAGCTGGCACTGACAGACCCTACGGAAGAAAGCTGTACTGAGTTTAGTTATCCGGAGCTACTACAGAACGAGCAAAAGGGATGCCGCGATGAAAAATTGGGAAAGGCCAAAGATGACCCAGTGAAGGTGAGCAAGCAGAGTTGGGGGCCTCAAAATGTCTCAGGTAGTATGACAGTTTGGCATGCAGTATTATAATTCCCATGTTATAAACCGGAGCCGTCAAATTACACTTGATGTTAAATAACTGCAGCCTAATTTAAACTATATAGTTCAAAGCAGCTAAAATGCATTGCTTCCGTCAGGTGTAATAACTTATCACGTGCTGACTGTGATATATTTGTAGAGGACAAAATGCAACTCTTTTCTTAACAGATGGCAGCAAAGAGGATTAAAGGCCCAGCAAGGCATTGCTTGATATAGCTACAAATTTGGCAATATACCAGCGTGTGTGCACAGACATAGGCTTGGCATTTTTTTCATCTATTGGTTACCTAGTAAGTGTACATGATTTTCACTCTGTAGTCATGTTACAGGGATCCACCCTGTTACTTTGCATTTCTTTAAAAACTTGGCAAGTTGTGGTGCATGATAGCACCAAAAGTCTGGGTCCAATCTGTTAGTTAAAGCATCATTCTGTATTAATATTCCTTGACCCCTCAGGAAATGCTAAAATTTGCTTTTTTTTTTCTGGTGATACTCAGTAACACATAGTGGACATGTTAGGGAGGGTAAGTAGCAGCCAGTAATTTGATTGTAGTAGACGTCTCTGGTTATGCATCCTGTTGCATTTTTACTTTTACCAGGCTGATAAAAAACATGCTTCTAACAGCCATGGACACTAACTTATTCATGTAGGTTTCTGCAGAATATTGTACCCAAGGATTGTTAAGCGTAGTGGTAACAGTCAGTTGGCTTATACTGGCATAGAGTAGGTTTGATCATTGAATTTTACCTCTGCTGCATACATTGTTGCATGCTGCAGTACAACTTTTCCATATTCATTTTCCAGAATGGTGTGATCAGGTATGCCTTCCAACAACTTTTGAAGCTAATGAAAGAAGTGGGCTGTGTGTGTTTGAGCATTGCTATTAGAGGAAAATCATTATGGGCATCCTGCTCAGCATACATGACCTAATTTTTATGACTCTATAGGTAGTTATTGCTAGTACATTCTGAAAAAATGTTAATAGGAGTGACAGTGGATGAACGAACACTAATGCCGAAATACTGCTTTCTAGTATGTCAAAACATATGTACAGGGAGGGAACTTTGCCGTAGTCAGCAAATATTTGTTTGTTTATTTATTTAAGCAATGCCAAAAGGCAATTATCAAATTTTTACTTTCTGAGAGTTTATTGGGATCTCCATAGTGCAGGATAGATTAGTGTCCTGGGAAGGGAAACCAAAAATGTTTTGGGGTCTCTTCAGGCCCCCCTCTTATACTCCCTGCAGGTCCCCTGGGGCTCATAGTGGTGTCCCAGCATCACTGGCAGTTCTGTTTCCAAGGGAGTAGATCTGCCGATGAGACATCTGATTCATGATTTTTTTAACCCCTTCAGTGCCAGAGGCTTGTGTCATTTCCTGTACCCTGCAGGACAGACGCTTTTTCAGCATTTTTGCGATCCTTCCGTTTAGGTTTGATTTACTCTGGGGATTTCTAGTTACATATGGAAAACTATATATGTTGTTGGTGGGTTTTTTTTTTTTTTTTTTTTTCAGAACAAATTGAGCTTTCTTGTGGTACCTTACATGAAGATAATTTTACATCCTGCAAAAAGCTATGATGTCATAATGACAAAACAAAGTGAAAAGTTACTCATTTTGCTAAAATCACATACTATGTATCGAAAACATTTGCCTTGATTGAAAAAGTTTCAATTATTTTAAAAAGCCCAGAGGGGAAAAAAAACAAATTTGTATAGTTTTACCTATGTCCATAGCTAGCGTAGAGCCCTAATCACCAGCAGCGCAAAATGACATATTCAACTTTATAAACTAAAACAGTGGAATAACTATATAAATCTATATATTTCTGAAATGTAGACAACCTGCCACATCTAATGAGGGGTAACTTGCCTTCTTGCCCCAAGCTTGTTGTGCCCAAATGCTTCCAGAAGTTGGCACTACAGGAAAAAAAATGCATTTTCTTACATTTCTGCCCCTTCATCTGTACTGAAATCTGTGAATACCATGGAATTTCCAACTGTATTCATTAGCTAGTTCACTTTGGAGAAAAATGATACCTCATTGGTATGAGTTCACTTACCTTAGGGGGTGCTGCATGTACAAAACTACACCTACTACAACATCTAATTTTTCTAACATTTTCTCAAACATTACTTTCTATACAGACATGGTTATAACCACTAAAGAAGTGAAGAAAGGCTACACAAACCATACTATTTTGGAAAGAAGACAACCTGCCTCCTCTAATGAGGGTTGAATTGCCTTCTTACCCCAAGCCTGTTGTGCCCAAATGCTTCCAGAAAGTGGCACTATAGGAAAAGGCATTTTCTTACATTTCTGCCCCTTCAACTGTACTGAAATCTGTGAAAACCATGGAATTTCCAAATGTATTCATTAGTTAGTGCTCTTTGGAGAAAAATGACACCTCATTGGTATGAGTCGACCCACCTTAGGGGTGCCAGAAGCAGATAAATACACCTACCTGTTTGCTTCCTCTAAAATGGCTGATGGTATGAAATGTTCATAACTGTTAGAGACATGAATGAATGGTATACCAGGTATAACCATTTTGGAAAGTAGACATTCTCCCGCATTGAATGAGGGGTCACTTGCCTTTCTATCCCTGGGCTGAAGTGCAAAATATTTCCAAAAGGTGGCGCTATAGGAATAAATACATGTGTGTGTGTTTTTTTTTTTTTTTTTTACATTTCCACCACTTCAAAGAAACTAAAATCTTTGAAAACCATAACAGTTCCTGCTGTATTCAGTACCTGCTACCAACATCAGAAAAATGGTAGCCCATTTGTGTGGGTTAACATATACAATATGTGGGTGCTAGGAACACGTACGTAAACCTGACACTTTTGTTTTTGAAATTATCTGCTTGCACTAAAATGGTTATAACCATAATAGATATGCAGGAAAGGTAGAGAAACAATACCATTTTGGAAAGAAGATAACCTGCCGCATCTAATGGTGTCCACCATCAAGGTTTAAAAACAGAATAATGAAAAAAAAAAAAACCTGTGTGTGTGTCACAGGGGGTCCAACACATTGCAAAGCATGGTGTTGGACCCCCCCCCCCCCCCCCCCCGGTGCACATGCATTTTTTTGGGCTTTTCCCCCTGATATTTTTGTGTAGACCTCGTTGGGGACATCAGAACCCATATAAATAAAGGGGGGGGGGAATCCTTTGTTTGCCACAGGGGTGTCCAGTGGATTACAAAGCAATGCATTGGGCCCCTGTGGCACACAAAGGGTTAATCTTTTTAATTGTTACTTTGTATTCAGATGGCCACCAAACAAGCGCTGATAACAAAGTAATGATAAAAAGTCCTGTGTATGCCACAGGAAGGGGGTCTGCATTGAACCCCCCTCCCAGTGGCGCACACAGAGTACATTTTTTTTTTAATTATAGATCTCATTGAGGGGCATCAGGACCCCCCTGATTCCCCCCCCATGAGGTCTTAGTCAAAAAACTATATGTCCACAAAAGCAATGCATTGGATCCTTGTGGCACTCAGAGGGTTATTTATTTATTTTTTAATCATTACTTTGTAATCAGAGCTTGTTGGGGGGCCATCAGGACCAACAATCTCTGATAACAAAGTAATGATAAAAGCCCTGTGTGTGCCATGGGTGTGTGTGTGTGTGTGTGTGCCATGGGTGTGTGTGTGTGCACGCACATTGGACCCCCTGTGGCACACACAGGGTTAAATTAATTTTTTTTTTTTTTTTTTTTTTTAATTATAGACCTCATTGAGGGGCATCAGAACTCCCCCCCCCCCCCCCAATGAGGTCTTGCAGAAAAAAAAAGTCCCCAAAACAAGTAACCCTGTGAGTGCCACAGGAGTCTCCAGCACATTGCTTTGCAATGTGCTGGGGACCCCTGTGGCACTCACAGGGTTTACTTTTTTTTTATTTTATTCATATATTTTTTATATATCCTGTCACCGATGACATTGGGAGACTTCCCCCGGTCCCGCCCACTCCTATCTGGAAGTTGGGGTAGGATAGAGTCTTACATATTGATCTCCCAGTGCGATCGGCTGAGAGAGCAATAACTGGGGAGGCATGAGGAATGATTCTCATGCCCCCCAAGAGTGCTAGGCTGCATTTCAGCTGAAATGCGGCCACTGCAAGCCAGTTATACCGGCTTATGCAATGACCGCATTTTAGCTGTACAACGTACAAGCGTGGCAAAGCAGGTACAGCTGTTTCCACTCGTACGTTGTACCCACTTGGCACTCTAGGGATTAAACTCATAAGAGAAAAAACAAGTAATTAAAATGAAAGCAGAGGAGTGCAATATGTGGCTCTCCAGCTTTCTAGGATTACATTTCCCATCCTCCCTTTGCCTGGCTGTGGATGATGAAATTTTAAGAGCTTAAGGTTGTCCATCACTGAGCAGCCACAAACAATTTATCTCTATACTATGAGTAGGCAGTCACATGAAGGTGAATTCTCCAGCCCTGCCTGCCACTTCCCAGGGTGACCGTGAGGAGGATATGTTCTCATCTCCTTCTTACTGCCTGTCTCAAACAGGAGGTATGGGTGTGATGATGACAGGAATGCTGTCGAAAATCTCTGCAAGGACTAACATGCCCTTACATTTACATATGTACAAACTGCACATCTCCTACTTATTACACAAGAAGTGTGATTTTGACAGATGTGGGCAGAGGGCCAAAGGTCAAATCTCTTCAATGAGTAACACTTATTAAAATATAAGACCTGATTACAGTATAAAAACCTCAAATTAAACTCGCCGTACATGTCAGGAACCTGATTATCTTCTGCACCGGTGAGTCTCCCTGCATTGATTTTCTCAATAGTTGGGGGGTCCATCCCTGATTTGCTGTATGTGGCTAGTTTCCCTTATATAGACATATGTAAAATAGATCTATAAATACATACATAGATTTGACATACCATGTATATTGAAGACACTCTGGACCGCTGCTGCAGTGACTTTCACAGGAGTGGGCAGTGGGCTGAAGCCCACCTGCTCACTGGTGAATATCCTGTCCCCTGATTCACAGCCTGCAGAGCCTCCAGAAAGCAATGAGCAAGAAGGTAAGCAGCAGTTCATCCATAACTGATATGGAATGAACAAAGTTCTTGCCAGTGCATATCATTCACATATACATACCATATAATGAGCATCAGACCTTTCACTCTAAATCTGTAAAACACATAGGCACACAAAAGTCACAGAATGTCCATGTTCTCTTCCTCCTTTATTCCCATGTCTTCAGTGTGTGTGACGCTGGCAAACTCCCCCCCCCCCCCCCCCCCATGTAGCTAGTTAGTGATGTTTCATCCCTGTTTTATGTATACACTCCAAACTATCCACACACTGAATCATCTGTTCATATTATAGGACATTTACTTGAGCATTAGTTGCATAAAGGAGTCAGGCATTGCTGCCACAAGATTCAAGTATTTCACCAGTGCTACTTGAGGCTGTTTTGAAGAATTGAAACCGTGAAAGTTAATATGCAACAGTTGGAACAAATGAAGATATCTACAAGTGTGTATATTGTTTAGAGACTGGTTACACATACAAAATGCATGAAACATGAGGGAATAGCAACAGAAGTGGTGGAGAAGTTCATCAGCATCAGACATTGGAGATATAGTAATAGAAGCAGAAGTGAACATGGATATATGGTAATTTGTGCATTTGAGAGGTGAATATGTAAAACATGTTGAAACTTGAGGAAGTAGCTACAGAAGTGAGGAGGATGAGGGAGGAGCAGCATTAGACAATGGAGAGATGGGACTGGAATGGGAAGAGAGCCTGGCTATATGGTAACTGTGCTTTGGGAAGGGAGATAAAAGACAGTCCCTTTCAGTAGGGGAAGGAGGTAGTTAGAAATTTGTTCCCTTTGGTGATATCTTTTATTCCTCTCCATGGATGGTAATGCTGAGGCGGCCCTGGCCGGAGAAGCTGTTTGAAGGTGCCCAGTGGTGATGTACGTTAGTAGCATGAAATAAGTATTAGAAAAGTTGAAACTGCTTGCTGGCTGTGCCTGCTCATTGTAAAAAGCCTGGGATATAAATGCAGCACATCAGTGGAGTTTACAAATGTGATTGGGATTGGCCTCTCTGGCCCCTCCTGTCAAAACCACGAGCATGTGAAAGTAATGGACACTGAGTTAGGGGGGAGATTTGCCTATCTCCTTACTGCAGCCCCAGGTTGTGGCTGGCATGGATGGAGAATTTTCTGTAATGTGGCAGCTTTTTATTAACCCTTTGAGTGCCAGAAAGTTATCTAATGCATTTTGCTCTGCAGTGCATTAGGTACCTCTCTGGCACTCAAAGGGTTAATATATAAAAAATACAATATAGCTATGCAGAAGGAGACCGGCATTGCCCTTGTGAGAGTAGTGACAGAGCCACACACAGACTGGCACCCCAGGCTTGTTTCAGTGGTTGTCACACAACTACACTTAGACTGTGGCATCTCAGTGTTGTTCCACTGTCACTGGTAGTCACAGGCCCAGTGATACACACATCAGTGGTACATAGACTGTAACTGCTTTGGGTTGTACCATGTTCTAACTTGTAGTCTCAGACCCAATGATAGTACACTTCCTGGAGAGGTGGCCGGTATGCAAGGGGTTAATCCTAGGAATCGGTGAAAATTTTCACCTCAAACCAAAATCTGTGAATTGCTTGGTGAAAAAATTCCTGTGAAAAGTGCTGTTTTTCGACTTTTTTCGCATAGCTCATATAATTGAAATCAATGGGATCATTGAATTTACATACAGCATATTACAAATTTTATTCTATTTTCCAAAGGCATAGTATAAAAAGGGTATGAGTGTTCCTGTTGGTGGAGTGTGAGGAAATAATCAGTTGAACAGGGAATGTATTTATTTATTTATTTATTTATTTGGGGGGTTTGTTTACTGGGATTGGGGAACAGTTGATTAAAAAAAAAAAAAAAAAAAACTCAAGCCCTGCGAAAAAAAGAAAATTCCCTACTGGCCTAGCGCCAGCAGGTCATGTAGTATTGGCCACTGTCCATAGTCAAATGACCTGGTGTAGATGCAGAATTTGTGACTGCTATTCTTGCTGCTGAGTTCTTCTTCTCCACCTGCCCCACTTCCAAAATCATGTGTGTGTTGCACTAGTATATACATTTTCCCTTGAGAGCAGGAACTGTGCCTCTCATGAGCAACTGTAATGTGCACAGTGTGTGTAGTAAATAGCACTTGGCACAACTCTATCCAAACGCCATGGCACCAGAAATCAAGTGCTGCTGCTGTCACTGTACCTCTTGTCCACACCCATCTACAAACACATGACAAATTGCTGACTGTTTAATAATAATGATGAAACCTCCCTGCCACCAGCTTAGCGTATTCTGTGGAATGAAATCTCCTCAGATGCCGCTTGATGCCCTGCTTGAGATTCTCCTCCACCACACTGCTATGTGGTCAGTGTACCACACAGTGTGCAGTGGTTGAACATGAACTGCCACATCCTAACATCAACAGAGTGGCTATCATTTGGCGGGCGAGGAACGAGGTGTATTGGCAGAAGATCTAGTTACCCTAGAGCAAGAAGGTGATGGCGAGCTAGTTGTTTTGCTCGTCATCGAACTTTCAGGTGGTACAGCAGCAACACTGGTGCTCAGTTTCTGTGGTGGGTGTTTGGCTTTAACATGTTTGATATAAATGTCATGGTGTCTGTGTTCCATGTGTTATCAGGGCAGTTGTGCCAAGGCGCGTTCCCTCCTTTTCCCCTTCTCACTGACTTGTC
This sequence comes from Rhinophrynus dorsalis, assembly GCA_037306005.1. NCBI lineage: Eukaryota > Metazoa > Chordata > Amphibia > Anura > Rhinophrynidae > Rhinophrynus > Rhinophrynus dorsalis. The sequence goes on from CM074722.1 coordinate 121,529,363, forward strand.
ACAAATTGTGCACAATGCCATTGCTGATGACTGCACTGTTCCTGCCCCAAGAGAAAAGTAGTCCTACACCCATGACTTCAGAGAGAGGGAAAATGTGGAGAAAATAGGACAAGTTCCACTTGCCAGTAGCAGCAATACTCCTGATCCTAGTTGCAGTACTGATTCTGAGGCAGCAGCAGCAACATCATCCTCTGCCCCAGTCAGTGAAGAGGAATGTGGTGGAGAAGAAAAAGGTCATGTCCCGCATCACTTGTTGACCCCATTCCCACTGTGTCCACGGATGTCTGTGGCACACTAGCCTGCTCCTCATCCTGCTGCCCTTGCAACTCAGCAGCAGCAGGAATTTGAGCAGTTGCAAATTTCAAAAGCTCACTGCTGCTGCTGCTGCTGCTGGTGATGCCTATCCTGTTTCCCATTCATCTTCAGTTTGGGCTAAAAAAGACATCAATGTCTCTTCCACCCCAGATTCTCCATCATCATCATCATCATCATCATCATCATCACCACCACAACCGCTAGTCCCTCCGTGCTGCTGCTGCTCTATTACAGACATCTCACGGCTGGTTGGAAGTGGTAATGAGAAATGTGTGGTCTCCTTTGACTGCTAGTCTGGGTTGCTCTAAATTGCTTCCCCTACCTCTAGTCGCACTAGCTGCTTCACCATCACTGTTACTAGTACTACCACTAACACCAACCACATCAATTCAGCCCCTGAGTCTTCCTCCTCACAGTCACTAGTAATATGATTACTCTCTCCTTCACTCCTAACCCTAACAAGCTGCTGGACCTTCTTAGTAGTAGCAGTAGCACTGGTGGGTCTGCTTGGGGATGGCAAAGTGTGACTTTGGGTCCCCTGCTGTCACATTTGGCATCATCTTCTCCCCCCCCCCCCCCCCCCCCGAGTATTTCAAGATGCACTGGTGGAAGCAGGCACGCAGCAGGGGCGACATGTTTGGCAGCCGGCTCAACACTGGTGGCAGCAGGGGTGGCATGACTAGCAGCAGGCAGGCACAGGCAGCTGACCTGTCCTGTTCTCACTACCACCTTCTTACAGCCTTGATATTAATTTCCCCAAGATCCCTAGGGAGGATTTAGGGGGACTGGCCAGCATTGGTTCTGTAGTTGTCACTTCCTCCTCAGACGCAGTGGACACATAAGGCTCCTTACAGTTCCTCCTTTATATTCGTTTTAAACTTGCTCATAGTGATAGCAGTCACTATCAGCCTCTCCTGCCTCAATTTTGCCTGAAGATCACTGCAGAACAGCACAACACATATACCTGGCTCTGTAGCTGCATCTATTGTGTTTCGCTTCCTGGAAAATGTTGCATTTTTATAGCGAAAAGGCGACAAACCTGTAAATCATCTGGTGGAAACTTTGTAGCCACTGAAAAAATGATGAACATTTTTTGCCAGTGGGTGAAAAATGGGAAGATTTTAATTGCTGTTTTTTAGTGGATTTTCCTGTGAAAAAGCGGACAGCAACTTTCTCTGATCTTTTTGTGGAAAAACGACGGGCTCTTTCGCCCAACCCTAATTAATAAGTTTCAGCTGCAAAAAACAGGCTGTCAGTCTCAACTGACAGTACTGTGTTTGGTTTTTTGGCCTCTACCAAACTTTCTTAACTCTCTATGTGCCTGTGGGTTGTTGGGACACCAGTGTGGCACTTGAAAGGTAAACAACTGGCTTGTCAGCCAGTTAATTAGCATACCACCTCCTTACTGTTTTTTAGTTTAAAAAAAAAAACCAAAACATAATTTTATACACAGTTTTCGCTGATTATACCCGGTGATCATTTGGTATTATGCCACTCCTTAATGGAAAAAGGTACCCCTGAGCTGATCACTTCACATAGAATTAGATGTTCTACTGGTAGCCATTCTCCTGCCACCATTTACAATATATCGGTCTGTTTTTCCTAGGCTGACACTAGGCTCCGATTACAGTAGGATGTTTTCAGTGGTGTTGAAATATTTTGGAATCTTTGAAGTGATTGAAGAGTGAAAGTTGTGTCGTTTCTCCCCCCTTCTTCTCTATAGCACAGCTTTCTGGAAATAGTTATGTACCTTAGCCTAGTGGTAGAATGGTAAGCGGCCCTCATTTTGATGAAAATGGTTGACTTATTTCCAAAACAGCATGCCTTATCTATTTTGACTTTTGTAGGTCATGTTTGAAGAGTGTATGAAAAATTAGAGCTTATAGAATTTGGTGCTCATACTATACGGATAGGTGAACATTTTTGTCTCCAACCAAAATCCACAAAAAATGGCACTTCCTGCTTAGTTAATAATAATTTCCAATGAAGAGTTATTTTCTTGTGTTTTTTTAAATTCTTCACCTAGCTCATGGCAGTTTTCTCTACTTTTTCCTGCATGCATACAAAATGGTGTCCGGTTCTCACAGCATACCATTCTGTTTGTGAGAGGAGAAAGCAGCACATTTTTGAGCTACAAAAAATGAGCAAATAAAGGGCAATTGAAGCTTAGTTTAGGCAGTCTTTTAGGTAGGACATTTGTTCTCTGTATTAGGGGAGTCTGGGGGCACTCTAGGTGTGTGTGTGTGTGTGTGTGTGTGTGTGTGTGTGTGTGTGTGTGTGTGTGACTGAGGCAGAATTGATAGACAGGAGAAGACATTGAGAACAACTCCATCAAGTGTGCTGTGTACAGTAGCTGAGTAATGTCCAGCAAATGCACAAGGGAAAGGGGAAGTAAAGTGGAAGTTCAAAATCTAACTGAAACCATGGTTAATGCAGCTTGTGCAATAAATAATGATGATCCCTCTCCTCCTGGGAAAGATGCAGTTTGTCAAGGTCCCACCAAAAGTTCACCACCAGCGTTGGCTATTTAAAAAAATAAATAAATAAAAGGAAGGTGTAGCAACTGAACGAACTGCTGCATCTGACAGTGAAACAAACAACCACCAAAACACCTGTCCTCAAAGTAGTAGCAAACTGTAAAAAGAAATTGTTTAACACCTCTGAAATCTGAGCAGAATATCAGGGTAGTAGGCAAGAAGTGGCAGGCGATGCTGAGGATGACCGAATAATTATGAACAGATCTAGAATATATCCCTTTAGCAGCATCCTCCTTGTTCAGATACAGATGAAATCGAGAGTGAGAGAGATGATGACATGGCCAGAAATTTAACAGGCAAAGACTCAGTCTTCCACAACTGAAAAGGAGCACTGTGTCTGTCTATAAATTGTTTGCAAAAACCATTGTAAACTCTGACCCTGGACAAGCAAAGATGGCAGAAACTACACAGTCATCCTGTCAGTCATCATCTGCATCATTGCCGCTTCCAAGTTCCTCTCAGACACACAAACTTGTGTTGAGTAACCAGCAACACAGGTTGCTAACATCCACAACCTTGGCTATGATGAGTGCCTCTGCTGCTGCTGCTGGAAGTGCTCCATCTTTGACACCTAGTAGTAGTAGTAGAAGCAGCATAATTGCATCAACATCTAGCAGCAGTGTTAGCAGCAGCCCCTCAAGGATCCCTCAGTCTATGAAGTCCACAGTATGGAGATACTGCACTCAGTATCCAAAAGCTAAGCATGTTGCTATCTGTCTGTGCAAAAAGCACATGAGCAGAGGGGGGAAGCAGGCTCATGCCTAGGCACTTCCTCTTAGATCCCTTCTGAAGCGCAACCACAGGTCTGCCCAGGACAAGCGCTAGCAGCAGGTCAGAGGTGCCACAACCAGCGGCAGCACTCCAGAAAGTTCCCAGGGCCCTGGGGCAGATAAGAGAAGTATTTGTCAGAGGAAGTTCCACTGACAACAGTTAGTTCATTCCAAATAACACCTATGGCTCTTGATGCAGAGGTGTATGATGACTCTGGGTTTGATGTAGGAGATGGCAAGATTCATAGACTGCCCTCACATGCTGCCTCTACCTCCACCTCCTTTAGTCATGTTGTTAAAACAATAAAGTTACAGGGTTATATTGCCAGATTTTTTAGTAGGTTTACTGCATTTGAAAAAGTAGCTAGGGATCTACGAAACGTTATGCAGAACCAATGAGCTGGTTTTTAAATTGAATTGTCTGTTTTGTTGTGTGTTTTTTTTTTTTTTTTTTTTTTTCCCTACACCGACTGCATCACTGTGTTTTGGATCCTTCCCTTCAAAAGAAGAGTACCCGAGCAGAGGCGGGTTTATATCCCTGCAAGCAAATTGAGTTACTTATTGGTATAAGCCTTTGAGTAACAACTTCACTTGTGAGTATTAGTTTCATTTATATTTGAGAGCTATATTGGGATAACAGGCACTATTGGTCACCCTCCCCTTCTGTTCTATTTTTCCATCTATGGAATTCGTGGCTCTTTGCCGGCATGTATTTCACCAAAAGCCGTGAGATGCATTTCATCAGCTTGCAGATACTGTTGCAAGGGGAGCATGGCACGCTGGTTGGAGGTCTGGAGCTTTTGATGTTCGTATCACAGTGTCCTCAACCGGAAGCACAGGCAGAATCAAGTGGTGAGCCTTATCAGCTTACATAGAAAGTTTGGGCAACGTTCATTCCACTGCTGGAAAGCATTCACCGGATGGAGTATCAATTACAAAGGACACTGGCGCCAGGCCTCAGGAGAAATGTAAGTAATATTTAAAAATTATTGGCTTAACATTGGGTGTTTTTTTTTTTTTTTTTGTGTTTCACTTACACACACACACATTATGCCTACCCTTGTAAAATCTAGTCAGGGAGATAAGCCAAAGCCAGCAAGTGTGCCCTCTATTTCAAAAGAGGAAAAATCTGCTCCAAAACCAAAAACTTGTGCTGGAAGTGACTCCAAGTTGACCCCAGCTGATACCTTCAAACTATGCTTATTATGCATGAAGAAAATAGCCAACAATGAGGTGCCTTCTTTATTCAAAGATTTTCTGGGATGCATGAAGGGCTCCATGCAGGAGACCTTTACACCCATGCAAAAATCCTCAAAGAAAAGGCAGAGAACGGACGATCTAGATGAAGGGATTTCACAGCGTACACACGATGATGAAGGAAGTATGATGGAAATTGAATCTACTTTTTCTTCTGCAGAAGGAGAACTCTTAGAAGAAGTGGACAATTTCAGTCTGGATAAGCTTGGTGGCTTAATTAAAGCAATGAGAAAGTCCTTAGGATTGACTGAAGTTCAAAAAGAATTAAACATTGTAGATGCTGCATTTCTGGGTCACAGAAAGCAGGCTCCAGTGTTTCCCATCCATAGTTCTATTCAAGAAACCATCAAAACAGAATGGAATCACGGATATAAAAAATCAGCCATAACAAGAATAATCCTTGTTATACCCATTTTCAGAAGAAACCACTGATTGGATATCTCCTCCTAAGGTGGACGCAGCTGTGACCCAAATTTCTAGAAGCACCACGATCGTATTAGAAGATGGAACAACTGTGAAAGACCCTATCGATAAATACATAGATGGTGCATTGAAGAAGCAATTTTCCACAATAGGGCAGAACTTAAAACGGCCACAGCTATAGTCTGCATTTTTAGAACCCTAAGAATCTGGATGACAGCTTGAGGACAAAATAGAATCATTAGTATCCAGATCAAGATTACTGAAGGAAGTTTCCTCAATGAAAAAAAGCAATAAGCTTTTCTTGTGATGCTTCCTTAGACAGCATGAAATTACTGGCAAGATCTGCCCTCTCCATCACAGCTAGAAGGGCTCTTTGAATCAAAACATGGGACGTCCACACGTCTTCAAAGAACAAACTGTTTTTTCTCCCTTTCCAATGAAAGAAGCTGTTTGGAGATCAACTAGAAGATGTAATCAAAAAATCCTCAGGGGGTAAAAGTGCGTTCTTACCACAAGAAAAGGAAATCAAGAGGATCTCTCCAGAGATCATCAAATTATAGGAGACCGTTATCACAGTGCCCGTGATCTGTATGCTGGCGACATTACTACTTCCTGTGTTAACCTTGCTGGGTTCTTATTGTCGGCTGCTGTATGTCCCGCCTAGTACTAGCCTTTTTAACCTCAGTCCTGTCATTCGGTGGGCGTCCTTCATGGTGTTCCTGTACCTAGCATTTGTTCTGCTGTTGGTTTCCTGCTCCGTGTATGACCCTGTTTTGCCTGCCCTTGCCTCTGACTCCGTGTTTGTTGCTGACTAGGATTGGCTGACTACCGCTCTGTGTACCGACTCCGGCTGTGGCTGACTACCCGCTTGTTGCTGACTAGGACTGGCTGACTAACCGATCTGTCTCTGAGACCATACCTTTCCAGTGCCTGTCATGTTGCCTCCGGTTATGCTACCTCCGGTCACTGTGCTTCATCAGTGTGCATTTGTTGCCTACAGTTGCGCTCTTCCCCAGACACTAGTGCTCTACCGGTACCTGTTTCTGTTGCCTCCGGTTACGCTCTCCTTGAGACTAATGTTCTACTAGCGCTTGTACCAGTGGTCTCCGCTCATGCTCCCCTCCAGACACTAGTGCTCTACTGTTGCCTGTATTTTGTTGCCTCCGGTTACGCTCCCCGTGAGTCTAGTGCTCTACCTGGGCCTATACACTGTTGCCTCCAGTTGCGTTCCATCTGTGACTAGTGCTCTACCTGTGCCTGTTCTCTGTTGCCTCCGATACTCTCCTCTCTGAGACTAGCACGTTGCACTAGCTCGGCCGCGTTGCCTCCTGCTACCCTAGCGTGCTAGGGATTCTGCCCTGCAATTACCTTCAGCCTTGCCGGTCATATCATCTGAGGCTTGGTACTGTGTAGGTTTGTTCCTGGTTCTTGACTCCTGTGTCTACTGTATTATTGTCTTGCTTTGCATCCTGACCTGTGCCAGATTTGGGGGTATCACAGTACTGTCTGAATCTGGGCCTGTGAAGGGTGATCTATGTCTTTATTTAATAAAGCTGATTTTACCTTACTAACTTGTCTGAGTGTTCTTGCAAAACTGTCCTTTCATGAAGCAAGGAAATACAGACCAGGGAAAGGTTATGAACATAAATCTAGAAGATCATCCCAAAGCACCAGAGGCGGAAGCAGAGGTAACTTCCAAAAGAGTGCAGTTTACAAAATCCTTCCAGCGAAGGGAATGTCACCATATCTCCAGTTCCAGTGGGGGGGCAGATTGGGACTATTCCAAGAGGCCTGGAAAACATCTCATCCAGACCAATGGGTGATGCAGATAATGGAGATAAGGTATGCTCTGGAATTCAACTCTGCCTATCCGAACGTTTCAAGATTCCGTTCATCTCGAATACGAAACAAGAGTTCAAGACAGAAGATCTGGTCTGTCTTGCAAGTTTTATTAAAGAACAAGGTTATAGAAGCCGTTGTGGAAGAAGAGAGGAATCTGGGAATTTACTCAATTTATCCTTCCCGGTACAGAATCCATCAGGCGAAATAAAACTAATTTGGGATCTAAAATGGTTAAATTCCCTAATCCAGATTCAGAGACTCAAGCCTGAGACAAAGTCGTCCACTATGTAGGCAATCATTCCAAATGCATACCTGACAACCCTAGATCTTTGGGAGGCATACTACCACATACCAGTAAGAAGATCACACAGAATGTTTCAACATTTCTACATTTTCAGCAATCACTTCCAATACAAAGTCCTACCTTTCGAACTAGCCTCAGTACCTCAGGTATTCACAAAGGTTTTGGCAGTAGCCATAGCTCACGTAAGACAACAAGGGGTGCAAGTCTACCATACCCAGACGACATCCTTCTGATAGAAGACTCAGAACAGAAATCATATTGGCTAACAAACATTTCAAGAACCTACCTGGAAAGTCTAGGCTGGATCATAAACTACAAAAAAACCCATCTCCACCCATCCTTGAATCTTACCTTTCTAGGAGTAAACTTCAACACCAAAAAAGGTCTAGCAACCTTGTCTCAGGACAGACAAAGTGGGATAAAACAAACTATTCTCGGTTTTGTCCAAAAGCAGTATCAGACAGCCAGGACATTATCCAGCCTTCTGGGACATCTGAACTTGGCAATTCAGATGGTACCTTTGGCAAGAACCCATTTACAGCAGACCAAGTCCCACTTTTTGGAAAAACTAGAAGCTGGACACATCGAACGATTTAAGAAAAATTCCGGTCTTACTCTCAACAAAGAGAATTACAGTGGTGGATGAGATGACACATCCTCAACGAGGAAGCCAACTACAAGAAAGGAACTGTGAAACTGACCGCGGATACCAGCAACTAAGGCTGGGGAGGAGTGTGGAAAAATTGAGTTGTCCAGTGTCTCTGGACACAGAGGGGGAAAAAACTGCAAATTTTCTAGAAATGAAGTCCGTATGGAATAGTCTGTTCAAACTAAAGCAGAAGCTAGAAGGGAAAGCGGTACTAATACGGTCATATATCTGACTGTGGTATTGTTATTTCCTCAATCAAGGAGGTACACAAAGTCCCAGCTTAAATAAGCTCTCAATCAGGATGATATTTTGGGCAGAAAAACACTTAACAGAGTTTGCCTCCGCACACATATCCAGAAAAGAAAATCAACAAGCTGATCTTCTGAGCAGGACAACTCTAGATCCAGGAGAATGGTCCCTGGATGCAGCAAGATGCCTTAAAGGGATAGTAATGTTTCATAATAAAAGCAGCTCTAATTAATCATCATAGTATTTGGACTTTGGAGAGTGTTATTTCAATTCTGTCAGATTTATAGTTCAAGAGTAATTCAATGACAAAGTATCCCCCTCCTGCCCCTTTTATTGATGTAACACTGCTCAGCCAGAGCAGAAGGGAGGTGCCCAGGTAGACTGCAGAGAGGGACAATCCTCAATTAAGATAAGGGAAAAACCTGAAGAATTTGTCAAGGGGGGTAGGGCCTTCATTGTTTTCATAGGAAGAAGATTGTCCCCTTCTGTTATCTGTCTGGTCTTACAACCAGATTCCACATCTGAGAAGAGATGGCTTACACTAGGTAAAAGGGTGGGAGGGGAAACTTTGCTTGTGAATATCTCTCAAACCATAAAGGTTTGAGAGATAAGACATATATCGTTCTTCGTGTTTTTTAATGCCTACAAAATAAAATAAATGCCTACAAAATAAAATAAAGATAAAACGAAGTATTACTATCCCTTTAAAATGGAAATGGAATTTTCATCTGGCCTTTGTGTTCCCTCCCATTCTTATTCTGATGGAATCAGAGCAGACAAAGCTCAGGTAATTCTGATAGCTCCTTTCTGGCCAAGGAAAACCTGGTTTTCTGACCTAATAAAGATGTCATTTCACCCTCCAATAAAGCTACCAGACATCCCAGATCTTCTATTTCAAGGGCCATTCTGTCATCTGAAGCCGACCTCTAATTCTTCAGGGGATATCAGAATCAGTGGCAGACACTATCCTTTCTGGAAAAAGGCCATCCTCCTCCAAAATATATTATAGGGCCTGATCAATAGGTGTCAACAAAAAAGCCTATCCAGACAGGATATGTCTATTTTTAACATTCTAGAATTCCTACAATAGGGATTCCAAAAAAGATTAAAACCAGCTTCTATTAAAGTCCAATTATCTGCCCTATCTGCTGCATTGGCTAGTCCTTTTGCAGAAGCATATCTAATAAAGATTCATTAAGGCAATTTCTAAAATTAAGCCTACGATTAGAGAAATTATTCCATCTTGGTATTTAAACCTGGTACTAAAACAACTTTCCACTGCAAGCTGCTTTGAACCTTTGGATAAAATACCTTTGAAGAATTTAACCCTAAAATCTGTATTCCTGATGGTTATAACTTCGGCTAGAAATGTTAGTGAATTACAAGCTCTCTTGTTCAACACCCTATCTAGTTTTTCATCAAGACAAGGTAGTCTTGAGGCAAAAACCTACCTTTCAGACCAAAAGTCATATCAGACTTCCATATCGGTCAAGAAATTTTTACCTTCATTTTGTGCAAATCCTCAAAATGAAAGAGAGAGAACTGCACAACTTAGACCTTGTGAGATGTCTATCAATTTACCTAGTAAGGACAATGGAGTTCAGAAAATCCAAATTTTTTTTTTTTTGTGTCCACTTCTTTGGGAAAGAGAGAGACTCTGCAGCATTAAAACCCTCCATCACCAGATGGATTAGAGACTGCATCACTCTGGCCTACAAAGCCACAAAACAAGATTCTCCAGTAGGAATTAAAGCCCATTCTACTAGAGCAGTATCCACTTCTTGGGCTCACAAGGCCATTGCTTCTCCAGTAGAAATATGTAAAGTGGCCATCTGGTCATCAATTTCTACCATTACAAGACATTATAAACTAGACATTCAATCTTCTGTGGATGCAAAGTTTGGCAGCAAGGTGTTGCAAGCAGTTCTGCCACAATACGTTTTTTTTTTTTTTCTCCCCCCTACCAAGTGGTATTGCTTAGGCAAGTGCCACGCTTGAGGTGGACAGGACACAGAGGAAAAGGTGAAGTGTACTTACTGATATTTGTTTTTCCTCTGTGTCCTTACATGGCACACCCTCCCAGGGATTTCTATAAGTATTCCAAGGTGCAACAAAAAGTATATTAGTGTAAATGACAGGAAGAATATACATAAAACATATGTATAAAACATGTGTACAAATGTCTTTTTCTCTTCCAGCTTGTACACAAGTAGAACTGAACTAAAGTTGTTCAGGCGGCCTTTTTAAAGATTTTCTGTTGGTCCTGCCAGCTGATAGGCAGAATCAATACCCCACACTTGCCGTGTAAGGACAGAGGAAAAACAAATTGGTGAGTAAACTTTACCTTTTGTCATTTAAGTGCAGGCAGGTAACTTCACAAAAAGGAAAGCTGTAATCTCTGTTAACGCTCCTGACACCTCATACATTCAAATGGGGAACCATTTTTCTGTGGCTGGTAATAGGTACGGGATAGAGTAGCACATTTATTATTTATTTTATTTAGAAACTGTTTTTCCAGGAAGAATACATTTAAAATGTCTTTAGTTTTCTAGTATGTCCTGGAGAGCTTTTACAGTAAGAAGTTACATATTAACACAAAATAGAGAAACAACACAACATTTTACAGATACATATTGTTTTAGATGCAAAGTAGGAGTTATTTTTAGGGTTTCTAGACTGTTAGAAATGTTTCGTTTTTTTAGTAGTTTGTTCCAAGCTGTGGTGGAAATGTACTAAAAACATATATTTTTCCTATAGCTCTACCTTATTGAAATATTTGTGCACACCAGCCTGTGGAAAAGCATATAGCCCCTCAGATGCTGGTAAATGTCTAATTTCCAAAAAATGCCTTTCATACATTCTCTTATCTGTAATATGTTGAAGATAATTTTTGTGCAGGCATCCAGTTTCAAAAAAGAAAACTGGTAGGAGCAGTTTTTGTTTTTAGTGCTCTGTACAGTATGTCATCTCATTCTAGTGAGGTACCATTTTTCTTGAAAGAAGAGTAACTGTTGAATAAAGTAAGATGTTCAACAGTTTTTCCTTAGCTCCATCTTCTGAAGATGTTTGTGAACACCAGGGTAGGGGCAGAATGGGATATAACCACTTGTTTAATGCAAAGGGTTATCATCTTTCCAAAATCAGCTGTTCTGTCTACTGTTTGTTCATTTCTGTAGTTGTTATAACCATTTTACTGCAGGCAAGTCAAATTTGAGAGAATGTAAGAAAGATGTGTTAATTGTCGTAGTTTTATGCTTCTGGCACCCCCTACAATATGTCACCTCACACAAGTGAAGTGCTAATGAATACATTCGGAAATTGCATAGTTTTCCAGGAGTGCCCTTACTTCTTGATTCAAGAGATAATCTTTTAAATCCATCCCGTATGTTTTGTCTGCTGAGGTGGACATGTTGCTTGCAGGGCTACTGGAGTAAACTCTGTCCACAGATGCCCCCCCCCATTTTAAAACTGTCAGGCAACATGCATAAGCCACTAGACGATTGACAGAAGATTGGAGAGTGTAGTGTTTGCATCCAGTAGTCCTGTTAGCAACTATCGTGTCCATAAACATGACATCCAGGGTTGGTTGAAGATGTTCTCTCTCGAAGCAAAGGCACAGGTATAAAATTTATAATGGCTATTATGATTTTGTGGCCATAGTAAGGTTGGTGTGTGGTTACTTTGGAGTTAGTGGTCCTTAACCCCTTAAGGACAGCCGATCGCGCATGCGGCCATCACTTAAAGGGATGGTAATACTTAAGTATTACTAATCCCTATAGGAAAGTACTACTAAAAAAAAAGTATTGCCCCCAGTGTCCTCTCGCAAACCTTTATGGTTTGAGAGATGATCGCTTCTAAAGTTGCCCTCTCCCTCCCCTTTCCCCGAAGTCTTCATGCTAGCTGACTGAAGGGAAATCCGGTCATAGATCATCAGGCGGGTCTGCAGCAGATCCGCAATAGCGTTAATTAAAAAAAAAAAACTTTCACTAAAACGGTCTTCTACGTGTGCTTGCAAATCAAGCACATGTAGAAGACCATTTCAGTGAAGGTTTTCTTTTTTAGGAATGCGATCCGGCTGTGCTGGAGAGCCGCCTGAAAGTCGTACGACTTTCTTCCCTTTCGTCAGCTAGCATGCTGACTACGGGGGAGGGAGAGGGCAACTTTAGAAGCTATCATCTCTCAAACCATAAAGGTTTGAGAGATGACACTGGGGGCAATATGTTTTTTTAAGTAGTACTTTGCTATAGGGATTAGTAATGCTTAAGTATTGCTATCCCTTTAAGGACCATGGACCTTTTTATTTATTTATTTATTTTTTTTTTTCCTTCGAGATTCAGTTTCAGGGCTCCCCGAATTCCATGACAGTCCTGGCACGTTATGGGTCCTTAACACAAATCTACGCATGATGTGCTCGGACCGTCAAGGATTGTTAAAGGGTTAAGAATATCCTCTTGGGGAAATGAAAAGTTACAGTTGAATTAAATATTGAAATTTCTGAAACTAATGTATATTTTCTTTTTAGGCAAAGGTGTCTGTGTCGCATGATCCATTTAATGATGAAGAGCGAGAGAAGCTAGAGGTGGAAAACCTGGCTAAGAAATTCGAGGCCAAATATGTAAGTTATAAGTGCGTGTGCGTGTGCGTGCGCGTGCGTGTGTGTACGTGTACGCACTTGTGCACACGCATGCATGTTGGATCAATTGTTCTTATCCTGATACCTCAAGCATATAATTGTGGATAGTGCTGTTTTACATTCCTGTTTTATCACTGGTAGAACAATTGGCAACATGAACACAACACAAATGTATCTCCATTTCAATCATCCTCATCATCAGGCGTTGTCTGCTTGAAATATCTGAGTCTGGAAGGACTTGCAGCTCAATTAGACAGTGCTGTCTCAAAATTCCTATGATTTTTCAGTAGCTGGCTATTGTCAATCTTCATGTTTGTTGACTTGATCATTGCCTTTTTTTCCTGTGATCAATTTTGACTTTCATTAGGCAATGGTAACTTCCAACATTAAAACGATATAAGACTGAGTAGTCTGTGAATATCTGTTTATTGTTTGCAAATATTAAGTCAATTTCACATGTATTACCATTTGAGCTTTTCCATGTCCATTTTCTCTGGGGTGCTTTCTGTATAATGAATTCATGTATAAATTTTGTTCAGTTGGTTGCCTCTATCGTGTTTTTCCAGTTTCATGTGGTCTGATCAATTTTTCACAATTTTGGATCTTACCAGTTCTCATTATAAAGTTGTAGTGGTAATTGTCCTGTTTGTGGAGCTGTGATAAATCATCATAAAATTCTTCATCACTGTGGCTACTTATATTGGCATAAACCTGAATGATCTGAAGAACATAGGGACTGTTTAATTTCATAGCACAGGAAGCAATTCTTTCAGTAAAAAAGAAACGGCTTACATCGCTAACTCACCTTAGTTCATAGCAATATATGTAAAATACATTTTAATTTTTTATATTTTTTTATGAAGTGTTCATTGAAAAAACTGGAGTTACTGAAGTGTGCAGCAAGGAATGAGAGGGTTCTCCAGTCCCCCAAACATTAGGCAAGGGACCAAAGTGCAAACATGCACTCCTCCAGTCTAATTGTGAATAGTGTGCCCTGTATTAGGCATATATAATAACACTGTGAATAAATTTAAGGCATTAGTGCCCACATTTTTGGCCAAAAAAAGAGGTATAAGCTTGCCAACCGTTCCAAGGTTCCTCAACTGTGGCGAGTACCTGCTCTGAACACTTGAAGTCCCTATCTAAAGAAAAATGAAAATTAAAAATGGCCTCTGAGGAAATGTTATAGTAACGCATCAGGCGAGGAGACCCTTTTTTTATTTATTTTTTTTTATTCTTTTTTTTTTTTTTTTTATATACATTCTTTTTGAATGTGTGGAGGTCCCCATGTATTCAATTAAAAACAAGTGACAAACGATATTTAAACAAGTGTAACAGAAGACTTGCCTTGTATGGCTGCATAGAGTGGACACCCATACAAAGTAACTGAAGCTGTCAGCCCTTTTATGCAACATGTAACCACCCCCGCAGGCTACATGAGGAAAAATCAATTGGAAACAGTGTATAAAAGCCTTAGTTGACCTCTTAAAGGGATAGTAATACTTCGTTTTAACTTTATTTTATTTTGTAGGCATTAAAAAAACATGAATGATATAAGTCTGATCTCTGAAACCTTTATGGTTTAAGAGATATTCACAAACAAAGTATCCCCCCTGTTCAACCAGATCAGAAGGGAGGTGCCCAGGTAGACTGCAGAGAGGGACAATCTTCAATTAAGATAAGGGGAAAAGCTGAAAAACTTGTCAAGGGGGGAAGGGCTTTCATTGTTTTCATACAAAGAAAATTGTCCCCTTCTGTTATCTGTCTGGTCATACAACCTGATCCACATCTGAGAAGAGATGGCTTACACTAGGTAAAAGGGGCGGGGAGGGGAACTTTGCTTGTGAATATCTCATAAACCATAAAGGATTGAGAGATGAGACTTATATCATTCTTCATGTTTTTTTAATGCCTACAAAATAAAATAAAGTTAAAACGACGTATTACTATCCCTTTAAAGGCCTAGAATGTGTAATAAGTGACCGTAAGAAGCTGCTAGAATAAGCTAAAGGAGATGAGAAGAAACAAAAAAGAAACTGCTTACAGCGCTAACTCACCTTAGTGCATGACAATATATGTATAATACATTTTAATTTTTAAATATTTTTTTATGAAGTGTCCATTGAAAAAATTGGGGTTACGGAAGTGTGCAGCAAGGAATGAGAGGGTTCTCCAGTCCCCCAAACATTAGGCAAGAGCCCAAAGTCTTCTCTTACACTTTTTTTAAATATTGTTTGCCACTTGTTTTGAATTGCATCCATGGGACCTCCCACATTCAAAAAGAAAGTTTAAAAAAACTTGCCCGATGCGTTACTATAACATCTGCTCAGGGGCCATTTTTAATTGTAATGTTTTTTTATTTTTCTTAGAAAGGGACTTCGAGTGTTAAGAGTAGGTACCTGCCACACTTGAGGAACCTTCGCGTAGTTGGCAAGCTTATACCGCTTCCTTTTTTTTTTTTTTTTTTTTTTTTTGTTTCACCAAAAATGTGGGTTGGGAACCACTGTCCCAGCATGGAATAAACTTGAAGTGAGAGCTTCAGCTATGTGCCCCATGTGTATAAATGTTCGGGGGGGGGGGGTCTATAATTTTTAAATATGAACCGAAGTAATTTTAATATGTGGTGTTGACTTTAATATATTATGACAATTCACTATGTTTCTCCTTTTATTTTGCTAAACTGTTTAAATGTTATCTACGGCCTTTCATTTAAGACTGTTAAAATCATACTGTATGC
Organism: Rhinophrynus dorsalis; assembly: GCA_037306005.1. Classification (NCBI taxonomy): domain Eukaryota; kingdom Metazoa; phylum Chordata; class Amphibia; order Anura; family Rhinophrynidae; genus Rhinophrynus; species Rhinophrynus dorsalis. The sequence goes on from CM074722.1 coordinate 121,545,079, forward strand.
TTGGCATGCAGTGTAGCTATAGTACTCTAAAGGAGTATGCATAATGTTAGCATTTCAGTAGTAAACTAGGAATTTTAGGAGCCAGTCATGAGACTTATGTAACATAAATTTATATATAATGCCCCCAAATGCAAATGTTTACAAGTCCTGTTTCATGTGTTCCTGAAGATCCACCACATCTGGTAGAATAGTTCCATTTGAATAATAAATAATATGTAAAACCACAGCTCTTAAATTTCAAGGTCACCTGAATGGTCAAAGTAATCCTAATCATATAGGTCTTGGTTGGCCAATCTTTATTTTATTTTTATGGCCCTCTGGAGCATTCTGTTGTTAAGTGACATTTGTGTATTGTGATTTAAGTGTAGCTTTTTCTTTCAGTTGATTTTGTCCTAGGAAACCAAAAAAAAAAAACTAATGCTAAACTAGAACATAAAATATAGCCTGTCAAATGCAGGTAGTTAAGTGTGTAAGGCCTTGAGAGCCCTGGCCTCACTCACTTAATTGCATACAGCTCAATTTCCCTCTAAACCAGAATGAGGGTGGTCAACATGTGGTCTCCAACATTTAACTACAAATCCTAAAACCCTCACCTGGCCCAATGTGGTTTGAATGTGATGGAAGGTTACACACATGCTGTTGCATGATGGATCAGTGGGTTAACTAGTTAGTTGGGTGTAAAAATCATCACCTCGCCCAACTGGATGTTTGCTATTAAGATTTTTGTATGTGGGATGCCTCATTATGTGGATAGGAGTCAGCGACATTAAGACAAATGTGACAGTGAATGGATCATATAACAGCGGCAATATTATTTGTCCATGCTAGCCATTGCTGCATGGGTTAGTCATTATGTTTGTACCTGTGCAGTGATGTGGCTACGTTTGTGTTCAAGAACACCAAGGAATGGCTCACTACACCGATGACAGCTCATAGTAACATAGTTGATGAGGCTGAAAAAAGACATGCGTCCATAAAGTCTAGTCAAAGCACCCCTGTTGATCCAGAGGAAGGCAACCCCCCCCAATTGAAGCAATTTACAATTATGCCCCAAGTGGATAAAACCATTCCTTTCTTACTCCAAAATGGCAGTCACGTAGTTCACTGGATCAACAGCCTAAGTGCATTAAAGCCATCTGTCATAATTCTACCTCTTATAACTCTCTTTAAGCCGGATAGTACACTATTTGTGAAGTCTGTCTATCAGTATTCCTAAATCTTTCTCTATTGAGGATTGCCCAAGTTGTTTCCCTTTTTAGTGTGTTTGTCGCATGTTTATTTTTACAGCCCAAGTGCATAACCTTACATTTATCTACAATCAAATGCCACTTTTCTGCCCATTCACTGTTTATCTAAAACATCCAGCCCTGTATGTTCCATTCACAACAGCTCTGTGCCATCGATCATTTAACCAGTTCTCAATCCGTGTACAGATATCGCCTCCCAAACTGAAGACTTTTAATTTATTCAGTAACCTGTTGTGAGACACTGTATCAAAGGCTTTTACAAAATCCAAGTATACTTCATCAACAGCAATTCCCTTGTCCAAATTTCTACTTACTACTTAAAGAGTAGGACGTTGCTGATTGAAATCATCCGGAGGTGCTAACTGAGATGTAAGTGGAGATGTGGTTTGGGGAATCTATACTATTTGACCTGAGATAACCCCATCCCTTACCTCTGTTTGGAGAACTCCCAAGAGGGATAATCCTCTTTTTATGGGATTCTGCATGCTGCACAGAGGCTAGTCTTCCCTTCCTACTTGCCATTTTAACCCCTTGCGGTCAGATAAGTATTTATTTTGTTTTTTTTAAATTTGAATTCGTTTATTGAAAAAATTGTAAGCATTACAATTACCAACAGTGAACACGAAAATAAGGAAGCACTGAGTAAAATCTGCTTATTTCAATGTATAAAAAGGAACCAGTACAGAAAGGAGAGTAAAATAAAGGCACTGACTATCTATACCATATACTTGCGACAATCAACTTATGAATGGTGAGATCAACCTTCTAAAAATGAGAGATATAATAGTACTTAATTCCAGATCAAGGAGGGAGAGAAAAAAAGAATATAGAACAAGAGTAGAAGTATAGCGAGGGGAGGAGAGGAAAAAAAAAAAAAAGAGGGGGAAGGGAGGAACGGGAAGAGTGGGAGGAGGGGAGCCGAGCACATTGCACTCTTTTATTTAATAGAAAATAACCGTACCAAAGAGTGGACATCCACTGTTCCCCGAGAAACGGTGAGCATCAATCAACAGCCAGGATTAAGATAAGCATAATATGTAAGAAAACTGAAAAGAGGGCAGGGGAGCACAGCTAACCGCCATTTCCCAATTTATATCTATCCCAATGGGTCCAGGTTCCTTTGTAGATGTGGGGTTTATTAACACTGTAAGCATGTATTCTTTCCATAGTACAGAACTTGTCAATTCGAGCGAACCACGAAGCCAGAGGAGGGCAAGTAGTCAGTTTCCAGTGGGACGCAATAGTCAATCTTGCTGCTGTCAAGAGGAAATGTAAGAGTGGGAATTTTTAGCAGGGAATTGAGAGTTATGAGAAAACAATAGAAGTAAAGGGTCCCCTGGCACTGGAAATCCCAAAATAAGTCCCATTGTAGTGGTGATCCGCGACCAGTATTCAACCACTACAGGGCAGTACCACCAAATATGTACTAATGTGCCTCCCTGTGCGCTGCATCTCCAACATATATCAGGCGTAGTTGAGTCAAACTTAGACAGGCGACTAGGGGTCAGATACCACCTAGTAATCAATTTATAGTAGTTTTCTTGAGAAGGAGTATCTCTAGGTAGAAATCGAGAATTCTTGAAGATGGTTAGCCAAGTCTCAGCTTCAGACAAGATGGGAGACTGTAGGTCCACAGACCAAGCGATAGCAAATCTTGGAGGCGAGAAGGTTCCACCTTTTGCTAGAGCTTGTCTAGCTTTAGATAAAGGTTTGTGTAAGTTCCCAGGGTCTAATAGGAATGTTTCTACTGCAGAAAGCGAGCGTAGGGGGGAACCGGAGCGAAGAACTTTAGATATGTAATAGCAAACTGAAGGTGCCTCCACCATTCAGACTGAGGTAAAGAGTGACTTAGTATCACATCCCTAAATGAGATTGGACTGTTATCACGAATCAGCTGAGAAAGATTAGTCAGATCTAATTCAGACCAGTTCCTAAAATTATTATGGACTAGCCCCGGGGGAAAGGCCGGATTGCCCAGGATAGAAAGGAGAGGGATAAGAAGACCATCCCTCCAATTCCCGCTTCCCAAACCACCACGTCAGAACAGCATTCAAAAGAGGCTCATGATGTAGGACCTTTGGAAGATCTCCAAAGGGTGCAAAAAGAAGTTGCCTAGGAGAGACAAGTGGGAAAGATGCAATGGAGACATTAATCCAGATTGCCGTATCTGGCCTCTGAGAGAGCTCGATCGCCAGAGTCATCAAGGAGGCTTCATAGAAAGACTCGAAGTAAGGAAGACCGAGACCACCCCTGAGCCTGGAGGCCGTTAATTGGTCCCTGGAACATCTCGGAGTTCTCCCTCTCCAAATATATCTACCAACTAAAGACTGAAGAGAACGTAAAAAGGAGCGAGGAAGTTTAATTGGTACCCTTTGGAATAGGTAAAGTATTTTCGGTAAAACAACCATTTTTATGAGGTTTACTCTTCCAAACCACGAAATCTGTGTGACATCCCAGTGCCGAAGATCAGCAGCTATGGCAGGAAGTAGTGGTAGATAGTTAATCTTGAACAAGTCTTTGGTATTCGGCTTAAAATTCACTCCCAGATAAGTGATCGAGTGCTGGGCCCAACGAAAGTCATAGCGCGATCCTTGAGTGACAAACAGTCTCAGGTAAGGTTACATTTAGTATTTCAGATTTAGAGACGTTGATTCGAGAGCCCGAGAGTGACGAATACACCGACAGCAAGTTCAAGGCCGCAGGGAGAGAAATATCGGGGTTAGAGAGGGACAAGAGTATATTGTCTGCAAAACCCAAAACTTGATACTCGCCATCAACTCCAGGTATCCCACTGATCTCCGCACAGGATCGCGATCAGTAAAGGCTCAAGGGCCAGAACATATAAAAGTGGGCACAGAGGACAACCCTGTCGTGTACCGTTCGTAATAGAAAAGGGGTCCGAGAGAGTACCATTAACTGTCACTCGAGCTGTAGGTGTACTATACATAGCCCTTATGCGTTGGAGCATCTTCGGACCAAATCCATGGGAGCAAAGGACTCCGAATAAGAAGATCCAATGAACCCGGTCGAAGGCTTTTTTGGAGTCCACAGAGACCAGAATCGTAGGCAGATGAAGACGAGAAACTCTATATAACAGGGATATAAGCTTAGTAGTATTTCCTCTAGCTTGACGACCGCGGATAAAACCCACCTGATCTTTGTGGACCAAAGAGGGCAAAAGTGGACCCACTCGCAAAGCCAAAACCTTAGCAAAAAGTTTTAAGTCAACATTTAGCAGTCTATAATTACTACATAGAGGCGGATCCTTACCTTCCTTGTGTATAACTGTAATGTGAGCTTCCAGAGTTTGAGGGGTAAAAGTGGCGGAGTCAGAGATCGCATTAAAAGACAACGTAAGCCAAGGCAATAGAGAGGGCAGAAACTTAGAATAATAGGCTACCGGACGTTTATGTCGTGGCGTAGTGAGAAGAGCAGTTTTAATTTCCTCGGTAGTAATGTCCGACTCCAAAGCAGTCAGAATCGATGTCGATAATGATGGCATCTTATACTTAGCCAAAAAAGAGGAGAGTCTATCCTCAAAACGGGGGCCAGTCATGTCTGGTGAGGATAGATGCGTGTTATAGAGATCTCTGTAAAAGTCACGAAAAGCATTTGCAATATCTCTATATAGCAGTTTCGGTTGACCATCTCCTCCGCGCACGTTGTCTACATGTCTAACCAACCTCCGCTTGCGGACTAGACGAGCCAAGAGTTTGCCCGATTTGTTACCTTGCAGGTAATATCAATATTGAAGCCATTGGAAAGATTTAAAGGAGTCAGCTCTCAACCTAGAAGCGATTTTCCCCCCTCAATGCTGTTAGTTCCCTACGAACACCTTCATCTAAATGGCATTTATGTTTGGATTCAAGTTGTGCAAGTTTGACCAATAATTCATTCAAGTGTTTCATGCACTGTTTCTTCCACCTAGCCCCTAATTGTATAAATACACCTCTAGTGACCGCCTTGTGAGCCTCCCAAACAGTCGGCATCGGCACTCCACACACAGAATTTTTATCAAAATACTCCTTTAGAGTAGAAGTTATGGAAGCTTCAACATCAACATCATCAAGCAGCTGTTCGTTCAACTTCCAAGGAGTCACTCTCTCAGAAATCTCCTGGAATTGAAGTTCCATGAAGATAGGGCCGTGATCCGACCATTTTATCGAGCCTATGGAAGCGCCTTTCACAAACTGTAGGGAATACTGATCACAGAGAAACACATCAATGCGGGAGTATTTGTTATGGGGATGAGAAAAGTAAGTGTAATCTCTTCCAGTAGGATTCTCTAGTCTTCAAACATCAAAAAGACGACGGGAGGCTAGAAGATCAGTAAATTTCTGAGTGATTCGGGCTGAACATGTAGAAGTAGGGGGATTGCAGTCTAAAAGGGGGCTAAGGGGAAAATTAAGGTCACCACCTAAATGCAAAATCCCCTCATGGAAAGTATCCAACCTATTCGCTAATGACGAAAGAAAGGTCAATTGACCCTCATTCAGAAAATAGACATTCACCAAGGTGATTTTCTTGGAGTAGAGAAGACCCTTGAGTAGCAGAAATCTACCTCCCGGATCTGAGCAGCTATCTACAGTTTTCCAGGGTAGAGAGCGGTGTATAAGAGTGGATACTCCTTTTGTCTTCGAATCACCAGAGGCATACCATTGGTGAGGGAAATGGTGCGAACACAATGTAGGATGGGAACCTCGCTTGAAGTGCGTCTCCTGCAGAAACAAAATCTGTACCCTCTCCCTCACAGCATCACGAAGTACCATACTACGTCTCTCTGGAAGGTTTAATCCACGGACGTTTAAAGAGCAACATTTAATCTTTAATGAGTCTGCCATATACGTAAAGTAAGTGCGTGAAATTTCAAAAAGATACTGATTGGAACCACTCATCCCACCACAGGGGGAGGGAAAGGGGCAAGGAAAAAAGGGAGGGGGAAAGGGGCAAGAAAAAAAGGAGGGGGGAAGGGAGTGAAAAAGAGTAGAAATGAAGGAAGGAAAGGTAAGAAATAAGACTAGGAAGTATGAGTAGTATGAACAGGAAAAAGAGGGAACAGAACTTCAAAAGGCAGAAATAGTTTGAAAAGAGTAGGGGGAAACTCTTCCCAAACCCTGACGAGAGAAATCTCTCATGTAAAAGTAAGATAAACATAACTGGCAATAGCCAAAGATCTCGCTAGAGACATTCGAGTAAGATTAACAAAACATCTGATAACACTCTAAGAACAAAAGGAAACTATGGCACTGGTATTGAAGGGCAGCATATGTGTCTAACCTCCTACACTTCCATGGGTCTAAAGAGTAGACAACTCGAGGCTCACAATCAGGTACACATTCCCCCAGACATCTGATGGGAGGGCTACCATCTCCCCCTATCAGCCAGTCCAACTTCCACCGAAGCCGAAAAATTTGCGACGGGGGAGGTCAGAAGGGCGACTGCCCCGCCACTAGATAGAAACTTCAGATTACCCACCACAACATTATCCCATAGGCACTACCCCGTATATATATTCCAAGAGTAAAAGAAAAATTTATCTGGGTACATTACCGCATTCCAACTGAGCCAGAAGGACCCAGGGGGAACGACGGACACCACCACAGACCCTCAAATTACTCTGGAACAGCAACAAATCAAGGATCGTGCAAGGTGGCGCAACGCCCGACATCCCCTTTCCGAGATGATAGTCAATACAAAAACTAACGGCCAAGAGTCAAGCAGGGGGGAGCACCCCCCGGGGCATTTCTAAGTACCATGCGAATAGTGAGCAGGGATAAAAACAGGCATATGAGGGCTCCCGGCAGGAGCACAGCTGCAATAATAAGGCAGTACCTCAAGGTCCCACCAGAACAAAAGTCCAGGCAGCAGAGCCTAGAGGGAACAATACTAGACACTCCGACCAGGAGTCCCCCCCCACATGCAAAAACTGCATAAACCAGGGTAAATCCCAACAGTCCGTAGTCACCCCCGCTCGACTCTCCCTCTACACATACCTCATCCCAACAGTGGAGGAACCAGAGTTCATTAGAGACTAGCCCGGCTCCATCCACACCCGCGGACCCCGACACCAATAGTGAATCGGACAGCCGCGGACGCCAGACAGACAGGCCAGTCCCCCCCCACCACCACCACTCCCCCCAACTAATTCCCATAGACAAACAATGATGAAATAAAGTGGACAGAGAGAGCAGAGAGGGACACCAGGAACCGAGGCGAATTGCCAACGGTCCCCAACATCCCCCCCCACCCGCCCCACCCAACAATTAAGTTAAGGGAATCCCTCATTAAACCCCAACAATAGAGGGGAAAGATAATTGCAACATGTTGGGGGATGCATATGACCCTGATGCAGAAAAGAAACCAGGGGTTTAGTATCAGTCACTCACAAGTGGGTCTAAGAAGGTCCATAGGAGAACATCAACAATGTCCCAAAGCAAAGTGGGAATCACGAGACAACAGGTAGGTTACGGTCTTCTCCCTGTAGGTCCGTAGAGGGTCTTTTCGTTGGGCATTGCTTCTTAGCAGCATATGACATCTCTTGGTCGTTGATTAGGTTCAGGGAGGGCCCGAAGAGCTCTATGCACTCGGTCTAATTGAACCACGTAAGTATCAGGTTTCTGAAGAAGCTTACGGAAAATCGTTTGCAGAGTGGCATCCAAGGATTGACCACCGACAGACTCCGGTAAGTTCTTTATTCGCAGGTTGTTGCGCCTTCCTCTGTTATCTAAGTCATCAAGGCGATAGAGCAGATTGGAAATCGCGTCCTGCTGTTCCTGTATAACTTGTTCAAGTTCCGTTAGCCTGTCTGAGCAAGACGCTCCATCTTCTTCCAAAGAGTGTACACGATGTCCTAACTGCGCCACTTCCAAGCGTAGGCCTGCAATATCCTGTTTGAAGGAAGCCTTCATGTCGGCAAACATTTCCTGCAAATCTGCCTTCGTCGGCAGATCGTTTAACTCAGTAAGATGACCGGAGTCCGTCATGGTGCTCTTAGTACACTCACTGGATTTCTTTGAGTGTCCGGATTGAGAACGCTGCTTCCCCGTCGTCTGGTCCGTCTCAGAAGCGCGCGAAAGTGACTCCTTCACTCGGTGAGGCTTATTAACAACCCCGGCTCGGGACCTGCTGCCACGTCGGGTAGACATACAGAAAGGCTGCCACACAAACTTTGATTGAGAGGGCTCAGGCACCCCCTTAAGTCCCACAGAGTGCTGTATCTCCAGCGAGATCACGGAGCTGTACTAATGTGCGGCCATCTCGGTCGCCGGTCGGCTCCGCCCCCAAGTATTTATTGTGTTACTTTTGACTGGCTTTTACACTACTTTGTGGGGTCGTCTTTGTTAGAATCTAAGGGACACATAGGTGAGTCCAAGGGTAAGTATTCTGGGATTCCCCTAACTTTATTCCTAATGCCAGTCTGGACTCCCTAAAGATTATTCTGGTACATTATGTTCCTCTTGCACGGTGGCTCCAACATCCGGAGACCTAATCTGCTGACCAGGAGCCAGTTTTGATAAAGACTCTTATTTATTCAGTCGCTCCGGTCCTCTCTTCTGTTCATGCAGCCCTTGACTCTTGATCTGTGTGTCATCCTACTCCCCCAGCAGTTGCTTGAGTCTGATATTTTAGAATGACATGTAACTGGGAATTCTTCTGAAGTCTGGGAGACTGAAGGAGAGGACTTTCCCTGGGGGACTATTAGGATAACTCTAGCCCCCGGACAGCGGAGCTTACTACTTAATTGGGCAGTCCTGGAGATGCTTCATGTCTCAGTGGCCTCGGATACCAGCTCTTCCTTCCCTGATACCCTTAAGAGATACAAGGGCGTTTCCCATCTTCCTGCTTAACTATTCTTTGGACCAGGTTATCTGGGAGGAATCGAAGACTCTGGGTAGGAGAATGTCCCTTAATTTGTGCATTGCTAATCTGGATCTCTCTTTTATCTGAGACCTTAATGGTCGATCCTCTGGTTTCTCATCTTTCCAAGAATATTGCACTGCTACTGTCGAATGCCACAGCCTTTAAGGATCAGATGGATGAATGCTTGGACTCCTTCTGAAAGCAAATTATGTGGCCTCTGGTGCAACCCTATGCCTTGTCTGTGCCATTGCCTGGATGATTAGGCAATGGATATTTGGGGTGAGCAAATCCTGAATGCACTTGAAGTGGATGTTGTTAAAAATGATCTGGTGACTTTGCCATGTAATAAAGGCTTGGTGAAGGCTTTTATAGCGGGATTCAAGTTCGGTGCATCAAAACTACTCCTAGGTTTTAGAGAGGTAATAATTTTAGGGTTTTTTTGTAATAATCTCCAATTGAATATTCTTTGGTAGATCACCTAATATCAAATAATCAAGTAACTCTCAGAGACTATATCTTAAGAAATTCTCTCTCTCTCTCTCTATATATATATATATATATAATTCGCTAAGTTGTGTGTAACGCCCGACATGCGCAGTAGACACTACTGCGCGTGCAGCAGTCATTTGCAGATTTGCAGTACAGACAGCCCGCACCGCGGCTGATACAGAGCTGGGCGCTCCTAAGGAGCATCCAGCTCTGTATCAGCAGTGGCGCGGGCAGTCTCTGCTGCGCGTGACTGCCCCGCGACCGGCTGCCAGAGGCACTGTGGCCCGTGTAACGGGCTGTTCAACTAGTATAAGTATATATATATATATATATATATATATATATATATATATATATATATATATATATATATAATAATATAAAATAACATGTAATTGCTAAATACATATGAACTGTCCCTCTCACACACACTGCAGGAGTGTAGCACATAAACCTCCCTCGTGTGTGAACTGCCCCATCTTCAACACTGGTTATATCAAACTACATATGCAATACAACTAAACAAAAAACATTGAAAATTAAAAATAAAGTGATGAGAATATAGTTTCTCAGATTCCCCTAAAAAATACATTAATGCATGAAACCTTAATAAATCCATATGTCTAAGTTAATACATGAGGTGAGTGATTTGGATTCAAAAGTAAATAAATGGGGTTCTCAAATAAGTTTGAAACTTCCAATACTTGGATAAATTATAAAAGAAAAAAATGAAATATGACCGTAATCCTCAATCAAAAATCAGTTGTGGGGGTCGGAGCTGGCCGCCGTGCAAGATGGCAGCATGTTGAGAGAGCTCCTGGGACTCCGCTCTTTTTACCACAACTGTGAGAAATTACTATCCCTGATGCCAGGGAGAAAGGAAAGCTGAAACAAATTGCTGCAACCAGTGCCGGCACATTATCTTCCTACCTTCCCCGTCCTGTTACTCCCATCTCCAGCATAGTTCAGAATCCGACTCAGTCTACTGGAGGCTTAGCGTCAGTGTCTCATGACTCTTCTCTGATTGAGTCCTCTCAGGAAGTTGACCATCTCTTGGTCCAGTTTGGTTGCTCTGCAAAATTTCACTACCAAAGAGAATTTAAAGCTACTCTCTGCAGACATTAAATTGGCTTTACATGAAGAAGTCTCCTCACTGCAACAGGACTTCCAACAACTAACTAACTCAGCGAGTTGGCCACATTGAGGAGTCACAAACAGATCTCTCCGACTATCTACATTCTATGGAACAGCTGATTGCTGACCAACAGGACTCCATTGAATCTCTGACTTTCCTGTTGGATGACATCGACAATGGCGGTTATCGTAATAATGTGAGACCTGCGCAACGTCCTGGAATCCACTGGCCATAAAGACTTGCCCGCTTTTCTCCAATCCTTCTTTGCAAAAGTCTTAAATAGGGAAGATCCTGTGTTGCTGGATAGAGCCCACAAGCCCCTGAAACCTCGTGGCTTGGATGTCGACAGACCCCGGGACATAATTTGTCAGTGTCACTATTTTAAAGATAAAGAGGCAATCATGTCCGCTTGCAGGAATCAAGACTCCATTTCTTACGCTGGGATTCCTATTCACGTCTTCCAGGACTTATCCCCGCATACTTTATACCTTGGCCTCCAGCTAAAACCTTTAACTGACCATCTGAGGAAACTCTTCATCAAATACAAGTGGGGCTTCCCTTTCTAATTACACACTACCCATAATGGTCAACATTCTTCCCTGAGAGACCCTGAGGAAGTTGCAGCTTTCTGCACTTCTCTCGCTATTTCTCTACCTCCTCATGCGGCTGAACTCTCTTGCCCATCAGGTCTGACTTTGGAGAATAACCAGCAGCTACGCTGGCATTTTGTTGCGGAGAAGCAATGGAAGAAATTCCAGATTCCTTAATCCCCACAAGTAGACTCTTAAAGACTGTTGATCAATCCAGATGTCTGTCATTGTTTCAAGAGATGGGACCTTTGTTCCACACAATTTCCTCGCAACACTGTTATGAATTGCTGGGACTTTTAAGATGTATGCTTACCAGGCTCTCGCCCACTGTAAGGAGTGCTTGCACCAGGTTCATCACACCATAGAACTTACTTTGTTAAAATTCTCGCAGGTATTAATTTGTTACATATTGCATTGTAGATAATTTATTTTACCCACTATGTTGTGCTTGTTGGAGTAATGTGGTCATTTCTTATTTGGAGCTGTTCTCCATTATTGATACTACCCTCTAATGGATGTGTTGTTTGGTTTGCTGTGCCGGACCTGCCGATTGGGCCTGCGGGTATTACTCCCGTTGACCCCTTGGCAGCCCTTCCATGGCAATTCGTCCACTACCTCTTAGAGTTTAATGCATGCAGCCTTTTGTTATGTTTTATGTAGTGCTCCGCTTCTTGTTGTGTTAATGTTGACCCTTTCCTCCTCTAGTATACCTATTTCACTGTATGCATGTGATTCTGACTGCTCATATAGGTTAGAGTCCCATCCCCGATCGATACTACTGGAGACACGCCATTTTTATACATAGCTCTGGTGAGTCTACCTCTTTAGCCAGTCCCATACCCCCTTTCCGGATAGTCCCTGTTTTATCTTCGATATATGATATAGTTATGGGATGCCCTTCCTCTTATATTTTAGGGTTCATACCCCTGTGCCTGTTTATCCCTTTATTTTTAAAATGGCTCTGTTTCTGCATTGTGTGAGATTCTTTCATAGGCTGTGTAACATGCATGTCTGCCTATTTTCATGTTGGGGATCTTTCTTTCTAATTATACCCTCCTGCGGGATTTCCTATGACAGGGCTTTTAATTCTACCCCTGACTGGCTCGCTGTAACTTTTGCTACATTCATACGCTCTTTTAGACCATTACATAGTTCATCCCCCCATTTATTTTATTTACAGTATATTATTTCTCCTTCTACCTTATGCTTCAGTGAGGTTTTCTTTTCTCCTTCTTTTTCTACAGCATACGCTGCTTTTCCTACTCCCTCAATAGATATATCCTTGCTTTTGAGCATTATATGTTTTCCCTTTGTCCCTTGGAGGTCTACCTCCCTCTGATTTAATTTGCTTCCCTGGTTATCTTTTGTTATACATTCCAATCACTTATCATGATAACCCAGGCAAATTTCAGTACGTGCTCCAATTTGCCCCCCTATCACACCTGCCGCTTCGCGTGCTGCCTCTGTCCTCCACCTGAGACCGTTAGACAACACCTGTCACTCAGCCACTGGACTGCTCCTTTCTGATATGTGGGCAGTCCTGAGTCCCCATTTGTTGTTTTCTCTGGTGACTCCATCCTTTTGCATCTCACTTTTCTCTACTCTTCCACCTTTTTTCCTTTCTTCTACTCTACTTTCTATTTCTTTTTCCCTGTCACACCCCCTCCTCCTCCCTCCCTTGAGAGTACATTGTCTAATACCAACATATACTTACCATGGCTGGTTCTGAAGTGAAGATAAACTCCTATAACGTTAAGGGCCTTAACGATCCAACTAAGAGTTCTATGGTAGTTCTTATTGCATTAAACGTGGAGGTCAAATGGTGCAATAGTGTTGGTCGAAAGGCCTTATAAGAAGAAATAGGGAACCCATCAGGGCAAGGGCATTTCCCACGAGGGGAATAAGCGAAGGCTAGTGAGACCTGCCTTTCTGAAAAGAGTAGATCTAAAGAAGCTGAAACTTCCTGGGGAAAGTTTAGGGAGCAGAGCCTTATCCAGAAAATCAGACAATGTAGAAGAAGAGGGACAGTGGATCCTTCATCCTTAGGATTATAAATGCTGTGAAGAGAATGACAGTAAGCCTCTGCAATCTTAGAACTAGTGGAAACTACAGCCCCTTGTGCGATTTTCACTCTGTGGATATGTAATTTGGCTCGGGATCGACGGATCAGGGAGGCAAGAGTTTTCCCGAATATATCCCCATGCATGAACAGTTCATACTTGTACCATACGAATGATTTCAAAGTTTGGGTTCGAAGTAGTTCCGAAACCTGGCAACTACAATTTAGTAAGAATCGAGGCAGCTAAATCACCAGTAGAAAATTTATGCTGCGACTCCAGAGAATGGATAGAGATAAGTAACTGCTCCATGTGAGCCTTCCGCTGTTTCGGTTTCCATACCCCTTGAGAGATGAAGAGCCCTCGCATTACATATTTGTGGGCCTCCCAAACGGAAGACTGAGACCTCAGGGGAGGAATTGATCTCAAACTAAGATGACAGAGCAGTAGACAATTTATCTTTGAAGCCAGTACTTGTACTCTCGCAAATGCGGCCGATGCCAGCACCGATACCCTGTGTCAGGGTCGGTGCTGCAGAGAGGGAGCCCAGGGAGCTGCTTACAATGCTCCCCGGTCACTTCTCTTCTTCCTGCAGCGTCGGAGCATTGCCGCGGGTTACCATGGCAACGCTCTGACCCTGACCTCTGCTGGGGCTCGCGAGAGAACAGCGAGCACCCGGCAGAGGGTAAGGGAGGCAAGATAGATGTGGCAGTGGGTGGTGAAAGAGGCAGAGAGTGGGGTCAAGAGGGAGAGGCAAAAGGAGGAAGGATCAGGAGACAGAAGGAGGGGGGACAAGAAGAGGCAAAAGGAGGGGGGATCAGGAGAGAGAGAGGCAAAAGGGTGGGATCAAGAGTCAGTGAGAAGGAGGGGGAGAAAGGGGGATCAAAACAGAGAGAAAAATCCAAGGCAAAAGAAGGGGGCTCAAGAGGGAGAGAATGAAGCAAAAGGTGGGAATCAAGAGGGGGGGAGAAAGAGTCAAAAAGGGAGAATCAAGAGGTGTGTGTGTGTGTGTGTGTGTGTGTGTGTGTATATTTGAAGTACTCACCGATACCAATTACCTATACTTTTTTTTGCGCTCATTTGCCAGTTTTCCAAGTACCTAAAGATATATAGGTACTTGGAAAACTGGCAGATGACCACAAAAAAAAGTATCGGTGAGTACTTGAAAAAAGTATCGGTACTCGTACTCGTTCTTCAAAAATCGGTATCGGTGCATCTCTACCAAATACCTTTATGGTTTGGGAAATATTCACAAGCAAAGTTTCCCCCTGAGTGACATCACCGTTCTAGCTCTCAGATTTGGAATCCGGTCGTAGGACCGGCTGCTGCTCTCCAGAAGTGTCGATCACTATCTTTAAAAAGAATTTCTTCATTGGAATGGTCTACAAAGTGTGCTTGCAAGCCAGGCACACTTTGTACACAGTTCCAATTAAGTAGTTCTTTTTAAAAATCGTGAACTCGGCACTGCTGAAGAGCTGCCGGTTGATCTGTGGACCGGATTCCAAATCTGTCCACTAGATGGCAGACTTGGCTGAAACAGCCAGGAAAAGGGAACTTTACTTTATTGTACTTTTATACATAGAAACAAATCTAGCAGAAAATACTGAGGCACATTATATTTTAATAAGCCACAAGTGTAGCGATTGTATTGGTAGGTACTTCAGATAGAGATGGAATAAAATAAGCCACCAATCAAATACATAGTTAATGTGTGTGTATTTGTATGTATAGGTGAATAAATATCCTATATAATTGCTAGGATGTTTGTCACGATGCAGTCATGCGAAGTAGAGACTGGCCTTGTTCAGGCAGTCATGCATTACATCACGTGAGTGAGGCGACACAAGACTGCATCTCGTGAAGCAGTGAGTTAGCGGCCTCTTAACCCTTTGAGTGCTAGAGTGCCAAGGCGTTGCATACCCCTCTGGCACTCAAAGGGTTAACATTACCCGGACCTTGGCCTGTGTACACGGGCTTTTACACTAGTGTGTGTATGCGTGCGTATGTATGTATGTGTGTGTGTGTGTATATGTATATATGTATATGTATAATATATATATATAATACTAGCATTTAGTTGAATGGCTTCAGCTGTGCGGTTAACCTAATGCAATTTTAAAATCAGACCTTGTCACGGGGCATCAGGACTATCCCCACTTCCCCCTCTTGGAGGCAATGCAGGGAGAGCAGCAAGTCCAGCTGCTTACATCCAACTCAAACTATTGGATAGGAGTGGGCGGGATCAGGGAACGCTTCACACATTGACCTAAAAGGCTTTCCCGTTTCTGCCCACTTCAACCCAGACCTCATGAGGTTAAATAAAGTGGTATCAGTGTGTTTGACAACAACTGCTGCTACTTAGGGTGTTTCCAAAGCAAGTAATAGTGGTTTCCATTGGGCAGGGAGCTGACCATGCACAGGAGTCTCCCATTGTAGAGGTAATGTTGCTGACTGAGCAAACTGGATTTACAAAGCAAGCTCTGTGAGATCTTTGAGCATACGCACCAGTTCCGTTATGGCCATAAATTTACCTTAAATGCTAAAATCTCTGGCTGTACTGATCACATTTACTAGGTAGTAAGGAAAAAAAACAAACAACTTTTTATGAAACTTGCAGGGTTTGAAGGCCCTGCCAATCAAACCTGTAATTCAGAATTTTGGCCAGCTTTTCCTCTAAAGTAATGTTATGGTCAAAATAACAATTTCTTATAGCCTTTGTTCACACGTGGTTTTAAAAGTCCTATTTAGCTTCTATTTTATATAATATACACACCCTTGTTGTTCACTAGTTGCACATAACCAAACAAAAATGATTTGAAATTGTGATTTAGTGGTTTAAAGTTAAAATTATTTTTTCTTACTTTGCAAGGGAGGAAAAAGTCATCGTCATCGGAAGGACCGCATGCAGGATCTAATTGATATTGGTTATGGCTATGATGAGACTGATCCCTTTATTGACAACTCTGAGGCAGTGAGTAGTCTGTGACATTTCTTTCTAGGAGGTTTTCATTTTGACAATTTACTTTGTATGCAATCAACTTTTGTGTCTAACATTCTCTTACATTTTGGGTTTATTAACAGTTGTGTTTAGCAAATTTATAGAGGTTCCTTTGCTGTATTCCTGATATTTCATTCATTTCATGATTAATTTAGATCAAACTAGTATTAAGATTGTTGTAACTGTCTCTGAGATGAAAGTGTACAACACATTGTTTTGCACTGCTTTGCACATACCTCTGGTCATTTATAGGGTGAAAAAATTGGGTAAGCTTTATAAATAATGGGTGGTTGATATTATACAACCATCTTCTGTTTGGCTACTGTTGTCTGCAGAGGATGGATGTTGTTGTCCTTTAATAGCTGTAGGACCACTGGTTTCCCACCCGTTTTGTAGACTATAAATCATTCTTATACACAAGGAAATTGCAGATGTATAGTGCTTATAGATTCTGGAAAATTATTTATTTTCTCCTTTAAAAAACACAAGAAACATGGGGTGTAAAGTAACTTCCGCTAGGAGGCATGACGTTTGCACAGATGGGTAACTGAAGATGTAGACTCTCTCCAAACTCCACTTTACACCTGCCTAGCAGCCACAGTTTCAAAGTGTTTTGTGTAGGGGACACAATAGGGTGAAGATTTTGTTTCTTATCTTTGTAACTTACATGAGACATTTATCCCCCATCAGGTGGGCTTCTGTTCCCCTTTCCTCTATATTGGATGTGCAAAAGTGGGCTGGCTTTTCCAGGATGACTATTAGACATTTACATTTGCTTTTTGCAGATTGAAGAGGAGTCTGCAATTTCACACTGCACAGGTCCTGTGAGTAAATCCTATCAGTCTGTCCGTCTCTCTCGCCATCTGAGTTCTGGTTTTTGTGCTTTTCCTTGAGCTCTGGCTGGCTTCTCCTGGTCTTTAGGGAAATTAACGTAGGAGCCATTTTCCCTTCTTTTCCTTTCAGGTGGCTGAATTTCCTTCTTGGCATCTTCCCTTTTCCATGCAATGGATGTGTTTATGTATAATATATAAATACACACACACACACACACACACACACACACACACACACACACACACACACACACACTCCTTGCTATGTT
This sequence comes from Rhinophrynus dorsalis, assembly GCA_037306005.1. Lineage (NCBI taxonomy): Eukaryota > Metazoa > Chordata > Amphibia > Anura > Rhinophrynidae > Rhinophrynus > Rhinophrynus dorsalis. The sequence goes on from CM074722.1 coordinate 121,562,557, forward strand.
TGACCACAAAGAAGGAGAACAATAAAACCACCAAATCTTGCAGGATTTCTTCTGACACTGTGTTCCATATCTGGTCCCCAGGGATCATACATGTCCATTATGCCTCTGGTTCTGTGGCCCTTTCACAGCCAGCATCAGGCCCCTCTTCTGAACATGAGCCTGCATGGAATAAAGCCCATATTTACACTATGACTAATATTTCATCTTTCTAGGAGGTTCTTGAATCTTGTAACCAGATTCACCCTATCTCCCCTCCCACTCTCTCAAAAGATGGGTTTATCCCTTTGGGCAAGATAATTTTCTGTGTGTGTGTGGAATTCCTCTATGGAGTAGGGGGAAACTGGAGAGGAAGATTCCTCCCTTTACCCTGAATCCTCCATGGAGGTCCTTATTGGGGCAGTGCTGGAGAATTTTAAGGCCTCTGATGCCTCTGGTTCTGGTTCCTCTTCTCCAGGTGTTTTTAAGAGGTATAGTTGTGACGAGTTCCTTTTCCACCTCCTTATAATTCCCTTGACCAAATGGTACTTGATGAGTGGAAGTAGCTTGATAAGAAGCTATTTATCCTCAGATGCAACCCCCCCCCCCTTTATACTCTTTTGCCTGCTTCACTGCAGCATTGGGCTACTGTTTTAACAGTTTACCCTGTTATTTGTCACCTTTCTAAGCATACAGCATTACCAGTTGCAGGGGGGGAGTCTAACACAAAGTAATCTCTATTGCATGGATGACTAGATCAAAGGCTATTTGGGGTGAGCAGTTGTTACAAGTGGTTCATTCAGATGTTACAAAAAGTTTCTTGCAGACAATGCAAATCTTAATGAAGCAGCCTTTGACACTGGCAAGTCCTTTCCTCTGCCAGTTGCTGAGTGGTTTATCCTTTGCTTGAAGATTTGGTCTGCTGTTTAATCTCCTAAGAATAAAAAATAATCCCTTTTGTTTTCTTGTTTTGTTCATAGGCATGCGGCTTTTGGGGCCAAAGCTAGATATGTTCCCCAGCCCAGGCATTCTTTTCCACTGATATTTCACAGCTTTTGTATCTCCCCCAGTACGGATATGCTCCCAACTCCTCTGAACCAGTTGTGTTCTCCCCTAAAATGCAAGCAAGCATTGGCTGGTAAAATACCTACCCAAAAGCTCGCCACTGGCAAATTTGCGTTAGCATGACTTGTGGAGGCCCGGTCCTCCTCACTCAGTTGGAGGATGTCCGAGTCTTCAAAGATAAATGGACTTTTTGTTTGACAGAACCATGGTTTTTAGTGATTTTTGGAGGTTTATGCCATAGATTTCAACTTCCCTCCCTCTTCCTCCTTGTTTTTGTTTTTTCATGTCTAAGGTACTAGCTATCCAGTTCAGACTCTTCAACTGGAGGCAGATTAATCCCTGCTTAGATGCAGTTCTTGCTGCCAGAGATTCATGGGATTCTATTACAAACATTGCTTGGTTCCCAAAAAGGACGGCTGCAGTTGTTTTGTTCTTATGTTGTGATTCATGACGGAGTCTTTGAGCTCCATAATTTCCGCCATGTGCCCTTGAGAGTTGTCTGCCCACACTCTCTCATCTGATTTCATTTCGCCCTTACCTGGACAATCTCTTGCTAAATTCTCCTTCATTGATGGCCTTACATCTTCATATTCATATGTATTTGTACACCCTGGAGTAGCATGGCTAAGTGATCAGTTTCAAGAAATCCTCTGTTACCATTCCAGGTTCTAGTTTTCACTGGGTCTTTCTGCTAGACGAGAAGGTTAACGTTATGGGGGTCCTTTCCGACCTAAGCTTGCCCATCGGCGATTGTGCTGGAATACATGAGGGGGTGTTGGGGAATCTGTTGTTAGCCTTAGATGGAGTTCCATTTGCCCAATACTACACCCAGGAACTATAGCTGGATTTTCTTTGTAATTAGTCCAGATAGCAGGGTCACCTTTCCCACCTGATGTTTCTCTCTGGCCAGATGAGGACAGATCCTTGCTGGTGTCTTCAGGAGTCTTACTTGACAGCGGGCAGACATTTTGTCATACTGGACTGGTTCAGAGAGACGGATGCCAGCTTTGAAGTGTTGGGGAGCCTTGTTTGGCTATCACACTATACAGGACCTTTAGTCTGACAGTGAGTCTTCTTTCAGTTGATTTATTGTAGCTTTGAGCGATTTGCCTTGACCATGTGCATTGGTCCCAGTTACTCTGTAGACTACCAGTGCAGATTCAGTCCAATTTAATTCAACAGTGATTTCTAATGTCCTCCTCCAAGGAGTGACCAGATGTGTGGCTGTGTGGTCAGAGGTTCATCTGATACTCACTTGGGCTGCAGCTCAGGTTCCAGCTCTCTCATCTGTTTACATTCAGAGAGTAGACAATGTGGTGGAGGATTCACTGAGCAGTCAATGTTGGAATATAGGGTAGGCAAAATTAAGCTACGCTTTATTTTACTCCACAATTCTTTAATGATGTCCTCTGGTTATAGATCTGATAGCATCTCAATTTGAACGGCAAGATTCCTCTGTTTTTGTACCAGGTTCCGGGACCCTCTAGCTCTCTCAGTGGAAGCAATGGGCATTCCATTGCAGTTTCCCCTGGCATAGGAATTTCCTCCTTTTCCTCTAATTCTCAAGGTCTTAAGGAAGGTCAAGATGCAATGGGTTCAAATAAATGTGCTGCTTTGTGTGTATGGTTCTTGGATCTCATCAGTCTATCCATGGCTGAATTGTATGGTCTTCTCCTGAACCTATTGACGAAAGGTTCTCTGTCTCAACCAGAAGTGGAGAGACCAGCTTTGGTTGACTTGGCTCTTGAAGCCAGTTTTCAGAGTTGGAAAGAGAGGTTTTTGTTTTCTTTAATCCTGCCACTGCAACCATGCTGAAGGGACCTTAAGCCAGTTTTCATCTAAGGCATATCATTGGGTCTGGCCATTGGTTTTTCAAGTGATGTGAAAAACTGAGGTTGCGGTCATGTCTTTTTTTTTTTTTTTTTTTTTTTTTTTTTTTTTTCTTTTTTTTTTTTTTTTTCATCTTTCAGATATTTTTGGCCTTCATTCTATTAAGGTTCAGATTTCAGACTTCTTTTATTTTTCAGGGGCACCTTGCATTCTGGATGTGCAGACTTTTGTGCAAAGGGTGGCTCATACTGACCCTGCCTTTCGGGGTCCCACCCTTCCATCAGACTTAAACCTAGTCCTTGGAGTTCTTTGGGAGACTTTTTGAGCTTTATCCCTTTTGTTGCTTCACTCTAAGACAAAGTTCCTGCTTGAGTGTCCGGTGGGTGGCCCAGCTAGGGGCTATGTCTTATAGACCCACTTTCTAATTTGTCATGCATATAGGTGGTCCTGCAGACTCCCTTTGTGTTTCTTTCCAAGGTGGTTTCTGACTCCTATTAATCAGAAAAAATATATTTCTTCCCTTAGTCCAGCTCTAACAGATAGCAGGAACTTTGATGCTGGGACATAGTTAAGTGTCTGAAATGCACAACATTTGCTTTTTGTTCTCCCGGAGGGCTCCTGTTTGGGCCAAGTGGCGTCTAAGATGACGACTTCTTGGATCAAGGCAATCATTCACCAGACCTATGTTCTTAGGAAAAATCTGGTTTTATTTAGGTTCTTCTTTGGCCTACAAGGACCAGGCTTCTGCAGAAAATTTGTGTAAGGCAGTGACATGGTTGTAGCTTCACATATTTGCTAAACATTAGCATTCGTGTCCTGGCCTCGGCTGAAGCTAGTTTTGCATGGATGGTCCTACCGGTTGTAGCGACTGTGTTGGAGCCTTTCTTTAATTTATTTGTAGTATTATTTTTGCTGTTACTTATCTTCTTAGCTTTGATGCTTTGTCCATTTGCACCTGAGGTCCAAACTTGTTTCTGGAAACTAGTTTGCATTTTAGGAGGGTTTTGTTGTTTTTTTTTTTCCTGTCCCTGGAGACCTAGTGGGGGAGAGCATTGGTTCCACAATGGACAAGAGAGAAAAGGGAATTATTGTGTACTTGCTAATAAATCATTTTCTCTTATTCCTTGTGAAACACAGGACCCCTCCCAGAGTAAGAAACAGGTTTGAGTTCCAGGCAGTGGTGTCCTTTGGGTTCCCTGGTATGGGACCACCTTCGTGCCCTAATCTTTTTTTATTTATGGTTCTCTTCTTCTTGAATCTTTGCTGTATGTTGAAACTGAGGCTGTTGGGTGGGAGTTAACCCTTTGAGTGCCACAGGGGTACACAATATGTTCTGTACCCCTCTGGCAGTCAAAAGGTTGAGTGGAGCTGGGAGGGTCTATCTGCCTGTGAGAAAATGGTTATGCAAGTGCCCTGGCTTCTACAGGTGGCTTCTTTAACCCGTGATTCCTGTATTCCACAAGGGCTAATGGATAAGGATTTATTGGGAAGTACAGAAAAATTCCATTTTGCTGATGCGGTTTTATAGAATAACTTGGCACTTTGTGTTTTTTGTTTGTTTGTTTGTTTGTTTTGGGTCCCCCCCCCTCTTTTCATTTATTGAGTGTTCTAAGAAGTGACCTATTTAACTACTGTATAATTTAATCTTCTCACACCTCTCTTTAGTATGATGAATTGGTACCGGCTTCGCTGACTACAAAATACGGGGGATTTTATATCAACACAGGAACTCTGCAATTTCGGCAGGCTTCAGATTCTGAGAATGAAGATTTTGGTGACGGTAAAAATCACAAGTTGTCAAAGGTGAGCATATTGTGGGAGTTGTTGTTTATTCTGTTTATTTGGCAGTATTCTTAACCCCTTAAGTACCAGCGGTCCAGGGAAGTTACCTTCCCTTAAGGACCGCTTTGATCTTTGCCGACGCGCCGGTACACGTGACCTGTTGCGCGTACCGGCGTGCCGCTTGGAGGCCTAAGAGAGATCGCTTCGGTCTTGGAGCGATCAGTTTTAGGCCCCGTTTTTACTTACAACTCTCCCGGTAGAGCGCTGTAAGTAAAAAGTACGTGACGTGCTATGACCGTGACGGTCATACCACGTCACGTAGTCCTTAAGGGGTTAATGACCCTTGACAGTCATGGCATGTCATGGGTTGTTTTGCGTTAACGACCCATGATGTGCCAGGACTGTCATGGAATTCCCCATCAAACAATAAAAAAAAAAAAAAAAAAAAAAAAACCCAAAAAACCCACTCTAGTACATAAATGGTTAATTACTTATGCACTCTGCCTGCCTCAGTTTGGGGAAGAAAAAAAATAAATTAACTGCCAGCAACTGTTATGTTCACCTTCATGGGCATGGCATCATGGACTGAATAAAAGTTATATCTTTAAAAAAAAAAAAATAGGGGGCATTAGGATTTTTTGGTTATAGTAAGGTAAGTTGGGGATTATTAAAAGGTTTTGCTTCTCCTTTAACTTGGTGTTTTAGTTCTTGGTATAACTTTCAGTCTTATGCATATATTTTAGATGGGTGAACTGTAGTATTTTTGAGGTATAGGTTGGACAGGCGATATTTTGTCATCTTTGTTGCCACAATCAAAGCCACCAAATGTGTTTATAGTGCGTGTATATATAATTTTTTTTTTTTTTTTTTTTTTTAAATGAACTTTTATTAACCAAGTTTTTCAAACATACAGTTTGTCTTACTGCTCAAAACAGAAGCAAAACAGGGTTGTGACATTAGTATAGCATTGAAGTGCTGATCGATCACAATCAAGCTCAACTGTCTGCAATTTAATAACATCAGACCTGTATGTCTACCGGTACAAGCACACCAGGGAAGGGTTTGTAGCAAAGCCACAGTGGGAGGTGGGGGGAGGAACAAGTGGAAGGAAAGAAAAAAGAAAATATTTATTTATTTTTTTATTTTTTACAGATTGATGAATGAGAAACTTTTGTAGAAACCACTTTGTGTTCTAGCAGTCGTTATAGTAACTGTTACAGGATATTGCAGTAATACAAGTCAACGTTGTGCTCTGTGAATTTCTGTACTGTTTGTTAAAAAAAAAAAAAAACCCAAATCAAACCTTTGCTCCTCTGTAGGTGTCAAAATTGAAAGATGAAGATAGATCCTTGAAAAAACGCAAAAGAAAAGAAGAGGGAACAGAAAAGGAGAAACATAAGAAACTGAAATCTCCTAAACAGATGGGGTATGTGTGTGGTGTTTTCAGAAATAAATGTATCAGTATATCAAAACTCTGCTGGTCATTTGGCTAATTTAACACCCAAAATATAAAAACTCGACTTCAAGGTGAAATGTCAGCTTTAAAAGCCAATTAATTTAGTGGTAATTGTGAGAATTATTTCTAAACCCCCCCCCCCCCCCCACGATGAGGATGCTATTCTCTAGAATTATTCTACTTTTCTTATGAACATATGGCCCCTGTAAACGGAGGAATCTATTCTGTTGCATTGAAAGATTCCTTGTATTTGAACAGTATTGCTCCGCTGTATGTGAGCTAATTGGAATGAAAGTCACTAATTACACAGCCGTGCTCAGGCAGGGAAATTCTTTAAACCCACGACAAGAGAAGAGAGCGCAAACTGCCTCTGAGTGTAATATGTTCAGGAATACAATGTGTTCGAGTTTTTATTTGTGTCTTTATCCAGGAACGTACTTCAGCGGTGCCTCTTCTACTAAGGTGAGGGTAGTATTATCCCTCACCAATGGAATCTAGAAAAGCAAACAAACATCAAGAGAAGAGAGAGCAAACCGCCTCTAAGTGTAATATGTTCAATCAATAGGATAAACCCACCCGTGGTAGCCTCCACGTCTAGTGAGTACTCTATCTCCTGCCTCCAAGGACTGTTCGCAGGCACTGGTTACTCCCCAGGCTGGCAAGACATCTGTGTAGACTGCAATGTATATTCTCCAGTCACCAACACGACAGTGTTTCAACTCTGGCCATTGCGGTCTGGAATGACCAACTCACTACGGCGGTCCATCAGGATGCGCCTACTATTTCGGAGAAATTGCGTCTCCTTGCTAATATTTCTGAAGCTCAACACTGTTTCTGCTGCTGCCTTTGATGCCGTCCACATGTTGGTAAGGGCCTCCACTACTTCTGTGGTGGCTAGGCGTGCGCTTTGGCTTAAGATTTGGTCTGCTGACACGGATTCCAAGAAAATTTTGCTTTCTTTGCCTTTTCAGGGTACTTCCTTATTTGGATCTGAACTTAAGGAACTAATTAGTGAGGCCACAGGGGGTAAGAGTACTCTTCTGCTTTTGGTCTTTAAGAAAAAGTTGCTGGCTAAGCGTAACCGGTCCTTTCGTTCCTTTCAAACTGAGACACGTACGATGAACCAGGCGGTTCCATCAGCTCCGTGTCCCTCCTCCAAGCTCAAGCAGCAATGGAAGCCCAAGGCCGCATCCAAGCCCAAGACTTCCAAGACTACTTCGGCATGACTCACCGACTTCGTGAACGTGCGTGGGGTGGTTGTTCCCCTTTAATGAATTGTTTAATGGCATAGTTTTGGGTATCATTAAAATTTCTAAATTTCACTGATTTATTGATCATATGTTTGCAATTCAAACATTTGCTATGGTTGCACCTAAAATTGCCAGCTTCTGCAAGAGATTTAAAGATACCTTCTTTTTGTGTAAGGCTTGTAGGTTTACTGACATTTCAAAGATTTTTATTTTTCCTATATATTAATTTGGTTGTATCGCCTACGTTTTCTTTAAAGGAGCAGTAAACTTTTTTTCATGAAAACACATATTTTACAGAGCATTTCCTGCTGAATAAAACAAGGTCATTCCCATCGCTAGCAGATGTTTTATTCAAAAATTATAGCAGTTTAAATAACCAAGAAGTGAATTTACTGTGTTTACTTCCTGATAGTTTTAACTGACAGGAAGTGACAGGCAGTTTCTATCACATTCTATGGAGAACTGTGTGTCTCTGACTTTTCTGACTTCCATTAGAATCTAACAGGAAATCTAATTAGAATTTGACCACTAGAGGGCACTGCTAATGTAAAAAAACATGGGTTTAAACTGTTATAACTCTGGAAGTATAAATCTCTCCACAGTGGGAGTACCCTTATTTTACTCAATAGGAAAATCCCTACAATATATATTTTTTCATTAAAAAAAGTTTACTGCTCCTTTAAGGAGTGGGTCTTGTCTCAGTATATTCCAGTGCTTTTCAAAGATGGTTTTTATATTTCCTGGTAAAGCATTATATTGAGTTGTAATAGAAGTGTTCTTTATGCCACCTTCTCTATCATCTTGTTTTGCAATTCTTCTACTTTTAGTTTTGATTAGGAGTGACCTATCTAATTCTGCAGCTTTAGATGCTGCTTTCACTGTCGTCCAATACAGGTCACTGGTACACTGGGAGGCGATCCGCCCCTTTAATAGGCAGGAACATTCATTCAAATGTATGCAGGGGGTGGAGCCTCCCCTCCTACTTAAGCTGCCTTCAGGCCAGAGCCAAGCCAGATTGATTTGTTCCTGTGTGCTGTGCACACCAGGTGGAGAACATCTCTCATTCAACTTTAGTTTTTTATTCTTTTCTTTCAAATATGGAATACCACCATTAGGCGGGTGACCATGGCTGTGAATTGCCCTCTCCAAAGTGGCTAGTGCAGCTTCCAGGGATTTTCTGGTGGACCTTATGCCCTGAAGAGGGAACAGCTTGAGTCAAGCAGCTTCCCTGCTGGGGGGATTTTCCTCTGGTTAATCTCCTTTTAACATGGTTACCTGAAGACAGAAGTCCTGCAGAAAGGTGAGCCACCCTTTGAGTGCTGAAGGTCCACTTGTCCCCACAGTGTCCCTTCTCTGGGCTTGTATTTGGGAGTTTAAGCTTTCTGCACTCCAGCACTCATAGGGTGTTTTTATTTATATTGCTTGTATTTATGCAATGTTTGTGGTATTCCCTGGGTTTTGGATCATTCGGTTCTTATTCTCTCATGTTTTCCATGTCAAAAAGTGTGTTTGGTGTACTTTTTACTTTTTGTATGCTTTATTCAGTTTTAGTATTCCGTGCCTTTAAGCGCGCTTTTTCCCGCATAGACGCCATTGCTCCTTTACTCTCTATGGGATTTCACAGTGTGGGACGTTTCTCTGGAACCGCTTGTCTCAGCAACTTCAGAGAGGGCTCATTTTGTTGGTCTTCCCCTGCTCTATCATCCGGTGACTAGATTCAGTGTGTTGGGGGTTTGGGGGGGCTTCGGGCACTGTTTAGGGGTACTTCTGAGGAAAACTACGTTTCCCATGAGCGCCCGCTTCACGCTCGTTTTCTGATTGGCTCCCGTCGCGGCAGCCATTTTGTGGTGTTTTTCTCAGCGAGTATACTACGCAGGGACCGAGCCTTCTCTCCTCTCAGCAGATTAACTGTTCGCTGGCCAGATAAGTCCGATTTTAGGCATTTCTGGGGTGAAACTTTAATCTTTAACACTTTTACTGGGTGGTTTTATTGGGTGGTGTATATCTGACGCTGTGAGCATGTCTACTCCACTGGAGTCAGGGGCTACACCCAAGACCAAAGAGGCTGGGGTGACCATTTCCCCCATTGCGTTTTGCTCCTCTTGTCACTCTGGGCTGCCTAGAGAATTTTCAGGTCATTTATGCCCAAAATGTGCAGAAAGTCAGGATAGCAACCCTGGGCTTCCCAGCCATGCTATTGAGCCAACTTGGGTAAAAGAGTTTAAAGCTGCCACTAGGGATCTCAGATCCACTCTTCAACTCTTTCTCTCTCAGGTTCAGGGGGCTCTGCAAGTCTGGCAGACCCCCCCCCTCCTCAATCAGGACCTCCCTGCCTAAGCCACAGGGGGCTCCTGATGTGTCTGATTCTTCTGAAGAAGAACTTTTACAAGATTCTGATGCTGAGGAAGGCACTGTTATTGAATCTAATCGGTCCATTGGTGACCCTTATGAATGTGACCCTGAAGTTTCGGCTGAGGGTTTGATCAGAGCTGTACTTACTACGCTCAACCTTCCTTTGACTCCGGAATCTACTCATGATCCTACTGATGTTTTCCAAAAACCATCAAAGGCTGTGGTTTGTTTTCCTACTAACCCTACCCTTGCCCGTTTAGTCTCAGACGCATGGAAGAACCCTGAAAAATCCTCTTCTGTGTCCAAAAAGTTTGCTAAACTTTATCCTTTTCCTGAGACTGAACTGGCAAAATGGGTTCATCCTCCTAAAGTGGATGCTTCTATTTCTAGGTTATCCAAATCTACTGCCTTAGCTGTGTCTGATGCTTAGGCCCTGCAAGATTGGACGGACAAAAAGTTAGAGATTTGTCTTAAATCCATTTTTGCCTCTGTTGGCACTGCCATGCGTCCAACTTTTGCAGTGGCGTGGGTTAATAGGGCCATTGCGGCCTGGACTGAGCAGTTGGCTGAGGCGGTTCGCCAGGATGCTCCGGTGTCTGAGCAGTTGCAGCTTCTTGCTAATATGTTAGAAGCTCAAAATTATGTTTCTGATGCTGCTTTTGATGCTGTGCGCATGATGGCGAGGGCCTCTACCTCCTCCATAGTAGCTAGACGTGCTCTTTGGTTGAAGATTTGGTCTGCTGACACTGCATCTAAGAAAGCCTTGCTTTCTTTGCCCTTTCAGGGGTCCTTACTGTTTGGATCTGAACTTAAGGAGATGATTAGTGAGGCCACTGGTGGCAAAAGTACTCTTCTGCCATCGGTGTTCAAGAAGAAGTTTCCAGCCAAACGCAATCGGTCCTTTCATTCTTTCCAAACTGAGACACGTTCCACGCCCCAAACAGGTCCGTCTTCCACGCGCTCCTCCTCCAAGCCCAAACAGTCCTGGAAGCCCAAAGTTGCCCCTAAGGCCAAGACCTCCAAGACTGCTTCGGCATGACTCGCGGAACCCGGGTCCGCATCCGGCTGTAGGTGGACGTCTCCACATCTTTCGCCGGGCTTGGGAGGAGTCTGTGGCGGACCCTTCGGTTGTTCAGGTGGTATCAGAGGGATACAGGATCCCTTTCTCTTCCCTTCCTCCTTTTCGGTTCCATTTTACTCGTCCTTCCTCAGGTACCTACAAAAAGACGTCTGTTTGACGCTATTCAGGATCTTTTGGACAAAGAGGTCCTGGAATTGGTTCCACCAGAAGACACAGGTTCAGAATTCTATTCCAACCTGTTCGTTGTGGCCAAAAAGGACGGAGGTGCTCGTCCTATTTTGGATCTCAAGGATCTCAATTCCTTTGTTGTGAGTTCCCACTTTCGTCAGGAATCTCTGCGTTCAGTGATAGCAGCAATGTCTCCAGGGGAGTTCCTTGTCTCCCTGGACCTTCAGGATGCATACCTTCACATCCCTATTCATCCAGAGAGCAGACGGGATCTCAGATTTGCCTGTCACAAAGGCCACTTTCAGTTTTCAGCTCTTCCCTTTGGTCTGACTTCAGCTCCTCAGGTCTTTCAGAGGGTATTGGGAGCTTTGATTGCTGTGCTTCATCGAGATGGTGTCAGGGTGACTCCCTACATGGACGATCTGCTCCTGAAAGCCTCATCTGCGGAGATCCTTCACCAGCAGCTGCAGTTGTGCATACAGACACTCAATCGCCACGGATGGATTGTGAATCTGGACAAGTCAGACTTGGTTCCATCTCAACGGATCCTTTTCCTGGGTCTCCTGTTCGACACTCAGCAGTGCATGGTGTTTTTGCCGGAGGAAGTGGCTCATCAGATTGCTGTCCGGGTGGCCAGGATCCTGGAAATGGACAGGGTTCCAGTACCAAGGTTGTCTTCTCTGGTGGGGAAGTTCATTTCCACAATAGAGGCGGTGCCTTTTGCCATGGCACACACCAGGGAGCTTCAGAGGTTTGTGATTCAGACTTGCAGATCTCATCCAGATCACCAGCATCTCTCTGTATCGTTGCCCCCTCATGTAGAGCTGAGCCTGGAGTGGTGGTTGGACCTGTCTCATCTCCTGAAAGGGAGATCCTTTCGAGTTCCCTATTGGACCACAGTCATGACGGATGCCAGCCTCCGTGGTTGGGGGGCAGTGTTGGGTCGTTTCAGTGCTCAGGGGAAATGGGGTCTGGAAGAATCTCTTCTCTCCATCAATGTTCTGGAACTTCGTGCCATCTTTCTGGCCCTGAGGCACTGGGAATCTCAGCTGGAAGGTTGTCCAGTCAGAGTGGAGTCCGACAACGCCACAGCAGTGGCCTACATCAACAGACAAGGCGGCACGAAAAGCCTCACCGCCTGGTTAGAGGTCAAGGCCATTTTGTCTTAGGCGGAAGATCATGTGCCCGTCATCTCAGCGGTTCACATTCCAGGCGTAGACAACGTCATGGCAGACTTTCTCAGTCGTCACACAGTCGACAGCGGAGAATGGGCGCTTCATCCAGAAGTGTTTCACCTTCTCACTCAGATGTGGGGGGTGCCAGTAGTGGATCTGATGGCAACCAGACACAACAGGAAGGTGCCAGTGGATGCTTTGTCAATCCCTTGGACGTTTCCTCTGGCTTACATCTTCCCTCCTCTTCCTCTGTTGATCCGAGTCATCCAGAAGCTGAAGGTGGAGCGTTGTCCTGTCATCCTGATCACTCCAAATTGGCCTCGTCAGTCCTGGTATCCGAAACTGCTAGCCATGTCTGTGACGGATCCTGTCCCGCTTCCTGCACGTCCAGATCTGCTTCTTCAGGGATATCTGTGGAAGGAGGATGTTCAGCATCTCCATTTGATGGCTTGGAGGTTGAATCCTCAATTCTAAAGAAGAAAGGGTTTTCCTCTTCAGTGGTGTCTACGATGCTTAGAGCTCGCAAACCTGTGTCTTCCAAGATCTATCATCGCATATGGTCCACCTTTGTAGCATGGTGTACTGCTAAGGATCTGTCTCTAGATTTCCATCTTCCCACAGTCCTAGCCTTTTTACAGGATGGGGTTGAGAAGGGACTCAGCCTGAGTTCTCTCAAGGTTCAGACTTCAGCTCTGTCTGTGTTTTTCCAGGAAAGGATTGCTATTCTTCCTGATGTTAAGGTTTTCTTCCAAGGTGTGGCTCATGTTCGGCCTGCCTTCAAGAGTCCTGCTCCCCAGTGGGACCTCAATTTGGTGCTGGGGGTTCTCCAGAGACCCCCGTTTGAATCCTTGGCTTCTATTCCTTTGCGTCTCTTGACCTGGAAAATGGCCTTTCTTTTGGCTATTGTCTCAGTTCGCCGGGTAGCAGAGTTACAAGCTCTGTCTTGTAAGCCTCCTTACTTGGTGTTTCACAAAGATAAGGCAGTGCTTCGCACTTCCAAGGAGTTTTTACCCAAGGTTGTTTCCGAATTTCACATCAATCAGGAGATTGTGGTTCCCTCTTTCTGCCCTAACCCTTCCTCTGACAAGGAAAGAGATCTCCATTTGTTAGATGTTGTGCGTTGTCTTAATTTTATGTTCATCGCACTGAGTCTATCAGGAAGTCTGACGCACTGTTCGTCATTCCTGAGGGGCCTAGGGCAGGGAGACCGGCATCCAAGGTAACTATTGCCTCTTGGATTAAATCTACCATCCGTGAAGCCTACAAATTGCGGAATAAGCATGTTCCCTTCAGGGTTACTGCTCATTCCACCAGATCAATTGGGGCCTCTTGGGCCTATAAGAATCAGGCATCTGCTGATCAGCTGTGCAAAGCGGCCACTTGGTCCTCTGTGCACACCTTCTCGAAGCACTACCGTGTTGATGTACTGGCCTCGGCTGATGCCAGCTTTGGGAGGAAGGTCCTGGAGGCAGTTTTGCCTGTTTAGGACTTCTACTCTGTGATTTCTAGTGCTTCCTTACTGTTGAGCCCGGTTGGCTCTAGTTCAGTGTGCTGTGTTAGTTCGGGGGTCTATACTTTCCCCCCTGGTTGGTGTCCGTTGACACTTCTGTTTCTGGGCTATATGATTAACTGGTTCATAGCAGTTCTAGTGACTTGGGCTTTACGCCTGGTCCTTGCCTTACTTCCCGCCTCTGGGACAGCTCAATGTTTGTACATCCCAGTGTACCAGTGACCTGTATTGGACGACAGTGAAAATAGGATTTTAGTCTTACCTGTTAAATCCTTTTCACTTAGTCCATACAGGTCACTGGTCTCCCACCCTGTCAAGGGACCATGCTTGGCTCTCCTGTGGCATTCAGTGGGAGACCTTCGGGGCACACTCACAGGAGTCTTCCTTTTCCTTCTTACCTCTGGTCAGTTTAAGTGTCTCAAATCAATCTAGCTTGGCTCTGGCCTGAAGGCAGATTAAGTAGGAGGGGAGGCTCCACCCCCTGCATACATTTGAATGAATGTTCCTGCCTATTAAAGGGGCGGATCGCCTCCCAGTGTACCAGTGACCTGTATGGACTAAGTGAAAAGGATTTAACAGGTAAGACTAAAATCCTATTTTTTCTACTAATACTGGATTAGAGCCCTGCAATTGCGACATAGGAGATGAAACTGCCCATAAGGGATATTCTCAATCCACTTTTTATGGTGACAGCTTTCCGCCCTGAGGGAAGGATTGGCACTTACCTCATTCCTATACACAGTGCTTGAGATGCACTCAGCAGGGGCAGCTGTAAGTTCCAAATCTAAAAAACAGATTTTTTTCAGGCTGTACATTATGTGTAAATTTAATATCAAGAGTGTTATTTTCAAAGTGTTGTATGAGTAATTCCAGCTGATCTCCATCTGCAAACTGCAAACATATGATCAATAAAGCAGTGAAATTTAGAAATTTTAATGATACTCAAAAATATGCCATTAAACAATTCATTAACTGCGAGAGTCTGTATGTAATTTACGCTATCCTATGTGATTGTGGGAAAAAATACATAGGCAGAATGATGCATACTTTAAGTGAAAGATTAGGAGAACATAGAAGAGGGATATCTAATAATAAGACTGATCATGGAGTCCCTAGACATTTTTTTGCAATGCCCAAAGGGTGGACTGGAGGGCTTTAAAGTCATGGGGATAGAAAGAAATGATATGAATTCTTCCAACCGTATGTCACAATTTAGAAGCCGTGAATCCTTCTGGATATTTAAATTGGGTACTCTGTATCCTGGTGGATTAAATGAGGATATAGATATCCAATGTTTAGTCTAGAGATTCATCCTTTCTCTCGCTCATGGTATATGTGTATCTCTGGCTATTTCTATGTACGTATTTTTGGCCCATAGCTATTATTCGATATGATAATAGGGTAAGGTGGGGCCCCTTGAGATCTACTATGTTTATGATCTAGTTCCCTACCTTACAGAGCCTTCATGTTCATATGATCAGGTTCCAATTTACGATAGTTCAGTAGTATTCTGGCTTGTGACCAAGTATGATTGCAATACTCAAAAAGTATTGCTATCTAGAATGATATATTGGAACTGGCAGCTAGTTTTATATATGTTTAACAGAGTGATATTCCTCTTGCTTTGAAGTATGCCTCGTATAAGAGTCACCCTGAATATACGGAGGTTTATGCCTATTCGCAAATGATGATCACGTTGTAGGTCTCCTAATTAATGGGTATATTGTCCTGATGAACTAAGCTTATTTTCTGATCCTACATAGATAAATTAGTTTTTGTATTAGATTTTAGTTTTTTTTTTATTAATAATCCGTATAAATTACGTTATTTATTACAAAGGGATGATTAGATCCCCTCTCCCGGTTCATCTTTCATGGATCACTGCGAGGCTTAGTCCTGATGGCTACCCATAGGGAGGCTTGGTAGTTTGAGATACCAAGTGGAAAGCATACTGGAGAATATACATTGCAGTCTACACAGATGTCTTGCCAGCCTGGGACATAACCAGTGCCTGTGAACAGTCCTTGGAGGGAGGAGATGGCCTCCACTTCTAGTGAGTACTCTACCACGGGTGGGTTTATTCTTTTGATTGAACATATTACACTAAGAGGCGGTTTGCGCTCTCTTCTCTTGATGTTTGTTTGCTTTTCTAGATTCCATTGGTGAGGGATAGTACTACCCTCACCTTAGGAGAAGCGGCACCGCTGAAGTACGTTCCTGGATAAAGACACGAATAAAAACTCAAACATTGTATTCCTATATACTCCTGGTTGAGCGCGCCTAAAGAAACTGTGCTTTTCCCCGTGTATCTGCAATTCTTTAACCCCTTAATGACTGGCTGATCGTCGCAACGCGACTGAACAACTGCGGAGTTTTTTTTTTTTGGTTTTGTTTTTTGTTTTTTTTTCTGGTTACGGACTCCCCAAGCGGTGTGCATCCGCAGGGGGAGCCCAGAACTCCATGACGGTCATAGTACGTTATGGGTCGTTCAGTCAGATCGACCCTTGACGTACCGTGACTATCAAGGGTCGTTAAGGGGTTAAACTTGTACTTTTGATACCTGAGTGCCAGGGTTGCTTTATAGACCATATTGAGCATACTAAAGAAACTTTGGAGCAAAATCGCCGTACCAAGTGGAACAAATAAAAGTACCAGAAATTGCCTTTGATTTAAATGGGGCTTTTACCCACCTGAAGTCTTGGAAGGCCTCCTTTGCATTACAAAGAAATTAATTTGCAACCTTTCCAGGATTCAAGTGGTGAATAGCCACTTTTAAAGAGATTGCTCAGTTAAGGCTTCTTTTTATTCAGTAGTTAACAATTTGAGTGGGATCGATCTTCTTTGCTCTTAAACACTAAATTTGCATAATTTAATGTTTTCCCCTTGCCTTTTTGGGTCACCACCCCCTTCTTTTTTGAATGGGCTGGCTGCTTCACTGACAGATCTGAATTTGCCAGTTGCAGAAGTGCACGTCAGTCTGCCAAATTAGACCTTTCACAGTTTCTAAGTTTTGTAATCCAGACTGGAGCACCTCCCCCCCCCCCTTTTTTTTTAATTAATTAATTAATTAATTTATTTATTTTTATTTTGTTGCTAGTGCTCAGGACTGGTTTATAATTCAGGCAGGGACTTGTGTTTTTTTTTTCCCTTCAGATATTAATATAAGGTTGCAATGTCCAGCTGGCGGTCATTCTCCTGGATCAAAACCTTTACTGAGAATGTGCTGATGTCACAAAGGGGGGGATAATTAGTCCGATATAAGAGATCAGTTACAGCTTAAAGGAATAGTAACTATTTATATTTACCCTACGTATTCAGAAAATACATAATATGTACAGTCAAGTTGCTTGTCCCTTTTTTCATGTGTGTGTGCATAGGGATCCTGAGAGCTCTTTCTCAAGGACATAACTAAAATATAGTGAAAGTATAGGCAATTTGACTGCACATATGTACTTACGCAGATTATATAAAGTCAAAATAAGAGGATTTTAGTCTTACCTGTTAAATCCTTTTCTCTTAGTCCATATAGGTTACTGGTAAGTTTGGGTAGGCGATCTGCCCCTTTAAGTAGGCAGGAACAATTCTAGACGTGAATGCAAGGGGTGGAGCCTACCTTCCCTCCTTGGCTGCAGCTAGCCAGTCGGCTCCAGTAAGATTTGAGACACTAACTATTGACTAGATAGTAGAAGGGAAAGAAGACTCCTGTGAGCATGACTCCGTTTAACCTGTCTGGACTAAGAGAAAAGGATTTAACAGGTAAGACTAAAATTCTCTTTTCTTTGTCATCAAATACAGGTTACTTTGGGATGTCCATCCATTAAGTTTACCAGAGGCGGGAAGTAAGGCAAGGACCAGACGCCAGGCCCACGAAGTCACCAGAGCATATACGAACCATCCGATCAGAGATACCCCTGTTCAGTGTCCCTTGACACTTCATTGCTTGTTGGGCTAACACCCCAGGAACTGTCACACAGCACACTGAACTAGAGCCAACAGGGCTTAAAAGTGAAGGAAGCACCAAAAAACTGAAGAAGATCTTAGACGGGCAGGACTACCTCCAGGCTCTTCCTCCCTAAGCTTGCTTCAGCCGAAGCCAGCACAACAACGCAGTAGTGCTTCGAAAAGGTGTGCACAGACTACCAAGTGGCAGCCTTGCACAACTGATCAGCTGAGGCCTTACGAATAGTGGACTTGATCCAAGAAGCAAAAGTCACCTTGGATGCAGGTCTCCCTGCCCTGGGGCCCTCAGGCATGACAAACAGCGTGTCAGATTGTCTATTATACGCAGTGCGATGTCAGAGGTAGGTCAGGGCAGAAAGAAGGCACCACAATCTCCTGATGTGGAACTCTGAAACCACCTTCGGGAGAAACTCCAGAGAAGTGCGAAGCACCGCCTTGTCTTTGTGAAACACCAAAAAGGGTGGTCTACAAGACAGAGCATGGTGGTCTACAAGACAGGAGTGGGAGACTTAAAGACAGGATGAGTGTGAACAATGCGCTGGAAGAATACCTTGACATCAGGAAGAATAGCGGTGCGCCTCTGAAAGAAAACAGAGAGAGCAGATGTCTGAACCTTAAGGGAACTCAAACGGAGACCCTTATCCACACCATCCTGTAGAAAAGCCAGGACTGTAGGAAGATCAGAATCCTGAGACAGGTCCTTGTCAGCACACCAAGAGAGAGAGGTCGACCAGACACGATGGTAGGCCTTAGAAGAAACAGGTTTTCGGGCACTAAGCATAGTAGCCATCACACTAGAAGAAAAACCTTTCTTCCTCAGTATTGAGGATTCAATTTCCAAGCCGTCAAAGCTAGACAATGAACATCCTCCTTCCACAGGTAACCCTGTAGAAGAAGATCCAGACTGCAAGGGAGCCGGAATGGCTCCACCACTGACAGATCCAGAAGCTCCGTAAACCAAGCCTGCCGAGGCCAGTACGGAGCAATCAGAATGACTGGACAGTGCTCCGTTCTCAGTTTCCTTAACAACCTGTGCAACATGGGGATGGGAGGAAAGATGTAAACCAGAGGAAATAACTAAGGAATGTCCATGGCATCCACCACTAGAGCTAGAGAATCCCTCCAGCGAGAGCAGAACATCGGAACCTTCCGGTTGTGTCTTGTCTCCATCAGGTTGATGCAAGGAAGACCCCACTTCTGAACAATGAGGGAGAACACCTCTGACTGCAGCTCCCACTCTCCGCTGTCCCCTGTGTGCCGACTGAGGAAATCTGCCATGACGTTGTCTATGCTGGGAATGTGCACTGCGAATATGGCAGAAACCTGTTTTTCTGCCCAGGACAAAATAGACTTGACCTCTAACTAAGCGGTGAGACTTCTTGTTCCACCCTGCTTGTTGATGTAGGCCACTGCCGTGGCATTGTTGGACTGGACCTGGAAGGGGCAGTCCTCCAGCTGGCATGTCTAGTGGCGAAGGGCATGAAATATCGCCCGAAGCTCCAACACATTGATGGGAAGGAGAGATTCCTCCAGAGACCACTGACCTTGAGCACTCGGGTGACCTAGGACCACTCCCCAGCCAGAGAGGCTGGCATCTGTCGTCACCGTGGTTCAGAAGGATACCAGGAAGGACTTGCCCTTCAGCAGATTGGAGAGGTTGAGCCACCACGACAAACTCACTTCCACATGAAGCGGGAGGGACACTGACATCTTCAGAAGGTCCAGCTGACCCCTGCACACCTGGATCACAAACCTCTGGAGTTCCCTGATGTGAACCATGGCAAATGGGACTGCTTCTATGGTGGAAATGAACTTTCCCACTAGAAATGACAACTTCTTGGCTGGAACTGGATTGCGAGCCAGAACAGCGGAAACCCTGTGGGCGATCTGAGCCACCTCGTCGTTGAGAAACACCATGCTCTGCTGAGTGTCGAAGAGAAGGCCCAGGAAGACCAGACACTGGGATGGGACAAGATCTGACTTGTCCGTGTTGAGAATCCACCCGTGATGGGTGAGTGCATGAATGCAGTCCTGAACCTGTTGATGAAGTTCTGCAGAAGGGGCTTTCAGATGCAGGTCGTCCATGTATGGAGTGACTCTGATGCCATCCCGATGGAGGACGGATACTAAGGCTCTGATGACACGGTTGAAGACTTGAGAAGATTTTGTCAGACCAAAGGGAAGAGCAGAAAACTGAAAGTGCTCTTGTTCGCAGGCAAATCTGACATACTGCCGGCTCTCTGGATGAATGGCGATGTATAGATACGTGTCCTGAAGATCCAGAGAGGCAAGGAGTTTCCCCAGGGACATAACCGCAATCACCTTCCTTAGGGACTCTTGGTGATGAGTCTTCATCACAAAGAAATTGAGATCCTCCAAATCCAAAATGGGACGACAGCCTCCGTCCTTCTGGGAGACCACAAAGAGGTTTGAGTAAAAACCCATACCTCTGTCCTGAACTGAAACAGGCTCCAGAATATCCTTGTCCAGAAGAGCCTGGATAGCACCATCGAACAGACAGCATTTCTCTACGCCCTGTGGGTATGAGAGGGGAAAAACTGAAAAGGAGGAAGAGAGACTAAAGGGATCATGTACCCTTCCGCCCCCACCTGCAAAACCCACGAGTCCACCACTGAATCCTCCCAGATGCTGTGGTAGTGATGCAGACACAGCTGGGTGGGGACCTGGGTTCAGCGAGTCATGCTGAAGAAGGCTTGGAAGCCTTGGGCTTGGAGGAGACCTTGGGCATCCATTGCTGTTTGGGCTTTGAGGAGGAAAGTGGAGCTGAGTGAACCGTCTGGTTCGCCGGACGTGTCTCAGTCTGGAAGGAACGAAAAAGCTGATTACGCTTCAGAAGCGTCTTCTTCCTGGAGACCATAGGCAGAAGGGTACTCTTACCCCCTGTGGCCTCACTAATCGGATCCTTAAGATCTGTCCCAAACAAAGAGGTGCCTTGAAAAGGCAATGAAAGCAAAGCCATCTTGGAAGCAGTGTCAGCAGACCAGATCTTGAGCCAAAGAGCTCGTCTGGCAACCACAGACATGGTGGAAACCCTTGCCACCAAACGGATGGTATGAAACAAGGCAGCAGAAACGTAGTGCTGGGCCTCAGAAATGCTGTCAAGAAGCCGCAACATATCCAGAGAAGGAGCACCCTGACGGACATCAAGGGTGAGCTGTTCAGTCCAGACCGCAATGGCCAGGTTCACCTATGCCGCATCAAACTCTGGACGCAGGAAAGTACCAGCGGTAGCAAAAATGGACTTTAGGGAGACCTCAAGTTTCTTGTCAGTCCAGTCTTTCAGAGCGGACACATCAGCAACTGGCAAGGCAGTGAACTTCGATAGCCTGGAGATAGGTGCATCCACCTTGGGGAGGATAAACCCACTGAGCAAGCGCTGCCTCAGAGAAGGGATAAAGCTTGGCAAATTTATTGGAAACAGAAGGTTTCCTGTCCGGAGACTTCCACTCATCAGACGCAAGGAGGTCAAGAGTGGGGTTAGGTGGAAAACAAGTATGGGGCCTTTTAGGCTCCTGAAATACATCAGAGGGATCCGAAGAAACCTCTTGAACAAAGGAAAGGTTTAGGGTGGTTAAGACTGCCCTGATCAGGCCCTCAGCCAAGGGGTCAAGATCAGCCTCAAAAGGGTCCCCAAAAAACTGAGAGGAGCCCACAGCATAACATTCCTCAACATAAGAATCCACCAACAGTTCCTCCTCAGATGAATCTGATACGTCAGGTACTCCCTGCTGTTTTGGCAGGGAATATCTGATGGAAGTAGGGGTCTGCCAGGAATGGAAGACCCCCTGTAACTGTGAAGGAAAGATTTGCAATGTAGACTGGAGGTCTCTAGTAGCAGCTTTGAATTCTTGCACCCAAACTGGCTCTAATGCATGTCCCTGGGGGAGACCTAGGGACAGCAGAACATTCTGGGCAAAAATGACCTGAGAATTCTCTAGGTAACCCTGAATGACATGAGGAGCAGTGCGCAATAGGGGACACAGAGACCCCAGCATCGTTAGTCTTAGGTCTGGCCCCAAGCTCCAACGGATTAGACATTCTCACAGTGTCAAAATGTTCAAGTATAAGGTATTACCCAAATATAGTGTATAAGATTAAAGGTTCACCTCCGAAATCGCTAAAATGCACTTATCTGACAGGTGAAGGGTTAATCTGCAGAGGAGAGAAGGAGAGTTCAAGCCCTTTGTAGGATACTCGTTCAGGAAAAGCACAAAATGGCTGCTGCGGCGGGAGCCAATCAGAAATGAGCGTGCAAAGCAAGCACTCATGGGAAACGTAGTTTTCCTAAAAAAAGTACCCCAGCAGTGCCCGAAGGCCCTCTGAGCTCCCCCCAACACACACCAAACATCGACCGGATAAAAGAGCAAGGGCAGACAAACAAAATGAGCCATCTGTGAAGTCTCTACGATGAGCAGTTGCAGACATATGTCCCGAACTGTACAGTCCCATAGAAGTGAATGGAGCAATGGCGCGGAACACAAATTTTGCAATGTAGTAACTGAGATGTAAATATGCACTAAACGTTACTAAAACATGTCACTAGACCCAATAAACACTGAACCCAGTACGGAAAGTGCCAACAACCCCCCAAAAGATTCTAAACCAGCAGCCAAAGGGTTAAGTTATCACAGAAACTTGCTCCAGGATACCCAACAGACATACAGATAAACCCAATGAGTGCAGGAGTGTGTAATAGGAACTCCAAAGGAAAAACCCCTGTGCAGAGGGGCACTGTGGAACATGTGGACCTGCAGCACTCAAAGGGTTGCTCACCTTTCCTGCAGATCTTCTGTCTTTCTGGTGGAAAGAACTTTAACCCAAGATTTTCCCCCCGAGGGCTTAAGGTCCACAAAAAGCACCTGGTTACTGAGCTAGCCACATCTAAGGTCATTGTCAGTTACGGTAATCTGCCTAATAGTGGTATTCCATATCTAACAGAAAAATAAAAAAATAGCTATAACTATAGCAGAACTGTTCTCTTGCCTGTATCTTCATCCAAAGAACAAATCTTAATAGAACTGATTGACTAGCTGCATCCAAGGAGGGAAGGTAGGCTCCACCCCCTACATTCACTTCTAGAATTGTTCCTGCCTACTTAAAGGGGCACATCGCCTACCCAAAATTACCAGTAACCTGCATTGGACGACAGAGAAAAAGGGTTACTATTTTTTTCCTATTGTAAATTATTGAATTAGCTGACATTTTAATGAAGCGTTATCTCTGTAAATCATTGGGAATTTTCATTTGTCACCCGTGGTGCAGTTAGTTTGCTCCAGAATTGCACCTCTATAGATTGCTCAACACCCTATGTATCTGGCTGTAAAACGGCCCTACACATCAGGCTGTGATGCTAGGTTCACCATATGAATCCCTGTCCATAGTTTATGAACTAGAACCAGGCAAATTTAATATAAAGTAGCTTTTTAAGGGACAAAAACAAATCTATTTAGGTTAAACTCTTGGCCTTGTGTCGCTGAGTAACACTGAAGTGCTCCAGAAGCTCAGGGGGTTAATATCACCTAGTCACTGACCTGATCATATGCTGATTATTGTAGAGTTGAGGGAAAGTTGCTCAGCTTTCACCCTGGTTGACTATAGCCTTCAAGGTCTTAGAAGTACAAACTTCTAGAACCCCATAGCACAAATGCGATTATGCAGAGTGTGAAGAACATGGCTTGTCTGTCCTTTTTAGTCTTCTGTTTGATTTGGGTTTTCTCCAGGACAGACTCCACAGGAGTCTTCATCTTGGCTCTCTCAAGATCCAGATCTTCGCCTTATTTGTTCTTTTTAGAAGCATATTGTCTCTTTGGCATTTGACACTGAAGACCAAATTCCTTTCAGGGATCAGGTTGGTCTAGTGGGCAGCTAAACAGAAGTCTTTGACTTGTACACTTCCCCCTCCACCCTTTTTCTGACTTTTCATACAGATAAGGTGACTTTGCTTGCTCTTTGGGTTTCTCCCCACAGTGTTTCTGACTTCCATATTAAAGGGGAACTACCACCTGACACAATCCCCATCTGGCGACTAGCTGCTTAGTAGCACTAGTCGCCAGAATAATTACCTTATTTAATAGATTTCTCCCCTCTCCCATGGGTGACAGGCAGGACGGAGCGCGGACATCTTGCCATTGCAGATGGCTCCTAGCAAATGCCTCCTAGACCCAGCTGGGACTGACAGCGCATTCGCGGACGTCGCAATGACAAGATGTCCGCGCTCCGTCCTGCCTGTCACCCATGGGAGAGGGGAGAAATCTATTAAATAAGATAATTATTCTGGCGACCAGCACTACTAAGCAGCTAGTTGCCAGATGGGGACTTGGCGAAGGTAAAGATTGTGTCGGGTGGTAGTTCCCCTTTAATCATGAATTTGTGCTTACTTCTCTGTCCTGCCCCGTCTAATAGGAATGGTGGGTGGTTTTTAGTGCCTGAAATACTACATTAAACTTGCCAAACCATTTTACAAATCAGTTGGACTTTTTTTTATTTATTTATTACTGAGAACCCTTGTGTGGGCCAAAGGGATTCTAAAATGGTGATGGTGGCCTCTTGGATCAAGTCAGCAATTCACCAGACTTGTGTCATTAAGAAGAGGCTGGTACCTTTTATAGGGTAACTTCTCATTTCACCACAGTGGTGGGGGCTTCCTAGGCCTACGGAAATCATACCTCCGCAGAGCAGTTTTGCTAGTCTGTGACGTGGTTTAGTTGTTGACTTGTTGTCTTTCCTCTCTTGTAACCCTTCTTCTTTCGCTTAATGTTTGTATAGTGGTGTCCATTGCCACCTGAGGTTTGTGGTTGTACTTTGAGACTGGATTTGTTGATGAATTTTTTTTCTCTCCTATTCCCCTCCTATAATTCTGGTTGGAACAGCTTTGGCATGTCCCCACAGTTCCTGTGTTCCATAATGGATGAAAGAAAAAAGAGAATTTTTACATGCTTGGGGATTTTAAATTATTTTTTGCTTAGTCCTTGTGGAATACCAGATATACCTCCCAGAGAAAAACATGCTTGGTTTCTGGGCAGCGGTGTCCTTGTTTTCGTGTTTTTTTTTTTTTTTTTTTTTCTTCTGGCATTTACTTGTTTCCGGCCCTACCACATCTTTTTTGCACTCTTGCTATACATAATACTAAGGCAGCTGCTTATGGATTGGGCTCTGTCTGCACCTCGACTTAACTTTTGTTTGTAAGTGCCTTGCCTCCTAGTGCTAGCTACTTACCCGCATGGTTCCTTGGTTCCACAAGGACTAAGAGAGGATTTATCCGTAAGTACAAAAATTCCCTTTTGTATAGAAGTGAGCAAAAACAATGTTACTTGTTTGAAGAACAAGTTAGTCTAAAAGGTTACTTTAAAGTGGAACTCTCTTCCCATAGTTACTGTCTAAATATGTCTCCAATAAAGCTTCAGTTCATGGGGGTTTTTTTTTGTTTTTTTTAAATCTGTAATTTCACAGCGATATCAGCATTGTAAGATTTACCTGATGATGTCACAGGTTGTATTGCTCAGTACTGAAAGTCTGCCAAACGCCTCCCCTTCTCCTACCATTTTGTTCCTCATTCCCTCCTCCTTCAGAGATTCTCAAATCTGCATGTGACCTGGCGCATATTGATTTATGAGTCTCTGAAAGAGGAGGAAACGAGGCGCAACATCGAAGGAGGGGAAGTGATTGGCAGACATTCGGTACTGAACTGTACTGTGGAGATATCATCAGTGATGTCATCGGGTAACACTTCCAATGCTAATATCTCAGTGAAATTGCGGATTAAAAAAAAAATTTAAGCTTTATTGGAGACCGATTATTTAGATGGTGATAACTTTATGGGAGATGAGACTTCCACTTTAACACATTGTAAATAATGATGAAGATCAGAATGCAATCTGAATTTTTTTTTTTTTTCTTTAGCCCCTTTAGGACCGTGGATGTGCCAGGACATTCATGATTGTATATCACCAGTGTGATCATGTTGTATAAAACTGACTGCTCCAACAGCAGATCAATCGGTTTCGTCCTCTTTCGGCGAGCCGGTACATGTAATAGCTCTCATGTGCT